>CM028225.1:15543350-21418419 GCA_016432845.1 Psidium guajava
TCCTCAAGGATGCATGGACGAGGCTTAGTGACTTTTGATCTTGGCCAACTTAAGTTTGTTCTTGAGGTTCAGATGTTAGCCTCCTCTCCAGGTGGTATAGAACATTCACTGTTATATGTTAAGTTATGTAAATTAAGTTTTCTCTATCTCTCTATCCCACACATGTGTATTGTCAGGGGTTGTTCGTTTTCGCTGACGCATTTGTTAGCCGTCGTTTGGCCGCGACGAGTCCTGGGCCGTCGCCAGTATTGGCCAAGCGATGAGCGAATTAGCAGGTGAAGGGATGTTGCGCGTCCGACGGGTCCGGGGCGTGACAGATTTCCGATTGTTTTGTCATTCTTGTGCGTTTGTCAGACCGGTTTATGAAGAGGTGGAGAGCCATAATTGCTGGTCGAAGCTTATTCCGCTTCGTACAGAGTCCTCAACAGAAGGAAAGCAGTCGTCCATAACCAGGACGAGAGAGGAGCTTCAGTGGAATTGATAGAAGAAGTTTCCCGGCCCTATTAGCATCATAGGGAGACAGTTCATAGCTACGTCCCCGAAGGGGAAACAACGGACGTCCATGTTGAACAAATGATTAGCTTCTCAATTTAGGGTTTAAGACTTTTAGAGTTAAGCGGGAAGCGACTAAGAGTAGGATGTTATGTTTTTGTGGTTCGGTTCGGGGTATGAACTGAACCGACATAATCCAAACCAATAAAAAGAAGGTTTTTTTTTTTTCATTACCTAAACCGAATAGGAAATGCACCAAATTTTTGGCTCAGTTTTTGGCCCTACAATGGCTGTGATTAAACTTAAGTAAACTTAGATGAGTCAAAATTTCTACGGTCAAGCATTTCAAATTATCTAATTGGGAAAAATTTTCAAAAGAAATCATGATTATGAATTTTGTACCAAAAATTTTGCCGAACTTTAACTGGTATAACTTTTTGGCCCGAAATCTCATTGACTATATTTTTTCGCTTACAAAAAGCACCCGACTGTTTCAAAAACGTTATTCATGTAGAATAAATAGTGTTGGAATCTTGCATTTCTAAGAATCAAGCCGCTCAATCAGTTGTGATATTTTATTTTTTGAAAATCTCATAGCAATAATTTAGATGATTTAAAAACTTTAAACCCCATATTTCAAATCACCTTATTGAGAAAAAAAAAATAGAAAAGGATATCTTAAATTCTTTTTACCCAAATTAGGCCATCTTTTGACCAGGCATAACTTTTTTTGTACCAAGTCTCATAGACTTGATTTTTGCACGTACGGAATATTTGTGACCTTAATATCTTGCGATAATTTTAAAAACAGTGTCGTGATCGGAAATTTTCAAGGATCAAATCGAACAGATTAGTTGTCAAAAATCTTGTAGTCATGATTGAAATTGAATGAATTTTTGTTCTGATGAAAAGGTCGTGACCCGATTCTTTAGAAAATGTGGTTCGACTTTGATTCCGAGTAAGAGAAGGTGTGTCATAACTTTTTATGCTGTGCATCCACTTTATTTGGTGATCTCTATTTGTCTTCATTTGCATTAGAATGTTCAAAAGAGGCAGAAAGTTGAAATGAAGTAGTCACTAAAAAAGAAAGAATATGTCTCACAATCAGAGCCATGGCGACATGGCGAATGATATTGAGCAAAGGTGGTTCCATCAAATGCAAATATAGTCATGCCCTCGAACTCCATATCTCACAATTACACTTTACATTGGGAATCCCCATGAGATTTTCACACTATCATACATGGTTATCTTTGCCTTTTCTCTTGCAGAGCTAGTAGAAGTAAGATAATTGTGACAACACGCAATTCAAAAGTCGCTTTTATAATGGGTACACATTCGGCATATAATCTAAAAAGTCTTTTTCATGAAGACTCCATGGCTTTTTTCAAAAAATGGGCTTTCGACCAAAAGGAAAAGCACCCTCATCCTAATCTCTTTGAGATGGGAAATGACATTGTCAAAAAATGTCAAGGAGTTCCTCTCCTTGTGAAAACTTTAGGGAGTCTACTTTACACAAAGGAAGAAGTGCGGTATTGGGCTCATATAAGAGATAACGAGGTATGGAAGTTAGTGGAAGCAGAAAAGGACCTTCTATTGGTATTTAAGCTCAGCTATGATCATTTACCGTTCCACGTAAAACGTTGTTTTGCCACATTTTCACTTTTTCCCAGAGGATATGTAATTCCTTGCTCTGATTTAGTAAGGCTATGGATGCCTTCAAGACTCATTAGTTCAACAATGGAAAAACTAGCATTGGAAGACGTTGGTGTTGAATATGTCAAAGAGCTGTGGAAGAGTCTCTGATCCAAAAAGTTGAGGAGTCAGAATCAATAATACATTTTAAAGTGCAAGATCTAGTCCATTCTCTTGCAATGATTGTAGCATTGCTCCGCTGTTGGCTTAGACGCTGAAGAGATTTCGGAAGGAGCTCAGTACATTTCTCTCTAGCAATTTGTTAAAGAAAATCTCCAATTTTGATGGAGTCCCACCTTTTTTTAGAAAGCCAACTTCAAAGAAGCTCCATGCAATTATGTTTCCAATCAATGTTGTTGATGGAATTGTAGTGGGAGAGTTTGCTAGAACATGCATCTCTAAATGTAACCACTTGTGGTACCTAGATTTGCACGATGGTGCTTTTGAGGAGCTACCATATGCAATTTGAAGCAATTGAGGTTGTTATGTCTCTCTAGAAACAAGTGATTGAAGAAGCTTCCGGATACCATTTGTGAGCTACAGAGTTTGCCACACTTATATCTCGATAGTTGCTCAAAGTTAGTCTATTTACCCAAAAATATGAAGACTTGTCAATCTTATATCTCTCTACATAACAACATAGCAGAAGAGTCTACAAGAAAGTAGAATACAATACCTGGAGAATTTGCACTTTTTGGGACTTAGTGATTGCCAAAATCGACAAGTTTTGTTTGAAGGCCCTTGCCGACTGGCTCACCTTCGATAGTAGGAAATTTTTTTTATAGTGGGAGACCAATATATCTCTGCCTTTTGTGGAATTAATCGCCCTAGAGCTATTGAATGTTCATAATTGCAAGCTCATGTTCACCGGGCAAAACAAGTCCTCCTTTCCTCCGAATCTCCATATGCTAACAATATCAAGGTCCGAACAAGTGATGGAGTTGTTCCAATGTATCAATGAGTCAGCCTGTAAATTGAAGGCCTTTCGTGTCTATGATTGCCCAGCCTTCAGAGCTATACCTAGATGGCTGCACAATCATACATGTCTCAAATTAATTCACTTGATGCGATGTCCCATCTTATTATCTATGCTGCAAGGAACCCAATCCCTCACTACCCTAAAAAAAAATTATGTGTCTAATATTTTGGTAAATTGAGCGAGAGATGTCGGCCAACAACTGGCAAAGATTGGCCCATAATCGCTCACACTCCTTGAGTCCTACTTGATGGTACAAAAGTACAATGGATGGATGATTAGGTAAGTATCTGTTGAAAATATGTCTCGAGTTTGAGCCCGAAGCGAAAATCGGAATTCCGAAAATAGATATATCTTGATAGAACATAGATTCTGTTTGGATAAGATTTGTTTTGAATATATTGAAAATCTATCCGCGATGAAATAGTGTGATAATTATTTGGTAATCAAGATATTCTATATTGTTGGCCAAGCAAAAATTGGAAAATATGAAGCTTGGAATTCCCCTCCTGCACGTTTGAAGTGGATGAGGATAGACAACAAAAAGAAAAAGAAAGAAATTAAATATTGAAATCTCCACTATCTTGATTAATCTCAAGGACGTGGTCAAGAAAGGAAAGTGCAAGGTGCACTTGGTTGACCGAATCACACGGTTTCCCTTCCAAGCAGAATTCGGGCTGATCATCCCTTGGTGCAATATATACGCATAGTTTCTGGTCTTGTAAAAGGGCTATCGCAAAAAGGGTTTATTGAAGCGCCGCTCTTGTCATCCGAAGAAGAGCTTGAAGCACCGTTTCTATGAGTGCTTGCGGCGGATAGCTTCGTGAAATTGCATCAATAGTTTTAGCGTTTGAAGCCGATTAAATCTTGTAAGTAAGATTTGTGTGTAATTCTTTTGCGAGATTGAGAGATTATTTCGGGAGGAATTTGGGGCTAAACACCGCGTGCGTTATTGATTGTAATTGGGGTTTGGGAAACACTGAGAGTGTTTGAGTGACTCGAGTGATTTGTAATTTCCGTGTATCGCTTGATCTATAGTGGAATTCATTGCTGCTCTCCCCGTGGACGTAGGTCTCTACGACCGAATCACGTAAATCTGGTGTCCGATTTATTTTCTTATTCTGTCTATTTTTTCGTTCGATCGCTTGTTCCGCACAACAGCATCTATCTTCTTCTTCATTTTTATAGCGATTCACTTAATTCCTAGATCGAATTAACATTTAATTCAAGTATTGCAGTTGGAAAAACAAAAAGAAAATCATAATGTGTACCGAGATACACCCAATAGTAGGTCATTAGATTGCAAAAGAAATTCAGTAGCAAATAATTCTGTTTATAAAGGCCAAAAATTAGAAGTTATACTTAGACCTATACACTCAATTCGTGATACTGTCGTAAACATAAAATACGAGAGCAGTTTCTTGTTTTCCCCTCAGTTTGCCTTTTTCACATAACTTTGGCTGTTTTGCGTTTCTGAGTTTCCATTCTCATTGCGTTGCCAGAAACACAAAATACGTGCACAATTTCCTGTTTTCCCTCATGTTGCTTATTCCGCGTAACTATGGTTGTTTTGCGTTTCCGCGTTTCCATTCTCATTGCATTGCCAGATTCGTTTTCTTTTTCCATTTTTGTTGGTTTTCTTCTACTTTGGTGATAGTCGCTAAAAGGCCATCCATTTTTCAGTGGGAGAGATCGTGGCAAAGCCGTGAACGAAGACAAAAAAGCGTCAGAGCAACCACAAGGCGGTGGTGGAAACAAAGGGAGTGACCCGAAAGTATCCTTCTTCAAGTTGTTCATCTTGGTGGGCCGCCTTGATCTTCTTCACATGGTTGTCGGCAGCATCGCCATCGTGAGCGGGCTCTCGCAGAGGCGCTCATATTTGGCAACCTCATCCACTCTTTCTGCTCCACCAATCGAAACCATGTTGTTAACGAAGTCTCAAAGGTATATGTATATCGTGCTTTAGCTCTTTTCAATGGTGATCTACAGCAAAATAAATCAGATGACCTCTCCGGCCGTTGTTTCAGTGTCAAAGTAGGCAATTTCCTGTGAGAGTACTGTTTTCAAGTACAACCCTCGAATCTGCGTGGCTCGCCTCTTTCTGGTGATCATCCAACACGCTACTTCTGCAACACATACAGCAATTAAACCTTTAACGGCAAATCTTACTCTAGAAGAGCACGAATCATCGAATAAGAGAGAATATGAGCAAAGAACCCAAAACTAATTAAGCATTAGAGAGACATGTCATGCTGCATCCTACATCGCAATCAGTGAATACAAGTCTGCCTACAACTGAACAATATTGATAGATCTTGAAACCACATCAAACAGAACATAACTTTCTCTTGATTCTTCTCTTATGCAATCAAGAGTAAAACCAATGGACTTGACCAAAGTATAGACATACCCGAGCATAGTACTGTTAAAGAAAAATTTTGAAGACAGAATTAGATGCACTTACGGAGGAAAGAAGCGCGACTCCAGCACGGCGAACCTAGTATGAAAACTAGGTTGCCACCAGAAAATTTGCAAAGGTACAATCTTTGATCATTTCTTAACAGTGATGATTGTGTTGGGATTGTAGATCTGATTTAATTTGATGTCAATCACTATTGAAAAGAGCTAAAGCACAACATACATATACCTTTGAGATTCGTTATCAACATGGTCTCAATTGGTGGGGCCGAAAAAGTGAATGAGGTTGCCAAATATGAGAGTCTCTGCTAATCACGTCAAGAGTATTTTAGAAATACTTCTCTATGATATATATTTTTTCTATTAGAGATAATTTAAATATTTTTCTCGATTCTTCGTATCTTTTAGGATTGCCCATATATCTATCTTTAGATGTGCATATCATTGACTGATATTCAATAGTCATCCAATTAAGTTATAGGCTCATGCGCTCTTTATCAGAACATAAAGTATATAGAAGCCCAACAAATTTATTTTCTGCTTTATTCTCATCTCGAGCTATTACATTTTTAACTAATAAAAAAAATGAAAAAACAACTTATGCAATAATGCTCCGACTTCGCATGATGGTACCAATTTTTAGTTTCCAACCAAAAAAGTGACATGACATTCCTTGTATAAAATTTTATTTCCTCAAGATAATACACGTATCTTAGCTATCAAATATGTACAATTGTATAAATTTGATTAATCGCAATTATAATCTATGATTTCAAGACAATAAAAATTTCTTCGTACATTAAATTCTACTAGTTGAAATCAGATTTTAAGTCCTAAATTATATGAGCAATGTCAGATATATGAGCTAGAAGTGACAAAATAGGTCTAGAATCCATATTTTAACCCATATTAATAGTAGTGGATCATAAATTAGTAAGCTAAGATAACTATTTTAAGTGTGTTATAAATAGATTTTTTTTTAATATTTTGAAAATTTCGAATTTTTCGATAACATATATATTTTTTTTTTCTTCCTCTTACCTCCACCACAACCATCCAACGATGGCCAATGAGCTCGCCGGAATTGGCTGTGTCTATGGTTAGCTCGGGCTACCAGTGAGGAAGGAGGAAGAAGGAAGAGAAAAAGAAAAAAAAAGAATAATTCAAAATTTCAAAATAAAAATAAAAATTTTGACCTCGATGAATGTAGGCACGAGCGCTAATGACTCAGGTCTTGGCCTCTATATTACCAAGCTTGGTGTCTTGAGCATGGGTATTGGTGTCTTGGCTTGGTATTACCGTGAAGCCCTTGCTGGATTCGAAGAAGAAAGAAAAAAATTTCCAAAAAAAAAGATCCTCCTCAATGTTTTAGGAATATGATTTTTTTTAAAATGCATAAGATGTAAATTTTTCTAAATTGGATTAAATATGAAAAGATTTTAATAATATGGGTTGGGTCCAATATGAACACTATATTTGTATTATATGAAAATAGGTCAAAATAAATTAAATGATTCAATTTGGATAGACATTTTCGATCTGACTCGACTCATCAAACGCTCTAGTACCAGTCCAACCACAACCGCACCAAGAACAGAGATACCAATCCTCCCCCATCGTCTTCTCCCCGAGCTGTCATCTCTGCTACAAAGTCCGGCAGGGTGTTGGGGAAGAACCCGTCTGCCAATTTCTTTAGACTGTCATGTTGCGTCGCTCCGGCGACTTATTCTGTCGGCTCTCCTGTAGATTTGACTTCACACTTCGCAGGACCGACGTGGTCAACGAGTATCGACGTTTCTCAACTCCGAGGACGCTGCAAATGTTTACACGTGGACGAAGAGCTTCACCTGCCTAGCAAGGCAACGTTTTAGACAGATCTCGTTTAATGGGCCTCAAGTATCTTCGTTGTTGGCTACAGGGTCCGATGGCGCATTCATTTCTCATTCACGACTGCTTGTGATTCGGCGGAGATTTCTTTTGCTCTCTGTTTTCCTTTGATCAGATGACAAAATACCAAAGCATTCTTGAGCGACTAACCAAGCTGAGGTATTAATGTTCATGTAGTGAACTCCTCTACTTACGCACTTGTCGTTCGAAGGATGTGACATTCGTTGATTCCAGATGAGTAGCAGGCGGGATTCGACCGCCTTGACCCAATGAGATTAGTCCGGTGCAGCTCTAGGAAGTGAAGCATATCAATTAAAGTCAGAATTAGCAGAGACTACCCTTCCAACCAAGAATAAGCCTCATTCGAAGTCCAAAACTGTACATATACAAATAAGCAAAATCCAGACGTAACCAATGAATAAAAAGTCAGAACAAGTTACAAATTACAGTCCTCAAAGAAGTCATTTTGCCAGTTTTGTCGACCGATAAATAGGGGAAGGAGGAGGACAACACCAAGAAAAATGAAAGGGCAACCACCCAAAACTGGAAAACTGAAGCACCTCTCTATCCGACGTCAACCGTGCAATTAGTTGTTCTTTGCAGCCACGGCCTGCTTTGCCCCGACGGAGAAGAACTCAGTGATGACCTCAAGGGGCATCCCCTTCGTTTCGGGGACTTTCACAAAGACAAAGCCCCACGATATAAGGCACACAACCGCATACACGCCGAACACGCCGGCGAGGCCCACAGACTTGAGCATCACAGGCAGTGAGTACGTGACAACGATGTCGCCCATCCAGAAGGTGAGCGCGCATATGGCGATGCAGAGCCCACGGACCCGGGTGGGGAAGATCTCGGCACAGAGTATGTTGGGTACCGGCCCAAATCCCATCACAAAGAAGCAGAAGTACAGCACGACGCTGACGGTAGAGATCACTGCATGAACGACGGAGCCCATACTTATGACACTGCCCAGTACTAGGATGATGAGGGACACTATCAAGATCGGGATAGTACCGAGCAGCAGGCTCCTGTGAGGATACAAAGCACACAATGGAGGTGACAACCAAAACAGATTAAACAAGCAACAAGAAATATATCAATTACATGGCTTATTTTTAAGTTTATACTGGAAAAAGAAACACTAGGACGCATAGCTCTGGATCATGTACCTTCTACCAGCAATATCCATGAGCCTCATGGCGACAGCAATTGAGGGAAGCATCAACAAGGTCGTCAAGGCGCTTATGAGGAGAGATGCAGAAGCTGAACTAAGACCCATATTTGAAAGTAGAACTCCGACTCCCGCTTGCTCAAGAATTTGGGGAGTGTAGTAGAGAACCCCGTTTATTCCAGAGAACTGCACATATGAGAATCATGAGTAAGTTCAAAGGGACAGAAAAATGAGGCAAACATTCGTGTGAAAATAGTACTAACGCAAGATTGGCCATTCACCCTGAGTGCTTATATTCGTGGGAAATTTTCCAAGAAGAAACGTACCCTTGAATCCTTGATTACTACTAAGAGTCTAATCTAACATGCTGCAATCAATATCAAGAACGTAAAAAATTCAAGAGGAGTGCCACCAATATCAGGTTTTTCATGTAGAGGAGGAAAGCATCCATTTTTGTGGATAGTATCTAACTGTAAACAAAAGCAACAAATTGCCGTAGAGTGCCAAATAATAACCATATATCATGCAACATTGCTCAAGCAAAGAAGACTTTAGAACCAAAGGAATTTCAACTGCTGCCTGGACCATCAATCCTGTTAAACCTTAAACTAAACAAACATGCAGGTCCCACCACCTTCTTAACGTTTACCTCTTGAAATCTCAGAAAAAAAAAAAAAGTGATAAAGTCACACATCAAGCACTGGTGTGCCAGAATTATAGCCACTGACTGAGAAGAAAAGATACATTTAACCACGACCACAATATCCTTACTACCCGTATAGGTTGGTATGTGTATATGACATCATTAATTAAAGTCCAGACAGCTCCCTAAAGGCTCAAGAATGACAACCGGGGTTAGCATTCATGCTATTTTGGGTGATCTTCTAACTATAGCATGAGCATCTTTACCAAGTGGAAGCCAATACATGTTATATCTAAAAACCAGAGGAAATGACTCACGGCAAGGTGAAATTTAGTTTCACTGTGGAAGAAGTAGATCATTAAAATGACATACGGAAAGAAAATAGCAATTTTCAATGAAGTATCAAACTATCGGCTACTGTACTTCACCTGCTGAAGAATTTGAATCCCCACACCAACAACCAAAGCATGCTTGACTCCTGGTTCAAAAAGATCCTTCCAGCTTGGCCCCTTCATAGCGGTTTCGGCTGGATGAACCATAGCTGGACCAATTGGATGCTGCTCCAAGAGCTCCTTGGGATACAAAGCTGGTTGACTCACCAGAGCGGCAGCTTGGGTGAATTCTCCATGCATCACCTCACCCCCGGGAAGTGAAATCATAGAACCTCGCCGTGACCCAGGGACTGCTTCCGGGTGCAAATATATTCTTTTGAACTCCCCTTCCTTCTTTCCATCCGGGCCTTCTTTATCAGACCATTTCCACGCCAGTTGCCATCCGCTGCCGATGCCCATGCTCCCGGCCGCTTCTCCAGCTCCTTGCACAAGACTACCATGTCTCATGCTAAAAGCACTTCCACGGGCAGGCGGGACCAGGTCCCGATCCAAGCTTGTGTCTTGCCGTGAAATCAATGGACTCTGCAGATTGTCGTCTGAATCACCAGCGCCTGCATCGGATTGATATTCCTCGCCGTCCCTGGCTGCGCTCTCCACATCCCATTCCTCGTTCCTTGGTTGATTACCACCGACACTGAACATGCTGCCAAAGTGAGGAAAAAGCATGCTGCGCATGCTTCCTCCCTCAGGGAGCTTCTCGTGCACACTACCAAAGAGGGTCACAAGAGGGTCTATGAGAGACTTGTTCTGGCTTGCCATGCTTCCGTGCTGAGACACGAGACCTACAGCACTCTGCCCAGAGATTGGTCTGGCAACCCACGAAAGACCCTGTTCGGTGCCGTATAACTTGATCTGGTCTTTTTCATTGGATATATCCTGGTCATCCATCTGATCATTAGCCGGGCCAATTATGTACTCCTCTAAAGATGCTTCACCCCCTACTGCTAATCCCTCCACCAGCAAAGCCATCTCACCTGTGTATCTGAAATTTATGAGCTCTTCATTTTCATCTGTTGTGGTTATGACTAAGCTTCAAGTAATGCAAAAGTAAAGTTTTTGATTTGATCGATTATAGATATCATAGCTAGTATCAGCACAGGAAGCTACCGCCCCACACAGCATATGACGCTTGACAAATTGAAATTATTGAGATTCAAAAGTTCTAAGACAGGTATATCAGAATCAAGGAAACACATTCTGAAATTATAAATAGCAGGCATTGAGGAAAAGTTCAATTCCACTTGACTCCCGCTAATAGTCCAATGAATTTTGTGCAACAATATGTTGGAAGCCACTTCTTGCAAACATGATTCCACTGTACAAGCAGATTGCGGATCCTACAAAAAGAAGATGGACCAGCAAGAATAAATTTCGTTCAGGGAATATTGGCAGGGCAAATAGTCAGACAACTAACCAGATACATCTTCTCTGCCACATAGCTTCTGCAAGACTTTCTTAGCCTTATGCATCTGCCCTTTACTCACGAGCCACCGTGGAGATTCAGGCAAGAAAAACATCATCAATACAAAATAAACGAGGGAGGGAACCGACAGAACTCCAAGCATCAATCTCCAACTCGGAGACTCCATCAAAGACATCCCAAAAACCACGCAATACGACAGAAACATCCCAGCAGAACCGGTAAATTGTGGCAGCGTGTTCAGTGTACCCCTTATTTCTGGTGGGGCAGTCTCGGATATGTAGAGTGGAACAAGAGTTACAGCCAAGCCAACACCAAGTCCATCTAAAAACCTTGCGAGGAGTAGCACAAAAACATTGGGGGACCACAGCATAACAAGACCACTGACAAAATAAAACACCGACGAAATAATTAGCATAGGACGGCGACCGAGCCAGTCTGCCATCGCTCCTGAGCAAGTAGTAACCAAAGTGGCACCAATAAGTGACATGGCCACGATTAGCCCTTCTAAAGCTGGTTCACTTTCTAAATTAAAGTCCCTCTTTATGTACAAAACGGCACCTGATTCAAAAACAGAAAAAGGAAATTAATGTCAAGGTTCTATTGATTCTCTTGCTTTTGAAAGATGATCATGTCAGTTTATAGATTGGGATTGCAGGGGAGAATTTCTCAAAACAAAGCAAGAGTCTTTGAAGCACGACAAAAACCAGGTACAGTCAATAAGAATCACTCTGAAATCTAAGAAGACTCGAAAGTCACAATCACTAATTGCAGAAAGAAAGATTAAGAGTGGAACTTCAAGTACTTTGTAATAGAACTCATGAAGTTGCATGGAGAGGTAACAAGAAAAGAGCAAAATTACCGGCAATAGTTGCATTGTCCCATCCTTGAAGCAAATTACCCACGGCAGCAGCAAGAGCAACCCACACAGCTCCACCCATTATTGAACTAAACCGGCAACCCCCCACAAAATCACGCAAGCCACCGGAATTTGCAGATCAAGAATTGAATCACAATCACCCACTTCAACCAAACGAACCCTTGCAAAATGGTATGACAGAGTTTACTTCATCAGATAATATAGGCAAAGACCCATCCAACCTAATTTCTGCAAAAACCAAAGGAAATCTTGAAAAACAAAATAGCTGCAAGGTCGGCAGCAGAAATCAGGAGAACCCAGGTGTCCTGGCCCTATGTGAGAACTAACACGGGTCTCTGCGTTACCTCAGGAAAGGTAAAGCAGGTCGGAGCGCTTGATTGCTTGATGGGTCCCCCTTCTTAGACCCTAAAAAAGTGAACAGCTCTTACGGTGTTTGCATCCTGCACTCTCACTTGGCGTTAAAAGGTTGGCTTTTGCGGTGATCAGATTGACACCCGAAAGAAAATAATTTAAAATTGCAAACAGGAAGAAGGGAACAAAAGGGCGCTAAGAAGGCCAATCGCCGGAAATAAAAGCAAAAGGGGAGAGAGAGAACAGAGGGCAGCACAGCAGCCTCCGGGAGCCTATTTCTTGTGGCTCTTTCGCTGCATGGCACGTCATCTTTGTCAGATTGGACAGCAGTTTTTACAATGTCATACGCTGTTGTTGCTTCCCGCTCACACACGCTTCGCACTTCCCCACTAGACCAACGTTAAAATTTGCGAACTTTAAGAAAACTGAGCAGTTCTCGAAAGAAAATCCTTTTTTTTTTTTTTATAAAGGGTTATGTCGCGACCCTCTAAAATTTTTTTTTAAAATTTTAAAAGGGTTAACGGATTATTAGGTTAATTAGATTTGACTAACCTAACGCGGACCCTCCCAAGCCCTACCGAATCGCAACTTTGATTTTTGTTTAAATGATTTTGAAATTTGGAGTCGCCACTAATCGTTCTTGGTAGGTCGATTAGAAACCTAAATAAATTAGCGGGAGAACTAATTTATTCCTACGAACCAGAGATTATGAGCTCGGAGACTTGGTTACACTAGTTAATTAAAACTAATGCCCTTTCGGTACCTTAATTTCATGGATATCCTAATTCGGCAACTCAGGCTTGGTCTATTCCTAAGGCTTTAATAGGGTATTCTCTTTTGTGTTTTCACTTTTTAAATAGGATGCATGGATGGTATATATTTTTATTTGTTATATTTTTTTAAGTGTTAAAGATTCCCTGAAGCCGAAAGAGGGAGTGTGTTAACGACTTCTGTGCAATATTACGACCTACTCATCTTTTGGGTCTGATGATTCAAAAATTAAATTATAGGAAGTACGTGACAGTGAATAAACACCTCCAATGGGAGGCCTAACATTGGCTTGGCTCTTCCCTTTGGGATTTAAGGTACAGGTATTTAAGTTGCAAGTATTTAAACTACTGTAAGTAAAAACCTCCAATGGGAGGCTAAGCATTGGCTTGGCTCTTCCCTTTGGGATTTAAGGTACATGTATTTAAGTTGCAGGTATTTAACTACTGTAAGTAAAAACCTCCAATGGGAGGCTAAGCATTGGCTTGGCTCTTCCCTTTGGGATTCAAGGTACATGTATTTAAGTTGCAAGTATTTAACTACTATAAGTAAAAACCTCCAATGGGAGGCTAAGCATTGGCTTGGCTCTTCCCTTTGGGATTTAAGGTACATGTATTTAAGTTGCAGGTATTTAACTACTGTAAGTAAAAACCTCCAATGGGAGGCTAAGCATTGGCTTGGCTCTTCCCTTTGGGATTTAAGGTACATGTATTTAAGTTGCAAGTATTTAACTACTGTAAGTAAAAACCTCCAATGGGAGGCTAAGCATTGGCTTGGCTCTTCCCTTTGGGATTTAAGGTATAGGTATTTAAGTTGCAGGTATTTAACTACTGTAAGTAAAAACCTCCAATGGGAGGCTAAGCATTGGCTTGGCTCTTCCCTTTGGGATTTAAGGTGCAGGTATTTAAGTTGCAGGTATTTAACTACTGTAAGTAAAAACCTCCAATGGGAGGCTAAGCATTGGCTTGGCTCTTCCCTTTGGGATTTAAGGTGCATGTATTTAAGTTGCAGGTATTTAACTACTGTAAGTAAAAACCTCCAATGGGAGGCTAAGCATTGGCTTGGCTCTTCCCTTTGGGATTTATGGTGCAGGTATTTAGATTGCGGATGGACTTTGTCCTCTCCATTCTGGGGTATGAATTCTTTAAAATGAAATACAACGAATTGATTCAACAATTTGAAATTTGTGCGCGCTTGAGGACTCCTCCAAGCCGATTTTGTGCTTCCATAGGGTTGACCATTGATATAGAGCTGCGGCTTCCTGACATAAAATAGAGTGAAGTGTCAGTATACAAAATATGTGCTAATCTGCACCTAAAACCAGAAGAGTGGAAAGAGTACTTATCTCCCATTTTTTTGGGAGGGATTTCTATAATTGATTTTCGCTCTCTATGTTCCCAATATAGAGAGTTTCTTTTGAATTAAGAGGGACTTTTAGTCACAGATCAGTTGAGAAATCGGTGGACAGCTTAGGAGCTTGTCTGGGCCGATTTTTGCATCTCTACGAGATTTTTGCTGTTGACGTAGAGATATCCTTCTCCTGACATAAAATATGGGGAAAAAAAGAGATGGAGAAAGTGTATACAATTTGTGCTAATTTGCGAGTAAAACCATAAATAAATGAATAAATAAAAACACTTAGCTTGAATTTGTTTGCTCGTTGACGAGGATGAACTCTTGATTTATATTGATCGATGAAGGAATTTGTGATGATAACCCCTAGCTTTAAACTCCCATCATCTTCAAAATTCTCTCTCTTTTGGTATTTTCTTTCTCTCAAAATTTTCTTCAATCTCCCAAAACTCTCTCAAACATCCAAAATTTTCTCTCCAAAAAATTCTCCCAAACACTTCAAATTTTCTCTCTCAAAAATTCTCTCAAACACTTCAAATTTTCTCTCCAAAAAATCCCCCCAAACACTTCAAATTTTCTCCCTAAAATTCTCTCAAACACTTCAAATTTTCTCTCCAAAAAATCCCCCCAAACACTTCAAATTTTCTCCCTAAAATTCTCTCAAACACTTCAAATTTTCTCTCCAAAAAATCCCATCTTAAGCTCACTTCTTCCTCCTTTTATAATCTACTCATCTATCTCCCATTCTAATTTTTCCACTAACTCTATCTCCCATTCTAATTTCTCCACTAACTCTTCTTCATTTTCATCTTCCATTCTCCATCTCTATCTCACATTCTAATCTCTCCACTAACTCTTCTTCATCTTCATCTTCCCTTCTCCATATTTATCTCCCATTCTAATTTCTCCACTAACTCTTCTTCATCTCCATCTTCCCTTCTCTATTCTTATCTTCCATTCTAATTTCTCCACTAACTCTTCTTCATCTCCATCTTCCCTTCTCTATTCTTATCTTATTTTCTCCATCCATTCTTCTCCAACTTCTCTTCTTCATCTCTTCTTCTCCATCTTCCCTTCTCTATTCTAATTTATCCACTAACTCTTCTTTTTGTTATTTGTAAAATAATCCTTCAAGAGTTAGGTATTTGCACTCTAGTCCTTGAATTTTAAGTATTTACAATTCAGTCCCTGAAAAAATATATTTCTTTGAGTCTAAATCTCCTCACAATTTTTGACACACTAAAATTTACCACATGTCAAATTTAAGCTCATTTCTTGCCGCTGAAAATAATGCAGAATTTAATTAAAGCCCTTTTACAAAATTGAGTCATTCTGGGTATAATTGGGCAAAGATGAAAATTTAAAATATTAGAAGACAATGTCACAACTCATAAAAAGTGAAAATTAAAAATAAGTTGACTCAAATTAAAAATTTTTAGGCCCGATTCGAGATTATACTCGTGAAGGAACACGTGACTCGAATTGAATTTTTCTGAATTTGCGATGGCCAATATAAAAATAGATTTAATAAAAATATTAACTATCTTTGTGTATTTTTTTGGCCTCAAATGTTATTTTTCCAAAATTTTCAAGTATTTTTGTATTATTTATTTTTTAAAAAAATTAAAAAAATATATAAAAAAATATGAAAATTTATTTTTTGTTCAAAAATTGTTGCCTAGGCTTGGCCAAGGCTTCCAAAGCTGATTTTACAATTTTCACATTTTTCTTAATATTTTGTTTTATGAATTTTCGAAATTAAAAATACCGAAAAATATCGAAAATATGAAAAATCATTTTTTGGTCAAAAGTGGTTCCCTAGGCTTGGCTAAGGTCCCCAAAGTTGATTTTTCAATTTTATGAATCTTTATGAATTTTCTATTAATTTTTGAAAATAAATAAATAAATAATACGTAAAAATGCTGAAAATATGAAAAATCGGTTTTTGGTCAAAATTGGTTCCCTAGGCTTGGCTAAGGTCTCCAAAGTTGATTTTTCAAGTTTATGAATTTTTATGGATTTTTCATTACTTTAGCAATAGAAAAAATGATTAAAAATCAGGTGTCAACAGCTGCCCCTCTTTGAAAGGAGGCTCGGTAGAGGTTCATTTCAAAGACGAGATGACACCCGAATTCTAATCGACTCAATACAAGGAAATAAAAAGAGTCGTGACATGAATGTTCCACTGAAAATGAAATGAGAACCAAATGATTCGTTATATAAAACTTTAGGATGGTTGAACTTGAACCCGTATGGTGGATCAACCCATGGTAGATTCCTAATAAAAGGATTCTACTGATTAAAAATTGAATTAAAATTTGACCCGTATGGTGGGTCATACCATTTGACCCGTATGGTGGGTCGTACCATGGTAGATTCCTAATAAAAGGATTCTACTGATTAAATTTTGATTGAAATTTGACCTGTATGGTAGGTCAACTCATGGTAGATTCCTAATGAAAGGATTCTACTAATTAAATTTTGATTGAGATTTGACCCGTATGGTAGGTCACCCCGTGGAGATACTTGTAAGAAGGACTTGGTGCCTGTAGAAAGGACTTGGTGCCTGTAGAAAGGACTTGGTGCCTGTAAAAAGGACTTGGTGCCTGTAAAAAGGACTTGTGCCTGTAAAAAGGACTTTGTGCCTGTAAAAAGGACTTAATGCCTGTAAAAAGGACTTGATTTGCCTGTAAGAAGGACTTGATTTGCCTGTAAGAAGGACTTGATTTGCCTGTAAGAAGGACTTACTTTGCCTGTAAGAAGGACTTTGTGCCTGTAAGAATGACTTGCTTTGCCTGTAAGAAGGACTTGATTTGCCTGTAAGAAGGACTTTGTTTGCCTGTAAGAAGGACTTTGTTTGCTTGTAAGAAGGACTTTGTGCCTGTAAGAAGGACTTGATTTGCCTGTAAGAAGGACTTGCTTTGCCTGTAGGAAGGACTTTGTTTGCCTGTAAGAAGGACTTGGTTTTCCTGTAAGAAGGACTTAGTTTGCCTATAAGAAGGACTTGATTTGCCTGTAAGAAGGACTTTATGCCTGTAAGAAGGACTTGATTTGCCTGTAAGAAGGACTTTGTGCCTGTAAGAAGGACTTGATTTGCCTGTAAGAAGGACTTGCTTTGCCTGTAGGAAGGACTTTGTTTGCCTGTACGCAGGACTTGATTTGCCTGTAAGAAGGACTTGGTTTGCCTGTAAGAAGGACTTTGTGCTTGTAAGAAGGACTTGGTTTGCCTGTAAGAAGGACTTAGTTTGCCTGTAAGAAGGACTTGATTTGCCTGTAAGAAGGACTTTATGCCTGTAAGAAAGACTTGATTTGCCTGTAAGAAGGACTTTGTGCCTGTAAGAAGGACTTGATTTGCCTGTAAGAAGGACTTGCTTTGCCTGTAGGAAGGACTTTATTTGCCTGTAAGCAGGACTTGATTTGCCTGTAAGAAGGACTTTATGCCTGTAAGAAGGACTTGGTTTGCCTCAAAGGGTGCCATTCTGAAATCTGGGGAGACCAGGAATCCTGCAGAAGCTCAAACCCAAATTATATTCTCCTGTCGCTTTAGGAATAAACCAAAGAGGCAGAGATCAAAAGGTCTCGAACATTTCTGTCCTTGAGACAAATCATGCTTTATTGAAAAAGGTGGATACCTGTATATACCGCAATGGATTCGAGTACCCCAACAACCGTCAGAATTCATTCTCTTGAAAGGTTCAGGTTGAAGATATACTTACCTGAGAATTTGAAAGAAATGCTTGGTGGCTTCTCGACAACCAGGCTTGTTCATTCAATAATCGCCGAATGAATTTCAAGACTTTGGAAGGTAACTCAAACACCGGGAATGTGTTGCCTGTCAGGCAATGTCAGAGGTAACATGTGCAAGCATTTTCATCAATGCGTTCATTGGTTCATACAAAATTGTTCAGCTAAGTTTGCCATGATTAAAGGCAGTCTATGTAATAACTCATGATGCAATCGATCAACATATGGATCATGTATTGCATTACCACTTCTGTTTAAGGAGGTTCTTATAGTATGAACACCTCGAATGTAATCTGAATGGGGGACTTCATTCCGAAAGGGCTTTCTCTCACTCTGGAGGAAGGCTGTTTATCTGTAGATTAAAATGTTAGACCTGTGTGGAAATGGTTTGCCTTTCCTCATCCTGTTATGCCCCATTTTGCACATTTGATGTCTCCTATGCAGTTTATGCTCTAAGTTGGAGTTGGTAAATTAAACATGCGAAATGGTCATACATAATTCCTAAAATGTGTAAACACAATGCCGATGTGACAATTTTTTAGCATCATGTGTGTTTATATAATGTGTAAACATGGGTGGATTTGAATTGCCCCTGGTGTGTGGGTGGATCGAACAAATTGGGAAGCCCACTCCTTACGTTGATGAGCGGTTTGTCTCAAGTTTTGCCCCTGCACGATAAGGCATATGGGTGAGGGAGCATTTTGGTTTGTTTAGTGACAGCGACTGCCATGGTTTAGCGGTTAAATGCCCCTGCAAAAAGCAAAGAAATTATTCGAGATAAGGAAGACATATTTGCTTTTTCGCTTCAGAGCTTGCGATCAACTTGCCCCATTTTTCACCAGAATAGATCTTGTCAGATGATCATCATTTTCTTTTGGATTTGTCTCCTTCAACATGTTACATGTTAGTATAAATATTTCCTGCAAAAAGAAATGGAGACATATCAACCAGTATTAAAAGGGATAAATTGGAAACGATACTGATTTACCCTTCATCTTGAATGCCTTGGACAAGTCTTTTACCAATTTTGCTGGATTGAGTTTTCTTCGACTTTTGTTGGATGCTTCACCATTAAGCCGAGAATGTGGTAAAATATTGACTTCGGTATTACTCGTCGAGTATTCCTTGGGGATCGAACTCGGGATATTTCGGACCTACTGTTATCCCCCATACCATTCGGTCCATTGGACCGTAGGTGTCCATGGGGCTTTCTTTTCAAAGGTTAATCCTTGGGGATAACGCGGCCCTGTTGTATCACCTTGGGCCTTGTTACGGTATTTCTCGAGGTAATTTGCAATCCCTGTTAAGAATGGAATAAAACAATTTAGGACTCGAGATGATTATGTGCAAAGTAGAACGATACAGAATTACCCATGTCTGAGATTGTTCGGGTCTCTCGTTCGCATTTTCCCTTATTTGAAGCTGCCCACTCTATGGTAATATCCATGAGTTGATTTGCCCCCAATTTAGCCCGACTAGGGAATTTTGTTTTTGGATACGACTGTATTCTCGAGTCGCTTTTGCAAATTCCTGAAAATAGAAGGGATCAAATTTAAAACCGGAGCAATTTAAGGGTAAATTGGAACGATACGGATTTACCCTTCAAATTTACGCGGATTTCGTCTCGATATTAATTTTTTCGAGTTTGGAGCGGTTAACGGCTCCGAGCATTTAATAGGGGGGAAAGGGAAATGATTACTTCTAGCTTGTGCATTAATTTTGGACATCGATAAAAGGTGAGAACGTGCGATGAAACTAAGTAGACGTATTCGTCTAGGTTTGATCTTCTTCCCTTTGCAGGCTCTTGAGTGATCAGCTAGCGTTGTTCTGGATCAGGTACGCATCGGCCGTGTTGCAGGTCCCGTGATCACTAGTTTTAAAATACAGGATCCGTATGCACATTAAAGCTCTGGTGCTTCATCAGCATCAAACTGTCTAGAGAGTCAGTTGAGCTCTTTCGTAATGGTTATCAGGGCTCAGTTTGACTTTACTTTTCCTCCCGAGTGAACTGTTGTAATACTTTTTGATAAATGGAATGAAAGAAAGGCTTCACGTGTTTTTTGTTTAATTTTCCTGTCATCTCATCTTCTGGGGAACGATTTAGGGTGCTGAAGATATTGAGGCTTAATCTTCTTCATGATGCTCTCGCGGGTTGCGGTAGACGTTGATATCAAGAACATTAGAGAGGCATTCAGTGTAGCTTTCCACCAGCTGCCTAGAGATCCGCGTTCAATCATGTAAATTAATAAAGCTGCCACCACTCGATCAGTGTGTCAATAAATTCAGCCATTTGTTGCGTGCCCCACTTCAACCGCGTTTTGTTTCTTTCGGTGCCCACTTGCTCGTGTCGGGCGCCTGTAGCATCGAGAGAAATACTTGTGGGCCACGTTCATTAATAGAACCTCGGTCCTCTAAAAACCCTCCGCGTGTTTCGGATCCGAGGAAATTTTAAGACCAGTCTCTGGTTGATTTAATCAGGTTAAGGTACTTGTTTCATGGGTCCTGATTATATCAACCTTATTGTCTTTCAAAAGACGTGGAATCCTCTGCAATACATTAAATATGCCCTAGTGTTTAATCGGTGTAAATTCACTGTCATATCAAAATATACGGCCCGTACGTGTTCATTAACTGACAAATGTCTGAGTCCGAAAGGATCGACCTCCTCACTTGCCCCCAGGATTAAGAAATCGGCAATTTCCTGTCTTTTCGTATTTCTAAAAATAATTCGTGGCCTGCATTATTGAACCAAACTTTACCCCCGCCTGGGATACCTGGGATTTCCTACAAAAGTAAAGGATATAATTAGTACATGACGCAAGAAAGGTCGGCCCATGATTCCTACATTAGTCTAATTTTATTCTTCCATTTTGTTGAGAAATCAAATGAAATTTTCTTAGGAGGTCACATGTGGATTTTTCAAAAATAATTTTCTTGAGATTTTTATAACTTGGAAAGTGTGATAAAATCTCTTGATCAAATTTTCTGAAGGAATTTTCTATCAAAATAAATTTTCAGAGGTATATTTATTAGGAAAATTTTATTTTTATTGGAGCAGGAAAGACATAACAAAAATCATTTATTAGTCAATAAAATTCCCCCGAGACATTAGCCTAATTTTATTTAGATACAATTTTCTTAGAAAAACATGGGCGAATTTCTCGAAAAGAGTTTTCTTGCAGATTTTTATATTTTGAAAAATGTGATAAAATCACTTGATGTTTACCAACATTTTTTGAAGGAATTTTCCTTTTTATCAAAATAAATTTTCAGAGGTAAATTTGTCAAAAAAATTTTATTTTTATTGAAGTAGGAAAGACATAACAAAAATCCTTTATTGGTCAACAAAATTCCCTCGAGATATTGGTCTAATTTTATTTAGAGAAAAGTTTCTTAGAAAAACATGAGCGAATTTCTCGAGAAGAATTTTCTTGCAAGTTTTTATAATTTGAAAAATGTAATAAAATCACTTGATGTTTACCAACATTTTTTTTTGAAGGAATTTTCCTTTTTATCAAAATAAATTTTCAGAGGTAAATTTGTCAGGAAAATTTTATTTTTATTGAAGTAGGAAAGACATGACAGAAATCCTTTATTGGTGAACAAAATTCCCCCTAGACATTAGTCTAATTTTATTTAGAGAAAATTTTCTTAGAAAAACATGAGTGAATTTCTCGAAAAGAATTTTCTTGCAAGTTTTTATAATTTGAAAAATATGATAAAATCACTTGATGTTTACCAAAGTTTTTTTTTTGAAGGAATTTTTCTTTTTATTGAAATAAATTTTAAGAGGAAAATTTTTTCAGGAAAATTTCATTTTTATTGAAGCAATAAAAATATGACAAAAATCCCTTATCGGTTAATAAAATTCCCCTGAAGGGATTTTTTTCACATCATTTTTTCAAAAAATTTTTTAAAAGAAAAGGGGGGCAAATTTAATTTTTATTTTCTTTTAAAAAAATGGTCGTAATATTAAGCTCAAAAACTGACTAACACCTAGCATGGACCGACCGAGAATAAATACAAGATAAAATTAGAGAACTTACTTTTACCTTGGAGAAATGTAAATCACATAGTCATGCGCATGACTCAAGTGAGGAGTGGACTCTAGAAAATAAAAGAAGGAGAGACAAGGTATGGACCCAAAAAGGCCCCCACTATCTGAATTGACAAACTTACCCTCCGCGCAATCAAATCACAATGGGAAGAATTGTCAATTCAGATAATGAGCGGGATAAAATATGGTCAACCCGAGCGCAATTGACGCAAGAGCTTTGCATATTCGATCCCTATCTATGGTTTTCTAGGAAGAATTTCGCGACTTGGGTTTAGACGCTTGTGTGTGCAGGTGTCGTGATCCTCAGAGTATGCAAGACATGCACAACAATTGATATCAAAACAGCGCTTCTAAAAATGTGCGAAATTAAACAAATAAACCAAACACCGAGCCTGCAAAACAAAGGGGTTAGCCAAACACCCCACCCCTTATAACTCCCATCCTGCAAAAACATATAACACCTATAGAATGAGTCCCAAACAAGATCGCCAGAAGCGAGATATCCATGAAATTTTCATTGGCCTAAGTCCACTAAGACTTTTAAAATTTCGAAAAAATTCAAGTATTCCAATTGGTATCTTTTTTCGAAAATTTAAAAATCCCGTCCCCAGTGGAGTCGCCAGTCTGTCGCGACCCTCTAAAATTTTTTTTTAAAATTTTAAAAGGGTTAACGGATTATTAGGTTAATTAGATTTGACTAACCTAACGCGGACCCTCCCAAGCCCTACCGAATCGCAACTTTGATTTTTGTTTAAATGATTTTGAAATTTGGAGTCGCCACTAATCGTTCTTGGTAGGTCGATTAGAAACCTAAATAAATTAGCGGGAGAACTAATTTATTCCTACGAACCAGAGATTATGAGCTCGGAGACTTGGTTACACTAGTTAATTAAAACTAATGCCCTTTCGGTACCTTAATTTCATGGATATCCTAATTCGGCAACTCAGGCTTGGTCTATTCCTAAGGCTTTAATAGGGTATTCTCTTTTGTGTTTTCACTTTTTAAATAGGATGCATGGATGGTATATATTTTTATTTGTTATATTTTTTTAAGTGTTAAAGATTCCCTGAAGCCGAAAGAGGGAGTGTGTTAACGACTTCTGTGCAATATTACGACCTACTCATCTTTTGGGTCTGATGATTCAAAAATTAAATTATAGGAAGTACGTGACAGTGAATAAACACCTCCAATGGGAGGCCTAACATTGGCTTGGCTCTTCCCTTTGGGATTTAAGGTACAGGTATTTAAGTTGCAAGTATTTAAACTACTGTAAGTAAAAACCTCCAATGGGAGGCTAAGCATTGGCTTGGCTCTTCCCTTTGGGATTTAAGGTACATGTATTTAAGTTGCAGGTATTTAACTACTGTAAGTAAAAACCTCCAATGGGAGGCTAAGCATTGGCTTGGCTCTTCCCTTTGGGATTCAAGGTACATGTATTTAAGTTGCAAGTATTTAACTACTATAAGTAAAAACCTCCAATGGGAGGCTAAGCATTGGCTTGGCTCTTCCCTTTGGGATTTAAGGTACATGTATTTAAGTTGCAGGTATTTAACTACTGTAAGTAAAAACCTCCAATGGGAGGCTAAGCATTGGCTTGGCTCTTCCCTTTGGGATTTAAGGTACATGTATTTAAGTTGCAAGTATTTAACTACTGTAAGTAAAAACCTCCAATGGGAGGCTAAGCATTGGCTTGGCTCTTCCCTTTGGGATTTAAGGTATAGGTATTTAAGTTGCAGGTATTTAACTACTGTAAGTAAAAACCTCCAATGGGAGGCTAAGCATTGGCTTGGCTCTTCCCTTTGGGATTTAAGGTGCAGGTATTTAAGTTGCAGGTATTTAACTACTGTAAGTAAAAACCTCCAATGGGAGGCTAAGCATTGGCTTGGCTCTTCCCTTTGGGATTTAAGGTGCATGTATTTAAGTTGCAGGTATTTAACTACTGTAAGTAAAAACCTCCAATGGGAGGCTAAGCATTGGCTTGGCTCTTCCCTTTGGGATTTATGGTGCAGGTATTTAGATTGCGGATGGACTTTGTCCTCTCCATTCTGGGGTATGAATTCTTTAAAATGAAATACAACGAATTGATTCAACAATTTGAAATTTGTGCGCGCTTGAGGACTCCTCCAAGCCGATTTTGTGCTTCCATAGGGTTGACCATTGATATAGAGCTGCGGCTTCCTGACATAAAATAGAGTGAAGTGTCAGTATACAAAATATGTGCTAATCTGCACCTAAAACCAGAAGAGTGGAAAGAGTACTTATCTCCCATTTTTTTGGGAGGGATTTCTATAATTGATTTTCGCTCTCTATGTTCCCAATATAGAGAGTTTCTTTTGAATTAAGAGGGACTTTTAGTCACAGATCAGTTGAGAAATCGGTGGACAGCTTAGGAGCTTGTCT
Source organism: Psidium guajava (assembly GCA_016432845.1). Taxonomy (NCBI): domain Eukaryota; kingdom Viridiplantae; phylum Streptophyta; class Magnoliopsida; order Myrtales; family Myrtaceae; genus Psidium; species Psidium guajava. The sequence goes on from CM028225.1 coordinate 15,568,002, forward strand.
GGGCCGATTTTTGCATCTCTACGAGATTTTTGCTGTTGACGTAGAGATATCCTTCTCCTGACATAAAATATGGGGAAAAAAAGAGATGGAGAAAGTGTATACAATTTGTGCTAATTTGCGAGTAAAACCATAAATAAATGAATAAATAAAAACACTTAGCTTGAATTTGTTTGCTCGTTGACGAGGATGAACTCTTGATTTATATTGATCGATGAAGGAATTTGTGATGATAACCCCTAGCTTTAAACTCCCATCATCTTCAAAATTCTCTCTCTTTTGGTATTTTCTTTCTCTCAAAATTTTCTTCAATCTCCCAAAACTCTCTCAAACATCAAAAATTTTCTCTCAAAAAAATTCTCCCAAACACTTCAAATTTTCTCTCTCAAAAATTCTCTCAAACACTTCAAATTTTCTCTCCAAAAAATCCCCCCAAACACTTCAAATTTTCTCCCTAAAATTCTCTCAAACACTTCAAATTTTCTCTCCAAAAAATCCCCCCAAACACTTCAAATTTTCTCCCTAAAATTCTCTCAAACACTTCAAATTTTCTCTCCAAAAAATCCCATCTTAAGCTCACTTCTTCCTCCTTTTATAATCTACTCATCTATCTCCCATTCTAATTTTTCCACTAACTCTATCTCCCATTCTAATTTCTCCACTAACTCTTCTTCATTTTCATCTTCCATTCTCCATCTCTATCTCACATTCTAATCTCTCCACTAACTCTTCTTCATCTTCATCTTCCCTTCTCCATATTTATCTCCCATTCTAATTTCTCCACTAACTCTTCTTCATCTCCATCTTCCCTTCTCTATTCTTATCTTCCATTCTAATTTCTCCACTAACTCTTCTTCATCTCCATCTTCCCTTCTCTATTCTTATCTTATTTTCTCCATCCATTCTTCTCCAACTTCTCTTCTTCATCTCTTCTTCTCCATCTTCCCTTCTCTATTCTAATTTATCCACTAACTCTTCTTTTTGTTATTTGTAAAATAATCCTTCAAGAGTTAGGTATTTGCACTCTAGTCCTTGAATTTTAAGTATTTACAATTCAGTCCCTGAAAAAATATATTTCTTTGAGTCTAAATCTCCTCACAATTTTTGACACACTAAAATTTACCACATGTCAAATTTAAGCTCATTTCTTGCCGCTGAAAATAATGCAGAATTTAATTAAAGCCCTTTTACAAAATTGAGTCATTCTGGGTATAATTGGGCAAAGATGAAAATTTAAAATATTAGAAGACAATGTCACAACTCATAAAAAGTGAAAATTAAAAATAAGTTGACTCAAATTAAAAATTTTTAGGCCCGATTCGAGATTATACTCGTGAAGGAACACGTGACTCGAATTGAATTTTTCTGAATTTGCGATGGCCAATATAAAAATAGATTTAATAAAAATATTAACTATCTTTGTGTATTTTTTTGGCCTCAAATGTTATTTTTCCAAAATTTTCAAGTATTTTTGTATTATTTATTTTTTAAAAAAATTAAAAAAATATATAAAAAAATATGAAAATTTATTTTTTGTTCAAAAATTGTTGCCTAGGCTTGGCCAAGGCTTCCAAAGCTGATTTTACAATTTTCACATTTTTCTTAATATTTTGTTTTATGAATTTTCGAAATTAAAAATACCGAAAAATATCGAAAATATGAAAAATCATTTTTTGGTCAAAAGTGGTTCCCTAGGCTTGGCTAAGGTCCCCAAAGTTGATTTTTCAATTTTATGAATCTTTATGAATTTTCTATTAATTTTTGAAAATAAATAAATAAATAATACGTAAAAATGCTGAAAATATGAAAAATCGGTTTTTGGTCAAAATTGGTTCCCTAGGCTTGGCTAAGGTCTCCAAAGTTGATTTTTCAAGTTTATGAATTTTTATGGATTTTTCATTACTTTAGCAATAGAAAAAATGATTAAAAATCAGGTGTCAACAGGTTAATATTACGAGAAACTCCAAACTGATATGCATATGATAAATTTACCCCAAATTATTTTTTTAATCACAAAAAACCCTAAACTGGTACATATATAATAAATTTACTCTAAATTATTTTTTTACCACGAAAAACCCCAAACTGGTACACCCGTGACAAATTTATCCTAAATTATTTTTTTGACCATAAAAAACCCCAAACTGGTACATTTGTGATAAATTTATCCCAAATTATTTTTTTACCACGAAAAACCCCAAACTATTATATCTATGATAAATTTACCCTTTATTAAATTGAATCAGTACCATGAAAAATCCTAAATTGATAAACATGTGGTAAACGAAGGGTAAAAATCCTAAACTAGTATATCCGTGAAGTGTCACATGCCATCCAAGTAAGTAATTTAACGTTAAATTTAACATAAAATTAACAGAGGGTAAATTTATCGCCAATATGTCAGTTTAGGGTAAATTTGTCACAAATGTACTAGTTTAGGGTTTTTTGAGGTTAAAAAAATAGTTTGGGGTAAATTTGTCGCATATGTACCAGTTTAGGATTTTTCGTGGTCAAAAAAATAGTTTGAGGTAAATTTATCACAAGCGTACTGGTTTAGGATTTTTTGTGGTATTAACCCTTTATAAATGAGTGGGAGCAGATGATTTAAGCGCCGAAGAGTCCATTTTAAAATGGTTCGTTGTTTATTTTAATCATGGAGTCTTCAGCAAAGTCAGTCCAAAACAGCAATGGTTACTGCCGTCTCCAATCTCGCGTAGAATAATCTAAATTAGTTGCAACATGATTTACAAATTTTAGCCTTTAGACCCAATTAATGATTGTCCGCAGGACAAACAGACCTGGGTGTTGAATGAGCTGTCTTCTTCAACATCAATGCACCCTTATCACCAAAACGCGAGGACTATAAACACCAATAAAAGCTTTTGAAATAAGATTTTCTTGACAAATTATCTTGGGAACACCTATGGAATATTTAATCAAAGAAAATATGTTATTTTCAAAGGATTTTTTTCTCGTGTTATATGAAATCGATCATTGAAAAAGTAAATCTTTTCTTATTGTGTAATATTAATCAATGTGATTGATAAGACCCCCTAAAATAAATACACATCAGAAAAAAGCCTAATAATATGTTTGATTCATGAAAAGCAATAAGGCGGGAATGGAATAATCATCCATGGGAATAGAATAGAGTAGGAATATGAATGAAATAACTATTGTTTAGTTTGGTTTGCAAAATGAAATAGCTATTTCAACACCATACTCTTGTTTGGTTTGTCATTATACCATGAGAAATAAGTTACGAATAGTACGTAATTTTCATAATACCCATTAATTATACATAATTGAAGCCTAATCTATTTTTTTATGATATCTTTAAAAATCATAGACGAAAAGATATAACAATTTCCACATAATTATTATACTTTCATTATTAAAATATGAATTTCTCCAAGTTTAATGAATATATTAGTAAAACTCGTGTAGTATTTTAGGCAAATGAAACACGACTAACTAAAATGGACAAAGGCCTCAATGACAAAAAGGTCAATTACAAAAATCAGTTACTCGATGTGCATTTTAAAATGGTTAATTAATGCAAGAATTTTATTCATTGATCTTTTTTTACATTTATTGACCCTTTAAATATCGAGAAAAGTAGTCAATTTTTGTCATTCAACCTTTTTTTTTATTGAGGCCTTCTTCCTTTTTGTTTCATGTATTTATTTTTTCTCTTTTCCTTAAAGTACATTTTTTTGTTTAATTAAAGTGGCTACAATTATCGAATCAAAATTCTTTTTCTTATCATTAATAACATTTGTTTCTTCCCTTATTAGTACTAGATGATTTAATTCCTCCTATTTTATAATTTCTTATGATTTACATCAAGTAAATGTATAAAGGAGATTTCCTTAAAATAGTGAGATGAAAATGTACTTTCACCCCTTAAAAGTCATGTGCATTTCACATGCTAATAGAAAACAAAGTGTAGAGTTAACGACTATAATAAAATAAATTTAAGGGGTACTACGTAACATTTGAGAGTTGTTAGATAAGCATGTAATATCCCAGTTTGGGGATGCTTTCTGTAATTTTCTATTATTACTTACTTACAAAAGAGGAGAGGAAATGTTGTCGAGGTTATTAAAGGCTAGATCCACCATTGATTACTATTGTGTATAGCAAGAATTTTGCATTAAGTGACACATTAGATATTGTTATATTAAGCGATGTGATTAATTTTAAATATCGACAGTCAACTTATTTTGTATTAAGTTTCCTTACCCAAAAAAAAGAAAAACTTATTTTGTGATTACCATCGTTTCGGTACTAGTTCTGTGTGTCCCTTCAGAACATTATGCCATGCAATTGCGTAAAAAAGGGGGGGAGAATGATTGATGGTTTTAATGGGCCCATGCACAATAATGGCAAGATGGTAGCGCTAATCAAACGTTACTACGATTTTAAATATGTAATTAATCAATGCTGTCCCGTCAAGCTGGTCCATCTCCTAGTTACCACATCATATTTTCGAAGAAATTTATTTCGCCTTCATCTAAGTAGCACATCATTTAAGTGATGTTATATATACACTGACACAAAGACACACATATGTGTATATATATTCAGTGAAATTAGCTATACAATTTGTGTGGGAAAATTGCCAAAAATAAAAAAATAAAACCTATTGCAATTGTGTCAATTCGATCTTAAACTTATCATGACTAATTGAGTCATAAACCTTTTGTATTTATACCAATTTAATTTTTTTGCCAACTTTGGCCGCAAGTCCTAGCTTGAATATCGGTTGGCACTGATGTGGCTTTGTAGACACTAACATGGCAATTTTCTTCTTTTCTTTTTTTTTTGTTTTTTTTTTCCTTCTCTTTCTTCCTCTAGCCGATCCCTAGATTGTCTATAGGCCATAGGCGAGAGATAGTGAGGCTCTACCTCTGCAGGAAGGAGGAGAAGAAAAAATAAGAAAAAAAGGAACAATAAATAAAAAAAATCGACATATATTAACATAATATTAAAAATTACCACATTAGTGCCGGCCATCCAAAATTGCTAGACGGACTGAATTGGCATAAATATAAAAGGTTTAGAACTTAAAGGGCATAAAAGAAATTTACGACTGAATTGCCACAATTATAATAAATTTAAAATTTTTTTGGCAATTTTCCCAATTTGTGTTGTTTCTTTGCAACACACTCCACATCTATCACATTAGTATGACTCGATGTAGAATGGAAATAAGGCTCATGATCGATGTGAGGAAGTACGCCCTTAAAATTGCTTGGAAAATTAGCACTAATCGAACCGCTAAATGTAAACAAAATAGAGCTTAAATAAAATCTTTTGGCTCACAAGTTCTTTCAATTCATGCTTGGTGGAAAAAGGGCTCATTGTTCATATAAGGTTGCTAATCAAAGGGCACTTGCACTTACAAAATCTCGGTTAATTAAGTGCATAAAATTACGAAAAAGAAGCAACAATTCTTGATGTGTAGCTAGGCCATTGAATTCGAGCATCCGTGCATGCGCGATATTTCGAAGCAACCTCGGCAAATTCATGGATTGAGGAGCGCACCTCGTCTTGTCAAATCGATTGTATAAATTGTACGTGCTTTTTTCGAGTTGTTTTACGATGGAATGCCTTAGATTAAGAATCAAAATTAACTAATTGTCTATAGAACTGGAAAGGCTCCAAAAAGAGCAAGATACAGCTATTTCCTCATTAAATTAAAGTCACTTTATGATTGAGAGTATTGACAATACAATATGTCTAACCTGACATTAGAGAGAGACAGAGAGAGACTGTTTCCAACCGTTAATTATTATTATTTTTGTTGGCCATCAACTTATATTTATTTAAGGGAAACGTCTTATCACATTCCTACCGATTTGAATTATAATTGAAACATTGCATTATTTAAATGGGGGCAATTATGATCTTAAGTGGAATGGCCTCGTGGCCATCATTTCCTCAAGGAAGAAAACTTTTGCATGATTTTCAAGACATTTTCACATTCTTTAAAGTCATTATTAAGACAATTAAAAGGACAAGAGTCCCCCCTTTTGCGAATTTTAAATCTCGGGACAGCTATTTCAAGAGAAAAGGAAAAGAAAAAACCCACAGGAAAAGTGAAAATAAAAGGAAAAAGAGAAAGTCAAGTGATACCAAATAGTTTTTTGGACGAAAGGTGATATCAATTAATCTTTCGCACTTTTGAGTTGGTGTGCCACGTCCAACCTGGAAAAATCCAATAAAAAGAAAACCAAAACTAAGTTCGAGATAAGACATTATTTATTGATTAGTAATATTCTTGATACGTATCTCAAGGCCATCATTTTTTGAGATCTCAAGTTTTGAAAAAAACAATGAAAATATGGTCATCTAGTGGATGCAAGTAGGTCCTTGTATAAAATAATGTCAACGAAAACCCCATTTGTCCATTCCAAGAACCTTAACTTCTTCACGTGTAGTCCAACATAAGACAAGCTCATCAGGGGAAGAACTGTCTTGACTATATAGAGATGTTGTGGCCCTTGTCGGGTTGTCATTGATCTCATTAAGGAAATGTTTGAATAAAGATATTCGTATGTAAACGACCTGGAATTTTCAATGTTATTGAAAAGGAAAAAACTATCAAAAAAATCTTTAATTTATTACATGTTGTATATGCTTTGACAAAAGGAAAAACGACGTATTAACAAACTCGGATTTGAAACTAACTTAAATTGAGAAGAAGACATCTCGGGACATACACATATGTATAATTAATTTTCGTTTCATTGATCCGGTGACATATATGCAGTATATTCAGAGAGACAATGTGCAAGGAATGATTCAATTTCATGCAAGCAACTCTCGGATAAGTTCTGAGTATGTAGAACCGGATTATCTCATATGCACATCTAAGTCAAAACATTCAGAAGAGAAATCTAAGTGCATAGCTACTGGACTCACTGATACTGTTGCGGAAATCAAACGAAGAACAAAAGCGGAACAACGAGATTTACGTGGTTCGATCAGATTGATCTACGTCCACGGGCGAGGCAAAACGAAATTCCACTATATCAAAAGGAGAGTACAAATACAATGAAACCCTAATCACAATATATATATATATATTGTGTCTCAAAAAAAAAGGAAAACCTAATTCCTCTGGGTTTGGGCCTACGGCCCATTCAAATAATATGTCAAAAAATTCAAGACATATTTAACAGATACTCTATGAAGAAACATAGAACTCGAGTAAAGCTCATATGCAGACAATGAAAAATTGAACGAAATATAATTAAACGAGGGGTATGTGTCTCGGCAATGGATTTTAGATGTAGCAACCAAACAACGATTTGCATCCAGCCTATCATGAAATAATTAGAAAATGATTTAATCGTTAATAGAGCTATAATCACAACTGATTTTCACACAAGCAGTAGCTTCGTGGAGGGAAAGAACACGGAGAGAGAGATACGAATTAGAGCTCGATGAAGGACAATTCTTCAAGCGAGACGAATAGAGAGGCTAACCTACGGAGAGAGGGACGGAGAAACTCACTGGCTTTGGCGTCGTGGCGAATAGAGCGAGTATGGAAGGAGCGGCCGAGCGGTCTTTATTGAATCACCAATCATCCTATATTTCCATTAAGCTTAAAGGGGTATTTATATACCCAAGAGTACATTCTAGAAAATTTATTAGGAAGATAAGGAATACATAAAATAGAAAACTTTCATACTTCTAGAGATATGATTCCAAAATCTTTCGAAACTAATAGCGCTATATTTAATTGATATCCAAAGATACAATTCCAAATCTTCCAAAATCAATAGTGCAATATTTGGTTGATACAACCCCCTCAAGTGGAAGAGTCGAGACCCCAAATCTTGAACTTGCCTCGTAAAAATTTAAAACATGCTGTAGGAAGAGCTTTGGTAAGAGCATCAGCCAATTGGTCAGCAGTAGAGATAAACTGGACATTGAATTGTCGTTTGGCGACAAGATCATAGAAAAAGTGTAAGTCAATTTCAACATGTTTGGTATGAGCATGAAAAATCGGATTTGCATATAGATAAGTGGCACCAATAATATCACACCATAGGATGGGAGGACCTCGAAGAGGGAACCCAAGCTCTTGAAAGAGAAGCAAGCTAGATGAGTTTAGCTATATCATCGACAAGGGCTTTATACTCAGACTCTATGGAAGAGCGCGCTACGGCTCGTCGTTTCTTGAAACTCCAAGAGATTAAGCTGTGATCCAAAAAAATCGCATATCCTCCGGTTGACTTCTTGTCATCAAAGCTACTAGCCCAATACTCATCGAAAAAGGCTTGCAAGCGAGTATCATTGCATTGAGAAAGAAGCAAACCATATGACCTTTTATGTTTGATAGCCCAGGATGCATTTCACCATTTGCTAATGGTCTTTAGTCGGTGCATGCATAAATTGATAGCTTTGTTAACAACGAATGAGAGATTTGGTCTTGCTAATGTCACGTATTGGAGGGCACCAACTATGGATCGATATAGAGTAGCATTAGACATCAGAGCACTCCCTATCTCAAATGGATATGTAGTTGTGGCCATAGGAGTTTGGATAGGCTTGCACTCAGACATCCTAGCCTGATGAAGAAGATCATCAATATAACGTCCTTAAGAATTAGCCCTTCAAAGTGAGGGATAGCCTCTAGTCCAAGGAAGAAGTGCAAAGGGCTGAGATCCTTAATGGAGATATGTGTAGACAATTTCTTTAAGATTAAACTGATAGTAGAACGTGCATTACTTGTGACTAAGATGTTATCAACATAGATAAAAAAAAAAATCAGTGCCTCCTCAACAAATAAACGATGATAGATCTGTTTGTGATATCGAGAATCTTAAATGAAGAAAATTTGAGAAAGTCATTTAAATTAGGCTCTCGAAACTTGCTTGAGACCATATAGAGAACATTACAACTTGCAAAACATAGTCACGATGAGTTGGGTCCACAAACCTATGGGGCTGCTCCATGTACACCTCTACAGAAAAGAACCCTATGTAAGATGGCATTATGTACATCTAGTTGTCTCATTTGCCACTCTTGAGAGATAGCAAGAGACAAAATAGAGCGAATAATGGTAATCTTTACAATTGTACTGAAGGTTTCTATATAATCCAAGCCTTATTGCTGATGAAAACCCTTAGCAATTGGGCGTTCTTTTTAACGCTCAATACTGCCAACCGCTTTGCTCTTGATATTGTAAACCTACTTACACCCAACAGGGTTCATGGAGGAAGTACGAGGGACCAAAGACCATGCAACAACACATTAAATTCATCGTTCATAATGGGGGTAGTGACGATATTAATTTAAGGTGGATGAGAGCGAAGTTGCTGTTGGCCTAGATAGAGGTGGAGGCGGTAGTGGTGGTGGTGGTGGAGAGCTCAATGAAGAGGTGAAATGATAAGAATCATGGAGGGGCCTAGTTCTTAGGGTAGGGGAGGTGGATGAATCAACATTAGATGACATTGCAGGAGTCGGTGTAGGAGTCGGTGTAGGAATCATGACGATTCGATTTTCGGACGCGAATATTAGTTGGATCGTCGGTTCAAAATTTATTTATCGTTCGTTCGCGTCGAGAGAAAATTTCCGTTTGCGCCAATAATTTTTCCATCTGCGTCAAACCCCAATCGAGTTTGAATCCTCGTCGCGCAAACTCGAAAATCATATCCGTTCGTTATGCAAAATTTCCACCATGTCCTCAATTTGCAAATTTCATTTCTTATCCTCAAAATTATTGATTAAAGGACAAGAAAATTTAACATTTTTAAGCTATCTTTCTTGACTTCCCTCCCCTGTATTGCAGGCCAGCCAACCCCCACTTTCTTTTCTCAATTTCGGCTGAACCTTCTTCCAAAGAGCACACGTGGGCCCTCTTAAATTTCCCCTTCCGTTCTTCGGCTGAGCTGGAACTTCTTTCTTGGGTGGAATTGCATTTGATCTGCTCCACTTTCTCCGCCGAGTGACCATTTCCCATGCAAATGAGATAAAATCTCATGATTGGAACCTCAAAACACAAGTCGATCATAGTCAAAAAAGAAACAAACCAAATCAAAAAGTCACTACGTCTCGTCCAAGCACCCTCGAGGAACTACTCATCCTCCTCAGACAAAGGGAACTCCTTTGGATCATTCTCCTCCGATCCCGGAGATCCAGGCTCGCCATCTGCCTGCTCGACGAACGCGTCATCTGCTCCCTCGATCTCCATAACTACATCCCCATCTACATCCTGGACATCCATCGGCTCAGGGTCTACAACCTCGCCTTCAAAAGTGGCCGCATTCATTAGGCCTGTCGGCCCCATCCAAAAGACTGGTATATCCAACCCTGCAGAGGACCCTGCCACAACTCCTGACCCACTCGACGGTACCATCCCTCGTATCTATGAGGGAGCAAAACGTCATAGCCCTCGTCGACCCATACGGTGCAGCTATGCCGCTCATACGAAACTCCGTTCATAATAGGGTACGAAAATACCTATGTCTCTATTTCCTGAGGGATCCCGTGGCGGACTGGGGGAATACGATAAGTCATATCTACGGTCGAGGGTCTGAAATGGCGATCGGCCAAAAATAGGTGAGTCGAAACTCAGTGAACTCACATCTAAACTCAATATAGAATGAAGTATACACCAAATCGGCCTCTAACATGGAAGTTCAAGCACACAGGCAACAGATAAAACAGAGGCATGATAATTTACAATAGCCACACGCCACATGCTAAACATAGCATCATCACATGCATTTCATATTCTCAATCTCGCAGATACAACATGCTCAATTCTTGCCGGTGGCTCTCTGGGCACTGCCGGACTCAACCCAACCGGTGGCTCTTATCGGCACTGCCGGTCCCCGGCCACATCGTAGATGTCTTAGGCATGTGCCTCAACCCGTGTCTATTCACACCGAAGTTGGCACCCTTGTCTCTCCAGCTACCCCGTGCCGAGCACGTTCAGGCGCAAGTGCAACGACCGTGGCTCAATTAGCTCTGCGATCGGCACCTCCTTAACACCCCGCGTTCCCGGTGGCCCCCTAGACACTGCCGGGCCGTCCCGCACGGTTCTACGCACTCCGCCAAACGCACATGTCTCATGCCAATATGCAAATCAATGATGAGCATCACAAAATTCTCAATTGGCCCACCCCATAAACACTCATGTAAGTCATCTTTGCCGCATGCATTTTCCAAAATTATTCATATTGGCACACCATTTACCTCAAAATAAATCGAATAAGATAACCAAGCAATTTGTATTGCAAAAACTCGTATTTCAGGACCCGGCTTCCATTCTAAGTCACTTAGGTTCAAGGGCAAGCAATCTGTTCACGGCGGTGACGACGAATCGACGGCGACTTTCCGGCGACGAATAGAGACACAGCAACAAGCAAAACACAGCAGAGACAAAGAGGATTGCAGCTACAACAAGCAAAAGAAGAAAATCAACAAAACAGGGTCAACTTTGATTCAAAATTGGGAATTCTCTAGGAGATTTTTCACTGTTTCATTTTCAGAATATCGAAGCTTATCATCTTACAAGTACACAGGCGAAAACGGAGCTCGATTCGGACACCGGACGACCCCGAACGAGCCGATTGCCTCCGAGCGCGCGTGCTGGACCCGAGAAAACCGAGAAGACAGAGAGCAGCCGAGAGTGAAGACAGCAGTTGTTGAAAGGAAGACTGAGCAGCGGCGGTGAGTGAAGAAGAAGCAACACGGTCCAGCAGAGGGCACGGGGAAAAGAGGTGCAGACGAGCTAGAACAGCAACCCAACAGAGAGCTCCCACGCTGCAGCAGAAGTGGAAGAAGAAAAACACAGCAGCAGCAAATTTGCAGCAGAAATTCCAGCAGCCAGAAGAAGTGAAACTGCAGTAGGAATTGAACAAAGAAACACAGCAGCTGAGGGGTGAGAGAGAGAGAGCAGCGAATGGCGTGAGTCTCGGCTGAAGATAACCAGAAAAGAAGAAGAAGAAAGAAGGAGAAACCAGCCAGCTTCCTTACGTGAGCAGAGAAGTCAGTGGGCTCACTAAGCATGAAATTTTTGTCTGATTGGCAGGGGAAAAGAAGAGTAATTAATGAGGGAGGGAAACATGGACAGACGTTCGTGCATGAAGGGTAAAAATTTCGGCTGGACAGATAAGGGAAAGAAAAAGAGAAAAAGAAGGGGTACGTGGAGTGGATTTCAGCTGGATTTGTGCAAGGAAGATGGGTCTAAAACGTTAACTTCTCTAGTCTCCTGGTGCATGACTTTGGGGACGTCACACTTTTCCTCCAGAATAAAATGCTAATAATAATAATAATAATAATAATACACACTTAGACCAAAAGAAAACTGATTGTCAAGGAAATCGAGCAATTGCTACCATCGCGACAATTGAACTGAATTTCATGACTAACCTGACGCCAGAATGCCAATACGTTCAATTTGACGGCGCAGCCAGGCGAGCCGTAGTGGTAGAGCCCGGTGACACCCCCGTAAATCTTGAACGAGGGAATGTAGAAAAGATGGCGCTCGAGCGTGTTGACTACGACCTGGCGGAACGCCTTGGCGAGGGCGCCGTTGCCGGCGACCTGGAGCTGCTTCTCGATCACTGACTTCGGCACCTTGCTGGCCTTGAGGGAGCGGACGGCATTCCCTGGGGTTCGACGGCGGCCTGCCTCCCGGCGAGGGCTTTGCGGAGCGGGTCTTGGTCCATGGCGGGGTGGTCGAGCGTATGAACGTTCAATGTTAGGGTTTTGGCTCGCGTTTTCAATATGGAAATTATGAGTATTTTCGCGGACGCGGATAGGACAGTTAAACACTCAAAAATACAATGTTTAGCGATCTTACCAAGGCAAAAGCGTCTCTAATGTAATCCTTCGGTATAGTTACATGGTTACTCGATTCCGTTTAAATAATAATATTCATTATTTTTTTATGACAAAAAAAAATTGATACGATTGCATGTGCTTGAACACCTTAGTTGCGTAACCGGATGCTCTCTCGTGTTGATAATTCACTGATAAGTGTGCAAATTATTCGTTACATCGACAACGGATATAACAAAAGTCTGAAAAACAAAATGACTTAAGAGTGTTTCTTAAGATCGTTGAGTGCTAAAAACAAGGCAAGAAAATGTTTCGATGCCACAATTAGAGATATGGTATGTCCAATTATCAAATAATTGTAACCAAAAACGTGAAGTTGCCTGAGCGCATTGTTTTGTGTGGGATTGGAACGGAGAAACTTGGGCTGCGTTTGGTAATTGGGAAAAAGCCCAGGATATGACAAAATTTATCCTATCCTATATTTGGTATCTACCCAGGACAAAATAAAATAGAATATAAGAATGATATATCCCGGATATAATTATTCTTGGATGAGGTGCGATAGATATGACTTCTAGTATCCATAATGTAAAAGTTAATTTTTTTGAAAACCAAATTTCTTAAAAAATTAAAATAGTATTAGAATATAGATAATATTTGATTTCCAATATAACAATTCAAAATAACAACAATAACAACAATTTCATTGTCATTTATTCCAATTTTATTAATATATTCGAATTTCTTTCTTATAACATAATATCAATAGTTATATGACATATATATTTACATTTATTACAAATTTTAGGTATTTTAGAAATATTTGTATATTTTACGATTTAACAAAGATTTATTAGAGAATATGGAAGGGGGAAAAAGAATTAAAAGAATTTGAAAAATGGAAGAAAAAATAATATAAAAAAAAGAAATAAAAATGAAGTAGGCAAGAGTGTCATAAAAAACTCTTACCATCTCCCTTTGTGCAACTTTTAGGTTCATTTACACTAATATGTCATCCATATCAAACAATGAACAACATATGATGCGAAATTATCCGGATTTATTATTATGACTCATCAAATAGTAGATAGGATATAATAAAATTCCTAAATTTCATATTATATCATATTTAGTCCTATCCTGGCTAAAAATCTAGACGACGAAACGCAACCTTGCAAATAAGTATAGAAATACAACTTACTTAGTTGCTGATTGAGGGCGGCGCACACGACAACTTTTTTTTTTTTTGGTTAAGAACACACGACAACTATTTTGTGTATATATTTTTCTATATTTCCATTTATGGAAACATGTTTGGAATAGAAATTTCTTGGTAATACAATTTGATGTTTCTATTTTTGAGACAAATTTTTAGTTTAGAAATAGGTTTAGAACAGAAATGAGAAATAGAAAATTTATACTTTTTATTTCTGGAAGAGCGATAAATATAAACATGTAACTTTTTTCCCAATTGAGTCTTCAACCTTTTGTATTTGTATCATTTCAATTCATCTAACCAACTTTGGCAAATCAACACTGATGTGAAATTTTTTTTAATAATATCATGATATTCTTCATTTTTTTTATTTTTGTTTCTTCTCCTCATTCCTCCAGCTAGTCGCTAGATCAACGACCGGCTAGGTGTGATGGCCAACAAGGCAAGCTCAATCTTGCCATTGTTGGTTGAGGCCTAGCCTCGCCCTCATCAACCTTGCTAAGAAGAAAAATAAAGAAAACAAAACAGAAGAAAAAGTATTTTCTTCTGAATAATTGGATACTTGAACAATTGCTAATCATAAATATATTTTTTTTTCCGTGTGTAAATATGTGTGTGGCTTTAGATTGTTTATTGAGAAGAAACTATATACCATATCATGGATCTTACAGTAAGGGTATGTTTGGCTACAGAAAAACTCCATGAAAAGGAAAATAATTTCTCGAAAATCCTTTTTCATGAAAAGGATTTTTTTTTTGTTTGGTGGTATGTTACTGAAAATGTTTTTTGGTGTTTGATTTTCGTTTGTAAAATGATTTCAATCTCATGAATTAACCTAAAGCAAACAAAAATTATAATTTTTATAACAATAATTATTTTATATATTTTATTTTTTACATATTAAGATAATTTGAGAAGTTTTGATTGAATTATGATCAAAAGAGGAAAAAGAATCTAATAATCATCCTAAGATCATTTTCTATTTCATTTGATATTCTATGGGTATAAACAATATGCAGATAAAGTAGAGAATATATATTTCTTTTTCTACTATTAAAACTAACTTTCAAATAACTAAATATGGATATTGAAATATTTCTTTAGTTTTGAATTGAGATTGGCATTGCCCAGGTCATCTTTGAGCTAAGAGTCATTACTCTAATATGACCGATTCCTAGTAGCAATATGATCAAAAGGAATAGATAGAGGAGAACCCATGTAGTTAACTCAAAAGGAAAAGGAAATGAGTGACTCTGGGGTAAACAGAAATATTACTTCATTATAACTATATATATGATGAACTATATTTTATTACAAAATATTCTAAATATTCTTTTAAATTCAAAATTAAACGGCCAGCACTGGCCACACGAGGTCGAGCTCGCTAGGCAACCGGTGATCGCCATGTGGCCAGCGAGGTCAAGTCTCGGCAACCGGTGCTAAAGAAGAAAAAGAAAAACGAAAATAAAATAAAAAATAATGAATAAAAATATAATATCATTATAATAAAATAAAATCAAAAAATGAAAAATATTAAAAATTGGAGATGAGCAATTCCAAAGAGTGTTTTCAACTATTTAGATTGGGAAATTTGCTTTCCTAATTTTATGTATGAATTTTTTGTTGCCTGAAAATTATTTTCCATTGACCAACTCATTTTATTAGAACCAACTGGGTGAAAGTCTAAAAAACCAATTCCCGAAAAATACTTTCAGTCAAATAAATGCATCCTTAGTTTTGTTTAATATGGTTCTTTAACTATTTCTAAATATTCAATCTAATCCGTAAACTTTAAATTTGTTCGGTCTAGTTCCATCACAATTCATAAATGTTCAATGTCATCCTTCATTAATATCTCACAAGTTTTCATAATTATACTCTTTCCTGAATTTTAACATATATTTTCATTTCTATTTATTATCTAAATCAACAAAAATTTTGCGATAGTTCTATTACTTTTTTGCCTTTATAAATGTTACGATAGTACCATTTAAGTATGTTGTAACTTCTTATCTCTACAATTGTAAAGAAGAACCTTATATATAGTAGTATGGGGTTCATATCCATGCTATTTTAGTATCCTAACTCGTAGATTTAATTTCATTTATTTATAAAACCACGAAACAAAAAAAAAATTGACAATTTGGAAGAAGGACGCCTTAAATACCAATATTAGTGTAAGATACTCACTTTGATATCAACATTTTTTATTGGCTCACTTAAGTGTCAAATTAGATAAAAAAGATCACTTAAGCGCTAATGGTGAACGATTCTGACAAAAAAACCTACGTGGCATTTTTTTTTATTATTTTTTTAATATTACGTGGAATTTTTAAAAAAAAGTTAATCCATGTGGCAATTTTTTTAAAAAATAATTCCACATGGAAGTTTTTTTTATAAAATTCAGTCCACGTGGACTGAATTTTTACAAATTAAACTAATTTTTAATAAAAAAAAGTTAAATATAATTAAAAAAAATAAGCTACTTCATGCAGCGATGAAGATGGATCTCAATGACCCCTACAGGTCCATCCCCCACCCTCGTTGACCATTAACGGCAATGGTGTCTTTTTTTTATAAATAGTTTTAGCTTATTTGTAATTTTTTAATATTATGTAGAATTTTTTTTATTAATTTTTATTTTTTTAGTGCTGATTGGGATCCTCTAACGAGCTACATAGACACCATGTTAGATTTTTGGCGAAACTAACTTGAATTGACACTCAAATAATCATTTTTAAAAAAAAAATTGGCACTTAAGTGAGCAAAAAAAAAATTTGCACCAAAATAAGCACCGTACATAAATATTGACACTTAAAATGTCTTTCTGCCTTGATGATTTTTTCGATCCAAAAAGTATGAACAAGACTTAGGTTAATATAAGTAAGTTTATCTACTGATAAATTGATATCAGTTTTTGATATCTTTATTAAAACATGTATTCTCAGACAAACATGAATGTTAACTCTATATAACTCTAAGTCAAGTACTAAAGTAGAAATTAAAATCATTCTAAGGATAAGTATTTTTATAAGATATCTATAATTTATAGAGATTTATCCATAGATAGTCGTACTCATTTTGACCTAAATCTTATCCATAATCTTCTAACTAGATAACATTTTAAAGTATTATTGTTTCTTGTTTTCTTTAAGTTTAGTTAATAACATAAAATAAGATATTAAAATAGAAAAAATATCAACCAAATACTACCCTAAGTAAGGTTATACTTTTACTATCAGATTGTGAGCTACGACAAACTTAAAAGGAACTTTGCTATCGTAACATTTAAAAAGTCCAAAAAAATAAAAGAAAAAAATTGATAAAATGATGGCATCCATTTTGTAAATTTAGATAATGGTTTAAAAGGAAACATATATATTAAAACCTGAGCAATATTGTAAATCTTATAACTTGTAAACTGAACACCACATTGAAAGATTTAGGAAACATCAATAGATTAGGTTGAACGAATTGAATGTTTGAGGACTAGACTAAACATGGAGGAACAGTACTGTGTTAAACGCATTAAGAAGTTCGAAAATGAAGTTACACATAAATCCAAAGTTCAGTTTTTAATAGTGTCATATTTCCACAATTTAATCCCAACAATTTTTTTCTTTCTTCTAGGAAATACTCAAAAAAGAATGCCGCAAATATAATTGATGATGTATCAGTTGGCATTTTCAAATCAGATGAATAGACAAACCAACTTAATGATGGCTTCTAAATTTGGTCATAATGAGCCTAGATTCATAATCTAGGATTAAGCCAAATGGTTCAGTAACATTGGTTCCTAATGATTTGATAATCATTGGGTTTGGATTATGGATTTTCTAACTTTGCCAAGTAACCCAATTTATTATGGGTTCTAGACCCTTCTTCTTTCCTCTAGACCATG
Organism: Psidium guajava; assembly: GCA_016432845.1. Classification (NCBI taxonomy): domain Eukaryota; kingdom Viridiplantae; phylum Streptophyta; class Magnoliopsida; order Myrtales; family Myrtaceae; genus Psidium; species Psidium guajava. Next base: position 15,585,923 of record CM028225.1, read on the forward strand.
TTTACATAAGCTATCACATCATCAGAGGAGATATTTTTAAGAAAAATCCATGACCGAAGGTCCAAAGGGGCCATAGCCGATCAGGCCAAGTAGTTGGCGTCATTGCTGCCGCTGGCATCATCCTTAGAATCATCGCCGCCGCTCGCCATTGTGGTCATTGTCGTCATTGTCATTGCTAGCGCCATCCCCAATGCTGAGGTGGTTGGCACCGCTAGGCATCAGGTCCATTCTTGGGTCGTGTCTCTTGAGGTTGTGATGGGTGGGGGTTAGTTCGATGCCCGTCTATTCTTAGATCGGTGCCAAGTCGATATGAGATCAATCCTCAAGCCAAATTCCAAGCCCATCCACTGATTCTATGAATTCATGTATGATGCATAAGTCCCCTGATTTGGTTACAGAACTAACACATAGGCTAAAATCTAGGATGCCACACATGGAACATGCTTCTTAGGTTGCTCTGTCATTTAGCAAGTTTTTGGTAAAATTTGGCTCAATTCCCTAACATTTCCCAACTTTAGATCTTATCTCAACTTTGCTCCAAACTTTTTTTGTCTAGAAAAAATTCCCCACTTTCACGCTTGTTCTAAATCTATCCATGTGCCCAAAAATCTTGACTATTTTCTTCACAATTGTCAACATCAAAGTCAGTCAAAAGTCCATTATCAGAACATATGTCTTTATCAACAACCTCACTTTTGTATAAAATAATATAAAAGAACAACAATCTCTTGACGCTGATGATCTTAAAGAAACCAGTGACGATTTCAGGATCCGTGAATAGATTTGAGACTATGGTGAACCTTGAGGATTTCTTTAGCCAAAAGAAAGAAGTTCGAGTGAAGATTTTTTTGTTGACAAAAGAATTCGCGACAGAATTAGGATCGGACCTAAAATTGGAGGTTGTTTTTAGAGAATTAGCTAGTAAAGTCTTAGTGCATGTAATATTACCCCTAATCTTTTTCTATTCTTTTTTTTTTTTTTTGGTGAATTGCGCCCAAATCCACAAATATCGCTATCCAAATGGACATGACAAAACACAAGCTCCATCACAAAATGCGATAAATAAAAGTTTCTCTGGGTGAAAGAGCAACCGCAGAATCCGTTGGAAGTAAAAGGAGAAATCAAATACGGATAAACCTAAGCATGTGTGGCTCATATTTATCATAAAGAACGATCTTTTATTACTTCGGATATTAATGATCAGTTACATAAAGAGCAATTCTTAACTGAGAAGCAATCGTCAATCTAAGCAATCATGTATGGCGAATGAATGGGCAATCCTGTGTCTTGGAAGTCAATGTATCCACTTAGTTGTTGTCGTACCAAAACTGCGTCTGGAGGTAGTCAACCACCTTCTTGTCCACTTGGAACGCCTTGGTGAGGACATCGGCGAAAATGGGCGGCTTCGATCCGAAGACCGCATTAGCGATGGTAATGACTCCTGGGTTTTGGCTGCTCAGAGCGGCAAAGGCTAATGCAGGGGTTTTTCCGATGTTCAGCTGGAAGTGGATGAGACCGATTGGGAACACAAACACATCCCCTTTGTACAAGACTTTGGTGAGAAGGGTGTTGTTTAATTGGTTGGACGTGACAAAGCCGACAAGCAGGGTGCCCTCAGTGACGACCAGAATCTCGGTACCACGAGGGTGAGTGTGGGGAGGATTCAAGCCCCCTGGAGCGAAGTCGATACGAGCCATGGAAATGCCGAGAGTGTTGAGTCCTGGAAATTGGTCCACAAAAGCAGGCGTGACTTTCGATCCGAGGGCGTTGGTAGTATTCCCCGGGTATCTGAACCCCTTAAAGAGGAAATCATCTGCTGTAACTTGTTTTGGGTCCTTGCAAAACTTTCCATTCACAAATACTGCATAAGAAACAGAATTCTTGTTATTAAACTTATCCAAGCAGAAACTCTTTCTGGAGCTATTCCTTTAGGACCAATAGAGCAGATATATACAAGTGACGCTCGTCAATAGGGAAGAATAGACTATTATAAGTCAATCATGAACCAATTCACTCTCATTTTCATTAACTTTTAATTTTGAAAATTACTCAATAATTCAAAAAAAATTATATATATAAAAAAGAAAACTACACCTTTGAGCTAAAAAATCAGAATTCATCAAAATTACCAAATTGAACATTTTTCGTCAAATTGGTACTCCAAGGACATTAATTTTAAAAAATTAATGCAACGAGGTCTCGAATTTAAAAATCTATAATTCGTAGAAGTAATTAAGTTTCCCACTAATTTATTTCTATTCGACCTACCAAATAGTGATTAGTGACCGCTCCAAAAAGTTGAAAATCTTTTGCAAGATAATTACTTGATCCATAAAGTCACGATTTGATAGAACTTGTGAGGGTTAGAGCTAAATTAGTTAATCTAATTAATTAATTTAGTTATCCATTAATTTAAAATTGAAAATACCCATTTTTAGGTCGCAACACTGTCAACAACCCCAAATCTGCGGTGTTCGGGAATGGGAAGTTCTGCAAGGACCCGAAGCTCACCATAGCAGATGATTTCTTCTTCACAAAGTTCAAATATCCTAGGAACACATCGAATCAGCTCGGATCCAAGGTCATGATTGCTTTCGTCGACCAATTCCCAGGACTCAGCGTGCTCAGCATCGCCATGGCTTGCCTTCACTTTGCTGCCTACGGTCTGAACCTTCCCCACATTCATCCTCATGGAACGGAGATGCTAGTGGTTCTGGAGGCCATGCTCCACGTCGGTTTCGCCACATCCAGCCAATTAAACAACAGTCTCTTTACCAAAGTCCTTATCAGAGGAGACGTTTTCGTGTTTCCACAAGGCATGATTCGCTGCAGCTGAATATTAGACACACCAGTGCACTGGCCTTTGCTTTCTTGAACAGCCAGAACCCGGGACGCGTGACAATCGCAAATTCGGCCTTTGGGTCGAAGCCGCCTATCAATGTCAATGTCCTAAACAGAGGCTTTCCAAGTGGACAACAAACTCATCAACTATCTCCAAGAAAAAACTGGTTTGACAACCATTAGTTAGCTGTTCACAAGAATAATTGTGTTTGTCCATTACATTACATTACAAAGAAGAATTTTTGTTTGTTTGAATAATTGGATACTTGTACAATTGGTATCTCTCTCTCTCTCTCTCTCTCTCTCTCTCTCTCTCTCTCTCTCTCTCTCTCTCTCTCTCTCTCTCTCTCTCTCTCCTTGTGTGTGGCGTTGGATTTTTTTTTTTTATTGAGAAGAAACCATATATCATATCGTGAATCTTACATTAAGGGTATGTTTGGCTAGGGAAAAACTCCGTGAAAAAGGAAAATAATTTCCCGAAAATCCTTCTCGCGAAAATGATTATTTTTTCTTTGTTCGGTGATATGTTACCAAAACTTATTTGTAAAATAATTCCAACCTCATGAATTTATTTGAAACGAAAAAAATTTAAAAATTTTATTATTATATTATATTATATTATTGATTTGGGATAAATGTGATGTTGATGTTGATATTATATTGTATAATTATTCCATATATTTTTAATTTTTACATATTAAGATAATTCAAGAAGTTTTGATTGAATTATGATCAAAAAAGGAAAAAAAAAAATCGAATAATCGTTCTAAGATCATTTTCTATTTTGTTTGACATTACGATACGTAGATAAAGTAGAGAATATATATTTCTTTTTCTGCTATCAAAACTAACTTCTGAATAACTAAATATGGCTACTGGAATATTTCCTTAGTTTTGAATTGAGATTGGCATTACCCGGGTCTTCTTTGAGCTAAGAGTCATTACTCTATTATGATTGATTGCTAGCAGTAATATAATCAAAAGGAATAGAAAGAGAAGAACCCATGTAGTTAACTCAAAAGGAAACGGAAATGAGTGACGCTAGGGTAACTTGGAGTATTACTTTATTATAACTAACTCGGAGTATTACTTTATTATAACTATTTATATGATTATCTCTTTTTCATTATAGAATATACTAAATATTTTTTTTAATTCGAAGTTCAACTATCGGCACCAACCACACGAGGTCGAGCTTGCCAAATATGGTGAGGCTCAAGCTCTTTGGATATGGCAGGTAGCCAGGAAGGTCGAGACTCGATTACGGCGGTTGAAGAAGAAAAAAGAAAAGGAAAATAAAATAAAATAAAATAAAATAAAATAACGAATAACAAAAATGATATCATTATAAAAATATAAAATTTAAAAAATTAAAAAAAAAATTAAAAATTGGGGATGAACAATTCAGAAGAGTTTTTTCAACTATTTAAATTGGGGAAATCACTTTCCTAATTGTATTCACGAATTTTTCGTTGCTCTGAAAATTGCCTTCCATTAACTAAGTCATTTTTTGCAAACCAAACAGGTGAAAGTCTAGAAGACCAATTCTCAAAAAATACTTTCACTCAGATAAATGCATCATTAGTTTTGTTCAATGTGGCTCTTCAACTATTCCTAAATATTCAATCGAGTCCCCAAACTTTAAATTTGTTCGGTCCAATTTATGAACAATTAATAAATGTTCAATGTCATTCTTCATTAATATCTCACAAGTTTTCATAATTATACTCTTCCCCAAATTTAATATATATTTTCGTTTCTATTTATCGTCTAAATCAACAACAACAAAAATGCGATAGTTTTGTTACTTTTTTTTTTTGTCTTTATAAATGTTACGATAGTACCATTTAAGGATGTTGTAACTTATTATCTCTACAATTGTAAAAGTAGATCCTTATATATAGTAGTATGGGGTTGAGATCCATGCTATTTTAGTATCCTAATTTGTGGATTTAATTACATTTATTTAAAAAAACACGAAACACTAAAAATTTTGACGATTTCGAAGAAGGACACATTAAATGCTAATATTTGTGTACAACACATAATCTTATGCCAATATTTTTCATCGGTCCACTTAAGTGCCAAATTAGATAAAAATGATCACTTAAGTACCAACAACGAAAGATTCTAACTGAGCAGTCCACTTGGCATTTTTATTAATTTTGTAATATTACTGGGATTTTTTTAAAAAAATGTCAAGCCATGTGGTAATTTTTTTTCTTTTTAAAAATTTAGTCCACGTGGACTGAATTTTTATAAATTAACCTAATTTTTTTTTATAAAAAGTTAAATTAAATTTTAAAAATAAGCTTAAAACTAAAAGGAATTTTGAGAGAGAGAGAGAGTTGCCTCATGTAGTGGTGAAGATGGGGCTCCACGACCTTCGCAGGCCCATCTCCCACCCTCGCTAATCATTACCAACGATGGTCGGGCGGCGACAGCTAGGGCTATGCATGCCCTCGCTATTGCAATTTGTATTTTATTATTATTATTATTATTATTATTATTATTATTATTATTATTATTATTATTATTATTATTATTAAATTTTAGCTTATTTTTTAGGTTTGTAGCTTTTTTTTTGTGTCGATTGGGATCCTTCGATGAGCTATTTAGACACGTGTCAGATTTTCAGCAAAGCTCATTGAAGTTGGCACTCAAATAATAGTTTTTCAAAAAAATAATTGACATTTAAGTGATCCAAAAAAAAATTGCACCAAAATGAGCACCGTACACAAATATTAGCACTTAAGATATCCTTTTGCCTTGACGATTTTATCAATCCAAAAAGTATGAACAAGATTTAGGTTAATATAAGTAAGTTTATCTATTGATAATTTGATATCATTTTTTGATATCCTTCTTAAAACACCTATTCTCAAAACAACATGAATGTTAACTCTATATAACTCTAAGTCATGTACTAAAATAGCAATTAAAATCATTCTAAGGATCAGTGTTTTTATAAGGATATCTAAATTTGAGAGAGATTTATCCATCGATAATCATACTTATTTTGACCTAAATCTTCTTCATTATCTTCTAACTAGATAACATTCTCAAGTTTTACTGTGCCGTGTTTTCTTTAAGTTTAGTTAATAACACAAAACAAGAGATTAAAATAGCAAAAATATCAACCAAATACTAACCTAAGGAAGGTGGTACTTTTACTATTAGAGAGTGAGCTCCAACATACTTATATGGAACTTCGCCACTGTAACATTTAAAAGGTCCAAAAAGATAAAAGAAAAAAAAATGATAAAACGGTGGCCTCTGTTTTATAAATTTAGATAATGATTTGTAATGAAACATATATATTAAAACCCGGGTAATATTATTGTAAATTTTATAATTTGTAAACTGAACGCCACATTGATCGAATTAAATGAATTGAATATTTGAGGACTAGATTAAAAAATTCGAGGAGCAATTGCATTAAACGCGTTAAAAAGTCTGAGAACGTTATTTCACGTAAAGTCAAATTTCACTTTTTAATGGTGTCATTTTTCCATAATTAAATACGTACAATTTTCTCTTCCTTTTAGGGAACACTCGAAGAATGCCCCAAATACAAGTGGTGATGGATCAGTTTACACTTCAAATCAGATGAACAGGCAAACCAGCATCAGCTCAAAAGGTCGGACAAAAAAGGGTGATTAGCCAGAGGGGCATGGCTGCTGTCATTGGCAGATGAGCTCTGTCAACTTGTGAAAGCATTCATTGAACCAGAGGCTACCATCAACTACAGTAGAATCACTTCATCCATTGGGAAGTCTCGCTTGATTTCTCAAATTTGATTTTCCCACGTCTCTTTCTCCCGTATATTTAAAAAGTTAAAATTGAATTAAAGCATGATTTTTTTTTACCAAAAAAGAAACTTTATTTTCTTCAAAAATATCTAACAATCTAGTTTTTTTTTTTTCGAAAGCAATCTGGTAATTGCTCCAGGCTCTTGCTTCATCCCTATCTTTCCCTCCTTCAAGTATGAACCCATCCGACCAGGAAAAAAAAAAAAGGTTTTGAACCCACTTATGTGTGGGAACCCCGGTAAAAATTATAAGATCTTTTGGAATTCGATCATCCCCAAAACTATATACTATAAATATATATAAATGTATACATATATAAAATTATTTCTCCCAAAATAATATATAGTTGCCAAATAATCCACAGGAGCTCGTTTAACACGCCTACCTTCTCTCTCCTCCTCCTCCTGCTTCCTCTATATAATCTTCTCTTGCCGAAGATATTCAGACCACCACCATCTTCGTCATCATTACCGACCCAGAAGCTGAAGACCGGAAGAGGAATCGAAGCCATCATTACTCGCCTTCTCTCGTTCTCGCTCCTCTCTCCTGAGTCCCCTCCATCATCTCCTTTGCGAGAATTTCGAGTCACTTCCGATATGTAAAAGCACCGATTGTTGCGCGAAATCAAAAAAAAAAAGTTGTCGTCTTTCTGCGGGAGGAATTGGTACGGCCACGACCCACTTTCGGATTTTCGCTATATCGGATCAATCTCAGCTCGAATTCGGACATGGGGTTCGACGAAGAAGCGAGCTCGTCGTCGCAGGCCCTGAGGCCGCCCCTCCCTCGGGAGGACACGCCTCTTCTCGGTAAGCCGCATCCTCTATCCTCGCAGCCCAAGACCTTCGCGAACGTGTTCATCGCGATCGTCGGGGCGGGGGTGCTCGGCCTGCCGTACGCGTTCAAGCGCACCGGGTGGCTCATGAGCCTAGTCATGCTATTCTCCGTGGCCGCCCTGACCTACCACTGCATGATGCTCCTGGTCATAACCCGCCGCAAGCTCGAATCCACCCTCGGGTTCTCGAAAATCGCGTCCTTCGGGGATCTGGGGTTCACGGTATGCGGTTCGATCGGTCGGATCGTTGTCGACATCATGATGGTTCTGTCGCAGGCTGGGTTTTGCGTCAGTTATTTGATTTTCATTGGTAATACGGTGGCTAATTTGTTGAATCCGGGTTTGGATAGGGGCGTGGGTGCGTATTTGGGTTCAAAGATATGGGGTATTTCCGCAAAGAGTTTCTGTATATGGGGGTCTCTGCCGTTCCAGTTGGGCTTAAATTCGGTTAAAACATTGACGCATTTGGCACCTTTGAGCATTTTTGCGGATGTGGTCGATCTCGGAGCTATGGGCGTGGTGATGGTTGATGATGCGAGTATTATTTGGAAGAATGGGGTCGAGGTTCAGGCCTTTAGGGGTCTGTCTGTGTTCTTTTATGGACTGGGTGTGGCTGTCTATGCTTTTGAAGGGATCGGAATGGTGTTGCATTTGGAGTCTGAGACGAAAGATAAGAGTAAGTTTGGGAAGATCTTGGCCATCGCAATGGCTTTCATTGCTTTGATGTACGGAGGATTCGGGTTGCTGGGTTACTTGGCTTTTGGCGAAAACACCAGAGATATAATTACGGCTAACATGGGGAAGGGCTTGATTAGTACTCTGGTGCAACTGGGTCTCTGTATCAATTTGTTTTTCACCTTCCCTTTGATGATGCATCCGGTTTATGAAATTGTGGAGAGGCGTCTCTCGGGCGGAAGATATTGCATTTGGCTGAGATGGCTACTGGTGCTATTAGTGAGTTTGATTGCCCTGCTGGTGCCTAACTTTGGGGATTTCTTGTCATTGGTGGGAAGCAGTGTATGCTGTGGACTAGGATTCGTGTTGCCATCTCTGTTTCACTTGCTGGTGTGCAAGGAAGATATGAGTTGGAAAGGCTGGAGTGCAGACATGGGGATTATTGGGCTGGGACTTGTGCTAGGTATTTCTGGGACTTGGTATTCGCTCATGGAAATTTTCTCCTCGAAGGTATGATTTTGAGCTCCATTTTCAAGTTTCATACAGGGTAGCGGCATGATACACTGTCACACGGATGGCCTCTTTCCCTGCACAAAAAAAATCAACGGGCGCATGGTATTTTCTTATCCTTTGGCAAAATTCCAATAAGCAGTACATGTATCAGTGTGCTAAGCGAGAATCATCCAAAATGTTAGATATGATTTCCATGTTCTCAACTCTCATCTTCTACTGATCTCCAGATCATGGAGCTCCTATACTTTATAAACTTTCAGAAGCATTTTACATTATATGTTGCTTTGTCTGATAAATCAGTTTGTTGGGCACGCTATTTTCGCATTGGCATTCACTTACAAACACCTGCAGCGTTTATTTTTCCAGTTGAGCAATGGTTGAATGAATTAATTGTACACGGAGTAGTTAAATAAAGATAGAGCTCATAGTGGTATGCCTATGAACTACATATATTCACTGGAAGCAAGTTTTGTGAGAAAGTTGGGTGCCCCTCCAAGAGTTCTTTTCATTACTTTTCTTTGATGAACTTGAGAGTTTCCATACCAGATTCCCTGATAAGTGGAAGACCCTGGTCAGTTTCGAATCCCCGCGAACTCAATCTCATCATCTATGCCAAGCATGGTTGATAAACTTCAAGAAAGTAATGAAAAGACCTCTGTCATTAACTCTTGAAGTTTATGATATAGTTCTGTTCATTACTTTCTTGGAGAGACTCGAGAGTAGTTTCCATACCAGATTCCCTGATAAGTGGAAGACCCTGCTCGGTTTTAGAAACCGGCAAAGAACTCAATCTCATCATCTCTGCAAAGCATGGTTGATGATGGTGCATACCTTTTTGTTGGTGAAACAGGGGTTTTGAAGTAGTTGAGTGGTAGAAAGAGGCATCCGGAACATATGCTCCGGTTCAGGGAGATAAAAGTAGGTAGATTCTTCACCGCGAGGGTTCAGTTACTATACGGTTAGTTCTTGAAGGGGAAGTAGGATCTTGCACGGAATTTCGACTGGCCTCATATCTCATCCGCGAGAGCAGCTGATTATGTAGTAAATGTGGGATACACCCACCCGGCGCGAGATTTCTCGATATAAAAACGAAAAGCAGGAAAAGAAACGACGCAACTTTCCTGACGTATGAGGACCTTGTTCCTTCGGTTTCATCTGGAAACCAAAGGTTCTTGCTAACAAGTAAGTACCAAGGCCTTGATCTCCTTTTCCTCCCATCGAAACCATTTTTCTCGTGCCAGGAGAGCTAATGATCGATCAATGAGAAGAGCAGTGCTTTGAAGATGACAAAACGTGAGTTTTATAGTTAGCGGATAAGCGAAGAGGATACTAAAGACAGCAGCAAAAGGTTGTCACAACTTATGTTGTTGTGTTTTTCGTCGTGCCCTCTGAACAAAAATGTCGAGCCTCACATCGTAAAGGTTTTCGACCGAGATTTTTTTTAATTTGGGATGCGAAGGGTCGTCGTCGATTTCCAAGAATCTGACCCTTGAGAGACAGCTTTCTTTTGAGAGGGACGTGAATTTGGAATGATGCATATCAATTACGTTTCAAACTTGAATGTCGGCCTTTCTTGTGGTTGGACCGAAATAAGAAACTCGTGCGTGTCCATCCACATCCGATAAAACTCAGTGGACTTTGACAACATGACTGAAAAGGATGGAAGGCTGTCCTTTTCGCCGAAGCTCATCCAGAAAAGCTAAGGCTCAAATTTGCCAGTTTGACATTTCAAAGGAAGGTAACTGAACGGTCACAAACTACTTCTTCTTCTTCTTGAGATTCCTTTATCAAGTGCCGAGGAAGCTATCCGACCAGCACTGCTTGAAATCATTGACGGCTAGTTCAGGAGTGCATAAATTGCGATATCAGTTAGTGTCTATTGTACCGCGGGATGCCCGAGACGAGGTATATGGGAAGAATTTGGCATGTCAAGCTCCAGAAAGGTTCTTCGCTTTGTAGCTATCGCCAATTCAAATTAATTAAATTTTGCCTCTTACTCTGACAGGCAATCCAAAAATTCCCAATTATGATCCTTGGAGATCGGATTGTCCAGAAAAAAACAAGGAAGAAAAAGGATAACAATACAAAAGAGAACTTTTCGACACGTTAAGGGTTTGCCCATTCTTCGCACATGAATTCTTCATACCAGGAAATTAAAAACATAAATTCAGTAGCCCAAACAAGATGTCCAAATAAGAACATCCACTCCCAAACCGATAAAACTAGCTATCCTTCCTTCGGAAGAAAGTAGTGCGCACCACAATAGAGTTCGAAGGAAACTAGGGTGAAAGCTAATTTTATTCATCCGACAACACGAATAGAATCAAAACATCGTTTCTATAGCTGTTGTATGACATAAAATTTAAGATCCTCAATCAGGAGAACATCGAAAATTACGAATTTGAGAACTTTTGAACAAGAACAGGAAGAAAAAGACGATATTATCCATCATTGAAGCTGCCAAAAATAAGCATAGATCACCGAAAAGCTATTAATACACACAAAAATAATACAAGAGCATACTCTTTGATCCTCCAATCGGTTGCAAAACAGAATGCGACACAAACAAACCACTTGATGAACTCGATAGCTCGGTCCGGGAAGTGACGAGGCACAACTCTTTTACCAGCTAGAAGGCACTCCAGTTATCTGAACTCTTTGGAGTATGACCCCAATTATCTGAACTTTTTGGAGTTTGACCCCAATTATCTGAACTCTTTGGAGTATGACCCCAATTATCTGAACTTTTTGGAGTTTGACTCTCCTTGGAAGTCCTAAACGGGCCCGTCCCAAAAGGATCTGACTCATCAAATGACGGAAAACCATGACCCTGATCGAAGTCGACACTGCTGCGCATTGAATCAAATCGGGTAAATGTTTCGCGCTGGGGGAAGCTTTCACCGTCGTGCGTGTTGAAAGAATCAAATCTTGAAAACGTATCACGTTGGGGGAAGGTCCCGCTGTCTTGCGTGTTGAAAGAATCAAACCGCGAGAATGTGTTGCGCTGGGAAAATACTCCGCTGTCGTGCATGTTAAAAGAATCAAATCTTGAGGAGCTGTCGAACGACGGTCCTGATGGCTCACTGTATCTTGGAGAAAAGCCTGAAGTATAGACTGGTGTGCTGGGAACAGATTCATCAAAAAATATGCTCTTCTTCTGTCTCGAGGAGCTGTCGAATGATGGTCGTGATGATTCACTGTATTTTGGAGAAAAGCCTGAAGTATACAGTGGTGTGCTGGGAACAGATTCATCAAAAAACACGCTCTTCTTCTGAAATCCAGCCTGTGGCATCCCAGTCCGGATAGGATTAAGGCCAAATTCCATTGATCCAAATAAGTAATCATCTTTGAATCCTTCATGATCCGTATCCTACACCACATACAAAAAGTGAGAACACCACGAACTTTTATTGAGCAGAGCGAATTTGACCACTCAGCTATAACTATTCGGAAGTGCGAAAGTATGATGAGTGTTAAAACTAGGGCTGTCAGAATTACTCATATACTAGTTTGAATCTTAAGATCAAATAATAGAAACATAAGATCTCATAACTAGCTCCAACAATACCAAGAGTGAGAAATAGTTGTGAAACACCAAGATTACCTGGTTAAGCAACAACATAATGTTAAATATAATGATGACCATACACAGGACAAATGTAATCCCATTAAAAGATAATACAAAGCCAACTTCCTTTAACATATCTTTTTATCAAGTGTCGATCAAATGTCTAGAGACTATTGCTTTTTCCAGAGATGAATCAAATCTACCTTAAATACCAGGAAGTAAATAGAGGTTACTGCGCCATGTTTTAAGGCTCAAATTAATCATAATCTCAATCACAGAAAAATGATTTCAGTAAATGTTGAGATGAATAAGAATCACAAGAGACGCTAAAAGTGCCTCTAAAAAATACAAGGGTATTAGAAGAAGCAACTCTATGCATATCTTAGTAGAGCCACTCCTCAGTTGCTTGCTCATCTGCAGACTGCAGTAGCAAGGGCAAAGCAGTAGCTTCAATGGCTTTCGCATAATACGGCAGGTCATGGTAAGTCTTAAAGTTTACTGCAGACTTAATTTCTAATGGTTTGACATAACACAATTAATGAGTCCAATGAAAACATAGGGTGTGATTGGGCTTGTATAATCAAGCCAATCCAATGTCTTGCCTCACACGCTTGGTCCAATGACTTAATTTCCTGCTCAAGCTCGACTTGAATTAAAATTCAAGATACTTCAGCTTGGCTCGACTCTACTTGGAAAAAAAAAATCAAGTCACAAAATAATCTCAACTATTTTCCTTTCCTCTCAATTATATAATTGCAGGGGAAAATATTGTGTAGATCTTTTTGTCTGACTGTAATTAAATTTTTTGTCATAAAAATAATAGAAGCTCAACTAGGCTACTGAGCCTACCGAGCCAAGCATTGGTGATCTCAAACTCAACTCACCAAGTCACTCATATAGGTTGAGCTCAAGCTCAACTAAAAATCGAGCTAGTCGTTCTCAAGTAATGATCGAGGTGAGCTGGATCTTCTCACAATGGCCAAGAAAAACCTATGAAGATAAATGACAAATGGGACAGGACAGGCTCTTCTGCCTGACAAAGATGTGGGAATATTCTATAGCAGCTCAATCTAGCAACTCAGCAATCTCAACTAGTCGAACAAGTCGACATGTTATTTTACTTCTCTATTCCCAAAATAATTCACTTTCCTAATTCTCGATTTTTAAATTAAGCAACTTTAAGATTTTAAAAATAAAAAATAAAAACCATGGTTTTGACAACAAAGCTCTGCTCTAAATTCCACACCACTTAAAATACACATATGATGAGATAAAGAAGGCCCTCAACAATTCAAGAACCGATATATCCAAGTTCAATAAGTTGGCACACAATTTGACAACTTCTCTATTCGCAGTAAGAATTGACTCGATCTCCCAGACGAAACCAATTGGTTGAAAGTAAATGCCCGTAATAATTGTTTGTGGGCACTCACCAGCAGTTCAGATAAAATGGTTTGTTTATCTCTCAAGCAGACATATACCATGCATTATGTAACCAACCTTTGGAACATGGAAGCACACATTAGATGGTACAAAAAGAATCTTACCTTGCTAAAACTTACTGGATTGAATCCCCACACGGAGTCCACATCATCATTAGTGTCGAATGTTCCCCATGCTGGTTCATCAAAAGTCCTATCCCCAGAGAGAACAGAGCCGGCAGCCTCATGATCGCTACATGTAGTAAAAGTACACATGCAATTGTCAGTGAAAGTATGATTGGCTTGCTGAAGTTGATCACACCGTAACAATAGAGCTCCACCTCCCACACAACACCGCAAAGATCAAGTATGTAAGGCATAATGATGTAAAACGAGGTGAAGAAACCTCACAATAAAGAGAAGATCTAATAACAATGCCCTTTTGAGCTGGAAAAGAATTTTCCTTTTTAACAGGAAAAAAAGGAAAAACATCCCATGGGCTATTATATTTGTGAATGAACATTACGTACCAAGCAATTGTTAAATTCAATTAGGGCTAACTCTTTTCTTAGGGTGTCTTAAATACACCTAAAACTCCATAAATGTATATGTTCTTCCTATACAGAATATCAAAGAGAAACCACATCCCCACTGGGACCATACTACAGGAAACTATCCTCTCATTGAAAACTGTGATGAGTACTGTAGCGCATAATAGAACATGAACAAAATAATCTTGAATCAAAGAACACTAGTCCATCCGCATTAAATTTACCAACTCAATTTTGCTAACATCTCTCCTCCATCTCTCACAACTCAAACTAAACAGTTAGGGGGGAAGCATATGCCGAAATCAATAAGCATTTGTCCAGTGTCTGAACGAGAAATAAAACAACCAATCACCAAGCATTGTAGAACTAGTGATGCAGCCATAATGTCAAATGAGTGGTTTGAGACCAAAATACAAATGCTACAATCAATTTTAGCAAAGATTGACCTTTGGCAATGCATCACAACTAGACTAAGAGTCCTAAAGGATTCAGATTCTTTTCCAAATTAAATTAGTCAACAATCTATTAGACTGTGAGCTTTATTAGGATTCTAATTTCTACCTTCTGTTTGAACTAGAATATCATGTTTCTTACTTCTGTTTAAAGTAGTAATGACGTTTTCAATTTAGGTTTCCCATTTCAAGTTCGAGGAGGAATATATTCATTGATATAGAAGTTGATGAAAATTATCAAATTGTAGCTCATATCACTTCAGAATTGTGTCATGCAATTCTTCCCTCAGATGTGATGCCTAAGAAACGTCAGGGGTGATGCCTATAGAAGTGTCATGCCTAAAAGGATGTACTCATTCTGAGTTATTGTTCATTTTGAGTTCTCTTCAAAGTCACAATCTAATCAGGGTGAATCACTGCTTTGGGACTCGGCATCTAGCATTGTCCTGCATCAACCAGAAAGCAGATGAAGTTCTCCGATGACAACGTGCACATAAGCAGATAAGCTAACAGTAATTAAGGGAGGGCCTAGAGTTCGACATTAAGAAACCAATTATGTTGCTGTAACAGCAAACTGCATTCTACCTCTACTATCTAAACATGGTATGTGCTAAGTAGAACTACCGAAGAGTTTACCTACTCTCTTTGCATAAGTGGCATCGTATTGTAGTAATATTTTTTACCTTTGAGTTTCTTTGTCATAATGCAATGAAGAATCCATGGTGGTTGTCCTTCCATAGCCAGAATCCGCAAAATCTCTGGGACTTTCAATCGTACTTGTAGCTGCAGGACTGCTCGGTGCGCTTTTGGGTGTGCCATCTTCATTTTTGTTGTGGTGTATTCCATTTTCGACCACATGCCCATCTGAAGTCAAAGGCTTCTCTTTGTCCACATCTGCATGAGGTGATGAAGGCGCAACGGGGCTCTTAGGTGCAGATGGCTTAACTACCTGAGCTGATGAAGATTTCTGTTTAGGGGGTGCTATGACATTTTGTACATCAAGCGTGAACTCCTTGACAAATGTGAAACCTGCATTGATGGTACATAGCAACATCATTAAAAACTGAAGAGGTATTGAATACAAATCTACAGAACTGGGAAAGTATGATAGAACCACTGAAAACCATTATATACAACCCTTTACAGTTAAAATTACAAAGCATCATGTAATCTATGAAGGAATCATGTCAGACTGTATCTCACTACATCCCAACTGACAATAACTGTATGCTAGCTCAATGACAGAATCCTCCATGCATTGGGATGAGACAGTAGACAAGTCACAACTCAATATTATTGACCAATTCCAATTAAAATACCTAGAAAAGGAAAATCCATTGTAAAAAAACACGGTGGATGAAAAATATCATACCTTCTTCTTCAAACTTATCCCAGTCTTCATCCCAATCAGCAGCTGTCTCTTGGATACCAGATTGCCAGCCTTCAAGCATGGACAACAAAATTAACCAGCCAGAAGCATCAGCGAAACTAAACTCTTGCAAACACAAACAAAACAAATAGACAAACGTAACAGGAAAGCACATGAATGTGATGTGCTTAACTGATCACAATAACCTTTAATCATTAGGTAGTGCACAAGAAGCACCCCTTCAGTAATATCCTGGAGCTATGTTTAAATGTCTTAAAGCTAATCAACAAGATGGTAACCTATAGGCTAAAAGAATCAATCAATGTTCACATGTGAATGTCTGCAAATGCATAGACAACACACAACCTCAAGATAATTTTATCAATCAATGTTCACATGTGAATGTCTGCAAATGTATAGACAACACACAACCTCAATACAGCTGTCAGATAATTTTATCTGTAGAAAGAATGTCCCACAAGATGAAGCAGTTTCTTGATATGGATAGAGTAGAGACCATGGAAAACCATCGAGAAAATCTCCAACACTCAAAAAAAAATATGCCTGAAGCTATCATACAAAAGTTTACAGATCACTTTCCATTATAACGTACTTGGAATGTTGATGAATTATACATAAAAAGATGAAACTCTATTTCCCAATTTAGAATCTTTCCAAAGGACACTAGTATTGTTAATCAATACATCATTCTTTCACCTTTATGAATTGCAATCCTTTTCTCGATATTGCAAAGAGTTTGTGAACCAGAAAATGGGTCTAATTCCAATAATTTGTCTTCCTTCCCTCTATATCGGTCAAACTTAAATGTCTGTATACATGTCCCTCTTAACATGGTATCTCTCCTCCTCTCTCAAGGAATAAGTCTCGTGCACAAACAACTGAGAGGTCAAAGTGCCAGAATGTTGAACATTTGCATCATTTAAGTGTCCAATGATGATGACCCAAGTTAACATTTCTCAATAACTCCTTAATATTTAGGAGTTAAAAGAGGCAGCTTAAGTTCCTACAGACATAACACTAAGATCATTCCTTGAGTAGATAGAAGTTGACCTTCTCGACCACTCCTAAAGTCATCTGCTTCTCACAAGAAAAATAAACAGACTATAAAGCCAATGAAATCTACATTAACTTAATTAATAAAACAACAAATTGCAAGTAACAACCAGAAGTATTTTGTTATACTGCCAAATTCATAGAGATGACTAAGACAATCAGAATTGTAAAGAAAATTACCAAACGGAAGTTCAAGGAGTGAAGTTGGCTTTGCACGTAGTCCATACTTCTTGCAGCGCTCATTGAGATTTTTCACAAGATCATCAAGATCTGTCTGGATATGTTCAGCACGGCCCTGAGGAAGGGGGAAAAAGGCAACTAAGTATATCTTTACAACTTAAACAATCCTACCTTTTAAATAATTACCTGTAGAGCACCATCAGCACCACCGTCTTTTTCCATGCTGACAATAGCTCGGTACAGCTCCATTTTCTTCTCCTGTAACAAAAAGAAATTAGAAAATCTAATTGAATGGGAAACATAGCTCCATTCTATTCAAGCAGAGGGAATTCCACATACAGTCACTCCCTTTTTTTGCTCTCTTTAGTTTGAATGGCCAGTCTTCAATTCAAGTGGTCAATACACCAGATGAATTATACAAAACCAATTAACTAGTCAGGTCAACAGCCTACTGCAACAAATAATACCTGTAAATCACGAAATGTAGCTTCTTCAATGGTTAACTTAGAGGCCACATCTCCAGCTTGCCTGCATTTCTCTTCGTATTTTTTGGCTAAGGCCTCCACCTAAGTCAATAGGTCGTTATGTTTACTATGATAGAATAGCTAATATTTAGAATATGAGCATCAAACAAGTACCTCACGTTTGTCTCCAGATGCTCTTTCCACGATTTCATTGACCCGATTGTCACATCTGCTTTTATAGAGTACCTATTAGAGAAGGGAAGTCAAAGGCAGGCCAGATGTACAGACATTATCCTCAGACTACCAAGTAAACACTAATATGCTAAAATTGTGTGAATTGTGTAATGATGGTTGGCAGGCATTGAGACCGAAACACGAACAAAGTATTGAAAAGTTGAAAGGGAGATGTAGTGGTAGATAAGCTAAATCAATTTTTTCTGTTTTCTAGTCACTGAATTGTCAAACCAACTCACTAAATTGGATGACATGGCCAGCTTTCTATAGGTAAGATGTTTATCTAGCAATTGCGAAAAAATGCCAACACCAAATTAAAACACAGGCTAAATCATTAGATGGATGGGCACTGGAATTGTACACATCCAGAATAACACATTCCCGTCAACAACAAAGAGGCTTATATGAAGAGAAATTACTCACCAGTTCTTGCATCTTTGTACGGTAAAACTCAATTTTCTCTTTAGAATCCATTATTTCTTTCTCCAGCTCCTCCACCTACAGTGAAGAAACAAGATCAAGAGAAATATGTTAATCATCACCAAAAACAGAAAAGGGATCAAACTTCAAATGTGGGATTATATCATTTTTGAAATCATGCTCAAGAAAACTGAACTCCAAATGTTTTGCAGAATGCAGCTGCAACTAGAACTATCAATTACTTCTTGACGTAGATGCAGAGGGAAGAGCAATCTATACTCTAGTCAGTATGGCACAAGGGAGATCCTCTATATGATCAATAACCATGTACGCAACTGATAATAGTCTGCGAAGAGTTATACGTCAACTAATTTCTCAAAGTTACAATGGCATGGTTCCTGCATATGTAACTTATGAGTCAGAGTGGAGAATGTTGAACTGTAAATCACAGTACCTAAGCAAATGTCATATGTACTTCTTAGCTAGCCAAAATGCTTTTCAAACGGCCATCTAATAAATCCATACAAATTTCAAACAAAAGTACACTCTATATCACAAATCAATCTCAAACAGATAAGGATGACCCAAGAGCCACATTACCTTTTTATCAGCATCCATTGCTTCCTGGTACTTTGAACTGAGAGAACTCTGTTCCTCCTTGCTGAGTTGGTCCACAAGGTGCTTCTCCAAAACCGGAACTTTTTTCTGCTGCCTGGGCTGTACCGCATCATCTGTTGGAGCGGCAGCAGGGGGCCTTGGAGGCCTTCCTCTGGCTGAATGTGCCATGTGCTGAGAAACAGGCATAGCCTGCTGCAAACCTAGCAACAACAGAAGGCATTATTTGATTATGATGTCAGAAACGTTTGAGCATTAATACATAGAGAAGTTGTTCCATCAGTACCAGATGCATGCGCCCAAGCTGCATTTGCATATCCCCCAGATGGTTGACCAGGATGGTCAAATACAATGTTGCTTGGAAGCACAGTTGGAAGGGTACGTCCCTCTCGATATCGCTCCAACAAATAGAGTGCAATACAGAACTCCCTGAGAGAAAGCATGCTATCATTATCCTGATCCGATAAGTCCCACACTTGCTTTAAAATCTCTGACAAACACAAACAGGCAGTGTATGATGAGAAAAATTAGCCCCAAAAACATAAAGCATCAACTCCAGAAATAGAAAAACATAAAAACCAAATAATGCATAATGGCAAATCAAACATACACATGAACCCCAGTCCAAAATCCTGTCCAAACCCATCATGCAAAAAACAAAGGATGCACTCATCTTCAACGTTCATTATTCATCCTATAGTAAACAATGAAAGCTCTTACTTTATGACTTTTCTTTTCTAGGGTTCGGTGGAACATTCATACATCACTTTTTTGTCACAGTACCTTTAGATGGCTACAATTACATTTTTGAAATCCAGAGTTATATAAGAGATCACATTTGTCATTATATTGTCGCAGCCCTTTACTCTTGCGGTGCTGGCATGTCACTGGGGCCGATGCTGAGCTCCTTTAATAGAGCTGCTGGGTTGCCTTTTCTGCTGTTTGTTGTGGCTATTGTTTTGCCGTTCTGTTTTGTACTTTAGCCTTTCGAGGCGGCTGTTATGTGCCGGTTGCTGTTGTTCTTCTGTTCTGTTGTGGTCTTTTGCTTGGCCTTGCACCCTGGGAGACATCTTCTTGTGTAACCTTGGGTACGAGGTTTGTGTTTAGCCTTCTTTTTGTTTTGCGCTTTGATTAGTCAATATTATTCTTACCTTACCCAAAAAAAAAAAAAAAACTTGCGCATGAACCCCACTCCAAAATCCTGTCCACGCCCATTATGAAATAAACAAAGGACGCACTCATCTTAAACTTTCATTATTTATCCTATAGTTAATAATGAAAGCTCTCACTTTACGACTTTTTTCTGGGGCTCAGCAGAACATTCTTTCATCACTCTTTAATCACAGTGCCTTTAGATTGGCTACAATAATATTTTTGAAACCCACAGTTCATACAAGAGATACATTTGTCATTATAACACATCCAAAGCTTCATTTAGTTCTAGTTTCTGTAAGTACCATCACTCCAACTTCCAGAGTGCCAGTGTAGATGTAGCCTACTTTCAGTCAATAAAATAGATAAATAGCGGAACAGCCAATCAAAAAAAAGAAACTATCAGATTTTACCTCGAGGAAGTCTCCAACTCAGAAAGAGGTTGCGCGCCTGTTCACCAGTAATTTTTCCATCTTTGTCTTTGTCTACTTCCACAAATACTTTCATATATTTCTGAACATCCATTTGAGTCATCTTAGGCCATGGCATCTGTGATTGGCTGGAAGGTGCATTAGCAACTGGGGGTGAAACCACAGATGATGAAAATGCAGATGTACTTGCAGCCGAAACCTGCTGAGCCGGTCTCAAAATAGACTGAGCTGGCTGGGGTTGCCCACCCACAGGTTGCATAGCAAATGAAGTTTGCAGGGATTCAAAAGCATTTGGCCGAACAGTAGGCTGATTAGCAGCAGACAAAGGAGAAGCGGCTGATGAGTTAGGTGCACCAAGTGCAGAAGATTCTTGCCGTGGTTGAGGTTGAGTTGCTGAGAAGGCACCTTCTCCGAAAAAAGAGTTGGAAGCAAACCCATTGCCTGAAACAGCCATTTGTTTGGGATCCCTAACATCTGGCCTGGACGGGGTTGCAGAGGCGGCCTGCGGCCTAGGCAACGGTGAAGTTTCAGGGCCTAATGTAGAAATCCCAAATCCATGTGGTGTCATTGAGGAGGCAACTCCTCTATTGGGGACCTGAGAGATTGTTCCACTAGGAGGTCCTCCCATCCTTCCACCAGTCCAATCACTTGAAATGCTTGAGTTTGGAAGAGATGGACCTGCTACAGCACCTCTCATGGGAGAACCCTGGGTGGGAGCACCCTGTGTTGGCTGCAAAGCTGAAGCAGATACTGCTTGCGGACGCAACGGACTAGCTTGAGAAGAGAGCTGCTGCTGGCTTAAGTTTATGCCAAGAGGCGCTTGTGATCCTCCAAATCCAAGACTCTGGGGAGTTGATGAAGCAACAACGCCAGCTTGAGGAGCAGCTGCTTGTGTGCTAGTGTTTGGTTGTTGTGCCGGAACACCAGCAAGATTTATCTGCGGTGCAGGAATTTTAGCAGCAGCTGGGCTATATAATGCAGCCTTCACAATTTCAGGAGTCAGTTCCCTTTTTTTTTGTGCCACTGTTACGAGTTTAAGAGCATTATAAAATTCAGCTCGACCAAGGAAACCAGTCCGATTCTGGTCAGCATAGTCCCATACCTTCGAAAGAGAAAATGATGTCAGAGATAGGGATGAATTTAGGTTCTCTAAACGAGGCACTCAACTTCAATAAATTGATCACTCTAGCAAGTTGTAACATGAAAAAGCCTCTTCAAATACAAAAAGACAACACATCTTCACTTGTGCACAGGAAACTCCATTCAAGTGTTGACTAGCCTTCGTAGAACTTACACCCTATAACCTCCAAAAGGGTCCACATAATCACTCCAATATGACGTGTCATTTACGTATACAGCCAACTGGAAAGATATAAACTTTCTCAAAAAAAAAAAAAAGTGCTGACTAAAATAAAAGTACACGGAGAAACAGCCACTGTTAAAATATTCATGATACTATCCTTATCTTATTCGTGTATCTCTTCCTCTTATTCCTCGAAGCTCTCTTGTTGGTTCAGATCATTCTTCTATTCACCCTGCAGAATCGATTCCAATGAACTTCCAACTATTGATTGTTTCTTCACCCTAGCAAGCACTTATCATGCATTTTTGCACTAGGCGTTCCTTAGACTCAGCCAGTTAGGTGTGTCCATTTCATCCAATAACGGCCAGTTTTTGACATGACATTCAATCTAGAGGAATATGAAAAGGTTCCATTTTCACACAACAATGTTGTCAAGAACAGTCTTGACATGTTAATATGGTAACACACCATGGCAAGGAATTTTATTTGATTAATGTGTATCTGTGTGGAGGTGTGTCATCAACATATACACATCCATTCAAATATTAGATGTTAGATCTTTTCTGGATATGCACAGTGACTAGATCCTTTTATCTGCAAAAGAAAGTAAAGATAGCGAATCGCGCCTTGCACAAAACTCCTCCAATGAGTGCTCGTAATATGTACAACGCCTAAACAATTAGATATCACAAGAACTCTAAAGTGGCTATCTAAGTTCTGATAACTTTGATCCCACTCCCACTCACGTTATATATAATCTACAATGTGAACTCCATTCTTCCATGAAGACCACACGCTAACATTTCCATCTCCAAAATTCAACCCACCACCAAAGAACTGTCTCATTACACCTTCACAGTAAGCACTACTAAAACCACTTAAGCGTCTAAACTATCCTCGCAACCCTATCCACGCCACTCCCTCACGCCAAAAGCATCAATCAACCGACGCAATCAAGCTCCCGACCCACCACGCACAACCGCACAGACGCGCACATCCAAAACCACAAAGAGAAGCATCCGGACTCACCTTGGCGAGGACCGGCTTGGGCAAGCCAGAGGCCTGGAAGAAAGTGACGGCCTCGAGGCCACTGATCCGGCCATCCCGATCCAAATCCGCCCTCCTGAAGTACAAATCGAAGAGATCCACATTGGCCGGTTGGTTCTGCGCCGACGCCATGGACGGTCCACCACCGATCGCCGCCCGATTCGGGAAATCCTTCGCCGCCGGTCAGAGCGCGGAATCACGGAGCGACAACATAGAGCGCGCCTTCTTCGCTTCCGACCTCGTCCGAAGACCTGAGCAAAGAAGAACCAGGGGATCGGCGCGGGGAGGTTTCGGCCTTCTCCCGATTCCAAACTTCCCCGTCGAATCGGAGATTGAGAGCAGAAGATGGCGGAGAGTGAGGATTCGAGGGCTGAAGCTGAGAAGCAGAAATCGAAGATGAAGACGACGATGACGACGACGACGACGACGAGTTTCTCCGATTTAATCTGGCGAAATTTTATAAAAATGAAAAATGATGGTCTGCGAGGTGTAATGTTCAGGACTTCAAATGAAACGAGATTAATTTTGTCGAAAGAGAAGGGCAAAATGGGGAGAGCGCGCGTTGATTTTCAGCCCAATTGGCGGCCCATTAATTAACGATGAGAGCGACTTATCGAAATGGAAGAAAGTATAATTACGAAAATCGGGGAACTTGTTAGGGACGAGATTGTCGAGACGAGATCCATCTAGCCTAATCGACCCCATCCTTGGCTTTTCTACATAATCCAAAAATAAATAAATACAGCAATACTTCGAAATTCTCTTTCTTTTATGTGCGTGAGCGACTGTCCCTCCGTCGGATTTTTTTTTTTCTCATTTCAAAATGGACTCAAATGATGAAAGGCGATCGCTTGAAATATGTACTAAATAGTGAACGAGTTACGGCGAAAGGAAGATTTCTTACGAGGCTCAAGTTTGTCTCCATTTCCGATGCCTGTGTTGATTTATCTCGAACATGTTATACTAAATATTGTGTCGAATTAAAAATCCAAACCAATCCGAAATGAAAAAAATAAGCCTAAAGTTTAAAACAAAATTACAAGTTATGCCATTTTGATGATGAGATGCAAAATGCAAATTCGCTGGTCACATTAGTATAAAATTTATTGTTAGAAAATTTGGAGTGGCTAGCACATTGTAAAAATGCCAACGACTTTATAAAGACATAAATGATATGTAAAGAGTGAAATTCCGAAATAAAAACTATATATCTTAAAGCTCCGTGGCGATTCCTTAGTCATTATAAACTTTGGCGGTCCCGATTCGCCTAAAGAAAAACCCAGTACCACCCAAAAAGCGAGGGTGATCGATTCTAAGATGGATCGGTTCACACCCTGCAAATGGATCGGTTCACAACCTGCAAGGAGAATCGAGAACCGACCTTATCCACTTGAGAATTAGTTGGTTTCTAGGTTGGACGGGGATTGGCTACGTCCTTTTTTTTTTTTCTTCCTTTCCCTTTCTAATACTGATTTATTCACCGATTTTATGCATCCGACGGTTAAATAGAATTTCGAAACCACTTACCGTACATCTAATGCATCTCAAATAGTAAAAAATTAGGTGGCACAAGGATGTCTCCGGGGGCCTTAACTACTGCCCAAAAAAGCGCCTGACCTCGTCTTAGGGATAGGTTTGCCAATTTTTGTATAACCACCATGGTAAATCCTAAACCTCGATTCCCCGTTACCAAAATAATCGAACAACATTATAGATCGGAATCGAAGGTTGCGTTGACTATATAATATTCAAACGACGACAAACATGCTCGAAGTAGGCTCTTGGACTGTGACAGCACTTGCGAGTTGCGACTAATCAATTCAAGGTGGGGTGGAAATTTTTTCCACGGTACTGAAGAATTGCAGCATTACCAACATCTCGTTGCTCTCACTTCCTTCTTCTCCTCCAAGGCCGAGGAGGAGCCTAAACCCTCGGCAGCCTGCCGATCCCCACGACGGTGCCAGCCCGCGCCGCCCGCCCCAATTCGTTTCAAGCCTCGGAAGGAGAGATTTGCGAATGGAAGAAAAAACGAAAAGGAAGTAAATCAGTTAAGTCAAAGGAATTTACTCATGGTGATTCCTTTTTCACATAATGTTAACTCTTAACTTTGAAAGTTCAAAGTTAAATATGCTCAAGCTAAAGCGTTTATAAAATGGGTGATCTCTTAGGGAAATGCATGCATGTATGCCAAAGGACAAAATTGTGAAGCTCGGTACGGGATGAACGAAAGCGGACAATATCTTAAGTGAGTAAAATCCATAGTGTCTTTCCATGTAAAGGCAATTCTTGACTTGAGAACCGTGAAGTTCAGCATACTGCTCATGCTAGAGCACTACCAAAATAGGTGACCGCTTTGGAAATTGCCTTCAATGTACTCTGAAAGGAAAATATCGGCCATTACGATCATCATGGATGAGTCGAAGAGTAATACTTTCAAGTGAGTCAAATTGAAGGAGTCACAAGTAACCTTAAGAAGCAAGGAAACCTGAGACTTGTTGGAGCCACCAATCACCATGAGGGAGCTGAACTGATGAAGAGTCACTTGAGCCCTAAAAATTAATTTAGGGCAACTAGTTTCGCGTTCTGGTTTGGTTCGGTTCCACTCAAGGAATTGAGAACTAGAAGTGTCAAATGGGTGGGTCGGGTCGAATATGATCCGACCCATATTGACCCGTCTAATCCGTTTTGACCCATATTCAATGACTCATACCCGACCCGACCCACAACCAACCCATACCCGACCTGACCCATTTTGACCCATATTGTCAAATTACATTAATATTCTAAGAAAAATTATATAACTCATTTAATCTATTTTAAGCTTTTCACGTGTATACTACTTTTTTTACTAGTATTCGCCTTCTCATCTTGACTCCTCTCACCCTGCCAACCAATTCCAACTCGTGGAGCCCCACTCTTCTTCTTTACCTCCTTCTTCTTCTTGTTACATTTTTAGCGATTGCTTATCGAATGAATAATTAATTCATTTATTCAATGGAGACCACTTTGTCCGGAACGAATGATGAACATTGAGCAGAAGACCAAATCCCGTCAAAGAAAGAGTCGGTGTTCTCTCTGCGTCACATTTAATTCAAACAAGAAAGATGCGAAATTATGTAGGGGGGGCATTCACGGTGGCTTAATGAGCGGCATTCGGTCTTTCCCATTACACGTTTCCTTTTCTCAAGACTCGTGCACACCCCGACAATTTTGTCAGCGATTTAGAAGACGGATTCCACCCAAAGAACATTGTTCTAGTCAACTCGAGCAATTTCCCCATGGAATTTTCTCCTCCGATGTGAGGTCAAGACGGGGGTCGTTTGACTGCGAGCGATGACCCCCGATAAGCCGAATTTGCAGATGAAACCTCCTGGATGGGAATGGGATGCTGTTGCAGTAGTTAGGAAAGCAGAAAGGGTAGGGTGTTGAGGAAAAAGATAGAAAAAGAGGAGAAGGGTCGAGCGTGTAAAAGTTAGAAGAAGTAGGCACTAGTCGAAGTCGTTGACGGCGATGGGTGGGCGAGGACAGTGACTGGCGGGTGGTGGCGGTGGAATGCGGACTGCCGCGGTGGCAATCGGGGAGTGGCGGCGGCAGCAATCGGCAAGCGGCGGCGGCGACCGGCAGCCATGGACCCATTTGTAAAAATAGAAAATTAAAAAAATAATAAGAAAGTTTATGCTTTGAAGCCTTAGACCCATTTGTAATTTGTGGGAATTACGGGTCTAAAATGGGTCTAATATGAGTCAAAAATGGGTTTTATGCATGGCCCAGTTTTATCCCATTTAATTTCACTTCAACCTTTTGGACCCATTTTTAGTGAGTCATTTAAAAGTTAATAACCCATATAAAACCCATTTTATACAAAATATGGGTCAAATATGGGTTTTTGACCCATATTGACCGCTCTATTGAGAACCAAAATGGTTCTTGCGATTCCAAATTTTGGAAATCGAGAGCCGAACCATTTCTTGTGGGATCCACCCATAACTAGACAATTCAGTCCAATTCCTAGGTTAGATTGGATTGAAACTAAACCCTATCAAAAAGGACGAATTGGTACACTCGTTCCACATTTATACTCAATTGTTTTTTTGTGCCACAACATACCCCAAATTGATACACTCATACCGTATTTTCCCCAAATTAATTATCTTGTAATAAAAAAAAATCTTAAATTGATATAATCATGCCAGATTTACCCCCAAACTAGTACATATGTACCATATTTACTCAATTTTTTGAGATTTTTTGCAACTTGAAAATTAATTTAGTGTAAATGTGGCACAAAGGTACTAGAATGAAATTTTTTGGGACAGAAAAATAGTTTGAGATAAATGTGGCATGAGTGTAGAGTTGAGTATAACAAACCAACCAAACTAGGAACCACCTAAAATGGACAAAATCGATCGGTTCAGTTAGGCTTCAGGAGGCTCTAGTCCGGTTCGCAGTTCAAAGGCGAAATCGGATTGATGAACCGCTTAACTAGACCAACAGTATTTCATTTTTTTTAATATTTTAAAATCTAGCTTTACCTCAGCCTCTCCGGGCATGAATGACAACCATTCTTCTTTCAGGCTTCATCTTCGGTTAGAAATAGAATTTCTATAGTTGCTAACCCTTGGGCTCAACTAGTAACCGATGGATTGAAAATCAATGACTGATGGAGTGAAAATCGACAAACGATGATGGGTGGATAGCCACCGATGGTTGGCAAACTGCAATTGGTGGATGGCGAATGGCAACTAATGAATGGCGAATGGCAGTCGTCGACAAGGCCACAAGAGAGGCAATCGATGGCTGACGATAGAGACCCGAGAGAGAGGGAGACCACACTCGAGAAAGAGGGGATGAGCAATAAGAAAGATTCTTATTTCTATTTTTCTTCCAAAAACAAAAGAGTAGAAAATTACTAACTCCTTAATTTTGTTTCAAATCTATTTCTAAGCCAAAAATTTATCTCAAAAATTAAAAAAAAAAGAAATTGTATTACCAAACAGATTCCTATTCTAAATATGATCTTCCAAACAAAAAAAAAATCACAAAAACTTAAAAATAGAATTGTTGTCATATGCACACTTGGCATTTCCTTAAGAGAGCTGCTAGCCTGATAATTTGACAGTACCGTCAGTTAATTTTTACCACATGATTTCACAATCAACAAGTACTTTATGCAAAATACGCGATAATGACGTATTAATTTACGATTGAAATGGTACCTTTTTCCTGACAGGACAATAGCAAAGAGAGGCTCCTCTCCAGAAAAGGGTACTCCGACTTCGGCCAGAACAGCCCGGATGGGGGCGATAATGGCGTCAAATGGAGGTTGCTTTAGGTTAATTTCTAATTGGGTCGTGATTTGCTGGAATTGGTTGCAGCATATTGCGGTTAAGCCATGTGAGATGGGTCAAGGTCGTATGGGCCACGAATATGGGCTTGTCTTTGGCCCATGTTTCGCTGGTTGATCTTCTCCAAAGAGCCTCTCCAGAGCGCTAGCCAATACTCCATCTGGGGCTAATTCTTACTGTCATGGTTTTTGAGTTCAGCGTAGGTATTTTATTTTATTTTATTTATTTTTGTTTCAGCTTTTGCCTTTATTGTTTTGCTCCGTTTTTGAGGGATTAAGTGTCGGAGTCCCGCGGCGTCCCAGGTTTGCCACGTGTACTATCGGCTTCGAGAATACTTAATTAAAATAATGCGCAAACGAACAATAAAACACCGCACTTTATTTATTAATGGCCGACGAACGTCGGGTCTTTTTGTAATTACAACCCGGGAGATAGATCGGGAGGCATCAAAAATTGACCTGTCGCCCTACCCGGATACGCGAAATATAAACAGCCACCAAAGCAAACTGTACCCACAAACTCCAACTGCAAAGACCCAACCACCAAACAACGACAAAAATGAAACTCGGCCCGTGCCAAGGAAACAAAGGTGCTACGCTCCTGAAAGTGCGTAGCAGTATCCTGTACGATATGGATGAAGGGCTAGCCATGATTACCTAAAAATTTTCAACAATAACGGAGTGAGAATAACTCAGCAAGTCAAATTTCTAACTCACCAACTAATCCACCCAACCATAAGGAAGAGTAATAGAAGAACGATCAAAAACCCATATTCCATGTAGTGTCAATCTAGTATTCAATTCGTGAATGCTCATTAAACAACAATAACATGTGCAATGCAATTGGATACAACTCCACCAATTCAAAATATAAGAACATCTTCGTCTCGTACCGCCTCAGAGACCGGCCCAAACACACAGCAGGGCCACCCAGACACACAGCAGGGCCTTTCCATATACTCCATGGGGCATATATTCCTTCGAGCACAAAGTCCAAATCTTTGTTGAATTTCAATAGTACTTTTCGTTTTACTTATATCGCGTTACTTACCATAATGATTCAAAGGCTACGAAATTTTATTTATTTATTCATTTATTTTACCCAATGGAATTAACTTTCCATTCAATCAGATACCATGTTATAGGAAAAAAAACATGACGTACAAAAATAACAATAATAATAAAAAAAGATGAGACAAACGAAGTCCCCAACTTCTACTATTACTCAAATACCACATCAAACCATTCTCTGATCCTATTGTCTTCCCACTAAAATCCACATCCTACAATATTCTATATTTATTTCTTCAAGTAAGAATAAAAAGGCGAGGTTCATGTACTTAAGCTTGTGTAAGACCCACCGAGTTTAACTCAACATTTATCTGGAATTTTCATCAGCTATCCTTACTTGAAACCCAAGTGCAACTTGGCACCTGGACAACCTAATTAACCTCAGTCCTCATCAATTCTTAGTTCAAGGAAGGCACCCGAACCAACTCCATGTTACTACTACATGTATAAGTAGTGCTTAACTAATTCTTATGCTACCGTAGGGTCGATAACTATAGTGCAGCAGTCCCAATAAATCTAAGTTGAATTCTAAATCTCTCCTACGAATAGGGACCGAGTCCTATGCAAGTACCATCCAACCCAATCTGAACACCAAGACTGCTCCCCCGAGACACTTAGCTCTCGGCTCAACTCAGAATTTCAACATGCATCCATCAGACCCATGGCGACCAGCACCTATCTCCTCGACGACGACTACGATCCAGTTACAATTTCAGTCCACCCAGACTTCAACGATGCCTACTACCCCAAATCCTATGACAATCAAACAATTTCTGCGCCAACCATCCCTCACCAGCCGTCGAACTTCCACGCCCCGTCCCTCGTTGCGAAAACTAGTGAGTAAGTTAGAAAGTCACTTGCCTTGATCTCACCGCACACTTGCTCTCAGGTTCGCCGATCGGAAACGGAGGAGAGAGAAGGAGTGGGTTTCGAGCTCCGGCTCGAGGCTGGTTCGCAATGGCTAGGGCTCGGTGGCGAGCGACAGGATCGACGAGCTTAAACGACGATGAGGGCGCGACTGGGAATGGACGAGCTCAAGTGGTGGTGGCGACGAAGGGCAAAGGTGGCGATAGGGCTGCGTCGAGGGTGAGGAACAGGGGGTTTGGGGTTGCGGTTGGACTTGGCGTCGGATGAGGGTGGAGCTCGGAGGTGACGGAGGCTGCAGCGACGGTGGCGAGGCGGAGGAAGTGGTGCGTCGGTCGCGGGTTGCTACTACCGTGGATGAAGACCGAAGAAATCGAAGAAAAAGAACCCAGGACGTCGGGATTTTGGGGAAGAAGGAGTGGGTAGATTGATATATATATATATATATATATATATATATATATATAGATAGAGAGAGAGAGAGAGAGAGAGAGAGAGAGAGAGAGTCTTCACGGTCAAAAGAAAAGAGGGAAAGACAATGGGGAAAGTGGCGTGGCAGGTGGGGGAAGAAAAGAGAGTTATTTGACTAAGGGGTCCCACGGGTTAGATCAAAATTTATTACTTTTGACTTATATAAATAATATCCAAGGATGAAATGGTAATCTGATAATTCAGGCATGGGGTCATAAAGCATAACCCTCTGAGGCCGAAAATTAATATCTTCGGGGCTAGAATTTGGGCACGAGGGATTCGATCCTAAATTTTACGACATAATTAAGGTTATTTAAATTCGCTATCCAAAACCTTAGGATCCTTCTCAAAATTCACTTTCCGACAAAACGAAATTGCATCCCATTTTTGTCTCTTACTCTATAAATTCAATATTCTTTATTTTTTACAGGTCTTAAAATTTCGAGATGTCACATTAAGGTTCACGGTTCTTATGAATGAATTATGCTGTTTCATTTTCAGCCGTACACCTGTTGATGTTGGTTGCAACTTAAATTTCAAAGATATCCGTTATTTATTAGTTTCACCATACCGCCCCTAAATCGAGATTAGCGGTCCAGTTATCGGTTCTAGGGATAGTTGCACCAGACTGAAACTGATCACCCCCACACGAATGTATTAATTTGGGGCAAATGTGGTACGATTGTTTCAATTTGTGCTTTTTATTGGTAACAAAAACTACAATTACTGGACATGCTTTAAGAATAGAGTGAAGTCAGTTCGACACATTCTGAACGACGAAAAAATTAGGTTGATTGATTAACGTTTGGAAAAAAAGGAATAAAGAAAATTGAGCTTAATATTTATCACTACTTTGTCCTTTTTTTAGATGACTTGTGTTGAGTTACTGTAGACAAATCTTACTCATGTGATTGGCCCGGCCAAAGGCTAATTATATAAAGTAGAGCTTAGGTTTGACTTGAACTTGTCAAATTGGTGGATCGGGTTGAGTCATAAATAGTGCGACCCAAAATGACCCATTTATGCACATCGTAAATTCATCAACCCATATCTAAACTGGCTCATACTCGACCCGACCTATATTATTCAAACACTTTCATATTTAATTTAAGAAAACTTTTTTTTGGTAATTGAGGTGTCCGGGCTAGCTTGCGTACATTTTGACTATTCATCGAGAGAGACTAGTATAGCAACCCATCACCATGGCCCCCCCACTTAAATCACAGGTGCTTAGTTGGAATCGAATTTAGGACCAGTGCGCCTAACCACACACTCCTAAGTTCACCCTAACCAACTTAGCCACCCTTGGTGGGGTTAATCTAAAAAAAAACTTGTTTCTTATAAATTTTTGAAAAAAAAATTATATTACAAAGTTATTGTGGACAATTTTTATAATTTAAAAAGTTCCTTTTTTATTTTTACAAAATCTGATTTTTTTAAAATTTTTTTCTTCTAAGACTGGCGAGCCTTTGTCAGCACTTGGGTGAGGGCCACCCTCTCCCAGGTGGCCACTGGGTGAGGGTCAACTGGCACCCTCGCTAGCTTTGTAAGGAAAAAAGAAAGAAAGAAAGAAAGAAAGAAAGAAATTAAAAAAATGATAAAGAATCTTAAGGAGTTGTAAATAGGTTCAATGACATCTCATTGACTCTAATAATAACCTTGATAAGCTGAATGCGTTGTAAATGGATTTATTCCCACGTACACTTAAGCTTACAACTCGAACTCATTAATAACCTATTTATTAAAATTTGACTAATCCATTGTGACCCATCTCATTGAATATGGGTTAAAAGTGGTTCTGATTTTTACCTCTCTAGGTTTTGAGACTATGCGGTATCATTTTTCATTGCAGTATTGATATTGGATACGTAATTTCATCTCAATAAATGATGTATAGCCACACAGAGAGAGAGAGAGAGAGAACAAACAGTGGAATCTTATGGATATCAGATGACAAGCAATTGTAGTATATCCAGAATTCAGTATGACACTCTGAAGCATTCTACTTTGGAATATAATGAACAAACGCAATTATTCCTGGGAACGTCTGTCTAATGGTTGTCAAACCAGTTCTCCGCCTGGAGATAGTTTATCAGTTTGTTGTCCACTTGCAAAGCCTTTGAGAGGACGTCGACATTGATCGGTGGCTTCGACCCAAAGACTGAATTGGCGATTGTAATTAGTCCGGGGTTCTGGCTGCTCAAGAAAGCGAAGGCCAGGGCATTCGTCTCTCCGATATTCAGCTGGAAGTGAATGAGGCCTTGCGGAAACACGAAAACATCTCCTTTGCTCAGGACTTTGGTAAAGAGAGTGTTGTTTAATTGGTTGGATGTGACGAAACCGACGTGAAGCGTGCCCTCCACGACCGCTAGCATCTCGGTGCCACGAGGATGAATGTGGGGTGGGTTCAGACCGTACGGGGCAAAGTCAAGGCGGGCCATGGCGATGCCGAGCGTGTTGAGTCCTGGGAATTGGTCGACGAAAGCAGTCGTGACTTTGGATGCAAGCTGATTCGATGTGTTCCCGGGGTATCTGAGCTTTGTGAAGAGGAAATCATCTGCTATGGCGAGCTTCGGGTCCTTGCAGAACTTCCCATTCACAAACACTGCAGAGTCGGGATCATTGACAGCGACACAAAAGTCCTGAAGAGGACTCGGGTCGGAGGCAAAGGCATGGGATGATGCCAAAGCTAAGAGGACAAATGCTTGAAAGAACTTCATCACGGAAAAATATCTGAACTTGGTATAGTCTGCCTCGGAAATCCGGCTTCGTTGAGGATTGTTATGAAATGCTGCATGTGCAGCAACTCTATATATAGGAGTTAGTCATTTGACTTAGTCCCGGTCAATTGGCCTGCAGGAAGCAGCTGAAGCGAGGAACGTTGCCCAGTCCACGACATCTGTTCATTCTTCCGCGTTGCTGCTGAATCGTTCCGCAACCCCCCCCCCCCCACCTCATGTTTCCATCTTGCTTGTAAAATTAGACGAGTTCTCATCGAGAATCAGTCATTCAATCTTCGAAGAGAAGGATTCCCACATTACTTTTCATCCTTTCCATATTCTCAGATTCTCTAGTCTAAGATGGATGCATAGGGCTAGTTCAACTTTACATCCCAGATTCGAATTTTTAGAGCACGGGTAATCAGACAGAAAACTGAGGGAGCTGATGATTTGTGGATATTCTCTTTACGTGCGAACACCCTGCATGTTCGGAGCCAGTTGTCAATTCAAGATGATGCAGAAGAAAGGGAACATGATATCCATACCATAGGAAGTGAATCGGCAGCTTGGCAAGTGTATATGTACATATGATGCGCCTCAAGAAGAACTAGCCCTTGTTCAATCCAGCTGTACTCAAATCGCGCAGGGAAACCGGATATTTAAATATGATTGAAGAAGTCCACTTCCATAACATGATTTTTCTTATCTGGGAAAGAGGATGGGTCAAAGAAAGGGGCATTTGTTGTAGCAGTTGTGGAAAAGTTCCTCTCTTGGAATAAGAAGTAAACTACAACGTAGGAGACTTGGCATGGATCTGGGAAGAAAGGTTGCTTGTCAGAGAAAATTTAGTACTGGGTCAACACCGCATCATCTATAAAAAGGGACAATGTCTCCATTCAAGACATCGCATTCCTATCGCAAGCAAACAACGGAAGAGAAGACATCAAAGTCCCAACTCTCCGGTGCACAGCCACAATGAAATTTCTTCCAACTAGCCTTCTCATCTTGGCTCTGGCAACCGCCACTGCTTTTGCCTATGACCCAAGTCCTCTTCAGGATTTCTGCGTGGCCATCAATGACCCCAAAGGTTGGAGCTCTGCCATAGCGTCACTTACATATTTCTGTTCTAATGAATGACTCTAAAGGAATTGCTCCAAAAAGAGTTTCTGCTTAGATAAGCCTAATAACAAGAATTCCGTTTGTTATGCAGTATTTGTGAATGGAAAGTTTTGCAAGGACCCAAAACAAGTCACAGCAGATGACTTCCTGTTTAAGGGGTTCAGATACCCGGGGAATACTGCGAACCAGCTCGGATCCAAAGTCACGCCTGCTTTTGTGGACCAATTTCCAGGGCTCAACACTCTCGGCATTTCCATGGCTCGTATCGACTTCGCTCCGGGGGGCTTGAATCCTCCCCACACTCACCCTCGTGGGACCGAGATTCTGGTCGTAGCTGAGGGCACACTGCTTGTCGGCTTCGTCACGTCCAACCAATTGAACAACACCCTCCTCACCAAAGTCTTGTACAAAGGGGATGTGTTTGTGTTCCCAATCGGTCTCATCCACTTCCAGCTGAACATCGGAAAGACCCCTGCACTGGCCTTTGCCGGTCTGAGCAGCCAGAACCCAGGAGTCATTACCATCGCTAATGCGGTATTCGGATCGAAGCCGCCCATTTCAGCCGATGTTCTCACCAAGGCCTTCCAGGTGGACAAGAAGGTGGTTGACTACCTCCAGGCGCAGTTTTGGTACGACAACAACTAAGCGGATACATTGACTTCCAAGACACAGGATTACCCCCGGATTCTCCATACATGATTTGCTTAGATTGACGATTGCTTCTTAATAAGGAATTGCTCCTTTTTGTAACTGATCATTAATATCCCAAGTAATAAAAGATCGCTCTTTATCATTGATATGAGGCAGACTTGCTTAGGTTTATCCGTATTTGATTTCTTCTTTTATTACTTCCAACAGATTCCGCGTTCCACTCTGTCCCAAAGAATTTCGCATTTGTCACGTTTTCTGCTGGAGTTTGTGCTATTTGTTACCTCCATTTGCACGGATTGCGATTTAATTGTGAACCATGGACCGAGAGAAAAAAAAAATTATGGGTAATGTCAGACGTACTAAAACTTTAGGCGTTAATTCTCTAAAAAAAAAAAAATCTCCAATTTTAGGTCTGACACTAATTCTGGCTTGAACATTTTTTTTTTGAAAATGTCCTCGCTCGAATTTTTTTTTTAAATGCCCAACTTTCACTATACTTTCAAATCCAGCCACATGTCCAAGATTCTCCACTAGTTTATTCAAGACTATCAACATCAGAAAACTATTATTGTTTCATACGAAGGTGAGGGTTTGATGAAGACAAATGTTTTGATGATAATTCTCTAACTGGCCTTGACAATTTCAAAGAAACTAATGACGCTTTTTGGACAGTAGAGTGAAAGTTGGTATTTTTTTTAGACAAAAAATGTATGGAGCAAAATTACGATTTTACCAAAAGTTAGGGATTTTTTTTATATAGTTGGGCCAAAAAATTTACTAAAAACTGACTAAATGACAGGGCAGCCTATGTGACGGGCGCCATGTCATCAAATACACGTGGAGTCCGCAACCAAGCTAACAATGTTATATAAAAAAAACATAAACAAGGCAAGAACAATCGTATATCATTATCTATTCTTTCCAAATGTTGCAACAGATGTTTACTCGACTATTATCTCACGTTGTAATGAAATTATGCACACCAATCCTTCAACTTCAAACTTCAATTTTTGTATGGCGTTTACTTTGGTACCAAAGCATTTCGTCCAATCACTTAAATGCCACTTTTTTAAAAAAACAAATCATCATCAATTAAGTGTCAACTCCGATTTGGACGTAGAAAATCTGACATGTCAATATTTTATCAGTTTCTCAAACAGACGTGGCTCGTGGCATGCCCAGTCTGTATTAGTAGCCCTAAACGACGTCGTCTACATGTTTTGCCTCAAATGGAAACCCCACCCACTTTGAACAAATCAAGCCATTTCCAAATTCTTCAAACCACAAGTTAGACAAGCAATTTGCTGTAACTGAAACTCCAATCAACAGTCACATTACACAGAGAAAGCACTCAATTAGAGAACACCGTTCCAAAACCCTAATTAAACGTATTTGTAACAATCCCCTCGTAATAAAACATAGCAAAGGAGATGACGAAGAAAATGAGCACTGCGCCCATAATGTGCATTGCGAGCCACCGAACCTTTGCCAAAATGGCGAGGATGCAAGTGTCGTTGTAAATTGTGTGGCAATGAACCTACCGATTGATGACTTTAACCTGCAGCATGAGGATCGAGATGGCACCCACTGAGAGGTCGAGAACCATGAAAAACTTAGGGAAATAGGCTGAAAATCAGGATGAACTTTGTAGCAAATATTAAATAAATTTAGCCTACCTAACAAGCTTCAACTAGTTTGGTGCAAATTTCTATAATGCGTCGATTGTTGGTTAACTCTTATCTCCAGGATTTGTTGGTTAAGCAAAGCAATCATCCATCCATTGGTCCTTTTGCCAATCGTGTGTGGGCAATAAATTGGCCCCTTATGTGGTTAACTTGGTGGATAATGTCTTTCTATTAAGTTTTGGGCTGCAATTTATGCTGAAATGGCCGAGTTTTTTTTTTTGTCTGACTTTGCTAATATGTGCATAGGATTGAAGGACAATACTTGCGTTGTAAGGAGCACGCAGCAAAAGTACGATATTTTCACACAAGAAGATCGACAAAAGAGAACCCAAGTTCGAGTCCGTTAATATATCCAATTGGACATATCCGTGGATATAGAAACTGCTCAACTCCACACCAATCCTTTGGTGTGAGATTTCTCTAGTGCAAGTCACACGTATATCTTAGCAATTCCCCTCCAATTCTTCGATGTGAGACTTTTCAAGCACAACTTACATGTATATTTTAGTAATCTCCTCCTTATGTGTGAGTTCAGTATTAAGTACGCTCCCCTTAATTTAGGTATCTTTCTACATCAATTTATCTCAACTTAAATCCTTAAGTCATTTTTATACATCAACCAACATCAACTACTAGCTGGGGATTGCATGACTCCTAGTTTCTATCCCGCATTACCCATAACTATGGACAACAACCAATCAATAACAACTGTTAACTTGGAATTGCATCACCCATGGTTTCTCTATCATATCACTAGACCCACTATTCATGGTCTCTTCTCACCAAACTCGTGTTATCTGACCAACTGTCCATGGTCACTTCTGCATCACCCATGGTTTTTATCTCGCGTCACTAAACCCACTATTCATGGTCTCTTCTCACCAAACTCGCATTATCTGATCAACTGTCCATGATTTCTTCTCACTAGACTAACTGGAATAGCAATTTCCACTTGAAAGAAGCATTAATTTTGAGATTTCCTTCTTGAGATATTCACCAAATACCAAAACAGATTGGCAACCATAAGCTCCAATACCATTTGTTAAGAGTGAGCTGCAGGAGAATCTCAAGATATTCACCAAATACCGAAATAGATTGATAACTGTCAGCTCCGATACCATTTGTTAAGAGTAATGAACTGTAGAAGTTCAATACCTTTGCATGGAAGATCTCCAAAAGGGAGCCCGAGTTCAAGCCCATCAATAAATATAGTTGAACCCACCTTCACTCAAAAAGCTTAAGCGAATGAGTAATGAATCAACTATGATATATTAGCTGTTTAACACCACACTAATTCTTAACATGCGTGCTTAGTTTCTGAGTGATCTTTTGAGTGCCAATATTTGTTAAACATGATTATTTGAGTGCCTATCATTGTTAAACACAATCAATAATGGTTTTTAACTTTTTAGAAAGTAATAAGTTGATTTAACTTTTTGAAACGCTTTTATTACCGAATTATAAAGAAGCATGAGGACTGCTTGCTGGTGCAATGCTTGCACCCGCAACACAAATAAGTGCTAGAACTACGACAGGACTGCATAAGACAATTAGCACAAAACCAAACTTGCCGGTTCACAACACAAACAAGTGCTTGCTCAACCAGCACAACACTACACAAAACTTATTGGTGAAAACCCAAACTTGTTGGTGCAGTCTTACGCTTGCACCGGCCGCACAAACAACTACTAATTCAAGCACAAGGCTAAACTAACACTTGTTTTGAACAAGTTCATTATAAGAACAACCAAAATCTAGACAAAACAAAACAACCATATGCACCACTAGTAAAAAGAAACACAAAATCTAGAACTACCAAAAGTATAGACAAAAACACTATTGCCTTTTCATTCAAGTACTTTTTTCCATTCCAATCGACTGAATATCCATCAGTCAAACATTCAACAAATATAAACATACAAAAACCAGAATAAATACATAGCACTCCCCATTAGCCAATCTGGTTATCCCTTGCAAAAAAAAAATGTATGTAGCACACCAAACAATAAAATTATAGCCAACACCCTCCCATCGGTCAATCTTAACAACCCCCTTAGTTCCTTTTCATTTTGATGGGTTTTATTTTGATTGATAATTCTCGCACTATTTCTAAATGGAATTGGAATTGTAGGTAATTGATATGGCCTTCTAGTCTCATATATCTTTATCTGTATAGCAGCCATTCTCACAACGCGTATTTTGCAACACACACACACACACACACACAAAAGACTTGGGATCACAATATAAAAATGACGATCACTTTACATGGGGTCTCAACACTCGCACCAAATCGAATAAATAATGACAGTCTTTATCTCTCCATTGATAGAAAACAACAACACACTCGTTAGACACCATCAATCACTCACATTTTCCTTAGCAATATTCCACCCATTGAAACTGAGCCCTAATTTATTCCCTCCAAAATCGAGCCCTAATTTTTCCTCCAGAAGCACGAAGTCCTAATTTCCCACTAGATTCGACCCCTAATTTTATGTGCCCAAATTGAGAGAGAGAGAGAGAGAGAGAGAGAGAGAGAGAGAGAGAGAGAGAGAGAGAGAGAGAGGGGACGGGTGAGCAAGTGAGAGATGGTGACCGGTGATTGAACGAGAGTGAACGACCATTTAGTGTCTTTTATGGAAAGTTTAGCCACCTCATAGTCCACATTGGACTTATCTTTTAGTAATAAGAAAAGACACAGATGAATTATGATTCAATTTAAAACTCATGTGGGACTTTTGGCCAAAATTTATTCCTAAAGGTACTTAAGTGATCATTTTTTTTTCTCTCATTTGGCATTAAAGTGATATGACAAAAAGTTTTGGCACCAAAGTGAGTATGGTACAAAAGTTATAACACTTTATTTGTACAATACTATCAAAATTCAAGTTGTTATTCTCCTGTTTTCTTGGATATTTCCTATCCAAAATTGCCATAGAACCAGTTTTCCTTTTATTAAAAAATTGAAGAACAACTTCCAATGAAAGATATTTCCTTACAGGAGAAATTCTGGTGAAACACATACAAAAGTTACTTTATGGATGATGACACATATGTTAGCCGGCTATTCCGACACCCAAGGACCTCCGTAGTCATGTTCTAACAATATAATAGCCGAGATTTCAAGACGGCGTACCTGAATTCGCATCCATCGTCGCACGGCACGGAAAACTGACGAACGGGCTTCAAAATCTAGGCGAGACGGGCTCGGAGCTTCCCCCTTACGACCCTCGGTCACCTGGCGTCGATGGAAACAACCACACCTAGTCACTCACTCTCTCTCTCTCTCTCTCTCTCTCTCTCTCTCTCTCTCTCTCTCGTTAGCCTTATGGAAGGAGAAGAAGAGGGAAATGGCATTAGGAGGGCTAAGGGGGGGTCGTTGCCATTTATAGAACATCCGGCGGGCCCCTCCACACGGGCCCGGCCGGATCTCGGCCCACACTTACTAGGCCCATATACGGTGTCACACCCCGATCCTCGAGCATGCGGCAGCCCTACTAAAACACCTCAGGTCATTAAAGATGACGTCTCAGGCACGTCATCGACCCATTTCTTTTATCTTTAATTTCTGCGCAAGCGGAACGTGCTACTTCCAGAAGAGAACAATCAATTGGGATAGAAAAAAAACAAGAAAATACATTAGCCACAAACTCAGTCAACTTAACAAACTCAGTCAACTTAACAAACTCTTTTCAAGTTCATTAGTAGATACTCATTAACCCTACAGAGCTACACTAGATACAATCCCCACACTTTGGGGTGGCTCCCTAAGACCAACAAAAGACAACAGGTCAGGGCAGGGTTAAAATCATATCTACTTCAAAAGGAATCTCATCCGTCAAGACAATAGATCCTCCAAAATAACTCCTCGTCCATCACTCAAGATCTGAAAAATGTTTAACAACAGGGGGTGAGATATAAATATCTCCGTGAGTCAACGCCTAAGTCCGACTAGGGCGATGATTCACTCAGAGCAACCTAACATGCAGCACAAATCCACCATTCATCGCCAATCACATGCAAGGCTTGACCTGACAGTCAATCATTCAAGCCACAAATAAACACCACTTGCATGTGCAACACCCCATAATTAATTTCAGTTTATTACTGGTCATTTGACCCGGTACACTAGACAGTTGGTGCCCAGCACACTAGACAGTTGGTGCTCTTCCGGTATAACTGGGCGTTGTCCCGCTCCGTCGGCGATGGTATCTGATAAGCCGTGTTATTCCACTCAACCCGGCACGGACATATCAAATGACACACTCGATAGTTGGTGCCCAACACACTAGACAGTTGGTGCTCTTCGGTCCGTCACAAGCTGCAACCGGTATTAAACCAATCCGACGACACGGATTATCGTACTTCTGATTATTCGTGTTGTTCCGATCGACACGGCACGATATAATTCGTGTTATTCCGATCGACATGGCACGATATAAGTCGTGTTGTTCCGATCAACACGGCACGAGAATATCAGACAATTCGTGTTATTCCGATCGACACGGCACGATACAATTCGTGTTATTCCGATTGACACGGCACGAAAATATCAAGCTCGAGTAAACATCCGTTCGCTTTTATCTTATCTTCGCATTTAGTCAGATGCAGACACACGCATAGTCATGCTCAAACTCGGCAAACAGTCGTTTTTCATGCTCAAAGACTCAGTTTGGAAAATCACACTAACAATCGTTCACCAACACTGAAAAGACAATTAATTCACACCCCAAATAACATTAACATTCAACAGTTAACATATAATTTCCTAACAATCACAAAGCTCAACAACAACGGTTCACTCAGTTCAACTAACTCGCCCACTCGTGGTCAAATCAAACATAATTTACCACCAACTAGTTATAGTTTGAATTTATCTAACCATGATTAACTTAATTAATTGTGACCATTTAACTTGACCAAGGTTCTAACTTAATCCGATCACAATTGACTATTTAATCAGCAATTAGCGCTAATTAATTTATCCCTAAGTGCAATTAACGATGTAATCAAAGATTAGGGGTTAACCCACTACTCCAATGCGACGACGATGGCGGCGGCTTGATTTCCGCTATTCCGGCCAGCAAATGGCGGCGGTGGCGGCGAGCTCAGGAAGCGACGAAAAACGAGCCCCAGTCGGCTGGACGATTCCACAATGTCAAAAACAATGGCTACGAGGCTAGATCGGGCGGAATAGGGCAGAATAGGGGAGGAGGACGTCGAGGGAGGTCTCGCGGTTTGGGTCCGCGAGTTTCGGGCGGTGGGGCTGGGCGATGACAACGGGGCTATTCAAGGACGTCGGGTGGCTGAGGCGGCGAGCTGACGGGCTGGTGTGAGCTCGGCTAAAGCAGCGACGACGTGGCACGAGCTCGGGGTCGCGGATCAGAGGAGAGAGAAAGAGTGGGTCTCGGGTTTGGGGGGTTTCGGGCGGAGGCGAGCTCGCGCGAGGGTGAAGCGGAGCTCGAGGGTGAAGCGGAGCTCGAGGGTGAAGCGGAGCTCGAGGGCGACGGATCTAGAGGTTGGTGACGGTGGTGAGCTCGAGCGACGGAGGGACGGTGACGAAGGCGGAGGTGGCTGGTTGTTCGAAGAAGAAGAAATGAAGGGGAAGAAGACGATGAACAGTAGAGTGTGGGGGGGATATGAGTCGGGCAGAAGAAGAGCAGGGGAGGGGGAGAGAAATAAGTGGGAAAATTAAAGAGGTGTGGGGCCCACATATTTTGGCTTCTTGCAAAATTTGGATGTCACAATTCTCCCTACTTTAGGAAATTTCGTCCTCGAAATTAAACTGCTATTACATTTCTTCAAAAAGAAAATGATGTAGTTCATTCATGACTTCCTCGATTTCCCAAGTTGCCCCTTCTTTTCCGTGGTGTTGCCAAACTACCTTAACCAATGGGATCGTCCTGCGTCGAAGTACTTGCTCCTTCCTGTCTATGATCCTCACAGGTCGTTCCACGTACGATACCCGCTCATCTAACTCGATCTCTTCGAAACTCAATACATGAGCTGGGTCAGGCTCATACTTCCTCAAAATCGATAAATGGAAGATATTATGTACTTACGTAAGTCTTGGCGGCAACGCGAGACGATAAGCCAGATTCCCTATCCGCTCGAGAATTTCAAATGGTCCTACGTACCTCGGGCTCAACTTTCCCTTTTTACCAAAACGGGACGTTCCTCTCATTGGTGACACCTTAAGGAACACATGATCACCCACTTGAAATTCTAGAGGTCTACGTCTCCTGTCAGCATAACTTTTCTGACGACTCTGCGCTGTCTTGAGTCTATCCTTGATTACCTTGACAGTTTCCACTGACTGCTGGACTAACTCTGGACCAGTAATTCTTCTTTCGCCCACTTCGTCCCAACACAAGGGTGTTCTACAAGCTCTACCATAAAGTGCTTCGAATGGTGCCATTCTAATACTCTACTGATAGCTATTGTTGTAAGCAAACTCAACCAAATGCAATTGTTCCTCCCAGCTACCTTTAAAGTCCAAGACACATGCTCGCAGCATATCCTCGAGCGTCTGAATCGTCATTTCTGACTGGCCATCCGTTTGCGGATGGTAGGTTATACTGAACTGCAGCTTCATTCCCAACGCAGTCTGTAAACTTTTCCAAAATGTGGCAGTGAACTTTGGAT
This sequence comes from Psidium guajava, assembly GCA_016432845.1. NCBI lineage: Eukaryota > Viridiplantae > Streptophyta > Magnoliopsida > Myrtales > Myrtaceae > Psidium > Psidium guajava. The sequence continues at coordinate 15,629,450 of CM028225.1, forward strand.
CACGATCCGATGTGATCATCACTGGCACTCCATGAAGACGCATGTTGACACCTGATTTTTTTTTATCACATTTTCTCTTTAAAATTAATAGAAAATCCATAAAAATTCATAAAATTAAAAAATCAACTTTAGGGACCTTGGCCAAGCCTAGGGAACCAATTTTGACCAAAAAAGTATTTTCCATATTTTTAGTATTTTTCAATATTTTTATTTTCGAAAATTAATAGAAAATCCATAAAAATTCATAAAATTAAAAAATCAACTTTGGAAACTTTGGCCAAGCTTAGGCAACCATTTTAGAGAAAAAAAATAATTTTTCATATTTTTTGTATTTTTTAAATATATTTTTTAGAAATTAGGAAAATATTTCATAAATAATAGCATTTGAGGCCACAAAAATACATAAAAATAGTTAATATTTTTCTTTTAAATCCCTTTTCATGTTGGCCATCATAAAAAAAATCCAATTCGGGGTCGTGTATTCCTTTACGAGCATAATCTCGAATCGGGTCTAAAAAATTCAATTTGAGTCAATTTATTTTCATTTTTAACTTTTAGAAGTTGTGACATTATTCTCTAATATTCTAAATTTTCATCTTGGCCCAATTATACTCAGAATAACTCAATTTTGTAAAAGGGATTTAATTAAATTTTGCGGCAAGAAATGAGTTTAAATTTGATATGTGATGAATTTCGACTAAGCATAAGAGAGGTGTGTTGAAAATTTTGAGGAGATTTGGACTTAAAGAACTATTTTTTAGGGACTAAATTGTAAATACTCAAAATCTCAAGGACTAGAATGTAAATACCTAGCTCTTAAGGGATTATTTTGCAAATAACAAAAAAAGAGTCAGTGGAGAAATTAGAATAGAGAAGGGAAAATGAAAAAGATGAGATGGAGAAGAGAAGATGGAGAAGAGGAGACGGAGAAGAATGGATGGAGAAAATAAGATAAGAGAAAGGAAGATGGAGAAGAGAAGAGTTAGTGGAAAAATTAGAATGAGAGATATATATGAAGAAGAGAAGATGCAGATGGAGAAGAATAGGTGGAGAAATTAGAATGTGAGATAGAGATGAAGAAGGGAAGATGAAGATGAAGAAGAGTTAGTGGAAAAATTAGAATGGGAGATAGAGTTAATGGATAAATTAGAATGGAAGGTAAATGAGTGGGCTATAAAAGGAGGAAGAAGAGAGCTTGAAAGGGGGAATTTTTTGGGGAGAAAATTTTGGATGTTTGAGAGGGTTTTGGGAGATTGAAGAAAAATTTGAGAGAAAAAAAATACCAAAAGAGAGAGAATTTTGAAGATGATGGGAGTTTAAAACTAACGGGTTATCATCATCAATTTCTTCATCGATCAACATAAATCAAGAATTGATCCCAGATTTGAAGCTAAGTGTTCCTCTACTCTCTTTGATTTTTTAGTATAAACTAGCCCAAATTTTCTACTCTTTTTTCATTTCCCCATATTTGATTTCAGGCAAGAACCAATTATATCCATCAAGCACTTCTCATAATGCCATTGAAGCTAAGTGCTTCTTTCATTATTCTAATTTTTAATGTGAATTAAATCATATTTGCTCAATTACTCCATTTCTCCATATTTTTATATCAGGCAAAGGATAACTCCAAGTTAACGGTAAATCCCATGGAGGTGTAAGATTGGCGCTGACGAGCTCTTGAGTGCCCATTAAATTTTCAATTGATCCATCGATAGATTTCGGCTCGAATTGTCAAATCAATTCGTTTTATTTTAAAGAATTTAAACCCCAGAATGTGAAGGGCAGAGCCCGCTCACTAGAGGTCATTTTAAATTTTTGCAATTTAAATTCCTGCACCTTGAACCCCAAAGGAGAGGGCCAAGCTAAGGCTGAGCTATCCATTGGTGGTCTTTATTTATTGTCATTTACTTCATGTAATTTAATTTTTGAATCACTAAACCCCAAAATGAATAGCTCGCAGCACTGCACAGAAGTCGTTAATTCACTCCCTCTTTCGACTCCAGGGAAATACTTAATATTTTGAAAATGCCAAAAAAATGTCACTCACGTATATTCCATTGAAAAAAGTGAAAATACAAAAAGAGAACACTCCACTAGAGCCTTAGGAATAAACCAAGCCTGAGTTGCCAAATTAGGATACCCATGAAATTAAGGTACCGAAAGGGCATTAGTTTTAATTAACTAGTGTAACCAAGTCCCCGAACTCATAATCTCTAGTTCGTAGAAGTAATTTAGTTCTCCCGCTAATTTACTTAGGTTTCTAATCAACCTACCAAAAATGATTAGTGGCAACTCCAAAATTTAAAACCATTTGAACAAAAAACCAAAGTCGCGATTTGGTAGAGCTTGGGAGAGCTCGAACTAGGTTAGTTAATTTAATCAATTAATCTGGTAATTCATTAACTTAAAAAAATGAATTTTAGGTCGCGACAACGCACTATCTGACGAACATACAGCTCTGCATATCTGTCCAAAGTAAAATCCTTTCGTACGGCAATAAAATGCGCAGACTTCGTTAATCTATCCACCACAACCTAAATTGAATCATTACCTCTCTGACTCCTTGGTAATCCCATCACGAAATCCATCGTGATATACTCCCATTTCCACTTAAGGATCTCCAATGGCTGCAGCAATCCTCCAGGCTTACAGTGTTGAGAGCCTTGACCTACTAGCAAGTCAAACACTTTGCCACATGCTTGGCTATGTCTGCCTTCATTCCATTCCACCAGTAGTATTGCTTCAAATTTTGATATATCTTCGTGCTCCCTAGATTAATACTATAATTGCCATGGTGTGCCGCCGATAAAATTTCTTTTCTTAGACCTTCATCAGCAGGCACACACAAACACCCTTGAAACTTCAGTATTTCGTCCTCAGTTATATGGAAGTCGGCTTTTCTTTTTCCCGAGTCCTCTTGAAGGATCTTCTGAATTGCAGGATCCGACGATTGCAAGGCCTTAACTCTAGCCTGCACTTCTGGCTCAATCCTTAACGTAGCCATTAAACCTGACAGATGATTCACCTCCAACTTAACGTCTGAATCTCGTACTTCTTCCAAGAGACGCCACTCATGCACCATCATCTGAGCAATGGCTGACTTCCGACTCAGCGCATCTGCAACTTTATTAGCCTTACCCGGATGATACAAAATTTCACAATCATAATCCTTGAGGAGCTCCATCCAACGACGTTGTCTCATGTTCAACTCCTTCTGAGAGAACAAGTACTTAAGACTCTGATGATCAGTATAGACTTGAAATCTTTCTCTAATTAGATAATGCCTCCATATCTTAAGAGTAAAAACAACTGCTGCTAACTCTAGGTCATACGTCGGGTAGTTTAACTCATGTGGCCTTAATTGACGAGACGCATATGCAACTACATTTCCATGTTGCATTAGAACGCAGCCTAAACCTTTAAATGACGCATCGCTATAAATTTCATACCCTCCAGGACCAGACGGTATTGTTAACACAGGAGCCGTAGTTAGCCTATGCTTAAGCTCTTGAAAACTACACTCGCACTTATCTGTCCACTCAAACTTCTGGTCCTTCTTCAACAGTCGAGTTAAAGGCAAGGTTATCGCAGAAAATCTTTCCACGAATCGTCTGTAATAGCCCGTCAGACCTAAGAAACTCCAAACTTCGGTGACTGTTGTTGGCCTTGGCCAATCCATGACCGCCTCAATCTTAGCTGGATTAACTGCTATCCCTTCTCCAGAAACCACATGACCTAAGAAGGCTACTCGAGTCAGCCAAAACTCGCACTTACTGAACTTGGCAAACAACTTGTGCTCCCGAAGAGTTTCCAACACTATCCTCAGATGCTGCTCGTGATCCTCATAACTCCTCGAATACACCAAGATATCATCAATAAACACAATGACGAATCTATCCAAATACTCCTTGAATACCTTGTTCATCAGATCCATGAAAGCGACATGAGCATTTGTTAGACCAAACGGCATTACAGTGAATTCATAGTGGCCATAACGCGTCCTAAATGCCGTCTTCGGTATATCCTCCATCCTAATCCTCAACTGATGGTAACCCGTCCGTAGATCAATCTTGGAGAATACCGAAGCTCCTTGAAATTGATCAAACAAATCATCTATCCTTGGCAACGGATACTTATTCTTAACCGTCACCTGGTTAAGTTGCCGATAATCTATACACAGACGCAACGATCCATCCTTTTTCCTTACAAACAACACCGATGCTCCCCATGGTGACGCACTAGGACGGATAAACCCTTTATCAAGCAACTCCTGCATTTGTACTTTCAGTTCCTTAAGTTCCGACAACGTCATTCTATACGGCGGCAACCCTGGCAGTTCTTGCAGAAAGACATCAGCAAACTCACAAACAACAGCAATGTCTTCTATCCTTGGTTCTACAATAGATACATCAACCACAGACGCTAAATACCCTTGGCAGCCATTCTCCAATAGACGAGTCGCCTCCAGCGACGAAACCAAAGGAATCGAGGCTCCTCCTCGGTTCCCAACAAACTCAAAACTAGTCCCATCCGGCGGACTAAACTGAATTGCTTTACGACAGCAATCCACTATGGCCCCTTGTTTTGCCAGCCAATCCATCCCGACAATCACATCAAAATCAAACATCTCCAGCACAATCAAATCTATTTTATCCTCACGACCACCTGCGATCAATTGACAATCAAGACACCCTACAGCAGACATTACACTATTCTTAAGCAGTGTCGAGATCTTAAAAACTGCTCCCAACGGTGTTGGACTCAACCCGACTAACTCAACAAACTGGGCAGCAAAAAAGGAATGCGTGGCTCCCGGATCAAACAGTGCATAAGCTACATGATTGTTTAGGAAGACCGTACCTGTAACGGTCGATGAGTCCTTCGCCTGTTCTCGGGTGACAGCATACACCCTTCCTTGTACTGGGAGCTGGTTCTGATGACTCTGTGGCGCATTCCCTCGCAGCTGTCCTCCTTGCTACGGCGGCACGTTTCTCACCATCTGCCTCCGTGGACAGTCCTTGACCTGATGCCTACATTGACCGTAGCCAAGGCAGGCTCCTCCACGAAACGGGCAAGGGCCAGTCCCATGCCTCTGGTTACACAGACGGCACAGATCATTGGGACGATACGTCGGCTTCCCAATAAAGTTCCTTCGGTTGGGCGGGATAGAATAACTTCCTCCAGTCATCGGCCTCTTCCCAAACCGACAATTATCCCTGGCAGTGGGCGTAAAACGCGATCCTAAAGCAGCTGCTCTTTCCACTGCACTCCTCTCGAAAAGCTGCGCCCTCTCGTACAGCTCATCATAATCCTTCAGATTCAGCATCACCAGCAGATCTTTAATCTCTGGTTTCAATCCATCCTTGAATCTCCTTGCCCTATCCAAAAGGTCCTCAACCATTCTAGGCGCGTACTTCGACAGCTCAGCGAACTTCACCTCGTACTGGTCAACCCCCATCTGATTTTGTCGAAGACCAATAAACTCAGCCAGCTTTTTCTCCCTTGCACATTCAGAGAAGTATTTCCCATAAAAAGTTTCCACGAAGGCATCCCTCACTAGGACCGTACCCTCGGGAAACATTCTTCCTCGCGTGGCTTCCCACCACGTGCTAGCGTTACCTTGCAGCTGGTACCCAGCTAGCGTTACTTTCTCTTCCTCTATACACCTTAGCAGAGCAAAAGCTTTCTCCAGTTCCCTGATCCATAAGGTGGCAGCCTCTGGATCTCCTGATCCCACAAACTTAGGCGGCTTAAGTTTTAGAAACTGTTCTATTAGCTTATGCATTTGCACACCGCCATTCCCGTTTCCAGCTAACGGGTCTTCATTTGGCGCAACAACGACAGCAGCAATTGTGGCAGCAGCAGCCTCCTAGTTCCTTGCCTGCTGCCCCACAATACCCTCTAGGGCTTCCAAAGCCTCTAGAATCCCATCTACTCTGGGATCCCTTCGAGCTGTCCTCCTTCTATGAACTCCCGGAACACGATTGCTCATCCTGCAGAACCTTACTGACTCCTGCTCGCCCAAAAACAACACTCAATTAGAGCTCAGGTCAACGACCTAACAATTAAGTAACAATCACATACATGGGGTTTCAATCCTACTAACTATCCCAAAATCCCAATGCGCCTTATCACTCCAGACCATGACCCAGTGGATCAAGCAGACCTTGCTCTGATACCACCTTGGGCGGGGCTGTCACGCCCCGATCCTCGAGCACGCGGCAGCCCTACCAAAACGCCTTAAGTCATTAAAGATGACGTCCCAGGCACGTCATCGACCCATTTCTTTTATCTTTAATTTCTGCGCAAGCAGAACGTGCTACTTCCAGAAGAGAACAATCAATTGGGATAAAAAAAAACAAGAAAATACATTAGCCACAAACTCAGTCAACTTAACAAACTCTTTTCAAGTTCATTAGTAGATACTCATTAACCCTACAGAGCTACACTAGATACAATCCCCACGCTTTGGGGTGGCTCCCTAAGACCAACAAAAGACAACAGGTTAGGGCAGGGTTAAAATCATATCTACTTCAAAAGGAATCTCATCCGTCAAGACAACGGATCCTCTAAAATAACTCCTCCTCCATCACTCAGGACCTGAAAAATGTTTAACAACAGGGGGTGAGATATAAATATCTCCGTGAGTCAACGCCTAAGTCCGACTAAGGCGCTGATTCACTCAAAGCTACCTAACATGCAGCACAAATCCACCAATCATCGCCAATCACATGCAAAGCTTGACCTGACAGTCAATCATTCAAGACACAAATAAACACCACTTGCATGCGCAACAGCTCGTAATTAATTTTAGTTTATTACTGGTCACTTGACCCGGCACACTAGACAGTTGGTGCCCAGCACACTAGACAGTTGGTGCTCTTCCGGTATAACCGGGCGTCGTCCTGCTCCGTCGACGATGGTATTTGATAAGCCATGTTATTCCGCTCAACGCGACACAGACATATCAATTGGCACACTCGACAGTTGGTGCCCAGCACACTAGACAGTTGGTGCTCTTCGGTCCGTCACAAGCTGCGACCGGTATTAAACCAATCCGACGACACGGATTGTTGTACTTCTGATCATTCATGTTGTTTCGATCGACACGGCACGATATAATTCATGTTATTCCGATCGACACGGCACGAAAATATCCAGATAACTCGTGTTATTCCGATCGACACGGCACGATATAAGTCATCTTGTTCCGAGCGACACGGCACGAGAATATCAGACAATTTGTGTTATTCTGATTGATACGGCATGATACAATTCGTGTTATTTCGATCGACACGGTACGAAAATATCAAGCTCGAGTAAAAATCCGTTCGCTTTTATTTTATCCTCGCATTTAGTCAGATGCAGACACAGGCATAGTCATGCTCAAACTCGACATACAGCCGTTTTTCATGCTCAAAGACTCAGTTTGGAAAATCACACTAACAATCGTTCACCAACACTGAAAAGACAATTAATTCACACCCCAAATAACATTGACATTCAACATTCAACATATAATTTCCTAACAATTATAAAGCTCAACAACAACGGTTCACTTAGTTTAACTAACTCGCCCACTCGTGGTCAAATCAAACATAATTTACCACCAACTAGTTATAGTCTGAATTTATCTAACCATGATTAACCTAATTAATTGTAACCATTTAACTTGACCAAAGTTCTAACATAATCCAATCACAATTGACTATTTAATCAGCAATTAGCGCTAATTAATCTATCCCTAAGTGCAATTAACGACCTAATCAAAGATTAAGGGTTAACCCACCACTCCAATGCGACGACGACGGCGGCGGCTTGATTCCGGCAATTCCGGCCGGCGGACGGCGGCGGCGGCGACGAGCTTAGGAAGCGACGAAAAATGAGCCCCGGTCGGCTGGACGATTCCACAATGTCAAAAACAACGGCTACGAGGCTAGATCGGGCGGAGTAGGGCGGAATAAGGGAGGAGGACGTCGAGGGAGGTCTCGCGGTTCGGGTCCGCGAGTTTCGGGCGGTGGGGCTGGGCGACAACGACGGGACTGTTCAAGGGCGTCGGGTGGCTGAGGCGGCGAGCTGACGGGCTGGTGTGAGCTCAGCTAAGTGAGCGACGACGCAGTACGAGCTCGGGGTCGCGGATCAGAGGAGAGAGAAAGAGTGAGTCTTGGGTTTGGGGGGTTTCGGGCGACGGCGAGCTCGCGCAAGGGTGAAGCGGAGCTCGAGGGCGACGGATCTAGAGGTTGGTGACGGTGGTGAGCTCGAGCGGCGGAGGGACGGTGACGAAGGCGGAGGTGGCTGGTTGCTCGAAGAAGAAGAAATGAAGGGGAAGAAGACGATAAACAGTAGAGTGTGGGGGGGGATATGCGTCGGGCAGAAGAAGGGAAGGGGAGGGAGAGAGAAATAAGTGGGAAAATTAAAGAGGTGTGGGGCCCACATATTTTGGCTTCTTGCAAAATTTGGACGTTACATACGGCCCATTAAGAAACTTCATATCCATACTTTATTAAACCAATACCGTATACGGTAAATTACAATTACAATTAAGGCGAGCCCACATACGGGAAATACTAACATTCTCCCACTTGGGCGAGCATTAATTGAAACTGTATTTTAGTGCGCGCCTTCATATTGGTGTAAGGATTTATCTTAACGGCCAATCCGATGCCATAAAGTCTTAAACACCGAATGATGCCAGTAACTGCGTCAGCAGACACAGAGCCATACATGGTCACGAGTGTTATCAACTTTACTGATATGGATTAAATATGGTAGTGTGGCAATTGGATTGCACCTTAAAAGAGATATACTTTATGTGTTATTTACTTTGTCGGACATCATTCTCTCTCTTTATATGACACTAAACGTGACGTGCCACTAGAGAATATCTATATGGTTCCAATGAACCAGCATATGTCTCAACTTTATAGTTAACTTTTCTTCATGTGTAACAAGACATATAAACATGGCTAATATCCAAATGCCCATAGCCAATACTCGAGATTTACACATATCTCAAGATTTACAAGAATATGTATTTAACATTAATAGTGCTGCAGGCACTTCAATATATATCTTTATATTACAAAATGTAATAAAATACAGATACAAACTTTATTAGAGCAAATCGAAATATGCCTCCCACTAAAACACAGCACCCAATGATGCCACTAAGCCCATACTAATGACATGTCATTCAAAAACACATGGGTGAACACCTTTAGTTAGTGGGTTTGCTATCATATCATCTGTAGAAACATGCTCTACTGCAACATCACCTTTTTGCACAGATTCCTTTATGGTCAAAAATTTGACCTCTATATGTTTAGACCCCTTAAGACTTCTATTGTTGTTAATAAACAACACTGCAGAATTGTTATCACAGTATAACTGTATGGGTCTTTCAACAAAATTAAATACGGTCAAATCCCTAATGAGTTTCCGGAGCTAAATAGCCTGAGTAGCTGCTGAAAAGCACGTTATGAACTTCGCTTGCATGGTCGAGGAGGATATGGATTTCTGTTTCTCACTTTTCCATGATACTGCACCGCCCGCTAACATGAATATGTAGCATATAGTCGACTTCTTGTCGTCCTGGCACCCTGGAAAATCTGAATCCGAGTATTCAACAAGCTGCAGGTTCTGAACACGCCTGTATGTCATGATGTAATCCCTTGTCCTCTTTAAGTACCTCAGGGCCTTCTTGGCAGCAATCCAATGAGCATGTCTTGAATTTGTCTGGTATCTGCCTAGAAGTCCTGTCTCAAAAGCAACATCTGGTCTAGTACATACTTGAGCATACATGATACTCCCAAGTGCACTAGCGTAAGGTACATTCTTCATTTCAGATTTCTCCATCTCAGTTTGAGGACCTTGCGAAAGATTCAACTTATCACCTTTACAGATAGGAATAATATCTAGCTTACAATCCTAGATGTTGAATCTCTCCAGAATACGATCAATGTATGCCCTCTGAGATAAACCCAAAATGTGGCGTGAACGATCCCTATGGATTTCAATGCCAAGGACAAAGGACGCCTCACCAAGATCCTTCATGTTAAAATTCTCTGATAGCATGTGATTCGTCTTATGTAATAGATCAATGTCACTGCTCGCCAGTAGAATGTCATCCACATAGAGAACAAGAAAAATGTATTCTCTCATACTGACCTTGCAGTATATACACTGATCCACTTTATTTTCAACGAAGCCAAATGAAGTGACAACGCTATGAAACTTGAAATACCACTGCCTGGATGCTTGTTTAAGGCCATAGATTGACTTCTTCAATCTGCACACAAGGTCACTGGAATCATCAACCTCAAAACCTTCAAGTTGAATCATGTATACTTCTTCTTTGAGATCCCTATTCAGAAAGGCAGTCTTGACATCCATTTGGTGTAACTTCATGTCAAAATGAGCTACTAAAGCCATAATCACTCTGAAAGATTCTTTAGAAGAGACGAGAGAGAATGTTGATTCATAATCCACTCCCTCTCTTTGAGTGAAACCCTTGGCTACCAGTCTGGCTTTGAACTTCTCTACCTTCCCTTTGGAATCCCTCTTCGTCTTGTAGACCCATTTGCAGCCGATCGCCCTATGACCTGTAGACAACTTGACGAGCTCCCAAACTCCATTATGCCTCATGGACTGCAACTCATCCTGCATCGCATCCAACCACAAGTCTGATTGCTCACAGTTAACAGCATTCTTATAAGTAACTGGATCAACTATACAGCCAATGTCATAATCATGTTCACCTAGGTAGACCATATAATCCGGTGGGATCTCTGATCGTCTTTGCTTAATAGACCTCCTTAGTGGAATTTCCTCAGCTTGAATTTGCGCCTATGGGGCTTGATTAGCTTCATCAGGAACGGTATCAACCATAGGATCTTAAAGCTTAACAGGTACAATCTCCGGTATTGGAAGCTCCATAATAGTTTGTGATGGTAGAGACAACGATGCAGTGTTTCCCGTCGTACTATTACTTTCAATAGTCTCTGAACATGTACCCTTTTCAGCCACGCCTAATTCCAGAAACTTCGCTATCTGTGACTCTACAATCCTTTGGCCTCCATTAGGATTGTAAAATCTGTATCCTTTGGAATGATCTAGATATGATACAAAATAGCGCATTGTGGTCTTGGGATCCAACTTACTCAAAGCTAGATTATACAGCTTCACTTCTGTAGGACTACCCCGACCTTCATATGATTCAGGTAGGTTTCCGTCCAGTCCATAACTCAAAAGGAGTCAGTGGAGCAGCTGTTGACACCTGATTTTTAATCATCTTTTCTCTTTTAAAATTTTCAGTATTTTTCGGCATTTTTATTTTTTGAAAAATCCATAAAAATTCATAAAATTGAAAAATTAACTTTGGGGACCTTGGCCAAGCCTAGAGAACTAATTTTGACCAAAAATGATTTTTCATATTTTTCATATTTTTTAGTATTTTTATTTTCAAAAATTCATGAAAAATAAAGAAAAAATGAGAAAATTGAAAAATCAACTTTGGAAGCCTTGGCCAAGCCTAGGTAACCATTTTTGAACAAAAAAATAAATTTTCATATTATATATATTTTTTTAATTTTTTTTAAAAATACAAAAATACTTGAAAATTTTGGAAAAATAACATTTGAGGCCAAAAAAATACACAAAGATAGTTAATATTTTTATTTTAAATCTATTTTCATATTGGCCATCGCAAATTCAGAAAAATCCAATTCGAGTCGCGTGTTCCTTAACGAGTATAATCTCGAATCGGGCCTAAAAAAATTTAATTTGAGTCAACTTATTTTTAATTTTCACTTTTTATGAGTTGTGACATTGTCTTCTAATATTTTAAATTTTCATCTTGGCTCAATTATACCCAGAATGACTCAATTTTGCAAAAGGGCTTTAATTAAATTCTGCATTCAGCGGCAAGAAATGAGCTTAAATTTGACATGTGGTAAATTTTGGTGTGTCAAAAATTGTGAGGAGATTTGGACTTAAAGAAATATATTTTTTGCATGGACTGAATTGTAAATACTTAAAATTCAAGGACTAGAGTGCAAATACCTAACACTTGAAGGATTATTTTACAAATAACAAAAAGAAGAGTTAGTGGATAAATTAGAATAGAGAAGGGAAGATGGAGAAGAGGAGATGAAGAAGAGAAGTTGGAGAACAATAGATGGAGAAAATAAGATAAGAATAGAGAAGGGAAGATGGAGATGAAGAAGAGTTAGTAGAGAAATTAGAATGGAAGATAAGAATAGAGAAGGGAAGATGGAGATGAAGAAGAGTTAGTGGAGAAATTGGAATGGGAGATAAATATGGGGAAGGGAAGATGAAGATGAAGAAGAGTTAGTGGAGAGATTAGAATGTGAGATAGAGATGGAGAATGGAAGATGAAAATGAAGAAGAGTTAGTGGAGAAATTAGAATGGGAGATAGAGTTAGTGGAAAAATTAGAATGTGAGATAGATGAGTAGATTATAAAAGGAGGAAGAAGTGAGCTTGAGAAAAAAAAAATTTAGAGAGAAAATTTTAGATGTTTGAGAGAGTTTTGGGAGATTGAAGAAAAATTTGAGAGAAAGAAAATACCAAAAGAGAGAGAATTTTGAAGATGATGGGAGTTTAAAGCTAGGGGTTATCATCACAAATTCCTTCATCGATCAATATAAATCAAGAGTTCATTCTCGTCAACGAGCAAGCAAATTCGAGCTAAGTGTTTTTATTTATTCATTTATTTATGGTTTTACTCGAAAATTAGCACAAATTATATACAATTTCTCCATCTCCCATTTTTTCCCATATTTTATGTCAGGAGAAGGATATCTCTATGTCAACAGCAAAAATCTCATAGAGATGCAAAAATCGGCCCAGATAAGCTCATAAGCTGTCCACCGATTTCTCAATTGATCTGTGACTAAAAGTCCCTCTTAATTCAAAAGAAATTCTCTATATTGGGAACATAGAGAGCGAAAATCAATTATAGAAATCCCTCCTAAAAAACGGAAGATAAGTACTCTTTCCACTTTTCTGGTTTTAGGTGCAGATTAGCACATATTTTGTATACTGAGACTTCACTCTATTTTATGTCAGGAAGCCGCAGCTTTATATCAATGGTCAACCCTATGGAAGCACAAAATCGGCTTGGAGGAGTCCTCAAGCGCGTACAAATTTCAAATTGTCGAATCAATTCGTTGTGTTTTATTTTAAAGAATTCATACCCCAGAATGGAGAGGACAAAGTCCATCCGCAATTTAAATACCTGCACCATAAATCTCAAAGGGAAGAGCCAAGCCAATGCTTAGCCTCCCATTGGAGGCTTTACTTACAGTAGTTAAATACCTGCAACTTAAATACCTGTACCTTAAATCCCAAAGGGAAGAGCCAAGCCAATGCTTAGCCTCCCATTGGTGGTTTTTACTTACAGTAGTTAAATACCTGCAACTTAAATACCTGTACCTTAAATCCCAAAGGGAAGAGCCAAGCCAATACTTAGCCTCCCATTGGAGGTTTTTACTTACAGTAGTTAAATACCTGCAACTTAAATACCTGTACCTTAAATCCCAAAGGGAAGAGCCAAGCCAATGCTTAGCCTCCCATTGGAGGTTTTTACTTACAGTAGTTTAAATACTTGTAACTTAAATACCTGTACCTTAAATCCCAAAGGGAAGAGCCAAGCCAATGCTATGCCTCCCATTGGAGGTGTTTATTCATGGTCATGTACTTCCTATAATTTAATTTTTGAATCATCAAACCCAAAAGATGAGTAGGTCGTAATACTGCACAGAAGTCGTTAACACACTCCCTCTTTCGGCTTCAGGGAATCTTTAACACTTAAAAATATATAACAAATAAAAATATATACCATCCATGCATCCTATTTAAAAAGTGAAAACACAAAAGAGAATACCCTACTAGAGCCTTAGGAATAAACCAAGCCTGAGTTACCGAATTAGGATATTCATGAAAGTAAGGTACCGAAAGGGCATTAGTTTTAATTAACTAGTGTAACCATGTCCCCGAGCTCATAATCTCTGGTTCGCAGGAATAAATTAGTTCTCCCGCTAATTTATTTAGGTTTCTAATCGACCTACCAAGAACGATTAGTGGCGACTCCAAATTTCAAAATCATTTAAACAAAAACCAAAGTTGCGATTCGGTAGGGCTTGGGAGGGTCCGCGTTAGGTTAGTGAAATCTAATTAACCTAATAATCCGTTAATCCCTTTACAATTTAAAATTTTTTTAGAGGGTCGCGACAGCAGCCTTAGTGAAAACTCGATTCAGTATGTATATCACCGTCTTCAAAGCTTCACCCCAAAGGAACTTAGGCAGGTTGGTCCTACTTATCGTACTCCTCATCATATCCAGTAAGATGCGATTTTGCCTTTCGGCCACACCATTTTGCTCAGGGCTCCCAGGCATAGTAAACTGAGCTACTATCCCAGAATCCTCTAAGTATTTGACAAATGGCCCCTTAAGCTGTCCAGCATCACCATGTCTGCCATAATACTCACCACCACGGTTAGACCTCACAACCTTGATGACTTTTCCCAACTGTTTCTCGACTTTAGTCCGAAATATCTTGAATTTCTCAAGATATTCAAACTTTTCTTTAATCAAGTATAGATAACCATATCGGGAATAATCATCAATAAAAGTGATGAAATAATAATTTCTACACAAGGTTGGAGTATAGGGTCCACTTATATATGTATGTATGACCTCCAATAAGTTAGAAGTTTGGACTGCACCCTTTTTTTTTATTTTGGTCATCTTGCCTTTACAACAGTCTACACAAGTTTCCAGGTCATCTTTAAGAGTAGGTAAAATGTCGGCTTTTACAAGCCTTTCTACTCTTTCCTGGGAAATGTGACCAAGACGTTTATGCAAAGGAGTAACCACACATGTCCAAATAGGATACATAAACTAAATTCCGTATGAAGGAAGGTACATAGAAAGTGTTTCTTAACATCAAATTAAAACCAGACTCTGACATCTCCCACGAACTCAACAGCAGCTTTATCGTTATCTCTAACTATGAGTTTTGACTCATCCTGATTTGGCTTCCTCCGGTTTATGAACCCATGTATGGTAAATGCAACATGATTAGTCGCACCACTATCCAGTCACTATGAATTAGATGGGGCTTCAGATAGATTGGATTCACAAATCAATGCTAAAGAATCAATACCTGTCTGCTCATGTTTAGATAGCCATTTCTTATATTTAGCGTAGTCTTTTTTCATGTGACCCCTTTTCTTACAAAAGAAGCATCGGTCACTATCCTTCTTAAAGGATGTTTTCTTTGGACCCAATTTTCTAGATTGACCCGCGGTGGGACGAATATCTTTGGGAGTATGAGATTTAAGACCATTGCCCTTCCTATTGGTGGAACTGGAGGCAACCAAGGCAAAGTTTCCTGCATCCTTCCACAATTTTTCTTCCTCTGAGACTGATCTAGAAAACAAATCATTTATAGACCAATCTTCATCCTGTGAGTTGAAGTTGGTCTTGAGGATCCCAAACTCAGAGGGAAGGGTGTTTAGGGCTTGGTGTACCAACACATTTTCATAGATTACTGAACGTAAGGCATTTATTTTAGTGTGCAAATCCAGCATTCTTAGGATGTATTCTCTTAAACAGTTGCTGGATAAGTGTTCCAACCTGAGCATTAGAGGATACTCGGTACTTGGCTTGTAATGCTTCCATAATTTGTTTTGCAGTACAGTTAACTGGGAGGCCAATTAAATCTTTGAAACTCTCTCACACCAGGGATATAAACTTTATGCTTCATATTTGCCATATGGTGTGATCTCAAATTTGATGACATGGGCAATTATCATTGAAATCACAACCAGTGTTAATGGAATTGCTTCACTCGTTAATGAGTCTTAAATTTTATCAGTACTCTATTAAATTCTACACAATCTTTATGTGGTATTCTATATTTGAGCCATCCTTATTATTTCCAAAACCATATGGAAATAATCAAATAAATTGAAAAGACGAAAATACCCCTGAATTTTGTACTTGCACAAGGGTTTTTTCGCAATTTTCAAGACCTTAAAGGGCTAAAAAAAATTAATTTGAACATACCACAGTGTAAGGAATTTCCATACGAGCACAGAGGTGAAAAAATCACCCCAAACGGTTACCACACGCGCCCCCACGCGCCACCAGAAGGTTGGCGTGTAGGCTTCACACTAGACATGGTCACAGGCCGGTTCCGGCCCGGAACCGAACCAGAACCGGCCCGTGAAAACCGCCGAACCGGCTTGTACGGCTGGTTTGGCGGTTCCGGTTCATGGTTCGGAACCGCCGGCACAACGGCTACTAGCCATTGCCCCCTTTATTTTATTTTATTTTTTTATTTTATTTAATTAACAAAAATTTTCTTATAAATACCCCCTCCCCCCTTCATTTTATTCACAACTTCTCTCGTTTCTCTTCTCTCAATTTCTCAAATTCTTTCAAATTCTCTCAAGTCGCGATACTCGATCCACTTTCATTTCTCTCGAAATTCTTCATTTCTTTTTTGTTGGAAATTCTCGAAAAATGGCAAGTGGAAGCCGTGGCGGGACGGGTAAGAGCCTGATGGCGCCGATGGGATCGTCCAATTATCCTCAATCTCATAATCTTCAAGATTATACATATTATGGCTTCGACGACGACGAAAGGGGTCATCCACTGCCTCGATATGGGAGCACTTCACGAATGCGCACATTGAAGAAAACAAATATCAACTTACTTGCAAACATTGTGGAAAAAATTACAAATTCGTAAGTGGTCAAGGCTAAGGAACATTTCAACGGCATTTGAGGTCAAAACATCCAATGCTAGCTGGGATCGACACTCGTCAACAACAAATTTCCGGGTACGCCAAAACTAATGCTCCTCCTTTATTCCGTTATAGCGAAAATGTTTATAAAGAAGAATTAGCTAGATTTATGGCTGTAGAACATTTATCATTTAATTTTGGTGAGAAATTTGATTTTAATAATTTTATACAAAATGCATGTACTCCACAAGCAAAACCCGTTTCTAGAAATACCCTTAAATGCCAAATTTTTAATTTGTATAAAAAAGGAAAAGAAGAATTAAAAATATTTTTTATGAATTATAATGGACGTGTGCATATAGGTAGCAATGTTTGGATCGATTCTTGGCAAATTCATTCTTATATGGGCATTACGTGTTATTGGATAGATGACGATTGAAATATTCAAAAAAGAATTATTGCATTTCGAGTTTTTGAGGATAGACATACGGCAATTAATATTTATAGATTAATTAGACAAGTTTTAGAAGAATATTGTTTGGTTGAAAAAGTTTTTTCTATTGGTTTTGATAATGCCGCGGCAAATACCATTTCTATTGAAGAGTTGGAAAAACTTTGTAAACCCACTTTTGGTGGAGAATTTTTTCATGTTAGATGTGCTTGCCATGTTTTAAACTTAAGTGTACAAGAAGATTTACAAACTCTTAACGTTTTTCTCAACCCAATAAAAATAGCAATCCAATATTTATGAAAACATCCCCAAATTATGAAAGATTGGTGTAGATTTTGTAAACAAAATGGAAAAATGCCAAGAAGATTTTCAAGAGATGTTCCAACTCATTGGAATTCCACGTACGAATTGCTTAATCAATTTTTTGAATATAAAGATTTATTATGTGCATTTATTTCGACTAATATTCCTCAACTTGAGTTATTACCACAACATTGGGATATTTGCCAAAAACTTTTAGATTATTTAAAAGTTTTCAATGATGCAACTTATATTTTATCCGGTGTTTATTATCCTACGACTCATTTATTTATAATAGAGTGTGTTAATATTGCTGGTGTTTTTGAAGAATATGAAGACGATGAACAATTAGGTGCAACTATTAAGGCAATGAAATCAAAATGGCCAACTTATTATAAACATATTCCTTTTATTTATTTGGTTGCTTCTGTTTTCGATCCACGTACGAAATTAGAAGGCGTAAAAGATTTTTTGACTATGTATTATGGATGTCTTCATTTAGAAATAGAATTAGATATTAATTTATTAAAAGGGATAGTTAGTAACTCAATAGTAACATTATATAATGATTATTATATTAGATATAACGCAACTGATATTGGATCTTCTTCTCAATTTAGTCGCGTAGAAAACGAGAGCGAAGGTAAAATGAGTAGAGGGTATAAAATGCTAATGAGTAGACAAAAAAGACAAAGGGGGCGCACGGATATTTCATAATTTGATCACTATTTAAGCACTAACTTTGAGACTAACTCATTTGCAAGTGGCACAGATTTTCAAATTTTAGAGTGGTGGAAGGAGCATTCGAGTCAATATCGAATTCTTTCTATCATCGCAACACAGGTTTTAGCAACTCCTTATTCAACAGTTACGGTTGAACAAGCCTTTAGCGCTGAAGGCAACATTTTGGATGATCACCGTTCAAGATTATCTCCACAGTCTGTGGAGGCTCAAGCTTGTGTTGATGATTGGACGAAGACTTAATATCGACAACAAGAGATGGATCGCAACGTAGAAGCCGAATTTTTCGATGATGGAGCGAGCACCATGATGGGAACCACCGCCGGAAACGACAATTGACGATTAGGTAAGTATGGGGTTATCAAAGGTAAAAGAAGTACATGGGCTTTGATTCTTCTATCCCCAAGAAGATATGTAGGCACTTAATGATAATTCATTAAGTCAAGCCCTTTCTCTCTCTTCTTTTTTCCTCTAAGTTTGATTACAATTTTGTAAAATTTTACTTGAAATTTTTATTACTTAAAAAACCGAGCCGGTTCAGGGCTCCGGTTCGGACCCGTAACCGGCCGGTTCGGAACTGTGGCTAACCCTACTTCACACGACGCACGTGCGGGCCCCCCCGACCGTTTACCGTTACCAATCAACGGTTAGCTGTTAACCATTGACCGGTCAACGGTTGACCCGGTCCAAGGATCGGGTCCATCGCCACGTGGATGCCCGTGATCTGGCCACGTGGCGCGACGAGATGGCGCCACGTGGCGAGGGTGCCGCTGAGCCGACACATTTAATGTGTCGGCTGACGTTAGCTGACATGCATTAAGTATGTCTGGCGCGTGAGATTCACCTGCCTAACCTTTCGGTGCGTGTAACCCACGCGCCACCGCGGCCGAGCCTTTAGGCCGAGTGTGGCGGCACGTGGGACCTCCAAAGGCAGCCGGCGACCCACCGTTTTGATCGTCTCGACGAGACGAACTCAAATATGCCATCAAAATCAGGTTTCAGCATGCCAAAAATCGCGAAATCAAGGCAGAACACGAACGTGCTAAAACCGACCTACGGCGGCTTTGATACCAACTGTTAGCCGACTATTCCGATACCCAAGGACCACCGTAGTCATGTTCTAACAACCTAATAGCCGAGATTTCGAGACGGCGTACCTGATTTCGCATCCATCATTGCATGACACGGAAAACCGATGAACGAGCTTCAGAATCTCGGCGAGACGGGCTCGGAGCTTCCCCCTTACGACCCTCGGTCACCTTGCGTCGATGGAAATAACCACACCTCGTCTCTCTCTCTCTCTCTCTCTCTCTCTCTCTCTCGTTAGCCTTATGGGAGGAGAAGAAGAGGGAAATGGCATTAGGAGGGTGTTGACACCTTATTTTCAATCACCTTTTCTCCTTTAAAATTAGTAGAAAATACATAAAAATTCATAAAATTGAAAAATCAACTTTGGGGGACCTTAGCCAAGCCTAGGGAATCAATTTTGACCAAAACATGATTTTTCATATTTTCAGTATTTTTAAGTATTTTTATTTTCGAAAATTCATGAAAAATAAAGAAAAAATGAGAAAATTGAAAAATCAACTTTGGAAGCCTTGGCCAAGCCTAGGCAACCATTTTTGAACAAAAAATAAATTTTCATATTATATATATTTAATTTTAAAAAAAATAATACAAAAATACTTGAAAATTTTGGAAAATTAACATTTGAGGCCAAAAAAAATACACAAAGATAGTTAATATTTTTATTTTAAATCTATTTTCATATTGGCCATCGCAAATTCAGAAAAATCCAATTCGAGTCACGTGTTCCTTCACGAGTATAATCTCGAATTGGGCCTAAAAAAATTTAATTTGAGCCAACTTATTTTTAATTTTCACTTTTTATGAGTTGTGACATTGTCTTCTAATATTTTAAATTTTCATCTTGGCTCAATTATACCCAGAATGACTCAATTTTGCAAAAGGGCTTTAATTAAATTCTGCATTATTTTCAGCGACAAGAAATGAGCTTAAATTTGACATGTGGTAAATTTTGGTGTGTCAAAAATTGTGAGGAGATTTGGACTTAAAGAAATATATTTTTTCATGGACTGAATTGTAAATACTTAAAATTCAAGGACTAGAGTGCAAATACCTAACTCTTGAATGATTATTTTACAAATAACAAAAAGAAAAGTTAGTGGATAAATTAGAATAGAGAAGGGAAGATGGAGAAGAGGAGATGAAGAAGAGAAGTTGGAGAAGGATGGATGGAGAAAATAAGATAAGAATAGAGAAGGGAAGATGGAGATGAAGAAGAGTTAGTGGAGAAATTAGAATGGAAGATAAGAATAGAGAATGGAAGATGGAGATGAAGAAGAGTTAGTGGAAAAATTAGAATGGGAGATAAATATGGAGAAGGGAAGATGAAGATGAAGAAGAGTTAGTGGAGAGATTAGAATGTGAGATAGAGATGGAGAATGGAAGATGAAAATGAAGAAGAGTTAGTGGAGAAATTAGAATGAGAGATAGAGTTAGTGGAAAAATTAGAATGGGAGATAGATTATTAGATTATAAAAGGAGGAAGAAGTGAGCTTGAGAGGGGGATTTTTTTTTTAGAGAAAATTTTGGATGTTTGAGAGAGTTTTGAGAGATTGAAGAAAAATTTGAGAGAAAGAAAATACCAAAAGAGAGAGAATTTTGAAGATGATGGAAGTTTGAAGCTAGGGGTTATCATCACAAATTCCTTCATCGATCAATATAAATCAAGAGTTCTTCCTCGTCAACGAGCAAGCAAATTCGAACTAAGTGTTTTTATTTATTCATTTGTTTATGGTTTTACTTGCAAATTAGCACAAATTGTATACCCTTTCTCCATCTCCTCTTTTTTTTTCCATATTTTATGTCAGGAAAAGGATATCTCTACGTCAATAGCAAAAATCTCGTAGAAATGCAAAAATCGGCCCAGACAAGCTCCTAAGCTGTCCACCGATTTCTCAACTAATCTGTAACTAAAAGTCCCTCTTAATTCAAAAGAAACTCTCTATATTGGGAACATAGAGAGCGAAAATCAATTATAAAAATCCCTCCCAAAAAAATGGGAGATAAGTACTCTTTCCTCTCTTCTGATTTTAGGTGCAGATTAGCACATATTTTGTATACTGACATTTCACTCTATTTTATGTCAAGAAGCCGCAGCTTTATATCAATGGTTAACCCTATGGAAGCACAAAATCGGCTTGGAGGAGTCCTCAAGCGCGCACAAATTTCAAATTGTTGAATCAATTCGTTGTATTTTATTTTAAAGAATTCATACCCCAGAATGGAGAGGACAAAGTCCATCCGCAATTTAAATACCTGCACCATAAATCCCAAAGGGAAGAGCCAAGCCAATGCTTAGCCTCCCATTGGAGGTTTTTACTTACAGTAGTTAAATACCTGCAACTTAAATACTTGTACCTTAAATCCCAAAGGGAAGAGCCAAGCCAATGCTTAGCCTCCCATTGGAGGTTTTTACTTACAGTAGTTAAATACCTGCAACTTAAATACATGTACCTTAAATCCCAAAGGGAAGAGCCAAGCCAATGATTAGCCTCGCATTGGAGGTTTTTACTTACAGTAGTTAAATACCTGCAACTTAAATACATGTACCTTAAATCCCAAAGGGAAGAGCCAAGCCAATGCTTAGCCTCCCATTGGAGGTTTTTACTTACAGTAGTTTAAATACTTGCAACTTAAATACCTGTACCTTAAATCCCAAAGGGAAGAGCCAAGCCAATGCTAGGCCTCCCAAAGGGAATACCCTACTAGAGCCTTAGGAATAAACCAAGTCTGAGTTGCCGAATTAGGATATCTATGAAATTAAGGTATCGAAAGGGCATTAGTTTTAATTAACTAGTGTAACCAAGTCCCCGAGGTCCTAATCTCTGGTTCGCAGGAATAAATTAGTTCTCCCGCTAATTTATTTAAGTTTCTAATCGACCTACCAAGAACGATTAGTGGCGACTCCAATCTAATTAACCTAACAATTAGTTCTCCCGCGTTAGGTTAGTCAAATCTAATTAGCCTAATAATCCGTTAACCCCCTTTAAAACTTAAAATTTTTTTAGAGGGTCGCGACAGACTGGCGACTCCGCTGGGGACGAGATTTTTAAATTTTCGAAAAAAGATACCAATTGGAATACTTGAATTTTTTCGAAATTTTAAAAGTCTTAGTAGACTTAGGCCAATGAAAATTTCATGGATATCTCGCTTCTGGCGATCTTGTTTGGGACTCATTCTATAGGTGTTATATGTTTTTGCAGGATGGGAGTTATAAGGGGCGGAGTGTTTGGCTAACCCCTTTGTTTTGCAGGCTGGGTGTTGGGTTTATTTGTTTAATTTCGCACATTTTTAGAAGCGCTATTTTGATATCAATTGTTGTGCATGTCTTGCGTACTTTGAGGATCACGACTCCTGCACACACAAGCGTCTAAACCCAAGTCGCGAAATTCTTCCTAGAAAACCATAGATAGGGATCGAATATGCAAAGCTCTTGCGTCGATTGCGCTCGGGTTGACCATATTTTATCCCGCTCATTATCTGAATTGACAATTCTTCCCATTGTGATTTGATTGCGCGGAGGGTAAGTTTGTCAATTCAGATAGTGGGGGCCTTTTTAGGTCTATACCTTGTCTCTCCTTCTTTTATTTTCTAGAGTCCACTCCTCACTTGAGTCATGCGCATGACTATGTGATTTGCATTTCTCCAAGGTAAAAGTAAGTTCTCTAATTTTATCTTGTGTATATTTTCGGTCGGTCCATGCTAAGTGTTAGTCAGTTTTTGAGCTTGATATTACGACCATTCTTTTTAAAAGAAAATAAAAATTAAATTTGTCCTGAAAAAATTGTCCTCTGAATATTTATTTCAATAAAAAGAAAAATTCCTTCAAAAAAAACTCTAGTAGACATCAAGTGATTTTATCACATTTTTCAAATTATAAAAACTTGCAAGAAAATTCTTCTCGAGAAATTCGCTCATGTTTTTCTAAGAAAATTTTCTCTAAATAAAATTAGACTAATTGACCAATAAGAGATTTTTGTCATGTTTTTCTTGCTTCCATAAAAATGAAATTTTCCTGACAAATTTTCCTCTGAAAATTTATTTCGATAAAAAGAAAAATTCCTTAAAAAAAACATCAAGTGATTTTATCACATTCTTTCAAATTATAAAAACTTGCAACAAAAATTCTTTTCGAGAAATTCGCTCATGTTTTTCTAAGAAAATTTTCTCTAAATAAAATTAGACTAATGTCTCGGGGGAATTTTGTTAACCAATAAAGGATTTCTGTCATGTCTTTCCCGCTTCAATAAAAATAAAATTTTCCTGACAAATTTACCTCTGAAAATTTATTTTGATAAAAAGGAAATTCCTTCAAAAATTTTAGTAAACGTCAAGAGATTTTGTCACATTCCTTAAAAAAAAATAATAAAAAGAGTAATAAATCTGCAAAAAATTCTGTATCAGAAATTAACCCATTTCTTCCTAAGGAATTTTTTTTTCTTTTTCTGATTTCTCTATAAAATAGAAAAAATCAAATTGGACTAATATAGGAGTCATGAACCGACATTCCTTGTGTCGGATACTAATTATATCCTTTTCTTTTGCAGGAAGATCCTAGATACCCCAGACGGTTGTAAAAATTAAGTTCAATAATATATCAAGAATCATCTTTAGAAATACCAAAAGACGAAAAACACCGAGGCTTCAACCGTTAATTCTGGGGGGCAAACGAACATTGTCCATCTTTGACAGACAAAGTTGTGTCAATCCGTAAACTTGTATGGGCAGTGTATTCTGATATGACGGTGGATTTATACTGATTAAACACGGGGGTATATTTAATGTGTTGTAGAGGATCTCGCGTCTTTTGAAAGACAATATGGATTATATAATCAGAACCCATGAAACAAATACCTTTACCTGATTAAATCAACCAGAGACCGGTCTTAAAATTTCCTCTTATCCGAAACACGCGGAGGGCTTTAGAGGACCGAGGTTCTATTAATGAACGTAGCCTATAGGAATTTCTCCCGACGCTACAGGCGATCGACACGAGCAAGTAGACGCCGAAAGAAACAAAATATGGATAAAAATGCGTATACAACAGGTGGCCGGATTTACTACCAGCGCACTGATCGAGTTGTCATAGCGTTATTGTTCGTGATCTCAAGATGGATAGTGGGGGCCACCGCCGAACCCATCATCAATGTTCTCGATATCATCGTCTGGAGCAATTAAACAAGAACATCAAGAAGAACATTAAGCCTCGACATCTTCGATACCTCAAATCGTTCTGTTATTCTATGCGGAAGAAACGATAGCAGGAAAATTAAAAAAAAAACAAAACAAAACACGTGAAGCTTTTCTTTCATTCCATTCATCAAAGAGTATTACAACTACTCACTGGGGAGGAAAGGTAAAGCCAAACTGGGCCCTGATAACCATTACGAAAGAGCTCAACTGACTCTCCAAACAGTTGATGCTCTGGATGCACCGGGTGCTCTCGGGATCAAGCTCCGCGAGCCTAAAGAAGAGGCGATCGCACTTCTCTTTAACCTGGGCTATAGTGGCCTCGTAATGCTCAACGGCAAACTCCAGGTCCGGAATCGCTGCCCTCTCGAAAGCAATGTCTGCCGTAATGTCATCAAGTCTCTCCTGCAGCCAACCGCATTTGCACCTCATCACAATATTGCCTGGCTCCTGTTCGGCGTAAGTTCGGACCAAGGCCAGACGGTCCACCAACTTTCCCCTCTCACGAACCAACCACAAAAGCTGATCGTTGGCAAACTTGAGGGCCTTTTTGTGATTATCAGCCACAAACGTAACTGTTGCCAGACGCTCGTGCCGGTCTCGGTAACGGGCTTTCACGACGGCGGTCACAAGGACCGTCTCACAAGCGCGATTATAGACAGCTAGAAAATTGATGAAGAGAGTCGAGAAGTTCCGATACTCCTTTCCCAGTTGTGTATCCTCAACAGAAGCAGCGTCCACGGTCTTGAATAAACGGAGGATTTCAGCCTCAACGGTAGAGTTTTTGGCTACATGAGCGTAACCTCTACCAAGAAGATTGTAGAGTCTCTCCCACCCAGCCAGGACTTCGGTGGATAAGGTGTGGTTAGGAGAATTGGCCATTTTTGAAAGCAGAATACGAAAGAAAGGGGGAGAGAGGTGAGGCAGATGAGCAGAATGCGAAGATGGTAAGCTACTTCAATTTAAATACTGATTTCACAGGGGCAGTCCTTATAGGTTTTCCTATCTACCATTCTCTGTCGGCAACACCCCCGGTGGCTCAAATTAGCCAAGTGGCAACCTTGAGCCGAACAAACCCGACGTCTCTATGGAAAAGCTGGACGGGACTCCACCGCTTTGAAAAAAGAAAGAACGAAAAGATGAGCTGAGTGGGGGACAAAGAAATTTTCGGCAGAAAGAGAGATATTACTCGTCTTCATTGGAGGACCCGCCAGTAAATCGACTGTGGAAATCTTGACAGGGGCCATCTACCGCGAAAAGAAAGAAGAAGACAAACTGAGCGATAAACGAGGATTTCCCCTTTGATCAAAAGCTGAATGTCAGATTTTCCCCTCGGTAAATCTAATAGCACTGCCCGTGAAGGGGGAAGTCGTTGCTATTACCAGAGAGAGAATTTGTCCTCATTTGATAGTGAGGGTTCATCTGCACGAACTCGCAGGAGAAAGATAGAGAGGAAGAAGTTCTCGTGGGAGAGGAATTCAAAACCTTCACCATCAAAGCATTGGCTTTCAAAGCCTGTTACGAGAAGCCATCAACGATCCCGTGATCCCTCAAGTCCGAGAAGACATCCTGAGGCGGTCTCGAATCGGCAGTCCTAGATCCAGAAATATGTCGAGCATTAGGGGAACGGGCGCATGTTCAACCCTAGTCGAAGCTAATGAAGTTCCTTACCTTGAAGGTCTACTGGTCATGGCCATTGACGGTAATCCAGTCTCTCTGTCAATCCTTGTTACCGTATTAAGAAAATGCCGGTATAAGGTTGTAGCTCAAGCAAAGGCGACAGAGGCCTTAGAGATATTAAGGAGGAGTAGTGACCCGTTTGATATCGTCCTCACCGCCATGGTAGGGATTGACATGGATGTTTTCACTCTCTTGGAAGTCATCAATTCTAAATTAAACATGCCAGTCCTCGTAATATCGGCAAGCGATGATCAACAAGCCATAATGAAGGCTGTCTTAAATGGGGCCCAAGACGTCGTAACGAAACCAGTTAGGGTTCAGATGCTTCAAAACATATGGCAGCACGTGGTAAGGAAGCAATTGCATGACCATGAGAACAAGCATCAAGCCTTCAATTTTGTTCCAAGCAACTGGAGAAAGAAGATGAGTTGGTCTCCCGAGCTGCATCGTATGTTTGTTAATGCAGTTCAGCAGCTAGGAATCGATTCGGCACGGCTGCAACATATACTGGAAATTATGAAGGTAGAGGGACTCACTAAAGCAAATGTTTCGAGTCATCTTCAGAAGTACAGAAAAAGGGTGAGAGAACACAATGCAGCTCAGAATCAAGAAAACCAAGGCGGGACTGATCCAAGCTTGAACGTCGAGTCTCCTCGCCACCATAAGTTCCGCAGGTTAGCATGGGGCGAGCCACTTCCCATCATCAACCAAGCCAGTAGCCGTGCCATCAATCCTCCAGGCGTTAATCAAAGTATCCCCCAGAATCACCCTAATGCTCTTCAAGAGTATAGACCGCAGGGGCAGTGTATTCAGACTCCTTGGTTTGAGCACCAACCCGTGGCTATAATTCATCCCATGATCAGCGCGCCTGCGCAGCCAGAGAATCAGACAAGAAGTTATCCTAAGCACTTCCACTTCTCTAATCCTCAAATGAAAGGAGTTTTTAGCAGCAAGACAGTTGGTGATCCCCACACTTTCTCGAGTAATGATGAAGGCTCCAGCACGAGAAGTCAAATTGCTCATGGCGATGACAGAATGAGAAATCTACCGCCAGCATTTGCCAACAACAATGCCCAATTCGAGTATCAGTTGCTGGAAGGTTCAAGAGATTACCTAGATGATGAGCTTACTGCCCTGGTCAACCAGTTTAGGGTTGACAGACGTCCCAAGCCGCGATCAGGAGCTAGTGAGTAAGGACTCTCAAACATCGGTCATCCACACCCGAACCAACACGAGACTAGCTGATTATCGAAGAGCCACAGGAGAGGCAGAACTGACCTTGAATAAGTGCACCTTTCATTTCATGCTTAATTCCCCTGCGTATGATATTTCCAGCTTTCTAGGTGACTAGATTTAATTCAGGGGCAAGGGGGTAATTTGTTTTTTTTATCTCGTCGAATGCGTGAATCCTTTTTTTATGCTAGATTTAGGGCGGATCAATTTGTGGCAACGTCGCTGACTGCCATAATGAGAAATGTTGAATGGCCTCACGTAGGGAAATTTCAAGTGAAAAGCCCAGGCGAGCTCGAAGACGGGTAACTGTGTGTCGTTCCAATTTACCCTCAATCGTTGCAAAATGCTAAATTGGATTTGTTCCATTCTCACCCAGGGGATTGCAAAGTGCCTCAAGAGTGTCGCAAAATAAAATGACCCAATGGAATGCGATAGGACTCATTTGCCTTCAAGGTAACCTTCAAATTAAAGGAGCCCTCCGGTCCACGGACCCGATGGCATGGAAAATGATGATGGTCCAAGGCAACCCGAAAGAAAACAAGGCCCAACTAAGCAAAGCACATATGTGGCAAACTCAAAGTGAAGGGTAACTCGGGACATACAATTCAATCCAATCCAAATGAAGGAACTTCCTCAATTCAAATTCAATGGAAGTATACACAAGGGTAAAACAGTATCGTTCCAATTTTTCTAGAATATGAAGAACATATACTACCGCATTCTCTTTCATTTTTGCAAGGGAAGTCTCTACTGGCCAGATTTTCCTGTCTACCATTCCCTATCAGTATCACCTCCGCTACTCGTCTCCAATCTCGAGCCAAGCAAATCCGACGTCTCTACGGAAAAGTTGGACGGGACGCCACTACTTTGAAAAAGAAAGGATAAAAAATAAGCTGAGTGGGAGACAAAGACATTTTCGGCAGAAAAGAGATACGACTCGTCTTTATTGAAGAACTCGCCAGCAAATTGACGGTGGAGACAGCAACAAGGGGCCCCCTTCCACGGAAAGATGGAAGGAGACGAGCTGGGCGAGAGATACGATGAAAAGAAAATCGAGAAAGCCAGAACACTCGAGAGAGGCAATACAGTTGGTAAACCCACGTCTAATTTTAAAGGAGGCATCTTCTTGATAATTCTCATTCGTGCTCGAAAGAGAGACTCTTAAAGCATACGCAATCTCCAAGAAAAATCCAGAGAGTGAAAATACAAGAAGAGATATCAAACTTTGAGAAATCGTTAACCAAATCGAAGATGTCTCAACCCAACACACTTGAAAGTTATCGTTACTTGCTGAATATGGGAGAGGAAGAGTTCGAAGCCATGTTTGGGATCGAGCCTATGGAGTCCGGCCCTTCCACCGACGATGTCCAAGAGCCCGATAAGGACAAGGACAACAACGGTAAAGGTCAAAAGAAGTGTTACCATCACCATACTGAGGAGCAAGTACGAAAGCTTGAAGATTTCTTCAAAACGTGCCCTATGCCAGACGGCAAACAGAAAATGGAACTGAGTCAAGAGCTAGGACTTGAACCTTCGCAAATCAAGTTCTGGTTTCAAAATAGACGAACCCGAATGAAGACTCGTCATGAGCACAACGAAGCCGAGTTTCTAAGAGTTGAAAATGAAAACCTCCGAGCGAAGAACAAGATATATAAAGAGGCTTTTGACTCCGCCACCTGCCCCAACTGCAATACTCTCCTCACCCTCTATGAAATGCATTATCTGAGGATCGAAAATGCACGTTTAAGAGGTGAGTTAGATCAGTTCATAGCAGGATCAAGTTCTGTTGGATCAAGGTACGAAAAGACCGAGACTGTGGGACCAGCATGGATGCCTTCTGAGGAGGAGGTGAGGTATCATCACCAGGCAAGTGGCATTGGCAACGAACTCGCCGCCATGATCAGGCAGTTTGATGCTGATGAAGCACCAGGGTGTTAATGTGCATACGGATCCCGTATTTCAAAACTAGTGATCATGGGACCTACGACACGGCCGACGCGTACCTAATCCGGAACAACGCTAGCTGATCATTCAAGAGCTTGCAAAGGGAAGAAGATCATGCCTGGACGAATACATTTACTTGGCTTCATCGCACGTTCTCGCCTTTTATCGATGTCCAAAATTAATGCACAAGCTAGAAGTAATCATTTCTCTTTCCCCCTATTAAATGCTCGGAGCCGTTAACCGCACCAAACTCGAAAAAATTAATATCGAGAAGAAATCCGCATAAATCTGAAGGGTAAATCCGTATCGTTCCAAATTACCCTCGAACTACCCAGGTTTTAAATTTAATCCTTTCTATTTTCAAGAGTTTGCAAATCGACCCAAGAATGCAATCATACCCAAATACAAGTTGAACAAAATTTGGGGCAAATCAACTCATGGATATTACCACAGAGTGGACAGCTTCAGATAAAGCAAAATGCGAACGAGGGACCCGAACAATCTCAGACATGGGTAATTCTGTATCGTTCTAATTTGCTCATAATCATCGCAAGTCCTGAATTGTTTTATTCCATTCTTAACAGGGATTGCAAATTACCTCGAGAAATACCGTAACATGGCCCAAGTTGATACAACAGGGCCACGTTATCCCCAAGGATTAACCTTTGAAAAGAAAGCCCCATGGACACCTATGGTTCAATGGACCGAATGGTATGGGGGATGACAGTAGGTCCGAAATATCCCGAGTTCAATCCCCAAGGGTGGGGAATGTTGTATGTATTATAAATAAATGAAACAACTTTTTGTGCATTTCTTTTTTACAAACAGGAATACTCGACGAGTAATATCAAAGTCAGTATTTTACCATAGTCTTCCCATAATGGTGAGGCGCCCAACAAAAGTCGAGGAAAATTCAATCCAACAAAACTGGTAAAAGACTCATGCAAGACATTCAAGATGAAGGGTAAATCAGTATCGTTTTCAATTTATCCCTTTTAATACTGGCTGATATGTCTCTTTTTCTTTTTGCAGGAAATATTTACACTAACATTTAACATGTTGAAGGAGACAAATCCAAAAGAAAATTATGATCATCTGACAAGATCTATTCTGGTGAAAAACGGGGCAAATTGATCGCAAGCTCTGAAGCAAAAAAGCAAATATGTCTTTCTTATCTCGTTTGATTTCGAGAATAATTTCTCTGCTTTTTGCAGGGGCATTTAACCGCCAAACCATGGCGGTCGCTGTCACTAAACAAACCAAAATGCTCCTTCACCCATATACCTCATCGTGCAGGGGCAAAACTTGAGACAAACCGCTCCTCGACATAAGGAGTGGCCTTCCCAATTTGTTCAATCCACCCACATACCAGGGGCAATTCAAATCCGCCCATGTTTGCACATTATATAAACACACATTATGCTAAAAATTATCACATCGGCATTGTGTTTACACATTTCACGAATTATGTATGACTATTCCGCATGTTTAATTTACCAACTCCAACTTAGAGTATAAACTGCATAGGAGACATCAAATGTGCAAAATGGGGCATAACAGGATGAGGAAAGGTAAACCATTTCCACACAGGTCTAACATTTTAATCTACAGATAAACAGCCTTTCTCTAGAGTGAGAGAAAGGCTTTTCGGACTGAAGTTCCCCATTCAGATTACATTCGAGGCGTTCATAATATGAGAACCTCCTTAAACAGAATTGGTAATGCAAGCTTGACAGAATAATTTTGCGTGATCCACATTTGGATTGATTGCATCATGAGTTATCACACAGACTAATTCTAATCATTGCCGACTTGGTTGAATAGTTTTGCATGAACCGATCAACTCATTGATGAAAATGCTTGCATATGTTACCTCTGACACTGCCTGACAGGTAACACATTCCCAATGTTCGAATTACCTTCCAAAGTCTTGAAATTCATTCGGCGATTATTGAATGAACAAGCCTAGTTGTCGAGGAGCCACTAGGCATTTCTTCTAAATTCTCCGGTGAGTATATCTTCAACCTGGATGAATTCTGACGGTTGTTGAGGAACTTGAATCCATTGCGATACATACAGGTATCCACCTTCTTCAATAAAGCATGATTTGTCTCAAAGACAGAAATGTTCGAGACCTTTTGATCTCTGCTTCTTTGGTTTATTCCTAAAGCTACAGGAGAATATAATTTGGGTTTGAGCTTCTGCAGGATTCCTGGTCTCCCCCAGATTTCAGAATGGCACCCTTTGAGGTACACCAAGCCCTTCTTACAGGCAAACTAAGTCCTTCTTACAGGCAAACCAAGTCCTTCTTACAGGCAAATTAAGTCCTTCTTACAGGCAAATCAAGTCCTTCTTACAGGCAAATCAAGTCCTTCTTACAGGCAAACTAAGTCCTTCTTACATGCAAATCAAGTCCTTCTTACAGGCAAACTAAGTCATTCTTACAGGCAAACCAAGTCCTTCTTACAAGCACCAAGTCCTTCTTACAGGCAAATTAAGTAAGGCAAATTAAGTCCTTCTTACAGGCAAATCAAGTCCTTCTTACAGGCATAAAGCCCTTCTTACAGGCAAATCAAGTCCTTCTTACAGGCAAACTAAGTCCTTCTTACAGGCAAACCAAGTCCTTCTTACAGGCACCAAGTCCTTCTTACAGGCAAATCAAGCCCTTCTTATAGGCAAACTAAGTCCTTCTTACAGGCAAACCAAGTCCTTCTTACAGGCAAACCAAGTCCTTCTTATAAGCATTAAAGTCCTTTTTACAGGCATTAAAGTCCTTTTTACAGGCACTAAGTCCTTTCTACAGGCACAAAGTCCTTTTTACAGGCACAAGTCCTTTTTACATGCACTAAAGTCCTTTTTACAGGCGCTAAAGTCCTTTTTACAAGCAATAAAGTCCTTTCTACAGGCACCAAAAGTCCTTCTTACAGGCACTAAGTCCTTTCTACAGGCATAAAGTCCTTCTTACAGGCATTTTCATGAGGTGACCTACCATACGGGTCAAATCTCAATGAAATTTTAAATCAGAAGAATCCTTTTATTGGGAATCTACCATGGGATGACCTACCATACGGGTCAAATCTCAATCCAAATTTAATCAGTAGAATCCTTTTATTAGGAATCTACCATGGTTTGACCTACCATACAGGTTCAAATTCAACCACTCTAAGGTTTTCTTATAACAAATCCTTAGGTTCTCATTTCATTTTCAGTAGAACATTCATGTCACGACTCTTTTTATTTCATTATGTTGTGTCGATTAGGATTCAGGTGTCATCTCGTCTTTGAAACGAATCTCTGTCGAGCTTCCTTTCAAAGAGGGGCAGCTGTTGACACCTGATTTTCAATCACCTTTTCTCTTTTAAAATTAGTAGAAAATACATAAAAATTCATAAAATTGAAAAATCAACTTTGGGGGACCTTAGCCAAGCCTAGGGAATCAATTTTGACCAAAACATGATTTTTCATATTTTCAGTATTTTTAAGTATTTTTATTTTCGAAAATTCATGAAAAATAAAGAAAAAATGAGAAAATTGAAAAATCAACTTTGGAAGCCTTGGCCAAGCCTAGGCAACCATTTTTGAACAAAAAATAAATTTTCATATTATATATATTTAATTTTTTAAAAAAAATAATACAAAAATACTTGAAAATTTTGGAAAATTAACATTTGAGGCCAAAAAAATACACAAAGATAGTTAATATTTTTATTTTAAATCTATTTTCATATTGGCCATCGCAAATTCAGAAAAATCCAATTCGAGTCACGTGTTCCTTCACGAGTATAATCTCGAATTGGGCCTAAAAAAATTTAATTTGAGCCAACTTATTTTTAATTTTCACTTTTTATGAGTTGTGACATTGTCTTCTAATATTTTAAATTTTCATCTTGGCTCAATTATACCCAGAATGACTCAATTTTGCAAAAAGGCTTTAATTAAATTCTGCATTATTTTCAGCGACAAGAAATGAGCTTAAATTTGACATGTGGTAAATTTTGGTGTGTCAAAAATTGTGAGGAGATTTGGACTTAAAGAAATATATTTTTTCATGGACTGAATTGTAAATACTTAAAATTCAAGGACTAGAGTGCAAATACCTAACTCTTAAATGATTATTTTACAAATAACAAAAAGAAGAGTTAGTGGATAAATTAGAATAGAGAAGGGAAGATGGAGAAGAGGAGATGAAGAAGAGAAGTTGGAGAAGGATGGATGGAGAAAATAAGATAAGAATAGAGAAGGGAAGATAGAGATGAAGAAGAGTTAGTGGAGAAATTAGAATGGAAGATAAGAATAGAGAAGGGAAGATGGAGATGAAGAAGAGTTAGTGGAAAAATTAGAATGGGAGATAAATATGGAGAAGGGAAGATGAAGATGAAGAAGAGTTAGTGGAGAGATTAGAATGTGAGATAGAGATGGAGAATGGAAGATGAAAATGAAGAAGAGTTAGTGGAGAAATTAGAATGAGAGATAGAGTTAGTGGAAAAATTAGAATGGGAGATAGATGAGTATATTATAAAAGGAGGAAGAAGTGAGCTTGAGAGGGGGATTTTTTTTTAGAGAAAATTTTGGATGTTTGAGAGAGTTTTGGGAGATTGAAGAAAAATTTGAGAGAAAGAAAATACCAAAAGAGAGAGAATTTTGAAGATGATGGAAGTTTAAAGCTAGGGATTATCATCACAAATTCCTTCATCGATCAATATAAATCAAGAGTTCTTCCTCGTCAACGAGCAAGCAAATTCGAGCTAAGTGTTTTTATTTATTCATTTGTTTATGGTTTTACTTGCAAATTAGCACAAATTGTATACACTTTCTCCATCTCCTCTTTTTTTTTCCATATTTTATGTCAGGAGAAGGATATCTCTACGTCAACAGCAAAAATCTCGTAGAAATGCAAAAATCGGCCCAGACAAGCTCCTAAGCTGTCCACCGATTTCTCAACTGATCTGTGACTAAAAGTCCCTCTTAATTCAAAAGAAACTCTCTATATTTGGAACATAGAGAGCGAAAATCAATTATAGAAATCCCTCCCAAAAAACGGAAGATAAGTACTCTTTCCACTTTTC
Organism: Psidium guajava; assembly: GCA_016432845.1. Taxonomy (NCBI): domain Eukaryota; kingdom Viridiplantae; phylum Streptophyta; class Magnoliopsida; order Myrtales; family Myrtaceae; genus Psidium; species Psidium guajava. Next base: position 15,663,915 of record CM028225.1, read on the forward strand.
TGGTTTTAGGTGCAGATTAGCACATATTTTGTATACTAACATTTCACTCTATTTTATGTCAGGAAGCCGCAGCTTTATATCAATGGTCAACCCTATGGAAGCACAAAATCGGCTTGGAGGAGTCCTCAAGCGCGCACAAATTTCAAATTGTGGAATCAATTCGTTGTATTTTATTTTAAAGAATTCATACCCCAGAATGGAGAGGACAAAGTCCATCCGCAATTTAAATACCTGCACCATAAATCCCAAAGGGAAGAGCCAAGCCAATGCTTAGCCTCCCATTGGAGGTTTTTACTTACAGTAGTTAAATACCTGCAACTTAAATACCTGTACCTTAAATCCCAAAGGGAAGAGCCAAGCCAATGCTTAGCCTCCCATTGGAGGTTTTTACTTACAGTAGTTAAATACCTGCAACTTAAATACATGTACCTTAAATCCCAAAGGAAAGAGCCAAGCCAATGCTTAGCCTCCCATTGGAGGTTTTTACTTACAGTAGTTAAATACCTGCAACTTAAATACCTGTACCTTAAATCCCAAAGGGAAGAGCCAAGCCAATGCTTAGCCTCCCATTGGAGGTTTTTACTTACAGTAGTTTAAATACTTGCAACTAAAATACCTGTACCTTAAATCCCAAAGGGAAGAGCCAAACCAATGCTAGGCCTCCCATTGGAGGTGTTTATTCACTGTCATGTACTTCCTATAATTTAATTTTTGAATCATCAGACCCAAAAGATAAGTAGGTCGTAATACTGCACAGAAGTCGTTAACACACTCCCTCTTTCGGCTTCAGGGAATCTTTAACACTTAAAAATATATAACAAATAAAAATATATACCATCCATGCATCCTATTTAAAAAGTGAAAACACAAAAGAGAATACCCTACTAGAGCCTTAGGAATAAACCAAGTCTGAGTTGCCGAATTAGGATATCCATGAAATTAAGGTACCGAAAGGGCATTAGTTTTAATTAACTAGTGTAACCAAGTCCCCGAGGTCCTAATCTCTGGTTCGCAGGAATAAATTAGTTCTCCCGCTAATTTATTTAGGTTTCTAATCGACCTACCAAGAACGATTAGTGGCGACTCCAAATTTTAAAATCATTTAAACAAAAATCAAAGTTGCGATTCGGTAGGGCTTGGGAGGGTCCGCGTTAGGTTAGTCAAATCTAATTAACCTAATAATCCGTTAACCCCCTTTAAAACTTAAAATTTTTTTAGAGGGTCGCGACAGAGGGCTAAGGGGGGTCATTGCCATTTATAGAACATCCGGCGGGCCCCTCCATCACGGGCGGGGCTGGATCTCGACCCACACTTGCCAAGCCCATATATGGCCTATTAAGAAACTTCATATCCATACTTTATTAAACCAATACCGTATACGGTAAATTACAATTACAATTAAGGCGAGTCCACATACGGGAAATACTAACAACATATCCTAGTAATAAATTTCTAGTTGATCTTGATGTTGATAATTTCGAAAAACTTAATGACAATTTTTGGATGCATGGGCAGAGTGAAAAGGATTTTTCTAAACATAAAAGAAATTTGGAGTGAAATTCACAATGGACCTATAGTTTGGATTTTTTATTGAATTGGGCGCAATTTACTAAAAACTTACTAAATGATAGGGCAGCTTATGGGGTATTTGTCATGTCATCAAATACATATGGAGTCAACAATCAAACTCAAGATTAGAAAAAGAAAAGAAAAACATAAACAAGGCAAGATCAATCAAGGAAAATTTAGTTTCATATATCGCTATCCTTTCTTTCCAGTATTACAACAGATGGCTGCTCGAGTACTATCTCACACTTTTAGTGAAGTATGCACGACAATCTTCCATGCTCTTCATATTTGGAAAACAAGCAATATATGCCACAAAGGTGAATGGCCATAAAGGTGATAGAGGCACATCATGCCTTACTGAACATAATGTCTAAAAAGAAGATGTGAATGATGACGAAGTGAACGACTTTCTCTCCTACGATTTTCTGTGAAATTTTATAACGAAAAATGGTCGTCTACGAGTTGTATGTTTAGACATCGAACGAAATGATATTATTTACTGGGTTAGTTAATTTCAATTAATCAAGTAATTAGTAATTTTTGACCAAAAAAAAAGTAACTAGTAATAATGCCAATAGAGAAGGGAAGATGGAAAACCCTTTTAACTTTCATCCAATGGCGGCCCATTAATTAATAATGAAAAGGACTTAACAAAATTGAAAAAATTAAATTAGAAAAATGGGAAATCACAACGCTTCAGTCTCGTTTTTATTCCTAATCCATAAAAGGGTAAAATCAGAATTATTTTGGCAGTGGTTAAAAATACCCTTCCTTTAAGCGCGTGAGCGAATGATCTTTTTGTGTTTTTATTCCCACATGAACTCGAGTAATAAAAGGCATCACATCGAAAAGTTATTACATTGTTTGAGTTATCTTCCGTTCTAGTGCCTGTATAGATTTATCGGGGATAAAGACACTATAAACACTATAACTTTTGTACACTGCTTATTTAAGTGTCATAACTTTTTTCCAACCACTTAAGTTTCACAACTTCTGAAAAAATATTCATTTGAGTACCATAACTATTAATAGATCATTTAAGTGCCAATTTTATTTTTAAAACGTTCACCTAAATGCTGTAAATCCGACATGGCATAGCACTTGTGGTGAATATTTTAAAAATAAGTTATGGGACTCAAGTGTCTAATTGAAAAGTTATATAACACTCAAGTGATCGAAAAAAAATTATATCACTTAGGTGAGCGCCGTACATAAGTTATGGTACTCAAGTAATTGGAAAAAAAAAGGGTTATGTCACTCAAGTAAACACTGTATGAATGTTATGACACTTATGGTATCCTTATCTTGATTTATCGTAAACATATTATGCTAGTTAGCTAGTTAAAGTTTCATAAATTAAATATTGAATTGAACTAGAAATGCCGGACTATTATTAAATTTCCCATGTATTTTTTTTTTGCAAAATAAGTCTTAAATCAAAAGAAATATACATTATTTATGTCTGATTGCGGATAAGATGCAAAATGAAAATACACGGCTCAAATTGACTTTTGATAAGAAAGATTTGAATTAGCAAATTAGAATTGTAAAAGATGCATGAGATAAGTGTACCGACAGTCCTAAAACTTGTCATGAAAATGTAGTGAAATTCTAAAACTTTCAAAATGTGCAATCAAATCCTAAAACTTATCTGGAAATTACAATCAAATTATAAAACTTTCAATAAGTTCAATTAACGGAAGGATTTGATTTCAAAAATTTGACAAGTTTTAAGACTTAATTGTATTTTTTTTAATTCTAGAACTTGATTACATTTTCGTGACAAATTTTAGAATTTAATTGCACTTTTTGAAAGTTTTAGGACTTAATTGTACTTTCGTGATAAGGTTTAGGACTTTCAATGTACTTATCCTATTTTTTCAAAAAATATTTTTTTTCTTTTTTTTTGGAAAAAATGGTTAATTAATTTCTTTTCTATCTCCCTTTATGTTTTTGGTAATCCCATCTAGATTGATGAATTAATAATTGACAATTGAACTTATTCTTTCATTTGAATTGGTAATTTTGCATAGCTTCTTATCTTGAAACATATGGAAGTGCTTTACAAACATTGCCAAAAAAAAAAGCATTTCATTTACCTCCTTCATCTACATGCTTACTATAACTCATTATTTTGATTTAAATTGTATCAAATCTATTTTTCAATTTTAGGATAAAGAGTGACCTTATAACAAACACCTTTTTACCTTGTCATTTGAGATATTACGTAAATGAACCTACTACCAAATTTATTGAGCTAAAATAGTAACAAATGAAGTGAAAATGAGAAAGGTATCGATCGGATCACTCACAAAAATCCAATCCTTATTTTCATCCAACTAGATTCTGAGACTAGTAATGTTTGTGCAATCACTATAAATTTCGGCGGTCCTAATTCATCAAACAAAAAAATTTACTGGACAAGTTTTAAGAAACAGAGTGAAGTGATGTCGTTTTCAGGTTGATTGATTATCATTAGGAAAAAAGAAAGGAAAAAAATAGAATCGAATTTACCATTTTTCAGTAGTTTGTGCTTTTCTCCATTGACTTGCGTTGTGTTTTATTCATGTCAATGACATAACAAAAGGAAAAAGGATCCATGTCGCGACCTAAAAATCGAGTTTTCAGGTTAATAGATTATCAGATTAATTATTTAATTAACCTAATTCTGACTCTCCCAAGTCCACACCAAATCACAACTTATGGTTCAATATTTAATATACAAAAATTTTCAATAAGAGTCGCTATCGCGACTCGGCATCCGAGGCGATCGGATGATCGGGCGAATGGATTGCCAAAGGGCTACGATGACGGGCTCTTGGCGCGGGCCCTCCCAGGCCCATACCAAATCGCGACGGGAATTGTCGGTTTCGACCTTAGTGTAGTCGGGTGGCATGTGCAGTGTGTGCATGCAATTGGAGTCGCCACCGGTTTTTTTGGGAGGTAGACCGGATACCTCATCGAGTGATTGGGAGGAGTCACTCGATCCTACGCAACCAGAGATTCTAGAGCCGGGGATTTGGTTACCCTAATTTAAACTAGAGTCCTTTCGGTTACCGTTCGGGGTTGATTATTACCTAACTTGTGAGCACGCGAGGTTTATATCAATCCTGACTCCTAATCATGTTTTTGTCAGTCACTAAGCGTTCATGCAAATGTTCTTGTAGGTGTTCATTTCATGGCATTTTCTAAATATGCAACCCTAAGAAAAAGCAATCAATATATTCAAAGGAAATAAAGAGAATAGAAATAAAACGACAAGGACAATAATAAAAGCTACGCTAAAATAATAAAGAAAAACCCGCAACTCATCGGGTATTTACAATTCCAAATATTAAACCCGAGACATGATCAGGTGTACAACAAATAAGACCGGAATGGACATCGGTCATACTCCATGGTGAACTTGAGTCTAGTTATTGTAAATATGCAATAAAAGGAATTTTCGAAAATTTTCCGTTTATTTATTTATTTATTTTTTTGGGAAAAAGATATCGAGGCAAGATGAACATGACCAATGCTGATTTAATTGAAAACGTGATTCCGGTCCATTTCGGAAAGTTTTTGTTAAAAAATGAGTCAACCGCGAGGGGGTCTTTCAACGTGATTATCTTAGTGTACAAATACATTCAGAGAAAAGAGATCACACCTCATGAAACTAGGTGTGACCAGGTTTCAAGAATGACCAACGGTTCGAAAAATGGTTAACCGAGCGCATCGCAATGGTATCAACAAGACAACTACTCGAAAGCCAACACTTAGCCAAATTCCAGACCCTTCACTTGGCAGTTCACCGAGGCATGTTCAAGGATGATTATCTCCACGGTCAAGTACAATTAGGAGAAACCGATTATACCACATGAAACTAGGTATAACCAGGTTTCTAAAATAACCAACGGCTCGAAAAATGATTGACCGAGCGCGTCGCGTCGACATTAGAAAGATGGCCATTCGCAAATGGAAACCCAGAAATTCCCAGAAACCAGCTCATGAGGGCATGTTCGAGAGCGATTATCTCCATGGTCAAATACAATTAAGGAAAACCAAACACATGACCTGAAACTAGATCAAATAAGGTTTCAAAACGTGTTTAAATATCCCAAAAATATTAAGGGAGCACTCTGTAACAAAGCCACGAAGATGGCTTGCCGCAAAACCAAATCTGGGAAAACTAGCTTCGCCTTTCACTTTGCAGCTCATAGAGGTGTTTTCAAGTGCCAATAACTTTGTACTCAAATTAAACCAAGGGGAACCGATCATACCACATGAAACTAGGTATGATCTAGTTTCCAAAACAATCGACAAATCAGGAAATGGTCAACCGAGCACATCGTAATGGTGTTGGGAAGTGACAGGTCTGAAATGGTTACAACACTTAGAAAAAATTTTCAGTTTAAGCCAGACCGACCAAGCAACTTCGAGAGGGCATATCTCACCCCTCCGCTGGAAATAATGGGAGAATAATATACCGATTCGAAGAGCTACACATCAAGAACAAAATGGAATAAAAATGACTCGTGAATAATGCTCGAGGAGAGAGAAAAATGCCCCGAAAGTCGGGGGTTTGGGTTGTTTTAAACTCAAATCAGGGCACAAACCAGACCGACATGGGGTATTCCCGACCTCGTAACTATCCTCAAAGATTGAACCAAGGGCAACCGAGGATATATAGGTATTCTACTATGTACCGGGAACACAATCAATCAAGAATCTCCCAAAAATACTCATGGTAAGATAATGAAAAATGAGCACGAAACGAGCAAGTTGGACTGAATCCAACACTTAGGCAAAATTTCCGGATGGAATTTCCAGGTTCTGATCAGACTAATGAGGCAACTTTGGAAGAGCATATCTCACACCTCGGTTGTAACCAGGAGCAGTACAACATATCAAAACGAAGATCTACATATGTAGAATGCATTTGAGCAAAGAAACGACTGGATATCACGTGAAATCACCACGAAAATCAGGTTCAAAGTCGGGGGTTTGAACCACCCGAGGCATTTCATCAAACACCTTATGTGCAGGCAAAGGCTCAAATCAGAGAAAAACAATCGCGGACGGGTATTTGCATTACCTTTTCCGGCGACTCAGATGGTGGATGGACATCGGTGATGGCTCGGTAGGTAGGTGGTGTGTAGGTGTATCTTGGTTGGGTGGTGGTCGCTCGTGGAGCCTCTCGGTGTACTCCCGAATCACTCCCGAAAACCCCCCGTTGGCCAACCGGAACTCTCCTTCAAAAAACCCCCCCAGCCCCTCTCTCTCTTTTCTTCCCCTCCTTCTCTTTCTTTCCCGACACCTCCCTGATGAATTATGACGCTTGGGGGACTCCACTCCATCGGGACCTCCACATTTAACACCCCCAAAAACTGAAAAGCCCCTATATTCTCCTCCTTTTCTTGCGTTTGCTCCCCACTTTCCTTCAAAAAAAGCTGCCCCCCTCTGCCATCCTTCACGTGTGCAACATGGGAGGAAGAAGGAGAATAGTGGCCGGGTCATGGGTCGGGTCGGTCCGACCCAGTTTCAAGAATTTGGCCAAATTGACCCTCAAATTGACGTCTTTTCATCCAATTGACGCCAAAATTGGATTCTCCAACATGGATTACATCTAAACATGTGGTTTTTGCAAAAAAGTTGGTTGAAATTGCAAAAAAACCCCAAATTTTTAGTTTGACCCGAAATCGAATTTTGAGCAATTCAAAGCCTAAACGGCGAAATCAGTCCAAACCACCCCCTCCAATAGATTTAGAATGATGAAAACTGTAGGGTAGAGGTCTTGGATTTTCATGGGTGCCCCTAAAAAAGTTTAATTTCATTTTTTTGTCAACTTAGGGGCTAGATTGAAAAATGCAAAATCCAACTAAGACCCCTTTTGCAAAATTGAGCAATTTCGGGTACAATTTGGCCAAGCTATAATTTCTGGTGATAGGGCATGATGTCACGACTCCAATATGTAAAAATGAGAATTTATTGGGTTAGAAAAGCAATTTTTTTAATAATCCGAAATTATGCTCAAAGAGAGAGCATATAATTTGGACTTAAATTTTCCAAATTTTCTTTAGCCAAAATGAAAAAGAAATTTAAAGAAAAATACTGGTTATTTTTCCATATTTTTGTGGCCTCAAATGCCATTTTTTTCAATTTTTCTACTATTTTTGGTATTTTCCGAAAATATTAAAAAATGCGAAAAAAAATGAAAATTATTTTTTGTTCATAATTGGTTCCTTAGGCTTGGCCAAGGCTTCCAAAGTTGATTTTTTTAATTTTCTAAATTTTTATAGATTTTCTAAAACTTTTTTAAAAATAAAACTAGCCGAAAATCAAGTGTCAACAGTCGCCACTAATCTTTTTTTATAGGTCAATTAACAACCTAAGTAAATTAATGGAGAAGTAAATTACTTCTATGAACTAGAGATTAACAATTCGAAGACTTGATTATGCTGGATTACTCTAATGCCCTTTTGGTACCATTTTATTTCGTGAAAAAAAAATTTGAGAATGCAACATTAATTGATTTTAACCTAAGTCACTAACAAAGATTATCATGCAGGTGCACACTCAATTAATTGAACTTCCAAGAATCAAGATAACCAAGGGAGTATGCACCACACAAAATATTGCTTTTTTAAAAAAAAATTTCCTTTTTTTTTAATGAATGCATGAACAACTATACTATACTATATGCAATGCGGGAAATTATTCTAGGATGCAATGACATGAATTAAATGCAAGACGAAAGTGCAACCTATATGATATGATAAGAATGATGACGTGCAAGGATGACGTGGCATAGATGACATTGCAAGTATGATGTGGCAAGGATGACACGGCATAAATGACATGGCATAAATAACGTGATGTGGAAAGTATGGCATGGTATAGATGATGTGATAATAATAACATGGCATGGATGATTTTTTATTTTCGAATGAATTTATTTTCTAAAATAGAACTATGTCAAAACAAAGTTTATCTTGCATATTTGAGAGTTTAAATTGACCTAAACCCTAATGTATTTAAGATAGATTATTTTAAACATGAAATTCTATATAGGCATTCAATTTTTTTATAAAATGCAATCTGACTTAAATATTTTACAAAAAGGGATTTGATATGCAATTTTTAAACATGTCAATCGATGAATGCAATCCTTTTAGAATTTTTGAAAATATTACGTCATGCAATGAATATATTTCAACAATAGATATACAATCAATCAATTCAAATCGAAACATGAAAGTGAATATGTCAATCGATTCAATCAAGAAAGTGGACATGTCAATCAAAATTTTCAAAAGATTTCGTGAATATTCAAGTTAATCATTAATTTAAACTTAAATCCTTACCTAATTGAGTATTCTATCAATAATCATAAAGATAGACTTTCTCGATTGTATGGAAAATTGTGGATTAGGAAAGAAAATTTCCTAATCAAAACCTGTATTTAAAAAAAAAATCCACTCTGATGCAAGATATGCAAAATATAACTAACTAGGCAAGTGAATATACAAAGTCTGATATGAGAATTTTACCTTGTTCTTCAAGTATTTTGCTTTCCAAATTTGAACCTTACTCGAAAAAACTTGCACACCAAGCTTGGAGGAATGGTCTATGCGGTTATGGAATTCTACCCGGATCAAGAGACTTGATTCAGAGCAATTTTGTGCTTCCATCAAGGCACTCTCTGCAACGCCAACTTTAAGCACGAATTTACTTAAAATTCAGCACCAAACACCAGAGATATTGCACCAAGTAACAAGATGATTGACCTTAAACAGCCCATGAAAAAAACCTGCACTGATTATAGAGTAAAACCAGGTAAAATAATGCTGTTTTTGGACACCGAACAGCGGAAAAATTGATCACCAAGCAACAATGAATTTGGGACCGAAACAGCTGCAAATTCGCACCCTGGACGGCAGCAAAACGGCCCTCTGATCAGCAATGAAAAACAGCACGAACAGTAGCAAATTTGGTCACCAAAAAGCAGCGAGAACAGCCCCAATCGATGTGTGAACAGCCACGAAAACGAGCTCCGAATAGTGCTGGAAATTATGCCTCAACAGCAGGTGTTCGATCTTGAGTAGTAGCTAATTTGGACACTCAGTAATAGCTCGAAAATCGCAGGGATAGCTCCAGAAAGCGACAGGGACGGCCTCTCTCTTGCCTTGTTTTCACGTGTATCTCTAAAGAAACTTCAGAATTTTCTGCCCCTTTCCCTCAAAATGCCGTATATTTTCTTTGTGAGTCCCCCTCCCCCCCCCCCCCCCCCCCCCCCCCCCCCCCCCCCCCCCCCCCCCCTCAATGAACCGAAGACCTCTATTTGTAGGACACAATTAGGGTTGGAAAGGAAAGATTCCAATCTGCAATTTTTGCTACACGTTTCCTTTTTATTTCTTTCCACCCTTGACCATGCAAATATATATAATCTTCTTTGCACAATATTCTCTCCTCTCGACCATGCACTCTGGCCACATATTAACACATCCGTGGCCCTTTTTTTTTTCCCCAAAAATACCCTTTTTCTTTATTTCTTGGACGTGAAGCACATGCAAAACACAAAGTGGCTCTTGACCCTCGGCTTAGATGTATTCTCAATTTACACGGGTTTAATCAATTCCATTAAGCTCAAATCTCCCCGCACCATCACAATGTAATTCATATGTCCTTATTGCCATTCCGCCACCGACCCGATGCAGATGTAAATGACGAACTATTATTTTTTTTTTTTGTCGGAACTAAAAAATAATTCCTGATTTTATATGCAAAAAGGATATTCAAAATTTAGGTGTCAATTGTGTGGAATATTGACATAATATATATAACTTCATCTCTATAAACAATGTGGAGCGAGAGAGAGAGAGAGAAAGAGACTTTAAAAAAAAAAAGGGTGGAATCTTATCAATATCTGATAACAAGCAATTGTACTTTATCCAGAAGTCAGTATGAGACTCTCAAGCACTCTACTTTGGAATGTAATGAACAAACACAATTATTCTGGTGAACAACTGTCTAATGGTTGTCAAACCAGTTCTCTGCCTGGAGATAGTTTATCAGTTTGTTGTCCACTTGGAAAGCCTTTGTGAGAACATCGACATTGATCGGTGGCTTCGACCCAAAGACTGAATTGGCTATTGTAATTAGTCCGGGGTTCTGGCTGCTCAAGAAAGCGAAGGCCAGGGCATTCGTCTCTCCAATATTCAGCTGGAAGTGAATGAGGCCTTGCGGAAACACGAAAACATCTCCTTTGCTCAGGACTTTGGTAAAGAGAGTGTTGTTTAATTGGTTGGATGTGACGAAACCAACGTGAAGCGTGCCCTCCACGACCGCTAGCATCTCGGTGCCACGAGGATGAATGTGGGGTGGGTTCAGACCGTACGGGGCAAAGTCGAGGCGGGCCATGGCGATGCCGAGCGTGTTGAGTCCTGGGAATTGGTCGACGAAAGCTGTCGTGACTTTGGATGCAAGCTGATTCGATGTGTTCCCGGGGTATCTGAGCTTTGTGAAGAGGAAATCATCTGCTATGGCGAGCTTCGGGTCCTTGCAGAACTTCCCATTCACAAACACCGCAGAGTCGGGATCATTGACAGCGACACAAAAGTCCTGAAGAGGACTCGGGTCGGAGGCAAAGGCATGGGATGATACCAAAGCCAAGAGGACAAATGCTTGAAAGAACTTCATCATGGAAAAATATCTGAACTGGGTTTAGTCTGCCTCGGGAATCCGGCTTCGTTGAGGATTGTTGTGAAATGCTGCATGTGCACCAACTCTATATATAGGAGTTAGTCATTTGACTTAGTCCCAGTCAATTGGCCTGCAGGAAGCAGCTGAAGCACGGAACGCTGCCAAGTCCACAACATTTGTTTATTCTTCCGCGTTGCTGCTGAATCGTTCCGCAACCCCCACCACCTCATGTTTCCATCTTGCTTGTAAAAATAAACGAGTTCTCATCGAGAATCAGTCATTCAACTTCGAAGAGAAGGATTTCCACATTACTTTTCATCCTTTCCATATTCTCAGATTCTCTAGTCTAAGATGGATGCATAGGGCTAGTTCAACTTTACATCCCAAATTCGAATTTTTAGAACACGTGTAATCAGACAGAAAACTGAGGGAGCTGATGATTTGTGGTTATTCTCTTTACGTGCGAACACCCTGCATGTTCGGAGCGAGTTGTCAATTCAAGATGATGCAGAAGAAGGGAACATGATATCCATACCATAGGAAGTGAATCGGCAGCTTGGCAAGTGTATATGTACATATGATGCGCCTCGAGAAGAACTAGCCTTTGTTCAATCTAGCTGTACTCAAATCGCGCAGGGAAACCGGATATTTAAATATGATTGAAGAAGTCCACTTCCGTAACATGATTTTTCTTATCTGGGAAAGAGGATGGGTCAAAGAAAGGGGCATTTGTTGTAGCAGTTGTGGAAAAGTTCCTCTCTTGGAATAAGAAGTAAACTACAACGTAGGAGACTTGGCATGGATCTGGGAAGAAAGGTTGCTTGTCAGAGAAAATTTAGTACTGGGTCAACACCACATCATCTATAAAAAGGGACAATGTCTCCATTCAAGACATCGCATTCCTATCTCAAGCAAACAGCAGAAGAGAAGATATCAAAGTCCCAACTCTCCGGTGCACAACCACAATGAAATTTCTTCCAACTAGCCTTCTCATCTTGGCTCTGGCAACCGCCACTGCTTTTGCCTATGACCCAAGTCCTCTTCAGGATTTCTGCGTGGCCATCAATGACCCCAAAGGTTGGAGCTCTGCCATAGCGTCACTTTTATATTTCTGTTCTAATAATTCTAAAGGAATTGCTCCAAAAAGAGTTTCTGCTTAGATAAGCCTAATAACAAGAATTCCGTTTGTTATGCAGTATTTGTGAATGGAAAGTTTTGCAAGGACCCAAAACAAGTCACAGCAGATGACTTCCTGTTTAAGGGGTTCAGATACCCGGGGAATACTGCGAACCAGCTCGGATCCAAAGTCACGCCTGCTTTTGTGGACCAATTTCCAGGGCTAAACACTCTCGGCATTTCCATGGCTCGTATCGACTTCGCTCCGGGTGGCTTGAATCCTCCCCACACTCACCCTCGTGGGACCGAGATTCTGGTCGTAGCTGAGGGCACACTGCTTGTCGGCTTCGTCACGTCCAACCAATTGAACAACACCCTCCTCACCAAAGTCTTGTACAAAGGGGATGTGTTTGTGTTCCCAATCGGTCTCGTCCACTTCCAGCTGAACATCGGAAAGACCCCTGCACTGGCCTTTGCCGGTCTGAGCAGCCAGAACCCAGGTGTCATTACCATCGCTAATGCGGTATTCGGATCGAAGCCGCCCATTTCGGCCGATGTTCTCACCAAGGCCTTCCAAGTGGACAAGAAGGTGGTTGACTACCTCCAGGCGCAGTTTTGGTACAACAACAACTAAGTGGATACATTAACTTCCAAGATACAGGATTACCCCCGGATTCTCCATACATGATTTGCTTAGATTGACTATTGCTTCTTAATAAGGAATTGCTCTTTTTGTAACTGATCATTAATATCCGAAGTAATAAAAGATCATTCTTTATCATTGATATGAGGCAGACTTGCCTAGGTTTATCCTGATTTCTTCTTTTACTTCCAACAGATTCTGCGGTTTCACTTTCTCCCAAATAATTTTGTATTTATCCCTTTTTTGCTGGAGTTTGTGCTATTTGTTACCTCCATTTGCACGGATTGTGATTTAATTGTGAACCATGGACCAAGAAAAAAAAATATGGGTAATGTTACACTTACTAAAACTTTACTCGTTAATTCTAAAAAAAACTCCAATTTTAGGCCCGATACTAATTCTGGCTCAAACATTTTTGTCTAGGAAATATCCTTGCTCTTAACTTTTCTTTAAAAAAGCCCAACTTTCACAATACTTTTAAATCTAGCCGCATGTCAAAGATTCTCCACTAGTTTATTCAAAACTTTCAGCATTAAAAACTAATGATAACAAATGCTTTGTCGTCTTTAGTTTTCATACGAAGGTGAGTGTTTGATGAAGCCAAATGTTTTTGATGATAATTCTCTGATTGGCCTTGAGGTTGATAATTTTAAAGAAACTAATGACGATTTTTGGATGCCTTAGAGTGAAAGTTGGTAATTTTTTTAGACAAAAAAAATGTATGGAGCAAAATTACAATTGGACCAAAATTAGGGATTTTTTTTTAGAGAATTGGGCCAGAACTTCCGTAAAAACAAGGTAAATGACAGGTCAGCCTATGTGACGAGCACCATGTCATCAAATACACGTGGAGTCAACAACCGAACTTAAAATTAAAAAAAAAAACATAAACAAGGCTAGAAAGCCTATATCATTATTTGTTCTTTCCAAATGTTGCAACAGATGTCTACTCGACCATTATCTCACTCTGTCATGAAAGTATGCACGACAATCCTTCATACTCTTCAGAACTTTTTAATGGAAAAAATGATCTAAAGTACATTACAAATACCAAAACTTACATACAACTCTCGCTTTAGTGTCAAAATTTTTAAAATGATCACTTAAGTACCACTTTTTTATTTTTGGAAAACCTCACTTCAGTGCCAACTCTAATTTGAGCTGACGTGGCTCTTTAGAAATCCGAAATGGCCTATTTTTTTTTATTTATTAATATTTGAGCTAACTAGCTCGCCGGAGTTGGCATCAAAGTAAGAGTTTTTCAAAATGAATGCAGTAAAACGCGAGAAATCATCAATAAAACAAATATAGTATTTATTGTCATTGAATGAAATAACAGGAGAGGGAACCCAAATATCAAAATGAATTAATTCCAAAGGATGTTTTGACTTGGACAAAGTAGGATAATGACCATGGCGGTAATTTTTATTCATAGCACACGCCGCACAAACTAAAGATAAAAAATGACTAAAACTAAAGTTGGATGAATTGGGAAGACACACAAGCCCATTGATGGTGGCATGTCCCAAGCGCGTATGCCATAGAGTGAGAGAAGCAATGGATGCTGAAGGTGAGGAAGAGTGGCAAGACGAAAGGGTGACTTGGTAAAGCCCACTATCAAGCACTTCGTAGAGGATTTCCTGACCATTTTTAATAGACTTGGCAATAAATTAGTTAGAATTGAATTGGAAAACACAATGGTTGTTCAGGGCCAAAAGAGACACATAAAGTGAGGTTTTAGTGATTCCAAGTACAACTAAAATTTGACAAAGTATAAAGGACGGAGAAGAGGCCGCGAGTGTATCTACGTGGGTGATCAGTAAGGAGACGCTGTCACCCACAACAAGCTGAGTTTGACCTAAATGTGGAGTGACAATTGTAAGTCTTGCAGAATTGTCCATAACATGATGTGTAGCACCTGAATTGTCAAACCACATAGAAGATGTGAGAGCAAAGGATGGACTTGATGGCAGCAAATACTGAGGCAATGAGTCTAAACCCGTCAAGTGGGCTTGTGTGGGCTGGACTGATCCAACAAAGCGATAACATGTATTGGAAGTTGACAAAATGGGCCTACTTCGTTGCAGTGTCTCTCGTGACTTCTAGTTCCATAATGTGAGCCATAGCCATGGGATATTCTAGAAAAATTCCAGGTTGATTAAAATCCGTATGGAAGTTGTTTTTAGACCTGTCAAAGGTCTGTCAAGGAGGAGGCGGTCCTTGGCTAGTGTGAAAATCCGCCAGTGGGGCTGATTATTTGTTACCGATGCTAGCTCTAGCCTTCTCTCGGGATTAAGAATTAAGGCATGAAGTTGGTCCTTTGTCGAAGACCCGGTTTGAGTTAAAATGGAAATTGCGGTGTTGAGACCTTGAAATTCAGCACCCAAACCACAACAACAATTTAGTATGATATTCATTAATATATAAAGGCTCACCAATAATAGCTAACTGCTCTGTGAGGCTGGTGGCTTCTTATAGGAATTCTGTGACGAATCGGTGGCCTTTTGAGAGTTATTGAAGTTGAAGCCATAAAGTGGATGCACGGGTAGTTGATTGAGCAGCATGCAAGTCCGCAAGGTACTTCCAAACACTTGCTGTGGATGTGTGACTCGTCAATTGGGCTACTGCCGAAGCGGTCAATGAATTGAGGGTCTAAGCCAAGGTAATGGACTCAAAATTTCCCGTTTTCAAACGTTGGATTGGTCATCTGTGTAATAGCCACTCCCGGTGCACTCTCCATGATAGTCTCCTCCGACAGAGGTTCGGCGCTGTCCAAAATGGACAACAATTGGGTAGGGCGAAAATACGGTGAGATTTGTGTTTTCCAGATTGGAAAGTTCATCCCAGTTAGCTTCTCCCCAATACTTGGTGGTGACATGAGATTGGGGGTTACTTGAGGCGGTTGAGGACGGCATTGGTGCAGAAGATGACGTTTTTTCAGACATGGATCGACGAGGCTTTCACCAAAGGTGCTATGATACCAACTTTAAAATAACTTTAATTTCAATATATGCAAAGGAATCTACTGGATTAGATACATGAGGGAGCTGCGAGGCTCCATGAAGAGTTAGGTTTTAGGGAAGAAAATTTTATTCCTCCTTTTCATTCTATATTTTTATTGTGTTGCAAATACAATGTATGTAAAGGACTCTAAGAGATAAGATAAAAAAAGGTAACAGAATAATAAATATTTCCAAAACATTTTTCTTCCCTTAACAAATAAGATATAAGAGGCAACAGAATAACAAATATTCCCTAAATATTTGCAGAGCATTTTCTTCCCTTAACAGTTGTGAAATGCTGCGTGTGTAGCAATTCTATATATAGGAGTTAGTCAATTGACTTGGTCCCAGTCAATTGGCCTGCAGGAAGCAGCTGAAGCCAGGAACGCTGCCGACTCCACAACATTTGTTTATTCTTCCGTGTTGCTGGTGAATCGTTCCGCAACCTCTACCACCTCATGTTTCCATCTTGCTTGTAAAAATAAACGAGCTCTCATGGAGAATCAGTCATTCAATCTTCGAAGAGAAGGATTCCCACATTACTTTTGATCCTTTCCATATTCTCAGATTCTCTAGTCTAAGATGGATGCATAGGGCTAGTTCAACTTTACATGCCAAATTCGAACTTCTAGAACACGGGTAATCAGACAGAAAACTGAGGGAACTGATGATTTGTGCATATTCTCCTTTATGTGCCAACGCTCTGCATGTTCGGAGCGAGTTGTCAATTCAAGATGATGTAGAAGAAAGGGAAAATGACGTCCATGCCATAGGAAGTGAATCGGCAGCTTGGCAAGTGTTCCTGAATCAGCTTGAATTGACATCTCGCTTTGAACATATGATGCGCCTCAACTGGCCCTTGTTCAATCCAGCTGAACTCAAATCGCGCAGGGAAACCGAATATTTAAATATGACTGAAGAAATCCACTTCCATAACATGATTTTTCTTAGCTGGGAAAGAGGATGGGTCAAAGAAAGGGGCGCTTGTTGTAGCAGTTGTGGAACAATTCGTCTCTTGGAATAAGAAATAAACTACAACGAAGGAGACTTGGTATAGATCTAGAAGTGTTGCTTATCAGAGAAAATTTAGAACTGAGTCAACATCACCATCATCTATAAAAAGGGACAATGTCTCCTTTCAAGACATCTCACTCCTATCTCAAGCAAACAACAGAAGAGAAGACATCAAAGTCCCAACTCTCCCGTGCACAACCACAATGAAATTTCTTCCAACTAGCCTTCTCATCTTGGCTCTGGCAACCGCCACTGCTTTTGCCTACGACCCAAGTCCTCTTCAGGACTTCTGTGTGGCCATCAATGACCCCAAAGGTTGGAGCTCTGCCATAGTGTCACTTATATATTTCTGTTCTCATGAATGACTCTATAGGAATTGCTCCAAATCGATAAGCCTAATGACAAGAATTCTGTTTGTTATGCAGTATTTGTGAATGGAAAGTTTTGCAAGGACCCAAAACAAGTCACGGCAGATGACTTCCTCTTTAAGGGTTTCAGATACCCGGGGAATACTGCGAACCAGCTCGGATCCAAAGTCACGCCTGCTTTTGTGGATCAATTTCCAGGACTCAACACTCTCGGCATTTCCATGGCTCGTATCGACTTCGCTCCCGGTGGCCTAAACCCTCCCCACACTCACCCTCGTGGGACCGAGATTTTGGTCGTAACTGAGGGCACACTGCTTGTCGGTTTCGTCACGTCCAACCAATTGAACAACACCCTCCTCACCAAAGTCTTGTACAAAGGGGATGTGTTCGTGTTCCCAATAGGTCTCATCCACTTCCAGCTGAACATCGGAAAGACCCCTGCACTGGCCTTTGCTGCTCTGAGCAGCCAGAACCCAGGAGTCATTACCATTGCTAATGCGGTATTCGGATCGAAGCCATCCATTTCGGCTGATGTTCTCACCAAGGCCTTTCAAGTGGACAAGAAAGTGATTGACTACCTCCAGGCACAGTTTTGGTACGACAACAATTAAGCAGATATATTTACCTCCTAGACATTGGATGACCCCTGCATTCACCATACATGATTTCTTGATTGGCAATAGCTTCTGGATAACAAGTTGCTCTTTATGTAACTGATCATGAATGTTTGAAGTAATAAAAGATCGTTCTTTATCATTAATATGAGGCAGACTCGCTTAGGTTTATCCGTATTTGATTTCTTCTTTTACTTCCAACTGATTCTGCGGTTTCACTTTCTCCCAAATAATTTTGTATTTATCACATTTTGTGCTGGAGTTTGTGCTATTTGTTATCTCCATTTGCACGGACTGTGATTTAATTGTGAACCATGGACCGAGAAAAAAAAAGGGTAATGTTAAAATAACTAAAACTTTACGCGTTAGTTCTCTAAAAAAAACTTCAATTTTAGGCCCGATACTAATTCTAGCTCAAACATTTTTTTGTCTAGGAAATATCCTCGCTCCTTACTTTTCTTTAAAAAAGCCCAACTTTCACTATACTTTCAAATCTAGCCGCGTGTCAAAGAGTCTCCACTAGTTTATTCTTGACTATTAGCATCAAAACTAATGATGACAAATGTTTTGTCGTCTTTATTTTTCATTAGAAGGTGAGGGTTTGATGAAGCCAAATGTTTTGATGATAATTCTCTAACTAGCTTTGAGGTTGATAATTTTAAAGAAACTAATGACAATTTTTGGACGCACTAAAGTGAAAGTTGGTAATTTTTTTTAGACAAAAAAAAATGTATGGAGCAAAATTACAATTAGACCAAAAGTTAGGGAGTTTTTAGAGAATTAAGCCAAAACTTTCCTTAAAAACTAACTAAATGGCAGGGCAGCCTATGTGACATGTGCCATGCCATCAAATACACGCGGAGTCGACAACCAAACTTATAATTTAAAAAAAAAAAAGAAAAGATAAACAAGGCTAGAAAGTCTATATCATTATTTGTTCTTTCCAAATGTTGCAGCAGATGTCTGCTCGACTATTATCCCACTTTATCATGAAAGTATGCACGACAATCCTTCATACTCTTCGGAACTTTTTAATGGAAAAAATGGGCTAAAGTATACTGCAAGTGCCAAAACTTATATAGTACGCTCATTTTAGTGTCAAAACTTTCAAAATGATTACTTAAGCGCCACTTTTTTTTTGAAAAACCTCACTTCAGTGCCAAGTCCAATTTGAGTTGATGTGGCTCATCAGAAATTCGACGTGGCCTATTTTTTATTAGGGTTAATATCACGAAAAATCGCAAACTGGTACACTTATGACAAATTTATCTCAAATTATTTTTTTGACAACAAAAAATCCCAAACTGGAACACTTGTCATAAATTTACCCCAAATTAATATACTAATACAAATTTATTTTTCATTAATTTTCGATAAATTTGATGTCAAATTACGGAGTTGGATGGCACATGGCAATTCACGGGTGTACCAGTTTGGGGTTTTTACCCTTTATTTGTCACATGTATGTCAATTTGAGATTTTTGTGGTCTTAACCCAATTTAACGAAGGGTAAATTGTCATAGGCATAATATTTTGAGGGTTTTTCATGGTAAAAAAAATTAGTTTATGGTAAATTTATCACAGATGTATCAGTTTGGAGTTTTTGGTGGTCAAAAAAATAGTTTGGGATAAATTTGTCCCAAGTGTACCAGTTTGGGGTTTTTTGTGATAAAAAAATAGTTTGGGGTAAATTTGTCATAGGTGTACCAGTTTCGGATTTTTCGCGGTATTAACCCATTTTATTAATATTGAGCTAACGTGGCTTGCTGTAGTTGGCACTAAAGTAAGTATTTTTCAAAACATTTGATACTTAAGTGATTATGTTGAAAGTTTTAGCATTGAAGTGATTATTTTTCAAAAAATTTAGCACTGGAGTGATCATTTTGAAAGTTTAGCACCAAATTGAGTATCATTCACTAGCTTTGGCACTTGTAGTATACTTAATCCGGGAAAATGGCACTAGAATTGCTATAACTTTCGTACAATGCTCATTTTGGCGCCAAAGCAGTTCCACCAATCACTCGAGTGCCACTTTTTTTTAAAAAAAAGACAAATCATCATCAATTAAGCATCAAATCCAATTTGGGATGCCAGAAATCGACATGGCAATATTTTATCCATTTCCCAAACAAACGTGGTTTCACTGGCGTGCTTGGTCAGTGTTAGTAGCCCTAAATGATATCATCTACATGTTTTGCCTCAAATAGAAACCATAATTCGATCAAATCAAGCCATTTCCAAATTCTTCAAATCACAATTTAGACCAAGAAATTTGCTACAATTGAAACTCAATTCAACAGTCACATTACATATAGAAAGCACTCAATTAGAGAATACCACTCCAAAACCCTAATTAAATGCACTTGTCATAATCCCACATAATAAAACATAACAAAGGAGATGACGAAGAAAATGAGCACCGCATCTACGATGTACATTGCAAGCCACCGATCCTTCATCAAGAGGGTGAGGATGCAAGTGTCGTTGTAAATCGCGTGACAATGAACCTATTGATTCAAGACTTCGGTCTATAGCATGAGGATCAAGATGGCAGTCACTAAGAGGCCGAGAGCTACAAAAACATAGGAAATAGGCCAAGAACCATGGCAAACATTGTAGCAAATGTTAAATAAATTTAGCCTACCAAACAAGCTTCAACTAGTTTGCTGCAAATTTCTATAATGCTTCAATTGTTGGTTAACTCTTATCTCCAGGATTTGTTGGTCAAGCAAAGGAAGCATCCATCCATCGATGCTTTTCCCAATTGTGTGGGGGCTAGAATGGCCTCTTATGTGGTTAATTGGGTGGATGATGTCTTTCCATTAAGTTTTGTGCTGCAATTTATGCTGAAATGGTCAATTAATCATCAATTATCAAGTCTTTTTTTTTCCCTTGTGGCTAACTTTGGCCATTTTATGCATGAGATTGAAGGACAATACCTGTGTTATTGGGAACGTGCAGCTGTAATCTAATACATTCACACAAGAAGACTGTCAAGAGGGAGCCCAAGTTCGAACCCATCAACATATTCAATTGAACCCACCTCCACATAAAAGCTTAAGCTAATAAGTTATGAGCCAACTTGGATATATTTAACAGCTAAACTCCATATCAATCCTTCAATATAACACTTCACTAGCACAAATGGCATGTATATCTTATCAACCTCCCCCTCCAATCCTTCGATGTGAGACTTTTCTAGCATAACTCACATGTATATCTTAACAATCTCTTTCTCATGTGTGAGCTTAGTATTACGTATACTCCTCTAAATTTAGGTATCTTTCTGCATCAACTTATTTCAACTTCAATTTCTAAGTCATTCATCAACTACTAACTTGGGATTACATTACCCATGGTTTCTATCTCATGTCACCCGCAACTATGCATAGCAACCAACCAATAACAACTACTAACTTGGAATTGCATCACCCAGGTTTTCTTCTCGCCAGACCAACTGTAATAATAGTTTCCACTCGAAATAAGCATTGATCATAAGATTTCTTTCTTGAGATATTAACTAAACATCGAAACAGATTGGCAACCATTGGCTCCGATACCATTTGTTGAGAGTGAGCAGCAAAAGTCTAATGCCTTCACACAGAAGATCACTAAAATGGAGCTCAAATTCAAGCCCATTAACATATCAAGTTAGATCCACATTTACCCAAAAGCTTAAATTAATGAGTTATGTACCAACTAGGATATATTAGTTGTTTAACTTCACATCAATTTTTTGATGTGGGACTTCTTTAACATAACTCACATATATATCTTAATGCGCGTCACAAGTTCACGAGTGATCTCAAGTTCATGTGTATCTTAACATGTGTCACATGGTTTTGAACTTTTTTGAAAGTAGTAAGTTGGTTTAACTTTCTGAAACACTTGTACTACCAAAGTGTAAAGAAGCATGAGGACTACTTGCCAGTACAATGCTTGCACAAGTAACACAAACAAGTGCTTGTCGCGACCTAAAAAAAATCAGTTTCCCAATTTTTAAAGTTAATGGATTACCATGTTAATTAAATTGAGTTAACTAGCATAGCTCGAACTCTCCCGAGTTCTATCAAATCGTGACTTAGGTTCAATTTCATCAAAAGAAGGATTTATCTTGGAGTCGCCACTAATCATTTTGGATAGGTTGATTAGACACCTAAATAAAGCATTGGGAGAAATACTTTATTCCTACGAACCAGAGATTAATGAGTTCGGGGACTTGATTACGCTAATTTTTCAATTAACGCCCTTTCGGTACCAATTTCATGAAAATGTTCAGCTTGACAATTTTGATAAATTTTCACTTGAGGTTCAAAGGTGCAATTTTTTTTTGGGTTTTCTTTTTATGATTTTTTTTAGATTTTTCGAGGTATTATAAAGAATGCAAAATCACCCAAAGCAAACGAAGATGTGAAGAGAGAGCAGGTAAAGAAAAACTACCCTAAGGACAGTGAAAATAAAACCCGCAACTCGTCGGGTGAATAATTACAGACCAATTAAATAAAACCCGAGACATGATCGGGAATACAACAAAAATGGACCGGAATGGACATCGGTCAAACACCGGTCGCCAAGCCTCGTGGGTCGGGAGTACAACGAAACGGACCGGAATGGACATCGGTCATCCTCCAGTCTTCAAAGCATCGGGCCGAAAGTCAAATGAAAATAATAAACTTATCCAATCGAACATGCACAATCACCAATGAGTTAAGACAATTCAAAAACTCAAAGAAATTTTAACACGTGCTGATTAAACTTCATTGAGACCATTTTTTACATTTTCCAATACATTAACACAAAAATACGAATTAAATCATACTGTCCATGAACATTCTTAAGAAGAAAGCAGTAACCATAAAATACAAAAGAAATAATGAAATGTATGCAAAAATTCTGAGATTTTTTATGTGGATGGGAAAATGTGTCGTTGACAACTTTCATGTTTTACATTCTTACTGAAGAGACACTCATTTTCGTGTAGAAAATGGTCTTTCGTGAGAGCTCAGCAGCAAACAAACAAATTTCACAGAATAGACATACTTCAGGATTAAGCTCAAATGGACACTCAAATCTCAAAATTAATGCACCAAACTTTCTAGTTTATTAAACAAGACCCCAATGAACAACTTTCATTTTTTGTGAAGTTTCAAAAGAAGACTCTAAACATGAGATAACTACGAATCAATATGACCACGCACAGAAAAACACTCAGACTCAAGGACGCCAACAGAATTGCATGATTTCATTAAATGCATTAAAAATATGAAACATGCTTGAATATTTTTGTATTTTTTATATGTTATGCATTAAGATCTTATGAACAAATGTCATGAAGAGGTCTTTATGAAACGAAGTCTAGAATAACCCATGGAAAATCATTTAGCATGAAAGGTCAGATCAGAAAAATTCCATCTGAGGTTCTGATCACCATATTTCCAGATTTCTGCTCTCCATTTCGGGACCCTTTTGACATAGCAAACGACGTCCATTTTCACGCCATAATATATCAAATCGAAGATCTCGAAGTCATCTACGAATGTTCAGTATATTTGTTTTCGAGATTTCGTCATCTAACATGAAAAATTGAGTTACCAGATAATTGCACATGCTGATGCGCCTAGACCTCGTTGGAGATGAATCCGTTGCGTCGTCAAGGCTTGTTCCACGGCGGCGAATTTTTCTCTCTCAAAATTTTTTCTCTTGAAATGTCTCCAAAATTTTTTTTTCTCAATCTCCAAAGTCCTCCCCATTTCTCTCTAATCTTCCTCCTTTTATAGCCTACTCCCCCATCTTCCTTTCTCTATCTTCATCTATCATTCTAATTTTTCCACTAACTTCATCTTCCCTTCTAATTCCATCATCTTCCCTTCTTTATCTCCATCTTCCCTTCTAATTCCACCATCCTCCATTCTTTATCTCCATCTTCCCTTCTAATTCACCATCTTCCATTCTAATCTTTCCATCTCCCATTCTAATTCTTCATCTTCCCTTCTAATTCTACCATCTTCCATTCTCCATCTTTCCTTCTAATTTCTCCATCTTCCCTTCTATATCTCCCTTTCTCCATCTTCCTTTCTAATTTCTCCATCTTCCCTTCTATATCTCCCCTTCTCCATCTTCCTTTCTAATTTCTCCACTATCCCTAAAATTTTATGTATTTGCAATTCAGCCCCTGAAGTTTTATGTATTTGCAATTCAGTACCTGTGGAAAAATTTCTTTTAAGTTCAAAACTTCATAAGCCTTTCGGCACACCTCCCTCACGCTCAATCCAATCGTTTGTCAATTTAAGCTCAAATCCTCCGTCGTTAGCCATAATAAAATGCATGACTGACAAAAAATTAAATATGCAATGCATGAAAAAATTAATTTTTGGTGAGAACAAATTCTCATTTTTTTTATGTACTTAAGTGAATGAATTTTAAAAAGTCAAAATTTAGGTGTCAACAGTGCTAGAACTACTGCAAGACTGCACGAAACTGTTGGTACAAAACCAAACTTGGTGGTGCAATGTTGTGCTTGCACCACCAGCGCAACACAAACAAGTGCTGGGGCAAGCAAAACACTACACAAAACCTGCTGGTGAAAAACCAGACTTGTTGGTGCGGTCCTGTGCTTGCACCAATAGCACACACAAGTGCTGATGCAAGCACAAGAATGGACCAACACTTGTTTTGAATAAGTTCGACATAAGACCAGCCCCTTACTCACACCAAATCGAATAAATGACGGTATAGAAATGACGATCGCTTCACATGAGGTCCCCATACTCACACCAAATCGAATAAATAATGATAATCTTTGTCTCTCGATTGACAGAAAACAACAATGCACTCACCAAACACAATAAATCACTCACATTTTCCTTAGCAAGATTCTTCCCTTTGAAACTGTGCTCCAATTTGTCCCCTCGAAAACCGAGCCCTAATTTTTCCTCCAAAAGCACCATGCCCTAATTTCCCACTAGATTTGGGCCCCAATTTTGCGCACCCCAATTGACCAATTGAGTGTGAGAGGATGGCGATGATGGAGGTGTGTGTGTATGTATATGTATGTATATATATATATATATATATAGAGAGAGAGAGAGAGAGAGGCGGCCGGCAAGAGGACGAGAGAGGTGACCAATGATTGAACAAGAGTGAACGATCATTTAGTGTCTTTTATGGAAAGTCTAGCCACCTCATAGTCCACATTGGACTTGTTTTTTATTAACAAAAAAAAAATCCATGAATGAATTGTCATTCAATTTAAAAGTCACATGGGACTTTTGGCCAGAATTTATACTCGAAGATACTCAAGTGATCCTTTTGTCCTCTGATTTAATAATTAAGTAATTTGACAAAAGTTTAGGCATCAAAGTAAGCATCATACGAAATTTATGATACTATGTTTGTACAATATTATCAAAATTCAAGTTGTTATTATCCTGTTCTCCTGTATATTTCCTGTGTCAAATCACCATAAGACCAGTTTTCCTTTTATTGAAATATTGAATAATAAATTCCGATTAAAGATTTTTCTCACGGGAGAACTTCCGGTGAAACACATACAAAGGTCAACAGATTGATGATGACACAAGTCTTAATAATAAAACTTTAGCTAAAGTTGGGGATTGTTGATAATTTTAAAGAAATCAATGACAATTTTTTTATGCATAGGCAAATTTGAAACTAGAGTGAAAGTTAGGGATTTTCCCAAACATAAAAAAAAAAGTTTGGAGCAAAATTCACAATGGACATAAAGTTGGGGATTTTTTTTAAAGAATTGGGCCACAACTTTACTAAAAACTTACTAAATGATAGGGCGGCCTATGTGGCATGTGTCATGTCATCAAATACACATGGAGTCAACAATCAAACTAAAGATTGGAAAAAAGAAAAGAAAAACATAAAAAGGGCAAGATCAATCAATGAAAATTTAGTTTCATATATGGCTATCCGTTTTTTCCAGTTTTGCAACAGATGTCCACGCGATTATTATCTCACACTGTTAGGGAAGTATGCACGACAATCTTCCATGCTCTTCATATTTGGAAAACAAGCAATTCATGCCATAAAGGTGAATGGCCATAAAGGTAATGGAGGCACATCATGCCTTACTGAACATAATGTCTAAAAAGAAGAGTAAATGATGACGAAGTGGACGACTTTCTCTGATTTTGCAACGATTTTCTGTGAAATTTTACAATGAAAAATGGTTGTCTACGAGTTGTATGTTTAAATTTCAAACGAAATGATATTAGTTACTGGTTTAATTAATTTCAATTAATCAAGTAATTAGTAATTTTCGACCAAAAAAAAAAAGTAATTAGTAATGACGCCAACACAGAAGGGTAAGATGGAAAACCCTTTTAATTTTCATCCAATGGCGGCCCATTAATTAATAATGAAAGGACTTAACAAAATTGAAAAAATTAAATTAGAAAAATGGGAATCGCAGCACTTCAGTCTCGCTTTTATTCTGAATCCAAAAAAGGGTAAACTCAGAATTATTCTGGCAGTAGTTCAAAATTTCCTCCTTTACACGCGTGAGCGAATGATCTTCTTTTTGTGTTTTTTCCCTCATGAACTCGAGTAACGAAAGGCATCACATCAAAAAGTTCTTACATTGTTTGAGTTATATTCTGTTCTAGTGCCCACATAGATTTATTGGGGATAATGACAATATAAGTGCCATAATTTTCATACGATGAATGCTATAACTTTTTTTCAACCACTTAAGTTTCATAACTTCAAAAAAAAAAAAATTACTTGAGTGCCATAACTTTCAATAGATCACTTAAGTACCAATTTTATTTTTAAAACGTTCATCTAAGTGCCGTAACTCCGACGTGACATAGTACTTGTGGTGAACGTTTTTAAAAAAGTTATGGCACTCAAGTATCTAATTAAAAAGTTATATAGCACTTAAGTAAGTGACCAAAAAAATTTTATGGCACTTAGGTAAGCGCCGTACATAAATTTTGGCACTTAAATAATAATAATAAAAATATGATACTCAAGTGAGCGTCATACGAAAGTTATGGCGCTTGTGGTATCCTTATCCCGATCTATCGTGAACATATTATGTTAGTTAGTTAAAGTTCGGTAAATTGATATTGCATTGAATTGGAAATGTTGAACCATTAAGAAAATTCCCCATGTAGTTTTATTTTTTCAAAATAAGTCGTAAATTAAAACAAATATCCATTATTTATGTCCTGTTGCGGATAAGACGCAAATTGAAAATTCACTCCTCAAATTGACTTTTGATAAGAATGATTTCAACTAGCAAATTAGAATTGTAAAAGATGCATGGGATAAGTACACTATGAATCCTAAAACTTGTCATGAAAGTGTAACTGAGTCCTAAAACTTTCAAAATGTGCAATCAAGTCCAAAAACTTTCGATAAGTTCAATCAATGGAAAGATTTGATTTCACCAATTTCACAAATTTTAAGACTCAATTACATTTTTTTAAGTTTTAGGACGCAATTGACTTTCTGACAAGTTTTAAGATTTAATTGCATTTTTTTGAAAGTTTTAGGACTCAATTGCACTTTCGTGATAAGATTTAGGATTTCCAACGTACTTATCCTACATTAAAAAAAATAAATGTTTTCATTTTCGAGTAAAAAAATTGTTATTTAATTTCTTTTTTTTTATCTCCCGTTGCTCTATGTGTTTGGTAATCCCATCTAGACTGATCAATTAACGACTGACAATTGATTTTATTCTTCCATTTGAATAGGTAATTTTGCATGTCTTCTTATCTTGAAACGTAGGGAAGTGCTTTACAAACATATGTTAAAAAAAAAAACACACACACATTCATTTACCTCCATCATCTTCATGCTTACTATAACTCTTTATTTTGATTTTAATGGTATCGAATCTATTTTTCGACTTTAGGATAAGAGTGGCCTTATAACAAACACCTTGTCACCTTGTCATTTGAGATATTATGTAAATGAACCTACTACCAAATTTAATGAGCTAAAATTAAAACAAATAAATTAAAAATGAGAAAGGTATCGATCAGATCATTCACGATAATCAAATATTTATGTGACAATTGTGCAGTCACTATAAATTTAGGGGGTCCTAATTCACCAAAGAGGAAAAAAAAATTACTGGACAAGTATTAGGAAACAGAGTAAAGTGAGGTCGTTATTAGCTTGATTGATTACCATTAGAAAAAAAAAAGGAGCGGAAAAAAATAGAATCGAATTTACCATTTGTCATTAGTCTGTCCTTTTTTCTCCATTGACTTGCGTTGCGTTTTACTCGTGTCAATGACACAGCAAAAGGAAAAAGGATCCATTTTTGAGTGGAATATTGATATAAGACAGTGTAGAGCCAGAGAGAGAGAGAGAGAGAGAGAGATAAAAAAAACGGTGGAATATCATCGATATCTGATAACAAGCAACAGTTCTAGTATCCTAAAGTCAGTATGATATTCAGAAGAATTCTTCTTTGTAATGTAACGAGCCAAAACGATTATTCTAGTGAACACCTGTCAAATGGTTGTCAAACCAGTTGTGTCTGGAGATGGTTGATCAGTTTGTTGTCCACTTCGAAAGCCTTTCCCAGGACATTGACATTGATCGGCAGCTTCAACCCAAAGACTGAATTTACGATTATTATGAGTCCCGGGGTTCTGGCTGCTCAAGAAAGCAAAGCCAGTGCATTCGTCTGTGCAATATTCAGCTGGAAGTGAATGAGGCCT
Organism: Psidium guajava; assembly: GCA_016432845.1. Classification (NCBI taxonomy): domain Eukaryota; kingdom Viridiplantae; phylum Streptophyta; class Magnoliopsida; order Myrtales; family Myrtaceae; genus Psidium; species Psidium guajava. The sequence goes on from CM028225.1 coordinate 15,692,634, forward strand.
TGCGGAAACACAAAAACTTCTCCTTTGCTCAGGACTTTGTTAAAGAGCATTGCTTAATTGGTTGGATGTGACCAAACCGGCATCGAGCGTGCCCTCCATGACCGCTAGCATCTCGGTGCCACGAGGATGAATATGGGGAGGGTTCAGACCCTATGGAGCAAAGTCAAGGCGGGCCATGGCAATGCTGAGAGTGTTGAGTCTCAGGAATTGGTCGATGAAAGCAATCGTGACTTTGGATCCGAGCTGATTCGATGAGTTCCTGGGGTATCTGAGCTTTGTGAAGAAGAAATCATCTGCAATGGGGAGCTTCAGGTCGTTGCAGAACTTCCCATTCACAAACACCACAGAGTAGGGGTAGTCGACTGCGACACAGAAGTTCTGAAGGGGACTCAGGTCGGAGGCAAAGGCATGGGATGATGCCAAAGCCAAGAGGACAAATGTTTGAAAGAACTTCATCATGAAAAAATATCTAAGCTTGATTTAATCTGTCTCGGAAATTCTGCTCCGTTGAGGATTGTTGTACTTGAAAAAACTTAATTTCAATAATGTAAAGGAAGCTACTGCAATTGCAGTAGATACGTGAGGGAGCTTTGAGGCTCAATGAAGAATTAGATTTTAGGGAAGAAAATTTTATTCCTCTTTTTTCTTCTATATTTTATTGTGTTGCAAATACAATGTATATAAAGGACTCTAAGAGATACAAAAGGTAATAGAATAACAAATATTCCCCAAATATTTTCTTAACTTAACAGATAAAATAAAAAAGGTAATAGAATAACAAATATTTCCTAAATATTTGCTGAGTATTTTCATCCCTTAACATCCCCCGCTAGCTAATGGTGAGGGTGAACCATTAGCTTGTACCGCAATTGAAGAAACCGGCAAGCAGGCAAGCCTTTAGTGAAGATATCGGCAGGTTGTTCTTTGGTAGAAATGTAGCGGACTACCAATTGTTTTTGAGTAATGTGTTCCCGAATGAAATGGTAATCAATTTCCACATGTTAGGTTCGAACATGAAACACAGGATTTGCAGATAAGTAGATGGCCGATAAGTTATCGCACCAAAGAGTGGGTGGCTCAGGTGTTTTCACATGAAGGTCTCGAAGAAGATATTCAAGCCACATTAACTCCGCCGTTGTATCCGCAAGACACTTGTATTCTGCTTCGGTGCTGGAACGAGCCATGGTTCGTTGCTTGCAAGATGACCAAGAGATTGTATTTGGTCCATGATAGATATAGAAACCACCAACAAAGCGACAGTCTGTCCGGTCACCTGCCCAACTGGCGTCAAAAAAATGCATGAAGCTGAGTGGTTGCCGCTCGAGTAAAAAGAAAATAACGCACGACCGTACCAGCCACGTAATGCAGAAGACGTTTCACAGCTTGCCAATCGGCCATAGTGGGGGCGTGAAGAAGCTGAATTCACCGCATATGCAATATCGAGCCGCATAAGAGTGAGATATTGAAGCACTCCCACAATGCTTCAAAACTAAAATGGGTTTGCAAGTGGCTCATGAGAAGCAATCGCGTTTGGTTCCACGGAATTGGTAGGAGTAGCAGCGGATTTGGCAGATTGCATATTAGCATTTTCCAATATTTCCCTCACAAATTGACCCTGGTGAAGATGTAACCCATCGTTGGTATGAAGCATTTCATTCCCCAAGACAATAATGAAAGTCCTCTAAATCCTTGATAGCAAATTCCAAGTGAAGGGATTGCATGAGATCATGTAATGGCGAGGTGCTTGTTTAAGGCCATATAACGAGCATCAAAGGCGATAAAAATAGGCAAGCTTACTCGCACCAACGAAACACTCTATTTGAGTCATATAAACTTCCTCCTCAAGTAATCCATGTAGGAACGCATTAGAGACATCCAATCGTCAAATATACCAATGTTGAGAATATGCCAAAGACAAGACCATGCAAATGGTAACGGGCTTGGCCACCGGAATAAATGTCTCGGTGTAATCGATACCCTCTTGTTGATGCAAACCTTGGCCACCAATATTTCTTTATATCATTCAATAGTTCCGTTGGAGCGAATATCTTATACACCCATTTGCATTCAATGGGTAGAGCATGAGCGGGAAGCGGAACAAGATCTCTATTAGTGCTTTGTATTCGGGCTGCATTGCAAGCTGCGGTTTCTCATCCTTTTCAGCCTTGGAAAAACAGGTGGGTTCTTCAAGAATATTAGGCTGAATCACAAGAGCCGAGGTGTGATTTCTTTTAAAAGTTCGACGAGCGATGGTCCCATCTCGAAAACAAGTCATCATAGGATGTGAAGATGCCGTTATCGTGGTAGAAGTTTCGTGAGGTACCTCAATAGGTTCAGTCGCAGTGTAGGTGGTGTCAACAAGTGAAACATCCAGATTTGGTGGAGAAACCCTTGGAGACTCGGGTGGTCCAGCAGGTGTCGAGGATGATAGGGACAAATCAACAGGAGAAAATAGTTCCGGATGTGATGGTGTTGAGGCATTTTGAGAGGAGTTTGGCATGGCAACAAGAGGATAGATGGCCTCATCAAAAGTGGCATCCTCAACAACATAAAAATGCTTATCTTTGGGATAATAGCAGTGATATCCTTTATATCCCCCAAAGGATAGCCCAACAAGGTGCAAACCTTGGATCTTGGTGCAAGCTTATGGGGCGAGTAAGGGCCAAGAAATGGACATTGCACAACCAAAAACATGTAAATGTGTAATATCGGGTTTAGAGTGAAATAAAGCTTCCCAGAGTGAAATATTGTCAATGACTGGTGTTGGCATGCGGTTAATTCAATAAATTGCAATTTCAAAAGCAAACTCCCGATACACTGGTGGAACAAAACCTTGATGAATAAGAGTCAATCTAGTTTCAACTATATGTCGATGTTTCCGTTCTACTATCTCGTTTTGATAAGGTGCATAAGGACAACAAACCCATTAGTGAATGCCATGCTCTCTATTGTACTAAACAAATTTGGCGGATGTGACAAATTCAGGTGCTCCGCCGCACTGTACTGACTTAATGTTGCAGTTAAGTTGATTTTCATCAAGTTTGTGAAAGGCTTAAAAATGGAACATGATTAACTGTGAAATGAGAATGAATAGAACCAGTATAACGCGAGATATCTTCAATAAAACAAATATAGTATTTATTGCCATTGAATGAAATAACAGGAGAGGGACCCAAAATATCAAAATGAATTAGTTCCAAAGGATGTTTTGACGTGGACAAAGTAGGATATTGACTTTCATGGTAATTTTTATTCTTAGCACACGCCGTACAAACTGAAAATAAAGAACTAAAACTAATGCTGGATGAATTGAGAAGATGCACAAGCCACTCAATGGTGGCATGTCCCAAGCGGTTATGCCATGGAGTGAGAGAAGCAATGGACGCCGAAGGTAAGGAAGGGTGGCAGGACGAAAAGGTGACACAGTAAAGTTCATTGTCAAGCACTCCATAAAGGATTTCTTGACCATTTTTAATAGACGTGACAATAAATGAGTTAGAATTGAATTGGAAAACATAATGGTCATCAAGAGAAAAAAGAGACACAGAAAGTAAGTTTCTAGTGATTCCAAGTACAACTAAAATTTGACAAAATATAAAGGACGGAGAAGAGGACGCAAGTGTACCTATGTGGGTGATCGGTAAGAAGAGACTGTCACCCACAACAAGTTGAGTTTGACCTAAATATGGAGTGACGCTTGTAAGTCCTACAAAATTGTCAATAACATGATGCGTAACACCTGAATTAACAAAACACACCAAAGATGTGAGAGCAAAGGGCAAACTTGATGGTGGCAAATATTGTGGCAACAAGTTCGAACCCGTCAAGTGGGCTTGTGTGGGCTAGACTGATCCAACAGAGCGGTAACATGTATTGGCCCTATGGCCTTGCTTGCTACAAAGTTGACAAAAATGGGCCTATTCCGTTGCGGTGTCTGCCACGATTTCTAGTTCCATAATGTGAGCCATGGCCATGGGATGTTCCAGAAAAATTCGCAGATTGATTAAAATATGCATGCACGTTGTTGAACCCATGACGGGTCTGCCGAGGAGGAGGCAGTCCTTGGCTAGTGTGAAAAGCCGCCGATGGGGGCTGATTGTTTGTTACCGACGCTTGCTCTAGCCTTCCCTCATGATTAAGAATTATTAAGGCATGAAGTTGGTCCTTTGTTGAAGACCCGGTTTGAGTTAAAACGGAGATTGCAGTGTTGAGACCCTAAAATTCAACACCCAAACCACAACAACAATATAGCATGATATTCATTAACAAATAAACGCTCACCAATAACAGCCAACTGGTCCGTGAGGCTAGTGGATTCCTATAGGAATTCCGTGACGAATTGGTGGCCTTTTGAGAGTGATTGAAGTTGGAGTCGTAAAGTGGACGCGCGGGTAGTTGATTGAGCGGCATACAAGTCTGCAAGGTACTTCCAAACACTTGCCGTGGTTGTGTGACTCGTCAATTGGCTACTATCGGAGCAGTCGACGAATTGAGGATGTAAGCCAAGACAATGGACTCGAAATTCCCAGTTTTCAAACGTCGGATTGGTCATCTATGTAATAGCCCCTCTCAATGCACTCTCCTTGATAGTCTCCTCCAGGTGGGGTTCGGTGCCGTCCAAAATGGACAACAATTGGGCGGGGCGAAAATACGGTAAGATCTGTGTTTTCCAGGTCGGAAAGTTCATCCCAGTTAGCTTCTCCCCAATACTTGGTTGTGACATGAGAGTGGGGTTACTTGAGGTAGTTGAGGACAGCGTCGATGCAAAAGATGATGTTCTTTTAGACATGGATTGGTGAGGCTTTCCGCAAAGGTGCTCTGATACCAACTTGAAAAAAAACTTAATTTCAATATATGTAAAGGAAGCTACTGCAATTGGATTAGACACACGAGGGAGCTGTGAGGCTCAATGAAGAATTAGGTTTTAGGGAAGAAAATTTTATTCCTCCTTTTTCTTCTGTATTTTATTGTGTTGCAAATACAATGCATATAAAGGACTCTAAGTGATAAGATATAAAAGGTAACAGAATAACAAATATTTCCTAAATATTTTCTTCCCTTAACAGATAAGATACAAGAGGCAACAAAATAACAAATATTCCCTAAATATTTGCTGAGCATTTTCTTTCCTTAACAGTTGTGAAATGCTGCATGTGCAGCAATTCTATATGTAGGAGTTAGTCAAGTGACTTGGTCCCAGTCAATTGGCCTGCAGGAAGCAGCTGAAGCCAGGAACGCTGCCGACTCCACAACATTTGTTTATTCTTCCGTGTTGCTGGTGAATCGTTCCGCAACCTCCACCACCTCATGTTTCCATCTTGCTTGTAAAAATAAACGAGCTCTCATCGAGAATCAGTCATTCAATCTTCGAAGAGAAGGATTCCCACATTACTTTTGATCGTTTCCATATTCTCAGATTTTCTAGTCTAAGATGGATGCATAGGGCTAGTTTAACTTTACATGCCAAATTTGAATTTTTAGAACACGGGTAATCAGACAGAAAACTGAAGGAACTGATGATTTGTGGATACTCTCTTTATGTGGGAACACCCTGCGTGTTTGGTGCGAGTTGTCAATTAAAAATGATGTAAAAGAAAGGGAAGATGATATCCACACCATAGGAAGTGAATCGGCAGCTTGGCAAGTGTTCCTACTTCATCGTGAATTGACATCTCGCTATGAGCATATGATGCGCCTTAAGAACTGGCCCTTGTTCAATCCAGCTGTACTCAAATCGCGCAGGGAAACCGATTATTTAAATATGATTGAAGAAGTCCACTTCCATAACATGCTTCTTCTTATCTGGGAAAGAGGATGGGTCAAAGAAAGGGGCGCTTGTTGTAGCAGTTGTGGAACAATTCATCTCTTGGAATAAAAAATAAACTACAACGAAGGAGACTTGGTATAGATCTGGCAAGTGTTTGCTTATCAGAGAAAATTTAGTACTGGGTCAACACCACCATCGTCTATAAAAAGGGACGATGTCTCCATTCGAGACATCTCACTCCTATCTCAAGCAAACAACAGAAGAGAAGACATCAAAGTCCCAACACTCCGGTGCACAACCACAATGAAGTTTCTTCCAACTTGCCTTCTCATCTTGGCTCTGGCAACCGCCACCGCTTTTGCCTACGACCCAAGTCCTCTTCAGGATTTCTGCGTGGCCATCAATGACCCCAAAGGTTGGAGCTCTGCTATAGCGTCACTCATATACTTCTGTTCTAATGAAGTGCTCCAAAAAGAGTTTCCGCTTAGATAAGCCTAATAACAAGAATTCTGTTTGTTATGCAGTATTTGTGAATGGAAAGTTTTGCAAAGACCCAAAACAAGTCACAGCAGATGACTTCCTCTTTAAGGGGTTCAGATACCCAGGGAACACTACAAACCAGCTCGGATCGAAAGTCACGCCCGCTTTTGTGGACCAATTTCCAGGGCTCAACACTCTCGGCATTTCCATGGCCCGTATCGACTTTGCTCCGGGTGGCCTGAACCCTCCTCACACTCACCCTCGTGGGACCGAGATTCTGGTCGTAACTGAGGGCACACTGCTTGTCGGCTTCGTCACGTCCAACCAATTGAACAACACCCTCCTCACCAAAGTCTTGTACAAAGGAGATGTGTTTGTGTTCCCAATCGGTCTCATCCACTTCCAACTGAATATCGGAAAGACCCCTGCACTGGCCTTTGCCGCTCTTAGTAGCCAGAACCCAGGAGTCATTACCATCGCTAATGCAGTTTTCGGATCAAAGCCGCCAATTTCGGCTGATGTTCTCACCAAGGCCTTTCAAGTTGACAAGAAGGTGGTTGACTATCTCCAAGCACAGTTTTGGTATGACAACAACTAAGGAGATACATTGACCTCCAAGGATTACCCCTATATTCTTCATACATGATTGCTTAGGTTGATAATTGCTTCCCAATAAACGAGTTGCCATTCATGTAACTTATCATGAATGCCTGAATTAATAAAAGATCATTCTTTATGATAGATATGAGCCAAACATGCTTCGGTTCATCCATTTTTTGTTTCTTCTTTTACTTCCGACAGATTCTGCGGTTGCACTTTCTCCCAAACAAATTGTATTTATCACATTTTGTGCTGAAGTTTGTGTTATTTGTCGTCTCCATTTGCACGGATTGTGATGTACTTTTGAGCAATTACCCAATACAAAAAAAAACTTTACAGGGTAATGGTATGAAAAACCTTCAATTTTTTTTTCATCTGATCCTAATTCTGCCTCTAACTTCTTTTGTCTACGAAATATCTCCAACCGGACTTTTTTTTGGTTAATAAAGTGCCGCACTTTCACTGTAGTTTCAAGTTTTCCCAAGCGTCCAACAATGGCCACTAATTTATTCAAGATTACGAACTTCGGAGGACCGTTGTTTTTCCATACGAAGGTGAGGCTGTTGAAGAAAACATTTGTTCTGATAAGAAACATCTCATTGACCATTATGTTTATTACTTTGAATAAACTAATATCGATTTTTGGATGCATTGGCATATTTGGGAATAGTGTGAGTTGATAATTTTTTTTAGACAAAAAAATGTTGGAGCAAAATTGTGATTAGACCTAAAGTTGGTGACTTTTAGGAAATTGATCCAAAACTTCGCTAAAAACTTACCAATGAAAGGGCAGCCTATGTGGCATGCGCCATGTCATCTAATACTTATGGAGTCAGAACCAAATTGAAAAAAGAGAAGAAAAACATATATCTGGCAAGATCAATCATATATGATTATCTGCTGCGATTGAAACTCCAATCAAGAGTCACATTACAAAAAGAAAGTACTCAATCAGAGAACACCACTCCAAAACCCTAATTAAACACAGCCATCCGAGTCCTCCCCTAGTAAAATAGAGCAAAGGAGATGACGAAGAACATAAGCACCACGTCTGCAATGCAGATTGCCAGCCACCAATCCTTCATCTCAAGGCTAAGGTCAAAAGTGCCATTGTAAATCGCATGGCGGCAAATCTGTCGATTCATGACTTCGGCCAACATCATTAGGATCGAGATGGTGACCACCGAGAGGCTGAGAACCGGGACAAATTTAGGGAAATAGGCTGAGAACTTGTTGCTCAAATGTAAAATAAACTTAGCCTACCAACAAGCTCCAACTAATTTGCTGCAACTTTCTATAATGCTTCAATTGTTAATTAAATGTTATATCCAGGAACTGTTGGTCAAGCAAAGCAAGAATCTTGCTAGTGCAAGCACATTGCACCAGCAGCACAAACAAGTGTTGGTACTAGCACAAGACTGCACCAGCAATCTAGTAGAGTCTTGTGCTTGAACAACCAGCACCCTCAATAAGTGCTGGTGCAAGCACAAGACTGCACCTGCTTATTTTTAATTAGTACAGCATAAGACCACCCAAAAACAAAACAAAACAAAACAACCATATACAGCACCGGTCAAAAGCAAGACAAAAACTAGACTTCCAAAAATATAGGCAATAGTACTTTTTTACATTCCGATTGACTGAATATCCATCTGTCTATCATTCAAAAAACAAAAACATACTAAAACCAACAAAAACCGAGATAAGCACATTACATTCTCCATTAGTCAATCTGAACATCCCTTGCCCAAAAATAATAACAATAATCACATGCAACACCCCCAACAAAAAAAACCATAACTAGCACCCTCCCATCGATCAATCTCAACAACCCCCTCAGTTCCTTTTCCTTTTGATGGACTTTTTGTTTGATTCACAATCCTTGCACAATTTCTAACTGGATTGGGACTTGCAGGTAATTAATATGGCCTTTTGAACTCATATATCTTCTTCTTTGTAGCAGCCATTCTCACAATGTTGTCTGCACGCAAGACAAGTTTCTAACCAAAAGAACGTGTTTGATAACTATACAAAATTTATATATAAAAAAAAAAGAACATAAATGCACTTGGCACAATAGTAAGGGAGTGTAAACAAAGATATAGACATGTAGGAGAGAAGTGAGCCAAACTCAAACTCCAGCAAGATTAATATGGACAACAGCAAGCATATTTATTCTTCATCACAACAGAACATAACACAGTAGTAACACAACTCTACTAGATCAATAGAGCTAACATCAGTCACAATTGACATTAACTCACACTTCTCTATAAGAAGATCAAGATGAAATTATGGATCGGAGATTCACCAAAGCAAGGGAGTGATTTTAGTGAAATCATGTCTGAAAATTGGAATGTTCCGGCCACCTTTGTGCAGATCGATGAGGGAGACTCTCGCTTGAGGATGATGATGGTAGCCATCACCCAGATTGGTGAGAAGGAACCTTGCTCGAGAGCGATGAGGGCAATCCTCCCAAATTTTGGAGTCAGCATATCTACAATGAAATCTACAATTTCACTCACCTTGAGATCATGCCCACGTGGCTAAAGCTTGATTTGATGATGGCGCTAAAGAAGATGTTGGGGTTAACAATACAACCTAAAGGGGAGTGAATAGGCTAAGTGAAAAATAAAAACAAACTTTCACGGAATATCAAACCATCACTAATGAAGATGGTCACGTGCAATAAACCAGTATGTGTGAAGCTAGTATGTAAATAGTGTGACACAGATAGATTAAATCTATAAACAACTTTGCGGAATATAACAAGTTAAAACTTCACCAGCTGCATAAATAGTTTAACACAACATGGAATGCAACCGATGAACAAATACGTAATTCGGTGCAGTGCTGATAAACAGATAATCTAATCATAAGTGGTGATAATAAAGAGATAGAAGATAGCACATTGAGTTTATAGTGGTTCAGCTTTATCCCCAAGTCTACATGCACTCTCCAAACTAATAGCCACAATGAGGCTGGAATCCACTAGTAATTAAAAAAAAAAAAACAAGTTACAATCAATGGTGCTAGTCCTATATTGATAAATCACACTATCAGAACAGCCACTACTCTTACATTTGTACACTTGACCATTTGCTATTACAACTTAGTAGCACCACAAAGTGACGATAATTAGTGTCACAGTTGCTAACGACAAGAGCAAACAGAAGAAGAAGACTTAAGCGCTAAGACTTGGTTTCTTCATCTTTACCCAACACTTTCTCACTTGCTTTTGCGGCCTTCCTTCTCCTTATATAGACCTTTAGGCTTCATACTAGCCATTTGCGGTCTTCAAAGATACATAGTTGACTATCAAGGACATACAACTGGACAATAGGCACACTAGATATCCTTATCCCCATGGGAGACAATAACAGTACTGATCTAGGCTAAAGACAAATAGTATTAATCATGATCCGATACAATTTGCACATGTCAAGTCAAGATATCATGAGGAACAACTTCATTCTTTGTCAAAAGATCAAATAGTATAGATCCTCTCGCATGTAAGGAATGATACTACAAGATACACTGTTCGTTTGTAATGTGCATAGGGCCAGCTGTTAGCAGTCCTACTGTAGCTTTTGTTTGTGGAATCCAGAGGATCCAATGGCTCTGTTATGAACTATAATCAATCATACTAGACAACGAATATTTGTTGCGACCCGAAATTTTTTTTTTCGATCGGGTTAACAGATAATTAGGTTTATTAGATGAATTAACCTAATATGGACCCTCCCAAGTTCTACCGAATCGCAACTTTGGTTTTTGTTCAAATGGTTTTAAAATTTAGAGTCACCACTAATCATTTTTGGTAGGTTGATTAGTTACCTAAGTAAATTAGTAGGATGACTAAATTACTTCTACGAACTAGAGATTATGAGTTCAAGGACTTGGTTATACTAGTTAATTAAAACTAGTGCCCTTTCGGTACCTTAATTTCATGGATATCCTAATTTGGCAACTCAAGCTTGGTTTATTCTTAAGACTCTAGTAGGGTGTTCTCTTTTTGTATTTTCACTTTTTAGATAGGATGCATGGGTGGTATTTTTTTATTTTCAAAGTGTTAAAAATTTCCTGAAACCGAAAGAGGGAGTGTGTTAATGACTTCTGTGCAGTGTTACAGTCTACTCATTTTGGGGTCTAGAAATTCAAAAATTAAACGGACAGGAAGTTAATGGCAGTAAACAAAGACCTCCAATGGATGGCCCAGCCTTGGCTTGGTTCTCCCCTTTGGAGTTTAATGGTGTAGGAATTAAATTGCGGGGATTTAAATAACAGTAAGTAAAAACCTCCAATGGGCGGCCTAGCATTGACTTGGCTCTTCCCTTGGGGGTTTGATGGTGCAGGAATTTAAATTGCAGAAAATAAACAACCTCCAGTGGATACGCTTTGCCTCTCCATTCTGGGGTTTTAGTTCTTTAAAATAAAATACAACAAATTATTTCAACAATTTGAACTAAAAATCCGTTGACGGGTTGGCTGCAAATTTGATGGGCATCTTGGAATTTGTTTGGGCCCACTTTGCACCTCCATGGAATTTATCGTTGATACGAAGTTATCCCTTTTTTTTTACCTGCCATAAAATATGGGAAAAAGGAAGATGGAGAAAGTGTATAGAATTTATGCTAATTTGAGACTAAAACCACAAATAAATGAATAAATAAAAACACTTAGCTCGAATTTGCTTGCTCGTTGATGAGGATGAACTCTTGATTTATGTTGATCGATGAAGGAATTGGTGATGATAACTCCTAACTTTAAACTCTCACCATTTTCAAAATTTCCTCTCTTTTTGATATTTTCTTTCTCTCCAATTTTTCTTCAATTTCCCAAAACCCTCTCAAACATCCAAAATTTTCTCCTCCAAAAAATCCCTTCTCCCAAACTCACTTCTTCCTTCTTTTATAGCCTACTCATCCATCTCCCATTCTAATTTTTCTACTAACTCTATCTCCCATTCTAATTCCTCCACTGACTCTTCTTCATTTTCATCTTCCTTTCTCCATCTCTATCTCACATTCTAATTTCTCCACTAACTCTTTTTCATCTTCATCTTCCCTTCTCCAAATCTATCTCCCATTCTACTAACTATTCTTCATCTCCATCTTCCATTCTCTATCCTCATCTTATTTTCTCTATCTTCTCTTCTCCATCTTCCCATCTTCATCTCCTCTTCTCCATCACCTCTTCTCCATCTTCCCATCTTCATCTCCTCTTCTCCATCTTCCCTTCTCTATTCTAATTTCTCCACTAACTCTTCTTTTTGTTATTTACAATGTAATCCCTCAAGTGTTAGGTATTTGTACTCTAGTTCATGAAATTTTAAGTATTTGCAATTCAGTCCCTGGAGAAATATTTTTTTAAGTCCAAATCTCCTCACAATTTTCGACACACCTACCGCATGTTGAATTTAAGCTCATTTCTTGCTACTAAAAATAATGCAAAATTTAATTAAAGGCATTTTTGTAAAATTGAGTCATTCTGGATATAATTGGGTCAAGATAAAAATTTGGAATATTAGAGAACAATGTCACAACTCCTAAAAGTGAAAAATAAAAATAAATTGACTCAAATTGGATTTTTTTAGGCCCGATTCGAGATTATGCTTGTGAAGAAATACACGACCCTGAATCGGATTTTTTTAAATTTGCGATGGCTAACATGAAAAAGAATTTAAAAGAAAAAATATTGACTATTTTTATGTATTTTAGTGGCCTCAAATGCTATTATTTATTAAATATTTTCCTAATTTTAAAAAAAATATTTAAAAAAATACAAAAAATAAGAAAAATTATTTTTTGCTCAAAAATGGTTGCCTAAGCTTGGCCAAGACTTCAAAAATTGATTTTACAATTTGCTTATTGTTTCTTGATTTTTTATGAATTTTCGAAAATAAAAATATCGAAAAAATACTGAAAATATGAAAATTTATTTTTTGGTTAAAATTGGTTCTCTAAGCTTGGCCAAGATCCCCAAAGTTGATTTTTTAATTTTATGAATTTTTATGAATTTTTTATTAATTTAAAAGAGAAAAGATGATTAAAAATCAGGTATCAACAATATCGCACCATTGTTACACCAATATTATTACTCCAAACTAACAAGCATACGCACTGTCATTAGTGCTACTTGCGAGTAACTTAGCAGACAATGACCAGTGATGATATTGACTCAAAGATATGTAGAGATAGCCACAATAGTCTTACCACCTTTCGTTAATACCAAAGACTTCTAAGAATATTATCTGGATTGATTCTTTCAAGCTACCATGATATACCCTCTTGAGACTTGTTCACTTATCTGTCACAACAAGGTTTCTTGTCTTTATTGATGGCACAAGATCATTGATGATGGTAATAAATTCACGATCTTCAAAATGGATACTTCTAACTATGTCGGAACGACTTGTTTTCCAAACCAGTTACTCTGTTGCTGTCAATGTCTATCTCCTGTTAGAATTTCCATAACTGCTCTGACACATCTCCAGTACTTTTGATGCGAACTCCAAGCCTTTGTAACAGCTATACTAGTCTCAAAAAACGTTCCCATCAAGTGAGCAAATGGTCAACACCTTCCAAGGCTCGATATATGCATTGCCATACAATCTAAAGTGCATATGATCAGTAGTCTGTTGATGCTGCCCATGACGAACTCATGTGTAATGACTTGGAACCAATCTTCCAATTATCCTTTTGGCTCCATCAACTTCCAAAGACTTCTAAGGACATCAACACACCTTTTGACTCATCGTCTTCACTAAATGGTCGAGTCAGCTTCCAAAGACCTTCAAGGACATTAGCATCACAATTGATTCCTTGTCTTCATGAAACTCTCTGTACCATTGGCAGTGGCGCTACCTTTCCACCTCATTTAAAGAAAACCGCTCCAGCCAATAATCTATTGTCATGATGGTGATCTTCTCTTCTATATTCTAGTCCTTCCAAGTATATTGGCAATCAAGATTCTACCAAGCTATTCATCTTCACAAGTGCGGTCCTTCCAAGCTTCAATGAACATTGTCGTTCTAGACTTGTTCACCTTCACCAAGGTCCGTCCAACTATTCACCTTATCTTGGTTCTTGCAAGCCATCACGAACATTCCCGTTCTTCTTGGCTTATTCACCTTCAATCAAAGTCCTTCCAGCTTGTTCACCTTTGTAAAGATCCTTTTAGCTTGTAAACATATCCATGCCAAATACCTTGTTCAACTTAGACATCTACAATGATCCTTCCATATCAATAGAGCATTTCCTAATTATGACAGAGCACTCAGTGTCACACCAGATGCTGATCAAGATACCATATGCACTACAGCTAGTGTATGTATCACCTGGTACTACTTGACCAATACATAAGTTAGTAGCATTTGATTATCTTTGTCATCTTCAAAATCTCGAGGAAGCTGTATCATAAAGCAGGCTTCGTGGCTTTCTCACATCGGTTCTCCCATCCATGCTACTTACATAGAAATATATTCACTCCAAAAAGATTCTAGAAGATGTTGACCATAAGTATTCAGTTTCCTCCATTGTGAAGAGGAAGGATTGAAAATTTCTTTCTATAGCCGACCTCGCCTTTCTCGAGGGGGAACATTCAGGCGCATTTATCTAAATCCTCTACTGCATCGAGGATCACTTTACCTGCTTATGCGTTCATAGCATAAGACTTTACTACTCAAACTGCATTATATACTCATCACTAATACAGCAGGCTCTCGCCCTATATACCTCATAGCCCAAAGACTAGTTGCTAATAATGGCTACGGATCTGGGAGTTGACACAGATTCCTATTTCTTAATGATATCTAATGATCAAGACAATTCCCATGAAACTCTTTCACACTGATTCTAGGGGGACAAAAACTGAGTCTAGACAAAAAAAAGTTCCAAATAAAGAATCTTGAATAGAAGAAGTGCGATCAATGCCTCTACATTAATAGGGCATTTTCAGAAGATTATTAATCTCGATCACGCTCAAGCTCTGCATCTGAAGAAGCTATCTTCTCTCAATTAGTGTCGATTGTGTAAATTAGGTTATGTGAAGCATGTTTCTATAAAATGGCCTTATTTTCTCTTTTCTTACCTCTTTTTTTTTTTGTTCCATATCTATTCACTGGCCACTAATCTATTTCGGGGAGTAGAAAAATTAACAAACTTACTTAAATAGATTTCTGATCTTTTTCTATTTCAAAAAATGAAAGAACAGAAAAGTAGAGAAATAGACCAGTTACCAAATAGGCCCCAAGTAATCCGACAAAAAAATTTAACACCAAAGTGAACGTCTTACCAAAGTTACGGCATTTGTAGTGTCATAAAGGAAATCAATTCTTTGAATGGCTATAAAGGTGATAGATGCACATCATGCCTTATTGAACATAATGTCAAAGAAAGAAGGGTAAATGATAGGCGAAAACGTAGAATTTCTTTGAGTCCTTGTCCTATGATTTGCCGTTAAATTTTACAAATAAAGCTAATTGTTTACGAATTGTATGTTTAGACTAACAATGAAATGAGATTAATAATTGATTGAATTAAATTTAACTAAGCATGAAATTAGGAATTAGTAATAATGTTGATAGAGAAGGGTAAAATGGAGAGTACATTAATTTTCATCCCAATTGTGGCCCATTAATTAGTAGTGAACGGGACTTAACGAAATTGAAACAATGGGGAATTTGTCGGGGACGAGCTTGTCAAAATGAGATCCACAGCCGAATCATAGCCCATCGTCTTGCTAAGGGTGCGCATGGCAAAACTTCTGCTTCAGAAATCAACTTTTAGTCAAATTTTAATTTTTCTATTTCTACTTAGAAACCCAAGTTGATTTTTTTTGCTTCTACTCCAAAAGTTGATTTTCGATCAGAGAAATTCATTTGGCAACAATTGAAAATTTCTACAATGAAAAATTAGTGCAAGTGGCCCAAAATTTTTTAATTCATTTTTAAATTTTTTAAATTTATTTTTAAAAAAATTTATTATTTATTTTTTACTCCAATGGCCGGAGACGGTGACTTGGAGGAAGCGGCAAGCAGTAGTGCTAACAATGGTGGTTGGTTTTGGTTAACAACCGGCAATGTCAATCGGAAGGCAGTGGCTAATGGTTAGCGATTGGGGGGGGATGGTTGGCAGCCGATAGTTGGTGGCGGTGGTTGGAGATCAGCAGTGGTCAATGGTTAGTGGTTAGGGGTGGGTGGCAGGGGTTGGCTGCAAGGGGGCACTAAGCAATCGCGGGCGGTAGTGGCCCTAGTGGGCAACGATAGCGGTTGGCAGTAAGGGGCGATGGGTGGCGATGGTCAATGGTGGTGATGGGCAGCGACAAGTGCTAGGTGATGATGGAGGTCAACAGCAATCAAAGGTGAGCTTCGTAGAAAAGAGTGAGACGTAATAAAAAAAAAAAGGGTGAGACAAAAAGTATTTCTTGAACTAAGAAGAAAATTTTTTAAACTTCTCAAATTGAGGGAAAATCAACCTCGGAAGTGAAAATTCACTTCAAAAGTAAAAGTTTCTTTCAGAAGTAAAATTTTTCACCAAACGAATTTCTACTTCAAAAGTTAAAGTATCAAATAGATTTCTACTTCAGAAGCACTATGGGAGTAGAAATCCCTTTCCAAAAGTGTTAACATGCGCACCCTAGGAGATAAAAATCAAAATTATGTTGGTGATAGTTTGAAATTTCTTCGTTGACTCATGTGGACGATTGATCTTCGTTTCGTGCTTTTTTTTTCCCGAATGAACTCGAGTGATGAAAGGCATCATATTGAATATTCTCACGTTGTTTGAGTTATCCCCAGTCCTAGTGCCCATATTAATTTACTATGAACATGTTATATTTTTTCATTTTTTTGGTCTAAAAAATGAATAATTGATCTCTTTTTCTATCTCCCTTTCTCTATGGTTTTGTTAATCCCATCTACAATTATTGATGAATTAACAACTCACAATTGGACTTATTCATCCATTCGAACTTGTATTTTTTCTTATCTTCTTATCTTAAAACACTGGGAAGTGCTTTATTACATATGTATAAAAACAACACATTTCATCTAACTCCTTCACCTTCATGCTCATTGTAACTCGTTATTTCAATTTTAATCGTATTGAATTTATTTTTCAATTTTAGAATAAAGAGTTACGTTCTAACAAACACTTTTTTTTTTCTTGTCATTTGATTAAAACTTACAAGAACTAATGTAAAAATTAAAAAGGGATCGCACAATCTATCGTATCTCTAACAAAAATCAAATCCTTAGTTGTGTCCAACTAGATTGTGAGACTAGTAATATTTTATGGTTAGTAAGTAATCTTCTGGAAACAAGAAATATATACTATAGCCATGTGAAAGTTGCTTAGTTGCTATAGCTTTAGGCAGTCCTAATTCACCCAAAAAAGAGAGAAAATTACTAGACGTGCTTTAAGAAATAGAGCGGACTGAGTTTATCGCTAGCTTGATGTCACAACCCTCTCAAGATTTTTATAAGTGGAATCTCGAGGGAGCTAATGGATTATCTAGATCTCGTCTGCTTGATAGGGTGGACTGTAGAGATCGATCGAAGGCGTGGGCCCTCCTAGGCCCAAAACAAATTGCGTCAAGGAGGAATTTTATCAAACGTGATTGACTTTAGTGTTGTCGGGTAACATGTAATCAATGTACATGCCATCATAGTCGCCACTAATCTTTTTTGTAGGGTAGATCAGGAACCCTACCTCACAGTTGGGAGAGACTGTTCGGTTCTATGAAAACTAGAGAAATGGGTCTAGGGACTTAGTTATGTTGATCTTTCAGTCAACACCCTTTCAGTACCTAAGTTAAGCAATTTTCTTATCTATAGAATTTATGCAAATATTTTTTAGGTGAGGTAAGTCTTAAATTCTAAAGGGTTCATGCAGATGGGGAAATGACTATTCTATCAAAGATGATTAGTAATTAGAAGTGTGCAATCAAGGAATCAAGATGTGCGGATAAATCACATCAAATCAACACTCAAATGGTCACATGAGCCTAGTAGATCCCTAAGAGCTTAGAGAATGCACCAATTAGGCTCGAGCATCATTTGGGAAATTTTGGGTCAAATTGATCAGATGGGCAAAATGGTCATTTTTCAAGATTGGGAATCCAAAATCATGAAAATAGGTCAAAATAGTTTAATGTGGTCATTTTCTATTTTTCATGATTTTTAGGAATTTGTTTGATTTTTTCTGATTTTTCTAGAATTTTTTCAATATTTTCAATTTTTTGGATTTTAAAAACAATTTAATTTTTATGTTTTCTGAATTTATTATTAATTTTTTGGATTGGATCGGGTTGACCCGGCCCACAGTCCCGAAGACCTGGCCCAAACCCACACAAGTTCAATCCCAGCATAAAACGACACCGCATTTATTTTTATTATTATTTTGAGAATTTTTTACTAAATAGGATAATCCTAAGGTCTAGAAATGGCCATGTGGCTAGCCCACGTCCATTGGATCAACATACTAAAAACGGCTCAAATTAGATGAAAAATAGATTTAGACCGTCTAAATCAATTACTAAAATTGCGGCCACAATTAACCTAATAGACTAAATATAAACCATCTGATCAAAATCTATTTTTTTTATTTCTGAAAATGGTTTTATAAACCAAAAGTCCATTTTTTTTAAAAAGATCTGGACAAGTGGCGCCACCTCCACTACCCGATCCATTTATTATTATTATAAAATGGATTATAACGGCCAAGCTGATGTGGCATTCACGTCAAACTCTAATCGATCAAACAGCCGACGTAGCCACATTTTCCTCACCTTCACGATAATCGAACAAATGGCCTAGGTTCGTCAGTGACCATCTGATGATGAAATCTTCACCAATCGTCCTAAATCCAATGACGATCATCTCCTAAACTACTACATATCAACATATCCTAAATCCAAAGTGATCTAACAATTCAATCAATGCATTTGAAGCTTGCATAGTCACAGCCATGGTAGATCTAATGTAGCAATCTAGATCATAAGAATTCAATTCCATTATAGAGAAGCTTCGCAAGGAGTTTAAAAGACTTACCTTGAGATTCGATTGAGCTCACAATTGCTAGATTTGGCTAGTCAAATCGCAATGAAATTGTGACTGGTTGAAGCTCGACTGAGGATTATCATGTATGATTGATTGAAAAACAAGATGCGAGCATGCTCAGTGAAGTTTAGGGAGCAAAATGCTCAGTTCAGAGCTCAAAAGTGGGACTCACCTTTTTAGGGATCGCTGAGCTACAAATCGACTCCTTAGAGCTCCAACGAACTTCTTGAAGTGATCTAAAGGCTTGATTTGCCCTAGATTGCTCGGGCTGAAGTGGAGAAACTTCAATTTGAAGCTTCATCAATGGAAACGCAAAGAGAGTTTCTCTCTCTCTCCTTTCTCACTCTCTCCATTATGTTTAGTCTAGCACAAGAATGAACTCTCCTTCTTCCCACAACTGCGTGGATTCTGTTATATCCACATTGGAAAATTTTTGCACGCCGAGAGGGCTATCACTGACTCTAAATCCGTATGTGAACTCGGATGCCAATGGGTCAAAATAGTGTCGGCGATGTTGGGATTCCATCCAATGTCGTTAGCAAGTACGGCGAGCTCAAACAAAACTTGAAATGGCTCGAATTGGCTAAGGGTTGACTTTTGCAGACCCGCAGATTGATCAAGTTTGCCAGACCAGTCGAGCCATCATTAGCCATGAAACCGGTGCCATTCAACACAAGGTGAGGAGCCAAACCAAAACGCTCTCAAAGTTCCTCCGATCATGGCCGATTACCACTTCAATTTCGGCGTCAAAGTCTGGCTTCCTCATGGCCATTTGAACATGCTTAGGAGAAGGGTAAATGGGGAAGAAGGTTGACCAGTATTGTGGGTCAGATCTGATCTGACCTGACAGACCCAATTGATCAAAAATTGGGCAATT
Organism: Psidium guajava; assembly: GCA_016432845.1. NCBI lineage: Eukaryota > Viridiplantae > Streptophyta > Magnoliopsida > Myrtales > Myrtaceae > Psidium > Psidium guajava. The sequence continues at coordinate 15,712,419 of CM028225.1, forward strand.
GACCCCTAAAAAATGTGAATTTTCAAGATTAAGCCGTAGAATTGAACTTAGGGCACGAAATCTATTAGAAAATGACATTTTTGTGACAAATGTGCAAGGAATTATACAAGAAAAAAACCCAAAATTTCTAATTGACCCAAAGATCCATTTTGGCAAATCCGAGCCCTAAATGACCATACTAGACCAAACTAATGCCACCATTCAATTTAGAAGGTTAAAAACTAAGGGGTGACATGCTTATATTTTCAATTTGGTCCCTAGAAAATTTTTAATTGCATTTTTAACGCAACCAGGGAACAAATTATAATCTTTCTTTTGCAATTTAGTCCTTTTTCATGAAACTGACAATCCTTGAGATTTTGAACTAAAATTTAAGTCTGAAAAATAGAGGGGCATGTTACGACTCTGAAAATGGAAAAATGGAAATTTAAAGGGCTAAAATGTAATGTCCAAGATTTTTGGAAATTAATTTGGGAATGTGTTCAATTAAGAAAACCACAATCTCAAATCAATTTTTTTTCAAATTTGCTTTGGCCAAAATGAAAAGGGATTTCAAATAAAAATATTTACTAATTTTTGTCGAGTATTTTTCTATTTTATGAAAATATTAAAAAATTGTCAAAAATCATTTTTTTGTTCAAAAATGATTTCCTAGGCTTGGACAAGGCTTCTAAAGTTGATTTTTCAATTTTATGACTTTTTATGACTTTTCTAAAAAAATTTCAAAAAATAATATGCTGAAAATATGAAAAATAATTTTTTGTTCAAAAATAGTTCCTTGGGCTTGGTCAAGGCTTCCAAAGTTGATTTTGTAATTTTTTGAATTTTTATAGATTTTCTATAAATGTTTTATAATAATAAAAAAAGATTGACAAAAAATCATGTGTCAACAGTTGATTGATACTTTATCAATTTCTAAATTCAATGGTTTCAATAAATTCCCTACAATAGTGCGTACCATTTGGTAAAGAAAAAAAGAAAAACACACAATTGAGTTTACCATTTGTCCCTAGTTTGTCCTTTATTCATTTTTAGCGACATGTTTATGTGTGATATCATTTCATCTCAATAAATAGTGTAGAACCACACAGAGAGAACAAAAAGTGGAATCTTATCAATATCAGATGACAAGCAATTGTACTAGTATCCTAAAGTCAGTATGATATTGAGAAGGATTCTTCTTTTTAATGCAAAGAATAAAACGATTATTCTGGTGAAAAATTGTATAATGGTTGTCAAACCAATTCTGTGCTTGGAAAGCCTTTGCTAGGGCATTGACATTGATCAGCGGCTTTGACCCAAAGACTGCATTCGCAATTGTTATGAGTCCTGGGTTTTGGCTACTCAAGAAAGCAAAGGCCAGTGCATTCGTCTGTCCAATATTCAGCTAGAAGTGAACGAGGCTTTGCAGAAACAAGAAAACATCTCCTTTCGTCAGGGCATACCACAACGTCTATTGTCCCTAAAAAATTTAGAGGATCCACTTCACCTCATCACAATATATACATGGATTAATCGTATACATTTTTCTAACTGCATGTCATAGATCAAGTCAAGTACTATCCATGGCATAATTCAAACAACCAACAGTATTAGAATGCGAAGCGTAGGACCAATGGTCCACCTCCATCCAAATACACTACGACATACTAGACAAATATGCAGTGAGCTAGGTACTTATAGAATTTCTCAACTACATGTTAAAGAACTTTGAAGCTTCCATGGCGGAACTCCTTAGAGTCACTCACAACATTCCAATAGTATCTCTACATATCCATTCCCTAAGTTGTCTCTATTGCACCCAAATTATCTATTTCAATATCTGCATCATTTTTCGCTCTACCCCATCCACCCCACTAACCACCTTGAAGCTTCATCAATTGTGACCTTAGAGTAACTGTTAGCTACAATGGAATCTAGCAAAACTGTAGACACTATCACATCTACTGCATTTTGAACATCTCTAGGCTCTACCTAAAGCTCCACTATTTCTCAACATCGTCTAAATCTTTCCCCCCCAATTGATTTATGACTTCTCTTCTAAAACATAGCAAATTCGTCAAAAATAGCCTCTCTGCTAAACATAAAACAAGGTGAATCTTCCTAAGGGCACCATAGCCTATATCCCTAAGCCTAAAAATATGCACTTGCTTGCCCCCCGCTCCTGTGCACCATCACTCACACAAGCATAAGCAAGGCAACCGAGCACTCTCGGTTTGGTGTAATTAGTAGACTTAACTAACCACGTTTCCTTAGAAATTTTCCAATCAGTTTTTGGTGAAAGTGATCTATTCACTAACCGATAAATGGTTTTCAATGCTTCAGCCTAATAATCTTCATCTAATCCAACATCGGAAAGTAAAGAGCGAGCTCTCTCAAATATAACTTCACTCATCAACTCCACAACTCCATTCAGCTATGGTTTGTCGGCAACAGTACAATGTTTCACTATGCCTTCCTTCACACAAAACTAACAAGCTCGTCAGAAAAATCCAACTATTTTATCAGTTCTTAGACATATAATCTTTCTTCCTATCTACTTTTCTATCATTGTGTTCCATGACTTAACCTACCTAGCACCTCACTCTTGTTCCTAACAAGACAAATCCATACTTTCCTTAAATGTCATCAACGAAGGACAACTCATTCCTGGCACCTCCTTTAGATAGGATTTGAGAAGGTCCCCATAAGTTTGTGTGTACACAGCCAACAATCTTCCAGGTTCGGTGAACTATCGTACTGAACTTCACTCTCTGCTGACTACCCATGTCGTAATGATCACAGAAGTCTAGCTTCTCAATTTGATGGCCTCTTAATAGACCCCTCTGAGTCATAAAAATCATATCTCTCTCCCACTCCTGTGTCCAAGTTTCATATGCCACAATTTTGTTGTGTTTTGACCTGAAGTATTAGAGAATCTAGCAGATGAGGCAATCATTGTTTTTCCCTAGAGGAGATGCAACCCGCAATCTATCTTCCCTCGTATCACAACAAGCACACCTCAAGAGACTTTTAAAACTCTACATTCAATAGAAGTCCGGTATCCTAACTTATCAAGAATACTCAATGAGATAAGATTCTTTCCTAGGTCTGGTACATGTTTACATCTTCAACATTCACACCACCCCATTGTGCATATTAATCTAAATTGTTCCGATCCCCACCACTATTTTCCATAAGCAGTTTACCACCCTCTGTGCACCAATAAGTAGTAAGCCGATGTCTATGAGAACAAAGCGCACATTACCTCTTCCAATGTAATTGTAGTGTGTCCCTGTAGCAATGAATTCATAAAGTGCTCAAAGCAATCTGGTAGAAATGATAATAACATCATACCTTGTTTCTCATCAGGTAAGGCCTCATTGACATATTTTAAGTCCAACATGAATTTGTTAAATTTATCTAAGTAGGCTCTAATGGATGCCTTCAACCATCCATAACTGAGACATCATTTTCAGCATATATGAGAATCTTTCATTACATAAAGTGCTTGAAGTTGAGTCCACAATATTGCGGCATCCTTCTCGTCAACACCTCCATTAGCACCTAATTCAATAGGTTCAACAAGATTATACTGCTTGCCTTCCTCATTAATACGTCCTTTTCAGCATCTTTCATTGTTTCAGGCAACTTATCTTTTCCCTTCAATTCTTTAGCCAAATCTTGAGTCATTAATAATGCCTCCATCTTGATGCTCCATAACCCAAAGTTGTTCATCTCATTTAAACTTCTCAATCTCAATTTTCACTCCAAACACGATTGCAATAACAAAATTTCTGAACAATGATTAGACAAGCAAACGCCCCAAATTAGCTCTAGAAAACCTATTTGTAGATCTGATACCAATTGTTGTGATAATTAGGCAAAAACACTAACAGATCTTGCAAATAAGTCAATGCCAAATCACCAAAAAATTAATTGAGGAACAGTTAAGGACGCCAAGGATTTACATTGTTCAGTTGAGGTATCGGTACCTATATTAACTGGAGAGTTGGCAATAAAATAATTTACTATAATTGGAGAATTAGAATTACAATCACTCACGTGCTCGAGTGTGTCCCACACCTAAATTGCACCCAAACCCACGGATCTTACCTTCACCTAATTTGCTCGAACGCCGTCGCCACTTCTTGAACTAACAGGCCCGCGAACGCTTCAGCAATAGAAGGTCAAGTTCCCTGTGTTCTCTGTTCTAACGAACAAGTGTATGTCAAGAAATGTTTTTCTCTCTGCAGACACAAAGCAAGGATTCCATTATCTCAATATTATAAGAAAGAAAAATAATCCCCAAATCAGGTAATTGGCCGAACCAAAAGGAAAGTTTCCTCTTGTTGTTTCCCTGCAGATTTGGTTTTGACGGAGTGCGTGTTCAGGATTGTCTCATTATTAACATAAGATCGGGTTTTGTACACTGCTCAAACTTGAGACATTAATTTAATAGAAGTCCTTAAGGAGACTCGGGTCAGAGGCAAAGGCATGGGATGATGGCAAAACCAATAGTCCTGAAGAGTTTCGTTGAGGATTGATGTGAATTTCTGCATGTTAGCAAATCCATTTTACAGGGGAAAGTCAGCTCAATTTTGACTTGGTCCGGGTCAATTGGCCTGCCGGAAGCAGCCGAAGTCAGGAACGTTCCCAAGTCCACAACAATTGTTTATTGTTCCGTGTTGCCGTTGAATCATCCTGCAACCTCCAACGCCTCATGTTTCTATCTTGCTTGGAAAAATAAACGAGTTTTCATCGAGAATGTCATTTGAACTTTGACGAGAAGGATTCCCACATCACTTTTCATCAATTTTAATTGACAGACGAAATGATCATACGATGCCCTTAGAGAAGAACTGGCCCTCGCTCAATTTAGCTGAACTTTGAATCCGCGCGGGACATCGAAACAGTAAAGAAGGAAACTCAAGATTTAAATAGGATTGAAGAAGTCCACTTCCATGGCAGCTAACGCGCTTTTCCTTATCTGGGAAGGAGGACAGGCCAAAGAGAGGGGCATTCTACTGTGGCAGTTGTGGAAAAATTCATCTCTTGGAATAAGAAATTAACTGCCACATAGGAGACTTGGTATAGATCTGCGTGGTGTTGCTTATAAAAGAAAATTTAGTACTGGGTCAACACCACCTTCATCAATAAAAAGGGACAATGTCTCCATACGAGACATCTCACTCCTATCTCAAGCAAACAACAGAAAGGAAGACATCAAAGCCTCAATTCTCCGGTGCACAACCGCAATGAAGTTTCTTCCAACTAGCCTTCTCATCTTGGCTCTGGCAACTGCCACAGCTTTTGCCTACGACCCGAGTCCTCTTCAGGATTTCTGCGTGGCCATCAATGACCCCGAAGGTGGGAGCTCTGCTATAGCGTCACTCGTGTATTTCGGTTTCCAATGATCCTAAAGGAATAGCTCTGAAAAAGAGTTTCTGCTTATCTAAGCCTCTGACAATATGATTTCTGTTTATTATGCAGTATTTGTGAATGGAAAGTTTTGCAAGGACCCAAAACAAGTCACAGCAGATGATTTCCTCTTTAAGGGGTTCAGATACCCGGGGAACACCGTGAACCCGCTCGGATCGAAAGTCACGCCCGCTTTTGTTGACCAATTTCCAGGACTCAACACTCTCGGCATTTCCATGGCTCGTATCGACTTTGCTCCGGGTGGCTTGAATCCTCCCCACACTCACCCTCGTGGCACCGAGATTCTAGTTGTGGCTGAGGGCACACTGCTTGTTGGCTTCGTCACGTCCAACCAATTGAACAACACCCTTCTCACCAAAGTCTTGTACAAAGGGGATGTGTTTGTGTTCCCAATAGGTCTCATCCACTTCCAGTTGAACATCGGAAAGACCCCCGCATTGGCCTTTGCCGCTCTAAGCAGCCAGAATCCAGGCGTCATTACCATCGCTAATGCCGTCTTCGGATCGAAGCCGCCCATTTCGGCCGATGTTCTCACCAAGGCCTTCCAAGTGGACAAGAAGGTGGTTGACTACCTCCAGGCACAGTTTTGGTACGACAACAACTAAGTGGATGCGCTGGCCTCCAAGACCTCGGATTACCCCCATATTCCCATACGTGATTGCTTAGATTGATAATTGCTTCCGAATAAACGAATTGCTCTTTATGTAACTGGTCACGATTGCCCGAAGTAATAAAAGATCATTCTTTATGATAGATATGAGCAGGACATGCTTAGGTCCATCCGTTTTCTATTTCTTCTTTATTTCCAACAGATTTTGCGGTTGAACTTTCTCCCAAAGAAATTTTATCTATCGCATTTTTGTGAAATTTGTGTCATTTGTTGTCTCCATTTGCACGAATTGTGATTAATTGGGAGCAATCAACCAATAAAAAATTTATGGGTAATTTTACATGTGCTAAAAATTTAAGGGGTAATTCTCTTAAAATAAACTTCAATTTTAAATCCAATCTTAATTTTGCTTCAATTTTTCCTTTGTCTAAAAAATATACCCACTCGGATTTTTTTTTTCTGTTAAAAAAAATGCCCAACTTTCACTATTCTTTCAAATTTACCCACTAGTTTATTCAAGATTATCAGTAGTGAAGATTATTGTTGTTTCATATGAAAGAATGTTGTTCACGAAAACACCTATTATAACAATCTCTGCCTGGCTCTGATATCGATAATTTTGAAGAAACTAAAGACCACATTGGACGTGCTAGAGTGAAAATCGGATTGAGTAAAAACGCGATTGGACCAAAAGATAGGGATTTGTTGGGGAAATTGGCCAAAACTTTACTAAAAACTAACCAAATGACAGGGCAGCCTAAAAAAATTTAAAAAAACAGAAAAAGAAAAGAAAAACATAAACATGGCAAGATTGACTAGCTAGAAAAACATAAACATAAATATGGCTATCCGTTCTTTCCAATATTGCAACAGATGTTCGCTCGACTAGCTAGTATCTCACACTATCATTAAAGTATGCACGACAGTTCTTCATGTTCTTCATATCTTTCGAATGGGGAAAGGACGCTAGAAATGATATAACTTTCGTACGATATTAATTTTGGTGCCAAAACTTTTCATCAAATCTCTTAAGTTATACTTTATTGATTATGGTGACGGCTGTTGAAAGTCGTAGGAAAGGTGGTGCAATGTGGGTCAGACATGGCTAAGACCCACAATGCAGTTGAGCAAAACCCGACTAGCGAGTCCACGATCGGAGCCACATCGACAAGGTCTCACGCATCAAACGAGGATATTAATAAGAGGGATCATTCCATTCTATCGGAGCATGCAAATGTTGGGATGATGAAAAAGGTCAGTGCCTAGATTTTGTTAGATGTTGGTGACTCGATAAGCTAGTACCTTTGTGAGCTATATTGATGATATGCTTACTTTTGGAACCAATATGATTGGAATCATTAAAATTAAGAAGTATCTAACTTCTATATTTAAAACAAAAAATTTGTGCAAATTTAATAAAATATAGTGGGGGTTACTCCTTGAGCTAAAGTGATTCCGTTGAAGAGATAAACATCTTGATTCCAAGGAAATGAGTACTCCATTTGACTTCCGTATTAAATTAAATTGTAAAACCTCTTATAGTAGTAACACAACTTGGATATACGAGTGTTATAGAGTCTTTGATGTATGTGATACATTACACTGGACCTGATGTTTCATTTTTCATGTGTAAGTTGAGTAGATATACTAGCAATCTAAGTATGAACATTAGAATGTTGTCAACGGATTTTTTGGTTATCTTAAGAGAACTAAAAATTGTGGATCGTTCTATAAAAACTATACGACTATATTAGAAGGGTACATCAACGCTTGTTGGATTATAAGTGTGGGAGACAATCATTCCATTTCTAGATGAATTTTCACGTTAGGTCAATGTGCTACATCTTGGGTGAGCAAGAAATAAACATGCATAACTCACTCAACAATAGAATATGAATTTATTGCTTTAGTAGCAATTGGAAAAAAGGCTGAATGGAAAAGAAAAATCTCTTATTATACATCCAATTATGGCCAACTCTTGTGCCTCCTATTTTCATTTACTATGATAATCAGACTACTTTGGCAAGGGTTTATAGATGCAATTATAATGGTAAGTCATAAGTATAGACATATTAGTCTAAGATTTGAATACGTGAGACAATTGGTTCAAGATGATACCATAAGAATTGTCTATGTGAAATCAGGCAAGCATATGGTCAATCTCTTTAAAAAGGCTCTACCAAGGGATGTGGTAAAGATGACCTCAAAAGAAATGGGATTGAAACCTTTTAACCAAAATCCCTAGTAATGGTAACCCACCATAATATGACACTAGTCATAAGGCTTAACAGGTAAAAACAAGTTAACTAAATGATTGCTTGATACTGATACTAGCCTAGACATGAAAAATCAATATCGTTTGTTACGTTATTAGAGTCTGAGTTATACTGTCAATGAATATAATACGAATTAGTAACGTGTTTTATTAGTAACAGGAAAACATGGTAAATAGTTCACATATATGAGCTGAGAAAATGGTGTTAATCTTATGAAAGTTAGGGTTACTTTCTAGATAACTCACGAAATCGGAACAACACAAGGCCACAATAGTGCAATAAATTATAGAACTTCTTGTTGGAACAGGAGACTAGTATTTGTGCAGTTTGTCCGATTCTATTATTTAAAGCAACAAGTTTAAAACTATAGCTACTTATAATTTCTATAGAATTTTGATATACTTGCACTAAATAAAGGTTTAACTCGAAAGATACCTTTATGTGTGTATATTAATCTTATGGAGATTTGGTTGTATGTTTTTAAAATTTTATTTTGTGATTTTTCTTTTCAAACAATATGGGGGATTGTTGGTAGTTTGTTTGTAAAATAAAATAAGAGGTGCCTTTTCCCACGTCAAAAATAGTGAGTGCACATGTGGACTCGATTTGGCACTAGTCAATTACGAATATTTTATTTATTAAAGTAACTGTTATTTCCTAGCAAAATAATGTGACTATTAAAAAAGGAGTTACAGTTATTTTTATTATTTTATACTTTCAAATTTAATGTAATAAAAAAACCATGTGGTATCCTAGCGAAACAATTGACTGTTCACAAAGGAGGAGTTACCGTTATTTTTATTATTATTTAATTTTAAAATTTTACTTATTCCAAATGAAGAAGTGTCTTTTCCCATTTGGTTGTTGCTCATTAGCGGTTATTTCAAAGGGATGAAACCTTCGAAAGATCATATCTATTCTGACATAATTGCTTAACTTTCAAAGGTTGTGTATGTTCAAAGATTTTCACAATAAATTATTGAATATTTATGTCCAATTCATAACAACAAGTTCCATTTTCGTTTCTTTTCAAAGATATATAATCATCTTTTATAATTGTTTCCATTTGAGAGTTTTTGGAGAAATATTATAATTACTGTCTAATATTTGCAGTGGAGACTTCGTTATATCCTAAATGAATTTTACCAATAACCATTAACAACGTCGTGGGAAAATAATTCCTTAGAAAAACTGAATTAATGCTTCAAAGTCTGATTCCATTTCACTTGTACCCCGTTTGCACATTGTAATTCCCAGCAAAAGGGAACATGATATCCATAGGAAGTGAATCGCCAACTTGGCAAGTGTTCCTACATCATCTTGAATTGACAATTCAATATGACCATATGATGTGCCTCGAGAAGAACTGGCCCTTGCTTAATCTAGTTGAACTTGAATGGCGCAGGACATCAAAACAGTATAGAAGGAAACCAAAAAATTTAAATATGATCCATCTCACTTAATGTAGCCCACATCAGAAAGGCTCTTACAGAGGAGACTGATTATTTGCGAATGTTGTTTTGATGTGCGAACACCCTACCTTTTCGTAGAAGGAAGGGAACTTGATATCCATAGGAAGTGAATCGGCAGATCCCCAAGTGTTTTCGTTGTGGAAGATGGAGATTCATGTGAACACACCAGTTCCTACATATATCTTGAATTGCCAACACAATATGAACATATGATCACCTCAAGAAGAACTGGCCCTTGCTCAATCCGGCAGAACTTGGATCGCCCACGACTTCGAAACATTATAGAAGGAAACCGACCATTTAAGTAGGATTGAATAAGTCCACTTACATATCAGATGACATAGTTTTCCTTATCTTGGAAAAAGGATAGGTCAAAGCGAGGGGCATTCTATGGTAGCAGTTGTGGAATAATTCCTCTCTCGGAATAAGAAATTAACTACCACATGGGAGACTTAGTATAGATCTGCCAAGTGTTGCTTATTAAAGAAAATTTAGTCCTGGGTCAACACCACCTTCATCTATAAAAAGGGACAAAGTCTCCATTCGAGACATCTCACTCCTATCTCAGGCAAACGACAGAAGAAGATAGCAAAGCCCCAACTCTCTGGTGCACAACCACAATGAAGCTTCTTCCAATTAGCCTTCTCATCTTGGCTCTGGCGACTGCCACCGCTCTTGCCTACGATCCGAGTCCTCTTCAGGACTTCTGCGTGGCCGTCAATGACCCTAAAGGTTGGAGCTCTGCCATAGCGTCACTCGTATATTTCTGTTCTATTGATCCTAAAGGAATGGCTCCTAAAAGAGTTTCCGCTTGGATAAGCCTAATAACATGAATTCTGTTTCTTGTGCAGTATTTGTGAATGGAAAGTTTTGCAAGGACCCAAAACAAGTCACAGCAGATGACTTCCTCTTTAAGGGGTTCAGATACCCGGGGAATACTGCGAACCCGCTCGGATCGAAAGTCACGCCCGCTTTTGTCGACCAATTTCCAGGACTCAACACTCTCGGCATTTCCATGGCTCGTATCGACTTCGCTCCGGGTGGCCTGAATCCTCCCCACACTCACCCTCGTGGGACCGAGATTCTCGTCGTGGTTGAGGGCACATTACTTGTCGGTTTCGTCACGTCCAACCAATTGAACAACACGCTTCTCACCAAAGTCTTGTACAAAGGGGATGTGTTTGTGTTCCCAATTGGTCTCATCCACTTCCAGCTGAACATCGGAAAGACCCCCGCACTGGCCTTTGCCGCTCTGAGCAGCCAAAATCCAGGAGTCATTACCATCGCTAATGCAGTCTTCGGATCGAAGCCGCCCATTTCAGCCGATGTTCTTACCAAGGCCTTTCAAGTGGACAAGAAGGTGGTTGACTACCTCCAGGCGCAGTTTTGGTACGACAACAACTAAATGGATGCATTGACCTCCAAGACGTTGGATTTCCCCCACATTCTCCATACATGATTGCTTCCGAATAAACGAATTGCTCTTTATGTAACTGGTCATGACTGCCTGAAGTAATAAAATATCATTTTTTATGATAGATATGAACAAGACATGCTTAGGTCCAAACGTTTTTTATTTCTTCTTTTGCTTCTAGCAGATTTTGCGGTTGCTAATAAATTTGTATTTAGCAAATCTCGTGAAGTTTGTGTCATCTGTTGCCTCCATTTGCACGGATTGTGATCAATTGGGAGCAATTAACCAATAAAAAGATTATGGGTAATGTTATACGTACTAAAACTTTATAGGGTAATTCTGTGGAAAAAAAAAACTTCAATTTTAGATCCAATCCTAAGTTTCCCTCCATTTTTTATTTGTCTAGAAAAATATGCCCACTCAAACTTTTTTTCGGTTAAAAAAATGCCCAACTTTCACTATACTTTCAAGTCTACCCACTAGTTTATTCAAGATTATCATCAATGAAGATTATTGTTTTTTCATATGGAAGTGAGGACGTTGATGAAAATACCAGTCTAATAATATCTAACTGGTCCTGATGTCGATAAGTTTGAAGAAATTGTCGACCACTTTGGACGTGCTAGACTGAAAGTTGGCAATTTTTTTAGACAAAAGAAAAGTTTGGAGCAGAAAACGCGATTGGATCAAAAGTTAGGGATTTTTTGGGGAATTTGGCCAAAACTTAGCTGAAAACTAACTAAATGATAGGGCAGGCAGGCACCATGTCCTCAATTACATATGGAGTCAGCAACCAAATAAAAAATTCTAAAAAAAAAGAAAAGAAAAACATAAACATGGCAAGATCAATCATATATGGCTATCCGTTCTTTCCAATATTGCAACGGATGTTCGCTCGACTAGTATCTTACACTGTAATTAAGGTATGCACGACAATTGTTCATGTTCTTCATATCTTTTGAATGGGGAAAGGACACTAGAAATACTATAACTTTCATACGATATCGATTTGGTGCCAAAACTTTTCATCAGATCACTTGAGTTATACTTTATTGATTATGGTGACGGCTGTTGAAAGTCATGAGAAATGGCGTGCAATTCGGGTCAGACATGGGTAAGACCAACGATGTAGTGGAGCAAAACACGACTAGCGAGTCCATAATCGGAGCCACATCGACAAGATCTCACACATCAAATGACGATATTAATAAGAGGGATCATCCCATTCAATTGAAGCATGCAAATGTCGCAATGAACGAAAAGGTCAGTGCCAAGATTTTGTTAAATGTTGGTGACTCGATAAGCTAGTATCTTTGTGAGCTATATTGATGATATGCTTAATTTTGGAAGCAATATGACTGGAATCATTAAAATTAAGAAGTATCTAACTTCCATAATATTTGGGTGAATTTTAAAAAATATAGTGGGAGTTACTTCTTGAGATAAAGTGATTCTGTTGAAAATATGTTAAATAAATTTGAACATCTTGGTTCCAAGGAAATGAGCACTCCATTTGATTTCGGTATTAAATTAAATTGTAATACTGGAATAGCAGTAGCACAACTTGAATATGCGAGTGCTGAGGGTCTTTTATGTATGTGATGCTTTGTACTAGACATGATATTACATTTTCCATGTGTAAGTTGAGTAAATATACTAGTAAGTGAAGCATGAGCAAAAAAGTTGTCACCGGATTTTTTGGTTAAGAGAACTAAAAATTGTGGACTGTTCTATAAAAATTGTATAGCTGCATTATAAGGGTACACCGACGCCAGTTGGATTATAAGTGTAGGAGACAAACATTCCATTTCTAGATAGATCTTCGTGTTAGGTGGATGCGCTATATCTTGGGCGTGGAAAGAAAAAACATGAACAACTCACTCAACAATGGAATGTGAATTTATTCCTAAGCAGCAACTAGGAAATAGAGTGAATGGAAAAGAAATTTCTTGTTAGACATCAAATTTTCACCTAATCTTAAGCCTTTTATTTCCATTCACTGTGACAGTCAGACTACTTTGCAAGGGTTTATAGTAGCATTTATTATGGTAAGTCATAAGTCTAGACATATCAGTCTAAGACATGAATACATGAGGCAACTGGTTCAAGATGATACCATAAGAATTGCCTATGTGAGATCAAGCAAAAATATGGTCAATCCATTCACAAAGGCTCTACCGAGGGACATGGTAAAGATTACCTCAAAAGAAATGAGGTTGAAATCCTTTGGCGAAAATCACTAGAGATGGTAACACAACATAATATGTCGTCTAACACTGGTAATAAGGTTTAATAGGTAAAAACAAGTTAACTAAATGATTGCTTGATATTGACACTAGCTCGAACATGAGAAATCAATATCGTCCGTTATGTTATTAGAGTCTGAGTTGTGCTATCAATGAAATATAATACAAATTAGTAATGTGTTATTATTAATAACAAAAAAAACATGATAAATGCTTCACCTATATGAGCTGAGAAAATGGTGTCGATCTTATGAAAGTTAGGGTTGCTTTGAAGATAACTCATGTTGTTATAGAACTTCTTGTTGAAAGAAGAAACCAGTATATGTACTGTATATCCAATTCTATTATTTAAAGTAACAACTTTAAAAGTTAAAGCTACTTATAATTTTATAGAAATTTGAGATGCTTGCACTAAATAAAAGTTTAACTTGAAAAATATCTTTATGTATATATATTATTCTTATGGAAATTTGCTTGTATGTCTTTAAAAATTTATTTCATGATTTTTCTTTACAAACAAAAGAGGTGGGGGGGGGGGGATTGAGATGTCGTGTCCCACATCGAAAAGAGTGAGTGCACAGGTCGACTTGATTCGGCACTAATCAACAATTATGAATTTTTTATTTATTAAAGTAACGGTTATGTCCGAGCAAAATAGAGGGATTGTTTACAAAGGAGTTACGGTTATTTTTATTATTTTATACTTTCAAATTGATTCTACTAAAATAACCGTGTGGTATCCTAGAGAAACAATTGATAAAGGAGGAGTTAAAAAATTTTTATTTTTATTTAATTTTAAAATTTTACTTCTTTCAAAGGAAGAAGTGTCTTTCCCCATTTGGTTGTTACTCATTAGCGGTTATTTCAAAGGGATGAAACCTTCGAAAGGTCATATCTACTCTGACATAATTGCTCAACTTTGAAAGGTTGAGTAAGTTCAAAGATTTTCACTATAAATTATTGAATATTTCTGTCCAATTCATAAAATCAACTTCCATTTTCATTTCTTTTCAAAGATATACAATCATCTTTTCTAATTGTTTCACTTTGAGATTTCTTGGAGAAATATAATTATTGTCTAATATTCTCGGTGGAGACTTTGTTATATTCTGGAGGAATTTTGCCAGTAAATATTAGTAACGTTGCTGGGAAAATAATTCCTTAAAGAAAGTGAATTCACACCTCAAAGTCTGATTCCATTCATTTATACCCATTCGTACATTGTAATTCCCAACAAAAGGGAACATGATATCCATAGGAAGTGAATCCCCAACTTGGCAAGTGCTCCTGCATCATCTTGAATTGATAACTCAATATGACCATATGATGCGCCTTGAGAAGAACTGGCCCTTGCTTAATCCAGTTGAACTTGAATGGCGCAGGACATCAAAACACTATAGGAGGAAACCAAAAATTTAAATATGATCCATCTCGCTTAGTGTAGCCCACATCGGAAAACCTCTTACAGAGGGAACTGATTATTTGCGGATATTTTCTTTATATGCGAACACCTTGCCTTTTCGTAGAAGGAAGGGAACTTGATATCCATACGAAATGAATCGGCAGATCGGCAAGTGTTTTCGTTGTGGAAGATGGAGATGCACGTGAAAACACTGGTTCCTACATCTATCTTGAACTGCCAACACAATATGAACGTATGATCGCCTCAAGAACTGGCCCCTCGCTCAATCCGGCAGAAATTGGATCGCCCGGTACTTCGAAACATCATAGAAGGAAACCGACGATTTAAATAGAATTGAAGAAGTCCACTTACGTATCAGATGACGTACTTTTCCTTATCTTGGAAAGGAGATGGGTCAAAGCGAGGGGCATTCTATGGTAGCAGTTGTGGAATAATTCCTCTGTCGGAATAAGAATTTAACTACTACATGGGAGACTTGGTATTGATCTGCGAAGTGCTGCTTATTAAAGAAAATTTAGAACTGGGTCAACACCAGCTTCATCTATAAAAAGGGACAATGTCTCCATACGAGACATCTCACTCCTATCTCAAGCAAACAAAAGAAGAAGATAGCAAAGCCCCAACTCTCCGGTGCACAGCCACCATGAAGCTTCTTCCAATTAGCCTTCTCATCTTGGCTCTGGCGACCGCCACTGCACTTGCCTACGACCCAAGTCCTCTACAGGACTTCTGCGTGGCCGTCAATGACCCTAAAGGTTGGAGCTCTGCTATAGCGTCACTCTATATTTCTGTTTTATTGATCCTAGAGGAAAAGCTCCTAAAAGAGTTTCCGCTTGGATAAGCCTAATAACATGAATTCTGTTTCTTGTGCAGTATTTGTGAATGGAAAATTTTGCAAGGACCCAAAACAAGTCACGGCAGATGACTTCCTCTTTAAGGGGTTCAGATACCCGGGGAATACTGCGAACCCGCTCGGATCGAAAGTCACGCCCGCTTTTGTCTACCAATTTCCAGGACTCAACACTCTCGGCATTTCCATGGCTCGTATCGACTTCGCCCCGGGTGGCCTCAATCCTCCCCACACTCACCCTCGTGGGACCGAGATTCTCGTCGTGGCTGAGGGCACACTACTTGTCGGTTTCGTCACGTCCAACCAATTGAACAACACCCTTCTCACCAAAGTCTTGTACAAAGGGGATGTGTTTGTGTTTCCAATTGGTCTCATCCACTTCCAGCTGAACATCGGAAAGACCCCCGCACTGGCCTTTGCCGCTCTGAGCAGCCAGAATCCAGGAGTCATTACCATCGCTAATGCAGTCTTCGGATCGAAGCCGCCCATTTCGGCCGATGTTCTCACCAAGGCCTTCCAAGTGGACAAGAAGGTGGTTGACTACCTCCAGGCACAGTTTTGGTACGACAACAACTAAGTGAATGCATTGACCTCCAAGGCGTCAGATTACCCCCATATTCTTCATACGTGATTGCTTAGATTGATAATTGCTTCCGAATAAACGAATTGCTCTTTATGTAACTGGTCATGACTGCCTGAAGTAATAAAATATCATTCTTTATGATAGATATGAGCAAGACATGCTTAGGTCCATCCATTTTCTATTTCTTCTTTTACTTCCAACAGATTTGCGATCAAACTTTCTCCCAAAGAAATTTGTATTTATCACATTTTGTGAAGTTTGTGTCATTTATTGTCTCCATTTGCACGGATTGTGATTAATTGGAGCAATTAACCAATAAAAAAATTATGGTTAATGTTACAGGTACTAAAACTTCATGGGGTAATTCTCCAAAAAAAAAAACTTCAATTTTAAATCCGATCCTAATTTTGCCTCGATTTTTTCTTTGTCTACAAAACAAGCCCACTCGAACTTTTTTTCTGTTAAAAAAAGGCCCAACTTTCACTATACATTCAAATCTACCCGCTTGTTTATTCAAGATTATCAGTATTGAAGATTATTATTGTTTCATACTAAAGTGAGGATGTTCATGAAAACACCTGTTCTAATAATCTCTAACCACCTCTGATGTCAATAAATTTGAAGAAACTAAGGACCACTTCGGACGCCCTAGCTAGAGTGAAAGTTGGAAAAAATTTTAGACAAAAAAGAATTGAGCAAAAACAAGATTGGACCAAAAGATAAGGATTTGTCGGGGAATTTGGCCAAAACTTTACTAAAAACTAACCAAATGACAGGGCAGCCTACATGGCATGCACCATGTCCTCAAATACATATGTGGTCAGCAACCAAACAAAAAAAAAATAAACGGAAAAGAAAAACATAAACATGGCAAGATCAATCATATATGGCTATCCGTTCTTTCCAATATTGCAACGGTTGTTCACTCGACTAGTATCTCACACTGTCATTAAAGTGTGCACGACAATTGTTCATGTTCTTCATATCTTTTGACTGAGGAAAGGACACTAGAAATGCTATAACTTTCATACGATATCGATTTGATGCCAAAACTTTTCATCAGATTACTTAAGTTACACTTTGTTGATTATGGTGACGGCTATTGAAAGTTGCAGGAAATGGGGTGCAATGCAGGTTAGACATGGGTAAGACCCACGATGCAGTCGAGCAAAACCCAACTGGCAAGTCCACTATCGGAGCCACATCAACAAAATCTCACGCATTAGACAATGATGTTAATAAGAGTGATCATTCCATTCGATGGGGGCATGCAAATTTTGGGATGATCGAAAAGGTCAGTGCCTATATTTTGTTCAATGTTGGTGGCTCGGTATGCTAGTACCTTTGTGAGCTATATTGATGGTATGTTTAATTTTGAAACTAATATGACTGGAATAATTGAAACTCAGAAGTATCTAACTTCCATATTTAAAATGAAATACTTGGGCAAATTTAAAAAGCATAATGAAGTTACTCGTTGAGCTAATGTGAGTACGTTGAAAGATGTTAAATTTAAACATCTTGATTCCAAAGAAATGAGTACTCCATTTTATTTTAGTATTAAATTAAATTGAAATATTGATATAGCAGTAACACAACTTGAATATGCGAGTGCTGTAAGTTCTTTGATGTATGTGATGCATTGTACTAGACCTGATATTACATTTTTCATGTATAAATTGAGTAGATATACTAGTAATTGAAGTATGAACATTAGAATGTTATCACCGGATTTTTTGGTTATCTTAAGAGAACTAATTATGGATTTTTCTATAAAAATTATACGGCTGGAAGGGTACAAGGACTCTAGTTGGATTATAATTGTGGGGAGACAAACATTTCATGTCTAGATGGATCTTCATGTTAGGTGGATGTGCTACATCTTGAGCGAGCAAGAAATAAACATGCATAACTCACTCAACAATGAAATGTGAATTTATTGTTTTAGCAGTAACTGGGAAATAGGTTGAATGGATAAGAAATTTCTTATTAAACATCAAATTATGGCCTAGTCTTATGCCTCATGTGATAATCAGACTATTTTGGCAAGGGTTTATAGTTGCACTTATAATAGTAAGCCATAAGTCTAGACATATCGGTCTAAGATTTGAATACGTGGGACAATTGGTTCAAAAAGGTACCATAAGAATTGTTTGTGTGTGATCAAGCAAGAATATGATCGATCCCTTTACAAAGGCTCTACCAAGAGATGTGGTAAAGATGACCTCAAAAGAAATGAGAATGAAACCCTTTGGCCAAAATCACTAGTAATGGTAACTCGACATAATATGTCGTCTAACATGAGTCATAAGGTTTAACGGGTAAAAACAAGTAAACTAAATTATTGCTTGATACTAACGCTAGCCTAGACATGAAAAATCAATATCCTTTATTACATTATTAGAGTCTTGAGTTATACTATCAATGAAATATAATACGAATTAGTAATGTATTTATTAGTAACAAAAAAAAACATGGCAAATACTTCACGTATATGAGCTAAGAAAATGGTGTCAATCTTATGAAATTAGGGTTACTTTCTTGATAACTCATGAAACAGAAACAAACAAAAGGCCATAATAGTGCAGTAATTATAGAACTTCATGTTGAAACAAGAGACTAGTATATGTGTGGTATGTCCGATTCTATTATTTAAAGTAACAAGTTTAAAGTTACATCTACTTGTAACTTTTACAAAATTTTGAGATACTTGTACTAAATAAGGTTTAACTTGAAAGACACCTTTATGTGTGTGTATATTAATCTTATGGAAATTTGGTTGTGTTTTTAAAATTTTATTTTGTGATTTTTCTTTACAAACAATGTGGGGGATTATCAATAGTTTGTTTGTAAAACAAACTAAGAGGTGTCTTGTCCCACATCAAAAAGAGTAAGTGCACACATGGACTTGATTTGGCACTAATCAACAATTATGAATTTTGCATTTATTGAAGTAACTGTTATTTCCGAACAAAATAGTGTGACTATTCACAAAGGAGTTATAGTTATTTTTATTATTTTATACTTTCAAATTTAATATGATAAAAATAACCGTGGTGTCCTAGCAAAACTGTTGACTGTTCACAAAGGATGAGTTACAGTTATTTTTATTATTATTTAATTTTAAAATTTTACTTCTTCCAACTGAAGAAGTACTTGTTCTCCCACTTGGTTGTTACTTATTAGAAGTTATTTCAAAGGGATGCAACCTTTGAAAGTTCGTATCTATTTTGACACAATTGCTCAACTTTGAAAGGAAGAAGTTTCTTCTCCCACTTGGTTGTTACTTATTAAGGGTTATTTGAAAGGGATGCATCCTTCGAAAGGTCGTATCTATTATGACATAATTATTGAATATGTCTTTCCAATTCATAACAACAACTTCCATTTTCGTTTCTTTTCAAAGATATACGATCATCTTTTCTAATTGTTTCTTTTTTAGAGTTCTTGGAGAAATATTAGAATTGCTATCTAATATTCCCAGCGGAGAATTTGTTTTATTCTGGAGGAATTTTGCCAGTAACCATTAGCAATGTCGTGGGAAAAATAATTCCTTAAAGAAAGTGAATTAATGTCTCAAAGTCTAATTGCATTCCATTTGTACCCGCTTGTACATTGTAATTCCCAACAAAAGGGAACATGATATCCATAGGAAGTGAATCGGCAACTTGGCAAGTGTTCCTACATCATCTTGAATTGACAACTCAATATGACCATATGATGCGCCTCGAGAAGAACTGGCCCTTGCTCAATCCAGCTGAACTTGAATGGCGCAGGACATCTAAACAGAATAGAAGGAAACCAAAAATTTAAATATGATCCATCTCGCTTAATGTAGCCCATGTCGAAAAAGCTCTTACAGTGGGAATTGATTATTTGCGAATATTTTCTTTATGTGCGAACACCCTCCCTTTTCGTAGAAGGAAGGGAACTTGATATCCATACGAAATGAATCGGCAGATCGGCAAGTGTTTTCGTTGTGGAAGATGGAGATGCATGTGAAAACAATGGTTCCTACATCTATCTTGAATTGCCAACACAATATGAACATATGATCGCCTCAAGAAGAACTGGCCCTTGCTCAATCCCCCAGAACTTGGATCGCCCACGACTTCGAAACATTATAGAAGGAAACCGACTATTTAAGTAGGATTGAATAAGTCCACTTACATATCCGATGACATATTTTTCCTTATATTGGAAAGAGGATAGGTCAAAGGGAGGGGCATTCTATGGTAGCAGTTGTGGAATAATTCCTCTCTCGGAATAAGAAATTAACTACGACATGGGAGACTTGGTATAGATCTGCCAAGTGTTGGTTATTAAAGAAAATTTAGTACTGGGTCAACACCATCTTCATCTATAAAAAGGGACAATGTCTCCATACGAGACATCTCACTCCTATCTCAAGCAAACAACAGAAGAAGATAGCAAAGCCCCAACTCTCCGGTGCACAACCACAATGAAGCTTCTTCCAATTAGCCTTCTCATCTTGGCTCTGGCGACCGCTACCGCACTTGCCTATGACCCGAGTCCTCTTCAAGACTTCTGTGTGGCCGTCAATCACCCTGAAGGTTGCAGCTATAGTGTTACTCGTATTTTTCTGTCCTATTTATCCTAAAGGAATAGCTCCAAAAAGAGTTGCCGCTTGGATAAGCCTAATAACATGAATTCTGTTTCTTGTGCAGTATTTGTGAATGGAAAATTTTGCAAGGACCCAAAACAAGTCACGGCAGATGACTTCCTCTTTAAGGGGTTCAGATACCCGGGGAATACCGCAAACCCGCTCGGATCAAAAGTCACACCCGCTTTTGTCGACCAATTTCCAGGACTCAACACTCTCGGCATTTCCATGGCTCGCATCGACTACGCTCCGGGTGGCCTAAATCCTCCTCACACTCACCCTCGTGGGACCGAGATTCTGGTTGTGGCCGAGGGCACATTGCTTGTCGGCTTTGTCACGTCCAACCAATTGAACAACACCTTTCTCACCAAAGTCTTATACAAAGGGGATGTGTTTGTGTTCCCAATTGGTCTCATCCACTTCCAGCTGAACATCGGAAAGACCCCCGCACTGGCCTTTGCCGCTCTGAGCAGCCAGAATCCGGGAGTCATTACCATAGCCAATGCAGTCTTTGGATCGAAACCGCCCATTTCAGCTGATGTTCTCACCAAGGCCTTCCAAGTGGACAAGAAGGTGGTTGACTACCTCCAGGCGCAATTTTGGTACGACAACAACTAAGTGGATGCATTGACCTCCAAGATGTCGGATTACCCCATATTCTCCTTTCATGATTGCTTAGATTGACAATTGCTTCTAAATAAGCGTGTTGCTCTTTATGTAACTGGTCATGACCGCCTGAAGTAATAAAAGATCATTGTTTCTGATAGATATGAGCCAGACATGCTTAGGTCCATCCATTTTCTATTTCTTCTTTTGCTTCTAACAGATTTTGCAGTTGTACTCTCTCCCCCAAGAAATTTGAAATTTATCACATTTTTTGCGGCCTAATTCCCTTAAAATTCCTCAACTTTAGGCTTAGTTTCAAATCTACCTTGAACTTTTTTTTTTGTCTCGGAGAAATCCCAACTTTAGTTTATGCCCCAAATTTGTCCCATACTTTTTTTTGTCTTGAAAAAGCCCCCAACTTTAAGTCTAGTTCCAAATCTACTCCGATCTTTTTTTGTCTAAAAAAAAAGACCCCCAACTTAGGTTCAACCTCAAATCTGCCCTGAACTTTATTTTGTTTGAAAAAAATTACACACTTTCAATATACTCTCAAATGTAACTCGTGGTCTGGTCCCAACTTAACATGACATTTTCTAGTCAATAAAACATTCAAATCATCAAAGTAATGAGGCCAAAGGTACGGACCAAGGTGTCATTTCCTCGTGGATAATAGATCCAACTCAATGAAAAATTGTTGAAATTCTCTAAAATAAAACCATTATAGGATTTGTTAGGAAATTAGGCCCATTCTATGCTAAAGTTTGTGTCATTTGTTGTCTCCATTTGCACGGATTATGATATAATTGTGAGCAATTAACCAATAAAAAAATTATTGATAATGTTACACGTACTATAACTTTATAGGTAATTCTCTAAAAAAAATTCCATTTTAGATCCGATCTTAATTCTACCTTGAATTTTTCTTTGTCAATAAAATGTCGCCACCCGAACTTTTTGTCTATCAAAAAAAAAATGCCCAACTTTCCCTATACTTTCAAATCTACCCATGCATCCAAGATTAGCCACTAATTTACTAGGTAGCAGGACACTCAACGAGAGCCACCGTGTCAGTGTCGAAAGCATATCGCATCTCCAACACGTATCAGACACACTTGAATAGGTTTGAGCACACGGTCAACACGTCAAATTCATCAGTGACACGTGAGTTCAAAGGGGATCTGGCGGAGATCAAGGGTGGAGAGGAGGGCTTTTTCCCAATTTAGGTTTATTATTATTTTTTTACCATTTAGGATTGCAAAAAAAAATTTACGTTTTTGGGTCCCGCGCGGCACTTGCGCGACAGTCTTATTGCCGCGCGGGCCCGAGCCCGGCCCAGCGTGGCACTATGAGTGCCGCGCGGTCTTGTTTTCTTTTTTTCTTTTTTTTTATTTTAAACCTTCATTTTATATAAATTTTGTAATTTTTGACAAGTTTCTAATAATTTCAAATTTATATAAATTTGTATATATAATTTTTTCCTTTTGAAGCTTATTTTTTTAACATAATTATCAATAGTTAATTAAAAAATTTATTAATATGTTGTAATTAATTTATTGACTATGTAAATTTTCCTTTTCAAATTAATATGTATATAATTAATTTATTAATCTTTCTTTTCAAATATTTTTTTTTACTTTGAGGTATTTTTATAACATAATTCTCAATAATTAATTAAAAAATTATTAAGAAATATGTAATTAGTTTATTTAGTATGTAAATAAAAATAATAATAAAATAAAATTAATATGTTTATATAAATATATAAATTTTTAATATATAAGTTTTATAAATTTAAAAACTTATATAAATATATAAGTTATATAAATAATTTATATATTTATATTTTTAAATATATAAATTATAAATTTATAAATATATAAGTTATATAAATAATTTATATATTTATATTTATAAATATATAAATTATAAGTTTATAAATATATAATTTATATATTCATATTTATAAATATATAAATTATAAATTTAAATACTTATATAAATATATAAGTTTATATTATATATAAATATAAATTTATAAAAAAAAGTGAAAAAAATACGAAATTACTAAAAAAAAACTACCGCACCGGCCTCCTCAATATTATTTATTAATTATTTACATAATAATAAATTAATTACATACATATTAATAAAATTTTAAATTAATTATTGATAATAATGTTATAAAAATAAGCTTCCAAAAGAAAAAGTTTATATTTACAAAGTTATAAAAATTAAAAATTATTAAAATTACGTAAACAAAAACATAATTTAAAACAAAACTGCTGCACTGGCCTCCTAATTATTTTATTATTAGTTATTTGCATGATAAATTTTTATTTAATTATTAATAATTATGTTATAAAAATAAGGTTCAAGAGAAAAATATTTATATTTACAAAGTTATATAAATATAAAATTATCATAAAAACATACATTAAATTATGAAATTATAAAAAAAATGCAATTGCATGAGAAAAAAATGCAATTGTACTAATTTATTAAGCATTTATCCATGTTTTTGTAATCTGAAGATGTGGTCTTGAAATATCTTATTAATTTTATTTTATGATTTTTTTATTTACATACTAAATAAACTAATTACATATTTCTTAATAAGTTTTTAATTAATTATTGAGAATTAGGTTATAAAAATAAGCCTCAAAGTAAAAAAAATATTTGAAAAGAAAGATTAATAAATTAATTATATACATATTAATTTGAAAAGGAAAATTTACATTAATAAATTTTTTAATTAACTATTGATAATTATGTTAAAAAAATAAGCTTCAAAAGGAAAAAATTATATATACAAATTTATATAAATTTGAAATTATTAGAAACTCGTCAAAAATTACAAAATTTATATAAAATGAAGGTTTAAAATAAAAAAAATTGAAAAAAAGGAAACGGGCCCGCACGGCACTCAGAGTGCCGCGCCCGGCCCGCGCTGCAATAAGACTGCCGCGTGGGACCCAAAACCGTTAAAAAAAAATTGCAACCCTAAATGGTAAAAAATAATAATAATAACCTAAATTGGAAAAAAAAAAACCCTAGAGAGGAACTAAAGGAGCACGTGGTAGCAGAGGACGTCGGCGAGAAAGGCGGGGGAGAGGAGGCGTGTGAGGTCGAAGGAGGCAAGGTAGACGTTGGGGATGGCGAGGACAGTGATAGTGGAGCACTGCGCCAAATTCAAGGCGATGGTGGCGGAGAGTAGGGCAATGAAGGCGGAGAGCTCTGGGAAGATAGAGAGGAGTGCAGTGATGATGAGGGAGGTCGTGGGGGTTGTGGGTAGGGCATGGAAGAGCACATAGAGGAGGCAAGAGGGTTATTGAAATGGAGAACGTAGTTTATAAAGCGAGAGAAGCCAGTGTAATCTAAGCACTTGTGATAGATGGTGTAGATTCGATTCCCATCACATTTGGTTTTTCTCTTCTTCTTCTTCTTGGGTTAAGCTTAGCTTCCCATAATTATGACGAGTTAATGAAATAATGGCTCTTTCTACCCAAGTAATTTTCATGTACATTATGTTATATATTGTATTTGAAAATAATTTAAAACGACCAATTTAGGGATTTAATTCATATTAATTTGATTGAAATAATCATGAAAATGCAATTTATCATGTATATATAAAAATATACATATAATATATAATGTATCACAACGTATTAAAATTCTCTATTTTTTAAGAAATGAGTTGTCATCGTGTCATGTCGTGTCAGTGTGGATGCTACTTTGCTAGTTTATTCAAGATTATCAACATAAGAAAACTGTTGTTTTATACAAAGGTAAGGATGTTGATGAAGACACATGTTCTAATAATCTCTAGTTGGCACTGATATTGATAATTTTGAGAAACTAATGACCATTTTGATGCATCTGAATGAAAGCTGGTAATTTTTTTAGAAAAAAAAAAAGGAGCAAAAATGTGACTCGATGAAAAGTTAGGGATTTGTTAGAGAATTTGGCCAAAATTTTATTAAAATCTAACCAAATGACAAGGCAACCTATGTGACAGGCACCATGTCCTCAAATACATATGGAGCCAGTTCAACCAAACTAAAAACTTGAAAAAAGAAAAGAAAAACATATACATGCGATTAATCATATATGGTTATCCATTATTTCCAATATTGCAATAGATGTCCGCTCGACTATTATCTCACACTGTCATCAAAGTATGCACGGCAATCCTTCATGTTCTTCATATAAAAAAAATACTAAAAGTGTTATGACCTTTATATGACGCTCACTTTAATACCAAAACTTCTCATCAATCATTCAAGTTACACTTTAAAGGGGAAAGAAAACATCAATTAAGTGTCAGCTCGAAATTGGAATGCTAGAAATCAGACATGGCAATCTTTTATCAATTTGCCAAGTTGACGTGGCTCGCTAGTGTGGCCAGTCAGCATTAGTGGCTCTAAAGGACGTCGTCTACATTTTTTCCTCAAAAAGAAACCCTAATTCGAACAAATCAAACCATTACCAAATTCTTCAAACCCTAATTTAGACCAAGCAAATTTGCTACAACTGAAACCCCAATCAAGAGTCACATTACATAGAGAAAGCACTCAATCATAGAACACCACTCCAAAACCCTAAATAAACGCAGATGCCCCAGTCCCCTCGTAGTAAAATATGGCAAACGAGATGAAGAGGAACATGAGCACCGCGCCCGCAATGTAGATTGCGAGCCACCGATCCTTCATCAACAGGGTGAGGATGCAAGTGTTGTTGTCAATCGTGTGGCGGCAAACCTACAGATTCACGACTTCAGCCGGCAGCATGAGGATCAAGATGGCAGCCACTGGGAGGTCGGGATCCATGACCAACTTTGTTGCTCAAATGTAAAATAAATTTAGCCTATCAAACACAACTAGTTTGCTGCAACTTTCTGCAATGCTTCAATTGTTGGTTAACTCTTCTGTCGAGAAATTTTTGGTCAAGCAAAGCAAGCATTCATCCACCGGTGTTTTTTCCAGTTGGAGTTCTGTTACGCATCCTGTAAAACATCGCATGATTCGAGAAGTTACTTGTGCATCAAATGTGTCACGTAGTAATGACGCGTGAAGCAACAAGCTAATCATTGGTAAATGATTTCAAGATTCCAATAGAAAGTAGTAGAGGTGAACGTCTCACGAACAGCGTGATTGGCCTATGCTTCATTTAACTTCAACGATGTTGATCTACGACTCTCACAAGTTCATTATACTAGCTTCTTCTTTCTTTCTTTCTTTTTTTTTTTTGTGCCCTTTCGAAATCCTTATAAGCGTGGCTAATTCATTTCTTTGAATTGCATTCTTCATTTAAATCTAACTTTCAAACGATAATTCCCTAATACATTCTCGGTTTCTACGTGCTTTTCTCGATTTTTTTTTTTCGAAATGATCAATCAGATTCAAATTAATCTAAGAAATGATTTATAACCCATAATGTCAACCAGTACATGGTATAATTACTCTGGTGAGTCATTCATAGGGATGAGCCCAACAAACATGGAATTCCTCTTTACATGTTTGGGCTCTCCCTGCCCACTAACTCTTTTAAGATACTTGAGCTAATGGCCCTATTTTCAACATGCCCACAATCTTTCTACTTTCTCAAATAAAAGCAGAAACTCTGATCAAAAAATAAACATAGGAAAAAAAATCTTAAAAGTGTCAATATCTTTTTGGATTAATATTCTATTGCTTCCTCTTTTGGTATTATGTAAAATTATTTTCTAAATAGCATTGAGTTACTAACCATCGTTTGCAAATTGCATCATCCGAAAAATCAAGTTAAGCAAAGCCCTTTTTGTTCAAGTCGTTCTTTATTTTTATTACGCTCTCGCAATAAGGATCATCAGCATCAAGTTATTATGTAACTGAGATTTTCAAGTTAACTATTAACGTGTATCTAATCATGTTTGATTAATTGGTCCTAAAAAATATCTAAATTTCCCCTATGTGTGTAATAGGGTTGAGCAATTGGAACAGACCCCTTGTGAACTAAGGGGCAGTCTAATTCGGAGTTCCAACAAATAGGAACCGACCATTCACAAGGGGACCAATCTAGTTTCGAGTTCCAACAACTAGGAACTGGCGTTGATCAGTTTAGTCTTCAATTATATACCTTGAACCAGCTTGGTTTACTTAGGTACTTGGAACTAAATCGATTTTAAAATGACTTTATCCCTGATACTAGTTAAATTCTTTCCCTCTTTCTTTTTCTTCTAAAATAGAAAATATTTGTTGAAATTGAATAGATTTGCCATAATATTAAACGGTTTTATCCCTATTACAAGGTAAATTCTATTTACTTTTCTTTTTTTCTTCTAAGATAGAAAATACTTGTTGAAATTGAATAAATTTGACATATTATCCTCGAATAGAAAAAAATATATTCATATATGACACATTCATATGATATATAAGATAAAATTGAACAAAAAAAAAAAGGGCTTCGATCAACTGTTGGGTTAACCTTGAAACTAGGCTATTGAGACTTGAAGCTTGATTCTTTACTCATTCCATAGACGGCATTCAAGGATGGATGTAGACCCATCGAGCAGGGATAATCATTCCGGTCCTAGGAGAGGTGGCGACCATTCTCAAGAACCAAAAAGACTTTCTCATCCAATCCAAGAGTCAACAAAGTTGGCTCCCAAAAAATTGACAACCAATCCTGATACAGTAAGTTTCAACTCTGGAATATTAGCACAACATAATAAAAGGAAAAAATTTTCAAATAAGAAATTGAAGTACTTTAATTTTCTCAAATAAAGGCTTGAAGTGGAGCTGATTTCAAATAAGAGGCTGAAGTGTGAGGTTGAAGTGTCCTTTTTGTTTTAAAAAAAAATGCTTGACTGAAGAACATTTTCATTTTTTTATCACTTTAATTTTCTTTTCTTTTTTCTTTTTCTGTTTTCATCTTCTTTTCTTTTTCTTTTCCCTTTTTCTTTCTCCTTCCCTCGCTATCACTAACATCAAGCAAGGGCTGCCCATGCCGCCATCGAGTGGCCTTGCCCCCGTCAGCGTCGCTGACTCGCAAACACTAACCTAGGTCTGCAACATTTTAACGCCCGCTATACACAATGCCACAGAGAGAGAGAGAGAGAGAGAGAGAGAGAGAGAGATCACAGATACAAAGGAAACCCAAAGAAGCCCGCGAGTCTAAGGGTGAGTTTGGTTCAACATTTCAAATGGGCTTTGGTGAAATGCAAATGTCCTTAGCCTAAAGGGCTTTGGAAAAATGCTAATTGCGTTTGGAAAAAACTGATTTTAAAACGGGCTTTGGATTACATATTATTTGCTAAAAGTAACTTTACAAATGGGTTTTGGTAATTTTTACCATTGTGGGGGTTAGTTTTAGGAAAAAAAATTATTTTAGCATTCGGCCGAATGCTGAAAGCCCAATACTAGTTGGACTAGTATTGGACTTTCAGAATTCCCAAGGCCAACATTTGGCCAAATGCTGGCCTAAAACTGAACCAAACGGTTCAGCATTTTCCCAATGGGCTTTGAGGACTTAAAGCCCTTTGGAAATGCTGAACCAAACCCACCATAAGTCGGAACTTTCATTTTGGTTCTGCTTCATGCAAGTTATCTTCTTTTGTTGCGATTTGCCAAGAGGAAGAAAGGAGAATAGATTCACAAGACTCTCATTTCAAGGAAGAAGAAGAAGAAGTTGTCTTCGTGTTCATTGTAACATGGTAACCCTCACTCGCACTAGCCCAAGTGAGGGCGACATTGGCCTAGGCAAGGGTTGCCTGATAGTGGCACGGGCAGCCCTCGCTTGAGGCCGGCATTCTCTAGGGAAGGGAAAATAAATAATAATAAAAAAAGAAATGAAAATAAAATAAAATAAAATGGTAAAAGAATAAAATGCCCTTTGGTCAGGCCATTCTTTAAAACAAAGAAGGCATTTCAGATGTTTGTTTTAAATAAGATCTATTTCATATCCTTATTTAAAAAAATAAAAGTACTTCAAGTTTTTATTTAAAATTTTTCCTAATAAAAGGATAATTTCAGCTTATTATAATGTCGCATATTATTTCCTCAGTAATTTTGGAGAAGCTTCTATGTGGATCTCGGTCCATGGATCCAAAGTTCTCGTGACCATTGATCTATAAGACGTATATGCAAAAATCATATGATAAAATGGCTCTTGTAGATTGATGCAAATTTTTACTGTAGTTGTGTCTGCTCTATTTTTTCTGATTGGAATCCATGAAATCGTGAGAAAATATTAGGTAATCCTAGAGTACCAACACATCTCTGAACCATTCCATTACTTAATTGACATGTGTCACGAAGACCTACAATCCGGATTTTTCATAATCCCTCTTTTCTCTCACCTTTTCTTTTTCCTAAACACCCCTAGCTTTTTGTTTTTTTTTTATTTTCTTTTTCTTTTTCTGTTTATCTTATTTTGAATTCTGGGTTTTGTGCGTGTGAAAGTACGACGGGAGTTAGAAAATATTAGGATCGTGGTTGAAGTGCCTCCCGATCACCTGTGACCGGCGGTGAAGGAGCCACTAGCTGAGCCGCCGAGATCATGGGTGAGGAGGCCTCATCGCTAGCTAAGCCGCCGAGATTGTGGCCTACGAACCCTAGCAAGGAGGTGAATTAATCGACGGCCACTGTGGCGAAGACGACGATGACAACTAGGGGATGGGACTGCTTGGCTGAGGTAGTGGGTGGCAATAGCTGCTGCTGCCTGTGCATCACCATGAACCTCCTCACGATGGCCTTCCACTATCAGGGTGAGACGAATGCAGTGGTGCTCCGTGGCGGCGAAGCGGAAGAAGAATTACCAAAACTTGAGCTCCACGGTGGCTCGTGGGTGCTATGGATAGCCAATTCTTGGATCTGTCGACTGCCAAGGGGAGGGCGAGAGCGTGCAAGAGAGAAGGGGAGAGAGGAAAAGAAAAGGCGAGGGAAAAGAGGGATTCCGAAAAATTTGAATTCTGAGCCTTATGTGACACGTGTCAATCAAGTAATGGAGTGGTCCAGAGATGTGTTGGTGCTCCCGGAGCACCTAACATTTTCTCATAAACCCTCGCTAGGTGACAAAAGAAGATGGGGGAGAGGAACAGCTCACCACCCCCAAAGTCTAGCTGGCTTGCTCCCTTTCAATCGTTTGTCATTGGGCGTGCAATCGCATTCCGACACGTCGGTGCCAGGTGGACGCATTAACTATTGGACACGGATTTTTCTTTTCTCTTTTTTTTTTCTTTTTTGCTCTTGGACCAGGACCATTACCCAAATCATGAGCTGGGACTATTTTGGCCCCTTTCACGACAGACAGCAGACACCGCGATAAATCGATGATGATGATGATGATGCCGATGTCGACAGTGATGGGCCATCATGGTATTCATGCGACCAAATGTCTAGGACGACCATTTATCCTCTCTTTGCAGTCGTGGTTTCCTTTGATGGCCAGAATACATTTAAAATAAAGGTCGAATTTCAATTTTTGAAAAAATGGGTTATTTTCATTTGTCAAAAATACTACGCGTCCCCATGAAATTGGTACGATTTCTCGAAGTTCTCGATCCAAAAAAAAAAACAAAAATAAAAACAAAAACTGAATTAGGTGGCATCGCTGCGAATGTCTCCATCTCGTCTTGCCAATGATCAAGATATTCTCAAGCCTCACCGATCAAAGGAGATAACGCACGGAATGGCAACTTTTACCTTATTAAATTTCGGGTTTTAATGGGAAAAATTACGGCAAAGTCGACCTTCGACTTGGGAATTAAATAGACAATTGAATTGGCCGTGAATGTGGGCCCCATTCTCATTGATGCCCGTCAAGCTAGACAAACTCCGAATTACAAAACACCCCCTGTTGACATCAAAGATTAGATGAAATACTTTCCCCGGGAAGATTGCCAAGAGGGGAAGCCAAAGTCTTAACCAGTCAACATATCCAGCTGAATTCATCTTCATTCAAAAGTTTAAGTCAATGAGCTGTGGATCATGTAGAATATGTTTATTACTACACACCATATGAAATCTTCGATGTGGGACTTCTCTAACACAATTCACGCATATTTCTCCACGTATCTATATAGCTATTGGACGAAGGATTTCACTTTCTCTGAAATTTTATGTTTGAACTAGTTCGGCTTTGTTAAATATATGTCGAGTTTTTTTTTTCTTTTTCAGTAATTTTGGGTAAATCCAAGAAGACACAGAAGATAACTCTGCTGCAGATGGACCTCTTTCTGATCGCGGAAACGAAGGGGACCCCAAGACGTTTTATATATTGCGTTATATATTTGATAGGCAGGTCGGAACTTCAAAAGGAAAATGAGGACCGTTTTCTGGTCAGCTTGGAAGACAGTGTGAGGGCCCTGGACTAAGTAAAAGCAAATAAAATAAAGGGTTAATACTAAAAAAAAAACTCAAGTTAATACATGTATGATAAATTTATGTCAAATTATTTTTTTGATTAAGACAAATCTCAAACTGGTGCACTCGTTATAAATTTATCCAAAACTATTTTTTGATCAAGAAAAATCCTAAACCAATACATCTATGACAAATGGCCATAAATCGATTTTTTTTAACAACAAAAAATCTCAGACCGGTACTTATGTGACAAATTGAGTTAATATCACGAATAATTCCAAATTGATATACATGTGACAAATAAATGATAAATATCTCAAATTAGTATACCAATCAATTATCATGTGTCATCTAACTTAGCAATTTGATGATTATATTTAATAAAAATTAACGGAGGGTAAATCTATCAAAAGTGTATCAATTTTGGGTAAATCTATCACAAGTATATAAGTTTGGAGTTTTTTATGATAAAAAAATAATTTAAAATAAATTTATCATAAATATATCGATTTGGGATATTCCATAGTATCAACCCAAAAAATAAAAGTCCAGATTTTGGTTTTTAAATTTGATAGCCTACAGTTATTGTACGAATGGAAGAAAATGAGTCGCACAACGAAGGAAAAAATGAGTTCCCTTAGCAGAAGCCGCACAAAAAGTAGAAGCTGCGGGATCCGGATCCCTTAACATAGTAAAACTATATTAAGGGTGACATAAGCGATCTGGGCCGTCCAATTCAAAAATAGAGTGTCCAGATTGATTAATTCAAAATTTTAAAATTCCCGCCAAAACTTTTCCCCCCTTTGAAAAAGTTGATGTGGATCAATCTGGGCCGTCCATTTTGAATTGAACAGCCCGGATTAAGTAATGTCACCTCTAACATTATGTTAAGGGATCCAAATCCGAAACTGCATACATAGACTCCGAAGAAGGGTGACCCCTGTGAGCAAGCGACGATGATGTGACGTTCTCGATGTCACGTGCGGAGTAATTTTATGCAAACTGTGATTTTGTGTTGTGCGTTTTTTTTATATTTAATTGAGAGTTGATTTATTTGTAAATACTTAGGCCTAGGTATGATGTAGTTGCGAAAAACATGGGCATATTGAGCAATTGTAATTTCGATTTTCTGATTATAGTATTGGATTATTGTTGCCGGCTCTTTTCATGATTATCGGTACCGATATTCGAATTAGGCAATATAAATCTTCAATGCCCTTTTATCATTCACCTTTATTTCTTCTCCGAGCTTTCGAATTGATTCAACTTGCAAGATCCTGATTACTTTTTGTGTTATATTAAAAGGGGCTTAAACTCTTCGGTTAGAAAACAATGAAATCCCTCCTCATATGCGATTTTTTTTTTTTAAATATGAAGACACTATTCGACGAGTCAATTTGCGGATGAACCGTTGACCAAGACCGAGAAAACATGGACACAAAATCATCGACCATACCATACCATACTACACTATACTTCTCTACATACTAGTGGTCTGGTGGACTCCACTCCACCGTGCCCCGGAATCAGCGGCCTCTCCAATCAATTCAAGAAAAAGTCAACTAATGCATTTTCCATTCAGCTGACTCCCATGCCCAGAATTCAATGATTTCATCGACTCCCCAAAATATCTTTGAATATCTTATATATAAAAATAAAAATAAAAATTTGTTTACCTTAGCTCCTCCATAAATTCTCTGGCGGCAAAATAAAATCCCTCACCTACTCAAAATATAAATAAATGGTCGCTTATATTTATGTTCAGATTGAATGAAACCAAAGATATTGGGCTCGTGAATTCAAGAACAATGACTCTCATGAACCCCCACACATTAAATGGCTTTCCCTTTCGCCTGCTCAAGCTCCTCTTGCCGATTGCCAGATCCAATCTGCTGTCGGGTCTGCTCGATTATTGAGAACAGAATCTGAAAATTCAAATTGTTGAATATTCCGTTATTTATAATTGTTTCTTATAGTGTTATGGAAGCATGTCAGAGAAGCCTTAGATAAATTATAATAAGAGATTTTGTCCTCTTAGTTTAGTGTGCAATTTAAACTTTAATCTAAGGAGGTCCATGTGACATGATCTGGTCAAATCTTGGTTCTTGCGTTTTTTTTTTTTTTTTGTCTTGTCCACAATCTACATGTGAGGAGCTCAGGAGACCAACAAAATCCCCTCGAATTAGGGTTTTGTTTTGGGAGCACTTTTCTTCCTTTTCAGCTTTCTTTTCTGGGTCAATGCCTTTTTATATTCAGCAATAAAGTTCTTCTGGGAAAAATTAAATTAAGCTACAAAAATTTAAGTTTTTAAAACAATAAAAAAAAAAATCTGCCAGACTACTCGAAACGGTTCTCCTTGTTTGGAAACAGTAGCAATGAGCAACATAAAACATCCAAAAACATCCCGAGAACCATTTTGGCTCCTTGTTAGCATGATCATAAGCATTAGGCTTTTCTTGTCATGGAAAAAAGGATTAATAACATAAAAAAACTTTAAAATTAATATACATATGATAAATTTATTTTGAACTATTTTTTTTATTGCACAGAAATCCAAACTAGTATATGTATGACAAATTTACCTCAAACTAATTTTTTAACCATGAAAGACTTCAAACTGATACATCTGTAACAAATTTACCATATATTAGTTTTCGTAAATTGGGTTGATATCACGAAAAATTCTAAATCGATACACATGTAACAAAGAAAATGTTAAAACTTAAAACTAGTGCACTCGTCAACTGTCAAATGTCATACAATTCATCAATTTGACGGTTTTAAAGAAATCTAACACAAGATAATTTATCACAAATGTATCCGTTTACATTTTTTGATAATCAAAAAATTTATTCTTGATAAATTTATTGCATGTGTACTATTTTGAAGTTTTCATGGTATGAGCCCTAGAAAAAATGGCCGACGCCTACAAAAGCACCATTTTTGCATTAAAGAAGAATTTTTCATGACTAACCCATCATTGAAAAAATCTTTATTAACGCAAAAAAAAGATCCTATTCGGGCAAATGATCCGGGTTTTGCGAGAGTCTTCATCAATGCTCTTCGATTATTTCAAAGACATTTGTTATCTAGCTAGAGACCTACTTTAAAAGTTAGTGTGCGCGTACCTATCAGTGACTAATCTTCTGAAGATATTAACAATCGCTAATCCTGGATTAATCATCTCCTTGGCACTCTGATCAAGAAAAAGCTTAGAAAAACGTTAAAAGCGTGGAAGTAATAAACGAACTTAAACTAATTAGCGATGAAAAGCATCAACCGTCCAACCCCCAAACAAAACAAAAAAAAAAACCTAAACGGTCGTTTTTTTTCAAAAAAAAAAAAACAGCGAGAGAAGTGGACCAATCGGGTCACTGCCACATTCCAATTGGACCGACCCCCCAACCAAAGCTAAAAGACAATTAGATTCCCCATTTTTTGGGTCACAAAAATAAGCGACAAGCGAGAGAGAGCTCGGCATCGATTCAGCCCGATCCACGCAGACGAAAACCCTACATTGACGATGACGATGATCGAGAGGGAGAAGTACCGGACAACTTTTAAAACATGTTATGATTACATAATTAAGTCTCGAAACTTTCTCTTTTCGAATGTTTAAGTCATAAGCTTTACGAATTCGACGCGCTTAAGCCCTTCTCGTTGAGCCCGTAAGTTTTAAGCGAATGGAAAATGCACGTGGGATCTTTTAAATCAGAAACTCACGAATGTCGGTAACACCCAGATGTCAATGCGTGGCTTTACATGTAATTTTTTCTTTCTAATTTCGCGAAACTTGAATGGCATTGGCAAGGGAGTTGAGAATACCTTCTTCTTTTTTTTGTTCTTTCTTAAAAAGTCCAAATTAACTTTTTGACCACAAAAAATTATAAATCGATACATTTGTGATAAATTTGCTCTTTATTAAATTTCGTTAAATTTCTCCGTCAAATTACTAACTAACTCAAATGGCACGCGGTAGTCGATGGATTTATCAATTTGAAATTTTTATCCTCTATTTGTAACAAGTGTATCGATTTAGTATTTTTTTCGATATTAAATTTATTTAACGAATATTAACGAAAATTAAATTTTTCATAAATGTATCGATTTGAAATTTTTTTTATTAGTCCAAAATATTACATGTGCTAAAGATGATTTTGAAAAAAAAAAAAAAAAAGGGAAAGTAAGGTAGATGATGAATTGAGCTTTAAATACATGGAGGCAAGTAGAAAGAAACAGTGCAGTGAGCACTCGTAGTTCGAGCATGACTCCCCTCTCGATGAAAAAAGGTGGGGTGCCCCACACATCGCAGCTGTCTCCAGCCCATTTTCCCTCCCAAACCTCCCCTTCTACTTCACTTCCTAACTCTTTATATACCGCCCGCTCCTCCTCGCCACCACCATCACCGTCGCCTCCGCCGACCGCCCAAAAGTGAAAAATGTCGCCCGCCCACTTCACTGTCTCTCTGCTCCTCCTCCTCCTCCTCCGCCCCTCCAGTGCATCTGTCGCTCCTCATCGTCAAGAAGAGCAGACCTTGAAAACCACCACCGACCCGCAAATCCAATACCACAACCCGAAGCTCCCGCCGCGATCCTTCTCCCTCTCCTCCTCCAAGAAGTTCGAGGGCTCGTCGGACCTCGTCAAGCTCCGCTACCACATGGGCCCCGTCCTCTCCAACTCCCCCATCAACCTCTACCTCATCTGGTACGGCCGCTGGGCCTCCCAGCAGAAGCTCCTCATCAAGGACTTCCTCCTCTCCATCTCCGCCGCCTCCGGACGCCGCTCCTCCGCCGCGGCGGCTCCGCCGTCCCCCTCCGTGGCCGAGTGGTGGCGCACCGTCTCCCTCTACACCGACCAGACGGGCGCCAACGTGTCCCGCGCCGTCTTCGTCGCCGGCGAGCACGAGGACGCCGCCTGCTCCCACGGCCGCTCCCTCACGCGGCTCTCCGTCCAGCAGGTCATTGCCACAGCCGCGCGGGCCGCCCGCTTCCCCGTCGACCACCGTAACGGCGTCTACCTCGTCCTCACCGCCGAGGACGTCACGATGCAGGACTTCTGCCGCGCCGTCTGCGGCTTCCACTACTTCACCTTCCCCTCCATGGTCGGCTACACCCTCCCCTACGCCTGGGTCGGCAACTCCGGCCGCCAGTGCCCGGAGGTCTGCGCCTACCCCTTCGCCATCCCCGGCTACATGGGCGGCGCCGCCACCGGTGGCCCGAAGCCACTGTCGCCGCCTAACGGGGACGTCGGTGTGGACGGCATGATCAGCGTGATCGGGCACGAGCTGGCGGAGCTGTCGTCGAACCCACTGGTGAACGCGTGGTACGCCGGGGAGGACCCCACGGCGCCGACGGAGATCGGGGATCTCTGCGAGGGTCTCTACGGGACGGGCGGCGGCGGCGGTTACATCGGGCAGGTGATGAGGGACGGCGGAGGAAAGAGCTTCAACATGAACGGCCGGCGAGGGCGGAGGTTCTTGGTGCAGTGGCTGTGGAGCCCCGTCTTGAAGGCTTGTGCCGGTCCAAATGCTTTGGACTAATTTAGTTTAATTTCTTTTTTTTTTAACAAAGTGATTTTTGTAATCCTTTTTTATTATTTTTTTGGGCTTTTTTATATTTATTTTATGTCCTTGGCACTTAGAATTTTTACTTAGATGTAAAAAGTTCATGATAGATTCCTTCATATATTATATTGTTTTATTTCACCTTATGTTGGACGTGGCTGAGTGACAATTGCAAGTGCCAAGTGGGACTGTTAGTGTTATGTTAGGTTGAAATCCAGGGATGTTAGCCAATTTTGTCAGCAAGTAATTAGTGGGTAAGCATTCATTAAACTTGTTAATCCAGTCAGTACTGTGCCTTCACGGGCCATTTGGATTTGTTAAGACAAGAATTGACAAGGGTCGGACGTCAGTCCATTCTTTTGCTATTTTAAGTCAATCGGTCTAACCCAATTGGGTTGCCACCATCCATGGTCTAAATCTTAAACCCACGGCTCTGGATCATGTGGTCGGCAGGATATTTTCTCTGGATTTAATTAGTCTTTTAGATTTATTTTTTTTCATGTTTTCTCTGGATTTAATTAGTCTTTTAGATTTATTTTTTTTCATGGTAACAAAAACCATGCTTGGGAAATGTGTTTGAAAAGTTTTATATTACGCGTAGGAGTTTTTTTTTTTTTGATATAGAAAGGTGTCCGGACCAGCGTTCGTACGGATCGCGTACCTCGACTAATCCTCCGAGAGGGCTAGCCCAGCATCCCACCGCCACGACCCTCCGCTTAAATCACCGGCATTTAACGAGATTTGAACCCAGGACCTCTCGTGAAAGGACCAGAGCGCAAACCAGCTGAGCCACCGATGGGTGGGTTATTACGCGTAGGAGTTTTTTTTTGGTAAGGCATTACGCGTAGGAGTTAATACTACAAAAAATCTAGAATCGATACACTTATCATAATCTTATTAAAAATTTTACCACAAAATCTTAAATTGATGTGTTTTTGATAAATTTTTCTCAAATTAATTTTTTAACTATCAAGAAGCTCAAATTAGTTAATATGTAATGAATTTGTCATTTGTTAGTTTTAACTAAATTGAGTTAATATCGCGAAAAATTTTAAATTGATATGTTTATGACAAATAGAAGACAAAAATCCTAAATTGATGCGCTTATTAATTATTAATTTGACAGTAAAATTTAATCGAATCTAACGGATGATAAATTTGTCAACTGTATTAGTTTGAAGCTTTTCGTAATAAAAAAATTAATTTGGAGTAATATTATTACAAATGTATTGATTTAAAATTTTTTGTGATATGAACCCTACATATAAAGTCAGTTGTCAAATTCGGTATCCATTTTTCTTTTAGAGAATTAAATCACTCTTATGCCGACATAAAAAAAAATAAAGAAAAAATTAGATATAATTGATTGTCAAAGTTCAATGTTGTCTTCTGGTGATTACCTAACAAACATCCTACATTTTGTGAGGGTATATTCTCGTATTTGAATTCGATGCCTCGCTTTTAATCTCCAAATTTGTCTCTACAATTAAATTTGATTTAGAAAAGCGATTATAAAAGCGCAAACGTGTAATATTCTCAGAATAAGTTTTGCTAACAAATAAGCACAGAACAACCATGGATTGTCAATTTCAATCAAAGTGTCTATATGGGTTCATGATAATGGCGGTCTTTGTTCCTTTCCTTTCTTCACATATCATTAATTCTCAAATTGCGATTTTTTTTTTCAATTTTGTCAGTAATTATTTTATATGCTTATTGATTAAAAGAATCCTTCATGTAAAAATATCTGCACGTGCCTAAATGAAAGCTAGTCATAATTAGTATTAAGGTAGTGCGTATGAGTCCAAAACCCTGATATGGGTGTGAATTGTATGATGCATTTAAGCAATACTAACCCTTGTGCATTGCTAATCTCAACTCTAAGTCAAAAGAGAGCAAAAGGTAGGCTCCATCTAGGGAAAAAAAAGTTGACAAAATCCTCAATGATCTTTACACACATTATAAAGCACGTGAATTTTCTGTCCAATTTTTTTTTTTTTTTTGCCTCTCCCATCTTTGCGAGCTGGGCATAAACAAGGTCAACTTACCCACAAATGGTTCGCGATCAAATAAAATAATTCAAACTCGATCCACCCTCTCCAAGTTCAAAGATGAATCGGCGTGTCAGAACTGAGCTCGCATCTAGACCTGAAAACGGCTTTTCGATCATCGAGCGAAGTCAAGCAATTGCTACATTTTTATCACCAAGTAACAAAACCAGCCAAGCTAGGGGACTCAATTGAACTCCAAGGGGGGTGGCCTTGATCTCCACTTACCTGTCCATTGCTCAAAAGCCAAAAGCCTAGAGGACAAAAGGAGACGTGCACCGTGATTGAAGAG
This sequence comes from Psidium guajava, assembly GCA_016432845.1. Taxonomy (NCBI): domain Eukaryota; kingdom Viridiplantae; phylum Streptophyta; class Magnoliopsida; order Myrtales; family Myrtaceae; genus Psidium; species Psidium guajava. Next base: position 15,752,193 of record CM028225.1, read on the forward strand.
CATCAAAGGGCAACTTCAACTTCAATCAGGATGGTTGATGCCAGTGGTAGGAGAGAGGGCAATTCGAGTGATCAACAGCTAATGTTCTTACCCCAAAAAATAAATAAATAAATAAACAGCTAATGTAAGTGGGGGCCGCACAAGAGCTACTTGACCAGGATGATTGATTGTTGTCACTTTTACAGCCCATAGCCAGGGGGTTGAAAAAAGGTGTTTTTGGTTTTTGGTTTGGGGGGGTCCCATCTTTGATTGGAGGGCAGCTGTTGCCTCCGTGAAGAGGATAGAGAAGAGAGAAGAGAGTGTAGATTTTGAAAGGTTGGACATCCAACCACCTTAATCACGGATGATTTTAAAGGAAAATTAAGCATAAACTTTAGCTTAATATACATATACAATGTGATTTATAAACTTTTCATTTATTCGTTATGGCTCATAATCTTCCGGCACATGTTCAGTAATTCAAGTGCTAGATTGAATTCGTAAACATATCAATTCATAGACTTGATTGAACATTTGCCCAAAAGTTTAAGGACATCGCCGAATAAATTAAAATTTTAGGAATACCGCATTATATGTTGGACCAAAATGTAGGGACCACACAATTCATGGACTATATTAAATATTTATCCAAAAGTTCAGAGATTATATCGAATAAATTAAAAGTATAGGGATACCGTATTATACGTTGAATCAAAGTTCATGAACCGCAGTGGATAAATTAGAAGTTCAAGGATCATATTGCACGTTAACCAGAAGTTCACGAATCATTTGTATAATAATTCCCGACTTTAAAATTGTCGTGACCTGTACGCATCAAAATTATGGAACCTTTCGAATTAGGGTTCATCGTTGACTGTCCCGGCATTGATTGATGAAAGAATCAATCAATCGAGGATTCCGAGTAATCAAAAGACAACAACATACGGTGCGTTGGCATTGCTATCAGAATTTCAATTAGAACAAATAATCAATTGCATGGGAAAATAAGCACTCGATTCACGGAGAATACGTAGCATTGCACTTGTTTCGCCGAGAAAGTCGTTTTCATTGGCATCGATACCCACTGAACAAATAATCAATCGCAATGTGTAATGTAATTCCTGAAATTTTAATTTGCTTAATGCGATCTATAAACTTTGGCGTAATATGTAATATGGTCAATGAATTTTTTATACACGTTCAATTTAGTCTCGAAACTTTATGAAAATGTTTAATGCTTCCATTCCATTAATTTAAGTTTAGGGACAACCTTAAACATTTTCATATAATTCGGAGGCAAAATTGAACGTGCACCAAAAAGCCCATTGACAATGTTGAACAAACTAAAAGTTCGTAGATAAACATTGCGCAATGAACTAAAGTTCATGAATCAAATTGAAGAAATGAAAAAAATTTGAAAATCACATTTTAAATTGAGCTAAAATTCAGGGGCAAATTGCGTCATTTTCTATATTTGTTAGAATGTCACAATGTAGGTACACTAATTCCCGATTTCGATGGCGCACGGATGTAATTGTGGAGACAGCAAAGGACGATGGGGAACTACGTCGCAATATCTAAACGGGGACATCTTGGTACTTTCATTCTCTGGTCCATGTGAGATGGGCCCCACTGATCGGTCCTTGAACCGGAGAAGAGGAAAGAAGGGGCGGTCCGTGATCGTGGCTTTCACTTTCCCTTTGAGTTGGGGGGCCCGTTGAGTTTGGTTGGGGAGGGGGATAAAATGGGAGGAATGAAAGTTTAGGGGTAAAAATATGATAAAACAATTAATCTTTTTTTATAAAAGGATTAGCCCAATTAAAAATCTCAAATTGGCACCCGACGACATGTTTGTTCCAAAATAATTTTAATTTCAAGAATAATTACAAAATCGGCATCCAATGATACATTTAACTCAATTTAATTTTTGTCTCACCGAAATTCTTAAATTGGTACCCTTAATTCAAATTTGACATACGTTAGTAGTTTGGGACTGACGTGGAGGATCAATTTGAGCAACACCGGTTTGGGATTTTTTTTTTAAACGAAATAGTTTGAGGGAAAATGTGTTACGAGTATCAATTTTCAAATATTTTGTGAGACATTTTTTTTTTGATAAGTATGTTATGGGTATCATTTTGAGATATCCAAAGACTAAGGAAAATTTGTATGAAAGGTAGTTTTCACTCGCATTTTCCTCATCCATCGTCCCTAACGCTAACAATGCCTGGCTTGGCCTTTGCTAAGAAAAGAAAGAAGACATGTGCATCGAATCCACTTGGAGGAAATGCTCATAAAGAGGAAAGATGCGTCGGCTCACGGGCAGGGTCAAAAAGTTGAAAATTCTCTTCCTCTTGCTTTGAATCACGTTTAAGATATTTGTGCTTTTTCGCAATTCTATTTGCCTAACCCATCAGATATCAACTTTGTTGCGCTATGTTTGGTCGTCTAGATTTCTAATTAGGATAGAACTAAAAAAGATATGATATAAAATCAAATGATTTAGTTGTATTCTATTCACTGTTTGGTAAATCGCACTAATAAATATGAAGATCAGCATATCTTAATTTATCCATTGTTTGATTTGAATGGCATATTGGTGTAAATAAACTTGAAAATGCAAAAATAGAGATTGTAAAATTTCTCTTGATTCACTTCTAAAGAATCCATAAATACACAAATGAAGATAACCTCCATCAATCAATCGATAACTATTATATGATATCGATTTTAAATAGCAAAGTAGCCCATTGAAGTATTCTAGAGCCACTATGACAAGAAACTTAAACGGATTACAGCAACCTCAACGAGGTAGATCAGCTAGTGAATACAAAATTTAGAGAGAGGTCATTCACCTTCGTGGTTCCAAGCAAGTACAATGCCTCAACTCTTTCACGGGTTTTTGCCAAACTTCAATGTAAATCACGGAATAATGGAGGAAAAGGAATTTCGACTCTCTTAATGCTTTTGCGGACTTTTGACATGCACCAGAAAATTATGGAGGAGAAGAAGGTTCGGCTTTTTTTTATCATTTTTTGTGGAACTTTGACGTGAACATAAAAACTAAGGAGTGTGAATCCTTAACATGAACTAAAGAGATGGAGTAGAAGGAAATGGATAAGGTGTTTGTGTTTTAGAAATGTCAATGGCGCCCATTCTTTGATAATTGGATCAAGCATTTTCAAGTTTGGATTTGTTTATTTAAATTCGAATTCTTCTCATTCATTTTTATTTGCTTTTTTTAATCCCTTCAATAATTAGTGGATATAAATTTTACTAAATAGTAAATCATACTACTATACTAAAACATTTTATACTATTAGACTAGAAAGAAATTCAAGTACATCACTAATTATTGGAATAAACAAAATAACGTTTATTGTAATTTTTTGTCATTTTGACTTTTCTTTTTTGATGTTAGATTTCAACTATTATTCATATTAAAAATTTACTTTAGTTTTATGAATTTAAGAAGTTTTTTTTTATTAGAGAGAAATATGATGGATATAAGAAATTATATCCACCTTTATCCAATCTCCTTTGTGCGATATTTTTTCAAGGCAATATCCGCATTTATATCTTGCTTTATTTTGTTATGGACCAAAACCAAACACAATCTAGGATATATTTTGTCCTATTATGACTTTTATCTTGACAACCAAACGTAGCCAATTATAGATATAGTTGGATAACATAATCTTACAAGTTACAACCACGAAGGTGGCGGCTTACGTGCGTTAGGGCTTACTTTCAAGTGGTCGGGAGTCACGGAGTTTGTGGGTTTTGAGTATTGTCTTAACACGGGCTAGGGCTTACTTTGTGAGCTAACACGGGCTCGCGTTCGTTTGGCACTTTCGGAGGTCAACCTTCGAGGATTGTGCGCAATGGTCGGTTAGGGAAGATGATCGAATATAACTGCTGGCCACACATTTTGGGATATTAGGTTGTCGTGTCGGCCCGCGGTAACACCTGATGAAGGCACTTACGCTGGCCGACCCCTCACATCCTTCTTTGTTAGCGTATGTTATATTACGTCCATGAAGGGATGCGTTGGGGAGGACCTCACGAAGAGAGGTGTCTTTTGAAAGGCTACATTCTTATCTATGAAAGGGATATATAATTTCGAAGGGGCACGAGATAATGACAGAATAGAAATGTACATTCTCTATCCCTCTCTCAAAACAGACAAAAACACAAAAAGGGCTGCACATAATTATTTTGAGAAACGATCCACTTTTACATAATGGAATATAAATATTTTCTGACCGTGATTATATTCAGACCAACGTGTTGTAGATTCGGTGAGGATGCGCTAGTGATTCAACGACGTTTTTGGGTGTTTTTGCATCCATGCATCGAGGAGGTTAGCTAGTCGTACTTTTCAATCTATAATTCCCGCAACATAAAAAAGCTCGCATAACTTTATGGATTAACAAAATAAGATTTTGCTAAATTATGACATCATGCCACCTATTTACATAAAAAAAAAACGAGAGAATATCGTAATTTTTAGGCGTTGGTTCTTTTGTTACATGTTTTTTTTGTTATTACTTTGAAAGTCGAGTACTTTCTTATTAATTATAGCAAGGCGAGTGACAATAAAATGAGTAAAATAACTGCAATTTTTATGCAATTTTTTTTTTAGGCTTTTTCAGCAATCCATGAGATATATAACTGGTTTCTGGCGTGACCAATAGTCTGGTTTCCACCGAATATATTGACCAGCTAGAAACAACTGGAAAGCTTTATCTACTTCCGTTTAGTTTATCTAATTGGCCAAGATCCTATGTAATCTGAACTCTCCTACCGCCATTAGCGCCGGAACCCGACACGTGCTGCGCGTGCCGAAAGAGCTCGAGACACCTGGCATGCCGCGGGACGAGGAAGCATGCAGAAGAACCGGGAAGCCCTGTCCTTCTATAAAGTTCCGGGAAGGGCTTCGCTTCCATGGTGGCATTTGGTGTTTGCTCTGTCCTTCGAGGCCGCAAAGGGGAAAAGAAAGAAAGAGCCGAGAGAGATGGCGGATCGGAGCAGAACCACCGCCGGCTGCAACGACCAGTGTGGCTGTCCCAACCCCTGTCCCGGCGGCGGTGCTTGCAGGTGCGCCTCACTAGAATTTTTTGCTCTATCTTTCGTGGTACTTAATGTCATGTGTTAGTTACAGATAGAATCATATATTAATAAATTGCGATGTTTTGTAGGTGTGCATCATACTTAATTGTAATGCCTTTCGATCACACAAATATTTATTTATTTATTTATTGCGTACGCATTTTACGTTTATTTCGATACCCTTTTGATCCCGAGTTGAATTGAGCAATGCATACTCGTGAATAAAAATGATTGTGCATTTGATTTGAGTAGGTTGATTTGAGTAGGTGCACGTCGATTAGCGAAGCCTCGGGCGGGGACGATGGTCACAAGCGGTGCACGTGCGGCGAGCACTGCAGCTGCAACCCTTGCCCGTGCGCCAAGATGGAGGCTGCCACCGGCACCGGGAGGCGCTACTGCCGATGCGGTAACGGCTGCACGTGCGCCACGTGTGCTGCCTGAGTTTAGTTGAGTTTGTATTTTTTTTTGGGAGGGCGTACCTTTTCGGTGTTTGGGGGCTGTGTTTGCTGATTGTAAGTATTTTCCACGAGAATAAAACGAGGCCACGCTCTAAATCTGATAAATAAATCTAATCTCATTTTTTATGGATAAATTAAACGATGTATTATGAAAAATCCCGTAACAAACATTCTAGAAAGGAGGAAACGATGAATATAGAATGAGTGAGTCCCATATATTTATCGGTTTTTGCTCAACCAATAAGTGTGGAAGTACAGATATAGCTTACGGTAATTATGAAATACTTCATTTTCAGAATTGGCAACTCATGAATACAAAAAAAAAATCAAATAAGGATTTGAAATGTTATTATTTTCTCAAATAGATGCATGAAGCGGTATTTATCTCAAAATGTAATTTTAACCTAATTTTTAGTAAAATTAAATAAAAATAAATTTAAAAGGGAAAAAATTGAAATACAAGCGCTTGTGTTTCTTTTGTATCTATACACTTTAGTTTTTTTTTAAAATTTTTGTAAAAAGAAAAAGGAAAAATAATTAATTAATTAAAATGACAAAAATATCCCTAATCAATGGTGAGTCAAGCTTTTTGAAATTGATATGGCCACTTTATGCCTTTATTTGAAATAATATCAATTTTAAGTCTTTTTTTAAGATAATGGGGCGCTTTAGGGTTTTATTTGAAATGAGATAAGCCTTATACCCTAATTTGAGAAAAAAAAGGGGGCACTCGGGACTTTATTTTAAAATTTTTCAAAAAAAAATTATATCAAGTGCACAGTGACGTGGACCCAAAAAATGCATCCTATGATCGACTTGTATTTCTCACATGGTGCTCTCCAATGTATACGTATTTTCTCATGTGCCGAGCACATAAAATATTGTATTTCTAGACAAGTGCCTAAAAAGATACTTTTAGCAAAAAAATTACATAAAAATGTAAAAACCTGAAAGAGTGAAAGAATTGTTTACGAATTAGTTTTATGGACTTTTATTCGTCGATCAATTGAGCAAAAATAATTTTACGGTCAAAGGAAATATGCATACTTAAAATTAGGAAATTTGTTTCCTAACCCAAAAGAAAAATAATTTCTCAAAAAGTAATTTTCTTTACCATTAGTATTCTTCGAAACAAACTAACCTTAAATTTTGACATTTTTTTTTTGTTTCAGTGTGTCAATCCCAATCGGACCAATATCGATATCAATCCAACCCAAATTAGAAACTTTGGACCGAGCTTGTTTTGCGTATGGGCCTCAATGAGCATGCACAGCGACCTCACTGATCTAGGTCGACCTCGGCCCGTTTTAGTTCGAGTAGAATTGGTCGATTTCTAAGTTCCCTATACCACGTGACATTGGGCAAATCAATTCAAATTCCGTTAATTCCCTAAGAGAATTCTCAACTTTAGATCTAATCCTAATTCTGCCGGTATTTTTTTTTTTGTGTAAAAAAAATCTCCAACTTTTGCTTTGGTCCCAAATTTACCAATGCGTCCGAAAATCATCACCGATTTCCTCAATATTATCAACATCCCAAGGTTGCCGTTATTTTGTACGAACAAGAGGATATCGATGAAGATGCAAGTTCTGATGAGGGATCTCTAAGTGGCCTTGATGTTGATAATTTTTAATAAATTGGTGGCAATTTTTAAACGTGGTGGTGGTTTGTGGTCGTGTGCTCTAATCCTCTGAGCTATAGGCCTCGCCTCGCCTCATCTTGTCTCCACTGGATCTGATCTTGGGAATACCTTGTATTTTTCCCACCACCTCGAGCTGTCTCACGATACCTTCTACAAGTTGGCCCGCAGCTGAGCGGTGGGGGATAAAAAAAAAACATCGATAAAGAAACATTTCGCCTTAACTATTTAACATAGGCTATCCAACTATTGAGATTAATTTGAAACCAAAATCGCCAAAGCAATAGCTTTCGAATACCTTCGAGTCATCCCACTTTTCAAAAACGATTTGCAGGCATTGAGTAGCTACAACAAGCTAGCACGAGAGAAATGGAGACATTGGTCTAATGAAGATCATGATTTCATGGCGAATCCGATCATCGATTTTTCCGGTTCAAGAATTGAAACTCAAGTAGTGAACATCTCCATACAGATTGATGTTCAAAGTATCACCAAAAGTTTAGGGTGCGTATGGTAACGTTTCTGTTCCCAGAACAACTTTTGGAACAGTAACACTTTTTTATGTTTCTGTTTCCAGCAACGATTTCTGGGAACAGAAACGCGTTCGATAACTGTATAAAGTTTCTATTCTCGGAACAAAAAAGGAACAGAAACGCGTTTGGTAACTGCATAAAGTTTTTGTACTCGGAAAAAAAAGAACAAAAATGCATTTATTAACTGCAAAAAAATTATATTCCTAATTTTTCCATTTAATTTTGTTCCTAATTTTTTCAATATGGATGAGATCAACAATAAAAAAAACCTTACAAAAAAACAATAAAAAAATGAAAGAGAAGACAAATTAGAATTGAGCAATGAGAATATGAAATATGTCTTCCATAGATAGAAAAAATTACAATTACGAGTCATACATAAATGATTCCAAGTAGATAAACATATAATTACATAATTGAATACAAATACTGTTTGATAAACTGTAATTGAAAAGTATATTTGCATACAATTTTGACATAAATGCCGTTTAATAAAAAATACCATTTGTAAATGATTCAATTTCTCAATTAATTTTTATTATTTAGAATATTTTTTGATTTTTTGATTTTTAATTATTTTATTTTTGATTATTTATTTTTTGAAAAAATTATTTTTTATTTTTATTATTTACGTTTTCAAAAAAATTATTTTTTATTTTTTATATTTAATTAATTAATTTTTCTTATTTTTATTTTTATTATTTTTATTTTTTCAAAAAAATTATTTTTTATTTTAATAATTTTATTTTAAATTAATTTTTTGATTTTTTATTTTAATTATTTCGATTTTTAATCTTTTTTATTTTTTATTTTTCAAAAAATTAATTTTTATTCTTTAATTATATCGATTTTTTAGTTTTATTATTTTATTTTTATTATTTTGAAAAAATTATTTTTTATTTTATTAATTTTATTTTAAATTAATTTATTTGATTATTTATTTTTATTATTTTGATTTTTAATCTTTCTTATTTTTTATTTTTTTTAAAATTATTTTTATTTTTAAATTTTTTATTCTTTAATTATTTCTATTTTTAATTACTTTCAAGAAAATGTTCCTAATTGTTTCCAAAAATATTCCAAATGTGTTTCTAAAAAGTATTCCGGGAACACAGAAGTAAGTTTTTTTTGTTTCTCATTTCGGCTCCAAAAATGTTTTTGTTTTTCAAAAGTGTTCTCGAAATACTTTTGGATCACTTTTTTATCATACGTATTTCTATTCCTAAAGTGTTCCAAGAACTCTTTGGGAACAAAAATACTTTTTCTGGAGAGTTACCATACGCACCCTTAGCTTTCTCTATCTCCATTTTCGCGACCCCATTTCGGTGTCTCCATCATCTCAATCATCAATTGATGCAAAAGAGATTAGTCTCGAGAGGAAACCCCGCATGACACGGGGGATCTAACAAAGGAAAACGTGAATGTGTGCCTTTTTTCCTTTTGATTGATAAGTTGTACATATTTGCCGTAATTCTTATTCTATTCATAATATTTTTCAAGACTCTTTTCCTCGCTCCATTTATTTCGTGAAAAATGAGCGATTTTTAAAAAAAAAATTTCAAAAAAATGATCGCTTACAAAAAAAAAATGATTGCTCACAATATTTAATAAATGAAAATATTTGTCTATACAAATGTTTAGACACAAAGGGTTGTTGGTAACGGAAATATATTTTATTGGCTAATTATTTTAACCAGTACATGTGATTATTTTTAGAAAAATATTTTTTAAATTATTTATTCTTCACGAAATAAATAGAAGCTAAAAGAAAGGTTCCCTCTATACTTGGATGAGCTCATTTGTTTGTGGGAGAAATTTCGTCATCTTGACCCGAAATTTCAGGTCCTAAACTTTTTGAGATTGCTAATTGACTAGCAGTGTCTTCTTGGACCGACTCAAGGATTATTATAACTATTATTATGGTGATTTTTCGAAAATCTACTTAAGATACTTAACAAAAAAGTCATAAATCTATTTTAATTGTATCAATTCAATCCCAAACATTTTAATTGTATAATTGTATCAATTGAATCCTAAAATTTTTCACATTTTTTTAATTGAGTCCATTCGATCAAAAATTAATGATGTGAACGTCAACTATTCAATGTGGTACGATCGGTGCTGATGTGAAGATTTTTAAGGGCCGACATGAGGCCATTAGCTCTCGATCGAGGCCTAGCAACCTTCGTCGGCCACCGGACGAGGGCCGGCGAGCTCTCACCGGCCGCTGGTGAGGGTCGCGACCCTCACCCAGCTATGAGTGAGGGCTTGTTGCCCTCACTCGGTTGACGAGGGCCGACTTGATACAATAACAATAGATTTATGACTTTTTGTTTTTGGGTAATCTCCCCCATACTTAATTCAGAATAACTCAAAAATAAGAAAATTACCCGTTTCGTGCATAGGATAAGAAAAGCTTTGGGAAACTGTAGATTTTTTTTTAGTCGGTTGTTTAAACCAAAATGCCTCCGCAGTATTCATTCGCGTAATAATCGTCATCTTCATGGTCAGTATCGTCATCGTTGTTACAATTACAACAGATTCATGCACGTAACCTTTGATTCATTCTCGGAGGCGGTAAACTTATCGGTTGGGTCGAATCCAATCGGGCCTCCTCGGACGCGCCAAATTTGACCGTGGACTTTCTTTTCGAGCTCCAGCTTGGGATCCACCCTTCCTTCCATCTTCAATGTCTCCGAAGCTTCTCTCTTTGACTTTTCTCGACCTTGATTGGTGGCTGCTTTACCTGTTAAAATGCTTGGACGGCGACGTACCTTTCGGGTCTGGATTTGTACAATCTCTGGTCCTTGAATTAACAGTTCAAGTCCGTCCATCGCCGGCTTCAAATCGTACAAAACCAAGCCCCGATCGACCGAGTTTTTCCCCCGTCTAGTGCGTCGGCAACGTGGAAAAAAAAAGGGTCACGGAATAGATCACGGTGACGCACTTTATCTGCCATGGAGAATATTATTCAATGAACTTGGTGTACATGGTAAGTCGATTTTGAACCGCCGGGGGGGGGGGGGGTGGTGGGATTTGTACGAAACCCAATCGATTCACCATGACGTATGCGATGACACCCATTTAGTGTTCCTCTCGTCCGACTTGTTTTCTATGATATGTCCTAGGGCTTGTGGAACGGGGAATTTTTTTTTTTTCAATAAGTCATAAACCTGTCGTGCGGATGTCGATTCGGTCCTGAGCTTTTCGATTTTGTCAACTTAATCTCAAATATGTGCGCGAAATTCCAAATTCCAAAGTAGTAACTCTGGTTAATTTGTGCTGAAAATCGCTGGCGTGGATGTGTGCCATATGGGACGGCCAGCTATCGCTGAATTGCTATGTCAGTGACTTCCGGCAAAAAGTTGCTGAAAGGACTGCATTGCAATTTTTCGCAACGGTATGTGATTAAATCGATAAAATCGATAAATTTATGATTGAATTGGCATCCGTACATTGGACAATCGGTCACTCGAAACACCTCCTGAGTCGGTGGTTGGAATTACATTGGATTATGCCCGACCACAAGTGCGATTCATCATTGAAGTCAACACATGGTATCTTGATCATAGTCATTTGCGTGGCAAAAAGCTTCCTGGAGCAACCTTCTTAGGATAAACTACGTTCTGCTGTCTCCAGCTAATTTCTTTCATGTCGAAAATCTTTCAGAACACATTAATTTAATTGCTAGGCCCCCCCAAAAAAAAAAAATGCTAGCATCAATTGCATAGATAGAAACTAAATAATGGCCCGACATGAAATTAGCCGGAAACTACACCAACTACTTAGCTCAAGTCAGGAGACTTTAAAGCGTCCTTGCATTGTGTGACTTCATACGTTTCTGGGTCAGTCAGTCACGATGCAATGTTCACAAATATGCAGAAATTGAACTACTTTTAGGGTTGTTGCATGAAAAATAATTTCCTAAAAATGATCTTGTGTATCTCTTATAGAAATAAATAGATAAAAAATATTTTTGTCATCCACGAAAATATTTAGACATGAGTTACTCGGCCAATTATTAACTTTTTTTCCCTAGATAACCCTCACAATCGTGAATTTTTTCGGCTTCGATTTTTAGTACAAATTTACAAGAAGTTACTCAAAGATTGAATATTGTAGTTGACGAATGCATTATATACAATTTACTCATCTTTCATTACATTATTTTTTGTGGTGCAGTCACAATGGAAAAAAAAATATTGAAGAGGATCCAAATTGCTGAAATGTATCCATTGATGATGAAATTAACTGCGAATATAGAAGAACAATCAATCATATCAACAAGTCATTTGGAGCTTCTCGCACTGGACATTAAAACTTGTCCCTTGATATATAGGTGTTTAAGTGAATATGACTCTTATGGATATAGTTGAAAATTTTTATTGTCTAATTCAAGCAAAATATTTTTTCCGAGAGAGTAACCTTTTTTTAGGGGAGCCAAGCAGCTTAACAGAGAATATCTTTTGTTGCAGCTTGCTATTATTGCAGTGGATACTTTTCTTTTCATCGATAATTTTCTTGAAATCCTCTAGGCGTTGAAGCTTGATTCGATTGAAATCAGATGAACAATGGCAAAGATGACGAGGGTTCGAAGTGTGTTTCTGCGAAACCTCGATGATGTTGATGGAAACTGCGAGGCTTTAGAAGCTTGATCCGGCAGAACTTCGATATATGAAGATGACAGAGCTTTGAAGCTTGATCCGATGAGACGTCGATGTGCGTTGAGGAAGATGACTAAGGTTTGGAAGCTCGATTCAATCAGACCTTGTCGATATTCGTGTTCTTCCTATTTTTCAAGTTCTTCAATTTCTCCGCATTCTTGAAATGTGAAGATGTTGATTCTCCCTGTTGAGAGTCAAGGTACCAACAATGGTCATAAGTCGATATATAATAAGAAATTGGTAGATTTAGTGGTGGTCGCCAGACAAACTTGTTCTCTGCGTTTCCCGTACGTGCTTATGATTGTCAACATTGAAAGTTCATTATTGATTTTTCAGCCTCATATTTTCAGTTATACAAAGCAAGCCCAAGAATATGAGAAGTAATTACAATGAGGAGAGACTATTGCAATAAGAAGGTTGCAAACTTGAGCCTACGGCGCATTCTCACCTTACCAAAAAAAAAAAGAAAAAAAACTTGAGCCTACGGCGTTGTTGTCTACCATAAAATTAATCATTCGGACATATTTTTTTAATGATATTTCTTTAAAACAAGTGATTAATTTTTGAGAAAATATTTTTCGAATCGTTCATTTTTCTTTAAATGAAAAGAACTTAATTACAACGACTAAAAATGCTGAGTTGACAATGCATCAAAGCTTGTCAACTGTATATTGTTGTCAAATGCATATACAACGACTCACGTAGGAAAAATCAAATTACTAGGAACTTAATAGAAAGAATATAAACGCTAAGTTGACAACGCATCAAAGCTTGTCATCTGTATATTATTTGACAAATGCATGTACAACAGTTAACATAGGAATAATCAAATTATTTTGATAAAAAAGTTATTTCTTAAATTCAAATAAGCTACAATTAAATATTAGATTATGAAGAGAGAGGATAAGGAGGAGGGGCAACTAAGAAAAATGGCAAAAAAAAAAAAATTGACATCAAAACTCTAAGATCATCCTATTTGCAATAACTTTCATATTACATGTAGATGAGTTATATTCAGATGTTACCATACCATTAAGAATATTTACCTCATAAACAAGTTTTGAGTATGTTCAAAGTTATTCATACTCAAAATTTATTGTTCAAGCTTTTATTTCGTATTTAGGGCATACGGGGAAAAGAGAAAGACAGCTTCAAGAAGAAGATAAAAAAATGTTCAGTTCATGTTATATATCAATTTAAAGTGGTTTACTGAAAGTATAATACCAGGATCAGACGAAATTATAGTACTTTCCATAAGGAAAAGTTGCACACCTCAATTTTTTTCAATAGTTTCCACGACCGCTCATGCTTATTATTTGAACGAGTCGTCATTTTTCTTCTTTCCTATTGAATAAATAATAACAAATAAAATTTGGTAACAGCTAAAATCCCGTTAGAAAGACTCCTTTTATTACAAGGACTCTTAAATTCATTTTAGATAATTATATACATATGTTCAATAAATTTCCTCTTTCTCAATTTAAGACTTAATCATGTAAATATTTTCAAGTATTTATTTTTTTTTGTTAATTTTACGAAAATTATCAAACTTGCATATTTGTGACAAATTTATCTCAAACTAATTTCTTTACCAATAAAAACTCCAAAGTGCTATATCCACAATAAATTTATCATTAATTAGTTTCTATTAAATTTTATTATCAAATTGCTGAGTTGAATGATATTAATTTGGCAATAGACAGATGTATTGATTTGGGATTTTTACTCACTATTTTTCACAAATATACTTGTTTGAAGTTTTTCATGATATTAACCTAGCTAAATGAAAACTAATAGATGGTAGTAAATCAGTCACAAGTATATCCTAAAATACAGATAAAAAAGAGAAAAAAAGGCAAAAAATAATATAAGAATATGAAAACGAAATATCCAGGTTGGCTTCCAATTTCCATTGAACGCTTCAACTGGCCCACCGATATTAACTTTATTTTTATTTATTCGTATTTCATTTTCGCGATGTCGCTTTGTTACGGCTTGAATTTTGTCAAGTTTGACCGGGCAAGTTTCTCTCCGACACGGCAATTTGACTTGGACTCGGAACCTCCTGCCCCCACCTCTCGCCCGCGCAAGAACAGACCCACCCGGTCTTGTTTTAGCTGCAGGAGTTAGGAAACTGCTGAATGTGAAATGGGTTCTTCGTACACCGGATGTAATAAAAAAAAAAACCAGAGTGGCATGGAGATGGACCCGGAGATGAGTGGAAATGGAAAGAGAGAGGAGGGGTTCGAGTCAACGGTGAATTAAACACGTAGAATAAGGAAAAGGAAGCAAGACCAGAGAATAAAGAGAGACATCAATTGGTTGAAGAGGAAGACCTTGTTGCTCTGAAGAGGTTGCTGCTTTGCTCTTTCTCTGTGAGTAAGAGCTTTTCTCTTTCGCTTGAACCTGGATACAAGAAGGTTCTTTTCAGCTCGCAGTCTGCATAAGATCCCCGAGGAGGAAGGAAGGAAGGAAGGAGACATAGAATAAGTGGGTTCAGATGGGGAATTGCTGGGGCTCTCCAGCTGAGAAGCCAACCTCTGTGACTCCTGATCATCTCACTTCAGGTGCCCACCAAAGATTACTGCGGCTAAACTTTTGTTGTCTGTGTGAATTTGATTGGTCTGTCCAATTTTATCATCTAGGTTTCTTCTGCTTCACCCTATGATTTGAGGGTTGTGCTTTCTCTCTGTTTTTCGTTAGTTAGAACGTGTTCCCTTTCAAGCGACTTATGCTAGCATGATTTGTGACAAAATCTGTTCAATTCTACTGTGCTTGTGGTTCTTGTTCTTGTAGATTTCGTAAATGTCCTTTCTTTGCCAGCAGTTGGCTGATTAGGTTGTCTTCAATCGTGCTTAGCTGTCTCAATTCGTGATGATGCCACTACTCTTTCTTGACTTCTGATTACCTTCGGTGTTCTTGCTTGGGCTTGGGTGCTTGTAGAAATCATCTCCCAGACAACCAGTAACACCACATCCTCAGGAGGCAGCAATCTCTCCCGGAACAGCCGGTTCTCCGTGTCAAGCGGGGATGAGGCTTTTCCTAATGGGCAGATCTTGCCGCACCCGAATCTGAAGATCTACACTTTCTCGGAGTTGAAGGCAGCAACCAAAAATTTCAGAGTCGATATGGTGCTCGGTGAAGGGGGTTTTGGGAAAGTGTACAAAGGATGGCTCGAAGAGAAGCCCTCGTCAAGAAGCGGCAGCGGATCTGTGATCGCAGTGAAGAAATTGAACTCCGAAAGCCTGCAGGGTGTTCAGGAATGGCAGGTTAATCTCCAAAACTCAGAAAGAAAATATAATCTTTATGTTCTATGATGATTTAGATGCTATTTTTCCTGTGATCTTTCGGATAGTGCTTCTTTGTTATCTTTTCGCATAGTTTATTAATGTCACTTGGTCTCATTGCACGGTTTTCATTGCTTCACATGCTTATAATATTATGGACCCGTTAGGTAGAATGTACCTTTAAATTGTCTGAAGTTGTTCACTCCCTTTTGGCCTTTTATCTACAAAGATTGGGCTGTTTCTGTACTAAAAAATTGCACTTCCTAATTGATTCCAGAACAAAATTAAGGAGTCAAAAGACCTAGGGACTGAGATTGCTAACATGTGGGAGGGTTCTGCCTTCTTGGGTGTGTGTCGCCTATGCAACTCAATTCGTTGTCTTCACTTAATTCAGTTGGAGAATAGGATAAGATGTCGATGGTAGAACAAGCAGATCAATCCAGTTTTATCAAGTACACAAGAAAATTTTTGTGGCCCTCATTTATTTCATACTCATAGGTGCAACCGGTATCGTTCCTTATAAATTCTGGTTGTTTTGTGGTGCAGTCTGAGATAAATTTCTTAGGACGGCTTTCTCATCCGAATCTCGTGAAGTTATTGGGATACTGCTATGAAGACAAAGAGCTGCTCCTTGTGTATGAATTCATGCAGAAAGGCAGCTTAGAGAACCATCTATTCGGAAGTAAGCACCTTTTAAAGTAGAAAGCTTTCTAGCGCTGCGAAATCGCCTTAATGAGGACATCATGTTGTTTCTATAAACCACAAGCACTTTTTGGTCTTTTAGTTAACCATGGGATTGCATCTTTGTAGGGGGCTCGGCTGTTCAGCCTCTTCCAATGGAAATAAGGATCAAAATCGCCCTCGGAGCAGCTCGAGGGCTTGCATTTCTACATACATCAGACAAGAAAGTGATATACAGGGACTTCAAGGCGTCAAATATACTCCTTGATGGGGTAAGAACAATGTTTTCTTGAACTAGATTCAAAAACCCATCAGTAGTCAAATACTACCTCGACGATGCATTGGCAATAAAGAACTTACCCACGACAAATTTTATTGGACATGTTCTCACTTGACTAAGTTTTCCTCCTTTTCAGTCCTATAATGCCAAGTTATCGGACTTTGGATTGGCGAAGTTGGGTCCTTCTGCTAGTCAATCTCATGTGACTACTCGTGTCATGGGAACATATGGGTATGCGGCGCCGGAGTATGTAGCCACAGGTAATTGATAAATTTGTGATCAAAAGTATGCTTGACCATTGTCTGAGCAATGTGATCTTACCCTGTGTGGGGTGATTAAATTGCAGGGCATCTGTATGTCAAGAGCGATGTGTATGGATTTGGCGTGGTATTGGCGGAGATCCTCACGGGGTTGCGGGCACTCGATACCAATCGCCCAAGTGGAAGACATAGTCTCGTGGACTGGGTCAAGCCATATTTAGCTGATAGGCGAAAGCTGAAGACCCTTATGGACTCTAACCTGGAGGGAAAATATCCTGCGAAAACCGTATTCCAAGTGGCTCAGCTCACCTTACGTTGCCTTGGCCCTGAGCCGAAAGACCGTCCATCAATGAAAGAAGTTGTGGAGACGCTAGAACGGCTCGACGCTTCGAGTGAGAGACCAAGAGAGCCCAGGGCTCGTTCCTCTCATCCTATGGCTCATCGGCGCGGCCAAGAGCCCTTGCACCACCGGTCCCCTCTGTACCAGAGGCAGGAAAAAGGCCAAGCCAGCCAACATTCGCCTCTGGGAAGGTAAAACTATTATCAACCCAAGAATCATGACATCGATTGGTGAAGACTTTCTTCAACTCTATTCAAGTGATATTTTGGAGAGAATAGTGATTGTTTGATGCTACGAAGATAGGCTTGTACCAGAATTTTCGCACGAGAGGGCATTGTCCCCATCGAGTAGTCCCTCGAAAGTTTGCCAATTGTTGTACCACTGTAGCGAGACTTCGTCGGAGACATGCAAGTTTTTCCACTCTCCTGGGAAAAAGAAGAGTCTGAGAGCTGCATTATTGTAATCCTAGTGGTGAAGTTGCAGGTGGAAAAATGTACATTCCCATATTTCTTTTAACAGTGTGTCTTGTGTCCTAGAAGAAAATAAGTGAATGCTGCTCGCGTTGTTCCATCACGAAGTCGAAAGAATACTCTACGTCTTTCCATCTCTGTCGACGGCCAACGACAGCCGAACTGCTCCATCTGTGATCCTCGCGGGCAATTGTGCGGGCAAGATTTGATTATCACAGAAGTCGCTCTTCCTCTGAATAGTCATCCCAAAATCAAGTAATCAGCCGTGTGGCATGATGCTGGTGTTCTTTCCAAGAACATTCTATTGTTCCACGACGGACGGATCGAACGAACAATGAACGCTTGAGATCGAAGACGAATCCGACAGTCCGAGGGGAGTAAGATTTTCTGGCCCCATGGAACCACTCAGAAAACTTTGCTTTGGGCATTATGATCCTTTTTCCACTGCGTTTGCTCCTATTTCGGGGTTGGAATTGACTCGCATGTTTCTGCCTCCTCGTTCGTTCTGGGTCTGGTCTTTTTTGAGAGCACTAAAGGAGGGTTGACATTTTGCAGCTTCCTTTTGAAAGTTTGGAAGAGACAGGCCATTCATGTCAATCGCCATTGCCTTCCCTCCTTGAAAAGACTTTGCTCCATTTCGATGCTCGTCTCTGGACAGGACCGTCCATGTGAGTTGAGTCCTAGTGGACGTGCAGTACTCATTTCGACACCTGAATTTGAATTAAGATGCGAGAAATTGATTCCCTAGACGGATTCTTTAAACTCTGAAGACGATATAAAGAGCTTAGATACTTGATAAGATGTGCTGATCATTTTTGGAAATCTTAGATGTGCTCGGTACATGTGAACCCAACTGATGAACATCGATGGATGAGATGAGTTCCAAGCTAGGAAACATTGACACTCTCCGACACTCTGCGACATTCAACCGATACGTGATTAGCGCTTTAGATACATCAGTAACACGCGAGTTCAGCATCTCGACATGACATTTTGACATGTACGGGATCAATTTTAAATATTTTCAATAAATTATGAGTCACAATATAAATTTGTCAAAAGTTATATACTTATGTCATAAACTCAGTTACTCTAAAATTAATATACCTAGCTCTTCCCTCCCCCCCCCCCCCAAAAAAATCTAATAGTGAATTCTAAAAAAAGAAAAGAAACTCACCACCGGTATTTATATATATAAAATATATAATGTATTCTAAAGTGTCGAAATTCTTTATTTTTTGAGAATAATGTGTTGGTATATTGTGTTATATGTCGATGTTGATGCTATTTAGATTCAGAGTGAAATTGGCGGATGTGATCTTGCCTCATATGATCTGAGTGTACTTGATTCACCCACGTACCCTTGTTGCCTCGTTGGTGGTTGGGGATAAGCTAGCCCACTTTCTTTGACCCTGGTGAAAAAGTACAAGGACCTTTGCGCAAAATTTACTTGTAAGTAATTACCACAATAGTTTTGGAATTTCAAAGATGGGCTTGGACTTTATTTAACATTTTCCCTTAAAAATCAATTCCTTAGTAAAATAGCAAAGCCAGCGGGTACCCTTATAAGTAATTGGACCAATTTAATTTTAAAACTTTTTTTTAGCCAATTAAATCCCAATTCTTATGTATTTACGTTGATTTAGTTCATCTGGTCAATTTTGGTCAGATCGCAGACTTAGATGCCAATGGTCCTATTTGGTGCAGTCGACACTGACATGAATAATTTAATATTTATTTATTTATTATTTCTTCCTCTTCCTTTCTTATTTTCTTCCCTTACTTCTTCCTCCAATCAATTACCGGCCTTTAGCAACTGGCTAGAGAGGAGGGCGAGGTCGGCCTTGCCCATCCATGGCGAGGCTCACCCTCATTAGTGGTCGACTGGGGTGAGCTTCACTAGAGGCCGGTGAGGTTGACTATGGCTGGTCGCCAAGGTCTGACGATCGGCTAGATAAAGAAGGAACGGAAGAAAAAAAAACAGAAAAAGAAAAGAACAAATAAATAAAATTTTAAAAAATATTAAAATATCATTAAGAATTACTTATGTCAGTGCTGACCATGTTGTTTAGGACAATCAGTGTCTATATCAACAATTTTTATTTAAAATTGATTGGATGGACTGAATTGACAGAAAAAAAAGATTTAGGACTGAATTGATACAATTGCAATAGGTTTAAGATTTCTTGGGTAATTCTCTCGAAGACAGAATGATGACCCTTTTCTAAATGTGCAATACAAGTTGAAGTACCCTAGCAATTTTGTCACGGTGATCTTATATAATGTCTCATTGATACTCATTAAATGCTCGAATTAAGAAGGATTTATAGATTATAGATATGAGTAATCCAAAATTGAAAATTTTTCTTATTCAATATCCCCGGATCAACGATTTAAAAGCTGGACTGACTGGTTCAGTAAGCTAGACTGTGTACCAGACAGGCCCCCGATTCGGTTCACACTCTCATACCATTGGGGGTTAAAACCGGTTTGGAACTAGCCAAGCCGATTTAACCTTTTCAGATTGAACCGGATAGGATGGACGGGAAAGTTGCGTTGCTGAAAAGGCCAAGAGTTAAACCTCTGGCCTCTCGGAAGAAACCCAATGCCCAATCGAGCTACAATCATCTTAATAAAAGTTAAAGAGTTTTATTTCCATCAATCATCTTAATAAAAGTTTCAAATCAGCATATAATGAGAGCCGATACCCAAGAAAATTATCTAAAAAGTTCTAAATCTGCTATATGGTGGCCAAACGATCCTTAACTTTTTAATTTGTCAAATTTAGTCCTAAACATTTTAACGATTTTCAATGTAGTCATCTGGTCAATTTAGATCGAAAATCGCTGATGTAGCAGTCCAGTCAGTGTCAACTATCCTTCATGCAATGATTAGCGCTAACATGGATGGTTTCTAATGTTTCATGAATTTTTCTTTTCTTTCACCTTTTTTTTTCCTATGCCATAGTTCATCTTCTTTCTCAGCCGATGAAGAAGAAAAACTATAGAATAGGGAGAAAGGTAGAAAAAAAAATAAAAACAAAGAAAAGGAAAAAAAAGTTTAGAAAACTTTTGAAAAAATTGCAAAAATCTTCACAAACAGCACCAGTTGTGCCACATACAGTGACTGGCTCTTCCAAGACCGCGATGTCAATGATTTCGCCTAAATTAGCCGGAGGAATTACATTTGAAAATTAAGTTTAGAACTAAATTGACTAAATTAAAAAATATACGATTGAATTGGCTACAATTTTTCAGACAATGGTATCTCCAACTAGTCTAGTAGGGACTCTACCTATACAACTGTGCATCACTGGTAGTCAAATGATGCACTATAAAACATATAAGAATTCGCCCAAATTTCTGGTTAAAACGGTTAAACCGCATACTTGGGGCCTATGCAATTTGGCCTCCAGTAATTTAAAACATTGCTTTACACTGCTCTTGTCACAATAATGAGGCAAATTTCACATTGCCTACGAGGCCTCTTGCAAATTGCCCCTCGACATTTCAATTTTTGCAATTTGCCCCTTGAGTATTAGAAATTGGTTGCAATATGTTTCCTGGTGTTGACTCTGACCAGATTTTGCTTGGAACTCCGACCACGGGATAGTATGTTGCCAATTACGAAGGACAAGTTCGTAATATTAGTATATACATATAAAAAAAAAGTAGAAAAAATTAAATTCAAAAATATACCGCAATGATAGCATGTAAATAAAGCTCCTACGAGAATTTGACCGGAGTCAACGATAAAGGGAACATCGATATATAGTTCTTGAATGTATTTATGAGTACTTCCTTTATTTTTTTCTTTTGTAACTTATATAAATGTTATATGACATGTAGAAATGTAGGGACTTGGGAGTGGAATGAAGAAAAGTACTTTCCGAGTGGGCAAAATGGGAATAAGATCAAACTTCCCGGGGCCAAACTGAAAATTCCCCGGAGGGTCTCTCGCTCGCGTGCTTCATACGAAGCTCCAGCAGTCACCAAGCGTGAATTTTGGTGGGAAAGCGAGACCCCGTTTCGTGGTCGAATTCAATCAATGATCCCTGCCATGTCTGTCGTCTCGAGATCACCGTTGCTCGCCACCTTCATCCTCTTTGTTCTCGCCAAATTGCTCCCCAGGTTAAGCTTATCCTCTGTTGTTACATCGTGCTCGTTTCATGTTTGGTCGTCCGGGACGCCCGGCTGTGTGGAAATACGTTCATTGCGGACTTGTCGCTCTGGACTTTCTGCATTACCTACTTCTAGTCTGTTGGTAGATGCTGTTCACTGGAGAGTCATGGGATTTATATGTGGGAACAGGCCTCGAATTGTAGCCTAGTGTTACGATTTATCTCCCTTTAGTTTCCCATAGGGACGAACTGACTGAACGGAAATTTCAGTCGAGAATAGTGGCAGAAGGATGCTTCTGTGGCAGATCCTGTTAAAGGGTGAAACTCCTTGGAGAGGATTGTCAAAGGTACACGCTCAAATGGGTGAAGATACAAAACATTGATGTTGAACCAACATATGGTGCAGCCTGAAATTCCTCAGAATGCAGTTGAAAATTGGGAGCAATGTTCGATTCATGGATCCATTATTGACGTAACCGAGGAGCATTCATCATCTGGCCTTGTTTGACATCGGTCGGCCGGAAAAAGGAAGCAAGCCGTTGATCTTTTATTGTAGAGTCATCGGCAAAAATTCGGAGATCTTGGAAGGCTGACAAGAATCCTACTCAGATGATAAACAGGATTATTCGTTCCTTTCTAGCGATCCATTGAGGAATCTTAAAATGTATTCTCAAGTTCCTGAAATAACCTGAAAAGATTTAACCCAAAAAAAAAAAAAGGATGCAACAAGAAGTTTAAAGTGACGTGTCTTTGGAGCATTTTGGAGACTCTTTTGCTCTTTCTGCTTGAACCCAATTGAAGGGCAATATTATGTGCTCTGAATGTTTCTGTACATTCTCCTTTTCTGCTTATCATGGGGTCTCCCTAGTGTCAAAAGTAGCTCTTTCGGAAATGACCATTTATGCGCATCTTCTTGTTCAAGTTCTATGAAAAGATTATGTTCTTGCTAGTACAGACATGGAGCTTTTTAATTTGAAGGATGAAAAATTGCTAGTTTATGCATATTCCTATTGAATTTCTTCAGATATGGTTAAATGTGATTGTAAGTGGCAACATTGGAATCTAGTTGACTTAGCTTTATGTCTGAGAACTGAACGTGAACTATAGGAGATGGGAGCTTGGTGTAAAGACAATTTGCTGTGGCATGCCCAGTTTATATACAAGCAAAAACGCCTCGGCATTGTTATTTCAAATCAGAGGCTTGGACTCTTACCCTATTAATTTTACTCTCAGACCTCACGACAAGGATTCAAGAGGCAGAAAAAGCACGAGAACTGCAGCTTCCTCATTCAAACAATAGGAATCTACTCGTTCATGTGTGGCAATCACTTTATCTTAGCATGATATTTATGATGATTAAACTTATCCACTATGATTAGACAATGTATTTGACTGAAACGATTGAAGGTATGTCTGCATATTGCAAAACGTTATATTATAGGGAGTTCCTCATTCACTAACATCGTTTTGGGTTTACAAGATTAAGTCCCATTGCTGTTATACCAGTCACCAACGTGGAAGACAGAAAATAACTGCTCTTATGACTGTTCTATCTACTTGCACTGTACATTGAGTGGCATGCCAAGATTTTTGACAGTCAATGCGATCTTGTGGAAGAAATACATGGAAAACTCAGCTCATAGAAAATGCTTATGGTGGCCAGTGTTCCCACTGCTTCCAAATGAATTTTTATGTGGATGGGAAGCCGGATGGACGGATATACGGATGGTGTGGCCTTGGGATGTTCTATACACATGCTTGCACTCTTCGAGGTCAGCATCACATGTCAAAAGAACCCATTCCGTGTCGTCATCCAAATATTTTAGGTCGATTTCACCAACATCATCTATCCTGAAACGCTTTGCAATCTCTTGTTGCAGATCTGCAAATCCCCATGCTGGTTGCAAGGCCAACCGGATTTTTTCTTCCCCGAATGTGGCTTTCACTTTGAAAATTGGTCCATCCTGAAGATGCTGCCCCTGAAATTTTGGTAAGGAATGCTCGCCAAATGATTTGTGGCTGTGGGATGTTGCAAGAAACTCGGGTTCATTCGTTGGTGGAACATGTAATTCTGCATGACTGTGAGTCCTCTTTAGAAATTTTAAAGGGTCTTCAATCATTTGATCATTTCTGCCGCTTAAGGCTACGATGGTGGTAGAATGCATATTTTCTCCGCTGGAGCAAGAAGTGGTTGGAGTGGAGCTCTGACTGCATGATGTGGATGGAGATTTCGAAGTAGCGGCAGCAGAACTATCTATGTTAATATCAGGCTGATGATCTGTTTCTTTTGGAGGATCACTCTGCTTGGATGAGCTGGATCCATCTCCAGTAATCTTGGGATTTTGTTCGGGGAAGCTTGCATAAAAGGACCCTAGCTTGATAGGACCCTCGGCCCCTTGGACTGAGTCAATTACATGCTGGAGTTTCTTTAAGGAATGATTTACCTTCTTGATCTTTCGTGAAGGCCACCGGGTTATTCCATGCTGGCGACATATCCTTTTGAGAGTCGTTGGAGAGACTGCATGACATAAACTGAAACGGTTAAGGACCAGTGAGGAAGAGGACATATCTCTTTTAAAGAAATGAACAAGCTGCTTATTGCCATCCACTGTCACCAGAATTATTATGGCTGCTCCGATGTCTAACAATTCCTGGAAATGGAAACTGTTCAAAGAAGAGAAAAGATTCAAAAGAGCAATTGTATGGCTAATAAGTTCGAAGGATCTTATATGGAGATATTATCTATTTTCGAGCAAGGGTTTTTGTCAGTTCAAGCACGATGGAGTGAACAGTAAATTTTACTCAAGATTTTATTAGACAGTTAGGGTGATTGAGATGACCAAGGATATTCACAGATGTTTCTCTCCTTGAGCTCACGACATGGACAAATGCTGCAAAGACTATTGCTGCTTATCAGAAGAATTGATAGAAGAAAAACCAAATTTGAATGAGGCAGATAATGGGAAGTAAGCGACTGATTTGTAATCCTGAGTGCCTGGAGGGTCATGTGACATTTGCAACATCAATACTGGCACATTGCGAGGGCAAAAGTTTCAAAGAGAAAAGTCAAGTGAAACTTGGGAATCTCTGTTGATGTCTGTATGTTCTTGGGATTAAATTGTATAAGGGAAACCCTAACGTGAAACTACACCAGAAATTGCTTTTACCTAACCATTTATTTTCCTGGAATAGTGGAACTTGGAGCTCTGTTAAATTGACTGTTGGTGGATTTGAGACTACAAGTTTAGGTTCTAAAGAAGGATGCAGATTCCTGATAAGGATAATGCACGCTCGAGAAATTTAAGAGTCAGCTGTTTCAGAGTACTTAATTGAGTGGTTAAACTTATTTTTTTTTTGGTAAAGTTAAGAATAGTGGTTAAACTTATTCGTCTCCACAGAATCTAAACAACAGTTTAGAGAGACAGAAAAATGCTACCTCCTATTTTTTCTGCAGCATCTTTGAGGCTTCCAGCAAAGTATTGTCGGAGGACATCCATGCTAATAGTTTTCTCCATCTTAGTTCGTCTCTTCTCACCAGCTTTTCCGCCACCTCTTGAGTGCTGGCTCAAAGAAAAAGAACTGCTCCTGCCCTCAACACTAGCGACGCGCTCAGAATTCTGCTGAAGGTGCCAGAACTCCTGATGTTCCATTGTTACATTGAATGCTTCTTTGGTTCCCGTGTCATAAGTTGGTGAAATGGAGACTCCATTGCCCTTCATCTGAGTCTCCACCATGTGAGAAATCCAGGAAGACTCTTCTGAAGAGGTTCGTCTCCTAGAAGAGGACACTACCTCGGTTTCTTTCTTCTGAAGTCTCTTCTCCATGGCAACTCCTATCTCTCTAACAGGTAAAACGATTGCCCCACAAATTTCTTTCTCAGTCGTAAACTGAGAATTCTGAAATGCTTGATGTACGTCAGCACACAGCAAGTTCAGCATCTGCTTTCCCTGGTCCATTTTGCCAAAATCCTTCGGCAAGAAAAGCTCCATCACAAATTCAGCCAATCCCGTGTAAATGTTTATCACGGGAATAGCCAAGGCAGATTGTAACCCAAACATTCTAGCATTGTGAGAGAGTGGATACTCGGTGTGGCCAAAGGCAGTTATATCATTCGAGAAACAGGGTTTATCTGTTGTGAATGCTTGTCCAACAATTCCTTGGCCCTTTAGAAGGTGATGCTCGGAGCATGCCTCATGAAACCCAAGCATTTCAAGATCTGCTGCCAAGCAAGCGGAGTCCATGGGAGAGAGGCAGAGAGAATAATTCTCGTCCGAATGCCGGCATCCTTCTTTGCCCTGTTTGACGCATGAGGCCCAAGTCAAGGCTAGTGGCAAATTGTATGTCTTGGTCACAGACTTCAAAACCTCTAGACTTCGTGGTATTACTGCTTCATACAACACATCAACCTAAAAGGTAAACCACCCGTGAGAAATGGAAACAGAATTCTGGGCTTTAGGAAGGTAGTGATTTTCTGTACCTTCATGGTAGAGGGGTTGAAGCTTTGGGTACTTCTAAGATCAACAGCCTGCGAATATATATATTGTGAGACCCAGAAGGTAAGTTCTTATTTTAAGTTCACAGGTGACAACTGACAACTTAATATTATAAATGGTTAGAGTTATGCATGACCTTTTGGTGGTTTTGAAAGGTTTTCTACTTTTTAAAAGAATCCATGAGGGGTAACTGACACCCTAATGAAATTATAGGAACAAAATAATGTTTCTTCCTCAAAGGAGAATTGCAAAATGAGATATACAAGAAACTATTATCTTTTGTTTTGTTTTCTAAAATATGTACATACTAAGGTCTGATGTAATAACCCACCCCAATAACCTTGGCATAAGAAATTTGAAGTTATCATGACTAGCAGATAAATAGAACATTGAACAGTCGAAAAGTAAATACAAATGTCAGAGGAAAGACCCTTTGATCAATGTTATCTATGCAGGTTTCAGCTTTCTCATATCCTTCTTGTTGTACTATTATTCAACCTTCGACATAAAGATACCATTACTCCAATTTTCCTCTGTCGAACTTTGGGAACTTCAAGATAACCTAGACAAGGAGAAAGGAAGCAACCTCCAAAGCTTTACAAACATTCTCCAGATCAGGACGATAATTGATTTTTTGAGATGTCATCACGATCTCAACAACACCCAGGCACGTCCCGCTTCCGTGTTCAAACACAGGAACTGCAAGAGACCCTCGAACATCGTACTGCCGTGCATAATTAATGCGGGGGTATTCTTTGGTACTGAAGAAACGGACATCAGGAGTCCACTCAGGAAGCTTCCCTAGAAAAACAAGGCCTGGCAATCCAATGTGATCTTTGGAATCATCATCAGCTGAGAACTGGTATGATTTAGACACACTTCTGTATATCTCAAGGCTTCTTGAGCTGAGACCTAGCGAAAAGGGCTGGTCATCCGTAGTAAGCACCAGCCTGCCTTCTCTCCTAACCGGCACCCATATCTGGATAAGCATATCTTTGTCTTTGCTGGATTCGCTCAAATAATTGATAGCCTGCATTAGTCTCAGCTTTATAGATGAAGATAAACCCGAACTGCTCTTTGGCGCGATCCACAATCTTTTACTTGCTTCAGTACCTTGAACTTGGTGCAGAGATGTGGCATTTCTGACACAATACGCATCTTGAGTTTTAGGTTCCCCGAGTTCGCCAGTTTGGGGATCGGCTGAAGGTGGAATATTGGACGAGTCATTTCCACTAGTTCCTTCTTGAAATGCAATCTGAGATGAGTTGGTACTTGGATTATTAGTATGAGTCTCCTCTGAGAGCGAAGGGTTTGGGGCTTCATTTGGAGCAGCAGAAGTCGGACTCTGTGGGAAGAGGCTGAAGGCATCAGCTGTTTCTACCCAGCAACCATCAAGAAAGAATTCATCTAAGAAATCCAAGTCCATTTCCACACCAGCAAGGTTCTCAAAGGGAGACTTGGGAGTGGGGGCACCATTTTCCATTGTAGCTTGTCCCTTGAGTAAAGTAGACACTCAAATCATTACAGGCAACGGTAGAGATGGAGGATGAACTTCCACCGTGGGTTTAACCCCGAATCCCAATTTTCCATCTGTTTAATCCAGACAAACATCGTAAACAAAAGTGGCTTAGAAACCGCAGATAGAAATGCATTATACAAGGAAAGCTACCAGTTCGAATGCCAGATTTTAGCTCCATGAGCCTTCGTTCATCATCACCAATGAGAAATTAAGTTGGACTGTAAAAAGACAGCACTGTACCGGAGAGACAACGGGGTAAGGAAAGATCCCAAGAACCATGGTCATAACGCGAAATCTCCAGTTCACATCTTTCCCAGAAATGGCACGCCAAAGTACATAATCAAAAGAAAAAGAGACAAAAAGTTAGAGAACCGGGTCAAGAGCAAGACAACTCACCCACCCAAAAGAATCTTCATCCCCATTAGCAAGAAAGAGAAGAGCCACTCTTTCTTCAGAAAGTGTTGGAATTGAATGCCATGACATCACCCATGGAATCTCCTAGACTCAGTCATGACCCACCGAAACAAACCCGCAACTTCAACAGATTCTTCTTCTATTGATTGTTTGAAGTGTCCTCAGAGAGACAGAGAGAGAGAGAGGGTTTCTGGTGACGGCTCCGTTTTGCTCCGCTGTTGCTGATATACGAGAGTCACAGCCCTTTACGGCTCTTCTTTCTTTCTTCTTTCTGACGTGAAAATGATTTACAGGTAGACTCGGTTCCGACCGGGTTCAGCGAACTGGTGCTGTTCAAGGGAAGATTCCCAACACCCAGATTCCTAGCTATGTCCAAGTGGAAATACAGCAAAGGAGTCTGCTTTTCTTTTTTTCTTTCTTTCCTTCCCTCCCTTTCCTTTCCTTCTCTTTTCTCCTCACTTTTTATTTTGACTAATAAGCCACTTCACTGGCTAGATCAAAAGTGAAATCAGTTCACTTTGAATGTACCGTCTGAAACGGAGGTTTGGGGCCTTTCTTGTTTTTTTTTTCTATTCAGCTTGTTGAGCTTCTTTGTGGTAGAAGCAAAGAGGACAATTAATCACCAAGCGCTAGATGAGTCGGCCCATATTGTGATGTCGCTCGTCTTTTCTTCTTTTCTCGAACACGATTTCAAAAAATTAGTATTGGTTTAGAATTTCCATTAAAAAAAAAAAGCGAATCGGTCGAATTTTCATTGTCCACGCACCATCTATGATAAATTGTGCTTATGACAGGAATAAAAACATGCTCAAATCAAAAGGAGCAAACATGTAATTCAAGAATTTGTTCGGGGAAAAGCCCCCTAAAAATAAAAAAAGAAATACTGATGAAACGTCGAATAATTACTCACTTCAAACATAATATAGTCGAGATACGACGAGGTCAAGAATTCACGGCGACTCGACGAAAGCGTGAGTGGTCGCCACAAAAAAACAAATTCATGAAATTTCCCTGCCTCTGCAATCAATTCTTGACATGTCTGTCAACTTGCATCAGATTGAAGCCTTAGCCAATTCGCAGGCTCCATGAAAAGTTTAGCTTTTGTTCTGGTTCAGGGGTCACTCCTCAAGCTGCGCATGTTGGCCACACCACATTACATGTGCCTCTCAAATTGTCTGGGAGGCCAAAGGCCTCTTCTTCCACTTCTCTTGCTCGAGTTGCCGCATCTTCGAGTACGTGGCCTTAGCCACCCTTCTTATTATTTTATCTGTCCTTCTTGTCCCTGGCACACCGAAAGATGGCTTTTTTTTTTCCCCCTTTTTTCTTATTGTTCCAAGCGGCATCGTCATTTGACGGCACCCGCCCGCCCGCCCCGCTAACCCGACTTGCAACGGAGCGGGTTGGATGCATCTGGCCCTTAAGATTATTCCATATCTCACACATATACTGGATCATTAGGATCTTCTCGACCGATTTTCTCAAAAAAGTCGGAACGATATGACCTATGATACCGGATCTAGGCAAAATGGGAATTTTCAGAGAAATCCCACTTCTCAACTTACCGCACATGTCGAACATGATTGAAGATGCTTGCTTATGCCCCTAAAATCTGAGCACGAAGCATCCGGGTCAGCCCGAAGTTTGATAAGTTCAAGAGCCTGCCAAGCAGGGAGGTCCTACCAGGTGTTTCTTATGAGGAACCACCAACACTAAACTGATAGAAATGAATTAATGCTGCTTAAGATAATACTGATTGATCAGTGTAATAGCAAATTCTGGTAGTCCTCATTAAAGTTTCATCAGCAAAGTGCACATAATCCATTTGCTTTTGTGCAAGTCTGGTAGGTGCGCCACTGCTTCTGCCTTCCTGGTAAGAGGAAGTTGCCAAACTGACAAACTGACAAGCCATTTCCATTTTAAAGCTGAGCAATTATAGGCTCAAGGGATGATCTTAGCAATTGGGTTCATGAATGGAAATTTCGAACAAACGTTGCTGACAAGATGATTAGACCGTGATCCCATCACTTTGTACTTAAACCGAAGATGACAATATCCGAAAGAAGCGCCTTGAGGTCTGATTTGGTTCCAATAGCCCACGCAACCCAATCTCATCCTAATATTCATGAAAATTTGGAGGGCTTTGGATTCAGCGAAGGTAAAAATGAACCGATGACAACATATTTTACGTTAAAGGATTAAGAGAATCGGGCCTGTTGTTACTTCTCTTGCCTGTAAATGTCAGCTGATGTTCTGTTGAGCGTGAGCTTCTGTTTAAATAAGGGGAAACCACTTGGAAAATGCATTTAGTTTATAGCTGATGATTAGAGAGCAATGGATTATACTATGGTCAAGGATGAATATTCTGAGGCTGCGTCTCCCCCTTCAGTGTTCCAAGCCTGATTCTCGACCAATCGCAGCTTCTTGCGGACGTCCGCACCACATCAGGACACGAAACTGTCACCGCTAATTGACATATTGGAAGCCTATGGCAGAACATGGGCATTTGATTATTATAGCAACATGCTCACGCCTGTTCCACTTGAATCTAGTGGCCGATGTTCTGCAATGGCAGTTGTGAACGCGCGAGTCGATCTTTCCTACGGTAAGGGAAACAGAGAGGACATGTCTGAGAAAGAGAATGTTCAAAGGATGCCTTGGGTTGTTCCTGAAAGATCTATACGTATCGATTGATAAAGGCATGGAGTTAGTCGTGGTAGGAGCGATGGAATTGTTGACAAAAAATGAGGCGATTAAAAAAACATCTCGACTACTTCAGAAAGTCTATCAAGCCGAAAAAGGATCACATCGGACATGATAAGAAGGAAAACTGCATCCTTTGCTCACTGCACCTTTCTTTCATCTCCATCATCTCAAAACTTACCTCATAAACTGACATGATAATGATATGGCCATGGTCTTCGGGCCCCAACCGGTCGCCCATCTAGCCGAGAAGAGACTTGCTGTGTCTGGGTCCCCTAGGGTTTATCTAGGGTTTTCTACCGTATGTTTCTAGAATAATCCAGGGACGGGCGATATTGTAATTGTATGAAGTTTTTGGAATGTTTCTATTTATGTCGGTGATTAGAGAGATGAGAGATGCATTGTGAGCTATCAGATCTAATAAAGATTAATGATTATAATCCAAGGCCCTCTTCTATATAAAGAGGCACTTTCTTTGTCATTTGATCATCCATTAAAGAAATACAAAGTCTTCTCCCAGAGCCTCTCTCTCTATGTGATTCGGGTGAAATAAGCTTAACTTCGAGAGCTTAACTTGGGCGCTCCAATGATCCAAAGGACGCCCGCGTCGCCGCACGAGCCAACCCTCCGTAACTGGCCCGTGACAATAACATCCTATCAACGTGTAATTATATATGTAGTGGATATTTCTATAATTATGTTTATTTATACCTTCATTGCAATTAGTCACTCCTATAAATACATATTATACAACCCCAGTTAGGATTGAGCCACCGTAAAGACTTTGTCGTTACTTCTCTCTGACTCTAAACATCTATGGTATCAAAGTAGGAAAATACATCACGTTCTTCAACATCTTTGCCCCAAATCAACACTTCCTCGGCTCCAATTATTGCCTCAACAACGTCTAATACATTTGTGAATTTTTCTTCTTCTCTACTATCTCTTTGGCCACCATCTTCTATGTCTGTTAATTCTAATTTCCCATCACTTCTCAATAATATGCCATCCACTTTCACCTCTTCTTCCCTTTCCTCTACTACTTCGATCTCTGCTGCTATTTAAATTACTCGCATGCAATCAACCTCGCCATCTCTTTTTGTTCCCAACGTCACTAATCTTGTCTCTATCAAACTTGATATAGGCAATTATTTTTGTGGAAATATCAATTTAAATTTACTTTGATTTATAAGGATCTACTATGCTATGTGGATGAATCACTTCGTGTTCGCAGAGGCTTGTCAATGATCAGAATGATATTGTGGTGGCCAATATCTCTTATTCCAACTGGATCAAGACAGATCAATGCATTCACATTTTGATTAATTCAACCCTCATAGTTGAGATTTTTCATGAAGTTAATGATCCTCGGACATCTCAAGAGATTTGACTCACTCTAGGGCGATGCTCTACTGATCACTACATGGCCAAGGAAATTAGACTAAAGCTTGATTTTCATAACATCGTTAAGAAACCCGATCGAACAATTTCTGACTATCTTCAACATCTTAAGTCAAATACAAACTCTCACGCAATCAATTGCTCTATCTATGATAAGAACTTGGTATTCAAGTCCTCAATGGGCTCCAGTTAGATTATTGTCAGGGGCCGACACATTTTGGTCACAGAATTAACCCGTGCGGCGTGTAATATGCCAAGCTAGACCAGCCTCCCTCATATAATTGTTCCATATAGTCGAATAACTTTCTTGTATTAGATCATACTATGCCTAGTTTAGCTCAGGCATCCATTATATTGAGTGAGATGAGTAGTATACTTTAGGCATAACAACTGATTTTGGCCTGCTATGGCCTTATTAGAAGAGCGGTATCAGCTCTCAACCAATTTGTATACGAGAGGCCAATCCCACATTTAGAGTTCCTAAGGGTATATTCTATCTAAACTGGCTCATAATACAAGCCTGTTCTGATGCCACTGACATGACCTAGCTATCTCTTCTCCTTATACAATACTTACACACTAATATAAACCCACAAGCTTCTCCCACAAAGGGATATGAGTACTGGAGAACTTGCCTAGTTGGGCCATGGAACTCTCGATTCGTGTCATCCTTCCTTACTCAATTTGCAAACACCCTTGTTACGGGCTGTTTTGTAGCTTCCTTACGTTTCCTAACTATCCACGTCACACCCTCGAGACTCACATGAATGGCAACGCTCGCCCAACAAAACAACTCTACTCCACTAGTCGCTTTCCCTGATCAAGTTGTCCACGATCTCTAGTCACTCGCACCTCTTGGCAAGCGTGGCATTCCTCACCAACTACACACCCTTGGCAGTACCTTCTTTCGCCTTATAGGCTCTTCCTAATCTTAGCAGACCAATAGAGGTTTCCCCTTTGATAAAATATGGTAGCGGACCCATATTGAGATTTACTGAATTGATCTAGGAACGTTATCCCATTTCAGTGAGCAAATTAGTTCCTTCCTATGCCTCCATTAGCATCTTTGAAGTTAAACGAGAGCTGCACCTTGTCCAAACTCTCTTGGCTTCGATAATCACTCTTCGCCCTTAAAGGATCGAGAAGACCAGAAGTATTTTTTGCATTACCCACCTACTGAAGGGATTCTGCTCTGATACCATTTTGGTTGGGAAATTAACCCATGTTGGGGAAAGCACTGAAGAAAAGGATAGCCCTTCTTGAAAAACAGCTCTCTTAGGCCACAACCCCGATTCCTGAAGATCCATTTTTTGGAATATCATCCTCCCACCTATTTATGCCTTCTTTCACTTCCACCTCTTCCTTACAACCACCTTCTTTCACAAGCATCATGCTATCCATAGACTATGTTCGCCTCAAAGCCAAATCTCAAGAAGCAATGATAGAGAAACAGAGGAAGGAAGAACACCTGCAAAGGAAAGAACCTAGAAAGCTTCGGCGTGCTCAAAAGGAAGCAGCTACCTAGATGGAATCATCACCACTATCCTCTGCTTCGTCCTCAGAACCAATTCCAGCACAAAACATGATCACAAACCCACTTACCTCTATCCTTAAATACCTAGGTACCTTTTGAACCAAAACCATCGTGCTTTCCGATGTTTACATCGGAATGGCTAGATACAGATACTCTTCAATCTGTGTCTTTGGATTCTTCATGAGAGTTCACAACTTTCTCCATACCACCCATCCCTAAGTCACAGACATATACTCCTTCTATCACTCAGCCTCAAATCTTGATGGCTGATCTAGCTCAAGAGGAAGATATTGACATTCCTGATTTTGTCGATATTAAACCCCAGGTATCTAATTCCACCTTATCTAAGTTTTTCTCCCTAGATGATTGTCCTATCCATAAATGGCTAAATCGGTTACAAGAATTTCATTCTTGGACTACGGCTAAGCTTCAAGCCACTACAGATCTTCATGGCATTTTGCTTGAATCTATCAGTCGATTCATTGGTTCTTTAAAACATTGGTGGCCTCTCTTAGGTGAACAACATCAGATTGCATTTCTTATCTGTTCCATAGACAATGCCATCCAAATACTCCACCAGTTCTTTATTGGTCATTGGGACGAGATACTTCAAGCCAAAAGACATGATTTTTTCCAACGTAAGTGCTATTCGCTAGAAAAGAAACATTTAAATCGTCATTTTCAAATCATGCATAAGCTCTTTTACGAAATTAGAGCAGATTGGAACCTTAAGAGTGTTTTTATGGCCTACATTCCACCCGAGATTCGGGATATCTTAGAAAAACACCACTAGTCCAAGAGCAAATCGGTTGACCAAGCCACTTTTGGTGAATTACACCAAGCCGTTCTTATGTCAGTTGACGAACTTTGTCAGCGACATAAAATGTTCTAGAGTTATCTCCACAAGAGCACTCCCCTTAAATCTTGTGACCACCCAGAATGGTCTATCAAGTGTCCCAAAAAATACTGACCCTGGCTATCAACCCAGAAAGAAAAGACATTTCAGTTTACCTTCATTTGTTGTTAAAAGACCAAGGTCTAAACCCTGGAAATTTCTTCGAAAAAAACACCGTCGTCCCAACGGTAAGAGACAAAAGACAAATCGTTGTTTCATCTGCAACAAAAAAGGTCATTTTGTTAAAAAGTGTCCAACCAAAGGCAAAGTTCAAAGCACGATGAAATATGTAAGAGCTACAAAAGGCAACATGATTCAACTTTGAAGATGATGGTGTTGAGTCCATTCTCTCGTATGATGATGAGCCCACAACAGATATCATTTTTGCCCTCCAGTTTATCGGGTATCATTCTGAATCTGATTCAGAAGAAGAGAGCGCTCTTAGCTACTTCCCCATTTCCTATCATGTTTCCACTCATACTCCTATTCCAGAGTTTCGCCCGTATGTATCAACATACATCTATTTTATCCCATTCCACCCCACCAATTATCGTTGTCGCGTTGGTCGACACAAGAGCATCCACCTTTCTTATGGATACTTCCACTTGATCTTTGGGAGCCACATATCACCCAATTCAGGTCCGCTTCAAGAGATATCTTTATCTTTATCTCTACTGTCCGCAATAAGCCGATCACATTCCGCCTTTCGAAAAATGCGATGCAAGCATCCAGATATTGGGATGTGACTCTCCTGACAGAGATTTCATTCTTGGATAGGATATCCAATCCCAACTTGACATCTCCATACTACTGTCGCGACCCGAAAGAAATTTTAATTTAAGTTTCGATCGGTAGAAAATTTCTGGGTTAACGGATTATTAGGTTAACTAGATGGATTAATCTAATACGGACCCTCCCAAGTCCTACCGAATCGCAACTTTGGTTTTTTGTTCAAATGGTTTTAAATTTGGAGTCGACATTAATCATTTTTGGTAGGTTGATGAGAAACCGAAGTAAATTAGCGGGAGAACTAAATTACTTCTACGAACCAGAGATTATGAGTTCGAGGACTTGGTTACATCAGTTAATTAAAACTAATGCCCTTTCGGTATCTTAATTTCATGGATATTCTAATTTGACAACTCAGGCTTGATTTACTCCTAAGGCTCTAGTGGGGTGTTCTCTTTTTGTATTTTCACTTTTTTAAATAGAATGTACGTGAGTGATATTTTTTGGCATTTTCAAAATATTAAGTATTTCCCTGAAGCCAAAAGAGGGAGTGAGTTGTCGCGACCTAAAAAATGAGTTTTCTCAGGTTAATGGATTATTAGGCTAATTATTTAACTAACCTAATTCGGACTCTCCCAAGCCCATACCAAATCACAACTTATGGTTCAATATTTAACATGCAAAGATTTTCAATAGGAGCCGCCACTAATCGTTCTTGGTAGGTCGATTAGAAACCTAAGTAAATTAGCGGGAGAACTAAATTACTTCTACGAACCAGAGATTAAAAGTTTGGGGACTTGATTACGCTAGATTACTCTAACGCCCTTTTGGTACCATTTTATTTCATGAAAAAATCATTTGAGAAGGCAACATTATCGATTTTAACCTAAGTCACTAACAAAGGTTATCATGCGGGTGCACAATCAATTAATTGAACATCCAGAAATCAAATAGTCAAAAGAGCATGCGCCACACAAAACATTACTTCTTTTTTTTTTTTAGTTTTCGATTTTTATAAATGCATGAAAGACTATACTATATGCAATGCATGAAATTATTCTAAGATGCAATGACATGAATTAAATGCAAGTCTAAAATGCAACCTATATGGCATAAAAAAAAAGTAATGACGTGCATGGATGACATGGCATAGATGACATAGCAAATATGATTTTTTTTATTCTCGGATGAATTTATTTCCTAAAATAGAACTATGTCAAAACAATATTTATCTTGCATATTTTAGAGTTTAAATTGACCTAAACCCTAATATATTAAAGATGGATTATTTTAGACATGAGATTCTATTAAAACATGCAATTTCTATCCTAAAATGCAATCTAACCTAAATATTTTACAAAAAGTAAGATATGCAATTATCTACATGATGCTATTTTTAAAAGATATGCAATGTTCAAATATGGAATATGAATGAATGCAAAATTTTTTTAGAATTTTTGGAGATTATGTCATGCGACGGATATATTCCAAAATATATATATAACAATCAGGCAATCCAAGTAAAAATAGGAAAGTAAATATGCCAATCAAGAAAGTGGATATATTAATCAAGTTTTGCAAACATTTCGCGAATATTTGAATCCAATCTTTAATTCGTAATCTTACGATTAAATATCGAACACAAATCCTTGCCTAATCGCGTATTCCATCAATAATTCTAAAGATGGATTTTCCCGATTATATGACAAGTTGCGGATTAGGAAAGAAAATTTTCCTAATCAGCCTGTATTTTGAAAAATATCCACTTTGATGTAATGCAAGATATGACGAGATACACAAGATGCAACAAAATAGACAAGCGAATATGTCTAAAATTCGAGATAAGAAAACCACCTTAATTGCAAGGTAAATTTCCCTAATTTGAACTTGTACGAACTTGCGACTCCAGTCAAGCACTTCTGGATTGATTTGGCTTCGAAATTTTGCGCGTGGAAGAGGCGAATCAGCAACAAGTTTCTTCGGTGCAGCAGTAGTCTCCTTCGTACAGCAAGTTGCAGAGCTTGACAGGGGGGTTGGTGTTGAAGTCAGCAACAACGGACGGCTTCTCGGGGCAGTGAATCAGCAGAGGAGTCTTCGGCTGCAGAGTCAAATTCTCGGTGCAGTAGAGGAGTTGTTGAAACCGAACAGCAAAGGGACAGCAGGAGGGGGAGCTTTTTTGGTTTCGCTCAACAACAGCAAGAAAGGGGATCACACGGCACCAAACAGCAACCAAAGCCGAAATCACTCTTGCCTCACGCGTGTTCTCCCAAGTTTCTCTGAATTTTTTGTCTCCCAGAGTTTTTCCTTTTCTGACGTGAATGAAGGTCTCTTTTATAGGCACAAGAGGATTGAGCTCCAAGACAAAACTGAATATACACGCACGATCCCTTTCCTCTTTTTTTTTTAATCTTTGACTATGAGAATATATCCTTTCCTATCGGCCCAACCCTCCGACTTCGCAAACAAATCTCAACTTTCCTCAGTAAAGATCATTACGACCCTTGGTGCAGACTTCCTGCATAATTAAATCCTGCTCGGGCCCGAATGCAAATGATAATGCAAAACAAATAAATAAAAATTCAATGCATGAACATTTATTATTATTTTTGTGAGAATTAATTCTCATTTTTGTGCAATATATAAAGAAAGAAAAATCAAAATTTAGGTGTCAACAGCTGCCCCTCTTTGAGTGAATGCTCGCAGAGTTTTCGCTCAAAGACAGAATTGAACCTAAATTTTGTTAATGTAAATGATTAATGATTTTTTGTGGGAGTCTTAATCCCATTTTCTATGCAAATGAAATGACACATGATATGCAAAACTGTAAATAACATGTGTTAAGACTTCTATCTTCCAAGAAAATGGATTAGAGAAAACTGCACATGGATCGCACATGAAATATTGGTCTTACCAGACATCTCATAATGCTAACAATTCCCTTGATTTCCAAGCTTCTTCTTGTTGATGCAAGGAACTCAAGGTACTGTAGCCTATCTTTTGTCTCTTGGGACCACCATCGTTTCAGCAGGTCACCATGAGTCGATAGAATGCTTTTCGAGATCACGAGAGCAGGTCGATCGTGAGTCGGTAAAACTTTTCTTGGGACCACCATCGTTTTAATGGGTCGCCATGAGCTGGAGAATGTCTCTCGAGACCACCATCGTTTTAGCGGGTCTTCGTGAGTTAGTAAAATTTCTCTTGGGACCACCATCGTTTTAGCGGGTCGCCATGAACTGAGAATGTCTCTCGAGACCACCATCGTTTTAGCGGGTCTTTGTGAGTCAGTAAAATTTCTCTTGGGACCACCATCGTTTTAGCGGGTCGCCATGAACTGAGAATGTCTCTTGAGACCACCATCGTTTTAGCGGGTCTTCGTGAGTCAGTAAAATTTCTCTTGGGACCACCATCGTTTTAGCGGGTCGCCATGAACTGAGAATGTCTCTCGAGACCACCATCGTTTTAGCGGGTCTTCGTGAGTCAGTAAAATTTCTCTTGGGACCACCATCGTTTTAGCGGATCGCCATGAACTGAGAATGTCTCAAAAGGGAGTGCGTCAAGCGAATCTCATCAACCTGAACACAAAAAGGGATGTATCACACGAATCTCATCAGTGTGAATGGATATGTCATGTGAATCTCATCAGCATGAATACATCAAGGTGCATCTTATCAATGCAAACACGAAAAATGTATCATACAAATCTTATAGGTATGAACACAAAAAGGGGTGGCCTACACGAATCTTATCAGTGTGAACACCAAAGAGGGGTGCATCTGAGATGAGACAAAACAAGCATATAAGAGTGTGTGCATGATATGAGTCATGTCAATACACAGGAAGAAATGTGAACTTAGATCAATAGAGCCACTGAAATGTCCTTGGGGGATAATTGGAAAACGTACCTGATTTTTCTGGACAACGATCAAGGAATAGACAGGTTGACTGTATCACACTTGCTTATTCACTTGAAATAGAATTAAAATGATCATGTGCATAAAATCAATGTAAATGCAACATCATATGCTAGTAAAAACTCTTTTGCTTGCTTGCATTACAAAGCTTCACTGGGGAATTCTATCAATAAGGAAACCTGCATGATCCTTTTGATAATTTTGATCACATTGAATGAGAAACCTTCAGTCAGAAAGGACTTTTACTCACTCTCTTGAAAAAAAGCTTTTTGAACCCGACCATTGATACGGGTATGAAAATCACTCAGAACTGTCATCATCATGCTTGACAAGGGTCTGGGTATTCTCGCAATCAATATGACCAGACCAATCCGAGAGGTCTTTGTAGGGATTGTAATTCGGTCTCGGTCAAAGGCTTAGCAAAGGGGACTCATTTGAGAGTCATTTTGGCTTTGAAATGAAATGATATCTTCAGCTGCATCGGGTTTACAAGTCAAAAATCCCGCAAAGATGAGATAGAAAAAACTTGCTTGCACTTCTTCAAGCAATATTTATAAACATATAAAACCCTACGTTAACTCAAGTGCCCTAATCTGAAGAGACTTCGATAAGAGTTGTAACGTAGGTCTGGGTAGGCTTGAAATGAATGGCCTTTTTATGACAAGTGGGTATATCATGAATCGTGGGAATTGGTGATCATCCAGTCTTCATGTTTTTGCTCTGGCAATTGTTTCACAAGAAAACCTTCAAATGGTCTTTTTTTGTTTAGGAATACTTTTGCATATCGACTCTGTTTTTGTTGAAGCCTCTCTCTTTCATTTTTCATTTTTCATTTTTCTTCTCCTCTTTTTTTTTAGAGAGATTTTTTTTTTGAGAAATTTTTCTTGACTCCCTTCCCTTTTTTTTAGATACAGAGAATTTTTCTTGAGAGAGAGCTTCGCTTGATGGAGTCTTTCTTTCTTTCTTTTTTCACCCCCTTTTTTTTGGATTCTTCCCTGAACTTCCAATTGCCCGAAGTTGCTTTGAACTTTAGTTATCTCAACACTTTGAGATGAACTCTTTGATTTGCCATAAGGATGATCACCAATTAGGTTATGAAATGGGTTCACCGCTCAAATTAGGTAAGCAAAGGGTATGGTGTGTAGGGATATAGAAAGAAAATACTCTTCGTCATGTCTAAGGCACTTGAGCTAACACAAAATTTACATGTAATAAATATACTCGAAGATTGATGCAAGTGAAAGCAAGAAAATTCTAATCATTTGAACTTTCTGGTAATTGCCCCAGTGTGGGGTTGTTTCTGACAGGGGTAAGAAATGAATCCTCCGTCCAAAAGGGTTAAACAAAGGATAACATGTAGTGTGTAAGATAGAAGAAATAAACTCCTCACATCACTTTGGTCGTCCTACTTTTCGCGAGATAACCCTTTACCTTGTCAGCATGGAAACTTCACTCAATTCCCATTATGAAATAATATACTGGAAATGTATGGAAATGGTGTACCTTTCATCGTCCTGACATTCCTCATTCAATATGATCATTTTCATAGAATGGAACAGATTGCCTGATTAGAACTCTTCACCATTGAAGATTAGCAATACAGACAAAACCATGCAAGAAATTTTGCAATATGTGAGCACCTTTTAAGCATGCAAAATGTAGCAATGAATTACGTAGTTTTATGAAAGATTCATGCATATTCTTAAGAAATGAACTATGCAAACACGTTCAAATTTGCAAGAAAACTCTCAGGAATGGGGGACTGTAGACTGCCCCTGCATATGGTTTAGCAAGTTTGAGAGCTTAATCCTTGGAATGGGAAAGACTTGTTCCTGACTTTTGCCCTTGCATAAGGAGAAATGTGTGTGAAATAAATCAGGTAAGGACTCAAGATGCTCTAACTGTCTTTTGGAGATGACTGTCATGTTTGTCATATGCCCCTGCAAGAAGAAAAATTGAGTATCATCTTGAAAATGGCATGAAACAGAAAAGACATACTCCCTTTCCCAAGTTGGGGTTCATTACCATTTTGCCCCATTTATTGTCAGAATAGATCGCATCGGGTGGCTATAGCTTTGCAAAGATTTGGCCTCCCAGGTATGACAAATGTTAAGAATTTGGTCTTAGGTTTTAGCAAACATTCCATCCGACACTTGCCCCTGCAAGAAGAAAGATAAAGTGTTATTTTCAAAATTGGTGAAACTTGAATAGGGATATTGCCCTTTAGATTGAGCAGCCTTTGCTTCGCTTTCCATCAACTGATACGGTATGGTCGAGGTTGAAGTGTGAATCAATTTTCCATTGGCCGATAACCTGATGTATAAGCTGGTACGGGATCAGCCAGGTCTTCTAGCTTAACTGTCTGCTAAGGGGTCCAAAACTCATGCAGAGATTGTGCAGAGTCGTTCAAGGATCGATCGAGTTGATGCATGGCTGGAGTAAGAATGTCCGCCGTTGCCCCTGAATTGATTCTGAAACATATAGTAGATGGATCAGTAGGACAACTAGGGTTAAACTGCATGCTAGCCATTTTCGAAGATTTTTCTTGAAAAGCCTTTTGTTTTTGAAAACCTTAGGAGAAGAATTCTTGAGAAGCCCAACCCTCAGTGCTTACCATGGATAACATATTTTTCAATCGTTGGTTATCGTCATCGGGTTTAGGATACTTCAAAAAAATTCCAAAAATGATGAAAAAACTTCTGTAATTTGATTAATTATGAATCAAAAAAATTACATCTTATTGAAAGAGAAATCCTAATTAGAATGAAAAGTCCTAGAAAGCAACAAAGGTTTCCACGCAGGGGAAAAGCAAAAACATAAAAATGTTACTCATATGGGCCTGTGCCCATCTACACCAATGATTCTTCAAACATTGCCTGAATGATTTGGAAGCGGGTTACTTTGCACATTCGGTTGGCTATTCGTTTGGAAGGAAAATGCCCCAGATTCGAGCAAATCTTGAATACGATTCTTGAGTACTGAATAATTATCTGTGTCATGCCCAGGCTCCCCCCGATGATAATCACATTTTTTCGACGGGTCATATTTTGGAAAAGTCGCATAACCAGGTCGCAATGGCTCAATGGATAGAA
Source organism: Psidium guajava (assembly GCA_016432845.1). Lineage (NCBI taxonomy): Eukaryota > Viridiplantae > Streptophyta > Magnoliopsida > Myrtales > Myrtaceae > Psidium > Psidium guajava. Next base: position 15,794,704 of record CM028225.1, read on the forward strand.
GCTCATTCTTACGTAACACAGCCAATACCTGGGACGGAGTTCCAGGAAGAGGCGAAAATTGACGATTCCTTCGCTGATATTTTCCCTGATCTTGTGAACCGAAGTTGGCCGCCTGTCGATTTGAGACTTGTACTTTAGGTGTCTGAACTGGAGGCTTCTGGACATAAGTCATGTTTACTTCAGGGGCCGACTCCTTGTCCTTCTTGCTGAAAAATCTTTTGCCATACGAGCTCGAATCTCCATACCATCCTTTCTTGAGCCCAGACTCAATTTCTTCACCCATGGCAACCAACTGGCTAAAGGATTGAACAGCCGTCACTAGTATTCTCGAACGGATCGACTGCGGAAGTGTGGATGCAAACAACTTCATTAGATCATGCTCAGGAGGCTCAGGCATGACCTGGGATGCCATGCTCCTCCAACGGGTGGCGTATTCTTTAAGGGTCTCACCCCTTTTTAACTCAGCCCGTTCTAAATCCTCCCGAGTGATAGTGATGTCGATATTAAATTTGAAATGCTTAATAAAAGTATTGGCCACCTCCTCCCATGAATCTTTTCGGTTGATTTGATGGTTGGTGTACCATCTCATTGCAGCATCTTTCAAACTTGCCTGGAAGGTTTGGACCATCAGTGGTCCGTTTGAAACATATTTATTCATGAGGCCTTGAAACATTTCAATGTGTTGCACAGGATTGGATGTGCCATCATACTTCTCAAAGGTCGGCATCTTAAACTTCTCTGGCACTTGCACCCTGGTGTACATCGACAAGTCGATCGAGGGAACGCTTTGGGTTCCTTCAACATCACGTATCCTTTATTCGAGCCTCGCTATAAGCTTAGCATTTTCGTCATTCGGGGTTGGAGAAGAAGTAAGAATAGGTTGAGGAGCCGAGGTCATAAGAGGCATGCTGGTACCTGTTAGAATGACTTCATCTAAAGGTATGGTGGGATCATCATTCATCATGTGAGCTTTGTCAGGACGGAGCCCTGGGCGAGCCGGGGCTAGAGTCCCAAACTGGGAGCTGGAACCGATCTGCTGTTGCTTGGCCATGAAATTTTCCATCACTTGGGTCAGAGCGGCCATCTGATCATTCATCGTGCTCATATGTTCCTTCAATTTCTCATCCACAATAGCCACAATCTCAGCTTGATCAGTCATTTTCCTTGCTTTCAAACGGGTGTTATGGGGGTGTGGAGTTCCCGTGATGAATTACCTTCAAAAATTGAATTAACATGATCAGCATGAGGAAAAATAATGACGAATCGGTCCATGACATTCCTCTAGACCCAAAAACAAAAACAACCATGATGTGGGGATTGATTCAAAAGATTCCAGTTTCGTCGACTTTCACAAAAAAATTCATATCAATTCATGGAATGAACGAAATAATGTAAACATCTATGGGAGCATAGATAAGACGTTGATGAACAACTTTCATGTTTTGAGTTTCTATTGAAAACGTCCAGATCAATACAGTTTAATGCATCTTTCCAAAAAGTGTGTCCAGAAAACTGATTCGTCTGGTTTTTGTTTGAGGGACAAATGGGCCATCAAAAAATGTGAATTGATACCCGAAAATCTCCAGTTCACTAATTTAAAGCCCATTCTACAACTTTCATGTTTTGATTTTTCTCAAAAAAGCACGTTTACTAGTCATAAATGGAGAAATAAAAGTGAAGTCGGAAAAATTCTGGAATCCAGACTGTTGTTCTTTCATCTTAAATTCCGTAATAATTGGAAAATGTACTGGATTGATCTGAAAATTTTTGAGGTCATAGATTAGGATCTTATGAACGTTTTCCGTGAAGACATGATGAGTCAATTAAAATTGAAGAATTCATTAAAAATTATGGAAGACCAGAAGGTAAGTCTGAACAGTAACCTTTATTCCAAGAAAAAGTCATGAAATCACGAAATTGCAATTAAATATGAAACAAGACTCCTAAATCAAACTGATTTTCTTTTCTTTGTGGCAACATGATCTATAAACGAACGGGCTTCCAACTCTTTCCGAAGTTGTGCATTCTCTTTAGCCAAAGTCTTCATTTGTTTCTTGGTCTTTTGCATCTTCTTCTCATAGGCTTCGATCTCGGCTTGACGGGTGGGCTTTACGGTCACCAACGGGAATTTTGGAAGCATATTAGCCGGTATAAAATGATGCTGAATATACCGAGCTTTCGCATGATAAAGCCTTTCCTTCCCCTCGAGCTCCGCCTTGGGTAGTGATAATAAACGAGCTTTGGACTTGAGCCAAGTTTGATCAAAGTGCTTGATCTCGGTTCCATAATTCTCAACCGCAATAAATTCAATTTGGAAAAGGTTCAGCCCCAAAGGTGTAGGAATATCCTGCAAAACTCCATATTGTCGTGCCACCCGGAGAGGGTGATACCTTGTTGCGCCAGTAATGCCCAAGAGAAGTATGGGCTCCCGTTCACCATGGTACAAATGGGCCTCAGAGACTTGGAACCATAAAGCTTACCAAAGAAAAACCTCGGGACTTGGATCTTTAAATAAATCAATCCACTAGGAATAAGACAATCCATCGGTATGTTTTTCCAATTTTTGAAATTTTGCAATTGGGTTTTCCTCTTGACTTATCCGAGGGATAGTCATCATGGAACCAAACTTAGCATAATGAGAGAAAAACCACATTTGCAAAAGTCCAACCGAAGCATGGAATGTCTTATCCTTGTTTTGCTTAAAACGAGTCAGAGATATAAAAGTTTCGGTTAGGATAGCATTAGTAAAATTCATTCCACTACAAACTTGCCTAGCTATCCAAGCCATGGATGGACTAATGAAATTCTTTTGGAGTGGAAAAATCACAAGCCCGAAGAAAGCTAGAATAAAAATCTTACTTTGCAAGTATGAATTGCTCTCATAAAAACGTTCAATGAGGAATGTGAAAGGATATATATGGCAATTTTCTCTCAAAACTTTCCTCATTTTATTTTCATTAATGTTCAAAAATTCAGCAAAGATGACAATTGGATCCATCCCCGCACAATGACCAATTAAATGATCACTCAAAGGTTTTCCAATGGCAAAGCTATATTCTTCCAAAGTCGGAGTGAGCTCATGCTTACCTAGAATGAAGGTAGCGGTATATGGGCACCAAAAATGTGCGAGTGCCTGCATGACCCCGGTCTGTAATCCGATATCCAAAAGTGGCAACATATGACCCATACGGCTAAGGACATAGCTCTGTGCATCAATACTCAAACGGCCCCATATCTGCTTCAACTCAGCCTTCGGAATGTACACGAAACGGATGTCGATGTGTCCCATTATCTATAGACCATGTGCCACAAACCCTAAGTATCATGGACCGACCCAAATAAAATGAGATAAGATGAAGTTCAGGAGCATACTTTACCGTGGGATAGGAAAATAAACAATCACATGGACATGCACATGATTCGTGGGTTAACTTTAATCTAACTATCCTAAAGGCTCACAAATTGAAGCGAAAGACTTACGACAAGGCGATAATCTCGCGCACATAATCAAGATTAGTCGTGATCCCACGACGTAACCAGGATTAGCCGGGCCTTTCCACTTCGGCTACTCGAGTTAAAAATTATAACTCCCGCTTTGGTAATCTTACTGAGCGAGAGTTCTAACTTTTGAGACTCATTTTTGAAAAAGATTCGGGATTGAATTTCGACCAACTTTCAACGTGATCTCACGGTGAACGCTAGAGCCAATCTCAATACCATCCTAAAACTAGTGGCCCAGGTTCGGCCACGGGACGTGTGTGGTGTAGTGCTAAAACAATTAATCATGCACAACAGTTAAATCCAAACATCGCTTCAAAATGCATAATTAAACAAACAATTCCCAAACACCAAAACCTGCAAAACAAAGGGTTAGACAAACACTCCTCCCCTTATAACTCCTATCTGCAAAAACCATTTAACACATGGTTAGGGACTTACCTGGAACCCAATTGCCAAACAAAAATGCGATTTTTCATGAAATTATCGGCCTAAGTCCACATGAATTTTAAAATTTCAAAATTTTTCAAGATGAACGATTAAGTCACTTTATTTTTTCGAAAAAATTAAGTATTCAGTCCCCAGCGGAGTCGCCAAGCTGTCGCGACCTAAAAAATGAGTTTTCTCAGGTTAATGGATTATTAGGCTAATTATTTAACTAACCTAATTGTTGACACCTGATTTTTAATCATTTTTTCTATTGCTAAAGTAATAAAAAAATTCATAAAAATTCATAAAATTGAAAAATCAACTTTGGGGACCTTAGCCAAGCCTAGGGAACCAATTTTGACCAAAAAACGATTTTTCATATTTTTAGTATTTTTACGTATTTTTTATTTATTTATTTTCGAAAATTAATAGAAAATCCATAAAAATTTATAAAATTGAAAAATCAACTTTGGGAACCTTAGCCAAGCCTAGGGAACCAATTTTGACCAAAAAATAATTTTTCATATTTTCGATATTTTTCGGTATTTTTATTTTCGAAAATTCATAAAAACAAAAAATTAAGAAAAATGAGAAAATTGAAAAATCAAGTTTGGAGCCTTGGCCAAGCTTAGGCAACTATTTTCGAACAAAAAAATAATTTTTTGTATTTATATATATTGTTCATATATTTTAGAAATTATGAGAATATTTAATAAATAATAGCATTTGAGGCTACAAAAATATATAAAAATAGTCAATATTTTTATTTTAAATCCCTTTTCATGTTGGCCATCACAAATTTAAAAAATCCAATTCGGAGTCGTGTATTCCTTCACGAGCATAACCTCGAACCGGGCCTAAAAAATTCAATTTGAGTCAATTTATTTTCATTTTTTCACTTTTAGGAGTTGTGACATTGTTCTCTAATATTTCAAATTTTTATATTGGCCCAAATTATACCCAGAATGACTCAATTGTGCAAAAGGGCTTTAATTAAATTCTGCATTATTTTCAGTGGCAAGAAATGAGCTTAAATTTGACATGTGGTGAATTTTGACTAAGTATAGGGAAGGTATGTAAAAAATTATAAGGAGATTTGGACTTAAAGAAATATTTTTTCAGGGACTAAATTGTAAATACTTAAAATTCAGGGACTAGAGTGCAAATACCTAACTCTTGAGGGATTATTTTACAAATAACAAAAAGAAGAGTTAGTGGATAAATTAGAATAGAGAAGGGAAGATGGAGAAGAGGAGATGAAGAAGAGAAGTTAGAGAAGAATGGATGGAGAAAATAAGATAAGAATAGAGAAGAGAAGATGGAGATGAAGAAGAGTTAGTAGAGAAATTAGAATGGAAGATAAGAATAGAAAAGGGAAGATGGAGATGAAGAAGAGTTAGTGGAGAAATTAGAATGGGAGATAAATATGGAGAAGGGAAGATGAAGATGAAGAAGAGTTAGTGGAGAGATTAGAATGTGAGATAGAGATGGAGAATGGAAGATGAAAATGAAGAAGAGTTAGTGGAGAAATTAGAATGTGAGCAAGAGTTAGTGGAAAAATTAGAATGGAAGATAAATGAGTAGATTATAAAAGGAGGAAGGAGTAAGCTTGAGAGGGGGATTATTTTTGGGAGAGAAAATTTTGGATGTTTGAGAGGGTTTTGGGAAATTGAAGAAAAATTTGAGAAAAAAAAAATACCAAAAAGAGAGAGAGAATTTTGAAGATAATGGGAGTTTAAAGTTAGGGGTTATCATCACAAATTCTTTCATCGATCAACATAAATCAAGAGTTCATCCTCGTCAACGAGCAAACAAATTCGAGCTAAGTGTTTTTTATTTATTCATTTATTTGTGGTTTTAGTAGCAAATTAGCACAAATTGTATACACTTTCTCCTACCTCCATTTTTCCCATATTTTATGTCAGGAGAAGGATATCTCTACGTCAACGGCAAAAAATCTCGTAGAGATGCAAAAATCGCCCAAACAAGCTCCTAAGCTGTCCACCGATTTCTCAGTTGATTTGTGACTAAAAGTCCCTCTTAATTCAAAAGAGACTCTCTATATTGGGAACATAGAGAGCGAAAATCAATTATAGAAATCCCTCCCAAAAAAATGGGAGATAAGTACTCTTTCCACTCTTCTGGTTTTAGGTGCAGATTGGCATATATTTTGTATACTGACACTTCACTCTATTTTATGACAGGAAGCCGCAGCTCCATATCAATGGTCAACCCTATGGAAGCACAAAATCGGCTTGGAGAATCCTCAAGCGCGCACAAATTTCGAATTGTTGAATCAATTCGTTGTATTTCATTTTAAAGAATTCATACCCCAGAATGGAAAGGGAAGAGCCAAGCCAATGCTTAGCCTCCCATTGGAGGTTTTTACTTACAGTAGTTAAATACCTGCAACTTAAATACCTGTACCTTAAATCCCAAAGGGAAGAGCCAAGCCGATGCTTAGCCTCCCATTGGAGGTTTTTACTTACATTAGTTAAATACCTGCAACTTAAATACCTGTACCTTAAATCCCAAAGGGAAGAGCCAAGCCAATGCTTAGCCTCCCATTGGAGGTTTTTACTTACAGTAGTTTAAATACTTGCAACTTAAATACCTGTACCTTAAATCCCAAAGGGAAGAGCCAAGCCAATGCTAGGCCTCCCATTGGAGGTGTTTATTCACTGTCATGTACTTCCTATAATTTAATTTTTGAATCATCAGGCCCAAAAGATGAGTAGGTCGTAATACTGCACAGAAGTCGTTAGCACACTCCCTCTTTCGGCTTCAGGGAATCTTTAACACTTAAAAAATATAGCAAATAAAAATATATACCATCCATGCATCCTATTTAAAAGGTGAAAACACAAAAGAGAATACCCTACTAGAGCTTTAGGAATAAACCAAGCATGAGTTGCCGAATTAGGATATCCATGAAATTAAGATACCGAAAGGGCATTAGTTTTAATTAACTAGCGTAACCAAGTCCCCGAGCTCATAATCTCTGGTTCGTAGGAATAAATTAGTTCTCCCGCTAATTTATTTAGGTTTCTAATCGGCCTACCAAGAACGATTAGTGGCGACTCCAAATTTCAAAATCATTTAAACAAAAAACCAAAGTTGCGATTCGGTAGGGCTTGGGAGGGTTCGCGTTAGGTTAGTCAAATCTAATTAACCTAATAATCCGTTAACCCCTTTTGAAGATAAATTTTTTTTAGGGGGTCGCGACACTAATTCGGACTCTCCCAATCCCATACCAAATCGCAACTTATGGTTCAATATTTAACATGCAAAGATTTTCAATAGGAGCCGCCACTAATCGTTCTTGGTAGGTCGATTAGAAACCTAAGTAAATTAGCGGGAGAACTAAATTACTTCTACGAACCAGAGATTAAAAGTTCGGGGACTTGATTACGCTAGATTACTCTAACGCCCTTTCGGTACCATTTTATTTCATGAAAAAATCATTTGAGAAGGCAACATTAATCGATTTTAACCTAAGTCACTAACAAAGGTTATCATGCGGGTGCACAATCAATTAATTGAACATCCAGAAATCAAATAATCAAAGGAGCATGCGCCACACAAAACATTACTTCTTTTTTTTTTTTAGTTTTCGATTTTTATAAATGCATGAAAGACTATACTATATGCAATGCATGAAATTATTCTAAGATGCAATGACATGAATTAAATGCAAGTCTAAAATGCAACCTATATGGCATAAAAAAAAAGTAATGACGTGCATGGATGACATGGCATAGATGACATAGCAAATATGATTTTTTTTATTCTCGGATGAATTTATTTCCTAAAATAGAACTATGTCAAAACAATATTTATCTTGCATATTTTAGAGTTTAAATTGACCTAAACCCTAATATATTAAAGATGGATTATTTTAGACATGAGATTCTATTAAAACATGCAATTTCTATCCTAAAATGCAATCTAACCTAAATATTTTACAAAAAGTAAGATATGCAATTATCTACATGATGCTATTTTTAAAAGATATGCAATGTTCAAATATGGAATATGAATGAATGCAAAATGTTTTTAGAATTTTTGGAGATTATGTCATGCGACGGATATATTCCAAAATATATATATAACAATCAGGCAATCCAAGTAAAAATAGGAAAGTAAATATGCCAATCAAGAAAGTGGATATATTAATCAAGTTTTGCAAACATTTCGCGAATATTTGAATCCAATCTTTAATTCGTAATCTTACGATTAAATATTGAACACAAATCCTTGCCTAATCGCGTATTCCATCAATAATTCTAAAGATGGATTTTCCCGATTATATGACAAGTTGCGGATTAGGAAAGAAAATTTTCCTAATCAGCCTGTATTTTGAAAAATATCCACTTTGATGTAATGCAAGATATGACGAGATATACAAGATGCAACAAAATAGACAAGCGAATATGTCTAAAATTCGAGATAAGAAAACCACCTTAATTGCAAGGTAAATTTCCCTAATTTGAACTTGTACGAACTTGCGACTCCAGTCAAGCACTTCTGGATTGATTTGGCTTCGAAATTTTGCGCGTGGAAGAGGCGAATCAGCAACAAGTTTCTTCGGTGCAGCAGTAGTCTCCTTCGTACAGCAAGTTGCAGAGCTTGACAGGGGGGTTGGTGTTGAAGTCAGCAACAACGGACGGCTTCTCGGGGCAGTGAATCAGCAGAGGAGTCTTCGGCTGCAGAGTCAAATTCTCGGTGCAGTAGAGGAGTTGTTGAAACCGAACAGCAAAGGGACAGCAGGAGGGGGAGCTTTTTTGGTTTCGCTCAACAACAGCAAGAAAGGGGATCACACGGCACCAAACAGCAACCAAAGCCGAAATCACTCTTGCCTCACGCGTGTTCTCCCAAGTTTCTCTGAATTTTTTGTCTCCCAGAGTTTTTCCTTTTCTGACGTGAATGAAGGTCTCTTTTATAGGCACAAGAGGATTGAGCTCCAAGACAAAACTGAATATACACGCACGATCCCTTTCCTCTTTTTTTTTTAATCTTTGACTATGAGAATATATCCTTTCCTATCGGCCCAACCCTCCGACTTCGCAAACAAATCTCAACTTTCCTCAGTAAAGATCATTACGACCCTTGGTCCAGACTTCCTGCATAATTAAATCCTGCTCGGGCCCGAATGCAAATGATAATGCAAAACAAATAAATAAAAATGCAATGCATGAACATTTATTATTATTTTTGTGAGAATTAATTCTCATTTTTGTGCAATATATAAAGAAAGAAAAATCAAAATTTAGGTGTCAACATGAGTTAATGACTTCTGTGCAGTGCTGCGACCTACTCATTTTGGGGTCTAGTGATTCACAAATTAAATTACAAGAAGTAAATGATAATAAATAAAGACCACCAATGGATAGCTTAGCCTTGGCTTGGCCATCTCTTTTGGGGTTTAAGGTGCAGGAATTTAAATGACAGTAAGTAAAAACCTCCAATAGAGGGCCTATCATTGGCTTAGCTCTTCCTTTTGCGGTTTAATGGTTCATGAATTAAATTGCACGAATTTAAATGACAGTAAGTAAGAACCTCCAATGAGCGGCCTAGCATTGGTTTGGCTCTTCCCTTTGGGGTTTAATGATGCAGGAAATTAAATTGCAGGAATTTAAATGACAGTAAGCAAAAACCTCCAATGGACGGCCTAGTATTGGCTTGGCTCTTCCCTTTGGGGTTTAATGGTGCAGAAATTAAATTACAGAAATTTAAATTACAGTAAATAAAGACCTCCAATGGGCGGCATAGCATTGGCTTGGTTCTTCCTTTTGGGGTTTAATGGTACATGAATTAAATTGCAGGAATTTAAATTACAAGAAATAAAGATCTCCAATGGACGGCCTAGCATTGGCTTGGCTCTTTCCTTTGGGGTTTAATGGTACAGGAATTAAATTGCAGAAATTTAAATTACAGTAAATAAAGACATCCAATGGACGGCCCAGCCTTGGCTTGGCCATCTCTTTTGGGGTTTAAGGTGCAAGAATTTAAATTGCAATAAATAAAGACCTCTAATGGACAGTTTAACCTTGGCTTAGCCATCGCTTTTGGGGTTTACAATGCATGAACTTAAATTGCAGGAATTTAAATGACCTCCAGTGAGTGAGCTCTGCCCTTCACATTCTGGGGTTTGAATTTTTTATAATAAAATATAACGAATTGATTTGATAATTCGCCCAAAATCCATCGTTGGATCAATTGAAATTTTAATGGGTACTCAAGAGCTCGTCAGTGCCAATTTTACAACTTTATGGGATTTACCGTTGACTTGGAGTTGTCCTTTGCCTGACATAAAAATATGGAGAAATGGAGGGAGGAGTGTAGACAATTTGTCTTAATTTGCGGCTAAAACCACAAATAAATGAATAAATAAAAACACTTAGCTCGAATTTGCTTGCTTGTTGACGTTGATGAACTCTTGATTTATGTTGATCGATGAAGGAATTGGTGATGATAATTCTTAACTTTAAACTCCAACCATCTTCAAAATTTTCTCTCTCTTTTTGGTATTTTCTTTTTCTTCAATTTTTCTTCAATCTCCAAAAACTCTCTCAAACATCCAAAATTTTCTCCCAAAAAAAATTCTCCTCTCAAGCTCACTTCTTCCTCCTTTTATAATCTACTCATCTATCTCCTATTCTTATTTTTCCACTAACTCTATCTCCCATTCTAATTTCTCAATTAACTCTTCTTCATTTTTTTAATTGTTGATTCCATCCATATTGCAAAAATTAGGAATAGAATTAAATGAAAAATTTATGAACATAATTTTTTTGTAGTTACCGTGTTTTTGTTCTTTTTTGTTTTGTAAATAGAAATTTTATGTAGTTATCAAATGCATTTCTATTCCCAGAAATTGTTGCCGAGAGAACAGAAACAGAAAAAAAAAAATATTTATGTTCCAAAAGTTATTCTGAGAACAGAAATCTTATCATACGCAGCCTTTGATATCCATTAATCGCTCCCTCCTCCCATTCACATTTTGTGTACGATATCCCCAAAGCTCCCTCATTGTCTCCACCCCCACCTTCTCTCTTCCAACCCACTCCCTCTCTTTCTCATTCTTATTACTTTTCTTTTCTTCCTTAAGAAAAATTCACAGAACCATGTTGTTCTCTCTGCCTAGCCCCCATGTGACGCCGCGCCTCCTCCTCTGGCTTGAGCTAGCTTCGGTGGTAGTAGAAGTAGTGAATGGCCCCTTGACACTATTTGCCGAGCCATAGGTGCCCCTCCACTTGCCTTGGGGACCCTGCAGGTTGGTGACTTCTCTCAGTGGAATCGTCTAATGCCAAAGAAGGGAGGCGAGCTTGAGCTGTGTTCCATAGCGATTCAACCTCCACCTCCGTAGTACTTCAATCGAAGGTGAGTATAATACTAATCCTCACTTCTAGACTAGTCAATGATGATGAATCGAGAAGAGTTAAGGTGGCCTAGCCATGAGTACCGAGTGGGATGTGGGTCTCATGGTCAATGAGTAGTAATACTAATTGGTTTAGTGGATTAAACTATAGATATATGGCGGTAAGTAGCCAAAAGTGGAGGTTGATTGTTGTGGATGACGGGAGATTAAGCAAGTACGGGATAGAGACATTCGAAGGGCCGTTTGGCCAAGAGCCCAAAGGAAAGTGCTCGAGGTGTATATATTGTGTTTGTTGAATGTGAATGGTGTGGTTGAGAATCTGACTAATCTAGGTATGGGATTAATTTGTTGTACGTGTGTATTTGATATCATAAGTCAAAGATCATAGAGCGACATGAGATGGCTTGGTCGAGGTACCTTCGGTTGATTGGGGATTAATGCATAGACAAGAAGCTTTGTTTCAATTCTTCAAGGTCTTAGGCAGAGGGACTCAAAGCTGCTTATCTTACATGTTTGAGTGGCAGATTGATGATGACACTACATAGATAGTTGAGAGTATAATTTTGAAAGTTGGTTAGGATACTTTGTAGTTCACACATTGTGGTATTATGGTGGGATTGTTTGCATACCTTTGTGTTCTGTTACAATGGCGCAAGTACTTTCCTATCTATTTATGCCATGAGTGGTTTAGGGGTTTGACTTAGTATTGCTACTTTCTGAGCTTAGCTCATCTTTATTAGTTAACATCTTTTCAATGATAATTATATTGTCTACTCCTCCTCTTGCTAGGACGATCTACCATTTTAGTGCACCAGTGCATGTCACTCGTACGTAGGAGGTGTGTACTTCGCCATATCCCACTTTCACTTAGCATGGTCGGCTCCATAAAGTCATAGAGTTAGATAGAGGGTCCACAAATGATCGGGTCGTGCATCACTTTATCGTCTTATACATTTGGGGCCTGAGCTAGCGAATTGGCCCAATTCCCTCTCCTCTAGTGAGTGAGCGTAGTGATAGCAGTAGTGATATGTAGACAAGCAACAACAACTGTAGTAGCAAGGAGTAGTTGTTTAGTGTTAGTGAACGGTATGGTTGTACAGGTAGGATTTTGAGTAGGAATGGCGTGGTAGCGACTTTTGATGTCGCTGTAAGATGACGTCGGGATGTCAATGGAGTATGCCATAGGGATCTCGTACCTTTTGATCACTCCCAGTAGCTAGCTTTCTTTTGATAAAAAAAAAAGGATGTATTAAGTGCTTTATATATAAAAGTAAATGTTTTCTAAATTTAAATGAGTTTTCTAATTATCTACTATCTATATTAAGCTGTAACGAACCTCTGAAGCCGTAACCCTTTTGCATCATGCCTACCTCTTTCTTTCACATGCACTTGAGCTTCTTTTGTTGGCGCACTGCATGTTTATAGTTTGATTAGCTTTTGCATGTGTCATTCATTATCTATAAATATCATATTAAAGTAGATAACACGATTAGCCTTAAGAAAGCAGTGGATCTAGGACCCCATTTTGACATAAGATTTGGTCAGGGACAAGGTGGATGATTCTTGCATCAAATGATAGATTTAATTTACAGTCATTCTCCGGCCCCTATGCTAATCGCTCCTCCCCCTCCTCTAGTCGGCCTCATAGTAGTTTGAGGCCTTATATTCCCCCATTCACCCAGGGAGGCATTTTCGAATCTAGGCCTGCTCTTTCTTGTCAGATCTATAACAGAGCTGGGCATGCTTCTTACAATATCGGCAAAGATTTAATCATGCTTTCACTACTGCTAATCTGTCGGACTCTTTCTCAGCTCTCTGGATTGGTGAGACCTTTGATCCAACATGGTATCTTGAAGCAAAGTATTAGCACACATGACCGGTGACACTGATAAAATTCTAAATCCCAAATTCTTTTATGATTCGAAAAAAGTTTCAGTTGGTGATGGTCGGTTATTGCTAATTAAGCAAGTCAGTAAAGCCTTTTTACATACTAATTCTCAATCTTTTCTTTTATCGCCTATCTATCATGCCCCTAATCTTGCTCGTGATCTTCTCTTAATTACTCAACTTTTCCATAAAAATTCATGCACTATTGATTTTAATGGTCCATCATTTTTTTGAAGGACCAACGAACTAGCAAAGTTCTTCTCCAAGCTGATTCTTCTCACGATCTTTATGCGATTTAAAATTCTATGGTGTCGTCTCATTTGCATCCTATCACGGTTTCTTCTGCTTCCACTAAATCGCTGGCAATCTCGTCTTGATCATCCAAATAAACAAGTTTTGAGTTGTGTTTGCAATTCTAGTTCTAGATTGGTATCCTGTGGGTAAATCTCATAGATTGCCTTTTGAATCTTTTAGTCATTGTACATATTTTCCATTAGTTGTAATTCATTCTGATGTATGGACAAGTCCCATTTTATCTAATTATGGTTTCAAATATTTTGTGGTATTTGTTGATGATTACTCTCGGTTCATTTGGGTCTTTTCCATGGAAAACAAATCTGAAGTGCCTACACACTTTCATCATTTCTGTTGTTTTCTCAAAAATATGTGCAATGCCAAAATTAAATTCCTACAAATAGATGGGGAAGGTGAATATACCAATAATTCATTCCAAACATATTTATGTGAAAATGGTATTACTCAACGCTTTTTTTTTGTCCAAAAACCCCATTTCAAAATGGTCTATCAGACCGCAAAATTAGACATTCAGTCGAAATGTCACGAACCTTATTAATCCATGCGCATATGCCTCCTTCATATTGGATCGATGCTCTTCTCGTTACTGTTTACGCCATTAATCGCTTCCTACTTATTTGATATTTCCCTTTTTCACTATTTATTTGGGTTCTAGTTTGACTATTCGTTCTTTTGAATTTTTGGGTGTTCTTATTATCCTATTCTTCCATCTCATGTATCCCATAAACTTGCACCTCATTCTATACCTTGTGTGTTTCTTGGATATGCGTCAAATCACAAAGGCTATCGTTGCCTTGATTGGTCAATTGTTCGTGTGTTTATTGGTCGTCATGTTCGATTTGATGAGGATAATTTTTCCTTTTCACAAAGTCCTTCAACTCTTAGTTCTATGAATAATTCTTCCAATTCAATTCCTTCCATTATTGTTTTTTCCAATCAATCTACCCTTCCTTCGGCCTCTTTTGACCCTCAAGCTCCTCCTTTGACTTCTCTAGCCCAACCTCTTCACACACCTCTCTCCCCCTCTCAACCTACCCAACCTAGTTGAAATTCTTTTTCGCCTCCACCGCCCATCCTTTCGAACCTACTCACTGTGTCCCAACCTAATTCTTCTTCTGACCAAATTCATCCTACATCAGATTGACCAATCCTTTCTACATCTCTACCTAGCTCCTCCACTTCCGTATCTTCTCTTCGCACTCATCCTCTGTAGACTCATGCTAAATCTTGAATTTCCAAACCAACAAAAATTTTTAATCTCTCTCAGTCTTTTCATGAAGAGACACCGACTTGCTATTTTAAGGCCATTCTTGATCCGCGTTGAAAAAGCGGCCATGGCAAACCAACCTGATCTTTCTAAGAATTTTGTCAGTTGTAAATGGGTTTTGAAAATTAAGGAAAAATCTAATGGAACTATCGAATTCTTCAAAGCTCGTCTCATTGCACAAGGATTTAAGCAACATGCCGAATTGGATTATGACAAGACTTTTAGCCCGATTGTTAAACCTGTTACAATTCGAGTTGTTCTTTTCATTGCTATTTCATCAGGATGGGCCATACATCAACTTGATGTTAAGAATGCCTTCTTGCATATCATCCTTTATGAGGAAGTTTACATGTGGCAACCTCCCGGTTTCTCTAATATTGAATTCACGAATCACGTATGATATCTCTAGAAAGCCATTTATGGTTTAAAGTAAGCTCCATGTGCATGGTTTATTCGCTTTAGAGGGGGTTTTTTTTTTATCATTGGGTTTTATTGTGAGTAAGGCTGATCCGTCGTTATTTGTCTATGCTTCTTCTCAGGGTCATCTATATCTTTTTCTATATGTTGACAATATCCTTGTCACTGATAATACTCCTCATTTATTATGGTCTTTGATTACTCAATTCTTACCCGAATT
Organism: Psidium guajava; assembly: GCA_016432845.1. Classification (NCBI taxonomy): domain Eukaryota; kingdom Viridiplantae; phylum Streptophyta; class Magnoliopsida; order Myrtales; family Myrtaceae; genus Psidium; species Psidium guajava. The sequence continues at coordinate 15,810,118 of CM028225.1, forward strand.
TGCCATGAAGGATCTTGGACCACTTCACTATTTTCTTGTCATTGAGGCTCATCACTTTTATCTCAAGCTAACTATGTTGATAGCCTTTTGCACAAGTTTGATCTTGTTAAGGTAAAGCCTGTATCTTCTCCCTTGGCATTGAAGACTCAGTTGTCTATTGATGATGGTGAGCTTCTCACTTCTCCAACACTGTATCAAGAGATGGTTGGTGCTTGACAGTATGTGTCCATGACTAGACATGATATTAGTTTTGCTTTGACCTTAGTTAGCCAATTCATGCATCAACCCATATCACCTCATCTGTAAGCCGTCAAGCGTATATTGAGCTAGCACATCCACCCACGGATTACTCATTGTTCTCCCACTTCATTGATAGCTTATGTGGATACAGATTGGGCTGGGTGCACCGATGCTCAATGTTCCGCATCACGTTTTTGTGGAGTGCAAAGAAGCAACCCACTCTAAATATCGTGTTGTTGCTCATTGTGTTGCGGAGACTATTTGGATTCGACATTTACTTCGTGGGCTCGAAACATCTACACATCCTGTGTTCAATGCACGGCTGATTCCACATTGGAGATGATTCATCTTAGATACGAGAGTACGAAGGAACCTCGAATTCTTATCGGTAGAATTCCACAAAAACCAGAAGCACGCCATCCAACTTCCTTAAGCCACTTTTCATTTGTCGATAAGTCTTATCATAAATACAAGACTATGAAGGAATGGCTACATTCTTATCAGTAGGATTCCACATTAACCAGAAGAACAGAGGCCGACTTTGTCAAGACACTTTTCACTTGTGAAAGTATCCATACAACCCCCATAAACAATAGCACAGGGGACCAATGTTAAATGCCTTAACTAATAAAGTCAAAGGTCAATTATTTAGTGGATTATTCTGGTTCTGGTAATATTCTACGTCGCTCAACACGCGAGCTAATAGAATCGAATGCAGATGCCAACAGGATTCGCGACAGGTGTCTACAAACTCATTTTTGTAATTGCAAGAAAGATTCAACAATTGCACAGATCGAAGTAGAAAGATTCTAGGCGTCCTGTACTAGACATGGAGGGTCCAATAATGCCTTTTTTTCCGAAGAAGTTGAAAGGAGTTGACTGATACCAGTTAAGAGATAGCTAACGGCGATTCAAGTCGGAGGATATCGATCCTTGCCCTTCAGATTAGCCGAATAAGCGGCAATCAGTACGCACACAAAAGTTAGTGAGATGGTGGTAGCTGCAAACTTTGATGGTACCTACACATTTGGCGCAGTTTTGACAGGTTCAAGAGCATGCCAAGCGGGGCACCAACTGTTGCTTATGAGGAAGCACCAGAACTAAACTGATAAAAAAAAAAAAGCAATTGATTCTGCTTAAGCTAATACTGATTGATCTGTCAAATAACAAATTCTTGCAGTCCTCATTAAAGTTTCATCAGCAAAGTGCACATAATCCATCTTCCTGGTAAAATGAAGTTGCCAAAATGACGAGCCATTCCCATTCTAAGCTGAGCAATCATAGGCTCAATTGATGCTCTTAGCAATTAGCTTCATGAAATGGAAATTTCGAAAAAAATTTGCCGATAAGATGATTAAACCGCGACCCCCTCAATCTGTACTTAAACCGAAGATGACAATTTGGGGACCTTCGGATTCAGCGAAATGTAATAGCGAACCGATAACGACATAGTTTACGCTAAATGATCAAGAGAGCCGGGCCTTTCGTTATTTGCTTGCCTGTGTATGTCAGCTGATGGTTTGTTGAGTGTGAGCTTCTCTTTAAATAAGGGGAAACAACTTGGAATGCAATTAGTTTATAGCTGATAATTATAGAGCAAATGAATTGGCCCTTACGTGCTCCACGGAAAGCCGGAGTTCATTACTCTGAATTATATACTATGGTCAAGGATGAATATTCTGAGGCTGCGTGTCCCACTTGCACGTTCCAAGTCTGATTCTCGACCAATCGCTGCTTCTCGCGGACGTCGGCACCACATCAGGACACGAAACTGTCGCTGACATATTGAAAACCTAAGATGCTCACACCTGCTCCACTTGAATATAGTTGCCTATGTTCTGCAATGGCAATTGTGAACGCGCGAGTCGATCTATTACCCTCAGATGTAGGTAAGGGATGTTGCATCAAGCAATAATCATCACCTAGAAGAGGGTGAATAGGTGATTCTGAATAATTTTAAAACTTAATGCAGAATTAAACAAGTTAAAATAGAATCTTAATAATGTTCCGTGTCAGATTCGGAACGATAAAGTGCTATAGTCTAAATACGGAAGAATGAGTTTAGAATTTGAGAGAATTGCACACAAGTTTATAGTAGATCGGCTTAAGTTAAGCCTAAGTCCACTCTCCCATGCTGATAGCCGATAAGCTAGATTCCACTACATGAATCGTTAAAAGGTTACAAGTGATATCACACTTTCACTCTTTTACGGAACTTCTTAAAGACCAAGTATTTCACTCTCAAGAACAAATATATAAATTTGAATAACTCAAACACTTTGGAATTATAAGTTATGATATCTAATCTCAATGGTCACCAAGAATCCCCTTTTATACTCCTTCGACCTTAAACTATCCATTGCAAAGGTCCTCCAAAGGATCTCTCTTCAATCGCTGATTGGACATCATCAATCTTGATCTAGAGAGATTTGATAGTCGCTGTAGTAGAATTTGAACATTTCAGGCTTAGTCATCTGTATAACTAAATCTTTAGTTTCCATAAGCAGAGTTATTCAAATATGGAAGTTTCTCTTGTCTCATGAAAGGTAGTCTTCAATCAAGAATCTTCTAACAAATTATTTGTAGAATAATCCTGTCAATCAAAGATTATAAGTACCCATAAATAACACAGCCAAATCAGAAACTTGCCAATGAGGGCCTTTAGAATCTGGAAAGAGTATATTGTAGAATCTGAACATAAATCAGAAGCAGTCTTCAAAGGTAGAAGTGTCTCTTGAATCTAAACGTATTAGAACACTGAATATGAGCTTGATAAAGTCTTTTATTGATGTTTCACATAAGTCTTCTCCAAAGATAAAAGCTGAATCTTCAAAGTAATATTCCACTCCATTTGAATAACGTGATTCGACTTATTTAGAAGTAAATATGTGATGACTTTGTCTTAAGTTTGGACAACAGGTTTGGAGTAGTGTAAGCTTTTTCATTCACATGTTACTGTTGCAATAATGTATTTCAAAGCATTAACCAAATTCTTTCTAAAGTAAGATAGTCTTGTCAGAATCAAAATATTTAGAGGAGGTTTTCTCAATAAGGGAAACCGAAAGGATATGCCTGAGAAAGAGGGGTACATAGCACAAGGTGTTCAAAGGATACTTTTGGTTGTTCCTGATAGATCTAAACTTATCGATCGATAAAGGCATGGAGCTAGTGGCAGTAGTAGCAATGGAACTGTTGACAAACAATAAGGCGATCCAAAAATCTAGACTAAATCTGAAAGTTTCTTGAACCGTTCAAGTTGGAAAAGCATCAAATCGGACATGATAAAAGGAAAACTGTGTCCTTTGCGAACTTCACCTTTCTTTCATCCATCAATCATTTCAAAACTTACCTCGTAAACTGACATGATAACATCCTGTGTTCAATGCCCAGCAGGTCATGCATACTTCGTCGAGACGCATAACCAAGAAAATTTAGCTCCTTTCGAATGCAGAGCTAATGCCACCTTGGAGATTATTTATCCTAGATACGAGAATATGAAGGAATCGCTGAATTCTTATCAGTAGAATTCCACATTGACCAGAAGAACACAATCCAACTTCATTAAGCCACTTTTAACTCGTCGGTTAATCTATCCTAAGGACAACAATATGAAGGAATGGCTGAATTCTTATTTTCCACATTAAACGGAAGAACAGAATCCGACTTTGTCAAGCCACTTTTCAATCGTCAATGTATTCATACGACCCCCATAAACAATAGCACAGGGGACGAATGTCAAATGCCTTAACTAATAAAGTCAAAGATCAATTATTTAGTGCATTATTCTGGTTCTGGTAGTATTCTACATCTCTTAGCACACGAGCCAATAGAATCGAATGCAGATACCAATTGGATTCGCAGCAGGTGTCTACAAACTCATTTTTGTAATAGCAAGAAAGATTCAACATTTGCATAGATCAAAGTAGAAAGATTCTAGGTGTCTTGTACTAAACATGGACGGTTCAATAAGGCCTTTTTTTGGAAGAAGTTGAAAAGAGTTGACTGGTATCGATTAGGAGATAGCTAATGGGGATTCATGTCGGAGGAAATTGATGCTTGCCCTTGATGTTATCTTCAGATGAACTGAAAAAGCAGTAAAAAAAGAGAAGTATGCACACATATGTTAGTGAAATGGTGGTAGCTGAGAATTTTGATAGAACCGACCCATTTTGCGCAATCAGGAGGTCGTATGGCCTTGCAACCTTAAATACGGGAAAAATATTATCCGTTTCAGATCCCAGAACCAATGAATCCAAGTGATCATTGAACATTCTGAGTTTACTATGTTAAAGAAAGACCCATGGCACGTCGAAAATTTATCGCTTTAATACGTGATATGATGAAATGACTAGGCCAGCTGATGCCATAATGTATAAATGAAGGAATCTGATATCATCTAAGATGTGGTGGTTGATCTTCTTACCTGTACACTGATGTCACTGATGGGTAAGAAACTGAATGAACTCATTCTTAGCATGATACGCAAGGGTCTTGTTTCTAAGTACATGCATCTCTTGTCCCTCATTGACAATTTCCAGAGTCAAAGCTCAATAATGCTTCTCACGCATCATCTAGTATCCATGTCCGAATGTGGGGGGATGGTATCGTGGGGCTTATGTAGTTGATAAAAGGATAAGATTATGCGAACTTTGTTGGATGTTGTAGTTGATGACCTCGAACCAATGGAGGATTTATCTGTACTTTCATGGAAGAACTTGAGTTCACAGATCTCAGACCGAAGTTCGACTTTTAGGAGCTATACTACATGGATATACACAAGGATTACTCGAGGAAAGAAACTCCCATGTCTCTCATTGAAGAAGATTTATTGAGATTGAGAGACAGCTCAGAAAAAAATCTTTCAGCAACTTACTTGACTGACAAGTTTTAGGACAATACCATTCGATGGGTGCCTATTTCCTTCGGCTCAGCAAGTAAAGAGACAAAGCTGATGGCAGCATTTAAACTGTGCTTCAACCATCTTCCTATTCTGATTGTCGACATTTGTTTGGTTTATACAAAAGAAACAGGATTAGAGGAATTTTTCCATTCATTGCCTGAGTCGTTAAAAATACCATAGGCTTGTGATGTTTCCGATCAGTAAGCCTCTCTCCATTCATGGCTTTTTCTCCTCCTCAACTTAGTGTTTTACGGAACACATGCTTAGAAAGAAAAATTGCAGTTTGGCTATGTGCTTAAACTGTCTCAGTACATGCTAGATTTGATAAATTAGCACAGAACTGACACACACTGACTGAAACAACTGAATGAGTTCTAATACTGCTATAAGCATGGTAGGATGGTCTAATCGGAAGAACGTTCATTACCCAACTTCATGTCATTACACAGCCTACAACCAGGACCCTGTTTCGGTGACGGATCGAAATTGGACTCTCTACTAGCCCTAAAATTTTAAGCAGCACAGATGAAGAAACATAAGAATCAAGAGAATAATCTTCAAAGCCCAACCTCAGGTCCAAAGGCTGGTCTGAAGAGCAAGAGGACAGACAAAATAATTGAGGAATGCGTAGGTTTGCTTCTATATATATGGAAGTCATCACTCTACTCCAGTTAAAATTGAAATGTGAATTAATTAAGTAATATGGGCCGGTTGATCTGGTTCCTCATGTGGATCTGAGAACTGGACCAATTCTTCCCGTTTCCAAAATTGGGACCGGGAAACACCAGGAACCGGCCCGTTTGGTCTGGTCCAGTTTGGCTCCCAAGTTGGACTGGATCGATAAACATCCCTAAATGGAACCATGAGAGCAATGTCCGGTACTGCAACTGGTCTGAAAAGTTGTATGTTAAATGAACATCGGCAGTGTACGAGGAAGTTCAAACAAGCGAGTCACATTCGATGGCCGCCTCAAATTCGCCACTTCATTTGATGTTCCAATTGTGTAAAACAAAATACATGTGAACCGAAATCAGTGAGAGATTGCTTCATTCATCTACCACACTCAAGCGTTTTCATGACAAGTCGCTGTAGATCAATCCAGTCGTATTGGTGGAAATGATATTTACTGACATTGAACTACAAGTACTAATGATCTTACGTTCATCTATTTTCTGTTGCGAACTTCTTTAGAATTAGACGTGGCAGTGACGGTCGAGCTGTTGAGGAGTGAGGACCAAATTGAAGCCAATCCGTTTTCTTTTGGAGCGAAAAGTTAGGCTGCATTGGAGTGAGGCTCAAAATGGTGTTAAATGGGAGATATCTCTCCCTTCATAAAAGCTATCAACCTTGGAAGTTAGATTGCACTGGTGTCAGCACGTTACAGTCGCCTCTACACCCATCAATTCAATACGTCAATGAGCTTGGCAACTTAAATAATAGCTTGCAGGAGTCGAAAGGAAGAAAGAAATGGTTTAGGTAGATTTGATCTAGATCTAACGTATCCAACACGAACTGGACAGAACATGATTAAGGATGGAGCAAGCGTTTTAAGAAAGGAGAAAAAGAAGCACAAAGTTGAAGTAGGAAGCAGCGTGAATCATGACGAGTGCACTGCTTCCATCCTCTCCACAAGAAGAAGAATCTTACATTGAGTGAGCAGACGAGAATTCAAAATATAATACATATCAATGTGCATATGTATGTACAGACTTGTGAGGTAAAGGAAGTGTGAATATAGCTTGTTGCACAAGCCAAACCCGAGGCTCAGAGCTCTTACCACTTGGCCTGCTTGTCTATATGTCAACGACACAATCTTGCATCTTTTAGCACATCCGAGTCGTTTAATTTAATGTGATCATGAAATTCTCTGTTGTGAAGATAAAAGTAAAGAGCCCCATAACATTATTAACCTAGATTCATTAAAAGACGGTCAACAGCAGCATGGACATTTCCAGATGTCGCACGCAGGGCCCTAATGTTCTCCTGGGTGTCAAAGAAGCCCATTTCTTGAAGCTGCGACAGCTGAGTTGCATAAAGTTCTTCTGGCGGTACTACAAAACATAGGTCAAAGAAATCAATTGTCAGAAATTAATCTCGAAGCAGCTTATGATAAACAGTGATGATGAACAAGGGATAAATGACGAGTCAGGAAAAAGAAAGACCCAACCATCAGGCACGCTTGGAGTTAAAGTACTAGCTCCAAGACCACCAAACATGTTTATCAGCTGCTCCATTCCAGCATTCGTTGGAGTACCTGCTGTATGCAAGCATTTTCACAAAGGCCAGCAAACCAGGATGAATGCAATACTGAAACCAAGATTCATAAAGAGGTTCAAAATTATGGAGTATAACAACTCATCAAGTTACCTGCAGTTTCACTGGTCTGACTCTGCCCCCTGCAAGGAGGTGTGAAATATTAGCAACAAAGAGCATTGGTCCAGCCCTGGATAGGTTAATTTTAGAAGCTACTAGTAGATTAAGAGATCAAGAGATCTCACTGTTTGTTCAGTGAGCTCGTCCAAAATTGAGGAAAGACTCATGCATTTCCACTTACTGGTTTGACTGTGGTCGACTGATTGATTGAACTGATTGTTGGAGAGCTAGCATTTGCTGCGAGAAAATTCAGCTACTAGTAAATCATAAATTGGAAGACTATATTATAGTAGTCAATGCCTGCTCAAATTAACCTCTCAACATGGGCATCAAGGTATAGTTTTCTAATGCCAAAGACAGTATACAGAGGCCAGCCAGACTTCGTCCTGTTATCGAGCTTGACTAGCAAACAATAGCATCAACTCTGAGATGACTAGACAAAGAAATTGCGCTAATGCAAAAATATTATCTAAACCATGCAAAAACTCATGTACACCCAAAATTGCTCAATGGATGCATAAACCGTCCTATATTATGCCAATCAACGGTAGTTGCAGAACCAAGAGGACAGTTGGGAGAATGCTTTACAGGAACCAAGAATGTAATGAAACCACACACAGGCATGTTCTGGATGCTGTAAATTTATTGGCCCAAGAACGAAAATTTTCCTCCATGCTAAAAGACAGAGAAATAGCAAAGTCTCCAGATGTTGAAAAATATTGTCTTGATGCATTGGGATGCACGAAAAGGTACATTGTTACAATATTGATTCTGTGCAAGGGATGTATGTGCAAAGCATGCCAAAGGCTTTGTCTCTGTTTTACCTATTCACCAAAGGCATGGTTTAGAGAGAGACAGAGAGAAAGACAGAGGTTCGGGGTCCGTTTTGAGGAGCGGCAGGGCACAGGGAGAAAGGTGTTCATACATTAGATCAGTAACATACCTGCATTGTTTCAGGGGAAGTAAGCTGGCGAAGGAGTTCTGGATTTTGCAACATTTCTCTTACTGGAGGGTTCATATCAACCATGCTGCGCAGCTGGGGGTTGAGACTGATAATCTAAATCAAGAGGACATTTTCAGTAGTTGAACCTGCTAAAATCTCATCAGCACTTTCGCGGAATTTCTGACAAAACCATCATTACCTGATTGATATACTGAGGATTCGAAAATACAGACTGCATCATCTGCGATAGGGCAGGATTTTGCATTAACTGACTCAATGAAGCAGCATCTACCGAACTGGGAAACATCTCATCCATCTGTGGAAAATTAAGATTTCCTAATCCAGCATTGCTAAGTGGTTGAGTATTGGTCGCAGTATTTGACCTAGTGGTATTGTTCATCTGGGTCCCTCCTGATGTATGCAACACAAGCAAATTTCTGTTAAATGTCTTACAAAACAATTCCCCAAACTAAAGTGCATGTCCATATACACGTGAATGTCTAAAGATATCAAAGGAAAATCGTCATATAAAACAGTTTCCTGACACATAGTCAACTTATTTCCCGCTCATAACTGCAGCTGGACAACCATCTTTCAACTTCATATCTGAGCTCTTCCTAACCAATATTGTCCAACATACTTCATAATAGGGTGTATCAGCACAGCAGAGGAAAAGCAGACAATTACATGTTCATAAATGGTCAATGGAGGCTGCAAACTAAAAACATATCCTAGTTCCACATATCGGCCTGTAATAAGCGTAACACTCCTTATTCTTTGATGAACCTTTTCTTTCAATAGCACCATGTTCTAAAGAGAAAAAGGGATTCAAGCTTGAACCAAGAGAAAGAGACCTCAAACACATAGGGAAAGAAGACTTACCACACCGAGCAAAAATATTAAAGAAAGAGAAAAGGAAGATGAAGCTTCTTACCACCAGTATTGCCCCAAGGATTAGGCAATGGACTTGTATTAGGAGCAAGTCCTGCAGTTGCTTCAGAAGGTACACTTGAAGGAGGATTAGTCCCATCTCTAACTTGTGAAGTGCCTTGGCTTCCCAAAAGAGCAGTAAATGGGTTTGAACTTGAGTCATTTCCACTGTTCCCTCCCATGGTTGTGGCATTCAGTAAGGGTTCCTGAACATTTTCATACATGCGTCTCAGCATGTTAAATCCCTCGGGAGAGGCTTCAATGTTGCTCATAGCCCTGTCTGTGTTTCGCATCATTTCACGCATAAGTTCAGGGTTCCTTGCAGCTTCTAAAGTCTGACGAAGAATGCCTGGATCATTAAGAATATGTGCTAGATCCGGATTCCGGTCAATGATCTCACGCATTTGGGGGTTGCCTGCTATCAAGCTGTGCATTAAATCAGGATTATTCATAAGGTTTTGCATGGAAGGCATGTCAATGATCTCTCTCATCATATTGGGATTTTGAGTAAGCTGCTGATGAAATTGTTCAATCTCAGGAAAACCAGCTCCAAATAAATTAGGAGCTCCAAACAAAGTCGCCGCGATACCAGCACCTGCACCTTCATCTGAAGCAACATCACTTGTAACAACTGATGCAGAGTCACTGCTTCCAGCACCAGGAGTAGCAGAAGGAGGCGTGCCTGCTGATGGGGGAGAACCACGAACCATATGGACAGTATGATCAGCCTGCAGACCTTCAAAAATGGCAAACCAAAAAATTCCATCCAATCACAAAACTATTTAAAAGTGAAGTATTTGTTAGAAGGATATAGCTAGCCACCTGACTAGATTTTAGTTAGACATAGGATCCCACAAACAAGGATAAAAAAAAAAAAAAAAAGTAGCACGCACATAAACATTAGAGAAAAAGTCGCCCACTAATGGCACCATACACTAGCATACATCCACATGCACCGTGAAAGGCAGAAGGCTGACACAAAATCAATACCCGATTCACGTCCAGACATGAACAGAAAATGTCATGAACAAGAACTAGAAACTCTGTACCTCCAACCAAAGCAGCTTCAATGATCCAAATCACATGACCCAAAGACATGCTTATGTCCGTAGCTTATATCATTGTGTTAACAAGATGAACATAAGATATTTGTTTCTGTTGAAGGAATTTCCCATAACTTAAGTGTAGGCTCCAAGGACTAATTAACCAGATTCTTCAATCAGTTTATTTAAACAATTGAATTAAAATATATACATTTCACATTATCTCTAGATGTATGGAGTATTGCAATACTATAGTCATTTATCTGAATCACATATGTTTCTACATCTCACATTCAACTTGCAGGCCTAGTAGTGAATTGATCTTAATATCTTCAGTCATTTTCGCCAAGCATCTTCGTTTTCGTCAATAAGTTATTTTAGAAGAGCAAGAGCTTTGCTTGTCCTGATAGATCAGAAAACTTGAAAAATATGGAAAGCAAACAATATTCACCAGGGTGTTCATGGTTCAGTTTTGGATTTTTTTTTTTTTTTTGATAACCGAGGTGTCCGCGCGCGGCTAGTGAGCTTGTGCTCAAACCAGCGGTGAAGCACGACTAGTTCTCGAGAGGACCCGCGGACCCCATGCAATTAGTGTACATAAAAGCATAAAACTACCAACTAGACCACTTCATGGACTACACAATATTCAAGATCCATAAAGAACAACCAACTTGATAAATGCAACCTCTCATTAGATAGTTCAGAGACATCCTAGATACAGGATAGTTCATGCTGCAATTTGCTACTGACTAAAAGCATTTTCTTGATTTCATTGGCCTCATACGTTGATGAGCTGAAAAATTGATGAGAAAAAAACCCATTCCAATAAAACAACAAACCGAACTTCCTTGGATTAGTTAGTTTTGATGGATCATTCTCCCTTTTTCCCACCCTTAATATTTGTTTAGAACGTGATCTATTAACTGTTCCAGATCATTCTCAACTGATAATTTGAACTCAGCTAAAACAATTGAGAGCAATTGCCAGAGATGGCTATCTTGCCTCTGTCATTGGACAAAGATTCCAAAGTTGGCGTCTTCCAATAAAAGCTATTACTCCATTTACTGAATAGTACTTTTGTTCTCCTTTAACTCATTAGATTATTTAGCCGGGTAAAAGGGATGTAATTAACGATTTGCACAATACGTGCAGTGGAACAAAAAGAAGGAAAAAGTACGCACAAAGAGGCAGTTCTTCTATATTGCAGCGCCAAAGAACCCACTTATCGTGCATTGTTTGAAGATTAGAGCAGGGAAGTCAGGAAACCACTTTCTTCAATGGTCTATGCAGTCAGGACGCGAAAACAAAAGGTATCGTCAACATGCAATTTATTAGGAGGCCATCCTCCAGATTCTAACACTTCTGCCACTCAAAAATATCAAAGATCTACGCAATGTAGCTGGTTCTTCACCATCGCAAAATTAAAAATGAGTAAGATGATCCTGAGCGAGGAACCCTTTCAACTCTAATCATCAGACACTGACCAAATACAGTAATGTGGAGGGTTTTAGAATAAGAATATTGCCCATCATTAACACTCACAACCCAAACTTCAACATTAAGTAGCTTGGCATTGCATAACCAGTAGAACCAACAGCAACCAACCTTCAAAATCGATCACAACAACCTGACGAAGCACAGAACCCACAAAATCCCAACGGAAAGGCGAGAACAACGTACCGTAGCTGGCCAAGGTCTGGTCGTCCTTCAAAATCCGGCCTTTGTAAATCAGCCGCTGCTGATCCGCCGGGACGTCGCAATCCCGAGCCAGGGCCGACTTGAAAGCCCCGATCGTGGACTCCAGGCTCGCCCTGACCGCGATTTTGGCGCCGTTGGAGCACCGGACGTTGATCGCGACCCCGCCGGACGCCTGGGCGTCGGTGGGATCTCCGTCTGAGCCCATGGCCGCTGCGATCCGACCGGCAAACCCTAGACCCGACGAAGGCGACGATCGGAGCACGGGTCGACGAATCAAGGAGGCGATTACGATTGGACGCTGGCTGGGAGGAAATGTATATATAGGTTGTAAGTAGAATTCGCGTGGAGAGAGGGAGAGGTGTGGGGATGCTGATTGCAGGAGAAGAAAAACATCTTCTTTCTCTCTCTTTTTTAATTTTTTATTTACTTTTCTACTAAATTTTCTTACCAATAAAATGGTAGAGATCGGAATTTGCTCGGAATGAATATCTAAAAGCCATTAGTATAGGTGAGCAAAAAAATTACGATCCAACTAAATCCGACCGAACCGTACCCAACCGACTAATTTTGGATCGTAACCGGTGGGCACAGTTCAGTTTTCGATTTCAATTTTCTAAAACTGACGGGTATCAATTCGGTTCCCGATTTTCAATGGAAATCATCCAATCGATTCGATTTTTATATAATATGAATAGGCAATTTTTTAAAATGAGTTTCTCTCTCAAAGGCCCAATCCATCATTCTAATAAAAAAAAACAAGACTTGCAAAATGAAAAAATGATTCTTCCCTAATATGGTAATATCTGCTCTCTTTGCTCAACTTATGAAGAAAAGCCCCGATTATACGTTTTGCTTTTTGTGTATTTCTCAGGTAAAATGAATTGAGAAAAAGGCATGATATGTCAATACTTGCATGAGTTTTTTCATACACTAGTTTCTTTTATAATCTTTCATTTGTCATACAAACTCAAGAAGCTTCTTTAGTTTTTAGTGTTAGATTAGCTTTATATAAATTAGTCAAATGTATAACTTTTATTGAGTCATAGTATTCAACTTCATTTTTTCATAGAATGAGCAGGTAACATTAAACTGTAATTGGGATCCAACCGGGAATTGGACCAGACTGGTGGTTCGGTTCTCGAGTGAATCAACGAAACAAACGGGTGGTGCACGGTTCGCATTTTACGGAACTGATCTCTGGCATGCGGTTCTTTGTTCTAGGGTGGAACCATCCATCCTATGAACCGATCATCCCTAGTCGTTAGGTTCCATTTATTTCACGATAAATTAATAATTTTTAAAAATATTTTAGTAAAAATAATCGTTTGAATCACTTACAAAATAAATAAACAAAAGAATTCAATCGTCCATGAAAATATTTTCACATAAAATTTTCTCTCAAGAATAAAATATTTTTTATTAACTAATAATTTAAAATGATATAAGCAAATATTTTTAGCAAAAACAGAAATTATTCATTTTTCACAAAATAAACAGATTAGGCTCCATTTCCTTACCCAAAAAAACAGATTAGGCTCCATTTGTTTCGCAAAAAATGCGACACTGTCGAAAAATATTTTTCAAAAAGTTATTTTTTCAAGAAAATGATAATATTTTTCGATATTTGGCTATGATTGGATGGAGACATGGCAACGGTAGTTGTTGAACCACCAGTGAACTTATTGAGCCTCTTCATATGGGTTCTTATTTCTCCTCTTTGTCTTATGAAAAAAACTCAGAAAATATTTTCCGTCTTTTGGTATGGAAAATCAAATTCCTCCATGAACTCCTTTTAATAAATTTTCTTTTTTTCTTTTTTAAATTGAAAATTTTAATTATTTATTTTTATCTCCTTTTATTTTTAATTTTTTTTCTTTTCTCCTTCTTCCTTCCTTGTGGCCGTCACTCCATCCTCCTTCCTCCAGCCATCTTGCTATGCCCATGACTTGGCTCGGCAATCTCAGGTGCATTTGATCCAAGCGAGCTCGAATCACACTTGGACCTCACGGTTCGCCAAGGAGAGCACTAACCTTAGGGACTGCTATAGCATAGAGGTGGCAACCCCGATCTGCCTAATGTGGTGATAATCCTCCTGACGGAGTTGTTCGATCTATGAGCTACGCTCTTAGCTATCGAGTAAAATAGGTTAGAGCTATGCTTGTAGGCTAAATTAGAATATCTGACGGCTACCGAGGCAACGATGGCGGTGAGGAGTGTAGCAGAGAGCGCTAGCATGGAGTTGCGGGGCGAGATGGGATGAGAAGGAGGCGGTGGGGGTGGTGAGGATAGGGGAGAGAGGGAGCGGCGAGGGGAGGACCAACAAGGGAAGTGCGTTGTGCAGTCGCCAAGGATCGAGCGATTCGTCAATGGGATCCTTAGGTGGAGCCGATGAAGAAGAGGAAGAGCAGAAGAGAGGGCGAAGGGACCATAAGCAATGGCGAGTCACTTAGATCTGGTGAGCTCACAGCTTAACAGCCTTGGGGTAAACTCGAGATCGTCAAGCCAAGTCATGGCCATCCCAAGATGGCCAAAGGAAGGAAGAAAGAGTGGTGGTTGAAGGTAGAAGGAGCGGCAATATGGAGTAGGGAGGTAGAAAGAGAAAAGAAAAAGGCAAAAAAGAAAAAAAAATCAACAATTAAGAACAAAAAAGAAAAACAAAAAGAAAATATAAAATATTAAATTTTTGAATTTTTACAAAATAAATAAATAATTAAAACAAAGCGAAGAAATTATTTGAAATGAAGAAAATGTGAAAAAGATGAGGAATGAAAATGAGAAAAATGATTTCTGCTTCTCAAGAAAGGAAATCATTTTAGTTACTTTTGGAAGGAGTTGAACCTTAAAAGTAGAATATTTGATAACTTGGGTGTGTGGGTGCGCGCTTATATGTGCATGCAAAGCACTAGACAACTCAAATCAATTTCGAATATCCTTGGCTTCGAGTCACTAGACAAGTCAAATCAATTTCGCGTAATATTGTGTCATGGGCCACTAGCGGCGGTGGGGCTCAAGAGTGGGGGAGATTGAAGGGCAAAAGGCAAAAAAGAGAGTGAGACCATGCGCAATTTATAGTGGAACCACATCTCAATAAAGAGAAAATAATCAAATTGGAAGATGTTTTAATGAACCTCTATAATGTAATCCACATCGTAATAAAGTGGAAGGAAATTCAATTCTTCACTAGAGGTAAAAAGTTTCCCTCACGAAAATAAAATTTAGGTTATCACTAGCTTTAAAAATAATTTAAAAAAGAAATTATTGTTTAGAAATCGTGTGATTATGATAACTTATTAATAGACGACATTTAAATTAGATTGCTATGAATCGCGTTTCTTATAAAATTGCCTTGCTAATATCATGGATCTACGGTCAAAATCAGAAGAATCTTCTTCTTCTTCTTTTTTGGAATTATATAAGTTTTAGAGCTGTGACCTTTTACCAATTAAATTGATTCTTTTATGTGACGAAATAGGTTGGGCCATCGCGCAAGCTAGGTACTAATAAAGGCAATTATTGATGAATCAAAGCCAGATAGCCTAAGCGGTCAAACTTTATGAATAAATCTCTTTCGTGATAATGAAATTAGTTCTCTCGAAAACCTACTTATGAACATGACTGCCATTGCTTAACAAGCCTCGTGAAAGGAGAAATAGAAAGGGGCAAACGGTAACGACACATAAAGTCTAGTAGGATCTTAATCCGGAGTTCCATTTTTATTTTATTTTTTTGTTGTATTGCTGACGTATTTTATCCCATTTTACATGGGGCAATAGATCATTTAGAGTTCTTTGATTCAAGCATGCTGGATTTACGAGCTCAAAATGGCGTTGATAAAACTCGATGCTAAACTTGGGATCGAATGCTCATTATAAGTTTTCTTTTTTCACTTGAATAGGCTCAAGTAATTTCATTAAAGAGATCTTAGCTAGGCTTAGGCATGGCCACGATTCTGGAAGAGCCGATTCCAATCCATAAACTAGCGATTCCAATTCAAAATTTGGAGGAACCGAAACTGAAATCTTAAGTGGGAGTTCTAGTTCCGGATTTGAACCAGCGATTACGGGCCGATTTCGAACTAGTTCCGATTGAAAATCGAAATGGAATCGCCAATTTCGGTTTCGGTTTTGATTATGGTTTTTGAATTTAAAAAATAAATTATAATGGATTTATAAGAAAATTATAATCAAATTATCAAATAATAAATTATGAAATAATGTATTATTAAATAAAAACTGCAATCAAATTTATAGGGAAAAAAGGAAGGGGGAGGGGGCTTGAACTTAATGAATTATCATTAAGTGCCTACATATCTTCTTAGGGATCGAAAAATCAAAACTCACGTAGTTCTTTTACCTTTGATGATCTCATACTTACCTCATCCTCAATTATCGCTACTCGTGATACCGATGCTGGTGGTATCTCCGTCATCAAAGAATTCGATTTCATTATTTTAATCTATTTTTTGCTGTCTATATTGAGCATTTTTCCAATCATCAATACAAAATTGAGCCTCCACTAAATCGGGAGCTAATCTTGAACTTATTTATCTAAAATATTGTCTACAGCGCTAAATGTTTGTTTTACCACAACCGTTGAACGAGGGGTTGTTAAAATTTATTTTACAATCAGAGCAAAAACTGGGTATTGGGTGGAATGCCTCTTCCATCAATATAATATTATGAAATTCATACTGTGTTGATATTCATCAAACTCAAAAGAAATGATTAGATAACTCTTTATTTCAGAATTCTTTCATATTACTCTATTTTATTTTATTTTGCCTATGCTACAAAAGTATGTACCTTTTACTAATTTTACCTACATCCTCACTTTGTAAGTGACTAGATTGAGAAGATCCACTATTATCTAGATTATATATTCTACAAAATTCATTGTATAATTATATTATTGCATTTTTAACCCTCGCTTTTATAATTCTAATATTTACTGTATTAATTAAATGTAAATATTCATAATACATACTCAAATAATTAACTAAACTATTTAATTTACAATGTGGATAAAAAAACACAAGAAAATAAATAAATAATAGAAATTTCCCCATAATAATGTAGCAATTTTGATTGAGTTGTTCAATAGTATCACTTAAATTCTCTTCATTTTCATTTTCTTCAAAAACTCCAACAATATTGTTGACACCTGATCTTTAATCATTTTTTCTATTGCTAAAGTAATAAAAAATCCATAAAAATTCATAAAATTGAAAAATCAACTTTGGGGACCTTAGCCAAGCCTAGGGAACCAATTTTGACCAAAAAACGATTTTTCATATTTTCAGTATTTTTACGTATTTTTTATTTATTTATTTTCAAAAATTAATAGAAAATCCATAAAAATTCATAAAATTGAAAAATCAACTTTGGGAACCTTAGCCAAGCCTAGGGAACGAATTTTGACCAAAAAATAATTTTTCATATTATATATATTTTAATTTTTTTAAAAAAAAAATACAAAAATATTTGAAAATTTTGAAAAAATAACATTTGAGGCCAAAAAATACACAAAGATAGTTAATATTTTTATTTTAAATCTATTTTCATATTGGCCATCGCAAATTCAGAAAAATCCAATTCGAGTCACGTGTTCCTTCACGAGTATAATCTCGAATCGGGCCTAAAAAAATTTAATTTGAGTCAACTTATTTTTAAATTTCACTTTTTATGAGTTGTGACATTGTCTTCTAATATTTTAAATTTTCATCTTGGCCCAATTATACCCAGAATGACTTAATTTTGCAAAAGAGCTTTAATTAAATTATGCATTATTTTCAGCGACAAGAAATGAGCTTAAATTTGACATGTGGTAAATTTTGGTGTGTCAAAAATTGTGAGGAGATTTGGACTTAAAGAAATATATTTTTTCAGGGACTGAATTGTAAATACTTAAAATTCAAGGACTAAAGTGCAAATACCTAACTCTTGAAGGATTATTTTACAAATAATAAAAAGAAAAGTTAGTGGATAAATTAGAATAGAGAAGGGAAGATGAAGAAGAGGAGATGAAGAAGAGAAGTTGGAGAAGAATGGATGGAGAAAATAAGATAAGAATAGAGAAGGGAAGATGGAGATGAAGAAGAGTTAGTAGAGAAATTAGAATGGAAGATAAGAATAGAGAAGGGAAGATGGAGATTAAGAAGAGTTAGTGGAGAAATTAGAATGGGAGATAAATATGGAGAAGGGAAGATGAAGATGAAGAAGAGTTAGTGGAGAGATTAGAATGTGAGATAGAGATGGAGAATAGAAGATGAAAATGAAGAAGAGTTAGTGGAGAAATTAGAATGGGAGATAGAGTTAGTGGAAAAATTAGAATGGGAGATAGATGAGTATGTTATAAAAGGAGAAAGAAGTGAGCTTGAGAAAGGATTCTTGAGAGAGAAAATTTGAAGTGTTTGGGAGAATTTTTTGGAGAGAAAATTTTGGATGTTTGAGAGAGTTTTGGGAGATTGAAGAAAATTTTGAGAGAAAGAAAATACCAAAAGAGAGAGAATTTTGAAGATGATGGGAGTTTAAAGCTAGGGGTTATCATCACAAATTCCTTCATCGATCAATATAAATCAAGAGTTCATCCTCGTCAACGAGCAAACAAATTCAAGCTAAGTGTTTTTATTTATTCATTTATTTATGGTTTTACTCGCAAATTAGCACAAATTGTATACACTTTCTCCATCTCCTTTTTCTTCCATATTTTATGTCAGGAGAAGGATATCTCTACGTCAACAGCAAAAATCTCGTCGAGATGCAAAAATCGGCCCAGACAAGCTCCTAAGCTGTCCACCGATTTCTCAACTGATCTGTGACTAAAAGTCCCTCTTAATTCAAAAGAAACTCTCTATATTGGGAACATAGAGAGCGAAAATCAATTATAGAAATCCCTCCCAAAAAAAATGGGAGATAAGTACTCTTTCTACTCTTCTGGTTTTAGGTGCAGATTAGCACATATTTTGTATACTAACACTTCACTCTATTTTATGTCAGGAAGCCGCAGCTCTATATCAATGGTCAATCCTATGGAAGCACAAAATCGGCTTGGAGGAGTCCTCAAGCGCGCACAAATTTCAAATTGTTGAATCAATTCGTTGTATTTCATTTTAAAAAATTCATACCCCAAAATGGAGAGGACAAAGTCCATCCGCAATTTAAATACCTGCACCATAAATCCCAAAGGGAAGAGCCAAGCCAATGCTTAGCCTCCCATTGGAGGTTTTTACTTATAGTAGTTAAATACCTGCAACTTAAATACCTGCACCTTAAATCCCAAAGGGAAGAGCCAAGCCAATGCTTAGCCTCCCATTGGAGGTTTTTACTTACAGTAGTTAAATACCTGCACCTTAAATCCCAAAGGGAAGAGCCAAGCCAATGCTTAGCCTCCCATTGGAGGTTTTTACTTACAGTAGTTAAATACCTGCAACTTAAATACCTGTACCTTAAATCCCAAAGGGAAGAGCCAAGCCAATGCTTAGCCTCCCATTGGAGGTTTTTACTTACAGTAGTTAAATACCTGCAACTTAAATACCTGTACCTTAAATCCCAAAGGGAAGAGCCAAGCCAATGCTTAGCCTCCCATTGGAGGTTTTTACTTACAGTAGTTTAAATACTTGCAACTTAAATACCTGTACCTTAAATCCCAAAGGGAAGAGCCAAGCCAATGCTAGGCCTCCCATTGGAGGTGTTTATTCACTGTCATGTACTTCCTATAATTTAATTTTTGAATCATCAGACCCAAAAGATGAGTAGGTCGTAATACTGCACAGAAGTCGTTAACACACTCCCTCTTTCGGCTTCAGGGAATCTTTAACACTTAAAAAATATAACAAATAAAAATATATACCATCCATGCATCCTATTTAAAAAGTGAAAACACAAAAGAGAATACCCTACTAGAGCTTTAGGAATAAACCAAGCCTGAGTTGCCGGATTAGGATATCCATGAAATTAAGGTACCGAAAGGGCATTAGTTTTAATTAACTAGTGTAACCAAGTCCCCGAGCTCATAATCTCTGGTTCGCAGGAATAAATTAGTTCTCCCGCTAATTTATTTAGGTTTCTAATCGACCTACCAAGAACGATTAGTGGCGACTCCAAATTTCAAAATCATTTAAACAAAAACCAAAGTTGCGATTCGGTAGGGCTTGGGAGGGTCCGCGTTAGGTTAGTTAAATCTAATTAACCTAATAATCCGTTAACCCCCTTTAAAATTTAAAAAAAATTTTTAGAGGGTCGCGACAGACTGGCGACTCCGCTGGGGAGAGAGATTTTTAAATTTTCGAAAAAAGATACCAATTGGAATACTTAAATTTTTTCGAAATTTTAAGAGTCTTAGTGGACTTAGGCCAATGAAAATTTCATGCATATCTCGCTTCTGGCGATATTGTTTGGGACTCATTCTATAGGTGTTATATGTTTTTGCAGGATGGGAGTTATAAGGGGCGGAGTGTTTGGCTAACCCCTTTGTTTTGCAGGCTCGGTGTTGGGTTTATTTGTTTAATTTCGCACATTTTTAGAAGCGCTGTTTTGATATCAATTGTTGTGCATGTCTTGCATACTCTGAGGATCACGACACCTGCACACACAAGCGTCTAAACCCAAGTCGCGAAATTCTTCCTAGAAAACCATAGATAGGGATCGAATATGCAAAGCTCTTGCGTCGATTGCGCTCGGGTTGACCATATTTTATTCCGCTCATTATCTGAATTGACAATTCTTCCCATTGTGATTTGATTGCGCGGAGGGTAAGTTTGTCAATTCAGATAGTGGGAGCCTTTTTAGGTCCATACCTTGTCTCTCCTTCTTTTATTTTCTAGAGTCCATTCCTCACTTGAGTCATGCGCATGACTATGTGATTTGCATTTCTCCAAGGTAAAAGTAAGTTCTCTAATTTTATCTTGTATTTATTTTCGGTCGGTCCATGCTAGGTGTTAGTCAGTTTTTGAGCTTGATATTACGACCATTCTTTTTAAAAGAAAATAAAAATTAAATTTGTCCCTCATTTCTTTTAAATTTTTTTTTTGAAAAAATGATGTAAAAAAATCCCTTCATGGGAATTTTATTAACCAATAAGGGATTTTTGTCATATTTTTATTGCTTCAATAAAAATGAAATTTTCCTGAAAAAATTTTCCTCTGAAAATTTCAATAAAAAGAAAAATTCCTTAAAAAAAAAACTCTAGTAGACATCAAGTGATTTTATCACATTTTTCAAATTATAAAAACTTGCAAGAAAATTCTTCTCGAGAAATTCGCTCATGTTTTTCTAAGAAAATTTTCTCTAAATAAAATTAGACTAATTGACCAATAAGAGATTTTTTTCATGTTTTTTTCTCTCCAATAAAAATGAAATTTTCCCGACAAATTTTCCTCTGAAAATTTATTTCGATAAAAAGAAAAATTCCTTTAAAAAAAACATCAAGTGATTTTATCACATTCTTTCAAATTATAAAAACTTGCAACAAAAATTCTTTTCGAGAAATTCGCTCATGTTTTTCTAAGAAAAGTTTCTCTAAATAAAATTAGACTAATGTCTCGGGGGAATTTCGTTAACCAATAAAGGATTTCTGTCATGTCTTTCCTGCTTCAATAAAAATAAAATTTTCCTGACAAATTTACCTCTGAAAATTTATTTTGATAAAAAGGAAATTCCTTCAAAAATTTTAGTAAACGTCAAGAGACTTTGTCACATTCCTTTAAAAAAATAATAAAAAAAAAAGAATAATAAATTTGAAAAAAATTCTGTATCAGAAATTAACCCATTTCTTCCTAAGGAAATTTTTTTTTCTTTCTTCTGATTTCTCTATAAAATAGAAAAAATCAAATTGGACTAATATAGGAGTCATGGACCGACATTTCTTGTGTCGCATACTAATTATATCCTTTTCTTTTGCAGGGAGATCCTAGATACCCCAGACGGGTGTAAAAATTAAGTTCAATAATATATCAAGAATCATCTTCAGAAATACCAAAAGACGAAAAACACCGAGGCTTCAACCGTTAATTCTAGGGGGCAAACGAACATTGTCCATCTTTGACAGACAAAGTTGTGTCAATCCGTAAACTTGTATGGGCAGTGTATTCTGATATGACGGTGGATTTATACTGATTAAACATGGGGGCATATTTAATGTATTGCAGAGGATCCCGCGTCTTTTGAAAAACAATATGGATTATATAATCAGAACCCATGAAACAAATACCTTTACCTGATCAAATCAACCAGAGACCGGTCTTAAAATTTCCTCTTATCCGAAACATGCGGAGGGCTTTAGAGGACCGAGGTTCTATTAATGAACGTGGCCCACAGGAATTTCTCCCGACGCTACAGGCGACCGACACGAGCAAGTGGACGCCGAAAGAAACAAAATATGGATAAAAGTGGGCACACAACAGGTGGCCGGATTTACTACCAGCGCACTGATCGAGTTGTCATAGCGTTTTTGTTCGTGATATCAAGATGGATAGTGGGGGCCACCGCCGAACCCATCATCAATGTTCTCGATATCATCGTCTGGAGCAATTAAACAAGAACATCAAGAAGAACATTAAGCCTCGACATCTTCGGTACCTCAAATCGTTCTGTTATGCTATGCGGAAGAAACGATAGCAGGAAAATTAAAAAAAAAACAAAACAAAACACGTGAAGCTTTTCTTTCATTCCATTCATCAAAGAGTATTACAACAACTCACTGGGGAGGAAAGGTAAAGCCAAACTGGGCCCTGATGACCATTACGAAAGAGCTCAACTGACTCTCCAAACAGTTGATGCTCTGGATGCACCGGGCGCTCTCGGGATCAAGCTCCGCGAGCCTAAAGAAGAGGCGATCGCACTTCTCTTTAACCTGGGCCATAGTGGCCTCGTAATGCTCAACGGCAAACTCCAGGTCCGGAACCGCTGCCCTCTCGAAAGCAATGTCTGCCGTAATGTCATCAAGTCTCTCCTGCAGCCAACCACATTTACACCTCATCACAATATTGCCTGGCTCCTGTTCGGCGTAAGTTCGGACCAAGGCCAGACGGTCCACCAACTTTCCCCTCTCACGAACCAGCCACGAAAGCTGATCGTTGGCAAACTTGAGGGCCTTTTTGTGATTATCAGCCACAAACGTAACTGTTGCCAGACGCTCGTGCCGGTCTCGGTAACGGGCTTTCACGACGGCGGTCACAAGGACCGTCTCATAAGCACGGTTATAGGCAGCCAGAAAATTGATGAAGAGGGTCGAGAAGTTCCGGTACTCCTTCCCTAGTTGGGTACCCTCAACAGAAGCAGCGTCCACGGTCCTAAATAAACCGAGGATTTCAGCCTCAACGGTAGAGGTTTTGGCTATATGAGCGTAACCTCTACCAAGAAGATTGTAGAGTCTCTCCCACCCAGCTAGGACTTCGGCGGATAAGGTATGGTTAGGAGAATTGGCCATTTTTGAAAGCAGAATACGAAAGAAAGGGGGAGAGAGGTGAGGCAGATGAGCGGAATGCGAAGATGGTAATCTGCTTTGAAGTAAATATTGATTTCATAGTGACGGTATCAACCAGTCAAGATTTCTCTTATCTACCATTCTCTATTGGCACCACCCTCGTTGGCTCGAATTCCCATCAGATGGCGACTGCGAGTTAAGCGAGTCCGAAATCTCCGCAGAAAGTTTGACGAGACACCACCACTTTGAAAAAGAAGACGGAAAGATGAGCTGAGTGGAAGACACGGCAAACATTAGCGAAAAGGAGATACGACTTGTCTTCATTGGAGGACCCGCCAGTAAATCGACGGTGGAGATCTTGACAGGGGCCCTCTATCACGAAAAGAAAAAAGAAGACAAACTGAGCGAGAAACAAGGATTTCCCCTTTGATCAAAAGCTGAATATCAGATTTTCTCCCTCGGAAAATCTAATAGCGCTGCCCGTGAAGAGGGAAGTCGTTGCTATTGCCAGAGAGAGAACTTGTCCCCATTTGATAGTCAGAGTTCATTCGCAAGAACTCGCAGGAGAAAGATAGAGAGAAAGGAGTTCTCGTGGGAGAGGAATTCAAAACCTTCACCATCAAAGCATCGGCTTTCAAAGCCTGTTACGAGAAGGCATCAACGATCTCGTGATCCCTTAAGTCCGAGAAGACATCCCGAGGCGGTCTCGAATCGGCAGTCCTAAATCCAGAAATATGTCAAGTATTAGGGGAACGGGCGCATGTTCAACCCTAGTCAAAGCTGATGAAGTTCCTTACCCTGAGGGTCTACTGGTCATGGCCATTGACGGTAATCCAGTCTCTCTGTCAATCCTTGTTACCGTATTAAGAAAATGCCGGTATAAGGTTGTAGCTCAAGCAAAGGCGACAGAGGCCTTAGAGATATTAAGGAGAAGTAGTGACCCGTTTGATATCGTCCTCACCGCCATGGTAGGGATTGACATGGATGTTTTCACTCTCTTGGAAGTCATCAATTCTAAATTAAACATGCCAGTCCTCGTAATATCGGCAAGCGATGATCAGCAAGCCCTAATGAAGGCTGTCTTAAATGGGGCCCAAGACGTCGTAACGAAACCAGTTAGAGTTCAGATGCTTCAAAACATATGGCAGCACGTGGTAAGGAAGCAATTGCATGACCATGAGAACAAGCATCAAGCCTTCAATTTTGTTCCAAGCAACTGGAGAAAGAAGATGAGTTGGTCTCCCGAGCTGCATCGTATGTTTGTTAATGCAGTTCAGCAGCTAGGAATAGATTCGGCACGGCCGCAACATATACTGGAAATTATGAAGGTAGAGGGACTCACTAAAGCAAATGTTTCGAGTCATCTTCAGAAGTACAGAAAAAGGGTGAGAGAACACAATGCAGCTCAGAATCAAGAAAACCAAGGCGGGACTGATCCAAGCCTGAACGTCGAGTCTCCTCGCCACCATAAGTTCCCCAGGTTAGCATGGGGCGAGCCACTTCCCATCATCAACCAAGCTAGTAGCCATGCCATCAATCCCCCAGGCGTTAATCAAAGTATCCCCCAGAATCACCCTAATGCTCTTCAAGAGTATAGACCGCAGGAGCAGTGTATTCAGATTCCTTGGTTTGAGCACCAACCTGTGGCTAGAACTCATCCCATGATCAGCGCGCCTGCGCAGCCAGAGAATCAGACAAGAAGTTATCCTGAGCACTTCCACTTCTCTAATCCTCGAATGGAAGGAGTTTTTGGCAACAGGACAGTTGGTGATCCCCACACTTTCTCGAGTAATGATGAAGGCTCCAGCATGAGAAGTCAAATTGCTCATGGCGAGGACAGAATGAGAAATCTACCGCCAGCATTTGCCAACAACAATGCCCAATTCGAGCATCAGTTGCTGGAAGGTTCAAGAGATTACCCAGATGATGAGCTTACTGCCCTGGTCAACCAGTTTAGGGTTGACAGACGTCCCAAGCCGCGATCAGGAGCCAGTGAGTAGGGACTCTCAAACATCGGTTATCCACACCCGAACCAACACGAGACTAGCTGATTATCGAAGAGCCACAGGAGAGGCAGAACTGACCTTGAATAAGTGCACCTTTCATTTCATGCTTAATTCCCCTGCGTATGATATTTTCCAGCTTTCTAGGTGTCTCGATTTAATTCAAGGACAAGGGGGCAATTTATTTATCCCGTCGAATGCGTGAATCCCTTTTTATGCTAGATTTAGGGCGGATCAATTTGTGGCAACGTCGCTGACTGCCATAATGAGAAATGTTGAATGGCCTCACGTAGGGAAATTTCAAGTGAAAAGCCCAGGCGAGCTCGAAGACGGGTAGCTGTGTGTCGTTCCAATTTACCCTCAATCGTTGCAAAATGCTAAATTGGATTTGTTCCATTCTCACCCAGGGGATTGCAAAGTGCCTCAAGAGTGTCGCAAAATGAAATGACCCAATGGAATGCGATAGGACTCATTCGCCTTCAAGGTAACCTTCAAATTAAAGGAGCCCTCCGGTCCACGGACCCAATGGCATGGAAAATGATGATGGTCCAAGGCAACCCGAAAGAAAACAAGGCCCAACTAAGCAAAGCACATATGTGGCAAGCTCAAAGTGAAGGGCAACTCGGGACATACAATTCAATCCAATCCAAATGAAGGAACTTCCTCAATTCAAATTCAATAGAAGTATACACAAGGGTAAAACAGTATCGTTCCAATTTTTCTAGAATATGAAGAACATATACTGCCGCATTCTCTTTCATTTTTGCAGGGGAAGTCTCTACTGGCCAAATTTTCCTGTCTACCATTCCCTATCAGTATCACCTCCGCTACTCGTCTCCACTCTCGAGCCAAGCAAATCCGACGTCTCTACGGAAAAGTTGGACGAGACGCCACTACTTTGAAAAAGAAAGGATAAAAAATAAGCTGAGTGGGAGACAAAGACATTTTCGGCAGAAAAGAGATACGACTCGTCTTTATTGAAGAACTCGCCAGCAAATTGACAGTGGAGACAGCAACAAGGGGCCCCCTTCCACGGAAAGATGGAAGGAGACGAGCTGGGCGAGAGATACGATGAAAAGAAAATCGAGAAAGCCAGAACACTCGAGAGAGGCAATACAGTTGCTAAACCCACGTCTAATTTTAAAGGAGGCATCTTCTTGATAATTCTCATTCGTGCTCGAAAGAGAGACTCTTAAAGCATACGCAGTCTCCCAGAAAAATCCAGAGAGTGAAAATACAAGAAGAGATATCAAACTTTGAGAAATCGTTAACCAAATCGAAGATGTCTCAACCCAACACACTTGAAAGTTATCGTTACTTGCTGAATATGGGAGAGGAAGAGTTCGAAGCCATATTTGGGATCGAGCCTATGGAGCCCGGCCCTTCCACCGACGACGTCCAAGAGCCCGGTAAGGACAATGACAACAACGGTAAAGGTCAAAAGAAGCGTTACCGTCGCCATACTGAGGAGCAAGTACGAAAGCTTGAAACATTCTTCAGAACGTGCCCTATGCCAGACGGCAAACAAAAAATGGAACTGAGTCAAGAGCTAGGCCTTGAACCTTCGCAAATCAAGTTCTGGTTTCAAAATAGACGAACCCGAATGAAGACTCGTCATGAGCACAACGAAGTCGAGTTTCTAAGAGTTGAAAATGAAAACCTCCGAGCGGAAAACAAGATGTATAAAGAGACTTTTGACTCCGCCACCTGCCCCAACTGCAATAGCCTCCTCCTCACCCTCGATGAAATGTATGATCTGAGGATCGAAAATGCACGTTTAAGAGGTGAGTTAGACCAATTTATAACAAGATCGAGTTCTGTTGGAGCAGGGTACAAAAGGACCAATGATACTGGATCAGTATCAATACCTCCCGAGGAAGAAGGGACAGATCACCACCAAGCGGACATTGACGATGATCTTTTCGCCATAATCAACCAGTTTGATATCGGTAAAGCATCGGGACTGTGATGCACTTGTTCAGCCAGTGACCACCAGACCTTCTATATGGCCGATGCATACCTAATTTGGGATGAAGCCAGCTAATCATGGGAGAGCCTGTAGAGGAAGCAGAACTGATCCTGAATGAGTGAATGTGTTTTATTTCCTTGCGTGATATGTTTTTCTGCTTTTGTGAATGTGTAAAAGCAAGGAGTAATAATCCGACTTCCCCCTATTAAATGCTCGAATCCGCCACCTCACCAACCTCGCGACGAATTGATGGCGAGTAAAAATCTGGATAAACCTGAAGGGTAACTCCGTATCGTTTCAATTTACCCTCAGTTGCTCCAAGTTTTAAAATTAAGCCCCTTCTATTCTCAGGAAATTGCAAATCGACCCAAGAACGCAATCATATCCGAATACAAGTTGAACAAAATTTGGGGGCAAATCGACTCATGGGCATTACCACGGGATGGACAGCTTCGGACAGAGGAAAGTACAAGCGAAAGACGCGAACAATCTCAGAAATTGGTAATTCTATATCGTTCTAATGTGCACATAATCATCTCAAGTCTTGAATTGTCTTATTCCATTCTTAACAGGGATTGCAAATTACCTCGAGAAATACCGTAACATGGCATAAGGTGATACAACAAGGCTGCTTTATCCCCAAAGATTAACCTTTGAAAGGATAGCCCCATGGACACCTATGGTCCAATGGACCGAATGGTATGGGGGATGACAGTAGGTCCGAAATATCCCGAGTTCGATCCCCGAGGGTGGGGAATGTTGTATGTATTATAAATAAATGAAACAACTTTTTGTGCATTTCTTTTTGCAAGCAGGAATACTCGACGAGTAATACCGAAGTCAATATTTTGCTACATTCTCGGCTTAATGGTGAAGCATCCAACAAAAGTCGAAGAAAACTCAACCCAGCAAAATTGGTAAAAGACTTTTCCAAGGCATTCAAGATGAAGGGTAAATCAGTATCGTTTTCAATTTATCCCTTTTAATACTGGTTGACATGTCTCCTTTTCTTTTCACAGGAAATATTTATACTAACATTTAACATGTTGAACGAGACAAATCCAAAAGAAAAGTATGATCACCTGACAAGATCTATTCTGGTGAAAAATGGGGCAAATTGTTCGCAAGCTCTGAAACGAAAAAGCAAATATGTCTTCCTTATCTCGTTTGGTTTCAAGAATAATTTCTCTGCTTCTTGCAGGGGCATCAAACAAACCAAAATGCTCCATCGCCCATATGCTTCATCGCGCAGGGGTAAAGTTTGAGACAAACCACCCCTCGACATAAGGAGTAGGCTTCCCAATTTGTTCGGTCCGCCCACATACCAGGGGCAATTTAAATTCGCCCATATTTGCACATTATATAAACACACGTGATGCTAAAAAATTGTCACATCTGCATTGTGCTTACACAGTTCATGAATTATGTATGACTATTCCGTGTGTTTAACTTACCAACTCCAACTTAGAGCATAAACTGCACAGGAGATATCAAATGTGCAGAATGGGGCATGACAGGATGAGGAAAGGCAAACCATTTCCACACAGGTCTAACATTTTGATCTACAGATAAACAGCCTTTCTCCAGAGTGAGAAAAAGCCATTTCGGAATGAAGTCCCCCATTCAGATTACATTCGAGGTATTCATACTATAAGAACCTCCTTAAACAGAAGTGGTAATGCAATACATGATCTATATGTTGATCGATTGCATCATGAGTTATTACATAGACTGCCTTTAATCATGGCAAACTTAGCTGAACAATTTTGTATGAACCAATGAACGCATTGATGAAAATGCTTGCACATGTTAGCTCTGACATTGCCCGACGGGCAACACATTCCCGGTGTTTGAGTTACCTTCCAAAGTCTTGAAATTCATTCGGCGATTATTGAATGAACAAGCCTGGTTGTCCAGAAGCCACCAAGCATTTCTTCCAAATTCTCAGGTAAGTATATCTTCAACCAGAACCTTTCAAGAGAATGAATTCTGACGGTTGTTGGGATACTCGAATCCATTGCGGTATATACAGGTATCCACATTCTTCAATAAAGCATGATTTGTCTCAAGGACAGAAATGTTCGAGACCTTTTGATCTCTGCCTCTTTGGTTTATTCCTAAAACGACAGGAGAATATAATTTGGGTTTGAGCTTCTGCAGGATTCCTGGTCTCCCCAGATTTCAGAATGGCACCCTTTGAGGTACATAAAGTCCTTCTTACAGGCAAATCAAGTCCTTCTTACAGGCAAATCAAGTCCTTCTTACAGGCATAAAGTCCTTCTTACAAACAAACCAAGTCCTTCTTATAGGCAAATCAAGTCCTTCTTACAGGCAAACCAAGTCCTTCTTACAGGCACCAAGTCCTTCTTACAGGCAAACCAAGTCCTTCTTACAGGCACAAAGTCCTTCTTACAGGCAAAGTAAGTCCTTTTTACAGGCAAATCAAGTCCTTCTTACAGGCAAACTAAGTCCTTCTTACAGGCAAACAAAGTCCTTCTTACAGGCACAAAGTCCTTCTTACAGGCAAACCAAGTCCTTCTTACAGGCAAATCAAGTCCTGCTTACAGGCAAATAAAGTCCTTCTTACAGGCAAAGCAAGTCCTTCTTACAGGCAAATCAAGTCCTTCTTACAGGCACAAAGTCCTTCTTACAGGCAAATCAAGTCCTTCTTACAGGCACAAAGTCCTTCTTACAGGCAAACAAAGTCCTTCTTACAAGCAAATCAAGTCCTTCTTAAAGGCATAAAGTCCTTCTTACATGCAAATCAAGTCCTTCTTATAGGCAAACTAAGTCCTTCTTACAGGCAAACTAAGTCCTTCTTACAGGCAAATCAAGTCCTTCTTACAGGCACAAAGTCCTTCTTACAGGCAAATCAAGTCCTTCTTACAGGCACAAAGTCCTTCTTACATGCACAAAGTCCTTCTTACAAGTAAATCAAGTCCTTCTTACAGGCACAAAGTCCTTCTTACAGGCATAAAGTCCTTCTTACAGGCATAAAGTCCTTCTTATAGGCAAATCAAGTCCTTCTTACAGGCAAACAAAGTCATTCTTACAGGCAAATCAAGTAATTCTTACAGGCAAAGTAAGTCCCTTTTACAGGCAAACAAAGTCATTCTTACAGGCAAATCAAGTCCTTCTTACAGGCAAAGCAAGTCCTTCTTACAGGCACAAAGTTCTTCTTACAGGCAAAGCACCAAGTCCTTTTTACTGGCACCAAGTCCTTTCTACAGGCACCAAGTCCTTCTTACAGGTATCTCCATGTGGTGACCTACCATACGGGTCAAATCTCAATTAAAATTTAATCAGTAGAATCCTTTTATTAGGAATCTACCATGGTACGACCCACCATACGGGTCAAATGGTATGACCCACCATACGGGTCAAATTTTAATTCAATTTTTAATCAGTAGAATCCTTTTATTAGGAATCTACCATGGGTTGATCCACCATACGGGTTCAAGTTCAACCACCCTAAAGTTTTTTTATATAACGAATCCTTAGGTTCTCATTTCATTTTCAGTGGAACAATCATGTCACGACTCTTTTTATTTCCTTGTATTGAGTCGATAAGAATCCAGGTGTCATCTCGTCTTTGAAATGAACCTCTACCGAGCTTCCTTTCAAAGAGGGGCAGCTGTTGACACCTGATCTTTAATCATTTTTTCTATTGCTAAAGTAATAAAAAATCCATAAAAATTCATAAAATTGAAAAATCAACTTTGGGGACCTTAGCCAAGCCTAGGGAACCAATTTTGACCAAAAAACGATTTTTCATATTTTCAGTATTTTTACGTATTTTTTATTTATTTATTTTCAAAAATTAATAGAAAATCCATAAAAATTCATAAAATTGAAAAATCAACTTTGGGAACCTTAGCCAAGCCTAGGGAACGAATTTTGACCAAAAAATAATTTTTCATATTATATATATTTTAATTTTTTTAAAAAAAAAATACAAAAATATTTGAAAATTTTGAAAAAATAACATTTGAGGCCAAAAAATACACAAAGATAGTTAATATTTTTATTTTAAATCTATTTTCATATTGGCCATCGCAAATTCAGAAAAATCCAATTCGAGTCACGTGTTCCTTCACGAGTATAATCTCGAATCGGGCCTAAAAAAATTTAATTTGAGTCAACTTATTTTTAAATTTCACTTTTTATGAGTTGTGACATTGTCTTCTAATATTTTAAATTTTCATCTTGGCCCAATTATACCCAGAATGACTTAATTTTGCAAAAGAGCTTTAATTAAATTATGCATTATTTTCAGCGACAAGAAATGAGCTTAAATTTGACATGTGGTAAATTTTGGTGTGTCAAAAATTGTGAGGAGATTTGGACTTAAAGAAATATATTTTTTCAGGGACTGAATTGTAAATACTTAAAATTCAAGGACTAAAGTGCAAATACCTAACTCTTGAAGGATTATTTTACAAATAATAAAAAGAAAAGTTAGTGGATAAATTAGAATAGAGAAGGGAAGATGAAGAAGAGGAGATGAAGAAGAGAAGTTGGAGAAGAATGGATGGAGAAAATAAGATAAGAATAGAGAAGGGAAGATGGAGATGAAGAAGAGTTAGTAGAGAAATTAGAATGGAAGATAAGAATAGAGAAGGGAAGATGGAGATTAAGAAGAGTTAGTGGAGAAATTAGAATGGGAGATAAATATGGAGAAGGGAAGATGAAGATGAAGAAGAGTTAGTGGAGAGATTAGAATGTGAGATAGAGATGGAGAATAGAAGATGAAAATGAAGAAGAGTTAGTGGAGAAATTAGAATGGGAGATAGAGTTAGTGGAAAAATTAGAATGGGAGATAGATGAGTATGTTATAAAAGGAGAAAGAAGTGAGCTTGAGAAAGGATTCTTGAGAGAGAAAATTTGAAGTGTTTGGGAGAATTTTTTGGAGAGAAAATTTTGGATGTTTGAGAGAGTTTTGGGAGATTGAAGAAAATTTTGAGAGAAAGAAAATACCAAAAGAGAGAGAATTTTGAAGATGATGGGAGTTTAAAGCTAGGGGTTATCATCACAAATTCCTTCATCGATCAATATAAATCAAGAGTTCATCCTCGTCAACGAGCAAACAAATTCAAGCTAAGTGTTTTTATTTATTCATTTATTTATGGTTTTACTCGCAAATTAGCACAAATTGTATACACTTTCTCCATCTCCTTTTTCTTCCATATTTTATGTCAGGAGAAGGATATCTCTACGTCAACAGCAAAAATCTCGTCGAGATGCAAAAATCGGCCCAGACAAGCTCCTAAGCTGTCCACCGATTTCTCAACTGATCTGTGACTAAAAGTCCCTCTTAATTCAA
The DNA here is from genome assembly GCA_016432845.1 of Psidium guajava. NCBI lineage: Eukaryota > Viridiplantae > Streptophyta > Magnoliopsida > Myrtales > Myrtaceae > Psidium > Psidium guajava. Next base: position 15,842,961 of record CM028225.1, read on the forward strand.
AAGAAACTCTCTATATTGGGAACATAGAGAGCGAAAATCAATTATAGAAATCCCTCCCAAAAAAAATGGGAGATAAGTACTCTTTCTACTCTTCTGGTTTTAGGTGCAGATTAGCACATATTTTGTATACTAACACTTCACTCTATTTTATGTCAGGAAGCCGCAGCTCTATATCAATGGTCAATCCTATGGAAGCACAAAATCGGCTTGGAGGAGTCCTCAAGCGCGCACAAATTTCAAATTGTTGAATCAATTCGTTGTATTTCATTTTAAAAAATTCATACCCCAAAATGGAGAGGACAAAGTCCATCCGCAATTTAAATACCTGCACCATAAATCCCAAAGGGAAGAGCCAAGCCAATGCTTAGCCTCCCATTGGAGGTTTTTACTTATAGTAGTTAAATACCTGCAACTTAAATACCTGCACCTTAAATCCCAAAGGGAAGAGCCAAGCCAATGCTTAGCCTCCCATTGGAGGTTTTTACTTACAGTAGTTAAATACCTGCACCTTAAATCCCAAAGGGAAGAGCCAAGCCAATGCTTAGCCTCCCATTGGAGGTTTTTACTTACAGTAGTTAAATACCTGCAACTTAAATACCTTATCTTAAATCCCAAAGGGAAGAGCCAAGCCAATGCTTAGCCTCCCATTGGAGGTTTTTACTTACAGTAGTTAAATACCTGCAACTTAAATACCTGTACCTTAAATCCCAAAGGGAAGAGCCAAGCCAATGCTTAGCCTCCCATTGGAGGTTTTTACTTACAGTAGTTTAAATACTTGCAACTTAAATACCTGTACCTTAAATCCCAAAGGGAAGAGCCAAGCCAATGCTAGGCCTCCCATTGGAGGTGTTTATTCACTGTCATGTACTTCCTATAATTTAATTTTTGAATCATCAGACCCAAAAGATGAGTAGGTCGTAATACTGCACAGAAGTCGTTAACACACTCCCTCTTTCGGCTTCAGGGAATCTTTAACACTTAAAAAATATAACAAATAAAAATATATACCATCCATGCATCCTATTTAAAAAGTGAAAACACAAAAGAGAATACCCTACTAGAGCTTTAGGAATAAACCAAGCCTGAGTTGCCGGATTAGGATATCCATGAAATTAAGGTACCGAAAGGGCATTAGTTTTAATTAACTAGTGTAACCAAGTCCCCGAGCTCATAATCTCTGGTTCGCAGGAATAAATTAGTTCTCCCGCTAATTTATTTAGGTTTCTAATCGACCTACCAAGAACGATTAGTGGCGACTCCAAATTTCAAAATCATTTAAACAAAAACCAAAGTTGCGATTCGGTAGGGCTTGGGAGGGTCCGCATTAGGTTAGTCAAATCTAATTAACCTAATAATCCGTTAACCCCTTTTAAAATTTTAAAAAAATTTTTAGAGGGTCGCGACAAATATTAATATATTTTATTAAAAATAAATGTGTAGTAGGCTAATAAACACCAGACAAAATATAAGTTGCATCATTAAAAATTTTCAAAATATCTTTTTTTTTTTGCAACTATCACATTCTAGTGGGTATAAATTAATTTAAGTTATATTATCTGAAATAAATACAGAAAATAAATCTTTACACGCAAAAGATTCAATAAGCAACTCGTAAATAAAATTTCAAGAATTTGAAACATCTCTCGAAAATCTTTTTTTTATTTGCTCTACAAAATTTTAACCATTCTTTCATTGTTTGAGAATATTTCTATAAAAAAAATTGAATTGCTATTTTTATTGGGTTGAGAAAAAAGTCAAGAGTTTTTATACCATCTCATACACATAAATTTAAAACATGACAAGTCCATTTAACATGAAAAGATTATCCATAAAAAAATAGGTTTAAAATCTTTTCTAATTCAACAATTAAAGTGGTATTTGCCATGATATTATCAAAACTAATTGAAAATTTTTTATTAAGAAAATAATATTCATAGAAAATTTACCTAATTAATCTATAAATATTATTACTATATGGCTATTATCAAAAACTCTAAATGCAATAATTTTTTTAATATTCTAATCATCATCTATTCAATGATATTTTATACCCATATAAGAATTAACTTGCTAATAATCACTTTAAATATCGCTACTTATATATACACGTCCATTAAAATTCATAAAAAAAAATTTGTAAATATTTTTTCCTTTTTTGTAAAGATTTTTAATTTCTCATTAAGTGTACTTTGAGGATCACATTTTGCTTGTGGAACACATATATTTTGTATAAATTAATTAAAACCAAATCTTTCATAAAAATCAAATGATAAATGTTCAATAGAAATAAATTTACCTAATTTTTCTTTATAATTTTTTTTCTTTATAATAAAATAAAAGAGAAGTGTTAGGATTTGTGTACCTACAAATTTGTCGTTGCTTGGTGTTAATTCTTGTTTTGGTTGAATGTTTCACCTTAAGATGCCAACTAAATGTTCCATATCTGGCTTCACCAGTATATTTATATCTTTTTTCATAATGTTTACAAATTACTTAATACCTTTTGGACCTTCATCAATTTTTTCAAGCTTCATGAAGTGATCTCATACGTTAGATGTAATCTCACGCTTCTTTGTTATTGACATTTTTTTGATACTAGTAAGAGGATGAAGACTCTATTGAGTATGGACTTGCTCCATGTTAGGAAAAATGTTGATTTCATCATTTACATCAACTCTCCAATCAACATAATCACAAGGATCAAGAGGATAGTCAGAATCTCCCATTAAACTATTGCCTCTGCCATTATCTCTACTTTCACTTGCCATTTTTTATTTGATATACAAAAAATATATGCTATAATGCAAAAAATAGGGTATGAAAAAAGAATTTAAAATAAAAAAATTATTAAATGAGATAATAAATAAAGAAAATAAGAAATTAGATAACCGAGAACGTAAATGAATGTTAGAGAGAATTGAGAGCTAGAGAGAATTTGAAAGAATTGATATGTAGAGAGAATATGTGTGAAAAAATAAAAGATGGAAGGGGTATTTATAATTTTTTTAATCATATATTAGGAAAAAAATATATAATTTTTTTTTGTCAAAGAGCAATGGCTCTTAAAAAGAGTTATTCAAAAGAGTTGTTACAAGCGGTTCGAACCACCGGCTTCGATCAATTCCAAACCCACTTCAATATTTCAAGGAATCAAAACCAAGCCTTTATGCCATAGGTCGGTTCCTATTCCGAATAGTGGGCATGATTAGTGGGGTGGTTCCGAGTTTGATCAAGTCGGTTTCAGCTCAAATTGGCTCGTGGCCAGGACTAGTTAGGCTAAATTGTTAGCCATTATAAAATATTAGAACGGTATCCTAGGATCTATATAGTTAGAAATAGCACGTTATATAGAAAAAGAAAAATGGTTTGTGCATTTGATTTAAGATCCATCATTCTTGAAGCAGAATATCGATGATCTGATACTCAAGTCTTTTCCTCTATTGTGCTCTGTAGCCCTAGCTTGATGAGTCATCCCTCACCGTTCTCTCGTTTTCTTATGTGAGGTGGTTTTTTAATTGTCAGGTTTAGAGGAGGGATTAGAGTACTATTTATAAAGTTTTTAGTTGGGCCTTCTCATCATGAGTTGGGCCGAATTCGACCACACTAGCCAAACTCATATTTAACTGGTTAAGAGTCTTTATATCTTACATTATTAGATTAACCTAATAAAACAGTAATTGCAATTTTAATTAATATAAGCCCACATTATGAAAGCCCTAATATTCTCCTACTTAGGTGAATATTGATTGAAACCGTATTGTATATGCACATCTCTATCCTAGTTTAGAGATTATTCTTAATAATCAATTTGATTGCATTTATGTGGATTCAATATGATAGTGTGGCAATTGGATAACACCTCACAAAATAATAATACATTTATGTGTCATCCCCTTTGTTAGTTATCATTCTCTCTCCTTCATGTATCATAAAACTTGATGGGTCATCAAAGAATATCCATATGGTTCTAATGAACCCAGATATGTCTTATCTTTATAGTTAACTTCACTTTATGTGTAACAAGACATGTCCTTAAGGCTAATGACCGAATGCCACTAAAATTTACACATTCCTTGAGATTTCTACCTGATATATGTATTCAACATCACCTTAATCATAAATGTTTTATTACATGCAATAGAGTTGATACATACCAAGATGTCACAAAATGTAACAAACATCACCTTGAAAAATGATTGAACCAAAAATATTTTCATCATTCATGAAAATATTTGGATATGACTTATTATTGGTAGTAAAAACATTTTTGAATAACTAATTATTTTTTTGTGTCGAAACAAAAATCCTTTTTCATATGAAAGATGGATACATAACTTTAACATAAAGATGTAAATATGCAAAATAGCTAAGACAAGTAAATCTGAAAGGTGAATCAACTTGGTACATCCTGTAAAGACTCGACTATTCCACAAAGATAGATTTGTTGTAGCATCAAAGCATAAATAGTGGCCGATCACCAAATCTCGAATCAACATTAATGATGAGAACATGCCGAAAAATCTTTCTCCACTAGTTGCGGTTTTATTAGAAGATAATGCACTCTTAGGTTCAGCGTCCCTAGCTCCATTACCTTGTAGAGAATACAACAACTCCAAAAGATTGAAAGAACATAAAAAAACATAATGTAAATCCCATATCTATTTTTATATCGGGATAAAAGAGCACCTAAATCTAGATCTAGTTCTAGATTGGAAGAGAATAATCACAAAGTAGATACCAATTGAATACAAAATTACTTTAAAAAATATTGAGTGCTGAAGACAATCGCAAAAGAGTCTCAAAGACTTGTAGAGCACTCAACAATCTGGAGTAAGAATCGAAGCAAATGAGCAAATCTAAAGAGAGTAAATTCTCCTGAGCTTCTTGCATTTCGATTTTTAGAGCTCAAATATGCTAATTGTGTCATCTATGAAAACAAAGAAAAGTTTACGGGATAGAGAACTAGAGAAAACAACTTAAAAAGGGAATCATAGATGAGAAGAGAGAAGGGAGTTCTCTCTCTCTCTCTCTCTTGGGAAATCTACAATTGGTGACAGTGACTAGGTTGAAGACACCCTAGGGAGAGAAAAATGGTATGGATAACTAATTATTTCAAGTGATCATTTTGAAGAAAATTTTCCAAATCATTGCTTTAGCACATTGGAAAACCTTGACCTGAGTTGACTATCAAATTTTGCCAAGATAGAATGAAAAGTCCAACCGTCGATTTTTTGGTTGCAAATTGAGTATTGAACCACTAGACCAACCCTCCCAACGACAATAAATGGTTTAATCATTTCTAGGCTATGGTTTTATAGGTTAGGTTGGCACCATCGTCCTAAAGAGAACCAACCAAAGAAATCACTTTTCTTCCCACAACAATACGAGGAAGAGGGGGGGGGGGGCTATAACGTATGAGTACCAAAGGAAGACAGAAGAACACGGCAATTTTTTCTTTCACACGAGCCTTCTTCAAGATTGAAAAATCAACAGCCATATGATAAATGCGTTGGAAGGCCTAAAACTTGTTATGAAAGTATAATCAAATCTTAAAACTTTCAAAAAGTACAATTAAATCCTAAAACTTGTCAAATTTGTGCAATCAAGTTCTTTACGTTACTTTCATCCAATTTGGCTAATAAAAAATGCTGAAGTGTCTTTTTTTTTAATTATCGTTACAAGTTTTTTTTTTTGATAACCAATTATCGTTACAAGTTTCTCTCTCCTACTCGCAATAATGTATTAAAACATGCTACATAAGGCTACATGACAATGTTTTCGTCAAAATATGATTTCTTGATACAAATATTATTTAAATTACATTAAAAATAAGTAAACTTTAAAACAAAAAGAAAAGAAAAACAAGTAGGGAGGGCTTGTGCCATCACCCTTTTTTTGTATTTTTTAATTTCTCATTTCTTTACATAACTTAACTTATATATGGAAAAAAAATTATATTTGGACCAAAATGATGTTGTTTTAGCTACACCATTGTAATGTAGGGTAAAGAAAATAAAAAAAAATGCACGTAAGCATTTTCCCTTGACAAAGTTAGACGGAGTTAGTGTAAGGACTAGATTGCACTAATTTGATAGTTTTTAAAACTTCATTGCATTTTTTGAAAGCTTTAGAGCTTAATTTTATTTTCGTGTCAAATTCTAGGACTTCTAGCACACTTACCCCGAATAAATACTTCCCAATGTTATATGGTAAATGCATGTGCAGGATATATCTCAACTTATCATTAGTGTTGCTTTGTTGATTAAAATTACAATTTGATTAGTTTCCATCTGGCTTGGTATCAATTAACCGAAATTATCCCAACAAAACGCGAGGTTGTTAGTCCCCATCGCTAAGGCTGCGTATGGTAATAATTCTGATTCCAAAAACTGATTTTGATTAAAATGACTTTTTCTGATTCTGTTCCTGGATGAGTTTTGGAGAACCAGAAACGCGTTTGATAACTGCACAAAATTTATATTTCGAAAAACTGTTTCTCTTTCTAATTTTTTTTTTAATTTAAGTCAAATAACTATGTAGTTATTTTGTAAAATTTCATCCTAAATGAAGGCTAATTTCCAATGCACACTAAAATAATTTAAAATACATTTATTTTTTTAGCATGTCATAAATGAAACACAAATTTTAATACATGATGTCTGAAGTTCAATTGAAGTCCCAGTTTATGAAAATGAGGTCAAACTAGCCTAATCTAAGCTTTTTCTATTTTTAGGAAATTTCTAAATTTTTTTGTGATTTTTTAAAAATTTTCCAATTTTTTTTAAATTTTTTTTTATTTTTATTAGTTGAGAGGAAAGTGATGAGAAAAATGAAAGGGAAAAGTGAAAGATGTGAGATTTCATTCTGTTTTGTGATTGTCAAAAGTGATTCTTTTTTCAGAACCAACTTTTTTTTGGTTCTAGATTTTACTCTAAAACTAATTCTGATTTTCTAAAATTGATTATGGGAACAGAATCAGAATCAGAATTATTTGAGTTATCAAACATGATTCTCATTCTTTACTGTTCCAGGAAACAGAATCAGAGAATGAGAATGGTTACCATACACAGCCTAAATGTATTCATTTGATCTGGATTTGTTTGGTTTGGTTTGGTTTGGTTTATCAAAACTAGGAAAGGAAGTATGAGTTATTGCATTTAGTAGCTTTAATTGACCCCCATTAAAAATGAAAAGGCTAAGGTGGACTAATAACTATAGATGATCAATATCATGTTTAGCTGACCCTATTATCTTTCAATATTTGACCTTTGTTGCCGGACCATGCAAAACTTATTTTCGAGTTATTTTTAGAGGAGCCCGTGGTCCCCATGTTCGAGGGCTAAGGTGAGCCCAGGATTACAGTGACAGGCCCAGCCTCACGAGTAGCGTGTATGGAACTCGTATGAAACCGTACTTGGCATATTGTAATATGTCACCCATGCTCTTATGGTGATGAAAGAAGTGTCGGCATGAAAAACTCAACATTGTACTTGCCTGCGATGATTTTATGAACATCTTATAGAGGTTAGATGTAGTTTGGAGCCGTTAGGTACGATAAGACTCGTTGGAATTACGTTTGACCATGGAATTACCCAGAAACGTCGTTGAATCATTGACACCTTCACGTATCTCCTAACCCGCGATTTGTCCGAATATAATCACGAGTGGAAAGTATTCTTGTTTCACAACGTAAATGCCAATTGATTCTCGAAGTCACAATCTACGCCTTTCTGTTTCTAAATGTACATGAGAGAGAGATATGAACGTGTGTTTCTTTCGTTCGTATTTATAACGTCAGTTCGTCCTTGAAAGTTATCTATATATTTATAGATAAGAAGGCAATGATTCGAAATGCACTTTTTCATAGGACTCACTCTCAGTCACATTCTTTCATGAACGTAACAACGTAACGTAACAAGACTAGTCTAATTGGTGGAGCAGGCCGTCTTGTTAATAAATTTAAATTATTTATTTTATGAATAATGAATGATTTGAAAAATATTTTTCTAAAAATAATTGCTTATGTAAATAAATGAACGAATAGTATTTTTACTATTCACGAAAGTATTTAGACACAATTTGTTGTCGGTCATAAAAACCTAATTTCATGTTTGAGTATAAGTTATGTCCAATTGATTTAACTCATTTCTTAAGGACTTCTTATTCAAACACCGGGGAGTATTTTTGTTTCTTGCTTAACGAAAATAATGATCTCATACGTTCAAGTTAGTTGGCGCGTTTACAAGTATAATCATATTTAGAATTATTTGGCTTCCAACGGTGAGAATCTCGTGCTATGGAAGCACCTAAAAATTTCCTCGACCCTTTTCCAAAATTGACATTTATGGAAGAAATGCGTGAATTTCATTTCTGACTTGAACCGTCGTAACGAATCATGTCATGCTCGGATAGGATAAGACAAACTTGAATTGGTATATCCTAGCTTGTTTTGAAAAATGCTGAACATAGTGATGATATAATCATCTCTGATACCAATGCGACTTCGTTTTTAATTGTTCTTTTTCTTATCAATTCGGATTAACATCTTTGACTTTTCCGGGTTTATCCCATCCGATCTCTTATCCGGCGAACCAAACACGGCGCTGTAATACCGCCTCGCTGAGGGTAATCAGTACTCGACGGACCAAAGCTCTCACTTGGGCCAAAACATGGGCCGAAACATGGGCCGAACGAATCACTCGGCCCAAATCAGACCGAACCGATTGAGCCCAGACAAGAAGTACGATGCGAATCGGTTCATCTTGTCAACATCTTCTCATCGGCTCTGTACTAGTCCAGATCGCGATCGAGGCCGAAGCTCGGAGAAGCGACGTCGGACCGCGGATGGTTTCTTGCGAGAATCTCCACTCTCTCTTCTCCATCTCCACCGCCGACGGGCTTGCCATCGCGTAAGCTCGAGCTCACACGGCTTCGCAAGTCATGGCTCTCAACCTCCGTCAGAAGCAAACAGGTACGCCCCCCGTCCTCCGTGCTCGCGACGGAGTTTTTGCGCCTTTGTGCTCGATCTAGTGCTTTGGCGGCGAAAAGATGATGCTCTGAGCGAGATTAAGGAAAGTGGATGGATTCGGGAATTCTATAGTAGTAGATCGGTGCAATGTAGCACTCACTTGTCGAATTCGATTCACTAAGTTCTGCTGCGCGTGCTTGGCTGTTTCCGTTTGTAAAGTGAAGGCCATCGATGTTTCTAATTTGGCGGAATTCTCGTGTCTGTTCATATGTTTTGGTTTGATCTGTGGATAGATTCTGCAGTAGGAAATGAGGAGTCTAATTCTTAACACTGTGAAATGGACGTATCAGGGAATAGTATGCTTATAATTTGGTCTCTTGTTGGTTTTGCATTCGGGGCGAATCTGATTCTTATCTTTTTTTTTTGCACACAGAATGTCTAATTCGATTGTTAAACCTGAACCAACCCATCCATCCATCAGGGACCGCAAACGAGGAAGTGTATAAGATATTGATCTATGACAAGTTTTGCCAAAACATACTTTCCCCATTGATCCACGTGAAGGATCTTAGGAAGCATGGCGTAACCCTCTATTTCCTCATCGATAAGGATCGGAAGCCAGTCCATGACGTACCTGCGGTGTATTTTGTCCAAGCGAGTCAAGTTAATATCCAGAGAATTGTCGCCGATGCTTCTCGCTCTTTATATGATAGTTTCCACCTCAATTTCTCATCTTCAATACCACGGCCGCTGTTGGAGGATTTGGCTTCTGGGACATTGAATTCGAATTCGTTAGATCGGATCTCAAAGGTTCATGATCAGTACTTGGAGTTTGTGACATTGGAGGATGACTTGTTTTCTTTGGCCCAGAAGTCATGTTATGTACAGTTGAATGACCCCTCGGCAGGGGATCGGGAGATTGAAGAGATTGTAGAGAGGATTGTTAGTGGGCTGTTCTGTGTTCTGGCCACACTTGCAGTGGTTCCCATAATTAGGTGCCCTCGTGGTGGACCTGCTGAGATGGTTGCCATGGCACTTGATCAGAGGTTGAGGGATCATTTGTTGTCGAAGAACAATTTATTTACCGAGGGTGGAGGTCTTAGCTCGTTTCAGCGTCCAATCTTGTGTTTATTTGACAGGAACTTTGAATTGTCGGTAGGGATACAGCATGATTTTAGGTACAGGCCACTTGTTCATGATGTTCTTGGTTTAAGGCTTAACAGATTGAATGTTCAAGGTGAAAAGGGTGGGATGAAGTCATTTGAGTTGGACAGTTCAGATCCTTTTTGGGTGACCAATGGTTCACTGGAATTTCCTGAAGTTGCAGTTGAAATTGAGAGCCAGTTGACCAAGTATAAGAAGGATGTGGATGAGGTAAATAAAAGAACTGGTGGAAGTGCAGGTGCTGAATTCGATGGAACTGATTTGATCGGAAACACAAAGCATTTGATGAAGGCTGTTAATTCCTTGCCTGAACTAACGGAGAGAAAGCAGGTGATTGATAAGCACACAAACATTGCGACAGTGTTGCTGGGTGAGATCAAGGAGAGATCACTGGATTCTTACGCCAAAAAAGAGAATGACATGATGGTCAGAGGGGGAATTGATCGTGCTGAACTGCTGGCTGTGCTCAAAGGGAAAGGAACAAAGATGGATAAGCTGCGATTTGCAATCATCTATCTTATTTCCTCAGAAACTATTAATCAGTTGGAAGTGGAATCGGTTGAAGCAGCACTTAGGGAATCAGAGGTTGATACTACTGCATTTCAATATGTAAAGAAGATCAAGTCACTGAATGTTTCCTTGGCATCAGCAAATTCTGCCAGCAGAAGCAACATTGTTGATTGGGCTGAGAAACTCTATGGGCAGTCTATAAGTGCAGTTACTGCGGGAGTGAAGAATCTGTTGTCTAGTGACAGGCAGCTGATGATGACAAGAACTGTGGAGGCCTTGATGGACGGGAAACCGAATCCAGAAATTGATTCTTACCTTTTGCTTGATCCTCGTGCTCCTAAATCTGGTGCTGGAACAAGTAGCAGCCATCTGAAAGGTCCATTTAAGGAGGCTATTGTTTTCATGGTTGGTGGTGGCAACTATGTGGAGTATGGAAGCTTGCACGAACTTGCAAAAAGCCAGCAACCTGTCAAGCACGTAATTTATGGAACAACAGAGATTCTCACTGGAGTGGAATTTGTTGAGCAACTTACGGTTTTAGGACAGAAGATGGGATTGGGCAGTGTGGGTGCTCCTTCTACGTCCCATTAATACAGGTTTGGTCATTACCTGTTTGATTGTTCCTTTATTTTTATGGGCTTCTAGAATATGAAAGCTTGGGTCAGGTCAAAGCTGATCCATGTTTCCCCTGCTCCAAATTTGTATTCTCGATAGTATATCACTGATTTTGTGCCTTTATAGCTAATAACTATATACAGGAAGAACAACAGCCAGATTCCTAACTGACACAACGAGGTCAGTTGCAGTTCAAGATAACTAGCTGGTCTTTACTTGTTTAGCGTAAACATTCACATGGTTAATGCTGACAAAATGTCATTTATCTCTTGAGCTATAATTGCGTAAAAGCCCTAGGCCAGTATGGCTTTTGGGCCTCGGGTTTTTTATAGACACCACTATCAACCGTTGACAAAATAATTCATGAAAACTCAAAGGAAAGTGGGGAATAAGAAATTGTGATAGCAATCTAGTCCCCCCTTCTCCTCTCTTTCCTCTCTCACCAAATCAAAAACAAAAACATGTAGCTTAGTAATAGCAATACACTGTCAACTGTACATGCATGCAGCTCTAGCCTAAGATTGTTTTATCCTGTATGCAAGTAATTCTCAAGTCCCTCAAACTAGTCACTAGAGTAAATAAAAAAGCTATTTGGTTGTGTTTGCTTGAACATTGTAGAGGCATTAGTCCAGTAAATTCCCAAATCCCACCGTTTTAATTGTGGGCCTAAAAAATTGAAAATACCTTCATGTCAGTCTGATCATGCATCTCTAAAAGCCAACGAGGTAATTTAGCGTTTCTAAAACCGGATATTTCAATTAAAAAAAGGAAAATAAAAAAGAAAAGTTGAACTACTGGTCTGCTTCAGCACTCTACGCTGTTTGGACTTCGAACCAGTAAAAGAACAGAGTTGACCCAGTTCAGCTGGTTGAATCAATCTGCAGATTTCTTAAAAGGAAATCCTCCTTGGTGGTGGTAGGATTCTATCACTTGTCTCTGTGAATTTTCACACGTTTTTTTATTTGTTAGAGCCAACTCTTTTCGTCCTCTGATAGCAAAGCATCTAAATGACTTTTTATAAAATTAAGGCCAATCCTACTAATAAATAAAAGATGCAAATCACCAATGCAGCTATGTGCAGATTTGTGATTAAAAAAAAATTCATTATTTTCTATCTGTCAGCCCTCCCTTACTCCACAGTGGCTTTTTAACTTAAATTGGACAGTTCAACCAGTCTAACTGTATAGACTCATTGAGCCGTGTACCACCAGCTGCGCCAGTTCTTACAGCCACATGTTTTTTAAAAATGATTGTAATACAAGCTAAGGTTCGTTGATAAACAATTCCCTACCAGATTGCTGTTTCTCCACATCAGTTATCCATTCATCTTTTGGATATCAATTGCTTTCATGAGAATTTTATCATTCAAATGAGCTTACATGGGGGAAGAGAGGGACGGCAGTTGCGGGGTCTGGGATGTATGACGTTGTTGCTTACCGATTTGTCGCTTATTTGTGTTGTTGTGCAAGATGACAGACTGGGGGAAGGAGTGTGGCTGCCTGGTTCTTTATTTTGAACTTGATATTGTTTGACAAACACATGGTTAACATATGTTTTCCCAAATAGTAAGGGTGTCATTCTAAGATGACTGCCATCATTATAAAAAGATGCTGGAATATCATTCGTCTATGCCTGTTTTAAGCTATGTAGGATCCAAGTTTTGTTGACTACTTGAAATGCAGTTGCAATTCCTCCTTTTCCTAACAGGCTTGTGCAGCCATCGAAATTTTGAGGACAGATTAGTCAATGTTTTATCTCAATCACTTCTGTGAATGATCATCTGTCTTTCTTACTAGTCCCTTTGTGCTGAACTGGAAAACTGAAATGCACTTTCTCCTGGCAGTTTTACTCAGACATTTTCTCCTATATGTTTCCAGGTGTTGCTTTATGACTACAGTGTCAACATCTCGATGGTGGATCTCCCTGGATGCAACCTTAGATGTCTGATGACTGACGGCTGAAACTAAGACGAAGAAAATGTATATGAAAGACTGACGATTGGACGAACAGATTTAAGGCTCGTCTTCAGCATGAAACTTGTCCAGGAAATAGCGGGTGGGCACACAGTAGCTTCTTGAGCAATCCCAGAGTTCTGCCTCTTTATGCTTCTCAAGATACATGTATATCATTTTCTCTGTGTAGCTTGTTTTAGTCAATATGCAGGCATTTATTGTTTAAAGAAGAGAACATCTGCTGTCCCTTAGGTACTCGCCTGATTTGCGCTCACCGAACGCCTTCTGTGGTTTGTGATCTTTACCTGTTTCTCCAGTTTTGGTAATTGAGGAGGGTTTACAGCTTCATTATCCGTTGAATGTGGCAGATGTTTGCCTTCAAAAGGCATTTCTAATTAATGCGTTTAATATGCAAATTTTCCCCTTTCCATTCACAAACGGTCATGAGGATGTTCCCTTCAACACTGTGAACGTGTTGTCGGCCATCGCATGGGCACTTGGCCGTCTCGCTAGTCGAGTACTAGGGGTAGGGGTTGAATCAAGACACAGAATAAGCCACTTTTGACATCAAGGTCTGGCTAGGCATGATCCTTGTACCTGCGACTGATTGACGTATTTGGAATTTCCCACGGGGGCCATTCTATCGTTGAGCTTGGAAGTCTGACCTTGAATCATCATAACCGCAGTCGGAAAGTTGTTGTAAATATGCTGATGATTTGCGGCCACTGTCAAAGAAACCCCCTCTTATTCGTCTACTTCTAATTTTAGGCTTGGCTCGTGGAAAGTCTGGAACGCGAATAAGCGAGGACTATATATATAGGAAATGTTGATAACTCCATTTGGCACGGGAATGAAAATTGAAATTCTACAAGATATTTTGGAAATGCCGATAACTCCATTTGGTACTTCGATTTAAGAATCTGGACAAATTACTAGATTTATGAATCTGCTTCAATCCATAAAGTTATAAGTAAAAATCAATTTCATATATCTCAAATGTTTCGAGATAATTTTTGATAGACACCAATTAAAAAGGAATTGTGCATTGGCATTTACTTTTCAGACAATATTTTATAATTCCACATACTTAATATTTTATTTTAAAAAATGGCGTGTAGTGTTAAATTTTATGCCCATGTAAACACCATGCTAAAAAACATCCGCGATGGTTAAATGCAAATTTCTTTTTGCGATGTAAATCTTGCTATTGGGTACAAGAAAAGTCTAATGCTCAATAGAAGTTGAAGTTTTAGCCGTACAAGGCATCGCTTCTGCTGGACCAAAGAAAATGCAAGTGGGCGAGTCGAAGAAGCCCAATAAATATTGGTGACATCTTCCTTCAACGTGCACGAAAATTTCAGATGGCGGGCAAAACACAAATACACGGCAAGAGTGGGGAAGTCGAAGAAGCCAAGTAAGTACTAATTTGGTCTTATAGGTGGCAAACCAAAGTGAATTGACAGTTGAAAACTCAATTAACTTGGCTTGGGTTTCAACCTCATTGGGCATATTATGTATGCATCAAATTGTAATGGTATGATGTTACACCAAAAGATAATTTTTGTCCAACTACATAAGCAAGCTAGAAATCGGATGCTCTTGGATTTGGGAAATGTTCAAAAGGGCCCCACTTTCTAAGAAAAGTCCCTAGAGAGTGGACCCATTCTCAAATAAACTTTAGAGGTGGGGAATTTAGTCTTAAAAGAATCCCTAAATTTGGATAACTTAGTCTCAAAGTACCAATTTTTCGTAGGTCCGCAAGTGTCATGGACCCAGATTTTCGTGGCGCAATTCATCGATCATATGGCTAAGTGAACCTCAAGATTTGAAGTATCTTGACATCTAGGGTTTCTCTAGGGTTTTTGAGAGTATTCTTAGAGGCGGACGATACGGTAATTGTCCCGTATTCTAGAACATTTTTATTTAATGTTGATAATTGGTTAGATGGGGAGATGAAATCTTAGCCATTAGATCGAGAGATGATTAATGGTTGTGATGAGAAACCTTCCTTTTCACTTGTATCATCCAAATACTTGAGCAATACAGTCGATCTCTCCTAGAGTTTCTCTCTCTAAACTTTCACTCCCAGTTACTCTCTTGACCTTCATTCATTCATAGTAAGAGAGTTCAGAGAGATAACATCTTTGACCCCTCATTTTTTCAAAGATTGTAGGGGAGACCAATTTTTAAGTGTGATTTGATGAAATCTAGTCTCTATTAATTTGGTCTTATATGGGTAGGGAAAGCAAACCAAAGTGAACCGACACTTGGAAACTCAATTAGCTTGGCATGGGTTTCAACCTCATTGTGCATATGATGTGTGTATCAAATTGCAATAGTATGGTGTTCCGCTTAAAGATAATCTGCTCAACTGGATAAGCAAGTTAGGAATCGGGCACTCTGTGTTATGGAAAATTTTCAACTACACTCTTGAAGTAGGGCCATTTTCTCGTAAGAATTTCTAAAGTGAACGTAATCTAAAGTAAACTTTAGAGGTGGGCAATTTAGGACGTGCATGACAATAGTTTTGCAGTAGAATTTTCGCTCAAGAACCACTTCTCGAGCAAAAATTCATTTGGTAACGCAACTTTTAGAATAAAAACCTTTTTGGCTGCGTAACTTCATTATTTTACGTGTAGAGTTTTTTTTTTTGCTCCAAAAATAATTTTAAAGCCATTCGAAGAACGAAAATAAAAATTACTTCACTCCCAAGTGGACAACTTATTCTCAAAGGAAAGTCACATGTGAGTTAGAACATCGGGAGGAATTGCCCCACACATTAAGGCAGATATTCACACGTGAGTTGGATCTGCCTGCTGGCTAGTAAGGATTTGATAGGCCATCCAGTTGATGTGATTTGTTATCAACACTCCATTTGTTTCACAAAAAATATAAAATTTTTGAAAAATACTTTTCGAAGAATCATTTTTCTGAAAAATGATTATATTTTCGGGGTTTGGGTAAGATCCCAAAATGAAATAAAAAATATTTTCCGTCATTTGGTAAAAAAAAAATCTAATTTCTTTTACTATGTTGTCATTTGGTCGGGAATTGATGACGCGAAACTATCCATCCTCTGGCACGGCCGGCACAAACATGAATAAATTTTATAATTTTTATTGAAAAATTCACTTTGTAATAATTTCTTTTGAATTTTTTTTAATTTTTTGCCTTCCTTCCTTTGTTCGATCGCGGGCCTCGAGCAAGGCACCACTTGGCTAGATACGGCAAGCTTGAGCCTCACAGAGCTTGAGTGAGGCCTAGAGCTCAACCTCGGTATTAAAAAAAAAGGTGAAGGAGTGTAGGGAAAAAAGATAAAGGGAAAATGGTGTTTTTTCTTAAAAGAAAATTATTTTACCCATTTTTGAAGTTTTTTTCATTGGTGGAAAATATTTTCCTTCACTAGTTAATTTTCTATGAATCAAACATTGAAAAATCTGGAAAATATTTTTCTGAAATTTTTTTTTCGTGAAAGAAATAGAGCATAAGTAACTTGCTTCAAGGGCTTATTTGGGATAAGCCCTGCTTGCTTTGGAGTTCTTTTGAGTAAACAACTCCACTTCAATAATTTAATGATATCGTGTTCACCGAGTCGACACGCGAAGGAACCCCCACATGCCATGGAGTTGAGGTTCAATGAGTTTGCTTCTCATTGGAGAGCCTCCTGAGCTCATCATTCCCAGTTACTCTTCTGTCTTTCATCCATTTGAAATAAGAGCGTTCAAAGGTAACAGTTATCAACACACACACACACACACATAATACAATGTGGTCTATGGGGAAGTAAAGTACACCAAAGAAAATTGACACTTGAAACTCCATTAGCTTGGTTTGAAGCAACGCATACCAAAGCGAATTGGCACTAGAAAAAGCCCATTAGCTTGGGTTTGGGTTAGAAACTCATTGTACATTTGACGTGTTTTGTCAAATTTTGGTGTTACATTGAAAGATAATCACTTCAGCTACATTAACAAGTTAGGGGATCATCCACTCTATGTTTCGGAGAAAGTTTGAAGAGTGGCCGTTGGAGTGGGACCATTTTTTCAAAAGAGCCTCTAGAGCGAACCATGTCTCGATCGAAAAATATTTCTGCAGTGACCAATTTAGTCTCAAACCATCCCCAAGTCACGGACGGGCTGGCCAACTGTTTCTCCCGGGCGAGCACATGCGACTCACTTGCAAATTCTCGCAAATGATGGCTGGGCAAGTTCGTCCCAAATGATCCACAACATATTTTGGAATTGGCGATAACTTCATTTGGTACTTCAATTCAAGAATCTGAACCATTTACTTTGAGTTACAGATGCAGTTCAGCGCATATAGATACAGCTATAAGTCAATCACATATATCAAATTTAGTTAGTTTAAAATAAATTCTTTGACGGACATTAATTTGATAACATTGTGCATTGGAATTTACTTGATAGACAATATTTTGTAATTCCAACATACTTAGCATTCAAAAAATTGCACTGCAGTGCTACACTTTATGCTCATCTAAATGTCATATTGAAACTTCTGCCATCATTAAATGCAAAATTGTTCACCGAGCAGAACTTGCCATTTCAGTAAATAAAAAATAAAAAAGGAGGGGGGGGGGGGACACGGCAGTCTAATGCTCATTTCGCAGTTTTAATTGTGCAAGGCACCACTTTTGCCGAACAAAGAAAATTCTTACATTTTTTTGATGACATCCTCCTTAGACATGAATGAATTTAAGATAGCGCGCAATAATTCAAAAAGTCAAAAGAAGAAATCCCCCTGAAGAGTAGGCGTCTATTTCTAGGGGTGTGCATGGTCCAAGCTCGGTCTGTCCCGGTCCCAATGGGACTACTAACACCATATGCTTATAAAAATCTAACCTTTGGATCTAAACTAACAACTTTCAATCTCAACCATCTAATATAATAAAATATACATATGACCATTGTACAACCACCATATAAGTACTTACAATCCTAAAATAATGAGAAAAGACTAAATTAGGAATAAAAACACTTAAAAACAATTGAAACATGATTATGCTCATGTATCTTTATCCTCGAATTGGAAAGAATCAAGCTTAAAATGGGATTAAACTTGCACTTCACTGAATTCAAGTGCGAATAAAATAATGGATTTGTATAATATAATCAAGATAAAATACTGATTGAGTTAAAACAAAACATGAACGAAGACTGAATATCGACAAACACGATTGCATCTGTGCTGTGAAAACGAGACGTGAATGTCGAGCGAGAGAAAAAGAGTGAGTATTGAGTAGAAGATAGAGAAGTTAGGTTAATTAATCTTCAAAAATTTCTAATTATATATATGTATATATATTTTGGGTGGTCCGATCCCATCCCATCCATCATGGAATCGAGGATCAGATTGCCTGATCGCCAATCCCATTTATTAGGACCGAGGACCAGATCGCTCAAGGACCAGACCAACCCGGCCAGTCTAGTTTGGTCTCGGTTCAATCCGGTTTGCTCACCCCTACTGTTTCATTTATCATGCACATGTTAAGCATCTATAAATATGATCTCTTTGCAATATTAGAAGAGTCACAAACCTGAAGAGAAACATGTGTGTTCTTCCATTATGTGTTGTGGCAGCAACTCTATCGTATTAAGTTCACTGGGTCTACAAGTGGAGGAACCCCAAATGCAATGGAGTTTTGCCTCCGGGTTCGATGGGTTTGCCTCTCATTTGGAGAGACTCTTGAGCTCTTGATTCCAAGTTACTCTCTCGACCTTCATCCTTTCATCAGAAAGAGAGCTCATAGGTAACATCGTTCCCCCAATCTTTTGTAGCATTTCAAATAACGACTTCGGGCATGGCTTGGCTTGGGATTCTACCTCGTTGTGCATATCATGTTGGCTGTCGAAACGGCCGTTTGTCGTCACCGACAATTTTCTAGGATCGCCGTAGTTGAGTCTTAGAAATTGAAGAACCAAATAATCGAGTTTGCGTACCTGATTTCGAATTCATCATCGTTTTCTACGGAATTCTGGCGACACGGCGTTCGGACGCTTTCCCTCTATCACCCTCGGACCGCCGGGCATGATGGGACCGCCCTTCCTTCTCACTCTCTCTCTCCATTCCTTTATGGAAGAGATGGAAGACGAGAATGGCAAAAGTAAGGGTTAGGAGCGTTCCTAGCCTTTATATAGGATTCCGGCTGGGCCATTCTATCACGAGCTGGGCTGGATTTGGCCCACACTAACTAGACTTATATTTGGCCCGTTAAGAATCTTTAAATCTTTTCTTTATTAAACCAATTCCGTAAACGGTAAATTAATTTCGTAAAACGGTGAATTATAATCTCAATTAATGTGAGCCCACGTCGGGAAAATTCTAACATATCATGCGGGTGTTAGGTTGTAATGGTACGGTGTTGCACTAAACGATCGTCAGTTGAACTACGTAAACAACTTACGAATCAAGTGCTCTATGTTTTCTATCTGTCAGGTTTAGGTTGGTTTTCTACTTGTAACTTTCTTTGGTTTATAAAGTGGAGAAATTAAAAATTTTCCATGTTGAGTCTAAACACATAATGACCATTAAAGCTTCATTTTATGTGGAATATAAGAAAAAGAAATGGATTTTTGGGAAATTGACGATGAAAAACCGCACGTGTCCATTCTTAAACTTTTTCAAAGATGTTTGCTTTAGGGAGTTTTGGACTTTAGCCTTTAGATCATCGATGGCAAATTACATACTGCCATGAAGGTAACGATTCTCCCGCTTCCTGAAAAAATTGATAGGATAATCAACGAATTCTGTTTTCAGGTATGGGTCAATATTCCGAACCAATTTAGCAGGTCGGCCTCTCATCGTTTCGGTAGATCCTGAATTTAACAATCGCATACTCCAGCAAGAAGGAAGACTAATTGAAATGTGGTACTTTGACATCTTTGCCAAGCTATTTGCAATGGAGGGTGAATCCCGGATGACCAGAGTAGGTCTTGTTCACAAGTACATAAGAAGGATCTTTCTGAATCACTTTGGCTCCGACATCCTCAGAGAAAAGCTGCTTGAGCAAATAGAGGAAGCGGTTGAGAGAAGCCTAAGAATGTGGTCGAACCAACCATGCACTGAAGTGAAACTAGCTGCTTCTGCTGTAAAATTCCAGTTTGTCCATTCGAAATATGTCTTCTTTGGAGTTTTCACCATTGAAATTTTATCCTTGAGCTTACAAGGTTATTTTGTTTAGGTGACCATCTTTCAGATGATGTTCGATTCTGCGGGGAAGCAACTTTTTAGTATGATTCTGACAAGACTTCAGCAGACGCTACCAATGAGAGGTTCACCAGATTCTTAAGAGGTTTCATGGCCTTTCCTTTGAATGTCCCGGGTACTGCATACCGCAGGTACCTAAAGGTACTTGACAATTGCAACACCTCTTCTGTTTTCCTAGATTTTTAATTAGAAGAAAATCTCAATCGCTCATTTCATTTTCTCCTGAAATTAGAAAGTGCATTTAGTGCCAACCTTACAAGCTAAATGGTTCAAAAAATAGAATGTTTTGAGTTTTTTCTTCAGCTATAGAGGAATGACAGAGTGGGCTTCTGGGAGTTAGAAAACCATGGACTATGAATTGATAAATTAGTATAAGGCAAACCTTGAAAACAAAAAAATACTTTTGAGCCAAACAAACACATGGATCATGATCTTTTTGACAATTCATCTTTCCCTCTAGGAACACAGGAAATTGTTTGATATGCTCAAAGATATTCTGAGGAACAGACTCAATTCAAGGAAAACAAGTAATATGGATTTTCTCGATCAGGCAATTGACAGCATGCAGGATCAGGAGTTCCTGACAGAGGATTTCATAATTCGGATGATGTCTGCAGGCATCTTTGCCAGCTCTGAGCCTATTTCATCAATGCTGGCTATGATCTTCAAGTTACTTTCTGAGACCCCAGCAGTCCTAGAGGAATTAAGAGTGTGAAGATTTACTTAACATTTATGAACTTACAATATCTCAAAAATTGTTCGATAATGGCAATGGTTATATTATAGGCTGAGCACGCACGGATCCTTGAAAGGAGAGAGGGGCAAAGTACTGCGCTTTGTTGGGATGAATACAAGTCGATGACTTTCACGATGCAGGTGACACCGAATCCCTTCACAGGCGTTATGCATTCTATGCTTCGAAGAAGAATGATGTTCCAACATGTAAAATTACTCCTTGGAAAATAACATCAGGTAGTAAATGAAACACTCAGGCTGGGAAATGCTGCTTCAGGGCTAATCCGAAGAGCAGTGCAAGATATCCCAGTGAACGGTGAGTGGTCTCGATGGATGCTCGCACTTTTGAAACACTAGTCAGCAAAATAATCTCACAACCTATGCAATTGCAGGATTTATGATCCCAAAAGGGTGGCCGATCATGGTAGTCAGGACCGCTTTTCATATGAACCATGATGTGTTTGAGAATCCTCTTGAATTTAACCCGTTGGCGCTAGAAGGTGCGCCACTTGAAACTAAGCTAGCACCAATTTTTTTTCCGTCATCCTGGCAAAACTTGACGTCCATTGCATAGCAGGATCTTGATTCGCGCAAGATATCAAAGAACTTTATGCCTTTTTGGTGGAGGAATGAGACAATGTGTTGGTGCAGAATACACTCGAGCCTTCTTATGTGCATTTATTCATGTGCTGGTCACAAAGTTTAGGTAGACATATTCTCAATCCTTTGCAGAATCTATTGGTTGTCCCTAGTAAGAAAATGTGGCCGAGATCTCATGGCAGTTGTCTGATGAGCTTCTTTCCTATCTACTTATTTACAGGTGGGCGGAAACCAAGATTGGAGATGTCTACCGCAGTCCTATACTAAATTTTAAAGACGGCGTTAAAGTAAAGCTTTCGGAGTCACGGAGCAAGAAGTCGTTTTAGGTTGTAGTAGCATCAACATGATCTGAGTGTCGATCTTAATTCAAGATCCCCAGCTTTCAGATCTTATGCACATCTAAATTTTTCTTTTTTGTTTTTGCAGTGTGCGAAGAGATCAAAACATGAGAAATGTTAAATATAAAGCATATAAAATTGCTACACTATAAGTAAGCTTCAGGGAAAATCGATGGTTTCTACCGATGACCATTTTCGCGTCATTCAGTATTACAATACAAGGATGATATGTTGGTTGTTGAAAGTGAATTGAGCTGTCTTACTCTGGCATGACAAAGTCTGAAGCCGAGATTCCGAGCTAAAGTCCGATATGTTTTTCTGCTTTTTTTTTTTTTCCCAAAACAGAAAAAGAATAGAAATCTGTTCGTGTACATTAGTTCATTTTTCTATTCACCGAAATAGATCAGTAACCTAGAAATAGATTTGGAACAAAATAAGAAGTTAAAAAAAAATTGTACATTTTAGTTTCCAGAAACCGAAAGAAAACCAAGGGCATTTTAGGGAAACAAGCTCAGCATAACCCGACCCAACCCACATATACCTAAGTCATTAGGCCGAGCCAATTTTGAGTCTTTTTTTTTGGACAGAAGACCGTTTATACATTTGGCTTCCTTGATATACTTGTCATTAACATAATGTCAAGATATATCAAAACACTCGATTTGATTTCTTTTTAATTCCTACATTAAGACTTTTCTTTTAGTATCCTTGAATACATTTTACAGAAGACACACCAAAAAATTCGTATGCAACATGAAAGAATTGACAACAACGGAAGAACATATAAATTCATATTCGAATGCTTTTTATCTACATATGAATAATGTTAACATTTTTTTTTATAACCGAGGTGTCCGCGCGGCTAGTGAGCTTGTACTCAAACCAGCGGTGAAGCTGAATAATGTTAACATTTGAGTTTTATTAATTCTATTTTTTGTTTTTCAAAGGTGGGTATGGTGGGAGTTGACGAGTAGGGAAGAGTCATATATTATCAATTTTTGGATTGAATCTCTAAATTTTATCTTTTGATTAATTACAGTGCTTTTTTTAAAAAATAATTCTTGGGAATGGAGGTGAGAAGGGAAGGAGAAGGAGAAGAAGAAGAAGTGCTAAGAAAAAAAAAAGGTCGAAAACCCAACCCGAACCGTCAAACTACCCAAAATCATGTATTCATTACCCGACTCGAACCAAAAATCCTTAATTTCTAGTTAGGAGGGCCGACTACGGTATTTTTGACACCGCTACTACCTATACATTGGATTTTCTGTGGCTTTCTTAGAGTATCTTGATCAATTAAGTCCTTACAAAAATCTAACTTTTTCGTAACATTAATTGTAAGTCTCCACTAACATTTTTATCATTAAATAATAAATTTGAGAATAGAATTTTTTACGGTCATACCAAATGCATTTCTGTAAATTTATCTTTTCCAAGGATACGAATTTATGCAGTTACCAAACGTGCTCTTCTGCTTAGAAACTCGTTTAGGGAATAAAAATACAAAAAATTTATTTATCAATAGAAATTGTTCAAGAAATAGAAATGTCAGCCAATGCAACCTTAGTCTAAAATCACTTCTCCAGCCCACCTCAGTTTCTACATGTTTCTCCTGTTTTGGTACCTGAGGGGGGTTTACAACTTCATTATCCGTTGAATGTGGCAAATGTTTGCCCCAAAAAGGCATGTTTTACTAAAAGGATTTAACACCGTAAGCATCTTGTCGGCCATCGCACAAGCACTTAACCGTCTCACTAGGCGAGTGCTAGTTGTGGTAGTTGAATTAAGACAGAGACAGAATCGAACACTTAATGAATCAAGGTGTGACTACTGACTAGGCATGTTTCTTTTGCCTAGGACTCATTCACGAATTTGGAAGTTCCCACGTTTTATTTTGAGTCTGACCTGAATTTTCATAACCTCAGTTTGGAAACTTGTTATAAATATATGCTCATGGTGTGCTGCCGCAAGGATATTCCCTCTTTGAAGCAGGGAGAAAAACTGAAACTAGTTTTTATTTTCGGCTTGGTTCATGGAAGGTCTGGAAAGCAAATAAGAAAAGGAGGACTCGAATCTACATTGCTACATTTCTTGCCCATCTGGCGATGGTCAAATCCAAAGTTTGAATTTTTTTTTTTTGGGTGTAAATCTTGCTGTTTCAATGAGGAAAATGGCGAACACAGAAAAGTCTACATGCTCATCGGAAGTTTTAGACTTAGAAGGCATTTCATCTGCTGAACCAAGAAATTGTTTCAGTGTGAAAAGCTAGGAAGCACCGACACTGTTTGGGGGCCTATGTGTCTTGTTGGATATTCTTTGACACTTCAACATGCGACCAACACGTGATTGGTGCTCCAAACACACCAGCGACACGCAAATTCTGCATCTCGACATGTCATTTTGATAAGCACAGGTCAATTTTAAGAATTTTCAATAGATTATGGGTTATAATATAAATCTATTTAAAATATACATATTTAAGTCATATATCCAGCCACTCCAAAATTAATATACCCAGCTAGCCCCAGCAAAACGTAATAATGAATCCTAACAAAAGAAGAAGAAATTTACCGCTAATATTTTTATGTACACATGATAATTTATCATGTATACATAAAATTTACATTTAACATATAACATATTACAACTAGTCAGAATTCTCTATTTTTTGAGAAATGGTGTATCGATATGTCATGTCGTGCCACAAACAAAGGAAAGTCCACATGCTCATTGGAAGTTTTTAGGTGGACAAGGAATCACTTCTGCTGAACCAAGAAAATTCCATTTGGGGGAACTTGACTAAACCTACTACATATGGATGATTCCTTAGACATAAATGAACAATTAAGATGGTGCGCAATAATTCAAATAGTCGAGACAAGGAATCCGCTTCAAGAGTAGGTGTCTGTTTCATTGATCATGCACATGTTGGGCATCTATAAATATGGTCTCTTTGCCCGATTAGAAGAGTCGCAAACTTGAAGAGAGAGGAAAAAAAAAATGTGGGTTCTTTCTTTGTGTGTTGCGACAGCAGCTTTGTTGTATTATGTTCGCTGGGTCTACAAGTGGAGGAACCCCAACTGCAATGGAGTTTTGCCTCCAGGTTCGATGGGTTTGCCTCTCATTGGGGAGACTCTTGACCTCTTGGTTCCCAGTTACTCTCTTGATCTTCATCCTTTCATCAGAAAGAGAGCTCAGAGGTAACATCGTCAGTGTTTTGTAGCATTTCCACTATGGGCTGATGAATATATGGCCCTTATTAATTTTGTTTTGTATGGATTGACACTTGAAAATCCGATTGGCTTGGCTTGAGATTCAACCTCATTCTGCATTTCATGCGGGTGCCGAGTTGTAATGGTATGGTGTTGCAGTAAACAATTATCTGTTCAGCTACATGAACAACCTGCGAAACAAGTACTCCTTGTTTATGATCTGTCAGGTTCAGTCCGGTTTTCTACTGGTAACTTTTTTTGGTTCATGAACTACAGAAATTTTTCCAAGTTGAGGCTAAAATCATAACGACCGTTCGAATTTCATTTTAATTTGAATATAAGGAAACAAAAAGAATGAATTTTGGGAAGATTGAAAGATGAAAAAGTGCACGTATCCATTCTTAAACTCTTTCAACGATGTTTGCTTAAGGTAGTTTGGCCTTTAACCTTTAGATCATCGATGAAAAATTACATAACGCCATAAAGGAAACAATTCTCCTGCTTACTGTGTATTCTATTTTCAGGTATGGGCCAATATTCCGGACCAGTCTAGCGGGTCGGCCTGTTATTATTTCAGTAGATCCTGAATTTAACAATCACATCCTTCAGCAAGAAGGAAGGCTAGTTGAAATGTGGTATTTTGATGCCTTTGCTAAGCTATTTGCAATGGAGGGTGAATCCCGGATGACCAGAGTTGGTGTTGTTCACAAGTACATAAGAAGAATCTTTCTGAATCACTTTGGTGCCGACATCCTTAGAGAAAAGCTGCTTCACCAAATAGAGGAAATGGTTGAGAGATGCTTAAGAAAGTGGTCTAGCCAACCATGCATCGAAGTGAAACAAGCTGCTTCTGCTGTAAAATTCTAGTTTGTCCATTTTGGATACGTCTTCTTTAGAGTTTACACCATTGAAATTTACTGATTGAGCATACAAGTGCATTTTGTTTATGTGACCATCTTTCAGATGATGTTCGATTTTGTGGGGAAGCAACTTTTCAGCTATGATTCTGGGAAGACTTCAGACACTACCAATATGAGGTTCAACAGGCTCTTAAGAGGTTTTATGGCCTTTCCTTTGAATGTCCCGGGTACTGCATACAGTAGGTGCCTAGAGGTACTTGACAATCGCAACCCCTCTTATGTTTTCTTACTTTTGTTCATCAGAAGAAAATCCCAATGCCATTTAATTTTCCCCCGAAATCAGAAAATGCGTCAGTGCCCACTTCACAATCTAAATGGCTCAAAAAATAGCATATCTGAGTTTTTCCTTCAGATATAGAGGGCTGACAGAATGGGCTTCAAGGAGTTGAAAAACATGGACTATGAACCAAAAAACTTCTGACCTAAATACATGGATCTTGATCTTCTCGACAATTCATCATTTCACTCTAGGAACACAGGAAATTGAAAGATATGCTCAAAGATATTCTGAGGGAGAGACTCAATTCAAGGAAAACAAGCAATGTGGATTTTCTCGATCAGGCAATCGACAGCATGCATGATCGGGAGTTCCTGACAGAGGATTTCATAGTTCGGATGATGCTTGCGGGCATCTTTGGTAGCTCTGAGTCTATTTCGACAATGCTGGCTATGATCTTCAAGTTACTTTCTGAGGCCCCAGCAGTCCTAGTGGAATTAAGGGTATGAAGATTTACTTAACATGTATGAACTTGCAATATCTCAAAAGTTTCTTTCGTGTCATATTCTTAAAAATTGTTCAATAACGCCGATGATTATTTTGAAGGCCGAGCACACACGGATCCTTGAAAAGAGAGAGGCGCAAAGTACTGCACTTTGTTGGGATGAATACAAGTCGATGACTTTCACGATGCAGGTGACACAGAATCCCTTGGCAGGCGTTTTTACATCTATGCCTTCTATACTTCAAAGAAGAATCATGTTCCAACATGTAAAAGTACCCTCTGAACAAAATACTTCAGGTAATAAATGAAGCCCTCAGGCTGGCAAATTCTGCTCCAGGGTTGCTCCGAAGAGCAGTTCGAGATATCCCGGTGAATGGTGAGTGGTCTCGATGGATGTTCGCACTATTGAAACGCCAATTAGCAATATACTCTCACAAACAATGCACTTGCAGGATTTCTGATCCCAAAAGGGTGGCCGATCCTGGTAGTCATGACCGCTCTTCATACCAATCACGATGTGTTTGAGAATCCTCTTGAATTTAATCCTTGGCGCTGGAAGGTGCATGACTTGAAACTAAGCTAGCAGATGTTTCTTGATCTTTCTCTTCAATGCGTCTTGATGGCTGAATTTCTTTCCGTCTTCTTGGCATAACTTGATGTCCATTGCATATCAGGATCTTGATTCAGGCACAATATCGAAGAACTTTATGCCTTTTGGAGGAGGAATGAGACAATGTGTTGGTGCAGAATACGTTCGAGCCTTCTTATGTACATTTCTTCATGTGTTGGTCACAAAGTTTAGGTAGACAAATTCTCAATCGTTTTCAAAATGTATCGGTTGTCTCGGGCAAGAAAATGTGGCCGAGATCTCATGGCAGTTGTCTGACGAGCTTCTTTCCTGTCTACTTATTTACAGGTGGGCGGAGATCAAGATTGGAGATGTCTATCGCAATCCTATAATAAATTTTAAAGATGGCGTTAACGTAAAGCTCTCGGAATCGTGGAACAAGAAGTCGCTTTAGTTTCTACTAGCATCAACATGATCTGAGTGTCCATCTTAATTCAAGATCCCCGGCTTTCAGATCCTATGCACATCTGAACTTTTCTTGGTTCGTTTTTACGGTGTACGAAGAGATCAAAACATCAGAAATGTTAAATAAAAAGCATATAAATTGCTTCTCCGTAAGTAAGCTTCAGGGAAAATCGATTACAATACAAGGATGACTCCGATATGTTGGTTGTTGAAAGTGAATTGAACGGTCTTATATATTTTAGAAATATTAATAACTTAATTTCAGATTGAAACGATGAACTATAATTTTTCCTACTACATAGACAAGCGAGGAATTAGGTATCTGTGTTTTGTGAAATTTTCAAATAGGTGCCTATTTGCTACTATCTCTTTTATATTCCCCAAAACAGAAAAAGAGCATAAATGTGTTTGTATAAGTCAGTTTATTTTTCTATTCACCTGAAGAGATAAGTGGCTAATGAATAGATTTAGAACAGAAATAGAAAGTAAAAAAAAAAATCTATATTTTAGTTTCTAGAAACAAAAAGAGAACCAAGGGCATTTTAGGGAAACAAGCTCAACATAACCCAACCAAACCTGTGTACCTAAATCGTTAGGCCAAGCCAGTTTTGGGTCATTTTTTTTTTGGACAGAAGACCGTTTATACTTTTAGCTTCCTTGGTATACTTGTCATTAACATGATGTCAAAATAAATTGACTTTTGTCGATTTGATTTCTTTTTAATTCCTATTTTAAGAGTTTTCTTTTAGCATCCTTGAATACATTTTATAGAAGATGCACCAAAAAATTGACATGCAACATGAAAGAATTGACAACAATGGAATAACATTTAAATTTGTATTCGAAAGCTTTGTATCTACATATGAATAATGTTAACACTTGAGTTTTATTAAGTCCTATTTTTTGTTTATGAGAGGTGGGAGTCAACAAGGAGGGCAGAGTCATATATTATCAATTTTTGGATTGAATCTTTAACTATTATCTTTTGATTAAATATAGTTTTTTAAAAAAAAAATTATAATTCTTGGGAATGCAAGTGAGAAAGGAAGAAGAAGAAGTGCTAAAAAAAAAATCGAAAACCCAACACTCTCCCGACATTATCCGACATGCGACCAACACGTGATTAGCGCTCCAAATATTCCAAAGACACAAATTCAGCATCCCGACACGTCATTTCCAAAAGCATGAAGTCAATTTTAAGTATTTTCAATAAATGAGGGGTCAAAATATAAATCCATCAAAAATATACGTCCTTATGTCATATATCCAGGCACCCCAAAGTTAATATACCCAAATGTCCAAAATAAAATTAATAGTGAATCCCTAACAATAGAAAACGAAATTCACCACCGATATTTTTATATAGATATGATAAATATATATAAAATTTTACATTTAATATATACGGTATCCGACGTGTTGGAATTCTTTTTTATTATTATTTAAAGAATGACATGTCGGCGTATGATATCTTGTTGCGTGCCATGAACAAATGAAAGTCCACATGCTCATCGGAAGTTTTTAGGCGTACAAGGAATCACTTCTGCTGAACCAAGAAACTTCCATTTGGGGGAACTTCACTAAATCCACCACGTCTGGATGACGTCTTCCTTGGACATGAATGAACACTTACGATGGTGCGCAATAATTCAAATAGTCAAGACAAGGAATCCGCTTCAAGAGTAGGTCTGTTTCGTTGATCATGCACATGTTGGGCATCTATAAATTTGGTCTCTTTGCACGATTAGAAGAGTCGCAAACTTGAATAGGGAAAAAAAAAATTGTGGGTTCTTTCTTTATGCGTTAGGACGGCAGCTCTATTGTATTATTTTCAGTGGGTCTACAAGTGGAGGAACCCCAAATGCAATGGAGTTTTGCCTCCAGGTTCGATGGGTTTGCCTCTCACTGGGACACTCTTGAGCTCTTGGTTCCCAGTTACTCTCTTGATCTTCATCCTTTCATCAGAAAGGCTCAGAGGTAACATCGTTAATGTTTTGCAGCATTTCAAATGTGGGATGATGAAATATGGCCCTCATTAAGTCTTGCATGGGTTGACACTTGAAAATCCGATTGGCTTGGCTTGGGATTCAACCTCATTCAGCATTTCATGCGGGTGTTGAGTTGTAATGGCATGGTGTTGCGGTAAACGATTATCTGTTCAGCTACATAAACAAATTGCGAAACGAGTACTTCCTGTTTTTGATCTGTCAGGTTCAGTCTGGTTTTCTACTGGTAACTTTCTTTGGTTATGAACTACAGAAATTATTCCATGTTGAGGATAAAATCATAATGACTATTCGAATTTCATTTTACGTTGAATATAAGGAAACAAAAAGATGGATTTTGGGAAGATTGAACAGCGCAGAAGCGCACGTATCCTTTCTTAAACTCTTTCAACGATGTTTGCTTAAGTGAGTTTGGCCTTTAGCCTTTAGATCATCGATGAAACATTACATACTTTCTTAAAGGAAATGATTCTCCCGGTTCCTGAAAGAATTAATAGGAAAAACGATGTATTCTGTTTTCAGGTATGGGCCAATATTCCTAACCAGTTTAGCAGGTCGGCCTATTATTGTTTCGGTAGATCATCAATTTAACAGTCACATCCTTCAGCAAGAAGGAAGGCTAGTTGAAATGTGGTACTTTGACACCTTTGATAAGCTATTTGCAATGGAGGGTGAATCACGGATGACCAGAGTTAGTGTCGTTCGCAAGTACATAAGAAGAATCTTTCTGAATCACTTTGGCTCCGACATCCTTAGAAAAAATCTGCTTTACCAAATAGAGGAAATGGTTGAGAGATGCTTAAGAAAGTGGTCTAGCCAACCACGCATCGATGTGAAACAAGCTGCTTCTCCTGTAAAATTGTAGTCTGTCCATTTGGGATGTCTTCTTTGGAGTTTACACCATTGAAATTTTCTCATTGAGCTTACAAGTGTAGTTTGTTTATGTGACCATCTTTTAGATGATGTTCGATTTCGTGGGGAAGCAACTTTTCAGCTATGATTCTGGCAAGACTTCAGACACTACCAATGAGAGGTTCAACAGGCTCTTAAGAGGTTTTATGGCCTTTCCTTTGAATGTCCCGGGTACTGCATACCGTCGGTGCCTAAAGGTTCTTGAAAATAGCAACACCTCTTACGTTTTCTTAGTTTTATTCGTCAGAAAAAAAATCTCAATCGCCATTTCATTTTCCCCCGAAATTAGAAAATGCGTTTAGTGCCCACTTCACAAGCTAAATGGCTCAAAAAATAGCATATCTGAGTTTTTCCTTCAGCTATAGAGGGATGACAGAATAGGCTTCCAGGAGTTGAAAAACATGGACTATGAACAAAAAAAGCCTTTGACCTAAATACATGGATCTTGATCTTTTCGACAATTCATCGTTTCACTCTAGAAATGCAGGAAATTGATAGACATGCTCAAACATGTTCTGAGGGAGAGACTCAATTCAAGGAAAACAAGCAATGTGGATTTTCTCGATCAGGCGATTGACAGCATGCACGATCAGGAGTTCCTGACAGAGGATTTCATAGTTCGGACGACGTTTGCAGGCATCTTTGCTGGCTACGCTCTTCAAGTAACTTTCTGAGACCCGAGCAGTCCCAGAGGAACTAAGGGTATGAAGATTTACTTAACATGTATGAACTTGCAATATCTCAAAAGTTTCTTTTGTGTCATATTCTAAAAAATTGTTCAATAACGCTGATGATTATATTGTAGGCTGAGCAAACACGGATCCTTGAAAAGAGAGAGGCGCAAAGTACCACACTCTGTTGGGATGAATACAAGTAGATGACTTTCACGATGCAGGTGACACCGTTTTTATATCTATGCCTTCTACGCTTCAAAGAAGAATTGTTGATGTATCAAGGCTGCACGATCTTTTTTTTTTTTTTTGTTGAGTCAGTTTGCTTATGTCCTATTTATTAGGAGTTGGTTAGCTACATGTTGTTAGCTATTCTGTTAGTCTATTACTGATTTTGTGGATCTCGTAATCAATTAGTTAGTAGGCAACGAGTCTGTATTTAAGCTATTTTTCAGTTTTCTGAATTAAAAAGTTTGTTTCCAATACATTTTAGTCTTGTTGTATAATACGTTCTTTTGCCGTCAATTCTCCTTCTAATCATTAAGAAACAACATCGATTCTGCTTCTAACCTCCTTCTGATCCTTCAGAAGCAACATTGGTATCAGAGCATCATTGATCTTAAGGGACTATGAGTGACTTGTGAGATTGATTGAGAGGTGTGTTTGCATCCATAGAAGCTGAGGCAAGATGGAGGTAGGATGGAATGGTTTTTCAGCTGCCGCGAATTAAAAATTAGGGAATTTCCGTGTTAATGAATTACTAGATTAATTAAATGAATTAACTAACCTAGCCCGAGCTCTACCAATTCGCGACTTAAGTTTATGTTCAAATAATTTAAATTTGGAGTCGCCACTAATCTTTTTTGGGTAGGTAGATTAGAAACTTAAATAAAGTATCGGGGAGAATACTTTCTACTAACTAGAGATTCAAAATCGGGGACTTGATTATGTTAATTTTTTAATTAACACCCTTTCGGTACTATTCTTGTGAAAAATTTTCTTGAACTAGCAAATTCAATTGATTTCTTTGAAAATCAAGGTGCAATTTTTTATTTTTATTTTGGATCTTCTTGAAATAATGGATGCAATGCAAATGCAACTACATGAGTGCAATTATGGCATGAAATTATATAATGCTATGCATTCTAAATTATATGACAAAGATGATGTCTAAAAAAATTTTAAGTTAGGTGCACGAAAAATGTGGATTCTAGTGATGTGCAAAATAACATGGATGAAAAAAAGATGCATGCTAATTTTTTTTTAAAAAATGACATGATATGAGTTTTAATGCACACAAAACGTGAGTTAAAATTTAAAAATTATGACATGCAAAAAATGCAAATCTACCTATGTGACGTGAATAAAAATGCATGAATGACATGATAAATATGCTGGCAAAAATGACATGGTAAATATGTATGATCTACCCTATATGAAATGTACATGAATAACATTTTTTTTTGTATTTTTGAATTAAATAAAAAGCAAAAATAAAAGATGATTCGAAAGTTGATAACAATTAATATAAATTAAAAAATTGATCACTCAAAGTCTAATTTTATATTAAAAAGTATCTTGACATTTAATTTCATTTTAGACCATGATTTGATTTTTATTTTTTTATGAAAGCAGAGTCAAATAAAAGTATAATAAACCTTGAGTATGGTCCACCTTATAATCCAAATTTTTCCGATGAATTCGCTTCATACCCAGAGTTTAGGGTCGAAAGGGAATTTATTCACGTCATACCCCAAGGGTGGGGTTGGATGGTGAATTTAGAAGGAATTTGTCGATCTGATCCCAAAATTGTGGGATGAGACAAACAATTTCATTTGTGGGATGAGACAAACAATTTCCTCTATTTTTCAAAATTAAAATCGAGTCCAAAAGCCCTCAGAATCGCCCAATTTCCCTAAAAAGGACCAAAATGCAATTTCTGATTTTTCAATTTAGTCCCTAAAATCGCTAAAAATGAAATTAAACATTTTCTAGGGGCTGAATTGAATCCAATGGTGGCAACAATTTTTGCAAAAAAGGACTCTAAGACTTTGGATTTTGCAAAATGGTTCCTCAGGTTAAATTGAGAATTTGAGGTTTTTGCATAAATACTGAAAATTATCGGCTGAAAACACCATTTTCAAATAAATTTGACGTCCCTGAGTCCAATTTTGAGGTCAATTTTGGAAAAAAGTGAAATATTTGGGGTCAATTTGAATAAAATAGGTGATTTGGGTCAGTCGGGTCGGACTGGATCCGACCCGACCCGACCCAAATGTTCATCTTCTTCCTCGGCCAAAACCCTACGCGCGCCTTGGATTTGAACGGAGAGACGTTTGTTGAAAAAACAGTGAAATTGACGAAGATTTTGGGGCGAAATCTCGATTCTGTTAATAGGTAAATTCCAAGGGAGAGATTTTAGGGGATTCGGAAGTTGGTGAGGGGGATTTCGCGAAGATAAAAAGAAGAAGGGACGCTCTGTTTAGAGGGTTCTCGGCCAAAAAAAAAACAGGGGAAGAGGGACCGAAACATTGGAGGTTTCATTCAGGACAATCTAGAGTAAAGGAAGTCTCGAAAATCGTTCAAGAAGCTTCCCCAACCTTCGAGGAATCGAACGCAACTCGCCAGAGACTTCGATTCCGTGTATAGCGGTAAGTCGCATTTCTAAGCTCCAGTCCATACGTTAATGGCGGATCATTGACCCGACCACCATTCGGCTTCATTCTTGAAGCGTTTTACTCCTATAGCATCCCTGAACACCATCTTGTATTTGTTTTGCATCGGTTTTCCATGAGAGTCGAAATCCGAGACTCCCAACCTATGTGATATTATCGCGAGTTGGATAGCCCGATATGAGAGCTTAGAACTTAATCAGAGCATGAGGTAAGCATTCTGAACTCCCTGTGACGCTTCTCGAAGTTGGAATCGAATGATGGTTTATTAGAATGCCATGTTAGGGCTCGCGTGATTCCTCTGGTTCTTGTTCGATTTCCTCTATTTGTGTCGGTGGATTTGGTTAGGGCAGACATATGTTGATCCGGAGGTCCTTGAGGGTTGATTGGTGGTGGCCGATTTTTGATCGGCCACGGGTTTCACCGTCCGATGACGACGGAGAGTCGTCGGCCGTTCATTCTTAGCGTCGCAAGGAAGAAGACGAAGACCAGTCAACGTGCATTGACTGGTCAACGTATGACGTGTCGATGACGTGGCGTCACGTGGAGTGCCACGTGGCTTCGACGTCAGCGCTGGTTGTTATTAATCAGTTGCGTAGTAACAGATTGCAATGGACGGCTAGGATTGAGTGAGAGGTTTGATCTCGTTCGTTGATCTTGGTAATCAGATCGTAGGGCTAGGATTAAGTCTCCGATTGATTTGGGCCGCGGGATTAGGACAGTCTAGTAGACGGTCGAGATTAAGTCAGTCCTTGATCTCGACCGTTCATTTAGTCTCTTGATCGACCACGCGCGGAGAGGCCACGTGGCGCCCTCTCAG
Organism: Psidium guajava; assembly: GCA_016432845.1. Classification (NCBI taxonomy): domain Eukaryota; kingdom Viridiplantae; phylum Streptophyta; class Magnoliopsida; order Myrtales; family Myrtaceae; genus Psidium; species Psidium guajava. Next base: position 15,878,035 of record CM028225.1, read on the forward strand.
CCGTCCGATCGTGCTTAATATAGAATATATCAGAAAAAGCTTTAAAAAATAAAAAAAAATCCTGAAAATTTTATTAAATAAATTAGAAAAATTCGGGAATTATAGAAAAGTAAATAAAAAATAAAATAAATAAAAAATCATAGAAATTTTAGAAAAATTTAAAAGTTGTTAAAAAATATATGAATTTTTTTTGAAAGATTAGGAAAAATATTAGAAATAAAAATTCCAAAAAATAGAAAAATATTCGAAGAAATAGGAAAGCCCCCAAAAGGTCTTAGAAAATCCTAAAAATATTAGAAATTAAAAATAAAAATTCCAGAAAATATAGATAAAATTCTAAAAAATAATAGGAAAAATCCCAAAAATAATAGGAAAATCCTCAAAAAAAATAATAAAGAAAATTTCGAAAAAAGTCCAAAAATAGGGAAAACCCTTAGAAAATTCTTAGAAAGTCTAAAAACAATTCAGAAAAGTCACAAAAATTTTCAGAAAAATCAGAGAAAATCCTAAAAATCGTGAAAATTAGGGAAAAACCACATTCAACTGGTTTGACCTAATTTCACATTTTTTGACCTCCCGAGCCTAAAATGACCATTCTGCCATTCTGGTCAATTTGACCCAAATCATTCCAAATTATTCCAAATCATCTTTAAACCTAATTGAGGTATTTTCCCAGGCTCCTAGGACTCCTTCGTAATTGATTTAATGTGATTGCTTCTCGATTTGATTTCTTGATTGCACATTCACTTCCTTGATTGTGATTGATAGGACAGATAATCCCACCTGCATGAACCCCTTAGACTTTTAGAGCTTGCCTTACCCAATCTCGCATGCATGAATTCCTTAGATTAGGAAATCACTCAACTTAGGTACCGAAAGGGCGTCGATAGCAGTATTGACGTAACAAAGTCTCCGAATCTAGATCTCTGGTTTTCGTAGGATCGGACGATCTCTCCCAATCGTTCGATAGGGTTTCCAATCATACCCTCCAATAAATGATTGGTAGTGACTCCTATGGCATGCACACTATTCACATGTCACCCGACCACACTAAGGTCGACCTCGATTTAAATTCTCCTGACGCGATTTGGTATGAGCTTGGGAGGGCCCGAGCTAAGCCCAAATACCCAACAGGCCTAGCAATCCATTAACTCCCTCGGGACCCCGAAAAATCTCGGGAGGGTCGCGACAAGAGCATGTACTATACTCAAAGAATATTATAAAAATATTTGGTTTAGACCACAGTGAAAAATGAATGAAATGTTTTGGCCACAAAAGGGTTAGATGCCGAATTTTAAAGGGCACAAGGTCCTACACACAAAGGATATTCACATCTTTTCAAATTTAGGAAAGATTATCTCTTGAGAATTTTTGGGATGATTAAGATAATTTCCCAGATTTTTAAAGGATATGATTCAATTAAGACCAAAACTTATACGATATTTTTTCAAAAAAGATGTCCGAATATTTTGGACAATATGCATAATATGTTCAAGATAAGATTAGGATACAAATCAAAGGGCATATCAAACATGACAAAGATGTGTTCAAATATTTCACACAATCCGAAAAATTCATGTAATATCCATAAGATCAAGTAGACATCCAAAGTTCATCCATTACTCACAATTTTCAAGATGTGCAAAACATTGAATGGGATATGCAGATCATCTCATTCAAACAAACAATTCAAGTAACAAAATTTTGGAGCATTTAAAGATAAGGGATGTTACGTAATTTGGATAAATCTGGATGCCAAATTTGAACCTTGGATTACCTTGGGGATCACGTGCAAGCTCGGCTGCGGTTTGGACTCAATGAGGTACTAATCGTGCACAATGGCTTCAAGAATACAACATGATGATTGAGATGTCTAGTCACTTCGAACACCACTACGTTTGCTGACTTACCTTCTCAAATTGGTATCTTGACGTCCTTTTTGACTTTTCAAGCTTTGACCGTGTGAGAGTGGTAACGTTGTAGGAACCAAATAAAAAGGAAGGAGGAATTTTGCGGAAGCTTGGAGGATTTAATTTGGAGAGAATAACAAAAACACAAATGAGAGAGCAATACTACAAAATACCTTTGCCAAGGTTTTACACAAAGAAAATCAAGCTTTGCTCTAAGCTTGTTCTTACAAGAACTCTCTCTCTCTCTCTCTCTCTCTATTTCTTCTCCTCCTTGATATGAAACTTACAAGAAAACCACACATATTTATAGCCAATTCTATACCTAATTTTTGCCAAACTTAAATGTCTTTATTTGACTACACTTAATTTTATCAAATTTAAGCACACATAAGTTGTCCATTAATAGTCAAAAATTGAGGCTTCTTCTTTTTTTGACTTTCTTCCAAAATTTATTTTAATATTTTCAATAGCCTCCCTTAAAATTGATTTTGGAAGTTCATAACACCAAGCATCGTCTTCAATCTTTCGAACAGATCAGCCTTCAATGGTTTTGTCAGGATATCTGCAATCTGGTCTTCTGATCTGCAGAAATTAAGTTCAATTTCACCATCTTTGACTTGCTCACGAATATAGTGATACTTGATGTCGATATGCTTGCTCCTGCCATGAAATACAGGATTCTTGGCTAATGCAATAGCCGACTTATTGTCACACATCAATTTAGTAGGACTTGCTTGTTCATGCATCAATTCACGCAGTATCCATCGAAGCCATATTGCCTGACAAGCCCCTGAAGCTAATGACATGTATTCTGCTTCAGCTGTCGAGAGTGCAACAACCTGCTATTTTTTCGAAGACCAAGAAATTACTCCTGATCCAAGAAAGAAAGCATACCATGAAGTACTCTTTCGAGTCTCAGTATCACCTGCCCAATCACTATCTGTATACCCCCAACAGATCAAAGTTGTCAGTATAAGAATATAAAATTCCATGATCACGAGTTCCACTGACATACCGCAAAATTCTTTTTGCCGCCTGTAAATGTGATTGGTATGGTTTCTCCATGAACCTGCTAATAATTCCCACTCCATAGGTAATATCTGGTCTTGTAGAAGCCAAATATCTTAAACTGCCAACAATGCTTTTGAAATAAGTAGGATTTACCAATTCACCGGTTCCTTCTTTCTTCAGCTCCAAACGTTCAATTACGGGAGTTCGAATTGGTTTGAGCGATTCCATTTTTAATCTCTTCAGAATATCATTAGCATATTTCTGCTGTGAAATAAATATGCCATTATCTGTCTGCTTCACTTCAAGCCCAAGAAAATAGGACATCAATCCTAAATCAGTCATCTCGAACTGGCTAGTCATAGCCTCCCTGAATTCTGAAAACATTTTTTCACAGCTGCCTGTAAATATCAAGTCATCAACATAAAGGCACACAATTATTATGTCACCGTTAGTATTTGACTTGATATACAGTGTATGCTCATACGGGCACTTTTGAAAATCACGCTCTAACAGGTATGTGTCGATACGTGTGTACCAAGCACGAGGTGCCTGTTTTAGCCCATACAAAGCCTTCTTCAGTTTGTAAACTTGATTTTCATGCCCTTTCTCATAACCCTGTGGTTGCTCCACGTAGACTTCCTCTTCAAGAACACCATTGAGGAATGCTGATTTCACATCCATTTGATGGATCTTCCAATGATTTTGAGCTGCAAGTGCTAAGATCATCCGGATGGTATCCATCCGAGCCACTGGTGCAAATACTTCAAAATAATCAATACCTGGCTTTTGCTTGTAGCCCTTTACAACCAGTCTGGCCTTGTAACGGTCCACCTGACCGTTGGGTTTGTACTTCGTCTTGTACACCCACTTGACACCAATGGGTTTCTTACCAGGTGGTAAAGAAGTTAGCACCCATGTGTCATTCTTCTCAATGGAGTGAATCTCTTCATCCATTGCATGAATCCACCTTTCATCTGCAGCTGCTTCATCATAGGTTACAGGATCACATTCAGCAAACAAACAAAAGTTTACCAATGTTTCATCAGTGATTCCGTTATTATCACTGCCATCGCCTCCTGTGACCACGTAATCCCTGAATTTTGCTGGCGTCTCCCTCAGTCGTTGTGAACGACGTAGTGGTGGTTCTGAAGCTGCTGTTGGTGAAGATGTACCACTAGTTGAAGATGATGGAGGCTCTTCTATTTCTTTCTCCAATGGTTCATCTTCGATGGTGATGCTTTTCTGGTCACCCTTTTGGTTCCAGTCCCAAGCTTCATCTTCAAAAAACTGGACATCCCTGCTGATAATTACCTTTTCAGTGACTGGGTTATACAACTTATAACCTTTAGTTGTGTCACTATAGCCAATGAAGATGCACTTCTCGCTTTGTCATCCAACTTCTTTCTTCGTTCATCTGGTATATGGGGATATGCTACGCACCCAAATACTCGTGGAAACGAAACATCTGGCTTGTTGCCGCTCCAAGCCTCTTCTGGGGTTCTTCCAAGAACACTCCTTGTTGGACACCTGTTTAGTACAAATACAGCACAAGCAACCGCTTCTGCCCAAAAATTCTTAGGCAAATTTTTGGCTTTTAACATACTTCTTGCCATTTCAAAAATTGTCCTGTTCTTTCTTTCTGCTATACCATTTTGCTGAGGTGTATAGCTGGTAGTCAACTGACGTTTTACTCCATGAATTTTACAAAATTTGTCAAATTCATTTGAGGTAAATTCTCCCCCTCTATCCGATCTCAACGTCTTCAGATTAAAGCCACTATGTTTTTCAACATAGACTTTAAATTCTTTGAACTTGGCAAATGCTTCAGATTTTTCTCTCAAGAAATATACCCAAGTTTTTCTGGTAAAATTATCAACAAAAATCAGCATGTACCTTTTTTGTCCGACTGATTCAACCTCAATAGGGCCACATATATCTGTATGTACCAGCTCCAAAGGTTGCTTTGCTCTTCTGGCTTTCCCTACTGGAAATGATTCTCGATGTTGTTTTCCAACGAGACATCCTTCGCATGGACGATCTGGACATTCGATTAAAGGCATGCCGGTCACCATCTTTTTCTGAACCAGTAGTTTTAGTCCACGAAAATTTAGATGACCGTATCGAAGATGCCACAGCCAGTTGTTGTCTTTCATCATCGCTTGAAAACTCAAGAGATTCTTCGTTTGAAGAGTCATGGGAAACATCCGGTTCTTCGTCATTTGCACCGTTGTGATCAACTTGTTGTTGACACCTCTGATGGTGCAAATTCCATTTTCAATGTGAACTTTGTGGCCTTTTTCGGAAAGTTGCCCAACACTTAGCAAATTCCAAAAAAGTCCTAGCACAAAGTAAACATTTGCAATATCAACATTAGTACCATCTTTTGACTTAATATTAATGTTACCTTTGCCCATCACGGGAATTTTTGATTTATTCCCGAAGTTGACTTCACCACGACTCGTCTCATCCAATTGCGAGAATAATTCCTTCCGGCCAGTCATATGATTGCTGCAACCAGTGTCTAGATACCATATGTTGGTGTCTACAGTACTTGAGTTATCCTTCGTACATGCTAGCACCATGTATTCTTCAGCATCGGTGGTATGTGCGTGCTCCGCCTGCTCGTACGTCGCCTTTGCATGGCATTCGGATTTGTAATGTCCGAACTTGTTGCACTTAAAACACTTGACTTTTGATTTGTCACGTGTTTTAAATTTCCCGGTGAAATTGGAATTTCCACCTCTTCCTTGGCCTCCTCCACGACCTTGACCTTTTTGATAGCTTTCTCGATTTGATGGAGTGATACGACTTTGCAAAGCTTGCTCGGGATATGAACCGACGGACTTCTGATTCATTCTTTGCTCATGCGAGCATAATGAACCCATCAACCGCTCCAACGTCATGGTTGATATATCTTGGCCTTCTTCGATTGCCGCAACAACGTAGTCAAATCTTTCAGTCAAAGACCTCAAGATTTTTTCTACGACTCGTACATCTTGGAGTGTTTCACCATTAACCCTCAATTGGTTAACGATGTTTTGTACACGATCAAAATACAAAGAGATAGATTCAGAATCATTCATGCGTAAAGACTCAAAATCACCTCGAAGTGTTTGAAGCCGAACTCTTCGAACACGATCGTCGCCCTTGTAGGATTTTTGCAAAATATCCCACGCTGCTTTGGCGGTCTCGGCATTCGATATTTTTTCAAATATCGTCTCCTCCACAGCTTGAAAGATCGCATATAATGCTTTCTGATCTTTTTTCCGGGACTCCACCAACGAATCTTTCTCCTCCTTTCTCATGGCATTGAATTCTTCATTATTAGCTACTTCGATGTAGCCATTCTCCACCAGGTTCCACAAATCTTGCGATTTGAACAAAACCTTCATCTGGACGGACCAGTTGTTGAAATTCTTTCCGTTCAACTTTGGAAGTTGAAATTGAACGGAACTTGTGGACGCCATAACTTGGCTCTGATACCAAATGTAGGAACCAAATAAAAAGGAAGGAGGAATTTTGCGGAAGCTTGGAGGATTTAATTTGGAGAGAATAACAAAAACACAAATGAGAGAGCAATACTACAAAATACCTTTGCCAAGGTTTTACACAAAGAAAATCAAGCTTTGCTCTAAGCTTGTTCTTACAAGAAAACTCTCTCTCTCTCTCTCTCTCTCTCTCTCTCTCTCTCTCTCTCTATTTCTTCTCCTCCTTGATATGAAACTTACAAGAAAACCACACATATTTATAGCCAATTCTATACCTAATTTTTTCCAAACTTAAATGTCTTTATTTGACTACACTTAATTTTATCAAATTTAAGCACACCTAAATTGTCCATTAATAGTAAAAAATTGAGGCTTTTTCTTTTTTTTGACTTTCTTCCAAAATTTATTTTAATATTTTCAATAAACGTTACACACTACTTGAAGGACTGAGGTAACCTTTCATTCACTTAAGGGCTAGCGTTCCCAATGAACTTGAGGAAAAACTACAGCAAAAATGTTTAGAGGGACTAGTATTGCTGGAGTTGTTGTTGCGATGTCATGACCTTGAGCAAAACGAACCGTTACGTCGTTGAGTAGGGAATCACACTGCAGGAACAGTGATGTGAGTCAGCCACAGCAAGACAACTGAGTCGATGGACATGCTGCTATGACGTTCGCCCATGATGCTGCAACCGTGAGGACGACGAGAGGCATCGGCTCACTAGGCAGAGGTGAAGGATGGTAGACGTAAGACCGCTGGCCTCTCTCCCTTTCTCACGTGTTTCACTATGTGTTCTGAGATTCCAATATGCCGACAATGATGAGCCAAAAGAAGAAGAACCTTAGCTATTTGAGGGACTCGACAAGCATTAAATCTGCCAATAGAAAAAGAAAATCAGCGAAAAAGACACTCCCTCGTCGAGGTGATTTTTCTGCGTGGAGCTCCTCCTGTGATGCGAATTGGTGAAGTCCCCCTGTGGCCCTCAATGGCCGTGTCATCATGAGTTAGCCTCCACAGAACCTTCCACTCCTCCCACCAGGCCTTCTCCATCAGGAACAGTAGGGCTTCAGATAGGGCCGGCGAGTAAAAGATGGTCAGGGCAGCTTTCCAGTTTTGCTTGTCGGTGTCGCCTTTCGCGACTTCGCCGAAGTTGTGCTCGATGAGCTTCATTAAGGAAAGAACCATGCAGGCTGTCGCACTAGCCTTAATAAAATTTTTAATTAATTATTAATAATTATGTTATAAAAATAAGCTTCAAAAGAAAAAATATATATATTTACAAAATTATATAAATATAAAATTATAAAAATACGTAAAAAATATGAAATTAAAAAAATGCCGTCACACCAAGCTCGTGAATATTTTTTATTAATTATTTACATAGTAAATAATTAATTACATACATCTTAATGAAATTTTTAATTAATTATTGATAATTATGTTATAAAAATATATATTTACAAAATTATAAAAAAAAACACATAAAAATATGCAATTAAAAAAATACCATCGCACTAGCCTTGTGAATATTTTTTTATTAATTATTAACATAGTAAATAATTAATTACATACATCTTAATAAAATTTTTAATTAATTATTGATAATTATGTTATATAAATATGCTTCAATAGGAAAAAAAATTATTTTTATAAATTTATATTAACATTAAATAAAAAAAAACATACAAAAAATGAAATAAAAAAATGCTACCGAATTAGCCTCGTGAATATTTTTAATTAATTTAATTACATACTTTATAAAATAATTACATACATATTAAAAAAATTCAATTAATTATTGACAATTATGTTATAAAAAAAAGCTACAAAAGAAAAAAATTATATTTATAAAGTTATATAAATATTAGAAAAAAGTATAAAAAACGAAATTAAAAAATAAAAATGGGCCCTTGGGCACTTATAATGCCACATGGGCCCGGCGGCACCACACCTGGGCCAAATGCCACAAGGACCCTAATTTTGTAAATTGTTTTACCCTAATTTTGTAAATAATGTTTTTAACCCTAATTTGGGAAAAACAAGTACCCAAAAAGTTCTTAAGTTCGCCATAGCCAGAGCTTCGAGCTTGCGACTGTGGAGATTTGATAAAGACGATCCATACCGAATTGAGACTTGAAACCACTTCAGGAAGCTCACCTGAGTTCTGAGGAATCAATTGGTACCAGTTCCAGAGCTTGCCAATGCCGAAAAGGTGAGTTTAACATCTCCAACTCAACTTGGTGCTCCAATAGTAGATTCCTAATCCGGCCATGATTCATATATATTCTTTTGTGTGTTTTGGTTGTCACACATCACTGAGCATGTTCGCGTTTCATTTGTGAATCAATCGCGTGTGAGTGTCTCCATTCAAAACCTCCAACCTCCGTCGATCTGTTGTGACTTCATCAGAAGAATATGATGATCTAGAGCTAGATCGGAACCCTAGATAAGTTTCATGAACTCTTTGTGATGCTCACCTGCAATTGAATTGAATTGTTATGCTCTGGTTAAGGTGATTCAACCGCTATGGTTACAGTCGATCTAAGCTTGATTTCTACAAATTTGGTTGATGATTAGGGCTAATTTTCTAGTATACTATAGAGGAAAATTAGAGGAATCATTTGAGACCGATCTTTGCCCCCATTTGGTTAGGGTTTCACCGTTAGATCTTTGTTGGAGATTGCTGGCCGTCTATCTGGTTATAGCTCGATGGAGAAGACGAAGTCCAGTCAGCACGTTGACTCGATCAACGTTTGACGTGGCAAGACACGTTAGACGCCACTTCAGCATGTTGACTTAGTCAAAGGCTAACGTGGACAACACATTAGCTTGATTGTTATAACAAGTTAACTTTGATTGGATGGGTGAGGATAGGCCATGTGTCAAGATCATGGAATTTCGGGGGAATAAAAGATATTAATTCGATTTTCTAGAAACAAGAATTAATGGACAATCAAGATCTAATCTACCCCTCAATGTCAACCGTTGGATCTGTTACGTTAAGTGGACGGTAGGGATAGAATTTGGAGTTTCGATCTGAGCCGTAGATATTAGTATGAGTAATGGACGGCTTAGATTACTTCAACCCGAGGCCTCGACCGTTAGATCTTTAGTTTCATTTGGACGACTTAGATTTAGTCTTAGGATTGATATTGGCCGCAGATTTAGTATGAAGCATAGATGGACCGATTGGTGACACATGGCATTCTTTTAGATCAGATTAGAGTTAAGCGGGAAAATTAAAAAAAAAATAGATAAAAAATTCTCAAAATTTTGAAAATTAAAAAAAAAAAATAAAGACTGAAACTACGTCGTTTCTAGGATGGGTAGTTCATCCAGATTTTGGGCCAGTCATGGTTTAGTGGGTCGGGTCAAGCTAACCCGATCCGCATAACAAAATAATAAAAAATAATAATAAACAATAAAAAAAATTCCAAAAAATCCAAAAGAATTTTAAAAAAATAGAAAACAAATAAAAATCAATACTACATCATTTTAGAATTAGGATCAAACTCATGTGGGTTCTCAGGTCGTGGGTCGGGTCAACTCGACCTGGTCCAAAAAAATAATAAAAAAATAATATAAAAATCAAAAATCAAAAAATGGAAAAACAAATTCATAAAATTCATAAAAAAAATTGAAAGAATAAAAAAATTCAGAAAATGTAGAAAATGTCAAAAACAAATAAAGGAAAATTCTAAAAAATAAAATAAAATTAGAAAAATATCCCAAAAATAGGAAAAATCTTAGACAATTCTAAAAAATTCCAAAAAAATTCAAAAAAATTTAGAAAAGTCCTCAAAAATTGTGAAAATTAGGGAAAAAATCACATTCAACTGGTTTGACCCATTTTCACATTTTTTACCTCTCGAACCCTGGAAAATGACATTTTCCCCCATCTAGTCAATCTGACCCAAACACTTTCGAATCACCCGTGAACCTATTTAGTGCCTTTCTTAGGTTTCCAGGACTCCCCTAGGACCGACTTGACTTCATGTGATGTGATTTTCCCATGTATGGATTTCTTGACTGCCCACTTTCCTTATTTACTATGACTGATAGGATTAAAATAATCTCATATGCATGATCTTGTTAAATTTCTTAGGACTTACCATAACCAATTACGCTTGCATGAATTCCTTAGGATAGAAAATCACTCAACTAGGTATCAAAAAGGCGTCAATAACAATATTGGTGTAAATAAGTCCCCGAACCCCAAAATCTCTGGTTTTCGTAGAATTAAGCGATCCCTCCCAAATGCTTGATAGGGTTTCTAGTCATATCTTTCAAAAATTATTGGTGGTGACTCCAAATTATACGTACACCGATGCACATGTCACCGACCACATTAAGGTCGAACTTGATAAATTCGTCGAGATTTGGTGTGGGCCCGGGAGGACCCGAGCAAAGCCCCGATCTTTAAAAAAAAAAACAAATGGGCCTAGCAATCCATTAGCCCGCTCTACCGCCCTCCTCCTCTCCTGAGGGTCGGGTTGCGACAATTTTACAGAAGTTTAACTCTTTCTGTGAAGAGGCTGGAATTGAACATCAGATTACTGTTCCTTACTCTCCACACTAAAATGGAGTTAGTGAGAGGAAGAATAGAAACATTATGAAGATAACAAGGTGTCTGCTGCACGAGAAAAATCTACCAAAAGAGTTTTGGGTAGAAGCAGCAAACACAACAGTTTTTATGCTAAACAGATTATCTACAAGGGTATTAGAGAAGAAGACATCCTTTGAAGCTTGGCTTGGTGTCAAGCCAAATTTAAGAAATTTAAAATTTTTTGGATGTTTGTGTTTTTCTCATATTCCTCAAGTTAAGAGAGACAAGCTGGGAGAGAAAGCTAAACATTGGATCTTTGTTGGCTATAATTGGTGTCAAAAGCCTACAAGATTTATCAACCATGGACAGGGAAGGTGATCACTAGTAGAGATATTCAATTCTTGGAAGATGAGCAATGAGACTAGACAATTGAGTCACAAGACAAGCACAAAGAGGTCTCACTAGAACTTAATGAGTTGGTGGATGATGTTTCAATTAGAGGTACCAGATCTCTGACTGATATATCAAAGGTGTAGTGTGGCTGATTTGGAACCTTCAGATTATGAGGAAGCTAAAAGTGATCAGAGGTGGATGAATGCAATGAATAAAGAGTTGGCTATGATTGAAAAGAATCAGGCATGGGAGCTAGTGGAGAGGCCTGATGACATGAAGGTGATTGGAATAAAATGAGTTTTCAGGACCATACTTAAACCTGATGGCTTAGTGAATAAGCAAATGCTAGGTTGGCGGTAAAGGGATAAGCTTGGAGAGTTAATTTCTCAAAAACCTTTGTCTCTATGGCAAGACTAGATATAATTAGAATAAATCTTGTTTTGACAACTCAACAAGGACGGAAGGTATATCAGCTAGATGTGAAATCTGCTTTTTTGAATGGAGTCTTGCAGGAGGAGATTTATGTTGAGCAGTCAGAAGGCTTTGTCACACCAGGCCAAGAGAAGAAAGTTTATTTGCTGAGAAAGGCTCTCTATGGCTTGAGGCAAGCTCCCAGAGCATCGTACAGTAAGATGGATAAGCACTTGCTTGGCTTGGGTTTCGAGAAAAGTCCAAGTGAATTCACTCTATATGTCAAGAAGTTAGCATCCGACTTAGTAGTGCTGTCACTTTATGTGAATGGTATGCTAGTGACAGGAAGTAATAGTGCTTAGATTACTGCATTTAAGTAAGAGATGATGAAGATGTTTAAAATGACTGATCTTAGTGAGATGCCATATTTTTTTATGATGGAAGTTAGACAGACTCAAAATGAAGTTTTTATCAATCAGAAGAAGTACTTGAAGGAGATCCTGAAGAGATTCAACATGGAGGAGTGTAAGAGTGTGAGTACTTCAACGAGTCAGAAGGAAAAGCTTCATAAGAATGATGGATTAGAACCCGCAGATGAAAGAATTTATAGAAGTTTTATTGGCTATCTTATGTATCTCACTACAACTAGGCTATACATCATATTTCCTGTAAGTATCTTGTCTAGATTTCTTGATTGTGCAAGTGAGTTACATATGGTAGTTGCAAAGAGGGTGTTGAGGTAGTTAAAGGGTACTCTTTCGTATGGGATTAAGTTTTGTAAAGTTCAAGAGTTTAAGTTGCTGGGATATTCTGATAGTGACAGCGCAGGTTCAATAGATGTTATGAGAAGCACTTCAAGTTATTATTTTACATTTGGATCAGCATGTTTTTTCTTAGAGTTCAAAGAAGCAAGAAATGGCTCAACTACAGAAGCTAAGTTCATTGCAACTACGGTAGCTGTAAATCAGCATTATGGTTGAAAAAGCTAATGGATCATTTGCATTTGGAGCAAGAAGAAGGCATTGAAGTATTTGTGGATAGTCAAGCTACTCTGGCCATTTCATATAATCTAATATTTCATGGAAAAACAAAGCATTTTAAGATCAGGTATTATTTTTTGAGAGAAGTGCAAAAGACTGGAGAAGTGAAACTAGTATACTACAGTTCTAAAGACCAACTTGCAGATATATTCACTAAGTCATTTCATGTTGGTCGATTTGAAGGGGTATGCAGCATTTGATTCAAGAGGAAAGTGTTGATGTATTAAGGTTGCACGTTCTTTTTTTTTTTTTTTTGTGCTATTGTTGAGTCAGTCTGCTTATGTCCTATTTTTTAGGAGTTGGTTAGCTACATGTTGTTAGCTGTTCTATTAGTCTGTTGCTGATTTTGTGGATCTCGTAATCAGTTAGTTAGTAGACAACGAGTCTATATTTAAGCTATTTTTCAGTTTTCTGAATTAACAAGTTCCCTTCCAATACATTTTAGTCTTGCCGTAGAATACATTATTTTGCTGTCATTTATCCTTCTAATCATTAAGAAACAACATCGATTTTGCTTCTGACCTCCTTCTGATCCTTCAGAAGCAACAAGAATCATGTTCCAACATGAAATAGTACTCATTAGAAAATAACTTCAGGTAGCAAATGAAACACTCAAGCTGGGAAATGCTGCTCCAGGGCCAATCCGAAGAGCAGCGCGAGATATCCCAGTGAACGGTGAGCGATCTCGAAGGATGTTCTCACCTTTGAAACACTAGTCAGCAAAATAATCTCACAAACTATGCACTTCAGGATTTATGATCCCAAAAGGGTGGCTGATCACGGTAGTCACGAACGCTCTTCATACGAATCATGATGTGTTTGAGAATCCTCTTGAATTTAACCCTTGGCGTTGGAAGGTGCGCAATTTGAAACTAAGCTAACAGATGTTTCTTGATCTTTCTCTTCAATATGTCTTCATGATCGAATTTTTTTCCGTCTTCTTGGCTTAACTTGATGTCCATCGCAAAACCAGGATCTTGACTCAGGCACGATATCGGATAACTTTTTGCCTTTTGGTGGAGGAATGAGACAATGTGTTGCTGCAGAATACGCTCGAGCCTTCTTATGTGCATTTCTTCATGTGTTGGTCACAAAGTTTAGGTAGACAAATTCTCAATCGTTTGCAAAATCTATCGGTCGTCTCTGGCATGAAAATGTGGCCAAGATCTCATGGCAGTTCTCTGATGAGCTTCTTTCCTGTCTACTTATTTACAGGTGGGTGGAAATGAAGATAGGAGTTGTCCACCACAATCCTGTACTAGGTTTTAAAGACAGCATTAACGTAAAGCTTTCAGATTCACGGAATAAGAAGTTGCTTTAGGTTGTATTTTTGTGGAAATTTGATTGCTGATGAAAATAGAGCATTAGTTAGATTTTTTATGCGGACAAACACTCATTACCCTTAAGGTATTATTTTCCCCACTATTGTTATTGTCGGGTTAGAACAAATTCACATCTTGAACACACACCAAAGTTGCTAAGAAATGAGTTCGACAACTACTCATTTTATCTCCTGGAGTTTCACCTTGAATGTGTTATCAAAGTTGTGTATAAAAAGAGAAGAAGATAAGAGTTATGAAAAAGAAGTTTTGAACTGTTGTTATTTTATGATCCTTGAACAGTTGTGATAAACAATATATGATTTAGTTCCATTCATCAATAACCAACTAGCACATCTCTTGGGAACAGGCATTTTATCCCTCGCCTCTTTTCAAATGAACCATGATTTTTTCATTTGCTGATGAATTGGATCCGCACCAATTCGATCAATAATGGGATTTTTGGCTAGAGAAAGGTTTTGTAACATGGACGTCTACCACAACTCAATCGGTCAGTCTTTTCATAATTAAGAGTCACATCATTTCATAACTAAGAGTCATTTTTTTAACATGACCAAAAGTCATCACTTTCATGGTAACAAATTATTTCAACAGTACTAGCATCAACACGATCAAGTATTAATTTAATTCAAGATCCCCTAGCTTTCTGATCTCATTCACATCTAAATTTTTCTTTTTCTTTTTTCCTTTTTGTGGTGTATGAAAAGACCAAAACACAAGAAAAGTTAAATAAAAAGCAAATAAAATTGCTTCTCTGTAAGTATGCTTCAGGGAAAATCGTTGATTTCTACCAATGACAATTTTCGGGTCATTCAGTACCGCATATGAGGATGAATCCGACATGTTGGTCATTGAAAGTGAATCGAACCAGCACGTCTTACTGTAGCACGTCAAGCCTGAAGCTGAGATGCCGAGCTAATTCCAACATTTATTATATAGTACACAATGCCGCGGCATGTATATTTTAGAAAGAAAAATAGTGGTGGAAAAACTTAAATTTCTGGTCGAAATGATGAACTATAACTTAACAAACTTTCAAACTATTTGCAAGTTATTGCGTATGTTGATCCATGCCTGTTCTATATTGTAATGCCAGAATCGAGAGACCAACTTGATGTTTGGATGCTCTGTGTCCAAGGGCGTATGGGGACCTCCGGACAATTGGGATCAAGAGCTTCCTTGGGGGCATCAAATCGACTCAAAGAAGGGAAGGTTACCTACTCAATCATCTTAGAATTAGCTATGACATTACTGTGTTTAATCTTTGGTTGGATCCTGATGCTAGTGCTGTTTTCTATGAAACTTACGAGAATTTTTCGAGCTGTGATATTGTTTGGCTGAAAATATTCATCAACGAAAGATCTTTCGTCAAAGCTTTGGTTCTTTGGTTTTTTAAAAGTTAGAAATTTTACCAAAATCCCTGCACTACAAACCAAAATTGAACAATGGATGATAAAGAATTCTGGAAAAGAATTGCTGAATTGAATGGCTGAATAAATTGAGATATGCTATTTATAGTGGATGCCTTCAAATGAAGTCTTTCGGCTATTTAGATCCGAGTATAAGAGATATCGACAATGGGGTTACTGTTGAATCTTGACACTCCGAAATTCTGGGCCTTGATTCTCTAATCTTCAGGGTATAATCTGATAACCGCTTGATATTATCCATCACTCGGTTTGGCTCTTGCTCATCTCTCATGCCAATGTCGCGGTAAGTAACCTTCCTTTGAATGACCTTCGTCTTCATTGGCCCCCATCGACAACGGCTACCTTTCTGTTGCCGGTCTCAGCTAAGGCTTAAACTAGCCCGCCAATGATACCTTTTGGGCCTCAATGATTTATCTAGACCAAGGCTATTTTGGAGTGCCAACAGATACCAATGTTGGATTGATACTACTACTAGTTTTTTGTATTGATGTGCGACTGTGTATGTGTGTGCGATATATTTGGTAAAGGGGTGATAAGAGAACAAAGAGAGAATAGTGTGTTCGAGACAATGGGAGATGGTTTCATCAGCTAATGGAGAGGGTTTTACATGAGGGCACAAGAGATGTCGATTTCAACCGAGCACTCTTGGTGGAGGACTACTTCCCACACACTCGAATGAATGAGTACAGAGCCTTTATATAGGCTCAATAACCGACTTAAACATGCATAATATCTTGGTAGAAGAACATCAAAAGTACCAAAAGCAATGTACAACACTCACTTTAATAACAAAAGTTTCCGTTGGATCACTTAAATGTCAAATCAAAGAAAAAAATGATCACTTAAGTATCTGGTGAGATTTTTTGGCCAAAAACATGGCATTAATAATTAAATTTTCAATATAAAATAGCATTTTTATAAAAATAAGTCCACGTGGACTTCTAAACTTTACAATAAATTAAAATTAGATTTAAAAATTAGCCAAAAACCAAATTTTTTAAATACAATTTTTATTTAAAATGAATTTTAAAATAAGCTTAAATTTAACATAAAAAAGCTTTAAGAAAAAAAAGAAATTGTGGTAGAGAACCAAGCGATAAGGGCTTTCACAGAGCTTGTCGCTGCAGCCCTGCCCTTGCTGCCTCATTTCTAATGTAATCATTTTTTAAAAATTAAGCTTATTTATAATTTATCTTAAATAAAATTTGTATTAAAAATAGGATTTGAACAAAAACAATATCATCTTAGCTATGTCATTATCATAATATTAGAAAACGTTAGTACTCTTCATTAGTCCAAATTGACGGAGTCAAATGAATGATTCCATTGCACCAATTTGACAAGTTATAAGACTTGAATGTATTTTTTGTAAGTTTTAAATCTCAATTTTACTTATGCAAAAAAAAATAATAGGTCCTCTATTACACATGTCAATTTTCTAGAATTTTCAAATTTTTTATTTTTAATCTAATTAGTTTTTTATTATGTTTTTTTTTCAACTTTTAGCTTTTTTTTATTGCTGGTTAGACCTCCGGCGGGCCATATCATCTTCAAATATTAATGAAAAATACAACGTCGGATTTCTAGCGATGCATATCGGAGTTAGCATTTAAATGATCTTTTAAAAAAAAATTGATATTTAAGTGCTTCAAATGAAACTTTTGACGTTAAAATAAATACCGTACATAATTTTTTATGCTTATACTCTTGTTCTCCGTATATCTCTGCATTGTCAGAGTTTTTCTTTTTGGCTTTCATTCTAGGGCGCACGCTCCAACTGCCATGAAATAGACTAGAGTTTTTAATGTTTTTTGTGGTAAAAAAATGGACTAGAGTTTGGTAGGCATTTAAGGAAGAGTCTAGGCTTTTGACAAAATTGATGAAAACTGTTAACACTCCTCCTTAATCAACTTTTTTTCGACATCTCCAATATCCTTCGTCACGTTTCGACCTTTGTTTGAAATTCTTCTCGTAGCACGTTCTATGTGTTTTTCCACGGTCTTCGCTCCCGGAGCCCTTGGATCTTTCAGTAGTTGCTCTGCCAAAACACTTGCACCTTCCTTCGGTTGCCACATATGTTTTTTCAACGATGTCCTTAATGTTTTTGGCCATCAAAATGCTCCTGTAGTCATAGTTCCTCCCATCGAAATTAGAGATGGTTAGTTTTCGTGAGGCATCGTTGGCCATAGTTTAAGTGTTGAAAATGCAGTTGGTTGAGTTTTTTAGGGTTTGGTTTGGCCAAACGACTAATATTGACCAAACGGGGCTCTGACTCTAGTTCTAGCTTTCACTTTTATAGAGGATGGTCAGGACAAACACTCAAAACTATCCGAACACGCCTGACTCTGATATCACATTAGAAATTTGAGTTGCGAAAGCAACGTTGGATTGTGGAAATGTGGTTTTGACACCACCATTAGTTTTTGGTGTTGATGCCCAAGTGTGCATTTGTGTGCTATATTTGGCAGAGGAATGACAAGGGGACACGGTGATAGTTGTGTGTTCAAGGCTAATGGAAAATAGATGTATTTGGTTTATAAAAAGACAAAATAACATAAATGGTTCTTAAACTATTAATTTGATCAATATAGTCTCTGAACTTTAACCCATCGTGTGATATGAGTCATGAGTTTTTAATTTGACCAATATAATTCCAAAGCTTTTGGAGCACATTAAACTCAGCCCTTAAACTTGAATCGATGAAAGGACTATATCGAATATTTTCCTATAGTTTATGGACTAAGTTGAACATGGTTCGAAAGTTTAAGGATCATATTGGTCAAATTAAAATATAATGGACCACGTTGCGCACTAAAATAAAGTCCAGGGGCAATATTAGTTAAATTAAAAATTCAAAAAATACATCGCATATTGAATCAAAGTTTGAAAATTATTTCCCATCATTATCCCTTTATAAAAAGGGTTGACACGAGGTGTTGGTTGGGGGGCAGAGGGGACATGAATTTTAGTTCAGCTCCTCCCACTCTTGGTGGAGGGCTACTCCCCAGCACTTGAATGAACGAATGAATGGGTACTAATCCTTTTTGCTTTCATTCTCGGCCACACGCTCGAACTGCTACCGTTGAAAGGCCAGAGTTTTTGTGGGCTTTTGTAAAGGACTCTGGAAACTTTTTACGACATCGATCAAAGCTTTAACAGAACTGAGATAGTCTATAGAACCAAAGCCGAGCTGATCTTTGTTATCAAATACTGAGAAGAGAAGTCGAAGTCCGGTAGAGCTTGCGCTCGGGGTCGGGTTTTCGCCGTGCTCTTACCTCACATCTCAAGAACCGAGATCGCTTCACGTAATGCTCGCGATGTCCGCGCCGTTCGAAAGTGTAATGGCGCACTTGGATCGGCATCTGGGTACTTGGAGATTTGTTTGCCTCTCTCGGTACTCACTGCACACGAGCGCTTCCTTTTCCACGGTCAAGCGCACACTCTCTCGTGTATAAACAGCATGGATCTTATGTGCACATGTATGAAAAAAGGGGGAAAAAAATTGTCCCAAAAGTCTTAAATTTATTGCACTTTTACCAATTCAGTCCTAGACATTTTAATTGCACGAATTGAGTCCTAAACATTTTTATGATTTGCCAATTGAGTCCATCAAGCCAGTTTAGGTCAATCGTCTTATGTGGCGCGGCCGACGTTCACGTGGACAATCTTTAATTATATTTCGATATACTTTCTTGAATTCTCATTAATTTTTCTTTTTATTTCTTTCTCTCTTTTTTCCTTCCCTTCTTCCTCTAGCCGGCCGCCAAGCCTCGGCGGCTGGTCACCGGAGGCGAGGGCCGTCGAGGTGGAGCCTTGTCAAGGGTGGGCGAGGCTCACATGCCGGCTCCTCACCTTTGTCTAGTCGTTGAGACTCAGCGACCATCTAGAGGAAGAAAAAAAGAACAAAAAAAAAGGAAGGAAAAAAAAAAGGAAAATTAAAAATTATCCACATCAATCGGCCATGCTACGTAAAACAGTTGGCGTCAATGTCAGCAATTTCCGATCAAAATTAGCTGGATAGACTCGGTTATAAAAATTAAAATATTTCCAATTGAATTAGCAACATTGCGCGTTACGTGTGGGCCAATCAAATACGTACCGCGCAAGTTGTTGAATGAGAAGGTTACCATGATTGAAAGCTCCGTCGTCGCCACTATTGACTCCGCTTCTTCAACTGCATGTTCGGACAAGTTGCGGACTGGAGTTGGTTTCGTCCAAGGAACTGAAGAAGCAACTTGCTCGCTCGAGGACGAATAGGAACGAATCCATCGAATCCAGCTAAAAGATCTCCGTCTCACGGGACGGAGACATGTCGGGAAAACGCAACCATGGATTTGAAGAAAAGACGACAAACGATTGACTGAACTGTTTTGACTGATTGGCAGGGCGGGACAACTTGAGGGAACAAAAGAACGGGTCCGGCGTTCAACGTGGTCCGAAAAGAATGTGATCCGTCGACTTGGCTTTGTCAAACCGGTCGGGTGTCGTAAACCCACGGACGAACGCCTTCAACCGCTCGGAAAAGCGTGTTTGATTCTATCATCCGTTCACGATCCAATCAGTACCACTTAAGGTAACCACGACTGGCTAGCTGGTGAATACATGTGCCGCCATGACCCGGGCCATTCTTCCATTTCCTACTCGAGTCTCTCCACCTTAACCTACTCGCTTTTCGAACATGTTCCCATGGTCGGATCGTTCTTGACCGGAGAAAACGTGCCAAAGTAGCAGCTAGAGGGTCAAGATTTTGAAACGCGGTCCAAAGTTTGAGGTTACCGTAAGCGGTTTTGGGAGTTCAAGAATTAGTTTCAATAATTACAGATTGAACTCTCACTATCCCTTTGGTCGATATGTAGTCTTATTATTGGAATATCCCAAGATCTCAGAGGGACGCTCTCAATAAGCAGTTCCTTACTCTTATGTATAACTGAGATTTCTTGTCTGACCTGCAACAAGCTGTGTGACTTGTGATATATCCACATCGGTCAATATGAACTTATGTCCATATCTATCGCTTCTGTGAAAAGCAATCTCAAGAACATCAAATATACTTTAAGACAACCTCATGTCTTTCATTTACTCAAACAAAGGGGAAATGGCACTTTTAGTGTCAAAAGTTGTGTACCGAAATCACTTTGATATCAAAAGTTTCAATCGAATCGCTTTAGTTTTAAGTCAAAGACAAAAGGATCACTTTAATAATTCCGGTCATTCTCAATACGTGGCATTTTTAATTAATTTTTAGTGGTATTTAAAAAAAACGAAGTCCATTTGGACTTCAAAATTTAGAAAAAAAATTTAAAAAAAAAATTAGATTTTAAATATAGAAAAATTAAAAGAAAATTTTTAAAGTAAAAACTTTATTTACAAGCGGCGAGGGCTATAACCCTTGTCACTATTGCCCCAACATTACCAACAATGACCAACGAGGGTGGGGCATGGCTAGTGGGGATTGCTTAGCCTCAGCCAGTGGCCAGTAACCCCCATCGAACGCAAGCGAGAACCTGGCGACCCTCGTGGAAATCTAGGTGAAGGTCGCGGCCCCCTCCAGATCGACCGAGGGTCACAGACGGAAACTAGTGGGCGAGGATTAGCAACCCCCTTAACGAGTTGAACCCCCTTCTTCTCCCCCCCCCCCCCCCCCCCCCAAATGACAAGCAAAGAATATGAATTATTTGCTTACCTAGAAGCTTTGAGAGAGATTTAGTCGTGGCCTACGGAGTGACTAGCACTGCGAGTAGGACCCTCCATTTGTGTCAAAAACAATTCTTGCATGTAATGTCAATTTTTCCAATTGCTTCGTTTTACTACCTAACATGTCCAATCAAATTCGTTTAGCAGAAAATCCAATCAAGCTACTAAAACAATGTTGGAGAATGTCCAGTCGTGAGAGTGGACATCGATATAGAAAAGATGGGAGAATGGAAAAAATACAAAAAGATTTTAAAAAAAGATTCACCATCACACCCCATGTTCAATGTTTGCGTAGACAATATTTAAGACATCGTCCAAAGGCCCCATCAACTAGATTTGCTGAGTTTTTGCGTCGGAGTGACTTGATTAGGCATTTACATGAGTAGGAGAGGCTAATAAGAAAAAACAAATTGAAAGTCTCAATACCCGATTAGAAAATTAATGAAAGTAAAGGGATGAAAGTGAAAACGTTAAATGCAAAGAGCAGATTGCATGTTCATTAAGGATTGTTGCGGCAGCATAAACCCCAATGTTGACACCTGATTTTCAATTACTTTTTCTCTTTTAAAATTGATAGAAAATTCATAAAAATTTAGAAAATTGAAAAATCAACTTTGGAGATCTTGGCCAAGCCTAAGGAACCAATTTTGACCAAAAAATGATTTTCCATATTTTCAGTATTTATCGGTATTTTTTTATTTATTTATTTTCAAAAATTAATAGAAAATCCATAAAAATTCATAAAATTGAAAAATCAACTTTGGGGACCTTGGCCAAGCCTAAGGAACCAATTTTGACCAAAAAATGATTTTTCATATTTTCAGTATTTTTCGGTATTTATTTATTTATTTATTTTCGAAAATTAATAGAAAATCCATAAAAATTCATAAAATTGAAAAATCAACTTTGAGGACCTTGTCCAAGCCTAGGGAACCAATTTTGACCAAAAAATGATTTTTCCATATTTTTTTTATTTTTAAATATTTTTCAGAAATTAGGAGGATATTTGAAAATAAAATTACATTTGAGGCCATAAAAATGTGAATAAATAGTCAGTATTTTTATTTTAATTTTCTCTTCATTTTGGCCGAATAAACTCTGAAAATTCAATCTGGAATCCAGAGTTTCTCTGTTAATTTCATTTCTCATGGCATTTTAAAAAAAATTCTAAACAAAATTCATTTTAGATTTTTACGTTTTTGGAGTCGTGACAGTGGTCTCTAGTAGCCTAAATTTTTCAATGACCTGAACAGGAGAAAGATGAATCTGCATTGGTTGTGCTAAAGAAGGGAGAGACGATGTCAGGGGGATCTAAAAAACGGTAACGTCGCTGAGTTTAGATTGAGATTCTGCCCGAGACTGAAGCAAGGAAGGTTGGCTTCGAAATTTTTCCTGACAACAACGGACCAATTTTGCCTCCAAAGTCAACCTCGCCATGTATTCCAAGTCTAACAAGGTTAAGGTAACTTTGTTGGAAATTGATTCACAAGAGGCTCTATTGAATTTAGACCCTCTATCAGGCCTTTCGGAGGTAAGGATGAAAATCGAGGAAGGGAATAAGGTTAAATATTTCGCGAAGTTTGGGGTGCTTATGGAGCCAATTGTTGGTAAAGTGAAGAGGGGCCACTAAAAAGAGAAAGAGAGCAGATAAAGCGGGGATTGAGATCAAAGAAGTTGTTCCCTTTCTTTGACTGTACCTACCAGATTTTCGCCCGCGGAGGTCTTGATGCTAATGCACAATATGTTCGTGTGTTTGTGGCTAATGGTGGTGAGTGCACGGTAGCGCAAAGCTGCGCTAGAAACACGGGACTCTATGGAGAACGTGTTGAGGTCCTAAGCATTGTATGCAAGACATCTGATGTTGCTGGCAGAGTCGAGAGTCAATTGAAACTCGTAATTTTGTCTTTGTATTCTAGTCCTCCTAGTCAGGGAACCTCTATTGCAGCGACAGTCCTCAGGGACGAGGACTTGTATAATTAAAGGACCATCGAATTGGAGGCAATGGCCGACCACAATATAAGCATGAGTCATCGACCTTTTGAAGCCTTAAAGGCCAGAGTGCGCATTATTTTTTATCGTCATCAAAAGCAAGAAAAAAAGAAGAAAGGGACAAGCTCCAGGGGCACTTTCCGCGATGAGATGAGAGGTATTTTTCATTAAGAAATGATTTGAAGGATAAGAGAAGAAAGGGTCAAGGAGGAAGGGAGGAGGATCCATCCAATTTTTTAACCTTCACGTTCCCATCAGCAATGTCACCCCACATTCAACGAGACTGGTGGTTGATTCCAGTTAATGGAGAAGAACATCATTGTAAACGAGAAAGGAGGAGAAAAAAAAGAGGGTGGGGGGGGGGGGGGGGGGGGGATCACGATTTTTTTGGGCGGAGGGTCTTCCTGTGAATGAAAAAAAAAAATGGAGAATTTTTCGAGGGAGATGAACGAGATTCTGGACTCATACATTCAGCTGGGAAGTTCGTGATGGCAGCAGCAGCTTCGAACAACAAGGAGTCGATGGTGGATCCTTTCCTCGTCGAGGCTCTCCAGAACCCTCGTCATCGTCTCACTAGTAAGCTCCTTGCTTGCGAGCTTCCGATTTTTCTTGCGCGGTTTTGTGTTATTTGTGAATTTCTTTGCTTGGTGTTGCTTTTTAGAGGTCTTTTGACATTGAAGGTTTGGATTTCTTTCGGGTGGATAGAGAATTTCGTGAGGGTTTAGGTTCTGGGGAGGTTCGATTGGGCGTAGGGCTTGCGTGGATTTTCAGATCTGAGGCTGCTCCGAGCAATTGTCTCTATCGGAGCTGAGAGGGATGAGGATATCGAGTGAAATAACTTTTTATCTGGTCATGGAGGGCTTGTCGTTAATGCTGGTTCTTGGCGGGATTGGACTTAATCTCAAAACGGCAAAACAGCTGGTTATTTGCTTTAGTTGTGGGAGATTTTAGCATTGGGGGGGTCTGTCTTCTCAGGAGCATAAAGATTAAATACATCCTCTCAAAAGGGCAATTCTCGTGGGGTAAGGTGTTGCCCCTCGCTCAGCCCCAACGTTTTTTTCCATGAGCGATGCATTGCTGTGGATCATTTGAGGCCTTGGTGAACATAAGGTCTCATGGAAATTATTGGGTGCATCTTAATAAGTTTTAACTCTACGATACTAATTGCTCCGAAATGCGGAAACTCGTTGCGTTCTTTCTCCCCTTCCATGTCTATTTCAACTAGGATGTTATTCTTAATTAGTCAATCAATGTTGTCCCATAGTTGCCCGCCAGACACAAATAAGGTAGGATTGTAAGGTATTGAATGTCTCATACATGTCTTCGATTGTCTCACCTCATCCTATCTGACCAAAAGTCATAGGAATTAATGTAGCCAATAGGTTATCCCGGCAATTTGTATAATGTATTGCTCCTTGACATAGGTGGATAAAGCGTCACAATGTAGAAAGCAAGATAAGGGGACCTTCACATAAGAGATCGACTTGCACAGGTTGTCAAGTTAAATGAATTACCCTGTTGCAACATTTAAAACCCTTGAAGCTGTAAGAGAAAAGAAAATCTTTGTTGGACATTCCTCTTTACTTCTCTGTGCTTGATTGCGTTTATTGATTGCTTTATAAACAAATACTCACTCCAGCTCAGTAATTTCCTTCGCGAAGATCTCTGATTGAACTTTGAAAGCTGAATTCTCAGCTCATGAAAAAGGTTCAGGTAGCATAGGTTTTATCCTGTGCATTGATTCAGTTGACTAGTCACCTGTTGTTCCTTAACGTGACTTAAGGCTAATTGTCTGGCACTTTTATATGATTCTCCTATCTACTCAACTCATAGCAACTTTTGAGTGATGATGCCCCAGTTATAGTTATACTGATTGATTGTAATCTTGATTTGATTCATTGGTTGAAAGTGCAACTATTTCATTGAATGCCACGGGTTGAATACCTAAAGTAGCAAGCAGAATATTCACAATTGGTAGTAGATGGTCTGTTTTAAAAGAGTTGCTCTATCTTCAAAAAGGATGAATCTGAAGGGAAATTAAATATAAAAAAAAAAAGGAATGAAAAAAAAAATTATAATAAAAGGGTTGGTATCACGTGCACATGTTTGGTTGTGGCATGAGTGGGTGTTGCTGGATGCTTGATCTGGCGAGAGACTGGGCGCCGTTCATGGAATTCGCGTACGGAGCTAGGCCAGGCAAGTAGTTTTTTTTTTTTTCGGGCCGGCTTAGTTTATTAGTCGCTGGATTAACTTCAATTTGGGCCATGTTTAATTTGAGTTTGTTATAATTTCTGAAGTCTTTAGTCTGGGCTTATGACTGAGTCCGGTCCGAAAATAGTTCATATCTATGGGCCTGAAGGCTGAGGCCCGACCCGGTTCCTTTTGTTTAACATTGTAATAAAATAATATAATATAAGATTAAAATATTTAAAAAATAATAAAATCCAAAAAAATAACAATAATAAAATAAAAATTCGGAAAAATATAATAAAAAATCAAAAGAAAAATAGAAAATACATAAAACTCATAAAAAAAAGAATTCTAAAAAAAATCCAGAAATGTTAGAAAATTTCAAAAAAACAAATTCAGAAAAATCTCAGAAATTAGGAAACGGGTCATTTCGACTGACCAGTCTTATTTTGGTGAATTTCCACCCCGATCTTTTCAAAATGACGATTTCACCCATTCTGGGTAAATTGTCTCGAAAAATTCTAAAAAATTCAGAAAAGTCTCAAAAATTGGGAAACGGGTCATTTTGACTTACCAATCCTATTTTCGGTGAATTTCCATCCCGATCTTTTCAAAATGACGATTTTGCCCCTTATGGGTAAATTGTCTCGGAAAATTCTGAAAAATTCAAAAAAATCTCAGAAATTAGAAAATGGGTCATTTCGACCGACCAATCCTATTTCTGGTGAATTTCCACCCCGATCTTTCCAAAATAACGATTTTGCCCCTTATGGATAAATTATCTCGAAAAATTCTGAAAAATTCAAAAGAACCTCAAGAATCAGGAAATGGGCCATTTCGACTGGTCAATCATATTTTGAATGGTTTGCCTTCTTGATATTTTCAAAATGACGATTTATCCCCTCATTGGCAAATTGTCTCGAAAAATTCTGAAAAATTCTCATAAATTCTAAAAAATAAAGAATGACCACATTCAACTGGTTTGACATATTTTCATTTCCCGATCCTTGAAAAATGACCATTTTACCCTTCTGGTCAGTTTGACCCAAATCTTTCCAAATCACCCCAAATAGATTTTCATGAAATTGGTACCGAAAGGGCATTAGAGTAATCTAACGTAACCAAGTCTCCGAACTCAGAATCTCTGATTCGCAGAAATAAATTAGTTCTCCCGCTAATTTTTTTAGGTTTTTAATCGACCTACCAAGAACGATTAGTGGCGACTCCAAAATTAAAAATCATTTAAATAAACAAACTTAAGTCGTGATTCAGTAGGATTTGGGAGAGTCCGCGTTAGGTTAGTTAATCTAATTAACCTGATAATCCGTTCACCTGAAAATAAATATTTTTCCAGGTCGCGACACCCAACCCAAGCCATGACAAAAAAGATATTATTAAAAAGTGCTCCGTGGACACTTAAGGCCTCCATGACAACAATTCTGGTTCTTTGTTTCTATTCCCCGGAACAGTAAAAAATGTGAATTCTATTTGGTAATGTAAAATAAGTTTAATTCTGATTCTTATTTTTTACTGTTCACGAGAACACTTTTAGTACAAAAGAAAGAACAAAAAAAAGTTGGTTCTCGTGAGAAAAACCACTTTTGATAAACTCTCCTTTGCAGAAACGCAAGACCAACACCTCCTCTTTCTCACTTCTTGTAATACCCCATTTTTATAGTTCTAAAGTATCGGGAATTTAACGAAATGGATTCGAAAGCTGACTCGGGGCCGAACGAGTTAGGACTTGATATGAACTACGTCATTGAATGGGATAGGCCGTATAATGGACGGTGGCCGAAGAATGGCAAATAAGGCTCGGTCCAAATTGAAATAGATTGTCAAGTCCCAAATCCATTTTCTCCTTGCGTGAACGATGAAAGAAAAAAATTGGCTCACTGAATTTGGTCCAAATAACGAACTCGAATGCACTAGCCCAGCTCGAATGTACATTAGCAATTTGTTTTGGTTCGCGGGAAATTTTTATCCTCAACTTTGCGCCCAAACCGTGAGCATGCGAGCTAACCATGGAGTGCAGGCCTATATTGGACATTTTTCTCTCAAAGGCCCCATTATTTAATGACAAAAAGGAATGTGAGGTCTTTGCATTGCATGCAGTAACCCACGTGTTCAGCTCAAGCAGAGAACAAGTTTCTTTGTTAATCTTCTCTCCTCGGTGGTGTCGCCTGAAAAAGTGCAATTTCTTTCCTCTGTTTGGACAACCAGCCGCTGTGCAAGTGCGAGGAGGTCGCTTTGTCAGCTCTCGAGCAGGAACAACGAGAAGAATTAAAGGACGCGACATTGTCTTTCTCTCCGACCCAGCTTCTACCATCCAACCAGATGCCTGATGTTTCTGCAACAATCTGTAAACTTGAGCTTGGGTGCAACGACAATTGAGGCAAGCCATTTTCTAAACCGTTTGCTAACCTTTCCAATGTGTTCGCAAATGAGGTGCTGAGTGATTGAGAGGGAGTCGTTCGTTCGGTGGTGTGCTTTAGGTAATATGGGAAAAAAAAGGAAGTTGCGTCCTTGCGTCCTCATATACGTAGAATAGGGACGACTATGGGAGTGTATTAGTTACTCGAGCGTGAAGGGAAAATTTCGGAAATGAGAGGGGTGACCGTGAACCTGTTTTCTCTTCCTCTAGGGATTGGAACTCCAATTCTTTGCTATAAAACCAACTAAGAGCCTTAGGTAGGATGAAAAGCTAAGTGGCCCTAGTTTGATGTTGTCTTGAAAGTTGCGGAACAGCAATTGGATGGTAGCATGGCATGTTGCGAGTCCTTCCTGTGTTGGTAGAGCTGCTGCTCTATTAGTTTGGGTGCTCCTTGAGTAGTGTTAGTTAAAATGGAATGTGCCTGTGGGGTGCACGAAGTGAAGATAGTGTTTACCGGAGGGAGGAAATTAAGGAGGACCCGCACCAATTGCTGTCGTTGGATTTAGTGCAGAGGGAGGAAGAATGAAGCTCTGGTGATGCGAAATGGTAGACGTGAAACAGAGGAAAGGACTGAAATGGTTATAAAAGAAGTTGTACTGAGCCTAATAGATAACACTGCAAGTCCTTTCCTTGCAATCACTGACTTGGGTTCGGTAATTTTAGTTTGCTAATGTGAAAGGTTAGGCCATTGAGGGGGTATTTGGAGAGGATAGGGTAATAGAGGTGGCGTCGGCGGCGGGACGTAAAGGGATAATTCCAGTTGGCTCCACGAGTAGGCTGTTAGCACTAGGTGGAAGGAAATAAAGTTGTGGACTAAAAAGGGGTGGGAGTCAAAGATTTGTAAGGAAGAAATGGGTAATGAAGGACATAAAATCAGAGTTTTACCGTGAGTAGGAATTGGGCCAAGGAAGTCGAGTAGGGGAGGAGGTGCCAGATTTTGGAGTCCTCGGGGTCTTTCAATCTTGAAAGAAGTCAACAAATAGACCAAATAAGTCCAAGGATGATTAATTATAGCATTCGAGTTCAGATTATATGATTGGTATTAGGTTCATATACTTTAATGTTTACTAATGTGATGCTTGTGGTCGTTAGTTTTGAAATTGCTAGACGTAACGTATGGTCTATGCAATGATAGATCGGATTCTTGCGGAATACGACGTATCGTATCACGACACGTAGCATGTATTCACATGGATTATGGAGCTCGGTCTTGCATATCATAAACTTGGACCAAACGAGGTTCATGGTTACAGGCTTCAAGGTCTGATGTACATACCCCCATGGAGTTTATGGGAAGACCCTGCTGTGTGTCTGGGTCGGTCTCGGAGGCGGTATGAGACAAAATATATATATGTGTGTGTGTGTGTGTGAAATTGTATGCTATGACAAACGGGTCGTGACTACGATAGTTGATAAAGTTGATATGCATTATATTTAGATACACTTGATCTCGAATCTTTGGTATAATGTAATCTTACCCTGTCCCATATGTACACATCTGCAGACGAATATTAGAATATGATGGCCCGAAAATTTAGGTGGAGTCAGACTTATGGTGCTTCATTTTGTTGGATCGTTTAGTTGATGTTTTAGAATTTGTCTTGCTGAGATTATTTCTCACCCCTCTATTGTTGAAATTTTTATAGGTAAGTAGCTTGATGCATGTCGATGACTAGTGGAGTTAATAGTCGGGTTAGCGATGGGAGCCTTTTGGTTGAGACTGCAATTGTCGATTTTTGTTAAGCGGGTAGGCCCACTGGCGACTTTTGGATGCCACTTGACTTATCTCTTAGATGTATTTAAAATGAACCCGACATTTGTCGGTCATAAATAAATAAAGTAATATGTTTTTTTATTTTTTGGCTTGTTATTTTAGTAATTTAAATCATCAAGCCGATAGTATATGTGGCGAGCCTGGGACGCCACGGCTCTGACGGTGGGAAAGCGAACACGACACTTCTCTCGACAAAACATCAGAGTCTTCCCTGTCCGCCGCTCCTAAGCTTTGCCTCCGCTCCTGAGCTTCGCCGCCGCCATCCACATGTTCGTAGCACGATTCCGGTGAGTTCACTATTTCTCCTCATCTCCTTGTCGAGCTAGAGTTTGCAGTCCTGTTTTTCCTCATCTGCTTGCACGGGCGAGCGTCGCCCTCGCCGATTTGGGTGAAGACAGCCCTAATCGAGCACGGGTGAGCATCGCACTCGCCAATTTGGGCGAGGGCTGCCCTAATCGAGCATGGGCGTTGGAGTTGCTTTGCTTCATATAAAATATTAGATCCTTGTTCATATGATTTAGCACCTTATCTGTTTATACTGTTGGCATTGGAGTTGCTTTGCTTCAATATTTGTTGTGGGTTATGTGCGGTGAAATGTGCGGTTTGCCCAGATTCTGGTTTTTGTTGCTTATACTTTTCACGGTTCCTTAATGTATAATAAACTGGATTTGCATCACTTCCTCAGGATCAAGCTCCAGTTGGCCTCTTCCTTATAGAAGATTTAGTGTGCTCTGGTCATACAGCATTTATTTTGTTAATAGCTCACAAAACTATTTCAAAGTGGTCTGCATTGAATATAGCCAAGCATGTCTTGAATGGGTCAAAGGAATAATTAAGCAGAGAAACTCTCAGGATCTGGTCGGTGTGTCTTGTGGTCCTCACACAAAGGTGTAAACGTACGACTCTTGCTCGTGTCTTGCCTGACCCAAGAATCATATTGCAATTTGATCAAACTAGCTAATAAGTGTATTTTCTTTTGAATTTCCAAGGTATCGATTGTGCATCACATGAAAAGCTATCTTGTAGGGCGGCTGAGATACTCATTAACAAAATTGTTACAAATATTCACAATGCATCTTAAAACTTCTTGTTGCGTTTACTGCACATCTAAGGAACTTAAACAAAGAATTCACTATAATAGAATAATTAAATGGGTTAATAGCATAAAAAAAATCCTGAATTGATAAATGATGATAAATTTACCTAAAACTATTTTTTAATCACAAAAAATTTCAAATTGGTACATCTATGATAAATTTACCCCAAACATTTTTTTTTGTCACCAAAAATCTTAAACCGGTACATCTATGATAAATTTTCCATAAAGTAATTTTTTAACCACAAAAAATCATAAATCAATACATCTCTGACAAATTTACCCTATTAAATTAGATTAACATCATAAAAAAAACTTCAAATTAATACACCGGTGACATACATGGGTAAAAATCCTATATTGATATACCTGCGAACTATTACATGTAATATAATTCAGCAATTTAACGGTTAGATTTAAAGAAAATAAACTAATAATAAATTTATCACGGGTGTATCAGCTTAAGCTTTTCGTGGTCAAGAAAATAATTTGAGATGACCTTATTATAGATGTACTAATTTAAAATTTTTTATGATATTAAGTCTAATTAAACCAAACATCTTAGCTTCTTCTCACCACCCATAGGCGGGTGGTGAGAGCCAGTTTTCACGCATCTCCCACACAAACTGTAGCAGCATTTAGATCTCATCTTGGGAAGTGTATTAGATTTTCTTGGGAACATAAAAGTCAGATGAAAATAAATAAATAAATAAATAAAACATTATCTTCCTCTTTGACATGATTCAATAGTGGTCCAGAACTTAGGCGATGCCACCTGTAATGACATCAATTGGGCCACTCTCCTTTTTCTATATATGTTTTTTGGTCGAATCCTTTTTCTATTTAATGGTTTTGGCCTTACGAGAAATCTCAAATTGATATACATACAATAAATTTATCTTAAATATTTTTGTGACCATCAAAAATCCTAAACGAATAATATATTTGTGATAATTTTACCCCAAAGTAATTTTTTTTTACCATAAACGATCCCAAATTGATATACTTATAGCAAATTTACCATTTGTTAATTTAAGTTAAATTTTACCCTCAAATTATTGAGTTAGATAACAGGTGACAGTTGACAAGTGTACTAGTTTGGGGTTTTCACTCTCTGTTTACCACTGGTGTATCAATTTTGGATTTTTCGTAGTATCAATTCAATTTAACAAAAACTAACGGAAAGTAAATTTGCATAGGTGTATCATTTTTGGGTCTTTTTTGTGATCTAAAAATTAATTTATAGTAAATTTATCCCAAATATATCAGTTTGGAGTTTCAATTCTATCGAAGTCCATAAGAAATAGATGGCTTGGAATGTACTCTGACAATCTCAATATGATTTTCTATGTTTGGTTATCTTATATCGATTGTGGAATAGGCTGTTGGTCAGTTTACAAGTGTGAATAAAAATTTCATCATTCGAGCTTGTTTTTAGGATGAGCGAGACCTGAGACTACCCATTATTCTAAACACTAAATTCTTGTATAAAATTAGGTAAAAAAGTAGTATTGGTTAAGAGGTCGGTTCAAATACGGTGGCTGCGACATGTGTTTGAATTGTGGCACATGATATTCTCTATGCTATACTAATGTAAGCCAAGTAAAACACGTAAAATCACCTTTTCCCCTGAAGAACCGTTTCCTGAGAAACGAACCGACAGCGAGGTGGGCTTGATTTCAAATCAATCTTCGTAGTGGCATTTCACCCCACATCATTAGACCTCTGACTATATATATATATATATATACCAAGTTCTCTCCAAAACATGAGCAGCCACGTGAAGAAAGTAAAGATGGAGACAAAGAAGATAGCCATAGTCGGTGCCGGGATCAGCGGCCTCCTGGCCTGCAAATACACCCTCTCAAAGGGTCTAGAACCCATCGTCTTCGAGTCCCAAACTGGCCTCGGAGGGGTCTGGACCAAGACCGTGGAGACCACGAAGCTCCAGACCCCCAAGCTGGCCTTCCAGTTCTCGGACTTACCGTGGCCAGACTCGGTCGCCGAGGATTTCCCCCATGCGCATCAAGTTCTCGGGTACGTCGAGTCGTACGCCCGCCACTTCGACCTGCTCAAGCACATCAAGTTCGGCGCCAGGGTCCTCAGCATCGGTTACGACGGGCCGCCTGGCGAGGCGATGCGATCGGGGAGCCTGTGGGGCGGTGACGGCAGGCCATTCGGCTCGGGCGGGAAGTGGAAGATCAGGGTGCAGGATTGTTTGAGCCTTGAAACTGAGGTATACGTGGGCCCTGTGCTATTGCATAATTGGCAGTTACTCTTCCTAGTGGAAATCTCATGTTACTTTCTGATGCCAATACCAATTCAGACCGGCAATCCGTTTGAAGTTTCATGTCCGTTTTGGGTTAATGATTGCCCGGTTTCTTAGTATTCGTACTTGACCATCTAATGACATTGACAGACGTATGAAGTGGCCTTTGTTGTGCTTTGCGTCGGGCGATTCAGCGGCATCCCGAACATACCGGAGTTTCCACCAAACAGAGGCCCGGAGGCGTTCCATGGCAAGGTGATCCACTCCATGGACTACGCGGCTATGGACGATCAAGCTGCGAGGGAGTTTGTCGGAGGCAAGAGAGTGGTGGTCGTCGGGCTGCAGAAATCCGCATTGGACATTGCCATGGAGTGCTCAACTGTTAATGGTAAGTCCGAAACTCTTCCCTACCAGTAAACTGAAGCGTAGTCGTGGGGCGGCGTCGCATTTTCTTCACCTTCTGCAAGCCGCTCCTCCCACTCCGGCGTATTCGCAAGTGCGGATTCGCGGCAGCTTCATTTTTGCTGAAATTTTCTCGTCCGGCAGGAGTGGAGCGACCTTGCACGGTGTTGTACAAAACGGAACACTGGAACGTGCCGGATTATCTACCGTGGGGCGTGCCGCTTGCACTTCTCTACCTCACCCGCTTCTCGGAGCTCCTTGTGCATAAGCCCGGAGAGGGCTTTTTGCTGAGCCTCTTGGCCACGCTTTCATCGCCCCTGGTACGATCATTTGCAACTTCTTCTCACAGCGATTTGTTTATTCCGATGGCGCCTCTTACTTAGAGCCGCAGGGGGAATTTCTTTCCGAGCCAGTGATTTTGGTCACAGAAACTTGGACTCTGAATTATTCACATGCAGTAATGAATTTGGATTCGGAATCACTCCGATGAGGCGCGGCAAATGATTTTATATCCGTTAGATGATGCATGCTATTCGTGTAATATCATCCTCTTCAATGACAGAGATGGGCGGTTTCCAAGTTCGTCGAAACTGACATAAAGCGAAAGCTTCCGTTGAAGAAGTTCGGGATGGTGCCGAAACACAGTTTCCTCCAAGAAATCAGCTCCTGCTTGATCTCGACAGTACCTGAAAAGTTCTATGACAAAGTGGAAGAGGGAAGCATAATCTTGAAGAAGGCCCCGGAATTCAGGTTCTGCAAGCGCGGGATTTTGATCGATGGAGAGGTCGAGCCTCTGAATTCAGAATTGGTCATCCTCGCGACCGGGTTTAGAGGCGAAAAGAAGCTCATAGATGTGTTCGAGTCACAACTGTTTCAGGACTGCTTATCTGGATCTCCCAATTCAATAGTTCCACTATACAGGTATTGCCCAAGAACTCCCTCCTATGCAAAATTCAGCAAGAAGATGAGCAGCCTGAGTTGTTTCTCTACAGCTATTTGCTTGGACTCAATTATGTGATCCCATCCATTCAGGGAATGCATTCATCCTCGGATTCCCCAACTAGCAGTGATTGGCTTCTCGGAAAGTGTCGCCAACTTGTACACGTCGGAGATACGGTGCCGGTGGCTAGCCGAGCTTCTCACCGGCACATTCGAGCTACCTTCCATTGAGAAGATGGAGGAGGATATAGAAGAGTGGGACAAGTACATGAAGCGATCTTCAGGTCAATACTACAGAAGATCCTGCATTGGTGCACTTCACATTTGGTACAATGATCAACTGTGCAGAGACATGGGATGGAACCCTAAGAGAAAGAAGGGGTTCTTTGCCGAGCTGTTTGAGCCTTATGGCCCAACAGATTATGTCTCTCCATGAAGACGGAAATGAGTGGGCATCATCAAAATTTCCCCTTTGTATTCCAGGCTCAGCAATTTTTCTTCCCCTTCTGTTACTGATGTGAAGTCATAATTTGCCCTAAACAATCTTTGATCATACGATGAACTTTTTTTCGGAGCACAGGAATTCTAGTTTGCCCTGAATTTGCGGATACAACCATTGATCTACAACCTCAAAGCGACTTATGCAATGAGATACAATTCAATCAAAGTTTTCGTCATGGAACCGGGATTCAAATTGAAGAGGAAAATTGCACACGTTGCCAAAAAAAAAAAATCACGAGTCTGGACGCATTGGCGACAACGACATCAAATTCTCGTAGGCATAATAGGGTTTCAACATTGCACAACTCCTAGCCATCCAAGAATGGAACCCAAAAAAAGAAGAATAAAATTTTCCATCAGGACGTGGGAAGCTACAATTTTATGGTACAAAAACGCCAAAATATAAAACAGGCACCTTACATTTCAGTGACATGCGCAGCAATTACATACATCCCGACATGCATCTAAGGCGACAGGCATACAAGCGAGGTTGAGGGCGACAGTCTCCGATACCAATTTCCTCATTCAAGGTGATGGAAAGAGATCAGAGGCAAGATCAAAATCAGGAAGAAGTTCCAGCTAAATGCTTGAAAACTGTCCTTCGTGGCGAAATTATTTGTAACTGCTTAAAAAACAACCCCCCAAAAAATTAGTAAAGTGTAAGTAGCGCACTACACATCACAATGAGAGACGTTCCAGTAATTTAGAGAGGAAGAGAGTATAAAAAGTAAACAATTCGACCTTATTGATACTGGTCAGGTAAAGGGATAGTAAAAAATTCTACAAAACAATTGATTCTAGCAGCAATTTCGTGTCGAATCTTATGTTATATTTTCGCAAATATAAAGGGCATGCGGTGCATCGCAAGAGAAAAACTTTGTGGCCATAGTGCATATCCAAAAACAAGGCAAAGCAAGCTCCAGACAGAGGTCTTTTGCATCAACTTGGGAAAAAGTACAGTATTTTTGTATAAATATTTCAATTTTTTCCATTTTCATAGTAAAAACTAGAAGGAAAAATCAACAATCAAGAATAACAGTTATGAAAAAAATATGAAGCTTTTAGTAGGCTATGCGAAACAAATGCAAACTATGGGGTAGGTGAAGCGATCTCTTTCATCAAGTTCATTACTTCATAACCTTCATGAATTTCGAGTATTTACCCGGACAAGTGGTATTGGTGACAAGCGCCGTTAGAATAGCCTGGTTAGTATAACCAGCATAGGCACAGGTTGTGAGGTTACAAGATGTCGAAGTTGAGTTGCCCAGGGACAAGTTTGAATCCTCGCATTGCGTTGAGGGGCAGAGCGACCAATTGGACGGCTTAAGCTGGGATGGCTGGCAATCTAATCTGTTCATGAACAGGGAAATGAATAATAAATTCTGTGAGATTGTATAGCAAGAGAAGAATTCCCGGAAGATTGTCCACAAGAAAGACATGGATCTAAAGAAATTCTAGAATGATAATACTGACGTCCAGCTATTTGCTGCGTCACAGGTGCACTTCACACAATTGTTAGCAGTTAAGACATAAGTTCCATTAGCAACGCGTAAATAGGAGTCCAGCGAGTCATTCCTTATTGCAGATGTACAAGCTGCATACAGAATCAGAGAATTCATCAGTAATGCTGTTAAAGATTAGAGTACGAGGTTACCTGAAAAAATTAAGCTTGCTAACAATGGAGCAGCACAGGCAGGAAGCATCTCAAACTATCTTATAGGAGATGGGGCAATTGAGTCTTAGACCATAATGTTCATGGTTCAAGAACTATCTACACGACATCTGGCAATTAAATCTTAAACCATAATGTTGGTAGGCATGAAGCTTAAAAAGATCGATCAGAATAGCCAATTCATAGAACTATGCTAATGTTACTTAGAACAAGTATCTTCGTACAGAGTCTGACCAAGAAGCATAATGTGGCAAATGAGGGGACCATTAGATTCAGACTCTCTCTGCTGACTAGCAGAGAACTGCCTCATGGGGAGAACCCCTTTGCACATTCAGGCATCATACTTGGATTGTGAGTTAAACTCCATCTTCAATGTTAAAGACTCAATAGAACTGGGTCAAGTAAGCAATGGGGCCTCTTTAGACTGTCGGAACTTCCTCTCTCCTCTCTCTGTCTTGCTCCACTAAACTTCCATAGTGAGAAGCAATAGCTGAATTCCAGGCTAGGTCTTGAAAATGTCTTCAGAAAGGAGAAGCAATGTAAGGACTCAACTTCCCTATAGGAAAATAGCTCTAGACTTTAATTTCAATGACATAAAAGAGCCGATGACCAAAAAAAGCTATCAAGGGAGATACAAGTTACAACCACTTTAATGTGACATAGGATATCACATCGTTCTATTAAATTCTGGAGAATTCCTACTTGTGGCTAAATCAGAGTTTGACTAGGGACCACACAAGCGGAATAATTTGCAGCTCAATAGTAGCCAACATCATTCGCGCAGATCACATGGTGGGAGGCACTGCAAGGCCCCGCCATTGTTTTCCCCGAATTCGTAGGTTTACCCTATAATCCTGTCAATAGATCTAACCATTCGAACACAATTATCAAGCGAATCAATCCGAAAACTCAACGATACCCCCAATCTTCAACCTGGGAAGCGGCCAAACTCACTCATCTTACTTCACTTGAACACATGCTAGTTCTGGCAGATCCTCCAAGCAAGATCAATGCATGTAAATCAAAAGCACAAGCAGAAAACCTCACGCACCAAGTTCTATCCAATTTTCTTCTACCCCGCACGACACTCGGGTATCTCTCAAAGTATCACAACTCTTGTTGCTTCTCTCATCTACAAACATTCCATCCCCAATCCGAAAAGGCATTTCATGTCTCACCACAAATTACCCATCTAAGATTCTGAGGAGTATCTCATCGACCAGGGCATCGCATAAGGAGGAGCTACGTTGTAGACGCACCGGGTGCATGCAAGATCCAACCAAATACAATCTGAACCACCCAATCCGGTGCAGTCCCTCCATTTAAGAGGAACATCAAGAGGGAACAATGCGACTACTTTCCTTTCTTTGATAATGCAAAGTGGGTCCCACCTACACCAGACTCTCCCTCCTTCACCGCATCACGACAACAGCTAAAAGCCAGCAAAAAGAACAAAAGGCCAATTCAAAAAGTCTCTGAAGTCTTCGCTTCTTTGGGCTCAAAAAGAAGGGTTCAAAACCATGGACAATAGCAAATGAATAAAGGATTAAGTCAATGGAAAAAGCAATGACCTTTGAGAGGAACATCAAGAACCTGCCCGGCCTGAATGCTCCGATTTTCCGGGATCCCGTTGATGGCCATCAGCGTGCTCTCAGGCACGTTGAACTCCATTGCGATCGCCGACACGGAGCTCCCGGCGGCCACAACGTGAGCATAGTGGACCGCCACCTGGCCGTCCACGTCGTCGCAGCTACAGGGCAAGGGGACCCACAGCTTCTGCCCCACCTCGATCAAGCTCGCGTTGACGATCCCATTCACTTGCTGAATGTCCGGATAGACGACCAGATTGGAGAAAACGTCACGGGCAATGTGGTCTAGCCCGTCGCCTTTCTGGACGGTGTAGACGGGACGCCGGTAGGAGAAGCCGGTGGAGTTGGAGCAGGAGCAGTTGAAGGGGACGGTGATGGTCTGCTGGGGGCTGACGGTGGTGTTGGGAACGGTGGAGAGGTCGAGGTTGTTGGCCCCGAGGATGGAGCGGAGGTGCTTGACCTGGAAGAGGGCTTGGACGGCGGCGAGGGTGGTGGCGTTCGGGGATACGTACCCGGCGAGGGACAGGCACGTGGCGGCGGCGGCGGAGGAGTTGGAGCAGTGGAAGCCCAAGGGGGCCGACGGAGTGAGTAGGGAGCAGAGGAGTAGGAGGAGAAGCGCCGCCTCGGAGGAACCCATTGTAGGGGCAGCGGTTCAGAAAGTACGCGGCGGCGGCGGCGTTCGGAGATGGCGAGAGGAGGATGAGAAGAGGGGCAGCAGGGGTGATGACATTGGAAATGGAGAGAGGGGGAGAGAGAGAGAGGGATAAGGAGATTCGAGAAGGCAAAATTCGAAAGTGTAGGACCGTGTCCGCTCGTGCGCGCTTTGTTTTGATTCGCGACGCGGTTTGGACAATTTTCCTTCGAACTTTTGTCGACGCCGCTACAGATTTGTAATGATGGACATCGCACGTGATCTCCATTGCTGTACTTTTCCTTCTTAAAAAATTGCAACACCGTTGTATTATTTAATCAGAGATAACCGTACCGAAAGTTCTAAATTTTATCACGCAAAAAAATAATTGACTCGTAAAAATTATATAAAGATTATAATTAAATCCTAAAATTTCTCGAAATGATTCAATCAAGCCCTTGAAAATTACTGATGTGTCTCGTCTTATTACTTTCTTAAGATACGTAGTAATGATGATGTAGCATTTACTAAGTGACGTGTCAAGAAAAGTATTCAAAAATCATAAAAAAAAAATCAAACTAAATTAGATTAAAAGATTAAAAAAACACACACACACACATGCAAACTCACACCAATGGTAGTGGTCCTCACCACAATAGTTAGGAAGAGCTAGAGAAGGTCACCTAGCCAATTATCAAAGCCTGATGAGGGCTTCATGAACTAGATTTGGGATAGGGTGCGACCCTCGCCCAAATTTGAGCGAAGATAACTAGCCCTCGCCTGTGTTTGGCGATGCTCATAGCCAACCGTCGTTTAGATCTGGAGTGAGGGCCGCCGGTGGCCATCACGAAGAGTCAATGAGGGTTGTCTGGCTTCAAGAAGGCACAAGCAACCTCCATCGACCCTTCCTAGCAATTGTGGCAGTACCCACTAGTGGGGACTTGTTCCTTTTTTTTCTTTGTTTGTTATTTGGTTTCTAGAAGAAAAAACTACTCTTCTTAATGTATTTCATCTAATGTAAGTTAAATTTGAAAAAGATAAAAGATGAAAAAATATCACGTAGGAGAGAGAAAATAATAAAAAGTTTTACATTATAATTTTTCAGTTGTCAAGTTAGAATTTAATTGCACTTTTTGAAAACTTTAAAATTTAATTATATTTTCATGGCAATCTCTTCAACTAAAATTGTTCAATGTTTCGCGATAGCATTTTCATTGTGCTTTCTAATCTTTGCTCTTGAATTTTTGTTGACATGGCTCATTGTATTTGCTGACTTGGATGTAAGTCAAGGGATTTGAATTCTCGTATTTATATACGACAGCGGATAAGTACCTCATCAGCAACGTAGAAAATTGAAAAATAAGCATGACCAAACGCATTCTAAAAACTCACATCAAACCCATCTCACTAAAAGAGAGGAGATTGAAAGAATATTTTCCAGGATAATATTACATTGCTGTATTTCAAGGGTATTTATAGTACTTGTACAAGGACGGTAACGACAAAAATTAAGGAGAAAAATCAAAACTAATTGACAACTATTAACAACAATGACAATGCTGAAATTATGGACGACAATTTGAATTTGAATTTTGAATTGATTCTCTTATACGCCCTCTCAAGATGGAGTTTCCGTCAGAAACGCCAATCTTGACTCGAAATGATTGCACGTGCTGTTTTGATAGTGGCTTGGTAAGAATGTCCGCTAGTTGGTCATGTGTGGAGATGTGAGAGACTCTCAATTGTCCATCTTTCACGAGCTCACGAACAAAGTGGTAATCAATTGCGATGTGCTTCATGCGAGAGTGGAAAATCGGATTGGCACACACATAAGTGGCCCCAATATTGTCATAGTATATCGTGGGTGTTTCAAGTGAGTGTATTCCCAATTCAGTGAGCAACTTTTGAACCCAAAGTAATTTTGATAAGGTAGCAGCAACTGCTCGATATTTGGCTTCTGTTGATGATCGGGCAACGGACCGCTGTTTGCGGGAGCTCCAAGAAATAGGATTGGTGCCAAGATAAACAATGAAGCCGAATGTGGAAGTCCTGTCATCTGAATCACCAGCCCAGTCCGCATCTGGATAGGCATGTAGAATAGGCTTTGTATCTCACCGCAAGTGAAGCCCATAGAATAGGGTACCTTTAAGATAGTGAAGAAGGCGTTTGGCGGCAAACCAATGATTTAATGTTGGCTTATGCATAAACTAAGATAATTTATTGATAGCGAACGAAATATCAGGTCGAGTGATTAAGAGGTATTGAAGGGCACCAACGAGGCTCCGAAAGTCAGTGGCGGTTGTATACCTTGAATTATCGTGAAGTGAAAGTGTAGCACCGGTTGCCATTGGAGACCTAACATCCTTTGCTTCAGCCATTTTATGCTTCCTGAGTAGATCCCGTATATATTTATGTTGCAAGAGCAAAAGACCCTTTTTAGTATGAAGTACTTCGATTCCAAGGAAGTAGTCTAAAGTCCCCAAATCTTTGACCGAAAAACGTGTGGATAATCTTGCAACAAAATCATTGAGGAATCGAGTGTTGTTGCCCGTAATGACAAGATCATCAACATATACCAAGAAATATGCCTCCATACCATTGTGTGAGTAAATAAAAAGAGAGCTATCGGCCATGGAATGAGTAAATGAATTGGCTTTTAGAAAAGCACTTAACTCATTGTACCAGGCACGAGGAGCTTGTTTGAGCCCGTAGATAGCCTTCCTGAGTTTGCACACATGGTCAGGTTTTGCGGGGTCTTTGAAACCAGGAGGTTGCTCCATGAACACTTCATCTTGTAGCGTTCCTTGCAAAAACGCGTTGCTGACGTCCATTTGGCGTAATGGCCAATTGCGAGTGAGTGCCTGTGACGAAACACGCTTCCATTATTTTAATGTTTCGATTACATTAACGCAAGCGGAAGATTTATATAACATTAAAATATTACACTCATTAAACTTCAAATAGTTCGAGTTCATACATTAGCCATACATGACAATAACCACACAACGCGTACAAGGATAATAATATCCTTCCAGTTAGGATACACAATACAAATCTTATATGACCAATACACAATACACGCACTCTATGGCGTCCTTCTACTAAGTAGTAATTTAGCATCCCATAGAAGTAATCGAGGGTACGACCACGTCTAATTATCTGAAAAAAAAGTTGACAACAAGAATGAGCCAGAGCCCAGCAAATAAAACATCTAAATATTACAAAATATCATTCAATTATCACCAGACATCAGTTTATTCAAAACATACATTTTTAGCACAATTAATAATTAGCTTCGTATTTTCTCGATTTATCCCAAAAAGTTTTTATTTATTTATTGACTAAACTTATAACATTAGTTCAATCAATAGGAAATCATAATGGGAATGAAATACACACAGATGAAAATGCCATGCATTCATAAATATGCAGTTATGTATTTATTTCATCTTTAATTCATATTTCTGCTCACAATTTAGCAGAATTCCTTGCCAAGGCCCACGAATTCCTCCTCGACATTCGCGCATGGCACTACCAAGATTTCCACACTTGGGCATCTCCACTCCGGAGGCTTCCCTGATCACACAGCAGGGGCTACCTTGATTACACAGAAGGGGCTTCCCAAACAGCTGGGACTCCATCAGTACGCTGTCCGATGAGAATTTCCTTTTTAACTTTTTCCTCCATGATCAATGCACACATGTTTTTACATGATATGCCATATGATCATGCCATGTATAACTCACTCAATTTTCATTATTCGGCATTCACAGTAACATTTTCTCATAACATAATTTATTTCATCTCATTACTGAAATCTGGGCAGATTTAGGCTCGGTTAATCACAATGATTAACATATTAATTAAAATCATAAAATTCCCAAAATTTACAGAACAGTAGTTCACTCAGTGGGGATCAACTTTCGTTTCAAGCTCCTAAGCATTAGACTCACAGATCAAAGAGTTTTACTTAATTTTCGTGAATTACCCCTTTAGAGACAGACTCACGCACTGAATGAATATTGAACGTTTCCCCAAGTAAATCAATTCTAAAAATTACCAAATTTTAATATGTTATAGTCAAGGTCCAGATCTAAAACTTTCATGACCAGACCCTGAGCTATATATTTTTATCTTTTTCACTAAAACTCGTAGAAATAGCACTAAATTCTAGACCTAGAAGCAGAACCCTGTCAGTTAGAAATATGAACTTAATGCTAATTTAAATTATCCCAAAAACTCCCAATTTAATATATGTTATAGATTAATATGTTAGGTCCAACTTTCATGTTTCGTTCCGGAGTTGTTCATGTCCACAAGAAGAGATACGAAAATATTAATTTTAAAAGGTTAGATTAGTCACAGAATAGGACATCCAGACCCAGGAAAGTGAAAAATGAAAAAGGACTGATCATGACCCACGAAAGTGAAAAATGAAAAAGGACTGATCATTTATTCCAACAATTATATATTTAATATATGTCATACCTTAGGTTGTTATGAGCAACTTTCATGTTTTCACTTCAATCTTTTGAGGTCTACAAGGAGTGGTATGAAAATAAGAAAGACGACAGCTAAGATTAATTGCAAATCAGTAAAGATCAGACTCATGTTCAAGTTAGGCCTTTAAGCCGATCAAACGAACTTCAAAAATTCCCAAAAACGTATACGACATAGCTTAGGATGTTAGAAACATTTTCTATGTTTTGACCTCAAATATTTAGAGTCTACACAGATTAGTACGAAA
The DNA here is from genome assembly GCA_016432845.1 of Psidium guajava. Taxonomy (NCBI): domain Eukaryota; kingdom Viridiplantae; phylum Streptophyta; class Magnoliopsida; order Myrtales; family Myrtaceae; genus Psidium; species Psidium guajava. The sequence goes on from CM028225.1 coordinate 15,921,532, forward strand.
ATAGCAAGACATGAGGGTAAAAATTATCTCTTTTCAAGGCAGCTTATTAAATCCACCCATTTAATCACTTTCTATCCACATGAGTACAAAATCTACCATTATTACATTCATTTACATATCACGCTCCAAATAAATCATACCTAGCAAATTTTGAATCATAAAAACGTAATAAAAAGATATTAAACTTGCCTTAAATGCCAAGAACACTTCAACCTTGAAATAAATCACCCTTGATCTTCCTTAATCTTCTTTGAATCAATTTGTTGTATGAAGTGAAGAGAGGATGAGGAGTGGGCAGAATGAATGAACGAGAGAGGGTGTGTGTGTTCTTCTAAGAAGGAAAAAAAATGAAAAGGATGAGAGTGGATTTGGTGAAATAATCATGATGTTGGAACATAATTATGATATTGGTCCAAAGAAATAATAATTATGGAACAACATCATGAAGTGGGAATAATGAAATTGGCCCACACCAATTTGGCTCAATCCTTCTAGGTTGGTCGAACATGAATTTGGGGGTGGAAAGTCCATTTTTACCACCATAAGCTTAATTATGTAAATTATGTCCAAGGTAATTTTCACATTAGAGGCTTAATTGTACTATAATCAATTATGTAATTTTTTATAATTCATTTAATGAAAATTTCCTCTAATTATGCCATAATCACACTTGCCTAAATAATTAACACATTTTATTTCATCATTTCTCATCCGAGAAATTACTCTCACATTACCGACCGAAAAAAAATTATTTAACATAAGTAAATTTCTAATTCAAATAAATTGACTCTAATATAACAATCACCGTTAATTAATTAAGCGAGAAAAATTGGGATGTCACAGTGCCAGGGTGAGGATAATGCGAATTGTTGTAGGTTTCACAATCGGACTGAAGGTTTCTTTAAAGTCAATTCCCGGTCTTTGGTGAAATCTTTTGGCAACAAGATTCGCCTTATATCTCTCGATGCTGCCATCAGATTGACGCTTGATTCTGTCAACCCATCTGCAACCAACAATATTCATGGAAGAATTTTTGGGGGTGAGTTCCCAAGTTTCATTTCGAATTAAGGCATTGATTTCTTCGGACATAGCGGAGCGCCATTGGGGATCACTCAAAGCTTGAGTAAGTCCACTTGGTTCATAGGTTTGAGGTAGATAATGTTTTGTGGTGAGCATATGTATTTGTTTAGGCTTGAAAATGTTGTTTAGAGAGCGTGTGATCATGTTATGGGTGCGAGTGGGGTGATTCGAGTTTTGCAGGTTTGGGGGTGATTCGGTTAAGAGTGGGGAGAGTGAGGGGTTGGTTGGTATAACATTGTTTCTGGTGGAAGTTCTACTAGTTGAGTGATGGTTGTTACTTGGTGAGGTTGGAGATGTGACGTTGGTGATACATGCATCGGATAGAGGTGTGTGTGCGGTGTTAGAGGGGAGATCACTTACTGAGTTGTCGGGTGGGTTGGTTGGCAAAACTTGCGTGCCAGCTGAGCTACTAAGAGGAGCACCTGTCACAACTGATGACGTGTTCGGAGCATGAGCAATATATGGCACAACGGATGACCGAAGAGGAGGAGTTTTGGCCAAAAATGAGGGGGACGACTCTGGTAAGTTCAAAGAGGGGTATGGAAAAATGGTTTCATCAAAGACAACATGACGTGAGAGGAATATTTTTTGAGTAGTGGGATCAAAACACTTGTATGCACTTTGAGTTAAAGAATAACCAAGAAAAATACATGGGCGAGATCATGGCAAAAGCTTGTTTTTTGTGTATGGCCGAAGCCACGGGTAGCATAGACATCCAAAAATTCGAAGTTTTAGGTAGTTCGGGAGTTTGCCGAAGAGGCGATGATATGGAGACTGAAAATTAAGAATATTTGTGGGTAGATGATTTATGAGATATGTGGCGGTTTGGAAGGCATAGGTCCAAAAGTTAGGAGGTAGGCTGGCTTTGTGAAGTAAAGTTAATCCAGTTTCAACGATGTGCCGATGACGCCTTTCAGAGATGCCATTATGTTGTGGGGGTGTATGGAGGTATGGTTAGGTGTGAAATTTTGTGTTTTGCTAAAAAAGATTTGAGTTGAATGAATTCTCCGCCCCCATCAGAGTAAAGAGTTCGTATTTTTTCTTTAAATTGTTTTTCGACCAATGTTTTGAACTGTTCAAAAATAGGGGCAACATCGGATTTGTTGTGGATAGGATAAAACCAAACATAACGAGTGAAATGGTCAACAAAAATCACATAATAGCGGAAACCATGAATAGATAAAGTAGATGCCGGACCCCAAACATCCGTGTACAATAAGTCAAGTGGATGTCGACCTTCTAAAATTGAGGAATGAAAAGGTAGTTTATGACTTTTATTACATCGACAAGAATCACATGGTAACTTGTTTCCTAAACTGGACTCATTTGACGATGAAAGTGAAAAGTGCTCAATGGTATGACGTAAGATATCGATGGATGGATGACCTAACCGATTGTGCCACATAGTTGCTCGCGTTCGCTTACTAGCCAGGGCCGTGTGTGAGGCATGTGGCTGCCAAGAGGATGGTGGCAATCGATAAATGCCGTCTTTAAGTTCTCCTCAAAGTAGCGTCGCCCCCGTGCAAAGTTCCTTCACCAAAAAATGAGAGGCAAAGAATTCAATGGAGGCTTGATTAGTACGACAGAATTGTGAAACTGAAATTAAATTTTTGGTTATGTGAGGAGTGCGTAAAACATTAGACAATTGGAAGGAAGTATGTGGGTAATTTAATGTAGTGGAACCAATGTGAGTGATACTCAAACCTGAGCCATCGCCAATGACTATCTCATCCGGGCCTTCATACTCGCTATCCAGAGATAAATTAGCGAGATCACTTTGTAACATGATGTGAGGCTCCCGAATCAATCAACCAATCTTTTTCTCGGGTTGAACTTGGGCCAGAGGCAACATTTGCAACCGGAGCACGGATTGCATCTTGAATGCGGAAACAATTTTTGGCAGAGTGTCCCACGCGATCACAATATTGACAAATGGGTCGAGAGCTATTGTGCTGTGGAGATCGTGAGTTACTGCTTCTGTGATCTCCTCGCCGGCTTGAAAAGTGGGTGCCGGAATTGCCAAGGGAATTTATGGAATCTCCAGCAGATTGTCTAGAACGGCCAGAATTGTTCCATCAAAATGAGGCTCTCGGACCTCGTGTGTTTCGAGTGCTAAAATTAGCTGTTATCGACAAGACTTCAGCTGCCATTTTTTCATGGTGAAGGAACATTTCATGGGCGACTAATTTGTCATAAAGTTCCTCAAAAGTGATTGTGCTATCACGGCACGAATCGCCACTGGGATTTCACGATATTCCGGTCCTAATCCCCGGAGAGCATGGATAACAAGGTCATCATCATGGAGAGGTGAATTAATCATTGCCAATTCATCTGCAATAGATTTTAGTTGATGTAAAAAATTAGAAATGGAACGAGAGTTGCGTTTAACCATTGATAATTGATCCTTGAGATGCATGATGCACGATCGGGATTTGCTTGCATAAAGTGTTGCAAGTTTGTTCCATGCGCTTTGAGATGTTGCACAAGAGGCAATGAAGGGAATGATGGCTTCGGAAGTGGAAGCAAAAATCCCATTGAGCAAGAGTTGGTCTTGTCTAATCCAATGAACGTGGGCGGCATTCGGGACTATTTGATTGCCATGGTGATCTCTTTCAGTGGGCAAGGATGTGTTACGTCAATGAATCCTTTAAGGTCATATCCATCTAGCAAGGACATAAATTGAGCACGCCAAGAAGCATAGTTGGTGGAAGTCAGTTTCATGGGAAGTTGCGTACTAGCAGAGATTGCAATAAGTCCGGTTGAAGGGGTGGTAGGAATTTCAGGATTAGTGATAGCCATGGCTAAGGTAAAGGAGGCAAGAAACAAGGTAAAAGAAGATGGGAGATGCTCTGAGGAGCAGATTTGCTCTGATGCCATAAAAGAGAGGAGATTGAAAGAATATTTTTCAGGATAATATTACATTGCTGTATTTCAAGGGTATGTACGTATAGTACTTGTACAAGGATGGTAACAACAAAAATTAGGGAGAAAAATCAAAACTAATTGACAGCTATCAACAACAATGACAAGGCTGAAATTATGGAGGACAATTTGAATTTGAATTTGAATTTTGAATTGATTCTCTTATACTTGTCGCGACCCTCTAAAAAAAATTTTAAATTTTAAAAGGGGTTAACGGATTATTAGGTTAATTAGATTTGACTAACCTAACGCGGACCCTCCCAAGTCCTACCGAATCGCAACTTTGGTTTTTGTTTAAATGATTTTAAAATTTGGAGTCGCCACTAATCGTTCTTGGTAGGTCAATTAGAAACCTAAATAAATTAGCGGGAGAACTAATTTATTCCTGCGAACCAGAGATTATGAGTTCGGAGACTTGGTTACACTAGTTAATTAAAACTAATGCCCTTTCGGTACCTTAATTTCATGGATATCCTAATTCGGCAACTCAGGCTTAGTTTATTCCTAAGGTTCTAGTATGGTATTCTCTTTTGTGTTTTCATTTTTTAAATAGGATGCTGGTATATATTTTTATTTGTTATATTTTTTTAAGTGTTAAAGATTCCCTGAAGCCGAAAGAGGGAGTATGTTAACGACTTCTGTGCAGTATTACGACCTACTCATCTTTTGGGTCTGATGATTCAAAAATTAAATTATAGGAAGTACATCACAGTGAATAAACACCTCCAATGGGAGGCCTAGCATTGGCTTGGCTCTTCCCTTTGGGATTTAAGGTACAGGTATTTAAGTTGCAAGTATTTAAACTACTGTAAGTAAAAACCTCCAATGGGAGGCTAAGCATTGGCTTGGCTCTTCCCTTTGGGATTTAAGGTACATGTATTTAAGTTGCAGGTATTTAACTATTGTAAGTAAAAACCTCCAATGGGAGGCTAAGCATTGGCTTGGCTCTTCCCTTTGGGATTTAAGGTACATGTATTTAAGTTACAAGTATTTAACTACTGTAAGTAAAAACCTCCAATGGGAGGCTAAGCATTGGCTTGGCTCTTCCCTTTGGGATTTAAGGTATAGGTATTTAAGTTGCAGGTATTTAACTACTGTAAGTAAAAACCTCCAATGGGAGGCTAAGCATTGGCTTGGCTTTTCCCTTTGGGATTTAAGGTACAGGTATTTAAGTTGCAGGTATTTAACTACTGTAAGTAAAAACCTCCAATGGGAGGCTAAGCATTGGCTTGGCTCTTCCCTTTGGGATTTATGGTGCAGGTATTTAAATTGCGGATGGACTTTGTCCTCTCCATTCTGGGGTATGAATTCTTTAAAATAAAATACAGCGAATTGATTCAACAATTTGAAATTTGTGCGCACTTGAGGACTCCTCCAAGCCGATTTTGTGCTTCCATAGGGTTGACCATTGATATAAAGCTGCGGCTTCCTGACATAAAATAGAGTGAAATGTCAGTATACAAAATATGTGCTAATCTGCACCTAAAACCAAAAGAGTGGAAAGAGTACTTATCTCCCATTTTTTTGGGAGGGATTTCTATAATTGATTTTCGCTCTCTATGTTCCCAATATAGAGAGTTTCTTTTGAATTAAGAGGGACTTTTAGTCACAGATCAATTGAGAAATCGGTAGACAGCTTAGGAGCTTGTCTAGGCCGATTTTTGCATATCTACGAGATTTTTGCTGTTGACGTAGAGATATCCTTCTCCTGACATAAAATATGGAAAAAAAAAAGAGGAGATGGAGAAAGTGTATACAATTTGTGCTAATTTGCAAGTAAAACCATAAACAAATGAATAAATAAAAACACTTAGCTCGAATTTGCTTGCTCGTTGACGAGGATGAACTCTTGATTTATATTGATCGATGAAGGAATTTGTGATGATAATCCCTAGCTTTGAACTCCCATCATCTTCAAAATTCTCTCTCTTTTGGTATTTTCTTTCTCTCAAATTTTTCTTCAATCTCCCAAAACTCTCTCAAACATCCAAAATTTTCTCTCCAAAAAAATCCTCCCAAACACTTCAAATTTTCTCTCTCAAGAATCCTTTCTCAAGCTCACTTCTTTCTCCTTTTATAACCTACTCATCTATCTCCCATTCTAATTTTTCCACTAACTCTATCTCCCATTCTAATTTCTCCACTAACTCTTCTTCATTTTCATCTTCCATTCTCCATCTCTATCTCACATTCTAATCTCTCCACTAACTCTTCTTCATCTTCATCTTCCCTTCTCCATATTTATCTCACATTCTAATTTCTCCACTAACTCTTCTTAATCTCCATCTTCCCTTCTCTATTCTTATCTTCCATTCTAATTTCTCTACTAACTCTTCTTCATCTCCATCTTCCCTTCTCTATTCTTATCTTATTTTCTCCATCCATTCTTCTCCAACTTCTCTTCTTCATCTCCTCTTCTTCATCTTCCCTTCTCTATTCTAATTTATCCACTAACTTTTCTTTTTATTATTTGTAAAATAATCCTTCAAGAGTTAGGTGTTTGCACTTTAGTCCTTGAATTTTAAGTATTTACAATTCAGTCCCTGAAAAAATATATTTCTTTAAGTTCAAATCTCCTCACAATTTTTGACACACCAAAATTTACCACATGTCAAATTTAAGCTCATTTCTTGTCGCTGAAAATAATGCATAAAAAGAAAAGTTGACTCAAATTTAAAATATTATTTCTTTAAGTCATTCTGGGTATAATTGGGCCAAGATGAAAATTTAAAATATTAGAAGACAATGTCACAACTCATAAAAAGTGAAATTTAAAAATAAGTTGACTCAAATTAAATTTTTTTAAGCCCGATTCGAGATTATACTCGTGAAGGAACACGTGACTCGAATTGGATTTTTCTGAATTTGCGATGGCCAATATGAAAATAGATTTAAAATAAAAATATTAACTATCTTTGTGTATTTTTTGGCCTCAAATGTTATTTTTTCAAAATTTTCAAATATTTTTGTATTTTTTAAAAAAAAAAATTAAAAAATATATATAATATGAAAAATTATTTTTTGGTCAAAATTCGTTCCCTAGGCTTGGCTAAGGTTCCCAAAGTTGATTTTTCAATTTTATGAATTTTTATGGATTTTCTATTAATTTTTGAAAATAAATAAGTAAAAATACTGAAAATATGAAAAATCGTTTTTTGGTTAAAATTGGTTCCCTAGGCTTGGCTAAGGTCCCCAAAGTTGATTTTTCAATTTTATGAATTTTTATGGATTTTTTATTACTTTAGCAATAGAAAAAATGATTAAAGATCAGGTGTCAACAGCTGCCCCTCTTTGAAAGGAAGCTCGGTAGAGGTTCATTTCAAAGACGAGATGACACCTGGATTCTTATCGACTCAATACAAGGAAATAAAAAGAGTCGTGACATGATTGTTCCACTGAAAATGAAATGAGAACCTAAGGATTCGTTATATAAAAAAACTTTAGGGTGGTTGAACTTGAATCCGTATGGTGGATCAACCCATGGTAGATTCCTAATAAAAGGATTCTACTGATTAAAAATTGAATTAAAATTTGACCCGTATGGTGGGTCATACCATTTGACCCGTATGGTGGGTCGTACCATGGTAGATTCCTAATAAAAGGATTCTACTGATTAAATTTTGATTAAGATTTGACCCGTATGGTAGGTCACCACATGGAGATACCTGTAAGAAGGACTTGGTGCCTGTAGAAAGGACTTGGTGCTAGTAAAAAGGACTTGGTGCTTTGCTTGTAAGAAGAACTTTGTGCCTGTAAGAAGGACTTGCTTTGCCTGTAAGAAGGACTTGATTTGCCTGTAAGAAGGACTTTGTTTGCCTGTAAAAAGGACTTACTTTGCCTGTAAGAAGGACTTTGTGCCTGTAAGAATGACTTGATTTGCCTGTAAGAAGGACTTTGTTTGCCTGTAAGAAGGACTTTATGCCTGTAAGAAGAACTTGATTTGCCTGTAAGAAGGACTTTATGCCTGTAAGAAGGACTTTGTGCCTGTAAGAAGGACTTGATTTGCCTATAAGAAGGACTTTGTGCCTGTAAGAAGGACTTGGTTTGCCTGTAAGAAGGACTTAGTTTGCCTGTAAGAAGGACTTAGTTTGCCTGTAAGAAGGACTTTATGCCTTTAAGAAGGACTTGATTTGCTTGTAAGAAGGACTTTGTTTGCCTGTAAGAAGGACTTTGTGCCTGTAAGAAGGACTTGATTTGCCTGTAAGAAGGACTTTGTGTACCTCAAAGGGTGCCATTCTGAAATCTGGGGAGACCAGGAATCCTGCAGAAGCTCAAACCCAAATTATATTCTCCTGTCGTTTTAGGAATAAACCAAAGAGGCAGAGATCAAAAGGTCTCGAACATTATTGTCCTTGAGACAAATCATGCTTTATTGAAGAATGTGGATACCTGTATATACCGCAATGGATTCGAGTATCCCAACAACCGTCAGAATTCATTCTCTTGAAAGGTTCTAGTTGAAGATATACTTACCTGAGAATTTGGAAGAAATGCTTGGTGGCTTCTAGACAACCAGGCTTGTTCATTCAATAATCGCCGAATGAATTTCAAGACTTTGGAAGGTAACTCAAACACCGGGAATGTGTTGCCTGTCGGGCAATGTCAGAGCTTACATGTGCAAGCATTTTCATCAATGCGTTCATTGGTTCATACAAAATTGTTTAGCTAAGTTTGCCATGATTAAAGGCAGTCTATGTAATAACTCATGATGCAATCGATCAACATATAGATCATGTATTGCATTACCACTTCTGTTTAAGGAGGTTCTTATAGTATGAACACCTCGAATGTAATCTGAATGGGGGACTTCATTTCGAAATGGCTTTTTCTCACTCTGGAGAAAGGCTGTTTATCTGTAGATCAAAATGTTAGACCTGTGTGGAAATGGTTTGCCTTTCCTCATCCTGTCATGCCCCATTCTGCACATTTGATATCTCCTGTGCAGTTTATGCTCTAAGTTGGAGTTGGTAAGTTAAACACACGGAATAGTCATACATAATTCATGAACTATGTAAGCACAATGCAGATGTGACAATTTTTTAGCATCACGTGTGTTTATATAATGTGCAAATATGGGCGAATTTAAATTGCCCCTGGTATGTGGGCGGACCGAACAAATTGGGAAGCCTACTCCTTATGTCGAGGGGTGGTTTGTCTCAAACTTTATCCCTGCGCGATGAAGCATATGGGCGAGGGAGCATTTTGGTTTGTTTAATGCCCCTGCAAGAAGCAGAGAAATTATTCTTGAAACCAAACGAGATAAGGAAGACATATTTGCTTTTTCGTTTCAGAGCTTGCGATCAATTTGCCCCATTTTTCACCAGAATAGATCTTGTCAGGTGATCATACTTTTCTTTTGGATTTGTCTCCTTCAACATGTTAAATGTTAGTATAAATATTTCCTGTGAAAAGAAAAGGAGACATGTCAACCAGTATTAAAAAGGATAAATTGGAAACGATACTGATTTACCCTTCATCTTGAATGCCTTGGACAAGTCTTTTACCAATTTTGCTGGATTGAGTTTTCTTCGACTTTTGTTGGATGCTTCACCATTAAGCCGAGAATGTAGCAAAATATTGACTTCGGTATTACTCGTCGAGTATTCCTGCTTGCAAAAAGAAATGCACAAAAAGTTGTTTCATTTATTTATAATACATACAACATTCCCCACCCTCGGGGATCGAACTCGGGATATTTCGGACCTACTGTCATCCCCCATACCATTTGGTCCATTGGACCATAGGTGTCCATGGGGCTATCCTTTCAAAGGTTAATCTTTGGGGATAAAGCAGCCTTGTTGTATCACCTTATGCCATGTTACGGTATTTCGCGTCTTTCGCTTGTACCTTCCTCTGTCCGAAGCTGTCCATCCCGTGGTAATGCCCATGAATAGATTTGCCCTCAAATTTTGTTCAACTTGTATTCGGATATGATTGCGTTCTCGGGTCGATTTGCAATTTCCTGAGAATAGAAGGGGCTTAATTTTAAAACTTGGAGCAACTGAGGGTAAATTGAAACGATACGGAGTTACCCTTCAGGTTTATCCAGATTTTTACTCGCCATCAATTCGTCGCGAGGTTGGTGAGGTGGCGGATTCGAGCATTTAATAGGGGGAAGTCGAATTATTACTCCTTGCTTTTACACATTCACAAAAGCAGAAAAACATATCACGCAAGGAAATAAAACACATTCACTCATTCAAGATCAGTTCTGCTTCCTCTACAGGCTCTCCCATGATCAGCTGGCTTCATCCCAAATTAGGTATGCATCGGCCATATCGAAGGTCTGGTGGTCACTGGCTGAACAAGTGCATCACAGTCCCGATGCTTTACCGATATCAAACTGGTTGATTATGGCGAAAAGATCATCGTCAATGTCCGCTTGGTGGTAATCTGTCCCTTCTTCCTCGGGAGGTATTGATACTGATCCAGTATCATTGGTCCTTTTGTACCCTGCTCCAACAGAACTCGATCCTGTTATAAATTGGTCTAACTCACCTCTTAAACGTGCATTTTCGATCCTCAGATCATACATTTCATCGAAGGTGAGGAGGAGGCTATTGCAGTTGGGGCAGGTGGCGGAGTCAAAAGTCTCTTTATACATCTTGTTTTCCTCTCGGAGGTTTTCATTTTCAACTCTTAGAAACTCGGCTTCGTTGTGCTCATGACGAGTCTTCATTCGGGTTCGTCTATTTTGAAACCAGAACTTGATTTGCGAAGGTTCAAGGCCTAGCTCTTGACTTAGTTCCATTTTTTGTTTGCCGTCTGGCATAGGGCACGTTCTGAAGAAAGCTTCAAGCTTTCGTACTTGCTCCTCAGTATGGCGACGGTAACGCTTCTTTTGACCTTTACCGTTGTTGTCATTGTCCTTACCGGGCTCTTGGACGTCGTCGGTGGAAGGGCCGGGCTCCATAGGCTCGATCCCAAATATGGCTTCGAACTCTTCCTCTCCCATATTCAGCAAGTAACGATAACTTTCAAGTGTGTTGGGTTGAGACATCTTCGATTTGGTTAACGATTTCTCAAAGTTTGATATCTCTTCTTGTATTTTCACTCTCTGGATTTTTCTGGGAGACTGCGTATGCTTTAAGAGTTCTCTTTCGAGCACGAATGAGAATTATCAAGAAGATGCCTCCTTTAAAATTAGACGTGAGTTTAGCAACTGTATTGCCTCTCTCAAGTGTTCTGGCTTTCTCGATTTTCTTTTCATCGTATCTCTCGCCCAGCTCGTCTCCTTCCATCTTTCCGTGGAAGGGGGCCCCTTGTTGCTGTCTCCACCGTCAATTTGCTGGCCAGTTCTTCAATAAAGATGAGTCGTATCTCTTTTCTGCCGAAAATGTCTTTGTCTCCCACTCAGCTTATTTCTTATCCTTTCTTTTTCAAAGTAGTGGCGTCTCGTCCAACTTTTCCGTAGAGACGTCGGATTTGCTTGGCTCGAGATTGGAGACGAGTAGCGGAGGTGATACTGATAGGGAATGGTAGACAGGAAAATTTGGCCAGTAGAGACTTCCCCTGCAAAAATGAAAGAGAATGCGGCAGTATATGTTCTTCATATTCTAGAAAAATTGGAACGATACTGTTTTACCCTTGTGTATACTTCCATTGAATTTGAATTGAGGAAGTTCCTTCATTTGGATTGGATTGAATTGTATGTCCCGAGTTGCCCTTCACTTTGAGCTTGCCACATATGTGCTTTGCTTAGTTGGACCTTGTTTTCTTTCGGGTTGCCTTGGACCATCATCATTTTCCATGCCATCGGGTCCGTGGACCGGAGGGCTCCTTTAATTTGAAGGTTACCTTGAAGGCGAATGAGTCCTATCGCATTCCATTGGGTCATTTCATTTTGCGACACTCTTGAGGCACTTTGCAATCCCCTGTGTGAGAATGGAACAAATCCAATTTAGCATTTTGCAACGATTGAGGGTAAATTGGAACGACACACAGTTACCCGTTTTCGAGCTCGCCTGGGCTTTTCACTTGAAATTTCCCTACGTGAGGCCATTCAACATTTCTCATTATGGCAGTCAGCGACGTTGCCACAAATTGATCCGCCCTAAATCTAGCATAAAAAGGGATTCACGCATTCGACGGGATAAATAAATTGCCCCATTGTCCTTGAATTAAATCGAGACACCTAGAAAGCTGGAAAATATCATACGCAGGGGAATTAAGCATGAAATGAAAGGTGCACTTATTCAAGGTCAGTTCTGCCTCTCCTGTGGCTCTTCGATAATCAGCTAGTCTCGTGTTGGTTCGGGTGTGGATAACCGATGTTTGAGAGTCCCTACTCACTGGCTCCTGATCGCGTCTTGGGACGTCTGTCAACCCTAAATTGGTTGACCAGGGCAGTAAGCTCATCATCTGGGTAATCTCTTGAACCTTCCAGCAACTGATGCTCGAATTGGGCATTGTTGTTGGCAAATGCTGGCGGTAGATTTCTCATTCTGTCCTCGCCATGAGCAATTTGACTTCTCATGCTGGAGCCTTCATCATTACTCGAGAAAGTGTGGGGATCACCAACTGTCCTGCTGCCAAAAACTCCTTCCATTCGAGGATTAGAGAAGTAGAAGTGCTTAGGATAACTTATTATCTGATTCTTTGGCTGCGCAGGCGCGCTGATCATGGGATGAGTTCTAGCCACAGGTTAGTGCTTAAACCAAGGAATCTGAATACACTGCTCCTGCAGTCTATACTCTTGAAGAGCATTAGGGTGATTCTAGGGGATACTTTGATTAACGCTTGGGGGATTGATGGTATGGCTACTAGCTTGGTTGATGATGGGAAGTGGCTCGCCCCATGCTAACCTGGGGAACTTATGGTGGCGAGGAGACTCGACGTTCAGGCTTGGATCAGTCCCGCCTTGGTTTTCTTGATTCTGAGCTGCATTGTGTTCTCTCACCCTTTTTCTGTACTTCTGAAGATGACTCGAAACATTTGCTTTAGTGAGTCCCTCTACCTTCATAATTTCCAATATATGTTGCGGCCGTGCCGAATCTATTCCTAGCTGCTGAACTGCATTAACAAACATACGATGCAGCTCGGGAGACTAACTCATCTTCTTTCTCCAGTTGCTTGGAACAAAATTGAAGGCTTGATGCTTGTTCTCATGGTCGTGCAATTGCTTCCTTACCACGTGCTGCCATATGTTTTGAAGCATCTGAACTCTAACTGGTTTCGTTACGACGTCTTGGGCCCCATTTAAGACAGCCTTCATTAGGGCTTGCTGATCATCGCTTGCCGATATTACGAGGACTGGCATGTTTAATTTAGAATTGATGACTTCCAAGAGAGTGAAAACATCCATGTCAATCCCTACCATGGCGGTGAGGACGATATCAAACGGGTCACTACTCCTCCTTAATATCTCTAAGGCCTCTGTCGCCTTTGCTTGAGCTACAACCTTATACCGGCATTTTCTTAATACGGTAACAAGGATTGACAGAGAGACTGGATTACCGTCAATGGCCATGACCAGTAGACCCTCAGGGTAAGGAACTTCATCAGCTTTGACCAGGGTTGAACATGCCCCCGTTCCCCTAACACTCGACATATTTCTGGATCTAGGACTGCCGATTCGAGACCGCCTTGGGATGTCTTCTTGGACTTGAGGGATCACGAGATCGTTGATGCCTTCTCGTAACAGGCTTTGAAAGCCGATGCTTTGATGGTGAAGGTTTTGAATTCCTCTCCCACGAGAACTCCTTCCTCTCTATCTTTCTCCTGCGAGTTCTTGCGAATGAACTCTGACTATCAAATGGGGACAAGTTCTCTCTCTGGCAATAGCAACGACTTCCCTCTTCACGGGCAGCGCTATTAGATTTTCCGAGGGAGAAAATCTGATATTCAGCTTTTGATCAAAAGGGAAATCCTTGTTTCTCGCTCAGTTTGTCTTCTTTTTTCTTTTTGTGATAGAGGGCCCCTGTCAAGATCTCCACCGTCGATTTACTGGCGGGTCCTCCAATGAAGACAAGTCGTATCTCCTTTTCGCTAACGTTTGCCGTGTCTTCCACTCAGCTCATCTTTCCGTCTTCTTTTTCAAAGTGGCGGTGTCTCGTCAAACTTTCTGCGGAGATTTCGGACTCGCTTAGCTCGCAGTCGCCATCTGATGGGAATTCGAGCCAACGAGGGTGGTGCCAATAGAGAATGGTAGATAAGAGAAATCTTGACTGGTTGATACCGTCACTATGAAATCAATATTTACTTCAAAGCAGATTACCATCTTCGCATTCCGCTCATCTGCCTCACCTCTCTCCCCCTTTCTTTCGTATTCTGCTTTCAAAAATGGCCAATTCTCCTAACCATACCTTATCCGCCGAAGTCCTAGCTGGGTGGGAGAGACTCTACAATCTTCTTGGTAGAGGTTACGCTCATATAGCCAAAAACTCTACCGTTGAGGCTGAAATTCTCGGTTTATTTAGGACCGTGGACGCTGCTTCTGTTGAGGGTACCCAACTAGGGAAGGAGTATCGGAACTTCTCGACCCTCTTCATCAATTTTCTGGCTGCCTATAACCGTGCTTATGAGACGGTCCTTGTGACCGCCGTCGTGAAAGCCCGTTACCGAGACCGGCACGAGCGTCTAGCAACAGTTACGTTTGTGGCTGATAATCACAAAAAGGCCCTCAAGTTTGCCAACGATCAGCTTTCATGGCTGGTTCGTGAGAGGGGAAAGTTGGTGGACCGTCTGGCCTTGGTCCGAACTTACGCCGAACAGGAGCCAGGCAATATTGTGATGAGGTGTAAATGTGGTTGGCTGCAGGAGAGACTTGATGACATTACGGCAGACATTGCTTTCGAGAGGGCAGCGGTTCCGGACCTGGAGTTTGCCGTTGAGCATTACGAGGCCACTATGGCCCAGGTTAAAGAGAAGTGCGATCGCCTCTTCTTTAGGCTCGCGGAGCTTGATCCCGAGAGCGCCCGGTGCATCCAGAGCATCAACTGTTTGGAGAGTCAGTTGAACTCTTTCGTAATGGTCATCAGGGCCCAATTTGGCTTTACCTTTCCTCCCCAGTGAGTTGTTGTAATACTCTTTGATGAATGGAATGAAAGAAAAGCTTCACGTGTTTTGTTTTGTTTTGTTTTTTTAATTTTCCTGCTATCGTTTCTTCCGCATAGCATAACAGAACGATTTGAGGTACCGAAGATGTCGAGGCTTAATGTTCTTCTTGATGTTCTTGTTTAATTGCTCCAGACGATGATATCGAGAACATTGATGATGGGTTCGGCGGTGGCCCCCACTATCCATCTTGAGATCACGAACAATAACGCTATGACAACTCGATCAGTGCGCTGGTAGTAAATCCGGCCACCTGTTGTGTGCCCACTTTTATCCATATTTTGTTTCTTTCGGCGTCTACTTGCTCGTGTCGGTCGCCTGTAGCATCGGGAGAAATTCTTGTGGGCTACGTTCATTAATAGAACCTCGGTCCTCTGAAGCCCTCCGCGTGTTTCGGATAAGAGGAAATTTTAAGACCGATCTCTGGTTGATTTAATCAGGTAAAGGTATTTGTTTCATGGGTTCTGATTATATAATCCATATTGTCTTTCAAAAGACGCGAGATCCTCTGCAATACATTAAATATACCTCCGTGTTTAATCAGTATAAATCCACCGTCATATCAGAATACACTGCCCATACAAGTTTACGAATTGACACAACTTTGCCTGTCAAAGATGGACAGTGTTCGTTTGCCCCCCAGAATTAACGGTTGAAGCCTTGGTGTTTTTCGTCTTTTGGCATTTCTAAAGATGATTCTTGATATATTATTGAACTTAATTTTTACACCCGTCTGGGGTATCTAGGATCTTCCTGCAAAAGAAAAGGATATAATTAGTATGCGACACAAGGAATGTCGGTCCATGACTCCTATATTAGTCCAATTTGATTTTTTCTATTTTATAGAGAAATCAGAAAAAAAAAAGAAAAAAAAATTTCCTTAGGAAGAAATGGGTTAATTTCTGATACAGAATTTTTTACAGATTTATTACTCTTTTTTATTATTTTTTTTAAGGAATGTGACAAAATCTCTTGACGTTTACTAAAATTTTTGAAGGAATTTCCTTTTTATCAAAATAAATTTTCAGAGGTAAATTTGTCAGGAAAATTTTATTTTTATTGAATCAGGAAAGACCTGACAGAAATCCTTTATTGGTTAACAAAATTCCCCCGAGACATTAGTCTAATTTTATTTAGAGAAAATTTTCTTAGAAAAACATGAGCGAATTTCTCGAAAAGAATTTTTGTTGCAAGTTTTTATAATTTGAAAGAATGTGATAAAATCACTTGATGTTTACCAAAGTTTTTTTTTTAAGGAATTTTTCTTTTTATCGAAATAAATTTTCAAAGGAAAATTTGTCAGGAAAATTTCATTTTTATTGAACCAAGAAAAACATGACAAAAATCTCTTATTGGTCAATACAATTCCCCCGAGACATTAGTCTAATTTTATTTAGAGAAACTTTTCTTAGAAAAACATGAGCGAATTTCTCGAGAAGAATTTTCTTGCAAGTTTTTATAATTTGAAAAATGTGATAAAATCACTTGATGTCTACTAGAGTTTTTTTTAAGGAATTTTTCTTTTTATTGAAATAAATTTTTAGAGGAAAATTTTTTCAGGAAAATTTCATTTTTATTGAAGCAATAAAAACATGACAAAAATCCCTTATTGATTAATAAAATTTCCATGAAGGGATTTTTTCACATCATTTTTTCAAAAAAAAAAATAAAAAGAAATGAGGGACAAATTTAATTTTTATTTTCTTTTAAAAGAATGGTCGTAATATGAAGCTCAAAAACTAACTAACACCTAGCATGGACCGATCGAAAATAAATACAAGATAAAATTAGAGAACTTACTTTTACCTTGGAGAAATGCAAATCACATAGTCATGCGCATGACTCAAGTGAGGAGTGGACTCTAGAAAATAAAAGAAGGAGAGACAGGGGTATGAACCTAAAAGGCCCCCACTATCTGAATTGACAACCTTACCCTCCACGCAATCAAATCACAATGGGAAAAATTGTCAATTCAGATAATGAGCGGGATAAAATATGGTCAACCCAAGCGCAATCGACGCAAGAGCGTTGCATATTCGATCCCTATCTATGGTTACCTAGGAAAAATTTCGCGACTTGGGTTTAGACGCTTGTGTGTGCAGGTGTTGTGATCCTCAGAATATGCAAGACATGCACAACAATTAATATCAAAACAGCGCTTCTAAAAATGTGTAAATTAAACATAATCCCAACACCGAGCCTGCAAAACAAAGGGGTTAGCCAAACACTCCACCCCTTATAACTCCCATCCTGCAAAAACATATAACACCTATAGAATGAGTCCCAAGCAAGATCGCCAGAAGCGAGATATCCATGAAATTTTCATTGGCCTAAGTCCACTAAGACTTTTAAAATTTCGAAAAAATTTAAGTATTCCAATTGGTATCTTTTTTCGAAAATTTAAAAATCTCTATTCCCCAGTGGAGTCGCCAAGCTGTCGCGACCCTCTAAAAAAAATTTAAAATTTTAAAGGGGGTTAACGGATTATTAGGTTAATTAGATTTGACTAACCTAACGCGGACCCTCCCAAGCCCTACCGAATCGCAACTTTGGTTTTTGTTTAAATGATTTTAAAATTTGGAGTCGCCACTAATCGTTCTTGGTAGGTCGATTAGAAACCTAAATAAATTAGCGGGAGAACTAATTTATTCCTGCGAACCAGAGATTAGGGGCTCGGGGACTTGGTTACACTAGTTAATTAAAACTAATGCCCTTTCGGTACCTTAATTTCATGGATATCCTAATTCGGCAACTCAGGCTTGGTTTATTCCTAAGGTTATAGTAGGGTATTCTCTTTTGTGTTTTCACTTTTTAAATAGGATGCGTGGATGGTATATATTTTTATTTGTTATATTTTTTTAAGTGTTAAAGATTCCCTGAAGCCGAAAGAAGGAGTGTGTTAACGACTTCTGTGCAGTATTACGACCTACTCATCTTTTGGGTCTGATGATTCAAAAATTAAATTATAGGAAGTACATGACAGTGAATAAACACCTCCAATGGGAGGCCTAGCATTGGCTTGGCTCTTCCCTTTGGGATTTAAGGTACAGGTATTTAAGTTGCAAGTATTTAAACTACTGTAAGTAAAAACCTCCAATGGGAGGCTAAGCATTGGCTTGGCTCTTCCCTTTGGGATTTAAAATGAAGAAAAAATGAAAAAATTGAAAAATCAACTTTGGAAGCCTTGGCCAAGCCTAGGCAACCACTTTTGAACAAAAAATAAAATTTCATATTATATATATTTTTAATTGTTTTTTAAAAAAAAATACAAAAATACTTGAAAATTTTGGAAAAATAACATTTGAGGCAAAAAAAAATACACAAAGATAGTTAATATTTTTTATTTTAAATCTATTTTCATATTGGCCATCGCAAATTCAGAAAAATCCAATTCGAGTCACGTGTTCCTTCACGAGTATAATCTTGAATTGGGCCTAAAAAAATTTAATTTGAGTCAACTTATTTTTAATTTTCACTTTTTATGAGTTGTGACATTGTCTTCTAATATTTTAAATTTTCATCTTGGCCCAATTATACCCAGAATGACTTAATTTTGCAAAAGGGCTTTAATTAAATTCTGCATTATTTTCAACGGCAAGAAATGAGCTTAAATTTGACATGTGGTAAATTTTGGTGTGTCAAAAATTGTGAGGAGATTTGGACTTAAAGAAATATATTTTTTCAGGGACTAAATTGTAAATACTTAAAATTCAAGGACTAGAGTGCAAATACTTAACTCTTGAAGGATTATTTTACAAATAACAAAAAGAAGAGTTAGTGGATAAATTAGAATAGAGAAGGGAAGATGGAGAAGAGGAGATGAAGAAGAGAAGTTGGAGAAGAATGGATGGAGAAAATAAGATAAGAATATAGAATGGAAGATGGAGAAGAGTTAGTAGAGAAATTAGAATGGAAGATAAGAATAGAGAAGGGAAGATGGAGATGAAGAAGAGTTAGTGGAGAAATTAGAATGGGAGATAAATATGGAGAAGGGAAGATGAAGATGAAGAAGAGTTAGTGGAGAGATTAGAATATGAGATAGAGATGGAGAATGGAAGATGAAAATGAAGAAGAGTTAGTGGAGAAATTAGAATGGGAGATAGAGTTAGTGGAAAAATTAGAATGGGAGATAGATGAGTAGATTATAAAAGGAGGAAGAAGTGAGCTTGAGGGGGGAATTTTTTAGAGAGAAAATTGGAAGTGTTTAGGATGAAATTTTTTGGAGAGAAAATTTTGGATGTTTGAGAGAGTTTTGGGAGATAGAAGAAAAATTTGAGAGAAAGAAAATACCAAAAGAGAGAGAATTTTGAAGATGATGGGAGTTTAAAGCTAGGGGTTATCATCACAAATTCCTTCATCGATCAATATAAATCAAGAGTTCATCCTCGTCAACGAGCAAGCAAATTCGAGCTAAGTGTTTTTATTTATTCATTTATTTATGGTTTTACTCGTAAATTAGCACAAATTGTATACACTTTCTCCATCTCCCTTTTTCTTTTATTTCCATAATTATGTCAGGAAAATGATATCTCTATGTCAACAGCAAAAATCTCGTAGAGATGCAAAAATCGGCCCAAACAAGCTCCTAAGCTGTCCATCGATTTTCTCAACTGATCTGTGACTAAAAGTGCCTCTTAATTCAAAAGAAACTCTCTATATTGGGAACATAGAGAGCAAATATCAATTATAGAAATCCCTCCCAAAAAAACGGGAGATAAGTACTCTTTCCACTCTTCTGGTTTTAGGTGTAGAATAGCACATATTTTGTATACTGACACTTCACTCTATTTTATGTCAGGAAGCCACAGCTCTATATCAATGGTCAACCCTATGGAAGCACAAAATCGACTTGGAGGAGTCCTCAAGCGCGCACAAATTTCAAATTGTTGAATCAATTCGTTGTATTTCATTTTAAAGAATTCATACCCCAAAATGGAGAGGACAAAGTCCATCCGCAATTTAAATACCTGCACCATAAATCCCAAAGGGAAGAGCTACCTTAAATCCCAAAGGGAAGAGCCAAGCCAATGCTTAGCCTCCCATTGGAGGTTTTTACTTACAGTAGTTTAAATACTTGCAACTTAAATACCTGTACCTTAAATTCCAAAGGGAAGAGCCAAGCCAATGCTAGGCCTCCCATTGGAGGTGTTTATTCACTGTCATGTACTTCCTATAATTTAATTTTTGAATCATCAGACCCAAAAGATAAGTAGGTTGTAATACTGCACAGAAGTCGTTAACACACTCCTTCTTTCGGCTTCAGGGAATCTTTAACACTTAAAAAAATATAACAAATAAAAATATATACCATCCATGCATCCTATTTAAAAAGTGAAAACACAAAAGAGAATACCCTACTATAACCTTAGGAATAAACCAAGCCTGAGTTGCCGAATTAGGATATCCATGAAATTAAGGTACCGAAAGGGCATTAGTTTTAATTAACTAGTGTAACCAAGTCCCCGAACTCCTAATCTCTGGTTCGCAAGAATAAATTAGTTCTCCCGCTAATTTATTTAGGTTTCTAATCGACCTACCAAGAACGATTAGTGGCGACTCCAAATTTTAAAATCATTTAAACAAAAACCAAAGTTGCGATTCGGTAGGGCTTGGGAGGGTCCGCGTTAGGTTAGTTAAATCTAATTAACCTAATAATCCGTTAACCCCCTTTAAAATTTTAAATTTTTTTTAGAGGGTCGCGACAGACTAGCGACTTGATTTGCCTATAAGAAGTCAACTTAGCTGAACAATTTTGTATGAACCAATGAACGCATTGATGAAAATGCTTGCACATGTTAGCTCTGACATTGCCTGACAGGCAACACATTCCTGGTGTTTGAGTTACCTTCCAAAGTCTTGAAATTCATTTGGCGATTATTGAATGAACAAGCCTGGTTGTCGAGAAGCCACCAAGCATTTCTTTCAAATTCTCAGGTAAGTATATCTTCAACCTGAACCTTTCAAGAGAATGAATTCTGACGGTTGTTGGGGTACTCGAATCCATTGCGGTATATATAGGTATCCACCTTCTTCAATAAAGCATGATTTGTCTCAAGGACAGAAATGTTCGAGACCTTTTGATCTCTGCCTCTTTGGTTTATTCCTAAAGCGACAGGAAAATATAATTTGGGTTTGAGCTTCCATAGGATTCCTGATCTCCCCAGATTTCAGAATGGCACCCTTTGAGGTACACCAAGCCCTTCTTACAGGCAAACTAAGTCCTTCTTACAGGCAAACCAAGTCCTTCTTACAGGCATAAAGTCCTTCTTATAGGCAAACTAAGTCCTTCTTACAGGCAAACCAAGTCCTTCTTACAGGCATAAAGTCTTTCTTACAGGCAAACTAAGTCCTTCTTACAGGCACACCAAGTCCTTCTTACAGGCACAAAGTCCTTCTTACAGGCAAACCAAGTCCTTCTTACAGGCATAAAGTCCTTCTTACAGGCAAATCAAGTCCTTCTTACAGGCAAACAAAGTCCTTCTTACAAGCAAAACAAGTCCTTCTTATAGGCAAATCAAGTCCTTCTTACAGGTACAAAGTCCTTCTTATAGGCACAAAGTCCTTCTTACAGGAAAATCAAGTCCTTCTTACAGGCAAATCAAGTCCTTCTTACAAGCAAATCAAGTCCTTCTTATAGGCAAACCAAGTCCTTCTTACAGGCATAAAGTCCTTCTTATAGGCAAATCAAGTCCTTCTTACAGGCAAGCTAAGTCCTTCTTACAGGCACAAAGTCCTTCTTACAGGCACCAAGTCCTTCTTACAGGCAAATCAAGTCCTTCTTACAGGCACAAAGTCCTTCTTACAGGCAAATCAAGTCCTTCTTACAGGCAAATCAAGTCCTTCTTACAGGCATAAAGTCCTTCTTACAGGCAACGCAAGTCCTTCTTACAGGCACAAAGTCCTTCTTACAGGCAAAGTAAGTCCTTCTTACAGGCAAATCAAGTCCTTCTTACAGGCAAATTAAGTCCTTTTTACAGGCAAATCAAGTCCTTCTTACAGGCACAAGTCCTTTTTACAGACACCAAGTCCTTTCTACAGGCACCAAGTCCTTCTTACAGGTATCTCCATGGGGTGACCTACCATACGGGTCAAATCTCAATCAAAATTTAATCAGTAGAATCCTTTTATTAGGAATCTACCATGGTACGACCCACCATACGGGTCAAATGGTATGACCCACCATACGGGTCAAATTTTAATTCAATTTTTAATCAGTAGAATCCTTTTATTAGGAATCTACCATGGGTTGATCCACCATACGGGTTCAAGTTCAACCACCCTAAAGTTTTTTTATATAACGAATCCTTAGGTTCTCATTTCATTTTCAGTGGAACATTCATGTCACGACTCTTTTTATTTCCTTGTATTGAGTCGATTAGAATTCAAGTGTCATCTCGTCTTTGAAATGAACCTCTACCGAGCTTCCTTTCAAAGAGGGGCAGCTGTTGACACCTGATCTTTAATCATTTTTTCTATTGCTAAAGTAATAAAAAAATCCATAAAAATTCATAAAATTGAAAAATCAACTTTGGGGACCTTAGCCAAGCCTAGGGAACCAATTTTGACCAAAAAACGATTTTTCATATTTTCAGTATTTTTCGGAATTTTTATTTTCGAAAATTCATAAAACAAAAAATGAAGAAAAAATGAAAAAATTGAAAAATCAACTTTGGAAGCCTTGGCCAAGCCTAGGCAACCACTTTTGAACAAAAAATAAAATTTCATATTATATATATTTTTAATTTTTTTTTCAAAAAAAATACAAAAATACTTGAAAATTTTGGAAAAATAACATTTGAGGCAAAAAAAAAATACACAAAGATAGTTAATATTTTTATTTTAAATCTATTTTCATATTGGCCATCGCAAATTCAGAAAAATCCAATTCGAGTCACGTGTTCCTTCACGAGTATAATCTTGAATTGGGCCTAAAAAAATTTAATTTGAGTCAACTTATTTTTAATTTTCACTTTTTATGAGTTGTGACATTGTCTTCTAATATTTTAAATTTTCATCTTGGCCCAATTATACCCAGAATGACTTAATTTTGCAAAAGGGCTTTAATTAAATTCTGCATTATTTTCAACGGCAAGAAATGAGCTTAAATTTGACATGTGGTAAATTTTGGTGTGTCAAAAATTGTGAGGAGATTTGGACTTAAAGAAATATATTTTTTCAGGGACTAAATTGTAAATACTTAAAATTCAAGGACTAGAGTGCAAATACTTAACTCTTGAAGGATTATTTTACAAATAACAAAAAGAAGAGTTAGTGGATAAATTAGAATAGAGAAGGGAAGATGGAGAAGAGGAGATGAAGAAGAGAAGTTGGAGAAGAATGGATGGAGAAAATAAGATAAGAATATAGAATGGAAGATAGAGAAGAGTTAGTAGAGAAATTAGAATGGAAGATAAGAATAGAAAAGGGAAGATGGAGATGAAGAAGAGTTGGTGGAAAAATTAGAATGGGAGATAAATATGGAGAAGGGAAGATGAAGATGAAGAAGAGTTAGTGGAGAGATTAAAATATGAGATAGAGAT
The DNA here is from genome assembly GCA_016432845.1 of Psidium guajava. NCBI lineage: Eukaryota > Viridiplantae > Streptophyta > Magnoliopsida > Myrtales > Myrtaceae > Psidium > Psidium guajava. The sequence goes on from CM028225.1 coordinate 15,945,129, forward strand.
GGAGAATGGAAGATGAAAATGAAGAAGAGTTAGTGGAGAAATTAGAATGGGAGATAGAGTTAGTGGAAAAATTAGAATGGGAGATAGATGAGTAGCTTATAAAAGGAGGAAGAAGTGAGCTTGAGGGGGGAATTTTTTAGAGAGAAAATTGGAAGTGTTTAGGATGAAATTTTTTGGAGAGAAAATTTTGGAAGTTTGAGAGAGTTTTGGGAGATAGAAGAAAAATTTGAGAGAAAGAAAATACCAAAAGAGAGAGAATTTTGAAGATAATGGGAGTTTAAAGCTAGGGGTTATCATCACAAATTCCTTCATCGATCAATATAAATCAAGAGTTCATCCTCGTCAACGAGCAAGCAAATTCGAGCTAAGTGTTTTTATTTATTCATTTATTTATGGTTTTACTCGTAAATTAGCACAAATTGTATACACTTTCTCCATCTCCCTTTTTTTTATTTCCATAATTATGTCAGGAGAATGATATCTCTATGTCAACAGCAAAAATCTCGTAGAGATGCAAAAATCGGCCCAAACAAGCTCCTAAGCTGTCCATCGATTTCTCAACTGATCTGTGACTAAAAGTGCCTCTTAATTCAAAAGAAACTCTCTATATTGGGAACATAGAGAGCAAATATCAATTATAGAAATCCCTCCCAAAAAAACGGGAGATAAGTACTCTTTCCACTCATCTGGTTTTAGGTGCAGATTAGCACATATTTTGTATACTGACACTTCACTCTATTTTATGTCAGGAAGCCACAGCTCTATATCAATGGTCAACCCTATGGAAGCACAAAATCGGCTTGGAGGAGTCCTCAAGCGTGCACAAATTTCAAATTGTTGAATCAATTCGTTGTATTTCATTTTAAAGAATTCATACCCCAAAATGGAGAGGACAAAGTCCATCCGCAATTTAAATACCTGCACCATAAATCCCAAAGGGAAGAGCCAAGCCAATGCTTAGCCTCCCATTGGAGGTTTTTACTTACAGTAGTTAAATACCTGCAACTTAAATACATGTACCTTAAATCCCAAAGGGAAGAGCCAAGCCAATGCTTAGCCTCCCATTGGAGGTTTTTACTTACAGTAGTTAAATACCTGCAACTTAAATACCTGTACCTTAAATCCCAAAGGGAAGAGCCAAGCCAATGCTTAGCCTCCCATTGGAGGTTTTTACTTACAGTAGTTAAATACCTGTAACTTAAATACCTGTACCTTAAATCCCAAAGGGAAGAGCCAAGCCAATACTTAGCCTCCCATTGGAGGTTTTTACTTACAGTAGTTAAATACATGCAACTTAAATACTTGTACCTTAAATCTCGAAGGGAAGAGCCAAGCCAATGCTTAGCCTCCCATTGGAGGTTTTTACTTACAGTAGTTAAATACCTGCAACTTAAATACCTGTACCTTAAATCCCAAAGGGAAAAGCCAAGCCAATGCTTAGCCTCCCATTGGAGGTTTTTACTTACAGTAGTTAAATACATGCAACTTAAATACCTGCACCTTAAATCCCAAAGGGAAGAGCCAAGCCAATGCTTAGCCTCCCATTGGAAGTGTTTATTCACTGTCATGTACTTCCTATAATTTAATTTTTGAATCATCAGACCCAAAAGATGAGTAGGTCGTAATACTGCACAGAAGTCGTTAACACACTCCCTCTTTCGGCTTCAAGGAATCTTTAACACTTAAAAAATATAACAAATAAAAATATATACTATCCACGCATCCTATTTAAAAAGTGAAGACATAAAAGAGAATACCCTACTAGAGTCTTAGGAATAAATCAAGCCCGAGTTGCCAAATTAGGATATCCATGAAATTAAGGTACCGAAAGGGCATTAGTTTTAATTAACTAGTGTAACCAAGTCCCCGAGCCCCTAATCTCTGGTTCGCAGGAATAAATTAGTTCTCCCGCTAATTTATTTAGGTTTCTAATCGACCTACCAAGAACGATTAGTGGCGACTCCAAATTTTAAAATCATTTAAACAAAAACCAAAGTTGCGATTCGGTAGGGCTTGGGAGGGTCCGCGTTAGGTTAGTCAAATCTAATTAACCTAATAATCCGTTAACCCCCTTTAAAATTTAAAATTTTTTTAGAGGGTCGCAACAGACTGGATTATTAGGTTAATTAGATTTGACTAACCTAACGCGGACCCTCCCAAGCCCTACCGAATCGCAACTTTGGTTTTTGTTTAAATGATTTTAAAATTTGGAGTCGCCACTAATCGTTCTTGGTAGGTCGATTAGAAACCTAAATAAATTAGCGGGAGAACTAATTTATTCCTGCGAACCAGAGATTAGGGGCTCGGGGACTTGGTTACACTAGTTAATTAAAACTAATGCCCTTTCGGTACCTTAATTTCATGGATATCCTAATTTGGCAACTCGGGCTTGATTTATTCCTAAGACTCTAGTAAGATATTCTCTTTTGTGTTTTCACTTTTTAAATAGGATGCGTGGATGGTATATATTTTTATTTGTTATATTTTTTAAGTGTTAAAGATTCCCTGAAGCCGAAAGAGGGAGTGTGTTAACGACTTCTGTGCAGTATTACGACCTACTCATCTTTTGGGTCTGATGATTCAAAAATTAAATTATAAGAAGTACATGACAGTGAATAAACACTTCCAATGGGAGGCCTAGCATTGGATTGGCTCTTCCCTTTGGGATTTAAGGTATAGGTATTTAAGTTACAAGTATTTAAACTACTGTAAGTAAAAACCTCCAATGGGAGGCTAAGCATTGGCTTGGCTCTTCCCTTTGGGATTTAAGGTATAGGTATTTAAGTTGCGGGTATTTAACTACTGTAAGTAAAAACCTCCAATGGGAGGCTAAGCATTGGCTTGGCTCTTCCCTTTGGGATTTAAGGTACAGGTATTTAAGTTGCAGGTATTTAACTACTGTAAGTAAAAACCTCCAATGGGAGGCTAAGCATTGGCTTGACTCTTCCCTTTGGGATTTATGGTGCATGTATTTAAATTGCGGATGGACTTTGTCCTCTCCATTCTGGGGTATGAATTCTTTAAAATAAAATACAACGAATTGATTCAACAATTTGAAATTTGTGCGCACTTGAAGACTCCTCCAAGCCGATTTTGTGCTTCCATAGGGTTGACCATTGATATAAAGCTGCGGCTTCCTGACATAAAATAGAGTGAAATGTCAGTATACAAAATATGTGCTAATCTGCACCTAAAACCAAAAGAGTGGAAAGAGTACTTATCTCCCATTTTTTTGGGAGGGATTTCTATAATTGATTTTCGCTCTCTATGTTCCCAATATAGAGAGTTTCTTTTGAATTAAGAGGGACTTTTAGTCACAGATCAATTGAGAAATCGGTGGACAGCTTAGGAGCTTGTCTGAGCCGATTTTTGCATATCTACGAGATTTTTGCTGTTGACGTAGAGATATCCTTCTCCTGACATAAAATATGGAAAAAAAAAAAGAGGAGATGGAGAAAGTGTATACAATTTGTGCTAATTTGCAAGTAAAACCATAAACAAATGAATAAATAAAAACACTTAGCTCGAATTTGCTTGCTCGTTGACGAGGATGAACTCTTGATTTATATTGATCGATGAAGGAATTTGTGATGATAATCCCTAGCTTTGAACTCCCATCATCTTCAAAATTCTCTCTCTTTTGGTATTTTCTTTCTCTCAAATTTTTCTTCAATCTCCCAAAACTCTCTCAAACATCCAAAATTTTCTCTCCAAAAAAATCCTCCCAAACACTTCAAATTTTCTCTCTCAAGAATCCTTTCTCAAGCTCACTTCTTTCTCCTTTTATAACCTACTCATCTATCTCCCATTCTAATTTTTCCACTAACTCTATCTCCCATTCTAATTTCTCCACTAACTCTTCTTCATTTTCATCTTCCATTCTCCATCTCTATCTCACATTCTAATCTCTCCACTAACTCTTCTTCATCTTCATCTTCCCTTCTCCATATTTATCTCACATTCTAATTTCTCCACTAACTCTTCTTAATCTCCATCTTCCCTTCTCTATTCTTATCTTCCATTCTAATTTCTCTACTAACTCTTCTTCATCTCCATCTTCCCTTCTCTATTCTTATCTTATTTTCTCCATCCATTCTTCTCCAACTTCTCTTCTTCATCTCCTCTTCTTCATCTTCCCTTCTCTATTCTAATTTATCCACTAACTTTTCTTTTTATTATTTGTAAAATAATCCTTCAAGAGTTAGGTATTTGCACTTTAGTCCTTGAATTTTAAGTATTTACAATTCAGTCCCTGAAAAAATATATTTCTTTAAGTCCAAATCTCCTCACAATTTTTGACACACCAAAATTTACCACATGTCAAATTTAAGCTCATTTCTTGTCGCTGAAAATAATGCATAATTTAATTAAAGCCCTTTTGCAAAATTAAGTCATTCTGGGTATAATTGGGCCAAGATGAAAATTTAAAATATTAGAAGACAATGTCACAACTCATAAAAAGTGAAAGTTAAAAATAAGTTGACTCAAATTAAATTTTTTTAGGCCCGATTCGAGATTATACTCGTGAAGGAACACGTGACTCGAATTGGATTTTTCTGAATTTGCGATGCTCAATATGAAAATAGATTTAAAATAAAAATATTAACTATCTTTGTGTATTTTTTGGCCTCAAATGTTATTTTTTCAAAATTTTCAAATATTTTTGTATTTAAAAAAAAAAATAAAAAATATATATAATATGAAAAATTATTTTTTGGTCAAAATTCGTTCCCTAGGCTTGGCTAAGGTTCCCAAAGTTGATTTTTCAATTTTATGAATTTTTATGGATTTTCTATTAATTTTCGAAAATAAATAAGTAAAAATACTGAAAATATGAAAAATCGTTTTTTGGTCAAAATTGGTTCCCTAGGCTTGGCTAAGGTCCCCAAAGTTGATTTTTCAATTTTATGAATTTTTATGGATTTTTTATTACTTTAGTAATAGAAAAAATGATTAAAGATCAGGTGTCAACAATACTCACCACCGGCTACAGCCCTCCCATGCCGTTGATCGTTGCTCCGCCGCCTCGGACCACCCTGTCGACATTGACCACAGTGCTCGCCGCCCTCTTGCTTGGATCCGACAGTCATGGTCGCTAGCTCAAGAGGTCAGTTTTGTTTCAAGGAAAAATAGAGCCCGTGGTCTCGACTCGAGCTGGAGCGGTTTCTTTCAAGTTCTCGAGTCAAAATGAGAAAAAAGGGTCCATGGCCACGAGCTCAAGCTCAACAGCGACGATCGTAAGATCAAGTTTTCACGACGGATGCTCCAGGCCTTCCTCTTTTCCTGGAGCCGCGACAGCGAGAGTGAAGACGATTAAAGGAAAAAAGAAGTGAGTTGAAGAAGAAAGCAAATGCGAGAGGAAGGAGAAAGAAAAATATCCGTTGATTTGTTACCGCCACGTCGCGGTGGATGTTCTCATCTCACGACCAGTGGCTGCTGATGCGGCCGCAAACGACCGCGGTTCATTAACAGACCTTGCCGTCATGCCTACCCGCCTTTCCATCGACGCTCATTCAGATCTAAACTTGAGTCATGCTTGTCGAGATCTGGGTTTGCATCGAGCTTTGCCTCCGTCATTGCTCCTCCATGGCCGCAACTGCAAGCAGCAGCTCCGCCGTCATCCCTAGCCACGGCAGCCATGACCGCTGTCAGAGGTCGACTCGAGAGAGAGCATTCAAAGATACAGATTCAAACGTGAAAGATCGGCGGAAATTGAAGCTAGGACGGAGCAAGGTTGCAGTGACGCCAACGACCAAATCTGGCTGGACAAGCAGCAGCGGTCCCGGCACGAGCAATGCCAACTACCGTGGACGGCTAGACCTGAAGAGCCAGCAAGTGTCCCAGCCATGGCAAATCCTCCAAGGTCAAAGGAGTAGCCATGGGCAAATGGAAAAAGGCGACGGCAAACGAAGAAATTCCAGACATTCCACATCAATTTTTTTTTTAAAAAAAAAGTGGAGGAACCATTTTGATTTTTGGACGAAAATAAGGGACCAAAAATGGTATTACTCTAATTCTTTTAAGTATTGGACTTTAACTTCGTTTCGTGGGAAAATTACAAATAAGGGACGTAATTCGCTCTCTTCGCCAACTGCTAGTTCCGATGGCTAGGGCAGGGTAAATTATGTCCAAAATTTCCAATTGCATAAAAAAAAATTGGGCAATTATCCTGAAAGCCAAAACGCCCAAATTGAATTCTAATTAGGGTTCGTCGTGGATTTTCTCCCTCTTTCCCAAGTTCGCTTTTCCTCTTTGATCTGCACTCACGTGCAACTAAAAGTCTGGATTCCCCGTCTTGATCGTGTCTATCGTTCTTCCATTAAAGATCCGATCGAGATTAGATCCCCAAGTTCGTAATTTTTTTATGACTAAAAAAAAAGTTTGAGGTAGTTTTTTTTTTATTAATACCACAGAAAATCTCAAATTAGTACACGTGTGATAAATTTGCCATAAACTATTTTTTTATAATAAAAAATTTTAAAATAGTACACTTGTGATAAATTTACCCCAAACTGGTACACTTGTAATAAATTCACCGTTCATTAGTTTTTCTTAAATTTAATATCGAATTGCTGAGTTAGGCAACACGTGATTGTTCACGGGTGTATCAGTTTAGGATTTTTACCCTCTATTTGTCACAAATGTATCAATTTATGATTTTTCGTAGTATTAACCCATTTTTAAAGAAGGGTAAATTTATCACAGATGTAATAGATTGGAGTTTTTTGTGATAAAAAGAATTAATTTAGAGCAAATTTATCGCAGATGTACTAGTTTGAGATTTTTTGTGGTCAAAAACATAGTTTGGGATAAATTTATCATAGATGTACTAGTTTTGGGTTTTCGTGATCAAAAAAATAGTTTGAGGTAGATTTGTCACATGTGCACCAGTTTAGAATTTTTTGCGGTATTAATTCTCTCTGTTTTTTTTTTTAATCGAAGAGGTAGAATTGGGATTGGATCAAAAGTTTGGAGTTTTTTACTAGACGAATTGAAAATTAGGTTAGAATTGGGATTGAAGTTAAAGGTGGGAATTTTTTAAGGATATTAGACCCTGAATTTAGTTCTTTGGGATATGTATTTTTTTTTGGTTGACAAAGGGGAGAGAACGGTGCTTACAAGTTCCAATCTGTGAAAAGAATCGGCCTATCCGGGAGTTTGATCACTCCGAGTGCGAACTCCATTGATGTCGAGTGGTCCTGGAGCAACATTTTAACCCTTCCACCTTTCTCGAATTCTTTTTGCTTTTTATGATCTGTCGATGTCGGGCCACATCATTATCACGTGTTAATTATTCACATGTCAGTTATGTCATGTCATCAATTTAATGGGGTTCGCAACAATACATGAGAAAACGACTTGATTGCATAGTCGAGGAAGATAGAGGGTCGATTAAGCAATAAAAAAAAGTTAAAAAGAGGAACAAATTCCACCAACAAACGGAACTTAGAGAGCTGAAATGCGCGCTTACTCCTCATTTGTTAGTTCCCAAAAGCCCACGAAAACATACTTAAGTTGATTAGCGGCTTGATTGCACTTGCTCAAATTGAAAATCGGGAATTCAAATCTAGGAAAGGGAATCGGTTAGCGGATAAAAAGTCGAGTTTCTTAATGAATTTTATTGGGGGTAATAAATGTGTTCGTGATGAATGAAGCCAGAATCTCACCAAATTCGATTCTCTTGATAAAAGATCACCAGGTGATCGTGCATCATTTATAGCTATTTTGGGAAAGCCACAGGGACATCAAATGTCCAAATCCTACCAAGCGTTATCCTCCCGTGTCCTAACAGTAGCCAAGCGCGTGCCTATGCATTGGTCTTACTTCGGAACAACAATCGTCATTGTCCATTTGAAGAAGTAGATTTTGCCGATTAGGTCGGACCATGTCTCTTTTGGGCTTTGTTCTGTCTAAGATCCTTATTCTAAAAAGTTAAACCTCCAAATCGCTCTCAAACTGCAGAGTCAGTGAGGCATTAAGCAGGGAATCGGGGCAAAGAGCGCTTCAAATATCCATGGAAAGAACCTTTCTTGAGTCCTGCTCTTGCACATATGGTAAACGTGACCCTAACATACTAGATACCGGTTAGGGGTCCGAGTAAGACATGGGAGCCCGCCTTACTCTCGTAGAGAAAAGATACGCGAGTCCCGAGACTTAATTACGCTAGATAAGCATAACGCTCATTATTCATTTGGAAAAAAGAAAACACTTTATATCCGGTTTTTTCAATTTTATTCATAACATGCATCTAAGTATCCATGCAGAAAAAAAAATTGCGGTTAGGCAACAAAATTTGAACGCTCGCAAAGCAAATTGAGTCATGGGACTTAATTAGGCTAGATAAGTCTAATACTTACACCTGTTTTTCATTTTCTTTTTCGTGTTTTACATCTGATTTTATCAATTTTTTTTTCATAACATACATCTAAGTACCCATGCAAGAAAAAAAAAAGTGTTCAGGCAACAAAATTGGAACTCTCGCAAAGCAAAGGTCCATGAGTCTTGAGACTTGATTACACTAGATAAGTCTAATGCCCATTACCGGCACCCTTTCTTTTTTAAGAAAAAACGCTTTACATGCTATTTTCTCAATTTTATTCATAACATGCATCTGAGTACCCATGCAAAAAAAAAAAGTGCTCCGAAAAAAAAATAAACTCTTGTAAAGCAAAGATCAATGAGTTCTAGGACTTTATTACGTTAGATATGTCTAACACCCATTATCAGCAACCTTTTCTTTCATTTAGAAAAAGAAAAAAAAAACATTTCACATGCGATTTTCTCAATTTTATTCATAATATGCATCTAAGTACCCATGTTAAAAAAAAAAAGTGCTTAGGGAACAAAATTTAAGCTCTTGGAAAGTAAAGATTCGTGAATCCTGCAGGTACTTGATTACACTAGATAAGTCAAACACCCATTATCATCACCTTTTTTTTTTGTTTAATTAGAAAAAAGAAGCTTTACATGCGATTTTCTCCACTTTATTCATAACATCCATCTAAGTACTCATGCAAAAAAAAAAAAAGTGCTCAGGCAGCAAACTTGAACTCTTGTAAAGCAAAGATCTATGAGTTATGAGATTTGATCACGCTATATAAGTCTAACGCCCATTATCAACACTTCTTTTATTTTTTATTTTAAAAAAAATTTGCATGCGATTTTCTTAATTTTATTCATAATTTGCATCTAAGTACCCATGCAAAAAATAAAAATAAAAAAACGCTTAGGCAACAAAGCTTAAACTCTCGCAAAGCAAAGATTCGTGAGTCTTGGAACTTGATTGAGCACGCCCATGATCGATGCCTTTTTTTCCGTTTAGAAAAAATGACTTGTGTGCGGTTTTCTTTTTCTCAATTTTAAACTCAAACCGATGTTTTAGGGATCCGCCCAAATACATGGCTTCGTCTACTGTCACCACTCCTGCTACTGCGAAAAATGGTGCAGATCACCGCCGTGCATACACCGTAGATGAGCTTGACTAGTGTCCCCACCTCCGTGGTAATATGACTCGACGCGGTGGCTCTCATCAGGCTGTGTGGCGTAGCTAAGCCCGGCGTGTTATGCAATATCGGTGCGTAATTCCCCTACGACCTTTTTGGCCACCCCGGGTATCCGCCGTCCCTCTTCCTCCCTCTTCTCGTCATCAACGATTCTACTCTTGCGTAAAACTACGTTGAATGAATCACCGTCTGCATGCGCCACAGATGTGCTCGACTAAGTGCCCTCCTCCGTGGTAATGAGACTCCACGTGGTGGCTCTGATCAAGCTGTGTGGTGTAGCTGGCCCCGTCGCCATACATTAGGGCGTAATTCCAATACGACGTCATTGGCGCCGCCGGGTATCCGTCGTATGACATTTTGCTCACCCCCATGGTGACCAAATTGCTTTCCTCCTCCTTCCCGTCATCACGACCGTCCTCCTTCTCCCAGCGTCCACTGCCAGCAGCAGTGGCGGGCTTGTCCTTCTTGTCGATCGTGGCTTCTTCTTTCTTAGGTAGGGCCACTTCCACGCTCCGCTTGAGCTTGTCTTCAAGGTATGGCGAGAGCCCATTCACGTCCACCGTGCTCTTTAGTGTGACTAGATCTTTGGCTTCATCTACGGTTAACGATTCTTCTCCTGCGTAAAGCGACATTCTATGGATCATCCCGTGCATGCTGCACTGCAAATGTGCTTGACTAATAGGGCTCCTCGTGATGGGTTTGATCAGGCTACATGGCATAGCTGGCCCCGGTGCCATACACCAGTGCGTGATTCCAGTACGACGTCATCGGCTGCGCCAGATATCCGTCATATGGCATTTTGTTCACCTCTACATTGTCCACATTGCTTCCCTCCTCCTTTCAGTCGTCACAGCCTTCCTTTTTCTCCCTACGTCCACCGCCAGAAGCCGCGGCGAGCTTGTCGTTGTTGTTGGTCGCGGCTTCTCCTTTCTTGGGTGGGGCCAATTCCACGCTCTGCTTGTGCTTGTTCTTATGGTACGGCGCGAACCCATCACCTCCACCGTGCCCTTCGGTGTGACTGGATCTTCGACTTCATCTACGGTCACTGGTACTACTATTATATAAGCAAAACGTTATATGAATCACTGCGTGCATGCGTCGCAGATGCGCTTGACTATGTACCACCCTCTATGGTAATGAGGCTCAACATGCCTGGTTTGATTAGGCCGTGTGGCGTAGTTAGCCCCGGCGCCATACATTAGTGCGTTATTCCAATACGACATCATTGGTGGCGCCATATATCCTAAAAGTTCCTGAAAGTTCAGATCAAAGGTTCACGAAGAGTAGAAGACATGGGCACAATGCAACTGAGTAGAGAGAGAGTAGAAGCTTGAACAGATACAAGTAATTTGAAGAACATCGATGGTTTTATGGAGCCTCACACAAATCAAAATAACTGCCTTAAGGCTTAGTCAAATGAACTCGTTCAGAATAGTGGACGTGGAGGCAACCGGTAAAGACATGCTCAAAGCTACGATCGTGTCTGAAGGCGGTGATCTACTCGACCATTATAAATATCATCAATCATCCATAAAAAGCTATCAAGAAAATCAACAAATTTATAAATTTATCTTATCTTCATTTTTCACACTGCACTTTATTTTCCCTAAAGCTACCAGATTCTTGTCGTCGAGTTGAAATATGGCGTTTATCTTTATCTTAGATTCTGCCACATAGAGTCAAACTTCGGTGTAATATCGAAGCTTTTTTGGGCTCTATCATTGAGTCAAACTCCAGCAAAGTATTGGGTGCGTTCGTTCGTTATTTGATAGAAATTGTGCTTTCTAAGCAATCCCATTGAGTCGAACTCTAATTTGATTTACGTTTGTGTAGTTTCTTCCAAGCCTTGGTGTATCGATTTCTCTAGGATTGTTCTTTCTGAGCATTCCCATTGAGTCAAACTCCGATTGGGTTTACATTTGTGTAATTGTTTTGAAATATTTGCATAATTTTTTTTTATCGGAAAAACGAACTTGCATTACTAACAATTAAAAGTTCTTACATAAAAACCCAAACACGGGCCATCAACACAAAGAAGCCTCCAAAAAGGTTGGAAAGGGTACGAGGCCCAACGAGCTGAAATGCTATTTGCCCTATGCATTTTGGCGACCCGATTAGCTACTCGATTGGCCTCTCTATTGCAATGGACCAGAGAGATATTTTGGTAATGGACCAAAGTTAATTGGGCTTCACTGATTGGATTTTCAATTACCATAAGACCCTTTATCACATTTAAAAGCCGAAAAATGAATTTCAATAAAAGATATTGTTGTCACAGAAAAAATCCGGCGAAACAGCCGCATATGTGCTTGACGAAGTACCCTCCTCCATGGCAGATGTGCTTGATCATGACTGCTTCGCCTGAATCCGTGCAACCCTGACGCCTCGAACCCGACTCTTTGACTTATAATTGGCCAAACTACAGTAGGTTCTCCCGACTTCGATCCAACTCCTGATTAGACAAGAAACAACATTCTAAAGAAGACCGTGATTCGTGACTTTATATTTGGAGTAGCTTGTACTTCTGATTTTTTTTTTTCAATTAGATCTTACAATGCACGAGGTTTGACCCTTTTTTTTTAATATGCAAAATACTTGAAACCTTCGAAAATGGCTCATATTGACATATGGGTTCAAACATGATTCTTTAATCATTTCTTAAATTCAAAATACATTCTAAATTTCAGTGGGAAAATGAAAATGAAAATGAAAATGTTTGTTTGTTTTTTTTTACTTCTCAAGAGTCCAAACAAGCAAGACCGTCAAGATATGATTCGTCATATTATGACTTCTTTTCAAGCCACAAAACTCCAGTAAGACTTATTTTAGCAATATGAGTACAAAAACTAAAAGAAACAGATGTTTTTGTTCACTTCTGCAGCCGCTGCAAGATGGACTCAGCATAACTTTGTTGCCTGCCATAACAAAAGAAAAGCAAAACAAAGGATCATACACGAGACAAAACCAGTGAAGACTACAACGCATGAAAGAGGTTCATGTTGTATTGAAGTTAATTCCGTGGAAGAGAAGACCAGACGATGATGAAGAAGTAACAGAAGCAGTAGATCAAGCAAATCATTCAACAGCCATTGAGGAACGATTTCTAATTGATCATATGCATGATCAACAGGCCAATGTTGCTGGGAACATTAGAAATGAGGTTTGTTCCAAAATAGGCTTGATTTCTCAGATTTCACCTGAAATGAGGTTTGCTTCAAAATACCCCTGAAGTTCGCAATGTTGATATGAATGAACCCTGGCTCATCAGCGGCCAACATGTTGACCGGATGGCGAACACATGTGAATCACGGCACCAAATTTGCAACTGCTAAAGGGGAATCTTGGCACCAAAATCTCTGAAACTGCAGGTGCCACTGCCGTGCGCAGTACTTTGCTCAAAAAGCCCCAAGTTTCACAATTAAAACACCAATCCCCAAAGTCCATAATCTGAATTCATTTGTCCAGATAGAGAAAATGAAAGCACAACTTGTTTAAGCAAAATATGAAGTGCAGAGACAAGCAAAGAGTGGAGGGCTAACTAAAACTTGTTATGAGTGATGGTCGAGGGAGACACGAACTTGGTCACGAAGAGCCTGGCGTGGAAGTTAAGAGCGGACAAGGGAATTGCGGTTGGCGCACTAGGGTAGGCTTATTTTGGTAGGTGTTCAATTGGGTTGGCAACATTTCTGGGGATGAGATTGGGAATTCCGGGTGTGAAGGGTCTGACTTTCTAGTGGTTGATTTTGGAGTTACTTGGTCAGAGATGGTTGGGGCCAGAGAAGAAACTGATGAGGAAGAGAATGTCTTCTTTATTCAAAACAACGAAAACACAAGCGCCGGTGTCATTCTCTTGGCATTGCTGTCACGTTCAAGTGTCTTGTGTGAGCAAAACAGAGCAGCAATAGTGGTGGGAGTAATAGAAGCTCTTGTTCCTCAACGACAACGTCAGGTGGGAGTAGTAATCGAGGGTTCTCTTTGATGATGTATGCTGGGAGAAGTGAGAAAATGGATTCTTGAGATTTGGTTAAAGTGAGAAATTTTTTTTGTTTTTCTGTTTTCCTTAGGTGATTAATTAATTTTCTTCGGCGATTTTAGGCATTTCGGGACGAATGAACCGGTATCAGGTGCGAAATGTGACTCGCACGTGCTCTCCATCGGGGCCAAACATTTTGGCCACCTATCAGCTGGGGGAATCATTTGAATCAATGTTGCCTACTTCAGGGGTATTTGAAACATACCCTTTGCAGAGGAAACTTCGAGAATCAGTCCACTACAGGGGCAATTTTTTAAATTTCTCTAAATGACGGAAGGACTATTTCTAGCATCTGGATTGCCTGAGCTTCTTTTTTCTCCAGGTAGAAATGAGATGTAAGGAAAGATTTGAGTCATGAGATTGACTTACTTTCGCTCTCTAAGCTTGGGGCCAGGCCGGGAGTGCTTCAAATATCCATCCCAAGGAACTTTCTTAAGACCTGCTCTCGCACATATTCTGTCCCTCACCCTGTAAATGAATGAACATGTAAGAAACGAATGAGCGTGAAGATGTAGAGTTCAAAAGTCAGTTCCAAGACATCGGGAAAAAAGTTTCTTCTCATAATAAGTGGAAATTGAAAGGAATTTCGAAATGCAACTATTACCTCTCTGAGAAGCCAATTGCTGTCTCGTATGGTTTCCGAGTTTGGGGCTCCAAGTACCACACATCACATACAACAGCCCAAGACGTCATGAGCCGAACCAGATGCTTTGTGAAGGATTGCCTGCATTTCCATTGTCAAAAATGTATAGTACCAAAAGCTTGATGATTGTCGAGATACGAAAAGAAAGGGATTTAATTGTAGTCATTGATGTCTCATCAACCACAACAAGATTGATGTAATTTAGGATTCTCAAATTGAAGGAAAAGGGACCATATAAGTATCCATCATATCTGTGTAAACATTAGTAGTGTCAATTCCACTTGCTTACTTCTTGCTGTTCCAAAAAGCATCCACGAAAATTTTATTGTACTTAATCGCGATTGGGCAAACGGCACAGTCAAGTTCAAAGGCACCCTGCAGATTATCCAGAAGTTTGGCTGAAGTTGGGTCTTGTCCATAGATCATTCAACAGAAAAAGAATAAGACATTTGACATGTAATGCTGAAAGTTTTGAGTCAATAAGGAGAGAGTAAATGAACTAAATCCATGGCCCCCCACGAGAAATAGTTCTCTCTAAAGGGAAAATTGATGCAGAGAGATGTGTACTTTAGCTTATGAAGATACCCAATGATACTATAGGTACGCATACCTTCTTGAACATGACGGAGTACTGGTTGTTTACACATGTTCCTTCAGGAAATATGAGGAGAGGGTTGTTATCACTTCCATGAACATGATTCTTCAACCTGAAAAACAGAAGAGAATTTGTGTTTCCGGAATGCATATCATTCAGATTGAAAAGGAAAAAGTTAACAAAAAAATAAAAATAAAAAGTAATTCGCAAATGAACCTACTTTTCACCCACGACTTCTCGATCCTTCGCCTCTGCTCGATTGAAAGGGATACCCCCAACTGTCTCCAAGATAAAATTTTGCAGAACACCTGAATAAAGAGAGTTGCAAATTCGTCATAACCAATATGTCAATGGGTAAGTTCAATTCACTACACTTAAGTATGGATTCTAGTACACATGACTCAGCTATATTTGCTACCGACCGACTTCTGGAGTAATCAAGAATTGAAGAGGTATAAGGCAAGGCAATGCAATTGACTCACCAACCCATCCCGGATGCTTCTGCATAATAACAGCAAATGGAGTCACCTGTTCTAAGATGATGAAATCAATCATGGAAGTGTGATTCGCAACAAAAACCTGTTCAGTAAGAAAACAAACTGCATTAATACTCATATAAAGTTAGCTCGGATTGATAAATATGCTATTGAGAGATGGTAAGTCAGATTTGCCTGATTAGGGCGCAGGCTCGGCAGTGGCCCATGATACTTGATAACTCCAGTCCATGATGCCACGTAGAAACAGCAAAGTAACTCTGCTAGAAACCTCTGAACGTAACATTGGCAACAAGTTCTAGCATCAGCAATGAGTAACAAGAAACCTGTGATCGATGGCTATTATAATATTTGTGTTTAACCTTATTCTTGGCAAAACAGCCATGTATATGTTATTAAAAGATTAATCAAAGAACATTCTCCTTCAGGAAATTAACAAGGACTATGGGCTCATATTGTAGTTAACTGCTTCTGCTTGGTAGACTGGAACTCGAGCCATCCTTCTTTTTTTAATTCTCCATCTGGCATAGAAATTTTTTGGGCAATGGATTTCAGAAAGAACAAGATGTTCAGGATGGAAAAAAAAAAAAGAGAACTTCTGCAAGGCAAATTTAAAAACCTCTGTAGCATCACCTAAAAGAAAGCAAGAAGGCTAACTTTCATAGACATGCTACCAGGAATTTCAAGAGAATCCTCAGGCATAGATCGTCTTCAAATAATGTAAACACTTCTGAAAGATGAAAGCAAAAGTTAGATTAAAATTACGCGATGAAATCATCAGAAAAAACTTGCACCTGTATCTTTCTCCTCAAAGCTTGCTGCCTTTGGAGCAAAAAGTGCACAGAAAAGAAGGATGAAAAGAAAATTATATGTCCCATGGCAAGTATTACAACCCTGCAAAGTTGAGAGAAACTTATCACTACAAAAACTGTAAAGTGGAATAACATCGTGTACAGCAGGGGTTGGAAGAAAGAATGTTTCAGAATGCCCTAGAGACTTTGACATTAGGAAAAGATAATTTCCACAAGTGAGCAGGAAGTGATTTTCACAGGCCAGGGAATACAACAAGATATGGGCTTAAGCTTTTAGAGACTATCCTTCCTAGCTTTACTTTGTACTCTCCAAATGCGCAAACCATTTTGCAATTAGCAAACTTAATGATCACAAAACTTCTTGTATTGTTCAGAAGGTTATTCTTGCTCCTAGACACATAAAGAAAAGGCAGTTAAGGCCAAACTTCTCTCAGCTTTACTAACCTTGCTGGGAATAATATAAGATACCGAACTAACACTCCGAAGCACCACAGAGGAAACAAGTAGACATTCCAGTTCCAAGGTTCGGGTGCATTTGACTTGAAACATCTTGTAAACGAGTCCTGCAAAATTCAGGGCTATGTATCATCATCTGGTTTGCTTTCACATGAAAGGGCAATCAAGAAGACTAAACATCTAGCCTCTTAGTTTAGTACTTGCGAATGTCAAACTTTATTGATGCTGAGAACATTCAGAAACTAATTACATCAACGATTGCACCTGCAGCTTCATTCAAGGCAGAAGAAAGGTCGAGAAAATCCTGCCTGAGAAATAAAGAGCACATCATGTAACCATTTATGAGTTAAGGCCAATCTACACAATTAGTAGTAGAGCATCACATCATCAAATTATGGAGACAAACAGCAGTAGAGCATCTATATGGATCACCCAGCCGTGTACAAGATTCTGGCCAAGAATGCCATCACCGGTTCATTAAATGGTGTGGCGACTTGCCACAGCTTGGATATCAATAACCCACTCATTCGAATGCACTCCCAATTCTCCACAAAGAATTTTTAAACAGCTCTCTACATCCCTAGCTCTACTCCCACGATTTTAACGGGCATCCTTTTAATTTACGAGCATGGATTCAGTCGGATTCGCGAGTATTCAAATTAACTCCTTAACACTTTGATGATGAGCAAGTGACCCATCTTCAAAGAAGAGCCAAGGCAAATGACGAACTCCGAACAGGGCAAGTCGGACATGCCACTTTCCGTTCAGACAATTCATGTCCGATTCTTGCGGAGCTTCAGCAGTTCACAAAAGGGGCTACACGAAACACAAGAGGGCCGTATTACAAATGGGCTCGCGGGTATTGCATAACGCTGCGTCTAAAATTGACTCTCCGAAGCTTAACTCGTGAAACCCAAGAACTCTACAAGTTCAACTAACAATCGAAAATAGAAAAGCAGAGAGAGAGAGAGAGACAGAGAGAGAGAGAGAGACAGAGAGATGGGTACTACAGGAGGAGGTGGGCGGAGGAACCGGGATCGGCCTCCGATTCGGAGCCCGAAGGTTTCATCAGCTCCAGTTCTCCTATGCAGCTTCCCAAGCTTCTTCACCAACCAATCTCCTCCAAGCATCTCCCGTCCGACCTTTTGAACGGGTTACGCTTATTGGACAGGACTCTCTCTCTCTCTCTCTCTCTCTCTCTCTCTCTCTCTCTCATACTAGGGAGACACAGACACGTCAGCTTTTTCTCTCTAACCTAAGGTGCCCCTTGACGGGACGACCACGTAATTGGTCTGGTCGCTCGAACTCGGGCTTTTCTGCTGTCGGGCAATTTTGGCGCTCGTTATCCCTGTCGGCCTTCAGTTTTGTTCCTCCTGCGGTTTTGGTCCGCCCCATTGTCCGACGGATTCGTTAGCTGGAAATACATTTGACCATGAAACTGAGTTAACTAAGGAAGCAAAGATAACAAAATGCGACTAGCGGAGGTGTTGTTCTAAATGGAGAGAAGATGGCACGCCTCGGTACAAGGCTCGCGGGTAGCTGACCGGGCGAGCTTGGGATTGGCCCGCCATGGGAGCACCAACTAGGGGTGAGCATGGGCCGGGTCTTGAGACATTTTTGGCCCAAACTGGCTTGGGCCTAGGCCCAAAAAATAATTTTTACGTCGCTATCATATTTCGACTTATCTAATTAAGTAAACAAACATAGAGCCAAGTTGTGCTCAAGTAAATGAATTTCAAGTACTTCAAGTGCAATCCACAAAGCTCGTCCTAAGCTTGACGGACGGACGACTGCATTTCGAGCTATTTTCAGCCTCGAAAATCACTTTCTTAATATGTTTAAGATCTCCATGACAAAAAAAAAATTGTGTTTAAGACCGCCTTTTTTTTTTTTGAATTCAATGAATATAAACAGACCACTTCTTACTCATTTGATTGCAAATCATGCTTTTCACTTATTTATGACTTTAGAAAAGTGTTTGAGAATAAATTATGTACTTCATGTTTTTAACATATTTTGGGCATCTCCGAGGTTTCGTTCTCCTGCCTCTTTTCTCACCCCTTCCACATTGGATAATGGAGTACTATTGTGAAGTGATTCGCTCGAACTTTTGCACCATTAATTGAATTAAAGATGACACAATTTTGAAGTTTAGCACAGGGGCTACAAAATACTGTTTTTGTCGCGCCTGGACATACTCTAAGCCCTAAGGCGACAAAACAAAATACTTTGTTCGCCTTAATGTACTCGCTCCATTTGTTTCACGAAAATTAAATGATTTGAAAATTATCGATTACAGAAATGAATGACTGTAAAATATTTTTATAGTCGGCGAGAGTATTTACACATTAATTACTCTTGATAATGAACATATCTTTATCCACTAACTATTGCTAGTGATTCAGACAATCCTTTTGAGGTAAATATTTTTCAAATCATTCATTTTTATTAAAATTTTATTTTTCCGAAAACAAGCGGAACCAAAACGAGAAAAAAATTAATTAATATATTGTTCCCTTGATTGGACCAGTGATAAAGTTTCTCTATGAACGTGGAAATATATATCAATTCTTTTAATATATATATATATATATATAGTCGATGTGTACAGGAACTGCTAATTTATATGTGAAAGTTTTCACATTTGAAGTCTAATAGGTTGGATTTTTCATTACATATACAAGTTGTCACCGTTTAAAGCAGCTAATTTCAACCCCCCCCCCCCCCCAAAAAAAAATAACCAAACAAAAAAAAAAGCAGTTAATTTTACAAAAGATGAAGTGCCATGGGTAATTGGGTATAATATCCTCACTGATAGAGCCCTTCCTTCTGCGTTACCATATTTATATAAAGTTAGCACTTTTATGGAATGAATTAGCTTATGAATGATTTGTTTGAATTCTCCATGTTGCAAGTTATCATTTTTATATATTCTTGTATATTTGTGACATATATGTTTGATTTATTCATTGGAAGAATTATTAAATACAAACATTGTGTATGACATAAGTAGGCCCATCAAAATGGGTCACAAATCCATTTTTTTGAACAAATTTGATGAGCTAAATTATTGTATTGGTCAATATATCCAGTAAATGAGTCATCAATGAGTTTATAATGCTAAAACACAAAATAATATGTATTAAATGAGTTCACAACTTACTTAGATCCAACCAACTTTTATGACTCTCTCTTTAGTCTCTCGCCTTCACTCGATGTCGTTGCGCTCATCCACTCCACAATGTCAACTCAATTTGGATAGGGGTTTCCCTAGTTGAGTTAAGTATGGAAGACCTTTTCACTATGGGTCAAATTAGGAATGAGTAAGATCATATATGAATCACTAAATTTATATTATATGAAAATTAGTCGGAACATGTTAATTTGGTCAGACCATTTTCGATCCATCCCATCCCCGTTTGATGGGTCTAGACATGGGTATACATGGGAGCCAAATGCTTATTTCGACTTCCGCCAACTGCTTCAACACGTGTTATGAAATCGTTAATGAAATGCGGATTGTGTAGTACGATGGGATGTATGACGATTGCGATCATAGCACGCAGTCTGATTAATCGTCTGGACTCATAAGTAAAGTTAGAGCAACTTTCAATCTGTGTAACAATAAATATATACTGGTTAAATTGTTTTACTATGAGAAGTCAGAACGACTAGCTTTATGGTTGTTCGGAAACTAATGCGATCAATGCATTCTCAATTTTCGCTAATTTTTAATGCCAGATCGCGGGGACAAAAAAACAGACATTCTCATTTTCTACATAAAGTCAATGGGGCCAATAATTCGAGCTACCTGACCTAAGATGGTCAAGTTTGAAATAATCTGAAATCACTTAGATCAATCTAGGGTTTTATTGGGATACATTGCTCTATCGCCTCCGGCAAAGGGAACGGAGCAAATGAGACAAACGGAGGGCGGACAAAATCTTGTACTGCTAGACTCCGTCTCAGTAACTAAAATCTGCGCATCTCACGTGAAGCTTACATGATCTCGTGGTTAAGATAGAGTTGGCTCACGTGTACCGATTGCATATGGCAATTTGCTGTACTGTTGGGGGAAATGATTTACAAGTGATTGCACTTAAAAATAACCAACTCTTTGGGATTGACGAGGGATGGGGTTTAATAGATCAGGTGAGATTCATTAATGAAAATAATCCAAGTCAAGCACAACTCGGGCATCAACATCTATGTGGTGCAGTCATCAACAATTATGCCATATCGATATCGACATTGACGTCGACAAGTTATAAAGAGATGTTTAGTTAGACATGCCGATGGAACGTACAAAGGGGTTGACCATCTTAAAATTTGGCTAAGGGTTGGAAAGAAGTGGAGGACACAGGGATCAAAATATCGAATAGAGGCATGAATATTGAGTGACGGTTCATCTCGATGTTTTTGGAAGTCGTGACTCCTTGTGGGCAGTAATCGCCAACAAACGATTAGCATGTCAAGAATTTTGGAGGATGTGCTGTTGTAACTGCACTTGAGGAGCATTAAAAACTCCACAACAAAAAAGGAAAATAATTTCACAGAAATGATTTTTCGAAATCGGTTTATTTTCCTTTGCTTGGTGATATGAGACAAACAAAAAATATTTCAGGTGTTTGGATCTTATTTGAAAAATGATTTCAATCTCTCAAACAAACCAGAATTTTTTTTTAAATACTTTTTATTTTTATCGTTTTTCCTCCACCGTGGGCGGCCGGTGGTGGCCATGGGTGAGCTCGAGCTCGCTGATCACTAGTGAGCCATAACCTTGTCAGCCTCTGTGGAGCTTGTCGATATTTGGGGCTGTGGCGTGACGACCGGCGAAGGAAGAACGAAAAAGAGCACAATACAAAAGAAAAAATTAAATAAAAAAAATTAAATTAAATTATTAAAAATTAAAAATACTAAATTTTAATTATGTCACATTAAAAAATTAAAAGATGAGCATTTCCAGAAAGTATTTTCACCTCTTTAAATTTAGGAATTTACTTTCCTAATTTTATCCATGGATTTTTCGGCGAACCAAATATGTAAAAGTCGGAAAAACTAATTTTTATAAAACACTTTTACTCAAACAAGCGCACCTCAATTTGTCAACTGTTGTGATCAGTGAGTTATAAATACCCACAATTTATGCCGTAACAGCACAATCATCAGTACATACTCATGTACTCATATTTCCAATCTGCTCAATAAATGCATTAATTTCTAGTCTTTTTATTTCCAGTCCTTTCATTTCTGACACTTATTTTTTATATATTATCTTTGCATTTCACTTTCCTTCAAATAAGATAAATTTGTCCAGAAAGTTCTGAACCTATTATATTTTTATCAATTCAATCTTAAACCTTTAAATTTTACCAATTGAATCCTAAATCTTCTCATATTTTGTTAATTGATTCTATCTAGGTAATTTTGGCTGGAAAATTATTGATGCGAAAGTCAGCTATCTTACTAGCATGGCTAGTACTGACGTAGATAATTTGATAATATTTTAATAATTTTTTCAATTTTTATTTTTTCCTTCTTTACGTCTCACGTTTTCATTGTCCCTTTTTCCCTCCGCCGACCCCCAGTGGTC
This sequence comes from Psidium guajava, assembly GCA_016432845.1. Lineage (NCBI taxonomy): Eukaryota > Viridiplantae > Streptophyta > Magnoliopsida > Myrtales > Myrtaceae > Psidium > Psidium guajava. Next base: position 15,967,258 of record CM028225.1, read on the forward strand.
CTTGTCTTGGGCTGGTAAGGGTAAGGGCCGGCATCGCCCGAGGCCGATAAGGGTAGCCCTCACCTAATGAGGCTCAACGGGGAAAAAAAGGAAAAATACAAAAGAAAAGGAATAAAAATAAAGAAGGGAAGACATAACAAAATAAAAAATAAAAAAAATTATTCACTCAGCACTGATCATGCCATGTTAGTGACTTCTAGCCAAAATTGGCTAGATAAACTCAAGTGACAAAATGTGAAAAATGTTTAGGACTGAATTTGATAAAATTAAAATGTTTAGGGCTAAATTAAAAAAATTTCAAAAGATCTAAGATTTTTTGGACAATTTTTCCTTCAAGCATGCCAAATTATTCTTGTCCGAAATCTCCAAGAAACTCTCACAAAACATCGAGGATTATCTCTTTTGTGATATATATATATTCATCATTTGGGTAAGCACCCACTTTCGGGCGATTGCCCACTCCCAATTGGCAGCAACTTAATACCTTATTACAAACGAAATAAATAATTTTTCATCTGCACTAAAACATCTATAATTAGAGGTGAACAAGATGGAACAACCTAATCGAGAACTGCTCGGACCTGACGGAATAAACCAGTTCCATTAGGTTCCCTAGGGCTCTGGTGTAATTCTCAATTTCATAAAATTGGAACCATTGATTTTCACTAGGTTCTCTTTTCCACGAGGGAACCAAATCGATTATTTTTTTTATGTATTTATTTTATTTCTCAAATGTAAATCTAACGATTCATTAGTTAATTTTTTTATTTCTTAAATATAAATGTAATTTTAAAGAAGATATTTAAACTAAAGTTTGCATTACTCACCCCTGCTAATAATCCACCGGTTCGGTCCCTAGACCAAAAATTCGAAGCGTTTTTTTGTTCATTAAGAACATACTATGAAATATAATACTAAACCAGGATATCTGAAGTAGGGGTGAAAAAATCGAACCAACCGGATTGGGACCACCCAAATTGGACCGGGACCGATGGTTCAGTTCTCGGTTCTAGAGGGTTCTGATTCGATTCTCGGTTCCAAGAATATAGGACTAAACCGGACCAGTGGATAAGCAAGTGATTGATAAAAGAAGGGGTACAACTCTATGATCCTTATGTCAGGGAAAACTTGGATAAGAAAGTCTTTGAGAATTTATTGTAGTTTTAATTTAAAAGCTCTAGAATATGTATGGTGGAAACAAGAGCCTTGACCTAAACGTGAGAAGAAAATTGAAGAACAAGTTATTCGGCCATAGTTCCACAACGACGGAGAAAAGGTATCTTAAAATTAAGATGCCGGCAATTTTGTTGTCTACAGAGGCATCAGTTTCTTTTTTAATGGATCCTATGGTGTTCTTTTTTTTTGGTCGTGCTACCGGTCTAATGGAACCGCTCGAGAATCAAACTGGACCGCAAACCGATCACCCCTAATCTGAAGCATTTTTTTTCTTCCATCCTTTAATGTTTGGTTTAAGCTCCATTTGTTTTACGGAAAATAAATAATTTGGAAAAAAAAATTTAAAAATTGATCTCTAATTAATGACAAATATTTTCATCATTCACTTAAATATTTAGACATAAATCAGTAATGAAAATATTTTTTAATTACTAATTATTTCAAGCGATATATATATAGTAGTCATTTTTAGAAAAATATTTTTCAAAGTACACTTGTTGCGGAGCAAATGGAACCTTCACTTCCAACGCTTTATTCTCATGCCCGGCATCCTCGCCATTGATGGGGGGAGAAAGAGCGAAACAGAGAAAGATGGATTGTTGTTGGCCCGGGAATGGATCGCCTTCTCATAGACGTTCTATCTTTCATTGTAAACATGCAATCCCATGTTAGTCAGCTTTCGTCTTTTCTTTTCTTTCTTTTCGATTGGTGTCACGCTCAAGCAAAAACTTAAATGATCCCTCGAAGCTTGAACATCAAGCATGCGAGCTGAGTCAATTCAACCTCGAGTCTGGCATTATATCGGCTCGACTCGACTCGACTCGACTCACCGCAGCCGAGACAAAATCCAGTTTGTACATATCAGCGCGTAATGCTTACAAGACGTGATATAGATAGAAAGCAATGTTTTGACTGCATCTCTACAAATTTGTAAATCCGTCTAAGACTATGACCTTCAAAATTAATAAGATATTGTTGCTTAATCAATCGGTTAGACCGCCATTTTTTTTAATTAAAATTTTGTATCAAGGGCTGCATTTGTTTTACTGAAAATTTCATGACAAAGGAAGATATTTTTCATGGAGATGATTTTCAAGAAAATGATAAGTTTTTATTTGTTTTGTAGTTTAGGGAAAGTGATTTTCAGAAAGGGCGGTTATTTTCTCCTGGTTCAAGTTTTTTTTTTCACTCCATAGAAAATGTTTTTTGTGAATCGATTACTTTTTTTTTTTGGTAAGGTAAGTATTATAATAGCTAATCACAACGCGATACAAAAGAGCCAAACACAAACCTCGATCGATTACTTTTCTGTCAGCTAAATACAGAAATGTTGAAAAATAAATTTTTGGGAATAGTTTAGCTGTAAACAAACAAACCCCAATTTTGTTTAGGTAGAAGGATATCAGAAATGTCAAAATTTGTGTACAGTACTCACATCGGTGTTAAAAAAATTTCTTCAACTCACTTAAGTGCCAAATCGGAGAAAACTAATCACTTACGTGCCAACGGCAAGATATTATAGCCAAATTGATTACATGCCATTTACTATTAATATTTTAATATTACATGGCAAATTCTTTAAAAAGTTAATCCATTTGGCAAATTTTTTTTTAAAAAAATCAAATTTAATTTAAAAAATAAGCTAAAAAACTAAAAAAAAAGTAATAAAGTAAAAAAAAAAAAGGGACCTTGCACAACCCCACTATCGTGGCCCCACCACCACTAGTAATGGCTGGCAAGGGTCGCCGAGCCCTAACCAGTGGCCGGCAACACCCATCGACAACATGCTAGGGTCCAACCTTATAGATCTGGCAAGGTTGAGCCTCACCGTCGCTATGAGAGGTCGACCCTGATGAGGCATCGCCTGCTGTCGGCCGAGGTCGTCAGCCATTGGCCAGAGCTCGGTGACCCCTGCCAGCCATTATTGGCGATGATGGGATAGTGGCAGTGAGCCTCGCGCAAGCCCTCGCAACTTGACCCTATGTTTTTTTTCAGATTTTCATTTTATTTTTAAATTTATTTTATTGTTGGGATTCTCTGGAGAGTTACGTAGGATTAGGTTTTTAACACAAAAATTATCACATAAGATTTTCGACAAAGCTCACTAGAATTGATACTCAAATAATTGTTTCAAAAAGTTCGTCACTGATCCAAAAAATTTGACAAAGTGAACGCTGTATATGAACTTTTGACACCCCTGGTTTGCTTCTGTCTTTTTTTTTTCTCCCCCTGATTGGTCTGAGATCGGCTTGCTGATGAGCAGTGGGGGTCTCCCCAATGGCAAAGCCAATCTGAAACTGAACACCAAAAGAGGACAAATCCAAATCCAAAGCCCAACGACATAAAACTGCAAACTAGACAGAGCATGTCTCTCTCTCTCTCTCTCTCTCTCCACATGTGTTCCTTTTGTTGCCTAAGCACCTCAGAGCCCTAGCAGAATCCAAAGGCGGCGACAATGCTGTATTAAACGAGAGACCCGGCTAAAGAAAGGGACGATTCTCTCTGCCAACACCCCACTTCCCACTTGGATTTGGGGGGGCCAAAATTACAAGAAAATGGGGGAAGGCAGACAGTTTGGTAATAAATAAAGTTGCAAGTCTGGAGATGGATAGTTTAATGTCAGACCATGTGATTCTTGGGGGTCCTGTTATTATTTATATGAAAATAACAATCTAATGCAATTATGGTGGAAAGTTGAATTTTCCAATTTTTAGCACGATTGCATTTTCTAAGGGATTGATAGCCATTCAATCACAAATAGATATTTTTGGGAAAACTTTCCGAACAGCCCTCGACACTGTCATGTACGACAACTGATGTCCGTATCAGCGATTTCTAACCAAAATCGATCAAATAGACTAAATTTTACAAACCGAGAAATGATTTATGACTGAATTAGCAGAAGTGCTACATGTTAAAGACTTCTTGGACAAATTTTCCGATATATCTCATCTGCTTATTGAAGACTTTCCAATTATTTGCGCATTAAATTTTGTTTGGCAATTATTACGGTATGTTCTTGATTACGATGCATTATCATTGGGTAACAAGTCTCTCGAGCGATCATAGAAACTCCCAGAGGTTATGGAGATGTACAAACAAATGTATGCACTCGGGGATGAAATTGCTTCTAGGATTAGCTTAGCTACGTTGTTGAATTAGAGAAAACGACATAGCTTAAGGCGTGATCGATTCGCTTTTCACGTGGCGTTACCGAATCCCATTTGAAATTTGAGTTCTCATAATATCCATCCCACATGTTAAAAGAAAAACTCGCATATATATATATATATATATATATCTCGTCGTTACTTCCTTTTGCTAGGCATAGTAAGATTATATTCACAAACCAAACACTTCCAAAATGTACATATGGCCAATGGTGACCAGAAAGAGCAATAGCGATGGGGGAACGAATCCAGGAAAGAGAGAGGTCTCAGCCTATGAAACCCTAAATTTGTAGCCACTTAACACGTTCCTCTCAAGCACTCGACAATGGCAAATCAAAATAGGGACCTCAAGGACTTGTCAGTTTCCATCACTCTTCACCTGCTCTGCCATCTAACCTTTCCTTTTTCCACTCTCTTTTCTGCTCTTCCTTGGTATGGAAGCATGGCGAGTTTGCCGGGACGTCGTCCTGATGATGTACAATTACTTTCCAGTTCCGTTACCGTCTTATGAAGAGATCAGCGTTATGTTAAGTATTGCAAGCGAAACTGTTTATTCGAAACTCATACATTGTAAAAAAAAATTTAATGGAAAGTTACAGTTCCAAGAGTACATGATGTAGGCTACCAACATGGCACACCCCTAGGAACTCCAAAACCGGAATCTGAAACGCATTATGTAGAGGACAAGGGATTCGCACACCTGATTTAAAATCCATCGATTTTGATGCAAAACGGTGACGATTCGGAACTCGGATGCTTTCTCTCTATTCTCCTCGCCAGAACACTAGCCAAATAAGAATGCCACTCACGAACAAGTGTGTGTCTTCCTTATGTGGGATAATTTATGTATTACAGGGTTAGAGGAGGAACTTGAGCTCTATCCATAGAGTTTTCAGCCATAAGTCCCTTCATCACGAACCGGGCCCTAACTAAGCTTATATTGGCTAGATCCATATTAAAACGATCAAGAATCTTCATATCGTATTTTATTAAAATAATATCGTGAAACGATAAGTTACAATCTCAATTAATGGAACCCATATCAAAGAAACTCTTACATAAGATTGAAACTGTAGGCCTATATTAGACTGATTAATAATCTTTATATATTCACGAGTGTACCTTAAAAGCGTCCAGATAGATGATTTTAAGAAGAAAAAATCATAAAATTTGGGGTAAATAGTGGGAATTATTGCCATTATGTGCCTTCTTTAGACTTAGGTAGTGTTTTGCTTCGAGCATCGAATTACCTAAGTTTACTTCTCTCGATAAGACCAAACACTCACTTCTCTCAAAAAGTCACAATACTATTGTATGGCAATTAATTCAATCATGAAGCTTCAAGTCAACCAATATAGTCTTAAATCTTGTAACAATTCTCCAATGTAATCTTTTCAATCAATTTTTTCGCATGGCATCAGAAGATTTCTCGACATAAATCGAACTCTGAGATCTCACTTTTCTATAGGGCGCAAAATCGAGATGGATTTTACACGCTCCTTCTTTTTGCTCATAATCAGCTCCATGTCCACGTGATATCTTTAGTTGGGCAGCTTCGTGAGTTGTGTCGTGACGGAGAAAGAACTGGGGACAACATTATCCATCAAGTTGTCGTAAAAGCAATGATCCAAATCCTCTTTCCCAGGTTTTGCCTTGCTTAGTAGACATCTTACCCTGATAAGCCTTTTTCGCCTCGTCCTTTGGTCAACATCACGATCTACATTTTCCCACATTAAAATTTTCAAATGCTAACTCTATAGGAAGCCAACTAGCTCTAGAATTTCTCGAGCCAAAAGAAAAAAGAAAAAGAGAAAAACCAGATCTAGAATATAAAATCTAGAAATAATCACCATGTTAAGTTGTCTGTCATATTCAAATCATTAAAGAAACAGCAATCCCTTTTGACATTTGCATCGTGTCTCATCAAATCTCACCTGCTCTCCCAACACACTCGAGCCAACCATTGGGGGGAAGAGTCGTGATCAGTTTGTTTATGCGTGCATGCCATGCGTGACCTTCCCCACCTTCAACTTGGCACATAGGAATATCATTTGACCCATTGATGTCGATATCACTATGCTTCTGGACATGTACCGGTCTCAAGAACTATCTTAAATCACAATTTGCGAGGGCTAAAGTGGGATGTACTTATATTACAGAGGGCGATGATTAGCACTCGATCCGACCATCCAAACTCGACGAAAACTAGATTAAATGGCCGTCGCGATTCGGGGAGGGGATCGAAGTGGGTATTCGAGTAATCCCTTCTAAAGTCCCTTTTGTTCTCTCCATCTCTAGCGCCAATGGCTAATGGATTGATTAATTCTTAAGGAACGAAGAAATGAATTTGCCTTTGACTAAACAAGAGAAGTAAAGTGAGCCCAACTGAGGTTCAATCAAAAGTCCCAAGCATCATGAGAGGCCGATAGCATAATAATCATATGAAGTTGAAAATTGGGGGGTAAGGGATGCTGTTGTCATTCTACTCTTTTTCTAAGTTTACAGAAATTTCTGGGCTTTTTTTTTTTGTGGGGCACGACATATTGGTCTTAACTCACGCTAATCGATATTATTCATGTGAATTTCTTTATTTGCTATTAAAACGATGATAATATTTATCGCCCATATGAAAAATCTTTAGTGCATTTCAAGATTATGTGGGAAAGGTTGTGACGGATATCTTTTTAAATAGCTGTCAATTACGAAAATATCTCCAAAATCAAGAGCAAAATAAATTAAGCAAATAGCTTTTCAGTACATAATAGAACAACGCAATATCTCTTATTTCGACCCCAACGATTCTCAAAATTAGCCGAGATTTCTCAATTTATAATAAATAAATGGACTTTGTCAAATGAGTCCAATTCAAATAAGCATTGCAATTTTCGACGCATCGTCTGTCTCGTGTTGTGCATCATCCCATGGTGGTTTCCACAGGCCCAAACCATTGAAACATCGAATTAGACAACAAAACACAATTTCTTAAATCACATCCAAAAAACGTAATTATGGAGGCGAAAAAACGACGGCCCGTTCGACGGAGGATGTTGCGCCACGCGCTCGGATGCACGTGCCCCTAGCTTGGAGCAATCGTGGCCGCCGGCTTTCCTCCGGGCGACGGAAAACCCCAGGCGATCGACGGTCGACGAAGTCCGCGGCCGCGCACGCGCTTCGAGTGGGGAAGAGTATTCTAAGTCACGCGGGAGTTGTCTTTAAAAGAGAGAGCGAAGGGGGAAGGGGGGGGGCGGGGGGTTGTGGATTTTGGGCTGGTCAGAGGTGCACTTGAACGCCACGCGATGAGAGAGAGAGAGAGAGAGAGAGAGAGAGAGAGTCTGTTGAGATTTTCTGAAATTTTCTTTAGAAAATTAACATGTTGAGATTTTGAGCTTATGGTAGATATATATAGTGATGCGAATAAAAAAAATACATACCACAAATATTTGAGATCTAATTTGTAATTTTTTTTTTGCAATGTGAATGGGATTGTAATTTGGGTTAATAATGCGAAAAACCCCAAACTGGTACACATATGAAAAATTTACCCCAAATCACTTTTTTACTACAAAAAATCTCAAATCAGTACACTTATTGTAGTTTTATTCTTAACTATTTTTTTGATCACGTAAAACTCTAAACTTGTACTTTTGTAAAATTTTACTCTAAACTGTTTTTTGATCACAAAAACCCTAAACTTGTATATTTGTAATAATTTATCTAAACGAGTATACTTGTGATAAATTTATCCTTCATTAATTTTTAGTCAATTGATTTAGTATCCCCAAAAAAATCTCAAATTAATTTACCTGTAACAAACAAAGAGTAAAAACCCCAAATGGATATACCCATCAATTGCTGTGTGTTATATAACTTAGCAATTTGAGAGTAAAATTTGACAGAAATGACAGAGGATAAATATGTCACAAGTGTACTAGTTTAGCGTAAATTTATCACAGGTGTACCAATTTTATAGTTTTTAGTGGTCAAAAAAATAGCTTGAGATAAATTTGTCACAGTATACTAGTTTGGGATTTTTTTAGTTAAAAAATAGTTTATGATAAATTTATTATAAATGTACCAGTTTATGATTTTTTGTGATATTAACTCTTGTAATTTTATAGTCATCGTTTCAAGTACATTCATTGGGACATCATTGTGACATATAACATTTAGGGGATTTATTAAGAACTTGATTGTACATACAATATCTTGATATCCTGATTTGTATACTAGTTAGTTTTATAAAAGGCAAAAAGGGCCTTACTGCTAGAGCTAGTAAGCTATATGAAGTAAGAAAGGGGTAGCAAGAAGATTTCCCCGCTATGATTAACGGATACTTTTCGATCATGATTCTATTTAGACTAGGAAATTCCATTTTCCATTGTTTTTATGGATCAAGGAACAAGGGGGCTCAATGGGAAGAAGAATTCAATACGCTTCCCTTGATCGAGTAGTAATTCCCTAGGGCTGACAAAAGGAAATTGTTACCATTGTTATAAAGGAGGACATTGGAACAGTCAAATGGCTAGATAAGAAAGAAATGATATTGGATAGGTGAGAATTCGACAAGGAAAGAATTGACGGACATTTTTATAGTTTTGATTTTTTATTTTCCATAAAATGATGTGTCTGTTTGCATCATCCAATCCGATTACAAGATAATTTGACAAATATACAAACATAGCATTGAAAAAGAAAGAAATCAGTTTTTTTAAAAAAAAAGAAAGGGAAAAAAAATCCGTCCAACCGGAGCTCCAAATCTTTTCAATTCGTCAAAAGAAGATACTTCATCAAAATCAGATCACGTCATCTGATACCATATCGAACTTGAAAATCGATAAGTGATATATGTGTGCCAGAAAGGGACATTCGAATTCGAGCTCATCTCCGGATACTAGAAAAAATGTTAACAAAATCGATTAATAACGTGGCAATGTCTGATTGATTGTAAGATGCGATCAGCTTTCATTATTATTCGGTAACCTATCAAATCGTTTCGTGCCACATTCGAATGAATCGATATCTGCATTTAAAAACGCGACGGATGGTTTTAGTGTGACATATAACTAACTTTGATCTAGAAATCACCATATCTATTTTGTTTAATTCTTTTGCATTTTCTTGTGAAACAACTACTAGTACTAGATGACCTACAATATAACTAATAGTAGAACGCAGCCAATCAGAGAGCTCGCGAGCATGGGAGCGGCCGCACCGGAGCGAAATCCCTATCAGAGACATATGATTTTTAGGCGCGATTGCTTCGAGGACGAAGAAGGCCTCCCTTTTGTCTGCAGTGAAACCGAGATTCTGTTGCCTCGCGAAGGACGGCTCGGGGGGACCGAAGAGCGTGTGAAGCAGAAGCTATCTCTCGTTCACTGATCGGAAGACGGAGCCCAAATGAAGAAGCGGAAGAGAGAGATCGGCGGCGGCGGAGGAGGAGGAGGATTCCACCGCCTCCTCCGCGCGACGCTCCTCCACAGCTGCCGCTTCCACGGCCCCCTCGGCGGCATCCTTCCGCTAGTCTTCGCCGTGTCCGGCTGCCTCCTGTTCCTCCTCGCCCTCCTGTCCCTCCTCTCTCCTTCGCCGTCTTCTCATCACCATCATCAGCAGCAGCAGCAGCACCACCTACTGTTGCGCCACCGCAGCTCGGTAAATGCCCGGATCTTCTACGTCGTTTGGCGTCCGTTTCAGTGTGTTACCTTTGATCTCGTGTGAGCTCCGTTACTGAGGATCGGTCGCTGATGTGCTGGCTTTTTTTCGTGTGACGCGTGATCAGGCGTTGTCGGATCGGGTTGGCGACGGATTGGAGGAGGAATCGCCCGTGGTGGCCGGGAACGTGTTTCGTGTTCCGGTAATGAATGCTTGAGTCGCGTCTTCGGGTAGTGTTGATAGGATCATTTGAATCTGCGTTGTCACGTTTGATACGTTTTTTGTTGTCCTTTTGATGCGACATGAGCAGTCTAGTGGAGGAAGTTTGAGTCGCGATTTGTGGACTTCGAGGTTATCGAGCTTCTTCTATGGTTGCAGCAATGCCAGCGGCAAATTCATGCGTAAGCATTCCTCTTCATTCCTCTTATGTTGACTCTCTCCCACTGTATCTCATCCTTTGCTGCTATTAGTCATGGCACGACTTTTGGAACGACAACTTTCACTTCAATTTGCCTCGATTGGACTTACTTTGGGTTTTTGACCAGAAAAAAAGAGGAAAGGAAAGACTAATTTAATCTGGTGTTGATTTTGTAATCCATCGATCGGTGTTATGCTTGACAAGTTCTCTCCTTATCGGCATAGCTTTCAACTCCTCTTTGTCGGGAGGCGGAAGAGTAGCAATTGAAGCACTTACTAGTCGTGTACAACGTTGAAGTTCATTTTGACTAATCTAATTGTGTCTGTTTGAGATAATTCTTGGCATTTGGTTTATACGGATTATGGACTCTGGTTTGTCCCTTTTGCAGCTGCTGAGAAGAAAACGCAACCTAACCGATACCTGTTGATTGCCACGAGTGGAGGATTGAATCAACAAAGAACAGGGGTAACTTACTTAAGCTGCACCCTTAGCCATGCCTTTTTTTACTGTTCTTTTTTCATAAGCTTAGTTTTCTTTGAAATGAGTTCAATTCATCATTGATTGTGGATTAGCACCTTGAGAAGTAGTTGTATTTCTCCGCAATATTATTGGATGTGCTCTTTTGGAGAACCTAGATATGAAGCAATTTTGGTAAATACATGTATTAATTTGCTGCATCTCTGTTACTATAATGGGGTCTGGCCACTTAAATACAATGGTATATACCTTGTTAGAAATGATTTCGATAAACAGTATTCCTGAGTGTTCAATGATTTCTAGCTTTTATTTAGATATCTAAGCCTTGCCACGTTTTCGCTCTTCATGAGATGCTTCCCAAAGTTATGATAAGATATGCTGTTTTGAACTTGAGCAGTATTTGAATCTTTTGTCTCGTTGTTTGGTGATTAAGTGCCATTTACTTTCACCTGCAAAATGATCCTGGGAACCGACGTCCTAGTATTATATATTCCAGCTATGCAAGTGATATTCTTCTTTTGACGTCATAATAACCTGTTCAGTTTAGTTACATCTGTCTTACTGCATTCATACTGCTGGTCGTGATTTCCTCATACTTGTATTGATGCAGATAACAGATGCTGTTGTTGCAGCTTATATACTAAATGCCACCCTTATTGTGCCTAAGCTGGACCAGAAATCTTTCTGGAAAGACTCAAGGTTTCTTTACTTCTCTATTATGTAACAACACTATAAAGTTTGGTTATTTATATTGGAATAGGCACCAAATATCTGCACTTATATGGATGTTGTGCTCGGTGCAGCAACTTCAACGAAATCTTTGATGTCAACCGGTTTATTTCCTTTCTCTCAAAGGATGTAAAAATCATAAAGCAGCTCCCAGCAAATGGAGGAAAAGCACTAAATCCATATACCATGCGGGTCCCTCGGAAGTGCAACCCAAAGTGCTATCAAAGTCGTGTTCTGCCTGTCTTAAACAAAAAGCATGTAAGGGCTGTTGGTACAATGATACTGGAGAAATTTATTGTTAAAAGCTCTTCACCGTGTTCAAGTGCAGACATCGAACTGAAGCTTTTCTCTTCCAAATACATAGGAGACGATCTAGATTTATATTGCTAGTGAGTGAGTGCAGGAGAAGAAATCTCTCCAGTCTATGCACTTAAATGTGGATATATGGGAAAACGATCTGCATACTGTTCGAGGGGTGAGAATATGTGAACTACGCATATAATCCAAAAATGGAGTTCAGAATTTTGCATTGAAATGGCTGAAAAATGTAATAATTTTGTGCTTGAAGTGTCAACACCCAAGCTGCACAGAAAAATGTGAGGTGAAATGGAGGATTGTCATAGTATATGTTAGCTCCTGAAAAGGTGGACTCGGCTATGATGTCCTGGAGAGATATTTCGAGTGCATTTTGTTTGCTCAAACCTGTTTCGTTGAATTGTTACCAACTGATATTCCTCTAAGGGCCTGTCTTTTGGTAACTTATGATTGGTTGAAAAAGTTTTGGAGCACATTCGGATTTCTCATTATTTTTAGCTGGTTGAAAAAGGTTGCATCACATTCTGATGTCCAACTATTGTAGTTCCCGGTGATCTTTGCATTTGTTTCACAACTATTTCGATAAAGTTTCCAGATCAGATTCATTTGACATCTTTGCATTCTTCTCATTGCAGGCTGTTCAACTTACTAAGTTTGATTACAGACTATCAAACAGGCTGGACAGAGATCTGCAAAAGCTGAGATGCAGAGTAAACTACCATGCTTTGCAGTTCACGGCTCCAATCGTTGAGATGGGTAGGACATTGGTAGAGAGGATGAGGTCGAAAAGCAGTCACTTTATAGCCCTTCACTTAAGGTAGGTTTTCCTTATTATCCTTTCAACTCTCATTTTTGGAGGACACTGCTGTGCATTTCGATGTGGTTCAGTCCTTTCACTTCCTACTTTAAATGTGTGAAAATACTGTTGTATATGTCTGTTTATCAACTCGTCAGGTATGACAAAATTTTCTCTATTGCTTCTCTCGCCCAAAGACTACAAAAACCATGTGAGCCTAGATTTGGTAGTATGATGAAACAAAGCGATGAACCTTTTGATTGGACTGGTGATATGTCATAGGTTTGAACCAGACATGCTTGCATTCTCCGGATGCGATTATGGTGGTGGAGAGAAAGAAAGGCGGGCACTTGGTGCTATTCGAAAGAGGTGGAAAACTTTACATGTAAGGCGATCATAGCATATAACAACTAGCGATAAACATGGGAAAAGTCTAGAGAGATCCTCTAAAGCAATTTTCTTGAAACTGCAGGCAAGCAACCCTGACAAAGTAAGGAGGCATGGAAGATGCCCACTAACTCCAGAGGAAGTTGGTCTCATGCTGAGGGCACTTGGTTTTGGAAGTGATGTCCACATTTATGTGGCATCCGGTGAGGTGTATGGTGGCAATGAGACATTGGCACCACTGAAAGCACTCTTTCCCAATTTTCATTCTAAGGATACTATAGCAAGCATGGAAGAGTTGGCACCATTCTCATCATTTTCATCTCGGATGGCTGCACTGGACTTCATTGTGTGTGATGAAAGCAACGTTTTTGTTACCAACAACAACGGAAACATGGCCAAGATTTTGGCTGGCAGAAGGTATGTTTCTATCTTTTATCTGGTTGTGGCTCATTTCTCACATTGCAATTACAACACCATGTAGAAATGAGTAACTGTGTTCGAGTTGCTGCTTGATGTTAATCACCATTCTGCTCATCCTAGTTGACGATGTTTTGATTCAGGAGATACTTTGGGCACAAACCAACAATAAGGCCAAATGCTAAAAAACTATATAAACTATTCCTAAATCGGACTAGCGTTCCATGGGAGGAATTTGCTTCGAGGGTTCGAACTCATCAGATTGGTTTTATGGGAGGACCCAATGAGGTAAGGCCAGGCAGAGGCGAGTTCCATGAAAATCCATCAGCTTGCATTTGTGAGAAACCTGAAGCAAAGGATAAGGCCTCCCTAGAAGCCCCTGGAAAAGTCAATGACAGTCGTGAAGATGATAAGGAGAAAAATACAGGGAAGATATCGACGTATGATGTGACGGAAGAGCAGAAACCCGATGATGAACAAGACGGTTCTGACGTGGATTACATGGAAGATGCAAACGAAAGCCAAGACAAACGCTTACCAAATGGTTTGGATTCCGAAACCAGCCTCCTCAAAACCGAACAGCCGGAACTGGAAGAGATGTTCTCTGACTGAAGGAAGTTACCATCTATCCGTGACTTGATTCTCCATCAATTCTCTGTCTTTCCATCAGCCTTTGGAGCCAGCTTCTGTTTCTTCGGACAACATCAAGAAGGCACAATGTATATAGAATCTGGTGCCTGATGTTCTCAAATGCATCGGGGGCGAACAGTGAGCAAATCCTAGGAATTCCGAATTAGATTTTTTTTTTTTTTTACCCTCAATTCTGTTCAGGCAGTTCGTTGTAAATCAAAAAATTTTGGGCCTTTTATTTTTGCTGCGATTCTTAGCCATTTGCCGTAAGGCAGAGGAACGAGAACAAAACAGGAACTAGGGAATAAGAATTAGTTAGTTTAGTTTTGTAGGAATTTTATGTTCCATGATGTTTTATCAGCTTTTTTAGGGGCGAATGTTCCTAATGCCAGTATTACCAAATACATTTTTAGGAAGCGGGCACCATGGTTCCTGAACTGAAACATCCGTATGGTTTTCCCATGACGACGGTTTACTTTAGTGTCAAGCGAGCAGGAAAACTACAGAAACCCTAAGGTGTATTTATTCTACGAAGAAGATTCCTGTAGGATTATTTTTCAAAATTTCGTGCGATTAATCTATCTCTGAAAGTGGGTAATTAACGGAAGATATTGTACTGCCAAGGAAGACAACCGAACTTGTACTTGAGCAAAATGATTTCGCCATAGTGAAAAAGACTAAAGAGCAAATTGTTTTCTCGAGCTCCTTTTCTACGTGGACGCTAACACAGAACGTCAAGCTACGTACTTTCTCTGCTGATCTTCACTCCTCTTCGGTACCCTTTGTTCAGGCGCTCAATGGGATATTACTCTTTGGTTACTTAGGGTCTGCATGATAACCATTCTGTTTCAAAAAATTGATTTTAATTAAAATGACTTTTTCTGATTCTGTTCCTGAATGAGTTTTAAAGAACCAGAAACGCGTTTGATAACTGCACAAAATTTCTATTTTGAAAAACTGTTGCTCTTTCTAATTTTTTTCATTTAAGTCAAATAATTATATAATTACTTTGTGAAATTTTATTCTAAATTGAAGACTAATTTCCAATGCACACTAAAAAATTTAAAATACATTTATTTTTTTAGCGTGTCATAATAAATGAAACACAAATTTTAATACATGACATTTGAAGTTCGATTAAAGCATGAGACACGTTCCCATATTAAGGACTCATTTTTTCTTTAAATTTTGCGTTGTCCAAATACATACAAACATAGCAGTCGAACAATCAAATTATCATTGAAAAAAAAATCAAATTATCTTCCTTGACACGAAATACAAGTCCTTCACTATCATTTTGCAACTTCTATCCTAAATTCAAGTGGGTATTTGGCTCCAGCTCTACGTGCAGATGGTCACATTTTGTAACGCACGGCTACAAGTATATATGTTACCATCCACACATTGGATGCCCTCACCTTCTGCGATATTTTTTGTAAAATAGTTAATGTATGAAATCTAGGAAATTTAGGTCCAAAATTATGAAAATGAGGTCAAACTAGTCTCATCTAAGCTTCTTCTATTTTTAGAAATTTCCTAAAATTTTTGTGTTTTTTTTTAAAAAAAATTCAATTTTTTCGAAATTTTTTATTTTTTTTATTAGATTGAAAGAAAAGTAATGAGAGAAATGAAAGGAAAAAGTGAGAGATGTGAGATTTCATTCTGTTTTGTGATTCTCAAAAGTGATTATAATTTCAGAACCAACTTTTTTTTTGTTCTGGATTTTGCTCTAAAAGTGATTCTGATTCTCCAAAACTGATTCTTGGAACAGAATCAGAATCAGAATTATTTGCGTTACCAAACATGATTATCATTTTTTACTATTCCAGAAAACAGAATCAGAGAATCAGAATGGTTACCATGCAGACCCTTATTTGAAATGAAAAATTCAGTCACATAAGTATTATGAGCATTGAGAGATTAAGTTGGTTATTTAATTGCATTTTCTTTTCCTGACATCCGTTTATTTTTTAGCTTGCTTTATTTTGATAATAAAGAAGCACATTTATTTAATAGAAATATTTTCTCGAAATGGTTAAGGAAAATATTTTCCGGTAAAAAAAATATTCTTTTAAATTCGAGAAAAATGATTTTCCTTTTTAAGAAAAGGAAATAATTGTCTCATTGATTGTCCATGTTTCTCTCTAGTGTATGCGTGAAAGGGAAATCAGAAATAAAGAAAATCTCTCTCTCTCTCTCTCTCTCTCATGGTTGTTGCATCTGTGGCTCATTCTCTCTCTTCCATGCCATTCCAATTCCAACGACGGAGCTGTGATTTGGGGAACTTCACCTCGATTGCGAGCTTGAGGTGGTGAGGCAAGCCACGAGCTCTCTTGATCCAGCGAGATTGAGGCTTTGCCTCACCGATGGAGAAGGCGATGAAGCTGCTCGAGATGGTATCCTTAGTGAAGGAAGGGTGGGTGGTGCTGTGCGTGGATGCGACGTGCCTGGAGTCGGTGTTGTAGAAGGTGTTCAAGGTGTTAGCGGTGGCGATGGAGCATGCGGTGGTGACGCTATGGATAGTGCGTTGCTTGTTTAGGGTCAGCCGAGGAAGAAAGGAAAAAAAAATATATATAATGAAATAAAAAGACAATAAATAAATAAATAAATAATTTTTTTAAAAAATAAAAAAAAATTATTTAAACGTGCGTACAACGGAAAATGGTTTTCCATAATGACGGAAAATATATTTTAGCTCATTTTCAAGTTTTAGCCAAACATCGGAAAATGTGATTATTTTCTAAGAAAACGATTTCTTGAAAAATATTTTCCAGAAATGTTATATTTTTCTTGAAACAAACGGAGCCCTCAGATAAGGACTTCAATATTATCTTAACCATCTTATATTAGGAGCAAAATGCAATTATAACAGAAAAATAATATTTAAAGTAGGGCTAATACTACAAAAAAAACTCTAAATTGATACATTTGCGATAAATTTAGCACAAACTATTTTTTTGACAACGGAAAATTGAAAATTAGTACACTTGTGATAAATTATTCCCAAATTATTTTTTAACCACCAAAAATTTCAAATTGATATATCTCTGATAAATTTACCCCAAACTATTTTTTTGAATACAAAAAATCTCAAACTGATATATACATGTAACAAATTTACCCAAAACTAATTTTTTAATCACCAAAAATCCAAAAAGTAGTACACATGTAATAAATTCAATTTTCGTTAGTTTTCGTTAAATTTAGTTAATATCACGAAAAATCCAAAACCGATACACCTATAACAAACAAAGGGTACAATCCTCAAATCAGTATGCTAGTTAACTGTCACATGTCATTTAACTCGGCAATTTAAAGGTAAAATTTAACGAAAATTAACGAATAATAAACTTGTCACAAGCGTATTAGTTTGGGGTTGGATAAATTTATCACATGTGTATTAATTTGAGGTTTTTCTTAATTAAAAAATAATTTATGATAAATTTATCTAATGTGTATTAATTTGTGATTTTTCATGGCATTAAACTTAATAGTAAGACTGAACATTAGAAAGTTTTTTTTTTCGCATTTTTAGGTACACCACCAAACAACTGAAATCCAGTCATTTTCCTTCTTGTTAGCAAAAAATCATCTTTCATAAATGATAATTTTCACGAAAAATATTTTTTTGCAAGAAGGTTTTCGTGAAAGAAACGCAATTCTCGTGTTAGATACTAGGCAAGGAAGCCTATGGAGAACGGGGGTCGGGTCGGGTAGGCCGGGGCACGGCCCATGACTGCTGAACGGCGTCGTATTATCCTCAATAGGGAGTGGGACCGGGGCGCAGGGGAGCCAGACTAAGCTGAGGTGGACAAAATCGTTATCCTCTTCGGCGAACGACGTGGCATCACTACGGTCCGTTCCCTCTCTCTCTCTCTCTCTAGAGATGGAGAGAGAGTTAAGAGAGTGTGCGGGTGTTCGGTTCAGAAGCCTCATCATGGCCTTGCGACTGACATCGCAGTTCTCCACGCCTCGCCACCCCCATCACAACCGCCACTGCCGCCACCGGCGGAGCGGGGCCACCGCCGAGCTCTCGTGGCGGTGCTCTCTGGCGGCGGGCGCCCTCGTCTCGTCGAGCTGCTCGGGTTCACCTCTCGTCAACGCCTCGTCGCCGTCGCCAGGTACATCCCCCGCCGCCTCGACTTCGGTTTCTCGGGCGCTTCCGACAGCAGCCGGTCATACGAATTCAATTGCGTGGAACCTCGGATTCTCATAAGAGGCCGGCGTGAATTTGTGCAGTTTGATGTGAGGCTCCGCAGCTAAAATGTGACAGATTTTCTAAGTACTGCGAGAAGGAAGCGCTCTAGTTTGGATTGATTTTGCAAAATGTGAAGAAACCAGGCCGTCAGAATTTTCGTAGCCTGTTAAGATCACCTGCCTGTGAAACTTTTATGCTGCTTCGGCCTTTTGCTTGCGAATTGCTCTGGAAGAAAATAATGACATCGAGATGGACCTCCAGTTGGTGGCGCTTGAAGCCCTTTTTAGAATTTTCTAGCATATGGGTAGGCTTTGGTAATAGCAGCACCGCGAATGGATGATTGCCTTTCGGATAGATTTCCCAGTTTTTCTTCCCCTGCCTCGTTTGCTTTTAATGATGTTATCTTTCGCTTCTTGTGCTTAACTGTTGAGTCATTTACTCACGCTAGTTGAAAATGTGAGTATCCTGTGCCATTTGCTTGGTTTTTGATGGATTAGGAGTATTTATTCTTTCCTCACTCAATTTGCATCCTTTTTTTTTTTTTGGGTCCTCTCGAATCTTTCACAGGGAGATCTTACACTCGGCCATTAGTCACATGCACTGGGCAGGCACCGGCTGCTGCTGCAAATCTTGCTCCAGGGACACCGGTCAGGCCGACTAGCATTCTAGTGGTTGGTGCCACTGGTACACTGGGCAGGCAAGTTGTTAGACGGGCTCTCGATGAAGGGTATGATGTCAGATGCCTTGTCAGGCCTCGACCGGCTCCAGCTGATTTTCTTCGTGATTGGGGCGCTATAGTTGTCAATGTAGGTGCCCTGACTTATGACATGATGATCACTTCAATTTGACCAATCCTTTTTTCTGGTCTTAATTTGTTGGGATATAATTCTTCCTTTTTTTTTGTTTTTTTTTTTTAATGATTGTCTTTCAAGTTACTTGGGTTCAATGCAAATATTTCCTTTTCCTCTGAGCTTTTTAAACTGGGATTGTCCTCCAACATTCTAGGCAGATTTGAGCAAGCCGGAGACTATACCTGCAACACTTGTGGGGATTCATACGGTTATTGACTGTGCAACGGGGCGTCCTGAAGAACCAATAAAGACGGTGATTTCTTAGCCTTCTTCATTTTCTCCTCAAGAATTTTTTTCCTGCGTAGAATGACAATTGCTACAGCATTTGCTCCTTCACAGCCCCATTCAATGAATTAAGCAAACAGCATATCAAAATTACCATGATTATTGGGAATTGTTTTGCATTTTAAGCTCTTTAAGAGTGGAAAGTTTAATACTCCCTTTTTCCCCTGAGACATCTAATTGTCTCTTTCGGTGACTATGTTACCAGTGCTTGAGTGGAGAAACAACCCAGCTGGGCTAGTTTCAATATTCAAAATCGCGTGCACTTCGATTTAATTTTTCTCTTTGTCATCAAGATTGGCATAGGAACATGTTTCTGGCTAACACATAGTTGTCTGCTAGAGCAGATTACATTTCATTGGAGACAATTCAATTTTCTCTTGCACTTTTCTCGATTACTTGGCATGGAACTTCTCTTCCTTTTAAGTTGAACTGTATGGGTAAGCTGTCATTTTTATTAATATCTCTCCTCTTCATATATTTAACTTTTCTGAAGATAAAAAGATGATGCATGTTCCTTACCCAAAAAAAAAAAAAAACAGATGATGCATGTTTAACTTTTAGAACATAAGAAGTTTTGTTGATTTAGGCCTGGCGTTGGACCACTGCAGAAGTGTATCTGCAGTTCTCACTGATGTGCATCTTCCCCATAATTCATTCATCTAATTTTCAGGTATATATCCATGAGTTGGTCTTACCAACTTTATGTTCTCTTTAGGTAGATTGGGAAGGGAAAGTTGCTCTTATACAATGTGCGAAAGCAATGGGTATCCAGAAATTTTTGTTCTTTTCCATCCACAATTGTGACAAACATCCAGAGGTTCCATTGATGGAGATAAAATACTGTACAGAGAAGTTTCTGAAAGACTCAGGCCTTAATCATGTTGTCATTCGCTTATGTGGTTTCATGCAGGTAAACATTCTGACTGATGGTTGGGTCTTTCTTATGCATTTGGAATACTGGAAATTCCACTTATATCTCAAGTTAAAGTAAAGCCAAAAGTGGAAAAACAAAAAGGAAGGGGGGGCAAGAAAAAAATGCATTCGAACAAAAATGTGGTTTAACTTCTAACTTTCTCATTAATGCACAGTAAAAGCAATACCCTCATTTGAAAAATTTAGCTTGCTCGTTTTTGTCCACTGAAAGCTGTCTCTTTTTTTTTTTTTCTTTCTTTGTTGACCAGAGTGTCTCATTCAAACAAAGCTTCACCCGACTAACATCCTTGGCCATCTCTTCAGTTACTAGTAAACATTATTTTTGCTTGTGAGGAGGACCTTGTTTGTGATTTGCATCAACAACAGATCTGTATTTGGAAGCCCACTTAGCTGACTTGGAACTTCAAAAACTGCATGCCATTACCACTGCTCTTGGGTCTTGATAGCATTGAGTAATGGTTACCAACCTTTATGAAGTTCAACAGCGGGAAAGGTCACCTAAATGAATTATATTGTTTGCTAGGTATAATTACACTTTAGTCTAGCCGTCTGTAACTATTTTAAACTCGTCTTTAAAGAATTTCCTTGCTGATTGTCTCTAAATGTAGTTCTGATTGGCAATTTTTCCAGGGATTGATTGGTCAGTATGCAGTACCTATCTTAGAAGAAAAATCAGTCTGGGGAACTGATGCTCCAACTAGGATTGCTTATATGGATACCCAGGTATTAACTCATAGGAGGTTGCGCTTATTTCTTCTCCCTAGACAATTTCTGTGAGGCCAATTTTGCATAATTTTTTGTCTGAATCTAGTTATATTGGAATTTCACACCAGGATATAGCTCGATTGACATTTATAGCTTTGCGCAAGGAAAATGTGAATGGCAAGCTCCTTACATTTGCTGGACCTCGTGCATGGACAACACAAGAGGTAAATGGCATCACTTAATGTTGTTAAAAAGACTAAGATACTTGTCTATAGTTCCCAATTCTTTGTTTCTCCCTTCTGGAAGCATTATTCTATCCTGATGAATATAAAAGTAGGTGAGAGGAGCCATATTGGTTGTGTATTGAGGAGCCTTTTGAATGACGATCAAGTGCCAATGCTGTGAGCAACAGCCTTAATTTAAATTAGTGAATGTAGCAAACAGTGTTAATGATTTGGTTTCTGTTATTAACTTTATCAGGTAATAACATTGTGTGAGAGACTTGCCGGGCAAGATGCAAATGTGACTACAGTTCCAGTGTCAGTCTTGAGGCTAACTCGCCAGCTAACTCGGTTTTTTGAGTGGACAAATGACGTTGCTGACAGATTAGCGTTTTCAGAGGTAATGCACTGGAGGACTTCAGTTTACCGTCACAAGCAATGGTCCATATAGCTTTTAAGTGATGCAGCTATTTTCACTTTTCCATAACATGGAGGTCTTAGACCGTTACCTACAACAGGAGGCCTAATATGGGTTACATGCTTCTTCAGGTGCTTACAAGCGATATTGTTTTCTCTGTTCCAATGAATGAGACATATGATATTCTTGGGGTGGATTCCAAGGATATTGTCTCCCTAGAGAAGTATTTGCAGGATTACTTCACAAATATATTGAAGAAATTGAAAGATCTCAAAGCTCAATCGAAGCAAACAGACATTTTCTTCTGAAGGAGGAACATCTACGTGTAAGCGAATTCTTTTCCCAGGAGATTATTGATTATTCGTTATAGCACTTGAAAGTGAACTATGCCAACTGTTCAGGATCCCGGCTTCCTTCTTTCCCTGTCACTCCTATTACCCTTGTAAGTGGCTACATGTTACACATGGTAGTTACAGAAATCAGAAATTTTCGCCGATTTCCTGTTTGGCTCTATTATAAGGCAAGCTGAGAAGTGGTTTGCCCTATGTATTTTTCCAATGTGTACTGTTCAGATCTGGTGTGCTCTCTTGCTAATCTTGTGTGGATATAGAGAATGCTACTTGTCTAGAAAGCATTATTTGGGGTAGGCTCAGTTGTTTCTCAAGTTGTGCTATAATGACTTTTGAAATACTTACTAGTATACTTGTCCATGTTTCGCATGGATTTTGTGTTTCATTTTTGATTGAAATCATATGTTCATTAAATATGTCTCTCTACTATTGCTCATCTGACGTATAGGAATATATAATACTTATAAGAAATGACAATAAGCATGAGAGTTTATCAGAGGGAAGGAAGCATCACTTGAGAATAATAACTATCATTTAGCAGATAATCAAATATCATGGATTCATTTGCCTTATGTATAATTACACTTTGCACTTATGAAATATCTCTTATGTCATATCTAAAACAACAATTGAATATATCATGGACCATTTATATTTAGTCCGACTCCAATTGAAGTATACTAAATCCTTAGTTCTAACAAAAATAACATGCAGAAACTTTTCCAAAAACCAAAATTTGAATCACTGATCAAATGGTATATTACATGAGGAACATACCATGATTGTCATAGATTAGATGTTGTCTTGTAGTCTCGAGAGTCCCTTGGTGTGATTGAGTTTTGGAAAGTTTTTGTGTGAGAACATTGTTTTCTTTTTTTCTCTGTTATCTCTCTGTCCTCTTGTCAATGATTACGGACGTAAGAAGGAATAGGGTGAGAAAAAACTGATGTCTCTTCAACATGATATAGTCACGTTTCAAAGACAAAAACTAGTAATTGCCTTGGTAGTTTTCTACGGTGGATAGAGTATGGTTGCTTGCACGGGTGGATCACCATAAGAAACCATGTATCCCAACATCTCTCGCTCGCCTATAGAGGGCAAACAACTCCCATTTGCCCATGAAGGCCCTACGACTATCACTCGCCTACAGAGCACTAAATTTAACTCTTTCTTCTTTGCAAGATTCATATCAATAAATAATTCATGCGATCGGCATACTCTGAAAGCTCGTTGTTACACATCTACTAGGAGTATATGATAGTTCAAAATTGGACATAATCAAAAATAGATTTTCATATGTTGTACCCTAGATCGATTAGTCACATCTCTCTCTCTCTCTCTTTCTCTCTTGATCTCTTTCAAGTGTCATACATTATATTCATAGTTATGATCGCAAAAAGTAATCATAACTGACCAGTTTGTGAATACAAATCTATGATGTGACACAAAAATCTAGATCGATCTTTTTCTTTCATGAGATCTCTTAATCTCAGTTCAGCTCTCTTTTTTAAAATGTCACATTAGATCGAATCAATTTCATGACCATAGGTAATACTCTAAGATAGTGAACATTGAATAAAAATATTGAAAATAATTAAGAATAGCGAGGACACCAAATGAGGAATTCTTATCCTCGAGAGTTTTGCACAACTTAAAAAGTTGATATCTAAACTTTTGCCAACTCTCGCTGGTCAACTCATGCATATGTAATATGAAATACGTATTACGATATTATCTTCTTTACATGAGTGTATGTTTATATATTTAATACAATACAAATGATAGTTTAGACATATTCAATATCTAACTTGAGTTCACATAACTACTTTGCTCAAAAGTATCTATCCATTAAAACTCACATTTATCAATAAAGACTGTTAAAGTGAAATATGTGGATTATTTTACTTTCGAACATAATAAATACTAAGTCCCCATCTTAACATTCTATTAAGCCAACATCTATATTTAAGTTCAAGCTCTCAATTATCACTTCGATAATGAGTTTAAAATTATATTATCTCTATCTATAAGCAGTAAATAGAAGCGATTACCCGTGTGAGTGGGCTAATCTTTTATCTCTCCGACATACTTTCACAACATAAAGCACCAAGCTTTAATGTCCATAAATATTACAAAAACATCTATATGTCCTTTCAAAAGATCAACCAATTTTCAATTTTAGTTTTGTCTCATGGATTCATCTCTTCTTCCATTGCTTTGGTCCACTTTTCCTTATCATGACAAGGTAGAGCATCATTTATATCCTTAGCTCCTTTTTTCCTCATGGAGCGACCATGAAAACTTGTCCTTCAATCTCAAAATGTCAACGGGAAATGCTTTTGTGACTTATTCGCTATGAAGAAGATTGTATCCTAGGTACTTCATTATCCATTACGCTCCAACTTGGATTAGATAATGGCATTGTCTTATCAAGTGGTTGCATTTGAAATTGTTTCATGATCAATTCTCCTTCTCACATTGATTTCACTTGGATCATTATATCCGACTGTCCCATTATCTCGATCCAAGGTGTCCAATATAGAATAATCTTCACATCTTTCGCCTTTTTTCGAAAAGTCATTTTTTCATAAATCTAACCATTTTCATTAAGATTCTGTTTCTTCTTTCCGCAACACTATTTTGCTGCGAAATGTATGGGATAAACAATTGTCTTTCTAATTCTTTTTCATCACATAAATTTCTGAACTCATTAGATAAGTATTCTCGATTTTGTTCGGATCTTAATACTTTTATTTTCTTATTTAATTGATTTTCCATCGAGGTCATAAATTTCTTAAAGTAACTTCATGCTTAAGATTTATGAGAAATCAAATAGACGTATTCAAATTGAGTGTAATCATCCATAAAACTGATGAAGTAAACAGCCTATGTATTGCTCTAACATTCACAAGACCACGAATATCCATATGGATTAATTGTAATGGAAATTCAGGTCTTGCTTTTTTTTTCCAAATAATTTTTTCATTATCTTTTTTGCTAGGCAATACTTATAAGTAGGCAATTCGGCTTTTTCAATATTGCCCATTAAATTCTCTTTGGCTAACCTATTCATTTGTTATTGGCCAATATGACCAAATCTAGCATGCCATACATTCACATTATTATCACTAGAATGAAAAGATGTAAATATGGAATAACAAATATTCACATAGTGTTTTCACCATCTAACACAATACAAAAATCAAGCTTGACTAAAACCAATACAAAAACGAGATTTCAATGAATCTCTAGAGTATATAGTACATCGTGTAGGAATAAAGTGAAACTCCCGTGCATGACTAGTTGGTAGGTGTTGATTCCTTTTAACTTCCACTCTGAGGTGTTGATTCCTTTTAACTTCCACTCTGAAGTTATTCCCCATATAGATCCATTTCGCTCCACGTGGAATTTGTCGAAATTCCACAAAAGTATTTGTCTTTGGCTATATGGCCTATGACCCTAGAGCGTACAGTCCACAAATGATGAGATTTAATTAGAAATATAGAACTTGATATGTAACTCACACTTTTAAGTGCACATAAGGTTTCTACCTTCTTTAGCTCACCACAGTCGCGAGCGAAGTAACCCTTCTTACCATCATTATTATCCTTGAAATGTTCTTCTTAAAAGGATGCTTCCCTTTTTCGTGTTTGTCAAACTTTGATTTCTTGTCAGATAGTTCTGCTTCTTTACCTTTCCACTTCTTGAACTTGCCAAGATGATTGTGCTTCGAGCCTAGAGTTCCATGTGAGCCAAAAGCCAGCAAAATAAACATCAGTTTGTGGCTTAGCCGCCAAAAGGCGATCCTCCTTCATTTCAAGGTGGCACATAGCATCCTCGAAGGTCTTGATATTCTTGTTATGGGTCAGGTTAAATTTCATATGCTCCTAGCTATAGGTCAGAGAGCAAATCACTGTCTGCACTTACTGCTTATTAGATAATGTAAGACCAGCATCCTTTAGCTCACTAATCATGTTTGACATGTGCCTTAGATGCCGCTTCGTATATGGCTATGTGGCATCTTATATGTGTCGAACTTGATTATAAGCTACCTCAACTTGGCGATCGATATTTGTCCAAAGCTTGTCTTTAATGAATCCCCCATATCGTTGGCATTC
Source organism: Psidium guajava (assembly GCA_016432845.1). Classification (NCBI taxonomy): domain Eukaryota; kingdom Viridiplantae; phylum Streptophyta; class Magnoliopsida; order Myrtales; family Myrtaceae; genus Psidium; species Psidium guajava. The sequence goes on from CM028225.1 coordinate 15,993,501, forward strand.
TCATGTTGCTTGAAGTCACGGATAGTATTATTATCCATACTATTCAACAACGTAATGCGAGCAATTGAGGTTTTTTTTTTTCCAAGCAGCGAAGGCATACTTATCTCTTTTGTGCTACACAATGGTTCTATCCTCTAGTTCTGTTATAACCATGTTAAGATGTTCCAGTACCTCTAGCTCTTCCACCACATACTAAATTTTCATATTTCAAATCTCATAGTTTTCACCATTCAACTTCTCGCCAATATCGAACTTAGTCATGATGTTCTTTGAAGCCATTGTCATTACATCTGAATATGAGGCTATTTAGACATTTCGCACGAATTATTAATGCTTAACGTTTATGGACACATTTTGTACTAACTAATTATACTAATGTACAATCTCATATAATGACTTAGATTCGAAAATTGTTCACTAAATTCCCAATCATCGTCTAAGGATTATCGTTTGAAATTAATATTCATATAATCATTTAGGTAAAACTGAGTTCATTAAAGTCATTAAAACATTCTAGAATTCTCCACTCAACTATGTAATACCACTAAAGCATTATATAACAAATACCATAATTCATTCACAAACAAATATTTCATTTAAATATTCATATTACAACATCAGTGGGAAATATTTCGCAGGATGACAAACTAACTCTAGAAACAACATTAGGATTGAAATATTCACAAACTTGGAAACTAAACAAAACATCGACTTCCTCTTTAGTAATATTGCCTTATAACATGAAATGACTCCACAAACTAGTTGAAGCCAGGGAAACAATTGAGTCTACAAAGCGCCCTTATAAAGGCTCTCGGGGTACCATTCGTTCTACGCTAGGATGCATTCTGTTTCCACCAAGATCCATTCATAACCAAGGTCGATGTCCTTGCTATCCCTGTGCTTATGTACTTAACTAGGAATCTAATCCCAAAACTCTTATAAGAACGGGGGTTGGCTTCTCATAAACTATATATGACCCTATGCCACCCCATAAGAAGAGTGGTTCCTAGCGTTAGGACCCTGATGTCGTTTGGTATTATGTGACCATTCCATATGACTTTCTGAATCATTTCATTAACTGTCTTCATATGTGACATCATGTCAGCCATCCTAGCAGTAAAGGGCTAAAGCATTCCTAAGTGTTAAGTGTTTTTCTCTTTGTTCCTCACCTCTCACGGCTATAGGGATTTGCATCATTCAAGGCATTTTTTCCCTACAACTAATGCAAAAAAAAAAATGAAATTAATCATAATCCATGATGCATAAATGATAAAATAAATATACTATATTGTAGGAATTTTCGATATGAACACATTAGTATCAAAAACACCACAATCAAACACTGAATGCTCCCACACGAGCCTCGAAAGAATTTCTTTTTTTTTTTTGTCAATGGTCAAATTCAACGAGTCAACGTTGATTGGATCGGGTCAAGAATTGGGTCGTGTCGGGTTGGGCCGGATTGCCATATTAGTAGTGACGTGGCCTGCCACGTAGGCAACCACGTTCACCAACGGTTACAGACAGTTCCACGCACACGCACACGCGACGCACGTGGGCACATGAGTCCAATGCGCAGAGCGCTCCTCTAGCATGTCTCGTAGTGTGCGGTTTCGTTGAATGAAAGTTCATGAAATTACAACTTATCACTGTTGTCGCGACCCTCTAAAAAAATTTTAAATTTTAAAAGGGGTTAACGGATTATTAGGTTAATTAGATTTGACTAACCTAACGCGGACCCTCCCAAGCCCTATCGAATCGCAACTTTGGTTTTTGTTTAAATGATTTTAAAATTTGGAGTCGCCACTAATCGTTCTTGGTAGGTCGATTAGAAACCTAAATAAATTAGCGGGAGAACTAATTTATTCCTGCGAACCAGAGATTAGGAGCTCGGGGACTTGGTTACACTAGTTAATTAAAACTAATGCCCTTTCGGTACCTTAATTTCATGGATATCCTAATTCGGCAACTCAGGCTTGGTTTAATCCTAAGGCTATAGTAGGGTATTCTCTTTTGTGTTTTCACTTTTTAAATAGGATGCATGGATGGTATATATTTTTATTTGTTATATTTTTTTAAGTGCTAAAGATTCCTTGAAGCCGAAAGAAGGAGTGTGTTAACGACTTCTGTGCAGTATTACAACCTACTTATCATTTGGGTCTGATGATTCAAAAATTAAATTATAGGAAGTACATGACAGTGAATAAACACCTCCAATGGGAGGCCTAGCATTGGCTTGGCTCTTCCCTTTGGGATTTAAGGTACAGGTATTTAAGTTGCAAGTATTTAAACTACTGTAAGTAAAAACCTCCAATGGGAGGCTAAGCATTGGCTTGGCTCTTCCCTTTGGGATTTAAGGTACATGTATTTAAGTTGCAGGTATTTAACTACTGTAAGTAAAAACCTCCAATGGGAGGCTAAGCATTGGCTTGGCTCTTCCCTTTGGGATTTAAGGTACATGTATTTAAGTTGCAAGTATTTAACTACTGTAAGTAAAAACCTCCAATGGGAGGCTAAGCATTGGCTTGGCTCTTCCCTTTGGGATTTAAGGTATGGGTATTTAAGTTGCAGGTATTTAACTACTGTAAGTAAAAACCTCCAATGGGAGGCTAAGCATTGGCTTGGCTCTTCCCTTTGGGATTTAAGGTACAGGTATTTAAGTTGCAGGTATTTAACTACTGTAAGTAAAAACCTCCAATGGGAGGCTAAGCATTGGCTTGGCTCTTCCCTTTGGGATTTATGGTGCAGGTATTTAAATTGCGGATGGACTTTGTCCTCTCCATTCTGGGGTATGAATTCTTTAAAATAAAATACAACGAATTGATTCAACAATTTGAAATTTGTGCGCGCTTGAGGACTCCTCCAAGCCGATTTTGTGCTTCCATAGGGTTGACCATTGATATAAAGTTGCGGCTTCCTGACATAAAATAGAGTGAAATGTCAGTATACAAAATATGTGCTAATCTGCACCTAAAACCAGAAGAGTGGAAAGAGTACTTATCTCCCATTTTTTTGGGAGGGATTTCTATAATTGATTTTCGCTCTCTATGTTCTCAATATAGAGAGTTTCTTTTGAATTAAGAGGGACTTTTAGTCACAGATCAGTTGAGAAATCGGTGGACAGCTTAGGAGCTTGTCTGGGCCGATTTTTGCATATCTACGAGATTTTTGCTATTGACGTAGAGATATCCTTCTCCTGACATAAAATATGGAAAAAAAGAGGAGATGGAGAAAGTGTATACAATTTGTGCTAATTTGAAAGTAAAACCATAAACAAATGAATAAATAAAAACACTTAGCTCGAATTTGCTTGCTCGTTGACGAGGATGAACTCTTGATTTATATTGATCGATGAAGGAATTTGTGATGATAATCCCTAGCTTTGAACTCCCATCATCTTCAAAATTCTCTCTCTTTTGGTATTTTCTTTCTCTCAAATTTTTCTTTAATCTCCCAAAACTCTCTCAAACATCCAAAATTTTCTCTCCAAAAAAAATCCTCCCAAACACTTCAAATTTTCTCTCTCAAGAATCCCCCCCTCAAGCTCACTTCTTCCTCCTTTTATAATCTACTCATCTATCTCCCATTCTAATTTTTCCACTAACTCTATCTCCCATTCTAATTTCTCCACTAACTCTTCTTCATTTTCATCTTCTATTCTCCATCTCTATCTCACATTCTAATCTCTCCACTAACTCTTCTTCATCTTCATCTTCCCTTCTCCATATTTATCTTCCATTCTAATTTCTCCACTAACTCTTCTTCATCTCCATCTTCCCTTCTCTATTCTTATCTTCCATTCTAATTTCTCTACTAACTCTTCTCCATCTTCCATTCTCTAATCTTATCTTATTTTCTCCATCCATTCTTCTCCAACTTCTCTTCTTCATCTCCTCTTCTCCAACTTCTCTTCTTCATCTCCTCTTCTCCATCTTCCCTTCTCTATTCTAATTTATCCACTAACTCTTCTTTTTGTTATTTGTAAAATAATCCTTCAAGAGTTAAGTATTTGCACTCTAGTCCTTGAATTTTAAGTATTTACAATTTAGTCCCTGAAAAAATATATTTCTTTAAGTCCAAATCTCCTCACAATTTTTGACACACCAAAATTTACCACATGTCAAATTTAAGCTCATTTCTTGCCGTTGAAAATAATGCAGAATTTAATTAAAGCCCTTTTGCAAAATTAAGTCATTCTGGGTATAATTGGGCCAAGATGAAAATTTAAAATATTAGAAGACAATGTCACAACTCATAAAAAGTGAAAATTAAAAATAAGTTGACTCAAATTAAATTTTTTTAGGCCCGATTCAAGATTATACTCGTGAAGGAACACGTGACTCGAATTGGATTTTTCTGAATTTGCGATGGCCAATATGAAAATAGATTTAAAATAAAAATATTAACTATCTTTGTGTATTTTTTTTGGCCTCAAATGTTATTTTTCCAAAATTTTCAAGTATTTTTGTATTTTTTTTAAAAAAAAAATTAAAAATATATATAATATGAAATTTTATTTTTTGTTCAAAAATGGTTGCCTAGGCTTGGCCAAGGCTTCCAAAGTTGATTTTTCAATTTTCTCATTTTTTCTTCATTTTTTGTTTTATGAATTTTCGAAAATAAAAATACCGAAAAATACTGAAAATATGAAAAATCGTTTTTTGGTCAAAATTGGTTCCCTAGGCTTGGCTAAGGTCCCCAAAGTTGATTTTTCAATTTTATGAATTTTTATGGATTTTTTATTACTTTAGCAATAGAAAAAAAATGATTAAAAATTAGGTGTCAACAACTGTAGTCCCCGAGCTACCTTGCCCCCTCATCGCGCGTGCGACATCGTTCGATCTCTAGCAACAAGCGACCATTCCTCGGGCTTGTATTGATGGGTAGATTCCAAATATATGGTCACTTTCCATTTTAACCGAACCATTTTTTTTTATGAAAAATGACAATAACGTACTGACATTTAAACTCGAAACAAGGCAGTTCGAAAAACAAAAGAACAATATGGATCATGGCATAAATTCGGCTTAACTATGTACATTCGATCACGAAACAAGCAATACAATTGTCTGATACCAACAAAGGATACTAAATCCTTAGTTCTAACAAAAATAAAGTGTGGAAATTTGCCCAAAAATCGAAACTTGAATCACAGATCAAACGGTGTATTACACGTGGAACATATCGTGATTGTCACCGATTAGATGTTGTCGTGCAATCTCGAGAGGACCTTGGTTTGATCGAGTGTTGTGGAGTTTTTGTGTGAGAACGTCGTTTTCTTTTTTCTTTGTTTTCGCTTTGTCCTCTTCTCAATGATTACACACGTCATAAGGAATAGGGAGAGAGAAAACTGACATCTCTTCAACGTGATGTAGTGACATTTCAAAATCAAAAACAAAAACTAATGACTGCTTTGGCAGCTATCTACAATGGGTAAGGTATAGTTGCCCGCATGGGTGAACAGCCATAAGAAACCATATATCCCAGCACGAATTTGTCCTTCAAGTAACATTACTCTAGCATTACAGGTTTTTACTAAACGTTGTTTTGCATGGAACAGAAGTAATTTGAGTATATGGGGTATTGTATCACAAGCAACAAAGTCAGTTTTTCTTTCTATGTCATAGCATATACATAATAGATTATTTCTGTGCATATGCCACATCCGATGTCGTGAATAGTAGACTAAGTAGAGTCAATTTTTTTGAATTTATACTTTCCTTTCTCATTTTAGTACAGATAACTGTCGCGACCTAAAAAAATCGGTTTCCCAATTTTTAAAGTTAATGGATTACCATGTTAATTAAATTGAATTAACTAGCATAGCTCGAACTCTCCCGAGTTCTACCAAATCGTGACTTAGGTTCAATTTCATCAAAAGAAGGATTTATCTTGGAGTCGCCACTAATCATTTTGGGTAGGTTGATTAGACACCTAAATAAAGCATCGGGAGAAATACTCTATTCCTACGAACCAGAGATTAATGAGTTCGGGGACTTGATTGCGCTAATTTTTCAATTAACGCCCTTTCGGTACCAATTTCATGAAAATGTTCAACTTGGCAATTTTGATAAATTTTCACTTGAGGTTCAAAGGTGCAATTTTTTTTTGGGTTTTCTTTTTATGATTTTTTTTAGATTTTTCGATGTATTATAAAGAATGCAAAATCACCCAAAGCAAACGAAGATGTGAAGAGAGAGCAGGTAAAGTAAAACTACCCTAAGGACAGTGAAGATAAAACCCGTAACTCATCGGGTGAATAATTACAGACCAATTAAATAAAACCCGAGACATGATAGGGAGTACAACAAAAATGGACCGGAATGGACATCGGTCAAACACCGGTCGCCAAGCCTCGTGGGTCGGGAGTACAACAAAACGGATCGGAATGGACATCGGTCATCCTCCAGTCTTCAAAGCATCGGGCCGAAAGCCAAATGAAAATAATAAACTTATCCAATCGAACATGCATAATCACCAATGAGTTAAGACAATTCAAAAACTCAAAGAAATTTTAACACGTGCTGATTAAACTTCATTGAGACCATTTTTTACATTTTCCAATGCATTAACACAAAAAATACGAATTAAATCATACTGTCCATGAACATTCTTAGGGAGAAAGCAGTAACCATAAAATACAAAAGAAATAATGAAATGTATGCAAAAATTCTGAGATTTTTTATGTGGATGGGAAAATGTGTCGTTGACAACTTTTATGTTTTACATTCTTACTGAAGAGACACTCATTTTCGTGTAGAAAATGGTCTTTCACAAGAGCTCAGCAGCAAACAAACAAATTTCACAAAACAGACATACTTCAGGATTAAGCTCAAATGGACACTCAAATCTCAAAATTAATGCACCAAACTTTCCAATCTACTAAACAAGACCCCAATGAACAACTTTCATTTTTTGTGAAGTTTCAAAAGAAGACTCTAAACATGAGATAACTACGAATCAATATGACCACGCACAGAAAAACACTCAGACTCAAGGACACCAGCAGAATTGCATGATTTCATTAAATGCATTAAAAATACGAAACGTGCATGAATATTTTTGTATCTTGTATATGTTATGTATTAAGATCTTATGAACAAATGTCATGAAGAGGTCTTTATGAAACGAAGTCTAGAATAACCCATGGAAAATCATTTAGCGTGAAAGGTCAGATCAGAAAAATTCCATCTCAGGTTCTGATCATCATATTTCCAGATTTCTTCTCTCCATTTCGGGACCCTTTTGACATAGCAAACGACGTCCATTTTCACGCCATAATATATCAAATCGAAAGTCTCGAAGTCATCTACGAATGTTCAGTATATTTGTTTTCGAGATTTCGTCATCTAAACACAAAAAAATGAGTTACCAGATAATTGCACATGCTGATGCACCTAGAGCTCGTTGGAGATGAATCCGTTGCGTCGCCAAGGCTTGTTCCACTGCAGCGAATTTTTCTCTCTCAAAATTTTTTCTTTTGAAATCTCTCCAAATTTTTTTTAATCTCCAAAGTCTTCATAATTTCTCTCTAATCTCTCCAAAAGTCCTCTCTTCAAGGCTCTCATTCTTCCTCCTTTTATAGCCTACTCCCCCATCTTCCTTTCTCTATCTTCATTTATCATTCTAATTTTTCCACTAACTTCATCTTCCCTTCTAATTCCACCATCTTCCCTTCTTTATCTCCATCTTCCCTTCTAATTCCACCATCTTCCCTTCTTTATCTCCATCTTCCCTTCTAATTCACCATCTTCCATTCTAATCTTTCCATCTCCCATTCTAATTCTTCATCTTTCCTTCTAATTTTACCATCTTCCATTCTCCATCTTTCCTTCTAATTTCTCAATTTTCCATTCTATCTCTCCCCTTCTCCATCTTCCTTTCTAATTTCTCCATCTTCCCTTCTATATCTCCCCTTCTCCATCTTCCTTTCTAATTTCTCCACTATCCCTAAAATTTTATGTATTTGCAATTCAGCCCCTGAAGTTTTATGTATTTGTAATTCAGTCCCTGAAGTTTTATGTATTTGCAATTTAGTCCTCGAAGTTTTATGTATTTGCAATTCGGTCCCTGTGGAAAAATTTCTTTTAAGTTCAAAACTTCATAAGCCTTTCGGCACATCTCCCTCACGTTCAATCCAATCGTTTGTCAATTTAAGCTCAAATCCTCCGTCGTTAGCCATAATAAAATGCATGACCGACAAAAAAATTAAATATGCAATGCATGAAAAAATTAATTTTTGGTGAGAACAAAATCTCGTTTTTTTATGTACTTGAATGAATTTTAAAAAGTCAAAATTTAGGTGTCAACAGCTGCCCCTCTTTGAGCGGAGACTCATAGAGGTTTCGCTCAAAGACAAAATTGAACCTAAATTTTGACAATGCAAATGAATGATGATGATGATTTTTGATTTGTGGGGGAGTTTTAATCCCATTTTATATGCAAGTGCAATGATGCATGATGTGCAGGACTGTAAATAACATGTGTTAAGATTTCTCTGCTCCGAGGAAACGGATTAAAGAAACCTGCACATGGATCGCATATAAAATGTCGGTCTTACCAGACACTTCATAATGCTGGTGATTCCCTTAAGCTCCAGGCATTTTGTGGATGCAAGAATCTTAAGGTACTGGTGCCTATCCGTTACCAGAGGTTTCCCCCTGATGCGAGAAAGCGCAAGATCTGTAAGGGGATGCGTCCACTGCATCTTTTCGAGTGGAGTCACATAGTTTCTTTCAAGATCATTAGAGCTGATCCTTGATGATCTGAAAGGGTATCAAAACCATAAGAGCATGTCGATTATGGTTTTTGATAAAATTTGTCGAGACCACGAGAGCATGTCGATCATGGTTCGCACAAGCATCCAGACACAAGAGCATGTCGATTATGAACTGGATGGATAAGATCAAGAACATGAGAGCATGTCGATCATGAACTTGATAGGGTACCAAAATCACAAGAGCATGTCGATTATGATTTTGATAAAATTTGTCGAGACCACGAGAGCATGTCGATCATGGTTCGAACAAATGTTTCATGCAGATCACAAGAGCATGTCGATTATGAACTGGATGAAATTAAGGAGTGTGCTTTCTCATTGGTGCAAATTCAAAGCTTGCGATTTTGAAAAGGGTTCAGAAAACTTACCTGGGTTTTTTGGGTAGTTGAGAGGTAGATTTCTTTCAAGATCATTAGAGCTGGTCTTTGATGATCTGAAAGGGAGATGTGCCGCCAATGTCACAGGGCAGTGACCACATCGAGAGGGTGTGCTACACAAGCCATGTCAGTGTAAACACAAGATATTCAAAACTGGGTTCAGAAAACTTAATTGGGTCTTTTGAACGAATGGTCAAGGAGTAGACAGGCTGACTGCATCATACCTGCTTATTCTCTTGAAGTAAAATTATGCGCATAGACCAAATCAATGCTAATGCGACATGTATTTCATAAAAATCACGCTTCACTGAGGAAGACGAATATTTGAATGACTGTATGTGTCGCAACAGATTTGAGTGCCTTAACAATCATCAAAAGGTTCAGGTTGAAGATATACTTATCTAGGAGCTTGGAAGATTGCCAGGTGGGCACTTGCCAACATGGCTTGTTCATTCAATCATCCTTGGGTGAATTTCAAGACCTCATGAGGTAGCTTGAATATTCGGAATGCATGTGCACAGACAATGTTAGATGTAACATGTACAGGCATGTATGCTGAAATTCACTTAGTGGATTTATGCAAAACTATTCTGTCAAGTTTGCATCACCAATTCTGTTCAAGGAGGTTATTACATTGTGAATACCTCGAATGTACTTTGAATGGGGGACTTCAGTCCGAAAGGGCTTTCTCCTACTCTTCGAGAAAAGCTATTCATCATAACTGTAGGATTCAAGAGAAATCACTCAATCTTACCATCATCGCTTTCAATGAGGGTCTGAGTAATCTTGCAATTGGTACGACCAAGCCGATCTGGAGGTCTTGATTGGGACCGTAATATAGGCTAGGTCAATGGTTTACCAAATGGGACTCCTGTGGAGTCAAGGCCTTTTTTTAAGAAGATCTTCATTATCTGCTCTGGGTTTACAAGTCAAGAACCCTGCAAAAATGAGAGAGAAATAATCTTGCTCGAACTTCTTCGAGCGATGCTTAAGATCATTCAACTCTACGTTACTTCATGTGCCCTAATCAGAAGAGACTTTGAAGGGTTGTAACGTATGTTAGGATTTGGGACTGAGAAACGAAAAGACTCGCTTTGGTTCAGAAAATATATGAGAATGGCTTGACACTAGTGATCAATGCTGTCTTGCCACCAATCTTAGCCTTCTGAAATTGATTTCAAAATGTGCTATCACTGCTTGAGGATGGAGCTTCCGCTGATGATTGCAATTTCCATTTGACTCTCTTGGAGGCTTTTTCTTTACAAGTCTGTCATTTGGGATTTTTAAAACAAATGAACAAGGATTTGAATGCGCATTGGCCTTGCTTTTGATAGGCATTTTGCTTTTTACTGTCCGGGATTCTGTGGGACTAACCTTTGCTTTTCTTAATCCCGATTCCCATTTTCTTTCTTGAGAGAGAGCTATTTTTTGACACCTCTCTTCCTTTTCCTTTCTTTGTAAGGAATGATGCTAGACACTACATGAGAAATCTAACATACGAGATGAGTTCACTTGGGGATTCTTTACTGCCCCGGTCTCTTCAGTTCTATTCCTTGGTGATAACGTCATCTTCAAATTGGAACGAGCAATGATCACCAATGGGGCTTGAGAAATGAATATATACAAGCTCAATTGGGCTGTACAATGGATGTAGTGTATAGGATAGAGAAATGAATGTTCTTCATCATCCTAAGGCACTTGAATTAAAGTTCGAGTTCAATGTAAAGAAACACCCGAAGATTGATGCTAGCCTGAGCAAGAGAATTTCTAATCATTTACCTCATGCTGCTGTTGGAATTACCTCGTCTTGCCCCAATGTGGGGTGGTTCTTGACAGGGGTAAGAAAATGAAACCGCCGCTCAAAGAGGTTTGCAATAGACACCTGTAGTGTTTGGATAGAGAATTGGATGCCTCTGTCACTTCGGCCATCGTACCTTTTGCGAAAAAACCCATCGCCTCGAGAAATGCGGATACTAACTACCGCTCATCTCACTAGGGATTACACTGCCGGACGTGTATGGGAATGGTTTGCCTTTCATCATCCTGTCATGCCCCATTCTGTCCATTCGATGCTTCAGATGTAATTTACGTTCCCTATTCAAAGTTGGTAAATTAATCATGAAGAACAATCATGTATGAACCGCACAATGTGCAATCATTTTTCAATCAGGCAGATGTAGCAATTAATCAGAATTGCCATGCTTCTCAAAAATAGATGAAGGGGAATCTAAGTTGCCCCAAGGCATGCGTGCGGATCAAACGAGTTTGAGTCGAGGACGAGCTCATTCTCATGTTTGCCCCAGAATATGTTCGCTCTAGTTGTGATATGGCGAAAACCAACATGGTTGGTCGAATGCCCTTGTTTGCCTTATTTCCATCAGGATGGATCACATCAGGCGATCATGGCTTTTGCCAAAATTGGGAATTGCCCCAGACATAGTCACTGCTGGGGATTTGAATTTCAACTATGGTTGATTACTCGTTCCCACAATTGACCTTGCATAAAAAGAAAGTGCATGAATAGGGTCTTAAAGTGATGGAGTGAACGAATATTGGGAAGCTCTGGTTTTGACTTGCTTCAGTAGTAGCAATCAAAGGCATGTCCTCTAGCTTGGCACCTGCAAGAAGAAAATTGGGTGTTACTTTGAAAGACATATGATAAAGAGATAGGACACTTCCCTTTCTTCCAAGTTGGAGCTCGTATCAGTTTGCTTTGTTCTCAATCAGGCCAGGTTTTGGCAGAATCCAAAATTGCCCCCGTACATGCCCTAGCTGGGAGTTTGATTTTGGGAATTTGGTGGACAAGGACTTCTTCTATTTGCCCGGTGTTTCTTTAGCTGATGTCGCATGGCCAAAGGGTCGGTGAAGTAAAGATTTGCCTTGATCGATCGATATCAAATAACTCATGAGATTTTTTTGTGAAAATCTTGATGAACAAGTCATGCAAGCATGCAAGAAGACTCTAGGGATCATGAGTTGTCTTTGTCCATGTGAATGAGTTGCAGAAACTTTGGCGCCTGCTTTGAGAATTCCAAGATTTTTCTTTGGATTTTATTGAGTTTTAAGGGGAATGAATACTTACATATCTGGCATAGTGATGACCCCTGCAAAAATGAAAGGAAATGCGTCAGTATATATTCTTCATATTCTAAAAAAATTTGGAACGATACTGCTTTACCCTTGTATGTACTTCTTGTGGACTTGAATTGAAGAAATCCCTTCATTTGGACCGAATTGTATGTCCGTCAAGTGGGCGACATCTAGAAGTGCGTCTCAGATTTGGCAAATTAAACATGCAGAATAGTCATGCATAAATCATGGAATGTGTAAACACAATGCAGATGTGAAGATTTTTTTTTTTGCATCACGCGTATTGCAGAATGTGCAAGTATGGAAGAAAATTCTCAGGGATGGGAGAATTTGAATTGCCCCTGGGGGTTGTCTCCTTCGACATGTTAGTGTAAACGTTTCCCTCTGTCTTGAATGCCTTGTACGATCCTTTTACCAGTTTTACTGGGTTGAGTTTCTCTCGACCTTCGTTGGACACTTTACCATCAGAACCAAGGTTGTGGCAAAGTATTGACTTCGGTCTCGTTCGTCGAGTATTCTTGTTTCTTTCTGCAAAAAAGAAATGTGCAAAAAAGTGTGTTATTTATTTACAACATTTACAATATTCCCCAACCCTGGGGATCGAACTCGAGACGTCTCGGACCACTGTCATTCCCCATGCCATCTGGTCCACAAGACCGTAGGCGCTCATGGAGGTTCCTTTTAAGAGTCAATCCTTAAGATGACACGGTGTTGTTGTATTGTACTGGGTAATTCCAGGTCACTGTATTTTTCGTGGCGGTTTACAAACTCTGTTAAGAATGGAATAAAATAATTCAGAACTCGAGACGAGTATGAGCAAATTAGAACGATATAGAATTACCCTTCTTTGAGATTGTTTGGGTCTTTCGTTCACATATTCCTCATTTGAAGCCGTCCATTCTGTGGCGATGTCCACGAATCTATTTGCCCAAAGTTTTGTTTAATCGGGGAATTTCATTTTTGGGTACGACTGTATTTTCGGATCAATTCGCAAATTCCTGTAAACAGAAGGGATCTAATTTAGAATCGGGACAACTGAGGGTAAATTGAAACGATACTGCTTTACCCTTCTAGTTCGCGCGGCTTTTTACTCGCAATAAATTCACTATGAGTTTGGTGTGGTGGCAGATTCGAGCATTTAATTGGGGAAAGGAAAATGATTACTTCTTGCTTTCACGCCAATTCTAGACATTCATAAAAGAAGACAACATCCCGCGCAAGATAAAGCATATTCATTCATTCAGGATTGATTTTTCTTCCCCATCTGCAGGCTTTTCCATAATCAGCTAGCTTCATTCCGGACTAGGTACGCGTCGGCCATGTTAAAGGTCTGGTGGTCACTGGCTGAGCATGTGCATCACAGCTTCAATGCTTTACCGATATTAAACTGGTTGATTATGGAGAAAAGATCATCGTCAATGTCCGCTTGGTGGTGATCTGTCCCTTCTTCCTCAGGAGGTATTGATGATGACCTAGTAGCATTGGTCCTTTTGTACCTTCTTCCAATAGAACTCGATCCTGTTATAAACCGGTCTAACTCTCCTCTTAAACGTGCATTTTCGATCCTCAGATCATGCATTTCATCGAAGGTGAGGAGGAGGCTGTTGCAGTTGGGGCAGGTGGCGGAATTAAAAGCCTCTTTATACATCTTATTTTCCGCTCGAAGGTTTTCATTTTCAACTCTTAGAAACTCGGCTTCGTTGTGCTCATGACGAGTCTTCATTCGGGTTCGCCTATTTTGGAACCAGAACTTGATTTGCGAAGGTTCAAGTCCTAACTCTTGACTCAGTTCCATTTTCTGTTTGCCGTCTGGCATAGAGCATGTTCTGAAGAAATCCTCAAGCCTTTGTACTTGCTCCTTAGTATGGCGACGGTAACGCTTCTTTTGACCCTTACCGTTATTGTCCTTATCTTTACTGAGATCTTGGACGTCGTTGGCGGAAGGGCCAGGCTCCATGGGCTCGATCCCAAACATGGCTTCGAACTCTTCCTCTCCCATATTCAGCAAGCAACGATAGCTCTCGGGAGTATTGGGTTGAGACATCTTCGATTTGGTTGATGATTTCTCAAGATCTGCTATCTTCTCTTGTATTCTCACTCACTCTGAATCGTGTATGCTTTAAAACTCTATTCAAAGTATGGATGAAGATTATCAGGAGGATGTCTCTTTTAAAATTTGGCGTGGGCTTAGCATCTGTATTGCCTCTCCCGAGAGTTCTGTCTTTCTCAATCTTTCCTGCGTGTCTCTTGCTTGGCTCGTCTTTTCTCATCTTTTCATAGTGGTAGGGCTCCCGTCGTCGTCTCCACCGTCGATTTGCGAGCGAGTTCTCCGATAAGGACGAGTCGTATCTCCCTTTCTGCCGAAAATTTCCTTGTCTCCCACTCAGCTCGTTTTTTTATTCTTTCTTTTCCAAAGTGGTGGCGTCTCATCCAGCTTTTCCGCAAAGACGTCGGATTTTGCTTGGCTCGAGGTCACTGCCTAACTGAAATTCGAGCTAACGAGGGTGGTGCCTAATAGAGAATGATAGATAAGAGAAATCTTGAATGGTTGATACCATCACTATAAAATCAATATTTACTTCAAAGCAGATTACCATCTTCGCATTCCGCTCATCTGTCTCACCTCTCTCCCCCTTTCTTTCGTATTCTGCTTTCAAAAATGGCCAATTCTCCTAACCATACCTTCTCCGCCGAAGTCCTGGCTGGGTGGGAGAGACTCTACAATCTTCTTGGTAGAGGTTACCATCATATAGCCCAAAACTCTACCGTTGAGGCTGAAATCCTCGGTTTATTCAGGACCGTGGACGCTGCTTTTGTTGAGGGTACCCAACTGGGGAAGGAGTATCGGAACTTCTCGACCCTCTTCATCAATTTCCTGGTTGCCTATAACCGCGCTTATGAGACGGTCCTTGTGACTGCCGTCGTGAAAGCTCGTTACAAAGACCGGCACGAGCGTCTGGCAACAGTCACATTTGTGGCTGATAATCACAAGAAGGCTCTCAAGTTCGCCAACGATCAGCTTTCGTGGCTGGTTCGTGAGAGGGGAAAGCTGGTGAACCGTCTGGCCTTGGTCCGAACTTACAGCGAACAGGAGCCAGGCAATATTGTGATGAGATGCAAATGCGGTTGGCTGCAGGAGAGACTTGATGACATTATGGCAGACATTGCTTTCGAGAGGGCGGCGATCCCGGACTTGGAGTTTGCCGTCGAGCATTATGAGGCCAGTATGGCCCAGGCTAAGGAGAAGTGCGATCGCCTCTTCTTTAGGCTCGCGGAGCTTAATCCCGAGAGCGCCCGGTGCACCCAGAGCATCAACTGTTTGGAGAGTCAGTTGAGCTCTTTCGTAATGGTTATCAGGGCCCAGTTTGGCTTTACCTTTCCTCCCCAGTGAGCTATTGTAAAACCTGTTGATGTATGGAATAAAAGGAATGTTTCGCATGTCTATATTTTTATTTTTGCGCCATCTCTTCGTTTCCTCACGAAATCAGAGTCAATACAAGTATCCGACTTGGTTAGGATCAGAGCACCTTCTGGGAGGACTTTCTTGACGTCATATGAACCGTCATAGTTCGGTGCAATCTTCTCTTCTAGAAGAGGGACTGTCGGCAGCAATCTTCACAAGACGAGGTCATCTACCTCTGCTGGATCCAGTCCGCTACTGTCAACTGTACCTCCGAAGGAATACGTATGAAGTGTATTTCTACTTCAACTGGTAGGACTGCCTCAATCTTATCTTATCTTGACAGATGGTGGCTGTAAAATAATGGCCCATCATCTAACAGACAAAAGCGAGACCCCCATTACTTTTCTCTGATGATGATATCGAAACCACGAAAAAAGGATTCAGTGGCAGCCCCCACCGATCATAGTGAGGCCCGTGACTGGTCATTCAAATTAATACAGCTGCAACCACTCGGTCAATGTGCTAATAATGAGCCCGGCCCCCCGTTGCGTGCCCTACTTTACTCACGCCTTATCTCTTTCGGCGTCTACTTGAATGTGTCGGTCGCCTGTAGCATTGGGAGAAACGTCTGTGGGCTACGCTCAATAATAATTCTCCAATCCACCAAAATTCTCTACGTGGTTCGAATCCGAAGGAGTTAAAAAGCAAGCTTTTAGTCGATTAAATCAAGAAGGCGTTGCAGGGTCGGATCAATATACACGCTTCATGGGTTCTCGATTACACCGTTTACACTTTTTTCAACAAAAATACAGGAGCCCCTCCAATACATTAAGAATGCCCCCACGCCTGATCACAATACATAACTTATACATGTTGACTGATTGACACAATTCTGTCTCCGGGAGGTTTGATCTCTTCGCTTGCCCCCAGGGTTATCGGCTAGTACATCGGTAATTTTCTGTCGTTTTGTATTCTTCATGATTATTCCTGGTTTGTTATCACTGACGAGTCTAATTTGCTCCCGCTTGGGGTACCTATAATTCCCTGTAAAAGTAGAGGGAATAATGAGTATGTGATCAAAAAGAGGTCGGTCCATGACAGGTGCCTAGAATCTTTCTCATCTGAGTGTAACTCGTGGGCAAAGGTGATGGTGTACATACAGTGACAGGATTCCATTTCAGAAGATTTCAGTTCGTCCACTTTTGACAAAAAATTCGTGAAAATTCAACAAGTGCTCAAAATGACGCCCAAATTTACAGACACATGGCTAAGATGATTATGCACAACTTTCATGTTTTGACTTTATCCAAAAAATGTACAGATCAATACAGTTTAATGCATCTTTGGAGAAAATTTGTTCAGAAAGCTGATTTGTCCAGTTCCTGTCTAATGAACGAAAGGCCCATAAAAATGTGAGTTAAGGTCCAAAATTTTTCAGGCCAATAGTTTAAAGTCCATTCTCCAACTTTCATGTTTTGATTTCTAGCAAAGAAGCTTGTTTAGCAGTGCTTATTAATGAAACAAGATGAGGTTAGAAAACTGCCAAAATTTCAGACTGCTTTGCATTGGATCACAAATTCTGTATTAAATGGAAAAATGATTGGATTTATCTGAAAATTTTTGACGTGCAAGATCAGAGTCTATTAGACATTTTTCATTCTTTGGTCGGGATCCAGAATTGAGTCGAAGAGGCTCGAGAGAATGCTTTGCATTTTTCACCTATTTAGAAAAACGCGAGGTTGGCCCAACTTCGTCCCAAGCAAATGACGTCCATTGGTTCTGATTTTTTTATATGTGGAAGATCATCATGTTGGCTACGACTTTCATTAAGGGTGTTTGCCCAAAATTTGACCATAGAATTTTACAAAAATCGTGCAACACAGAAAGGTAAATTAGAACATGGGGAGAAATTCATCGGATTGCATTTCCTTGAAAAATTCGACCAATCTAACAATGTCATGGACCGACCAAAAATAGAATAAAATGCAAGATGAAGTTAGAGAACTTACTTTCACCGTGAAAAATACCATGTAGGTCACATAGACATGTGTCACGGGCCGATCGAATTCACCGATCGATCGCTCGTGCGGCCTTAGGAAAACCTTCCCAAGTCAGCCTTTCCCTTGCTCACCTCACTCGCCTCACAACTCTAGAGAGAGAAACTAGAGAGAGAAGCTCTGGATTTCTATTTCTCGTGAGAATGAGATGATACAAATGAGGGGAGGAGAACCCCTTATATACAAGTTCTCGTGCAATGATATCCGTAGATCTCCCCTTGATCTAACGGTGGAGATCGCATCTCCCTAACTACCACCTACCCGTATTTAATACAACAATGCACAATTACAAGTTTACCCGCCCCTAGGATCCTTCTAGAATTCCCCAGGAGATTCCTTCGCAAGACTCGGTCCTTTCTTCGCTCAGAAAACCTCCTCAGATTTGGCTCTTCGTCCGGACCGTGTCATTCTCCCCCACCTATTCTGGCGACGCCCTCGTCGCACTCTCAGCGATGTACGCCTCGATCTGCTTCTGGAACTGCCATAGTGACTCGGCAAGTTCCCACGTTGCTTCACTCTCGGGGAGTCCCTTCCATCGGATCAAATACTCCTTCTTCGGCGCGCAATATCTCTTCCGCACGACCCGGTCCGCCAGGATACAGTCGACGTCTCGGTCATAGGAAGTCTTTGCCCCAATAGGCGCCCGTTGCGATTTCCCTCGATCCGGATCCCCTTCATCAAAATGAAACGGCTTAAGCATACTTACATGGAACACCGGGTGAATCTTCAGCTTGGCCGGGAGCTCCAATTTGTAAGCAGCATTGCCAATCCGTTGCGTAATGCGGAATGGCCCTTCGTATCGTCGGAGTAGCGCCTTATGAACGCCCTTGTATCGTAGCGGCAGCTTGCACAATACTTGATCTCCGACTTGATATTCCACATGCCTTCGCTTCTGGTCCGCCCATTTCTTCGTCCTCTTCGACGCCTTGTGAAGACATGTGCGAGCAAGATCGGCTTGCTCGTGCCATTCCTCGGCAACCTTGTGGGCGGCCGGGCTACTCCCCTTGTGGCCCGACGCAATCGCGCTTGGCGTGAGCGGTTGTTGCCCCGTCACTATCTCGAACGGACTCCTCCCGGTCGATTCACTACGTTGTAGGTTATAGGAGAATTGGGCTACATCGATCAGCTTCGCCCAATCTCGTTGCGTTGCGCTCACGTAGTGCCTCAGATATACTTCTAACAAGGCATTCACCCGCTCAGTTTGGCCGTCCGTCTGGGGATGAAGACTCGTTGAGAAGTTCAGGTCCGTCCCGAGTAGCTTGAATAGCTCGGTCCAAAATCTCCCCGTGAACCGAGGGTCGCGATCGCTCACGATCGTTCGTGGTACGCCCCAATGCTTCACCACGTGCTTTAAAAATAACTTGGCCGCTTCCTCGGCTGGGCAGTCGTCGGTGGCTGGTACGAACGTCGCGTACTTGGAAAGTCGATCCACCACGACCATCAGTGTCCGATACCCTTCGGATTTGGGCAATCCCACGATGAAGTCCATAGAGACGCTCTCCCATGGACGTTCTGGAACAGGCAGCGGTTCCAGCAAACCGGCAGGCGACCTCTGCTCCAGCTTGTCTTGTTGGCACACCAGGCAAGTTCGAACATAGGCCTCCACGTCGTCTCGCAAGTGCGGCCAGAAATAGTGCTCCTCCACCAGCGCCAGCGTGCGGTGGACACCCGGATGGCCAGCCCACTTCGAGTCATGACACTCGCGAAGGACTTCCCTCCTTAGATTCCCGTAGAGCGGGACATATAGCCGTCGCCCCTTTGCATAGAGAAGGTCGTCCTCGCACCAGAACCGTCGAGTCTTGCCCTCCTTTGCATAGTGCAGGAGTGCTTGCGCCGCTCGATCATGCTTCAAGCCCTCCTTAATCCTTCCCACCAGCGGGCAGTCTGGCCGACTCATGGACGCCAGCTCTGCTCTTCGACTAAGTGCATCTGCTACAGCATTCGCTTTCCCCGGCTTGTACTCGAGCACGTAGTCGAACTCCGCTAAGAAATCTTGCCAGCGAGCTTGCTTCGGGCTCAACTTCTTCTGAGTCTGGAAGTAGCTCGTCGCCACGTTGTCCGTCCTCACGACGAACTTCGACCCCAGCAAGTAGTGACGCCAAGTGCGTAGGCAATGCACAATGGCCGTCATTTCCTTCTCCTGAACGGTGTACCGCCTCTCGGTCTCGTTCAGCTTTCGTGACTCGTAAGCCACGGGATGCCCATCCTGCATTATAACACCTCCAATTGCAAAATCAGAAGCGTCAGTTTCTACCTCATATGGCTTCGAACAATCAGGCAGCGCCAAGACCGGCTCCTCTGTCATAGCCTTCTTGAGTCTCTCGAACGCCCCTTGACAGCGCTCCGTCCACTCCCACGGCTTCTCCTTCTTCAGCATATCCGTGAGCGGAGCGGTAATGCTCGAATAGCCTTTAACAAATCGTCGATAATAGTTAGTAAGGCCTAGAAAGGACCGAAGTTCGGTTACCTTCGTCGGCGGTTCCCAACCTACGATCGACTCAATCTTGGCCGGATCCATACGGACTCGTCCACCTCCCACGACGTGCCCCAAGAAAGGCACTTCCTGCTGCGCAAAGGCGCACTTCTCGCGCTTCACATACAGCTCATGGTCCCTCAGAACTTGGAAGACCTGCTTGATGTGCTTGATATGCTCCTCGAGCGTTCTGCTGTAGATGACGATGTCGTCCAGGTACACAACCACAAATTGATCGAGGAAAGGTTGTAATACCTTGTTCATCAGCGTGCAGAACGTTGCCGGTGCATTCGTCAAACCGAAGGGCATGACCAAGAACTCATACGAGCCATACCTCGTGACACAGGCAGTCTTCGGCTCATCGCCCTCCGCGATCCGCACTTGATAGTAGCCCGATCGAAGATCCAGCTTGGTGAACCATCTTGCTCCGCCAAGTTGATCAAATAGATCCGCGATAAGGGGGATCGGGTACTTGTTCTTCACCGTCAGCTTGTTCAGTGCCCGGTAGTCGATACACATGCGCAGCGATCCATCATGCTTCTTCTGAAATAGGACCGGCGCACCGAACGGAGCCTTCGATGGACGGATAAACCCGGAATCAAGCAATCCCTTCAGTTGCTTCCTCAATTCTTCAAGTTCTGGAGGCGCCATTCTGTACGGTGCCATAGCAGGCGGTCGAGCATCTGATACGAGCTCGATCCGATGATCCACCTCCCTCACAGGCGGCAACTTCTTTGGCAGCTCCGAAGGCATCACGTCCTTGAACGCTTCAAGAACCTGGGTCACCTCCTTCGGGACATTGTCCACCCCACCCTTGGGATCCACCTCCTTTAGCACGGCAAGGAAAGTCTCCTCGCCTTTCCTAGTCCCCTTGGACAGTTGCATGGCCGAGAGCATCTTATGGTTGCCTCCCGACTTCCTCTGAATTGGAACCACGCACTGGTTCCGTTCATCCAGCACACAAATGCAATCCGCGAACGGAAGTAGCATCGCTTCGATCCTGTCGATGAATCCCAATCCCATGACAATATCATAGTCGTCTAAAGGGATTACCTCGAGATCCTCCTTGCTCGTCCACTGACCGATATGGATCTCCACGCCTCGTGCTACCCCGCTCATAGGCACTTGCTTTGAATTGACGGTCTTTAGCCATCCCGTCCTCTTCTCAACCTTAAGGTCGAGCTTCTTCGCAGCTTCTTCAGAGATGAATAGATCGGACGCCCCCGTATCCACCAACGCATTCATCGCGGTGTCGCCGATCCTCATTTCCACGAACATCATCCCTTTGGACTTCGCCGCTTTCTTGGACTTGATCGAGCTAAGGACTCGCAAGGATCCGAGTCGCGTCTCGTCCTTCTCGGCTTGCTTCTTCTCCTCTTCCTTAGCTTTAATCACCGATGCGATCTGCCCCTTGGCTGAGCAATCGCGTGCAAAGTGCGGTCCGTCGCACAAGAAGCACTTGACCTGGAAACGCCTCTTCTCGGGCTTTCCGCTGCTTCCACTGCTTGACGCTTCGGTCCTCGCCTTAGGTGGAGCAGTTGGCGGCTTGGTGTTGCTTGGGCGATAGGATCTCCCACGATCTCCCCCACCAATGCTCTTCTCCCTCGGGTGGAAGTCTGGCTTGCTTGCAGGAGTCGGCTTGTACTCCACCATCGATTCGGCCGCAGCCATGGCCGACGTAAGATCCATTGCACCGCAGCGCTTGATCTCCTGCTTCACATAGGGTTTGAGACCACCAAGAAATTGGTAATAGGCCTCGGTGTCGCTCATCGTGGAGATTTGAAGCAGCAGCTCCGAGAACTTTCTCACATAGTCCCGGACGCTTCCCCTTTGTTCCAGGCGTCGGAGTTCCTCCCGGGCTTCCTCCTCCGCGTACGCTGGGTAGAACTGCTTGCGAAACTCCGCAACGAACATCTCCCAAGAAGTGATTGGTCCACCACTTCGCTCGTCACACCTACGACGCCACCATAATAGTGCGTTTTCGGTAAGATACATGGCGGCAGTACTAACCTTCAGGGCATCATCAGCAATCCCCGTCGCGTTGAAGTACTGGTTCACGTGCCATAGGAAGTTGTCCACGTCCTTGGCCACCCTTGAGCCTTTGAACTCCTTAGGCTTCGGAGCGTCCACTCGTGGAGCAGGTTGCACGGTGATCACCCCGTTCACGCGTGCAGCATCAACTTCAGCAACCTTGACCTTGAGCACGTCCAGCTCCCCGCGCATAGCCTCGACCAGAGCTCGCAAGTCATCGTTCTCCGATCGGAGTTCTTCAGCAGTGCATGCCAAGGTCCCTAGCATCTCGCCTCGGAGCTCCCCCATGCCGGATTTCAGCTCTTGCACCTCGGCCTCGAGCATTCCCTTCCCGGACATGTCTCCATCAGCGTTCTCGGCTAGATCCCCGACTGCGCCTTGGACTTCCGCGAGTGCGACCTCCATCTTCGACACCCGGGTCTCCAAGAGCCCCATCGCATCCCTCGAACTCGATCGAGCACGACCCTTCTGCGCCTTGCTGGCCTTCTCAGCATCACGACCACGCTCCTCGGCGGCCTTCTTCCCCTGGGCAGCAGCTGGCTCGGACGCTGGATCCATCACACCCCTCGATGAATCTTGGCTACGCACCGGACGTTGGCTCTGATACCACTTGTCACGGGCCGATCGAATTCACCGATCGATCGCTCGTGCGGCCTTAGGAAAACCTTCCCAAGTCAGCCTTTCCCTCGCTCACCTCACTCGCCTCAGAACTCTAGAGAGAGAAACTAGAGAGAGAAGCTCTGGATTTCTATTTCTCGTGAGAATGAGATGATACAAATGAGGGGAGGAGAACCCCTTATATACAAGTTCTCGTGCAATGATATCCGTAGATCTCCCCTTGATCTAACGGTGGAGATCGCATCTCCCTAACTACCACCTACCCGTATTTAATACAACAATGCACAATTACAAGTTTACCCGCCCCTAGGATCCTTCTAGAATTCCCCAGGAGATTCCTTCGCAAGACTCGGTCCTTTCTTCGCTCAGAAAACCTCCTCAGATTTGGCTCTTCGTCCGGACCGTGTCACATGCACATGACTCGTGAGATAACCTTATTCTAACTACCTAAAGGCTCACAAATTGAAGCGAAAAACTTACGGCAAGGCGACAATCTCGCGCACATAATCAAGATTAGCCGTGATCCTCTACGACGTAATCAGGATTAGCCGGGTCTTCCCATTCCAGCTTCTCGAGCTAAAAATTAAAACCACCGCTTTGGTAATCTTACCAAGCCTGAGGCATAACTTTTGAAACTCATTTTTAAAAAGAAGTTCGGGATTGAATCTGGACTAACTTTCGACGTGATCTCACGGCAAACGCTAGAACCAAATCACAATACCATCCTAAAACTAGTGGCCCAGGTCCGACCACGGGACGTGTGTGATGTAGTGCTAAAGCGATTAATCATGCACAACAATTAAATGCAAACACCGCTTCAATAATTCAAAAATTAAATGACAAGTTTCACACACCAAACCTGCAAAACAAAGGGTTAGCCAAACACTCCACCCCTTATAACTCCCGTTCTACAAAACCATTTAACACCTAAGGATTAAAATTCAACCAATTGCCAAACCAAGTGAATTTTCATGAAATTTTTCTGGCCTAAGTCCTCCTTAAATTTCAAAAAATTCAAGTTATTCCCCAGTGGAGTCGCCAAGCTGTCGCGACCTAAAAATCGGTTTCCCAATTTTTAAAGTTAATGGATTACCATGTTAATTAAATTGAATTAACTAGCATAGCTCGAACTCTCCCGAGTTCTACCAAATCGTGACTTAGGTTCAATTTCATCAAAAGAAGGATTTATCTTGGAGTCGCCACTAATCATTTTGGGTAGGTTGATTAGACACCTAAATAAAGCATCGGGAGAAATACTCTATTCCTACGAACCAGAGATTAATGAGTTCGGGGACTTGATTGCGCTAATTTTTCAATTAACGCCCTTTCGGTACCAATTTCATGAAAATGTTCAACTTGGCAATTTTGATAAATTTTCACTTGAGGTTCAAAGGTGCAATTTTTTTTTGGGTTTTCTTTTTATGATTTTTTTTTAGATTTTTCGATGTATTATAAAGAATGCAAAATCACCCAAAGCAAACGAAGATGTGAAGAGAGAGCAGGTAAAGTAAAACTACCCTAAGGACAGTGAAAATAAAACCCGCAACTCGTCGGGTGAATAATTACAGACCAATTAAATAAAACCCGAGACATGATCGGGAATACAACAAAAATGGACCGGAATGGACATCGGTCAAACACCGGTCGCCAAGCCTCGTGGGTCGGGAGTACAACAAAACGGACCGGAATGGACATCGGTCATCCTCCAGTCTTCAAAGCATCGGGCCGAAAGCCAAATGAAAATAATAAACTTATCCAATCGAACATGCACAATCACCAATGAGTTAAGACAATTCAAAAACTCAAAGAAATTTTAACACATGCTGATTAAACTTCATTGAGACCATTTTTTACATTTTCCAATGCATTAACACAAAAAATACGAATTAAATCATACTGTCCATGAACATTCTTAGGGAGAAAGCAGTAACCATAAAATACAAAAGAAATAATGAAATGTATGCAAAAATTCTGAGATTTTTTATGTGGATGGGAAAATGTGTCGTTGACAACTTTCATGTTTTACATTCTTACTGAAGAGACACTCATTTTCGTGTAGAAAATGGTCTTTCATGAGAGCTCAGCAGCAAACAAACAAATTTCACAGAACAGACATACTTCAGGATTAAGCTCAAATGGACACTCAAATCTCAAAATTAATGCACCAAACTTTCCAGTCTACTAAACAAGACCCCAATGAACAACTTTCATTTTTTGTGAAGTTTCAAAAGAAGACTCTAAACATGAGATAACTACGAATCAATATGACCACGCATAGAAAAACACTCAGACTCAAGGACACCAACAGAATTGCATGATTTCATTAAATGCATTAAAAATACGAAACGTGCATGAATATTTTTGTATCTTTTATATGTTATGCATTAAGATCTTATGAACAAATGTCATGAAGAGGTCTTTATGAAACGAAGTCTAGAATAACCCATGGAAAATCATTTAGCGTGAAAGGTCAGATCAGAAAAATTCCATCTCAGGTTCTGATCATCATATTTCCAGATTTCTTCTCTCCATTTCGGGACCCTTTTGACATAGCAAACGACGTCCATTTTCACGCCATAATATATCAAATCGAAAGTCTCGAAGTCATCTACGAATGTTCAGTATATTTGTTTTCGAGATTTCGTCATCTAAATACAAAAAAATGAGTTACCAGATAATTGCACATGCTGATGCACCTAGAGCTCGTTGGAGATGAATCCGTTGCGTCGCCAAGGCTTGTTCCACTGCAGCGAATTTTTCTCTCTCAAAATTTTTTCTCTTGAAATCTCTCCAAATTTTTTTCAATCTCCAAAGTCTTCCTAATTTCTCTCTAATCTCTCCAAAAGTCCTCTCTTCAAGGCTCTCATTCTTACTCCTTTTATAGCCTACTCCCCCATCTTCCTTTCTCTATCTTCATCTATCATTCTAATTTTTCCACTAACTTCATCTTCCCTTCTAATTCCACCATCTTCCCTTCTTTATCTCCATCTTCCCTTCTAATTCATCATCTTCCATTCTAATCTTTCAATCTCCCATTCTAATTCTTCATCTTCCCTTCTAATTTTACCATCTTCCATTCTCCATCTTTCCTTCTAATTTCTCAATCTTCCATTCTATCTCTCCCCTTCTCCATCTTCCTTTCTAATTTCTCCATCTTCCCTTCTATATCTCCCCTTCTCCATCTTCCTTTCTAATTTCTCCACTATCCCTAAAATTTTATGTATTTGCAATTCAGCCCCTGAAGTTTTATGTATTTGTAATTCAGTCCCTGAAGTTTTATGTATTTGCAATTTAGTCCCCGAAGTTTTATGTATTTGCAATTCAGTCCCTGTGGAAAAATTTCTTTTAAGTTCAAAACTTCATAAGCCTTTCGGCACATCTCCCTCACGCTCAATCCAATCGTTTGTCAATTTAAGCTCAAATCCTCCGTCGTTAGCCATAATAAAATGCATGACCGACAAAAAAATTAAATATGCAATGCATGAAAAAATTAATTTTTGGTGAGAACAAAATCTCGTTTTTTTTATGTACTTGAATGAATTTTAAAAAGTCAAAATTTAGGTGTCAACAATAACTTTAGCTATCACAAAAAAAAAAGACGTATTAATATCTTGCAAGAAATTTCTGTACATTTCTTTTGAATTTTTTTTCTCATTCATTCTCGTAAAGTCAAGTTTACTCGAGATGTTTTCATCTAGATTTCTACTTTTTCTCGTTAAAACTCTTTAACATTTTTTTTTATAAAAAAAAAGGAAAAGAAATACAGACAAGCTTACAACCCCTCCAATTTTAAACTTTTTTTTTCTTGATGAATATCTCAGATAATGATTAGATCGGGTGATTCACCATTTTCATGTTATGGTATTGTGGAACGTAATAGCCAAATTAGGAAAATTACCAAAAAAATCTTAAACATATTGCAATTGTCCAATTTAATTCTAAATTTTGTGTGTGCTAATCAGTCCTAAATATTTTGTATTTGTGCTAATTCAGTCATTTCAATCAATTTTGCTAATGTAGATACGGTGCTAACGTGGATAATTTTTATAATATTCTAATATTTTCATTTTTTATTTTTTATTTTCTTTCTTTTTCTTGCTATTTTCTTCTCCTCCTTCATCCGTCCAATCGCCAATCTGGCAATCGACTAAAGGCTAGAGTCAACAAGGGTGAGGCCGCCATGGTTGCCTGAGCTTGCCCAGTGATGGTGGCGAGGCTTAGACTAGACTAGGCTGACCTCCCCCTTATTGGCTTGGCTGGTCGTCGATCCAGTAACATGCCGAAGGAAGGAGGAGGAGAAAAGAAAAAAGGAAAAGAAAGAAAAGGTAAAAATTCAAAATTCAAAAAATATTATTAAAATTATTTACATCATTGCTTGTCGGCGTCCATGTCAACGTCGGTCGGCCAAAGTTGACTAGCTGAACTGAATTGACATAAATGTAAAAGGTTTTGAACTGAATTGGCATTAAAAAAAAAGAGGAGTTATAGCTGCATTAGTACAATTACAATAGATTTAAGTTTTTTTTTGGTAATTTATTCAAAATCAAGGTATGGATCCAATCCAGAAACATAAGACCATTGCCAATAGTTCATGTTGGCGATTTAGTGAAATCTGCCTCCAAAAATAGGGTATTCAATCATTTCTTAGTCCTTCGACCCACCAAAGTTTGGAACTTGACCACACACACACACACACACAAAACAAAGCTTGGTATTTTAAAAAACAAAAACAAATCAAAATTCGGTATCATTATTTTCCGTTTTTAGCATTTTCTTTTTCGGTGATATCTTGGGAAAAATGGTTTTCTTTACAAACAACAGATGTGGAGGAAAATATAATGAGTGGGACTCAGAGAGGTGCGAGGATGAAAGCAGAGTTAATGTTTGGCACTTTGAGCTCGACAATTCATTCCGAAGCTCCAAGCTCCATTTATTTTGTAGAAATAAATGATTTAAAAAATATCTTTTTAAAAATAATCGTTTGTATCGCTTGAGAAATGTTTTTTATTAGTGAAATTATTTTAATTCGTTAATTTTTATCAAGCGATACAAACAGTCATTTTCAGGAAAATATTTTGCAAGTCATTTATTTTCCACTACAAAATAAGCGGAAACATGTAAATATTTCGAAATTCAAATAAGGAAAGATTCTAATTTTGTTATTAAAGCGCGTGGGATACGACATAGAATTATGGACGTAAGCAGAGTCAAAATCAGCGACATTTTGGGAAGAAACAGATTGAGACCCCCTTCGCTTTATATAATGGTATATATTGTAATGGACTTGTATCCTACATAAGTTGAATAAATACCAATCAATTATTGCAACTATAATGAACTTCCATCCTACGTAAATTACATAAATGCCAATCAATTATTGCAAGAATAGATAATAATAATAATAATAATAATAATAATAATAATAATAATAATGAACTTTTATCCTACCTAATATATTGTTAATCAATTACTTGCTATAATTGATGGCTTTTTATTTATTCTTTTTTTTTGTCAACGGTTTTTATTTATTCAAGTGAACTAAAAATGGTTATACTTCAATTATTCCAAGGAGATTGAAAACAATAAAACTCATTAAGCGAAGTCCAAGAGCTGGATTTTTTTTTTTTTTTGGATATGGTTCTATGTAGACTTCTTGCCACAAAACCAATTCATGATATTAGAAAGGAGGACAAAATCTTTTCAAAAGAAGGCTTTGTTTGTTTCGTACAAAATAAATAATTTTGAAAATTCTTTTCTGAAAACGATCGTTTGTAACCCACCATCTGGTGGCCGAGTGGGTTTGCGCTCAATTCCTTTTACGAGAGGTTTTGGTTCAAAACTTCTTGGTGCTATGTGACTTAACTAAGGGCCCGTGGTTGTGGAGTCTGCGGGTCCTCCCGAGAACTAATTGTGCTTTTCTGCTAATTTGAGCGTAAGCTTGCTAGCCACGCGGACACCTTAGTTATATATATATAAAAGATCGTATGTATTGCTTATAAAAACGAATAGACGAAAGATCTTTTCATCATCCATGAAAATGTTCAAACATAAATTATTGATGACAAATGAAAGCATTGTCCACTGATTAATTATTTCAAGCGATACAAGTAATTAATTTTTATGAAGATGTTTTCTAAATTATTCATTTTTCGTGAAACAATCGGAGCCGAAGTGCTACGGAATTTTTCCCCAATCATTAGTCATGTCATCAAAGTTTAATTACTCTATAATGTATAAGAAAGCCCACGCATAAGTGCGGCGCTAATTAAATAAATGGGATAGTTACATCGCCAAGTAACTGAGATTTCTCCCCCGACCCGAAGTATCTGAACTTTTTTTTATTCAATCGGGTACTTGAATTCTCATTATACATGTCAACATGACATTTCTGTTAAAGGATAAATCAGTTTGGGCCCATGATTCTTGCCACCACCGCCACTTGACAGTGAGGCCATTACAATTTATTAATTAAAAGTGAAGAATATCACGATATCGGATCTGGATATATCAATCAAATTCGAAGATATCGAATCTGGAATTTGGCAGCGGTGATGGTTGCTTAGATGGTCGGTTGGTGGTGGCGGATATGGAGTCGTGCGTGGCCGACAACTGTGGCGACGATGCTAGCGGTATTGCGGAGGTGGCAGGCGATGGCAGTTTGGTGGTTGGCGGAGGCGGCATGGTGACGACGGACGCCGGTTGGGCGGCGTGGCTATTCAGCGGAGGGAGGGAGGGAGGGAGCATGTGCGGGTGCGAGTGTGACATGTGAGAGGAAGACACGTGGGCACACCCCCTGGTTTCGTTTGGCAACTTGGCTGTCCACATCAGTACATTGGACAATACGTTAACGGCTGAACGGGTTAGCTTCACATCAACAAATTTTCTCCACGTACCTATCGAGAGCGTGACATTTAGCACGGTTTGAAAAGTTGAGGTACTCAATTTGAACAAAACAAATTATACTTCATGAATCCTATACCAATACGTCAGTTCTTACATATATATATATATATAACCCAGCTTTTTCTTAATTCAAGCTTTAGCTATTTTCAAATACTTCCTTATTTGCATTTTTAGATTAAAAAAATTGCAGCACTCAATATTATGTGCTTTAATGTTCAATGCTTATTTTTAAGTTTCTTAGGCGAGAGATGAGTTTAATTACCATCGTATGTCATCCAACAACTAAGTTCATACGACACTTTCCATCTTGTTCGTGTGTAAATGAGGTTTTGCAAATAGCTAACTAAAAAGGGAAATCTCGAAACCCGACCCGTCCCGACTTGACCGTTTCGGGTTATATTTCTATCGTGTTTCGGGTCAGGCCTGATCGAATCAAGCACATTTTTATTGAGTTCAATTTGGATATCATGGAAATCCAAATCGACTCATTGACACCCCTAATCATTATGATTGTATAAATTGTATGTTGATGAACTCTGTTCCGTGATTTTGTCGTCTAGCTATCAATACGTCGGTCCTTACGTGTATATACGTGAATATTTAAAATCATGTCGTAACCCCACTTTTTTTCTCAGTAGCTGAGCACCATACTTCAAAAGCTCATTCATGCCTGCCCCTACGTGATTGCGACGACTTCTCTGTCAATTCAATTCTATCCAAACTACAAATATTGACCCGTGACAACACGTGGCGTGTAACGCTGGGTCTGCTACGAACAAAGAAAATACATAGGCCGCACCTATTTGTTGGCAGAGAATATACGCTTCCAATCAAATTCCACTCAAAGCCAATATAATATCCAAAGTACAGCCTAGAAATGAAGCAACAGGTTACCCTCTCCCTCTCTCTCTCTCTCTCTCTCTCTCTCTCTCTCTCTCTCTGTGAAGTGCCTAAAATAGGACCATCTCTGCATCTTCCACCAGTTTTCCATGAATGTTCTTTCCCAATTTGTATGGATATCCAGGCAAAAATCTAGCGACAGCAATAGGGTGCGAATGCATACTTGGTGCTCCGACAAGTTTAGGGCATGCTACTTAAATTAATATTAGGTTCGGACAAATTTATTCGAACCGAGTCGACTTGATACGAGCAGTCGAAAGAAATTGATTTTGGGAAGCTCGCGTTGCGAAAAGCAGCCTGACCCAGTTTTCAGTGCTAATGATTTTGGTTGGTTGAGTGGTGGATGATTCCGTTCCAGAAGAGCATGACATATTTTAAACAAGACGAGTTGGCAAACGGACAGTAGAGGAAAGGTTGGAAAAGCATCACCACAAAAACTGAAATCACCTCTTCCCTGAAATTCTTGCACCACTATCAAAGCAGATTTTGGTGGAATTTGGAGTTGTTGACGTCCGCTTTTCTTTTGTTTAACCCAAAAGATGTTTTCCTTTGTTGAATCGTCGGATTCCTTACACGGGAAAAGAAAAAAAAAAAGAAAAAGAAGACTCAATCTGTTTCAAAGTCAAAGTAACGAGACAGGGTCTAGAGTTAGGCAAACCTGGATTCCACCGAGCGTCAAACCCCCCCGATTGTCCGGTTAGAAGTCTAACTCCTGTCAGCCGCCTGCCTCATGAAAATATGATAAATAGAAGTTAAAGCCCTCCCCAGATTTTATCCCCCCACAAAGAAAGGGAAATAAAAACGGGAACCCGCCCGTAATTCGCCGATAAATTAAAACCCCGTTCGGCCGTTCAAATGATTGGCCTAGGGGGTAAAATAGCGAACGAGCTTTAAATAATTCATGTTGCATTGTCTGGTTACGACATAGCTAGCGTAAACTGATTTGCATCGTGATAGGATTATGGACTGGCGACGGGTTCGTCAAATTCGCACTTTCGGGTCACGTTTAGGCGTGGAATGGCTGCCATCCAAGTCGACTTTGCGCTGCCGACGCTCATTTCTCTCTCTCTCTCTCACTCTCTGTTTGCTGACAAAAGATTCTCATCGTTTCCAATTCATTCACGACAGCCCGGGTTTCGCCATATTGCGGTAATAACACAAAGAACAAGTGGTTGAGATGAGAAGGAGATCAATGGATAATCATGGATGGTTCTCCAGAGAATCGAACACAGTGAGGTAGAGAGAGAAGTCAAAAGGGCAGATGGTTAGGCAGTGGGCGGACAGGAGAATGGAAAAGTGGTACAGAAGTGGAAAGGTGACCAGTTAAATCCGTTCACTCGTACCTGAAAAAAGAACCCCACCTTTCGTCAAGCTAATCAAGAAACCATCTCTCTCTGTCTCCCTCCGCTTCATGAGAGCCCTCAATCTCTCCGGCAACACAGCTTTTTAGCTCACAGGCACAAAGGGTGCAATCATCATGGGTTGCTGCGAATCCTGCTTCCCCAGAGAGACCCACCCGGAGAAGGACAACCCATCTCAGCAGCAGCCCCACTTCGCCGCCCATAACCGCCAGCTGCAGCAAGGCGGCGGGGGGGCCTCCTCGGGGCCCGGCGGAGCCCTATCGCCCTTCTCCGTGTTCTCCTTCTCGGACCTGAAGTCCGCCACCGGCGGCTTCGGCTCCGACTTCATCGTCTCCGAGAGCGGCGACAAGGCCCCCAACCTCGTCTACAAGGGCCGCCTCAGGAGCGGCGCGTGGATCGCCGTCAAGAAGTTCACGAAATTGGCGTGGCCCGACCCGAAGCCGTTCGTGGTACGCAGTGTTTCGGAGCTCAAGATCGGATCTTGCTTTGCTTCTTGTATTTTAATTTGGTGGTGTTGCTCGGGTTTGATTGTTGGTGTTTTAGCTCTTCTTGGGTGGTGCTGAAGTGGGTGCTAATTATGGGGCTTGTGGTATTGTTTTTAGGAGGAGGCCCAGAATGTTGGGAAGTTGAGGCATGGGAGATTAGCTAACTTGATTGGATATTGCTGTGAAGGCGATGAGAGGCTTCTGGTTGCAGAGTATATGCCGAATGATACTCTTGCAAAGCACTTGTTTCATTGTAAGTTGGTAATTTCGCTTCTACTCCCGTTTAACATTCGATACATCTTCAGCTCTAGCTTGCCAACTGAGGATGCCTCAGCCGCCGCATCCCCCCAAAAGCTAAATTTGCAGTTGCTAAGAGCTTCCTTTTCCTGTGCAGCATCTTAGACTGTATACTGCATCTGAGACATATTTAAAGCTGGTATTTTGCGTTCTTAATAATTCTGGAGTGTCCATGATTCTCTGTGTCTATTGAGGAAAACATGGTCAGAGCCATTGTCGTCTGTGTTTTTGACTCATTCTAATGTGTTTTAGCTTAATTTGTGAAGTTGATGAAGAGAGCGTGCAATTAGTTAGATTGCTCTTTATAAGCTCAATCATTGGCTAAAACATGAAACTTCTGGTTTAATTTAGCTCTTGGCACCATTTTCCCTTGCACTGGAATAGCTGTGTGAGAATCTTCCCTGAAACCAGAACACTAGTCCATTCGTTTGAAGCAAAATGACGAGATGAAAATGCACTCCACACGAGATTTCTATGGTGTGCCAAGACCATATCTGCATCCAAGGAGGAAGCTTGATCCTCTCAATGGTTGGCTAGGAAATTGGCATACCGCATCATTTGTGTTTGACGTAAAGGTGGAAATAGAAACCTCTCATATATTGCTCAAAACAGAACTGTAACAACACTCATGCAGGATAATCTGTATTTACCCTGGCCAGTGGCCAGCTAAGATTCACTTGCTCAAGCAGTATACACATCACTGAAGTATGGGAACCACCTCTTCCAAGATTTTTCTTTATCTTCTACATGGCCATTTAGGAGTCTTTGGGTAACTTAGAGTGCTGCATTTTGAATATTCTTGACAGGGGAAAACCAAGCCATTGAATGGGCAATCCGTCTACGAGTTGCTCTCTACATTGCAGAAGCCTTAGATTACTGCAGTAATGAAGGTCATCCCTTGTACCATGATCTCAATGCCTATAGGGTTCTGTTTGATGAGGTGATCCCTTCTCTAAGTTTTCATTACATTGTGGCCTAGATCTTAACTACATCACAATCATTACAGTGTTGTTTAATGCAACTATGGATTGAACAGAATGGTGATCCCCGTCTTTCATGCTTTGGCTTGATGAAGAACAGTCGAGATGGGAAAAGCTACAGCACAAATCTCGCCTATTTGCCTCCTGAGTATATGAAGAATGGTAGGCTGTCTCCTTCTTATAAAGGAATCAAAAGTTTTTGCTTGTTCCTGTGGTGAACTTCTTATTTGACATATGTCCTGCTTTTGCATAGAATTCAATTCTGCTTTCTTTCTTAACATATTGTGGTGTTGTGTTTAGCTACCACTTTGAGCTTATTCTTCTACTTCATTCCCTTTGTTTTTGTGGCACTGGCATCCGTTTTCCTGAGCCAATAACATCTGGGAAGACAGAAATATGTTTGGCATAGCCTGAGAATGTTATTATGGGTTGGATGGAAATTACTATTCAAGTTGCTGCCTCTATAAGAGGGTTCCCTATTTTCAGTCTCTCATATTCCCTCTCTAGATTAGCATTCTGTTTTATGAACCATTCTGCAATTTGGTCCCTATACTGACTGCATGTTAGCAAAATATCTGAAGGCGTATATCATCCAGACCAATTGATATTTCGGGCAGAGGATCTCCTTCACTATCATAATAGTGGGGCCAGCATCTGTCACTATGAATTTATTGGTATTTTCCTTCATGATTCGAAGAATTAAAGTACCTTGCCTAAACAGAGATATGCAGGGTTAAGTTCTTTTTAGGTTATATTGGCTTTTCAAAATGGGATTATAAAGGGGGTTTGCTTTTGGAAATTTCAAGCTGAACCGGCAATGAACATGCTTGTGATTTTGCTTCAGTTTTCGAGATGTCTAACCATTTCTGGATTTTTCTTACCTTCTAGCTTGAAGATGCAGATTGTAATCCTTATATCAGTGGTGAAGGTCAACTTTAAACTTCATTTAACATCAAGACTAGTAAAAGCTCGGAAGCTAAGATGGGTCAGGAGGTTTCTTAACTGAACAACTTAGGTGTCTAGTCAGTGAAAATGCAAATACTCACCCATTTTACCGCTAGCAAAAAATGTGGTTTGACTATAAAAGGAATGTGATCAGATACGTGCGCATAATTTATGATTGATGAACTTCTTTTCTTTTTCAAGCTTATAGCACCGGTTTAGCATTTATACTCATAGAGTCTACATAAGGCACCCAGGCTGATAAAATGGCAACATTATCTATATCTTTTAATGAGAATATGAAGATAAATCCTAGATAGGATGCATTGTGGTGAGGACGGTATCTGGTGACAGACATGTTGACCTTAATAGTGAGATGTATGGAACTTTATAAGAATTGTCATCTTTGTTGTGCTTAGTGTCAATTGGCAGATCGAGGATGGAAAGCCGGAAACTAAGAGACTTGTGAGTTCTTAAGAAATTAAGATACTGCTCTGCAGTAAAACATCTGTCCTTGAAGGACTTCTTCATCTTTTCTTTTGTGCTTCAATCTCATTATCTGTGTCTGCCTTTATTCGAACATGACAGGAAGGGTTACCCCTGAAAGTGTTATTTACAGCTTTGGCACCATCCTTCTTGATTTGCTAAGCGGGAAGCACATCCCTCCTAGTCATGTAAGTGAGATTAGACTCTTTTTCTTGGTCAAATAGTGTTGTAGTTAAGATTACATACAGACACAAGTAATTTATGTATTCCTCTATATGTTTAAATCAGACCATTCTCCATGCTAATGCCCTATGTGATGGATAGACCTTTGAGTTTGGTTTCCAGAGAAACAATTAAATTTGAGTGCTAGGTCAGGCCACACTTGGATAATAAATAGCAAAGGAGCAGAGTTTATTTTTCGCTACAGAAGATCAGTCACTTTTATTTATAACTCGTTAAAAAATGAACCGCATGGATTGGGTTGCCAACCCAATTAGACGTCCTTAGTAAAGCAAATCGTTTTGTTTATAATTCTTACTAGGTATATGGTGTATGCTATAACTTTAGTTTGTTTTATAACAACTCGCCAATAGAAAAGTTCTCACTGATATTCATGATTTCAGTTGTTTTGTCACTCTTGTATATCTGCATCACATAGGCTCTTGACATGATACGAGGGAAAAACAACAGTGAGTTGATGGATTCGCATTTGGCGGGTAAGTTTTCAATGGAAGAAGCTATGAAGGTGGTTAATCTTGCCTCTCGGTGTTTGCAACATGAACCAAGAGAGAGGCCTAATATAAAGGACATTGTTGCAATGCTTGGTCCTTTACAAACCAAATCAGATGTGAGCATCTCTTCTACGTATCCCTTTTCCTTCTGCTGTTCTTGTTTTGAGTTGCATTCGTGCTATGTTACATAAGTGTGACTAATTAAGCTAAATTGTCTGTTTGATTAGATGCCTCCAATTAGGG
Organism: Psidium guajava; assembly: GCA_016432845.1. Classification (NCBI taxonomy): domain Eukaryota; kingdom Viridiplantae; phylum Streptophyta; class Magnoliopsida; order Myrtales; family Myrtaceae; genus Psidium; species Psidium guajava. Next base: position 16,029,657 of record CM028225.1, read on the forward strand.
AAATGTTAAGTATAGCTTCTCCAATATTTTTTCCCATTTAGATCCTTACTCTAATGCTTCCCTTGTATGATTAAATGCAAAGTGCTGTGCCAAAAGTTTCTCCAATTTTGTTTAGGCATGAAGGGGCATACACTCAAATACATGTAGCGAACGAGAATGCATTTGGCAACATGAGGAACTTGTTTTGTTGAAGTGCCTTGTTATTATTATGTTCATGCTGAAGAGTAGTGATTTTCGTTTGGATATACTGTTCCGGCCTCATTGCAATGATTTGTCGAATTCATCTCTGTGAAATGTCGCCGTCATACCTGGGTACTTAATATGCTACTAAGAAAATTCAAAGTTAACATGCGACAAGAAGCCACGTTCTTTGACAACTTGACCATTGAACAGTTGAAGCTGATTTAAGCTTCATTGGGATTTTTCCTTCACTTTTGGTGCTGGTGGATTTTCTTCTATTTCAATCCTTTCAGTGACAAATCCTAGAGTTGCAAATTGTTTCATGAATCCCATGGCATGAACTAAAATACTAAATTTGCAGGTTCCAGCGCATGTCATGCTTGGAATTCAAAAGCAGGAGGATATACCGCAAGCAGTAAAGGCCCGTCTTTCACGAATGGGAGACGCCTGCTTAAGGATGGATCTCACAGCCATCCACGAGATCTTGGTCACCACACACTACCGAGATGATGAAGGAACCAATGAGGTACTTTGCTTTTGTAAAGGCAATTTTTTACCTTTTTGAGAGTTGTGCGCTAATAGTTATACTTGATTTGGTCAGTTGTCCTTCCAAGAGTGGACACAACAGATGAAAGATATGCTGGAAGCAAGGAAGCGTGGAGACTACGCCTTCCGTGACAAAGATTTCAAGACTGCCATTGACTGTTACTCTCAGGTGAACTCCATCACACATCTGAATTGAAAAGAAAGTATATTTTCTTCTGAAGTAATCACATGGAAAATCGAGATGCTTTGACTATTATGTTCATCTCAGTCTGGCATAATTTGCATTGATTGAAAGTCGATACATAATGCTTGAATGTTAAATATAATCTCTTGATCCACTCCATGCTGTGCAGTACTCTGTTTGGTATAGATTTTGTCCATTGGTAAGTTGCTATACACAAAATTGGTTTTTGTTCCTAGTTGGCTCCCAGTTGAGAACTCTTTCGCTCTTTTCCCACTGGTAATTGATCAACAATGAGAAAAAAGTGGGTTTTCAGCGAGCACATGTGAAGAATAGCTGATCATGGTTTGCTCTAAGGTTTAATTGGGGCAATTGATTAGCTTCCTCAAGTCATTTTTAACTTTGATTTTCCCCTTTTCCTAGTTATTTCCTGTTTCTTTTTTTTTTTTCCCTCCCCAGAGTTTTGAGCGAAAAACATTACGCTAGATATAATATCTCCTAGGAAGTTCTCAAAGTACATTTTTCTTATATTCCTGCTGAATGGAGAGGCCGAGATAAATCTTTGCCTTCTTCTTTTTTTTTTTAAAATGCAGTTTATAGATGTGGGGACGATGCTTTCTCCAACTGTACTTGCGAGGCGGAGTTTATGCTACCTCCTATGTGATCAACCAGATGCTGCCCTCCGAGATGCAATGCAAGCTCAGCTGATATACCCAGAATGGCCTACGGCATTTTACATGCAATCAGTTGCTCTTTCCAAGCTGGACATGCGCAAGGATGCTGGGGACATGTTGAATGAAGCAGTTGGGCTTGAAGAAAAGAGGCAAAAAAGTGGGAGAGGACCGTCATAGCTCAGTCCGGTGTAACGCAGTCCAGGTGTAACACTTTCTTTTGTGTAAATACCGGGTGAAAATTTGTGCAAAAGCCCTTTATTTAGTGTTTTGAGCGTTTCTGCTTCCATTGATCTTAACCAACCGGGCATAACAACACGGCGATTTTCGAGAGAATTCTAGAAAAGGTTTTGGTATATGCTATCTTGAGTTTCCATCATATGCTATCGCTTGATTTACTGGCAGTGTACTTGGTATTCGGAAAGTAATCGAGAAAATATCTTCCCTAGTCCTTTTCTTGTTTCATTCTTACCTGGCATCGGAGCGAGTTACCTGGGAAAAACCTGTTGCAGTCTGAAAGAATGTTGTGGGGCAAAATGTCAATGGCACCAGTCGGCTTTCTTATATTGTCCGGAAGCAACATGAAATAACCCAAATTTGATACCTGAATATTCGGTCCGATAGCCTGCTACTACTAATTCTTCCTCTGGCTTGCTATCTGTGATGTGATCTCCTTTGCATTAATTTGGTTCTCTTGCCAATCACTGATATCTGAACAAAACGGTTGCTCTTTGGTTCTCGGAATGAGGATTGCAATCAGTGGATATCTGGTTGAAAGTAGAATTATCATATGTATGGTGGAGGAGCACCTGTAATTTAGCTGAAGCATAGTTTTTGATGTGGACCATAGATGGTATTTAGTGGTCAAATTTCGTTCATTTGACAGAAAGTAAAGTGAGCACCAAATTTGAGAGGACAATCGACAGAACATCTCTGCAGCTGCATCTTTAGTTTCAAGATTTCTTTTTTTTTTTTGGACATTTGAGAAACCTAGGTGATCGAACACAATAAAACATAAAATCAAAGTGAGCACCAAATTTTAGTTGATTTAGTCAGTTTGATCTATGTACATGAAGAGAGCGAAGATTTCATTCATTGTCAATAGAGATTACAGGTCACATTGTCGTGCTTCAGCCTTTCGGCACCCCCAGACAGACACAATAATCACCCAATCTAGTAAAGCGATACACAATCTCAATCTAAAAAAGAAATGGGAAAACAAAATAAATGATCTTTAAACTTTAACTTAACGTTTAATATGATCTTTGAACTTTTAATCTGTTAAATTTAATTCTTGAACTTTTGGTACAATGCTTAACTTAGTTTACATTGAATATTTTCATATAGTTAAGGGAGTACATTGAATATTACGAAGAGTCCATGGATCATATCAAACAAATTAAAAATTCAGAGACCACGTTGGATATTAGACCTCAAGAATCATTTGTGTTTTAATCCCAAAATAAAAATATACTTGCTGCTAAGATCATTGGGGACTAAATGTCTTTGCCGAGAGTTCGAACACCTGCCTAGAAAGGCAAATCCGATTTGTACGTGTTCCGAGCACCTCACCCATCCTGCGGGGCTAACTAGGTGTCGTACCTACCTTGAAAACATGGAAATCGAAACTTATTTTGACCAATTCTCACAAATTACATATGAGAGCTAAAAAAGGATTCCTCTATGAGCTTTGTGAGTCTAAAACCTATATTTTAACTCATATTTAATGGCATGTTATAAATTGTTGCATGAAGCGTTAAAAATAATAGTAAGTGGGTCACAAATGAGTTACTCAACAACTTAATGGGTCTTAAATAAATCATAAATGTATTACCTAATTATCTTAAGTCAGTAATAGTAAATATGTCATTTGTATAGTTTTTTGTTTTATTTTTTATTTTTTTTCCCTCTTTTTCCCCTAGAAATCCGATGAGGGTCATCAACAAAACTTCGCAAGTCACAGGCGAGGACCGTGGGCTAGGACCGCAACGTCATCACTAGAGAAGGCTTGGCAGTCCTCACTAGTCATCAGTGGGGGATAGGCGGCCCTTGCTGGACTTAGAAGAAAAAAAGGAAAATAAAAAAGACAATAAAAATTTTCTATCATGTTTTAGCAATATAAATTTCTACAAGAAACAATTTTTTTCTAAATTGAATTAGATATGGAAATATCTTAGCAATATGAGTCGGATCGGATATGAGTTGAAAAATTTTGCATTTCAATAAATGGGTCATGAACGAGCTACATGGGTTAATTTGGTTAGAGCATTTATGACTCGCTAGCTTGACAGATCTAGTTTTCTGCAAAAAAAAAACAAATTGTGAGATTATACTTGTGAGTTTGTTTTGGGTGTAATCTAGGCTGCGAAAATTTGAGCAATTGGGACTCTCTAATTTTTTAGTCGCTTTCCTTATGTAAAGTTTGGCACTTGCACCGAATCGGGTAAATCTCTAGTATCATCATGGACAACCATCCCACCATCCACCGCTAAGACCACAGCCACACTTCGAAGCCACTCACCGGAGCCCTCTTTCACTCATCTTGGGTCCTACTTGGAAATTGCTGGGGACATCAGCAATTGATGACCTTTGAGCCCCCAGTTGACGTTGACGACCTTGACCACCACGTGGCAGGCGTTTGGCTCCTCCTCCAATTCATGAGAACGAAAAAGGCCGAGAGAAAAAGAGCCGTTGGTGGTGGCTCGACAGACGTTGGCGGCTCGACGGATGGTGGCACGTGACATGGTTGAAATGATTGCAAACAACATCAATGAGGGAGAGGATGGGGATAATTGCCAAAAAATATCCTAAATTTATAATAATTGTGTCAATTCAATCTTAATTTCTTTTTTCTGTCAACTCAATCCTAAACCTTTTATATTTATGTCACTTCATCAATTTTGACTTGAAATCACTAATGTGGCATGACCCACACTGATGTGATAATTTTAAATAATATTTAATATTTTTAATATTTTTAATTTTTTCTTTTCTTTCTCTTTTTTTTTTAAAAAAATCTCTTTCCCTCTTCCTTCAGTCGATCGACGAATCTTGGTGGCCCAGTGACGGCGAGGTGACCTAGCTAGGGGGCTGGGTTAGGTTGCCCTTGCCGGATGTGGACGAGCGATCCTCTAGCCGATTGTTGAATCCAGCAATCGACTGGAGAAAGAGAGGAAGGAAAAAAAGATAAAAGAAAAAAATAGTAAATAAAAAAAATTAAGATACTCTTACAAATTGTCACGTCAGTGTCAGTCACATGACACATCAATATTTCCGACCAAATTGGCCAGAAGGACTAAATTGACTTAAATGAAAAGATTCAAGATTGGATTGGTAAAGAAAAAAAAAGTTTAGAATTAATTTAGCACAATTGCAATTTGTTTATGATTTTTTTTGTAATTTTCTCGAATGGGATGAAAGAAACATAAGAAAAAAAAATGTTATTAGACCTACGATGCACTAAAAAAATAACTTATGAATAAGTGCCACCTAGGGCACTCATGATAACAGTTTTATTTCCATATTTTTCTATTTTTCTATTCCAAGAAACATGTTTGGAATAGAAATTAGTTTGTTAAAGCACTTTCATTTTTATTTATTTATTTTTTGGATAAATTTTTGGGCCAGAATGTAAATTCCCAAAAACATCTAGTCAACTTAAGATGCTGTATGAACAAGTATTGATTAATTAGGAATTGATGATGAGACGACAGAGCAACGCACTATGCTTGAACTAGGCCTTGATCAAGGCAAGTAAATGAGAAATTGAGACTAGATGAGGAAGATAACCACACGTGGCCTAGTGAGGGACACGTGTCACTGCTAGAGTAACATGTGTTGGCACGTGTCACCGTGACACATGACATGTGGCAAACTTGTGTCAGAACTTGGTCACGTAGGTGGTGACTCACCACCGTTTTCGTTTCCTATAAACAGAATCCGACGTTAGTTCATTTCATTATCGATTGTTAGATCAAATCACCGCTTGACCATTTACCCTCACTCTATTCTATCCATGCCCACTGTCACCGTTATGCCCTCGTTCTACCGCCAAACGTCCCGAGATTGTCTGTTATCGTCATCGTTTCATTCATTGAGAAATCGAGGGGAGTGGATTTCTAACTTTTATAGGTTGTTTGGATTGGCGTTAAAATCATAGATTAATGGTTGATAGTATACTCATTTTCATGATCCTATTTGATTTGTATTCATGAAATCTCGCCTGTTATGCATGATCATTGTATTGAATTTCTAAAAGTTCTATCAAAAGAAGTGACAATGAAGGTAAATTGCATTTTGTGTGTATATCATGGCATTTCATTCTGTTATACTACTGTCAATAATACCCCGTGGAGCCGATATGGAATTGGGATGCCTTTGATAGTTGTTTTATTGAAGAATGTCCTTGCGTTTTGTGCAAACTTGGATGATAATATCTCATGGAGTTATGGAATTTTGGATGCCTTGGCGCAAGTTGGGATGATAAAACATCGTGGAGTTATGGAATTTGGGATGCCTTTGATGGTTGTTTTATGAGAGAATGCCCCTTTGCTTCGTACGAACTAGGATGATACCTCGTGGAGCGACTATGGAATTTGGGATGCCTTAGATGATTGTTTCATCGGAGAATGCCCATGCCCTTAATGCGAATTAGGATGCCTTTGGAGAAGAGATGCCATAAAAACATTCATCCGTGAGGACGGTCTCTTTATGAGCTGTCATTGTATTACATGTGAAATTAATGAGATTAAAAGAGATCTCGTGCATATATCATCACTTGCATGCATCAAAACTGTGAATTCTTGATGATGTGTTCTAATTTCAATGCTCATATTTTATTGGGTTAGACATTCATTCATAGGGATATGAGCTCACTCTCATTGATTAACCATTTCAGATTAGCTTAGGTAGCCAGTGATGCCGATGGCTAGGAATAACCATAGATATTAGTGATGAAGAGGGAGCCTGTTGAGAGTGCCAAACGGTCGGGAGTAGTTATCGTATCTTGTGATTCTCCTGGAATATTTTGAACTTTTGTAAAGAATTGGCCAAAAGATATATGCATATATACATAAATCCAGTATTTTGTGAGTCTATTGTTTGTGATCGACGTGAATTTTCAGGTTAGTGAAACCTATTAAGGCCATACCCTATTAAGCGTTCCTACCATTTGTGTTTCATGCACTTGTACTTGTATGGCCGTCTATCTATATTATGTTTAGTCTTCTGCATACCCCATTGTATAATCAAAGATTAAAACAGAGAGCGAGGTTAGTAAGCCTTATGCGACGGACCGGGACACCACAACATTGGATAGAAATGGGTTTGAAATAGAAATTAGAAGTAGAAAATTTATGCTTTTTTTTTTAATTTTATTTTTGGAACATAAGTAGAAATAATAAATTTTTTTGTTACTCACTCCCTCTCTCTCGTGTGCGGTCTCCTTCTCTTGCTTCTTGCCATTGGTCATCATCCATTAGTTGCCGATCCTGTCGATCTTCGGTCCTTGACTGCGGGTCTCTGGTCTAGTTGCCATCTATCACTATTCGCCCATGCACCACTGGTAGACATTTGTCGGCCACTGTTTATTGGTCTCTTCTCGCCGTTCACTAGCTGTCGGTTACTATTTACCGACTGCTAGTTACCATTCGCAAATCGTCATTTGCCGGGCACCGGACTCCATACGCTCATTTCTGTCTACAAGTCTCTGATCACCCTTCACCCATTACCGATCATTGATCTTCAGTCTCTAGTTCATTGATCATAATCTGCTGGCCTCTAGTATTGCCGTTGATCGCCTCTCTCGCGACCCCATCGCCATCTACTGGTCACCGTTTGTTAGCCGCCAATCACATGTCGCCATCGATCGCTAGTCACTGTTTGCCATCTGCCTTTTGTAAGCCCCCGGTCGCTGGCCTTTATCCTCTTGTTGCTGGCCTTTATCCGCTTGTTGTCATCCGCCAATCTTTCATTTGCCAGTTGCTGATCGCCTAACCGTAAATGTTTTATGTTATTATCAAATGAATTTCTATTTTGGGAACATAACTTTTATGTCATTTCCAAACATACGTCTCTACTTAGAAGCTCATCGGGAGAATAAAAATAGAAAAATTTATTATAGTCCGAAATAGAGTCGGGAAGAAAATGATTGTCATTTGCGCCCTTAAAGAGCAGTAGACAATAGCGGCTCTGGGGATTGCATATGATTTGACCCCTACTTTGCAATTGAAAAACAAAACAAGGAGAGGTATAATTCAAAAGTTTGCAGTCATGGCACAGACATTCACATTCCTCAGCGAGTTAGCATCATAACTTGTTACAATTTTCATATTGATAGTGGGCTGGTAAGATCAGTAACGTATGAAATGAATGATTTGAAAAAAAAATATTTTTTTAAATATTCATTTGTATTGCTTTAAATAATTGATATGTTTTACTATTGACGACCATTCGTGTCAACATTTTCACCAACGCATAAATTTCTTGATCCGGTGCCAGTTGACTTGCAATTTTGTCCTGATATGCTCTTCCGAGAAATAAAAAACTGTGGCATTGCTGACGTATATTGCTGCTATGCTTGATCAATGGGCGGGTCGGATCTAGTACTGGACCTAAAGGATTTTGCCTGGGCCCGCTTACATCTTAAAATTGTTGAATATTCCAAATGAAAACGACCGAATCTCGATAGGTGGTGCCCAAGAAGAAAATTGATTGTTCATCTTGCCCTTCAGGTTTGTTTATGCATCTGGGAATATTGCTGGAGGTTCGTGATTTTTGCAAATACTGGTAACATTTTCCAAAATGAGTTGAAGTGTCCAGCGATGGTCTTTTGTCATGACATGCTTGTGGGGACATTGTCAAATAACTCTTATATTTTAATTTGAGATCAAGCACATCCACCATCACGTACCATTACATACCGCCACTTAATTCTTGAGATGTAGATAGAGATTTGATGTGGTCCGTCTCAAGATCAAGTTGAATATCTATTTGCCATACACCTAAAATCAAAGCCATTGGCGAAGTTTAAAAAGCTCGATTTACATAGGGTGATGTAAATAATAAATCTTCTCAAAACTTGAAGTCGATGTCTGATAATCGTTATCTTTATCGGATTGTCTCGACTATGTTTTGATTTTCATTTAATAATTGTACAATATCTTAGTTTTTGTTTAGGAGACTGTTTATATACAATGGTTTGCCATAGGAGTCGTGCGGAACTGGATAAAATTGGTGCTAATTGTCACCGTTCCTCTTCTTTCTTTTCTTCTGATATTGAAGTTGAGTTCTCTCTGGCTAGTGATTATGTTCAAGCCCCAACAGAAAAATGAAAGTGTTTTTTTGTTTTTTGTTTTTTTGGTGTGGTCAGAACAGAAAAATACACCGTGAGGAAATAGAGGGGTCTGTTTCATTTTCACTTAAAATAATCAAGAATCTGAATTGTTGTAAAATCTGCGGAGGTGGTCAGAGCCATTGGGATTGGCTTTGGAAATGTCGGTCACGAGCTCCTCTTCAAAATCCTCCGGCCATATATGCCAAGAGACTCCGAATTTGCGATGAGCACGGCTTCAATTGAGCCAGTTCAACACCTAACTTTCAGGGTCAACCCGGAATCAAATTCATTACACAAGAGCAAGTTCACCACCCACCCGTGCCTATTTCTCCTCCTTCACACATCCTCTCTCCCTGCGCGATTCGCAATTGGTTTCGTCCGACGATGAAATCGCGAGGCCATCGATGTGAAGAAGTGAAAACCACACACATGTCTAGGTGAACTTGCTCAATTTTCCGGTTTAGTTTCCGTGCGGGTCAAGTCTAGAATCGGGTCATAAAAAAAAAAAAACAACCCATATACCGGTTAGAAAGTCCAATCCAAAACTTAAAACTAATAGATGGAAGGAGACCACATAAATATAAAGAATACATATGACTTGTTGTCAGGCGATGTGGAACAATAACATTAACACTCCATTTCACGTGCAAATGAAATTTGACTAATGGGGGTGGACCCACATGCGCGGACAACACTGGCTTTGATACCATATTACAAAATTCCACTCAAAAGCTTAAGCTGATAGGTGAAGAGGAGATCAAAAGAGTATGAAGAGCATATATAACTCGTTATAAAGGTTGAATTCAAAAGAAAGTATTATTGAACCTCCATCTCAGTACAAAAAATCTAACTAACTATAATTTTTACAAGTAATGAAATTGATTTTTTGGTAGGGATGTATATTTTGATATATAAGCGCCACGATTCATAAAATTCATGGTGAAGTCTACTTAGCTGTAGCAGCAATGATCACTTTTATACGAGATGAATGTGTAATTGTAATATAAGAAAACTTTTAAGAAGCCTTTTTTGTAATTGGTTTTCGCATGGCTTAAAATGTGTAATAAATATCTCGCGTCATATTAATTCACAAACCTAAAGAGGTTCATTAATTAGGCTCAACTTTATTTATTGAATGCTACATATATTTCAATTTACATACATAAATAGACGAAAAGAGTTGCATTATTGAAGTGTGGTTCATATTTTCGATCAACAAAAAAGCACGGGGATCCTACTTTCTCTCTCACACCACCACAAATCGCCACCATCACATCCCCATCTCCCTCACTCATCTCGGATTGTACATAGGTTTTTCGACTTCGTCTAGAACATTAGGAGAAAATTTAAATCACGTCCCGAGATGGTCCGAATCGATATGCGAATAGAATAGAATTGATCTGAACCAATTTTTTTTTTTTTAAATTTTCGCGTCGGGTACAAGTAAAACGATAGGCTTACGACAGTTTAGTTATGCGATCATAAGAATGAGAAGAAGCACTAATCGCATTCATGGACACAAAAAGGAAAACCTTACTCTTTCACAAGATAGGTTGATTGTCCACATCTTGTTGCCGTCGTCTCCGCCATTGCCGTCATCTTCGTCATCACTTCCAATTCTCACATATCCACTTGAGCGGTGGTCTCTACCGCCATTACGGCAACCATCCCCACCATCCACCACCAAGACCACAGCCACACTTCGAAGCCACCACCGTCCACCACCCGCCGCCGCAGCCCCTACCTCTCTCATTCACCTCGGGATTGCAGATGATTTGAGCCCTAATTTGACATAAAAGAACAAAACATAGATTTGCAGCCCTGGCACAGGCATTCACATTCCCCAGCAAGTTAGCATCACAACTGGTTCAGATCACTCATAGCACCTCACTCTAACCAGGGAAAAATCGACGAATCGCAGTTTGAAATGACAAACAATATAGGCTGGGTTATTGCGACTGAGAACTCGTGAGATTGGTAACGTGTAAAATGATTGATTTAAAAAATATTTTCTTAAAATGATCGTTTGCATTGCTTGAAATAATTTATTAATAAAATATATTTTATTATGGATGTTGGTTTACGTTTAAATATTTTCGCAAACAATAATTTTTTTTTTCATTCATATATTCCTTTATAAGCCATATAATGATTATATTTTAAAAAATATTTTTCAAACCGTTTATTTGTTCTCGAAATAATAACACCCTTTCAATATCTAATTCCAGGTCCAACACGAGGGCCGAGATGTCATGGCGCTTCAATACTCAAAAACCCTCCTGTCATGATCTGGTACGAGTTGAGTCGCGATTTTAGTGAGTCAACTCGCTGTTTTTGTCCCTATCTGCTCTTCTAAAGTTCTAAGAAATAAAAAGCTGTGGCATTGTCAACGTATACTCCTGCTATACTTGATCAATGGGAGAGTCGGATCAAGCACTGGACCTAAAATTTTTTGCCTTGGCCCGCTCACACCTTGAAATTGTTGAATATTCTATATGAAATCAATCGTGTGGACACTGTCAAAGAAGTCTCATTTTTCATTTGAGATCAGGTACATCCATATTGAATACCATTACATATCGCAACTTAATTCTTGAGATGTAGATAGAGATCCGATGTGGTCCGTCTCAAGATCAAATTGAATATCTATTTACCAAATCCCTAAAATCGGAGCCATTGGTGAAGTTTGAAAAGCTTGATTTACCTAGGTTTGATGTAAATAATAAATCTTCCTAAAACTTAAAGTGGATGTCTGATAATCGTTATCTTTATCGGATTGTCCCCACTATAGTTTGATTTTATAGTTGCACAACGTGTTAGTTTTCGTTTAGGAGACTGTATACATAGGATGGTTTTGCTATAGGAGTCGTGTAGAACTTGATAAAATTGGTGCTAATTGTCACCGTTCCTCTTCTTTTGTCTTTTCTGATATTGAAGTTGAGTTCTATCTGGATAGTGATTATTTTCTAGCCCCAAGAAAAAAATGAAAGTTTTTTGTTTGGTCAGAACAGAAAAATGAAAGTTAAACTTGACAATTTTGATGTTGTTAAGGGTGAACATGGTAGCATTTTTTTGAAGTACATTTCTCCACCATAAATGCTGAGCAGAAATTCGTTTAGTAATTTAACTTATGAAGTAAAAATCCATTTGGTAAAAAAATTTATTTTTGAAAGAAACTTCTAATTCTGAACTGAGTTTTTACTTCCAAAGTTGTTTTTTCCCTAATTTGAGAAGTTAAAAAAAAAATTGCTCCTCAAATCAATAAGTACTTTTTTATCCAAAAAAAAATCAAGAAGTATTTCTCGTCTCACCCTCTATTCATTATGCCCTCACCCTCTTTTTGATCATGCCCACCTTCGCCTGCTGCCAACCTCAATTGCTGCCCACCGAAAAACACCGCCCATCGAACACTGCCACCCCCCGCCGACCACCCTGTTGCTGACCTACTACCCACGACCACCACCACCCGCCGCGGACCTCCATCGGCCATCGTCAATCACCGACCATCGTCGCCAACGGTCGAAAACCGCCTAGTTGGCTATTGCTGCAGCCAAGTCATTGACTTCGACCGTTAGAGTAAAAGAACTTTTTATTTTAACAATTAAATAATTTTTTAATAATAAAAATTATTTCTAAAGAAATTTAAAGATTTAAAAATGAAGTAGAAATTTTTCTATTGTTGAAAATAATTTTTTCATAAAAGATTTTTTTGTTAATAATGTTTTAGAAGTAGAAATTTTCAAATGTTATCAAACGAATTTCTCTAACCAGAAATTAACTTTTGGAGCAGAAGTAAAAAAATCAACTTCTAACTAGAAGTTGATTTCTGAAGCAGAAGTGTTGTCATGCACGCTCCCTAAGCATTTAATGTACACCATGAGGAAATAGAGTGGTCTGTTTCATTTTTCACATAAAATAATCAAGGTTCTGAATTGTTGTAAAATCTATAAATGTTAGAGCCATTGGGCTTGGCTTTGGAAATGTTTTGTTCGCGAGCTTCTCTTCGAAATCCTTTGTCAATATGTCGAAACACTCTGAATTTGCGGTAAGCGTGATCCTGATTGAGCTAGTTCCGGATCCCCTAACATAGTGGATCTATGTTAGGGGTGACATAGTAGATCTGGACCGTCTGATTCGAAAATAGACGGTCCAGATTGATCGATTCAAAATTTTAAACTTCCCCCCAAAAATTTTTCCCCCTCTTACAAAGATGATGTGGATCAATCTGGGCCGTTCATTTTGAATTGGAAGGCCCGGATTGAATAATGTCACCCCTAATATTATGTTAGGGGATCCAAATCCCCTAACCTGAGACCAATGCTTAGGGACCAACCCGCACATTGTTGGTCCCCAATCCTTAGGACAATGGGCTGACCTTGTAAGTCTGATTTGATTCTAAGGTCAACTCGGAACCAATCAATTTTTTTTTGTTTCTTTTTTTTTTATTACTTGAAAGGCGAAGAACTCTTTGAAATCATACACACTGCCATACTGAGTAATTAAACTGTGAACACTGACACAAATCAAATTCATTATACACGAGCAAGTTCCCCACCCACCTGTGTCTATCTCTCCTCTTTGACGCCTCCTCTCTCCCTGCTCAATTCACAAAAAGTTTTCGTCCGATGTTGCAATTGCTAGGCCATGGATGTGAAGAAGTAAAAACCATACATATGTTTAGGATTGGATCATAAGGAAAAACACATGCACCTATATGTCCGGCCCAAGCCAAACATATTAGCAGTTTTCTTTTTTGAATATTCAAGTATTTAATAATTTAGTTTTTATCAAGAAAAAAGGTCAAATTTAAAAAAATATTATTAAATCTTTATCTAAGTACAAAAAGTCTAATTGACGTTTAAGATGATAGGTAGAGAGAGATCACATAAATATAGAGAGCATATATGACTTGTGTGATCTGAGACAATAATTTCAACATCCATTCTCATGTGCAAGTTAGATTATGGGCGGTATGTGAAATTTGACTAATGGGATAAATGTAGAATCGCGAACAAAATTGATAGGTGGAGGAAGACCACGTAAAAATAAAAAACATACAGAACTCATTATCATAATGTGAGACGACAACTTCAACAATAAAAATGTATATTTTGATATATATATATATATATATATATATAAGCGCCATGTTAGCTGTACACCAATTACCACTTTTGGCTAATTGTTTTCGCATGGGTCAAAACGTGTATCAAACGTCTCGCTTCATATCAAGTACAAACCAAAAGGGGTTCATCAATTGCAAAAAGACTCAATCAACTTTATTTATTGGCCACTACGTATATTTCAATTTACATAAACAAAACGAAAACGCTTGCATTGTTAGGGGTGTGGCTCATATTATCGATCGACATGGAAGGATGGAAACCCACTTTCTCTCTCTCACACCACCACAAATCGCCACCATCACATCCCATTCTCCCTCGCTCACCTCGGCTAATACATAGGTTTTTCGGAATTTAACCTCAGATTCGAGGATGTCGATGACCTTCGAGCCGGCAGTATTGACGACCTTGACCGCCAGGTGTTGGGCTCCTCCTTCCATGAAATAGAACAAAAGGGCCGCCCGAAGGACAGCAGCCTGTGGTTGCAGTTGAGGTCGCAGATAATTTGAGCCCTATTTTCTGAAAGAAAGAGGCAGAGAGGTATTTGCAAATTTAGAAGGTGGCATCCATGACAACGAGACGAAGCGGGCGTATCCATAAAGGTGAAAAATGTCCTCATTTGAAGTTGAGAAGTTGATTCCCAAATCTCCTGCCCTCTTGCTTAAACTTCGTTCTGTTCACCCTCTCAGCAGCATCTTTCGATCCCATAATCCTCCTCAGAATACGTCGAACTTCGCACGGTTGCTGGGAGAGGGAGCACAAAGGGTTGGGAATAGAGAGGGACGCGGTGGAGAAGAAGCGGAGCAAAAGGATCGTGAAAGTGCAGAAGGAATCGATGGCCGATGTGAAGATGACAGCGGAGGTCGAAGCCGAAGTGTTGGATGAGAGGACAAGGGGCAAGTAGGGGCAGTGGGTCAAGACCGATTTGGAAGGCTGAGCTTCCATTAAACTGAAATTGTCGAATTTGCTCGGCTTGCTACATTAGAAGTTCCTTGTGTTGGGCTACTGGGTGGGTGGCCATCTTGTAGAGTACAGAGAATTTGTGAGGATCATTACTTTGTGAATGGATGAACACTATTGATATTGCTCATGTCACAAGAGGGCAAAGTTTGAACTTGATAGCGTACATTAAACTTCGCATTAAGTATGTCAGATGTCCCACTTCACTAGTATTGAAACTTGTAATGACATTCCCATTTCATGCATGGTAACAAGTGCAAATAAAGATTACATCACAGGCGTCCTTGTTCAATAATAGCAGAGATCATTTCCAAATCTTCTTCACACCACGGTAGAGGCGAGGCCGATAAGTGGCTTCAACCATTTTGACACACGATGGAAGTTGAAGGACCGCAAACAATACGATAGGCAAGGTAGCCAACAAAGTAATTGGGATGTAAATCCACTTCAAACGTTCGCTCAGGATGATTGTAAGAGCAGAGCCGAATGCCATTAATATAAAGGCCAAAGAGAGGAAGAGAAAAGTGAGGCCCAATATTAATTTACTCGGTAGTGAGTGGAGGAAATCTTCAATCGCATAGTGTGAAGTTAGGATATCCAAAAACATCAAGGCAGCAGTGACCGAGGAGAAGAAGGCAAGAGCATCTGCAACCGTGAATACCATGAATAAGCGACTATTCAGAAAGATCGGGGTCCCCGTGATAGCGTCGTTACCTCCGGGTATCGTAAAAGCCGCAGAGAAAGCTACCGTGATGATGATGGTGGCGACGATGCTACATGTTGATGATGTACTCTTCATCCATTGCCCTGCCTCTTTGAGTAAATCTTGGCGTTGTTCTACAAACACTTTCCAATATGTTTTCCCTGTCCTGTTTTTTTGTCGATGGATCTTCTAGCAATTCAAGACTTTTCGAAGAAGGGTCGTTCCTATCTTCCAGAACCTTTAGAAAAAAAAAATAAAGGATGCCTATCTATGTAAATGAAACTAAAGAGCACAAAAGGCTAATAGATAAGGTGAACTGACCTTGTACCACTGAAGTTCCCTCTGCATAAGAAAAACCGCTCCAGAAACATCTGGGGATACGCATCTTGGTGACCATTCCGTCACAGCCTTCATCAGGCCATGTTTCGTCCAAGTCTCGTCAGTCAAATATGGAATGTAGCGCGTACTCATTAGTCTAAATAACTCAACATGCCGTCTGCTCACAATTTCTTTCATCAGTTCTTTTGTGAAATTTTCATCCCACATCAACTCTGGGAAATGCTTAAGACATAAACGGGAAAATTGTCGAAAAAGTCCTAAACCTATTGCACTTTTGCCGATTTAGTCCTAGACCTTTCGATTTTGCCGATTCAGTCCTAAACCTTTTCACATTTTGCCAATTCAGTCATAAACCCTTCGATTTTGCCGATTCAGTCCTAAACCTTTTCATATTTTGCCGATTTAGTCCTAAATTTTTTAATTTTTTTGATTTAATCCTAATTTTATCAATTTGGGTTTAAAAAAAGTTTAAATTTTAAAAAAGAAAATTTTATTACATTTTTTATTTAAAATAATTTTAAAAAGCTTATTTTTTTTAAAAAAAAATCTGAAAAAAAAGCCAGCGGAAAAATTAAACTTTTTCAGTTTAAAAAAAATTATTTTTTTCTGATTTTTTTAAAAAAATAATTTTTTTAAAATTATTTTAAATAAAAAATGTAATAAAATTTTCTTTTTTTAAATTTAAACTTTTTTTAAACCCAAATTGATAAAATTACGATTAAATCAAAAAAATTAAAAAATTTAAGACTAAATCGGCAAAATATGAAAAGGTTTAGGATTGAATCGACAAAATCGAAAGATTTAGGACTAAATTGGCAAAATGTGAAAAGGTTTAGGACTGAATCGGCAAAATCGAAAGGTTTAGGACTAAATCAGCAAAAGTGCAATAGGTTTAGGACTTTTTCGACAATTTTCCTGACGTAAACTGACAATTTCGGAGATTCCGCGAGATGCAGCGTGAAGGACAATGCCTAAAGCCAATAAGAATTTGAGTATTTCGGGAGTTCTCATACGAGCCTTCTTCTCGATAAGAGCAAGATTTGCAAATTTAAACGAGCAATCGTGCCTCAATTTCGTCTCTCCAATCCTTTTGATGGAAGGTGCTGCACGAAACATCATATAAGCATTTTCCCAATGACGAAGAATCAGAGAGCTTAAAGAAGCTTTCACATTGCGCTGTCCCCTTTTATAAATAGAGTAGTTGATAAGAAAATGATGCATTTAAGATGTATATCGAAAAATTAAAAAACTTCATTTGAATTGAAAATCAAAATGACTAGAATAGATGGATCATTGATGAACAGAAACAATGTCATGAGAAAAATAAAACAGTTCTTTTATATATAAAAAAAAAGGGTTGATTCAGTGATAAATTGATAAATCGATTTTCAATTGAGAATCTTTATGAGTAATTCTACTTGGCTGTTTTGACACTAAGACTTGTCGAATAACCTTACAAATCTACATCATGATTCAGGTATTAATGTATATAGATGTAGTCCTTGTCCTTTAACATTTTTGTTATTTGGATCCTGAATGATTTGTTTTGTGTTTTTTTTTTTTTGCGGTGTTAGTCCAGCCATTAATCAGATTAACAGAATTGCTCATGGGCCCATCAAATTGCTTCTAAAAGCACAATGCATCAATGTTTCAACTCGCATCAAAATTGTTTTCATCTACATGAGTTGGATAAGAGGAAGATTAAAGCTGAAACCTGACCACATAAATCCCGACCCTCTTACCTCGATCCATTTTCGTGCCTCTGAAGATGTCAAATGATGTATCGACCAAGCGTAGAAGGATACCTAAAGATGAGAACACATGAGAACAAACACCATGTTGATGGATTTGCTCGAATTGTACAAGAAGTGCAGGAACGTACACTTGTAGACAGATTTTTCCCAAAAATTGAGTCTAGCTCCACTAAGGAAGCAAGACTCCATCTTTGCCATGTCTCCCAATAGGCTACTATCTTCGGTATCTTCGAATGTTGCTATGCCTGGGTATTGGTGAGCCATATACAAGCCTATGTCTTTTTAGACACGAGCAAAAAGGCCAATTCAAGTAAACAATGAAGAAAAATGAGATAAGATAATGAGTGCGAAATCCTACCCAAATGGCCGGCCATAATAAGGTGGGACATGGTACCATAATCTGGGGCGGACGTTGTATGCCTGGCGAGGTACCAGAAAACCTCCTTTTGCATAGGAGCAAATGAAGTAGCGACCGACAAGGCATGGGGTACACTTTCAGATTTAGCATCAACTCTATCTACTAATGCTTTAATCGTTCTTATACTTCCTCTTCGGGCAGCATGGTAGAGGCCACTCATGAAAATGCCAACATGATGTTCTGGAGGAAAGCGCTTGACCAGATTCTCGACCAATTGATCTTGTTCGACCATAATCGCTACGTCGAGCAAAGTAGAGGGCGTTTTCCCTACGGTCATAACTTTGGCCGTCATTGCTTCGCAATCTTCATTGAGGATTTTCTCGTTAGCTTTCCAATCACCTTTCACCGTGGCTTCAAATAATGGTAGATACTTTTCACTGACCTCCGCTGTGGGCATGACTACAAAAATTGCACATTAAAAGTGCCCAGGCTTTCGCACTTTTGGTTATTTAGGTTTGAGTGTAACCGTTGCAGCTGACGCAAACGCAAGCCAACGACCGTATGCTTACTCAACATACCTTTTCATAGGAGTGCCTTCATTTGCTCTTCTGAAGTAAAAAGAATATTCTTTTTTTTTTTCGTGTGGATTTTCTCAACAATTTGTCAAGATATCATTTGGTAATTATGAAAAGATTATAGTGAAGTTATATTTCATCATTTTTATGCTGTGAAATTTAAGATTTTTTGGATTAAGAAGAAGTCCAAATGCATAGAATGTAAAATCAATGGAGAAATTAAAATGAAAAGTTGAATGACGAACCTTTTGTTGGTCTGCGACCGTCGTGGGAAGCTTTATTAGTTGTGCTTCCTAAACTCATGTCTACGTGAACCTCTTTGATGACAAAAGCAGAAATGAACATAAATAACTTTAGAAAAAATAAATTACACCCAATGTGCTGCAGATCATCTATACGTGTAGTATGAGGCTCATTCATTGCATGGAATTTTTTGTGTTAAAGTTAGATAGTAAAATATTAAGCAAAAGAAATAATAATAATGTTAAGCTTAACGAAGATCATGAGTTTTCTTCTATATATATATATATATATATATATTTGAAAATATATTTGGTGAGTGAAAGATAAGAGTTTTTAACAGGAATCATACTTGTAAAAACATGTTTGGTGTAGTCTTTTAAAGCAGTTATTGTACAAAAATAAAAATAATGGCAATTCTAGTCATTTTCGGTTATAGGGTTCAAATTTCCAAAGCCCGGGAACCATCATTTCTACCAAACTCTTTTTTTTTTATCGAGAATTTTGGAAAAGAAACGTATTGCCTTGGGGGATCAAATCAGGACACCAAAAGAAAGAAATGAACATACCTGTCAATGGTGGCAATGGCTTCGAGAACGAACTACCCTGGGCATCCATGGAAGATTCTTTGCCGTTCCGTCTCGCGAGCATGTAAAAATCTGAGATATTTCACGTGGATTGAAGTTATTCTCTGTTCTCTTGCATCTTCTCTTCTTACATATCGACTTGCCGATAGATAGAGCCGAAGTTCCAGCTGTCGTTTGATGATTCAACACTGCTGTCTCTGTCGAAAGCAGAAAAAAAAATAGATGGAAAGATAATCAACGGAAGTAGCTGAATGCTGCCAAAGTTCCTCGCCACAAGGATGGTTGACTTTCTTGCTTTCTCGTGAGTTCGTATGATGTCGTTGCTTACATCGCAACTGAAGTTATTGCCAGCTCCCTCTTCAGCATCTCCTTTTAAGTCCTAAAGAGCTGTATAGATTAAAGAATAATTCTCCGGCGGACTTGAAGTCGATCTTGTCTAACTGCACCTCACTGCAGCTACGAAAATCTCAGGCAAACTACAGCGTTATGACTTGTCGCGAAAATGAAAATCGCTAATAAAGTCTAAATCATTATGACTTGTCAGTTGTTATTTGCGAACGGCGTTTTCGACTTGTGGTAGTCAGTGTAATAGTAAATTGGTGAGTTTTCTTATAAATTTATTGCTCCTAACTAATCTGAGTGGTGTGAATAACAAGTTACCGCTGAAATTAATAATTTATTAGGAATTTATATTGGTCAAACAGTAATTTTGATTATAAGACCTTATTGTAAATCGATGGTAAGGTGCTTTACACCCGATTTGTTTCTCAAAAAACGTGACATTTTGTTTTTCGAGAAGCCATTTTTCAAGAAAATGACAACATTTTTTGGTGCTTAATTGAGACTTGAAAATGAATTAAAAAAATATTTTTCGTCATTTGGTGTAGAAAATCTATTTTGATTTTCCGCGTCGTCGGTTGGCTAAAAATTACTAATGTGGATACCGATCATCCTACATAAAAAGGGCAATGCTAACATGAACAACTTTTTGTAAATTCTAAAGAAAATTAAATTTTTTAAATTTTTATTTTTTTTCTTTTTCTTTTTTTTTCTTTCTTTTACTTTTGCCTTCTTCCTCCACCGCAATCGGCCGTCGGCGGCTACATGCAAGCTCAAGCTGGCCGGGATCTATCTTGCCATCCATGTCTTTCTTTTGCAAGAAAAGAAAACCCATCATGCTTGTGTTAAAGACCCATTCTAACTTTTCACTTTGTATTGCAAGTTTTATTGCTGATGCATTTTGATTTTTAATACTAAACACCTGAAATTTTTTACCATTTAAATGGTGACACATAAATTTCTTGTTTTAATCTTTTGAAATTTGAAAAAAATTTCAAACTTTTGATTGAAAATTTAAGCAAAATTCTTTTTCTCGTAAACTTTGTTAAATTTAATCTCACATTTCTTAAATACGAGGCTGTAGTGTTCCTTAGATGCAAGTACCCTCTACCTGAAGGCATAAGTTTTTAAAGAGATATTCCAGCATGATAACAGAGCACGTGTCAATAGCTCAAATCCTGACAGTCCTCTCTTGAAGTCATTGCCCGTGATGAATTAGTCACATATCGCTCGAATATGTATGCGGCCTCCTCCACCGTAAGTCTTAAAACTTTTAGGTTGAAAAATCTAGCAAACTCGTTGTTAAGACTAAACGGTGCATGGTTAAGGAGCTAAGCTAGTCTCTAGTTATTATTAGGTGTGTTTCAATGAAGCTCAAAGGGAATGCAAATTGGTAATGCAATGCCCAGAAGTAAATGATTGTCCTCTTTTTTTTTTATTAAATTACGCAATGTCTCTGTTGGTGTTTGTTTGTAAAACAAACAAATAAGGCAATATTCTCATCCCATATAGGAGAGATGAGAAAGCACAAAACACTTTAAATATGAAAAGGCTATTGTAGTCTTTTAAATGGAGAAATGAGTGGATGAGCTAGACTTCACCATACCCGCGTACGGGTGTGCGATTATTAGGCGCACTTAGCACACTTGCGCGCCGCGGAAGAAAATTATCTTTAATCAACAATTATTTCTTTTGTTTTCGAAATTAATTATTTTATAATTAGTTATTATTTTTTAATTGTGACAGTTTGGACATGAATGGTTGTGTCCGAATGGCAGTTGTCACATTTGAACAGTAGTGTCTGAATGGTTATTAACGAACAGTGGTTATTTCACACAAACAGTTGCTTTTGAACGGACACGTCCGAATTGCAATTTTCAAACATGAATAGGTGCGTTCGTATGGGCAGTTCAAACAAAAAAAATGTGCATTCTTTATATAATGGACACCTCTGTTCAAGTTATACTACTACAATTATTTTTCTCATTTCCATTAAAAAGAGAGACAGCCATCTTTCAATTGTTTCGCAGAGAGTTTTGGAAGAAATACTGGAATTGCTATTCAGTATTCTCACCGTGACTTTGTTATATCCTGAAGGAAATTTGCCAGAAACCTATAGCAACTCTGTGGGGGCAAATTGATTCTAAAAGAGAGTGATTACACGCCTCAAAGTCCGATTACATTGTTATTCCTTTTATTCGATATATTTTTCCAACAATTTTTAGGATCAATTTTGCGCAACAATGGAGTCGGAAACTATCAAAGTGATGAATCAGGATATGGTCAAGTTGGATCGGTTCGACGGCAACAACTTCGCACGTTGGAGGGACAAAATGATGTTTTTGCTTACGGCTTTGAAGATATCATACATACTGGACCCAAATTTGGCGCCTATTGAAGATCCTGTTCCTACTGCTGAAGAAGAAGAACCAAATGCTGAGGAAATTGAAAGGGTGAACAAGGCAAAGAAGAAACGTGAAGAAGATGAACTACTCTGTCGTGGGCACATTCTGAATACTCTGTCCGATCGACTGTATGATTTGTTCACGGAAATGAAGTCCGCTAGGGAAATCTGGAATGCACTAGAATTCAAGTACAAAGCAGAGGAACAAGGTACCAACAAATATCTGATTGCTAAGTACTTTGATTTCAAACTCATTGATACTAAACCCCTTCTGGAGCAAGTCCATGAATTACAAGTTCTGGTGAACAAAATCCGTGCCCTCAAAATCGATATACCGGAAGCATTTCAAGTTGGAGCAATTATTGCCAAGTTGCCTTCAAGTTGGAAGGACTACGGGAAAAGGCTAATGCACAAGACGGAGGACATAACTTTGGTTCAACTCCAGAAACATCTTCGCATTGAGGAAGAGTCACGCTTGCGTGAAAATTCTGGATTACATGACACTAAAGTGAATGTCCTGATGGGTAATGGATTTCAGTCCAAAAATCACCCGAACTTGAAACGCAAGAGGGAGCAAAATTCTAAGAAGGCACAAAAGAAAAAGAAAGGAGGTTGTTTTGTTTGTGGAAAAGTGGGGCATTTTGCAAGGGACTGTAGGCACCGTAAGAACAATACTTCCAAGGAGAAGAATACACCAACACCAATTGTGAAGGCAGATACCAATGCTGTTGAGGAAAACTATGTGGCCATGGTTACACATAAGTTTTCAAATATGGAAATTTCTGAGAAAATTGATGGTATTGTGGCCACGATTACAGAAGTTAATGGTACTTCTGTTGAATCGGGTTGGTGGTTGGATTCTGGAGCAACGGTCCACGCGTGCAAGGATAAGTCCGTGATCAAGAACTTTCAAGAGATTATTGGCACAAACTTTGGAGAGGTCCAAATGGCAAACAACAGCATAGCAAAAATCGAAGGCCATGGCTCCGTGGAGTTAGACTTCACTTCGGGAAAGAAAATTACCCTTCTGAATGTCTTGTATGTGCCCGAACTTAGGAAGAATTTAATTTCTGTCGATTTATTATGTAAAAGGGGGTTTCGGGTATTGTTTGAATCCGACAAGGTTATCCTGTCGAAGAATGGAATATTTGTGGGAAAGGGTTATGCCAATAACGGCATGTATCAACTAAGTATCAATAATAAGATTGAATCTTCTATTTATACTGTTGACTCTTTATTTTTATGGCATAGTAGATTAGCGCATTTAAATTTTCGCTATTTAAAGAATATGAAAAAATTAGACTTGATCAATTTTAATGGTGAATTAGATAAATGTGAAATTTGTGCTAAGTCTAAATTAACAAAGAGGCCTTTTCCGAGTACAAAAAGGAATTCGAATTTATTAGACTTGGTGCATAGCGATATATGCGAATTCAATGGAATGTTAACTCGTGGTGGTAAAAGGTATTTTATTACCTTTGTGGATGATTACAGTAGGTATTTGTATGTTTATCTCCTAAGATCGAAAGATGAAGCGTTTACCATGTTTAAGAAATATAAGGCCGAAGTAGAAAATCAATTGGAAAGGAAAATAAAAGTTCTACGCTCGGATAGAGGTGGTGAATATTTCTTAAATGAATTTTCATCATTTTGTGAAGAACATGGTATTATTCATCAAACTTCAGCACCATACACTCCACAACAAAATGGTTTGGCTGAAAGAAAAAAATAGATCTCTTGGAGAAATGATTAATTGTATGCTTTCCAATTCAAAGCTACCAATTAATTTATGGGGTGAAGCATTACTCACTGCATGTCATATTCATAACAGAATACCATCCAAGAAAAATAATATGAGTCCATATGAATTATGGAAAGGTAGAAAGCCTAACTTGTCATATCTTAAAGTGTGGGGGTGTTTGTCCTATTATCGAGTTCCTGACCCTAAAAGAACAAAGCTTGGCCCTAGAGCTATTAAAAGCGTTTTCGTTGGATACGCTGAAAATAGTAAAGCATATAGACTTCTTGATTTAGAGTCAAATGTCATAGTGGAATCAAGAGATGTTGAATTCTTTGAGAATAAGTGTACTACGGATTTTGAAACTATTGAAAATAACAATTCAAGACCTATAGAAATACAAGTAGATTCTCATGAGAAGGAAACAAATAATTCGAAAAATATGACTGAACCAAGGAGAAGCACTAGAGTGAGAAAATTGAAAGATTTAGGTCCTGACTTTGTTACTAATGTTTTCCTTGTTGAAGGAGATAGAAATAACAATGTGGTAAATAAATACCCCTTATTACTAAACTTAGAAGATGATCCTAAAAGCTTTGATGAATCAATGTCTTCTAGAGATGCCTCTTTTTGGAAAGAAGCTATAAATGACGAAATGGATTCGATAATGTCAAATAATACTTGGGTATTAGCTGATTTACCAAAGGGATCGAATCCTATTGGTTGCAAATGGGTTTTTAGAAGAAAATATAATTCTGATGGTACTATCCAAGCTTTTAAGGCTAGGTTAGTGGCTAAAGGATTTAGGCAAAAGGAAGGAATAGATTATTTTGACACATATGCTCCCGTGGCACGTATAACATCTATTCGGATTCTATTTTCTTTAGCATCCATTTATGATCTTTACGTTCATCAAATGGATGTAAAAACCGCTTTCTTAAATGGAGATTTAAATGAAGAAATTTACATGGAACAACCTGAGGGTTTTATACTTCATGGGAATGAAAAGAAAGTGTGTAAATTGGTTAAATCTCTTTATGGGCTTAAGCAAGCACCAAAGCAATGGCATGAGAAATTCGATTCAGTCATATTGTCCAATGGTTTCAAACATAATAGTGCTGATAAGTGTATTTATTCTAAGTTCACTAAAGACTATGGGGTTTTGGTTTGCTTATACGTTGATGATATGCTTATTTTTGGAACCAATATGACTGCAATCAATGAAACTAAAAAGTATCTAACTTCGAACTTTAAAATGAAAGATTTGGGTGAAGTAGATACTATATTGGGAATCAAAGTTAAAAGGCATAGTGGGGGTTACTTTTTTAGCCAAGGAGATTATATTGGAAAAT
Source organism: Psidium guajava (assembly GCA_016432845.1). NCBI lineage: Eukaryota > Viridiplantae > Streptophyta > Magnoliopsida > Myrtales > Myrtaceae > Psidium > Psidium guajava. The sequence continues at coordinate 16,055,040 of CM028225.1, forward strand.
TATTAAATAAGTTCCAGCATCTTGGTTTCAAATTGTCAAGTACCCCATTTGATCCCAATATGAAATTGAATTATAATTCTGGTAGGGCAGTAGCACAACTTGAATATGCGAGTGCTATAGGGTCTTTAATGTATGCGATGCATTGTACTAGACCTGATATTGCGTTTTCTGTATGTAAGTTGAGTAGATATACTAGTAATCCAAGTATAGAACACTGGAATGCTATTACAAGAATTTTTGGCTATCTTAAGAGAACAAAAAATTTAGGATTGTTCTATAATAACTATCCGGTTGTACTAGAAGGATACACCGATGCTAGTTGGATTACAAGCGTAGGAGATAAACATTCCACCTCTGGATGGATTTTCACATTAGGAGGATGTGCTATATCTTGGGCAAGTAAGAAACAAACTTGCATATCTCACTCAACGATGGAATCAGAATTTATTGCTTTAGCAGCAGCTGGAAAAGAGGCCGAGTGGATTAGGAATTTGTTGTTAGACATCAAACTGTGGCCTAGTCCTATGCCTCCTATTTCTATCCATTGTGATAGTCAGGCTACTTTAGCAAGAGCTTATAGTAGCACCTATAATGGTAAGTCTAGGCATATTAGTCTAAGACATGAGTACGTAAAACAATTGATTAAGGATGGTATTATAACAATTGTCTATGTAAGGTCAAGCAAGAATCTAGCTGACCCTTTCACAAAAGCACTACCAAGGGAGGTAGTGATAATGAGCTCAAAAGAAATGGGGCTGAAACCATTTAATTAAAATCACTAGTAATGGTAACCCGACCAAATACTGGAACATCACTAGTTATATGGTTTAATGGGTAAGAACAAGTTACTAAAGTGATTGTATGATACTGACATTAGCCCCGATATGAGAAAATCAGTATCGTCTGTTACGTTTTAGAGGCTGAATTATATTTTTAATGAAGTATAATACATTAATGTATCGTGTTTAAAGTAACAGAAACACGTGATAAAGACTTCACCTATATGAGCTTAGAAGTGGTGCCGCTTCTTACGAAAGTTATGGTTGCTTTCTAGAGAGCTTATGAAAAGGTACAAGCACAAGGCCATAACAGTGCTAAGTAAATTATAAACTTCTCATTGAAACAAGAGGTTAGTATATGTGTGGTATGTCCGGTTCTATTACTAAAAGTAATAAGTTTAAAGCCAGCAGCTACTTGTGACTTTGATAGAGCTTTGAGATACTTGTACTAAACGAAGGTTTAACTCGAAAGAGACCTTCATGTATGTATACTAATCTCATGAATTTTGGCTGTATTTTTTTTTATATATATTATTATTTGTTTTACAAACAAAGTGGGGGATTGTTGGTGTTTGTTTGTAAAACAAACAAATAAGGCAATATTCTCATCCCACATAGGAGAGATGAGAAAGCACAAAACACTTTAAATATGAAAAGGCTATTGTAGTCTTTTAAATGGAGAAATGAGTGGATGGGCTAGACCTCACCGTACCCGCGTGCGGGTGCGCGAATAATTGCGCGATTTTGGCGCGATTATTAGGCGCACTTAGCACTTAGCACTTAGCACTTAGCACTTTGCACGCTTGCGCGCCGCGGAAGAAAATTATCTTTAATCAACAATTCTTTCTTTTGTTTTCGAAATTAATTATTTTATAATTAATTATTATTTTTTAATGGTGACAGTTCGGACATGAATGGTTGTGTCCGAATGGCAGTTGTCACACTTGAACAGTAGTGTCCGAACGGCTATGAACGAACAGTGGTTATCTCACACAAACAGTTGCTTCCGAACGGACACGTCCGAATTGTAATTTTCGAACATGAATAGGTGCGTTCGTATGGGCAGTTAAAAACAGAAAAAGATGTGAGTTCTTTATATAATGGACACCTCCGTTCAAGTTATACTACTACAATTATTTTTCTCATTTCCATTAAAAAGAGAGACAGCCATCTTTCAATTGTTTCGCAGAGAGTTTTGGGAGAAATACTGGAATTGCTATCCAGTATTCTCACCGTGACTTTGTTGTATCCTGAAGGGAATTTGCCAGAAACCTATAGCAACTCTGTGGGGGCAAATTGATCCTAAAAGAGAGTGATTACACGCCTCAAAGTCCGATTACATTGTTATTCCTTTTATTCGATATATTTTTCCAACAATTTTTAGGATCAATTTTGCGCAACAATGGAGTCGGAAACTATCAAAGTGATGAATCAGGATATGGTCAAGTTGGATCGGTTCGACGGCAACAACTTCGCACGTTGGAGGGACAAAATGATGTTTTTGCTTACGGCTTTGAAGATATCATACATACTGGACCCAAATTTGGCGCCTATTGAAGATCCTGTTCCTACTGCTGAAGAAGAAGAACCAAATGCTGAGGAAATTGAAAGGGTGAACAAGGCAAAGAAGAAACGTGAAGAAGATGAACTACTCTGTCGTGGGCACATTCTGAATACTCTGTCCGATCGACTGTATGATTTGTTCACGGAAATGAAGTCCGCTAGGGAAATCTGGAATGCACTAGAATTCAAGTACAAAGCAGAGGAACAAGGTACCAACAAATATCTGATTGCTAAGTACTTTGATTTCAAACTCATTGATACTAAACCCCTTCTGGAGCAAGTCCATGAATTACAAGTTCTGGTGAACAAAATCCGTGCCCTCAAAATCGATATACCGGAAGCATTTCAAGTTGGAGCAATTATTGCCAAGTTGCCTTCAAGTTGGAAGGACTACGGGAAAAGGCTAATGCACAAGACGGAGGACATAACTTTGGTTCAACTCCAGAAACATCTTCGCATTGAGGAAGAGTCACGCTTGCGTGAAAATTCTGGATTACATGACACTAAAGTGAATGTCCTGATGGGTAATGGATTTCAGTCCAAAAATCACCCGAACTTGAAACGCAAGAGGGAGCAAAATTCTAAGAAGGCACAAAAGAAAAAGAAAGGAGGTTGTTTTGTTTGTGGAAAAGTGGGGCATTTTGCAAGGGACTGTAGGCACCGTAAGAACAATACTTCCAAGGAGAAGAATACACCAACACCAATTGTGAAGGCAGATACCAATGCTGTTGAGGAAAACTATGTGGCCATGGTTACACATAAGTTTTCAAATATGGAAATTTCTGAGAAAATTGATGGTATTGTGGCCACGATTACAGAAGTTAATGGTACTTCTGTTGAATCGGGTTGGTGGTTGGATTCTGGAGCAACGGTCCACGCGTGCAAGGATAAGTCCGTGATCAAGAACTTTCAAGAGATTATTGGCACAAACTTTGGAGAGGTCCAAATGGCAAACAACAGCATAGCAAAAATCGAAGGCCATGGCTCCGTGGAGTTAGACTTCACTTCGGGAAAGAAAATTACCCTTCTGAATGTCTTGTATGTGCCCGAACTTAGGAAGAATTTAATTTCTGTCGATTTATTATGTAAAAGGGGGTTTCGGGTATTGTTTGAATCCGACAAGGTTATCCTGTCGAAGAATGGAATATTTGTGGGAAAGGGTTATGCCAATAACGGCATGTATCAACTAAGTATCAATAATAAGATTGAATCTTCTATTTATACTGTTGACTCTTTATTTTTATGGCATAGTAGATTAGCGCATTTAAATTTTCGCTATTTAAAGAATATGAAAAAATTAGACTTGATCAATTTTAATGGTGAATTAGATAAATGTGAAATTTGTGCTAAGTCTAAATTAACAAAGAGGCCTTTTCCGAGTACAAAAAGGAATTCGAATTTATTAGACTTGGTGCATAGCGATATATGCGAATTCAATGGAATGTTAACTCGTGGTGGTAAAAGGTATTTTATTACCTTTGTGGATGATTACAGTAGGTATTTGTATGTTTATCTCCTAAGATCGAAAGATGAAGCGTTTACCATGTTTAAGAAATATAAGGCCGAAGTAGAAAATCAATTGGAAAGGAAAATAAAAGTTCTACGCTCGGATAGAGGTGGTGAATATTTCTTAAATGAATTTTCATCATTTTGTGAAGAACATGGTATTATTCATCAAACTTCAGCACCATACACTCCACAACAAAATGGTTTGGCTGAAAGAAAAAAATAGATCTCTTGGAGAAATGATTAATTGTATGCTTTCCAATTCAAAGCTACCAATTAATTTATGGGGTGAAGCATTACTCACTGCATGTCATATTCATAACAGAATACCATCCAAGAAAAATAATATGAGTCCATATGAATTATGGAAAGGTAGAAAGCCTAACTTGTCATATCTTAAAGTGTGGGGGTGTTTATCCTATTATCGAGTTCCTGACCCTAAAAGAACAAAGCTTGGCCCTAGAGCTATTAAAAGCGTTTTCGTTGGATACGCTGAAAATAGTAAAGCATATAGACTTCTTGATTTAGAGTCAAATGTCATAGTGGAATCAAGAGATGTTGAATTCTTTGAGAATAAGTGTACTACGAATTTTGAAACTATTGAAAATAACAATTCAAGACCTATAGAAATACAAGTAGATTCTCATGAGAAGGAAACAAATAATTCGAAAAATATGACTGAACCAAGGAGAAGCACTAGAGTGAGAAAATTGAAAGATTTAGGTCCTGACTTTGTTACTAATGTTTTCCTTGTTGAAGGAGATAGAAATAACAATGTGGTAAATAAATACCCCTTATTACTAAACTTAGAAGATGATCCTAAAAGCTTTGATGAAGCAATGTCTTCTAGAGATGCCTCTTTTTGGAAAGAAGCTATAAATGACGAAATGGATTCGATAATGTCAAATAATACTTGGGTATTAGCTGATTTACCAAAGGGATCGAATCCTATTGGTTGCAAATGGGTTTTTAGAAGAAAATATAATTCTGATGGTACTATCCAAGCTTTTAAGGCTAGGTTAGTGGCTAAAGGATTTAGGCAAAAGGAAGGAATAGATTATTTTGACACATATGCTCCCGTGGCACGTATAACATCTATTCGGATTCTATTTTCTTTAGCATCCATTTATGATCTTTACGTTCATCAAATGGATGTAAAAACCGCTTTCTTAAATGGAGATTTAAATGAAGAAATTTACATGGAACAACCTGAGGGTTTTATACTTCATGGGAATGAAAAGAAAGTGTGTAAATTGGTTAAATCTCTTTATGGGCTTAAGCAAGCACCAAAGCAATGGCATGAGAAATTCGATTCAGTCATATTGTCCAATGGTTTCAAACATAATAGTGCTGATAAGTGTATTTATTCTAAGTTCACTAAAGACTATGGGGTTTTGGTTTGCTTATACGTTGATGATATGCTTATTTTTTGAACCAATATGACTGCAATCAATGAAACTAAAAAGTATCTAACTTCGAACTTTAAAATGAAAGATTTGGGTGAAGTAGATACTATATTGGGAATCAAAGTTAAAAGGCATAGTGGGGGTTACTTTTTTAGCCAAGGAGATTATATTGGAAAATTATTAAATAAGTTCCAGCATCTTGGTTTCAAATTGTCAAGTACCCCATTTGATCCCAATATGAAATTGAATTATAATTCTGGTAGGGCAGTAGCACAACTTGAATATGCGAGTGCTATAGGGTCTCTAATGTATGCGATGCATTGTACTAGACCTGATATTGCGTTTTCTGTATGTAAGTTGAGTTGGTATACTAGTAATCCAAGTATAGAACACTGGAATGCTATTACAAGAATTTTTGGCTATCTTAAGAGAACAAAAAATTTAGGATTGTTCTATAATAACTATCCGGTTGTACTAGAAGGATACACCGATGCTAGTTGGATTACAAGCGTAGGAGATAAACATTCCACCTCTGGATGGATTTTCACATTAGGAGGATGTGCTATATCTTGGGCAAGTAAGAAACAAACTTGCATATCTCACTCAACGATGGAATCAGAATTTATTGCTTTAGCAGCAGCTGGAAAAGAGGCCGAGTGGATTAGGAATTTGTTGTTAGACATCAAACTGTGGCCTAGTCCTATGCCTCCTATTTCTATCCATTGTGATAGTCAGGCTACTTTAGCAAGAGCTTATAGTAGCACCTATAATGGTAAGTCTAGGCATATTAGTCTAAGACATGAGTACGTAAAACAATTGATTAAGGATGGTATTATAACAATTGTCTATGTAAGGTCAAGCAAGAATCTAGCTGACCCTTTCACAAAAGCACTACCAAGGGAGGTAGTGATAATGAGCTCAAAAGAAATGGGGCTGAAACCATTTAATTAAAATCACTAGTAATGGTAACCCGACCAAATACTGGAACATCACTAGTTATATGGTTTAATGGGTAAGAACAAGTTACTAAAGTGATTGTATGATACTGACATTAGCCCCGATATGAGAAAATCAGTATCGTCTGTTACGTTTTAGAGGCTGAATTATATTTTTAATGAAGTATAATACATTAATGTATCGTGTTTAAAGTAACAGAAACACGTGATAAAGACTTCACCTATATGAGCTTAGAAGTGGTGCCGCTTCTTACGAAAGTTATGGTTGCTTTCTAGAGAGCTTATGAAAAGGTACAAGCACAAGGCCATAACAGTGCTAAGTAAATTATAAACTTCTCATTGAAACAAGAGGTTAGTATATGTGTGGTATGTCCGGTTCTATTACTAAAAGTAATAAGTTTAAAGCCAGCAGCTACTTGTGACTTTGATAGAGCTTTGAGATACTTGCACTAAACGAAGGTTTAACTCGAAAGAGACCTTCATGTATGTATACTAATCTCATGAATTTTGGCTGTATTTTTTTTTATATATATTATTATTTGTTTTACAAACAAAGTGGGGGATTGTTGGTGTTTGTTTGTAAAACAAACAAATAAGGCAATATTCTCATCCCACATAGGAGAGATGAGAAAGCACAAAACACTTTAAATATGAAAAGGCTATTGTAGTCTTTTAAATGGAGAAATGAGTGGATGGGCTAGACCTCACCGTACCCGCGTGCGGGTGCGCGAATAATTGCGCGATTTTGGCGCGATTATTAGGCGCACTTAGCACTTAGCACTTAGCACTTTGCACGCTTGCGCGCCGCGGAAGAAAATTATCTTTAATCAACAATTCTTTCTTTTGTTTTCGAAATTAATTATTTTATAATTAATTATTATTTTTTAATGGTGACAGTTCGGACATGAATGGTTGTGTCCGAATGGCAGTTGTCACACTTGAACAGTAGTGTCCGAACGGCTATGAACGAACAGTGGTTATCTCACACAAACAGTTGCTTCCGAACGGACACGTCCGAATTGTAATTTTCGAACATGAATAGGTGCGTTCGTATGGGCAGTTAAAAACAGAAAAAGATGTGAGTTCTTTATATAATGGACACCTCCGTTCAAGTTATACTACTACAATTATTTTTCTCATTTCCATTAAAAAGAGAGACAGCCATCTTTCAATTGTTTCGCAGAGAGTTTTGGGAGAAATACTGGAATTGCTATCCAGTATTCTCACCGTGACTTTGTTGTATCCTGAAGGGAATTTGCCAGAAACCTATAGCAACTCTGTGGGGGCAAATTGATCCTAAAAGAGAGTGATTACACGCCTCAAAGTCCGATTACATTGTTATTCCTTTTATTCGATATATTTTTCCAACAGTCTCCGTTTATTTCATAAAAAATAAATATAACTTGACAAATGTTATTCAAAAAATTTATCCATCGCATCGCTTATATTTTTATTTCTCCACAAAAATATTTAGATATAAATTATTGAAATGATGACGAAAATATTTTTTCATCGGTTAATTATTTCAAGTGTTACAAACGATGAATTTTTTAAAAATATTTTTCAAGCCATTTATTTTCGTGAAATAAACAGAACTTGAAGTTCGGATGACGTTGTTGCATTCATCCTCCACAGAACGTTAGGTTGCATTTCGACATGGCATTATATAAAGGGTGTCAAAATGTTCCGGATGCAAGCAGCATATACATTCCCTTCTCTATGATGAGCTATCGCAGATTCCTACCTCCCTATTCAGCATATCCTTTTAGCCCTCAATAACTACTTCGAAATTAAAAGAATGATTCTCAGGCAGACTTCAAGTAGTCCCTGTCTCACTGCACGTCACTGGACCTAAGAAAAACTACAGTTTCTTAAGATAGCTTATGAACTGAGAGCTTGGCACTCCATCATCCAGCACTATGAAGGCATCGAGATCGAATGAAACGCGCTCGAATGCGATCCGCGAGACTACGGCTTCAGCATGCTGCTTTCGTCGAAATCATGGAAAGACAATTCATTTCAATAGAGGGACAATTCTATGTAACCCTTGTTGGATTTGATAAGATCCGATCCAATTATGTAGCTTATCAGTTCAATTATTTAAGTAAGTATATTATGGGAATATTTTTATGACATCCAATTGAACTTCTAGAACTCATATCTTAAACCTCAACGGATGGTTGAGATTTGATAGCCCTAAGGTTGGTCCCATCACTCCCTCTATATAAGGTCTCTTTTTGGAGAACGTGGAGATTGCGTTATTACATTTTCACATTCTCACGCCTCTGCTTCTTTCACAACAAAAAGAAAAATACACATCTATCACAATTATTGTAGAGGAGAAGATCTATATACATAGAAAACATATTCTCTCGTATCGGATCAACAATGGCTTCTTTTGATTCGGATATATTATGTCTACCAATTTTATTTTTTGTTGGTGTGATTGAAAGATCCTATCGATTTGACAACCTGGAAAAAGTAAAACTTGTTGTAATCACGGAAAACTGATTGATCTTAGAGGACTTGGTAACAGTCGTGGTGAGTTTTGAGCATCATGCTTATGATGTAACGCGACATGCAAAGAAAACCAGCAGGTTATCCGTGAATGGAAGATGACATGAAAAGAAGACATTGGGAAGTTCAAGTGTAACAAACAAATAAAAATGCATTTTGTCTGCATTTCTAAACAACATAAACTATAAGCAATGCAAATTTAATCGTATGTACACACAAATGTTATACTAGAATTTGCAGCTTTGTCGAGAACACGCAAAAGGTTTCAATGGGGGCATGAGTTCATTTATATCATCTGATGGCGAAGTTTGAACTCCGATATTTGCAAGCACTTCATATTGAAAAAGAAGAATGTGCAGTCTCAGTTCCCCACACGATTGGGACTTCCATATATTCAGTGGGATAATTATCAAAAAAAGTCATAATTCGGTCCTAAGCCTTTTGCATTAATACCAATTCAGTTCTTCCGGCCAATTTCTGACAAAATTACTCACATGGCGCGATTGGTATTGATGTGATCAATTTTCAATAATATGTTAATTTACTTTTTTTAATTTCTTTTTCCTTTTTCCAGTTTTTTTCTTCTTCCTCCAATAGGCTTCCGAGTCAGTGGTTGCCAGAGGTGAGGGCCAGCGAAGTTTGCCACCCTTGGCAAGGTTCAACCTCTTCCAACGAGGCTTGACCTCATCCAACGACGGGCTCAATGGCTATGGGAGGCTCAACCTTGCGCAGTGACGGCGAGGCTCGCCCTCACTAGTGGCCCACGAGGGTGAGTTTCACCAAGCTCAGTAGCCGAATAGAAGAAAAAGAAAAGAGAAAGAAAATAAACTTAAAAAATTAAAAATTATCACGTTAGCTCCGACAGCACCACATCAGCCATGTTTAGTCAAAGTTGATCGAAATGATTGAATTGACACAAATATAAAATGTTAGAACTGAATTGACACAATTGCAATAAATTTAGCATTTTTTTTGGTAATCTTTCCTATGTTCAACTTATGTAAGTTTCTAGGAAAAATCTCTACTGAGAATTATTTAAAACGATTGAAACTTTGGACATTAGCGCGTAAAAGATTGCATTCTGAAAAATGAAATTTGAAAATAAGAAGAGGTTTCGCGTACCATGAATAGGACTATTTGCCGCTCAGCCAGCCCGGCAGCAAGGATAATAAAAATCGAACAGAACTCTATTATGATATCTTCCAATTTCGGTCGGTATGATGCGAAAGATGAAACACCCCCCCCCCCCCCCAAAAAAAACCCAATCTATGATAATTAATAATGAATAAATAATAGGAAGATTGGGTAGAACGTATCTTTGTGGTGAATTTGTGGTTAAGCCACATCGTCAGTCTCCATTCCCTTTCACTTCCCTTCGCATATTCGGGGAATTCTACTTATTCCAAACAAGCTGAGTATGATCGAATGACGCAGTAGCTTATGAATGATGTTGGTGACTTATGATCGGCAATCTCATAATGAGATAAAGATAACGCAAGGGTTAAAAACTTTTGCACGACATTCACTTGAGTGCTAAAACTTTTATGCGACCTTTAGACTTTGAGCATTTTTGAAGGGCTGGTTTCAAGGTAAATGATTTTTTTTCTTCCCAAATTGCCCCCACTTTTTATTTCATATTTCAATTTTGCCCACGCATTGTTCATCTTCTCCTTGCAGTAGATTTGGGAGTTTACTGTGATGTAGGAGATGAACATACGTCGGCAAGAGGTAGCATGACACCAATGTCGAGTCGTCAGGGGTCACGGGACCGCGTTTACCTTTCACCCATCTTATGCAACATGGAAGTCTAGATCCTCCTAAATTGCCCGACACCGAAGTCTAGAGAGGCATGCTTGGCGTCGGGTGACCTCATTGTGGCTCGCCTAAGGTTAGGCGACCTCGGAGTCGGTTCGCATGAGATCATGCAAACTTGGCATCACCTCATATGAGGTTGGGCCGACACTTAAAGGTCGGATCGAGGGGAGGTCGTGGCCGGTCACGAGGCTCCAGATCTAAGAGCGACAAGTTTCAAATGACCAGATTTGTTCTGACAAGGATAGCCGATTGAAGGTCGCTTGGCCGATAGTCACCTCTGGTCGCAGCAACGGTCGCCTATAGTCGCTGCCAGCAAAGCTTGCCCACTCCTACATGTCTTCGCCACCAATGCGACCATGGCTGCCTCTGTTTTTCTTTTTTCTTTTTTATTTTTCGTTTCAAAGTTGCTTTGCAAAATTTACACAAAAATAGTTACCCAAACACCATAGCTTTCACCAAATATACCTTCACTGAAAGGTCCTTCGAGAAATAGCTTTGTATTCCCCCAAAATCTTTCCAAACGCACCCTATATGGTGTTGAGATTCACATAACATGCATATACAAAAATTAACAATAAACGTAGCGGAAATAAAAACCCATACATGTATTTCCAAAGGCGTTGTTCGTGCGTTTCAATCAAAAATTGAATTAAACAAAGAAGGTTAAACGGATTACCTCTTGTAGCTCGCTTGAAAAGGGTTGTCCAAATATTTTTCGGTACGAGTCTCACAAGCATCGAACCTCTAGTTTAGACACACCACCAATCGTACGACGAATGGAAGAAAGACAACATGGAGAACTCCATACTTGATTGTGCTAGCAATCTCGTAGTGACAACTCTCCACGTTCTTGATTTTTCAATCACCACAAGAACAAAAAACGTAGAGAGAGTTTTCTAATTTTTTTTTCTCTCTAACTTTCTTGCGCACTGTTTGTAAAAAATTGCACGCGGTTACCCTTTCACATATGCAACTTTTTGTAGATTAAAAATTAGAGGTGCAATGCATTACGCGCACGATCAAGAACGGTTACTGAGCGTGCGTGTTGTGCATTTTTAAGCACACCATTGATCGTGCATTACACAGGTCAACAAAAGTTGCTGACCACGTGCATTCAACAATTGATTAAATGCACTTCCTTTTTTTTAATATTATTATAATAAAATACATGGTCAGCACAGTTGTGCTGACCATGTGTCGCGACCCGAAAGAAAATTATTTTCAGGGGTGAACGGATTATTAGATTAATTAGATTAACTAACCTAACGCGGACCCTTCCAAGCCCTACCGAATCGCGACTTTGGGTTTTTGTTCAAATGATTTTAGAGTTTGGAGTCGCCACTAATCGTTCTTGGTAGGTCGAGTAGATACCTAAATAAAGTATCGAGAGAAATACTTTATTCCTGCGAACCAGAGATTATGAGTTCGGGGACTTGATTACGCTAGATTACTCTAACACCCTTTCGGTACCATTTCATGAAAATTCATTTGGGGTGATTTGGAAAGATTTGGGGTCAAACTGACCAGAAGGGTAAAATGGTCATTTTTCAAGGCTCGGGAAGTGGAAATAGGTCAAACCAGTTGAATGTGGTCATTCCTTAATTTCCACAATTTCTTAAAATTTTTCGAAATTTTTCGAGACAATTTCCCTATAAGGGGCAAAATCGTCATTTTGAAAAGATCGGAGTGAAAATTCACCAAAAATAGGATTGGTCAATCGAATTGACCCGTTTCCTAATTTCTGAAAAATGCGAAAAATATGAAAAATCATTTTTTGGTCAACATTGGTTCCCTAGGCTTGGCCAAGGTCTTCAAAGTTAATTTTTCAATTTTATGAATTTTTATGGATTTTCTATTAATTTTCAAAAATAAAAATACCGAAAATATGGAAAATCATGTTTTGGTCAAAATTGGTTCCCTAGGCTTGACCAAGGTCCCCAAAGTTGATTTTTTAATTTTATGAATTTTTATGAATTTTTTTATTAATTTAAAAAGAGAAAAGATAATTAAAAATTAGGTGTCAATAGTTGCCCCTCTTTGAAAGGAAGCTTGATAGAGGTTCATTTCAAAGACGAGGTGACATCTAAATTCTAATCGACTCAACATAAAAAAATAAAAAGAGTCGTGACATTTGATCCCAATACCTCTCTATGTAAGTTCTGATCCAGACTTAGCTTGAGGAGGCTTTCATGCAGTGAGAGAGAGACAAAGAGAAAAGTTTACCTAGCACTTACCTGCCTATTGTGTGGCGGTTGCCTAACACGCGTGCTATACTAAAAATGGAATGAGAACCTAAGGATCCGCTATAAAAAGACCTTAGGGTGGCTGAATTTGAACCCGTATGGTAAGTCACCCCATGGTAGATTCCTAATGAAAGGATTCCACTGATTAAAATTAGATTGAGATTTAACCCGTATGGTAGGTCACCCCATGGAAATGCCTGTAAGAAGGTCTTTGTGCCTGTAAAAAGGACTTGGTGCCTGTAAGAATGACTTTTGGTTGCTTGTAAGAAGGACTTTTAGTTGCATGTAACAAGGATTTTGGTGCCTGTAAGAAAGACTTTTAGTTGCCTGTAAGAAGGACTTTGGTGCCTATAAAAAGGACCTTTGGTTGCCTGTGTCGCGACCCTCTAAAAATATTTTTAAATTTTAAAGGGGTTAACGGATTATTAGGTTAATTAGATTTGACTAACCTAACGCGGACCCTCCCAAGCCCTACCGAATCGCAACTTTGGTTTTTGTTTAAATGATTTTGAAATTTGGAGTCGCCACTAATCGTTCTTGGTAGGTCGATTAGAAACCTAAATAAATTAGCGGGAGAACTAATTTATTCCTGCGAACCAGAGATTATGAGCTCGGGGACTTGGTTACACTAGTTAATTAAAACTAATGCCCTTTCGGTACCTTAATTTCATGGATATCCTAATTCGGCAACTCAGGCTTGGTTTATTCCTAAGGCTCTAGTAGGGTATTCTCTTTTGTGTTTTCACTTTTTAAATAGGATGCATGGATGGTATATATTTTTATTTGTTATATTTTTTTAAGTGTTAAAGATTCCCTGAAGCCGAAAGAGGGAGTGTGTTAATGACTTCTGTGCAGTATTACGACCTACTCATCTTTTGAGTTTGATGATTCAAAAATTAAATTATAGGAAGTACATGACAGTGAATAAACACCTCCAATAGGAGGCCTAGCATTGGCTTGGCTCTTCCCTTTGGGATTTAAGGTACAGGTATTTAAGTTGCAAGTATTTAAACTACTGTAAGTAAAAACCTCCAATGGGAGGCTAAGCATTGGCTTGGCTCTTCCCTTTGGGATTTAAGGTACATGTATTTAAGTTGCAGGTATTTAACTACTGTAAGTAAAAACCTCCAATGGGAGGCTAAGCATTGGCTTGGCTCTTCCCTTTGGGATTTAAGGTACATGTATTTAAGTTGCAAGTATTTAACTACTGTAAGTAAAAACCTCCAATGGGAGGCTAAGCATTGGCTTGGCTCTTCCCTTTGGGATTTAAGGTATAGGTATTTAAGTTGCAGGTATTTAACTACTGTAAGTAAAAACCTCCAATGGAAGGCTAAGCATTGGCTTGGCTCTTCCCTTTGGGATTTAAGGTACAGGTATTTAAGTTGCAGGTATTTAACTACTGTAAGTAAAAACCTCCAATAGGAGGCTAAGCATTGGCTTGGCTCTTCCCTTTGGGATTTATGGTGCAGGTATTTAAATTGCGGATTGACTTTATTCTCTCCATTCTGGGGTATGAATTCTTTAAAATAAAATACAACGAATTGATTCAACAATTTGAAATTTGTGCGCGCTTGAGGACTCCTCCAAGCCGATTTTGTGCTTCCATAGGGTTGACCATTGATATAAAGCTTCGGTTTCCTGACATAAAATAGAGTGAAGTGTCAGTATACAAAATATGTACTAATCTGCACCTAAAACCAGAAGAGTGGAAAGAGTACTTATCTCCCATTTTTTTGGGAGGGATTTCTAGAATTGATTTTCGCTCTCTTTGTTTTCAACATTGAGAGTCTCTTTTGAATTAAGAATGACTTTTAATCCCAGATCAGCTGAGAAATTGGTGGACCCTTTGGAATTTGCTTGGGCCAATTTTGCACCTCCATGAGATTTTTGCCGTTGACGAGGGATATCCTTCTCCTGACATAAAATATGGGGAAAAAGAGTGGTAAAGAAAGTCTAGGCAGAAAATCTAGGCTAATTTACATAACATAGAAGAAAATACAAAGAGCACTTGGCTCTAATAATTTTTGGAGATTTCAAGAGGAAATCTCAAGTCTCTGAAGTTTCATGAACGTCGTCAGTTATCTCTCTCCCGTTGTTCCGAGCAAACTTCATGGTCCGACATATTACTTCGAACTTCCAAATCCGGACTGGATCCTTTGGTACATGCACGATCTTCACGTTAACGGTATGAGTCGTCTTTTATGATTGTAGTATTTTTTCTTTTAGCATCAAAAGTCAAAGGATAGTCAGTACGTCTCAAGGTGAAACTACGGATGGGAATTGGGATTCTTATATCCTGGAACGAGAGACATCGTAGATTCGACTCGTGATCGCCATGAGGGGTGGCTTGCCTCTGGTTTCATGGATTCCTCACCATGTGTCGTCACAGGACTTCCTCTTTATTCATCATTCTCTCCACAAGACAAAGCCAAAGTGAAAGAGACATAGGAAATGACCCTCCTCCTCAATATTGAGTTCTGCGCTGCATAGGTCCAGATTAGTATGTGATTAGTTTGAATTTGACCATGTGAAAGATTAAAAAAATAGTAGAGAAATGCAAAGCTTCTCTCTCTCCAAAGGTTGCATGTGAGTGAACGTGGTAGTTGGGTCTGCATTAGATTTCAGTTGCTTCTACAGAGCTCAAAGAATGAAATGAAGTTAAACAATAATAAAACACCAGGTACCAACTCGAATAGAAATCAGTGCAATGGGTCAAGAAAACTCAATTCAATTAGGCTATAATTCGAGTTCTGACCAGAAAATTGATCCATTGGGCAATACTAGAACATCTGGAATAGCAAAAGCTATAAAAAAAAAAATCTTAGTGTAAATGAGCCAATTGGGAAGGAGATTCACAGAATCAATTTGACGAGAATCATCACTAAGTAATGGTTCGTCTTTACCTAAGAATTCGCAAGGAAAAGATTCAAAAGGGTTCATAAGCTGCAAGAATATTAAATCTTGTGACCAAAGATCTTGCCAAAAGGACTCCGACTCGACTAGGGAATAGTGAAATGAAAACCCCTACTCAAGCATGATGATTCTGCTTTAAGACGAACTTGAAAAGCAATCAGGAGAATCTAACATTTGATCGATTTCCTTTGAATGATTTTTATGCCATGGTCGCTTATTCCTCTCCTTTCTCAAATCGATTAAATAGAATCCTTCAGTATTATTTCGAAATAGGTTGATAAGCATTAAAAACGTTGATCACAATATAAAAATGACATTTTGTTGTAAGCACATAAGCTGTCTTTATATTACTACGAATAAACAATTTTAAACTTGAAAGACGGACATGATAAATTTTCATCAGCATCCAAAACCACTATACCATTTGAATATACATTTAATTTGCTTTAGTGAAAGTCAAAGTGGAAAAGACTTCCTGACATTTGAATGAGTACATGCTTCATACGGTGCAATGCGCTACCAATTTTTCACCTCAATGCCCGAAGCATCGCAGAAATGGAATTGTATCTTGTTTGCTCACATAATCGGCATGGACATCCAATCAAGACATAATAAGATCATTGAGGAAAACATTTGTTTTACGGCGCATATATGAAGGCCTTTCAGATCCAAAACCAAATTTGCTAAGCAATGGTTGGTGTCAACAGGAGTTATTGACTGACACCGAAGAGAAGGGTATATATTCAGTACTTGAAACCATGATTGGAGGGCAGATGTTTTAAGAAAGTAGTGATATTGCCAAGGTAGTCAAAACACTTCTGCACGATGGGTCCGCATGTTGGATTGCAAGTATTAGAGTCATCTTTATCATGCGAATCGCAATATCGACAAAAGCATCCAATAGATATACTTCATCAAAAAAAAATGAAATCCCAAACAGCAATTTTGACACTACAATCAAGACTTATTTACTCAAAGATATGTCTGAGGAGATAAAATACTTTACACAATAATCTGCAACAATATAGACATAACCTATTCAAGGAATAGAAAGGTAGTACCTTCTGAGAGATCATTCAAAAGAGGGGCAAAGTACCGAGAAAGCTTAATCTTTTCACCTTCACTCGAGGAATCTAGGGCCTCACAAAGAATTGGCAACATGTCCCGCGGATTACACTTCACTAAAAACTGATGGATTATGCTGTCTGCAGTCGTCAAGAACCGTCTCGACACCCCTCTCGGTTTGATAGTTATCTCCCCTCTCAACGGACTTGGCGCAAGAGCTGAGGATGTCACGAAGGCGAAGCAAGAGACGATTAGGAGGAGATGAGAGAGCCGCTCCGGAGTCGCTCGCCGTGGCCTCCATCGACGCGAGGGCTTGCGCGGAAGGCTTTGTGCTTTCGGTTATGAGGCGGTTCTTGGGCTCCGATGGCGTGAGGGGAATCGGGATGGAGATTTCATCGTCGTCGAGGAGCAATGAGAAGGACGGCCGCCTGCTTTTGGGGTTCGACTGCCGGGGCCCTCGACTCCTTCTCCATGCCCATCAACTATTATTCTCCCCCACCTCACCAGATCCTCGTGATCCCCCCTCCATTTCCAAAGTTTCTTTTCTTCCTTTTATTTTCTTATCCGCCTCCACCGAAAGCATTGTCCCCTTTTTTTTATTCCTATTTTACTCCACTATCATTCATGGGATCTTCTTTTTTACATCTTTTGTCCCCTCTGTTCT
The DNA here is from genome assembly GCA_016432845.1 of Psidium guajava. Taxonomy (NCBI): domain Eukaryota; kingdom Viridiplantae; phylum Streptophyta; class Magnoliopsida; order Myrtales; family Myrtaceae; genus Psidium; species Psidium guajava. The sequence goes on from CM028225.1 coordinate 16,072,467, forward strand.
GCCGACACCTACTCTTCTCTCCTAGCAATCTATCGATTTACCTCTTGTTGCCGTAATAGACAGCATTATTTTCACAAAGTGCAAGGGGACAAGTGCGCAACTCACTTGCATCAGCGCGTAAGTTTGACTGCATGACCTTGTTCCCTTGTGATTTCAAGGTTTCCACCAAACTGGTTTTGTTGTATTGCTGGCATCCAAGAGAAGTTTCTGTTTATTCTCTTCCCCCCACGTTCAAGCACCATTATCTTCTCTTCTTTATTAATTAATTTTTTTATTTAAAGCCTTTCTTTTTTTCACCCCTTAGTGGAATCTTTCTAAAACCATCATAGTTCACGTGAGCCATTTTTTACTATAATCATGGTCTTTCTTTTTTTTTATTCATTTCCCTCTTATCACTTCTTCACTCCACCGAAAACATTCTCCTGCTTGTTTCACGTTTCTGAATTCCTCTTTTAATTGTGCCATCATCATTGTTGTCTCTTTTTCTTATTTTATTTAGTGACCTCCACTCACCATATTCCTTCCGTTTGTGCTCTACCGAAAGTTGACTACTTTTGCACTTAACTTTCAACTTTGTCACTTTTTATATTTTCTTTACCAGAAGCATTATTCTATCCATTATGAAATTGTCTTCTTTGTCCACAAGCATGGCTACCATCGTGATAATGCATGCGAAACCCGCCAATTTATACACTTGTCTTGCAAATAAATTATAAGTTGCCAGTAATAAGGTGAAGGGCTAACTTCCCAAGTTTTGAAGGTTCAATCAGTGTCTGACCTGGAAATGAGTAGAGCTTTCAATAAGCTCCATTGTTGCACGAATCCCACCAAAATCTACCCTGTTTGGGTAGCAGTTTTTTTTTGATAAATTCCCGAATGTTCGACACACTATGCTAAAATAGATCGAATAGGCTGGGAAACTGCATTCTTAATCGCTTCCATCAAGTGGCTCTCTCGAATGGCCTCAAATACTATTTTTATTAGATATTTTCTTAATTTCTAAAAAATATTTAAAAAGACGTAAAAATATGAAAAATTATTTTTTCATCCAAAAATGGTTGCCTAAGCTTGGCGAAGGTCCCCAAAGTTGATTTTTCATTTTTATGGATTTTTATGGATTTTTTATTCATTTTGAAAAATAAAAATACTGAAAAATACTAAAAATATGAAAAATTATTTTTTGGTCAAAATTGGTTCCCTAGGCTTGGCCAAGGTCCCCAAAGTTTATTTTCAATTTTATGAATTTTTTTTTCAGATTTTCTATTAATTTTCGAAAATAAATAAATAAAAAATACCGAAAAATACGAAAAATATGGAAAATCATTTTTTGATCAAAATTGGTTCTTTAGGCTTAGCCAAGGTCCCCAAAGTTGATTTTTCAATTTTATGAGTTTTTATAAAAAAAATTTATTAATTTTTTTTAATTTTAAAACAAAAAGGATGATTAAAAATCAGGTGTCAACAGCCTGTAAGAAGGACTTTTGGTGCCTGTAAGAAGGACTTTTGGTGCCTGTAGAAAGGGCTTTGTGTGCCTATAGAAAGGACTTTGGTGCCTGTAGATTGGACTTTTGTGTGTCTATAGAAAGGACTTAGTGCCTATAAAAAGGACTTTGGGTGCCTGTAGAAAGGACTTTGGTGTGCCTGTAGGAAGGACTTTGAATGCCTGTAGAAAGGACTTTGGTGTGCCTGTAGGAAGGACTTTGAATGCCTGTAGAAAGGACTTTTGTGTGCCTATAAAAAGGACTTAGTGCCTATAAGAAGGACTTTGGGTGCATGTAGAAAGGACTTTGGTATGTCTGTAGGAAGGACTTTAAATGCCTGTAGAAAGGACTAGAGAGACCAAACCCGATTTAACTTACCTTGAAGGGTGCCAATCTGGGATCTGGAGAGACTAGGAATCCTGCAAAAGCTCAAACCCAACTTTACTTATCATGAAGGGTTCAGAATGAAGATATACCTACCTGAGGATTTGGAAGAAACGCCTGGTGGTTTCTCGACTGCTGAGCTTATTCATTCAATAATCACCGAATGAATTTCGAGACCTTGGAAGGTAACTCAAACATTAGAAACTTATTACCTGTTAGGCAATGTCAGAGGTAACACATACAAGCATTTTCATCAATGAGTTCATTGGTTCATGCAAAACTGTTTAATTGAGTTTGCAATGATCAGAAACAATATGTATGATAACTCATGATGCATTCAATCAAAATGTGAATCATGCATAACTATTCTATCAAGTTTGCATTACCAATTCTGTTCAAGGAGGTTATCATGGTATGAATACCTCGAATGTGATTTGAATGGGGGACTTCAGTCCGAAAGGGCTTCCTTTCACTCTCAAGGAAAGCTGTTTATCCTGATTACAGGATTGAAAAGAAATTACTCGATCTTACCATCATCACATTCAACAAGGGTCTGAGTAATCTCGCAATTGGTATGACATGCCGATCTGGAGGTCTTGATTAGGACCGTAATGTAGGCTGGGTCAAAGGCTTACCAAGGGGGACTCTTTTGAGTCAAGATCATTAACAAAAGGTCTTTATCATCTGCTCTGGGTTTTTAAGTCAAGAACCCTACAAAATGAGAGAGAAACAGTCTTGCTCGTACTTTTTCGAGCGATGCTTAAAATCAGTCAACTTTACGTTAACTCAAGCGCTTTAATGAAGAAAGACTTTCATGGGTCGTAACATAAGTTGGGATTAGGGACCAAGGAAGGCTTATTTTGGCCCAGAAGATATATGAGATGGGTTTAACATTGGTGATCATCGCATCTTTGTCATTAGTCTCAACTCTCAGAATAGTCTGTCAAAGGACATCGTCGTTGTGTGAGGAAGGTGTCAACTTCTGCTAATACCGTTATCACTTCCGAACGGTATAAACTTCACCTGAGTATATTTTGCAATTTGACTCACTCAAAGAGTTTTCTTTTACAATCAGATCCCATTGGGAATTTACAACAAAAGACAAGATGTTTTTATTGATTTGAATGGGTATTGGCATTGCTTTTAACTGGGGCTTTGCATTTTTCATGCCCAGGACTGGCTCTTTTGGTCATGTATTTTTCCTTTTGTCTTTTCTGTTCTGTTTTGGAAAAGAGAATTTTCAAAAATTATGCCATATATACATGTGTAGCAGAGATCTAGCACACTTGAAGAGTTGACTCAAGACTTCTATGTAGACCCATTTCTTTTGAGTTATTCTGTTTTGAGGTGGTGTCATCTTCATCTCAAACTGAGCAATGATCACCAACGAGGTTTTAAGAAATGAATGTGCCGGCTCAATTGAGCGATGCAAAGGATGTGAGTGTATCGGATAGAGAAATGAACGTTTTTCATCTTCTTAAGGCACTTGAATTACCGTACGAGGCTGAAAGTAAAGGAACACTCGAAAATTGATGTTAGTCCGAGCAAGAAAATTTCTAACCATTTACCTCGTGCTATTTGCTGGGACTACTTCCATTTGGCCCCGATGTGGGGTGGTTCTTGACAGTGGTTATGAAATAAAGTCGCCGCTCAAATAGGTTGTCAATAATTACCTATAGTGTTTAGGATATAGAAATGAACGCCTCATTCCTTTCGGTATCGTACCTTTTGCGAGAAAACCCATTGCCTTGGGGAATACGGAACCTATTTGGCACACAACTCACTGTGGATATAGGACGTGTATGGAAATGGGGTCGCCTTTCATCATCCTGTCATGCCCCATTCTACACATTCGATGCAACATGTACAGTTTATGCCCCCAGCCAAAATTGGCAAAATTTAAACATGCAGAACAGTCATACATGAATCATGGCATGTGTAAATGCAATGCAGATTAGCAGTTTTCAGCCTCACACGCATCTACTAAAAATGCAAATATGGAAGAAAATGGGTGAATTGGAATGACCCTTGATATGCGAGCAGATCGAGCAAATTAGGAGTCTACTCCTTAAGTCGAGGAATGGCTCGTATTTGAGTTTGCCCCTGCACAGCATTTGGCCTTTTCAATGTTAACAACCGTCATGGTTGTCGATCGAACGCCTTTTTTTTCGATTCAGGGTAGCCATCAATTTGTCCCATTTTCATTAGGGTGGATCTTACCAGATGATTATAATTTTGCCAATTGGGGCTGTTTTCTTCAATGTATTAAATGTTAGTATTAACATTTCCTGTCAAAAGAAAAGGAGACATGTTAGCCGGTATTGGAAAGGGTGAATTGGAAACGATACTAATTTACCCTTCATCTTGAATGTTTTGCACGATCCCTTTACCAGTTTCGCCGGCTTGCGTTTCCCTTGACGTTCCTCGTACACTTCACCGTTAGAGTTAAGGTTATGGCAAAGTATTGACTTCGGTTTCGTTCGTCGAGTATTCTTGCTTCCTTCTGCAAAAAAGAAATGTGCAAAAGGTTGTATTATTTATTTACAATACTTACAACATTTCCATCCTCGAGGATCGAACTCGAGACGTCTCGAACCATTGTCATTCCCCATGCCATCTGGTCCACAAGACCACAGGCGTTCATAGAGGCTCCTTTTAGGGGTTAATCTTCAAATGGTACGATCTTGTCGTATTGGGCTACGCCACGATACTCTCCTAGATAATTTACAACCCCCATCTCTGAGGCTGCTCGCGTCTTTTGCTCGTATTTTCTTTGTTTGATGCTGTCCGTCTTGCGGTAATGTCTATGAGTTGATTTGCCACCAGTCTCGTTCAATACGAGGACTTCGCATTTGAGTATGACTGTATTCTCGAGACATTTTGTAAATTCCTGAGAATAGAAGGGGTTTAATTTTTAAAATTTGGAGCAATTGAGGGTAAATTAAAACGATACGGAACTACCCTTCGAGTTTACGTGGATTTTTACTCACAATTAATTCTTCCTCGGGTTTGGTGCAGTAACGGGTCCGAGCATTTAATAGGAGGAAGGTAGATTATTACTCCTTGCCTTTACATAAATTACAAGAGCGGGAAAACACACCACGCCAGGAAATAAAACGTATGCACTTATGCAGGATTGGTTTTGCTTCCTCTGCAGGCTCTCCAGTGGCCAGCAAGTTTTATCCCGGACCAGGTATGCATCGGCCATATTGAAGATCTGGTGCTCACTGGCTGAGCATGTGCATCACAACCCCGATGTTTTACCGAAATCAAATTGGTTATTTATGGCAAAAAGATCATCGTCAATGTCCGCTTGGTGGTGATCTGTCCCCTCTTTCTTGTGAGGTATTGATGCTGATCCAGTAGCATTGGTCTTTTTGTACACTGCTCCAACAGAACTCGATCATGTTATAAACTAGTCTAACTCACCTCTTAAACGCGCATTTTCAATCCTCAGATCATGCATTTCATCGAAGGTGAGGAGTAGGCTATTGCAGTTGGGACAGGTGGCGGAGTCAAAAGCTTCTTTATACAGCTTGTTTTCCGCTCGGAGGTTTTCATTTTCAACTCTTAGAAACTCGGCTTCGTTGTGCTCATGATGAGTCTTCATTCGGCTTCGTTGTGCTCATGACGAGTCCTAGCTCTTGACTCAGTTCCATTTTCTGTTTGCCGTCTGGTACAGGGCATGTTCTGAAGAAATTCTCAAGCCTTTGTACTTGCTCCTTAGTATGGCGACGGTAATGCTTCTTTTGACCCTTACTGTTGTTGTCCTCATCTTTACTGAGATCTTGGACGTCGTCGGCAGAAGGGCCGGGCTCCATGGGCTCGATCCCAAACATGGCTTCGAACTCTTCCTCTCCCATATTTAGCAGGCAACAATAGCTCTCGGGAGTATTGGGTTGAGATATCTTCGATTTTGGTTGATGATTTCTCAAGGTTTGCTACTCGCTTCCGGTGTTTTCACTCTCTTTGAATTTTTCTGAGCGATTGCCTATGCCTTAAGACCCTCTTCCGAGCATGGCGTCTATTTTTAAAATTAAGCGTGGGTTTAGCAACTGTATTGCTTCTCCCGAGAGTCCGGCCTTTTTCAATCCTCTTTTCTTATCGTGTCTCTCGCTCGGCTCGTCTCCTTCCATCTTTTCGTGATAGGGGGCCCCTATCATTATCTCCACCGTCGATTTTGCTGGCGAGTCTCTCAATAAAGACGAGCCTCTCTTCTTTTCTGCCGAAAATTTCTTTGTCTGCCACTCGGCTCATTTTTTCCTTCTCTCTTTTTCAAAGTGGTGGCGTTCCCTCAAACTTTTTTGTAAAGATGTTGAATCTGCTTGGCTCGAGATTGGAGACGAGTAGCGGAGGTGATACTGACAAGGAATGGTAGACAGGAAAATCTGGCCAGTAGAGACTTCCCCTGCGAAATCAATATTTAACCTGAAGTAGATTATCACTTTCGTATTCCAACCATCTGTTTCACTTCACCTCTCTTATCTTTCATATTTCGCTCGTCTGTCTTGATTTCTTCTTTGATAATGGCCAATCCCCCTACCCACATCTTCCCAACCAACATTATATTCAAATGGGAGAGGCTTTATCATCTTCTTGGCCGAGGCTATATTTACATAGCCCATCATCCGAGTGTTGAAGCTGAGATCCTGGGTCTGTTCAGGGAGATAAATGCTTCTTCAGTCGAAGACACCAATTTGGAGAAAGAATATAGGGCGTTCCCACATGTCTTCATCAATTTTCTGGAGGCCTGCTAAAACACCCAGAAGACGGTCACTCTAGCTCGCGTCGTGAAGGCCTACTACCAGGATCGATCTGAATGCTTTGGGTTTGCAGAACACTCGATTGCCAGATATAAGAAGGCCGTTAAGTCTGCTAATGAGCGGGTCTCGCTACTGGTTCACGAGAGGGAGAAGCTGGTGGAGTGTATTGCCTTAAACCAGACTTACTTTAAGCATGACCTGAGGGATTTAGTGATGAAATTCAGATGCGAGTGGCTGGAGGAGAGGCTTGATGATCTAACGGCGGATATAGCCTTCGAGAGAGACCTGACCGATAACTTGAAACTTGCCGTTGAACACCACGAGATGAATGCAGCCAGGCATAAGGAGAAATGTACCCGCCTGTTCTTTAAGATTGTAGATCTTGAATCCCATATCACTCAGTGTAGGCAGAACATTAGTTTCATGGAGAGTCAATTAAGCTCTTTCGTGATGCTTAGTAGAGCTCATTTTGGTTTTACCTTTCCACCTCAATGACTGTTGTAAGGCTTGTTGATATATGGAATGAAGAGGATGTTTCGCATGTTTGTACTTTAATCTTTCTGCCGTCTCTTCTTCCACTTAGCGTGATGGAACGACTCAAGGTACAGGAAATGCCGAGGTCTAAAATTTCTCTTGATATTAGCCGCTTAAAACAATAATACCGAGAACATTGAATAAACTTCTGGCAGCGGGCCCCACTAGCCATATTGAGACTCACAATCAGTCAGATAAATCGAGATAGCTCGACTGCTCGATCAATGCGCCAATAAATAACCCAAGCCACCTGTTGCTTGCCCTACTGTACTCATCTCCTGCCTCTTTCGGCGCCCATTTGCTCGTGTCGGCCGCTTGTAGCATTGGGAAAATGTCTATGGGCCATGCTTATTAATAAAACACCGATCTTCTAACATCCTCCACGTGGTTCGAATCTGAGGGAGTTAAAAAGCAAGCCTTTAGTGGATTTAATCAAGAAGGCGTTGCAAGATCGGATTAATATACATACTTCATGGATTCTGATAATCTGCATCTTTTCAACAAGAACACAGGAATCCCTCCAATACAATAAAAATACCCCCATTCTCGATCTGGATACATTTACTACCCCCATCAAAATACATGGCCTATACATACTGACTGATTGACATGATTCTGTCTCCGGGAGAATGGACTTCTTCGCTTACCCCCAGGGTTATCGATTAAGCTATTGGCAATTTCCGTCCTTTTGTATTCTTCAAGATTATTTCTGGTGTATTGTTGAACCTAATTTTGCTCTCGTCTGGGATACCTATGATTCCTTGCAAAAGTAAATGATATAATTAGTATGTGATCTAAGAGAGGTCGATCCATGACTCCTAGATTAGTCCAATTTTATTTCTTCATTTTATGAGAAGTTAGAGGAAATTTTCTTAGAAAAATATAGGTGAATTTCTCAAAAAGGGTTTTTTGCAGATTTACAGCTTAACAAAAATATGATAAAATCCTTTGGTATTTAACAAATTTCTGGAAGGGATTTTTCTTTTTTTACTAGAATGAATTTTCAGGGGTAAATTTATCAAGAAAGTCTGACTTGAAGCAAGAAAGATGTGATAAAATTCTTTATTAGTTAATAAAATTCCTTAAAAGGATTTTTCGCATTCATTTTTGAAAAATAGGATACCAATTTAATTTTTAATTTCTTTTGAAAAATGACAATGATATTAAATTCAAAATCTTACCGACACCTAACATGGATCGACAAAAAATAAATACAAGATGAAGTTAAAAAACTTACTTTCACCATGAAAAATACCAGGTAAGTCACATAGACATGCACATGAATCGTGAGTTTAAATCTTAGCCTATCTACTCTAAAGGCTGACAAATTGAAGCGAAAGACTTACGGCAAGGCGACAATCTCGCGCACATAATGAAGATTAGCCGTGATCCTACTTCGTAACCAGGATTAGCCGAGCCTTCCTACTTCGGCTACTCGAGTCAAAAATTAAAACCACCGCTTTGGTAATCTTACCAAGCATGAGGCCTAACTTTTAAAACTCATTTTTGAAAAAGAGTTCGGGGTTGAATCTGAACTAACTTTCGACGTGATCTCACGCCGAATGTTAGAACCAAATCACAATACCATCCTAAAACTAGTGGACCAAGTCCGACCACAGGACGTGTGTGATGTAATGCTAAAACAATTAAACATGCACAATAGTTAAATGCAAACACCGCTTCCAAAATGTGCGAAATTAAATAAACAATTCAAACACCAAGCCTGCAAAACAAGGGGTTAGTCACAAACACTCCACCCGTTATAACTCCCTTCCTGCAAGACCATTTAACACCTAAAGATTAGAACTCACCCAATTCATATCAAATGAATTTTCATGAAATTTTTTGGCCTAAGTCCTCTAAGTTCTTAAATTTTCAAAAATTAATAACAAGTCCCCAGTGGAGTCGTCAAGCTGTCGCGACCCGAAAGAAAATTATTTTTAGGGGTGAACGGATTATTAGGTTAATTAGATTAACTAACCTAACGCGGACCCTACCAAGCCCTACGGAATCGCGACTTTCGGTTTTTGTTCAAATGATTTTAGAATTTGGAGTCGCCACTAATCATTCTTGGTAGGTCGATTAGATACCTAAATAAAGTATCGGGAGAAATACTTTATTCCAGCGAACTAGAGATTATGAGTTCGAGGACTTGATTACGCTAGACTACTCTAACGCCCTTTCAGTACCATTTCATGAAAATTCATTTGGAGTGATTTGGAAAGATTTGGGGTCAAACTGACCAGAAGGGTAAAATGGTCATTTTTCAAGGCTCGGGAAGTGGAAATAGGTCAAACCAGTTGAATATGGTCATTCCTTAATTTCCACAATTTCTTAGAATTTTTCAAAATTTTTCGAGAAAATTTCCCCATAAGGGGCAAAATCGTCATTTAGAAAAGAACGGAGTGGAAATTCGCCAAAAATAGGATTGGTCAGTCGACCTGACCCGTTTCCTAATTTCTGAAACATGCGAAAAATATGAAAAATCATTTTTTGGTCAACATTGGTTCCCTAGGCTTGACCAAGGTTTTCAAAGTTAATTTTTCAATTTTATGAATTTTTATGGATTTTCTATTAATTTTCAAAAATAAAAATACTGAAAAATACTGAAAATATGAAAAATTATGTTTTAGTCAAAATTGGTTCCCTGGGCTTGGCCAAGGTCCCCAAAGTTGATTTTTTAATTTTATGAATTTTTATGGATTTTTTTTATTAATTTTAAAAAAGAAAAGATGATTAAAAATTAGGTGTCAACACCATGTTCATTGCAGGCACATCAATATGTGCATGGAACATAACTTTAAATATATATATATATAAATTACATCTACATATAATTTAATAAAAACAAGATAGTGCGATCACATGCGTATATTTTGGATACATCAATATGTGTCCCACAGAGTGCGTGCACATCATATGCACGTACATCCATGACCAAAAAAAGAATCAAATTTAATTTAATTTAATTTAATTTCAATCTGACAAATTCGATAGTCATGATTGCTACATACTTGCTATATCATATTTTCCATTCAACGTCGTCATGTATTGATTAAAAAGTGTGACATCCCTAAGTTCATCATTGAACCGGCAGTAAGACAAACACTAACACATTAGTACTTGCAAGAGAATTGATTGTCGCGATCAATCACTAGGTCCTACAAGCCATGGGTGACATCTAGTAATATGTCATAGCTACCTAGACAGTGTGAACGTTATAAAAACATAATGAACCTGTCAACTCTAGTTATAGTGTAATTCAATCCCTCTGTCGTACTATGTCCCAGTCGAGCAAAGGATATGAAATATTTGTCAAGCCACCAATTCGATCACATACACAAATTTAATTGATAAGCATTTGTATGAGACATAAACATTTTATTCTCAACTACAATCCCGACCGAAGATTTCAATGCATTGTCACAATTAGATAGCATAGGACATCACACCTTGCATGTCACAAGGAGACATATTCCATTTTGTGCATACGTGTGACTTCGTATGTGCACGAACTATAACCATCAAGTACAGAGACGAATCAGTGAACTGTCAATATGCACACTTGTGAACCATAGCCATCCAACGTATAAGTCAATATTGTGCCTTAAGTTTAATGATTATTTACACAAAATTAGAGCATAAACTATTAGACATTGACCACGGGAAAAGCCTCTATGTTGTTAATTGTTAAATGCGTGTCATGTTCAGTGAACTTGTCTGGTACAAGCACCTATGTTCCAACTCTGGCATCGCAATACCCAATAACTCGTGAATCGTCATTCCTTTGAGTATCCAATACTTAAAAGTAAAGTTAAGAACATACCGGTCTCAACAGGATCATTAATATCCATTTAATGATCTATCGATCGGAAACAGTTTAAAAATTCAATCTAACTATGAACCCGCCAAACATATTCTTGACGTCTCAAGAGTAGATCTAGTCACAACTGATCTTACGGAATTTATTCATATTTATAAATAATTGGACAAATGAATAAACATGTATTTGCCATTAATTCAATAATGAATTGAAATACAATCGAAATCTCTAATATGTAACTATTACATAGTTGCTTTAAAGCATATATCTAACAATCTCCTGTTTGCACTAAAGCCAACTTGTCTGGTACCAAACCCATTTTGTCAATGTGTCTTTCAAAAGAAGACTAAGGCAAGGCCTTAATAAAGGGATTTGCCACATTTTTCACTGAGGCAATTTTCTGCAAGACAATATCATATCTCCCAACTATTTCTCTAATTAGATTGATGCGTCTCTCAATATGCTTGGACTTCTGGTGAGACCTCTGTTCCTTAGCTTGAGCTATTGCCCCCTTGTTATCGCAAACAATGTAATCGGCTGCTCAATGGAAGGAATTACTCCAAGTTTAGAAATGAACTTCTTCATCCAAGTAGCTTCCTTTACTGCTTCAGAAGCGGCTACATACTCTACTTCAATGGTAGAATCAGTAGTTATGTTTTGTTTGGAACTCTTCTAACTAACTGCACCACCATTAAGTATAAAGATAAACCCAAATGTAGGCTTATAGTCATTAGGATCCGATTGAAAATCAGAATCAGTATAAGCTTCGACTTTAAACTCTCCTTCTCCATATATCAAGAATAAATCCTTAATCCTTCGTAAGTACTTAAGGATATTCTTGACTACTATCTAGTGTTCTTCCCCTGGATCAGACTTGATATCTGCTAGTAATGCTTACAGCATGTGCAATATCAGGTCTGGTACATAGCATTGCATACATTATACTTCTAATAGCGGACACGTAAGGTATCATCAACATCCATTCTCTTTCTTTAGGAGTGTTGGGACACATATTCTTGGAAAGGCGGATTCCATGCCTAAAAAGCAATAATCCTCTTTTGAAACATTGCATGTTAAATCATGTTAACACTTTGTCTATGTATGTAGATTGTAAGAGGTAAATCAATCGTCTCGATCTATCTCTATATATCTTGATACGTAAAATATATGTTGCCTCTCCTAAATCTTTCATGGAGAAATTCTGTGACAAGAATAGTTTGATTGATGATATCATCGGTACATCATTCCCAATCAAAAGTATATCATCGACGTACATAACTAGAAATGCACTTGCGCTCCCACTGAGCTTCTTGTATACATAAGGTTCATCCAGATTTTTCACATCTCCCACTGAAATATCTCATAATCAAGGTGCGCAGCTATAGCCAACATAATTCAAATGGATTTTAACATGGCTAGAGATGAGAAAGTTTCATCATAATCGATCCCATCTTTTTAACGATATCCTTTCGCCACCAATCGTGCTTTGTACGTTTCAACTTGACCATTAACGTTCATCTTCCTCTTGAAGATCCATTTGCAGCTAATCGGTACAATACCATCAGGCAAATCAACTAGAGTCCAAACATCGTTGGAATACATTGAATCCATTTCGGATTTCATAGCTATTAGCCATTTAGTATAATCGATGTCTGATATCGCCTCCTCATAAGTGTCAAGGTTACTCGCCTCCTCATAGATGTCTGATATCCTTTCGCCACCAACCGTGCTTTGTACGTTTCAACTTGACCATCAACGTTCATCTTCCTCTTGAAAATCCATTTGCAGCCAATTGGTACAATACCATCATGCAGATCAACTAGAATCCAAGTATCGTTGGAATACATTGAATCCATTTCGGATTTCATAGCTTCTAGCCATTTAGTAGAATCGATGTCTGATATCGCCTCCTCATAGGTGTCAAGGTTACTCGGCTGATCACTATCATTCACAATAAATAGTGACTCAATATCTTCAATCAAGTGTCTATAACGAATAGGTAGACAAGACGTTATCGCACTCCTCCTAAGAGGTTGTGTATCATAAGCTCCCACTAAATCAGAGATCGGTGTCTGAAGTTGGTTATTTTGTATTTCATAATTTTTTTCTTGTAAGACTATTTTCCATCCAGTACAATTATCCTAGACGAACTAATTCTCCAAAAAAGAAGCATGCCTACTGACCGAAACCCTTTGATAGTGAAAATAAAAATAATATACAAGAGCCTCTTTTGGATATCTAATGAAGCGACCTTGTTCAGTCGGCCTCTAATTTCTCTGTTCTCAACTTCTTAACGAAAGCTGGACAATCCCAAATCTTGATATGATTAAGACTTGGTTTCCCATTATGCCATATCTCATAAAGCGTAGTTGAAACATATTTGGATGGCACTCTGTTCAGTAAATATGCAGCTATTTCAAGGGCATATGCCCAAAGGGATATAGGCAAATCGGTGTAACTCATAATAAATCACACCATATCTAATAAAGTACGATTTTTTTCTTTCGGATACACCATTATGCTCTAGAGTTGCAGGAGATGTCCATTATGATAAAATGTCATTATTTTTAAGATAATCGAAGAATTTGGTACTAAGATATTTACCTCCTCTACAGATCGAAAAGCCTTAATACTCTTTCCTGTTTGTTTCTTAACTTCAGACCTGAATTCTTTGAACTTTTCAAAAGATTCTGATTTATACTTCATTAAATATAAATGCCATACCATGAATGATCATCGGTAAAGGTAATGAAGTAAGAATAACCACCTCTAGCAGTTTCATTAATTGGTCCTCATACATTTGCATGTATCACTCCCAGTATGTCAGCAGCTCATGCACTATATCCTATAAAGTGTGCTTTGGTCATTTTTCTTAGAAGACATGGATCACAAGTCTAGTATGGTTCAAAATCGATTGGATTAATATATCTATTATTACTCAACTTGTTGATTCTGTCTTCTCCAATATGACCTAATCAGAGATGCCAAACATACTTTGGATTTGGACTATCTCTAGAGCGTTTAGTTATGGCATTTACATCATGATTATTTTGCTTATTGACATTGGTAATCGCATTACCAGATATCGTAATGGTATAAAGATTATTGGCTAATAAGCCAGAACCAATACATGTTCTATTATAATAAAAAAAAACATACATCATGAGTAAATGAAAATTCATAATTCTCTTTACCCAAACGAGATATAGAGATAATGTTCCGAACAACATTCTCATAATGCAAACAATTCTTTAAAATCAAAATATGTCCAGAAGGCAAACATAAACAAAAAGTTCCTATAGCTAATGCAGTAACTCTTGCTCCATTTACAAATGTTAGAACAATCTCATTTCTCCCCAGCTTCCTGCTTATTTTCAAATTCTGCAAAGACATAAAAATATGTAAGGTTGCAGCAGAATCTAGAATCTATAAGCTTGATTCAGCACTAACCATCATATTAATTTCAATAAGCATAAACATCATACCTTCTCAAGGTTAGTTCTTAGGCTTGACTTTCAAGCTTTCAAGATACTTCTTACAATTCCTCCTACAGTGCCCCATGATGCCACAATAATGATATTTCCCTTTTTCATCATTGGGCTTTGGTTGCACAGCAGCTTTCACAGACTTCTTTCATTTCTTTTTCTTCAAAATAGTCTTACTCTTTGAAGAAAACGCATTAGCCATAACTACCATATTAGGCCTCGTCTTGTGCATTTCCTTCTCATAAGCTATTAACATGCTATGTAACTTAGTAAGCGTTTTCTCCATCTTATGCATGTGAAAGTTTTGGACAAAACCAGAAAAGAAATCGAGTAAAAATTGGAGGATCAAATCCACAGCTAAGTCATTGTCCATAACCAGATTTAGCCTCGCCAATTCTTCTATGTGATAAATTATTTTTAAAACATAATCATTAACTGATGATCCCTCGGCCATCCTCATATGATACAATGCCTTAGATATCTCATATTTAGAAATTCGACTATTTTCATCAAAGAATTCATTTAAGTGCAAAATAATCGACCTAGCATCTTCCTTAGCTTCATACTTCTTTTGAAATTCATTATTCATTGAAGCAAGCATATATAACCTAACCTTTAAGTCATCATCATGCCACTTATCATAAGTGACACCTTCCTCTTAGGTCCCACCCTCAGGAAAAGAGGTTAACATCTTTTCATCAAGCACATATCCGAGTTTTTCTGAATTGAGAACAATTCTCAGATTCCTCACCCAGTCAGTGAAATTGGGTCCAGTCAAACAATTCTTGTCAAGTGTCAAAGCAAGCGGATTTGAGTTTACTATTTTTCATGATAATAAATATCTATGTATAAAATAAATTTTTAGTCGTTGTGTTTCAAAGTAACTATTTCATTTTGACCTTTAAATGAAATAGGTCTTTCCACCAAATTTATATTCGAATCTCATACTCCTTAAAATGAGAAACGGCAATGTTTGTTGGATAAAGACTACTAGTGGGGATTGGAGTCCCACCAACCCATAGTTCACCCCACCTAGCAGTTATTAGTGTTCCATGAACTTGATGAGTGAATCAAATTATTCAACGCATCACATGTGAGTCCCAATCATAACCTCAGCCCCTAGACCATGAAAGTCTCACCTAAGAGTTATTGACTTTATGATCATAGTTAAGTCGAAACCATCGTCCCATGCAAGTATTGAAAATGCAAACGACCCATCACCTAACAGTTATTGAAAATCATTCGGCTTTAATCCCACAACATCATATGTTTAATGGAGTGGTCCATTATTACGAATAACAATTGATCTCTATGTATCCATAGCCGGTCAATCAATCACTATAATATAAGATCAAACCATGACAATGAAAGGCCACGAGTCCAAAACCCACTACCACTTAATATTATTTTAAATGAGGTTTGGTTCATTATTAAATGTCTCACTTTGCACATTAACCGGTTTAACATACTTACATAAGTATAATAAATAAATAGATGTTAAGCGCATAAACATCTATCCTACATGGCGATCATGGAATTATGGTTTAATGTGTCTCGAGTCAAAGAGACCACATTTAACCATTTTAATATTTTAATAATGGAGAGCCGCTTTTCACTTCTTCTTGGTTCCTCGAACTCTTCGCGAACCAGGCCCATAGAGCTATCCAGTTTAATGGCTCCTCCACGTAATCCTCATAGCATTTACATCAACAATTGACTATGCTAAACTATACTAAAAAAAAATATTACATAAAAATAAAAAGAAGGACGCAGCTTCCATTTTAAAAATCACAACCCAAAAAACACCTGTAATCATCATACATACATCCGTACAACAATCACATTGATTAGAGATTTTTCCACGATCACTACCCTTCCATGTAAACAATAAATTCATACTTTGATATTTTGAAAGGCACAATAAAAATTCTGCAATGAATCAAATTCATGGTTGAGCAAAACTAGCCGCATTAAGAAATCAATGCTAACGAAACAAATTTCACGTGTAATTCTAAGCGGTAGAGCATTGTCACATCTAGATTTGCTACCGTAAATCATTTGGCAGAATTCATACGTAAAATAAAACTAACTACAGATTTTTGATTCAAAATTGATTTAGTTCCAATTTTTCTGCTCAGTTGATCAAATTCATCATATAAAATAATCAACTTCTATAGGCCACATTAAAGTGAACAATTCGCTAAAATTGAATTGACCATGAGAAAGCATAAATTACTACGAACCTTAATCAATTAAACGCACGAAAACGCTTAAGGATTGGCTCTGATACCATTGTTGGGATTCACGTAACATGCAGCACATCCATACACCATATAATCCAATCCGCAATCCACAAACATCCATTCAAAACGGAAACAGACAATCTGATGTCTTTTGGATTAAACTCTCAAAAACTAACAATCTATAAAATCGAAATAATTAAAAAAAAAAAAAGATAATCCGACATCTTAAGGATTAAAAGTAACAATTAAAATGAATTTATATTTTGCTAAATTTTGCAGATATTATCTGTAAGCTTAAAAGATGTCGTGAGATATCCAAATATCTAAATTAGGCAACAGAATATTCAAAATAAATTGGATCGCGATAGATAACTAATTTGATGATTAGGTTTCCAAATTTGAATGGAGCCAGCGGATTGCGGACGGTGAGGCTTGTGGTTGGACTCAGCGGTGCACGGCAACTCAGGGTTGGACTTGGCCCGTAGGGGGTGCTGCTCGGAGGACTTTACAAGATTACGACAGCAGCGGCTTGGGATGCTGCGGCTACTCACGGCGAGGTGTTCCTCTATGGTCACAGGCACAGGACCGCGGGACTCATGGCTGGCTCATGAGCTCGCGATGGGGACAGAACTTCGTAGGCACGGTCTCTCATAGATCTTGCAAGGATAGAAAAAAAAATGGTAGCTCGTCGCAAGGATCATTGGGACTAGGCAGCAGCTCCTTCGTCTGGTTTCAGCAACAATGCACGGCGATAGGGGTCGCACAGCAGCGGCTAACAACAACGCCGATGGCCATATTCTGGCTCTTATGTAGGCTTGTTTGCTCCATGCGGGCACGATTTAGGCCTTTTTGCTAAGTAATTAAGCTTAATTAAAGGTTTTTTTTCTCTAATTAGAGTTTAAACGGCTGAACTAGGCTCAATTTATGCCCCAAGGCCCTCATATTTTCGGCACATGTAGGCCAAATTTTCCAATGTATTTTGGCCCAGTCTGCGTGTCAGGTCAGGGTCCGATTCCACTGTCAGTTCTATTTATATATGGATGCTAATTGATATGAATATTTTTGCTAGGGACTAAGATTAGTCTCTCCAATTTTTATGCAATAAATGCTAAATGAATAGCCAAAATTTAGGTGTCAATATAAATTTAGGCCAACTTGAGCGGAAAATAGAAAGAAGAAGTAAGAAGGGCCACAAGCCCGAGCGGGAAAGAGAAAAGAGGGAAAAGATTTTGCCGATCTCCACTCTTCTCCGTGCAAGCCGGTCCAATCCTTTTTTTTTTTTTTACATTTTTCATGTATTTTTTTTCCTTTTTCTTTCTTTTTTTTCTATTTTTGTAATAATAAAAGAAAAAAAAAAGCATATTTACCTATTTTGGCCTTTTCTTTTTATGGTAAAATAAAACCATGCAGGATCAATAAAATTATGTATCAACAATTGCCTCTTTTAGAAAGGGAGTTCGAAGAGGTTCCGTTCGAAAACAAAAGAACACCTAATATTGTCGGTAAACAGGTTAAGGTAACAGAAAAGGCCAAAGAGACGAGGGACTATTGGAAGGGTCGTATGACCTGCTAGGGAAGACTGCGAAGCAATGGTATTGCCGTGATAAACGGGGCTCCACCAGCAAGGAATGGCACGACCGGATACCCGGGCATGACAAATCGGGAATGGCCCGACCGGATGAAGGAGCTTGACTAGCAGCAGAGTGGCACGACCAGATGAACAGGCTTGACCAGTAAAGGATATATTCACTGGGGAAGTTGATCCCTGGTTAATAGTCTCTTGAGGCCACAGGCCAACATCGCTTGTAGAGAACGAAAGTTTCAGCGCTCAAACCTTGCGTGCGCTCACAAAAGTGCTACGATAGGACACCATTCTAGTTAGGGTTCGAAAGAAGTCGTCCGAGGTTAACAAGCCGAAATCGCTTACAGAGGGCGAAAGCTCCGTGCCTTAAAACAAGTGGTCTAGGCCGGACGAGCCCTTCCCGGCCAAAACAAAGCAAGTCAAGGCCGAGGGAGAAACCGCCGTGGTCAGGGCTTGATCGTTGGTGAACTGCGGCAAATTAGCGGCGGCGTACAGTGGAAACACTTCCCCACCCTCGCGCGATCAATTTCTCTTCCTTTTCTCATACGTTACCAAATGGGCCCTAAGATAGCTTGCTGATCAGTCAAAAATACCATAGGGATGTTTGCTAACATCTTGTCCTTTAGTGCATTAACAAGAGGGAAATCGGATGCTTCCTTTTAAACCCGTACACGATAAATGCCTATTAATCGTCTCTCGCTTCGTGTGCATTAACTAGAGGGATATCGGATACTTCTTTGCCATGTCTACAATTAATGCATATGAATCGTCTCCTGTTCTCTAGCTCATTAACTAGAGGAAAATCAGATACTTTTTTAACACGTCTGCGGTAAAAAAAAATTACATATAAATTGCCTCTTGTTTTGTATTACATTAACCGGAGGGAAATCAAATACTTATGCACATAAATTGTCTCTTGTTCAATGGTGCATTAACTAGAAGAAAATTCGATACTTCTTTATCATGTCTCCAAGAGCTGTTTTATTCGATTCTATTTAAAGTGGTTTATTAGGATCAAGAGTAGAAAAATTTTAACCTCATGGGGTGATATATCCATTTTGAAGGACATTACACACAAAGTAACTAGAAAATTCAACAAGAATGACAAGACCTACTTATTCTAGCCTTTCCAAGCGAAGTCTAAATCTCAATTATACAACGTCGCTCCTCGATTATTATTATTATTATTCCCCATTTTTGCAACAAATATTAACGGGCTCGACCAAACTTTCGGAAACAAAAAAAACTCCTAGGCAATGCCTATATTGGGCTGGTCTCCATGTCTTAAATTTGGGCCCTCAAAATTGGCCCAAAAGCCCAAAAAAATTTGCACCTGAAACGCAAGCGCTGCCCATCATGACTGGCTTGAGTGGACTCGCGATTTCTACGAGTGAACTCGCCATTCCTCACTAATGGAACGTCTTTTGCGTGGCCTGACTCCTCCGTTTCGCTCTTAAAACCCGACCAAAATCTGAGCCAACCTGTTATTTTGCACTCCAATTGGTGCGAAGATGCTCAAGAAATGAAGATGGTGGGATACAAGCATTTCAGGCTACTTTTCGCCTTGGTTGTAAAATCTTCTTTTGGTCCGCTAGGAAATACAAAGCCGTGGCACTGTAGACGTATGCTAACGCTATACTCGATCGATGGCCGGGTCAAATCTAAGATTAGGGCTAGGGAATCTTGCTCGTGCCCGCTCACAAATTATTTATTATTCTTGGTAACATTGATTGAATCTCAACAAGTCATATTCTAGGAGAGAATTGCTTTTTCAAACCCGTTCAATCTGCCCTTCGGGTTTAATCGCTGCAACCGATAATGCTACTTAAGCTATGTGGTCTCGTAGTATTGGTCGCGTTTTCTACCATGAGAATTACTTATTCGGACCCATTCAATCTGCCCTTCAGGTTTAATTATTGCAACCGATAATGTTACTTAAGCTACATGGTCTCATAGTATTGGTCGTGTTTTCCACCATGAGTACTAATGCCGAGGGGTGTTAGAACCGAACCGGAAAATCGAATCGAATCGAAATTTCATTCATTTTCAGTTCAGTTTAGATAATGGAAAAATAACCGTCCTTCTTTCAATTTGGGTTATTTTTATTCGATTAGATTTACCGAATCACCACCTAAATTCTCAACGAAAATTGAAAGTCCAACTTAAAATCTCCCTTCTTTCTCACCCTTTTCAAAATCTCCTTGAATCTTAATTTCCTCTCTCTTCTCTGTTCTGAAAAGCAAAAACCCTAACGAAACTAGGGTCTCGATTCAATTCAATTCAAAAATTCCTGAAAGCCCAAACCGGACCAAAGAGGATTCTAGGAGTCAAAGAACCATGCTTAGGTGAGTCGAACCGTGGTCTTTTATCATTACAAGTTTGTGTTGACACTGTGAAACAAGTCTTATTTTTCATTTGAGATGGAGCACATATTTATCAAATAGTATTGCTATCACGAGATAAGTCTTGAGACTTCAATAGAGATTGAACGTTGTCCATGCGAAGATCAAGTTGAACATATCTTTATCAAACCCCTGGAATGAAAGACATTGGCGAATTACCAAAAAGCTTGATTCAAAGAGGTTGATGGAGATAATAACTTTTCTTCGGACTCGAAATTCATAACCCGCGATATTTATTATCTTCATCGGTTTGTCATGTTTATATTTTGGTCTTTGATTTGATTCAACTTATAAGTTATCATTTAGGAGACTGTATATAGCATGGTTTGCCATATGAAATCACTTGACAAAGTTGGTGCTAACCGTCACCATTCATCTTCTTTTGTTTCTCACTTTGGAATTCTTAAGCATGTGATGTCACCGTACACGGATTGGAGTCGTATAACGATGAAAGGGAGGCGAAAGAAGATTGCGAATCTTAATGAAGGGGTGAGTTGGGCGACTGGAGACGAAATGGCAAGAGTGGGGATGAGGGCTCCTTTCGTTTCCACTTTGTTTAGGGCTATCATCTTTCTATCCTGTTTAGAAAGATAGCTGCTATCAAAGAGAAGAGAAATGCTATTGGATGCCTTATTTCCCGAGAGAGAGAGAGAGAGAGAGAGAGAGAGAGAGAGAGAGAGAGAGAGAGAGAGAGAGAACCAGCCATTTTATTCCTACCCATGTGGTGTCCTCTAAGTCACAATAAGGAGCTAGAGGGGGTCTGTTTCATTCTAACTTAAAACAATCTAGAAACTGAATCTTTATTAATTACTTTTGCTATGCTAAAATCCAACGCAATTAAGAGGGAAACAACACAGGAAAATCCGAAATACATACTTGGAAAGTGGCATCATGTTCCAGCAAAAGCTTAAAGAGAAAAAATTAGCTACTCGCGATTTCATCGTAAACTAAAAATCTAAAATATCGAACCTCATGGAACTAGAAATGCATATGAATGTCACGTATGCGACATACAATACATGTTTGGTTCTCCGTATTACCCTAAGTAGCATCGATATCGACAAAACACGACACGACACGACACGCCGACAGGCTATTTCTCAAAAATAGATAATTTCAATATATTGAAACACGTTGTATATTGAATGTATATTTTATATTTACATGATAAATTATGGTTTTAATGATCATTTCAATCAAATTAATTTGATCCAAATAAATAAATAATGCAAAAAGAGCCTAGAATAAATTTACACTAAAAATATTAATCCAACATTTGTTAGTATCATTCATTGTTTTGAATTAAGAAATTCAACTCATTCCATTCTAATAATACATAAAACTTAGAGAGAGAGAAAACAATCAATTCACATTCATCCATTAAGATTTATGGAATTAGGGTAATTAGGTAGAGGCATCTTCGTCAATTTGGCTCGGATTGTCGGTCAATTTTGGGCATCTTCGTTCAGCCTTGAATCCCGCTCGTTTAAGAGGAAATTGGGCGAAGACGACGATGAATAGTGCCCAGGTTGCTGGGTTGGATATGCCCTACCCGACTGACGTAGTCACTCTATTTTTTTTCCAAATCAGACTTAAAAGTGACCAATTTTCACAAATTCAATGTTAAAATTGAATTCTACACCAAGGATATCACCTAGAAATGACAAGTTTGAGAGCCCACTTGGTTCTGTTTTATGCAATAACCTTAAATCCGAGGTCTAACCCGAATAGGAAATTTGACCAATTGAGGCTTTTAATGAACAATTCCAGCCAAATCAATTGAACCAACGAGTTTAAAACGTCGAAAAGCCTTTGAATGAGGGTTTAGATATGAACAAAATCATCCAAAAATGATCAATTGATCACAATTTG
Organism: Psidium guajava; assembly: GCA_016432845.1. NCBI lineage: Eukaryota > Viridiplantae > Streptophyta > Magnoliopsida > Myrtales > Myrtaceae > Psidium > Psidium guajava. The sequence continues at coordinate 16,095,036 of CM028225.1, forward strand.
AAAACGAGGGATTGAATTAAAATTTCAATTAGGTCTGCTTCCCAATTTGTGAAATTCGTGATTGGACAGAAAATGAAATTAAAGGTGTAAGAACCAAATATCATAACTAGACCAAAGTGAAAAAGAAAATTAAAAAGGACTCAATTTGAGATTTTTGCTCAACTAGGGACCTAAATGCAAAAATTTTGGAAATCAAAGACCTTAACCAAATTAATCTCTTAGTGAGAAGCTCAATTCCGCTTTAATTAAGTTCGACAAGCGGGCATGAGAACTAAGATTTAAAGCAACCAAAAGGCAGTTGAAATTAAAATAAGACTAACGACTATTTTCTCATTATTTTCAATCACGAACACTATTTTAAATATAAATAGATATTAAAAATTTTAAAAATTAAAAAATTGTTCAAAATTGGTTTATAAGGCCTGGCCAAGGCTTTTAAAATTGATTTTTTTTTTTCAATTATATAAATTTTGTGATATTTTTAATTAATTTTTTAAAAATAAAGTGATAAAAAATTATGTGTCAATAGTCATATTGATCAAGTTAAAAATTTAATGATCTATTATATATTGAGTTAAAGTTCAGAGTTTATATTGATTAAATTAGAAATTCAGAGGTTATATTATATATTAGGTTAAAGTTTAGAGATTATTTATGTTACTTTGCTTTCTAGGTATTACTCGATAATAAGGAATCTCCGTATTTACGAAATTAGTAACATATTTATTTAATTTGTTTATCCTTTTTCTGTTATCCTCGGCCAACGGAAAAGCAAATTTGAGCCCTGAGCAAACTAGCCTGGTAACTAAGACAGATCAGGATAATAATGATTACCTCGGTGAGGTCATCTTGTACCATGCCCATAAATGCTCTTTATGTCTGATGGGAATATGAAAACCCCCATTTTATCAAAACAAAACCCACGAAAATAAAATAATTCCCAGCACATTTAAAAAAAAAATTTAATTTCTATTTCTCACTCTGAATAACAATCATTACGGTTCTTAAAGCCACAATCCCCAGAAAGAAAAACTTCCTGTCCTGCAGAGATCGATCAAGAGCTGATCTTGCCATCTTCGTCTTTCATGTGTACCTCGTCGCCACTCGCCAGGGCTGTCTCGCAGCCAGGCAGATCCTCCTTTTTGCAAGTAAAGAAAACCCATCTTGCTTGTGTGGGTATAGATAAATTTTCATTTTTTTATTTTTATTTTAATCCAAGGCACTTTAATTTTTTTTTTCTGGTTCTTAAATAGCCGAAGACACAGAAAGACACAGAAAAGAACACTTCCTTTTCTTGTACTTTGTCAAATTATACCCATTTAAATACGTGGTTATATTACGCTTGCACATAATTTCACTTCACTTATAATTTTACGTTTTTACGTTAGATACAGTAATAGTACCATACTGGAGCACGGGTTGAGAATTCAGCTCCCGGCACTCTTCTTTTGAGCCCATTACTCGCGATGAATTTACAGTAATTGGATCTTACAAAATAAGCATTATTCCTATTTCACAAGTAACTAGGTCAAATCATGCATGTAAAAGGGGCCGTCTTTCACGTCGGGAGGAGTGTTTAATGAAATACCGTGTTGCTCAAGTATGCAATCATAGGGTGTCCTTATATGCATGTGATCTCCTTCCAATCAAAGAGTTCATATTTTTGAGTCCGGCAATTCTAACAAATTGATACAATGTCCCATGGTTAAGGAGCCAAGTTTAGTCTCTAGGGACTTAATTACTAGGTCGGTTTTAAAAATAAAGCTCATTGGGAATGCAAATAGGTAATGCAATGCCCACAAGTAAAAGATTAATGCTGAATGGTGCGTGGCTAAGGAGCTAAGCTAGTCTCTAGTAAATTACTAGGTGGGTTTTAAAATAAAGGTCATAGGGAATGCAAATTGGTAAGGCGATACCCACAAGTAATCTCCTCTTTTCTAGGGCTTTTTACCAATGAGTCTGCGAGATTATACTTGCTATTGTGGAAAACCAATCGTCAGGAGCACGAAAACTCTTCTTTTTACACACGCAAATCCCAAGATTATCTTGACCCGTAGTTCATCCATGCGATTCTTGTATATTATCGGAGTGCAAAAAGGGTCTTTCTTAAATACAATTGGTAATTATTATATTGATTTTCGAAGCATGAATTATATACATACACACGATACAACTGCTCGAGGAATGCTTACTTATTAGTGGGCAGAAGGATATCGCAAGTAAAAAAAAAACAATTAAGTGATTAAAAAATTTTAATACTAAAGTGAGTTCCGTACACAAACTTTGACACTTGTGACGTACTTTTGCCCTTATTAGCATATAGTGTCGCCTTAAAGAAATTTGCTCAATCCATTATATAATAAACGAGAATCAATTTCTTAGGTATTGCGTCCAAAAGAGTATGTTATGTCGTGTCCTAATAATATTTATTAAGTATTTTTCTTTCTTTCGTCGGAAAGGTATTTTTGAATTTTCGAAAATAAATGCTATCGTCGTTTAGATAAGGATTTTGTGAATGAATATCTCGTAGCATATAACTTGTCCAGCCAAATCTCCTAACAAGTATTGATAATGAACTATTTCAATCATTAATGTGCTATTTATATTGTGTTTTGCTTAATCAATGTTATAAAGTAAGAATACTTTTTGTGGACCATTACTAGATATACTGGTTGTGGACCATTACTAGTTATACTGGTGGTACAAAATATACTATTTGACCAAGGATAAAAGTCTCCATTAACGTATACTTGTATAAAATGTACTTAACACATCTAAATATTATATTATGAAAGAACAATTGGTCGAGATCCTCATAAACTTTGGCATCTTTGGCATTGTTGTGCAATGGCCTCCGAACTTTGAGAAATTACTAATTACACCCCCATCCTCGGAACTTTGGCACAATTGCGCAATATCTTTGAACTTTGGGATTTTACGGACTACTCTAATAAATTTTGATTTTTATTGTAAGTACTAATTTCTCCATTTGCATAACCAATAAATGTTAATTGAAAATGGACTAACCTACTTTCTTGACCAAACTAATATCTACTAAATCTTCTTAGCTTTGTTGACCATACATTACTCTATTTCCTTAACCACGTTCATAGTACAGTAGAGCTTATTTTGATCGAGAAGAACCATTTAGTCCATTATCAACACTGAGTGATATTACAAAAATCAAAATTCAAATCATGATCTGAAACTTCTCAAAGTACGATATTGTTATAATTCGATGGGAAGATTGAGGAGGCAATATATGATTTCTTGAAAACATTAAAAAAAAAACACTTAGAAATAAGAGTTAACACCTTGCAAAAATCAAATTGGTACACATGTAGTAGTTTTATCTAAATTGACTACCAAAAACTCCAAACTAATATGCTTGCGACAAACTTACCCTCCATTAATTTTCGTTAAATTTTACTGTCAAATTGCCAAGTTAATCATACAATAGAGCTTACTTTGATCAAGAAGAACGATTTAGTCCATTATCGACATTGAAAAATACAATTAAAATCAAAATTCAAATCGTGATCCGAAACTTCTCAAAATCTCATTTACTCCCAAAATATTAATAGTGTCTAAATAAAAAATTATATCCATCTTTATCAAACAAATAATTTGACCACGCAAGTTGATTTAATGCTTTCTCTGTATATAATTTCTACTATTTTCGGATGGAGGGACATTTATTTGAGGATGTGGTTTTTTCAAGTGATCAACGAAAGGGGAAAAGATAAATCGGAACTTTGGCACAATTGCACAATATCTTTAAACTTTGGGAAGTTACAACCTACTCTAATCAATTTTTATTTTTATTGCAACCCCTAATTTCTCCATTTGCATAACCAGTGATTGTTAATTGCAAAATGGACTAATCTACTTTCTTGACCAAACTAATATCTACAAAATCTTCTTAGCTTTGTTGACCATACATTACTCTATTTCCTTATCCGCGTTCATCATACAGTAGAGCTTATTTTGATCGAGAAGAACGATTTAGTCCATTATTAACACTGAGTGAAATTACGAAAATAAAAATTCAAATCTTGACCGGAAACTTTTCAAAGTACGATATTGTTATAATTGGGTGGGAAGATTGAGGAGGTAACATTTGATTTTTTGAAATGTGAATCATAAAAAGACACTTAAAAATAGGAGTTAATACCACGAAAAATCTCAAATTGATATACTCGTGACAATTTTATCCAAATTAATCACAAAAAATTTTAAATTGTTACACCTAGGATAAAATTACCATCTATTAATTTTTGTTAAATTTTATCATAAATTACCAATTTAATCATACAATAAAGCTTATTTTGATCGAGAAGAATGATTTAGTCCATTATCAACATTGAAAGATAAACGAAAATCAAAATTCAAATCATGATCCGAAACTTCTCAAAGTGCAATATTGCTATACTTCAATGGCATGAATGAGGAGGTAATATATAATTTTTCGAAATGCGAATCATAAAAAAATAAAAAATAATGATTAATATCACGAAAAATCCTAAATTAATACGTTTGCGACATTTTACCCAAACTAGTTTTTTAACAAATAAAAAATTTCAAAGCGGTACACTTGTGACAAATTTACTCTTTGTTAATGTCCGTTAAATTTTACCATTGAATTGTTGAATTAAATGAAACGTGAAAATTAACAAATATAATAGTTCGAGATTTTTACAATCCTTTTTATCACGGATGCATCGATTTGGGGTTATCAATATTATAAACCCAATACAATTGAAATTAATAGAGGACAAGATTGTCACACGAGTGTCAATTCGAGCTAGTTTAGATTAAAATTGTTATAAATACATCGAATTTTGAATTTTTTTGTGATTAAAAGAATTAATTTAAGATAAATTTATCATGTCAATTTAAAACTTTGCGTAGTATTAAACCCTAGAATTCGAGTTGATTTTTAGCAATCAACCCCTTCCCATGTATACGTATATTTTGGGTATGCATTAATAAGCGTAAGAACGCAGGTTCTGGAGGACCCGAAACATAGTTGGCAACTCGTTAAATGATTTGATTTGATTTGATGAGAGAGAGAGAGAGAGGGAAGGAGGGAAGGGAAAAGGGCGGCACGTGTTTTCCGCCACCACGTTATGATTGCGTTGCATTAAATACGAGAAGGATACGGGGCAAAAAAAGCTGCTTAGGTGTATGTAGGTCTGTGTCCATCTTTTCTTGAAACTAGGGATTTCTTTTATTTATTTATTATCCTACATCCATTTTTTAACGCCCCCCACAAAAAAAAAGAGGATTTTATTTCCACTATTATTTACAAACTTTCCCCCACCTTAAAATCAAAATTATAGCTCTAATTTTCAAATATCATCTCAAATTTTTTTATCTGAAAAATTTACAAACTTTTGTTTTGATTTAAGATCCGTTCAGCGTCCGAAAATAATCATGGCTCATTTTCATATCATTAACATCGGTATTGATTTCGCCAATGCCTTTACTTTAATACGGAACAATTACAGTCTCTCAAAATTGATAATTTTGAATGAATCTATGGTGATTTTTGGACATGAGGCAGATTTTGCGATTTTTTTAGATGGAAAATTTGAGACGCAATTGTGATTTAATTTTAACCTGAGGTAAAGGTTTTCATTTTTTTTTTCAGAAAATTAACCTCAAAAAGTTTCGGGGTTCTTGCACGGTCACCAGACACATGGACCCTCGTCCCCTCCCTCTCTCTCTCTTCTCTCTCTCTCTCTCTCTTCACACATGGAATTTTTGTCCTACTTTTTTTCTTTTTGTGGGTTCGAAGAAATTTGTCTTACTTGGCTCGGCTCTTCCCTGTCCATTCATCACAGCCCACTTGCCCCTCACTTTTTGTTCTTTCTTTCACGACATATCCCTCTCGGATTAATATTTAAATAAATGTTCTGGTCGAGTCCCATTGTTACATGGATCTCTCTCTCTGTATATATATATAGTCTGATCTCCACCGGGTCGGGTTTAAACGAGCCATCTGCTTCCTCTGAGAGGAAATATTCAGACTTTGAGCATGGATTTGGGCGGAGCGAAGGCCACGAAGTCAAGATTCAAGAGGGTATGCGTGTTCTGTGGGAGCAGTACTGGGAAGAGGAACTGCTATAGAGACGCTGCTCTTGAGTTGGCCCAAGAGCTGGTAAATCAACAAGCTTGCTATTTTGTCGCTTCTTCTTTTTTTTCCCCTGGTTTGTTTGGAATTTTTTTGTTTGGTTTTGGTCTTCGTTTTGGCGTGTTAATGTCTCTGGGCCAAATGGAAAATGCGAAGGTAGCGAGAAAGTTGGACCTTGTGTATGGAGGGGGAAGCATTGGCTTGATGGGTCTGGTCTCTCAAGCAGTTCACCGGGGAGGAGGAAACGTTCTTGGGTACGCTTTACATGTTCAATAACCAGCTCCGTCTGAATTCCTCTTCTGGGCCTCAGATGTTGCCGCGCTTACAGTTTCTCTTGTTGCTCTGACCAATTTCTGAACTTTCTTTTCTTCTTTGATTTGGTGGGTTCCTTCGTTTTTGTTGGGCAGGATAATCCCCAGAACTCTCATGGGCAAAGAGGTTTGAATAAATGGCCATCTCTTTTTTTCCTCGTGTCAAGTTTATCTTTTGTAATGGAGTTTTCTTTTTTCCTTTTGGCCTTTTGGGATTTTCTTTTTTAGTCTTCTGCATTTTGCTTACAGATAACAGGTGAAACTGTGGGGGAGGTGAGGCCAGTGGCTGACATGCACCAGAGGAAAGCAGAAATGGCTCGCCACTCCGATTGCTTCATTGCCCTACCAGGTCCTCCTTATGCTTCCTTTCCCCTCTCTCTCTCTCTCCTGGGTCGAGCATGAGTCTTTTTGCTGTTAGAAAAGTTGATGATCGATCTCTCCTACCCTCAAGGTCCTGAGATTTTTCAGGTTTGTTTCTTCAGGTGGGTATGGGACTCTGGAGGAGTTACTGGAGGTCATAACCTGGGCTCAACTCGGCATTCATGACAAGCCTGTAAGTTAAAAGAACCTTAAATAAATAAATAAAAAGTCGCTCCCTTTGGTGATCTCTTGTGTGGCCATTTTTGCTTGAAAACCTAACTTCAGTACCAAGGACAAACGACGCAGGTCGGGTTGCTGAACGTGGATGGGTACTACAACTACCTCCTCACATTCATCGACAAGGCAGTGGACGATGGCTTCATCAAGCCATCTCAACGTCACATCATAGTCTCTGCACAGAACGCCAAGGAGCTCGTCCAAAAGCTGGAGGTGGGTGGGCGTTTCTTTGTTTAGCTTTGGGTCTCCGCGGAAAACAAAATCCGGGTCTCTTGGAAGAGGAGAGGAAACCATTTTTTCAAGTCTGGTTGCCGACCCTTTTGCCTTCTCCTCCTGGGTTTGCTTAAAGTTGCTTTCTTGCATCGACAGGAGTATGTACCGGTTCATGATGGTGCCATTGCTAGGGCAAGGTGGGAGGTCGAGCACGAGCTTGAGGAGCAGCAGGTGGTCTTGAATACCGCAACTCTGCAGACTGAAATCGCTCTCTGATGAAAGAGTAGTGAAGAAAAGGACTGTTTTTGATTTTGGGGGACGACTCTGCTAACTTTTTCTCAGACATTGATCTGATGGGAATCATGGATGCATCATATGCCAAGCTGATCTCTATGCCAACAATGCTAAGTTTATGGTTGGGCGGTTAGGCCATAAATGGCAAAAATAGGAGGGAAAGGAGTCGGGTCCTTTTCTTTTGCACTTGAAAACGCGAACATGATGATAGTATTATTGTCTCCTCCTAGTCTCCTGCGCTTGGGCCTGGGTATATTAAGCTGTGTTGATCCTCTTTCTCTCTCTTTCTGGTCCTCTCTCTTTTGTTGTAGTTGGTTTTTGCCTCGGGCCGATGATGTACAGAAATTTTACATAAGGATGGGAACAAGAAGCAAGGCTCCAAAACAAAAATTTTTAGCAGCAGCAACCAAGAGCAGCAAGCAGCTTTATTCTCTCTGCATTGATTCATTGCCACACAAAGCTTGCATGCATGACCCTCTCTCTTTCTCTGAGTCCCACGCAGACGCACACCCCCTCTCTCTATCTCTCTTTACTCTCTCTCTCTCTCTGATGGTGTTTTTTTAAGGTACTGTTGGGGGTTGGGGGTTGGGGGGAGAGATTCATTTGGCCGTTTGTATGCGTTTTGTGAAAGCGGGTGTGCGCAAAAGTTTGGGACTTTTCGGCTTTTAGGAGTGGGGGTGGGGCGACGTATGGCTGTTGCCAAGTTGGCGTGTGTTGGGTCACTACGGCGCACAGGGAGGGAGGGAGGGAGGGAGGGAGGGAGAGAGAGAGAGAGAGAGGGTCCTCCTCCTCGTCCTGCTGGCTTACGAGGGATCAGATGGAGTACTGGAGCGCTTTTTTGTGTTTTTGCAGGGAAAGGGATTTTTCCTCCTTTTTTCTGGAGGTGTAGCTGAAAAAAAATATATTTTTTTCCCCTTGGTGGATGATTTTACTCCACATATATATATTTTTGGTCTTCCTCGCTAGCGGGAATGAGTTCTTCAAGGGATCCATTTGAAGCAATTCATGTTTTTACCTCATTTTAACTTTTTGCTTGATGTCGGTCTCTCCCATTTTGAGTCCTTGAGAATTGTAAGAATTTTTTGCATTACCAAGGCTATTTGCGATTGCTTGTCGAGAAAATCACCGTTCGTTTTCGCTTGAGTAGGAAAATTAGAACAAACTAGCCATCGAGAGGGTTTAATTAGGCTCTTTCCTTTTCTTTTATTTTTTAGTGTACAACAAATGTGAAAGACACAAATTCAAATCGTTGGTCGAGATAACAATAATGTTATTTTGATTCATTAAAGTTGAGAAATTTTCTAACTGACTTTTAAGTAAATGCATTATGGATTTTTCTTGTAAGAGGAACTATTGTTATGATTTTAGCAAACACGCCATTTGCATAAAAGAAAGGTTTAGATAAACGGGATTTTAGTATCGATGTAGCGTTCTCGACTTTCCCATACATGATGAGTAGCAATGACCGAAGGAATGCAGTTTTGTGATCCAAACACCGTTAAAGGGGATCTGGATCTCCTGACATGTGACATAAGAGATTTGGGCCATCCAATTCAAAAATGGATGGTCCAGATTGATTTATTCAAAATTTTCAAATTCCCGCCGAAAATTTTTCCCCCTTTTAAAAAGCTGGCATGGTTCAATCCGGGCTATTTATTTTCAATTGGATGGCCTTGATTGAATAATGTCATCCCTAACATTATGTTAGGGGATAACGATGTGTAAGGATGATAATTCGAATCAAAATCTTCAGTGAAGAGGATGAACACGACTACCACTTGAGTAATTTTTTGGAGTTATAGTTTAGAAAAACTTTTCATTTGGGGATATTAAATACTTCGAACTATCTAATACTTCGAACTATCTCTTTTTCTGGAGTTATTTATTTATTGGAAAAAAATTAAATCATTTGGTGTTGCTAGGTCTACTAAAACTAATTTTCTGGAATCGGCATGCTTTGCGATATAAGTTGTTTCACACGGTCATGTAAGAAGGTGAATCATATTCAACTGCAAATAAAAAGATTGGTACATCGCTGAATATAGAACTTTGTAAGCTAATCTTAATCGATATTTCTGGCACGCGAGTTTTGGTATACCTATTACTCATGAGTTATCGAAAAAAATGCTCGAGAGAAAAGAATCACGTGCACCGTCGGGTGAGGTCGGCAAGAGAGTGCATCTTGTAACGGCGTATGAATTGGGTTTGCATGCATTAAAACAAATGCATGGCTCCTCCTGTTCATGCAAGGAGTTTCAGATTTAGGGGAAGAGACCTATGAAGGCTCTTTGAAAATGGTCCAAAAGTGTTTCTCAGTTCCTGAAGCGAAGCTCGATCCATTTGCAGTTCTTCTCCGCCCCGGATCTTCAGCTGTTCCTTTTGACCTTTCGAAATTAGGCATGATCTCCAATCAGATGAAGTTGACAGGCAACTGCTCTGTGAATTTGTTTGTGAACATCAGTATCAGTGAGCCCCTTTATTGTGCAGTGTTTCCCCATTTCCACAAGCCATCAAGAGACTGAAAGAAACTCCTCAAATTGCCGAAATAGAACCCCCACCCTCAAGCTTATCTCCTTCATTAGGATAACGAGTGAAACCATCTTTTTTCGCATTTCGATTGTCGATCTTTCGATCTCTCACGTGCGTGCCGATGCTTCTCCAAACGCCTCTTCGCAAAAGTCCGACATGTTCGATTCATCGGGACAATTCTAGCTACTGCGAGCACGGTTCGTGACCCGATACCAAACCGATTCATCAGCTTGTTACTAAAAACTATGCAAGGAGTGCAAACTCAATTTGCACCACTGAGCATGGGGCCATGGGATGATTGACATTCTTCTTTGGGTATTGAAGCCTATCAAGCAATTGACAAAGGTTGCCCCAACAAGTACTAGTATAGGACAGAGACACTTGGCTTCTCTTTGGGCAAAATCATGGAGGGGACCATTCGTTTCTTCAAATGAAGCTGTGGGTTCTGGTTGCCTGGTTGTGCTGGGTGCTTTTTTTTTTCCCCCCCGCAATTATTGTTCCTATTTGCCATTTCTTTTGGCTTTTGGGCGAGGGGAAGTTGATGATTGGGAGGTTTTTCCCTTGTAGGCCTTGAAGAGGACTTTGCGTTTTCCCAAGGACACAGGTTATGGCCTTTAGGTCAAAAGGGAGTAATGGGGCTTATTCCTTAAGTGAAGCCATGGGGAGTTTTTTTTTTTTTTGGGGGGGACCATGAAAGTACACAAAGGCATCATAAGGCATGCAACTGTTGTGAGAATATTCTAGAGTTGGATTTATGACATCCATGATTGTTTGATGTTAGTGTGGTGTTGACCGCCGAGGGATTACTAAGAGTTTGAGTGTGATAAAAGATGGTGTACAATCTCGCTCGATAAGCTCCTTGATTTGGCGGGCAAAAGACGAATAGCTGTAAATCAAAACTCTGCTTATTTAAAGAAAAATAATTTTTGACATTTTTTTGTCGGATTTTTCTGCGTTTGATTTGCAGAAAATAAAGTAACCAGGGAAAATATTTTCTCACAATAGAAAAAATGTCTTCCTCTTTCACCCGACCAAGCGCGTTCGCCATCATGTATTCCTTGTAATTATCAATTATTTTTTATTGTTCTTTTCTTTTTAAAAAAGTTGACTTTTTACTTTTTTTCAAAAATTTTATTTTCTTTCTTTTATTTTCCCTTCTTCTTCCGTTGGCCTTTACCCACGAGGCCTGTGAGGCTCCACCTCACCTGGGGTTGGTCGAGGGCCATCACCGGGTCTGATGACCGGTTGAAGAAGAAGGAAAACATAAAGAAAAGGAAAAATAAAAAGAAAAAAGAAAAGGAAAAAAAAGGAAAAAAGGAATAAAAATTAATTAATTTTTTTTATATAAAAAATAGAAATAAAAACAAAAATAATTAAAAGGAGTACATTAAGGAAAATCAAATTAGATTTATTTTTTGTTCATTTTTAGGTTTCGACCAAATATTGAAAGATATTATTGTTTTTCAAAAAATGAATTTTTAAAAAATATTTTCTATAAATATCGTATTTTTGGCGAAACAAACGTAACTTAAGTTCAAAGAGCCTTGCTTATCACTTGAAAACTTAAGGAGTGACTCTTGTAAGACCTAATTGATTTTTGAAAGAACTTCTAGAAGAACGTGCCTAACATGACGATAATACTGTACATCCAAGTCATGGTTGAAGGACATATCATCGTAGATACCGAATTTATTAAGCACTTCATTTCAGTAATTTTTGTATAATTGCTATTTATTTATTTATTTATTTAATCTCATTAAAAAAATTCCAAACTAGTATATCCAAAACTAGTTTTCAATCTCATAAAAACTCCCAAACCGATATTCCATGACACACTTTATCCCAAAAGTGATTTTTTTTTGTATCGAAAGTGTTCGAGCCAGCATCCGTATGAATCGCGCACCTCGACTAATCCTTTGGAAGGGCTAACGCAGCATCTCACTGCCACGACCCTCCGCTTAAATCACCGGCACCTGGCGAGATTTGAACCAAGGATCTCTCGTGAAAGGACCAGAACGCAAACCAACTGAGCTACCAATGGATGGGTTCCAAAAATAACTTCCATCTCATGCAATATCACAAAATGGTATTGTTGACCCAAATTTTTGTTGGCTTAAATGCATTATTGACTACCCGGGATTTTTAGTGGTACAAGCCATTTTAAAAAAAAAAATCCTTTGAAGATGAACTTGTATTTCAATCTAGTTTAATTGAATGAGTCTTTTTCATTATTTTTCTCCATTAATTTTTTTTATTACTTTTAATATTTTGAAAATATTTTCATCAAAAGATTTGAATTGATTTTTTAGAAATCCACGCCCAACATGTTCGTCGGCATTGGAAGTGCTTGGCATGGCTTGTACTCGTGCCGGGCCTAGTGTGCCTCGGTCGTGCCGGCCTAGATACGTTGGGTTCCCTCTACTGGTAGTAGTGCCCCTTCTTTGCCGGCGATGGCTTGGCGAGACCTGGGCGAGGACGGTTTTGGCGAGTAGGCCATTGTCCTGAGGAAAAAGATTCTAGAATTCGAGTGCTCTTCTTCATCTAAGTTTTGGAAGCACCGGGTGGAATTGTCCATGTCAAACTCAAAAGACGGCACTTTCCAAACCAGAACCACTGTTCGCGACCCACCGTCACATTCTCCATTAACTGAAACCACTGTTCCTAGTCCACTACGCATTCCCAACGAGCAGGGGCATGAAGTTCCCCACCGACACAAGTTACTGTCGGGAAGCGAACGTGAACCGACCCACTCACTGCGCCTATTCCCAAGAACAAAAGTCAACCCAATGTGATGCTTGAACACGGAATTCCTACGCCTAAGCTTGCGGAGCTTTAGGCTCTCACACAGAGGAGCTGAGGAAGAAGGCGAGCAGGTGAAAGAACAAGAGGAACGGTAGTTGGTAGCTTTTGCTGAAGGGGCGATCTTGGCCTCACTGCTCCTAAAAAGGCTCGTCATTGTCCTTCTGGGTGGCTGGAAAGCGCTCACGTCCCTGAAATTTAGGCACAGGAACGGAGGATGCCGATTGAGCGGCTGCGCTTGGAAAGGCGACTGACTGCCCGGCCCGTCTTGTCGTGGGTCCGATCTTCGCGTCGGGTCTCTATCTGGTTTTGGTGGTTTCCGAGTTTGATTGATTTTGGACACTATCTTCTCAGATGGAGATGGAGATAGCTCGAGTCAGTTTAGTCTCTTGGGTAACATCAATTCGAGTTGCGTTGACAATTCCTGTTTGAACTATTGGAATTTGGTCGGTCCACATGAAAGTTGGCCAGTTATATTGCGATAGTGTTTCTTTAATAAATTACAGAAAATGAGGGTTGTCTCCCATACGTTCGATATCACCAAGCATGAGTCTACACTCACTCTATACTTGTTATCCGGACCGTCTGTCGTCCCATGCGGCCTTGTGAAAAATGCAACATAGCATTTCGCGACAATCTTTACGTAAGTATGGTAGTTTTATTTCCCAATACACGCAGTAACTTATGAGTACCGGTCACATTCATTTATCGAGGTAACGATTGCCGCAAAGTCATGTATTATACAGAATTTCTGAAATACAAAGGGAAAAATAAGGATTTATGTATGAATTTTATGGAGATATCATATTTTCTAGGAACAGAGCACATAACATGCGTCCAGAAAGCGAAAAGAAGAGCATGAGCAGGTAGAGAACAGAAGGAATGTCGTAAGTAGCTGTTGCTGAAGAGGCAATTTGGAAAAAGTGGCTGACTGCCCGGTCCATCTTGTCGCGGGTCCTAGCTTGGAATGGGTGACTCGGGTGCATATCTGGCTTAGGTAGCCACTTAGGCGGAAGGCGAAGAAGGCCTCAAGTTTGATTGATTTTAGGTACTATCATCTCAGATGGAGATTGAGGTCGGGGTCAGTTTAATCTCAAATCGTCTTGGGTTTGGCTTTGTACGTATGTATTAATTCGAGTTGCATCGGCAATATCTATCGGACTCTTGGGGTTTGTCCAATACATATGAAAGCCTGCCCGGTTCGGTTTAGTTTGTCTGCGTTATGTTCATTATGAAATACACCCAAATAAGCTGTGAGAAAAATCACAATAAATTAATTTTGTATGTATATTTTTAATAGCTTGATGCCAGAATGATAAAAAGCTTAATACCTCTCATTCTCTTTACTACTTTTCACATTTGAAAAAGAAAAAAAAGGAAAAATGTCATTTTATTGAAAACCCTAGTTAGCCATTCTATCCCACTTCACATCTTGGAACGCAACTTTATTATAGACAGAAAAACGCTTTCACATCTTCTTAATCCGAATTGGCTGGAGAGATGAATGATTCCTTTTTTTTTTTTTAGTATACCCTCTGGAACAAATCCAATAGAGACGAGACGGGACTTGTAGCTTAGAGGATTAGAGCACATGATTACAAACTGCGGTGTCGGGAGTTTGAATCCCTCCTCGTCCACAATTGGAGCAAAAGGGGAAGGACCTTTCCCTATGGGGATAAAAAAAATTATAATTGGGATAGTGGACTCAAGGCTATGAAACTTAGGTGTGGGTCTTTTGTTGAAATTTATTGGCCTTCCTTTTGTGGTGACTGGCCCTCTCGTGCGGCCGATGATGGTTGTCCGTCAGCTATTTCTAGCCGAAATTGGTCGAACGGACTCAATTGGTAAAACGTGAAAATGTTTAGTATTCAATTCGTAAAATTAAAAAGATTAGGATTGAAGTGGCATTGGTGCAATAGCTTTAGGACCATAAAATATACATTTAATTTCTTGTAATTTTCTCTTTTGGAATCAGTCACAAAAAAAAGGGTGTTCTCCCGCATGTTCAATATTACTTTTTTGTTAGTTTACATTTGTTATGTACGTGATATCCTGGTCCATCCGTTGTCCCTTGTGGCCTTGTTAAGAACGCAGTAGCATATCGAGAATTTTATAGAGTTATCATGTTTACTAGGGACGGAGCACGTGCTATGCGTGCAAAAAGAAAAGAAAAGAAAAGAAAATAGAAATTAAAAATATCAAACAATTTAAAAATTTGATCTGTTTTGGGAGATGAATGTAGACTTTTGTTCCAAAAATGAATTCATGATTTACAGTTAGCTTGGTGTTGCTGTGTTGGTGCTGGGTTGGGTCAAGTTCATAATGGGCGGCCCAATCCATTACCCCGCGTGTCCCCATGATGATGGATTTGTCTCAATCGCCACATTCATGTATTACACAATAGGGTTAATCGATTTCCGGGTTGGACCGGTTCCTCCTTAGAATTGGGAATCGAACTGGTAGGCATATTCCCAGATTGGTTCCCAAGTTGGTTTGGTTCCCCATTTGGACCGATCAAATTTACGGTTTTGGCAATTTCCTTTTCTAAAAAAAGAAAAAGACAAAAAATTAAAAATTAAAATAAAAACTTATCTGTTTGGTATGAGAGATTCGGTTATGTACTTGAAACTAGACCGATTATTCCCACTTCTACAAATTTTCAATTGAGAAGGGATCAGTTCATTGCAGTCCAGTTCGGTTCCTAGGTTGGAACTGGGTTTACAATGCTAAGTGGCTCTAGATTTATGGGTTATTACCATATGCAAACACAAGAGAATGATCGTTTACACTTGTATCGGCAAGAACATTTTATGGATTGGTGGAGACACTTTAAGCATTTTGTTCGTTATGTATTAATGTTTGAATAAAAGAACTTATATGAATGAAATCCCAAGGGTCGATGAGGGTCAATGCTTTAAAAAAGGACAAATTTTAGCTAATGCCCTGCTGCAACTGGGCGGTGAACTTGTTTTGGCTAAAAATGGATCAAAGCACGTCGCGAGTACCATAACTTTTGTATAACTTTCACTTAAGTACTATAGCTTTCCTTTTGTTTATTTAATTGCCACATCGGAGCAAGATTGTTTACTTGAGTGTCATGACCTTTTTTTTTTTTCGTTTATTTAAGTGCCACATCAGAGTAAGATCGTTCACTTGAGTGCCATTTTCGACAAATCTTCTTAAATGGACTTATTATTTATTTATTTATTTATTTAGTGATGCTTGGATTTTTTTTTTACATTTTAAATATTTTCTAGAATTTTTATTTATTTATTTTGATATTTTTATTTTAATTATTTAATATATTTATAAAAAAATGCTTGAATTCCTCCCTTGGCCAGCGAGGTCACTGGCGACCCTTGTCGGCCACGGCCTGCTCACCTAGGGGGGAGGGTAGCGACAGCTTCCATGGCCCCGGCGGCCATGAGTAAGGGCGCAATAGCTCTCGCTAGATTTGGGAGAGAGCCCTCGTGCGCCCACTGACCATGGGTGAGGGCCATCGTTCCCTTACTCGCGATCATTGGGGCCATGATAGCCATTGCCTAGGGCTGTTGTGGGCGAGGTGGGGCCTCGAGGGCCCTCGCCTAGATTTGGCGAGGGCCATCGTGCCCTTGCCTGCGGTTGTCGCCTCTAGGCTAGCCGTGTCACGCCCCTGATCCCCACTCGGGAACGCGGCATCCCGTTCCTGCGGAAGATACACCTCGCACTCGCCTGGTTTTACGGTATGCAACGGCCCAGGAAATTTTTCACTTCGTCGCAACCAGACGACGCGGCCTTCAACGAACTTTCATACCTGCGGAAGCGTGCCTCCTATCCATCCACACAAGCATACAAAGCAAAGGGTAGCATAGGCAGAGTAAATACAAACAGCATTATATTCATATCAAGCGTTAGGTACAGACCCCAAAAAGAAACCACAACCTGCTGCCTAACCTACGCCCTCACTAACATCATAAGGCCAGACCAGCATCAGAAACTCAGTCCTCCTCAGGCTCCTCGTCGGAATCCTCCACGGGGTCCTCTTCTGGATCTTCCTCATCGGTATCCATGGCATCGCCCTCCTCGTGGCCATCAATCTCAGATCGCCCAGGGGACGGCAACTCCTGCAGTGGGTCGGGATCGATCACCTGGCCTCCATACTCGGCAGGCTGCAGCCAGAATGGATCCTTCTCCATGGGTATCGGGGGATCTCTCTGGGGTCCCTCAAAGCCATGAAGGCCCTCTCTAAACCAAGCCTCAAACCTATGGGGCACTAAGTAAGGACCTCCCTGATCTACGAGTACAGTCGTCACATGCCTATGCCACAGGGTAGCGTGCATATCAAAATGGAGGGAGATGTGAGTGTCCATCTGAATCGGCAGTCCAAAAAGTATCGGCGGAGCGGCCATCACTGGTGACCTGGATCTGAAAAAGGAGGCAACCAACGCCAGTGAGTTGAGGACTCAGCAAGCTCACCACTAATCCTAGCGTAGGGTAGGATATACAAGCGGGGTCGGTCCCAACCAATATCTAGGTTTCAAGGTTCAGGGTCCAACCACTCTCGATCTCCCCAGATACTATAACTCATCGTAATCATCACGAACCACATAGTAATACAAGTTGTACAATACAGACGGGCAATATCAAACAATCAGCAATCATGTCATGCAATGCTGCAGGCCTCAAGCGGCCATCACGGATCCCATGGATCAGCCCGCCTATCACTCCAATTCCCATCAGGGCTCAATCTCAGTGCCACACGGCAAATACCACACTGCGTTTCTGACGCCTTACGTTGGTCTCCCTTTTCTCTCCATTTCCCCATCTTGGGCACATTCTCATGTCACATCTTCGGTGACTCATGCAATGCTCTGAATGTATGCAGGGCCCAAATGATCACATTGACAATTCAACACAGAGCATGCATGCCAAGGAACATAAGTGCAAGAGCAGAGTACGTTATTCATCCATTCAATCGATCCCATATACATCGAGCCAAACGGACATAGATCAAATGCCTCTACACACGAAGTTTCGATCATCTAAGTTCGCCTTACATCTCATACAAGATTCTACCATACCATTACTTACCCAAGGGCAACCCATTAATCGAGCCCATATAAACCAAGGTCTAATCTAATTAAGGTTCTTCAATTAATCGAGCTAAGTTCGACTGGGCCTAAGGCCCACTTCAAAGTTGAGGCCCAATAATAAATTCTTAAATTAAATCATATGGGTTGGGCCTATTATTATTTTATTAATTTCGTGTGAGGCCCAAGCCCATTTTAAGGAATTACTATTTAAGCCCATTTCCATTATTTTAGGCCCAATTTGATAACCCAAGCCCATATACACTTTTGGGTTTCATTCTTTAATGTTCATGGACATAAATTAGGCCCAATTTAAGTGGATTTTCGTCCATTAGTGGTCCATTGGTTTGATTAGGCCCAATTAGTTTGGTTTTGGCCCAATTAATTGAAATAAAAGTTCCTAAGCCCAACACCTTACTTTGGCCCAATAAACCACACGCCTAAGCCCACTAAATCAGCCCACTAATCATGTTTTCGAGGCCCATTCAGATTGTTAATCATGTCCATTAGCAAGTCCATTAGGGTATCTTAGGCCCGTTAGCTTATTTTAAGCCCAACTTGCCTTATTCAATTTCCCGAACCCACTAATACACTTCGGCCATCCCATACACGCCCAAACCGAACTCCCACAGCCTTGTATACCAAATTTCCAGCCCCTCTACAAGCCTCCAAGCTCTCAGTTTAGCCTCATACACTAACCGCTTGACATAACCTTGCTTGCCTACGCTTAAATCTTGCAATCTCTTCTAACAATCATCACAAACGGCCTCTATTGGCATTCCACAAATATATTCTACTAACCTAAACTAAGATTAGGGGTAGAGCTTACCTTAGTTGGACCGAAATCAACAACGACGGACGACGGAGCGAGGAACGGCCAAGAGTGGCTCACGGCCTACAAGGAGATTCGGGTTGGCTCGGTCACTAAGCAAGATCAAGGGGCCGTGGAAAAGAGAGAGAGATGAGTTAGGAGGCTCACCAAAGTGGCGGGGCAGCGCGGAGGAGCCGACGGCGGTTGGACGATGATGAAACGACGGCAACGGGCGACGGACTACCGCGGCACCGAGAGAGAAAGGAGAGACGGTGAGGTTGGGGGCGGCTTCAAGAGGCTCACAAGGCCACGGAACAACAAGCGAAGGGAGAGAAGAGGCTTACCGTGACGTGGAGGTGAGGTGGTGGCGACGGAACGGCAACGGGCGGCGTCGGGCGGCCGGGCGGAGAGCAACTGAGGGAGAGAGAGATGAGAGCACGAGAGGAAGAGAGGGAGAGGGGGTGCCGGCCGAAAATGGAGAAAAATGAGGGAGGAGAGAGAATGAGGGTTAAACAAGTTTAATCCAAGTTTGAATTGTGATAGTGGGTTAGGTGTAATAGTAGTTTAGGTGTACTTTGATGGGAGTCTTGTACCCTTGACAAGATTGAAAGATTGCCTTGGAAATTGGGCCATGAATGATTGATGGATTGACATGACATTGATTGATTTGACAACTGATTTGACTTGCCTCGATTTGCGTGCCAAATGCACCGATCGGGTCTCGAGCGCGAACGAATTTCGGACCAGATTTGATTTCGATCGACCGTATCTACTCTCAAAAATCCTAATTCAACTAATCCTAAGGACTGAGCATTCACCGGGGGCATTTCGGTAATTTTCCAATCACGTCTTGCTTCGCGACGTACACCGAGTGTCTGCCCTTCTGGCGACATTTCTGAAACTGACTTCAGTTCTTAATTGTTTTTATCTTACTGATTCGATTGTCCAAAGTCGGATTTCATTTTGTGGTCAATTTCATTAAGTAACGACTCTGTCTCTGTCTCAGACCAACGGGCGGCTGTTTGGAAAATTCTTCCCAGATAGCCTTTCCCTTTCGGTTGGTCATCTCAGGGTAGCTAATCCTGAGTGAGCGTCGATCAGAGTGTATTAACGAAGTATTTCCATTCATTTAGAAATTCCGATACTTGGGTCGTATTTTCAGACTGTCACAATTCTTCCCTTCTTATAAAAATTTCGTCCTCGAAATTTACATCCACCAATCCTTACAACAACAGAAATTACACTGGCAAATCAAACAGATACGGATACTTCTTCTTCATTTCGTCCTCGCTTTCCCAAGTTGCTCCTTCAGTCCCATGGTGCTCCCAGATAACCTTGACCAGCGGTATTGTCTTGTTCCTCAAGACCTGCTCCTTACGATCTTCAATCCTTACTGGCCTTTCCACGTACGAGACGCGGTCATCCATTTCAATGACTTCATGATCGAGTATATGGCCAGGGTCCGGCTCGTACTTCCGAAGCATCGACACATGAAACACGTTGTGAATCTGCGACAAGTTCGGCGGTAGTGCTAGACGATAAGCCAGTGTCCCGATCTTCTCCAGAATCTCGAATGGCCCAACAAATCTTGGACTCAACTTTCCTTTCTTGCCAAACCGAGATAGTCCTCGCATCGGCGACACCTTCAGAAATACATGATCTCCAACTTGAAATTCCAATGGCTTACGTCTCTTGTCTGCATAGCTCTTCTGCCTACTCTGAGCGGTCCTCAGTCTGTCTCTAATCACCCTGACTGCCTCGACTGACTGCTGTACTAATTCTGGGCCTGTTATGCTTTTCTCGCCAACTTCATCCCAACAAATGGGAGTTCTGCAAGCTCTCCCATACAATGCCTCAAACGGTGCCATTCTGATACTCTGCTGATAACTGTTGTTGTAGGCAAACTCCACCAAGTGTAACTGCTCTTCCCAGCCTCCTTTGAAATCATTTACGCACGCTCTCAGCATATCCTCTAGAGTTTGTATAGTCCTTTCCGACTGACCGTCTGTCTGAGGATGATAGGCTGTACTGAATCTCAACTCGGTTCCCAAAGCACCCTGCAAACTCTTCCAAAACGTAGCTGTGAAACGAGGATCTCTGTCCGATACAATACTTACTGGCACCCCATGCAATCTCACGATCTGCCTCACGTACAATTCAGCCAACTTCTCTAAGGTAGAGTCCTTTCGTACTGCAATGAAATGAGCTGATTTCGTCAGTCTGTCCACTATTACCCATATCGAATCATTGCCTCTCTGACTTCTTGGCAATCCTGTCACAAAATCCATAGTGACATGCTCCCATTTCCACTCTGGGATTTCCAATGGTTGCAATAATCCTCCAGGCTTGCAATGCTGTGCCTTTACCTGTTGACACGTCAGACACTTAGCTACATGCTTAGCCACATCCACCTTCATTCCATTCCACCAATAGTGCTGACGCAAATTCTGATACATCTTAGTACTCCCTGGATGAATACTGTAGTTACTTCTGTGTGCCTCGGACAAAATCTTTTCCTTTAGCGCCTCGTCATTAGGCACGCACAGACGTCCTCTAAACTTCAATATTCCGTCAGCAGTCACTTGGAACTCGGCCTTCCTCTCATCTGCATTCATCATCACAATCTTCTGGATATCCGGATCTGTAGATTGCATCTCCTTGATTCTTAGCTGAATCTCTGGTTCGATTTGCAACGTAGCCATCAGACTCGAGAGGTTGCCTACCTCGACCTTGAACTCAGAATCTCTGATTTCCTCCAGTAATGTCCACTCCTTGACCATCATATGCGCAATGCTCGACTTCCTACTCAGAGCATCTGCCACTTTATTCGCCTTTCTTGGATGGTACAGAATATCGCAGTCGTAGTCCTTCAACAGCTCCATCCAACGACCCTGTCTCATATTCAACTCTTTCTGCGAAAACAGATACTTCAAACTCTGATGATCAGTGTAGATCTGAAATTTCTCTCCCACCAGGTAATGCCTCCAAATCTTTAACGCGAATATTATGGCGGCTAACTCCAGGTCGTGCGTCGGGTAATTCATCTCATGTGGCCTCAGCTGTCGAGATGCATAAGCTACTACTCGTCCATGCTGCATCAAGACGCATCCCAGTCCTCTTAATGACGCATCGCTGTATATCTCAAACCCTCCAGGTCCAGATGGGATGGTCAACACTGGTGCGGAAGTTAATCGATCCTTTAGCTCCTGAAAACTTTCCTCGCACCTCTCGGTCCATTCAAACCTTGTTTCCTTCTTCAACAAATGGGTCAGAGGAGACGCTAACACCGAGAACCTTTCCACAAAGCGTCTGTAATACCCAACCAATCCAAGAAAACTTCGTACTTCAGTCACAGTTGTTGGCCTCGGCCACTTTTCCACGGCTTCAATCTTAGATGGATCCACCGATATTCCTTCTCCAGATACTATATGACCAAGAAACGCCACTCTGCTCAGCCAGAACTCACACTTACTAAACTTCGCGTACAGCGAATGTTCCCTTAATGTCTGCAGGACGATCCTCAAGTGTTCCCCGTGGTCCTCAGAACTCTTCGAATACACCAATATGTCATCGATGAAGACTATCACGAACTGATCCAGAAACTCCTTGAACACTCGATTCATCATATCCATAAATGCTGCTGGGGCGTTCGTCAATCCAAACGGCATAACTGTGAATTCGTAATGTCCATACCTCGTCCTAAAGGCAGTCTTAGGCATGTCCTCCTTCTTAATCCTCAATTGGTGATAGCCAGTCCTTAGGTCTATCTTGGAGAACACATATGCGCCTTGAAGCTGGTCAAACAGGTCATCAATCCTTGGCAGAGGATACTTGTTCTTGATTGTCACTTGGTTCAGCTGTCTGTAGTCGATGCACAGTCTTAGCGATCCATCCTTCTTCTTAACGAACAGCACCGGAGCTCCCCATGGCGAAGCACTGGGGCGGATAAATCCTTTATCCAGCAGCTCTTGCATCTGTACCTTCAACTCTTTTAACTCAGACAACGACATCCTATACGGTGCTTTCGAGATCGGCTCTGTTCCAGGTGCCAGTTCAATCACAAACTCCACTTCACGCTCAGGTGGCAAGCTAGGCAATTCTTGAGGAAACACGTCTGGGTACTCTCTCACTACTGGCACTTCCTCCAACTTCACCTCTTGAGCAGTCGAATCAGATACTGATGCCAAAAATCCCAGACAACCTTCATCCATCAGTTTGGTCGCTTCCAACGACGAAATCCAAGGAATCGACGTTCCTCCTCGATTTCCTCTAAATTCATACCCAGGGTGGCCTACTAGGTTTAGCTGTATCATACTTCTACCACAGTCTATTACTGCCCCATGTCTAACCAACCAATCCATGCCAACAATCACGTCGAAATCATACATAGGTAAAACAGCTAAATCGATCTCTTCCTCTCTATCGCCCAGAACTAACTTACACCCCTTACATCCTAACACAACAATCACTCTATCTTTTAACGGGGTGGTTACATGCAAGGTCACATTCAACGGCTTAACGTTCATCCCAGATAACTCAGCAAAACGTGCAGATACGAAAGAGTGAGACGCTCCCGGATCAAACAAAGCATAAGCAGTATGACCACAGAGAGAGACGGTACCTGTGATCACCCCTGGCGCGTTCTCAGCGTCCTTTCGCGCCACTGCATAGACTCGTCCCTGAACAGGTGGACGGTTCTGATTTCCCTGAGGAGCATTCACCATCGGCGGCTGCTGCTGCGGCTGGAACGGGGGTCTCGGACCTCTTCTCGGGCAGTTCCTCAGAATATGCCCTGTCTGGCCACATCCGAAGCAGCCCCCAGTCTTCCTTGGGCAAGGGATGTTCCCATGCCTCCTGCCACAGTCACGGCAGTTCTGATTCCCGGGGAATGACGGCTTTCCCAGGGTTCTTCTCGCAGGTGGAACGAACCTGTGGGTGTCCTTCACTGGCCTCTTGCCGAAGTCCCTGAAGTTCCCTCTTGGCACAAACCGCGATCCAGATGCGGCGGCCTTCTCCTGCAGATCTCGCTCTATCGCCAGAGCTCGCTCATAAATCTCGTTGTAGTCCCTTAGCCCAGTGGCGATGATCATGCTCTTCAGCTCTGGTCTCAAACCTTCTCGGAACCTTCTGGCTTTGTCCCACGGATCCTTGATCAGCCTTCGTGCGAACTTGGACAATCTGGCAAACTCACCCTCGTACTGATCCACGGTCATCTGTCCTTGCCTGAGCCTTATAAACTCTTCCATTTTTCTCTCCTGGGCTGCCTCAGAAAAATACTTGCCATTAAAAGCTGCGCAGAAAGCAGCCCAGTTTGGCCTCATGCCATCCGGGAAGACTCGTCCTCTGGTGGCCTTCCACCAATCATCTGCAGTCCCTTGAAGCTGATAAGTTGCCAACGAAACCTTCTCCTCATCGGTGCAACCCAGAACAGTAAAAGCCTTCTCAAGCTGTTCGATCCACAAGGCAGCTACTTCTGGACCACCACTACCATCAAACCTCGACGGCTGCAACTTCAGAAACTGCTCCACAATATGATGAGTCTGACGTCCTCCATTTCCATGCCCATTGCCTCCATTGGCTCCATTCGCAACGGCCAAGGCGGCCTCAGCTGCTTGGGCAACAGTGGCAGCTCTCTCAGCAGCTTGCCTAGCCATCAAGTTACTCACTTCGGTCAGAACTCTCATCATCTCTTCGATCCTAGGGTCCCCTTCAGACTCAGGAGCCCTCGAGCTCGATGCACCAGCAGTCGGTCTTCTGCCCCTATTGCTCATCCTCGCTAAAACTCACACCTAGAACAAACGAAATTCCCATTCAGGAATTCGGAATTCTAAATCTAGCAACCAAGCTTTCGTCTACTGTCGCGTCCACTGACATGTATATGCATGTAAATATTCGCTGCAGCTTAAATGCAGTTGGACCCAGTTGACATCTAGACTCAGCCTGAAAATGCACAACCTAGGCCACTCTGTTCGCCACCTCAACTAGAAGCCTGTCGGGAGCCGCTTCCTTGATCAGGTCTCTGCCCCGGCGACCACTCCCCGCCCTCATCGTTTCTTGGTGCGAACAGTTGTCCCAAGTTACCCACAGACAGAGTGAATCCCATTCCACGTGTCCCATACCACGCTTCATTACAGTTTTTAGACGTCCCGTCAATCCTGTCCCATACCAGGCTGACGGTCACTAAATCCAACAACATGAAATGCATGCACTTTTCAAATCCAGATCCCCTTTTTAACAACTTTCATTTGTAAACCATTTCGCCTTTAATGCAGAAGTCATGCAATGCATGATGGTCAGACAGCGCGCGACAGCCGACTAGGCGTACAACCACAAGAAATATCTTCACAGGCTAACATTCAGCAATCAGCAATCAAGCGCCCTACTCATGGGGCTCTGCCTTAGAACCTTACCTCAGGTCCTGACGCACCTGCAACTTAGTAGAGACTACCATTGCCTCAGTCTACTCTAGGCAACCAATCGAACTAAGCATTCACATGCGCCAATCAATTCATGCATTGTACCCTTTCCTGCGGCTGTCGCCTCTAGGCTAGCCGTGTCACGCCCCCGATCCCCACTCGGGAACTCGGCATCCCGTTCCTGCGGAAGATACACCTCGCACTCGCCTGGTTTGACGGTATGCGACGGCCCAGGAAATTTTTCACTTCGTCGCAACCAGACGACGCGGCCTTCAACGAACTTTCATACCTGCGGAAGCGTGCCTCCTATCCATCCACACAAGCATACAAAGCAAAGGGTAGCATAGGCAGAGTAAATACAAACAGCATTATATTCATATCAAGCGTTAGGTACAGACCCCAAAAAGAAACCACAACCTGCTGCCTAACCTACGCCCTCACTAACATCATAAGGCCAGACCAGCATCAGAAACTCAGTCCTCCTCAGGCTCCTCGTCGGAATCCTCCACGGGGTCCTCTTCTGGATCTTCCTCATCGGTATCCATGGCATCGCCCTCCTCGTGGCCATCAATCTCAGATCGCCCAGGGGACAGTAACTCCGGCAGTGGGTCGGGATCGATCACCTGGCCTCCATACTCGGTAGGCTGCAGCCAGAATGGGTCCTCCTCCATGGGTATCGGGGGATCTCTCTGGGGTCCCTCAAAGCCATGAAGGCCCTCTCTAAACCAAGCCTCAAACCTATGGGGCACTAAGTAAGGACCTCCCTGATCTACGAGTACAGTCGTCACATGCCTATGCCACAGGGTAGCGTGCATATCAAAATGGAGGGAGATATGAGTTTCCATCTGAATCGGAAGTCCAAAAAGCATCGGCGGAGCGGCCATCACTGGTGACCTGGATCTGAAAAAGGAGGCAACCAACGCCAGTGAGTCGAGGACTCAGCAAGCTCACCACTAATCCTAGCGTAGGGTAGGATATACAAGCGGGGTCGGTCCCAACCAATATCTAGGTTTCAGGGTTCAGGGTCCAACCACTCTCGATCTCCCCAGATACTATAACTCATCGTAATCATCACGAACCACATAGTAATACAAGTTGTACAATACAGACGGGCAATATCAAACAATCAGCAATCATGTCATGCAATGCTGCAGGCCTCAAGCGGCCATCACGGATCCCATGGATCAGCCCGCCTATCACTCCAATTCCCATCAGGGCTCAATCTCAGTGCCACACGGCAAATACCACACTGCGTTTCTGACGCCTTACGTTGGTCTCCCTTTTCTCTCCATTTCCCCATCTTGGGCACATTCTCATGTCACATCTTCGGTGACTCATGCAATGCTCTGAATGTATGCAGGGCCCAAGTGATCACATCGACAATTCAACACAGAGCATGCATGCCAAGGAACATAAGTGCAAGAGCAGAGTACGTTATTCATCCATTCAATCGATCCCATATACATCGAGCCAAACGGACATAGATCAAATGCCTCTACACACGAAGTTTCGATCATCTAAGTTCGCCTTACATCTCATACAAGATTCTACCATACCATTACTTACCCAAGGGCAACCCATTAATCGAGCCCATATAAACCAAGGTCTAATCTAATTAAGGTTCTTCAATTAATCGAGCTAAGTTCGACTGGGCCTAAGGCCCACTTCAAAGTTGAGGCCCAATAATAAATTCTTAAATTAAATCATATGGGTTGGGCCTATTATTATTTTATTAATTTCGTGTGAGGCCCAAGCCCATTTTAAGGAATTACTATTTAAGCCCATTTCCATTATTTTAGGCCCAATTTGATAACCCAAGCCCATATACACTTTTGGGTTTCATTCTTTAATGTTCATGGACATAAATTAGGCCCAATTTAAGTGGATTTTCGTCCATTAGTGGTCCATTGGTTTGATTAGGCCCAATTAGTTTGGTTTTGGCCCAATTAATTGAAATAAAAGTTCCTAAGCCCAACACCTTACTTTGGCCCAATAAACCACACGCCTAAGCCCACTAAATCAGCCCACTAATCATGTTTTCGAGGCCCATTCAGATTGTTAATCATGTCCATTAGCAAGTCCATTAGGGTATCTTAGGCCCGTTAGCTTATTTTAAGCCCAACTTGCCTTATTCAATTTCCCGAACCCACTAATACACTTCGGCCATCCCATACACGCCCAAACCGAACTCCCACAACCTTGTATACCAAATTTCCAGCCCCTCTACAAGCCTCCAAGCTCTCGGTTTAGCCTCATACACTAACCGCTTGACATAACCTTGCTTGCCTACACTTAAATCTTGCAATCTCTTCTAACAATCATCACAAACGGCCTCTATTGGCATTCCACAAATATATTCTACTAACCTAAACTAAGATTAGGGGTAGAGCTTACCTTAGTTGGATCGAAATCAACAACGACGGACGACGGAGCGAGGAACGGCCAAGTGTGGCTCACGGCCTACGAGGAGATTCGGGTTGGCTCGGTCATTAAGCAAGATCAAGGGGCCGTGGAAAAGAGGGAGAGATGAGTTAGGAGGCTCACCAAAGTGGCGGGGCAGCGCGGAGGAGCCGACGGCGGCTGGACGATGATGAAACGACGGCAACGGGCGGCGGACTACCGCGGCACCGAGAGAGAAAGGAGAGACGGTGAGGTTGGGGGCGGCTTCAAGAGGCTCACAAGGCCACGGAACAACAAGGGAAGGGAGAGAAGAGGTTTACCGTGACGTGGAGGTGAGGTGGTGGCGACGGAACGGCAACGGGCGGCATCGGGCGGCCGGGCGGAGAGCAACCGAGGGAGAGAGAGATGAGAGCACGAGAGGAAGAGAGGGAGAGGGGGTGCCGGCCGAAAATGGAGAAAAATGAGGGAGGAGAGAGAATGAGGGTTAAACAAGTTTAATCCAAGTTTGAATTGTGATAGTGGGTTAGGTGTAATAGTAGTTTAGGTGTACTTTGATGGGAGTCTTGTACCCTTGACAAGATTGAAAGATTTCCTTGGAAATTGGGCCATGAATGATTGATGGATTGACATGCATTGATTGATTTGACAACTGATTTGACTTGCCTCGATTTGTGTGCCAAATGCACCGATCGGGTCTCGAGCGCGAACGAATTTCGGACCAGATTTGATTTCGATCGACCGAATCTACTCTCAAAAATCCTAATTCAACTAATCCTAAGGACTGAGCATTCACCGGGGGCATTTCGGTAATTTTCCAATCACGTCTTGCTTCGCGACGTACACCGGGTGTCTGCCCTTCTGGCGACATTTCTGAAACTGACTTCAGTTCTTAGTTGTTTTTATCTTACTGATTCGATTGTCCAAAGTCGGATTTCATTTTGTGGTCAATTTCATTAAGTAACGACTCTGTCTCTATCTTAGATCAACGAGCGGCTGTTTGGAAAATTCTTCCCAGATAGCCTTTCCCCTTCGGTTGGTCATCTCAGGGTAGCTAATCCTGAGTGAGCGTCGATCAGAGTGTATTAACGAAGTATTTCCATTCATTTAGAAATTCCGATACTTGGGTCGTATTTTCAGACTGTCACAAGTCGGCTGTGGCTGGTGAGAATTTCCGATGACCCTCGTTAGCCAAGAGGGGAAAGCAAATAGATTTTTTTTCAAAATAACTAAAAAATAAAATAAAATAAAAATCCATGTGTACATTAAAAAATACAAAAAAATTGCTCTGGTGATGCCACATTAGATTTTTTGGGGTCCATGTAGGATTTCTGGTAGGGCATATCGACAATGACACTTAAGTAATCGTTTTTCAAATTTATAGTACTCAAGTGAATGAAAAAAAAAATTGCGACACTTGAGTGATCGCCATATACAAGTTGTGACACTCACGTGTATTTTGGCCAGTAAAAATATATTAGTAGCTTATCTACCATGGAGATGTGATTTTAGCCTTTATAAAAAGAAAACCGCCTCTTAAATCCTTGTCATGCTTATGTCACACTTAACTAACAGGCTGACTAAATTTTTGAAACACGGAGCTTCTCACGTCCCTTTGTTGCGCATGATGATAAAAATTGAGTTTCAATGATTTTAATAATGCAATGCCACACAATTCCACTTTCTCGATTCGAGAAGTGTGTGGTTGGATCTAGGGTGGAGTGCTAAGTGATTCAACGTTCAGAGGTCACCACTACATTTTAACATGGGAGAAAGAACATGTTGGAGCGACCTAAAAAAGATTGATGTATTCTAAATTTTAGGTTAATGGATTACCAAGTTAATTAATTAACTTGGCTCGAACTCTCTCAAGTTCTACTAAATAATGATTTATGGTTTAAGTGATCATCAAAACAAAAGATTTTAATTTTTGAAGTTGCCACTAATTATTTTGAATAGGTAGATTAGACACCTAACTAAAGTATTGGAAGGAATACTTTATTCCTATGAGCAAGAGATCAATGAGTTCGAAGACTTGGCTACACTAATTTTTTAATTAACATCATTTCAGTAACAATTTCATGAAAAATGTTCAATTTGACATTTATGATAAATCTCCACTTGAAGTTTAAAGGTGCGAAATTTTTTATTTTACGACAATGTGAAGAACTAAACTATATGCAATGCATGTTATGAGTGCTTTCTTTTTAAAACATGAATTTTCATTTTTGAGATGTAATCTGAAAAAAAAAATGTGGTTCAACATAAATATTTACAAGATAGATCACGCATGCAATCACTTACATGATGTGAATTTTTGAAAGATGTAATTTTTAAACTTGACAATAGAATAATATATCCAACAAAATTTAATCGGGATTCAAATCAATCAATTTAGGAAATGAAGTTTTTTGATATTCTAAAAGTTAGAATCGTTATCTAATTTGACGGATTTGACTACTAAATTCAAACTTATATTGCGTTGTTGATCAAAATCTCGGATCACGACTCCAATGATGGAGATGGATGCAGTTTTGTGTCAATGAAGGAGGAATTGGCGATGGTGGTACCGAGCTTCCAAACTTTCACTCTCCAAAACTTTTCTCTAAAAATATGCTCTCATTTGATTCCTTTTGGATTTTTTTCATCTCCATCTTTTTTTCTTCATCTCCATATCCATCTCCATTTCTTAATCAACTCTTCTTCATCTTCCCTTGTCCATCAACTCTTCTCCATCTTCCTTTCTCTCTCAACTATTCTTCGTCTTTCCTTCTCCATCAACTCTTCTAAATCCTTCCTTCTTTCTCCATTATCCCTTTCTCCACATTCCTTTCTAATTTTTCCACTAACTCGCCTTTTTAGTTATTTACAAAATAATATCTCAAGTTTTAAATATTTACATTCTAATCCTTGAAGTCTTAAGTATTTGCAATTCAGTCCCTAAGAAAATATTTCTTTAAATCCAAGCATTAATAAAATTTTCAACATATTTCCCTCATGCTTAGTCCAATTGCCTGTCAATTTAGGCTCATATCCTCCGCCACAACCAGAATGAGATGTATGAATAAATATAAAAAATGATTTAATTATTTTTAGCAAGAACTAAAATTAGTTCTATACATATTTTTATGAAAAATGATTAAAAAGATTAGTCAAAATTTAGGTGCCAAGACCAATACTGTCTAGAGGGGGATTGATAAGTTGTTTTTTCAAACTTCGTGGCAAATTCATGATGACAGGTGCTAGTTTTCCTAATAAGTAGATGCAACCAATAATGAACAGAGGAAGAAAATAAGACGAAGAAGGAGAAAATTGCACAGAGGTTTGTAGATGTTCAGTTTTTTTTTCCCTTGACTACAACATCTTCTTTCCAAGGTAACCACCTTAATACTAGCTGGATTCCTCTAGTAATATTTAAGTTAAATTACAATTGGTACGCTATGTTCTTATCATTATCACACTATCGTGACACGAGTACTGCTATTATCCTTGTACACTTGCTTATAATTTGACTACAAAGTAGCAAGAATACTTCACAGAATTTACAGACAAATGTACAAGAATTTGGCATGTCATCATAGGATCTGAGTCGGAAACCGGCCAAAATTAAGGGCGAGCAAGTCAGACCAAGTGAATCAAGAACTACCCGGATCGGACCATACCTGACCATTCCAAAGGGCAGTGTTCTGTTTTCTGATCCCTAAAATTGAAACCGGTGTCCAGATTGGGTATATGATAGGACCAGATTGATTCAGTTTCCGGTCCTTAAAATTGAAACCGATGTTCGGATCGGGTACAAGGCAGGAATGGACTCGACCAGACCAAAATCAAAAGAATTTAATTTTTTTTTCATACCTCTCCCTCTTTCCCTCGGACCAATTATTACTTTTTAATTATGAATATTCTTTTGCGATAGAAATACTATTCTTTATTTGAGCAAGGTGGACGAAGTTATGCCACGTGGCTTGGCTTTTATTCATATGGCTCGTCCTTAAAGCCTTCCATGCATTCGATTTGGGACTTGTGTCGTGTTTGAAAAATTTGCACGGCTTCTCCTCTTGCGCTGAGAATTTCACATCGACTCATTCCATGCGCACGTCGAGAGTCCTTTGTTCCGAAGCCTTCCATGCGAATGCTGAGTCCCACCTTGTGACTTTGGACACAAGTTCCACATCGACCGCATGGAAGGCTTCAATGACAAGCCATGTGAATAAAATCCAAGCCATGTCGAATGCCTGCTTTTCCCAGCTAGGTAAAGGGAAGTGGTGCTCAAGGCAATGTTGTGATGAAAAAGTAGAATGCAAAAAAATGTGTGTATTTAAAGTACATTTCATTAGTTTCATTGGACCGCTCGAAAATTGGACTGGATCAGTGGTCTGATCCAGCTCCTAGTTTGAATATTCTTTGATTTGGTCCCTAGTTATGAAAATTAAGAACCGGTCCCTTCGGTTTGGTGCCTTGTTCCTATGTGGGACCAAACTGAAGTCGATCACCTCTATTTGAAATCTTGCCTGAGAGAAGATAGGGGTATGCATAGTCTGAGTTGGTAGTCTCAATCCTCAAATTTTCGGGACTGAGGATTGAACTGGGATCGACAGTTCGATTTGGCTCGGCTCTGATCTCATGGGACCGTTAACACCAGTTGCTTGTAGAAATTTAACCTTTGCATCTAAATTAATAACTTCTAATCTCAACCATCCAACATAATAAAATATATACATGACTATCGTACAACCATCACATAAGTACTTATAATCTTAAAATAATGAGGAAAGACTAAATTAGAAAGAAAAACACTTCAAACAATTGAAACGGGATTATATTCTTATATCATTCTCCTTAAGTTAGGAAGAATCAAACTCAAAGTGGGATTACACTTATACTTTACTGAATTCAAATGTGAACAAAATAATGTGTTTGCATAATATAGTCAAGACAAAACACAGATTGAGTCAAGAAAAAACACGATCAGAGACTACATATCGACAAAGATGGAGAGGCGAGAGGAGCGAGCACCAAGGAGAGTTGTGTTGCGAAAATACATTATGCGGTGAATTATCGACTCTATGCTTCGGCACAATTTGTTAAGTGTACTCCAAACTAAGTAAACTCAATCCTTGCCTTTTTTTTTGGGGGGGGGGGGGGGGGTGGTGGGGTTTAATGGTAGCCTTAATTAAACAAGTCTTTTCTGATGGAAACCTCAAGCTAACCAAAACAAGGTAAAGGAATCTCAAGAAGGATTCATAAAACCGCCCAACTGCTTAACTTCTCATTATGTGATGTGTCAACTTCCAATTATGTGCATGATACGACAGAAAAAGATGTTCTCCAAAGAGAAATAATCCCAAGGCAGGCGGCAAGCAGTCACTTGTGACGAAAGAATAAATATAGGGTCATGAACTTTTATAAAATCAGAAAGTAAAGGCACTTTACCAATGGAATCCCCAACCCCAACTGATGTGGAGAATTTCCCAAATGGTGTAAAATATGAAGGGGTTCTTTTTTTCTTGCTTTTGTTTTGTTGGGAAGGAGCTGAGGACGGAGATGGAGTTGGCTGTGTTCAATGCAATCCTATGCATATAGAAAGATACGAATTTCTTTGTCGACAACAACTAGGGAAACAAAGAGATACCTTGTAATCGGCATGAGGTAACAATGTCGAAGCATGTTGACATTGACCCTTTTTCACTTTAAACTGTTTTCTTCTACCACGAGCTTGGTGATTTCAGACTAGGGAAGTTCGTTTGGTTGCATATTAGGAGCGAATCGGTTAAATACCTGTTTCATCCTTATTCTTATGCAGGTGCCCTTTTGCTGTTATCCCACACTACAAACTAAGAATCGTCCCCTGCATCCTTTATTGGAGCTTACCCTAGTTATTCATGATATTCCCTTGTGGAACTATATGTCTCCATAAACAAAAACCGACTATAGCATTGCAAATCACAAGGCAGAGAAAGTGACATTTACATGGGACTGTCCTTAAAGCTTTTGCATTTATAAGCAGCGTGCCCCTCCTTCATTTGCATTCAACTCTGCAGCAGGAATAGCCTACAATCCAGAAAGAGTCCATTTGTTTGAAGCATTGTACTCTAAATCTAACTGAGAAGTGTGAGCATGATGAGCCCCAAGAAGCTAATGAAGATGGCGAGGAAGTGGGAAAAACCAACTGCTTCTGACAGGAAAGGAATTTCGCATCTGGGAGATAAGGTGGAGGTGAATTCATCATTAGCACCAGAGAAAGGGCATTTTGTCATCTACACGATCGATGGAGGGCGCTTCACTATTCCTTTGCAGTGTCTCCATAGCTACATCTTCCAAGAGCTCTTCAAGATGTCTGAACAAGAGTTTGGTTTGTCGGGGGACGGTCCTATCACTGTGCCCTGTGATGCAGCTTCCATGGAGTACATAGTCTTGCTAGTGCGGAGATGCGTAGCCATAGACATAGAAAAAGCTTTGCTCAACTGCATTGCGTTCGCTCCGTGCTCGTTGGCCGCTGCTATTCATACCAAATGTGTGGTTCAGCTAGTTCCTTTTCTCGGCCAGTGAAGGAAAGACGAGACTTTGGGGTTTGTACAGCATAAAAATTTGGAAGTAGCGTAGTGTGTACAACAAGATGTAGCAGATAGAAGAGTATCTTGTAAATCTGCACAAGACACTTTATGCTTGACAGCATGAATCTGTACACGCGTTGACAATGCTAAGTGTATGAATGGACAAACCTAAAAGGAATGTGCTCCTTCAGTACGGCGAAAATGTATTTGCATATTATTTGGTTGGAAATCTCAACCTGGTGGACTTGGTAATCATCTTGCCGCATTTGTTGTCTCGTTGGTAGTGGGAAGACCTATTTGTAATGTTGGGGAACGCTCCTAAGCTGCTGTATTTTATCTGCTCTAAAACACTTACATCTTCATCCAAAAAAAAAAAAAAGAGGTTGAGAGCTCCTAGATTGCACGGTCTTGGTCGCCAATGTGCTATAAATAACTCTACTACTTAACAAGACTTGGGTCTAACGTTGTTTTGGACCTGAAATATGTGGTATGTCAGTTGAGTATTCTAGTGTGGACTATGTCTCAGCATATCCTAAAATGCATTATGGGATGAATTGTCAAATCTCTGTTTCGGCACAACCTGTCAAGTGTACTCTCCATATACCAAGGAAACTCAATCCTTGCTACTTTCTGTTAACGGCGGCCTTAATTAAACAAGTCTTTCCTAATGGAAACCTCAACACAAACAAACCGACATATACTACTCCCCAACTGCTTAACTTCCCATTCTGTCAGACGGATCCTTGACTCGCCAGAAGGACATGTTCTCCAAACTAGAATGGATCAGCATCGACTGCCATTTCCCTTTTGTTATTGGCAAACTTGATTTTTCCTTGTGGAATCGCCTCCTGATGGATTGTTTTCCCGCAAACAATATAATTAACCATGTTATTACTTCCTGAGCGGTACAAGTTACTATACTTCTTATTTATCATTCCTCTTTACTTGAAATAACTTGTCCATCTAACAAGTTTATCAGGGCATCTTTTAGTAATAGATATCAAAGATTTTGTCCAATTCAGTAATATCGAACTAGCAAACATGGGTAACTTTAGCCCTAGCCATTACTGTTCGGTTAGTTTGGCAGGCTTCAAGGCCACAAAAACGTAAGGTTTGTCGAGCATAATCTTAGACCTAGCTATCTCAATATTTTCATCTTGATCAGATTCATCCTCCGCCTCATATTTTACTACTAGAGCCACGTTTTATTTAAAGTGTTTATGTGGCCTCTTATCTTTTTCTTTGAGCAATTGCCCATATTTCTATACCCTTGTTGCCAACTGAATTAAATCGGCAATCCTATCCTTTAGAGCTTTATCCTACGCCGAATTTCAATATATTGGTGGCCAACTTTGGAAATTGTTATTTCAAGTAAAATGAGGAATCTGTTCTAACCTTCTTAAATCGAGTTAAGAAACAAGATGATCATCCGATTTGTTATTGTGCTGATAGAGTTTGGCCAAATTGGCTACCGATACTTCAGGTATTGTCCGGTAAAACTGAGAATGGAATTGATTTTCCATCTCTCCTAGTTACAGATAGAATTTGGTGGCAGATTAGTATACCGAATAAAAGTTATTTTTGACAAAGACAAAGAAAAATCGTAAGTCTTAAAAACTTATTTGTTTCTGCTTGAACACACTAAGTTAGATAATCAACAGGTTCAACTGTCAATTGACCGTCTTTGCTAGTAAAAATGGCAAAGTTTGGTGTCTTGAAAACTTAAGGAAAATGTTGGTTATTGACCAAATCAGGGTATGATTTCTTGTAGATAGGTCTAACCATTCCCCATCTAATCTGAATTATTGTTGATTAATTTCTATCAACTCCTCTGAAATCAGCTAATGATTTGGTTGCTCATCTTGTTGCCTCTAGGTGATGCTAGCATTGCCTGATCATGTAAGTGAATATTATTCGGAATATGAAGCCCATAGGGAATATTTGCCACATTTGGTGGCATAAGTGCATGATTGGCCTTATTTTTCTAATATCTGGCATTTCTGTAGCCTGTCGACTAGTCTAGCCTGCCAAATTGTTACTCCTAGTTTGATCATTTTGACCAACAAAGTTTTGATCATTTCCATTATTATGGCATTGATTCTAGGAATTTGGCCTTGCAAAATTCTTACCGCTGGTTAAAAAATCTACCCTATATAATTGGCATGGAAAAATTACTAAAAAAGTTCTAAACCAATTGCAATTGTGCCAATTTAATCCTAAACCTGTTTTTTTTTTTTGTATTAATCAAATCTTAGACCTTTTGCATTTAGGACAATTCAGTTTTTTTGACCAACTTTGTTTGGTTAGCGGACTTAGAAGCTGATGTGGATGCCTAGGCCGAGCCTAGCCACCATCGCTGCGTGAGTTCGCCGGCGATGGTTGCCAGGCAAATTGTCTGGCTGAGGATGAGACCGACTTCTGCAGTTGCGCGAGCTGGTGTAGATTCCCTTTCTATGAAGCTGATTTTGATTGGGGGAGACCGATTTGGGCTTGCACGGAGAATGCAGAGAGCCCCAATATTTTTGTGTTGATGGACGCCAGGGATGGTGGTTGCATTGAAGTTTGATTGACGTTGCGGGACGAGGGCATAGCCATGGTTGAGCAGGACCTAGATCTCCTTGAGTTTGCTTCCTTGAACCCTAACATCCGATGGTGACATAATCTATGAATTACAATCTAGAATGACAAGGCCGAGACTCGCCATGGCTGCCTGAGCTTGCCTAGCCATGGAGAGGTCACTTTGCCCAGATTTGGCGTGTCCAAACCTCACCGTCGCTGAGCAGCTCGGCCTGGGCGAGGTCAACCTCATCCTCACTGGTCATGGCCCTTGGTTTACTGCCAATCTAGTCACAAGCGGGAGGAAGGAGGAGAAGGAAACAAAAGGAAAAAGAAACAAAACAAAAAAAGAATTTTTAATAAATATTTAAAATATTTTAAAAATATTAAAATGTTAAAAAAAATTATCCATGTCAACGTTGATGTCCACATCAGCGTCGAAAGTGAACATGCAGAAGAACGTGACTTATCTTGTTGATTGATTGGGGTGCCTACAAAGATTACAACGTACAATCCCGGATTTTGAATCCATGAATAACTCTTGAGCACACCATCTATAGTTATTGATATGCAGTGCCAATGTTCTAGGCACAATCCTCTATCATCTAATATTGATTATCCACAAGAAGATAGAAATTCCAAGATAATAGGCATAACCACCATGGGAATCATGTGTTCATGTCGGTCCATCATCATCGTCTCCAACCTATGTGTTGGCAAACCTTTGCTTTGTTGATGAATGACGCTGCTTCACACAGCAAAATTTGCCATTATTTGCTATCGATAGCTTTATTAGTCGATTTTCATCAAGTTAACCTTTGCAATAATCTCACAAATAATCTCACAACCTTGTTGTATTGACATTCCGTACTATTGATGAGCTTACAGCTCGACTATTGTCTCGTTCATTGATGACTTGAGCTTTAACCAAAGTTTACTCTATTGACCAAGCTGGTTGCTCATTCATATCAACCAAGAGTTGCTCATTTTTTTTTTTGGAAAGTATAGCATAACTGCCATAACTTTTGTATGACGTTCACTTGAGTGCCATAACTTTTTTATCGCTTACTTGACTGCCATGTCGGAGGAAACTCATTCACTTGGGTGCCACTTCTGACCAAAAATCGTTCACTTGATTGCAATTTCCGGCAAATCCTTTCATGTGGACTTATTATTATTATTTTATTAATTTTTTTAATGACACATGAGCTTTTTTAAAAATTTTAAATATTTTGTGGCGTTTCTTTCATTTATTTTGATATTTTTGTTTTTTAATTTTTGGCCTTTTTTCCCTTGGCCAGCGAGGGTCACCGGCCATCACCTGGTGACCCAAGGGCCAAGGCTGGCTTGCCTTGGGCTGGTGGGGCCACGATGGCCTGAGCCTAGATCTAGCAAGGGCCCCCTCGCTGGTGGGGCCCTCGTCCAGATCTAGCGAGGGCCTTCGCGCCCTTGCCTGCGACGGGCATCGCGGCCCCGCCGACCTAGGGTAAGCTAGCCTTGGCTCCTGGTCCATCGGATGGTGGCTGACGCCGGCAATTCTGCAAAGAGAGAGAGAGAGAGAGAGAGAGAGAGAGAGAGAGAGAGAGAGAGAGAGAGAGAGAGAGAGAGAGAGAGAGAGAGCAAAAACC
Organism: Psidium guajava; assembly: GCA_016432845.1. Classification (NCBI taxonomy): domain Eukaryota; kingdom Viridiplantae; phylum Streptophyta; class Magnoliopsida; order Myrtales; family Myrtaceae; genus Psidium; species Psidium guajava. The sequence goes on from CM028225.1 coordinate 16,133,346, forward strand.
AAGAAAGAAAAAAGGAAGAACAATTTGCAAAAATAAAAAAATTTATGAAAAATTCTATATGTAATTTCAAATATTCAAAAAAATCGTTTCACCGATGCCACGTGAGCTTTTTCGGTGGCCACGTCAGTTTTTTCAGCATCCACGTAAGCAATGACACTTAAGTGGTCGATTTTTAAAAGTTATGGCATTCAAGTGAACGAAAAAAAAAGTTATGGCACTCAAATGAGTGTCGGACAAAAGTTATGTCATTTGTGCTACACTTACTCCTTTTTTTTTTTTTTGCATCATCACATCTCAATTCAACTTTGGTTGGACTTGGAATGATCGATTCTCGATGGTCCATCCAACCAAACGAAGCCCAATTTCTCCTGCTAATAAATGACAAAATGGTGACCCCAAAGATGGAGATCGGCTAAAGGGACTCAGGTCGACCTTCTATGTGGCCAACCCAACGCTGGTCGAACTCCCATTGACGTAGTTCTCATCGTTAAGGACACACGTGATTTGAAGATCCGACACCAGCCAAAAGACAAAGGAAGATTGAAGGTGGCATTCGCATATAAATAGATGAGACTGGCGACACAGCGCCTTTCATGCTGAAACGAGAGCTATCGAACTCTGTGATCTATCAATGGGGTCTTGGTGCTTTCCATGTTCGATTCGGGGTTGCATCATCTGCCCCGTGATTCTCATAAAAGTGTTCAGAACTCAATGGACCCACATATGAAAACCAAGGTTCTACTATCAGAATTCATGTTTGTTCAAGAACAGCGACATGTAGTCGAACAGACAAAATTTGCAGGCCTGCATATATATATATATATATATATATATATAAAAGACGATGGTGTTATGTTTTCTGTAGTTTGGAGTCCAGGCAATGTATGGGATGGCGACGTTTCGACGAATCCACTTGCTCTGGCATCAGACATTGAAAAAATACACGGGGAAAAGCTGAGCCATGTAAGTTATTGAGATTAATACACTTACCAGAAAGTCTGCAAGGTTTTCATAATAGGTGCGTATCGCCATGAATGATGTTTAATATAACTGTTGAGGATTGACCCTGTTACCTAAGCAAGTCGTACCGGGAAAGAATTGGCCAAAAAAAGAAATCTGAATAAAATGCCAGAGCACAAGAGCCTCCCTGTGTGAACAGACGAGGAGAAAGATAATTTTTGCAATGAGCCGGCCATAAATTATTATTCAAAAACGTCTTCACCTACTACATAAATTATCTGCGCTGGCAAATTTCCAGAAAAAAAAAAAGCCGAGGCTAGAAGAAATAGTCTGGATATTTATTGCAAATGTATATACTGTTGAGAAAATTCGTTGTAATATTTTAAAGATGACGGAATAATCAAAGATTACTAATATGTGTATTTGGTCTAAAACATCAACTTTTCATTAATAACATGATGAAAACGACCCCACTACGGGGGTCTAAAGACGGAGATATCTAAGGGCTTGGGGAGGGCGTGCTAACCAGTTTTTGGGGGAGGGCTTTTTTCCCATGGCAGGTTTGGATCGGGCCACAAATGGTCCAATTCAAGTAGATCCATTTTACCCGTGTATAACGCAGTTGTAATGCAAATCTAGTGATTCATAGCCGATCCGATTCATATCCAATTCATACCCGACTCAATTTATATTTCTAAAATACTTTCATATTTAATCAAATTTAGAAGCCAATTTAATGATTATAACTAATCCGCAAAACAATGTAGCCCATTATATATGGGTTTATGATTCATTTTGACAGGTCTAGTCTTCACTAGCCAATCAGCCACATACTATTATGTGTATTTAAGTGCATAGAATTGAACAACTTCTATAGACACAAGCATTATGCAAATACTATTGACAATCGGACGTCTATAGCATTGAAAGACACTGGCTGTGTGGAATGAGAATAAACTATTGGACATGAAATGTGTCTAAATCTGCAATGAAATTTGTAGAAGGAGAACAAGCTGTAGAATGAAGGTTCTTTATAGCTTTGATGGACCAACACAAGGTGAATAATCTATAGAATATGATGATGTCGGTTTGCTTGAAAGAACCTATTTGCAGACAAAGACCACTTTGCAGAAGGGGCCCATGTTGCAGACAGAGTGGATGGTTCTACATACGAGCCACTACAATCCTAGTGGGAAGACTAAGCTTTTTAATAATTTGAATTAGAGTCAATAAAGTGCTTTACTGTTGTCTTCAAGTGTTTTACCATTTTTGGATAAGCAAAGAGGATGTCAGGCAGACCATAGAAGTAGAGTGAGCTACTTTGGGAAATAGCTTCCTAATGCTTCACAAAAGGACGTTTTGATGGTCAAAGACGGGGGACCTAGCGGACCTTTGGCGAAGTTCGGCCCCGCCATTGTTGGATGAGGTTGAGCTCACCCTCGCCAGTGGCAGGGGTCGAGCTTCACTAGAGGCCGGTTGCCAAGGTCCGACAATCGGCTAGAGGAAGAATGAAGGCAAGCAAAAAGAAAGAAAGAGAAGGAAACGAAAAAAGGAAAAATAAAACATAAAGAAAAAATCAATTTTTTAAAAATATTATTAAAAATTATCCATGTCAGTGCCGATTGCAGCACATAGGAAGTCCAATGTCAATGTTAGTGATTTTCAGTTAAAGCTGTCATAATGGATTGAATTAGCACATGTACAAAAGGTTGAGAACTCAATTGGCACAAAAAATGAAGTTTAGAACGAAATATATATATATATATATATATTTTTGGTCTGGTTCTATTCTATTCTATTTACAAGCCATCATGTGTACTATGTGTGTACGCAGGTCGTGAAACCCTACTTCCTCCTCACGCGTCGCCACCCCAACTCCCCCCAAAGGTGGAGATTCGAATCCCCCACCTCTCCCTTCTCAATGAGAAGAGAAGAGTAGCTATTAGGGCAATCCTCCTATAGATTAGAATGGAATTGACACATTTGCAATAGGTTGGGAATTTGTTTTGGTAATTCTTCCATATTATCTCATCCCAAATATTTACTCCTCTATCTAATCTTGGTTTTTGTTTTTTGCAAACTCCCCTCCCCCCCAAAAAAAAAACAAAAAATGGAAAAGTAAAAATGGAAGCCTTTGTTTTCACCTATTTGTATCACCCTAGTGGCTTCGTTTCTACCACGACAAAAAGGGGAAATAAACATCCACACATACCTATTTAATAACTGCATGACAAATCTTCACCAAGAGCACTATAAAGAGCATGAAATGCGCAACACCTTTAGCGCTAGAAGAACAACAGAAAAAGATAGAGAGTAATGGAGAAGGAATGAAGCTGGGGAAGAGGAATGAAAAAGGGAGGGATCGTCACAATGCCCTTCATTTTCGGTGAGTCATTCAAGCTCTCCCGTCGTCGTCGTCGTCGTCGTCGTCTTCTTCTTCTTCTTCTTCTTGAATCTTTCTTTGATTACTATCATGGTTGCCTCCATTATCTACGTCGTCGTAAGTTCAACCACTCTCTTTCTCTGTGTATGTGTGTGTTCAAGAGAGAGACGACCCAAGCGAGATTATGTATGTACTAAGACAAAGTTGAAGAAGTAGAAGCCGTTCGAGGAATGACCTTTTCTTTCCATAGAAAATGGTTAAATAATAGTGACATAAACAAGATGATTTGAGGTGATAGAGTAATTAAATATTAAATCATGCCTTTTTCAATAACTTAAGCTTTTAGAGTAGTTGACAGTGGCCCATGAAAGACTTTTTTTTTAGGAGCCTTAAATCGTATGCAACACTTCTCTTTATCTTATGTTATATCCACATGTATATACGTATATAGAGAGAGTACATAACCGTCCCCTTTACAGAATTGACGGTCCATTGTCGGTCACTAAACTTAAAGTTGGAAACGGGGGATATGGCTAACCCGGTTTCATATTTTCTGTGACTTTGACCGGATGGTATTTCCTCCTTGTGGGTGTGTTTGTCTTCGATAAAATCTCACGATACTATTTTTGAGATAAATGTTTTTTGGGAATTTTAAAAAAAGGACACTTTTGATGCCAAAAATTTTGTTCGAGATCACTTTAGTACCAAAAGTTTCAATCAGATCACTTTAGTGCCAAGTTAGACACAAAAAGATCACTTTGGTGCCACTGGCAAAAAATTTCGATCATTCTCAATACGTTGCATTTTCATTTAATTCTTGAATTTTCAGTGATTTTTTTAAAAAAAGAAGACCAATTGGACTTCAAAATTTAGAAAAAAAATTAAAAATTGATTTTAAAGATATAGAAATTAACATAAAAATTTTAAAATAAAAATTTATTTAAACTAAATTGAAATAAGCTACAAAATCGACAAAAAAGCCAAAAAAGGGGAGATTTGTAGGCGGTGTGGGTTGTAACCATTACCGCTGCTACCCCACCATCGTTAGCTAGTGGCGACCCTTGGTTAGACTTGGGTGAGGCTCGCCAGGCTCTCACTTGTGGCTGGGGCTCAGCGACTCCTATTGGCCATTGTCGATGATGGTGGGATAGCAAGGGCTAGCCCTTGCTGCCTGTAGACCCCCCTTCTTTTTTTTAAAGCTATTTATTTTTGAAAATTCCAGCTTATTTTTCAAATTACTTTAAATAAAAATAAAAATTTTAAAAAATACTAGGTGGATCTCTGGCGAGCCACGTTAGCGTTATATATTAATAAAAAAGTGCCTTGTCAAATTTCTGGGGAAGTATATCGAAGTTAGCACTTAAGTGATTATTTTTCAAAAAACAATTTAGCACGAAAGTGATTCAATTGAAACTTTTGGTATCAAAATGATCTCCGTACACAACTTTTGGCATCAAAAGAGTCTTTTTCTTGAGAATTTTCAAGTTCAGATTTTATTTCCTAACTTTAATAATGCACATGTTCTAATCGAAATAGTTTTTAAGTAATTGATTTTTTTGGTGGAACAAATGTGTGAAAAATCAGAAAACTGATTAGCTCGACGCACTGCTAATTCGACGGCATGATCAATTGAGTTTTCTTTTGGTCTTTTTTCTTTTTGAGATGAAAACGGACTTGTTGATTTGGGCATTTCTTGGTGAAGAAGTTGCTCTAGCCACTAACGCGAGACGTTACCTATTGAGAGAATATTAGGTGCTCTTGGAGCAAAGATGAATTGGTGCTCTAGTCCACTCAATGAGCGCCACATGGCAAAGTGAGGCCCGTTGTCAGAAATTTTTCAAAGCCCATTTGCCGTTTGCTCTCTATTTATTTTTCCTCCATTACCTTTTTCCCCCTTCTCTCTCTATATATCCCCTCTTCTGTTTTTGATGATTGTCCTAGTCAGAAGGAAAAGACTTCATGCTGAGAAAATTTGAAATCTCTCTGTCAAGTTTTCTCCTCTCTCAAATCCCTCCCCTTATTTTAAGCTCGTAGCCTTGCTCCTCTCAAGTCCCTCTTCACCACTGCTCTGCTCTCTCTCTCAAATCCCTCATCGGCGTGCAAAATAGAGAAGCGGTCGCAAGAGAAGGTCGGAACTGCTTCTCAAATCCCTCGTCCATTTCGTGAAGCTCATGACAAATGTGGGTTGTGGCTTCAGAGCTTCAACGCTCATTTTGTGTTGCAAACTTTGCTTGCGAAATAGAGAAGTAGTTGCGAGAGGAGGTTGGACTGATTTCTCAACTTTGACGGTGCGCTTAGTGACTCATTTTGTGTTGCAAACTTTAATTTTGGTTAACGTGCATCGGGTGTTGGTTCACTTTGTATGGCAACTTTGATTGTTAGTGCACTTCGTTTGCATATTAGGAAATTTGGCAACAACTAGCACTATCATAGCAAGTGTGTTCAAGAAGAACATAGGATTCTGGTAGTCGATCGTGTGAGATGCTATCAAGTAATTGTCAAGGACCATTAGAACAAAGCTAGATTTGTGCTCGCGTGATGAATAAAAAAAAGAGCAGCCCGGTGCACGAATCATCCCCGCGAGGCGGGGGTCCGGGGAAGGACCCCACCATAAGAGTGAAAGGAGGCAAGCATTACCCTGCATTTGCAAGAGGCCGCGTCCAAGGCTCGAACCCGTGACCTCCAGGTCACACGGCAACACCTTAACCAGATGCGCCAAGGCTCCCCTTCCCATAAATAAAGTTAGTTCACAAAGATTTGGTGCTAGCATAGCAAGCATGCATCAAGGAGATTACAGTGAGTGACTACCTATAAATTTTGAGCTAGAAGCTTTTCCGTTGACTAAGGGTACCTAGTTTTTAGAGTTCTTGCCATGTTTATGAACTAGTGACTAGAGTTATTGTAAGTAAATTGATGGTTATGGTGAATAACGACATGTGCAGATGCTATCCAACTATAGTTGATCTGAAATCATTGGCTAGCGAAGTATTTTTCAGCTGGCCTTAAAATTCAAACCTTTATATGCTCTCTACTCTGTAATTTGGACGGAAAAAAATATGATATTTAGAAGTTTGAGATGTTATCGAGTATTCTACTCTTCGAGGGTATTCTAAGTATAAGCTATTTATGTTTGTGAACTAGATCCAATTGTTTTGGGAATTTCTGTTCATATTTGATGTCAAATCAAAAGATTTAGAGTCGGTCATGGTATGTCTTTCCTCTTAATATGATAGTAACATTATGTTTTTTTTAACCAATGAATGCCTTGATCCTTTCGATGGATCAGAATGCGAAGCACTTGATCTATTTGTGAATGAGCTTCTTTGTGTCGATAAAGGTATTCATTACTGGCTTTATCATTGTACTCATAAAACTTGTAAATCTGGTTGTCACTTCAACAATGCCTAAACCTAATAAAAGAAGAGTGCTTGTTCATGGAATTTTGCCTTTTTTTAAATTGGTTGTAGCTACAATCTATGCCTCTGTAGCTGGTACTCTCTTGTCTAGTTAGTAATCAAGGAAATATATGAAAAAGGCTAGCAGTAATACTAATTTAGAAGTGCGTGTATACAAGGTGTGAATACTATTTCATGTATATAGTTTTCATGAAACCCGCTCTTGATCTATCAAAATTGAAATAAAGTATGGACATAAAAAAACTTGTGCACTAACTTACACTTTCGCTATTATTCAGCAAATAGTTTCTAGTCCTCGGTAATTATTTTTTCTGCATATTTGAATTGTTTTCGTCAGTGGAGTTTGGGTCAACTAACCCTTTCCTGAATTGTTTCCGTGTATCTGAATTGGGTTCCCTATATTTTTCTTCCAATTCCGTGATGTTGTGCTTGATTATCTAATCTACTTTGGATAATATGATATTATTGTTTTAGTATGACATCTCGAGGATCTTCAAATTAGTCAGTTGATTTTCCATCCAAGATATGTCCATGTCCTCAAGGGAAATTATGCACGATTAGAAAAGTGCAAAAGAATCCGATTAATTGAGGAAGAATATATTATGCCTACACTTGTAATGAAAGTATATCAATTTACTATGTTGTGCATGTTCAAACATATGTTATACTTGATGTTGCTTACCATAGTTTTTTTTTTCTAGACAAATAATTGTTGAGAGTTTGTGCAATGGGTTGAAGATTATATTGAGGAACGCAGGATCTATTCATCCAAAAATATTGACCCAATCAATTCTAGAGAGGCATCAAGCCAAAATGAAGAATGGACAATCATAAAAGGAGAGTTTAAGGAAGTTAGAGAAAAAATAGGCTTTATCATGCCACTACTAATATTATATGAAATAATCATATCTTTCCTTCTTGGAATTGTGATTTCTGTGTTACTATATAAGCAATTCAAGTAGTTAATCTTGATGCTCTCGTTTTTTTTTACTTGATCTTATACCACATATAAAAATATCATCTTTACAAAAAAAAAAACATATAAAAATATCATGGCCAAAAGCTGAACTCCATTTATGTTTAAGGTTGTACAATCTTCGAAGCCAAGTGTTATTCTCAGTTTTCCACTCCTCTTCCATTTCCCTCCAAGTAGATTCAAATTCATCCTCTAACTTGTATATTTACATAAACGCAAAGAAATATCTATCCTTTAACTCGTGGTAAAGCTATGGAATATTTTGATTGTCATTTTTCTCAATGTGCCAAGTGCATAAATGGTGTTGTGTATTTGGAAACACTGTTCTAATGGCTTTTGCCATTGCTTGGTCTAGGTCAATGAAGATGGTTTTCATAGTCTTATTGCCCAAAGACTCCAAAAATACCTCAAATAACCAAATAAATAAATAAGTAGTCTCATCCAATAAAAATTTGCAGTTGAACAAAGTATTCTTCCAATGGTGATTAACCCCAACAAAAGGTGCACATATCATGTTATGTTTGTTTGTGCGATACATAATATCAAATACCAACACATCACCAAAAATAGTTGTAATCAAATTTGGACAAACTATCTCTCCAAAATAGATTTGTCAACTTACCCTCTTGATCTACCCGCACAACATAGAAAAATGTCGGATTTTGCATTTGCATGTCATGAAAATAATTTAATAGACCTTGACAATCCCCCCTTACTTATAACATTGGATTTTTCTTTTTGTAAGTGATTTTGAGCATCACATAGGATGAAATGCAAATTTTAGCTTCCTCCTGCTCTGTTTGCTAAGAACTTAAATAGGAAGTCCTTCCAATCCCAGATTTAACCATATCAGCTAGGACGGCCTTCTTGTTATCATGTATCATTTTTGCACATCTTATCAGATACTTTTGATTTTCGAGTGTAACTGCATGATTACGCCCATAAACACACTCTATAACTTCGAAGACACCATTGTCCACCTTAAATATGATATGAGCAAGATAGCCACATCGAACTTCAAATCTCTCATATTTCCTTTCTTAATGGGATACGGTCGTAGAATGCCCCTCATAGTTACATATAAAAATTTGTCGAGTTATTTCTCCTTTAGCATTTCTAACCACCTTACCCTTCCTCATTCCAAATCCTTTGCCAATTGCATAAACAACATAAGCATTATATGTTTCATGTTCATTTGGAAAAATCATACCTACTGTAGGCTCAAAACTTTTTTTCAAATCACGCATTATATATGCAAGATGAGAAGTTTCATCCTGCAATAACAAGAACAAAAAGTAATTAATATAATGCTTTTACAAGCAAAATAACATCTCATCCATTACTTAAGAAAGAAAAATATGTCTCTCATAGTATGAGTAATAAATTACCTATGATTCATCCATTTGATAACTTTGCATGTGCAAAGTAATTGATGTAACAGCTTAAAAAAAATAGCAACAATCTCGTCAAAATCAAGTTCAATGCAGCAAAAATCGCAATGAATGGATGTTCTAATGGCTTCCTTAGTCGACTTTCAAAATCTTGATTTCCATAGAAAAGGCAGATGAATCTGAACAAAAACCAACTGATAATTCGAGAGTAGGTATAGAGCTTAGCATGCCAAAACGAGAGTCTAGACGGCTTTCACGTCATGGAACCTATATTTATATATCACTTCATTTGTGCACCACATCTAAAGTAAGACTCAACCATAGTTGGCCAATTGTCATTTTGATAAGTAAGATTGCGAGACTAAGCCACAAATTATATTGCTAAAGCTTGTGGCTTACATCTACATCCATGCTTAGTAAAAACTAATCACTTTCAACATTTAACTAGAAGAAAATTTGTAGTCTCTTTTTGGCATTTAAGGATATCAACCATTTAAAATTTAGAATGCAGATATGTAGTACCTATTTTCATTTCTATCAAATAGGCGCTTAAGATATAAATGAAGCTGCAAATTTTATTGATGTACCTATACACTATTGGTGCAAAGACTAAGCAGCTAAGTTGCACATGCTATAATGCAATACAGAAATCTTTAATCAGCTAGTTGTACTTTGCCATACTAACCAGGTCTTTCCATTGCTATCAATTCCAAACTTGCAGTGAACTTGCACTTACAAAGGCATCACCAAAGCTAGAAGATTAACCAGAATTCTATCACAAATCAAGGATAAGAACAAAGAAACGATCATAAGATATGTTGCACAGCGACAAGAAGAAAAATGCTCACAAATTCAGGCCCCATCCCCATGGAAATGCCTTGCACCTTTGAAACCTGACCTTCCCATTTCACAGAATCAGAGGAAGAACTTCGTTGTTATGAAGAGTTGGATGTAAAGGAAGAAGTTAAGGAAATAGGCATCGGAATGGAAGAAATAGTTGCAAGGATGTTGACCTCGTGCGCGACGGTGATGGCAGGGGTTATTAAGGCAGAGGAGCTCGAAGGCAAGGGTCCTGTGGTGGGGGGAGGTGGTGGAGAAGTCTGGGGGGAGGTTGGTGGCTGGGAAGAAGTGGAAGATAATAGAGGGGTGGTGGTAGAGATGGAGGAGATGTAGGCGGTGGTGGAGTTGGCTTTATAAGCCTGGTTGGTGATGACAATGTGGATGGAGAGGGAAGGGTGGTGTGTGAGGAGGAGCTTGCCTATGCTCCCTCTTGGTTGCGAGTCCAGCCAAGTCAAAGATTGGTGATTTGTCATTGTTGCCTCCCTTGCTAGAGATCAACATTAAATACCCGTCCAAGTTGGCTCGTATCGCTCTCGACTCGAGCTTCTCAAAGATGTTGACTACAATCCCGGCCGAAGTCTACATCTTCATCTTTAGGGACGAATTCAAGAAGCCCTTGTTCTCGGGAAGACATAAATGCAGAGCTTGAGTGGACTGGTGCAGAAGGTTGGGTCTTGGATAGATTGGTGCAAAAGAGAGAGAAGGAGGGAAAAGAAGAGAGCGAAGTGGGGAAAAAAAGGTAATGGAGGAAAAATAAATAGAGAGCAAACGGTATATGGATTTTGAATTTTTTTTTTATAGCGGCCGCAATTTGCCACATGGCATTCATTGCGTGGACTAGAGCATCAATCCATCTTTGCTCCAAAAGCACCTAATATTTTCTTGTTGCCTATTGCCTCTCCTTCTTTATTGCCTTTGAAGCTTCTAGAACTCTTCGAGTTGTGTTTCAATTTCAGTTCTTTCTTTTCTTTTGTTGGTCTTGCCCACTTGCTTTACGTTGTGCCGAGTTATTATTTTGGTCTAATGGATGGTTTAGCAAAGGGAAAGTCATCGGAGAATGGTCAAACCAGTCTCCCATTTTTCCTGGTTAAAAGTTTGGGCCTGTAGCAGATGATCAGATGAAAATATATATATATATATATATAGATATAGATATAGACACATACACCACACACACATATACACATATCCCCTATTGCAATAGATGCCGCGGTTGAAGTGGTTCTGCTAACCTCCCTAGCTAAGCAACGCTCGCCTCGCAGGGGGAAGGTCGCTTGAGGCTAGCTAGGTCGCCTTGCCACTGCCTGTCGAGGGTCAAATTCACCAGCTTCATCCTCAATGCACCTCAATTGTTTATGAAAATGTTGCATTACTTGCCTTGGTGAGTAATTTTTTTTTTAAAAATGTTAAAGTTTCTTTTTCCTCTTGTTTTCTTCTATTTTCCTTCTTTATTATTATTTTTGTTTATTGTGGCTAGCGAGGATCGTTGGGCCCTCGTTCGGCCTCATCCATATCTAGGCAAAGTGGCCTCGCTCACGATCGTGATAGTCTTGGTGAGGCTAGCCTCGCTGCCCATGGGTATTTGTGAGGTACGAGGGTGTTGTGGAACCCGGACAGTGGCCATCGAGGGCTTTGTTGCCCTCACAGCAACCCTTGCTAACCATAGTAACAAAAAAAATAAGAAGGACGAAGTAAAAGAGAACAAAGAAAAACACTAATAAGAAAATAAAAAATAATTGAATTTTAAAAATCGTCAACGTTATTGAACCGTGCCACGTAGGATAACTAGTGTCCACATCAGCGATTTCTGACATGCCAAGTAGGACGGCCAGCATTTTCGTCAAGGATTCTAGACAATAATTGGCCGGATGAACATTGACAAAATAAGAAAAGACTTAAGACTCAATTGACACAATAAAAGGGTCGAGCGTTGAATTGATCATGATGCACTAGGTTTATGACTTTTTTGATAAGTTTTCTCGTGTGCGTATGTATATCCCAACGTGTGATTCATAAACTAAGAAATTTATGAAAGAGTGAATGTCACGCCCCGGACCCGTCGGACACACAACATCCCTTCACCTGCCAAACTCTTTCGCTCATCGCCTGGCCAACACTAGCGACGGCCCAGGACTCGTCGCGGCCAAACGACGACTAACAAATGTGACGGCGAAAACGCACAACCCCTGACAAACACGCATGTGGGATAGAGAGATAGAGAAAACTTAATTTACATAACTTAACACATAACAGTGAAGATTCTATACAACCTGGGAGGGAGTCTATCATCTGAACCTCGAAACACAAGTCGATCATAGTCAAAAAAGAAACAAACCAAATCAAAAAGTTACTACGCCTCGTCCAAGCACCATCGAGGAACTACTCATCTTCCTCAGACAAAGGGAACTCCTCTGGATCAGTCTCCTCCGATCCCGGAGATCCATGCTCGCCATCTGCCTGCTCGACGAACACGTCATCTGCTCCCTAGATTTCCATAACTACATCCCCATTTACATCCTGGACATCCATCGGCTCAAGGTCTACAACCTCGCCTTCAAAAGTGGCCGCATTCATCAGGCCTGTCGGCCCCATAAAAAAGACAGGTATATCCAAACCCTGCAGAGGACCCTGCCACAACTCCTGACCCACTCGACGGTACCATCCCTCGTATCTATGAGGGAGCAAAACGTCATAGCCCTCGTCGACCCATACGGTGCAGCTATGTCGCTCATACCAAACTCCGTCCATAATAGGGTACGAAAATACCTGTGTCTCAATCTCCTGAGGGATCTCGTGGCGGACAGGGGGAATACGATAAGTCATATCTACGGTCGATGGTTTGAAATGGCAATCAGCCAAAAATAGGTGAGTCGAAACTCAGTGAACACACATCTAAACTCAATTTAGTAAACAACATGCACCTCTTGCTAGAATGTAAATCATCACATGCATATTGTAACCTCAAATCATACAGATGCCAATGCAGATGCTCAATGCTTGTCGGTGGCTCTCTGGGCATTGCCGGACTTCCTGTTTCGGGTTGCCGGTGGCTCTCTGGGCACTGCCGGACTCAACCCAACCGGTGGCTCTTATCGGCACTGCCGGTCCTCGGCCACGTCGAAGACGTTTCAGGCCTGTGCCTCAACCCGTGTCTATTCACACCAAAGTTGGCACCCTTGTCTCTCCAGCTACCCCGTGCCGAGCACGTTCAGGCGCAAGTGCAATGACCGTGACTCAATTAGCTCTGCGATCGGCACCTCCTTATCACCCCGCATTCCCGGTGGCCCCTTAAACACTGCCGGGCCGTCCCGCACGGTTCTACGCACTCCGCCAAACGCACATGTCTCATGCCAATATGCAAATCAATAATGAGCATCATAAAATTCTCAATTGGCTCACCCCATAAACACTCATGCAAGCCAGTTTTGCCACATGCATTTCCCAAAATTATTCATATTGGCACACCATTCACCTCAAAATAAATCGAATAAAATAACCAAGCAATTCGTGTTGCAAAAACTCGCATTTCAGGACCCGGTTTCCATTCTAAGTCACTTAGGTTCAAAGGCAAGCAATCTAGCACACGTGGTAATTTCTAGAGTCCACAAAAATTATCAATTGACCCCTAAGGTCAGCAATAAATAATCGACATTTGACGTCCAAGAAATTTAATATTTTTCATCATAAAATTTTTCCTACTAGTCCCTAGCATACCCGACATTCTAAGTCAAGTGTAGAAATGTGCTCACCTAAAATCGAGTTCGAGCTTGGGCTAGACGGAAATGAGCTCAGGCTACGAACGGCGACGGCTAGTCACTGTTCCGACGACACTATTCCGGTGGCACTATTCCGGCAGCACTATTCCGGCGACACTGTTCACAACGACGACGACAAAACTGACGGCAATTTTTCGGCGAGGAACAAAAACACAGCAGCAAGCAAAACACAGCAGAGACAAAGAGGATTGCATCTACATCAAGCAAAAGAAGAAAACCAACAAAACATGATCAACTTTGATTCAAAACTAGGAATTCTCTAGGAGGTTTTTCGCTGTTCCGTTTTCAAAATATCGAAGCTTAACGTCTTACGAGTACACAGGCGAAAACGGAGCTCGATTCGGACACCAGACGACCTCGAACGAGCCGATTTCCTTCGGGCGCGCGTGCTGGACGCGAGAACCCGAGAGGACAGCAGAGAATGGAATAAAGCAGCTGAAAGTCTAACCATTCAAGGAGTTCCAGCTGAAGTTTTGAAGAGCAAAAGTAGTGGAAAATTAAGAGAGTACACGCAGCCTTGGAGAAGCTTCAGCCGAAAGTTCATCCAAGGAGGAAGCTCCAGGTCAGCCAAATAAGAAAATCCAGTATAGCTGAGAGCAAAAGTGGAGATTTAAGGGGCACGTAGGCTTGGGGAATAATGTTTCAGCTGCAGATTAGAGTGGAAAAAAAATGGGTCCAACTTCATTAACTCTTCTTGTCTGTTAGCCAAAATCTGAGGACGTCACAACTCTCTCCACCTTACAGGAATTTCGTCCTCGAAATTTTCACTCTACTAACACTACTAATTACACAAACAAGTGAGGGTACTTGCACTTCATTTCATCCTCGTTTTCCCACGTTGCACCTTCTGTTCCATGATACTCTCAAATTACTTTGACAACGGGTATCGTCTTGTTCCGTAGGACGTGTTCCCTTCGGTCCACTATATGTACGGGCTTCTCTACGTACGAGACTCGGTCATCAACTTCAATGACTTTATGATCGAGTATATAGCTCGAGTCCAGTTCGTACTGCCTCAGCATCGAAACATGGAACACATTATGCACTTGAGACAAATTTGGCGGCAACGCAAGACGGTACGCCAATGTTCCAATTCTTTCCAAGATCTCGAATGGCCCTACAAATCTCGGGCTTAACTTTCCCTTTTTCCCAAATCGAGATAGACCTTTCATTGGCGACACCTTCAAAAACACATGATCGCCTACTTGAAATTCCAATGGCCTACGTCGCCTATCTGCATAGCTTTTCTGGCGACTTTGAGCTATTTTCAGCCTGTCCCTTATCACCTTCACTGCCTCAACGGATTGTTGGACCAATTCTGGGCCAGTTATGCTCCTTTCGCCAATCTCGTCCCAGCAGATTGGAGTTCTACAAGCTCTCCCATATAAAGCCTCAAATGGTGCCATTCTGATGCTCTACTAATAACTGTTATTGTATGCAAATTCCACCAAGTGCAATTGTCCTTCCCATCCACCTTTGAAGTCTATTACGCAGGCTCTCAACATGTCCTCCAATGTTTGGATTGTCCTTTCTGTTTGTCCATCGGTCTGCGGGTGATATGCCGTACTGTACCTTAACTCAGTTCCTAAGGCAGTCTGCAAACTTTTCCAAAATGTCGCAGTAAAGCGAGGGTCACGGTTCGACGTGACTGTAACTGGTACTCCATGCAGACGAATGATTTGACGCACATACAATTCAGCCAGCTTTTCCAGAGCAAAGCCCTTTCGCACTACTATAAAGTGAGCAGATTTGGTCAGTCTATCGACTACAACCCAGATCGAATCGTTGCCTCTTTGACTCCTTGGTAAACCAGTCACGAAGTCCATTGTAAAATGTTCCCATTTCCATTCTGGAATCTCCAATGGCTGTAGCAATCCTCCAGGTTTGCAATGCTGTGCTTTTACCTGTTGACATGTCAGACACTTCGCCACGTGTTTGGCCACATCGACCTTCATTCCGTACCACCAGTAGTGCTGACGCAGGTTCTGATACATTTTTATACTACCTGGATGAATGCTATAACTGCTACGATGCGCTTCTGTCAAAATCTCTTCCTTTAACTCTTCATTATTTGGCACGCACAATCGTCCTTTGAACTTTAGGATCCCATCTTCTGTCACGTGAAACTCTGGTTTCCTCTTTGTTATATCCATAGTCAAGATCTTCTGAATATTAGGGTCCGTAGATTGTAATTCCTTGATCCTCGAGTGAATTTTCGGTTCAACTCTCAAGGTGGCCATCAGACTCGAGAGGGGTCCTACCTCTATCTTAAATTCTGAGTCTCTTATCCCATCTAATAATTTCCACTCTTTAACCATCACATGCGCTATACTTGACTTTCGACTGAGCGCATCAGCTACCCTGTTCGCCTTTCCAGGGTGATACAAAATGTCACAATCGTAATCCTTCAAAAGTTCCATCCAGCGACGTTGTCTCATATTCAGCTCCTTCTGAGAGAACAAATACTTCAGACTCTGATGATCCGTATAAATCTGAAACTTTTCTCCAACTAGATAATGTCTCCAGATTTTCAGGGCGAACACTATCGCCGCCAATTCCAAGTCATGCGTCGGGTAATTCATCTCATGTGGCCTCAGCTGTCGAGATGCATACGCTACAACCCGTCCATGTTGCATCAAGACACATCTTCGACCTCTTAACGACGCATCACCGTAGATCTCGAATCCTCCAAATCCTGACGATATCGTCAATACTGGTGCAGTCGTCAACCTATGTTTAAGCTCTCGAAAGCTTTCTTCACACTTATGCATCCATTCGAACTTCGTCTCCTTTTTCAAAAGACGCGTTAAGGGTCCAGTTATCGCAGAAAACTTTTCCACGAAGCGTCTATAGTAACCCGCTAGTCCTAAGAAACTTCTCACTTCAGTCACGGTTGTTGGTCTAGGCCACTTTTCAACTGCTTCAATCTTTGACGGATCCACTGCAATTCCTTCTCCAGAAATTATATGTCCAAGGAACGCTACTCGATTAAGCCAAAATTCACACTTACTGAACTTGGCGTAGAGCGAGTGCTCCCTTAAGGTCCGTAGAATAATACTCAAGTGCTGTTCATGGTCCTCAGAACTTCTCGAGTACACCAGTATGTCGTCTATGAACACTATGACGAACTGGTCTAGGAACTTCTTGAATATACTATTCATCATATCCATAAAGGCGGCAGGAGCATTAGTTAATCCAAACGGCATGACCGTAAACTCATAATGCCCATACCTCGTCCTGAACGCCGTTTTCGGTATGTTCTCCTTTCTGATCCTCAATTGGTGATAGCCTGTCCTCAAGTCTATCTTAGAGAACACCAATGCTCCTTGCAGTTGATCGAACAAGTCGTCTATTCTTGGCAACGGGTACTTATTCTTGACCATCACCTGATTCAACTGCCTATAGTCAATGCACAGACGCAATGACCCATCTTTCTTCCTCACGAATAATACTGGAGCACCCCATGGTGAAGCACTTGGACGAATAAATCCTTTGTCCAGCAGTTCCTGCAATTGAACCTTCAATTCCTTCAACTCTGACAATGCCATCCTATAAGGCGCTTTAGACATTGGCTCTGTCCCAGGAGCCAATTCAATTGCAAACTCCACTTCCCTTTCAGGTGGCAATCCTGGCAACTCTTGTGGGAAAACATCAGGAAAATCACGTACTACTGACAAGTCTTCAAGCCTTACTTCCTCAACTAATGAATCGGTCACAGAGGCTAAGTACCCTTGGCACCCTTGGTCCATCAACTTAGTCGCTTCCAGTGACGATATCCAAGGAATCGAGGTTCCTCCCCGGTTTCCTCGAAATTTGAATCTAGAGTGACCAGTCGGATTAAACTGAATCACCCTACTACTACAATCAATTATTGCCCCATGTTTAACTAACCAATCCATTCCAATTATTACGTCAAAGTTAAACATGGGTAGGACAGCCAGATCAATCAATTCTTCTCTATCACCTAAGGATATCTTACACCCTTGACATCCTAACAAGATGACCATTTTATCCTTTAGTGGGGTGACCACATGCAACAGTATTTCTAATAGTCTTACATCAATACCAGCCAGTGCAACAAATTGTTCAGACACAAACGAATGAGATGCTCCTGGATCAAATAAAGCATACGTGGCATGATCACATAAAGAAATGGTACCTGTGATCACGCCAGGTGCGTTCTTAGCTTCTCCTCGCGCCATCGCGTATACTCTTCCTTGTGCTGGCGGTCGATTTAGATTTTCTTGGGGAGCAGCTATCGCTTGTGGTCCAGCTGGTGGTCTTTGCTGTTGAAACTGCGGCCCCCGGTTCTTCCTCGGACAATATCTTGCAATATGCCCCATCTGTCCACACTCAAAGCATGCTCCTGTCTTTCTTGGGCACAAACCAATTGCATGCCTCTGTCTACAATCGCGACACCTTGCACTACCAGGGGGTGTCGGTTTTCCCAGACTCCTTCGGGGTGGAGGGATAAACCTTCTATTGTCCATCATTGGCTTTTTTCCAAAACTCCTGTCATCTCGTCTAGGCATGAATCGCGATCCAGATGCAGCGATTCGTTCATTTATATCTCTTTCGAACTCTTGAGCCCTTTCATACATCGCCCCATAGTCCCTCAATTCTGCGGTAATCAGTCGACTACGGAGTTCCGGCCTCAATCCTTCACGAAATCTCCTTGCCTTGTCCCAGGCATTCTCTATCATCCTCGGAGCAAATTTGGATAGTCTTGCAAATTCCGCCTCATATTGATCTATTGTCATCTAACCTTGACGGAGCCGCAGGAATTCCTCCATCTTTCTTTCCTGTGCAGCTTTCGAAAAATATTTTCCATTGAACGCTTCATGAAACGTTGTCCAATTCGGCACTGTACCTTTAGGAAAGACTCTTCCTCTGGTGGCCTTCCACCAATCATCTGCGGTGCCTTGGAGCTGGTAGACGGCTAATGAAACCCTTTCTTCCCCAGTACATCCCAGTACTTCGAATGCCTTTTCCAATTGCTCTGTCCAAAGAGAGGCTGCTTCAGGTCCTCCTGTTCCATCAAATTTCGGTGGATGCAACTTCAGAAATTGCTCCACTAGATGAGGTGTCTGTCGACCTCCAATGCCAGGAGCATTATTCACATTGGCTCCATGCACGACAGCTAACGTGGCCTCAGCAGCTTGTGCTACAGTGACAGCTTTTTCTTCAGCCTGCCTGCCCATCAAGGTACCAACTTCTGCCAATACTCTCATGATATCCCTAATACTTGGATTTTCTGTAGCTTGAGCTCTTGCAGCTGGAGCACCTAGAACTTGAGCTCTTGCAGCTGAAGCACCTACAGCTTGAACTCTTGCAATTGGAGCACCTGAGCCAGATACACTTGCATACTTCTTTGGTCTATTTCTGTTGCTCATTGTCCTTAGTCTGACTCACTTACACCTGCTATTATTCCATCAAAGAATTAAGACCTAAACCACCAATCAGGGTCTAGCAGCAAGCAATAGCAGGCTAGAGAATATATAATTACTAACAATCACATGCGCCAATCAAGAATGGACATACGTACCCAATCCTAGTCCAACTTAGGGGACTCTCTCTATCTAACTACCCCATAAATTCTCATCCTTATCACTCCAAACCTCGAACATTCTCTTATCGAGCTGACCTTGCTCTGATACCACTCCATGGGGGGATGTCACGCCCCGGACCCGTCGGACACACAACATCCCTTCACCTGCCAAACTCTTTCGCTCATCGCCTGGCCAACACTAGCGACGGCCCAGGACTCGTCGCGGCCAAACGACGACTAACAAATGCGACGGCGAAAACGCACAACCCCTGACAAACACGCATGTGGGATAGAGAGATAGAGAAAACTTAATTTACATAACTTAACACATAACAGTGAAGATTCTATACAACCTGGGAGGGAGTCTATCATCTGAACCTCGAAACACAAGTCGATCATAGTCAAAAAAGAAACAAACCAAATCAAAAAGTTACTACGCCTCGTCCAAGCGCCCTCGAGGAACTACTCATCTTCCTCAGACAAAGGGAACTCCTCTGGATCAGTCTCCTCCGATCCCGGAGATCCATGCTCGCCATCTGCCTGCTCGACGAACACGTCATCTGCTCCCTAGATTTCCATAACTACATCCCCATTTACATCCTGGACATCCATCGGCTCAGGGTCTACAACCTCGCCTTCAAAAGTGGCCGCATTCATCAGGCCTGTCGGCCCCATAAAAAAGACAGGTATATCCAAACCCTGCAGAGGACCCTGCCACAACTCTTGACCCACCCGACGGTACCATCCCTCGTATCTATGAGGGAGCAAAACGTCATAGCCCTCGTCGACCCATACGGTGCAGCTATGTCGCTCATACGAAACTCCGTCCATAATAAGGTACGAAAATACCTGTGTCTCAATCTCCTGAGGGATCCCGTGGCGGACTGGGGGAATATGATAAGTCATATCTACGGTCGATGGTTTGAAATGGTGATCAGCCAAAAATAGGTGAGTCGAAACTCAGTGAGCACACATCTAAACTCAATTTAGTAAACAACATGCACCTCTTGCTAGAATGTAAATCATCACATGCATATTGTGACCTCAAATCATACAGATGCCAATGCAGATGCTCAATGCTTGCCGGTGGCTCTCTGGGCACTGCCGGACTTCCTGTTTCGGGTTGCCGGTGGCTCTCTGGGCACTGCCGGACTCAACCCAACCGGGGGCTCTTATCGGCACTGCCGGTCCCCGGCCACGTCGTAGACGTTTCAGGCCTGTGCCTCAACCCGTGTCTATTCACACCAAAGTTGGCACCCTTGTCTCTCCAGCTACCCCGTGCCGAGCACGTTCAGGCGCAAGTGCAATGACCGTGGCTCAATTAGCTCTGCGATCGGCACCTCCTTATCACCCCGCGTTCCCGGTGGCCCCCTAGACACTGCCGGGCCGTCCCGCACGGTTCTACGCACTCCGCCAAACGCACATGTCTCATGCCAATATGCAAATCAATAATGAGCATCACAAAATTCTCAATTGGCTCACCCCATAAACACTCATGCAAGCCAGTTTTGCCACATGCATTTCCCAAAATTATTCATATTGGCACACCATTCACCTCAAAATAAATCGAATAAAATAACCAAGCAATTCGTGTTACAAAAACTCGCATTTCAGGACCCGGTTTCCATTCTAAGTCACTTAGGTTCAAAGGCAAGCAATCTAGCACACGTGGTAATTTCTAGAGTCCACAAAAATTATCAATTGACCCCTAAGGTCAGCAATAAATAATCGACATTTGACGTCCAAGAAATTTAATATTTTTCATCATAAAATTTTTCCTACTAGTCCCTAGCATACCCGACATTCTAAGTCAAGTTTATAAATGTGCTCACCTAAAATCGAGTTCGAGCTTGGGCTAGTCGGAAATGAGCTTAGGCCACGAACGGCGACGGCTAGTCATTGTTCTGGCGGCACTATTTCGGCGACACTGTTCACGACGACGACGACAAAACTGACGGTGATTTTTCGGTGAGGAACAGAAACACAGCAGCAAGCAAAACACAGCAGAGACAAAGAGGATTGCAGCTACATCAAGCAAAAGAAGAAAACCAACAAAACAGGGTCAACTTTGATTCAAAACTGGGAATTCTCTAGGAGGTTTTTCGCTATTCCGTTTTCAAAATATTGAAGCTTAACGTCTGACGAGTACACAGGCGAAAACGGAGCTCGATTCGGACACCATACGACCCCGAACGAGTCGATTTCCTTCGGGCGCGCGTGCTGGACGCGAGAACCCGAGAGGACAGCAGAGAAAATTTCAGCAGGGAAACAGCAGCAAACGGCAAGGTAAGTTCCAGTAGCTGAAGATCAAGAAGCTGAGGAAGATGTAGAGGATCAAGCAACAAAAATTTCAGTTTCCGAAAGAAGTAGTAAGTAGTACGAGCACAGCTAAAGAGAAAGCAAAAAAAAAAAAAAAGACAGCAGCAAGGATGAGTTGCAGCAAGGTTCCACGCGTGACTAGTGAGAGTAGATGGCTCCAAATGATGAGGTTTGACTTGCATGGCAATGTGTTCCTTAGCTAATTAATGAAGGGACAACGTGGACTTCAATTGAGTTTGAAAGTGATAGATTTCAATTATTTTTCTTGTCCCACTTGCATGGGAAATGAGTTCAATCAGGACAATGGAATAGAGCAGCCGAAAGTCTAACCATTCAAGGAGTTCCAGCTGAAGTTTTGAAGAGCAAAAGTAGTGGAAAATTAAGAGAGTACACGCAGCCTTGGAGAAGCTTCAGCCGAAAGTTCATCCAAGGAGGAAGCTCCAGGTCAGCCAAATAAGAAAATCCAGTACAGCTGAGAGCAAAAGTGGAGATTTAAGGGGCACGTAGGCTTGGGGAATAATGTTTCAGCTGCAGATTAGAGTGGAAAAAAAATGGGTCCAACTTCATTAACTCTTCTTGTTTGTTAGCCAAAATCTGAGGATGTCACAGTGAATCCTCGGATACCACAAAATAGATATTCTGTTGGTTAGATGATGGGAAAACTACTCATCAGACACACGAACTCACCGAATAAACATTTAAAAACCCTATACTGTAAGGACCTCGTCCATGCCATCATTGAGCACTAGTTTGTCCTTATTTTGTTGACAGGGAATGGCCTGTTTGACCCTATCCGCGGTACTCCCCCAGCTGAGTCCAATCCCATGCAAGGACGACCAAGTGTGCCAAGAAGCCAGCAGCGGCCAGCTCGCCGTCCTCTATGCGTCTCTCCTGCTCACAGCCCCAGCGTGGTCGCCTTCGGGGCTGACCGATTCGAACTGACTGATCCGAAACAGTCCACCAAGACGTAGAACTACTTCAATTGGTACTACTTCATGATGGGGGTGTCTATACTGGTGGCGGTGATGGTGCTCGTTTAAATCCAGGACAACATCGGATGGGGCTGGGGTGTCGGGATCCCGACCATCTTAATGTTCCTCTCGACCGTTGCTTTGGTTGGTGGGTACCTGCTGTACGGGATGCTGGATCCGGCGGGTAGCCCATTTACCCGGTTTTTACAGGTTTGGGTGGCTTCGTTTAGGAAGAGGAGGCTAGCCACGGTTACGGATTCTACATTGTTGTACGAGAATGAAGAGCTTGATGCCTCAATTTCCCTCGGATGGAAGCTTGTCCACGCCAAGCATATCAAGTAAGCGTTCTCTCAAGAAAAGAACATAAATTGAAGCATAATGAAGTTGATTTCTAAAGTGTCACCAATAGAATAAATCCAAATCCTATTCATTCGAAAAGTTCATTGATAATAGGTAAAAATGTTCAAAAAGTCTTAAATCTATCACAGTCTTGACAATTTAGTCTTGAACTTTCTAATTTTACCAATCGAGTCCTAAACCTTTTCGCATTTTGTTAATTGACTCTATTCAACCAATTGATATGTCCTAAAACTTCAATTCATGGTCCGTTGATCAAGAGACATTATTCGGGGATATCAATTGATATATAACGTCAAGTTTATCACAGCTATTCCGATACAAGATCGTTAATTAAAGGGCTAAGCTCTCAGACACCATCAAGTATACAATACAAAATGCTGCTCTTGCATGTATCGATTAAGTTTAACAACTCTTATTACGTGTTGAACTAAATGTTTTATGGGTACTATTTCCTTCACTAATTGATTGATCAAACTTCCAAGTTCCTCGACATAGCAGCAGTCGTCGCTCTGGACGACAATGTGAAATCGCCTGGACTTATGGAAGTTGATGACGGTCCATCGAGTGGAAGAACTCTCGACAGTAATTGGCATTTTATTTATTTATTTATTTTGATATTTTTGTTTTTTAATTTTTGTAGCCTTTTTCTCCTTGGCAAGCGAGGGTCACCGGTAACTCTTGCCGACCATCACTTGGTGGCCCAAGGGTCAGGGCTAGCTTGCCTTGGGCTAGCGGGGTTGCGATGGCCTTAGGTAATGGCTGTTGCAGCCTCGGCCACAGGCCGAGGTTTAGGAGAGGGTCCCTCTGCCAGTGGTCGGAGGGGCCGCAATAGCTCTCGCCTGTGGTGACAGAGGTTGCGATGGCTGTCGCCTGGGGGTGACACGACCCTGCCAACCTCAGGTGAGCTGGCCCATGGCCCTTGGGCCGCCCGATGGTGGTCAGCGCCAGTGACCCTCCCACTTGTATTCTACAAAGAGAGAGAGAGAGAGGGAGAGAGGGGGGATGTCCTCTATTGCAAAAATCAAGAAAGACAAAAAAGAAGAACAAAATTTGCAAAACAAAAGAAAATTATGAAAAATTCTACATGTACCTTAAAATATTCAAAAAAATCATTTCTTCAATACCACGTCAGCTTTTTCGATGTCCATATAAGCAATGGTACTTAAGTGGTCGATTTTTAAAAGTTATGGTACTCAAGTGAGTATCATACAAAAGTTATGGTACTCGCGGTGTATTTATTTCGTCAAAGAACTATTACAAATGTCACAAGAAGAGTTTGGATCACTAGTAATAAAGCTATCACAATGCCACTTGATGCTTTAGCAACGGAGGTACACAATCTCCCTGATGTGCCAAGGTCGTGCTGAGGGCTTGAGGCAGGATTTCTTAATGCACTTACTTATTATTATTATTTTTTTGGTATCGATGGTGTCCGGGCCAGCGTCCGTACAGATCGCCCACCTCGACTAATCATCCGGGAGAGCTAGCGCAGCATTCCACCGCCACGACCCTCCGCTTAAATCATCGGCACCCAGTGAGGTTCGAACCTAGGACCTCTCGTGAAAGGACCAGAGCGCAAACTAACTAGGCCACCGATGGATGGGTACTTATTTTTAGTCTCAGGTCATCAACTATTTCTCTGTACGAAGCCTTATAGAACAAAGATCATTTATTTTTGTGCAGAATGGAATCATGTGGATGTTGGAAGAACTTCAACACACTACATCATGCTCGATTGATATGATATAGAAGGATGAAATGTGAGTTTAATTGTATCAAATTGAAAGCCATATGGTCACCACAAGAGAACAAAACCAAAGAAATTTTCTCACACTTCAATGGTTAGAATTCACCGACTGACCATGCTACTGAATCGTCTTCCCATCTTGGAGAAGATGATTCAAACGAGCTTGGAGAAACAAAATGGTTAGGCTAATGAAAGTTCATTAGAACTTTTACCGACAGACCATGCTCCTGAATCGTCTTTCCATCTTTACTCTATTATCGAAATTAACAGTTCGATTTCCAACATCGATAACCTCCTTATCTCGTTTCGTTCTGCTGCTGCAAATGGTGACACCTCAGGGGTAATACAGAAGGAAGCACCAGCATAGTGTCTCATTCTTTCTATTTAAGTTCATGTCACGTTGATCGCACTAGACGAATAAACTTGTAGGAGTTATTTTTGTGGACCTATGTTCTCTTACCCCCCCTCAAGAACAGTAATTGACGAAATTCCGAGCAACTACATTGGAAGCCGAAATGTTTTTATAGTCTGTACTGAGGGTTTACCTTTGACAGCAGACATGCTGACTTTTAATGGGATGACAATACTCCTAATATTCTGTGCTTGTTATGTTGCACCAGACAAAAGCAAGGACAACTTGTATAGTCCAATGGACATGTTTTCTCCTAAGGGAAAGAATCTCGAAATTCACCTGCCGGACTTCATTTGTAACTAACTGGGTGATGCTGCAACTGTTTGCTATTAAAATTAAGTACAAGTACTGCCTCGCTGAAATCTCCAAGTAGTATGTCGCCTAGAGGGCATGTTAGAATATTAGTAATTCAATTCCGGACGCGGTTTGCTCCAAATTAGTGGTTCAAGCTCCTAGGTATATGAGAATCAGTTAATCATTTGTCTGTACCTGCAAAGATTCTCAGAATTCATCTTTCCTAATTGGAAGTGTTAGCCTGGAAGGTGACTTGGTCAACAATGATCAATCTCCAGGAAAATTAGGTCTTCTGGCGAAGAAAAATCTTCTTTTCATGATTGGGAGTCATGAACTTCTGCATAATGATCTTATTATCTCCTGATACCTTCTTTTGATTTGATTCTTAAACATTACGATCCCTTTTCATATTTATGATAGATATTCGATCTAAACATTGTTTTTCAATTCCTTGATTCACCTTGCATTTGAATCCCTTTAAGTAAATTATGCATGTGTTCAGGATATGCCAAATACTGTACAGAAAGTCAATGAGCAAGTACAAGTACTTTGGCATTGCCAATAAATTTGCAGCAATTGATCTGTTCTTGTGGATACATGTGAGTGAGAGACGAATTCTGGCGGGAAAACTTCAGCAAGAAAATTACAGAAAAACTCAGAATTTCTTTGATCACTCTTTCTTTCTTTTCTGTTCAGCCAAGGAGATGGTTCAAGAGCCCACAATTTAGCGTCATCCGGGAGGGGAGTTCGTTATGCCTGTTGTCCATTACTAGATTCTATCTTCTTGATTGGCCAAAAAGCCCTGTGATCCATGGCCTCCTAGTACCTGCCATGTCCTGAACTACCAGACAACCACAGATACCATCCTACTTGTACATCTTTTGAGTTATTTTGGCGACCAGACAAAAATGTGCATTTTGACATCACATTCGGTTGCTTTCCTCAACGACCAACTACCTGACCTCCCATAGAAATTCCCGACGCAACGAAGATATGTCCACTGTAACTGTCACATGCCCCCTCAATAAATAGGCTTCCCCGATTTCGCTCAACTCACAGCAGGGTCCTCAATCTCCTTTCATCTTGCTGCTTGGAGTCACTTCAATCTCTGGCCCGACCACTTATCTGAACAATATGATTGGCCGCAGGAAGTGTGTCGAGATGGCTAGGAAGTGGACGAAACTTGCTGCCATAGGCAGGAAAAGAGTTTCTTTCTTCAGGGCCGATGCTGAAGGTTGCAAAACAGAGAATTTAGCTGATAAAGGTTGTTTCGTTATCTACAGCATCGACAGGAGGCGCTTCATGGTACCCTTGGCATGTCTCAGCAGTCGTGTTTTCCAGAAGCTTCTTGAGGTGTCCGAAGAAGAGTATGGACGATCCAGCGATGGGCCAATTGTAATGTCTTGCGATTCAGCTTTCTTGGAAACTGTAGTAACACTCATTGGACGAGGTGAATCTGAAAATTTAGAAAAACTCCTATTTGATGCCATTAACTCCAACGCTGCTTGTTGTCTTCGTCCTGATGAAGCTATGATCCAGCGGGTAGCTGTTCCTATTTGCTAATTGA
Organism: Psidium guajava; assembly: GCA_016432845.1. Taxonomy (NCBI): domain Eukaryota; kingdom Viridiplantae; phylum Streptophyta; class Magnoliopsida; order Myrtales; family Myrtaceae; genus Psidium; species Psidium guajava. Next base: position 16,160,306 of record CM028225.1, read on the forward strand.
TTAGATCACTTACTTCTTGTAAATGCTAATTCTAGATAGTGTTCTTTTAGCTCATTAGTTGGTTAAGAATTATCACAGAAAGAAAATTTCACCTCGTCGTATGGTCAACACAGATAAAGTGAAGGCGTTTGATTCTGTGGCAACCTTAAAAGGGGGAAGCCACTTGCAATACTGCATGAACCAGTGGCAACAAGGTTTCGATTCAAAAGAAATAGGGGACACGCTACTTCAATACTGCATGAACCACTTGCAATACTCCATGTGAGGATAGACAAAAGAAATAGGGGACATGCTACTTCAATACCGTGAAAATGGATACGCATGACCCTCAACCTGGTGGATTTGGTAGTCACTTCGCAGCATTTGTTGTCTTGTTGGTAGTAGGGAGACCTGAAGATTCGATTCTAATCAACCGAAGAAATGTTCAGGGACGAGAACAATAAGAATTACTTTATGTGTAGTTATTGTTAGAATATGTCCCGAATTTGAGCCCGAAGCAAAAATTTGAATTTTGGAAATAAATATATCTTGATCTTGAAATTAAAGATAAGATTTGTTTTAAATATCATGGAAATCTATTTTGATGAAAATAGTGTGATATATTCTATTTGATATATTTCAAAACAAGATCAAGAAAAATATTTATATTAGAATTGAACTTTCCACGTGAGATAAAGATAAAATAGGAAAGTCAATCTTGGTTTTCATTGACTGAAATTCCCTATTTTATTTCTCCAATATATGTGTGGCTTATTTGTCTATATACAAGTCGGCCGTTGTTGAGAAGATGAAGATAAAGGAATAGTTGTTTCGTTGAGTGCTTGGCAAGGGTTTATTTTCGCGGAATTACATCAAGAATTCAAGTGTTGAAGTAGATTAAATCTTGCTGTAAGATTTGCGTATTAATTCCTTTGTGAGATTGATAGATTATTTCATTAGGAATTGTGGGGCTAAATACTGCGTGTGTTCTTGAATGTAATTGGGGCTGAGAAACACTAAGAGTGTTTGAGTGACTCGAGTGGTGTTTGTAATTTCCGTGTATCGCTTGATTTATAGTGGAATTCGTTGCTGCTCTCCCCGTGGACGTAGGTCTCTACGACCGAACCACGTACATCTGGTGTCTGATTTATTTTCTTATTCTATCTATTTATTGTTCGATCTCTTGTTCTGCGTAACAAATTAGTATCAAAGCTTGGTTTAGCTGAAGTGAAGCGAATCGACAGTGAAGAAGAAGTTAAAGTGAAAATCGACAGATTTGAATGGAATGACTTTGGTTTCTGGAAGATGCAGATTGAAGATTATCTATATCAGATGAAGTTGCATTTGTCCCTATTTGGGGAGAAACTAGAGACGATGAAGCAGGCTGATTGGGAATTATTGGATAGATGAGCGATGGGTGTTATTCGGCTGACGTTGGCTCGTAACGTCACGTTTAATATCGTTAAAGAGAAGACTACTGTGGGTTTGATGAAAGCCCTATTAAATACGTACGAGAAGCCCTTTGCGATCAGTAAGGTTTATTTGATGCGACGTCTGTTTAATTTGAAGATGAGGGAAGGTGCATTAGTCACTAATCATATCAATGAATTTAATGCGATCATTAGTCAATTGAGTTCAGTTGATATTGACTTTGAAGATGAGGTATGTACCTTGATTTTATTATCCTCATTGCCGATAGTTGGAATACTACTGTTACTGCTGTTAGTAATTCCTCTGGATCAACAAGTTTAACTTTTGATGGGATTTGAGATTTAATTTTGAGTGAGGACATCCATAGAAAAGAATCTGGCGAATCTGTATCTGCTACTTTAGTAGGTGAAAATAGAGAAAGAGCTAGTACTCGTATTAGCAGGAGTAATATGAACATGAATAGATGCAGTCAGTTTAGGACTGGTGGTGCTGTCTATTGGAACTGTGGTAAGAGGGGGTATCTTAGAAGGGATTGTCTTAAGTTGAAAAACGATAAGGGTAAGGGAATTAGAGTTGAATCTACGGATGATGTTGCAGCTATAGCTGATGGTGGTTCGGATAATGCTGATTTTGTCTTGTCTGTCATTGATTATTCGTCGTTTGATGGGTGGATTATGGATTCTGGTTGTTCTTTTCATGCTACACCAAATAGGAATTGGTTTACTACTTATCAGTGCACGGATAGTAGTAAAGTGCAGTTGGGAAACAATGCTGAATGCGATGTTGTAGGTATTGGCAATGTGAGAATCAGAATGCATGATGGTATTTTGAGGACATTGATTGAAGTGAGGCATATTCCAAAATTAAAGAAAAATCTGATTTCCTTGAGTGCCCTGGATTCAGTTGGGTATCGGTATTCTTCAGAATGCGGAGTTCTAAAAATTATTCAAGGTGCCTTGATAATAATGAAAGCAATCAAGCACAATGGCCTATATGAGCTTCAAGGTGAAACAGGGACAGATTTCGCTGCGGAGACGTCAGATGCATTTGTTCGAGAGTCTAACTTGTGGCATATGCGATTGGGGCACATTAACAAGAGAAGCCTGAAGGTTCTAAGTGAAAGAAATTTATTATGTGATTATGTTACTGACCAACTAAATATATGCAGGTGCTGTGATTTAGATCAACGGCGAAAAGTGCAGTTTAGTGAGACTGTCAAAGAAACTACAGAAATTGCAAAGTCACTTCACTTAGATGTTCGTAGATTGTCGTGGTTTCCTTCAAGGAAGAGTGCCAGTTTTATGCTAACAGTTATTGATGACTACTCGTGGAAAACTTGGGTGTTTGTGCTTAGGCACAAATTTGATGTTATTGTCAGGATCAGGCAGTTAAGAGCTTTGATCGAAAAGGAGACTGGTAAATTGGTCAAGCAGGTGCGGACTGATAAAAGCATGGAGTTTTGCTTGAAGTTGTTAAATGAATTCTGCATGAAAGAAGGCATAGTGAGACATCGCACTAGTGCCGATGAATCATAACATATTGCCGAATTGATAAGCATAACATTACTAGAGACGGCCCATAAAATGCTCTCTAGTACCAGTATGGCTAGAAGATTTCTAGCGGATGCGCTTAGTACGGTGAGCTACCTGATGAATAGATCCCTATTAACTGCGATTGGCTATCGGATTCCCAAAGAAGTGTGGTCAGGTAACTTTGCTGATTATTCTATTATTAGAATATTTGGTTGCCCATGTTATGTTCGAGTTAGTGATGGTAAGCTCGATGAAAGGGCAAGAAAGTGCATATTTCTAGACTATGCACAAGGTGAGCGGGGTTATCAGTTGTGGTGCCCGGAATTAAATTCACCTATTATCAGCAGAGAAGTTACGTTTGACGAGTCTCCTGTACTTCAGGTTAGGTGCGATTATAGCAGTGTTCATATGGATTTGAACGATGTTCAGCTTGAGGTGGAATTGCAACCAGAAACTCTTGATGTAGCGGGTACTAATGAAGTAATCGGCACAGATAGTGCTTGTAACGAGGTAGAGCTTGTAAAGCCAACAATTGCTGTAACTATTGATATTGAGAAGGTACGTATTTGGTCTCCTGATAAATATGGATGCAGTGATGGTTTTGCTTTATCTGTGGTAGAGGAGGTTGTGTCGGATAATTCTTGTGGAGTAATTAAAAGTACAAGTGCAATTGGTGTTTTGATGAGGTCCTTAGTTATGGTGAAGTTCAAGCGCGGCTTGAACTTGGATGATATCTGTGCCAGTTGAGCCCACTGGGGCTGTTGAGAGAGTAGTAGCGATGATTTTCAGAATTCTAGCAAAGCGATTGTAACATGGCTCAAATGTCGAGCCAAGGTGGAGATTGTTAGAATATATCCCGAATTTGAGCCCGAAGCGAAAATTTGAATTTCGGAAACAAATATATCTTGATATTGAAATTAAAGATAAGATTTGTTTTGAATATCACGGAAATCTATCTTGATGAAAATAGTGTGATATATTCTATTTGATATATTTCAAAACAAGATCAAGAACAATATTTATATTAGAGTTGAACTTTCCACGTGAGATAAAGATAGAATAGGAAAGTCAATCTTGGTTTTCATTGATTGAAATTCCCTATTTTATTTCTCCAATATGTGTGTGACTTATTTGTCTATATACAAGTCGGCTGTTGTTGCGAAGATGAAGATCAAGGAAGCGCCGTTTCGTCGAGTGCATGGCAAGGGTTTATTTTCGTGGAATTACATCAAGAATTCAAGTGTTGAAGCAGATTAAATCTTGTTGTAAGATTTGCATACTAATTCCTTTGTGAGATTGAGAGATTATTTTATTAGGAGTTTTGCGGCTAAACACTACGTGCGTTCTTGAATGTAATTGGGGCTGAGAAACACTAAGAGTGTTTGAGTGACTTGAGTGGTGTTTGTAATTTCCGTGTATCGCTTGATTTATAGTGGAATTCGTTGCTGCTTTCCCCGTGGACTTAGGTCTCTACGACCAAACCATATACATCTGGTGTCTGATTTATTTTCTTGTTCTGTCTATTTATTGTTCGATCGCTTGTTCCGCGTAATAGTTATTCATTAGAGTAAAATCTGCAGCATTCCAATCAGAGTGAGTTCTACTAATCCATTGCTGGAAAAGTCGATACTTCCAATTTGCAATTGCGTTTTTCCTCACATCTTGCCCCATAATTTCCTAAGAAATCACAAGAAAGTTGATACGAATTTTTGAAGCCGAATATGACACCCTCTGGACAGCAAAACAAGTGCTTGTAGATGAGAGACTAGACAATTAGTTGGAACCTCTAGATTACACAGTGTTTGAAAAATAAAGGATGAACATAGAAAAGAATTTTTGCACACGGTTCCAATTAGTTCTTCTAAGCCTACTAAAAAGTTGAGAGCTCCTAGTTTGAAAGGTCTTGTCACCAATGACCTATAAATAGCTCTACTACTTAGTAAGACCGGTGTCTAACTCTCATTTAGACTTGACATTTATTGGTAAACTGCTGATTCACTGCTCTGGTACAACCTGTAAAATGTACTCCGGACGCTAAGCAAACTCAATTATTGCTTCCTTCTGTTTATGGGGCCTTAATTAAACAAGGTCTTTTGATGGAAACCTCAACACAAACTAACCAAAACGAGGAAAGGAGCTTTAAGAACTGTGCATAAACAAGTACCTCCCATTCTGTGCTATGGATCCTTGACTTGACAGTAGGGCATTTTCTCCAAGGGGAAAGAATCCCAAGGACGGCGAGGAGCTATCACTTGTGACGAACTAAGAAACTGACGGTCATAAAATTGAATAAAATCAGTAGAAAGGTACTTTAATTAGCAATGAAATCCCCAAACCAAACTGATGTGAACAATTTTCTTAACGGTGTGGATGAAGTTCTTTGTCCTTGCTTTTCTTTGATTGGTGTCGCGACCCTAAAATTCATTTTTAGGTTAATGGATTACCAGATTAATTGATTAAATTAACCAACCTAGTTCGAGCTCTCCCAAGCTCTACCAAATCGCGACTTTGGTTTTTTGTTCAAATGATTTAAAATTTGGAGTCGCCACTAATTGTTCTTGGTAGGTCGATTAGAAACCTAAATAAATTAGTGGGAGAGCTAATTTATTTCTGTGAACCAGAGAAAATGTGTTCGGGGACTTGGTTACATTAGATTACTCTAATGCCCTTTCGGTACCAATTTCATGAAAATTCCTTTGGAGTGATTTCGAAAGATTTGGGTCAAACTAACTAGAAGGGTAAAATGGTCATTTTTAAAAAATCGGGAAGTAAAAATAGGTCAAACTAGTTGAATGTGGTTATTCCTTGTTTTTCACAATTTCTAAGAATTTTCCGGAATTTTCCGAGACAATTTGCCCACAAGGGGCTAAATCATCATTTCCAAAATATAAAAAAAGGGCAAAAAATCCAGAAATAGGATTGGCTAGTCGAAATGACCCGTTTCCTGATTCTCGAGATTTTTTCTGAGTTTTCTGAATTTTTTCGAGACAATTTACCCATAAGGGGCAAAATCATAATTTTAGAAAGATCTGGGTGGAAATTCACCAAAAATGGGATTGGTCAGTCGAAATGACCCGTTTCCTAATTTTTGAGATTTTTCTGAATTTTCTGAATTTTTCGAGACAATTTACCCATAAGGAGCAAAATCGTCATTTTAGAAAGATCTGGGTGTAAATTCACCAAAAATAGGATTGGTCAGTCGAAATGACCCGTTTCCTAATTTCTGAGATTTTTCTAGATTTCCTTAATTTTTCGAGACAATTTACCCATAAGGGGCAAAATCGTCATTTTAAAAAGATATGGGTGGAAATTCACCAAAAATAGGATTGGTCAGTCGAAATGACCCGTTTCCTAATTTCTGAGATTTTTCTAAATTTTCTGAATTTTTTGAGACAATTTACCCATGAGGAGTAAAATCGTCAGTTTAGAAAGATCTGGGTGGAAATTCACCAAAAATAGGATTGGTCAGTCAAAATGGCTGGTTTCCTAATTTCTGAGATTTTTCTGAATTTTCTGAATTTTTTAAGACAATTTTCCCATAAGGGGCAAAATCGTCATTTAAAAAAATTGTGCAAATGTCTTTTCGAGTTTATTTTTATTTTTATTTTGTTTAAACCCAACACTCAAGTTAGGGCCTTTTTTTTAACCAATTTTTTAATTAATTTAATTTTTTTATAATTTTTTTATGATAATTTTTAATAGTTTAGTATTTTAACATTATTTTCACATCACAAATAGGAATCAAGCTCGGTCCTGCTCTAACGTGGACTAAATTAGGCCTGGCCTAGGGACATGATTTGGGCTCAATTACATGAAACCCTTTTAGCTATCAAACTCTCAAGAATCCATCTCACGAAAATTCAAGTCAAGCCCAAACATTCATAAATTAAGAGCCAACATTCATGGATCAAGACAAACCCAGGTTCATCTAATTTAAACCAAGCCCAAATCTACGGAATATAGCCCCAAGATCATTTTCCTGCTCTTCTACCCATACACGCCTGCATGAGCCCCTTTCTTTTGGTTAATTTTCTTCTTTTCCTTTGGTAAATTCTCTTCTTTTGTTCCCCTCGTTTTCTTAAACCTGCTGAGAAGTGGGAACGCCCCACCTCCATCCAGACTCCCCTATACCAAAATCATCATAATACGAACAAATACTTCACAATCAAACACACAGACCCTCACCAGACTACAACTGCCAAAGTCCCTACTGTAAGCGGCCCTAATCGCCGAAATACCACAATCGCGTCACAAGCTCATCCTGAGATCAACCTCCGCATCATAGACTCGACATCACCACCTCACCGGCGAACACCATTGAATATAACCGGACAACATGCCCGTACACGCCCAAAATAACCTCAGAATCAGAGAAACCTATGCAGACTTAGTTCAGACATTTCAACAAACACGTACGGTGCAATGACCAAGGTGAGCGTAACAACTCATCCGATCCTCGAACTTGTTCTGAGACTCACAAAAATCAGCAAACAAGACCAGACTTCGATGGAAAAATAAAACACTACCGAATTCGAAACACGTGTGAATCGGGACGGCGAATCTCAACTCAGTAGTTTGTGCAAAACAGGGGCGAGTCGGAGATCGAAACTTACCTGGTTAACGGCGCCATAGCATCCTCCCCAAGCTTCCGAAGTATAGGAATGCCACTGAGGACGGCGGTTGCTCATCGAGCCACTCCCGAATCTTCTGCCGGTCAGCCCTGTCCAGCGAATGATCCGAAACACCCTTCGAGTCGATTAGTGGTCCGACCGCATACACCATCGGTCCATCCGAGTTTCCTCCGAAAAAGAGCCAAGGGCGAACTGTTCCAGCTCCAAGAGCGTGTTCACGTGTTCACCATGATTCCACGGACGTCCTTGAACCTGCGAGCCAGCTTCACGTATGCTGTAAAGATGCTGGCTTCCCCGTCAAGCACTTCAGCCACATCGATCATGGATGTGCAGAACAAGTCGATGAACGTGTCATCTTCATCTTCTTTTACCATCCGTCTGGGTTGAAGCGTCTGCGACCGCTTTCGACGTTGACTCGCTGTTGGACCCAGTCTTGCCGGCCTTGTGCTTGCGGAAGTCGATCGAAGTACCCATGAAGAGCTATCACTCTCCACGGCGAAAGGATGAGCGCTTCCCCCTTTGTTGACGTCGTTGATGCAGCCTTTTTGTTCAGCCTCGGTGCCCTCACGTAATCTCCCCTTTCTACCCTTTAATGTGTGGCTTGATGGGCAGACCTGCCATTGAGATGGACAAAATGTGTTCTGGTTTTTAGAACAAACTCTAGAAGACCATAGGCTTTAGAGTCGGGACTGTGAGCTCCTTGATGTTCGCAGAGTTCACCCTCGCTATCGCTTAATGGGCGAATTCCTCCTCGTGCGAAGCCCTTTTTATGCCCAAATACTTCGACTTTGAAGGAAGCATATCTTCTGAGCTTCTCCAGGATCCTCCTCTCGCAGACACGCAATATCAATGTGTAGTACAGCTTCCGATCTTCACTGCCACGGCACATTTTCAAAGCTTCCATGTCATCTCTTATTGAATTCGGACCGTCAAGCCTCTCCCCGATGTCCGCAAGTTCCAGAAGGGCTTCCCCCTTCAAAATTAATCTTTGCAGATTTTATTTGGCCAAAATGAAGAGAAAATTAAAAGAAAAATACTGACTATTTATTCATATTTTTGTGGCCTCAAATGCCATTTTATTTTCAAATATCCTCCTAATTTCTAAAAATATTAAAAAATACAAAAAATATGAAAAATCATTTTTTGGCCAAAATTGATTCCTTAGGCTTGGTTAAGGTCCCCAAAATTGATTTTTCAATTTTATAAATTTGTATGGATTTTCCATTAATTTTTGAAAATAAAAATACCGAAAAATACTGAAAATATGAAAAATCATTTTTTTTTGTCAAAATTGGTTCTCTAGGCTTGGCCAAGGTCTCTAAAGTTGATTTTTTAATTTTATGAATTTTTATGGATTTTCTATTAATTTTTAAAAGAGAAAAAGTAATTGAAAATCAAGTGTCAACAATTGGGAAAGATACCACGACGAAGACAAAGTTGGATGCATATGTAGGAATCCTGTGCAAACATAAAGATAATCATTGGTTGGGAAACAAAGAGATACTCTTGTAAGCAGCACTAGGAAAATGTCCAGAAATGTCTTAGATCATAACAAAAAAGTTATTTTGACAATAACAATGTCGAAAGGTATTAAATTGGATGCTTTGACTGCAACTTGTTTTCTTCTCTCATGAGCTTAGCGATTTTAGATTGGACAGGTTCACTGGGTTGCACAATAGAAGTGGATTGTTAAATACCCGCTTCATCATTTATTCTTATACAGGTGCCTCCTGTTATTACCTTCCAATACAAACTAAGGATCGCCCTTCCTCGAGCTTCTTGTCGTTGTTTATGTCGCGCAATGCTAATGATATTCCTTCATGTAAGTATACGTCACCATAATTAATTTGTAGTTAAAGCATTGCAATGACAGGACAAAGGAAGTGGCTTTTACATAGGATAGTCTTAAAACTTTTCCATCTATAAGTAGTGTGTCCCTCCTTCATTTCCACTCGTCTCGGCAGTATTACAAGCCTACAGTCCAGAAATAGTCCTTTTGTTCTCTAAATCTAATTGAGAAGTATAAGCATGATGAACCCCAAGAAGCTAATAAAGATGGCGAGGAAATAGAAAAAACCAGTCTCTTTAGGCATGAAAAGAATTTCCCGTTCTGGATGTGGAGGTGAATTCATCATTAGCACCAGAGAAGGGGCATTTTGTCATCTACACAACCAATGGCGGGCGTTTCACAATTCCTTTGCTGTGTCTCCATAGTAACATCTATCAAGAGCTCTTCAAGATGTCCGAAGAAGAGTTTGGCTTGTTGAGGGACAGTCCTATCACCATGTCCTGTGACGTAGTTTCCATGGAGTACATAGTATCGCTTGTCTGAAGATCCACAGCCATAGACACAGAGGGAGCTTTGCTCAACTCTATTGCATTCACTCTGTGCTCATTGGCTGCTGTTGTGCATACCAATGTGTGGATCAGCAAGTTCCTTTCCTTTATCAGTGAAGGAAACACCAGTGTTATGTAAATACTTGAGATAAAATGTAGGGTTTGTGTAGCATAAAAACTAAAAGAAGTGTAGTTTGCACAATAAGAGCTTGCAGGACGAAGAGTATCTTGTAAATCACTACATGGACACTTTATGGATGACATCATAATGAAGTAATATGTCCATCGTTCCACTTCATCCGACTGACTTTGATCGGTGGTCAGTATCAGATCTGAGCATCTCATGTATCTTTCTCACATAACGACATTCATGCTCCGTAAACGACAATGTCATGCCCCTAAGTTTTCGATTCTACATAGTGATATTGTTTCATGTGAGGGGAGACAAAAGCAATGGGGGACAGGCTACTTCATTACTGTGAAAAATGTATATGCTTGGTTGGTGTCTCAACCTAGTGGATTTGGTAATCACTTCGCAGCATTTGTTGTCTTGTCAGTAGTAGGGATACCTGAAGATAATCATAAATTTTCCAAATGGTGTGGAATATGATGGAGTTTTGTTTGGTTTTGTTTTATTTTGTCTTGCTCTTGTTTTGTTGGAACAATATGAGGACGGAGATGGAGTTGGTTGCGTTCGATGTGATCCTTTGCAAGTAGAAAGATACTAATTGCTCAGTCAGTAGCTACTAAGGAAACTGATGATACCGAAACATTATAGTCCGATTCGGTGTCTTGGAAACAACACGTGGAAAAAGAAGTCATTGATAGATCCTGAACTATAGTAAGAGAAAAACTTCATGTCGAATAATGAGATAGTATTTGGCCATTCGGGATGTATATGCCATTTGGGAAGTTTAAAAGAAAATGTGCCGAATAAAAGACATAGTGTGCTTGGATTCGATATATCGTGAGTACGCAACATAGAAATTATTACACTTCGAAATTCGGAAATACAGAGTAAGACTCATGGGCGCAAACAGGTTTTCCAAAAACTAGAAATATCATTCAAAAAGAGACGGTTGATGGTGCATTTACAAATCATAGAAGGCATGGATTCCGATTTATGTGGATCAGTTGTGAAGATCATGGGTTAGAGGTGAACTACAGCGCCAAAATTCAAAGATTTGAAATCAAAGAGTAATTGCTTGAGCGGTTAGAAACACAAAGAGGATAAGTACTCGAAAGGAAAAAAAGAAGAAGGCTCTCTCTCCACAATCGTTTAAGAAAGACATTCTGTTTCTTTGAAGTTCTAGTCAGTTTTGCTGTTCGTAGCGTAGCCTTAACTTTCCTGCACTTTCCTTTCCTTGTACTTTTGGCTCGAGCAATCTATTTCCATTTCAAGGCAATTAGGAGTAGCATAGCTAGTAGATCTCCACTATTCCCATCACTTTTGTTAATCGCACACGCCCGTTCCCCTGTGCTCCCTGACTTTTCATCTGAACAGAGCCGCAGAACCCCTCTTAATAAAAATCGAAGTACGAATTTCGGTGAAAGATATTCCCGATTCAAATCACGCGAACAGAAACAAAGATACCTTGCAATCGACATGAGGAAACATCCAGAAATGACTGAGATCCTAGTAGAAACGTTGTTATTGGCAATAACAATGTTGAAGCGTATTGACTTTGACCTTGTATCTTTAATTTTTTTTCTCCTCCCCCGAGCTTTGTGATTTCATACTACACAAGTTCAATTGGTTGCATATTGGAAATGAATCGGTTAAATACCTATTTCATCTGCTATTTTTATGCAGGTGCCGTTTTGCTGTCATCCCACACTACAAACTAAGGATCGTCCCCTGCTTCATTCTTGGAGCTTACCCTAGTTATTTATGGTATTCCCTTATGGAGCTATGTCTCCACAAATAACATTGCAAATCACAAGGCAGAGAAAGTGACATTTACGTGGGATTGTCCTTAAGCTTTTGCATTTATAGGCAGTGCGTCCCTCCTTCATTTGCATTCAGCTCTGCAGCAGTATTAGCCTACAATCCAGAAATAGTCCATTTGTTCAAAGCATTGCCTACGATCCAGAAATAATCCTTTTGTTTGAAGCATTGTACTCTAAATTTAATTGAGAAGCGTAAGCATGATGAACCCGAAGAAGCTAATGAAGATGGCGAGGAAGTGGGAAAAACCAACCGCTTCCGACAGGAAAAGAATTTCTCATCTGGGAGTTATTGTGGAGGTGAATTCATCATTAGGACCAAAGAAGGGGCATTTTATCATCTACACAATTGATGGGAGGGTGTTTCACTATTCCTTTGCAGTGTCTCCGTAGCAACATCTTCCAAGAGCTCTTCAAGATGTCTGAAGAAGAGTTTGGTTTATCGAGGGATGGCCCTATCACCGTGCCCTGTGATGCAGCTTCCATGGAGTACATAGTATCGCTTGTGCGAAGATGCATAGCCAAAGACATAGAAAAAGCTTTGCTCAATTCTATTGCATTCACTCCGTGCTCGTTGGCTGCTGTTATTCACAACAAATGTTTGGATCAGCAAGTTCCTTTTCTTGGTCAGTGACAGATACTCAAGTGACTTATGTACAATGGGAAGAAAATGTGGGGTTTGTACAGCTGAAAAACTGGAAGTGCTGTAGTTTGTACAGCAAGAGCTAGCAGATGGAACAGTATCTTTTAAATCTGTAGATGAGACATTTTATGGACGACAACATAAATCTGAATGTACTGATATTGTTATGCGTAAGAATAGGTAAGCCAAAAAGGAAAATGCTACTTCAGTACCGCGATAAAGTATATGCATATTGTTGCGGAAATCAAACGAAGAACAAAAGCGGAACAACGAGATTTACGTGGTTCGATCAGATTGATCTACGTCCACGGGCGAGGCAAAACGAAATTCCACTATATCAAAAGGAGAGTACAAGTCCAATGAAACCCTAATCACAATATATATATATTGTGTCTTAAAAAAAAAGGAAAACCTAATTCCTCTGGGTTTGGGCCTAAGGCCCATTCAAATAATATGTCAAAAAATTCAAGACATATTTAACAATTCTCCACCTTGGCTTGAATTTAATCATCAAGAAGTCGAACATGTTCTTCCAGCATCCCTAAGCCTACGTGAGCTAACTCGGTGTAGGAAACAAGGGATGTAACAAAGGAAAGAATATGTCCTCTTCAAACAAGGTAGAATTTCCTTCACCTCGCCACCAAGCCCCAGAAAGGGGCAAACCTCAAACAGGCATGCCAATCAAGTTCAAGCAATGCTTAAACTTGTTGGCGGGGATTGACTTGGTTAACATATCAGCAGGATTGTCAGCAGTGCCAATCTTCTTTACCATCATATTTCTCTCAGCAACTGCATCTCGAATAAAGTGATATCTGACATCAATGTGCTTAGTCCTTTCATGATATGCTTGATTTTTAACTAAGTGTATAGCACTCTGATTATCACAAAAGACAACTGAATTGTCTTCCTGCTGGAGGCCAAGTTCCTGAACAAGATTCCTTAACCAAATAGCTTCTTTCACTGCTTCTGCTGCTGCCATATACTCTGCCTCTGTAGAAGACAAAGCGACTGTCGACTGTAAGGTTGACCTCCAACTAATAGCTGAGCCAGATAGCGTGAAAAGATAGCCAGTCAAAGATCTTCTTTTATCAAGATCACCTGCATAGTCAGAATCCACAAATCCCACAACTGAGGTACCACTTGAACTATTTCTATCAAACACCAAGCCTAAATCTGCGGAACCTCTAAGATACCTAAGTATCCATTTTACTGCCTGCCAATGCTCCTTTCCAGGGTGAGCCATATATCTACTTACCACACTAACTGCATGAGCAATGTCGGGACGAGTACATACCATAGCATACATCAAGCTGCCAACTGCACTGGAGTATGGGACATGAGACATTGCAGCCTCCTCATCTTCTGACTGAGGTGAATGTAGAGCTGAGAGTCTAAAATGAGGTGCTAATGGTGTAGTAACAGGTTTTGCGTTCTGCATGCCAAACTTCTCAAGTACCTTCTCAATATAGCTCCTCTGTGATAGATATAACTTTCCTGCTTGTCTGTCCCTTCGAATTTCCATCCCTAAGATTTTCTTGGCAGGACCCAGATCTTTCATCTCGAACTCCTCACTGAGCCGTTTCTTCAAGATCAACACATCTGACATGTTCTTTGCAGCAATTAGCATATCATCAACATATAAGAGGAGATAGACAAAGGATCCATCTGAACCCTTCCTGAAGTAGACACAACTATCATAGCTGCTCCTATGATAACCACTTCCTATCATAAAGCTATCAAATCTCTTATACCACTGTCTTGGAGACTGCTTTAAACCGTACAAGGATTTCTTCAATCTGCAAACATGGTCTTCCTTGCCTTCTACATAATAGCCCTCAGGCTGGGCCATATAAATAGTCTCATCAAGGTCACCATGCAAAAAAGCAGTCTTCACATCAAGTTGCTCAAGCTCAAAGTCAAATTTAGCAACTAAAGCTAATAACACACGGATGGAAGTGTGCTTAACCACAGGAGAGAATACCTCAGTATAATCAATTCCCTCCTTTTGATTGTAGCCTTTGGCTACGAGTCGTGCCTTGTATCTAGCATCTTCAACACCTGGAATTCCTTCCTTTTTCTTGAAGACCCATTTACACCCAATGGCCTTTTTTTCTTTAGGCAACGACACCAAGTCCCAAGTCTGGTTCTTGTGAAGTGATTCAAGTTCCTCAACCATAGCAGTAGCCCATTTTTCTGATTCTACGCAAGTAACAGCTTCAGTATAAGTAGAGGGTTCATGAATACCCATACCTTCTGCTGTCGTGAGAGCATAAGCCACTAGATCAGAGTATCCATATTTTTGAGGAGGTCGAGTCTGCCTCCTTTCTCTGCCAGTAGCAATAGAATATGGCTGCTCCACCTCATCTACAACTTCCTCATCTGAACTTGAATCAACAGTAACACTTTGTTCGCTTAAATCATCTCGAGAGGTTTTCTCTGAAAGCTCCACCTGAAGCTCCACCTTATTCATATTGCTCTCTGGCTTTCCTGCATGATCATCAACAACCTTTCTTTGATCAAGCATAAGCATTTCATTAAAAGTAACATCCCTACTAATAATGAACTTATGCGAGTTGGATTCCTGACACCACAAACGATACCCTTTTACACCATCAGCATATCCAACAAAGATGCATTTTCTTGCTCTAGGTTCTAACTTACCATCCTTAACATGATAATAAGCAGGGCATCCAAAAACCTTTAGATTAGAGTAATCGCAAGGCTTACCTGACCACTTCTCAAAGGGAGTCTTGCAGTCTATTGCTGTTGAAGGAGAGCGATTAACCAGATAACAGGCTGTGTTAACAGCTTCAGCCCAAAAGTCTTTTTCCATGCCAGCATTAGAGAGCATGCATCTTGCTCTCTCCAAAAGGGTTCTGTTCATACGTTCTGCCACCCCATTCTGCTGAGGAGTGTGTCTAACTGTACGGTGTCGAACGATACCAGCATCTGCACAGAATTCATTAAAATCGCCACTGCAAAACTCAAGACCATTATCAGTCCTAAGACGTTTGATCTTCTTTCCAGTCTGATTCTCAACAAGGGTTTTCCACTTTTTGAAGGTTTCAAATACATCACTTTTCTTCTTCAGAAAATAAACCCAAACCTTCCTGGAATAATCATCAATGAACGTCACAAAGTAAAGAGCACCACCCTTAGATGGAACCTGTGCTGGTCCCCATAAATCAGAGTGGATGTAGTCAAGTGTGCCCTTTGTTGAATGTGTGCCAGTACTAAAGCTGACTCTGCACTGCTTGCCAAGAACACAATGTTCACAGAAATCTAGCGAGGTCGTCTGCTCTCCACAAAGTAAACCACGTTTACTTAAAACCGTCATGCCACGCTCACTCATGTGGCCCAAACGCATATGCCACAGTTTTGTTTTATCATTATCAGAAACAGAATTAGATGTGCCAATCGAAGGACCCATAACCGTGCTACCCTGTAGATGATACAAGTGGTTCACCTTGCATCCTTTCATCACAACTAGATTGCCTTTGGAGACTTTGAGAACTCCACCTCCACCTGAGTACATACACCCAATGGAATCCAAACTGCTCAACGAGATAAGGTTTCTCTTCAAGTCTGGTATATGTCTAACTTCAGTTAAGGTTCTTACTACTTTGTCATGACATTTAATCCGAACAGTACCAATACCCATAACTCTGCATACAGCATCATTACCCATCAAGACTGATCCACCATTTATTTTTTCATACGTGGTAAACCATTCCCTATTTGGGCACATATGAAAAGATGCTCCAGAGTCCAATATCCAAACATCATCGGACAAACTAACAACAGAGCATGCAGTAAGAACACTGTCTGACGCCTTAGACTCATCTTCGCTAGCAACATTCACCACATCTTGTCTTTGAGCATGCTGCTTACCTTTTCTCTTGAGCACAGGACAATCTGACTTGTAATGTCCTCTTTTGTGACAATAATAGCACTCCACGTTTGTCTTATCGGCAGGTGGCCTAGATTTTGATCGACCAACAGATTTCCCTCGAGGAGCTTTATCCCTATTCTTGTTCCTGCCTCTCACAAATAAACCATCTGCTTTATTTTCATTAGTATTCCCATTCAGTTTCGTTCTCAATTCAGCAGAATTCAAAGATGCTTTAACATCCTCCAAGGTTATGGATTCACGTCCATAAAGCATCGAGTTCACAAAATTCTCATATGAAGCAGGCAGTGAACATAACACAATCAAAGCTTGATCTTCATCATCAAGTTTAATATCTAAATTCTTCATATCAAGAACAATTTTATTAAACTCATCCAAGTGTTCCTGAACAGGCGTACCTTCGCGCATCTTTAGGGTGTAAAGACGCTGCTTCAAATAAAGTCTCGACGTCAAAGATTTCTTCATGTAGAGACTTTCCAGTTTGCTCCAGAGACCCGCAGCTGTTTCCTCATCGGCGACTTCTCGCAGAACCTTGTCATCCAGAGACAACTGAATCGCGCTATGCGCCTTCTCGTCCATCTCTTCTATTTCTGCCGAGGTCATGTCATCTGGATACTTTCCGTCCAGCGCCCTAACCGTACCCTCCCTCCTCAATAAAGCTTTCATCTTTATTCTCCATAATCCAAAATTATTCTGTCTATCAAAAGATGAAATCTAAAACTTCAGAGATGCCATCTAAAAGAGCCCTTTGATTTGGTATCAGGTCGTCGGGGGTTTTCGGGACTGTTATGGTCTGGTCGCCGGGAGGTGGCCGAGAAAAGTGGCCGAGCGCACAGGCCTTCGCCGAGAAAAGTGGCCGAGTTCACGGGCGTTGGCCGAGAAAAGTGGCCGAGATCACGGGCGTTGGCCGAGAAAAGTGGCCGAGATAACGGGCCGAGGCCGACGGAAGTGGCCGAGAGCACGGGTCGAGGTAGACGGAAGTGGCGGAGGACACGGGTCGAGGCCGACGGAAGTGGCGGAGGACACGGGTCGTGGCCGACGGAAGTGGCCGAGAGTACGGGTCGTGGCCGACGGAAGTGGCCGAGAGCACAGGCCTTGGCCGAGAGAGTTGGCCGAGCGTAGCGGACGTGTGGTCGGCCGACGCAAAACTCTCACAAAACGCCGTCCTCTTTCTTCTTCGTCTCTTAACCACGCTCTGATACCAATTTGTTGCAGAAATCAAACGAAGAACAAAAGCGGAACAACGAGATTTACGTGGTTCGATCAGATTGATCTACGTCCACGGGCGAGGCAAAACGAAATTCCACTATATCAAAAGGAGAGTACAAGTCCAATGAAACCCTAATCACAATATATATATATTGTGTCTTAAAAAAAAAGGAAAACCTAATTCCTCTGGGTTTGGGCCTAAGGCCCATTCAAATAATATGTCAAAAAATTCAAGACATATTTAACACATATTAATTGGTTGGTAATTTCAACCTGGTGGATATGGTAATGGCTTTCTTGAATTTGTTTATGCTAATTCATTGCTGGAAAAATTGATGCTTCGGATGTGCAATTGCTTTTGTCTCATCTTACTAAGAAATTTGATCCGAACATCACCCTTATACAATGAAAGTTGATAGGAAATTCTGAATCGGAATTTGGCCCTTTTGACAGTAAAACTTGAGCTTGTATATGAGAGAATGATAAGATAGTTCAAACCTCAAGATGACGTGGTTTTGGAACAATAAAGTATGTGCAGGGTTCCCATTAGTTTTTCTAAGCCTTTTAGAATAGTTGAGAGCTCCTAGATTGCGAGGTCTTTACCAATAATGTGCCATAACTAATTCTACTACTTTATAAGACTTGTGTCTCGTGATGATTTAGACTTGAAATATGTGACATGTCACTTGAGTATTCTAGTGTGGACTATCTTAGCATATCCAAAAATGCATTATGGAGTGAATTATTGATTCTCTGCCTCGGCACAACCTGTCAAATGGAAACCTCAAGACAAACTAAGGAAAGCAAGGTAAAGGAATTTCAAGGACTGTTCATATCCAACTACCCAATTGCTTAACCTCACATTCTGTGATATGGATCCCTGACTCAACAGAAGGAAGTTCTCCAACGGGAAAGAATACCAAGGCAGGCGACGAGCTGTCATTTCTCACCAAATATAAACTTTTATAGCATCTGATAGTAAAGGTACTTTAGCAATGGATTCCCCAACACCAACTCAAGTGCAGGTTTTTCCAAATAGTGTTAGAACATGTCTCGAATTTGAGCTAGAAGCGAAAATTTGAATTTCGAAAACAAATATATCTTGATCTTGAAATTAAAAATAAGATTTGTTTTAAATATCACGGAAATCTACCTTGATGAAAATGGAATGATATATTCTATTTGATATATTTCAAATCAAGATCAAGAACAATATTTATATTGGAGTTGAACTTTCATGTGAGATAAAGACAAAATAGGAAAGTCAATCTTGGTTTTCATTGACTGAAATTCCATATTTTATTTCTCCAATATGTGTGGCTTATTTGTCTATATACAAGTCTGCCGTTGTTGAGAAGAAGAAATTATCAAGGAAGTGCCATTTCGTCGAGTGCTTGGCAAGGGTCTATCTTCGCGGAATTATATCAAGAATTCAAGTGTTGAAGCAGATTAAATCTTGTTGTAAGATTTGCGTATTAATTCCTTTGTGAGATTGAGAGATTATTTCATTAGGAATTGTGAGGCTAAACATTGTGTGCGTTCTTGAATGTAATTGGGGCTGGTAAACACTAAGAGTGTTTGAGTAACTTGAGTGTGGTTTGTAATCTCCGTGTATCGCTTGATCTATAGTGGAATTCGTTCCTGCTCTCCCCGTGGACGTAGGTCTCTACGACCGAACCACGTACATCTGGTGTCCGATTTATTTTCTTGTTCTGTCTATTTATTGTTCGATCACTTGTTCCGCGTAACAAATTGGTATCAGAGCTTGGTTTGGCTGAAGTGAAGCGAATCAATGGCGACAGAAGAAGTTAAAGTGAAAATCGACAGATTTGAGGGGAATGACTTTGGTTTCTGGAAGATACAGATTGAAGATTATCTATATCAGATGAAGCTGCACTTACCCTATTTAGGGAGAAACTAGAGACGATGAAACAGGTTGATTGGGAATTATTAGATAGACGAGCGATAGGTGTTGTTCGGCTGACGTTGGCTCGTAAC
This sequence comes from Psidium guajava, assembly GCA_016432845.1. Classification (NCBI taxonomy): domain Eukaryota; kingdom Viridiplantae; phylum Streptophyta; class Magnoliopsida; order Myrtales; family Myrtaceae; genus Psidium; species Psidium guajava. The sequence goes on from CM028225.1 coordinate 16,179,923, forward strand.
GTCGCGTTTAATATCGTTAAAGAGAAGACTACTGTGGGTTTGATGAAAGCCCTACCAGATATGTACGAGAAGCCCTCTGCGATCAACAAGGTCTATTTGATGCGACGTCTATTTAATTTGAATATGAGGGAAGGTGCATCAGTTACTAATCATATCAATGAATTCAATGTGATCATTAGTCAGTTGAGTTTAGGTGAGATTGACTTTGAAGATGAGGTATGTGCTTTGATGTTATTATCCTCATTTCCTGATAGTTGGAATACTACTGTTACTGCTGTTAGTAATTCCTCTGGATCAACAAGTTTAACTTTTGATGGGATTCGAGATTTAATTCTTAGTGAGGGCATCCGTAGAAGAGAATCTGGCGAATCTATATCTGCTGCTTTAGTAGGTGAAAATAGAGGAAGAACTAGTACTCGTATTAGCAGGAGTAGTATGAACATGAATAGACGCAGTCAATCTAGAACTGGTGGTGCTGTCTGTTGGAACTATGGCAAGAGGGGGCATTTTAGAAGAGATTGCCGTAAGCTGAAAACGATAAGGGTAAGGGAATTAGAGTTGAATCTGCGGATGATGTTGCAGCTATAGCTGATGGTGGTTCGGATAATGCTGATTTTGTCTTGTCTATCATTGATTATTCGTCGTTTGATGGGTGGATTATGGATTCTGGTTGTTCTTTTTCATGCTACACCAAATAGGAATTGGTTTACTACTTATCAGTGCATGGATAGTAGTAAAGTATAGTTGGAAAACAATGCTGAATGCGATATTGTAGGTATTGGCAATGTGGGAATCAGAACGCATGATGGTATTGTGAGGACATTGACTGAAGTGAGGCATATTCCAGAATTGTAGAAAAATCTGATTTCCTTGAGTGCCCTGGATTCAAGTGGGTATCGGTACTCTTCAGAATACGGAGTTCTAAAAATTGTTCAAGGTGCCTTGATAATAATGAAAGCAATCAAGCATAATGGTCTTTATGAGCTTCAAGGTGAGACAGTGATGGATATCCCCGCGGAGACGTCAGATGCATCTGTTCGAGAGTCTAACTTGTGGCATATGCGATTGGGGCACATTAACAAAAGAAGCCTGAAGGTTCTAAATGAAAGAAATTTATTATGTGATTATGTTGTTGACCAACTAAATGTATGCAGGTGCTGTGATTTAGATCAACAGCGAAAAGTGCAGTTTAGTGAGACTGTCAGAGAAACTACAGAAATTGCAGAATCACTTCACTTAGATGTTCGCAGGTTGTCGCGATTTCCTTCAAGGAAGAGTGCCAGATTTATGCTAATAGTTATTGATGACTACTCGAGAAAGACTTGGGTGTTTGTGCTTAGGCACAAGTTTGATGTTATTGTCAGGATCAACTAGGTAAAAGCTTTGATTGAAAAGGAGACTAGTAAATCGATCAAGCAGGTGCGGACTGACAAAAGCATAGAGTTTTGCTCGAAGCTGTTAAATGAATTCTACATGAAAGAAGGCATAGTGAGACACCGGACTAGTGCCAATGAATCACAACATGTTGCAGAATTGATGAGCATAACATTACTAGAGACGTCCCATAAAATGCTCTCTAATGCTGGTATGGCTAGAAGATTTCTGGCGGATGCGCTTAGTATGGCGAGCTACTTAATGAATAGATCCCCATCAACTGCGATTGGATATCAGATTCCTGAAGAAGTGTGGTCAGGTAACGTTGCTGATTATTCTATTATTAGAATATTTGGTTGCTTATGTTATGTTCGAGTTAGTGATGGTAAGCTCGATGAAAGGGCAAGAAAGTGCATATTCTTGGGCTATGCACAAGGTGAGCGAGGTTATTAGTCATGGTGCCTGGAATTAAATTCACTTATTATCAGCAGAGAAGTTACGTTTGACGAGTCTCCAGTACTTTAGGTTAGGAGCAATTATAGCAGTGTTCATACGGATCTGAACGGTGTTCAGCTTGAGGTGGAGTTGCAATCAGAAACTCCTCGTTACAAGCACTATATGTGTTGATTACTTTGTTAGTACCTGATATATCAGGTACTAACAAAGTAATCACACATATAGTGCTTGTAACGAGGAGTTTCTGATTGCAAGGTACTAACAAAGTAATCAACACATATAGTGCTTGTAATGAGGTCGAGCCTGTAAAGCCAATAATTGCTATAACTACTGATATTGACAAGAAAGGTATTCGGTCTCCTAACATATATGGATGCAGTGATGGTTTTGCTTTATCTGTGGTAGAGGAGGTTGTGTCAGATAATTCTTGTGGAGCAGTTAAAAGTACAAGTGCAATTAGTGTTTTAATGAGGTCCTTAGTTATGGCGAAGTTCAAGCGCGTCTTGGACTTGGATGATATCTGTGGCGGTTGAGCCTACTGGGGCTGTTGGGATAGTAGTAGCGATGGTTTTCAGAATCCTAGCAAAGAGATTGTGACATGGCTCAAATGTCGAGCCAAGGTGGAGATTGTTAGAACATGTCTCGAATTTGAGCTCGAAGCGAAAATTTGAATTTCGGAAACAAATATATCTTGATCTTGAAATTAAAGATAAGATTTGTTTTGAATATCACGGAAATCTATCTTGATGAAAATAGAATGATATATTCTATTTGATATATTTCAAATCAAGATCAAGAATAATATTTATATTGGAGTTGAACTTTCACGTGAGATAAAGACAAAATAGGAAAGTCAATCTTGGTTTTCATTGACTGAAATTCCCTATTTTATTCCTCCAATATGTGTGGCTTATATGTCTATATACAAGTCTGCCGTTGTTGAGAAGAAGAAATTATCAAGGAAGCGCCGTTTCGTCCAGTGCTTGGCAAGGGTTTATTTTCGCGAAATTGCATCAAGAATTCAAGTGTTGAAGCATATTAAATCTTGTTGTAAGATTTGCGTATTAATTCCTTTGTGAGATTGAGAGATTATTTTATTAGGAATTGTGCGGCTAAACACTGCGTGTTTTCTTGAATGTAATTGGGGCTGAGAAACACTAAGAGTGTTTGAGTGACTCGAGTGGTGTTTGTAATTTCTGTGTATCGGTTGATTTATAGTGGAATTCGTTGTTGTTTTCCCCGTGGACTTAGGTCTCTACGACCGAACCACGTATATCTGGTGTCTGATTTATTTTCTTGCTCTGTCTATTTATTGTTCGATCGCTTGATCCGCGTAACAATGTGGAATATGATGGAGTTCTTTTTTTCTTTTGTTTTATAGGGAACCATATGATGAGGGATATGGAGTTGGTTGCGTTTGATGAAATCTTGTGCAAATAGAAAGATACTAACTGCTTGGTCAACAACAACTAGGAAAGTATACCTTGCAATCGACATGAAGAAAACGTCTAGAAATGTCAGACATCCTAACAGAAACGTTGTTATTGGCAATAACAATGTTGAAGCATATTGACTTTGACCCCTTTCACTTTTAATTTCTCCCGAGCTTTGTAATTTCAGACTAGACAAGTTCATTTGATTGCATATTGGAAATGGATCGGTTAAATACCTGTTTCATCTGTTATTTGTATTTAGGCGCGGTTTGCTGTTATCCCACACTACAAACTAAGGGTCGTCCCTGCTTCCTTCTTGGAGCTTACCCTAGCTATTTATGATATTCCCTCAGGGAATGTCTTCACAAATAAGTACATAATCAAAGCATTGCAAATCACAAGGCAGGGAAAGTGACATTTACATGTGCTTGTTCTTAAGCTTTTGCATTTATAAGCAGTGTGTCCTTCCTTCATTTGCATTCAACTCTGCAGCAGTGATAGCCTAAAATCCAAAATAATTCCTCTTGTTTGAAGCATAGCCTACAATCCAGAAATAGTCCTTCTGTTTGAAGCATTATACTCTAATTCCAGTTGAGAAGCGTAAGCATGATGAGCCCCAAGAAGCTAATGAAGATGATGAGGAAGTGGGAAATACCAGCCGCTTCTAGCAGGAAAAGAATTTCGGATGTGAGAGTTAATGTGGAGGTGAATTCATCATTAGCACCAGAGAAGGGGCATTTCGTTGTCTACACGACTGATGGAGGGCATTTCACTATCCCCTTGTAGTGTCTTCGTAGCAACATCTTCCAAGAGCTCTTCAAGATGTCTGAAGAAGAGTTTGGTTTGTCAAGGGATGGTCCTATCACCATGCCCTGTGATGCAGCTTCCATGGAGTACATAGTATCGCTTGTGCGAATATGCATAGCCAAAGACATAGAAAGAGCTTTGCTCAATTCTATTGCCTTCACTCCGTGCTCGTTGGCTGCTGCCGTTCACAACAAATGCATGGATCAGCAAGCTCCTTGTCTTGGCTAGTGACGGAAACTCAAGTGATTTTTATACAATCGGAAGAAAATGTGGGGTTTGCACAGCATAAAAATTGGAAGTAGTGTTGTTTGTACAGCAAGAAATAGAAGAGTTTCTTGTAAACCTGTTCATGGACACTTTATGCATAACAACATACAGCTGTACGCGTATTGATCTTGTTAAGTGCAAGAACAGGAACGTGCTCCTTCAGTACCGCAAAAATGTGTTTGCATATTAGTTGGTTGGTATAAAGAACCTAGTGGATTTGGTAATCACCTTGTAGCATTTGTTGTGTTGTCGGTATTGGGGAGACCTTAAGATGGTATTCAAGGGATTGTCGGGGGCGAAAATGCTAAGATTTCCTGCATGTGTTGTTGGTCATTTGAGTAAGATGGTAACAGCAATGCGATTGATTTAGATCTGCAGCACTCTAATCAGAGTGAGTTCTACTAATTCATTGCCAGAAAAGTTTGTAATTCTATTGTGCAATTGCATTTTCTCACATTTTGCACCATAACTTGTCGTGAGAATCAAGTTCAAGTTCATTTTCTTTCAAAATGATATTTTACCCCTCATGGGCAAATTGTCTCGAGAAAATTTCAAAAAATCTCCAAAAATCACAAAAAATGGGAAGTTGTCAACCTTGACTGGCCAAACTCACGTTTCATGATTTTTCCTCCCGTTTCTTTTTCAAATGATGATTTTACCCCTCATGGGCAGACTGTCTCTAAAAAAAAAAGAAAAATTGCAAGAAAATCTTTAAAAAAAGGGAAAATAGGAAATGACTACATTCAACTGGTTTAACCTATTTTCATTTCCCGAGCTTTAAAAATAATCATTTTGCCCTTCTGGTCAATTTAACCCAAACCTTTCCAAATCACCCAAAAAGTTTTTTTTTAATGAAATTGGTACTGAATGGGCATTAATTGAAAAAAATTAATGTAACCAAGTCCCTGAACTCATTGATCTTTGGTTCCTAGGAATAAAGTATTCCTCCCAATACTTTATTTAGGTGTCTAATTAACATACCAAAAATGATTAGTGGCAACTCTATTTGAAAATTTTTGTATGTTAAATATTAAACCATAAGTTGCAATTTGATATGGACTTCGGAGAGTCCGAGTTAGGTTAGTTAAAAAATTAACCTAATAATCCATTAACCTGAAAACCCGATTCAATTTTTAGGGTTACGACACATACTTGATCTTCTATCTTAGACAAGAATGCTTCGATGTAAACCTATTAATACTTCACTAGATTCAAACGCAAAGATTGGGGCTAAGATAGGGAGCCAATAGATCGCGAAAGATGTCAAAGGCTTGTTGGAAAGCCCATCTATCTTTCTCATACACATTCTAATATTGCCTATGTAGTTAATCTTGTAAGTCAATTCATGCATGATAGGTATACTACTCATATGGATGTTGCGACTCGAATTCTTCGTTACTTGAAAGGCACATCGGGTAAAGGTATATTGTTTTCGAACCATGGTCATTTGAAGGTTGAGGCATTATTGTTGCAAACTGGGCTAGTAGTGTGGATGACAGTCGGTCTTCTTATGGTTATTGTTCTCATGTTGGAGGTAACCTAGTTACTTGGCAAAGCAAAAGGCGAGACATTGTTACTAGATCAAGCACACAGGTTGAATTCTACTCTATGGCTTAGGCATGTGTGAATTATTATGGGTTCAGAAACTTTGGATGATTTGAGATTCCAAGTTTAGAAGCCATTGATGATTTACTTTCATAGTAAATCTACTACCGGTATTTTACATAATCCTATCTAGCATGATAGGACAAGCATGTGGAAATTGACCGACACTTCATCAAGGAAAAGCTAGATAGAATTTTGTTCCACATTTTTTTTAATCCTCAGAACAGACCGCATATATATTTAAGGCAATAAGCAAACGAGTATTTGATTATCATGTGTCCAGGTGTTCATTATTACATGTTGTCCGTCACTAAATTTGGTGAAAAAACCTTGTCATTCATGACCTCCTATCAACATCCATATACTGAATTACTAGACAACCAAAGATACCATCCTACTTGTGCATATTCTGAGTCACTTTGTCACTAGAAATAAGCGCATTTGATGTTACATTGGGACCGATTACCTAAATCTCCCCTAGGAAATCCCGATGTGACGAAACTACGTTCATTGTAAATGTCACATGCCCCCTCAATAACCCTTCCTCACTTTCGTTTAACTCACAACAAAGGCCTTGTAAACAAAAGAGAGAAGAAAATTGTATGAATACTTCCAGATTACATAATATATATAGTGATTATTAGGGCTCACTAATAATGAAGAAGAATAAACTACCCTTGCTAACAATAAACCCAATAATTAACGTTTTAACACTCCCCCTCAAGTTGGGGCACAACATCAAAGAGCCCCAACTTGTTATACAAAGTAATCACTCTAGTGGAAAGATCAGTAAGTTGGTCTTTCATCCACATGTATTGAAGTGTTATTTCTTTGTTTTGAATTTTTTCTTGCACAAAATGGCAATTTACTTCAATATGCTACTGCACTCACGAAAATCTGGATTTGACGCGATATGCATAGCGGACTGGTTATCACAGCATACAACTGAGGGAGCTGAAGATGACATGCTAAGTTCAAATAACAACATCCTCAACCAAAGCAACTTAATAGTTACATGAGCCATAACTCGATATTCCGGCTCTACACTTGATCGAGACACAACTTGTTACTTCTTACTTTTCCAACTCATAAGATTGCCTCCCAAGAACACACGGTAGCTAGAAGTGGATCTCCTATCAATAGGACACCTAGCCCGATTAGGATCAGAGTAGCCAACAACATTAAGATGTCCATGATTCTTAACTAGAAGCCCTTTGCCCGGTGCTCCCTTCAAATACTTAACAGCATGTAGCACTGCCTCTCAATGTGTAGTGCGAGGAGTACTCATAAATTGACTAACCATGCTAATAGCAAAAGAAATATCTATTTGAGTGATAGTCAAATAGTTAAGCTTACCCACTAGCCTCCGATACCTACTCAGATCATGAAATAAGCCGTCATGTTCTACAGCAAGCTTCACATTAGGATCTATTGGAGTATTGACATGCTTTGCTCCAAGAAAACTGACCTCACCGAGATGAGATACCATCACGTGAGTAGGCCACCTCAATGCCCAAGAAATACTGTAAATAACCCATATCTTTTGTGATGGACTATGTCTGTAAAAACTGTTTCAACTTTTTTATGCCCATAAATTCACTACTGGTGATGATAATATAGTCTACACACACAACTAGGAGACACGCTTAGCAAGGAAAGTGGAGCTAAGCATAGAATGGTCCATGGTACAATGTAGTAAACCAAACCAAATAACTGCATCATTGAAACAACCAAAGTAGGCATGAGAAGGCTATTTCAACTCATATAATTCCTTGTGCAAGCGACAAACACTAGTAGCCTTCCCTTGAGCAATAAACTCAGGGGTTGCTCCATATATACCTCCTTTGCCAAGTCACCATGAAGAAAGGTATTCTTGACATTAAACTGATGAAGAGTCCAATGATATCAGATAACAAAAGAGATGAAAACACGAATGGAAGGTATCTTTGCGACTAGAGAGAATGTATCACCATAATCAATACTATAGGTCTGTGTGTAACCTTTGGTAACCAAGCGCACCTTTAGATACTCAATAGATCCATCCCATTGAAACTTCACTTTGAAAACCCGACAGCACAACACAACTTGTTTGCCAGCAAGTAATGGTGCAAGCTAGCATGTCCCATTATTTTATAGCGCCTGCATTTCATCCTCCATAACCCGTTGCCAACCTAGATGGGAAGAGCCTCTACAATAGTACTTGGCACAGACACAATAGATAAAGAAGCAACAAATAAGGAATATGTACAAGAAAGAGAATCATAGGATAAAAAGTGAGAAAGAGGGTGATGAGTATGTGTATGACAAGACAAAACAATATAGGGAGCAAAGAGAAAATTGGGTTGACCAACACAAGAACACGTATCTTTGCGCAATGTCACATCCTTGGATTTTCTTTGCTAAAATACATGATAAGAAGATCAGCATCATCGACAAAATGTGAAGAGAAGATTAAGCGCACTAGTTGAAAACATGTTATCCGAAGGATTGTTGTATTTGTTGAATCAAGACTGAGCAATAGATACCAAGTTGTGTAGGGACTAAAACTCTCAAGGATATACACGAAATCATGGCAGAATTTAAGGGGATCTAGTACAATATATGTAGTTCATTTTTTGGGACACAAGGGACGTAATGATACCATGGTTGTATCTGGTGAGGGACTTAAGAAGACAATTGAAGTTCTAATAATTTATATTGGAATATAACCGAGTTAAATGTGGTGTAATGACCAGACTTGGACAAATGGCCCACTACTTCATGCGATATGCCAAGTGTGACAGTGAGGAGCAATCTCTCTCCATCAACGCAAAACACATGCAATCAGCCCCAAAAGCTCCATCTGCTCTCCATTTCACCTCCAATTTTCAAGGGGGAGCAAGGAAGCACATAGAGAAACTCTTGCTTAGCTCTTTTTGCGTCGTAAATTGCCGAGAGGGAAGCAAGGAAGAACGGATGGCCGTTTCTTCTTCATCTCGAGCCCGATTTGGTACTAGAGGCAAGAAACTCATCCAAACTCTTGTCATGAAGTTTTTCATGGTGTTCTAATAAGATGAAATGAACTAGTTTGAGTTAGAAAAGTGCTATTCTAGTGAAGATTTATATAATTGAGTTGCTGAATGGTGCTTGGAGAGTTAACGGGTTAATGTGGTAGTTGGACGTACGTAGAACTGGGAAAAATCACTCTGGCGCTAATTGGTTTGGTATGAATAGTTCATGAAGGATTCTGTTTGGATGCGTTTGAGCTCTTGAAGTGTTGTGGAAGGTTCTAAGGTAACTTAACATATTTGTATTTTAGAATCGATGTTAGTGGGGTGCCGTAGTGTAGTTGATGCCTTGAACGTGTGAGGTTTCTTTCGATATTCCTCGGTAGTTTCTCAAGAAAGTTTAATTCTCATGGCATCAAGCTGAGGCTTTCAAGTTTTTATATGTGTCATGTGGTATAGGACTAAAATCATATAAGAAGCAAAGCATTAAGGTGCATAGGCATCCTAAGAATGCTGATGTTTGAAGTGCTTGCCATTGTGTGTGATAAACGGTGGTAAACCAAGAGAGTTTATCGATTTGAAGTTGATAGTACCCCAAAGGAAGCCAGGATGATCCTAGCTCTGTGCGGGGATGCCATGACTCGCGACGATGATGCCTTGGAGTAGAGATGTTGCAGAAGCTGGGTCAATTTCTAATCAATGTGTAACCGGAAAAGATCAAACTTGATGAAGTGTAAGATAGCATACGATTTGCATGATGTTCGCTTGTATACGTACGCATGTGTCTCACTTACATGATCAAAATGTTATGTCTCAATCGTCTTTAGTGTATAAGCTTTTTAGGCTATCTTGATAAACATGAGTTCAATTTATGCTAAATGCTCATTATACATATGAAGTATTCATTTAGGCTCTCCTCGAAACAAAAGATAGAAGGCCAGATGACATGGTTTGGATGTCCTTCTTGCTGAGCTTATTAGCTCACTCTTGTTGTGTTCTCTCTTTTACATATTAATAGTATGGTTGTTGCGCCAGTTAGCCGATTTGGTGTGCCGGTAGATTTAGAGGTCACTCACCATGAAATGGTCCATTTAGATGTTCCACATGTGAAGTTGGTCATGTATGTAGCTACGTTGTGGGTCGATGAAGGAGGAAAAATTGGCGTGGTACTGCATGGGTTTTTTGCTTTGTATATTCAACTGGACAACCATCATATCGATCCATTTCCCTTTTCTATTTTTGACTCAGGCATTAGCTCTTCGGACGAGGAGGATCCCTCAGAGAGAGAGAGCTAGATGGACATAAAGAATGGGCGGACCCGCACAACTTTTGACCCGGCGATGAGTAAATAAGACAGAATAGATAAACTTATCCTCCCAATACCGTCGTGATTGTTTTTAGCCTACGAGTAACAATGTAAATACAAACCGGTATTTGGATATACAAATATACGAGTAGACTTTATGATTAACTTCTTTGTTTTGAGATTTAATTATACCATATTGTTCCTACTTAGCTTTACATAGCATTGTTCTTGAATGAATTTAGTTCATGTTGTAGTTGTGGTCTTCAAAGGTTATACTTCCACTTACATGTATATGCGTATATGAGATATAAGGATCAAAGAAGATAATAATGCAATAGATGTGGCGATCTGGGACGCCACACATAATGCGATGAAAATATCGGTAGGAGGATCAGGCTCAAAAGAAATAGACGAATCAGAGGCAGGGCATTAATTGGTGGAGAATCATTCATATCCAATATAGCTGGTAACTGTACTACCTCATGTTGAATAGAATGGCATCGTTGATAGGTCTGGTCGGCAAATTGAAAAGGCGTCATTGATAGGTCTGGTTGGCAAATTGAAAACTGGACGATGGCCCGAGCACACTTGGCAAGGGGACATGCAGTAATGGAGCCGTGGTCGAGGATAGAGCATCTTCAAAAGGAGTCATCGGTTCAAAAGCAGATTAAGAATGATCAGTTCCCGGTCCGGTTCGGTTCCCCTCAAGAACCGGGAACTGGACCGGTGGTCTCGGTTCCCAATTTGTCGGAACTGGGAACCAGACCGACCATCCCAAGAATCGGATCGATAAATGGACCAGACCAGATCGGATCGGAGAAAAAAAAACGTTAAGATTCTTGCATCCACAAAATGCCTGGAGCTTAAGGGAATCACTAGCATTATGAAGTGTCTGGTAAGACCGACATTTTATATGCGATCCATGTGCAGGTTTCTTTAATCCGTTTTCTCGGAACAGAGAAATCTTAACACATGTTATTTACAATCCTGCACATCATTGTCGCAACCTAAAATTTATCTTTAGGTTAATGGATTACCAGATTAATTGATTAAATTAACTAACCTAGTTCGAGCTCTCCCAAGCTCTACCAAATCGCGACTTTGATTTTTTTTGTTCAAATGGTTTTAAAATTTGGAGTCGCCACTAATCATTTTTGGTAGGTTGATTAGAAACCTAAGTAAATTAGCGGGAGGACTAAATTACTTCTACGAACCAGAGATTATGAGTTCGGGGACTTGGTTACACTAGTTAATTAAAACTAATGCCCTTTCGGTACCTTAATTTCATGGATATCCTGATTTGGCAATTCAGGCTTGGTTTATTCCTCAGGCTCTAGTGGAGTGCTCTCTTTTTGTGTTTACACCTCCATAAGATTTACCATTGACTTGGAGTTGTCATTTGCCTGACATAAAAATATGGAGAAAGTGTATATAATTTTGTGCTAATTTGCGACTAAAACCACAAATAAATGAATAAATACAAACACTTAGCTCGGACTTGCTTGCTCGTTGACGAGGATGAACTCTTGATTTATGTTGATCGATGAAGGAATTGGTGATGATAACTCCTAGGTTTAAACTCCCATAATCCTCAAAATTCTCTCTCTCTTTTTGGTATTTTCTTTCTCTCAAATTTTTCTTCAACCTCCCAAAACTCTCTCAAACATCCAAAATTTTCTCTCTAAAAATCATTTTTTCTCTCAAGCTCACTTCTTCCTCCTTTTATAAACCACTCATCTATCTCCCATTCTAATTTTTCCATTAACTCTATCTCCCATTCTAATTCCTCTACTAACTCTTCTGCATCTTCATCTTCCTTCCTCCATCTCCATCTCACATTCTTATTTCTCTACCAACTCTTCTTCATATTCATCTTCCCTTCTCCATATCTATCTCCCATTCTACTAACTCTTCTTCATCTCCATCTTCCATTCTCTATTCTCATCTTATTTTCTTTATCTTCTCTTCTCCATCTTCCCATCTTCATCTCTTCTTCTCCATCTTCCTATCTTCATCTCCTCTTCTCCATCTTCCCTTATCCATTCTAATTTCTCCACTAGCTCTTATTTTTGTTATTTACAAAATAATCCCTCAAGTGTTAGGTATTTGTACTCTAGTCCATGAGATTTTAAGTATTTGCAATTCGGTCCCTTGAGAAATATTTCTTTAAGTCCAAATCTCCTCACAGTTTTCGACACACCTATCGCATGTTGAATTTAAGCTCATTTCTTGCTATTGAAAATAATGCAAAATTTAATTAAAGCATTTTTTGTAAAATTGAGTCATTCTGGGTATAATTGGGCCAAGATGAAAATTTGGAATATTAAAGAACAATGTCACAACTCCTAAAAGTGAAAAATGAAAATAAATTGACTCAAATTGAATTTTTTTAGGCCCGATTCGAGATTATGCTCGTTAAGGAATACACGACCTCGAATTGGATTTTTTAAATTTGCGATGGCCAACATGAAAAGGGATTTAAAGGAAAAATATTGACTATTTTTATGTATTTTTGTGGCCTCAAATGCTATTATTTATTAAATATTTTCCTAATTTCTAAAAATTATATTTAAAAAAATACAAAAAATATGAAAAATTATTTTTTTACTCAAAAATGGTTGCCTAAGCTTGGCCAAGGCTTCCAAAGTTGATTTTGCAATTTTCTCATTTTTATAGATTTTCTATCAATTTTAGAAAATAAAAATACGGAAAAATACTGAAAATATGAAAAATCATTTTTTGGTCAAAATTGGTTCCCTAGGCTTGGCAAACGTCTCCAAAATTAATTTTTTCAAATTTATGAATTTTTATGGATTTTCTATTAATTTTAAAAAAGAAGAAAAGAAAAGGTGATTGAAAATCAGGTGTCAACAATCATATAAAATGGGATTAAAACTCCCCCACAAAAAGAAAAATCAAAAAATCATCATCATCATTCATTTGCATTATCAAAATTTAGGTTCAATTTTGTCTTTGAGCGAAACCTCTACGAGTCTCCGCTCAAAGAGGGGCAGCTGTTGACACCTAAATTTTGACTTTTTTTTAAAATTCATTCACTTAAGTACATAAAAAAATGAGAATTTGTTCTCGCCAAAAATTAATTTTTTCATGCATTGCACATTTAATTTTTTGTCGGTCATGCATTTTATTATGGCTAACGACGGAGGATTTGAGCTTAAATTGACAAACGATTGGATTGAGCGTGAGGGAGGTGTGCCGAAAGGCTTATGAAGTTTTGAACTTAAAAGAAATTTTTCCACAGGGACTGAATTGCAAATACATAAAACTTCATGGACTGAATTGCAAATACATAAAACTTCAGGGGCTGAATTGCAAATACATAAAATTTTAGGGATAGTGGAGAAATTAGAAAGGAAGATGGAGAAGGGGAAATATAGAAGGGAAGATGGAGAAATTAGAAGGAAAGATGGAGAATGGAAGATGGTAGAATTAGAAGGGAAGATGAAGAATTAGAATGGGAGATGGAAAGATTAGAATGGAAGATGGTGAATTAGAAGGGAAGATGGAGATAAAGAATGGAGGATGGTGGAATTAGAAGGGAAGATGGAGATAAAGAAGGGAAGATGGTGGAATTAGAAGGGAAGATGAAGTTAGTGGAAAAATTAGAATGATAGATGAAGATAGAGAAAGGAAGATTGGGGAGTAGGCTATAAAAGGAGGAAGAATGAGAGCCTTGAAGGGGGGACTTTTGGAGAGATTAGAGAGAAATTAGGAAGACTTTGGAGATTGAAGAAAACTTGAGGAGAGATTTTGGGAGAGAAGAAAATTTAGAGAGAAAAAGAAAACAAAAAAAAGAGAATTGAGGGGAACGAGAGTTCGGAAGCTCGGAGTTATCATCTTCATCGACCAATACAATCCGCGAGTCCATCCCCGTCGTTCGAGCCGCGATCCGCAATCTTGATCCACGAGGAAATCCGAGGTTCGAGTTCGATAATCAAATCCGTCAAGTCAGGTAACGATTCTAATCATTTAGAATATTCGAAATTGTGTTGCCTAAATTGATTGATTTGAATTTCGATTAAACCTTGTTGGACATATTGCATTTCTTTGGAATAAATTGCATATCCAAGTTTTGAGATTTTTATTGCACGTTGTAATATTTTCTTTAAAAAATAAAAAAAAAAGGGTTTGCTTTTGTTGCAAATTTTCACATCATATAGATAATTGCACGTGTAATTTATCTTGTAAATATTTAGATTAAACCGCATGCATTGCATATAATTTAGTTCCTTACCTTGTCATAAAAAGAAAATAAATTTTTTTTTTGCACCTTTGAATCTCAAGTGAAAATTCATCAAAATTGCCAAGTTGAACATTTTTATGAAATTGGTACCGAAAGGGCGCTAGTAAAAATATTAGTGTAACCAAGTCCCCGAACTCATTAATCTCTGGTTCGTAGGAATAAAGTATTTCTCCCGATACTTTATTTAGGTGTCTAATCAACCTACCCAAAATGATTAGTGGCGACTCCAAGATAAATCCTTCTTTTGATGAAATTGAACCTAAGTCACGATTTGGTAGAACTTGGGAGAGTTCGAGCTAGGCTAGTTAATTCAATTTAATTAACCTGGTAATCCATTAACTTTAAAAATTGGGAAACTGATTTTTTTAGGTCGCGACAGTTTGGCGACTCCGCTGGGGAATAACTTGAATTTTTTGAAATTTAAGGAGGACTTAGGCCAGAAAAATTTCATGAAAATTCACTTGGTTTGGCAATTGGTTGAATTTTAATCCTTAGGTGTTAAATGGTTTTGTAGAACGGGAGTTATAAGGGATGGAGTGTTTGGCTAACCCTTTGTTTTGCAGGTTTGGTGTGTGAAACTTGTCATTTAATTTTTGAATTTTTGAAGCGGTGTTTACATTTAATTGTTGTGCATGATTAATCGCTTTAGCACTACATCACACACATCCCGTGGTCGGACCTGGGCCACTAGTTTTAGGATGGTATTGTGATTTGGTTCTAGCGTTCGCCGTGAGATCACGTCGAAAGTTAGTCCAGATTCAATCCCGAACTTCTTTTTAAAAATGAGTTTCAAAAGTTATGCCTCAGGGCTTGGTAAGATTACCAAAGCGGTGGTTTTAATTTTTGACTCGAGTAGCCGAAGTGGAAAGGCCCGGCTAATCTTGGTTACGTCGCGAGATAGCGACTAATCTTGATTATGTGCGCGAGATTGTCGCCTTGCCGTAAGTCTTTCGCTTCAATTTGTGAGCCTTTAGGATAGTTAGAATAAGGTTAACCCACGAGTTATGTGCATGTCCATGTGATTGTTTATTTTCCTATCCCACGATAAAGTACGCTTCTGAACTTCATCTTATCTTATGTTATTGTTTGGGTCGGTCCATGACACTTAGGATTGTGGCGCGTGATTTATAGACAATGGGACACATTGATATCCGTTTCGTGTACATTCCAAAGGCCGAGTTGAAGCAGATGTGGAGGCACTTGAGCATTGATGCACAGACCTATGCCCTTAGTCGTATGGGTCACGTATTGCCACTTTTGGATATCGAATTACAGACTGGGGTCATGCAGGCGCTTGCACATTTCTGGTGCCCATATACTGCTACTTTCATTTTAGGTAAGCACGAGCTCACTCCGACTTTGGAAGAGTATAGCCTTGCCATTGGAAAACCTTTGAGCATTGATTTAATTCGCCATTGTGTGGAAATGGATCCAATTTTCATTTTTGCCGAGTTTTTGAAAATTAGCGAAAATAAAATGAGGAAAATTTAAAAGGAAATTGTCATATGTGCCCTTTCTCATTCCTCGTTGAACTTTTTTATGAGAGCAATTCATACTTGCAAAGCAGGATCTTTATTCTAGCTTTCTTCGGACTTGTGATCTTTCCGCTCGAAAAGGATTTTATTAGTCCATCCATGGCTTGGATAGCTACGCAAGTTTGCAGTGGAATGAACTTTACTAATGCTATCCTGGCCGAGACTTTTATATCTTTGACTCGTTTTAAGCAAAACAAGAAAAAAACATTTCACGCTCCGGTTGGACTTTTGCAAATGTGGTTTTTCTCTCATTATGCTAAGTTCGGCTCAAAAATGACCATTCCATGGGTAAGTCAAGAGGAAAACCCAATTGCAAAATTTCAAGAGTTGCAAAAAAATATTGCTAGATTGTCTTATTCCGAGTGGATTGATTTATTTAAAGATCCGAGTTCCAAGGTTTTTCTATGGCAAGCTATATGGTTTCAAGTCTCTAAGGCTCGTTTGTACCATGGTGAGCGAGAGCCTATACTTCTTTTTGGGTATTACCGGTATGACGCAGTATCATCCTCTCCGTGTGATACGGCAATATGGAGTTTTACAGGATATTCCACCACCTTTGGGGCCAAACACTTTTCAAGTTGAATTCGTTGCAGGCGAGAATTATAGAACCGAGATCAAGCATCTTGACCAAACTTGGCTCAAGTCCAAGACTCGCTCACTATCACTACCCAAGGAGGAGCTCGAGGGAAAGGAAAAATGTTATCATGCGAAGGCTCGGTATATTAAGTATCATTTGATACCAACTCACATGCTTCCGAAGTTCCCGTTGGTGATTGTGAAGCCCACCCGTCAAGCCGAGATCGAGACCTATGCAAAGAAGACGCAAAAGGCGAAAAGACAAATGAAGAGCTTGGCTAAGGAAAATGCACGACTTCGGAAAGAGTTGGAGGCCCATTTGTCTATAGATTGCGTCGCTACAAAGAAAACAAAAACAGCTTGATTTGCCATGTTTAGGATTGTTGTTCCATGTTGCATTTTCATGACTTTATGAGCTTTTCTTGTAATAAAGGTTACTGTTCAGACATGACTTTCTGGTATTACATAATTTTTATTGAACTTTATAGTTTTAATTTATCCATAGAGTCTTCACAGAAAACATTCACAGGACCCTAATTCATCACTAAAAAAAACAATTTGAATCAATTCAATGTATTTTCCATTTATTACTGAATTTAATGTGAAAGAAAAACTGTCTGGATTCTGGAATTTTCTCGACTTCACTTTTGTTTCTCCATTTATCACTAGAAAACATGCTCTTTTGAGAAAAATTAAAATATGAAAGTTGTAGATTGAGCTTTTAATTAGTGAACTGGAAATTTTTGGGCATCAATTCACATTTTTGATGACCCATTTATCCTCGAAGTAAAAACCGGACAGATCAGTTTTCTGGGCAAAATTTTTACAAAGAAGTATTAAACTGTATTAATCCACAAAGAATTTGCCTGTGACCAAAACATGAAAGTTGTTAATCATCATCTTAGGTATCGGCTCCCAAATTTTCATACCATTTTGACCTCTGTACAAATTAATATGATTTTTCTCGTAAAGGTCGACGAAACTAGAAGCTACCTGAATCAATCCTTTCGTTTTATCTTTGCCTCATTTTGGAGCTTAGAGAGTGTCATGGACCAACCCACTTTTCTCACACATTATACTTACCCCAATAATTAATTTTGTAGGTAATTCATCACGGATCTCCAGCACCCGTATATTACCCGGTCAGTGACGAGAAAAATGGCCGACAAAGTTGAGATCAACGCTATCGTTCACGAAGCACTGCAGGGAGCCTTGAAGGAGCACACGAACATGATGAATAACCATTTCGAGGGAATGCTGTCCCATGCGATGGAGAAGTTGACGGCCGATCTCCTAGGCCAGCTGTAACTGTCCAGCTCCATCTTTCCAGCCAAGGCAATTCCTTCACCAGACAATGCTGGCAAAGGCACTGACCGCGCTCTTATATATGTTCCACCCCTCGAAGATGTCATTATCACTGGTGCCAGCTCTGGCACATCGCTTGTTGTCCCCGCACCCCAAGCTAGCCCTGTGGCTGGGGGAATAAGCGAAGAAGCCATGAAAGCCATTGCTCAAATGAAGCAGCAGATACGAGAGATGGAAGGGGCGCACAACATACCACAGATTGACCTATCTGTCTTTTCAAAGGTCGATGTGCCAGAGAAGTTCAAGATACTCGATTTTGAGAAGTACAACGGCACTTCCAATCCAGTTCAACATGTCCAGATGTACCAAGCAAGAATGGGCAGGCATGTGGCAAACGGCCCTCTGATGGTTCAGACTTTTCAGGCCAGTCTAAAGGATGCAGCCATGAGGTGGTACATTGACTACGAGATCTATCGCATGGATGATTGGGAAAAGATGGCCACTGCATTTGTCAAGCATTTTAGTTCCAACCTGGACGTCCTAACCACTAGAGAGGACCTGGAACAGTCAGATATGAAGAAGGGTGAGACAATCAAGCAATACGCCTCTAGATGGAGGAATATTGCGTCCCAGCTAAAGCCAGTCCCGCCTGAGCGAGAACTCATGAGATTGTTTGTCTCTACCCTCCCTCAAGCGATGCGATCACGTATTTTGGGGACTGGGGCAACATCGTTCAGCCACCTCATTGCAATGGGAGAGGAAATAGAGATCGGAATCAAGAAGGGATGGTACGGAGATGCTGGTACCAGTGCAAAGCGGTTTGGAATGAAAAAGGACAAAGAACCAGCCCCACAGGTGAATTTTACCTACACGCAAAGGCCTCCGATTCAAGCGCCAAAAGTTCAACAGCAAGCCAACTTTGACACTTAAGGGCAAAGAGGACTTAGGCGCAATAATCGGCAATTTTCCCCACTTCCCGGAACTCTTTCCCAGGTTTTGATTGTCCTACGTAAGAAAGAGCTGTTGACATCAGAACCGATGTGCTCGAACTATGCATCCTTTGCAAGGTATGACCCGTCAAAGAAGTGTGATTACCACCGCGGTGAGCCCGGGCACGACACGAATGAATGCTTCGCTCTCAAGAATCGGATCCAGGACTTGCTCAAGTCCAAAGCATTCACATTCCAGGATAATCAACAGTCCAATATCCAAAATAATCCTTTGCCTGATCACTCGGGCAAGGTCAATGTTATTTTTAGTTCGGAAGCTGATCCAGTTTGCGGTTTCAAGGCGCAGATAGTTGACACCTTTGATGCTCTAGTTAGGGCAGGCTATTATCGTACCGGAGAGGTGGTATCTTTTGACCAACTGAAGAAAAAAGTCTTCACCCTGATCGACCAAGGGATGATCATATGTACTAGCCAAGATGGGTTAGTGGCAACCACGTCACAGATAATAATAGACTGGGATCAAGAGTTTGCAGCTTTAGCTATGACACAAGGTGTGTCCGAGCAAAAAGCCGATCTGAATAAGAACGATATTACAGAATTGATTAAAGATGATCCAGAATTAGCTGACATGCCGCCCTTGGAAGACGCTTGTGATGATGAACTCGGGATTGTTATAGTCGCTGCACCACAGCCATTCCCGTACGCAGATGATAAAGCAGTACCATGGTCTTATGATTTAGCATTGGTGATCGGGACGGGTTTATGATCATGATCAGTCAGCTAAGCATGTTAATGAGAAAGAGGCTAAGGAATTCTTAGCAATCATTAAAGCCAGCGAGTATAGTATAGTTGATCAGCTGAGAAAGTTACCAGTCTAGGTTTCCTTGCTGGAGCTCCTACAGTCATCTGAGAAGCATCGAGACTCATTAATGAAGGTATTGGGCAAGTGCACGTGCCTGAAGATATTGATCAAGACAAATTAGAGAACTTTGTTGGGACAATCCTGCTAAAAGATCAAGTAGCATTTGCCGACGATGAGATCCCGATTGAAGGGCGAGGTCACAATATGGCCTTGCACATAATGGTGAAACATAAGCAAACCCATGTAGCCCGGGTACTGATCGATAATGGTTCGGCTCTAAACTTGTATCCCCTAGCCAGAATGCAGACCGCCAACACTTCGGTTAGAGCATTCGATGGTATGAAGAAGAATGTTCTGGGACAGATCAACCTTGAAATTCAAATCGGACCTTCCATGTTCGATGTTTTGTTCTAAGTATTAGACATCCCTTCAGCCTTCAATTTGCTGCTTGGCCGTCCATGGATCCATAATGCAGGTGCCGTACCATCGAGTCTTCACCAGAAAGTTAAGTTTGTAGTCAAGCAAAAACTGGTGGTTGTCCATGGTGAGGAAGATCATCGCATTTTCAATGCAACCGCTATCCCTTACATTGAACCAGCCCATACTGAAGAGGACTCGTATCATTCTTTCGAGTTGATACACACTATCCACGCCTCACCAGATAGCCCTTTACCGGTTCATGAACTGTCAAAAGCTTCTCTCATGGTTGCCAAGGTAATGGTGGGCAATGGGTACGAGCCTAGTACTGGTTTAGGCGAAAGCATTCAAGGAATGCTCACTCCGATCGAGGCTAGTAGACAAATCCATACAGCTGGCTTAGGATACCGGGGAGATAGGCACCGTGGACGAGGTCGCTGGTATCGTCGAATTAACCATGGATGCCAAAGCCTGATAGGCTGTGGAAAGTCAGAATATAGACCTTTACCCCTGCCTCTTTATCAGACTTTCATTTCAGCCGAAGTGGTGGGCGGCTATGATGAATTGAGTAAATTCAAGGATAATCTTGGCATAGTCTTCCCCGACTCAAAAGGACAGAAACCTCCGCCAATGGTTTTCGATAACAAAGATGCTAATGAGGATAACATACCTAGCCTAGCCGACTGGTTTGGAGACTTAACTATTGCTGCAATATCTGAAGATCCAATGCAGGTTAATGAGAGCCCCGATGAAGAGCCTTACATGGTGCCTAAACCACTAAGACCGTCCGTCAATGCCATATTCGACGATCCACTGGAGGGTTTAGATTCAGAGTAACATCTTCGTGTTTATGTTTTCCCCTGCGTGGGAACTTCCATCGTTTTCTAGAATTCCGTTTCCATGTCATTTTCTAAGATTTCCTTTTATGTTGCACTGCACGATTTCCCTTTCAATAAGATGTAATTAATTGATTCTTATATCAATAAAATTACAGATGTTTTTATCAAAAAAAAAAAATTTGAATCTTGTCGAAGTATTCCAAACCAACCCGATGACGATAACGAACGATCGAACAATATTGTCATTCATGGTAAGAACTGAGGGTTGGACTTCTTCAAGCAATTCTCGTCCCGCGGTCTTAAAAAAAACAAAATTTTTCGAAGGAAGTAAAATACCGTGTGTTTAAACCTTGTTTGTTTTTCTGACTCAACTACCTTATGTTCAGGGGCAAACATAAGGAAGGAAATGCAGTGGATCCTACCATATGCCATGCCAATGACTCGGATAGTTCGGATGAATCAGGTTCTGACATCGAGGAAATATAACGGAATCTTGAACACCATAAGAAGGTTAAAGCTCTAACCGGCGAGGAAACTGTCGCAATAAACCTTGGCAGTAAAGAAAACCCCAGAGAGATTAAAATCGAGGCGAATCTTCCTATGGGCACAGCTGAGCGTTTGACGAACCTGTTAAGGGACTACCAGGATATCTTTGCCTGGTCTTATGCAGATATGCCCGGTCTTGATCGATCAATCGTCGAACACTGCCTACCGACCGATCCCTTGATTGAACCTAAGAATCAAAGGCAGCGAAAGGCTAAACCAGAACTCGCAAAGAAGATTGAAGAAGAAGTCATGAAACTTATCGATGTTGGATTCATTGAAGTTACCCAATACCCGAGTTGGGTGGCCAACATAGTCCCAGTCTTGAAGAAGGATGGTCGTGTACGAGTCTGTGTGGATTATCGTGGCTTGAATAAAGCTAGTCTGAAGGATGATTTTCCTCTCCCACATATCGATGTGCTTGTCGATAGTATAGCGGGTTTCGAATTATTCTCATTCATGGACGGTTTCTCTGGCTATAATCAAATCCTGATGAATGAGGAAGATAAAGAAAAGACAGCATTCACAACCCCATGGGGGGTGTTCCATTACAAAGTTATGCCCTTTGGTCTCAAGAATGCCGGGACAACATACCGGCGAGCGATGGTTACGCTATTTCATGACATGATGCATAATGAGATTGAGGTCTACGTTGATGACATGATCGCCAAGACTCGGCGTGGAGAGGATCACGTTGTGACATTGACAAAATTGTTTGAAAGGCTGCGAAAGTTCAAGTTACGCCTCAACCCCGCCAAGTGTGTCTTTGGTACCAGCTCGGGTAAATTATTGGGGTTCATTGTTAGTAACAAGGGCATTGAGATCGACCCGGCCAAGGTAAAGGCTATTTGTGAGCTTAAGCCGCCAACGACCGTCAAGAAAGTCCAGAGCCTCATGAGCAGAGTGAATTATATTGCCTGATTTATTGCTCAGCTGTCTGAGACTGCTAAGCCATTTTTTAGGCTACTCAAGAAGAATGCACTAGTCAAATGGGATGGTGACTGTGAAGAAGCTTTTGAGAAATTGAAGCAGCACCTTATGAATCCACCCATACTTGTTCCACCCACTTCGGGATGCCCCCTAATCTTATATCTTACAATTCATGATGAGTCTTTGGGTGCTATGCTTGCTCAGACAAATAAAGAAGATGGTAAAGAACGAGCTATCTACTATTTGAGTAAAAAGTTCATAACCTCCGAACTGAATTACTCCGAAGCGGAAAAGACGTGCGCAGCACTAGTCTGGGTGTTACCCCGACTACGGCAGTACACTTTGCATTACCAAATATTCTTGGTGACGGAATGTGATCCCATCAAATACTTACTAAATCAACCCGCCTTAGTTGGGAAGCTTGCAAAGTGGCAGATTCTCATTTCTGAGTTTGACGTCCAGTATTTGTCACAAAAGTCAGTCAAAGGGCGAGTAATAGCTGATCTCCTGGCCGAAAATCCGGGACAACATGAAGATGTCGACCATCCCGAAGATCGAATCATGTCGGTAGGTGACTATTCTTAGACCATGTTTTTTGATGGAGCCGTAAATTTGTCCGGGTCAGGTACCGGTGCAGTGTTGATATCCCCAGGAGGACAACATTATCCAGTGGCAGCGAAATTGATTTTTCCTTGTACTAACAACATCGCAGAGTATGAAGCATGCATTCTTGGATTGCAAGCCGCAATTGAGATGGGAGTAACCCGGTATAAGGTGTTTGGGGATTCAACGTTGATTATTCTGCAAACCGTTGGGAAGTGGAAGACACGAGATGCCAAATTGCTGCCTTACCATGAATATCTTGATGAATTAGTGGTTGAGTTTGATGACATCTCATTTGAATATCTATCTAGAACGCAAAATCAGTTCGCTGATGCATTAGCAACCCTATCATCAATGTTGCAAGCCACTGATGGGCTAGAAGTCGAGCCTTTGAAGATCGAGGTATTGAGAAGACCGGTTTATTGTATGGTTACGACCGAGGAACCGGATGGTAAGCCTTGGTACCATGACATCAAAACTTATATCCAAAAACATGAGTTTCCAGAGAAGAGTATCGCAACCGATCGGAGGTATATAAAGAAAATGGCCTCAAAATTCTTTTTGAGTGGCGAGTGCCTGTACAAGCGGTCCTTTGATTCGATCCTTTTGAGATGTATTGATTCTACAGAGGCAGTCTGTCTGATGATAGAGGTGCATGAAGGGATTTGTGGTCCGCACATGAACGGCCACATACTGGCCAAGAAGATCATGAGGTTGGGATATTACTGGCTCACCCTTGAGAGCGATTGCATTCAACATGTCCGGAGTTGTCATAAGTGCCAGATCCATGGTGACAAAATTAATGTTCCTCCAAGTGAGTTGCATCAGTTATCTGAGCCATGGCCATTCTCTATGTGGGGTATCGACGTGATCGGCCCTATCAATCCGAAAGCATCTAATGGGCATCGTTTTATTCTGGTCGCTATTGATTATTTTTCAAAATGGATCGAAGCCGCATCATATTTGGCAGTCACAGCACGAAATGTTGTGAAATTCATCCGTCGGGACATTATTGCTCGATACGGTTCGCCTGAAACCATAATCACAGATAATGGCTCAAATCTGAATAACAAGCAAGTGGATGAGTTGTTCAAAGAATTCAAAATCAAGCATCTGAATTCTTCTCCATATCGCCCTCAGATGAATGGAGCGGTGGAGGCAGCCAATAAGAACATCAAGAAGATCTTAGCTAAAACGGCTGAGAATCATCGTGATTGGCATGAGAGGTTGCCATTTGCACTCATGGCATATCGAACTTCAATTCGAACATCTACTAGGGCAACCCCGTATTCTCTTGTATACGGAATGGAAGCGGTGTTACCAGTTGAAGTAGAGATTCCTTCCTTGCGCATATTGTCCCAATATGGGCTGGAAGAAGTCGATTGGATCCAACAGCGGATGGATCAATTGAACCTGATTGATGAGAAGCGGCTCAAAGCCATTTGTCACGGCCAGTGCTACCAGCAAAGGGTTGCTAAATCCTTTAACAAGAAAGTCAGGCCTCGACAATTCCAGGAAAGAGATATTGTTTTGTGAAAGTTGTTGCCCATAATTCCACTCCCAGAAGGGAAGTTTGCGCCAAACTATGGCGGTCCGTACGTTGTGAAGAAGGTACTCCCAGGTGGTGCTCTAATTTTGGCAGAGATGGATGGTCGAGTTCTTACCAATCCTGTTAACTCTGATGCTGTAAAGAAGTATTATGCTTGAATTGTTTTGACATTATTGATAATCTGAAGTTTTCATGATTCTCCAATGCATGTCTATTCAATTCCTGCTTGCATTACTAATATCCATTTGGGATGGTTTCAATTGGGAAAGTCTCTTTGGTCCAATTGAATTTACCAACTTTGAATAGGGAACATAAATTACATATGATACATCGAGTGTACAGAATGGGGCATGACGGGATGATGAAAGGTAACAGGATTGGTAAAAACTCCAGTGAGATGAGCAGTAGTCGGGATCTGCATTCCTCGAGGCGATGGGTTTTCTCGCAAAAGGTACGATAGCCGAAGTGACAGAGGCATCCAATTCCCCATCCAAATGCTACAGGTGTCCATTGCAAACCTCCTTGAGCGGCGATTTCATTTTCTTACCCCTGTCAAGAACCACCCCACATTGGGGCAAGACAAGGTAATTCCAGTAGCGGCATAAGGTAAATGGTTAGAAATTCTCTTGCTTTGATCAGCATCAATCTTCGGGTGTTTCTTTACATTAAACTCGAACTTTAATTCAAGTGCCTTAGGATGATGAAGAGCATTCATTTCTCTATCCTATACACTATATCCATTGTACATCCCAATTGAGCCTGTATATTCATTTCTCAAACCCCGTTGGTGATCATTGCTCGTTCCGATTTGAAGATGACGTCATCACCAAGGAACAGAACTGAAGAGATCGGATCAACGGAGAATTCCCAAAATCTTGCATTTTACATCATGTGATTGTTTGACACAGCTTTTGTCTGTGAATATTCATGTTGTTTTAATCTCTCATTCAAAATCATGGGATTTTAAAAGAAAAACAAATTCCGCCTGAAAGAAAAGGGCCTGCTCCCGAAAAAGAGAAAAACAAAAAAAACCTCTTCCGAAAAAGAAAAAAAAAGAGAGAAAGAGAGATAGCTCTCTCTCAAAAAAAAAAGAAAAAGAAAATGGGAGTCGGGAGTAAGGAAAAGCAAAGGCTAGTCCCACAGAAAATCCCTGGCAGTAAAAGCAAAATGCCTATTAAAAGCAAGGCCTATACCCATTCAATCCTCGTTCATTTGTAAAATATGTTGAAATTTGGATGTGCATTTTATCCTTCCTGTAAATCCCAACCGGATGACTTGTAAAGAAAAAGTCTCCAAGAGAGTCAAATGGGAAATTGCAATCATCAGCGGAAGCTTCATTCTCAAGCAGCAATGGCACATTTTGAAATCAATTTCAGAAGGCTAAGATTGGTGGCAAGACAGCAATGATCACTAGCATCAAGCCATTCTCATATATTTTCTGAACCAAAGCGAGCCTTTTCGTTTCTCAGTCCCAAATCCTAACATACGTTACAACCCTTCAAAGTCTCTTCTGATTAGGGCACATGAAGTAACGTAGAGTTGAATGATCTTAAGCATCGCTCGAAAAAGTTCGAGCAAGATTATTTCTCTCTCATTTTTGCAGGGTTCTTGACTTGTAAACCCAAAGCAGATGATGAAGATCTTCTTTAAAAAAGGCCTTGACTCCACAGGAGTCCCATTTGGTAAACCATTGACCTAGCCCATATTACGGTCCTAATCAAGACCTCTAAATTGGCTCGGTAGTACCAATTGCGAGATTACTCAGACCCTTGTTGAAGACGATGATGGTAAGATTGAGTGATTTCTCTTGAATCCTACAGTTAGGATAAATAGCTTTCCTCAAGAGTAGGAGAAAGCCCTTTCGGACTGAAGTCCCCCATTCAGAGTACATTCGAGGTATTCAGAATTGGTAATGCAAACTTGATAGAATAGTTTTGCATAAATCCACTGAATGAATTTCAGCATGCATGCCTATACATGTTACATCTAAACATTGTTTAAGCACATGCATCCCTAATATTCGAGTTACCTCATGAGGTCTTGAAATCCATCCAAGGATGATTGAATGAACAAAGCCATGCTGGCAAGTGTCCACCTGGCCACCTTCCAAGCTCTCAGGTAAGTTTTCTGAACCCATTTTTGAATATCTTGTATTTACACTGACATGGCTCGTATAGCACACCCTCTCGATGTGGTCACCGCCCTGTGAGATTGGTGGCATATTTCCCTTTCGAATTGTCCAAGACCCGCTCTAGCGATCTTGAAACTCTTCTGGATCATCAAAGACCAGCTCTAGTGATCTCGTTCCCTTTCAGATCATCAAGGACCAGCTCTAATGATCTTGAAAGAAGTCTACCTTTCAACTACCCAGAAAACCCAGGTAAGTTTTCTAACCCTTCTTAAAAATCGCAAACTTTGAGTTTGCACCAATGAGAAAGCACATTTCTAAATTTCGTCCAGTTCATAATCGACATGCTCTTGTGACCTGCATGAAAAACTTGTTCGAACCATGATCGACATGCTCTTGTGGTCTCGACAAATTTTATCAAAATCATAATCGACATGCTCTTGTGATTTTGGTACCCTATCAAGTTCATGATCGACATGCTCTTGATCTTATCCATCCAGTTCATAATCGACATGCTCTTGTGTCTAGATGCTTGTTCGAACCATGATCGACATGCTCCCGTGGTCTCGACAAATTTTATCAAAAACCATAATCGACATGCTCTTATGGTTTTGATACCCTTTCAGATCATCAAGGACCAGCTCTAATGATCTTGAAAGAAACTATGTGACTCCACTCGAAGAGATGCAGTGGACACATCCCCTTACAGATCTTGCGCTTTCTCGCATCAGGGGAAACCTCTGGTAACGGATAGGCACCAGTACCTTAAGATTCTTGCATCCACAAAATGCCTGGAGCTTAAGGGAATCACTAGCATTATGAAGTGTCTGGTAAGACCGACATTTTATATGCGATCCATGTGCAGGTTTCTTTAATCCGTTTTCTCGGAGCAGAGAAATCTTAACACATGTTATTTACAGTCCTGCACATCATATAAAATGGGATTAAAACTCCCCCACAAAAAAAAATTAAAAAATCATCATCATCATTCATTTGCATTGTCAAAATTTAGGTTCAATTTTGTCTTTGAGCGAAACCTCTACGAGTCTCCGCTCAAAGAGGGGCAGCTGTTGACACCTAAATTTTGACTTTTTTTAAAATTCATTCACTTAAGTACATAAAAAAATGAGAATTTGTTCTCACCAAAAATTAATTTTTTCATGCATTGCATATTTAATTTTTTGTCGGTCATGCATTTTATTATGGCTAACGACGGAGGATTTGAGCTTAAATTGACAAACGATTGGATTGTGCATGAGGGAGGTGTGCCGAAAGGCTTATGAAGTTTTGAACTTAAAAGAAATTTTTCCACAGGGACTGAATTGCAAATACATAAAACTTCAGGGACTGAATTGCAAATACATAAAACTTCAGGGGCTGAATTGCAAATACATAAAATTTTAGGGATAGTGGAGAAATTAGAAAGGAAGATGGAGAAAAGGAAATATAGAAGGGAAGATGGAGAAATTAGAAAGGAAGATGGAGAAGGGGAGATATAGAAGGGAAGATGGGGATATTAGAAGGAAAGATGGAGAATGGAAGATGGTAGAATTAGAAGGGAAGATGAAGAATTAGAATGGGAGATGGAAAGATTAGAATGGAAGATGGTGAATTAGAAGGGAAGATGGAGATAAAGAATGGAGGATGGTGGAATTAGAAGGGAAGATGGAGATAAAGAAGGGAAGATGGTGGAATTAGAAGGGAAGATGAAGTTAGTGGAAAAATTAGAATGATAGATGAAGATAGAGAAATGAAGATGGGGGAGTAGGCTATAAAAGGAGGAAGAATGAGAGCCTTGAAGGGGGGACTTTTGGAGAGATTAGAGAGAAATTAGGAAGACTTTGGAGATTGAAGAAAACTTGAGGAGAGATTTTGGGAGAGAAGAAAATTTAGAGAGAAAAAGAAAACAAAAAAAAGAGAGAATTCTTTTAGAAGAGAGAATTGAGGGGAACGAGAGTTCGGAAGCTCGGAGTTACCATCTTCATCTACCAATACAATCCGCGAGTCCATCCCCGTCGTTCGAGCCGCGATCCGCAATCTTGATCCACGAGGAAATCCGAGGTTCGAGTTCGATAATCAAATCCGTCAAGTCAGGTAACGATTCTAATCATTTAGAATATTCGAAATTGTGTTGCCTAAATGGATTGATTTGAATTTCGATTAAACCTTGTTGGACATATTGCATTTCTTTGGAATAAATTGCATATCCAATTTTTGAGATTTTTATTGCACGTTGTAATATTTTCTTTAAAAAATAAAAAAAAGGGGTTTGCTTTTGTTGCACATTTTCACATCATGTAGATAATTGCACGTGTAATTTATCTTGTAAATATTTAGATTAAACCGCATGCATTGCATATAATTTAGTTCCTTACCTTGTCATAAAAAGAAAATAAAATTTTTTTTTGCACCTTTGAATCTCAAGTGAAAATTCATCAAAATTGCCAAGTTGAACATTTTCATGAAATTGGTACCGAAAGAGCGCTAGTAGAAATATTAGTGTAACCAAGTCCCCGAACTCATTAATCTCTGGTTCGTAGGAATAAAGTATTTCTCCCGATACTTTATTTAGGTGTCTAATCAACCTACCCAAAATGATTAGTGGCGACTCTAAGATAAATCCTTCTTTTGATGAAATTGAACCTAAGTCACGATTTGATAGAACTTGGGAGAGTTCGAGCTAGGCTAGTTAATTCAATTTAATTAACCTGGTAATCCATTAACTTTAAAAATTGGGAAACTGATTTTTTTAGGTCGCGACACATTTTCACATCATGTAGATAATTGCACGCGTAATTTATCTTGTAAATATTTAGATTAAACCGCATGCATTGCATATAATTTAGTTCCTTACCTTGTCATAAAAAGAAAATAAAATTTTTTTTTGCACCTTTGAATCTCAAGTGAAAATTCATCAAAATTGCCAAGTTGAACATTTTCATGAAATTGGTACCGAAAGGGCGCTAGTAGAAATATTAGTGTAACCAAGTCCCCGAACTCATTAATCTCTGGTTCGTAGGAATAAAGTATTTCTCCCGATACTTTATTTAGGTGTCTAATCAACCTACCCAAAATGATTAGTGGCGACTCCAAGATAAATCCTTCTTTTGATGAAATTGAACCTAAGTCACGATTTGGTAGAACTTGGGAGAGTTCGAGCTAGGCTAGTTAATTCAATTTAATTAACCTGGTAATCCATTAACTTTAAAAATTGGGAAACTGATTTTTTTAGGCCGCGACACATATTAGAAAATAACTAAACCAATTCCGTATGCACCTCTGTCAAAACTAACGCTTGAATGTTTGCTTGCTGATTGACATTGATCAATCTTGTATTTCCACTACTAACATTGTCTGCAACCTACAAGACAGATTTACAATACCAAGTTTCTCATTGTGTTTGGAGGAAAGTAGGAAAAGTTAATTGTTATGGACAAGAAATTTCAACTTTTGACAATGGCGAGTCCTGGAATCTGGCCTGATGATCTTGCATATATACCTCTCATACAGTATCTTGATGCGTTTTCTTCTTTGTACTAGTGAGTAGTGACTCAATGTAGCAATGAATCATCAGTTCCCAAGGCAGAATTTGGATTCCTCTAGGAAAATCATGTTTTTGTTTAGGAGATGTACGAGAAATTATGAAAGAGTTCACAAGAATTCAGGTTTCGTCCACCGAATAACAATTATGAGCAGAATCACTGCACGTACAAGAAGTCTAGAAACGAGTAAGACGGCATTGGTATTGACAAATGAATCAGCTAGAGCAGAGACAACAAAAGATGATCGATGTCTACAATGATCTTTACTATGACTCTGTACTTGTTGATAGAATTGATGTTTCTCAAATGATGACCGTTTGAGACGAATCCTGGCTGGATAAGGAACAGCAGATATTACAGAAAATTCGCAAGTTCTTTCACATAGGATGACAAATGTGTTATTCAACTGCGAAGTAATTTCGTCAAACACTCTTGCTTTCCATTTTTTCAACTTTGTTTCTTCCATATCTAGCCGAGGAAACAGTTGGCGAGCAGACAATTTGGCATCGTCCCGGCACAAAGTTCGTTATTTTTCTCGTTGATTACTAATTTGGTCTTCCTAATTGGCCAGGAACCTTGTGATTTATGACCACCTAATAACTGCCATGTCCTGACCTACCAGACAACCAAAGATACCATCCTACTTGTGTTTTGTCTTCTGGATTCTTTCCATGACCAGACAAAAATCGTATTTTGACATGGCATGAGGTCTCCTTCCATCATGACCAGCCCCGAAGCCTCCCATATAGAATTCCGGCGCAAGGAAGGCCATGATTTCTATGCAATGTCACATGCCGCCACCATAAATAGTCCACATCGGGTTCGTTTTAGCTCGCAGCAAAGTTCTCAACCTTCCCCGCTTGGTGTCACTCCAAACGGTGGACGGGGGACCACTAAGTTGAGCAAGATGATCCACAAGAAGCACAGCGGGATTGCTAGGAAGTGGAAGAAACTTGCTGCCATAGGCAGGAAAAGAATTTGTTTTACCAGGAGCAATGCAGGAGGATGCGGTTCACCAACTTTGGCTGATGAAGGCTGTTTCGCTATCTACAGCATCGACAGGAGGCGCTTTATGATACCCTTGGTGTACCTCAGCAGCCATATTTTCCAGAAGCTTCTCGAGATGTCCGAAGAAGAGTACGGACTATCTAGCTCGGGGCCAATCGTAATGCCTTGCGATTCAGTCCTCCTGGAAAACGTACTCGCGCTCATCCGACAAGGTGCATCTAACAGTCCAAAGGAAGCCCCGCTCGAAGCCTTGTCCTCGTCCTGCGATGTCCAAGAGTTGGCTGTCCCCGTTTGCTAGTTGATTAGGTCAATTGTTTGCTGTGCAAACTAATGGAAGCGGACTTACATCGTTGAATTGAAACTGCATAGGTCAGAAATGTAAAGTTGAACTTTTCTTCAGATACGCAATTTTTGCATTGCAAATGTTTCACACAGTCGTCCAATTTCGGGAATCATCTTATGAATCTTTCAAATTGAACTCTTTCTATGTCACTTCGAGTTTTAGCATATGTTGTTAAAGATTCAAGTATCAAAGTGATTGGTATTTCAATCCTAGTTCCTAGAATGCTCGACATGGGAATAAGAAAAACACACCGCGGTTCCGATAACTCAAATTCGTATCCATTTAGATGCTGCATCATGGCATCCAAGAAAGGTTGTGGTATGTCTAACTTTGTTGGTCCCGTTAAAATTTAATCTTTTTTTTTTAGTTTTAAAATGGGAAAAGGCCAAAGTAGGAATTTTCCTTTTTCCTTATTTTATGCAAAGTAGGAAAATAAATTAAAAAGTAAAAAAAGAAAAGAGGTCGGATCGGGCTGGGTTGACCCGGATCCTCGTGGGCAGACCCAGCCTGCGCTTTCTTCCCCTCGCAAAGCGGGCCTAGGAGACGCAAGCCCACTTCCTCTTTCCTTTACGCGAGGCCCAGCCCTGCCTCCCTCCTCTTCCTTCTGCTTCCCTTCGCGCGCCTAGCAGAGGAGGACAACTGGCCAGCCCGCTGTGACGATTTCTCAGCCGTGCGTTTCATTCTAGGGCTTGGGGAGCTCCTAGAAGACATTTCTAACGGCTATAAAAGGAGCGGTAAGGGAGAGAGAGAGAGAGAGAGAGAGAGAGAGGCTTGCTTAACCGAGAAGAAAGAGAGAAAAAGGGAGTCTCGGCCGAGAGAAAAATTGGAGGAGGAGGAGTCGAATCCATTCGCGCCGTCAAAGGGAACTGTCCTGCCGTTCATCGACTACGGAGCACCGCTGATGAAGCCCCGCAAGTTGGTTCCTGCTCTGCTCTGCCTCCATCGGTTGCTCTGTTTTTGGCCTCAGAGCCTCGTTGAGCTGAGACCTCTAAATCCTCGGTCCGGCTAGCTTTGCCTGCTGTGGAGCCTAGTTGTCGGTTGTTTGTGGTTCTATTTGGCGCCGTTTGCTTCGGTCGAACCTCATTCCTTCCAAACCCATGGCCATTTTTGTCCACCAAGATACCCCAGCCTGAACTGTGGACCTTTGGTCCAATTTGTGCTCGATTGACAGCAGTTGTTGTTGGCTTCTGCTGTTGTGTTGTTTCCTTTTGTTGTATTGCATGTTGTTGTTGTTGGCCAATTTGGGCATTTGGTCGTCCGGCGAGCTAAGTAGCACTAATACATGCTACTCGACAAGATTGGATACCCTGACCTGACACATCATTTTTCAAAAAATTCAAAATTTCGACATATTAAAACACATTTTACAGTAAATATATATTTTCATGTATACATAATAAATTATCATGTATTATACAAATATTAACGGTGATTTTTTTTCTTCTTCTTCTTTTAGGGATTCGCTATTAATTTATTTTTGGTTAGTTGGATACATTAATTTTGAGATGGGTATATGATTTATGTATATTTTTTTGACCCTTAATTTGTTAAAAATCCTTAAAATTGACTATATATGTGTCGAAATGCCTTGTCAAGATACTGGACTCGCATGTCTGGAGTATTGATCATGTGTCGATCACATGTTAGAGCGTGTTGGAAGAGTATCGATGTGTCAGAGAGTGTTCGACACGAAACGAGAGCCTCTAGAGAGTGTCAGTGTTTCCTAATCAGCGGGCCTCGGCAAGTTTTGTGCTAGAACAGGGAAGCCTTGGGGATTCAGCCGATCCTTTGGCTAGTGATAAGAAGTCCCACGGGTCTCATCGTGTTGTCGTCGAGGTTGGCTGAGGTCTGGATGGTCATGTTGAAGACCGGCATAACTCCGGTGATGAGATGGAGTCCTAGTGAAGTAAGTGCCCGGAGGTCCCTTGTTCAAACAAGGGACTACTCGATCGGTTGGACCAGGTGGTGAATGGTTTAGGCTAGGTTAGCATAGGGCAGAATGGCGTCGTTTGGTTTCTTGGAGGAGGAAGGCCATGCGACGTCGTTTGGAAGCTGGGACTAGTCGGGCCTAGAGTCGGTTTGGGTTTGGAGTCGGGTCATTGAGTGGAGTCGGGTTCGCAGGTGCTGAATGTGACGTCCTAGTCTCCGCCTAATGGCACCAACTTCAAGCTCAAACACCATTTCTATCTCCCATGGTGTCACACTAGCTTTATCTTCGCTATTGATCTAAAAAAGGTTATATTCACGAGGGTGAGCCAAAACTCTGTAAATAAAATTGCTAGGCTGAACGACTAATTCAACTATAGCATCGTATGATTGAAAGAAAAGTTCATCAACATTATATCCAAGTTCATAAAGGCATAACGTCTTAGAAAATATACCATATTGAAGGTATCACAACCAAGCTTATCACAATTAAGATCATCGCAACCAGAATTGATCGGTGTGTAACACGCACAACGACTAAGCATAGATAGGTTAGCAATAGGGACTAGAAATCTATTTGCCTTGATTATTTGAGAAAATTAGAAATGATGAATGGATGATCTTTGAATCGCCTTTCCTTTTTGGTTTAGGCATGTGACTCAACTTGGGCGGCAAGACAACCCTCGAGTCTGTCTTGACAACGGCAAGACAAGAGTTGGCTAAGGCTATCAATGGTTGGCCAAATGTGAGAGAGAGGGAGAGGATAAGAAAGAGGATTTGTTCTAATGAATGAATGACCAAATGAACTGACGTTAGAAGTTTATATAGGGGAAGCAATTGAAGACCAGTCAACTTAGGCGAGTTAACGCCTGATTCATGCATGTGTGACACATATCACACATTTTACGTGCTAGTGACATCTGTTTGCCATGTGTCACCTCACAAAGACACGTGGCACCACCTCTGCCACGTGATGACATGTGGCCTTGCATGTTGCCACATGTGGACACGTGGCCCCCCATGTGTCCACGTGTGACCATATGTCCATTCCCGTGTTCCGTTGTCTTGATTTTGCACATATTTATTCAATAAAACTCAATGTGAACATATAGTGTTCCTAAAAATGTTGCCAAGCTAATACAACTCTTCTAAACTAATGTGGACCTATTAATACTGATTCACATTTTATTAGGCAGGAGAAAATTCGGGTCATTACAGAAGGTCATGTGGCTTTGTTTCACGGGTGCGAGGCAAACAACGTCGTTTGGTCTGCGGTCATGGGTAACGAGCAATGCCGGCTGAATGGTGTACTTTCGATTTGTTGAGGGTGTGATCGAACAGTATCATTTGGTTCGCGAGCACAGCTGCTGGATGTGGCATTGTTTTGGCTTCGCAGATGAACAGTGTCGTTTCGGGTTTTAATAAAATGAAAACATCTGAAAATCTTTTAAAAATTAGGAAAAAGTTAGAAAAATTAGAAATATTGGAGAATAATAGACAATGCTTTTTAGTGCTTTTGTGGCATAATAATTACTTTTACATGCTTTTCTGGTGGTGACTGATGTCCACTTCGATCTGATTTTTGTGCACCATATCATATCTCAGGTTTGATAGTTGAGATTGTAATTGATATTGATTGATTTGCTTGTTTCCATTTTAGTTAGTAGTTAGCTACTTTTGATATTTGCGTGTTTATATATAGCACTGTTTTTGGTTAAATTGTTTGTTAATCACTTTCCTAGTGTTAGGATATGATTGACTCGAATTTGCATGAAAATGAAGGAAAAACTGAATGCATGAACATCTAGCACTAGCTTTGATTGAATCAGAATGCATGATTACTTTAGGAAATATCGACTGATTAGGCCTGAAAAGGGTGCTGATTAGACAATTAGTATAAACAAGTCCTTGGATCTAGATTCTCTGGTTATGCTGGAATCGAGATAACACTCTCTTATTTCGATTGGTTTTTAGTTGACCTCAATGAGCCAGTGGCAACTCCTAGTTAATTGTTTTGGCTGTTAATCATTAAAAAGAAATCCAACATCACATGAGATGGGAATTAAGAGAGTTAAAGTTATGGATTGATGACAATATATCTAAACCTACGGACCCCTCGAGGAGGGAAAAACGAGGTCACGATAGGGTGCTAACTCCGAAGATAGGGCTACGCCTATGCTTTAACGTCGCAATAATAGACCAGTCACAGAAATTTTGTAACTACTGGCCTATGATCAATCAAATATCATAATGCTAAAAGGTAGGCAAGACAAAGCACTGGTTTTAACTTTTCAGCTAGCTGCTGAGGTAGTACCATTACTTGGTAAGTATCTGTTTTTGGACCCCTTGAAACAAAGCTAAGTCGCCTTAGATCACAATTCGCTGCGCTAGGGTTTAATGTATGGCTGTGCAGACATTGATCATCCATGTAGATGTCTTGATTCATAAGCACCAAGAACCGAAGAAAGATCGAATAGCTTTCATGAATAAGCTCTTAACTGATAACAGCGGGACGTCTCTCCGTCCATGAATGAAGCTGAATTGGTGGAACTTCACTGAAAAGGGATGGAAGTGCAAAGGAATGGACCAAAGGGATTGAAAGCCTGAAGGTCACACGTCTTCTTCGCCTATGTTTGGGAAGAGGGCAAGAAAGTGAATGGTATGAACTAGGTGGAATGAAATTTGAAGCGAAGGAATGATTTTCTTGATGTTATTCGGAGAGTGATAATTGGCGGGAGATGAAAATGTGAAAATCATTCCTTTCATAGTTTGGAACACAAAGAAAGCAGAGTGAACGGAAAATCCATATTGCAAAGTCACTAAAATGACCTTTGAGACTTAGAAACAAGTCGTTTCATATGCAAAGTTGGAGAATCATATGTTTTCAGATTCTGAAACTCGATTGCCACTCCATACGTTGGTAGGAAACGCAATTTACTCTGTCCTAATCATTTTCGTGGAGAACATGATCATGAATAAACATATATCCTTCTGTCGTGTTACAGATTATAAAGGGTTTGGTTGGGATTGGGACCAACTCCACCAGTTGCTGAAAATATTCGGCTTAGAGCGTCAAGGAAGCATCCGTTGCCTCCTAGGTCAACCCGTCAGCGCAGCCCCCGCTACGTGCAAGTGGGGAGGTCCAAGACCAGCGATGCATTTAAGCTCAAGCCCTTTCTTCGTGGACAAACTAGGGTTTCTTGATGCCAAAGATAAACCGGAGAATCATGACATTTGGCTTAAACTACGCAGTGGACTACTCGGCCAACCAACTAATTGGTCATTTCTTTCATACTAAAAATGAAACACTAAATTTACCCTGTTTAGGAGGGTGGGAAAGGCTTAGGAGTAAATGCGTACTATTTTTGAAGTGCATATATGTATTGACTTAAACAATTTAGGGAAGCCTTGGGTAATTTGATGTTGTTGTATAAAAGCTAGGGTGCATTTGCTTGGGGGAAAAACTCCACGATAAACGGAAATAATTAGTTTTTCTGTATTTGGTAATATATGATCAAAAACACTTTATGGCGCTTGAGTCTTATTTTGGAAAATGATTTCAACCTTAGGCAAAAAAGAAAATTGAACTTTCAAATAATTTTTTTTATTTAAATAACAAGATCCTTATTATCACTCTATACGAAGATAATGCCATAGGACCTATAAGTTGATTGTAGATTTTTCCTATGACCACTACCCTTGTACTTGCTTTGGGTAAATATCCTCCTCCAAATCACCATAGAAGAATGTTGTCTTTTATATCGAGCTGCTCTACCTCTACATTGTATGCAATTGCTATAGATAACAACATGCCTTATGGAATGTAATTTAACAACCGGAGAATAATCTCACCATAATTAACTCCTTTTATCTGCGAGTATCTCTTTGCAACCAAACAAGCTTTGTAGCTTTCTATCTACAAATATCTTCTCCTTGAACATCCACTTGCAACCGATTGGCTTTTGATCTGCAAGTAGTTTTACCAAAATCCACGTTTCATTTTTATCTAGTGAATAAATCTCATCTTTCATGCTATGTGCTTCTTGCTTCCTTAACAAAACTTAGATAATAACCTGCAACAGTCAAAGCATCATTTTCATTACTGGTGTTGACACCTGATTTTTAATCATTTTTTCTATTGCTAAAGTAATAAAAAATCCATAAAAATTCATAAAATTGAAAAATCAACTTTGGGGACCTTAGCCAAGCCTAGGGAACCAATTTTGAACAAAAAATAAAATTTCATATTATATATATTTTTAATTTTTAAAAAAAAAAAATACAAAAATACTTGAAAATTTTGGAAAAATAACATTTGAGGCCAAAAAAATACATAAAGATAGTTAATATTTTTATTTTAAATCTATTTTAATATTGGCCATCGCAAATTCAGAAAAATCCAATTCGAGTCACGTGTTCCTTCACGAGTATAATCTTGAATCGGGCCTAAAAAAATTTAATTTGAGTCAACTTATTTTTAATTTTCACTTTTTATGAGTTGTGACATTGTCTTCTAATATTTTAAATTTCATCTTGGCCCAATTATACCCAGAATGACTTAATTTTGCAAAAGGGCTTTAATTAAATTCTGCATTATTTTCAACGGCAAGAAATGAGCTTAAATTTGACATGTGGTGAATTTTGGTGTGTCAAAAATTGTGAGGAGATTTGGACTTAAAGAAATATATTTTTTTCAGGGATTAAATTGTAAATACTTAAAATTCAAGGACTAGAGTGCAAATACTTAACTCTTGAAGGATTATTTTACAAATAACAAAAAGAAGAGTTAGTGGATAAATTAGAATAGAGAAGGGAAGATGGAGAAGAGGAGATGAAGAAGAGAAGTTGGAGAAGAATAGATGGAGAAAATAAGATAAGAATAGAGAAGGGAAGATAGAGATGAAGAAGAGTTAGTAGAGAAATTAGAATGGAAGATAAGAATAGAGAAGGGAAGATGGAGATGAAGAAGAGTTAGTGGAGAAATTAGAATGGGAGATAAATATGGAGAAGGGAAGATGAAGATGAAGAAGAGTTAGTGGAGAGATTAGAATGTGAGATAGAGATAGAGAATGGAAGATGAAAATGAAGAAGAGTTAGTGGAGAAATTAG
This sequence comes from Psidium guajava, assembly GCA_016432845.1. Classification (NCBI taxonomy): domain Eukaryota; kingdom Viridiplantae; phylum Streptophyta; class Magnoliopsida; order Myrtales; family Myrtaceae; genus Psidium; species Psidium guajava. Next base: position 16,218,587 of record CM028225.1, read on the forward strand.
AATGGGAGATAGAGTTAGTGGAAAAATTAGAATGGGAGATAGATGAGTAGATTATAAAAGGAGGATGAAGTGAGCTTGAGAGGGGATTCTTGGGGGAGAAAATTTGAAGTGTTTGGGAGAATTTTTTGGAGAGGAAATTTTGGATGTTTGAGAGAGTTTTGGGAGATTGAAGAAAAATTCGAGAAAAAGAAAATACCAAAAGAGAGAGAATTTTGAAGATGATGGGAGTTTAAAGCTAGGGGTTATCATCACAAATTCCTTCATCGATCAATATAAATCAAGAGTTCATCCTCGTCAACGAGCAAGCAAATTCGAGCTAAGTGTTTTTATTTATTCATTTATTTATGATTTTACTCGCAAATTAGCACAAATTGTATACACTTTCTCCATCTCTTTTTTTCCCCATATTTTATGTCAGGAGAAGGATATCTCTACGTCAACAGCAAAAATCTCATAGAGATGCAAAAATCGGCCCAGACAAGCTCCTAAGCTGTCCACCGATTTCTCAACTGATCTGTGACTAAAAGTCCCTCTTAATTCAAAAGAAACTCTCTATATTGGGAACATAGAGAGCGAAAATCAATTATAGAAATCCCTCCCAAAAAAATGGGAGATAAGTACTCTTTCCACTCTTCTGGTTTTAGGTGCAGATTAGCACATATTTTGTATACTGACACTTCACTTTATTTTATGTCAGGAAGCCGCAGCTCTATATCAATGGCCAACCCTGTGGAAGCACAAAATCGGCTTGGAGGAGTCCTCAAGCGCGAACAAATTTCAAATTGTTGAATCAATTCATTGTATTTCATTTTAAAGAATTCATACCCCAGAATGGAGAGGACAAAGTCCATCCGCAATTTAAATACCTGCACCATAAATCCCAAAGGGAAGAGCCAAGCCAATGCTTAGCCTCCCATTGGAGGTTTTTACTTACAGTAGTTAAATACCTGCAACTTAAATACCTGTACCTTAAATCCCAAAGGGAAGAGCCAAGCCAATGCTTAGCCTCCCATTGGAGGTTTTTACTTACAGTAGTTAAACCTGCAACTTAAATACCTGTACCTTAAATCCCAAAGGGAAGAGCCAAGCCAATGCTTAGCCTCCCATTGGAGGTTTTTACTTACAGTAGTTAAATACCTGCAACTTAAATACCTCTACCTTAAATCCCAAAGGGAAGAGCCAAGCCAATGCTTAGCCTCCCATTGGAGGTTTTTACTTACAGTAGTTTAAATACTTGCAACTTAAATACCTGTACCTTAAATCCCAAAGGGAAGAGCCAAGCCAATGCTAGGCCTCCCATTGGAGGTGTTTATTCATTTTCATGTACTTCCTATAATTTAATTTTTGAATCATCAGACCTAAAAGATAAGTAGGTTGTAATATTGCACAGAAGTCGTTAACACACTCCCTCTTTCGGCTTCAGAGAATCTTTAACACTTAAAAAATATAACAAATAAAAATATATATCATCCATGCATCCTATTTAAAAAGTGAAAATACAAAAGAGAATACCCTACTAGAGCCTTAGGAATAAACCAAGCCTGAGTTGCCGAATTAGGATATCCATGAAATTAAGGTACCGAAAGGGCATTAGTTTTAATTAACTAGTGTAACCAAGTCCCCGAGCTCCTAATCTCTGGTTCGCAGGAATAAATTAGTTCTCCCGCTAATTTATTTAGGTTTCTAATCGACCTACCAAGAACGATTAGTGGCGACTCCAAATTTCAAAATCATTTAAACAAAAACCAAAGTTGCGATTCGGTAGGGCTTGGGAGGGTCCGCGTTAGGTTAGTCAAATCTAATTAACCTAATAATCCGTTAACCCCTTTAAAATTTAAAATTTTTTTTAGAGGGTCGCGACAGACTGGCGACTCCACTGGGGACGGGATTTTTAAATTGTCGAAAAAAGATACCAATTGGAATACTTGAATTTTTTCGAAATTTTAAAAGTCTTAGTGGACTTAAGCCAATGAAAATTTCATGGATATCTCGCTTCTGGCGATCTTGTTTGAGACTCATTCTATAGGTGTTATATGTTTTTGTAGGATGGGAGTTATAAGGGGCGGAGTGTTTGGCTAACCCCTTTGTTTTGCAGGCTCGGTGTTTGGTTTATTTGTTTAATTTCGCATATTTTTAGAAGCGCTGTTTTGATATCAATTGTTGTGCATGTCTTGCATACTCTGAGGATCACGACACCTGCACACACAAGCGTCTAAACCCAAGTCGCGAAATTCTTCCTAGAAAACCATAGATAGGGATCGAATATGTAAAGCTCTTGCGTCGATTACGCTCGGGTTGACCATATTTTATCCCGCTCATTATCTGAATTGACAATTCTTCCCATTGTGATTTGATTGCGCGGAGGATAAGGTTGTCAATTCAGATAGTGGGGGCCTTTTAGGTCCATACCCTGTCTCTCCTTCTGTTATTTTCTAGAGTTCACTCCTCACTTGAGTCATGCGCATGACTATGTGATTTGCATTTCTCCAAGGTAAAAGTAAGTTCTCTAATTTTATCTTGTATTTATTTTCGGTCGGTTCATGCTAGGTGTTAGTCAGTTTTTGAGCTTGATATTACGACCATTCTTTTAAAAGAAAATAAAAATTAAATTTGTCCCTCATTTCTTTTAAAAAAAATTTTGAAAAAATGATGTGAAAAATCCCTTCATGGGAATTTTATTAACCAATAAGGGATTTTTGTCATGTTTTTATTGCTTCAATAAAAATGAAATTTTCCTGAAAAAATTTTCCTCTGAAAATTTATTTAAAAAAAAAGAAAAATTCCCTCAAAAAAAAAACTCTAGTAGACATCAAGTGATTTTATCACATTTTTCAAATTATAAAAACTTGCAAGAAAATTCTTCTCGAGAAATTCGCTCATGTTTTTCTAAGAAAATTTTCTCTAAATAAAATTAGACTAATGTCTCGGGGGAATTGTATTGACCAATAAGAGATTTTTGTCATGTTTTTCTTGCTTCAATAAAAATGAAATTTTCCTGACAAATTTTCCTCTAAAATTTTATTTCGATAAAAGAAAAATTCCTTAAAAAAAAAACTTTGGTAAACATCAAGTGATTTTATCACATTCTTTCAAATTATAAAAACTTGCAACAAAAATTCTTTTCGAGAAATTTGCTCATGTTTTTCTAAGAAAATTTTCTCTAAATAAAATTAGACTAATATCTCGGGGGAATTTTGTTAACCAATAAAGGATTTCTGTCATGTCTTTCCTGCTTCAATAAAAATAAAATTTTCCTGACAAATTTACCTCTGAAAATTTATTCTGATAAAAAGAAAATTCCTTCAAAAATTTTAGTAAACGTCAAGAGATTTTGTCACATTCCTTAAAAAAATAATAAAAAAAGAGTAATAAATCTGCAAAAAAATTCTGTATTAACCCATTTCTTCCTAAGGGAATTTTTTTTTCTGATTTCTCTATAAAATAGAAAAAATCAAATTGGACTAATATAGGAGTCATGGACCGACATTCCTTGTGTCGCATACTAATTATATCATTTTCTTTTGCAGGGAGATCCTAGATACCCTAGACGGGTGTAAAAATTAAGTTCAAAATATATCAAGAATCATCTCCAGAAATACCAAAAGACGAAAAACACCAAGGCTTCAACCGTTAATTCAGGGAGGCAAACGAACACTGTCCATCTTTGACAGATAGAGTTGTGTCAATCCGTAAACTTATATGGGCAGTGTATTGTGATATGACGGTGGACTTATACTGATTAAACACGGGGGCATATTTAATGTATTACAGAGGATCCCGCGTCTTTTGAAAGACAATATGGATTATATAATCAGAAACCATGAAATAAGTACCTTAACCTGATTAAATCAACCAGAGACCGGTCTTAAAATTTCCTCGGATCCGAAACACGCGGAGGGTTTTAGAGGACCGAGGTTCTATTAATGAATGTGACCCACAAGTATTTCTCCCAATGCTACAGGCGCCCGACAAGAGCAAGTGGGCACCGAAAGAAACAAAACACGGTTGAAGTGGGGCACGCAACAAATGGCCGAATTTATTGGCACACTAATTAAGTGGTGGTAGTTTTATTAATTTACATGATTGAACGCGGGTCTCTAGGCGGCTGGTGGAAAGCCACACTGAATGCCTCTCTAATGTTCTTGATATCATCGTCTACCGCAACCCGCGAGAGCATCATGAAGAAGATTAAACCTAGACGAATACGTCTACTTAGTTTCATCGCGCGTTCTCGCCTTTTGTCGATGTCCAAAATTAATGCACAAGCTAGAAGTAATCATTTCCCTTTCCCCCTATTAAATGCTCGGAGCCGTTAACCGCACCAAACTCGAAAAAATTAATATCGAGACGAAATCTGCGTAAATTTGAAGGGTAAATCCGTATCGTTCCAATTTACCCTTAAATTACTCCGGTTTTAAATTTGATCCCTTCTATTTTCAGGAATTTGCAAAAGCGACTCGAGAATACAGTTGTATCCAAAAACCAAATTTCCTGGTCGGGCTAAATTGGGGGCAAATCAACTCATGGACATTACCACGGGATGGACAGCTTCGGTTAAAGAAAAATACAAGCGAAAGATCCGAACAATCTCAAACATGGGTAATTCTATATCGTTCTAATTTGCACATAATCATCTCGAGTCCTGAATTTTTTTATTCCATTCTTAACAGGGATTGCAAATTACCTCGAGAAATATCGTAACAAGGCCCAAGGTGATACAACAGGGCCGCGTTATCCCCAAGGATTAACCTTTGAAAAGAAAATCCCATGGACACCTATGGTCCAATGGACCGAATGGAATACTCGACGAGTAATACCGAAGTCAATTTTTTGCCACATTCTCGGCTTAATGGTGAGGCATCCAACAAAAGTCGAAGAAAACTCAACCCAGCAAAATTGGTAAAAGACTTGTCCAAGGCATTCAAGATGAAGGGTAAATCAGTATCGTTTCCAATTTATCCCTTTTAATATCGGTTGACATGTCTCCTTTTCTTATTACAGGAAATATTTATACTAACATGTAACATGTTGGAGGAGACAAATCCAAAAGAAAATGATGATCATTTGACAAGATCTATTCTGGTGAAAAATAGGGGGCATTTAACCGCTAAACCATGGCGGTCGCTGTCACTAAACAAACCAAAATGCTCCCTCACCCATATGCCTCATCGTGCAGGGGCAAAACTTGAGACAAACCGCTCCTCGACATAAGGAGTGGGCTTCCCAATTTGTTCAATCCACCCACATACCAGGGGCAATTCAAATCCGCCCATGTTTGCACATTATATAAATACACATGATGCTAAAAATTGTCACATCGGCATTGTGTTTACACATTTCACGAATTATGTATGATTATTCCGCATGTTTAATTTACCAACTCCAACTTAGAGCATAAACTGCATATGAGACATCAAATGTGCAAAATGTGGCATAACAGGATGAGGAAAGTTAAACCATTTCTACACACGGGTCTAACATTTTAATCTACAGATAAACAACCTTTCTCTAGAGTGAGAGAAAGCCCCTTCGGACTAAAGTCCCCCATTCAGATTACATTCGAGGCGTTCATATTATGAGAACCTCCTTAAATAGAATTGGTAATGCAAACTTGACAGAATAGTTTTGCATGATCCACATTTTGATTGATTGCATCATGAGTTATCACACAGACTACTTCTAATCATTGCCAACTTAGCTGAACAATTTTGTATGAACCAATGAACGCATTGATGAAAATGCTTGCACATGTTAGCTCTAACATTGCCTGACAGGCAACACATTCCCGGTGTTTGAGTTACCTTCCAAAGTCTTGAAATTCATTTGGCGATTATTGAATGAACAAGCCTGGTTGTCGAGAAGCCACCAAGCATTTCTTCCAAATTCTCAGGTAAGTATATCTTCAACCTGAACCTTTCAAGAGAATGAATTCTGACGGTTGTTGGGGTACTCGAATCCATTGCGGTATATATAGGTATCCACCTTCTTCAATAAAGCATGATTTGTCTTAAGGACAGAAATGTTCGAGACCTTTTGATCTCTGCCTCTTTGGTTTATTCCTAAAGCGACAGGAGAATATAATTTGGGTTTGAGCTTCCGTAGGATTCCTGGTCTCCCCAGATTTCAGAATGGCACCCTTTGAGGTACACCAAGCCCTTCTTACAGGCAAACTAAGTCCTTCTTACAGGCAAACCAAGTCCTTCTTACAGGCAAACCAAGTCCTTCTTACAGGCATAAAGTCCTTCTTACGGGCAAACTAAGTCCTTCTTATAGGCATAAAGTCCTTCTTACTGGCAAACTAAGTCCTTCTTACAGGCAAACCAAGTCCTTCTTACAGGCACAAAGTCCTTCTTACAGGCAAATCAAGTCCTTCTTACAGGCAAACAAAGTCCTTCTTACAGGCAAAACAAGTCCTTCTTACAGGCAAATCAAGTCCTTCTTACAGGTACAAAGTCCTTTTTACAGGCACAAAGTCCTTCTTACAGGCAAATCAAGTCCTTCTTACAGGCATAAAGTCCTTCTTATAGGCAAATCAAGTCCTTCTTACAGGCAAACTAAGTCCTTCTTACAGGCACAAAGTCCTTCTTATAGGCAAATCAAGTCCTTCTTACAGGCAAACTAAGTCCTTCTTACAGGCAAACCAAGTCCTTCTTATAGGCAAATCAAGTCCTTCTTACAGGCACAAAGTCCTTCTTACAGGCAAATCAAGTCCTTCTTACAGGCATAAAGTCCTTCTTACAGGCAAACAAAGTCCTTCTTACAGGCAAACAAAGTCCTTCTTACAGGCAACGCAAGTCCTTCTTACAGGCACAAAGTCCTTCTTACAGGCAAAGTAAGTCCTTCTTACAGGCAAATCAAGTCCTTCTTACAGGCAAATCAAGTCCTTCTTACAGGCACAAGTCCTTTTTACAGACACCAAGTCCTTTCTACAGGCACCAAGTCCTTCTTACAGGTATCTCCATGGGGTGACCTACCATACAGGTCAAATCTCAATCAAAATTTAATCAGTAGAATCCTTTTATTAGGAATCTACCATGGTACGACCCACCATACGGGTCAAATGGTATGACCCACCATACGGGTCAAATTTTAATTCAATTTTTAATCAGTAGAATCCTTTTATTAGGAATCTACCATGGGTTGATCCACCATACGGGTTCAAGTTCAACCACCCTAAAGTTTTTTTATATAACGAATCCTTAGGTTCTCATTTCATTTTCAGTGGAACATTCATGTCACGACTCTTTTTATTTCCTTGTATTGAGTCGATTAGAATTCAGGTGTCATCTCGTCTTTGAAATGAACCTCTACCGAGCTTCCTTTCAAAGAGGGGCAGCTGTTGACACCTGATTTTTAATCATTTTTTCTATTGCTAAAGTAATAAAAAATCCATAAAAATTCATAAAATTGAAAAATCAACTTTGGGGACCTTAGCCAAGCCTAGGGAACCAATTTTGAACAAAAAATAAAATTTCATATTATATATATTTTTAATTTTTAAAAAAAAAAAATACAAAAATACTTGAAAATTTTGGAAAAATAACATTTGAGGCCAAAAAAATACATAAAGATAGTTAATATTTTTATTTTAAATCTATTTTAATATTGGCCATCGCAAATTCAGAAAAATCCAATTCGAGTCACGTGTTCCTTCACGAGTATAATCTTGAATCGGGCCTAAAAAAATTTAATTTGAGTCAACTTATTTTTAATTTTCACTTTTTATGAGTTATGACATTGTCTTCTAATATTTTAAATTTCATCTTGGCCCAATTATACCCAGAATGACTTAATTTTGCAAAAGGGCTTTAATTAAATTCTGCATTATTTTCAACGGCAAGAAATGAGCTTAAATTTGACATGTGGTGAATTTTGGTGTGTCAAAAATTGTGAGGAGATTTGGACTTAAAGAAATATATTTTTTTCAGGGATTAAATTGTAAATACTTAAAATTCAAGGACTAGAGTGCAAATACTTAACTCTTGAAGGATTATTTTACAAATAACAAAAAGAAGAGTTAGTGGATAAATTAGAATAGAGAAGGGAAGATGGAGAAGAGGAGATGAAGAAGAGAAGTTGGAGAAGAATAGATGGAGAAAATAAGATAAGAATAGAGAAGGGAAGATAGAGATGAAGAAGAGTTAGTAGAGAAATTAGAATGGAAGATAAGAATAGAGAAGGGAAGATGGAGATGAAGAAGAGTTAGTGGAGAAATTAGAATGGGAGATAAATATGGAGAAGGGAAGATGAAGATGAAGAAGAGTTAGTGGAGAGATTAGAATGTGAGATAGAGATAGAGAATGGAAGATGAAAATGAAGAAGAGTTAGTGGAGAAATTAGAATGGGAGATAGAGTTAGTGGAAAAATTAGAATGGGAGATAGATGAGTAGATTATAAAAGGAGGATGAAGTGAGCTTGAGAGGGGATTCTTGGGGGAGAAAATTTGAAGTGTTTGGGAGAATTTTTTGGAGAGGAAATTTTGGATGTTTGAGAGAGTTTTGGGAGATTGAAGAAAAATTCGAGAAAAAGAAAATACCAAAAGAGAGAGAATTTTGAAGATGATGGGAGTTTAAAGCTAGGGGTTATCATCACAAATTCCTTCATCGATCAATATAAATCAAGAGTTCATCCTCGTCAACGAGCAAGCAAATTCGAGCTAAGTGTTTTTATTTATTCATTTATTTATGATTTTACTCGCAAATTAGCACAAATTGTATACACTTTCTCCATCTCTTTTTTTCCCCATATTTTATGTCAGGAGAAGGATATCTCTACGTCAACAGCAAAAATCTCATAGAGATGCAAAAATCGGCCCAGACAAGCTCCTAAGCTGTCCACCGATTTCTCAACTGATCTGTGACTAAAAGTCCCTCTTAATTCAAAAGAAACTCTCTATATTGGGAACATAGAGAGCGAAAATCAATTATAGAAATCCCTCCCAAAAAAATGGGAGATAAGTACTCTTTCCACTCTTCTGGTTTTAGGTGCAGATTAGCACATATTTTGTATACTGACACTTCACTTTATTTTATGTCAGGAAGCCGCAGCTCTATATCAATGGCCAACCCTGTGGAAGCACAAAATCGGCTTGGAGGAGTCCTCAAGCGCGAACAAATTTCAAATTGTTGAATCAATTCATTGTATTTCATTTTAAAGAATTCATACCCCAGAATGGAGAGGACAAAGTCCATCCGCAATTTAAATACCTGCACCATAAATCCCAAAGGGAAGAGCCAAGCCAATGCTTAGCCTCCCATTGGAGGTTTTTACTTACAGTAGTTAAATACCTGCAACTTAAATACCTGTACCTTAAATCCCAAAGGGAAGAGCCAAGCCAATGCTTAGCCTCCCATTGGAGGTTTTTACTTACAGTAGTTAAACCTGCAACTTAAATACCTGTACCTTAAATCCCAAAGGGAAGAGCCAAGCCAATGCTTAGCCTCCCATTGGAGGTTTTTACTTACAGTAGTTAAATACCTGCAACTTAAATACCTCTACCTTAAATCCCAAAGGGAAGAGCCAAGCCAATGCTTAGCCTCCCATTGGAGGTTTTTACTTACAGTAGTTTAAATACTTGCAACTTAAATACCTGTACCTTAAATCCCAAAGGGAAGAGCCAAGCCAATGCTAGGCCTCCCATTGGAGGTGTTTATTCATTTTCATGTACTTCCTATAATTTAATTTTTGAATCATCAGACCTAAAAGATAAGTAGGTTGTAATATTGCACAGAAGTCGTTAACACACTCCCTCTTTCGGCTTCAGAGAATCTTTAACACTTAAAAAATATAACAAATAAAAATATATATCATCCATGCATCCTATTTAAAAAGTGAAAATACAAAAGAGAATACCCTACTAGAGCCTTAGGAATAAACCAAGCCTGAGTTGCCGAATTAGGATATCCATGAAATTAAGGTACCGAAAGGGCATTAGTTTTAATTAACTAGTGTAACCAAGTCCCCGAGCTCCTAATCTCTGGTTCGCAGGAATAAATTAGTTCTCCCGCTAATTTATTTAGGTTTCTAATCGACCTACCAAGAACGATTAGTGGCGACTCCAAATTTCAAAATCATTTAAACAAAAACCAAAGTTGCGATTCGGTAGGGCTTGGGAGGGTCCGCGTTAGGTTAGTCAAATCTAATTAACCTAATAATCCGTTAACCCCTTTAAAATTTAAAATTTTTTTTAGAGGGTCGCGACAACTGGCAAATAAGGTATATCTTTCAAGTGGTTGTTATGGATAGCAATGCAACCTAGAGGGGGTAAATAGGTTGTTTTGAAACTTTTTCAGATAATGCAAAAAACAGTAGGTGATTGAAAAAAAAAAAAGATGAGCAAATGTTTCGTATAACAGTATCTGAGTGTGTGTGAACAAAGTAATAGCTTAGAAAAGATTAGCACACCAGATTTATTGTGGTTTGGTTTATATACCAAGCCTACGTCCACTCCACACAAATAATAACTACAACACGGGTTTGAATGCACTAGTAAACTATCTCATAAGTTAGAAATAGTACATGAGCTGATTTTTCTCACAATAAATCACACTATTTTAATACAGTCTCACTACTTAGAAATGTATACTGGATTTTGTATGATTATAAAGCAACAAGAGATCACAAGATCTTTCGATAGGGTAAAGTTATCAACAAGAACAATTGATAGACCAACACTTGGATCTTCATATATGCTTGTCTAACTTCTTTGGCCTTCATGGTCCTGTCCTTTTATATTTTTTCTTTAACATTACCGTTAGACCAACACTTGGTTTCTGGACGAGAAATTCGTTTGATAAATTCTTTCTATTTTTCTGTTTCTAGAACAAAAAGTTGTTCCAGAAACAGATTTGGACGAGAAATCAGAAACAATTTTTTTTTGTTTCTCAGAGAAACATAAATTGATTTTTGTTCCCCACTGCCGCTGGTCGCCGCCCGCCCGCCGCCGCCGGCCGCCGTCGTTCGTAGGAAAAGTAGAAATTTTCAATTTTTGTCAAACGAATTTCTGTTCTAGGATTAGAAATTAGTTTCGTTATCAAACACATTTTTTTGGCTCAGAAACTCATTTTGGAACAGAAATAGAAAAATCTATTTCTGTTCCAAAATGAGTTTCTGAAACAGAATGGTTGCCATGCGCGCCCTTAAAGTCCCATGGGAGAAGAAAAAAGAGTTGTTGGAGGTGATTGGACTTGCTGATTCAAACTATAGCCACTTCTACAATTGCTTTCTCTAAATAAGACCGGACTTTCCAAAAATAGGTGCGTAGCTACTGTTTCATGCTTATAGCTTTCTGCAGGACTTTGACATAGCAGAGAACTATTATTCCCAAGAAGCTTCAAAATCTTCCCATTAAGCTTTCCCATCAAGCAATGGCTACTTTAGTCTTTCTTTCACGAACACATGCTCGTATGGACTTTATACACCTTGTCTGACCCGATCTTTCAAGCTCTGATAACAAACAATTGGTGACAAGATCGTTTGTGATCCTCATTGGATATTTTCATGAAAGTGCTTCAGAGTTCACACAATTTTTACTTGATGACAACAACATGATCCTTAGCTATGGGTAACAAACATCTACACACTAAAGGTAAATTAAATACCAAAAGATAGTTTGGAAGTCATCAAAATATTTTATGAGATGTTTCTCTAATAGTGATCTCCTCAATCATATGAACCTCGTTAAGACCGGTTTAGTTGGTGCTTCAACTTCAAACTCAAGTTCAAAATCCACTATGTCATCCTCCATGTCAAACTCATCAGCTTTAAAATCTGAATTTTCTATTTCAACTTCTATAGTCTCTGTCTCTTCCTCCAAACTAACATCCAACTCAACTGTTTGTGGTTTTTTAAGAGCAACATGAACATTCGCTAGTTCCATACCAAATAGAAAATTCTCTCTCCACTTCTTAAAATTAGAACCAGTAAGAATCTCAATAACTATAGAGTTGCTGTTCACAGAAAAAAGGTGACTGAAAAAAATCAATATTTATAATTAGCATAATGTGAAAATTTTCCTTGAAAATTACGTACATTATCACATAATCACTTTTGAGCAGAAAACATGATATGCAGTTATACACTCTCTACATTACAGCGGCCATGAGAATTTGTTTTAATTTTTGTTAAACCACCACCTTTAGGTGCATGAAAATACTTAGATTAGATGATTTTCAACCATATACTGTACATGTATCCATCCATGTAACAACATGCAATTACCTCGTTTAGGAATATGATCACATATTAAAATAGGAGACATCACAATACTTTATTAACATTTATTTATTAAATCCAATCAAGTGTGCCACTTTGGCGGTCACAACCCAATTGAATTTACTAAAATTGGGATATATAAACTTTACATGCTGTGCTAATTAACATTGATACACTCAACAATACATGTTAAACCATATACATGTAGTTGATAAATCATGTTCCACACATCTGTATGTGGTACTTATATGTGAGCTTGCACCTATATTTCACAAATCATAGAGAAATAGGTAGGAAAATACTCAAACATGTAAAATATATCTATATACCACCTGGTAGAGCATAATGATATGAGCATACCAGTACTTAGAACTCGCCAATTGGAGCTATCATGCCCCTTCACATGCTAACACATGCGAAGCACATGTTTGATCCTCAGCCGGTCTTAAAAACTAATTCGATCAATTTTTCCGGTCCAAGTGCTACCCCCCTTTACCCACTAGCGAACTAGGTCATGCGATCCAGCTAAACTGGTCAATGATCGATTCGACTGAAGGGCCTGAGTCAACAATCAATTGATCAGGTCGAGGTCACAGGTTGGGTCGAGGTTACCGGGTCGGTTCGTGTCTTATCCGGATTGAGATAATGTTAGATGACATCAGCCTGCACGTGCCGTAAAAGTGTCGGCTTGGGTCTAGCAAACGTGGGGATTACTGGCGCATGGCCGCATTAATTTTTTTTTTTCCCGATCGAAAGCTCACCGCATAAGAGATATTAAGAAATTTTCTTTAAATTTGAGTCTCTCACGTACATATATAGGAAATCCAAAAAAAAAAAAACGCCAGTCAACTGTTGACTACTCAAAATCTCCATACAATCTAAACATGTTTTTTTTTTCCTTCTTCTTTTATGTTCTTGCGTGAGAAAAAGGAGAGTTGCACTATGCCTGTTGAAACAAAAACTTTATGCTGAAAACGACAAAAAAACAAAGAAAATTTTCTCCAAGGCTACTTGGCCCGCACGAAGCACAACAAAAGAAAATCGTCTCAGAGTAAAACGTGGAAGGTATTCTTGCTTGTAGCCATCCGAAGCACAATTCGAATAAAAATTCCAAAAATTAACCAAAATTATGATTTTCGATAAAAAAAAAATGTCGGCTTTGATACCACATGTAAACTACAATTTTAATCTTTATGCAGTAACTCAAGATTGTCATATATAGATATGCAAATTACATAAAGTAAAAGAATTGACGCATGTTGTTTCGGATCCATTTATCTTGATGCGGAATAAATAATCCGATGCTTAAGAGCTTCTCCTCTATGAATCCCTTTATGCATTGGTTTCAATGAGATAGCCGCTCATGTATAGTTTTTTTTTATAACTCTTTATGTGAGGTTATGTAGATATTAGAGTTTAAAGAAGAGATTTGAGCTTTTATTTATAGAGTTTATATCCTACCATCTCATTATGGATAAGGAAATAACTCAATCCACACTATCCAACTCCATATTAGACTAAACAGAAAAATATATATATATTTTTTATTAAACCAATTAATAATTACAATAATAACTAATAAAGCTCATATAAAATATTAAATATATTCTAACATTGCTTCCCGTTATTCTTGGCTTCATGTTACTCTTCGTTATGGGTCTCGCTATGAGTTTGAGTCTCAAGGGAGTTAGAGCTCTCCCCTTAGCTAACACCTCCAACTAAGATAGTGACCTGGCGGCATTGGCACACAAAGGTGGGCGGCGGCGGCAGGTTGCAATTGGTGGCATGGAGATGGGGGGCGACAGTGGCAAGCAACGGGTGATAATAAAAAATTATCTTAATAAAAAATAATTTTAAAAAATCTTTCTAGAAGAAATTTGAAAATTTTCAAATACACGAAAGTGTTTTAATAATATTATTTTTCTTAATAAATTATAAGAAATCAATATTTCATGATTTTGTTAAATATAAAAGTATTTAAATAATACAGGGGGTCGGGTATGGGTTGTGCATGGGCTGGGTCAGGTATGGATCGTAAAATTTACACTGTATGAAAATAAGTCAAAACGGGTTAAATGGATCAATATGGGTTGGACCATATTCAATTCGAACCAAACCTGACCCAACTTGATTTACCTGTTTGACATCTTTAGTAGACATTGATAGGATAATTTGATGGTGAAACACTCATGATTTACAAAACTTAACTCTACTTAAGAGAACGAGATGAATAAACCTTTATAAACATCGTGAATGCATGCACGTAAGATACTTATGAATTTAGTTTAATTACTTGCGTAACGTTCCCTGCCATCCCTGGCATTTGACTTCATCTCCACCTTGAACGATTTCAACCACAATCATCGTATCTCTCTTTCTCTTTCTGAAGGTCATTGCAACCTCAGGTTGAGGTCGATCTGTGGTCACTAGCGTTGAGCAAACTTAGGTCGGCCTTGATTTGAGGTCGCACAGAGAGAGAGACAGCAGTCTCGGTGATGTCGTGTGAGGAGTCCAATGGCGATGACGTCACCGTCGGCCGTGCCGTGCCGTGCCGTGCAGTGCAGAAAAAAAGATGAGCAAGAGAGACATGGGAGAGAAGGGAAGGTTCTTTCTGTATCTAAAGTATTTCTTAAGATCACCCACAAAAAAAATTGTGGGAGTAGGAGAATTTTCTTCAATTAGTTGATGAAGAAATACAAGAAGCCGTATAAAATTGTTTTTCAACTGTACGTGTTGTCCTATTAGATAATGGACATTTCATTGCCGATTGGTATTTCGAGAAAGACAAGACCAAATAATTTCAACGCTATTCGGATTGTGGAAATTTTGCAATTGCGAGCCCGGCACCTGTACAAATTTGATTTCAATGAAGCATCCATGTCTAATCAAGTGACTAATTATCAAATCAGAAATAAGAAGCACAAAATATCTCGTCAATGGATTGATTTACAGCCTTCCAGATAAAACTTTCAGGCCCACCCAAAAAAATAGAGAGACATTTTTTTTTTATTTATAACAAGAAGCAGAAGGTAGATAGTATGTTTCACCTGGAAAAATTGTCCAAAAAATCACAAAGCTATTACAATTTTGATAATTCAGTCTTAAACCTTTTAATTTTACCAATTAAGTCCTAAATCTTTTTACATTTTTTCCAATTGAGTCTTATTGGCCGAAAATCGCTGACGTGGATGTTGACTGTTCTATAAGGCTACCTCGCTCGTGGCCCTAATAGCCTCGCCCAAATCCGATGAGGGCCTTTGTGCCCTTGTCTGCGATCAACACGGCTGCCATGGACCTAGGCAAGGCCTTTACAGCCTAGCTAACCACGCCCTCACCTTGTGAATGCCTTAGCCAGCGGTGGCGGGGCTGCGAAGGCCTTACCTAAGGCCATTAAAGGCTCACCGACTATGGGTGAGGGTGCAATGGCCCTAGGCAAAGCCTTCGTGGCCAGCGATAGTCGCCGATGACCCTCACACACACACATATAAAAGCAAATAAAAAAGAAAGGAAAGAAAAATAAATAAATACAAATTTGCATCATAATGAAAAAAAAAATTCAAGTATGACAATTTGTCGGATATCGTACTTAAATGATCGATTTTACTTTGATGTAGCAAAGTGAGGAAAAAAAAAAGTGACGGCACTCTGGCCGTTCTTGTCTCTCCAAGGTGTGATACCTTTTTTTTCTCCTTAAAGAAAAAATTCATTGCTATATGTTTATGTTCTTTTTAATCAAGTCTCTATAGTTGGTCTCATCAAGTGATTCTACTTTCATAAAGACATAAGGACACCTCATGTATCAATATTTATGTACGGCTCACTTTAGCGAGAAATTTTGGCAACCTCACCGGAGTTGACACTTAAATAATCATTTTTCAAAAAAATTAGCACTTAAGTGATCCAAAAAACGATTACTTTAGTGCGACATTGGAGAAAATTGATAATTTAGTGTCAACGAGAAAAAATTCAAGCGACCTCACCGGAGTAGACACTTAAATAATTATTTTTTAAAAAAAATTGGCATTTAAGTTATCCAAAAAAATAATATTGGCACCAAAGTGAGAGCCATACATAAATATTAGCACTTGAGATATCATTTTGCCTAAAATTTTCTAATCAAGTCCTCCATGCACTTAAATCGGCCAAATTTAGCTTATATGGACATTGAAGTGTGAAGTGGGTAAAATTTTTTTTTTTATATAAATGATGACACATTGGAAGCATTGTATCCGCATCATATATCGATGTCTAAAGTTTAACGACCACTTCCAAGTGGGCATCCACATGTTTTATTACATAATACTTTAGCGTCGTTCACCAGTCACGTGCTGAATTTTTTTTAGATTTGGTGTCGGAGTGACTTAATTTGTGATAGTAGAACTTCGTATTTAGAGAAATCAAAAGTCAAAGTACCTGATGAGGGAAAAATTATAATAGAACGATAAAAGGTGAACCTCTTTTCTTTCGTTTCAAACTACCGGCATGCCTTAGTTTAGTCAAAGCAGATAATTCAGCAAATACAAAGTCGCCGTGGAAAATTCAGCGGTAAAAAGTCCAACAAATGATGACTATTGTTCCATGCAATCAGTTCACATTTTTTTTTTGTCATAGTTAAGATTAGAAAAATTCAAACTGATATATATATATATATATGACAAATTTACTCAAAACTAATTTTTTTTTATATACTTGTGATAAATTTACATTTCATTAGTTTCTTTCAAATTGAATTATTACCACAAAAAACTCCAAATAAATACACGTGCAATAATGAAGGGTAAAAATCTTAATTCGAAACACTCGTCAAATAGCATGAATCATCCAACTCAGTTATTTGACGATAAAATTTGATGAAATATAACGAAAGATAAATTTATCGTATGAGTATAAATTTAAAATTTTAGAATAAATTTATTATAAATATATAAATATAAAATTTTTCATGACGTTAACCCCAGTAATAATCAATTTACTTTGAAACTTGTTAGATTATGTAATCCTGATTCTTTTGGCCACTTGCGCTCCTTGATTGATGGCTAGGTTTGACCGGAAGAGAGAGAGATGGCGAAATTCAAGAATTCATTCAATGCACTCGGTAGTTGCTTTTCTTGAGAGACAAACGTATGACAAGTTACAGATCACAAAAGAAACAAAACAAGAAAGTAAAAAAAAAAAAAAAAAATTCTACAAGCTAATTTGCTTGCAACTTTTAGTTACCCTTGTGTTTCTTTGGACCACCCCTCAATATTGCTTAACGAGAAAACTCCGCCCTATTGAGGCTTAAAGAAGCTAACTTTAATCCCTGTGTCGATCACCACATAGACACCCGCCGCAATCAACAGCCCGCTAAGCGCCATCCCCGAAGTTCCGAGCACCCAGTTGACCCACCAGCTCAGGCTATACATCTTGGGCCTCTTCATCTTGAGCCACATGAAGCACGGGTAGGCCAGGGTCACGGGCAGCGCGATCCCGCCGATGAGCCCCGCCATGCTCCCCAGGAAGGGGATCGCCACCGCCACGAAGAAGCAGCCGTACCCGAACATTGCCCTGCTGATCGCTCGGCCCCACCACGGCAGAGGCTTCTTGAACTTTATGATGAACTTGGACTCCATGTCGTCGAACATGGGCATCCCGTAGATCTGGAACGAGGTCACGGCGTTGATGATGACGAACAGGATCACGAGGCCAAGGACGGACGGCTTGATGTCCTCCCTGTGGATCCCGTAGATGGCTACCAACATGCCCCCGCTCGCGGGTATCTGCGATGGTCGAAACATGTCATTTAGCGATGGTGACAAAATGGTGGGCGATCGAGATTGAAGGGGGGATTATGTTCATTGTTCATACGTGTTGGCCATATGCCCAGTAGCCTGCAATTGCGAGAGGGAATAAGCACGCCGCGACCATTGCATATGCAACCACTGTACCCCTCCACATTGGCACTCTTGAGGGATGCTTCTCACTCGAAGGCATAGTGGACTGCAAAAAAGAAGTAAAAAAAAAACAATAATGAAACCGAAATTATAAGAAACTTGATTTGGTAAAACGGTAAATTTTTTGTTACAATCTATTTTATTACTGTGGTGTATTTAAACAAGGCGATATGGGGTTCGGACAATCTAAATATGATATTAAGATTTCGATGAAGATTCGCTGCCATTAAGGATCCTGTATTCTATTCTAAGCCAGTATGCTTCTAGATGATCTTGCATGTGAAAGGGAGGAAAAGCGGGGCTGGTAGTTTCGGACCATCTGCCACCTAAGCCAGAGAGGACCGTCGGATCGGGAATTTGTTCGGTCGTGATGCAAAGTCAAAGGGTAAAAAGTCAAAAGCCCACCACCCCACCTCGTGAACGTTGTTGAAGTTTCAACAAAGACGGCTTCATAGTCATTTGAGTGTGTCAGTGAAGCTCCTTTCTCAAAGGTCAACAGTCAACTTTCAGCTGCTAAGTTTTTTTTTCTTTTTTTCAAAATTTTGTTTTTATGTAATCTTTGCAACGAACTTCAAAAAGATGACGTGGCATGTGGGCTTCACCGAAAACATTGTGCTAAAACAAAAAACTAACAAGCAATGCTAAAAATACGAAAATTAGCTTATAAAATTGGCCGACTTTTTTCAAGCTATGTCGCGAGGTGCTAGCAGCTCGATCAAGTCTAGACCACTTTGCCTTACTGGAAGTAAAATTGGCCGGAGGAATTTATTGCTAAGGAACACTATAGTTAGGTATGAAGTTCCTAAAAATGATGACTCTTGGGGACAAAATTTGGCGCTTCACTAAAAGCAATTTAGGTGCATTCTGCTTGATCTAATTTTCTCCGAATTCTATGGATTTTGTTCAGACATTGTAATGTGGGAGGGAAAAATCTCGGTACCTGAATTTCGAGAGTGAGGTTGTGGCCTCTGAAAGCGAAAGCGATGATCCCGAGCGCGTTGAGGAGGTCGAACGTCCTGGCGATCTGCGTGTTCGCCCTTATCGGGTCGTACGACACGCCAGGCATCCGTCCCTCGGCCACCGAGATGACCCACATCATGGTGCAGTAGCCGACGGCGGTGATGGCCCCGACGAGGGACACGCCGGCGATTGAGTTGAGGTTGGGCAGCTGGGACAGCAGGACAGCGGCGGAGGTGAACACGAGGTACCACTCCACCGCGGTGAGGTGGTGCGCGCCGCACGAGTCCCCGCACAGGATCTCGAAGAACATCTTGCACGTCCCCCCGCCGATGACGATCAGGGACACGCAGGTACCTCCGGCGAGGTACATGAAGGGGAACAGTGCCAGCCAGTTCGCTAGCTTCTCGCCTGAAACATGATGATTCGTACAACGTTAAACTAGAGAACGTGGCTGGGTCAGAACTTCTTTCTTTCTTTCTTTCTTTCTTGTTTCTGTCAATATTCTCTTTAGCATCAAATTAATGCTCATGAAATTACCAAAAGCGGCGCTGGCAAGTTGCATGTATCTGCAGTAACGCATCCCTGTCTCGGGAGATTCATGAAGTTGCACAAGCAAGTACAGAGTGTAAAGCTGCCATATGAAGGCCAAAGTCAAGCATATAATCCCCCAAGTCCTGCAGAATAATCAGAAATTACTGAATCATTTACATGAATGAGAAGAAAGACTCCATACATCGGTAGTTTGCTTTAAGATTATGATCAATGAACAAGTTGCTTGAGTTTCGCTTACCATCCAAGCATGGTGAAGGCGACCGGCAGAACGAGGGCTTGGGTCCCGATACCCGAGCAGAGGGTGTGGAAGGCGGCGTAGTACGCGTTGCCGTTCCTCGACTCAGTGATCGGGAGCCAGGCGTCGTGCGGGTCGAGCTTGGTCAGGTGCAGGGCCCGCCGGATTGGGCTGCCGAGCGGGGTTAAGAACCTCGGGGTGAGGGAGAGCCTCGGGGTGGCGATCCTTGGGGTAATGGCCTTCGGGGTCTTCGACGGCTTTATTTCCGGCGTCGACAGGAGCGGCGACCTCGACATGGACGGCGAGTTGTACTGGGACGGAGGGGTCGACACGGGGGGCGGCGTTGGGGCCACCGAGGTGTCCGCCGCCGCGGAGGCCGGCCGAGGAGTCACCGGATTGGAGTTTATTTCATCACCCATCCTTAGCCTTTTTCGGTCAAGAGCAACCTAAGAACCTCGTCGCTCACTTGGCGTCTTTAAGGCTCTTTGCTCTTCCTCTCAAATTCTAAGTGTCTCCACACAAGAACCACCCTGGCCAAACTTCCCTTTATATAAGCGACTTTGCGGGGCAAGGGACAAGTAGCAGCGTTGGTGATTTTGGACCGCGGTTCGTTCGGTCGTAGAGGAGGACCAGGGAAAGAGAATGGAATATCGTGGGTCGATTTTTACATTTTTAAATTTTTCAAAAACAAATTTGTATATTTTAAATAAAGATGATGGGCCCACCGTGGGCCCCTAGAAAAGGGTACGGCATGAAATTCGTTTACATGTGACGGAAATAAAGTAATGATCGACTATAGCAGCCGAGCATGTTTTTGTCAAACGTGTTTTTGGTCTCCGCCACTGAAAATTGGTCCAATTCGGACCAACGCCGGTCATAGCAAACCGGCTGTTGGGTTCTGGTCAGCGTTTATACTCGGAAAAGCACAGGAGCAAAAGGAGGTTGAGTTACTTTGTAGTTGGCCCTTATCTTTATGTTGGCCTTGACTTGGACCTGGTCCGCCTAAACATTGATGCCGATTTGCCCTTTTTTCAGCGTGATTGAGAGACATAACCATCTATTTACAACAACAACAAATAGAAGGTGACGTTGCAAGATCGAAACGATGGCGTCTAAACAAGTGAAAGGTGCTCGAATGCTTTCTTAAAGGATAATCAGAGGTCGTTTTACAGTAAACTAGATGTCGTGGATACAAAAATAAAAATAAATAAATAAAAATAAATGTATATCTTGCTATTTAAACTCGCAGCACGTTTTTGAGATTATACTTAGACATGATCTCGTCACATCATAACTTTGTCTGTTTTTAAGCCCCTAGAATCACTCTTCTTGATGTCACAGTCAAATTATGCCCCCAATTTTTTTTTTTTGTTCATTTTAAACTGCTTCGAAAGTACCACGTTTAGTCAAATTATATCAATACCTATCTTTTGGCTATTTCCATTTTTTTATATTACTTTATTAAATCCACTTGTCTGTCTCGTGTCAAACTAGTCATAGTTTAATTTTTCATTATAAATACTCAATTTGTCGAATAATCTCATAACTCATGCTGCTGAATTCTTATTAGCCTTCCCTGGTTCAAAATTTTCACCCTCGACAATAATATTTAAATATGAATTGCTGTTGAGGATGAAAATTTTTTCATTAATTCATTATTTTACTCGATATAAGCTATTGCTTTTGAAAAGTTAATTTTCAAAATTTTCTTTTTTCGTAAAATAAATAGAGCCGTAATAACTTTTTTTATTTTCTTTTCTGATCAGACACATCAGATGGTTCTATCTTCAATGGAAGAGCAGTGCAAATCATTTTGAGCTCGCTCCTTGCTTTTTAAGAATGTTCTTCGGAGCCTGTGATTTTCAAGCGGTAGAAAATAAACAGAGAGACGACCCTCGCATCAGTGCGACTAACTTTTTTCCTTTATTGTAGGCGCACCACCATTCCTGCAGTCCACAGAAGAAAAAATGGAGCAAGATGCTAATCGTTTTACAGAGGATGGATAGACATATTAAGGTTGATTTATAGAATTTGGATCCAAAATGATGTGCCGGTGACCCTTGAAAAACTTGGACTATATTCAAGAACAAAAAACAGCCTGACGCGTCACTCTGTAAATCAATTTTAATAATTTTTTAGTGTTTTCCTAATTTGAAACCAATTGATCCTCGGTTCGATATACCGATCTTGGAAGATGTTTGATTTGAATTACACTTAGTATTGATTTATAATTTCTTGATGACGGTTACGGAATACTTTCACTGGATTATTCTTTAATTCTTTTTTTTTTTTACATTTTCCTTAATATATCCATAAGAGGTGAGGCTATCTTCCAAGCACTCACTTCGTGTTTATTTTGCAAAATATTAATGATATTGAAAATGTTTTCCGGAAATAATCTCTTATTTCTTATAAAAAAAAATGAATGACAATGATTAGACGAGCATTATTGTTGGTAATGGAAACATTTTCAGTGGACTAATAATTCCTCCAAACGAGACAAATAACAACTCTTAAAAATATAAATTTTAAATTATTTATTCTTCACGAAAAAATGTGTATTTAAGTAAGAACTCATTTCTGTGACGGCAAAACCATCCCGCTGAAACAATTTATTAAATTGAGAAGCACGAGGCCCAAAGGGAAGGGACAAAGAAAGTGCCCATACTTTCTTCGTTAGGTGGTGGCTTATAATAAGGCCGAAAAAATATCAAATTTAATTGCGAAAGATTAGTCCACGTAAACTTAGAAAATACACTAAGGTTGGGGTCTGTCTTTTTCTGCCAAAATTAAGTCTTGTTTTATTTTTATTTTTTTCAAGGGAGAGGGATTTTTGGAAGCGACCGAGAAACCAACCAATCAAGCCAAGTTGAATTCAAATTTGGACAGCTGAAGCCCTGAGCAAAGCAATCAAAACTCCCTTTCCTTGGTTCCCACTTGTCAGTTCTCATGAACAATACGCAGCCGACCACCTATTTTATTTAGCTTTATCTTAATCCTATCTCCTAGTTTGATTGTGGATAACGACGGAGATACAAAGATTGATTTCTGTGGAAAAAAAAAAAGAAAATAAAATTTTGGGATAATTTGCATTTGCTTCTTATTTTCGACGGTTTAGAGCGTTTCTTAAACTTTCATCTCGCTTCACTAAAAAAAAAAAAATTCATTTTATTGGATACGTGGTTTTCATCAAAATGGCAGATCCACTTAATTTTTAAAGCACGAAAATGAAATGCTGTTAGGACTCTATTCATTTCACGAAAAATGCTTTTCGAAAAATCATTTTCCAAGAAAACGACATTACTTTATGGCGTTTGGCTAAATTATGAAAAAGACCCGGGAGATATTTTCCGTCGTTTGGTATGGTCCTTAATAAAAAAAAATTTTCTATTTAATATTTTCATTTCTTAGTTTTTTAAACTACTATTTTTTTTAATTATTTATCTTTTTTTCACTTTTTTTTTTAATTCTTCATTCTAGTTTCGGCCGGTCACTGGCTATAGTGACTGCTGGTGATCGGCCGCAGGCAATCTCGAGGCCTGGCCTATTCCAACAATCATGAGCTTACCCGAGACGGGCGAGCTCCTAGACGGGCAAGCCAGGAGCTCGCCAGGTCTGGGCAAGCCCTGATCAGCGATCGCCAGCCTCGCACGTTACTTTTCTATTTGATTTATCCCCCATGCGCGTAGACAATGCCAATTTCCCAGGCTAATCTTACTTTTGCATCTTTAAAATACTCTTTTGGCAATCAGCAAATTAAAACTTATTTTTCTATTCGCAACCTAAAGCCTAATTTGACAGTTAATTGTAAGGTGGATCGCTGTAATCAAGACATCAAGAGAATTGCATGAGTCAGGACGACTTCGACTAATTTATACAAGACTGCGTTGGGATTATGAATTGATTAGAAGATAAAATAACGAGTTCTGTTGGGGGGTCTTGGCTCCATCATGTTCTCTGTCGTACTAGAATAGCCTAGGAAAGCTTCATTAAGGACTCCAAATCAAGCTTTTAATTTAATCATGCCTTGATAAAAACATACGTCATTAACTATCCCGAACCTCGAGCTCGCTAGCCTGCATCATAACCGATCGCTGGATGGCAAGCCATTGCTAAGATCCATGGTCGCTAGAGGAAGGAACGGCAGGCGGAGGAAGGAGGAGGAGGAAGAAGAAAAGAAAAAAAATTAAAAAGAGAAAAAATAAATAAAATTTTGAATTTAAAAAAATAATGAAAAGAAAGTAAAAAATAACTATAAAGAAAGCAAGTGTGAAAGAGAGGAGGAAGGAAGATTACGAAAAACTTTTCATCTTTTCAAAAAGAGTAAAACATTTGTCTGAGAAAACTTTTCCATCCATGGAAAAATCCTCTTCAAATGATATTTTTTCCGTGAACCAAATGTTAGAAAATTCGGAAAACATTTTCTTAGAAATTGTTTTTTGTGAAACAAAAGGAGAGTGCGCTTGTCTGAGAAAGTGTTCTTCGAAAATTAGTTCTTTGGACTTTCAGTAACAGAAAACACTATCCAAGTTGACGAAGTATTCATGCATAAAATTAAGAAATTTATTTAATTATTAAATATAAGAATGTGAAAGTACTTTCCAAAATTACTTCTCTCAAATATTTTAATATTTTATTTTATTTTCCTTCCTTTTCTTTTCCCTTCCCCTCTGTTAATCACCCGGCCATGAGGTTGCCCCTCACCAAATCGGCGAGCTCCAGGAGGTCGGCTAGTCACGGTGAGCTCGACCTTGCCAAGATCTAGCGAGGACTGCATTTGCTGACGTTGTCTAGGCTTGGCAACTAGCGGAGGGGAAGGAAAGAGAAAGAGAAAAGAATAAATAAAATAAAATAAAACAAATTAATCTAAAGCAATCTCTTAAAATATGGTTCTAGAAATTCTACTCATATGTCTTGAAGTTTGGCTTTGTTCATTGTGATGTTGATCGTTGTGTTTGCATAAAGAGGTTAAATAATGATTTTGTTATTTTAATTTTTTTTAATTGATGATATGTTGTTAATTGATAACAATTTGAGAATGACAAGTATATGAAAGGACTATTGGTAAAACAGCTTGATATGAAAGATCTAGGCTTGGCGAACTCGATCTTGGGCATGCAGATAAAAAGGGGGCATGAGAATGGAAGTGTACTGAAAAAGTTCAACATGGCAGCTTGTAAATTAGTGAAGACCACCATGTCCTCAAGTTCCAAGTTATTAATACTCCAATGTCCCAAGATTGAAAAGAAAGCTGAAGAGATGTCGACAATCCCATATGCAAGCACAGTTAAGAGTTTGAGGTATGTCATGATATGTACTAGTCCAAATATTGCTCAAGCAGTGGGAGTATTGAGCAAATATATATTCACTCTGGGAAAATAGCATTGGTAGGCAGCAAAACGTGTGTTTCATTATCTTCATAGTACATTTGACTTAGAGCTATATTGTAAGGCATTTTAATATTATTGTTTCTTTTTACCAGGTTAAAAGCAATGGGACCCGCAAAAAGAAAAAGAGAAACGCTACAATTGATGCTTTAGTTTCGTTATAGTAGACACTTCTGTTAAAAGAGGTTGAAACACGCGAAGAAAGAAAAATGGAAAAATGAAGACAAAGATAGAGGAAAGAAAGGAAAAGAAGAAAAATATGAAGCATTTGTCTATGGAGGAAGAAAAGAGGAAGAGAAAGATAGAGAAAAATCATCATACGTTCACGATCTTAAGCTGAATCAACATAGTTGAGAAATATAATGCAAAAGAGTGAAATATGGAACTCGGATATTTTGATATATTTTGAATAATAATACACGAGCCTGTTCATAGGCTTTATCAAATAACTGTGTAAGACAATATATCAATCAAGATATACGGCATAATTTTGAGACATATAAATAATCAACATAATTATCAAAATTTCTTTAGCATAATAAATTATCCTAAGAATCCCTAATTATCATTAACACCCCTCTTCAAACTCAAGGTGAGTCAAAACAAATCAACTTGAGTTTGGAAGATAATTCAAGCCGTGTCCAAAATCTTCGTCATAAAATCGACAAGCCAAAATGGTCGAAACCAACACTGCATGGCTTCAAGCTAGATATATGTGTGGCATAGCTATGTGGAATGCATGTAGTGACTTCAAGCTTCCATTGACAATGAAATGTCAATATGTTGATCATTTGACTGCAGCATGTTCAGTGGTAGTGCTGACTTTTTGAAATGAAAACATCGAGAATCCGGAGGGAAAATAGCAAGTGACCAATGCAACTGGCTTGCGAAATGGTAACTGAGGGACGAGACCTATATAGGTGGCTTTGTAGCATCAAATAACCTATATGGCTAGCTTGGAAAATAGTTACTGAGCAACGCGGCCTGTGTGGCTAGCATCGAAAGAAAAGTCACCTCCATGAAAAACATCAAAAGTCAACATGTCACCGATGTCGTAACACGACCACTGTAATGCTTACTCAGACATGAGTGAGGCACTCAGGGCGCACTATAGAGGGACGAGATACTTTTATTTTTGCTATGATGATGTAGGGCTGAAAGTTGAGAATGATAAAACGGAAAAATAGAATTTTAAATTTCTGGATGTACCAAATGTGCTAGGTTTTTCTCAAGAAAGAGTCGCTGATACGAAATTGAGAAATAAAATGCGGAAGAGAGAAATATGGATTTCGTATATTTCGATATATTTTGAATAGAAATACATGAGCCTATTTATAGGCTTTCCTAGATAACTATAAAAGATAACATATCATTCAAGATATATGTCATAATCTTGAGAAATACATATAATCAACATAATTATCTAAATCTAACATAAGAAATTTGATACCACGAAGGAATGAGAGACAAGGGTGATCCGAAGCAGATATGCTATCCCCAATTTTTCAGGCTTTGGCCAATTTTAGGGGGATTGTCTTTTAGTTTCCAGGCTTAAGATCGAAGCTTAACCCTCATGACGCTAGATTTTTTTGATCCATTAGTTCCATCAAGTGGCGAGTATACTAAATAACACCATACTATTAAATTAACAAGAGGATTCTTAGTTGAAGTATCATATTTGGATGAGAAGAAGAGATGAAAATTTAGGGCACCATAGAGATGATAAACACACACGACTTTATATTTGAAGGTGAAGTTTGCCTCATTACATGATACAAATGGCCTTATACAGGCAACACAACTGAATAAAACAAACACAATGGATTCGTAGATTAGACATGATTCATGTGGTGAATAGTAACCTATCTAAAGTAAACAGGACAATTTTTCTTTACCTCTATAGGCCAATTATTTGAGAGAACACACACATGTGACACAACAAGACAAAGGACTTCATATTTTATTTTGGAATCTTTCTTCAGTGTTGTCTGGTGAGTTGTTTGAGCTATCTCCTCTATCATTTTGTTTCTTGAAAGCTTGAAAAGGTTCCTCAATTTCCCATGCGGCAAGGTCAGTGTAACGGGTCCAGATAGAATTTGGTGGGAAGGATGAGCTGCAAGAAATTATTGTCTTGCGAGCTTTGTGCATAAGGGTTCTAAGAGAGAGGTCCTCCCCATGAATCTTGGGAATCTGTGTACAATGCCTGATTCTGTTGAAATTCCTATAGGGCTTCATGGATGGTACCCCTTGTGCTGTCATATGCTCCAGTATAATTGCAAGATGTCATTTGCATCTGAAGGCAATGCTTCAGGAGGAGTAGGTCGACTTTCTTGGCGAAGGATCCTCTAAAGTTCTTTGTATTATTGAGTAATGGATGCAATACAACTTGGAAAAGTTCAATAGACACAAAAGATTTCCAAATTATATCGGGTTTGTATTGGATCGTGCCGAGTTCGCTTGATTCTTAACTTACATCTTAGTAGGACAAACAAATGTCCATAATCTATGAAAGATTATAATAGTGTGTCTTTCTGGCTCTAGTCTTTCTGTGCAATTCTAGCTCATGAACAGCATTCTCTAGTAGCTAAGAAGCTTGAACCATAACAGAACATCTATCAAATTCTTCTTATTTGAATAGTCTCCAGCAAGTGCTCTGGTTAAAACTCTAAAGATCTTCTTAGTGGGAAATCTGATGGCTATGGTGTATAGATTGAACATATACCACAACAACTATTTAAGTTCTTCTGGAAAATATTCATCTGGAGACTATCGCAGAGGATGGATGAATGGATATTCAGGATGAAGGCCATTTGGTTTCAACATTAATCCAACATAACCTCTAAAAATTCTTGAATGATACTTCTATAGGAGATCTTTGAGATTAGGAGTTCTTAAAGGGCTGAATCATGTTCAATTAAATCTATTTGGCCTTATTACTTGGAATTTTTTTACCAACATGCTCCCCAATGCCTTAGCACAATTTTGTATTCTTTTGCTCGTTGAATCCGCATGGTAAATTCTGGGCCGTCCGCCAAAGATCCAATAAAATGCAAATGTTTATGCATGCAAAAAATTAAATGCAAACTATATGAAAATGAATTAAATATTTTGGTAGAGACTAAGGATAGACTCTAATTTTTATGTAAATTTTTCCTATATAAATTAGCCAAAATTTAGGTGTCCATAATTAACCCTGGGATGGGAAGTTCTTCTCCTGCTTGAAGCGGCCAGTTTTTCCCACATCCTCGTCGTCTTCCTTAGCTCCTTGGGGCTCATCATTCTTATTCTCCAAAGAAAAGAACTTTCTGGGTTGTAGGCTTGTAGTGCTGCAAAACTGAATGCAAATGAAGGAACGAAACTCTGCTTATAAATGCAAAAGGTGGAAGAGAATCCCATGTAATTTTCACTGTCTCTGCCTTGAGATTTACAATGCTTCGTCTATATAATTCATTGTGGAGACGAGACTACATTTTACATTTCCAAATGGGAATAAAATATTCAGCACGACGGTGACATAAATAACTAGGTGAAGCTCGAGGAAGGAAGATGCGGACGACGCTTAGTTTGTATTGTGGGGGTAACAGCAAAAAGCACACGCATAAGAATAACTGACAAAGCGGGTATCAGGTCGATTCACTTCCAATGTAGATCCAAATGAACCTGTCTAGTCTGCAATCAATAGACTCAAAGGAAGAAGACAATAAAATTTCTCCAGTTGTTGTCAGCCAAGCAATGAGTATCTTTCTAGTTGCACAGCATGGCTTTGAATTTAACCAACTCCGTCACTATCGTCGTATCCTTCCCCTCACAAAAGCAGGGAAAAAAAAATGGGAACTTCATTATATTCAACACCATTTGGAAAGATGCCCCCAGAAGTTACTGACGTTATGAAAGTTCGTGACCTTTTATTCCTTCGTTAGTCACTAATGACCTCCCTTGCCAGCCTTGGGATTCTTTCTTCTTGGAGAACATGTCCTCCGGTCGAGTCAAGGATCCAAAAGCGGTCAATCGAGCATTTTGTCTGATGTGGCACACTAAGTACAGAAAACAACTGCGAAGCTAGTCAACAACCACCTGATAAAAGCAGCAATCTCCTCTGTTGTGACAAAAGAGCCTTTTGTAAAAACTACAGAAACATATGGAATTCCGGTTAGAAAACGAGTAAGTGCAGAAGGTTGGAATTTCTCTGAAATCGGCTGACCATTCGATAATAATTATTCTTTTGCTTGGATCTAAGGACAACTTAGTTTTTCTGCAGTTTATTGGATGATAATGTCTATGCGTCCCAAGTGGTTGTCACCCTTTCAGTTCTTTTAAAAAGGTTCTGTGCACAATGAACTCTTCCCATTTCCATTTTGGTAAACAGCAGAATCGAGTCTGGTCTTCAATTAGTTTGTAACTTATCAACGTTCTAATGAATTTGCCGTGTACGTTTACATCCTAGATTACCAAGTACTTTATAATTATACATGGGACCCTGCCAGTTAATCAGTACTCATCAGCCCGAGTTTAACCATACTCAGATCTTGTATTGATCGGTAGACTACCAAGTGCTATAGTGCCAGCAACATTCTCTTGCACATGAATCAACTCAGCCCGAAACTCTCCGAACATTTTCCTAGCATGTGCTCTGGATGCTTTCTTTTCCATAGGGTAGAGTCACCCGATCAGGTTTCGTATTAATAGTATTGAGATTCTTTCCTTGCTCTTTATGATAACAAGCACCAAGTGCGAGTTCAAAGTGGCCAACAAATTAACTCACAGGAGTGGAGGAACTCAGATGATCACTAAACATCGCTTCAGGAGTTCTCAGTAACCAAACTGATGATTCCTTCTGTCCAATCCATGGCAAAGCCCAACCAAACAAGACAGATTGAAGAAGGTGATTTCTCCCTGCAACAGGAATAAAAAGGCAATCTGTGTTTGCTTGTGAGGTACGTAGAATCAGGTAGCTCTACATCACCAAAGTACTCTAAGCGAATTTGATCTAGGACAACCCACAAAACAATTCACAATTGACCCCTCCTCGTCTGTTAAAATTGCAAAAATCCTGGATTTTTCGATTGATAGTCTCAAAGATAGTTCAACGCACCAATTGAGCATCTCCCTTCTGAAGATCTTTTTTTGTCTCCTCCCACTAGCATTATTACGCATGTCTTTCTCCGTTATCCCAATATCATCGAGAACACCTGATTCATTAGCTAAAACATAGAGGCAAGGAAGTGATTGTTTTTTTGTGAACTTATTTTGATACTTCCATCTTCTTCGTTCTTCTTTCTTCTTGACAAGAAGCATTGCTTCTTACCCAGTTCTCATTTCATTGCTTCTGGTTTTCAATTGCTGAGATATTAACCCAACTAGGATCTTGCAACTTCAAGTAAATGCAAAAAGCCCAGAAAAATAACGATGAATAATAAAGAATACGGCATATTTATGTGATTCAATTTGAATGTCGATACCTATATTTATAAAAAGAACTAGTAATATAATTTACTATAATCAGAAAATCGAAATTACAATTGTCCATGCACTCATGTATTTCTCGTATCTAAATTATATCCAAAGAAAACTCACAAGTAATATCTCACGGAGAACTTACTCAGAAAACTCATGGAGAAAATCGATCAGGGTTCAAGCCCAAGTCAACAACACGCGTACGGGTGAAAACCAGAACATCGGACGTTCTTCTTTTTTCTCAGCTCATGCGGCTGTTCTCTGTCGAAGAAAAAAGCCTGGCAGAATTCCCTTCGCTTGCGCGGCTGCGATCAGAGACCAAAATAAAAGCACCCACGCCAATTTTTATTTTTATCTTCTATCTAACCTAACCTCTTGGGCCCACAAGGTATATTGATAGAATAAAATATACAAGACCCTCTATTTTGTCTTGTAGTGATAGAGGCCTTTTTCCTTTCCTTTCATGTATTTCTTTATGCTATCCACCATGAATGCTTCTTTCAACCGTATTATATTCCTTGTGTCCAAAAGATATCAACATCTTCTTTTATTTCCAAAACCACAAAACAGTCTTGAATGAAAGATAACACCGATTTTGATAAGATCTAAATCCACCCAACGTTTCTCTTGAACATTTAATTATCCCTATAATACGGATCACGTTTCAAATATCATTCAAATTTGAGACATACTTAACATTCTCCACCTTAGCTCGATGTTTGAAGCCAAGTTATAGTGTTCATCTTCTATGCTGCTCTCCTAATAGCCTCATAGGTGCTCAATACTCTACACAGATGTTTATCAAACTCAAGCAAAGCTTGAACTTGTCTAGTGGAATGAAGTCCGTCCATATGTCTATAGGATTCTCCATCACAAGAAACTTTTTCTCGTTTACGTCCTCTCTTGAAATGTTATATTTGACGCAAAAATTCCGGTCACCATTGAACTTAATTCTCAAGTGACATCTTTGATTTCTATGGAACATTACATCAATCAAGTGCCCTACATCAACATCACTAACCAAGTCATTAGACCACACTACTTCTTCAACTTTTTCTATTGCTACCATATTTTCAGTCTTAGTCGTCAATGAGACCATGGCATCTCCCAATGACAATTTCCAATTCATAGCAAAACTAACAAAAGTAAAGGCATGATTGCTCAACTATCGACCATCTTTCAGGTTCCCTGAATGACCTAAGTTCACAAACCTAGTTATTGCCACACTACTTGAACTACATTCTTCAAAATATAACCCAATATCTATGGTTCCTAGCAAAATTAGGAGGAACCAATTCACAACATCACAATGTATACTTGGATTAATCATATACATTTTCCTCACTACATGTGATAAATCAAGTGTAGTATTATCCATGGCATAACTCAGATAACTAATGGTACTAACATGTGAAGCATATGACAATTGCTCCACTTCCATCCAAGCATACTATGACATACTAGACAATTATAAATGTAGCAAGTAGGGTACTTACATAATTTTTTCCAGCAATCCCTCTTTGTATCTTCATAACCAAAGTTGTCTCTACCGTACCCAAATTATCGTTTCTAACATTTGCATACAACTATCGCTTTATCTCATTTACCTCCGCTGACCATCTCGAAGCTTCATCAATTGTGACCTTGGAATAACTATTAACCGTTATGGAATTTGGCGACTTTGCAAACATTGTCACATCTATTGCACTTTGAACATCTGTAGACTCTACCTAAAGCTCCACTTGCTTCTAAACACCTTCTAGATCTTTCTCCCCAATTGATCCCTTGTTCCTATTCTAAAATAGAGTAGATTTGTCAAAAGTAACATCTCTACTGAACATAAAATTGTGTGAATCCTTCTTAATGCACCGCAGCCTGTATCCCTTTACCCCATGTGCATAGCCTAGGAATATGCACTTTCTTTCCCTCACTCTAACGCGCCATCACTCATACGAGTATAACCAAGGCAACCAAATTCTTTCGATTTAGTGTAAAAAGCAGGCTTACCTAACTGTGTTTAATCAGGAGTATTCCAATCAATTTCTGGTGATGGAGATCTGTTCACTAACCAATAAGCGGTATTAATTGCTTTAGCCAAAAAATCTTCATCTAATCTAGCATTAGAGAGTAAAGAGCGAGCTCTCTCTAATATAATTCCGTTCATCAATTTTGCAACTCCGTTCAGCTACGATGTATCAGCAATAGTGGGGTGTCTCACCATGCCTTCCTTTATGCAAAACTGATCGAGCTCATCCGAACAAAATTCTAACCCTTTATCAATTTTTAGGCACATGATCTTTCTTCTTATTGTCACGACCTAAAAATAATAAGTTTCTTTTCAGGGTGAACGGATTATCAGGTTAATTAGATTAACTAACCTAACGCAGACCCTCTCAAGCCCTATCGAATCGCGACTTTGATTTTTCATTCAAATGATTTTAAGATTTGGAGTCGCCACTAATCGTTCTTGGTAGGTCGATTAGAAACCTAAATAAATTAGTGGGAGAACTAATTTATTTCTGCGAATCAGAGAAAATGAGTTCGGGGACTTGGTTACGCTAGATTACTCTAATGTCCTTTCGGTAATGAAGAATTCATTTGGGATGATTTGAGAAAAGTTTAGGTCAAACTGACCTGAAGGGTAAAATGGTCATTTTTCAAGGGCCGGGGAGTGAAAATAGGTCAAACTAGTTGAATGTGGTCATTTCTTAATTTCCACAATTTCTGAGAATTTTTCGGAATTTTTCAAGGTAATTTACTCAAAATGGGCAAAATCGTCATTTTAAAAAGATCGAAAGGGCAGAATCGCCAGAAATGGGATTAACTATTTAAAATGTCTTTTCCTGATTTTTGAAGCTTTTGGGAATCTTTGGAAATTTTTTCTATATATATATTTTTAATATTTCCTGACCCTAAAATAACTATGCCCTAAAAGCTGGCCATCTCACATATTTTAAATTTTAATTTGACCTAAACCCCAACCCATAAAAGGTAGACTATTTCGTGCATAATTATTTACCTAAACATGCATTTCAAATATCGAAAAAATAATAATAATAATTTGATCAGTTCAATTCACCTATTAAAATTCGACCAATGCAAATCAAATGTGCGAATTATTAAAGGCGAGAGATCTACCTGATCTACGAATGAACTCGCATGCGAAGTTCATAACTTCTCGTATTCATTGGTCCGCACGCATCCCAAAGCTATACTGGTTCAACTCACGTGGAGCTCTGGATAATTCCAAGCTTTGGAGAGTCAGCTTGGTCAATCACGGCTATTTCTTCCATTTCCCATTCTCGTTCCCGAATGCTCTGCAAGTTCCCGAATCACAGGTTCTCCGACATGCAACGTATCATGGCCGCCCCGTCGTCCTTCTTGACTTTGTTGTCGCTTTCGCTGCGCTCTCCGTCAAGCTCGTCGGTGGGGACACCTCGCGAATGGCGAGAGCCAGGTATGGTGAGGGCTCGTGTGACTCTCCTTCAACGGCTCGTACTCTTCCTCCTCCTCCACGTCGACTTCAAAGCCTCGTCAAATGCTGCCTTCTCAGCATCTTTGTTCTTGCCCCATATTTCTGGTTAGGGGCGGGGCTGCTTGTCCAGAGCTCACTCAGCAAACCGGCGAGACACCTGTCGCCGGACGTTGAACGAGAACCAACCACTCTCTCGGCCAAGTCCTCAAGCTTGCTGCTTCTCGGCACGAACTCTCTAGTTCTCTGCACGTTATGGACTCTCTGTGGTATTTCCCCCGTGTTTCCTCTCTCGGTACAACCCCTTTTTTTTTTAGTTTTTCTTTCTCAGTATTCCTCCAGTTCTCTACATGCACTGCATCTCCTCCTCTTATTGCTGACGCTCCAACTATGTGTCAGCGTCCACCCAAATAGGCTGAGCGGCCCAGCCCTGTTCACCGCCCTTGACTTTCTCGGGAGGGACTCGGCAACGTCTCTATTGTCCAAGGCAGCGGCAACGTCTTCCCCCTCAAGGAAGTTGACGAAACCGAAGGAACGATGCTTCTGCATTGCCTGGTTGAGCGGCGTCTTCGCGTCCTTTATATCGCCGAACGGGATGAAGGTGATGTGCAGGATCGCCTCGTTCACCTCCTCCGCCAATCCACTTATGTAGAGAGTGTTCTTCTAGACGGGACAGTTGGCGGCCATTGCTACCGGAGAATAAGCAACCGACTCAAGCCCCAAGACAAAAATACCACCAGCTTTAGCTCCCCGTCTTCTTCATCTTGCCGAACGTTGACGGCATCTTGTTGCGCCTCAAATTCGCGTATGATAGTGTAGAACAATATTTGTGCATGTGGAAAGATGCATACATACCCGCGAGGATCTCTATCAACTAAACCAATGACTTCACGTTGCTCAGTCCATCAACCCCCCGGTACCCCTTTTCTCCTTCCTCATGGCTGGATTCTTTCCCACCAAGCAGTTAATGGAAGAGAAACAAGGATACTCTCAATTCGCCCTCTTGACTTTGGTCCAAATATCGTGCCTCGATCGTAAATCGAGTTGAATTCAACATACGCCCTCCACGCAGCTATTGCCGGGCCTTGTGCTTCTCTGTAAATGACGTACCTTTCTTCTTTTCTATGATTGGTATATAAGCAGGGATCACGTAATTAGCTCATTCAGTTGCAAACACGAGAAACATCTTCTTGGAGCTCCAGCTTTGAGCCTTCCGCTCAAAATAGCTGTCGTTTCCATTGTGCAACATTGGAGCCAAAGGGCTATGTGGATCTCCCACCGAGTTGATACCAGCCGCCGATCGGGCTTCTTGTTTTCCCTCTTTTTTTAAAAAAAATCAAACCTGCTGCTGCTATTTCGTTGAATAGCCTGGACAACTCTTTGTTTTGTAGCTGCACATTTGAGGTAGCTTCCACTACCTGCTCATATAGATGCTCCACTTGCTGAGCTTGCTGCAGGGCACGGGTCTGATCATCCAAGTGTTGTTGTTGGACTCTCCGATGCTCCGCTGGGACTTCCTTAGACTCCTTTAGCTCTACATTCTCCTTTTTGTTATCTATCCGGACGGAATTGGCAGACCTTCCCCGTCCCCCGTTGTAGATCGCTAGCTCCTCCCCTTCATGGTCAAATCTCCCGAAGGTTCCCTTAACTAGCTTTAGATGTCCCTTTCTGTTTGTTCCTCCATGATCCTCTATTTTTTCTCTTCTTTGAAGTTCAAATCATATGTTTTACCCTCACCATAGAATTCAGATGCAGCAACATCCATTCCAACAACAACTTTGCCAGTGTAACCTGCTTTTGCAATGGCAGTCTCGAGCCACTCTAAACCTTCCTCGTTTGTCGCGACCAGCTGATTGAGCAGATCCTTCCGAAAGGTTGCTTCTGTTCTCATTCGAGGGGTCTTAACTTGAGATGTGTGGAATAACATGGATGGATGGAAGAGGGTATGTCGAGGTTCCGAGTGGTGACGATTACCCTGCTCCCTGTTCCTCGAATCGGGAAGCACCATCGTGGGCTTGTCCATGAGATGAACACCGCTCAAGTCATCCAGCACTATCAGATAATAGCATTGTATCAGGACTTCTCGGAGCACAATGGACAGCTTTTTCTCGTCCATCAGCTCTACCAGGACCATCAGTTGCTTGAGCAAGTCGACCATGAGATAACACAGGATAGGCTTTGTTCGGACCTGGACCCCAGCGCAGCCGTCGAAATGATTCTCAACGTCTACTCGACTGTAGACAATCCTAACAAGAGCTGTTTCCCAACGGCTTCCTCGCCAACCACTTGTTTGATATCATATCTGAGCTGATCTTGCTACTCGGGACACATGCCAAGAATAGCAACGTCCACAATAGAGCCCACACCGTCGTCTTATGACCACCGAAGAAGGAGGTTTTGCACTCGTCCACCTGGAAAGCTTGCACTTCACATTGCATAATACCTCGTCTAGAGTACAGTGTCGCCAATCCTTTTTTTTTTTTTTTTCTCTTTTTAAAGTCCAGAGAACCAACGCACTTATCCTACCACACCATTGGTATCTACACGACCTCAAAGATACAAAAATCTTAACGTCCGCCTCCACGACAAGCTCTATAACCACAAATCCCTCAGTTTTGCTTCCACCTCTTTCACATGTGTACGTGAAAAGTTTTGTCATATCCGCAAGGTAAACCGTGGATGCATATTCCACCAATGTTGTGACAAGAGTGTGATTATAATCAAGACCATCGTCTTTTTGCTTGACCCTAAGTTCTCGGCCACACTTGACTTTTATTCCGACGAACTATAAGAAAGCAACTGGCTTGAATCTTAAGGCACAGAATCATTCATTGTGACCAACTATCCAACTCTAATGATTGGCATGAGCAGATCCTCTCGAACGTGTTTAGTCAGGGGCCTCAGTAAAACAAGCGACCCTCACAAGCTGTACACCGAGTATAAACACATCAGCAGCTACATCCTTCTGCCGGGCAACCTCGTCGATATCCTTGGCATCGAGTCCTCCAAAACCATGATCGAGGCCTCGCCGGTGCTGCTGCTCCCCACCCTTGCTGCTGCGGTTACTGCAGTTGATGGTGCTATTCACGATGTCCAGGCAGGCGTTGCTCTTGCTGTTCTCCATAGCCGTCAGCTCGAGAGGTCTGATGCAGCAGATGCGGTTCTTCTTGAGGAAGGAGACGCCCGACGCAGCGTTGCTATTGCTACCGCTATTGTCGACTTCCTCTCCTCCTAGTGAGAATCATCGTCAAGGTTGAGTTTCGGAGGCCAAGGAAGTTGCGTGCTCTGGTTGCTTTGTACATGCTTGAGTCGATATACTTCTTTGCCATCTTTGGAGCCTAACTCCCTCATCCATCTTCAACTCTTCTTCTTCACCGTGAGTGTCCACGTCGACGTGTGCTGCAGAGGATTCTTCGTGTAGTCTCCGCCCGTCGTGATATTTGTTAGGGTTCTCTTCTTCTTCACCGTGAGTGTCCACGCATCTTTTCCAGGCCGTGTCCCTCTTTCGGCCATCCACTCTACTTTTCTTCTTTTCACAAATGACTTTTAGTCGTGCATGAACTCTTCTTCCTCTATCTTCTTTCTGTTGTGTGAGTGGTCATCATTTTTGGTCAAAGTCTCGTGGCCTTTCGGTGTAATTGCCCTGAAAGGTTGTCCCCACTGTACCACTTCTTTATGCCTCGCTGGAATGTTATGCATTGAACTATTGAAGGGTCCCCCCACCATGTGGTCTCCATTTTCAGAAACTAACCACCATCTTTCTTCTTTGCATTTTGGTCAAATCTGCCGACACTGGTTTGAGTCACCACCGTGTCCCTCCTAGCTTCTCCCATGTGCCTCTTTCTTTATTTCTTCTTTTCATAGACCCGAGAAACCAAAAGGAAGAAAGCCCCTCGGATCCTTTTTTTTTTTTCTTTTTTTATTCTCGCTCCTCTCTTCCACGTAACCCAAGTGTAGATAACCCCCATTTTTTACTATGATCAATGCCAAAGAATGGATCGCAATGCTAGTGTCTTTTCTGTAAAAAATGGGATAACGTGTGAGTTGTTTAGCACCAACCCAAGCAACACCTGCCCACTCAATCTCTCGGTCCCTCTTCAGTCGGATTCATCGTCAATTTGTTTCATCTGTTGGATTAGATTACGTCTAGATCTGGAATTATCCTCAACTTGGCCCCACCCCCACCGCTCATTTTCATCAAGTTCGGCAACCCCTCGGTGATAGAATACAATGAATAAGGCTGTAGAGAGAGAGAACCGTCAAACGACGAATTGAATTCGAAACACCGAACGCCACAACGAAAAATATACCATCGGGCCCTTGAAAAAATAGACTATTAGAGGATAACGTCACGACTCCAGAAATGCGAAAATCGAAAATTACAGAGCTTAAATGAATTTTCTATAATTTTTACAATTATTCTAAAAATGGGATTAACAAAGTAATTCCCGATTCCCGATTTAATTTTTTGCAGATTTTCTTTGGCCAAAATGAAGAGAAAATTAAAAGAAAAATACTGACTCTTTTTTCATATTTTTGTGGCCTCAAATGTAATTTTATTTTTAAATATTTTCCTAATTTATGAAATATATTAAAAATGAAAAAAATATGAAAACTTATTTTTTGTTCAAAAATGGTAGCCTAAGCTTAGCGAAGGCTTACAAAGTTGATTTTGCAATTTTCTCATTTTTTCTTGATTTTCTATGAATTTTGCGAAAATAAAAATATCGAACAATACTGAAAATATGGAAATTCATTTTTTTTGTCAAAATTGGTTCCCTAGACTTGGCTAAGGTCCCCAAAGTTAATTTTTCAATTTTATGAATTTTTATGAATTTTTTTTATTGATTTTTTTTTATTATTAATTTTAAAATAGGAAAAGATAACCAAAAATCAGGTGTTAACACCTATCTGCGTTTTGATCATTGCATTTCATGACTTGAATTGATCAAGCAACTCACTCTTATGCTTAAGAAGATAAACCTAGACTTTTCTTGAAATGTCATAAACAAAAGACAATATATACCTAGTACCTCGCTTGCATGGGATGTGAGAAGACCCCGAAAGTCTGATTGTGTGCAGCCTACAATATTTGAAGTCGGTGAATTGTCATATTAAACTTCACTCTCTACTGATTACCAATGTCACTGTGATCACAAAGGTCCAGCTTCTCAATTCGATGACCCCCCAATAGACCCCTCTAACTAATAACAATCATCTCTCTCTCACTTGTGTGTCCGAGTGTCGTATGCATTAATTATGTTGTATTCTGACCTAAAATATCAGAGAATCTAGCAAACAAGCCAATCATGTCCTTCTCTAGAGGATATATAACCCGCATTCTATCTTCCCTTACATCATAGTAAGCACATCTCAAGAAACCTTCAAAACTCCACCTTCAGTGAAAATTCAGTTTCCGAACTTATTAAGAGCACTCAATGACATAAGGTTTTTTCTCAATTTCGGTACATGCCTCACATCTGTCAACATTTGCACTACTCCACTGTATATCTTAATTTGAATTGTTTCAATCCCTACTACTTCATAAGTAGCATCGTTTCTCATAAAATACCTTACCACCCTTCGTACACTAATAAGTAGTAAACCAGTGTCTATGAGAAGACACATGATAAGAACATGCAGAGTCAAACATCCAATCATCACCTGATGAACTCGTGGTGACTATTAAGACAACATCAATATCACCAGAACCACTATCTATTGTGGTAATAATCTTATCATCGCCTGCAGACTTCGCCTTAACTCTTTTACCTTTGAACTTCTAATAATCTCTCCTACAGTGCCTTACCTCATTACAGTGATAACATTGACGGTTTTGAACATTGGACCTAGATTTAGAATGGCTCTTCCATTTGTTACCTCTAAACTTTCTTCATCTCTACCTCTTATTACTAGTCTACCCACAATATCCTACACTAAATTGTCATCTCGTAACTTTCTCTACCATTCCCTAGAAAACAAAATGGACTTCACCTCTTTCGAAGTAATCGTAGTATACCTCTATGGTAAAGAATCAGTAAAGTGCCACATGACTAGTAAAGAGGCCAACAACATCATGTCCTGTTCTTCATCATCAAGTGTCTTACCGATATTGTTCAAATCCATAATGAGTTTATTAAAATAATACAGGTGAGATATGATAGACGTACATTTAATTTATATAAACTAAAACATTCTTTTCAACATGTACAAATGATTATTCAAATCTTTCGTTGCATAAAAGGCTTGAAGTTTTGCCACAACGATGTAGCATCTTTCTCCTGGACCACCTCTATTAACACTTTATCCAATAAATTCAATAGTATTATACTCTTTGCTTTCTCCAATAACTCCACCTTATTAGTCTCTTTTATCGAAATCAGTAACTCATCTTTGTCATCCAATGCCTTGGCTAAACGTTGAGTTGTCAATAGTGTAAGCATCTTAACACTCCATAATCCAAAGTTTTTCATCCCGTTAAACTTCTTAGTTTCCACTTTCACTCTAGATATATTTGCAATAAATAGAATATCTAAATATTAATCAAACATGCAAAAGACCAAAATCACAATCCAGAAATCCGATCACAAGCTCTGCTACCAATTACTGAGATATTAATGCAGAAGAAACTAGTCAGGATCTAGCGACTTTAAGTCAATGTGAAAAGCTTAGAAAAATAACAAGGAATAATAAAGAACATGTGATATTTACGTGGTTCAGTCCGAAAATCGTTATCTACGTTCGCAGGGAGAACCGGCAATATAATCCACGATAATTGGAGAATCGATATTAAAATCACTCATGCACTAGAATGTTTCCGGCATATAAATTAAATCTAAAGCAAACTTACAAATGATATCTCATAAAGAAATTCACTCAAAAAACTCACAGAGAAAATCGATCAAGGTTCAAGCCCAAGGCAACAAACAACTCGCGTACCGTTGAAAACCAGAGCGCCGGACGTTCTTCTCCTTTCTCACTTCGTGCGGCTGTTCTCTATCGAAGGAAAAAGGCCCTGCGGAATTCCCTTCACTTGTGCGGCTGAGATCAGAGACCGAGCTAAAAAGCACCCACGCCACTTTCATTTTTCTCTTCCATCTAACCTAACCCCCCAGGGCCCACAAGATAAATTGATAGAATAAAATATACAATACCCTATTTTGTCTTGTAGTGATCGAGACCTTTTTCCACACTTTGGCCAAGTATCCCACAAGGAGACTCCCGAGAGCCAGAAGTATTGAACCAAAGCACCTCTCCTCGGGTGGGTCAAAGAACTACCTTGCCAATGTTAGCGACCAGTGGTTCCCGAATACACAGGCCCAGGGAGTGCCCTCATGGTGCTTCAGTTAAAAATAAAATGCGGGAGACTAGGGAATGGGTCGAGTAAACTCCCTGGCCTCTGTTTGATCTCTGTCATCATATATTGTGCTCTCCAAAGAGCAACTCTTCTCAAAATCTCAGAGTTCACGCCGCCCGCCCGGAACAAATAGGAGGACCAAAGAAAGAAGAAATTCTTCCTTAGAATTTTTACTTTTATATATATATATATATATATATATATATATATATAATGTAGTCCAATGAGAATGCATCTTTCAACCGTATCATATTCCTTGTGTCAAAAGATATCAACACCTTCTTTTATTTCCAAAGCCGCGAAACAGTTTGATTTTGATAAGATCAATATCCAACCATCATTTCACTTGAACCTTTAGTTATCCCTATAATAAAGATCACATTTCAAATACCATTTAAACTCGAGACATAATTTAACAACTAAAATACCTTCACTATTATGATAGCTCATGACAATTTCCTTTTTAGTTAGTCATGAATGATGTCCCTCGCCTGTCTTGGGACTCTTTCCCCTTGGAGAAAATGTCCTGCGGTCGAGTCAAGAATCCATGTAACCAAATGGAAGTTGAAACAATTGGGTAATTGTGCACGCACGCTTCTTTAAACTACTTATGTTATTTCTGTTAGTTTGTGTGAGGTTTCCATTGAAAACGAGTTTTTAAATTTGGTAGCCATAAACAACAAGAGGCAAGAATGCACGGCTGGACACCCCAGTTATCAAAAAAAAAAAAAAACAACAAGAAGCAAGAGTAGTGCCCGGAGTACACTTGACACGTTGTGCCAAAGCAGAGAACTGATCATGCACGTGATAATGAATTTCTGATATGCTAGACATCTTCCATACTCGAATACCAATTTGGCAAATCACAAATGTCAACTCTAAATCAGCGATAATTAATCGCTCATCGGTGACTAAGACGGTGCAAGCTACGAGCCCTCAACTTTTCTTTTAGAGGTTTAGAACAACTTAATTTGGTGTGCGAAGTATCTTTTTCTACGTTCATTTGCTGTTCAAAAATTGTCATCTCGACATTTGAACCGTTTTTTCAGTTTCTTGTTTTGTAGCATTCATTGTATTGCCCGGAAGGGACGATTTTGGGTTCAGAATTTCGTATCAACTTTCTTAACACGAGGGTGATCATCTTAGGAAGTCATGGAGAAAATGTGAAAAATGCAATTGCACATTTAAAGAATCAATCTTTCCACCAGTGAATTAGTAGAACTCACTCTAATTAGGGTGTTGCAGATGTAAATCAAGCATAATTATGAATTTACTCATACATGCAGGAAATCTTACCGTTCTCGCGCGACTTTCTTTGGTTAAAATAAAACATTATCTTCACATCTCCCCACAACAGACAAGACAATGATTGCTGCAAAGCGAGAACAAGATCCACCAGGTTGAAATTGCCAACCAAGCATATATATTTTCACGGTACTGAAGTAGCTA
The DNA here is from genome assembly GCA_016432845.1 of Psidium guajava. NCBI lineage: Eukaryota > Viridiplantae > Streptophyta > Magnoliopsida > Myrtales > Myrtaceae > Psidium > Psidium guajava. The sequence continues at coordinate 16,261,599 of CM028225.1, forward strand.
GCAAGTTCCCTATATCTTTTTTCTACACTCACTTCGAACAATATTAATATGTATAATTGATATCTTAATTGCAACTGGTGCAGGCAGGATTAGAAGCACTAAATCTTCCAATTTCTTGGACTAATTATCAGCATGTTGAGGTCTATGCAAATCTGGGTCTGATTTACTGACTGATGAAAGCCAACCTGACATATATGAGTAATGGACTACATCACTTCAGTATTGTGATTTCATGCACGAAGTGTCCGTGTACAGATTTACAAAATACTCTTCCTTCTGCTAGTTCTTGCTATATGAACTCCACTTCTTCCAATTTTATGCTTAACAAACAATACATTCTTCTTGCAAGTATATACATGTGACTGGTGTTTTGCTTCACTGGCCAAGAAAAAGCACTTGCCGACCCAAACTTTTGCTAGCAGCGGCCAACGAGCATGGAGTGATTGCAATAGAGTTGAGCAATGTCTTCTCTATGTGTTTGGCTATGCATTTGCAGACAAGTAAATACTATGTACTCCATGGAAGCTGAATCTCAGGGCACAGTGATAGGACTGTCCCCTGACAAACCAAATTCTTCTTCAAAAATCTTGAAGAGCTCTTCAAAGATGTTGCTACGAAGACACTCCAAAATAATCGTGAAACGCCCCTTCTCTATCTCTACTGATGATGATGAATTCAACTCCACATAAACTACAGGATGGGAACTTCTTCTCCTGCTTGAAGCGGCTTGTTTTTCCCACATCCTCGCTGTCTTCATTAGCTTCTTGGGGCTCATCATTCTTATTCTCCAAAGAAAAGGACTTTTTGGATTGTAGGTTTGCAGTGCTGCAATACTGAATGCAAATGAAGGAAGGACACTCTGCATTACAAAAGGTCGAAGAGTATCCCATGTAATTGTCTCTTTCTCTGCCTTGAGATTTACAATACTTTATCTAGGTGAAGCTTGAGGAAGTAAGATGCGGATGATGCTTAGTTTGTATCCTGGGGATAATAGCAAAAGCACCCGCATAAGAATAACTGACAAAGTTGGTGTTAAGTCGATTCACTTCCAATGTGGATCCAAATGAACCTGTCTAGTCTGAAATCGATAAGCTCCCCGGGGAAGACAATAAAATTTATAGTCAAAGGGACATATTCAATATACTTCTACATTATTATCGCCAATAACAATTTTTCTATCAGGATCTAAGACATTTTTGGACGTCTTTCTAATGTAGATTAAGAGAGTATCTCCTTGTTTCTCTAGTCTTTGTGAGCCAAGCAGTTAGTATCTGTCTAGCTGCACATCAATGCTCTAGTTACGCGGAACAAGCGATCGAATAATAAATAGATAGAACAAGAAAATAAATCAGACACCAGATGTACGTGGTTCGGTCGTAGAGACCTACGTCCATGGAGAGAGCAGCAACGAATTCCACTATAGATCAAGCGATACACGGAGATTACAAACCACACTTGAGTCACTCAAATACTCTTAGTGTTTCTCAGCCCCAATTACATTCAAGAACGTACGCAGTGTTTAGCCATACAATTCCTAATGAAATAATCACTCAATCTCACAAAGGAATTAATACACAAATCTTACAACAAGATTTAATTTGCTTCAACACGTGAATTCTTGATGTAATTCCATGAAGATAGACTCTTGCCAAGCATTCGACGAAATGATGCTTCCTTGATCATCTTCTTATCAACAACGGCAGACTTGTATATAGACCAATAAGCCACACGCATATTGAAGAAATAAAATAGGGAAGTTCGATCAATGACAACCAAGATTAACTTTCCTATTTTGTCTTTATCTTACGTGAAAAGTCCAACTCCAATAGAAATATTGTTCTTGATCTTAATTTGAAATATATCAAACCAAATATATCACACTATTTTCTTCAAGATAGATTTCCGTGATATTCAAAACAAATCTTATCTTTAATTTCAAGATCAAGATATATTTGTTTCCGAAATTTAAATTGTCGCTTCAAGCTCAAATTCGAGACATATTCTAACAATCTCCACCTTGGCTCGACATTTGAGCCATGTTACAATCGCTTTGCTAGAATTCTGAACACCATTGCTACTACTCTCTCAACAGCCCCAATGGTCTCAACAACCACAAATATCATCCAAGTACAAGCCGCGCTTGAACTTTGCCATAATCAAGGACGTCATTGGAGTACCAACTACACATGTACCTTTAATTGCTCCACAAGAACTATCCGATACAATCTCCTCTACCACAAATAAAGAAAAATCATCATTGTATCCATATATGTCAAAAGACTGAATACGTAGCTTGTCAATATCAGCAGTTACAGTAATTATTGGCTCTATAGGTTCTACCTTGCTACAAGCGTTATCTGTGTCGATTATTTCGTTAGTACCAGCTACATCAGGAGTTTCTGGTTGCAACTCCACCTCAAGCTGAACACCGTTCAGATTCGTATGAACACTGCTATAATCGCTCTTAACCTGAAGTATTGGAGACTCGTCAAACGTAACTTCTCTGCTGATAATAGGTGAATTTAATTCTGAGCACCACAATCGATAACCTCGCTCACCTTGTGTATAGCCCAGGAATATGCGCTTTTTTGCCCTTTCATCGAGCTTACCATCACTAACTCGAACATAAGATAGTGTTAACACTTGATTTTTAAATCATCTTTTCTCTTTTAAAATTAATAAAAAAAAATAAAAAAATTCATAAAATAAAAAAATCAACTTTGGGGACCTTATCCAAGCATAGAGAATCAATTTTGACCAAAAAATAATTTCAGTATTTTTTAGTATTTTTATTTTCGAAAATTCATAAAAAATCAAGAAAAATGAGAAAATTGCAAAATCAAATTTGGAAGCCTTGGCCAAGCTTAGGCAACCATTTTTAAACAAAAAATAAATTTTCATTTTTTTGTATTTTTTATATATATATTTTAAAAATTAGGAAAATATTTAATAAATAATAGCATTTGAGGCCACAAAAATACGTAAAAATAGTCAATATTTTTCTTTTAAATCCCTTTTCATGTTGGCCATCACAAATTTAAAAAAAATCCAAAAATCCAATTCGGGGTCGTGTATTCCTTCACAAGCATAATCTCGAATCGGGCCTAAAAAATTCAATTTGAGTCAATTTATTTTCATTTTTCACTTTTAGAAGTTGTGACATTATTTTCTAATATTCTAAATTTTTCATCTTGGCCCAATTATACTCATAATAACTCAATTTTACAAAAGGGCTTTAATTAAATTTTGCGGCAAGAAATGAGTTTAAATTTGATATGCGATGAATTTCGACTAAGCATAGGAGAGGTGTGTTGAAAATTTTGAGGAGATTTGGACTTAAAGAAATATTTTTTTCAGGGACTAAATTGCAAATACTCAAAATCTCAAGGACTAGAGTGTAAATACCTAACTATTAAGGGATTATTTTGCAAATAACAAAAAAAAGAGTTAGTGGAGAAATTAGAAGGGAAGATAAAGAAGATGAAATGGAGAAGAGAAGATGAAGAAGAGGAGATGGAGAAGAATGGATGGAGAAAATAAGATAAGAGAAGGGAAGATGGAGAAGAGGAGATGGAGAAGAATGGATGGAGAAAATAAGATAAGAGAAGGGAAGATGGAGATGAATAAGAGTTAGTGGAGAAATTAGAATGGGAGATATATATAGAGAAGGGAAGATGGAGATGGAGAAGAATATGTGGAGAAATTAGAATGTGAGATAGAGATGAAGAAGGGAAGATGAAGATGAAGAAGAGTTAGTGAAAAAATTAGAATGGGAGATAGAGTTAATGGAGAAATTGGAATGGGAGGTAAATGAGTGGGCTATAAAAGGAGGAAGAAAAGAGCTTGAAAGGGAGGATTTTTGGGGGTGAGAAAATTTTGAATGTTTGAGAAAGTTTGGAGAGATTTCAAGATTTGAGAGAGAAAAATTCACTGCCGTGGAACAAGCCTTGGTGACGCGACCGATTCATCTCCAACGAGCTCTAGGCGCATCAGCATGTGCAATTATCTGGTAACTCAATTTTTCATGTTTAGATGACGAAATCTCGAAAATAAATATACTGAACATTCGTAGATGACTTCGAGATCTTCGATTTGATATATTATGGCGTGAAAATGGACGTCGTTTGCTATGTCAAAAGGGTCCCAAAATTGAGAGTAGAAATCTGGAAATATGGTGATCAGAACCTGAGATGGAATTTTTCTGATCTGACCTTTCATGCTAAATGATTTTCCATGGGTTTTTCTAGATTTCGTTTCATAAAGACCTCTTCATGACATTTGTTCATAAGATCTTAATGCATAACATATAAAAAAGACAAAAATATTCATGCACGTTTCGTATTTTTAATGCATTTAATGAAAGCACGCAATTCTGTTGGCGTCCTTGAGTCTGAGTGTTTTTCTGTGCGTGGTCATATTGATTCGTAGTTATCTCATGTTTAGAGTCTTCTTTTGAAACTTCACAAAAAATGAAAGTTGTTCATTGGGGTCTTGTTTAGTAGACTGGAAAGTTTGGTGCATTAATTTTGAGATTTGAGTATCATTTTGAGCTTAATCCTGAAGTATGTCTGTTCTGTGAAACTTGTTTGTTTGCTGCTGAGCTCTCATGAAAGACCATTTTCTACATGAAAATGAGTGTCTCTTCAATAAGAATGTAAAACATGAAAGTTGTCAACGACACATTTTCTCATTCACATAAACAATCTCAGAAGTTTTGCATACATTTCATTATTTCTTTTGTATTTTATGGTTACTACTTTCTCCCTAAGAATGTTCACGGACAATATGGTTTAATTCGTATTTTTTGTGTTAATACATTGCAAAATGTAAAAAATGGTCTCAATGAAGTTTAATCAGCACGTGTTAAACTTTCTTTGAGCGTTTGAATTGTCTTAACTCATTAGTGATTGTACATGTCCGATTGGATAGTTCATTATTTTCATTTGGCTTTCGGCCCGATACTTTGAAGACTGGAGTATGACCGATGTCCATTCCGGTCCATTTTGTTGTACTCACGACCCACGAGGCTTGGCGACGGGTGTTTGACCGATGTCCATTCCGGTCCATTTTTGTATTCCCGATCATGTCTCGGGTTTTATTTAATTGGTCTATAATTATTCACCCGACGAGTTGCGGGTTTTATTTTCACTGTCCTTAGGGTAGTTTTATTTTACCTGCTCTCTTTTCACATCTTTATTTGCTTTGGGTAATTTTGCAATCTTTTATAATACATCCAAAATCTAAAAAAAATGTAGAAAATCCAAAAATACAAAAAATGTGGAAAATATAAAAATACAAAAAATGTCTTTCATGTGCATTTCATATAGTATAGCTCATGCATATTTTGCCATGTCATGTACGCATATTCACGTACGTATGTCCATGTTCATATTCACGTATGTATGTCGTATTCATATATTCATGTCGCATGTCGCGTATGCATGTCTACGTACGCATGTTACGTACGTATGCCGTATTCGTGTATTCATGTCGCATGTCGCGTACGTGTGTCACGTATGCATGTTGTATTCATATATCCATGTACGTATGTCATATTCGTTCGTCCACATACGTATGTCATTCGTATATCTACGTACGCATTTCGTATTTAACGTCTACGTTCTCATGTCGCATTTGTATGTCTACATTTGCATGTTGTATTCATATGTCTTCGTATTCGCATGTCATATAAATTAGATTTCATATTGCATGTCATCTAAAATAAGATTCATACTTATTTGCATCAAAACCCAATTTTTTAAAAGCCATCATGCATGTTCATTATTCTTGTCATGTAATCTAGAATGCATAAATCATGTAGTTTCATGTCTTAATTGCATTTATGTAATTGCATTTGCATTGCATGCATTTAAAAAAGAAAACCCAAAAAATTTGCACACTTGAATCTCAAGTGAAAATTCATCAAAATTGCCAAGTTGAATATTTTCATGAAATTGGTACCGAAAGGGCGCTAGTAGAAATATTAGCGTAACCAAGTCCCCGAACTCATTAATCTCTGGTTCGTAGGAATAAAGCATTTCTCCCGATGCATTATTTAGGTATCTAATCAACCTACCCAAAATGATTAGTGGCGACTCCAAGATAAATCCTTCTTTTGATGAAATTGAACCTAAGTCACGATTCGGTAGAACTTGGGAGGGTTCGAACTAGGCTAGTTAATTCAATTTAATTAACCTGGTAATCCATTAACTTTAAAAATTGGGAAACCGATTTTTTCAAGTCGTGACAGCTTGGCAACTCCCCTAGGGACTTTATTCTTAATTTTTTTCAAAAATTAAGAACCTAGAGGACTTAGGCTAGAAAAATTTCATGAAAATTCATTTGGTCTAAATTGGTTGGATTCTAATCTTTAGGTGTTAAATGGTTTTGCAGATGGGAGTTTTAAGGGGTGAAGTGTTTGACTAACCCTTTGTTTTGCAGACTTGGTGTTGGAATTATTTGTTTAATTTCGCACATTTTTGAAGCAGTGTTTGTATATTAATTGTTGTGCACGATTAATTATTTTAGCACTACATCACACACGTCCTGTGGCCGGACCTGGGCCACTAGTTTTAGGATGGTATTGTGATTTGGTTTTAGCGTTCAACGTGAGATCACGTCGAAAGTTAGCCCACATTCAATCCCAAACCTCTTTTCAAAAATGAGTTTAAAAGTTAGGCCTCAGGCTTGGTAAGATTACCAAAGCAGTGGTTTTAATTTTTAGCTCGAGCAGCCGAAGTGGAGAGGCCCGGCTAATCCTGGTTACGTCGTGGGATCACGGCTAATCTTGATTATGTGCGCGAGATTGTCGCCTTGCCGTAAGTCTTTCGCTTCAATTTGTCAGCCTTTAGAGTAGATAGGCTAAGATTTAAACTCACGATTCATGTGCATGTCTATATGATTTGCATGGTATTTCTTTCACGGTGAAAGTAAGTTTTCTAACTTCATCTTATATTTATTTTTAGTCGGTCCATGTTAGGTGTCGGTTAGATTTTGAATTTAATATCATTGTCATTTTTCAAGAGAAATTAAAAATTAAATTGCTGTCCTATTTTTCAAAAATGAATGTGAAAAAATCCTTTTAAGGAATTTTATTGACTAATAAAGAATTTTGTCACATCTTTCCTACTTCAAGTCAGACTTTCTTGATAAATTTATCCCTAAAAATTCATCCTAGTAAAAACAAAAATCCCTTCCGGAAATTTGTTAAATACCAAAGGATTTTATCACATTTTTGCTAAGTTGTAAATCTGCAAGAAACCCTTTTTTGAGAAATTCACCTATATATTTCAAAGAAAGTTTTCTCTAATTTCTCATAAAATTAAGAAAAAGAAAACTGGACTAATCTAGGAGTCATGGACCGACCTCTCTTAGATCACATATTAATTGTGTCCTTTGCTTTTGCAGGAAATTATAGGTACCCCAGGCAGGAGTAAAATTGGGTGCAACAATACGCCAGAAATGATCTTGAAGAATACGAAAGAATGGAAATTGTCGATGCCTTAGCCAATTGCACTGGGGGCAAGTGAAGAAGTCCCGGAGACAGAATCGTGTCAATAAGTCAGCACGTATAGGCCATGTATTTTGATGACGGGTGGTGAATGCATCTAGATCAGGCCTGGGGACATTTTTAATGTATTAGAAGGGTTCATGTATTTTTGTTGAGAAAGCTGAGACTATGTAATCAAAACCCATGGGGCAAGATTATGAACCCGACCTTGCGACGCCTTTCTGATTAAATTGAACAAAGGCTTGCCTTTTTACCTTCCTCGGATTCAAAACACATGGAAGATTTTGGAGGACCAGTATTTTATTACCGAGCATGGCCCGCAATCATTTCTCTTAACGCTACAGGCGACCGACACATTCAAGTGGACGCTGAAAGAGATAGGCAGGAGTAAAGTGGGGCACGCAACGGGCAGCCTAGTTTGTTTATTGGAGTACTAATCGAGTGGTCGATTTGCAATAATTCACACGACTGACTCACGGGTATCGCTGTGACCGGTGGGGGCCGCCACCGAACCCTTCGTTAATATCCTTGATATCATCGCCGGCAGCAGATAACAAGAACACCAAGAAGAGTGTTAAGCCTCAACGTCTTCAATACCATAAATCGTCCTATCATGCTATATGGGCGAAGAAATGGCAGGAAAATGAAAAGCACAAACACGTGAAACTTTCTCTTCATTCCATTCACCAACAAACCTTACAACAACTCACTGGGGAGGAAAAGTGAAATCAAATTGAGCCCTAACAAGCATCACAAAAGAGCTCAGCTGGCTCTCCATGAAGTTAATGCTCTGGGTGCACCGGGCGTTCTCGAGATCAAGCTCCGCGAGCCTAAAGAAGAGGCGATCGCACTTCTCCTTAGTTTGGGCCATACTGGCCTCGTAATGCTCAATGGCAAACTCCAGGTCTGGAATCGCTGCCCTCTCAAAAGCAATGTCTGCCGTAATGTCATCAAGTCTCTCCTGCAGCCAACAGCATTTGCACCTCATCATAATATTGCATGGCTCCTGTTCTGCGTAAGTTCGGACCAAGGCCAGATGGTCCACCAACTTTCCCCTCTCACGAACCAGCCACGAAAGCTGATCGTTGGCAAACTTGAGAGGCATTCTTGTGATTATCAGCCACAAACGTGACTGTTTCCAGACGCTCGTGCCGGTCTTGGTAACGAGCTTTCACGACGGCAGTCACAAGGACCGTTTCATAAGCGTGGTTATAGGCGGCCAGAAAATTGATGAAGAGGGTCGGGAAGTTCCGATACTCCCTCCCCAGTTGGGTACCCTCAACAGAAGCTGCGTCCACGGTCCTGAATAGACCGAGGATTTCAGCATCAACAGTAGAGTTTTGGGCTATATGAGCGTAACCTCTACCAAGAAGATTGTAGAGTCTCTCCCACCCAGCTAGGACTTCGGCGGAGAAGGTATGGTTAGGAGAATTGGACATTTTTGAAAGCAGAATACGAAAGAAAGGAGGATAGAGTTGAGGCAGATGATCGGAATGCGAATGCGATGATCTGCTTCAATTTAAATACTGATTTCACAAGGGCAATCCTTATTGGTTAGGTTTTCCTATCTACCATTCTCTGTCGGCAACACCCCCGCTGGCTCAAATTCCAGTCAAGCGGCAATCTCGAGTCGAACAAACCCGATATCTCTGTGGAAAAGCTGGACGGGACTCCATCGCTTTGAAAAAAGAAAAAAAACGAAAAGACGAGCTAAGTGGGGGACAAAGAAATTTTTGGCAGAAAGAGAGATATGACTCGTCTTTATTGGAGGACTCGCCAGTAAATCGACGGTGGAGATAACGACAGGGCCCCCCATACCATGAAAGAAGAAGAAAAAGACGAGCCGAGTGGGAGACAAGTAAATTTTAGCGGAAAAGAAGAGAAGAATTGTCTCCATTTGTAGACAGAGTGAAGGCTCGTCTGAAAAACAGAAATGTCGAGAGGGGCGATACAATTTCTGAACCCGCGCCTAGATTTTAAAAGAGGCGTTCTCCTGGTAATCTTCATCCATACTCAGAAGAGAGTTTTTAAGCATACATGCTTGCTCAGAGAGAGTAAAGATACAAGAGAGAGCTGCAAACGTTGAGGAACCAGTAGCCCATCAAGGATGTCTCAACCCAACATATATGAGGGCTACCGCCACTTGCTGGACATGGGAAATGAAGAATTCGAGGCCATGTCTGGGATTCAGACCATGGAGCCTAGCCCTTCCGCTGACGACGTCCAAGATCTCAATAAAGATAAGGGCAACAACAGTAAAAGTCAAAAGAAACGTTACCGTCGCCATACTGAGGAGTAAATATAAAGGCTTGAGGATTTCTTCAGAACGTGCCCTATGCCGGACGGCAAACAGAAAATGGAACTAAGTCAAGAGCTAGGGCTGGAGCCTTGGCAGATCAAGTTCTGGTATCAAAATAAGCGAACCGGAATGAAGGTTCAGTATGAACGCCATGAAAATGCGTTTCTAAAGGCTGAAAATGAAAAGCTCTAGGTAGACGTTCTTGCCACCACCACTTGTCATAATTGTGGTGGCCGTACCGCTTTTACCGAGCTATATTTCGACAACCGACGCCTGAGGGATGAAAATGCTCGTTTGAAGGAGCGGTTAGAAAAGATTTCCGCCATTGCTACGAAGAATGACGAGGAGCCGTTGGTTTCTAACAGCCCCTATATTCCTCCTCCACTACCTTTCTAACCCTCAAATCAATTCCCAGCACAATTAGGTTTTGTTCAAGGAGCGCATAGGAGCACTGATCTCATTGGATCAACATCGGTACCTCCCGAGGGAAGAGACATGCAACACCACGAGTGGAATGGCCTTGAGGGTGACCATGTTGCCATGATGGACCAGTTCGACCCTGGCGAAACTCCGAATCTATAATGAAGTCCATGGTCCGAAGTCGGTGATTGTGAATCCTCAGTCATCTGTACCATATCTAATTCAGAGTTGATCTAATTCTGAAATTAGTCTGTTGGTAGAGAACCCTTAAGGAAAGCATAACCAATCTCGAATGAATGTATTTCTCATTTCATGCCCAATTCCCCTGCGTGTGATATTTTTTGCTTTCTCGGTATCTAGGGTTAAGCAATGGAGTAATTCTATTTCCTCCCATCAAATGTGCAAATACCGTATTAGAATCGTATATGGGACTCCAACTTCATCGAGTAACCCCAGATAGAAATCGAATCTCGTGCCCCAAGCACGATCACAGTTTGGAGAGAAATGACGTGTAAATCAGGAATCGTGGGCTTACTGTTGATCTACAGTCTTGGGTGTCGGCAAATCCACAAGAAAAGTTATGAAAGGATTTCGGGGGGGCCACTACATTAAAAAAAAAAGAAAAATGAAGAAGAAGAAGAAAAAGAAGAAGAAGAAGAAGAAGAAGACAAACTGAGTGAGAAACAAGGATTTCTCCTTTTAATCAAAAGCTGAATGTCAGATTTTCTCCGTCGGTAAATCCAATAGCGCTGCCCGTGAAGAGGGAAGTCGTTGCTATTGCCAGAGAGAGAACTTGTCCTCATCTGATAGTGAGAGCTCATCTGTAAGAACTCGCAGGAGAAAGATAGGGAGGAAGAAGTTCTCGTGGGAGAGGAATTTAAAACCTTCACCATCAAAGCATCGGCTTTCAAAGCCTGTTACGAGAAGCTATCGACGATCCCGTGATCCCTCAAGAAGACATCCTGAGGCGGTCTCGAGTCGGCAGTCCTAGATCCAGAAATATGTCGAGTATTAGGGAAACGTGCGCATGTTCAACCCAGGTCGAAGCTGATGAAGTTCCTTACCCTGAGGGTTTACCGGTCATGGCCATTGACGGTAATCCAGTCTCTCTGTTAATCCTTGTTACCGTATTAAGAAAATGCCGGTATAAGGTTTTAGCTCAAGCAAAAGCGACAGATGCCTTAGAAGTATTAAGGAGGAGTAGTGACCGGTTTAATATCATCCTCACCGCCATGGTAGGGATTGACATTAATATTTTCACTCTCTTGGAAGTCATCAATTTTGAATTAAACATGCCAGTCGTCGTAATATCGGCAACCGATGATCAGCAAGCCATAATGAAGGTTGTCTTACATGGGGCCCAAGACGTCATAACGAAACCAGTTAGCGTTCGGGTGCTTCAAAACATATGGCAGTACGTGGTAAGGAAGCAATTGCACGAACAAGAGAACAATCATCAAGCCTTCAATATTGTTCCAAGCAACTGGAAAAAGAAGATGATTTGGTCTCCCGAGCTGCATTGTATGTTTGTTAATGCAGTTCAGCAGCTAGGAATCAATTCGGCACGGCCGCAACATATACTGGAAATTATGAAGGTAGAGGGACTCACTAAAGGAAATGTTTCGAGTTATCTTCAGAAGTACAGAAAAAGGGTGAGAGAACACAATACAGTTCAGAATCAAGAAATCCAAGGCGGGACTAATCCAAGCCTGAACGTCAAGTCTCCTCACCACCATAAATTCCGCAGGTTAGCAAGGGGCCAGCCACTTCCCATCATCAACCAAGCCAGTAGCCGTGCCATCAATCCCCTAGGCGTTAATCAAAGTATCCCCCAAAATCACGCCAATGCTCTTCAAGAGTATAGACCGCAGGGGCAGTGTGTTCAGATTCCTTGGTCTGAGCACCAACCCCGTGGTTAGCATTCATCCTACGATTAGCGCGCCTGCGCAGCCAGAGAATCAGACGAGAAGTTATCCTGAGCGCTTCCACTTCTCTAATCCTCGAATGGAAGGAGTTTTTGGCAGCAGGACAGTTGTTGATCCCCACACTTTCTCGAGTAATGATGAAAGCTCCAACTCGAGAAGTTAAATTGCTCATGGCGAGGACAGAATGAGAAATCTACCGCCAGCATTTGCCAGCAACATTGCCCAATTCGAGCATCAGTTGCTGGAAGGTTCAAGAGATTACCCAGATGATGAGCTTACTGCCCTGGTCAACCAGTTTAAGGTTGACAGACATCCGAAGCCATGTTCGGAAGCCGGTGATTAGGGACTCTCAAACATCGGTCATTCATGCATGAACCAGCATGAGACTAGCTGATTATCGAAGAGCCGCAGGAGAGGCAGAACTGACCTTGAATAAGTGCACCTTTCATTTCATGCTTAATTCCTCTGCGTGTGATATTTCCAGCTTTCTAGGTGTCGCGACCCTCTAAAAAATTAATTTTAAATTTTAAAAGGGGTTAACGGATTATTAGGTTAATTAGATTTGACTAACCTAACGCGGACCCTCCCAAGCCCTACCGAATCGCAACTTTGGTTTTTGTTTAAATGATTTTAAAATTTGGAGTCGCCACTAATCGTTCTTGGTAGGTCGATTAGAAACCTAAATAAATTAGCGGGAGAACTAATTTATTCATGCGAACCAGAGATTAGGAGCTCGGGGACTTGGTTACACTAGTTAATTAAAACTAATGCCCTTTCGGTACCTTAATTTCATGGATATCCTAATTCGGCAACTCAGGCTTGGTTTATTCCTAAGGCTCTAGTAGGGTATTCTCTTTTGTGTTTTCACTTTTTAAATAGGATGCATGGATGGTATATATTTTTATTTGTTATATTTTTTTAAGTGTTAAAGATTCCCTGAAGCCGAAAGAGGGAGTGTGTTAACGACTTCTGTGCAGTATTACGACCTACTTATCTTTTGGGTCTGATGATTCAAAAATTAAATTATAGGAAGTACATGACAGTGAATAAACACCTCCAATGGGAGGCTAAGCATTGGCTTGGCTCTTCCCTTTGGGATTTAAGGTACAGGTATTTAAGTTGTAAGTATTTAAACTACTGTAAGTAAAAACCTCCAATGGGAGGCTAAGCATTGGCTTGGCTCTTCCCTTTGGGGATTTAAGGTACAGGTATTTAAGTTGCAGGTATTTAACTACTGTAAGTAAAAACCTCCAATGGGAGGCTAAGCATTGGCTTGGCTCTTCCCTTTGGGATTTAAGGTACATGTATTTAAGTTGCAGGTATTTAACTACTGTAAGTAAAAACCTCCAATGGGAGGCTAAGCATTGGCTTGGCTCTTCCCTTTGGGATTTAAGGTATAGGTATTTAAGTTGCAGGTATTTAACTACTGTAAGTAAAAACCTCCAATGGGAGGCTAAGCATTGGCTTGGCTCTTCCCTTTGGGATTTAAGGTACAGGTATTTAAGTTGCAGGTATTTAACTACTGTAAGTAAAAACCTCCAATGGGAGGCTAAGCATTGGCTTGGCTCTTCCCTTTGGGATTTAAGGTACAGGTATTTAAGTTGTAGGTATTTAACTACTGTAAGTAAAAACCTCCAATGGGAGGCTAAGCATTGGCTTGGCTCTTCCCTTTGGGATTTATGGTGCAGGTATTTAAATTGCGGATGGACTTTGTCCTCTCCATTCTGTGGTATGAATTCTTTAAAATAAAATACAACGAATTGATTCAACAATTTGAAATTTGTGCGCGTTTGAGGACTCCTCCAAGCCGATTTTGTGCTTCCATAGGGTTGACCATTGATATAAAGCTGCGGCTTCCTGACATAAAATAGAGTGAAATGTCAGTATGCAAAATATGTGCTAATCTGCACCTAAAACCAGAAGAGTGGAAAGAGTACTTATCTCCCATTTTTTTGGGAGGGATTTCTATAATTGATTTTCGCTCTCTATGTTCCCAATATAGAGAGTTTCTTTTGAATTAAGAGGGACTTTTAGTCACAGATCAGTTGAGAAATCGGTGGACAGCTTAGGAGCTTGTCTGGGCCGATTTTTGTATCTCGACGAGATTTTTGCTGTTGACGTAGAGATATCCTTCTCCTGACATAAAATATGGAAGAAAAAGGAGATGGAGAAAGTGTATACAATTTGTGCTAATTTGCGAGTAAAACCATAAATAAATGAATAAATAAAAACACTTAGCTTGAATTTGTTTGCTCGTTGACGAGGATGAACTCTTGATTTATATTGATCGATGAAGGAATTTGTGATGATAACCCCTAGCTTTAAACTCCCATCATCTTCAAAATTCTCTCTCTTTTGGTATTTTCTTTCTCTCAAAATTTTCTTCAATCTCCCAAAACTCTCTCAAACATCCAAAATTTTCTCTCCAAAAAATTCTCCCAAACACTTCAAATTTTCTCTCTCAAGAATCCCCCTCAAACACTTCAAATTTTCTCTCCAAAAAAATCTCCCCCTCAAGCTCACTTCTTCCTCCTTTTATAATCTACTCATCTATCTCCCATTCTAATTTTTCCACTAACTCTATCTCCCATTCTAATTTCTCCACTAACTCTTCTTCATTTTCATCTTCCATTCTCCATCTCTATCTCACATTCTAATCTCTCCACTAACTCTTCTTCATCTTCATCTTCCCTTCTCCATATTTATCTCCCATTCTAATTTCTCCACTAACTCTTCTTCATCTCCATCTTCCCTTCTCTATTCTTATCTTCCATTCTAATTTCTCTACTAACTCTTCTCCATCTTCCATTCTCTATTCTTATCTTATTTTCTCCATCCATTCTTCTCCAACTTCTCTTCTTCATCTCCTCTTCTCCATCTTCCCTTCTCTATTCTAATTTATCCACTAACTCTTCTTTTTGTTATTTGTAAAATAATCCTTCAAGAGTTAAGTATTTGCACTCTAGTCCTTGAATTTTAAGTATTTACAATTTAGTCCCTGAAAAAATATATTTCTTTAAGTCCAAATCTCCTCACAATTTTTGACACACCAAAATTGACCACATGTCAAATTTAAGCTCATTTCTTGCCGTTGAAAATAATGCAGAATTTAATTAAAGCCCTTTTGCAAAATTAAGTCATTCTGGGTATAATTGGGCAAAGATGAAAATTTAAAATATTAGAAGACAATGTCACAACTCATAAAAAGTGAAAATTAAAAATAAGTTGACTCAAATTAAATTGTTTTAGGCCCGATTCAAGATTATACTCGTGAAGGAACACGTGACTCGAATTGGATTTTTCTGAATTTGTGATGGCCAATATGAAAATAGATTTAAAATAAAAATATTAACTATCTTTGTGTATTTTTTTGGCCTCAAATGTTATTTTTCCAAAATTTTCAAGTATTTTTGTATTTTTTTAAAAAAAATTAAAAAAATATATATAATATGAAATTTTATTTTTTGTTCAAAAATGGTTGCCTAGGCTTGGCCGAGGCTTCCAAAGTTGATTTTTCAATTTTCTCATTTTTTCTTCATTTTTTGTTTTATGAATTTTCGAAAATAAAAATACCGAAAAATACGGAAAATATGAAAAATCATTTTTTGGTCAAAATTGGTTCCCTAGGCTTGGCTAAGGTCCCCAAAGTTGATTTTTCAATTTTATGAATTTTTATGGATTTTTATTACTTTATCAATAGAAAAAATGATTAAAAATCAGGTGTCAACAGCTGCCCCTCTTTGAAAGGAAGCTCGTAGAGGTTCATTTCAAAGACGAGATGACACCTGAATTCTAATCGACTCAATACAAGGAAATAAAAAGAGTCGTGACATGAATGTTCCACTGAAAATGAAATGAGAACCTAAGGATTCGTTATATAAAAAAACTTTAGGGTGGTTGAACTTGAACCCGTATGGTGGATCAACCCATGGTAGATTCCTAATAAAAGGATGCTACTGATTAAAAATTGAACTAAAATTTGACCTGTATGGTGGGTCATACCATTTGACCCGTATGGTGGGTCGTACCATGGTAGATTCCTAATAAAAGGATTCTACTGATTAAATTTTGATTGAGATTTCACTCGTATGGTAGGTCACCCCATGGAGATACCTGTAAGATGGACTTGGTGCCTGTAGAAAGGACTTGGTGTCTGTAAAAAAGACTTGTGCCTGTAAGAAGGACTTGATTTGCCTGTAAAAAGGACTTAATTTGCCTGTAAGAAGGACTTGATTTGCCTGTAAGAAGGACTTACTTTGCCTGTAAGAAGGACTTTGTGCCTGTAAGAAGGACTTGCGTTGCCTGTAAGAAGGACTTTGTTTGCCTGTAAGAAGGACTTACTTTGCCTGTAAGAAGGACTTTGTGCCTGTAAGAAGGACTTGCGTTGCCTGTAAGAAGGACTTTGTTTGCCTGTAAGAAGGACTTTGTTTGCCTGTAAGAAGGACTTTATGCCTGTAAGAAGGACTTGATTTGCCTGTAAGAAGGACTTTATGCCTGTAAGAAGGACTTGATTTGCCTGTAAGAAGGACTTTGTGCCTGTAAGAAGGACTTGATTTGCCTGTAAGAAGGACTTGGTGCCTGTAAGAAGGACTTGGTTTCCCTGTAAGAAGGACTTAGTTTGCCTGTAAGAAGGACTTGATTTGCCTGTAAGAAGGACTTTGTGCCTGTAAGAAGGACTTGGTTTGCCTGTAAGAAGGACTTAGTTTGCCTGTAAGAAGGAGTTGCGTTGCCTGTAAGAAGGACTTTGTTTGCCTGTAAGAAGGACTTTGTTTGCCTGTAAGAAGGACTTTATGCCTGTAAGAAGGACTTGATTTGCCTGTAAGAAGGACTTTATGCCTGTAAGAAGGACTTGATTTGCCTGTAAGAAGGACTTTGTGCCTGTAAGAAGGATTTTGTGCCTGTAAGAAGGACTTGATTTGCCTGTAAGAAGGACTTGGTGTCTGTAAGAAGGACTTGGTTTGCCTATAAGAAGGACTTAGTTTGCCTGTAAGAAGGACTTGATTTGCCTATAAGAAGGACTTTGTGCCTGTAAGAAGGACTTGGTTTGCCTGTAAGAAGGACTTGATTTGCATGTAAGAAGGAATTTATTTGCCTGTAAGCAGGACTTGATTTGCCTGTAAGAAGGACTTGGTTTGCCTGTAAGAAGGACTTTGTGCCTGTAAGAAGGACTTTGTTTGCCTGTAAGAAGGACTTGATTTGCCTGTAAGAAGGACTTTATGTACCTCAAAGGGTGCCATTCTGAAATCTGGGGAGACCAGGAATCCTGCAGAAGCTCAAACCCAAATTATATTCTCCTGTCGTTTTAGGAATAAACCAAAGAGGCAGAGATCAAAAGGTCTCGAACATTTCTGTCCTTGAGACAAATCATGCTTTATTGAAGAATGTGGATACCTGTATATACCGCAATGGATTTAAGTATCCCAACAACCGTCAGAATTCATTCTCTTGAAAGGTTTTGGTTGAAGATATACTTACCTGAGAATTTGGAAGAAATGCTTGGTGGCTTCTGGACAACCAGGCTTGTTCATTCAATAATCGCCGAATGAATTTCAAGACTTTGGAAGGTAACTCAAACACCGGGGATGTGTTGCCTGTCGGGCAATGTCAGAGCTAACATGTGCAAGCATTTTCATCAATGCGTTCATTGGTTCATACAAAATTGTTCAGCTAAGTTTGCCATGATTAAAGGCAGTCTATGTAATAACTCATGATGCAATCGATCAACATATAGATCATGTATTGCATTACCACTTCTGTTTAAGGAGGTTCTTATAGTATGAACACCTCGAATGTAATCTGAATGGGGGACTTCATTCCGAAATGGCTTTTTCTCACTCTGGAGAAAGGCTGTTTATCTGTAGATCAAAATGTTAGACTTGTGTGGAAATGGTTTGCCTTTCCTCATCCTGTCATGCCCCATTCTGCACATTTGATATCTCCTGTGCAGTTTATGCTCTAAGTTGGAGTTGGTAAGTTAAACACACGGAATAGTCATACATAATTCATGAACTGTGTAAGCACAATGCAGATGTGACAATTTTTTAGCATCACGTGTGTTTATATAATGTGCAAATATGGGCGAATTTAAATTGCCCCTGGTATGTGGGCGGACCGAACAAATTGGGAAGCCTACTCCTTATGTCGAGGGGTGGTTTGTCTCAAACTTTACCCCTGCGCGATGAAGCATATGGGCGATGGAGCATTTTGGTTTGTTTAATGCCCCTGCAAGAAGCAGATAAATTATTCTTGAAACCAAACGAGATAAGGAAGACATATTTGCTTTTTCGTTTCAGAGCTTGCGATCAATTTGCCCCATTTTTCACCAGAATAGATCTTGTCAGGTGATCATACTTTTCTTTTGGATTTGTCTCCTTCAACATGTTAAATGTTAGTATAAATATTTCCTGTGAAAAGAAAAGGAGACATGTCAACCAGTATTAAAAAGGATAAATTGGAAATAATACTGATTTACCCTTCATCTTGAATGCCTTGGACAAGTCTTTTACCAATTTTGCTGGATTGAGTTTTCTTCGACTTTTGTTGGATGCTTCACCATTAAGCCGAGAATGTAGCAAAATATTGACTTCGGTATTACTCGTCGAGTATTCCTAATTGCAAAAAGAAATGCACAAAAAGTTGTTTCATTTATTTATAATACATACAACATTCCCCACCCTCGGGGATCGAACTCGGGATATTTCGGACCTACTGTCATCCCCCATACCATTCGGTCCATTGGACCATAGGTGTCCATGGGGCTATCCTTTCAAAGGTTAATCTTTGGGGATAAAGCAGCCTTGTTGTATCACCTTATGCCATGTTACGGTATTTCTCGAGGTAATTTGCAATCCCTGTTAAGAATGGAATAAGACAATTTAAGACTTGAGATGATTATGTGCACATTAGAACGATACAGAATTACCCATTTCTGAGATTGTTCGCGTCTTTCGCTTGTACTTTCCTCTGTCCGAAGCTGTCCATCCCGTGGTAATGCCAATGAATCGATTTGCCCCCAAATTTTGTTCAACTTGTATTCGGATATGATTGCGTTCTCGGGTCGATTTGCAATTTCCTGAGAATAGAAGGGGCTTAATTTTAAAACTTGGAGCAACTGAGGGTAAATTGAAACGATACGGAGTTACCCTTCAGGTTTATCCAGATTTTTACTCGCCATCAATTCGTCGCGAGGTTGGTGAGGTGGCGGATTCGAGCATTTAATAGGGGGAAGTCGGATTATTACTCCTTGCTTTTACACATTCACAAAAGCAGAAAAACATATCACGCAAGGAAATAAAACACATTCATTCATTCAGGATCAGTTCTGCTTCCTCTACAGGCTCTCCCATGATCAGCTGGCTTCATCCCAAATTAGGTATGCATCGGCCATATAGAAGGTCTGGTGGTCACTGGCTGAACAAGTGCATCACAGTCCCGATGCTTTACCGATATCAAACTGGTTGATTATGGCGAAAAGATCATCGTCAATGTCCGCTTGGTGGTGATCTGTCCCTTCTTCCTCGGGAGGTATTGATACTGATCCAGTATCATTGGTCATTTTGTACCCTGCTCCAACAGAACTCGATCCTGTTATAAATTGGTCTAACTCACCTCTTAAACGTGCATTTTCGATCCTCAGATCATACATTTCATCGAGGGTGAGGAGGAGGCTATTGCAGTTGGGGCAGGTGGCGGAGTCAAAAGTCTCTTTATACATCTTGTTTTCCGCTCGGAGGTTTTCATTTTCAACTCTTAGAAACTCGGCTTCGTTGTGCTCATGACGAGTCTTCATTCGGGTTCGTCTATTTTGAAACCAGAACTTGATTTGCGAAGGTTCAAGGCCTAGCTCTTGACTCAGTTCTATTTTTTGTTTGCCGTCTGGCATAGGGCACGTTCTGAAGAAAGCTTCAAGCTTTCGTACTTGCTCCTCAGTATGGCAACGGTAACGCTTCTTTTGACCTTTACCGTTGTTGTCATTGTCCTTACCGGGCTCTTGGACGTCGTCGGTGGAAGGGCCGGGCTCCATAGGCTCGATCCCAAATATGGCTTCGAACTCTTCCTCTCCCATATTCAGCAAGTAACGATAACTTTCAAGTGTGCTGGGTTGAGACATCTTCGATTTGGTTAACGATTTCTCAAAGTTTGATATCTCTTCTTGTATTTTCACTCTCTTGATTTTTCTGGGAGACTGCGTATGCTTTAAGAGTCTCTCTTTTGAGCACGAATGAGAATTATCAAGAAGATGCCTCCTTTAAAATTAGACGTGGGTTTAGCAACTGTATTGCCTCTCTCGAGTGTTCTGGCTTTCTCGATTTTCTTTTCATCGTATCTCTCGCCCAGCTCGTCTCCTTCCATCTTTCCGTGGAAGGGGGCCCCTTGTTGCTGTCTCCACTGTCAATTTGCTGGCGAGTTCTTCAATAAAGACGAGTCGTATCTCTTTTCTGCCGAAAATGTCTTTGTCTCCCACTCAGCTTATTTTTTATCCTTTCTTTTTCAAAGTAGTGGCGTCTCGTCCAACTTTTCCGTAGAGACGTCGGATTTGCTTGGCTCGAGATTGGAGACGAGTAGCGGAGGTGATACTGATAGGGAATGGTAGACAGGAAAATTTGGCCAGTAGAGACTTCCCCTGCAAAAATGAAAGAGAATGCGGCAGTATATGTTCTTCATATTCTAGAAAAATTGGAACGATACTGTTTTACCCTTGTGTATACTTCCATTGAATTTGAATTGAGGAAGTTCCTTCATTTGGATTGGATTGAATTGTATGTCCCGAGTTGCCCTTCACTTTGAGCTTGCCACATATGTGCTTTGCTTAGTTGGGCCTTGTTTTCTTTCGGGTTGCCTTGGACCATTATCATTTTCCATGCCATCGGGTCCGTGGACCGGAGGGCTCCTTTAATTTGAAGGTTACCTTGAAGGCGAATGAGTCCTATCGCATTCCATTGGGTCATTTCATTTTGCGACACTCTTGAGGCACTTTGCAATCCCCTGGGTGAGAATGGAACAAATCCAATTTAGCATTTTGCAACGATTGAGGGTAAATTGGAACGACACACAGTTACCCGTCTTCGAGCTCGCCTGGGCTTTTCACTTGAAATTTCCCTACGTGAGGCCATTCAACATTTCTCATTATGGCAGTCAGCGACGTTGCCACAAATTGATCCGCCCTAAATCTAGCATAAAAAGGGATTCACGCATTCGACGGGATAAATAAATTGCCCCCTTGTCCTTGAATTAAATCGAGACACCTAGAAAGCTAGAAAATATCATACGCAGGGGAATTAAGCATGAAATGAAAGGTGCACTTCTTCAAGGTCAGTTCTGCCTCTCCTGTGGCTCTTCGATAATCAACTAGTCTCGTGTTGGTTCGGGTGTGGATAACCGATGTTTGAGAGTCCCTACTCACTGGCTCCTGATCGCGGCTTGAGACGTCTGTCAACCCTAAACTGGTTGACCAGGGCAGTAAGCTCATCATCTGGGTAATCTCTTGAACCTTCCAGCAACTGATGCTCGAATTGGGCATTGTTGTTGGCAAATGCTGGCGGTAGATTTCTCATTCTGTCCTCGCCATGAGCAATTTGACTTCTCATGCTGGAGCCTTCATCATTACTCGAGAAAGTGTGGGGATCACCAACTGTCCTGCTGCCAAAAACTCCTTCCATTCGAGGATTAGAGAAGTGGAAGTGCTCAGGATAACTTCTTGTCTGATTCTCTAGCTGCGCAGACGCGCTGATCATGGGATGAGTTCTAGCCACAGGTTGGTGCTCAAACCAAGGAATCTGAATACACTGCTCCTGCGGTCTATACTCTTGAAGAGCATTAGGGTGATTCTGGGGGATACTTTGATTAACGCTTGGGGGATTGATGGCACGGCTACTAGCTTGGTTGATGATGGGAAGTGGCTCGCCCCATGCTAACCTAGGGAACTTATGGTGGCGAGGAGACTCGACGTTCAGGCTTGGATCAGTCCCGCCTTGGTTTTCTTGATTCTGAGCTGCATTGTGTTCTCTCACCCTTTTTCTGTACTTCTGAAGATGACTCGAAACATTTGCTTTAGTGAGTCCCTCTACCTTCATAATTTCCAGTATATGTTGCGGCCGTGCCGAATCGATTCCTAGCTGCTGAACTGCATTAACAAACATACGATGCAGCTCGGGAGACCAACTCATCTTCTTTCTCCAGTTGCTTGGAACAAAATTGAAGGCTTGATGCTTGTTCTCATGGTCGTGTAATTGCTTCCTTACCACGTGCTGCCATATGTTTTGAAGCATCTGAACCCTAACTGGTTTCGTTACGACGTCTTGGGCCCCATTTAAGACAGCTTTCATTATGGCTTGTTGATCATCGCTTGCCGATATTACGAGGACTGGCATGTTTAATTTAGAATTGATGACTTCCAAGAGAGTGAAAACATCCATGTCAATCCCTACCATGGCGGTGAGGACGATATTAAACTGGTCACCACTCCTCCTTAATATCTCTAAGGCCTCTGTCGCCTTTGCTTGAGCTACAACCTTATACCGGCATTTTCTTAATACGGTAACAAGGATTGACAGAGAGACTGGATTACCGTCGATGGCCATGACCAGTAGACCCTCAGGGTAAGGAACTTCATCAGCTTCGACCAGGGTTGAACATGCACCCGTTCCTCTAATGCTCGACATATTTCTGGATCCAGGACTGCCGACTCGAGACCGCCTCAAGATGTCTTCTTGGACTTGAGGGATCACGGGATCGTCGATAGCTTCTCGTAACAGGTTTTCAAAGCCGATGCTTTGATGGTGAAGGTTTTGAATTCCTCTCCCACGAGAACTCCTTCCTCTCTATCTTTCTCCTGCGAGTTCTTGCAGATAAACTCTCACTCTCACTATCAAATGAGGACAAGTTCTCTATCTGGTAATAGCAACGACTTCCCTCTTCACGGGCAGCGCTATTAGATTTTTCGAGGGAGAAAATCTGACATTCAGCTTTTGATCAAAGGAGAAATCCTTGTTTCTCGCTCAGTTTGTCTTCTTATTTCTTTTCGTGATAGGGGGCCCCTGTCAAGATCTCCACCGTCAATTTACTGGCGGGTCCTCCAATAAAGACGAGTCGTATCTCCTTTTCTGCCGAAAATTTCTTTGTCCCCCACTCAGCTCGTCTTTTCGTTCTTTCTTTTTTCAAAGCGGTGGAGTCCTATCCAGCTTTTCCGTAGAGACGATGGATTTGTTCGGCTCGAGGTTGCCACTTGGCTGGAATTTGAGCCACCGGGGGTGTTGCCGACAGAGAATGGTAGATAGGAAAACCTATAAGGACTGCCCTCGTGAAATCAGTATTTAAATTGAAGCAGCTTACCATCTTTGCATTCTGCTCATCTGCCTCACCTCTCTCCCCCTTTTTTTCATATTCTGCTTTCGAAAATGGCCAATTCTCCTAACCACACCTTATCCACGGAAGTCCTGGCTGGGTGGGAGAGACTCTACAATCTTCTTGGTAGAGGTTACGCTCATGTAGCTAAAAACTCTACCGTAGAGGCTGAAATCCTCGGTTTATTCAGGACCGTGGACGCTGCTTCTGTTGAGGGTACCCAACTGGGAAAAGAGTATCGGAACTTCTCGACCCTCTTCATCAATTTTCTAGCTGCCTATAACCGCGCTTATGAGACGGTCCTTGTGACCGCCGTCGTGAAAGCCCGTTATCGAGACCGGCACGAGCGTCTGGCAACAGTTACGTTTGTGGCTGATAATCACAAAAAGGCCCTCAAGTTTGCCAACGATCAGCTTTCGTGGCTGGTTCGTGAGAGGGGAAAGTTGGTGGACCGTCTGGCCTTGGTCCGAACTTACGCCGAACAGGAGCCAGGCAATATTGTGATGAGGTGCAAATGCGGTTGGCTGCAGGAGAGACTTGATGACATTACGGCAGACATTGCTTTCGAGAGGGCAGCGATTCCGGACCTGGAGTTTGCCGTTGAGCATTACGAGGCCACTATGGCCCAGGTTAAAGAGAAGTGCGATCGCCTCTTCTTTAGGCTCGCGGAGCTTGATCCCGAGAGCGCCCGGTGCATCCAGAGCATCAACTGTTTGGAGAGTCAGTTGAACTCTTTCGTAATGGTCATCAGGGCCCAGTTTGGCTTTACCTTTCCTCCCCAGTGAGTTGTTGTAATACTCTTTGATGAATGGAATGAAAGAAAAGCTTCACGTGTTTTTTTTTATTTTTCTGCTATCGTTTCTTCCGCATAGCATAACAGAACGATTTGAGGTACCGAAAATGTCGAGGCTTAATGTTCTTCTTGATGTACTTGTTTAATTGCTCCAGACGATGATATCGAGAACATTGATGAAGGGTTCGGCGGTGGCCCCCACTATCCATCTTGAGATCACGAACAATAACGCTATGACAACTCGATCAGTGCGCTGGTAATAAATCCAGCCACCTGTTGTATGCCCACTTTTATCCATATTTTGTTTCTTTCGGCGTCCACTTGCTCGTGTCGGTCGCCTGTAGCGTCGGGAGAAATTCCTGTGGGCCACGTTCATTAATAGAACATCGGTCCTCTAAAAACCCTCCGCGTGTTTCGAATCCGAGGAAATTTTAAGACCGGTCTCTAGTTGATTTAATTTGGTTAAGGTATTGTTTCGTGGGTCCTGATTATATAATCCTTATTGTCTTTCAAAAGACGTGGGATCCTCTGCAATACATTAAATATGCCCCAGTGTTTAATCGGTGTAAATCCACTGTCATATCAGAATATACGGCCCGTACGTGTTCATTAACTGACACATGTCTGAGTCCGAAAGGATCGACCTCCTCACTTGCCCCCAGGATTAAGAAATCAGCAATTTCCTGTCTTTTCGTACTTCTAAAAATAATTCGTGGTGTGCATTATTGAACCAAACTTTACCCCCGCCTGGGATACCTGAGATTTCCTACAAAAGTAAATGATATAATTAGTACATGACGCAAGAAAGGTCGGCCCATGATTCCTACAATAGTCTAATTTTATTCTTCCATTTTGTTGAGAAATCAAATGAAATTTTCTTAGGAGGTCACATGTGGATTTTTCAAAAACTAATTTTCTTGAGATTTTCATAACTTGGAAAGTGTGATAAAATCTCTTGATCAAATTTTCTGAAGGAATTTTCTATCAAAATAAATTTTCAGAGGTAAATTTGTCAGGAAAATTTTATTTTTATTGAAGCAGGAAAGACATGACAGAAATCCTTTATTGGTTAACAAAATTCCCCCGAGACATTAGTCTAATTTTATTTAGAGAAAATTTTCTTAGAAAAACATGAGCGAATTTCTCGAAAAGAATTTTTGTTGCAAGTTTTTATAATTTGAAAGAATGTGATAAAATCACTTGATGTTTACCAAAGTTTTTTTTTGAAGGAATTTTTCTTTTTATCGAAATAAATTTTCAGAGGAAAATTTGTCAGGAAAATTTCATTTTTATTGAAGCAAGAAAAACATGACAAAAATCTCTTATTGGTCAATTAGTCTAATTTTATTTAGAGAAATTTTTTTTATAAAAACATGAGCGAATTTCTCGAGAAGAATTTTCTTGCAAGTTTTTATAATTTGAAAAATGTGATAAAATCACTTGATGTCTACTAGAGTTTTTTTTAAGGAATTTTTCTTTTTATTGAAATAAATTTTCAGAGGAAAATTTTTTCAGGAAAATTTCATTTTTATTGAAGCAATAAAAATATGACAAAAATCCCTTATTGGTTAATAAAATTCCCATGAATGGATTTTTTCACATCATTTTTTCAAATTTTTTTTTAAAAGAAATGAGGGACAAATTTAATTTTTATTTTCTTTTAAAAGAATGGTCGTAATATCAAGCTCAAAAACTGACTAACACCTAGCATGGACCGACCGAAAATAAATACAAGATAAAATTAGAGAACTTACTTTTACCTTGGAGAAATGCAAATCACATAGTCATGCGCATGACTCAAGTGAGGAGTGGACTCTAGAAAATAAAAGAAGGAGAGACAGGATATGGACCTAAAAGGCCCCCACTATCTGAATTGACAACCTTACCCTCCGCGCAATCAAATCACAATGGGAAGAATTGTCAATTCAGATAATGAGCGGGATAAAATATGGTCAACCCAAGCGCAATCGACGCAAGAGCTTTGCATATTCGATCCCTATCTATGGTTACCTAAGAAAAATTTCGCGACTTGGGTTTAGACGCTTGCGTGTGCAGGTGTCGTAATCCTCAGAGTATGCAAGACATGCACAACAATTGATATCAAAACAGCGCTTCTAAAAATGTGCGAAATTAAACAAATAAACCCAACACCAGCCTGCAAAACAAAGGGGTTAGCCAAACACTCCGTCCCTTATAACTCCCATCCTGCAAAAACATATAACACATATAGAATGAGTCCCAAACAAGATCGCCAGAAGCGAGATATCCATGAAATTTTCATTGGCCTAAGTCCACTAAGACTTTTAAAATTTCGAAAAAATTCAAGTATTCCAATTGTTATCTTTTTTCGAAAATTTAAAAATCCCGTCCCCAGTGGAGTCGCCAGTCTGTCGCGACCCTCTAAAAAATTAATTTTAAATTTTAAAAGGGGTTAACGGATTATTAGGTTAATTAGATTTGACTAACCTAACGCGGACCCTCCCAAGCCCTACCGAATCGCAACTTTGGTTTTTGTTTAAATGATTTTAAAATTTGGAGTCGCCACTAATCGTTCTTGGTAGGTCGATTAGAAACCTAAATAAATTAGCGGGAGAACTAATTTATTCCTGCGAACCAGAGATTAGGAGCTCGGGGACTTGGTTACACTAGTTAATTAAAACTAATGCCCTTTCGGTACCTTAATTTCATGGATATCCTAATTCGGCAACTCAGGCTTGGTTTATTCCTAAGGCTCTAGTAGGGTATTCTCTTTTGTGTTTTCACTTTTTAAATAGGATGCATGGATGGTATATATTTTTATTTGTTATATTTTTTTAAGTGTTAAAGATTCCCTGAAGCCGAAAGAGGGAGTGTGTTAACGACTTCTGTGCAGTATTACGACCTACTTATCTTTTGGGTCTGATGATTCAAAAATTAAATTATAGGAAGTACATGACAGTGAATAAACACCTCCAATGGGAGGCTAAGCATTGGCTTGGCTCTTCCCTTTGGGATTTAAGGTACAGGTATTTAAGTTGTAAGTATTTAAACTACTGTAAGTAAAAACCTCCAATGGGAGGCTAAGCATTGGCTTGGCTCTTCCCTTTGGGGATTTAAGGTACAGGTATTTAAGTTGCAGGTATTTAACTACTGTAAGTAAAAACCTCCAATGGGAGGCTAAGCATTGGCTTGGCTCTTCCCTTTGGGATTTAAGGTACATGTATTTAAGTTGCAGGTATTTAACTACTGTAAGTAAAAACCTCCAATGGGAGGCTAAGCATTGGCTTGGCTCTTCCCTTTGGGATTTAAGGTATAGGTATTTAAGTTGCAGGTATTTAACTACTGTAAGTAAAAACCTCCAATGGGAGGCTAAGCATTGGCTTGGCTCTTCCCTTTGGGATTTAAGGTACAGGTATTTAAGTTGCAGGTATTTAACTACTGTAAGTAAAAACCTCCAATGGGAGGCTAAGCATTGGCTTGGCTCTTCCCTTTGGGATTTAAGGTACAGGTATTTAAGTTGTAGGTATTTAACTACTGTAAGTAAAAACCTCCAATGGGAGGCTAAGCATTGGCTTGGCTCTTCCCTTTGGGATTTATGGTGCAGGTATTTAAATTGCGGATGGACTTTGTCCTCTCCATTCTGTGGTATGAATTCTTTAAAATAAAATACAACAAATTGATTCAACAATTTGAAATTTGTGCGCGTTTGAGGACTCCTCCAAGCCGATTTTGTGCTTCCATAGGGTTGACCATTGATATAAAGCTGCGGCTTCCTGACATAAAATAGAGTGAAATGTCAGTATGCAAAATATGTGCTAATCTGCACCTAAAACCAGAAGAGTGGAAAGAGTACTTATCTCCCATTTTTTTGGGAGGGATTTCTATAATTGATTTTCGCTCTCTATGTTCCCAATATAGAGAGTTTCTTTTGAATTAAGAGGGACTTTTAGTCACAGATCAGTTGAGAAATCGGTGGACAGCTTAGGAGCTTGTCTGGGCCGATTTTTGTATCTCGACGAGATTTTTGCTGTTGACGTAGAGATATCCTTCTCCTGACATAAAATATGGAAGAAAAAGGAGATGGAGAAAGTGTATACAATTTGTGCTAATTTGCGAGTAAAACCATAAATAAATGAATAAATAAAAACACTTAGCTTGAATTTGTTTGCTCGTTGACGAGGATGAACTCTTGATTTATATTGATCGATGAAGGAATTTGTGATGATAACCCCTAGCTTTAAACTCCCATCATCTTCAAAATTCTCTCTCTTTTGGTATTTTCTTTCTCTCAAAATTTTCTTCAATCTCCCAAAACTCTCTCAAACATCCAAAATTTTCTCTCCAAAAAATTCTCCCAAACACTTCAAATTTTCTCTCTCAAGAATCCCCCTCAAACACTTCAAATTTTCTCTCCAAAAAAATCTCCCCCTCAAGCTCACTTCTTCCTCCTTTTATAATCTACTCATCTATCTCCCATTCTAATTTTTCCACTAACTCTATCTCCCATTCTAATTTCTCCACTAACTCTTCTTCATTTTCATCTTCCATTCTCCATCTCTATCTCACATTCTAATCTCTCCACTAACTCTTCTTCATCTTCATCTTCCCTTCTCCATATTTATCTCCCATTCTAATTTCTCCACTAACTCTTCTTCATCTCCATCTTCCCTTCTCTATTCTTATCTTCCATTCTAATTTCTCTACTAACTCTTCTCCATCTTCCATTCTCTATTCTTATCTTATTTTCTCCATCCATTCTTCTCCAACTTCTCTTCTTCATCTCCTCTTCTCCATCTTCCCTTCTCTATTCTAATTTATCCACTAACTCTTCTTTTTGTTATTTGTAAAATAATCCTTCAAGAGTTAAGTATTTGCACTCTAGTCCTTGAATTTTAAGTATTTACAATTTAGTCCCTGAAAAAATATATTTCTTTAAGTCCAAATCTCCTCACAATTTTTGACACACCAAAATTGACCACATGTCAAATTTAAGCTCATTTCTTGCCGTTGAAAATAATGCAGAATTTAATTAAAGCCCTTTTGCAAAATTAAGTCATTCTGGGTATAATTGGGCAAAGATGAAAATTTAAAATATTAGAAGACAATGTCACAACTCATAAAAAGTGAAAATTAAAAATAAGTTGACTCAAATTAAATTGTTTTAGGCCCGATTCAAGATTATACTCGTGAAGGAACACGTGACTCGAATTGGATTTTTCTGAATTTGTGATGGCCAATATGAAAATAGATTTAAAATAAAAATATTAACTATCTTTGTGTATTTTTTTGGCCTCAAATGTTATTTTTCCAAAATTTTCAAGTATTTTTGTATTTTTTTAAAAAAAATTAAAAAAATATATATAATATGAAATTTTATTTTTTGTTCAAAAATGGTTGCCTAGGCTTGGCCGAGGCTTCCAAAGTTGATTTTTCAATTTTCTCATTTTTTCTTCATTTTTTGTTTTATGAATTTTCGAAAATAAAAATACCGAAAAATACGGAAAATATGAAAAATCATTTTTTGGTCAAAATTGGTTCCCTAGGCTTGGCTAAGGTCCCCAAAGTTGATTTTTCAATTTTATGAATTTTTATGGATTTTTATTACTTTATCAATAGAAAAAATGATTAAAAATCAGGTGTCAACACTAGGTGTCTAGATTTAATTCATGGGCAATGGGGTAATTTGTTGTTTATCCCGTCGAATGCGTGAATCCCTTTTTATGCTAGACTTAGGGCGGATCAATTTATGGCAACGTTGCTGGCTGCCATAATGAGAAATGTTGAACGGCCTCACGTAGGGAAATTTCAAGTGAAAAGCCCAGGTGAGCTTGAAGACGGGTAACTGTGTGTCATTCCAATTTACCCTCAATTGTTGCAAAATGCTAAATTGGATTTGTTCCATTCTCACCCAGGAGATTGCAAATTGCCTCAAGGGTGTCGCAAAATGAAATGACCCAATGGAAGGCGATAAGACTCATTTGCCTTGAAGGTAACCTTTAATTAAAGGAGCCCTTCGATCCACGGGCCCGATGGCATGGAAAATGATGATGGTCCGAGGCAACCCGAAAGAAAACAAGGCCTAACTAAGCAAAGCACTTATGTGGCAAGCTCAAAGTAAAGGGCAACTCGGGAAATACAATCCAATCCAGTCCAAATGAAGGAACTTCCTTAATTCAATGGAAGTACACACAAGGGTAAAACAGTATCGTTCCAATTTTTTCAAAATATGAAGAGCATATATTGACGCATTCCCTTTCATTTTTGCAGGGGTCATCACTGTGCCGGATAGGTAAGTATCCCTTCCCCTTAAAACTCAATAAAATCCAAAGAAAAATCTTGGAATTCTCAAAGTAGGCGCCAAAGTTTCTACAACTCATTCACATGGACAAAGACAACTCGTGATCCCCAGAATCTTCTTGCATTATTGCATGACTTGTTCATCAAGATTTTCACAAAAAATCTCATGAGTTATTTGATATCAATCGATCAAAGCAAATCTTTGCTTCACCGACCCTTTGACCATGCCACGTCAGCTAAAGGAACACCGGGCAAATTGAAAAGTCTTTGTCCACTAAATTCCCAAAGTCAAATTCCCAGTTGGGGCATGTACAGGGGCAATTTTGGATTCTGCCAAAGCCTGGCCTGATTGAGAACGGAGCAAACTGACACGAGCTCCAACTTGGAAAAAAGGGAAGTGTCGTATCTCTTTCTCATATGTCTTCCGAAGTGACACCCAAATTTCTTCTTGCAGGTGCCAAGCTAAAAGACATGTCTTTGATTGTTACCACTGAAGCAAATCAAAATTGAAGTTTCTACATCATCTTAAGATCCTATTTCATGCACATTTTTCTCATGCGGGATCCGATATGGAAACGAGTCATTTGCCAAAACTCAAAATCAAATTCCCAGTAGTGACTATATCTGGGGCAATTCCCAATTTTGGCAAAAGCCATGATCGCCTGATGCGATCCATCCTGATGGAAATGAGGCAAACAAGGGCATTCGACCAACCACGTTGGTGTTCGCCATATCACAACTAGGGCGAGCATATTTTGGGGCAAACATGAGAATGAGCTCGTCCTTGCCCCCGACTAATTTGATCCACTCGCATTGTCTTGGGGTAACTTAGATTCCCCCTCATCTGTTTTTGAGAAACATGACAATTCTGTTAATTGCTATATCTGCCTGGTTGAAAAATGCTCGCACATTGTGTGATTCATACATGATTGTTCTTCATGTTTAATCTACCAAATTTGAATAGGGAGCATAAAATTGCATATGATGCATCGAATGTACAGAATGGGGCATGACAGGATGATGAAAGGCAAGACATTCCCATACACATCCTGTAATCTAATCCTCAGTGAGATGAGCGGTAGCTAGGATCCGCATTCTTCGAGGCGATGGGTTTTCTCACAAGAAGATACGATAGCTGAAGTGACAGAGGCATTCAGTTCTTTATTCAAACACTACAGGCGTCCATTGCAAAACTCTTGAGCGGCGGTTTCATTTTCTCAACCATGTTAAGAACCACCCCACACTGGGGCAAAACAGAGGTAGTTCCGACAATATCAGCAGATAAATAGTTATAAATTCTCTTGCTTAGACTAACATCAATCTTCGAGTGTTTCTTTGCGTGATACTCGAATTCAAGTGCTTTAGGATGATGAAGAGCATTTATTTTCTCTATCCTTCACACCCATCCTTTGCATAACCCAATTGAGTCTGCAAATTCATTTCTCAAGCCCATGTTGGTGATCCTTGCTCATTTCAAGGTAACGACGATACCTTCCCCCAAGGAGCAGAATTGAAGAAATTGGGCCAATAGAGAATTCTCGAATTAACCCATTTCATATGCTAGACTTTCATGTAATGTCTAGTATCATTTGTTGAAAATCATCTTGTTGCTAAAATTCAAAATCACAAGATTGTTAAACAAAAGAAAAAGGAAAACAAGTGTAGCCTAAAGAAAATGGGCCTGCTTCTAAACAAAAGGGAGTCGGGAATAAGAAAAGCAAAGGCTATTCCAAAGAATCTCGGGCAGAAAGAGCAAAGTGCCTAGCAAAAGCAAGGCCAATGCCCATATATCTGTAATGAACTTCTGACTTCGAACATACATTTTGAATTCCCAAAAAAGGATCCCCAAAGAAGTCAGTTTGCAAAGTGTAAAAGAACTACCACCCCTCAGCCAATGGTGGTATTCATTGAAGACGAATTCAGGAAGGTCAAAGATCGGTGACAAGACTGCAATGATCACCAACACCAGGCCCTTCTCATATATATATTTTGAGCCAAAACGAACCCTTCGTTTCTCAGACCCAAATCCCGACCTACATTACGACCCTTGAAAGTCTCTTCTGATTAGAGCACATTAATTAATGTAAGAGTTGAATGACTTTAAACATCGCTCGAGGAAGTTCGAGCAAGATTATTTCTCTCTCATTTTGCAGGGTTCTTGACTTGTAAACCTGGAGCAGATGATGAAGACTTTTTTGTCAATGGCCTTAACTCGAAATGAGTCCCCTTTGATAAGCCTTTGACCCAGCCCACATTACGGTCCTAATCAAGACCTCCAGATCGGCTTGATCGTATCAATTGCGAGATTACTCAGACCCTCGTTGAATGTGATGATGGTAAGGTTGAGTGATTTCTTTTCAAATCCTGCAATCAGGATAAACAAGCCTTTCTCGAGAGTGAGAGAAAGCCCTTTCGGACTGAAGTCCCCAATCAGGTTACATTCGAGGTATTCATGACATGATAACCTCCATCGAAAAAATTGGAAATGCAAACTTGACAGAATAGTCATGCATGATCCACATTATGAGTATACATATACGGTTTAATCATTGCAAACTCAACTGAATGGTTTTGCATGAACCGATAAACTCATTGATAAAAATGCTTGCACATGTTACCTTTGACACTGTCTGACATGTAGTGCATTCCTGATAGTCGAGTTACCCTCCGAGGTCTCGAAATTCATCCAGAGACTATTGAACAAACAAGCCCTGTTGGCTAATGCTCGCCAAGCATTTTCAGGTGAGTATATCTTCAGCCTGACCCTTTCAATTCTGATGATTGTCTGGGTGCTCAAATCCATTGTAGCACATAAGGTCATTCAGTGAGCAAGCAGACATGATAAAATCAGTTTGTCTATGCCTCGATCATTAACTCAGAAGATCCAGGTAAGTCTTCTGAACCATTGCGACTCATGATCAACATGCTCTCATGAAGTCTTCATCAGCTCACGATTGATATAATCTCGTGTTCTCAAGCTTTATCAAATCATGATTGACCAACTTTCATGTTCTTGATCTTTGCCTCATTGGTTTATTCCTAAAGTGATGGGACAACAAAAATTGGGTTTGAGCTTCTACAGGATTCTTGGTTTCTCCAGATCTCGGAATGGCACCCTTCATGGTAAGTGAAATTGGGTTTGAGCGTCTGCAGGATTCCTGGTCTCCCCAGATCCCAAATTGGCACCCGAAAATCATTTTCTCAATCAATACCTCTTCAGTCTACCCAAAAGGTGACATTTAGGGTATACTGTCTCTAGAGCCCTTCCATTGGAGACCCCAACACGGAATGGTCCATTTTCAAAAAGTCCTTTTTATAGGCACCTAAATTCCTTCCTACAGGCACCCAAAGTCCTTCTTACAGGCATCAAAAGTCCTTCTTACAGGCACCCAAAGTCCTTCTCACAGGTATCAAAAGTCCTTCTTACAGGCACCAAAGTCCTTCTTACAGGCAACCCAAGGTCCTTTCTACAGGCATACAAAAGTCCTTCTTACATGCACAAAAAATCCTTTCTACAGGCACCAAGTCCTTCTTACAGGCAACCCAAAGTCCTTCCTACAGGCAACCCAAAGTCCTTCTTACAGGCACCAAAAGTCCTTCCTACAGGTACCAAGTCCTTTCTACAGGCACAAAGCCCTTCTTACAGGCATTTCCATGGGGTGACCTACCATACAGGTCAAATTTCAATCAAATCAGTAGAATCCTTTCATCAGGAATCTACCATGGGACGACCTACCATACAGGTTCTCATTCCATTTTCAGTAGAGCATGCGTGTCAGACAACTGTCATGCAACGAGCCGGTAAGTGCCAAGTAAGCTCTTCTCTTTGTCTCTCCCTCACTGCATGAAAGCCTCCTCAAACTAGGTTTGGATCGGAACTTGCTACGGAGGGTATTGGAGATTAAGTGTCACAACTCTTTTTATTTCCTTGTGTTGAGTCGATTAGGATTCAGGTGTCATCTCGTCTTTGAAATGAACCTCTACCGATCTTCCTTTCGAAGAGGGGTAGCTGTTGACACTTGATTTTTAAATCATCTTTTCTCTCTTAAAAAAATAAAAAAAAATTCATAAAAATAAAAAAATCAACTTTGGGGACCTTATCCAAGCCTAGAGAACCAATTTTGACCAAAAAATAATTTGAGTATTTTTCAATATTTTTATTTTCGAAAATTCATAAAAAATCAAGAAAAATGAGAAAATTGCAAAATCAACTTTGGAAGCCTTAGCCAAGCTTAGGCAACCATTTTTAAACAAAAAATAATTTTTCATTTTTTTGTATTTTTTATATATATTTTTTAAAAATTAGGAAAATATTTAATAAATAATAGCATTTGAGGCCACAAAAATACGTAAAAATAGTCAATATTTTTCTTTTAAATCCCTTTTCATGTTGGCCACAACAAATTTAAAAAAAAAACAATCCAAAAATCCAATTCGGGGTCGTGTATTCCTTCACGAGCATAATCTCGAATCGAGCCTAAAAAATTCAATTTGAGTCAATTTATTTTCATTTTTCACTTTTAGAAGTTGTGACATTATTCTCTAATATTCTAAATTTTCATCTTTGTCCAATTATACTCATAATAACTCAATTTTACAAAAGGGCTTTAATTAAATTTTGCGGCAAGAAATGAGTTTAAATTTGATATGCGATGAATTTCGACTAAGCATAGGAGAGGTGTGTTGAAACTTTTGAGGAGATTTGGACTTAAAGAAATATTTTTTTCAAGGACTAAATTGCAAATACTCAAAATCTCAAGGACTAGAGTGTAAATACCTAACTCTTAAGGGATTATTTTGCAAATAACAAAAAAAGAGTTAGTGGAGAAATTAGAAGGGAAGATGAAGAAGATGAGATGGAGAAGGGAAGATGAAGAAGAGGAGATGGAGAAGAATGGATGAAGAAAATAAAATAAGAGAAGGGAAGATGGAGAAGAGGAGATGGAGAAGAATGGATGGAGAAAATAAGATAAGAGAAGGGAAGATGGAGATCAAGAAGAGTTAGTGGAGAAATTAGAATGGGAAATATATATAGAGAAGGGAATATGGAGATGGAGAAGAATAGGTGGAGAAATTAAAATGTGAGATAGAGATGAAGAAGGGAAGATGAAGATGAAGAAGAGTTAGTGAAAAAATTAGAATGGGATATAGAGTTAATGGAGAAATTAGAATGGGAGGTAAATGAGTGGGCTATAAAAGGAGGAATAAGAGAGCTTGAAAGGGAGGATTTTTGGGGTGAGAAAATTTTGAATGTTTGAGAGAGTTTGGAGAGATTTCAAGAGAAAAATTTTGTGAGAGAAAAATTCGCCGCCATGGAACAAGCCTTGGTGACGCGACGAATTCATCTCCAACGAGCTCTAGGCGCATCAGCATGTGCAATTATCTGAAAACTCAATTTTTCGTGTTTAGATGACGAAATCTCCAAAACAAATATACTGAAAATTCATAGATGACTTCGAGATCTTCGATTTGATATATTATGGCGCGAAAATGGACGTCGTTTGCTATGTCAAAAGGGTCTCGAAATTAAGAGCAGAAATCTGGAAATATGGTGATCAAAACCTGAAATGGAATTTTTCTGATCTGACCTTTCATGCTAAATGATTTTCCATGGGTTATTCTAGACTTCGTTTCATAAAGACCTTTGCATGACATTTGTTCATAAGATCTTAATGCATAACATATAAAAAAGACAAAAATATTCATGCACGTTTCGTATTTTTATTGCATTTAATGAAATTACCCAATTCTGTTGGCGTCCTTGAGTCTGAGTGTTTTTCTGTGCGTGGTCATATTGATTCGTAGTTATCTCATGTTTAGAGTATTCTTTTGAAACTTCACAAAAAATGAAAGTTGTTCATTGGGGTCTTGTTTAATAGACTCGAAAGTTTGGTGCATTAATTTTGAGATTTGAGTGTCCATTTGAGCTTAATCCTAAAGTATGTTTGTTCTGTGAAATTTGTTTGTTTGCTACTGAGCTCTCATGAAAGACTATTTTCTGCACGAAAATGAGTGTCTCTTCAATAAGAATGTAAAACATGAAAGTTGTCAACGATACATTTTCCCATCCACATAAACAATCTCAGAATTGTTGCATACATTTCATTATTTCTTTTGTATTTTATGGTTACTGCTTTCTCCCTAAGAATGTTCATGGACAGTATGGTTTAATTCGTATTTTTTGTGTTAATACATTGGAAAATATAAAAAATGGTCTCAATGAAGTTTAATCAGCACGTGTTAAACGTTCTTTGAGCATTTGAATTGTCTTAACTCATTGGTGATTATGCATGTCCGATTGGATAGTTCATTATTTTCATTTGGCTTTCGGCCCGATACTTTGAAGACTGGAGTATGACCGATGTCCATTCCGGTCCGTTTTGTTGTACTCCCGACCCACGAGGCTTGGCAACGGGTGTTTGACCGATGTCCATTCCAGTCCATTTTTGTATTCCCGATCATGTCTCGGGTTTTATTTAATTGGTCTGTAATTATTCATCCGACGAGTTGCGGGTTTTATTTTCACTGTCCTTAGGGTAGTTTTATTTTACCTGCTCTCTCTTTACATCTTTGTTTGCTTTGGGTGATTTTGCAATCTTTTATAATACATCCAAAATCTAAAAAAAAAATGTAGAAAATCCAAAAATACAAAAAATGTGGAAAATATAAAAATACAAAAAATGTCTTTCATGTGCATTTCATATAGTATAGCTCATGCATATTTTGCCATGTCATGTACGTATATTCACGTACGTATGTCCATGTTCGTATGTCACGTACGTATGTCGTATTCATATATTCATGTCGCATGTCGCGTATGCATGTCTACGTACGCATGTTACATACGTATGCCGTATTCGTGTATTCATGTCGCATGTCGCGTACGTGTGTCACGTATGCATGTTGTATTCATATATCCATGTACGTATGTCATATTCGTTCATCCACATACGTATGTCATTCGTATATCTACGTACGCATGCTGTATTTGAACGTCTACGTTCTCATGTCGCATTTGTATGTCTACATTTGCATGTTGTATTCATATGTCTTCGTATTCGCATGTCATATAAATTAAATTTCATATTGCATGTCATCTAAAATAGGATTCATACTTATTTGCATCAAAACCCAATTTTTTAAAAGCCATCATGCATGTTCATTATACTTGTCATGTAATCTAGAATGCATAAATCATGTAGTTTCATGTCTTAATTGCATTTATGTAATTGTATTTGCATTGCATGCATTTAAAAAAGATAACCCAAAAAAATTGCACACTTGAATCTCAAGTGAAAATTCATCAAAATTGCCAAGTTGAATATTTTCATGAAATGGTACCGAAAGGGCGCTAGTAGAAATATTAGCGTAACCAAGTCCCCGAACTCATTAATCTCTGATTTGTAGAAATAAAGTATTTCTCCCGATGCTTTATTTAGGTATCTAATCAACCTACCCAAAATGATTAGTGGCGACTCCAAGATAAATCCTTCTTTTGATGAAATTGAACCTAAGTCACGATTCGGTAGAACTTGGGAGGGTTCGAACTAGGCTAGTTAATTTAATTTAATTAACCTGGTAATCCATTAACTTTAAAAATTGGGAAACTGATTTTTTCGAGTCGTGACAGATAGGTAACCAAGTATTCTAATAATAGAATAATCAGCAACGTTACCTGACCGTACTAAGCGCATCCGCTAGAAATCTTCTAGCCATACCAGCACTCGAAAGGATTTTATGGGCCATCTCTAGTAATGTTATGCCTATTAATTCTGCAACATATTGCGATCCATTG
Source organism: Psidium guajava (assembly GCA_016432845.1). Taxonomy (NCBI): domain Eukaryota; kingdom Viridiplantae; phylum Streptophyta; class Magnoliopsida; order Myrtales; family Myrtaceae; genus Psidium; species Psidium guajava. The sequence continues at coordinate 16,299,960 of CM028225.1, forward strand.
GCACTAGTGCAGTGTCTCACTATGCTTTCTTTCATGCAGAATTCATTTAACAGCTTCAAGTAAAACTCCATGCTTTTGTCAGTCCACACCTGCTTGATCGATTTACCAGTCTCCTTTTTGATCAAAGCTCTTAACTGCCTGATACTAACAATAGCATCAAATTTGTGCCTAAGCACAAACACCCAAGTCTTCCTTGAGTAGTCATCAACAACTGTTAGCATAAATCTGGTACTCTTCCTTGAAGGAAACCACGACAATATGTGAACATCTAAGTAAAGTAATTCTGCAATTTCCGTAGTTTCTCTGATAGTCTCACTAAACTGCACTTTCCGCCGTTGATATAAATTACAGCACCTGCACACATTTAGTTGGTCAATAACATAACTACATAGTAAATTTCTTTCACTTAGAACCTTTAGACTTTTCTTGCTAATGTGCCATAATCGCATATGCCACAAGTCTGACTCTCGAACAGATTCATCTAACGTCTCCGTGGCGAAATCCGTCACTATCTCACTGTCGCGACCCTAAAAAAAATTATTAATTTTTTTAAGGGGGTTAACGGATTATTAGGTTAATTAGATTTGACTAACCTAACGCGGACCCTCCCAAGCCCTACCGAATCGCAACTTTGGTTTTTGTTTAAATGATTTTAAAATTTGGAGTCGCCACTAATCGTTCTTGGTAGGTCGATTAGAAACCTAAATAAATTAGCGGGAGAACTAATTTATTCCTGCGAACCAGAGATTAGGAGCTCGGGGACTTGGTTACACTAGTTAATTAAAACTAATGCCCTTTCGGTACCTTAATTTCATGGATATCCTAATTCGGCAACTCAGGCTTGGTTTATTCCTAAGGCTATAGTAGGGTATTCTCTTTTGTGTTTTCACTTTTTAAATAGGATGCATGGATGGTATATATTTTTATTTGTTATATTTTTTAAGTGTTAAAGATTCCCTGAAGCCGAAAGAAGGAGTGTGTTAACGACTTCTGTGCAGTATTACAACCTACTTATCTTTTGGGTCTGATGATTCAAAAATTAAATTATAGGAAGTACATGACAGTGAATAAACACCTCCAATGGGAGGCCTAGCATTGGCTTGGTTCTTCCCTTTGGGATTTAAGGTACAGGTATTTAAGTTGCAAGTATTTAAACTACTGTAAGTAAAAACCTCCAATGGGAGGCTAAGCATTGGCTTGGCTCTTCCCTTTGGGATTTAAGGTACATGTATTTAAGTTGCAGGTATTTAACTACTGTAAGTAAAAACCTCCAATGGGAGGCTAAGCATTGGCTTGGCTCTTCCCTTTGGGATTTAAGGTACATGTATTTAAGTTGCAAGTATTTAACTACTGTAAGTAAAAACCTCCAATGGGAGGCTAAGCATTGGCTTGGCTCTTCCCTTTGGGATTTAAGGTATAGGTATTTAAGTTGCAGGTATTTAACTACTGTAAGTAAAAACCTCCAATGGGAGGCTAAGCATTGGCTCGGCTCTTCCCTTTGGGATTTAAGGTACAGGTATTTAAGTTGCAGGTATTTAACTACTGTAATTAAAAACCTCCAATGGGAGGCTAAGCATTGGCTTGGCTCTTCCCTTTGGGATTTAAGGTATAGGTATTTAAGTTGCAGGTATTTAACTACTGTAAGTAAAAACCTCCAATGGGAGGCTAAGCATTGGCTTGGCTCTTCCCTTTGGGATTTATGGTGCAGGTATTTAAATTGTGGATGGACTTTGTCCTCTCCATTCTGGGGTATGAATTCTTTAAAATAAAATACAACGAATTGATTCAACCATTTGAAATTTGTGCGCGCTTGAAGACTCCTCCAAGCCGATTTTATGCTTCCATAGGGTTGACCATTGATATAAAACTGCGGCTTCCTGACATAAAATAGAGTGAAATGTCAATATACAAAATATGTGCTAATCTGCACCTAAAACCAGAAGAGTGGAAAGAGTACTTATCTCCCATTTTCTGGGAGGGATTTTTAGAATTGGTTTTCGCTCTCTATGTTCCCAATATAGAGAGCCTTTTGAATTAAGAGGGACTTTTAGTCACAGATCAGCTGAGAAATCGGTGGACAGCTTAGGAGCTTGTCTGTGCCGATTTTGCACCTCCGTGAAACTCGTCGTTGATGTGAAGTCTTCCTTTTACCTGACATAAAAATATGAGGAAAAAGGGGAAAGAGGGGTGAAATAAACAGCCTAAATTAGACTCAGATCATCATGCTAATTTTTTAAATTTTTTTTTTATAAGACACTCATTATGAAATAATTTACTTAGAAACGCACACATCAAATCATGCCAATTAAACACACGAAAATATATATATATATACTGTAACGGTAGTAATGATAATAATAATAACAACAACAACAAAATCAATAATGATGATGATGATAATAATAATAATAATATAATAATAATAAGGCCTAATTAGGCAAAATAATCATATATAGGTTTTTCTACGAGCTTCCTATTTTATTTATCTATTTATTTATTTATTTTGGAATGTATGATTATTAATTATTTTTTACTATAATGCACAAACGGGCTGGATTAGTTCAATTGACCCAATCCGATGGAATAGGGCTCAAACCTCCACGGTTTGAGTCTTATGCGAACTGGGCTCGCGGCATGAGCCCAGTCCATACTCCACAGCGAAATATAATAAAAATTTGGGCCTAAGGGTGATCGACCCGACCCTAACACAAGTTAGACTTTAAATGAATTAGTCCTATTGGGCCAGCCTCTATTCCGGCCTGAAACGAAAGATGAGATTAAGCCCAATTGAAAACCCAAGGTCAACGTTATCCTTGTTCCTCATCTTCCTCGAGGCTTATCCTGTTCGCCTGCGCTACGCGTCCTTGAGCTCTTCATCGTCTTCTCGTCCGCAATCGACGACGACGACACTTCACCCAACCCCGACCTCGACTCCTTGTTCTTGCCGTTGTCGGGATTGAGTTCGTCTGTGGTGGGATTAATGATGAACTTCCATCCTCAACGCGACGACGCCATTTACAAATCGGGCAATTTTGCCAGTTTCGAGTGTGACTAGGCGGGAGCTAATCTCGAAATCCTCCTTGGAATTCTCCAGAACCTTGGTATCCCGGAAGAGCATGGATCGCCAGGTAAAAAAATGAGGCTTCCTGGCTTTCGTCGCCATGGAAACCATAGCTATTTTGGCGAGAAGGAAATGGGAGGAGGCGGTGATGCGTGGCAGCGACGGCTACGCGAGGGCAGCCGACGGATGAAGACCGGAGGAGATAACACAATTGGAGTGAGTTTTGACGGCGAACGAGCTTGCCCAAGTGACAGTGACGACAGAACGACGATGAAGCGGAGACTAAACGATGGTAACGATGATGACGAAGGTAAAACAGGGAGTAATGGAGATTGGAGACCGCCGCGATGAGCTGGACGATGGAGAAGACGAAGTCCTCCTTAATGTTACGGGTGGCAATCTTTTGGAAATTTGTCGACGAATTGGTGTCGGGAATCCATGGTCGGAAAAGATCAGAGCAGGCGAGAAATCTTACCTGCCCACTAACTATTTGTGTTTATGCGCGAGAGAGAAAGAGAGAAAACACGGTTCTGCAACGTGGCTGAAGGTCCGGAGAGGTGGATCAAGTGGATAGCCTCCGAAACAGTACCGATAGAGTTGCTAAAAGATCCCGCAACGCCGAGGGAGTACCGAGTAAGGTAGATGACTGGAATCTCGAGTAAATTAAGGGATATGATTAAGGCACCGTCGACCCTGGAGGAGCGAGGCGAGGGCGGAGCAACGACTGGAGGTAGTGGTGCGAGCGGGATGGGAAGAAGGAGGAGGCTCGACTGGTAGATGACGAACCGATACGATCACGAGCAGAGGGTGAAGATGGCTGGATGACGCGAGGACAACGACGATAGGGGAGCTCAGGATAATATCGGGATGGCTGATGGAGGAGCGGTAGCAACGGCGACGGCAAAGTTGCAGCCGATTCGACGATGGGGGAATTTTAGCCATTTTGAGAGCTCAGCCATTTCGTGGGATGGTGAAATTTGCAGATGATATGAAGGAAGATTGCTCGGTAAAGATCGAGCATAGAGGAGTCGAAGAAACCCCAGAGGAGCTGCCTCCATTGAAGAGCAAGGATCCTCCGGATTTCGAGTAATGGCGTTCTTCTTGCTGTGATGAAGCTCGAGGATGCATGACTGAGTGTCGGAGAAAATCCGGAGGAGTTGTCCCCCCACCAAGACGGAGGAAAAATCTTGCCTTTTTAACCTTGGAAGATGATTATTTTCTCCTTCATGGCCGACACCCCCTCTTTTCCTTTCGGTTGGAGTCCCCTGTTCATTCAATTTTTTATTCGCCTTCCCCGACAAGAGAAGACTCCAGCGGCCCCCAAAATTCCCTCTTTCGTTGTTCTTCTTTCTCTCCATTTTAACCAGAGCTACTCCCCTCATTTTCTTTTTTTGACCAGTCAAAAGAAGGCCTCCCTCACATCATTGGGAAAACCTCCCCCCAAGACCCATGCGTACCCGAAAGTCTTAAGCCTTAAATGTTGGTCTGACAATTTTTTTTATGAAAGTCAGGTTTGACTCTTCTTTTAGACATGATAAGGACACGTGAGAAGAAGTGCAGATGCAACGCTCGTCCGGAAAATAGAATTGCTGGACCGAAAGGAAAGAACGTTGGACTCTCCACCTTCCTCCTTCCTCGTCGTCTCTCTAATTTTAAACACGCGTCGCTTGAAAGGGGAAGTGTAACTTTTCTCCGCGAACGCGGCGTGTACGAGGACCTCCGTTCTTCTTTTCTGTCTACTCGTCCAGTTCGGTGGTGATCCGCCAGTCAAAAAATTTCAAGACTTCATTGATTAATGTGAAGAAGGTTAAAAATTCCTTCTTCGTTTCTTTTTTTTTTTTTTTTTGCGGACCGGTCCTCCGTGGAAGTCTTGATATCCCCAAAATCAGAAAACGTGGATTCATCCCCACCGATTGCTTGCCCTCTTTTTTTTTATACTTTTGGAGACCATAAATATTTATGCAGTGGTTCATCAAAATGTTTAGACGGGCAATACCCCATTTCACATTTTTCCACGAGAAAAGCAATACCATCGCTGCAACTTGTCTTTCATTATTAATAATCTCGCTCTAGAATATGGACAGTGCGATAATGCCACAACTAGAAGAGGATCTGACAGAGTCTTCGCAAAATAAAAATAAAAATAAAAATTACAGAGTTAAAAATACATTTTTTTTAATTATTTTCAATTAATCTGAAAAGAAAACTAATGACTCTCTTTTTTTATATTTTGTGGCTATGAATGCAATTTTATTTTCAAATATTTTCCTAATTTTTTTTCGAAAAATATTAAATATTAAAAAAAATATGGAAGATCATTTTTTGGTCAAAATTGGTTCCCTAGGCTTGGCTAAGGTCCCCAAAGTTGATTTTTCAATTTTACGAATTTTTATGGATTTTCTATTAATTTTCGAAAAAAAATAAAAAATACGTAAAAATACTAAAAATATGAAAAATCATTTTTTGGTCAAAATTGGTTCCCTAGGCTTGGCTAAGGTCCTCAAAGTTGATTTTTCAATTTTATGAATTTTTATGGATTTTCTATTAATTTTCGAAAATAAATAAATAAAAATAAAAAAATACGTAAAAATACTGAAAATATGAAAAATCATTTTTTGGTCAAAATTGGTTCCCTAGGCTTGACTAAGGTCCCCAAAGTTGATTTTTCAATTTTATGAATTTTTATGGATTTTCTATTAATTTTAAAAGAGAAAAAGTTGTTGAAAATCAGGTGTCAACAGCTGCCCCTCTTTGAATGGAGGCTCGGCAGAGGTTCATTTCAAAGACGAGATGACACCTGAATCCTAATCGACTCAATACAATAAAATAAAAAGAGTCGTGACATGAATGTTCCACTGAAAATGAAATGAGAACCTAAGGATTCGTTATATAAAAAAAAACTTTAGGGTGGTTGAACTTGAATCCGTATGGTGGATCAACCCATGGTAGATTCCTAATAAAAGGATTCTACTGATTAAAAATTGAATTAAAATTTGACCCGTATGGTGGGTCATACCATTTGACCCGTATGGTGGGTCGTACCATGGTAGATTCCTAATAAAATGATTCTACTGATTAAATTTTGATTGAGATTTGACCCGTATGGTAGGTCACCCCATGGAGATACCTGTAAGAAGGACTTGGTGCCTGTAGAAAGGACTTGGTGCCTGTAAAAAGGACTTGTGCCTGTAAAAAGGACTTAATGCCTGTAAAAAGGACTTAATTTGCCTGTAAGAAGGACTTTGTGCCTGTAAGAAGGACTTGATTTGCCTGTAAGAAGGACTTTGTGCCTGTAAGAAGGACTTTATGCCTGTAAGAAGGACTCGATTTGCCTGTAAGAAGGACTTTATGCCTGTAAGAAGGACTTTGTGCCTGTAAGAAGGACTTGATTTGCCTGTAAGAAGGAATTTGTGCCTGTAAGAAGGACTTTATGCTTGTAAGAAGGACTTGATTTGCCTGTAAGAAGGACTTTGTGCCTGTAAGAAGGACTTGATTTGCCTGTAAGAAGGACTTTGTGCCTGTAAGAAGGACTTTGTGCCTGTAAGAAGGACTTGGTTTGCCTGTAAGAAGGACTTAGTTTGCCTGTAAGAAGGACTTAATTTGCCTATAAGAAGGACTTGATTTGCCTGTAAGAAGGACTTTATGCCTTTAAGAATGACTTGATTTGCTTGTAAGAAGGACTTTGTTTGCCTGTAAGAAGGACTTGATTTGCCTGTAAGAAGGACTTACTTTGCCTGTAAGAAGGACTTTGTGCCTGTAAGAAGGACTTTGTGCCTGTAAGAAGGACTTGGTTTGCCTGTAAGAAGGACTTGCTTTGCCTGTAAGAAGGACTTGGTTTGCCTGTAAGAAGGACTTGATTTGCCTGTAAGAAGGACTTTATGCCTGTAAGAAGGACTTGATTTGCCTGTAAGAAGGACTTTGTTTGCCTGTAACAAGGACTTACTTTGCCTGTAAGAAGGACTTGATTTGCCTGTAAGAAGGACTTTATGTACCTCAGAGGGTGCCATTCTGAAATCTGGGGAGACCAGGAATCCTGCAGAAGCTCAAACCCAAATTATATTCTCCTGTCGTTTTAGGAATAAACCAAAGAGGCAGAGATCAAAAGGTTTCGAACATTTCTGTCCTTGAGACAAATCATGCTTTATTGAAGAATGTGGATACCTGTATATACCGCAATGGATTCGAGTATCCCAACAACCGTCAGAATTCATTCTCTTAAAAGGTTCTGGTTGAAGATATACTTACCTGAGAATTTGGAAGAAATGCTTGGTGGCTTCTGGACAACCAGGCTTGTTCATTCAATAATCGCCGAATGAATTTCAAGACTTTGGAAGGTAACTCAAACACCGGGAATGTGTTGCCTGTCGGGCAATGTCAGAGCTAACATGTGCAAGCATTTTCATCAATGCGTTCATTGGTTCATACAAAATTGTTCAGCTAAGTTTGCCATGATTAAAGGCAGTCTATGTAATAACTCATGATGCAATCGATCAACATATAGATCATGTATTGCATTACCACTTCTGTTTAAGGAGGTTCTTATAGTATGAACACCTCGAATGTAATCTGAATGGGGGACTTCATTCTGAAATGGCTTTTTCTCACTCTGGAGAAAGGCTGTTTATCTGTAGATCAAAATGTTAGACCTGTGTGGAAATGGTTTGCCTTTCCTCATCCTGTCATGCCCCATTCTGCACATTTGATATCTCCTGTGCAGTTTATGCTCTAAGTTGGAGTTGGTAAGTTAAACACACGGAATATTCATACATAATTCATGAAATGTGTAAGCACAATGCAGATGTGACAATTTTTTAGCATTACGTGTGTTTATATAATGTGCAAATATGGGCGAATTTAAATTGCCCCTGGTATGTGGGCGGACCGAACAAATTGGGAAGCCTACTCCTTATGTCGAGGGGTGGTTTGTCTCAAACTTTACCCCTGCGCGATGAAGCATATGGGCGAGGGAGCATTTTGGTTTGTTTAATGCCCCTGCAAGAAGCAGAGAAATTATTCTTGAAATCAAGCGAGATAAGGAAGACGTATTTGCTTTTTTTTTTTTTTTTTGCTTCAGAACTTATGATTAATTTGCCCCATTTTTCACCAAAATAGATTTTGTCAGATAATCATAATTTTCTTTTGGATTTGTCTCCTTCAACATGTTAAATGTTAGTATAAATATTTCCTGTAAAAAGAAAAGGAGACATGTCAGCCAGTATTAAAAGGGATAAATTGGAAATGATACTGATTTATCCTTCGTCTTGAATACCTTGCACGAGTCTTTTACCAGTTTTGCTGGATCGAATTTTCCTCGACTTTTGTTGGGCGCCTCACCATTATGGCAAGACTATGGTAAACTACTGACTTTAATATTACTCGTCGAGTATTCCTGTTTGCAAAAAGAGATGCACAAAAAGTTGTTTCATTTATTTATAATACTTACAACATTCCCCACCCTTGGGGATCGAACTCGGGACATTTCGGACCTACTGTCATCCCCCATACCATTCGGTCCATTGGACCGTAGGTGTCCATGGGGCTATCCTTTCAAAGGTTAATCTTTGGGGATAAAACAGCCCTGTTGTATCACCTTGGGCCATGTTACGGTATTTCTCGAGGTAATTTGCAATCCCTGTTAAGAATGGAATAAGACAATTCAAGACTTGAGATGATTATGTGCACATTAGAACGATACAGAATTACCCATTTCTGAGATTGTTCGCGTCTTTCGCTTGTACTTTCCTTTGTCCGAAGCTGTCCATCCCGTGGTAATGCCCATGAGTTGATTTGCCCCAAAATTTTATTCAACCTGTATTCGGATATGATTGCGTTCTCGGGTCGATTTGCAATTTCCTGAGAATAGAAGGGGTCGCCATCAATTCGTCGCGAGGTTGGTGAGGTGGCGGATTCGAGCATTTAATAGTGGGAAGTCGGATTATTACTCCTTGCTTTTACACATTCACAAAAGCAGAAAAACACATCACGCAAGGAAATAAAACACATTCATTCATTCAGGATCAGTTCTGCTTCCTCTACAGGCTCTCCCATGATCAGCTGGCTTCATCCCAAATTAGGTATGCATCGGCCATATAGAAGGTCTGGTGGTCACTGGCTGAACAAGTGCATCACAGTCCCGATGCTTTACCGATATCAAACTGGTTGATTATGGCGAAAAGATCATCGTCAATGTCCGCTTGGTGGTGATCTGTCCCTTCTTCCTCGGGAGGTATTGATACTGATCCAGTATCATTGGTCCTTTTGTACCCTGCTCCAACAGAACTCGATCCTGTTATAAATTGGTCTAACTCACCTCTTAAACGTGCATTTTCGATCCTCAGATCATACATTTCATCGAGGGTGAGGAGGAGGCTATTGCAGTTGGGGCAGGTGGCGGAGTCAAAAGTCTCTTTATACATCTTGTTTTCCGCTCGGAGGTTTTCATTTTCAACTCTTAGAAACTCGGCTTCGTTGTGCTCATGACGAGTCTTCATTCGGGTTCGTCTATTTTGAAACCAAAACTTGATTTGCGAAGGTTCAAGTCCTAGCTCTTGACTCAGTTCCATTTTTTGTTTGCCGTCTGGCATAGGGCACGTTCTGAAGAAAGCTTCAAGCTTTCGTACTTGCTCCTCAGTATGGCGACGGTAACGCTTCTTTTGACCTTTACCGTTGTTGTCATTGTCCTTACCGGGCTCTTGGACATCGTCGGTGGAAGGGCCGGACTCCATAGGCTCGATCCCAAATATGGCTTCGAATTCTTCCTCTCCCATATTCAGCAAGTAACGATAACTTTCAAGTGTGTTGGGTTGAGACATTTTCGATTTGGTTAACGATTTCTCAAAGTTTGATATCTCTTCTTGTATTTTCACTCTCTGGATTTTTCTGGGAGACTGCGTATGCTTTAAGAGTCTCTCTTTCGAGCACGAATGAGAATTAACAAGAAGATGCCTCCTTTAAAATTAGACGTGGGTTTAGCAACTGTATTGCCTCTCTCGAGTGTTCTGGCTTTCTCGATTTTCTTTTCATCGTATCTCTCGCCCAGCTCGTCTCCTTCCATCTTTCCGTGGAAGGGGGCCCCTTGTTGCTGTCTCCATCGTCAATTTGCTGGCGAGTGCTTCAATAAAGACGAGTCGTATCTCTTTTCTGCTGAAAATGTCTTTGTCTCCCACTCAGCTTATTTTTTATCCTTTCTTTTTCAAAGTAGTGGCGTCTCGTCCAACTTTTCCGTAGAGACGTCGGATTTGCTTGGCTCGAGATTGGAGACGAGTAGCGGAGGTGATACTGATAGGGAATGGTAGACAGGAAAATTTGGCCAGTAGAGACTTCCCCTGCCAAAATGAAAGAGAATGCGGCAGTATATGTTCTTCATATTCTAGAAAAATTGGAACGATACTGTTTTACCCTTGTGTATACTTCCATTGAATTTGAATTGAGGAAGTTCCTTCATTTGGATTGGATTGAATTGTATGTCCCGAGTTGCCCTTCACTTTGAGCTTGCCACATATGTGCTTTGCTTAGTTGGGCCTTGTTTTCTTTCGGGTTGCCTTGGACCATCATCATTTTCCATGCCATCGGGTCCCTGGACCGGAGGGCTCCTTTAATTTGAAGGTTACCTTGAAGGCGAATGAGTCCTATCGCATTTCATTGGGTCATTTCATTTTGCGACACTCTTGAGGCACTTTGCAATCCCTTGGGTGAGAATGGAATAAATCCAATTTAGCATTTTGCAACGATTGAGGGTAAATTGGAACGACACACAGTTACCCATCTTCGAGCTCGCATGGGCTTTTCACTTGAAATTTCCCTACGTGAGGCCATTCAACATTTCTCATTATGGCAGTCAGCGACGTTGCCACAAATTGATCCGCCCTAAATCTAGCATAAAAAGGGATTCACGCATTCGACGGGATAAATAAATTGCCCCCTTGTCCTTGAATTAAATCGAGACACCTAGAAAGCTGGAAAATATCATACGCAGGGGAATTAAGCATGAAATGAAAGGTGCACTTATTCAAGGTCAGTTTTGCCTCTCCTGTGGCTCTTCGATAATCAGCTAGTCTCGTGTTGGTTCGGGTGTGGATAACCGATGTTTGAGAGTCCCTACTCACTGGCTCCTGATCGCGGCTTGGGACGTCTGTCAACGCTAAACTGGTTGACCAGGGCAGTAAGCTCATCATCTCGGTAATCTCTTGAACCTTCCAGCAACTGATGCTCGAATTGGGCATTGTTGTTGGCAAATGCTGGCGGTAGATTTCTCATTCTGTCCTCGCCATGAGCAATTTGACTTCTCATGCTGGAGCCTTCATCATTACTCGAGAAAGTGTGGGGATCACCAACTGTCCTGCTGCCAAAAACTCCTTCCATTCGAGGATTAGAGAAGTGGAAGTGCTCAGGATAACTTCTTGTCTGATTCTCTGGCTGCGCAGGCGCGCTGATCATGGGATGAGTTCTAGCCACAGGTTGGTGCTCAAACCAAGGAATCTGAATACACTGCTCCTGCGGTCTATACTCTTGAAGAGCATTAGGGTGATTCTGGGGGATACTTTGATTAACGCATGGGGGATTGATGGCATGGCTACTAGCTTGGTTGATGATGGGAAGTGGCTCGCCCCATGCTAACCTGGGGAACTTATGGTGGCGAGGAAACTCGACGTTCAGGCTTGGATCAGTCCCGCCTTGGTTTTCTTGATTCTGAGCTGCATTGTGTTCTCTCACCCTTTTTCTGTACTTCTGAAGATGACTCGAAACATTTGCTTTAGTGAGTCCCTCTACATTCATAATTTCCAGTATATGTTGCGGCCGTGCCGAATCTATTCCTAGCTGCTGAACTGCATTAACAAACATACGATGCAGCTCGGGAGACCAACTCATCTTCTTTCTCCAGTTGCTTGGAACAAAATTGAAGGCTTGATGCTTGTTCTCATGGTCGTGCAATTGCTTCCTTACCACGTGCTGCCATATGTTTTGAAGCATCTGAACTCTAACTGGTTTCGTTACGACGTCTTGGGCCCCATTTAAGACAGCCTTCATTAGGGCTTGCTGATCATCGCTTGCCGATATTACGAGGACTGGCATGTTTAATTTAGAATTGATGACTTCCAAGAGAGTGAAAACATCCATGTCAATCCCTACCATGGCGGTGAGGACGATATCAAACGGGTCACTACTCCTCCTTAATATCTCTAAGGCCTCTGTCGCCTTTGCTTGAGCTACAACCTTATACCGGCATTTTCTTAATACGGTAACAAGGATTGACAGAGAGACTGGATTACCGTCAATGGCCATGACCAGTAGACCCTCAGGGTAAGGAACTTCATCAGCTTTGACCAGGGTTGAACATGCGTCCGTTTCCCTAATGCTCGACATATTTCTGGAACAAGGACTGCCAACTCGAGACCTCCTTAGGACGGGATCGTCGATGGCTTCTCGTAACAGGTTTTGAAAGCCGATGCTTTGATGGTGAAGGTTTTGAATTCCTCTCCCACGAGAACTCCTTCCTCTTTATCTTTCTCCTGCGAGTTCTTGCGAATGAACTTTCACTATCAAATGGGGACAAGTTCTCTCTCTGGCAATAGCAACGACTTCCCTCTTCACGGGCAGTGCTATTAGATTTTTTCCGAGGGAGAAAATCTGATATTCAGCTTTTGATCAAAGGGGAAATCCTTGTTTCTCGCTCAGTTTGTCTTCCTTTTTTCTTTTCGTGGTAGAGGGCCCTTGTCAAGATCTCCACCGTCGATTTACTGGCGGGTCCTCCAATAAAGACGAGTCGTATCTCCTTTTCTGCCGAAAATTTCTTTGTCTCCCACTCAGCTCGTTTTTTATTCTTTCTTTTTCAAAGTGGTGGCAGCCCGTTCAACTTTTCTGCAGAGACGTCGGGTCTGCTCAGCTTGAGGTTGCCGCTTGACTGGAATTCGAGCCAGCGGGGGTGTTGTCGACAGAGAATGGTAGATAGAAAAAACTCGACTGGTTGATACCGTCACTATGAAATCAATATTTACTTCAAAGCAGATTACCGTCTTCGCATTCCGCTCATCTGCCTCACCTCTCTCCCCCATTTCTTTCGTATTCTGCTTTCAAAAATGGCCAATTCTCCTAACCATACCTTATCCGCCGAAGTCCTAGCTGGGTGGGAGAGACTCTACAATCTTCTTGGTAGAGGTTACGCTCATATAGCCAAAAACTCTACCGTTGAGGCTGAAATCCTCGGTTTATTTAGGACCGTGGACGCTGCTTCTGTTGAGGGTACCCAACTAGGGAAGGAGTACCGGAACTTCTCGACCCTCTTCATCAATTTTCTGGCTGCCTATAACCGTGCTTATGAGACGGTCCTTGTGACCGCCGTCGTGAAAGCCCGTTACCGAGACCGGCACGAGCGTCTGGCAACAGTTACGTTTGTGGCTGATAATCACAAAAAGGCCCTCAAGTTTGCCAACGATCAGCTTTCGTGGCTGGTTCGTGAGAGGGGAAAGTTGGTGGACCGTCTGGCCTTGGTCCGAACTTACGCCGAACAGGAGCCAGGCAATATTGTGATGAGGTGTAAATGTGGTTGGCTGCAGGAGAGACTTGATGACATTACGGCAGACATTGCTTTCGAGAGGGCAGCGGTTCCGGACCTGGAGTTTGCCGTTGAGCATTACGAGGCCACTATGGCCCAGGTTAAAGAGAAGTGCGATCGCCTCTTCTTTAGGCTCGCGGAGCTTGATCCCGAGAGCGCCCGGTGCATCCAGAGCATCAACTGTTTGGAGAGTCAGTTGAGCTCTTTCGTAATGGTCATCAGGGCCCAGTTTGGCTTTACCTTTCCTCCCCAGTGAGTTGTTGTAATACTCTTTGATGAATGGAATGAAAGAAAAGCTTCACGTGTTTTGTTTTGTTTTTTTTTTTTTTTAATTTTCCTGCTATCGTTTCTTCCGCATAGCATAACAGAACGATTTGAGGTACCGAAGATGTCGAGGCTTAATGTTCTTCTTGATGTTCTTGTTTAATTGCTCCAGACGATGATATCGAGAACATTGATGATGGGTTCGGCGGTGGCCCCCACTATCCATCTTGAGATCACGAACAATAACGCTATGACAACTCGATCAGTGCGCTGGTAGTAAATCCGGCCACCTGTTGTGTGCCCACTTTTATCCATATTTTGTTTCTTTCGGCGTCCACTTGCTCGTGTCGATCGCCTGTAGCGTCGGGAGAAATTCCTGTGGGCCACGTTCATTAATAGAACCTCGGTCCTCTAAAGCCCTCTGCATGTTTCGGATAAGAGGAAATTTTAAGACCGGTCTCTGGTTGATTTGATCAGGTAGAGGTATTTGTTTCATGGGTTCTGATTATATAATCCATATTGTTTTTCAAAAGACGCGGGATCCTCTGCAATACATTAAATATGCCCCCATGTTTAATCAGTATAAATCCACCGTCATATCAGAATACACTGCCCATACAAGTTTACGGATTGACACAACTTTTTCTGTCAAAGATGGACAATGTTCGTTTGCCCCCCAGAATTAACGGTTGAAGCCTCGGTGTTTTTCGTCTTTTGGTATTTCTGAAGATGATTCTTGATATATTATTGAACTTAATTTTTACACCCGTCTGGGGTATCTAGGATCTCCCTGCAAAAGAAAAGGATATAATTAGCACGCGACACAAGAAATGTCGATCCATGACTCCTATATTAGTCCAATTTGATTTTTTCTATTTTATAGAGAAATCAGAAGAAAGAGAAAAAGAAAAATTCCTTAGGAAGAAATGGGTTAATTTCTGATACAGAATTTTTTTTTCAGATTTATTATTCTTTTTTTTTTATTTTTTTAAAGGAATGTGACAAAGTCTCTTGACGTTTACTAAAATTTTTGAAGGAATTTCCTTTTTATCAAAATAAATTTTCAGAGGTAAATTTGTCAGGAAAATTTTATTTTTATTGAAGCAGGAAAGACATAACAGAAATCCTTTATTGGTTAATGAAATTCCCCCAAGACATTAGTCTAATTTTATTTAGAGAAACTTTTCTTAGAAAAACATGAGCGAATTTCTCGAAAAGAATTTTTGTTGCAAGTTTTTATAATTTGAAAGAATGTGATAAAATCACTTGATGTTTTTTTTAAAGGAATTTTTCTTTTTATCGAAATAAATTTTCAGAGGAAAATTTGTCGGGAAAATTTCATTTTTATTGGAGAGAAAAAAAAAACATGACAAAAATCTCTTATTGGTCAATTAGTCTAATTTTATTTAGAGAAAATTTTCTTAGAAAAACATGAGCGAATTTCTCGAGAAGAATTTTCTTGCAAGTTTTTATAATTTGAAAAATGTGATAAAATCACTTGATGTCTACTAGAGTTTTTTTTTTTTATGGAATTTTTCTTTTTATTGAAATTTTCAGAGGAAAATTTTTTCAAGAAAATTTCATTTTTATTGAAGTAATAAAAATATGACAAAAATCCCTTATTGGTTAATAAAATTCCCATGAAGGGATTTTTTTACATCATTTTTTTCAAAAAAAAAAAAAATTTAAAAGAAATGAGGGACAAATTTAATTTTTATTTTCTTTTAAAAAGAATGGTCGTAATATCAAGCTCAAAAACTGACTAACACCTTAGCATGGACCGACCGAAAATAAATACAAGATAAAATTAGAGAACTTACTTTTACCTTGGAGAAATGCAAATCACATAGTCATGCGCATGACTCAAGTGAGGAGTGGACTCTAGAAAATAAAAGAATGAGAGACAGGGTATGGACCTAAAAAGGCTCCCACTATCTGAATTGACAAACTTACCCTCCGCGCAATCAAATCACAATGGGAAGAATTGTCAATTCAGATAATGAGCGGAATAAAATATGGTCAACCCGAGCGCAATCGACGCAAGAGCTTTGCATATTCGATCCCTATCTATGGTTTTCTAGGAAGAATTTCGCGACTTGGGTTTAGACGCTTGTGTGTGCAGGTGTCGTGATCCTCAGAGTATGCAAGACATGCACAACAATTGATATCAAAACAGCGCTTCTAAAAATGTGCGAAATTAAACAAATAAACCCAACACCGAGCCTGCAAAACAAAGAGGTTAGCCAAACACTCCGCCCCTTATAACTCCCATCCTGCAAAAACATATAACACCTATAGAATGAGTCCCAAACAATATCGCCAGAAGCGAGATATGCATGAAATTTTCATTGGCCTAAGTCCACTAAGACTCTTAAAATTTCGAAAAAATTTAAGTATTCCAATTTGTATCTTTTTTCGAAAATTTAAAAATCTCTGTCCCCAGCGGAGTCGCCAGTCTGTCGCGACCCTAAAAAAAAATTATTAATTTTTTTAAGGGGGTTAACGGATTATTAGGTTAATTAGATTTGACTAACCTAACGCGGACCCTCCCAAGCCCTACCGAATCGCAACTTTGGTTTTTGTTTAAATGATTTTAAAATTTGGAGTCGCCACTAATCGTTCTTGGTAGGTCGATTAGAAACCTAAATAAATTAGCGGGAGAACTAATTTATTCCTGCGAACCAGAGATTAGGAGCTCGGGGACTTGGTTACACTAGTTAATTAAAACTAATGCCCTTTCGGTACCTTAATTTCATGGATATCCTAATTCGGCAACTCAGGCTTGGTTTATTCCTAAGGCTATAGTAGGGTATTCTCTTTTGTGTTTTCACTTTTTAAATAGGATGCATGGATGGTATATATTTTTATTTGTTATATTTTTTAAGTGTTAAAGATTCCCTGAAGCCGAAAGAAGGAGTGTGTTAACGACTTCTGTGCAGTATTACAACCTACTTATCTTTTGGGTCTGATGATTCAAAAATTAAATTATAGGAAGTACATGACAGTGAATAAACACCTCCAATGGGAGGCCTAGCATTGGCTTGGTTCTTCCCTTTGGGATTTAAGGTACAGGTATTTAAGTTGCAAGTATTTAAACTACTGTAAGTAAAAACCTCCAATGGGAGGCTAAGCATTGGCTTGGCTCTTCCCTTTGGGATTTAAGGTACATGTATTTAAGTTGCAGGTATTTAACTACTGTAAGTAAAAACCTCCAATGGGAGGCTAAGCATTGGCTTGGCTCTTCCCTTTGGGATTTAAGGTACATGTATTTAAGTTGCAAGTATTTAACTACTGTAAGTAAAAACCTCCAATGGGAGGCTAAGCATTGGCTTGGCTCTTCCCTTTGGGATTTAAGGTATAGGTATTTAAGTTGCAGGTATTTAACTACTGTAAGTAAAAACCTCCAATGGGAGGCTAAGCATTGGCTCGGCTCTTCCCTTTGGGATTTAAGGTACAGGTATTTAAGTTGCAGGTATTTAACTACTGTAATTAAAAACCTCCAATGGGAGGCTAAGCATTGGCTTGGCTCTTCCCTTTGGGATTTAAGGTATAGGTATTTAAGTTGCAGGTATTTAACTACTGTAAGTAAAAACCTCCAATGGGAGGCTAAGCATTGGCTTGGCTCTTCCCTTTGGGATTTATGGTGCAGGTATTTAAATTGTGGATGGACTTTGTCCTCTCCATTCTGGGGTATGAATTCTTTAAAATAAAATACAACGAATTGATTCAACCATTTGAAATTTGTGCGCGCTTGAAGACTCCTCCAAGCCGATTTTATGCTTCCATAGGGTTGACCATTGATATAAAACTGCGGCTTCCTGACATAAAATAGAGTGAAATGTCAATATACAAAATATGTGCTAATCTGCACCTAAAACCAGAAGAGTGGAAAGAGTACTTATCTCCCATTTTCTGGGAGGGATTTTTAGAATTGGTTTTCGCTCTCTATGTTCCCAATATAGAGAGCCTTTTGAATTAAGAGGGACTTTTAGTCACAGATCAGCTGAGAAATCGGTGGACAGCTTAGGAGCTTGTCTGTGCCGATTTTGCACCTCCGTGAAACTCGTCGTTGATGTGAAGTCTTCCTTTTACCTGACATAAAAATATGAGGAAAAAGGGGAAAGAGGGGTGAAATAAACAGCCTAAATTAGACTCAGATCATCATGCTAATTTTTTAAATTTTTTTTTTATAAGACACTCATTATGAAATAATTTACTTAGAAACGCACACATCAAATCATGCCAATTAAACACACGAAAATATATATATATATACTGTAACGGTAGTAATGATAATAATAATAACAACAACAACAAAATCAATAATGATGATGATGATAATAATAATAATAATATAATAATAATAAGGCCTAATTAGGCAAAATAATCATATATAGGTTTTTCTACGAGCTTCCTATTTTATTTATCTATTTATTTATTTATTTTGGAATGTATGATTATTAATTATTTTTTACTATAATGCACAAACGGGCTGGATTAGTTCAATTAACCCAATCCGATGGAATAGGGCTCAAACCTCCACGGTTTGAGTCTTATGCGAACTGGGCTCGCGGCATGAGCCCAGTCCATACTCCACAGCGAAATATAATAAAAATTTGGGCCTAAGGGTGATCGACCCGACCCTAACACAAGTTAGACTTTAAATGAATTAGTCCTATTGGGCCAGCCTCTATTCCGGCCTGAAACGAAAGATGAGATTAAGCCCAATTGAAAACCCAAGGTCAACGTTATCCTTGTTCCTCATCTTCCTCGAGGCTTATCCTGTTCGCCTGCGCTACGCGTCCTTGAGCTCTTCATCGTCTTCTCGTCCGCAATCGACGACGACGACACTTCACCCAACCCCGACCTCGACTCCTTGTTCTTGCCGTTGTCGGGATTGAGTTCGTCTGTGGTGGGATTAATGATGAACTTCCATCCTCAACGCGACGACGCCATTTACAAATCGGGCAATTTTGCCAGTTTCGAGTGTGACTAGGCGGGAGCTAATCTCGAAATCCTCCTTGGAATTCTCCAGAACCTTGGTATCCCGGAAGAGCATGGATCGCCAGGTAAAAAAATGAGGCTTCCTGGCTTTCGTCGCCATGGAAACCATAGCTATTTTGGCGAGAAGGAAATGGGAGGAGGCGGTGATGCGTGGCAGCGACGGCTACGCGAGGGCAGCCGACGGATGAAGACCGGAGGAGATAACACAATTGGAGTGAGTTTTGACGGCGAACGAGCTTGCCCAAGTGACAGTGACGACAGAACGACGATGAAGCGGAGACTAAACGATGGTAACGATGATGACGAAGGTAAAACAGGGAGTAATGGAGATTGGAGACCGCCGCGATGAGCTGGACGATGGAGAAGACGAAGTCCTCCTTAATGTTACGGGTGGCAATCTTTTGGAAATTTGTCGACGAATTGGTGTCGGGAATCCATGGTCGGAAAAGATCAGAGCAGGCGAGAAATCTTACCTGCCCACTAACTATTTGTGTTTATGCGCGAGAGAGAAAGAGAGAAAACACGGTTCTGCAACGTGGCTGAAGGTCCGGAGAGGTGGATCAAGTGGATAGCCTCCGAAACAGTACCGATAGAGTTGCTAAAAGATCCCGCAACGCCGAGGGAGTACCGAGTAAGGTAGATGACTGGAATCTCGAGTAAATTAAGGGATATGATTAAGGCACCGTCGACCCTGGAGGAGCGAGGCGAGGGCGGAGCAACGACTGGAGGTAGTGGTGCGAGCGGGATGGGAAGAAGGAGGAGGCTCGACTGGTAGATGACGAACCGATACGATCACGAGCAGAGGGTGAAGATGGCTGGATGACGCGAGGACAACGACGATAGGGGAGCTCAGGATAATATCGGGATGGCTGATGGAGGAGCGGTAGCAACGGCGACGGCAAAGTTGCAGCCGATTCGACGATGGGGGAATTTTAGCCATTTTGAGAGCTCAGCCATTTCGTGGGATGGTGAAATTTGCAGATGATATGAAGGAAGATTGCTCGGTAAAGATCGAGCATAGAGGAGTCGAAGAAACCCCAGAGGAGCTGCCTCCATTGAAGAGCAAGGATCCTCCGGATTTCGAGTAATGGCGTTCTTCTTGCTGTGATGAAGCTCGAGGATGCATGACTGAGTGTCGGAGAAAATCCGGAGGAGTTGTCCCCCCACCAAGACGGAGGAAAAATCTTGCCTTTTTAACCTTGGAAGATGATTATTTTCTCCTTCATGGCCGACACCCCCTCTTTTCCTTTCGGTTGGAGTCCCCTGTTCATTCAATTTTTTTATTCGCCTTCCCCGACAAGAGAAGACTCCAGCGGCCCCCAAAATTCCCTCTTTCGTTGTTCTTCTTTCTCTCCATTCTAACCAGAGCTCCTCCCCTCATTTTCTTTTTTGACCAGTCAAAAGAAGGCCTCCCTCACATCATTGGGAAAACCTCCCCCCAAGATCCATGCGTACCCGAAAGTCTTAAGCCTTAAATGTTGGTCTGACAATTTTTTTTATGAAAGTCAGGTTTGACTCTTCTTTTAGACATGATAAGGACACGTGAGAAGAAGTGCAGATGCAACGCTCGTCCGGAAAATAGAATTGCTGGACCGAAAGGAAAGAACGTTGGACTCTCCACCTTCCTCCTTCCTCGTCGTCTCTCTAATTTTAAACACGCGTCGCTTGAAAGGGGAAGTGTAACTTTTCTCCGCGAACGCGGCGTGTACGAGGACCTCCGTTCTTCTTTTCTGTCTACTCGTCCAGTTCGGTGGTGATCCGCCAGTCAAAAAATTTCAAGACTTCATTGATTAATGTGAAGAAGGTTAAAAATTCCTTCTTCGTTTCTTTTTTTTGCTCGCGGACCGGTCCTCCGTGGAAGTCTTGATATCCCCAGAATCAGAAAACGTGGATTCATCCCCACCGATTGCTTGCCCTCTTTTTTTTTATACTTTTGGAGACCATAAATATTTATGCAGTGGTTCATCAAAATGTTTAGACGGGCAATACCCCATTTCACATTTTTCCACGAGAAAAGCAATACCATCGCTGCAACTTGTCTTTCATTATTAATAATCTCGCTCTAGAATACGGACAGTGCGATAATGTCACAACTAGAAGAGGATCTGACAGAGTCTTCGCAAAATAAAAATAAAAATAAAAATTACAGAGTTAAAAATACATTTTTTAATTATTTTCAATTAATCTGAAAAGAAAACTAATGACTCTCTTTTTTTATATTTTGTGGCTATGAATGCAATTTTATTTTCAAATATTTTCCTAATTTTTTTCGAAAAATATTAAATATTAAAAAAAATATGGAAGATCATTTAAAGGTCAAAATTGGTTTCCTAGGTTTGGTCAAGGTCCCCAAAGTTGACTTTTCAATTTTATAAAGTTTTATGGATTTTCTATTAATTTTCGAAAATAAAAATAAAAAATACGTAAAAATACTAAAAATATGAAAAATCATTTTTTGGTCAAAATTGGTTCCCTAGGCTTGGCTAAGGTCCTCAAAGTTGATTTTTCAATTTTATGAATTTTTATGGATTTTCTATTAATTTTCGAAAATAAATAAATAAAAATAAAAAAATACGTAAAAATACTGAAAATATGAAAAATCATTTTTTGGTCAAAATTGGTTCCCTAGGCTTGACTAAGGTCCCCAAAGTTGATTTTTCAATTTTATGAATTTTTATGGATTTTCTATTAATTTTAAAAGAGAAAAAGTTGTTGAAAATCAGGTGTCAACACTCACCTTGAAGCTCATTCAGACCATTACGTTTCATTACTCTCATTATTATTAAGGCACCTCAAACAATTTTCAAGATACCATATTCTCAAGAATATTGACACCCAGCTGAATCCAAGGCACTCAAGAAAATTAGATTTTTCTTCAACTCTGGAATATGCCTCACTTCAGTCAATGTTCTCACAATACCATCATGCATTCTGATTCTCACATTGTCAATACCTATAACATCGCATTTAGCATTGTTCTTCAACTGCACTTTACTACTATCCGTGCACTGATAAGTAGTAAACCAATTCTTGTTTGGTGTAACATGAAAAGAACAATCAGAATCCATAATCCACCCGTCAAACGACGAATAATCAGTGACAGACAAGACAAAATCAACATTATCCGAACCACCATCAGCTATAGCTGCAATATTATCCACAGATTCAACTCTAATTTCCTTACCCTTGTCGTTTTTCAGCTTAAGGTAATCCCTTCTAAGATGTGCCCTCTTACCACAA
The DNA here is from genome assembly GCA_016432845.1 of Psidium guajava. NCBI lineage: Eukaryota > Viridiplantae > Streptophyta > Magnoliopsida > Myrtales > Myrtaceae > Psidium > Psidium guajava. The sequence goes on from CM028225.1 coordinate 16,322,081, forward strand.
TTCCAACAGACAGCACCATCAGTCCTGTGCTGACTGCGTCTATGTATGTTCATAATACTTCTGCTAATACGAGCACTAGCTCTTCCTCTACTTTCACCTACTAAAGCAATAGATACAGATTCGCCAGATTCTCTTCTACGGATGTCCTTACTCAGAATTAAATCTCGAATCCCATCAAAAGTTAAACTTGTTGATCAAGAGGAATTATTAACAGCAGTAACAGTAGTATTCCAACTATCAGGCAATAAGGATAATAAAATCAAAGCACATACCTCATCTTCAAAGTCAATCTCAACTAAACTCAATTGACTAATGATTACATTGAATTCATTAATATGATTAGTGACTGACACATCTTTCCTCATCTTCAGATTAAACAGACGTCGCATCAAATAAACCTTGTTGATCGCAGGGGGCTTCTCGTACATATCTGATAGGCCTTTCATCAAACTCGCAGTGGTCTTCTCTTTAACGATATTAAATGCGACGTTACGAGCTAACGTCAATCAAATAACACCCATCAGCTTGCTTTATCGTTTCTGATTTCTCCCTAAATAGGGGCAAATGTAGCTTCATCTGATATAGATAATCCTCAATCTGCACCTTCCAGAAACCAAAGTCGTTCCCATCAAATCTGTCAATTTTCACTTTAACTTCTTCTATCGCCATCGATTCGCTTCACTTCAGCCAAAGCAAGCTCTTATACTAATTTATTACGCGGAACAAGAATCGAACAATAAATAAATAGAACAAGAAAATAAATCACACACCAGATGTACGTGATTCGGTCGTAGAGACCTATGTCCACGGAGAGAGCAGTAACGAATTCCACTATAGATCAAGCGACACACGGAGATTACAAATCACACTCAAGTCACTTAAACACTCTTAGTGTTTCCCAGCCCCAATTATATTCAAGAACGCACACAATGTTTAGAACTACAATTCCTAATGAAATAATCTCTCAATCTCACAAAGAAATTAATACGCAAATCTTACAATAAGATTTAATCTGTTTCAACTGACTAAGAAAAAGCACTTGCTGACCCAAACTTTTGCTAGAGCGGCCAACGAGCATGGAGTGATTGTAATAGGAATTAAACTTTTGCTATGCATATGCAAACAAGTAAATACTATGTACTCCATGGAAGCTAAATCTCAGGGCATAATGAGAGGACTGTCCCCTGACAAACCAAATTCTTCTCCAAAAATCTTGAAGAGCTCTTCAAAGATGTTGCTACGAAGACACTCCAAAATAATCGTGAAACGCTACTTCTCTATCTCTACTGATGATGATGAATTCAACTCCACATAAACTCCAGGATGTGAACTTTTTCTCCTGCTTGTAGCGGCTTGTTTTTCCCACATCCTCGTCATCTTCATTAGCTTTTTGGGGCTCATCATTCTTATTCTCCAAAGAAAAGGACTTTTTGGATTGTAGGTTTGCAGCGCTGCAAAACTGAATGCAAATGAAGGAAGGACACTCTGCATTGCAAAAGGTCGAAGAGTATCCCATGTAATGAGTCACTCAAACACTCTTAGTGTTTTCCAGCGCTAATTACATTTAAGAATGCACGCAGTGTTTAGACTCACAATTTCTAATGAAATAATCTCTCAATCTCACAAAGGAATTAATATGCAAATCTTACAACAAGATTTAATCTACTTCAACACTTAAATTCTTGATGTAATTCCTCGAAGATAGACCCTTGCCAAGCACTTGACGAAACGATACTTCCTTGATCATCTTCTTATCAACAACGGCAGACTTGTATATAGGCCAATAAGCCACACACATTTAGGAGAAATAAAATATGAAAGTTCGGTCAATGAAAACCAAGATTAACTTTCCTATTTTGTCTTTATCTTACGTGGAAAGTCCAACTCCAATAGAAATATTGTTCTTGATCTTGATTTGAAATATATCTAACAGAATATGTCACACTATTTTCTTCAAGATAAATTTCCGTGATATTCAAAACAAATCTTATCTTTAATTTCAAGATCAAGATATATTTATTTCCGAAATTTAAATTTTCGTTTCCAGCTCAAATTTGAGACATATTCTAACGGCTCTCAATTCAACCAACTTTGTCTCTATCATTGTATCCTTCCCCAGTGAAAAGCAAGGGAAAAAAGAAAAAAGAACTCCATTATATTCTACACCATTTGGAAAGATGCCCACATAAGTTATTGAAGTTATGAAAGTTCGTGACCATTTATTTCTTTGTTAGTCACTAATGGCCTCCCTTGCCAGCCTTGGAATTCTTTCTTCTCGGAGAGCATGTCCTTCGGTCGTGTCTGTTGACACCTGATTTTTAATCATCCTTTCTGTTTTAAAATTAATAAAAAACAATTTTAATAAAAAAATTTTTTATAAAAATTCATAAAATTGGAAAATCAACTTTAAAGACCTTGGTCAACCCTGAAGAACCAATTTTGACAAAAAAATGATTTTTCATATTTTCAGTATTTTTCGGTATTTTTATTTTTGAAAATTAATAAAAAAAAATTCATAAAAATTCATAAAATTGAAAAATCAACTTTGGAGACCTTTGCTAAGTTTAGAGAACCAATTTTCACCAAAAAATGATTTTTCATATTTTTGGTATTTTTTAGTATTTTTTTTAGAAAATAGAAAAAATGCTTGAAAATTAATAAAAAATAATAACATTTGAAACCTTAAAAATGTGAGTAAATAGTCAGTATTTTTATTTTTATTTTTTCTTCATTTTGGCTGAATAAATTTTGAAAATTCAATGTGAGATTAAGAATTTCTTTGTTAACTTCATTTTCAGATCATTTGAAAAAAATTATAAAAAATTTCATTTTAGCTCTGTAATTTTTAATTGTTGTATTTCTAGAATTGTGACATTGTCTTCTAATATTCTAAATTTTTCAATAGCCTGATGGTGCATTTTTCGTTGTTGCGTTCGATTTTCCGAATTCAAGAGCTAAACTAAATCAAGTCACGATTGCAAGTCTTCTCCTAGGATGTGGATCTATAATGAGTGCCGATAGGCAAAGGACATGAGTGGAAGGGAATTTTAAGCTGCGGAGTTATATAGATGCAATTCGAGAGCCTAATAAAGCTCTCTTATACATCTATAAAACAAAAGCAATACCATCAGAAGTTTCCACGGTATGGGGGAAAAAATGCTGCACTCTAAAAAAAATAAGGACGGTCAACTAGTTTATGATACGAGTCAGTCCAAAAGGGAAGTGGAAGATGATAATTGGCAAAATAGGAGAGATGGCCAATAAAGAATTCATGAAGAGGCCATTACAAGAAAAGCTAAAAAAAGAAAGGGATGATGATGTTTGCTGAATGCGACACCCAAAAGAAAAAAAATAATAAAAATGATGATGGAAGGAGAATGGCGGTCAAAAGAGCAATAGAGAAAAGGGGTGAACTTTGGAATAGGATATCGTGGAATAATAAAGAAAGGAGGGGGAACTTCTTGGGGTTCTTCATCTTCACGAACCAGGAGGCCAAGAATATAATAAAAAAAAGGGGCTGGATGGATTAAAAGAAAGAGGAGAATTCACTTTTCCTTCGTGGGGGGGGGGTTTCTCTGATCTTCGAAAAAAATCTTCCACATCACAAAAAGAGCAGCTCGTCAGTTGGTTCATGATGCATTGAAAAATTACAAGCAATGGGAAGAGGAAATTGAGAAATGGCAAAATCCTATCCTCCACGATGAAAGGCTTCCAAAGTGGTATAAGTTCACACTGTTCAATGAGCTCTATTTTTTTTAGTTGCTGGCGAAAATGTTTGGATAGACTGCACAGTAAGTCGTCCACATATAACGAGAAAGCTAGAGGAGAAAAATGTGAGAGTAAAAGGATCAAAAGAGGAATACACAGACCACGTAGAGCATCTCGCTAGTGCTGAATCAAATCAAAGAGATAGAGCAGTACCTGCTGGTTTAGCCTGCAAAGACAAGTCAGTAAGCACTAAAGATGGAAATTCTATGGATTTTTCTCATTTCTTATCGTTTTTAGACCGGAAAAACGACGGAGATGATGTCGGCAGATTCTTATATTTGGGAGGAGTAGAATACATTATGTGATGTGCACGTATGTTATATGAAATTCCAAGACATGGGGCACCCCATTTCTCTCTTATTTTATTCATGTTGATTGGGTCTGACTATAAACGACCACGAGTTAAGATAATAAAAGGAGGAAGTGATTAAAAAAAAATCACAAGCGGAAACCATCATTCTCCAACGAAATTAGACAAAGAAGGAGTCCAACGTGCGAGAAGGGTAGAGGAGTCAACATTTAGAGGGGGCACGTGGTTGAGATTCAGCTTCAACTCATCTTCTACTAAAATCTTCCACGGACATGAAAGAATGGAGGGGATGGAAGCTGCGAACTCGAGAAGACCGAAACTTGGAATGCATGAAGAGTGACTAAGCTATCTCCAAAGTTCGTCGCTGCTCGAGAAATCCAGCTGAGTCGTGGAGAATAGCTGCAAAGGAGAACGAGACCTTCTTCTTTTCATATTTTTTTATACAGGTTGATGGCCATAGATTGCACTACCGGGCAGAAATTTCCATTTTCTTTCGCAGGTCTCAAAGTCTGCAGATTAGTGAAACACGAGAGACTGAGACCAAGAGTCATGGAGAATGAGAAAGACCAAAAAATGGCTCAAAAAGCGGGATCATAACAGGGATGAGGCAGAGAAGTTGCAGAGGAACATTGATTACATCGAGCGCGCGCTGACCAAGTTCGGAAGTTGGAGGTGGATTTCGGCTCGCAGTTTAAGAATGTTGACGATGCAACACCGCGCGTTAAATCAAATCCCGGGTAGTATGGCTCAGGTTCAGAAAAAAATACCAACACAACCAACAGTCAGAAAGTCCATAGCAAGTTTCGTTTGATTAGCGCTATGATCCAGCCTCAAAATGGTACGCTTTATGGATATAGAACTCAGTCGTGAGCCTGTCATGCCTTTAAGCTTGTTTATTGCCGTTTCTTTATGCTATTCATCGGCGATGTTGGTCCTTTTCGATTTCGCGCGTGAGTTGATCAAATGGGGCTAATGTAGGTCTTATTCAATTTAGAGCTTAGAGCTGATCCGTAAGATTATATCTTCTCTCACAACAAATAGTTAGACTGAACTGTTAAGTTCTAAATGGCAAAATTACTTCGTCATGCGTTTGGTTATATATAACTGAGGAGATGATTTAAAAATTGGGGTCTAAGTTGATTGTTGCATGAAACTTTGATGAGATATTTTTTTAATTTGTTGTATCAGGTTATTGATATATATTATGCTTGCCACGTTAGCTTAGGCTAAGTTTTCCTCCCATGCTATGTGTTTTGCTTCACTGCCCAATTAAGTAATTCCCTGATTGCTCTTCCTTTCGGTTAATTTGATTTCAGTTTAACATGATAAATTATAGCATAATGATATGATCAGCAGATTTGCATTTTTTATTTTTCTTTTGAGTGGATCGATGGTCAACTCCTTCAAGTCAAGACATCAATTTAAAGTTAACGTTTATCTTGTTTGGTTTTAGCTTCTTGAGTAAAATTTATCGGTGCTAAGTATGAATTATTTTTCATGTTTAATTTGTATAACTTGGTTTTAGTTCGACACAAATGCTTGAGTAATTTGTTTCATTATTGCATGTCTCAGTAGATAAATTAATGGGGCAATTAGAATTTAATTCGTAATGTTCATCTTATTTTATTTTATTTTTATTATTTGCTGCACTTCGCTACCTATCTACTTTGAATGAGAGCATGTCCTGAACGTTCAACTCATGACACTGGTATTCCAACATGTCGATCAATGGTCATTACCATGAAGATAAGTGACTTTCGTCATTTTCCTAATTTTAGATGTAAATTAGCGCAGATTTTCATTTCTCCCATTTTCCCCATATTTTATGTCAAGAGAAAGATATCTCTACGTCCACAGCAAAAATCTCAAGGAGATGCAAAAATTGGCTCAGACAAGCTCTTAAGTGTCTACCAATTTCTCAGCTGAACTGTGATTAAAAGTCCCTCTTAATTTAAAAGAGACTCTCTATGTCGAGAACAGAGAGAGTGAAAACCAATTCTAGAAACCCCTCCCAAAAAAGGGAGATAAGTGCTCTTTTCACTCTTTTGGTTTTAGGTGCAGATTAACACAAATTTTGTATACTGACACTTCATTCTATTTTATGTCAGGCAACCGCAGCTCTATATCTACGGTCAATCCTATGGAAGCACAAAAATGGTTTGGAGGAGTCCTCAAGCGCGTACAAATTTCAAATTGTCGAACCAATTTGTTGCAATTTATTTTTAAAGAACTCAAACCTTAGAATGGAGAGGCAAACCACATCCACTGGAGGTCATTTAAATACCTGCACCTTAAATCCCAAAGGGAAGAGTCAAGCCAATGCTAGGCCTCCCATTGGAGGTTTTACTTACAGTAGTTTAAATACCTGCACCTTAAATCCCAAAGGGAAGAGCCAAGCCAATACTAAGCCTCCCATTGGAGGTTTTTACTTACAGTAGTTTAAATACCTGCAATTTAAATACCTGCACCATAAATCCCAAAGGGAAGAGCCAAGTTAATGCTAAGCCTCCCATTGGAGGTTTTTATTTACAGTAGTTTAAATACCTGCACCTTAAATCCCAAAGGGAAGAGCCAAACCAATGCTAGGCCTTCCATTGGAGGTTTTTACTTACAGTAGTTTAAATACCTGCACCTTAAATCCCAAAAGGAAGAGCTAAGCTAATGCTAGGCCTCCTATTGGAGGTTTTTACTTATAGTAGTTTAAATACCTGCACCTTAAATCCCAAAGGAAAGAGCCAAGCCAATGCTAGGTCTCCCATTGTAGGTTTTTACTTACAGTAGTTTAAATACCTGCAATTTAAATACCTGCACCTTAAATCCCAAAGGGAAGAGCTAAGCTAATGCTAGGCCTCCTATTGGAGGTTTTTACTTATAGTAGTTTAAATACCTGCACCTTAAATCCCAAAGGGAAGAGCCAAGCCAATGCTAGGCCTCCCATTATAGGTTTTTACTTACAGTAATTTAAATACCTGCAATTTAAATACCTGCACCTTAAATCCCAACATGAAGAGCCAAGCTAATGCTAGGCCTCCTATTGGAGGTTTTTACTTACAGTAGTTTAAATACCTGCAATTTAAATATCTGCACCTTAAATCCCAAAGGGAAGAGCTAAGCTGATGCTAGGCCTCCCATTGGAGATGTTTATTCACTGTCATGTACTTCCTGTAATTTAATTTTTGAATCACCAAACCCAAAAAATGAGTAGGTCGTAACACTGCGCAGAAGTCGTTAACACACTCCCTCTTTCGGCTTCAGAAAATTTTTAACACTTAAAAAAATATAATAAATAAAAAATATATACCATCCACGCATCCTATTTAAAAAGTGAAAACACCAAAAGAAAATACTCTACTACAACCTTATGAATGAACCAAGCCTGAATTGCCAAATTAGGATATCCATGAAATTAAGGTACCGAAAGGGCATTAGTTTTAATTAACTAGTGTAACCAAGTCCCCGAACTCACAATCTCTGGTTCGCAGGAATAAATTAGTTCTCCCGCTAATTTATTTAGGTTTCTAATCGACCTACCAAGAACGATTAGTGGCGACTCCAAATTTCAAAAATCATTTAAAATGAAAATCCAAAGTCGTGATTCGGTAGGGCTTGGGAGGGTCCGCGTTAGGTTAGTCGATCTAATTAACCTAATAATCCGTTAAACCCTTAAAAAAAAATTTGTGGGTGGCGACAGTGTCAAGGATCCAAAAGCTGTCAAGCGAGCATTTTGTCCGACGTGGCATACTTAGTACAGATAACAACTGCTAAGCTAGTCAACAACCACGTGATTAGTCAACAACCACGTGATAAAAGCAGCAATCTCATTTGCTGTGACAAAAGAACCTCGGTAAAAGCTACAGAAAAAAAAGGGATTCCGGTTAGCAAACGAGTAAGTGCAGAAAGTTGAAATTTCTCTGAAATCGTCTGAGCATTCAACAATAACTATTCTTTTGCTTGGATCTAAGGACGACTTCGACTTTCTGCAGTTTATTGTATGATAATGTCTTTGTGTCCCAAGTCAGTTCTTAGAAAAAGGCTTTGTGCACAATGAACTCTCCCATTTCCATATTGGTAAACGGCAGAATCGAGTTCGGTGATTATAAATTTCAAGATGCATTAGTAAATTTCCAATATCATTAGGAAGCCAAATTTTCTGGCAACTTTTTTGTTCCGTCAACTATCAGTAAACTTACTGAAGAAATAATGAGTTTACCTTCCATGGATTTAGTACTCAGAAGTAGATTGCCAATTTATTTTATGTTGACAACCGGGTCTTCAATTTGTTTGTTACTCAGCAACGTTATCATTAATTTTCCATGTACGTTTACATCCTTGATTACCAAGTACATTATAATTATACATGGGGACCCCGTCAGTTAATCAGTACTTATCAACCTGAATTTAACCATCCTCAAATCTTGTATTAATCAGTAGACTACCAAGTGCTATAGGGCCAGCAACATTCTCTTGTCCACTAATCAACTCAACCTGAAACTCTCCGAACATTTTCCTAGTATGTGCTCTGGATGCTTCCTTTTCCATAGGCTAGAGTCTTCTGAACAGGTTTCGTATTCATAGTCTTGAGATTCTTTTCTTGCTCTTTATGCTAACGAGCATCAAGTTGTGGAAGTTCTTATTCAAGCTCTCACTTCTTTGAGTGGCAGAAATCCGAACACAAAAAGATGTACGTGCAAATGCAGGCATCCATTTTTTGCGAAGAAGTACAACATTTGGAACCAATCATTTCCATGCAAATTATACCTCTCCTTGACCTGTGCCCAGAATTCTTTGAACTCGTCAGCTGTCAAAGAATTATAAATGCAAGAATTAAATCAGCATTTGATGAGACAAGCGACTCAAATGTTATGGAAATGTTTTGTTCTGAGGCACATACGAAAATGATGAGTTGCATCTGGCAGTGCCTTTGCAATGGCATTGTTCATAACAGCATCTTGATCCAAGATAATCGTAGTCGGAGCATTACCAAACATCGCTTCAAGCCAAGTTCTAGGTAAACAAACAGATGATTCCTTCTGTTCAATTCCCTGAAAAAGCACAAACAAACAAGACAGCTTGAAGGTAGTGATTTCTCCCTGCAACTGGAATAAAAAGGCAATTTGAATTTGCTTGTGAGATACGTAGAATCATGTAGCTCTACATCACTGATGGAAACGAATTCCTAATCGAAACAACAAACGTGCGGAAAAACATGCGAAAACATGTCCAAGGATCACAAACTTGTATCACCGATCAGAGCACCATCGCACGAGGAAATGTACCCGTTTTCCACAGATTAAGAGCCTCCAACGATAGTCTTGCGAGAATCGATTGTCCAAGCGTTCTCAAGTTCGAGAGAGAGTCTTATAGTATATTTTCGTTTTTGGGAGAGTTGTTTTTTAGGGAAAAACTGACGTGAGTTTTTCACTCACATTTCAAAGAGTAACTGCCTTTGGTAGTTATTCTCACTATGTGGGCTGTGATTGCCCGCATGTGCGGCACACAGTAATAATATATTCCAACATCTCCTACTCGCCCATGCAAGGCAAACAACTCCTACTCGCCCACGAAGGACTAATAACTCTCACTTATATATTATGGATTATACACAATACCCTCTTTTCTGCAAGTTTCATATTGGCAAATAATCCGTGCGACTAGCATACATTGAGAGCTCATTGCTATACATCAGTTAGGAGTATATAGCAACTCAACATTGGACATGATCATCAACAGATTTTCGTATGCTGTACCACAGATCGATTAGTCACATTCACATATCCCTCTCTTGATCTCTTTTAAGTATAATGCATTATATTCACAATTATGATTACACAAAATAATCATAACTGACCGATCTGTGAATATAAATCTATAATGTGACGAAAAACTCTAAATTGATCTTCCTCATTCATTAAATATCTTAATCTCAGTTCAACTCGCTTTTCTAGAGATGTCCCTTTAGATCGAATCAATATCATGACCATAGGAAACACTCTAAGATAGGGAACGCTAAATAGAAATCTCGAGAATAACGAAGAGTCGTGAGGGCACCAATTGAGGAACACTTATCCTCGAGAGTCTCACACAACATATAAAGTTGAGATCTTAAACTTTTGCCAACTCTTATTGGTCGAATTTCTATATACGTAATATGAAATATGTATTGCGATATTCTCTCCTTCCCTGTGGAGCGTATGTCTAAGTATCTTAATACCGTACAGATGATAGTCTAGACATACTCAATGTCTAACATGAGTTCACGAAACTACTTTACTCAAAAGTATCCATCAGAACTCACATCTGGCAATGAAGACAGATAAAGTGAAACATGTGAGTTATTTCACTTTCGGACATAATGCATATTAAGTCCTCATCTTAACATCATGTTAAGGCGACTTTTTTATTCTAAGCTCAAACTCTCAATTATCACATAGATAATGAACTCAAAATTGTCTCATCTCTATTTATCACATAGTAAATAGAGGCGACTACCCATATGAGTAGGTCAATCTCCTATCTGTCCGACATACTTTCTCAACATAAAGCACCAAGCTTTAACATCCATAAATATTATAAAAAAAATCACAGGCAATAATCTCAATCTTCATTAATAGTGAACTATCAGGGAAATTACAATATCCAGTATATCGCATTCTACATAATCCAAGAGATTTCACATGACTATGAAAAACATCTCTAGGAATCGGTTTCGTCAGTGGATCTGCTAACATTCTATGCGTAGATATATACTGTACGTTCACATCTTTTCGTGCAACTACATCCCTAACGTAGTTATACTTAATGTTTATGTGTTTGGTCTTACAATGAAACTTGGAATCTTTGGTGTAAGCTATCGCTGCTTGGCTATCACAGTATACCAAAATTGGACTTGCAGCCTCACTAGTAACACCTAAATGTTCCAAAAATCTCTTAAGCCAGACCCTCTCCTGCGCTGCTGCTGACAAAGCCACGAACTCGGCTTCCATAGTAGATAAGGCTATGCAATTTTGTTTCTTTTTGCTTCACGATATGGCGCCATTATTCGGTAAGAACACATTTCTAGAAGTAGATTTTTTCTCATCTAAGTCTCCTCCCCAATCAGCATCAGTGTAGCCCTCAAAATGCAAATCACTTCCTTGATAACTCAACGCATAGTCAGCAGTAGCTTTCAGATATCTCATGATTCTCTTGACAGCAGCCCAATGTGCTAGACCTGGATTGGATTGGTATCTGCTCACCAATCCAACTGTATAACAAATATCAGGTCTAGTACACATCGTAGCGTACATTATGCTTCCAACGGCACTCGCATAAGGAACACTTTTCATTCTTTCTTGCTCTTGTGGAGTCTTAGGACACATTATGTGGCTAAAATCTTCACCTTTTGCAATAGGAGTATCAATGGGTCTACAGTCTTACATATGAAATCGTTCAAGGACTTTATTTATGTATGTCTCTTGTGAAAGAGATAACAATCTTTTCGAACGATCTCTCGAGATCTTAATTCCAAGAATGTACGTAACTTCACTCATGTCTTTCATTTCAAAATTAGAAGATAACCAACTTTTAACTGTATTGACAAACTCCATATTGCTTCCAGCAATAAGTATATCATCAACGTATAATAATAAGATCACAAAATGACCTTTGGATCTTTTGACATATACGCAATTATCTTCATGAATCATCTCAAAATCATATGCCATTACGGCATTATGAAAGCGTATATACCATTGTCTTGAAGACTGCTTGAGGCCATATATCGATCTCAAAAGTCGACATACTTTATGTTCTTGGCCTTTAGTGACAAACCCAATAGGTTGTTCCATGTAAATTTCTTCTTCTAATTCTCCATTGAGAAAAGCAGTCTTTACATCCATTTGATGTAATTCAAGATCCAAGTTGGCCACTATTACTAGAATAAGACGAACAGAGGTGAATCTTACAACATGAGAAAATGTATCTTCATAGTCAATTCATTCCTATTGATTATACCCCTTCGCCACAAGGCGAGCCTTATATCTCTCGATCGAGCTATTAGCCTTACGCTTTATTTTGAGAACCCACTTGTTCCCAATGGCTCTGCGTCCTTTTAAAAGATCAACTAGTTCCCAAACTTGATTCAATCTCATTGACTCCATTTCTTCTTCCATTGCTTTCATCCACATTTCCTTATTATGGCAAGATAAAGCTTCTTTGACATTTTTTTGCTCATCTTTATCTTGTGGAGCGATCATGAAAGCTTCCCCTTCGATCTCGAAGCGTTGACGAGGAATGTTTTTGCGACTTGTTCGTCGTGGAGAAGATTGTACCCTAGGTACTTCATTCTCTATTACGCTCCCACTCGGATTAGATAGCGGAATCGACTCATCAAGTGGTTGCAATTGAGACTGATAAGTACTTAACTCCCCACTTCTCACATTGCTTCCACTTGAATCATTATATCCAACTATCCTATTTTCTTGATTCAGTGTCTCAAATAGGAAATAGTCTTCACCTATTTCACCATTTTTTCGGAAAATCATTCTCTAAGAATGTGACATCTCGAGATTCAAACTCAGTTACACTTCCATTGTCTTGCTCACCTATGAACACATATCCTTTTGAGTGTTCTGAGTATCTTATAAAAATACTCTTTTTGCCTTTTGGACCTAAGTTACCAAATTTATGAGAGGTCTCATGAGTATAGGCAGCGCAACCCAAAGTCTAAGAAAACTTAAATCTGGTTTTCGACCTGTCCACAACTCATATGGGGTGGAAGAAACTGACTTTGAATGTACACGATTAAGTACATAGACGGCAGTCAACAAAGCATCACCTCAAAAGGTGATAGGCAAATTAGCTGTGCCATCATAGCCTAACCATTTTCATTAGGGTTCTGTTTCTTCTCTCTGCAACGCCATTTTGCTGCGGAGTATATGGAATAGACAATTGTCTTTTTATTCCCTTTTCATCACCTAAACTTCTGAACTTATCAGATAAGTATTCTCGACCTCAATGGATCTCAACACTTTGATTTTCTTATCTAATAAGGTCATAAATTTTTGAAAACAATCTAATGCTTCAGATTTATGGGAGATCAAATAGACATATTCAAATCGGGTAAAATCATCTATAAAAGTGATGAAGTAAACAACCCCATGCCTTACCCTAACATTCATAGGACCATAGATGTCAGTATGGATTAATTGCAATGGGAATTCAGCCCTTGTTCCTTTTCCAAATGGCTTTTGAGTTGTTTTTCCCACGAGGCAATGCTCACAAGTAGGCAATTCAACTTTATCAATATTGCCTATTAAGCCCTCTTTGGCTAATCTATTCGTACGCTGTTAACCAATATGGCCAAGTCTTGCATGCCATATGTTCACATCATTATCACTGGAATGAGTAGATGTGAATAGGGAATAACAAACATTCACATTAGTGTTTTCAACATCCAACACAATAAAGCCATCCAGAAAATAACCTGATCCGTAGAAAGTTGTACCTAACAACAAATCCACACCATTGTCATGAAAATTCATATAAAAACTAAGCTTAACCAAAACCAACACAGAGACAAGATTTCGACGAACCTCTGGAGCATATTGAATATCATGTAGGAACAAAGTGCGACCACCTCGCATGATAAGTTGGCATGTGCCAACTCCTTTAACTTCGACTCTTGAATTATTCCCTACATAAATCTACCTAGCTCCATGTGGAATTCGTCGAAATTCCACGAAGGTATTCCTATCTCTGGCTACATGGTCTATGGCTCCTGAGTCTATAGTCCACAAAGGATGAAATTCGGTTAGAAATATAGAACTTGAAACGTAACTAATACTTTCAAGTGTTTTAAGAGTTTCTACCTTCTTTGGCTCGTTATAATCATGAGCGAAGTGACCCTTCTTGCCACAATTATAATATTTCATCCTAAAAATGTTTTTCTTGAAGGGACGTTTCCCTTTGCTATGCTTCTCAAATTTTGGTTTCTTGCCAGATGGTCCTGCTCCTTTACCTTTCCCCTTCTTAAAACCTCCAAAATGCTTACGCTTGGAGCTCGAAGCTCCATGTAAACTAGTGCCGGCAAAATAGAAATCAGTCTGTATCTTATTTGCTAGAAGGAGATCCTCTTCTAGCTCAAGGTGGCGCATAGCATCCTCAAAGGTTTTAACATTCTCGTTGTGGGTCAAGTTGACTTTCATGTGCTCCCAACTATGGGGCAAAGAGCGGATCACTGCCTGCACCTACTGCTCATCAGATAATGTGTGACATGCATCCTTCAGCTCACTTATCATGTTCGACATGCGCTTCAAATGCTACTTCATATTATGCCCATGTGGCATCTTGTATGTGTCGAACCTGATGGTGAGCTGCCTTAGTTTGGTAACAGATGTCTGTCCAAACCTAACCTTCAATGCATCCCACATATCTTTCGCATTTTCATGCTATTTAAACTCACGCATGATATCATTATCCATACTACTTAGTAACGTAATGCGAGCAGTGGAATTCTTCTTCTTCCAAGCAGCGAAGGCTTTCTTATCCCTCCTGTGCTGCGTAGTGGTTCCATCTTCTGATTCTATCATGACCAGGTTAAGGGCTTCTAATGCCTCAAGCTCTTCTAGCACATACTGGATTTTCATATTCTAGATCTCATAATTGTCACCATTCAGCTTTTCGCCATTATTGAGCTCAGCCACAATGTTCTTCGAGGCAATTGCCATTGTATCTGAATTTGAGGTGTTTTAGACATATTGTATTAATTAATATTGCCTAATATTTATGGATTCTATTTACACTAACTGATTATATTAATGAATAATCTCACGTAAGGACTTAAAGTCGAAAGTTCACTAAGTTCCCAATCATCGTCTAAGGATTCTCATTTGAAATTATCATTAATGTAATCAGTTAGGTAAAATTGAGTTCTTTGAAAAAATTACTAAAACATTCTAGAACTCCCCACTCAAAATGTATAATACTATTAAAGTATTATAAACAAAAATTCACATTTCATTCATAACTAAACATTTCATGAAATATGTATAAACGATATGAATGGAAATGACATAAAAGATTGCATTAAATAGATAAAAAGGTTAACATGGTTCAAGACATAAAATCAAAAAACTACAAAAAAAACTTAAATATAATCACGGGTTATCTCCGTTTTCTCAGTTAGACTATGAACCCATATACACTCCATTGTACAAGGAAGGGAGTCCTTAAGGTCATCAGGAGGGTTTGCAACCAAATCAGGTATCTAAATAGGTAATATTGGAAAACCCTTCGGGAATTTCTTGGTTTGACGCCAAGGTGCATTCTGTCTGCGCCAAGACCCATTCATTCTAAACGACGATGTCTTCGTCGCCCCAACCCTTAAGAACTCGTTCAAGAAATACAGCACGAACTTCTTGTAAGTGACGTGATTAAGCCATATGCAATGCATCATCCCATGCCATTTCTCAGGCATAGTGTTCCTCAATGCATAAAACGCATTTTCAGCACTGATTTCTTGCCCTTTCCATATGATCTCTTGGATCATACCGTTGACCATCTTTACATGAGATATAATATCATTGTTATTATCCCATCTATAATTGCGCAACTCCTCAATCTTCCTATTACGTTCTCGCCTTAGCTGAGGTGTACCTCTCCTTATAGGTGTTTGCATTTTACTCATGTGCCATCCTGTACTAGGTCTTAGTCTTGCTAACATTGTTCCTGCAACGAATGCAGAACAAAGTGGATTACTAAAATCCTTCATTTAAGCAATAATTACGAACATATCGTAATAAAAAATGCTAATTTAAATGTCATGTAAGTCCCTAAAGATATGCCCCTTTTTTTTTGTCAACAGTCAAAGTCAACGTCAATGGTCAACAGTCAAACTGGTCAACGGTCGATGGTCAAATGGGTCATCGGTCAAAAGGATTGGTTTGGGCCCATCGTGCATGGGCTTAAGGCCCGTATAGTCTTTCAATAAAACACTTGCCAGCATTAAACACAAAAGTTAAGGTAGCCAAGTGGTATTAGGCGCCTAAGTGCATGGGGAGAAGTCGTGGGTTCAAAACCCACGACCGTTAGTTGGGCCTCTCTATTTTTTTTTTGGGCCACGCACGTGGGCACGTGAGGCCCACGCGCACCGTCTCGACGGCGCGTGTGGCGCGTGCGGCTCCATCCGGCGTCCTCCGGCGACGTTCAAGCACTCAAAATGCTCATATGGTCGAGCCCATCCTAATGGTATGGTTAAAAATTATTTTTGTTAAACCAAATTTCACAAAAATATAATTGTTTGTTTCGGTACCCTAGGGTCGCATCCCGCCGCGGCGCGTGTAACGCGTGTGGCCACATCTGGCCTCTTCCGGCGACGGGCGACCACTCGTTAGACTCGTATCGACGTCTACTTTCTAATCATGGGTTCAAATTTCACATTTAACAAACGAGTCAATCACAGAAAGGCATGAACAGTATCAACGTAAACATGAACCATTTACGAAATGGGAAAAAAAAATCAATCGATGAAAAGCATGATCAGGAAAACAAGATGAAACGGCTCTGATACTAATGATGGAAACGAATTCCTAATCGAAACAACAAACGTGCGGAAAAACATGCGAAAGTATGTCCAAGGATCACAAACTTGTATCACTGATCACACGAGGGAACGTACCCGTTTTCCACAGATTAAGAGCCTCCAACGACAGCCTTGCGAGAATCGATTGTCCAAGCGTTCTCAAGTTCAAGGGAGAGTCTTATAGTATATTTTCGTTTTTGGGAGAGTTCTTTCTTAGGGGAAAACTAACGTGAGTTTTTCACTCACGTTTCAAGGAGTAACTGTCTTTGGCAGTTATTCTCACATGTGGGCTGTGATTGCTCGCATGTACGGCACACAATAATAATATATTCTAACAATCACCAAAGTAATTATATGTGATTCTTGATCTAGGACAGGTGAAAAAAAAATTCACAATTGACCCTTCCTCGTCTGTTAAAATTGCAAAAATCCTGGATTTTTCGATTGACAGTCTCGAAGATAGTTCAAAGCATCAATTGGGCATCTCTCTTTTGAAGATCTTTTTGTATCTTCCTACTAAGATTATTATGCATGTCTTTCTCTGTCATCCCAATATCATCGACTACACATGATTGATTAGCTAAAACAGAGAGGCGAGGAAGTGATTTTGTTTGTGAACTTAACAAGAAGCATTGCTTTTCACCCAGTTCTCATTTCATCGGGCGATAAGTAATCCTTTTCTTCTTGTTCCAAAAATCTTCTTTGCGAGATCACAAATGTCAAGTCTACATTAAGGATAGACGCAAGTCTTGTTAATAGCTATTCACCTACTTCTTCTCCAAGTTTCTTCATTAATGAACTTGCTCGTTAAGTTCTTCAACAGATGTAAATGCATCTATTAATGTCCTTCTTTGACAAGTTTTCTACAAATGTGAATGCATTTATTAATGACCTTCTTCAATAAGTTTTTAACAAATGTAAATGCATTTATAATTCTTTGACTTTCGAATGTGAACTCATTTATGTTTTCTCTAACTTTACTAATGAAAACGTCATTGATCTTATCTTATCAATTAATGCTTGAAAATGGCATTCTTCTTATCTTTTAGAAAGACTTAATTGCATTAGCATTGTCTTTATCATTATCCATTAGAAAATTGACTTGACATTGACTTAATTGACTTAACATTGACTTCCCCATTCAATTTCATTTATCTTTATCGGTTTGAGAACTATTTCTTCGTATTAGATTTTATAATGTAATTTTTTGGAAAACTTCTTAAATAAGCTATGTAGTAGTTCTCTTGAGAAACTTCGAAATAACTTTCTCAAAAAGTTATGAAATAACATTTTCTAAAAGTTTCCTAATATATGTGAAGAATATTTATTTTACTCTCTACTTATTGTAGGAAAAATTCAGGATGTCACATATGCACAACAATTGATATCAATCACCACTTCAAAAGTACATAAATAGGCAATCAACCCCAACTCCAAAATTTACACACACAAAAATACTGACATAGACTTCACCCCTTATTTCTCTCATCAAAACAATATTTAACACATTTTGTTAAAGGACTTATCTCACCTTCAAGAGCATACGTAGAAAAGCAAGTCACAAAATCAACCAACTTTTTTGGCGGCTCAAAGTCCAATAGAGGCTTAAAACCAAGTCCTCAGCAAAGTCGTTAGTCTCAAGTGGGGTGGAAATTGGGCTGATAGATTGCCAAGCCCTTTCAAGAAAAGTGGAGCTTAGCACAGGTCTTTCCAAACCCATACTAAATCACGATGAGAGATTTTTACTATCAAATTTGACTTTAGTGTGGTCGGATGGCATGTGCAAGGTGTACATATTAATGGAGTTGCCACCAATCTTTTTGGAGGGTAGATCGAAAATTCTACTAAGTGGTTGGGAGAATCAATTTGATTTTATGGAACTAGATAATTGAGTTTGGAGATTTAGTTACGCCAATGTTTCCATTGATGCCCTTTCGGTACCTAAGTTGGTTGATTTTCCTAATTATGATTTTAGGTAGATGACTTGGGATAAAGAAAGCCTTAAAATCTAAGATTTCATGCAAATGGGAATAGTTAATCCTAAATATCACAACCATGCAAAATAATTATGCAAATTAAGGAACCAGGAATATGCAAAAAAAAAATCACATCAAATCATAACATGGCATCCCTAGTGAAGCCTTAAAGGCTTAGAGAAGTACAATTATAGTTTGGGAGAGATTTGGGGAAATTTGGGATAAATTGTCAAGAGGGGGTAAAAACGTCATTTTGGAGAAGGATTGGGGATCAAAATCAACAAAAATGGATCAAATTAGTTGAATGTGGTCATTTCCTTCTCTCTCACTTTTTGTTATTTTTCAAAAATTTTAAATTTTTTTATGAATTTAAAAAAATTGGATTTTCTTTATTATTTTCTTATTCTTATTATTTTCTGAATTTTTTTATTAAAAATATTATATGGATCAAGTTGAACCCGACCAAACCATATGGCTCGGGGTTGATCTACAAAAAGACGTAGCTTTGGGAAAATTTTTGATTTTTTTTTTATACTTTTTTGACTTTTTTGTTGATTTTTTTATTTTCCCGTTAATTTCTAATCCGACGCTCCAAACTATACCATGTGGCTAACCCATGACCATCAAATTGACCCTTTAAAATCTACGACTAAGATTGGAATGCGTGGCTAGTCCACCACCATTCCATCAGATTTATTCTTTTTGAAAAATTAATGTCTTAATATCAAAAAATCAATTATTATTATCTTTTTCAAAATTCCCGGATCATAGCACATGGCGTAAAAATCCACCATACGACATGGGTTTTAATTTTTTTTATTTATAATCTCCGGTGCTGACGTGGCTATCACGTGGCGCCGCTGACTCGTCAACCCATGTTGACCGAGTCAACCATCACCAAGGAAGACGATCGGATCCGTCTTTTTCTAGCCCAAACAACCAGAGAGGCCCGCTAGTGTTCCCCAAACATGCCCAAATCGTGCCAAAACTTCCGGATTTCAACACCAACCGACTCCTCAGGATTTCCACATCAATATACATGAATTTCACGTCTGAAACTAGCCCAGAAATACCTAAGCTACTGCAGGCTGAGCCTAGCTCCGGCGATGAGATCGTCTTAACCATTTCTGACGTAAACTAAGCGGCCTAAACTAACAATCAACATTACAGACGGTCAAGAAAACTTACCTGTGCATCATTTGAGCTCGGGGATGCCATGATTGGGCTGTGGAGCTCGCAAGGATTTCGAAGGTCGGAAGGTTTGACTCGGGTGGTTTTATGCAACACCAACACCAGACAGACATAGGTGCAAGCTTAGCGAGGGTTCTAAAGTTGATCGAACGAAGAAAAGCGAAGAAATAAGCTTGGAGAAGTCCTTCTTTTTCTCTCTCTAGTCGGGTTTTTCTTGTTGTTGAACAGAACGGGGGCACAACTGATTGCAAATGAACTCTTCCTTCCTCGAATATGCTCGGTTGAGCTTCGACATCCTCCAAAAAAAAAAAAAAATCGAGCGAAGTTTGCTGCTGTGGTTCGCCTTCACACGTGCACGACGCGTTTTTAACAGCTGTAGTTCAACGAACTCGTGTGGGCGAGTGACAAGAGGGAGATCGGCCTGTAGGTTTTCCAATTTGCGTCTTCTCCCTCCTGGTGTTCCCTGCGCACGCACAAAGGCCACTGGGAACACTACTGAGAGTTCTGAGCTGACTTAGTCAACCGGGTTGACCCGACTTTAAAATTATTGTCCAGTTCATAGCCTATTTGATCTGTTTTCACAAATTTAATCCTAAAATTGAATTCTAGGACATTGAAATCATCTAGGGGAGGCAATTTCTGAGTCAAATTGGTTCAGTTTTATGCAAAAACCTCACATTTTAAATTAAATTCAACCCGAACAAATAGGTATTTGTTCATTCGGGGAGCTAAATGGCCAGTTCAGGTCAATTTGGCCCTACCAAAAGGTTCAACATGATGAAAAACATAAGGGTAGGTAGGGCTGTCAAAAAGGTCCGCGCCGGCTCGACCCGGCCCGAAAATTTAAGGAATTTTCGGGCCAGACCTTGGTACTGTTAACAGTACGGGTACTGTTTCAAATGGGCCGGCACTTATACTGTCCAGCTCGCCCTTTTTTTTCTCTTATTTTGGCCAGCTACTTGCCCCACGTCTCATCTTTATTTCCTTGTAGGGCCTCTGCCTCTCCTCCGTCGCCTCGCCCCTTTTCCTCTCCCAACCACCTTCAGCTTCCATGGAAACAGCTTCGAAATAGGCAAAAAGAAGAAAGGGTCTTGAACTATTTATCTTGCTGAAGGCGAAACCTCGTGAAGGTGATGCAGAAGAGAGAGAAGGCGAGTTCTCATGGAAAAGAAACGGCAGAGCAAGTGCCTGGACCCGAACCCAGAACGCCGGCCGATCGCGGCCGACTGATACCACCACCTCTTGCAGCTCCAATCATCTCTATCTGCTGCCCTCGGCGGTGGGTACTAAATAGAAGCCGATTTGACTTGATTTAAGCAAGGGCCGGCAACCCTCGACAGGCTCGGGCGAGGGAGCCTAGATCTGGGACTGCGCCGCGCCAAGGCGATCGAGGGTGATAAGGGCAGAGCTGATCGCGCCGATGGTGATAAGCCTGAGCACGGGGTTATCGCTGTTCTTGAGTCGGTTCGTGTTCTCTCTTCTCTGAGGAAAACGCTAGAAAACACGCTTTGAAGTTTCTAGAGAGAGAGAGAGAGAGAGAGAGAGAGGGGGGAACACCAGTGAGTTCATTTTGATTCTTCCATCCCCTCCGGACCCTTTTTCTTCTTTTGAGTCGATTCTGTGGCTCACTGACTCACTTTCTCTGACTCTGATGATGCAAATTTTTAAGCTTTTGCTTTGTCTCATCTTTCTGGGTCTATTGCTGTCGTGGATCAAAGAGAATAAAAGTTAAAAATCACTGCACATCATGTTTTTCTGGGCTTTCACAAACCCTGTTTCTCACCTCATCGGAGGTGCCATTGCGTTCTTGCGAGGTTGTGTGAGCATTTCAAAGGTTGCTCCTTTTTCTGATTGTTATACCGATTGTTGACACGATCGAGTGCTTTTGATATTCATGGGAAGTGAGTGAGAACGACAGTGAGGCGTTTAATGATCATCTCATCGCGTATTCACAGGCCGTGCTTGTTTGGGGACCACAAGAAAGTGCCGCAGTTGCTCATCATCAAATAAAATTTTATGTTTTTTTATTACTTTTAAATAATATAAATAAAATATGAATATTTTGGAGTTTGATTTAAAAAAGAAAAATCAAAACCGGCGCGACCTGACCCGCCCCGGCCCGAATATCTTATATGATTCGGGTATCGGGTCGGGCCGGGCCGGGTGGAGCTTGGTACTATTTGATTTCGGGCCAGGTCGGGCTCATATGAGACCCGACCCGACCCGGTCCATTGACACCCCTAGGGGTAGGGATTTATATCTGAATGAGAATGGTCTGAGAATGCTCAATTGCATTTAAATTGAAAACTAGGGATTAGATTGAAAATATTTTTGTCCATTTCCCAGATTGCTCATATTGTGAAAGTGATTGGACCAGAAAGAGGCATAAGGATCAAATGTTATAACTAGAAAAAAAGTGAAAAAAAAAAAGGAATGAAATGGATTCAACTTGAGAGTTTTGTTCTTTTAGGACCTAATTGCAAAATTTTAGAAATTAGGGTTTCCAATCGAATTTTTGAGATTCCAAGTGACCAAAATGAAATTGAAATTAAAACAAGACAAATGGCCATTTTCTTTTGTATTTTTTTTTTGTCACAAATTCTATCTTTCTTATTTTCGGTGTATTTTCTAATTAAAAGAAATGCTGAAAATTCAGAAAAATTGATGAAAACATTTTTTGTTCAAAATTAGT
The DNA here is from genome assembly GCA_016432845.1 of Psidium guajava. NCBI lineage: Eukaryota > Viridiplantae > Streptophyta > Magnoliopsida > Myrtales > Myrtaceae > Psidium > Psidium guajava. Next base: position 16,344,577 of record CM028225.1, read on the forward strand.
TCCTTAGGCTTAGGCAAGGCTTTTGAAGTAGATTTTCAAATTTTATGAATTTTTATGGTGTTTTTAATATTTTCCTAAATAAAAACTAATTAAAATTCAAGTGTTAATAGTAACTGACCTATTGATAATATTGCTATATGGTAATAATTCTTTAGCCAAATTTACTCGACTCAGAGATCATCGCAACTTGGGTTTGGTCCTGCCCATCTCCCAATGGTGCATGTTGTAAATCTCTAAACTTGTTTAATGTCGGTCTGAGCTCCCTCAATTCCTACCGCGCGCGCGCGCGCGCACATATATATATATATTCTTTCCTTGGTAGGCGGGAAATACCATAAAGACTTACAAGAGCAAGCTCCCTACTCTCTGATATGCCTTTTAAGGACATGTCCAGGTCCAATTGATATCATACATATATGGTAACAATTCGTTAGCCAAATTTACTCGACTTAGTTTGGACTTTTTTTTTTTGGATTCACATCCTCTACGGATCAAGTAAACTGCGATTATTAAACTTTAAAGATCAGAAATTAAAGTCATGGCATGTCTATTTACAGAATTGAAGCATCATTTCGGCTTTTTTAACTTAAAAATACTTGTTGGACTGTTCAACCATGATCCGAAGAAGCAGACCATGAGCAGCAGCCACAATAAATCTCGTTTGAGTAAATCTCTCTGTGAATCTTCAGCTATACCTCTTCTCGTGAGCGAGACCCTTTTTCCATAATTGCGGCATCAAATGACATTATGATGGGGCCGTCAGTCGATAGACCAAACTCTTCTTCGCACATTCGGAAGCAGCTCTTGAGAAAAAAAAAATTACCAAAAAATTTTAAACTTATGGAATTTGTGCTAATTCAATCATATACTGATCGGTTTGGTCAATTTAATCCTTAGTATTTTGACAATTTACCAATAAAATTCATCTGGCCAATTTTAACTGGAGATCAATGACATGAACGCTGGGAACACTGATGTGAATTTTTTTGTTAACCTTTTCCTTCTTTTTCTATTCATCCTTTTTTTTTATTTGTTAAGGATTAGAGGAAAGTTCAGCCAAGAATCGACAACCCCTGCCAACCGCTAGGCAAGACCATGCCCCTCGTCCACCAGATGGCTAGGGTCGCAACCCTTGCTCATTGCTAGGCAAGGGCCATGAGCCCACATCGTGGTTGGCAAGGACTCACAACCTTCCCCAATGGCCGGTGAAGGCTTACGGCCCTCGCCTAGTGGCCAGTGGGGGTCGCTAGGCCTCGGTCCCCCTACTAGCCCTTGACAATAAAACAAAGAAAAGAATAAATTTAATAATTTTCGGAAAAAAAAAGTTCTCTGTCAGCATCGACCGAGTCACATAGGACGATCAGCATTCATGTCATCAATATCTGGTCAACATTATTTGAAAGGACTAGATTGATAAATTGTCGAAATTTTTAGGATTAAATTTGCCAAATCGAAAGATTTAAGTCTAAATTGGCATAAATATAATAGGTTTATAATTTTTTTTTTCTGTAATTGTTCGCATTTTGGTAATCTTCCCCATTTTAACAAGATGTTCATTAAAGTCATGTGAAGAGTATGCAATACTTCAACACAGCGATGTGTTTTAAAGTCACTTAAAGTCGTGTTTTAATTTAACACGATTTCTTTCAGCTGTAGATATGTCAATGGTTAGATCGCATTTGAAAACAAAGTTTACCAACACTAGGCGGGTTAAACACGTACTCATGGCCTTTTTTCGTTGCAAAGAGCATCCAAATCTTCAACTTGACCAATGTTACGAACGCCCCAGGAATCGCCTCATTCACGTACACCAAGCTCGCTCACTAGAGCATTTCACATCTACCTCGATGTTTCTCTAAGCGAAAGAATTTATGATTTTGAATATGAAATTCACCTAGTGCATTCCAACTAAAGCGATTACGTATTTCTTTTGCAACTATACGTTCAACTTTGAATGCTTTTCAAAAGGTAGGGGTCCATACCAAAAGAAGATGGTGGATTTGACACTAAGGGAAATTCAGTGCGATTTTGACTGCCAACCGATCGTGTAGTGGCTACCCAATTTGTTCCACAATGGTAAAGAAAATGGGTTGTACCATTCTAAAAGGGGCCAATTACCACTTGCGTTCGTGGCATTATAAAAGTTGCCAAAGAGGGATAATGTCAGCCATTCCACGTTCATTGCAGATGTCACTGAGGAGACAAATCCATCAATTTTTACAACGGCTCGGTACACGGTTTCACCTGCAATATAGTCATCACTTATGTCATATGAGGGCCAGATTTATCATGAACCGTCTGGTTGTCCAAATAAATCTGAACCTCAATGAGTAGTTCAGTCATGACAACCTCATTAATCCGGAGCCAGATACGACTAGGCGGGAGCAACCAGATCAGTTCAACCCAGGGAAAGTTCCAAATCGATCTTATCTAACCGGTACAGGGAAGAACCGGTCTGGTTTTAAGGTTGCCACCTTGGAACACTAGCCTTTAACTATTTTTGCTCCATGTTGGAAATGCCGGTTCGACCAAAAAACAAAAAGCGAGATGCAACTGAAGAGAATGGAAACCCCAACATCCAACTTGAAGTAGGCCCACAAGACCACACAGCTAACAAAACTTTACAGACCATAGGCTAAACAAAACAAACACGGTTCTCCAGAAAAACTGGGAACCAGCTTGGAGCAGCAAGTTTAGTTCCACGCCGGCTCCAAGTATAATTGTTTCGGTACCACGGTTCTAATTTTTCAAAATCAGGACCTATGAGGTAAGTTTGAGGTTCCAATGCTATGAACCGGTCACCCTCGATAAGACGTTGATACATCAGTATATATGAACTTAATCCACCTCGATGATTTTCATTTTGTAGCAGCTTTGAATTTCTAGAACCAGCTCGTACTGTGAACTAAGCATCAACAAATTTCAGGATGACAAAAGGAACCTTACTCAACACAAGGCTGACCCTTTTGTCGCTATTTTTTTTCCCCCTATTTTTACTTATGTCGGCAAGTTGAATTCCAAAGGGAAATGCTTCCTTGATAGATTGTCAAAAATGGTGCTATCTCAATTGTATATTCACGCATCATTACCGCGTGTTTCTCATAAAGCACTCATTAAATGGAAGATCACGTGATTAAAAATAACTGATAATACCGTCAAACTATCAGACTGACAACTTTCAATTTCGAAACATCAACTCATCAAAATTTCCCTCCAAAGCACTTTTTCTGTTATTACGAGTACCACGTTTGAACTCGCTCAAATTCGTCATTTTCTCACGACAGCGTATGAATGCATTTCCTGGCTAGTGTGGAAAAGATCACTTGCTTTTTCCCAAAATCATTGAAACAAGTCATTGGTAGAGGAGAAGTTAAAACAATATGGGAGATAATTCCTATAATGTGTTGCACGTTTAACCAACATCGATCATTGCTCCTTAAAAATTTGTCTGGGCTTGAGGTCAATCTGGAGGGACGGTCGACCCCCTGATTCTTATCAACATAATCAAAAGGAGTTAATCCTAGTAAAAAAGGAGTGCACTGAATGTCAGACGTGGGATCCCTTTTTTTCTTTCTTCCCTTCTATTTTCCTTTGAAAAGGGAATACATTTGACGAAATTAAGCACAAACACCAACAATAAAAAATGATTTCTGTTGGGTCTGCAGCTAGTGGATGTGTCGGAATTTTGTTACTCATATTTTTATGTGGAATAAGTGTATGTACATGGTTTTTCAATAGAATTTGTGTGTGCATATATATACATACACACTTTTGAAGTAAAACGGATATGGAAAGACCCTATTAAGTGATTTATAGCCAATATTCATCTCTAAATAGTCATCACCTTATGTGGTTACTTCAAATACTCATTTTGATGGCTTGACTACGTATAACAGGTCAGATCGTTATGAAAATAATGTGATGCCCTCACTTAAAATCGGAGCTTTTGATAAATGACTATGATCGACCAAAATGTAGGTAGAAATTGGACCTCGATGGCCACCCCCATTCACCCACCCCTTTTCTTCTTTATTAGAATAAACAACGAGTCATTGACTCTTCAGAAGGAAAAAAAGTCGAGAGTTCATGTCTCGTACGGGTCTCCCAAATTTTTCTACGGTGCAAAGTATTTCATTGGACATTGCTACAGATTTCAATTGGACTTATTGTAATCGAAAAATCGAAGACAAGTCTATCTTGGTATTGTGCTTCAACAGTCTCTGTAAAAAAATGAAAACAAGTTCAAAGAGTTAGTCTCTGTACAAATTCTCGTGATGAGCTATCTGAAAGAATTTTTCATTGTATGGCTTCCAAAGCTTCTGTGAATATATTTCCCTTAGAGTTTTAACAAGAAGAACTGTGGACAACACTTTGTCTTTCTGCTTAAAAAAAAAAAAAACAAACGAGCACCCAAAGAGGTGCTAGTCAAGTTCGTTCTTTTATGGCATGATCAGACAAGCAAGTCTCACTCACAAAGCAGCTATAGAATAATCTATTGAGATGTTATAGCGTAATCATTCAATTGTGGACTAACCCTAGAGGCAAAAGCAGCTAAGCCAAAACTGACTCGGGGGGGGAGGGGGGGGGGGCGGGGTATTCTGGAGGTGAGCAAACTGGATTGGACCAGCCCAAACCTGACCAATACTAAACTAGACCAGCCAAGTTGGTTTGGTCCTTGAGGGGGGCGGTCCGGTTCTCAATCCCAATAAATGGGATTGATGACGCAATAGTCTAGTTCTCGGCTTCATGATGGATGGTATTGAATCAGACTACCTAGAATGTACACACACACACAAACACATATATAAATGAAAAAATTGAAGAACTGGTTAACCTAAATTTCTCTCTATCCATTCGACATTCACTCTTCTCTTCTCACTAGAAGGTCACCTTCAAACGCAGCCTCCAATCATATTTATCGATATGTGGTCTCCAATTGTGTTTTCTTTTGACTATATTTTTCAAATCTATTATATTATTCGCACTTGGATTTAGTAAAGTACAAGTGTAATCCCACTTTGAGATTAATTATTTCCAATTCGAGGAGAATGATGCAGGAACATAATTCCGCTTCAGTTGTTTTAAGTATTTTTCTTCCTAATTTAGTCTTTGCTCGTTATTTTAGGATTACAATTATCGTGTGATGGTTGTATTATAGTCATGTGTATGTTTTATTGGGCTGGATGGTTAAGATTAAGAGTTATTAGTTTAGATCCAAAGATTATATTTCTATAAGTAGCTCGTGTTAGCGGTCCCTCTGTGACTAAATCAGGACCGGACCGAACTGCCGGTTCTGGGCCAATCCGGTCCTGATCCGATCCCTGGTCCTGAAAAGTTGGGGACGAAGACTACCAGTCCGATCCCCGATTCCATAGCGGGACCGGACTAGACCAGCCCGGATTATGCATAGATTTTGATAAATGACTACTACCTTTTAAAACGAGACCAAAATGTAAGTAGAAATTGGACCTTGATTGCTACCCCCTTTCACGCACCCCTTTTCTTCTTTATTGGAATAAACAACGAGTCATTGACTCTTCAGAAGGAAAAAAAAAAAGTCGAGAATTCATGTCTCGTACGGGCCTCCGAAATTTTTCTACGGTGCAAAGTATTTCATTGGGCATTGCTACAAATTTCAATTTGACTTATTGTAATCAGAAAATGGAAGACAAGTCTATCTTGGCATTGTGCTTCAACGGTCTCTGTAATAAATGAAAACAAATTCAAAGAGTTAGTCTCTGTACAAATTCTCGTGATTAGCTATTTGAAAGAATCTTTCGTTGTATGGCTTCTAAAGCTTCTGTGAATATATTTCCCTTTGAATTTTAACAAGAGGAACTGTGAATCTTTCTGCTCCAAAGAAAAAAGGTGGGGAGAACCTTTAGTTGGACCACCCAAAGAGGTGCTAGTCAAGTTCATTCTTTTATAGCATGATCAGACAAGCAAGTCTAGCTCACAAGCAAATATAGAACAATATACTGAGATGTCATATCATAATCATTCAATAGGAGACTAACCCTAGAGGTTAAAGTAGCTCTGGCAAAATTGATTTAGGGGGGTGTTGTAGAGGTGAGCAAACTGGATCAGACAGGCCAGGTTGGTCTAGTCCTTAAGGGAGGTAGTTTGGTCCTTGGTCCCAATAAATGGGACCAGTGAGCAGGTGATCCTATTCTCGGTTTCATGGTAGATGAAACTGGATCGAACTACCCAGTATATATATATATATATATATATATATTTGAAGAGCTAATTAACCTAATTTTCTCTTCTTCTGTTCGATATTTACTCCTGTCTTCTTGCTCGATGCTCGCATCTCACTTTCCAACGCAACCTCCAATCATGTTTGTCAATATGCAATCTCTAATTGTGTTTTATCTTCACTCAATTTGTATTTTGTCCTAACTATATTATGCAAATCCATTGTCTTATTCATACTTAGATTTAGTGAAGTACAAGTTTGATCTCACTTCGATACCAAAAAAAAAAAGTTTGATCTCACTTTGGGCTTGATTTTTTCCAATTCGAAGGGAATGATGCAGGAACATAATTCTATTTCGGTTGCTTTTAGTATTTTTTTTTTCTTCCTAATTTAGTCTTTTCTCATATTTTTAGGATTATAAGTACTCATGTGATGGTTGTATGATGATTATGTGTATGTTTTATTAGGTTGGATGATTGAGATTGGAAGTTATTAATTTAGATCCACGGATTAGATTTTTATAAATAACTGGTGTTATCGATTCCACTGAATTGGACTAGATTGGACCAGCGGCTAGTCCAATCCTGGTCTTATCCCCGGTCTCCAAAAATTGGAGATTGGGACTACCAGTCCGGTCCCTGGTTTCATACTAGGACCAGGCCAGACCAGATTGGACCATGCACAGCTATTGATAAATGACTATGATCTTTTAAGAGAAGACCAAAGTGTAGGTAGAAATTGGACCTCGATGGCTAACCCCATTCACACGTTTTCTTCTTTATTAGGATAAACAACGAGTCATTGACTCCTCAGAAGGAAAAAAAGAAGAAGAAGAAGAAGAAGAAGAAGTCGAGAGTTCATGTCTTCCACGGATCTCCCAAATTTTTCTACGGTGCATAGTATTTCATTGGACATTGCTACAAATTTCAATTGGACTTATTGTAACCAGAAAATGGAAGACAAGTCTAACTTGGCATTGTGCTTCAACAGTCTCTGTAAATAAATGAAAACAAATTCAAAGAGTTAGTCTCTATACAAATTCTCGTGATGAGCTATTTGATAACACCAGTTATTTATAACTCAGCCATTTTTTTTGGTTTTGGGGGGTGGGCGTTCCATCGGAAAAAAAAAAAAACATCATAACTAAAGCACTCCAACCGAAGGAGCTATAAGCTGATGAGCAATGTTTTGCGCTAACACGTAATGTTGTATCAAGGAATGACTTCCATCTCAAGAATCAGTTTGTTTGCATACTCCTCTAGATTAATTCAGTGTCTACATCTTCTCTTCCACTAATCCAGTTCTACCTGGCATGCGGGAGCTAGCTAGGGTATGGAATAGATATTCATCTTGGTCTTTCGGCCTACTTACTATTCATTTCAACTCATTTTTATACGATCATTTCATCTTACAGTATCTGTGGTATCATATAGATGATCACGGCTGCTTTTAGGAATGTTTTGTTCATCTAACTAATTTTTTTAATTACTTAAACAATCTAACTAAAATCTTTTTTTTAATTGCATACGGAAAGTGAAAGAGAAAGAGAAAGAGAAAGAGATTTGTCCTGCTTATTGGCTTGATCATTGAAGCGAGTGCAAGTTAAATGTTTCTTTACTGAACCTCCCATTGCTCTCTTTCTAATAAGATACAGCCGACCATGAAAAAAGATTCATAGAAAGTGTGCAGTGAAGGATCTTTAGAGGAAGCCATTCTTTACTTAAGTCAGTCCAAGCTTGACAACTCTCAAATGCCAAAAGTCCCATATCTTTTTTGGTTGGACTAACCTAATCGGTGATTTCTGACAATTCTTTCTTCATTTTGAGAGAGAGGAAGAAGCGGAACTCCAAGAAAAATTTCTATACTTTATGGATAACAAATTCATTTTTGAAAGATAATAGGAGACTTTACCCATTTTCAAACATGAGAATAGATCTGATTCCAATACGGACTACCCATTTCAATTCTATTATATTGATGCCAAAAAAAAATGTATGTAGTTTTAAAGAATATGGTGTGATATATTATTCGGTGGCCAAACCATATAATTTTTGTCTCATATGTTCTATAAGTAGCTTTACAGTTGAGTATTGCAAATCGAAAGTGTGACATTTGAGAGTCCCACGTCGGTTGGGAAATAACTTGTTGAGTGATTCATAAGTTGAGACTCGCTCTCAAATGATCACCACTCGAATAGATCGGGTCATTACGGAATTAATGTCAAGCTTTGATTTATGCCCGGAGCTTTTGAAAAATAACCGTGATCTTTTAAGAAGAGACCAACATGAAGGTAGAAATTGGAAAGCAACGGGGATGGCTTATTTTCAAGAATCAACAAAGACTGATCGGAAACGACGAGCGACTCTTTCGACGAGAAACTTTAAGAGTTACGCATCTTGTATTGGTCACCCAAATATTTCCTTTAATTATCACAAAAAAACCTCAAATTGATACACTTATGATAAATTTACCCTAAGATAATTTTTTGAACCACCAAAAATCTGAAACCGGTACAAATGTGACAAATTTACCACCTGTTAATCTACATTATATTTTACTATCAAATTGTTGAGTTAGATGACATGTAGTAGCTAATGGGTGCACTAATTTGAGGTTTTTACCCTCCATTTTTCACAGATATACCTGTTTGATTTATTTGTGGTATTAACTTAATGTAACGGAAATCAACAGAGGGTAAATTTGTCATATATATTCTAGTTTGGGGTTTCGATGGTTAAAAAAATTAGTTTAGAGTAAATTTATCATGAGTGTACCATTTTTGAGTTTTTTGTGATCAATTTTTTTTTTGGATTAACTGTCACCAGTATACTAGTTTAGAGTTTTTCATGGGTTAACCCTTAAGTAAATGAATACTTATCAAGGGAAAAGTACACCTCAAGTACCAAAACGTGTGTACGGCATGCACTTTAGTGCCAAAACTTTCAAAATATTGACTTTAGTGCCAAGGTTTTGTTGGGTTTCTAATTGTCCCGGGCACTCATTATACACATAAAAACATATCATATGCGTAGCGGAAGAAAATAAATTTAAATGGCGCCCTGAATCGTCTTAAAAATCCTCATATACTTTAATCGAAAATTGAATTTTCTAAAGCTAGTTTAGAAACATACCTGGATAACAGAGGTTGGATATGGCTCTGCTTCTTTGTCCTTGAGCCCAAGAGGTGTTGGGTCTCTAGTTCAGACACGCCCCGACACCCGTGCGACCTTGAAGACGAAGATTTGGAGAAACGGCCATCGGATCATGCTAGTAATCCTCGAGGCGTCTCAATCCAAACCTTTGTTTTCAACTAATGGAAAAACAAACTTTGTATATCTGAATTGATCGATTCTTGAGCTCTCTTTCTCATGAAATTTGGCACGTGTGTGTGTGACAGTCACACGTTTCTAAACTTAGTATTTGAGGGCCCTCACCTCTATTTATAGATGATGGAATAAGGGAGAGAAAAAGGGCATCGCCCCTCTAAACCGCCTTATGCGGCAACCCATTGGGAGGCCACCACGTGTTCTTCCAACTAGCCCACGTGACCAGCCACGTGGGCCTCGCTCATTAGGCGGTGGTCAAAAGCGGTTATTTAGCCGCCTTTAACTAGCCCGTCAGCTTATGGGCGGCCCATTCAACGACAATTCTCATCCACGGGCTTTAGACATTCTAGATTTCAAGTCCCTCGAGTTTCGTGATCAAATCACATCGTTTGACGTGCCAAACATCTCTGTCAAACGGATAGAAATTACGATCCTACTTTTGATAATTTATAGAGGATAACTTTCTTATCCCCTCTATTGGATAACTATTCTTATCCAATGATGATGCAAACATGATGTAACCATTACATCATCCATGACATCATCCTAATGTCATGCCTGTGTCATCTATTTCGTCCTTTAGTGAGCACTAGAAAAATGGAACGAATCCAATTCGTTTCAACTCCATTTGACTATCCAAATAGTCCTATCGCATTCTCGTGATCCCGTCTTCGTTATGGATGTCGCCAGATGTTGGTTAAGGCGTGTGACATCCCTAGGTTCACCCCTAAACTGGCAGTGAAATTCCTCAAGGAATTAATTGTCCCAAATTAATCCTTAAATTCCACAAATCGTGAGTGACGTCTAGCAATATATCACGGTTACTTAGTTAGAATGAAGTGCGAGGACAAAGTGAACCTATTGGCCTTGGTTCGGTGTTATTCAGTCCTTCTGTCTTATAATGTCCCGATCGAATGAGAGCCATGGATATCTAAGTCAAACCCACAGATTTGATCATACGCACAAATCTATCTGACTTGTATTCAGCGAGACTCTTCTCGACTTCTGCTTTGGCCAAGGACTTTCTAATGCACTGTCACGTATAGATGGCATAGGATATCAACCTCATCTAATGAAGAGACAGATCCCAACTGTTGCCCACGCTTATGACTTCATATGTGGAGAACTGTGACCATCATGCATAGAAACGGATCAATGATCAGCCAATATCGTACCTGTGAACCACAACTATCCAATATACAAGCTAGTATCGTGGCTCAGGTCTAAGGATCATTAACACACAAAAACCAAGATCAATTGAGACATTGACCAAGTACGAAGTCTCCATGTAAGTCAATCGCTCTTTTGTCACGTTCATTGAATTCGATCGAACTCGTTTCGATACAAACACTTGTGTTCCAGCTTAGACGTCTAATGTCCGATGACTTGTGACTCGTGATCCCTATTGGGCGTCCAATGCTCAATAGCAAGGTTGCGAACACACTGGTTTCAGTTGGCTCGTGGATGCCCAATCCACAATCCTTCAACCATGAACCAATTTTGAAGATCAGAGACAAACTGATGACCCGTCACACATATTCTTGACACCTCAAGAATGGATATCAGTTTCAACTGATCTAATGGACTTTATTCATCTAAAATAAAAGGACAAGATGAATAAACAAGCATCTTGCCATTAATCAAATATCGATAGTACAATGTCTATGCCATACATGTGACCATCACATGGTTGCTTTAGGGCATATTCCTAACAGTTTTTTGAAAATCGTTCATTTCAATGCCAAGTTCCATATGAAACATATTTGATTTGCCGAAAAGTCTACGTGGAGGATGACGTGGCTCATCAAAGGCCAACTTAGCAATTTAGAGAGCAAATAATGTCGTTGAAGCTAAATTCATCTAAACATAAACCCTAAATTTTCAAATTGAACCCTAATTACAAACCCTAACCCATGACAGTGAGCAAGCGACGGTGGTGATCGATGGATGTTTTGAGAGAGCAACGGTGGCGAGCAAGGGACGGCGGCGAGCAAGCAACAGCGACGAGTGAGCAATCGCAGCCAACAAGGGACAGCAGTGAGTGAGGGACGGCAAGCGACTCCACAAGAGAACCGTTGAAGTGAGAAAACAATGGCGGTGACTCCACGACGAGGAGCGAGCAACGGTGGCAACTCTACGACCAATGGGAGACCAAAGACAGCAATTGAATGATATCGTTTTCAATTTCTACCCTTACACAAGCATGTCGGATTTCCACTAGGGTAACTGTTTCTAAAAATTTGTCACATAAGATAATAAAATAAATTGAAAAATTCACATAATTCATTTGGCCAGATTTTGGCTGGATTGGTACTGAAGTGCACGATTTTCTCTGAACTTGGCACTAAAGTGAACATTTTGAAAATTTTGGTACTAAAGTGCACGACGTGCACAAATTTTGGCACTTGCGGTGTACTTTACCCTACTTATTAGTAAAAGATTATAAGGAAACTTAAGTAAATGAGGTTCTCTTTTTTTTTTGTTTATTTAAAAGATGAAATATACTTGATATTTTTTAATTTTTAATTATTCCAAGAGCACTAGTAGAAGCATAATAAGGAAATTCGAGTCAATTAGAATTTGCAACAAACAAAAACTTAAATAAACGGAATGCCCCCAGGTTTCTGTACGTCATCTTATAAATGATACTTACATATTACACACACAAAAATAAAGATATTGAAAATTAGAGAAAACCTTCTTTTGTATTATGGCGATCAAATGATATCTAGGGTGCATTCGTTTCACAGAAAAAAAAAATGGAAAACATAAAAAAAAAATGATTACCTATATCGCTTACAAAATGAATGAACAAAAAATATTGTTATCATCCATAAGACTATTCATGTATAAATTGTTGTTAATAATAAAAACGCTTTTACTAATTAACTACTTTTAGAGATATAACCATTCATTTTTGTAAAAATATTTTTCAAATCATTCTTTTTTTCCTGAAACAACTACCCCTAATCAACATGTGAAGCAAAATCAATGTGTCTTAACCATCCTAGTTCGATTTCCTTAAACTGATTTTAGCCATGCCGCCTACTTTTGTTACGAAAATCCGTGAATTTCTTTTTGTCGCATTAAAAAGTGAAAATAATTATTCCAGTGAAATGCTCTTTAAATTGCCATTTCCTATATTTGACTCGGATCAATTCGTTACCATCACATTTTTGGGCAAAGTGCACGTGAATTATGTTTTAGAGTCCAACACGAAAAATGTAGGCTAACAACCGCCCCCTCTGGCATAAAAGCCGAAATGATGGAAGATGATGGGACACTGTTGAATTAGAAGAACGACGGACTTGAGACGATGGCAGCTTGCGTGGTGTAATGATTGACTAAACTCCAGTAAATTCTGATACCATACTAAAAATAGAATCCAAACAACAAATGAGGTGAATAAGTGGAGGGAAAAGATTCGTATCAAATAGTACTTCGAGTGTCGAAATTGTCAGAAGTTTGTAGTGAGACTTGAGAATCAAATCGCTATGCTAAGAACAAATTGAGCGGCTCACAATCATTAGTAGCCCCACGAAATGTCGTCGCATATTTAATTAAATGTTTTATCTAGCCCTTGAAGATCAGACATTAAGATTGATTTCACATTTAATTGACAACGGGGATGAAGATTTTCCATTGATGCTGCTTCGTCCATCCTACCATTAATATATGGAGCATATTCGGTATGAATATATTTCGGCAATAAAAATTTAAAAAAAAACACACACGCATTTGGGGGAGGCCATCACATCAATTTCTTTTGATAAATATAATCAACTTTCCATACAAGTTGGAAATAATAAAAAAAATGCCTAATTTAAAGGAATAAAATTAATCAGAATCAGATCTAAATCTTGAGCTTCGTCATTGATGACTTCAGCAGCTGAGATCACGATGCTGACGCCATTCCATAGTCCCTCGCCGTCAGTTTCGGAGGTCAAAGCTTGTAAATAATATCATTCTTATACTTCAATATTGAAACGGCACTGGTTTTGGTTGCATGTGCCTCGAGAGCTTGTTAACGTCTTAAACCTTATAGTCCTACTCCGACCAACCCCCAAAAGAAAAAAAATTTATTGTCCCATCAATCTTTTCTTCAGATACATAAATTAGGTTAACCATTTCGATAGAGACTAAACTCTTATGGTCAAGTAAACAATGCTTATCATCCCGCTTAGATTATGTCGACTGTTGACTATTCTTCGCTCTAACCCTAAAAAAAAAAGTTGCCTAGAAAAATCAGTACTTCTACTCACCAACTAACAAAGAAAAAAAAATAAAAAAAATCGAACAAGAAAATAAAAAAAAAATTGGTAATTTCGCAAAAATAATAATAATTCGAATATATAATGTTGAACGCGCGGAATCTTGGCCACCAGGGACAAGTCGATGTAAAAGCCAGTGCCCTCAACTGTTCCAGCATCGTCATTATAGCCTCTGCTCACAGTTGCTCCGTACACGTCATCCCCCACCTTCTTCTATATATTTGCTTGCGATCTTAACCGCAGCTCACCTTGAAACCTTCTCTGGCAACGGGTAATTGAAGCCTGAGATCCCGGGCCAGAGACGTCGATCCATATGGGGGAAGTAGCCGAGATAGTGGACGGTGGCTTCTGCGACTCTGTGATCAACAGCGACAATGCTATCTCGGCCAAGGCCGCGCCATGCTCCGTGGCGCATGGGGTCCTCACCATTAAGACTGTATCGGTAGCAGACGAGGAGGCTGCTGCCGCTGGCGAAACGGGTGCTGCCGGTCAAGGGGGGAACCCTCGGGACGGGTGGCTCCCGCTCACGGAGTCAAGAGGCGGCAATACCGTGACCGCGGTGTTCCACATCCTGTGCTCCGGCATGGGGATTCAGGCGCTCATGCTCCCTGTCGCCTTCGCTTCTCTCGGTTGGTAAGCCAAAGTCATCTCCTCGTTCTTTCAATTATTTTCTTGAATTCTACTTCAAGCTTTCACGAGATTTGTCTGTTGCTTGCTGGAGAATTCGGCCTCCCAGACGTCTTAGGGTTTTGATAAAAGCTTATTCATTGACTTGCACTCTGAGTCTACGATAGGATGGGAAACCTAGAACTACTTTGTTAAATCAACATGAGAAGACCAAAAACTTTGGCTGAGTTCTTTTGAAGGTGTGAATGCTCTGGAAAGTTTCTTGAATCCTATGAAAAGTCTTCGATTCGAAGCAGCTATTAATGAATATGGTGGAAATTAGAGGCAATATAACCGTCGACTTCACGCATGATCTTTCTCTTTGCCATGGACCTAGGAAATTTATTATAGAATAGTTTTGATGACTACTCTGCTAACCGTATGCTTTGGATAAAATAAATAAATAAATAATAAATAAAAATATTGTGGGTCCACTTTTTAAAAAATTTGTTACTCATAACTTATTGTTATTCTGATAGTCATCCAAAAACCGTTATGCGAGCAAAATCCATGGACCTAATGTTATTTACAATTTAAAAAAATAGCATTTTTTGAACTTCACGTTCTCATCGACAAAAGAAACACTTATTTTTGGGAAACTTGTTTGAAAAATCCTAACCTATTGAATTTTTGTCAATTTACTTCTAAACATTTTAATTTTACCAATTATGTCCTAAACCCTTTCGCTTTTTTTATTTTTTTTCAATTGAGTCAATTCGGATAATTTTAGACAAAAATCATTAACGTTGACAATAATTGTCCTACGTGATCTAATCGATGCTGGCGTTGATAATTTCTAAGAATATTTTTTCTTTTCTTTTCTTTTCTTTACTTACCATGGCCAGCCATCTTAACCTACATAGGACATGCCAACGTCCACTTTAGTGATTTTTTTTTATTGAAATTGGCGGGTGAATTCAATTAACAAAACGTAAAAAGACTTAGAACTCGATTGACATGATAAAAAAATTTAGGATCACAATGATAAAAAAATAATAGGTTTAATATATGTTTTTTTTTTTTCGACGTGTGGGGCCCCGCTTGTATTGGCCGTACCAATCCTCGACTCCACGTACGGTCTTTCTCCTCGTAGGGCACCAAATGATATTCCAAAAGAAAATTTTAGTGCCTTCAGATGATGCCAAAAGGGTCGACATCCGCCATCGCTTTCCTCTCTTCGGCCCCCACATCTGTGCGTTCGACAAAGTTCGTCGGTACCGCTCACCCATAAAAAAATCTGGATCACATGTCTCTATGGTGTCGACATCGTGCGGTACGAAGACGACCCCCATCCATTTGTGGCGAGAACCCGCGGTGAAGAAAGAAGTAAGATTTTTTTTTTTTTTAAATATCAAAATATCAATTGATAAAATCATAGGTAAATTCTAGCCGGTAAGACTGTACAGAAGAACGAAAACAGAATGTTTCCGCCTACTCAATACAGAGAGGGGATGCCACTCAGTAATACAAAACCTCGACACTTTAAGCGGGTTATTACTAGATCCGCCAAGTCTCGGGTTAGCTTTGCGTGCAATAATAGCGAGCGATCACCAGCAATGAACACTGATTAAAAGTGGCCGCGAATGAGTACCAATCATCGTCTTCGACATGAAAAGTCGATGTCCTAACTACCGGGCAAAGGGTACGAAAAGGAAAGCCACTCTTCATATGTTACAGCTGTCGGATTGTCGTGTATCGACATTTTTCCCCTTAAGACGACTGCCGCTTCAAAGAAGACTTTGACTTTTTAGGTCCCCCTTTTTTTTTTCCTATTTTCATTTGAAGTTAGAGACTTCAGTTCTTATTTTTTTTGAAAAATCCACCGCTCATTACGTCGCCTGGCAGGAGGTAATTGATAATGGCGTGGATATGATTTTAGTGGGATATTTACTTTACTAAATTATTATCTGCATCTTCTATTTATGTACTTAGGTTGTGGAGAAGATCCCGTATATTGAATGATCATGCTTTAAAAGCGAAATCCCTATTCTTTCCATTTAATGACTTTGGGTAAAAATGTCTTTTTCACTTTTAATTACCTATATTTGTTTTAATTTGCCGAGTTTGTTGTTATTGAATATTATCTCATCACTATTATTCTTTTAATTTTGAAGGGTTTGGGGAATCATAATTATGTCCTTAGGGTTTCTGTGGCAGCTCTACACAATATGGGCTCTGGTGCAGCTCCATGAATCCGTTACTAGAACCCGCTATAGTAGATTCCTCGATCTCTCCATAGCAGCCTTCGGTAAGCCACGATTTTTTTCTTTTTCAAATATATGTTACCACATCAAATAATTTACATGAAAAAAAAAAGAAACTTTAGTGTTTCCGAAAATCCTATTCCATGCGAGTTTAAAAAATTATTAACGTAAGTCCAATCTAATTTGCTTTAATCTAAGAGAGGGGTGTTTTCTTGTATTTATTCATGGTGGGAATGTTGGCAACTATCCATAATTAGGCATATTGGTTTGTCGGTAATTGAATTAACGTTATCTCAAAAGAAGAATGCAAACATCAGGACCAAGGGTGGGAAAATTGCTTGCCATATTTCCGGTGATGTACCTATCGGGGGGCACCTGCGTGATGCTGGTCATCACCGGAGGTGGGGCCATGGAGCTTCTCTTCAACACCATGTGCGGTGGAGATGGCACCGCGTGTAGCGCCAAGCCACTCAACAGTGTGGAGTGGTTCTTGGTGTTCACGTGCATAGCCATCACCATAGCGCAACTACCGAATCTGCACTCCTTGGCCACGGTCTCACTGCTCGGAGCAATCACGGCAGTCGGCTACAGCAGCCTTATTTGGATCCTCTCCGTGGCCAAGGGTAGGCCTGAGGGCGTGTCCTATGAAGCGTTGATTGAGGCGAAGTCGAACGAGACAAGAATCGGCAGTGTTTTGAATGCTATCGGGATCATTGCTCTATCGTTTAGAGGTCACAACCTTGTGCTTGAGATTCAGGTAAAATAGCCAACTCTTCTTTCGTCCAACTTCTTCGCCTTTTCGATGATGACAAGAGGAATTCATACCGTCCTTACTTGCGTCGGTTGCAATGGATAAAATGGCTCTCTCAAATTCAGCAATGATGACATGCTATGTTGCCATTTTGTGATGCAGGGCACATTGCCTTCAACCCCAAAATGCCCATCCAAAAGGCCAATGTGGAGAGCTGTGATCATCTCCTACTCACTCGTCGCTCTCTACTTATACTCTTTAGCCATTGCCGGATTCTGGGCCTATGGAAACCAAATCCCGAATGGAGGACTCTACATTGCTTTCCCTCAATTTCATGGCCGTGACACACCAAAGCTCGTGATGGGTCTAGTCTACCTCCTCATAGTGGCCAGCTGTCTCAGCACATTTCAAATCTATGCCATGCCAATCTTCGACAACTTGGAGCTCCAGTACACCGGCATCAAGGACCACCGCTGCTCGCGGCGGGCCCGCGCCTCCCTCAGGGTCTTCTTCGGCTGCATTGCCTTCTTCGTGGCAGTGGCACTCCCCTTCCTGGGGAGCCTGGCCCTACTGATCGGGGGGATGACTTCCACATTGACATTCGTGTTGCCATGCTTCATGTGGCTGGTGATCAAGAGGCCCCATCGTAAGAGCAGTGCGTGGTGGCTCAATGTGGGGCTAGGGTGGCTTGGTGTGGTGTTGTGGGTGGTCATGGTGGCTGCCGCAATCTGGGTATTAGTTGATAGAGGGATTAATGCTAACTTCTTCGATCCTTAAGAGTGACATGGAAAAATATTGGTCAAATCCAAAAATGACCAACTTTTTTGTTATTATTGATGGGTATCAGCTTCTGTCAATAAGAATAGAGTTTGGTCAACAATAAACACAATAATTGACAACATAAAGGGATGGACAACTTGTTAAGCGAGTCATCGATGAGGCCTTATCAAGACTTGAGAAGTTGATCTACAAATTGATTGACAATGGGCAATCGACACGAGGACATATCTATTGGGTGGTTATGTTTTTTTTTTTTTTTTGGGAAAGGTAAGTATTATAAGCTACTCAAAGTACGATTACAAAAAGCCGGAACATAAAAACCTCGCACCAATTAGGACACCAGCGTGTCCAAATAGGTACGAAGGTATTGGATGGTTATGTTTTGTTGCCACTAATTTAGGGATTTTTAACTTCTTGTCGATATTTTTTCTAAATAGTAGGAGTTAGTGGATAATGCAACATTAATTATGGTTAGTGGATTATAGCAGTAAATAATAGTTATTAAATATAATAATTCACTACAATCGTCCATTTAAGAATACAGATGAAATTTAGGTAGAATCTGGAACCTATGACTAGATAGGTTCCAAATTTTAGGGTATAGGGGTAGGTTTCATTTTCGAAAAAAATAATTAAATTGTTTCAATTGGTAGGTTTCAAGTTTCAATTGAAATGTATACGGAACTTGGAGTTGTTTACCTTTACATTTGAGATGGCCATCAAATCAATTTCTTTCAATAATATAATCGACTTTCCACCCAAGTTGGAGATTAAAAAAGGAAAGTACTTAATTTAATGGACTAAGATAAACTGGAGCAAGACTTAATCCTTTTTATCTTCTTCTCGAAACTTAATGAGCATGGGACCTTGACATCAGCGTGGGCATCAAATGACGTCACGATCTGATATCACGAGGCTGACGTCATTCCCTGGTGCGTCTGCGAACCTTATTCCACACGTTCCCGGGGTCCAAACGCAAATTTTTCTAAGGAATCTTCTCTGTGGGAGAGAGAGTTGAATGCCGGTACGCAATAATATAACAGCACAGATTTCGTCATTGTAATTAGGAAAGAGGTACGTTCCTATTTTTTTTTAATTTATTACAAATACATTATTAAACAAAAATTCCAAAGACACTTACTGCCGCAGACATAATATAACGCATTGAATATCCTCTGAATAGTGCGATTTCTTTAGGAAGAGAAAAACCGTCGAGATAATTACTTAAAGATATTTGCAATAATTACATTTCAAAGAAAAGCCTATCTTTTATAATATTGAGTACGAATCAACAAATATTTATGATCACATGATACTTGTCCTGTCACATATTTTATGAGCTAAAATGGAATCTAGGTCAAATTATACCCAAATTTTGTTAACTTAGGCTCATGTATTTTAAAATTCACCTTCCCGTGCACCGTCAATATCTGTCTTCGATAGAAACATACACATAAAATTCCATAGAACAATGTGCATCACGCGGCCTAGATTAAGTTGACTTATGACTATCGTCGGTTGATCTTGCCTCCCCTAGAAAATGCCTCGCCAAAGTCATTACGTCAAGGCCAGTGCCCTCAACTTCTCCATCCCGCCCCATCTTCGCTCGCTCCATATAACTGAGAGTTCGAGATCTCGGGTCGGAGATATCTAATCCGTATGGGGGACGTAGCCGAGATAATTGACCGCGCCTCCGGTGACAACAATGCTGTCTCGGCCAATGCCACACACGTCACGGTTGCCATCGCAACTGGCTCTACCGTCGCGGACGAGGCCACTGCCGCTGCTCCCGAGGCAGAACCTCGGGATGGGTGGCTTCCGATCACGGAGTCGAGGGGCAGCAGCACCGCATCCGCGGTGTTCCACATCTTATGCTCTGGGATGGGGATTCAGGCGCTCATGCTTCCCGTTGCCTTCGCTTCCCTCGGTTGGTAAGCCAGAGTCATCTCGCCTTTTTTTTAAATTATTCTTATTTTCAAAGTTTCTTATGTCACTGGGATTCAGTCATTTCTTATTTTCGGAGTTTCTTATGCTTCCCGCCACTTAGGATCGTGTGGCAGCCCAATTTCCACACAGGCCCAATCATGGCTCGGGCCTTTTTTTTTTAATTTTACATTTTTTTTTATATTGTAATTGTAACATTTATAATTATGCAAATTTATAAATGTAATTTTAATTATTATTTTGAAGAAAATTTCTATGATATAATTATCAATAATTAATTAAAAATTTATTGAGGTATATTTAATTAGTATGTAAATAATTAATAATTAAATTTACATAATTATAAATATTTTAAATATCAAATAATTAAAAATAAAAAATGAAATTAGTAATAATTAATTGAATAATCTATTAAGATATACTTAATTAATTTAATTAATAGACAAATATAACAAAAAAAAACTTCATAGGGCCCATGCTGCAGCATTTTTTTAATTTCATATTTTTTTACAAGTTTTTAATTATATTATATTTATAAAATTTATATTTAAATAACATTGTAAATATACTTTTTTATATTGAAGCTTATTTTTATAACATAATTATTAATAATTAACTAAATATTTATTAAAATATGTGTAATTAATTTATTTAGTATGTAAATATTTAATAAAAAAATATTTACGAGGCACGTGCAGCAACATTTTTTTAAAATTTCTTAT
Organism: Psidium guajava; assembly: GCA_016432845.1. Lineage (NCBI taxonomy): Eukaryota > Viridiplantae > Streptophyta > Magnoliopsida > Myrtales > Myrtaceae > Psidium > Psidium guajava. The sequence goes on from CM028225.1 coordinate 16,365,440, forward strand.
TTTTACATTTTTTTAATTATGTCATATTTATAAAATTTATATTTACATAAATTTGTGAATATAATTTTTTATTTTGAAACATATTTTTATAACACAATTATCAATAATTAATGGAATATTCTAGTAAGATATATGTAATTAATTTAATTAGTGTGTAAATAATTAATAAAAATATTCATGGGACCCATGCTGCAACATTTTTTTAATTTCTTATTTTTTTATGTCATTTTAATTATTTTATATTTATAAAATTTATATTTATACAAAAATTGTAAATATAATTTTTTATTTTGAAGCTTATTTTTATGGTGTAATTATCAATAATTAATTCAAAAATTTATTAAGATATACGTAATTAATTTAATTAGTATGTAAATAATGAAAAACATTATTTAAAAGGCCCATGTGCCAGTATTTTTTAAATTTCATATGTTTTACTTGTTTTTAATTATTTTATATCGATAATGTTTATAATTATATAAATTTAATTATTAATTATTTACGTACTAATTAAATTTCACTACATATATCTTAATAAATTTTTTAATTAATTATTGATAACTATGTTATAAAATAAGCTTCATAATAATAAAAAATCATATAATTATAAATGTTATAAATATAATATAAAAAAAATACGAAAATTAAAAAAATTCAATTAATTATTGATAATTGTGCTCTAAAAATAAGCTTCAACTTAAAAAAATAATATTTGCAAGCCTGTATAAATGTAAATGTTATAAATATAATATAATAAAAAATTACGAAATTAAAAAATTTTAATCAATTATTGATAAAAATAAACTTCAAAATGAAAAACATTATGTTTACAAATTCATATAAATATAAATGCTATAAATATAAAATCATTAAAAACATGTAAAAATAAGAAATTTAAAAATGCTGTCACACGAGTCTCATAGGTATTTTTTGTTAATTATTTATATACTAAATAAATTAACTACATATATCATAATAAAATTTTCAATTAATTATTAATAATTACGTTATAAAAATAGGCTTCAAAATAAAAAGCATATTTAAAAATTTATTTAAATATAAATTTTATAAATATAAAATAATTAAAAACACATAAAACTGTGAAATTAAAAAAAATGTTGCAGCATAGGCACCGTGAATTGTTTTTAATTATTTACATACTAATTAAATTAATTACATATAACTTAACAGATTATTCAATTAATTATTAATAATTTCATACTTTTTACTTGTTGTTAATTATTTTATATTTAAAATATTTATCATTAGAAAAATTTAAGTATTAATTATTTACATACTAATTAAATGTAACTTTATAAATTGTTTTGAATATCTATTGATAATTATACTGTAAAAATAAGCTTCAAAATAATAATAATAATAATAATAAATACATTAATAAATTTATATAATTATAAATGTTATAAATATAATATAATAAAAATGAAAAATTTAATATTAAAAAAAAGGCCTGAGCAATGATTGAGCTTGTGTGGCTATAATATAATAAAAAAATATGAAATTAAAAAAAAAAAGCTTGAGCCATGATTGGGCCTGTGCGACTATTGGGGTGCCGTAGGGGCGTGGGCGGCAATTAAATTGCAGCACGAGGCTTGGACGGCAATTAAATTACCACGAAAGGCCCGATCGGCATTTTGAATGCTGAACATGGTCGGGCAGGCATTTTGAATGCCATGCGAGACCCGAGCAGCATTTTAAGTTCCTCGCGGGCCCCATTTTGGTAAATAAGTTTTTTTTTGCCCCAATTTCGTAAATAAATTTTTTTAGCCTAATTTGGAAAAAAAAAACCCGAGAAATTGGCCTCCAAGATTTCTAGGGGAATACAATCTCAAATGATGTGTTTTCGCTAATTTCTTGATCTTGCTCAAGTAAAAAGAGAAGGGTTTGGATAAAAGGAAAAAATTTTCTGACAGTATTGATCTACACATTATTATCACGTGTTTTGCATAAAGTATTCATATAACCGACAGTACTGTCAGACCGTTAAATTAGCAACTTTCTTGGATAAAAATTAATTCATTTCTTGTTTTTTTTTTAGATTATTCATTGACTTGCATACTTTGAGGTCTTCCAGTCTAGGTCTAGGACGGGATGGGAAACCTAGGATTTGATAAATAAACTTAAGAAGACCCAAAACTTTGAGTAAGTTCTTTTGAAGGTGCGAATGCTCTTGCAAAATGAATTAGAATGTTGTTTTATACATTCATGTACTTTATATGGCACTAACATTAGAAAAAAATATTGGATTGGTCGGGGTCAATACATGTCTGTGCGCCTCAACCAACCTGTCCTCTCATGACCCTCTCTCCCCTCTATTTCTCTATCTCTCTCCTCTGTCTCCTTATCTCAACTCTCTCATCTAGCTATCACAAGAGGACAGGTGTCCTCTCATAATTGGCTGGGACGCACGGATATATATTGGCCTCGCCCCACCCAATACTTTCTCCAAAGTTCATCGGTACCACTGATCCCAAAATCTGGATCACACATCTTGTTTTGTTGTGGACATTGTGTAATGCTAGAATCTTCCTTTTTCTTGTCCTTTTTTTTATTAAAATATCGAAAAAAAAGTTGAGTTTCTATCAATTTGTTAAGAAGTTCGGAACGACCTACATTCATTTTTCAATTACTTCACATTCAGAAAGCTATATACCGATATTTTTCTCCAAACACTAAATGCCGTTTAAGAACGACATTTTTTACTAAATTATTATTAGTTACTTCTATTTACATATTTAGGCAGTGGAGAAACTGCTACTCCTTCCATTTAATGACTTCCGATAAAAATGTCTTTTTCACTTTTAATTACATATGTTTTTTTGATCTATCGAGTTTTGTTATTGTTGGACATCATCATCATCATCATCATTATTATTATTATTATTATTATTATTATTATTATTATTATTATTTTGAAGGGTTTGGGGAGTCATAATTCTGTCCTTAGGATTTCTGTGGCAGCTCTACACCATATGGGCTCTAGTGCAGCTCCATGAATTGGTTCTTGGAACTCGCTACAGCAGATTCCTCCACCTCTCCATTGCTGCCTTCGGTGAGCCACCATTTTTTAAAATATGCGTTATCAAGTTAACCAATTAATATAAGAAAATAAAGAAAGAAACTTTAGCATTTCCAAAAAATATATCTTATCGTGGGACTTTGAGAATCATTAGTGTAAGTCCACTCTGACGTTTTTTTTAATTTTTATGTGCATTTGCCTGCATTTTTTTTCACGATGGGAAAATCGACTATTATTTATACAGTAATTAATTTTAACAATATCTTCAAAATAATATTTCAGGTCCCAAGTTGGGGAAATTGCTCGCCATATTCCCCGTGATGTACCTATCAGGGGGCACGTGCGTGATGCTGATCATCACTGGAGGTGGGGCTATAGAGTTTCTCTTCAACACCATGTGGGGCGGAGAAGGCGCCGCTTGTAGTGCTAAGCCATTGAACGGAGTGGAGTGGTTCTTGCTGTTCACGTGCATGGCCATTGTCATAGCTCAATTGCCGAATCTGCACTCCATGGCTGCAGTTTCACTCGTCGGAGCAATCACAGCCATTGGTTACGGCACCCTAATATGGATCCTGTCTGTCGCCAAGGGTAGACCCAAGGGCGTATCCTACGAACCGTTGATTGGGACGAAGTCAAACGAGGCGAGAATCGGCAACGTCTTGAATGCTATTGGCATCATTGCGCTCTCTTTTAGAGGTCACAACCTTGTGCTTGAGATTCAGGTAAAATGGCTAACTCTTCTTTTATTCAACTTCTTCGCCTTTTGATGACCATGAGGAATTCATGCCGTCCTTACTTGCACCGGTTACGACATATAAAACTCATGGAGCTCTAGAGAGCTCTCCCCCTTAGAACGGGGCAAAATAGGGTGCGTTGGGATTAGAGTTTTGAATCCTACACTCGATTCAGCTATGATGATTTGCTATGTGCTCATTTTGTGATGTAGGCAACATTGCCTTCAACCCCAAATTGCCCATCCAAAAGGCCCATGTGGAGGGCTGTGATCATTTCCTACTCACTCATCGCTCTCTCCTTGTACTCTTTAGCCATTGGTGGATTTTGGGCCTATGGAAGCAAAATCCCAAACGGAGGACTCTATATTGCTTTCCCTCAATTCCACGGTCAACACACATCAAAGGTTGTGATGGGCCTTATCTACCTCCTCATAGCGGCCAACTGCCTTAGCACCTTCCAGATCTACGCCATGCCGGTCTTCAACAATCTAGAGCTTTGCTACGTTGGCATCAGGGACATCCTCCATTGCCCACGACGGGCCCACGTATCCCTGAGGGTCTTCTTTGGCTGCATCACCTTCTTCGTGGCGGTGGCGCTCCCCTTCCTAGGGAGCTTGGGCCCACTAATTGGGGGAATGACTTCCACATTAACGTTTGTGTTACCATGCTTCATGTGGTTGGCAATCAAGAAGCCTCATCGCAGGAGCGGCGTGTGGTGGCTCAATGTTGGGCTAGGGTGGCTCGGCATGGTGTTGTGGGCAGTGATGGTGGCTGGGGCGATCTGGATATTAGTTGATAGAGGGATTAATGCTAACTTCTTCAATCCTTAAGAGTGCCTTGAAAAAATATTGTCGACATTAAAAAATGATCTACTTTTTGGTTGTTATCGACAAGTTTTACAATTAGTCGATGAGTTTGGTTAATAATGAACACAAAAATTGATAACTTGAAGGAAATTTATATCTTGCTAATGAAGTCATCGATAACATTAGCAATTAATAAGAGCTTTTATCTAGACTTGAGAAATTGATCAACGAATTCATTGACATCGGGCAACCAACACGAAGACATAATTGCTAGGTAGTTTTGTTTTGTTGTCACTAATTTCAAGTTATTTAAGTCCTTGTGGATACTTGTTTTAGATCATTGGAGTTAGTGGATAACACAACTTCTTGTGATTGCCATTAAAATTTATTTGTTGTTCGACTATCAAAATGGTAATCATTGCATGTAACTGTCGATTAAGGGGAATATCATAAAAATTGGAGCCTAGGTCAAGTTTAGGTTGAGTCAAATCAGGTACGAGTCGCTAAAAAATTGATCAATTTTGGTTAATATGAGCTAAATTGATCAAGTTGGGTTGAACTCACCAATCTACTCGTTTAACAGGTGACAACTAGCACGTGTAATAATTGATTAATTAGTGATAACGGGAATTAAATCTAGGTTTAATACTATATTAAAATGTTCAATAAAAAAATGAATTAAATGAATGAGTGAAGGAAAAAAATGTACCAAATAGGCCCTTGAGTTTCAAATTTGTCAAAACTTTCTATTTAGACCCGAGAATTAAATAACCAAGGTAATAATAAATCAAACCATTTACAATCATTAATACCACCATGAAATGTCATCGCATACTTGCTTAAATTTTCTATATAGCCCTACAAAAAGGTATGGGTCGCACCTTTTTCACTCTCGATTTAGCTAAAACACTCCCAACAAAGTGTTGTGATCATTTTACCCATTGTGGGTCCTACTATTTAGCATCCTTTGTATTCTCTTGTGGGTCCCGTTTTCCTTCATTTTCATCCTTCTATCTCTTCTCTCTCCTTTTGCCTTCTTTTCTTTCATATTTAAGATGTTTTTTTTTGTCATTTTTCATAACTGCTCAATAAATTGTTTAATTTCGGAGTATTGGTTATTGTGTTAGAATTATCCTAATGTGGTCTATATTAATCAAAACTAATATATGGGTGTCGCGACCCGAAAATTATAATAAGTTTCAGGTGAACGGATTATCAGGTTAATTAGATTAATTAACCTAACGCGGACCCTCCCAAGCCCTACCGAATCGCAACTTTGGTTTTTCTTTAAATGATTTTAAGATTTGGAGTCACCACTAATCGTTCTTGATAGGTCGATTAGAAACCTAAATAAATTAGTGGGAGAACTAATTTATTTCTGCGAACCAGAGATAATGAGTTCGGGGACTTGGTTACGCTAGATTACTCTAACGCCCTTTCGGTACCATTTCATGCAAATTCATTTGGGGTGATTTGGAAAGATTTGGGTCAAACTGATCAGAAGGGTAAAATGGTCATTTTTCAAAGATCAGAAAGTGAAAGCAGGACAAATCAGTTGAATGTGGTCATTCCTTATTTCCCACAATTTACCCATAGGGGTAAAATCATCATTTTTAAAATATCAAGAAGGCAAATCATCCAAAAATAGGATAAGCCTATCGAAATGGCCCGTTTCTTGATTTTTGAGATTTTTCTGAATTTTTTCAAAATTTTTCAAGACAATTTGCCCACAAAGGGCGAAATCGTCATTGTGGAAATATCAGGAAAATTGAAAAGGCAGAACCACTAGAAATGGGATTGGCTATTTAAAATAGCATTTTCCTGATTTTCGAGGCTTTTTGGGATTTTTGGAAATTTTTTAGAATTTATTTTTCATTTTTTAAAGAATTTTCTATTATTTCCTAATTCTTATTTCATTTTTCATTTTTCATTTTTCATTATTTTTTTATTTTATGATTTTTTTTAATTTTATTTATCCCGAAATTAGTAATCTGGGCTGGGCTTCTAAGCCCGACCTTTCTAAAACGGTAAAATGAGAAGGGCTTGAAGCCCAAACGAGAATTAAAAAGCAAAAGGCTTAAATCCTTATTCCAAAGCCAACTTGATTTAAGTCTGGACCTGGCCGAATTCGAAATTCAATACAACTAGCCCATATGCCCTCGTTGACCTAGATAATCCCCCATATGCCTAAACCTAAATAAGCCCATTTCGTAACTTACCAAAACCAGCCCACATATCATCTAATCTAAATGAAACTGAGACAAAACGAAGGCCGAACGAGGAAACTTACTTGTCCAAATTGATTGACTGAGTCCCCTTCTTTTTTCTTCTCCTTTTCTAAGCTTTTCACAGGAGAGAAGCACCATAACGAGCTCGTCTTGACCCTAAACAAGACCTCATAAATTATAATATTGGGGAGAACTCATCTTCGGCCCATTATGCACAACAATTTTTCTCGAGGTTAATTGCGGCCCATTTTCGGGACTTACCCCAAATCTTTGTCATCCCGAACAATTCCTCATTGAGCATAGTGGACCATGACATATGACAGCGTAGGATATGGAAGTTACCGAGGAACTAAATTGCCAGTGGTTGCAGGAAGACCCCTCTCAAGTGCCATTTGAACTTGGCTACCAGTTGCCACATATGCCCTGCTTGGATTATGCATGCGTTCGTTGCCTGTGTCGTTGCTCAACTGCATATACCTTCTTTTCCAAGGAGAATGGCCCCTTTTGTATGTCTCTGGAGAGTAGAGCATGATGCACGACGGTCGAGCTGCGTCGTCCTGCAACTCGGACACATTTCGGGTGCGCCTCACACCTGCACTCCAAAAGCTGGTACGCCCACCTCGACAAATTGGGTCTCCCCAAGCTTTGGGCAATTATTTACAGAGACGACTTCAAGCTTCTATGCAGACTTTCAAAGCATCTTTGACCCCTGGCCGACAAGGATCCTTTATACTAACAATTGCCAACAAGATGAGGTCATCCTCAAGGAGCACCCATTTATTAAGACTCTCCTCTTCTGCTGGAACGCTGTCAAGATCATGTTGCCTACAGGCAATGGCAACACATTGCAAGCCCCTTGTCGCCATGTCATTAATAGCTTGCTTGAAGAAATCCTTCTCTCCCTCAATGGACTGGAATTGACCATTTAAATCAACATTTCTCGTACATGAAGCTCAGGCCAACTCTGCTGCTCCCTTCCAATATATGTACACTTCAGAGTTATTCCGTTTGATGGCAACACCTCCACGTTGCTTTCGTGAATTGAATGGGACAACGCGGAGAACTATAAACTCTGATTTGCTTACATCAAACTTCATCCCCAACTTAACTGTCCAGAGTGTCCTCTTCCCTCTATCGACTCCACTTCTTGAATTGTCTCACAACCTAAAACCTGTTGCTTCAACCGGCTTTTCCAGTCTTAGAAAATCGCAGTTCGGGGAAGTCAGTGCTGGATTTGACGCAGATCTCCCCTTGCAACCCATGAACACTTGGTATATACCCAACTTCAACAAGTTTTGATTCAATCGTTCCAGTTTCGACTATCTCCTGGATAGCGGTGCTCTGCAGAGGAGAGGCAACTTGCGGCGGCTGTGCTAACGAGCGCCGTGACGACAATCGAACACGAGAGGGAGCCGAGGCCGCGAGGTGGAGGCGGTTCCGAACATGAGCGGTGTGTTCGGACTGAGAGAGTAGGATTGCTGTGGCGGCGACAAGGCGTTGGAAGAGCAAAGAAGCGAATTCACTGTCTGCATCGTTTCGCTGGGACGAAGGAGCGAAACTCCAGGGAAGAAAGGAGAAGAGGTCGAGGTGAGAAGACCATAAATCTTTTGCCGCCAAACCTAACAGAAAGTCAACGGATGCTTCAACTTCAGGAAGAAGGTGTCCCTCAGATACAGAGGGAACTCTAGTGTGCTTGATCGAGAAGCGTGCCGAGATTGAGACCATCCTCATCAATCTCTACAGGGGTGGGCACAGAGCCTTAGTTGCAGCATCTAACCGCATGTCCACTGGTTGAATGTCAACTGCAGCCATAACTGGCTCTCCCTAGATTCCAAGGACAAGTTCCATCCTTCTTAGTCATAAACGATTTGAAGTAGCCTGATCTGGTATAGTACAAATAGACAATGTAACACCCATTGTCCCAGTCATTTTTTATGCACGCTTTGTCCGTGCTGCAACATCCCTAAGCGAGCACCCAGCTGTGGCGGCAGCTCCAGTAATCTTGTGAACTAAAAATAGTACCAACTGAACCATGAGGAGGACTCTCACTTGTGGACTAAGTACGAATGAGCTTATATCTAAATCAAGCTGTTACCACCAATACGACGCTACCTACATCGACTTGAAAACCAATAAATAAAAAAAGCATCGTCCAGACCAATCAAAACATCCCTCTGATAATTGCATGAACTTTAGAAAACCAACCTCAAGGAGCATGTAAAAATCAATCTCGGCATAACTTTCTTTAGGCACTAGAGGCTGACGTGGGAACACGTTAATCCTGAAAGATGAAAATGGAGATACCCAACCAGTACATCTTTGAGGTCTTGAGACAGTTATCATTAGCGGCCTTCGTTCAAGCTATCGGGTACCCATCCAACCTGCCCACCTTAGGTCGTAACATCTGTCACGATCGTCAAGATCAATGAGCTCGGGTAGTTCCCCAGAGAAATAGTCAAAAGCAACGTCACGCTGCATAAGCTCAAGAAGTACTGTGGTGCTTGCCAAAGGATGCTCACAGGGGACGGTGACGTTTTCATCAACCAAGCCGAGTTCTCTCGTTCGTCTATTATTGCAAGACCCCCTGACCGTTGACGCCTTCATGATGAATACTCCGATGACTATGGACGCCCAGTAGACGAACCAGTTGATGCTGAATTTTCCAGGCTTCTTGATGATCAGCCACGTGATACTTGAGCAAAAATAAAATGTGGGAGCAAAGCCAAATCCGCCAAAGAAATCAAGTAAGTTCCCAAAGAAAGGGAACGTCACTCCAAGAAACAACATAAAAGCAACATCGGTAGACCGAGCGACGAGCCTCAGTGCGATGCCGCGAGAGAAGTTCAATCTCTTCACCATCAACCTCTCCAAAATGTCAAAATGGGGCATCGCATGGACTTGATAACTTCTGATGACATGGACAACCACCATGAAGTTAGCGGGTACGATGAGCCATGCTGGTTCTTCAGCGACATCAACACATTGTGACGTTGGGGGAGAGTCAGACTTTTTTTTTTCACGCAGAGGGGAGAGAGAGCAAGAGAAAAAATGAGTCGTTCCTGTAATGTTGCCGAGCCGTTCGAAGCTCAGTCCATGCTCAGCGCTCATTCGTTGGACTCGTAGTCGCTATCACCTCCCGCCTTTTTTCTGACCCATGATCTAATTTTAGCAGCCCCCGACATCTTCAACTACCTCCCTTCCAAGTTCTCCAGCCCTTCAAGCCTTACGCCTCTTTCTTTTCATTTCTTTTTTTTTTATCCCCCCTGGAGGCCGAGAAGAAGACCTCACGCTCCCGTCCTCTCTCCCTTTTGACACGACTCTTTGGTGTAAAATTAGAATCCTTGTCAGCTACCATTCTACGGAAAGTACAAAGTTGCCGGTTGAGTAGCAGCTGAGTTGATCGTTAGTTTTGAAACCAGAAGAACGTGTTCATCTTCCTCTGTATACTGGCGGTGAGAATCCTCCATGCACGCTCCACTTTCCTCCTTCTTTGTTTTGATTTCCACCGAAAGTGTGCACTCAAACTGGCCTCCACCTGCCTGAATTCTTGGACCACTTTCCATCCTTTAGCCCGCTAATGTTCCCTAGCTCTACAGATTCGAATCTGAAGAGGAACTTAATGAAGATGCTTTCAGATGTTGTGGTATTTGCAATAGTCCCGTCAAAGCAAATGATCCAACCAAGATCTACAAATTCCATGCCAATAGCTCCAAGGAGCAAGGTATATGTAGTCATTTTCGACAGTGAACCATAGCAGCCTTGGTATAAGGAACATCACAAAAGAAATTGAGCTTAGCCTCTGATTTGCTACTTTAATCGGGAACCTCTCGGTAGTGCTCAGATTGAAATCAACAGTATGATATGCTGCCAAGAAGGAACCCATAAATGCTCCTACACCACCCCAAAGGTCTTATTCCATGAAAGCAACGCAGGATAACTAAACTTCAAGTGTGATAGTCTCCTGCTTCTTTCTAGCTGAATGTCCCACATACTGCAATAGGTTTCACCTTTTCAAGAATGCCATCATTTTCCTTTCGGTGCCTTTTCTTAGTGCTTCTTCCGCTCATTTACTTACTTTGCAAGCTTAGATAGCAACTCAACGAAGGAAACTGCAGCTGTCAAAGGGCCTCATTCTCATCAAGGCAAGACCATGAACTTTTATTTATTGAATAGTGTATCCACTTAAGCTTGTCTAGTTCTGACAAAGCAGCATGTTCCTTAAACGAATCTCTCAGAGCTGGATTATTGTACCCCACCTTGTATTACTCCAAAAGACTGCACTTACGTGCATGCTGGAAATTGCTCAAAATTTCACCATTTCGAGCTTGCCTTGCTGCCAAACCAACCCCCCAAATGATCTTACACAAAAGACAATCAAGTTAGACCCTTAAAAAGGCAAAGGGGACCTCTTGGCAAGACGCACCAAACCTGTGAATAAGTTAGAATAGGACCCAACAGATGTGTTGACTTGCTGGATATAACACCTGCAAAGATAACATCAAGAGCTCAAAGAAATCGTGGGAATTCAACGGCTTTTGCAAGTTCATGGGATTCTTTCTTGCTTTTGCATGAATCATGGATCCTCGAGTGTGCATTTCCATGTCTCTTCCTTGTGAAGTCCATACATTGCCAGAGTGGTTCGAAAAGGCTACCTATACTGTTGAAGATTGTAGCTCGTCGTCGGGGGTCAACACAGGCTTGCTTCGGTAGAGGCTCTTTTCGAAAGTCTAAATTACTCTTGCTTCAAAAACTCTCTCCCTCACAACAACCTAGCCAGCAATCGTAGGACTCCACTCGCCAAATACATTAATTCTCGAGAACACCTCGCGACATCGAACCTGTATGTTTGACCGGCGAGTCATGCAAACGTGACAATGTAGCATAGTGAGACGCTTCAAATGGTAAATTGAAATCGGAAATCCGAACGCAGCAATGGAAAGTGCATCATCATGCACTTAAAAAAAATCAGGCTATTAGAGGACAACATCACGACTCTAGAAATGCAAAAATCGAAAATTACGAAGCTAAAATGAATTTTCTATACAATTAATAAAAATAAAAAAAATTAACAAAGTAATTCATGATTCGAAATTAATTTTTGTAGATTTTCTTTGGCCAAAATGAAGGCAAAATTAAAAGAAAAACACTGACTACTTTTTTCATATTTTTGTGGCCTCAAATGCAATTTTATTAAATATTTTCCTAATTTCTAAAAAATTTATTTAAAAAAAAACAAAAAATATGAAAAATTATTTTTTTACTAAAAAATGGTTGCCTAAGCTTGGCCAAGGCTTCCAAAGTTGATTTTTCTATAAATTTTCGAAAAAAAAAATATTGAAAAATATGAAAAAAAAAATTTTGGTCAAAATTGGATCCCTAGGCTCGGCCAAGGTCCCTAAAGTTGATTTTTCAATTTTATGAATTTTTATGGATTTTCTATTAATTTAAAAAGGAAAAATTGATTAAAAATCAGGTGTTAACAATGGGTTAGACATGGCCACGGGCCGGTCCCGGCCCGGAACCGGACCGGAACTGGCCCGTGAAAATCGCCAAACTGGCCCGTACGGCCGGTTCGGCAGTTCCGGTTCCGAACCGCCAGCCCAACGGCCGGTGCAACGGCTATTTTAGCTGTTGCCCTTTTTTTTTAATTAATTTTAATATCAAATATTTTCTTATAAATACCCTCCTCCCCCTTTCATTTTATTCACAACTTTTCTCATTTTTCTTCTCTCAAATTCTCTCAAATTCTCAATCTCAAATTCTCTCAAGTCGCGATACTCGATCCACTTTCATTTCTCTCGAAATTCTTCATTTCTTTTTTGTTGGAAATTCTCAAAAAATGACAAGTGGAAGCCGTGGCGGGAGGGGTAAGAGCTTGTTGGCGCCGATGGGATCGTCCAATTATCCTCAATCTCATAATCCTCAAGATTATGCATATTATGGCTTCGACGACGACGAAATTGAAATCGACAATGTTCCAAATGTCGAGCAACCCGCTCCAACACAAGGTAGCATGAATCCTTCCACCGAAGAAGCGTCAACAACGATGGGACGAGAGGGGTCATCCACTTCCTCGATATGGGAGCACTTTACGAAGGCGCACATTGAAGAAAACAAATATCAACTTACTTGCAAACATTGTGGAAAAAATTACAAATTCGTAAGTGGTCAAGGCGATGGAACATTTCAACGGCATTTGAGGTCAAAACATCCAACGCTAGCTAGGATCGACACTTGTCAACAACAAATTTCCGGGTACGCCAAAACTAACGCTCCTCCTTTATTCCGTTATAGCGAAAATGTTTATAAAGAAGAATTAGCTAGATTTACGGCTGTAGAACATTTATCATTTAATTTTGGTGAGAAATTTGGTTTTAATAATTTTATACAAAATGCATGTACTCCACAAGCAAAACCCGTTTCTAGAAATACCCTTAAACGCCAAATTTTTAATTTGTATAAAAAAGGAAAAGAAGAATTAAAAATGTTTTTTTATGAATTATAATGGACGTGTGCATATAGGTAGCGATGTTTGGACCGATCCTTGGCAAATTCATTCTTAAATGGGCATTACGTGTCATTGGATAGATGATTGGAATATTCAAAAAAGAATTATTGTATTTCGAATTTTTGAGGATAGACATACGGCAATTAATATTTATAGATTAATTAGACAAGTTTTAGAAGAATATTGTTTGGTTGAAAAAGTTTTTTCTATTGGTTTTGATAATGCCGCGACAAATACCGCTTCTATTGAAGAGTTGAAAAAACTTTGTAAACCCACTTTTGGTGGAGAATTTTTTCATGTTAGATGTGTTTGCCATGTTTTAAACTTAAGTGTACAAGAAGGTTTACAAACTCTTAACGTTTTTCTCAACCCAATAAAAATCGCAATCCAATATTTATGGAGACATCCCCAAATTATGAAAGATTGGTGTAGATTTTGTAAACAATATGGAAAAAGGGCAAGAAACTTTTCAAGAGATGTTCCAACTCGTTGGAATTCCACGTACGAATTGCTTAATCAATCTTTTGAATATAAAGATTTATTATGTGCATTTATTTCGACTAATGTTCCTCAACTTAAGTTATTACCACAACATTGGGATATTTGCCAAAACATTTTAGATTGTTTAAAAGTTTTCAATGATGCAACTTATACTTTATCTGGTGTTTATTATCCTACGAGTCATTTATTTATAATAGAGTGCATTAATATTGCTGGTGTTTTTGAAGAATATGAAGACGATGAACAATTAGGTGCAACTATTAAGACAATGAAATCAAAATGGCTAACTTATTATAAACATATTCCTTTTATTTATTTGGTTGCTTCTGTTTTCGATCCACGTACGAAATTAGAAGGCGTAAAAGATTTTTTGACTATGTATTATGGATGTCTTCATTTAGAAATAGAATTAGATATTAATTTATTAAATGGGATAGTTAGCAACTCAATAGTAGCATTATATAATGATTATTATATTAGATATAACGCAACTGATATTGGATCTTCTTTTCAATTTAGTCGCGTAGAAAACGAGAGCGAAGGTAAAATGAGTAGAGGGTATAAAATGCTAATGAGTAGGCAAAAAGACAAAGGGGGCGCACGGATATTTTCGAATTTGATCACTATTTAAGCACTAACTTTAAGACTAACTCATTTGCAAGTGGCACAGATTTTCAAATTTTAGAGTGGTGGAAGGAGCATTCGAGTCAATATCGAATTCTCTCTATCATGCTAGACAGATTTTAGCAACTTCTTGTTCAACAGTTGCGGTTGAACAAGCTTTTAGCACTGGAGGCAACATTTTGTATGATCACATTCAAAATTATCTCCGTAATCTATGGAGGCTCAAGCTTGTATCGATGATTGGACGAAGGCTCAATATCGAAAACAAGAGATGGATCGCAATGTAGAAGCCGAATTTTTCGATGATGGAGCGAGCACCATGACGGGAACCACCGCCGGAAGCGACGATTGACGATGAGGTAAGTATGGGGTTATCAAAGGTAAAAGAATTACATGGGCTTTGATTCTTCTATCCCTAAAAAAATATGTAGGCACTTAATGATAATTCATTAAGTCAAGCCCTTTCTCTCTCCCTTTTTTTTTCCTCTAAGTTTGATTACAATTTTGTAAAATTTTACTTGAAATTTTTATTACTTAAAAAACCGGGCCAGTTTAAGGTTCCGGTTCCGGTTCCGAACTAGAACCGTCGGGTTCGGAACCGTGGCCACCGCTAATATGGGTTGTCTATTAAAATATGATATATACTGTTAATATGTATTAATATAGGCTGGCTTAATGTAGGCCGAAACGACACGACCTATTGAAGCTGAAAAAGCACAACCCGTGATGAGAGGGTCCACGCCGAAACCTCTATAAAAGGCACAAGTTTCCCCTCTAGCCTTTTTGATGCAGAAATTTTAGAACGCATCCTTTTGTTCTGTGGTGGTTCTCTCATTGGCCTGTAATAAAACAAAAGAAATAAAGGGGAAGGCTTGGTCTCGAGAATCATCGTCATTTCACATAAGGATAAATTCCAAACTAGGCATATTCGCTAACATTTTCTTTATGGCATGTGTGTTTCTAATTTCAGTTAGACGATTATTAGGTTGTGTTACATTTGTGGTCCTTACGTTTCGTATCAAAACCGACTAATAAAGAATGGAAACCATTCTATTTCGACATGTTTTCGAAATTTCATCTGATGAAATTTAATTTTGATTACATATTCAGACTCGCCTCATCGATATGAGAAAAACGAGTGGCTTCAAGCCTTCAATGAAGATCAAGAATGGCCAAACACGTCCCCAGGCTCTATGATGGAGTCAGCGAGCGACAACCTCGATGAAGGTTACAATTTTTGACTTATTTTGTGCATTTTTATTTGATTAAATTTTGTTTTGATCACGTATTGGCTAGAGCTCGAAGATACAAGGATTTTGAGTGGCCGTATGCCTTCATCATCCATCAAACGAAGGTGTAGGTACCCATTAAAGGGACATCACGAGTGGAGCTCATGCGCCTTTGACACGAAACGGTGTAACAGTTGTGTTGATGTCATGATGATATCAGCATTGTGTGGTCTGGACTGAATTAGACCCGACCCGATTTGACTTGATTGGTCGACTGAGTTGACTCGATCGGCCCGACCCATTGATTTTTATTTGACCAACGTTGACTGTTGACTTTTCGTTGACTTGACTTGCATTGACCAAACCTTTAAGGGATGTGTGAGAGCATGTGGGAGCTTTGATCAGAGCATGGTTGGCTCCATTGTGCTCATATGGTCTTGCTCTACATTGTGGTATATTTATATTATATATTTAAGGCTTTTACGAATAGAAAAATTGCATATGGAATCCCATGTACTTGCATTTTCAAGGGTATTTTCAGCATTCTTCTTGTATTTTCATTCCATTTTGGAAATAATGATGTAAGCTCACATGTTTATGACCACAAACAGATTGTATTAGTTAATTCATTGATATGTATCAATGAATGGAGTAAAGTAATTGGCATCACATGTGATTTTAGGGACAAATTGCCCCCGTCATTAAGTCTACAATTATATGTACATAGTAAATGTAAGACATAAGGTTTTATATCCTTGGTAAGAGAGATTTTCAAGAATTTGATTGGGTAGTGATCGCCAAAGTAGCACACTTGATTGGGTTTGGAAAATATCGGTATCATATTATGGTTGAATGTCTCCTATTCTAATATGTGGTCATACTCCTAAAGGAGATGATTGTGTATTGATTTATGGAGGAATGCATGTATAACATATTCTTAAGAATTATCTAATCCTAGTGGTTCATACATTCAAAGGTAGTGACTTCACGAATATTGAAAGATATTCTCATGGTCGTTGTCATATTGAGAGTATACAACTACATGTCATGTATTCTGCTAAAGGTGATTATATAATGATGCATGTAACTCTCAATTTGTGTACTTATTGGATTTCAAGTTACATAATTTTTGTTCAATGAGGTCATATGTACAGCATGTGGTTAAAGCGTGACTAATTCCTAGTGGCTCATACACCAAAAGGTGGTGATTCATGAAGGTTGGAATATGTCCTCATCATCGCTATCATGTGGAAAGTTTATGGCTGTATGTTATGTATTTTGCCCAAATGTGATTACATAATAATGCATGTAACTCTCTAAATATGTATACTTATATGGTTTCAAGTTACGCGGTACTCATAAGATGTTAATTATATACATTGCTAGTTAAATCTATCACATTCTCTTTTAAAATACAACTCCATTAGGATTGAGATTCACACTGATTCACGTTTTTAGAAACGAGTAGATGTTTGTTTTAATAGGGATGGAGATGGTAAATGTTTATATTGCTCTTGTTAAGGATTAGCTAGCTTGTCTCATTGAGATCATTTTGGAACCCTAGAAAGTGCATTTTGATGATTGGGAAAAGAGCAAATATGATTTGCTTGTGATCTATAAAGTGATCTATTCATGAGCATCTATATAGTGATTTGCTAGTTGACTATGGTGCTAGACAAATAATGAAAGCTTTGGTGATTAGGAATTGTGACTTGTTTAGTATTGATATTGATAAACATCTGCAAGAATTTTTCATCATAAGTTTGATGGTTGTGGTAGAGTTAAAAGATTATGTCATTAGGATGGTAGATTGGCAGAGTAAGAGGTCTAAAAGTCATACTCATAGAGGAAATAATGATACTGCTAGTCATCTAAGTGTTTAGGTCTTATAAAATTATCCTTTTTAAGAATGATGGTGATCATTACTTCTTTTTAAGAAGAAATGTCACATAAAGAATGATTACAACGAATTCAAAACTTGGTTATCCAAGTGTGAGCGTACAACTAATGATTCTTTAGTATTGGTGTCACATCCCATACCCAGTGAGAAACGCAACATCCCTATTAACTTATACTCACTCAAATGGATAATCACGACGACGACTCAGGATACTCGTCATTAATCCAAACAACAACCAAAGTTCCTACGCTAGCAAAAATGATACCCTATATACACGATGTACGTAGAACAGGTAGAGAAGAGAGACACCTCAGCAATTTAAAACACACTTTTATACGTATAAACAAATCAAGATTTACAATATGCAATCCGTCGACCTCTCAACCCAAATTGGAATCTAGTCGATACTAAACATTCCCCATATACAAAAACTATAATAAAAAAGGGCAAAACATGACTACATCTGGTCATCATCCGCTTCAGGGTCATCCATTTGCTCCTTATCCCCATTTCCATTGATTTCCACTGAAATCCCATGTCCAACTAGTGGGTCACTCATATTCAGGTTCGGGGGTTTGAAAATATGGGAAACTAACCACCGTGAGAACATATCTCCGTAAATTCATCCTTAATCTCACTCAGGATATTACATGCCCTCAGATCCAACTCTAACATGCCCTCATAGACACTTATCTCGCAGAAACAGAAATAATGGCAAACGAGACATGGTTCATCATCAAAATAATCAGGCACGCCAATAATTCATATCTATACAGAAATCAACAATGCAAATGCATGCACATCTTGTGCTCAAATTCTAGCCTCGGCTCTCTAGCCAATTCAACCCACATTAAACGCATTAGGTTCGATTCGCATATCGTACGCATCAAGTCCGTGCGTTAACCCACGTAAACTAACCTTCTCAAGTTGGCACATCTCCTCAAATCTATGCCCTTGCATATGCGCCTCCGCGTGTGTATAAGATCCAGGTGTACAATAACATCCCAGTGCCTCAATCACACATATATGCCTCACTACGCAAAGACTCAGGTTGGTACATCTCCTCAAATCCATGCCTCCGCATATACACCTTCGGCGCATATAAGACCCAGGTGCACAATAACATCTTAGTGCCTCAACCACGCATATATGCCTCATTGCGCAAGCACCGAAGTTAGCATATCTCCTCAAATCCATGCCCCCGCATAAATACCTCTAACACTTATAAAACCCAGGTGCACAATAACATCCCAGTTGTCGCGACCATCCCAAGATTCTCGTATCCCGAGGGAGTTAATGGATTGCTAAGCCCATTTTAAGATTTGGGCTTAGCTCGGGCCCTATCAGGCTCATACCAAATCACGTCAGGAGAATTTAAATCGAAGTCGACCTTAGTGCAGTCGAGTGGCACGTGAATAATGTGCATGCCATCGGAGTTGCCACTAGTCATTCATTGGAGGATATTGTTGACACCTGATTTTTAATCATCCATAAAAATTCATAAAATTGAAAAATCAACTTTGGGGACCTTGGCCAAGCCTAAGGAACCAATTTTGACCAAAAAATAATTTTTCATATTTTCAGTATTTCTCGATATTTTTAATTTCGAAAATTCATAAAAAAAAATCAAGAAAAATGAGAAAATTGCAAAATCAACTTTGGAGGCCTTGGCCAAGCTTAGGCAACCATTTTTGAACAAAAAATAATTTTTCATATTTTTTTGTATTTTTTTATATATATTTTAGATATTATGAGAATATTTAATAAATAATAGCATTTGAGGCCATCAAAATAAATAAAAATAGTCAATATTTTTATTTTAAATCCCTTTTCATGTTGGCCATCACAAATTCAAAAAATCCAATTCGGGGTCGTGTATTCCTTCACGAGCATAATCTCGAGCCTAGCCTAAAAAATTCAATTTGAGTCAATTTATTTTCATTTTTTCACTTTTAGGAGTTGTGACATTGTTCTCTAATATTTCAAATTTTCATTTTGGCCCAATTATACCCAGAATGACTCAATTTTGCAAAAGGGCTTTAATTAAATTCTGCATTATTTTCAGCAGCAAGAAATGAGCTTAAATTTGACATACGGTGAATTTTGACTAAGTATAGGGGAGGTGTGTCAAAAATTGTGAAGAGATTTGGACTTAAAGAAATATTTTTCAGGGACTAAATTGTAAATACTTAAAATTTAGGGACTATAGTGCAAATACCTAACTCTTGAAGGATTATTTTACAAAGAACAAAAAGAAGAGTTAGTAGAGAAATTAGAATAGAAAAGGGAAGATGGAGAAGAGGAGATGGAGAAGAGAAGATATAGAAGAATAGATAGAGAAAATAAGATAAGAATAGAGAAAGGAAAATGGAGAAGAGAAGATGGAGAAAATAAGATGGAGAAACTAAGATAAGAATAGAAAAGGAAAGAAGAAGATGAAGAAGAGTTAGTGGAGAAATTAGAATGAGAAATAGAGTTAGTGAAAAAATTAGAATGGGAGATAGATGAGTGGGTTATAAAAGAAGGAAGAAGTGAGCTTAAGATAGGAAATTTTTTGGGGAGAAAATTTTAGATGTTTGAGAGGGTTTTGGGAGATTGAAGAAAAATTGAAGAGAAAGAAAATACCAAAAAGAAAGAGAAAATTTTGAAGATGGTGGGAGTTTAAAGTTATGAGTTATCATCACCAATTTCTTCATCGATCAACATAAATCAAGAGTTCATCATCATCAACGAGCAAGCAAATTTGAGCTAAGTGCTTTTATTTATTCATTTATTTGTGGTTTTAGTCTCAAATTAGCACAAATTATATACACTTTCTCCATCTCCCTTTTTTCCATATTTTATGGTAGGTAAAAAAAAAAGAACAACTCCATATCAACGATAAATTCCATGGAGGTGCAAAGTGAGCCCAAACAAATTCCAAGGTGCCCATCAAATTTGCAGCTGACCCGTCAACGGATTTTAGTTCAAATTGTTGAAACAATTTGTTGTATTTTATTTTAAAGAACTAAAACCCCAGAATAGAGAGGCAAAGCGCATCCACTGGAGATAATTTATTTCTTGCAATTTAAATTCCTGCACCATCAAACCCCAAAGGGAAGAGCCAAGCCAATGCTAGGCCGCCCATTAGAGGTTTTTACTTACTGCAATTTAAATTCATGCACCATTAAACCCCAAAGGGAAGAGCCAAGCCAATGCTAGGCTGCCCATTGAAGGTTTTTACTTGCTGCAATTTAAATTCCTGCACTATCAAACCCCAAAGGGAAGAGCCAAGCCAATGCTAGGCCGCTCATTGGAGGTTTTTACTTACTGCAATTTAAATTCATGCACCATTAAACCCCAAAGGGAAGAGCCAAGCCAATGTTAGGCCGCCCATTGGAGGTTTTTACTTACTGCAATTTAAATTCCTGCACCATCAAACCCCAAAGGGAAGAGCCAAGCCAATGCTAGGCCGCTCATTGGAGGTTTTTACTTACCGTTATTTAAATTCCCGTAATTTAATTCCTGCGCCATTAAACCCCAAAGGGGAGAGCCAAGCCAAGGCTGGGCCATCCATTGGAGGTCTTTATTTACTGTCATGGACTTCTTGCCGTTTAATTTTTGAATCACCAGACCCCAAAGTGAGTAGACTGTAACACTGCACAGAAGTCGTTAACACACTCCCTCTTTCGGCTTTAGGGAATTTTTAACACTTTGAAAATAAAAAAAAATACCACCCATGCATCCTATCTAAAAAGTGAAAATACAAAAAGAGAACACCTCACTAGAGTCTTATGAATAAACCAAGCTTGAGTTGCCAAATTAGGATATCCATGAAATTAAGGTACCGAAAGGGCATTAGTTCTAATTAACTAGTGTAACCAAGTCCCTGAACTCATAATCTCTGGTTTGTAGAAGTAATTTAGTTCTCCCGCTAATTTACTTAGGTATCTAATCAACCTATCAAAAACCAAAGTTGCGACTCGATCGGATTTGGGAGGGTCCATATTAGGTTAATTCATCTCATTAACCTAATAATCCGTTAACCCGATCGAAAAAAATTCTTAGGGTCGCGATAGGTATGACCGGAAACCCCATCAAACGATTGGGAGATATCGTTCGATCCTACGAAAACTAGAGATCTAGATTCGGGGACTCAGTTACGTCGACATTGCTATCGACACTCTTTCAATACTTAAGTTGAGTGATTCCTTAGTCTAAGAGGTTCGTGAAGGTATTCTTCGAGTAAGGTGAGTCCTAAAAGTCTAATGGGTTCATGCGAATGGGAAAGCTAACCTATCAATCACAACCATAAGGAATAATTGCACAACCAATGAATGAAAGAATCACATTAACGCAAAATAAATCAAGTGATATCCTAGAGGAAATGCCGGCTGAGCCCTGGAATGATTTGGAAAATTTTGGGTCAGGTTGTCCAAAGGAGTAAAATGATAATTTCCTAAGGCCCAGGACGTCAAAAGTGGATTAGTTTTCAGAATTGTTTTTCGAATTTTTGGGCATTTTTAAAATTTTTGAATTTTCCCGAATTATTTGGAAATGTTTTGAGGTTTTTATGATCTTCTAAAGACTTTTCCATTTTTTGACATTTTTTAGAATTTTTTGTGATTTTTCTGAATTCTCCCTATTTTTGGACACCTTCTATGTTTTTTTTTTATTTTTTTATTATTTTTCTAGAATTTTTTTGAAATTGTTTGTGATTTTTAGGGATTTTCCCTATTTTTGGGTATTTTCTATATATTTTTTTGGATTTTATTTTGATTTTAAAATTTTTCCGATTTTTCCAAACATTTTCTACATTTTTTGACAAATTTCCTAATTTTTCTAAAATTTCTATGAACTTTATTAATTTATTAATTTATTTATTATTTTCTTATTTTTAGAATTTCCTAATTTTCTAGAGACTTTCGAAATTTGTTTATATATAATTTTTCCTATTTATATATTTTATTATTTTCGACACTTTTTGTATTTTTGTTTATGATTTTTATGAACTTTTTTTTATTGATTTCCATATTATCCAATTATTCCCTGATTTTTAAACCTTTCTAAAATTTTCCTGATTTTTTATATTATTTTATTAAGATTTTCCTCTTCTTTTCGATTTTTTAAACATTTTTTTATTCCTAAGACTAAAACGGCGTAGTTTTCAAGATTATTTTATTTTATTTTAATTTTTTTTTATCAATTTTCAATGAATCATCTATTATTTTTTTTATTTTTAATTTTCTTTTAATTCTCCAGGCTGGGTCAAGTTAACCCGACCCAAAACCCGAACTTAACACCCCAGGCTCAAAATGACGTAGCTTTAAATTTTAATTTAATTTAATTTTTTTATTAGTTATTTATTTCTTATTATTTTTATTTATTAGTTATACAGACCGGGTCAGCTTGACCCGGCCCACTAACTAGAACCGGCCCACAATCCTATCCGGTCAACTATGTACTAAACGACGTAGTTTTAGGAAGAATCTTTTTGAATTTTTGAATTTTTTTGGGTTTTTATTCTACTTTTATTTATTTTCCGCCAGTTTTCAATCCTATGGTTGATATCCTTCCACGTGTCCTAAGTTTGACCCTCCATTCTTTCGTTAAATCTACGGCCGAGATTGAACCTAAGGCCAGAGTTCATCCTAACCGTCCATTACCTTCTAATTTCCGAAAAAAGATTATAAAATTTGAATTAGAATTTTTATTCTCCAAACTTCCGGGATTTCGACACGTGGCATGCTCACTCACTGTTCGATTAGATTTCGTCCTTTTAATCATTTTGTTAACTTTCTTGGGATGATGTGGATGCCACGTGGCTGGTCCATGTCATCGTTGACTCGGTCAACGAGGTCAACCTTCGTTGACCGAGTCGAGAGCTCGCCGGAAAAGACGACCGGAAGAGATCACGACTCCGGCAAGCCAATAGGAACTTTGTCGGAGCACCAAACGGACTTAAAAATGACCATATTTGTTTTACGTTTCTAACCTGGGCCATTCCCTAAACATCCCAAGAAACGCATACCCCGATTTCTGCCCTAAATTATCATGAAATGGGTCTGAACTAGTGCAGGCCACACTCAAATTTTAAGCGAAACAAAACCTTTCATTTTCGAGTCCAAATGCCCAACGAAAAAGTGAGCAAGCACTGAGAGAGCATTAGGAGACTTACCTAGGTGTTGTTCGAGCTCGACGACGTCTACTTTGAGCCTTGGAGCTCTCGGTTTGTTCGAGGTTTCAAAGAGGATACTCAAGTTATCATGCAATGAAATCGCAAAAGAAGGACAAGCAGAAGTGCAGTGGTGCACGAGGAGTGGTTTAGGGCAAGAATTATGCAAAATGGATGCCTAAAACGGAAGCTGCCATGGAAATTTGAGCTTGAAGGCGTCAATGGCAATTACCTTGTTTCTTGATGAAACTTCGCACGAAACGGCTCCTTTTGTTGCTTGAACTGTCAGGAAACTCGTGATGGCCATGGCAAAGCTTGATTTTACTCCTTTTCCCTCTCCTCACCTGTTAAAGCTTTCGGCTCAAAAACCTCCCAAAAAACAGAGTCCCCCTCCCTCGTTTTATACCGACCAATCATTTTTTAAAAACCACGTCAACGGAAAATCTCAAACTTTCCCCATGATCTTCGCCCAAACAAACTTCTAATCTTGTTAGGATTTCTCAATTTCAGTTCGAGAATCACGTGGATTCGAAAACCCCCCTGCTCTCTGTGCAAATTCACATTTGGGGAAGATGAAGGCCATTTGGGTCGGGTCGGGTCGGATCTTATCCGACCTCATCGACCCGAATTGCCTATTTTCTCCAAATTACACTGTCTAAGCCCAAAATTTTTCGAATTAAATCCTAAAATTGGGTTCTTTGACGTGAAATACATTGGAAAAATGAATTTCCACGCTGATTTTCCTAAGAATTTGCATAAAAACCCAAATTTAAAATTTGACCCAAGGGACTATTTTGTAAAATCCAAAGACTGAATAGCTTTTTTTGCAAAAATTGTTGCCAACATTGGATTCAGAAGGCCAAAATCTAAGGGGTAACGTTGCCCTATTTTCAATTCAGTCCCTAGAAAATTTTTAATTGCATTTTTAGTGATTTTAGGGACTAATTTGAAAAATCAGAAATTGCATTTTGGTCCTTTTTAGGGAAATTGGAATTCTGAGAGCTTTTGGACTTTATTTTAATTTTGAAAAATAGAGGAGGACGACACGACTCTAAAAATGTAAAAATGGAAAATTAAAAAGCTAAAATGGAATTTCTAAAATTATTTAAATATTCTAAAAAATGAAATTAACAAAGAAACCCTAGATTCCAAACTTGATTTTTCAAAATTTATTCATCCAAAATGAAGAGAAAATTAAATTAAAATTATTGAATATTTTTTTGTAATTTCTGACTTCAACTGCTATTTTGTTTTATTAATTTTTTTATTATTTTCCTAATTTCTGAAAATATCAAAAGTGCAAAAAAATAAGAAAAATTATTTTTTATTCAAAATTGGTTCCCTAGTCTTGGTCAAGGCTTTCAAAGTTGATTTTGCAATTTTCTCACTTTTTATTGATTTTTTATGAATTTTTTAAAATAAAATGCAGGAAAATGCAAAAAATAAGAAATATTATTTTGTTTGCTTAAAATTGGTTCCCTAAGCTAGCCTGAGGTCTCCAAAGTTGACTTTTCAATTTTCTCATTTTTTATTGAATTTTTATGAATTTTTGAAAATAAAATGTAGAAAAATGTGAAAAATAATGAAAAATATTTTTTTGCTCAAAATTAGTTCCCTAGGCTAGCTTGAGGTCCCCAAAGTTGATTTTTCAATTTTTCTCATTTTTTATTAATTTGTTTTTATGAATTTTTGAAAATAAAATACAGAAAAATACGAAAAGTGAGGAAAATTATTTTTTGCTCAACATTGGTTCCCTAGGCCAAACCAAGGTCCCCAAACTTGATTTTTCAATTTTATGAATTTTCATGAATTTTTAAAAAATTTCTGAAAATAAAATTGATTAAAAATCAAGTGTTAACACCAGTGCCTCAACTCGCGTAAACTAATCACCTTAGGTTGGCACCCTTATCTCTCCAATTTCTTCATGTCGAGCACATCAGGACTGCCCTCTACCCCAAGTCATATAGGCACATCAGGGCAATATTATCTTCTTGACATCCTCCATTTCACAATATAATATATATAACAGCATGCAAAACTCAATGCACAAAATATTTAGGTAGGCATGTTCGGGAGGATAAAACAATGCAATTGCAACCGAGCATAATTCACAACAATGCAGTCCAGGCCATTCTTAAATATAGACTCAGCTATATTAATTCCATGACCAGACACAATGTTTAAGCCAATTACTTTGTCTATTGCTCACAATTTTGCCAAAATTGCCTAATTTGCATTTTTACACTAAAATATGTATTTTGGGCCCACGATATCTCAATAATTGACCCTAAACACATATGGACAGCACGTGAACAATATTCTAGGCTCGTGAACAGTACCATAGAAAATCATTCGTGCTCGATTTCGCCCAAAACACTCCAAAATCTCATTTTTCGATTTTCAAACCTCACCGGACCAT
Organism: Psidium guajava; assembly: GCA_016432845.1. Taxonomy (NCBI): domain Eukaryota; kingdom Viridiplantae; phylum Streptophyta; class Magnoliopsida; order Myrtales; family Myrtaceae; genus Psidium; species Psidium guajava. The sequence continues at coordinate 16,391,583 of CM028225.1, forward strand.
CATCAATACCCATGGACAACCTAAACTTGATATAAATAGTATCACGTTGGGAATGAACAATACATAGAGTATGCGCACAAAATTAGTTTTCACAAAAATCACCAAATTAATCAATTTTTCTATACCGATATACCCTGGATCGCACCCTAGAATTTATCCAAGAATCATCTAACATCCTATTCAAGATTTAGAGGGTTGGCTTATCGAAAATTTAGCAAAGAAGCTCTAAATCAAACTGGAGCAAAGGCGGCTTCAAAAAAAGGTAGCAGAAGATAATAACGTGCAGGGCCGATTCAAAATGAAATTTTCGATGATTTAGAACTCATCTAGGGCTAATTCTTGCATCAAAATCTCAAGAGAAAAAAGATGAAGAAACTCACGGTTGGTCAGAAATTCAATTGACGTGACGAAGCCTGCAAAAATAGTGAAAAACTGACAGAACTGCAACCTGAAAAATAAGATGTGTAGGGGTTCGATTTTGCTTTTGTTTAAGGGTGTTACAGGGCTAATCTTGAGCTGAATTTTTGTGGAGAACTACTAGAGAGATAGATGAAGATGTAGGTAGAATAGTGGCTCGAGGTGGTGGTGGTTGGACAGCAAAACAGTAGCAAATCAAGTGGCGATTTTCTGGCGGCCAAAAACCAAGAGAGAAAATGAGAGTGAGGGAGGGCCATGAAATTTGTTGAGAGTAAGAGAGATAATGAGCTACTGAAAATTGAAGAGAGAGAGAGAGAGAGAGAGAATCTCAAAAAGTGAATTATTGATTTTCACTATCATTACACTATTCACGATTTGATAGGTCAAAAGTTTGACTAATGGTGACTAATGATCGATTGATGTCATTGATTTGACATCTGATAAGACATTCCTAGAGATTCGTGCCATTTTGATACTGATTGGGCACAATCGAGATTGATCGAGGCTCAAATGCGAACGGAATCGAATGCAAAACTCCTTCGGATTAAATCTATAATCTCACTAAAAGTGCTACCACTACAAATCTAGAGAGTCTAAAGCAAACTAGGGGCAAACTATCAATATTTTGCCTTTCTTCTCAGTATTCCGAAACCAAACTATCAATTTCTGAGCCTTTCAAGATGACGTCCAATTTTCCACCGTGAATATCCTAAAAAGTTGATTATCCAAGTTCTGAATCTGTTTCGTGGTCACCTTCGTATAATCATGACTTTAGTAAATACCCGGATTAGCGGGCTGCTTTTAAGAGCTACACGTATCGACCCATAATTAGATTCACGTACTTAAATTCCTAAGCCTCCTTTCCCCTTTGGTTAGTCATATCAGAGTGGCTAGCTCCGAGTGAAATTTAACTAGAGTGAAATCAATGAAATACATCCATTCTATATTAGAAATCTTGAAAATTGGTCGAATTTTCAGAATGTCACAATTGGTTTATAAATCCAACCCATGAGAAGCCTAATTTAGTTTGTGGTGGCTAAACAACGAAGCAATCAATTATGTTGAGTTCACCATATAAAGATTCATGAGTTGGAGAAAGCTAAACCATGATGAATTAGTGCTCATTGTCGACATCCAAGTGAGATGTCATTTTAAATCTAGATTCTAAATTTAATTTTGAAGTTAAGAAATATATTTTGTGTACCTTCATTTAGATAGAACTTAGTATTTATATTGTGACTGGACATTTCTGGTTACTCCTTTCAAATAAGGAATAATAGTATTTTTATGTTCTTTAATACAAATAAGATTGGGCGCTATAATGTGTCCATTTGATTGTACATATCGTGTTTAACTTCGAATGATATATACTTCATTTATACAGCTGAAAGTGTTGTTTCCAAATACCTTTACCGCAAAACAATCTTTTAGATTGTGACATAAATTTCTTGGTCACATTTCTAAGGAAAGAAGTGAAAGGCTATTAAAGGTTAAAACTCTTGATATTGATGTGGAGATTTATGTAGACTATTGTAAAGGTAAGATGATTAAGATAAGGAAGAAAACTGTAGTCTGATTCCGATCTATTAGAAGTTATTCACACTGATAACAGTGGATCCTATGCAGCAACTTTGTATGAAAATTTTTATTTCATCACATTTATTGATGACTTCTTCTGATATAGTTGTTTGTACTTGATTATGGAAAAATCTGAGTCTTTTGACATGGTCAAGATCTTTCGATCTGAAGTCGAGAAGTAGTTGAAAAAAGTCATAATGGTTGCCAAATATAATTGAGGTGGTAAGTATTTTGGTAAACACAGCAATGATGGACAACTTAAAGGGCCATTTGCTAAATACTTAGAGAATTCTTGGATAGTAAGCTTAGTTTATTATGCCTAAGAGTCATGATCAAAATGGTGTGGATGAAAGACATTTGTTGACACTTAAATTTTGACTAAACTTTTTCAATCGTTTATTCATAAAAAAAATGAGAATTAAATTTGAGTTCTCGCCAAAAATAATTAATTTAATTTTCTTTAGCATACATTGCATTTGCATATTTGGATTGATGGCAAGGGATTTGAGCTTAATTTCACAAGCGTTTCGAACCTAAAATTTATAGGCAACTTTGTTGGGAAATTGGAAGCTATATGTGCCGCAATTCAAAGAGGGGTTAGGCCTATTTTGGAGCTTATAATTTAAGGCTTTGATTAAAATATTAATGATCTAAATAAAGCCTAATTTAAGCCAAAAGGATTTGCAATTGCACCTGAGCCTACATCAAAATTCGGCCAAGGCTTAGGGTGATGTGTACCGAAATCTCATATGGGTTTGGACTTGCTTCTAATTTCAAATCGGTCCAATTTTGCTCATTAAAATTGTAAGGCTTTTAATTAACTAACTGTTTAATTAATCGAAGCCTAATTTGAATTCAAATTTACACAGCTTAAGCCCATGAGCACATCAATTTGTGGCTAGTCCTCCTTGCTCCCATATGGCTGAATTTCATGAGGTCTTTTAGAGGTTTAGGACTCTTAATTATTAGATTTTTTGATCCTATGGCTATCATTAAATTCTATCCTAGCTAGAGCTTGTAAACTGATGGCCTAGATTAAATCCGATTTAAGTACACTACAAATGCCAAAACTTGTGTATGACGTTTACGTTAGTGTCAAAACTTTCAAAACAATCACTTAAGTGCCAAAGTTTTTAAAAAATAATCACTTTAGTGCCATTTTTTTTATGAAACAATCATCTAATTGTTAATTTTTTTGAAAAAAAAGATCACTTTAGTGCCACATCTAGTGACCCAAAATTGGCATTGAATGATCATTTTTCAAAAAAATTGACACTTAAGTGATTATTTTTCAAAAACAAATTAGAACTTAAGTGATCATTTTGAAAGTTTTGACACTGAATTGATCGATTTTAAAAAAATTAGCACTTAAGTGATCATTTTTCAAAACAATTGGCTTTTAAAAGTTTTGGCATTAAAGTGAACACCGTACACAAGTTTTGACACTCATAGTGTACTTTACTCAATTAAATCCTATGCAGACTAGTAATCCCTAGTTCTATATATACATCATTATAGCTTAGAGTTAAGGGTTCGGAAAAAATCTTCTACTCAAAAAAGAAATTCACGTAAGAAAATTAGGAGAGCCAAGAGCCTTGAAGTACCAACGTGAGAGTCTCTTGTTGCCTCGGCCTTCTCTTGCCAATGCCCTTGTTGTGCACACCTTGGTTGTTCAAGAATTAGCTACTGTCAAGTTCCTGTTTGGTGCTCAATCCCCTCGCTATCCAACCAGAATACCATCACTCCACAGTTTGCATAGATTTTGCTGCTATTTGGTGCCTACTTAACTGCTATTCAAGGGTTGTTTTTTGCTGCTCATTGGTGTCGGAGTTAGTTGATGTATCAAGGTTATTTCACCGTTGTTTGAAACTCGGAACCACACTATTTTGGGTGGACTCACTCTTTGGTTTAGTGCAGATTTTTCCTCATTTTTGGACCAATTACTCCACTATTTCTGCGTGATCTCTTTGCCATTTGGTGTTGTTTTCTTAGGTGGATTTGTGCCCACATTAGTGCTGCAAATCAAGGCTTGATGAATGTAACGTTTTGAATTTCGACCCCTGTTTGGGACTTGAATATAGAATGGATATGTCATGGATGCAATATTAATGAATTCCACTCGAAACTGATCACTTCAAGATAACTGACCAAAAGGGAAGGGCTATCTAGGAAAATAAGTACGTGGACCAATTGGTCGATATGCATAACTCCTAACAGCCACCCGTTAGTTTGAGAATTTCATTATAGCTGCTATCTTATGAATTTGGCCACGAATTGAGTTCCGAATAGGACAATCGATTTTCAAGAGCGTTGCAGTTGCTAAATTTGGATAATGACAAGAAAGGTTCGGAAATTGATAGTTTGGACTCGGAGTGCCGAGAAGGAAGGAAAAAAAATTAGAAATTTCTGTCGAGTCCCCGATTTGCCCTGGATTCAGTGGCTAAGGTGTGAGATGAATTTTAGCAAAGTCAGAAAAATTTTCCGAGATCATCTCGAGTCATTTTCCCTTCGCGATTCAGCCAAAAAACACCGATTCAGTCCCAATCAGTCCCAAATTGGCACGAATTTTGAGGATTGACTAGTCAAACTTGCTCTCCAAGTTTTGACTACCTTTGACCATGTTGACCACGTTTGACCAAGTTTGACCAAGCTTTATGTCACTTTCATGAATAATATCTAGATATTTTGATTATTTAATTAATATTTTGAGATATTTTGAATAAAAAAATATTATTTTGAGTAGAACATTTGAATTTTTCTCTCTTCTTCTTCCATTTGCAGCAGATTCACGATCCCTCTTTCTTTTTCTCTCACGGTGGAACACATTCCTTCTTTTCTCCCCCTCTCTCATTTGGCTTCAAATTCTGGCTGCAGATTTTGATCGCTCGCTGATGAAAATTTGTAAGTTGGATTATCACAATTTTTGGATATGTTGTAGTTCAATGTCTTATGGTTCTAACCCAACTTGAATCGCCTCAATCCGAGGTCGTTTGACCCTTCAAATGTATTTTCTCGTATCAGTCGACGAAACTGTTTTCTGGGTACCGAATTTCTTTTTTGGTTCTAATTGATATATGTTGACCCCGGCTGCCCCTAGATCTCATTTTCATGTCAGATCCATGATTTCTAGTTTGTTTTTGTGTCCGTTTTGCACCTGAACAGGCCGACCAAATCCGTGAACCGTCACCGCCGCGTGCCGTCGCCGGTTGTCGTTCCTTGTCCAGCCCTTTGCTCAGCTTGTCAAGCTTCGTTTGGTAAGCCAACTCCCAAATCTTGATTAGGATATTTAGATATTGCTTGGACTAGCTCTAGGACACGATCCGAGGTAGATCGTTTGGGGAAAATTGTCTGATTTTTGGAATATCCGTGTATATCACGATTTTGAGGAATGGGATGCGCTGAGCAGATTTGATTTGTGGCTATTCTTTCTTGGATAATGCTGTCCATGAGTAGAAATATGGTCCTCGAGGTGCCTAGACCTTGAGAAATGAGAATCTAGATCAATTGGGGAGAAAACGGACCCAACTAGAAAGTGAACTCGCAATTTGCGACGATAAAATGGAAATTACTATAGCATTGGAAACAAGCATTGTGGGCTGACCATGCGAGCATAGAATTGATTATCGAGAATTCGCGGGCCCCGCCTAAGCGGAAAAAGGGGCTTGATAGATCACTTTTAGTCTAATTGTGTTTGATAGCCAAAGTGATTGGTTTAGATGCTCCAATGAGCTGAGAGAACTCGATATAGCTGAGGCTATATGTTTGTGTTATCTGGTCTGCTACTCTATGAGTTAGGCCTGATGGCAATTGCGTGATTTAATCTGCCTGAATGTGCTTAAGTGAATATCGGCTTGTAGTAAATCTCGCATATTGGTTTAGTTATGAGGGTGTGGCATGGCGGATACGAAGTTGAGAAATGCTAACTTGAGGCAGTCACCATTTACGCGGGTTGAGTACGGACCGAGGCATGATTGCCAGCCTGAGGCGGCACTATTACGCGGGCTGAGACATGAGTACCAACCTGAGGCAGTCACCATTCACGCGGGTTGAGTACGGATCGAGGCATGATTGCCAGCCTGAGGAGGTACTATTACGCGGGCTGAGACATGGGTACCAACCTGAGGCAGTCACCATTCACGCGGGTTGAGTACGGATCGAGGCATGATTGCCAGCCTGAGGAGGTACTATTACGCGGGCTGAGACATGGGTACCAACCTGAGGCAGTCACCATTCACGCGGGTTGAGTACGGGCCTGAGGCGGTTTCATTACGCGAGTCTAGAGGGCTAATGAACCAAGAGCTGAGATTGTGTAATGGCATGCAGATTTATTGAATTCGATATTATGAAATGAACTTATTTTAATTGCATGCCTGGCCCCCGTGAGGGCGAGTTAATTGTTGGCTGCTGCACTTTGATTCTTGATTGCTCGGTTATATATATATATATATATATATATGAGTCGTGATTGTCTACTAGAGTTGAGTTTGAGAATATTGGGTATCCTAAGAGGGATTTGGGGTGGGCTTGCCGAGATTAGTTCTCATTGGTGATTTCCCCATTTTTTCAGACCCCAGACCGCCGCAGTGAATGTGATCATAGTAAGGCAGGGGATCGAATTGGATATTGAGTCGGAAACTCAGCTTTTTCTTGGATCGGATGGTGGGGCGGATGTCGATAAGCACAGTTAGAGTTGAAGCCCTTTTTGTAGAAATTTGTATGGTTTGTTTGTAGTCGAAGATAGAAATTGCCGACCTAAGGCCTTTTTGTTAAAGGTCGAGCTATAAGATGTCAAAGGACGACAGGAATTTTGATTTGTGCATATTAAATGTCGCCAAACCGATGTATATAAATATGATGTAATATAAGGAGTGGTTTGATGTAAATTAGACTAGTTGGTCTCTCTATCTATCCCTTTCTGTGCATGATGTTAAAGGAGCTCATTTCTGTTGCCTAAGGAACTCTAAGGTCGATTGGTTACGACGAGTTTCCTGGGTCGTCGTGTTTGTGAACCATTCGATCGTACAGGTACGACAGGGATGTCGCGAGGCTCGTGGGTTCGGGGCGGGACATCCCCGTTCGATTTGGTATCAGAGCAAGGTCAGCTCGATCTGGTATTTATTCGAGGTTTGGAGTGATAAGGATGTTGAATCTTGGGGTAGTCAAATAGAGAGACCATAAGCTTAAGCTAGATTGTGGCGCGTCCGCATATTATTGTTTGTCGCATGTGCTTGTTCAGTTGATTGTTTGGTCTAGCCTGCCTTTAATGCTATTGATATATGGCTATTGATCTGTTGCCTAGTTTGGTAAGCTGTGTAGTTAGATTAAGTCTGATTCCCTGGTGGGATTATATCAGGTTTGAGTGAAAATTTTTGGAATTATAAGCAATCGAGGTGGAAGAGGACGAATTAGAGGTGCTAGAGCGCCTGGTCAGCAAGCTGAAGCTGCTGAGGGCCCAAGAGTTGCCCGAGCTGCTCAAGGCCAAAGAGCTACAGTGCATCCGAGAATGGAAGGGTTTATGGAGGCCCTAAAGGAAATGGGAAATTTGATGGGCAGACAGGCAGAAGAAAGGACTACTGAACTCGCCCAGGCTGCTAAAGCTGCAGTAGCGACGATGAATGTGAACATTGGTGGGGGAGTTGGAGCTCGACAGATGCATCAAGTAGTCGAGCAATTCTTAAAGCTAAAGCCGCCAAAATTTAATGGGAATGGAAGACCCGAAGCTGCATCTTTTTGGATTGAGGAGCTAGAAAAAGCTTATGCCTTATTGGGGTGCAATGAGGAAGAAAATGTCACATTAGCGGTTTACCAGCTGCAAGGTACCACTTGTGATTGGTGGAAAGCAACTCAAGGGAGAGTATTTCCTGAAGGAGTAGGACAGAATTGGGCGATCTTCTATGAGGCGTTCAATGGGAAGTATTTCTCAGAGGCCGTATAAGAAAGAAAGATGGAAGAATTTATGCGGCTTTGCCAAGGTTAGAGGAGTGTAAATCAGTACGAAGCGGAGTTCGCAAGATTATCAAGATTCGCTCAAAGAATGATAGAGAATCCCTAGGATAAGGCTAGAATGTTCCGTGACGGTTTGAAGCCGAAACTCCGTAGCCAACTAATCCCAACTGGTTTAAGGGATTATGGTACAATCTATGAGAGGGCACAAGAGATAGAAAGGGACATAATAGAAAGAGCGACCGCATCTGTATCGCGGTTTACGCCTGGCAAGGACAACAGGAGCCTTGGAAAAAGACAAATGGTAATAGACAATCGAAGATTTGTCCTCCTGCCCAAGGAAATTTGAGGAAGCCAAACTATTTGTCAGGATTGTTATGTCGAGAGTGTGGACGGAGGCATGTGAGTGGTCCATACCTGATCAGAACAGGGGCATGTTTCAAGTGTGGAAAGATGGGGCATCAAGTAAGGTTCTGTCAGCAGAGAGCCCCTGGATCTCAATTTCAGCCGCCTAGACTCCAGGGAGGACCTCAAATTGGAACAGTTCCTCAAGAAAACCAGAATCGACCTCCCGCCTAAGGACGAGTGTATGCTGTGGCGCGGGAGGACGCAGAGAATGTGCCTGGCGTGATCACAGGTACCGTTTCTCTCTGTGACTATGCCGCATATGCTTTATTTGATCCTGGAGCATCGCATTCGTTTATATCTGGGCAGTTTGTGACGTTGGCGGGTGTTGAAGTGAAACCCTTAGAAGTGTTATTGCATGTAACGACTCCATTAAAAGATAAAGTGATTGCTTCTTTTGGATATCCTGCATGTAAGATTGTGTGTGATGGTAGAGAAGAGTTGATTGATTTGGTAGTACTGCCCATGTATGATTTTGATGTGATAATTGGAATGGATTGGCTAGTTAAGCATGGTGCAGTTATTGATTATGGTAACAGGGTGATTCAACATAATCCAATGGGTCACCCTAGATATGAAATTTTAGGGAACCGAGGAGGAACCTCGATCCCCTAGATATCGTCAATTGAAGCGACTAAGTTTATGGATGAAGGGTGTCCTGGATTTCTAGCTTTAGTAATGGATTCGTCAGTTAAAGAAGTGAAGCTTGAGGATGTACCAATAGTATGTGAATTTCCAGATGTTTTCCCTCAAGAGTTGCCAGGATTGCCACCAAAAAGGGAAGTAGAGTTCGTGATCGAATTAGCCCCTGGAACGGAGCCGATTTCGAAAGCACTTTATAGGATAACGTTAGCAGAGTTAAAAGAGTTAAAGGTGCAACTACAAGAATTATTGGACAAAGGATTTATTCGTCCAAGTGCTTCGCCATGGGGTGCACCAGTGTTGTTTGTGAGGAAGAAGGATAGGACATTGCGTTTATGCATTGACTATCGGCAGTTGAACCAAGTGACTGTTAAGAATATCCACTACCAAGGATCGATGATCTGTTTGATCAGTTGCAGGGAGCGTCAGTATTTTCAAAGGTTGATTTGAGGACAGGTTATCACTAGTTAAGGATCAAGAAGGAGGATGTGCCAAAGATGGCATTCAGGACAAGATACGGGCATTATGAATTTACAGTCATGCCCTTTAGATTGACGAATGCTCTAGCCACTTTCATGGATATGATGAATTGGGTATTCAAGGAGTTTTTGGACCAGTTCGTCATTGTGTTCATTGACGATATTTTGATATACTCCAAAAGCTCTGAGGACCATGAGTTGCATTTGGATATTGTTTTACGGACCCTAAGAGAGCACTCGCTTTATGCCAAGTTTAGTAAATGTGAGTTTTGGCTTAATCGAGTGGCATTTCTTGGACATATTATCTCTGGACGAGGAATCTTAGTGGACCCATCGAAGATCGAGGCAGTTGAGAAGTGGCCAAGGCCGACATCAATCACAGAAGTAAGAAGCTATCTGGGGTTAGCAGGTTATTACAGACGCTTCGTGGAAAGGTTTTCTGCGATAGCAACTCCTCTAACGCACTTGTTAAAGAAGGAAATGAAGTTCAAGTGGACGGATAAATGCGAGGAGAGTTTTCAGGAGCTTAAATATAAGCTGACGACCGCACTGGTGTTGACAATTCCGTCAGGATCTGGAGGATTTGAAATTTATAGTGACGCTTCGTTAAAGGGACTTGGATGTGTCTTGATGCAGCATGGACGAGTAGTAGCATATCCATCTCGACAATTAAGGCCTCACGAGATGAATTATCTGACGCACGATTTGGAACTCGCAGCAGTTGTGTTTGCGTTGAAGATATGGAGGCATTATCTGGTGGGGGAAAAGTTTCAGATTTACACGGATCATCAGAGTTTGAAATATTTGTTTTCGCAAAAAGAATTGAACATGAGACAACGTCGGTGGATGGAGCTATTGAAGGATTATGATTGCGAAATTTTGTATCACCCAGGAAAGGCAAACCGAGTTACGGATGCTCTTAGTAGAAAATCAAGCATCACGCAGATGATGATCAACGAATGGACCCTACTAAAAGAAGTAAGAGACTCGGAATTCAAAATAGAGATAGGAACTCTCTTGAGTCTAATAGCCACATTAAGAATTGAACCGGAAATTCAGGCAAGGATTAAGGAACTGCAGTCTACGGACCCTGATCTTCAGAAAATATTGACGATGGATGCAGTGAAAAGAAAGCCTGAATTTCAAGTGACTGAAGATGGTATCTTAAAGTTTCGTGGACGGCTGTGTGTACCGAATAACGAGGAGTTAAAAGAAGAAATTTTATCAGAAGCTCATCGCAGTAGTTACAGTATCCACCCTGGTAGTACTAAGATGTACCAGACTCTACGTCAACATTATTGGTGGAACGGAATGAAAGTGGATATAGCCAAACATGTGGCTAAGTGTTTGACGTGTCATCAAATAAAAGCGCAACACTGTAAGCTTGGAGGATTGCTTCAGCCATTGGAGATCCCTGAGTGGAAATCGGAGCATGTCACGATGGACTTCGTGACGGGTTTACCAAGGAGTCAGAAAGGTAATGACTCAATATGGGTGGTGATCGATAGATTGACCAAGTCAGCTCACTTCATAGCTGTACGAAAGGATTTTGCTTTGGAAAAGTTGGCCGAGTTATATGTACGTCAGATTGTTTGTCTTCATGGTGTGCTAGTGTCAGTGACATCAGATCGTGATCCGAGATTTACAGCAACATTCTGGAAAAGTTTGCAAATGGCGTTGGGATCAGAATTAAGGTTTAGTACGGTGTATCATCCGCAAACTGATGGACAGACAGAAAGGACGATTCAAACGCTTGAGGACATATTGCAAGTGTGCGTCATAGATTTTAAAGGCTGATGGGAAGACCAGTTGCATTTGGTAGAATTTGCGTATAATAACAACTATCAACAGAGCTTCAAAATGGCACCATTCGAAGCTTTGTATGGCAGGGCGTGCAGAACTCCGTTATGTTGGGATGAGATTGGCGAAAGAAGGATAATGGGCCCGGAATTGGTTCAACAGTTAGTTGAGGCTGTCAAAGTTATCAGAGACAGATTGAAAATAGCTCAAAGTTGTCAAAAGAGTTATGCAAACAAAAGACGAAGGCCACTAGAGTTCCAAGTTGGGGACCATGTGTTTCTAAAGGTATCACCAATGCGAGGACTATCTCGATTTGGAAAGAAAAGAAAACTGAGCCCGAGGTTTGTAGGCCCATTCGAGATTTTGGAGCACATTGGGAATTTGGCCTATCGTCTGGCGCTGCCGCCCAACTTGTCGCAAGTGCATAATGTATTCCACGTATCAATGTTAAGAAAGTATGAGCCAGATAAGAGCCATATACTCGATCATGAAGTCATTGAAGTTGACGATCGAGTTTCGTACGTGGAAAGACCAGTGAGGATTGAGGATCGCAGAGAGCAAGTCTGGAGAAATAAGACGATCCAACTGGTTAAAGTAGTCTGGGAACATCATGGAACAGAAGGCGCCACGTGGGAAAGCGAAGACGAGATGAGGCGCAAATATCCCAATTTATTTGAATAGTTTGATGGATTAGTATGTTGTAATTTCGAGGACGAAATTTCTTAAGAGGAGAAGAATTGTAACATTCTGAATTTCGACTCTTGTTTGGGACTTGAATATAGAATGGATATGTCATGGATGTACTATTAATGAATTCCACTCGAAACTGATCACTTCGAGATAACTGACCAAAAGGGAAGGGCTATCTAGGAAAATAAGTACGTGGACCAATTGATCGATACGCGTAACTCTTAACAGCCACCCATTAGTTTGAGAATTTCATTATAGCTGTTATCTTATGAATTTGGCCGCGAATTGAGTTTCGAATAGGACAATCGATTTTCAAGAGCGTTGCAGTTACTAAATTTGGATATTGACAAGAAAGGTTCGGAAATTGATAGTTTGAACTCGGAGTGCCGAGAAGTCAGGGAAAAATTAGAAATTTTTGTCGAGTCCCCGATTTGCCCTGGATTCAGTAGCTATGGTGTGAGATAAATTTTAGCGAAGTCAGAAAAATTTTCCGAGATCATCTCGAGTCATTTTCCTTTCGCGATTAAGCTAAAATAACACCGATTCAGTCCCAATCAGTCCCAAATTGGCACGAATTTTGAGGATTGACTAGTCAAACTTGCTCTCCAAGTTTTGACTACCTTTGACCATGTTGACCACGTTTGACCAAGTTTGACCAAGCTTTATGTCACTTTCATGAATAATATCTAGATATTATTATTTAATTAATATTTTGAGACATTTTGAATAAAAAAATATTATTTTGAGTAGAACATTTGACTTTTTCTCTCTTCTTCTTCCATTTGCAGCAGATTCACGATCTCTCTTTCTTTTTCTCTCACAGTGGAACACATTCCTTCTTTTCCCCCCCCTCTCTCTCATTTGGCTCTAAATTCTGGCTGCAGACTTTGATTGCTCGCTGACGAAAATTTGTAAGTTGGATTCTCGCAATTTTTGTATATGTTGTATTTCAATGTCTTATGGTTCTAACCCAACTTGAATCGCCTCGATCCAAGGTCGTTTGACCCTTCAAATGTATTTTCTCGTATCAGTCGATGAAACTGTTTTCTAGGTGCCGAATTTCTGTTTTGGTTCTAATTAATATATGTCGACCCCGGCTGCCCCTAGATCTCATTTTCATGTCAGATCCATGATTTCTAGTTCGTTTTTGTGTCGGTTTTGCACCTGAACAGGCCGACCAAATCCGTGAACCGTTGCCGCCGCGTGCCGTCGCCGGTTGCCGTTCCTTGTCCAGCCCTTTGCTCAGCTTGTCAAGCTTCGTTTGGTAAGCCAACTCCCAAGTCTTGATTAGGATATTTAGATATTGCTTGGACTAGCTCTATGACATGATCCGAGGTAGATCGTTTGGGGAAAAATGTCTGATTTTTGGAATATCCGTGTATATCACGATTTTGAGGAATGGGATGCGCTGAGCAGATTTGATTTGTGGCTATTCTTTCTTGGATAATGCTGTCCATGAGTAGAAATATGGTCCTCGAGGTGCCTAGACCTTGAGAAATGAGAATCTAGATCAATTGGGGAGAATACAGACCTAACTAGAAAGTGAACTCGCAATTTGCGACGATAAAATGGAAATTACTATAGCATTGGAAACAAGCATTGTGGGCTGACCATGCGAGCATAGAATTGATTATCGAGAATTCGCGGGCCCCGCCTAAGCGGAAAAAGGGGCTTGATAGATCACTTTTAGTCTAATTGTGTTTGATAGCCAAAGTAATTGGTTTAGATGCTCCAATGAGCTGAGAGAACTTGATATAGCTGAGGCTATATGTTTGTGTTGTCTGGTCTACTACTCTATGAGTTATGCCTAATGGCAATTGTGTGATTTAATCCGCCTGAATGTGCTTAAGTGAATATCGGCTTGTAGTAAATCTCGCATACTGGTTTAGTTGTGAAGCTGTGGCATGGCGGATACGAAGTTGAGAAATACCAACCTGAGGCGGTCACCATTTACGCGGGTTGAGTACGGACCGAGGCATGATTGCCAGCTTGAGGCGGTACTATTACGCGGGCTGAGACATGGGTACTAACCTGAGGCGGTCACCATTCACGCGGGTTGATATGGACCGAGGTATGATTGCCAGCCTGAGGCGGTACTATTACACAGGCTAAGACTTGGGTACCAACCTGAGGCGGTCTCTATTCACGCGAGTTAAGTACGGGCCTGAGGCAGTTTCGTTACGCGGGTCTAGAGGGCTAATGAACCAAGAGCTGAGATTGTGTAATGGCATGCAGATTTATTGAATTCGCTATTATGAAATGAACTTATTTTAATTGCATGCCTGGCCCCCGTGAGGGCGAGTTAATTGTTGGCTGCTGCACTTTGATATATATATGAGTCGTGATTGTCTACTAGAGTTGAGTTTGAGAATATTGGGTATCCTAAGAGGGATTCGGGGTGGGCTTGCCGAGATTAGTTCTCATTGGTGATTTCCCCATTTTTTAGACCCCAGACCGCCGCAGTGAATGCGATCATAGTAAGGCAGGGGATCGAGTTGGATATTGAGTCGGAAACTCAGCTTTTTCTTGGATCGAATGGTGGGGCGGATGTCGATGAGCACAATTGGAGTTGAAGCCCTTTTCGTAGAAATTTGTATGGTTTGCTTGTAGTTGAAGATAGAAATTGTCGACCTAAGGCCTTTTTGTTAAAGGTCGAGCTATAAGATGTCAAAGGATGACAAGAATTTTGATTTGTGCATATTAAATGTCACCAAACCGATGTATATAAATATGATGTAATATAAGGAGTGGTTTGATGTGAATTAGATTGGTTGGTCTCTCTATCTATCCCTTTCTGTGCATGATGTTGAAGGAGCTCGTTTCCGTTGCCTAAGGAACTCTAAGGTCGATTGGTTACAACGAGTTTCCTGGGCCGTCGTGTTTGTGAACCATTCGATCGTACAGGTACGACAGGGATGTTGCGAGGCTCGTGGGTTCGGGGCGTGACAACGAAGCTCCTAGGCATGCGAGAACCATAACCAACTAGTCCCCCTCTCAAGTTTGGTGCGCAATTTTTGAGCAAAGTTCAAATCACGAAATCGCAATTGCAAGGTAAGGTAAAATTATATTCCTTGAATGTTAAGATTGTGTTGTTTTCCTAATTTGTCTTGTTTGAATTAATTGAGCATATCTACGAGGATTTAATTGTTTAATCAGAATTGCTGAAATCTAAAGCAAGTTGTCTCAATCATATTTTCAAATTCATGGCATGATTTTGGGATATTTGATTTGCCTTACAATTTAAATTTGATATAATCTGAATACTTAACCATAATCCTAAAAGATTACCCTATTTTCCAAATTTAGATTTCCTTGAGATTGTGATTGTTAACACATAATTTTTGGTCTTTTTAGTTTTAGAAAATTCATTAAAAATTTCATAAAATTAAAAAATCAACTTTGGAAACCTTGGCCGATCCTAAAAATCTATTTTTGAATAAAAATAAATTTTCATATTTCTTACATTTTTTAATATTTTCGAGAAACAAGAAAATTCTGGAAAATTTTGGAAAAATAGCATTTGAGGCTGAAAAAATACAAAACAATGTCCAATATTTTTGTTTTAACTCCTTTTTGATTTCTATCAAATAAAATATGAAAAATTCAACTCAGAGTTATAGGTTTCTTCATTGAGCATAATCTCAAATTGAGCCAAAAATTATATTTTAGCCCTTTAATTTCCCATTTTCACATTTATGAAGTTGTGACATTCTACTCTATCATTGAAAATGACGTTTCATTCCAATTGTCCCATGAATTGCTTAATTTATGCGAATTGGATCAAATTGAACTTGAAATTTTTAATTTACTCCTAAGGGATTGATCAAAGTGAAATTAAAAATTTTTCAAGAACAATCTTAAAAATCTGGGGCCATTATCCTATAGTTTTCACCATTTCAAATAGATTGGTGGGGCTAGTTTGGTCTAATCTGGCCATTTAACGTTTGAATTTGTCAAATATCATTTTGGAGTTAAAGTGGGAATTTGGTTTTTTTTGTGTGTATAAAACGAGATCAATTTTGCCTAATTTTGGCATTTCTAAATGAAATCCATCCCCTAAGTCCAATTTTAAGGTCTAATTTAATGAAATTTGAATTTTTAGGGGCCAATTTCATGATTTTGGGTCAACAACCCGACCAACCTTCTTCCCCAACCTACCTCTTCGTGCGCAGGTTCGAAGTCCATGGAGGAGCTCAACTTTTATTACCAAATTGGTCACCCTCCCAACCATAGTCGAAGCTGCCACTAGTTAGGCATTGAAGCCCAAGTCCTTCCACCCTATCTCTCGAGGCCAATAGCCACTTGAGCTGCAACAGTCATCTGTTTCTTTGTTGCAGTAGCATACGTGGACAACCCAAGCTGAACTTAGCTCAATTTCGAGCCATTTTGCACTCGATAGAGAACTTAATGAAGCCTAACAAAATACCAAGCTTTCCCAATGCCATTTGGACCAATGCATGTTAAGTCTATGATCATTCCCCATGTACGCCAAGTCTTGTTCGAATTGGACATATACCAATTCACGAATTCTTGGAAAATAAAAAAAGTTCATTCTATTCACTAGTTCATGGCAAACTTGTGTGTGTGAGAGAGAGAGACAGAGACAGAGAGAGAGAGAGAGAGAGAGAGAGAGAGAGAGAGAGACAGAGAGATCTGTGGACGCGATTGTCAAAGCTTGAAGCAAAAGCTCCGCAAGCTTGGCTAGGACAATCTAGAGTAAATCGAAACTCCAAATCTCTTCAAGAAGCTCCACCAAGCTCCAAGGAAGTGATCGACCTACTTCGTCAGGTTAGCATCCCCTAATCAGTGAGCTTCACTCCAAGCTACCTCTCTATGTGTTAATGGCGGAGCTCTTCTCTAGCCATGATTCTTAAAATTTATTGGGATGTTATGTTCCTCTAACTTCACCTAGCACAGCCCGTGTGTTTACTTGCATTATTTTTGCTCAAACTGCCATGGCTAAATCTTGAAACCTCCCTAACTTGCCTTGAGTTCTCGAGCCAAATCTAGCAACCTAAAGCTCAATCAAAGCTTTAGGCGAGTATCCTGAACTCCTACTAAAGCTTCTCTGTGAATGAATTACATTGTTATACTATGTATTGCATATTCAACCTCCACGGTTGCTCTCTATGCGAGCTTGATCGCTTTTGTTTTAGCCATTAGATCTTGCTATATTTTGGATATTTGATCTGGATGTTGGGACTAATCGATTAGCATCGGTTTTAGGCTAATCGATCGAGATTTCACTGTTGATCAGTGCCGAAGAGACCTCGGTCGTTCATTAGAAATCTTCCCCATAAGGATGAAGACCACATGGAGCTGACGTGGTGCTACATGGCAACCATGGTAGCTTGCCCTTTCTCTAAAAGATTTTTAGAATAATAAAAACTATAATAAATCGAACATTGTGGCATTTGTGTCAAGCCATCTAAAACAAAAGAATCTTTCAGAATCAACTCGTACTTGGGGTAACACCTCTTAGGGAACACCGAGGGTTTTTAGGTCTAAGAAAAAACCACCGACATAGTTTACACCATTTCTTATGCCACTCTCAAAGTTACTCTTAATGCTATTGGAAAGGGAAATGGTGGCTAAGAAGTGTCAAGATATAATCCTCCCAAGTTTAAAGGTTATGATGATGCCAAGTCGTGCGCTTACCATATGGGGGGAAATGGGACACATTATAGATAATTATATTCGACTTGAGATCAAAGTTCAGAAGCTTATTGACAATGGTATGCTGAATTTTAAAGAATGAGAGCCGAACGTATACCAAAATCCCTTAGCCTAATATCAAGGAGTCAACTTGATATATGGAGATAATAGAGGACAAAATCGTTCTTCCTCTTTCCTTATTACATTTAGCTTGTTGCATTTCATTTCATTGCAATTCCAATTCCTTTGTTGCATTTTTAGTTTGTTTGGTTATGTCTCACTTTGTAAAAAAAAAATACCCTTGGATCTCGGGCCATTAGTCTAAGTGGTCTACCTTGTAATGTGGCCTTATTATTTGAATTCTAATAGAATGTATATGCACATTTTAGTAAAGATGTGTGGGAATATTTCAAACCAATCCAATGATGATACTTGTCTTCGACTCTTAAAACTTGAGGCTTAGGTTCCTACATGTTTTCTAGTTTACAAAGGAGGTTTATAGGAATGAGGATGTCCAACGACATAAGGACTAGTTCTCCTTTCTTTCATAAAAGATATCTCTGAAAAGGGTTGTCTTAAAACTTTATGTATATACTTTAATTTTACTCACATGATGATTTGTGCAAAATACCAAGAGAAATGCTACTTCAAGAAGGTAAATATAATCGTTCCGATAAGAGCGTCTCGTATATGCACTGAAGTGTCAACTTGATTCTTGCAGGCTAAGTGAAAATGATTTAAGTCATTGAGACAGATATTTGAAGATGGACAAAGAGAGTCTTGGGAATAAATCTTTCCTTCCTCGCCAAAGAGCATATTCGGGCAAGACGCCTAAAAAGGGTGATTTTCTCAAGCGTCGAAACAATAACATCTCAAAGGGAGTGTCTTATTCCAAGAAAATCCAAGTCAATTAAAAATGCAGGTTAACATCTTTTTCCTTCACATATAGGTGAAGAAGGAGAAAAAACAAAATAAGGGACATGGCAAGCCAAATAAGGATTGCAAGAATGAATGTCAAAGCCTTCAGATGAAAGGAGCATCAAACTGGGGCAAGTGGCTCTAGTGCAACCAATTAAATTCGATAATGAAGAAAGCTAAAGTAGTCCTCAACATGGAAGATGGGTAAATGTGCCAATAAGACATCATCATGGGTTCCAAGGAAGGGTAACACTGTATTGATTCCAATTTAACTCTTCTGGCATTATTTGTTAAATCAATCCATTTTCTCTTGATAGGGGGACACCAATTAATGGGGAGGTAAATACATGAGTGTGACACAATGTACAAATGACAAATTCCTATAAGCCATTCACTAAAGTTTGGATCGGAATACATAATCAAGAGTAAGGTGATACCATTCCAAGTTATTTCTGATAAGGAGAATATACTAACTCTTCATTTCTTATCTTGGCAGGGACTCACCATCATGGTAAATAGGTAAAGATCCCTTCCCTTTAAAACTCAAAGACTTCAAAAGATCTTAGAACCTGTAATAGCCTCATCTTATCGAGAAGATTATAGATCTTCACAATCTATGTGATTGCATCCACAATGGAACACACAATCAAGGATGAAGTTATATTGTTCAAATTTGCTTCAAATTTGTGAACAAACATTGACACATTCTCTTTTATTTTTATAGGGATTCTCCATCACAATGGATAGGTGAGTATCCATTTCCTAATCTTTTAAAGCTTTCAAAATTGCGTCATTTATATTCTAAGGTTAGAAAAGTTCATAAAATCAATAATGACTTCGACAAGCATTTGGACATTCAACAGACTCACATCTTGAGAAGGGTATCCGGCTAGGAACTTCATTCGCATTCTAATTCAAAAAACTTTGAAGTTGTCCAAAAAATGTTTGAAACATACACCATGCATCATAATTCCCTATGGATATTGAATTTTGATGAAAGTGAGATGAGTTTCCAAATGAAGATGGTTAAGACCTATCAATTAGAGTACCTCAAAGGATGAGAGTCAAATCATGCCCAAATAAGTCCCTACATACTTGAGTGTTGAGCAACGAGAGGTTAAGATAAGAACCCTTGTCTAAAAATGTAAGAATCATTTGTAGTGATTACATACATTGAGGTGATGAAAGATACATTCATTTTTCTATCACAAACACATGATAGTCCTTCGCAAACTCATTTGAGCCTATGAAGGGAGAATTCTTAAAACAACCTTGTCAAGAATAACTTTATATCGAGACATATTTAGAGGTTCAATGGTTGATAACTTAGAGAAAAGATCAAGTTAAGACTTTATTTTGCTGACTTGCATTTACCTTTTTATGATAAGTTCAGGTGATATCCTGTGGAAGCTTGAAACATTTTGAAGTGAGCGAGAGCATTTCATTTCTTTTTTCCAAACACCTTATCTTTGATAAGACAATTTGAGTCTTTAAATTTTCATTTCTAAGCCCTGTTAGTAATAACCTCCCTATATTGGAGGCAATGTATATGATTTACCAAAAAAAAAAAAGGTAATATCATAAGTGGAAAAATCCTTAGAGTTCAATCTAGAAAAGAGTGAAAAAAAAAGGCAAAAGTGAATAAAATTAAAGGCTGACAAAGGCAAAGAGCCTACTCAAAGTAAAGCTAAAGCCCTTCATTGAAAGAAAAGTCATGGGATTTGAAATATGATTGAGAAAAATAAAATGATCTTGTCAAAAGGCAAAGTCTACTAAGTGAGTTGAGATGAAAAGAAAAGATCTCTAGAATTTAATTAAAGATGAGCATCTAAGAGACTTTAAAAGTCCAAAAAATATTAATCTACCCCCAATGGATATGATGGCTGATAATGATGTAAAGGTAATTATCGACCTTTTGTATCTCCTCATTCTAAAAACATGGCATTTTCTTAAGCCTACCCTAAACCAATGTTAAAACCCAACTCAAAGACTTCTTTGATGGAGATGTTTCAAGTTAACATGGAATTTCACACAAGAAGCCACTACCTAAAGAAGTAAATGCAATATTCTCTTATCTTATTTTCGAGGTTCTTAACTTGTAAACTGGAAAGAGATATTTTGAAATTTTGATTCATTTCTAAGCCTCAAAGTTTGATAGCAATGTCTTTGAATTTGATGCTATTAGCAGCTTTGGGTCTTTGTCCAATTGTCTGTTCAAATCATTAGTCTTTGTTTGGATGAACATTGTGTGATTCTTTTATTTTCTAAATTGGGATTTAGGTCTCTTCATCTTGACGAACATTATATGATTCTTTTATTTTCTAAACACTGTGCGATTCTTTTTTATGTGACGGTTGTAACTGAGTTTAGGTGTTGGATCACGCATGGATAAACTACGATTAAATGGGTGTTTTAGGGTAAACAGTTCAGGGGAGATAAAAGATGCCCCAGTTTCATTTTACAGAGTTACTTTTTTTTGGTTGGTTGGTATTTTCCTTCTAGTATTTCGCATTCATTTTGGGTTTCATGATCAGTATGTTCTATTATAGATGGATATGATCAAAATCAAAGCGGTGGTAGCGGGTGCAGTTGCAGTAGTTATGGTAGTTATTACACTAGTTATAGATGATGATAATCATTTCAAGAACCACATACTGAGAGAGCCTCATGTGAATCAAGATTATGAAAGAGAGTTGTCTATGAATTGTGTGTTATACATTGGCGACACTCATTGTATAAATCAAATCTAGATGGCATCGATTGCTTTTTAAGAGCTTTGCAAGTCCCTCAATGTAAGTAACTTGTTGCATTCTACAGCATATGTTTCTATTAAGGGTCAAGTTTTGGTATTTTGCCATATCATTAGACATAGTGTGAGGTTTATTGGGGAAAGATTCCATAGGTCAACAGAGACCATGCATACATGCTACAAACTCATCTGGTAAGCCATTTTGAAATTATACAAACATGTGGTGAAAGAACTGAGCAATTCCACTCCTCTTGAGATAAGTAATAGTCCAAGGTTTTGTCCATATTTTAAGGTATGAAATAAGTCTTTATACATTGCTTGAGAAGTTTCATTAGTATTTGATTAATAAGTATATTGATTATGCTAGAATTGTATCGAAGCGATATATGGAACTCATGTATGTGCATCAGTTCCTCTTGAAATTCAAGGAAGATTTCGAGGTTGAAAGGACGAAACAACACAAAATATATTAGCTACTATTACATTTGACATGAGGTTTTCTTATGTATTAGCTTATTGGGAGGGCACTGCAGATGATTCACATGTTTTATGTGATGCACTTTGAAAATCATATGGATTGAACATTCCCAGAGGTAAGAAAGTGAAACTTGTACACAATCTTTAAATTGAGCTTAGTATCTCAATAATCAATTTATTTATGACTTGTAGGAAAATATTATCTTGGTGATGCTAGTTATGGAAGCCAAAATGGCATTATCTCTCCCTATCGTATTGTGAGACACCATTTGAAGGAGTTTAGTGATCGTCCACCTGAAAATGAAAAGAAATTATTTAATCTGCGCTATCATATCTAAGAACTACTGTCGAAAGAGTGTTAGGAGTCTTAAAGAAGCATTTTCAAGTATTGAATTCTGAATCTTTTTGGTCATTTGGAACACAAGCTGTCTTAGCATGTTGTATCATGCATGATTGTATTATGGGATTTGAGTACATGACTCTCTCATGGAAGAGATGAATAGAAAAGTGGAATCTCAAAGAGAAAATCCAAAAGTTCAACTTTCTCAAAGAGAGAAAAAGGAGGGAAAAAGGATGTGGGTATCAAAAAGGGATAGGATTATGCATGCAAAGTCGATTAGTTATCAAAATATGAGTGTTGACACTTGATTCTTAATCATCTTTTTTTTCTTTAAAATTAATAAAACATTTATAAAATTTTATAAAATTAAAAAATTAACTTTAGAGACCTTAGCCAAGCCTAGGGAACAAATTTTGATCACAAAATGATTTTTCATATTTTTGATATTTTTCAGTATTTTTATTTTCAAAAATTCATAACAAAATCAAGAAAAAATGAGAAAATTACAAAATCAACTTTGGAAGCCTTGACTAAGCCTAGGCGAACATTTTTGAACAAAAAATAATTTTTCATATTTTTTTATTTTTTTATATATTTTTTAGAAATTAGGAAAATATTTAATAAATAATAGCATTTGAGGCCATAAAAATACAAAAAAGAGTCAATATTTTTCTTTTAAATCTCTTTTCATGTTGGTCATTGCAAATTTAAAAAAAATTCAATTCGGGATCATGTATTTTTTCACGAGCATAATCTCGAATCAGACCTAAAAAATTTAATTTGAGTTATTTTATTTTTATTTTTCACTTTTAAGAGTTGTGACATTGTTCTCTAATATTTCAAATTTTTATCTTGGCCCAATTATACCCAAAATGATTCAATTTTGCAAAAAAGCTTTAATTAAATTTTGCTTTATTTTCAACGGCAAGAAATGAGTTTAAATTTGACAAGCGATTGAACTAGACATGCGGTGAACTTCGACCAAGCATAAGAGAGGTGTGTCGAAAATTGTGACGAGATTTGGACTTAAAGAAATATTTCTCCAGGGACTGAATTACAAATACTTAAAATCTCAAGGACTAGAGTGCAAATACCTAACACTTGAGGGATTATTTTGTAAATAAAAAAAAGAAGAGTTAGTGGAAAATTAGAATAAAGAAGGGAAAATGGAGAAGAGGAGATGAAGAAGAGGAGATTGAGAAGAGAAGATGAAGAAGAGAAGATAGGAATAGAGAAGATAAGATAAGATGAAGAAGAGTTAGTGGAAAAATTAAACGGAAGATAGATGGGTGGGTTATAAAAGGAGGAAAAAGTGAGCTTGGAAGATGAGGTTTTATTGTAGAGAGAAAATTTTAGATGGTTGAGAGGGTTTTCGAAGACTGAAGAAAATTTGAAAGAAAGAAAACACCAAAAAAGAGAGAATTTTGAAGATGGCGGGAGTTTAAAATTAAGGGTTATCATCACCAATTCATTTATCGATCAACAAAAATCAAGAGTTCATCCCCGTCATTCGAGCCGCAATATTAATCCACAAGGTGATACGAGATCTGAATTCGATAATCAAATCCGTCAAATCAGGTAACGATCCTAACCATTAAAATTTTCGAGAATTACGTTGCCCAAATGGATTGATTTAAATTTCCATAATGTCATGTCGTACTCGTATGTCTCCATATCCACATGTCGCATTCGTATTACAATTTTTTGTATTTTTTGCTTAACAAATCCAAACCCCAGAATGGGAACGCTGACCTACCCGTTAGAGGTTCTGTATATATTGCCTTTACTTTCTGCAATTTAATTCTTGCACCATTAAAGCCTAGAATGAGTAAGTCGAGCCAAAGCCGAATTCCTTGTTAGAGGTCTTTTATTTATCTCATTTAATTTCTGTAATTTAATTTTCACACCATCAAATCCCAGAATGGGTAGACCAAGCCCAGCTTGAGTCCCTCATTGGAAGTCTTTTATTTACAGTATTTAATTTCTGCAATTTAATTTTCGCACTATCAAACCCCAGAATGGGTAAATCGAGCCAAGGTCGAGTCCTTCATTGGAGGTCCTTTATTTACCGCATTTAATTTCTGCAATTTAACTTATGCATCATCAAACCCCAGAATGGGTAGGCTGAGCCAAGGCCGAGTTCCTCGTTGGAGGTCCTTTATTTACCGCACTTAATTTTTGCAATTTAATTTTCACACCATTAAACCTCAGAATAGGTAGGCCGAGCCAAGGCCGAGTCTCTCATTGAAGGTCCTTTATTTATCGCATTTAATTTCTGCAATTTAATTTTCGCACCATCAAACCCTAAAATAGGTAGGCCGAGTCAAAGCTGAGTTCCTCGTTGGAGGTCCTTTATTTATCGTATTTAATTTCTGTAATTTAATTTTTGCACCATCAAACCTCTGAATGGGTAGGCCGAGCTAAGGCCGAATCCCTCGTTGAAGGTCTTTTATTTAAAGCATTTAATTTCTGTAATTTAATTTTTGCACCGTTAAACCTTAGAAAATGTAGGCCAAGTTAAGGCGAAGCCTCCATGTTGGAGGTCCTTTATTTGCTAAATTTACTTTCCGCAATTTAATTTTTGAATTATCACACTCCAAAATGAGTAGGCTGAGCCACCTGCTGGAGGTCGCAACACTGCACAGAAATTGTTAGCTTACTCTCTCTTTCGGCTTCAGGGAATTTTTAATGCTTTGAAAATATCAAAAAAATGTCATTCACATGCAATTCATCTAAAAAATGAAAATATAAAAAGAGATCATCTCACTGGAACCTTAAGAGTTAAACCATGCATGAGTTGCAAAATTAGGATATCCATGAAATTAAAGTACCGAAAAAATATTAGTTTCAATTAACTAGTGTAACCAAGTCCCTGAACTCATAATCTCTAGTTCGTAGAAGTAATTTAGTTCTCCCGTTAATTTACTTAGGTTTCTAATCAACCTACGGAAAATGATTAGTGGCGACTCCAAATTCTGAAATCATTTGAACAAAAACCAAAATTGAGATTCGATAGGACTTGAGAGAGTCCGTATTAGGTTAGTTAACCCAATTAACTTGCTAATCTGTTGACCTGAAAAACTTTCCACTAATGGAAAATTTTTAGGGTCGCAACAATGAGAAGAAGCCAATAATTTTCCTTTTGTTTCTTTTGAGCATTTCATTTAGAACATGCGATTTTCATTTCTTTAATGTTAATCATCTTTAAATATTTATTATTTATCATTTTTCATCAGATTTTTTCTTATTTTGCTATTTAAAGTTCTTACCTATTTATCATGATGGCAACGGTAAGGCCAATGATGAGAAGGTAAGCAATTTAGGTGGTCTAAGCCTATGGAACATGTTCTACTTGAAATTCTTGTCGACAAAACTAGTAAAGGAAACAAGCCTTTGAGTATTTTCAAACCCTCTTCAATTGCTCAAGTTGTCGATATAATAAATGAGAGACTTGGCATTGCTTGTGAGCCCAATCACGTCGAGAACCATTTGAAGACAATCAAAAGCAATTGGAAGACGACGACTCAAAATGTATGGGGCAAGAGTGAATTAAATTGGGATGACAAGTTGAAGATGGTTATAGCTGGGGAAAATGAATTTAATCAATATGTGACCATAATTTTTGTCATCACTTTTCATGTGTTAAAGGAAAAGTTAATCTCATATTATTCAGTTGAGTGGTATTTATATATTGGTAACTCAATAAACTCTAAGAATCACAAAAACAACTTTACTCTTAACACTTCTAACACTCCCTCTCAAGTTGGAGTATAGATATTAATCATATCCAGTTTATTACAAATATGTTCTATCCTCCCATAACCCAAATGTTTAGTAAAAATATGTGCAAGTTGTTTAACAGTTCTCATGTGACTGGGAAGATTCATTCCACTTTCTAGCTTTTCATGAATAAAATGACAATCAACCTTAATATGTTTTGTTCTCTCATGAAACACGAAATTGGAAACTATATGCATTTCCACCTTATTATCACACTACAAAAACATACGAACTAAAGCTTTCAAGCCTAACTCAATCATTAACTACTAAAGCCACACAACTGTGCCATGGCTCTATATTCTGACTCAACACTGAAGTGGTCTGCAACACTCTGTTTCTTACTCTTTCGTGACACCAAATTTCTTCCAACCAATTTACAATATTTAGTAGTTAATCTCCTATCATTTGGAGACCTTGCCCAATTAGCATTAGAAAATCCTTCAATTATATTGTGACCATGGTTTTGGTAACGAACTCCTTTCTTTGAAGTCTTCTTTAAGTACCTTAAAATTTGAATTATTGCACCCTAGTGAGATGTACGAGGGGAAGATAGAAACTGGCTCGCCATGCTAATTAGAAAGGTAATGTCTGCTCAAGTAACTATGATATAATTCAATTTGCCTACCAATCTTCTATATGTCTTAGGATTATCAAAAAGTTCTCCTCCCTCAACAACTAATTTAATCTCTTGTTCCACGGGTGAATCAAGAGGTTTTAATCGCAACATACTTATCTCACTGAGTAAATCCGGGGCATATTTTCTTTGTAACTATGTTACTTCAATTCCTAAAAAATACTTCAATTTTCCTAAATTCCTAGTTTGAAACTATTTTTGAAGATATATTTTTAGTTTAGTTATACTAACTAACTCATCTTACGTGATGATAATATTATCCACGTACACAATTAAGAATAGCTTGCCTTCACTCATCTGTGTAAAAAATGAAGAATGATCATTGCCACATCTAGACAGTCCAAAAGAAATTATAGCCCCATAAAATCTTCCAAACCATGCTTGTAGGGATTGTTTCAACCCATACAAAAATCTTTTTAATTGCAAACCAATCCTCTAGACTCATCCGAAGCAACAAACCCCAGAGATTGATCCATATAAATTTCTTCATGAAGAGTATCGTGTAAAAAGGCATTCTTGATATCAAGCTGAAATAAGGGCCAATTATAGGTGGCAGCAAGAGAGATCAAAATACGAACAGAAGTAAGCTTGGCAATATGAGAGAGTATCCAGATAGTTAACTCTATATATCTAAGCAAACCCTTTTGCAACAAGTGTCACTTTTAAGTGAGCAAAGGAACCATTGGGATTGACTTTCATAGCATACACCCACCTATGACCAATAGCAGTTTTGCTTAGAGGAAGAGATACTAAGTCCCAAATTTGATTAATTTATAAAGCCTTTAATTCTTCTTTCATAGCTATCCTCCAACCAAAGCTTTGTAATACCTCAAATATAGAACTTGGGATAGGATATTGTTAAAT
The DNA here is from genome assembly GCA_016432845.1 of Psidium guajava. NCBI lineage: Eukaryota > Viridiplantae > Streptophyta > Magnoliopsida > Myrtales > Myrtaceae > Psidium > Psidium guajava. The sequence continues at coordinate 16,418,954 of CM028225.1, forward strand.
AGTAGATAAAAAGGACTGAAAGGAAGGAGACACTAAAGAGTATGAAATAAAATTTACAATTGAATATTGAGTACAAGCATGTAGATCTTTACGATGAGTAATGGGAAGATCAAGACTAGACTCAGGAAGAGGACCAACTAATGGTGGATCTAGGATGAAAGATGACATAGTAGTGTGAGCAGGAAGGGGGGGAGTATGAACCCGAGGACGCTGAGTATAGACCTATAAAAGAGGTGGTTCCTATGTAGATACAGGTACAATAGTTGGAACAATTGATCAAACGGTGGTCACATGAAATTCTTCATCGACTCAAACATGAAAATTGCAACATCATGATAAGGAATTTATTCAAAAAATGAAATGTCCGCAATTATGAAGTCCTTTTTTAATAGTAGAGAATAATAACAACGCCCATTTTGAGTACGGGAGTAACTTAGAAACATACACTTGATAGCCTTAGGATCAAGTTTCGATACTCTAGGTCGATGATCACGAATAAAATAGACACAATAAAATGCAATGTGGTAAGTCAAATAGTGATTGATTTGGAAATATAGTAAAAAATGGAATACCACCTCGTAAAACAAAAAAAGGCATACAATTAATTAGATAGAATGCAATTAAGATAGCATCAAACCAAAAGGTTTTAGAGACCTTCATCTTAAATAGCATAGATCTAGTAACTTTCAATAAATACCTTTTTTTTTTCCTTTCAGCAATACCATTATGTTATAGTATATCAGGACAGGAAGATTTATGAATTATACCATCTTGTGTCATAAAATAAAATAAAAAAAGGTATAGAAAAGTACTCCTTAACATTATCAGAACGCAAAATTTTAACATCCACACCAAAATGAGTATAAAATTTCAAATATAAATGCATGAAATATAGAAAACAATTTTGAATGATTTTTCATTAGATATAATCAAGTAACTCCAAAATAGTCATCAACAAAAGTAACAAAATATCTAAAATCCAAATTGGAAGTCTAATGACATGGACACCAAACATCCGAATGTACTAATAAAAAAGAAGACTATGTTTGTTTAATGACTCAAGGTAGATAATTTACACGATATAATTTGCTAAGTTGACATGACTCACACTCTAAGCTTGAAAGAGACTTGAAACTGGAATCTAATCTCTAAAGACTCTATAAAGAAGGATGACCAAGACGACAGTGGATTTGATGTAGAGAAGTAACACCAGAACATGCAAAGGAAGTTGAGTCTTCAACTACATACAATTCCCTTCCTCATGTTCTTTACTAATTGTCCTCTTCGTAGCCAAATCCTGGAATATATAAGAATTGAGATAGAGTGTTACTAAATATTTAAAAGTTTTAGTTAAGTTATTGATTAATATGAGATTAAATGGAAATTGTGAAAGATAAAGCACTACAGATAATGGTAATGAAGGAGTTGGATGAACTATACCAACTCCCTTAACATGTGTGGATGAATTATTGGCTAATGTAACTGTGGATGAAGATGGAGTAAAAGAGAAAAATATACCTGAAAGACCTAACATGTGATTAGAAGTCCCTGAATTAATGACCTAAGGACAAGAAGTAGCTGAAACACATGCGGTAGTATTACCTATCTATACCAAAGTAGCAATAGAAAAAGTAGGTTGTGAGCTCTAAGACTGATTGTACCAAACAATTTCTCTTTGGACATAATCAGCACTTTACCCTTAGAAGACTATGAAAAAGAATAAGTACCATACGCAGTATTGGCAAACTATTGTTATTGCCCTGGTCTCCACGTAACTTATAGCAACACCTCTAAATATGTCCCGGTTTGCCACAGTAATGACAAGTCTGTGCTACCCCAGAGCTATCAATAGATAGTTGAGATTATCTATAAAGATGCTACTGGCCTTGGCCTCTCCCGATTCTTATGCCTCGGTCTTCCTCTCGACCACCACATCCATTATATTCTCCATGGTTTTCTCCACTCCTACTCCTACTACTAGCTCGAGACTATGACATGAGAGCTGAATTATCTGCCACGGATGTGAGGTTCTAAGAAGACTCACGACATACCCAAAGAACCCGAGCAAATATATCTATGAGTAATGCAATAGTCTCTCCTCCAAGAATTGGAAACCCAACAGTTTCATATTCAAGGTGAAGACCTCCTAAGAATCTCATTACAATTAATTGTTCTCTTTGAAGTTACATTTACTAAGCATTGGTCGAAATAGAAAGAACATGATTCAATTCCTCATACAATCTCTTATAATCAATAAAATACAACGTAATAGAACGTCCCTTCCTCTCAAATCGGTAAAATTCATATGATAACTCATATACCCGTGATAGGTTATTTTAGCCCAAATACAATACATCCAAATACTCTCATAGTTCTTTTTTAACTATATCAATATGAGTTACTAAATGAATTATATTACTCTCTATAGAATTTAACATCTGACCCAAAATACATGCATTAATAACATCTCAATTCTCATTATCTCTAGACTTAGGCTCAATTAAGTATCTATGTTGATTCATGCTTGTCAAAGTAAGTTTCATAATTTTTTTTTCACTGATAAAAGTTAGCACCATCCTTAAGTTTTTTATTAGTAATTCGATTAGATGAGGAAGAAATCACCTTAGTCATGACAGTATTGGTTCTCTCAAAATCACCCTCAACTTTAATCTTATCAAGATTCGTCCATCTTCAACAGTCAATAATCCACCAAAATTGGGGATTATTGCATTAATCCACAAAAGCCTTATATAATTAACTCCAAAAATTCCAAAACTTACAAAATCAGCTTCATAAATCAAGAAGCAATTCACAAGTACATCCATATCTCTAATCAAGAGCTATCCAACTAACAATCAAGCCTAATCAATGAGTCAACACTTTAACATTCTATTTTGGGAATCAAGAGCTCTCAATCCGCCAAAAATTAAATGTATGGGTTCATAATCGTGAGAAAGTGAGTTGTAGGGTGCTGGGTCTGGGCTCTCCGATGTTGGACGACACCTTTGCAAGACTGGCCGATGTTGGGTGACAACATATTTGGCCTCACCAGGCTACAGGATGTTGCGCGACATCCCTTCAAGGTTTGCTAAGTGCCGCGACATCAAATCTGACCTTATTAGGCCTAAGAGACATCAAGCGACGCCAGAACTAGGCTCGCCAGCTTAGGCGACGTCCCTACAAAAAATCTCAATGACACTGGATCTGGAGTTTCTGACGATACCTACTAACTCTGACAATGGTTAGTGGTGGTCGACAGTGAGCGGTAGCTAATTGTGGGTGATGGCTAGTGGAGGGTGACGCTGGATCTTAGGTTTTAGGTGTTTATTAAGCTATGATACCATGTTAGAAGAAAAATGAATCTCATATTATTCAATAAAGCAATATTTATACATTGGTAATCTAATAAATCCTAAGAATTACAAAGGTAACTTTACCCTTAATACTTCTAACATCATGGAAAAAAAATATTCTTGCAATTGAATTAAGAAACATCTTTGCATTTGCATTTGCCTATTTTTTATGTGTGATTATGGAGTCCTCAGTGCGTTTGATGATCTGCTACATTTGTTGTGATAAGTTGTTAAGAGGAATGGGAATATAGATACATGACTTGTGGAGTGGAGTCTTAACTAGTAATCTCATCATGGACTGTATTCCATTTGCTTTTGCAATGTGAACCTCTCCTTCCCTTGTCCATTCTTTTGAAGATATGAACTTACTATGTTCATAAAAATGTCATTCAAAGTCCAAGCTTAGCTATCCTCTAACGGTGTTCATTATAATGTTACATCCACACAATTTTTGTAGAATATTGCACAAACTATTGAACAATAAAAGTAAGCTCACAAGTCATGGCCACGGCACTTCGTCTTCATGCATTAACCCATTATTCATGAAAAATAAATAGGCAAACCCAACAAAAGATATATGCGGTGAACAAACCTATGTATCTTTTCTATGAAATCAATTGCAAAGCATGGCATAGAGGTTGTGTTACGTAGTTTGTTTATTGAATTAGTATAAGGACTATGATAGGACATACAGCCTATGATGTGCATGAAATTGTTTGATGCTTTTATATTTTTTGTTTAAAAATATTTCATCTTGGTTGACTTTCTATGGATTATCTTCATTAATAGGTCCATCCTTCTCATGAAAAGTATCTGAATAAGATGATTAATATATATGATGAGATAGCACTAGTGGTTGGGAGAAATATGGCCACCGGAAGCTTTGCTAAGCAATTTAGAGATATTGATGTGAAGAAAGTTGACTCACTCGTTGATTTAGGCAATAACTTCGATGAGTTGATGAAGGGGTCAAAAATATCTTCATATACTATGCCTTCGAAAAAGATGTCCCACAATAGACAAAGATGTTCCAACATGGATGATAAGTATTCTACACTTTCAACACAAATTGGAGAGATGGCATCAACAATGAAGTCATTGAGTCAAACCGCTATCGAATACTATAAAATCTCCAATGACATGATGAAAGCTGAACACTCTAAACTCTACAATGAGATGATGAAAGTGGACGAACATGACGTACTTGTCCTTGGATCGATTTTTGACTATCTAGCTGAGAATGAAAAAATTGCAAATGCATTCACGGTGAAGAGTGCGAATTTTCAAAAATGTGAATTGACAAATTTCCAAGCAAATGAGAACATAATTAGTGACATGTTTATTTTAGTTTTGTTGCCAAAAGGCACACTTGTTCTTTCTTTTCATTTTGTTGTTGTTAGTACTATGAATATTAAACAAATACGTATTGTTGGTTTAGAGGGTCTTGTCCTTCGATAAAGTTGTGATTGCCTTCATCACTAGATTACACTTAAAATGCGCATCTATTCTATCTCCAATATTATTCCTATCAGTTGATATTTCAACTTTTTGCCTCTTGTGGTTGTCTATTTCCCACTCTTGCAAAAGAGTGTTGATCTTCACAAAAAAGATCTCCATGTTATGAGCTGAAGTTCATTTAAGCCTACATTTGTTGCCTGATACTGTTTTTGTCTATCGGCGTAGGGTGGAAGTCTTTGACTCCATCTCCATATCTTATGTTAATGGAGTTCATAATTAGTGATGTTTTTTATTTTGTTGCTATTATTATGCAACTACAACAAGACGTTGCATTGTTGCTTTTGTTTCCTTACTGATTTGTGTTATTTGTACATATTCTTATGTTTGTTGGATGATCTAGAGGTATTGATCATGTTGAGGTTCATCCCAATTTTCTACATTCTAATGCAACCACTTGTTACTTAGTTATTGAATTAATAGTTTTCAATTTAGTTCACCCGACCTCTGTGGACTTGGACCCAAGCCAAAGCACTGAGTCTCGAGCCCTACTTCAATGGACCTGGGCCCGAACAATTGAGGACCTTGGTCCTGTACCCGTTTCATTGGCAACTCGTACCCAAGTTATTGAAGCTTGAATAATGTATGTTTATTTTGAAGAAAAAGAATGGTGGAGAATATTTACCGTGTCTTTTTCAAGTTTTAGCCAAATAGCAGAAAAGGAAGTTAGCAACTTCCTTGAAAATATTTTCTAGAACGCTCTTATTTTTCACAAAATAAATGGAGCCTTAATGAAAGAAAAAGAGAAATGGATAAAAAGAAAGTAACAAAAAAGGTGTGAGTCAGGTTTAGGAAATCTAGGCTTGACTAGGCTCCATTTTTTTTCCAAAAAAAGCGACAGTTTTTAAAATTATTTTCAGAAAGTTATTTTTTTTTAGAAAAATGATAATATTTTTCAATGTTTGGCTAAGACCTGAAGATAAACATGAAAAATTTTCTATTGTTTGGTAAAAAAAAATATCATTTAATTTTCTGCATTGTCGTTTGGTCAAAAATTACTAACATGGACTTGTTCATCTTGCATGGCATTGCCAGCACTCACGCAAATATTTTTTAATATTTTTAACTTTTAATTTTTTCACATATTTTTTTTATTTTTGTGGTAAATTTTTTTAATATTTTGTATTTTCATTTTGTTTTCATTTTTTCTCTTTTTTTTTCTTTCTTCTTCTGCTAACCACAAGACGATTGGCCACAGGCAAGGCTCAGCCTCAGCCAAAGCTGATGAACTCAAGCCTTGCCAACCTCCTGCGAGGCTGATTAGGAGGTGGAGCCTCGCCCAAGGCCAATCATAGTGGCTAGCAAAGGAAGAAAGAATAAAATAAAAAATAATTAAAAAGAAAATGAATGTGAAGGAGTGTATGGAGGAAAGCGAAGAAAAATGATTTCCTTCTCTTTTATTTTACTTTCCCTTTTGAAGGTGTTTTTTTCATTGGTGGAAACTGTTTTTCATGATTAGTTTATTTATGTGAATCAATTACTAAAAATTTCAAAAAATATTTTCCTGAAATTCATTTTCCTTTAAATAAACAAGTTTTAATATATATATATGAGTTTGGACTGGCTTTGAGTTTTGTGAGCCAATTAAATATGTTTGTGTTGGGCTTACTTTAATAAGCCCAATCATTTCTCAGGCCCACATCTTTGGAGTCCAATTCAGTCCTCACATTCGGACCGAGCAAAGGGCCCCAGCTTAGGTCTCTATTTTCAGAATTAGAAAATATTCAAATTAACTAAAAATCAAAATAAAAAACATTAAGTGAGAAAATGGTTAGAAACAAAGACCTTCATTAGATTGTTATGTTTTAGAGTTAGGATTAGCTTATTTCATATATTTAGTAAACATTTAGTTTAAGAGTTTTAGTGAACATATTTGATATAGCTTGATTTTTGTAGATTGGTGATTTAGATATGAAATTGAACTCGATTTGAACTAAGCTCACGGGGGTTGCTGTCTTGGGATTCAATAACATGGCCATGTAAAAAAAAATTGGCACTTCATAGAATTTACTTCTATATGCTTTATTTTTTATCGCATTAAATACGATTGTCTATTTTTCCTTAACTTACACTCGTGCATGGACATCAATTAATGACAAAGGATGATAAAATGATGAAAGATCGTTTGAATTATTTTGATAACAAACCAATCAAGTTAGGGTACCAAAAAGGCACTAGTTAGATGATTAGTGTAATCAAGTTCCCGACTCTATATCTTTGGTTACATAAGAAGTAAGGCATCCTTCTACACCATACTTGATTTCTAGGCCACCTTTATTAAGCTAATGGTGACTCTCACTTAAGTTTAACTTTCTAGATAGAATTTATTCTCATGGTTGTGTGAGGTAAGGATTTGGGAGAATCTATGACTAATTGAGGGTCCTCGGCCCACTTTTAGGCGATACCTCTAAGCCTACTTTGTCATCCCCTGACGTAGAGAAAGTGCGTCACAGACACATGGCAACTTCAAATGGAAAAAATGACATAAGAATGGCATGGCATGGCATGGCAAAAGTACTATGACATATGCTATAAATTCTAACGAAACAGTGTATTAGTTTTTAATTATTTCTAGCTGTCATTCATAATTTTTAAAATAAAAATTGATAAGTTATCTGGAAATTACAATTATATGTACCACTGTAAAACAATTATTATGAACTGACGAACTTTTGTTCCAAATTTTCATTCCATTCCATGCTCATATTTTCCTTACGAGCAAGCATAGATATCCTCATTCCAAATTCAAAAACAGCTGAAGCTTAAATCACTACTTTAATTTTTTTCTCACTTTATCTTTCATTCCCATCTCATCTTACCAAAGATGATTATTTATGTTACTTAAAATTAGACTAAGTAAACTATTTTCATTATAGTCAATATTTTATATTTAAATATTCTTTTTACACAATGAAAATATTTTCTGTTTATTCATTTTTGTATATAATTTAACCAATCATTTTTACAAAAACTATTTTTCAATTTACTAGTATTCTGAAAAATAACTTGGGATATATTCACTAGATGTCCTAAAACTCATTATCTACGTACAATCAAATCTTAAAACTTTTAGAAAGTGCAATCAAATCCTAAAACTTAACAAATTGATGCAACCGAGTTCTTACGGTAACTCTATCCAAAGTCGGTTAATGGAAAATGCTAATGTGACATATTTTTTTTATTACTTTTTCTCTCCTACATGGTGTTGACGTAGCTGAGACAAGAAATATAAGTCTAAAACGATGTAGTTTTGGTCCAAATTTGTTTTAAAACATAAATATTAATCAAATTAAATTAGAAAATAAACCAAATTTGAGGGGGGGGAGGAGCAACAGCAATGAGGGCCCCTGCTAGCCCTTGCTGCTCCCATCACTAGAAGGCCAATGATGGTGAGCGATGGTCGACATGGGTCGCCGACCCCCGAGTAGGCCCTTGCCTAGATCTAGGATTGATTTAGCCGGTGGACAAGAGAAAGAAGTTCTTGGACCAACAGAGGATCCTCGCTTCTTGTTGATTAGGTGCTTCGGCTTCTCTAGATCCCTAGCGCTACTCACCACCCCCGTCAAATTCGCCTTGACAAGTTGTTCAACGACTTCGATTTCCCCAAAAAAATGGTTCGTTAGCCCCCTCCTGCTTCAACAAATGCATCCAACCCACCGAGCACAATCTAAATCAATCCCAAATCTAGGCGAGGGCCAGGCCCTTGCCTACATGGGGCTCAACGACCCCTCTGCTGACCCCACCATCTTCAGCCCTTCTAGCGATGTTTAAAGAATTATATTTGGACAAAAATAATATAGTTCATTTATCTTTCTTATTTCAGTCGCTTAGAAGAGAGAAATATATATATATAAAATAAAACACGCCATCATTTTTTATTAATTGAATTGGACAAAGTTAATTAAAAAAATTTAATAGTACTAATTTATTAAGTTTTAGGGTTTAATTTTTTTAAAATTTTTAGAATTACTTTCACAATAAATTTTAGGACCACCAAATATATATACCCAAATAAATTTGGCCGTGTTTTCATATTTTGGATCCTAAAGGATCAAACACAAGAATCTGCGAGACCCCGAAAGACCGCTTACTCTTCGAACGTCTTGCCTCCGCAGGTAAAGAGCTCTGCACTCTCCTATTCACTCAAATCAGCGCCACCTCTGGCAAGAATGGGCCAGAGCTTGGTTTGGACTTGAAGAAGACACCAGAATCACTCAAGAGCAGGCACAGAGGACGTGGAAGAAAGGCGGCCATGGACAAGCGCAAGAGCAGCGGGTCTGGAAGCCAGAAAATCCCACCTCGCCACAAGATAATTGGGACCAGCATGCCCCGAATCGACGACGACAACGCCTCGATGCTCATCGGAAGCATAGTCGAAAAGGGGGTTTCCGACATCCCCGAGACCAAGACTGTCGCCCCGACCCCTCCTCCGAGGGCCACCGTCCTTCCTTTCCCGGTTGCGCGACACCGTTCTCACGGCCCCGTTAGTTCCTGAACTCTTTGCTTCTTCTGGGCGATGGGATTTGAAAGTTTCGCTGCTTTCTTGGTTCTATTGATCAATGGAAGCATTACGTGTAGCTTCGGTCACGTCACTAGTCCTGCTTCGGTGTTCTTGATTCGGTGAAGTGAGGGAAATGGATGAGTGTCAAGGTCGGGGGTTTCGTGTTTTTGGTCTGTACATATAACCATTGGTTTAAGGGCGGGTTTGGAACGTGTTTCAAATAGGTTGGAATGTGTAGGAGTGAAGGCAGTGTTGGGATTTTAGTTTTGAGTAGGGAGCTCGAAGAAGGTAAAATCCTAGTATGACAATTGAGTTATTGGTTGAGCTTAAAGCTCCTCTCTTTTCTTTACCCCCTAGAAAATGAAACAACAAACTTCCTTTGTATTTTAGTTTTTGTTGATAGTGAAATGTTATTCTGCAGCATTGGGGTCCAGTTAGTACGAGATGGGATGAAGATCGTGTCAATGATGATCATGATGAGGATGACGGCGAAAATAAGAGACTTGCTGCTTCTGAGCGAATTGCAGCTTTTGCTGGACCAGTTCAAAGAAAGGAGAAGAAGGGATTGAACTTACAAAATTGGAGGGAGCTTCTCTCGGGAAATGATCCTTCTTTCGGTAGTAAAACTAGAAAGCATCGATCTTCAGGGGCTGAAGCGCGAGGTAGTAGTAGAGAGGTGATCGAAAGTGAAGATATGCCAAATCTGAGAGATGATGCATCTTTATGTGGTGCGGTGAAAGTTCCAAGCAATGAATCTGCAATAATGCTGACCGAGGCAAAAGAGTTAAGTTCCTCATTTCTTGATCATTCTAAAGAGAAGGAAAAGCGATCGCCAATCTTGCGTCCAGCCTCCTTGTTTAAATCCTATGTAAATGATGATGGGCATAGTCATTCTTCTCTTGAGAGTCAAATTGATGCTGAGAACTGCGCCAGATTACAGAGCATGTCTCCTGATGAAATTGCTGAAGCTCAGGCTGAGATAATGAAGAAGATGGACCCTTCGTTGCTTAAGTTGCTAAAAAGAAGGGGTCAAGAGAAATTCAAGAAGCAAAACCTGCCAGGCTCTCAGATAGCCATGGATGGAACATTGGGTAGTCCATTAGTTGGGGGTCAGATTGCAGAATCACAGAATATGACGGACGGAGTATCTAATTTGGTTTCATCAGAGGCTGTAAAAGATAGCCAAAGTCAGCAGGATCATGCTGGTATCCAGAATGCTGGACCAAGAGATGGCAGTTTGTGGAATGCTTGGACTGATAGGGTTGAGGCTGTACGAAAATTGAGATTTTCATTAGACGGAAATGTCATTCAGAGTGAAATTGACCCAGTCACGGGGACCGGTAAGTCAATTGCTCATATAATCCTGGTTAGTGTCTCTTGCTACACATCTCTTTTTGTGCCTTTTGAGTCCATATGATGGTTCCTTCTTGAGAAATAAGATAACTAGTTCTTCAGTCAGTTCAGATGTTGTTAGTCATTAAAAGTGGGTTTGACATGCACTAGTCACCCTAATGCAACTAAATGATGATGATGAACAACTTAGCCAGCTAGATCATGTGGTAGTCACCCTAATGAGTCTCTATATTGTACCTAAGCTACTATAGGTTGAGGTGTTTCTATGTAGTACTTAAGGTACTTCAGCTTGACCTCCTCTCTCATGGAAATATGCAAGAATGTTGCATGGGCATCTTCATCAACTGATTCGAGTACCAAAACTTTACTTTTTGGCTGAATGTTGCACAAGAAGGATGAGCTTTTTTAAGCACCCTCTTTTTCAACCTTAGATCCCACCCTTATGTCAATTTACGGTCGAAAACCACATTTCCTGTTCCTAGATTGCTGCACCGGGGTGACGTCTGACAGTTGTGGCATTTCTGCTATCTCAGCACTAAACCTCACCAGACAGCTTTATCTATAGGATTAATATATGCAGTGTGATCTGATTAGCTTCCCAGATTTCATTTGGTGAATTTTTGTGAAGTGTATATTCGATAATGTACCTTCTTGTCTAGCTCCCTCACATTATTAAATCAGACTATTGCATACTCTATGATTGAGTTCTAAGTGTGCATCAGAGGAATTTTTTAATGCTTAAGAATTTTTTCGAGTTATGTCTAGATTTATGTGTATTTTCCATGATTATCACTTATTGAGACTATTCTTCAGGTCAGAGCAGGCAGAATGCTGATAATGTTGCTGAGCGGGACTTCTTGAGGACTGAAGGTGACCCTGGTGCTGCTGGTTATACCATCAAAGAAGCAGTGGCACTTACCAGAAGTGTGGTGAGTTGCCTTTTGTATTGGTGCTTGGCTAATATAGACTCAAAGCTAATCAGATAGAATTTGGTTTCTCATTAGTGGTCCTTCTTAAGTTCATATCCTTGTGCTAAGTTACAAGAACCTTCTTCTCTACTGGCATATTTGGTAAATAATGAATTGATGCTTCAGGTTCCAGGACAACGGGCCCTTGCGCTTCATCTTCTTGCTTCTGTACTTGACAACGCAATGCACGTTATTTGTCGGGGTCAAGTTGATCTTGTTACTCAATATTCTAATGTTGACGAGGATTCAGTCGATTGGGAGGCTGTCTGGGCATTTGCACTCGGCCCAGAACCTGAACTTATCTTAACATTGAGGTGATCTCTAGTGCATATGTTTTTGTCACCATCCTTCTTTTATATCGTTAGTCAATGAGCAGTGGACATGGCCTTGATATCCGTGTTATTAATACAAGATTTGTATTTTAATTTTCTGCTGCTATGCTCATATATTAAAAAAAAAATACTGAGCCATACGTCTGACATGAGTCCTGTATTTCCTGAAAAAAAGATTACACTTATGAGGAAATGGCGCAGACTGCTAACCTGTTTCTTTGTTTTTAGCTGCATTTTCGTGGGAGCAATAGTTATTCTGTTATAGGTACACTCCGCAACATGTTGAGTCAGTTTTCTAGTGTCTGTAGTCTATACCTTGGCTTGGATGGGACTGCTTTACAAATGCCTATAGGGATTAGTCAGTGTTTGAGTATCCCTTTCTTTTTTTGGGAAACCTTCCAGGAATCTAAGTTTCAAGGTTGCTTGGTTATGGCCTGAGCTGCTTCTAACTAATTTTATGCTGCTTTTTTATTCTCCTTTGGACATATATTCTAATGCGGGATTGTTACTCCCAAAAGGCTCTGTATTTCTAGCTATCATATGCAACCATTTGGAGAAAAAAAAAAGGTTGGAGATTTACTGTAATGATGTGTACTTGCAGGATGTGTCTTGATGACAACCACAATTCTGTAGTTTTAGCATGTGCAAGGGTCATTGAGTGCATACTCTGCTCTGATATGAACGAGAACTTCTTTGACAAACTGGAGGTAAAATTTTCTTCAGAGATTCTTATCATTGTTGTAACACTCCTTTGGTTGATTTTAAGTTATGTGTTGTTCTTTCAGAAAATGAGTATGCATGGAAAGTATCTCTACACTGCCCCAGTTTTTAGGAGTAAACCAGAAATTGATGGTGGTTTGCTTCATGGGGGGTTTTGGAAGTACAGTGCTAAATCTTCTAATCTTCTTCCTATGGAAGAAATACCTGATGATGAATCCGAAGGGAAGCGCACTATTCAGGACGATATTGTGGTTGCTGGTCAAGATTTTATTGCAGGTTTAGTCAGGATGGAAATTCTGCCAAGAATTCGTTATGTCTTGGAGGTAGCATGATCTAACTATTATGTCAGTTTTCAGCCTGTTTACTTCATATAGAAATCATTTTGTCTTCAAATGGATGGTTTCAGATGGATCCAACCGAAGCTCTGGAAGAACGGATGATTTCTATTCTAATTGCAATAGCAAGGCATTCACCAACTGCTTCAAGTGCTATTTTGGATTGTCCAAGGCTCATCCAAACAGTTGTCCACAGATTTTCCATGAAAAGCACTATGGAAATCCAGCCTTCCAAGATAAAATCTGTTACACTTTTAAGGGTAAGTTATCAGTTCATGTGACATCTTGCACCACTCTAATCTTTCATGGGACAATTGGTCCCTTAGCCAGTAACTCATGTCTTTTTACCTTTTGAAAAGGTTTTGGCACAATCCAATAAGAAGTATTGCATCGAGCTTATAAGGAGCAGAACACTCCACGCAATGATATGGCAGTTGTATCAACCTGCACATTCCCTTGACCAGTGGATTAAACTTGGAAAGGAGCGCTGCAAACTCTCCTCAGCTCTGATGATTGAACAATTGCGGTTGTGGAGGACTTGCATAGAGTATGGATATTGTGTCTCCCACTTTTCAGATATCTTTCATTCCATGTGCTTGTGGTTGAATCCGCCTTCCATGGAGAAACTGTTGGAGAACAATATCACGATAGAAGTCACTTCAATCTCCAATGAGGCATACCTTGTTCTGGCAGCTTTAGCTCACAGGCTTCCAAATTTTCATTCACAGAAGCATACAGGCAATCAAGATACAGGATGCGCTGGCGATCATTCTGAATCATGGTCTTGGAGTCATGTTATCCCGATGGTTGATCTTGGACTAAAGTGGATAGAATGGATGAATAATTCTTGCACCTCTCAATTCTTTGAGTTGCAGAGTGGAATGAGAAATGAGCTGAGAACTCGATCTATGACATCCTTATTGTGGGTTTATTCTTCTGTCATGCACATGCTATCTGTTGTTCTTGAAAGAGTGGGGCCAGACATGACGGTCATTAGCTCCGATGACGACAAGTCACTGCCCTGGCTTCCCGAGTTTGTCCCAAAAGTTGGTTTAGAGATTATTAGGCAAGGGCTCTCTATCTCTTTGAATGACGGCATGGAAAACGGTACAGATTCTGCAAGAGTTGGTTCCTTCATTGAAAAGTTGTCTTATTTGAGACTTCAAAGCGAAAGTGAGACTTCTTTGGCTTCTGTTTGCTGTGTCCATGGATTTGTGCACTTGATGGTTGAGATCGATCGTTTGATCCAGTTAGCCAAGGCTGGAATGCCTAGTCCTCCAACAAAAGGACTCTCTGTATCAGTAGAAGAGAGAATTCTTGAGGATGGTATCCTCAAGGGTTCTCTTGTTGATCTGCAGAAGGTGCTTGACATCCTTTTGAATGTAATTGCTTCTGGATGGCACTCGATCCAGTCCATAGAGACGTTTGGGAGAGGAGGTCCTGCTCCAGGAGTTGGGGTTGGGTGGGGTGCTTCTCTTGGAGGATATTGGTCAACAAGTGTCCTTTTGGCACAAAAAGATGCAGGTCTTCTCGTATACTTGCTTGGAACTGTTCCACTGGTTTCAGTGGAGCATATAGCCTTTAGTGAGGGCCAAACCACTGTTTTGCAAAGAGTTAATGGCGCCTTAGGAGCTTGTTTGACTGCCGGGCCAAGGGATAGGGTTGTTGTAGAGAAGGCATTTGACTTTTTGTTTCAAGTCCCTGTTCTAAAGTACTTGAATATCTCTATTCAGCACTTTTTTTCTCTTAGCAGGAGATCTCTGATGTGGGAGTATAGCGAAGAGGACCTACATTACATTAGCAAATTATTATCTTCTCATTTCAGAAAGAGATGGTTGTGTGTAAAGAAAAAGGCAAGGTCCATAGAGGATAGTAAGAGTACCATGCATAAAGCAAATGAAAGCGCTAGTGTATCTCTTGAAACCATTCATGAGGATATGGACATGTCAGATGAGAAAGCAGAACATCCTCCTTGCGCTAATCTGACTTTGGAGTGGGCTTACCAGAGACTGCCACTTCCTATGCATTGGTTCATCAGCCCAATGAGTTCATTAGGGGATGGCAAGCAGAGTACAGATCAGAAAGCTTCTGGAGCCGTTAATCCTGTGCAGGATCATGATGATCTATCTGAAGTTGCTAAAGCTGGAATGTTCTTTCTATTAGGCCTGGAGGCAATTTCTTGTTCGGGATGCTCAGATATCACTTCACCTGCACAACATATGTCAGTAGTTTGGAAATTGCATTGCTTGTCTATGATCTTACTTGTTGGGTTGGCCGCGCTTGAAGAGAAAAGAAGTAAGGATGTTTATGAAGCTTTACAAGAACTCTTTGGACAGCTACTTGATCGAGAAATATTGAGTAGAAGTGCTAGACATGCTCCAAAAGAAAAGCCTGAAATAGATAGTGCATATAAATGGCAATTATTAAGTTTTGGATCAGAAATTCATGATAGCTACTCGACATTTGTTGAAGCTCTTGTGGAGCAGTTCGCTGCAGTATCCTATGGTGATCTGTTGTATGGTCGTCAAGTCGCGATGTACCTCCACCGCCATGTGGAAGTGTCTGTAAGACTCGCTGCATGGAACGCGCTTTCTAATTCTCGGGTTCTTGATCTTCTGCCTCCTTTGGATAAGTGCCTAGCAAATGCTGAAGGTTATCTTGAACCTCCTGAGGTATTGTTCATGAACATACTTGTTCTTTTCTTCTTTTGTTGTCTGGTTGAACATCATTAGCATACTTTTTCATGAAGTTTAATTGTGGTAAAGGTTTGTTTTTCTAAAAGTAAATGTCCTGCCCATATTACTGAAAATGGGGTCCATGGGTCTTATACATACGTATAGTCTCCTCCATCTGTTAGCTTAAAATTTTTGGGTTGAACTTTCTACCTAATTTTGTTCCTTTATGTCTCAATTTAATAATACATCATTTCCCTTGTGGATTTTTTCATTTATCTCATTCCCTGCTCTCTCTCTTCCCAGGAGCAAGAAAAATTGTCATGTTTTGGTTTCTACTTTATGTGCAAGATAATTGTCTCGCCATTCTCCATTCTGGTTTGCATGTGAGAGGAGATCTTAAATACGGGAATCTAATTGGCCATATTATAGGTAGTCTTCTTTCACCTAATTGCTTCAGGATTTTTGTTGGACTTCCAAACCATTCAGTTCTAAAGTGGCTGCTTGCCATCACAAGTATTTCACTCGTTGAACAGTCTTATTCTATGCAGTTGTGACTTGCTTTTCTATATATATTTTTTTAAAAATTGTGGGCAGACAAGAAAAACTTACAGTTCTTTTGACACTTACGATTAACTCTAGATGTGGTGTGTAGATCATCAAATGGTAAACGCTCTTTTTTTCTTAACTTCTGAAGTTCTTGAATTACAGAAGCTGCTGTGCCATTCATATTACACCATTCTCTTAGGAATCGCTTCATCTGAGGGTGTTGTGTAAATGCTCGGAGGCTTGTATTGAGGTACTTTATGAGGTTTATATCTTTCTTTTGCAGGATGACGAACACGTGTTAGAAGCATATGTGAAGTCATGGGTTTCTGGAGCACTTGAAAGATCTGCTGCTAGGGGATCACTAGCATTAACGCTTGTCTTGCACCATATCTCATCTTTCATTTTCCTTGACCATGCAAAAGACCATGTTTTGCTGCGGAATAAGTTAGTGAAGTCCCTGTTGCGAGATTGCTCCAGGAAGCAACAACATGAGGTATGCAATTCTGTAGAGCAGTTGAATGTTAAGTAGGATCTTGTAAAAAGTGGATGTGGCTGTTGAATGCTTTGTTCAGTCTACTGGTTAGCCTTCTTTTCTTGTGTGAAGAGATAAAATCTTGGTGACCTCTTTCTGCTGGATGACTATGACAGTCATCATTTAGGGCCACCATTATTTTAAGGTTGAGATTTTGCAAAGAGATCAAACAGTCACTATCTGTTTTCCTCTGTGGGGTTCAGGAGATACCTTTTCTGCAACTACTGTTTATATGAAAAGTAGATCATGGTTACAATTTTACAAGTATTCCTCTGTTTAGGAAGAAGCATATAAGTAATCATTCTAGTGAAGCATGTAGTTTGAATTTGACTTGTCAGTGAGATTCGATACCGCAGGGAATGATGATGGATCTCATCCAATACAAGAAGTCATCCCCATCCACAATGATTGCACAGGAGGAGGGCACGTCGCAAGCGAGCACTGTCCATGGGAGACTCGAAGTACTTAAAAAGGCTTGTGAAGGAAGTGCGTCTCTCCTAGCTGAAGTGGAAAAGCTAAGATCCAAGTTTCACCAAGTTTAGAGGTGACTTGACCTAATTATACTCTCTATAGGGTGCATTTCAATCGAGCATTGCCCACTGGTGGCTCGAATTACTCAAAGAGGCTTGTGAAGGAAATGCGTCTCCCTTGGCTGAAGTGGAAATGCTAAGTTCAGAGTTTCCCCAACTCCAGAGGCGACTTGACCTAATTATGTTTTCTGTACAGTGCACGCGTATGGTTTTTCACACCTTTTTAAGCTTTCGGAGGTTGGGACTGGGAGGGACCAGAAAAACTTGTGGTCCCTGTAATTTTTGGTCAAATGGGAATGAGAAAAATACTAATTGTAAATGAAAGGATGAAAGTTTTGTTCTTTTTTCATTTTTACCACTTTGAAAAATGTTCACTGCTTTCTTAGTTTTGGATTTACATCAGCATGACATTCCTTTTCGAGAAGCAATATACAACAATGAAAGCTCGAAATATTCACCATGCTTTAATATGTGCCTCCAAACCAAACACTTCTATAGCCTGGATTCTGATCAATATTGCAGAGCATGATGTCTTAAGAAAGGAGATGAACACGGCTGAAAGTAACTCTGCATGAAGGAGATTACTCAATCTCTGGTGCATTTTGAAGCCTTACGAAATTCTTGGGCACAGAATGGAAAATCCATCTCCCTGTGGTTTGATAATCATCAACTGCCTTGGTGTTCTGGCTGTTTTATATCTTCCTAGAGTTGTATGGAGCTTGACATTGGGAGTTGCTGCTAGAGTTGCCGATATCATTGTAGGCCATGAATGGAGTAGGCCTCCAGCTTGGTCAGGTGCATCGCTGGAAATACGATCTTCTCTACGGGGCTACATTTTTCCTAGTTCTGACCCTGAGGATTAGGTGACTTTTGCTGGTTCTTCCAAGGGTGTATTGACTCGGGCTGAAGCCTGAAAGCCAGTTAGGAGGCAGGGTTTCTAAAGCTGTTAGACGTCGATTTATTTGATTTAACGCATTCATTAATCGGCTGGCCATCCTCAACAGAGTGCAGATCTCATCATAGAATGAAGCATCCGTGTGATGTTAATGACACATATTTACTTTGTCGATAACAAGCTGAATCAAATGATTATCTTTCCTGCTGTTGCTCACTTAGAAAGCAGAGATGAAAACGTGTTTTTTTGAGTTTGAATGGTTACAGCAGAGGCGATGCAGGCTGCTAAGGACAAGGTGACCCACGAGGGATCTCTTTCCTCAGGCGAGCAAGATCATCGCTGGTGTCGTTTTTTGGGGTTTGGGACTTCTTTCGAGAGATTGTTGCTGGAACTTGGAAGGGCAGAGGACGCCTCGTCAAGATTTCCTGGGTTGATTCCGATTCCTGGATTACAGCTTCCGTCCTAGTTATTGCTGAGTTGGTTTGGGATATTAAGATTACGGTTTTTCCTTTTGTGTTGGGACGTTTTTGAGGCATTACACCTCTAGTTTCTTCTGCAAATTTGTAAAGGCTCAGGAATTGCTTGGAGTTTGACCACGTGGGATGAGTTTGGCAATGCTTTGACTCAAGAACCTTGACTCAAAAGATTTTCACATAACATCGACTGGAGATGTTGGCTTGGCCGAGGATGGGTGGCGACCAAGTCATGAGATCCTAGACAATGTGACGCCGAGGTCGCTCAGCCCTAGGCAATGGGCTAGGCAAAAACTAGGAACAACGAGAATTCCTACTCTTAGAACATGATGAGTGCACAATTTATTCTTCGAACAATGTCATTACGTTCGTGCAATTTGATTCGAAAAACTAAAGAGCGTTAGAACGACTACACTGTGTTTTGCCAGGAATGGCTCCTAGCGGCGAAATACATTTTCCCGAAAGTTGACCTTCGATTTTTATTGAATTGGGTTCCGTGGTAATTTGGACATGGAGCCAATTGCGTAATGAAGAATTAAAACTAATTAGTATAATGGAAAAGTAAATGCGAAAAACTGAAAAGACAAATTGATAAATTGAAAGATACATAATTTGTGATGAGAATTGTGGAGCCTCTTAGATGATGGCTCAACGGGGCTTATATAGCCTATTACAAAATGTAACCGTTCCTAAGACCGCATCTGCACTACTTAGACTCCATGATCATGTTCCACATCGACAATTTAGCCGTTCAACACCAAACTCCTCTACCGGTGTCACATCGATTATTAATAATTGTGGTCGTGGACAACTCGTCAATGATATAAACCCTTGCACTAAGCTCTGCGTTGGTATCACACTGACTAAAAAGACTTCATCATTTTTTGAATTCAACACACACTATTTATCAAAAAAGAAAAGGAGAACTGATTACGGACTCGTTTGTTCACACCGCACGACCTAGAGTTGGTCAAGAACATACTCAAGAGTCATGGATCGTCGGGTCGATGAGGAGGTGAAATGTCAGCATCGACAGTCATAATACGCGTCGTTAGAACAAAAGTCTATCGGTTCTGATCTTCCTATATGTATGTTGGTATCAATATATTTCCTCGACCTGGTAACTCTTTTTTTTATTTATTAAATAAATGAAGTCCGATATCACAAAACATTATGAAGTGATACCTAAATTGATCAACCCTAACTATTCTTTGACCCTACGGAAACCTCCAAAGTGGTGCCGCTATCCCAAAGTGGAGACCATACGATTTGAGCCGCGCCAGATGCGACGACGTTTTACTTTTTGATCTAGCGAGCAAAAAGCAATGTCGTTTCGACTGAAAATGAAGAAGAACAGCTTATGGGAAGGATGCATGTAGTTGTAACAGTCCAGGTTGGGTTTATTAATCAATGATTTAATTTTTTTTATTCATACTACAAAAAAAACCCTAAACTAATACATATATGATAAAGATACCCCTAGCTAATTTTTTATAATAAAAAATCCCAAACTGGTACATCTGTGATAAATTTACCCTCAATTAGTTTCTGTTTAATCGGGTTAATATCACAAAAAATCTCAAACTAGCATACTTGTGACAAGCAAAAAGTAAAAAAAAAACTCAAATTGATATATTTTTCAATCGACATGTGTTATCCAACTTAGCAATCTGATGGTAAAATCTAACGGAAATTAACAAATGGTAAATTTGCCACAATATACCGATTTGGAATTTTTTATGGTAAAAAAATTAGTTTAAGTTAAATTTGATATGTGTATTAGTTTGAGATTTTTTGTGGTATTAATTTTTTTTAACAATTTCTTTGCATATGCAACACGTGTTGGATAAATACTGAACCTAGACCCTCGCCACTCCGAGACAACTATTGCAAAGTCCCAACATAATGAATACTCGTGTTGGGGATGGGCACATGGGCGAGGTCGGAGATCGCATTCCTGGCCGGGGCACATGCTTGGAGTCAGTTTCCATTACTTATTCTAACTTATATTATCAATATATAATTATTAAAGCTTTCATAACAATTACAGATAGTGCCATTTATCTCATGTTCTATAATTGTTTTTCGGGATTCATGGGAAGGATCATGGTCCACCCATGTAAGCTATCACACCCATGTAAGCTATCACGTCCCTTGTCCATATTGGATAGCTGTCAAGGCGGTTACCTTCTTTCAATTGTGAACAGTTATGTTCTTTTCTTATCATTAAGAAAAGAAGAAGAACACTGTTCTTTCGTGTGTGTGTGTGACAAAAACAGGGAAGACATATGTCATTTTCCCGAACGCAAGTATGGTAATTACCGATCTCTCTTGAGGATGCAACGAGAGCATTTAATTTGTAGAAATCACAGCATGTCCCTCATATGATATACTTGTTTATGATAAGTGATTCAAGTTGTTTTTGGGCTTGTTAATTCCATGTAATTCGCTGCGTATGTTGTGGGAATGCGTTCCCTTCACTATTGAAAAAATCACAATCTCTAGGGTGTGACTCTACTTAGGTGTAAAGAAAATTAGAGAGGATAAGTTTACTTGATGTTCCATAATTTTCGTAGGGCATTTATTTGAGTGCCATATCTTTTTCATAGAATTGGTAATACCTTTTTTTTATGTTTGCTCAATGGGATAGGACTTTCTTTTACCGCTGTTGTCACTTTTCAGCATAATGATAGTTTCTTTGACAACTTATGTCTCAATATTTAGTGCATGATGAAATCTTTTTCAATCATTCTCTTTTGTGAGAGACATAAGCGAAGAAAATATTTTCTAGTCATTCATTTTTCGTGAAAAATACAAATTCAAAGGACTCACTGATCTTACGATGTGAGAAGAAAAATTACTTCCACTTAGGCAAACTTACAAGACATACGAAGTTATTAGAAAGGACAACTACTCCAAGAAAAGTAACAGAGAAATTTCCATATGATAGGACAGGAAAATTTACATTCTTGTAAGGGATACAAGCAATTACTTTTAGAAAAATATTTTCTAAGTCGGTTAGGACCTGTTTGATAATTTTTTTTTTTTATAACCGGGGTGTCCAGCCGTGCCGGCGAGCTAACGCTCAAACCGACGGCGGCCGACTAATCCCCGGGGAGGCACCGTAGGACCCCACCACCACAGTACTCTAGGTAAGACACCAGTGAATGTGGGCGAGTAAGTTTCGATCCCAAGACTGCGAGTACTACTCAGCGGGGTCCCAGGAGTCTACTCCTTACCACTCGACCACTTGATGGGTGGGTCCTGTTTGATAATATTTCTATTCCCTAAAACAAAAAAAAAAGGATTAGAAACATGTTTGATAGCATAAATGATTTTGATTCTCATTTTGTTCCCAAGAACAGTTTTGGATCAAAAATAAGAAATAAAAAAAATTATTTCTCTAAAAAAACACTTTTGAGAATCACAAAAAAGAACAAAGTCTCAATTCTTTTAAAAAGATTAAGTCCACATGAACTTCTGAACTTTAAAAAAATTATAATTAGATTTAAAAATTTACTAACTATTAATTTTTAAACAAATTTTTCTAAAATTTACTTTAAAGATAACTTTTAAAATTTAAAAAAAATTTAAAAGGGGGAAATTAAAAATATAAAAAAAATCAAAAAATGAATTTTTTAAAAAAAATTTAAAAAAATAAAATGGGGGCAATTAAAAATATGTAATTTAAAAAAATTAAAATATTTTTAAAAAGATGAAATATTTAAAAAAAATTCTTGCCACTTGATTGTTCCCGGGAAAAAAAAAATTATGCAGCTGCCAAATAGGCTTTTGTTCGGGAACAGAAATTTTATGCAATTACCAAACGCATTCTGATTCTTTAAAAATTATACAAGAAACATAATCAGAAAATATGATTCTAATCAGAATCACTTTAAAGAAACAGAAACGTTATCAAATAGACCCTTATTCTCCGTGAAGTAAACAGAGCATTAGGTTCATAATAAATTTCATTACCGGTCAATTTTTTTTACTTCCTATTCATTGCGACTTGTCAGCGCATGCTCCTCAGCCATACAAATTTGCATGTTACATATCCTTTGTGTAACTTTGCGTAAGAGGACGTAATTTCTGTTTATTTGCAGTTAGTTAGCTGGGACCTCTGGTCCTTACTATAACAAAAAACAAATTTTAAAAAAAATAGTAACATGCCTAAGAGTGCTGTTGTTTGGGGAAAACTCCGTAAAAAAACGAAAATAATATCCAGAAAATCATTTTTTAGGAAAACGGTTTATTTTCCTTTAGTTGGTCATATGTGACTGAAAACATTTTCTAGTGTTCGGATCTCATTTGAAAAATGATTTCAATTTCATAATTATATATGAGGCAAAAAAAATGAATTTTTAAACAATATTTTATTTGTATAAAATATTCATTTTTATAGTTCATTTTCATTTTTTATTTTTCTTTTTCAACAGCCGGTTATCGGGCCTCGGCAATGGCCAATAATTGGCAAAAGAAGAAGAAAAAGAAAAAATAAAAAAAAATTGTCAAAGAAAAATAAAATATATTTTTTTTGTCGAAGAAAAATAAAATGTTAAAAAATTGAAATGAGCAATTCCGAAAATTGCTTTCACCTCTTTAGATTTAGGATTTCCAAATTTTATGCTTGAAATTTCTGTTGACCGAAAATATTTCCGTCAAGTAAGTCATTTTCTGCGAACCAAATGGGTCAAAATCCAAAAAACTAATTTTCCAAAAACTCTTTCACTGAAATAAATGCACCCTAAATTTAGAGTAAATTGTCTTCTCAAATTGTTACTAAATTATTAAATTGATTCTAACTTCACTTTCACATTCGTAATCCTCCTATAAGAATAGAGATTTTATATATTACATATCTTTTTGCAAATTTTCGTTGTAGGATGTAATTTTACTATTCTCGTCGTAAATTTTTGTCCTCTGGTTCATTATATTGCACTCAAAATGTTAATAGGAAATTTATTTTCTTCTATTTTTGGTAATAATTGAGCCACCAGCATCCTCTTCTCCTCTTCCTCTCTTCTCCACGTAACTTTTTCTTCTATCTTGATAGAGGGGAGGGTACGAGCTAGATCTCTCCCTCTCCTCCCTTCTTCGTTGACAAATTTAATTATCTATTTCTTTTTCTTGCTTTTCTTTCGTTTGTGGAGCATTTTTCCTCCGATTTAGTTTAGATCTAGAAGTTTCTTTTTCCCATTTTGTAGAGATTTTTATCCCTATCTAGTCTATATTTGGGTTTTTCGACATGTATGTTTTCGGGATTTGCTTCCCTTGAAGTTCGTTAGTGTTCAAGTACAATTTCGAAGGAGATCGGAAGAACTTCGTGAAGATTTTGCTTTCACTATCAAATTTGTATTCTTTTAACTTTTTTTATTATGCATAGTGATGGTGATGAGGATGCTGAACCTAATTGTGAACCGCCAATAGGCAAACCCATAACAACACATGAAGATCTTAATATGTGCTCATTACTAAAAATGGATTTGGTGATCAGTTGCGATTTTAATTTGAAAAAGTCATAAAAAAAAATAATTGAGCGTGCAAATCCTAATCTTGTTCTGATGATTATTCTTGTTAGATAGAGCTTGCTTTGTTTTGAAGTTGCATGAGATTTGTCTGAATTGCAATTGGACTATATTGTTTCTCAATTTTCTTTTTTTTGCGAAAATGAATGAAATGTTACTTTGGCAACAAAAAAAAAATATCTAGCTGGTCGTAACTTTCCTTTGTATGAGTAATTGACTTCTTTTTTCCTTTGTATGAGTAATTGACTTCTTTTTTTGCGAAAATGAATGAAATGTTACTTTGCGAAAATGAATGAAATGTTACTTTGACTTTTTTTTTTTGTCTGAATATGAGTAATTGACTTCACTCGCAAAAATTTGCCTCTCATATATCCTTTTGTACTTCGCTTTAGGGGAGGTAATTTCCCTTTCGTCTTCGTTAACTCTTCCAGTCCTATGGTTCGTAAATAACACGAAAAATAGCAATCTCTCTAAGTTATTAGTACATCTCTCCTGGTATTTCTAGTAAACTACCAAATTGATGGTAACTTTCCTCGGGGTATCGTAATTTTCGATTGAGAAAAATAGAAATCTGGCTAAGTTTCTCGTACGTTTCACTTTCCTATTGTATTTATCCCAGCTTTCATTTTGTGTCCATAATTGTCCTTACTAATAGTATTCTGTTAATTACTTATAGTCTCGTGACTTTTCCTTTGAGGACATAATTTACCTTTGGCCGTCGTAGGTTCTTTGTTCCCATAGTTCGTAGTTGTCCTTAAAAATAGTAATTTACCTAAGTCAATAGTAAATTTGTTTTCTCTTATTGTTTGTAAAATACCTATTCTCGTAAATTTGCTGCGGGTGTTCATAATTACTTTTCCTTAATGAGATATAAGTTTTTCGCTTTCACGTCAGCTACTTTCGTTTGACATTTTTTTTTACTTATTATTCAACAGTGCACATTGGAGGGGAGACCGGTACCGTAAAATCAACTGAACAATTTAGCCTCTGTTTATTTCGTCAAAAGTAATGATTTGAAAAACGTTTCATAAAAATGTCCTTTTATATCGTTTACAAAATTAAACAAACGAACATCTTTTTCATCGTTCGCAAAAATATTTAAACATAAATGATTAACGAAGACGAAGCATCTTCATTGGCTAAATACATTTTTAGAAGAAAAAAATTCAAAGTATCTATTTTTTTTGTGAAACAAACATAATCAAATTTTCCCCTAAAAGCAGCTCACTCAAATGACCAGAGATCGGTGTCAGTGGACGTATTTTGACCGAAACATCGTCGTGAAACATGCCGAATCTGTTGTCTTCAATCAGCGCAAGCTTGCCTGTCTCTATCGCCAGAATTTTGTTTAACGGCGTGCGCTCAAATTGCTATGTTTGGTACGAAAAATTTATTAAAATTTCATGACATGAACATGAAGAGAAGCCAATAGAAGCCTTAATACAACTGTTGTTTTCTTGGGAGTGCCCCAAATCATATTAAACCCGGGGGCAAGTTAAAAATTATTGAAACCTTGGCCTTGGGCCGCTGAGGTGGCTCAGTCCTAGGTGGCGGGCTGCCGACATCGCGTGACCCCGGGTGACGCACTGTTGAGATTGGGCGACCCTACGCGCAACACACCCCGTCGTGGTCTCTCGAGCCAAAGGGAGATCTAGCTTGCTATTGTTATGATTCGGCATGCAACCACAACGAAGTAAAGCGTAAAAAAGGCGAGAAAGAGAAATTGAGACACAAGATTTTATCATGATTCTTCCTTAAATTAGGATTAAGTCTAACAAATGATTTTATTATAATTAGCATCTTGCACCTCTCGTTACTCCACTTTTATAAAAGAGTATATATTGTTTGTTGGGGAGCCTGTTTAGAATCAATCTCCAAAACGATTCAGATTCACTAGTTCAGAAGGAATGTTGGGAAAACCTGTTGAGCCTGAGTCTGAATCTGATCAGCTCAAAAAGGGCATTCAGAAGCAGAACGTGTCTGAATATGAATTCCTGGAAAACACTTACTATTTAAAAAGGTTTGGTGAAAACTTTCAGATTCACTTGCAAATAGCTTTTCGACATAAGAAAAGTGGGATCGACACAAGTATAAACCGAGGCCTGTGTTGAACACAGTTTCCTTAAAACAGATTCGCTCCCTCAACTCTGTGCTTGAGGTTTCGTGAGCGTCTATCTCCCAGGATACAACGGTTGACAACTAAGAAGTGAGCATAACACCTCAGAGTTTTCGGCTAACTTGAAGAACTTGTGTTTGAACACTATCAAAATAATGCAAGGAACAAGTTGAAAGCTTAGCGAAGACAGAGGAGAGCTAAATCCTTTAAACTGATTCAGAATTCGAATGCGCGCTTTCAAGAACGAGAAAACCAGCTATTTATAAGATGAGTAGAGGGATTCCTTCAGAATAATATGGCGTAACAGTTTATAACGGTTGATTAAATCTGCCGTTTGTAACTGTTGTAGCATAACTGACAATTAAATTTGCCGTTTGAGTCATAATGGATGATTAACTCTGACATTTGTCACTGTCGTAATGACATACAAATGGTCAGCATCTGAGCGTCGAGAGCTGCTTCTAAACCCTGCGCGAGCAGCTTCTGAACGCTGGTTCTGAACCCTGCGCGAGCAGCTTCTGAACGCTGGTTCTGAACCCTACGCGAGCAGCTTCTGAACGTTGCTTCTGAGCTCATCCGAAACATACTCTGCTTCTAAGCTCGCAATGAAGCATCGTTACAAAATCATCCAACTCAAGGATGTTCTTTGAGAAACAATTTCTCATTCACCCATCAAAACCACACCATATTTCCAACAATCCCCCACATGAATGAAAATTGTTTTGTTTTGACTCGATGATAGTGTTCGACAAATGAAACCTGCATAGGATAGGTAGGTGTTACCCTTTGAACCTTCCCTTGTGAAAGTATATTTACTTTACTAGCTGTCCAGTAGACATGATGTCCTTGAACTGTCCTGCTTTCTTATGTAAATGAACCATATATTCCACACAGGAATCATCAAACGTTTCTTCAGTTCTCATGGTTGTGTTCGTTTTGGCCATGAACACCAACCTGGTTTTGCGAGAGTTTCTAAAGAATTTAGCCCCAAATTCTCCTTTGAAGCGGCCCCACTTCTCTCACATAGGTGATTACTTAATTTTGAGTAATTTGATTACTCCACTTAAGAATCATTAAAGCAAACTGCTATCTTTTTCCTTATACTATCACTGTTATTTCTGAGGAATGGTTTTAGGGATAAACCCCCACAGTGACATCACTAAGTCATCTACATAAAGACACAAAATAACATAGCCATTTTCTTTTCCTTTAATGTAGACACATTTATCACATTCACTGATCTTAAATCCATTGGAAACCATTGCATTATCAAACTTTTCATGCCACTGTTTTGGCGCTTGTTTTAAGCCATACAATGATTTAACCAATTTACAGACTTTCCTTTCTTTTCCTAGAACTATAAAACCCTCGGGTTGTTCCATGTAGATTTCTTCATCTAAATCACCATTTAGGAAAGCTGTTTTTACATCCATTTGATATACTTCTAGATTTCGCAATGCTGCAATTGCAAGTATCATCCTAATGGAGGTTATTCTCGTCACAAGAGAATAAGTATCAAAGTAATCTAAGCCTTCTTGTTGCTTGTATCCTTTGATTACAAGTCTGGCTTTATACTTATCAACAGAACCATCTACATTCATTTTCCTTTTAAAGATCCATTTTGATCCTAAAGGTTTGCATCCGAGAGGAGGATCCACTAACTCCCAAGTATGATTCTGCAATATATAATCAACTTCATTTTTAATTGCTTCTTTCCATAGAAGTCCCTCAGAAGAATTTACTGCTTCTGAATAGTTTAGTGGTTCCTTTTCTAACAAATAAGTCAGAAAATCATCTCCAAATGATTTCTCCACTCTTGCTCTTTTGCTCCGTCTGAGCTATTCAGAAGCAGGATCGCCCTGCTTCTGAGCTCTTCTTTAGAGTAGATCAGAAGCAGATTCGCTCTGCTTCTGAATACTGTTATGATCAGAAGCAGACTCGCTCTGCATCTGAATTCTGTCATAATCAGAATCATGACTTCCTTCATTCATAGTGTCAATCGTTCGCTTGGACGAACTAGATCCATCATTGGATTTGCAAGGAAATACACCTTTGAAGAATGATGCATTCCTAGATTCCATGATCGTATTCTTGTGTATATCTGAAATTTTCGATTCATGTACAAGAAACCGATATGCATTACTGTTATGTGCATAGCCTATAAAGATACAGTCCACCGTTTTAGGACCTATCTTTGTTTTCTTTGGTGTTGGAATAGCTACTTTTGCAAGACACCCCCACACTCGTAAGTATTTATAGGATGGTCTCCTACCTTTCCATAACTCATAAGGGGTTTTATCCTCCTTTTTCCGAGGTACCTTATTTAAATGGTAATTGCTTGACAAAATAGCTTCACCCCACATATTTTGGGGTAAACCTGAACTTAGTAACATCGCATTCATCATTTCTTTCAATGTGTGATTTTTACATTCAACCACACTATTTGATTGAGGCGAATAGGGTGCAGTTACTTCATGTATAATTCCGTGTTGCACACAGAATTCACCAATCGGTTCTTCGTACTCACCACCTCTATCGCTTCTCAATCTTTTGATTTTCTTGTTGAGTTGATTCTCAACTTCATTCTTATAGAGAACAAATTTCTCTAAGGCTTCACTTTTGCTCTTAAGCAAATACACATAGCAGTATTTAGTGCTATCATCGATAAAGGTAATAAAATATTTATTACCACCTCTTGTTTGTATGAATTTCAAATCACAAACATCACTATGAATTAGCTCAAGAGGTTCGGTGTTCCTTTCAACTGTTTGAAACGATGATCTTGTTAACTTTGCCTCAACACAGATTTCACATTTGTGTTTACAATCAATTTGGAATGAGGGAATGTGCTCCAAGTTAATTAATCTACACAATGTATCATAATTAACGTGTCCAAGTCTGCCATGCCATAAGTTGGAAGACTCAAGCATATAAACTGAAGACTTATTATCTTTATTGATAATTGTCAGCACATTGAGCTTAAAAAGCCCATCAGATACATATCCCCTTCCCACATACATTCCAGATTTTGACAAAGTAACTTTGTCTGACTCGAACACCATACGAAATCCGTGCTTGTTCAATAGAGACCCGGAGACCAGGTTCTTTCGGATTTCTGGCACATACAGAACATTGTTCAGAGTCAGCTCCTTCCCAGAGGTCATCTTCAGAAGCACCTTCCCTTGGCCTTCAACTGCAGACGTGGCCGAGTTTCCCATGAAGACTTTCTCCCCATCGATTGGTTCGAAAGTTGTGAACAGGTCTTTGTTTGAGCATACGTGCCTCGTGGCACCAGTGTCAATCCATCATTCCTTTGGATTGGACTCGACCAGGTTCACCTCAGACACCATCGCAGAGAGATTTATGTCTAAGAAGTCATGAGCGACATCATTCACCATGTTCGTCTCATGCTTCTTCTTCTTCTTCGGGAATCTGCATTCCACGCATTTATGGCCCATCTTGCCACAGTTGAAGCATTTCCCTTGGAACTTTGTTTTGGAGACTCCTCCTTTCGGTCCCAGCTTCGGCTTGATGGCCTTCTTGTTCTTGTGGGCTTGCTTATGCTCCACAACGTTTGCCTTAGCTGCGGTGGGATTGAACCTCGTGCGATCAGAGCTTCTGTTGTCTTCTTCGATGCGAAGTCTGACAATCAACTCCTCCAGGTTCATTTCCTTTCGCTTGTGCTTAAGGTAATTCTTGAAATCCTTCCACCCAAGAGGTAGCTTCTCAATAATGGCAGCCACCTGGAAGGTTTCACTCAGATTCATCCCTTCAGATTGAATCTCGTGCAAAATCACTTGGATTTCTTGCACTTGACTGATCACAGTCTTGGAATCCACCATCTTATAATCAAGGAATCGACCGACAACAAATTTCTTTGCTCCGGCATCCTCTGTTTTATATTTCCGGTCTAAAGATTCCCACAACTCTTTTGCCGTATTGATTGTACAATAGACATTGTACAGAGAGTCGTGCAAGCCATTCATGACATAGTTCCTACAAAGGAAGTCAGAATGCTTCCAAGCCTCAAGCGCATTGAAGGCTTGTTTATCCGTTTCACCATCGGATATCTGAGGAGCTTCCTCAGTCAAGAATCTCGCAAGATTCAACGTTGTTAAATAAAACAACATTTTCTGTTGCCACCTTTTAAAGTTCGATTCGTTGAACTTTTCAGGCCTTTCGCCTTGGTGAACAGAAACAGGAGCAGGAACAGAAGCAGAAGATTGGCCAAAGTTTTCAGAACCAAGTTGAACAACTTCTTTCTCAGCAGCCATTTTGAAACAAGGAGACTCTGTTTCGACAGCAAATTTTCTGCTTCTGAAGTATCAGAAAGAGTTCAGACCTCAAACGTATCTGCTTCGGAACTATTAAACAGAGTTCAGAAGCAGACGAATCTGTTTTAAGATTGTTTGTTGGGGAGCCTGTTTAGAATCAATCTCCAAAACGATTCAGATTCACTAGTTCAGAAGGAATGTTGGGAAAACCTGTTGAGCCTGAGTCTGAATCTGATCAGCTCAAAAAGGGCATTCAGAAGCAGAACGTGTCTGAATCTGAATTCCTGGAAAACACTTACTATTTAAAAAGGTTTGGTGAAAACTTTCAGATTCACTTGCAAATAGCTTTTCGACATAAGAAAAGTGGGATCGACACAAGTATAAACCGAGGCCTGTGTTGAACACAGTTTCCTTAAAACAGATTCGCTCCCTCAACTCTGTGCTTGAGGTTTCGTGAGCGTCTGTCTCCCAGGATACAACGGTTGACAACTAAGAAGTGAGCATAACACCTCAGAGTTTTCGGCGAACTTGAAGAACTTGTGTTTGAACACTATCAAAACAATGCAAGGAACAAGTTGAAAGCTTAGCGAAGACAAAGGAGAGCTAAATCCTTTAAACTGATTCAGAATTCGAATGCGCGCTTTCAAGAACGAGAAAACCAGCTATTTATAAGATGAGTAGAGGGATTCTTTCAGAATAATATGGCGTAACAGTTTATAACGGTTGATTAAATCTGCCATTTGTAACTGTTGTAGCATAACAGACAATTAAATTTGCTGTTTGAGTCATAATGGATGATTAACTCTGACATTTGTCACTGTCGTAATGACATACAAATGGTCAGCATCTGAGCGTCGAGAGCTGCTTCTAAACTCTGCGCGAGCAGCTTCTGAACGCTGGTTCTGAACCCTACGCGAGCAGCTTCTGAACGTTGCTTCTGAGCTCATCCGAAACATACTCTACTTCTGAGCTCGCAATGAAGTATCGTTACAAAATCATCCAACTCAAGGATGTTCTTTGAGAAACAATTTCTCATTCACCCATCAAAACCACACCATATTTCCAACATATATAACAGTAGCTATTTAAGGGCGCAAGCTTAAACTACCAATGAAAAAAATATTGGTTCAAATTATAAAAGCTCTACCGTGTTACAAATCCCTATGCTTTTCTGTGGCTAGGAAATATGAAACACACCGCTATAGCTGCAACCCTCTCTCTATTGTCTTGTCCGCTATTGAAGTTGTAGAGGCCTCATCATTATCTCGCAGCTTTAGGAGCATACGACCATCGTGCGACAAATCACAGAGCCGGATCTTATTGTTGTAGTTTTGGTCGGGGCCAGATAGCGTCAACGTCGCGACTCTTAGCTAACCTTTCAGGCATCACACGACTTTGGATTTTGCCAAGGAAAGCTTCGACTCGAAGTTGTTCAGTAAAAGGTTTTACCAAACACCAAAACATTCCTCGAGGGTATCTAAAAGTCCAAAGTTGCATGCAAAGCAATCTCAAGAAAACCCACATGTTGCTTGAGTTTTGATGAAACAATGTACATATTTATCAAGAACAAATAGAAATGTGGAGTTAAACATAAATTGTCAAACTCTTAGAACATTTTTAAGTACACAATTCATTTTTTCGAACACTTCCATTAGGTGGATCACTGTGCAATTCAATTCGAATTTACTAAAAGTGTTTTGGAAAATGATTACACTAGTTAACATAAAAAGAAAGGTGATTCTGAGCATATTCCTTTATTTACTCAATACGTACAGGAAAATTGTCGAAAAAGTCTTAAATCTATTGCACTTTTGCCAATTAATCATACACTTTTTAATTTTGCCAATTCAGTTTAGTCAACTTCTATGGCACCCCAACTCCAGATGCTACCGTCAGAACCATAACACCCAAGTCGTCACTTCTATCTCTTCTCATTGCAAACTATTATTTTCATGCAGCAGATAAACTCATTCAACATAAGAGAGGGGGGAGGTTATAGTGGTTTTCAAGGAATTTAATTAGGCACGTCGACTTCAGCAAATATACGCGAATGAGATCACGTGAAATAGATATTCATTGTGAGTTTATTTATTTATATCGGACAACTTGGATAGAAGCATGAGGAGACAAAACACCTTGGACTAACATAGAGCCTAGCTCAACTATATGTACCACTAGACGCCCCTTATATCAAAAGTCGTCCAAAATGCCACAACCTTAACCAAGGTATGCGGACTACCAAAAATGTCATGTCCTTAGTCCGTTTGATGCCACCTAAGATGCCACTCTGGTCGGCCCACCTCCTGCTACCCCACCACCAGGAGCATTCCCACCGTCACCTCTATCATCCTCATCAAAAAGCTCATGAGGTAGCAGGCCCTCGCGCTGTCCATCAATATTAATAAATATCGACACAAATTGGGTTACTTGATGGGTCATACCCACGACTACGTCGACGATTATGGTGGAAATGACACGGGTGAAAGTCATGCCAAGAACGTCATGCAGAACATAGTCTTGAGACTCGAATTCAATGGACATAGGAAGGCCGTAACGGAACCTAGGGGGTCTCGGAATCGAACTCATACCTATCAATCTAAAAGAATAGATACCACAAGTGTAAGTATGACTTAGAAAATAAATTTGGTCACTCTAACGCTCGTTCGATTCACCATATTATTCGAGTCCACAAGCGAACTAATCATTGATCAATTTAAAACAACAGACAATATTCAGATGTAGCCATATGTCACATGAATGATATGCATATGAATGAATGTATGGACTCCCATGCATATCACTTACCTTGTTCTACCCGAGTCCAATTACTGATTCGTAACATTAATACCCTTTTGCCAACCTTACCATTAACCCTCATGGTTACTCCCACCATGAGATCCTCACTCCAAGGCTTCGTGTTATATACCACATGGTCCACTTGTGTAAAATATGTCTTGAATTTTATGCACTCAATCTGGTTCATCACTCAACCCGACATGTTATTTGCGCGACCCAAAAGTGGAGAAAAAATTAAGATTTAATTTTTCACGCGAAGGGTTGAGCCAATAGGCCCAACATGGAGCAAGCGAAGAAATCTTTTTGGGGGGTGCGAATAGATCTCCATGGGAATTTGGGGGTATAGCCCTTGAGGAAAATTTTTTGAGGCATTATTTATACTGCGGCAAGGTTTTTTTTTTTTTTAGGGCTGATGTTGATATGATCGACCTCAAGAAATCTAAACCTTTTTTTTTTCATTAATAGTGGATCTTGTTTTACCTCGCCCGTGGATGTAGATTACCTTGATCAAGCCTCATAAATCATTGTGTTCTGTGTATGTTTTTCCTCATTTGTTTTTTTAAGAACTTGGCACCACCAACCAAGGCATCCTGTCTCTCTCGGAAAAAATTTATTCATTTCCATGGCCTCCTTTTTCCTCCTTACTTTAATCACCCAATGCCGTGAGGGAACAAAAAAAAAATGCTGCGACATATTTTACTATGTGATGACGTGTGGCACCACTCAATTCCGTATACACCAAGACTCATGCTGAACACACGAAAAACACATGATGCAATTACATAAAATACATCTCTATTATTCGTTCCTAGTCAAGACCCATTATCACTTGACCAACTATTAAATTCGACTCAAATTGTAGTTGTCAGCTTAGGATACTTCTTTTATGTTAATGAAGTTATATGAGTACTACTATTTTAATTTAATTCTTCCTCGCCTATAATAGTAACTCCACCCCCACTTACTTGGCTGTGGTACCATGCATTGCGATTGTATGGTCGCGCCATTTTAATTGCTCCGTTTTTGAGGACCTAACTCGTCCTTATGCTCAAATGATTTTTCGCGCCGCGATCGAAATCCTTGCTAAATTGTTCATCTGATGAGGTATGACATCGCACACCATCCGGCCGGCTAAACTCTTCACAATTCTTGACCAACTCCCTTCTGCGATATGTTCAAAATAACCTCTATAAAAGGGCGATCGAATTCGGTTGAATCCGCTATAACTTATTGCGAGCACATCTCACAATAAATCAGCTTTCTAATCAATTTCATCTAATTCTCGATTGTTTAGAACTAATTAAGTGGTGAACCGCCTCTACGTTTGTAAACTTTCCTTCGATTGTATCGGATGGTTGATCTTGAAAGACTTCCATTTAGAGATGTAATACAAATTTCAGATCACAATCTACTACATAAGTAATTGGACATTACGATTGCAATAGTAGTAGTCCGGAAAGCTGGTTTCCATAATGCTACCACTTCAACCGACCAGTGCTAATGTGGATACCGGCTGGTATTGACGCGGATGCTGACTGGTGTTGACGAGGCAATATTTAATTATATATTTTTTTAATTTTAATTTTTCTTTTCCTTTTTCTAGTTCATCTTCTTCCTTCTTCCTCTCTTTCATCTTTTGCACTCTGATTCATCTTCTTCCTTCGGATCTTCTTCCTCCACCAAGGTCTCGTTGGCCACTAGTCCCCCACTGCTGCGCTAGGTTGTTGCCACCGTCGCTAGGCAAGTCAACCTCACCTAAATTTAGCGAGGCCATGGGGTAGCTCGGCCTCATTAGATTTGGGTGAGGCGAACCTCGTCCAACCATGGAATCCCATCGCTGTCGTTGGGCAAAACTCAGCCTCACCCGGTGACGGCCAAGCCTCGTCATCGCCCAATCGTGACTTCGCGTGCTTACTTCTTCACCTTGTCGTGATTCTTGCGATCACAACTAGAGGAATGGGTGAAGCTACTCACCTTGTCGATTTCTGCAAGTGCCAGCCGTACCTACTGCAAGTGCTCGGCCATTAACTTCAACAAATGCTCGACCGTCGCTAGGCGAGGCCAAGCTCACCTAGTGACGGAGATGTTGAGCTATGCTTGGGCGAGGTCGACCAAGCCTTCTCCAGCCATGGGGTAGCTTGGCCTCGTCAGATCTAGGCAAGGCCAACCTCTCCTAGTGGTGCTGGCGTTGGCCTCGCCCAACGGCAGCGCTTGTGGCCGGCATCCTAGCCGATTGAAAATGATGAACAAAAAATAAAAGAAAAGAAAACATTATAATATCATTAAAAATTACGTTATCAGCACCGATCTGGTCCCCGTAAGCTCCGACAAGCCGAAGTTAGTCGAATAGACTGAATTGACATAAATTCAAAAGGTTTAGAATTGAATTAATACGAAAAAAGATATAACTAAATTAGCACAAATGCAAAAGGTTTAGCATTGAATTGGAAAAAATAAAATATTTGGGACTTAATTGGCAAAAGTGCAATGGATTTAGGCTTTTTTGACAATTTTTCCAAATACGTACACAACTTATATTTCTTTATTGATTACATACTAATATGCTCTGATGAGACGAACTTGGTTTCGTCACGTTTGATCCCTCAATTCAGTCGCCGTTGCCTGGCCTATGGCAAAGGAACTTGGTTTTCACTGCATTTATTAAGGGGACGAGGAAAATACCAAAAAAAAATTATAAATATATTATATTGATTCTAATTTAGTCATAATCCTTTCAATTGGACTAATTTAATCTCAAACATTTTCACGTTTTGTCAATTGAGTCAATCCGGCTAATTTTAGGTAAAAATCACCGACGTGAACACCGACCATCCTACGTGGCACGGCCGATATTGACGTTGACATTTTTTAGTCCTCTTCACGTGAGTCCTCGATTTGCACCATCCCAATTCGCTTCCCTCCAAATTGCAGAATCTTTCGCGCAACCCGCAAAAGCAATTTAATATATTTATAACACATGATGTCCACATCAGTTGACCGACATTGACCGGGAAATATCGTCGTGAAACACGCCGAATCTGATCCCTCCATGCAACGCGATCTTTCCTGTCTCTATATCATTTCGTCCGACCAAAGTGGTTTCGAAATGGCAGGCTTGGTGCGAAGAATTGTTTCTTTTCTTGTGATGGCATAAGGGGACAAGAAAAATTCAATCACCTCTTCATGATTGTCCATCAAATCTATCCAAACCTTGTGGAGTTGTACTTGTCCCGTAATAATTTGCGGTTGGGGTGTAAAATGAAAATCACCTTGATATATCATGAAATTTGCCCATCAGAAGGTCAATCTCCATACTTGTTTTCGGAGTGATGCATATACTTTGAAATTATTTCCGTAAAAAAGAATAAAGGCCAATTTATAAATATGAGGAAACACCTCACCATTTGAGCTGTCTTTTTAGGGTGAAAAAGATCCAATACCATTTAACGATACAGTAATACAATCTCCCCAACATCACAAGTTTTCAAGGGTAAACTGTACCGTAGATCAGATC
The DNA here is from genome assembly GCA_016432845.1 of Psidium guajava. Taxonomy (NCBI): domain Eukaryota; kingdom Viridiplantae; phylum Streptophyta; class Magnoliopsida; order Myrtales; family Myrtaceae; genus Psidium; species Psidium guajava. The sequence goes on from CM028225.1 coordinate 16,455,910, forward strand.
GGACGTTTTAGTGAAACAGGATTAAACTAGAGGCGAAAGGCTAAAAGTACCGGACTGGGTATCCAATTACATCGATCGGTCTGCTTTCGGTTTTCCATATATGTGCCGTCGTAGGCACTATTGCTAACGAATCTGTCGATGAAATTACACTAAAAGATAGATCGTTTTCAAGCTAGACAACGTGGTTGCATTAATCGAATTTTTTCGTGGGGCAATTGATATCCTACTTTGGACAGATCTAAAATTCATCAGAAACAATGTTAGCAAGGATAAGCAGAAAAAATTGACAGGGCCCTATTCGCGTATACTATAGGACCTGTGGGGGGGTCCATGCACCTTTAACTGCATTATGATGAGGTCGTGGGCTCTGCGGATAAGATTATTAAGTGAACTTGTTATAAAAATTGAACTCGAGATTCACGTGTAAGTGATTTGCCTTTGATTGGACCGACTGAACTTAGACTTAACCGATGTCGAAGTTATTATTCCATCACCGCCTCCTTCACGCACCGTCGCAGCCTCCGTCGCACCATCGTCGACTCCAACTCGCCACTAGCTCAACGCTGCCTGAATAGAATTCGATTCGAAGCATACCTAGATATTTGTTTGTTGTTATAGTTTTTCTACTCTGATGGAATGGAATCTAGTATTCCATTGATTGCGTATTAATTGTGGGAGTTGTGAATACTTCGCAGACCCTTATTTCTCATATCGGGCATGCCCACGTGAGTTTAAAAAAGTCAAAGTATAAACCGACGACGTGAAACTCTTACGCAGGGAACGCTGGAGTTCGGGGACAGCGCCCCCGACACGAGGGTCCCACTGCCCGATTAGTGGATGGGGGTTCCACTCCCTTGTGAGTGAACAGGGACTCGAGGGCGGTGCCCTTGAAACAACATCGGATTTAGGCTTGTGTTTAAGTAGGCCAGTTTATTATGGGATCAAAAGGCTTTTGCATAAGTGAAGATTTTAGGCTCATTAATAGAATCCCTTTGCAGGACGTAACCCTATTCTGGGGTGAACCTAGATAATTTCATGTGTCATCAATTTTCTATCTTGTGTGATTGCATTGATATTCGATTTATGATAAATTCCATCATTAATCAAATTTTCAGTTGATTCTCTCCATCCCACACACACACTCACTCTTGAGATCGGCGGAGTCTCTTGCCGATAACCATCGCTGGCCAGGTCTCTGGTGGAGGCCCTTGAGGAGCTCTCTCATCGGCCAACAATGGTGGGGTTGTGAGCGACGATGACGGTCGGGGAAAGCGAAGGCCGGTGGCGACAGAGAACGACCATTGACAAGTGGTGTCGAGCGGCGGGCAGCGAAATTGAAGGCAGAACATATGAGAGAGACATGGAGAGGGATTTTAGTTTTTTATATGGATTTTTTAAGCACAGTTAATTCGATAATAGTTATCTCGTAATTATGGAGGATTTCAATTACACAATTACTACGTGTAATATTATGAAGTCATTTTTACAAACACATTCGATCGAGTCAAATTACACTTTTGAGAAATAATGAAACTCACCAAATTGCCAAAATACTAATAAAGATAATGATAACTGCACAAGCATCTAAAATTGATTTTTTTTTCTAGTATTATGTAAAATTGATTTAAAATGAAATCATTGTCCGTTGGTGTAAGTGTCTCGATCACCAGTAGACACAACGAATTTTAATATCTAAATTCCCATCTGTTTTTATTGATTCTAGTAACAAGTTAAGTTTCCCAACTAATACATTGACACGTGCGCCGGGTGGGCGAACGTGTTTTGAGTGATGAAGGAAGAAATCGAGGACAAACAAAATATTTGGGGGAAGGATGTCGATAGATGCATGCAAATGCAAGATAGATTATGGCCTACATCGAAGCATAAAGGACGCGCCACCAGTCGACAATACAGATGGGGATTGATGAAATTCACCATCCAGGCTTAAAGAACGAATCACTCGCCAAGGATAAAAGAATTTTGGGATAGGAGAAGCTCACCACTAAGGCCTAAAAGATTATCACTGGCCAAGACTAAAGGGCTTCTTAGCTCACCACCGATGAGTAATCCACTCTTCAAGGATAAAGAAATCAGGAGAGGAATTATTCACTCTTCAAAGATATTCACTCCAATAGAGGAGAATATCATTTGTTTTCATCCATCAAATCAAAAAGTCCGTGTTACAACGGGGATTTCGCCTCTTTTTATAAATGAATTGCTATATACGAAATAGATTAAATATTTAAGATATTGGAACTACCGAACTAACAAAGATAGCTAATATCCATCTCTAGCCAAAGAAATGCCTCATAATAGCCTCCAATTGATATGTCGTTGGTCCACGGTGAAACCGGCAACTATTATTGGTGAAATAGGTTAATTCATCAAGTGAAGAATTGGTAAACTTTGTAGTTAGCATCTTGGTCATCGACGTCTCCATTGTTGATCCATCATAGTAACTTATTGTTAAACGAAACAAGCGATCAAATAATAAAATAAATAAAACAAGAAAACATAAATTGAACACTAGATAGTCGTAGTTCGGTCATAGAGATTTACGTTCACAAATAAAGCAACAACGAACTTCATTATAGATCAAGCAATACAACAAAAATTACAAATTATACTTGAGCCAATCAAACACTCGCAATGTTTCTCAGCTCCAATTACATTCAATACCACACACAGTACTCAGTTTTCAGTTCATAACGAAATAATCTCTAAATTTCACGAATGAATTATACGTAAATTCTTATTACGGGAAATTTTCGAACAGGACACAAAATACATTGATGTAATTCCACGATGGAGAACAAGTAGTCGAACGGCACCTCGGGACTCCCTCGTCGTTGATTTCCATCCCTTGACACAAGAGCGCAATCTTGATCAACGCCATCATGAAGAGGAGTCCACGTCCAGCACGCATCTCATTGTAATTCGTCCAACCGTTAGCAAAATCTAAGCTTCCTTATTTTTCTTTTCTTTTCTTTTCCTTTTTCTCATAAGCTGACAACTACATGGAAATAGGTTTCCGTAATCTAGAAAAGCTGGACTAATCAAGCAGACAACTTAATATCCAAAAATCTACTTTGGCTTCTTGTCAAACAGGAAATATAATTTCCATGGATATCGCCCATAACTATTTATTTATTTTTAGAACGTAGATTTTCATTTCGACCTCAAATTCGAGACATATTTTAACGGTTGTAATCGAAGTATGTCTTTACTTAAATGGATGTCGATTGTGCTGGCTTAATTCAGGATAGACTTTGATGCAATGTGGTCCATTAGTAGATTTGAAATCGATAATGAATTTGTATATAGATATCTCGGTAGCCTACCGATAAATTGTTAATTCAATAACCGACTCTATTGCATGAATTGAGCTTAATAGTAGATCGATGGACCCCGACGCTGCCGCGTCATAAGAATAAAAAGGTGCAGCTAAGCTCATTTGGATCTGTGTAATTCGTGTATAAATATCCAGCCATCTGCAAGCTTCATCAATCCAAACTCAGAGAGAGAGAGAGAGAGAGAGAGAGAGAGAATGGCCCCCGAAAAACTAGCGGCGGAACCAAAACCAACAGCACAAGTCGTCGGCGGCAACAAGGACGACAAGGACGACGAAGAAGCAAAAGCCGGGGTGGACATCTGGAAGTACGTCCTTGGCTTCACCGAGATGGCGGTGGTGAAGTGTGCCGTTGATCTCGGCATCGCTGACGCCATAGAGAGCCACCCGGAGCCCTCCATCTCTCTCTCCCAGCTCTCCTCCAAGCTCGGCTGCTGCCCGTCCTACCTCCGCCGCATCCTCCGCTTCCTCATCCACCGCAAGATCTTCAGGCGCCACGCCAACAGCGACACCTACTCGCAGACCCCGCTCTCTCGCCGTCTCCTGACCAGAGGAGAGAACTCGATGGCCGCTTTCGTTCTGCTCGAGACCACCCCCGTGATGCTCGCCCCGTGGCTCAACCTGAGCTCTCGCGTGGCGGCGGTGGCTGCCGGAGCTCCTCCTCCTTTCGTGGCGGCAAACGGCGACAACGTCTGGGCATACTCGGCGGCAAATCCCAGTCACAGCAGGCTCATCGACGAGGCCATGGCATGCGACACGAGAGTGTGTGTGCCGGTACTCGCCGAGGAATGCCCAGAGGTGTTCGAGGGAGTCCTAACCGTGGTGGATGTCGGAGGAGGGAATGGGACCACCCTGAGGTTGCTGAGGAAGGCGTTTCCGTGGATCGGAGGGATTAATTTTGACCTCCCTCACGTTGTCTCCGTTGCGTCGCCGCCGTGTGAGGGAGTGGAGCACGTCGGCGGAGACATGTTTAAGGGTGTTCCCAAGGCTGATGCTGCTTTCCTCAAGGTTGGTGCTTTTTCTTACTCCTTTTTTTTCCTCTTCTTTCAGCAATCGTTCGTATGTTAAATTAATTCTGGTTAATTACAGATGTAGTTCTCTAAGTTTTAGCATTTGTATAATTTGGTCATCTACCTTTTCATTTTGCTTAATCAAGTCCTCCAACTTTTCAGATTTATTCAATTTGTTCACGTAAGTTTTTTCTTATTGTGCGATTAAAGCCGTCTAACCTTATCAATTTATGTACCCAAAAACATATGTGAATTTATGCAATCGAAGTCCCTCCTTCGACCACTTCTATTGAACCTTCCAAATAATGAACTCCATAGCATTGCTGATGTGTTAGAAAAAAAATAATGTGATGCTAATATGTCACAAAATCAGTGCCAAATTGGCAGAAAACAAACTTGTAAAATAGAAAAGAAAAAAGAAACTGTAACTTAACACTATTATTACAGCGAGTTAAAAACCATTTTACCATTTTATCACTTGAGGGTTATATTAGTGGAGACAAGAAATTTAATTCAAAGTACATTTAAACCATTTTTTCTGCACTAAATCCATCTATCAAATTCATTGTTTGAGACAAAATGCTAAAGTAGTGTTTTTAGGTGGGGACAGATTTGTTTAATAATTTTAGGTGGGAACAGATTTGTTTAATAAGTGTTTTGTTCCATGGAAAACTTTAAAATTTGAAAAAATATTCTCCGAAAAACAATTGGTCATACTGCTCAGAAGAAATTAGTCAGCGGAAAATTTTTTCATTATTGATAACAATTTATGACTAACTATTTTCACGATGATAAAAACGTTTTTTACTCTTTAATTTTTGTAAGTGATGCAAGCAATCATTTTCAAAAAAAAAATCAATTTTCAAATCCTTGATTTTTCGCGAAATGAACGTACTCTAAGTTTTATATAGTATCGTTAAATTGAAGTAATTTGTGCACACCAAACATTCTGAAACTCTAATTCACAAGTGGGTTTGTATCATGATATTATATATTCGTATGTTGTTATTGAAGAAATAAACTGTAAAAATTCCCCTTTTTCATTAGGTTATGTATTTCATCAATGACGGACTTAGGGAACTGAGGGCGGCGTCCGCTAGGGGTGTAAACGGGCCGGGCTTTTACTTGAAACTTAGCCCGGACTGAAAATTTTAGGCCCGAAATTTTTGTGCTTGCTCAATTCGGGTCAGGCGAGGCCCCAAATTACATTTCAATATGTCAATACTAAACAAAATAACTATTTTTTGTAGACATTAAAAAAAATACTTTGTTCACCCATGTATTTCATCATCTCAAGAGTATAAAAAGTAATTAGTTCACTTGTATAATCTCTATTTTCCTCAGCCGGGGTGGGAAACGTAAGCATTATACTATGAGAATTATAAGAACTTTATAACAATGAAGTAAAACCTCAGGCCCGGCCAGGTCATTTTGGGCTTCACACAATGAAGCCCGAAAGCCCATCCCAACCAAAAAATGTAAAACTGAGTGAGCCCAAAATCTGGCCCAAGTTACTCGAGCTCAGGAATTTTAGGCTGCTATGGATTTTCAGCTCTTTGTTTTCACCACTAGAGACCGGCCCAATCTATCAAGAACAGTGCTTTTCAGATCAAAAAATAGTTGTTGAGAAAGTAATTTCGAAGATCATGCAATATGCTCGGAAGATTGAGATCAATGGCATGATTCCGGACTCTATAAATTATCCGATAATGCAAAGTAGCGTCTATAGATCCAAGAGTCTGGGAAGCTCCAGTGATCTATAATTGTACTCGTTCAATGAAATCAACGTCCTGGAGACTGAAGGGGACATTTCGTAAGCTAGGGGAGACATCTTCTCATAGGATAATGACATCTAAACTTTGACCAAATGCTTAATTGTAGCCCTTGAATTTTTAATTTGCTCAATTTGACCCTTAAACTTCATCTCAATGTGTAATTCGGTCCCCAAATCTTTTATTTATTCAATGTAATCCTTGAACTTTTGGTATATGTTCAATTTAAGTCTCTGAACTAGAAGAAAATATTCGATACCGTCCTTCCATTAATTCAAGCTCATCGACAATATTGAATATTTTCATAAATTGTAGAACTAAATTGAACATATACCAAAAGTTTATGAATCATATTGAACAAATTAGTCCAAGGCTCATATTACATATTAAGATAAATTTCAAAAACCACGTTGCACATTCACATTATGTCAAAGTTCATGGATCGCTCGTATTATTCCCTATTTTCGAGAGGTGTACTAAGTAAGTTAGTGACGATTTGTTAGCTTTCCAAACGTACAAATATGTTCAAAATATGTATTCATATTTTGTAAAGAGATTCTACTGGCGCTTTTTGTGCTCGTCTCTAATGATATTCGTGCTCTTTTGCCCTAACGAAACGTGCTTTTGTGTTATTGATCGAGGTCAACGAGTGTGTGTGTGTGTTTTTTTTTTTTAAACATGTGTAGTGGGTTCTTCACGACTGGTCGGACAGCGAGTGCGTCCAAATCCTGAACAACTGTCGAGAAGCCATCTCGGGGAGCAAATTGGGGAAGGTGATAATCGTGGAAGCCGTGATCGACGAAGGGGAAGACGACGAGCTGACCGACGTGAGGTTGAACCTCGACATGGTGATGATGGCTCACACTGGCGGGGGCAAAGAGAGGACCGAGAAGGAGTGGGCTCACGTGATTCGCGAGGCTGGGTTCGCCGAGCACACGATCAAGCCCCTGCGTGCCGTCCAATCTGTCATCGTGGCATTTCCTTGACGGTTTGTTTAATGCATTTGCTCATTTGTGTCCTTGTTAGACCTGTCGAAATAAATTAAAAACTCATTTCTTAGCTCATATATGATGTGCAAATTTGTTATCCGAGCTAGTTTTATTCAATAAACGAGTTAAAGACATGGTATAGGTGCTAAACGAGGTCGTAAATGGGTCAATATTGAGTTTACGACGTATTTAGGCTCCGTTTGTTTTGCACAGAAAATAAGCGATTTAGAAATCATTTTCTAAAAAATGATTGCTTATATCGTTTAAAAAAATTATTCAATCAAAAATATTTTCATCATCGGTAACAATCTATATATTACTATTTTCGTAAGTGATAAAAAAAAATTTCATTTATTCATTTTTTAAGGGATATAAACTATTATTTTTTTAGAAAATAATTTTCAAGTCGCTTATTTTTTTGTGAAACAAGCGGAGATTCAATATATGTTTATGGCTCTTTCGTCGTTCTCTTTCGTCCTCACTCACCCTGCGCTCTCATATCAATTTGGGTATGGGTGAGCATGGTCCTAATTAGTCTAGTTCCCTCGAGAATCGGGGATCGAATTGGTTATCTCAATTCTCAAAGGCGGGCCAACACAATCGATAAAATGATAATAAAAAGGAATGGAAATCGAAAATTAAGTCCCGCGCTTTAACTTGTTTAATAAAAGGGAAAATCTCGAAGAGAGATGAGGCGCTCACTTTTCGTCCTTTGTGCGCGAAAGATCCTCTCGGATCCGGAAGAAGTTCCTCCGGAATCATTCATGACCCGATTCACCGTTTAAGGGTCTAATCCTTCTTTGACTTTGTATTCCGGGAATGATTGCGTGGTTATTTAGGAATCATAAGTTGAATGCCGGCGGGGCGTGGGCCGCGCGTGCCGTCGCCCGTCAAACGACGAGTGTGAATGGATAATGGTCCCCCACCACCATTCCCACGTTCCACACCACCGTCCAGTCTTTGCGGTGACACCTCTCCTCCCTCCACAATCTCATCTTGTCTTCCACCCACAGTCCACTGCGCGAAGTTAATAACAAGAAGAACAAGAACAAGAAGAAGACCCATAAGCTTCAGAGAGAAAGAGAGGGTGAAAGCTATGGCCTTTTCGCTGATGCTACCGCCGTCACCCACCCTCTGCCTCGCGCGGAAACCCCTTAACCTCAGGCCCGCAATCCCAATCCGCTGCGCCGCCTCCGCCGCGGCCCCGACGCAGTCGCCGCAGCCGAAGCCGTTCGATCTGAGGACGTACTGGGCGACCCTGATCGGGGAGATCAACCAGAAGCTGGAAGAGGCGATCCCGGTCCAGTACCCGGAACGGATCTACGAGGCCATGAGGTACTCCGTCTTGGCCGAGGGTGCCAAGCGCGCGCCGCCCGTGATGTGCGTCACGGCCTGCGAGCTCTTCGGCGGCAACCGCTTCGCCGCCTTCCCCACCGCCTGTGCTCTCGAGATGGTGAGTGTGCTGGATTTATCTGCCTTGTGATGTCCCTGTGTTGGTGGGGATTGTCGATGGGTTCTGGATCTAGGAATGGTGGATTGTGGGATTATTTGTGGGTTGAGCAGGCCTTTTTGGTTCTGTGGGTTCGAGGTCACTTTGGTGGGTGGGAAGTTTTCGGCTTAAATGTAAGTACTGGGTTTCAATTAGAGTTTAGCTTCTTGGAAAAGTTAGATGAATTGTTGCCGGAGAGTATGAATGGTCGTGTTTGTGGAATTCTGGATATAAACAAGCAAAAGATCTTGGCGGCATCAAGTAGATTATGATTTTGCGTCTTGCGATTTCAGGCTGACTAGTTAAGTAGTCGTGTTTCTGGTGAAGTCTTAATCCTCCAAAAGCTGAGGTGAAACCTTACAAGGTAAAGAAGACTGAATGGGAGACTCCACTCCAAGTAATGTAATTTAGTTTAGTATTCATTGGAAAATCAGTTTTTTGGGCAGAATTATAAATGATGCATTTACCCGTTAAATGGTTACGGTCTAAGGTTTAGATGTTATCAACTGATTAGGACTCCACCCACCATTAGAATTTGAGTGAGACGTTAGCCGATTGTTGAGAGAACCTCCTTTCTGTCTCGGAGAATGTCAAATTCCACTGTTCTGAGAAATTATTTGGTCTCCAATGGCATAGTCATACAACAATCCATGTTCAATGATTACAGGTTCACGCAGCTTCACTCATACACGACGATCTCCCCTGCATGGACGATGATCCATCACGCAGGGGCCAGCCATCGAACCACACCGTATACGGTGTGGACATGGCAATCCTAGCTGGAGATGCGCTGTTTCCTCTTGGCTTCCGTCACATAGTCTCGCAGACACCCTCGGACCTTGTTCCAGAGCCTCGCCTCCTCCGAGTGATAGCAGAGATTGCCCGATCTGTCGGATCCACTGGCATGGCTGCTGGGCAGTTCTTGGATCTTGAAGGTGGCCCAAACTCGGTTGACTTTGTTCAAGAGAAGAAATTTGGAGAAATGGCAGAGTGTTCTGCAGTTTGTGGAGGGCTACTAGGAGGTGCCGAGGATGAGGAGATAAGAAGATTGAGGAGATATGGAAGAGCTGTTGGAGTACTGTATCAGGTAGTAGAGGACATACTCGAAGAGAGAACAAAGAGTGGAATGAGCGACGAGGAGAAAAACAAGAAAAAAGGGAAGAGTTACGTGCGATTATATGGGATTGAGAAGGCTTTGGAGGTTGCTGAGGACCTCAAGGACAAGGCTAAGAAGGAACTCGACTCTTTTGAGAAATACGGTGACAGAGTCGTGCCTCTCTATAGTTTTGTTGATTATGCTGCCGAAAGGGGATTTACTTTTGGCAGCTCCAGTTGATGTCGATCGGGTTTACAGCCAATGTTGGATTTGAGGGTTTCTAACCAAACTCCATGATACTGCCCGGTGATTGATGTCTCGACAAGGTGATGAGCCACAGAGTGCTACCTTCTGATGAATTTGACCACATGATGCGTAGGGTGGCTATGTCAAGCTGTGACAAGCGGGTTCTGCTCTCTCTGTGTCTCTCTCTCTCCCCACCCCCCCCCCCCCTTCCCCCCTCTTCTTCTTTCTCTTTCTCTCTCTCTCTCTGGTCAAAAAGTGGGTTATGTTCTGTCATGGGGCTATGGCTGGAGATATTCGGTTGTTCGGTGAGTTGCTCCTTGAACGGTTACCATTTCATTTCTGCAGTTTATGTAATCTGAGAAGAGAGGTATATACTTTTTATTATTGATAGGGATTTTACTGATTCTGAAGGTAGCTCCATAGTCTAAATGGACACTAAGCATAACCTTCGCCCCTAAAGAAGTCAAGGTTTGGAAACCCAAAAAAATGGGTTGACCTGTGAACAAGGTAAACCCAATGGGAACCAAATAATGGGAGGATAGTACTTGACCTAACATCTCACGACACGATATGAAGTTCTAAGATTCTCTTCTAGAATTAGATATTCCCGTAGTTAGATGGTTGCTTAATGTTGATGTGTGAGTAGCTTCTCCCGGGGGCGTACTTGGAACAAATCTGATTGCCCCATTTTATGAGTGTTCGGAAGTGGTTTCAGCAAAGCTGTTTCTACTTCTGAAAATTTCCCGTGTTGCCTTAGTGAGACTTTCAAAAGGAAAAGCCATTGAAAATCAAAGCAGTCTTGGCTGATCTTTCAAGAAGTTGCCAAAAGTTCATGTTAATGTTCCTAGCTTTCTAAGGACAACAGTATTGGCGGGACATTGATTTTCACTACAGAAGAAATTTTCTCCTCACTAATGGAGTCGAATTCTGCTCGTCAGCATCCAGAATTTCTTTTTGAACCTGTCTTGAAGCCAGAGATTACAGGGTATTACCAAGTTATACCAAACTTCAAATGGACTAATTGCTGACTACATCACTTGCCGTTGAATCGAATTCACAAATCATTCCTCGTGTCCTAAAGCTACAGCAGCCCGACCTCTGAGAATCTGTCATCTTCAGTCTCATTTCCCAGTAGTTTGCAGGTTCTTTTGGCAGCATAAGTTGTGGTTGTCAGATAAATTACCTCTGAAGTCATGTAATCTATGTTGGGTGCATGTTCATGGAGTTCGTGCAGCTTATCTGAAAGAAGAAAGTAAATTATTTTCATGTGGGCATAGTTTCTTCTTCGGTTAAAGTCCCCAACTTTGATCCTACTTGTAATTGTTGAGCAAATTCATCCTCTGATATGTTGTTTTTGGGAAATCGAGTCTTGGCGGTCAAGTTATCTGGGCTGCATCCATTGTTGGTCTGTTCAATCGATAGCATGCGAAGTGGTGGCACCTTGAAGGTAACAATGGCGCTACCAGATTAGGTCAATGCCTCGCGGGCCCGGTAATCGCGGGAGGTGAAGAGGGTCGTGACCCTTGCTGCCAACTGCAGAAAATATTTTTCTAAAAAACAATCGTTTGATAAAAATAAATGAACAAAAAATAATTTTAACATCCACAAAAATATTTATACATAAATTATGGTCAACAACGTGAACATTTGGTCATGTAATTAGCTTTGTTACTTGGTCGCTAACTTTTTTTTTTTCCATATGCTCAATCCGAAAATAAATGTTTTCGTTGTTCAAGGACAAAGCACATTAAGATCGATTATCGTTTTGTTCACGAAAAAGTTGCTCTTAGTTCTATCGTCACTTGCTATGTTTCCATCTTCCTCACAAGTTGCTGATATTTTCACAAAACCATTGACTTGAGATAGGTTTGTCGGTTTATGAACCAAACTCGGTCTCTGATCCTTCCCATTGACCGGTTTGAAAGCGAGTATTGAAGTAAAACATCAAAAAGCGAAAAAAAGGGGACCACTAAATGATCAAGAGATTCGAAGAGACCCCATTGCAAGAGCTAGCCTCTTCTGGATGTGACCATAGAATTTCACGATCTAGTGTAAATTGTTCGGGTTGACGAGCCTATCGAGTCTAACGTTGCAAAAAAATGTCTTCCTAGATTAACCAAACCCATGACCTTGACCTTGTTATATACTCGCATAAAGAGAATCATCTTAATAATTCGGTAGTTTTGTATATTTTGCAAATCGGAAGTCATAGATCTAATTTCCCAATTTATCCTCGATTCTCAGTTATTAATCTTAATCAGTCTACAAATGACGGGCGTCGGTGTAGGGTAGCGCCTGTCTTGGGTCTCTCCGCTCACGTCTAGTGGGGCTGCAATGACAAGTTCACCCAGTAAGTTCCGTTGGCACCTTACATTGAGTATCCCGATAATGGGTCAAGGTAGGTGTCAAGTCCGATCAAAGTTCAAATTTTTTTTTAAAGAGTTAATACCACCAAAAACTCTAAACTGATATACATGTGGCAAATTTATCATAAAATATTTTTTTTATCGCCAAAAATTCCAAACTGATACACACGTGACAAATTTACCTCAAACTAGTACGGCTGTGACAAATTTATTCTCGTTAGTTTTCATTAAATTTTACCGTCAAATTGCTGAGTTAGATGACACGTGACAATTATCAGGTATATACGATACCCTCTATTTGTTACAAGTGTATCAATTTGGGGGTTTTTATGATATTAACTCAATTTAATGAAAACTAACATAGAGTAAATTTGTCACTTATATTTTTCGCAGTGAAAAAATGATTTGGGTTAAATTTATCACAGTTATATCAGTTTAGGAATTTTGATGGTCAAAAAAAAGTTTTGGGGGTAAATTTATCATAAATGTACAAGTTTGGAATTTTTGGTGGTATAAATTTTTTTTTTTTGGCAAAAAGTTACCGCATGGTACTACCAACAATTGCCAAGTTTCGATTCCCATAAGTCTCAAGAAAGCACTAATATGACAGTTGGATCATTCGCAAAAAATGTCAAAGTATTGCTTAAAAAATGCTATAGAGAAATAACTAACCTTTATTCCACATAAAATAATTAAATACACGGAAAAATAACTAATTACACTAGAGACTAAAAAAAAACTCAAAACTCAAAATTATTATATTACCTAAAAATCCTATTTTGGTCACAACTAATTGCCTTCTATATAATCACGGCACCCTAAAATTTAGATCATTTAATCAACATTACAATTCATATAATTATTTAACAATGGAATGACGCTAAAAAATCACTAAAGATATAAAAAAAAATTCAGATGCTTAATATTCAATAAGCTCAAACGTTAGATTCGACATTAATCAATAGTTTCATTTAAATGAGGTATTAAGATAGATTATCTACAATGGGAGTTCAAGAAAAAAAGTTCATAATTCGTAGCACCATTGTGGAAATTTGGTAAGCGAACACGATGTCCAGATTCAATGTATCTAACTAGGAAACAGGTGTCCAGATACGATGAACGTCTCCCTGTCTTGGTCATCAATGCAAATTGGGAAAGAGGCGTCGGGTCCGTGCTTTCCATTTATGGAATTCTGGAAGGTGGCAACCCGCTAGTGCCACGTCAGAAAAATATCAATAAGAATAATAAAAGCCAGAAAATTAAAAAAAAAAAAATCAAAGCCGCTGTTAAATAAAATGTTTAATATTCTTCGTCTTTAAACTTGCAATCGCTAGGCCAAAGCCCGTCTGGCTTGTCCGTCTTTGCCCATTGTCACCTGGACCTCCGACGGCGTTAGTCAGCCCTTGCATGACCACCCGCCTAACCATGTGATCACGAGCTTTGAGATCGGATATGGCTCTGAAGCTCTAGAAGTTCGCGAGCACCATGGCTACTCGAACTTGAAGTGTGGCCTAAGGGTAAGCTTGTTTGCTGCTCCGACGCCAAGCTTGCGAAAGCATTTTGAGGTTTTTGACATTGTCAAAACGGTCCAATATGTCGACATCTTTTCTTTTTTTTTTTGAAATGTCGCAATGCATATTTTAAGATTTTTGGTAACCTTTTTTTCACGTTTAAAAAAATGCCACAACTGATGACGACAACAATAACAATAATAACAACAACAGCATGATTAATTCTCAATCTGCTTTTATGGGAGTGAAGGGGGAGATCTTGACATGAGTGGCTTTCAAGACACAGTGCTCTCGGATTGGCACTTTGCAGCTGAGTATTTGGATTTATTCATCATCAATGAGAGTCAAAGATGCTTTTTTGGCTAATTACGAGTCGTGTGCTCGTCTTGCAATTTGAGAGGCTAGCAATTAACGAGGTTAAATTCATCAGCATTCGCATTGACCAAACAAAGATGGGCACTTGACAGATTGGAAATTGGAAAAACACTCCTGAATATATTCCATATTCATTTTATGACTTCAAAAACTGAGCTCGACGAATAATTTCAGCCATTGATTTACCAATCAATGATTTATGATTGTTGGCTATGTGATTAATAAATCGAATTTCGACTGCTGTGTTTGTTTTTTTTTTTTAAATTATGCAAGTTAATTGGAAAGTGAAAGGTCATATTGATTCCTATTTTCTTCTTCGTAATGGCTTACTTAATTTGTTTAAGTGATTGTTTGAAACACTTTTTTGTCTCGCTCTTAAAAATGTAATTGTCCTTCGATTTACAATTTGCTTAGAGAAGCCGTTGAAAGAAGTTTGAGGAATAATTTATCTTTTCAACTTCTTGTAATTTTATTGATCTTGAAGGTATATTTCTCGTGATAATGTAGAAATCACAGAGGTAGAATTAGACACATTTAACGGCAATGTTGACTGAAGAACGAAGTCAACGATTTTGTATGACATCCTTATCTTATCTTACGAGAGGTATTGTCTATTTAGGCAGGTTCAATGCCACGCTTCAGGGTTTTGTTCTTTGGACAGGCGTGAGTGACACTCTTATATAAGAAAGCCTATCCCGCAAATCTTTAGCCTAGCCAGCCTAACTAAAATTATAATTATATGTGATAAGCACATTTGGACAACATATTAGGACCAATTTTTAGATCCGGCCCTGCCCGAGTCCTCTCCATAATTAGTTCTATGTAATATCGATGGAACTTTATTACGTAGCCTCTCATTCTAGGTTTATAATTCAGAGCAGGCCGAAAAAAGAGAACTCGAGATTTGATAAATCTTGAATATCTCCTTGATCTCGTCGATGATTCTTCATAGAATTACGCAATTTTCTACTCCACGAGTTGCAAAACTAATTGTATTGCCAAAACCAAACACTTGGTTAATCACAAAGGTCTACCCAATTATTTTCACCTTTCACAATTTGCCAAGTCATCGTCGCAACAAAACTTGGCAAAGCCAAGCCACCGACCGACTCGAATTTACCTTCGGAATCTTAGAATTAAAGATCGTACTCAACATAACTCTCGTATTCATGAATCACAGGATGTCGGGTAACCCCACCTAAAAAAAAAACGTATATTATCTCTAAGTGTTTGAAAAGTTGATGATACATCGCGTAACATACGTCCCCCAACCTTATCCAAAAAAAATCTCTCCTTTACTTTTCACCCAATTTGAATTATCCTGTTGAAACTTGAAAGCGCGACATTTCGCCATTCCACGCGTGGTTCTTGCCAAGGATCGCTGCCTCGAAGGGTCACTGCGCCACGTCATCCGTTCTCCGAGTCAACGATTTCGGGCTTCCTTTCTTCCATTTCAAGGTGGAGATTTTTATTTTGCACATGCTCCAATGGAAATTCCACATATAATTTGCCCACGTTAGTCTCGACCCTCGACGTATAATATCATCCTGTGGATAGATAGAATCCGACCTTATATATTCCGTAGCATATAATCACCAAGTTTATGTAATAATATCTACAGAGATAACAATAAACGATCATTCTTTTTTTTTTATCCATTTCATTGATAAGAATATATATATATATATGCATGTATGTATATATAATCCACATGGCACGCAAAGGTTTTATTTGGTGGAATTTTACTAAGAAAATTTAATAATAAAAAAATGTGACGCAATTTTTTTTTGGGGGGGGGGGGGGATGAATGTCAAAATTAGTTGAAAGGTCAGTGGAGAGCGAACCGAAGCGGGGTTTATTCTCCAAAGGATGCCGATCCTGAAAAAGTCAATCCCCCCCGCTGGCTCCTCCGCTGCCACGTCACCCGTACGGAGTCTCGTCTCCCCTTCCTTCCCGCGAGTCGTCGTCGGACCGTCCCGCCAATTCAACCCAAATCTCATTTCGATTAATATAAAAATGAACAATAATTAACCTCTACATTTTATTTGCTCCTCGTAATCCCCGTGTATGAGGACATTTGATCATTGGTTTTGAACTGCTATAATACGTTTTATATTTTGGAAAATAAACGCAAATGATTTCTGAACTGTGGCCCTCTATGCAATTTCTGTCCTTAGACATTTAAATTTGTTGAAAGCGACCCTTGAAATTTAGCCAAATGACTTTTATATTATTTAATGCGATCCTTGAATTTTTAACAAATGTCCAATTCGGCCTCAGAATTATACGAAAATGTCCAATGCTATACTTGAATTTGAATTAACGGGAGGATGATATCGGATAGTTTTTTTACGTTGCCTAGAAAGAGGCTAGATTGAATATTTACCAAAAGTTTAAGCACCACATTAAACAAATTAAAAATTCCGAGATGACTTTGCACATTAGCTAAAATTTAGGGATCATTTGTGTAATTATCCCTTCTATTTTCGGACAAAAGAAAGAAAAAGTCATGAGATTGGAAGTGATCAAAATAAATGGAGACGGACCGAATCTGCTGATTAGTGCTTTTCTTGCCCACTGTAATTTCTCACTTAGAGAGAGAGAGAGAGACTTTTGTTTTTTTTTTTAATACCGTTTAGTTATTCTCTTTGGATAATATTTCTTTAATTAGCAACCGGGTATATTAATATTACTATATTTCGAATCACAATTTCCATGTTTCTCTAAAGGTTCTCAGTGGTTCTCCTTACTTTTAAGTTTAATCCCACGTTTAAAACAGCGAGCTTTGTTCTTAATTGGCAGGCTCCGAATCGGGATTAGAATAAGATTAACTGGCCGGTCCATGCGTATGATGGATTAAATAAATTATGCCATGTGAATAAACTGGGAATATACCTCCGCCCAAGATTTGCATGGCACGTTCACCAAGAGCTTGTTTAGCAACGATTCTGATCCAAAAAGATAATTTTGATTAAAATCACATTTTCTAATTCTGTTCCCAGAATAATTTTTAGAGAATCAGCACGCGTTTAGTAATTACACAAATTTATGTTCCCAAATAGAAACATGTTTGATAACTATACAAATTTTCTGTTTTTGGAAATAACTAGGTGGGGAGAATTAAATTTTAAAATTTTTCATCTTTTTTGTTAAAATTTTTAATATGTTTTGTTAAAAAATTTTAAAATGTTAACTTTTTAAAGTTTTTTAAATTTTTTAAATTTCCCCCCTTTCTCTAAAATTTTCAATTTTTTGGTTAAATTTTAAAGCTTACTTTATATTTAATTAAAAAATATATATCTAAAAAATTAGTTGTTAGTAAATTTTCAAATCTAATTTTAATATTTTTTAAAGTTCAAAAGTCCATATGAACTTAATCTTTTTAAAAGAACCGAGACTTTTTTTTTTGGACTGTCAATAGTAATTCATTTTTTCAAAATCAACTTTTTTTATTCATTTTTTTGCTCTAAAACTGTTTTCAGAAGCAGAATCAGAGTTATTTATGTTACCAAACATATTTTCTAATCCCTTTTTTTTTCCCTGAAGAATAGAATCAAATAATAATTAGAATCGTTATCAAATAGGCCCTAAGACATGCACTAGGACATAACTTGAGTATGGTTGAATGAGTATTGTTATCTGAGGTCAGTGCCTGAATCTCACTTGTCTTCGCATGCAAGGCTCTTCCCCTATTCCGTTTACTAATTTTGATAGGATTTCGTTCGCCATTATCTTCGGATGACGTATTGAGTTGATTTATCTTTCTTGATGGACAACGATGGATTTCTCGAAAAACCCATTTATGACGAATTTATCTTTTATTAAAACAAAATAATTGAGAAAGAAAGGTTGAAAACTATCTCTATGGTCGGTTCTCGGGTAGAAAAAATGGCTTATGGTATAGAATTGGGAACGGAACACATCAAGGCCGGTTTCCCAATTATTTCACCTAGAAACCTATTCTGTCCTCTTGCGAATTGGCTCGGAACAAGTTGGGTAAGATCAATTCAGTTGGATTCTCGAGTTAAAGAGACTCAATTGCTCACCCACACCCCAATTATAAAATCAATCTTTGTGTGTCTAACTGACAAAAAAGGGAAGTCTTCTTATTCTCGATTTTTGCTCTAATGTTCTTTTTTTTTTTGGGTAGGAATTGTTTTTTTTTTTTTGCTCTAATTAAAAGGTCAAATATCCAACTTTTTCTATGATTAGGGAACGCCACGACCAGCCAACCAACGTACGCATGCTTCAACAAAATTGATTAATCCATGTCACATGTAAATGTCTCGAACCGCACAAATGAGAAAAAAAAGGCATCTCAACCACACTTTTCACCTTCTTTCTTCGTGTAGCGACTGTTGTCTGTGTTCCTCATTTTCCTCATGAACTCACCAACCATCTTTCATTGATTGATTGTAACTCCTAGCACCCACCCATGATGGACAGATATACTTTTTTTTCTAATCTTTTTTAGGAGGAATCCCGAGGCACTTATTGGCTAATTAAAAAGGAAATTATTGTGATTTCTCATGCAATCAACTGTGGCGGTGACATGCCCCATTTGTAATTCGAAAATTAAATATCATCTCATTTCATACGTTTTCATAAGTGATAGATGTCGAGGAACGATTGTTAATAAGATATTTTTTTTATATGTCTCTACAAAATCTGTTTACGTTAAAATGTGCCAACGAAATTAAGATTAAAAATGTACTTAGGTGACAGTTTTTTTTTATCTATTGTGAGACTAACAGCATATTGTGAGCCACACAAAAATGAATAAAAAATAATAAAAAATTTATTATATGATCCACTCTTTCAAGAATTTAGGACTTACAACGTGCTATTATTCTCAAAATCACAAAAAAAAAAATTATGCAAGCAAAGCGCTTAAAATTTCCTTGATTGGTTTTGACACTTTTCCCCAAAATCAAACCAATTTGTCAAAATTGGCAAAAAGTTTGTGCAACAACACATCGGATTTTCAACGGCTCTTATGAACGGAAGTCTAACGAAAGGTATTTTTTCCAGTCATCGTTATAATTTTGAGATGGTGGTGAGATGAAAGGAGTTTGGAAGTGTTAACATCCCACGAGAGAAATTTAGGATTTTTTCTTTTGTTGGGAAAAATTATTTTTGAAATAATTGATTATACGAAATCCTCCAAATAATGTTTTCATATAAAGTAACATAAAAAAAATTTTAACAGGGAAGCAAGAATTAAATAAGATTCATAGGCCCATTCATTTTGCAAAAACTGAATAACTTGAAAAATATTTTCCTCAAAATAATTTTTTTGTATCGCTCATAAATATAAATAACCGGAAAATATTTTCATCATCACGAAAATATTTAGACATAAACTGTTGTCGATAATAATAATTTTCTTATTAACTAATTACTTCGGCTTATGCGAATGATAAGTTTTAGGTAAATATTTTTCAGATAAATAAACCAATAAATAAATAAATAAAGCATGCTGACGTCACCCGTTCATGTATATATGTTGCCGTTTCACTCGAGAAAAGCATATCAACGCAGAACGATCTCCTCTCCTCCCTCCCCATCTTCCCTCACTCTTCTTCATCTCTCTCTTTCGCCCTGCTTCCTGCACTTCAATGGTGGTGATGGAGGACAGCGCGAGCTGCTCGAGCCAGGCGCACAGTGCCCCGTCTCCGTCGCGGAGGAAGCGCGACGTCTGCAACGAGATCCTGAGTCGGCTCAAGCGCTCGAGCCACGAGGAGGCCATGACGCCTGGCTTCGACGAGGAGCTCTGGTCTCACTTCGCTAGCCTTCCTACTCGGTAAGCCCTAGCTCTCTCTTCCGTCTCCTTCGCCGTCCGGTCTCGCGTCTCTCGCGACTCCATTCCATTCGATCGGAAGCTCCGGTTTCGATTTTTCTTTTTCCCCGTCCTCCTTGTCCGCGTCGGCGCATTTTCCCCGCCTTCGCAGGTGATTGTGGATTTCACATCGTGCTTTCTGGCGATTTCGGATTTTGCTTCTGCTTTTCATCCTGATTTCTTCACCGGTATGCGTGAAGCAACGCGGAGTACTTTTTATAGCATCGTTATTCTCGCAGTTTACGTTTTCAAATCCATCGTTCCTTGTCGAGGAATTCGCTGGACATTGAGTTCGCCAAGGCCGTACACTCATTAGCTTCTTCGACTTCTGATTACGATGCCCAGAACATGAAATCTTTCGGTTCTTTCGCTCCCATGCAACTTCTCATTATTGTTGACTGAAGATTAATTGATAACATCACGCTAGTTATCGCTTCCTAACGCCTTCAATGCATATCAGGTACGCTTCGGACGTGAATGTGGAGAGGGCCGAGGATGTGCTTATGCACAAGAGATTGCTGCAACTGGCTCACGATCCGACTAATAGACCCGTCGTTGATGTTCGCCTTGTACAAGTGATGTTCGCCTTTCTCGATATATTTGTTTCTTGTAGATCTGCGAAACCGATAAGGCCTTCTCTTCTAAAATTACTTTCGGATTGTTCTGGAGCGGCACATTAACGTGCGCGCATGCGGTCTTTTGAATCCGTGGATCATTCCTCTGCGTATTCGAAACCTGCTTCGGCTTGTCAACTTTTTGTCTGCCTATTGCTTGTTTTCAAGGGTCATGCTATGTTTTCTTTTCCTGGTTACGTTATTTATCTGTTTTCTTTTTTGGGTTACAAACTCGACTTTTTCCTTCTAAGCGGAACTATTCGCTGTGTCCCTGCCGACTGTTCATATCATTACTGCTGTCTTGCTAAGGATTGCCACTTTTCTCCTCTCTCTCTCTCCCTCTCTCTCTAATCCTCTTAGCCTCAAATCTTACTGCTGCGAGCAAGAATTCAAGTAGAAATATAAACTAACCTTCTGAACTCAAGCATCGTAGTTGTTCTGCTTGGCTGTATCTATAATTACGGAACTGGGACAGAGGGCAAGTTGACCTTGTTTCACAAGTTGATCTTTTGGCTGAGAGAATAATGCGCGATGATAATCAAGGATCAATTTGCCAACATTATTTTTAGAAAAAAAAAATAACTTTGCCGATTTTTGTCTATATTTATTCCAGATTCCTCTATAAATAGTTGGAGAATTAGATTTTAATTTTATAGCAGCTCTGAAAGAAACTTGCTGCAGTGGCAGACCCAGGATTTAAAGGGAGAATTGCATCAGCAGCTTTGTAGGTTGCTAAATTGTGAGACGCATTATTTCTTTTGTGGGGGTTCCTCTGGTTAAGTGGCTCGTTTGCTGGAAGCACTCTTTGGGTGTTTCTAGTATTAAATCAAAGTTCACAATCTTCCTTTTGCTCGTTTACATCTATCGGATTGTCCTTCCATCAAAGTATATGCCTGAATGATGGATTCCTCATTTGCATATTACTGAACTGTAATAGTAGATTATACACATTGTTTATCCTCAAGAAATCTGCTGCACAGATATATTCAGTTGAATTTTCTCTTCTCCAGGTTCTTCCCACATACGAATTGCATAGAACTGATTCTGCTCATTCAGGTTCTCCTTTTAAAGGCGAGGATGGAAGTTCAACATATTACCCCAGCAGGCTAAGGTATGCATCTGACTTCCAATTTCTTTCGTGTTTTGTATTGTACACTTTGCCAACTCATGGTGATGACATCTCGTTGCTCCTCCGTTGTCAGCATACATCCTCCACCCGCATTTGGATCATCACCCAATCTTGAATCGCTTGCTTTAGAAGGAAGTGAATCTATTAGAAAGGATGGAGACGACTCTGTTCGTGCCAACGGACAATTTTCTCGGTAATGTTTTTTAACTCAAGTTCACAAGTTCTAATTTTGCTGAAGAATGCCTTCTAAATGCAATTTAGTATTGCGTAGGGATTAGGTGTAGTTACCAATATCGCAAATTCACAATCAAGGATTGACTTTTAGTTTATTTAAATGTGAAAAATTTAATTATGACTTATAGTTTGGTAGAGATTCTTGTTAGAATCTTCCTCTTCGTGGTTCAATGCCAAGAGGAATCCTTGTTAAGCCTTGAATTACCTGCAGTTAATTACAATTCTGCTGTATTGATTTCATATTTTCTAAGGTTTGTGGGTTTATGCAATTCATGCGATTTGGATTCATCTGAGGGCATGCTCTTCTCAACTTTTAACTTTCCGTTTTCAGTTTCATTTATCTCAAAGTGTCTTTCCTACTCTTGAGAAGTGGTTGGACGGGGGGTGGGTGGGGGGGGGGGGGGGGGGAGGTGGTTTTGGTTGATTTTCATCAATGTGATAAAACTGGCAAAAACCGTAGATTCTGGTTTATTTTGAGCCTTACTTAAATTGTGTATATTTCATGTAGACCCATGCACGAGGTAACTTTTTCAACTGAAGATAAACCGAAGCTTCTCAGTCAGGTACTCCATATTTCTCTTTGAAACCCCGGCCCCATTACAAGAGGATCGTGTGTCCACGGGAAAAGTGTACGAGGGTTCCCCATAAGTTTTTAAACTTTAGTTTGGCAATTTCATTGATTTGACTGTTGCGAACATGCTTGGTTAGCTTGAATTGAATGAGCATAATTCAATATATCTTAACTTCTTAGGATGCTTCTGGGAGTGAGTATAATGAGCACCAAGGGGTTTCCTCTGATTCACAAACTAGAAGCTAGAAATATTGAAGAAATTCAGAAAAGAATAAGTGTCTTTGCATCCTGCTTATGAATAAAACACCTGTCAGATGATACGCAACCTATTCGCTTCATTTTTTTTTTTTTGTAGTCGAAGTTCTCTCCCAAGCACGCAGACGCATTAGATAACTTACTCTCACACATGCTCTAGTCTTCCAGCAAATTTTCCTCGGAAAAGAAAGGCTCCCAACTTCAGTTGTGTGCAGATAATAGCTTTTATAGGCTGATTTGAAATTGAAGATCACATGCTACTCTGCTGCAATAGCACCTCCTCTTTCCAATTGAAAACCCTGAAAGGCATAAAGCATGCCAAACAATTACAAAAGAGTAAGAACTCTCAATCTTGCGTTTTGCTGTAGAATTCAATGTGGTGCCCAGCCAACCTTCCATTGCTCTTCTATTGTTTTCCTTCACCAGAGCATCCTTTTGTGTTGCTAACCAAAAAATGTCGTGAAATGAAACCATTCGATATTGAACCCCGCACCATTTGTCTTTCCAAGAGATCATGTTCAATGCTAAAAGGTCGTCCCTTTGCTCTATAGATCCAGCTCCAAGGGCTCATCTTGATGCTGCCTCTTCACACTCTGATTATCCATCAGTTGTGACAAGTAGTGATCTTCGTTGCTATACAGACTCCAAAAACATCATTTTTTGGATAAAGAATGTCATTTAAATTTAGTCGGAAGAGCTTTCTTTTAGCGTTGAAGGGATCTCACCCCTAACTGCCTTCCCCTACACTTCCCCCCCTTCCCCCAAGACTTGGTTACACCACCAACTTTCGTTGAATCATATTGAAAATATTCTACGGGTGACCCCAAAGGAACCTCATTTGGATGCTTCCTAATCTTCTTTTGAATATAAACTAGGCGTAGAATATAGAGACATGTAGTAAATAGGAAGGTTCCATAGCGTACTCTTACTGAGTGCAAGTCTTCAACCCTCTGAAAGGTAATGCTATTCCGAAATTGCGAGTCTTCACAAGAAATTTCAATTATCTGTTTCCATAGGGCTTTCTCCTTCACTTTAGCGCCCAAAGGAAGTCCCAAAGCATTCATATGAAGAGTTGCCAGTTTATGCAACAAAACATACACTAAGATGTGGCCACCTGTAACCATCACCCAATTGAGTGAGTGCAGTCTATCTTTAGACCTGATAATCCTTCAAAGCATGAAACAATGCCCTGCAAACTCAAAAAGTAGCTGCATATCTCTCTTACTGAAAAGTATTGGGTCGTCACAGAAAGTAGGGTATATTTGTTGATACATTACCAATGGGAACAAACAACAGCATCCAGTTGTAACTCTTTCCTCTTAGCATTCAACTCTTCTAAGTTCTCAGCAGTTGAATCCTTGATTACCAGGTAAGAAGTGAAAATCTGAGTGAAGTTTAACTCAATAATGCCTAGATTTGATTGCATGGGCATGCTACATCGCTTTCCTAATTACTTGGTAGATCAACAATTTCCTCATGTCATTTTTTGTATGAATTTGCAGCTGACTTCATTACTTGCTGACGTGGGTCTGAACATCCAAGAAGCACACGTGTTTTCTTCAATAGATGGTTACTCTTTAGATGTCTTTGTGGTTGATGGCTGGCCTTATGAGGTACTTTTTCTTGCTTTAACTGAATCTGCCGGGATAACTCATCAAACATTGTATTACACTCACTATTCTTGCCGATCACATGGTTCTGTCAAAGTATTACATCATTCCTTGTCATCAAATCTTTTTCTTTTTTCTCTTAAATGCTTAAAAATAAATTAACAAGCTGTGAGAAGCTAAAATTAAGTTTTGCGTGATGTCGTGTCCTGGCTCATTCTTAAGGATGTACTAGTATAGGGGGGAGTTGCACTGAAGCCGTTGCTTGTGAAAATTTCAGGAAACAGAGCAGCTCAGAATTGCTTTGGAGAAGGAAGCTTTGAAGTGTGAGGTACTTAGCCTCTAATATTCCACCGACCTAAGTAAATGATTATCAAATCTGTTAAGCACATTGTTCAATTTCTTTTTGGGTTTTTACTTATTGATAACGGCTAGCAAAATCTGAATTAGTCAAAAGAAAAGTCAACCCAGTAGTCCAGGGTTTTTTGACCCCCCCCCCCCCAAAAAAAAAAAAACAGAGAGAGAGAGAGAAGAGAGTAGGCCAAGGTTTTAACTTTAGGATTAAGAATTTGAATGTCCACAAGTTTCCTCAATTTGACTTCTGCCTTTCGCACTTCACAGTGAATAGACCACTGATATGAAAAAAGAATGTCTCCTTGGTTGGAAAGTACTTGAATCTGACATAGTTTTCTTTTCCCTTTTTCTAACACGCCATCGTCAAGTGAAATGGACGGAAATTATTCCTCAAATTACGTCTCATTGCTTTTGCTATATTGGCATATAATAGATGCATCTAGGCGCCATAGTAAGAAAATCTTCTTCATTTTATGAATTCGTTTCCCTAGAATCTGTGCAGTGTTAAAACAGTGTGTGCATACTGTCAATATAGGCACTGGTGGTCTCAAAAGTCTTTCTAATCTTTAAAACGCTTAACTCTCTGTTTCATTGGAAGGTAGAATTCATTTCGTTATTTTCATTTCATCCTTTGCAAGGAAGGAACTTTATTATAGTATTATTGTCAATGTTTCATCTTATTGTGTTATTTGCTAACTGATGGTTCTTTGACAGAAGCATGCTCAGACAAAATCTCATGCATCATCTCATTTGAGCAATGTGGAGCAAGCAGGAATAAAGATGGAGCATGATTACGTGCCAATTCCAAATGATGGAATCGATGTTTGGGAGATTGGTTTAAATAATTTGAAGTTTGAGAAACAGGTTGCATCAGGATCTTATGGTAACTTGTAAGTCTTTTGTGCCTTTGAGTTTGCTGTATATCCCAATGCTGCTGTAGTTTCCTTTTTCTATTGGTTTTAATTTTTCAGTTACAAGTTCGCTGGAGTTTCCTTAATTATTTCCTTTGCAGGTACAAAGGCACGTACTGCAGCCAGGATGTGGCCATTAAGGTCCTCAAGCCTGAGCGTCTAAATGAAGAGTTGCAAAGCGAGTTTGCACAGGAAATTTTTATTATGAGGTTTGTCAAATTATTTTTTGTTTTCCAAACTGAATTTGGATCACTAATTGAACCTCCTTGGTGGATTAATCACACATCCATTCACATTTTGGAACTATTTAACATGAAGAGTTACGATTTTTTTTATGTCCTTTGGTTTTCTGTAATTAATCAGCCCACCCCCACCGCCCCCCCCCCCCCCCCCCCCCAAAAAAAAAAACCAGACCCAACACCAAAAAAAGAAAGAAAGACACAAACCCAACAGTAAAAAGAGAAAAAAGTTTTCGTCATGCATTTGGGCAGTGAGGAGGCATGGAGAGTGGACCACTGCCTCCTTTCCCTTTGTGACAAAAGCTCTGATGAAATGCAGGAAAGTTCGACACAAGAATGTCGTCCAATTTATTGGAGCATGTACGAAGCCTCCAAACTTGTATATTGTGACAGGTAAATTTATTGAATTGGTGATAGATATATGAACATACTTTATGTGTGATAGATTTATTATGTGACACTTCGTTTTTGCTCTTGTGAATTTGTAGTAATTTTCTTTTGTTTTTTTTAAATAAAGAATTTGATGCTCAGTTGTCCTCCAAATTTTGACTTGCTCCTTGTTTGTTCTTTCCCCAGAATTCATGTCAGGTGGAAGTGTGTATGACTATCTGCATAAGCAGAAAGGTGTCTTCAAGCTTCCTATGCTGCTTAAAGTAGCTATTGATGTGGCAAAAGGAATGCATTACTTGCATCAGAATAACATTATTCACAGAGATTTGAAGGCTGCCAATCTATTAATGGATGAGAATGAAGTATGTTTCCTTTTTCCCTAAAATTCTGAGGAGTACCTTCATCTATATATGCTTTGCTGACTGGAATACCTACAACTGATCTAAATGTAGGTGCCATCAAACATCGCGATAGATTTCCTCTATTTATTCTGTAAATTTCACGTGGAGACTTTCAACAATTGTTTTAATTACTTTTCTAATTTTCATCTCAATTTCTTGTTTGGCTAGCATGTTCAGTTGCATTATTCTCTGTTCTAATCTGCTTAATCCTAAGATAAGCACGGGTTTGCATTGGCAGTTTGAGAGACACTTCTGATTTCCTGAGATGGTACTCTTGTATGAAATAAATTCCAGTGCACTTGCTTCACTTACTTTAGATCATGTGCGAGGATAGCACTATGGAAAGCATGTCTTTCGAAGAAAATTAGGAAATAAACTTCTGCCTTCTTGACTAAAAAGTAGGACACGGAATACTGCTCTCCTTTTGTTGAAGCCTTGTAGGTTTGCCAGGATACTCAGTTTAGGGATGAGGAGAAGCTTGACGACACTTATTTTTATGCTCTGTTACGTATCATTTACTTGCTATTTGGTAAAACATCTTCAATCTATGGTAATATATCTTTGCCATCATGAAACTTATATTTCCTTTGTCTTGCAGGTTGTTAAGGTTGCGGATTTTGGTGTTGCCAGAGTGAAAGCTCAATCGGGAGTTATGACTGCTGAAACCGGAACATATAGATGGATGGCCCCAGAGGTACTTCCATTCTGATAACTTAAGTTCTCTTCATCATTTATCTTTTTACATGAATGGGCGCAATATCTAGGTGTTCTACTGAGGCTGATAGCTGCCGCTACTTGTCTTATTCCATATGTCAGAATCAATCCATGGTGATTTTTGGTCTAGTAAACAACGTTGTGATTAATCATCTTAACAAGCAGTATCACATCACTGTGACATTATAGTTACATTTAAATGGTGGAAATTCACTTAATTTTATGTATGTTTTCTTGGAAGTCCTGACGTGTCTTATTTGAGAGACATTTACATTTTTCTGTCCCGTAAGCACCATGGACTTGCCATCAAGAGATCTCTTGATTTCATCTGAGGGAAATCAAATTATGAACTAGAAGGAAGATAAGATCCTAGGATTTAATTATTGGTCACACCCAAATCTAGTTCTAGTCTTTTACTAGCTGGATTGTTGTATTACTGAGAATGGTTGATTTGTACACAGAGTTGCTTGTTGGAATGTGCAGTGGATTGATCTTCCTTTCTTGTTCCTAATATTAGTGCCAGTCTCTATAAATCTAAATAGAGTTACAAGGCAAAGAAGAAGTACCCAACCATGAAAATCTGCCATTTTCCTCTGCCTTTTTAATCTCATTTATCTGTGTTAATGTTACTGTATTTTCTCTTTAATCAGTGTCAACCATGCTGTCTTATAACTTGAGTTAGCGCCATCACTTTCTCCTCACACACTTTATTTTCCATTTAAGGTCATTGAACACAAACCATATGATCACAAGGCCGATGTTTTCAGTTTTGGTATTGTATTATGGGAGTTACTAACTGGAAAGGTAAATTTCTGACAGAAACAATTATTTATGGTACATTCATCTTCTTTATTTCCTTAGTCATGCAGTTTATGTCTGGCTCCTCAGCTTCCATACGAGTACTTGACTCCGTTACAAGCAGCTGTTGGAGTGGTTCAGAAGGTATGTACAAAGTTTCTAGTATTGATAGTCCTTTGGCCTGTGCTTCTATTCAGCTGTATACCCAACAAATGGGATAAAAAACAACTTTGAACCTTAAATCTTGAATGTTAGGTTTAGTACAAAGTTTCTAGTATTGATAGTCCTTTGGCCTGTGCTTCTATTCAGCTGTATACCCAACAAATGGGATAAAAAACAACTTTGAACCTTAATCCCAAAAGAAAGCCGAAAGAAGAACCGTCAAGAATTTCATCAAAATCCAGAACAAGTCAAATGGTGCTATGGACTTTGCTTTGTTAAATGAGCTTGTAGAAATGGGATATTGTAATACTTCTAGAATACACGAGATCATGTTAATTCGACATTGTTTCAGGGACTCCGGCCTACTGTCCCGAAACACGCTCACCCGAAGCTTGGTGAGCTACTGCAAAGTTGTTGGCAGGTGGATGCACAGATGAGACCCGACTTTGTTGACATAATCACAATCCTGCAGCAAATGTCCAAGGAGGTGAGTCGTCATTGTGTGCGCGACCCATTCCATGTCCATGAATATCTTCTCAGACTGAACTATTTGAAGATTTCGACCGAAAAAAAAAGAACTATTTGAAGCAACTCGGTCGTTCCGTCCTTTTGAGTCGTGCGATTGTACTAAAAAAGACCCTTTAAATATGAAGTTCTCTTCAGTGAAGAATTTGACAATTTTATTTTTCCTAGCCCTCTCTTAGTATTTCCGCTAGTCATCCCCCCTGATAGGATTTCTCTGCGCTTATGGAAAATGAGGCAAAAGGCCCCGTGTCTGGCGTCAGTCTCTCAGACTACCGATTAATATTTGGTTTCAAAAGCAAAATTGGGTTCTTTACGGTGCTTTCCGCCGTCGAGTATTGTGGATTGGCCATTTTTCTACTTTGGTTTTGATTTGCTTTCTTTGCTAAACTCAGCTCCTTGATCGCCGGTCCAAGTTCGCGTCAGCTTGATTTATGAGATGTTGCGTATGAAACAGGTTGCGGATGAGGGGGATGATCGGCGCAAGGAGAGGCCCGGTAAATTCCTGTCCGCACTCCGGAGAGGACATCATTGAATCGCAGGAGCAAGCATCATGATGCTCACCACGGTCAAGTAGGCTTTATATTTTCTTTTGCATAAATGATCTGTACAGTTCCAGTAAGCTGAAAGGAACACGCAGTATATCAATGCTTATCCTTGCGTATATCATTGATTAGTGATGTAGTCAATTATCACCTCAAGACAATTTCTTTGCCTATCCAACTTGCAGTTTCCCTTTGTCCTTGTTTTTCTGTCGGCTGGAAAAAATTATCGAAAAAATCCTAAACCTACTGCATTTTTTTATAGTTCTAAACCATTTAATTGTACCAATTGAGTCTTAAACATTTTCACATTTTGTCAGTTGAGTCTATCTGGCCAATTTTGATCAAAAATCGCTTATGTGGATGTCGGCCGTCCTACGTGACACCTCGTGAAGAAAAATAGTAGTGCTTTAGCAAGTTTTTCAAATTTTATTTATTTATTTTTAATTTTTAATTTTCTTCATTTTTCCTTCTTTACTTTTTTTTTTTTTACTGTGGCTGGCTGGTATTTTAGCAATTTTCGTAAGAGATTTAGGATTGAATTGTCAAAAATCTCATCGCGACATGTATTTGTAAGAAGTGACGGTTGGGGAGTAGCCCCTTATGTAGAGAGCACCATGAAACTCTTCCTATCCGGAATTCCATGGACGCGAGCTTAATGGCTTTCGGTCCTCCGCGAAATCCGTCACTTTTGCTCGTCCAAAGCTTGAATCTCGACGTTCGTGGCAGCTAACCAAGCATCAAGAAAGTGTGACCGATCGAGACAGCTCGACTCTTCTTTCTTCGGCTGGTAGATTTAAGAAACGAAACGAATCAAAATAAACTTCCCGTCTCTAGCTAGGATAGTCTTCTAGAAAAAGGTAAAACACATCACACTCGTCCTCTAAAAAAAAAAAAGTCTAAAAGTTTCGGGAAAATTTGTGAAAATTATTAAGTTATGAAGAAGGGTCCCCGCCTAAACGGGAGGGATCATAGTATCTCTCTACATCATAAAGCAAATCGAAGCACTCTTTTGACCGCACAGCCTTCAATGCTCCTGTTGGCTCTCACGAATGAGAGAGAGAGAGAATTAACATATGTATGTCGCTGAAAAATAGACAAAACGGTAAAAAAAAAATTGATGATTTTTATTTTTATTTTTATAAATCTCTCATATATTTTAAATCTAAGGCTCCGTTTGTTTCAATGAAAATGTCACAGTTCTAGAAAATATTTCCCAGAAAAAAGACAACATTTTTTTCGATATTTGGCCGACATCTATAAAAGATCTGAAAAATGTTTTTAGTGGTTTGGAAAGAAAAATCTTTAAATAGACATAAAATATTCAGGCACTAGTTACTTGTGGATAAGCAATTGGGGTCATGAGTTTGGCCTCGATGGAACATGACTTGAGCATCGAGTACTCAAGCATGGGCATTTAGGTCGCAGGCACAAACACAGGCATTGATCCCGGTTCCACATAAGCCGTGCCTGAGAGCCCTATGCCCCTTTCTTAGTGCTCGGGCTTGGGTTCATAGAGCCTAGACTTGAGGGCCCGATGTTTGTGTCCGGATGCCCAACACCTAGACCCAAGTCCATTGAGGTCGGGCCCTTACCCATAAAGGTTGAACGTGAGACTCTAATGCCCGAGCCTAGGACCCTATTGATGCCTTTGGCTAGAGTCTTGGCCCTCAAGCTCAAGTTCCCAACACTTGAGCCTTGGTCCATCAAGGCTAGGCTTGAGACCCCAGAGTCCATGCTTGAGTCCCGTTGAACAGGCCTAAGTTTCGACGCCTAGGCCTAGGTCTACAAAAGCTAGATTAGGTCAACTGAGGCTAGGCCTACTAGCCTAATAGCCATGCTCAAATCCTAAACGCCTAACCTTGAGACCCTAGTGCATGTGCCAAGCTTCTTCGTGCTTGAGCAAGGTCGATCAAGGTTGAGACTCGGGACCCTAGTGCCCAGGTCCACCGGGTCAAGCACAAGACCTTGATGTCCATGCATAGATCCCAAATGCTCAAGCTTGGGTCCCTTGAATCCAGACCCAATGCCTAGATGTTCGTAACCCCATGGCCAAGATTAGAATTGGGATTGGAACCTTGATACTCATGCCCGAGACCTTGTTACACAACCCTAGGACCCTAATGCTCGTGCGGGGCTAATCAATGGCGCCTCAGGATTGCGCCTCAAGGTCTCAAGACGAGGCCTCCACGGACCTAGGCTTGGGCACGAAAGATTTAGCCACGAGCACTGGGGTCTCAAGCTCGGCCTCTAAGGACAAAATCACGAGCAATTGGGTTTGAAGCTTGGCCTCAATGGACACGTACTAGGGTTCTGGGGTCTCGAGCCGAGGTGTGAGAATCCAAGGCACATGCATTAGGGTCTGAAGTCCAGCCTCTTTGGACTTGAGCTCAACCTCAATGGACTAGGGCTTAGATCAAGGGGATCCTAGCACAACCACTAGGGTCTTGGGCTTGGCCTCAATGGACTTAGGCTAGGGCGCCAGGGAGTCGAGCAAGGGTACCGGGGTCCTAAGCCTAGCCTCTATGTATTTGGGCTCAATAATGAGGGCCTAACCATGAGAATCGATATGCCAAGACTAACCTCTATGGACTCAGGCCTAAACATCGGGAGTTTGGGCTCGTCCTTTTTTGGATTTGGGATTGGCATAGATGGATCTAATGAGCTCAGGAAAAGAGCATTTGGTTCTTATACCCAGATGTAAAGTTTTTGAAAAAAAAATATTTTTTGCAAAATGAACACACGGAACGCAAATAACATATTCTCTTTGCCCAGCTATTTACGCACACGTAATGTCCCTATTCTTTTGGTTATCCTACATTTGGTCAGCTCCATGAACCTAACGACACTTCAATGCTTACAGCATCGATGGGAGAGTTACTATCTGCAAAGGAGGAGGAGAACAGTGGAGGTCACACATGTGCCCGGCGCCCGGGGGGGTGGGGAGAGAGGAGGGGAGGAGGGGTTAAGGGGAGGCGAGGATAGAGGGGAGAGTGAAGGACGTCGAGTGGACAACGACATGGTGTCACTGTCGCGCGAAGTAGCGATAAGACAGTTGAAAGTGAGGGAGTGGTGGTCAAAGGACACACGTGTCCAACTAGGGTTTTCGTTGCTCCCCGGCATCTACGCCACGAAACGCCAACAGCGGCCGTCTAATATAGTTTGTATTTCCATTGAGCAGTCCATGTCCAAAGCCACCGATTATAATACTTGGAAAACAACTCATCGGACATTCCCCTTTTGTCCTCGTCCGTCCTCCCTCTTTCTGTCGATTACAGACAAATGTCCATGTCCTCGTCAGCCTCCAGCGCTCCCAAGTCCACGGCGGCCGCCAACTTTAACGTAATGATTTTTGTCGCGTACCTAAAAAGAAGGTGCGAAACCTCAGCAAGTAGAGGTCTCGCCGGACTTCTGATCTCTTCGACGTAAAAGTAAATTGAGGATATCATATCCTCGCCAACAGGGTAAAAAAAAAATATGTTTGTCGATTGTGGGGATGGCGGTGGTGAGCGTTGACGCCGTATTAGCTTTGACTGGCTATTACTAAGTAAGCTCGTAGAGTAATAACTTAAGTTTTAGACGAGTTATCGGAGCTTCAGTTTCTGCATTATGGACTTGTGCTTTGCACGTAATGATTTTTGTTGCGTGCCTAAAAAGAAGATGAGCAAGCTATCAACAGAAGAAGAGCACGTGCAATTAATGTAGTGGTAAAATGAATTTGAATCGCTGCACACTATGAAAAAAAAAATTGCTTGTTGGTGGTAAGTACGTTTTAAACTTTGCTTTTATTATGCCGAGAGAAGTATTGTGTAGACAATTCAGGTTAGATAGCCGATACGCATAAGTTTGAGCACCTATGATCATGCATAATACGATCTCGCGTAGAACACTTTTCGACGCAATGTACCCGATAAAAGTATCTAGGTTCGTGCGTATTTTTGTACTACTGAGAGAAAATATAGTCTCGTTTAGGGATGGTATTCTCAAATAAGCCGGTTCCTATCCTGGAATCAAGAACCAAATTATAAGGATTGGATCCACAAATTAGAAAACTGGAAGCGACACCACTTGTTCCTGGATCATCAACTCGGGACCCACACGAAACGGCCATGAGTATTCCTGCTCTGCATTAATGTAAACCATTGTCTACTTCCAATTAACTAAGTATGCCCACTAAACACACGAAATTTAACACATCACGGAAAGAATCAGAGGCCTCTATCCTATAAACCTCGACATAAATCCTACTACAGTATGATTTAGCAACAATTCAACTCGTCCGAAGACGTAGGCGATATTGATCAGCTAGCCATGCATGGCTCGCTGCTCAAAGGGAGTCCTACGACTTGTACCACAGCTTTCCATAGATTGGCGGTTTCTTTGCAGCCGATGGAACGCAGTGTTAACCAAAAAATGACATTGTTTCCTCTCTTTTTTTACGTAATATTCTAATATTAGTTCTCGTTCTTGTACATGCTATTGAGATGTTAGTTCTTCTTATTGTAATCCATGGTCATCAACGTAACTCATCTTCTTCAATTTATTACACTTCATTCAATTAAAATTTCAACCTCCATCTTATTAGTTGTTGTAATTTTATAAATTCACTGTTAAGGTCTAACTTTCTCTTACTCTACATTGTGAATCAATACAAAAATTGAAAAATTATATGCAATGTTGAAAGCTTAGGGAACGATGATAATATTTTTTGAAGCAAAAATTTGTTTGATAACGTAATATCTGAAGCAAAAATCCATTTGGCTTGCAATTGTATATTTTTACTTCAAAAATAACTTTTTACTTCAGAAGCTGTTTTTGAAGAGCTTTTGAGAAGTAAAAAAAAAAAAATTCCTTCTCATCATCATAAGTCATTTTTTTTCCTTTTTAGCTGTTTCTTCATATTTTCTGTGTCTCTCTTTGCTCGTTTGTCTCAACTAGACCCGGTCCGGATAATTATTTTAATAATGAAAAATTATAAAAATAATAATAATAAATCAGAAAATGATTTAAAAATCTAAAAAATGGAAATTCATTAACAAATTTTTAAAAAATTGGCAAAAAAATTATAATAAAATTCAAAAAAATAAGAAAAATATTGAAAATTAGGAAATGGGTCCATTCAACAAGTCAATCATATTTTTGATGATTTTTCTCTCTCTTTATTAAAAAATGATGGTTTTGCCCCTAATAGATAAATTGTCACGAAAAATTTCGAAAAATTTTCGAAAATTTTTGAAAAAATGCAGAAAATGGGAAATAGCCAAACTTGATCAGCCAAAACCCGTCTTTTGTGATTTTCACTTCTGATCTTTCTCAAAACGATGATTTTTCCGTCCTATGGGAAAATCATTTTAAAAATCCTAAAAATTCCAGAAAATCTCAAAAATTGAGAAATGGACACATTCGACTGGCCAACTTTATCCATGATGATTTTGATTCTAAATATTTTCAAAATGACAATTTTGCTTCTTTGGATAATTTGTCTCCAAATGTCCGCAACTCTTTTCAAATCTCCAAACACCACTTCTCTAGTCTTTTGGGCTTCATTAGGGATGCCATGTTTTGATTTGATGTGCTTTATCTGCATGTTCCTAGTTTCTTGATTTGCGTACCTATCTTTATTGATTATGATTGATATATTAGATATTCTTATTTGCATGCACTCTTAGATTTTTTTTTGTCTCTGTTAGCTTGTCTAGTTTAATCTAATAATAGGTGCGGCTGCTCCAAAATGCCATTTTCTGATTCGATGGAGCCTGTGATCTCGTGCCCTTCATTTTAAAAAAAGTTGAAAAAAACCAAATTTAGATTGAAAAGATAAAACTGATGACACATCAATTTTTTCCTTTTGTATTTCTGTCTAGAGATACCTTCATGCCAAAATAAGCTCATCATTATTATAGTTTTATGTCCCAAGTTCTCATTAATATCTAGGTAATCTTATGGCACATATAACTACTGTAATTTTGTGGTTTTGGAGATGGCTTAAGCACGAGAAAGGTTCATATATTATGCCCATTATAATATAAAACACGCTAGAGGTACAAAAGAGGAAGCACTGGAACTATCCATTCTCTTAACGTTGATATATGAACTTGGCCATTGTATTCATTAATACAATTTTTTCATAATTGGGTTCGCATTTGCATAAATGCAAATACCGACGAATTATACATAAATTCTTCAGTATTTATATTTAACTTTTCTTCAATAACATTCATTTTAGATTAGGATCAATAATTTTTTGTAGAATATTTTGTGTTAGTAATGTTCCAAAAGTATAAATTTTTAATTGTTACCAAATAAATTTCTGTTCGAGAAGCAAAAATTTTATCCTGTTATCAATCATCTTTCTTTGATTAGAAATCAATTTCTAAAATAGAAGTAGAAAAATCAACTTTTTTAGCAAAATTAAAAAAAATCAACTTCTAACCAGAAGTTGATTTCTGAAGCAAAATTATTGCCATGAGCGCCCTTAGCGTCTTATAGTCTAAATAGCAATTTATCCATATACCATAAACACATTAAGTGCTTAAAGTAGGTTAACTAAGTTGATATGAATTTTCATAAATTGGATTAGATATTGAAGTATTTTAGTAAATGGGTCACATCGGGTACATGCTGGGTTGCATATGAGTTACTTAATTTATAATGTACATAAATGAATCTATTTGGGTCAGAACTGATTAAATGAGTCATTTTAGGTCGGACTATTTGAACCCAACCTAAGTTCGAGCTGACCCACCTATTTGATGGCCTTATTCTGCACTTGTGTGCTCTTCCTTTTGCACATCATAGAGAAGAGAGAGCGTTACCCCCAGCTAGTAGTAGCCATTGTTGTCCCCCCCTTTCTCTCTCTCTCTCTGCACACATCATTCTTTCTCTTACTTTTTTCATTGTGGATGTCTCAACACAAATGCTACATTTTGTCATCTAGACTTCTAGTTAGGATAGGATTGGACATGATAGAATAAGAAATCTAAGGATTTTGTCATATTTTATCTACTATTTGGTGAATAATGGATTTTAAGTCAGATAAGCAGAGGCAAGGTGCAAGTGAGATCAACTCTATTTTGCAAAAAACATCGAGATGCTCTAGAAATTATTCAATGATGAATTCTAATGAGTGAGTTATAATTGAGCAAAAGATCGAGCTATTTAAATTCAGACACAACATCAATAGAGCAAACCCCACATAATTGGGGGTCTTGATTTGGAGTCGAATCCTTTGAGAATAACCCGTTGACTTTGCTCATTGTCTTGTCGAGTGAGTAAACAAGTGCTAAACACTCTAATTATTCGGTCTATTTTCACAAGTTGAAGATGCACTCATGTAAATTGTCCAAGAGAACACTTTTAAATATTGAGGCCCCATTTAAAAGTCGATGATCAATTTCTAGTTCTTCATAATATATCAACACCCCTTTCCAATTTTAGAAATGTTTAAGCAATTAAAGAATAACGGACGTGATCTCACATCATGTCAACAATCAAGTAAAGAACAAGATCATGTAGTACCTAGTTTTGTGGCTGAAGATTCCAGCCTAGCATCGCCGGAGAGGCAGCCACGGTGGATAGCTGCCGCCGCTGAAGAGGTGGCCCCTTCACCAGAGAGGCGGTCTGGCACAAAAGAGAGGTCGTGGTTGTGGAAAAAACTCAATACTCCTCGTGTCTGTTCTCTTAAGAAATTCTTTTCTAATCTATCCTAACCCCTCCCTTATGAATTTTTTAATCCTAGTTATATCCCCCTTATTCTATCCTAGACAGTTGCCAAATATAGGATTGGAATTATCCTATCTCGACTTATATCTTGATGACCAAATATAGCCACATAATCTAACAGTATCTACATTTGGATTTCATATTCTTTTGTTTGAGTAACGAAGCTATTCAAAAGTACTGAGAATCCAATGGGTGATACAACTTATCCAAGCTCTTGGAAAAGCATCCGGCCCCCCCCCCCCTCCAAAAAAAAACTAGTCCAAGAAATCCAAAAACAACACCGGACTCGTCCAAAGAGATCATGAACTGGCCCGGACCGATCATATTTGATCCAATTTGATTTTAAGGTTAACATTATTGATTCTTGATTCCACGAATTAAGAGCTAGCCCTGATTGATTAGGCTTCGGAGTTCTAGGATGGGAACTGGCCACCCTGAAACCGAGCCTTCCCTTCAGGACTAGGTAGCCGATTATACCTTCCATCCCAATATTTTTAAACTCCAACTCGCTCCAACAGGGCAAATAGAAAGGTGACAGATGTTAGCAGAGTGGCCGTCTGGTAATAATATGCAAGGAGGAGGGCATTTAGGAAAGCCCCGCCATGCAAATGAAGGAAAGCGAATTTCGACACAATCCCGTCTCCGCTTCTTCATCCTTCGTTGCCTTTTTCGTTTCCGGAGGAATCCCTTCCTTCTCCTCCTCTGGCCATGATCTCTGCTTCGGCGCCACATGGGCTTTTTTCTCTCTCCAACCACTGTCTCTCTCTCTTCTCTTCTCTCTCTTGCTATATTAAATCGTCTCCTCCTCCAAAGCTCAACGTTCACTGTACACGCGTCTCCCATTACCCCCATATTCTACCAATCTCTTCCCAGATTCCACGCACCAAATCACCCAATTCCTCTGTTTTTCTTTCATGGGTCTCTCTCTGTTTTTTAATGGTTTCTTTGACTAATTAGCCGGAACCTACCTCACTGACCATGGAGTCACTGCGCAACTCCTTTAAATCCTACGGCTCCTACAAGCACACGCGAGGCCTCTCTTCTCTCTCTTCTTCTCCTTCTCACTCCTCTCGCCGACCCGCCGACTCCCACGAAGATTGCTTGCCCATCCTCGGCGAATTAATGGCCTCCGCCAGCCCCTCCGACCTCGAGCTCGGCCTCGAGGGTCCCGCCTTACCCGGCGGTTCTAAGGGTGACAAGAGCGACGGTTCGAGAATGCTGAGGGAACCCAGCATTGAGTTCTGGAAGGGGAACGAGGCGGAGGGTCCTGGCCGCCGCTCGCCGCGGCAGCAGGGGTCGGAGGACCCGCCGTCGCGGCTGATCGGGCGGTTCCTCCACGAGCAGCGGGCCTCCGGCGACGTGTCGCTGGACATGGACCTGGAGATGGAGGAACTGCGCGGCGGCGCCGACAACCGGAGGGACTTGCCTCCGGTGGCGCAGCCACCAAGGCAGAGCCAGGACGGCCCGAGAGTGTCCTTCCAGCAGCACGTTTCGACAGGGGCTGGGCCAGGTACGCCGCAGAGGCGGCACAAGGGCTCGCCGAGCCAAGGCAACAGGGAAGACGAGGTTGTGAAATGCACGTCGAGCGCGTCTTTCGAGCGGAAATCAAGCCTGCTCCGCGCGAAAACCACCCGGTCGCGGCTGATGGACCCTCCGGAGGAGCCCGACCGGAGATCTCCCCATGTTCCACGGTCGGGCCAACTGCGGTCTGGAATGTTGGGGAGGGCAGGGGAAGAGGAGGAGGACGACCTTTTCTTGGAAGAAGACCTGCCGGAGGAGTTCAAGAAGGCCCAGTTCGGTGTCCTGACTCTGTTACAGTGGGCGAGTCTGGTCTTGATCATTGGTGCTTTAGTTTGCACTCTTGCAATTCCTGCATTGAAGCGTAGAGATTTATGGAAGCTCAAACTGTGGAAGTGGGCTGCCATGGTCTTGGTCTTGATTTGTGGGAGGTTGGTCTCTGGGTGGATGATTCGATTAGTCGTGTTCTTCATCGAGAGAAACTTTCTGCTGCGAAAACGGGTTGTGTATTTCGTCTATGGCCTTCGAAAGGCGGTGCAGAACTGCCTGTGGTTGGGGCTAGTCTTGATTGCTTGGCATGCTCTGTTCGACAAGAAGGTCGAAAGGGAGACGAACAGCCACAATTTGAAGTATGTCACCAAGGTGCTGGTCTGCTTCTTGGTGGGGACTCTGCTGTGGTTGGTCAAGACGCTGATCATCAAGGTGCTTGCGTCGTCGTTCCACGTGAGCACCTATTTCGACCGGATCCAAGAGTCTCTGTTCAATCAGTACGTGATCGAGACATTGTCGGGTCCACCGATGATTGAAATTCGGAGGACGGAGGAAGAGGAGCAGAGCATTGTGGCCGAGCTTCAGACGTTACAGAAAGCAGGTGCGACTGTGCCCCCGGATCTAAGGGCGGCGGCTTTTCCGACTAAAAGTGGGACGGTAGTCGGGAGTGGAGGGCTTCAGAGAAGTCCCCAGGCAAAGAACATCAAGCTGTCTCGTGGGCTGTCGGGAAAGAGCGAGGGAGGGATCACAATAGATTACTTGCATAAGCTGAATCCCAAGAACGTGTCTGCCTGGAATATGAAAAGATTGATTAATATCGTCCGGCACGGATTTCACTCGACATTGGACGAACGGATACAGGATTCAACTCATGAGGATGAGTCCGCAACAATGATCAAGAGTGAAAACGAAGCCAAAGCTGCAGCTAGGAAGATCTTTCGCAATGTGGCCAGGCATAATTCAAAGTAAGACCATAGTTCTTCAACTTAATGTTTTGCGTTTGTGACATAATCCTTGGATGAGGCAACTGCATCCCTGATTGGATCTCTTTCCGATAAGCTGGCACACTACGTTTGGTTCGGTCGATATTATCTGGTTTTTATGATGGAAAGTGTCCAATTCGGATTATGATTTTCTTGTTGCAAGGTTTATCTACTTGGAAGATCTGATGCGGTTCATGAGGGACGATGAGGCCTTGAAGACAATGAGTCTTTTTGAAGGAGCCGATGAATGCAAGAAAATCAGCAAGTCGTGCCTGAAGAACTGGCTGGTGAGTGGAATTCTGTCAAATTTGGGTTCTTAGACATGCTTGTTTAAACTTTCTCAGTCTTCAATGGTAATCTAATTAACCAATTTGTTTTAGGTCAATGCCTTCAGAGAGAGGAGAGCGCTCGCCTTGACCTTAAATGACACTAAAACTGCGGTCAACAAGCTGCATCGGGTGGTCAACGTCATCATCGGAATCGTCATAATGATCATCTGGCTCCTCATCCTGGGGATAGCAACAACCAAGTTCCTGCTCTTTCTCAGTTCGCAGCTCGTCCTCGTTGCATTTGTTTTTGGGAACACCTGCAAGACCGTATTTGAGGCGATCATCTTCTTGTTTGTGATGCATCCATATGATGTAGGCGATCGGTGTGAGATCGATGGAGTCCAGGTAGATACCGGTATCACATGTCAGCCGTCTTTTCACTCTATCTGCTTTCGCTTGTACCTACTCCATGGCTCATTCATATGCTGTATCATCCTATTAGATGGTTGTGGAAGAGATGAACATCTTGACGACCGTGTTTCTGAGGTATGACAATCAAAAGATTATATACCCAAACAGCACTCTTTCTACGAAGGCCATCGGCAACTATTATCGGAGCCCTGACATGGGAGACGCGGTTGAATTCTGTGTGCACATATCTACTCCTGCAGAGAAGATTGCTGCCATGAAGCACAAGATAACCAGGCAAGTGAAAATCTTGATACAGTCTG
Organism: Psidium guajava; assembly: GCA_016432845.1. Taxonomy (NCBI): domain Eukaryota; kingdom Viridiplantae; phylum Streptophyta; class Magnoliopsida; order Myrtales; family Myrtaceae; genus Psidium; species Psidium guajava. The sequence continues at coordinate 16,496,888 of CM028225.1, forward strand.
TAGTTTCTTGAATTATGTTCAGCTTTCTGTGTCTGTTGATGCATCTTTTATTAAGGAATGATTGCTGCCGTAGACGACTATCTGGAAAGTAGAGATCTGTAATGTCTCTTTAATCAATCCGTTATAAGTACTAGGATTAATCCTGGGTGTTTCGGTTTTAGAATAGGTGGATAACCATGTTAAATTCCGGGCTCACTCCCTTGAATATTGCCAGTCTGTTTCTGTTCTCTATGCATCGACGAATCGATATAGCAAGAAATAATCTGGAATGCTTCTTCGTTGTTCTACCGATTTCAGTTACATCGACGGCAAGAAAGAGCACTGGTATTCCTCGCCTATGATCATAATGAAGGATATCGAAGAGCTGAAGAATGTGAGGATCGCCGTGTGGCTGCGCCACAAGATGAACCACCAGAACATGGGAGAGAAGTTCACGAGGCGAGCCCTCTTGATCGAGGAGATGGTCAAGATGTTCAGAGAGCTCGACATCCAATACCGCTTGCTACCGCTCGACATCAATGTCCGTGCAATGCCTGCTCAGGGCTCCCCGCGGGTTCCTCCTGGATGGGCAAATGTTGGCTGACTCGCTCAAACTGTTTGGACAAAGAGCTGCATTCATCCACGGTAGATTGGCAGCCCGCGTTCCACGGCAGCAGTGCGATGCGGACTTTATCGCAGACTCCGGCAAACCCCTACTTCTTCGACTCTGAGGTTTTCCTCCCTCATTGGAAAGATTAATCCTGGTACAGCCAAAATTTGGTTTCTCCGTCTTTTTCCCGGCACCTTTAGGCTCTTTTCTGCAGATTTCGGAACTCTTTTCCTATCTTAATCCGAGCCAAACTTGTCATTAGAGAGTGTTCGATAAATTGTGCTTTGAAATTGAGGGGATACAACACGTTACTCAAGAGAGAGTTCTCAGAACGTGGATGTTCATATCTCTGTTGATGGTCGTACTGTCGCTTTTCAGCTCTTCTTGTTTATCCGACATGTATCCTGAACTTCCCTTCATTGACACCTTCAAACAAACAGCATCATAAAGGTTCCGACAAAAGCCATAAAAAATCCTGAACCATGATACATTAATTTTGGCTTGAAGGAAGTTAAACTGAACGGATACATTTTTTCGTAAGGGTATATTTGATGTGGGTGTCCATCAGATCACCCCAATAAAAAAAAAAATCCTGAACCATATGACACGTTAATTTTTATAAGAGACACAGGTACAATGAAGGAAGTTCAGGATACATGTTGGATAAATTCAGGATACATGTTGGATAAATTAATGTATCATAGTTCAGGATTTGGAAAAATTTAGGCATAAATTATTGTCGATAATGAAAATATTTCTATATTGGTCAATTAGTTTAAGCGATATAAGTGATCATTTTTAGTGAAGTATTTTTCGAATTGGCCTCTTTTTTTTTTTGAAACAATTGGAGCGCGGTATAGAAAGCATTTGTGGATGACAAATCTTAAGCTGGGTGGACCAAGAAAATCTCTTAGGCTTGTGGGTTTTTTTTTTTTTGGGGGGGGGGGGTCAGATGAGAAAGAGCATTTATAAGCAATATTTATTTTTCGGTATAGAAAGCATTTGTGGATGAGAAATCTTAAACTGTGTAGACCAAGAAAATCTCTCTTTCTCACGTCAATTTCAGTTAAGTGGAGCCATTGAATGCCATAATTCGGCCCGTTTATTTCGTTATTTTTTTAATTAAAAAAATCATCGCTTGATATAGTTAGTCTTAAATTTTTCATTATTGACAATAATTTATGTCTAAATAATTTCGTAGACGACAAAAATATTTTCGTTCATTCATTAGGTAAGTGATTCAAGCGTTCATTTTTGTAAGCTGTTTTTCAAATCATTTAATTTTTAAGAAACAAACGCGCAATTAACTTTGAGGAGATTCGCATTTTTTTTTTGTAGCTGCTTAATGCAAAGAGTTCAACACACACAAACATAAGATAAAAACATAAAAGAGACGAGAGAGATCAGAAAGTCCGAAACACCATAAAAAGGAGGAATGTGTATTTATGATGAGATTATGATATATGGTATATTTTATTTAGCCAAGTCGGAGCATTGCATGTGAGCTTTAGAGGATCTTATACATTATATGAAATCTGAGGAGATAGCTCTAACACATACACATTAGAAATCTTTTAGAAAATGTGTGTAGAACTTCTAAGGATATAGATCTGATCTATATACGTGTCGCGACCCCCTAAAAAATTTTACTTTTCTAAAGGGGTTAACAGATTATTAGGTTAATTAGATTTGACTAACCTAACGCGGACCCTCCCAAGCCCTACCGAATCGCAACTTTGGTTTTTGTTTAAATGATTTTGAAATTTGGAGTCGCCACTAATCGTTCTTGGTAGGTCGATTAGAAACCTAAATAAATTAGCGGGAGAACTAATTTATTCATGCGAACCAGAGATTATGAGCTCGGAGACTTGGTTACACTAGTTAATTAAAACTAATGCCCTTTCGGTACCTTAATTTCATGGATATCCTAATTCGGCAACTCAGGCTTGGTCTATTCCTAAGGCTTTAATAGGGTATTCTCTTTTGTGTTTTCACTTTTTAAATAGGATGCATGGATGGTATATATTTTTATTTGTTATATTTTTTTAAGTGTTAAAGATTCCCTGAAGCCGAAAGAGGGAGTGTGTTAACGACTTCTGTGCAGTATTACGACCTACTTATCTTTTGGGTCTGATGATTCAAAAATTAAATTATAGGAAGTACATGACAGTGAATAAACACCTCCAATGGGAGGCCTAGCATTGGCTTGGCTCTTCCCTTTGGGATTTAAGGTACAGGTATTTAAGTTGCAAGTATTTAAACTACTGTAAGTAAAAACCTCCAATGGGAGGCTAAGCATTGGCTTGGTTCTTCCCTTTGGGATTTAAGGTACAGGTATTTAAGTTGCAGGTATTTAACTACTGTAAGTAAAAACCTCCAATGGGAGGCTAAGCATTGGCTTGGCTCTTCCCTTTGGGATTTAAGGTACATGTATTTAAGTTGCAGGTATTTAACTACTATAAATAAAAACCTCCAATGGGAGGCTAAGCATTGGCTTGGCTCTTCCCTTTGGGATTTAAGGTATAGGTATTTAAGTTGCAGGTATTTAGCTACTGTAAGTAAAAACCTCCAATGGGAGGCTAAGCATTGGCTTGGCTCTTCCCTTTGGGATTTAAGGTACAGGTATTTAAGTTGCAGGTATTTAACTACTGTAAGTAAAAACCTCCAATGGGAGGCTAAGCATTGGCTTGGCTCTTCCTTTGGGATTTATGGTGCAGGTATTTAAATTGCGGATGGACTTTGTCCTCTCCATTCTGGGGTATGAATTCTTTAAAATAAAATACAACAAATTGATTCAACAATTTGAAATTTGTGCGCGCTTGAGGACTCCTCCAAGCCGATTTTGTGCTTCCATAGGGTTGACCATTGATATAAAGCTGCAGCTTCCTGACATAAAATAGAGTGAAATGTCAGTATACAAAATATGTGCTAATCTGCACCTAAAACCAGAAGAGTGGAAAGAGTACTTATCTCCCATTTTTTTTTTGGAGGGATTTCTATAATTGATTTTCGCTCTCTATGTTCCCAATATAGAGAGTTTCTTTTGAATTAAGAGGGACTTTTAGTCACAGATCAGTTGAGAAATCGGTGGACAGCTTAGGAGCTTGTCTGGGCCGATTTTTGCATATCTACGAGATTTTTGCTGTTGACGTAGAGATATCCTTCTCCTGACATAAAATATGGAAAAAAAAGAGGAGATGGAGAAAGTGTATACAATTTGTGCTAATTTGCAAGTAAAACCATAAACAAATGAATAAATAAAAACACTTAGCTCGAATTTGCTTGCTCGTTGACGAGTATGAACTCTTGATTTATATTGATCGATGAAGGAATTTGTGATGATAATCCCTAGCTTTGAACTCCCATCATCTTCAAAATTCTCTCTCTTTTGGTATTTTCTTTCTCTCAAATTTTTCTTCAATTTCCCAAAACTCTCTCAAACATCCAAAATTTTCTCTAAAAAAAAAATCCTCCCAAACACTTCAAATTTTCTCTCTCCAAAATCTCCATCATCAAGCTCACTTCTTCCTCCTTTTATAATCTACTCATCTATCTCCCATTCTAATTTTTCCACTAACTCTATCTCCCGTTCTAATTTCTCCACTAACTCTTCTTCATTTTCATCTTTCATTCTCCATCTCTATCTCACATTCTAATCTCTCCACTAACTCTTCTTCATCTTCATCTTCCCTTCTCCATATTTATCTCCCATTCTAATTTTTCCACTAACTCTTCTTCATCTCCATCTTCCCTTCTCTATTCTTATCTTCCATTCTAATTTCTCTACTAACTCTTCTCCATCTTCCATTCTCTATTCTTATCTTATTTTCTCCATTCATTCTTCTCCAACTTCTCTTCTTCATCTCCTCTTCTCCATCTTCCCTTCTCTATTCTAATTTATCCACTAACTCTTCTTTTTGTTATTTGTAAAATAATCCTTCAAGAGTTAAGTATTTGCAGTCTAGTCCTTGAATTTTAAGTATTTACAATTTAGTCCCTGAAAAAATATATTTCTTTAAGTCCAAATCTCCTCACAATTTTTGACACACCACATGTCAAATTTAAGCTCATTTCTTGCCGTTGAAAATAATGCAGAATTTAATTAAAGCCCTTTTGCAAAATTAAGTCATTCTGGGTATATTTGAGCCAAGATGAAAATTTAAAATATTAGAAGACAATGTCACAACTCATAAAAAGTGAAAATTAAAAATAAGTTGACTCAAATTAAATTTTTTTAGGCCCGATTCAAGATTATACTCGTGAAGGAACACGTGACTCGAATTGGATTTTTCTGAATTTGCGATGGCCAATATGAAAATAGATTTAAAATAAAAATATTAACTATCTTTGTGTATTTTTTTTTGCCTCAAATGTTATTTTTCCAAAATTTTCAAGTATTTTTGTATTTTTTTAAAAAAATTAAAAATATATATAATATGAAATTTTATTTTTTGTTCAAAAATGGTTGCCTAGGCTTGGCCAAGGCTTCCAAAGTTGATTTTTCAATTTTCTCATTTTTTCTTCATTTTTTTATGAATTTTCGAAAATAAAAATACCGAAAAATACTGAAAATATGAAAAATCGTTTTTTGGTCAAAATTGGTTCCCTAGGCTTGGCTAAGGTCCCCAAAGTTGATTTTTCAATTTTATGAATTTTTATGGATTTTTTATTACTTTAGCAATAGAAAAAATGATTAAAAATCAGGTGTCAACAGCTGCCCCTCTTTGAAAGGAAGCTCGGTAGAGGTTCATTTCAAAGACGAGATGAAACCTGAATTCTAATCGCCTCAATACAAGGAAATAAAAAGAGTCGTGACATGAATGTTCCACTGAAAATGAAATGAGAACCTAAGGATTCGTTATATAAAAAAACTTTAGGGTGGTTGAACTTGAACCCGTATGGTGGATCAACCCATGGTAGATTCCTAATAAAAGGATTCTACTGATTAAAAATTGAATTAAAATTTGACCCGTATGGTGGGTCATACCATTTGACCCGTATGGTGGGTCGTACCATGGTAGATTCCTAATAAAAGGATTCTACTGATTAAATTTTGATTGAGATTTGACCCGTATGGTAGGTCACCTCATGGAGATACCTGTAAGAAGGACTTGGTGCATGTAGAAAGGACTTGGTGTCTGTAAAAAGGACTTGTGCCTGTAAGAAGGACTTGATTTGCCTGTAAAAAGGACTTAATTTGCCTGTAAGAAGGACTTGATTTGCCTGTAAGAAGGACTTACTTTGCCTGTAAGAAGGACTTTGTGCCTGTAAGAAGGACTTGCGTTGCCTGTAAGAAGGACTTTGTTTGCCTGTAAGAAGGACTTTATGCCTGTAAGAAGGACTTGATTTGCCTGTAAGAAGGACTTGATTTGCCTGTAAGAAGGACTTTGTGCCTGTAAGAAGGACTTTGTGCCTGTAAGAAGGACTTGATTTGCCTGTAAGAAGGACTTGGTGCCTGTAAGAAGGACTTGGTTTGCCTGTAAGAAGGACTTAGCTTGCCTGTAAGAAGGACTTAGCTTGCCTGTAAGAAGGACTTGATTTGCCTATAAGAAGGACTTTGTGCCTGTAAGAAGGACTTGGTTTGCCTGTAAGAAGGACTTAGTTTGCCTGTAAGAAGGACTTGATTTGCCTGTAAGAAGGACTTTATGCCTGTAAGAAGGACTTGATTTGCCTGTAAGAAGGACTTTGTGCCTATAAGAAGGACTTTGTACCTGTAAGAAGGACTTGATTTGCCTGTAAGAAGGACTTGTTTTGCCTGTAAGAAGGACTTTGTTTGCCTGTAAGAAGGACTTGATTTGCCTGTAAGAAGGACTTTATGCCTGTAAGAAGGACTTGGTTTGCCTGTAAGAAGGACTTTGTGCCTGTAAGAAGGACTTGGTTTGCCTGTAAGAAGGACTTAGTTTGCCTGTAAGAAGGACTTTATGCCTGTAAGAAGGACTTGGTTTGCCTGTAAGAAGGACTTTATGCCTGTAAGAAGGACTTGGTTTGCCTGTAAGAAGGACTTAGTTTGCCTGTAAGAAGGGCTTGGTGTACCTCAAAGGGTGCCATTCTGAAATCTGGGGAGACCAGGAATCCTACGGAAGCTCAAACCCAAATTATATTCTCCTGTCGTTTTAGGAATAAACCAAAGAGGCAGAGATCAAAAGGTCTCGAACATTTCTGTCCTTGAGACAAATCATGCTTTATTGAAGAATGTGGATACCTGTATATACCGCAATGGATTCGAGTATCCCAACAACCGTCAGAATTCATTCTCTTGAAAGGTTCTGGTTGAAGATATACTTACCTGAGAATTTGGAAGAAATGCTTGGTGGCTTCTCGACAACCAGGCTTGTTCATTCAATAATCGCCGAATGAATTTCAAGACTTTGGAAGGTAACTCAAACACCGGGAATGTGTTGCCTGTCGGGCAATGTCAGAGCTAACATGTGCAAGCATTTTCATCAATGCGTTCATTGGTTCATACAAAATTGTTCAGCTAAGTTTGCCATGATTAAAGGCAGTATATGTAATAACTCATGATGCAATCGATCAACATATAGATCATGTATTGCATTACCACTTTTGTTTAAGGAGGTTCTTATAGTATGAACACCTTGAATGTAATCTGAATGGGGGACTTCATTCCGAAAGGGCTTTTTCTCACTCTGGAGAAAGGCTGTTTATCTGTAGATCAAAATGTTAGACCTGTGTGGAAATGGTTTGCCTTTCCTCATCCTGTCATGCCCCATTCTGCACATTTGATATCTCCTGTGCAGTTTATGTTCTAAGTTGGAGTTGGTAAGTTAAACACACGGAATAGTCATACATAATTCATGAACTGTGTAAGCACAATGCAGATGTGACAATTTTTTAGCATCACGTGTGTTTATATAATGTGCAAATATGGGCGGATTTAAATTGCCCCTGGTATGTGGGCGGACCGAACAAATTGGGAAGCCTACTCCTTATGTTGAGGGGTGGTTTGTCTCAAACTTTACCCCTGCGCGATGAAGCATATGGGCGAGGGAGCATTTTGGTTTGTTTAATGCCCCTGCAAGAAGCAGAGAAATTATTCTTGAAATCAAACGAGATAAGGAAGACATATTTGCTTTTTCGTTTCAGAGCTTGCGATCAATTTGCCCCATTTTTCACCAGAATAGATCTTGTCAGGTGATCATAATTTTCTTTTGGATTTGTCTCCTTCAACATGTTAAATGTTAGTATAAATATTTCCTGTGAAAAGAAAAGGAGACATGTCAACCAGTATTAAAATGGATAAATTGGAAACGATACTGATTTACCCTTCATCTTGAATGCCTTGGACAAGTCTTTTACCAATTTTGCTGGATTGAGTTTTCTTCGACTTTTGTTGGATGCTTCACCATTAAGCCGAGAATGTGGCAAAATATTGACTTCGGTATTACTCGTCAAGTATTCCTGCTTGCAAAAAGAAATGCACAAAAAGTTGTTTCATTTATTTATAATACATACAACATTCCCCACCCTCAGGGATCGAACTCGGGATATTTCGGACCTACTGTCATTCCCCATACCATTCGGTCCATTGGACCATAGGTGTCCATGGGGCTATCCTTTCAAAGGTTAATCTTTTGGGATAAAGCAGCCTTGTTGTATCACCTTGGGCCATGTTACGGTATTTCTCGAGGTAATTTGCAATCCCTGTTAAGAATGGAATAAGACAATTTAAGACTTGAGATGATTATGTGCACATTAGAACGATACAGAATTACCCATTTCTGAGATTGTTCGCGTCTTTCGCTTGTACTTTCCTTTGTCCGAAGCTGTCCATCCCGTGGTAATGCCCATGAGTCGATTTGCCCCCAAATTTTGTTCAACTTGTATTCGGATATGATTGCGTTCTCGGGTTGATTTGCAATTTCCTGAGAATAGAAGGGGCTTAATTTTAAAACTTGGAGCAACTGAGGGTAAATTGAAACGATACGGAGTTACCCTTCAGGTTTATCCAGATATTTACTCGCCATCAATTCGTCGCGAGGTTGGTGAGGTGGCGGATTCGAGCATTTAATAGGGGGAAGTCGGATTATTACTCCTTGCTTTTACACATTCACAAAAGCAGAAAAACATATCACGCAAGGAAATAAAACACATTCACTCATTCAGGATCAGTTCTGCTTCCTCTACAGGCTCTCCCATGATCAGCTGGCTTCATCCCAAATTAGGTATGCATCGGCCATATAGAAGGTCTGGTGGTCACTGGCTGAACAAGTGCATCACAGTCCCGATGCTTTACCGATATCAAACTGGTTGATTATGGCGAAAAGATCATCGTCAATGTCCGCTTGGTGGTGATCTGTCCCTTCTTCCTCGGGAGGTATTGATACTGATCCAGTATCATTGGTCCTTTTGTACCCTGCTCCAACAGAACTCGATCCTGTTATAAATTGGTCTAACTCACCTCTTAAACGTGCATTTTTGATCCTCAGATCATACATTTCATCGAGGGTGAGGAGGAGGCTATTGCAGTTGGGGCAGGTGGCGGAGTCAAAAGTCTCTTTATACATCTTGTTTTCCGCTCGGAGGTTTTCATTTTCAACTCTTAGAAACTCGGCTTCGTTATGCTCATGACGAGTCTTCATTCGGGTTCGTCTATTTTGAAACCAGAACTTGATTTGCGAAGGTTCAAGGCCTAGCTCTTGACTCAGTTCCATTTTTTGTTTGCCGTCTGGCATAAGGCACGTTCTAAAGAAAGCTTCAAGCTTTCGTACTTGCTCCTCAGTATGGCGACGGTAACGCTTCTTTTGACCTTTACCGTTGTTGTCATTGTCCTTACCGGGCTCTTGGACGTCGTCGGTGGAAGGGCCGGGCTCCATAGGCTCGATCCCAAATATGGCTTCGAACTCTTCCTCTCCCATATTCAGCAAGTAACGATAACTTTCAAGTGTGTTGGGTTGAGACATCTTCGATTTGGTTAACGATTTCTCAAAGTTTGATATCTCTTCTTGTATTTTCACTCTCTGGATTTTTCTGGGAGACTGCGTATGCTTTAAGAGTCTCTCTTTCGAGCACGAATGAGAATTATCAAGAAGATGCCTCCTTTAAAATTAGACGTGGGTTTAGCAACTGTATTGCCTCTCTCGAGTGTTCTGGCTTTCTCGATTTTCTTTTCATCATATCTCTCGCCCAGCTCGTCTCCTTCCATCTTTCCGTGGAAGGGGGCCCCTTGTTGCTGTCTCCACCGTCAATTTGCTGGCGAGTTCTTCAATAAAGACGAGTCGTATCTCTTTTCTGCCGAAAATGTCTTTGTCTCCCACTCAGCTTATTTTTTATCCTTTCTTTTTCAAAGTAGTGGCGTCTCGTCCAACTTTTCCGTAGAGACGTCGGATTTGCTTGGCTCGAGATTGGAGACGAGTAGCAGAGGTGATACTGATAGGGAATGGTAGACAGGAAAATTTGGCCAGTAGAGACTTCCCCTGCAAAAATGAAAGAGAATGCGGCAGTATATGTTCTTCATATTCTAGAAAAATTGGAACGATACTGTTTTACCCTTGTGTATACTTCCATTGAATTTGAATTGAGGAAGTTCCTTCATTTGGATTGGATTGAATTATATGTCCCGAGTTGCCCTTCACTTTGAGCTTGCCACATATGTGCTTTGCTTAGTTTGGCCTTGTTTTCTTTCGGGTTGCCTTGGACCATCATCATTTTCCATGCCATTGGGTCCGTGGACCGGAGGGCTCCTTTAATTTGAAGGTTACCTTGAAGGCGAATCAGTCCTATCGCATTCCATTGGGTCATTTCATTTTGCGATACTCTTGAGGCACTTTGCAATCCCATGGGTGAGAATGGAACAAATCCAATTTAGCATTTTGCAACGATTGAGGGTAAATTGGAACGACACACAGTTACCCGTCTTCGAGCTCGCCTGGGCTTTTCACTTGAAATTTCCCTACGTGAGGCCATTCAACATTTCTCATTATGGCAGTCAGCGACGTTGCCACAAATTGATCCGCCCTAAATCTAGCATAAAAAGGGATTCACGCATTCGACGGGATAAATAAATTGCCCCCTTGTCCTTGAATTAAATCGAGACACCTAGAAAGCTGGAAAATATCATACGCAGGGGAATTAAGCATGAAATGAAAGGTGCACTTATTCAAGGTCAGTTCTGCCTCTCTTGTGGCTCTTCGATAATCAGCTAGTCTCGTGTTGGTTCAGGTGTGGATAACCGATGTTTGAGAGTCCCTACTCACTGGCTCCTGATCGCGGCTTGGGACGTCTGTCAACCATAAACTGGTTGACCAGGGCAGTAAGCTCATCATCTGGGTAATCTCTTGAACCTTCCAGCAACTGATGCTCGAATTGGGCATTGTTGTTGGCAAATGCTGGCGGTAGATTTCTCATTCTGTCCTCGCCATGAGCACTTTGACTTCTCATGCTGGAGCCTTCATCATTACTCGAGAAAGTGTGGGGATCACCAACTGTCCTGCTGCCAAAAACTCCTTCCATTCGAGGATTAGAGAAGTGGAAGTGCTCAGGATAACTTCTTGTCTGATTCTCTGGCTGCGCAGGCGCGCTGATCATGGGATGAGTTCTAGCCACATGTTGGTGCTCAAACCAAGGAATCTGAATACACTGCTCCTGCGGTCTATACTCTTGAAGAGCATTAGGGTGATTCTGGGGGATACTTTGATTAACGCCTGGGGGATTGATGGCATGGCTACTAGCTTGGTTGATGATGGGAAGTGGCTCGCCCCATGCTAACCTGGGGAACTTATGGTGGCGAGGAGACTCGACGTTTAGGCTTGGATCAGTCCCGCCTTGGTTTTCTTGATTCTGAGCTGCATTGTGTTCTCTCACCCTTTTTCTGTACTTCTGAAGATGACTCGAAACATTTGCTTTAGTGAGTCCCTCTACCTTCATAATTTCCAGTATATGTTGCGGCCGTGCCGAATCTATTCCTAGCTGCTGAACTGCATTAACAAACATACGATGCAGCTCGGGAGACCAACTCATCTTCTTTCTCCAGTTGCTTGGAACAAAATTGAAGGCTTGATGCTTGTTCTCATGGTCGTGCAATTGCTTCCTTATCACGTGCTGCCATATGTTTTGAAGCATCTGAACTCTAACTGGTTTCGTTACGACGTCTTGGGCCCCATTTAAGACAGCCTTCATTATGGCTTGCTGATCATCGCTTGCCGATATTACGAGGACTGGCATGTTTAATTTAGAATTGATGACTTCCAAGAGAGTGAAAGCATCCATGTCAATCCCTACCATGGCGGTGAGGACGATATCAAACGGGTCACTACTCCTCCTTAATATCTCTAAGGCCTCTGTCGCCTTTGTTTGAGCTACAACCTTATACCGGCATTTTCTTAATACGGTAACAAGGATTGACAGAGAGACTGGATTACCGTCAATGGCCATGACCAGTAGACCCTCAGGGTAAGGAACTTCATCAGCTTTGACCAGGGTTGAACATGCGCCCGTTCCCCTAATACTCGACATATTTCTGGATCTAGGACTGTCGATTCGAGACCGCCTCGGGATGTCTTCTCGGACTTGAGGGATCACGAGATCGTTGATGCCTTCTCGTAACAGGCTTTGAAAGCCGATGCTTTGATGGTGAAGGTTTTGAATTCCTCTCCCACGAGAACTCCTTCCTCTCTATCTTTCTCCTGCGAGTTCTTGCGAATGAACTCTGACTATCAAATGGGGACAAGTTCTCTCTCTGGCAATAGCAACGACTTCCCTCTTCACGGGCAGCGCTATTAGATTTTCCGAAGGAGAAAATCTGATATTCAGCTTTTGATCAAAGGGGAAATCCTTGTTTCTCGCTCAGTTTGTCTACTTTTTTCTTTTCGTGATAGAGGGCCCCTGTCAAGATCTCCACCGTCGATTTACTGGCGGATCCTCCAATGAAGACAAGTCGTATCTCCTTTTCGCTAACGTTTGCCGTGTCTTCCACTCAGCTCATCTTTCCGTCTTCTTTTTCAAAGTGGCGGTGTCTCGTCAAACTTTCTGCGGAGATTTCGGACTCGCTTAGCTCGCAGTCGCCATCTGATGGGAATTCGAGCCAACGAGGGTGGTGCCAATAGAGAATGGTAGATAAGAGAAATCTTGACTGGTTGATACCGTCACTATGAAATCAATATTTACTTCAAAGCAGATTACCATCTTCGCATTCCGCTCATCTGCCTCACCTCTCTCCCCCTTTCTTTCGTATTCTGCTTTCAAAAATGACCAATTCTCCTAACCATACCTTATCCGCCGAAGTCCTAGTTGGGTGGGAGAGACTCTACAATCTTCTTGGTAGAGGTTACGCTCATATAGCCAAAAACTCTACCATTGAGGCTGAAATCCTCGGTTTATTTAGGACCGTGGACGCTGCTTCTGTTGAGGGTACCCAACTAGGGAAGGAGTATCGGAACTTCTCGACCCTCTTCATCAATTTTCTGGCTGCCTATAACCGTGCTTATGAGACGGTCCTTGTGACCGCCGTCGTGAAAGCCCGTTACCGAGACCGGCACGAGCGTCTGGCAACAGTTACGTTTGTGGCTGATAATTACAAAAAGGCCCTCAAGTTTGCCAACGATCAGCTTTCGTGGCTGGTTCGTGAGAGGAGAAAGTTGGTGGACCGTCTGGCCTTGGTCCGAACTTACGCCGAACAGGAGCCAGGCAATATTGTGATGAGGTGTAAATGTGGTTGGCTGCAGGAGAGACTTGATGACATTACGGCAGACATTGCTTTCGAGAGGGCAGCGGTTCCGGACCTAGAGTTTGCCGTTGAGCATTACGAGGCCACTATGGCCCAGGTTAAAGAGAAGTGCGATCACCTCTTCTTTAGGCTCGCGGAGCTTGATCCCGAGAGCGCCCGGTGCATCCAGAGCATCAACTGTTTGGAGAGTCAGTTGAGCTCTTTCGTAATGGTCATCAGGGCCCAGTTTGGCTTTACCTTTCCTCCCCAGTGAGTTGTTGTAATACTCTTTGATGAATGGAATGAAAGAAAAGCTTCACGTGTTTTGTTTTGTTTTTTTTTTTTAATTTTCCTGCTATCGTTTCTTCCGCATAGCATAACAGAACGATTTGAGGTACCGAAGATGTCGAGGCTTAATGTTCTTCTTGATGTTCTTGTTTAATTGCTCCAGACGATGATATCGAGAACATTGATGATGGGTTCGGTGGTGGCCCCCACTATCCATCTTGAGATCACGAACAATAACGCTATGACAACTCGATCAGTGCGCTGGTAGTAAATCCGGCCACCTGTTGTGTGCCCACTTTTATCCATATTTTGTTTCTTTCGGCGTCCACTTGCTCGTGTCGGTCGCCTGTAGCGTCGGGAGAAATTCCTGTGGGCCACGTTCATTAATAGAACCTCGGTCCTCTAAAGCCCTCCGCATGTTTCGGATAAGAGGAAATTTTAAGACCGGTCTCTGGTTGGTTTGATCAGGTAAAGGTATTTGTTTCATGGGTTCTGATTATATAATCCATATTGTTTTTCAAAAGACGCGGGATCCTCTGCAATACATTAAATATGCCCCCATGTTTAATCAGTATAAATCCACCGTCATATCAGAATACACTGCCCATACAAGTTTACGGATTGACACAACTTTGTCTGTCAAAGATGGACAATGTTCGTTTGCCCCCCAGAATTAACGGTTGAAGCCTTGGTGTTTTTCGTCTTTTGGTATTTCTGAAGATGATTCTTGATATATTATTGAACTTAATTTTTACACCCGTCTGGGGTATCTAGGATCTCCCTGCAAAAGAAAAGGATATAATTAGTATGCGACACAAGAAATGTCGGTCCATGACTCCTATATTAGTCCAATTTGATTTTTTCTATTTTATAGAGAAATCAGAAGAAAGAAAAAAAAATTCCTTAGGAAGAAATGGGTTAATTTCTGATACAGAATTTTTTTCAGATTTATTATTCTTTTTTTTATTTTTTTAAAGGAATGTGACAAAGTCTCTTGACGTTTACTAAAATTTTTGAAGGAATTTCCTTTTTATCAAAATAAATTTTCAGAGGTAAATTTGTCAGGAAAATTTTATTTTTATTGAAGCAGGAAAGACATGACAGAAATCCTTTATTGGTTAACGAAATTCCCCCGAGACATTAGTCTAATTTTATTTAGAGAAACTTTTCTTAGAAAAACATGAGCGAATTTCTCGAAAAGAATTTTTGTTGCAAGTTTTTATAATTTGAAAGAATGTGATAAAATCACTTGATGTTTTTTTTAAAGGAATTTTTCTTTTTATCGAAATAAATTTTCAGAGGAAAATTTGTCGGGAAAATTTCATTTTTATTGGAGAGAAAAAAACATGACAAAAATCTCTTATTGGTCAATTAGTCTAATTTTATTTAGAGAAAATTTTCTTAGAAAAACATGAGCGAATTTCTCGAGAAGAATTTTCTTGCAAGTTTTTATAATTTGAAAAATGTGATAAAATCACTTGATGTCTACTAGAGTTTTTTTTTTTAAGGAATTTTTCTTTTTATTGAAATTTTCAGAGGAAAATTTTTTCAGGAAAATTTCATTTTTATTGAAGCAATAAAAATATGACAAAAATCCCTTATTGGTTAATAAAATTCCCATGAAGGGATTTGTTTACATCATTTTTTCAAAAAAAAAAAATAAAAGAAATGAGGGACAAATTTAATTTTTATTTTCTTTTAAAAAGAATAGTCGTAATATCAAGCTCAAAAACTGACTAACACCTAGCATGGACCGACCGAAAATAAATACATGATAAAATTAGAGAACTTACTTTTACCTTGGAGAAATGCAAATCACATAGTCATGCGCATGACTCAAGTGAGGAGTGGACTCTAGAAAATAAAAGAAGGAGAGACAAGGTATGGACCTAAAAAGGCTCCCACTATCTGAATTGACAAACTTACCCTCCGCGCAATCAAATCACAATGGGAAGAATTGTCAATTCAGATAATGAGCGGAATAAAATATGGTCAACCCGAGCGCAATCGACGCAAGAGCTTTGCATATTCGATCCCTATCTATGGTTTTCTAGGAAGAATTTCGCGACTTGGGTTTAGACGCTTGTGTGTGCAGGTGTCGTGATCCTCAGAGTATGCAAGACATGCACAACAATTGATATCAAAACAGCGCTTCTAAAAATGTGCGAAATTAAACAAATAAACCCAACACCGAGCCTGCAAAACAAAGGGGTTAGCTAAACACTCCGCCCCTTATAACTCCCATCCTGCAAAAACATATAACACCTATAGAATGAGTCCCAAACAATATCGCCAGAAGCGAGATATGCATGAAATTTTCATTGGCCTAAGTCCACTAACACTTTTAAAATTTCGAAAAAATTTAAGTATTCCAATTGGTATCTTTTTTCGAAAATTTAAAAATCTCTGTCTCCAGCGGAGTCGCCAGTCTGTCGCGACCCCCTAAAAAATTTTACTTTTCTAAAGGGGTTAACAGATTATTAGGTTAATTAGATTTGACTAACCTAACGCGGACCCTCCCAAGCCCTACCGAATCGCAACTTTGGTTTTTGTTTAAATGATTTTGAAATTTGGAGTCGCCACTAATCGTTCTTGGTAGGTCGATTAGAAACCTAAATAAATTAGCGGGAGAACTAATTTATTCATGCGAACCAGAGATTATGAGCTCGGAGACTTGGTTACACTAGTTAATTAAAACTAATGCCCTTTCGGTACCTTAATTTCATGGATATCCTAATTCGGCAACTCAGGCTTGGTCTATTCCTAAGGCTTTAATAGGGTATTCTCTTTTGTGTTTTCACTTTTTAAATAGGATGCATGGATGGTATATATTTTTATTTGTTATATTTTTTTAAGTGTTAAAGATTCCCTGAAGCCGAAAGAGGGAGTGTGTTAACGACTTCTGTGCAGTATTACGACCTACTTATCTTTTGGGTCTGATGATTCAAAAATTAAATTATAGGAAGTACATGACAGTGAATAAACACCTCCAATGGGAGGCCTAGCATTGGCTTGGCTCTTCCCTTTGGGATTTAAGGTACAGGTATTTAAGTTGCAAGTATTTAAACTACTGTAAGTAAAAACCTCCAATGGGAGGCTAAGCATTGGCTTGGCTCTTCCCTTTGGGATTTAAGGTACAGGTATTTAAGTTGCAGGTATTTAACTACTGTAAGTAAAAACCTCCAATGGGAGGCTAAGCATTGGCTTGGCTCTTCCCTTTGGGATTTAAGGTACATGTATTTAAGTTGCAGGTATTTAACTACTATAAATAAAAACCTCCAATGGGAGGCTAAGCATTGGCTTGGCTCTTCCCTTTGGGATTTAAGGTATAGGTATTTAAGTTGCAGGTATTTAGCTACTGTAAGTAAAAACCTCCAATGGGAGGCTAAGCATTGGCTTGGCTCTTCCCTTTGGGATTTAAGGTACAGGTATTTAAGTTGCAGGTATTTAACTACTGTAAGTAAAAACCTCCAATGGGAGGCTAAGCATTGGCTTGGCTCTTCCCTTTGGGATTTATGGTGCAGGTATTTAAATTGCGGATGGACTTTGTCCTCTCCATTCTGGGGTATGAATTCTTTAAAATAAAATACAACAAATTGATTCAACAATTTGAAATTTGTGCGCGCTTGAGGACTCCTCCAAGCCGATTTTGTGCTTCCATAGGGTTGACCATTGATATAAAGCTGCAGCTTCCTGACATAAAATAGAGTGAAATGTCAGTATACAAAATATGTGCTAATCTGCACCTAAAACCAGAAGAGTGGAAAGAGTACTTATCTCCCATTTTTTTTTGGAGGGATTTCTATAATTGATTTTCGCTCTCTATGTTCCCAATATAGAGAGTTTCTTTTGAATTAAGAGGGACTTTTAGTCACAGATCAGTTGAGAAATCGGTGGACAGCTTAGGAGCTTGTCTGGGCCGATTTTTGCATATCTACGAGATTTTTGCTGTTGACGTAGAGATATCCTTCTCCTGACATAAAATATGGAAAAAAAAGAGGAGATGGAGAAAGTGTATACAATTTGTGCTAATTTGCAAGTAAAACCATAAACAAATTCATAAAATTGAAAAATCAACTTTGGGGACCTTAGCCAAGCCTAGGGAACCAATTTTGACCAAAAAACGATTTTTCATATTTTCAGTATTTTTCGGTATTTTTATTTTCGAAAATTCATAAAAAAAAAATGAAGAAAAAATGAGAAAATTGAAAAATCAACTTTGGAAGCCTTGGCCAAGCCTAGGCAACCATTTTTGAACAAAAAATAAAATTTCATATTATATATTTTTAATTTTTTTAAAAAAATACAAAAATACTTGAAAATTTTGGAAAAATAACATTTGAGGCAAAAAAAAATACACAAAGATAGTTAATATTTTTATTTTAAATCTATTTTCATATTGGCCATCGCAAATTCAGAAAAATCCAATTCGAGTCACGTGTTCCTTCACGAGTATAATCTTGAATCGGGCCTAAAAAAATTTAATTTGAGTCAACTTATTTTTAATTTTCACTTTTTATGAGTTGTGACATTGTCTTCTAATATTTTAAATTTTCATCTTGGCTCAAATATACCCAGAATGACTTAATTTTGCAAAAGGGCTTTAATTAAATTCTGCATTATTTTCAACGGCAAGAAATGAGCTTAAATTTGACATGTGGTGTGTCAAAAATTGTGAGGAGATTTGGACTTAAAGAAATATATTTTTTCAGGGACTAAATTGTAAATACTTAAAATTCAAGGACTAGACTGCAAATACTTAACTCTTGAAGGATTATTTTACAAAGAACAAAAAGAAGAGTTAGTGGATAAATTAGAATAGAGAAGGGAAGATGGAGAAGAGGAGATGAAGAAGAGAAGTTGGAGAAGAATGAATGGAGAAAATAAGATAAGAATAGAGAATGGAAGATGGAGAAGAGTTAGTAGAGAAATTAGAATGGAAGATAAGAATAGAGAAGGGAAGATGGAGATGAAGAAGAGTTAGTGGAAAAATTAGAATGGGAGATAAATATGGAGAAGGGAAGATGAAGATGAAGAAGAGTTAGTGGAGAGATTAGAATGTGAGATAGAGATGGAGAATGAAAGATGAAAATGAAGAAGAGTTAGTGGAGAAATTAGAATGGGAGATAGAGTTAGTGGAAAAATTAGAATGGGAGATAGATGAGTAGATTATAAAAGGAGGAAGAAGTGAGCTTGAGGGGGAGGAGATTTTGGAGAGAGAAAATTTGAAGTGTTTGGGAGGATTTTTTTTTTTGAGAGAAAATTTTGGATGTTTGAGAGAGTTTTGGGAGATTGAAGAAAAATTTGAGAGAAAGAAAATACCAAAAGAGAGAGAATTTTGAAGATGATGGGAGTTCAAAGCTAGGGATTATCATCACAAATTCCTTCATCGATCAATATAAATCAAGAGTTCATCCTCGTCAACGAGCAAGCAAATTCGAGCTAAGTGTTTTTATTTATTCATTTGTTTATGGTTTTACTTGCAAATTAGCACAAATTGTATACACTTTCTCCATCTCCTCTTTTTTTTCCAAATTTTATGTCAGGAGAAGAATATCTCTACGTCAACAGCAAAAATCTCGTAGATATGCAAAAATCGGCCCAAACAAGCTCCTAAGCTGTCCACCGATTTCTCAACTGATCTGTGACTAAAAGTCCCTCTTAATTCAAAAGAAACTCTCTATATTGGGAACATAGAGAGCGAAAATCAATTATAGAAATCCCTCCAAAAAAAAAATGGGAGATAAGTACTCTTTCCACTCTTCTGGTTTTAGGTGCAGATTAGCACATATTTTGTATACTGACATTTCACTCTATTTTATGTCAGGAAGCTGCAGCTTTATATCAATGGTCAACCCTATGGAAGCACAAAATCGGCTTGGAGGAGTCCTCAAGCGCGCACAAATTTCAAATTGTTGAATCAATTCGTTGTATTTTATTTTAAAGAATTCATACCCCAGAATGGAGAGGACAAAGTCCATCCGCAATTTAAATACCTGCACCATAAATCCCAAAGGGAAGAGCCAAGCCAATGCTTAGCCTCCCATTGGAGGTTTTTACTTACAGTAGTTAAATACCTGCAACTTAAATACCTGTACCTTAAATCCCAAAAGGAAGAGCCAAGCCAATGCTTAGCCTCCCATTGGAGGTTTTTACTTACAGTAGCTAAATACCTGCAACTTAAATACCTATACCTTAAATCCCAAAGGGAAGAGCCAAGCCAATGCTTAGCCTCCCATTGGAGGTTTTTATTTATAGTAGTTAAATACCTGCAACTTAAATACATGTACCTTAAATCCCAAAGGGAAGAGCCAAGCCAATGCTTAGCCTCCCATTGGAGGTTTTTACTTACAGTAGTTAAATACCTGCAACTTAAATACCTGTACCTTAAATCCCAAAGGGAAGAGCCAAGCCAATGCTTAGCCTCCCATTGGAGGTTTTTACTTACAGTAGTTTAAATACTTGCAACTTAAATACATGTACCTTAAATCCCAAAGGGAAGAGCCAAGCCAATGCTAGGCCTCCCATTGGAGGTGTTTATTCACTGTCATGTACTTCCTATAATTTAATTTTTGAATCATCAGACCCAAAAGATAAGTAGGTCGTAATACTGCACAGAAGTCGTTAACACACTCCCTCTTTCGGCTTCAGGGAATCTTTAACACTTAAAAAAATATAACAAATAAAAATATATACCATCCATGCATCCTATTTAAAAAGTGAAAACACAAAAGAGAATACCCTACTAGAGCCTTAGGAATAAACCAAGTCTGAGTTGCCGAATTAGGATATCCATGAAATTAAGGTACCGAAAGGGCATTAGTTTTAATTAACTAGTGTAACCAAGTTCCCGAGCTCCTAATCTCTGGTTCGCAGGAATAAATTAGTTCTCCCGCTAATTTATTTAGGTTTCTAATCGACCTACCAAGAACGATTAGTGGCAACTCCAAATTTTAAAATCATTTAAACAAAAACCAAAGTTGCGATTCGGTAGGGCTTGGGAGGGTCCGCATTAGGTTAGTCAAATCTAATTAACCTAATAATCCGTTAACCCCTTTTAAAATTTAAAATTTTTTTAGAGGGTCGCGACAGATAGCAATAGAAAAAATGATTAAAAATCAGGTGTCAACAATACGGAAGAAAATTCAGAAAATTCTTATAGTTGTTACACCAAGGGAAACTTACTCAACGTGCATAAATCTATTGTACGCGTGCCAATTCAGTACTAAACATTTTAACTTTTCTATTTTGGTTCCAAAACCTTTGCACAAAATTGCAGTATAATCCTTTTGGCTGATTTTTGCTAGGAATCATTAACATGACGGTGCAGTCATCACTAATCGTCCTACATTGCACATCGCGACGAGTGATTTTCAACAAAAGTAAAAAAAAACTATCTTAAAATTTCTCACAAAGGTTTAGAACTAAAATTGGTGAAATTGAAAGGTTTAGAACTGAACCAGAATCTGTATAATAAATTTAGGATTGATTACACCTATATTTTCCCTTCACTAAAACGTTAGGGCCAATAATGAAAATTAAACATTTATTGGTGTAGGTGGCCGAACTCGATTCTCATAAGTAGTCCTTACAGATCAAAAGTGGAAGTTTGTCTGATGTGCTGAGTGATGCTGTAAGTGATGGTGTCAAGAATGGAATCGACCTGGGTGTAACCATGTGTCCCTCACAAAATCCCTATATTCAAGATGATGAGGCCAAAAAGCTTCAAACTTAAATTCTTTCTTCCTCTTTTTTCCTGGCGGGTTCGATGAGAGTATAATAGGGCTGTGATCTGAACCAATTGCTGGCAAGGCATAAACTTCAGCTTGGGGAAACAGCACCCTCCACTCAATGTCACATAGCACCCCGTCAAGCCTTTTTTTAACGTTATCTTCCCCTTCCCTGTTGTTCGCCCAAGTAAAGGCACAACCTTTGCTTTCCATATCTATTAGGGAACAGTCTTGTAGTAGATCCTGGAATGCAACAAGCCTGTAATTTTCAGCCACTCTCCTTCCCACTTTCTCCCAATGATACAGAATTTCATTAAAATCTCCCGCAACAATCCATGGAAGGAGATTAATAGAAGCAACAGCCCGAATGACAAACCAGAGAGAGAGAGAGCCTGTCTTGAAAGTTAGTAGGAGCATAGACAAAGGTAATTCTCATCTTTCCATAATTCTCAGGAATAGTGCAGACAATATCTATAAAGTTCTCCTTGCTGTCCACTATCTCCATCGATACCTCCTCGTCCCACCATAAGGTTAAACCGCCACCAAAACCCACCGGATCAACTGTCCATGAGTATTTGTATTTCAGATGCCTCCTTACCCTCTCAACAGCAGAAATCTTATTTGTAGTTTCCATTAAGAACACTAAATTAGGTCTCTCTTGAGCCACAAGGGCTCGAAGATGCTGGAATTCAGGGGAGTACCCAAACCCTGACAATTCCAGCTTAAAAACTTCATCTAGCCTCCGGTGGCTTATTAGAGCTAGCCACCAGAGCCCAATTCTTAGAACCCTCCTCCACCAAGATAGGGGTGTCCAGAAGTTGTGCTTCATCAATCTCATTCGAAATAGCCTTGTTAGACTTGATTAACAAACACCGACGCAGTTTTTTTAAGGCTGGAGATTTACTTTTCTTCTTAATCTTCTTCGATGACTCTGTCATATCTATTAGTCGAGCATCAGACCATGGAGTATCCAAAATATGAAGGGATTTTCCTGAGTATTTCCTCCCCAAAGGAGTAAATGGTTCCATTACAGGTTCCTTCCCATTCCTTTTTGGTGTGTCCTCCGGGTTAAAAACCACCAGTTTCTGCGAATTATAACCATCAGCCTCTATTGGCACAGCTTCTTCTTCAACATCAGCATGGATTTGTGTTTCAGGAGCCATATCTTCTTCTTCATTTGACAAAGGGAACTCATTCCCGAAAAAGAGTTTCCAAAAAGGGCTAGCTTCCCTTGCTTTCGTTTTAAGCCATGATCCAAACTTTCCATCCCATACCCTTCCCGAATCAGTTTCCGAGTATGGCACTTTGTCGCAGCTAGTCATGAAATGGCCTATTCTACCACAGGAATAGCAGAATCTGGGTAGTCGTTCATACTTGAAATCAACCCATAGCTGGTCATTTTCTAGATTCAATAGCATTCCAGGTAATAGACAGTTGTTGAGGTCTAACATTACCCTTACTTTCTCCATTCTACAGATTTATGTCCACCACCTTTCTGATAAAATTACCAACCCGATTAAGAATAGATTCATTAATCATAAGCAATGGCAATCCAATTACTTGAACCCAGAATGCACAATAAGTAAAATTGTGGCGATGGATAGGTACTTTAGGTTCCAATTTCTGAATAATCAGTAGGTTGCTCGAGAAAGACCAAGGGCTTACATCTAAAACCCTCTTCATCACCATTTCCGATCTAAAGGTAAAGGAGAAAATACCTTGTTCATGCTGGTCACACACAAATTCTTCTGTTTTCCATGCTTTCTACATAGTAGATACAAAGGCTTGGACATTGATGTTGGGGTTAGAGTACAGCTTACCCAACAAAGTGAGATTACATAGATGCAATTTATTTTCAGGCCAATCCTCCGATATGTCAGCAACAAAATCTTTTGTCCACAGATTACCTAGACTCTTGCACAGGGCGGCCAGGCGCTACTCTTTGTCAACTCCACTATCCATCTTACTGACTGATTTTTGTTTTCAGGAAACACAAAGAGCAAGACAGCCCCTTCACTTTCCAAACAACCCCGGGAGATTGTCTAAGGCAAAGAGGAAATGCTGGAATACTGCTGTTCGATTAACTCTGGGAGGGCCAAGGAACTGGATGAAGGGAGCTCTACACCTAAGGAGAGGCCAAAAGGGAGAAGAGAACGAAAGGGAGGAGGGAGCCCACCAAACAAGGAGAAGGGGCTCCAGCGAAACTTACAAAGGAAGAGAGAGAAATAGAAGACAACCCTAACGGCTACGTTAACTTTTAAGGGGGTAAAAGGCGTCAGGTATTGAGGGTTGGGGCTGCAATGAATTAGGTATAGTTTCCATCGCAGAATGAAAAGGGAAATAGGGTTTAGCTATCACCATAGATAGGGTTTGCTCTTGAAAAAGAGAGAGGAACTCTTACTAGGAAGAGGGATGATTGGGGCGATCATTCAAAGAGAATGAATATGCCAAAGACTGAGCTAACGTACAACATGAAAAGTTGGCTAATCAATCCTAAACCTATTTTAATTTTGCCTAATTTTATTAACCGAAATATTTTTGCCTAATTTAATTCTACAATTTTGCGAGAAATTCGAATGTAGTCTTTTCGATCAATTTTTGTTGGAAATAGCTGATGGGACGATGTGTTGCATAGGAAGGTTAGCAATGATTAGACATCACTTCATGATGAAAATTAAATAGAAGGATTACAATGGAATTTCACTCAATTTTATGACTAATTTGGCAAACTTTGGAAGTTTTGGACTGAATTGACATCCGTGCAATTAGATAAAGACTGATTGGGTAATTTTTCCTCAAACAACATATTCTACATTTTGATAACAAATCGAAGATATTGGTTTCCTTCCTAATGTTAAATAGCTTCGAACGTAAGTTTAGGACCATCAAAATAAATTAAAAGAAAGCTAACCACCACCAAAAGTGATCTCCTGTAGTCTATTAGCGCGCATGACAACTATTCTGTTCTAGAAATAGAACAGAAATACATTTTTCTATTTCTACCAGAAACGAAAATTTTTTGTTTCTAATTTTGGTCCAAAATTTATTTCTAAAATAGATTTTTATTGCGATGCCAAACGAGTTTCTGTTTCAATAGGTTTGGAATGGAAATAGAGAAATAAAAACATTGTCTTGCGCGCCCTTAATAACTCCTAACAATTACCAAATAGGAATTTCGGAACGTATTGATCTCTTATTAATACTCATTCAAATATAAATTAAAACTTTTAATGCAATGGCATATCTAACTATAAATTTTGGGATATTAAGATATTTCTTGAACCTTGTTCTTCATTATTGAATATTGTGTATGAAGAAGAACAAAAAGGAGAATAAGAAGAAGCGTCGCCTCAGTTGTGTAGGCACGTTGCCATGAGTTGAGTTCCCTCTTGATACGAAGATGCGGCGGGGATGGGGGTTGACCACGGCGGCGACGGTGGAAGAAGACGAAAAAGAGGAAATATTTTGCTGACTTGTAAAAAAAAAATAATACTAATAATAATTATAATGCGGTAGAGCTTCCATTTCAAATGGAATGAGCATTCTTACTACCAATGGAATTCCCTTTTCATGGAGAAAGTTACATTAGATAAATATCTTAATAACTAATCACTAACATAAGCTAATGCTATCAATATATGATTATATTCAATATGAACATTAAATTGAATAGTTGAATTTTTTAAATTCCGCATACTTTCATATTTTGATATTAACGATTCTAGTGTCTTCGATTATAAAAATAAAGATAGTAATTATTATAAGGAAAAATTTCGTTTAAGGACCCAAAGTGCTATCGTTTTTTCAAATAAAAAATCGAAGTGGATATTGTTTTAAATAAGAGCCTAAAATATCCTCTTTGTTTAAAAAAAGACTTACGTATAGGTATTTTAGTCATTTCTTCTTTTGTTGACTTTTTTTTCCTTTTTCTTTTCTTTTCTTTTTTTTTCATTTTTTCCTTTGTATTTTTGCCCTAACTCATCACCGGTGACCAATCTTGATGGTTAGCCATCGGCAAGGGCATCAATAGCCTAGCTTGTGCAAGCCAAAGGCCACCCTTGTTGGTGTGAGCAGAGGGTAGCCCTCACTGGCCTCCTTGGGCGAATCAAGGGCTACCCTCGCCTCGCCAACCAAATCTAGAGAGGGCAGCCGTTGGGCAAGGCTGACAAGTGTCACCCTTAGTTCACCCGGGTGAGGCTATTGGGGCCAGCCCTTGGCTCGCTAAGGCAATGCCCTTGCTAGCCTCGAGGGTGGGGCGAGGTTGTTAGTGAGGGCAGGGGCCCTCGCCCAAGTGAGATGAGAGTTGGCCTTGTTGGATTTGGCCGACGAGGGCCGCCCTCGACTTGCATCACCTGGACGAGGCCAAGGAGGGCTGCCCTTAGCTCATGTGGGCAAGGCTGTTGCCATCATCGTAGTCTTATCTCAGTCCTCGCGCAATAGTTGATTATTGCGACTAGTCACCGATGAGGAGCTAGAGTAAAAACAAAAAGGAAAAAAGAAAAAAAGAAAGGAAAAAAAAGCGAAAAAGATAAAAATGACTTAAATGTCCTCAGTTAGGCTCTATTTTGAAACAAAGAGGTTACTTCAGGTCTTTTTTTGAACTAAGGTCCATTTCGAGTTCTTATTTGAAAAAAATGAGAGCACTTGAGGCCTTTAAAGGAAATTTTCCCTTATTATAAATACAGTTGTAACCTTTTAACAAATTATTAGTATTTTTGACAAAAAAAAACATATCTAAATTATTTGCGTTAGTATTTCTAGTTTTTTTATTGCTCAATTATTATAGAGCCACACAAAATTATAATCTTAGTTAACATAATAATCTTTGTTATAAGGCCCTAATCTTATTTATTTTTCGAAATGTATTTACTTTTTCGAGCAAAGAAAATAAATAAAAGAACTGTATATCCTTTATTCATCTCTATGAATTTCTTCCTCATGGCCAAACGGAGAATTTGACATCGCCGTTGTATTCCACTCCGGCGTTGACCATACAAGCGACATGGGCTCCAGGCTGAGAGCTTGAACTGGACTTGGTTGCAGATGACCAGCACAAGCTCGACTGGGTCGTCTTGCTTCCGTAGCAGATATGAGAATCTGTTGGAGGAAGCTCAACATCTTGCGCAGACCCCCGTTCTTGGTGTGGAGACGGCCTCGGTATCGGCTCCATCGCCTCCACCTTGCGACCCACCAATTCCCCACCGGAGGCTCGCGACAAGCCCGCGGCTTTGCCTCGGGGAGGGAAAGCAAAGCTTCTCGCTCCCCGGATTTGTTCGCACTGAATAAACGGATCTCGCATCTGGTCAGAGCGGGCCGTCTTGGCGAAGCCAGAGCGGTTTTCGACAGCGCTGAGTGCCGGAACACCGTGACGTGGAACGCCATGATCACCGGATACGTGAAGAGGGGAGAGATGACGAAGGCGCGCGAGCTGTTCGACGGAATGCCCGAGAGGGACGTCACGTCGTGGAATTTGATGGTTTCGGGTTACATCGCGTGTCGCGGGAGTGGGTTCATTGAGGAAGGGAGGAAACTGTTTGAGCAAATGCCCGAGAGAGATTGCATTTCGTGGAACACGATGATTAGTGGGTATGCGAAGTCTGGGAGGATGGATGAGGCGTTGTGGCTATTTAACTGTATGCCTGAGAGAAATGTTATTTCTTGGAATGCGATGGTGACTGGGTTTCTGAGGAACGGTGATGTGGAACGCGCAGTTGAGTTTTTCAAGGAGATGCCTGAGCGGGATTCAGCTTCTCTAAGTGGCCTTGTGGCGGGTCTCATTCATAATGATAAACTAGATGAAGCTGCTAGGATATTTCTTGAACTAGGGAGTCCGGATGGTGGGGAAGATATCGTCAATGCTTATAACACCCTGATTGCTGGGTACGGCCAAAGAGGATGCATTGATGATGCTCGTTATCTTTTTGACCTGATCCCATTTGATAATGATGGAGGGAAGTGTGGTGCTCGGACGTTTGTGAGAAATGTGGTGTCATGGAATACCATGATCATGTCCTACGTTAAAGTAGGAAATACCGTTGCTGCTAGAGAACTCTTTGATCAAATGAAAGAACATGATATGTTTTCTTGGAACACCATGATTAGTGGTTATGTACACGTGTCTAAGATGGAAGAGGCGTCCAAACTTTTTCAAGATATGCCTAACCCTGATACTTTTACATGGAATACGATGATCTCAGGATACGCCGAAACTGGAAACCTTGAACTTGCGAGGGATTTATTTGAGAAGATGCCTCAAAAGAACTTGGTCTCTTGGAATTCTGTGATAGCAGGATACGAGAAAAATGAGGACTATAAAGGAGCAGTTGGATTCTTCATTCAGATGCTGACCAATGGGGAGAAACCAGATCGACATACTTTGTCTTCCATTCTAGCCGTAGCCACTGGTCTTGTTGATCTTTCCCTAGGTTTGCAGATCCACCAGCTGCTCACCAAAATAGCTAAACCAGATGTTCCTCTAAACAATTCCCTCATCACTATGTACTCAAGATGTGGGGCAATTTTCGAGGCTCAAACTATCTTTGACAAGGTGAAGTTACGGAAGAATGTGATCACTTGGAATGCAATGATTGGAGGATACGCATCTCATGGGTTTGCTGCAGAGGCTCTTGAACTTTTTAAGTTGATGAAGAGATTTGAAGTTAGGCCTACTTATATAACCTTTATTTCTGTTCTGAGTGCTTGTGCTCATGTGGGGTTAGTAGAAGATGGCCGAAGGCATTTTCTGTCGATGGTTACGGAATATGGTATAGCACCGACTGTTGAACACTTTGCATCACTTGTGGACATAGTGGGCCGGCATGGGCAGCTTAGTGAGGCCTTCGATATAATAAAGGACATGCCAATGAAGCCAGATAAGGCTGTTTGGGGTGCTTTGCTTGGTGCTTGTAGGGTCCATAACAATGTAGAGTTGGCTCGAGTAGCAGCTGAAGCATTGATGCAACTTGACCCAGAAAGCTCAGCACCATACATCTTGCTATACAACATGTATGCAGATGCCGGATGCTGGGATGATGCAAACAAAGTGCGAATGATAATGGAGAGCAATGCAATTAAGAAGCATAAGGGGTATAGTCGAGTGGAATCCCCGCAATAGCTTTGTTTCGTATACCAACCTTCGGTTTACTCCCTGCATCGATCTTCTTTTGCTTATGAAGTCAGGAGGAGTTAGATAGCTAATAGATCTACTCGTCTTATACAACAGGATGAAAGAAACTGGAGAATAGACCTCTCATCTAGTTGATTTAATTGTGATCCTGAAGAAAGAATGATGGCTCTCGTTTGCATGGTGAAGCATTTACTGACATCCCAAAAGAATGATGGAATAAAAGTACAGAAAGTGAGAACTAGATTTAGAGGAGTCACTTTGAACTGATTTTTTCAATTCCCCAGATCTTGTGATTCTCGGCTCTGTCATGGTAAGATGGTGAAAAATCTTTAAGTAGCTATAATACTTAAGTTTCTGGCCTATTACAAATGGAACTCAATGACTCCAACAATTTATCTGTTTGATCAAATGGGAGCTGAAGTCAATCTAGACTGTTAATTGGCGTGCTCAACTTTCCTATGAAGCACACATGCTAATGCATTACTGCTTCGTCAAATTGAACACATGAAGAGCAATGACTTTTTCTGCATGGGATGTTTACCTGCATGGTCCATGTATGTTGGCCAACACGGCCTTTACTCAAGATCCATCGGCGAGAGGAGATGTTACGAGCTGATGCCAGGAAAAGGCTTGGTATTCTGCAACTGGATAGCTTGGCAAGCACACAGATATTTAAACCTTTAACAGGTAACCTGATTTTGGCTACTTTGCATTAGTGAATCATCTGCAAAGATGTGTCCTCTTACTGAGCTCTGGAAGGTCATCTATTGATTTCTTTGTATTGGTTTCCTTACCCTTACCCAAAAAAATAGGATGATCACTCGTCTTTACCAAAAAAAAACAAAAAAAGGATGATCACTCGTATATCGTCTCTCTTTACTGTTCACCTTTTCCCGACAGCATTCTCTTCTGTTCTTGGGAACTTGTCTCTTGAAATTTACTATTTGATGTCTCTCTTTCAGCAACTTCAGTGAAGAAAGGAGGAGAAAGAGGAAGAACAAGGCCATAAGGTGACTTATATTGTTTTGAGGCCTAAAGGAGTTTACTTACTTGTTCACTCAAGGATTTGAGGGTTCTACTTGCATGCTTGGGGCTTTGGCTTATAAACTGTGGTTGGACAATGGTTTGCTTTATAACAATACTAACTGCTGATCTGTGTCACTCTTCTGATCCTGAAATCATATTCAGGGTATCTATTTATTTCCATAAATTCCAAATGCAATTTGACGAATCAACACTAATGGCAATAGTCACTGGTAGGTTGACGGGTGACGATGAGTCACTAATTACTACCATCAATTGAAACAGCAATGATGAGTGACTGACTGCTGATTGTAGCAATGACAGACACCCAGTGCGACCAGTGACTAGTGATGGGTGATGATGGTTACTGGGGACCAGAGGTGCTGGCGGCTAGCAATTGGCGACGTTGATCGGGCTTGCCAACTTGGACAACCAGTCAGTGATGGGGTGGCTGATGGAAGTTATTGAGATGGAACGATAAGTTCAGTGAGGTTCAAGAAAGGACTTTTGCTTTTCAAATGGTAAGTCGTTTACCAGAATTTAAGTATTCATCTTCCATTTTCCACTGACCATGATAAGAAGTTGTCGTATCCTCTATTGAGAGGAACTTTCCGTTGTGTAAAAGGGTTGTTGTATTTTGTCTACGGTCTGAGGGAAGTAGGATAGAATTGTTTGTGGTCAAGGCTTGTTTGGATTGCTTGGCATGCTCGGTTTAATGCGTAAGTAGAGGTAAGAGCTTGAAATATTTTACTGGAGGTTTGTGTGTTTTTTGGCAGGGACTCTGTTGTGGTTGATCAAGATGCTGATAATCAAGGTGCTAGGATTGTCATTTCATGAGGGCACCTATTTCTTCAGGATTCAGTAATCGTTGTTTAACCAATGTGTGATTGAGATGTTATCAAGTTCACTTTCCATGGAAATACTGAGGATGGAGGGAGAGTAGGATATAATTGTAGCTAAGCTTCAAAAATCGGAGGTGAAAGCAGGACTGTGCTGTCAGATCACAGGGGAGCTTCTTTTCCAAGGGACAGTGGGAGGTTAATTGGGAGGGAAGAGCTTTTGAGAAGTTCCCTAGTGGAAAGCAACAAGTTCTCTCGAGTAGGGTTTGGAAAGAGTGATTGAGGGGGATAACAGTAGATCGCTCGCACAAGCTGAACACTAAGAATGTGGCAATGCCTGCCTGGAATATGAAAAGATTCATCAGCATTGTGCAAGCATGGATTTGATTGGACATTGGACAAGTGGAATCGAGATTCTACTCAAGAATGAGTCCAACACCATGATCGGGAGTGAAACCAGAACCAGAGCTGCACCTTCCCGGAAATGTGGCTAAGGATGGTTCAAAGCAAGGTAGATTTCTTCTCATATTCCTTCTATGCATGTGTTGAGCTTCAGTGAATCTGCATGTGGCTAAGGATGGTTCAAAGCAAGGAAATGTTGCTAATAACTCACTTTTCTTGAGACATATGACTGTTATCTTGTATTATAATTTTGGAAATTCATATATTACTTGACAGACATCGCTAAATTAACATAGGATTGTTGAAAACAATTTGCGGCACAAATCCAGTTTCTATGAAACTCACTTTATTCATGTCACATCAAGAAATTGATGCTACATGCACATTGGACAAAAGTTAAACTAAGTATAAGTAGATATACATTAGTTCCGCAAGTATGATTAACGCAAACTCAAATGTGCTAATATCATGTTGAGGTCAAGTTGTATTCTCATTTAGTGTACCTCAAATGTAATTTCTTGAGTTAGTCAATGTTATGTGCAAGAAAAATTTATAATCCTTGAACGCATTGGTAAAATGAGGAAAGAAGTACAGAAAAAAGGATTGTAAAAAATAGATGGTAGTTGAAACGAGAGAAGATGGCATAAATGGTTCATGAACTTTGGCCGAACATGTAATATGGTCCATGAACTTTTAATTTATTCACTATAGTAATTGAACTTTTGGTACATATTTAATATAGTCGCGACACTTTATAAAAATGTTCATTGTTGTCCCTCAACTTGCATTGATGGAAGGACAATATTAAAGATTTTCGTATAGTTTTAAGGTTTAAATTGAATATGTATAAAAAGCCCAAGGATCACATTAAATAGATTACAGATTCAGGGATAACATTACACGTTGAACTAAAATTTAGTGGGCTATTTGTGTCACTATCTATTGAAATAAAGAATAGGATTAGGTGAAGATGAGTGTACCATTGAAATGTCATATCCTTCTTCATGTGAGGTTAAATTTTTTTTTTGTCAACCTAAAACATTTTTTTTTGGTCAAAACGAGCATCTTCATTTCATATAGAGAAAGTTGTACATAACTTCGAGATAGAAGCAAATCCTACAAAGCAACTTGAAACGAAAATCAACTTGCCACTGCTTGCAAAGACTAGCCCATTCTTCGAAGATGGATCTGTAGTAGCATCAAAGCTCGTACGGCGGCCAATCACCGAATTTCGCATTGTTGATGATGAGCGCACATCGAGAAATTCTTCTTCAGCAACAACGATTTTGCCAAAAGGCAGTGCATGCCAAACTTCGGCGTCCCTAGCACCATCACCGTGTGAAGAACACAACGCTACCAATGGGTTGTAGAAATACAGAGAATGTCTTAAAAAACCCAGATCTATTTCTAGAACGGGATAGCATAGCACCCAAATCTAGAACTTACTCTAGATTGGGAGAGAAAAACTACAAACTCAGTAGCAATTGATTACAAAAACAGGTAGGCCCTCCACGAGAACCTAAAAGACCAAGAAACAACAGAAACAAAGAAAGAAAGAACGGTCCTTAAACCAGAACCGAATAGAGCAGCTGCTGGCAACACCGGTGGACAAGTTGAGACCGTCGAGGCTGGTGTCAGGTCTGCAACAAACTGCACCGGGAGGAAACCACGGGCAAGAGGAACAACAGTGGGCAGAAACTGGAGAAACACTTCCCGTTCCTCGGATGGAACTCGTTCTTCGGATGCAACTCGTACGCGGGGGTAGGGGGAGAGAGGGAAACGGCAGATCGTAGATGGGGAAGGGAGGGGGGGGGAGGGAGAGAAAGGGAGAGCCCCTCTCTCTCCCTCAGAGGTTCGCTTCAGAAAATAGGGAGGGCTAGGCGGTGGGTGTAGAGCGAAACCCTAGCAGAGGAGAGGGTTTGGCAGGGAGATATGTTTTTGAATACCTACAACTTTAATGTATTGAGATTTGCACGACAATGTCTTGGAAAAAAGCTCCGATCGAATGGCACATTGAATTGAAAAATTCGTGATAGAAAGTTTGTTTGACGAAATCGTAGAACTTGATAGGGATGAGCAAAAGCAATCACCAGGATTGGGCAAACGGGCTAATTCTGGGCGGTTTTCGAGGGGATTGGTCTGGTTTTCAGTTCCATGAAATTGGAAAGGGTGAATTTCGAGCATACATGGATGTTGAGTTGCTCTGTTGACTTGTTGATAATGAAAAATTGCATATCCTTTTAAGATACTTAGAAGCCCGCCGGTTCTTTTGGCTCACTCGAAATTAGATTGGACCGCTTGGTTTGGTCGAGCTCCGAGACTAGATAGTCCAATTCTCGATTTCAAAAATTAAAAATCGATCCATCCTATCTGATTTCCGCTTTTAGGGTGAGAGCCGCTCTACCTTGAAATCGGCCACTCTCACAACTCGATGCATAAAGGAAACAAAGGCTCGAGTCTCCAAGATCTACAGTGACCATGGTTCTCGAGTTCGATGCAAATCATGAGCGTAATCAACAAAGAGAAAAGAGAAGCTTATAAACTAATCGAGAAAGTACAGATCACTAGGGATGACTTTGAACGAGTACTCTTTAACTTTTTGACAATTTCGATATATTATATATATATATATATATGAATCTTTTATTTCGCATTTTCTAACTTCCATATGCTTTAAATACACTCAATAGATGTACCAGGCAATAGGGAGAAAAAATCAGTCAGTGTCCTCAAATGTGGTTAATTATGTCTCGCAGATGTCATCACTGCCTATCCACAACATATCATTCGCCATTTGTCACCACCCAATTACATGCTTTGGTAGTTGGGATATTTGACACCGTTCGTCGATATACTTTTTTTTTTTTTATAAATTTGGTGAGTATTGTTTGTGTAATATATAAATGGAAATGCTGTAAATATGATA
This sequence comes from Psidium guajava, assembly GCA_016432845.1. Taxonomy (NCBI): domain Eukaryota; kingdom Viridiplantae; phylum Streptophyta; class Magnoliopsida; order Myrtales; family Myrtaceae; genus Psidium; species Psidium guajava. The sequence goes on from CM028225.1 coordinate 16,530,472, forward strand.
ATTTTTACCATTTGGCCAAATATACAAATGAAAATGTTAACGTGGACGATCACATTAGTACCATGTCAGGATTGATGAGATAAATTAGAGGCAACATGGAACTTTTTATTTTTATTTTTGTAGTGGCGACATGCGGTTGTCATCGACCATTCGTCGGGATGGAGTGCCTAGAATTTGCTACCAGATTGACTACTAAACTTTTTTTTTTAATATAATGACTAATTATACCAAAAAGGAAATTAAAATAAGGTTGGTATGATAGGTTTTTGTAAAGATCATTTAAACGAGACATGTTCCAAAATTAACAAAGGTGATTGCCTAAAGTATCATCACCCCGTCACGCCATGCCACGCCACACCGTGGCCGCAACAGAAAGTGCCATCACCATTGCAAGTGGCACTAGTATGAGTTTTATTTATTTATTCTGTTGGATATATTTTACTACGAAAATACATATAAAAAATCATATAAAATGCTATCTCAACATTTTATGAGAAAAAAAAAGGACTAACTTTTACTTTGATGGAAAGACTAATTAGAGTGAAATAAAAAAAAAATTAATGGAGAAGTAAAGTAACATCGATCAAAACAGGCAAAAAGAAAAGAAAAGAGAGTAAGTAATGCAGGAAATTGCGAGGACATTATCTCTTAAATAATTGTGTCTGGTGGAAAGTAAAATTCCAAATCGTTCTTTATCATTCATGAAATTGTCGCGTACCGTTACATCACTCCCCTCCTCAGATCCCAGCAACTTCATACTCTCCGAAAAAGGTAGAAGAAATCCCAGAGAGATATAGAGAGAGAAAGAGAGGCAGACATAGAGAGAGAAATGGTGGAAGGAGGACGAAAGTGCTCGAGACCCGGATCGAAGACTTGAAGGGCGACCCCTCGAAGCTTCCCGAAATCGGAGGCTCTCGTCTTTGCCCCGCGGGAATCGGCTCGCCGTGACCCGTGACCACCACCCTCCTCGCTTCTCCTGTGGAGTTCGCGGAATCGCCATCGGTGCTTCGATCTGCTCTAGACCCAGTTCCTCTTTCTGCAAATGGAATCGATCGGGGAGATGGATGTGAATAAGCGGCGAAGGGTGAGCCGTGGCCAGGGGAGGCCGGCGGCCGGTGTTTGGCTCCGCGAGATCGGCGAGCTCGGTAACAGGAGCTTTTCGTACCGGCACAGGGCATCGGAGGTCCGATCATTGATGATGCGCTCTAGTTTAGCCTCTCTCCTTTTTTCGTTCTTGTTCTTGCCAAGTTCGATCGAGCCCTCTTTTTTTAATTTTTATTTTTTGGGTTTGGTTGCTGTAGTTAGATTGCCTTTCCGAATGCTCTTGTTTGATTGTCGCGGCGAGGGTTGGATTGGCTTGTTTAATCGGATCGTTCTTTCGAGAGATTGGAGATACTGCTGCTGGGCAGTGTTGTTTGCAGAGTCGATGTTGTCAGTTCCTTTTTGAGATGCTGTGTTAAGCGCTCGGAACGAGCTTGAATAAGCGCACAGACAAGATGCTCACTTGCTTTTGGTTGTCATTATAGGCTTCTTCTTGGTGTGTCTCTGCGTGTCCTCTATTTCTCTAAGAACCTAAATTATGAGAGTTAAACTGAAATGCGGGAAATTGATTCGTCAGTCCGTGGATTCTATAGGCAGATGGGGCAAATAGGCGAAAGATCAGAATGAAAGCTGGTAGGATTTGATTAGGACATTCAATTTTACTAAGGTATTCATTTCTTAGAGGATTCAGGTATAGTAAGTTCTTCATATTCCTTAAAGTTTGATGGAAGGGGAAGACTTTGTATAATAGACGACCGTCTGCATAAGAGGGAGACTCCTGCTCTTTTAGCCCTTTGCCACCAACCCCACTTAGGATTCGCTAAGCATTTGCTGTTGTATTAATTTTTATTATGGTTATGAAAAGTTGATTAACTTTTCTTGTTTCTTTATATGTCAGGATCTTGTGTTGCGGTTCCAGATAGATAGGAAGCTAAAACATCATAGGGGTTGTGTGAATACCATCAGCTTTAACTCAAGTGGTGGCATCCTGGTCTCTGGTTCTGATGACAAACTGGTTATATTGTGGGAGTGGCAAACTGGAAATGTTAAGCTCGCATTTCATTCTGGTCATCAGAACAATGTTTTCAATGCCAAGATCATGCCTTACACAGATGATCGAAGTATTGTCACTTGTGCTGCAGATGGGCAGGTATGGTTCTCTGGGATGCAAAGCATCCTTTGCGATGTCCAATGCAATATCCCCTTCTAAATTCTTTTATGCTAGTGGTTGGTAAAAGCAGCGGTGTTTTTTGTGATTTGCACTAATCTTTTAGGCATAAGGTGCCAATGTTTATTAATTTGCCTCATGTGTTTGACAGTCTATTTTGTCAAGTAATGTCTTTTTTCTACATGTTTTAGCAATATGAGTTGGGTTGGCGAGAATTGCGTTATGAGCAATTCTTCTGATTTGACACCTCAATTGAATTTAGGTGAGGCATGCTCAACTTCCAGAGAGTGGACCTGTCAAGACGTCTTTATTGGCCAAACATCAGGGTAGAGCCCATAGATTGGCCATTGAGCCGGGAAGTCCCCATGTATTTTACTCATGTGGGGAAGATGGGTTGGTTCAACATGTAAGTTCCCTATCCAGAAATCACATTTTGTGATGTTCTTCTTTTTATTTCTAATTAGATAAAAATCTACTCCCTTGGAGAAGCTGTGATGCATGTTGACAATTATACGTTTCAAAATATTCATGAAGAAAAAATCGTGATTATGCTTTATGAAATAAGTGTTTTAGAGAAGTTAAAAATACAAATACAAAGCTCTAACATGCATGAGGTGCCATCGAGCCATTTAATGATCATTCTCAGGCTTCTCAAAGATAACTGACCATATTTTCGTGGATTTATTTGTTTCCATTTTTGTTGCACTTCCTGAAATTCAGATGAGTAGGCATGTGTCAAATTATAAATGGTCGCAATTACAATACTCAAATTGATCATAGGATGTTATTCGTATCTTTCCAATGGTTATGCATGGATTTATTTGTTTCCATTTTTGTTGCACGTCACAAAATTCAGACATGTAGGCATGTGTCAAATTATAAATGGCCGCAATTACAATTCTCAAATTGATCATAGGATGTTATTCATATTTTCTAATGGTTATGCAGAAGCATAATCCAATTGACCTGTCAGCTATGTGACATTGCCATTTTCTTCTTTTCCAGTTTGATCTTAGGACTAAGAGTGTCACAGAACTTTTTACTTGCCATCCACTTGATGATAGGGGAAGTAACAGGCCCGTCATTCAGTTAAATGCTATTGCAATTGATCCAAGGAATCCAAATCTCTTCGCAGTTGCTGGGTCAGATGAGTTAACCCGACTTTATGATATCCGCAAATATAAGTGGGATGGATCTACGGACTTTGGCCAACCTGCCAGTTACTTCTGTCCTCCACATTTGGTTGGTGATGAACAAGTTGGAATAACCGGCTTAGCCTTCTCTGATCAGAGTGAGCTTCTGGTCTCTTACAATGATGAGTTTATCTATCTCTTCACTCAAGACATGGGATTAGGTCCTGATGCAGTTAAAAGTGAGGTGGTGGCATCTTTATCTGATACAGATCTTAGGGAAAATGTTAATCCCCAAGTTTATAAAGGGCACAGGAACTGTGAGACTGTTAAGGGCGTGAATTTCTTTGGTCCTAAATGTGAATATGTGGCAAGCGGGTCCGACTGTGGGAGGATATTCATTTGGAAGAAACAGGGTGGAGAGCTCATTCGTGTCATGGAAGCAGATGAGGATGTGGTAAACTGTGTAGAACCTCATCCTCATGAAGTTGTGCTGGCGAGCAGTGGACTTGAAGATGATGTTAAGATATGGACGCCAAAGGCTATTGAAAAAGCTATACTACCTACCAATATCCAACAGGTATGGCTCATCCTCAGAAATTTTTTATAGCCCATCAGGAACGACACTGGCGATTTTAATATATTGCTGCATTTTTTACTTTAGGGAACTTGAATTCAATTTCAAAATGAAGTATGCTTGATGATATTCTCATAATACTTTGCTCCATTAATATCGACAATGAGGCCAGAAAATTGCAGATCATTTCTCACATGTCGACACATGTGCGAGAAACTCCGTGTCATGAAACCTCAGATATGTGGTTTGCAGTGTTTTTATTAGAGGAAGGGGAGTCATTATGTGGTATTTCCAGTTCACTTCAGATATCTGCAAGAAATGAGGCTTGGTTACTTGACTGTGCACTTATTTCTTTTTCTCCTTGCTCTTCTTGCTTGTTTCTCTCCCTTTTCCACTGTGCCGTTCCTCTTCTGATTTTTATTTTGAACATGGAAAATGTCATTAACTAAATTTTGCTGCTCCCTTGTGGGGATAAGAACCGTTATGTAATTGCTCCTGCTCTCCTCCCTATCCATCCATATGTGTGTATGTGCAGGGTTTACTGACGTTACATTTATTGTTCAAAGGGCAGATAATGTGAAGATATGTGTGGTGCTTGTTAGGACAAATTGTGCAAATTGATATTTTATTGGTGATCGTATTGATCCTGGCTGCTTAATTTATTTGGTCAGTACAATGGTTCTGATGATTAATGTTATGGTCTCGCTACTTTGTTTCTTCAGACGAGACCGAAATCTAGGGGCTGGATGTACAGAATATCTTCTCCCGAGGACCTGCTTTTGCAATTGTTTTGCATGGAAAGACGAAGAACGGACTCAGTAGATAATAGAGATGACTCCTCTAGTTCCACAACTGGTCGGGACCTCATGGAGCTTATTTTTACATTTAATGGAAACAATCCCAGTTCTTCAGATGACGGGGGTGATGCATCTGGTCCTGAAGACTTCTTTAGCTGAGCTCCTTGGAGCGTCCGTCTTGCCTGTTGGGTGAACTCCCTAGGCGCTGTACATCCTTTTTCAAACGAAACTGCTTTCGCTATTCTCCTGTAAAAATTCACCATAGACCTGGCACTTGATGAGGAATGGCTTTCTGTGATTGCGCAATGAATAAATTTTTATTAAGTATGGTTAGATTTGGATCTGATGCATGGATGATGGTCGAGATGATAAAGCCATGTATTTGTGAGGAACGGAATTGTGGGTAAATGTTCTCGGCTGTCAGCTTCGCGGCGAGAGCGATAACATGTCAGCGGAAGAAATTCTTTTTCTTGACGGGATAATACACTACAAGGACTCTTGGTCCTAAATCTGCCAGGTTTTTCCATAACCGACAGAATGGACCAGTTGTCCTAATGTCATAGCATACCAGGATCGAAATGTCAATCTTCAACCACTGTTGAGGTGGTCGGGACTGATACGATGGCTTGGGCTATGAGGTCTTTTCCCGCGGGGCTGAGGGTGAGTAGCATGCTATGGACAAGTTTCTTGTAACCCATCTCCGGGACATGGATGGAGTAGCAAAGGACCCTCACCTGGACAATGCCAAAACGTTTCAGATTGCTTCTGGAGAATGTTCTTTCTCAAAATAAATAAACTGAACAGGGACATGCAGATTTGCTTGGACAGCGTGAAGGGTTCAGAGGTTCATGTGCGTTTTCAAATTGTTTGCTTTAGCTTCCCTGAATTTTTTTTTTTTTTTTTTTTGCAATTGCGTCTTGATACTATAGTTTTTTTTTGTTTAAATTGGTCCTTCCATGAAAATTATGAACGAAAGTGCTGTCAACTCCATGCAATTGGGTGAACTAGGGTTGCCTAACCTCGGCAACAGCCGGCAAGGGCTTGTCAATGTCGCGACCCTCTTAAAAAAATTGGTTCGGTTAGAGGGTTAATGGATTACCAAGATTTCATCCACTCGATAGGATGGTGAGATTGAGGTGTTGGCCTTTTTATGCTCATATTAAATCGCGTCAGGGAGGAATTTTAAATGAGGTCGATCTTAGTATAGTCGAGTGACGTGATATAGTATGCATGCTATCGGCGTTGTCATCAATATTTTTTGAAAGGTAGATTAGAAATCCTATTGCGCAGTTGGGAGAGATCGTTTGGTTCTACGAAAATCAGAAAAATAGGTTTGGAGACTTAATTATGTCGACTTTTCAATCAGTGCCCTCTCAGAACTTAAGTTGAGTGCTTTTCTAACCTATGGATTTCATGCAGATGTCTTTTGGAGTGAGATTGTCGTAATTCTAAAGGGTTTATGCAAATGGGGAGTGATTATCATATCAGAGATAATCAATAATTAAAAGTGTGCAAATGAAGGAATCAAGATGTGCAGATAAAACTTTACCAAAAAAAAAAGATGTGCAGATAAATTACATCAAATGATTATTCAATTTGTTACATGGCATACTTAATAGAGGGCTTAGGGAATGCACAACAAGGTTCAAGGGTAGTTTGGGACAAAATGTCTAGAGGGGCAAAACGATCATTTTTAGAGTCTTGGGAACCAAAACCAATGAAATTGGGTCAAAACAATTGAGTGCGGCCATTTCCCATTTTTCATGATTTTTTTTTGAAAATTTTTGAGAATTTTTTAGGATTTTTTAAAATGAAATTTTCCTTTTTTTTTTTATTTTTATAAATTTTTTTTTATAATTTTAGTTATTTTTATGATTTTTTATTAATTTAAATACTGGATTGGGTTAGCCCAACCCACAAACTCGAAGGACTTGGCCTAGACCCACACAGATCCAACTCGGGTCTAAAATGATGCAGTTTTGGTTTTTTTTTTAATTTTTTTTTATTAAAAGGCCATATCGAACCGTCCAAAGGAGACCACGTGGCTAATCCACATTGTTGGATCAGACAACTAAGATCTACGGCTAATATTAAACTTTGACTAGATCTTGATCGTTCGTTGTTTTTATTTATGAAAATTGTTTTTATAAATCATCCCTTCATGTTAGATGAATAAATTTTGAAAAATTAAATTTGGAATTTAGAGTTTCTTTGATAATTTCAATTTACAGATTATTTAAATAATTCTAGAAATTTCATTTTAGCTTTTTAATTTTTCATTTTCACATTTTTAGAGTTGTGTCATCCTCCTCTATTTTTCAAAATTAAAATCCAGTCCAAAAGCCCTCGTAATTGTCCAATTTCGCTAAAAAGGACCAAAATGCAATTTCTGATTTTTCAAATTAGTCCCTAAAATCACTAAAAATGCAATTAAAAATTTTCTAGGGACTGAATTGAAAATAGGGCGACGTCACCCCCTAGATTTCAACCCCTGAATCCATTGGTGGTGTCAATTTTTGCAAAAAAGGACCCTAAGACTTTGGATTTTGCAAAATGGGTCCTCGGGTCAAACTTGAAATTTGGGTTTTTCGTGCAAATTGCTTGAAAGTTTTAGGGGAAAAGTCATTTCCTGGTACAAATCATCCTCCCCCAAAGTCAATTTTGACATCAATTTTGGAAAATTTAGACGAAATTAGGGCCAATTTACGTTTTTTTTAGCCAAATGGGTCAACCAGGTCGAGTTGACCCGACCCAATCAACCCATTTGACCCGGTTGACTCAGAACCAAATTTGGTTCTTCTCCTTTGCGCGTAAGGGACTCGGGCAAAACAGGGGAGATTAGGCTCAAATTCAAACGAGATTCTGAAAGATTAAGCTCGATTTGGACGTTGTTAGGATGGGGGAGTTCCTCGAATTTTCCGGAGATTCCTCAACTTACATAATAGATTGAGATGGGGAGTTTAAAAGCGGGAATTTTGAAGCTCGGGGGGAGGGGGGGTAGAAGTCGAGGTACTGTGAGTGAGGGATACAGGGGATTTAGAGTGAATCAAGGCAAAAAAAAAAACACTGGGGAAGGTTGATAAGGTCTTCGGAAAGCGACCCACGCCGTTTGTAAAGCTCGCCGTTGTCGGAAAATGGAATCACCATTTTCAAGCTTCGAGCTCTGTGACCATGGCAAATAACCTGTTTGTTGATCATTTTCCAAATTGATGTGTGTGTCTTACTCCTTGCATGGTTCTGAATCCGTTCATACTTGATTTTTGCATCAATCGTGCGTGAGAACTCTTAATTCAAAACTCCCCACCTTTGTTCAACTGTCGTGATCTGGCTAGCCTAATTTGGCAATCTAGAGCTTAATCAGACTTCAAGGTGAGTCTCCTTACCCCTTCGTTGTGTTCTCCAGCGAGTCTATTGTATTGTTATGCTTTGAATTATGCGATTGAATCACCGTGGGTTCCGACTATAAATGCTTCGATTGCCTTGATTCAGCCGTTAGATTCGATCGATGTTTGGATATGTTGATCTCTGAGTCTAGACGAATTGATTGGGACTAGTTTCACGGCGTTTAGTTGAGATTTCACCGTTAGATCGCCGTCGGTGAACGGCAGCCGCTCATTTCAGTATAGGCTAAAGGTAGAAGACAATACCTAGTCAGCAGTTAACCGAGTCAAAATCTGACGTAGCGATGACGTGGCAAGCCACATCGGACGCCACGTCGACGATTGACTCGGTCAAATAATGATGTGTTATCCATATAGGTTAGAAGATTATAATCGTCTGATCTGAGTAACGATTTCGATCGAATGATGAGGGACATGACACATGTCACGATCTCGAGATTTATAGGAAATAAAAAAAAACTCTAATTTGGATTTTATAATCATTCTCAGAAATTAGAAAATAATCAACGGCCAGGATTTAGTCTATAGTCCAATCTCAACCGTAGATTTAGTAAGAAGGATGAGTGGTTAGATCAAGGCCACATGGTGGGTCCTAGACCATAGGACCACGAGCATTGAAAAATAGAATAAAAATCTAAAAAATTTTGAAAATTAAAAAAATGCTTAAAACTACGTCGTTTTTGGTGTCAAGTCAAAATAGTGGCCTTGGGCCGGGCTAGGTTAGTGGGCCGGGTCAATATGGCTCGGTCCATGTAACAAATAAAAAATGTAAATAAATAGCAAATAAAGTAAATAAAAAGAACAAAAAAATATAAAAATTAATTAATACGGCGCCGTTTTGAGTCTAGTATTTTGGATAGGGCTTAGATTCAAGGGCCAGGTTGACCCGACCCAACCTAGAGAATTAAAATAAAATTAAAAACAAATAAAATAAACAAAAATAATAAGAAATTGAGGAAATTCACAAAAAAAATGTAAATAAAAAGTAGAAAATTTGAAAACTATGACGTTTCAATCTAAAAATTAAACAAAAAATAAAATAGGGAAAAAAAGATAAAAATCTGTAAAAATCAAAAGAAATTCTTAAAAAAAATTTAGAAAATATAAAATGTCGTAATAAAGGGGAATAAAATTAAAAAAATAAATAATTCAAAAAACAAATCCGAAAAATATACCAAAATCCTTTAGAAAAATCTCGGAAAATATAAAACTTTAGAAAAACTTTTAGAAAAGTCAAAATTAGGAAGTTACGAAAATAAAACAAATCATGGAAATTTGTAGAAAGGAAAATAAAAAAGAAATAACTAATAGAAATTTTAGAAAAGTTAGAAAATTTGTTAGAAAATTTAAAAAAAATGTTTGGAAAAATCGAAAAAATTTTAAAATCAAAATAGAATTCCAAAAAATATCCAAAAATAGGAAAAATCCCTAAAAAATCACAAACAAATTTCAAAAATTCTAGAAAAATAATAGATGCCCAAAAATAAGAATTAAAAAAATGACAAATAAATTCTGAAAAATGTCTAAAAATAGGAAAGTCCTTAGAAAATCATAAAAACAAAAAAAAATTAAAAAATAATAATAATTAAAAAAATTAAAATACCCAAAAATTCCCAGAAATTCTAAAAACTAAGGGAAAATCACATTCAATTAGTTTAACCCATTTTTGACTTCCCGGGCCTTAGAAAATTATCATTTTACCCCTCTAGCCAACCTGACCCAAATTTTTTCTAAATCGTTCCAGGGCTCAAGTAGCATTTCCTTTAGGTTTCTAAGACTCCTCTAGGACGCCATTTGATTTGTTTTGCCTTGGCGTGATTCTTTCATTTATTGATTGCGTAATTATTCCTAATAGTTGTGATTTATAGGTTAGCCTTCCCATCTGCATGAACCCATTAGATTTTTAGGACTCACCCTACCCAAAGAATACCTTCACGAACTTCTTAGACTAAGAAATCATTCAACTTAGGTACCGAAAGGCCGTCGGTAGCAATATCGACGTAACTAAATCCCCGAATCTAGATCTCTGATTTTCGTAAGATTGAACGATATCTCCCAATCGTTCGATAAGGTTTCCAGTTAGACCCTCCAATAAATGGCTAATGGTGACTCTGATGGCATACATACTATTCACATGTCACCTGACCGCACTAAAGTTGACTTCTATTTAAATTTTCCTAACGCAATTTAGTGTGGGTCTGGGAAGGCCCGAGCTGAGCCCAGATCCCCAAATGGGCTTGGCAATCCATTAACTCCCTAGGGATCCGGAAATCTCAGGAGGATTGCGACATGTGCCTGTTGAGCTTCAGGATCCTATAATTGATACTGTACATAATGAAGCAAATCAAGCCCCACAGCTGCAGATTCAAGCTAAGGAAATTTCACTAAGGAGGTCTGTTAGGCAAAGACGATCGGCGATCCCACCGGAATATATAGTCTATTTGGGTGAACAGGATTATGACATTGGCTGTGTAGTCGATCTAGCTACCTATAAGGATGTTGTTTCCTGTGCACATTCAGACATGTGGTTGGATGCGATGCAAGATGAGTTGCAGTCCATGAGGCATAATAGAGTATGGGAGCTCGTCAAGTTGCTTGTGGGTCATAGGCCAATCGACTGCAAATGGGTCTACAAGACGAAGAGGGATTCCAAAGGAAAGGTAGAGAAGTTCAAAGCCAAACTGGTAGCCAAAGGTTTCATTCAAAGAGAGGGAGTGGATTATAAATCAATATTTTCTCCCGTCTCTTCTAAAGAATCTTTCAGAGTGATTATGGCTTTAGTGACTCATTTTGACATGGAGTTTACACCAGATGGATGTCAAGACTGCCTTTCTGAATGGAGATCTCGAAGAAGAAGTCTATATGATTCAACCTGAAGGTTTTGAGGTTGATGACTCTAGTGACCTTGTATGCAGATTGAAGAAGTCGATCTATGACCTCAAATAAGCATCCAGGCAATGGTATTTCAAGTTTCATAGCGTTGTCACTTCATTTGGCTTCGTTGAAAATAAAGTGGATCAATGTATATACTGCAAGGTCAGTGGGAGAGAATACATTTTTCTTGTTCTCTTTGTGGATGACATTCTACTGGCGAGCAGCGATATTGATCTATTGCATGAGACGAAGCGTATGCTGTCAGAGAATTTTAACACGAATGATCTTGGTGAGGCGTCCTTTGTCCTTGGCATTGAAATCAATAGGGATCGTTCACGCCATATTTTGGGTTTATCTCAGAGGGCATACATTGATCGTATTCTGGAAAGATTCAACATGTAGGACTATAAGCCAAGTATTATTCCTGTCTGTAAATGTGATAAGTTGAATCTTTCGCAATGTCCTCAAACTGAGATGGAGAAATCTGAAATGAAGAACGTATCGTACGCTAGTGCACTTGGGAGTATTATGTATGCTCAAGTATGTACTAGACCAGATATTGCTCTTGCGACAGGACTAGTAGGCAAATACCAATCAAATCCAAAATACGCCCATTGGATTGCTGCCAAAAAGGTCCTAAGGTACTTGAAGAGGACAAGGGATTACATTATGACATATATGCGTATTCAGAACATGCAGCTTGTTGGATATTCGGATTCAGATTTTGCGGGCTGTCAGGATGACAAGAAGTCAACTACAGGCTACATATTCATGTTAGCGGGTGGTGCAGTATCATGAAAAAGTGAGAAACAGAAGTCCATATCCTCCTCAACCATGCAAGCGGGGTTCATAGCGTGCTTTTTAGCAGCTACTCAAGCGATCAGGTTCCGAAACCTCATTAGGGAGTTGACCGTATTTGATTTTGTTGATAGACCCATATAGTTGTATTGTGACAACAATTCTGTAGTGTTGTTTATTAACAACAACAGAAGTCTTAAGGGGTCTAAACATATGGAGGTTAAATTTCTGACCATAAAGGAGTCCGTGCAGAAAGGTGACATTGCAGTCGAGCATGTTTCTACAAATGATATGATTGCAGATCCACTAACTGAAGGTGTTCGCCCTTGTGTTTTTGAACGACATGTCGCTAGTATGGGCTTAGAGACATCATTGGATGCTGTGATTTAGTGGGAGGCATCTTTCAGCTTGCTCTAATAAAGTTTGCATCTGTATTTTATTACATTTTGTAATATATTGATATGTATTGAAGTGCCTGCAGCACTGTTAATGTTAAATATATATTCTTGTAAATCTTGAGATATGTGTAAGACTCGAGTATTGGCTATGGGCATTTGGATATTAGCCATGTTTGTAGGTCTTGTTACACATGAAGAAAAGCTAACTATAAAGCTGAGACATATGCAGGTTCATTAGAACCATATAGATGTTCTCTAGTGGCACGTTGGGTTTAGTGGCACATAAAGAGAGAGAATGGTGTCTGACAAAGTGGATAACACATAAAGTATATCTCTTTTGAGATGCTATCTAATTGCTACACTACCATATTAAATTCATATCGGTAAAGTTAAGAACACTCGTGATCATGGATGACTCTATGTCTGCTGACGCAGTTACTGACATGATCCGGTGTTTAAGACTTTATGGGATCGGATTGGCCGTTAAGATTAATCCTTAAACCAATATGAAGGCCCGCACTAAAGTACAGTTTCAATTAATGCTTGCCCAAGTGGGAGAATGTTAGAATTTTCCGTATATAGACTCGCCTTAATTGTAATTGTAATTGATCGAATACGGTATTAATTTACCCTATACGATATTGGTTTAATAAAAGAAAGATTTAAGGATTCTTTACCGACAGAATATGGACTTGGTTGGTGTGGCCGAATTCTGACCCGGCCCGTGATGGAAGGGCCCAGTCGGAAGATTATATATGGCTTAGACCCCCCCTTTAGCCCCTAAGAATGCTATTTCCTCTTCTTCCTCCTCCATATGGCTTGAGAGAGGGAGAGACCGACGAGATAAGGCCGATCCATCGACGCCAGGCGGTCCGAAGGGTATAAAGGGGAAGGCTCCGAGCTCCCGCCGTTGGTTTTCTGAGCCGTGCGACAATGGACACGAAATCAGGTACGCCAACTCGATATCACGGCTATATTGTTGTTAGAATACGACTACGGAGATCCTAGGGTGTCAGAATCGCCGACCAACAAAAACAGCAAGCACTTAATGCACAAATCAAATAGTTTCTTTCACAATTTTCGTCCAATCATAAGACCCAAATCAAAGCACTCACAACGCAGGGTAGACACATTTCGAGCCCGTCCCTCAAACCCTCACCCGAACCTCCCCAAACTCGGTGCAACTTCATTCCACCATGAATCGACGTCAAACTGAACAATCCAAGCACATTTTCTGCTTACCCACAAACTGAGGACACTACTCTATGCAACCATTCACACATGCATCAAAATTACTCCTCCGCGCAAGCTCGAATCTCATCCGATACACCCAAATCCAAAATCGTCATTTCGCACTATAACAAACAATAATTGGACAATCTATGAGTAGGATTAGAGGCCCACTTGCCTTAAGAGCGAGCTCGGAGAGGAGTCGAAGCTCAAACGAAGTTGGACAAACCGCGACCCTTCCCTCCCCTTCTCGGCGTCGCGCTGATTCAAGGGTGATGGCGCCGCGGGCAGTAAGGACGGCAACGAAGCAGTAGCGATGGGGGTCGTGAGAGGCCGTCGCCATCGACGTCGAATGGAGGCGTCGCCGGTCTTAGCTCGACGAAGATGAGCTCGGGCGAGAGAGAGCACCAAGAGAGAGAAAAAAAAAAAAGAATGAGGAGGGAGGGAGTGGTGAATTGCACGAGGAAGGGAAAGAGGGAGGGTGTTCTCTTGGGTTGGTGGTTGTCCAACAGGGTTTTTGGGCGAGCTCGAACCGCAATTCAAATTCGCGTTCGGACTGGTTTTGTTATAATATCCAATCAAAATAATTCCCTAAGTCCGTCCAATAATACTGTACCAAAAATGTAATATTGAACTCAATAATCCACCACAACAAAAGTAATAAAAATCCCTAAATTCATAATATTTAATAATCCATGCCCCTAACTAATTCACTCGAAAATCCATTTGTCAAAAATCAGGCCGTTACAGCAAGCCCTCTCGACTGCAACTGTTGTTGTTTGTTCTTATCTTATTTTTTAAAGTTTTTTAGCTTATTTTTAACTCTTCTAATATTACGTGAAATTTTTTATTATTAATTTTTAGCTTTTTTTATTGCTCGCTTGGATCTTCCGGCAAGCCAGGTAGCCGCGATGTAACATTTCCAACCATGCTCATAGAATCGGTACTCAAATCTTCATCTTTCAAAAAAAAAAAAAATTAGCATTTAAATGATAAAAAAAATATTACTAATAAAAGTGTCCTTTTGAGGAATTTGTAAAATCGAAAAGACGAGATTCGTCCAAATTCTAAATGTAAGTGAAACTCGTCGGCTCACACGCTCTCTCGCTCGCGCTAACTCCGGAGGCCACCGGCGAAGTGAGACCGGGACTGAGTTTCAGTTTGATTTCTCCGACCGCCCCGTCGTTATCGGCGCATCCCATGAACGTTTGACGTTCTACAAGTCCGAACATGGCTTCGACGCTCGCTTACTACCCCCATTACTGTAACTCCGCCATACCCAATGGCCGCCCCATCGTCAAACCAAGGATTTCCAAGCCCGCAAACCCGAACGGAAACAAACCCAACAAGTTGGTAAGACAAAGTAAAGCTTATCATCTCACGCTCAGCAGAGCTCTTTCTGCTTTTGTGGATTCTGGGAGCTTGGAACGTGCGGTCTACCTGTTTGAGAATATGCCCCGCTCGGATGCTTACACTTGGAATGTGCTCATTAGAGGCTTTGTCAATAACGGGTTGTTTCGAGAAGCGATTGAACTTTACCACAGGATGGCATGTGAAGGGATTGGAGCCGATAACTACACCTTCCCTTTCGTCATCAAGGCGTGTGGAGGGTTGTTATCTTTGATGGAGGGGGAGAAAGTTCACGCAAAGTTGTTCAAAGTTGGACTGGATTTAGATTTGTATGTTGGTAATTCGCTCATATCCATGTATGCAGAGAATTTCCGTGCTGACTTAGCTGAGAAGGTGTTTGGAGAAATGCGTGCAAGGGACGTGGTTTCGTGGAACTCCATGATCAGCGGGTCCCTTTCGGTGGGCGATGGTTGGAGCTCTCTGGCTCTTCTGCAAGAAATGCAAGTATCTGGCATGAGACCTGATAGATACAGCTTGATCAGCGCGCTTGGTGCCGCCTCTCTCGAGTGTTATTTGCGAAGTGGGAGAGAGATTCATTGCTGGACTATTCGGAGTGGGCTTGAGTCGGACTTAATGGTTGAGCCGTCTCTTGTCGATATGTACTGCAAATGTGGTAAAGTAGACTATGCTGAGAGATTGTTCAACAGTGCTTATAAGGAGAACATTGTGACTTGGAATGCAATGATAGATGGATATGCTTCGAATGCTCTTCCTTTAGAGTCATTGGCTTGCATGAAGAGTATGCAGGATGATTGTAATTTGAATCCGGATAGCATCACAATGATTAACCTGCTACCAGCATGTGCACAATTAGGATCCCTCCAGGTGGGGAAATCTGTCCATGGACACTCCATCAGAAAAGGTTTTTTGCCAAATATGATCTTGGAAACTGCTCTTATTAATATGTACGGAGCCAGCGGAGGGTTGAAGGGAGCTAAGTATTTGTTTGGTAAAATGGCCGAAAAGTGTTTGATCTCGTGGAATGCGATAATTGCTGCCCATGTGCAGAACAGGCAGAATGAAGAAGCCTTGGGACTCTTTCAAAAGCTTTGGTGTGAGCCTTTGGAACCGGATGCAATTACAATTGCGAGTATTTTGCCTGCCTTTGCTGAAGTAGCATTACTAAGAGAGGGAAGGCAGATTCATGGATATGTTTCAAAGTTGGGTCTTGGTCCAAATACCCACATCTCAAACTCAATCATATATATGTATGCAAAATGTGGAGATCTGGCAACTGCTCAACAAATTTTTGACAAAATGTTGATTAAGGATGTGGTTTCGTGGAATGTTATTATTATGGCTCATGCAATACATGGATGTGGAGGTAAATCCATTGCACTGTTTAAGGAGATGAAAAAATATGGTGTTGAACCCAATGCCAGCACATTCTTTTCCTTGTTAATGTCTTGCAGCATTTCCGGCTTGGTTGATGAGGGGTGGGGATACTTCAATCAAATGAGAGGGAGCTATAATATTGATCCTGGAATAGAACACTATGGATGTGTGCTCGATCTGATTGGTCGCACTGGCAACCTTGACCATGCCAAAGAGTTTGTCGAACAAATGCCTCTGGTCCCCAGTGCTAGAATATGGGGATCACTGCTGACTGCTAGTAGAAAGCACGGAAACATCGAAATGGCTGAATATGCTGCTAAGCACATCTTATCATTAGAACATGATAATACAGGCTGTTGTATTTTACTGTCAAATATGTATGCAGAAGCCGGGCGCTGGGAAGATTTCCAAGGCATCAAATCACTCATGAGAAAAGAGGGGCTCACAAAGACAGTTGGATATAGTATGGTGGAGAGTCGAGGTAAAATCTACAGCTTCACCAATCAAGATAAATGCTGTCAACACGCAAGCACGATCTATGCTGTGTTGGACATTATAAGCAAGGGGATTGGTGTGAATATCCTTCTCACGAGAGTCACTAGATTCAGACCACTTGATCTGGCAAACGAAAGAGCAAAATCTGCTGCCGCTCACAGTGTGAGGCTGGCTATATCTTTTGGCTTGATTTCTACGGTGATAGGGAACCCGGTTCTTATCAGACAGAATACTAGAATTTGTGAAGATTGCCATTCTGCTGCGAAGAAAATATCGGATTTGAGTCATAGAAAGATAATAGTTGTGGATGCGAAGGTTGTTCACCGCTTCAGAGATGGACGCTGCTCTTGCAAGGACTACTGGTGACAAAGTATTATGAAACACAAATAGGAGAAATTGCGGAAACAATTGCCTGGCATGGTCATCTGAGGGGATGATACAAAAGCGATCATTCCGAAGCATATACAAACGTATAGGTGAACAAGCACATACAAACTTTGTGGAATCTGTACATTATGTGTGTACCATATGATACAAAATCGATAGTTTTCATATAACTGCTCAACATAGTTATTCGGCAGGCCAGATTCTGTCACCTTTGTTTTCCGTGTTTAATTAGCTTTCAAGCAAATACGAAAAAAGGGAAGGGAGCTTCAATTGAATCTTCAAAATCACCTCATAAACCTTCCAAAACTGTTGGATTGGCGAGGCACATACACGATGTACGAAAACGGATTTGGAGGAAGATTTGTCCTATTGATAGCATCTTCTCGATACCAGGCAAACTCCTCATTATTATCAACTTTTATCGTTTCCAAGAATTCCACGTGGCATTCACCCACATGAGGGGCAACAACGGTTAGCATTGTTCATGTCAATCCTCTCTTTCCGAGAACAAATAGAGAAAATTCCACTCTCGATCATCGGAAAACTCTCCCGGTCTATAGAAAACATCGCTGTCCCTCTGTCCTTTTGTTTAACAGCCAAACGAGCAGGAAAAGATCAAATGGGAAAGATCAAAACAGAGCAACCCCTTTCAGCCCTTTGAAGCAAAACTGCAGTCCAATGCTCTCAAACTCCATAATCCCAAAGAGTAGATTCATTCACAGGGGAGAGAGAGAGAGAGAGAGAGAGAGAGAGAGAGAGAGAGAGAGAGAGAGAGAGAGAGAGAGAGAGATGGTTGTTGATAGATACATCACCCCAATAAACTCGCCAAGGAAGAGGTCCACTACTCTGCAGTTTCTGTTCGATCACGACTTACGGAGCCCATCGAGCAGCAATAGCCCGTCCCGGAGCATCGACTGGAGGCAGCACTCTATGGAAGAAGAGATGCTCTCACTGATATCACATTGTTCCTCTATCTTCACTTTCTCTGACCCTGTAGAGTCTCCTTCACAGCAAGACGAGAAGAGGTTTAAGCTCAACCAACTCCTCTACCTGGTGAAAACCTCGAAGAAGCCATTGGACTGCGAAGTATTGGTGCCCCTGATGTCGATGATCTCGGCCAACCTCTTCCGGCCGCTCCCTCGGCCTTCCAACCTCTCGTTCATATCGGACTTGCCTGATGACGAGGGCTTCATGGCAACCGCTTCGCCCCTGTGGATTCACCTCCAGGTCGTGTACGACATTCTCCTCCGGCTTGTCACAACCACGGACCCTAAGAGGCTGCAAGACCACGTTGACCACCCTTTCCTTCTGAACCTTCTCGCACTCTTTCAGTCTGAGGATCCCAGAGAGCGCGAGAGCCTGAAGAACGTGTACCACATGATATACTCGAGATTTACCTGCCACCGTTCTATCATGAGGAAATCGATGAACGATGTGCTGCTGAACTATATTTTCGAGACAGAGAGGCACTGTGGCATCGGTGAGCTGCTCGAGATTTACGGGAGCATCATAAACGGGTTCACGGTCCCTCTCAAGGAAGAGCACAAGCTGTTCTTGATCAGAGTGCTCATTCCCATGCACAAGCCAAAGGGCATGCTGATGTACCACAGGCAACTGAGCTATTGTGCGTCTCAGTTTGTGCAGAAGGAGCCTGTGCTTGGAGGGATTGTTGTGAGGGGGATTCTGAGGTATTGGCCCGTCACTAACTCTCAGAAGGAGGTCTTGCTCATTGGAGAACTGGAGGAGCTTGTGGAGAATATTGACCCCGATCAATACAGAAAGTTGGCTCTGCCCTTGGCCACACATATAACAAGGTGCTTGAATAGTTTAAATTCTCAGGTAAAATAAACAGCTTCAAATCTTGCACTTTCTTTTAATTAGGAGTCCAATGATGAACACCTCTCAATGCGACAGCATCCATTCTTGAAACACCGGTGCTTTATCTGACGTTCGCCGACCTTAAATTTTGTCATCTATGTCTGTTTAGGTCGCAGAGCGGGCACTTTACGTTTGGAACAATGAGCAATTTGTGAAGATGATATCGCTGGCACTGGATGAAGTCTTCCCTGTTGTGGTTGAAGGCATGGAGAAGAATCTGAAGAGCCATTGGAGCAGCAGCGTACGACAACTCACGGAGAACGTCAAGGAAATGTTGGAAGAGATGGATCCGGTACTGTACTACAAGTGCATCCTGGAGATAGAACCCCGAGAATCCACCTCTCGCAAGGAGGGAGTTAGGAGGAAGGAGAAGTGGGAGAGAATAGAATCAATAGCAGCAAAGAATCACTTCCTGTGAACCCCCTTAACCTCGACAATGTACATTTACTTACACTGAAGACAAGAAAGAAGAACAATCTCTGGCTTTAAGTTATTACAGGATATCATTTAGCAACAACGTAAGCGACATGATCAAGTGTTTCGCCGAAACTGCAGTTTGTTTGACTAGGCATCAAATTCCAAGTACCTAGACGGCCATCGACCGGTCATAAGTCCTCAATAGGAAAATCCATCTCTCCGGCTGCAACTGCCCATTATCGTCATTCTTCTTCTTTTGCATTGTTCTTCATCTCTCCACACCAACGAACTTCCGAGGATCCATCTCTGCTGCCAATACCACCCCCTAGAAGTATCTTGCATTCCCCCCATACTCCAGTATCAGCATTAAAATTAAATACAATCCAACCACGCGTGGAGATAAATCTGAAAAATGCTCTTGCATCACCCTTTCTCGAATTTGTCTACTACAAAGCATGTGAAAGTAAAACTACACAGCACACTGCTTTCTTAGGCACCTTAGCTGATCGTGGCGATATAACTTTACTAATTTGCTGTCACTGAGTGACCGATCGAGATTATAAGAAGGAAATTTTAAGGCCAGGCAGAATGCTCCAAAAATACAGTCTCGCGTGTGACAATTGAGAGGTAAATCCCCCGAAAAAAACTAAGTCTTTACTTCGGCTAGTGAAGATGGTAGTGCTGGCTTTGGATGAATTTTTCCCCAAAGAAGTTGAAGGCATGGAAAAGAATCTAAAGATGCATCGGAACAACACCATGTGGCAACACAGAAAATGTTATGTCAGAACTGTACTAGAACTGCATTCTGGTGAGGGCATGCAGAGAATCCACAGCTGACAAAGAGGAAGTCCAGAGGAAGGAGAGGATGCACATTTG
Source organism: Psidium guajava (assembly GCA_016432845.1). Classification (NCBI taxonomy): domain Eukaryota; kingdom Viridiplantae; phylum Streptophyta; class Magnoliopsida; order Myrtales; family Myrtaceae; genus Psidium; species Psidium guajava. Next base: position 16,550,684 of record CM028225.1, read on the forward strand.
CTTCATGACAAGAAGGCAAACAAACAATGTCCAAGTCATATCAGATACTATTTAGAAACAACAGAAGTGGAACACTTAGGTTCTGTTTGATAACCTGATTAAGTGTTGAGAACTGCGAATTCACTTAATGTGGTGAGGGAGGGATTACTTGATTCATTCAATAGCAAAAATAATTGACAGCAACTGAAGTATTGCCAACTATATTTCTAAAACCTATCAAGAAATGTCATTCTTCTATCTTTGGTAAGAAATTAATAACATCTGGCTATCACTGTTCAGTTATAGTCAAATAACTTTTCGATCCACTTTTCAGTAATTAGGATTATCAGCACTAAAAGTTCACTATTTAATATTTCAGCACTAACTTTTCAGTTTTATTTGTGTTAATTCGACCCTTAGCATTTCACTATTCCAGTTTCCTTTACTTGCAAAGCAATTTATTCCTAGTGATTAATAATATTATCACAAAATCATCTTTTCTGTAGAGTTTTGGACATTAATAGCCCATATATCTCCATTCTACAGAATTTCTGCCAAAGATCCCTCTGTGCTGCCAATAATACTACCAGCATCTTGCATGCTCCCGTACTCCAAGACATATCAGCATTGAATTTAATACAATGTAATAATGCGCATGGGGGTCAGTAAATCTGAAGTTTTCTTACATCACCATACTGTGAATTTGCCTTCTACAGAGTATGCGATCTCGCATATCACACTACCAGCTTAGAAAGTCAGCTGATTCCAGTACCAATCCTCGACTCTACTAAGTTACAATCACCAAGCAATTACACAGTATGAGAAGAAGTCTCTAAAATTACAGTCCAGTATGACAATTGCAGGTATTATCCCTAATGAAAGTAACGTCTCATGTTACCTCAGCACTTATGAGCAATGTGTTCTGACTGTTTTTGGCAATAGAATAAACATTGTCCAGAAATGCCAATCGCAGCCTTGAGGTCCCCCCAGTATCAAATGCACTACAACTATTCGCGATGGCACTCCATCAACATGAAATTTGCTGTCAGTTGCTACGATCAAAGTATGCTCATCATGTGCTCTAACCATCCCAAGCCACTGCTACTTTAAACCGATAGGCAGAAAGAGAGAAAAATGAGAAACGATGAAGACTGATTGCTGATGCATCTACCTAAGAAGTGGCACCTTACCCTTAGATGATAGACTGAGGATTCAGAAGCTAAACTGTACATACTGTACTCCTCAGATCCTCAGATGCTTTTCCCAATCACTTTTGCCTTGCTGCAGCCTGCGCAGGATCTCAGAGTTACACATGTAGAAATATGGAAAAGACAAGGACACTAAAAGAAGAAAAAAGCTCTAGTGTAGTATTAGGTAAAACAATTCCATAACCACAGAGAAAAGGAAGACCAAAACGTTGACAACTAAGGGCCAGATTGCTGCAAGGCAAACTGTGTAACCACGTCTTATGCCAAAACAGTATTTTATGCACCTACATCTACCTCGTCAAAGAATGCCTTCGCCCCACACTAAACATTGATGAGACTATCATCAGATCCGCGATAGAAAAGCAACTATGAATGATAAATCATCCAGTGAGAGAACCTTCTTTTAGCAGCTTACGGGTCCAAAACATTTACCGTTATAGCCCCAGCCAAAGGGCAGGGAAATGGAAAGCTGTAGCGACGTCCTATATGTGGCAGGTTAAGAGTTTTCCAAACCTTGGATAGGTAAAACTTTGGATTGCACTGTTTGGTGGCTTTTCTGTTCCAAAAGTAACATCTATTATTAATATGGAAATGGATGCTAAATGATGATTTTAGAGCTATAAAACCTGATAACGCCAATTTCTTCTCATTTTGCTGAGTTGGCATAGTTAGCAAAGGATTAGCTTTACTATTCCATGTCTATGGGCATTCCTTTCATTTTGTTGTCAACCTTCTCTCATCCATCATCATTTCTAATAATATTTTTCTAGTAGGTCTCCAAAAGTTCCCCCACTTGAGTCTTTACATACAGCAACTGAAAACAATAAGTCAATTCCACACATGTTACCTAAAACATTCCCAAACCAGTGTTTTTGGTATTAATTCTAAGAGTCACAGCTTCCAAATCTATCCTTGCATTTGTCGCTCCCTACTTAAAGCTGACTATGAATGTTGTGACATATGTTTGTAAATTTAGTTAATTGAGTAGTGAGAAAATCATACTGTGCGAATAGAGAAAGCTAGACATATTCAAAAAAAGACCAAGAAGAAAACACTCTTTTGAATGGCTTAGAAATTGAAAGTGAATATGCTTTTCCACATGTTCGTGCTAAGTTGACACTATTACTTTCTCCTAAAACTTTCTTCTCCATCATATTAAAGTCGAGTCTACATAGGGTAGAATATTGAAAAGAATGCATTTCTCTGCAAAGCAAGAAAAGGCCCTTGCCTTTTGGAGCTTCTTCATCACGGAGTCCTCAAAATCTTGATAGCCAGCCCCTACAAGATCATTGCGGAGCTCTTTCTCCACAGGCTTGTTGACACTTGGGAAATCTGTCGCTACAACTGGCTGTAGGGGGACGACCAACAAGGGATTAGAAAGATCTCCACACACAGTTCGTGTGGCAGCAACCTAGAAAAAGTGACATTCATTGTAAGGGTATTGCATAAATTGCGAAGTAACATAAAATGAAGGTAGAGGATAAAAAGACATACAGCAGCATCTTTAGATGCCATGACAACGAGTGCAGATCTTTTCTTCCTAGTGACGACATCTTCAACCTCACCAAACACCGAAAACAACTCCTTCAACCTCTCTACGGTATAGTCAGGGCCACCCATCTCCCAGGAAACTTTGAGAACCTTCTCCTTGTCCAGACCAACCCCACCACTGCTCTTCCTATCCTTTCCCTCACTAGCAGCCTGTCCCTTGCAGGAAGCTGGAGGAGGACCCTTATTCGCATGCATAGCCCGAATCCTTTCTATCTCCTCCCTAAGCTTCCTAAGGATCCTCTCCTCTTCATTTTTTGCTTTTGCAGCAGAGTCAGGAGCAAAAGCCGCTCGCTCTCTTTCTTCCAGATCTGAGACCATTTTCCTCCGCTTTGAATCTTGCTGCGACCGGCGAAGGAGCTGCTCGCGCTTGACCCTCAGAAGATCATCGAACAGCTTCCGGGCTTTCTCGTCCTTCAGAATCTCGTAGGACGTTTTAAGCTTCTGGAAATTGGCATGCGCGTTCGGATCATCAAGCCTCTTGTCTGGATGCAGCTCCAAAGCTTTAGCTCTGTAAGCCTTCGAGATCTCCTTCTCGGAGAGCTGGGCGCCTTCTTCCCCAGAAGGCAACCCCAGAACACTGTAATGATCCACGTCAACGTCCATATTTCCGCCTGCCATGGAATAAACAGCTCACTGAGGAGCCAACACGAGAAAAAACCGAACCCACGACACGTGAAACGAGCAGGCTGTGCCGGATCACTGAAACTAGCAATACGCAGAATAGGTGGCATCGACAATAGCAATATCCACATACTCAACTAAAACCACTTGCTGCCCCACGAGAAACATAAACCCTAAACGCACCGGGGCAGCAATTGACAGCGAATTCTTGAGAATACCGCGTCAACACAAGAATCGAAGATCCGAAAACGAGAGAAACTGAAAACAAGAAACGAAATTCAAGCTCGATATCTAAACGAGCCCTCGCTCAGGCGCTCGTGGTGGCTTAGGCGCACCCATAGCCTCTACCTCATGCACGCAGAGAAGAAGGATGGGGGAGGGGAGTCATACCTCGATGGCGCGAGACGGCGGCGGAGTGGCAGCGAAGAAGACGCAGGGCGGAGGCGACGACGCCGGTGGTATGATGCCTGTGACGTGCTAATAAATTTAGGTGACAAACTCGATTTTCACTCTATTGTGGTGAAAAATGATGCTCATATCAAGATGGAAAAGCATATGTTATAAATAAAACACAAATTCTGATAGTAAACAAAATAAAAATCAAACATTAAAATGGTTTAATGACCACCAAAACTCCATCCCCCCTACCAATTGAGTTTGTTAATGACTCAAGAAAACGACTCGAGAACAAGAATACTAAATCGTCATACATGATAAATAATAATAATAATAATAATAATAATAGTCACTTAAAATATTGCGTCGAAAACCGACTAATATCAATGTAAATGTGGAAAGGGTCCATCAAAACTACACATCACATTTAATTAAGATACATTGAGAAATAACATAAGAAAATATCTAAATTTTCTTTTTCAAAATTTTTTTAAAATTGAAAAATAGCGAAATGAACAACATCTCAATTTGAAAATTATCCAAAATATGCAATAAATTATGTAGCTAAAATAAATTAACTTAATTGACTTGGCCTTATCGCCGCGTGATTGAAAGTTTACGCAATGTGGAAAATCAAATGTTGTAGCAGAAGAAGAGAGGTTCCAAAGGATGTATATGGTTCTGATTTTTAATTCCTTTAATATACATGCAGAATACAAATCTGATTAGAAAGAGTGCATGTGGTTCTGGTTATTAACTTTTTTTTATATGCACTTGGAATATGAATGCGATTCAATCGTTTTTGAACAATTTAAAGAAAATGCTAGCATTTCGATATGAAAATCAAGGGCATATTGTTTTCTCCTTTTGGCGTAAAATTATTCTCTCCAATATTGCGGAGAAAATAAAACTAAAAATCATACCTGCACTTTAACGATATACTCTTCTTTTTTTACCTTTTCCTTTTTTTTAATAAGTAAGTGTGATATTGCGATTTCAATTGTGAAAATTTTCTCTCCTCCACCTCTCATTTTCTTCTCTCCTCTTCACTTTCCCAAAAAAAAAATCATGTGAAATTTAGCTTTTCTATTTTCGATGATTTCATTTTCTTTATTTGAAAGTTACTTTGTCAAATAAAATAAATCGAGAGATATGCGCATTAGCTGATTCATCTATGAGAATGAAATTGATAGCCTTATATAGATATAATTCGAGCGCAAGTCAGAAATAAAATCAATCCATAGAAAAAGTTAACGCAACCAAAATTAAAGAATAAAATAAATAATTCTTCAAGAGTTAATCAAACTTAAAGAGTTTGATCAAATTTTAGCATTTTTCTTCTTCCCCAAATTCATCTAGAATGGAGTCTAATTTAAATAGCGTTGTAGAATTGCTTGAAAAACCCGACAACTGGCTTGATTGAGCCGGTTTGTGGATAGAAATGACCATGTTGAATAATAAATCAAACTAAACACAAGCTCGTCTCAATTGATGTTGACCTATATCGCACAAACATTTTTCAAGTTCTGTATGCTATGTCATGTTGTGTCGAATACTCTCTAACACTTCAATATTCTTCGACGTACGATCGATACATGGTTAGTGCTCTAAATACACCAACAACAAAAGAGTCTAGCATCTCGACACAAACAAGATTAATTTTAAATATTTTTAATAAATTATGAGTCAAAATATAAATTTACCATATATATATTAAGTCATATATGTAGCTACCCTAAAATTAATATTTTCAACCGACCTAAAAAGAAACATAATCATGAATCCCTATTAAAAAAAAGAAAGAAGAAACTTGTTGATGATGATTTATCATGTACAACTAAAAATAAATATCTAATATATAATGTGTCTTAACTTATTTAAATTTTTTATTTTTGGAAAATCACGTAGTGTTGTGTTGTATTGCGTGTCATGTCGGTACTGTGTAGGTTTTGACCGCAGGGTTCTCTTCTCTTCTCGCGTACCCGCCTTGAAATCGGACCGGACCGGACCATTGAGCCGGTTTCCTTTCCCTGACCCGGACCGTTGCTCACTCGAGCCGAGCACCGTCGCTTAAAAGGAAAGTTTCTTCTTCTCTTCACCACTGAGTTCGGACTCGCCAAAGCTGAGTAGCGAGTGGGAGCGATCGAGTTGATTCATTCTCAATTTCATTCGCAATCACACTCCGGCAAGTTTGCCTATTCTCCTCCGAGTGCACATTGAACACACCTCTCTCTCTCTCTCCGCCTTCTTCAGCAGATTGGCCACCGTGTTTGTCGTCAATCTCTGTGTATATCGCGCAGATCCGAACCTTCCCGGATCGCCCGTCGCCGTTGCTCGCCACACTGATCAATTCGCGCATTTGTCGCCCCGGATCGAAACTCGGGCGTGGAGCGGAGGTTCGGAGCGGTTCTTGGTTGTTTGCTTGGAAATGGCGACTGTTTCTTGGGATATCTGAGTTCCATAACGAGTGAGTGTGGTTTTCCTCGTGATTTGTTCTGTTTAATTTTGTGCAGCGTTCGAATTAATAAGAAGTTCGAGTTTGTGAAATCAGTGGAGACAGAGAGTCTGCGATCCGTTTCCTTGCGAGCGCATCGTCGGGGCGACCGTGGGAACCACAACTCCTCGGCTAAAGGTAAGCACGAAGTGCTTCTCTCTCTCTCTCTCTCGGCACTTTTTTAGTTTAACGAATGTGGTGTCTCTGAAGAGATTATCGGATGAGATGAAGTTTATATTAGCTTAGAAGTGGAGAAAGTTTATGGCAGTTTGAGAAATTTTATGCTTTTGCTTGATGAAGGGGCATGTTTAATGAGGAGAATTCGAACAAGTTGTGATTTGTTGAATTGCAGATGCTGAAGGAGGTTTTTATTCTCCGGGGAGATTGGCGCACGATTATCCGATGAAGGTCATGTTCAGGATGGGCTTTGTTCGGCTAATTCTTGTCGCGGGCATCATCTGGATGTTGCTTATTCTCAGTGTGTTGCTGTTTCATGTATGGTCTTGTCAATCTTCAGTCGCTTTCTTATCAGGTACTTCTGCAACACCTCTTGTTCTTTTTGTCGTATGCTTTTAGTATACCTTTCAATGCCACATTTTCGAATATGATATCATACGTTGAGAATGGAATTTGGAGATATCTGTCTTTTGTCATTCAAAATTACATTTTAAAAATACACACAGCCTGTAGAAATTATTGGATTTCACAACTGAAGCTTGTTTATATCTGTCCTCTATTGGTTTTGGTCCTTCCTTTGATCTCTAATTTGCTGTTGCTCTATGGAGATAGAAAACTTATGTTTTTCCAATATTCCACTCATGCACTGGCATTATGAGTTAGGACGATGAGTCCCACAACAAAAAATAAATGTCTATGTGTCACGCCCAAAGCTTCCTAATCATCATACCATGGTTTTTTTAAGCATCACCTAAGAGAATAATTGCATCACACAAAGCCAAAGCAAAGAACTGCCTGATTTAAATAATCATCAACTCTATTGAAAAGAAAGAATTACAATATAACATCCTTCTTAGCCTAAAAAGGGAACTTAATAAATCCTATTAAGAATAAAATCATAAAAGACATAAGACTGCTAATTTATCTATGATTGGAATCATAATCCCCTATGACTCTTATTTGATTTGTGGGTCCATCTTCACCAAAACTTGGTAGAAACGTCAATATCTGAACAAATATCATCTGCAAGATTTTGTTGGCTGCATGACATCACCACTAAATATTTGGGGTGTTTCCTCATAATTTGTCGTCGCTTTATCACAAATTGATTTTTCAAGCACCTGTTGCTTCTTTTATGGTTTTAAGAAATAGGTACATCATTTGATTTATCTAATTAGGATAGTTAGACTTTAGTTAAAGTCAATAAGTTTGCCTGTCTGACTGGTATTGCTGATGGCAACATCAGGCAGCACCGTGTAATTTGCATGAGTTCTAGTTGGATAAACTTGACATATTAGAGTTGCAATCAGATAACCACGCAGTTGATTTGTATACATTGCTGTTCGCCAGCATGAACACTTTCTTCATTTGAGGTTTCTAATGACAAGTGAGCTATTTGATATGCAGCTATTTGCAATCGAGAGAGCAGGGTATTTCTCATGTTAGACACGATGGGCCTGGTACCAAAACCACAGCATCGTAAGATGGCAGAAATGCTTTCAAATTGAAGAATTTGTCTTTACTTATGCTCCAAATTTAATATCATTGTGCTTATTAATCAGGATGTCCAATACCCGTTGCCAGTGATCCTGATAGAGTCGCTATACCAACTGGAAGAACGCCGGACAAAATTGTTGTGAATTTGCACTATGTTATGGAGGATGAACAAATTAACAATGCACCGAAGTCACCTCCACTTTTTGGAGGACATGAAACTTGGTCACAGAGAGAAGAAAGCTTTAAGCTCAATCCAACAATGAAGGTAAAATTTCTAAATCTGTTAATTGATTTTAAGTGGCAGGAAGTGTTATTCTTGCACATTCGGGTTGAGAATGACACATTTGGTTGGGGCATAATTTTTCTATTGCATAGTATCTTCTATTTGCATATTTCTTTCTAAATTAGATCTGTTTGGTCTTTCTGCTCCCTCTTTCCATGGTCTGTTGTTACCTTTTATGCAGTTTAGACCATGACCTTATTGTGGTCTCCACATTGTGTGCCCTTTAGGTGCATTGTGGATTTATCCGTGATGGTGGTGCTGAGATGGATCCTGTTGACATCAAATATGTGAAGAAGTGCAGATTTGTGGTTGCATCTGGCATTTTTGATGGATATGATACACCACACCAGCCGTCAAATATAAGTCACCGGTCGAAGAAGCTCTTTTGTTTTCTAATGGTGGTTGATGAGACATCTCTTTCTTTCATCAAGAGCAATGTGACTGTAAGGAAGGATGATGAGGGGGGACAATGGGTGGGAATTTGGCGTCTCGTGCTTTTGAAAAATTCACCTTATGATGAACCCAGAAGAAATGGAAAGGTTCCGAAGATTTTGACCCACAGATTGTTCCCTCAAACGCAGTACAGCATCTGGATTGATGGTAAAATGGAGCTGATAGTCGATCCGTTGCTAATGCTTGAAAGGTATTATTCTTATCTATCTGATTTGATTTAAGTTGAGGAGAAAAAGATGTTTGGATTATACATTAGGATCTGTTAATGAGAAAAATCATGCTGACTAATGCCCTGTTGAGCATACTCAATATCGAATAGTTCAATTTCTGAAGCATTGATTACAAAGTCAATGCATTAGAAATTGTAAAGTTCCCTGTTTAACAGGTGCTTCTAGAGTACTCATTGACAATTTTTTTTTTATATGTTCACTCGTAAGTTCTAAGCTTTTCACTTCGGGTTCATCGACTGCCGACCCCAACTAGTTTGGGATAATGGTGATGTTGATGTTGATGTTTACTCGTTAGTTCTCATTTCATGGCCTTAATCAAGTACTCATGAACCCTCAGTTTAATTACTTTCCATTTTGTTTTCAGCAACTGTACATTCTTCCTATTTTGCCATCTTCAAATCTTCCTTATTAAAGTAGTAATAATAATAGGCCTCTAATGAATTATTTGATTGAGAGAAAGAACTCAAAAAACGTGGTTGTCTAATGGGGAAGGCTAGGTGCACATTTAGAAGCATCAATGTGATGGACCTTAGTAACCATTACCTGAGTTAGAATAACGCCTTACTGTAATACTTTTTGGAAACAGATGTGCTTTTTTGGCTAATATATGTGACATTGTTCTTGAGTGTTGGATCTGTGTTTTATTTGCAGATATTTATGGAGGGGGAAGTATACCTTTGCAATTGCCCAGCACAAGCATTCTCGCAGCATATATGAGGAGGCTGATGCAAATAAGCGCAGGAAGCGATATGCTCGGCCTCTTATTGATCTTCATATGAAAATTTATAAATATGAGGGGATGCAACCATGGACTCCTGAAAAGGGGAACCCAAGTGGTAAGAAGCAGATTGGAGTTGGTTATTTCACTACACAATTGTCTCTTTGTTTGTTCATTAATTTGACATGTTAGATTTTGTGTCCCTGCAATAACATGATTCCTGAAATAAAACCGATTTGGCTCAATCTTTGGGCAAGGTAAGATTGATGAATGGCGGTGGTGGACGGGGTAATCCCTTTATTTTGGAAGAGTTTAGGAAGTGGAACTGTTGAAATGCTCTTTGAAGGGTACACGTTATTAAAGAAACTGCCAAGAGTCAATAGGACAGATAGTACTTTATGTTACTTTGTAGAAATTCTTGTTCTTTTAGTGAATGACACTCCATTTTATTCTCTCTTCTGCAATTACATCTTCGTACTTGGTATCTTAATGCAGATGTTCCTGAGGGAGCCATTATCATCCGCGAGCATACGGCAATCAACAACTTGTTTTCCTGCTTGTGGTTCAATGAAGTCGATCTATTCACACCTAGAGACCAACTCAGTTTTGGGTATGTCGTCTACAGAATGGGAGGTGCTTTCAAGTTCTTCATGTTTCCAAATTGCGAATACAACTCGATATTTGTGCTACATCCACACACTCGGGAACATTCTTCTAAGATTGAGTGGGTGAAAAACATGAGTGAGTTTGAGGGAAAAGGTAGCATTTTGAAGGAGAGTCGGGGAGGCTTAGGCCTGTGGACGCCTTATCCAGGGAACTTGAATGAAGTTGTACTGCCTCCTGTTGCCAGAACTTCAAAAGCAGGCTGACACTCTTTTAACGCATCCATTTGGCTTGTTTGCGTACTTTTTGTTCCAAGTAAACCCCCTATGGATTACACTTTGGGTACACCACATTCTAATTTGGAGAAGACTTGGGGCCACGGGAAGGAACTGTAAATCATTTGGAGGAGATGAAGGAGAATTGCTAGGCCTGCTGAGAGCAGAGCGTTTTAAGGATGACCAGATATTCGTATATCCATGCCCAACTAAATTGCGGAGAGGAACAAGCAAAACCTCGCTGCTAGTGTGCACATGAGAATTGGCTTTAGTTGAAGAGGCTATACGACCTGCTTACTCAAAATGCTCCTTTTCAGCTGGTGTGGATGTTTTTATTATTCGCCAAAGGTGAATCAATGGTAAAGTTTTGCTGTTGCAACTACGATGAAGGTCCTTAGTTTCGGTAATGCTTAAATTTGTTGATGTAACTTTTCCATACATTGCAGAGTAATTAGGACGTTTTACACCCATTATGCTACTAAATGCATTTCCTTTCACTGATGCTTTGCTTCTAGGGGATTTTCTGCAACTTCATTTTGAGCTTCTGTAACTATGTCAAGGTGGTATCGTCGATTTCACCGAGCCCTAAGCACATTGTAGTGAAGCAAACCCAGAAAACGAAGGATTAACTCGTGAATTTGAAGCTGCGTGGACGGTTGCGTCAAGCTCTCATTCCTCCGTTTGGGTTCATGTAGGCCAGGAGAACTGATGAACATTTTTACCCAGATGATAGATTATGCCTTTGATGGTTGCGACGCTGGAGAACTCAGGCTTGCTACTAGAAAAGGATAGTCTCCGGTTCGGTTTTTGACACCCATGGATGCCAGCTGTAATTCATTCTCGGGACTGAAGTTGCCAATTGCTATAGTAACACGTCACCTCTACTTTCGAAAAAGCAAGTTTGCTTCCCGTTTTTAACAAAAAAGAAAAAGTGAAATGACTAAAATTACCTGCCCTCGTGAAAAAGCTCCAAAAAACCCTAATCTTGAATCATCCCCCACACGGCTCCCCTAAAGCAAGGCTCACCTAAAACTAGTGTTACCAGGCCGGACCTACTGATTCAATAGGTTATCAATATCAACCTGATCCCCGGTGTGATTCAACAAGGGATTGACCTGGTCTCCGATCCAATTCAATTGGGGATTCACCTACCCTCCGACCTTGACGAGGTAGGACTCAGTGTTCACAGCCGCACTCTGAGGTTACGATGCCATGGGCAACATATCAGGTCAAGGCCATTAAAGTGCAGTAAGGCACTGGTGCGCCCGCGAGAGAGAGATGGAGAGAGTCTGGCAGGTCAGAGGAGAAGAACGGAGCAGGGACGCAATACCGTCCAGTGCCTGAATGGCATTGGTACCTTATGTGGCTGCGCTGGGGGTTTAGCACTGAGTTCCGGTGGACAAGGATTTGTATGTTGGTGAATAGGAGAAAACGGCTACGCATATTTTTGGAACGAAAATCGACTGTCATAAATAAAAGAAGTTTGCTAAAGTGAAGGTGCTGCAAATTTGGAAATTCCAAAGTAAAGAAATCCAGGGGATCATGAAGTGCAAACTCCCGTCTTTTGTGCTTTCCTCGTGCCCGAGTGTTTCTGCAACATTCTCACACCCACATTCATGACAATATCATGACGATGGCACTCAGATATCGATGATTCACGCACTTCAAGTGCTGCAAACTTCTTTGATGCCCTCAATAAATCTCGTCATGAAAACACCAATTGGGTGATACCCAAACGACTCTACTCAAAACATACAAGAGTTTTCCTATAAATGTGGACGAGCGACTTCCCACTTGGATAAGGAGTAATCCATGTGAATAGACAAAAATAACAACCCAAGAAGTTCTGAATAAAAGATAAGTGGTGGCATGAGAAAAAAGAATGTTACATGCAGAAAGCAATTCAAAGTTCCAGAAGCCCTCACTGTTCCTCAGAATTCTTGGCTCGAACCAGAAGCTGACCCAAACCACAGAAGTGACATAAATTACCAGGAACATTACGTCGTCTATGCAGCTATTGCCGAAAATTACAAGTCTGATTTGCTGATCAACTATTTTCAATAGAGCTTTTATTCTATCATAAAGCAGAGAAGCAACCTGGGAAGGAAGGCTCATCAATAAACAAATCCTCAAGCTCCAATACAGATAATAATGCTGGATATCTTCAACATGAGCTGCTTTCCATCATCAATGGGCCACATCTCGGCTATAGTACTGATCAAGCGTCTTTGCTGGTATACGGTGAAGAAGTTCACGAGGAAATATGCGAAGCAGTGTCCACGCCAGATCTAAGGACTGGAAGATTGTACGGGTGTCATATGCCCCTTGAGCAACAAATTTCCTCTCAAACTTGTCTAGAAACTCCAAATATAACTGTTTCATTCAAAATAAATCCCAGTTAATTATTCCAGCTACAGAAGTCAGAGATAACGAATTCATCAAAAACTAGTATAATTGTTATAGATGAGTGAAATAGAGACCAAATCCTCCGAAGAAAGAGCTTCCTCTCCAACAACAGCTTTCATTGCCTGGACATCTTTTCCAATAGCATAATTTGCATATAGCTGAAAAGGTCAAAGTCAATAGCCTAAGACAGCTTTATATTGAACAAAGGAAATGCAAGGTGAACCAGTTATAACCATGTAACCAGTACCTGGTTGGACACATCAGCATGATCCCTGCGCGTCATCCCCTCACCTATGGCACTCTACAGTATAGTAAAGCAGTAATGAGCAACCTTCCGGGGAACTATCAAGCAACATAAATGATGGTGATCACTGCAAATTGGATCTATATCTTACCTTCATCAATCGTGATAGGGATGGGAGGACATTAATTGGCGGGTAAATCTGTTAAATTGAAACCAAGCAAAACAATAATTAGTCTCAGAATAGAAACAGAATTTCTATGAAGAAGAGTAGTAAGAAAGATCACATAGTTGGGCAAAAGTATCTCTATTGCAGGTGAAGCTCTCAAGCTACGTGATGACCCAATAAAAATTCATTACAGGTGGAACTATCTCAAACACCAAATGCACTGAAGAAAGACAGCGTTAAACCAGACATTTAACCTCACAAACACTAAAAATACTGTGATGTTGCAGTATCATTCGGTCAATCATTTTGGTGCATAAGTATCCATCAATAAGAAGTATAATGATCCTTAAGGGGAAAATCAGCCCCCTTTCTTTTGAATCTCTACCCGTGGCTTCACACTCCAGAGATCAACTAATCAAATGTTAATTTATACGGGGGCTAACTAGATTTAGTCTAATCCACAGAAACTAAAATGCTTATGGAGTCTCTTGATGAACCGGAAGTTCTTTTTACCTGCCGGTTTTGCAGCTGCCTGTCAATGTATATCTGCCCCTCAGTAATATAACCTGTTAGATCTGGAGTAGGATGTGTAATATCTGTTCCAAACAATTCAAGTTCAGGCATACATTTTCTATATGAGCAGAAGGGATCAGTAGACGTGGACAGAGTCCTCAAAATGCAATACCATCATTAGGCATAGTCAAAATGGGAATTTGTGTAATTGAGCCTTTTCGTCCTTCAATTCGTCCAGCTCTCTCATAGATGGTTGCCAGATCTGTATACATATACCCAGGATAACCACGCCTTCCAGGCACTTCTTCACGGGCAGCAGATACCTGCAGAAACAACAAGAAGTTTACCTTAATATTTCCTCTAAGTACTAATAAAAAGAGTTGAGGTCCAATACAATCAAGATTGGGTATCAAGAAAGAAAAAGAACTGATAGTGATGGTGAAAGAGGTATCACAGATACTATTACTCCAAATTAATACTGGGCAAGGAAGTTCTCTATCACCTCACGAAGAGCATCAGCATACGAACTCATATCCGTAAGAATGACGAGGACATGTTTCCCACATTCATACGCCAGATATTCTGCTGTTGTAAGGGCAATCCGGGGAGTAATGATTCTTTCTATTGTTGGGTCATTGGCCTGAAAAGGTACAAAGAAAAGTAGAGCAAGGACAATACACCACGTAAATCTATCTAGATGACATATCTGATAGCAACATAACGCAGATGCATCATGTGTGCTTCTGTGACTGGATAATTTACCAGATTGAGAAACAAAATGACTCTTTCCATTGATCCATTTTCTTCAAAATCCCGTTTGAAGAATTGAGCTGTCTCCATGTTCACTCCCATTGCTGCGAAGACAATGGCAAAATTGTCTTCTTCCACATCCTGTAATGCCCGGAACACATGCTCTGAAGAACCCCATCAAAACACACTTGACTCCCCAAAAAAACTTGTAGTGCCATTGTGAACAGTCTCTTTGAATTTCATGTGTGCATGCTTGTAATGCCTCTATGTACCAGAAAAAAGTTGAGAAACACAACATGCAAAATGCGAATTTGATTACCATATAAAAGGGAAACGATTCCTGAACTAAGACATGACATATCTTGCATTAAGAATTGAGCCCAACTCCACAACAAAGATTTTTGATTGGGAAAAAAAAAAGTCGCTAAAACTTTTCAACTTCTATATGATAAACCATGCAATCCTTTTCTTCCCGTACCAAAGAACTCATGTGCCTAAACACTTAAATCAATTTCTCATTTTTGCCTAGTTAAGAACCATCAAACTCAGTGTTTTTCTTCAAGCATGTTTCATACATACACAAAACTTCAGCTTTCCCTATTAAACACCCTTCAGAGGCATACTCATTTCAATCACAAGTGCATAAAGACTAAAAAAGCCTACCCTACCTCCATGAGATTATTAGACTTCTCCAGCCGCTTTACCAAACCAGCTTGACGGCAAATCTGAGCAGCTATTTCATTATGGGGAAGACCAGCAGCAGAAAAAAGAGGAATCTTTTGTCCTCTGGCAATTGAATTCATAACATCTATAGTAGAAATTCCTGTTTGTATCATCTCTTCAGGATAAGTTCTTTCACTAGGATTGATAGAACTACCTGAAATAACATACAAACAACTAATGACCAATATGACGGTTGGAACATGTAGCTTAATATGCTTTTCCCAGTGTATGCTAAGAAATAGGATTGTAATTTCTATGTACTCAAATTACTCAAGAAACACAAACCCATCTTACCGGAGATGTCGAAGTAAGCTTCAGGCAAAATAGGAGGACCATTGTCTATAGGCTTGCCAGAGCCATTAAATATGCGCCCAAGCATATCCAGTGAAACAGGTGTTTTCAAGACCTAAAAGATCAGAAGGTCAGACGCTGAGCTAAATGATGAAAACAGTGAATCCCATTGACGCTCCAAGGGAAACTGTGGATAGGAAGTTGAGAAATATTACAGCCACAATGCACAAACGTCACATAACACCCTCCACAAACATCCATATACATGGATATGATAAGTAATGAAAAACTTGAACATACTCTGGCTGCTAAGCACTAGCAACTCATTTCGTCCGTCTAATTCAATTGAAAAAGACAGCTCAACTATAACATAGCAGTCTGTCTTCTTTTAGGACACAGATTCGTCAGAAGGAAAACAAAAAGTTCACAGATCACCAAAAGCAGTGGTGTTGTTCTATTAAGGACAAGAACATGCTCTGAGCTCTAGCTATACAATCAAGCACAGAAAATCATGCAAAAAAAAAGAATCGAACTGTCTTCTGTTTTTTTCTTTGTTTTTTGTTTTTGGGCTAAAGAGGATGCAACTATTCTCAAGAGAAATGTTAAATGAAAAACAGCTGTTTAAAGTGCTAGTAATTCCCCATGTTTGATTAGGTTCTCGTCTAGTTAAAATCACATACTTTATAACATGATGCTTTGCCTTAGCATCAGTGTGGCATTTCAGCCCAGTACAAATGCTCTCATCAATACAGTAACCATATTTATGCCCCCGATTGAAGTCCTAATCCTCTCGTATTGCATAAACCTTTGTAAATATTCACCAACTAATTAATATAATGTTATCAACATAGGCCTGCCATATATTGAACTTTTTTTTTGTCCAACATATATTAACCTTGAATATCAACAAAATAACATCATATGGCCATCACCTCTCCCGTAAATTGCACGGTTGTAAATTTGTTGTCGATGCCAGATGTACCTTCAAAGACCTGACCATGCACACAAGAAACACAGTAGCACACCGCATTAAGTTTTCCGCCCCAGACTACACCAGTACGAAAAGGAATTGGCCAAGTTTTGCTTCAAATTTATACGCCAACAACAATCAACAAATAAAAATTAGATCTATTGTAGCTTCTCATCAACAAACACACGCACAGATATATTTTTGTATGGATAGACTGAAAAATATATACACACAAATACATGTATGTGTGAGCCTTTACAAGAGCCATTGTGGAAGGCGGCAATTAACAGGTGTCATTGGAAAGTTTACCTATGCTATATATACAAATGTAAAGGCTCAAAGCAATCCATTTGATTAATTTCACAGCAGCAATACCATAGGCACACCCATCCTCAACTTTCGCAGTGATAACTGCTGCTTAACAAATATCTAAATGGCACATAGGTTTAATAGACCAAGCATGATAAGCAACGATAAAAAGTTGCCTGTTGGTTTATCAGTTTCTCAGATGCAAACTATGTAATTAGAGTAAAAACTTGAAAGTATTAGAAAATTAGACAGTAAAGTAAAACCAGAAACACAATTCTATCACAACTGTAACTGACAAAACAAGGTTAACAAGGATGTAAAGTTACCAGTTGCTTCAAGCTTAGCTTAGATACAATGTTGATACATATATATAATAAAAAAGACAAGGTCTCGCAATGTAAACCAAGTATCAAAACAAATATTGAAGCACTCA
Organism: Psidium guajava; assembly: GCA_016432845.1. Lineage (NCBI taxonomy): Eukaryota > Viridiplantae > Streptophyta > Magnoliopsida > Myrtales > Myrtaceae > Psidium > Psidium guajava. The sequence goes on from CM028225.1 coordinate 16,567,974, forward strand.
AGAACAACAATTACCTGAACAACTCACCCCAAAAAAAAAAAAAAAAAATATTACCTGAACAACAGCTCTTTCACCATCAACTTCTAAGACTTGTCCTCGTCGCATTGATCCATCACCTAGCCGAATATTAACAATTTCTTGGTACTTGGGCCCCTACGCAGTTAATTAGCAAGGCTAAATACAACGAATGCAATGAGAGAGAGAGAGAGAGAGAGAGAGAGAGAAGATGACAAAGAGGGTGCTATAACCAACCTTGACTTTGTCTAGTATAACAAGAGGCCCAGCTACTCCGGAAACTGTCCTATACTCTGCAATATATCAGAACAGATGCTAAACCATTCAAGAAAAGAACACTCTAATTTCACTTGACTGAGCATTCCTATGTCAACATGAAGGCATTACCCATTTCGTATTTCGTATTTATAAACATTTAATTTTAGAATGAGAATTTTCAAGAACTTACCCATGCCAACCTCCAGGGTTCCCTCTTCCATATCGTGGCTGTTTTCTGCCTTTACCATATTGAAGCTTCAAATACACAACACATCAAACAATTCAGAATAGATAGATGGTAATAGCAATGGCCAGCAGCAAAGAAATGACGACATGAAGCCAATCGCATTGAACAGAAAACATCAAGATACATCCATTCAAATTATGCAAAAACCATTGTTCCCTCGAAATGAATGCTCCTCCGATACAGAACCGAATTAAGTATGCCCGAATTGAGCGCTTCTAACACCAAGTCGACGGAGCTCCACATTGGCATTGGACCGAAGGGTACTACAGAATTCCCCATACAAACATAACCCTTGAAAAATTAGTATCCTTGATCCATCTCTATGCTCCAATCAATACGCCGCAACATAACAAACCAAAAAGGGACCCCACAAATCAGAAATTCATCGACGCAGAAACAAACAAAATCGGATGGGGCATCATCCACTTCATTCCGGGGGCAAACGAAACCCTCCTCGACCAATCAATTCCAAATCTCAAACCGTGACGAGAGAGCCAGAAACGAAGATCACGAATCAGCGAAGATCACACACGATCATCGCCCTCAATTGCGGCGATCCCCATCCTCTGACCCACTCGCGAGCCCAGCAAAGCCACGACGAAATGGAGAGTAGGAGCACACCCAATTGGCCAAGAAATTGAGGGCAGATCTCGGGAGGAACGTTTACCTCGATTGATTTTGGAGCGCAGAGCAAAGCGTCACAGAGGAAGAAGATGGGGGCAACAGAGACTGAGATCTGCTGGACTTTGAAAAATAAATAATTGTATTGAGAATTGAGGGATTTATGAGTAAATATTTATATTTTATTTTTCTATTTTTCGATTTGGATTAAATAATAATTGGTAATAATTGTAATAGTCCAAAAATCTTGAGGGCGCCCATGGCATCTTCTGAACCACATGAGTCAACAGCTTGACAAAGTGGAGATTTGAGCAGGTAATCCTCTCACATGGCTGTGGTAATTTTTTTTAAAAATTCTTTTGCAGTCGATAATATTCCAAACTAACTTTTGAGTTATGGTGAAAATATTAAGATTGATGTATTAAGTGATGTATAAATTTCAATCCAGTTTTAAAATTATAACGTGGTAGAGATATACTTTTACATGGTGGTACAAAAGAATGAAAAGATTAAAATTGAGGGAAACGAAAATGAATATTACAAATTCTCATTGTACTCTTCCTCAGTAAGATTAATAAAAGAAATGAATCAAATAAAAGTAAGAAATATGAGATAAGGACACAATAGGTATCATAACTTTTTTACGGTGCTTACTTGAATGGCATAACTTTTTCAACCACTTACTTTCACTTCAAAAAAAAATTATGGCACTCAAATGATCAATTGAAAAGTTATATAACACATAATAATTAGAAAAAAGTAATGGCACTCGACAAAGGGACGTACACTTGATGATCGAAAAAAAAATTATGACATTCAAATGAGCGTTGTACAGAAGTTATATTACTAGTGGTGTATTTTCCCTCAAAGATGGTACATGGAGAAATCATAATATCATAATAACTTTTCTAAAGAGTGAATTTATTAAGCACAATTTCTCAGTGGCATGCCTGAGTCGTCACAACACATCAGGGTTAAACATAAAATGCAACTACCTGTGCCTAGAGAGGTTTCCAAAAGGTTTCCAAAATACCTTATCATAGATGGCAACATGCGTAACAAAAGGGTGTCTACTACATATAGACATCAAAAGACACATACGCATGTGTCACGGGCCGGTTGCGGAGGGCCGACTCGTGCAGCGACTTAGGCGTCCTGGGATCGGTGGAGTGCCCAAGCTAAGCCTTTTCTAACCCGGATCGCGTAGAGAGAGGAAGTTCTAGAGAGAGAGACTCTGGGAGAAGACCTTTCTATTTTTGGTGGAATTATGAAATGAGAAGGAGGACGCCTCTTTATATAGTAGAGGGCCTCAGATTACAACCGTAGGATCTCTCCTAGATCTGATGGCTCAGATTTCATCTACCGACTCCCTAACCACCGTCATAAGTACGGAACATTCTGGAAACTAGGGATATTTACAATATTACCCCTCTCCGGAGTATTCTAGAAACTCTAGAAGAAAACCCTAGAAAAACCCTAGGGGACCCAAAAATAGCAAGTCTTGGGGTATTTCCTGATTAGATGGACGACCGGCTGGGGCACGAAGACCTCGGCCCGTGTCATTCTCCCCCACCCATTCGAGCGCCGTCCTCGGTGCTCCTCGCTCGGGGCAGAACTTGTCAGCATCAGTTTTCTTTTGGCCGCCCGCCTCCTTTCCTCGAGTCGTCGGCTTGTTTTGGTTTCTGGTTTTGCGTCCACGAGAGCGCTTCTTCTTCGGCTTCGGGACCGGAGTCTTGGTCGATGTCTCGACCGCAGCATAAGTCTTCAGCGACTCTTTCTCTCCTTTAGCCGCTCCAAGGTCTTCCATCTCCGGGAACAACACTAGGGTTGGCAACTTGTTTTGGGATTTTGTGGGCAGCTCCCACTGTTTCTCTGGCTATTGCACTGGTCGGAACCCGTGCTTTGACTTGGTCGGCGTCGGATTTCTTCGCTTGGCACCCACGAGTCGAATCATGGAGATGCGCTTTGACTCTTTCACCTCAGTGCGCAGGCTCACCACGGTCGGGCATTTGCGGTCGGTTATGATGATCGACTTAGTTCTCAAGTCGATTATAGCTTCTGCCCTGTCAAAGAAGTCCATCCCCAGAATCATATCATAGTCGTCGAGCGGGATTACCTCGAGGTCGAGCCTGTTTGACCAGTCGCCGACTTCAATCTTGACGCCTCGAGCAACGCCGGTAGCTGGTATATCCTCCGCGTTGACTGGTTTGTACCAACGATCGGATGGATCGATGCGAAGTTTCAGCCACTTCGCCGCCTCGCTCGAGAGGAAGACGTCTGTTGCCCCCGTGTCCACCAAGGCTTGGAGAGTCTTCCCGTACACCTTGACGTCCACGAAGTATAGAGTTTGCGCGCTCGGGGATGGTTTGGGAGGTGAGCCAGGCCGCACGGTGTTGATCTTCTGCATTACACCGAGCCGCACTTCCTTCGGTTCCTCTTTTTTCTGCTCCTCCTCCTTACCTTCCTTGGTAACGACGGAGTATAGCGTTTTGCCTTGGTTCTTCTTTGGACAAAGCTGTGTCCAGTGGCCACCTTTGCAGATTCCGCACGGCTGCGAGGGAGGATGCTTAAACCTGTCCTCCTGGTTGATGTAGTTTTGGGGTCGGCTACCCCGGTGTTGGTAGGAAGGCCTGGATGAACCTTCACCCCAGTTTCTTTCTCTTTCACCATGGTCTTTTCTACCACGGTAGGAATCAACTTCTTCGTCCCTGCGCTCCGCGCCACGATCAGACTTCCACCCACTGCCTTTGTGCTTGGACAAATCGGCTTTGTGGAAATCAACCAGCGACTCGGCCACGGAGATGGCTTTTGTAATGCTCTTGACATCCCGTCGCCTTAGCTCGAGCTGCGCCCACGGCTTGAGTCCGTCCATGAACGCTCCGAGTGCCTCCTCTTCACCAAGATTCGGGATTTGGAGTTTGAGCTCGGAAAACGCCTTCACGTACTCCTAGATTGTTCCTTTCTGCACCAGGCGATGTAGCTTGCTGCGAGCTTCTTGGGGAGCATGCTCAGGGTAGAAGTGATTCCTGAGCTCTTGGACAAACTCGTCCCAGGTTTCGATGTAGCTGGATGAGCCTTTTCTCGCCTCATCGAGCATGAATTGCCACCACAATATGCCGTTATCAGCGAGATATAATGAAGCAACTCGTACCTGAGCCGCAGTGTCGTTTATACCCATGGCCAAGAAGTACTGCTCCATGCTCCAGACGAAGTTGTCCACCTCTATTGCTGATCGCTCGCCTTTGAAGTCCTTCGGCCTCAGCACGTCAATCCTCGGCGCGTTTTGTGTAGTGGTTGCACCGTTTGCGATGCTGGTTTTGCACAAGACCAGCTCAGTCTTGAGCCCTTGAATCTCCATCTTCAGCGCCTTGATCTCGGCTTGATGGGAGATATCGTTTTCTTGTACGTCGAGCTTCAAGGCTTCGATCGACGCCTCGAGAGCTTCATCTTTCATCTGGAGCGGACCGATCGCTCCGTTCATCACGAGGGAGAAGTCGTCGCGAAGCGTTCTGTCAACTTCAGCGATCCGATCCTTGACGTCGTCAAGACCGTCGACCAGCTCCATCATCGTGGCTCTCATCTTGGAGAACTTTTCGTTGAGCGCGGCCATTGCTTCAGCCGACTCTTCACGTCTTCTCGATCTTCCACGTCTTTCTCGTGGCACTATCTCCTGGGGGTTTTCTGCCTCCACAATGTGTGCAGGATCCACCTCTGGGTTAGCCATATCCTCGACCAGGTTGTTGCTCTGCGATCTCACGAACCGTTGTCTCTACGGGGCTGCTCTGATACCACTTGTCACGGGCCGGTTGCGGAGGGCCGACTCGTGAGGCGACTTAGGCGTCCTGGGATCGGTGGAGCGCCCAAGCTAAGCCTTTTCTAACCCGGATCGCGTAGAGAGAGGAAGTTTTAGAGAGAGAGACTCTGGGAGAAGACCTTTCTATTTCTGGTGGAATTATGAAATGAGAAGGAGGACGCCTCTTTATATAGTAGAGGGCCTCAGATTACAACCGTAGGATCTCTCCTAGATCTGATGGCTCAGATTTCATCTACCGACTCCCTAACCACCGTCATAAGTACGGAACATTCTGGAAACTAGGGATATTTACAATATTACCCCTCTCCGGAGTATTCTAGAAACTCTAGAAGAAAACCCTAGAAAAACCCTAGGGGACCAAAAAATAACAAGTCTTGGGGTATTTCCTGATCAGATGGACGACCGGCTGGGGCACGAAGACCTCGGCCCGTGTCACATGTATGCATATATATACACATGCCTTCGTACACACTTGCCATCTAGTCTTCCACGACCTCCTCAGGGTTGCTATATTCCTTTGGTTCATTGTTACTACCTCCATCACCATCACTATTAGGCACAAAGGATCCCGCATTTGATCACCCTGCTTAACATACCAGGAAATAAACCTACATGAAATTATAAGCATATGCCCTATATTGACCCATAAAACAGATATATAGCAAACAAAAACTGAGACAGATAAAAAAAAAACAACATCATCAACCAAAGCTTCAAAATAGATAGGTACTCCATAGAGGTAATGAGGTGGCATGTCCATAGCGAAGAATTTGAAAATGTCACAAGAGTGAGCCATAACCTAGCAAGAGAAAACAATTAAACATTACACTACACGATCCACGTGCATCTTAATCAAGAATTCATCCAGGACAACCAATCAGAGATAGTCACATATCTGAGTCGAACATCTATAACAAAAATCTTCTTATAGCATATGAATCATGTTATACACTCGCAAGTTCGTACATAATTTCAAGTCATATTTCATTTAACATTTCGCGATTCATTGTTCATTCCCTGCTAAGACCCACAAATTTTATCAGATATCCACACAAGGCACTTTTAAGATTTACACACACTTGGGCATCTTAACTCCTAAGGCATTCCTTGATCATATAGCCAAGGTATCCCCGATCACATAGCATGGGCATCTAAAACTCCCGGGGCATCATTGGGTCGCTAGTCAATGGGTGCATTTTACATTTCCTACTTATACACTCTCGCATGCAAATTTTTGTATGTCATGTTATTAGGCATTTTGCAAATCATTCAATCGAGTCCACTACTACTCAACATGCATAGAGAGCAATCCCATATAGACAGTCCTCATATCACTTTAATAAATACTTCATTCAGCATACAATACTTACTAGGCAGATTTAGACCCTAAGTCTTAGCATCATATGTTTTTACCAAATAAATTTGTAAAATTATATAAATTGAAGAGTCTGTTAGGAGTATGCCCTAAAACAAATATGTGATAGTCACATGTATGGCATAGATATTGTACTATTGATATTATATTAATGACAAGACGCTTATTTAATCATCTTGTCCCTTTATTTTAGATGAATAAAGTCCATTAGATCAGTTGAAACTGATATCCATTCTTAAGGCATCAAGAATATGTGTGACAGGTTATCAGATGGTCTCTAATTTTTAAATTGATTCCTGGTCAAAGGATCGTGGATTGGGCATCCATGAGCCAATTGAGACTAGTGTGTTTGCAGCCCCGTTATTGAATATTGGATACCCAATAGGAATGATGAGTCCCAAGTCATTGGATGTTAGACGTCTAAGTTGGAACACAGATGTTCGTATCGAAACGAGTTCGATCGAATTTATTAAACGTGACAAAAGAGCGATTGACTAACATGAAGGCTTCATGCTTGGTTAATGTCTTAATCGCTCTTGGCTTTAGTGTGTTAATGATTCTCAAACTTGAGCCGCGATGCTAACTTGTATATTGGATGGTTGTAGTTCACATGTATGATATTGGCCGATCATTGATTCGCCTTTATGCATGATGGTCATAGTCCTCCATATACGAGTCACAGCGTGGGCAATAGTTGGGATCTGTCTCCTCATTAGATGAGGTTAATGTCCTATGAAATCTATGCGTAACGGTGCATTAGAAAGTTTTTGGCCAAGGTAGAAGTTGAGAAGAGTCTCGCCGAATGCATGTCAGATAGATTTGTGCATATAATCAAATATGTGGGTTTGACTTAGATATCCATGGCCCTCATTTGATCAGAACTTGGTAAGATGGAATGACTGAATAACACCGAACCAAGACCAACAAGTTCACTTTGTTCTCTTACTTCATTCTGACTGGGTGGCCATGATATGTTGCTAGACGTCATTCACGGTTTATGGGATTTAAGGATTGATTTGGGACGATCATTTCCTTGAGAAATCTCACTGCTAGTTCAGGGTGAACCTAGGGATGTCACATACTTTAATCGATATTTGGCGATATCCATAACGAAGATGAGATCGCGAGAATGCGATAGGGCTATTTGGATAGTCAAAAGGAGTTAAAATAGATTGGATTCATTTTCTCTTTCTAAAGTTCACTAAAGGACAAAATTGATGACACATGCATGACATCATGATGATGTCATGGATGATGTAATGGTTACATCATGCATGCATCATCATTGGATAAGGATTGTTATCCAAAGAGAAAGGATAAGAAAGGTTATCCTTGAAAAGTTAAAAAGTATGATAGGATTTTATATCCGTTTGACAAAGACGTTTTGGTATGTCAAACGATGTGATTTGATCACGAAACTTGAAAGATATCAAGCCTAGAATGTCTAAAGCCTGTGGATGACGGTCGCTGCCCAAAACAACAGCATTTGGGAGGCCACAACTGGCTAATAGGGCTGGTCAAAAGTGGCAAAATTGCCACCCTTTAACGCCCCTTGGTAGGGCCCACGTAGCTGGTCAAAGGCGGCAACTTGGCGCCTTTGACCAACAACCAGCTGGCCATGTAGTCCATGTGGCGGCCTCCTCTTGGCTGCCACTTAAGGTACCCCCTCCCCAAATTCTCTCCCTTACTCACCCTCTATAAATAGGGGTAAGGGGCCTAAGGTTCCAAGGTTAGAAACTCGAGAGATTCACACACATACGTGCCAGATTTCGTAACAAAGTGAGCTCGAAAATTAACTAATTCAGATACATAAAGGTTGTGTTTCCTTTGGTTGAAAATGAAGGACTCTGATTGAGATGCCGAGAGGATTACTAGCATAATCCGAGAGCCATTTCTCAAAATCTTCATCTTCCAAGTGGCATAAGTGTCAGGGTGTGCCTGAACTAGAGGCCCGACACCTCTTGGGCTCGAGGACAAAGAGGCAGAGTCGCATCCATCCTCTGTTATTTCAGGTACATTTCTACACTTGCTCTAGAAAGTGCGTTTTTCGATTAAAGTATATGAGGACTTCTACGACGATCTGGAGCGTCGTTTGAATTTATTTTCTTTCACTACGTGTATGACATGTTTTCATGTATGTGACGAGCGCCCGGGACCGCCAGAATCCCAACAAAGTCAATAGTTTAAAGTGTGTCGAATAAATTTTGTTCCAAATTCATTTTTATTTGAACCCACAAAAAAGAAAGTTTTTCTCACAATTTGTGACTTGCTTATATAGGGATAGTTTCATGCATCAATCGAAATCATCATTTTTACTCAAGTATATTAGCTCGAAAAATCTCCAAATTTTAATACGTTGTAGACAAGACCATATCAACAAATTTTGTGAGAAGGGCAAGGTCTAATTAAGTTTGTACAGAATGCAGTAAAGCAAAAATCCACGTGAAAAATAATTATCCAATAATCAAAGTGGAGTGATCTAAGGGTGAGCATTTCATGTGTCAAAATTGCTCAAAATAATCCAAATTTTTTTTATATATTATAGCCCTAGATGTCTTATAAAACTTCCATGAAGACAATTTGTTCCAATTAAATTTGAGAAAAATCATAGAAAATTAAGATCATGCAAAGGTCATGGTAGATCTCACCAGACATTTCTAGAAACCTTGAATAAACATAGCCATTAGACTGATGATATGAGTTCCACAAATTCTCAAATTAAATCATCTTATATTTTAATATGTTATGAGAACTTCTTATGAAGAAATTTTTGGTCAACTTAGCACATAGAAAGCTCCACGAAATTAGTAAACCACAAAGGTTAGAACATATTCGAACTCAAGACAACACAATGAAGAACATGCATGGCCATTTTTAGACTTCCCTTATCAAAATCGAGCCCATGAAACATTATAGGCTTAATAACATCTTCATTTCCTGTTTGTACTAGAACTAATTAAATTACATATCTCAAATAAAGCCCTAACCAAATGACAACAAGATCAAGTAAGTGTAAAGTAAAGAAGATTGAACTTGCCTTTTGAACTTGAACTTCTAGCTTTAGAGTCTAGAGAGTGTTAGAGAATATGAGAGTTTGAAAATATGAGAATGAGGGGGAGGGGGTTTCAACCGAACATAGAGGGAGAGAGGGGGAGAGAAATTAAGTGTTAGAGTCAATTTTACATGAAATTATATTGGGTAAAGGTGGTGGCAAGAAATGATAAGACTTTGGGGCTAAATTATTGACGTAAAATTGAATAAAATTTTGAGTAAACATTGGGGGTGGCCAGCCAAGTGAGTAGGATTTTCCTATTTTACCCTTAGTCACATGATAATGCACATTAAGCACCCAAAATTAGACTATAATTTGTTTTATAGTCTCTTAGTATTTTTGGCATATATATAAAATTAGCATTATAATCCCGCAATTAATCACATGACACATTCCAATCAATGCTAAATGAATAGATTCTAATATCGTTATCATGTCTAATCAATTAGACAAAATTCTAGATATCATAACTCTTCCCCCCTTAAGAAATTTCATCCTCGAAATTTGGGATCTTACCTGTCCTTTTGAATAAGTGCGGATATCATGCTTCATGTCATCATCCTACATTACTTCCTCTATATCATGATGTTGCCATAAAATCTTAACTAGAGGAATCACTTTGCTCGTCAAAATTCGCTCCCTTTTATCTAAGATTTGTACTAGTTCCTCCACATGATTTACTCTTTCATCCACTTCTATCATTTCAAAGTCTAAGACGTGCTTTGGGTCAGGCTCGTGCTTCATGAGCATAGAAATATGAAAGACATCATGAATGTTAGACAACTTTGGTGGCAAAGCTAATTGGTGTGCCAATTCTCCAATCCTCTCAAGAATTTCAAATGGCCCTATGAATCTTAGGCTTAACTTCCCTTCCTTTCCAAATCTTGATACACTTTTCATTGGCGACACCTTCAAAAATACGTAATCTCCCATGCTAAATTCCAAAGGTCTCCAACGTCCATTAGTGTAACTTTTCTATCGACTTTGAGTAGTTTTAGGTCGGTCTCTAATTAACTTCACTACATCTAATGTAACTTGCACTAACTCTACTCTAGTTATGCTTCATTCTTTGACTTCGTTCCAATAGATAAGAATTCTACATGTTCTTCCATATAGTGCCTTAAATGGCGCCATGCCAATACTTTGTTGAAAACTATTGTTATAGGCAAATTCCATTAAATGCAATTTCTCATCCCAATTGCCCTTAAAGTCAATAATGCACACTCGCCACATGTCCTCTAATATCTAGATGACCCTCTCTGATTGTCCATCTGTCTGTGGGTGTAAAACAATACAGTATTGCAATTTAGTCCCTAAGGCAACTTGGAGACTTTTTCAAAGATTCACTGTAAATCTCGAGTCTTGATTAGACATAATCGTCATAGACACTCCGTGTAGTCCCACAATTTCCTTGAAATATAATCCTGCATACTTCTACACTGGATAATCTACTTGTATTGCTAAGAAATGAATCAAACTTAGTTAAATAGTCCACTATTACCCAAATAGAATTGTGACCTTTCGATTGCCTTAGCAATCCTTGCACAAAGTCCATCATAATGTGTTCCCATTTCCACTTAAGAATATCCAACGGTCTTAATGATCTCGTTGGCTTGTGATGTTTTTTCTTCACTTGTTGACATGTCAAACATCTTGTGACATGTTTGGTGATATCGGCCTTCATTCCATTCCACCGATACTATCATTACAAGTCCCGATGCATTTTCGTAACTCCTCGATGAATATTTAGTAGCTTTGATGAACTTTTGATAAAATCTCCTTTCCTAACTCATCATTATTGGGTATACAAAGTTGTTCTCAAAACTTCATGATTCCTTCTTCTGACACTTGAAAATCTGGTTTCTTTCCTTTTAGAGTTTCGCTTCGGATTCTCACAATTTCAGGGTCCAATTGCTGTAGTGTCTTAATTCTTTGTATAATCTGGGGTTTGATCCTAAGAGCAGCCAATATACTTGTAATGTTACTAACATCGAGTCTAATTTTGGAATTCAAAATCTCTTTAAGTAGACTCCACTCATCAATGATCATATTAGCCACTATTAGCACTGGCTTTCGATTGAGAGCATCTATCACCTTATTCACCTTTCTTGGATCGTACAAGATCTCGCAGTCATAGTCTTTCAATAGTTCCATCCATCATCTTTGTCTCATGTTTAGCTCCTTTTAAGAGAACAAATGTTTCAAGCTTTTATGGTCCGTATAAATCTCAAACTTCTCTCCATACAAGTAATGTCTCCATATCTTAAGACGATAATAGCAAGGTATAAATCATGTGTCGGATAGTTTAGCTCATACGGTCTCAACTGTCTTGATGCATAAGCAACGACTTTCCCACGTTACGTTAGAACACATCCAAGTCCCATGTGGGAAGCATCACTATATATTGCAAATCCCCTAGATCTCGATGGTAATGTCAAAATTGACGCCATAGTCAATCTCCTTTTTAACTCTTTCATTTCTCAGTCTGCTCAAATTTTGTATTCTTCTTTATCAATTGAGTTAACAGCTTGGCGAGATGTGAGAATCCTTCCACGAATCCTCGATAATATCCCACAAGTCCTAGGAAACTTCAAATTTTCATTACCATTATCGGTCTAGCCTAATCCATTACTGCTTCAACTTTAGCTAAGTCCACCGATATTCCTTCACTAGTTACTACATGGCCCATAAATATAACTCAATTCAACCAAAACTCACATTTACCGAACTTAGCATATAATTTATGCTCTTAAGGTTCCAAAGTACCGTCCTTAATTGATACTTGTGTTCTACTGGTCCTTTAGAGTACACAAGAATGCCATCAATGAATACAATGACAAATCGATCTAAGAATGGTTGAAACACCATATTCATCAAATCCATAAATGTTGCAGGTACATTGGTCAATCCAAATGGCATAACTAAAAACTTGTAATGTCCATAACGAGTTCAAAATACCGTCTTTGGGATATCTCCTTCCTTAATTCTCAATTGATAATAACTTGGCTTTAGATCAATCTTAGATAATATAGAATTTCCTTGCAATTGATCAAATAAATCATCGATCCTAGGCAATGGATAGTTGTTCTTAATCGTGACTTGATTCAACTACCTGTAGTGAATGCAGAGGCATAACGACCCATCTTCCGTTCTTTATGAATAACACTGGTGCACTCTAGGGGGACGCACTAAGTCGAATGAAACCTTTATCCAATAACTCATGCAGTTGCACTTTCAATTCCTTTAACTCCGTTAAGGTCATCTTGTATGGAGCCTTTGAGATTGCTTCCATTCTTGAAGTTAATTCAATCATGAATTCAACCTATGATAACCTTGGTAATTCTTAAGGGAACACATCCGGAAATTCTTGAATTATGGGAATTTCCTCAAGCTTTACTTCTTTCTTATCCTTATCATTCACAAATGCCAAGTAAACTTGGCATCCTCCTTAAAGAATCGATGAGCTTCCAATGCTGAAATGAGTGGCATGAATGTAATAACCCCATTTCCGTAGAATTCAAAGCTTGGTTGGTTTGGCGAGTTAAACTGGATCTTCTTCCTATAATAATATACATTAACTCATTCTTTGCGAAGCCAATCCATTTCGATTATCATATTTATAGCCAATAATACCAAGTTTGTCATCAAATTCCATCCACCTATGGTCAAATTACATCTACCAATGTTTAGCATTTCCCTAAGTTGGTACTCAGCCAAGGTTATCTTATCAGCTTCATTACTGTTCAATAGATGGAAAATTTTCTTCACTTCATCAATCCATTACTCGGCTTCCTCTATATCTCCCATCCTAGCAAAATTGGATGGCTTTAGCTTTAGAAACTACTCAATCAGTCCCTACACAGGATGTTCGCCAGCTCCAGCAGTTGCTGCTACTCTGTTGTTGAGCTCATCTCTCCATCATAGCTCTCACATTAGCTAGTGCCTTGAGAATCCCATCTACTCGAGGATTAGGATGGGTCCATTTGACACTTACAAGGTTCTACTCATCCTTACCACCTTATGCTACAAACTTCTGCACAACGATCATTTGTCATTAAAAGTGATTGAAAGGTATTAACTAATAAGTAACATATATTGCTTGGATCACATTAGTAACATCATTTACAGTAACAGATGTTGCTCGCAACACGATAATGGAAAACACGTGCATTTATGTAATTTGTGCATTTGCCCTAACCAATCCAATCACTAGTGCACCTTATCACTCCATGGCCAAAACTTGTGTACGATGTTCACGTTAGTGCCAAAATTTTCAAAATGAATACTTTAGTGCTAAGTTTGGAGAAAATTATTTGCTTCAATGTCGATCCAGCCAAAATTCGACCAAATGAATTACGTGGATTTTACATTTTAATTTTTTTTTATCTTATGTGGCAAATTTTTAGAAGTGGCTACCATGGTGGAAATTTGACATGGCTTATGCAAGTACAGAAATGAAAAAATAATGTCATTTGTGTTGTATAGATTCACAAACGACGATGCTTGGCGGCTTATTTTTCTCACTTTAGTGGGTCCTCTCTTGTGTAAAAGAGTTAATCACTCGATCCGCTATCCTCACTTGCTCATAGAGTCGCTGTCGTTGGTCTCTAATTGGTCGTCGCCATCGCTCGCTTGCCCTCATGAGTAGATATGCGTCTTCTGTCTCTAAATTTGAAAGTTAGGGGTCTGAGGTGAAATTAGGGTGAAATTAGGGCTCCAATAGCAAAATTAGGGTTTAGAGGGCAAAATTAGGGGCGACATGGCACAATTAAGGCTCAAAGTTGATGCGTTGGGGACTTCCACTTCTTTACTCACAACCTTTGGCTTTGGTTTCTTGATAAAGGAAGAGAGTGCACCCCTATAAAGAAAAGTCCCTTTTGGTGCAAGTGTAAAAGCTCTTTGGATGTCTTTGGAAACTGAAAATATTTTTTTATTTGCTAGGAAATAGTGAAGTTAATACTATAGGGACCTCAAATTCTTTAATCTGAAACATTGTGCATGATTTTTATTTTGCTTTGTTGATACTACATGACAAATAATGATTCTTTAATCAAAAGTAGGCCTGTGGGGACCTCCATGTGAATTTGTTTTACTTTTTGAATTACGGTGCCAATGTTGAGAAAAATTAATAATTGATTTTGAAGTTGACAAAACAATCCATGGCCTCTTCTATTTGAGTTAATGTAATGAAATGCTTGTTTTGCAGGTTATTCAAAGATGTGGGTTACACAGGATTTCATCTAACAAAAAACATTCAGATGAAGTTCTGAGGGACTCAGATACTGTATGGAGTTTAGACATTGGAATGAAGCTCAAGCTTTGAGAGTATTTCATGTGTAATGACCATAATATCAAAGATATTTTAGAGATGATTTAATCAATATATACATCATCACAATGACCAGAAAATTGAGCTAGATCGTTCTTGAAGATTCTCAATCTTGAAGATCAATCAAGGACGCTGATGAAAGGAGATGAACACAACTTACCAAATGAGGAACTCAGTCTATGGAAATCCAGGATCATAATTGTATGAGCAATTTGATCCAACGAGGGATTCTTTCCTTTGTCAACCTCAATGGCTACAAAACCTTTCTTTTTGATACAGTCTCATTCAAATGGGGACTTTAAAGTGTAATCTTTGAGCGCTTGTAATGGGTAGTTGGAGATAGAAGAGTATAAAAAGGAGGAGTCCCAAAGTCAAAGGAGTGGAGCAAGAGAGCAAATTCTAAATTCTAAGATCAAGGGAGTTTCATATTCTATATACACCTTGATCCAAACATTGTATTACTTAGAGTTGTGCATTCTAGTGTCAATAGTAGGTGGGAAGTCTTTCAACTTAAGAGCTAGCACTAAGTTGTAATTTTTTATTTATTTATTAGTAAAATTCAGTTAATTAGTTGTTAGCATGAAGAAATGGATGTAGGCTTAGACCAAAATCGAACTACTATAAATTCTTATGCAATTTCTCTATCCGTTGATTTCTCTATTTAAATATTGTGATAGTAGAATTGTGCTCCTATTGAATTTAAGCGTATCTCAAATCTTACTTGTGTTGATCATCTGAGAGATAAGCTTTGAGCTTATTAGTTTATATTTCTGCATTAATTTTAAAATTCCTTGGAATTATCTATTCATCCCCTCTAGGAGACACCACTGGCTATAACAATTGGTATGAGAGCTCGGTGCTCATTTTTTTTGAAGTGTTATTACTTCTGAGCTAACAATCTCCATGGCTAGGAACTTTGTTTCAACTTGGATTGAAGGAAAAAGCAACAACAGGCCATCACACTTTGATGGGAAGGATTATAGTGATTGGAAAAATAAATTCAAGGCATTCATCAAATGCCAAGACTTGCAGATTTAGGATGTTGCTCAAAAATGCATTGACCCTGCTATAAATGCAACAACCAGTGCAAATTCAAGTGTAGGGGACAACAACACCAATAACAACAACACTACTCCCACTGCAACATTATTTGCAATTGAGCTAGTGAAAAGAGATGCATTTGATGCCAAAGCTATTTATTCATTTATAGTGCATCGTCTCATACGGAATATAAATGTATTGCAAATTGTCCTTTCTCTAAAGAGATTTGGGACAAGGTTTATGTAACCTCTGAGGGAATGGACAGAGTTAAGGAGAAAAAGACCAACATCCTTCTCGGCTAGTATGATGTATTCGAAATGAAGCTCGATGAAACCGTGAAAGAGATGTTCGATACATTCACCAAAATAGTGAATGGTCTCATTACCATAGGCAACCAGTTTCAAGACCAGTGAGGCTCAACAAACTTTTGAGAGGTCTCATGAAGGATTAGGATAATATTAAGACATCAATCCAAGATACTCAAGAGGATTATGCCAATATCCATGGATGAACTCATTGGAACACTCCAATCCTATGAAAATGAGAGAATCAACGAAGAAACTCGTACCCAAGGTAAAAAAATCAAGTGCTCCCAAATCTAATGCTGATTCCGAAGATGAAGACAATGATGAATTAGCACTCATGGTCAAAATATTCAGAAGAATGGTTAAAAGGGTAGAAACATCAAAGGAAAAACGGATCTTAGACGATATGATGCAAGAAGATCAACCGAGACCAAAGAAGACAATAGAGAAATATTTTGTTTCGAATGTAAAAAGAAAGGGCACATTAAGCCTAATTGCCCACTCCTAAATAAGAAATGAAGGTGATGGGAAATCCAAGAAAGCTTGTAAGGTACATTTTGTTTCAAATGTAAAAAGAAAGGGCACATCAAGCCCAATTGTCCTATCCTAAATAAGAAAGGAACGGATGAGAAATCCAAGAAAGCTCAGAAGGTTAAAACTTGGAGTGATATGGAATACAAAAGTGATGAAAAATACGCCAACATATATTTAATGGTTAACTCAAACTCAGAGGAACAATATGAGGTAACTCATTTTGAAATTCCTTCTGAGGTATTTGAAGATATTGAGGAATTGTGATCAAATTATAAAATTGCTCTTAAAAGGATTTTTAAATTAAAAAAAAGGAAGCCTCTTGTTTAAAACAAAATGATGCTTCCCAAAAGGATAAAATAAATTTTCTCCAAAAATATTTTTCTCAAATCAAGGAAAAATCTGATTCGGCTTCAAAGAAAAATGAAACTTTACAAATCAAGAATGATTCCTTGAAAAAGGAAAACGTCTCTCTGAAAAAGGAAATTTTAGATATCAATAAAAAGTTTTCCGTGAGCTCAACAACTTTAAAGCATATTCTTTCTATACAAGTTCCATACTACAACAAGTCTAGGCATGGTCTTCAAAAAGAAAGTGATTTGACAAATAATTTTCCTAAAGTGAAAGAACGACTCAAAAGAAGACCTTCAAAAGGGGCTTATAAATCTCATTTTAAAAAACAGGTTATAAGACATGAGGGACAAAATCTTTATAAATGCTCTAATTGTGATAATCCTAATCATTCTATAAATTATTGTCCTAAGGTCTAGAGGAATACAAGGGATATTTTGAGATGTAAAATAGAACTCTAACCTAAAAGAACTCAAATAGATTTGGGTATCGAAGAAAGCTTGAATGCTTTTGTTGTTTGCAGGTACTAACAAGAAGAAGAAATAGTGGTTGTTGAGACATATCATTGAGGATTCAAAATAATTTATAAATATGTCAAAATTTGATGGAAGAAGTGTTTCCTTTGGGGGTAACAATAAAGAAAAGATTGTAGGTAAAGGAATTATGAAAATTGGCAACCTCTTCATTAATGACGTGTCCTTTGTTAAGGGTTTGAATTTCAATGTCATAAATATTAGTGAATTATGTGATATTAGATACAAAATCTCTTTTGTGGAAGATATGTGTTTAGGAATCAGCAAGGATAAAAAGTAATCTTTCACAGGACGAAAATATGGAAACATGTATCTTTTGGACATATCATATGAGGATATGCAATGTCTAGTATCCGTCAAGAATAACTCAGACCTTTGGCACAAAATGTGGGGACACATAAGCTATAAGCAATTCTCACAGCTCTCAACCAAAAATCTTGTAAAATGACTTTCAGATGTTAGATATGAGAAAACTAGCTTATGTGATACTGCGCACTTAGGAAACAAGTTAGAAACTCTTACAAATCTATAAATCAAGTTTTCACTAGTCATGCTTTGCAGCTACTATACATGGATATCTTTGGACTCACTCAAATCCAAAGCATTAGAGATAAAAAAAATATTGTCTTGTAATAGTACATGATTATACTAGATTTCTTTCTTGCTCACAAAAATGATGCATTCTCACATTTTGAAAGTATTGCAAAGAAAGCACAAAATGAAAAAACTTATTCTATTTCATGCATCAAAACAAACCATTAGGGAGAATTTGAAAATCAAATCTTTGCAAATTTTTGTGATCAAAATGGTTTTCAGCATAATTTCTCTTCTCCTCACACTCCTTAACAAAATGTGTATTTGAAAGGAAAAACCATTTTTTACAAGAAATGGCTTGAACTTTTCTAATTTAAAGCAAATCCCCTTTCTTATTTTTGGCAATTTCAACTACATGTTATATCATAAATCATGTTTTCTTTAGACCATTAGTTGAGAAAACCCCCTATGAGCATTACAAAGACACGAAATCAAATATTTCATACTTTTATGTGTTTGGTTGTAAATTATTTATTCTAAAAAATTAAATGATTGTTCATGTAAATTTGATGAAAGATCAAATAAGGAAATATTTCTTGAATGTTCCAATTTAAACAAAGCATACATGGTCTCAACAAGAACACAGGAACAATCAAAGAATCAATGAATGTGAGATTTGAAGATGGAAATGAGGCTTAGAAGTTAGTTGTATCATTTGAGCAGACTCCAACATCTAAGGACAAAACTTGATTTAAAGATATTCAAAATGATGATGATACCCAAACAATTGAATCTCCTGAGAATGTAAACCAAGGTTGTTCACCAGAGGATATATAAGATGACAAACTCAACAAAAATTAGAAGTCAAAATCAAGTCACTCAGCAAATCTTGTCATTGAAAAGAAGACGAGGTCAAGACTAGATCAAAATTAAAGAATTCCATAAATGCCTTTGCACTTGTGTCTGAGATTGATCCAAAAGGGATTGAAGAGACTCTTGCAAATGAAAGCTAGATAGAAGTAATGCAACAAGAGTCATATCAATTCAAACTCAGTGAAATTTGAGAATTAGTATCCAGACCTAAGGATCAGTAATTGTTTAGACCAAATGGGTGTTTAGAAATAAGATGGATCACAAAGGCAAAGTAACTAGAAATAAGGCAAAACTCAAGGATCAACTACGATGAAACATATACTCCTATGGCAAGGTTGGAATCAATAAGATTACCTCTAACTTATGCGTGCTATAACAACTTCAAGGTATATCAAATGGATATCAAGAGCACATTCTCAAATGGCTACATCAAACAAGAAGTATATGTAGAATAAACCTAGGATTTGAAGATCCAAAAAACTCAGAATATGTCTACAAACTCAAGAAATCTCTATGTGAACTTAAGCAAGCTCCATGAGCCTGGTATGAAAGGTTAATTAATTTTCTTGTTGAAAATGGGCTTCAAAAAGGTAAAGTAGACACAACTCTATTTATCAAAAGGAAAGGTAAAGATATCCTACTTGTTCATATATATGTTGATGATATAATGTTTGATTCTTCTAATGAAAAATTATGCAAGAATTTCTTTCAGATCATATAGAGTGAATTTGAAATAAGTATGATGGGAGAACTTACCTTCTTTCTTGAACTTCAAGTGAATCAAACCGAACAAGGAATCTTTATACATCAAAATAAGTATGCAAAGGAAATCATGAAAAAATTTGGTCAAGAAAACAAAAATATCACCAATGTCTTCCTCATCCAAGCTAAATAAGGAAAAGTAGAGCAAACAAATTGATCAAAAATTATATCAAAGCATGATTGGTTCACTGTTATATCTCAATGCTTCTAAACCTGGCATTATTTTTAGTGAATATATGTGTATAAGATTCCAATCAGATTCTAAGGAATCACACTTTTCAACAATAAAGAGGATTATTAAGTATGTTGGAACTAATCCTTATTTAGGATTATGGTATCCAAAGACCTCATACTTTATTTTATGTGACTACTCAAATGCTGATCTTGTAGGATGTAAGATAGATAGAAAAAGCACCTCTATAACATGTTAGCTTCTGGGACCTATGCTAGTGTCTTGGTACTGAAAGAAACAAAATACTATGGCACTATCAATCGCCGAAGTTAAATATGTAGCCTTAGAAAGTTGCTATGCTCAGATCTTGTAGATGAAGCAACAATTAAGGGACTTTGCTGTTGAAAATTCAAACGTAAAAATTAAATGCGACAACACCAGCGCAATCAACCTCACAAAAAATTCAATTTTGCACTCTCGAGCTAGGCATATTGAAATTAAATATCATTGCATTCGTGATCATGTGCATAATGATGATGTCAATATTAAATTTGAGGGCTCAAAGTATCAGTTAGCTAATATATTTACAAAGCCATTATAAAAGAATTCTTGTAAATATATTGGACAATAATTAAGTATTACTTTTATGCCTATTTGAGTTTTTTTTTTCTCAAGATAAGTTAAATATGCTTCTGAGCAAAATGTAACATCTCACAAAGTTCAAAATAAAGTCTTAAAAGTTACACAACATATAAAGATGATATGTCTTTCAAAGAGCAAAAGGATCATCTGAGGATATTTTCATCATTTGAAGGATATCTACATTAAGTTTGAGCATTCAAACTTTTGGCATGTAAATAGTTATTTTTGGCAAGAAATAAGGTATGCACAATCTCAATCTTTTTAATTTTGTGAAATATCGTGATTGTCATGATAGATTCATTTAAAATTGATTGAATATTTGTTTTCCAAAAATAATACGTCTTATTTTTCAAAATATTTTATTTTGGAAATCAAATCTCAAATCTTTTAGCTGTCAAAATCAATTTCCTTTTTGGTGAAATTACATAGTGAACCACTGCACCTTTATAAAACTCGTTCACCAAGCAAAAAATTTTACATTCTCAATCATCCTTCAAACTTTTCACACCCCCACTTCAATAAACCTTCGTCCAAAACTCTTCTCCCAAAACACCTTCTCTCTAAAACCTCTTGATCTCAACTTCAAATCATTCATTAGCACGTTGAAACCTTCAACCATGAAGATAGCAGCAGTTAATTGCTCGGGTAGAGTGGAACTCTAAGGACATAGGGCTCCTATCGATGACTGAACTAAGTTCGATCTATCAAGTCCCTCAGAAGATGAAGATAATCTCACCCTTGAGTAATTTCTGCTGAAAATTCAGATGGAAAAAGAAGCTGCTACAATAGCGAAGATTGAAAAAGCAATGCTTGGAGAAGAAGAGACATACCATGGAGAGATAGTGGATAAATACCATGCTATCCTTAATGAAAATAGGGAAGACGATACAGAAGAACCAATAAAACTTATTGGGTAGAAAGAAGCATAAGTTGAGGGAGTAAAGGTTTTTAGATACAACACTACTGTTGCAACCCTCACTCAAATTTTCCCAGACAAGGAGACCAAATAGCTTGCAAATCTGGTAAACTCTTTCTCTGCCGAACAAGCTATTTACTATCTAGAAAGAAAAATCAGACTTGCTAGAGCTATCTTGAAAGCTAATCATGGTTTGAGATTAAATGGAGGCAATGAAAATGCTGTGAAAATATTGATCAAGAATAATAGATTCATTATTGAAGAAGAGGCTTGGGATTTTATATTTAAAATGACTGAAAAATAAAAAGAGGTTGCCTCAAAGGATGTTCTTGAAATGTTGAAGATTAAAGTTTTAATGATGCTGACTCATAAGACTTTTGTGTTCATAATCTCTTGAAGTACTATGAAGAGAATGAGTAAATTGTGGCAAGAGCAGAGTATGCAGGATTGATAGTGAAGGAACAAAAGCTAGATCCTTGCTATATCCTAGTAGAGATAAAAGTTTTGGAAAAACTATTTATAAAAATGAAAAATGAGATAGACGATGAAATTGAACACAATAGGAGAATCAAGGCTCAGGACGAGTCATCCTTTAAAATTGGTGAAAATCAAGATGAGCTTTCAAAATCAAAGAAGTTATGGGACATTCTATTCAAGCAAGGAGAATCCAGAAACAAGCTGAGGAAATTAAAGACTGATTTTTATGTGCAAATACTTCAAATGAAATATCAGTTGGCTTTGCAAATTCAAAGTCTAAGGAATGATATGAACAAGAAATTCTATCTAACATTCCTTATGATAGAATAGAGGAACAGAAAGATGGACGAGATGGGAGAAAAGATTGACCTAAATCTGGAACAGTTATCCAAATTTGCTTTGTTTCAACTCCCTTTAGATCTTATGTTGCCCACATCCACAGCCATTTAAGCCCCTTCAACATCAATTCACCCTAATCCTCCCAATTAAAATTCTTTTTCATTTGTTTAAATTTTTTAGATTTTAGGTCTGTTTTTCTATTGAATTTTTTTGATTTTTGATTTGGATATCATTATTGTTATGATTAAGTTTTGCACTGATTGAACTTGAACCGATTATTGAATATATTATTACTAGTTCGATTTGTCTTTTTGTGCTGATGACAAAAACGGGAAAAAATTATCCCTCAATTTTTTTTTGCAAGAAGAGAAATGATGATTTGAAAAAGCAAGTATCAAGCTATATTTTGAAGCAAAC
This sequence comes from Psidium guajava, assembly GCA_016432845.1. Taxonomy (NCBI): domain Eukaryota; kingdom Viridiplantae; phylum Streptophyta; class Magnoliopsida; order Myrtales; family Myrtaceae; genus Psidium; species Psidium guajava. Next base: position 16,590,578 of record CM028225.1, read on the forward strand.
AGGTTCTCAAAAGAACAAAATTTTTGAGAATGACACAAAAATAAGTCATTATGTGTATAGATTTTCAAAAGAACATGTTTTGAGAATAACATAGAAACAAGTTGTTCTGTGTACACAAGCTTTGAAAATGACGTACTCATAGTTTTCGCTTTGAACATATACATTATTATAATCTAAATACACATTGATGTTCTGAGCCTATGCATCATTATGCTTTGAATATATACAATGTCTAAACTATTTTGATACAAGCTAAATATTACTTTGTCACAAACTATTACACTTCTTAGATCGAAATAGAATCAAATGTTTTGAATTTAAATGTTCAAGCTTTGAGAAATGAGGTAAACTCCATAAACTCTAATACAGGTTTAGAAGTTCTGAAGGCAAAACTAAGCTATGTTTTGAAAACAAATTCAATCACTAAATTCATCTTTTCTAGAACTTAAAATTTTGCTAAAGTTTTGTATGATCTATCATTGTTAGCAAAATCTCACTGAGTAGCAAATCATCATGTTACTTAAATTTTTTATACAAACAATTACTATATTTTTGTGAATATTTTTATCATCATAAAAAGGAGGAGATTATTGAGAAAAATCCATAATTGATTTTTAAATTGACAAAATAATTCATGATATCTTATATTTAGGTTAATGCAATGGAATACTTGTTTTGTAGATTATCTAACGGTGTGGGTTACACAAAATTTAATTTGGAAAAAAAGATTTAGACGTTAAACGGGGAGCTTAAACATTGGAATGAATCTCAAGCTCTGATAGAGTATTTCATGTGCAACGACCATAATATTAAGAGATGTCTTAGAGGTGATTTAATTAATATATTACATCATTACAATGACTAGAAAATCGACGTGGATCGTTCTTGAAGATTCTCAATCTTGTATATCAATTAAGAATGTGGATGAAGAGAGACAAACAGCTTACCAAATGAGGAACTCAATATATGAAAATCAAGGATCATAATTATATGGGCGATTTGATCTAACGAGGGATTCTTTTCTTTGTCAACCTCAACAGCTACAAGATTTCTCTTTTTGATATAGTTTTATTTAGATAGAAAGTTTGAAGAACGATTCTTAGACACTTTACAATGGGTAGTTGGAGGTGGAGGAGTATAAAAAGGAGTCCCAAAGTCAAAGAAGTAGAGTAAGAGAGCAAAATTCTAAATTCCAAAATCATGATCCAAACACTATATTACTTAGAGGTGTGCATTCTAGTATGAGTGTAACGCGAAAAGTCTTTTGACTTAAAAGCTATCACTAAGTGATAACATCTAAGCTGTTTATTAGTGGAATTCAGCCGATTGGCTACCAGAATGAAAAAGTGGATGTAAGCTAGTCAAATCACTATAAATTCTTGTGCAATTTTTCTATCCCTCGATCTCTCTAAATATTGTGATAGTGGAATTGTGCTCGTTGTTGAATTTGAGAGTATCTTAGATCTTACTTGTGTTGATCATTTGAGAAATAAGCTCGGAGCTTATTCCCTTGCATTTTCGCATTAATTTTAAAATTCCTTGGAATCATCAATTCCCCATCTAGATAACACCATTACTTACAACAATAAAAAATTGATACATTTATTAACTTTTTTTTCTTTTTGGTGTAGAAATAGGCATGAATCTTGTTGTTGTTATTGGCTGCTATGGCAGGGATTTTGTGATTAGCACCGACGAGTGGGATTACAAAGGTGGAAATGAAGAAAGCATTTTCATTGATGGAAGGATGTCATCTTATGTTTCATTTGTGAGGGATATAGTGTACATTTTAGGCTGCAAAGTAGGTAAATCGCTTTACTGTGCTCTTGAAAAGGGCTTGAGGAATGGGTTGAGATAGTTATGGAATGGGATGAGTTTAAGGATCTGATTTATCATTATCTTCATGGTAACAAAGAGAAAGTCTATGTTGAGTGTGACAATAATAATGGAGATGAAGAAAGTGGTATTGACGATTGGATTGGTACTTTCGAGAATGAGCTTCAAGAATAAGAAGCAGCTACACCAGTGCGTAGAAAGAAAGTAAGTATCTTTCCTATGATCTAACTGTAACATGTCTTGTTTTGTGTGTTGATATGAAACTTGAGGATGTGAAACAAAGAACTCTTGTGTTTCTTAGAAATATACAGGAGTTTTTTAAAACTAGGTATCCACAATGTAATTATGCATAGAGGATTTATGGCTTACTGAGCAAGAAGAGCAGGGCATTCCAAATTAGGTCCTTCTAGGAAGAACATATTATTTAATTATTTCGACACTAAAGATATCAAGTAGGTGGTTGTTGAAGCATTTCTTCAACATGATCAATGCAATACATGAGATTAGGAGTCCTCACTTAAAGAAGCTGAACAAGGAGCAAGTAGTGATTAACTTGTTATAGAATCAATGCAAGAGAGCTAAGAATAAGGTCATGACAATGCTAATGGGTTAGTATAAGCAATAATATGCCCAGATTTGAGGTTATGCTTACAAAATATACTTCAAAACCCACCAAGTAGAGTGTATGGGAGGTTGTGAAGAGGCCGGTGCTCGATTTTGGGATCATCTTTGATAGGTTTTATGTGTGCTTTGATTCATGCAAGCAATGATTTGTATCTTGTTGTAAAAAAGTTGTAGGATTGAATTGGTACTTTCTAAAGGATTTGTGCAAGGGAGAATTATTATCTACAATTGGTCAAGATGCCAATAACTATATATTTTCAATAGCTTGGGCTGTTATAAAGATAGAAAATAAGGACAGTGTCTTGGCTCATAAAAAATTTGATGGCTGATTTGGAGGTAACCAACGGGGGAGGTTAGACTTTTATAAGCGACTAACAGAAGGTAATGTCATTATCAATTGATTCTTTTTAAATGTTAATTGCATTATGATGCATTTTCCTTTTCTTATAATTATTTTTTGGTTTAATATTTTAGGGATCTGTTCCTACATTAGCTGAGTTAATGCCATATACCGAGCATAGGATGTGTACAATGCACATATATGCAAACTAGTCAAAGAAGTACAAAAGGGATAAGCTATAGAAGCAATTCTGGTAAATTGTAAAATTGCAAAGAGCACCAATAGAGCTGAATTTATGATAGCTAACTAGGGCTTGCTTAAGCTAACCAATGATGTTTTTAAAGCGCTATTCTAAATTGGAGCGAAGTATTGCTGTAGGGTCTTCTTCAGCGAAGAATTTGAGTATGATATCATGGCAACAACCTCATCGAAACTTTCAATATCAGCATATTAGTTGCTAGGTGTAAATCAATCATTGTCATGCTTAAGGATATACGACCTATGATTATAACTAGGCTGTGTAATAAAAGAGATGAGGTTGGGAAATGGACTAAAGCATACAGTCCTAGCATTGTAAAGAGATTAGATGAGAACTTGGCTAATAGTAGGTTCTGCCATCCAATTTGAAATAGCAATTATTGATTTGAGATTAAGAAGAATGATGATACATATATTGTTCACTTAGAGAGGAAGAAATGCTCGTGTCGAGCATGGTTGGAATTCCCTGCACACATGCCGTTTCTGCCTTCCAATGGAAGCAACAAAACCTAGAATATTACATAGCTAATTGCTATAACAAAAGGTCATATTTTGATGTGTACCAATTCATGATGCAACTTATTAGAAGTAGCAAATTCTTGGAGCCAATAAATTGTGATGCCTCTTCAACTTCGCCACTAAAGAAATAAGTAGAAAGGCCAAAGTGGAGATGAAGAATATTAGAAGGGAAGATTTCAAGGCAAAGAATGAACAAGGTTAGTATGACACGCTCATATTGCCATGAGGAAGGGCACAATAAGAAAGGTTGTTAACTAAGGAAATACTACCAAGACCAATTACTTACTATAGATCTAGCACAAGAAACAAGTGAAGGCTATAGGATGGACAATTTGAATAGCCAATTGAAGTGCCAACAAGATAGCATACTGTGAAGCTAGATGAATGGTCAATATAAGAGCATTCTAATTCTACTATTCAACAAATAAAGAGAAAATATCCAGTTAGTTGTATATTGTTCGTTTGTCTTCTTTTATAGCCAATAATTAACCTTATTTCAACACATCAGGTGAGAAGAAGGGCAAGGGCAAGGCATGTTACCCAACTGCTATCACCTCAAGAGCCAATAGAACTTGCTGCAAAGCCAACACTTCTACAGCTAACAAGAGGGGCTTTTGGGAAGAGGTTGAGGGAATATGATTATGGCCTATTCACCAATGAATGCACTAGAATGACTATCTTGCATGTAAGTTTGGTAGGACTTGTGTATTTAATGACAAAAATTTCAAAATTTATAGCCCATTCACATGTGTTGTTATGTTATTGTAGCCTAGGAGAAGCTTAAAGATGCTTATTTCTAAAGGTGGGCCAATGCAAGAGTTAACGGCTATGCTAAAGAAGAGTTTGACAAAGAAGAAGACAGTCACTGTAGCTCCTAAACAAACCCCAAGAGTTCCACCTCAACCGAACCTCGAAAGGCCAGTTAAAGAACTAGAACCTACATATGTTAAAAAGAGTGCTTGGATTATGAACCAAGTGAAAAAGTCATCGAAATGAAAAGGAGCTAGGGGTTATTGATTTTGACTAATTGGGAGGGAGGGGTTGGATACGTTAGTATATTATCTTGTTGGGAACCACAGTTACCCATGTATCGTTGTTTTGATGCAAAGGACATGGTTGTTTATTCAATTAGTAAACACTAAGTTCAATGTCAACAAAGCAATGCTTTTTAATTATGCTATTGCTATTTACATTGCTATGGTGGTTATCTTGTGTATTCTTGGCTGTTTGTGGCTATTGTTGGCAGCTGGTTATGCTTGCTAGTTGTGGTGGGTGCATGAAGATGGCTAGTACTAGCTAGTATAGGTTTTGATGTTAGAGGTTCTGGTGCATATTGTGAATTGACCAACAACTTGTTGTTGCACTTGGTAGTATTAGAGATTTTGGCGTAGGAGCAAGTTGTTCGTGTATATTGTGAATGTGAATACACCAGCAACTTCTAGTGCGACTTATTATTACTATAGATTTTGGTGCACTAGCAACTTGCTGGTACATTCACAATATGCACCTTAATGCTACTATTTTAGTGCACTAGCAAGTTGCTAGTGCATATTGTGAATGCGGTAGCAACTTATTGGTGCACCTTATTGCAGGTTTTAGTGCACTAGCATATTGTTGGTGCATATTGTGAATGCAATAGCAACTTGCTGGTGCACCATATTGCAGGTCTTAATGCAACAACAAGTTGTTGGTTACCTATTGTAGGTCATAGTACACTAATAAGTTGCTGGTGCATGAATTGGTATTACAAGTTTTGATGATACATTTAAATGATCACTTTGAGAATAACTTGGTACTTGAGTGATGTATTTCATAAATAATTGAAACTTAATTGATTACTTTTAACCCCGTCTAGCACTTATGTGATCAATATTTACAAATTATGGCACTTAATAATGATGAGAACTAGCATTTCATTTGCAATAAACCACCAACCTATTATCTGCAACATTATTTGTAGCCCATTTGCAACAAACCAAACAACTCCATTGCACGAAGCAAAACATCTCAAGCAAACAAATGTTGAAAAATACACTTAACAACTTATAAAGTTGCTTAGTCACCCACTAAATTCGAACCTTCCATTTCCAATAAATATTTGCAGCAAACTAGCAACTTGAACAACCCATTCGGTAATGAACCAGCAGGCCATTTGCAACAAACCAAATAGGTGAACCAAAAACTAAGCAAATAGAGATTGACAATACATAACTAATCCAAGAACGAACAAAAACTAAACAAACACCAAATTACAACCTTCCGTTTCCAAGAATAGAACAAATACAATAACAAACCTCTTGATCCATACAAAAATCACCATCACAACTACTAGCTATACATTATCCAATACAAGTACATATCCAACTGATCTTCACCTATGGAAGATTAAGAAACTTCCTCTCAACACACCTTACACTTGACCATTAAATAGACTACACACTAGAAAAAAAAACACAATCGCTCGATGATGCTTTCTGTGTCTTTTCATTGTTGGCACTTCCTTCTTTAATTGGTTGGCTAGATATGTTACAATCTTAATCTTAGTTTCCCTTGAATCGACATAGTCCAACTCATCAATGAATGTAGGTGGAGAGGTTCATGCCATCTTTCAAGAAGCTTCAATATCACCTATGAGCTCGATCGGAGAATTGTTTTATCAATCCATTTGAAAATATTTACACTTCGACCCCTCTGTACTTGCCATGTCCATTGAATCTTCTCCTCGGATTCAACTGATCCAAGATGTTCTTGTTGGACTTAGTAACTTACAATAATAGTAAAACTCACCATATTCTTCAATTGGTCAAAACAAATTTGAGCTGTTAACTTCCCTCCAATTGGAACTATGAGTTGTTAATTTTGGGCTAAAACTAAAATGGGACTCAATTTCAGTTTAGTCACAAGTTAGGGTTTGTAATTTGGGGATTTCGAGTTTATATTTAGGCGAATTCAACTTTAACGACATCGTTTTCTCTTTAAATTGCTGAGTTGCCCTCTAGCAAGCGACGTCGTCCTCAATTTTTTATATAAAAAATCCACGTAGACTTTTTAGTGAACCACATATACTTTAGATTGAACTTGGCACTAAAGTAAATGACTTTAAAAAAAACTTGACATTGAAGTGATTGTTTTGAAAATTTTGGCACAAAGTGGACATCATACACAAGTTTTGGTACTTATGATGTACTTTAGCCCCAAAAATGGAGAGCAACTGTGGTACCCAGGCATGCCACTTCCTAATTTGTGCTTTCATTAGATTATGTTTTCAATTGATGTTAGTACAAGCGGAAGACGAATAACAATTCTACTTCACCTTTAGGAGGATGAACATGAAAAATATATATTAGTGTAGTACTTCATTTCATATGTGCCCATTAAGAGTTGGATTACATATTAGCCATCATCGTCAAACATAAATGTAACTACCTATGCCTGGAGGGGTTTCCCAAAAGTTTTCTAAATCTCTTCTAATAGATGGCATCATGTGTAAAAAAACCATGCCTACTACATATGGACACTAAAGACGAATACCCATACATGTATATACACACACACATATATATATGCCTCCGTATATGCTTGCCATCTAGTCTTCCACTACCTTCTCAGGATTGTTATATGCCTATGGTCTGTCATCACTATCTCCATCATCGTCATTATCATCATCATCATTAGTCACATAGCATAAGTCTCCCAGCAATTAATTGCTCTGTCTAACATACCAGGTGATAAACCTATGTCGAATTTATAGGCATACACCTTACATTGACCCACAAGATGAACGTATAGCGAACAAAAATTGAGATGGACTAAGAAAAAACAACATCATCCATCTAAGTCTCAAAATAGATAGGTGCTCCAGAGCGGTAATGAGGTGCACGTCCATAGCTAAGAATATGAAATGTTAGCAAGAGTTAGCCACAACCTAACGAGAGAAAATATCTAAACATTACACTATATGATCCACATGCACCTCAACAAGATAAGTAGTCAAACATAGTTACATATCTTAGTCGAACATCTTTAAATAATAAGCTTCTCAAAACACATGAATCATGCTATGCACTCACAAGTTCACACACATTTCAAGCCATATTTCATTTAGTTTTTGATGGTTCATCTTTTCTTCCCCACCAAGACCCATAAATTCCATCAGATATCTATGTAAAATGTTTCCAAGATTTACACATTCTTGAAGCATCTCTTGATCACACAGTTAGGGCATCCTAGATTACACATCAATAGCATCCCAAACTCCTAGGGCATCATGCGTACATTTCACATGTCTTTCTTATACACTATCACATACAGGTTTTTATATGCCATGATATATAGACATTTTGTAAATCATTCTACTGAGTCCATTACTACTCATCATGGAGAGAAAGCAATCCCATATAGAAAGTCCTCATATCACTTAAATAAATACTTCCATTAAGCATACAATAATTACTCGGTAGATTCAGTCCCTAAGTCTTAGCATCACGTATTATTACTAAATAAATTCAGAAAGTTCTAAAAAATCATAGATCAATAGCTTAAAGCGAATAATTTTTGTCACAAATTTACTTTCATTTGACCCCGTAAAATGGGGAGTTTTTCTCCCATATTGTGACTTGCTCAAATAGGGATAATTTCACACATCAATTCAAATTATCGTCTTTACTCAAGTATGTCAACTCAAAAAATCTCCAAAATTTTGATATGTTTTAGACAAGACCATACTTAACAACTTGTGTGAGAAGTGCAAGGTGTAATTAAGTTTGTACTAAATTCAGCAAAGCAAGCAATCCACGTAAAAAATAATTATCCAATAATCAGAGTAGAGTGATATGAGTATGAGCATTTCACATGTTCAAAGTGCTGAAAATAATCCAAACTTTTTATATATTATAGCCCTGAACGTCTTCTAAAACTTTCATTAAAGCAATTTGTTTCAATAAATTTGAGAATAATCATAGAAAATTGAGATCATGCAAAAGTCATGGTAGATTTCATTAGACATACCTGAACACCGTGAATGTACATAGCCATTAGACCAATCATTGGAGCTAAAAAAAATCCTCAAATTAAATTATCTTGTAATTCAATATAATATGAGCAATCCTCATGAAGAAATTTTGGTCAACTTAGTCTACAAAAAGCTACACAAAATGAGTTGATCATAAAGGTCAGAGGAAATTCAAACTCTAGACAACACAATAAAGAACATGCATGGCCATTTATAGACTTCCCTTGCGAAAACTTACCCATACAACACCATAGGCTTAATAACATCACCATTTCTAGTATGTACTAGAACTAACTAGATTACAAATCTCAGATAAAACCTTAACCAAGTGGCAACATGATCAAGTAAGTGTAAAATAAAGATGATTGAACTTACCTTTTGAATTGAACTTCAATCTTTAACTTCTAAAGATCGCTTTAGTACAGATGAAAGTTTGAAAAAATTGAGAATGAAGGTGCGGACGAGGGCTGCAGCTCGACTAAACATAGGGGGAGAGATGGGGGAGAGAAATTGAGTGTTATAATCAATTTACTTGAAATTTCATTGGCCAAAGGGGTACCAAAAAATGATGGGACTTTGGGGTAAATCATTGAGGTAAAATTTAATAAACTTTTGAGTGAATTTCACAGGGTTATCAACCAATACATGGGATTTTTTCATTTCACCCTTAGTCACACGATAATGCAAATTAAGCACTCAAAATTAGACTATAATTTGTCTTATAATCTCTTAGAATTTTCATTCTATACGTAAAATTAGCATTATAATCTCGCAATCAATCATGTGACACATTCCAATCACTGCCAACCAAATAGATTCTAATATTGTTATCACATATAATTAATTATGTGAAGTTCCAAATATCACAATGTGGGTTAAGTTGAGCCCCATCTGTGATGAGAAGGTAATAGAGCTCAAGTCCCTCCTCTAATCCCAATGCACAAATAACCTCACTTAAAGAGCCATCATAGAATGAATCATGAGAGGCAATCTCCTTGAAGCTAGTGATTCAAAGGGTAACAGAGAAAAAGCTCTTGAACATTGGTTCATTAATATTCCGCATCAAGAATAATGGATCCCGACCAAGTGTGTAAACTCCTCTACTCTATTATAGTGTTTTGTGATTCTAATTATGGTAATCTTGAGATGTGATGCTATTTAAGGTTTTAATCATGGCTTACCTGAGCTTAGTGGAGGATGAAGTGAAAACCTCTCGCAAGCCCTTCGTAGAGAGAGAGAGAGAGAGAGAGAGAGAGAGAGAGAGAGAGAGAGAGAGAGACAGAGGAAATGCGCACACCTCCTCTTCCTCCTCCTCCTCCTTCTTGGGGGATGTTGGTTTGATTAAGATATAGTGTAGCCTCACCTCTAAGAATATCTAGTTCTCCTGCGTGCTCGAATGAATAGTAAAAAGGTGGTATGAAAGTACATTATTAACTTGCCTTTCCTGTTGAAAATAAATCCATTCATATCTTAAGATCTCAAAATAACATGCAAGAGGTTCAGAACGCAATACATTACAAACAATACGTAGAATAAAAAAGTACAAACTTTTGTGGTATACATACTTCCACCCCACAAGAATATATTTTTCTTAGATTCAAAATTGAACAAATGACGACTGATTGTTGATACCTTTCAATTATTTTTTCTCTTTAAAAATTAATAGAAAATCCATACAAATTTATAAAATTAAAAAAATCAATCTTGGGGGACCTTGCCCAAGCCTAGGGAACCAATTTTGACCAAAAAAATGATTTTCTATATTTTCAGTATTTTTTCGTATTTTTATTTTTGAAAATTAATAGAAAATCCATAAACATTCATAAAATTGAAAAATCAACTTTGAGGACCTTGGACACGCCTAGGGAACCAATTTTGACCAAAAAATGATTTTCCATATTTTTAGTATTTTTCGGTATTTTTATTTTCGAAAATTAATAGAAAATCCAGAAAAATTGAGAAAATTGAAAAATCAACTTTGGAAACCTTGGCTAAGCTTAGGAAACCATTTTTGAACGAAAAATAATTTTTTTTTTATTTTATGTATATTTTAAAATTAGGAAAATATTTAATAAATAATAGCACTTGGGGCCTAAAAAATTCAATTTGAGTCAATTTATTTTTATTTTTCTCTTTTAGGAGTTATGACATTATTTGTTAATATTTCAAATCTTCATCTTGGCCTAATTATAGCAAGAAAGACTCAATTTTGTAAAAGGGTTTTAATTAAATTTTGCGTTATTTTCAGCGACAAGAAATGAGCTTAAATTTGATATGCAATGAATTTCGACTAAGCATAGGAGAGGTGTGTCGAAAATTATAAGGATATTTAGACTTAAAGAAATATTTCTCTAGGGACTAAATTGCAAATACTTAAAATCTTAGAGATTATAATGTAAATACCTAACATTTGAGGGATTATTTCGCAAATAATAAAACGAATAGTTGGTGGAGAAATTAGAATAGAGAATAAAAGATGAAGAAGAGGAGACGGAGAGGGGAAGATGGAGAAGAGGAGATGGAGAAGGGACGATAGAGAAGAGGTGATGAAGAAAATAAGATGATAATAGAGAAGGGAAGATGGGATGAAGAAGAGTTAGTGAAAAAATTAGAATGAGAGATGGATAAGTCTGTTATAAAAGGAGGAAGAAGTGAGCCTGAGAGTGGGGATTTTTTGGAGAGAAAATTTTGGATGTTTGAGAGAGTTTTGAGAGATTGAAGAAAAATTTGAGAGAAAGAAAATACCAAAAAGAGAGAGAGAATTTTGAAGATGATGGGAGTTTAAAACAATGGGTTATCATCACCAATCCCTTCATCGATCAACATAAATCAAGAGTTCATCCTTGTCAACAAGCAAGCAAATTCGAGCTAACTGTTTTTAGTTATTCATTTATTTGTGATTTTAGTCGCAAATTATCACAAATTTCTACACTACCCCCCCTTTTCTTTCTCATATTTTATGTCAGGTAATAACGACTCCATACTAATGGTGATTTCATGAAGGTATAAGCAAAATTGGCCCACACAAGCCCAGAATGTCTACCAAATTCTCACCTGACCCGTTGATGGATTTTAATTCAAATTGTTGTATTTTATTTTAAGGAACTCAAACCCTAGAATGTGAAGGGCAGAGACCACTCACTAGAGGTCATTTAAATTTATGCAATTTAATTTATGCACCTTAAACCCCAAAAGAGAGGGCCAAGCCGAGGCTGGGCCGTCCATTGGAGGTCTTTATTTATTGCAATTTATATTCATGCAATTTAATTTCTGCACCTTAAACCCAAAAAGAGAAGGCCAAGCCGAGGCTGGATCGTCCATTGGAGGTCTTTACTTATTGTCACTTAAATCCTTGCAATTTAATTCCTGCACCATTAAATGCTAAAGGGAAGAGCCAAGCCAATGCTAGGCTGCCAATTGGAGGTTTTCACTTACTCCCATTTAAATTCCCGAAATTTAATTTCTGCACCATTAAACCTCAAAGGGAAGAACCAAGACAATGTTAGGCCGCCCATCGGAGGTTTTTACTTACTGTCATTTATATTTTTGAATTTAAGTTCCGCACCATTAAACCCTAAAGGGAAGAGTCATGCCAATGTTAGGCCGCACATTGGAGGTCTTTACTTCATATTATTTAAATTCCTGCAATTTAATTTCCTCACCTTTAAACCCCAAAAGAGAGGGCTAAGCCAAGGCTGGGCCGTTCATTGGAGGTCTTATTTACTATAATTTAAATTTTTGCAATTTAAATTCCTGCATATTAAACCCTAAAGGGGAGAGCCAAGCCAATGCGAGGCTATCCATTTGAGGTCTTTATTTATCGTCATTTAATTTATTGCAATTTAATTCTTGAACCATTGAACCCCAAAAGAGAGGCTGAACCAAGGTCGAGCCATCCACTAGTGGTATTTTATTTTCTATAGTCTAACTTCTATACCGTCAGACCCCAGAATGAGTAGGCCAAGCCACCTATTGGAGGTCGTAACACCACACAGAAGTCGTTAACACACTCTCTCTTTCGGCTTTAGGGAATTTTTAATACTTTGAAAATACCAAAAAATACCATATGTGCATCCCATTTAAAAAGTGAAAACACAAAAAAGAGAACACTCCACTAGAACCTTAGGAATAAACCAAGCTTGAGTTGCCAAATTAGGATATCCATGAAATTAAGATATCAAAAAGGCATTAGCTTTAATTAACTAGTGTAACTAAGTCCTCGAACTCATAATCTCTGATTAAATGAGCAAAAGAATGCCTTTAAGGAATTCCTGAATCTAAATTTAGATCAGAAGAGAAGAGCTCATATGTCTAGATCTAGATTAGGAGATGTGAGCTTCCAAAACTCAAAGAAGTCATATAATCGCCTCTAGTGCAATTCGAACTCATCATATTCGCCCTTGATCTTATGGAACTTCTTGATTTGGATGATTTAAAGTAGTGGGTTGGTTCCTACAATGAAGCAGAAGACATGCCTAGGGAGTAGAGAAGAGCATTAGTAATGGGCAAAATATTAATTGAAAAAATAGATAAAAATAATAATTACTCCCATATCAAATCAGAAGAGAAATCTCAAATTGAGTTGAGAAGATGGAGCCAACCTCAATTGAGAGTTATTTCTCAGTCGAGGAGCTTGGAGTGAAAGAGAAAAAAGGAACTAGAAAGAGGCAATTGAAAAGAGAAATTGAGTAGTTTATTATGAAACTAGGTCTTGTGAAAATCCTTTGACCCGGCCTTAGTGACCCATATATTTTTCTGACCCATTTTCACATGAACTTTTAAATGTCTAACAACTCAAATATAACTTGATTTTACAAATGTGAGTAAAAAATTGAGTCAATAACCCATTTTGATATCTCTATCTTGCCCTCACATCGCACATCAGTTGGTGATAGGTAGACTTGTCAAAAAGGTGGATTGGGCCGTGCTTGAGTGATTGGAAAATGAGTCCAACTCAAATAAATCAATGTAATCCATATTAAACCATTTTCATGTAATACAATTTTGGTGACTCACACCCGACCTTAACTCCAATTTTTCGCAATTCTTACCTTTAAATATAAGGAGATCATGCCTAGTAAAATATATATGTTGTAAGATTTTACTCTCTTAAGCATTGAAAGATGTGACACTGCATAGGCCCATCAAGATCTGCAATAAGACTCTGTCCAAAACTTCAGACTTCAATAAATGACGAGACTTGAATAAATTTTGGGTTTGGGGAGGTTATTGTATCCCCTCTTGCCTTGTTGACTTGCTCATTCTGATTTTGCTTGTTTCATAATCTAGTGTTTTGTATACTTTTTTAATTTAAGAAGAACCTAGAGGTGGTCACGGCTCGGAACGAGCCCGGGTCAAACCCGAAATCGGCTCGCGTGGCACGGGCTGATTCTGGGTTATAAATTTTGGGAACCGGCCCAAGCCCAAATGATTAATAGCCTTTTGGTTGACCAAACGGCTATATAGCCGTTTTTACTTTTTATTTTTTTAAAATTATTAAATAATCTTATTTTTTTCTTTAATTTATTAAATATTCTTAACTATTATAAATACACATCTTCACCTTTAATTTTTTCCTCATAATTTCTCTCAAATTCTCTCATTTATCAAATTCTTTCAATTCTCTCAAATTTCCTCAATTTTGTCGGTTTTCTTCCGCTCAATTATCTCAAAAAATGGCTAGTGGAAGAGGAAAGAGTCAAATGGTTCAGGAAAAATCTAATTATTCTCATTATCCTTGTGAGTATGCATATTGGGGATACGATGATGATAATGATATTTATTCTTAATATCGAGCACATCCCGACGCAAGAAAGTCTACATCCCACTACCAATACCGAAGAAGCGTCAACAATAAATGAAATAAGTCGAGGGGGTGCATCCATCATATGGCAACACTTCACCAAGCAACATCCAGAAGGAAATTATTACAACCTCAAATGTAAGAATTGCAAAAATATATATAGATTTACAAGTGAAAGTGGCTATGGAACATATCGACGAGATCTGGTGTTAAAACATCCAACGGAATTTAGGATCGACATGAGGCAACAACAAATTCCCAAGTTTATTGATTCTAACACTTCTTATTTGTTTCGTTACGATAGAACTAATTATGAGCAAGAATTAGCTAAATTTGCTGCCATTGAACATTTATCGTTTAATTTTGGTGAAAATTTTGATTTTAATACTTTTATACAAAATGCATGTACTCCACAAGCAAAATCTATTTTGAGAAATACGCTTAAATTCCAAATTTTTAAACTTTATAAAAAAGGAAAAGAAGATTTGAGAAATATTTTTGAATTTTTCAATAGACGTGTGTATAGGTAGCAACATTTAGAGTGATCCTTGGCAAACTAATTATTATATGGGTATTACATGTCATTGGATAGACAATGATTGGAACATTCAAAAAAGAATTATTGCATTTTGAGTTTTTGATGAAACGCATACGGCACGTACTATTTATAGAATAATTAAGCAAGTTTTATAAGAATATTTATTGGTTAATAAAATTTTTTAATTGATTTTGATAATGTCTCGGCAAACACCGCTTCCATTCGCAAGTTAGAAATAATTTGTAAATCCGCTTTTGGCGGAAATTTTGTTCACATTAGATGTGCTTGCCATATTTTAAATTTATGCGTATAAGATGGTTTACGAACTCTTGAAATTTCTCTCCGTCCAATAAAAATAGCAATTCAATATTTATGGAAACATCCTTAAGTTACGAGAGACTGGGGTAGATTTTGTAAATAAAATGGAAAAAAATCAAAACAATTTCCAAGAGATGTTCCAAATCATTGCAATTTTACATACGAGTTACTTAATCAATCTTTTTCATATAAAGATTTATTATGTATATTTTTTAGGAATCATGTTTCTTAAAATAATTTATACCCACAAGAGTGAGATATTTGCAAAAGAATTTTAGATTTGTTAAAAGTTTTTAATAATGCAACTTATATTTTATTCGGTGTTTATTATCTTACTACGCATTTAGTTTTAATAGAGTGTGTAAATATTGCTGGTATTTTTGAAGAAAATGAGGAGATAATTGTCGCGACCCTCTAAAAATATTTTAAATTTTAAAGGGGTTAACGGATTATTAGGTTAATTAGATTTGACTAACCTAACGCGGACCCTCCCAAGGCCTACCGAATCGCAACTTTGGTTTTTGTTTAAATGATTTTGAAATTTGGAGTTGCCACTAATTGTTCTTGGTAGGTCGATTAGAAACCTAAATAAATTAGCGGGAGAACTAATTTATTCCTACGAACCAGAGATTATGAACTCGGGGACTTAGTTATACTAGTTAAATTAAAACTAATGCCCTTTCGGTACCTTAATTTCATGGATATCCTAATTCGGCAACTCAGGCTTGGTTTATTCCTAAGGCTCTAGTAGGGTATTCTCTTTTGTGTTTTCACTTTTTAAATAGGATGCATGGGTGGTATATATTTTTATTTGTTATATTTTTTTAAGTGTTAAAGATTCCCTGAAGCCGAAAGAGGGAGTGTGTTAACGACTTCTGTGCAGTATTACGACCTACTCATCTTTTGGGTCTGATGATTCAAAAATTAAATTATAGGAAGTACATGACAGTAAATAAACACCTCCAATGGGAGGCCCAGCATTAGCTTGGCTCTTCCCTTTGGGATTTAAGGTACAGGTATTTAAGTTGCAGGTATTTAACTACTGTAAGTAAAAACCTCCAATGGGAGGCTAAGCATTGGCTTGGCTTTTCCCTTTGGGATTTAAGGTACAGGTATTTAAGTTGCAGGTATTTAACTACTGTAAGTAAAAACCTCCAATGGGAGGCTAAGCATTGGCTTGGCTCTTCCCTTTGGGATTTAAGGTACAAGTATTTAAGTTGCATGTATTTAACTACTGTAAGTAAAAACCTCCAATGGGAGGCTAAGTATTGGCTTGGCTCTTCCCTTTGGGATTTATGGTGCAGGTATTTAAATTGCGGATGGACTTTGTCCTCCCCATTCTGGGGTATGAATTCTTTAAAATGAAATACAACGAATTGATTCAACAATTTGAAATTTGTGCGCGCTTGAGGACTCATTCAAGCCGATTTTGTGCTTCCATAGGGTTGACCATTGATATAAAGCTGCGGCTTCCTGACATAAAATAGAGTGAAGTGTCAGTATACAAAATATGTGCTAATTTGCACCTAAAACCAGAAGAGTGGAAAGAGTACTTATCTCCCATTTTTTTGGGAGGGATTTCTATAATTGATTTTCGCTCTCTATGTTCCCAATATAGAGAGTTTCTTTTGAATTAAGAGGGACTTTTAGTCACAGATCAGTTGAGAAATCGGTGGACAGCTTAGGAGCTTGTCTGAGCCGATTTTTGCATCTCTACGAGATTTTTGCTGTTGACGTAGAGATATCCTTCTCCTGACATAAAATATAGGAAAAAATGGGAGATGGAGAAAGTGTATACAATTTGTGCTAATTTGCGAGTAAAACCATAAATAAATGAATAAATAAAAACACTTAGCTCGAATTTGCTTGCTCGTTGACGAGGATGAACTCTTGATTTATATTGATCGATGAAGGAATTTGTGATGATAACCCCTAGCTTTAAACTCCCATCATCTTCAAAATTCTCTCTCTTTTGGTATTTTCTTTCTCTCAAATTTTTCTTCAATCTCCCAAAACTCTTTTAAACATCCAAAATTTTCTCTCCAAAATTTTTTTTCTTTTTCTTAAGCTCACTTCTTCCTCCTTTTATAATCTACTCATCTATCTCCCATTCTAATTTTTCCACTAACTCTATCTCCCATTCTAATTTCTCCACTAACTCTTCTTCATTTTCATCTTCCCTTCTCTATTCTTATCTTATTTTCTCCATCTATTCTTCTCCAGCTTCTCTTCTTCATCTCCTCTTCTCCATCTTCCCTTCTCTATTCTAATTTATCCACTAACTCTTCTTTTTGTTATTTGTAAAATAATCCATCAAGAGTTAGGTATTTGCACTCTAGTCCTTGAATTTTAAGTATTTACAATTCAGTCCCTGAAAAAATATATTTCTTTAAGTCCAAATCTCCTCACAATTTTTGACACACCAAAATTTACCACATGTCAAATTTAAGCTCATTTCTTGCCGCTGAAAATAATGCAGAATTTAATTAAAGCCCTTTTGCAAAATTGAGTCATTCTGGGTATAATTGGGCTAAGACAAAAATTTAAAATATTAGAAGACAATGTCACAACTCATAAAAAGTGAAAATTAAAAATAAGTTGACTCAAATTAAATTTTTTTAGGCCCGATTCGAGATTATACTCGTGAAGGAACACGTGACTCGAATTGGATTTTTCTGAATTTGCGATGGCCAATATGAAAATAGATTTAAAATAAAAATATTAACTATCTTTGTGTATTTTTTTGGCCTCAAATGTTATTTTTCCAAAATTTTCAAGTATTTTTTTTATTTTTTTTAAAAAAATTAAAAAATATATATAAAATATGAAAATTTATTTTTTGTTCAAAAATGGTTGCCTAGGCTTGGCCAAGGCTTCCAAAGTTGATTTTGCAATTTTCTCATTTTTTCTTTATTTTTCATGAATTTTCGAAAATAAAAATACTAAAAAATACTGAAAATATGAAAAATCATTTTTTGGTCAAAATTAGTTCTCTAGGCTTGGCCAAGGTCCCCAAAGTTAATTTTTCAATTTTATAAATTTTTATGGATTTTTCAAAAATAAACATGCCACCCACCCATCAGGTGGTCGAGTGGTAAGGAGTAGACTATTGGGACCCCGCTGAGTAGTACTTGCGATCTTGGGATCGAAACTTACTCACCCACATTCACTGGTGTCTTACTCGGAGTACCGTGGTGGTGGGGTCCTACGGTGCCTCCCCGGGGATTAGTCGGTCGCCGTCGGTTTAAGCATCAGCTTGCCGGCACGACTGGACACCCCGGTTATAAAAAAAATGCCGAAAAATATTGAAAATTTTTAAAAGAGAAAAGATGATTAAAAATCAGGTGTCAACAATAATCAATTGGGTCCAACTATTATAGTAATGCGAACGAAATAGATGCAATATTATACCAAAATTCCTATTATTTATTTGGTTGCTTGTGTTTTGGATCAACGTATCAAAATGGATGGCTTATTTGATGATTTGAATTCCTACTATGAGTGTTTATATTTGAATGAAACTGTAAATATTAAAGATATAGAAAAAAAGTTAAAAATATAATAGTAGAATTGTATAATGATTTTTGCAATAGATATAATATAGTTGATGATAGTGGAACTTCTTTCCAAGCTAGTGATATGCAAGGTAAGCACCTAGGTAGAGGGTCTAGAAATCTAATAAATAGGCAAAAAAGATAAAGGGAATAATGAAAAATATTTTCGAAATAGAGATTTATTTAACCAGTGTATTTGAGTTTCCTCAATTAAAAGGCATTGATTTTCAAATTCTACAGTGATGGAATAGTCATTTGACTCAATTTCAAGTACTAGCTCACATTGCAAAAGGGATTTTAGCAACCCTTTACTCAACAGTTGCGGTTGAACAAGCATTTAGTGCTGGAGATAATATTTTGGATGACTGACATTCGAGATTAGCTTCGGATTTGGTTGAGACTCAAGCATATGTCAATGATTCGACAAAGGCTGCATATTGACAATAAGAGATGGATCGCAACAATGAATCTGAATTCTCAATGAATCCGAATTCTTCGACGATGAAGATACCACTGCCACAGGTATTGCCGCCACGGGTAGCGACAATTGACGATGAAGTAAGTATGGGGTTATCAAAGGTAAAAGAACTACATGGGCTTTGATTCTTCTATCCCCAAGAAGATATGTATGCGCTTAATGATAATTCATTAAGTTCAAACCTTTTCCTCCCTCCCTTTTTTTCCCTTGATCCCTAAATTTGATTACAATTTATATTTAAAAATTTATTATTTCATAATTCATTATTTAATTTTTTTTATTTCATAAAATTTTATTTGAAAATCGATTTGAATAGGACGGAACCGAAACTGGCCCTTGAACCGGCCCAAATCGTCGGTTCATGAACTAGAACCACCTTAAAGGTTCCGGTTCCAAATCGTGGCCACCTCTAGAAGAACCACAGTACTGAAGACAATGACATTCCTATACTCCCCTATCGTCTTCTCAACTTCTGTCCCTCGATCTTCATCCTAACATTTCTCCACCAAATCCTCATGAACTCACCATACAAGATCATGTTTTTGAGGATCGCTTTTAACTCTGCCTTCACCTTCTCTACTTCATAATACTTTTGAATTTTCCTTGCATTTCAAATTGTTAACCCCATATGACTTGCCTCTAGCCACTAGTAACGATGGACTCCATTGTCAGTGGCAATCTATAATGATAGCAATGCTTCCAAGCTTCTTCCTCAGCTTGTCATTAGTAGAGAGGGATAGAAGTTTTAGTAGCACTCTAACATATTGGTTCTTACTTGCTAGAGAATTCCTCCATCCGTGGATTTCGTTGTGGGGCACCTTGCACCCTTGAATCGATAACCATCTTTTGGCTAGCCTAGCCTACATATTTTATTTTGTTTAACATAACGTAGCTCTTCCTTAGCTCTATCAATCACCATCTACTTTAGAGATACCCTTGACACGGTCCTTTGTTTGGGTCCTTTACATTAGAGAGCCCATTTTTAGAAGGTTATCCTTTTCTACTCCGTATTAGCCTCGGTTACCTTTCGAGAGGCCTGAGTCTGAAACGAGGAAAAAGAGGGGTAGACAGTATCTATAGTCGCTACTAGTGACACTACTTTGTGAACCACGAAAAAGGGCTGTACTAATGCATCTAGAACAAGAACAACAAAAAGGGGCTATACTAATGCATCTAGAACAACCATTGAGAGAGAGAGAGAGAGAGAGAGAGAGAGAGAGAGAGAGAGGGGGACAATGATGATAATGATGAATCCAAGTGGTAAGCCCTTTTAATCTTATATAGTAATTAATAGAATGTCGGTTTAATACCTAGTTCAGTTAATTCTCTTCTCCCGGCAAATCATTGTCTATGAAAAGATTGAGAAGGAGTAGTTGAAGATCTTAAGACAGGATGGGAGAAGAAAAGTGATTTGACTCCTTGAATATGAGCTTGGCCTAATTTCAAAAGAGAATTAAGCAGCTAAACAAAGACCATCATGCTTCAACTGTCTTACTAGGCTAATAATAGTTGTTATTTTCATGACATTCTCCTACGTGTCCAAAGTAAATGATGGAGAATAGCCATAGGTAGGCCATCACCACCAACTAGGCTTGTTCCTTTTAGCATGACTAAGATAGGTTTCTAGGCAACATATGCCTCCCATTTTGGTTTAGCTTCTAAAGGGCTATTTGAGGTGCAACATTTAGCCTTTATGACTTGACACCACACAGAGTCTGGCCGTACCGTAAAATGTTGAAATTGGATATATCAAATCCCTTGATAAGTTGTAAGACTGATAAAGTGGGAACACTAGTCTTTTACGTCAAGACTTAGAATCATGCATGGTCTTCCTTCATTCATGAAGGCTAAGGTGACTGAATATGGTGTAAGGGCATCTTTAATTTGGTACCAAGAACTCTATCCCTAAGACGACCTTGAAATGATCTAGTAGTGGCATAGTGAAATTAGTTGCATCATTCCATCCTCCTATGTTTGACTCCACGTGGAAAACTGGAGCTTCTATAGGTGCTTCGGGTAAATTAAATCAACATAAAGTCCAACTGGCTGAATAAGAAATTGCAACAAAGTATTTATTCATTTTTGTTTCTATACTCCCTATGTAAAATAGACTACTTGAATTTACTTTTGTATATTCTTGTCAATGAAGGGTCTCTAAAGGCAATTCTTAGCATTAGAAGGCAAATAAGGTGATTTTGAATAGACACTCTCTCTAAGTAGCATAGATAGCGGCATTGGACCAATTATAAAAGAGGCAGTCTAGCCAGTCTAGTAAGCAAGCACAAAGTAGTAGTTCTATCAACAAAGGGAGTTGCTTTAAAGAGTGAAGTTAGATCTCTATTCCCGACAATCTTTGGCACATTGAGTATGCACATAACAATCAGCAGAAATTTCAAATGGATTTTCCCCCTATGCAAATTCGAAGGATCCACTCTAAAAAATCAATGACTTCATCATTGAAATCTAAACATCCAACTAGGACATCAAATACTTATAGGCCTCTACCACATTTCGGTTGGCAATCTCAAGCAAGTTGGTCACTAAAGGGTGTAAAATCTAAACCTCTTATTTAGCTAGGCGTTAAGTGTGGACAAGGGCCAAAATGAAAGGAACCCCAAAGGTTGTCTCTTTCAAATAGTATAAATTGAAGGGAATCCATAAAAGAACTCAAGGCCAGGAACACTTTTGTGCCTAAGCCCAAAGTCACCCGCGTGTGAGAGGTCTCTTTAATAAAGCAACCCGAGGGATAGAAAAATTGATATGCTAAATGCACCAAGATTTCCCGTTGATTACATGGTATTGCATTTTCAACTTCTAAGTTGAGCTAGCCCAAGAAAGAGAATTGGGAAGAAAGACAAAAAAATATAGAACCAAAGAACTACTTCTCATGGAAATCTTGCAACGTGTTCCCCTGAAACTTCTGCATAGATATTTCCATTTGAGTTTCAATAAGAGAAATTGCAAATGACTATTTGCCACTCTACTTTAGAGAAAGAGGTGCGGAGAACCATTAGTTGGAGCACCCAAAAAGCTGGAAAATGCCTTTTCTAAGCTACCTATTATTCGCTTGTTGGATTCATTCTTTCGTAAGGTGATTAGATAGGCAACTCTATCTCACAAACAGCTATGGAACGTCTTCCCTGATCTTTGCGGGTGTGTAATTCTAATCAAGGCATAAAAAAATCTATCAAGACGGCATATCATAATCATTCAATAGTGGGCCAGCCATAGTAGCGAAAGCAATTCGACTAGAATTGCTTTATGCGGCGCACTCAATCATTTCAAAAAAGAACATAACTATAGATTTCCAAATAAAGGAACTATAAGGCCATACATGGTTACATTTTTTTAGCAGAAATCCGTTTGGTAATGCAATTTCTGAAACAAAAATTCATTTGGTTCGTAATTATATATTTCTACTTCTGAAGCAACTTTTTTACTTCAGTAACTATTTTTTGGGAAATTTTGTGAAGTAAAAAAATTACTTCTCATCATCATAAGTCATTTTTTTCTTTTTAGCTCTCCCTTTTTTTTTATATTTTCTATCTCTCTCTTCACTCCTCTGTCTCAACTCGACTAGGTCTGGACAATTCTTTTAATAATAGAAAATTTTAGAAAATATTAAAAATCAAAAAATGATTAAAAAGTCTAAAAAGTGAAAATTCTAAAAAGTTCTAAAAAATTTCAAAAAATCCTAAAAAAATTTCCAAAACTTCAAAAAATCCTAAAAAATTTCCAAAAATTCAAAAAATCCTAAAAATTTTCGAAAAATTCAAAAAATTTCCAAAATTAAGAAATGGGTCCATTCAACTACCCAATCCCGTTTTTGATAATTTTACCTTCCCTTTCTTAAAAAATGATGGTTTTACCCCTTATGGGCAAATCATCTTGAAAAAATTCCAAAAATTCCAAAAAAGTATAGAAAATGTGAAATAGTCAAATTTGACTGGCCAAACCCGTCTTTTGTGATTTTCACTTCTGATCTTTTTCAAAATGACGATTTTGTCTTCCTATGGGCAAATTGTTCCAACATTCCACAAAAATTCTAGAAAATCTCAAAAACTGAAAAATGGGCACATTTAATTGGCCAACTATATTTTTGATGATTTTGATTCCAAATTTTTTTAAAGTGAAAATTTTGCCCCTTTGAACAAATTGTCTCCAAATGTCCCCAACTCCTTCTAAATCTCCAAACAACTATTCTCCAAGTCTTTTGGGCTTCATTAGAGATGCTATGTTTTGACTTTTATGTGTTTTATCTGCATGTTCCTGATTCCTTGATTTACGCACATTGATTGTGATTGATAAATTAGATATTCTTATCTGCTTCTTAGATTTTCTATCTCTCTCTTCGCTTGTCTGGTTTAATCCAACAATGGGTGCAGCTGCTCTAAAACACTCTTCTCTAATTCAAGGGAACATATGATCTTGTGCCCTACATTTTTTTTATAAAAAGAAATTTCAAGAAAACCAAAGTTGAGGTGAAAAAATAAAGATGATGATACCTCAATTTTTGCTTTTTTGTCTTTCTGCCTAGAGATACCTTCATGCCAAAGTAAGCTCATTATTATTATAATTTTATGTATCAAGTTCTCAATAATATTTAGGTGATCTTATGGTACATACAACTACTGTAGATTTGTGCTTCTAGAAACAATTTATGCACAAAAAAAGGTTCATATATTATGCCCATTGCAATATAAACCACACAAAGGCACAAGAGAGGGAGCTCCAAAACTATCCGTGCTTTTAGTGTTGATATATGAGCTCGGCCATCTATTCATTAATGCAAATTTTCCATAATTTGGTCTGCATTTACATAAATAATTAAATGACTAATTATACATAAATCCATCAGCATTTTCATTTTACTTTTCTTGAATAACATGAATCCAAGGTTATGATCAATAATTTTTGATAGGATATTTTTTGTTAATAATGTTCCAAAAGTAGAAATTTTCAACCGTTCTAAAATAAATTTCTATTCGAAAAGTAGAAATTTGTTCTATTATTAAACGTGTTTCTTCGATATGAAATTAACTTATGAAGCAGAAGTAGAAAAATCAACTTCTGCTCCTGAAGTAAAACTAGAAAAATCAACTTCTGGCCAAAAATTGATCTCTAAAGTAGAAGTGTTACCATGTGCGTCCTAAGCTTCTAGGCGATGTTCAGTGCACTCACATAATGTTATGTCAAGGGAGAATTTCATCCCAATAGTCAGTTTGTCTGCATACACTTATGGATAAGTTATGTGGCAAACCAATAGATTATGCTACTTCCTCTCTTCCACTAACCTTGTTCTATCTAGCATACTCCCATGTTAATGTATGGAACGTGGAGATTATAGGCATGGTTTTATAGGCATGGTTTGTTGGAAGAAAAGATAGACCATCCAATTTGCTTATCATTGCAAGGTTAGAATATTTTATTTAAAAAAAATATAAGGATAAGTGCACTAGAAGTCCTAAGATTTGTCGTGAAAGTGCAATTGAGTCCTAAAACATTCAAAAGGTGGAATCAAGTTTTAAAATTGTCAAATTAATACAACTGAGTTCCTCTATTAACTTTGTTCAATTTAATTAATGGAAAATGATCATGTGTCTTTTTTTTTATTTCGAAAAAACACATGGTGTCTAAGTGGCATTTTTTTTCTTCTTCATTTCTAGATGCACTCCCTAGAGTCAAGCTCAACACTGCGAAAGAGTCGAAGCTAGATTTAGGATTGAGCTCGACATGTAGTAGAGCTCAACCTCCAGATATAATTTTTAGCAAAGCTTGACACTCAGATTTGAGGTCCACCTCGAAGCTACAAGCAAATGTCAACCTAGCTAGTGTCGAGCTTGAGCTGTGTGGCAAAGCTTTCTTAGATTTGGGGCTTGATCTTGAAGCCGCAGCAAAGCTCATGGTCATGGTTGCAAGGTTCAAGCCCAAGTGGTGTGGATAACTCGACCTTTAAGCTCAAATGACTATGGCCACAAGCTTCGAAGCCAAATCTACCGAAGTTGTATGAGGTGAGTCATTTGAGCTTTAGTAGGGTTCCGTTCACCAAGTTTAGTTTCAGAGTGTCGATACTCAAAATAATCTATCCATTGATACATGTGCTGCATGCGTAAGAAATCGATACATGTGCCAAACACGTGAATAGCAAGTATCTTGATAGTATCAGAATACGAAGAGGCCATGTGCAAGGCACATAATAACCCCTAGAAGTATCGATTAGCGGAGAAACATGAAATAGGCTATCAATGCCAATAAGGAATAATATGAACATGTCCAAATTAGCAGAATATAGTAAGGATGGACACAGCAAGCTAAACATTGGTGCTAATGAAAGGTAATCCCGCCGAAGATTTAAATATTTTCCAATAAGCGCTAGAAAAGATGAATATTTAACCTTGTATTAGTTAGAAGTAGAACAGTTATTGACATGTAATTGAATGATGAGATAGCCTCCTAAAATGCAACCCAAGACTCCTTCAAGCACGGAGAACGTGAGTACAAGTCACATGGATGAAAGAGAAAGGAGTTGATTCAATGTAGGTAATTTGGAGCCTAGCGACAATTACTGAGGATTCAACTCAAAGAAGTTAAAAGTGGAGAATGTGGCCATGATTTTTTCATGCAAGAGGGCTAAATTGATGCGAAGGTTTAAAGCTATCAACAGTTACATGAAGCTATGCACAAAACAAAATAACTACTTGAAGACTTCGTCAAAAGAGTTCATGGGAAAAAATGGACGTAGCAGCTATCGGCGCACTAAAAGACTACGACCACCGAGGGGCAGTTACCTGTTTAACTATTATAAATACCATCAAGTATCCATAGGACTAGCCTCCCAACAAATCAATAAATTTATCTTATCTTTACTTATTGTACTGCATTTTATCTTTCTTAGCTATAAACTTTCATATTTTCGTTGTCGAGTCAAACTACAACATTTATCTTTATCTTAGATTCTACACTATCGAGTCAAACTCTGGTGTACTATCGAGGCGTATCTAGAGCTCTATCATTGAGTCGAACTTTTGCACAGTTTTGGTTGCATTTGGTTTGTTACTTTGAGAGGAATTGTGCTCACAAAGCCATCCCGTTGAGTTAAACTCTGGTTTGGCTTATATTTGTGTAATGTCTTTCAAGTTCATTAGTAGCGATTTCCTTTGAATTGTACTCATCAAGTTAAACTCTGGTTGGGATCACATTTATGTAATTCTATTGGAATCTGTGCAAATTTCACATGTTGATTTTCTAATTATCTAGACCCCTCTTGCTCAAAATCTCCATAGGATCCTTTATCACATTTAAAAATCAAAGAATAATTTTCGGTGAAAGATATTTTGTTGCGGAGAATTCTAGCAAAACACAAAGTAAGGCATTTATATATTTTTATATTTGTCATAACATGTATCACTTTCAAATGGTGCGTCTGATTTTTTATGTCAAGGATCCATGGGGCTGGAGTGTTGGTCATTTTCAGGGCATTCATCTAATTGAAGAAGAAGATGATACTATAGAAGAAGACATGATGGGATGACGGAGAAGATGATGATGGGAAAGAGACAATGATTAATGGGAAAAAAATAGGGTTAATATTATGAAAAACTTTAAATTGATACACATGTCATAAATTTATACTAATTTTTTGACCACTAAACAACTCAAACTAGTACAAATGTGACAGATTTTCTCTAAGCTTATTTTTTTAATCACAGAAAATCTCAAACTGTTATATCTGTGACAAATTTATCCTTTGTTAATTTTTGTTCAATTGAGTTACTAATACAAAAAACTACAAATTAGTACACATGTGACAAAAGAAGGTAAAATCTTCAAATTGACACGCCCATCAATTGCCATGTGTTATCCAACTTAGCAATTTGAAAGTAAAATCAATAAAAATTAACGGAGAATAAATATGTTATAGATGTACTTGTTTGAGATTTTTGGTGGTCAATAATTAATTTTGGATAAAATTTGTTACGTATGTACTAATTTGAGATTTTTCATGATATTGACTTGAATCAATAAGAAGAAGTTTTATCCCATTTTCCTTTTTTCTTAAGGAAAAAAAAATTAAACGATGAAGATGGTGATGGAAATGGGGGAAGGATGACGGGGAGAAGAAATGGATTTTTTTTAATCCACTTCTTTAAAATACTTTAAAGAGATGGAGACGGTGCTGGGAAAGAAACGAAGACTTCAAAAAAAGAAAAGAAGAAAGAAGACGATGACGGTAAAGAGACAAAATAAGGCAAAGAAGAAGAAGCAATTTTTATTTTTTTTCCTTTTTTTTATTTTCAAATATTTGATTTTTTTATACGGTGGGCACCACGTTGCCACATGTCTAAAAACGCATATCAAAATTTTCCGTTACCAAAATCAATGGGTTAAAGTAATGAGTTGACTATATCAATTTGATAAATTTAAAGGCTTAATAATGCTTTTAAAATGTTTTATGACTTAATTGAACTTTCATGGAGAGGGAAAGAGAAAAAGGAAAGGAGAGGTGGAGCTTATTGATCAAATGCTAGTTAGTGATGGATTTTTTTTTCTTCCCAAAACTGTGCAATCACAAAGTGCTCCCAAAAAGCTATCGGACGACAAACCGATTGAAGTCTAATGCTATTCCGAAACACAAATTATACCAAAGTTACTTTATAATGGAGTTAATAAATCCTGATCATCAAATACTCATCCTCAAGCACTTCCATACGGTTCTATGGATAAAATTCATTCAATTTGCCAAAAAAAAATACATATAATACGTAATCATTTTTGGGGTGTGGTTTATATCCTCCATCGACAGGAAAGTACAACATTGAGGGGTAGCATCCCTAAGCCGCTAGAGGACTTTTATATTTTGAGCCTTTATTTTTTCGTTGATAGTTTGGGCTTGGGGCCATCAATAGCTATTATTATTTATTATCTATTTCTTTTATAATTTAGAGATGTAACAAGACATGTGATGTGCTAATTATAATAAAATCTTTTGCTGGACATAGCCCTAATTTAAGAATAAACCAAAATAAGCCTTATATCTTGATTTTCTTTTCTTCCTTTTACACTTTACTTCGTTTGCGGTTTGTGCACCGCATCCTGACAATCATCACCCCTCCACTGACCAATTCCATCAACTGTTGG
The DNA here is from genome assembly GCA_016432845.1 of Psidium guajava. Lineage (NCBI taxonomy): Eukaryota > Viridiplantae > Streptophyta > Magnoliopsida > Myrtales > Myrtaceae > Psidium > Psidium guajava. Next base: position 16,618,995 of record CM028225.1, read on the forward strand.
GGACCTAAGAGTCTAACTTAATTGTATTGGATTCATAATAAATTGGAAGACAAGCTTCTTAGCTAAGCATGTACAATTGAGCAAGACACAATATCAAAATGTCATAAACTGATGGACCACCATTTGTTGGGATTATGGTTTTTTTTTAAATGCAAGTACTTCAAGTAGCTTGTTTTTTTTTTTTTTGGTCGAGTAAAAATTCATAGCACTCAATGAAGGAAGTTTGGTGTAAACACATTTAGAGCTTCGGAACATAACAACTCCCGCAGAGCATGAAGGGGATAAAGGATCCAATTGCTAGGTAGACTTCCATTTCTCTGGGCGTTGGCTACCCAATCTACAACTTTGTTCATCTTCCTGGGGCAATGGGCCACCTTAATATTTGAAAAGCCAGCTAACAGATCTCGCCCTTTACTCATAAGAGTGTCCAATTGCCCGTTTAATTGATTTGAAGACAAAAGCGCCCTTATTGCTTTTTCATTGTCTGGCTCCAGTTCTAAATCTTCACTTCTTTGTAAGGTAAGGAAACCTAGGGTTTCCACTACTATTCTTGCCTCCGCCTCCATAGCCGAACTCGTATGAATGGTCTTCACGGATCCTCCCACCAACTGACCCAAATAATCTCTACAAACACAAGCGACAGCCCCTTTAGAAAAATCTGGGATGAAAGAACCATCGACATTGATCTTTAGCGTGCCTTGGTCCGGCAATTTCCAGATTCAAGGTAAGCTCTAACCTCCTGTTTTCTTGTTTCCCTAAATTTTGCACCAGCTAACCATGTTCTTGTGCATTGCTATGGCGTTTGTTAGGAGAAGGTTCGGATCTGGTTTTCTCTTGCGAAAGATGAAATGGTTCCTCTACTTCCAAATAACCCACAGAGTCATGGCCACCAGTTAAAAAGACGACTAAAGTGTTAGATTTTCCTTTAATTTGTTCACCCAATCATCAAATCCGGTTAACCCATTTTTGTTTATGTTGATTTTCAGAATTGGGTCCAGCCACACTTCATGCGTCCAGGGACAAAGCAGCAGGATATGCTCGACTGTTTCTAGTTCCATCTTGCATAGGGCGCATAGCGGCTCAGCTACGACTTTCCTCTTGTATAGGTTTTCCATCGTTAGCAAAGCATTTCGACATGCTGAATTAATCTTTGGAATGATTTCCGATTTCCAAAGTTTTTTGGTTGGCTGGCATGATGTGGAATCTGAGCCTATATAGTTTTGTACTTTCTCATGTCTGTTTTTGTCGCAACCACTCCTGATTGAATGAATTCCAGATTTTGTGTCCATCCACACTAACTTATCCTCTATTGATGCTGACTTGAGTGGAAAGCTTAGAATTTCTTGAATTGTTTCTGCATCAAATAGATTACTTGTGTACGGTAACGCTCCAGAAAAAGTATTTCAGCTCCCAAAGTGTTTCTGGAGCACTTTGAAAATTAAAATATTTTTTCTAGAGTGTTACCATATGCAAATAATCTGAACACTTTGGGAACAAAAACGTGTATGGTAAAAAAGTGATCCAAAAGTGTTCTGGAAACACTTTTGAAAAACAAAAACACTTTTGAAGCAAAAATGAGAAACAAAAAAACTTATTTCTGTGTTCCCGGAACACTTTTTAGAAACATATTTGGAATATTTTTTAGAAAAATTGGAAACACTTTCTTGAAAGTAATTAAAAATAAAATAATAAAATAATTAAAAAAATTAAAATTAAAAATTAAAACAATTAAAAATCAAAATAATAAAATAAAAATAAAAACATAATTTTTTTCATAAAAATAATAAAATTCGAAATAAAAAATAATTTAAGTAATAAAAATAATTTAAGTAATAAAAATAATTTAAAATAAAAATTCGAAAAAAATTATTTAAAATAAAATAAAAAAAATTTAAATTCGATATAATAAGAATAAGTAAAAATTTAAAAATAAATAAAGCAATTAAATAATAAAAAAATATTCAAAACAATAAAAATTAATTGAGAAATTGAATCATTTACAAATGATATTTTTTTTTACCAAACGGTATTTATGTTAAAGTTACATCCAATTACACTTGTTATAGTTGATCAATTCCAATTCGTCTTCTCTTTCAATTTTTTTTATAGTTTTTTTTTGGTAAAGGTGAGTATTATAAAGGTGAGTATTTTTTTTTTAGTTGATCTTGTCCATAATGAAAAATTAGGAACATAATTTTTTGTAGTCACCAAATGCGTTTTTTTGTTCCTTTTTTGGTCAGAGAACAAAAATTTTATGTAGTTACCAAACGCGTTTCTGTTCCCAGAAATCGTTACTAGGAACAGAAATAGAAAAAGTGTTTTTGTTCCAAAAGTTATTTCGAGAACAAAAACGTTACCATACACAGCTTTAGAATCTCTTCATTCCATTTGTATTCCCCCCTTATAATTAGATGAGCCACTCTTCTTGGTTCATCCCTCGTCACCGGACCACCAACGAAACCTTTTCTCAGCCATTTATCCTCTCTAATACTGATTCTCTCTCCGTTGCCCACTGCCCATATAACATGGGGTAGAATCGCCTCTCTTCCTATGATTAGGCTTTGCCGACCCAAGGACGGTCAAGTTCTTTGTCCTACTTACCAGAAATTACAGTTTGGAAAGTATAAGCCTTTCAATACCAGACTCCAAAGATACCCAGGATTGTGCAATGTCCTCTATGTTGGCTTTCCTAGCATGACCTTATTGAAATCAATCAAGTCTCTGAAACCGAGTCCCCCCTCATCCTTCCTAAGTTTTAGAATATCCCATCTCCTCTAGTGCAGACTAGAATTCTTGTTGTTGTTTCTCTACCAAAACAAGGATATTTTCTTCTTAATGGCTCTACAAATTGATAATGGGATTTTGAAAATTGACATGGCATTTTAGAGTAAGGCTTGTACCACTAATTTAATTAATACTTCCTTCGTGACATTAAATTATCCCTCCAACTTCCTAATTTGATATATATTTTTTATAACCGAGGTGTCCGCGCGGCCAGCGAGCTTGTGCTCAAACCAGCGGTGAAGCACGACTAATCCTCGAGAGGACCCGTAGACCCCACAACCACGAGCCCCCAGTTAAGTCACCTAGCATCGAGAAGTTTTAAACCTAGGACCTCTTGTGAAAAGAACTGAGCGCAGACCAACTCGGCCACCATATGGTGGGTCTTTCTAATTTGATATTCACTATCACTAAAACCCAAACAAACATTTCTTTCTTTGAAGCACTCCAATCAGATACCCAAATACTTTTCAGTCTTCTCTAGTTTTGGCACTCTCAACTCTGAAGTCAAGTTCCTTCTTAGGCTCAATGGACATCCATAGCTAAAATACATCCCTGATTTGTTGAGATTAATGGTGTGACTAGAGGCAAAGCAGTATTGATTCAAAACAATAGCCATATTTTGACATTTGAGGATAGTACCATCTAGAAAGAATATGGAATCATGAACAAACAACAAGTGCGAGATATTATTTACATAAGAGAGGGTGCATTCAAAAGATTAATACAAAATAAGTGAGGTCGGCATACAAAGGCTTGCAAAGGTAGGCACAATTAAAAATTAGTACAAAGTAAGTGACATTTTTTTATATTTTCAAAGCATTAAAAATTCCCTGAAGTCGAAAGAGAGAGTGTGCTAATGACTTCTGTGTAGTGTTGCGATCTCCAACAAGTGGTTCAGCCAACTCATTCTGGGGTCTGATGATTCATAAATTAAATTGCAAAAAGTAAATGTAGCAAATAAAGGACCTCCAATGAGGAGCTCAGCCTTGGCTCGGCCTACCCATTCTAGGGTTTGATGGTCTAGAAAATTAAATTGCGAGAAATTAAATTACGGTAAATAAAGAACCTCCAACGAAGGGTTCGGCCTTGGCTTGGCCTACCCATTCTGGGGTTTGATGATATATAAATTAAATTACAGTAAATAAAGAACCTCCAATGAGGGGTTCGACCTTGGCTCGGTCTACCCATTCTGGGGTTTGATGGTACATAAATTAAATTACAGGAAATTTAATGCGGTGAATAAAGGACCTCCAACGTGAGACTCAGCCTTGGCTTAGCCTACCTATTATGGGGTTTGATGGTACAGAAATTAAATTGCAGTAAATAAAGAACCTCCAACGAGAGGCTCTGTCTTAGCTTGGCCTACCCATTCTGGGGTTTAATGGTATAGAAATTAAATCGTAGGAAATTAAATGTGGTAAATAAAGGACCTCCAATGAGGGGTTCGGCCTTGGCTCGACTTACCCATTCTGGGGTTTAATGGTACAGAAATTAAATTGTAGTAAATAAAGAACCTCCAACGGGTGGGTCAGCCTTCCAATTCTGGGGTTTGACAGTGCAGAAATTAAATTGCAAAAAGTAAAGTACAAGATATCTTTACATCACCAAATATGGGGCAGAATCTGCTGCAATTTGGGATTCGAATTTTTTAAACGAAAAATGCAGAAAATTGCAATATGAATACAATAAGTGAATATGACACGACATAATCGAAATTTAAATCAATCTATTGAGGTAACGATATTCTCGAAGACCTTAATAGTTAGGATCGTTACTTGATTTGACGAATTTGACTGCCAAATTCGGATCTCGCATCATCTTATGGATCAAGATTGTGGCTCAAATGACAAGGATAAACTCGTGACTTATGTTGATCGGTAGAGAAATTGGTGACAGTAACACCTAGATTTAAACTCCCACCATCTTTAAGACTCTCTTTTGGAAAAGAATTTTCTCTCTTTTTTTCTTTAATTTTTCTTCACTCTCATAAAACCCTCTCAAACATTTCAAATTTTTTTTCCTAAAAAATCCCCCCTCCTAAGCTCACTTATTCCTCCTTTTATAGCTTACTCATCCATCTCCATTCTAATTTTTCTACTAACTCTTCTTTTTTTTGTTATTTGCAAAATAATCTCTCAAGTGTTAGATATTTGCATTTTAGTCCCTAAGATTTTAAGTATTTGCAATTTAGTTCTTGAAGAAATATTTCTTTAAATCTAAATCTCCTTACAATTTTCGACACACATCTCCTATGCTTAGTCGAAATTCACTGCATATCAAATTTAAGCTCATTTCTTGCCGTTGAAAATAATACAAAATTTAATTAAATCCCTTTTACAAAATTTAGTCCTTCTGAGTATAATTGGGCCAAGATGAAGATTTGGAATATTAGAGAACAATGTCACAACTCCTAAAAGTGAAAAATGAAAATAAATTGACTTAAATTGAATTTTTTAGGCCCGATTCGAGATTATACTCGTGAAGGAATACACAACCCCGAATTGGATATTTTAAATTTGTGATGGCGAACATGAAAAGGGGTTCTTTAAAAAAAACATGAAAATGGGTTTAAAAGAAAACTATTGACTATTTTTATGTATTTTTATGGCCCCAAATGCTATTATTTATTAAATATTTTCCTAATTTCTAAAAAATATATAAAAAATAGAAAAAAAAAGAAAAAAAATTGTTCAAAAATGGTTGCCTAAGCTTGGCCAAGGCTTCCAAAGTTGATTTTGCAATTTTCTCATTTTTTCTTATTTTTTTTATGAATTTTTTGAAAATAAAAATACTAAAAATATGAAAAATAATTTTTCGGTCAAAATTGGTTTCCTAGGCTTGACTAAAGTCCCCAATGTTCACTTTTTTAATTTTTATGAATTTTTATGTATTTTTTTTATTAATTTTAAAAGAGAAGAGATTATTAAAAATCAAGTGTCAACAGTCCCACATAAATGAATACGAACCAAACAAGTATCAACTCAGTAGGCGGCCCTATTTCTATCAGCATCACAACAATTCGCTCAAAGAAACACAATGAAGGGTAATCTGGTAGGTTATGCTCCTCCCAAATAATTGAATAGCTCAAGGGAGTACCATAGCAAGTTGAAGGAGCCACAAGAGAAATAGGCATGACTAAGATCTAAAAAAGGATGTTCAATAATGAGAGTAAGCTTAAAGCTTAGTAAATAAATCTCTAATTAGCCGACTAACCCACCATTCATCATTCAATTTAGAAAAAATCAACCTTTGTTCACATAGCAAGACAATTAGTAATAGCGTCACATAGAAACACAAAATCCCATGATCAATTCGATAAAGCCTACGTCGAACCACCCTCTACATGGAGACTTCGATTCACATTGACATGATGACTTCCAAAACAAGTAACCCCTAATTTCCGCATACCCATCTCCACAAGAACAACAATAAGCAAATCAATTCAACATGCACAACAAGAATCAAACAAATCCCCTTATGGGACTCATGGCCGAACACCATTCCATGCATCCACCTTAAATTCACCTCACCTCAATGATATCTAGGGTGATCAACCCCTAAATTCAAGTTACCCATGACTAGTAGGCGCTACAGAAGCAACAGATCTATCATGCATTGATATTTGCCCATCCATGCGAAGACATTCTCAATTTGGCATACTAAACCCAAATTTTGTCATTTCATGCCATCTTGAAAAAAAAAAAATTGGACAATCTAGTAGTATGATTAGAAGTCTACTTGCCTTAGCATCATTCACAAAGAAATAGGAGCGGAACCGACAACAAAATGACTCTGGGCCAGCCCTTTCTTCCTTGGCAGCTCACACGGCGAGAGAGAGAGAGAGAGAGAGAGAGAGGTAGGGCGAGCTGGTCAATGGCATCAGTGGGGCTAAGTAGAGGAGGAGAGGGGCTATCAAGATTCACCATCGTTGAGTCGTGGTGTCATCAGTTGTTGACAACTGATTTTTAATTAATTTTTCTTTTAAAAAATATTTAAAAATATCATAAGAATTCATAAAATTACAAAATCAACCTTGAAAGCCTTGGCTAAACCTAAGGAATCATTTTTGAAAAAAAAAATTTATTTTTCTTTTCATATTTTTTATAATATTTTTAATATAAGAAAAATAGCAAAAATTAAGAAAAATAGTATTCATGGCCACAAAAATACACAAAAATATGTAGTATTTTTATTTTAATTATATTTTCATTTGATCCTTTAAAATTTCAAAAATTTAGTTCGAGATCATATGCTCCTTCTTTATGCATAACCCCGAATTGAGCAAAAAAAAATTACATTTTAGCCCCTTTATTTTAAATTTTCACATTTTTGGAGCTGTAACATTCCTTTCTATTACTGAGAAAATACAATTTAGTCCAATTTTTCAGTAAATTTGATGATTTAGGCAAAAAAAGGACCAAATTGAACTTTGATTTTTAAATTTAATCTCTAGATCTTATCAAAGCGAAATTAAAATTTTTCTAGGGATGATCTTGAAAATATAAGTCCAATACCCTATAGTTTTTCATCATTTTGAATCCACTGGTGGGGTATTTTGGTCTAATTTTTTCATTAAAGGTTTGGATTTCTCAAAATTCACTTTTTCTTTAAACTCAAAATCTAGGGTTTTTGCACAATTTCGAGCAAAATTTTTTTTTATACAAAAATCACAATTTTAAATGAAATCCATGTCCTTAGTCCAATTTTACGATCTAATTTGAAATTTTTTTTTTTATTATTTGAGGGTCAATTTGAGGAAATTGAGCAAGTCAGGTCTACCAGGTTGGACTGAATCCACCTCGACCCAACTGGACTACTATACATCTTCCCTCAGACCTACACATTCACACGTAGAAGGGGCTAGTTTTGACGGAGTCATTCCATGCCATATTGGAGCCTGTTGGAGCTCGTTTGATGTCGATGTGCCTAATGGCATGCGATTTAAGGTATCGGGCATGTGGCTTTTGAGTCGATCGACCACCTCGAGCATGCCAAAAATTTAGATCGAGTATAAGAGTTTCATGCGGTTTTTGGATCAAGAGGAGGTCTTGTTGCAGCAGATTCCATAGAGAAGGAGAGGAGAGATAAAAACCTCTCGGCAAAAATCAAAAGGTAATCTCTTGCATTCTACTAGGAAAGAAATTAGAAGAACAAACGAATAGTCATCGTCGGAGTTTCGGCTTGAGACTTCCCAAGCTTCGTCAACGATTACTAGGCATCAGCAAGTCTTCAAACTTGATCCACAAGCTTAGTATAGCCCTAAGGAACATCTGCTACTCCTTGGATCGAAGCTTCATCATGTAAAAAGGCAAGTGCCATGGTTGAGTGCTCAAAAGTTCGTCAATGGCTGACTCTTCATTCCTTCACCGATCTCCATAATTTTTAGTTTTGAATCTTCCTTAGATCTTGCTGATCGCATCCATACCTTTATTTTTCATTTTTATTACATGAATCCTCCCAACTCACCTCCCAAACACTTGAACCTAGGTTGATCTTGCGAAGCTATTTCACGACGTCATGGAGCTACATCGACAATCAAGTAAGTTTCTTCAATCTTTCGTGATATCGTTTGTTGGTTTAGGGCGCGCATGAGAACGTTTCTGTTTCACTATTTCTGTTCCAAACCTATTCCAGAAATAGGTTTGGAACAGAAACTCGTTTGGCAACACAAATCTGTTTTTCTATTTCTGGAACAAAAAACTGTTCTAGAAATAGATTTTGGCCCAAAACTAGAAACAAAAAATTTCTGTTTCTGGCAGAAATAGAAAAATTTATTTTTGTTCCAGAAATTTTTCTGGAACATAATGGTTGTCATGCGTGCCCTTAGTTTCATTAGATCGTGTTACAATTAGTTAGGATGATTTTTCGCCAAAGAATGGTTCGATTGGTTTTGGTTAGGGCATTTTTAGGCTAAGTTGAGCTCTAGTTTTCACATATTTTGATGCTGTGATGGGGAGGAATCATTTGGTGACAAGATTGGGGATTTTTGGTGTAGTTTTAGGTGCAATTTGTGAGTGACGGCGAGCCTGCCAAAGATCAAAGCGACTCCGAACATCTCTTTCATAGAGATGTTGAACGGTCAACGAAAGTTGACAATCAAGATTTTATAATTGATTTTCTTAAAAAAATAAATAAACAGAGGCTGAAGGTTTGACTGGGTCGGGTTGAGTCATTGACCTTAACCCGAAATGTGTTAGCCCTCAGATAAATGGATTGAAAACAATCCGACAGTCCTCTTGGTGCCATGTGTTGCAGGCATGTTTAATCAAAACAAAATTTGATCAAAAGGTCCCTGGATAGCTCCGTGGCCCATTTGTAGCCCTTAGATTTGAAATTGGGGGGCAATTTTAGAAATTCAATAAAAAAATTCAAATAAATCAAATAAAAATGTCCAAACTATGTTGTTTTAATACCAATTTGGACTCATTTGATCACAGGCCAAGCGCCCTAGAGGTGTGGGCTGGGTCAACCCAACCCGATTTAAAAAATTAATAAGAAAATTTAGAAAAGTAAATAAAAATTCATACAAAAATTCTGAAAAATTAGGAAAATTCACAAAAAGCTAGAAAAATTCCTAAAAATTATATATAAAAAAATTGGAAATGACCACATTCAACCAATTTGACCAAATTTTTTTTTTTTGGTTTTCAAACCTTCCCCAAATGACTATTTTCTTGTCCCAAAATTTCCCAAATCACCCCTGAACACTAATGACACATTCTCTAAGCCCTTAGGGCTTTACTAAGTATGTCATGCCTTGATTTTGATGTGATTTATTTGCATGACCTGATTCCTAGACTTGCGCATTTTCCATTACTATTTGTAACTGATAGGATAATCAGTCCCATCTGCATGAACCCTTTTGATATTAGAGCCTACCTCATCTCGAGACATCTTCATGGCAACCATAGCTAGAAAAATCACTCAACTTAGGTATCGAAATGGCATTGACAAAAAATTTAATGCAACTAAGTTCCTGAACCCTCTTCTTTTATTTTTATGGAGCTAAACAGACTCTCTGAACCGCTTGATAGGATTTTCAATTTACCCTCCAAAAACAAATTGATGGCAACTCTGATGGCATACATATTAATCACATATCACATGACCATACTAAGGTTGATCTCATTTTAATGAAAATCCCATCGTTGCAATTTGATATTGGCTGGGAGGGCCCACGCCTTGATCTCACCATCCTATCAAATGATTGAGGTCCCGACAATCCATTAACCACTCTCAAATACCGAAAGCTCTTCAAGAGGGTCGCAACACTAGTGAAAGCTTGAGCAAGAGGGAGAATGGGGAAGGAAAGAAAGATGAAGATGAAGAAGAAGAAGAAGAAAAGAGGGAGCGTGAGATTCTTGTGGGCTTCCACCAAAATCTGAGGAGAGAGAGAGAGAGAGAGCTATTACTTAAAAGGAGGAGGGGAAATGCATAGCTACCACTTGCCACTTGTCCTATGCGAAAATTTCACTTATCTATCATGCGGTGGTTTAAGGTGCTTCGCACTCAAACAGCGAATCAACTTCGTTTTGGGACCAACTTCGAAGGCTATTCACTCAAATAAATACAATTGGTTCATCTAGCAATACCGCACCTAGCTATAACGTAATTACAAATATTACACCATTCAAAATACTAATAATCCCCCAATTCCACTATTGCCATAATCTAAGCTTGACAAATACTATTTTGTTTGTAAAAATTTAGGCCGTCACAATTCACCATTGAACTTCACACTAAATGAAACCGTAATTACTCACTATATCACCCACGCCACCCAAACGGTACCAAAACCCATCTTGAGCATGCGTGCTTCCAAAAAAATCCCATTTAATCCTATTATAGTCCTTTTGCATATCCAGCTTGAGAAGCGCTTGAAATTTTCTTTTCCTCTCGCGAATTTTTAGTTGATTAAGTACTTCCTAAACAATGAGTATGCTATCATAAATTTGTATCCCACTCACGAATGCACTTCGCTCAATAGCAATTAATTTAGGCAACTAAGGTTTTAAATTATTTTCCATGACTTTTGAGATAATCTTGTACATAAAATCGCACAAGCTAATTGGACGAAACTGCTCTAATTTTTCTGGTGAGGGGTTTTCGAGACTAGAGAGTATAACGTTCTATTCATCTCAAGATTCAATAGGCCTGTTTCAAAGAAATTTTGGACTTCTTTATGAATATCTTTCTGGACGTCCCTCTAATGATGTTGATAAAATAAACCATTTAGTCTATCGGAACCAAGGGCCTTGTGGGTCCCAACTGGGAAGCCGTAATTGTTACTTTCTCCATATTTACCCTCCTCATCAATGGTTGATTTACATTATTGTCCACAACACAAGGGAGTTGGTCAATAATGGGCTGGAGGTCTCAGTGTCCCACCGAATTGTATAAGTTGTTGAAATAGTCCATTATTAATATTTTCAATTGATGCACATCTCGAATCCACTCCTCTTCTGGGTTTCTCAACATTGGTAGTCTATTACTTTGCCTTCTTTGAACAATAGTGGCGTTAAAGTATTTTGTATTTTTATCGTCCCATTTCAACTCGCTAATTCTAGATCACATATCCCAATACATCTCCTCTTGTCTTCATAATGTTTCCATTTCTCTATTAAGGGACTGCACTTTCTCATCGTCATTCTGCACTTTCAGAGCATTTGTATGTCTCGAAGTTCCTCCTTCAAGAGCTGGAGTTTCTTCTGTGCATTGGAGAACCTATTTTTGCTCCATTCAACAAGTTTCCTAAACACAACCCGTAACTTCTTTGCCAAAGTAGCCTGCTGAAGCTTTGTAGAATTCCAAACCCCTGTAATGATTAGTTCACACTCTTTTATCTTCCACCCAAAAAGCTTCAAATTTGAATTCATTTCTCCTTTTCTTCAACTGTATTTCTAATGATAAATTGAGCGGATTGTGATCTAAGCCTAAAGCCGGTAATGCAAAACTCTCGGCATTTGGGTAGGATACTCTTCACTCGGTGGAACATAACGCCTGATCTAATCTTTTCTTCACAAATTCCTTGTCTTCCCTATTATTGTCACACGTAAAAGCACACCCCTTGCATTCTAAGTCCATTAAGGAACACCTATCTATAAAATCCTTGGTAGCAGAAAGGCGGTAATGTTCTGCCATTCTTTTTCCTAGCTTTTCCCAATGATACAACACTTCGTTAAAGTCCCCCATACAAATCTAGGGGTGAGAATTCAGCACAGTGATCCTGTGAATCTCATCCCATAGCAATACTCTCTCTCTCTAAACTCATTAGGAGCACAAAGGAAAATGATTCTGATGCGTTTTCAATTTTCTTTAATATCACAAAGGACATTAATGAAAGCACCAGAATTAGACTCAATTGTTAAAGCTACCTTTTCATCCCCCATGATAGCTAAACCCCCTGCAATGCCCGCGGGATCCACCATGAAACAGTTCTGCAACTTTAAACTGCGTTGTATGCGAGTTACCATGTGTTCTTGATTCTTATTTTCCATTAAAAACACAATGCTTGACCTTTCCTGAGCGACAATGGTCCTCAGAGCTTTGGATTGTTAGGGGTGTTCCCAACCCTCTACAATTCCGGCTTAAGAACTTCATTTGTATCTTGATCTCGATGGCTTTCTTTTCTGAAGTTTTCCTCCATTTTAGTTTATTCGTACGCGGTCCTAAACAGGTTTACTTGCAATAAGAGAAGGATCCTCGCACAGTTATTTCAGAGTTGGAGTACAGTGTTCCTAACCTTTTACAGAGAATGGCCATATGGTCCTGGATATCTTCATCTGCTTCCAATTTTGTCTTCCTGGAAGGAACTTTCCTCCGAGAAAACCTGAACCATCAAGAGGAGGCAGCAAAAGGGACGAAAGCCAGACGTGGGGGCTAGTTGATGAAGAGGATATAGTAATGTGGACTCGTTAGGGTTTCTATGGTTTTGATAATGAGAGATGAAAGGAAGAGGCAACAGGGACAGGGAGAAATATCGGTAATGCAGAGACAACGTTAGGGTTCGAACAAAAGGGTGTTGCATTTGAAAACTACCTTCATCGTGGGGTAGAAAGCTACCACCATGGGTAGAGCGCTCGCTGCGCGAGAGGAGGAGACAATTAGCTTGACTTATCTGCTTTTGGACGTGTAAAATAAAGTTAGCCAATTGATGCATCAAGATAGTGCTTGGCATCAAGCTTGAGTCACTCTCATTTGCCATTAATACTGTTACGGGCCGCAAGAATAAGTCAAAAGTGTCATTTGTCCCATTGATAACCATCGACTTTTTTTCGTTTCTAATGCATAACCCTCCTAAGGATCTTTCTCTCACTTTGATTCTAGACTATAAATAAATGCTCGATGTAAGTTTTCTGAAGAAGAGTGAATCATTTCTCTTTCTAGAGTAGAATTCGCACAGTCGAAAACTAATATTTTTACATTAGATTAAAGTTATTAACCCTATCATTAATTCACTACGATATTACATAATAAATGAAACATCATTGCACTCGCGCCTAGTCATCATTAAACTTGACTTGATCATATTTTTCTTAGAGAAGCATTTTAAACCGCCATACTAGTATTTATGGATTTATACATCCTATTTCTATTTTAAATTACTAGTAAACATATATGTATTCGCTAGGAAATTACATGGATCATATGCTAGTTGTGCACAAACTCTCCGTTTGATGATCTTAATGACTCGTGAAGGGAAAGAATCCAATCTAGGATGTGGCCAACCCAGCCGAGATTGGCATTGGCATGGCACTCTTGGGAAACCGGAAGTGCATGGTGTCGACCACCGAAGCTAGTAAGGTGACCGGGATGCCATGGCGATGGTTATGGCCAAGGCCAACCTCCATGGTGCAATCTCTCGCCTAAGCCATATCCCTTTCCCCTCTTTTCCTTCTTCACATCCTAGATATCCTTTTGGACCTCCTACTAGGGAAAGAAAAATATAATTTGGTAGGAATTGAGGGGGCTTGATAATCAATCTCAGACAGACATAAAAATAATTCTCGAGATTTGTCGTCCACTTCGTTTGGAGACAAGAGGAACCAGCCTCAAGTTACAACAAATCCCTTTCCCCTCTTTTTCTTTTTCCACATCCTGCATGTCCTTTTTTTTCCTTTCATCTCCAATATTTGTTTCTAATTTCTTGCTCAGAAAAACGTGTCGTGTCAATACATCATGTTAACGTCGTTTGCCATGTAAAATTATTTGGACCAAAACGAAAAAACACAACAACGGTAGCCAATTTTTTTTTTTTTTTGGTTAAGTCGCAGCTCTTCCAACTATATAAACTAAGAGCAACTAAAATGATAAAAATAAAAAATAAATAGAAAATTTGCAACCAATGGCCAAAATCAGCAAATCCCGACCACAAAAAATTGAAACCGCTCCCTTAAATATCTGCCACTCTCGCGCTAGTCTCTCTCTCTCTCTCTCTCTCTCTCTCTCTCTCTCTCTCCCCCCTTCCAAATCGATATCCACCCTCGATCATGACCTCCTGGTCCCCAAGTTTCCGACATTCGGACGGCCCTCGCTCCGAGCCGCACGGTACACCCCGCCCGCACCCGATTACTCCCGCCTCCCACTTCAATCACACACAGCACAAAAACAAGACGACCCTTTCACTTCACTCGAACCAAACGGCTCCACACGCGAAGGGAATCAAATCCAAGAAAATGGCTGCCACCACTCTCTCCGTCCGGCCGAACCGGCTCTCCCCCGGTTCGCCGCTCCCCAAGACGCCGGCCCACCTCCCCCACGCCCTGAGACCCGTCGGCGGCCGCGCCGAGCCGTGGAGGGGCGTCGGCTCCCCGCCGCCGCAGCGGAGGACCGGTGGCCTGCTGGCCCAGGCCGGCTCGCGGGCCGACGACTCGGCCCCGTTCGAGATGTCGGTCGAGAACGCCCTGAAGCTACTCGGCGTGCCGGACACGGCGTCGTTCGACGAGATTCTCCGGGCCAAGAACTCGATCGTCGCCTCGTGTAAGGACGACAAGGAGGCCGTCGCGCAGGTGAGAGTGGTCGCTCGCGCTCGCACTCTTCATGCTTCTTTCTGTTTCATTTGATGCGTGTTGAGGTAGAATACAGAAACTTGACATAGGAATGTGTTATGACCGTGATTCTCTCTTTCTTTATCTTTTCTTGGAACTATTTGGTTCTGGAAATGAATTTTCTGCTAATTTTGAAGTTGATAGGGCATGATTATTGAGTTTTGGATGAACATGGAGGATGGACCTTTTCATAAAATTACTGCCCGTTATGGAAATGCCACATTGAATATGTTGAATCCATAATTTGGCCAAGGCAGACTTGTCTATGCAGTAATTTTTGTGGCGAAAATCCTCATTCGGTTGTTTTCCCTGCGAAGTATATGGATTGAGTGATTTGCACTTTCTAATGCATCAGAAAGGTCTTCCCTGTCTGATTCAGTAGACGAATATAGTGTTCCTTGTGAGTTTTTTCAATTTTGATGTGAATACCAGTGTTCAAACCTTTGATTTCTTGACAAATGAATTTTGTGGAGAAGGAAGAAAACAGCAAAAGTGCTTGACTGAAGTGAGGGGATAAATACTTATCTGGGATTGGGAGGTGCATAAAAATTGTATCACGGGCGTTATTTTTTCCTTTACCTGCAGTTGTGAGGATTATTTTAGCACAACTTCTTTTGCACAAATGAAAAAATAGAAATGAGTTTGGACAGGCGATATATGTGCTCTGTCGCCACATGTGATTGCATCAGATGTTTGATGGGTGCTGGGTGAGATGATAGTCTAGTCATTCCTACTTGTCTACTACTCTGAGGTCATATGCACATTTTCTGGTGCTCCTTCTCTTTCCTTCACTTTCGAATTTGTTGCATTTGCTGCCACCTTTTTTTAATCCTCCTGATCTGTGGATGATTAGAGGAGAATGTGAAGATTTTTATTCCTGTCCAAAAAGGAGGGAAAAATTCGGTAGTCACTGTGTGCGTGCCGCCTTATATATGGCCTTCTGCTCATTTGGATGGGCCTTCATTTTGTGCTTACCACCTTTTAAATATTTTTCAATTATAGAGCATTATATTGGTGATGCACGCATTTTGTCTAACTTTGTCGTTCTCTCTATATTATGGATGTATGATGTCCATTTATTTGGGTGTACACTGATGTGCATATTATAATAGAGATATTCATATTCCTGGATACACAATACATGCCGACAAAAACTGGGGATTTGCCTCAACAGTGGTTTGTCTAGTGGTGTTCCCTGACACTCATAGAAAATAGCTGGGATTGCCTCGTGATAATATATTGGTAGAGAAATTGCCAGTAATACTTTTAAATTTGCAGTCAATGTCGTTTGTCAGCTTAATTTCTATAAATAAACTACTAAAAGATCTCTTACTTTTTCATGTTAGATGTTATCCCACAAGCGGCCCCTGAGCAAATGCTTCAAAGTGAAATTTGACCCTAATTATGAATTAAATAAGCTTATCCCTTGCATACTAGTTTCTGAATAAGTGGTTTATGTCTTTCTGATCTCATGACACCACCATGATGTCGGCAACTATGTTTATCACATCTGAACGTCAACTGCAAGAGGACTTCAGCTTGATTGTGTTGCTTGTCCTTTTTAATGATGTAAGAAAGCTGATATTGAATTTAATAAGTGATTTAAAAAGATAAAATCTATTTTCTAAGAATATTTCAGGAAAGAAAAGGTTACAACTTTGAAGAAAAGAATGTAGTACTGGATGAATATCATTCTCTAGGTGTTAAAATTTAGGAATGTATCTTAATATATCTGTTTTTGTTAGGGTGCATTTGTTTTGCGGCAAATGAATGATGTGAAAAATATTTTTCAGAAAATAATCTTTTTACTAAAATGAAGAAATGGATAAAAATTACATCGTCCACGAAAATAATTAGACATAAATTGTTCTCATAATGGAAACATTATTTATTGATGAAGCGATCATTTTTAGGTATTTTTTTTTCCAAATCGTACATTTTTCGCAAAACAAATGGAGCCTTATTGTTCAGAAATTTACATGGCCCTATGATAAGTGATGATACAGTACTTTTATATAATCAGTGATAGCCCCAAGTCTCAACCTTGTAATGGATCTTAAATATGATGTTGAAACCGCACTTAGCTATATTTGGTTCGTTCCTTTTGAAATTGTGCTAACCCAGAAAAACTTTTGCCTAGTTCAAAGTTTGCATGTTATGTTGTAGAGTGTGGGTCTGTTATTCTGATTGGCTTTCTCATTGTTGGTTAATATTTGGATGATCTCATCCAATGTGTCCCAATCAACTGATTTCCTCTTCCAGCTAATTTACTTGTTGGATATTTCATTGGTGCGTGTATTGAAAAAGATTAGATGGTGGATGTAGGCAGGTAAGTAATTGACAGACATTTTCTGTGGATAAACTTTTTATAGGTAGAGGCTGCATATGATATGTTGCTCATGCGAAGTTTGACTCAGCGGAGAGCTGGAAAAGTTGTGAGCAGTAGCATTCGCTATGCTGATGTTAAACCAATCGGTACTCCTGCCATGGGTTCGATGCCTCAATGGTTGCAAACTACTGTCAAGAATTCGATCTTGTCCGTTGAAGCACCATCAACTCGAGACTTGGGCCTACAAGTCGGTGTATATGGTGCATTGGTTGTTTTAACGTATGTCAATGGAGCTTCCACACCGTCTGTAGCACCTTATGCGGGGGCTGATGTTCCTGGGTTGATTCTTGCATCTAGCTTTGGAGCTTCCTTGTACTTTATGACCAAAAAGAATGTCAAGCTAGGTAGGATTTTCTCTTAGAGATATAGCCCTCTCTTAATAGGATCCAACCCCATATCATTCACGCCAAGCGAACAATTTCACTGGCCTTGTGTGCTTTTGCAGGTAAGGCCACTATAATAACCATAGGAGGGCTTGTGGCTGGAGCTGTCGTGGGTTCAGCAGTAGAGAGCTGGTTACAGGTGGACATTGTCCCTTTTCTTGGAATTCATTCTCCTGCTGCCGTAATTAGCGAATTCATCCTATTTTCTCAGCTCTTTGCTTCCTTGTATCTTAGGTAGGGTTGGGAGATGATTGTTGCATTAAGTCGAACCTGAAACCTGTAACTCTATTCATTGCATGATCATGCCTGAGCTCCTCTAGGATGCATTTCATTGCACATTGTACAAAATCCACTATACAAAGAAGTGAAGCTTGAATTACTTTTGCATTTCGTTCAGTGAAGTAACAGACATCTACTACTTAAAACATTGTTACCTCTTAGCAATTTTACCCCTGGTGTTTGAGAGCTTTTCCATCATAAGTTCTGCAAAGCTGTTGTTCCTGTTTATTTTAAGCCTTGAGAAGTTTTTAGAGCAGGAACAGCTTGAATTGTGTTGAAACGGAAACTTTCAGTAATGTTTTGCACCAAAGTTCATGCTATGATTTGACTATCTACGCATGTATTCTCTTGCAAGTTCTCTCGCAGCAAAATCGTACTGCGAGTATGATTATGCAGTTTCTTCGCACCAACCTGCTGCTTTGGAGGAACTTGTTCATCATTCTGTAATCAGAAATTGAAAGATCGCTCTCGAGCGTTTCCTTGCAGGTTTAGGCCTTCTATAACAAATTATCGGTCAAATGCAATTTTTTCTTCCCTCTCCCCTGGGACCTAACTCCGCTGTGTTTGCAAATATGAAAAGCTTTTAAGTACCAATAGCCAAGGTGACTTTGGGCATTTTAGATATGTTCACTATTAAACAGCCTCTCTTCAGCGAGCATGGTGTAATCATGAGTTTCAAGCGTTGGTCATGCTTGCTGATCTTGGTCTCTAATAGGTTCTTAGGCCGGTCAGTCGGCGTTTGCTCATGATTATCGTTGTCTTCATCGTCGTGCAAGGAGAAATGCATTTCCAGACCCATGTTAAACGAATGGACTGATGATTTTCTCTTCGAGTTTTGCCCGATTTAAATAGATAAGACGGTGCATGAACCAATTATATATCGGGTGTGAAGGAATTACTCCCGCAGAAAGCGATTCTTACGTTGGACCTCCTACCAATTCGACGGCAACGACTTTACCGATTCTAGAATCTCCATATTGCTCTTTGAGTTTAGAAAAATCTTGTTTCTTTTGCAGTA
Organism: Psidium guajava; assembly: GCA_016432845.1. Classification (NCBI taxonomy): domain Eukaryota; kingdom Viridiplantae; phylum Streptophyta; class Magnoliopsida; order Myrtales; family Myrtaceae; genus Psidium; species Psidium guajava. Next base: position 16,637,895 of record CM028225.1, read on the forward strand.
TTGATTTGGCTTGCGCCAGACGGAGTATTCAGCCAGCTCAATTCCCACTAGCATTGCTGTAGAGGTGATGGTGACGGGCTCTCTCCAACGTGAGAAATACTTATATCTCGAATCGAGTATTCCGCCACGATTATGAAACTCCTGTCGGAATACGCTGAAGCTCCTCATCCTAATAGAACATAATCCAATTTTTGTCTCGACCCCATTTCCCTCTACCCCAAAAGGAGGCCATAACACTAGCTTTAAAAAGTGGTGAGAGTTGGAATTTTGGAATGATTTTATTGATCGTTCGCGAGGCCCACCAGATTCAAACTGTCCAAACGAACGTAGAACACGTAGACCCGATAAATGTAGGAACATACACCTGATCCCTCGACCGGACAGCCGACACACTTCGTTGTCCCATTAGCAAGCAAAAGTGCTGTGCTGCGTCTGAATCGAATCCGGCCAATTCAGTCCAGGGTGGTCTGGGCTATCATTGACCCATGAATTGGCCTGATGCAGCAGTGCCAGTTTGGCTCTGCACAAGCACAACCCAATGGCTGGCCACAATCAATGAGGGAGGCTATCTGATCTTGTCTTCACTGTAAAGATAGACTGGTTTCCATCGCTTCCCATCTTGGACATTGTTTTTGGTCCCAATAGCAGAACCGATGGTGCAAAACTTACCCCCCAGGAACCAAAACCTCCCTCCATTGAAAATGTGAAAACCACCAAATGGGTACTACAAACTAGACATTTCTTGCTTTACATAAGTAACTAGAAATAGTAAACCATTTTCCCGGAGAAAAAAATTGCAAATGTACAAAGATAAGAAGCGCACGAGAGCAGAAAAAAGAAAAGGAAGGGCATAGAGCAACTGTCCTTAAACTGAATTAACATCGGAAGCTTATGGTCAACGGTTCCGTTCCTTCTTTTTTTCCCATCATCCCCAGAAGCTAAAAGCATCAGTTCTACGTTAAAAGACGTCGCTGTGTACACTAAAGAATTCAACGGCCCACCCCCCCTACTAAAGGAAGCTGCCCGGTATCCTATTCACATGTGTGAAAAATTGCAGCACATAGAGAAATCGTAAGCAGCATCTTCAAGTGGTACCATTCGTGGAATAAGGAGCCAACGTGTTGGGGCGCAAGTTGATTCCGCCTGCTCTGATGGATACGTTGGGGGGTTTCGTCAAGCTTGCCCTGCTCACAAGGTTGGAGTCGAGAAACACGACAATCACTGTAATGTCATCATGGAAATGGCGACGGACACCACGGTCAATCTTTTTCAAGTCCGAGTACCTCATCTCTCTCTTCTTTGCCGCTTCTTGCAGAGCAGCTTTAACAAGCCTCCTAGCAATGCCCTGCCAAAGAGAGATCTGTTAGAGTTTGTCTTTTTGGGTAAATAAGAGAGAGAGATACTACTTGTTAACTTGCTTTCCAATAGACTTGGGTAGAACTTAAGCAGCAAGGAGCAAGGTCGGTATTGATTGAATAGTTTGTTCGCTCTCAATTCTTTTCTTCTAATTCCTGGGAAAAAACTTCAACAAGAAGCAATTACAAAACTTGATATTATTGAGTGCAAAATCTTCTCAGTGGCCACAACACAAGTGCAGACGGGCTTAAAGTGAAGGCAACCGAGAAAATTTCCATGTCAAGTGTAAGATTCACTAACCCTAGCAGCACTGGGATAAACTTTCTTTGAACAGAAGACCTAAATTAAACTTATGTCCCACAAAGTTCATTGCAGCCACCTCTGTGCATTTCCGAATGGGTATATATAATAATCAGATATACGTACATTGCGAGGATGATTCTGAACAAAATCAACTGCTTCCTGGTTGCCAATGTGCTCCCATAGTCCATCAGATGCAAAAATAATGAATCGATCATGTGGTTGCAATTGGTGCACTGAAATTGATGGTTCTGCACTCAATATTGGTCTTCTGAAAGGTTCACGAAGTCGAAACTTTGCATATAAAGGCTCTCTGTTAAATTCAGCCTTCTTCAAGTACACATCACCAATAGATCGTGAGACCTGCAAAACCAAGCAGCAGGGCAGTTGAGTCAAAAGTTTCAGATCCGACACATCACGTACTTATATAGCAGCAAATACAGCATAAAGAAACGAAAATACACAGCACTACAGAAACTGGATCATAGTGAACATATGTTTGTAGTAGATGAACTTCGTATTTAAGGCCAGGATGGGTTTACCAAGCCACCTCACTTCTAAGCCTGTCATGCTGGCAATTGTAATCCAAGATTGGACTTGGTGCCATCTCAATACTTATAGAAGTCCTTTAAAATTTGAGCAGTAGCAATTAAATTGGAAAGTTCAAACCAGCAAACGTCTACAACTAATTGAGCTAAAAAGCTAGACAATCAAGCAAAACCTTTACACCATATACTTCATTTAATTTATGAAGCCATCTCAACGTGTGTACAATCAATTAAACTTTTGGAAAAGTGATGCAGAGCAAGATCGTGGCAACTTAACCAAAAAAGTACATCACAAGATCGGTCAGGTTGAACGGCAAAGCAAGAAATCTCAAGGATTTGAGAAAATAATTGTACCTATCATGTTCCATGCCCTAAAAAGTTACCTGAATAATGCCCTTAACACGCCAAACATTATGCTTTAAAACAACGATCTGTGGGTCATCAGGGTGCATCGAATGGAGTTCCTGTCTTATGGACTCTATACTAGCATTATGCTCTGTTGACAGCTGGATGGCTAAAACCTCCGTGGTTGCCTTGACAGCTCTCCCGAGAACAGCTCGAGAATCACCAAGGTTTGCAATGTAAAGTGTTCCGCCAGAAACTATACCAGTAAGGCAGCAAGATCCAACTGCTGCAATCTGTGGTTTTGTTGGCCACAATTTGGTGACAATAGAAAGAAAACCCTCTTCAGTGGCTTGGTATGCCTTCCGTATCACGTCAACGGATAGTGATTGATGCTCTGATGTAGACACTGGAAATTGCATCAACATACAAATCACTGCCCAGTGCTGGAAGGTCAATATGAAACAATTGCAGGAAATCACATGTTGCATTTACTCAGGCGGCCCCTAGGGACATATTAATTTATCAATGGGAATACAATGATATGAAACATTTATCTGAATTTTTTACGTTCAGTGAACCAGACCTTTTTTTATTTTTATTTTTATTTTTTTGGCCGAAAGATTTACGAGTCTGAAACTCAGAAGATTTTAGTCAGCATCCGAATGCACCAACAAGAGCCAAAGGGCAAAGAAGCTCTTGGCTGCAGATGCAAATGGCTGCACACAGCATTTAATGACTATGTCATGCCTAATTTTTTCCAGTTATGTCATTCAGAGGAATCCGCTAGTCTTAGCAAGCAACTGCTGGGTAAACAACAACAGAGAACGATCAAGCTATTGGCTTTTCTAAGCTCTGTAGTGTCAACATTGGAGAAATGAACTGCTAGACGAGACATCAAATGAAAAGTCCAGTAGAGCAGTAGAGTTGAAGGACATACACTTGAGGTGTTGAAAGAGGTTATCAACAACATAGCGCGACGTCTCGGGGCCGCCGTGTCCATCATATATACCGACAAAAGTACCATAAGGTCCAGACTCATGCAAGCTCAGACACCCCGATTCAATCTGGCTATGATCCTCTATCAAAGCATTGGCCTGGACAACAGCCATTGAGAACTCACCAACTAGGTGTTGCCCCAAGTCCTTGTACCACAAAAGCCCATCTTGGCGGCCTCCAGAGTCTGAACCAGTATGAACATATCGGTCTGACCTCGGCCGGAAACAGGACCTCAGAAAGTTCATCAACCCAGATAACATCCCTCATCTCACCCAACAATCTCCCCAGATTTGGCACATCTAACAAGACTAGTTTCTCACTCTTTAAGCATCAAAAGCTCCTCTTATTTCCAAGTTCGGATCACGTCAATGAATTCATGCTGCAAGAGTGACAGAGCAACCATGTCATCATAGTGATAAACAAAAGGGAAAACACCAACAACATACCTCAGCTTTCAGTTAGAGAAAATAGAAGTATGCTTGGATGTATGTGAATGATATTTTTGCAAAAATAGGGGTAGGTCATTGAATCAAAGGTGAGGAATGTTAATTATACTTCCCCCCAAGCAAAAGAGTGGTGATTACAAATTAAGAACCCACCAAGGATCAACAGGTGAAATCAAATTGAACAGATTTATCACAGACCCCCTTTTGATTCGGTACTCTTAAACTCACATAGCCATAATCTACTGGAGCTCAAAGAAACTGAAAAGATTCCATAACCCACCTCAATTCAGGGCATATAGACTACAAGTACACAAAGAAGTCAGCAATGCAATCAAACTCCTAGGTCATTAAATTTCAGCTCGAGATGTCAAAGAAAAGTCCAAGATTGGATCTTTTGCTTCCATTTCAGCTGCAGATTAAGCGAACAAAGAACAGATCACTACAAGCAATACGCGACACATTTCCTCTGTTAAAGATGAAAGCTTGACAACATAGGAGGAAAAAGAAAAAAGAGGTCAGATTTCAACCCCCCCCCCCCCCCCAAAAAAAAAAAAAAGAAATGCACAAGTCAAAGTCGCATTTTCCAACGGAGAAGTGTTTGGTCAGCCTCTGGGAAATCCAGAAGGTCTTGACTCTTTACATAGAAAGAAGTAAACCGAGAACACCCACTGATACAGAAATCTTCAAGAATGATTATTGATCATTATCACCCGTCCCAACCTCCTAGTTTTCCACGCAGTGCCAAAAGAAGGCAGAAAGATGAAAACAAGAAAGCAAACAAAAAGCGCACATACCCAGAATTCATCGGTCCATCAAAAGCCACTCGAGATAAGAAAAACGAAAGAGGAGATCATGGGGAGGCTAGATCTTGTAGATCCATCGAAACAAGAGAGAGAAAATGAATATGGTTTCTTGGTATTCGCTCCTCCAAGGAGAGAAAGACAGACAGAGTTTAGTGAGGAAAGTATAAAAAGAAGGGGAAGAAGGGAACCCACTGTCTGTTCTCCGAGAATACGAGCAACGAAGATCACAATAGACTTCAGAAAGACAGGAGAATGGAGAGGCAAATAGAAAAGACAGCAAAGCAGAGGTCAAGCTATGGGCTCCACGCCAACTATGGTGGTGGAGGAGGAGGAGGTAGAGGAGGTAGAGAAGAGAGAAACCGCGGATAGCTAGAGTCAATGATGTTATCCGGGACTTCACTCAAACTGTAGAGTTGTGAAATGTTTTTGGCCTCCCATTGATGTTAGTAAGGTCAACAAGTTGAAAGGGAATCGTATTCGTCTTCTTTGAGGGATTTATTTATTGACCTTAGGAATAGGGGTTTACTCGGAAGTTATCGGATTCATGACAATTTTTTGACCTTAGGAATAGGGGTTCGAGAGAAGGAACTTTAGAATTTGTCATGAATCCGATAACTTCCGAGTAAATCTAAATACACCATCGTATTGACGTGAGCTAATACACAAACGTAATGATTATAAAACTTTTTAGCTTCCCATTGATATTCCTAAGGTCAAAAAATTGAAAGAGTATCTTATTGGTCTTCCTAGGGAGACGTATTTATATCGGTAGAGTTCAAGAAAATGGACTCCAAATGATTCTCTAGTAAAAAGTACACCGTCATACTGACGTGAGCCAATACGCAAGCAAATGATTGTGAAATTTTTTGCTCCCATTGATGTTACTAAGGTTTAAAAAGTTGAAAGGGTATTGTGTTGGTCTTCTTGGGGAGATGAATTTCTATAGGTACAGTTCGAGAAAAGGGACTTCAGAATTCGTCATGAATTTGATGATTCTCTAATAAATCTAAGTACACTTTCGTATTGATGTGACCCAATATGCGAGCGGGATGGTTGGAATCCTAAGACTGTTTATAGTGTATAGAATAGAGGATAAGATATGATATAATACAATAAAATGAAAAATCCCTTTACATTCTTATTTATCTATCATATATTTGGTAAGCTGTATATGAAGTTGAATATGGACAATTTTTTTCAAATAAAAGAATCACGAGCATATAAAAAAGCATAGACAAAAGGTTTGGAGAAGAAAATCAAATCGGGTCTTGTTATCGATTTACTATAATATTTCAATTGTCTAAACAGTGATTACTCATAATACGAGAAAAACCATTTATTGATAGTTGCGAATGTTTCTTAATTACTCGCTTAATACGTGTCATGAGTAGGGGAGAATCACAAGATGAAATTAATAATAATATCCCTCGAACTTTTATACATTCGTATCATTTGTTTGGAAACTACTAAATATAAAATTGGACATAGACATAATTGATTAAATAAACGATTCAAAAATAAGAAAAATAAAATAGGATAGGAACAAAATTAAATAAAAGTGAATCCAAGAAACTTAGAACAGCTGTGTGACCTTCATGACAGGCAAACATCACACATTTTTTTTTTTTACGACAACCATTTGTGGTGGTAATCGCCATAACTCTATGTTAGCCACCACAAATAAGAGAGGAGCGGGCGACAATGTTGGTGGTTATTGCTTCTTAAAGACTCCGACCATCCCAAGGTGGTCGTGCTTGGGGTGTGGATGAGTGGCCTGCCGATGCTCACGACGGCGGCCACCTTCTGTGTCATAGACCACTGGTGTGGAAGTTGGCTTACCTCTTGGTCAGCAGATGGCCAGCGCCTCTCCCTCTCTCTATGTTGACTCTACTATCCTATAAGCCCTGCATATGGAAGTTGAATCTCTCTATATAGAGAACGTATCATACTTCCAAAAAACACTGCAGTTCGAGCTCGAGCTAGCTTTAACTCGATCTTCGGTCGAGCATCGGCCAAAATTATTTTTCGAAAACCATAACAAACCGAGCTTAGTCTCAGTTTAAACAGCTCACAATCTCTCAGAGTTAGATGAATATTGCCTTTCATTGAGGCTACAAACTAGGTAAGATCTTGCTTATAGCACACACTGTGAATCTGCAAAAACTCAACTTTAAGTAAACCTTGTCCTAAAGATTCAACTATGTGGGACACCAGACAGAACATGAAATGATTCAATTGGTTTTAGAATGTCTTTGAACCTTAATCTCAAGGTGGTAGTATAGGAGGAAGTAGAGTTGTGGAATAAGATCAAATGAATCGCCAGGATTTGCAAGAAATACTATGAAGCTTTTAAGTAGACAATGAATGAAGAAGATCAAACTATATATAGTAGCTCTGTCGGAAGATTATGTTAGAAGAGGGTAAGTATCAACAGATTTCAGAGGGTCAAGATAAGGGAATAAGTAAGTCGTGAAGGATTACCAAATGATGAAGTGTTTGGACAGACTTATAGAACAATTCTCGAATCATATGTTTTCAGTTAAATAAATCAAAGTGACATATAAATTACTAGAAAAGGAAGGAAAACCCCAATCAATTGAGCAAAGCATGACATCATTACGAAAATTCCCGAGTGTTATGCAAGATGCTAATTAAAAGCCAAACAATAATGTGATGTATGCATGGTCTAAACATGATTTCTAAATGCGATAACATAATGCTAACTAATTCTTTTTTTTTTTGGATTTTTCTTGTCTAAAAATTGACGTGAGTGAGATGACTTAACAAGAAATCTAAGTGATATGTAGACTATATTATAATTGAAGTAGATGCAACCTATATGCAATTCTAATGACATGAAACGTGACCAATTATGAACTAACCTTGTTGTTTAAACTATATGAGGTTATTTTTGTGTTTTATTTTTATGAATAAAAGACTAAATCAAGACACCTAATATTACCTAAGTGACTTTATTAAAAGAGGATGACCTTATTTAGATTAAAAATAATTTATATTAAATGCTAATTCTAAATTAAGTTATTTCCTAATTACTTACATGATTTCTAAAATATGAAGTTCTAAATTATGAAACATATATGAATATGACCTAAAATATGCTATATACATGAATATTCGATGAAAGTACAAACTCATAGAAGCGTAGTATCAGCGAACAACTTCAAGAATTATTTCTATGCTTCATTGCTCATGGAAATTATGCAATGTCATTCAAGAATCATCAATATCTATGAAAGATGTGCATTTCTAATATTATGAATAATATAGTATGCAACAATCGTAAATGCAATGCAATCTGTTTTTTGTACTTTCATAAAAGGAACATTTCCTTTTGACCCGAAAAGAAGAAAAAGAAGAAAAAGAAGGAACATTTGCTAAACTAATGACCTGTAATATATAAGCCCACATAACTAAATATTTACCACATCCAGAATAGTAAAACAAAGGGAATTGCGATATGCTCTTAGGTCTTAAATATTAAAACCCTAATTATATGTATAACTCAAAAAAAAAAATCAAATTTCCAAATTAGGCAATTGAATATTTGAACCGAATATAAAAAAAGTTACCTAAATTGATTATCAACTCAAAAGGGTGCCAAGGTGTGTCACCAGCACCAAGTGATGTTCCGATAGACTGATCGCGGCTGCTTCACGATGATGGTCACTTTGAGATGAGGACCTCAATGGGGAGCACGATTCTTTCACAACTTCCTTCTCACTCAAACGGTAAAGAACGTCAATTGTGAGCAACCTCCTTTTATATTGAGAGAAAAATGTTCTTTATAGGCAAATGGATTAGGGTTTCCTCTTGCAAGAGTGAGATATCTCAGTTTCCTAAATTGAACCATGGAGATTCTGTGACATATTGGAAACAGGATAAAAAGGGCATTTCTCTTTCTTACTTTCCCCATGATCAAAATTTTCATCGATATTGACTTTATATAATTCGAAACTTGATCAAGAACGCAATCTTCCCTGATTTAGCAACCCTCGTGTGCTCCTTACATGTGCAATCCGGCTATAAGATATATTCAATGGGATTGGCTGAATTTTACGCTTTCGCGGGCTTAACCTAATTAAGCTCAGAGTCTCTGTCCTTAAGTCAGTCTGATTATAATGCAACTTATGTGAGCTTATTACCACTAAATGCTCCAAATATATAAATTTGATTAATGATATCTTTGTTGAGGGTTGATGTTGAACCCTCATTTCCTATGCAACAAAAGACTATGTGGGTCATCAAAATTTAGGTGTCAACATAACCTTCTTAATTCGGTCTAGATAAAGAGGCCAATGATGAAGATGAGCATTGAGGATTCGAGTTGAGACATGTTGATACAAAAAGAAACCTAAATTAAGGGGGAGCAAAATTAACACTGATTAGAGAGAAACCGTGGATGAAGATCGAGTTAGAGATTCAAGTTGAGAAAAATGTGTAAGATATGTTAGAAAAATCCCACATCGAAGAATTGTTATGATGTGAATTAGTTAATATATTCTAGTTGGTGTATAATTCATTGACTTAAGTTTTTTTAATGAAGGCGAGTTCAACTAGATATTTTGATGGGCTCAGACTTGATCTCTTTAATGTAATGACACAGTGAATTCGACTTCCTACATGATGGGAAAATGATATGGCAGGACAATGTCGAACTTAGAACATGATGAGAAATGACATGGTATGACAATAAGCACGCGCAACATGACAGGCATTCGCACTCAAAAGATGGCAAGAAAAATGACATGAAGACATGCAATATGACTTGACGAGTTCAAATTCGAACATGACAAGAAAATGAAATGACATGGCAATCACACATGCAACATGGTATGGAAAATTAAAAAATAAAAACTTTTTGAGAGCAAATGACCAGACATGATAGTAATCACAGGAAAAAATAATGGGTAGCAGTGTCATAACTTTTGTACACTCACCTTGATGATAGAACTTTCCAAATGGTAGTTTAAGTGCCAAAACTCTTAAAAAAAACCATTCAAGTGACATGAGTCACTCATGTCGCTTATTAAATAACATGTGGCATCATTTGGAAGAAACAATTTGACCTATCATCTCACTTGAGATGTCAACACTTGAAATATAGATAATACGACATCATTTGCCAGCATGAATTTGTTATATTGCTTTATTGTGGGAGAAGAACATAATAGGTGTTAAAAGTTGTGTACGACACTCATTTTGATGCCAAAAGTTTCATATGTGAGATACCGATAGTATTCTTCTCCTACCTTATTGTAGGACTTGATAGGAAAATTCTTGTATTTGTGGATATTCTGATGATGGCATCTCTTGTTTTTATGAAGGAACAAATTTGCAAAATCACTAGAGTGCGTGCGCGCATATATATATATATATATATATATATATGCATGCACATGCTCGTGCGCGCGCGCACGATCGGACATATATACACACGCACACGACAGGATTTTCAACATTAGTACTGACTGTAATCGACTGTTTTATTAGATCTGTAAGAAATAAGCGAGGCGTGACAAGAACAACATTTGGATTTTCTTGCTGTAAAGAGTAGAAGCTCGGTCTCCTCCGTAAGTTTTATCGACTTCTACCTCCAAATGGGGCGAGGAATACGATGAAGAAGCGATGTTGCAACTGAAGTTATTGGACAACGATAGCTCCTTGTCTTACGGGATAAGAAATATAAAGTTCTTCTAATTCTATTGATGCATATATATTATTGAATTAATTTGTATTACGTGATCGTTATGTAATTTTTTTTTATGCGTACCCCGATTATAATTAATCACAATTAGGGTTAAGCCACCATAAATAATGTGTAACTATTTTGTCTCTAATTCAAAAAATTAATATGACATCAGAGCAGGTTGTCCTGTTAAAAATTCTTCAAAGTCGAGTTATTTACCTCCTTATAGTATATACTTCCATGCTTAGTCTCAAGTTGAAGTCCGACCAATGTATGAATGGAGGTGCTAGAATGTTTAAATAAGAAACCACGCATTCATCTAATAATTTTAATATTTAAATCAGTTGATAATGGCCCAACAAAGTTTCACACGCAATACAAGCAACATTTGATCATATAGATTGACCTCAAACTACTATGGAAAGACACCCAACGTCATGAATCTAGATATAACGACAATTATATATGGAATATACACAATTTCGAACATCCATAGTTTCGAACATCCGCGATCAATCATGTAAGTTAACCATCAAGTTGGCGACATATCTATTCGAATATCGATTACGAGATGCAACTTTTTCGCGGCGACTACGGTTTTACATAAAACAATGTTTTAGATTTGGTGCGGCGTTTTTGGCATACATATAATCGCTACAACACGTCACATATGTCTCGAGGAAGTTGCCTCATCTAGTTTTGACGGAACCATATTTATACCTAAGGAACCCTAATGCTGCGTGTGTGGGGATTGAATGAACTAATAAACTCAGCATATAGGAATGTCCAGGCACATTGTTTCCTTTCACAAAAACCTTTTCATTAGCAAGAAAGAAAAGAAGCAGAGTAGGTACTTGATGAAATTGTCCAATCATTTATAAACATATTGTACGTATGTCAATTCAGTCATAAACTTTTCAGTTTTACAAATTTAGCCCTTAGTCTTTATGTGAAATTTCAATATAGTCATTCCGGCCAATTTTCGCTGGAGTTTGTTGACTTGGCGGTGTGCCACATGAGACGACCAACGATGACTGGACTACCATGTCAATAATTTTCTAGCAAAAATTACCTATAGGATTATATTTGAATTTTGTGCAAAGGTTTAGGCTTAAATCAACAACAAAAAAATTTATGACTAAATTGATATCTGTACAATGATTTTACGATTGCGTTGGTGGTATTTGTGCATGTATGTAGATGGCATGAGCTCTCCTCGTGCTTGTCATGTGCCCATCCTAGTGATCTACAAATCTAAGATTAGCCAAAAATAATGAAATCGTCCTCGTGTGTTTGGACCTTTTCGAGATGTTGCCGACCCTATTGTTTTACCTAACACACGCGCTCATAAATTAGGTCAACTATGACAAAAATCAAATGACCATGTCTTTCTCACATATGAAATTATGAACTGTCATTGGGATCTTATTTATTCATTTTTTAATATAAAAAACTTTTATGGAACTCACTTGTTATGGTGGCCGGCAAGGATGTCGAAAATAATATTTAAAACATGATGCAATTAAACTCCTGTTAAATAAGTTGGTCTCTTTCTCCTTATGCAATTTTTTTTTTGTCTGTCTTTCTTTAACTCTCCTCTCTCTCAGAGTAGAATGTATGCATATGTGCTCTCGTAGTCCTAATTCATAAATGCACGCTTGATCAGATCTTAGTTGACGTGAACAAAACCCTCAAATGTTATTATTGCTGGAACTTATTTTCTTTCTCTCGAAGCTCCATGTTAAATAGTTAAATACATCACTAGTCTTGTGGTCGGATGAGATAAGAGTCAAAATTTGGATAGATTGCTCAAAATAGAGGACATCTTTAGTGAATATGATGTACGGACCTGATCAGCGTTGCCTAACTAAATCAATCAATCCGCGGGTAACAAAAGTCTTGAGTAACATGAGATTAAAGAGAAACCAAATATTTCCATCACTATGAGTAGCTTTAGGCTATGTTTGGTAACACCCATGTTTCTTTGATTCGTGTTCTTTTTGTTCTCGGAAATAGAAAAAGAATGGAAATCTATTTGGTAACGTCAGTTAATTTTTCTATTCGCAAGAACAAATAAGTGGTCATGAAACATAATTAAAATAGAAACAAGAAACGCAAAAAAAAAAAATCTACTTCTTTGTTCCCAAGAGCAGAAGTAGGAAAAATTATTTCTATTTAGAAATTATTCTAAAAAATATAATTGTTATCAAATAGGCCCTTATTTGCGGTACGTTTCATGTCGAATCCTCTCATGCCCCTGTATGTCCACTTGGGTCGCCGGCCACATCCCATCTTTTTGGCTATTTCCCATGGAAAAGCTACCAATGAACCCACTTTGTCCTCTGCAATAAATGGGTGGGATCCAAGCTCCATCCAAGACGTACCTCAAGAATAAACTGAGTTTATGCATTTCACGGCGGTTCGATCAATTATTGTTTCGAGACACATGATTGGTTGAAGCTCGACCCTTTGTATCCCTATCAATTTTCTCATCAGATAGCTTGTCAAATACATGCATTTTCCGAAGTTCCTATGAACTATAGTGTCGAATTATTAAATAGGATTCAATTATTTTGAAAGAGGCAACTGAGAAGACATAGATGAATTATGATTGAAATATCCCTTTACCTAAGTATTTTCGAGAGATCTCTTGAGTTCTAAGCTTGGTATGCCCCACTTGTTAGTTGGGATTGGATGGACGTCGCGTGAACACAGAGAGAATATGGCTTGAAACCCACTGGCACTTGCACCGTGGAAAGTGGATAATAGGACCCTACATTTATGTAAGAGCACAAGAACAGCTTGCAATTGTTGAGGCTTGACTCAATCCTCGAACATCGTCAACTTGATCACTGCTCGACACCAAGTTATGCTTCAAGTAGCGCGATCATTGATTCGAGCGGCGGCGAAGGCGGTCACTTTAGGATCGGTTCTAGGATTATTATCAAGATCATTATTAGGTTGTGAAGAAACACCGGCCTAACCCGATTTGATGAGGCCGATTAGGATCTCAAGAGACTCAAATTCTTAATACTCTGCAAAAAAGAAACATAATAATAATAATAATAATAATAATAATAATAATAGTAGTAGTAGTAGCAGCAGCAGCAGCAGCAGCAGCATTGAATCAGCTATCACACATTATTTCATAGGATAGAAAAGTATGTGATCAGATCATTAGGACTCTCTCCTTTTTAAATACGCATTTCAAGGATCAGCAACATGTACCAATTGAATTGGAATCGCTTGGACCGGTTCAGTCTAATTCCCCGGAGTCACTGGTCCGGTTCCTAGTTTCATAAAGTAGAACCAAGTCACTCAATTTGGACCTTTTTTTTTATTTCTTAATTGTAAACTTAATAATTTAATTCGCTCGAGACTCACACACACACTCCTCTTCCGGTCTTTCCCTGTTTGTCCTACGAGTGACGCTCACACCTCCTCTTTCCCTCTCCTCTCTTGTCTAATCGGCAAACCCTAATCGCCTCTCGCTCGAAGCTCTGCCTTCCGCCTCTTGCTTGCTTGATGCCCTCGTGCTTGACAGCTGGGTCCAAAGGGGCGACAAGGTTCGACTCTCTCTCTCTCTCGAGCATCAACATGGACAGTGGAGGGAAAGAGCTCCAAAAGAAGCTAGAATCTTTTTAATCACCATTAGTTTTCTGTGCCCAACCAAGAGACCGGGCTAATTGTTTGGGAGGGCTGATTGTTGAGAACTTTAGTATGTTTAACATGCATGAACAATATGTATTATTGTGAATAAATTTGGTTTTCGACTCCTGAGTGATTGGATCAGACCGGAAACCAATCATTCCTCGTGCATTTGTAATTCTCTAACGAATATATGCAGATACCCACATTTCTATCTATTACTTAAATGACTTGTGTAAGATATCAAAATCCTTTGGTAACACATCAAATATTCTTTTCCGTATTGTTGTAGCAAATGACAAACGCTTTGACGACCTACTACTGACGTGCTGATGTGGCAAAGCTAATGTTATTACTTCTAGTCCACCGAGACCATGCATCGAGGCATGTCATTGTTCAATGTTAGATAAATTTGGCTTGATTTGGATTGGGGGAGACTCCGAAGGAGGACAACAACCTCTTGAAGGTAAATTACAAATATGGTGTGTCCTTTTCAATCCGATATGCCTCATCTCTCTCAACCACCATGGCATTGATAAGATATGCTTTCAAATCTCTTGGAATGGAACCAAGATCATCATCCCAGATTGTACTATGGAAACCATTGAACTTAGACTCAATTCAACATTTGGAGAAGAACAAGTCAGTTGCACGATCCCCACTGCATTCAATTCAAGACAACGAAATGGTGATGATCAGGAATTATTTGTACTCGTCAAGTGCACGATAGTACACCAATAATTCTACAAAAATGATTGGATAGATAGAGAGCCCAAAATGGTTTTCCTTGGCAAGGCCAAAAACAAAAGGTCTTGGAAATTTCTGCATGGTTAGCATCCTCGAATATAAACAAGCTAACCTATGTTATCCTCGAATCATGTAACAAATCAAGGCATTGCTTGGACCAGATATTTGTTATTTAGATGAGAATGATTCAGGTTTATTCAATTTATGCAATCAACTTGTTTGAAAGCTCACTTATGATCTACCATATCACTTAATAAGTTGATTTTTCATATCAATCTTAGGGAAAACTATTTGAAAAGTTTTAAAGCTATTGTACAACAGTCAATTCAGTTATAAACTTTTTATGTGTTAATTTAGTTGCAAACTTTTTGACAATACAATTTAATCCTAAACCTTTTTTAAATTTTGTCAATTTAGTCTTAAATTTTTTACGTTTATCCAACTTAGTCATCTTCTTTTTTTTTTTTTGCATCTGTTAATGTCATCATTTATATGTTTATAATCAAATTGACAAAATCTCAAAAGGTTTAGCACTAAATTGACACAATTGAAAGGTTTGGGACTAAATTGATAAATTGTCTAAAGGTTTATTATTAAATTGATGTAGTTGAAAGGTTTATGACTAAATTGACCTCCTATAATAAATTAATTATTTGGACTTTTTAAACATTATGTCCGATCTCTAATGTCACGTACATCAACATACAGAATCCAACTTTATGTGAAAAACACAGAGACCCTCTTTATCTTTGCTGTTGAGAAGTGTGCCTTTGATGGAGAGAGTGCACATCATTTCGGGTGAGGTGAGTGGTCGAATTCCATTGACGTGAAGCATCGCAATGAATTTGAATCTCAGATTCGATAAGGACGTGCCAAGATGCAATGAACCCTAGGGCGGGTCCTCTTCATATCACAGCTTTATTTGGCAAAAACAAAGGCATTGGGTTCCTCCTAAATTCACTTGTTTGGTAAATTAGGGGAGGAAGAAGGAAGAGGCAGTGAGGATGCATGTATGGGACAATGGCTTAGAATCGTTAGATGCTGGTGAGGGAACTTGTGGAAAAGTGGGTATTTTACGGGTACCATTTTCAACTGATCTAAAAATTTAAACTTTTAGATGAATGCATAGTTTAATATCTAAATTGGGACATGTTTACTAGAGTCCTAAAACTTGTCATAAAAGTGTAATTGAGTCCTAACACTTACAAAAAGTGTAATCGAGTCTTAAAACTTGTCAGAATGGTGCAATCGAATCCTTCCATTAACTCTGACCAATTTAGCTAACGAAAAATACTGACATGGCTTTAATAAATATTTTCTCTCTCCTATATGATAATGATGTGATTTTTTTTGGTCGAAAAGGGAAATGACATTACTAAATATGGGAGTTTCGAACAAAGGGACCCAAATTCGGAGCATCGATACATAATAAATCCCACAGGTGCTGAGGCGGATTGGATATCCAATGGGCTGGTAGTTTATCCGAGCGGTACGTTTTGACGACCCAGTCAGCTGCTTGGTTGGCCGTTCTTCTACATTGAGCCAGAGAAACACGTGGTAGAGAAGCTAGGAGGACTTGGGCCCGGCGGATAATAGTTTCTGCTTCCCAGCTGGCTTCCATTCCCTCATTGACCGCACGAACTAAAGTGGAAGAGTCAGACTCCACTGTAACACAATCTTCCAGATCTCCTCTTGCGTCTCTATCTTCCAGAAACTTCAGACCACAAACCAACGCGTGAGCTTCAGCAACCAGAGGTGAACAAGGTGTGATTTTTTTGGTGAAACCCACTACCATGATGCCTCTGGAGTCTCGAAGAATTCCGGCGATGGCCCCGCCGATGTCTGTTCCGCCCACAGAAGCGTCAATATTCAATTTCAGATCTGGGTTCGCCGGTGAGACCCAGTCGACGGGTAAGTCCAACTCGTTCCCTCCAAAGGTCCGATCTTTCGGGTTCCACCTGCTATGGTTAGTGAGAATCACCTTTGCTTCGTCTAGCACGCCCGCTGTGTTTGGCTCTCTACTTCGGAAGACTGAGTTATTTCTCTGTTTCCAGATACACCATAGGACCACCGCAATTAGATCAAAGGAGATTGGCTTTTTCGCGTCTTCCAGGATGGCCTGCAACCATGCTCCCATTCTATAGGTCGGAGTATAGCGCCCCCATACGGTAAGGTCTTTCCAGATCTGTTTTGTCCATGTGCATTTTATGAAGATATGCTCTGTTGTTTCGGCTTCCTGTTTGCAAATAGAGCATATAGGGTCAGGAGTAATATTTCGTGTAAATAAATTATTCCTGGTAGGTAGAGCATTTTGAGTTGTTTGCCATAGGAAAATACGAATCTTAGGGGGTACATGGGTTTTCCAGATTCCATTCCAGAGCTTCCTTGAGGGTTCGCCTGAGGTAGTTGATGTAATAGGAAGCCTTCTTTCTTTCTCGCTCCTTCTGGAAACATTGTATGCACTCTTAACCGAGAACTCTCCTTTAGCATTTCCCATCCACATCAATTTGTCCTCTCGCGCCTGTGGGTGTAAGGGTATTGCTAGTATCTCCTTAGCAGTATCCTCGTCGAACATAGCTTCTATTTTCCAGGTATCCCATGCTCTACTTTCCTCTCGGATTAACCCTGCAACATACTCGGGTTCCATTCGATCTGCCGGCCCCCCGATAATTCCTTTTCTAATCCAGCAGTCCTCTCTAATTTTAACAGTCTTCCCATTGCCGATCGACCACCGTACTAAGCCATCAAAAGTCTCTCTACCATGGAGGATACTGAGCCAGCCCCATAACGGTCTTGTTCCTTTACCTGCTTATAGGAATTTTGAATTAGGAAAGTATAACCTTTAAAAATTCTGCTCCACAGTGCTCCTGGATTCTGAATTAGTCTCCAAGCCTGTTTACCCAGTAATGCCTTGTTAAAAGTGGCCAAATCTCTGAAACCTAAACCTCCATCATCCTTTCGCGTCTTAAGTATCTCCCATCGTCGCCAATGAAGGCCAGACTCCTTTCCACCATTCCTCCACCAGAAATGAGCAATCTTCTTTTCAACCGAATTACAGATCGAGATAGGAATCTTGAATATGGATATAGCATACTGAGGTATAGCCTGAACAACAGATTTTATGAGAGTTTCCTTCCCCGCTTTAGAAAACGGGTTCTCTTTCCAACCTTCTAGCCTCGAGTCAACACGTGTATTGATCCATGAGAACATTTGTTTCTTCGTTTCACCCCAGTCGGACGGAAGACCGAGATATCTCCCTGTTTTCCGCATTATTGGCACTCTGAGGCAACTTGCTAGGCCCTCTTGAAGCTGTAAGGGGCAGTTTGGGCCCATGAATAGCCCTGATTTATTTAGGTTTATCTCCTGTCCTGACGCGTAACAGTATTGGTTCAGAATTGAACACATATTTTGACATTCAGTCAGCTTCCCTTCTAGAAAAAATATTGAATCATCCGCAAAGAGGAGGTGTGATAGAGAATGGCAGGAGTTATTCAGTTTAATGCCTTTTATAGTCCCATCATGGACAGCCTTTTTTAACAACAAAGATAAGGTGTTAGTCAAAAGGATAAACAGATATGGGGAGATTGGGTCACCTTGTCTAATGCCTCTGGTAGGTTGGAAATTCGGTAGAAGCTCCCCATTAAATTTCACACTCAATATGGCAGTAGTAACGCATGTCATGATTCTGTCTACCCACTTAACATTGAAACCCATGTTGATTAGGCATGCCTCAAGGAAATCCCATTCAACTCTGTCATACGCCTTCTTCATATCCAGCTTCAGAATAGCTTGAAACCTCTTTTTCCTCTTACGAATTCTCAGCTGGTGCAAAATTTCCTGGACGATCAGTATGTTATCCTGAATCTGTCTGCCTTCTATAAATGCACTTTGTTCCTCCTCAATGATAGAAGGTAGCCAGCTTCTCAATCTGTTAGCAAGGACCTTTGATATGATCTTGTATGCGAAGTTACAGAGACTAATGGGCATGAATTGATCTAATCTTTATGGGTTCTTTACCTTTAGCACAAGGGTTATAGAGGTTCTATTAAGATCTGGGTTCATCCTTCCCGTATCAAAAAACTCCTTGACTTCCTTAAGTATTCCTTCTTTGATATTCTCCCAGTTATGCTGATAGAATAACCCGTTCAGTCCGTCTGGTCCCGGCGCCTTCTCTGCTCCCATTCCGAAAACAGCCTTTTTGACCTCTTCCATAGTAACTTCAGCAACTAAAGCAGAATTGATTTCATCAGTAACAATTTTGGGGCATTGTGCAAGCACCGAATCAAAATTTCTAGGGCCAGATGTGTTGTATAAATCCTGAAAGAAGTCTGCTGTCATCTTTTTCAGAAATTCTGGATTTCTTACCCAGTTATCCTGCCCCACTACTTTTAACATGGAAATTCTGTTCCTTTGCCGTCGTTGGATAGTGGTTGCGTGGAAGAACTTTGTGTTTTTGTCCCCCCATTTCAACCAATTAATTCTAGATCTTAAGCCCCAGTACATCTCCTCTCTTCTCCATAATTCCTCCAGTTTCGCTATTATATCTCTTTTGGTTGTTTTGTCTGTTGTTAAGGTCTGACAATTTGTGATCCGCTGGAATTCAAGTTGTAGCTTTTGGATCTGGTTTCTGCTGTTTGGAAAAACTCTCTTGCTCCATGTGCAAAGAGCTGCTGATACAGCCTTTAAAATTTCTACTAACTTAGCCCCCGCATACTCATTTTCTTGCCACACTTCTTTAATGATTTGGCTACACTCCTCACTTTGTAGCCAAAACGATTCAAACTTGAAAGATTTCTTCCTCTTAACATTCCCAGGCGATAGAGCTAGCAAAATAGGGCTGTGGTCTGATCTAATTGCCAGTAATACGAAGACCTCTGCTATCGGGAAGGCAAGTCTCCAGGCCAGGTTGCATACAGCTCTATCTAACCTCTTTTTCACTTGGTTTTCTCCTTCCCTGTTATTTGACCAGGTAAATGCGCACCCCTTACTCTTGATATCCATCATCTCGCAATCTTCCAAGAGACTTTTGAAAGATTGTATCCTGTAATTGTCAGCCTCTCTCCTACCAACTTTCTCCCACGTATACAAGGTCTCATTGAAATCCCTAATCCAGATCCATGGGAGGTTACAAGCTAATTTCATTTGTCTAAATTTAGCCCAAACCTTGAGCCTCTCCTGATAGTTCGTAGGAGCATAGCTGCATGTTATTCTAAAAGGCCCCCCTAGGGCTGGATCTTCAAATTTTATGTCCAGGAAATCTTTTGTCTCCGACAGAACATCCACCCCCACATTGTCATTCTAAAAAAGAGCCAAACCGCCACTCGTACCATTCGGATTAACCACCCATTGATTTTGGAAATTCGGCCTCTTTCTCACTCGCTGAATAACTTCCCTTTGATTCTTAGTCTCACACAAATAAACTAAACTGGCCCTTTCTTGATCCGAGATGGCTCTAAGTGTTTGAACTGTCAAGGGTGTGCCCAACCCTTGATAGTTCCACACTAGAATACTCATTTGTGATTCGGTGGCTTATTAGGGCAAGCCACCAGTGCCCGTATGTTGGAAACTTCCACAGCATTCACAGGGGTATCCAGTAAGTTTGATTCATCAACCAATATCATTTTCTGTTTCTCCTCATGAAGACTCGACACTCTGCCTTTCTTCGCCTCTCTGCTGACCATTTTTGTCTGGACCTTTTTTTGGGAACTACTACCATTGAGTGAAGGGAGTTCTAAAAGGAGTTGAGTGGCCATTTCTGCCCCTACAGCCCTTTGTGGTAATGCCTCAGAAGGTTGAATCTCTTCAATCTCGCTGATCTTTCTTTTCGCCCTTTCTTCACTGTAGTTCCCTTTTCTTCCCTTTTCCTCCTCCTCTCTCAGGTTGTTTTTTGCAGAAAGTGAGGTTTCGAGAATCAGTTCTTCCTCCATCTCACCATCAATTTGTGCTTCATAAAAGGATTTCCAGTAGGGGCTCGAGGTGTTTGCTTCAACCTTCAACCATGACCCATAGAAAGAGCTTTCATTACTGTCAAAATTTTCTTTCACATAGGGGATCTCAGCACAGTTCTGGGCATAGTGGCCAATTCTCCCACATGAGAAACAGAAGGTGGGTAGTCTCTCATAACGAAAATCAATCCATAGTTCTTTTCCCTTGTAGCTGTAGATTATTCCGGATTCCAGGGGGAGTTTAAGATCGAGAGATACCTTATCTTTACCTACTGCTATGCCTGCATACCCTTTTGGTTCGATTCTAACATCCTCCACACTTCCTACAGTCCCTGCGATGCTGGAAATGACTTCTTTGATTCTACCTTCCATAGGTAGGCCTACTATATGGATCCAGAAAGCACACGTAGAGAAACTAAAGCACTGGGGGACGAAACTTGGTTCCCATGGTTTCAGATCAAGGAGGTTTCAAGAAAAAGACCAGGGTCCCAACTCTAAAATTCTGTATTTGTCCTCCACCGATTCAAAGACAAAGGCAAAAAGCCCCAGTTCAAGGTGAGAACATTGTACCTTTTCAGACTTCCATGCTTTCTTCATTGTAGATTGGAATGCTTGAAAATTTACATCTGGGTTTCCATAGAGGCGCCCAAAAACTGTGCGTTCCCCTTCCCTGAGGCTTGTTTCGGTAACCACATCGTCTACCACTGCTTTTTTTGTTCTGGTCCATAGGTGTCCTAGCCGATTACAAAGAGCATTTAGCCTAATGTCTTGATCCATACTGCTGTTTTCCTTCTAGAGTTGCAGACATGTTCCGCCAGATGATGCCGGGATGGAGGTTGAAGAAGGGGGAAGGCTACAGAGGGCTTCTGAGTTAATGTTTCTGTGGTTGCTGGATAGTTCAGGCGAATGAAGAGTAGGATGTAGAGGCGAAAAAGAGAACAGGGAGTGTTGACACCTAAATTTTGACTTTTATTCACTTAAGTACATAAAAAAAATGAGAATTAGTTCTCACCAAAAATTAATTTTTTCATGCATTGCATATTTAATTTTTTGTCGGTTATGCATTTTATTATATCTAACGACGGAGGATTTGAGCTTAAATTGACAGACGATTGGATGGAGCGTGAGGGAGGTATGCCGAAAGCCTTATGAAGATTTGGACTTAAAAGAAATTTTTCCACAGGGACTGAATTGTAAATACATAAAATTTTAGGGATTATTTTGCAAAAAAGAGTTAATGGAAAAATTAGAAAGGAAGATGGAGAAGGGAAGATGAAGAAATTAGAAGGGGAGATAAAGAATGGAAGATTGTGGATTTAGAAGGGAAGATGAAGAATTAGAATGGAAGATGAAAATAAGAATGGAAGATGAAGATGAAGAAAGGGAGATGGAAAAGTTGCCTATAAAAGAGGAGGAGAAGAGTTTTTGAAAGGGAGAAAAAAAATTTTGGAGAGATTTCAAGAGAAAAAATTTTGAGAGAGAAAAATTCGCCGCCGTGGAACAAGCCTTGGCGACGTGACGGATTCATCTCCAACGAGCTCTAGGCGCATCAGCATGTGCAATTGTCTGGTAACTCAATTTTTCGTGTTTAGATGACGAAATCTCGAAAACAAATATACTGAACATTCGTAGATGACTTCGAGATCTTCAATTTGATATATTATGGCGCGAAAATGGATGTTGTTTGCGATGTCAAAAGAGTCCCGAAATTGAGAGCAGAAATCTGGAAATATGGTGATCAGAACCTGAGATGGAATTTTTCTAATCTGACCTTTCACGCTAAATGATTTTCTATGGGTTATTCTAGACTTCGTTTCATAAAGACCTCTTCATGACATTTGTTCATAAGATCTTAATTCATAACATATAAAAAATACAAAAATATTCATGCATGTTTCGTATTTTTAATGCATTTAATGAAATCATGAAATTCTGTTGGCGTCCTTGAGTTTGAGTGTTTTTCTGTGCGTAGTCATATTGATTCGTAGTTATCTCATGTTTAGAGTCTTCTTTTGAAAACTCACAAAAATGAAAGTTGTTCATTGGGGTCTTGTTTAGTAGACTGAAAAGTTTGGTGCATTAATTTTGAGATTTGAGTGTCCATTTAAGCTTAATCCTGAAGTATGTCTGTTTTGTGAAATTTGTTTGTTTTCTGTTGAGCTCTCATGAAAGACCATTTTCTACACGAAAATGAGTGTCTCTTCAATAAGAATGTAAAACATGAAAGTTGTCAACGACACATTTTCCCATCCACATAAAAAATCTCAAAAGTTTTGCATATATTTCATTATTTCTTTTGTATTTTATGGTTACTGCTTTCTCCCTAAGAATGTTCATGGACAGTATGATTTAATTCGTATTTTTTGTGTTAATGCATTGGAAAATGTAAAAAATGGTCTCAATGAAGTTTAATCAGCACGTGTTAAACTTTCTTTGAGTTTTTGAATTGTCTTAACTCATTGGTGATTGTGCATGTCCGATTGGATAAGTTCATTATTTTCATTTGGCTTTCGGCCCGATACTTTGAAGACTAGAGGATGACCGATGTCCATTCCGGTCCGTTTTGTTGTACTCCCGACCCACAAGGCTTGGCGACGGGTGTTTGACCGATGTCCATTCCGGTCCATTTTTGTTGTATTCCCGATCATGTCTCGGGTTTTATTTAATTGGTTAGTAATTATTCACCCGACGAGTTGCAGGTTTTATTTTCACTATCCTTAGGGTAGTTTTACTTTACCTGCTCTCTCTTCACATCTTCATTTGCTTTGGGTGATTTTGCATTCTTTTATAATACATCCAAAATACAAAAAAAAATGTAGAAAATCCAAAAAACCAAAAAAAAAAATGGAAAATCTGAAAATACAAAAAAATGCCATTCATGTGCATCTCATGTAGTATGTCTCATGTATGTTTGTTATGTTATCCGTATGTTCGTATAGACATATCGTATTTGCTTGTTCTCGTATGCACGTCACGTACGCGACGTTTGCAAATCCACATTTGTCTGTTATGATATGTTATTAACCCATGCATATTCATTCAGAAAAATCAAAAATTTCAAAATGAGGGTTTTATCTCCTCTTTTTCAAAAATGAGGGTTTTATCCCCTCTTTTTAAAATGTCGACTTTGCCATTTATGGGCAAAATCGAAATGTACGTATTTACATACATATATCACTATGCATGTCACATATATATGTCACGTATTTGTATGGTGTATGTACGCATGTTACATATCGTATTCGTACGTCTTCATACGCATGTCACATACGTATTCGTATTCGTCTATCCCCGCATGCATGTTGTATTCATACGCATGTCATGTACGCATATCATTCGCATGTCCACGTACGTATGTCATTCGCATGTAACGCACGTATATGTATTCGTCTATCCCGTATGCATATTGTATTCATACACATGTCACGTAAGTATGTCATTCGCATGTCATGTACGTATGTCATTCGCACGTCACGCATGTATTCGTATTCGCATATCTACGTATTCATATATCATATTCGTATGTCCGTATTTGTGTGTCGTATTCGTATGTCAACGTTTGCGTTCATACCCTTTATGCATTTCATTTTAAAGCGAAAACATAAAAAGAACACCTTACGAGGGTCTTAGGAATAAATCAAGCAAGAGTTGCCAAAATAGGATATCCATGGAATTAAGGTACCGAAAGGGCATTAGTTTTAATTAACTAGTGTAACCAAGTCCCCGAACTCATCATCTCTGGTTTACATGAGTAATTTAGTTCTCCCGCTAGGTTACTTAGGTTTCTAATCAACCTACCAAAAATGATTAGTTGCGACTCCAAATTCTAAAATCATGTAAAAAAAATTAAAGTTGCGATTTGGTAGAGCTTGGGAGAGCTCGAACTAGGTTAGTTAATTTAATTAATTAATCTAGTAATCCATTAACCTAAAAATGAATTTTAGGATCGCGACAGGGAGGTGGGGGATTTAGGGTTTTTGATGCTTTAGGGTTTTTTGTGTAGACTGTGATGGGGAGGCTTTTGTTGTAATTGTTAACGGGAGTAGTGGTGTTTGTGGGCGAAAAGGGAGTAAGACCATAGCCGACTGGAACAAGCTAGGGTTTAGGGTTCATTTGGGCTGTGATTGTGAGAAAAAAACGAAGGTAGAAGGTGCTCTCATGGTGAGAGGGTAAGCTCTCATGGTGAGAGGGAGAGATTCCATCGAATAATGATGGTGTGATTAAAATGACGTTGTTTTGGTTCAAATTTGGTTTTTAATATAAATTTTAATTCAAAAAACAAGGTAAATTAAAAAAAAAAAGATCTAGAGGCGAGAAACCCTTGCTATTGCAAAAAAGGGCCAACGATGGTGGGGAAGTGGTCGCCAAGGGTCGCTGAGCCCCTAGTCCTAGGTGTGGACATATCTAATTGGGGAGTCTAATGAACATATCCCTATTTAAATATTTAGATCAGTCTCTCTCACATTTATTCTAGTCTTTTTGCCAAGTACTAAGCATAGACATATCTAGTGGGGGAAATAAATAGACCTATAAAGATTTGAACTAAGGATCTGTTACTCTGATACCAAGTGAGATTTTGTGAAACTATTACCAACTTGTCTAAAAATTTAAGCTTCTAGATGAAGACATTGCTTAATATTCAAATACTCACGCATGAACTTTGATACTCATTTAGGTCGATCTCTGGAGTCTAAATAGAAAGAACTCAGTGGAAGAAGACGTGCTCAAACTAGGCCAAAACTCTCCCAAAATATGCCTTCGAAGCATTTTCCCTTCGAAGAAATGTGTTCAAATTTTGGGTTTTTTGGCTTTAGAGTTAGGCTTGTAATTCTTAACGAGTGTCGTGAATATCATTGAGGGCTCTTCGTAATGTTTCCATCCGGGGCGTCGATGTGTTTGTAGCTTTCCAACTATTTCAATTGCAGCATTGCTCATTTCCTAGGTACTTTCTTCCGGTGTGTACTTCGAAAATAAATTATTTTACAAAACGGATTCAAATATAAATCACCAGCAAATCAGGGAGATGGGGTGGTAAAATTGTGACGAACAACCCTCAATCTTGTGGACAGCTCATCCCAGACATTCTACAGAAGGAAAATGTGAAATTAAAGCTCTGTTCATTTCATGAAAAATAAATAGTTTTCCAAAAATATTTTTCGAAATACGATAGCTCGCATCACTTAAAATAATTAGTTAATAAAAAATTTTGTATTGTCAACAACAAATGCAAATATTTTTGCGTTCATTCATTTTTATAAGCGATA
The DNA here is from genome assembly GCA_016432845.1 of Psidium guajava. Taxonomy (NCBI): domain Eukaryota; kingdom Viridiplantae; phylum Streptophyta; class Magnoliopsida; order Myrtales; family Myrtaceae; genus Psidium; species Psidium guajava. The sequence continues at coordinate 16,664,000 of CM028225.1, forward strand.
TAAGCCATTATTTTTAAAAAATATATTTTTAAAATCAGTAATTATTTATAAAGCAAATGGAACCTAAAAGAGGAAAGAGAAAGAGACCGTGAGCGACAAAAACCAGCAACGGCAAGGCCAGGTGCCACACGTGAGATACTGATCGTCGTCTTCCTAGTGTTGTTACTTGCTGTGGGAAGGAAGGAAAGCCAGGATCACCAAACCTATTAATTGATTTACTAAACCCACATCTGTGTTCAAATTTTCCTTTATACAACATAGAATTCAACCACCGTTTTTCCATAGTACTTTCTTGACCAATGGTATAATTTATTAAGAGTCAATGAACTGGCCAATTAGTAAGCTTACTTGTTCATAACCTTATGGTATCATTTTTCTTAAAAATAAGCCTCACTTTTCCATAAATATGGAATGAACGAGAATTAAGAGTCAAATAAAGACGCCAATGAGTACCTAACTAAAGTTTAAGCTGTCGCCAAGAGAGAAAAAGTGAGGGGTTAAAGCCTCCTCCTTTCGCTTACTTGTTGGAATGACATTGGACGTGATGTGTTCATGCAAGACCCGAAAGTCTAAAAGTCAATTTATTAAAATGGCATAATCCTTTGATTAAAGTGAAAACTGCCTTTTAAAAAAATCATTAAGAAAAAGAAGGAGGGGGGGGGTGTTTGTGTGGGGAAAAAGTGAGTGGTCAAAGCCTTCCTCGCTCGTTTGCCTGTGAGAATGACATTGGACGAATGTTTCGTTCAAGACAATGGAGGCCTACAAGTCAAATTTTCTATGATAGCATGGTGAAGTGAGAGTCGGTCCATCTTCTATGCGGAATCTCTTTGGACAGTTTTAGGTTAATTTCACATCAATTCCACCATTGGGTTTTCATACATTACGAGTGTCAATTGCTCTTTCGTCCAAATTTTGTGTAATCAGTATTAACTTGTCTCTACAATACATTAGTTCCATTGTCTCTCATCTTTAACCTCTCTCTCTCTCTTCTGCCCATTCCAAATTAAAAACTACTTACGTTAACTTTATGTCTAGTATTATTTTTGGTCAATTTAACAAAAACACATGTTAGATTATAAGTTCTTTTAATAAAACTGACTTTAGAAAGGTAAACAAAGACAAATGAAGTACCTTGTTGATCTGACAATTTAGACAAGACGTACGATGTAAACTCAAGGAGGCGGTCCAAATGCGAGATTGTTTGCAGCCAGTAATACGAGGAATAGAACCCGTGTCAGGCACCTTTTTGTAAATATAACAAACAAAAACATTGGTTTTTGTTTATTTCAATTTGATTCTAGATCATGCGGATCACTTTTACTAATCACCCGAGGATAACGGCACAATTAGTGCTCCTATTTAGTCATCCTATTATTCTACTTGATCCCTAACTTTGCTTCGAGTTATGTCCAATTTGTTGTCCTTCAATTAAATCCGTCCATATTTAGTTTAGTTGATTTCAATGTCATGATTGGGTATCAAAATGCTCAGTTGGCGTATATGGATGGCACTAAAGAAAAGGCAAGAAGTGACGTACTAATGATTATGGGTTCAAATAAATCAATCTCATTTAGAAGGAAGAGATAAGCACACTTAAAAGATCTTTTAAACTCGAGTCCGCCCATGAAACCCGCTAGGGCTTACGATTGCACGATAGAAATAGGAAATTCCTTTTATTAATCACTATGCTAGTAGGTCATACAATGGAGAAGCTAACTCCTTACTCATTTCGAAAAGTAATTGGCGAATCTAATAAATTGCATGGCTCTTCAATGCGGAAAAAAAAAAAAAGCAAATGTCCTTTCCAAAATGGATAAAGAGTTATATGCACCTTTTAATAGAACATGTCTCTGATATAGTTGAAAAAATTGACACCCACTCACAAAATGTTCTCGTGACAACATCCTTTATCTAACATCTTGTGGGGACCCCAAATATATTAAAATCGCACGAACGTCCAAAGAACCATTCACTGGTTGACAAAAGAATTGTTGAACACTATTGTCCCTACAAACATTTAATTGCATTCATATATACAATATTTACCTATATTACATATAGTGGAATACAAGCAAATTTGATTGGTTAGAATTAGGGGTGTCAAAATCGAATTGGAAAATCAAACCGAATTGAAAATTTCATGCATTTCAGTTCGATTCAATTTTCAGTTCAAGCAATTGAAAACTAACCACTCTCTTTTTTTTTCCCAGTTCGATTATTTCGATTCGATTCAATTACAAAATTGCATTGAAGATATCCAAAATAACCATCTTTTTCATATATATATATATATATATATATTTTGGGGGCTGAGGACCAACAGCACTGGCTGGCCACCCCAGTCTACCCTCATCCCCAAAAAAGGAAAAATAGAAAAGAAAAGAAAGAAAAAGGAAAAACAAAAGTAAACATCAAAAACTAAAAATTGAAAATCGAACCAATCTGAACTGGATTTTTGGTTAAGTTTTTATTCAGTTCAAGGCATGATTTGATTTAGTTCAAACTTATATCCAAATGGTTAAGTTTTGTTCAATTTTTTGGAAAATCGAACAGAACTGAACCATCGACACCCCTAGTTAGAATTCTTTCCCCAGATCCCACCTCTCCTCCCTTATAAAAAAAAAAACAAACGAAGATAGATAAGTGCTTCTCTTTTTGTTAAATTAAATACTGCATGATCCATAAGTTGAAGATAAGACCAACCAAAGTCATATAATCTCGTATCCATTAAAGAAAAATAAAGTCAGATAGGATATACGATACATTAGGGTTCCCAGGAGTCCGTCCGTCGTCTCGACCACCAAAGTGCTGAATTTTTTTTTTATTATTAAGTTTGATGTTTTGGACAATAGTGGATTAATTAGATGTCGGATCATTTGTTCAATCGGACAAGATCACAAGAATCATGTAGGTGTCTACACAAACTGGGAAAATTGATGGAGACGAGAATCATCAACGGCTCGTTTGATAAAACCGACAAATAAGATTCAAATTCAAGGACCGAATTTCAAGTGTTGATTGTCTTAAATTCTTGAAAATAAAAGAAAATTGACATCCGAACATTATTTATTTGTGCCGAGCATAGAAAATGATTGTCATTGGTACGTTTTAACAGGTACCTTTAGCAAGACTATAGTTGTGATCAATTGTTTTTATACTGAATAAAGTAAGTAAATCCTCCCCTACTTACCACAGTGAGTGAATTCTTAACTTAATTGAATCTTTTAAGTCAATGGCCATTAGGGTTTCCAAGCGACCTTGAATTTGGTTATCAAACAAGCCCTAAGTTTGTGCTAGGGTAACGGAATTATCGCTTGCATAATCTACTGGTTATCGATTATAGAAAGCTGTGTAAACTAGTTCATATGTGCCGTCACTCCAAGCACGAGCTGAAAACAAGTTTCATGTTCTTCTTTAATAAGAGCATCATCGTCGAGGTTTTGGACAGTGACGTTCAAAGATGGATGTAGACGCGACACCATCCTTGTGCCATATAGCATGCTCGCCATCGGCCTAAAATTAATGTCGCTATCAACTAGACCTATCAAAATGGGTCATGGATCCCATTTCTTAACCTATATTTAATGGATTAAGTTGTTATATTGGTTAATTATACTCAGTAAATAGGTCATAAATAATATTACAATGGTAAAGCCTAAAGTAACATGGGTGTTAAACTAAGAAGCACCGACACTCTCCAGAAGCTTTTGTCATATCGTGCCGTGTCCAACATTCTTTGATAGTTTGATACTTTTCGATATTCGATCAACATATGGTTAACGCTCTAAATGCGCTACTAGCACGCGAATCTAGTATTTCGACATGACATTTCGACATGCACGAGGCTAATTGTAAGTATTTTCAATAAATTAAGAGTCAAAGTGTAGATTTGTCACCTTACCTTACCCAAAAAAAAAAAGTGTAGATTTGTAAAAAAAAAAAATAGATGCTTAAGTCATATATTTAGCACCCCAAAGTTAATATTCCCAATGAGCCAAAAAAAAAATTAATCGTGACTAATATTTTTACATGTACATGATAATTTATAAAAATATACAATTAATATACAACATGTCTCAACATGTCGGAATTCTCTAATTTTTGAGAAATGACGTGTAAGCCTATTGTGTAGTGTTGCGTGTCAGTGTTACTTAGACGTTAAATGGGTTCATAACTTACTTAGACCTAACCTATCTTTATGACTCTCTCTTGCTCTCGCTCAATCTTGTGCTTGCTCACCTCAGTTTTGGTATGAGTTTTTTTTTTTTTTGTACTTTGTGTTAAATATGAAAGTGTTTTGTAACATGAGTTGAGTCGAGTATGGATTAGGTATGGATTAGATATGTATAGATGGGGTTAGGTATAAGTCATTAGATTTGTATTGCATGTAAATACATCAAGATGGGTTTTGTAAGTTAATTTGAATCAAACCATTTTCGACCGTCTAGACTCAAGAAAACAATAATCTCCTCGTTTCTTAACTTGTCTCCTTTAATCTATCAATCGGGAAGGGCAATCTTGGCACACATGCTGGTTATTAATTGCCGTATTTAAGTTAAAGTTTTTTGCAATCCCTCAATGCATCGAACCTTCGTTTCTCAGCAACTTAGGCGCTTTGACCGGAGCCCGACAAATCTTCAGGCGAAATGTTCACGCCGTGGCGACGGTGAAGCGCTGACAAGAAATTTGGCCATGTGTTCGCGACGTCCGTATTACATCGGATGATTGGCCAGATGACGGCCAAAGTACATCAACTGCATAGAAAAAAAGCTTAGCACATCCGACGTTCGAAAGTCAAAAGTTTGGCCACCAGACTGTGGAATCTACTATCGTTTAGGGACCATGGATGAAGATTAGCCCCCACCACCTTTGTGTTGGTTATCACTTATCAATCAGAAGACAGTTCGTTTCATTTGGGAGGGGAGCATGCGGCCTATGCAACCGTGGACACTCGTTGTTGACTGCGCGCCATATTTGAATCTATTGCGCGCAAATCCAAGGGATCCGCGGCTCGCCGACAATGGAGCTCGAGCGCCTTGCACCCGCACACCACAAAGAAAGAAGTCTCCATGTGGAGGATCCGCCGATTTGTAGGTTAGAGAGAGAGAAGGCATACTTAGGCAAGTGTCTCGGAGTATCGGTAGTGTCTGGGCCTTAAGCTTTTGGGCCTAGCCCCTTTAGCTTGCTCATGATGGCCCTTTACATAAGCCTACATGGACATTGGGCTTTTCATGACTAATGGACCTAATTAATTGCACTTCTATCAAATTTTCAAAGGATTTTTCGTTTTTTGCCCGTTTTACAATGAGAGTTATTAAGAAGTTACTTTAGGGATACAAAAAAAATTGATGGAAGTCCTTTTTGTATGAAATATAACCGAGTTCTAAACTTTTTAGTCATTGCAATCAACTCATATATACAATGTAAATTATAATTGACCGTCTTAATTTGGGCATTTCAACCTAAACTATTTGATTAATGTTTCAAGACTTGATTGCGTAGTCAAAAGATCTAGAACAGGGCTGCACTTTGTAGTATGAGTGCAAGACTTAATTCAACCTATTGAAACGTTGATGTCTCCATTACACGCCGTACATAAACTTTCAAACTCATATCGTTATTTTTCTCCCCCATGTCATCACCAAATTAGGTGTCATTGTCTATTGAAAACCTAAACATATATGAGATGTGTTAGAGTAATTCAATATTAAATCACACCTTCATCCAATAACTTCAAATTCTAAAACAATTGGTAGTGATCCTATAAATTTCAGATGGTATTAGAGCCGATAGTTGATTAGTGGTCCACTTCCAATATGTATAGGTGTTTGATTGATTGGTGATCTACTCCTAATATGTATTAGTGCTTTATAAATGGTATCAGAGCTGATGGTTGATTGGAAGTCTACTCCTAATATGTATCAGATGGTTGATTGATGACATAATCCCAATATATATTGGATGGTTGATTAGTGGTCCAATCGCAATATGTATCAGTGTTTGATGAATATTTCAAAGAAAGAATCTGGTGACCAATGTAATTTCCAGGCCAGTGGAAGTTGTGGTGTAGTAATGCGAGTCAGATGAGCATTGATGGATGTATTGATATTTGGTAAATATCTCAAGGAAAGAATCTAATGAGTAATGCAATTTTCAAGTAGATGGGCTTTGTGGCATAGCAATGCAAGCTCGATGGCATTGATAGAGATTCAAGTTGAGATATATTAGTGAATAAGAATATTTGAATTAAGGAAAATATACCTAACACTAGAACTCACACATGAGGATAAGATTATTAGGAAGCACATGTGAATTATGTTAAAGAAGTCTCATATTGAATAATTGATGTTGTGTAGAGTAGTTAATACATTATAGTTAACTTATAATTCATTGATTTAAGTTTTTGAGTGAAGATAGGTCCAACTATATATGTTAACGAGCTCGGACTTGGGCTCTTTTTTGGAGATCTTCCTGAGCAAAGGTTTCAGACTTTTGTTGCGCACTCTCAACACATGGTATCATAGCAGGAAGTCCTGAGTTCAAATTTTTTCAGGTTCCTATTTGCTTCCCAAGTCCTGAGTTCAAATCTTTCCAAGTCCTTAATTACCTTCCCAATGATATAGTTCTATGTTTAGTACTTGGCAAAAAGACCAGACTAAGCGTGAGAAGGAGTGTTAGAATAATTAAGTATTAAATCATGCATTCATCCAATAACTTAAGTTATTGAAACGGTTGACAGTGATCTTATAAAATTTCAGAGAATGGTAGAGATTTGTCAAGGATCGAGTGAAAATGGATTGCTTTGATCACCTGGCTCGTTGTGCTTGATAAGTCAACAAGACTCTGTAGTGGAGTTCAAATCAAATTGTGATAATTTGAGCAGCTTGTATCATTCAATTTGTAACTACAGATGGAGGACCAAGAAATTGCTTGATCCCGCACATCTGTAACAATCACAACAATAACATAACTCTTTTGGCATTCTGCGTGTACATTTTCATGAACCACTACGGGCATTCCTACGTTAACCGGTCAGGTTATGCGAGGCTGGTGGTGTGGGAGAAGAATCACGTGCATATTGTGCTTGTATAAATCCGCAGGCTAATGGGAATTGACTCTCGCAGATTTTTTTTAGAGATGAATGACGTTGCCAGGGTTTTGTACGTCCTAACCTCATGCGGGCAAAGAGACATCTTACGAGGAAAGCGGTTCATGCCGTGTTGTCGAGGATGGCGGTCGGCTTTTCGTTATCCTGTATGCGGAACACGAGATGTGAAGATTCATGTTGGGAAACATATAGACGCAGCTGCTGCGTACAAGAAGAGCCCACAGTCCATACACCTTATCACAAGAGAGTTTGCTTCCTGTGAGGTCTCACGTACAGCAAGAGTCAGTTCATTCTTTGAACGTCTCCTTGTTGTAATTTTTTCTGTTTCATTCAACTTGAACTGTTTCTCAAAGGAAGGGAGACCGGGCTGCAGATATATGAGGCTGCGTAATCGTAGAACCAAGATGGTTGTTGCCTCGAGAACCGACCACGTCCATCCACACAGGTTGTTTATCCAGTTTCCGAATGTCAAATGGTAGTTGGGCCCCGACCGCCAAAACACAGGCCTTAGCCATGTACTTATTGAGGGTTGAGACCGATTAGTTAGCCAGGCTGAGCAATAAAGAAGAACAGAGAGCAGGGAGTCAGCTGAGGCAAAATTCAAATGACAGAGACAGCCAGTGTAGTTTGTTAGATATCCTACAGGACTGTCCCTCGGCCGAAGCGGGGTATATAACTAGTGACTGTTTCTACAAGGAGGAAGTAGTTTGCCATATCTTACGTGATTGGGTAGAGCAGAACAAGGGAAAAGAGAGAAACTTGTCCAAGAGAGACCTTTACCAGCTGGTCCTTGGCAAGTTAACCATTTGAAAAGGCTTATGTTGACTGAGGAAAAGCTCGGCAAGAGCCAAACGGGAGATGATGGACGTGCAGATATGCATAGCAAGGTATATACAAGATCAAAAGGATGAACGTACCATATAGATGTACTTTCCCGATGAATATAAGCGAACTTCCAATTGTTTTGGCAAGGTTGCTACCATACAAGGAACAAAAGAAACAATGCACAAAGCACTGCCGTGTCATTTTATTACAAGGAAAAAGCAAATTGGAGGGAGAGGTCAATCGACGCTAACCCGCCATTCTCAGAAGCAAAGAAAGGATGAACAACATATGAAGCAGAAAACGGAGGGTACAAAGGACTGTGGATTGAATGATGAGTAAATAGAAGCAAAAATCATCAAGTAAATATACTGGCAATAAATGCAAGCTGACGAGAGAATAACTGTACATGATGTCAATTCTGCACGAATCATGACCCCTAATATGAATTCAATCACCAGAAGAGATTCAATCTCATGGCACGAATTATTATAATTGACTCTTTAGCGAAGGACCGAGGTACCCTTAAGGTCAAACTCAAGGCTTGAGAACTTGTCCAGGAAAATGGTATACCAGAAGGCAATCCCTCTCTGTTCTGACTGCCATCAAAGGCTGAGATGAGATTTCTCACAAAAATAGGGTTTCATGTCAACGAGTTAACATCAATAACTATCAATTACCCCCTCAACTAAATTTATCTTAAGCTTTCAATAATTTTTTACCATCATGAAGCATGAACTGCAACAATGCTGCCCCAAAATTGGCCAGGCTCCAAGGTGTAGAGCTTTGTTGAACCACAATTTAGCAGGGCCTACCTAAAATGCGATTCTTGTATAGAAATGAACCTTTTGTCAAGCACAGGTGGAGAGAGAGAGCTTCTCTTTCGTTTTCTTCTCTCTGCATTGACCTTTCCAAGTCAAAACAGAACAAGAGCATATGACGCCGAAGGCAGCTAGCCAGATGCAAATGACTTAGCTCAAAGTGTTCTATACCCTCAAGATCCATATCCAATGCTGCTTCGCCAACTCGTAGGGCTATCCTTTCCCATTATCTAGAGAATCTAAGATCGAATCAACTCCATTCATCTCTCCAAGCGTCAGTAACTCAGGATACCCATTCAGAGCATGAAAGACTCAATTGCCATCCGACAAAAAGCCATTCACCACAACTATATACACAGCATCAGATATGGATTTCAGTGATTATGAACCTCAGAAATTTTTAACTGGGACTCAGTCAAAATGAAAATGGTAAGAAAAGAACCCACCTTTCCCATCTATTCCAAATACCCAGCAGATGAAAGCTACATTACCAGCTAGACTGATTAATAATATCTATTCAAACAATGGAGGAGTCTAATTCAACCCAAACGCCAAAAGATTCAACTGTTTAACCGGTCGCAACTCTTCCGACTAGTACTCTCCACAATATTGAGATTTTCTTAGTCAATCATGCGTCTCTTTTAATAACTCGCAAATACATCTCTCCCTTGCCTCTCTTCTCTTAGCTGGCCAACACATTCCATCATCAACCATAAACTTAAAATGCCACAAGCATTAAACTCTATCTTACATTGCCCTTGATGATCTTCCTCCTGGCCAAAAACTTCGCCACCGGAGGCGTGAGCATGATGGTGACCGGAGCCCGGATGGGGAAGAGCGCCTTGTTGCACAGAATGGCTAAGGTCAGGGCACCCCCGGTGGAGGCGGCGAGCTCGGCCGCCCGCTTACGCTTCGTCGCCTCCTCTCCGACGGCCCCCGTCCGCTGTTGATCGTTGTACTTGGCCGAGCCCTCTTCAGCCACAGATTCATCGCTCCATGTCGAAGAAGACGACGACGAGGATGAAGGGTTCTCTTCGGTGGAGACGCCGGGCAAGTGGAGCCTGGCGAAGAGGGCATCGACGTCGGCGTTGTTCTTGATGGCGATGTAGAGGCCGGTGATGGAGACGGCGGAGACGGAACAGTGGACGCCGAGCGCCACTTTGCCGTACTTCTTGAGGAGCTCCTTGAATCTGCCGCTCAAGGAAGCCATCGATTGATTCGGACAGAGAAAAATATGGCTAGCAAAGGGAGGGAGACGGGTTTTGGGTTTTTGGGCGGTTAGGGTTTTGGACTTTTGATTTCTAGGAGGTGGGGTCGCACATGTGAGCTGCATACGTCGTCGTCTCAACTAGATGAAACTCTCGGTCATTTTTTTTTTATCCAAAAAACTCACAGTCTTGATAAGCTTCACTGAGGACGCCGATGATAACTATTCTCTCCTTCGGAGTAATTTTTAGCAAGAAATAGGTTTTTTTTTTATTTCTATTTCTTGATGATTGAGTAAAGATATGTGTTTGATAATGGCACAAAATTTCTATTTTCGAAATAGAAATTCCTTTAATAACAACAAAATTTTTTTAAGGTAACCAGCAACCAAGACAAGAAGAGTTCTTATTTCTGTTTTTGGGGTAAAAATTTATCCTAAAAATAGAAAAATAAAATTACGTTACCAAATGGATTTATGTTTCAAACCTGTTCTCGGTAATAGAAAAACAGAAAAACATAGTATTTATTATTCCCACCCTTAAATGTCGAACGTAATGAAGACTGAGAAATCAATTGATGATTGGTTGATCTAAGGTATGAAAATAGAGATTACAGGAAACTCTCGGGAAAAGAGTCCAAAATAGGCATGACATGTTTTACTTACCATTCTCTTTTGTCCTAATAAAAAAAATGGCTTTAAGTCTACTCAATCCCATAGTCTTCTAAACAAGCACTACTTTAGCCTCGCTCACTAGTTGTGTAAAAGCGTTCTACGGAAAATTCTCAGTAATGTCACAACCTAAAAATTAAGCTAATGAATTATCAGGTTAATTAAATTAACTAACTTAATTCAAACTTTCTCAAGTTCTACTGATTCATAACTTAATTTTGGTTTTGTGAAAAGTTATTCAATTTTAAGTCGTCACTAATCGCTTTTTGGATACGGAAAAATTAATTTATTTCCACGAACTAGAGAAAGTGAGTCTGAAGGCTTTGTTACATTAACTTTTCATTTAATGTTCTTTCGATATCAAATTTAATGAGAAATCCCTTTCAATTCATGACATGAATTAAATGATTTTTGCTTAGAAAAATATGACATGAATGACCATAAGATAAAAGAAGAGAGTGATATTTTTGCATTTTTTTTATAAAAATAAATAAGCAAAAGAATGAACAAAAATAAACAAAAATGCTCATAATATATCTTAATTTTGATTTTTTTTTATTAATTCGCTCATACCCAGGTCAGAGGGAATTTTATCTGCAACGTATTCTTAGATCCAAGTCAGTAAGCTAATCAATTATAGAATAACATCATCCCTTAGTACAAATGGTAAATTACAAAATTCTATACAAATTACAAGCCCATTACATCATGTCTAGGGTATGTAACATCATCCCACAAGACAGACAACACTCAATCTAAATCGCATGAATAACCAAAAAATATAGGTGATCACATCTTATCCACCATGGTTCACGTTCTTTTGAATTTAGAAAATTATCCTTAAATACTTTTTTAAAAATATTTCGAGATAATTTCCAACTTAAGAAAGAATATTTTCAATTTGAAGCAATCTTATCCACTAGAGATCATTATTTACAAATGAATTATCTGTCGGTTCCTTCAATATTTTCAGATAATGACCAAAGTTTAAGGATATGGTTCCTTAAGGCAAAACTTCATCGGCAAGGAATTCAGATGTGCAAATCCACATCAAAAGACCTTGAAGAATTCGGCCAAGGAGAGACCTTAGGGGCTAGCTGAATTTTTTTGAGCCTCTCATGGGCCATCTTATGCAAATTTGAGCTCGAAACAAGCCTTAATTAATTTAAAAATAATTAATCAAAAACCTTAAAATTTTATGAAGTCAAAACAGGCTGAATTAAGATTGAAAATAAGTCCAAGCCGTCCTAATGAAATTCAGCACTATTGTCTCATGCCTTAGCCGAATTATGCTTTCCATCCTAGGTCCATTTGCACAATTTTGGGCTTCAATTAGGCTTCATTCAAATTAATTAAGCCTTATCCAAAATTAACTATTTAAATGGGCTTAATTAAATTCAAAGAATAAGCTCCACTAATCTTGGAATTTTTTGGCACATAACTTAATGCTTTAGTAAAAAATTTGATGAATTCTAGTCATATGCATTCATCATTTCAAGCTTGCCCTGGCATTTTGGATATAGAATGCAATGCAGAAAAAATAAAATATGCTATGTATGAGAAATTATTTTTTGGCGAGAATTAAAACTAGTTCTCATTTTATTCAGAATAAAGTGAAAAGGCAAAATCAAAATTTAGTTATGAACAGCTGCCCCTTTTTGAGTGAAAGCTCGCAGAGGCTTTGCTTAAAAACAACGGTGAACCCTAAATTTTGAGAAATGCAAATGATGAGTAATTTGTCTAGGAGTCTCAATCCCATTTTTTTTTAATGCAAATGAAATGGTACATGATATGCAAGGCTGTAAGAAACATATGCTAAATCCTTATGTGGGAGTAATTTTGAGAAATGCAAATGATGAGTAATTTGTGTGGGAGTCTCGATCCCATTTTTTTCAATGCAAATGAAATAGTACATGATGTGTAAGGCTGTAAGAAACATATGCTAAAGCCTTATGAAGTGTTTGGGCTTTACTAGACTCTTCATGATGCTGATGATTCCCTTGATTTTTAAGCTTCTTTTTGTGGATGTAAGGATCTCAAGATACGAAAACCTTATCTATTATCAGAAATCTTATATGATGTGAGACAATGTGAGATGGGCTTTCTAAGATCACGAGTGCAAGTCAATTGTGAATCGATAAAGGTTTTTGAGATCACGAGAGTAGGTCAATCGTGAGTTGGTAAAGGTTTTCGAGATAATGGGAGTAGGTTGATCGTGAATCGATGAGTATAAAGATTAAAAAAAAATCACGAGGATAGGTCAATCGTGAATCAACAAAGGTGTATCACCCGAATCAAATTGGTATGGACACGAAGGTGTGTGTCAACTGAATTTCATCATATGAACATGAAAAAGAGTGTGTCGCTTGAATCTCATCAATACAAACACGAAAGGGGGCGAAGATGATAACCTAAATTAGTGGAACTTGTCAATTTCAAAAAGGGTTTAGAAAACTTACTTAGATTTTCTGAGTTAAAGTACTGTTGACATCTGATTTTTAATCATCTGTTCTCTTTTAAAATTAATAAAAAATTAATAAAAATTAATAAAATTGAAAAATTAACTTTAAGGACCTTGGCCAAGCCTAGGGAACCAATTTTGGCAAAATTTTTTTTTTTCATATTTTTAGTATTTTTCGATATTTTTAATTTCAAAAATTCATAAAAAAAATCAAGAAAAATGAGAAAATTAAAAATCAACTTTGGAGGCCTTGGCCAAGCTTAGGCAACCATTTTTGAATAAAAATAATTTTTTCATATTTTTTGTAATTTTTATATATTTTTTAGAAATTAGGAGAATATTTAATAAATAATAGTATTTGAGGCCACCAAAATACATAAAAATAGTCAATATTTTTATTTTAAATCCCTTTTCATGTTGGCCATCATAAATTTAAAAAATCCAATTCGGTGTCGTGTATTCCTACACAAGCATAATCTCGAACCGGGCCTAAAAAATTCAATTTGAGTCAATTTATTTTCATTTTTTCACTTTTAGGAGTTGTGATATTATTCTCTAATATTTCAAATTTTCATTTTGGCCCAATTATACCAAGAATAACTCAATTTTGCAAAAGGGCTTTTAATTAAATTCTGCATTATTTTCAGCGGCAAGAAATGAGCTTAAATTTAACATGCGGTGAATTTTAACTAAGTATAGGGGAGGTCTGTCAAAAATTGTGAGGAGATTTGGACTTGAAGAAATATTTTTTCAGGGACTGAATAGTAAATACTTAAAATTCAGGGACTATAGTGCAAATACCTAACTCTTGAGGGATTATTTTACAAATAACAAAAAGAAGAGTTAGTGGAGAAATTAGAATACAGAAGGGAAGATGGAGAAAAATGGACGGTGAAAATAAGATAAGAATAGAGAAGAGAAGATGGAGAAGGATGGATGGAGAAAATAAGATAAGAATAGAGAATGGAAAATGGAGATAAAGAATAGTTAGTGGAGAATTTAGAATGGGAGATAAATATAGAGAAGGGAAGATGAAGATGAAGAAGAGTTAGTGGAGATATTAGAATGTGAGATAGAGATGGAGAAGGGAAGATGAAAATGAAGAAGAGTCAGTGGAAAAATTAGAATGAAAGATAGATAAGTGGGTTATAAAAGGAGCAAGAAGTGAGCTTGAGAGGAGAATGATTTTGAGAGAGAAATTTTTGGATGTTTAAGAGGGTTTTGGAAGATTAAAGAAAAATTTGAGAGAAAAAAATACCAAAAAGAGAGAGAGAGAGAGAGAGAGAGAGAGAGAGAGAGAGAGAGAGAGAGAGAGAGAGAGAGAGAGAATTTTGAAGATGATGGGAGTTTAAAGTCAGGGGTTATCATCACAAATTCCTTCATCGATCACCATAAATCAAGAGTTCATCCTCGTCAACGAGTAAGCAAATTCGTGCTAAGTGTTTTTATTTATTCATTTATTTGTGTTTTTAGTATCAAATTAGCACAAATTGTATACACTTTCTCCATCTTCCTTTTTCCCATAGTTTATGGCAGGTAAAAAAAAAAAGAGACAACTTCGTATCAACGATAAATTCCATGGAGGTGCAAAGTGGGCCCAAATAAATTTCAAGGTGCCCATCAAATTTGCAGCCGACCCGTCAACAGATTTTAGTTCAAATTGTTGAAACAATTTGTTGTATTTTATTTTAAAGAACTAAAACCCCAGAATGGAGAGGCAAAACGCATCCACTAGAGGTCGTTTATTTCCTGCAATTTAAATTGCTGCACTATTAAACCCCAAAGGGAAGAGCCAAGCCAATGCTAGGCTGCCCATTGGAGGTTTTTACTTATTGCAATTTAAATTTCTACACTATTAAACCCCAAAGGTGTTGACACTTGATTTTTGGCTAATTTTATTTTCAAAATTTTTAGAAAATAAATGAAAATTCATAAAACTGAAAAATCAACTTTGGGGACCTTAGCATAGCTTAGGGAACCAATTTTGAACAAAAAATAATTTCCTCATTTTTTGTATTTTTTGGCATTTTTATTTTCAAAAATTCATAAAAAAATCCATAAAAAGTGAGAAAATTGAAAAATCAACTTTGGGGACCTCAGTATAGCCTAGGGAACCAATTTTGAACAAAAAATAATTTTCCTTATTTTTTGTATTTTTCTGCATTTTATTTTCAAAAATTCATTAAAAATCCATAAAACGTGAGAAAATTGCAAAATTAGCTTTGGGGACCTCAGCATAGCCTAGGGAACCAATTTTGACCAAAAAATAATTTTCATTATTTTTCGCATTTTTAATATTTTCAGAAAATAGGAAACAAATAAAAAATTAATAAAAAATAGCATTTCAAGTCAGAAAATTACCAAAAAATACTCAATATTTTTTATTTAATTTTTTATACATTTTTGATGAATAAATTTTGAAAAATGATGTCTGGAATCTAGGGTTTATCTGTCATTTTCAACTTTCTGAATATTCAAATAATTATAGAAATTCCATTTTAGCTTTTTAATTTTCCATTTTTACATTTTTAGAGTCGTGCCATCCTCCTCTATTTTTCAAAATTAAAATTGAGTCCAAAAGCCCTCATAATCGTCCAATTTCACTAAAAGGACCAAAATGCAATTTCTGATTTTTTAATTTAGTCCCTAAAATCACTAAAAATGCAATTAAAACTTTTCCAGGGACTGAATTAAAAATAGGGCGACGTCACCCCCTAGATTTTGACCTTCTGAACCTAATGGTGGCAACAATTTTTGCAGAAAAGGGCTCTAAGACTTTGGATTTTGCAAAATAGGTTCTCGGGTCAAGTTTAAAAATTGGGTTTTTATATCAATCTTGGGGTTAATTGACATGAAACGTCGTTTTCCTAATGTATTTGATGCCGTAGAATTCAATTTTAGGGATTAATTCGCCTAATTTCAACTTTTGGAGGGTTAATTTGAGAAAATTTGATCAACCGGGTCAGACGGGTCGGGTCGGATCCGACCTGACGACCTGGTCAACCCACCTCAAGTCAACAGAACCAGGTTGGTTCTTCTCCTTCGCGCGGAAACGGCTCAAAATTGGGAGATCCTAACAGAGGAGATTTGACAAGATTTTGAGGTATTTTAAGGAGATTTGGGGGAAGATTCGAACGGAACGGTAACAAGGCCATCTCGGGGAGGTTAGGCTACTGAGAATTGGGTTTAAAAAGAGACGAAAAAACGGAGATTTGGGGACTTTTGGCTAGAGAGAAAACGGAGACTGTAATCGGAAAATTGGAGAAATTGAGAAGAAACCGCGGCTTGAAACGACATCTGGGAGTTCACCCAGGTTTAGAGGAAGCGACCCGTGCTATTTCCAGAACTCGCCGACGCCTAAACAGGTGAGTCCACGAATTCGAGCTCAACTCGGTGCTTCAATGGCAATTTTTTAATCTACCCATGGTTCTTGCCCTTTTTGTGTGCGTCTTGCTCTCCTTACATCACTGACCACGTTCGTGTCTTCGTTTTGCATTGATTCTGCCCATAAACCACGAATCGAGATTTCGAACCCTAGCTCATCCTGACTTGATTCAATTAGGATAATCTGGCAACTTAGAGCTTAATCAGAACCCTAGGTAAGTCTTCTGACCTTCTTGTTGTGCTCCCCGCAGGTTTAATCGAATAGTTATGCTCTATTTCGTGCGATCGGGTTACCATGTTTATCCTCTGTTATGGTTTCGATTGCTTCGATTTAACCGTGTGATTTGACTAATTTTCGGATATGTTGATCTTTGAGTCCAGTCGAGTCGATCGAAACTGGTCTTACGTTGTTTAGTCGAGATTTCACCGTCAGATGTCGCCGGAGGTCTCCCGGCCATCCCCTCTGTTCATGCGTGAGGTAGAAGATGAAGTCTAGTCAGCCTTCGCTAACTCGGTCAAATCTCACGTGGCGTCGACGTGTCATTACACTCAGCGCAACGTGGGATTACCCGACTAAATCCTCTAAAAATAATAATCTAGATTGGACGGTTAGAGTTAGTCAAAAGTTCAATCTCGACCGTAGGATTAGTATGAGGGATGGACGGTCAGAATTTGGTCTCCCCTTCAGCATCGGCCGTTGGATTTGGTGGTTTAGATTGACGGTCGAGATTTAGTCGTTAGGTCAGATCGTGACCGTAGATCCCTTTAGGAAGATCAGACGTCTGTGGACTAGCCATGTGGCGAGTTGTCAACCGTAGGATTAAGGCTCGGCGGGAAAATAATAATAAAAAATCTAAAATTCAAAAATTCAAAAAAATATAAAAATGCCTAAACTACGTCGTTTTTAGGTGTTGGGTTGTTCATTCGAACCTTGGGCCGGGTTTAGTCAGTGGGTCGGGTCCCTTTGACCCGGTCCGTATAACATAATTTTAAAAAAAAAGATAATAAAAAATCCAGAAAATCAAATAACAAATAATAAAAAAAACGCAATGAAATAGGAACGGCGTCGTTTTAGGTTTAGGGTTCATTTCGGGTTTTTGGGCCAGGTCAACCCGACCCGGTCCGGAGAATTAAATTAAGATTAAAAATAAATAAATAAAATAATAAAAAAATCCGAGAAAAATCAATAAAAATTAGAAAAATTAAAAAAATCTAGAAAAGTTAAAAAACTGTGCCGTTTTAGTCCATGGAATTTAAAAAATAAATAAATAAATAATAAGTAAAAATGATAAAATTAACATAAAAAATTAGGAAAAATAGGAAAAATAATACAAAAATAGAATAAAAGATATATAAAGATTATAAAAAAAATCTGAAAATCTTGTAAAAAATTTAAAAAAAATTCGGGAATGATAGGAAAATAAATAAAAGTAAAAAAAATAAATAAAAATCAATAGAAAAATTATAAAAATTCGTAGAAACTAAAAAAAATTTGAAGAAATTGTTAGAACACATAAAAAGTGTTTGGAAAAATAAGAAAAATGTAAAAAATAAAAATAAAAAATTCAGAAAATATAGAAAATGTTCTAATCCCTAAAAATCATAGAAAATTCTAAAAAAATTAAAAAATACTAATAATAATCCCAAAAAAATATATAAAAAATGTTCTAAGAAATAGGAAAATTCTTAGGAATTCTTAGAAAAGTCTAGGAAAATTCTAAAACATCCTAGAAAATCCAACAAAATTCCAAAAATTGTGAAAATTAAGGAAAAACCACATTCAACTGGTTTGACCAAATTTCTTATTGTTGAATTCCCGAGCTTTCCAAAATGACCACTTTGCCGCTCTGGTTAATCTGACCCAAACCATTCCAAATCACCTCGAACCATCCTAGAACTTAATTGACGCGCTTTCCTAGACTTTTAATACTCCCTTTTTTTGTATTAACTAATTTCGACGTGATTCCCCTGGTTGCACATCTATTTTATGGTTGTGATTGATAGGATAGATATTTCCATTCGCATGAACCCATTAGACTTCCAGAGCCTACCTTACCCAATCTCGCCTGCATAAACTCTTTAGATTAAGAAATCATTTAACTTAGGTACCGAAAGGGCGTCGATAGCAGTATTGACGTAACAAAGTCCCCGAATCTAGATCTCTGGTTCTCGTAGGATCGAGCGATCTCTCCCAATCGTTCGATGGGGTTTCCAGTCATACCCTCCAATAAATGACTGGTGGCGACTCCCATGGCATGCACACTATGCACATGTCACCCGACCACACTAAGGTCAACTTCGATTTTAATCTTCCTGATGCGATTTGGTATGGGCCTGGGAGGGCCCGAGCTAAGCCCGGATACCAAAATGGGCCTAGCAATCCATTAACTTCTCGGGATCTCGGAAAATCTCGGGAGGGTCGCGACAGACTGGTGACTCCGCTGGGGAATTAGTTTAACCCATTAGAGGACTTGAGCCGATTAAAAAGTTGGGTGTTTTCTAACACATTTTTTCTGCAGATGCTCTTGAAGGTGAGGTAAGTCCACTAATTGAACGTGTTAAATGTTTTTGCAGATAGGAGTTATAAGGGGAGAAGTGATTGCTAACATGTCTTATGCAGGGTTGGAGTTTGGGGTTGTTTGTTTATTTTCTGCAAATTAGAAGCGCTGTTTGATATCAACTGCTGTGCATGCCTTGCATACTTTGAGGATCACGACACATGCACACACAAGCGCCTAAACCCAAGCCGCGAAACACTCTTCTTAGGTAGCCATAGATAGGGATCGGTATGCAAAGCTCTAGCATTTGATTGCGCCTGGGTTGACCATATTCGATCCCGCTCGCTGTCTGGATCAATGATTCTTCCCACTTGACGTTCGATTGCGCTTGTGGGCAAAGTTGTCGAATCAGACAGTGGGAGCCTTTTAGGTCCATACCCTATTCCTCCTTTTATTTTCTTTTCTAGAGTCAATTCCTCACTTGTCTCATGCGCATGTGATTTGGTCAGTTGGTATACCTAAAACCAAAACATGAAAGAGTCTGGTTGGTAAGGCTTTCTTATTTTTCGTTTCATAATTCATTTCTGTATACCATACATCCCATACATCATTTCATGATTGAGTCGTCACCTTGATAATTGGTCTGAAAGCCGCTTTGGGATAGAAGGATATTTTTCTACATACTTTTGGATGTTGTATTTCCGCATCCTCCTCGTTCCATTTAGACTTGATGTATTAGGGATCTTTTGAGATGTATTCGCATACTTTCCCATTTCCTTTTCGAGATCTTTAGATAGGCAATGGCTTTCATTCCAATCATCGAGGGATCCTAACCAATTGCATAATTTCTTTGGGAGAAATCTTGATTAAAACCCTCTGACTAACTTCTTTTGGTCAAGTAGGAATGTTTTAATCCTTATTTCACGAAGAGAGAATATGAAATTGGGCTAGTGCATTTACATTGCATCTTCATTATAACCCATGGTAATTAATTTTAGTACATTCTTGCATATTCATGATAGATGGGGAAATCGGATATTAAGATCATCCCGGTCCCGCGTAAGGAGGTTACAGCGTGGTGGAGCCGTCTCAACCGGGATAACCAAACCTATGTTGAAGAACGCCTGGGACGTTTAGTAGATCTCCTCAAGGTCAATTACCAGCCCACCCTCATTCAAGCTTCGGCAAGGTTTTGGGATCCAGAGACCGTCACCTTCAATATTCGAGGAATAGAGATCACACCTACCCTGGAAGAGTACACGACGATCATCGGACTGGAGTTTGACGATCACATCGTGCGGCCTGTATTGGGAAAAGATTCTACCTTAGCCCTGTCTAAATTCCTGCGTCTTAAGACCTCAGAAATTGAAAAGGTCCTCAAATCCAACTCTGGCAGGTTCACCCTCTCATTCCTATACAACAACTATTCCTCCCTCCCAGTCGAAGCTGGTCTTAAACCGGCTAAAATTTTCATCCTTGCCTTTTTCGCATTTGCCTTATTCCCCACCTCCCAAACCACTTTCTATCCTTCCATGGTCCACATTGTTAAACAAGCCTGCTACCGCTGGAATTACTCCTACATGATTCTAGCCGAAACATTCCAAGCGTCCAATAGTCTTCTCTATGTGTGGTTCACCTCGTACGTTAAAACCCTTAACCTTCGTGTCGGATGTTATGAGATCAGCCGACATATCCACCCACTCAATTCCTTCCTGAAATGTCAGTCCGCCGTCAAGCAACTATCCTTCGAGGATTGGAGGAAAAAACTAGAAGACTTAGAGACGAAACAACTTCGCTAGCGCTTGACCTGGCCTAAGATCCTGGAAGCTCGCATCATAGGAGTAGACGGAGACCCTATCCCTTTACTAGGCTGCACGGGTGGAACCGCCTACTATCCTATCAGGGTGGTAAGGCAATTTGGCATGCTACAAGAAGTTTCGCCGGCAGTACGACCAGGAGTCTTTGCCTTCGACTTGCCACGAGGTGAGCTTACCAAGGAAGCAAAGGCAGCGTACCAGGCCAAGATCGACCTCATCATCCACACCTTGAAGAATTCCCCACTGCAGAGCGTGGAATGGCCAGACTACCTAGATGACGAGATGAACGTCCACCGAGCATCCAAGGACTACATCAAGTTGTTCAAGGAATATCGACAATCCCTCGTAGAGCCATACGTACCGGACTACATCGTCCCGTACTTGCCTGGAGTGGAGCCATATGTACCAGAGCACATGGGACCACCGCTGGCCGAAGAAGATGAAGACCCGCAGGAATGGGACCCGGATGAATCGGAAGACAGCGAGGATGCCTTAGCCTCCAAGCGCCGTCGGATAGAATAAACGATCTCCCTACTTGATTTTGCTTCTGATTGTAATAGGACCATGACATTTTCATAAATGATCATTCATCATCGTTTTCTTAAATAAAGTAATTACCATGGGTTATCCACCTCCTTGATGGTATGCTCATACTCGGTTAATGAGTAGAAAGACCGATTTCATGAGGCTAAGGCTCATGATCGAGTCTTTCCCCCATTAACCATGTGTGAACATAGTATCGAGAAGGTTTTAAGTTCCTGCACTTTTATTCAACTCGCGCATCCCTGACTCGCTACTTTTTAAACAGGTAAAATTCTGTAGTCACGAAGACTCGCAGTAAGACGCGAAAGATGGCTGAAGAGCTGACTTCCAGAGTGACTGGCCTCGAGGATCAAATTAACTTGATGGCCGCCATGATGGCGGAAATGAAGTCAATGATGACTGCGCAAGGAAAGGCCCCAGTTGCACCCGAAGTTAACCCCACCACTTCGAATGATTCCGACACCAACCAGACCACTAGCACTGAATCTGAGAAGGACGTGCCCCATAAAACCCCTCCGTTCGTGATCGACTTGGAAAAAGAGAAGAAGGAAAGGCCACCGGCTAAGACTGAAGAAGGCGCGAGAAGGCTCGCGAAAATCGAAGAATGCCTGAGCAGCCAGGGTTACGAACTGGCCAGGTTCGACAAGATCTCTCCGTTCACCAAGATCGAAGTCCCCGCTGGATACAAGGAGCCAGAGTTTGTGAGGAAGTATGATGGGACAGGCTGTCCCCGGGCTCACCTGAGATATTACCTGCGCAAAATGGCGCACTATTCGGACTACGTCCCATTGCTGATGAACACCTTCCAGGAGAGCTTGTCAGGCGCCGTGCTGGCCTAGTTCATCGAGCTAGACATGGAGGAATATGATAGCTGGGAGGATTTGGCCGAAGATTTTCTGCAGCAGTATAAGTTCAACACGGCCACGGCACCGACCAGGGAAGACCTGTTGAGAACCGCGAAAGGAAGAAACGAGACAATACACACCTTTGCTTAGAGGTGGCGGGCTATAGCCACTAAGGTGAAACCGCCTATCCCGGAGGAGGAGTTAGTGGACTTGTTTTTGAAGACGCTGCCATTCGATTATTTCGAGAAACTGAACACGTCGGGCTGTCAAACCTTTCCTCACCTTGTCAAAGTGGCAGAACGTCATGAGTGGGCGCTTAGAGAGAAGCGCGTGTCAGAACCACCGATCAGACGATCCTATCCAACCAGGAGAGAGCGAGAGAACGTGGGAGACGTTGCGTTTGTACCAAACCCCCCGAAACCAAAGAAGTTCCCAGAATCCACCCCCACTCAGGGTGGAACGTCAGGATTGGCCCCAAGAAAGTTCGAGGCCAGGAAGAAAGCTCCACCATCCTTCACACCACTCCCTCGCCCTCTGTCAAGGCTACTGCCCATGCTGTTAGACGGGCATTTGGTCGCCAAGGAGCCTCCAAGACCGAACCCGCCGAGGTTCCCTGGGTTTGACGAGACCCAGTCATATGCATACCACATGGAGAAAAGGGGCATAATGTGGACAACTGCCTGGTGCTCAAGTATAAAGTGCAGGCGCTGATAAACGGGGGAATGCTGGAATTTGATAAGACAGAGCCGAATGTGCAGCAGAACCCTCTGCCAGACCATGGGAGGGTGAACGCTATTTGGGACAATGGTGATGCAGATAACGGAAGGTTAGGAGAGGCCCCACGTGAACATGGGCCGAGTGAAGAACGAGCCGTTGAAGAGTTTGACGAGGAACCAGATGATGAGGACGTCCGTCGCAAAAGGGCGCATGAAGCCGACAAGAAGTTCCTACGAGAGGCCCTGGAAAGGGGAGATATAGTGGATACCTTGGGACAGGATAGCGGAGGCTACAACTACCGGGTGCTTTATTCCGTTCCGCCAAGCTTTTTCGTCAGGACGGAGGAGATCGTCCCTGATGGGTGGGACAGCATGGATGACCCTATTAACGAAAAGGAAGCAGTAGCCGAAGTGGATAAAACACCCCCGACCCAGGCAAAGGAACGGTGTAATTTGGGAACTCAAGAACGGCATGGACAGTCTAATGGCCGAACTGTCAAGAATGGCAGAGAACACACGGGTGCCACCCGCGGAGGAGAAGTATCAGATGCTGGAGCTGAGGAAAACCATCGAATGGCAAAACAGAAAGATAGCCGGATTGGAGGATCAGTGTAAAGGCTTGGCCAACATGGTGCGTGAATTGAAGGCAATTGCTACCCGGGAAGGAAGGCAATATCGACCTGACCAGTCGATAACGTTCCCACACAAGTTTGGAGGGGAAGGCTGCCCCTTGAACCACATCTCCTGCTACCTCAGCAGGATGGCCGGTCATCATGAGGATGATCGGATCCTCATCAGCAACTTCGAGCGCAGCCTAATCGGCCTGGCCCTGTACTGGTATCACTCGATCGACCTTGACTGGATTGCTGACTGGGAGGATCTCGAAAGGCAGTTCATATAGCGATTTGAGGCCAACGTAAAGTCTATAGTCGGCAAGGACGATCTGACCCGCGTTACCATGGAGGAGGGCGAAGGGTTCAAGGCATTTGCACGTAGATGGGAGCTGCAGGCAAGGCAAGTTTTACCCCCACTAGATGAGAAAGAAATGCTGGAAATCTTTATGCAAGTCCTCCCCCTGAAATACCTCGAGCGTATGTGCGCATACGGATTTCAGTCTTTTGACCATGTGATAAGCATCGGATTGAAGCACGAGCAAATTCTTCAAAGGAGCGAACTTGGAAGCAAAAGGAACTCTGACTTGGCTGGCTCTTCTACCGGATCGGTGCGGACTAATGATCGCCAAAGGCGAAACGACTTTCTGCTGAAACCGATGAGGACGACAACAGGGCCATGGTGCCGAGATTACGATTCAGACCACATCGATGAGGATGAGCTGATCGCGATGATAGGAACGAGGGCCCCTTTCGTAATCAAGTTAGCCGAAGTAGACGAGTGTAAAGACGTCAGGAGTGGTTCCGCAGGACGTGTGGTGATTTCCCTAGCCAATTTGGAGCTAGAGGATGAGAAGACGCAGGGCGACAGTAAGACTGAAAAGATCGTGATAAAAGTCCCGCTGTCGACAGAGTATGATCCCAAGGCTGTCCCTTGGGACTATGGGACAGGAGAAATCGATACGGTCATGAGGTCCGGTAGGTGTTACGCTCCGAGAGAAGGGGAGCCCGAAAAGAGAGAGGTGTCAAAGAAGGATGCAGAGAGGGTTTTGTCCATCGTTAGGACCAGCGAATTCGAAGTAATCGAGCAGCTAAGGAAGATGCCAGCCCAGATATCGCTGCTCGATCTATTTGTCAACTCAGAAAAACATAATAGTGCACTGATGAAGGTGCTGAACGAAGTGCACGTACCGGAGACGATAAACGAGGCGCAACTGGAGGAATTTGTCGGATCCATTTTGCTGAAGGATCAGATATCTTTCTCAGATGAAGACGTCCCTGTAGACGGGTGGGCCCATAACAAGGCATTGTATATATCGGCCAGGAGCCACGGCAAGCACATCTCCCATGTTTTAATCGACAACGGCTTGGCATTCAACATATGCCCATTAGCTACGCTCAGAAACTTAGGCATAAACGAGGAACTCATCCACACCTCCAAAGCCACCATCAAGTCGTTTGATGGGATGAGGAAGACCGTAGTTGGCGAGATCGACCTGGACATCTTCATCAGACCTGTAGAGTTCTCCATCGGGTTTCAAGTTATGGATCTTCCGAGCGCCTTCGGACTTTTGCTGGGCAGACCGTGGATTCATACAGCAGGCGCAATACCTTCGAGCCTACACCAGAAAGTCAGATTCGTGGTAAACGGGAAAGTAATAACTGTACATGGGGAGACAGATCTGGTAGCGTATCAAAGGAGTGCAGTCCCGTACATAGAGCCAGAGCAGAAGGAGGAGGCTAGCTACCACTCTCTCGAGTTGGTGGCCGTTACGCACGCGCCTGCCGGGACTAAAAGGAGAATTTCTGAACCTTCCCAGTACACTTTGGGTCCTGGGAAAATATTACTGGCGCACGGGTTTATTCTCGGATGCGGGCTAGGAAGGAATGGCCAAGGAATCAGGTCGCCACTGCAGTTAGACATTAACGAGCGACAGACAGGTTTGGGGTATACCAGTAAGTCCAGTGGGGGTTTCGCTTCTAGAGGCTGAGGCCAGTATAGAGGCCATAGAAGCCAGGGAGGCAGAGTTGGGCCGTCCATCGGCTACAGAGCTTGGAAGGGAAAAGCTAGCACGATCAACAGCCCTCTAGGCCAGTATTTCTCGGGACGCCCTAAGATGCTGGCGGACGAAATGATCCAGAACACAGTGGAATCGGATTTTTCCAACCCGTTCTTAGAGGACACGGTTAATGTCATCATTGAAGGACTCGAGAAGGAATCCAACCAGCCTGAGTAAAGAGGCCCCTTTTTCCCTTATGCATTTTAATTCCCACATTTTGTTTTCATCCCTAGGCAATGCATTTCAATCTAAAAAAAATCAGAAAAAGAGAAAAAAAGAAAAAGAGTGCCCTTGAATCTCGGACCGTTGGTTCAAGTGGTGCATGCTGTAATACGGTCCATTTTCTAATAAAAACCCCATGAATTTTGTTGGGGACATGTGGGATGACAAATCGGCCCAATGATGATACTCGGCTTCAGATTTTTGAAGCTTAAGGGCTGGTTTCCCACATGATCCTTTGTTTCCTCAAAAAAATTTAAGAGAGCGAGGGCGTCCGATGAAATGAGGACTAGTCCCCCTCCTTTCTTTTGCTTAAAAAAAAACCTTTTCAAAATGTTTTTGAAAAAATTCATGCATCTTCATTAGTATCACCAACATACTGACCGTGCTTGTGACATTTCAGGCATGCCATCCCTCACATGCATAACAGGTTAATACGTGGCTCAGACTACAGTGATGACTCCTCCTACGAGATCGAGGAAGAGTGCGAGGATGATGCCAATGATATCAGAAGAGACTGGGGCAGATATGAAAAACATAAACCACTGACCGTAGAGGACACTATTGCAGTTAATCTCGGAGATTCTGAAAATGTAAAAGAGGTCAAGATTGGAGGAAGGTTATCTTCGTTTGAGGCAGCTCTGTTTACTGAACTTCTCAACGAATACCAAGACGTGTTTGCTTGGTCCTATGCAGATATGCCGGGGTTGGACCCAAATATTGTCGAGCATTCGCTCCCAACGGACCCGAGCATTCCCGCTGAGAAGCAAAAACTCCGACGCACAAAACCCGAATTATCTAAAAAGATCGAAGAGGAAGTGATGAAGCTGTTAAAGGTGGGATTCATTGAAGTGATCGCCTATCCTGAATGGGTCGCCAACATCGTCCCAGTGATGAAGAAGGACGGAAGAGTCAGAGTCTGCGTAGACTACCGCGATCTGAACAAGGCGAGCCCGAAAGATGACTTCCCTCTTCCACACATCGATGTCTTGGTCGACAGCACAGCGGGGTTTGACATGTTCTCTTTCATGGATGGTTTCTCTGGGTACAATCAGATCCTGCTGAAGGAAGAAGACAAAGCGAAGACCTCGTTTATAACGCCATGGGGCACCTTCTGCTACAAGGTTATGCCTTTCGGTTTGAAGAATGCAGGGGCAACTTACCAAAGGGCTATGGTGGCTCTGTTCCACGACATGATGCACAAGGAGATAGAGGTATACGTCGACGACATGATCGCAAAATCTAAACCTGGAGACGATCACGTCCAAATACTGAGGAAGTTATTTGAACGACTTCGGAAGTACAAACTGAAACTAAACCCAGCTAAATGAGTATTTGGAGCACGGTTCGGAAAACTTCTCGGGTTTGTGGTGAGTAGCCGGGGAGTAGAGATTGATCCGTCCAAAGTCAAGGCGATACTGGACCTTAGTACCCCCACAACGGTTAAGGAGGTGAGAAGCTTACTGGGGAGACTAAATTACATCGCCAGATTCATCTGTCAGCTCTCCGATGTCGCGAAACCATTCTTCAAGCTGCTGAAAAAGGGGGCCAAGGTGAAATGGGATTCTGAATTCCATCAAGCGCTGGAGAAAATCAAAAGCTACCTTATCGCACCACCAGTTTTGGTGCCTCCCGTACCGGGGTCTCCGCTAACCCTATACCTCACCGTTCATCAGGAATCCTTAGGAGCTTTGCTTGCTCAAACGAGTCCAGAAGATAGCAAGGAGCGGGCGATTTATTATCTGAGTAAGAAGTTTACTGCATCGGAAATGAATTACCCCACAGTCGAGAAGACTTGTGTCGTGTTGGTCTGGGTATTACGCAGGCTGAGGCAGTACACTCTTCACCAGCGGATACAGTTGGTGACAGAGAATGACCCAATAAGGTACCTCCTGGAAAAACCAGCCTTAATCGGAAAGTTGGCTAAATGGCAGGTCCTTCTATCAGAATTCGATGTTAGAAGCTCAACTCAGAAGTCTGTCAAAGGGCGAGCTATAGCAGATATGTTGGCTGAGGATGCCCAGGGATTCAGCGTCCCAAGTAACGAAAAGGCTGAAGACCGCATTTCTAATCTGTTCGAAGATAAATGGACGATGTATTTCGATTGTGCCGTAAACCTCGCAGGGTCTGGAACCGGGGCAATCCTTATATCTCCTGAAGGACAACATTATCCAGTCGCTTCAAAGTTGACGTTTCCATGCACCAACAACGTCTCCGAGTATGAATCTTGTATCCTCGGATTGCAACTGGCCCTCACTATGAAAGTAAAGAAATTGCAAGTGTACGGAGACTCCATGCTGATCATTTTGCAAACCCAGGGTGAATGGAAAACCAAAGACTCAAAGCTCATCCCCTATCACAGGTTCCTAGAGGAGATGATTGAAGAATTCGAAGAGATCGACTTCGAATACCTGCCCAGAACTCAGAACCACTTCGTAGATGCCTTGGCCACCCTATCGTCCATGCTGCAGGTCACGGAAAGCTTAGATATTGAGCCATTGAGGGTCGGCATTATCAAGCAACCGGCTTACTGCATGGTGATCGAGGAAGGATTTGACGACCAACACTGGTATCATGATATCAAGAATTATTTGCTGAAGGGAGAGTATCCTCCAGGGAGCCAGGCGGGAGATAGAAAGTACATAACCAAGATGGCTACCAAATTCTTCCTCAGCGGACAGGCACTATATAAGAAGTCATTTGATTCGGTCCTGTTGAGGTGTGTAGATGCTAAGGAAGTAAACCTGCTTATGAAGGAAATCCATGAAGGAGAATGCGGACCACACATGAATGGCCACCTCCTCGCTAAGAAGATCATGAGACTCGGTTATTATTGGATGACCATGGAGTCGGATTGTAACCAGCATGTGAGATCCTGCCATTAGTGCCAAGTATATGGGGACAAGATAAACGCCCCTCCAAATGAGCTTCATCAGATGTCTGAAGCTTGGCCGTTCTCTATGTGGGGAATCGATATGATAGGGCCGATTAATCCAAATGCCTCAAACGGACACCGATTCATCCTGGTGGCGATAGATTACTTCACCAAATGGATCGAGGCCAATTCGTACGCCAACGTCACGGCTAGAAGCGTCGCGAAGTTCATTAAAAGGGATATCATCGCGAGGTATGGGACACCTCAGGCTATTATCACAAACAACGGGTCCAACCTGAATAATAAGGTGGTTGATGATCTTTTGGACCGGTTTAAGATCAGACACCTTAACTCTTCCCCTTACCGCCCACAAATGAATGGAGCTGTGGAAGCGGCAAATAAGAATATAAAGAAGATCCTGGCCAAGACTGCCGAGAACTTTCGAGATTAGCACGAAAGGCTACCGTACGCACTAATGGCATACCGAACTTCGATCCGAACTTCAACCGGGGCAACTCCTTACTCTTTGGTATACGGCATGGAAGCTGTCCTTCCTGTGGAAGTGGAGATCCCTTCCTTGCGAGTATTAGCCCAGGCCGAACTTTCGGAGGCTGAATGGATCCAGCAAAGGCATGAGCAGTTGAACTTAATTGATGAAAAGCGGCTGAAGGCTATATGTCATGGACAGGCGTACCAAAAGCGGGTAGCTAAGTCATTTGACCGCAAGGTGAAACCCAGAAGTTTTGCAGTCGGGGATTTAGTCATGAAGAAAGTGCTCCATAGTGTTCCTCATCTCGGGGGCAAGTTCGCACCAAATTACAAAGGTCCGTACGTGGTGCAGAAGGTCTTACCAGGCGGTGCTCTAATTCTTTTGAATATGGATGGGGAAGAATTGGCAAATCCTGTAAATGCAGATGCTGTCAAGAAATACTACCCTTGAATAAGACGAGGATTTGACCAACTCTCGTACCCCACTCGAATCTAAGCCACTTTGAGACCCACTACGCGCACTCCATACATACATGCATACATTTGCATATTTCTTTCTTTGTTGCAGGTCCAAGAAAGATTCACAGATGAAGGAGGCAACTCGAACAACTTCACCCGAACCGGGGGATCATGAAGAAGAGAGACATCTGCAAGACAGGCTGCCTATCAGTGTTCCGGGTTCGCAACCAAGGGTAAAAGTCGTATCGTTCCAATTTTTAAGGCAAGAATGGACCCTAACCCCTGAAATGTTTTGTTTTTTCTTAGGTACCTCCAGTCACCGCGAGCAGGTAAGTATCCCTTACTCTAAACTTTTCGGTCTACTACGTCATGAACAATAAATCACATCATCGACAAAATTCGCGAGGTAACTTCATTCACATTCTCATTTAAAGATCTTCCACGTTACCTAGAAAATCTGTCATTCACATGTAGCACGAATCCCTTGTAAGGGCTAATGTTGATGAGATAGAAATGAAATCTCCAAATGAGAACGATCAAGCCTGTCATGCTGGAGTGACCGAAATCTGAGGGGCCAACCACGCCCAAACATGTCCCTACACACTTGAGAGGATAAGTGAAAGAAAAGCAAGATAAAAACCTTTGTCCATGAACATAGGGATCATTTGCAGTGATTACATGAATTGAAATGATAGAGGGCATGTTCATTCTTTACTCTAAACACATAATAATCCCTTGCAAGCCCATTTGAGCCCGTGAATGGAGAATTCAAAAATAACCCTGTCAATAACCACCCCACACCGGGGCAATTTGGAGGTTCATCGGTTGATTCCTAGGAGAAAAGATCAAGGTAAGACTTTATTGTGCTAACTTGCATCAACCTTTTCGTGGTACCTTCAAGTGGTATCCCGTGGAGATCTGAAACATCAAAGTGAAGGAGAGCAATTCATTTCTCTATCCTACACACTTTACCCTTTGATGAGCCAATTTGAGCCTGCAAATCTTCTTTTCAAAACCCAGTTGGTGATCACCTCCCTACCTTGGGGCAATGCATATGACTTGCCAATGAAGAGCAAGACACTTGATAAAGGCAAAGCCAAAGTCCATTATTGAAGAAAAGCAATAATGCTTGAAAATCAGTCGAAAAAAAATAAGTTGAGAATGTCAAAAGGCAATAGGGCTGATAAAAGCAAAGTGCCTGGTAAAAGCAAGGCCCAAGCCCTTCATAGGAACAAAAGCCATAGCACTCGAAATATAAATAATGTGTCAAGAAAAAAGAAATCAGTTGTCAAGCAAATAATAAAAAATAATATAAAATGTGGAGCCTAGTTGAATATGAGTATCCAGAGAACCTTTGGGAGCTCAAGATATAGATTTGACCTCCAGCAGCTACAGTGGGTAATGATGCAAAGGTGATCACCAGCATATTGTACCCCTCACCTAGAAAATGGCCTTTTCAAGCCTACCCTTAACCAATGTTACAACCTATCCCGAAAGCCTCTCCTAATTGAGATGTTTCAGATCAACACGGGATTTCACACGAGAGACTACTGCCTAAGGGAGTAAGTACAATCCAGTCTTATCTGATCTTCGAGGTTCTTGACTTGTAAACCTGAAGAAATCGCTTTTAAAATGTTGATTCTTTTCTGAAAACCTCAAAATGCCTACCCATTGCGTAAGCCCTTGACCAAACCTGCATTACGGTCCCTTAGAAGTTCTTCTCTGATCAATCAGGTTGTATACACTGCAAATGGTCCCGAAATTCTTGGCATAGGTTTCGAGTGTTAGTTTGAGTGTTTCTAGAAATCTTCCCCAGTGAGAAAGCAAAATCTCTCAGAAATGAATATCGTGAAAAGTCCTCCCTGATAAAGGCATTCCAGTTGATATGGCTGATCGAACTCATCTGGTGACTTCAGATTTATTGATTCAAAATTATCCTAGCAGAGGATTTTCGATTACACACGTAGGTTGCAAGATTGTCTTGATTAACCATCTTATGCACCCTGCATTTACTGAAACGAGTCCATATGACTCACGGGGGCATGGCTCATGTTGAAATTTGCATATGTCTGATGTATAAGAATTCTTTCCAAACTCTTCATTCACCAAAATAATATGGGTTCGAGCTTCTGCAGGATTCCTGATCTTTCCAGATCCCAGAATGGCACCCTCAATGGTAAAATAAATCGGGTTTGAGCTTCTGCAAGATTCCTGGTCTTCCCAGATCCTAGAATGGCACCCCAAGTCCTTGATATAGGCGCAAAAGTCCTTGATATAGGCACCAAGTCCTTAATATAGGCATTTCAATGGGGCGACCTACCATACGGGTCAAATCTTAATCAAATGTCAAATCAATAGGTTTCTTTCATTAGGAATCTATCATGGGGTGGCCTACCATACGGGTCAAATCTGAATCAAATTTTAATCAGTAGAATCCTTTCATTAGGAATCTGCCATGGGGTAGCCTACCATACGGGTCAAATCTGAATCAAATTTTAATCAATATAATCCTTTCATTAGGAATCTACCATGGGTCGACCTACCATACGGGTCAAATCTGAGTCGAATTTTAAATCAGTAGGTTTCTTTCACTAGGAATCTATCATGGGTTGACCTACCATACGGGTCAAATCTGAATCGAATTTTAAATCAGTAGGTTTTTTTTCACTAGGAATCTACCATGGGGTGGCCTACCATACGGGCCAAATCTGAATCGAATTTTAATCAGTAGAATCCTTTCACTAGGAATCTACCATGGGATGACCTACCATACGGGTCAAAAGTCAAATCAAGTTTTAATCAGTAGAATCCTTTCATTAGGAATCTACCATGGGGTAATCTACCATACGGGTCCAAGTCCAATCATCTTGAGGTTTTCTTATAACGAATCCTTAGGTCTTCATTCCGGAGCAGTCAATGGCGACGCGAGGCAAACAGGTAAGTTTCAGGTAAATCCCTCGACTAACTCTTCTCCCTCTCTCCCTATCAAAGCGAGCAGCATGAAATCTGAACTTAAGCTTTCAAAGAGGAAACTGGAGTTGGATGTCACGACTTTTCATTTTCCCCAATAGAGTTGGTTAGATCTCAAGTGTCATCCTGTCTTTGAGAGTGATCTCTCACGAGACACCCCTCAAAGAGGGGCAGCTGTTGACACTTGATTTTTGGCTAATTTTATTTTCAAAATTTTTAGAAAATCCATAAAAATTCATAAAATTGAAAAATCAACTTTGGGGACCTCAGCATAGCCTAGGGAACTAATTTTGAACAAAAAATAATTTTCTTCATTTTTTGGCATTTTTATTTTCAAAAATTCATAAAAAATCCATAAAAAGTGAGAAAATTGAAACATCAACTTTGGGGACCTCATTATAGCCTAGGGAACCAATTTTGAACAAAAAATAATTTTCCTTATTTTTTGTATTTTTCTGCATTTTATTTTCAAAAATTCATTAAAACTCCATAAAAAGTGAGAAAATTGCAAAATCAGCTTTGGGGACCTCAGCATAGCCTAGGGAACCAATTTTGACCAAAAAATAATTTTCATTATTTTTCGCATTTTTAATATTTTCAGAAAATAGGAAACAAATAAAAAATTAATAAAAAATAGCATTTCAAGTCAGAAAATTACCAAAAAATACTCAATATTTTTTATTTAATTTTTTATACATTTTTGATGAATAAATTTTGAAAAATGATGTCTGGAATCTAGGGTTTATCTGTCATTTTCAACTTTCTGAATATTCAAATAATTATAGAAATTCCATTTTAGCTTTTTAATTTTCCATTTTTACATTTTTAGAGTCGTGCCATCCTCCTCTATTTTTCAAAATTAAAATCGAGTCCAAAAGCCCTCATAATCGTC
This sequence comes from Psidium guajava, assembly GCA_016432845.1. Taxonomy (NCBI): domain Eukaryota; kingdom Viridiplantae; phylum Streptophyta; class Magnoliopsida; order Myrtales; family Myrtaceae; genus Psidium; species Psidium guajava. The sequence goes on from CM028225.1 coordinate 16,697,466, forward strand.
CAATTTCGCTAAAAGGACCAAAATGCAATTTCTGATTTTTTAATTTAGTCCCTAAAATCACTAAAAATGCAATTAAAACTTTTCCAGGGACTGAATTAAAAATAGGACGACGTCACCCCCTAGATTTTGACCTTCTGAACCTAATGGTGGCAACAATTTTTGCAGAAAAAGGCCCTAAGACTTTGGATTTTGCAAAATAGGTTCTCGGGTCAAGTTTAAAAATTGGGTTTTTATATCAATCTTGGGGTTAATTGACATGAAACGTCATTTTCCTAATGTATTTGATGCCGTAGAATTCAATTTTAGGGATTAATTCGCCTAATTTCAACTTTTGGAGGGTTAATTTGAGAAAATTTGATCAACCGGGTCAGACGGGTCGGGTCGGATCCGACCCGACGACCTGGTCAACCCACCTCAAGTCAACAGAACCAGGTTGGTTCTTCTCCTTCGCGCGGAAACGGCTCAAAATTGGGAGATCCTAACAGAGGAGATTTGACAAGATTCTGAGGTATTTTAGGGAGATTTGGGGGAAGATTCGAACGGAACGGTAACAAGGCCATCTCGGGGAGGTTAGGCTACTGAGAATTGGGTTTAAAAAGAGACGAAAAAACGGAGATTTGGGGACTTTTGGCTAGAGAGAAAACGGAGACTGTAATCGGAAAATTGGAGAAATTGAGAAGAAACCGCGGCTTGAAACGACATCTGGGAGTTCACCCAGGTTTAGAGGAAGCGACCCGTGCTATTTCTAGAACTCGCCGACACCTAAACAGGTGAGTCCACGAATTCGAGCTCAACTCGGTGCTTCAATGGCAATTTTTTAATCTACCCATGGTTCTTGCCCTTTTTGTGTGCGTCTTGCTCCCCTTACATCACTGACCACGTTCGTGTCTTCGTTTTGCATTGATTCTGCCCATAAACCACGAATCGAGATTTCGAACCCTAGCTCATCCTGACTTGATTCAATTAGGATAATCTGGCAACTTAGAGCTTAATCAGAACCCCAGGTAAGTCTTCTGACCTTCTTGTTGTGCTCCCCGCAGGTTTAATCGAATAGTTATGCTCTATTTCGTGCGATCGGGTTACCATGTTTATCCTCTGTTATGGTTTCAATTGCTTCGATTTAACCGTGTGATTTGACTAATTTTCGGATATGTTGATCTTTGAGTCCAGTCGAGTCGATCGAAACTGGTCTTACGTTGTTTAGTCGAGATTTCACCGTCAGATGTCGCCGGAGGTCTCCCGGCCATCCCCTCTGTTCATGCGTGAGGTAGAAGATGAAGTCTAGTCAGCCTTCGCTGACTCGGTCAAATCTCACGTGGCATCGACGTGTCATTACACTCAGCGCCACGTGGGATTAGCCGACTAAATCCTCTAAAAATAATAATCTAGATTGGACGGTTAGAATTAGTCAAAAGTTCAATCTCGACCGTAGGATTAGTATGAGGGATGGACGGTCAGAATTTGGTCTCCCCTTCAGCGTCGGCCGTTGGATTTGGTGGTTTAGATCGACGGTCGAGACAAAAGGGAAGAGCCAAGTCAATGCTAAGCCGTTCATTGAAGGTTTTTACTTACTGCAATTTAAATTCTACACCATCAAACCCCAAAGGGAAGAGCCAGGCCAATGCTAGGCCGTCCATTGGAGGTTTTTACTTACTATAATTTAATTCCAATACCATTAAACCCCAAAGGGAAGAGCCAAGTCAATGCTAGGCCGTCCATTGGAGGTTTTTACTTACTGTCATTTAAATTTCTGCAATTTAAATTCTTGCACCATTAAACCCAAAGGAAAGAGCCAAGCCAATGTTAAGCTGCCCATTGGAGGTTTTTATTTACAGTTATTTAAATTCCCGCAATTTAATCCTGCACCATTAAACCCTAAAGAGGAAAGCCAAGCCAAGGCTGGGCCATCCATTGGAGGTCTTTATTTACTGTCATTGACTTCTGACCCTTAATTTTTGAATCACCAGACCCCAAAATGAGTAGACTGTAACACTGCACGAAAGTCATTAACACATTCCCTTTTTCGGCTTCAGGGAATTTTTAACACTTTGAAAAATAAAAAAAAATACCACCCATGCATCCTATCTAAAATGTGAAAATACAAAAAGAGAACACCCCACTAGAGTCTTAGGAATAAACTAAGTTTGAGTTGCCAAATTAAGATATCCATGAAATTAAGGTACCGAAAGGGCATTAGTTTTAATTAACTAGTGTAACCAAGTCCCCGAACTCATAATCTCTGGTTCGTAGAAGTAATTTAGTCCTCCCGCTAATTTACTTAGGTATCTAATTAACCTACCAAAAATGATTAGTGGCGACTCTAAATTTTAAAACCAAAGTTGCGATTCGGTAGATTCGGTCCGTATTAGGTTAATTCATATAATAAACCTAATAATTCGTTCAACCGATCGAAAAATTCTTACGGTTACGACAAATACAGATAGGTTGCAACAAAAAATAGATGCATGAAAATTCTAAACTCAAAAATGAACATTAGAACTTGATTAATCAGAAATGTTAGAACAAATTAACTGTAATACTTCTTTACAGCATCAAAATTGATGGGATTGGTAAACATACAGCCGTCCATCTCGGCTAAGATTACAGTACCACCTAGGAACACCTTCTTCATGACGTACGATTCGCCATGGTTCGGAGCAAACTTCCCTTTTGGAAGTGGAACTATCAGTAACAAATTTCACAAGATAAGGTCATTTATCTAAAAATGTTGAGGCCATATCTTTTTGTTAAAGAATTTAGCAACCCTTTGTTAGTAGCATTAGCCGTGACATAGAGCCTTGAGTCGCTTCTCATTGATGAGGTTCAATTGATCCATTTTATATTGGACCCAACTAGTTTCAGTCAACTTGACTTGAGAAAATATACACAGTGAAGGGATCTTTACTTCAAGAGGCAATACAACTTGCATGCCATAAACAAAAGAATATGGTGTTGCCCTAGTTGATGTTTAGATTGAGTTCTAATACACTATTAAAGGTAATCTTTCATGCCAATCTCGATAATTCTTGGCTATTTTAGCCAAGATCTTCTTCATATTCTTATTGGCTGCTTCCATCGCTCTATTTATCTGATGACGATACGGGGAAGAGTTTAGATGTTTGATCTTGAATTCTTTGAAAAACTCATCAACTAACTTGTTATTCAAGGTTGATCAATTGTCGGTGATTATGATCTCAAGCGAACCATAACGAGCGATAATATCCTAATGAATGAACTTTATAATATTTTGTGCTGTGATTGTGACATACGATGCTACTTCGATTCACTTGGAAAAATAATCAATGGTAACCAAAATGAATTAGTGTTCATTAGATGCCTTCAGGTTAATAGGCCAATCACTTCAATGCCCCACATAGAGAATGGCCATGGCTCTGATAGTTGATGCAACTCATTCGGAGAGATATTAATCTTGTTTCGTGGATCTAACATGCATGACAACTCCTAACGTACTGGATATAGTCACTCTCCAAGGTGAGAAATATCTCAATCTCATGATCTTCTTGACTAGCATGTGGTTATTTATCTATGGACCACAGATTCCTTCATGCACCTCCATCATCAAACGAACGACCTCAGTGGAATCAATGCATCTTAGAATGATTGAATCATAAGACCATTTGCACAAACTCTCTCCCTCGGGAAGAACTTTGAAGCCATTTTCTTTATGTACCTTTAGTATGCCGCGGTACTTTTCTCGGGAAACTACTGCTGCTTCTGAATATAAGTCTTAATATCATGAAACCACAACTTGCCATCAGGCTCTTTAGTTGTTGCCGTACAATAAGCTGACTTTTTCAAAACCTCGATTTTTAGAGGCTCAACTTCTAGTTCATTAGTGACTTGCAACATTGATAATATTGTGGCCAGCTCATTGACGAGCTGATTTTAAGTTCTTGATAAGTACTTGAACGAGATGTCATCAAATTCTTTCACCTACTTGTCCAAATAATTATGAAATGGTAATTTAACATTCTTTGTCTTCCATTTACCCACAGTTTATAGGATAATCAAAGTAGAATCTCCAAACATCTTGAGCTGGATGATTCTCATCTCCGTAGTAGCTTGCAAACTAGGGATGCATGCTTCATATGCACACTATGTTGTTAGTATAAGGAAACACCAACTTTATTGCTATGGGACAGTGTTACTTGCCTAGAGATATCAAGATCTCTGCAGTACCTGACATGTATAAACTCACAGCTCCATCAAAATACATGGGTATCCGCCTTTTGATTGACTTTTCTAGCAAGAATTGAACATTGAATTCAAAAATAAGAATATGCCATTTAGTGAGCTTGCTGATCAAGGCAGGTTGGTTTATCAAATATTTGATAGGATCACATTTCGTCACCAAAAGGAATCTAGTATTGAAAACTATATTGTCGGAGCCTAGGTAATACCTAGACCAGCACTGCATATGTCCTTTCCGCTTCAAAATAAATCAGTTTAGAGGCCGTGAACTTCTTGCTTAGATAATAAATAGCATGTTTCTTTCCATCCTCTTGACTTGAGTAAGCATTGCGCCTAGAGCCTCACTATGGATTGTGAGATACATTATCAAAGGTTGCCTTGGCGTCGATGGAACAAACTCGGGCGATTCATGATGTGATGCTTCAATAATTCAAATGCCTTCACACTCAATATCCCATTTGACTAGCGCATTCTTTCTGAGTAATCTGAAAAATAGCTTAGCGATTTTGCTTAACCGTTGGTGGAACAAACTCGGGTGAATTCATAAGGTAATGCTTCAATATTTTCAAATGCCTTCACATTAAATGTCCCATTTAACTAGCACATTCTTTCTGAGTAATATGAAAAATAGCTTAGCGATTTTGCCTAATCGAGAGATGAATCGGGCGATGTAGTTCAGCCTGCTCATGAGATTCTAAACTTCCATGACAGTCGTTGGGGGCTTGAGCTCAAGAATAGCCTTCACTTTGGACGGATCAATTTTGATGCATTTATTACTAGCAATAAACCCGAGCAACTTGGCTGAACTAACACCAAATACGCACTTGACTGGATTGAGGCTCAACTTGAACTTCCAAAGCCCATCAAAAAGCTTTGTCAAGGTCTCCATGTGATCTTCTATGCGCCGTGTTTTTGCGATCATGTTATTAACATAGACCTAGGTTTTTTTATGCATCATGTCATGAAATAAAGTAACAATTTCTCATTGCTATGTTGCCCCAGCATTCTTGAGACTGGGCATAACCTTGCAATGAAATACTCTCCAAGGAGTTGTGATTGCCATTTTTTGTTTGTCTTGCTCATTCATCAAGATTTGATTATAATCCAAAAAATCGTCCATGAATGAGAATAGCTCAAATTCTGTCGTACTATCGATATGCACGTCAATATGAGGGAGCGGGAAGTCGTCATTCAAGCTAGCTTTGTTTAGGTCATGGTAATCCACACAAACTCAAAGATGACCGTCTTTCTTCAATACCAAGACTATATTAGCAACCTAACAAGGATAGTGGGTGTTGACACCTGATTTTTAATCATTTTTTCCATTGCTAAAGTAATAAAAAATCCATAAAAATTCATAAAATTGAAAAATCAACTTTGGGGACCTTAGCCAAGCCTAGGGAACCAATTTTGACCAAAAAACGATTTTTCATATTTTCAGTATTTTTACGTATTTTTTATTTATTTATTTTCGAAAATTAATAGAAAATCCATAAAAATTCATAAAATTGAAAAATCAACTTTGGGAACCTTAGCCAAGCCTAGGGAACCAATTTTGAACAAAAAATAAAATTTCATATTATATATATTTTTAATTTAAAAAAAATACAAAAATACTTGAAAATTTTGGAAAAATAACATTTGAGGCCAAAAAAAAATACATAAAGATAGTTAATATTTTTATTTTAAATCTATTTTCATATTGGCCATCGCAAATTCAGAAAAATCCAATTCGAGTCACGTGTTCCTTCACGAGTATAATCTTGAATCGGGCCTAAAAAAATTTAATTTGAGTCAACTTATTTTTAATTTTCACTTTTTATGAGTTGTGACATTGTCTTCTAATATTTTAAATTTTCATCTTGGCCCAATTATACCCAGAATGACTTAATTTTGCAAAAGGGCTTTAATTAAATTCTGCATTATTTTCAGCGGCAAGAAATGAGCTTAAATTTGACATGTGGTAAATTTTGGTGTGTCAAAAATTGTGAGGAGATTTGGACTTAAAGAAATATATTTTTTCAGGGACTAAATTGTAAATACTTAAAATTCAAGGACTATAGCGCAAATACTTAACTCTTGAAGGATTATTTTAAAAATAACAAAAAGAAGAGTTAGTGGATAAATTAGAATAGAGAAGGGAAGATGGAGAAGAGGAGATGAAGAAGAGAAGTTGGAGAAAAATGGATGGAGAAAATAAGATAAGAATAGAGAATGGAAGATGGAGATGAAGAAGAGTTAGTAGAGAAATTAGAATGGAAGATAAGAATAGAGAAGGGAAGATGGAGATGAAGAAGAGTTAGTGGAGAAATTAGAATGGGAGATAAATATGGAGAAGGGAAGATGAAGATGAAGAAGAGTTAGTGGAGAGATTAGAATGTGAGATAGAGATGGAGAATGGAAGATGAAAATGAAGAAGAGTTAGTGGAGAAATTAGAATGGGAGATAGAGTTAGTGGAAAAATTAGAATGGGAGATAGATGAGTAGATTATAAAAGGAGGAAGAAGTGAGCTTGAGGGGGGAATTTTTTTGGAGAGAAAATTTGAAGTGTTTGAGAATTTTTGGGGGAGAAAATTTGAAGTGTTTGGGAATTTTTTTGGAGAGAAAATTTGAAGTGTTTGAGAATTTTTGGAGGAGAAAATTTGAAGTGTTTGGGGATTTTTTGGAGAGAAAATTTGAAGTGTTTGAGAATTTTTGGGGGAGAAAATTTGAAGTGTTTGGGAATTTTTTTGGAGAGAAAATTTGAAGTGTTTGAGAATTTTTGGGGGAGAAAATTTGAAGTGTTTGGGAATTTTTTTGGAGAGAAAATTTGAAGTGTTTGAGAATTCTTGAGAGAGAAAATTTGAAGTGTTTGGGAGAATTTTTTGGAGAGAAAATTTTGGATGTTTGAGAGAGTTTTGGGAGATTGAAGAAAATTTTGAGAGAAAGAAAATACCAAAAGAGAGAGAATTTTGAAGATGATGGGAGTTTAAAGCTAGGGGTTATCATCACAAATTCCTTCATCGATCAATATAAATCAAGAGTTCATCCTCGTCAACGAGCAAACAAATTCAAGCTAAGTGTTTTTATTTATTCATTTATTTATGGTTTTACTCGCAAATTAGCACAAATTGTATACACTTTCTCCATCTCCTTTTTCTTCCATATTTTATGTCAGGAGAAGGATATCTTTACGTCAACAGCAAAAATCTCGTCGAGATGCAAAAATCGGCCCAGACAAGCTCCTAAGCTGTCCACCGATTTCTCAACTGATCTGTGACTAAAAGTCCCTCTTAATTCAAAAGAAACTCTCTATATTGGGAACATAGAGAGCGAAAATCAATTATATAAATCCCTCCCAAAAAATGGGAGATAAGTACTCTTTCTACTCTTCTGGTTTTAGGTGCAGATTAGCACATATTTTGTATACTAACACTTCACTCTATTTTATGTCAGGAAGCCGCAGCTCTATATCAATGGTCAATCCTATGGAAGCACAAAATCGGCTTGGAGGAGTCCTCAAGCGCGCACAAATTTCAAATTGTTGAATCAATTCGTTGTATTTCATTTTAAAAAATTCATACCCCAAAATGGAGAGGACAAAGTCCATCCGCAATTTAAATACCTGCACCATAAATCCCAAAGGGAAGAGCCAAGCAAATGCTTAGCCTCCCATTGGAGGTTTTTACTTATAGTAGTTAAATACCTGCACCTTAAATCCCAAAGGGAAGAGCCAAGCCAATGCTTAGCCTCCCATTGGAGGTTTTTACTTACAGTTGTTAAATACCTGCACCTTAAATCCCAAAGGGAAGAGCCAAGCCAATGCTTAGCCTCCCATTGGAGGTTTTTACTTACAGTAGTTAAATACCTGCAACTTAAATACCTGTACCTTAAATCCCAAAGGGAAGAGCCAAGCCAATGCTTAGCCTCCCATTGGAGGTTTTTACTTACAGTAGTTAAATACCTGCAACTTAAATACCTGTACCTTAAATCCCAAAGGGAAGAGCCAAGCCAATGCTTAGCCTCCCATTGGAGGTTTTTACTTACAGTAGTTTAAATACTTGCAACTTAAATACCTGTACCTTAAATCCCAAAGGGAAGAGCCAAGCCAATGCCAGGCCTCCCATTGGAGGTATTTATTCACTGTCATGTACTTCCTATAATTTAATTTTTGAATCATCAGACCCAAAAGATGAGTAGGTCGTAATACTGCACAGAAGTCGTTAACACACTCCCTCTTTCGGCTTCAGGGAATCTTTAACACTTAAAAAAATATAACAAATAAAATATATACCATCCATGCATCCTATTTAAAAAGTGAAAACACAAAAGAGAATACCCTACTAGAGCCTTAGGAATAAACCAAGCCTGAGTTGCCGAATTAGGATATCCATGAAATTAAGGTACCGAAAGGGCATTAGTTTTAATTAACTAGTGTAACCAAGTCCCCGAGCTCATAATCTCTGGTTCGCAGGAATAAATTAGTTCTCCCGCTAATTTATTTAGGTTTCTAATCGACCTATCAAGAACGATTAGTGGCGACTCCAAATTTCTAAATCATATAAACAAAAACCAAAGTTGCGATTCGGTAGGGCTTGGGAGGGTCCGCGTTAGGTTAGTCAAATCTAATTGACCTAATAATCCGTTAACCTCCTAGAAATAAAATAAAATTTTTTTTAGAGGGTCGAGACAGACTGGTGACTCCGCTGGGGAATGAGATTTTTAAATTTTCAAAAAAAGATAACAATTGGAATACTTAAATTTTTTCGAAATTTTAAAAGTCTTAGTAGACTTAGGCCAATGAAAATTTCATTGATATCTCGCTTCTGGCGATCTTGCTTGGGACTCATTCTATAGGTGTTATATGTTTTTGCAGGATGGGAGTTATAAGGGGCGGAGTGTTTGGATAACCCTTTTGTTTTGCAGGCTCGGTGTTGGGATTATGTTTAATTTCACACATTTTTAGAAGCGCTGTTTTGATATCAATTGTTGTGCATGTCTTGCATATTCTGAGGATCACAACACCTGCACACACAAGCGTCTAAACCCAAGTCGCGAAATTTTTCCTAGGCAACCATAGATAGGGATCGAATATGCAAAGCTCTTGCGTCGATTGCGCTTGGGTTGACCATATTTTATCCCGCTCATTATCTGAATTGACAATTCTTCCCATTGTGATTTGATTGCGCGGAGGGTAAGGTTGTCAATTCAGATAGTGGGGGCCTTTTAGGTCCATACCCTGTCTCTCCCTCTTTTATTTTCTAGAGTCCACTCCTCACTTGAGTCATGCGCATGACTATGTGATTTGCATTTCTCCAAGGTAAAAGTAAGTTCTCTAATTTTATCTTGTATTTATTTTCGATCGGTCCATGCTAGGTGTTAGTCAGTTTTTGAGCTTGATATTACGACCATTCTTTTAAAAGAAAATAAAAATTAAATTTGCCCTCATTTCTTTTTAAAACTTTTTTTTGAAAAAATGATGTGAAAAAATCCCTTCATGAGAATTTTATTAACCAATAAGGGATTTTTGTCATGTTTTTATTGCTTCAATAAAAATGAAATTTTCCTGAAAAAATTTTCCTCTGAAAATTTATTTCAATAAAAAGAAAAATTCCTTCAAAAAAAACTCTAGTAGACATCAAGTGATTTTATCACATTTTTCAAATTATAAAAACTTGCAAGAAAATTCTTCTCGAGAAATTCGCTCATGTTTTTCTAAGAAAATTTTCTCTAAATAAAATTAGACTAGTGTCTCGGGGGAATTGTATTGACTAATAAGAGATTTTTGTCATGTTTTTCTTGCTTCAATAAAAATGAAATTTTCCTGAAAAATTTTCCTCTGAAAATTTATTTCGATAAAAAGAAAAATTCCTTCAAAAAAAAAAACTTTGGTAAACATCAAGTGATTTTATCACATTCTTTCAAATTATAAAAACTTGCAACAAAAATTCTTTTCGAGAAATTCGCTCATGTTTTTCTAAGAAAATTTTCTCTAAATAAAATTAGACTAATGTCTCGGGGGAATTTTGTTAACCAATAAAGGATTTCTGTTATGTCTTTCCTGCTTCAATAAAAATAAAATTTTCCTGATAAATTTACCTCTGAAAATTTATTTTGATAAAAAGGAAATTCCTTCAAAAATTTTAGTAAACATCAAGAGATTTTGTCACATTCCTTTAAAAAAATAAAAAAAAAGAGTAATAAATCTGCAAAAAAAATTCTGTATCAGAAATTAACCCATTTCTTCCTAAGGAAATTTTTTTTTCTGATTTCTCTATAAAATAGAAAAAATAAGATTGGACTAATATAGGAGTCATGGACTGACATTCCTTGTGTCGCATACTAATTATATCCTTTTCTTTTGCAGGGAGATCCTTGATACCCCAAACGGGTGTAAAAATTAAGTTCAATAATATATCAAGAATCATCTTCAGAAATACCAAAAGACGAAAAACACCAAGGTTTTAACCGTTAATTCAGGGGGGCAAACGAACACTGTCCATCTTTGACAAACAGAGTTGTGTCAATCCGTAAACTTGTATGGGCAGTGTATTCTGATATGACGGTGGACTTATACTGATTAAACACGGGGGCATATTTAATGTATTGCAGAGGATCCCGCGTCTTTTGAAAGACAATATGGATTATATAATCAGAAACCATGAAATAAGCACCTTAACCTGATTAAATCAACCAGAGACCGGTCTTAAAATTTCCTCGGATCCGAAACACGCGGAGGGTTTTAGAGGACCGAGGTTCTATTAATGAATGTGACCCACAAGTATTTCTCCTAATGCTACAGGCGCCCGACAAGAGCAAGTGGGCACCGAAAGAAACAAAACACGGTTGAAGTGGGGCACGCAACAAATGGCCGAATTTATTGGCACACTAATTAAGTGGTGGTAGCTTTATTAATTTACATGATTGAACGCGGGTCTCTAGGCGGCTGGTGGAAAGCCACACTGAATGCCTCTCTAATGTTCTTGATATCATCGTCTACCGCAACCCGCGAGAGCATCATGAAGAAGATTAAACCTAGACGAATACGTCTACTTAGTTTCATCGCACGTTCTCGCCTTTTGTCGATGTCCAAAATTAATGCACAAGCTAGAAGTAATCATTTCCCTTTCCCCCCTATTAAATGCTCGGAGCCGTTAACCGCACCAAACTCGAAAAAATTGATATTGAGACGAAATCTGCGTAAATTTGAAGGGTAAATCCGTATCGTTCCAATTTACCCTTAAATTGCTCTGGTTTTAAATTTGATCCCTTCTATTTTCAGGAATTTGCAAAAGCGACTCGAGAATACAGTTGTATCCAAAAACCAAATTTCCTGGTCGGGCTAAATTGGGGGCAAATCAACTCATGGACATTACCACGGGATGGACAGCTTCGGTTAAAGAAAAATACAAGCGAAAGATCCGAACAATCTCAAACATGGGTAATTCTATATCGTTCTAATTTGCACATAATCATCTCGAGTCCTGAATTTTTTTATTCCATTCTTAACAGGGATTGCAAATTACCTCGAGAAATATCGTAACAAGGCCCAAGGTGATACAACAGGGCCGCGTTATCCCCAAGGATTAACCTTTGAAAAGAAAATCCCATGGACACCTATGGTCCAATGGACCGAATGGAATACTCGACGAGTAATACCGAAGTCAATATTTTGCCACATTCTCGGCTTAATGGTGAGGCATCCAACAAAAGTCGAAGAAAACTCAACCCAGCAAAATTGGAAATATTTATACTAACATGTAACATGTTGGAGGAGACAAATCCAAAAGAAAATGATGATCATTTGACAAGATCTATTCTGGTGAAAAATGGGGGGCATTTAACCGCTAAACCATGGCGGTCGCTGTCACTAAACAAACCAAAATGCTCCCTCACCCATATGCCTCATCGTGCAGGGGCAAAACTTGAGACAAACCGCTCCTCGACATAAGGAGTGGGCTTCCCAATTTGTTCAATCCACCCACATACCAGGGGCAATTCAAATCCGCCCATGTTTGCACATTATATAAATACACATGATGCTAAAAATTGTCACATCGGCATTGTGTTTACACATTTCACGAATTATGTATGATTATTCCGCATGTTTAATTTACCAACTCCAACTTAGAGCATAAACTGCATAGGAGACATCAAATGTGCAAAATGGGGCATAACAGGATGAGGAAAGTTAAACCATTTCTACACAGGTCTAACATTTTAATCTACAGATAAATAACCTTTCTCTAGAGTGAGAGAAAGCCCCTTCGGACTAAAGTCCCCCATTCAGATTACATTCGAGGCATTCATATTATGAGAACCTCCTTAAATAGAATTGGTAATGCAAACTTGACAGAATAGTTTTACATGATTCACATTTTGATTGATTGCATCATGAGTTATCACACAGACTACTTCTAATCATTGCCAACTTAGCTGAACAATTTTGTATGAACCAATGAACGCATTGATGAAAATGCTTGCACATGTTAGCTTTGACATTGCCTGACAGGCAACACATTCCCGGTGCTTGAGTTACCTTCCAAAGTCTTGAAATTCATTCGGCGATTATTGAATGAACAAGCCTGGTTGTCGAGAAGCCACCAAGCATTTCTTCCAAATTCTCAGGTAAGTATATCTTCAACCTGAACCTTTCAAGAGAATGAATTCTGACGGTTGTTGGGGTACTCGAATCCATTGCGGTATATATAGGTATCCACCTTCTTCAATAAAGCATGATTTGTCTCAAGGACAGAAATGTTCGAGACCTTTTGATCTCTGCCTCTTTGGTTTATTCCTAAAGCGACAGGAGAATATAATTTGGGTTTGAGCTTCCGTAGGATTCCTGGTCTCCCCAGATTTCAGAATGGCACCCTTTGAGGTACACCAAGCCCTTCTTACAAGCAAACTAAGTCCTTCTTACAGGCAAACCAAGTCCTTCTTACAGGCATAAAGTCCTTCTTACAGGAAAACCAAGTCCTTCTTACAGGCAAACTAAGTCCTTCTTACAGGCAAACCAAGTCCTTCTTACAGGCACAAAGTCCTTCTTACAGGCAAACCAAGTCCTTCTTACAGGCATAAAGTCCTTCTTACAGGCAAATCAAGTCCTTCTTACAGGCAAACAAAGTCCTTCTTACAGGCAAAACAAGTCCTTCTTACAGGCAAATCAAGTCCTTCTTACAGGCACAAAGTCCTTCTTACAGGCAAATCAAGTCCTTCTTACAGGCAAACTAAGTCCTTCTTACAGGCAAATCAAGTCCTTCTTACAGGCAAACTAAGTCCTTCTTACAGGCAAACCAAGTCCTTCTTACACGCACCAAGTTCTTCTTACAGGCAAACCAAGTCCTTCTTACAGGCAAATCAAGTCCTTCTTACAGGCAAACAAAGTCCTTCTTACATGCAAAACAAGTCCTTCTTACAGGCACAAAGTCCTTCTTACAGGCAAATCCAGTCCTTCTTACAGGCATAAATTCCTTCTTACAGGCAAATCAAGTCCTTCTTACAGGCAAACTAAGTCCTTCTTACAGGCAAACCAAGTCCTTCTTACAGGCACAAAGTCCTTCTTACAGGCATAAAGTCCTTCTTACAGGCAAATCAAGTCCTTCTTATAGGCAAACTAAGTCCTTCTTACAGACAAACCAAGTCCTTCTTACAGGCACCAAGTCCTTCTTACAGGCAAATCAAGTCCTTCTTACAGGCACAAAGTCCTTCTTACAGGCATAAAGTCCTTCTTACAGGCAAATCAAGTCCTTCTTACAGACAAATCAAGTCCTTCTTACAGGCATAAAGTCCTTCTTACAGGCAAACAAAGTCCTTCTTACAAGCAACGCAAGTCCTTCTTACAGGCACAAAGTCCTTCTTACAGGCAAATCAAGTCCTTCTTGCACAAGTCCTTTTTACAGACACCAAGTCCTTTCTACAGGCACCAAGTCCTTCTTACAGGTATCTCCATGGGGTGACCTACCATACGGGTCAAATCTCAATCAAAATTTAATCAGTAGAATCCTTTTATTAGGAATCTACCATGGTACGACCCACCATACGGGTCAAATGGTATGACCCACCATACGGGTCAAATTTTAATTCAATTTTTAATCAGTAGAATCCTTTTATTAGGAATCTACCATGGGTTGATCCACCATACGGGTTCAAGTTCAACCACCCTAAAGTTTTTTTATATAACGAATCCTTAGGTTCTCATTTCATTTTCAGTGGAACATTCATGTCACGACTCTTTTTATTTCCTTGTATTGAGTCGATTAAAATTCAGGTGTCATCTCGTCTTTGAAATGAACCTCTACCGAGCTTTCTTTCAAAGAGGGGCAGCTGTTGACACCTGATTTTTAATCATTTTTTCCATTGCTAAAGTAATAAAAAATCCATAAAAATTCATAAAATTGAAAAATCAACTTTGGGGACCTTAGCCAAGCCTAGGGAACCAATTTTGACCAAAAAACGATTTTTCATATTTTCAGTATTTTTACGTATTTTTTATTTATTTATTTTCGAAAATTAATAGAAAATCCATAAAAATTCATAAAATTGAAAAATCAACTTTGGGAACCTTAGCCAAGCCTAGGGAACCAATTTTGAACAAAAAATAAAATTTCATATTATATATATTTTTAATTTAAAAAAAATACAAAAATACTTGAAAATTTTGGAAAAATAACATTTGAGGCCAAAAAAAAATACATAAAGATAGTTAATATTTTTATTTTAAATCTATTTTCATATTGGCCATCGCAAATTCAGAAAAATCCAATTCGAGTCACGTGTTCCTTCACGAGTATAATCTTGAATCGGGCCTAAAAAAATTTAATTTGAGTCAACTTATTTTTAATTTTCACTTTTTATGAGTTGTGACATTGTCTTCTAATATTTTAAATTTTCATCTTGGCCCAATTATACCCAGAATGACTTAATTTTGCAAAAGGGCTTTAATTAAATTCTGCATTATTTTCAGCGGCAAGAAATGAGCTTAAATTTGACATGTGGTAAATTTTGGTGTGTCAAAAATTGTGAGGAGATTTGGACTTAAAGAAATATATTTTTTCAGGGACTAAATTGTAAATACTTAAAATTCAAGGACTATAGCGCAAATACTTAACTCTTGAAGGATTATTTTAAAAATAACAAAAAGAAGAGTTAGTGGATAAATTAGAATAGAGAAGGGAAGATGGAGAAGAGGAGATGAAGAAGAGAAGTTGGAGAAAAATGGATGGAGAAAATAAGATAAGAATAGAGAATGGAAGATGGAGATGAAGAAGAGTTAGTAGAGAAATTAGAATGGAAGATAAGAATAGAGAAGGGAAGATGGAGATGAAGAAGAGTTAGTGGAGAAATTAGAATGGGAGATAAATATGGAGAAGGGAAGATGAAGATGAAGAAGAGTTAGTGGAGAGATTAGAATGTGAGATAGAGATGGAGAATGGAAGATGAAAATGAAGAAGAGTTAGTGGAGAAATTAGAATGGGAGATAGAGTTAGTGGAAAAATTAGAATGGGAGATAGATGAGTAGATTATAAAAGGAGGAAGAAGTGAGCTTGAGGGGGGAATTTTTTTGGAGAGAAAATTTGAAGTGTTTGAGAATTTTTGGGGGAGAAAATTTGAAGTGTTTGGGAATTTTTTTGGAGAGAAAATTTGAAGTGTTTGAGAATTTTTGGAGGAGAAAATTTGAAGTGTTTGGGGATTTTTTGGAGAGAAAATTTGAAGTGTTTGAGAATTTTTGGGGGAGAAAATTTGAAGTGTTTGGGAATTTTTTTGGAGAGAAAATTTGAAGTGTTTGAGAATTTTTGGGGGAGAAAATTTGAAGTGTTTGGGAATTTTTTTGGAGAGAAAATTTGAAGTGTTTGAGAATTCTTGAGAGAGAAAATTTGAAGTGTTTGGGAGAATTTTTTGGAGAGAAAATTTTGGATGTTTGAGAGAGTTTTGGGAGATTGAAGAAAATTTTGAGAGAAAGAAAATACCAAAAGAGAGAGAATTTTGAAGATGATGGGAGTTTAAAGCTAGGGGTTATCATCACAAATTCCTTCATCGATCAATATAAATCAAGAGTTCATCCTCGTCAACGAGCAAACAAATTCAAGCTAAGTGTTTTTATTTATTCATTTATTTATGGTTTTACTCGCAAATTAGCACAAATTGTATACACTTTCTCCATCTCCTTTTTCTTCCATATTTTATGTCAGGAGAAGGATATCTTTACGTCAACAGCAAAAATCTCGTCGAGATGCAAAAATCGGCCCAGACAAGCTCCTAAGCTGTCCACCGATTTCTCAACTGATCTGTGACTAAAAGTCCCTCTTAATTCAAAAGAAACTCTCTATATTGGGAACATAGAGAGCGAAAATCAATTATATAAATCCCTCCCAAAAAATGGGAGATAAGTACTCTTTCTACTCTTCTGGTTTTAGGTGCAGATTAGCACATATTTTGTATACTAACACTTCACTCTATTTTATGTCAGGAAGCCGCAGCTCTATATCAATGGTCAATCCTATGGAAGCACAAAATCGGCTTGGAGGAGTCCTCAAGCGCGCACAAATTTCAAATTGTTGAATCAATTCGTTGTATTTCATTTTAAAAAATTCATACCCCAAAATGGAGAGGACAAAGTCCATCCGCAATTTAAATACCTGCACCATAAATCCCAAAGGGAAGAGCCAAGCAAATGCTTAGCCTCCCATTGGAGGTTTTTACTTATAGTAGTTAAATACCTGCACCTTAAATCCCAAAGGGAAGAGCCAAGCCAATGCTTAGCCTCCCATTGGAGGTTTTTACTTACAGTTGTTAAATACCTGCACCTTAAATCCCAAAGGGAAGAGCCAAGCCAATGCTTAGCCTCCCATTGGAGGTTTTTACTTACAGTAGTTAAATACCTGCAACTTAAATACCTGTACCTTAAATCCCAAAGGGAAGAGCCAAGCCAATGCTTAGCCTCCCATTGGAGGTTTTTACTTACAGTAGTTAAATACCTGCAACTTAAATACCTGTACCTTAAATCCCAAAGGGAAGAGCCAAGCCAATGCTTAGCCTCCCATTGGAGGTTTTTACTTACAGTAGTTTAAATACTTGCAACTTAAATACCTGTACCTTAAATCCCAAAGGGAAGAGCCAAGCCAATGCCAGGCCTCCCATTGGAGGTATTTATTCACTGTCATGTACTTCCTATAATTTAATTTTTGAATCATCAGACCCAAAAGATGAGTAGGTCGTAATACTGCACAGAAGTCGTTAACACACTCCCTCTTTCGGCTTCAGGGAATCTTTAACACTTAAAAAAATATAACAAAAAAAAATATATACCATCCATGCATCCTATTTAAAAAGTGAAAACACAAAAGAGAATACCCTACTAGAGCCTTAGGAATAAACCAAGCCTGAGTTGCCGAATTAGGATATCCATGAAATTAAGGTACCGAAAGGGCATTAGTTTTAATTAACTAGTGTAACCAAGTCCCCGAGCTCATAATCTCTGGTTCGCAGGAATAAATTAGTTCTCCCGCTAATTTATTTAGGTTTCTAATCGACCTATCAAGAACGATTAGTGGCGACTCCAAATTTCTAAATCATATAAACAAAAACCAAAGTTGCGATTCGGTAGGGCTTGGGAGAGTCCGCGTTAGGTTAGTCAAATCTAATTAACCTAATAATCCGTTAACCCCTTTTAGAAATAAATTTAAATTTTTTTTAGAGGGTCGCGACAGTGGGTAGCTTCAATGATCCAACGTCAATAAGCTTCATGACTTTTTCTTCAATTTTCTTTGCTAGCTCCAGCTTGGCTTTCTAAAGCTTTTGCTTTTTAGGCTTAGTCGAGGGATTGGTCGGTAAACAATGTTTGACAATCGATCGATTAAGGCCTAGCATATCTATATAGGACTAGATAAAGATGTCTTAATAATTCCTTAGAAGCTCTGCCAGATGTTTAGTGATGTCTTTATAGAGTTTTGCCCCAATTTTCACCTCTTTGGGATTCTTCTCATCATTGAGATTGATTGATATGATATCCTTAATGGTCAAAGGCTTAGATTTCTTATGATGCTCGAGGTTTTGACATATTTCCTTGTCATTCGTATCAAAGTCATCTAAATGGTGGACGTCACATACAATTGGATCCACTGTTTCTCTCTCCTCATATTTGCCCCGAAACATAAAAGAAATGGAATCAAAAGGATAAACAAGGTTTAATCACAACTCATGCACTTGCTCAATCCCATTTTCCAATTTTTGAAAATCTATATATTTTTTTTAAGATCTCGAAATGAGAATTCCTGAGGAAGCCCAAACCACAGTGCTTAACATGGATGATAATATTGTTTGATTATTGGTTATTGTCATCGAGTTAGTTTGGTATGTCTCAACAAGGTTAAAAAGTGTAATAAAAACCTCTATAATTTTATTGATATTGAATCAAGCGAATTACATGATATTGAAAAGGAAATCCTAAGAGTGCAACATGGATTGAAATGAAAAGTCCTAGAAAGCAACAAAATCTCCCATGAAGGGGAGTGAAAAAACATAAAGGTGTAACTCTGCGAGGGGATCATCAAATATAGCATTGACGAACGGCCTCTGAGGTTTCTTGACAAGGTAAGGTTCCTTTCAGTTTACATAACTCGAGTTGCCCTTACAATCAGCCTCATCAATCTGCATTGGGTCTTTGAATATAGCAGTAATGGGTAATCCTTGAACCAGTTGGCCAAATAAGGTATGCTATCATCAGTATCCTCGACATCAGGAACCATTGGCTCAAGTTTTTGGTCCTTTGATGGGTCAAGAAATACCATCCCTAGATATTCATATTGGGTTAAATCATCATAGCTACTAACCACTCCAGTTGAATAGAAGGTTTCATAAAGAGGGGGTGGTAATGGATTGTATTCCGTCTTTCCACAACCTATTTGACCTTGGCCTCATCGACCAGCTCGACCATGTTTGCGCCCATAATCATTTTAGCTTGACCACAATATTCAGCTCCATGATATCCCAAACTAGCTTAGCTATATGCGATTGCCTGTTAACTTCAATTGGAGCACCAATCCCTTGTCCGTGCTTGCCCAATCCAGCGTTCCACTCAAATCCATTGTCAACTATTACCTTAGCAACCATGATAGAAGTATTAGATGCCCTCGGGATTGGCAAAGGGCTCTCTGAGGAAGCACGAATGTTGTGCACTAACTAGAAGGAATGGTATGAATCTTCCTCAATGTGATCCGGCTCAATGTAAGGAATAGCTATTTCATTATAAATATGAAAATCTTCCTCACTATGAACAAAAACTAGCTTCTGCTCTACCACAAACTTGATCTTTTGATGCAAAGTAGATGTAATAGCTCCTGCTTTATGGAACCATGTATGGCCTAGCAAAATATTGAAAGCCAAAGAGCTATCTAGCACTTGAAATAGAACATCGAACATGAAAGGGCCAACCTATTTTTCCAGATTGATTTGTCCCATGACATTTTTCTTCACTCCATCAAAAGCTTTAATTGACGACTTGGCCACTTGCATCCTAGCCAAGTCGATGCCCAAATGATTCAGTGTAGTTGAAGGACACAAATTCAAAGTCAACCCATTCTCAACTAGCACTTGGGTCATGTGGGTCTATTCATGTTCAATTGAGATGTGTAAAGCTTTATTGTGACCTCTTCCCTCAGCCGAGATCTCCTCATCAGCAAATGCGACTTGATCCTTTGGAAGAATTACCCCGACAAAGTTTTCCAGCTTATCTTTGTTGATATTTTCGCGCACATGAACTTCTCCCAACACTTTCATCAAAGAATTTGATGTTTCTCAGACAATTAGAGTTGTCCTAACAAAGAGACTCGAGGTGTCAATATGCATATTGATCAATGACGCAATATTCACTTGCCTTGATAATAGCTAAAAACTCCTTTGCTTCCTTGTCTGTAGCATGCTTGGCCAGTTCACCAAAGCCAGCTCTAAATCATAAGACCATGGCCCTACTTTATCATCGTTGTATGGGAAAGGTAGAGGTGATGAGATCACAAAGCTATTAGGCGTGATAATCCCAAACTCTTTGTTAGAACCATCTTCCAGATCGAGCATATCAACTAACTCAGGGTGTGCCTTGATCTAGCCGACCGTCTCGTCCTTCATTGATTCATCTTCAATCTTTGGTTCGACCTGATTAGTCAATACAGTCAACTCTTCTTCCTAGTTAATGACGATTTGGGAAATGGTAGCTACTCTTCTGGTCTTGTGTACACGATCATTCCTTGCTTCATCATACTTAACTTTCTGTCTTATCTGATCCAACGATACAATGTCCCTATGTCGATAATAACCTGCTTAAACTAGGGCATCAAAATTATCAATGACTTGAATCCAAACACTTTTAACCCGGACTGTTTAAGCTCCAAAGATAGCATTGACGTTACCCTTATGATTAGGCAAATGGTTATTTTGAACATTTAATGGTCTGTTCATCTACAACGATAATGCTCCATATCCAAGTAAATATTGGATACAGTTTTTAAGCACATAATAATCATCCATGCTACCAGGGCTCACCATGATCATAATCACATTTCTTTGAGGGTTCATACTTTGAAAAAGAAGCGTGGCTAGGTTTTAATGGCTTTGTTATCAAAAACTCTTTCTTATGTAAAACAGCCAAGACCTGAGAGGGAATACCTGGGAGTGGGGTGAACTATCGATTATTATATCGGTTCCCTCTTTAGTTCTGCAAACCAAAATTAACTACTGCTAGTTGGGAACCTATATCTTAGGCCCCTAAACCTGAGGCTTCTGTACATAAGTCATATTCACCTATGGGGTTGGTTCTTTATCTTTTTTAGTCGGGAATCGCTTAGCACTAGAGTCAGCATCGTCATATCATTCTTTCTTCAGCTTGATCTCAACTTCCTTACCTATCGCAATGAATTGGCCAAAAGACAAAGTAGCAATTCCTAGCAATTGTGATCGTATAGCTTCAAGAAGAGCAGAGACCAATAATGTCATGAGTTCACACCCCGATTGCTTGAGCCTCAGTTGAGTCGCAGTGTTCCTCCACCTCGTAGCACATTGCTTTACGATTTTACCCTTCTTCATCTCAGCTTGCTTTAGATTCTCTCTAGAGATGATGATGTCTAGGTTAAACCTAAAGTGCTTGACAAATGCATTTGCAGTTTCTTCCCAATTCTCCACACAATTGATGTTATGATTAGTATACCAACACATGGCGACATCTTTCAGACTTGCCTAAAACATCTAAACCATCAGAGGACCATTAGCAACACACTTGTTTATCCTTGCTTGATACATTTGAACATGCTAGATGGGATTGAATGTGCCCTCATACTTCTCAAAGTCGGGAATCTTGAATTTATTAGGGACCTGCACCTTCATATAGATGGACAAGTGAATAGGAGATAAGCTATATGTCCCTTTTACCTCTCTCAAATGTTGTTCCATCCTGGCTATGATATTAAGGGCTTCATTGCTCATGCCCCTAGCTACAGCATCGATCTAGGGGGTTTGAGTCACAAGTGGTGTAGTAGAACTCATACCAACTATTATAACATCCTCCAATGGTGAGGTAGGCTTAGGAATCCCCTCTAGAGCTTTGTCACGGTTCCTAGATGAATGTGGTGAAAAAGGGATTGCTGACGGAAGGATTAGGGTAGGTCTCTGCTGCCTAACTATAAAGCTAGTCGCCATTCCTTCCATCATTGGGACATCATGGTTTCAAACAAATTTTTCATGGCATCCATCTGATCCTTGAGATTTTCTTGGACCATCGCATAAATTTCGGCTTTGTCAACCATTTTCCTTGGCTCTTGATTGAGTGGTATGAGTATGAGGAGTATTCGTGATGAATTACCTACAAAAGTGCATCAATATGATCAGTATAATGGATGAAAATGACAATTCAATCCATAGCTCTATACCAAACCCCTACGCATGGCTTGACTTGACTCATAACCACAATCCATGGAAATTCCGGTTCCGTCGGATTTCGAAAAAAAAATTCATGAAAAATCATGGAGTGGTGGAAATAGTGTAAAAAATTATGGAGATGTAGCTGAGGCAATGAAGAACAACTTTCAAGTTTTGAGCCAAACCTGAAGATGTACGAATCAATACAGCTTAGTGTTTCTTTGGAAAAATTTTGTCCAAATAACTATTTTGTCCGGTTTCTGTTCGAGGGATGGATTTGTATTGTAAAAATTGTGAAGTAAGGTCTAAAAATTTGCAGGCCATTAGTTCAAACCACATTCTATCACTTTCATGTTTTGGCTCTTAATGAGAAAGCTTATTTACTAATGGAAATTGGTAAAATATAAATGAAGTCAAGAAACTATGAAAATTCCAGACTCTTCCACCTCGACCAATAATTCTGTAATAAATAGAAAATGACCTGGATTGATTTGAAAATTTTTGACGTGATAGTTTGGGATACTTTGAATATTTCTCATTGAAAGACTAGGAGTTAGAACTACTTTAAAAATGGCGTACAAATTCGCGCAAGGCAGACGGTTAGACTAGAAATAGATTTCATTCTTTAAATTGCAAATATAGTAAAGATGCTGCCCGCAATCCAAAAAATTCCTAAACAAGAGACCTAGGGATGTAAAGATAAACACAAATGATATGAGTCGACAAGACCAAAAATAGCTGTTGATGCCTAAATTTTAATTTTTTCTTTTTCCTTTCATTCTACATAAAAATGAAAATATGTTTTAATTCTTGCCAAAAATAATTAATTTTTTTTTATGCATAAGCATATTTATTTTTTTGCATTGCATCATGCATTTCAGGTCAACGATAGAGGATTTGAGCTTAATTTGACAGGTAATTGGACAAAGTTAGCTAAACAAATTTTCAGCTAAATCATATATGGAGTTCTGAAAATTTGAAGGGGATTGGACTCATTTTTTGAATGCTATTTAGCCTGTTTTAGCTTATTTCATTACTAAATTTTTTAATTAATTATTCATTTAATTAATCAAAGCCTATTTCAAGCCTAAAATTGTGTGATAAACCCACAGAATGAGGAATTCAGCTAAGCCAATGCACATCCTTATTTGGCCGAAAATTATATGGTATTTTAGGATTATCGAACTCTTCCAAAAATAGATTTTTCAATCCAACGGTCCTCGTCTAATCTTATAACCCAAACCTAATCCTACAGTCTCTAATCAATCATACCAAGACTAGGTTTAGTTTATGTTTATATAAACTAATTTTAGACTTAGGGTTAAGGGTCGGTGATTACTATTTAGAATTTTCATAGCACACTTAAAAAAAAGCAATGAGTTAGAGAGTTTCTCCTTCTCGGTCGAGACTCTCTTCCTTGCTTGCCAGTCCATTGGTTACCATTGCCGCACGTCACCTCCTTCCTTGGCTGTTGCTACTATGCCACCATCTGTGGTCCTCCATTCACCATTGTCCACGACACCTTTATTCGCTGCTGTCCCTCTGCACCGCCGCTCATTTGCTAGACGTTTTTTAGGCTGTTGTCTCGATGTTTTAAGCTTCTATTTTGTGATTAATTTTACTGCTATCCGAGTTGGATTTTGGCTTTTGAAGCCCATGTGGATTGGTGCCAAGTAATTTGCTGTTTGAGGCTGTTTTAGTCATGCTAAATTTAGTTGTTGTTTGGTCCAAAACAATGCTTTTTTCTGGGCGTTATTGCTGATTTTTCAGTGTAGAATTTTGTTCATCATTCGTGGTTTGATTACCATACCTTTGGGCGAAGACTACTTGCTATTCGGTGCCAATTCAAGCTCAGATTAGCTACTGTGAATTCATCTTTGCCAAGTTGCCATTGGTGAGCACAAATTCCCCTAGCCATTCGGTCCGAGTTTGCTGGGTGCTCAAGTTTCGATACAAGCTCGAATTAGGTAACTTTCTAATCCATAATATTTTGAAGATGCTTGGTTATTTTTTTTCAATATTGATGGGTTATGATTGTCTAATGATTTTTTGGATATGTAATCACGAATTTAGCTCAAAATTTCAGATCATCTAAGTAGATATGCTCATATTTTCAAACTTTTGAAATTTGAAGCATATCTACTCAGATAATTTGAAATTTTGAGCTAAATTCGTGATGCCATGTTCATCTCATTGGATATTAGGCTAGAGTGATGTCGAGAAGCTTTGGACGCTAAGTTGGTGGAATAGAGTTTAGACAACACTCCTTCATAGATCGATACGCCTCATTAGTGGGCTCCAATGGCTTCATCGGAAAGCTGAGCTTCGTGGGATGACAAGCCACCCATAAATAGCAAGTAGAGATAACCATCTCCTCATGCTTCAAGATGAGGTGCCCGGATGTAAGATGAGCTACCTTATCTTCAAGCCAGCTAGCTTGCCATTGGAAAAACTTAGCGGTCGGGTCCCTCATAAGTGTTAACCATTCAGAAAAGTGGCTATCAGGAAACTCATTTTTATTTTTGAAAACAACCATCGAAGGGGCATAATTCCAAAGCATATCAACTGACACAAGCTTCTGATGTTCTTTAACATGCGAGATAAATCAAATTTGTAAAAGCTTTGCCGATGCTCGTAAGAACTTGGCCTTGCCCCACTTATATTGTTCAGAGAAATAAATGTTTCAGTGAGCATGGCATTGAAAAAATTCTTTTCCTTACAAACCTGTTGGGTAAAAGGAGCCATATTCGAATTGATGGAGTTCTTGTAGTGAGGGAACATTATCAACAAATTTTTCCTTTTTTCAAAGACTCAACCTTGTTAAAACAGTCTATTAAGAATGAAAATGGGCAATTAACCCTCCGAACAAAGAAATTTCAATTTTAAAAAATTTGGTTTCCACCACGAGGGAATCAGACCCCAAGTGTGGACAAATAAGTTGGAAGTCCAACAACTTACCAATGAGCATGCTATACTCCTCCATGTTAGGTGTGAGCTCGTGCTTACCAAGTAAAAAGATCGCCGTATTAGGGATCTAACAATAGGCTAATGCATGAATAATCCCAATATGGACCTTGATATCAAGCAAGAAGAGTAACTTTCCCAACTTGCGTTCCATCTACTAGCATGTCGTTTCATCAAGCTGTGCCAACCAATCAGCTAGGTCGGCCTTAGACATGATAATGGTACGGATAGTGCCGTGTCCCATGAAGTGATAGGTCAAAATAAAGACACCCCTAATAGCCATGGACCAACTCAGAATAAGTTTAGGAAAATTACATGATAAAAAACAAATAAAAAAAAACCATGAATTTAAAGATATGTGAATGATGCTTATACATGTATTATTTTAGTTGAGTTTATTTTGCTTTAGAGGACTAAGCATACTAGGAGATTCTGGTCTTATTCTTTTTTTTGGTCTAATTCTGGTCTTGTTCAGTACCTTTAAAATCAAGGGATGTTAAGCATTTTTCTCGTGCCGGTAGATTCAAGCCAATGCGGGGAATTCTTAACATAGTCAGGGTTGAAGGCAAGGTTAGCCACTTCTCATACTGAGGCCATGAAGATTCTTACCTAGACACCATTCTAGGCTCATATCAAATTTTAGGTTTGATTCAATATCATGAAATGCATGTCCTTCTCAACAATTATAAGCACCCAAATTATGGCAATTTACAATAAAGTAAAGCACTTTCATCGATTTTTCAACTGTTCTTGAATTTTTATTGAAGACTCTTTCATCAAGCTTACCTAGACGATCATTTGAATTCTTGAAAATAAAATATTTACACCCAAATACATGAAAGTATAAATCCATGGTTTTCTGCCTTTCTAAAGATCATATGGTATTTTTCTCAATCAATAGGCTCAAGAAAACTCGATTTATAATATAGAAAGAAATTGAAACAACCTCTACCTAGTAATGAGAAGAGATTTTGTTTTCAATCAAAAGAGTTCAATTCATATTTTGTAAAGATCTGTTTTTCCTTTCCACTACTCCATTTTGTTCGTGAGTATAAAGAGAAGAGAAATTATGTTGAGAACCATTTCGATCATAAAAATCTGCCAAAGATTAATTTTCAAATTCTTCCTCATGATCTGTTTTGACGGTTGAAATAGAATATCCTTTTTCATTATGAACTTTCTTCATTAAACTTTCAAAATATTAGAATGATTCATTCTTATGAGCAAGAACAAAAAAAAACACAAATAGTATAATCATATAATACTACTGAGCAATATATATTACCTCTAATGCTTTGGCTTCAAGTAGGTCCAAAGACATCCATATGTAGAAGTTGCAGAGCACGGTTAATGAAAACTTGATTTATAGATTTGAAAAAATTGCTCACTTGTTTCTCAAGAGTGCAAGCACGACAGAAGTTTGTTTTCTCGAATTTAACATCTAAGAGTCCTCTAACAAGCCTTTTTTAGCAGGGAGTTTTGAGATTTTCTTATAGCTCATGTGTCCCAGCTTTTTATACTAAAATTCTAACTCATCTCTGATGGATACTAGACATTGGATATCCTTAGATGATGTGTCCAAAAAGTACGTGTTTCCATGTCTATGCCCTTTAAAGGACTACTTCTTGTCTTGGCTAATTCTTGAACATTTATCTTCCACAAAAGAGATTTTATATCTAATATCACACAGTTGGTTTACACTAATAAGATTGTAATTTAAACCCTTATCTAGAGATACATCATTGATGACGAGATTTCTAATCTTCACGGTTCCTTTACCAACAATTTTTCCTTTATTATTGACACCAAAGAAAACACTTCCACCATCAAAATTTGTAAGATTGATAAATCTCTTTGAATCCCCAATCATGTGTCTCAAGCATCCATTATCAAGGTACCATTTTGTTTCTTCCTTTTATTGGTACTACAGATATAAAAAAAAAACATTCAAGCTTTCTTCGGTATCCATATTTGTTTGGATCCTTTCAAGTTAGAAGATTTTGTAAATCTCAAAGTATCATGTGAAGGTCTCCACACATTAGGGAAAAAAAATTTACAGAGTGATTTTGATCACCACATTTTGAACATTTAGAGAAACTTTGCCCCTCGGATCTTATAAATTGCTTATGAAAATATTTTTCATATGCATGTTTTGAGGATCTTCTTATGAGTCTTTCTTTCACTTTTGGAAAATCATTTTTCAATTCACTTTCCTTTTAAAGACCAAGTCCAAACTTTTTGTAGTAGGGAACTTGTATAGAAAGAATATGTTCTAGGTTCTTTGAGCCCTAGGAAAATTTTTTGTTAATATCTAAAATTTTCTTTTTCAAATGTAAAATTTTCTTTTTCAAGGAATCATTCTTTTTTTTTTTTGTAAATATTCATTTTCTTTTGAAATTAAATCAAATTTGTCTTTGATCTGAGAAAACCGCTTTGAAGAAAGTTTATTTTATCTTTTTGAGAAACATCACTTTGCTTTAAACACATGATTTCCTTTTTCAATTCTAAAATCCTCTTAAGAGCATATTTATGATCATAACACAATTCATCAATATATTTAGATACCTCAGAAAGAATTCCAGTGTGAGTTACCTCAGATTCTTTGTCATAGTCTGAATTAGCCATAAGATAGATGTTAGTGTTTCCTCATCGCTTTCTTCACATTCTATATCACTCTAAATTTCTACTTTTAGAGCTTTCTTGTAATTTTCATCCCTTGCTTTCTTCTTTAGAAAAGGAGAGTTAGATTTGATCTGCCCTTTCTTTTTGCACTCGAGACAGATTACATCTTTGCTCACTTCTTTATTACTAGATGATCTTCTCTGATCAGATTGCTTGAAATCTCTTTTGCCTTTGAAATTTCTACCTTTGCCATTCTTTTGAACTTGTTGACCATGATGCCAACTCCTAATCATCTTCATCTTTAGAATATGAAACATCAGAATTAGTATTAGATTTCAAAGCCATGGATTTCTTACCTTTTGAATGTGCATTTTCATAGATCCTTTCATCCTTGTAGGATTGAAGAGTTTCAATGAGTTCATCCATAGATAAAGGATTGGTCCTTTAAGTCTCTCGAATGGATGTTTGATATTATGCCGTTCCTTCATGAGTCCTCTCAAAAGCTTGTTAACTCTCATTGGGCCAACCATTGGCTATCGATGATAGGTAAGGACATTCACTATTTCAGTAAATTTATCAAACACCTCTTTCACCATTTCGTTGGTCTTCATTTTGAATGCTTCGTACTAGTCAAGTAGGATATTGATTTTGGTCTCCTTGATCCTATCTATTCCTTCATAGTTACGTGAAGCTTGTCCCATGTCGCTTTTAAAGAAGGACAATCTATAATATATTTATATTCAGTGGGAGATAAGTCACTATAAAATGAATAAATAGCTTTAGGATCTAGTGCATCTCTTTTTACCAATTTGGTTGCAGATAGAGTTGCAGTAGGAGTAGTTATTTTGTTATTGGTGTTGTTGTCGCTTGTATTTGAATTTACATCGCTTGTTGCATTTTTCGTGAGATTAACACCTCTTTGTATGACATCCCATATCTATGGATCTGGCATTTGAGGAATGCCTTGAATTTTTTCCGCCAATCATTGTACTCCTTTCCATTAAAGTAAGGTGGCATATTGTTGTTTCATGCTTCAATCCAAGTTGGAACAAAGTTGCTCCATAGAGATCATTCACTCAAAAGTGATAACACTTCAAAAAAATAAATAGTAACATGCTCTGATATCAATTGTTGGTGCTAGTATTATCATCTAGAGGGGTGAATATTTGATTTTAAAGAAATTTAGAAATCAATACGAAATTTATACGAATAAGCTTAGAGCTTAGTTTTGATGGTAATCACTAACAAGATTTGAAGTGTCCTCAGATTCGGTGGCGTGCATAATTGAACTATCACAAAATAATAACAAAGAGTTTAAGGAATAGAGTATTTGCATAGAGAGCATATAGTGGTTTGGCTTTATTTAAGCCTACATCCACTTATTCACATTGATAACCAATTGTCCAGATTCCACTAGTGTATATCTTAGAGGTTGCAACTCAGTGACAATTCTTGACTCAAAAGACTTCTTGCTTAACACTCATACACTTGAATGAACTCCTCTAAATATTACAATGTTGGATCAAAAGTATATAAGGGATGTGAAGCTCTCTCGATCATGGAATTTTTTGGATTTTTCTCTCTTGTATGTTTGCTCTTCAGGCTTGAGATCTCCTTTTATAATCCCCCACCTCCAACTACTTGTTGCAAGGCCTCCAAGGATTACTTTTGAGACTTCCCATTTGGATGAGATTGTATAGAAAGGATCTTGTAGTCATGGACGTTAGCAAAAGAGAGAATCTCCCATTAGATCAAATCACCCTTACAATTATGATCTTGGGTTTCCATGGATAGAGGTCTTCATAAGGTAAGTCATTCTCATCTCCCTTAATCCACGTTAGTCATCCTCATCTCCCTTAATCCACGTACTTGATTGGTTTTCATGATTGATAATCTTCAAGAAAGAATCTAGCTTGATTTGCTAGCCCTTGTAATAATATATAATCTCAATTAATTCATCTCAAATATATCTCAAAATAGTCTTATTGTTGCACATGAAATATTTTCTCAAAACTTGATCTACGTAACAATGTTTAAGCTCCCTGCTCAATGTCTGAGCTCTTCAAACAATGTCTAAGACCCTCGTACATTGTCTAAGTCTTTCCTACCAGATTTAATCCTGTGTAACCATTCTTTAACACTAAAATATACATTAGGACAATCTGCAAAAATAAGTATTTCATTTTATCAACTCATTTATTAGAAAATATGGATTGTTTTGTTAATTTTAAAATCAATTCGAGATTTTTCCCAATAGCTCCATAAATAAATCAAGGACTACATATCAAAACAGGAAAATTCTTTTCTCCCCTGTCATTTCTTTCTTTTCTAGGTTGTACATATGATTTTGTTTTTTATGTCGCCTCTATTATTCTATATGGAGTAAAGAGGAACTATTGTATCCTAGGAGGACAGCAGCTAGAGGCTATCATTCCAAATTTGATACTTCGAAGGGCAGAATCATTCTTGAAGATAGTGCTTGCATGCCTCGTACGGTTAATCTTATTTGCATTAAGAGGCACTAGTAGATAAATACGAAATTAGTGACGGTCTTTGTTAATTTGTGGCGATGATGTTTCATTAGACTATATTTGGATTTAACTTCTGTTGTGAGACTTAGCAGAATTTATTTGTCCAATTCGGACCAAACAGTATTTTGTGGAATGGTTTGATTAATCAGCGTGCTACCAGTAGTTATGGTCCATTAGATTGCGGTGAAGAAAATTCTCAAATGAAGTCATAGCTACTATTTGCTAGTTGCATGTTTAATTTTGAAATAATTTAAGTTTGCTGTATTTTTTTTTTACGAATATATTGTTAATGATAATCAAACTAGGACCAAAAAAGGATGGATGTAATTGAGTTATTTTAAGATAAATATGCTAAAGATAGTTTTTTTTTTTTATAACATGACAATCTATGAAATCCATCAATACCTTAATCGTTATGGAACGGATAATTCACGTGGAATGTTTCCCTAAAGTAATACTTACATTCCTTCTAGGCCCCATTCTTTCAAAACGGGGAATCGAGATCTAGACCTTACCTATCTTGGACCTGGTCACCTCTAACAACGAGCACACCGCTTTCACTTAAGTGGCACCGTTTTCACTAGGAGTTGGAATAAAGAAGAAGACTCTAATTGGCCGGCAATATCACTTCTTAGTGTCACTGTCCTGTTATGTAACCGGAAGCTATTCATGTAGTAGGATCCTCTTTAAAAGAGAAATTACGCGGAAAAGCAATAAGCGTAAACGGTCACTTCTTGTGATGAAAACATAGTTGGGGCTTTAGCTGCTATGGATTCTGAAATTTTATCAAGTCTAAAATAAGATCAAACTCAAAATGGACCAAAGAGTGCAATGTATTGCCTTGCCATGACACTAGTAGCACTATTATTTTTCACCCACAAGCCTGGTGAAAGCCTACAACCGTAAGGAGAGAAGCAGCTTTCTTACTTGAACAACCTGTAAAGATTTTTTTTCTTATCAAACGCTGGGAAGGCAGTGATAGTGGAATCAGTAGAGATGGTTGTGCACGAGGTGGTAATGATGCTGATGACCATGGCAATTCCCAGCGCCGCCATTCTCTGCTGCTTTGCTCGGCCATGGCCACCCGCCGGTGGGATTCCTAGTCAGCTCCAGCAGAGAGTCCTTCAGGAGATCGGCTTGCACCAGCTCATTGTCCTTCTTCTGCAATTCAATTCATGAAAAATTGCAGAATTTTCAAGCTAAATCATACCCGAAAAGAATAATCTGTGAGTGATAAACAAATCCGGGAACACTAGAACGGTCCTGTCTGGAGTAATGCTCTGCTTTTATGAAATTGAATCCGCCATAAAATGATATGGCCTCTGAATGCTGTCACATTGAGAGATACCTGAAACGCACCGTCGTGGTCTATACGGGAAATTCTCTAATTGCTCCACAAGTTCAACGCAGAGTTTTTGAATAAAGAGGGTGTTAGAATAGTTTGTCTGATGTTCTTACTTTTCCTCTGATTCTGTATAGTAAGCGTTCCTAGTATTTACTATGCTAGACATGTTTTTAGACAGTACCTCAACTGTGAAAACGTTGGAGACAAGGCTTAGGAATCTGGTCACATTTGCATTGGTCACTTCAAGGCCTATGGAGTCCAAAGCCTCCATCAATCTCATAAACCCGCCTGGCCGGTGCTCCCCAAACACCTTGATGAAGAACTCGTTCTCATCCATCTGCCGAACTTCCACCTGCGGCTGTGTTCACAATTTTAGCATTTTGCCGAAGCAGTTGAAAAAGAATCAGGGGGGACTATCTAATGGAGTACCTCCATGCGTTGTTGCTTGTCACACGCAGTCTCTGACTCGCGGTTTCTCTTCATTGATCCGTCTCCTTGGGTGTTTCCCGGCGGCTGATAAGGAAATGCTGCTTTCTCTGTTGCTGACAGGAGCCCGATGTCAAAAACCTCAGGTTGGCCAACGGGGAAGTTGCTGCTGCTGCCAGAATTCCTGGGGTCTTCCACATCCGATTGCTCTTCAAGCTCGTCTTGGAGTTCCTTAGCTTGCTTCTGCAGCTCCATTATGTATTCAATTGCATCCCCAAGGATCGAAGCTCTGTCCAGCTGTTTTGTCATGAGGAAGCAGTCAAATTGCACAATTTACAGGCAAGAATTCTGTGAAAACAGATCAAATAGAGTCTAATTACAGTTCGGATATCCCTAATGTCTTGAACAATTTTAGCCCATCAATCATCTAGAGTCTCATTTAAAAAATTGCTAAGTACTCTGTATATAGGATGATAGCATGCTGAGAAATTCAACTATTACCTTGGAAATTTTTGGGACTAACGAGCGAAGATTGTAGAGGCGGTCATTGAGCTTCTTCCTCCTCCTCCTCTCTGCTTGAAGGTTCTTCGAGTGAGGCTGCTTTCCATTCTTCTCATCATCATCCTCGTTCTGATCGCTGCAATCAGATGTTGACTTCGTCACACCATTCTCCAGTTTGAGGAGTTCTTCATCATTCCCTTGCCACTCCATGTTCACTGGTTCTGCAGGGTCCACATTAAGTTGCTCTACTCCATCTGTCCCTTGAAATCTGTCTCCTGCTGACAGCTTGTTGGAAGGATCCATTTCCTCGTTATCTACGAATGTGTCATATGATCCTCCGATGGTCGCCTCATAGAGGGGGATTCCGTTACCGGAAACATCATGCAGGTTCAGATTTTCAGGCAGTTGTGCCGGCGAATCAGTGTGGTCATTTGGATCAAGTAGCTGTGGCCCGGAGTGCAAATCATTCAAAGCATTTGGTAGTATTGAGAAATTTGTCTCCATACAGACAGAGGAAAAGGAGTCGGCCTCAAAAGGAATGGAGAACTGGGATGTGATAAAGCCTATGATCTGTTGATCTTCTGGTACCTAAAGCGAGAGAAATGCATGAGGCCGCATTTCTGGGAGAGACGATAAAACTCTGACAAGTTGATCAAGCAAAAGATCTGTCTATCTTCCCACTAACAAGATCTGCTGTTACATTCGAATCACGTACTTGTTTAGCGACGAAAAGCTCAATCAAACCTCCAGGAAACGGTATCAGGACCTTGGTCCCGATCGTATCCTGCAAAAGGACAGAAATTTCTTTCATCATCTCGCGATGAGACATCAATTTCAAAAAACAAGCGAGATAAAAAATACACCATGCTGTCTGATGGACATATCAGTTGCTAACTCACTTCTTCTGCTTTCGAGTCGTAGCTGCTGGCAAAGTTAAGCCACCTTGGTTGGTATGACATGAAGGCATGCGCATAAATCCTGCTCTCAAGAACTCTGTATTTTATCATGTGGGAACAGTAACTCCAGTCCATCGAAATACGAAAGGAAATGGTGAGTTGAAAGTACCCGGACTCCAGGGGCACGGAAGAGGGCATCTGAGCAAGGAGTTCACAAGCTTTGGTTCTTCTCGGATGCTGAAACATGACATCCCTACACGGATATACTGGAAAACCGAACTCTTCGCCTCCGATTTCGTGATGTTCAGCTCCGGCGCAGCAACAGTCAGTCCACTCTATCAGTCTATAACAAGTACCAAGACCATATTTTCACCAGAAAAAGGATGAGAGAGAGAGAGAAAGAGAGAGAGAGAGAGAGAGAGGATTCTAGGAATTTCTAAACCTTTGATCTTCACTCAATTTCCAGAGAACACAGAAGTCCCACCCGGTTGAGCCCACGAGGGGCCGAAGTCTTTCCATCAGATTCTGGACAACAATCATCTTCATCTGCAAATTTATCAGATCAGTTCAATTCAAGAATTCACAAGGAAGTGAAGAATTTCTGGCACAATTCTAGTGCTCAAGGACTACGAATTTAATCAGGGCAAGGTTCAAGTTTCTCGAACAACAATCTTTGACATCAGACACACCGACTAGAGCCAGAACTAAACCATGACAGAATTGACGAGCACCTGCAAAATATCAGTGACTACATGTTTTGGCTTAGTGTTATCAGTTAAGAGTCCGGACCAAAGAAATTGAAACAGAGCAAAAGGGAACAACAGAGCAGAGCAGATAAAGAACAAAAGGGCAAGACATTGACATAAGAAATCTAGGTGACAGCAATTGCTAACCGCATCATTCCAACACACCCACCTCATTGCATCACCAAACGAATCAACCCGCGAAAAGAAAAAATAAAACCACAAACCTACAAGGAAGAAAGAAATCGAAGAATCTCTACAGCTAAATCCGTACTTCTTGATTCATGAAGAAAGATGAGGAGGAGGGACAAGAATCATCAACTCGTCATGCTTCACCTCTCAGATATTCTTGAAGAGCTTGAGTTCTGTTAGAAACACAGTAGGTGACATGCAATGCTTGCATGGGATTAAACAAGGGAAACCTCCAGCTGAAGTGGAAGAAATAGAATCTTTCAGATATTAATTAATTATGCGAACTGATGTGATGATGCAGGAGCATATCGCATGACCTAAGATGGCGTGCCCAAAAGAGCCTAACTACCTTGGCAAGTCTTTTGATCCGTCCTGGAAGATGATGATCGCAACTCGTGTCCCAACTACTCTACAACCATAACTCCAGGGATTCACATACATCAGCATTTTTCTTTTCTTTCTCTTTCTTTGGCCACTTCCGTCGATTAACTCTATAATTCGCCCGGCCGGTTCAACTGGTTGACCTTGCTGCCGGTTCATTGACTGGACCGGGTTTCAAGACATTGCTTTTCTCGATAGCTACAGATGTTTAACCACGTCTCGTACAACTCTTTTGACGGAAACACTAGCACTTAGCAGCCGATATAACTTCATGGATAAGAATTGTTGCTTCTTGGGGGCTGATTATTTTCATCCTTTCTGACTCCGGTGATCGATAGTTCAGTGCACTTCAAAGTCAGAGGTGGTTCGACCATAGAGGCCGCCGAAAGATATGAGGAACAGTTTTGAAGTGCTCCAATATGTTCTGAAGATGAAGATTAGCATGGCTGATGGTTGGAAATCCGGTTGCGTTTTGGAGGAAACGAGGGCTAGATTGAAGAGAATAAAATTTTTGAGTGCTAAAAACTAAAAAGGATATGAATAACGAGAAGCGAGTATTTGAAGGCTTGCTTGGTTGCAATAATGGAATAAGACACCGAGGTAAATCGCTATTACGTTTAATAATGTTGTAATAACTATAAGGTCTGTTTGGTTTAAGTAATGTAATACTTATCATACCATTTGTTTTCACGAATGACATATGTAAAAATGTGGGAATATCTTCGGAACGTCGTAAAATACCCTTAAAAGCGGAGTTAGAGTGAATATGACAATTACTGCTTAAATGGTGGACCGTCAATTCATGAGCTTAATAACCCATCTTTAGTAGAAGATATATTACTTTATATCTTAAATTATTTGCAACTAAACGTGGGCTATTAACTTAGTTCTTATCAATTTTGAACTAATGAGATCTTACGTGGATCTTAGTTCTTATTCATTTTGTGGCGTTTTCATATGTTTGAGGACTTCTTCCAATATATTTTCTAAGAATTGTACTTGTTCAAGATGATTCTATGTGGTAGTGTAAATGTCTTAAGTACATGTGTATGACTTGGAAAATGTTGTCAACATTGCTAAAGAACCGCCATGTATTACTATTTCGTGATGAAATTACTATAAGGAAAATAGCACAAATGGTCCCTAAACTTTGAACTAATGAGTAATGCGGTCCCTAAACTTTTAATTTATGCAATGTGGACACTGAAATTTCGGCCAATGTGCAATGTTGTCCTTAGACTTTTAAATTATTTAACATGATCCTTTTACAATTGGTAAATATTGAATATAGTCCATAGATTATATGAAGATATTCAAAAGTTTAGGGACCACATTAAATATTGGACCAAAGTTCAGAGATAATATTGAGTGAATTAAAAGTTCGGGGACAACAATTCAAAACAGATAATACGTTGACATTTCGCCAAACACCTCACCTCAGCATGTTGAAACTGAAAAGAGGGATCAAGGCCACTATGAAATGGGCTCATTTCCATAAAAGTGACAAACAATCAATAAATCAAACAAACATTAGTAAGAATTTTTGCACATTTGAGTCACTTTTCACTATTTGGCACTTCCATTTTCTCTCTATTTGAGTGATAAACGGGGGAAAAACCCAAACTAAATTTCAATAACGAATTTACCTTGTCATGGTCTCTTATATCAAATTGTGGGGAAAAAAATACATAAGATAATATTAGAGAATTATTCAAGTTATATCAATTATTCAATGAGTGTTATTAGTAGTACTTCCCATGTTACATGCATCAATCAGGTCCGTTCATATGAAAGGTGAGAGCCTGCATGATTCCAACACGTGGCACAGCTGTGAAGGATATTCTACGAAGCTTTCTTGTTATAGATAGATGCTATGAAAAAAGAGCAAACGCGTCTCGTTGTTCAGCATGTTGCGTACATAAAACACGCAGATCATCAATATCTCATCACTTCCTCATCATACTCAAATGTTGGCAATTGGGAAAAAAGTATCTAAAAAGTCCTAAACTTATTGCATTATTATCAATTCAATCCTAAATATTTTTGTGTTGGTACCAATTGAGTCCATTCGGCTAATTTTATTTCGAAATTGCTAACGTGAATATTAACCATCCTACGTGGCACGGCTAGAGTTGATATGAATGATTTTTCAATATATTTAAATTTCTTAATAATTACTTTCGGTTCTTTTTTTTTCCCCTTTTCTGGGCTTTACTTCTTTCTTTTTATTGGCCAACAAGAGCCACCAATCGACCCTCGCCAGCCACATCCGAGGGGCCAGCAACCCTCACATGCCCTAGGCAAGGCCATCATGGCTCTTGCTAGCTTTGGATGAGGTCACAATGCCCTCGGCGACCACTAGGGCAAGGGCTCGCCAAGCCTCTTGCCTAGAACCAGTGAGGGCCGTGATGCCCTTGCCCAAATCTGAGCCAACCGAAGGCACCATGCATGTCCCTTGCTTGGTTTGGACAAGGCCGCAATGCCTAGATTGAGGATGAGGGCTTCGCAACCCTGGCCTTAATCCGACGGGGGCCAGGAAGCCCTTGTCTAT
This sequence comes from Psidium guajava, assembly GCA_016432845.1. Classification (NCBI taxonomy): domain Eukaryota; kingdom Viridiplantae; phylum Streptophyta; class Magnoliopsida; order Myrtales; family Myrtaceae; genus Psidium; species Psidium guajava. The sequence continues at coordinate 16,734,713 of CM028225.1, forward strand.
GGCTAGTGAGGGTCAGTCGACAGCTCTTGCCAGCTAATGGAAAAAAAAAAGTCCAAAAAAGAAAAAATGTTAAATATTAAGTTTTTTAAAATAATATAAAAATATCAACATCAGCGCCGACGGTGCCACGTAGGACAACCGGCATCCTTGTTAGCGGCTTTTGATCAAAATTGGCTAGATAAACTACATCGATCTAATTAAAAGATTTAGGATTGAATTGCTATCAATGCAATAGATTCATGGCTTTTTTGGTACTTTTTCAGATGATTGGTTAACAGGAGTGTATCAAACAAAATTTAATTGGCTGAAACTATCAACATCCAGGTTCCAACCTCGTTAAATTTTCCAATGCCTTGATCCTATATGTACTACTTCATACGAAGAAATGGTGCCCTTTTATAGCCTTTTCTATCGGTAGGAGTGGGCAACAGTAAGCAATCCGGTTAGTCTTTGAAGTTGAGAAACTTTGGCTTGTGATAGGAATCTGAGAACCATCAACCAAACTCTAAATCACCTTCCTTCTCAAAGTCGATTTTACCCGAAAGATTGGAGCGTTTATGGGCAAATACCCTTTGCAACAGAGAATTACCAAAAAAGTCCTAAACTTATTGCGATTGTACAAATTCAATCCTAAATTTTTTTTCTTTACTGATTCAATCCCAAACATTTTGCAATTATGTTATTTTAGTCCATCCGGCAAGTTTTGGCTAGTCGGTGCTGACGTGGATGCAAGATGGCCGGAAATAGAATATTTTAATTTTTTTTTTTATGAATTTTTACATCTTATATTCTTTTCTTTTCTTTTTTCTTTCTTTTTCTTCTTATTTTTTCCCCCCAAACTCTCCCTACCTCCGGTAGGTTGCTAAGGTCCGGTGATCTGCAAGAGGCATGGACAGTGAGGTCGAGCCTCCCTCGGCCATGGTGAGGCTTGACCTCGCAAGCCCAGTTCTAGGCCGGCGAGGTCGACCCTCTCCATGGCCAAGCAAGGTCGTTGGACCTTGGCAACCGGCTAGAGGTAGGCGAGGGATTGGGAAAGGAAAAAGAAAAAGAAAGGAAAGAGAAAATTAAAAAAGAAAATTAAAAAAAACGTAAAATTTCAAAAAAAATATATTAAAATATTTGGTAGCCAGCCAACCAGTGTTTACACCAAAGCTGGCCAATCAAAATTTGCCGAATGAACTGAAATGACATAATTATAAAAGGTTTATGACTGAATTAACACAATTGTAATGGATTTATGACCTTTTTGGTAATTTTTCCTCTTTGCAATGTTTCCTTCAAAGTAATCATGAAGATTATCACGAATCGATTCAATGAAGTTATGCCAAACTTGACTTCAGCAAACCAAGTTACCCTCGTACCGGACCGCCATATCCAAGATAACATTACCATTGCTCAGGAAATCATTCACTCAGTGCGAAAATGAAAGGGAAGAAAGGTTACGTGATGGTCAACGTCGATCCGGAGAAGGCGTAAGATAGGTTGTGGTGGAATTCATTGGCGAAACTCTTCGCGGGAGTGGACTTCCAAATTCTCTACTGGATCTCATCATGCGATGTATTACAGCTAACAGTACGCAACTCCTTTGGAGTGGGGAACTGTTCCAACCTTCGCGAGGTGTAAGACAAGCGGATCCACTTTGACCTTAAATATTTGTCATCTGCATGGAAAGTCTTTCTCATCTGATCGTGTAGTTGGTCGATAAGGGTGACTGGAAGCCGTTTCGAGTTCATCGAGGTATAGTCCTGTCACAGCTCATTCGATGTTTGCATATGATCTCCTTTTGTTTTCAAAAGCATTTGTTGATCAAATGCAAGTTATCACGAAGTGCCTATGATCATTCTGTGACGCTTCGAATGTAAGTGCCACTGAATCTAATGTTTTTTGTTCTAAAAACGTGCCTCGACACAAAATTCTCCATATTAGTTCTGCTAGACGCTTGCCTCTTACTAGTAATCTTGACAAGTATTTAGGGGTGCATTCCATGACCTGGTTACTTGCAGAACTTAACAACCTATTGTTGATGAAGTGCTTAGTAAAATTAAGTAGATGGAAGGCTGAAAATTTGTCTCTTGCTGGGAGAGTAACTTTGGTTTAATCAGTTGCTATGACTTTACCTTTATATGTGATGCAATCAGCGAAGTCGCCTGCTATAACTTGTGAAGCAGTTGAATGTGATTCTTGAATTTTTTTTGGGGGGGAGGGGTTGATGTTCAATTGTTCATGGCAAAAAGAAATTTCATCTAGTAGGATTGGATCTCACAGGAACAATATTTGCCTACGAATATACTCTGCAGCTTAGCATGGAAATGGGATGGACCGCAAAGGATCAGAGGTTTCCTGTGGCTGGTTTCACACTAGCAACTACTTACTAATCACGAAAGATTTCATCGTAAAATCAGAGCAGATTCCAGTTGCGCTTCATGTCCACAATCCTCTGAGACCACCTTACACATGCTCCGGGATTGTGAGCATGCAAAGGTTATTTGGCATAAGATTTTGCCCTACAGGCTTAAGGGGTCATTTCTTTACTCTTGATTTTGCACAAGGTTTTGTTAGCAAGCCTGTCTGCCGCACCAGTCCTGCTAAAAGAATATGACTGTCCACTTGTATTGGGTGTAACTTGTTGGCATGGATAGTTACACTATGAGTGCTATAACTTTTATACGGCACTCACCTGAGTACCATAACTTTTTCTCCGTTCACTTAAGTACCACTTTGAAAAATCGATCACTTAAGTGCTATCGATTAAGTGAATGCCAGAAAAGCTGACGTAGATGTTAAAAAAGCTGATGTGGCATTGGCGAAATGATTATTTTAAATATTTTAACGTACATGTGAATTTTTCATTTTTTATTTATTTTCCATTTTTTTCTTATTTTCTTGGATTTTGCTCCTTTGGCCTGTGAGTGCCACTGGCAGCCCTTGAGGGTTGCCTCATCTATCACCGACGGGGCCACGATGGCCTTCGTGCCCTTGCCCGTGGCTGCCAAGACCATGACGACCGTCAGCAACCCCACTAGCCAAAGGTGAGGCGACCCTTTGCCCCTAGGCTAGCCAATCGGGGCCAACAAGGGTCAGTGATAACCTTTTCCAGCCAAAGCGTAAAAAATAGTAAAAAGAAAACAAAAACAAAAATATCAAAATATAATAAAAATTAGAAAAATCTTCATAAAATGTTAAAAAAAATTCACGTGCCGTTGAAAAAGAAATAAAAATAATAATAATAAGTCCACATAAGACAGTTTACCAGAAATGATACTTAAGTAAACGATTTTCCTATGATATGGCACTCAAGTGAGTGAAAAGAAAGTTATAGCACTTAAGTGAGCGATGTACAAAAGTTATAGTATTCGCAGTGTACTACTCCCTTGTTGGCATTTGTGGAATTGGAGGAATCATAGTAAATCCAGTAAAACATTTCTTTTTCAGGTGTCCCCATGAATCTGACCTTAGGATATGCGAATGATATTCTTTATGCTCAAATAGTAGCAAACAGATTGTTTGCCAAAAGGGAGAAGAGAGATAGTTGGACTCCCCTTCTTTTGGTTTTTGGTCACCTATAAAGGCAACCAGGGTCCAACTTCAATAGGTGGACTTACTCGTGATGACTCGGGCAATTGGCATGCTGGCTGGATTCAAGCAAATACTGGGAGTGTGTTCTTCACCCAAAGTAGAATGTGAGACAATTTTCTTGGGTCTTGAATTGGCAATCTCATTGAGCATTACCAAACTTATTGTAGAGGCGGGCTCGCAAGCATCCATTTCTCTGCTTCGGAAATCAACTCCATCGCTTCCTTTTGGGGACATACACATTTCTCAAATTGAAGGTATGCTCAGATTTTTTTTTTTTTTCATTAAGTCAAGATTCTCCATACTTTTAGGAAGGGAAATGCATGCGTAGATTGGTTAGCAAATTGGGTTATGCAGTCCAACAATAGGCAGGTAACAATTTTGTATTAGACAAGCCACCGATGGGCTTGTTCCTTTTGTTGTTAGGGGATCAGATTGGATCGAGTTTTATTAGGAGATTAACGATGCAATTTTCAGGATTTGCCCCTTCATAGACTAAAAAAAGAACAAGTTGTTCAGTGCTATTCACAAGTTTTCATAATTACACTATTATCCAGATTTTATGATACCTTTTCATTTCAATCCTCTTCTTAAATTGACAAAAAAAAAAATAAATTTTATAACCCGTTTTGTCTTTATAGTTATTACAAATTAATCTCTATAATAATAAATGTAGAATCTGATTTAGGGTTGTATCAAGTTGGTATTCCTGCTGTATTAATTTTAAGTAGTTTTATATGCAAATACATAAACGACATTAGTTCAATGTCCCTTATTTTTTTTAATATTGCTAAAGTTTGCAATAAACTAAATCTTGTACCTAGTTTTTAGATTGATTTCAGTCTTGTGTGTTCCGTGATTTTGGAAAAATAACTGACAAGATTTAGATTAATATGAGTATATATATCCATCTATAAATTATCAGAATTTCCAGATTTCCTTATAAAAACACTTATATATAAAATAGCAATATCAACCCAATACAACCCTAAGTGAGATTTTATTTTACTAATGTAGAGACTATAAGCGAAAATTGATTTAAGTGGTTCTATCGTAATATTAATAAAGAGCAAAAGGCATTAAAGAGATGGCCTATTTTTTGTCCTCGATTTAAGAACGTGATTAAAATGAAAAGATATTCTAAAACATGCAAATAATGTAATTATGAAGATTTGTGGATACTATTAAAGGATTGATTTGACTTTGTTGAAAAGTTGAGGAATTAGAATGAATAAATTGAAAGTTTAGGGACTAATTAAATATTTAGAAATAGTTCAAATACGACATCGAACGAATTACATGTTGAGGGATGACATTGCGCATTGAATTAATGTTTTAGGGATAATTAGTATCATTTCCCAAAAAGAAGCACAAAGTTAAATGGAAAACTGAAGACATGCACCATGCGACACATGAACATCACAGAACGTTTCAATATTGAAACTAGAATTTTAATACTATGATTTGCACTACAATACACGACTCGTACTTAATTTGAAGCTATATCTATGACATAAGCCAGGTCTACCATCAGTATTGAAATTCTCTTCTCGCACCTGGTGAGGCTATGATGACAGACACATTCGACAGATGGTTGGTACCATAAAACGAACATTCAAGCAGCGGTTGCGGTCGGTCTCACCTTTGTCCAAACCCTCATCGACTAGCAATATAACCCAAGGTTTCTTAAATCACTTTTTGCAAACATTGGTAATTTCACAAACATGGCTCGTTTGAATGATGAACTGTTTGTCGTGCAAAATCGACCAGCTTCCGAATGCTTTTAAAGCACATTTAACTAATATTAGGACCACCTGCCGCCCGAATTGAATTTAAAACCGCCGAAGTAAGATGATGGAGATTGCTTCCTCTCTTTCGCAGGTTCATGGCATGTACCCGATTCGGCAAGCATCAACATCAATCGCCGGAAGCCGCTTTACTTGCCAAGCGGTCCAAATCTAACATCATCAAGATGGACTTGGCGTCTCCAAAACTGCAATTTACATGAGTTGGACGATGGAATCCCGCGATTTGCTATCGATAAGTCGGCGCAAGAGGGGGATTCATATTGAACGCCAAGCAAACAACGTTGTTGACGTGGTGCCAACTAGCCCTAGACCTATTGTACATATGCCGATTGAGTCTTAAATTTTTTCATATTTTTAATCTAGTCCTAAAAGTTTTCACTTTTTCAATTTAGTCTTAAAATTTTGCACAAAACTCTAATGTACTCTTTCTGCCCAATTTTCATCAATAATCGCTCATGTAGCGGTGTGCCACGTAGGACAGCCGTGAATAACTATATCGCCACATCGGCGACTTCCAGTGAAAATCAATCGGAATGATTATATTGAAATTTCACGTAATGGTTTTACGATTAACATGGCAAAAAAACACACACACACAAAAACTAAACTCTTCCCCTTAATGTTCTTTTTTTTTTGTTAAACCACGAAAAATTTCAAATCAGTACACTTGTGACAAATTTACTTAAATTATTTTTTTAAGCACAAAAAATCCTAAACTGATACACCTTTGATAAATTTACCCTAAATTGATACACTTATGACAATTTTACCTTCCATTAGTTATCATTAAATTTTATCGTCAAATTGTTAATTTGAATGTTACGTGGCAGTTACCGTATGTTTAGGATTTTTACTCTCTATTTGTCATATGTCTATCAATTTAGATTTTTCGTGATATTAATCTAATTCAATGAAAAGTAACGGAGGATAAATTTGTCACATGTATACCAGTTTGAGATTTTTTGTTGTTAAAATAATTAGTTTAAGATAAATTTATCGCAGATGTATAATTTTGGGATTTTTTGTGGTTAAAAAATAATTTATGGTAACTTTGTTATAGATGTACCAGTTTAGAGTTTTTCATAATAAAAAAATAATTTAAGATAAATTTGTCATAGATATAGAAGTTTGGAGTTTTTCGTGATATTAACTTTTTATTTTTTTCTTTTTCTCGTATTGTCATTGCCAAACCTTGTACCGGTTAGAAAGATTTTAGGGACAATAAATAAATCGAGGCATTGATGTCACATTACAGTCGACATAATTTATGAAATTTGGAATCATATTGTATAACAGGGCATTTGTGGCACGCGCGGCGGATGGTCCCCCGTTTCCAAAAGCCGAAAGAGGCCAGCCAAAACCAAACGTGATTCCAAAGAACAAGAGAGAGAGAGAGAGAGAGAAGATCTTCTACCCGTTCGTGTGAGAAACGGCTGAATCCGTGGCTTTCAAAATTTCCCTCGTAGTCAGACAAAAATTCTTCCGCCACCCCTCGCGCGTTTACATGATGATGATGGGTTTGACGATCCGACAATCTTTTAATTCGTCGCCAGGCGTCGGTCAAATCGTGGGACTCGCGACAGCGACGGGCGGAATTTAGACGCCCAGAGAAAGAAGGTGAAGCAATGTTCGGGAACCCGGAAGAACAGAGAGTTGAACTCGGAGCTCACCTCTCGTTCTCGTGCTTTCCCTCTTCTTCTCTTCTCGGTAAGGGATTTCCGCTCTTCTGGTGCCATGTTTGCTCCCTGTTCGTTACTTGGATGCTTATCGTCGATTAGCGTTCTTTCTTTCTTCTGGGTATTTCGTGGTTTTGTGCTGTCTTGTCTGGTGCTCTTGTTCTTGGTTCTTTCCCGTTGTTCATGAAGGTCGTGAACAGAACAGTGGGGGGCTCAGCGTTCCGGAGGGAGTGATTGTGTCGCTTTTGTTGGGAATTTCGGTTCGTAACATTATTATTCACAATCTGGATCGTCTCTCTGGATGCTTAACGCTTTGTTGGGAAACAAGTTTTTGTTCCCCTGTGTCATGACAGATAGCAGCGAAATCTTTTTCAAAGGACCGTTTTGTAGTTTGGTGCACCGAAGGAACGATTTCTACCTTCACTTCTGTAAAAGTTTCAAGCCAATTTAGAGAGAGAGGGAGAGAATCCTTGATAGTTGATACAAGGGTTTCCAACGTAGATGGGCATGTAGTTCAATGCTTGCAGTTTCTAAAATGGATGTTGAACTTTTCAACCGGTCAATTGTGCCAAAAAACTTTTTTTTGGAGGCCTATGGAAAATTTGCTGATTAATATAGGTGGTGACAACTTCTTTTTTTTTTTTTTTTCAGTTGTTGATTTTGGCAGCATTTTAAGGTGTTACTAAAACCCAGGGCCTGCTTTCGTCAGTCGCTGAAAGGACCTGTTGTGCAAACCGTGAATTCCTAGATATGCTGCTGTTTTGAAGGCGCATCTGTTTCTTTTCGTTCCTGTGGTTACATTGTATCTGTTGATTGAGTGTTTGTGTATGCGCAGCGACAAATTGCCATCTGAGAACAGATGGCTGAGAGGGAAAGTGTTCACCCAGATTGTGTAAACGCGTCAAATCCTTTCCATAGATGCGTGGAAGATTGCTACATAAAGATCGCAACATCAAAGGCCCGCAAGAGCAAAGGCTTCTCAGGTGCTTTCTGAAACCAAAGATCCTCTTTTGATTCTCGATTGTTGTCGCGGTTTCATTCTCTTTTAGTAGTACGTATTGTACTCTAAAGATGCAAAGACATGGTCGTTTCATTGCCTGCCCTAACCCGAAGCAGGTGGAAGAAGGGGAGACGGGCAGATCCTTTCTTTGGTCGGGGACAAGTGACCTTTCAGGTCGATTCGAGTTAGAAAACTTAGGTTCATTGGCCAAGTTTAATCCAGGAAGAGAATTTTGATTTGCATCTGTTGCATTCTAACTATTAGAATTTCGGACCGCAGTCATTCATGCTGAGTTATTTTGAAGCTCAGTGATTATTGATGTGCATACCTTTCATCAATATTCGGAGTAAATCTACAACGTTGCTCGGCTGCCGGTTAGTCGCTAGGATTTATCTTCCGTGGGAGGAAATGGACTATGGGAGCTGGAAGTCGTTATCAATTAACCATGTTGAACTCGCTATGTCTTTTGATTTTGCATTTGATGCTCTCAATGGATATCTAGAAAGTGCATTGCATATTAGTCATCGTTGAAGGAGAGTGAAGGGGCCTCCATTCTCAATAAAGTTGTGGGATAAGTTCCGCCGCCGCTTTGGCCAGTCTAGGAACTGCTGCAACTACAGGGCACCTGAGTGGTTGATTGAACGAAAGATTTGGTCCGTATCTGTTGCAGGATACAATGCCGGAGCTGATGTTTACCAGAATTCGGGAAGGAGAATAACTAAGGGGTCAAGTTTTAACAAGAAGCCAGTGGATGAGCTTGAGAAAGCAGCCATCCGTTCCGTCCCTGTAGCCAGCGCTCAGTCAACTCCTTCAAATTTAGCTTCTCCAAAAAGGGAACCAGAGAACAAAAATCCTGTGTCGTCATCCGTGCCTTTCTCTGGAGAAATTCATGTCGAGGACTTCTCTTTCAACAAGGGGCAACTCGGGACTTCTGGTTTCACTACAACTTCAGGAAATGCCACACCAGCTCTTGGTCTCTCTGTAAGTAGTCTCTCTCTCTCTCTCTCTGAAGGTATGTAGACGTTTGATTGCACAATAACGTATGCAATACGACACATACAGCCAGACCGTCCCGTTAAAGCTTCGAGTTCAAGTGTTAGTCCGATTACATCATCGAAACCGCCAAAAGAGATGGAAAGCAATCATTTTCACATGCCCCCTGAGGCAGTCTCATCCATCCCCGTGAATGGTGTGGAAGAAGGCACTCAACACATAGGATTGCATGACCATTCTCTGAGCTCCGGCGTTTCCGACCCAGGGTGTCCGTCTGGAAACAGGCACGAGGAGGAGGTCCAGTCAGTTGCATTGGATTCCAGAGTTTCCGTCGGGAAGTACTATGTCAAAGAAAGCGTCTCCTCTACTTTACAGGCCATTTTCGACAAGTACGGGGATATAGCTGAGAGTTGCCGCATGGAATCGATCGCCATGCGTTCTTATTGCCTCGAGTGCGTCTGCCTCGTGGTTCACGATCTCCGGTCCTCCTCAACCACTCAGCTAACAGAGTCTAAACTCCAAGAAATGTCGGCGGTTCTCAAGGACTTGGAGTCCTCGCAAATTAAGGTCGACTGGCTGCACCCGGTGCTTGAAAGGCTTTCGAAATCTGAGGAGCTCATCGCCCAGCACGACGCCATCAAGGTAGAGAAGGCCAAATGCGACCGTGTTCTCGAGACCACAAAGCAAAAACTAGAACGTCATTTGGAGGATTTGGCAGAGAAAGAACGGGCGGTCGCGGATGCAAAGGCTCGAGTGGCCGAGACCGAACATCGCCTTCGTCAGATCGAGCTGGAATCTTCCAAGTTGGGGGCGTGCATCGCGTCTCTGCAGTCCCATACCGAAAGTCATCGCTTCAGCAGCTTGTTGGATGAGCTGGTGTGATGGGAAAACAGAGCATGGGCAGTGAGGGACATGGGTGAGATTTGTAAATGTCATTGTAGAAAACAGACATTTAGAGTTAAAACAGGTGAACGCACAATAAGCGCTCGGAGTTAGCGGTTCGAAATCGAGATCGAAACATGTTTTGCGTTCGCAGTTATGGTGGTCCAGAGTACGAATGCCGTGACCCAAGAAAGCAAGCCATGCGAGGAGCTGGGGAGAGAGAGAGAGCTCCATCCCACATAGAAGAAGGGCAAGCTCTTTCCTCCTTTCTTAATGGGTGTTGGGTCAAGGCCGGAGCACGGGGGTGTGGGGAAGTGGTGTCGCACGTGCTCGTATTAAACCCTAAACCACCCTCGATGGGGTCAAATCGGTGAGGAGGGGTCTTTGTCCGGTGTTTCCCCCTTGTCGGATCCTTCAAATAAAAGAAACGACCGATGCCCACGCACGCGCGATTTGCCCCTCGGGAGGTTCGCAGGTGGTGCCGCCGGCGACCTTTGACGGCGTTTGCGGCACCTGTTCTCCTCGCCTCCCGGCCGCCCCCTCCCTCTTTTGTTGCCCTTATGGTCATTTGCATCTGCCAGCGCCACGGTTCCATTTCCAAATCGAACTGTCGTAATTTTGCTGAGTAACGCCCCCCGGGTCAACTCATCAACATCCCCGGTCACTCGATTCCTATTGCTTCTCTCCTCGCCCCCTGCCCCCCCACCTTTGGGGTTTCAGCGTCATCAGCAGGTCCCGAGGGAGAGAGAGGGACCTCTCGCGCGGACCCGTTTGGCATTTGATTAAAATTATATTTCTTTATCCTATTCCCTGAATTTTTAGAGAATCAAAACGCATTCGATAATTGCATAAAATTTCTATTTTTGAACAGAAACGCATTTGATAACTGTACAAAATTCTTATTCACGAAAATAATTAAGTGGCGAGAATTCTTTCTTCTTTTAAAATTTCATTTTTTTTAAATATTTTAAAAATGTTTTCAATTTCTAACTTTTTTAAAAAAAATTCATATGTTTAATTTCCCCTCAATTTTTTTAATATTTTGAATTTTTTGAATTTTTAAATTTTTTGTTAAATTTTAAAATTTATTTTTAAATTTAATTTAAAAAAGTGTTTAAAAAATTAGTAATTAGTAAATTTTCAAATCTATTTTTTTTAACTTCAGAAGTTCACGTGAACTTAATTTTTTTTAAAAGAACTGTGACTTCGTTCTTATTTGTGATTCTCAAAAGTGTTCTTTTTTTTTTTAGAAATAACTTTTTTTGTTTCTTAATTTTAGTCTAAAACTATTCTCTCGAGGAAAATCAGAATGAGAATCATTTGCATTACTAAATATGTTTTTGATCCTTTTTTGTTTCTGAAATAGAGACATTGCCAAATAAGCTTTTATTAGTTTAAGCTTTTGGGTTAAGATGGATTTGATTTAATATGGTGATGGATTTAGACTTGGATTCTGACTCTCTTTTAGTGATCTCCTCATTCAAAGGTATCAAACTTTTGCTACACATGCTCCCATCATCTTCCCCCCTCCCTTCTTTACTCTTGATTCCAAGCTGATTCAAGCGTCGAATATTTAGAAATCTTTTGTGAGAGTTTAAAATTTTTCCTTTAATTGGATTGTTTTTCCTTTTCTTTGACATTTTGTTTTAGGAGCTTGTGAGTGTGAATAAATTTTTTCAATTGATCTTGGGCAAATGTGGAGACCAATTTGGCCATTGGCCCAATCGATAGCCATCAAGGAGAATGTTCGTGATGTGGTTCCATAAACTTCATGAAATTAGGCCGCCCCCCTTCCCGATATAGATTTAGGTCTACCAACATAAATTTTGCTCTCCCAAACTAGATTTAGATATAGATTTGGAAATTTCTTATGGACGGTTGATTTGTATTCTTTCAACATATCGATGTGTTACTGCTCGGTGGTGGTGGTGGTGGTGGTGAGGACGTCAAACCTAGACGCACATTATAAAATCATTATAAAATGATGTGGGATTTTTCAGTGTGTGCTCATCACTGAATTTGGTGATGAGTCGTCGATCCTTATGGTTATAGATATATTCTTGAAGAGTAGAAGTGTGCTTCTATCCGCAAAATGTGCTTTGTTATTTGCGTTATGGCATTTTGCTCTTTTATGTAAGTATTTGGGAGTTGTTAGGTTTGAAAGTATTCTATGTATCTATCGAGTGTTATCCCGATCAATGAATAGAATCTTTCTTTCGACCAAAATGTTCAACTATTTTAGTCCAAAAGAGAAAGTCTAAGGACGTGGAGGCCAGATCAGGAATTGCGAGATTGCCCAATGTAACGGTCATTGATGTAAGAGTGATATCCAAATATAATAATTGAATTTGGACCTTATGCCCTGCTAAATATGACGGTCAATGTTCGTTCTATTTTATGTACCAGGCTTGTGAAATATTTTCTTGTCTTCGATTGATTCTACTTAATTACTTTCAAACATGCATACCGTTCCACCTTTTGCTTTCTAATCTTCCGCCAATGGTCATGCTCTTTTAATGGAAATTTTAAACCCAATTTGACAATTCAATTCATCCGTGACAAAAGCAGATAAAAGCATTGAAAAGTTGCATCGATTAGGAATTGCACGTGAAATCTCATGCGCCGTGAATGCAAATTTCTCGTCATTTTATCATTTGATCAGCCTCAGAAGACTTTGAAATATTCCACATGTGGGATTTCCCTCTCGTCGCATGAACGTCATCATACGACGAGAGGCGACAACTTTCTTACGATAATTTATTTTTGTAGGACTTATCTTGTCGAAATACAGAAAAAGATTGTGCTAATATTCAAACCAAATTCATTGGGTTGGTTGCATATATGATAAAGGGCAATTCGATTTCGGGGTATCGAAACGGAGAATAAGGAAGCCGTTTGCATAAATTCAGCGGCACTTTTCAATGGATAAAGGTTTTGAGGTAGGTGAAGAGGGACGATCACAATAGAGAGAGATGGAGAAGAAAAAATTCTTTTATGTTCTCTCCATCGTATCCTCGAAAGATCAGCAATTGGAACATATTCCTCCTACTGTTTTACTGTTCCTGAGCTTTATGAACGTGGAAGATTAAAGAATTTTTTTTTAATTGTTGATTTTTTTGGGAAACTAAGGGGTAATATTTGATTTTTTTTTAGATGAATTTCAACTGAACCCTTTGGATGTGGGGGAAAAGTACCAAAAAATTATAAAACTATTGCATAGGTATCAATTCAGTACAAAACGTTTTAATTCCAAATCTATCCCAAATCTTTTTATTTTGATATCAATTCAGTCCATCTGGGCAATTTAGGCCAGATATCACTAACGTCCACATCTTACATGGCACGGCCGATACTAACATTGATATTTTCTTTTTATAATTTCTCGATATTGTTTTTCTAATTTTTGTTTTTCTTTTCTTTTCTTTCTTTTCTTTTTTATTTCCACTGTGGCCAACGAGAGCCACCGGAGCTCACCAGCCATTGAGTGAGGGCCTTGAATCCCTCCCCAGTTACCTGTCACTAGCCGTTCGCGAGGGTTGCAACCCTTGCTCGCCTTGACATAGATGTGGTGAGGCCATGGCCACCTTCACACTAGTTTCACTTGTGGTTGCCTACGCCTTGCCTTGACCATGGCTAGTGGCTGCAGGCAAAGACGGCCATGGCCCTACCAAACATAGGCCAAGTTGCCTTCACTTGCCACCGTCTACCCCTCGCCCATGACTAAATGAGGTTTACGACCCTCGTTGGTGGCCGATGAGCTCTAGTGACCCTTGTTGAGGTGTCGGTGAGCTTGTCAGAGCTAAGGGGGGGGAGAGAGAGAGAGAGAGAGATAATAGAAAAAAATTATTAAAAGTTAAAATTTTTTAAAATAGTTAAAAGAAAATGCTCACGTCAAGGCCAGCCACGTCATGTAGAACGTTCGGCATTCACATTAGCAATTTTCAGCCTAAATTGGCTAGATGTACTAAATTGGTACCGATGTAAAAATGTTTATGACTTAATTAATCTGATTGAAAGGTTTAGAATTGAAATGGCACTAATGCAATAGGTTTAGAAATTTTTTGATACTTTTCCCTTTAAAGGTGTCGCGGTTGGAATCGCACGTCGGACCATCCAGGAACACAAACAGGTCGATTTTGGCCTGAACACATTAGTCTAAGTCTGAATTTTCCAGGGGTGCGTCTTGGTGCCAAAGTTAAATTATATTGGCCTCCGACACCTACTTCTTTTAGGGCCATATTTGACCCATATTGAAATGAAGCAAGAAGGCGGGGGAGAAGGAGGAACTCCGGAGGCAGAGAGGCAAAGGAGGAGGACGAACTATGAAGGTGAAGAGAGCTGAGAAGTAAGTAGATGGAGAGGCGTAAGAGGAGGAGGAGGAGGAGGAGGAACTCTGGAGGCGGAAAGAGATGAGGAGCAAGTAGGCGGAGAAAAGGAAGAAGGTGAAGGAGCTGGCTTTTGAGTAAGTGCAATTGAAGAGGTTGAAGTCATTTCCCTCTATTTGAAATGCGCTTTTTCCATTGGCAAAAAATCTTTTCCTCCACTAATTTATTTTCCATGCACGAAATGTTAGAAAATCCGAAAAATATTTTCTTAGAAGTAAATTTCCGTGAAATCAACGCAGCAAATATGACATTGTTCTTCTCCTCCTTGTTGTACGATCGCTGATTTCTACATTCTATGTCTTATGGAGTTCCTCATATGATTCAACATTTATTAGTAAACCTATACCCCTTTTTTTGGCTAATATGCACATTATTTTTTCACATGATTTTGAGCCAATCTGAGCTTATTCAATGCTAGGCATCTCAAGCTGGTAGGCCGGACCGGTCCGAAATGCAATAACGTGCATGTTCTCAATCAAGAAGTGTTTTACATGTGGGATCCTCCAAGATTACTTCTCTCTCTTTTTGATCTTAATGTAGTTTTAAAGACGTAAACCTTAGCGGAGGAAAGTGATCAGATCCCCCAAAGGATAAGATCTCGTTTCAATTCAAAGAAACAAATTTCGATCGAGTCCAATTGTAATCCAAGTGCAATCTCGCTACTTCCCAAAGTAATCGCAGCATAATTTTCCCTAACTAAATATTGCTCGCACTCAACACAATCACGCACGCTAATGTGTATAATAAGCCCTTCCCTTTCAACATACCTTAAACCCTAGCTCAGCTCCTGCGAATCTTTGATCAGCCATGGCTTCGGATCTGGAGCTAGGATGCCGGCTGCTCCTCTGGCTGGAGAGGGTGGCGTTTCTCAACGCCTACATGTTGGCGGCGATGTTCCCGGCGTTGGGATTCACGCTCTCGCTCGCCTTCCATGTCCTGTATTTCGTGCGCTGGGTCATCCAATCGGATAATCCGGTGAGCGGCAGTTCTAGGGTTCTTTGAATTATGCGCGATCCCTGGTTTGCGATGCTAACGCGAGAGTGTGCGCCTTGTTGCAGCGATTGACGAGTGATTCGTGGGTTCTCTTTATCCCGGAGCACGTCGCAGCGGTCCTTCTCGAGGCCTACTTGATATTCGGCCGGCCGCCACGTCTCGCCTCGACAGCTCTCTTCCTTTTTGGTGGTTCGAGCGCGATTCGCCTATTGCTGACGTGGTGGGCCAAGCATTCCGGAGAAGTTGCTAAAGTGAGCTCTCTGCCCTTCTCTCTCTCTCTCTCATCAGTATAATCGATCGATGTGAACGGAACTCGTCGCGAAGTTAGGCCTTCTTGCATGTACGATGTTGTCTTACATATTGTAAGAGATCGAAACCCTAACACCACAGCTTTCGAATGCTAAGATTTTGTTGATCGTTTATCGTCCAAAAAGTCGTAGCCTGTTTATTTTGATTTGGCTTAAACCTCACTTTTGATTGTTCGGGAGAAAAGGTTTGGGCGGAAGTGTTTGATGAGGGAACCAAGAAGACTAGGGAAGAAAACAGCGTCGCTAAGCCGCCTCCTCCAATAGTTTTGACCAAAAAAAAGAAAACGCCAGTGGTGTCTAAAGTTGAGCAAGAGGTGGCTCGACGAGGGAGCCCCGAGAAGGAGACTGCGGCGGTAACCAAGCCAAACCCGACACCGTTGAAAGCTGCCATGGCCCATGAAGAGAAGACTTCAAAGGCACATATTGTTGATAAATTGGATGAGACTGCGAAGCCCGCCGCTCAGTTTGAAGCCAATGGTGAGGACGTGCTGAATGCTCCGCAAGCGACGTGTGGAAGCGGGGAGCCGCTACTTGGTCAGCCACATGAGATCACCCCGGGTGACGAATCGCTCCCTTCGCAGGAACCAACGCACATGTGTGCGTTGCCCCCAGCACCAGGGGCCGGAATGTACGGCTTTTGTTTACAAAGTGAGGTCGGAGAATACCGGGGCAGCTGGGGAGGAGGACACTACGCGAGCCCGTGGGCAAGGGAAAGGGATTATCTCCTGGAGGAGCTGGACAAGGCCAATGCCGCTGCCAATGACTACTACCAGGTCGCGGCTCAGTACAGCATAGACGTCTACCAGCTGACCACGGAGAACCACCAGCTTTTCTTGAAGCTCGAGGACCTGACTGCCCGCCACAACATCGACCGGGAAGAGCAGGTGCTGCTTCGCGAGGGCTTCAAAGCCCTCTGCGACCAGGCTTCCTACCTGGAAGGGAAGAAGCGTGACGAGGTCTTGTGTGCGGAGTACTACAAGGAGTGCTGCCTCGAGTACAGCGAGGGCAAGGGCGTCCTCCAGGAGGAGAATGCTCGGCTCCAGGCCGAGGTGGAGGATTTGAGGAAGTGGCTTGACGAGTCCGAGTGCGAGCTCCAGGCCCTGCAGCTCGACTTCCAGGCCCTGGAGAACGCTCAGCCTGGGCACGAGACGGAGGAGCTGAGGAAGCAGCTAGACGAGTCCGAGTGCAAGTGCCACGCCTTGGAGGTGGAGAACGCTCAGCTTGGGGCTAAGACAGAGGAGCTGAGGGAGCTGCTAGACAAGTCCGAGTGCACGCGCGGGGACCTGGAGGAGGAGAACGCTCGGCTTGGGGCTGACTCGAAGAAGCTGAGGAAGTACCTAGACAAGTTTGATTGCAAGTACGAGGCCCTAGAGGAGGTGAATGCTCCGCTTAGGGCCGAGACAAAGGAACTGAGGATGCACCTAGACGAGTCCGAGTGCAAGTGCCACGCCCTGGAGGTGGAGAACGCTCAGCTTGGGGCTGAGACAGAGGAGCTGAGGAAGCACCTAGACAAGTCTGAGTACACGCGCGAGGACCTGGAGGAGGAGAACGCTCAGGTTTGTGCTGAGTCGGAGGAGCTGAGGAAGTACCTAGATGAGTTTGATTGCGAGTGCGAGGCCCTAGAGGAGCTGAATGCTCAGCTTAGGGCCGAGACAGAGGAGCTGAGGATGCACCTAGACGAGTCCGAGTGCAAGCGCCAGGACCTGAAGGAGGAGAACGCTCAGCTTGTGGACGAGACAGAGGAGCTGAGGAATTACCTAGACAATTCCGAGCGCAAGTGCGTGGCCCTAGAGAAGGCGAAGGCTCAATTTAGGGCCGAGACGGAGGAGCTGATGAAGCGGCTAGAAGAGTCCGAGTGCAGGCGCCGGATCCTGGAGGAGAAAGCTTGGCTTGGGGCCGAGACAGGGGAGGTGAGGAAGCAGCTAGATGAGTCCGAGCGCAAGCGCCAGGCCCTGGAGGAAGCGAATGCCAGCCTCGAGACCAACCTGGGCATCTCGATTGCGCTGTGCGAGGTCTATTGCTTTGTGCTCAAGTACATTTCGCTTTTCAATGGAGTCAATAGCTAGACTTCTCTCTAAGTCACTCTGGATTATCCTCAGGTTTTCTTTTGTCTTCCTCGAGAGATCTCTCCTAGTCCTTGTTTATGAATGCCTTGTCCTTAGTTATTTGATTGAACTTGCTTCTTATCTTGGTTCTTGTCATTACTTCTGCTAGTTTGGTGTATATATATGCCTTGCTCGCAATCTACTTGCCTAGGAAGCCCCCCTGGAAAAACCAATGACAGATCAATGGCGCGACACTAGTCGTGGTCCTTAAAACATGTTGAAGTTAGAAATGAAGTCACTCGTTCTTACAATGCTGCAGTCACAATTGACGAGGTCCGAGGTCGATAACTAAGTTGCTGATGAAATAAATACTATGCATAGAGAATCAGAAAAACCATTGGAGTTGAACAAGAATAAATAACAAACAACGGATACTTTCGTGCCTAATCGCGGTAGTCCATGTGTAATCCCTCTTTTGCGTACATAGAATTCGTTAAGAGTCGAGCTTGTTGTATTGAACTTTTCAAGACTCTTCTCTCAACGTGTGCAATCAGGCAATCTGCGGAATAATCACCTCTCATCTTGCTTCTTAAAAATATTTTTTTTCTTAAAAATGATCACCTGTACGAGTTAAAATAATTAGTCGATGGAAATTATTTTCATTATCGACAATAATTTTAATCATTTTCATGGAGGATAATAATATTATTCACTCATTCATTTTTGGAAGTAAGAGGTCATTTTTATGAAAATATTTTTCGTATTATTTATTTTTTATGAAACAATTGCACTTGGAGCTCTTACGAGTTTCGGGCTTCGTAGCAATTGACCCAAAAGGCACTCTAGGGGTGGCATTTGGGTTGGCATATGTTTTTTTGGCCATTTTACTCCTCGTAATAGGTATTCTACAAAATTGGGCCCCAATAAGTAACTCAAGGATTTTCTTATTTTATATTGACGTATGAATAGAATGAATTCAATCATCAATTATGTTTTTCATAAGATGAGTTCTAATTGTTTTCTTATGATCAATGCAATTGCTAGCAAAAGTAAGTGACATTGAAATTTTAATTATGGTACGACCAAAAGTATAACTATTATTGATAAAGTATCGCCACAAATGGCAAGGGCATTTTCCTTCATTAAAGTCTTGAGTTCAAACCTCATCAAGAGCTCCGAAGTGAACCAGATTAGATGCACAAAAGTTGGCTTGGGTACCAAACGACCCCTATTACAAAAAAAAAAGTTCATTTTCCCCTTATTGTAGTTTTTTAACACATAAACATATTCTTCATTTTTAGGTTGATTTATAATAGAAAACCAATGGATAAACACTCCATCGTTTATTTGACGAGTATATAAATATAAATAGGTACTATAAATATTTAAAACATAGTACAAGAAAATTCGGATTTCCTCCTTTCGTTTTGGGATATAGCTCAAATGGTTTATGAATTCTAGTCTAATGTATAATGCCGTTTCTAAAATTTTAATTTGTGTAATGTGGTTACTAAACTCTGGCCTGATGTGTAATGTTGTCCCTAAATTTTAAATTTGTTCAACGTGGTTTGTGAACTATTGGTAAATGTTCGATATAGTCATTAGCCTATAAGAAAATGTTTAGACGTCCAATGACACCATTAAATATTGGACCAAAGTTTACGGACCACGTAAGTTCAAAAACAAATTCATGAGATCATAGTTGTGTAAGTTTAAAATATGACCATATTTTTGTTGGAAATGAAGAACAACGTGAGCATTAATGAAGTATATTCTAGAGAGTGTAGAAAAGATTTACGAAAAGAACAGATAAGAATTTTCTCGCTTGAGTACGAAGCAAGAAATCAGAGAAAACGATTTCGTCCTTGCCTAGAAGGAAAGTCGATTTCCACGATCCAGATAGGAGTAATTTTTGGTCATTCAAACGCTGGAAAAAATTGCAGAAATGGATTGCCATTAAATTGGACTAACCCTAATTCTCATAAGTCTTTCATTACATGAGATGCACCTTTTCTTTTATAGCTCCTAGCCTCCTCAAGTGTTATTCAAACATGATATACGTTAATCAAAACTTTAAAAGCTCCGTTAGAATTTTGTTACCTCTGTCAAACAGAATGTGCATTCAATTGCAATAATTAGATAAGGGTGTTAGATCACGATATTAATTTTTAACAAATGCACATCACGAATCCGATTGGATGTCCGTTGGGTCAAAGGTTCTTCCTCACGCAGTCACACGTGATGCTAGCAAATCAAATTGAATCATACGACCCTATCCCTTATTTTAATTTTCCCCTATAGAACAGGTTCCTTATCATTAAAATCCGCCATTGGAAACCCAAAACCGTATAAATTGAGAAAACCGAGAAGTTAAGAATTGAAATCTGTATCAAGTTCTAATGGACGATCGCGGATTCTCATTTTGTGAAATTGACCCTTAATGGGTAGTTTTCGATTCTAAGGTGGAAAC
Source organism: Psidium guajava (assembly GCA_016432845.1). Taxonomy (NCBI): domain Eukaryota; kingdom Viridiplantae; phylum Streptophyta; class Magnoliopsida; order Myrtales; family Myrtaceae; genus Psidium; species Psidium guajava. The sequence goes on from CM028225.1 coordinate 16,754,846, forward strand.
GATTTACTTTAAAACGGATCACTTCCAATTTTCATTAGGTCCCTTTAAATGTTGATTGCATCTTATCCCTACCTCTTCTAGAGAGAGGGGGTCGAGTTGTTGATTGTCTTGTTCAAAATGGTAAAATAGAAGTCAAAATCATAACCATAAACGTGCATTATTTCCGTTGACTCAGACAATAATTAAAGTGTTGTTTCCTAAGAGTTCATACGTGTAAAAGAATGTCAAACTACAAACCTGAATTGAAGTACAGATTGAGTGAACGAAATATAGAAGAATGATCCGAGCCCAACGAATTCACATTATATCCTTAAGACAAATTTGTCTTCTCCACAGGTACCAAAAGTTCTTGGACAATTGCCTCCCAAGAGAGAACGAATCACATTGCCTAAGAAGCGGTACTTATTCAAAAGAAACTTTCGAACTCAACTCCGTAGGATAATCGTACAATAAAGTATGAGAAAATGTCTAATGTACGCATGTATATAAATGTCCATTCGAAAAATAATAATTATAATAGTTTAATGAAGGTCATAACTATTCGAAAGGTTGTGTTCGGTCGCGACAAACCAAAACGTTGTGTTTGTTCATAGATGGTCGAACCAAACCGACTGAAGAGCGATCATGAATGGACATATTCGTTCAAAAAGAAAATTTTCAAAGACGGAAAACATGTCTGTTCAAACATTAATTTATCGTGCCTATTCAGTGAAAAAATAAAACTAATGGGTAATGGACTAAGTTCCAAAAATAATAATGATAATTAGGCTAAGACCCGAGCTAGCCAGCCGGTGGGCGGGCAGCGCTCATGTGTGGACCAAATAAACTTTATATAGGTGCTCTCTCCTCCACAAAAATGAGATATCCTCTGGGACCTAAACTCATTAGAGAAGCTCCTCTATTTAAACACATTTTCATTATTTCTTCTATTCAATGTGAAACTGCCTCAATCACACTTCTCATTCACATTCTCTGGGTTTTGGGATACCAAAATTCCAAAATAAAGCTAGCTTGTTTCGAGCGACTAAGTGCGGACTCAACGTAGAACTGTTCTTGCATTTCACATCATATAATTTTCTCATTATCACTTCCCGTCATGTGAACATGCATGCAGGTTTGGTGGTCTAAGAAACGAAATTGATTTAGATGCTTCTTTGCTCAAGAAAAAAAAGAAAAAAATGGCGGCCGACGACAATAATTTAAACCCTAAATGAGTAGATAATTCTCCCAGAAACCTACCAAAGCATGAAATTATCCTCCCACGAAAATTCGACTCGGACTATCTACCACGTATCTAGTTATTCCCGACTCTTGCATTATTGATTGAGCAACGGTTGCACGAACCAAGCGTACGTCAAGCCCGGTGCATCTCGATTGTTCAGATGACACGCATCCTACGTGGGACCCACTTGAATCAGCGGCCGAGAAACGTCAAGCTTGTTGCGGGCCCGTGGCAAGTAACAACGCGTTCCTTTTCCCCCATCAAGAGAGATTTCGGAGAAATTACCAAATTTTTTGATAATTTATTAATCCAATCCTAAACATTTCAATTGTATCAATTTAATCCTAAATTTTTTAAAATTTTATCGATCTAATCTTAAATCTTTTTAAGTTTTGTCATTTTAGTCATAAACTTATTATTTGAGTAATTGACTGGAAAGGCTAAATTGGCAATTCGTTTAAAGGTTTATGGCTAATTTGGAAAATCATTAAAGTATTTAATACTAAATTGATGTAATTTAAAGATTTAAGTCCGAATTGTCAATAATTGAAATATGTAGGATCGAATTGACATAAGGGCGATAGATTTACGGCTTTTTGGACATCATTCCCGAGATTTCAAGTGTGCGGCTCCTCATTAGGGTCTCGAATTCTATTATTCATCTCTTGTGGCACGTTCCTTCTTCTAGTCCATTCCATCCCATTCCCGCGTGCACTATTGGAATAATAGTAAAAAAGCAAAAACGCGTAGAATAAAAAGTCCAATTTCGTACACTCCTTTTGTTTTTTTTTTTTTCCTTCCTTCCTTTTCCTTGCGTAAGAGATCCTTCAAAAAAAAAAAGGAAAATCAGGATCAGCTGGCGGAGCAGATTCCCCGCGAGGGACAGCGATCGTTGTTCTCTCCCCCAAACACGCGGAGGGCGGCTTTCGTGGTTTTCTAGGGTGTCTTCCCGGGAACATTCGGACATTTGATTGAGTATTGAATATCGGTGTCGCCGTACATGGCAAGTTGATGCTTCTTCCTAGCACGATCGCAATGCCTCTGATGATGTTTAAGTGCTGCGGATATGCGACGCGAAAAATATCTTATCAAGTTACCTAATAACTTTTCGGATCCTCGGATTCTCGCAAATTTCGTGTATTATCGATTCCCCGAACGTACACATCATGTGTCCCTATCTATAAATTGAAGCTATCGAAACTTCCACAAATTTCATGTATTATCGATTCCCCGAACGTACACATCATGTGTCCCTATCTACAAATTAAAGCTATTGAAACTTCCACAAATTTAAAGTTGCTAAATCAAAGGATTGGGATTCTCCAAATCAGTAAATTTGCCCCGCTATGAAATCCACCATTAAATACTCGAACATATATATATTCAGGGCTTATCTAGATTTCGCCTATATTCTTAATTGAACAATTGCAATGAAATATTACTTTTAGTGACCACCTTTTGTTATTACAATCTACTAGCCACAACTCATATTAATCATACGAAGATAACGACCACCTTTCGAAAACCGCACATCTTGGGGATCACTTGAGACCAGCAACCATTGATCTGGGTTAACAAACATACATGGAAATCGCGACCTCATATTTCTGCCATGCCGCCGCCGCTCCGTCGCGCTATCGAAACCTCGCCTCTATGCGAGTCTTGGCACCTCTATGCGAAAAAACAAACTAGGCATGAAATTGCACGAACAACAAAACCCTACTCAAACTCTACCACGGAAAGACCCCGCGAACGATCACCTCCTATCATACATAAAGGCCTCTCCCTTTAACCCGTCAAAAGAGGCAACGTCAAGAAATAACCACCGGATTTTCAATGATCTGTCACTGTTGTAATATTAATTTTATACTGTCAATCAAATTCAATAAAAGTCCTAGTTCGAAAAAGACATTGCCTTGGAACTACCTACGTAAAGTGAGACCCGTTAGAGAAGAACAAGAAAAAAAAAAATTGGATTGCCCAATGCAGAAAATGATCAATGTCACCATCCATGTCAAAAGAGCTGTCTGGCTCCACCATCTTCACAAGTGTAAGCTAACCCTAGCTCTCTAGGATTCACCAAAACATAAGATTAAAAAAAAAAACCAAAAATAAATCAACGAATAATAACCCAGAAAAATAAAGAAATCCTAGAAAAACAAAACCGCCTCGCTAGCTTTCTTCACCGTTTTGCAGATAGGACAAGAGCCCAGAAGAGGCTCACACGCCAGGCAGCATCCGACGTGCCTGCAAGGCATGAACAACACCGACGACTCTCTCGCATTACAGCACCGGCAAATTCCGGCGCCCGTCTCGCCAGTTCCCGGTTTACCGCTCTCTCCGTTTGGATTCGTGCTCCCCATCGTCGCGCGACTACATGACTCCCCATCGTCTTCTCCTGCATTTCCATTGCTGCCGCAAGAGCTCGAGCTCCTGCAACAGGGGCTGTCCTTCAGCTGCTCGAGCGTGTTGCTCAGCGATGTGGCCATGGCCTCGTTCTCTCGGGCCACCCTTTGCCACTCCTGGCCCTCCGCCTCCAGCTTCCTCAGGAGCTCCTCCAGCTCCGCGGCTTTTCTTGCCGCTTGGGCGATCTCTTCATCCTTTTGCATCAACAAGATCTGCACTCTCGATTCGATCTTCCTCGTCATCGACTCGACTTGCCGCTTGCTCTGTTCGTGCACCAGCCACCTCAACCTCTCGTTCTGAAATTGCCAAACATTAATAAAATTAAAATTAAACGGCATGAAATGCTTCTTCGACGTGCATAACAGATAAGATAAAAGCAGGATCAGGGATGCAATTCTATAAGAAGTCTTATGGTGCCGTGCCCGGTCAGTTTTGTGGTTCACCTGTAGTCTAAGGAGGTGGTCGATTTCTTGGCCGTGCGGATCGAGTTGGAAAGGGAGGCTCTGGTAATAAGAAGAAGAAGAAGAAGCAGCAGCGACTGGGGCTGCACCGTTGCCAAAACACCAGTTTCCATGGCTCCTCTGGTCATGATTCTGCAGCTGCTGCTGCTGCAAGAACAGCTCCAATTGCAGTTGTTGTTGTTCTCTCTGTTTCATCCCAGAAAAGCCATTGTCTCGTCCACAACCACTGTGGTCGGCGGCAACGGCATAACCTTGAGAAGAGCCCCACGTTGGTACCCCAACGCCAACGTTATTCCCAGGATACAACTGCGCTTGAATGGCCATTTCTCTCCCGTCCTGTAATACCACCACACCAATCAAACCAATACCCACTTCCCCAAAAGCCTTCTTTCAGCCGATTTCGGTTCAAACCAATACCACCACACCAATCAAACCAATACCCACTTCCCCAAAAGTCTTCTTTCAGCCGATTTCGGTTCAAACCCAGAAAAGCCTTTGCCTCGATTTCCTTCAACAGAGCTTTTCAAGAACTCTCTGTTTTTCCTCCTCCTCTATTGGGTTTGTGCCGGGATTTGAGGGGGCATATGAAGAAGCCAAGCGTGGATGGAACGTTATATAGAGAGAGTAAAGACTCAGAAGAGGAGGACTTGGGTTCCAATTAATCAACACGGATCGAATTAATCAAAAGCAGGGGAGGGGTTCCTTAGTAACTGAAAAACTTGGAAAAGGGTGCTCGGATCTCTCTCTCTCTCTCTCTCTCTCCCTCTATCTCTCTGGCATGATCTATTAATAACGATGGCTTGGCTTGAACGAGCGTTAAAGATATATGGGGGGAAGAGTCTTTGGGACGCGGTAAGCAGCAACGTACACATGCAGATTTTGTGACTGAACTATCGGGTCAGAGGTTTTCTGTTCACAAGAGAGAGAGAGAGAGACAGAGACTGACAGAGCTGTTCCTGATTAGGTTTGTTTATTCATATGACATGGCAGAGGAGAAAGCAGGGGAATTCAATTCCAAGTGGGGCGCGAGAGACGCTCGAAGGTTGAGATTTATCAGCCTGTGAATGAGTCAGATTTCATATTTTAAGCAAAGAGAGAGATTTTGTCAGTTTCTTCTTTAAGGGTAAGGCTGAAAATTAGGGTGGGCAAAGCTTTTCGATTCTTCCCTCTTTGCCTTGTGAGCTTTCTTTTTCACGGATTCTCCCTTTTTTGGCAGGACTAAACTAGGGAATTTATTTCTTTCTTCTTAGGTGGCGAAGTCCTAGGGCTGGCTCCGTGGCTATCCACTTGATAGATTATTGAAGCTAATTTAGGTCAAGCAACTCCCCAATAGAGAGAAATAAAGTTAAGGTAATATAGGGTAAAATCTCCGGGCGATTCTAGGGTTTTCGGGGAACCATCAAGTTGGAAAGGCGATAGAACTTGGCCATTCCATAGATCTCGTTCCGAACGATTGCGGGGTTTTGCTTTTCGATCCAACGGTGAAAAGGATGCCTCGAAAGGACCATACACTCGTCCCAAAACATCAATCGATATTCCGATAGTATCGGACCGTAATATTTTTGGACACCCTTTAAGAGGTAATTCTTTTAGAGACTTGGTTAAATGAGCAAAAGCTTTGTTACATTTATTACCCTACTAGAAAAATTTATGTTGTTATGATCACACCCTTAGTTTCGAAAACCTATGGCTTGTAGATTACAATTAATGTTGCCATCCTCCTATTGTTCTCGCCAGATATGCGTGTAATTTAGGTATACCTAACAATAGTTAAGATATATGTCTAAAATCCGGAGACTTTGATCACGATATTCATCCTCGGGTGCATGCAATCTCAAGTTTCTGAAAAAAAAAAAAGAGAGAAAATATAGAAAGAAGAAGGATTGACATCTTTGAATCCAAGTAAATTCTAGGAATTAGGAGAGCGCATTTAATCACGACAGGTGATAACTTCTCGCGTTGATTAAAAGTCAAAGCACGAGTTCCGCAAAATGAAGGCCAAAGTCAAAAATTACAAATAGGAGTCATTCCAATTAAAAGCGAAAGGCAAAGCGTGAGTTCCCACGAAATTAAGATTCAGATTGTATTTTCTCGAAATTGGAGTGTGCAAAGAAAATATTTTGAAACTAGAGATGTTCAAGAATGTAGTTTAGGGGACACTTTAAGGATGATTATTTATTCTTTTGTAAATTTTACGCATTCTTCAGAAAAGATTTATAGATAGTTGAAAAATCATGGATGGCGGCATTTAAAAGGTAAAAAAAAAAATCATTTAGCTAAACAACTTTTTATGAGTCCTAAAATTCGTTTGGTAACGCAAATTCTGCAATAGAAACATGTTTGGTTACGCAATTTCATTTTTCTACTTTAATAAGAGTATTATTACTATTATTATTAGCTTCAGAAGTAGTTTTGGAGCCACTTAAAGAAGTGAAAAAAATGCACTTCACTTCAAAAGTAGAAAAATCAATTTTTGCTGAGAAGTAGAAGCAAAAAAAAAACTTCTTGGCAAAAATTGATTTCTAGAGCATCAGTGTTGCCATGCGCGCCCTAAATTATCATGCTTCCACATTTGGGAAAAATATTGAATACGCATTGAGATTTCCAGAGTTGCTTTCGAAGCCCTAATGTTTCTAATAATTGTCGGGAGATTAAACATTTGATAAATCATCAGAAAATTCACCATAATGGCAATCAGTAAATCACGATATCATACCAGACCATAAAAAAAAAAAGTCAATCACGATATAATAGAACGGATTAAGAATAGATTCAATACACAACGATCCCGAAATTCTAAGTCAAGACCGTGAAAGTCTCTCCGAGGTTTTTTTCCGTTTTTTTGACTCGCTTTCCTCGTTTAATTTCTGTGTTCTAAATTGCGGTAACGTCACGCTCAACCAATTTAGAGAATTACTCGTCAAATACCATCTTCGGATCAATTTGGTCCCCCTAAAGACCCCTGGGTTTCAGGAATTTGATCCGGTCATTAAGGCCGGAGAGCATTATGTATGTTAGAGGCGTAATATTTGTTAATTAATCAAGTATATTTGATTGAAAACCGGTTACATTCTTCCAGGAAGAATTCATTCCAACTGATGAGGAAATAGAAAAACTTGTGTTGGACCGTCTCATTAATCATAAAATGACATTTCCTGCTAAACTATAGCTACGTCCACATGTTGCGCTTTTCTATTTTGAAATTGATCGGCGTCCGAGGCTCTTTGAGCATCCGATCGATCCCCATCAAGTGCGATAGTCCTCCCCGTCCCACATAAATCCAGTTTTAAACATTTTAATTAGATCGATTAAGCCATAAACTTTTGCATTGGTATCAACTCAATTCATCCGGTCAATTTTGATTGGGAATCACTGACATGAACGCTAACGATTTTATGAGCCATGACCGACACTAACACAAAAAAATTTGATAATTTTTTATTTTGATAAATTTTTTTTTATTGTGGGCAGCAAAGGTCGTAGCCCTCGTCTAGGCCACAAGGCAATCTCTCGCCAAATGTGCCTAGCTACGCAAGTGGCCCTTGCCAAGTCGCGAGGGTCCAGCCCTTGCTAGATCCGAGGAGGGCAACCTCACGCAGGCAAGGGCTCCACCCTCGCGGTTTGGGCGGCTACCGCAATGATAAAAGAAAAAATAAAAGAAAGAAAAAAATTATTAAAAGAATATAAAATTTATCCACATCAAATGCCGGTTGTGCAACAAAAGACGGCCAGAGTCCATGATTGTGGTTTTTGGTCAAAATTTGTCAAATGAACTAAATTGATACTAATAAAAAAGATTTGGGACGAAATTGGTGTAATTGAAAATTTTATAATTGAATTGATATCAATAACATCGGTTTAAGGTTTTTTCGGTATTTCCCCCCCCCCCCCCTTAGTTTGTACTTATACGACGGTAACGACAACAAAAATCAAAGTAGCAAATCCAAAACATTTGCAGGAATAAATTAAATGAGAGTAAGCCACGTGGAGCAAGGAGCATCATATGAGGAATTCGTGTGTGCTACGTAGGGACGCAGAAAAATTTGATAAATCAAGTTCAGACGTGCCGCACCAAGTCGAAATTGACAATTATACAAAAAAAATTGGCCTTCGATTTCATACGTGCCTTAGCGTCATGAATTGATACACGAAGACTCGTCCGCTTCTAGCCATGTGACGTAATTGGCAAGTGCAAAGACGATTTTTCATTTTTTTTATTTATTATTTATTATTTTAATGATGATGCTTTGAGGCTGGACACGTGGGTCCTTGGGAGATATAATTTGAAGCAGCTTTCTCACGAAGGAATCAGGTCGCCAAGATTGAATTTTCCTGCGGCAAATAATGCGTTAATTTTCAAATCCTTGACGGCAGTGTCCGTCTTTCTAGGAGTGACACCTTCCTTAACCTAATTTTCGTGGCCAGAGATTAGTTAGAGCAGCAGTCGAAGGACTGGGGAGGCCATTGGGGTTCCTTTCCATGGAGTCTAGAAGGAGGGGGTAGGCATGCATGCTTGAGGGAGAACTTCTTTAAGGATGGATCATAAGATTCGGTTAGGCTCGGGAACCGACCGGAATTGAGCACGGTCAGTCGACGGGGGAGAATTGGTTCGGTTCCGGCTTCTAGAAAGTCGGGATCGGCCTAGGGCTAGTTTGATTCGAGATTCCAATTTCGAACGTCTGAACGGTCCCGGGATCGATTTTAAAAGCTTCTTTTTTTCGAAGAAGTGATTTCAGCTCGCTATCAAAGTGCACCTAATTGAATGAAAATTGACCGCGCTTGCCACTCCATCAACATCACTTTGTTTCCTGGATCAAGCAATTGCCCCTTGCAAGTACTCGTTTGAATTTTAGCCAAAGATATAGCTACATCATTTTGCCAATACCTAAAGGTTGCAAAGTCCATTTCGGACTCAAAATTTAATGTTCTAGTCACACTTTTCTGGCCACTTTTCTGATTCTTGTTTGCTTTTGCTTTTTTTTTTTGGTCAGATAAATTTAGTGGATTTAGACCAAATTTGCTTTTGATGATTTACTTCTTGTTCCTTTCTAAATAATCAGGCTAGGTTTAAATTATATGGACAACTCAAATCTCGAAATCTGAATAACATAAAATAAAGGGTCGGCTCTCGGATAGAGACTAAGACAGACCGGTTCAGTTTCAGCCGCAATTTCTCCGAAACAAACCTTTTCTAAATTTCGCGCTCTAAGTTTCAAACCCTAAATTGGTCCGTCTAGACCTCGAGGCACGCCTACACTTTCGTTTAAGTTCCAAAGACTTTTCGTAGCAAGTCCTTGCTAGACGACAAAGTTATAAAAGGGCATTCTTTCTCATTTTAACGTAAATACAAAACATGAATGGCGAATGCATGTGGGACGTATGACAGGATTAGGTTCATTATCACCGACTTGTCGTTTCTAAACTTGCCCACTTAAAAACTTGCCCTTCAAGAACGTAAGCCCTCCCATCGTCTCCAATGCCTATCTTCTAACTTTGAATAATCATCCTAGTTAGCACAGGGTCACATCAGAAGTCATTACAGGAATCTACGTAAATCCCCACATATGTCAAAACAAATCTCCGTGGGACAAGTGCACATAGCTCCATGAGACCCATCAAACCCAAACTGAGCAAAGTGGGAAGCCGCCCACCAAAGAAGACATCGAGAAAATGAAGAAAAAGAAAGGAAGGAAGAAAGGATTGGAATTTTGAGAATGTATTCTGTGACTTTCAATGTGATGCGAATCTTGATACACCTTGGCTAAATGGTCGACAAGTCCCGGTGCTAGGGTTTGAGGGCAGGACCCATTTTGGACGGTAAGCAATGGATGGATCCGGAATCACCGGGGGGGGGGGGGGGAGGGGGGGGGCGGGGGGAATTTGTCCAATGTCAGCCGGATTCGGAGATCCACTTCCACGACAACTAAAGTCCACCCAAAAAGATTAAGAAAGAAGAAAAAAAAAAGGGTTATTAATAAGGGAGAAAGAAGTGATGTTTTCACATTGAGAGCATGCGAAAAGGATCTTCACGGGGTTGAAAGAGACAAATTTTGACGCTGTAGATGCCTAACTTGCTCATCTTTATGTTAACGCAAAGTAAGCATATTATTTCTTGCTATAGGTTTTCAAGTTTACTAGGGAAGTGTCATTACTTAGGGGTTGTGCCGGGTTCGGAGGTTAAATCATGTCTGCGTAGGATGTCGTGGAGATCTTTTTGACCTGATGAGCTCGGATCGAGCTCGCTAGGCAATGACTTGGCTTACCCCTGATCTTTTCTAGTCGGTTTTGTGTCCGTCTATGTCATCCTGACTGCGTTAACTCGTCATTGGTGTCCTCATGAAACGTAGTAAGCCATCATGCATCCTCTCGACACTCGACAACTTGTTCACTGCTCATACCCCTAAACCAGGATTGCCACATTGTATGACGCTATTCGTTAATCGTCCTAGTCCTCACACCACAAGCACCCCATTAGTTCATTCATTTGGGGTGTTCTTTGGGCATATGTGCTTCCTCACATATCGGATCTTCGATATGTTTTTAACTTTGGGATTTTGGCGGTCGAACCATTAAAACTCTCCACGACTGAATCCTGACATTTGGGTTAAATGGAATTGCCACTCCTCCTCTCATAGCATTTGGGGGCGAAGCCAACATTTTTGCGAAGTAAAGAGACTTGGAGAGCAAAAGCTACTCACAATCTCTTGACTACCACTATTCACTTAAACTACAATCTCAATCTCGCTTTCTTTTGCAACTATTGTCGCCAATGTAGCCTCTATTATTGATGAATTGTCATCACGTCCTTATCCAATCAGGAAAAAAAGAAAAAAAACTCGAGTGATTCGCGTCTTTTTAAAAGCAAAGTCATCTCTCCAAATTCATGTTGCCAACAATCTCAACCTCTATCATTCAGTTTCAAGCCAATTCCCTCGTCGTCATCAATGCTGTTGGCGCCTATTTCCACCCATGCTACCTCCACTACGGACGGATTGCCGTCGCTTTCACCACTTTGATAGTTACTTGATTGCCACCTCCAAAGTTGCTCCACAACGCAAGGTGAGCACAGAATTTATCAATCTAGGAACCTTTTTTTGGAAGTATAGTAGAAGCTATCGTTTCAAAAGTAGTTTCCTACGAAATTCACACGACAAAGGCATGTTGATAGCTACTTTATGGTCACCTCCAACATCGCTCCACGATGCAAAGATAGCACAACCATCTGCCCCTTTAGTAGTCCCCTTCCATCCTAAGTTAAACACTCTAACAATCTACAAATTTCTCTGACAAAATCTTTTCAAAATATATAATTAATGTGAGTTTATATCAAATTATACCCTTTTTGAAATTAACCTCATCAATTGGTGTACAAGATCACGATTTCCAATGGGTTGGGATTTTATAAATTTAGGATCCTAATCTCAAAAGTAGTACCATCACATACACAATAGTGAGATGTACCTCTTTTTTTTTTTTTTTTAAGTTTCTCTTTTATTTCTTCCTTTCGTTGTCATTACATCATGATCTTGTTTCTTCTTCTATTAATTCCCTATTTTAATTCTGCGAAACATCATTTGGCCGCTCCTATCATAGTGCGACCCCCCCTCGTGGACAAACTACAGCCACCACTCATGCCCTTTCCTCTCTCTGGGATTAAAAAATCGAGGCCCACTATCCTTAATATGCGCTAACGGGCATCAGAGGTTCACGACTTCCGATTTTGAGGTCGCCATTGATCGATGATCTCAAAGTTAAATGAAAGAAAAATACCCAACATTGAGCAAGCAGAGGGTAGAAGATGAGGCAATTGATTGTAGGGAAGTGTGGATAACAATTGTGGCGTGTGCTCGGGATTTGGATATAGGAGTGGGGGAGTTAGGAAAAATGGAAACTTTTTCTTTTTATGTTGGGTAATTATGGATAATTCATTATATTGCGTGATTAGGTTTTCGTCATCAAAGGTGGTAAATTTACACCTTAATTTGTGAGTCTCCCAATCCTTTGCGGACATCCTATCATGAAAAGCGTCGTTTATTGTAATTATTCATTGCCCATTGGACACAATTTGTGTTATAGGACAATCAATACAGCCTTAGCCGATTGAGGAGACGTAAATTCAGAAGAAATCAATTTTAGTGACACTACTTGTTCTCGAAATTTTGTCCCACATGCAATGCCCTCAAATTTTTGTTGGTGCAATTACCATATGCAATTATCGATAACGTAAATTTAGATTCCTACTTGAATGAGTTGAAAGCTCCTAGATCATATTGCACATCATATAGAAATTCGACAGGAAAAGTGTCAAAAAAGGTCCTAATCTGTTGCATGAAAAATATTCAATTTTAAACTTTTCAATTATATCATTTTAGTCCTAAACCTTTTGTATTTATGTCAATTGAGTCAATCTAGCCAATTTCGGCCGAAAATCATTAACATGGATATTATTCCTCCTACATAGAATGGTAGCATTGACGTGAGCATTTTTTTTTTCATAATTTATGTTTGTTTTTCTTTTTCTTTTTCTTTTTTTTTTTTGATGGCCGATGAGGCTTGCCAATGGCTAGATGAGGATTGTGACACCCTCACCTGGAGCTGGGCGAGGATGCGATGATCAGATCTGGCAAGGGCGTGCGACCCTTAATATCTAAAAGGAAAATAAAATAAAAGATTAAATTTTTTTTAAAAGGTTCGCATCAGCGACAATCTTGCTCGTAGGACGATTGGCTTTCACATCAACGATTTCAGGCCAAAATGGACTAGATAAACTCAATTGGTACAAATGCAAAAAGTTTAGGACTAAATCTTTATAATCGAAAGATTCATAACTGAATTGATACTAATGCAATAAGTTTGTGAATTTTTTTTTTTTACAATTTTCTTGAAATTCGACCACTAACATTGTTGTCATCCCCTATGGGTTCGAGACGACAATGATTATGATAGCGAAACGTTCACGCAAAATTTAAAAAAAGTAACGATGACATGTATTTGAATAAAGGAAAAACAAAAGTTTCTTGCATTTGGCACCGGAAAAGAATCAAAGGGAGGAAAGAGACTTGGGGAGAGAGATGATGGCCCATGTGATGCCCACACAGGCAAGGCATGAAGACCTCAAGACGAGAGCCTGTCCTTTTCCGCTTGGGACGGTTCTAACATCTGCCCGAGGAAGAGGAATGGGGCGTGCCTGTGATGGTGCTTTCCATGTGAACGCAACACCGTAGCCCGCACAAAATCAACATCCAACATCATCACCAACACCTCTCTGGTTTGTCCACATTGACTAGAAGCTAAAGAAACCCTCTAGTTGCGGGACTCTGCGCGGAGGCTATCATTGGAGTACTCCGTGGATAGCGCCAAGAATCCAATACACCACCACTCGATATCTAACCCGATCCTTAATCCAATGACATTTTCACGTTTAATTCATCGTAGAAAAAAAAAAACCGGTACCCAAACTGAGGTAAGAGTGCGGAGCGGCTGAGCACGAGATCGAGTAAGGACGAAAGAGAACGAAGAAAGATTCAAAAAGGTAAGTCAAATTTAAATAAATTGCAAATCCATTTATGACCCTTTTAACATTCATTCATATTATGTTTAAACTCATTTATAACTCATTTATTGAGTATAATTAACTCACACAATAATCAATCACATTATATATGGAGAAAGAAATGGGTGTATAACCCATTTCGAGTCTACTCTTAACCACCGCTTGTTTTTGTTCTTTAGCTTTCTGGTGAGGACAGTGGATGTGGACGCAGCTTCTGAGATCTCTCGCTTCCCAACAGTGCAGCTTAGTGTTGGGTTGTGCAGCATTTGGGTGCACATGGCTTGTTCACCTCCTTGACCACCCACCCCCTATTGGCTAGAGCTATTCGTCCAATGGGGTGCTACGGTTTTCTATGCGCTTGTGCTTGTGTTGCCGCAGTGCCTTGGCCACTTCAATCCGATTGAATAGTCTTGCTAGAGGGAGTTCCTGCTGCTCTGCCCGTGTCCCTCAGATCGAAGTTGAAGTTATGAGGGCCCGGGATCAAATTTTTGTGCTCCATCCCACGAGGACAAAAGGGTGCACTCCCCAACACACATACAAATATCTTAGGACTGGCCACGACTGATCAAATTATGGATAAACGATATAAATGGTCTCTAAAATTTGGCCCAACGCATAGTGTGGTCTTTGGACTTCAAAATTCGTTCTCCATGCCCCTAAGACCGGTTTCACAATTCCATCTTTAAATTTTTGATTTGTTCAACGTGATTTCCTGGATTTTGATAAATGTCCAATTTAATTTTTAGATCGTGTGAAAATGTTCAATATTGTCTTTTTTATTTATTTATTAGTAGGGTAGGTACATATGATCTGTCTTTATACCAGATACCATGGCAACGGGATAATCATCTTTCCAAGGAAAAAAGAAAAGTCCCGGGGTGTGCCCAAAGATTCTGCCGTGTGCAATGCTTCAGGGTAGGCTTGGTGATAGAGACGAGACGTGAATGATAATCTAATCCTCCCCGGAGTCCCACTGCTTAAAGATGTCTGACCTAGTGACCCACCAGTAGATAGATAGATAGATAGATAGGAGGAGGAGGAGTCCTGGCGTTTGTGATGCGCGTGACAGAGACTTCAATGGACCGTTTCAATGCCCCACATAATGGAGCCCGAGCTGAAAAACAATCCAGGAAAGATGCCCAGAAGAAAAGGCCGAAGAGAAGAAAGAAAGAGGGAGAAAAAAAGGACAGATCCCCCATTTTACATTCATCTTGGGGACTGTCTGATTGAGTTAATGAAAAGGAAAAGTCGTACGTGTGTCTTCATGTTCGGTCACAAGACTTTTGTTTGTTGCCTGCTCTTGTCCCTCGTCCTGTCCTCGCTTGGCGAACCAAGGCCTCGCCTGCTCGCTCTCATTGATCTGGAACTCGTTCATCGTCGTTGCAAGCAACGAAAATACGCCGAGAGCCGATGATCAATTGTCCTAATAGCTTAAATCGACAAGAAATTGCGCGGTTTAATATTCCAAATACGTCTAACACTCCCATCACAAGCAAGCCAGGCTTTGGTCTAAACTCAACCTGAGAATATGCAATTGAGGAGACAAATTGGAGCCTGAAAATGTTCGAACTCATGTTCTAGTATTATATGAAATTTTGTAGAACTACCGTTAAATATTTTAAAATTTTAAATTGATAGATGAGTGTGTAATTTTAACATTTTAGATATTGTAACAGTAGGAAAGTAATCTTCATTCAATCTTTCATCGGAGAGACCGGGTCACATGGCGATCGTGTAGACGTGCATGCGTGGCTCGTGAAAATCCATAAAGTGGAAGAAGGTCCATGGGATGCCGACCCACCTCCCACCAAACATTACTGGTTTGTCCCTATGCTATCAGTCCCTTCGTACTATTGAAGTTTCATAAACGGGGTGTCAGCATGATTTGTGGCTGGATTTGATGTACGTACCAAATCTGTGGATTAAATATTTTTTTTTGTCAGCACCTTGGCACATACATTTACTGAACATCTTTCTAAGCCTGAGTACTTGGACTAGAATAATAAACAAATGGAAAAAAAAAACTTTAGGGCTTTGATAGCACAACAACTCGTGGACAACCACGAGAGTAATAACATTTCGAAATCCACAAATACTCGAAGGATTGGATCACATAACAATTTTCAATTATTTGTTATTGTTTCATGGTTTATCTCAAAGTATATTAAGGACATTGACGTGATCATTATACGAAACTCTAGTGTTGATTGGAATTAATTTAGAGGTACGGCTTGATGTACTCAAGAGGTTAGAAAAGTCTATGTGTGCACCCGGACTAAGTGAGCTAACTTCATCTCAGCCATCTGGGCAACTCCCAGGTCCACGTGATTCGATGGTTGAGATGAAGTGGGTCCACACTCATGGAGTGTATGCGAAAATATTTTTATAGTATTTCGATCGTATCTCGCTTAATAGTAAATTGGGTATTCTTTTTAATTGATTTGAACTTGTTCCTAGCGCGATTCTGGCAAGCCAAACAAGGACATAGTCTTGTAATTTACCTTGACCAAAGTCATGTGAAGTGGGGTCAATGTTTGGTGAGATCTTCAACATTAATCTCCTCGTAAATGATAGCCGAAACAAACGAAGAGAGAGAGAGAGAGAGAGAGAGAGAGAGAGAGAGAGAGAGAGAGAGAGAGAGGAAAAAAGCTTTGGAGGGCTTCCCGTGCAATTACTTACTTTGACTTGCATGCACAGTTTGCTTTTCCACCAGTAGTCCTACGTGGGTGAGTCACGTTCCCTTCTTTACATAAACGTTGTGCGTTACTCTTTTTTTTTTTTTTTGTCTTGTCCGGCTTATATTTCTAGAACAAAAAAATCCTTTTGACTTGCTCTTCCTGCCCGGAAGCTCACTTCCAAACGCAATAGCACAGAAAAAAATGTCCGTTCATTCAAGTTTGAGCACGAGCGATGTCCATGACTTACCATCATCGAATATATTGCATGGTTGAAATAGGTCCCGTTAATTGTGGACGACCCCGGTCGTTCTTTTTGCTTACCCCTCAAAAGGGAACGTGATCGAGAAACTCTTGTCTAGATCCGATGTCCAAGGCCCAAATGCCACCACGGTCGTCGCTCTCGTGGGGGTACTAGGTAGCGCCAACGTAAGATAAGGCTTGTATGACCAATCGTCCTGGCAGATTCTGTTTAGTACGCCCGATCCTTTTAAGAAATTCCAAAATAGGGGAGGAGAACTTTGTATTCGATTAGACCCCGTCAAACAGGTGGGCATACACGACAACCCATTTAAGATCTATTTATTACAATGCAAATTTAGAGCGCGTATAACAATACTTCTTCTCAAGAAATCAAATTTTTGCCATAAGTTGGTTTTTCTATTTCTACTTTCGAGCAGAAGTTGATTTTTCTATATCTGAAAAAAAAAAAGCTTAAGAAGCAGAAAAATAAAAAAAAAATTACGTAGCCAAACGGATTTCTGCTTCAAAAGTTGCATCACCAAACAAATTTTCGCTCGGGAAACACTTCTAGAATAGGAATTCTACTCCAAAAGTACTCTATTGCACGCCCTTAGTTATTCATAACGCCGTGGCCCATACTCAAATCATTTCCAATCCAATTCATATTCCTAAAAAAAACTTTCATATTTAATCAAAATTTACGAAAACTCATACTCAAACTGATCAGGTGAGTGAGCGCGAGATTGAATGAATGCGAGAGAGAATGGGAAGAAGGAGTCATAGAAGTAAGTTGCGTCTAAATACGAAGAAAATGAATTTATGATCTATTTAACAGCGACACTCACATTATATTTAAACTCATCTATGATCTATTCGTTGAATATAACGAACTTATATAATAACTCAATCCATCATATATAAAATAAGATATTAGTTTATGATCCATTTTGATATGTCTGTGTTCGATAGACATGCAAAAGTAATTTTGACAAATAATATTCGGATATGGTTATAGGCAATTCCCCTTTCCCTAAACCTTAGCTAAGACGCGAATCTCCCATAGCATTAAAAAAACACATCCTGGTTTGAATTTTCGTGCGAGACTCTGTGTACACGTTCACGCATGCGCCAATCGATGCAGTGCATGTGTTCCGATGGTGCCTCATCTGGCGTTGGGGCGTGATTAAAGTTTGATATGGACGTGCGTCACTTAACGTTTTCCCAGCAATTTAAGGCTTTCGAAAGCTGATCGTCCCAGGATTTTGCATGTGAATGCGTGACCGAATTTAATTAAAGACAATCCAGATCGACAGGGGCGAGACATACCACGAAATTCATGCCGATGCTGATGAGGGAAAATGAAATCGTGCATTGGGGCCCCTAAACTTTGGGTGAATATGTAATTCGATCCATAAATTTTTACTTTGTACAATAAGGCTTCTAAATATACAATACCGTCCTTGAATTCTTGAATTATTTACTGTGATGCTTGAATTTCTGATGCATGTCCAGTTTAATTCTTGAACTATATAAAAATGTTCAATGATTAGAGATGACAACATTGGGATAACATTGAACAATTTCATATAATTCATGGACTAAATTGAACATGAATATAAACAAATAAAGAAACCAAAAGAAATTTCTAAGTCTCGAAGAGTTAGGAAAATGTTATACGTGATTCTACAAGTTAAATATTTGAATGTTTCGGGAAATTTCAAGTGCCTTGGAGTAGGTAAAAGTCAAAGTGCGAGCTGCGCTAGGCTCACACAATTCTAAAGTTGAACGCGAAAGTCAGACTCTTTGCCATGACCTAAGTCCCTATAAATTTCATACCAAAAAGCCTAGGAGAATGAAAGGTAATACCCACGAAGTCTTGAAAGAATTGTGCGCTATGCCTACCACGAGCATTTTGCACGGCTAAAATGGAGGATTAACCCAACCGACAAGGCAAGTCATGGACACTCGTGAACGGAGACCGCTAATTCTACTCGTCATTGCCTCCCTCCTCCTCCTTCCTCCCCATGCTTTAGGCATCAATAGGTTCCCTAGGGCTTAAGCATCATGGGAATGCCTAGAGAAAAAAGAGACGAACTTCTTTGATTTTTGCTCTACGGGCTTCCAAGAGCTTGGCCGGCCGACGGCATCTGAACTATGAGTTCGGCCGGTCTCAGATTTGTGCATCGCCAGTCTCTTCATGCCAGTCAGATTAAGATCGAATTGAAAGTTGGTTCGACAAAAAGTTTGTCTGGAAAATCATAAAAAAAAAAAAGCTCTAAATCTATTACATTTTTGTCAATTCAAGTCTCAAAGCTTTTTTATTTGGCTAATATAATTCTAAACTTTCTTACGATTTATCAATATAATTATTTGATCAATTTTGATCTAAAATCGCTGACCTAACAGTTTAGTTAGCGTCAATCGTTTTAAGTAGCACGGTGGACAGTTTTCGTTATTATATATATGTGTGTATCTTTCTCGTTGATCGCTTCTTTCCTTTTCTAATCTTCTTCAATTTCTTTTTTACTCCAACCCTAGGCAGACAAGGTCGCGGGCCCACCTTCCTAGGCCGCAAACAAGAGCTAGTGACCCGGCTAACCCAAGGTTGTACAAAAGAAAAAAAGGGAAAAAAAATGACAAAAAATATATAAAAATTCTGAAAAATTAAAAGATCTTTAAAAAAAATTGCAAAAATTGAAGGGCAAGAATCCTATGTGCCTTGCCGGATGAGATAATCGAGATGAGTAGATCTCCATGTCAGCGATTTCCAGATAAAATGAGCTGAAAGAATCAAATTGATAAATCATTAAAAGATTTAGAACTAAATTAATAAATCGTCCAAAGGATTATGACTTAATTGGCTAAACTAAAATGGTTAGAACCGAATTGGACCAAACAAATTACATGAGAAGGCAAAATCTGGCCGCTAGCCTTGGCGGCCGAGGTTTTTGTCGACACGCGTTGGTTGCAAAAGTCTGGTCGCGAAAACTTCTAGCGATTGTATATAGTCACCATAATTGACTTTATCGCCATCATTGACTTTTCTCCTTTTTTTTTTTTTGGATCGTAACCATCATGGACTATGGGGTCAGATTGTGAAGATCCTCAATTAAATGATTTAGCTAAAAAATCATCTCAATCAAACATCCTTACGTTACGATAGGAAATATTTCGAGGCTAACTAGTCACTAATATGTTGAGAAATTTTATTAGATTTTGAAGTTGACAAAAATGCTTTAATATCTTGAAAATTCTGTGTTGTTTTTTGAGGACATCTCCCTAATAAATTCACGTATTCAATTATCTGCTGACTGTTATATACTGATTACAGTATGTGTCATGGACAGAAACAAATTCTATTATTTCGTAAGCAGAATATATGCTAACCTTCATGCGATCCTCAAAGTTATTATAATCTTGATCATCAATATTTTTATGATATGATATCTCTCACTAACAGCTCATGATCTGGTTATTATTCCTTTCCCAAATTACATTGATTTATCAATAATCTTAAAGGTCATCTTCGTAACTTTTCATACGAATAATTCCTTTGTTAGAGACTTGATTTATGGATTCAAGGATTTGATTGTATGGGCAAGTAAATTTTCTCAAATCTAACCTTTCAACCTCAACGACTACATGATCTTTTTCATCAGTCTAGCGATGGCTAGTTTGAAGATTTTCTCTCGATGATTCTATCCAATGGGAAGCTTGGATTTTGAGGAGTTTATCAGGAGCACAAGACAGTATAGAGTGAGAGAGATTAAGAGCTCACCATCCATATTTCGATAGAAATGTACATTTTTCTATATTATCTTCCTTGAGCGGAACATTGCAATTCTTTGAGAGCTATTGTGCAATGTTAACAAGTGTGCAGCGTGGGAAAGGTTTAGGCAGAAGCGACACTCATTTCTATATTGAAGTGGTTGAGTATAAGCTACCTCATTTTATTGTAGTCTCTCATTTGATTGCTCAGTGAAATCTTGCCAGTTGACTATTAGTGTGAAAAAGTGGACGGAGGCTTAGCAAAAATCAAACGATCATAAATATTTGTACATTGCTTTCTATTCTCTTATTTGCATTTGTTTACGGTCTAATAGAAGTACTGCATAGTTCTATTCTTAATATCTATTCCTATCAAACTTGAAGTTTTTATTTTCATATTATTTTGTTAAGCTTGATTATAATCATATGTTCACCCCTTTAGGTGACAGCGTTAGCAAACAGCATAATATTCATTGAGAAGATTTTCATAAATCAAATAAGCCATCATAAAATAATTTCAAATCGTGAATAATGAAATGTCCATAAGATTCGAAAATGAATTAAAATCATAACCCAACCAAAAATTTTCAAACATCATTAGCAATGATGATCTTGCATTTCTTGCATACTTTTTTTAGGAGTGAGTAAAAAGAATTGACCAAATAAACAACTGCTTGGACCTCGATTTGGTCTAGTTCAAGGGATACTGATTCAATTTCCAATTGCCCACCAGATTGTCCAGATCGGACCAATTATTATTATTTTAATTTTATTTCTTAATAATATTTAAAAATAATCATTTAAATTCTTAATTATTAGGGAAATTTCTACACATTTAAAATGTGAACATTTGTTTCAAGTACATACAATCTGTTCCACCGGATCACTCGAGAACCGATCTTTCCTATTCGGTTTTTGATTTTGAGATGGGAACGAACCTGATGGGAAACTAATCATCACTCCTAACTTGTTCTTTCGGTTCAAGGATGAAAAAGGGGCTAATTGCTGATGTGGATGCCGGTCATTCCATGTGGTACGGTTGATGCTGACGTGAATTTTTTTTTTTGTATTTTTATTGTTTTCTCTTTCTTTTCTATTCTTTTGTTTATTAAGGGTTGGCAAGGGTGGCAACCTCCTCGCTGACTCTCAATAAAGAAAATAAAAAAAAATTTATACAGTAAAGAAAAAGTAAAAATATAAAAAAATGAAAAGACATTTAAAAATGTCCACATCAAAGCTAGTTGTGCCACGTAAAACAACCGAATTTCACGTCAATGATTTTCAATTGAAATTGATTGGATGGACTCAATTGGTACAAATGCAAAAGGTTTAGGATTAAATGAAACCAATAAAAATTTTAGGACTGAATTGACATTAATATAATATGTTTAAGACTTTTTTGACACTTTTTCCATATATGGAGCAAATTGTTAAATTTGGTATCCACTCTTTCAATGACCAATATAGCCCTTCCCCCATTATGAAATTATAGTAAATGTTCAAGCAAATTGGGAGGGAGAAAATTTTCATCTTTTTTTTTTTTTGTCTCAACCTTCCAGTTAGTGACATCTTATTTTTATGGTTACTTTCTTAACCATGTGCAAGTCCACTTCAAGGCATTTCGGCTAAAAAAGAAACCAAAAACATAGAAATTAGACAATAGCATTATTATTTTTTCTTTTATACTCATCGGAATTTTTTTTCTCCATTGTAGATGATTATGCCATGGTACTTACTTTTTTCTTATATGTAAATCCCTCCCATTTTCAGAAAGAAATCATATAAAATTTGTGAGATCATAATAAATTACTCTAAAAGTTTAAGCGTGATTTCTTAGCTACGACGTAATTGATTAGAATAAGTCCTTTCTACATCTCGTTGTCGATGAAGACTTTTGCAAGCCAACAATGTTTTTGATGAATTTCACTTAGATGATCATAATAATTAATGAAGTGATTCATATCTCTTGAACATATAGTGTAAGATAGTGCACTGCATACAGAGAGCAGAGATCATGTGTTCCAAATTGAAAAGCCCCCGCACCAAATTTAATTTCAGAGATTTCCCAGATGACAATCATACATTTCTGGACAACTTATTTTCTTTGGCTGAAGGGATGGGGATGAATTGAATCTGTTGTAGCATAACAAAAGTGATGGGATTTCAGTTTAATGAATCTCGGAGTACATTTTGGCTTCAACCCATGGCATACTTATGGGTCCAATTGCGAGCTGTCGAGTCATACTTAATTTTGTCGGTCTTGCACATGTGAGCGATCTCCGGGACGAGTGGGTCATCAGGGTTCGGATCCGTGAGCAACGAGCATATGGATAACAGTACCTGCGAGAATCACTTGTATATCGGTCCGGATTGACAAGGAATCAGATATGTTAGGGACAAATTCTTCAACTGGGTACTGGATATACCTTGGAGATTGTAAGGGCAGGACTCCACTGTTCCTTGAGGATGTCCAAGCATATATTCCCATTGCTATTGATGTTTGGGTGGAACACCTTGGTCTTGAAAGCAACCTGCAAAGTTTCCCCCAAAAGTTAATTCGAGAATTTCTCGGGTTTGAGCTGAAAATTACCCGAGAATTGAAGAATCGGCCTGATCTTGGCACCTTTGGAGGTTTGAAAGGATAATCAGGTTGGAAATGGATGGTCACAAGGAAGACTCCACCAGCATAAGGACTATCATTTGGGCCAATGATGGTTGCTTGCCAATGGAATATGTCCTCACCCACTGGACCTGAAATACACAACTCAAGCCCGGACATAATTTTCATTTTTTGTGGAGAGAAGTTAATCATAGTTTGAGCATAGAACCCATTTTAATCAAGGCCCTGAATATTCGTATACCTGCACTGCAGGAAGATGGGGGGTCTCTTTGCAAGTCCTTGAGCTCCTTCAGAATCCTTTTGGACGCCATTGAAGCAAATATGTTACAAGGTGAAGAAGAAGAAGAAGAAGAAGAAGAAGCGAACTGAAGGGGAACAGGCTGTGATGAGTCAAATGATATGCAGCTCTATGCAGTATGCCCAGCCAAATGGGAAGGTGGTGGCGGTGTTTATAATGAGGAATTTGAGGCGGTGGTGAGGAAGATGAGGGGAAGCTCGGCTGAATGATTCCTTTTGAAAGGAAGATGAGTGGGGAAAGAATCAAATTCTTGCACAAAAGAAGATGGGGGCAGGAATCATGCATTTAAAATCTGATGAACCTGAAAGACACGGCCTAAGTTCATCAGCAATAAAACCAGGATTTAACGTTATCGCTATCTTGTAATGACGCCACGTCGACATACACACGAGCGTGTCCTTACGCAAATGCACGAACGGGGAGAGAGTGTGCCTAGGCATTACCATAAATTGATGATCAGATCCATTTGTCACCCGATTGCATCCTTATTTCACACATGGCCAAGGTTAATTGAACCTCCTTTTTTTTTTTTTAAGTGAAAAGAAGCGACCAAGGAAACAGGTAGGATAGCTCCAGACAAAACAAGAAAAAAGAACAAAGAAAAGAAGAGGAAACGCCTCAAAGTAGTAAAATATTCATTGATTCCATTCACGAATGCAAGAGTTGCTTCTTTAGATAACCCCCCGAGGCACAACCCACCAATTGTCACAAACTGATTGTGCAAGCCATCTCTGTGGGGGGCGGCGGCGGCGGCACCTCAAGACTCCAATCCCTTGACCCTCAAGGAAAAGGCAATTCGCGATAAGCTGAAGCTCTTGAGAATCTTGGGACAACTCTGGTCTGTCGTTGAAGATTAAAAGGCAAATATTGATTCTGACATCTCAAAGATAGGCCTCACATCGTGCAACTTTATATCTGTCCCCTTCAAAATACGTTCTCTTTGCACTTAATGGCCTTCCAATTCTGTGTGCCTCTTCTTTCTGTGCAATTCAAACGCCTTACTTGAATGCCCCAAGTTTCATAATCACAGTCATCAGATTATGTCTCGCCTGGCAAGTTGCGTTTTAAAATTTTTGGGATTCGCGACTCGACAGCACGAGACAGAAAAAGTCCCAAGACACGGCCCCTTAGAGATGATGGAAAGGTAGGTCCTGATGTTAGAGAGAGAGAGAGGGGGGGAGGGGGGGAGGGGGAGGAGGAGGGAGGCATCCATGTCTACAAGGCTACAACCGCATCAACATGAACACCAGTAGTAGTAAAAATGCGGCTTTTACTAGAATCAGAGGGGCATCCATGTCTACAAGACTACAACTGCATCAAAAAGAACACCAGTAGTAGTTACCGAGAAAAACACATGCACAATGCACACTAGTAGGAAAAATGCGACTTTTCAACCAAAAGGAAAATAATACAACACTAGCTTTTATGAAATTTTTTGCTAGTTACCTGCATCTAAAGTTCACAATGACATTAGACCACAGACGAGGTGCAGCAAGCAGAACTGCAATGCTTTGTCAACATCTCCTAGGTTGTCAGTTAGGACTATTAACATCACTCATTTTATCCTTGTTTTGCAGTAGTTAATTACTTCTCCATACCAGAAAGGATTTCTTTCTTGTTGCTCTCCTCGTTGCGCTCATAATATAGAGCATGCCTTTTGGGCCTCTCTCTTCTTCCTTCGCTTCCGTTTAGGCGGCTGCAGGACCACCTTAATGGCAGCATCGAAGACAGCTTTCACGTTCTGCGATGCATGTAAGGAAATGATAAATACAACATGTAAATAATTTCAAATGTAAGTGAAATTGGATAATATGAACCTGCTGCGTTTTTGAACTGCATTCTATGTAAGCAGCAGCCCCTATCAGCTTCTTTAGTTCCTCCCCCTGCAAAACAGAAAGAACTTAAATGTTTCAGAGAAGCTTATGCGAAAATAAGTCCAAAAGATGTCAATAACAACCAATAAACAGTTAAAGCTGAAACTATCTAAAGGAAGCATAAAGGGTACCTGGGCTGTGGTAATGGGGACGGCGCCGGGGTGGTCTAAGAAGAACTGCTTATCATCTCGTAGATCTGTAAGAAATAATATGTCATTAAAATGAACAAAAAGAGGTTCTTTGAGAAAGCATAAACGAGACTGCAGTTTCATTTTATAGGGGATGTCAGTGCTTATTAGTGACCATCAGGTACCATCTCATAAAAGGCTAACAAGATCACACAAAAAGTACCGTTGCTTCCCAGTTATCCACCCAAGTATTGTGCAGGAAAGTTCACATGGATGACAAACCATTTTACAAGTAAACCTTTTCGTCAACAACAAATAGAAAACAGCAATCGCATTATTAAGAAAGTGATCTGACATGAACTCGTCTGCTAAATCACACTCAAAGCAGACACTATGAGTTCAATTACTACCCCGGGATTTGCATGAACCTTTGCACTGAGTAAGAGTTATTTTGACGCATACTGTCCCTGAGTTTACCAAACAAGATGGCTCTAACCTGGGAGCATTCTCGGTATATACTTGGGCGAAAAAGGAAAGAATTAAAGGGGTGCGGTGCAAGAGCAACTAAAATCAAAGTATAAAAAGCCACACTCTAAATAAAATATTTGAAACAAATTATGTTCAATGAAATAAACAAAAAAAAATAGTGGCCAAAAATATAAAGAACTAGCAAGCTAGATAATTGATTCAAAGGATTATAAATACTTTCAGATAGAGAATATCCACAATGTATGGAAACACAAGCAATTGTACTTAATTTCAATGTAGCTTCAGCAAGCAGGTAACTGCTACTGTACCTGTTTTAAATTTCTTATTTTGAGAATAAAAGGTTTTTTGCTGGTAAGAAAACATTAGGTTCAGTGCTATCAATATTGTCAAGTTCCAGGAGTGCAATGCATTCTTATTGCAACTATTCTGATCTTCTCCTCCGGACCTTCCCTCCTAAAAATCAAATGTGTTCAACTGATCTAAGTTATTTTCTTTGGCTACCCAAATCAATTAGTACAATAATGTTATACAAAAACACACTCATTAGCACTGCGCTACATGTAAGGAATAGGATCACAAGGGAAACTTAACCCGTAAAACTTTTGCACTACTTCAAGTACATAAGACAAATTCAAAAGTTTTCTATTATAAGCAAGGTTCTAAATTGATTTTAATCTGTAAACCGTCATGGCTATGAGAGAGAGAGAGAGAGAGAGAATTATTTTGAAACCCAAATGGTAGAACCAAGCAAGTGTTGGTCTGCGGTCAAACTGACCCTACCAGTTAAGCTTTTCGGTCCAATTAAAGTGAATGCAATTAAATAACTTTATGTATACAAAATAATGCACTCTTGAAACACAAGTTCGAAAATATCTCATAACTTTTTGAAATTTCAAAAGAAAAGAAAAAGGAAATAAGCACATCATCACTGCTGAGATCGGATGGCTGGGCAGCACCCCTTTGATCCTTGAGGTCGCTTATTCGAGACTCATCACCAGCGACTAAATCCTTTCCGTACACAAATGAAGCCTACAGATGGTAGTAAAAATATTTAGCTGGTCCATAGGGCCAAAACCGATTCTAAGAAAACCAGACCAAGTCCAGCTCACCCTGATTTAATCAGTTGAACTGGCTGAGTGGTCCACCAAAGACATGCAGGCCATACTCATTTTAAGATCAATATCATGTCGCAAATCAGGTGAGAACAGCTAATGCCATTCAATGATTAAATGCATAGCTAATGGGCACACAAAATTACAATCTCAAAAAATGTATGATATGGCATTGAGATAGACGCCAACAATTGAAGTAAATCATATTATACTACCGTCAAGGGTATGGTATCTGCTACTGAGTAATCGAAGAATGAAGGGAAAGCCATAGACTCTAACCAAGCTTCGTCCCAACAAGAATAACCGGAACACCAGGTGCATAATGCCTCAACTCAGGAATCCACTGAACATTGAGGGAAAAAACATAAGATCAACAAATGTTGTCCGATCATGCAGGCAAAGAGAGAAAACAGAAATCGAGAAAAAAACTTAAGATGGGCAAGACTTACCTTTTTGGCAACATTCTCATAGCTAGCCTTGCTTATGAGAGAGAATGCAAGCAGGAAGACATCTGCTCCATGATAACTTAAAGGTCTCAACCTATTGTAATCTTCCTGACCTGTGGCATTGGAAATTGGCATCCTAGTCAGAATATGAAGAAATGGATCTCGGACAAAACATAGTGAAGGAAATTTCATCATCAGAGATTGAGAACCAACCAGCAGTGTCCCACAACCCCAGATTAACAGTGCTTCCATCAACAACCACATTTGCACTAAAATTGTCAAATACAGTTGGCACATAATCCTGCTCCAGAGTAAAATAACATGAGAATCGAAAGATAGCTCTTAAATTCAACAAGGCGCAGATCAATAATCAACATAGATACGATCAAATGGTGAATTCATAACCAAACTTAGTTCAGAGTACATATCCAGCATTCAGTTTTTCAAGTGTAATGCATGCCCTAGCTAGAGAAAACACCCTATACACACACAAAAAAGCATGACACATACAGCCGATAGCAAGTGCTACAACGTAACTCGTTAAATTGTCCCCAGCCGAAACATAGTTTACCTTCGAAATATAAAGGCATCTTACAATTTGATAACTTGGTTCATTAAGTCACTAGTAATTTGTGCAGGCAAACAGATTAATCTTTCTCCCACAGTAAACAATCCTTTAGTAAATAATCTTCCTGATCCACACTACAATGTCAGATACCTTCAAACAACCAGTATTCATCGAATAACACCTCCCACTACAGATAACCAATGACACCGATATCACTTTGCAAAGAGGACAATTAGTGAGAGTATTCAAAATTTCACCCAAAAACAAACTCATCAAGAGCCAAACACTGAGAAGTTTTGCAGAAATCCTCATGTCTTCATAAAAGGATTTCTCAAATCAACTCCGATTTCATAGTCCGTGCTACAAATGGTAGGACTAAATAATCATTACCATTTCCTCTCCCCATGAGGCTTTGCGTGAAAAATGAAGCCATTATCAATGGCCATAGCAACCGTGTTACTTGCATAATTTAGTCCAAAAAGGAAACTGAAAAAAGGAGACGTCACAAGCATAATTTCGAAAACAAGATTCCTACAATGTAACAAAAGCAGCAAACTCCTGCACGCATTAGCTTAAACCTAGAAAAGCATTATCAAAATCCAATGCTGCTTTCTTTCTTCTCCTTTTGTCACCAAGAACTAGTGGAGATTGAGGCAAGAAACAAACACTAATCCCTAAAATCAACAACCTAAAGAGACCCAAAAAAGTATCAGTTTCAAATCGCTCTTGTAAACCCAAATTTCGAACACCTTCACCCCCCTTCCGCACCACCCGATTAAGGAAATTTCAAAGAAAATGCAGCCGCCAAATTACACTGGTTGAACCCACAACAAAAATAATTCCAATTGCTGCAAGCAAGGATAAAACCATTAATGCGATGAAAGGGAAAAAAACAAGAAGAAGCCAAAAAGCTCAAGTCTGGAGTGAATTTTTGCTTACGGTAGGGAAGGTGTTGCTGGTGTAGGAGATGAGCATGCAAGTCTTACCAACAGCTCCGTCGCCGACCGTGACGCACTTTATGAACCTCGACGCGCTCATTCTTACCGAAGTCAACCCACTTTCAGACACGACAGGCTTGTTTTACTCCGAATTTTTAAGAGATTTTCTTCGGGGAGAGAGAGAGAGAGAGAGCGGGGGTAGTGAGGAGAGACAGCTCTTTGCCAGATATAGATAGCTCAATAATATTTTCCTTTCCCTTAACCCATTCTAATTTTCGTTTCAATTTTATTCATCGAATTTCATTTTTCTATCCAATTTGGGAGAAGGGGTTGGTTACGAACTTTTTTTTTTTTTGGGGTGTAAAAGATGGGTACTTTTATTCGCTTAACAAAGTTTGAGAAACAACCTGAAACAATATCAAAACATAATAAATCTCGAAAGATAGAAGAGACGTAAACTGCAAATTACAAGGGAGATAATTTATGGGACTTAGCTAATTAGGCCGCGTAAGGACTACGAGGAGGGAAAATAGCATGGACTTCCTTCAACTGGCCCAGCATTTCTCTACAAGCTGCAAGTTCAAAATAAAGCCATGGGCTAGGGACTGGATGGGCTTGATCTGCCAAAAGCTTCACTAGCGATAAGTTGTCGATGGCCAAATCCCACTATAGATTTGAGGATCCCACGTGCATATCACTTGAAGACTTCGCCTTTCGCGGGAGAGAAGACTCTTTTAGTTCGAGTACGGTCTATAACCCCTGTCAGAGCTACGGTTTCCCGCCGTGAGGGGAGAATTGGCTCGGATTGTCTTCGTGAAACTGTCGATCAACGTGCCTTGGCTGTCTCTCGCTACTCCAGCTATTGACGCTTCTAATTTGCTCGCTACCCATGACTCGTCAACATGAATCTTCTAGGCCTTCTGGCGCGATTGCATCCCTCGACCGAGTACGTTTGTACTCTTCTCCTCTCGACTATTCCCTGAGTACTCTTGCAGTGAGTTTAATTTTGCAAGTTTCTGTGACGCTAAGGCTTCACCTATTATTAAGGAAGGAGATGATTTAGAGACTCGAAAGACCGAAGCATTCCTAGCCTTCCAGATTTCCCATAAAACCGTCACCACTAGATTTCCAGCTTGGATAGGGACATTTCCGGTAAGGATTTCGTAGAACCATAGATCTAACCTTGTGATTTTCTCAGGATCATTGTCGAGGTTAATCCTTGAGTCCGACCCAATTTGTTTCATCCATTCGCATAACAGGAATATATGTTTTATGGTTTCTTGGGCCTAATTGCAAATAGGGCAGAGAGGGTCGAGTAGAATCTTGCGTCTTCATAAGTTTTCTTTTGGAGGAAGAGCATTTTGGCACGCACTCCAAATGAAAAGTCTAACCTTTGGAGGGATTTTGTAGCTTCCAAATTCTTGACCATAGATTCTAGGGAGATTGATAGGAGATGACGCTCGATTTGTTGTTACATGCTTAATATCAGTCTACATAAGGTTATACCTACTTTTGACTCTAGTGTATGCATGAGCTTGACTCATTACTTTGTTTCAATCAAAAGGAAGCTATCTTCCTTTCTATGACTCGACAAATGGAGACAACATTTTTAAATATTGACATTGCGTATTGAGGCAGGGCTTGCACCTCAGTTTTCAGCAGAATTTCTTTTCCCTCCCTTGAAATTAATTTCTTCTTCCAGCCTTGAAATTTCATATCCACTTTAGCCAAAATCTAGGCAAACATGTTTTTCTTAAAATGACCCCAATTAGACAGAATACCTAGATACTTTCTAGTCTTCTCCATAATAGTACTCTCAAAGAGTTAGCCATGTTTTCCTTTCAACTCAGCAGGAAGCCATGGCTAAAGGATACATCTAATTTATTAAGATTTATACCTTGGTCCGAAGCAATATAAAATTGGTTAAGAATATTTGTCAAATTCTGACATTCTCGGAAAGTCCCGTCAAGGAAGAAAATAACATCATTGGCAAATTAGTAAGTGAGATAGCGTAGGACAATATCCATTCAACTAGATCCCTTTTACACTCCCATCATCAATAGCCCATTTCAGAGGAATCGAGGGAACATTTGCCATAATTATAAATAGGTATGGAGACAAGAGTTCTCCTCGTCTAATCTCGCAAGCAGGTCTGAAGAAAGGAAGTGGTTCCCCAGTTATCTTAACACTAAAGGTCACCGTTGAAATGTATTCTCTAACTAGAGGAACCTATTCTTCACAAAACCTCATTTTAGACATACTAGCGCATAGGAAATCCCACTTAATCGATCATAAGTTTTTTTCATATCTAGTTTCAATAAGGCTTGAAATTTTTTAGGTCTCTTCTGGACTCTCAATTGATGAATAGCTTCCGCAACCACAAAAATATTATACTGAATTTGCCTACTCCCAATAAATGCACTTTGTCTGGGGTAATAATATCAAGAAGCCAAGGTTGCAGGCAATTAGCCATAACCTTTGAAATAACCTTGTGGTTAAAATTGTAATGACTTATTGGCCTAAATTGAGAGACGCTTTCTGGATTAAGCACTTTTGGAATAAGAGAAATGAGAGTTCTATTTAAGGGAGAATCCAAAGTACCTGAGATAAAGAAATTCTTTACCACCATACTTCATAAATCTTGTTGCAATAAATCCCAATGGCGCTAATAAAAGTACCCATGAAAACCATTTGGACCAAGAGCCTTAGATACTCCCCTCTGAAAAAACTCTGTTCTTTACTTCCTCAAAGGCAACTGGTGCCATCAAGGAGAGATTCATATCCCTCCCAATTAGGCATGGTCATTCATCGATAATAGGCTGAAAGATTCTGGGGCCCACCGAGTCATAAAGGGAGTGTTAGTACTCTAAAATGTGGTTCTTCAACTCGCTTGGGTTTCTGCACCAGTTTAAATCATCTATTTTCGATAAGGAAATTATCTTTCTTTGTTTTCTTTGAATCACCAAGGCATGAAAGAATTTTGTATTTTTATCACCCCATTTGAGCCAACTAATCTAAAACCTCATACTCCAATAGATCTTCTCCTATCTCCAAAGTTTTTCAATTTGTTTCGCAATACATCAGGCAACCTCTATGTTGGAATCGCTTCTAGTGCTATTAGTAGTCTTGGTGAGCTTCTCTCGGAGATAGGTAATGTTTTAAGCCATTTGAGAACTTTCCTTTACTCCACTTAATAAGCACAATAGCCATTTTCTTCATTTTAAAGGCCATATCCTTCTCAGGATCTTGCTGGTCATTCATATTTCCCTCACAAAGTTCCTGATTAGGGGTGATTAGGCCAAAATGCTTCAAAATTGAATTCTTTCTTCCTCTTTTTCATGGTGGGGTTATTGAAAGGATGATAGGGCTATGATCTGAACTAATTGCAAGTAAGGCATAGGCTTTCGCTTGAGGAAATGGAACCATTCACTCCATGTCGCATAAAACTCTATCAAGCATTTTTTTTAACGAGAACTTCCCCTTCCTTATTGTTGGCCCAAGTAAATTCACAACCTTTGCTTTCCATATTTATGAGAGAGCAATCATGTAAGAGTTCTTGGAAAGCAACGAGCCTGTAATTTTCTGCCTCTCTTTTCCGCTTTCCCCCAATGATACAAAATTACGTTGAA
Organism: Psidium guajava; assembly: GCA_016432845.1. Taxonomy (NCBI): domain Eukaryota; kingdom Viridiplantae; phylum Streptophyta; class Magnoliopsida; order Myrtales; family Myrtaceae; genus Psidium; species Psidium guajava. The sequence continues at coordinate 16,787,276 of CM028225.1, forward strand.
GTCGCCCGCTACACTCCAGGGAAGAAGATTTATGGAAGCAATAGACCGAATGATAGACCAAAGAGAGAGCCTTTCTTGGAAGTTAGTTGGTGCATAGATAAGTTAGGTATATGCCCTAAAGCAACCATGCTTTATTGCGATTTGGGCATTTGATTATCCTTCCATTCTTATTAATGATAATGATGTGTTCATTCATTATGTCCAATTACTCTAATGAATGAAGTCCTTAAGATCAATTGTGACTTAGCTTATTCTCGAGATATAGAGGATATACATGATAGGTTATTAGTTAGACTGATCTTTAAACTGTTCCTAATCAACAAATCATTTAGTGGACGTTAATGATTCTGTTAGGACTGGTGCGTCCTTAAACTTTACTATTGAGTATTGAATACTCAAAAAGATGACGAGTCACAGGTCATTGGACATTAAATGTCCAAGTTAGAACGCAGATGCTCGTATTGCATGAGTTCACTAAACATGATATACGTTGAATGATTAGCGAATATGGAAGCTTTATGCGCAGTCAATAACTAGTCGTTCACATTTTGGTCAGGTGTAAATGATCCTCAAACCTGAGGCACGATGATAACTTGTATATTGAGTGACTATGGTTCACAAGTACGAATATTGGTGGGTCGTCAATTCACTTTTGTACTTGATGGTCATGGTTATTCGCATACAAAGTCATAGGCATGTGCAACAATGGGATTTGTCTCTTTATTATATGCAAGGTTGATTCCTATGTGATCTAATTGTGACAGTGCATGGAAAATTCTCAGTCAAAATTGTGATTGAGAATGTCTTAAGAATATGTATGTCAGATAAATCCAAGCGTATGATCGAATTGGTAGCTTGACTTATAATCCATGGGCTTTGTTTAATAATGACATGGTAAAACAGGAGGATTGAATTACACTACTGTCAAAACTGATAGGTTCATTATGTTTTTACAATATTCACACCGTCTGAGTAGTCATGATATATTGCTAGATGTCACTCCTGACTTGTGGTACCTAGAGATTGATCAGGACAGTCAGTTCTCTTAGTTATACTAATCTATTAGCATACGTTTCACTGCCAACTCAATGATGAATTCAAGAATGTCACACACCAAAACCAACAGGCGATTATATTAATATAGGAAATCGACCTTTACAAGGAACAACTATCAAGATAGTCGAACTATAATTAGATCGAATAAGATTTTATTTCTAATTTCTAATCATGAACAAATAAGCATATGATGTTGGCAGAACCTCAAGATGATTACATATTAATGTGACATCTGCACACGTCACGAGATGATAAGATTCATCATTCTAAAGGATATAGGAACAAGGTTTGTTATTCAAAAGTAAGGCATGAACTACGAGACGATCACTATACGAGGATCAAAACGGCGACGGGACGGTGAGGTGAAGCGACATGGCTAGGCTAGAACCAGCTAGCTCGGCCAACTGACAAAGCCACCTGTCAAAGGCAATGGAAGGATTGGCTAAACCAGCCGGCCCCTCCCCTAATCCTAACCCCTAACCCCTATAAAACAGGGGTTTGGGTTAAGAACAAATGGTTAGTCTCGCTTGATTCCTCATCTATCTGTGTAAGTTTAGGTGTCATTTTCTTTGTGCGCACATGAGATTATTTGTGTGTAACACTTGAGGGTCATGAGATTGTTTGTCATAAAAGGCAAGCACGGATTGTCTCATTCTCAAGGTTGCTAGCACAATCGAGGCGACGATAGTTGGTGAGCTTCATCTTCCGTTCATCGCGAGATTGGTGATGTATCCGAATTAGAGATCCGACGCTTATGGGACCTCAAGAACAAACGAACCGAGTCATCTTGAACGTGCTCTGAAAGGTAAGCCTAAAACTCTCTTCATGTGTGGTTTTGATTTTTTGATTGAAATACGCAGATGACTCGTAAGGAAAATTTACGTACAGGTAATTTCTTTGATTATTTTCTCTGTGCAATGCTCTGTTATTGATGATTTTTTCTTTTGAAATTTTTTGTATGAAACCCGACAAGATAAAAGTGATTTTCATCTTCCCATAGGTCTCAAAATCTGTGCAAAAAATATTTATTAAGTTCTCTCTACTGTCAACTTTCTCCACCAACCCCTCCTTATCTCACCATAAAGCTAAACCTCCACCAATACACATAGGATCAATGGTGCAAGAATTCTAGTAGTTCAGACGCCTCCTCACCCTTTCTACTGTATGTAGTTTATTCTTAGTTTCCATTAAAAATACTAAATTGGGCCTCTCTTCAGCCAGAAAGGCTCAAAGATACTAGAATGTCAGGGGAGTACCTAAGCCCTGACAATTCCAGCTTAAAAATTTTATATATCCTCCAGTAGCTTATTAGAGCTAGCTACCAAAGCCTACTTCTTAGAACCCTCCTACACCGAGATCAGAGTATTCGGGAGTTATATTTCATCAAACTCATTAGAAGCAACCCCGTGAGACATATTTAGAGAACACTAATGAAGTTTTTTTAATGCAAGAGATTTACCCTTCTTCTTAATTTTCTTTGACGAATTTGTCATATTCTTTAAGCAAGTCTCGGACCATGGGATATCCGAAAGAAGTAGGGTCTTTCCTGAATTTCTTCTCCCCAAAGGAGTCCATGTGTCATTCATAGGTTCTTTTCCTTTCCTTTTTGACCTATCCTCCGAGATAACCTCCATCGATTTCTGCATATTTTGACATTCAGTCTCAATTGGCACAACAACTTCTTCAACAGTAGCATGAATTTGTGTTTCTAGGACCATATTATCTTCAGTAGGCAAAGGGAACTTGTTTCCAAAAAAGAGTTTCCAAAAAGGACTAGCTTCCCATGCTTCTACTTTAAGCCAAGAGCCAAACTTATTATCCCCAGCTCTTCTTGAATCAATTTATGTGTGTCGTAGCTAGTCATGAAATGCCCAATCCTACCACAAGAATAATAGAATCTACAGTTGTCTGTACTTAAAGTCAGCCCAAAGCCATCATCATCTAAATTCAGTATCACTCCTGGTAAAAGACAGTTATTTAGATCTAACATCACCCTAACATTCCCCAACTTAACCGCCCTCTTTGGCATCCAATTTCACATCCACCACATTTCCAATAAAGTTACCAACCCATCTAAAAATCAAATCATTAATCATAAGTAGTGGCAGTCCAACTACTTGAACCCAGAATGCATAATAAGTGAAGCTGTGATAGTGTGAATAGGCACCTTAGGTACTAATTTCTGGAGAATCAGTAGATTGCTCAAAAAAGACTAAGGGCTTGCATCTAGCACCCTGTTCACCATCATTTTCGATTTAAAAGTGAAGGCAAAGATATCCTATTCCTGTTGGTTACACACAAACTCTTTGGTTTTCCATGCTTTCTACATTGTAGTGAGAAAGGCTTGGATGTTAATGTTGGGATTAGAGTACAGCTTACCCAACATATTAAGACTCCACAGATTCAGTTTGTTTTCAAGCCAATCCTTCGTTACATCAGCAACAAAATCTCTTGTCCACAAATTTCCAAGACTATTGCACAGGCTAGCTAGACGTTGCTTTTTGTTAACCATATTATCCATCTTGCTAACTGATGTTCGATTACAGGCATCACAAATGGGTACCAGATCAACACCTTAAAGCTCCAGTACCTAGGGAGATCCTAAACCAAATGAACGAAGGCACAATCGAGAACTAGACTTCCACTCAAAAGGCTACTGATGAAAGCCCGGATTTCCGGATGAAGGGAGCTCTAAGCAAACATGGAGAGAACCAAGGCCAACTATTAGGGTTTTGAGGAAGTAAGGGTGAACCCACTAAAATGTGAGAAGGGGTTCAATCAAACATTGGTGGCAAGGGAGTACTATCACTGACTTGGGTATGAGAAGAAAGAGGGAGGAAATTTGTACGAAGATAGAATAGGGATAGCCCCAAAAAGCTGGGTAAGAGTCGACAGAGGAAACTGGCGTAGAGTAGTGAGGAATTGGGTAGTGGTGGAGGCGAGTGTGATTTCCATGGCAGGGGGGAAGAGAGAGTGAGGATTAGAGTTTAGCTATCATCATGGATAGGGGTTGCTCTTGAGAAAGAAAGAGAGGCTCTTGCTAGAAAAGGAGAAAAAAAATTGTTATGAATTAATTGAGTGTTTTAAAAAAAAGTTAATCAAGAGTCATTGGGGGTGCCCACGGATGTATGACTATTCATACAATCTCTCTATTGTATTTCATTTTGGGATAACTACACAAATAATCGTTGAACTTTGATCAAATGTGCAAGTTAATTTTTGAATTTTTAATTTGACCAATATGGTTCCTAAACTTTAGCCCAATATATAATGTGGTCTCTGAATTTTTAATTTAATGAATATGGTTTCTGAACTTTTGAAATATATTCAACTTAGTCCATGAATTATTTAAAAAAAATGTTCAACATAGTTCTTTCATTATTTCAAGTTCGGGATGACTTTGAATATGTTCCAAAAGTTCGGGATCACATTACATATTAGGTTAAAGTTCAAGAACTATATAGGTTAAATTAAAAATTTTGGTTTCATATTGCACATTAGATCAAAGTTTAAGAACCATTTGTATCATCTTCCCTTTCATTTTTGATACATATTGTGAATCTCGCAACTAGATGTGTCAATATGGATTCGAAACTCATTTTTTAACTTGTTGGCCAGATTGCAAATGGGTCGCTGATAAATCTATAAATGGGTGAAAATGAATTTAAGATATCTAAGCTTAACTTTATATGGGTTGAATATGGGCATTTAGTTTATTACCTTCAAGTTACCGCTATAAATCGAGCCATACAAACAAGGAGTACGAGCCCATTCTGAGTCACAAATAATAATATCTCGATTTTACGAAGAAGAAAAAAACATTTGATAAATTGTGCCACAAAATTTATTATCTTGAACACCAAAAGCTCTTCGTGGAAATTTGCATGGCAAATAGCATGCCTTTTTTCCAAGAACGTACTTAAATGAGAAAATCACTCAAACTTAACTTCGGGCAACAAGAAGAAAACATTGAATTCGATCCTCTTTCTTTTTTGGGACCTCAGGGGAAAAAAAAAAAAAAAGAGGAGGTTCCTCTGGTTGAAAAACTTCGGCAATATGTCGACCTTGATGAATTTGTGCCTAGGTACGATCGACATGGCGGCTCGCCGGCCACCACCGAATACCAAGACGGCGTCGAAGACCGAACGAAGCAGCAACATTTCCAGTTTCGCTGGCTTCGGTCGCGAGAAGAAAGAGCCTCTGTGGCGGTGCGTGGAGAATTGCGGCGCGTGCTGCAAGCTGGACAAGGGTCCATCCTTCGTCACTCCCGAAGAGATCTTCGATGACCCTGGCGACGTCGAGGTCTGATTTTCAAATCGTGATTGGTTTCCTTCTCGTTTGCATCACCCCATCCACACCAGCTGTTTGATGAAATGACGCACAGGAGTAGTAACTTGAAGGTAGATTTATCATGCGCAAATTTAAACCTCCTCCAGTGAGTTCGCTTGATACTGTGTGTGTTCTGTTTGACAGGGTGCAACTTTTTGCTCGGAAAATTTTAATTAGTCAGAGAAAAACGGGAACTTGTTTTGATATTTTAGCATTACAAAGAAGAACCTCGTTTGGTGCATGACGTTGTGTCTTCGCCTCTACCACATCGGCCTGCTTCTTTTCTTTTCTTTTTGCGTAACTGCGACATGCATCGTTAAGCTCGCTATGACAATGTTTGCTCGGCTTCTCATTTTATCGTTGCAATTCCAGCTTTACAGAAGCATGATAGGTCCGGATGGATGGTGTGTACACTTTGAGAAAAGCACACGCAAATGCTCAATTTATCCGGGTAAGTACTCCGTTCACAACGGCGGTAGAATGGGACGGATAGTGGGTGGAGTGGTTCTGGTGTGAAACTCTGACTTGATTTTGCAGACCGTCCCTATTTCTGTCGTGTTGAGGAGGATGTCTTCAAGTCATTATACGGAATTGATAAGAAGAAGTTCAATAAGGAGGCATGCGGTTGCTGTAGAGACACCATCAAAGCAATATATGGTGCGAACTCGAAAGAGTTGGATAATTTTAATCGAGCCGTTAGAAGCTCCGATCCCAACTAGGAAAATGAACCTGGATGGCCCGGCTTTGGATGGTTAAGGCCATCTGTTACTAAAAGAGCTCCTGTTCTGGTACAGTCTATAATTATTCCACCAGGTATTGAAGTGGTGCTAGCTTATTATGTTCATAATGGGCACTCTTTTCAAGCTGACAATAATTGAGAGGAAAGTCATTAGTCTTGCAGGTGGGGGACAATTTTGCAAGTATCCTATATGGATGATCCAGTCTGCATGGATGATGGGCAGAACATTGTCGGGTAATCAGTCCAAGAATGTCTCAAGAATCTTCATGCACAGTTAAGTCTGCACTAATTTGTCTCAGATTTGTTTCTAGTGTACTTTTTACCAATGCGTAGTTAAGATGGTGCTGTAGGAGCTGCTATACTACGTTTAACTTTGCAACGTTGCTCTTTTTGTGGAATATCATCTGTAAATCCCTACAAATTTGGGTGGCTAATCATCTAGTTCTCTTGGTGCATCCCGTGGCTATTCTTGTCCTCTGTAGATTCAGGGCAGATTAAGTGGGAGATTGAATCATCTTTCATTGAGGTGGAATTGCAGATACCTTTGTATGTTGTGTTCTGATTATCCGTGGACCTAATCCTCCCAAACCACAATGGCAGATAGAGGAGTCGGCACTGTCCCCATGGGAATAGGTTTCGCGCAGCTGCCTCACGAAGTGAGAGGTCCTAGGTTCAACCCCACGTTGTACAATCTTTGTGTGCGCATGATTTTTGCGCCTTTCGGATGCTCGCGCATAAGATTTCCAAACGAGCCCAATATTGTCAAGTGAAATCACGAAGTACCAGATCCAAGGTTTCAACCCATACTAGAACCTAAAAGCTTAGTCTATCAGGCGGGCATCGTTTCGGCAACTCATCAATTTCAAAAATCATTATACACCATACCTATAGTTGTGGTAAGTGATTCCAAGACCTCCAGGTACAGTTTTGGGTTCTTGGACCTTCCTTTCAGCTATTGGACGGTTTGTTGCATGGCATGATGCTTAGCACTACTTGATTTTAGGATGTGCAATCTAAATTGGAAAATCACAAAATTTCCTAAATTTGAAAAACAGCAACCATTCCACGAAGGGTCCAAAGTTGATTACCGGATAGAGGTGGCAACATGTAGAACACATTTTTAAATATTTTAGGCCTCATTAGGGGTGAGCATGGGCCGAATGGGTTGGGTACAGACCTAGACCCTAAACCCGACCTTGTTATAAGCGATTCCTAATGATTCCCTTAATTTAAGATCAGTGACATCGTTGAATATTTTCGTATAGCCCATGGACTAAATTGAAGATGCACTAAAAGTTCAGAGATTATATCGAACAAATTAAATGTTCAAGAATTATATTGCATATTGAATCAAAATTCGGGCACTATTTGTGTCATTTTCCTCAAATGTTCCCAAGCCCTCCGATCTTGTTGGGTTAAAAGCCCTAACCCAGCGGTTGCACCATGGCCGGTGGAAAACAACGCGAGCATCTCCATCTTCTGGTCAGATGCCCTCTTCAACCCCGAGCAAGTTCAATTCCACCTTGTTCTCACTTTCTACCGACTAGTCTCGTCATCTTTCATGTTGCAGAGCGACTCCACATCTTGTTTCTTTGAGGTGCTGGGACCTAACGTATTGGACCTATCAGCCGTGCACAACTTGCAGGATTGTGAAGTTCTCGCGGTCCATCTCGGTCGGAGAGATTAGTTTCGCGGCACGCACAGCATACACGGAAGAAAATGCCATTGCAGACAGGCCCCATTTTGTGAATTATGTGGATAATGGCAGCCTGTTAAATGTGAGAGTTCGGAGTTCCTAACTTTTAGATTGGCCTGATCGAGTGGCTTGTGAAACAACAGCACGCGTGGTTCGTTTGGCTTGTCCTCAAATCCTAAGTCAATGAGATTCAAAAGTGTTCTGTCGAAAGAAAGATCGGCCGCTGGGCGAGCCCAATATGCAGTTTCTGGGCACTTTGCCTTGGTCGGTGAATATAGGGGATCTTCCCTGGAGCCTAACCGTTTCACGACAGAGAGTGTATAACATGCAAGGAGCTGTTAATTCCTTACCTTATCACGCACTTATCTGCCAAGCAATAGCTTGGCTTAACGAAAGTGGAGTTGAAATCTAAAACTTAAATATTCTTGTAGTCGTCGAACTGAATTCAATCTAATGCAGAAGACCTGGTTTCTGTTATTCTTCATACTAGATCAACTACAAAGCAACGAATTAAATCTAAATGTACGCATTAGATAATTGCTTCGGAATCAAATGTATATGGATTTTTTTTCGCGTCTAAAACTAAGGGACGGAAACTGTATTACCAATTGCAATAGCCGAAATTAGAAAATCTCTACTAAAGACTGGTGAATATGTTTGGTAAAACAGATCATGATGGTTCGGGAACTTAACCAAATGCGAACCTTCAACATCCTTCCCCTTCTTGTTTTCAGCTTGCTTTAGGATGATGAGAGCATTGACCAGCTTGACCTAGTCCCACAACCTATGATGATGTTCCCGTGCACAACTCCGTTCCTAGCCCCAATAATCAATCTCCATACCGCTCCTGGCTTTTGCAGACTCCACAAACAATGCAAGGGGTTGGAATAGTTCCGATCCTAGAGCTCCAAGAAGCGGCCTAGGTATAAAGGGTGTCACAAACATCTACGGTGCCCTGAAACCAAAGCATCCGAGCTGCTGCTGCTTCAAACCCGCCGTCCTCCAGCCAAGGCAATGTGAAGCCGGGCCCGATCCTGTCCAAGGCACATGGATTCTTGGATGCCCATAACAAGGTTAGGGGCAGTGTGAGAGAGCCGTCCATGATTAGCTCGCATTAGAACTGTTTCTTCACAATTATTACGGATAAAAGCTTCCTCTTCCCCGACACATCGTATTTTATACCAATTTCATTGAATTCTTGTATATAATGAGATTATTCTGCCGTATGGAAGATTAAGTTCCACGTAAGTTTAATCAAATCATGGGCATCTTCTAAGTTCTTGATTGACTGATATCCTTCTGTGTGTTTTTGGTTTTCCTCTTCCTAGTCTAGATCTGCATCGACAGTTCTCTGTTTCATATGAATCTCAGCTTCCTATTGTTAAGAATAATAAGTAAAGCATTTACAATTTGGTATCGGGGAGAAAACGACCAATGCATCTTCTGATTTGATTTTTGCATCGACGATCATATTCTCAACATATATGATGCCATCTCAATCCGAGGAGAAGACATAGACTCGTAATTGGTGAGCACAGGAGAAGAAACCAGGCCAGGTGAGGTAAGTCGACGTGATGCTGCTAACCGTGGCAGCTCCGACGAGCATGTTCATCACCACAATCTGAAGCTGAACGGCCTCAAGGGGTGAAGCGCCTCCCATTATGAGACCAGTCATTGCTCCTGGAAGCGTGATCAGGCCCACGGTTTTGGCATTGTCCAACACCGGCGATAGTCCAACCACCAGGGCTCTCTTCACCGGTTGCTTTATGGCCTGATCAGGGGTCGCACCGAGAGCCAGTGCCGTCTCCACCTATCAAAAAATTCCTGAATTATTAGTTAAAGAGCGAAGTGCTAAGGCAAGTAACCTGCGTTTTCCCTTATATTAAGGAGAAAATCTATATGAAGATGGTTGCATAAAGTTTATATGGAAGAGCCGGGTCCCAAGACAAAGTAGTTGCCCTTATCAGATTCATCAATGAGAACTTTCTTCATCATCTTCCGAGCAAGTGTTAGTGAACATTTTCCAGGAGGAAAGAAAGGATCGTTAGCCAATATGATTTATGGTGCCAAACCTGATTGATCTGTGACTTGACGTCGTCTCGAAGTCGCTTCATGGTGACTCCAGTTACTGTCATCGAATTTCCAATCATCATCCCTGCAATCGGTATAATATACCGAGGAGTGAAAGGAAATACGCGCAACAGCACCAACACCAACATCGTCACCGAAGTTCCTGCCAAAATCGAGGCTCCGGCGATGTACTTGCCGCTGGGCACGTGCTTGGCTCGTTGTCCTGCTGTGTGACCAGCAACACAAACCTGCACTCAATGGAAGAGGGAAGGAAAAGATCAACAGAAGTCCCGTTTTCACTTCCCAGGAGGGGTTCACCTTATCAGTTCCTAAAAAATTTACTCGGCAAGGGGAACGCCATACATAAGCTCCTTCAGGTTTGTACTAGCACACGAGATAATGGAAACTCGATATAAACCACGCCATTGCATTTAAAGCTGCCACTGAAATCTTTCGATAGAGTGCCTTCGAATGTAAGGTTTATATAAGAAGCAGATTGTAGAACGAGCATATATGGCTCAACAAAAATTCTCCAACTTGTCACCTTAATTTTCACAAAAATTTCATCGACTCGGAAAGAAAAGCAGGAGGGAGATTTCGTGGTTATGATTCCGATGAGATTTTCCACCTATGTTCGATGCGACCCAAGCTCTCGAAATCTTCAGGTACATGAATGGACTGGAATTATCCATGCTTGTGCTCGAGTGAAACGTGATATCTTCTCTCAAATTTCCACCCGCTAGGAATGGTAACATCTGCGCCCCCGACCGAGTTCAGAGTTCCGTGCCGAATATACTGATCAAAAACAAATATTGTCGCATTTCCTGGGCGACATCAGTTTGTCGAGACTGCATAGAATTGGATGGATCGACACTCATAGATAAGAGGATTTTCCTGTAACGTTTTGCTAGGCACAGGACGGACATACAGAGAAGTTTGTATAACTGGGCGGAAAAGAAAGAGCCTCCGAACGTTTGAAAAACTCCTACCATCAATCAACCAACTAAAACAAAACGGACCAAGCGTTTGCGAAATCGAAGGAAAAGAAAAAGGGAAAAAGAGCTGATTAGAGGAGGAAGAGATTTGCAAACCATGAAAATGTAAGCCAAGAAGATCCAAGCGACGTTTTCGCTGCTGAAAATGAGCTGCAGAACGAAGCCGATCACGGAGAGCTGAAGAAAAGCTCTGAAGATGGAGTAAACCATCTCCCTCTCTAAGCCCAGCCCCTGCAAGTGCGACAGCCCCACCGCCATCGCCACCACGGCGAGCGCGGCCACCGGCTTAATCATGCCCTTCGCGAAGTGATACGCAGCAGCCATCATCATAGCCCAGTCAGAGAAAGAAAGATAGGCCAATTTGGACCGTGTCACCAGAGAAAAGAGTGAGTGATTGTGGAGATAACGCACGTCCGTTTAAAAGTCTTGGGTACGTGGAATCTGATGGGGGCTTAGTGTGTCTTTTCTTGTGGAAATGGTGGAGTACGGAAGTTGCGAAGAGGGAGCACCAGACAAGGAAAGGCCATCTTCTTCTATAGATTTAGCTAAACATAGATACAGCAAGTCATATCCCACTGTTCCTTAGTACAGAATTTGATAAGTTAGGATTTGCGATCGATCCGTTTAGTCGAACAAGTTTACTCAACGGTATCCCAGTTTGAGCCTCTCTCTCTCTCTCTCTCTCTCTCTCTCTCTCTCTCTCTCTCTCTTTTGGGGGGGTCACGCACCTGCTACTCAATATCTAGACTAGGGATAGCCACTCTGCATCACACCCACAACTCGAAAATCTTGAATTAGCGACTAAGATGCCAGAAGTGACAAAGCCAGGAAGTTTCTCCACACGGGATGAAAGTAAGTTAGCAGGAGGTTTCTCCACACGAGATGTGCCGTATAACTACACGCCGTTTAAAAAAATGCTGTTCCACGCGGCACCAATTGAATTCATGATCTCATAGGAGATGCTCCCAACTATCATCAGACCAATCAATTCAATGGTCTCAATGGGTGAGTGTTGGGCACAGCCGAAAGGGAATACAGCCCACTTGGAGAAAATGAAAGGACAAATCTTGTGGATCCCAGATTCTGCCTTGTTCGGATTCGCTGATGACTATGTGGATTGGCATAAAGTCAAGGAGGCTTTCTTTTCCTCCTTATCTCATCCCCCGCACAATTTTCAAGAGTCTTCAAATGGCGCACTCGGAGCACTTGCCAACGGATTTGAGGTGGGTGATTTTCTTGTAACACGTCAATTCTTCAGTCCCCAGAGTCTCTCTCTCTCTCTCTCTCTCGTAATATGTCCATTTCGTGTGTAATGCATTGGGCAGTTCAAGTTGCTCACGTACATCACTCAATCAATTGTCAATAAGCCAATCGAACCTCAATCGCCCAACCAAGCATTCCCACTTGGAATGACTTTCCAAAATAAGATTCTCTAACGCTACCCTCACACATACCTTTCCCTTTGCAGCAACTTAGAAAACTAAACTGGAAAAAGACGCTGGAAGTGAATGACACAGTCATGAAACTGGAATTTTCGAATGCCGAATAATTAGGTGGCACCTACACCAAATAACGTCAATTGCAAGTATGACAAAGTGCCTCATAAGAAATATAGTCCTGAGATGACCTGCTTTTAAGTGCGTTCATCACTCAGAATGTATGATATTGAGCGCAGTCCGCACTAGATTAGTTAAAGAAATATAGTCCTGAGATGACCTGCTTCTTAGTGCATAGTCCGATGATTTGAATGATGGATGCACCTAAAGACAAGCCTGCAAGAAGACCATAGCATACCATACCTAAATAAAGTGACGACACGTACCGAAGTGGGTAAAAAAAATTTAGGCACCTTTCTTCTTGGATGATCCTCAGCAAAGAGAACAAAGACAGGAGCAACCTTTCTCGGCCTTCTGGCTGAGATCAGGTGCAGTATATGTTCATATCAATTTAACAAAGGCAAGATTTGAAGCAAAATGACACCTAGGATAGGTAGCGCAATAATTGGGGCACAAAATCATTTAGGGTTCATTCAAATTCCTAGGGTACTTTTACCATCCTTGGCACCGTGGTGCTCAGCATCTGCACTCAGAAGGTATGAATTCAGCGACCAGCTTCCTTGACCGCCCTTGCTTATCTTCACCTTGTTTCCGTATTAGAGGCCTTAACTTTTTGATACGGCATCAAGCTCCTTCGACTTTTGTTAGTGGATTTCTGGTCTTTCCTGATGACCTTTAGTGCCAATGACTTCAGAGAAACCGTGATGTCCAAAGGGAGTAGAATATCTTCCAGCTCATGCCACTCAAGATCTTCAGAGTCGCCGTCTTCATAGACCACCCTGTACCAGCCGGTTTCCTTATCAAACTGCACAACAGTACCAGAAAAATATCTCCCTTCAAACAGTTTCCAAACTTCTCTCCCTTCTATCCATTCACCAAAATCTTGCATGCCAGGTAGCTTCGCCTCATGCTTGAAATCAGAAAAAGCAGGAGGGCCATTGGTAGAGTTCAACTTCGGTACCCCATTAATTACTATAGCTGGTTCTCCAGGCAAGACATACACTCCTGCCGACGATGAGTTTAGTTGTAGTTCTTTGCACGTTTCTTCCATCTATGGATGTCTTCATATATCCTGAGACACTGAATGGAGCAATCTATTCAGATGCAGATCACACCGCGGGGTTTTGTATATTCTTCCTTTCAAATCCAGTTTATTTAATCAAACCCATGCCATAGTGAGTATATCTAAAATAACGGAAACCACACTAATAAACATTTGACTGAGAAGCGGTAGACAAAAAATGTTCAGCTGAAAATACAACTCAAAGCAAATATATGACAGCAGAGAACCAATCTATTTACCAAGATATAACCAAAACAAGTGTGTCAAAAAGTCAAAAGACATATTCGAAAAAAGATGCTTGATAGGAGCGTGACACAAAGTTTATGTAGTCCAACATCATTAGGCAGAGCAAAAATGCAAAACCAACCACCCTGAAATCATCGGTTGAAGAAACAAGAGTGCCAATGTTCTAAACAGCAAGCAACACCACATAGGAAAGAGGAAAGCCAAAGGTCTCCTTGAGCATCAGGTACGAATTTCATAATTATAGTCAGAGTGAAAAACTGTAAAGTATATGCAGCTGAAATGATGAAGATAATTTAGGTCAGTTTCAAGTGTAAAAAAACTCTAAGTTTAGAGAAAAATAAAGCTCATAGTTAACAGTTCTCTATCTCACTGATTTTTCCATTTTTCCCCTTTGGGTATAACAGAGGGCAAAAGCCCCACTAATTAGAAAGTAGCTCTCATAGTTGCACTTGCTTGATCGCCCGACAACAAATAAAGAATCTCCTTCAGATGATAAACCAAAGACCAAAAATATTTGGACTAGTAACTGAAGTTAATCTGAAAATCAACGTGCTCTACTGAAATTCCTGTATCTGCATAAACCATTTTAGTAGATGGGACACTTTCAAGTGATTTCCTCTAGGCCCCAAACATTTAATTAACTTTGAGACTGTTAAATCATTTTCCCAGTAGAAAATATGCCATGTTCTTTGTATGTGCAGAGCTAGCATCCAAGCATCGATACATCCAGATGCTTGAGCTATTTTACAAAAGGTAATGACTGGAATAACGACAAGAACTCCAAGAATGATTTCTTTCAGTAAAACTCCAATCTGTTACATATTTTCTGCCAGCCATCATCTACCAAGTTTATCCACAAAGTACCTCTGAGAACGAGGACATATAATTACCGGCAGTTGACCACAATTTGGTGTCCAAACCAGATAGGCTCCTGCCTTCTCTAATATAGTACTTATACCAATACCTTGATCAATGCTGAAACCTCAAGAGAAAATAACAATCTCTAGTAATGTGGATTCTTCCTGGTCAGCAATCGAACACAAAAGCATGAGGGTAGCAACAACAACATGGAATACAGCGGAACGAATTTCTGGGTTTCAGGTTTGTCTCATGTTGTTGCCACTACCTCCCTTCACATCCTCTTTTCGTCAGTCTCATTTGTTGCACATACAAAGAATGAGCCCCCTGACCTAAACTCTTTCAGCGTCCAATAAAGCTTTTCTCGTGCCTAACATTCTAGTATATTCACTCGCACGAACAGCACTTGACAATCTCGTATAGAAAGGACAAACCTCAAAAAACAAAATGTTCTCGTCGGATAGGATTGCATATTTTTATACGATTTTGACACAGCATTTCCCCAGTAGGGAAGTGTAAAGTCAAAAGTGGCGATTTGGTTAGAGAACTTTGTTTCAGGGGAAGTCTTCCAGGAAACCTGTTCCTCAAACACCACGCAAATGCAACTCCAGATCAATCCCAATGCCGCTCAAAATCAAGAATCACACAATCAAGAAGAAAAGGACATAAAAGAACAAGCAAAGAAAAGGGTGCTTCCAACTCTGCAAGCCAAAATGATATAAGCGAAATCATAAAGAAACTAGAGATATTACAAGACGGTTCCCGGAAGCCAATCAGATTGCATAAGAATCCACAAATTGAACAGAGACTAAAAGCCCAGGCTCCTTCAAAGTACTCCTACTCGCATAATAATATACTCGAATTACAACCTTTTTCCGGCATTCGAATGGGTGCTCAGGATCGCAACTGAAGATGCCCAAATCAGCGAGGGAAATGGAACAAGTCTAAACAAAACGATGGAAAGCTTGACGCAGCACGACATGTACCTTCCAACGACGATTGGTCGCCTATAAATTCGCAGCACAGATCATCCAAGAACGCAGAGCGACATGCACCTTCGAACGACGATGTCTCGCCTGAAATTCGCAGCAGAGATCATTCAAGAAACAGGACACGAGAGAGAGTCATGAGTGCTTTCAAAAAATAAAAATAAAAAAAAACAGCGGGGTAGGAAAAAATGAAAAAGACGAAAGGAGGACGAGGAAGAAAAGGGTTTTTTCGTAACTCTACTGTTTTGGTGTGCGGAGGCAAAAAAATAAAAATAAAAATAATATATGGTATTTTTGGAGTTATCTGCTTACCTACTTTATTTTTTGGCGGGTCAAAATCTGCTTACCTACTTTTTAATAATCTAAAAATTGTTCTGTCTTGTCCAAACAAAATTTTGATTACCGGTAGAGAAAAAAAAAAAGCTTACTATCGCGAAAAACTCCAAACTAGTACATATATAATAAATTTATCCCAAACTATTTTTGTAACCATCAAAAACACTAAATTGATATTTTTATAATAAATATACTCTAAATTAGTTTTTTTACCATGAAAAACCTTAAACTATTACAACAGTGACAAATTTACCACTTATTAAATTGGATTAAGATCACGAAAAATCTCAAATTGATATGCTTATAGAGGGTAAAAAGCCTAAACTGGCATATCTATGAATGGCCACGTGCCATCTAACTTAAAATTTGACGTTAATTTAAAAAAAAACGAAGAGTAAATTTTTCATAATTATATCGATTTAGGATTTTTTGTGGTTTATTATAGATGTACCAATTTGAGGTTTTTTATGATATTAACACTAAAAAAAAGGCCTAATACCCAAAAAAACCTCAAACTTTAGCTTTTGTCCCAATTATATCCAAAACTTTTTTGTCTCATAAAAAACCCCCAACTTTGGGCTCAATACCCAAAAAAACCTTAAACTTTAACATTTGTCCTAATTATACCCAAAACTTTTTTTTGTCTCATAAAAAACCCTAAACTTTTATTTTTATCCCAATTCTACCGGTCTAACACCCAAAAAAATCCACAACTTTAGTTTTGTCCCAATTCTACCAACCTAATGCATAAAAAAAATCTATTAACTTCTTTTATATTGTATACTTCTCCTACACATTGTTAGAAGATACAGAGCCACTTAAGTTCGGATTCTACCTGGTACTCAATAACCCAAAAATGGTTGGTCGTGGAGATTTGATTATCTAGATAAATAATTTCAAATCTTGCTATCCTTGAAACCTGCTATTTTTGAATTTAAAAAATTTATTGGTAAGTTTGACAAAAAAATTCAAGCCATGTAAAATTAACTAATAGTAATTATAAATAGAATGCTGGTGGTGGTAGAATTGGGTCAAAAGTAAAAATTTGAGATTTTTTTATGTGATAATTTTTTTAATATAATTAGAACAAATGCTAAAGTTGAGGGTCTTTTTGAATATTAGATCAGTAGAATTGGGACAAAAGTAAAAGTTGTGGATTTTTTATGAGACAAAAAAAGTTTTGGATATAATTGGGACTAAGGCTAAAGTTGGGGGGTTTTTTATGAGACAAAAAAATTTTTAGATATAATTGGGACTAAGGCCAAAGTTGGGGGTTTTTTATGAGACAAAAAACAGTTTTGGGTATAATTGGGACAAAGACTAAAGTTCGAGGTTTTTTTGGGTATTAGGCCATAAGTCATTTAGTAACTGAGCATGATTTGTGCCGATTCCATAGGCTTGTTGGATTTGGGCGACTGTGCTAATATATGATTTCATTTCAGATAAACCAAAGAACTCTTGCGACTGTATCAAAGGAGGGTAGGTGCGTTGACTTATTCCCGAATCCCAAATGGCCATTTTTCCATTCTGCAACTGTGCCAAAACCTCAAAACTTGAGGGCATAATACCCAAAAAAACCTCAAACTTTAGCTTTTGTCTTAATTATATCCAAAACTTTTTTTGTCTCATAAAAAACCCCTAACTTTGGGCTCAATGCCCAAAAAAACCTTAAACTTTAACCTTTGCCCTAATTATACCCAAAACTTTTTTTTGTCTCACAAAAAACCCTAAACTTTTATTTTTATCCCAATTTTACCGGCATAACACCAAAAAAAATCCACAACTTTAGTTTTGTCCCAATTCTACCAACCTAATACATAAAAAAATCTATTAACTTCTTTTATATTGTATACTTCTCCTACACATTGTCAGAAGATACAGAGCCACTTAAGTTCGGATTCTACCCGGCACTCAATAACCCAAAAATGGTTAGTCGTGGAGATTTGATTATCTAGATAAATAATTTCAAATCTTGCTATCCTTGAAACCTGCTATTTTTGAATTTAAAAAATTTATTGGTAAGTTTGACAAAAAAATTCAAGTCACATAAAATTAACTAATAGTAATTATAAACAGAATGCTGGTGGTGGTAGAATTGGGTCAAAAGTAAAAATTTGAGATTTTTTATGTGATAATGTTTTTTTAATATAATTGGAACAAATGCTAAAGTTGAGGGTCTTTTTGAATATTAGATCAGTAGAATTGGGACAAAAGTAAAAGTTGTGGATTTTTTATGAGACAAAAAAAAGTTTTGGATATAATTGGGACTAAGGCTAAAGTTGGGGGTTTTTTATGAGACAAAAAAAGTTTTGGATATAATTGGGACTAAGGCCAAAGTTGGGGGTTTTTTATGAGACAAAAAAAGATTTTGGGTATAATTGGGACAAAGACTAAAGTTTGAGGTTTTTTTTGGGTATTAGGCCAATGACTTATATATAATTCATTCGACTTTTTTATATTAAAAATTCACACGTCAACACGTGCCCTTTTGTCATTGGCAAATTCGATTTTCCTTTGCCGAATGTTGTCTTGGTCGGATTTATCATTCGACATGTTTTTCCACGGAAGCCACATTTTTGTGTAAAATCTTCTTGTGGCCCCCTATCTTTGTCCTTAAACAATTATTCGTAGTTAGACATTCTTGTTGTCAATACAAATAAATCCTCAAAGTTTCCGTCTTTAAACTTTTCTCTTAGATTGAATTTTAATCCAATAAAATTCAAAGTACTTATTTCTAGCCTTTATGAATCGAGCAACAAACTAATCGGCCGACTTGTTATTGTATTGATAGAGTGCGGTCAAATTAGAAATCGATACCTCAAGCATCGTTTAATAAAATTGAGAATGGATTTTTCTCCATCTTTGCCCAATTACACACTGAATTCGATGGTAAGTCGATGACAAAGCAAAATCCGATTTCGACAAAGACAAATTAAATAACCTAAGTCTTAAAAAGTCATTTGTCTCTTCTTCTCCGCATTGTGAAATAAATCAACAAATATGTTCAATAGTCCATTGTTTATCTTTGTTAGTAAAAATGACAAATTCAGGGGTATCAAAAGGCTCTTAAATATTGGATATTTTCTACCCACGAGGTAAGGTTTATGATGTATGGGCCTAGGAGTTCCCCCTTCTAGATCCATCCATCCCATTATCAATCCTATTGTTTGCTTTATAATATGTTGGTCCGTCCAGGGGTCATGCATAAGGAAGACTTGACCAGTGTGCCCCTTAGGCAGCGATGTGGCCTCTATAAGTTATTCATCAGGTTTTTTAACAAATAGGGTTTTAAAAAAAAATAAAATTTACTGATATGGGTTATATTTAAAAAAAATTACGAGTTTGGGGTCCATCCAACAGTCTTGGTACTGGACGGACCCTAGTTCGGCACTTTGAGTGCCCAACTTCATAATTCGGCACTTTAAGTGCCGAAATGGGCACACTTCCCCCAACTTAAATGACCCCTGCTACTCTCTCACAACACCTAGCCCTTCTATTACTCTCTAACAACGCCTGACCCTTCTGTAGCTTCACGTGAAGCATTCAGAAGCCTGCAAAAGCCTTAGGCTTCTATGGCTTCAGATGAAGCATGCAGAAGATTGTTTCTTCACTTCTGCAGGCTTCTAATAAAGGCGAATTGAAACTCCTTATATTCGAGACTAAAGTTTACAAAGGCAAAGAGATGAAACAGAGAGAAAGCAAAGAGAGAACCGAGAGAAAATCGAGAGAGAAAAGAGAGATTTGGAGGTCCCTCGTCAATTTCGAACGTCTCCATATCCGAGGTCATTGATTCCAACAAAATTTCTTGCCATCAAATTAGGTAACGATTCATTTTATAATCTTTTTTTTCCCTTCATGTTATTCTTTTAGTTACATGTCAGGTTAATTTTTTTTACACACCACAAAAGTTAGATAAGAGTAGAGAAATTTGAGGAGTCCAAGTATCCTTTTCCCCTTCTTGATGCATGCACGCTTTTTGAGTCAAAGTAATGTAGATATCCTTGTTAGGATTAATTTGAACATGTTTTAGCATGAAAAATATGTTATTTTAGTGGTGTTGAGTGATTGTTACGTTGTTATTTTGTGATGTTTTTGCATGATGTTTGGTCTAGAAAATACCTTATTTTTGCACTACACATATCTATATTTTGCGTGTCGGTGCATGTCTCACAAAACATTTTATGCATATTAAACCCTATTTTCATCATATTTTTGAAATTTTATAGGGTTAATTGAATATGATTATTAGAATACTAAAATAATAATTGAATCTATATGTCTTATGAAAAATTTTGTACAAAATCGATGTTAGATCTGTACCGTAGGATGTGGTAATTAGATCGGATAGTTTACATTTGATCATCGGTTAAATCTGAGACGTTGTTTTTAGTCGCCTAATTCAAGGGAGATGGGTTAGCTAGGTGGGCAAACCTAGATCGTAGGATCTGTCTGTAATAACAAAAATTTCCCAGATAATAGAAAAATTAGGAAAAAATGAAAAAATCATGATAAATAAAAAAAATGCCCAAACTCTATCGCTTTAAGTCTTGGTTCAAACCCAAGTGGGTTTAGGTTGGCTCTTCAGGTTTGTGAGTTGGGTCGAACCGACCCGGTCCGAAAAATGAATAGGATAATAATAATAATAATAATAATAATAATAATAATAATAATAATAATAGAAAATAAAAAAAATGGGAGCGGTTATCCTGTTGATTTGGTTGATCCAGCCAGAAAATATTAAAAAATAACAATAAAAAGGAAATCACTAAAAATTTTCTAAACAAATAGGAAACATTTCACAAAGAAAATTTTGTAAATATTCAAAAGAATTTAAAAAGTTAGAATTTGATCAATTAATTGACTAGATGTTACTGTTGATGATTTTGATCTTTCATTCATTTTTAAATGATAATTATACCCCTTATCTCTAAATATTTTTAAAGAATACCTAAATTCGTAAATATTTTTGTGATCATATTTATTTCATTTGTTATATTGTTAATTTATTAATGTGTAGAGAAAAAAATTATTAAATTTTACATGCAAAATAATTTGTAATTTTTTCATTCAGTAAAAATCTACATCTTTTTGCGACTATGCAATGGGGAGGTAGAATAGTACAAAATGAATTTAGATATGATTACGAATGTGGACAATATGCTATGATTGAATTTGAAAACATATCCACATTTGATGAATTACGTCCTATGATTGAGTGCGAGTTGAATATAACATAAAATCAGTGTATTTCCAACCTGATGTATAGACAACCAGTTAGAGCAACTGGTCGTATGACGTATAACATTGTAGATGTGCAAAGTGTGATGATAGAGAGATACAATGTCGGAATTTAATCGACAAAGAAGTATCCAAAACTACGTCTAAAGTGCAGGAATTGAAAGGTACGATAATGTAAAGTTGCAAAAACAATAAATTGCATAAAGTAAAGAACGCCGAGATCTCTTGTTAATTGAAGATTTGTTACAAAGATTACACTCGGGCTATTTATAACCCTTGCAAACGGTGATTACCATAATAAAAAGAATATTTTGCCAAAAAGAGACAAATAGATTGTAGCGAGATCGACTCCAATTTCCTTTACTCTCCAAGCCAAAACCCTAGCATTCCTTGAATCTCTCTCTCTCTCTCTCTCTCTCTCTCAGCCTAAAAGAGATGAATTGATGGTACCTGAGTCCGACTGTTTAGTTTAATTTAACTGCCACTGCACAAGAGAGTCCAGTCTAACCGAGAAGCAAACTGGTTAGCCAAAGCTCAAAGACAGAATATTTTACCTCTGAATTGGGTAACTCAACCCCTGAACACCTTTGGAATTTGCTTTCTTTGGATGCCCTGATTGTGGGCTTTGATGTTTAAACTTGGTTTTACTCAATGAAATTATGTTTGACTAATTTGTTTTTTGAGGACTTCCATTTATGCTTGTTGATATCTGATTTTTAATCATCTTTTCTTTTTTTAAAAAAATTAAATTAATTAATAGAAAATTCATAAAATTACAAAATAAATTTTGAAAGCCTTGGCCAAGTCTAAGGAATCAATTTTGAACAAAAAGTGATTTTTCATATTTTCTATTTTTTAATTTTTTGAAAAATACAAAAATATTTGAAAATTCAGGATAAATAACATTTGAGGCCAAAAAAATACACAAAAAAAGTTAATATTTTTCTTTTAAATCCCTTTTCATGTTAGCCACCGCAAATTTGAAAAATCAATTCAGGGTCATGTGTTCTTTCACAAGCATAATCTCGAATCAAGCCTAAAAAATCTAATTTGAGTCAATTTATTTTCATTTTTCACTTTTAAGAGTTGTGACATTGTCCTCTAATAGTACAAATTTTCATCTCGATCCAATTGTACACAGAATGATCATTTTGCCATAAGGTAGTTGAATTAAATTTGCTCGTTTTCTTCAGAAACAAGTTTCCACGAGAGATCATCAACTCGCTGGCCTTGGTCTTCACCAGGGGCAATTCCTTGTATGGGTTGCACCCGTGGCCACAAGCCTTCCCCGATTCTATGTCCATGGACGCCGGCGACACTGCTACCGTGACCTCGGTTTCGAATGAGCGGACGGTCTACAAGCTCAAGGAGTACTTTTATTTTTTTAGGAACCTCTTGGTCGCATAGTGCTTGCAGCGTCAATGTGATGCTTTATTTTTTCGGATACCCAAGTATCGGCGTCTTTTAAAACTCCAGATCAGTTGGGAACTATGTAATGCGGTTTGTTTTTGAGCTTCATGTGCCCCATGCAACAAGAGATATACTTGACAAATTGGATGGCAATTACGAAGACTTGTCCATGCAGAAATACAGCAGCAACGTTGCGGAGAAATGTTCAAAATTTGCTAGTGAAGAACTTCGCACTCACATTATCCAAGAGTTGATGGATGATCCTTGGTTAGCTCAGATCATGCAAGACCCTTTTGGCAACTTTGTCATCCAAATTGCACTTGAAAAATCGAAGGGATTAGAGCATGCTTGTTTTTTCTGATTCGGAGATTTCCCTCTTATTTTAGAGTGCAATGAGCCTGAGTGACTAGAAGATCTCTTACGAAGCTACATGTGCAAGTAGCATCAAGCACTAGAGGAATAAGATGTTGATAATTTGGTTGACAAAATTTCTCATGCTAATGTAAACACGGAGATAATATTCAATTGTGGAAGGCCAACCACAGGGATGGTGATTACAACTTTGGTCTATGTTGACACATAAATTTTGACTTTTTAAAATTCATTCACTTAAGTACATAAAAAAAATGAGAATTTGTTCTCATCAAAAATTAATTTTTTCATGCATTGCATATTTAATTTTTTGTCGGTCATGCATTTTATTATGGCTAACGACGGAAGATTTGAGTTTAAATTGACAAACGATTGGACTGAGCGTGAGGGAGGTGTGCCGAAAGGCTTATGAAGTTTTGAACTTAAAAGAAATTTTTTCACAGGGACTGAATTGCAAATACAAAAAACTTCAGGGGCTGAATTGCAAATACATAAAATTTTAGGGATTGTTTTGCAAAGAAGAGTTAGTGGAGAAATTAGAAAGGAAGATGGAGAAGGGGAGATATAGAAGGGAAGATGGAGAAATTAGAAGGAAAGATGGAGAATGGAAGATGGTAGAATTAGAAGGGAAGATGAAGAATTAGAATGGGAGATGGAAAGATTAGAATGGAAGATGGTGAATTAGAAGGGAAGATGGAGATAAAGAATGGAGGATGGTGGAATTAGAAGGGAAGATGGATATAAAGAAGGGAAGATGGTGGAATTAGAATGGAAGATGAAGTTAGTGGAAAAATTAGAATGATAGATGAAGATAGAGAAAGGAAGATGGAAAAGTATGCTATAAAAGGAGGAATAATGAGAGCCTTGAGGTGGGGGGATTTTTGGAGAGATTAGAGACAAATTGAGAAGACTTTGGAGATTGGAGAAAACTTGAGGAGAGATTTTGGGAGAGAAGAAAATTTAGAGAGAAAAAGAAAACAAAAAAAAGGAGAGAATTTTTTTAGAAGAGAGAATTGAGGGGAACGAGAGTTCGAAGCTCGGAGTTACCATCTTCATCAACCAATACAATCCGCGAGTCCATCCCCGTCGTTCGAGCCGCGATCCGCAATCTTGATCCACGAGGTAATCCGAGGTCCGAGTTCGATAATCAAATCCGCCAAATTAGGTAACGATTTTGATCATTTAGAATATTCGAGATTTTATTGCCTAAATGGATTGGTTTTAATTTCGATTATACCTTGTTGGACATATTGCATTGCTTTGGAATAAATTGCATATCCAAATTTTGAGATTTTTATTGCACGTTGTGATATTTTCTAAAAACAAATCTAAAAAAAAGGGTTTGCTTTTGTTGCACATTTTCACATCATGTAGATAATTACACGCGTAACTTATTTTGTAAATATTTAGATTAAACCGCATGCATTGCATATAATTTAGTTCCTTACCTTGTCATAAAAAAGAAAACAAAAAAAAATTGCACATTTGAACTTCAAGTGAGAATTCATTGCATTTGCCAAATTGAACATTTTCCATGAAATTGGTACCGAAAGGGCATTAATTAAAAAATTAGTGTAACCAAGTCCCCGAACACTGAATCTCTGGTTTGTAGAAAGAAAATAGTTCTCCCGCTATTTTATTTAGGTTTCTAATCAACCTACCCAAAATGATTAGTGGCGACTCCAAGATAAATCCTTCTTTTGATGAAATTGAACCTAAGTCACGATTCGGTAGAACTTGGGAAGGTTCGAGCTAGGCTAGTTAATTCAATTTAATTAACCTGGTAATCCATTAACTTTAAAAAATTGGGAATCCAATTTTTTTTAGGTCGCGACAGCTTGGCGACTCCGCTGGGGAATTGTTCTTAATTTTTGAAAACATAGAGGACTTAGGCCAGGAAATTTCATGAAAATTCATTTGGTTTGACTTGGTTGGATTCTGATTTTTTAGGTGTTAAATGGTTTTGCAGAATGGGAGTTATAAGGGGTGGAGTGCTTGGCTAACCCTTTGTTTTGCAGGTTTGGTATTGAAATTGTTTGTTTAATTTCGCACATTTTTGAAGCGGTGTTTGTATTTAACTGTTATGCATGTTTAATCGCTTTAGCACTACATCACACACGTCCCGCAGTCGGACCTGGGCCACTAGTTTTAAGATGGTATTGTGATTTGGTTTTAGCGTTCGGCGTGAGATCACGTCGAAAGTTAGCCCAGATTCAATCCCGAATCTCTTTTCAAAAATGAGTTTAAAAGTTAGGCCTCAGGCTTGGTAAGATTACCAAAGTAGTGGTTTTAATTTTTAGCTCGAGCAGCCGAAGTGGGAAGGCCCGGCTAATCCTGATTATGTCGTAGAGGATCCGGCTAATCTTGATTATGTGCGCGAGATTGTCGCCTTGTCGTAAGTCTTTCACTTCAATTTGTCAGCCTTTAGAGCAGATAGGCTAAGATTTAAACTCACGATTCATGTGTGTGTCTTTGTGATTGGCATATTCGGTCTTGAAAGGTAGTCTCCAAACCCTTCTCAGTCATTTATGTATTTTTTGGAGTCGGTCCATGACGTTGATAGACGAGTCGAGTATATTGAGCTAGTGGTATTCTACGTTGCTATATTTCAGATGTACCTAGCTGCCTTGTACAAATTTGTCGACGTCCTTTAAGCCATTTTTGGGTCTCGGCTATTAAACGAAAAATGTTTGGAAGATTTTGAACTATCACGTGAAAAAATTTCAGATTAATCCATCATGTGTTCCATTTTTTATCGAATTGATAATGAAGGAAAAATAATTTGGATTTTCAGAAAAACCACGGACATTGGTTTGTTCCGTCATTTTCCACTAGAAAAGTGATTATTTTGCAAGAAGTCAAAATATGAAAGTGGTTAAATAGACTTTGAACTAATGGCCTGAAAATTTTGGGAGTTTAATTCATGTTTTTGATGGCCCGTTTGGCTCCCAAATGAAAACCGGACGAATCAGTTTTTCTGATCGGAATTTTTAAAAATATGCATTAAACTGTATTGATCTGTACATTGTTTGGATAAAGTCAAAACATGAAAGTTGTGTATAATTATCTTGGCCATGTGTCTGTAAATTTTGGCGTCATTTTGAGCACTTGTTGAAGTTTCACGAATTTTTTGTCAAAAGCGGATGAACTGAAATCTTCTGAAATGGAATCCTGTCACTGTATGTACACCATCACCTTTGTCCATAAGTTACATTTAGATAGGAAAGAGTCTAGGCACCTGTCATGGGCCGACCTCTTTTTGATCACATACTCATTATTCCCTCTACTTTTGCAGGGAATTATAGGTACCCCAGGCGGGAGCAAATTGGACTCGTCGGTGATAACAAACCACGAATAATATTGAAGAATATAAAACGACAAAAAATTTCCGATGTCCTAACCAATAACCCTGGGGGCAAGCGAAGAAGACTCTCCTCCCAGAGACGAAATTACGTCAATCAGTGAACATGTATGAGCTATGTATTTTGATGAGGCAGTGAATGTATTCGTCAGGCCTGGGGGCATGCTTAATGTATTGAGAGGGGTTCTTGTATTTTTGTGAAAAAAAAGGGGCATACACGGTGTAATCAAAACCCATGAAGCAAGTTTATTAACCTAACCTTGCAACGCATTTCTGGTTAAATCAACCAAAGCTTTGCCTTTTGATTTCCTCGGAATCGAACCACATAGAGAATTTTGGTGAATCGGAGAATTATTATTGAGCGTGGCCCACAGACGTTTCTCCCAATGCTATAGGCGACCGACACATTCAAGTGGACGCCGAAAGAGATAAGGCGTGAGTAAAGTTGGGCACGCAACGGGGGCCGGGCTCATTATTAGCACATTGACCGAGTGGTTGCAGCTGTATTAATTTGAATGACCAGTCACGGGCCTCACTATGATCGGTGGGGGCTGCCACCGAATCCTTTTTCCGTGGTTTCGATATCATCATCAGAGAAAAGTAATGGGGGTCTCGCTTTTGTCTGTTAGACGATGGGCCATCATTTCACAGCCACCACCTGTCGAGATAAGATAAGATTGAGGTAGTCTCACCAATTAAAGTAGAAATACACTTCCTACGTATTCTTTCGGAGGTACAATTGATAGAAGCGGATTGAATCTAGTAGAGGGGGATGACCTTGTCCTACGAAGTTTGCTGTCAACAGTCCTTATTTTAAAAGGAAAGTTTGCTCTGGACTATGATGGTCCATATGTCGTGAAGAAGGTGCTCCTAGGAGGTGCTCTGATTCTAATTGAGATGGGTATGAGAAATACTTTAAGTCATTCATGCTATACGAGAGAAGAAATGACAAGAAAAGTAAACAAAAGAACACGTGAGGCTTTTCTTTCATTCCATTTATCAAAGAGTATTACAACAGCTCACTAGGGAGGAAAAATAAAGCCAAACTGAGCCCTGATAACCATTACGAAGGAGCTCAACTGACTCTCCAAACAGTTGATGCTCTGGGTACATCGGGCGTTCTTGGGATCAAGCTCCGCGAGTCTAAAGAAGTGGCGATCGCATTTCTCCTTAGCCTAGGCCATACTGGCCTCGTAATGCTCGACGGCAAACTCCAGGTCTGGAATCGCCGCCCTCTCAAAAGCAATATCTGCCGTAATGTCATCAAGTCTCTCTTGCAGCCAACCGCATCTGCACCTCATCATAATATTGCCCGGCTCCTGTTTCGCATAAGTTTGGACTAAGGCCAGACGGTCCACCAACTTTCCCCTCTCACGAACCAGCCACGAAAGCTGATCTTTGGCAAATGTTAAGGAACCAGTAACCCGTCAAGGATGTCTCAACCCAACATATATGAGAACTACCGCCACTTGCTGGACATGGGAAATGAAGAATTCGAGGCCATGTTTGGGATCGAGCCCATGGAACCTAGCCCTTCCGCCGACGACGTCCAAGATCTCAGTAAAGATAAGGAGAACAACAGTAAGGGTCAAAAGAAGCGTTACCGTCGCCATACTAAGGAGCAAGTATAAAGGCTTGAGGATTTCTTCAGAACATGCCCTATGCCAGACGACAAATAGAAAATGGAACTGAGTCAAGAGTTAGGACTTGAACCTTTGCAAATCAAGTTCTGGTTTCAAAATAGACGAACTCGAATAAAGACTCGTCATGAGCACAACGAAGTCGAGTTTCTAAGAGTTGAAAATGAAAACCTCCTAGCGGAAAACAAGATGCATAAAGAGGCTTTTGACTCTGCCACCTGCCCCAACTGCAATAGCCTCCTCACCTTTGATGAAATGCATGATCTGAGGATCGAAAATGCGTGTTTGAGAAATGAGTTAGACCAGTTTATAACAGGATCGAGTTCTATTGGAGCAGGGTACAAAAAGACCAATGCTACTGGATCAGCATCAATACCTCCCGGGGAAGGAGATATATATCACCACCAGGCAGGCGGCATTGACGACGAACTCACTGCCATGATCAACCAGTTCAATGTTGATGAAGCACTAGGGCTGTAAGGTACACGGAGTCTGTATTTCGAAGCTGGTGATCACGAGACCTTCAACATGGTCGATGCATATCAGATCTGGAGCGAAGCTGGCTGATCACCAGAAGACCCACAAAGGAAGTCGAGCAGATCCTGAATGAATACATAAGTTGTATTCCCTGGCGGGGGATGTTATCTACTTTTATCAATGTCTTGAATCTATATAAAAACAAGTAGTAAACTTTCTCCCTCTTATTAAATGCACGGATCCGCCACTTTGCCAAACCCGGGGAGGAATTAATAGCGAGTAAAAATTCGCGTAAACTCGAAGGGTAACGCCGTATCGTTGCAATTTACCCCCAATTGCTCCACTGTTAAATTAGATCCCTGTATTTTCAGGAATTTGCAAATTGACCCAAGAACACAGCCATACTCGAATGCGAAGTCCTCTTGTTGAATGAAACTATGGGCAAATCAATTTTCGGATATTATCACTGAATGGACGGCTCTAAACGAAGAAAGACGCAAACAAAAGACCTAGGCAATCTCAAAGATGGGTAATTTTGTATTGTTCCAATTTATCCATGATCGTCTCAAATTCTGAATTACTTTCTTTTGTCTTAACAGGGGTTGTAAAATGCCTTGAAAAGAACCGGGACGTGGAATTGCCCAGTGCAACGTAGCAAAACCACACAATCTCAACGGTTAACTCTTAAAAAAAAGCCTCCATGTACGCCTACGGTCCCGTGGACCGGATGGCATGGGGAATGACAGTGGTCCGAGACGTCTCGAGTTCGATCCCCAGGGTTGGGGAATATTGTAAATGTTGTAAATAAATAACACAATTTTTTGCACATTTCTTTTTTGCAGAAAGAAACAAGAATACTCGACGAACGAGACCGAAGTCAATACTTTGCCACAACCTTGGTTCTGATGGTGAAGTGTCCAACGAAAGTCGAGAGAAACTCAACCCAGTAAACTGGTAAAAGGATCGTACAAGGCATTCAAGACAGAGGGAAACGTTTACACTAACATGTCGAAGGAGACAACCCCTAGGGGCAATTCAAATTCTTCCATCCCTGAGAATTTTCTTCCATACTTGCACATTCTGCAAATACGCGTGATGCAAAAAAAAAATCTTCACATCTGTATTGTGTTTACACATTCCATGATTTATGCATGACTATTCTGCATGTTTAATTTGCCAAATCTGAGACGCACTTCCAGATGTCGCCCACTTGACGGACATGCAATTCGGTCCAAATGAAGGGATTTCTTCAATTCAAGTCCACAAGAAATACATACAAGGGTAAAGCAGTATCGTTCCAAATTTTTTCAGAATATGAAGAATATATACTGACGTATTTCCTTTCATTTTTGCAGGGGTCATCATTGTGCCGGATAGGTAAGTATCCCTTCCCCTTAAAACTCAATAAAATCCAAAGAAAAATCTTGGAATTCTCAAAGCAGACGCCAAAGTTTCTGCAACTCATTCACATGGACAAAGACAACTCATGATCCCCAGAGTCTTCTTGCATGCTTGCATGACTTGTTCATCAAGATTTTCACAAAAAAATCTCATGAGTTATTTCATATCGATCGATCAAGGCAAATCTTTACTTCACCGACCCTTTGGCCATGCGACATCAGCTAAAGGAACACCGGGCAAATAGAAGAAGTCCTTGTCCACCAAATTCCCAAAATCAAACTCCCAGCTAGGGCATATACGGGGGCAATTTTGGATTCTGCCAAAACCTAGCCTGATTGAGGACAAAGCAAACTGATACGAGCTCCAACTTGGAAGAAAGGGAAGTGTCCTATCTCTTTATCATATGTCTTTCAAAGTAACACCCAATTTTCTTCTTGCAGGTGCCAAGCTAGAGGACATGCCTTTGATTGCTACTACTGAAGCAAGTCAAAACCAGAGCTTCCCAATATTCGTTCACTCCATCATTTTAAGACCCTATTCATGCACATTCTTTTTATGCAGGGTCAATTGTGGGAACGAGTAATCAATCAGAGTTCAAATTTAAATCCCCAGCAGTGACTATGTCTGGGGCAATTCCCAATTTTGGCAAAAGCCATAATCGCCTGATGTGATCCATCCTGATGGAAATAAGGCAAACAAGGGCATTCGACCAACCATGTTGGTCTTCGCCATATCACAACTAGAGCGAACATATTCTGGGGCAAACATGAGAATGAGCTCATCCTCGACTCAAACTCGTTTGATCCGCTCACATGCATTAGAGCAACTTAGATTCCCCTTTCATCTGTTTTTGAGAAGCATAGCAATTCTGATTAATTGCCACATCTATCTGGTTGAAAAAATGCTTGCACATTGTGTGGTTCATACATGATTGTTCTTCATGATTAATTTACCAACTTTGAATAAGGAACGTAAATTACATATGATGCATCGGATGGACAGAATGGGGCATAATAGGATGATGAAAGGCAAACCATTCCCATACACGTCCCGCAGTCTAATCCCTAGTGAGATGAGCGGTAGTTAGGATCCGCATTCCTCGAGGCGATGGGTTTTCTCGCAAAAGGTACGATAGCCGAAGTAACAAACACTACAGGTATCCATTACAAACCTCTTTGAGCGACGGTTTCATTTTCTCAACCCTGTCAAGAACCACCCCACATTGGGACAAGACGAGGTAATTCCAGCAGCGGTATGAGGTAAATGGTTAGAAATTCTCTTGCTCAGACTAGCATCAATCTTTGGGTGTTTCTTTACATTGAACTCGAACTTTAATTCAAGTGCCTTAGGATGATGAAGAACATTCATTTCTCTATCCTATACACTACATCCATTGTACAGCCCAATTGAGCTTGTATATATTCATTTCTCAAGCCCCATTGGTGATCATTGCTCGTTCCAATTTGAAGATGACGTTATTACCAAGGAATAGAACTGAAGAGACCGGGGCAGCAAAGAATCCCCAAGTGAACTCATCTCGTATGTTAGATTTCTCATGTAGTGTCTAGCATCATTCCTTACAAAGAAAGGAAAAGGAAGAGAGGTGTCAAAAAATAGCTCTCTCTCAAGAAAGAAAATGGGAATCGGGATTAAGAAAAGCAAAGGTTAGTCCCACAGAATCCCGGACAGTAAAAAGCAAAATGCCTATCAAAAGCAAGGCTAATGCCCATTCAAATCCTTGTTCATTTGTTTTAAAAATTCTAAATGACAGACTTGTAAAGAAAAAGCCTTCAAGAGAGTCAAATGGAAATTGCAATCATCAGCGGAAGCTCCATCCTCAAGCAGTGATGGCATATTTTGAAATCAATTTCAGAAGGCCAAGACCGGTGATAAGACAGCAATGATCACTAGCATCAAGCCATTCTCATATATTTTCTGAGCCAAAGCGAGCCTTTCTCTCAGTCCCAAATCCTGACCTACGTTACAACCCTTCAAAGTCTCTTCTGATTAGGGCATATGAATTAACGTAGAGTTGAATGATTTTAAGCATCACTCGAAGAAGTTCGAGCAAGATTATTTCTCTCTCATTTTTGCAAGGTTCTTGACTTGTAAACCCGGAGCAGATGATGAAGATCTCTTTCAAAAAGCCTTGACTCCACAGGAGTCCCATTTGGTAAACCATTGACCTAGCCTATATTACGGTCCCAATCAAGACCTCAAGATCGGCTTGGTCGTACCAATTGCGAGATTACTCAGACCCTCGTTGAAAGCGATGATGGTAAGATTGAGTGATTTCTCTTGAATCCTACAGTTATGATGAATAGCTTTTCTCGAAGAGTAGGAGAAAGCCCTTTCGGACTGAAGTCCCCCATTCAAAGTACATTCGAGGTATTCACAATGTAATAACCTCCTTGAACAGAATTAGTGATGCAAACTTGACAGAATAGTTTTGCATAAATCCACTAAGTGAATTTCAGCATACATGCCTGTACATGTTACATCTAACATTGTCTGTGCACATGCATTCCTGATATTCAAGCTACCTTATGAGGTCTTGAAATTCATCCAAGGATGATTGAATGAACAATCAGTGTTGGCAAGTGCCCACCTGGCAAGCTTCCAAGCTCCCAGGTAAGTATATCTTCAACCTGAGCCTTCTGATGATTGTTAAGGCACTCAAATCTGTTGCGACACATACAGTCATTCAAATATTCGTCTTCTTCAGTGAAGCGTGATTTTTATGAAATACATGTCGCATTAGCATTGATTTGGTTTATGCGCATAACTTTACTTCAAGAGAATAAGCAGGTATGATGCAGTCAGTCTGTCTACTCCTTGACCATTCATTCAGAAGACCCAGGTAAGTTTTCTGAACCCAGTTTTGAATATCTTGTGTTTACACTGACATGGCTTGTGTAGCACACCCTCTCGATGTGGTCACCGCCCTGTGAGATTGGCGGCACATCTCCCTTTCAGATCATCAAAGACCAGCTCTAATGATCTTGAAAGAAATCTACCTCTCAACTACCCAAAAAACCCAGGTAAGTTTTCTGAACCCTTTTCAAAATCGCAAGCTTTGAGTTTTCACCAATGAGAAAGCACACTCCTTAATTTCATCCAGTTAATAATCGACATGCTCTTGTGATCTGCATGAAACATTTGTTCGAACCATGATCGACATGCTCTCGTGGTCTCGACAAATTTTATCAAAATCATAATCGACATGCTCTTGTGATTTTGGTACCCTATCAAGTTCATGATCGACATGCTCTCATGTTCTTGATCTTATCCATCCAGTTCACAATCGACATGCTCTTGTGTCTGGATGCTTGTGCGAACCATGATCGACATGCTCTCGTGGTCTCGACAAATTTTATCAAAAACCATAATCGACATGCTCTTATGGTTTTGATACCCTTTCAGATCATCAAGGACCAGCTCTAATGATCTTGAAAGAAACTATGTGACTCCACTCGAAGAGATGCAGTGGACACATCCCCTTACAGATCTTGCGCTTTCTCGCATCAGGGGGAAACCTCTGGTAACGGATAGACACCAGTACCTTAAGATTCTTGCATCCACAAAATGCCTGGAGCTTAAGGGAATCACCAGCATTATGAAGTGTCTGGTAAGACCGACATTTTATATGCGATCCATGTGCAGGTTTCTTTAATCCGTTTCCTCGGAGCAGAGAAATCTTAACACATGTTATTTACAGTCCTGCACATCATGCATCATTGCACTTGCATATAAAATGGGATTAAAACTCCCCCACAAAAAAAAATCATCATCATTCATTTGCATTGTCAAAATTTAAGTTCAATTTTGTCTTTGAGCGAAACCTCTACGAGTCTCCGCTCAAAGAGGGGCAGCAGTTGACACCTAAATTTTGAATTTTTAAAATTCATTCACTTAAGTACATAAAAAAATGAGAATTTGTTCTCATCAAAAATTAATTTTTTCATGCATTGCATATTTAATTTTTTGTCGGTCATGCATTTTATTATGGCTAATGACGGAAGATTTGAGTTTAAATTGACAAACGATTGGACTGAGCGTGAGGGAGGTGTGCCGAAAGGCTTATGAAGTTTTGAACTTAAAAGAAATTTTTTCACAGGGACTGAATTGCAAATATATAAAACTTCAGGGACTGAATTACAAATACATAAAATTTCAGGGGCTGAATTGTAAATACATAAAATTTTAGGGATTGTTTTGCAAAGAAGAGTTAGTGGAGAAATTAGAAAGGAATATGGAGAAGGGGAGATATAGAAGGGAAGATGGAGAAATTAGAAGGAAAGATGGAGAATGGAAGATGGTAGAATTAGAATGGAAGATGAAGAATTAGAATGGGAGATGGAAAGATTAGAATGGAAGATGGAGATAAAGAATGGAGGATGGTGGAATTAGAAGGGAAGATGGATATAAAGAAGGGAAGATGGTGGAATTAGAATGGAAGATGAAGTTAGTGGAAAAATTAGAATGATAGATGAAGATAGAGAAAGGAAGATGGAGGAGTAGGCTATAAAAGGAGGAAGAATGAGAGCCTTGAGGTGGGGGGATTTTTGGAGAGATTAGAGACAAATTGAGAAGACTTTGGAGATTGGAGAAAACTTGAGGAGAGATTTTGGGATAGAAGAAAATTTAGAGAGAAAAAGAAAACAAAAAAAAGGAGAGAATTCTTTTAGAAGAGAGAATTGAAGGGAACGAGAATTCGAAGCTCGGAGTTACCATCTTCATCGATCAATACAATCCGCGAGTCCATCTCCGTCGTTCGAGCCGCGATCCACAATCTTGATCCACGAGGTAATCCGAGGTCCGAGTTCGATAATCAAATCCGCCAAATTAGGTAACGATTCTAATCATTTAGAATATTCGAGATTTTATTGCCTAAATGGATTGATTTTAATTTCGATTATACCTTGTTGGACATATTGCATTGCTTTGGAATAAATTGCATATCCAAATTTTGAGATTTTTATTGCATGTTGTGATATTTTCTAAAAAAAAATCTAAAAAAAGGGTTTGCTTTTGTTGCACATTTTCACATCATGTAGATAATTGCACGTAACTTATTCTGTAAATATTTAGATTAAACCGCATGCATTGCATATAATTTAGTTCCTTACCTTGTCATAAAAAAGAAAACAAAAAAAAAATTGCACATTTGAACTTCAAGTGAGAATTCATTGCATTTGCCAAATTGAACATTTTCCATGAAATTGGTACCGAAAGGGCATTAATTGAAAAATTAGTGTAACCAAGTCCCCGAACACTGAATCTCTGGTTCGTAGAAATAAAATAGTTCTCCCGCTATTTTATTTAGGTTTCTAATCAACCTACCCAAAATGATTAGTGGCGACTACAAGATAAATCCTTCTTTTGATGAAATTGAACCTAAGTCACGATTCGGTAGAACTTAGGAGGGTTCGAGCTAGGCTAGTTAATTCAATTTAAGTAACCTGGTAATCCATTAACTTTAAAAAATTGGGAATCCGATTTTTTTTAGGTCGCGACAGTCTACCTCAATTGGATTGGAGATTTAGAGGAGGCTGCTCAAAGAGGAGAATATACAGTCATAAGAAGCTTGATTCGAGTTTTAAAGGGTGGTGTTGAAAGGTCGACAAAGTCATCGAAAAGTGTGCATCCATGCAGAACCTACGCGAGGCCATTGCCACCAATCGCAGTAAAATTTGGCATCAACTTGATGAGGTAAGGAGGGGGGCATCATCATAACTTTCTCAGTTGGTGCACTGAAGAAGGAGCACTAAAAAAGTAAAGTGAAAAAAAATGGAAAAGTGGGGGTAGAGGACCACAACGGAGAAAAAGGGAGAGCCAATTCAAGATGGAGGTATCAGCAAGAAAAAGAGGGAGGCTCTGCTTCCTTCTCGGGAGAGGGGGGGAGGGTTGGGTGCGAGAGAGAGGGGGAGGGGCTAGAAAGTTCAGGGCAAGAAAAATTTAAAAAAAAAGGGGGGGGGATTGTACCAAGAGGGGAAAAATGGGAGAGACATGAGAGTTCAAGGAGAGGGCAAGAGAGAAGAACAACCAGAGGAGCAGCATTAGGGGAGGTTTTATAGGAGGAACAAAAGACAAAAATCCTTTCTCGACTGAGCATCTGGAAGAGGGTGCTTTCCCTGTGGTCCAACGTTTTTTGGCCAAGCTAGATCTGACGAAGCATCCCCAAAAGATACTACTACTCTTGTCATTCCACTGGGCCCTGAGGATGTCCTACGTCACCACCTAAGGCATCAACTGTGGCAACAATGATCATGAGCTCCACCTCCAACGCAAGCCTGCATTATGACGACGGGTTGTCGTCATCGCTTGCGTCATCCTTTCATTGGCCAAAAACTTCCTTGTTGCCACTGCCTTTCGTGAGTCGAGAACCCAGTCCCCCTCAGCATCTTGTGGCAAATACCCCAATACTTTCTTATTGGTACAGTCGAGGTTTGTACCTTCATTAGACAACTCGAGTTTTTCTACGATCAGTCTCCTGATGCCATGCGAAACCTGAGCAGTGCACTCGCGCTCCTGACAACTGCGCTAGGTAATTACTTGAGCTCTTTGATTTTGACACTTGTGACATACCTCATGACTTCGGGTGACAAGACGGGGTGGATTCCGGATAACTTAAATGAGGGGCATCTTGATTATTATTTTTGGCTTTTGGCTGGACTCAGCTTCTCGAAGATACTAGTCTACGTCGTTTTGCTAAAAAGTACAAGCACAAAAGGGCCACTTGAGGCATGCTCCAAGTCCTTTAGACGATGAATCTGTCAGGACGATTTAGCCCTTATTGTATATGGGAATTAAGCGGGTCATTTGGCTATGTACTCGTCCAACAAACAATGATCACTGTAGTTTCATCTGATTTATTCCTCTTCTTTGTTACGACCCGAAAAATTTTCAATCGGTGGAAAATTTCCAGATTAATAGATTATCAGGTTAATTAGATCGACTAACCTAATACGGACTCTCTCAAGCCTTATCGAATCGCATCGCAACTTTGGTTTTTGTTCAAATGATTTTAGAATTTGGAGTCACCACTGTCGCGACCCTAAGAATTTTTTTTATCGGGTTAACGGATTATTAGGTTTATTATATAAATTAACCTAATACGGACCCTCCCAAGTCCTACCGAATCGCAACTTTGGTTTTTTTTTCAAATGGTTTTAAAATTTGGAGTCGTCACTAATCATTTTTTGGTAGGTTGATTAGATACCTAAGTAAATTAGCGGGAGGACTAAATTACTTATACGAACCAGAGATTATGAGTTCGGGGACTTGGTTACACTAGTTAATTAAAACTAATGCCCTTTCGGTACCTTAATTTCATGGATATCCTAATTTGACAACTCAAGCTTGGTTTATTCCTAAGACTCTAGTGTGGTGTTCTCTTTTTGTATTTTCACTTTTTAGATAGGATGCATGGGTGGCATTTTTTTTTATTTTCAAAGTGTTAAAAATTCCCTAAAACCGAAAGAGGGAGTGTGTTAACGACTTCTGTGCAGTGTTACAGTCTATTCATTTTGGGGTCTGGTGATTCAAAAATTAAACGGCAAGAAGTCAATGACAGTAAATAAAGACCTCCAATGGATGGTCCAGCCTTGGCTTGTCTCTCCCCTTTGGTGTTTAATGGTGCAGGAATTAAATTGCAGGAATTTAAATAACGGTAAGTAAAAACCTTCAATGGGCGGCCTAGCATTGGCTTGGCTCTTCCCTTTGGGGTTTGATGGTGCAGAAATTTAAATTGTAGTAAGTAAAAATATCTAATGGGTGGCCTAGCATTGGCTTGGCTCTTCCCTTTGGGGTTTGATGGTGCAGGAATTTAAATTGCAGGAAATAAACGACCTCCAGTGGATGCGTTTTGCCTCTCCATTCTGGGGTTTTAGTTCTTTAAAATAAAATACAACAAATTATTTCAACAATTTAAACTAAAATCCGTTGACGGGTCAGCTGCAAATTTGATGGGCACCTTGGAATTTATTTGGGCTCACTTTGCACCTCCATAGAATTTATCGTTGATACGGAGTTGTCCCTTTTTTTTTACCTGCCATAAAATATGGAAAAAAGGGAGATGGAGAAAGTGTATACCATTTGTGCTAATTTGAGACTAAAACCACAAATAAATGAATAAATAAAAATACTTAGCTCGAATTTGTTTGCTCGTTGACAAGGATGAACTCTTGATTTATGTTGATCGATGAAGGAATTTGTGATGATAACCCCTAGCTTTAAACTCTCATCATCTTCAAAATTTTCTCTCTCTTTTGGTATTTTCTTTTTCTCAAATTTTTCTTCAATCTTCCAAAACCCTCTCAAACATTTAAAATTTTCTCTCCCCCAAAAATTCCCCCCTCAAGCTCACTTCTTCGTCCTTTTATAATCCACTCATCTATCTCCCATTCTAATTTTTTCACTAACTCTTCTTCATTTTCATTTTCCCTTTTTCATCTCTATCTCACATTCTAATCTCTCCACTAACTCTTCTTCATCTTCATTTTCCTTTCTTCCTATTTATCTCCCATTCTAATTTCTCCACTAACTCTTCTTCATATCCATCTTCCTTTCTCTATTTTTATCTTATTTTCTCCATCTATTCTTCTCCATCTTCTCTTCTTCATCTTCCATTCTCTATTCTTATCTTATTTTCTCCATCCATTCTTCTCCATCTCCTCTTCTCCATCTTCTCTTCTCTATTCTAATTTCTCCACTAATTTTTCTTTTTGTTATTTACAAAATAATCCCTCAAGTGTTAGGTATTTGTACTCTAGTCCATGAGATTTTAAGTAATTACAATTCAGTCCCTGGAGAAATATTTCTTTAAGTCCAAATCTCCTCACAATTTTTGACACACCTACCGCATGTTGAATTTAAGCTCATTTCTTGCTATTGAAAATAATGCAAAATTTAATTAAAGCCTTTTTGTAAAATTGAGTCATTCTGGGTATAATTGGGCCAAGATGAAAATTTCGAATATTAGAGAACAATGTCACAACTCCTAAAAGTGAAAAATGAAAATAGATTGACTCAAATTAAATTTTTTTAGGCCCGATTCGAGATTATACTCGTGAAGGAATACACGACCCCGAATTGGATTTTTTAAATTTGCGATGGCCAACATGAAAAGGGATTTTAAAAAAAATATATTGACTATTTTTATTTATTTTTGTGACCTCAAATGCTATTATTTATTAAATATTTTCCTAATTTCTAAAAAATATATTTATAAAAACAAAAAATACGAAAAATTATTTTTTTACTCAAAAATGGTTGCCTAAGCTTGGCCAAGGCTTCCAAAGTTGAATTTTCAATTTTTTCATTTTTTCTTTTTTTTTATGAATTTTCGAAAATAAAAATATCGAAAAATATTGAAAATATGAAAAATTACTTTTTCGTCAAAATTGGATCCCTAGGCTCGGCCAAGGTCCCTAAAGTTGATTTTTCAATTTTATGAATTTTTATGGATTTTGTATTAATTTAAAAAGGAAAAAATGATTAAAAATCAGATGTCAACAGCTGCCCCTCTTTGAAAGAAAGCTTGGCAGAGGTTCATTTTAAAGATGAGATGACACCTGAATCCTAATCGACTCAATACAGTGAAAAAATACCTTTCCGTGTGAGTTCTGATTCAGGCCGGGTTTGAGGAGGCTTTTCATGCAAAGAGGGAGAGACAAAGAGGAGAGTTTACCTGGCACTTACCTGCCCGTTGTGTGGTGGTTGGTTGACACACATGTCCTATTGAAAATGGAATGAGAGCCTAAGGATTTGTTATAAGAAACCTTAGAGTGTTTGAACTTGGACCTGTATGGTAGGTCACCCCATGAAAATGCTTGTAAGAAGGACTTTGTGCCTGTGGAAAGGACTTGGTGCCTGTAAGAAGGACTTGGGATGCCTGTAGGAAGGACTTTGGAGTGCCTGTAGGAAAAACTTTGGGTGCCTGTAAAAAGGACTTTGTGTGCCTCTAACAAAAACTTTTGTGCCTGTAAGAAGGACTTTGAGTGCCTGTAGAAAGGACTTTGGGTGCCTGTAAAAAGGACTTTTGGTGCCTGTAAGAAGGACTTTGGGTTGTCTATAAGAAGGACTTTGAAAATGGACCGTTTCGTATTGGGATTTCCAATGGAAGGACTCCAAAGATAACATACCCTAGAAAAAGGGCTTGTTCATGTGGTGCTTGCCACTCAGGACTAGGGAATGGATCATTCTGTGTGAGAAATCACTAATGATTACCTAAATGTCACCTATTAGGTAGACTGAAGATGTATTGATTGAGAAAATAATTTTTGGATGTCAGTCTGGGATCTGGGGGGACTAGGAATCCTGCAGAAGCTCAAACCTGATTTATCTTACCTGAAAGGGTGTCATTATAGGATCTAGGGAGACTAGAAATCCTACAGAAGCTTAAACCCAATTTCTGTTTTCCCGTCATTTTAGAAATAAGCCAAAGAGGCAGAGATTAAGAACACGAGAGCGGGTCAATCGTGAACTAACAAAAGTCTCATGAGAACATATCGTTCACGAGTCGAAAAAGGTTCAGAAAACTTACCTGGGTCTTCTGAATTAATGATCAAGGCATAGACAAGCTGACTGTGTCATGCCTGCTTGTTCACTGAATGACTATATATGTTGCACTGGATTCGAGCACTTTGACAATCGTCAGAATTCGTTCCTTTGAAAGGTTTAGGTTGAAAATATACTTACCCAAGGATTTGGAAGAAACGCCTGGTGGTTTCGCGACAATTAGGCTTGTTCATTTAATAATCGCCAAATGGATTTCGAGACCTTGCATGGTAACTCGAATATCGAAAATGTGTTATCTGTCAGGCAGTGTCAGAGGTAACATGCACAAGCATTCTCATCAATAAGTTCATTGGTTCAGCAAAGTTTACAGTGATTAGAAGCATTCTGTGTAATAACTCATGATGCAATCAATCAAGATGTGGATCATGCATGACTATTCTGTCAAGTTTGCATTACCAATTCTGTTCAAGGAGGTCATCACAGTATGAATACCTCAAATGTAATACGAATGGGAGACTTCAGTCCGAAAGGGCTTTCTCTCACTCTCGAGAAAGGATGTTCATCCAGATTGCAGGATTGAAAAGAAATCACTCAATCTCATTATCATCGCATTTGACAAGGGTCTGAGCAATCTCACAATTGATACGATCAAGCCGATCTGAGGTCTTTAATTAGGACCGTAATGTATGCTGGGTCAAAGGCTTACCAAAGGGGACTCTTTTGAGTCAAGGTCATTAACAAAAGGTCTTTATCATCTGCTCCGGGTTTACAAGTCAAGAACCCTGCAAAAATGAGAGAGAAATAGTCTTGCTCGTACCTTTTCGAGCGATACTTAAAATCTTTCAACTCTACGTTAATTCAAGCGCCTTAATCAGAAAAGACTTTCGTAGGTTGGGTTTGGGGATCAAGGAAGGCTTAATTTGGCCCAGAAGATATATGAGATGGGTTTGACATTGGTGATCATCGCATCTTTGTCGCAGTTTCGGCCATTCTAGAACAGTCTTTAGATAATACCATCGTTGTCTGAGAATGGTATCAGTTTTCACTGGTGCCATTGTCGTTTCCAAACGGTATAAACTTCTACCGTATATTTTGCAATCTAACTCCTTCAACGAATTTTCTCTTGCAATCAGGTCCCATTGGGGATTTACCGAAGGAGATGATATGTTTTCACTAGTTTTCAAAGGCCTTCAAAAATGAATATTGATTCGAATGGGCATTGGCCTTGCTTTTGACTGACACTTTGCTTTTTCATGCCCAGGGACTGGCTTTTCTTCTTTTGGTCTCGCCTTTTGCCTTTTGTCTTTTCCATTCTATTTAGAAAGGAGAATTTTCAAAAATTGTGCCATATATACACATGTATATTAAAAATTTAGCACACTTGAGGAGTCGACTCGGGAACTCTTTGTAGACCAATTTCTTCCGAGTTCTTCTGCTTTGAGGTAGTGTCATCTTCATCTTAGAATTAGCAATGATCACTGATTGGGTTTTAAGAAATGAATATGCAAGCTCAATTATGCAGCGCAAAGGATATGAGTGTATTGGATAGAGAAATGAATGCTTTTCATCGTCCTAAGGCACTTGAATTATCGTAGAAGGTTGAAAGCTAAGACATACCCGAAAATTGATGTTAGTCCGAGCAAGAAAATTTCTAACCATTTACCTCGCTTCATTCGCTGGGACAACCTCTACTTGGCCCCGATATGGAGTGGTTCTTAACAGGGGTTATGAAATGAAATCGCCACTCAAATGGGTTGTCAATGGGCTCCTGTAGTGTTTAGGGTAGAGAAATGAATGCCTCCTTCCTTTCGGTATCATACCTTTCGCGAGAAAACCCATTACTTTGGGGAACGCGGAATCTATTTGGCACACAGCTCGCCGTGGATATGGGACGTGTATAGAAATGGGATTGCCTTTCATCATCCTGTCATGCCCCATTCTACACATTCGATGCATTATGTGTAGATCATGCTCCAAGTCAGAATCGGCAAATTAAACATGCAGACAACTCATGCATGAATCATGACATGTGCAAACACAATACGAATGTGGTAATTTTGGCATCATATATGTTTGTGAAATAAGCAGGTATGGAAGAAAATTCTCGATAATGAGAGGATTTAAATTGCCCCTGGATGTGTGAACGGATCGAACAAATCACGAAGTCTACCCCTTAAATTGAGGAGTAGCTTATCTAAGACTTTGCCCCTTTTCAATTCAGGGTCTGCCATCAATTTGCCCCATTTTGATCGGAATGGATCTTTTCAGATGATCATAATTTTACCACTTCAGGTTGTCTCCTTCAACATGTTAAATGATAGTATAAATATATCCTGTAAAAAAGGAAAGGAGATGTGTTAGCCAGTATTAGAAGGGAAAAACTGGAACGATACTGGTTTACCCTTCATCTTGAATGTTTTGCATGACTCCTTTTATCAGCTTCACCGGATCGAGTTTGTCTCCACTTTCGGTGGGCATTTCATCATTAAAGCCAAGGTTGTGGCAGAGTATCGACTTTGGTATCGCTCGTCTAGCGTTTCTATTTCCTTCTGCAAAAAGAAATGTGCAAAAGGTTGTATTGTTCATTTACAATACTTACAGCATTCCCCAACCTTGGGGATCGAACTCAGGATGTTTCAGACCACTGTCATTCCCCATGCCATCCAATCCACAATACTTACAATCCCTGTTGAGACGGAAGAAAGTATTTCAGAATTTAAGATAATCTTGGGTAAATTGAAACGATACAAAATTACCATTCTTTGAGATCGCACGAGTCTTTCGTTCGTATTTTCTTCATTCGAAGTCGTCTGTTGAATAGCGATATCTACAAATCAATTTGCCCCCAGTTTCGTTCAATAAGGGGATTTCGCATTTGGGTATGACTGTGTTCTCGGGACATTTTGCAAATTCTTGAAAATAGAAGGGGTTGAATTTAAAATTGGAGCAATTCGAGGGTAAATTGAAACGATACGGAGTTACCCTTCGGGTTTATGTAGGTTTTTACTCGCCATCAATTCGTCGCGAGGTTGGTGAGGTGGCGGATTCATGCATTTAATAGGGGGAAGTCGGATTATTACTCCTTGCTTTTACATATTACAAAAGTAGAAAAACACATCACGCAAGAAAACAACACACATTCACTCATTCATGATCGATTCTGCTTTCTCTGCAGGCTCTCCCATGATCAGCTGGCTTCATCCCGAATCAGGCATGCATCGGCCATATTGAAGGTCTAGTGGTCACTGGCTGAGAATGTGCATCACAGCCCTAATGCTTTACCGATATCAAACTGGTTGATTATGGCGAAAAGATCATCATCAATGTCCGCTCGGTGGTGATCTGTTCCATCTTTCTCGGAAGGTATCGATGCTGATCTAGTAGCATTGGTCTTTTTGTACCCTGCTCCAACAGAACTCGATCCTGTTATAAACTGGTCTAACTCACTTCTTAAACGCGCATTTTCGATCCTTAGATCATGCATTTCATCGAATGAGAGGAGGCTATTACAGTTGGGGCAGGTGGCAGAGTCAAAAGCCTTTTTATACATCTTGTTTTCCGCTCGGAGGTTTTCATTTTCAGCTCTTAGAAACTCGACTTCGTTGTGCTCATGACGAGTCTTCATTCGGGTTCGCCTATTTTGAAACCAGAACTTGATTTGCAAAGGTTCGAGTCCTAGCTCTTGACTCAGTTCCATTTTCTGTTTGCCGTCTAG
The DNA here is from genome assembly GCA_016432845.1 of Psidium guajava. Taxonomy (NCBI): domain Eukaryota; kingdom Viridiplantae; phylum Streptophyta; class Magnoliopsida; order Myrtales; family Myrtaceae; genus Psidium; species Psidium guajava. The sequence continues at coordinate 16,831,344 of CM028225.1, forward strand.
CATAGAGCATGTTTTGAAGAAATCCTCAAGCTTTTGTTCTTGCTCCTTAGTATGGCGACGGTAACGCTTCTTTTGATCATTACCGTTGTTATCCTTATCTTTACTGAGATCTTGGACGTCATCGGCGGAAAGGCCCGGCTCCGTGAGCTCTATCCCAAACATGGCCTCGAACTCTTCTTCTCCCATGTTCAGCACGTAGAGATAGCTCTCAAGGGTGTTTGGTTGCGACATCCTCAGTTGGTTAACGGTTTCACAAGATCTGCTATCTTCTCTTGTATTCTCACTCACTCTGAATTCTTCTGAGCGACCGTGTATACTTTTGAAACTTTTTCTGGGCATGGATTAAGGTTTTCAGGAAAATGCTTCTTTTTAAAACTTAGGCGTGGGTTCATAAATCGTATCGCTCCCACCAAGATTCCTGTCTTTCTCAACTTTTTGCCGTGTCTTCTACACGGTTTGTTTTCTTTCATTTTTTTCATAGTAGTAGGGTTCCTGTTGTTATTTCTTCCACCTGTCTCAAGCGTCGGCGTTGCAGGTGAGGTCTTTTACCGGTTCACAATGAAGACAAGCATTCTCTTCTTTTTCGCTAAAGTTTGCCGTGTCTTCCACTTAAGTCATCTTTTCCTTCTTCTTTTCCAAAGTGGCGACATCACTTCAATTTTTTTTTTTTGCAAAGATTTCGGATTTGCTCGGCTCGAGATTGCGGACGTGCCAAGACATTCGAGCTGATAAAGACCACACTAAAAGAAAATGGCCGATAGGAAGATCTGACCAATAGATATTGCCCGTGTGAAGTCAATATTTAACGCGAAGTGGATTACCATTTTCGGATTCCGCTAGTCTATTCCGACTTTCTCCTCTAATAGTTTCATATTCCACTCGTCTGCCTCGATTCTCTCTTCAATCTTTTAACGATAATGGCCAGTCTTCCAACGCAGATCTTCCCGACTGAAGTTATGTTCAAATGGGAAAGACTTTACCATCTTCTTGGCCGAGGCGATATTTACATAACCCATCAACCGAATGTCAAGTCTGAAATTCTTGGTTTGTTCAGGGAAGTAAATGCTTCTTCGGTCGAAGGCACTAACTTGGAGAGGGAATACAGAGAGTTCCCACATGTTTTCATCGATTTTCTGGGGGCTTGCCGAAACACCCAAGAGACGGTCACCTTGGCCCGAGTCGTGAGAGCTCGCTATCAGGATCGGTCTGAACGCTTGGAGTATGCAGAACATGCGATCGCCCGGTACAAGAAGGCCGTCAAGTCTACTGATGAACGGGCCTAGCTGTTAATCCACGAGAGAGAGAAGTTAGTGGAGGAGAGGCTGGAGGAGAGGCTCGACGATTTAATGGCGGATATAGCTTTTGAGAGAGACTTGAACGAGAATCTCAAATTCGCCATTGAACACCACGAGGTTAATGCAGCAAGACAGAAGGAGAAATGCACTCGCCTGTTCTTCAAGCTTGGGGATCTTGACTCCCAGATCGCTGAGTATAAGCAAAGCATCAACTTCATGGAGAGTCAGTTAAACTCTTTTGTGATGCTCATTAGGGCTCAATTTGGCTTTACTTTCCCCCCCAGTGATTATTATAGAGTTTGCTAATGAATGGAATTAAAGAAAAACTTCACATGTTTGTGCTTTTATTTTCATGCCCTTGTTAGTTGCTCGAAACAGTGATATCAAAAACATTGATGGAGGGTTTAGTGGTGGCCCCCACTGACCGCCTTGAGACTGCGATCAATACAACTATAATAACTCGATCGATGCGCCAATAAACAAATTAGGCTACCTGTTACATGCACCACTTTACTCATGCCTATCTCTTTTGTCGTCTACTTAAATGTGTCGATCGCCTGTAGCGTTGGGAAAAACGTCTGTGGGCCACGCTCAATAATAATTCTCCGACCCACCAAAATTCTCCACGTGGTTCGAACCCAAGAAAGGTAAAAAGGCAAGCCTTTATTCAATTTAATCAGAAAGGCGTCGTAAGGCCAGGTTAATAAACTTGCTTCATGGGCTCTGATTACACAATTTATGCCTTCTCAATAAAAATACAGGAACCCTTCTAATACATTAAAGATGGGCCCAGGACCGATCTGGATAAATTTACGGCCTCATAGAAATACATAGCCCATACGTGCTCGCTGATCAATAAGATTTTGTCTCCGGAACTTCTTCGCTTGCCCCCAGGATTATCAGTTGCGGCGTCGACCATTTCCTATCCTTTTCGCATTCTTCAAGATTATCCCTGATATAATGTTGAACCCGATTTTGCTCCTGCCTGGGGTACCTGTGATTCCCTGCAAAGGTAGAGAAAATAATTAGTAAGTGATCCAAAAGAGGTCGGTCCATGACTCCTACATTAGTCAAATTTTATTTTTTCATTTAATGAGAAATTAGAGAGAATTCTCTTAGAAAGGCATAGGTGAATTTATTCAGAAAGAATTTTCTTACAGGCTTTTATAACTTGAAAAATGTGATAAAATCCCTTAACGTTTACCAAATTTTCCAAAGGAATTTTTTGTTTTTATCAAAATAAATTTTTAATGATAAATTTGTCAACGAAATCTTGCGTCCATTGAAGATTTAAAGAAAACTGTGACAAAATCTTTCATTGGTCAACAAAATTCCCCTAAGGGATTTTTCACATTCATTCATTTTTTCATCATTTTTTATTTTTTTTTTTCAAAAATGGGACACCAATTTGATTTTTCTCTTCTTTTGAAAAAATGATCACGATGTTAGGTTTAAAATTTGACTGAATCATAACATGGACCGACCCAAAAATAAATACAAGATAAATTTAGAAAACTTACTTTCACCGTGAAAAATACCATGTAGGTCACATAGACATGCACATGAATCGTGAGTTTAAATCTTAGCCTATTTACTTTAAAGGCTGACAAATTGAAGCAAAAGACTTACGGCAATGCGACAATCTCGCGCACATAATCAAGATTAGCCATGATCTCACGACGTAATCAGGATTAGCCAGGCCTTCTCACTTCGGCTGCTCAAGCTAAAAATTAAAACCACTACTTTGGTAATCTTACCAAGCCTGAGGCCTAATTTTTAAAGCTCATTTTTGAAAAAGGGTTCAGGATTGAATCTGGACTAACTTTCGACGTGATCTCACGCCAAACGCTAGAACCAAATCACAATACCATCCTAAAACTAGTGACCTAGGTCTGGCCACGGGACGTGTGTGATGTAGTGTTAAAACAATTAAACATGCACAACAATTAAATCCAAACACCACTTCAATATTTCAAAATTAAATAATAATTCTCACACACCAATCCTGCAAAACGAAGGGTTAGCCAAACACTCCACCCCTTATAACTCCCATCTGCAAAACCATTTAACACCTAAAGATGAGTTCCAAACAAGATCGCTAAAAGCGAGATATCCATGAAATTTTCATTGGCCAAAGTCCACTAAGGCTTTTAAAATTTCGAAAAAAATTCAAGTATTCCAATTGGTGTCTTTTTTTCAAAAATTTAAAAATCCCGTCCCCAGCGGAGTCGCCAAGCTGTCGCGACCCTAAGAATTTTTTTTTGATCGGGTTAACGGATTATTATGTTTATTAGATAAATTAACCTAATACGGACCCTAATCATTTTTGGTAAGTTGATTATATACCTAAGTAAATTAGCGGGAGGACTAAATTACTTATACGAACTAGAGATTATGAGTTCGGGGACTTGGTTACACTAGTTAATTAAAACTAATGCCCTTTCGGTACCTTAATTTCATGGATATCCTAATTTGACAACTCAAGCTTGGTTTATTCCTAAGACTCTAGTGAGGTGTTCTCTTTTTGTATTTTCACTTTTTAGATAAGATGCATGGGTGGCATTTTTTTATTTTCAAAGTGTTAAAAATTCCCTGAAGCCGAAAGAGGGAGTGTGTTAACGACTTCTGTGCAGTGTTACAGTCTATTCATTTTGGGGTCTGGTGATTCAAAAATTAAACGGCAAGAAGTCAATGACAGTAAATAAAGACCTCCAATGGATGGCCCAGCCTTAGCTTGGCTCTCCCCTTTGGGGTTTAATGGTACAGGAATTAAATTGCGGGAATTTAAATAACGGTAAGTAAAAACCTCCAATGGGCGGCCTAGCATTGGCTTAGCTCTTCCCTTTGGGGTTTGATGGTGCAGGAATTTAAATTGCAGTAAGTAAAAACCTCTAATGGGCAGCCTAGCATTGGCTTGGCTCTTCCCTTTAGGGTTTGATGGTGCAGGAATTCAAATTGCAGGAAATAAACGACTTCCAGCGGATGCGCTTTGCCTCTCCATTCTGGGGTTTTAGTTCTTTAAAATAAAATACAATAAATTTTTTCAATAATTTAAACTAAAATCCGTTGACGAGTCGGCTGCAAATTTGATGGGCACCTTGGAATTTGTTTGGGCTCACTTTGCACCTCCATGGAATTTATCGTTGATACGGAGTTGTCCCTTTTTTTTTACCTGCCATAAAATATGGGAAAAGGGGAGATTGAGAAAGTGTATACCATTTGTGCTAATTTGAGACTAAAATCACAAATAAATGAATAAATAAAAATATTAAGCTCGAATTTGCTTGCTCATTGACGAGGATGAACTCTTGATTTATGTTGATCGATGAAGGAATTTGTGATGATAACCCCTAGCTTTAAACTCCCATCATCTTCAAAATTTTCTCTCTTTTGGTATTTTCCTTTTCTCAAATTTTTTTTCAATCTTCCAAAACCCTCTCAAACATCTAAAATTTTCTCTCCCCCAAAAATTTCCCCATCAAGCTCACTTCTTCCTCCATTTATAATCCACTCATCTATCTCCCATTCTAATTTTTCCACTAACTCTTCTTCATTTTCATTTTCCCTTTTTCATCTCTATCTCACATTCTAATCTCTCCACTAACTCTTCTTTATCTTCATTTTCCTTTCTTCATATTTATCTCCCATTCTAATTTCTCCACCAACTCTTCTTCATATCCATCTTCCCTTCTCTATTTTTATCTTATTTTCTCCATCCATTCTTCTCCATCTTCTCTGCTTCATCTTCCATTCTCTATCCTTATCTTATTTTCTCCATCCATTCTTCTCCATCTCCTCTTCTCCATCTCCTCATCTTCATCTCCTCTTCTCCATCTTCCCTTCTCTATTCTAATTTCTCCACTAACTCTTCTTTTTGTTATTTACAAAATAATCCCTCAAGTGTTAGGTATTTGTACTCTAGTCCATGAGATTTTAAGTATTTACAATTCAGTCTCTGGAGAAATATTTCTTTAAGTCCAAATCTCCTCACAATTTTTGACACACCTACCGCATGTTGAATTTAAGCTCATTTCTTGCTATTGAAAATAATGCAAAATTTAATTAAAGCCCTTTTGTAAAATTGAGTCATTCTGGGTATAATTGGGCCAAGATGAAAATTTCACGTATTAGAAAACAATGTCACAACTCCTAAAAGTCAGACATGAAAATAGATTAACTCAAATTGAATTTTTTTAGGCCCGATTCGAGATTATGCTCATGAAAGAATACACGACCCCGAATTAGATTTTTTAAATTTGCGATGGCCAACATGAAAAGGGATTTAAAAGAAAAATATTGACTATTTTTATTTATTTTTGTGGCCTCAAATGCTATAATTTATTAAATATTTTCCTAATTTCTAAAAAATATATTTAAAAAAATACGAAAAAAAAATTTTTTACTCAAAAATGGTTGCCTAAGCTTGGCCAAGGCTTCCAAAGTTGATTTTTCAATTTTCTCATTTTTTCTTGATTTTGTTTTTTATGAATTTTCGAAAATAAAAAATCGAAAAATATTGAAAATATGAAAAATTATTTTTTGGTCAAAATTGGATCCCTAGGCTCGAGCAAGGTCCCCAAAGTTAATTTTTCAATTTTATGAATTTTTATAGATTTTCTATTAATTTAAAAGGAAAAAATGATTAAAAATCAGATATCAACAGCCACTAATCATTTTTGGTAAGTCGATTAGAAACTTAAGTAAATTAGTAGAAGAACTAAATTACTTCTGTGAATCAGAGATTATGAGTTCGGGAACTTGGTTACACTAGTTAATTAAAACTAATACCCTTTTAATACTTTAATTTCATGGATATCCTAATTTGACAACTCAAACTTGGTTTACTCCTAAGATTCTAGTGAGGTGTTCTCTTTTTTTTTCACTTTTTAAATGGAATGCATGGGTGATAATGTGTACATGGATAAGCAAAACATGAACATACAGAGATGGACACGCAATCATATACATACGAATGCGGATATACAATCATGAATATGCGAGCATAAATACACAAATATGACATGCAAACGTGAACGTACGTTACATGCAAACGTGGACACGCAAATACAACATACAAACGTGGATATACAAATACAACATACGAACGTAGACATGCGGATGCGACATATGAATGAGGATGTGCAGAGACGCAACATGCATATGTGGACATGCGTATGTAGGTATACGAATACAGACAAGCAGATATGAAGGCATACAAATACGACATATGGAATCGAAGACGTACGAATACGACATGAGGATTCAAAGACGTACAAATACGGCATGCGATTACAAAGACACATGAATACGATATGCGAACGCGATATACGTATGTGGATATACGAACGCAATATGCATACGTGGACATGCATATGTTATATGTGTACGTAAAATCATGCATACGTGGACATGTGTACATGACATGTGAGTGAGGATATACGGACGCGACACGTGAATAAATCATCAAAAATAGGATTGGCCAGTTGAAATGACCAGTTTTCCAGTTTTTGGTTTTTCAAATTTTTTTAAAACATTTTAGGACAATTTACCTATAAAGGGTAAAATCATCATTTTTGAAAAGATCAGGAAGGAAAATCATCAAAAATAAAATTGGCCAGTCGCAATGGCCCGTTTCCTAGTTTTTGAAATTTTTTTTTGAATTTTCTAAACTTTTTCAAGACAATTTGCCTATAAGGGGTAAAATCATCATTTTGAAAAGATCAAGAAGGGAAATCATCAAAAATAGGATTAGTCAATCAAAATGGCTTGTTTTCTAGTATTTGAGATTTTTCTGAGTCTTTTGAAATTTTTCAAAATAAATTATCTATGAGAGGTAAAATCGTCATTTTGAAAAGATTAGAAGGAAAATTCCCCAGACTAGGATTGGCCAGTCGAAATGATCTGTCTCCTAATTTTTGAAATTTTTCTTTTGAATTTTTTTCTAGATAAATATGCATGAAACAATGGCGATATGAATAGACATACGTACGTGGCATGCATACGTGACATACAAATATGGTATAGGTATCACAAAACCAGTTGACAGAATACATGAGATCTTTATACCACCAAGTAAGAGGCAGAACCTATCGTGATCTGGGGTTCAGATAAAAAAATACTGAAAATTACAATACAAATACATATGCGGTATGGCAAAGTATGTATGAACTATACTAAATGAAATGCACATAAATGACATTTTTTTATATTTTTGAATTAAATAAGATTGATGACGCAAAACATTCTGAATATAAATGCAATATTGAAAGATGCGATATGAGCAGTATATAAAGATAAGCATTAAAAATTCCTTGAAGCCGGAAGAAGGAGTGAACTAACAACTTCTATACAATGTTACGACCCTCAGCAGGTGGCTCGGCCTACCCATTCTCCGGTTTAATGGTGCAGAAATTAAATTACAGAAAATAGAGTACAAAAAACAATAAATAAAGAACCTCCAACAGGTGTTTCGACCTTCCCATTCTGGGGTTTGATAGTGCAAAAATCAAACTGCAGAATGTAAAGGCAATAAATAAAGAACCTCCAATGAGTGGTCCGACCTTGGCTCGACCTACCCATTTTGGGGTTTGATAGTGTAGAAATTAAACTGCAAAAAGTAAAGGCAGTAAGTAAAGAACCTCCAACGAGTAACTCGGTCTTAGCTCAGCTTACCCATTCTCGGGTTTGATGGTGCAGAAATTAAACTGTAGAAAGTAAAGGCAGTAAATAAAGAACCTCCAATGGGTGGCTCGGCCTTCCCATTCTGGGGTTTGAATCTTTTAAAATAAAGATACAACAGATTAATTCGACAACTCGAGCCAAAGCCCGAATACATATTGGTTACCAAAATTTGCACACACTTAGGAACTCGTCCAGGCCAATTTTGCGCCTCCATAGGATTCACTGTTGATATGGAGCTGCTGTTCAAAGTAAAACTAGCGGAAGGGAAAGTCAGTGAAGAAAAATCTGTCTTAATTTGCATCTAAAACTGGAAAAATAAAAATAAGATAAAAGGGCACTTAGCTTCAATTTATGGCTAGAGATTTATGGAGTTGGTCTTCAGTCCGAGCTTCGGTGCTTCCAAGGCCTTTTGCTCATGCTCCATTAGCCTTGTGTGTGCATTGGCTTGCTAGGTCTAAGTTCTTGAATCCTTGTTGTGATTCAAGGATCCAATCCTAGATGAACAAGCGAGCATACCAATCTTGGGTTTCGGAAACGTTGCACTCTCTTCTGGTTTCAGCCACGAAGGGGTTTCCTTTTAAATATGTATGTGGTTCTCTTTCTATCCATTTCTTCCTCTCATTCCCTTGTTTCAACTTCATCTGCAACCTCAGCTCCTCCGATATACGGAAAAGAGCACACTAGTACTCAACAAAGAGCAAACAACACTGAGTACAATAAATCACTTCTTTTGCAAGTTCATCTAGCACTTCATACTTAGTTCATCAACCGAGGCAGATCTCTTTGAACCTATGCGCAACAGCTTCTTTCATGAGTACTTATGGAGAACTTAGATGGAGTAGTTGTAAGCTCAGTAGAGGAGCTCGTCAAGGTTCTTGGGGGCACCAACGTCGATGGTCACTTTGTCGACCTCAGACCAAATGATGGTGAGGGACTCGCAGATATCGAAGGCCTTTCGCTTCAGGTTTTTGGCGTGGTCGATCACACTTGCTAGGAGAACTGCTCTGTTCATCTTCTCAGGCTTGGGAATGAGCTTCCTCAAAGAGGCAAGCTGTGTATTGATTCTATCTCAACACCTTTTCAAGCTCACCATGAATCTCCTCTCTGTGCACAATGGTCTGGTTCTTCGATTTGGATATGCATCGCCGTGCATCATTGAGTGACAAATAAGTCAAGCGCCACGTGAATAGGTACTCAATCGATAGATCTCAGATTCAAGAGTTTCACTGTATGGCACATCCAAAGCATATGAGTAAATAGAATGTGCCCTATCCCAAGCACGTTTAACAAGAATAGGACAATGGAGACAGATGATCAGCAGAAGTTCTTGGTTAGAATATTTATCGTTGGTCAAGACTGGATGAGTTACCACATGGACTAATGTGTCTCGACTCAAGCCATCCTCCAAGCACAAATGACCCGAGAGAAAGTTAAAGGTAGCAACTTGACTCTAGGACCCAAAGAGAGACCACGAGCAATCGAAAGGGGTTGTTCCGAAGAAAAAAAAAACCAACAAGTTGGTGGAGGAAGAGATTCAAGGAGGAGGGAAAGGTCCCTGAGAGAACTAGGTCCAAAGAGAAAGGTCTCGTTGCCCCTGCATCTACCCCTCTTCTTGTTTTATTTTTCTCTTTTCCTATGCCACCAAAAGCACTCCCTCCACGATTATTCTTTTTTTTTCACCAGCTGTTGTGTGCCCTTTTTCATTATGCTTCCTCCACTCACTTACATGGTAGCATACACGTATAGTTTAGGTCCCATCAAGCTAAAATGCAAAGAACTAGTGCTTTGTCGCTTGCGCTGGGGACTAAGAGGAAGCTCGCTGAACACCAGTGGCAGTAGGACCTCCACTAGCTTCAGAAGAAGAGGCAGCGTCCAGAGTTCTTCTAGCTTGTTGTAGCTTCTCCACAAACTCAGTTTCAATATATCTTTGATCAGTGAGCTTGTCTTCAAGCACAATAAGCTTAAGCTCTATCTGACGTTTGCGATCATGCTCAAGGATGTACTTGTTAAGCTTCTTAGAGACACCAGCCGCGCCCTGATCTCCCCAAAAATTCTCATGCTAGTACACTTAATTAGAAGCTAGCTTTCTTGATGGCCCGAATCAACAGTTTCTGATCTAGGATCTGTGTGGAGTTTATTCGATATAGAACCATGAAAACGCAATGACTCAACTCGAGCTCTCCAACAATTTCTCCAAGTGTGTGACGTGCTGCTTCCAATAAATGACAGTATCATACACAGCATTAATCTCAACCCTCTTGTTTTGGATAATTACATCGCTTTTCCTCTGAGGAACATCTTGTCATCTATCGTAGGCATCATTAAGTATAGATATCGGGCGCTTTTCTCCACTGTATCATTCTTCCCACTCATTTCCATTCCAAAATGCGTTGCCCTTCTTTGTTTTCTCTGCATGGAGGAGACCTACTTCTTTGCTTGGCTGAGCAAAAAGGCCATTTGAAATGTTGAGGCACACAGATTGCGTGGGACCACTCTTTCACATGCACCATAATTGGAATAAGAGGACATCAGAAGACATCCATGAAGAACTTCATTGAGGCTCATCCTCTTTCTCACTTTTCTTTTTCATTTTCTCCACTAGATGTCTCGGATTCCCCGACTAAGAAAACTAAGAGAGAGTCTAAGATCCCTGTTAGAAAGTTGATCCAATTTCTAGAATATTCTAGGATAAATTTTTGTAGAATAGTCTAGAAAGTTAAGAATATTTATGATACTTCTAGAGAATTTTTAGGATAGGTCTAGAAGGATAATGTGTAGAAAAATCTAGAAACAATATGCTCTAGATTTTGTAGAAAACTCTAGAATTGTGTCTATCTAGAATACTCTAGAATTTTCCTGTATGACGGTGGAAGATGGCTATAAATAGGCCATGAAGTGCTAGAAAGTGGTGTAGAAAAACCAACAACCAAAAGCTCTCCTCTTCCTTTGTATCACTCACAAAAAACTAATAAAGGTTTTCATTTCCATTGTGCTCATTCACTTACAAAACTAAATACCCTTCCGCAAACTCTAACATTGGTATCAGAGCCTCGTCCGGTTGGTTTTGAGCGTTTGTTCTAACCAACATTTGCAAAAAAAAAAAAACCCTCACCAAAACTTCAACTACCAAAACTATGGCCAACACCCCCACATCCTCATTTCCGATTCCCATTTTCGATGGGAACAACTACGACTATTGGAGCATCAAAATGACCACGTACTTGATGGCCCAAGATTTATGGGACATCGTGGAGAAAGGTTATGAGGCTCCGCGAGAAGGTGCGTCCGTTCCGAAGGATCAACTACAAAAGGATGCAAGGGCATTATGCGTTATTCAACAGGCGCTCTCGGAAACAGTTTTCCCAAGAATAATTGGAGCAAAGACTGCGAAGCAGGCTTGGGAAATATTACGAGAAGAATTTCAAGGATCAGACAAGGTATGCACTATTCGACTTCAAACTTTGAGAAGAGAATTTGAGAATTCTAAAATGAAAGTAAATGAGACCGTACAAGAATTTTGTGGAAAGCTAAAAGAACTAGTTAATCAAATGAGAGCCTATGGAGATGGAATTACTGATCAAAGGGTCGTAGAGAAAATATTAGTCTCCCTCACAAGAAAATACAATCCTATTGTTACAACGATAGAAGCAACTAAGGATTTAATGACCCTGACAATAAGTGAATTGATTGGCTCTTTAGAAGCGCATGAGAAAAGACTAATGGCACAAGATGAGGATTCAGTTGAAAGTGCCTTCCAGTCTAAAATAAACATACGGTCTCATCAATCTAAAACTGGTGGAAGGAGCTCATGGAAAAATAAAAGAGGAGGAGAAACTACTCAAAAGGAGAAATACCCATCTTGTGGCATTTGTAAGAAAAATAATCATTTGGAGAAAGATTGCTGGTTTAGAAATAAACCACAATGTCGCTTTTGTAAAAGATATGGCCACATAGAAAGAGATTGTCGCTCGAAAATAAATTCTTGAGCCAACTATGCTGAAGAAAAGGAAAGACAAGATAATACATTTTATGCAGGTCAAGCGACAAATGATAAGAAAAGTGACACATGGTATATTGATAGTGGATGTAGCAATCATATGACAAGGGACGAATCTATATTCATCGATATTGATACATCGGTGAAAAATCAAATTAAATTGGGCAACGGCGCAATAGTTGATGCGAAAGGGAAAGGAACTATCGCCGTTGAAACAGATAAAGGCCCAAAATACATTCATGACGTATATCTGGTGCCAAGTCTTGCACAAAATCTACTTAGCGTGGGCCAAATGATATAATGTGGGTATTCTCTATACTTTAATTGAGATGACTGCATTATCTACGACAAATATAAAAATATTATTGCCTCTGTTAAAATGGAAAATAGGAATTTTCCTATTCGATGGAATTATGTCAGAGATATGGTCATGAAAGCTCAACTTGATGAGTCATGGCTCTGGCATCGAAGATTTGGCCACTTAAATTTTGCTGGACTGAAAATTCTCCATCAAAAAAATATGATGAGAGATTTTCCAGCAATTTCGGAAATTTCAGATGTCTGTGAAGGCTGCCTCCTTGGAAAACAACAATGGCAGTCCTTCTCATCTGGAGGTGCATGGAGAGCTAATAAGCCTTTAGAACTAGTCCATACGGACGTTTGTGGTCCAATGAGGACTCCTACAGCCAGTCGGAATAAATATTTCATTCTATTCATTGATGACTACACAAGAATGACGTGGGTTTACTTTCTTCGAGAAAGATCGGAGGTTTTCTCTATTTTCAGGAAATTCAAGAACCACGTCGAAAATCAAAGTGGCCACAAAATCAAAGTCCTGAGGAGTGACAGAGGCACAGAATATAACTCAAGGGAGTTCAACAAATTCTATGAAGAAAAAGGAGTTCACCATCAACTAACTGTTGGCTACGCACCAGAGCAAAATGGGGTAGCAGAAAAGAAAAATAGAACTGTCGTGGAGATGGCAAGGTCCATGCTAAAGGACAAAGGCCTTCCCAATTCGTTCTGGGCAGAAGCAATATACACGGCTGTATACATCTTAAACAGGTGTCCAACTAGAGCTGTCCAAAATAAAACTCCAGTCGAAGCATGGAGTGGACGGAAGCCTTCGGCGAAACATCTCAAAGTGTTTGGTTGCATATGCTACGTTCCGATTCCATCTCAAAAGAGAAGCAAGCTCGATGAGAAGACAGAAAAGGGAATCTTCCTTGGCTACAGTGATCAATCAAAAGGTTATCGTATCTACAACCTAAGAACTAAGAAGCTCATGATTAGTTGAGACGTTGAGTTTGATTAGTATGCCACCTGGAACTGGGAGAATGAGAAGATCGAGAAGAAGTATGTCATCTTGCCTGACACACCACCTGCTCGTGAGGAGTCAACAACACAAGAAGAAGGTGAAGCAACAGACTCCACCACTCACGACGTAACGCCACCATCTTCTCCGAGAGCAACAGAAGAAGAATCTACTCCAGAATCTCCAGTAATGAGGGTAAAATCCCTTAGAAGAATTTATGACACATGCAACTTTGCTGCTTTAAAACCAGAAAACTATGAAGAAGCATCCAAAGAAGAAGTTTGGATAAAAGCCATGGAGGAAGAGATCAAGATAATCGAGAAAAATGAAACTTGGGAGCTCATCAATTGCCCTAAGGACAAAGAGATCATTGGCGTCAAATGGGTCTATAAGACGAAGCTCAACGCAGATGGATCAATCCAGAAGCATAAAGCAAGGCTCGTGGCAAAAGAATACTTGCAACAACCAGGTATCGACTATACTGAAACTTTTGCTCCAGTTGCTCGTCTTGATACTATTCGTGCTCTTATAGCCCTAGCGGCACAAAAAGAATGGAAGATCCATCAACTAGACGTGAAGTCAGCATTCCTAAATGGATATCTTCAAGAAGAAATATATGTGGAGCAACCACAAGGCTTTATAGCCAAAGGACAAGAAGAAAAAGTCCTAAAACTTAAGAAGGCTCTCTACGGATTAAAGCAGGCACCACGAGCATGGTATAGCAGAATTGATGAATACTTCACCAAGCAAGGATTCAGGAGGAGTATGAGTGAGCCAACGCTCTACATCAAGACCCAAGGTAAGTTTGACACTGTCATTGTCTCTCTATATGTGGATGATCTTATATATACAGGGAATAATGAGAAGATGATTCGAGATTTTAAAGAAGAAATGATGAAGACATTCGAGATGACAGACTTGGGCTTGATGCACTACTTCCTCAGCATCAAAATCATCCAAAATAAAGGAATTTTCATTTCACAAAAGAAATATGCCGAGAACCTCCTGAAGAAATTCAAGATGGATTATTGTAAAGCAGTTACAACACCACTCGTGACAAATGAGAAACTACTAAAGGAAGATGGAGCAAAAAAAACCGACGCCTCCCTCTACAGAAGTCTGATTGGCAGTCTGTTATATCTCACTACCACAAGACCAGACATCATGTACGCGACAAGTCTACTATCACGGTTCATGCAGAGTCCGAGTCAAATTCATTTTGGAGCTGCCAAAAGAATTCTACGATACTTAAGAGGAACTACAGATTATGGCATTTGGTATCAGCCCAGTGCAACGGCTAAGCTCATCGGCTACACCGACAGCGATTGGGCAGGTTCTATTGATGATAGGAGGAGAACTACTGGCTATGCATTCACATTGGGTTTTGGAATATTCTCATGGGCATCCAAAAAACAAGACTCGGTGGCACAATCTACTGCGGAGGCTGAATACGTCGCGGCTCCTATAACTACCAGTCAAGCAATATGGCTTCGGAGAATTCTAGAAGACCTTGGAGAAAAACAAACGGAATCAACTCCAATATTTTGCGACAACAAATCAGCAATAGCTATATCCAAGAATCCCATCTTTCATGGAAGAACGAAACATATCGACATCAAATATCACTTTATTCGCGAAGCACAAAGCAATGGAGAGATCGAGCTCCAATATTGCAAGACTGAAGATCAAGTTGCGGACATATTCACCAAAGCACTACCGCTAACAAAGTTCGAGGCACTACGGAGCATGCTTGGAGTATCACGAAATTGGATCAAGGAGGAGTGTTAGAAAGTTGATCCAATTTCTAGAATATTCTAGGATAAATTTTTGTAGAATAGTCTAGAAAGTTAAGAATATTTATGATACTTCTAGAGAATTTCTAGGATAGGTCTAGAAGGATAATGTGTAGAAAAATCTAGAAACAATATGCTCTAGATTTTGTAGAAAACTCTAGAATTGTGTCTATTTAGGATACTCTAGAATTTTCCTGTATGACGGTGGAAGATGGCTATAAATAGACCATGAAGTGCTAGAAAGTGGTGTAGAAAAACCAACAACCAAAAGCTCTCCTCTTCCCTTGTATCACTCACAAAAAACTAATAAAGGTTTTCGTTTCCATTGTGCTCATTTGCTTACAAAACTAAATACCCTTCCGCAAACTCTAACAATCCCCAATGGAATGAACAAGCAGCTCCTATGTCAAGAACTACTTTGTCTTTAAATAGAAACTTGTTTTGGTAAATGACATTTTGATATATCTTCGTTCTTACAATGTCCTTCAACATTTTCGGTAGAGAAGCCTGTTAACTTATGACATTTGGTCAATGAAATATCGAAGTATGCTACTAGAGCATAGATGCAATCATCACGTTCTGCACGAGCTTAAACGAAGTTGTAAAGGAAGATCTACAGGAGTCATCTTTGAAATATCCATTGTCTTAAGCAGCTAGCATTGTGTAACAAGTTGATTTTGGTCAACTGCGTCAACAAGAGGTTTCATCATGGCTTGCTTCTTGATGCAACTCATGTCGAACCCATAGATATTGTTCCAACGATCAATCTCGCCTTCTTTGTACTCAGCATCCTCATTGGCTGTTAAGTAGGGTGAAACCTTGTCAGGTAGAACAACTCCATCATTGACAAGCCATTTGTCACGAGCATATAGGACCGCATTCAACATGTTCTCAAACAACAAGAAATATCCCATCTTTCCCTCCATCGTCCAATCCCTGTTGCTCCTCCAATCTCCATCTTTATCACGATTTTTTCCTTGGATTTGATCTGACTTGAGCGGAGCTTTCAACGTGGCAACCGATGGAGTTTAATGGCCAATGCCCCATTTAAGCCATGTGTTTTGCCGTTCATGTGAAAGATTGGGGTCACGAGAAGTGGCAAATGCCTCTCATTGGTGACGTCGTGGAGGCCGTTCAGCTTCCTCTTCATGAAAGACATATTTGGTACGCTACTGGGAATATTATTATATTTCTCTTCAATAAGAACAGAGACCTCATCTTCCTACAAGTTTACTTGTACAGTTACACAGAGTTAACTTTCAAACTTTCCAGATAATTTGGAGATGCATCCCTAGAAAACCAATCCAACAAAATCCCAGCATAGGGGAGCACATGAAAATATTCAATAACTAGGGTTATTGTCCACTTGTGGACACCTTCCTGATCAAAGGTCCCTGTAAGCTGTCGATGGCATATTTTATAGGCACCTGAATGGCATCTTTACTAGTAGGCTGGATGCACTACATTACGTGGAAGCGAGATGCCGATTTCTCTTTACCCAATGAATATACAGTGTAGCTTTCTAGTATAGAGAGGCAGGCCTGATTAATGTATGTGGCTTCCCTAACTAATGAAAATGCAAGCTGCTGCATAGCATCCTCATAAACACCTGAATCATCTCTCCAGGGCTTTTTGGTGATCCTTTTCTTTTTATACTGTTTCAACTCCGGCCTCTCTTTTACAATTCTATTTCTTTACCAAAAAAAAAACACTCTGGCATGCCTTTTAGACTCTAATTGGAGATATCCACATCCTTCCAATTAATGACCAAACCCCCTCTGTGATGGAGCTGAATTCCAACAAGCAATTCTCTTTCATAGAGTCAACCAAGAAAACAATGACTTCAGAAATTGCCCATCCTTCTATGTCGGGGCTATCCTTTGATGCATTCGGTCTCACACATAGATCACACGCATCCATGATAGTCTTTTCCACCAAGGAAAGCTACTTCTCAGGGTCAATTAATCCCGTATCATCCAATTTTCACATGAATTTCAAGTATTCCAGTAAAGGCGAATAGAACCCCAAAATCAATTTGCAGAATGACTCAAAACTCAGAAACTCTAGCTCTCTGTGTTGTTTCCGGTGGTAGTAGTTGTACAGTATGACAACTCCATACATTTGTTTTGCAACTGATTGTTGCTGAGAAAGTGATGTATTGTTGCATGCAGAAGATTTCGCTAGAATCAGAGGATCAACCAAGTATTCCAGAAGTGTCCCAACAGCATCCTCAGTTGGGCGTACACTTGATAAAGCCATCGTTCCTTCCTATGCCTTGTGCAGGGTTTCTCTTCCCTGAGCGTGCGTTCCGGTTTACAGATAACTCAATATGTAGAGGATAATGTCACAACTCCAGAAACGCAAAAACCAAAAATTACAGAGCCAAAATAAAATTTCTAGAAGTTATTTAAATAATATGAAAATGAAATTAACAAGGAAACTCTCAATTGCAGGTTGAATTTTTCAGAATTTATTAGGCAAAAATGAAGAGAAAATAAAAATAAAAATACGGACTATTTATTCACATTTTATGGCCTCAAATGCTATTTTTTTATTAATTTTCAAGCACTTTTTTCTATTTTCTAAAGAAATAAAAAAATGAAAAAAATATGAAAAATTATTTTTGTTCAAAGTTAGTTCCCTAGGCTTGGTCAAGGTCCCCAAAGTTGATTTTTCAATTTTGTGAATTTTTGTATATTTTTTATTAATTTTTGAAAATAAAAATACGAAAAATACTGAAAATTGAAAAATTATTTTTTGTTCAAAATTGGTTCTCTAGGCTTGGCCAAGGTCCCCAAAGCTGATTTTTTAATTTTATGAATTTTTTTATTAATTTTAGAATAGAAAAGAAAAGATGATTAAAAATCAGGTGTCAACACCACTTCTAATGACAATTGTAAATTACAGCATATACTTTGGCCTTTAAACTTTGCCAACCAGCAACTCCAGGGCTATTCATCTTTGATTCCATAAAATAGATTATGAATGGTTATAAAAATGAACCAGTAAAAGGGCTTGACAAAAAGTTAATATAGAGTTCCTTCCATGCTCTGTGAGATGCTTCACACTTTTGAGTTGTTGATTAACAACTCCTTGACTACTTCACATAATTTTTCTAAGATAGCTTTGATTGGTGCAATTTTTGGATATCTCCAATTTTGATTTTTGGACAAATTGCCCTCGAAATTCCCCATCCGAATTGTAGCGATGGCCTCTCAATTGTTCAGGCCCTGACTCGGTATTAACCTGCAATCCTTCCCCATTGTCCACCTTGCCAGCTCTCTTTGTAGCTAGCTGCATTTCTAAAGAGGAGATGGTCTTGTCTAACGCTGACCAAAGTCTACTCTTGACAAGAATACCCAAGAAGAAGTTGGCAATACAGAAGAGATAGGCCCGTTAAATGATAAATTGAATTCAAAAAATCGAACACAACAATGAAAAATACACCATCAAGCCATTAAAAAATTTAGACTATTAGAGGACAAGGTCACTACTCCAGAAATGCACAAATCAAAAATTACAGAGCTAAAATGAATTTTGTATAATTTTTTCAATAATCTAAAAATGATATTAACAAAGTAATTCCCTATTCTAGATTGATTTTTGTAGATTTTCTTTTGTAAAAATAAAGAGAAAATTAAACTAAAAATACTGACTATTTTTTCATATTTTTGTGGCCTCAAATGCTATTATTTTTTTAAAATTTTCAAACATTTTTCTAATTTCCGAAAAATATTAAAAAATGAAAAAAAATACCAAAAGTTATTTTTTTTTGTTCAAAATGGTTGCCTAGGCTTCGCCCAAAATTGGTTTTGTAATTTTCTCATTTTTTTCTTAATTTTCTATGAATTTTTTTAAAAAATAATAAAATAATAAAAATAAAATAAAATACTGAAAATAAAAAAAAAATTTGGTCAAAATTAGTTCCCTAGGCTTGGCCAAGGTCTCCAAAGTTGATTTTTTAATTTTATAAATTTTTTCTTAATTTTTAAAAGAGAAAAGGTGACCAAAAATTAGGTGTCAACATTCTTTTCGGCGTGCTATGTTCTCTCGTGTGTCGAATGTGCTTAAAGATTTATGTGGGGGTGGATCTAAGTTGTTGTAATCAATTCCCTGCATCACCTCGGCGAAGATTGTGAATAGGACCTCTGGCAGGACCGCGAGTATGTTAGACTCAAAGAGGACAATGGAAGCCAAGTCGGATCCAATAACCGTGTCGCGCTAAACCTTCCTTAGGCTATAGCTCGAGAAGCCCGTCTCGATCCCGGCGAGCCGAAAGGCCTCGACGTCATCCAGCGACTCCCCGTCAAGCCCCACGGCCTTGGAATTGGGCCGGACGGTTAGGAAGCGAGGGCGGTGATTGGAGACCTCCATCAGCGTGAGGCGGAGGTTGAGCTGCCGGCGGTCGAGTACCATGAGAGGGAGAAAGCAGACCACTTCACACATAAACTGCAGCACCATCCTGGGCAGATCGAAGCTGGGGCTATAATGGAGCATATCTTGGATGGAAGTTCTTATGTGAAGACTACTCAAAAGTTGCATGAGATGGATCCACTTCAGAAGCCGAAGCACCCTACATATTTCTCCCTAGTGGCTAGGGCCCCAGATCGAGGTGATCCGAGCAACGACCAAGATGATCGAGAGGGAAATCAATTCAGTTAATGACAACCCACTGATTGACATCTCGAGGAACAAGGTCCTACACGTTGGGAACTTCCAGGGGACCCCGATTAGTGTCTACGTGGACAACACTCGCCTAGCAATCGCGTCTATTGGGAAGCTCATGTTCACGCAGCTCTCCCAGCTTGTCAACGACTTTCATAACAACGGGCTACCCTTAAATTTGTCGGGCGGGCGCAACCCTAGCCTGGACTACGACTTCAAGGGCGCAGAGATCGCAATGGCATCGTATTGCTCGAAGCTGCAACTCCTCACTAATCACGTCACCAACCATATCCAGAGTGCAGAGCAGCACAACCAGGATGTTAACTCCCTTGGCCTGATCTCGTCGAGGAAGACCGTTGAGGCGGTTAACATATTGAAGCTCATGTCTTCAACTTTTCTGGTTGCTATGTGCCAGGCCGTTGACCTGAGGCATTTGGAGGAGAAGATGAGAGCACCTCCGAGGAAAGCTACTCAGATATTTGTGGCTAAGATCCCACCATATGTTACTGAAGCCGCTTTTAGGGGCCACTTTGAGAAATATGATGAGATACCAAATTTATTTATGCCCAGTGATCATCCATGAAAGCACATCGTGGAATTGGCCTCATCACTTAAGCAAGCGAGGACCCTGTGGACAACTTGATGGATGATACACATAAGCTCGGAGGATCTGCAGTAGTTGTTGACCGAGCAACATCGGGGAAGATTTAGCCCTCGCCCTCTATTGTTGAATCCTCTCTGCTATGTATCTGTGCCACCTTCAGGAAGTTGGGCTCTAATCGTCATCCTTAATTAACGGGCAGCTTTGATGACAAGTTGTTCCTTCGTGGGCTCGACTATCTGAATCAAGTGCTTCATTGAATCAGTTACTTCTTCAGACTTGAAACATGTTATTGTTTTGTAGGTCATACAAGGTTCCACTCCTGCACTGATCCAATATTAATACAAGAAGCGAAGGTTGACTTGGACTAAAAGAAAATTCTCCACTAAGACCTCCTGACGTGTTCTTGCTATTGTCCCGCTAACTCCTTTGTCCCTATCTATCGCAAATATACTATCATCCTGCGATTTCTGGTCGATCATTGAGTTGAGTACCAAGCTGACCATCGAACCAAGATAACCACCCATCGTTACCACGATTTGTTTTTGTCCTGTTTTTGCAGGTATTTTTTCGATGATAGTGAAAACATCACCGACCTCCCTTCACCAACGATCCTTTACGATCAGCTGCACTACCGACGCAAGCTACCGCCATAGCTAATACCACACCACATGTCCAGGGTAATATGGTCTACTTGATTGAGGTGAGGTTTAAAGGAGGAACCGTCCATTTACGAAGAGGACAAATCCACATGTCGTATTTGTATCCCAATTTCTTTACATTTTTTGCTTAAAAGATCCGAACCCCAGATTGCAGCAAGCTCTATCTCCTACTTGGTGGTGTAAAAATCCCTGTATTTCATCTTTTGTATTTTAATTTTTGCATTATCAAACCCTAAAATCGGTAGGCCGAACCATTTGCTAGAGGTCATAATACTGCACAGAAGTCGTTAACTCACTCCCTCTTTTTTTTCACCAAAAAAAAAAACTCACTCCCTCTTTTTAGTTTCAAGAAATTTTAATGCTTATGTTTATTTACTGCTTTTTATATTGCATCTTTTTATTGATCCAAACCCCAGATTGCAGTAGGCTCTGTCTCTTATTTGGTGGTGTAAAGATCTCATCTATTCTCTTTTTTGTATTTTGATTTTCACATTATCAAACCCAGATTTGGTAGGCCGAGCCACTTGCTGGAAGTCGTAACACTACACAAAAGTCGTTAACTCACTCCCTCCTTTCGGCTTCAAGGAATTTAAATACTTATCTTTATTTACTGCTTTTTATATTGAATCTCTTCATTACATTGCATTATCTAACTTTTTTGTGAAATCATAGATTTCTTTGATTTTTTTTTTTTTGTGATATATCTATTATTGAACACGTACGCATATCATATCCGTATGTCCATATTCGCATGCCGTATTTGCATGTCATGTCTGCATCCATATGTCATATTCACATATGCTACGTCATCATGTCATATTTGTCACTTCATGTTTGCCACGTCATATTTGCTACGTCATCTATGCCACGTCATTTTTACTATGTCATTTTGTATCATGTTATTTTTTCCACGTTATTTTATGTCATGTCATTTGAATTTTTTCTTAGATTTGCATTTAATTTATGACATTGCATTTTAGAGCAATTTTATGCATTTCATATAGTACAACTTTCCATGCGTTCATTCCTTACCAAAAAAAAAAACTTTCCATGCATTCATAAAAGAAAGAACAAAAACTAAAAATATATATATATTTTTGTGTGGCTCATGCTCCCTAAGCTTACTTAATTCTGGATGTTCAATTAATTATTTGTGCACCCACTGATAACCTTTGTTAGTAACTTAGGTTAAAATCGATTAATGTTGCCTTCTCAAATTATTTTTCATAAAATAAAATTGTACAGAAAGGGCGTTAGAGTAATCTAACGTAATCAAATCCCCAGACTTTGAATCTCTTGTTCCTAAAAGTAATTTATCCTCCCACTAATTTACTTAGGTTTCTAATCAACCTACCAAGAGCGATTAGTGGAAACTCCTATTGAAAATCCTCGTATGTTAAATACTGAACCTAAGTTGCGATATGGTAAAATTTGGGAAAGTTCAAACTTGGTTAGTTAATTTAATTAATTAATCTGGTAATCCATTAACCTCAAATTTCACCGATTGATTTTGTTAGGTCGTGACAGCTAATAGAGGAGTGACGGGCAATGAAGCGGGGCAAATGGTGAAGACGGAATCCCTCCATCTCAGAGTATTTCTCTCTTTTCATTTCTTTCTCTCTATTTGCTTTTCTTTTTTTTAGTCAGTATTGTGTTCGGTTGCTCAACTTGTAACTTATATTTCCTAATCATAGAACCGAATATGTTGGTTCTTCTTTCTTTCCATTGCTCTGTGCTGTTATATAACCTTGCACCCTTCAATGGTTGATTCCGACGAGAAAATGATTGGAGACAGACAGTGCGAGTCTTGATTTTTCAGCATAGTTCATGTCCAAGTTCCTTTTACTTTTTCATGTTAGTACCTTCAGTAGTTGCTCTATGGTTTAAGTAGAATAATGGTAGTCTCGAGGTTTAGATGTTTGTTTCAGTCATCGCGATGGTCAAGTGGCAACTGCAATGACCTATGCCATCGACGGTGATCGCCGATGGTGGCGAAGGAGATTCTGATGGTGACCATGAACAGTCGTCGTCAGAGGTGTAAGAGCGATTGGTTACGTCATTAATGGTCACAGACAGTTGAAGCATATTTGTTTAATGGTAGAGGGTTTTGATCACGGTGAGCTTTGCATTTGACTCTCTGTGAAAGTCCAGGAAGAAGCAATCCCATGAAGAAGACGATACAATAATGAGGAAAGAAATAAAGTAGAAAAAGAAAACAAAAAATATTAAAATAAAAAATAGCAAAAGTTGTATACCATCGGCGGCTGATTTGTTTGGTAGCCAGGGTTTGGTTTATTTGAAGTTGGGTTGGTCCATGTGGATAAATAGAAAAGGGGCAGATGGGCTATTCGAGCAAGTTGCTGATTGGAGAGTCGGCTGAAATAGCTTTGTTGGGCTTTCAGCTTGATTTGGGGTTTTATTAAAATTTGGCCTTCTTTCTTTTTCTTTTTAGATTTTCGTTGGGGCCTTAAGCCCTTTCCTTTTTGGCAGCATTAGAAGGGTTGGGCTTAGAAGCCCAGCCCAGATCACAATTTTTGAAATAAATAATATTTAAAATATTAAAATAATAAAAAAAAATTAAATCCTATAAAATTCTCAAAAAATAAAAAAAAATCTAAAACTTTTCAAAAATTAGGAAACAAGCCATTTTAATCGATCAATCCTATTTTTAACGATTTTTCCCTTTTAATCCTTTCAAAATGATGATTTTGCCCCTTATGGGCAAATCATCTCGGAAAAACTCCAAAACAATTCTCAAAAATTTCAAAAATTAGGAAATTGACCATTTTAATGGGTTGATCCCATTTTTTATAGGTTTTCCCTTCTGACACTTCAAAATGATGATTTTACCCTTTATGGGCAAATTGTGTCAGGAAAAATCCCAAAAAATCCTAAAATCTCAAAAATTAGGAAACAAGCCGTTTTTACCGATCAATCTTATTTTTGCTGATTTTTCTTTTCCATTTTTTCAAAATGATGATTTTACCCCTTATCGATGAATCGTCTCGAAAAATATGAAAAATTCTCCAAAATTCACAAAAAATGAAAAATGGTCAAGGCTGATTGGCCAAACCGATATTTTGTAACTTTGACTCTCGTTTCTTCATGAAATGATGATTTTGCCCCTCATGGGCAAATTGTCTCCAAAAAATCAGGAAAAATCTCGAAAATTAGGAAACAAACACATTCAATTGGCCAACTCTATTTTCGATGATTTGGATTCCAAATCCCTTTAAAACTTACAATTTTTCCCTTCGGGCAAATTACACCACAAAATGACGATTTTGCCCATGATAGGCAAATTGATTTCAAATCATCCCGAACTTCTTCTAAACGTTAATACACCCCTTCTTTAAGTCAATAGGAGTTTATTAGGGATGTCATGTGTTGATTTGATATGTTTTATCCGCATGTTTTCGATCCTTTATTTGCGCACTTATCTTACTGACTGTGATCAATAGGTTTGTTATTTCCATCTATATGAACTCCTAGATTTAGGATTCCCTCCTCTTAATTCATCTGCATGAAATTATAGTCAGAAAAGTTGCTCAACTTCTGTATCGAAAGGGCGTCAATGGCAACATTGGCGTAACTAAGTCCCCGATCCCAAATCTCTGATTTCGTTAGAGTCGTACGGCTACTCCCATCGTCCAACGAGGTTTCCGATCTACCTTCCCCAAAGATCTGCAGTGATTCCGAAAGCATGTACACATATACACATATCACTGACCACACTGTCGCGACCCGAAGAAATAATTTTTCGATCGGGTGAACGAATTATCATGTTAATTAGATTGACTAACCTAATGCGGACTCTCCCAAGCCCTACCGAATCACAACTTTGATTTTTGTTCAAATGATTTTAAAATTTGAAGTCGCCACTAATCGTTCCTAGTAAGTCGATTAAAAACCTAAATAAGTTAGCGGGAGAATTAAATTACTTCTACGAACCAGAGATTCAGAGTCCAGGGACTTGGCTATGCTAGATTACTCTAACGCCCTTTTTGTACCATTTTATTTCATGAAAAATCATTTGGGATGATTGGAAAATGTTTGGATCAAACTGACCAGAAGGGCAAAATGGTCATTTTTCAAGGCTCGGGAAGTGAAAGTAGGTTAAACCAATTGAATGTGGTCATTTCCTATTTCCCAAAATTTCTTTAAAAAAATTGAATTATTTTTTTGATTTTCTGGAGATAATTTTATTTCTCTCATTTTGAAAAGATCATGAAGGGAAATCATCAAAATAAGATTTACTAGTCAAAATGACCCGTTTCCTAGTTTTTGAGATTTTTTTGAACTTTCTGGAATTTTTCAAGACAATTTGCCAATGAGGGACAAAATCATCATTTTGAAAAGATTAGGAAGGAAAATCATCAAAAATAGGATTGGCCAGTCAAAATTGTCCATTCCCTAATTTTTAAGATTTTTCTGAACTTTCTGAAATTTTTTAAGATAATTTGCCCGTGAGAGGCAAAATCATCATTTTGAAAATATCAGAAAGGAAAATCATCAAAAATAGGATTAGCCAGTCAAAATGACCCGTTTCCTGATTTTTGGGATTTTTCTGAATTTTCTAAAATTTTTCAAGATAATTTACTAATAAGGGGAAAAATCATCATTTTAAAAAGATTAGGAAGGGAAATCATCAAAAATAGGATTGGCCAGTCGAAATAGCCCGTTTTCTAGTTTTTGAGATTTTTCTGAATTTTCTGGAGGTTTTCAAGACAATTCGCCTATAAATGGTAAAATTGTCATTTTGAAAAGATTAGGAAAGGAAATCATAAAAAAAATATATATGATTGGCCTATCGAAATGGCCTGTTTTCTAGTTTTTGAGATTTTTCTAAATTTTCTGGAATTTTTCAAGACAATTCACCTATAAAGGGTAAAATCGTCATTTTGAAAATATTAGGAAGGTAAATCATCAAAAATAAGATTGACCAGTCGAAATGGCCCGTTTCCTAATTTTTGGAATTTTTTTGAATTTTCTTTTTTTTTTTGCATGAATATGCATGAATTAATGATAATACAAATACGTATGCGGCATAGCAAAGTATGCATGAACTATGCTATATAAAGTGCACATGAATGACATTTTTTGGTATTTTCAAATTAAATAAAACTGACGATGCAAAATATTCTGAATATAAACGCAATATTAGAATATGCGATATAAACAGCAGTTTATGAAGATAAGCATTAAAAATTCTCTAAAGCCGAAAGAGAAAATGAGCCAATGACTTGTGTGTAATGTTACGACCTCCAGTAGGTGGCTCGGCCTACTCATTCTGAGGTTTGATAATACAGAAATTAAACTGCAGAAAGTAGAGTACACAAAGCAGTAAATAAAAAACCTCCAGCATGTGGCTCGGCCTACCAATTCTATGATTCAATGGTGCAGAAATTAAACTACAGAATGTAGAGCATAGAGTAGTAAATAAAGAACCTCCAGTAGGTGGCTTAGCCTATCAACTCTAAGATTCAATGGTGCAGAAATTAAACTGCTAAAAGTAGAGTACAGAAAGCAATGAATAAAGAACCTCCAGTAGGTGACTTAACCTAATCATTCTGGGGTTTGATGGTGCAGAAATTAAACTGCTGAAAGTAGAGTACAAAAAGCAGTAAATAAAAAACCTCCAACAGGTGACTTAACCTACTTATTCTGAGCTTTGATGGTGCAGAAATTAAACTGCGAAAAGTAGAATATCAGAGCCATCAAAGTAGTTTTCCTTTTATCCTGAATGTATTTTGTCTATTAATACTAGAGGTAAGAAAATTCTCCTACTATGACTTCCTCAGAGATCTCTCCAGTACCACCCAACGATCAACCTTCTCATGTCTCAGTCCCACTCTCACTCACACCACCTCCTGATCTCAAGCATTCCTCTGCCTCTAAGATAGATTACCTCTATAAGCTTACCTATCATGAGGACGCTAAGATTTTTGAAAACCCATCTTCCCATCATGAATCCTTATGCCACCCTTGCTAAACCACCATCTTTCTCTCCCATCCGCACTATCAAAGAACTTATCAGACACACACCCAAAGCTGTCAAAGAATATGTGCAGTCATCAAAGTTTGACCAGTACCCCATTATGGCATCCATGAATGAACAGTTTATAACCCTATCCATCTCGCCAGAGTTTCCTAGTCAATGGATACGACAGGGTTACTCGCATCTCCATTTTGGAGCCATTCGTGTTGCTCTTTCTTTCCATGGCAGAAAAGGTCTTCCTGTTGTTGCTCGAGTTGCTCTACTCGACACCTATTTTCTTCAGTACCGGCATGCTTCTATTGGTACTTTCCAAACAACTCTAAATGCAGGAACTGTCTTTGTAACTCTTTTTCCAAATTTTAACATGGCCTTGGCCGACCCAAACCTTCTCACTGCTCTGAAGATTCAGATCCAAATTACAAGAGCAGAACAAACCCCTGGTTCTATAGCCCCAACCTTGCACTACCAAATGGTATACCGAATCCAGAATCATGCTATAGCCCTAAACCTTCCCAGAACTGATGAGGCTCTGGTGATTAATGTCACCAATGATCAAACCTTGTGTGTCTTTGTCCCAAAACAGATCCCATAAGAAAAACTTCTCCAGTTGTTACCAGACACATGGGTGACAAATTACGAAAGAATCCATCATCAACCACCACCTATTCAAGCGACAGATCCGATGTATACCAGAAAAAAAAAAAGAAGAAGGAGAAGTTGCCATCACTTTTCCTAAAGAGAAACCTAGATCCTTATTTCCCAAACTCCCAACCATTTTGTGCTTCACACCTTGCCCATCAGAACCATCTCCAGCACAGAAGCCCGATCCAAAACAAAATGTCCAGTCGTTCGACTTCCAAGGACAACCGATTCATGCTTTTAAAGACTCCACAGGACATTGTTTTTGGGATCCTTTTTGCCCATGTGATTCATGTTCAAAGCCAATTCAGCCTGACTCTCCTAGAAGGAAGAAAGACCCATTTTTCAAAGGTACCAAGACAGTGATACCACCGTAGGTCCCCTCGGGGAAGACGGAGGAAAATACCAGTTCACAGCTTCCTATGCTGTACCAAAACCTAAGGTGTCGAATCAAATACCCATGATCAAATCCCAAGAGTATCCTCCCCAGGGTAAACCAATCATGTCCCCTTTCTACAAACCCATCCTTAAATGGATCCAGAAACACCCAGAAAGTCTAGAGACAAAAATTCAGCTCCCCAAACCACCTCCCCTCCAAACACCGAAACACTCTGTTCGAATGTTCGATCCCCATGACTTCCCACCTCTACCTACCACTCGCCAAATCTAGCCACAAACCTTCCCTCCACCTGAACCCTTTTCAAATATGGAAAAAAAAATATTACCATGCCCCGAAGATACCTGCAAAAGAGACTATCCTCTCTTCAGGAAATAAAGCTGGAACAGACCAAGTTGAAACTACTCTCAACTGGCAAACTGAGAATGCCTTGGCTCAGAACATGGTCCTGAATGAAGTTCGCACTGATGTTGCCCTCATCAAGAGAATGATTGAAGATTTCCAAAGGTGACTAATTCTCTTGGAGCAAGGAAAAATTCCTCACCATTATCTGGAGGACCAAACCCCAGAGATTAACAAACTCCGGAGCCAGATCTGGATGCTCTAACAGCAGCTCGATATTGCTATGGCAACACCACAACCCTCAGCACCACCACTTGTAACATCATCATACCCGGTGGAGACCAATGTTTTTGGTCCAACCTTTCCTTACAGGAGCATGATCACACCACAGACCCTCCCCAAGACATCATTGAATGAGGCTCAGCTCTTTCCTCGCTCGAACTCTCTTAGGCTTAAAAGGCTCAGAGAAGAACAGCTTAAACAAGCTGAAGACAGTCGCCAAAAAGAAGAAGAAGATTGGCACAAGAAAATTGGGAAAGGACCAGAAACTTCCCCCGACTCATCAAATTCAAAACCAACCATCCAGATGATTTCCAATCCTATTGAAGGATTTCTTCGCCAGCAAGCAAAGGAAATGGTTCCTACCACGTCCCAAATTGTCTACCAAGTTTCTGAATCTTTTGATTCTAACTCATCCGAAGAAAGCTTGAGTGAAGAAGAAAAACCACCTCACCCCTCAGCCATCTTTATGGCAGATCCTGTTCTAGACCCTATCGTCGACCCCGTCGATGAAAACATACCCCATTTAGCAGAAAATCCAAATCCTTCTACCTCCACCAAGTATTTCTCTTTTGATGACATACCTCTATAAATGGCCTAATCGTATTCAGGAGTTTCATGCATGGCTTTTGGCCAGAGAACTCCAAGATCACGACACATACGCCTCTCTCCTCGACTTCACAACCCGTTTCACGGGATCATTGAAGCGTTGGTGGGCCCTAATAGGAGAACAAGATCAAGTCTCCTTGCTTTCGAATTCCTTCAAAAATGCTCTTTTGATAATCCACACATACTTTGTGGGCAGAGTCCAAAATCTAGTGGACTTAAAGCGGAAAGAATACTTTGAATGAAGATGTTGCTTGTTAGAGAAGCGTGATCTTGACAAACATTTCAAGATCATGATGAAACTGTTTTACGAGATTGGCAGAGATAATAATCTCAAGACCGTCTACATGGCATCTATTCCTAAGGAGTTATCAGACACTGTTGAGAAATCCTTGCATGCTTCGCAGAGAAGCGTCCTTGACTCCACCCTTGGAGAACTTCAACAGGCTATCCACATAGCCATTGAAGATTTATGCTATAGACGAGAGCTATTCTAGAAATATATGATGGAGAACAAGAAAATCCAGAACGCTTGTGATCGATCTCACTGGAAGATCAAGTGTCCCAGAAATTGTGACGGTAGGAGCTGTACCAAGTCCAAAAAGTCTAGACACTACCGAAAGATCCGTCGAGGCAAGTATGAACCTGGAAAGCCAAAGAAAAAGAAGTGGAAGTATTTACGAAGAAAGTTGCACAAATCAGCTTCCAAGCAAAGCAAATCTGATTGATGCTTTGTATGCACCAGGAAGGGGCATTATGCCAAGAATTGTCCTAAAGCACCAAAAGGCCAGAGAATAGTAAGGCAGCTTGAAAAGGTTTCTGGAGTCTCCCTCGAAGAAGATGACATCGAATCTGTGTTCTCTTATGATGAAGAGCCAGAGCCCGAAACCATTTTCGCCTTACAAGAAGAACTGACAGAATCATCTGATAAATCAGACTTCTCAGACACCATCTACACCTTTTACCCCACTTATCGGTTTCATGAAAATACTGATTCTCCTTAAACCACTCACCCATACATTCTTGTCCAAATCCATTCCCCTCACCTCCCTAAACCAATATCTTTGGTAGCCCTTATTGATACCGAAGCCACAGTTTCCCTACTGGACACCAAGATCCTTCCCCCTTCATGCTGGAAATCACATATCACCAACTTCACCGCAGCATCAAGAGACATCTTCTCCTCTTTCTACAAGAGTCACGCTATAACTATTGAAGTTATGCCAAGATGTCAGGTTACCACCCCCATTTTGGGATGCAGCGCCCCTGATCGAGATTTAATCCTTGGATGGGATATTCTTGCCAAACTAAAGGTAAGAATCCTTCCTAAAGGAATCAAATTCAAGTATCAGGTGAAGCAGTTCACTGACCTCTAGAGACTTTTCTCAATCTCGCCACAGCTACTCGATCCCATCATCCAGTCTCTCAAAGATCTGTGTGCTGACAGTCACGGTCACTTCATGACCAAACACCAATCCCCTCTCTGGAAAAATCCCAAATTCTTTGTCAAACTCCCTTTCAAAACTGATCAAGAAGTGAACCCAACCAAAGCCACCCATTCTGGCATGAACCCTAGATCTTCTGGACCAAGGCCTTATTGAGTCAGTTGACCCGTTGAGATCCCAGTGGGCTTGCGAGGCCTTTTATGTCAATAAGAAGGCTGAGCAAATCAGAGGAAAACTCAGGCTAGTCGTCAATTACCAACCCCTAAACACTTTTCTCCGAGACGACAAATTTCCTCTTCCTCACAAGAATTCATGGTTCACCAGTCTGGTGAATGCACGGATATATTCCAAATTTGATCTCAAATCGAGATTTTGGCAACTGGGAATTCACCCAGAGGAAAGATTCAAAACAGGTTTTTGCATGCCAAACCACCATTATCAATGGACGGTTCTCCCCTTTGGACTCAAAACCGCACCATCCATTTTTCAAAAGCCCATGTGCAAGATATTCCAACCAATCCTCCACCAAGCCCAAGTTTATGTGAATGATATTATGCTTTTTAGCACTGATGAACAATCTCATTGTTCCCTACTGGAGCAATTTGCTTCCTTAGCCCATCCCTACGGCATCATGTTATCAGAACACAAGATGCAGTTGGCCCAAAAGGAAATAGAGTTTCTTGGGATGCAACTGGACGAGCGAACCTATTGTCCTAAGCCACACATTGCTGAAGAACTCTTAAGGTTTCCACAGAAACTCTCACGGAAGGAAGTTCAAGTCTTTCTTGGGATCATAAACTATTTACGGGACTTTATCCCTAAAATAGCAGTCCATCTCAAGCCTCTCCAAGTGATGCTGAAGAAAGACCCACCCCCATGGGGAGAAAAACAGACCAAGGCTGTTGCCTACCTGAAAAAACGACTTCAAAATTTGCCCCCATTGACTATCCCATCTAATGGGAAAAGGATCCTTCAGACAGATGCCAGTGATACTCACTAGGCTGCGATCCTTATCGAGGAAAAGAATGGCATTCGAAACATTTGTGGCTACAAGAGTGGATATTTCACGCTAGCAAAAACGCATTATCATTCCACCTTCAAAGAAATACTGGCAATGAAGAATGGAATAAAAAAGTTTGAATTCCACCTCATTGGAGTTCATTTTCTCATTGAAATAGACATGGCATCATTCCCACAGATGATTAAGTTCAAGCAGCGCCAGATACCTCATCCCTAGCTACTACGCTGGGCAGAATGGTTCTCAAAAACTCGTTCGAGACCAAACACCTCAAAGGTGAACAGAATGGACTAGTAGACTTCCTATCTCGCCCAAAGAAGATGGAAGCACATCAAATGTACGTTAAAAGAAGGTACATTGGTCCACACAGGTACGAAACTCAAGACATCCAGAGAACCTAGGTAATTTTCCAATACCCACCCGAAGTTAGAGATATCATTCGAGAAGGAAGATTTCAAGATCTCCATGGGATTCTCCAATTGTACCACGGAGAAGTAACGGAAACATATCATGGACTCATGTTCCAGGATTTCGATACCAGGTACCCCTTCATCAAACCTTTCCGATGGGATCCTCGCCTTCCCTTTCCAGAGAACCAAAAGTGGCTTTTTTGGCTACTCATGCACTTCTATACGATTGCAATTGAATTCCCAACAGAGCAGTTGTACCAAACTATTCGAAGAGCCATGAGAAACGAGTTTGGAGACCTGAGTATGAAGATGTTCATACAGATGTTATTATGATACCAGACACTTAATTCATAGGATCGATTCATCTCTTCTCATAACAGGATCGGCAGACCAGAACAGGAACGAAATATGATCATCCTGTTCCACCGTCCATGGACTTTTATCAGTTCAACAGGATATGGCAAAGTTTCTAGTGATCCACCACTGATGGGGTTATCAACTTTCAGGCCTCAACAGAACCTTCAAACCTTCATCATTGTCAAAAACGTTGAACTTTAGAATCAGTACAAATCATCGCGAATACCGAGAGCTACAGCATACCCTGTGCGAAATGAATGGCCAGATCCCTTCACAGATATGGCCGATGATCCTTCCATACCAGTTCCTTGGGAACAACCAACACTGACAGTCCAAGCGATAGACGCTCCCATGATTGACTCACAAGACCCTTACACGTTGGATTCCCTATGGAATCATTATTCCGACACCCCTCCACCAAGACATGGACAAGACATAGGAACCAGCTCCACTACCCCTCCACTGATGATTAACAGTACTGGTGGGGCATCTATCAAAGCAACAGGGATGGAGATAGCCATGCTACCCGTACTCCCAGCCATGCCTCGGATACCACCCCGGACACTGAATAGACCATCTTTAGGTCTTGTCCTTATTCTTTTTTGTCCTATGGTTTGAATAATTGACGAACATCGGCTTTCACACCCCGGTCCATCAAATCAGTCCCGTGTTTGTAAATAATTTGTGTTTTCTCTATATCATCGGTGGAGACTATCCTTCTCCTCTCCTCCCCTCTATAAAAGGAGGAGTTGTTTGTGTGTAAGGGCAGAAGACCCTCGTTGGAGAAATGAGATGATGCTTTCCTCAATCATGTTCTAAACTCCTCTCTCTTTTCTTACCAATGGCCTCTTAGTCGGCAAAATCTATCCAGGTTAAAAGTACTCTTCGAAGCATCCTGATAGTATCCTCTGCACTCGCCGATTATCTGGATCTTGTGTAAGAGAAAGGGACCATGGATCTTGCATTTCTCTGCATAAGATCTTTGGTTCTAGACTCCTGAGCACTAACAAAGAATCCCTTGACCCATCTCGTCAGAAGGGCATTTTATGGTCGGGATACCATACCTGTGCAAGGATATCTAGGATCATCGACTCGGAGCTTTGATTTGCACGGTCTCAGGCATCATGACCGGTGAGTGGGAAGCTCCACCAAGTAGGGGGGTAGAGGCTACCGCGGTCTAAAGTTCGGATCTTTTAAGCGATAAGTACAGAAAATTACAATAAATAAAGATATGTGGATACAAAGACATACGAATATGACATAATATAATCGAAATTTAAATCAATCTATTTGGGTAACGAAATTCTCGAATATTTTAATAGTTATGATCGTTAACTGATTTAATGGACTTGATTGTCGAATTCGGACCTTGCATTACCTTGTGGTTTAAGATTGCAGCTCGAACGATGGAGATGAACTTGGGACTTGTGTTGATCGGTAGGAAAATTGGTAATGATAACACATAACTTTAAACTTCCGCCATATTCAAGATTCTCTTTTGAAAGAGAATTCTCTCTCTTTTTTATTTTTCTTTCTCTCTAATTTTTCTTCAATATCTCAAAACTGTCTCAAACATCCAAAATTTTCTTTTCAAAAAATTTTCCTTCTCCAAGCACTCTTCATCCTCCTTTTATAGCTCATTCATTTATCTTCCATTCTAATTTCTCCTCTAACTCTATCTTTCATTTTAATTTTTTTACTAACTCTTCTTTATCTCCATCTTCCCTTCTCCATCTCTATCTCCCATTTTAATTTCTTTACTAACTCTTCTTCATCTCCATCTTCCCTTCTCTATTCCCATCTTATTTTCTCCATCTATCCTTCTCTATCTTCCCTTCTCTATTCTAATTTTTCTACTAACTCTTCTTTTAGTTATTTACAAAATAATCCCTCAAGTGTTAGGTATTTACAATTCAGTCCTCGGAGAAATATTTCTTTAAGTCCAAATCTCCACACAATTTTCGATACACCTCCCCTATGCTTGGTCGAAATTAAAAGAAAAATATTGACTATTTTTGTATATCTTTGTGGCCTCAAATGCTATTTTTTATAAATTTTCAAATATTTTTTGTAATTTCTAAAAAATATTTAAAAAATGTTAAAAATATGAAAACTTATTTTTTATTCGAAAATGGTTGCCTAGGCTTGGCCAAGGCTTCTAAAGTTGATTTTGCAATTTTTTTCATTTTCTTCTTGATTTTCTATAAATTTTTAAAAATAAAATACTGAAAAATACTGAAAATATGAAAATTTATTTTTTTTTGTCAAAATTGATTCCCTAGGCTTGGACAAGGTCCCCAAAGTTGATTTTTTTAATTTTATAAATTTTTATGAATTTTCTATTAATTTTTTAAAGAGAAAATGTGATTAAAAATTATGTGTCAACACACACTTAAGATCGAATTTGATAACCCGCCGCGATTTGGTATGGGCTTGAGGGAGCTCAAACTAAGCTTGCTTTAACAAGCAGCTTAGTAATCTATCAGCCGATCATCGATTTCGAAGATCCAGTCGCAACAATGCTGGCCAAGGAAGCATTTCCTTTAAGGAAGACACCATTTTTCTTTTTTGTTATGCGGATCTTGGTCTTGATGAACAAAAAGAAAAAAACAAGCGAAAGAGGACATTAACATCTTTTTAACGTTCTTTTATTCGGTAAATCCATTGGGCAAATAGAAAACCATATCATATCGGTCCAGTAATTAGTCGTTCGATAAGAGTGAAATTCGCTTAGGAGCATGTCCTGATAAAAAAAATTCCTCATTAGGTCAACAAAATCATTATTAAAAAAAAATAGCCTCCCAAGGGTATGTTTGGTAACGGTCCTGTTTCTCTAATTCATGTTCTTTCGTTTTTTAGAACAGAAAAAGAACAGAAATTTGTTTGGTAAAATCAGCTAAAATTTTCTGTTCTTGAGAACAGATCAATAGTTAGAGAACATATTTGGAGCATAAATAAGAAGTAAAAAAATCTATTTCTCTGTTCTTAGAATAGAATTGCAAAAAAATCATTTTTGCTCAAAAATTATTCTTGGGAATAGAATTAATAAGAAACGGGTCCTAAAGCTAAGTGAAAGCTCCGAGTCATTCCTTACAAGACCCATCAAATGGTCAAGATATCAAATGCAACCAATAAATAATTGTGTAAAGCATGGGAAGCAATTTGGCTCTTCCCGTCCTTACCCAAAAAAAAAAAATTTGGCTCTTCCCGCATGTGTAGCCAAGTATATGATGTTGTCTGAGTGCATTTGTTTTGTACGGCATTGGATAGGAGAAAATTATAATCATACGGGTGGGATTATAGACAACCATGGTCAAGAGAAATGTGAAAAAGCAATTAGATAGTTATTGAAATAAAGTGTCTTTTATTTATTTATTTTGAAACAAGATAAGGGGTAGATAGGATGTACTCCACGCCTCCTTGCAATGATTGTAAATTTGAAACTTTGGTCAATAAGTGACAGATTTTATTGGTAAATAATACGGCGGATTTGTTATCACTCAGTTGCTAATGAAATAATGATTTTTCTTAACTTTAAGGTTGGTGCAATCGATTGCAATCAAGGAGATTTTCAATGGAAGAACATAAGATGGTTCCTTAATTTTAAGTTTTTAGAATAATTAAGCAACAATCTCACAAAACTTTTGCGAGAGATGAATTCGTCGGCCGGCTACATAAATTATTCGCCATTACCTCATATGTCGATTACAATCATTGGTACATAAATTATCCGTCATTACCTCATATCTCTATCGCGATCATTTACCTAACCTTCGAGGGACGACAACAAAGCCCCCTGCTCGTCGAGCCTGCGTGGCGTGAAGCCTCGTAAGCTTTGAAGATCAAAACGACAAAGAAGCGAACATTGCATGAGAGAAGTCCAGCCTATTGACTAGACTGGCCCCACACAATTGCAAGATGACGTGGAGCACTGCCATTGGCTTGACCATCCAGAGTAGGAGGATCTTTGTCAAACCTTTAGTACCCGCCATTTTCGAATTTCCGTTGTCTTGCTTATTCAGACCCTGCAATCGTTCATTGAAGAGACAGAAGAGAGAGAGAGAGAGAGAGAGAGAGAGAGAGAGAGAGAGAGAGAGAGAGAGAGAGAGATGCCCAAAAAACAAGTCAAAGGAATATGATTTAAAAGCCAGCAAGAGAGAGAGAGAGAACATCTGTACAGAGATCAACAACGACCAATGTAGCCTCCGCTCTTTCCTCTCCACCGTCAACAACTCGCCTGAGTCCCACCCTCTTATATAATTGCCCTCAGGTGTTTGCCCAAAAGCAGCTCTTGGCAACCTCGTCCTTGCAAGGAAGAGGTTCCAAATAGGCTCCGAATCGTTGATCTTCTTCTCCGAGTTTCCACGTGCTTCCGACAGAGAGAAAAATTTCGATTAGCGGGCTCTTGTCGCAACAATGTCGGCGACAACGGCGGGCCAATTGCTTGCGGTCGCGCTTCTGTCTGCGTCGGTGTTTTTGGCAACCGCTGGACACGGCAGGAACGCGTTGCAGGGAGTCACCTATGACGCGAGGTCGCTCATCATCAATGGCAAGAGAGAGTTGCTCTTCTCGGGCTCGATCCATTACCCCCGGAGCACCCCCGATGTAACTGCTTTCGACATGGAACTCGTCTTTTGTTTGAGGCACAGTCCTTTTGGAGTTTAACGGATTTTCTTCTTCTGATTTTCTTCTTCTTTCTTTTTTAATCCGGATGCAGATGTGGCCGGACCTTATCAGCAAGGCGAAACATGGAGGATTGAATGTGATCCAGACATACGTGTTCTGGAACGTTCACGAGCCTGTTCAAGGCCAGGTGATTCGGACCGGAAGTTACACAAACTTAATTCCATGAAATCATGTGGTCCGATCGAACTTTAAGCAACCCTATCCATATTTCTTCTGCAGTTCAATTTCCAGGGAAACAAAGATCTGGTGAAATTCATTAAGATGATCGGGGAGCACGGCATGTACGTCACCCTGAGAGTCGGGCCATTCATTCAGGCCGAATGGAATCACGGGTACAATTCTGCTTCCTCTCTCTCTTTCTCTCGTTCTCACTCGCGCACAAATCTCATCGATGTTTCGAATCTTATTCAGAGGACTACCTTATTGGTTGAGGGAGGTTCCGAACATCACATTCCGTTCAGACAACGAACCGTTCAAGGTAATACATTGCTCCGGACCTAAATACAGCTTGTTGTGAATTCTACTGGTTCTCATCTGATCTACTCTTTCATTTATCAGTACCACATGGAAAGGTATGTTAGGAAAATCATAGACATGATGAAGGAAGAGAAATTGTTTGCTTCCCAAGGAGGTCCCATCATACTGGCTCAGGTATATTTCCGACAGTATCATCAACTGTCCTGCCTAGAGCTCTTCATGAATTTTTTCTGTTCTTTCTTGTTTCCATAATCTGTCTGATACGCATGTTTGGCTATATAGATTGAAAACGAGTACAATCATGTTCAACTCGCTTATAGAGAGCAAGGAACCCGGTATATCCAGTGGGCAGGAAACTTGGCTCTTGATCTTGACATTGGAGTTCCATGGATCATGTGCAAGCAAAAGGACGCGCCTGGTCCTGTGGTATGTACATCATGTATTCCTTATTATGACAAAAACGATCTTTCAAGAAAGAATCAAACCTAGAAATTCCATGTTTGTCGGGTAAAGTGCATAAGCCATTTTATTGTGGAAACAGATTGGCTCCTACTAGTAGAAGAAAAGCATTATTGTATCCTACGCTTCTGTGTTTTTCATAAAGTGGACGTGTATATCAGATTAATACATGCAATGGAAGGCACTGTGGCGATACTTTCACTGGCCCAAACAGGCCGAACAAGCCAACTCT
Organism: Psidium guajava; assembly: GCA_016432845.1. Taxonomy (NCBI): domain Eukaryota; kingdom Viridiplantae; phylum Streptophyta; class Magnoliopsida; order Myrtales; family Myrtaceae; genus Psidium; species Psidium guajava. Next base: position 16,869,698 of record CM028225.1, read on the forward strand.
CTGGACGGAGAACTGGACTGCTCAGTAAGTATCGATGTTTTGAAGATTTTACTTTGTGCTGATGATGACATGCACCCCCTTTCTCAACTATGTTATGAATGATTACAGGTACCGTGTATTTGGAGATCCACCATCCCAAAGATCAGCAGAAGACATTGCTTTCTCCGTCGCACGCTTCTTTGCTAAGAACGGGAGTTTAACTAACTATTACATGGTATGAGGATGTTTGAACTCACAACATAGTGTCGGAAGTTAATCACTTTGCTTAGATAGCATTCATGCCCGCAATAAGTTATTCATGAACTATATTTGCAGTATCATGGTGGAACAAATTTTGGCAGAACTAGCGCTGTTTTCACAACCACCCGCTACTATGACGAAGCTCCTCTAGATGAATATGGTAGGAACATCTAAGAAAAAGAAAGAAAGAAATCGTTCCATACGGTCATAGACTAAGGTGCTTTCATAGTAACCCTTAGTTTTATTTAGGTCTGCAGAGGGAACCCAAATGGGGCCATCTGAGGGACTTGCACAAGGCTTTGGCATTATGTAGGAAGCCATTGTTGTGGGGTAACCCAAGCGTACAACGCATTGCAGCAAACGTTGAGGTAATTATGAAACTCGAGTTTTAGACGATGAAAAAGGGAGAACATGCCTACTAACTTTGGACAATAATTCTGCGCAGGCCATAACTTTTGAGATGCCAGGGACCAAAACTTGCGCCGCTTTCTTGACTAATAATGACACCAAATCAGCACACGTCACCGAGTTCAGGGGTGAAAGTTACTATTTGCCTTCTCGTTCCATTAGCATCCTACCTGATTGCAAGACTGTGGTTTACAATACGCAAACGGTAATGTCGGCTCTTTCTTCGCATGACTAGTCATCAGTGTATCACTATAATTCTAATAAAGCTCTCCAGTTAGTTTGTTCTGATCTCCTAGGTTGCATTTGTAATCCTAGAATGCTTAAAGGAAAACTTTTCTGTTGCCGAAAACAGATTGTATCACAGCATAATGCAAGGAACTACCGCAGATCAAAGGTAACAGAGAACCTTAAGTGGGAGATGTACAAAGAAGTCATCCCAGACGCTGCCAAAGTACCAGTTGATTCTAAGGTACCGGCTGAGCTCTACGGATTGACAAAAGACACCACGGACTACGCATGGTTCACGACAAGGTATGTTGTTCTTGAGCATCCTAGAAGATCGCATGATAGATGTCTGAGAAAGCAGATACTCCTTTAACCATAAATGCATCTCCGACTCTATTACACTCTAGAATACTGACACATTCATGTAATTGTGACCTCAGCATTGAGATAAGTCCTCGAGATCTACCAATGCGTAAAGATATCCTTCCAGTTCTAAGGGTAGCAAGTCTTGGCCATGCTATGCTCGCGTTTGTAAATGGCGAATTTATCGGTAAGTAAATCGGAAAGATGAGTAGTTAAATTGTCAGTGGCTAGCTTTGTCTTGATCTTTATTGACTTACTGTGGAGCACTGTAATGGTTCTCAGGAAAGGCCCATGGAAGCCACGTCGAGAAGAGCTTCGTCTTTCAGAAACCTATAAATTTGAAGCCGGGGACTAACCATCTATCTTTGCTGGGCATGATAGTTGGATTACCCGTGAGAACTTAGCATCTTATATAGCATCATGGTTTAAATCATCTGAGAATGGGCATCAATGTGTCTTCTTTGGTCGACACAGGATAGCGGAGCATACATGGAGCACAGATTTGCTGGGCCTCGTATGGTGACAATACTCGGTTTGAACACCGGCACACTTGATTTAACCATGAATGGCTGGGGGCATCAGGTACTGAAGAAACTTTCTAAAACCAATCTTACGATGAAAGAATTCCTTTTGGATGAGATAGGGAGGAAAACGGTGTCGAGACAAAGATGATCATTGTGGTTAAATTGGGAAAATTTGAAGGTTGGCTTGGATGGGGAAAAGGTCAAGGCATACACACAAGGAGGATCTCACCGGGTACAATGGAAAAAGGCAAACGGAGTCGGCCCTGCTCTTACTTGGTACAAGGTATCTAGAGAACTTATTTCAGAGCCATCACCTGAATCTCTAACACAGTAGTGTTTGAACAATGTATATGACCGCGTCATCTTGATTGCAGGCATACTTCGATGCTCCCGAAGGAGACGGACCCGTTGCTATCCGACTTCCTGGCTTTGGCAAGGGAATGATTTGGGTCAACGGCCAAAGCATCGGCCGCTTCTGGAATTCTTATCTTACTCCTCTTCTGCAGCCATCTCAATCAGAGTAAGCATTTACTGCTGCACCACCTCCTTAGCGAACTCGCAGGCGAAGAGATGTATGAGCTTCATAAATTTGCTTGTTCTCAGGTACCATATTCCAAGGTCCTTCATTAAACCCAGTGACAACCTCTTGGTCGTGTTGGATGAAGAAGGCGGCAATCCTCAGTCAATTGAGATCCTCACCGTGGACAGAGATACTATCTGTAGCTTCATTTCCGAGAACCATCCACCCAATGTGAAGTCGTGGGAAAGAAAGAACAGTCACATCAGGCCCGTTGTGGATGACGCGAAGCCAACGGCTAACTTGAAGTGCGCAAACCACAAGAAGATCGTCGCTATCGAGTTCGCAAGTTTTGGCAATCCGAATGGTGGCTGCGGAAGCTTTGAACTTGGAAAATGCACTTCTTCCATTTCCAAGAAGGTGGTTGAACAGGTATAACTCGCTCCCACCGTTCTTCAAAATATCGAGAACAATGCTATGAACTTTCTCATCGAAGTTGAAGCTTCCTTACATTAATTTGGGAATACATTGTCTGGTTCATTAGAATCAAGATTTGTTGAAAAATTACAACATCTTATCCCTCACTGCCAATAAATTTATTGGTCTAACCGGTCTACCCATTTAGCAGATGAAGGGCATAGATCAAAAATCTAAAATTTTCTGTTGGAAGAAATCGCTATCATTTGTAACAGTGCTTAGCCAGAAACATAATCATCATAGCATATCTAGCTCAAAAGACTTGGTGTGTTCTAACACTGCAAACTGTGCATCAATGAGCAAAAAACATAAATTTCACATGGAGACAGCATAAATCTTCACAGAGCTGACAGGGTGCTTTGGTTTTCTTTGAATAGAAATGCCTGGGAAAAAACAGTTGCCAAGTTCCCGTTGACAGATCGATCTTCGACAAGAACAATGACGGGTGTCCCAACATCATGAAGACGTTAGCTATCCAAGCAAAATGCAGCTAGCCCTTCGAAGCACGAGAGAAGATCAGCGAGGAAAAATGGGTCGAGATCAGCTTAATAAATCGGGTTTCAAAGCCTTGATTCTAACGGCTATCTGGAAAGGGCATTGTGTTCTCGAAAACGGATGCCGTTGACATTCGCCATTTCCTGTTTTGCTTCCACTCAACTTAGATACAAGAGCCATCTTTGATCATGCAAGACCAGAAGTTCGATTACTTCTCACATAGCTGCAATAGACCGCGTTTTTGTTGCCTTAATTTTGCTTCTCATCATTATAAAATTTCCATTTCTTCTTGTCCTACCTTCCCCTCTATTCTTTTTCCTGTCATTCTTGAGAAAACTTATGCTCTCATCTTGATCTCGGCCAAACATTATCTCTTTCTTTAAGTTTATGATGCCTTGAAACCGTAATGCTTCACCCAGAATCGACAACTTAGCACAATGTAAACGAAAATACAAGGACCATACATAATATTTTGCTAAATATTTTTAGTTTATGAGGCAGATTTTTTCATATACTTCGTCATCCTTAATGCCCTGATTTTCTAATGTACTTTAAGAAATTGGTTTTAAAACATTTTAAGCTTCTTTCTTAGAAATATTTTAAGTGGTGTTACTTAACATATTTTAAGAAGACAACATCATGGAAAACCAATTTTTATTAAACTATGAAGAGACACCATCAGACAATTTCTTTCTTACAATGTTAACATTTTGTTCTCTGATATCTATAAAAAAAAATTTAAGCCAATGCCAAATTCATCAATTGAAAAACCTATCATTGAATTTAGTCTTACTACATAAACGCATGCCAACTGATTCTAATGAAGGAGTTGAGGAAAAATTATTGAGTCGGTAAGGGTTTTAATGAGTTAGGTTAAATACTGGTCAGTAGAAATATACATAGGTCAATATTGGGTTAAGACGACCTGTTTTCAGCCGGAGCCGTCCACGCAGTTACTATCATTCGCCGGCGCAGCAATAACCCATGTCTCCACAGAACTCGTGTGCCACCCGAAGTCCTAGCTCACTACCCGACCCAAGCACCCGGCTAGACAATCTCCGGAGCCCAATCTCCAGATGCTACAATTCAAGGAGAGAAATTCCAAAAATAAGGAGCTTGGATTGTGTTGGCTGTAGGTAGGGTCCGGTCAGGTTTCGTATGGATTGCCAAAATTGTATTGCATAAAGATGAATTAGCTTAGATGGGACAATTTTCGACCCAATCCACCCGTTTGGCATGCCTATCGGTCATCTCAAAGACGAGACTATTAGTTTTTATGGTCAAGTAACTCGAAGCATTGCCTCTACCTTTGCCATCGATTGCTCCTTTCGTGTGAAAGCGCGAATGAATTCCGCGATTGGGCAAATTGAAAGAGAGGCCACAGTTTGTTTTGAATGATTAGCGAGATTCGGATCAAATTGAAATGTTTTCGTTAAATTGGGAGTTAACCTTTGAAATGAAATGCCGAAGTGAGAAGCTGAGATCAACCCAAATTTTGCCTTCTGAAAACAAAGAATGCTTTTCCTTCTACCCCTGTAAAAATTGGTTAGCTCTTGCCCCTTGGTATTAACTTTGTTTTGGGTTTGCTCATTCTCCTATCAAATTATCTCGCAACCTAATTTTGATTTCGTAACGGTGAATTTACTCATCAAAGCTCACTTAAGCAACATATCGCAACCATCCATCCACATTTTTAAAGTGGATGGATGTAGACATGGCCATAGACCGGGTTGGACTTGGAACTGCCCCGGGGCCCAACCCCACCCCAGTCAGTTGATCGGGCCCACGATTCCAAACTGTAACCAGACCGTGGCTTCCAAGCTCAGTTCCGATTTCTTCAAACTTTGAACCAGGCCCAGAACTAATGATTCCAGTCTGGTTCCGAACCGTGAAAAAAAAAATATTGAATTGAATAACGCTTGCCTCTTTTTACACAGACCTTTGTCAGTTTCAACGGTTGAAATTTTGAAATTTGGCAATGGTAACAAAAAAAAATTAAAAAATTGAAGCCGACCGGAGTGCAGCATGGGAAGGACAGTGAAAGAAGTAGGTATGGGTTCATGGGACAGTTCCATGGTCTTGTCCCACACCTAATTGGCACATGCATACCAAATGACCCTAACCCTTATACGTGAACCATTAAAGCCATCACTTTTGGCTTTTCATGGAGACCCATAGGGATGGTAACCAAGTAGCAATTGAAGAGTAGGGCCTTAAATCTGCCTAAGATAATAGAAACCGTTCGATTGAAGATGAAGATATCATGTACGTAGCCTTAGTCAAGGGATAATAGGCATATACTCCTAGCATACCTGCTCGATTTGGTTTTGAACCAAATGCCTTTACAATCCTTCACTCTGAGGACACGGACCCGTCATGCTAAATTGTATTATGGAGGTTCCACGAAGTGTTCAATCACACGAGATCAATTTGCATATGCGCAACCCGTTTCTACCTGAGAAGACCGTGCGATCCTCACGCGGGGTTGCTCGAACCTCAACAATCTTGTGAGTTCATCCACGCCAGGTTAATTCAGGAATCGCCGGGGCGAATGAATCACTCACCGTGCGTGAACATCGCACGAGGTTCTAGCGAGGATACCGCTTCCCTAGCAATGCGCAGCAAACGTTTTAATCTCTGTATGTGTGGGATAAGCTCTTGATGGGCCCTTTTTTGCAAAAGATTAGGAAGGGACCTGTCCAGAGGAATTCAACATCATAAACAGGGAGACCAAGTTGAGGCGAGAAATGGACACTCGGGAAAAGAGTGAATTGAAAAGGTAGGTGAAGAATTCAGGCTCATCATTACTCAACAGACGAACAATATCCATCCCTCTGCGTCCCTTCGAGGACAACCTCTCCCCGTCATCCTTAACTCTTACCATCCACTTGACCCACTCAAACGTACGTTGAAATTTCCTCGTTGGTCAAATTCAACGTGCGGTTCCTAGTCTGATTTGCAAGTAGGGAGAGGGCGTTGAGACATCTCGCTCACTTATTTACGTGATTTATATGCTTTTTATGTACATCTGATCACCTTCCATCGATAGAAAGCGAAATTATAAAAAAAAAAAGTCTTAAACTTATTGTAACTGTGTCAATTCAATCCTAAGCCTTTTTGTATTTATGCTAATTCAGTCCATCCGATTTTGAGGGTCGAAATTGACGTGGAGAATTTTTAATAATATTTTATTATTTTATAGTTATTTATTTATTGTCTTTTCTTCTTCTTTTTCTTCTTTTTCCTTCTCCTTCTTCCTCCAAGCGACGACTCGCCAGAAGTAAGGGCTAGCAAGGTCGACCTCTCTAGCCATCGCCATGGCTGGACAAGGTCAACCTTACTGGTTGGACTGACTAGAGGAAGAATTAGAAGAAAAAAAAAAAGAAAGAGAAAGAGAAAGAGAAAGAAGGAAAATAAATAAAAATTTCGAAAAAGCATAAAATATTATTAAAAATTAGCACGTCAGCACTAGCCGACCAAAATTATCTGGATGAACTGAATTGATATAAAAGCAAAATGTTTAGAACTGAATTGGCAAAAAGAAGGTTTATGACTGAATTAATAATTACAATAGGTTTAAGACTTTTTTAGTAATTTTCTCCACCAAATGATTTAGAATTTTGCATTGGGACGTTCTAACAAGACAAGCGAGTGTTTTATGTCATAGAGAGCGCCGAATAATAGACTTTTGTTCCGATTGAGCGATTCAGTAATAGGATGGTGGGATCTAATTTCTCAAATCCCTATTTCTAACTTTTTTTCTTTTCTCTTTTCAAATTTAGGCGAAAAGCAAAACATTATATGAGGCCTCATTTTTTTTTTACCTTACTTAAATCATATTAAGGCCCTAGTTTTTTTCACCTTACTTTTAGAGATGGGTTTTGCTTTTAAAATTGTTTGTGCACAAATATAAATTTGTTTACGGTTGAGCCTTTTAAAAATAATAATAATAATTGGTGCTGGGGAAAAGGAAAAACCAGTGAAGTGGAAGGTGAGCCACAACCACAACCATATATTTTTACTAACTTTTATCAACCCCTCCTTTACATCTTCTAGAACCTCTCTCTTGCATGGTGAGAATTAAAATCCAAAACACATGCATGCACGAAAGTGCGGCCAAAACAATTTGTTTCTTTCCCAAGAGCCACCACAACTAACGAACTAAAATACCATATTCATGTCCTAAAGTATCAATTTCCTTGTGGACCGCTTTATTAATCATATTACATAGTCTTGCACGGTCGCTAAACAAATGTTCACATGTCTTTTGGTACAAGACAAAGAATGATTCTATCAATTGAGCAAACGAAGCCGCCGTGGGCTTATAGGGTCAATACCCAATCCAGGGGGACAGTCTTGTTGAAACTTATCCATGCAAAAAGTTTTTGATCTAAAGGTGGGATAAGATAATCATGTTTCGTCCGTCACTTTATTAATGGTGTTCGGAAATACTTACTTAAGGAGAAAATTGCCAACAAAAAAAAAAGTCCTAAACCTATTGAAATTGTGCTCATCCAATCTTAAATCTTTTGCATTTGTACCAATTCAGCCCATCCGATCAATTTTGACCGGATATCGCTGAGATGTATGTCGGATGTGCGACGTCAGACGGCCGACTCTGACGTGGATAGATTTAATAATATTTTGAAATTTTTTTACTTTTTTTATTTTCATTATCTTTTTTCTGCCCACACCGTCTTCACCCACGAGCAAGGTCATAGAAAAAAAAACAGAAAAAGTAAAAAAATGTAAACAAGAAAAAAAATTATACGAAAATTATTAAAATATTATTAGAATCTATCTATGTCAGTGCTACATAGGATGATCAACGTTAACGTTAGTGATTCTGAAATTGGCCGGACGGACTCAATAAAAAAAAAAGCGTGAAAAGGTCTAGGGAGGGCAACAAATGTATTACACAGGAGCTATCACATCCAAAAATAACATTACAAGTTGTAAGATCAATATACAAAATAGGTACGTAAAGTGACGTGGTTGATTCGTGTTCACCGTTCGAATGCAGATCACTTGTTATGGTATCGAAATACAATTACCCAAGTGATTCAGTAAACCGATTTTCCATGTCAATTGTGCTCGTCCTTCATAGGTCTTTTAAGGAAGGCACCACCAAACAACTTGGCTCATTAAAAGGTTTGGCAAGCAGCAAATGAGGAGGAGACCCCATAAATCCCACGTTTGTTTCCTGTTGGTCTCGTTCAAGAAATGAACATGGTGGACTAGGGCTAAGTTGGCCTCAATAAAGGACAATACATGGCACACCTCTGAAGAAACCCACCAAAAAAGCGTTAGTTCCACCAACATGACATAATTATTCGAGTTAGGTCATGTATTCTGGCATTTGTCCCAGTGAGTTATGGGGAGATCTTGAGAGCCAACTGAATTATTTATGAAGTTGTTCAAAGTTTAGGCAAGTGAGGAGAGAGAGAGAGATATATCTCGTAATTATTACACCCCTGGTCCCTCACTTTAAACACCCTTGCTTTACACCTACCTGAAAGGTTACCCTCCAGTTATTACTAATGAATAGTCTCTTTCTCATTAACAAAAGAAAAAAAAAAGAAAAGCACGTTAAAAGTCCTAAAATTTATTACATATGTAATCAAGTCTTAAAACTTTTAAAATATATAATCAAGTCATGAATCTTTTTACGAAAGTACAATTGAACTCCAAAATTTTTAAAAATATGTAACTTATCATGAAAGTGCAATCGAGTACTAAATTTTTCAAAAATAATGCAATCAAAGGAAGGAATTAATTTCATCAATTTGACAAATTTTAAAATTTGATTGCGCTTTTTAAAAGTTTCAGGACGTCAATTACACTTTCTAACAAGTTTTAGGTTGTAGTTGTACTTTTTAAAAAATTTTAAGAATTAATTATATTTTCATTATAAGTTTAAGACTTTCATCGCACTTATCCTAAAATAATTAATAAAAAAAAGGCAATAATAACTCCCTTCTCAGCTCGTTCAATGTGATCGATATCACGAGAGAGGGAGAGAGCTTCTAGATGAGAGTTGGTGAGACAGGTAGACGGAGTGGCCGGTTGCTCTCTCTCTCTCACAAGAGAGTCAAGATTATATAGAATCTTTAAGTTGAGCCCTCACAACGGAGCCGGCTTCTTGCTCTTTGGCAGAACACCAAAAAGGAAAAGTAGAGGCAAAAAAAAAAAAAAGGAAAGAAACATCTCTATTCTAAGTCTCCTCTACTAATAGAACAACAGTTAAAAACATCTCCACTAGTTGCAAACTCTCTCTAGTCCCACTTAGAGAAATTCTTCTTCCACACCCTCTCTTCAAAACCATCATCATCATCACCATCATCGTCATTACAGCAGCAACAACATCAACAACAACAACATGGGAAGGTCCCCTTGCTGCGAGAAGGCTCACACCAACAAAGGCGCATGGACCAAGGAGGAGGACGACAAGCTCGTCGCCTACATAAGGGCGCACGGCGAGGGCTGCTGGCGGTCGCTCCCGAAGGCCGCCGGACTCCTCCGCTGCGGCAAGAGCTGCCGCCTCCGGTGGATCAATTACCTCCGGCCCGACCTCAAGCGGGGCAACTTCACCGAGGAAGAGGACGAGATCATCATCAAGCTGCACAGCCTTCTTGGTAACAAGTAAGCTCCAGTGTTGCATAACCCACGCGGCATATAACTAAGTTTAATGATAAGAAAATTACTTCTTAATCATCTCCTTGTGAATCGACTTCATCTTAGCTTTATTTGCACTTATTGTCCACATGGGTCGTTTCGGATTTTTCCTTACAGATGGTCGCTCATTGCCGGGCGGTTGCCGGGGAGGACGGACAACGAGATCAAGAACTACTGGAACACGCACATAAGGAGGAAGCTTCTGAACCGCGGCGTCGATCCGGCCACCCACAGGCCGATCAAAGACCACCACGACGAGCCCACCATTTCTTTTGCTGCTAATTCTAAGGAGATCAAAGAGACGAAGAACAGCGCAGAGCTCAGCTTCACGGGCAACTTGGAAGAGTCGACGGACGCGGCGGCATCGTCTGCGCGAGAAAGGTGTCCCGACTTGAATCTTGAGCTCAGGATCAGCCCTCCTTCTCATCAACAGCACCAGCCTGAGCCGATCTTGAGATTCACCGGCAGCGCAAGTGGTTTGTGCTTCGAGTGCACTTTGGGGCTGAAAGATAGCCGAAATTGCAGCTGCAGAGTTGGAGCGATCGAGAGTGAAACTAGTGTTGTTGGGTATGACTTCTTGGGCTTAAAGGCAGGTGTTCTGGATTATAGGAGCTGAGTTTTTGGTGAAGAAGATGGATAATTGTGCAGTGAAAAGATGAGAAAAAGAGATTGTTATTAGTTAAAATCTCTTTATTTATTTTGTTATCCCTCCCTTACCCCTTTCTCTCAAATCACGGAAAAATTAAAAATATTACCGAGTCTGGCAGATTCAATTATGATCGATCAGAATGGTATTCAAAATATTAGGGATACTTAAAATGTCATAATATATCCAACGTAATCTAAATATATATAACAAAATGGATAGATGATATTTTCATCTTCATTATATGGTTTACTGCTTTTAATTTTACTTCCGTGATATCATGTCTAACTTTTCCTATTTGAAAAAAAAAAATCAGGACCTTTTCAAAATAATATCTGAGACATTTTCAATGACCCAGAAAAGGGCGACACAAAAATTAATATGGTGGTTGTTGCTAGCTACCAGCGACCACCAGATATCTGCCGGAGACAAACATTTTTTTTTTTCTCTCTCTCTTTTGTCTTTTAATGAGAACGATCCATTTCCCACAAATAAAACATGAAAAAATGTCTTAAAAGGACATTGAACGACAAATAAGACCTAAATCTGGAAGATTTACTACGCACTTTGGAGATGATCATTCGTTTTCATGAGCATTAACAAAGGGGCGAAAGGGGTTTTAGTGTTAGATAAGGATTCCATAGAACAGAGGATGATTATTACTAATTGGTAATTTTTCATCCGATTTAAGGTCAGGGATTCACCATGCGACAAAAAAACATTACAGGCATTGTCTTCCGTGGGCTCGAAAATGGGAAAAACGAAAGCCATTTTCGTCTTCCTTTCGAAGGAATTGGATAAGATGTGAGAGGAGGAGATGATAGAGTGGGATGGAGTGGTTGGTAGCCTATCTCCTGTACAATTGCAATGAAAGCACAAAAAGTAAAGGAACTAACAACTTTCTGGAGTACCATAACTCGACCAACCTAATATTTACCAATTTATTCCATGAGCCAACCCCACTAAACCCTTCGACCAAAAAAAAAAACCAAAAAACCCCAGCTTGATTGTTTTTCCCTTTGCTACCTTTTTTTTTCCTTACTCTAATTCTGAATTTGCAAATTGTAGTTTCGAAAGAATTTTGATTTAGACGAGTAACAATTAGTTCTTAATGTTTTGGCTGTTGGCCAATTGAATCCTTAACGTATTGACAAATGGGCAATCGAGTTTTGGGCTCGTTGTTAGTAGGCTCTCAATGCCGGAAATCTTAGTTAGGATTTTTGCGCGAGTAAGGATGGCAAAACATCACCATTCTGTTCCGCCCCGTCATATGTATACCCTTCTAACATGTAAGAAGTTGCCCTTTCTATTATTTAGTTACCATAAGAATTTTGTCTTATCCATTTGCCTTCCCTTCTTCTTTTCTTTTTTTTTTTCACTGCTTTGAACTCAGAATCTCACAAATAATGGCTAGCACAGCAATCCTCGATCTACAAAAATTGTGCAAAATGTGAGATTGGCAGGGCGACTGATAATGTCACGTGATGAAGCACGGGGCTGGGACAGGCAATCCCTGCCTTCCCCTACCCCATTGCCGTCCTTATTCATAAGACATCGAGTTTGGGACTTGATTGTGTGTTTGTCAAATATTTAGAGTTTAATTGACCAAAATAAACGTTAAGCATTCGGTTGACCACTCCTCCAAAGCGTCGAGGATTCATTTTGCACTATCTCGACTTATGATGTAGACGTTTTGTGTTGGTACTTTGGCATAATCTAGTCTTCCAATTACTAATTTCTCCAAAATAAATTTTACATGCTTGGATCATGCTATGCATCAAAACGACTATTTCCAGAATTTTTTAGGGTAGATCGCTTTTCTAGTACATGGAGAGAACCCCCTTTAACCGAAGACTAGGATTGCCCGACCTTGAAAAACACTTAAAATGAGGAACATAGGTTTGTAGGAAGTTAGAAGTTGGTAAAGTGGGAAGGATTCTAGGCCTCCATATCCATGTGAGGAGTAGCATCCTAGGTAGTTAAATTAGGTCAGATCATGTCCGCCTATCTTGAGAGCTCCATTTGTACTAAGAACCGCTAATAAAACAAATCATTTGCACGAGAGATTCCCTAATTATGCCCCCTTTTGCCCTTTTGAAATCTGAAGTGAAATTTGACCAAAAACCCAAGGAAAAAAAAAACTTAAGTGAATGCCCCCCTTTTTCCCTTTTGAATGGCTTAAGCGTCTTGTAGATGTGAATTTTGTAACAAATGAAACCCTCAAAAAGTTAGGTACCAAATCTAGGAGCATAGGTCCACCATTTAAATCGCGATTAATGCCATGAAGGTCTGAGTATATCAACTCATCTAATTGCTAGGCTTGCTCATTTGAACTCCTAGATTGATACCTTGAACCACTACCATACAAAAAGTTGATGTGATTATCCCCATGATCTCAATAAGGATGTATTACCAACCTCTTAATAAAGGGAAAATTTAGTGTTCAGAGAAAGCAAAATGACAAGGGAGAGGCACCTACCTATGTTGTCAAAAACAACCTTGGGCCAAAAGAGGAGACGTGGAAAAAAGAGCAAAAGGACAAATGGTTGGTGGCTATACTTTCGCATTTTCCCTTTTTTCTTTTTGTTGATATTATGCAGATACAAGAAAATAAATATGACCCCTTGCCACGCGGAAAAAGGGCGTCGCTTTTCAACATTTCCAGCCATTCTTTATCCTCTCTTTTTTTTTCCGCAATGTGGGGTTAGGTAGCGACATTTCTGGAACTTATCTAGGGTTAACCATCCCCAATCTCTCTCTTCTTTACAATATTTTGGTCGACATTAGGTTTGGTTTTATTGTACATTATTGGTTGTCTCGCTATCAATAGATTAATTATTGAATGAACATCAATATATGTAGGAGATTGATTCCCACCATGTGACTTTGACGTGCGGGTCCCATCTACTTCACTCCTTTGGATCCTTTCTTCCTAATAAAATCATCTTTGTCTTGATCTTGTGAGCAATATGTATAATTATCATCTATCTGCTTAATACATATAAGTTGACTGAGTTCTTCTACAACTGTACAAGGAGATAAACAAATATATTCACTTAAGTAAAATTCATATTGTTTAAGAACCAATCCTCCGGAGTGATGGCACATAAAATGCACGTATTGCATTTCTTGCCACAAATCAATGCATGATGTGTGAAGGAAAGAAAGTCTATTTTTTAAAATGGAAATTATTTCCCAGCATTTAATTATACCACTATAGTTTAATTACCTCATTATACATAGGGATAAATATTACACATGGGTCTGATGATAGTTGAGATAAATTTACAAATCTAAGATGAAGGCGTTGTGGGATTTGCGTTTATAAAAATAGATAACTCTTGTTGAAGGATCACATGTAAGTATACAAGTCAATCATGTATTCTTTTGTGTGCATGACAGTAACTTTCTCATGGTACAAAAGATGGTGAATTTATGGAAGATGTAATAAGGTTTAGCCAAATGCAGGCTAAGAAATTGGCTCCCTTTAGAAAAGTACTACCACCAGTGGAAAGCAGTGACAAGCCAAAATTTTGCACTAATGATTACTTGATAAACCTACTTAAATTCTATTTATCAGAGTCGAAGGAAGAATTGGGTAACTAAAAAGGGGTCACCAAAAAAAAATACGAAACTATCAGAAGTATAGGTTTAGCCATCAAATTATATTAATGTCCCTTTTTTTTTCACTGTGATGAGAAAGAGTTAGGACCAATATTCGCGCTAACAAAGTGAGATAAAAGTGGTGTTCCGATTTTACAATGTACATAACAAAATCGTGAAGTAAAATTGCAACACTACCTGTTTGGTTCAACTTTAGATAAATGTATTTGAAAAATTACAAATACCTTTAGGCTAAAGAAAATCTCAAAATGCAAATAGTATTTCGCAAAGTGCATTTTAAAAATGCATTGAAAAGAAACTTTAACGTAAATACCGTTTGATAGAAACTACATTTTGTAAAGAACTATTGCCATTTAAAAAAAATTAACTATTTGCATGGGTTAATTGATGATTTTGGCCATTGGTAGCCAGATCTAGCCTTTAGCCAACTGCTAGCGGCTAGATCTAAGTGCCGGCCAACCTTGCCTGGGGTTACACAAGACCCAGGCCTTGCTTGGGGTTGGGCGACCCCAAGCGAGGCTGGTGGCCACTCTTGAAGCCTTCACCAGCAATCGAGCGCTTTGCCTACAAAATTAGGATTTTTTATGATATTTTTGAAATTATAAAAGTTGAGCGAGAAAAAAATTGAAAGAAAAAAATTGTAGTCATATTACGAGAATGCAACTCTTCAAAGTACTTCCAAAGTTACTTTGGGTTAAAAGTCTTAGGCTTTTGGGAATATAATTGAATTTCTCTGAAGTTGAAGAGAAGTCGACCGAGAAAGCTAACAAAAAGGTGAAAAAAAAATGCTAGAATTAGGTAATGTGAGAGAGATTTCTACCCATTAAAAATATCTTCTTCGTTTTGATTAATACAATATACCGAAATGGATGGACATGGGATATTGGGGATCTTATTAATATTTAGTTGTTGATTGTAATCTCATAAAACTTTACCTTTAGATATTCGAATTTGAATTTTTTTAAGGTCTTCATATTTGCATGCTATTAACGATTCGCATGATTTGATCTTATCGGCTAAATCCTGATTTATGATAGAGATTGTATGACAATATATTTGAATATTAAGTGCGCATTCATTAACAATCCAAAAAAAAAAATTCGAAAGACTAGTCCGACCCCGCATAGCCCATGTTCAAGCAAGCTCGACCTAGCCAGATTTGGTGAGGCTCGATGGCTAATTATTGTGACAGGTGGCGAGGTTTTGCAGCCTATTGTTGTGGCTGGTCACTAGCCAAAGAATAAATTAAAAAATAAAATAAAAAAGTAAAATAAAAGACAAAAGAGATAAACAAAAATAAAATATTAAAAAAAATGTAAAATATATTAAAAGGCATAAATGGTGCAAATTGATTTACCTTATCAAACGGCGGAAAATGCTTTTCAGTTCTTTTTCAGATTTCAGTTAAACATAAAAAAAATATCACCTTTTTTAGAAATAGCTTTTTGAAAAATATTTTTTAAGAACGTTATATTTTTCATGAAATAAATGGAGCTTAAAGCATAATTAATATTAACTAACTAGTGAAATTACTTATTTTATTGCGAGATGATCGAGAGAAATACGAATTAGTGGCCTACAATTTTGTGAATCTGCGGCGATGTCGGGAGGCAAAAGGAGTTGGGGGAAGAAAAAAAGTTAGTGGACCCCACGGTGAATAGTTACCGCCACGATCCATTTTGCGGCGGCGGGCCCCGCATCAATGATGCAAGAAAAAGGGCAATAGAAATTGCAGGCTATTGAATATGTAATAAGCATCAGTCACCTCAGTCAGTCATACCTAACCCCCCTGGATCTCCTCATTGATTGATTACCCTTTCTGCCACGTGGACCATTTATTCAAAGGAATATTTAAAAAAAAAATAATCGGTCTTTTCATATAATTAGTTAATGAGGTATATTTCTATTATTACCAGTTCTTTTTGTCCAAATAATTTAGTGAATGTTGCAAAAAAAAAAGTCCTCAATTCAATTTCGTAAGCGACATAAAAAAATTATTTTAAAAAAATATTTTTTAAATCGCTTACTTTTTGCGAAACAGATAAATCCTTGAAGAAAAAAAAGAGGAAGGGAAAAAAAATAAGGAGGTAGATATACCAGAGGGAGCGCAACAAGGCTAAAGCCAAATAGCTTCGCCACCCACTTTTTTCTAACAAGAGGTCATGACAAAGATCGGCAACATGCAAGAGCTCGTGCGCGCGGTGTTAATGTCTAGAATCATCAGCATTCGCGAGGGCGGCAACGACTGTGCATCGTTGTTGCATAGGCAAGGGTGCTTCCCAAGCCATAGGACATTCGTCCTTTACTTTTTTTCTCGATATTATATGACGTTTTACCAAGCCATAGGACATCCAATCGTACATAAGCGAAAAATTCCTCATGCTTTTATTTTGTGATGTATGATGACATCTTGCTAAAGTTTATAACTTTATGTCGCACCTAAGGCCAATTATCGTACATCTTTTTTAGTATTATTCATAGTTTTACGTTCACTTTGCTTCCTAGTTAACACTAAATTCCTCATTCATTAACTTCAAACGATAAAAGGGTTTGTATGGCGACTATTTTGATTCTAAGAAGTGATTCTAAATAAAATGACTTTTTCTGATTTTGTTCTCTGGATAATTTTTAAAGAATCAAAACGTATTTAGTAACTACATAGAATTTTTATTTCTAGAATAGAAACACATTTGGTAACTACACATAATTTCTACTCTCGAGAATAATTTCTTTTCCTAATTTTTATCATTTAAGTCAAATAATTATGTAGTTACTTTTGTCAAATTAAGTGTTCACGCTGGTTATTTTTATCTTTTTTCAAAATTTTCTAAAACTAGACTAAGTCTATAGTATAT
Source organism: Psidium guajava (assembly GCA_016432845.1). Lineage (NCBI taxonomy): Eukaryota > Viridiplantae > Streptophyta > Magnoliopsida > Myrtales > Myrtaceae > Psidium > Psidium guajava. The sequence continues at coordinate 16,886,747 of CM028225.1, forward strand.
AAACCTAGGCAAATTACAATCAATAAAATCAAGTGCACAATTAAGGATCATGGCATTGATAAATTGCATCATAAAAGTCGAACAAAATCCTAAGAGCTCAGAGAATGTGGTTCGGGTTTAGTTTCAAAGGTGTTTATGAATTTTTTTAAAAAAAATCTATGAAATATAGGAAATCTAGATTCAAATTTTTGAAAATGAGATCATACTAGCCTAATCTAAGTTTTTTTCTATTTTTAGGGATTTCCCAAAAAAATTCTGATTTTTTAGAATTTTTATATTTTATATTTTTTTATTTTATCTTTATTTACTTATATATATATATATATATATCTTTCTTCGAAAATGAGACATTGCTCTGTTTTTGGTTGAGGAAAAAGTAATGAGAGAATTGAAAGAGAAAAGTGAGAGATATGATACTTCATTGTATTTTGTAATTCTCAAAAGCAACTCTTTTTTTAGAATCAACTTTTTTTTCATTCTTATTTTTGCTCCAAAACTATTCTCGAAAGCAAAATTAGAATCAAAATTGTTTAGGTTACCAAACAGGATTCTCATCTTTTTTTTTTGTTCCAGTAAATAAAATCAGAATCAGAATGATTACCATACAAACCCTTAGTTGCGGTATGAGATATTCTATTATTATGCGACTTTTTATAAAATCCTTCCACTTTATATCTTATGCCGTGAATTCTGAACTTTTCTTTCAATACAACTATACCACTTTTTCGTGTGCTCTAGACCACGGACGCAGTATGCCATTATTTAATATTATGACGTTGTTATGAAGATGTACACCATTTTATCAACGGCGAGAAATTGGAGTGTCATGTTACCCATGTATTGGGAAAATGAGAAAATTTCAAATAAGTACCCGAAATGTTTTTATTTTCTCGAACAAAGGTCTTAAATGAAACTTATTTCAAATAAGGGTCTGAAGTACTTTCATTTTCTCAAACAATGGTTTAAAGTGGATCTTGTTTTAAATAAGAACCTGAAATAGCCATAAAATCTTTTCAAAAAAAAAAAAAGACATGATTTCAAGGGCATTTTCTTCAATTCCCTTTATTTGATTTTTTTTATTTTTTATTTGTCTTTTCCTTTTTTTCATTTTCTTAAAAAATAAAATAAAATAAAATAAAATAAAACACGCACACACATGGCTACTGCCCCATCGCCTGAAGGGGGGCAAAGGTCAATGGGGTCATTGGCGCTAGCCCTCGCCCAAGCATAGAAAGGGTCCCTCTCTCAAATCTAGGCACCCTTTCCCAATTTTGGAGAGGGTTTAGCGGGAGAGGTAGCCCTCCTGCCTATATGTGTATTTTTTCTTTTTTAATTTAAAAAAAAAAGAAAAAGGAAAAAATCAAAATGGAAAAAATGATGAAAATGCCTTTTAGGCTAAACCCTTTTTTGAAACTCCATAGCCACTTCAAGTATTAATATGAAATAAAGCTCACTTGGGGCCTTTATTTAAAAAAACAAGAGAATTTCATGCTCTTATTTAGAATTCCCCTGAAAATTATTTAAAAAGTTCTAAATCTATTGCAATTCTATCAATTCAGTCCTAAACTTTCTTTTTACTAGTTGAGTCCTAAAATTTTTGTAATTATATCAATTCAATCCACTTTATCGGCCAACTCTAATGTGGATAATTTTTAATAGTACTTTAAAAAATTTATTTTTTATTTAGAAAGATCATTGGAAGAAGTTGAAAAATTACAGTCTTATCTTCTTGTGATTGCAAGGACGATGTTCATTCATGAACAAGACCATTGATCGCCTTCCCGATCTTTTCTTTTCTCATTACCAATTACCCTAACAAAGAGTGGATGAATTCCTATTTCATGATCCAAAAGTCATAGAGGCAACACTAATGAATGGAAGAGGTTTTTTTTTTTTTTGGTCGAAAAATGGAAGAGGAGGAAGAGGTTTGACTGACAGGCTTTCGAAAGTTTCATGAGACACATTAAAACTTGGAAAAGAAAGGATGATTACATCTTTTCGAATAGAAGATGTATACTCGAATCTCGAAATAGTTTGACATAATTTGTGATATTCGAATGTGTGAACTCCAGTTCTTATTTACAAATCTTCAACATTCAAAATTACTGTATCTCTCTTAAATGAGTCACAAGTTGATTCAACATTTGGCCACCTTTGAACTAAATGAGTTTGGTGAAATGCAAATAATGTTTAGTAAACTGTAATTAAAATGTACATTTGAATGCAACTTTGATGTAAATGTTATTTGGTAAAAAAAAAATACTCTATGTAAATGATTCGATTTTTAGTTATTTTTTTTATTATTTTGAATAATTTTTTATTTTTTCAAAAAGATATTTTAAAATTTTAATTAATTTAATTTAATTATATTTTATTTTTAATATTTCAATTTTTAATTATTTTTAATTTATTTTTTGAAAAATTATTTTAATTTTTAATTAATTTCTTTAATTATTTTGTATTATTTTTAATTTTAATTTTTAATTAATTTCTTTAGTTTTTTATTTTTAATTATTTTTAAAAAAAATAAAAAAAAAGATTAAAAATAAAAAAAAATTGTAGTTACATTTCGAAAATGTAACTTCCAAAGTATTAGGTATTTTGGGTTGAAAGTCTTTAGAGAGCATTTGAGGTGCAATTACGTCTCCTTAAAGTAAGTTAAAAAAAAGTAGCAAAACATCATTTGTATTTGGCTAAGAGACTTTAGAGTCTCAACGCTCATTTTGAATATCGAATCAAACGGGGGCTACGTGTTAAAGAAGTCATTATCTTAAAACATATCAAAAGCGTTATACCGAGAGGATAATCAAGATTGATTGGTTATACATTTGTTGGTAATCCTTCTGGAAGATTGGAATGATGAGGATACCCGTGAACCGTAATCGACTCGGAATCGAACAAAAGTGTGGCCGATGTCTGTCATGAGCAGTGGTCAGGCAAAAAGTGACGTTTCTCCCTTATCTTCCCTGCTTGACAGGCAATCCGGGAAGCCGCGCAAGATAGCAAAAGGGTGGATGGTAGGAAAAAAGCTAAAGAGAGTTTGGTGAGATTTGTTGGCTCAATAATGCTGAGGGAGGGAGGGATAAGCATGACCAAAAAAAAATGACGGAAATTGGGAGGATGTGGAAATTCAGAGATGAGGTCCAAAAGGGTTTGTCATACGGCACACAACTTACATTAATATTTTGTATTTTAGTTTAACCGAATGAATTTTTTTTTCGTAGGATTGCCTTTGGAAGCATTCGCAAATTTATGAACTTTGTCAAAACCAATCATTTAAAGAAATTTCGTAACTTCCAAAGCATCGACTTTCCTCGCGCAATCTATATTTGGAATTCCAATCGAACACCGCGGGCGCAAAACATGTTTTACCCTGGCGATCATGAAATGGAACTTTTTTTCATGCATTAATTGGATGACTTCATTTGGCAAAACGAAAACAAATGCGTACATGCCGGCACCTTAATCCCTTCGCATGATGATTTTTTTTTCACACGCTCAGTGCATCGAATTATAGTCATGTTGGTTATCGAGTGACTCGTAGACATCCGTCAACGACACACGAAAGAAAGAAGGGGAAGAAAAGAAAGGGAGGATAAGATGTTTGTGTGGCCATAAATAACATGCAAGCATGCTCTAGGGAGTTAGCTGGGGATTTTTGGCTTGAGATGCTGATGGATCCTAAAACGTCGTTGTGTCCGGACAACTACGTGATGTCCCTTTCCCCCCCAAAACTTTGGTAGGAACTCAATTTAGTTGGGCCTTCCCCCACGTTATCTTCCATTCCTCTTCGCTATATCCAAGAATCTCCCTACCTTCCCAACATCATTTAATGTCCTCACCAAATTTTCCTGAAATCCAAATGCGTATATGCATACGACCGTGTACGTTTATATGGATAGATTCATTTGTCTAAAAATAGACAAGCATTCACTTGGTCCCAAGAGACATTATCCGAAAAATGAGCCATATAATAGTCTCAGTATTTGCCATACTTTGCGACTGAGACGACCTCGCCTAACTCATATTCGCCCCCAAATGGACGAATTGAGGACGAATTGAGTCTCTTCATCAAATCCTAAATTCAGGTTCAACAATCTTGGGGCAAAATTACCATCCGAAAGTTGCAAGGGAGTTAGAGAAGTGGCTCAATATCGTGGCCAACCAAGTGAAGAAGAAGGTTGATATCACTGCAATGGCGGAATGGCTCAGAATTCCAAGTATAGACACAACGCTTCAATTGTGGATACCCACTTCGAAGATTCCACCTTTCACACCCACTTCCAGATTTTCCCATTTTCCCTCGCGCCATTCGATTTTGCCTCGTCGCTGGTTGATGATTTATTTTGACGAGTTTCATTTTTTTTTTCCTTTTTTATTTCGTGGGTGTCTTCTCAGTTGCGTGACGCGTAATTATCAGGTTGTGTTGGGCGATGAAATGGGCGAGGAGAGCTGCAAAGAAGAAGGGAGGAAGCTCGGGAGGATGACATTGGCGGTGATTGCGAAATGGGTCTTGCTTGTGTTGGTGTTGGAACCCTTTTGACATGGGTGTGAAGAAGACCCGATCTTGTCTTGGATAAGCTTGATGGTTTGTGCGAAAAGCTAAAGGCCAGACGAGTGCTTTTGGTTTGGATTATTTGTTTAAAGAAAGAAAAACATGTGACGTCACAAATCTAATGTGGTCCTTCTTCATTAATTGTTTACATAGAACATGAACCAGCTTCCTGTTTTGAGAGAGAGAGAGAGAGAGAGAGAGAGAGAGAGTTAAACTTTTTTGTTTACAAGTGGCGGCGTTTTTTCAAGAAGCACAAGTCATGGCCATGTTGGACTTCTTCTTTTTTTCCACAAAAAAACCCACGTAAAAATAAAACTTTTTTTTAAAACCCTCGTGAAACTTTTGGCTAAAGTTTTTCGCCGGAAGTACTTAAGTGATCGCTTTCTCTATGATTTGATATTTAAGTGAATCGATGAAAAGTTTTCAAAATGACTTGCCCAGAGGGTATGCATTTCGTTCAATTGTAACATTAATATGTGTTATCACGTTGTAATCCGTGTAATTTAATTGCTCAACTTTCATTTTATTCGGTGAATGCAGTAGTCCTATAACCATTTATTTTTCATGCCATCATTGCATGATTTTTTAAAATATACTTTCAAATAAAATTAAAAATATGACAAAGTTAGCACATAAAAAATTCTAAACATCCATTATTATCATACAAATGCATAAGAAAATACTCCCTCAGCATTATTGCATAGAATACTATCTATGCCTTGATTACTGGTATAATTAGCTTTTGATAACAGTTACAGCAATTGTAATCCCATTATAAGACAACCCATTCAAACATTTTGCAAACACATTTTTTTTTGTCAATTCTAAATGCATCATAATTTTATAGAAGCATCCATGAAAAAAAAAATATAGTGAAATATGGATAAATTGTATATAACGCATACATCAATCATAATATTGAGTCTTTGAGTAAATTCTCGTAAACTCGTATTGAAAATCAAAATAAAAAAATTCATGATCTAGGATGTCTATGGAAATAAAGTAAACAAGTTACAAATAAAACTAATATTTCTTTACTTTGATGTATGATTGGTGCTTGCTCAAATTACAATAATGGAGAATAAGTTCAAAAGAAAACAAAGATGAAGGAAGCTTGAAATATTATGGGTGTAAGGAAAGTGGCTAGGGCGAAAAAAAGGTTATTGGGGAGCTTTGTCTTTTAGTAAATTGAAACAAAATATAACAAAGGGGGAAAAAGAAGAAGAAGAAGAAGAAGAAGAGATAATATTAAATCAAGAGTGGCACCTACAAGGGATAATGTAACCAAATCAACAAGATAGGGGGTGTCATGAGCCAATAAGGGGATGAAAATAGCGCGAGCCAAAATTAATTAAAGATTATCCACGTCAACACCACATTAGGGCCGACCTCACCACGTTAGCAATTTGCCACAAAATTAGTTAGATTGACTAAATTGGCACAAATGCAAAAGGATTAGAACTCAACTAGCCAAAAAAAAATTTATGACTGAATTAATATAATTATAATAGATTTAGCACATTTTTAGTAATTCTCCCATTATCTCATAGTGAGAGGTTCGAATTTCAATTTTTTTTAAAGTCTTCACATTTGCCTTCTATTAACAATTTGCACTCTTTTATCTCCTTGGTTTATCCCAGCCCCAAAGACAGATTGTTTTTCTATTAGTCTTAAATATCAATTATGCATTTGTTTTACGATTAGAATTTTTCGAAACACTACTCCGATCCCACAAAATTTTACGATGAAAAAAAAATAATATCGGCGTCCGTCCAAATCAATTATTATTAAGGGAGAAAAGTAAAGAAAGCGTAGATAATACTAACTTGTGAAATAACTTCTTTTTCTTCTTTACATACTTTCAGAAGTATTGTCATTCTGCGCTTTGATGACTCTTAATCCGCTATGATTAACCAATAACTTGCTTAACTTTGCGCTTATGGATTCAAAGAGAGACAAAAGAGTTTGATGGCAATCGCATAATTGCGTAATTGCCATGGCAAGGCCCCCCGAGCAGCGCATATATATGAAAAAGAAAGGGCATCTTTCTTTTCATATGTGGCGAAGGCTCGTTTAGTAGGTGGCGAGCTCCAGTATAGCATAGCAGGAAGCTTTCGGGTTTGGAATCCTTGTATAGTAAAGAGGCTTAGACTCCACTTCAAAACGGAAAAAAAGAAGAAGAAACTACTCGCCCGGAACTTAAATATCTAGTTCGTGAGATCTACCTGTGTTGATTGAAAATTGGAAATTAGTATACAAAAGAAACGCTTGCTTAATTATAGTATTGAATTCAAAAAAGTTAGGAGGAAAAAAAGGAAAGGCGAGAAAGGTCGACAGAAAAATCCTTTGTAATTTTATTTCCACTCTTCTTAATTTTATTAATCCTTGGTTTGATTGTACTACGGTTTCTCATGTTCTAGACCGAAGTCATCGTACGACACTTTATAATATCATCGTGTCTTACCATAACGCACAACATTATGTCATATTTAAGGCCATTTCATCTTGTGTATTCTTTTTTCTTTTTTAAATAATAGAACGTTTTACCAAGGCGTGTGGCATTCAGTCGTACTTAAGGCCAAAATTCGCGTGCCTATTTATTGTGATATAACAAGGCATTTTACGGAAACGCACAACATTGTATCTACTTAAGGCCAATCATCATTTGCCTTTTTGTTTAATATTATATGACATTTTACCCAGGGATGTGCATTCAAATACCTAGAAACTAGATCGGACCATTCCAAAAACAAGTCCGAGAATCAGTTCTCAATTGGAATAAATCCAATTTTCGATTCATAGTGAATACCCATCCAGGAACTGGACCAGTTATAGAACCGATTTCATGTCTTAAAAAGTGAAATCCTAATATGTTTTTCAATTAAAATCTAACCTTAGCAGTGACACTCATTTACCTTTCCTCTTAGGGATTGTTGCTTTTGGCAAATAGTGATTCATATTTTATTTTGAATTATTTTATTACTACTCATATTATTTTACTAGAAAAAATGAAACCAGTAAAATGAACAAAGGAAAAATAAGTTCTTGGGTAAACCCTGGAACTAGACTAGGAAAATAGGGTGGGTTTCAAAATAGGTTTCAGGAAGAATAAGGTAGGTTTCAAATTTCAATAAACAGAGAATTGATTATAACATGATATGTTCCAAGTTCTATGCCTAAAATCTATCCACTTTGAAACCAATCACCCATAGTATTACCAAGTCATGCAAAATCTGGTCGTACTTGACGTCAAAATTCCCCGTACTTATTACTTTTTGATGTTATATGACATTTTGCTCAATGGTGAAGCGTCGTGTCATATTTAAGGCCAATCATCATATGTCTTTTTCAATACTATTGAACGTTTGATGTTCACCAAGTTAAAGCCAAAACCCTCAAGCATTAAATTTTAATATCCCATCCATAGTTGCGGTATGCGGTACTTTAATTATTGCGCGAAGTTTTCTAAAACCATATCACTTAATATTTTATAGTCGTAAATTTAAAAATCTTTTCGTACGACTGTGCCATGTGTCGTCATACTCCAGATCCAATTTGCAGAATACCATAGTTTAAGATCATGCGACATTATTACGATGATGATGTTTCATTATACTCATCTAACAATATAATGGGCTTGAGGCGAAAAGCACCTTACTACAATGTCTAATCTTAATGGCGTAGGATGTTTTATGTTATTTTGGTAAATTGTGATACTTCTCATGCACAATCATATAACTTATGTAGGAGAAAACAATCGCTGTATTTCAATTTTGCTGCCATGTGACGGTACAGCACGTGGTCATACATTAAGCGAAATGTACTGTACAAACTACCTTTGCCGCTTAAATCATTCTGATCCGTTGAAATTTACGTGAATGCTAAATATATTTGAAGCAGTATGTTGCTTGAATAGCATTTGCCACTTTTGGCTTTACCAAATTGAACAAAGTAACTATTTTCAGGTTGGCGTGTTTGATCGAATTCTCCTTTTGCGGATTTGTCGCAGCCTTCTCATGAGATAAATCACCAATGAAAAGCTAAGGGATTTATAAATAAAAACTTAGTTCGAACTCTCCCAAACACGTACCAATCACAACTTTGAGGTTTTAGTTAAATCTAAAATACTTTTTTGGATTTCTTGTTCATCTACAATACTTTCATCTTACTACTGCAGTTTTCATTCCATTACGCTTCATCCTTTCCTTTAAGGAGACCTTTGGGGGAAGTTCAAATATTGCTGCCTTAATTTCTCGTGATTGCAAAATTTATAATCGAGGAACTTAATAAATACTGTTTATTAATAATAAATAAATACTCTATTTATTTTGTGAAAAATGAATGATTTGAAAGACTTTTCTTGAAAATTATTTCTTATATCTCTTGAAGTAGTTAGGTAACGAGAAATGTTATTTTTATCAACAACTCGTGGAGACAATGAAACTATCTTTCACCCATTCATTCTTATAAATGATTTTTTTTGTTGGAATTTTTTTTTTATAAATGATAAAAGTGCTCATTTTTAAAAGAGGATGCTTTTAAATTATTTATTTTACACGGAAAACAAAACAGAGCCAAAGTCGTACTTTTTTTCCCCCGTTTTGCTTTTCATCCTCCAACTCTTCAACAAAAAGTGGGTGAATTCCCATTCCATTATCCAAAAGCCGCATGAGGCGACACTGATGGATGGAATAGGTTTAACCATCGGGCTTTCAAAAGTTGCATGAGACTCATTAGTAACTCATTAGAGAAAGAATATAAGTTACACATAAGAAGAAGCAGTTTGTGAGTAGTTTGTAAGATTCGAATGGATGACCTCCGTTCTCACATAGCAATTCCCAACTACCCAACTAAATATGCTAACTCCAGGGAAAATCTTTAGACAGTGAAAATGGATGTTGTTGGAAAAATATTCGATAATATCATAAATAACAATTGTAGGAAATCTATGGAAATTAAACAAGAGAACAATATCAAAATGTCCAAGACGTGCAAGCACTGTTCTTGAGGATAATTGCATCCCTCGGAGTGCGAAACTTGGTGTGATAGGCTTCTAACAACTACCCTTCCAAAATACAACTGACATTCTTCTATACTCCACATTATATATTAGAAGGAACGAGTTAGGATTGTGGCTTGAAGTCTAATTTAGAGCCATTAAAAAAGAGCCATTATGGAATAATTAAAAAACCGACCGTTAGAAAACCGTTATATGACCGTTCAAAAGCCATTATACAGTTGTTGCAAAACCGTTACAAGATTATGGTTTGATGACGATCATAACTACTATCAAAATCGTAACTTCAAATGTTTCAAAACTGCTAAAATATCCAACGATTCTCCACATATTTCAAAAAGTTTTGAAAAGCAAAAAATAGAATAATAATGGGTTGTTGGAGCGCAATGCATCAGAACTAGTGCCTGTTAGGCTATGAACCTGCTCTCAATAGAATGAAATATAATTTACGAAATTATTGGTGAATTTTGAAACTTCTATGAACCAAGAATTTCTCTTTGTAAATTATAACATTCACCAATCACATTACACTCTCACAAGGTTTGTTGTTTGATGTGGTTTTGCGCTAATAGGCCACGTGCGTGCTTGGTTTATTCAGAAGTGGCTCTAGAGATTTTCGCCAAAAACTCTAATAAGAGTTACCCCACTACACAATTATATAGGCGATTCCATCATGTATATTTCGCAGGTTAATGCACCACCAATAAGAGCTATGGAATTCATTAAGGGGAGTTTTCCTTTACTTCTTTTTACATGTTTTTCCGTTTCCTCGTTGGGTTATACACATAATGTCATTCATGTTCCTTCTAATATTAAGTGCAAAACACATAAGAATGTTTATTGTATCTTGGGAGGATAGCCACTAGAAACCTCGCTCATCGAGTTCGGTACTCCAATGAGCAAAATTATCTTTAAGGATAGTACTTGCAAGCCCTAGACAATTGTTCTTAGTTCTCTTCTACATAGTTTTAAATTGTTGCTGCTACCACCGTTGTTGGAATTGAACAAGGATTTGAAAATGACGAAGACAAGTGTCGCATGTTCATGGACGATTTGTCGTGAGACATTATTGAGGATTAGCATAAAAGAGCTTCTGGTCATTTCAACTGATTTCCCGCCTTTCAAGAGACACGTAAAAATTGGAAAGGTCGCTCTCATCAGCTATGGTAAGCTCGTCATGATCGTCGACATCAATCGACTAGAACTAGATTGGTCAAGAAAACAAAACACGAGCATAAGATCACATTCTAGTGGCCGTCCTATCAAGATACAACAAACTTTCTTCTATATTCCACACTAAATATTAGAAAATAAAAATTCTCCATCTCAATCGAAAAGTCGGGATTATGATTTGAAGTCTAATTCGTATCAAAGCAAAAGAGCCATTGGAAAACCGACCATTTAAAAACCGTCACATGACCGTCGATAAGCTGTTACACGGCCGTTGCAAAACCGTTGCAAGATGATGGTTCCATGATGATCACAACTACTATCGAAGCCGTTACTTCAAATGTTTCAAAAACTGCGAAAATATTCAACAGATGTTTCATTGCGGCATCTCTTGTTCCCATAATTAAAGGTATAGGAATCAATATTGAAAATATTAAAATAAATTTTGGAAGAAAGTCAAAAAAAGAAGAAGCCTCAATTTTTTACTATTAATGGACAACTTAGGTGTGCTTAAGCCTCAATTTTTTACTATTGATTGTCAAAAATGGACAACTTAGGTGTGCTTGAATTTGATAAAATTAAGTGTAGTCAAATAAAGACATTTAAGTTTGACAAAAATTAGGTATAGAATTGGCTATAAATATGTGTGGTTTTTCTTGTAAGTTTCATATCAAGGAGGAGAAGAAATAGAGAGAGAGAGAGAGAGAGAGAGAGTTCTTGTAAGAACAAGCTTAGAGCAAAGCTTGATTTTATTTGTGTAAAACCTTGGCAAAGGTATTTTGTAGTATTGCTCTCTCATTTGCATTTTTTGTTATTCTCTCCAAATTAAATCCTCCAAGCTTCCGCAAAATTCCTCCTTCCTTTTTTTATTTGGTTCCTACATTTGGTATCAGAGCCAAGTTATGGCGTCCACAAGTTCCGTTCAATTTCAACTTCCAAAGTTGAACGGAAAGAATTTCAACAACTGGTCCGTCCAGATGAAGGTTTTGTTCAAATCGCAAGATTTGTGGAACCTGGTGGAGAATGGCTACATCGAAGTAGCTAATAACGAAGAATTCAATGCCATGAGAAAGGAGGAGAAGGATTCGTTGGTGGAATCCCGGAAAAAAGATCAGAAAGCATTATATGCGATCTTTCAAGCCGTGGAGGAGACGATATTTGAAAAAATATCGAATGCCGAGACCGCCAAAGCAGCGTGGGATATTTTGCAAAAATCCTACAAGGGCGACGATCGTGTTCGAAGAGTTCGGCTTCAAACACTTCGAGGTGATTTTGAGTCTTTACGCATGAATGATTCTGAATCTATCTCTTTGTATTTTGATCGTGTACAAAACATCGTTAACCAATTGAGGGTTAATGGTGAAACACTCCAAGATGTACGAGTCGTAGAAAAAATCTTGAGGTCTTTGACTGAAAGATTTGACTACGTTGTTGCGGCAATCGAAGAAGGCCAAGATATATCAACTATGACGTTGGAGCGGTTGATGGGTTCATTATGCTCGCATGAGCAAAGAATGAATCAGAAGTCCGTCAGTTCATATCCCGAGCAAGCTTTGCAAAGTCGTATCGCTCCATCAAATCGAGGAAGCTATCAAGGAGGTCGAGGTCGCGGAGGAGGCCAAGGAAGAGGTGGAAATTCCAATTTCACCGGGAAATTTAAAACACGTGACAAATCAAAAGTCAAGTGTTTTAAGTGCAACAAGTTCGGACATTACAAATCCGAATGCCATGCAAAGGCGACGTACGAGCAGGCGGAGCACGCACATACCACTGATGCTGAAGAATACATGGTGCTAGCATGTAAGAAGGATGACTCAAGCACTGTAGATACCAACATATGGTATCTAGATACTGGTTGCAGCAATCATATGACTGGCCGGAAGGAATTATTCTCGCAATTGGATGAGACGAGTCGTGGTGAAGTCAACTTCGGGAATAAATCAAAAATTCCCGTGATGGGCAAAGGTAACATTAATATCAAGTCAAAAGATGGTACTAATGTTGCTATTGCAGATGTTTACTTTGTTCCAGGACTTTTTTGGAATTTGCTAAGTGTTGGGCAACTTTCCGAAAAAGGCCACAAAGTTCACATTGAAAATGGAATTTGCACCATCAGAGGTGTCAACAACAAGTTGATCACAACGGTGCAAATGACGAAGAACCGGATGTTTCCCATGACTCTTCAGACGAAGAATCTCTTGAGTTTTCAAGCGATGATGAAAGACAACAACTGGCTGTGGCATCTTCGATACGGTCATCTAAATTTTCGTGGACTAAAACTACTGGTTCAGAAAAGGATGGTGACCGGCATGCCTTTAATCGAATGTCCAGATCGTCCATGCGAAGGATGTCTCGTTGGAAAACAACATCGAGAATCATTTCCAGTAGGGAAAGCCAGAAGAGCAAAGCAACTTTTGGAGCTGGTACATACAGATATATGTGGCCCTATTGAGGTTGAATCAGTCGGACAAAACAGGTACATGCTGATTTTTGTTGATGATTTTACCAGAAAAACTTGGGTATATTTCTTGAGAGAAAAATCTGAAGCATTTGCCAAGTTCAAAGAATTTAAAGTCTATGTTGAAAAACATAGTGGCTTTAATCTGAAGACGTTGAGATCGGATAGAGGAGGAGAATTTACCTCAAATGAATTTGACAAATTTTGTAAAATTCATGGAGTAAAACGTCAGTTGACTGCCAGCTATACACCTCAGCAAAATGGTATAGCAGAAAGAAAGAACAGGACAATTTTTGAAATGGCAAGAAGTATGTTAAAAGCCAAAAATTTGCCTAAGAATTTTTGGGCAGAAGCGGTTGCTTGTGCTGTATTTGTACTAAACAGGTGTCCAACAAGGAGTGTTCTTGGAAGAACCCCAGAAGAGGCTTGGAGCGGCAACAAGCCAGATGTTTCGTTTCTACGAGTATTTGGGTGCATGGCATATCCCCATATACCAGATGAACGAAGAAAGAAGTTGGATGACAAAAGCGAGAAGTGCATCTTCATTGGCTATAGTGACACAACTAAAGGTTATAAGCTGTATAACCCAGTCACTGAAAATGTAATTATCAGCAGAGATATCCAGTTTTTTGAAGATGAAGCTTGGGACTGGAACCAAAAGGGTGACCAGAAAAGCATCACCATCGAAGATGAACTATTGGGGAGAGAAATAGAAGAGCCTCCATCATCTTTAACTAGTGGTACATCTTCACCAACAGCAGCTTCAGAACCACCACTACGTCGTTCACAACGACTGAGGGAGACGCTAGCAAAATTCAGGGATTACGTGGTTACAGGAGGCGATGGCAGTGATAATAACGGAATCACTGATGAAACATTGGTAAACTTTTGTTTGTTTGCTGAATGTGATCCTGTAACCTATGATGAAGCAGCTGCAGATGAAAGGTGGATTCATGCAATGGATGAAGAGATTCACTCCATTGAGAAGAATGACACATGGGTGCTAACTTCTTTACCACCTGGTAAGAAACCCATTGGTGTCAAGTGGGTGTACAAGACGAAGTACAAACCCAACGGTCAGGTGGACCGTTATAAGGCCAGACTGGTTGTAAAGGGCTACAAGCAAAAGCCAGGTATTGATTATTTTGAAGTTTTTGCACCAGTGGCTCGGATGGATACCATCCGGATGATTTTAGCATTTGCAGCTCAAAATCATTGGAAGATCCATCAAATGGATGTGAAATCAGCATTCCTCAATGGTGTTCTTGAAGAGGAAGTCTACGTGGAGCAACCACAGGGTTATGAGAAAGGGCATGAAAATCAAGTTTACAAACTGAAGAAGGCTTTGTATAGGCTAAAACAGGCACCTCGTGCTTGGTACACGCGTATCGACACATACCTGTTAGAGCATGATTTTCAAAAGTACCCATATGAGCATATACTGTATATCAAGTCAAATACTAACGGTGACATAATAATTGTGTGCCTTTATGTTGATGACTTGATATTTACAGGCAGCTGTGAAAAAATGTTTTCAGAATTCAGGGAGGCTATGACTAGCCAGTTCGAGATGACTGATTTAGGATTGATGTCCTATTTTCTTGGGCTTGAAGTGAAGCAGACAGATAATGGCATATTTATTTCACAGCAGAAATATGCTAATGATATTCTAAAGCGATTAAAAATGGAATCGCTCAAACCAATTCGAACTCCCGTAATTGAACGTTTAGAGCTGAAGAAAGAAGGAACCGGTGAATTGGTAAATCCCACTTATTTCAAAAGCATTGTTGGCAGTTTAAGATATTTGGCTTCTACAAGACCAGATATTACCTATGGAGTGGGAATTATTAGCAGGTTCATGGAGAAACCATACCAATCACATTTACAGGCGGCAAAAAGAATTTTGCGGTATGTCAGTGGAACTCGTGATCATGGAATTTTATATTCTTATACTGACAACTTTGATCTGTTGGGGTATACAGATAGTGATTGGGCAGGTGATACTGAGACTCGAAAGAGTACTTCAGGGTATGCTTTCTTTCTTGGATCAGGAGTAATTTCTTGGTCTTCGAAAAAACAGCAGGTTGTTGCACTCTCGACAGCTGAAGCAGAATACATGGCATTAGCTTCAGGGGCCTGTCAGGCAATATGGCTTCGATGGATGCTGCGTGAATTGATGCATGAACAAGCAAGTCCTACTAAATTGATGTGTGACAATAAGTCGGCTATTGCATTAGCCAAGAATCCTGTATTTCATGGCAGGAGCAAGCACATCGACATCAAGTATCACTATATTCGTGAGCAAGTCAAAGATGGTGAAATTGAACTTAATTTCTGCAGATCAGAAGACCAGATTGCAGATATCCTGACAAAACCATTGAAGGCTGATTTGTTCGAAAGATTGAAGACGATGCTTGGCGTTATGAACTTCCAAAATCAATTTTAAGGGAGGCTATTGAAAATATTAAAATACATTTTGGAAGAAAGTCAAAAAAAGAAGAAGCCTCAATTTTTTACTATTAATGGACAACTTAGGTGTGCTTAAGCCTCAATTTTTTACTATTGATTGTCAAAAATGGACAACTTAGGTGTGCTTGAATTTGATAAAATTAAGTGTAGTCAAATAAAGACATTTAAGTTTGACAAAAATTAGGTATAGAATTGGCTATAAATATGTGTGGTTTTTCTTGTAAGTTTCATATCAAGGAGGAGAAGAAATAGAGAGAGAGAGAGAGAGAGAGAGAGAGAGAGAGAGAGAGTTCTTGTAAGAACAAGCTTAGAGCAAAGCTTGATTTTATTTGTGTAAAACCTTGGCAAAGGTATTTTGTAGTATTGCTCTCTCATTTGCATTTTTTGTTATTCTCTCCAAATTAAATCCTCCAATCTTCCGCAAAATTCCTCCTTCCTTTTTTTATTTGGTTCCTACAATCAATATATTTCACTCCTATGGACTTGAAGGGGGAAAAAAAAACACAACAACAGTCGACCCTTACTTAGGAGCCACATGTTAAAGAAGTCATTATCTGATTTAAACGAAGCAAGATTTTTATACCGAAAGGAAAATCGAGATTGATTGGTTATATATTGTTGGTAATAGTGGTCAGGTAAAAAGCGGCATTTCTTCCTTATCTTCCCTGCTCGACAGGCAATGCACAAGCTGCGCATGGCGCGCCAGATAGCAAAAGGTGTGGATGGTAGGACAAAGGTAAGTAAGAGTTTGGTGAGATTTGTTGGCTCAATAATGCCGAGGGAGGGAGGGATAAGCATGACCAAAAAAAAAATTTACAAAAATGGGAGGATGAGGAAATTCAGAGATGGAGGTCCAGAAGGGTTTTTGCCAGTTTGCACACAATTTTAATTAAACATTTGTCTATCTAGATTGACAGAAAGAATTATTGTAAGGGCAGGTATCTTTGGAGGCAAAAGATTTCTTTTTTTTATATATAATGATCCGTTTGTTTCGTGAAAATTAAGCGATCAGAAAAAAAAAAATTAAGAGTGATCGCTTTTATTACTTATAAAAATGAATGAACAGATAGTATTTTCACCGTTCATGAAATTATCTAGACACGAGTATCCGTTAATAATAATAATAAAAAATATTTTCACCGTTCATGAAATTATTTAGACACGAGCGATCGCTATTTATGAAAATATTTTTCAAATCACTTATTTTTCACGAAACAAAAGAAGCCTAATAATTTCAATAAATACGTACGGCAATCCAAAATGGCCCGGATTTAGCGGAACTTAGTGAAAATTAGGGGCATGCCCAACACTCAAAAGGGAAAAAAAAATTGTTAAAAGCTATCATTTAAGAAAATTTCGCAACTTCCAGGGGACCCACTCTTCTCGTGTTATGCACAATCGGTACTCTCAAAATTAAATTTATCTAAGCTAAAGATATTATCAAAGGTATGCCGCTAGCGTAAAATACTTTTTAACAAAGCAATAATAAATGGAAGTTTTTCACTTGCGAATGGGATGAATTCACGTAGCAAAATCGAAAAAAAAAATAATAATAAAGTTATGCATCAGCATCTGAATTCTATTTGTGTCTCCTAGGCATTCGTTAGCAACACTCAAGGACGAGAACATAGAGGGAAGATGAAAAAATTAGGTAGGTCGGGCCTTTTGTTTCGGATGGTGTTGGATCCGAAAAGGTCATTGTGTTTGGACACCCCAGATCCATAAAGTGATATGCAGCAGTGCTGGTATAATTAGGAGATTTTTCTCGGATGTGCTTAGTATGAAAAGTTACCGGGTAAATATATCCCTATCGACCATGATCAGATTTCAGACTCCCAAATGAGAGTGATAAAATAATGTTGCTAATTATTTCGTTTCGAAAATATTTGGTTGCTCGTATTACGTTGGAGTGAGTGATGATAAGCTCAATGGAAGGGCCAAAAAGTGTATACACACGCAATGTGTTCCCCAAAGTTACATTCGCATGTTGTCAATAGAGAAATTGCATTTGACGGGCCTCTCGTACTTTTTTGGGTAAGAGCGATTATGGCAATGACCGGACGGCGTGCTTATAGCGCACGAGGCGCGAGTTGGTCCTCGAAAGATCTAGATGGAAGGGTGATTTTGGTTAGTCTATGATAGAGGTTGTGCTTGAGAACTCTCGTGGTGGTTGAAGGTGCAGATTGGGTTGGCGCTCTGATGAGGTCCGCAGATGTGGCCGTGTTTAAGCACGGCTTGGACTTTTGAATACGCCTGTGGTGGTTGGAGGAGCTGTGAAAACTACTGATAAGTTCATGTCCGACAGGCGAGTGTAACTTTGGCTAAAACGTTGAGCCAAAGTGAAAATTGATTTAATTATTTGTCGACTTTGAGACCACTGGGCAATCTTGGATAAAGCTAAGGAAATCTGTGCCGACCGAGGGTATTACTGTCTCCACGTTTCCTCTGTTTTTTTTTTTTTTGTCCGGAATAGCAAGGGAAAACTTGTGCGGGTTTATTTCATTAACGTCTAAGCTAGTTCCTAATCTTAATCTAAAAAAAGAACAACATTAACACTCAATGTGTTGCAATGTGAAGTGGGAATAAAACACAAAGTAATTGAAAGCATTTGCCTAAGTACGGAAACGAAAAATCCGATACTTGTCGGGCAAGCAGTGTTACGAGGCCTTGTTATTGAGCCACGGGGCATGATCCCCATAAGCTTGAGCTTAGAGACTAAACCAATTTAAGGTGATTCTAAATCTACCATTTATTAAAATGTGGCTCTAAATCTACTGGTTTTTATAGTTTAGAACCTAAACTTGTTGGGTCCTAGAGTCATTACAAACTAGCTCGACTACGATAGCTAAACTAAGGACCGCCATGGACATCGGGATCTCTGGCCATCGGTCTTCAAGCTCTCGGCCGTCTCCTCCTCGGGCACCACTCTCGGCCGCCTCTCCTGAACATTCTATACCCTCATCCGTTCAGCATTAAATCCCATTCAACGCATGCAGCAATCAAAACGAGTGATTGACTAACAAGGTTAAATAAGAATTGTAGCTTCCCGATTGGTCCTTTTTTTTTTTTAATGATTCTTGCATTTCGATTATCCCAAGCTACCTCCTAATCAAATTAGGACTTTGTTGATCATGATTAATGATTATTAACAAGGCTAACGTCAGTAACCTCTAATTTAAGTCCTAATCACCCTCCTAATCTACCCTTTGAATCATACAATCGGGCCTAACATTCATCTAATCAAGCACATGGAAGATTAACTAAGTTATGCAATTAGGCTGCCTTAGGAAACCAAGCCAAAAAAAAAAAAAAATTGGTTGACCGAACGGCCAACTTCTTCATTTTTTTTTCGGATTTTCTTTTCATTGTTATTTTTAATATTTTTGTAACTCAATATATTTTTATTATTTTATAACTCCGAAATCCCAAACCCGGGCCCGGTCGGAATATGGACTGTTGCGGACTGTCAGGTCTTCGGATTGGGCCAAGAATAAATTTTGGACCAATACACCAAGCCCACTTTGATTAAAAACAAACCCTAACTTCAACTAAAACCCTGTATCCATTAGGAACGAAATCATCCTATTTATCAGCAATAATATCAGGGCCGACGGTTGATATGCGAGCCCTCCAATGTGTATCGATACTTTTTCAGCCATTATGGTGGTATCGATTGATTGATTGATTGACAGTAGAGATGTCAAGCAAGTGAGTCGGGATCAGGTTTGAGTCGGGTCAAAAATGATTCAACTCTTAGGAATCCATTCCATAAACGAGCCTACTCAATCCCATCATGTACCTCCCTCCCTCAACCCGTATTACTTAGACACTTTTTATATCTGACCAAATCATGAATGAATACCTATTTATTTATTATAATATTTTTTTAAAAAAAACATATGATATTATTGAAACACTTCCGTTCAAATACCAAGCTAGTGGGGAAAAAAAACTGATATACTCAAGGCCCACGAGCCAAATCCAACCAAACCGATGACTTAATGGGTCGAAAATGAGTTGAAAATGGGTTCAATTCTGCTACTCATTTTTGTACGCAACCGATTCAACTTGAACTTTTTGGACCCATTCTCATTGGGCCCTTTAAAAACTTGCAACTCATTTGCACAAAACATAGAATCAGAAAATGGGTCATTGACCCTGTATCGACGGCTCGGTTCATGTTACGATTCAATTATTTAGAACCACAATATGAAAGTCAAAAGCAGTTCTAAACCAAAGCAACACACGGCTTTCATGATCCAGCACTACCCATCTACAAACAGTTAATTTCGAAATTATCAGACTCTGCTGCCACCGCATTGCCTTCTCTTCTTCGATGGTCGCCATCTTCCATAGCCGCATCCGAGACCCACTCCACTGAAAAACAGTCGTGTTTGTCCCAACAAGTGACGGTAGTTTCTCCCCCTCTGTTCCTTTGATGGTTAGATCGCATCCTCTACCATACGCAATCATTTTCGGTTTGAGCCGGACTCACTTGTCGACGGACCGCATCTGACCGACTAATCATCTTCAATGCTTGGCCACTGGGGTTACCCTCGTCGGTCTCGCCAACCCTTATTGGTTAGACTGCCGATTCTTCACATTTCGGGACACTTTATAAGGATCGTCGTGGAGGTATCGAACTTATGTCGCGCTTTGATTTAGCAAGAGTTTCAAATTCACCGCTATTATGATTCTGCGAACTCTCATGACTTTGGTCGGGGGAGTTGTGAGATTTTTCCTGTGCCGATGCACCAGATGAAGCGAAGGGACGAGCGACTAGCGCGGTGGAGATTTTGCGGGACGAGTCAGTATCGTCAAATTCCATGCTCCCTTGCTCTCGAATCGAATGCTATGCCTGGCGAGCGAGGCGTAGAGCCCTAAAAGGAAGTCTCTCGGACCCGCTCGCGCACGTTGGAAAAGCCTCGAGCACGGCAACGCAAAGCTCACATGCGTTCCTCGATCTTTTCCTAAATCAAGTAAAAAAAATCATAAACCTATTACAATCACGTCGATTCAATCATGAACCTTTTGTATTTGTGTCAATTGAGTCGGTTTGACCAATTTTGACCGGAAATTACTAACGTGGACATTGACCGTCTTACGAGATACGGCCGACGCTAACAATTGAGAATTTTTAATAACATTTAGTATTCTTTTTCTTTTTCTTTTTCTTTTTGGGACATAGGACCGGTGAGGACCACGGCGCCCTCACCTGGCCAGATTTGGGGAGGGCATCCCGGCCTTCTTCGGCCCTAAGTCCAGTGTAGGTCACGGACACACAATTATAGGAAGGTGTCGACAGTTTGGTTCGGGCCAAGTTGAGTTCAGACTTTTTTTTTTTTTTTGACAACCTTAACAAGTAGCAACGTCCCCCCGCCCACATTAAGGTCGATCTAGAGTTTGGCTACTCAACCACTTGTCCGGAAAACTAAGGCAACATTTGGCTTTGTTATTCGTGGTGTTTCCCCCGCGACTTGTCTGATTTATCTCGTATCTTGACGCCATTAGGTCCGTTGCGGTTTCTTTCGTGTTGCCAAAGTAAAGGGCAAACGAAAGCATCAAGATCTCTCAACACCGGCATCCCCGTGTTCCCTCTTATCTTTTCGATGTCTTTAAACTCTCGGTCGAACAGTTCAGCCAATCAGTACGTTCATAATCAGAACACAGTCCTGAATTTAGTGAGACACGTAATTAAATGACGGCATGCATGTGGGACAGCATTCTCGTACCCGGTGATAACAATACGTCAAAGTGAAGTTAATTTTAAGGTGAAGGATTAGGTGGGGACTTCATATTTCCTGGAGGAAAGACCAGAGCAGGTGTAATTTTCTGCGCTCAAGGACGAAACTGAGTCATCAAAAGTTGCAGGCCACGTATCCGTGAACGGTGTATGAGGTAAGATTGGGTGCAAAATTTATATATAGCCTTCCCAAGAATCCGATCTCATTCAATGAAGGCTAAGGGTTTGAAACAAAAACCCACCTACATGTTCTTTTTTTCTTTTTTTTTTTTACAATCGAAATGGTGGGAAGGGGTCAAACCCCATGTTCAAATTGAGCCAGAACTACTTCACACCACTTAGAAATCGTAGATCCGAAGTCGGGGAATCCATCACCGCAGCCTCACTAAGATGATAGCACCAGGAACTTTCTGCAGGCAAGGTATTTTACAACTAGACAATAAAAGGCAAGGTAGTCGGGAATTTCACTCATGACGTGAATCATTCTCGAGGCTTCATGGAAGATAGGTCGCCCATTTACTGTTAGCTAAGCCGACTGCATTGTTCGTAAAGATTCGATTAGCTAATATCTCACTCGATATGTCGTGGCACATCTTATTTCAAAGATTTTTCATCATATATTTCGATTGGAGGCTCTAAACGTAGGTGTTTCCCAAACTAGCCAACAGTAAGGTAAAACTATTAAGCATACACAGCAATATATCGATCTTTAAAATTGTTTGAATTTGGTCTTGAAATAGGTAGTTTTGCGTAAAGTACAGGTGATAGACGAGATCGACAAATTTTGAAATAAGATCGATAGTTAACAAAAGTTTTTCCTGATATATACTTAACATCCAAAAGTAAGGAAGATTAGTTCGTGCAACCCACTTTAACAGAAATCTAATATTGAAATTTACTAAACGAGTTTTCGTGCTTTTGCTTGATGTAAACATGTAAATTACGTGGTTCATCGTGAAAAGAATAAGGATTTTCTAGTAAGATGGTTAGTCAGTTTCGGAGCACACGCCAACTAAACCTAAACCTGTTCCAAACATTATGGCGAAAATTACCACACAAAAAAAAAATTTATAAAGCTGATGCATTTGTGTCAATGCAATGTTAAACCGTTAAATTTGATTAAGTTGATCTTTAAGCCTTTTCACAATTTGCCAATTGAGTCCTTCGGACCAGAAATCACCAACATGGTTGTCAGTCATCCTTCGCAGCACCACCGGTGCTAACATAGATAATCATTATACTTTTTTGTATTTTTTTGGCTTTTTTTCCCTATGTCGACAACCCAAGTCGACCACGAAGGACTCGTCCAGGGCCATCGCAGCATCATCGCTCACGGGCAAGGGCTTGAAGGCCCTCGCCAAATCCAAGCGTCGGTGACCTTGCCTACAAACTTCTTGGCCACAAAGATCCACATCAGATTTAGGCAACTGCCGCGTCACCTGAGGCGTTCGCAACCCCCGCTGGCCGCTGCCTTGCATAGACTAGGCAAGGCATTCATGGCTGGCAAGGGCTGACGAGGGACCATCATCCGCCCAAAAAAAAAAGCTGCATGAAAATAAAAAACTCAAAAAATGAAAATTATAATAATTATCTACTTTAATGGCAGCGGTGCCATATAGGACGATCTGCATCCACGTAAATGTTTTTCAGGAAAAATTATCAAAAGGTTTGGACTAAAATGGCCAAATTAAAATATTTAAAATTGAATTAATACCGGTGCAATAAGTTTAAGATTCTTTATTTTAATTTTTTTCAACATTATGTGAATTGAATAAATAGCTTAATACAAAGGAAGAGACAACTCATCCGAAGATGTATGGTGACCGTCACGGATGGAATCGAATCAAAAGTTCGGGGTAAAATATAAACCAGTCAAGACAACACGTGCCACCCAGGATCAGACAAATCCGGACATGATTCCTTCTATCTTGGAACCTCTGTGTTGTGCGGACCTCAGTAGTTGGACCGCACAGTGAAGCTTGATTTGAACACAGCGAGTTCAGCATTCACATGCAAGATTACCCCTCGAAATAACGTCGGGGATCGGGGCCATGTCATTGGCTCCTTTTTCGATCACATGGCATGGATAGTTCGTGAAGAGAAAATATTCTTTAACTCGACGACGCTACTCGTGAGTAGGTCCAACTTGACTCGGTGATTACTCGACATCGACTCGCCAAATTTAGAGTCAAGCTTAGCATGTCGAGCTCGAGCTCGTCAACACTTTAGCTCAATATGCAGCTCAATAGGATCGCGGGCCTAATTGAGCCTGGTCAAAATTCTTTTAATATTGCCTCAACGTTCAATAGAAATGAAAATTGGCAGAAGCGTCCTCAACATATCATAATATCCAAAGTGTTTGAGGTTTTTATTTTATTTCTAATCAAGCTCAACTTCCTCTGCAAATATATTGCAATCGAGTGGACTTGAGCCTGCGCATGACGTTTTAGGCTAATTGAGCTCAAGTCAAGTTTCGAACCTTGAGGGCCACAGTTGAGTGTCGAGCACAAATTTGGTACTGGACCGATAAGTAGCACCAACACCGACATACGACACAACACAATACGCGAACACATCATTTTTTAGAAAATAAAGAGTTCCGATACGTTTGGACACATTATATATTAAATATATATATTTAATCATGTGAGTTTCTTCTTCTTTTTCTGTTAGAGGTTCACGATTAGGTTTTTATTTGATTGGCCGGGTATATTAATTTTAGGATAACTGGGTATAAGACATAAGTATATATATTTTCGATAAATTTACATTGTGACTCTTAATTTATTTAAAATGCTTAAAATTGCCCTAATGCATGTCGAAATAACTTATCGGGTTATTGGACTTTAGTGCTGATAGCGTGTCTGAAGTGCTGATCACATGTTAGTCAAAATATGAAAGGGTGTTAAAATGTGTCAGAGAATTTTGCGAGACGACACGAAAGCACCCATAAAGTGTCGGTGCTTCCTAGCTTCACCGACTTCAATCTCCGTGCCCTTAGTTTTAGGACGGAGAAAAGCATCATAAGAAAGGTGGAAACGCCGCACAAAAAAACAGGGGGAAGGAACGAGTATGGCTAGAGGTGAGGGCTCTAGGACAGTCGAGTTGTCAGTCACTGAATCGAATCTTCGTTCACATGAATCCGCCCTCACTCCACCTGCATGTGAAGGTGAAGAAGAGGCACGGAAGAGGCCCATCTCGCTCTCTCTCACTATTCCCTTGTGATTCCACCACCCCCAACCCCACGCCAAAACGCAGAGTCACCAACGTCCACTCGACACGCTCTCCCTGCGTGCCCTCTGCCTCTATGCCTTGTCTTGGAAGCTTTGCTTCTCGTTTCTCTTCGTCAGTTTCAATGGAAATGCCGTGACCCTGATCAGCTGAACCGTCTCGTTCATCTTCTACCTTGCTCAAAAGATCTCTGACTCTGTATCTCTCTCTCTCTCTCTCTCTCTCTCTCTCTCTCTCTCTCTCTCTCTCTCTCTCTCTCTCTCTCTCTCTCTCTCTCCCTCCTTCATCAGAGGAAGGAAAAGAACAAAAAGAAGATGACACATGCTTCTGCTTTCATCAGTTTC
Source organism: Psidium guajava (assembly GCA_016432845.1). Lineage (NCBI taxonomy): Eukaryota > Viridiplantae > Streptophyta > Magnoliopsida > Myrtales > Myrtaceae > Psidium > Psidium guajava. Next base: position 16,911,734 of record CM028225.1, read on the forward strand.
TTGGTCTTCTTCCCCCTCTTGGGCTCTCCTTGGATTTCTGCTTCACTCGGTTCTCTCTCTCTCTCTCTCTCTGATGTGGCTTTGTTTCCTCTGGGTTTATCCTTGGAATGTCATTTAACCTCGAAAGGTCTCTCTTTTGGTGCAGATGACCCCCAGTATGATCACACTGCGTACACCAAGGTAGATTATACATGACAATCCCCATAAGGATTAGTCATTTCAAGCGAGTTTAGCGCATGGGCATTCCAAAAGAATTCTACTTTATGAGTAATCTTTCTGCAAAATACGAAATGACGTTGACGTCCTAAATTTACAGTTTCGTTTCTCACAAGAAGACACAAGATGTTGTCTTTATGCAAATGGCAAGTGTAACTCTGTATTGGTTAATTTGTTGAATGGGCAGTGCAAGGAGGAGCCAGAGAAACCGCTCTACAATGGAGGCATCCTCGAGTCTCATCAGCTTCCGCAATCTGCTTCTTCTTCACCAGCTCTCCTGCTGCACAATCTCACCACATCAGCCAAATACTCCTTCTCTAGTTTGTTTCTCATTCTCTCTATCTTCCTCCACCTAATTAAATTAAGGGTTAATTTGGAGTTGGTTTGATGACTTAATTCTTTTCCTTCAGAAAATGAATTGGTCGCTAAGTGGGTAGTGGTACATTGGCACCTACACCAGCAGAAACTGTTTGATTTTCAGAGTCGACATTAAAACCGCTGCTCTTCAAATTCATGTCCATGGACATTGATACTAAAATTCAATTTATTGACTATGATACATTACCATGTTATGATCGCATTTCGCGTATCATGTTTTCTTTTGTCTTGTCCAAATAGAAGTCAATAATTTATCTATAAAGTTCTTGATATTACCCACTCCCATTGACTGTCAAGGCGATGCACTAGCCCGTCCCTCCGTAGTTACCAAGTCTAGAGCACCCTCACTGTGGCCCCACATGCGGTCAGGTCCTCCAAACATAGCACCCTCATTGTGGCCCCACACGCGGTAGGGGGTCGGCTCTTAAAAGGAGCATGAGGGCTACCACTGTGTAATATTGTTCGCTTTGGATCAGAGCCCTCATCACTTTGAAACGCATTACATAGAGTAGAGAACTCAAGCCTTATTAACTAACCCATGACTCTCCCTAGGCGATATCGGACAGAAAACATGCGCGTAGTCTCGCCCACATACTGCCAAGTCGTTGCACTAGCCCGTCCCTTCTTACTTACCGGGTCTGGTCGTCACAGCCACCATGAATACTCATTGATTCGATAAGTTGTTGGGCCTTAGACCATTTTTCAATTCATATACGCACAGACATTTTATCCTTCCGAATGGATCTGCAGTTAGAAATGTCGTCATCTTCGGGCCACACCAATGGGTAACTTCTCGCAGGTTGGGTGAAAATACAGAGTTCGGATTCAGATTCGGCTCTTGTCACGGCCAGTTTGAGGACAGACAACGAAGCATACAATTGCATAGGGACTGTTGCAGCGAAGCGTGGTTGCTGGTCGTTTCTCAAGGGCGGATTCACTTTGGATTCGCCGTCATACTCCTCTACACTGTCCTTTCAGGTGACCATTTACAAAGACGTGTTTTCCCAAGGGACGGCAATTCAGTTCTGATTGCATCACTTTTGTTGGTTCTCTTTTCGATCTTTCCGGTGGGGTTGATTTTAAGAGCTCAGATGGCAGAGATATCGCCATAGCGATCGCTAGCGCTTCGCTCCAACCGTTCACTGATCAGCAATGGAGGAGGAATCAGCAAGACGTGATAAACAAAGTGAGCACCATATTTCTGCTCTTTGAAGCAATTTTACTCCATGACTAGTCTATTAAAAGTGAGATTTTCTGGGGAGTTTCAGGTAAGGAAGCGTGCCGTCACAATCCATGTATCGGATTACAACGGCGACAGGCTACAAGGTGTGGAAATTAATGTGAAGCAAGTCTCCAAAGATTTCCCATTTGGATCTGCCATAGCTAAGACCATTCTTGGGAATGTGGCTTATCAGGTTAGGCTGCTTTCATTTTTAGACACAAACTGTGACTTATATGATGCGAGTTGCAAGCAGGTTTAGTATTGTAAGCAGTCGCCGCATGTTTGTCGAGACTTTCTTTCTGCAGAATTGGTTTGTCGAGCGATTCAATGCGGCAGTATTTGAGAACGAACTCAAGTGGTACGCGACCGAGCCCCGCCCCGGACAAGTCAACTACACCATCGCCGATGAGATGCTGGAGTTCGTCCGAGTGAACCGGATCGTCACCAGAGGCCACAACATCTTCTGGGAGGACCCGAAATACACGCCTGAGTGGGTCCGGAATCTCGCAGGGCCCCAACTTGAGTCCGCGGTGAACGCCAGGATCCAAAGCCTGATGAGCCAATACAGGGAAGAATTCATACATTGGGACGTGAGCAACGAGATGCTCCACTTCGATTTCTACGAGCGACGGCTCGGGCCCAATGCTACGCTGCGTTTCTTCCAAACGGCACACGAGTCGGATCCGTTGGCGACCCTGTTCATGAACGAGTTCAATGTGGTGGAGACCTGCAGCGATGCCAATTCCACTGTGGACAACTACATCTCGACGTTGAGAGAGCTCAAGCGCGGTGGTGTATCGATGGACGGAATTGGCTTGGAGGGTCACTTCACGGTGCCGAACCTGCCTCTGATGAGAGCTATCCTAGACAAATTGGGCACGCTCAAGCTTCCTATGTGGCTCACCGAGGTCGACATTAGCAGCACCCTCGGTAAGGAGGCGCAGGTACAGAAGCATAGTCAGACGGCAAATGTAGTTTTGGATGGCAAATGATTTCTCGCATGAGCATGAACTGATTCTGTGGCTTGCAACAGGCCATTCATCTGGAAGAAGTTTTAAGAGAAGGTTTTTCGCATCCTTCCGTGGACGGTATCATGCTTTGGACCGCCCTCCATCCCTACGGGTGCTACGAAATGTGCTTGACGGACACCAGCTTCCAAAACCTTCCAGCTGGCGACATGGTGGATAACCTTCTGGGGGAATGGAGGACCAAGGAGGTCGACGGGAAGACCGATGACCACGGGTCGTACAGTTTTGAGGGATTCCTCGGCGAATACGAAGTGAGCGTCAAGCGTGGAGATCAAACTGCGAATTCAACATTCGCACTATGTCAAGGTGTTGAAACCAGGCACGTGACCATTCTTTTGTGACCCACGGAGAATCTGAAGCCATATATGCACAGTTAAGCCGGTTATTGATGTCCCTAGAGTTGATACTACGGTAGTTTACAAGGTACAGAAACTAGAATAAAAAAACCAGTTTTTCTCTTTTGTACTCCTTTGGCTTTGATCTGGATCTTCGAACTTTTCTCCCAGTCAGAGAGTTGTTGATTCCCTTCCACAGTTCTCTTGCTGATCTCTGAAGGATTGTATTAGCATTCGATTCCGAAATTTCTCCATTCAGCTTTATCGTTAGACACTTGCTCCACGCGTTCACCGGCTGAAATTATGTAATGGACATATCATTGCCTTCTGATTTATTATTATGGAGTTAACTCTCAACAATCGGGAAAATCGTTCAGAACTCTCGCACTACGAATGACAACCTAGGCAACATAAGAAGATCAAGGGACTAATATAGATCACACTCCATGATTGGAAGCTATGGAAGGTTTTCTTGCACCATGCCGAACCGTCAGCATGCGGTTTTTGGTGATTTATTCTCTAAAGCCACAGGCCAGTTGCCGTGTTTTGGACAAGATCTCTATTGATCTCCATCAGCAAGTGATTACCAAAAGCTTGTGCCTTTACTATTGATCTCCAACAGAGTGCTTCGTTCGACCAACTTCCCACCTAAAGCAAAATTCCATGTCCTTAATTGCAAATCTCGAACCAGCAGATTTGTCCATACACCTAACAACCTCTGAAAACGGTACAATGCAGATTAAACCGCTAGATACCCGCCGCATACAACGACAATACGCCCATACAAAAGGACTTGAACGTCACAAACCCGACCATTGGCGCTGGCTTCCACGACCCGGGTAAAAGAACTCAAATCAATGGAGACAACAAAAAGGCAAGTCCAGTCCATTCTGGAGAACACTAGCCTGTCGCCTCAAACTTCAAATGAGTATGAACATGGACCGGCCAAAATTTTCTTCTGCCCCTTCGTCATTTGTCAAATTGACCAAGTTCTTTTCTTCTCTTCTGTGTATTGAACTTATTGGCATTAAATAACTGTAAGCCAGTTTCATTTCGGTGGAAAAGTGCTTTTTGCCCATCGTCTAAACTGGGTGGGGTCCCGTCATAGACAAGAAACCGCTCTTTACGACATTTTCGACCAAAAGAATCAGAAATCATTGCAGTACGTAGAACAAATCAGCAGCTAATGGCAAAGAAACAATGCTTTAAACTTTATAGCGCCATGCTTTGACACGGGATGAGATCTGTATTCCTGGCTTGATACAGCAGACAGGCCGCAACAAAAGCAAAGCGGAAGACTTGTACTCAAAGGTATTCCCTCCCATGAAAACGGTCATCAGCCCACAATCCTCTGCTTCGCATTCACATCGAAACAGAGACACTTCAATCACAAGACAAAAAGCTCACAGCTCGAACCAGAGCATCCGAAAAGAAACAAGAAGCAAACAATGATTCCATTCTCTTTCATGACTGGATAATGATACATTAGAGCGAAACAAATCCCAAAATAGCCACAAAATGAGAACTTTTCTTCACACCCGGCCGAAACGATTCGAGGCAAATGTCATGTGGGTGGTGGTTTTACAATGTGGATGTGGACTCCTATGACCTTACCTCACAAACCCCAGAAGATGGAAAATCAAAATGGAGCAAAACCACAGAGAGAAACAGAGAAAGAGAGCTACAAGTGAAAAGAGCAGAGCTTGAGGAAAAAAAAGAAAAGGCAAATAGCTGCAGAAGACTGCAGAGCACATGGAGAGGCAATCCTTGAAGAATCTCCCATGGCCAACCCGGCCAACCACGACCCGTCGGCCAGAACAGCTTGCCCCGACCCCGACATCGACCCGGCACCCGAGTACCCTGTCCCGGTTCCGGACTCTTGCGCTGGAGTGGCGGATGTTGTCGCTGTCATTGGTGTTGAATCTCTAGCTGTTTTCTGGCTGCACATCAGAAAAAAATAACCAAAAATATAAACAGGGCAAACAAAAAATCCTTTTTAAGCCCCCACGAATCATGAAACATACGTCATTACATAGATTTAAATCGGAGAGTCAGATTCTTTGGTGGGGAAAGCTTTACTGCACCCTGAGCTAATCACGGACTCACGTTGAAAGCAACTCAACTAAATCAGCCCCATCTAAAGGCAGTATTAAACAAATGAGTGCAGAAAATTTAATGAGCACAACATGCAATTTTAACTTTTTTTAAAAAATGAAAAAAAGAGAATCTTTGGCCCTTGGTCTTTGCCAGTTTCCCACTGGACCACCACAATGCACACGGCTCCAGACCTCGTCCTTTTGACGCATATTGATTAACAACATCAATCACTACAATAATTACCACTTCACATGATTCGAGTAAAAATTAAAAGAGGGAAGAGAAAATGTCGGCCAACCTTGTCGTAGAGGGGCAAAAGGTAACCGTGTAGTCCGCTCCGGTACAGGTGAATGTGCTCGTTGCGTCGTCGTAGGCGTAGCTGTACGACCGGGGACAGGCGGACTTGAACATCTCGGAGTAGACGGTGGGGCGGCACGTGACGGGGGAGTTGTACGCGCCGCTGCAGCAGTACTCGGGGGACCCGAACGCCTCGCACGCGCTCTTGCACGCGTCGCCCTCCCCGACCTTCAGTTCCGCGGGGCACTGCCGGTTCAGATCCGCCGAGCAGCCCGTGGACGCGCACGCCCCCGAGCCGCCGCTCCCTTCTATCAACATCGGCAAGTTGTACCTGAATAAAGACAAAAGAAATGGAAAAGATCTCATCTTTTGCTCGTTAATAAGACCCATGTGAAAAAACAAAACGAGGGTTGATATGGAAGTAAGGAAAGGAAGTATCATTTCCAAGGTTTTATTTTGTGGGGGGAGTTACCCGTCGACGAGGCTGACGTCGTAGAAGTCCTGGCCACCGGAGCCGAGGGTGAACTCGGCGAGGGTGGCTGGGGGGGCGGCGCCGAGGCCGTTGCACTCGAGCTGGCCGGAGCCACAGTCGCCGGTGAGGCAGGACCCGGAGAGGGACCCGTCGAAGCTGCAGCTGGTGCGGCCCCAGAAGCGGCCGGACCAGCCGGTCGGGGCCTGGAAGGTGCGGGAGGAGTCGGAGGGGAGCTCGAACCCGGTGCTGTCCAGGCTTGGGCTGCCGGCATTGGCCAGGATGCCGGGCCACACCGTGTACTGGCACCGGTTCACAAAAGTGAACGTGGCACCGGACGCACCTGGAAAAAAACACAATCCCAAACACCAAAACATAAGTCGAAGCAGGAAAACAAACTCTTTTCTACGGGGGAGTTCCGCGGCGGAGAAGGTGAATGTGAGAGAAACCGAAGAGAATGCCGTTAGCGTTACCTCTGGAGACGATGAGAAGAAACAGGGTAAGAGCATACGCAGGGGAGGACCACGAGCTACGACGGAGAGGAAGTAGGTGAAGATCCATGTGATTCTCAGCAGTAGAAGCTTACGAGGCCGAGCGAAGAAGGTTTGAGCGGTTGCTCTGCAGCGAAAAGAGGGAGGCTGAGAAGGTGAAAATGTGCAACAGAGAGAGACAGAGGAATGGCCGGTGTGGGAGGAGAGGCTCGCAGTCGCAGCGAATGGCGGAGACAAGACCCGACCAGAGGCCGAGAATGGGAGCGATGCAGGGACGGAAAGTGAGAAGAAACGGCGCCGGAACGAAATGGGAGTGTGCTTTGGGGGTAGTGTTCGGAGCGCTTGTGAAGACAACAAAGGTGTCTTGTCTGGAGAAGCGAGCAGGTTGCACGGACCAAGGAAGGTGCAGGCTGAATAGGAGCTGCTGGCTCGTCGAGAGGTGTTCCTAAGTGGAGTGTTTTTTTCTTTGGGCTTTCATTTCGGTCCCTCAATTTATCCTTAATTTCACTTGGCTCCTTATAAAGGATGAAGCCGCTTTTAAGTTTTAACTTTTAAGTTACCTGTTTAAATTTGGCTATCGATTAAAATTGGGCAAAAAGCACTTTTACCATCATAGATCAACCCTACTCATTGGAAGCTCTCTTTGGAAGTGATCACCAAGAATTTTCAAACCACACCAAATGTGCCTAATGCGGATGGTCAATTTTAAGTTATTGCACTTTTTAACATCGACCATCTAACCTTAAGAGCGTTATAAAATTTGTGATTTTTACCCCCATCAAGTGATCATATCAGAAAGATATAATCGTAAGCTTTCTAATGCCCGGATAATCGCACCAATTGAATTTGAAATCAAGCAAGAATGGTAACTTCATTCATCACGACTATCCACTCGCAATTTTACTACATTCTCTGTCCTAACACATTTTAAATGATTGGACCAGAAGTTCAAATGCAAGATTTCCATGGTTACAAATATCGGATCAACTAGGCATTGGACAATAATAATGATAGGTGGTCCACATTCGATCTTTTTTTATAAATAAATTAATTTCTAAAAAAATGTCAAAATAGTAATCGACTATTTCAGCTTGTGTCGCACCTAGTTAGGGCACCAAACCAGTGCTACATTGATGCCAACTCTCGCGAGGCCACATCTCAACTAGCCGCAATTCAACCTAGTCGAGCATGTGGCTTCATAGGCATTGCGATAAGCCAAATCAAACCCAACACAACACAGCTTATAGGCTACAAGGCATTTTTGGGCAGGCTGCCATCGCTGCTGCCTGTCGGTAAACGAATTAGGAGATGAAAATACTAGTATCATATGTGTGGAGTTCGACTCTCGTGCTATGTAAATGAGACTTGGACATAAGACGGATAAAAAAAAAAAACACGAGACCACAAGGCATCACAACACCTAAATCAGGTGGATTTCACATGGGACCCCCTAACATCAGGAGTTCAGATTTAGGCTCATATGCATCCGAGATCACCTTAAAAATATTTAGTGGGGCTACACAGCGCTTTGGCATCATAACGTGGCCCATTTCCGGCCTGTCCAAGCACCCGGAAGACTCTCTTTTGGCAGCATTTGTTGTTTTTTTTTTATTATTATTGGTTCTTTTCCATAATTTTCCAACTTATCTTGAAATTTTTCGCTCTTTAAAATTTTACGAAACTCTTGGTGTTCTCCTCTTAGGAAGTTCCCATAGAAGTCGCAGGCTCAAGATTTATTATATAATTAATCCTTAAAATAGCATTCCATATGTTTGAGTCAAATGTAAATTTCGTCACACGTTCTCACTTCTATAAATACACTTGATAGTGATGAATTATGCTTAATGAGGTTTAGAGAAGCAAAACGACTCTTGTCAATCTTATCTCGCCAGTCATTAGAATCGTCTTTTTGAAGCTGAAAATCTGACTTGTTTAACTCACAAGTGCAATTTGACAACCTCTTTCAGCCTCAAACATTGTCATCACAATTAAGTTCGGGGAGTTTAGGTGACATTTCACCTCGGAACAAAAGTCGATTGGCTCGAAATTCGATTTTTTAGATAGGTACTTATTAAAGATTATTTCATATAATATGTTGGAGAAGGGAGCCAAATATCAAAGCATAGGGAGCCCAATATCAAAGCATTGAGAGAAACATATGACACAAAAATTTTCCTCTTCTCATGTACATGTGAGGATATTGACGTTAATGCAGGAATTACCCATGTCGGATCCCGGCAAGATAAGTTTTATTGGATGTAAGAACTATTTTCCCGCCTTTGATTAATAGCTGCATAAGTAAAAGTGAGTCACACACACCCGTGGAGAAGAGATGAGCATGGTATGAGTTGGTCTAATACCTTCAAGAGTTGGGAGACAGAATCGGTGGTGCCGATTCTCAATATTCGAAACTGAGAACCAGGCGATCCGATGAAACCGGTCAAATGAAAATAAAAAGTACAACGAAAACAAAAATAAGAAACTCGAGATTTTTGTTTTTTACTATCCTTTCGTCGCGGCTTAGCGCATGCATAGAGATCCTTGTGGAAGAATGACGAGGCAGAGGAAGAAGATGACTCCGACAAATTTGACGGGGCAGTTCGGGGACACCACATACACCAAGGTGTTTGTGGGAGGATTGGCTTGGGAGGCTCGGAAGGACAAAGCTATAATTCTGGAGAGCAATATCCATCTACGCATACCAATTGTCCCCATAAAAGCACTAAAGTTGGCTCTCACAAACATTCCTACTAAAAAGTCATCATCTTCATCGTATAAAAGAAATTGAAAATTGGTCAGTCTGGGTGGAAAACCCATCGTTCCAATTCCCTTTTAGAACTGAGAACTGGACCGCCTGAACATTGAATCAGGCACTAGTTCCACCTTGAGAAATCGGGAACTAGACACCGATTTCACTTTGAGGAATCGATTTGGTTTAGTCCGGTGCGGTTGATCCACTTCGCTCACCCCTAGCGTAGAGGGTGCTTGTAAGCTAGTTTATGTTTATATAATACTACGACTTTTTCAAAAATATATTAAAATATATGTGTGAGTTGTGTTAGAGGGGAATTTATGTAGTGAGGAGTAGTTTATATATCATAGTTGCCGCATAATTCATCGACTTAAATTTCATAGTGAATATGGGTTAAATTAAAATATGCTGACTAGTTTGGACTCGAAGTTATTTTTGGCGATTTCTCGGATTAAAGGTATCAATTTTTCATAGTTGTAATTTTGCAATATTTCATAATTTCTCTTGGCAAACCAATCGTCCGACAATCGGATTCTGGAGCGAGACCCTACATAATTCATTTAGTCAAAAGTACCTTAATACGTCATAAGCGTTCGGACAAAAGCTACTTTAGACTCTTATAAGTAAATATAATTGATGGTCAAAAGCACGTAATACCTAAGTCTGAATAAGCCAAATAATAACATGACTTGAACGTGTCCAAACCACATAATCGAACCGCACAGGTATACTAATCACATTTAGGATCATGCAAACATGTCGTATCATTATGCACGCATGCATCCGTGTCTTAAAAAACACAGTCAAAGCACATAGCACGAGGAATGATCAATACTCCATCGTTTATTTTGCGAAAAATAAATAATTTAAAAAAATATTTTAATAATAATAATAATAATATCTTATATCGATTGAAATAAATAGCTAATAAAAAATATATCCATTATCGACAATAATTTATATCTAAATATTTTTATAGATGATGAATATAGTTCGCTTGCGTTCATTTTCTTAGGCTATATGAGTAATTATTTTCAATAAGATATTTTTGAAATGATTCATTTTTTCGCAGAATAAAAGCATCAGCGATGTGAAAATCTTCCCTAAAGAATATGCTTTCCTACTTTTTAACTTCAATTTTTGTTGCATTCAAGAGTTAATTGGAGTATGAGATATTGAAACAAATTCTAGGAATTTTAGTCATCGTGACTCAACCAGCCTTGTGACTCTCTCTGACTCTTTGTAAAGAGTGGGAATCGAACCTCATACCTATGATACTAGTATTTCCTTCCCTTCAATATCTTTATCAGCAGGTCCGTATGCCTATGGATTACTCGCCCGTTTGACAACCCTAGTTATAACGCACGATAATTATGCCATGTAATTTTACTTGCGTTCATCATTTATCGGCTTTTGCATGTGCGATCGCTCACGTGGATTCTACAAGCAAAGTGAAGATGGCGAGAGGCCAAAGATGTAACTGAATTTATTGGTGGAAGCCCGTCCGAGCACATGAAATAAATCAAATGTTTATTGACCTCCGAACACATCAATTTCAAATTGAAGGACCAACCTTAGAAAAACTATGGAATCACGGTTATAAGTGATTGGATTCATCCATTCATATTCGACGAGAGAACTCAATTCGTATCAGCCCAGTGCGCAAATGCACGTCTCGGTGCAACGTAAGACAGGCGGTGGACTCAAGAGATCTAGAATCCGTTTATATCACAGAAAAATAAAATACTCTTAACGACATCCTCTTATATTTCTTGAAATGCCCCGTGCACCTTAAAGCTTTGCAGTGACTATCTCGATTGAATGTGTAGGATAAGTGGGGAGTGGTGACGCACAACGAACAATCTTAAAAATCACTCTTTCGTCTAAAGATGCCTAATCGGCGCATCGAGAATTCGGAGGCGAAAAATGTTTTGGTTATGTCGGAACAATTATCGTGGATGGTAATAATATTTTATTTATTTATTTTTACGAGAAATACAAATTATCACGTTTTGAGATTTTTTTTTTTAAGTTGTGTATTTTTTTCGTGAGTGGACAGGGAATAGTGGGGACAGGTTCGCAGATTGCGAGAGGGAAAGGTCAAAAAAAGAGACGAGGCTTTCGAGTACTGCGGGGGCCCACCTCTCTTCTTTCCAGGCGACGCGACACCAACATCCGTCCCTTTCAACCGCGTCCCCCTAGTCCCTGAGGTGAATAGAGTGATTTGATTTCATAATGGGAAAATCAAAATCGTGCCTTGCAAAGTTTAACACAAAATCATCCCATTGCTTTTTGAAAAAATTTCATCATTTAACCCTCGCATCCTATTATTACAATGATGGATATTATCGACACAAACTTAACGGCACTGAATAATTACTCGAGGGAACTTCTTTTCCCCGTGTAATTTCTTTCTTTTTTTTTTTGGGAAAAACTTTAAATAAGGACCAAAGATACTTTTATTTTATAGAATAAAAGCTTAAAGTGGACTTTATTTCAAATAAAGACTTGAAATATCCTCACCGACAACCCTCATAAGTGTGCGCATTGATGTCAAGCACGTGTCGAACACCAACACACAAAGGACGCGTATACAGCATCTTAAAAAGGCCTTTCATCAAAAAAATAATTTTAAATTTCATATTGAATCTTAGCCAAATTACCAAGATTACCCAGAGAAATAGAGACTTAGGACGCACATGACAACCATTCTATTCCAGAAATAATTTCTGGAACATAAATAGATTTTTCTATTTCTGCCAGAAATGAAAATTTTTTGTGTCTGATTTTGGGTCAAAATCTATTTCTAAAACAAATTTTTGTTTCAAAAATTTATTTCAAAAATAGAAAAACAAATTTGCGTTGTCAAACGAGTTTATGTTCCAAACCTATTTAGAAATTATTTCTATTTCTGTTCCAGAAATAAATAGGTTTGGAACATAAACTCGTTTGATAACGCAAATCTATTTTTCTATTTCTGGAATAGGTTTGAAACAGAAATAGAAATAGAAACGTTGTCATGCATGCCCTTGATCTTAGCTAAAGAGCCAAGATGAGACTTTCTCTTAAAGAGTATTTTATTTGTTATCCTCACTAAGTAACCAATGTGGGACTCCTTTTTCAACTTGTAAATCTTCAAGTCTCATCTTTAACTTTTTAAAGAAATTTCATGTTTGTCTCTCTCCCTCACGATCAATGTGGGACTCGTGAATTAAGTTATTTTACTTTTTGACTCTCTACCTCACTATCAATGTAGGACCAATTATACGATATTTTTAATTATTTATTTATTTATAAATTTGAATCAAATTAATTTGTTTGAAAGAATTATAAAAATGATAATTTATAATGTATATATAAAAAATGTAAATTTATTATCCAACGTGTCCCTAACGTGGTAGAATTCTTCTTTTTTGAAATGACATGTCGACGTATCGTGCTGTATCGCATTTCACATGTTTTAGTGTCGCGGATCGGAAATTCAATGACCCGATTGACCGACGACATAGCCCGAATGATCAACAAGACTTAAAGTATTTTGACTTCTAGTGTTTTCTTGAGTCCTCTAAAATATTCCTAGGGACATGCATTACGATAAAATGTATAATTTTCTAAAGCATTCTTGTCTTAAATGTTGATAAATGGTAGACTAGCATGTGCAATCTCTACCATTCGGTTGAGAAGCCTCTTGTATCAATAGAGAAGCTCTCCCCTCGCTTGTACCACCCACCTCATTTGCCATAGAAACATTCTCTTCTCTCTCTAAACTTTATCTCTCTATGATTTGAGGAGCTAGTGTGCGATTGATCCTGAGGGAAAAGCGTGGATTAGGTGACTCATCGATCCATAGGAAGCATAGGTCGCTGCCTTGATCCCGATCAGCCCGTGACAATGGTGTATCAAAGCGCGAAGTACGTGGTGCATACCAAGTACTCGAGGGAATGTCGAAACAAAAGGTTGCCGATGTTGCTATGATTGGTGACAAGGTGCAAGAAAAGATTGTCCAGGAGAAGGACACCTGTGCGAGAGCCAAGAGGGCTTCCTCAGAGGACGTCGCGTCCTCCTTCGAAGAAAGACTCGACTAAATAAAAGCCATGACAGACGAGTTTTTCGAAGAAGAGAAGAAACATCTGGGCGCCTTGAATGCAATCGCTAGGATGGTGAATGAGGGGTGATGGCAGGGATGATCGATTCCCGATTCAATCTAGTTTCCCTCAAGACTTGAAAATAGGGCTGGTGGTCCTCATTCCCAATTTGTCGGAACTAGGAACTGGACCAGACCGGTCGCAAGTGGTTTTATTGGACCAATAACATGACAAAAAAAAAAACATGCACCATAGTTTGATGGATGAAATAAATGACAGTAGTCACACAACATAGATCAGACTCTTGGATTGGTTCTTTTTCCCTATACACATTTGGATTGGTTCTTTCTCCACGCTTGTGCCAAAAATGTGGTTCGGTTCTTTTTCCTTTTCTTGCTCATGGATCGGTTCTACCATAATTTGTTAATAAAAATTTGATCGATCCGATCTGGTCTTATGTCTTTAGAATCGAGAACTGGACCGTTTAGTCATCGATTTCAATTTTTAGGAACTGAGAAACGGACCGAGCCCTCTAGAATCAAAAACTAGACCACTGGTCTCGGTCCGGTCTAGGCAATTCTGGTCTTGATTCGGTCGGTTCAATTTGCTCACCCATACGTGATGTCCTCGAATCCTTGTTCGGTGATCATCAAGAAGAGCTCGAGATTGTCAATTAGGAATTCAATGCTTACAAGTCAATCTTGACAAGTGAGCTAGAGGAGGTCTATGATAAACTCAAGGCTTGCAAGACGGCCTTGCCGCAAGGAGTGGTCACCATGATGCCAAGTCCGAGAGTAGACATCCCAAAGCCAAAGCAGTTTTAAGGGAGACTGGTCCGCTAAAGAGGTGGACAACTTCATATGGGGGCATGAAGCAAAAACTTTGATGCCATGGGAATCAAGGACGATTAGACAAAGGTAATAACTTGCTTTGCTTTGGTAGCAAGGACGGTCTGATGATGAAAGACAAGGTGCCAAGCCGATCACTCATTGGCCCGACTTTGTTGTCGCATTTCGCGAGCAACGAGTGTGCCAAGGACGAGGCCCACAGCAAGCTTCGCCATTTCCCCCAAAAAGGAGATGTCCACAAATTAGTGAGGGAGTTTTCCGAGCGATTGTTGGAGATTCCGAACGTGACTCTGAGGCCCTATTGACCTTCGTGGATGGGAGCCTTGGGTGAGGGTGAAATTGGAGCACCGAGGAGCGAAAGAAACTATCCAAGGCCCTTGTCGTAGCCGAGTCCTTGATCCGGCATCATTGGTTTCGAAGAGGCTAGGGCCAGGGATTCACCGTCTCCAATGGAAAAATTATGCAAAAAAATTCTAAACCCTATTGCAATTATACCAATTCAGTTCTAAACCTTTTAGTTATGATAATTGAGTTTTAAACATTTTCACGTTTTGCTAATTGACTCCATCCCACTAATTTTGGCTTGATATTACGAACGCAGACATTGACCGTCTTACATGAAAAGAAGGGCGCTGATGTGAATATTCTTAATAATATCTTAAATATTTTTTTGAATTGTTTACGTATTTTTTTTGAAATTTTGATTATATTTCTTCACCTTTTTTTTTAATTGGAGCTGGTGGCAATGGCATCATGACCTTGTACAGATTAGGGGAGGCCATAGTGGCCAAGGCGAGGGCGTCGCGGCCCTCACCCGGTGCTGTGAGGGCGTCCTGACTCTCTCTTGGCCGGTGCAAATATAATAAATTTTAGATTATTTTTTTTTTGTTTTATACGATTCTATCCCATCTCCGCGGAATCACGAGAAAGGGGAAAAGAGAGGAGCACGAGCTGACAAAAAGCATAAGAATCCTTGCAAATTGGATTTCCCCCTATGTTCCTGCACGAGGACCGACCAGTGCTGTGAAGTTTGACTTTGACCTCGGGCTTGGGGCTTTGCATCGCATTGGGGACCAACCGGCCGTTGCGTCGTGAGAATATTTAAGGATACGATCCAAACACTTCTCGCCCGTTATCAATGGCAAATCTTGTTTCTCTTCGGGTGAAAAATCATCCTGTGCGGCTTTCGGGGATACATTTAAGGAGGGTGAAGCCTGGAAAATTCTTTGATAAAATCACCATATGTTGACACGTAAAATCAGTTTGGGCTCGAAAACCCAGAGAGCTCGAGGAGCATCGTGGGCTTGAAGATCCAGAGCCATCAAAACGTATTGGCAATCAAAGATGTGTGATAGCTGGTACGCGGACAAAGGAAGCGTCGGCGACAACGTGAAATCGGTACACGACACCAAAGTACGAGCAGAGTAGATAAGTCGGAGGATCAACTGCTCGGTGAACAAGATGAGCAATTGCTGCCGGAGCCTATCCAAAAATCTAGGGATAGAACAAACGAAAATATTTGTTACCGACGATTATCTTCCTTGCTTGGTTATAAATAGTCGGAGATAAATCTCTATAAAGGATTCACAATCAATGGCACTTATCAATTTTTTTTTTTTGAATCAAATCACTTATCAATTTACTCTGCAACAACTTACGTACGTTATCTGTTTTTAACTATCTTGTTGTATTTACCTCTAGGTGGTCACCGGGCTAATCACTAGAGTGGTGGCTTGCGGTGGTCAGACACGGCAATTCTACAACCCTCTTCCTTTTTTTTTGTTTGTTTGTTTATTTCTATTTTTGTTTCATTTTTTTCAAGTAACATCTCAAAAACAAGTTCATTGAAAAAAGAAAATGCACACCGAGCAATATGTGAAAGTCGGAAAGTCTTCTTCACAAACAAATGTCGTCAAACGGTAAAGAATTAAACTGGACTTTTTTTTTTCAAAATAAAAGAGCTTAGAAAACAGTTTGTTTATCCCCAAAAGTTAAAAAGACTAATAATTCATATGACCAAACACAAGCAAAGTCATAAATGTATGGTTCTCTACATTGAATTGTTTGCAGGTTAACCAATAAATTCTCATAAAATTAAGGAATGAATCCGTTAAAAGTCATAAAACTCGTCACGAAAGTGCAATCAAATCTTAAGTGATTTTCGGAAAGTAGAATCAAGTCATAAAATTTATTAGAAAATGCAATTGAATCCTAAAAATTTTAAAAAAGTTGCAATTTTTCCTTAAAATTTGTCAAATTGGCAAAATCAAGTTCTTTCGTTTGATTGCACTTTTTGAAAGTTTTAAAACTCGATTGCACCTTCGTAAAAAGTTTTAGGACTTTCAGTGCATTTATCCCTAAAATTAATGATGACTCTGGACCATATAGTGATTGTGAGTGCTTCTTAGAAGGAACCGTTCATACGAACTAACTGAGTAACTATGGCATCGATCACTTCCTGGTTCAATGTCTCCAGCTTAAACCTCTTGCTCATCCCAAAACAGTCCATTCACTTACCCAAAGTTTTTATGGCATCGATCAATTTGTTCTCTCTTCCTAGCGTTGAAAATATAAACCAGATGGCAATGATAGTGAAGTTTCTCCATTGTCGTCAATTGCCTTTGAAACTGAAAACTTCTCTTTAAGGTACTCTTCATTTGCAGTACGAAAATTTGCTGTCCGACTCTTTCTTTCACCGTGCAATTCTTTTCCACGACCCGAATGATCAACGTTCAAGCGGCAAGGCGCATAGCAAGTCAAATTCCCTCGACGAAAACTTCAAGTTCAAACGGTGAAAATGGCTAGCGAAGATGGCTACTCTCTCTCTCTCTCTCTCTCTCTTTCTTTCTTTCTTTCTTTCTTTCTTTTGCTGTTCTTATTAAGCAGGGATGGCTACTACAGATTTCAAAACTATACAGCCCGCGCATTATCTGTTCCAAAATCGTTTCATTCTCTCACGTTTTCGAAGATCAATATGGAAAAGCATGAAACGAACCAGTTTGAAGCGGGAGGGTAAATCGTGTTTACTTCCTCTTCGGTACCGACATTTTTCGAAATGATAATGTGTTGATAGCATCGCTTGTTAGCGATCGATGAATTCATCACCAGTAAACTGGAAGATCGAACTCAAGCGCGCGACATACTTCTTTGCTCATTGGTTGAGTCTCCTCGGTTGGTATTAACACCAAGCTAATTTTTTTCATTTTGTAGCAGATTCACATTGATCCGGCAAATCGAATGTTTCCGAGTATTCGTCGCATTCATCCACGTCAACATGACCTCTAACCACTTAGAAAGCGACACGAGGACCCACGTCAGCGTGTGGGACCAGCCCCGTCCGGCGACGTGATTCACGTGTCTCTCTTCCTGATACGCTAACCTGGAGAGGCTGGGCCACCCTATATGCTTTCTCTCTCTCTCTCTTTTCCAGCACATCCTAAAGCTTACGAGAGTCTGCATACGATCATGCCTACTTCCGAATATCGGGCCAATCCTCGCGAGTTTTCCGATTAAGCTCGGCCAATGATGAGTATCGCTCGCATTTAACCGGCCAATCCTGCTCAGCCAAAGAGAGATTTGTCGTTGATCTCCTACATGTGCGAAGGCTCTGCCTCAGCTTGATCAATTCGCGCGAATGCCGCAGACCACGTTTGCTCCTTTCGATTGAGAGCTCGAAGTTCCTGATTCGTCACCCATCCATGGTCGTTTACTCGCTCCTTCGATTCCGATGATGAAATACCCGTTTCGTCGATTTTCGACCCTCTTCAGTTTGGCCCCTGAAAAGCCCCTCCCCATAGGCTCCAGCCCCCGCCGGGACCCGATTCCAGTGCCCCACAGGACGATCCCCGAACCCAGAGGGCGAGACCTCGATTTCGTCAATGTCGCTCACAGCCACCTCGTGCACTCCGACTGGGACAAGCTCGATCTGCTGAGCGCTGGGTTGACTCCTCTCCGGACGAAGCATATCTTGCTCAAGATCCGGAAGGACCACGTCCTGTCGCTCGAGTTCTTCAACTGGGTAAAGCTCCGAAGCCCGAGTGCCCATACCCTCGAGACCCACTCCATCGCGCTTCACATTCTCACGAAAAACAGGAAATTTAAGTCCGCGTAGTCAATTGTTCGTGGTCTCGTGGAGGCGACAGGCCCCGGTTGATCTTGCGCGCCAGCTGTTTGATGCGGTGCTCTACTCTTACCGGGCGTGCGATTCTTCGCCTCGGGTTTTCGACTCGCTGTTCAAGACGTTCGCGCATTTCAAGAAGTGTCGGAATGCCGCGGAGACTTTTTGCATGATGAAGGAGTACGGGTTTTTCCCCACGGTGGAGTCCTGCAATGCTTACCTGAGTGCATTGCTGAGCATGAACAGGGTCGATGTAGTCTTCGCGTTCCATCGCGAAATGCGGCATTGCAGGATCGCTCCGAATATTTTCATCCTTAACATGGTCATGTCTGCTTTTTGCAAGGCTGGAGAGCTCGAGAAGGCAGTTGATTTGTTTCGCGAGATGGAGAGTAAGGGTTGTTGTCCGACTGTGGCGTCTTACGACACATTGATCGTGGGGCATTGCAGTAAGGGTCTTCTCAGCTCGGCCATGGAGCTTAAAGAGAGGATGCAGAAGAATGGTATTCATCCTAGTGTGATTACTTTCAGTGCCCTTACCAGTGGCTTTTGCAAGGAAGGGAAGTTGCACGAAGCGAACGAGATTTTCAGCGACATGAAAGCTTCGAATGTGGCTCCTTATACCGTGACTTACAATACTCTGATACACGGATACAGCGAAGCGGGTGACAGTGAATTGGGAGGTAGGCTTTTTGAAGAAATGTCTAAGTATGGAGTGAGGGCGGATATATTGACATATAATGCATTGATATTGGGACTCTGCAAGAATGGTAAGACAAAGAAAGCTGCTTATCTCGTTAAAGATCTTGATAGCAAGGGTTTAGTTCCGAACAATTCGACCTTTTCGGCTCTCATCAGAGGGCAGTGTGTCAGGAACAACCCCGACGGCACATTTCAGCTGTATAAAACTCTTACTATGCGCTTTTGCGAAATGCGATGATCTCGATGGAGCAGTCCAGGTCCTTGTGGAAATGGTTGATAGGTCAATGCTTCCTGATTCGGATATGTTGTCCAAGGTTTGCCATGAACTTCACCATTGTAGGAAAGATCAGTTGGCAATGAAACTGTACAGTGAGTTGCAAGCTAGAACTCTAATTCCGGTTGGTTTTGATAAAGGGGTTATCTTTAGAACTGAGTGATGGAAACTTGCGAGTCGCACTTGACTACAGACGATTCTTTTAATTGGTTCGCATTCATTGCTTCCACTGTTGCAATTTTAAACGATAATCTGACCCTGCTCATTGGGTTTCATCCCAAGCTCTCAAGCTAAGCAATCCGAATGGAGAATAATAACATAACACGATCAAAGAAAAACGTTGTCATTTTTGATCTGGCACTTAGGTTTTTTATTTTCGGGCCGAATGGCATTTAGTTGGGTTGGCAACCTTAAAATTTAAACCACAGAAAGAGGGTGCACCAAGAGCATTAGGAAGCAAAAAGAACCTTCGAATCCTATTAGCTGTATTCTCCCTAAATTAATTAAATCATAAGCCTTCTTTCAATCCGAGTAGCCAGTGAGGACAACAGATTGGAGACATCTCCCAGCCCCATATGACACTGACTTATGCTACAGGTAACTGTGGAGGCAGATATCTCGGAATCTAACCAATCGATTAGTTGGTCACTTACATGCTTAGCCATGGATATCATATTGAGGATGACACTCGGATCCAGATCTGCACCTCCCCGCTTGGTAAGACCACATATTAACCCTTTCCTGTTGATGGAAACAGAAACAGCAGAGCTCATCTGTGATTCTTCCTCCGGAGTCGCATCTACAATATAATGCCTGCCCACCTGGACAAGAAAGAAGATGAGAATTCAATGGTGACACTAAACAACTCTGGAAGCGGAGGAATACTGAAGCTTTTATACCTTCGTTAATGGAACGATGACAGGAACCCCAGATGTGTCGAATTGTAAAAATTCTTCATCACTGATATCAAGTTCGGGTTGATCTTCACCAGATGCTTCGGCTGCAACGTGCACTCTGGGGATGCCTGTGTTGCTCAGAGCAGCCTCCACTGCATAAGGAGCAATGGAAGGGATGTCAGAAAAAGTTTAAGGGCATAATATACTAAGGACCTTTTAAAATCAGGACACAATAAATTACGATGTTGAAGGTACCAAATCTATAGAGCCCAAGCCCGTCTAAGAATATGTTTGACAAAACAGAATTGTCGAGAAAGGTATACCTTGATGGAAGCACCAAGAGCATCTAGGAGATTCCCATCTGAATTGATGACAAGACCATCGATATACAGATCCTAACAGACTTTTCCTTCCACAACTATCAGAGATGACAAATCAATTCCAGCACCTGTGCAATATAAACAATCACAGCTTGTGATTTAAATGACAGGTACTAATACACATTCGATAGCATGTGGCCAAAACCGAAAAAGAAGGATCTGTTTTCACTAAGACAATACAGAGAAAGACTGTATAGAGGATATCTATGCAGTAAGTTACGGCATTTCAAACTCAACACTATATGCAAAATTTCAAACCTGCTCCAATTTTCCCACCCAAAAGACATCGCTGAAGAGCGACCGAGAGTTCTGTTGACAACTCCTCACCCCCTCTACCCTGCACAAAATTGCAATGCAGTGTCAAATTGATGTAACTAGCAGAAGTTAGGTTTCTGTGGATCTTGCTCAAGCGAACTCAAGGTTCATTTTGAAGGCAATCGGCTAGCTATCAGTTAATTTAAAACTGATATGAATGCCTGTTCTCTTATTGTGTACCGAAAGCATACCGTAGCAAACATAATGCAGCTCATACGAACAAAGTTTCAAAATGTCAGTATTTTTTTGGTTTCTGTGAATCTTGCTCAAGCGGAGAAAATCGAAAGCTAAATCAGAGACCAGATGCCGTCTAGAAGCATCAAGAAACCACATATGAACCAACGAAACGTTCAGTTTGAAGGCGGCAATCAGCCACATGTCAGTTAATTTCTACTATACATAAAGCATACTGTACCAGACATTGTGCAGTTTATAGGAACAAAGTTCCAAAACGTCAGTATTTTTTTTGCTTCTGTTGATCTCGCTCGAGGGGAAAAAATTGAAAGCTAAATCAGAGACCAGTTGCCGTCTAGAAGCATCAAGAAACCGCATACGAACCAAATAAACATTCAGTTTGAAGGCAGCAATCAGCCAGAGATCAGTTAATTTCTACTATATATAAAGCATACTGTACCAGACATGGTGCAGTTTGCAGGAACAAAGTTCCAAAATGTCAGTATTTGGCTTCAAACCCACCCTTTCAATTTTAAACAAGATCAATCCACTTATTCTGCCAACTTCATAATCAGGGACATTCAAAAGAAACATGAAGGGAAGAGAAATTAGAACTACCAGATCTATGCAAACTAAAATTACCAGAATAGATGTGTCGGGAAGCAGCAGAATTAAAAGTATAGGACCGTAACCATTGGAACGGCAAATGGGATGCAATCAACGTATATGGAAACCTTCCCTTTGTTGGATTGTAGTGGACTTGATCTTCCAATTTCGGCCTTGCATTGGAAAACATCAGGAGGGAATAATGAGTACCACACTACGGAACACAAACACCAGGATGAATGCGCAGATTGAGTAGAAACAGAAAGAAAACTCCTCACCACCAAACTGTGAAGTCCTACAAAAAGGCAAAACAAAGAATCGTGCTTTAAACTACCTTCACACTGGCAATGACATGGGTTCCACCCATTGTAACTCTGGCCGAGCCATTGGCCTGTCATATGTGCAAAACAGTATTCGCAATCCGCAATTCCAGCGGCATGTATCAGATCTCCTTCCAGAACCATACATTTGAAACTATCCTGACTAGCTCTCCAAAAGTAGCCACCACCTGGGTAAGAAACCACACCAGTGCTAGCGATGGCAACTTTTCTGCCGGCCTAGACGCGGAATGGATGCCTATATTGACAGCAAATAACAATCATTGAGGGCAGCTGCCTGATTTTACAATTGTTACATGACCTCCAACAACATCTCGTAGCATCTCAAAACCTTTTTGACAAATCCAGCAATAAGGTCTTTGCAGTTTTTTCAGCTTCTTGACATCTTCATAGATGCCGACCCCAAAGAACTTATTGCGGGCCTGTCAAAAAAATTTTGACATTCTATTGGGGTCATGAAGTAATTGTAAAATCAATTAGTTGCCCTCGACAGCGGGCTGCAAGATCGCAATAGAATGTGTGTCGTTTGCGATCAATATAGAGATCATTTCGCGTCCAAGCTTACGAGGAAGTTGCCATCGCTGAACTGCTATGATTTCTTACCCGGGCGGTGATCACTTCTGGAGAGCTAGTCATGATGGTTTCGAATGTATGTTCTGCAAGGAGATTTGATACACGCTGTTGGAATTGAGGATTGCGGGTCGTAGGCCTCAGCTCTTCGATCTGGCTTGCCATTGTGTGTTAGTGAGATTTCTGAAGTGACTCGGAGTTTTCTACCAAGGGTAAGATTAAAAAAAAACATTCTGACTGAGGCCATGGCCGAGATCTTTATACCACTTTTTCACGGTTTTTGAAAAATGGGAAGGGATGAAAGGTCGTTCTTTCCTCAGTTAAGAAAGGTCGACCGTCGCTCGTCAGAGAGCTGAGCCACCGTCAAAGACCTTCCACTCTCCAAAATGGTTCGCCAGCATACAGCTGTGCTTGTGTACAGTGTAATAAGGGAGGGAGAGAGACTTGTACTTATTCTCTGGTTCAATGGTGAGTGAGGGAGAGGAAGAGAGGGTGAAAGCATTATTGCAGAAGACAGTGGAAACGTAAAAGAGGAGAGAAAGGGACAGAGGAGGAGAGCAAGCAATAAATGTTTGCTCGTGCTCAGTGCTTTTTGCAGAGGAGAGAGGAACGAGAGTTTTTTTTATTTATTTTAGTTTCCCAATTTTTCATCTTTTCCAAGTCACAGTACACGTGTCACTTTTTAAGTAGAGCACGCACATCGCTGATGGCATCATAATTGTTGATCACTGAATATTTTCGGTGACCTCCGGGCGTCATTAACTCCTCCACCAAGCTTTTATGTTGTGCTTTATCAGTGTCATGATTTCTTAATTATGCTGCCTTTAATTTTATTGATTGTGATTTATCTAACTTTAGGTATTTTAAACTTAGTTTAATTTTAAAAAATTTTAAAAAAGACAAAACCAATCTACGTGAATATTTAGTATTAGCTTACCTCATAAATTTAAAAAATAATTGAAATTTTGCATAAAACACACTTAGAAAACACTCAACTTCGATACCGAAAAGGCATCGGTGAAAACACCGATGTAAACTAGTTTCCGGACTCTAAATTTTTTTGGTTACATAGACTTGAATGGTTTTTTTTTCCGACTGTTTGATAAGGTTTTCGATATATCTTCCTCAAAGATCGGTGGCGATTCCATTTGCATGTACACACATATGCCACTAATCACGCTAAGATATTTCCTTATTGCGATTTGATATAAACCCGAGAGGGTCTAAGCTAATTTGAGACCACACATTAACCCAACAAGGTCTATCTTTTTTTAAGATTAAAATGACTCGTTATGACACTGCAATTAGATGGAATGGCACGAAAAAATGTTATATACAATAGAATCAACATGAATTAATCTTCAATTAATTTGAAATATGTTATGAAATTTCATAAAATGACTACGTGATTATTTGATTTAAATAACACAAATTAGGAAAAGAAATTATTTTCAGGAACAAATGTATTTCTAGTTATCAAATGTATTTCTATTTTAAAAATATAAATTTTATGTATTTATCAAACACGTGTTAATTTTTTAAAATTTATTCAGAGGATAGAATTAAGAAAAAAAATATTTTAATCAGAATCAATCATTATGATCAGAATAATTGTGGTGTAGGTCCTAATTAATCGTCCAGAAAGTGAGCCAAAACTCCTCTATTATGCCGTTTTCTCTCGTTAAAAGCACGTGTGTACGGTTGATGGAGAGAGAGAGAGAGATATGAGTTTGAACGAGGATTGAGATTTGTGCGTGTTCTTTCGTTTCTTTGAAAGTACGGGCTATTAATGGCACGTTAATGGTTTAGCCAGAGGGAGGAGATGGTGCCTGCAGGGGCATTAAAGGCCATAGGTTTACAGCTGGCGCTTCGCCCAGCCATGGTGAGGACAGTCTCGCCTCGCCGATCATCCACTGGCCGGTCAACGAGGTCTGGTGGAACAGGGAAAGGAAAAAGGAAGGGAAGATAAAAGAAACATATAAAAGATAAAAAAAAATTTCAAAAACTTATTAAAATATTAAATCATCAACTGGCCAATACCCACGTTAGCGTCCGCGCTGGTCAAAATTTACGAGACAGACTAAATTAATATAATTATAAAAAATTTAGAATTGAATTGATTTTAAAAAAATTATGTTTAAATTAACATAATTATAATGAATTTAGAAATTTTTTATTAATTTTCTTTAATAACACGATTAATAACTTCTCTCTTAGCCGGTCACAAAATAACCACCGTTGTTTCGACTTGGCACGTGATCAAAAGAGGATGACCCTTGAAATCTTTATCGCCAACCCCAGCCTAAGGTTTATTCGCAAGGTCTCCCTCCTTTCAATATTTTAAATGGACCAAAGCTATTTAATATCTCTGATATATATATGTGTGCGTGTATATATATATATATATATATATATATATATATGCCTCCTTTAATTCTTTCTTGAATTCGAGGAGGCAGGTGGATCTCTCTCTGAACTTGTTTTTCTATCGTCACATTGCTTTTGTCAAATGCTTCACCGGTCCCCACCTTCTTCTTCCCCCTTCATTCATGCGTTTTTGTTTCCAGTCTACCAGCTTCTGATCTCCTTTTCATGCCAAGACATTCAATGTTTCATTTACTCCGATACGTCAAACAAGGTTCTGGCGATTTGCTATTTCTTTATTTGCAATCACCAATCAGCATGCAGGGGAGGCTTTGCGGTTCCCATGCATAGTTAAAGGTCATGAAAACTGGTTTGACTCGTGGAACTTTTTCTTCATGCCGAGTCTGTGGGAGAATGATCCAAATCGTGATTTAAGCGACCTAAATTGCCAGACTTCGGACGAATTTTCACGGTCTCGGGGATCTCGATGGACCAAATGAGATAATTAGTAGTCAAGGAATATTTCTGTTTTTTCCTTCCTTCCTTCTAATTTATTTATTTCGTGCAATTGATGGCGTGAATTATTTGCGCAGTTAAATCTTTTTTTTTTGTCGTAGACACGATTAGTTACGGGTTGCTGTCATAACAATTCCAAGTGAAAAGAAACTTATGGACAAGAGAAAACTACTTCTAAAAATTCGATTAAATTAATGAAAAACAAAGAAGAAAATATAAGACCAAAACTTTCTTAGGGGAGAGAGACGTAGGGCGTGTATGGAAATACTTCTACTTTAGAAATCAATTTTTAATAAGAAGTTAATTTTTCTACTTCTACTCAGAAACAAAAATTGATTTCTGATCAGAAAAATTTATTTGGTAATGGTTGAAAATTTATACTTCTGAAACATTATTAACACAAAATCTCCTATGAAAATTTTTTGTTATTGATCAAAACATTTCTACTTCATTTTTTAAATTTCTTTTTAAAAAATTTATTATTAAAAATATCATTTAATTTTTAAAAAATAAAAATTATTTATTTATTTTTTACTCCCACGGTGGTGGGCGGCGGCAGGCGGTGGTCTATGATGGCCAAGGAAGGTTGGCGGTGGGCGATGGTTGTGGGCGGCGATCGGCTGAGGTAGGCGATGGGTGGTGGTTAGCGGCAGGGGGCAGTCGACGATCACAGGCAAAGGTCTGCAGTGGGCAGGCAGCAAGCAATAATCGGCAGTTGACGGTGGTCACGATCAGCAATAAACGGCGATCGGTAGAGGTTGGCGATGGGCAACGGTCGACAGTGATCAGCGGTGGGCGATAGATGAGGTCAGTAGAGGCGGGCATGGTATCAAAGATGGTGAGGACATAATAAAAGAGGGTGAGGTGAGAAGTACCTCTTGAATTGAGAAGTAATTTTTTTTTATTTCTCAAATTGGGAGAAAACAACTTTAGAAATGAAATTTCACTCTAAAAGTAAAAATAAAAATTTAACAGTAAAATTTTTTTACTAAACGGATTTCGATTTTAGGAGTTACATTACTAAATAAATTATTTCCGAAGAAAAATCCATTTTCAAAGTGTTACTGTGCAAAAGGATACTCTATCCCACGTTGATGGGATTGTTGTCATTACTAGTCTAAGTCAAAAGATCTAACTTAGCAGATATCAGTCGGTAATAAATTTCAAAACAAATAGCTTGCTTTTACATAACATCGGAAACCTATCCGTATATTTCATCTCTTGCACCTGCCCCAAATTTTTTTTTTTATGTATCTGAAAAATATAAGATAATTTCTAGTATATATGAGTTAGGAAGGGGAAGACGCACGCATTAGATTTCTGGTGTCTCTCTCATTTTCATAAACTCATAAACAATAGCATCATAAAAAGCACATCATGGTCATTCGTCATAATCTACTCGTTTCAAAGACCAAATCAACCAAATAATTAATGGCCCATCATCAGTACTTCTCAAGTGACCATAACATGACAATAGATGAGAAACACTACCGTCAGTTTTATGGGTATCGCGAAAGCCAACATGACCATACGTGTTGTCTTTGTCCAAGCGTTCAAGGAAAGCAAAAGGTTACCTTTTCCATACGCGTGGTCTTTGTCCACAGAGCACAGCAGACAAGAAGCTCTGCTCAAGTGAAAGAACAAAAGGTGAAAGTCTAGGACGAACTTAACATGAGATCTGCAAAGTTCTTAAGAAATATCCGGCTCTTGTCAATTTACATCAATAGCTGTTCATTTAATAAATTGTTGCTCTAAAACCAAGTTGCGCGGATGAAGACCAATGGTTTGATCTAAGATTATCAGTTCGAGGAATAGCTAATTTTTTTTTTGTCTAATGGCTTTTGAGCAATGTCATGTAGCTTCACTGGGGTATTTTAGAGATCAAGTCATGTAACTTTGGTTATGGTTGGTCCACGCCTACACAATCTACGATGGAAGTTACATGACGCGATGCATGGAGAAGTAGGCACAGGTCCATCGCGTCAAGGTGCCTCGATTGCAAAAGGATGAAAATTCTTAGGGGAGAGAGACTTAGGGACGGGGATACTCTAAGCAAGTTGATGGGATTGCTGTCACGACTATTCTATCTCAAAAGATCTGTCTTAACTGATCTCAATCGGTAATAAAATTTAGAACCAATCACTTGTTTTTACATAACATTGAAAACCTAACATCCATTTCATCTCTTGCGCTTGCCCTCAATTTTTTTTATTGATTTATTGGTGCTTTTACAATGTCGTCCTCAAAATTTTGTTAGGTATGTCATTTTAGTACATGGACTATATGAAAATATTCTATATTATTCTTAAACTATAATTCATGGAATGACAACACTGAACATATCCATGTAAATGAGGACTAAATTGAAAATCTATCAAAAAAATTCAGTGTCATATAGAATAAATTAAAAATATAATGACGATATTGTATATTAGACTAAAATTAGGGATCGTATTGAACAAATTTAAAGGTTTAAACATCACATTATATTTTGGGTCGAATTTAATGGATTATGCGTGCCATTATTTCCGTACGACAGTAGTTGCACCTCATTAAGTAGAAACCAGCCAGACTCTCACCGGTCACTGTGCTTCTTACCACGTTCGACTTGAATAGTTTCAATTACTTCCTACCAACCATATTTGGCCCATCTACCTATTTACTACGAATCAGGACTTCAATGATATTCACGAAAACCGGTCACGAAACCCTCCACGTACGTACGGTGGCGCTTCTCTCTGGAGTTCGATTGAATGCTTTGAATTCGACAACCAGCATTGAAGCTCGCTTTGCCCTGATACGTCAATGGCGATCGAGAGACTTGACATGATTCAGCTTTGCTTTTGCTCATGTCAGGTCTGGTCGTGACTAGTGAAGTAAGGGGGCCCCCCCCTTCGAGGAAGACTGGGAATGGGTCGTGGCATGGTTCGTGGGTACACGAAAAGAAGATAAAGAAATGATGTTTCTCTGCAGAGGCTATTATTCACCAATATATCCTAATTTCTTTCTTCAGTATGAGTTTGTGAAGAATCATAAACTTGAGCCCCAATTCGAGCGAAATTTTGCGGCCAAAATGAGCCCAGCACTAGAAAATTTAAGCAAAAATTATCCCCAAGACTAGAGGTGCTGCCTTTTTTGCGAAAGCCATGCAAATTCACGATTCATTGAGGGCAGGTTGGTGGCAAGGGAAACCCGAAGAAAAGGGCGAAGTCTAGAGACCAAATCTTTGACGATTCAGATGAGGATTATGGAGTTTTATGAAGAAACTGATGCCTATCTTAGGATGCTGGAGGGGAACTAGACTAGAGGTGTCTGCATTAGAGGATAGTTTTGATGCTTTTCGTGGAAGATGAAAATGAGGAGAGATAGAAGATTATGATGGCAACGGTGCAGACGGTGCTAACGACGACGATGGCCCAAAGAGGTGGAGAGGAGGACGCCATGGAGGCTCACGAAGAAGAAGAGGAGGGAGGGAGAAGGAGAGGGAGTGTAGATATGGGAGTAAAAACAAAAGTAAAGAAAATAAAAAAGAAAAAATAATTAAAATATTAAGTCATCTGTCAGCCGGCATCCACGTCAGCGCCAGCCGACCAAAATTTACTAGATGAACTGAATTAGCATAATTTCAAAAGGTCTAGGATTGAATGGGCAAAAAAATAAGTTTATAATTGAATCGACATAAGTGCAATAGGTTTATGACTGTTTTGGTAATTTTCCCCATAGATATTATATGACATGACCTTTGTTATTGTTTACACTTGAATTTTAATTATTTTTTTAGAAAATTAATAGAAAATTCATAAAAAAATATAAATTTGAAAATCAACTTTAAAAGCCTTGGCCAAGCCTAAGAAATCAATTTTGAACAAAAAATAATTCTTGGTATTTTTTGTATTTTTTTATATATTAGAAAAATAACCGAAAAATCATAAAAAATAAATTTCATGGCCTAAAAATAAGGAAAAATATCCAATATTTTTATTTTTAAATTCCTTTTCATGTTGGTCCATTTAAACTTGAAAAATCCAATTCGAAATTATGTGTTCCTCCACAGACATAATATCAAATCGGGTCTAAAAAATGTAATTTGAGTCATTTTGTTTTCATTTTCACTTTTTATATGAGTTGTGACATTATTCTCCAATACCTCAATTTTCACTTTTGGTCTAATAAACTTTGGAAATTAAAAAAAAACGAATTAGGCAAAAAATAAATAAATAAAAAGAGAGTGAAAAAGTAGACGCTGACCAGGTCAACACCAAAAAATTGTCCGAAATCAGCAGCTCCTTCGTACAGAGCTCTAGGGGAAAAAATTTTCACAAAAAAATCTTTTGCCGATTCTCCACGTCCATGCCACGTCTCTCCTTGAAGATCATTCCAGAAGAAGGTATTCCCTACACTTTGGCTTTTTGTGGGCATGGGTACAGGGCCATTTTGCAAGCTGGCTTGGGAAGTGGAGAGCAGAGGTGACAGTTTTGGTTTTTATTCCAAAAATGAGGAATCGGTGAGAGGATAGAGAGAGCATAGTGAGAACATGGGCGAGAGAGAGAGAGAGAGCTGCAGAGCAAAAAAGGAAGAAGAAAAAAAAAGGGAAACAAGGAGAGCTCCAGAGGGAGGACTTCACAGCTGGGGAGGGGCTTTTTACAAAAATGGGTTTAAATTTTTAAGATTTTACCGTTTTGGGTTATTATGAAAAGTAATTGCGAAAACGGGGCTTGTTCGGCAGGTGCGATGCCGAACAAGCCCCGTTCGGCGCCTGTTCGGCTCTTCAAGAGCCGAACAAGAGGGGGGCGGCCCCACCACCACCAACCCCCCCACCCCCCACCCCCCCTCCCTCCCTCTCTTTCCAGCGCCCCCCCTCCCCCCCTCTCTCTCTCTCTTATCAACGAAGTAGACCATTCCTCTTCTTTTCCAAAGAACTAGAGAGGGCTCCCCCCACCTCCTCCTTCTCCAGTTTTGGCAAGTGGCAAGTTAGAGATGACCCCTACCGATTTTTTCACCGCCCCTTCCTCTTTTTCCACGACCCCCATCTGCTCCTTCCTTTTCACATGTTATGTCTACCTTTTTCACGCGGCAGAGAATCGTCTCTACAATGAAAATTTTTTTTATATAAGAATCGCTTAAAGAGCGAAATCTGGACGCTCTGAAGAAAGAGAAACGGAGAACGTATCGAGAGAAAACAGAGAGAAGCGAGTGAGAAAATTTTTGAAGGTCGTTCCTCGATTTTCGATGTGTTCATATTCACGGTTACTAATTCCGCCAATATTTCGTCGCCATCGATCTAGGTAATATTTCACTTTATAATCTGTTTCATTTTGCCATTTGCGTTTTTCGTTTCGTTGGATGTAATATTAATTTTTTTGTAGACGGCAGAGAAGTTAGAAGAGTCGAACTATCATTTTCTTCAATCTCGACACACACGTGCTTTTTGAGTTAAAGTAATGCCTATACCCTCGTTAGAACATGCTATTTTATTATTATGCAATAACGAATAAATTTGCGCTACATATATGTCTATTTTGCGCTACATAAATGTCTATTTTGCGCCAAGAAATAGCTTAATTTTACTCTACTCATATCTCTATTTTGCATTTCGATACATGTCTCACGAAATATTTTGTACGTATTAAACCTATATTTCATCATGAAATTTAAAATTTTGGAGGGTTAATTAGATATGATGTTCAAAATATTGAAATAATGACGAAATCTACAGGAATAATGAATAAATTTGTGGGAAACCCTTATTAGATGTAGATCGTAGGAATTGGTAATTAAATCGGACAATGTAGATTTGATGTTCGGTTAAATATAAGCCGTTGATTTTAGTTGCCTAATGTAATGAATATGACCATATAATTAGTTTATAATAATAATAATAATAATAATAATAATAATAATAATAATAATAATAATAATAATAATAATAATAATCCCAAAGAATAGAAAATTTCGAAAAAAAATTGAGGAAAAATAATTAAAAACGAATAAAAAAAATTGCTAAAATTTTGTTATTTTAATCCCGATTGAAAGCCAAGTGGGTTTTGGTCGACTCTTTCAATTTGTGAGTTGGGTAGAACTGACTCGATCAGAAAAAAGAATAGCAAAAGAAGGAAAAAGAAAATTAGAAAATAAATAATAATAATAATAATAATAATAATAATAATAATAATAATAATAATAATAACAACATAAGAAATGGGAGAGGCGCCGTTATTTGGGTCAAGTCCTGGACCCGGCTTGATTAATAAAAAATTTAAATTGAAAATTTAGAAAATAATAAACCGGACAACTTGGAAAAAATGGAAAAAATCATAAAAAATTTTCTAAAAAAAGTGACAAAATTTCGTGATTTTTCGCAAAAAAAAATAAATCATAAGAATATAAAAAATTAGGATTGTTAATTAATTGGATAGAACTTATTGTTTTTCGTTCATTCCTTTGTAAATGACAATTGTACCCCTTATGGGTAAAGCATCTCATGAACATTATGCGATACTTATGAAATTTATCGGTTCCATTTGTAGATATGGCACAAAGGCAGTATATTCGGCCGAGACCTGAGAATAATTCACTACTTACAAAGCAGGCTGAACATAGGTCGCATGCCATTTGGGAGGCTAAGGTAAGTAATTAAAATAATTATCAGCTGAGCTGTCATTTGTAACAGTTATATCATAATGAAATTGTTAGTAACAATTAATGTAACATTTCACAGGTAGATGATAATGAAGTTATTCGGTGTCAACGAGATGGAGCAATACTACACGAAGCTGAGCTTGATCCTCGATTAGAACCATATCTTCGAGCTTCGGGATTTTATGGACTTTGGAAAATGGGCTTCTGGCAAGTTGATCACCATCTGATCACAGCGTTGATTGAGTGATGGAGGCCCGAGACTCACACCTTCCACATGCCAGAAGGTGAATGCACTATTACCTTACAGGATATCGAGGTTCTTACAGGGCTTCCCATAAATGGAATTGCAGTTACTTGCCCCACTAATAGAAATTGGGGCGATGTTTGTGAGGATCTACTGGGTCACCGACCCCCACCCGGTCCATTACGTGGTTCGATGGTAAAGATTTCATGGCTGAGAGGAGTTTTTGATGGAATTCCAGACGATGCAGATGAGGTTACGATAATGCAACATGCGAGAGCATTTATTCTGCAATTAGTTGGAGGTTCAATATTTTCTGATAAATCGGGTTTCAGGGTGAGTCTAATTTTTCTACTATTACTAGAGAACCTTGTCGATCCTACGCCATATAGTTGGGGTTCAGCAGCGCTTGCAGGGTTGTATTGGGAGCTATGCAATGCCACCAATCCATCAGCGAAACAAATCAGCGGTCCCCTATATTTGTTGCAAATTTGGGCGTACGATCGATTCAGTTGTATCGCACCATCTATCAGAAGCAGTAATCCTTTTGAAGATGCACCTCTTGGTAGTCGGTATGTGATATATATATGTCGCGACCCTCTCGAGATTTCCTTGCCGGTCTCGAGGGAGCTAATGGATTGCTCGGTCCATCTTGGGAATATCTGGGCTTCGCGCGGGCCCTCCCAAGCCCATACCAAATCGCGTCAGGAAATTTTAAAATCGAGGTCGACCTTAGTGTGGTCGGGTGACATGTGATCAGTGTGTATGCCATTGGAGTCGCCACCAACCATTTATTGGAGGGTATGGTCGGAAACCCTATCGAGCGATTGGGAGGGATCGCTCGATTCTGCGAAAACCAGAGATTCGGGTTCGGGGACTTAGTTACGCCGACATTACTATCGACGCCCTTTCGGTACCTATGTTGAGTGATTTTCCTAATCTAAGGAGTTCATGCAGGCGAGATTGGGTAAGGTAGGCTCTGAAAGTCTAAAGAGTTCATGCAAACGGGAGTATCTATCCTATTAATCACAATCATAGAAATAAATGCGCAATCAAGGAATCAATTCATAGAGAAATCACATCAAAAGCAGTCAAAACTAGCCTAGGGGAGTCTTATGAAGGCCTAGAAAACATGTCAATTGGGTTCAGGGGTGATTTGGAATGGTTTGGGTCAGATTGACCAGAGGGGCAAAATGGTCATTTTGGAAGGCTCGGGGAATCAAGAATGTGAAAATAGGTCGAACCAGTTGAATGTGGTTTTTCCCTAATTTCCACGATTTTTGAGGATTTTTCTGAATTTGTTAAGACTTTTCTGAATTTTTCTAGAATTTTCTAAGACTTTCTAAGAATTTTCCTATTTTTTGGAACATTTTCTGTATTTTCTGGAATTTTTATTTTGATTATCTAAAATTTTCCTATTTTCCCAAACATTTTTTTATATTTTCTAACAATTTTTTTTAAAAAAATTTTCTAATCTTTCTATGATTTTTTATGATTTTTTTATTGATTTTTATTTATTTTTTTATTTATTTATTTTCCTATAATTTCTGATTTTTTTAAATTTTTTTTTTAAAATTTTTATAAGATTTTTCATAATTTCTTTATTTATTTTTATTTATTTTTATTTATATTTTTTATTCTATTTTTGTATTTTTGTTTGATTATTTATTTGTTTATTATATTTTTATTGTTTATTCTTTATTATTTTATAATTTTCCGGACCGGGTCGGGTCAACCCGGCCCATGACCCGAAGGTCCAAACCTAAACCGACCCGGGATAGACCCAAATCTAAAACGACGCCGCATTAGGCTTTATTAGTTTTCTATTTTAATTTTTTAATTTGTTTTTATTGATTTTCTGTATTTTCTATTTTTTTATTTTTTTATTTTTATTTTTATTTTTATTTTTATTTTTATTTTTATTTTTATTAGTTATACGGACCGGGTCAAATGGACCCGGCCCACTACCAGACCCGGCCCAAAGCCCGAGTACTAACCAACACAAAACGACGTAGTTTATGAAATTTTTTTGAATTTTCGAAATGTTTTTATATTTTTATTCTTTTTTTTTACTTTCCCGCTCAAACCTAATCTGACGGTCTAGCCTCTTCCACGTGTTCTACATCTGACCATCCATCTCCCATACCGAAATATACGGTCTAGATTAACTCCATGACTCAATCATCACCGTTCGATATTTTTTTAATTCCTGAAAATGATTAATAAATTCGAATTAGATTTTTATTCTCAGAAATTTCCAGATTGCGCCACGTGGCTAACCACTAGCCGTCCGATCCAGTTTGTTGCTCGGTTTTATGTGTTACAACGGGTGAGCTGACGTGGCTTCCACGTGTGCGTACACGTGGCGCCATGTCAGCGTTGACTCGGTCAACCAAGGTTGACCGAGTCGATGGTTCGCCGGGGAAGATGATCGGCGCCGGCGTTCCATCGCCGGCGCCTGGTCGGAGGACTAGCCCGACGCCGAAACCTAACCAAATTTCATGATTTTAACGCCAATAGAATCCTAATCAACAGACGATTAACATATCGTAATCACAGGTCAAGCAGACTAACAGAATGTACTGAACTTTCTCCGGCCGAAGTTGATCTCCGGCGAGCTCGCCCTAACCACATCTAGCTCTTAAACAAAGCGTGGAAATCATTTAACAGCACCACACGAGCATAAAGCGACTTACCTGACGCTTGGATTGACTTGATATCGCGTGAAGTTAGCTCATGAGTTCATCACAGGCCGCGAGTGTTTGGAGGTCAACGCAAGGGGAACGTGCAAGGCAATCATGAAAAGAGACCGAGAACGTGGTCAGGGATGCGCTAGGAGTCATTCAGTACAAGAATCTTGAAAAATGTTTGACGAAATCAGAATCTACCATTGACAAAGCTTCGACTATTCGTCAATGGCGCTTGTGTTAATCAACGACGAAATGACTTACCGAGTGGTTCGGAAGCTTCGTCTGGTCCTCGAAAAGCTTGGAGAATTGACGGGGTAGCCTGACGTTGCCTCGGTGAACTTCCGGTCGAGCTCGGAGCTTCCAGCCGAGCTCTTCAATGGCGAAACCTGAGAGTTCCCTCACCGTCCCCTTTCTCTCTCTCTCTCTCTCTCTCTCTCTCTCTCTCTCTCTCTCTCTCTCTCTCTCTCTCTCTCTCTCTCTTTGGGCCTCCGTCTGATCTGCGTGTAAACAGAATCCAATCCCCCTAACTGAATGAAAATGTTCTCATTTTATACCTCTCGTCAAAACGGATCTCCCTGTTAGAACTTTTCCCTCTTTCCTTTTGTGCGCCTGAAGCTTCTGGGGAAGAAGAAGCTTAATCGGGTCACTGGGTCGGATCTAATCTGACCCGAGTGACCCGGTTGGCCAAATTTTCTCGAATTGACCTCAAATTCATCCAAATTTTTCAAAATTAACGCCGAAATTGGGCTCAGGAGAGTGAATTATACTTGAAAATGAATTTTTTCTTGAAGATATGTGGGTATTTGCCTAAAAACCCTAATTTCTGGATTTAACCCGAGGACCCATTTTGCAAAATTCAAACTTTAAATGGCCTTTTTTGCAAAAATTAACACTGCCAATGGATTTAGAAGGCCAAAAAATAGGGGGTGACGTGCTCTGATTTTCAATTCAGTCCTTAGATAATTTTTAATTGCGTTTTAAGTGCTTCTAAGGACTAAATTGAAAAAACTAAAAATTGCACTTAGGTCCTTTTGCACGAAATTGAGCAATTCAGTGGCCTTTTGGACTAGATTTTAATTTTTGAAAATAGAGGGGGATGACAGTAGTCCAAAAATGTAAAAATTGAAAATTACAGAAATAAAATGAAATTTCTAGAATTTTTTTCATTAATTTGAAAATTAGATTAACATAGGAAATCCCACTTCCAAATTAATTTTTTCAAAATTTCTTTGGCCAAAATGAAGGTAAAATTAAGAGAAAAATATGGGATACTTTTTCGTATTTTTGTGGCCACGGATGCTATTTTTTTATTAATTTTTTGTATTTTTCTATTTTCTGAAAAATATTAAAAAATGCAAAAAATAAGGAAAATTATTTTTTGTTCAAAATTGGTTCCTTAGGCTAAGCTAGGGCTTCCAAAGTTGATTTTGTAATTTTCTAATTTTTTATTGATTTTTTATGAATTTTTGAAAATAAAATGCCAAAAAATACCGAAAATATGAAAAATTATTTTTTGCTCAAAATTGGATCCCTAGGCTAGACCGAGGTCCCCAAAGTTGATTTTTCAATTTTCTAAATTTTTATGGATTTTCTAAAAATTTTCTAAAAATAAAATGGCTAAAAATCAAGTGTCAACAATATATATTTTTAGTTTGTGAGTGATAAAATTTTTTCAGTCCGTATAATATAATATATGTAATTGTTCTTTTTTTTTCACCATTACACTGTGTAGATAACTATTTTTTTTTAATTTTTTCAGCTGGTTTCAACCCCTACAGACAACTAGAGTGCCCACACATACTTTGGCACATCAGCGCTACCAATTTGATAGAATGATATTTAGCGATGTAAGTCATTATAGAAATTAATGAGTTCAATGTAATGTTAGCTTTTAAATTAATTCTTAATTTAATTTGACATGTTTCAAATTTTTTAACAGATTGTTTCGGAGCCATACACTGATGAGATTCTCGAGAATCTACTAGATAACTGTACGACAGAAAGAGAAATTTAGACAGCTCGTGTTCCACTCATTTGTTTTCATATAGTTGAGTGGCATTACCTGGATCGAGTGTTTCATCAATTTGGCATGCAGCAACCAATACCAAATTCTCCGAATGATCATACAGCCTTTTATGCCATTGAATTAAGGCCAGTTAATAAGGATTGGGTGGAAAGGCACATATAGTCGATTCAAATGTGGAACAATCGTTCTAACTACATAGTTCGATTTGATCCTGCAACGGAGCCACTTCATTTCCATTCAGAATACATGGAGTGGTACCGTGCATGCACACGCCGGTGGATTTCTCACACGGAAGGTGCAGTAGGTGCAGCGGTTAGTGCAAACACGTGTAATTTAATTCAGATATTTTTGTAGTCATATAAATTGTTAGCATTTGATTACTTATATTCACTTTGATTTCATGAACAGGCTGATGGCGCGAAACAAATTATATCATTATGCAGATCTACTTCTCCGGTTCGAGATCGGGATCACATGCGAGAGACCGTACGATAGATAGGCAGGATAGCCACAGCAATGCTACATGCCTTCAATGAAGAGAGACGGTTATTAACGATTCCACGACCCCAATCAGCCTCTACGACAACACCTATTGGATCCCATGGAGATGACCTAACTCAAACGAGCCAATCAATTCGAAGGAGTAGAAGAGCTCTTGAAGATACAGATGCCATCCCTTATCCTGCAGTCTATAATATGACAGATTTCAGCTCTGGGTTCAATCCCGAATTCGGCCAGACAGATTTTACTTCGGGGTTCAGCCAGTTCGCTGGCCCATATCATGGGGGATTCCGTCTCCACACTCCCACAATTTCTCCGATGGCTGGAGGATTTGAGCTCCCTCCTTTTTCCCAATATACTTCTACTCCATATGTGTCGTCTGAGCATGAGATATTTGCTTAATTTGATGATGCATCACAACCACTGTTGTCTCGGCAGGATATTCCTTCGTCATCTACACAACCCACGCAAGAGGAACCTCGTTGTCGGTATAATACTAGACATGCCGAACACCGAAGACAACCTACTTGCGGAACAGGAGGTCACATAGGGGGACGACACCATCGTTGAATGTAATCGAGGTTGACGATTGTTATGTATTATTATAAGTTTGATGTACTAGAATTTTTTTGACATCATAAATATGATATTGCTATGTGTTGACACCTGATTTTTAATCAAGTTTTTTTAAGAAAATTAATAGAATATCTATAACAAGAAATCTATAAATTTAAAAAATCATATTCGGAAGCTTTAGCGAAGCCTGAGGATCTAATTTGGAAGAAAAATAATTTTTTGAAATATTCGTAATTTTTACAAATTTATCCATAATAACAAAATATCCGAAAATAAAAAAATAGATTTCGTGGCCAAAAAAATAAGAAAAAATTGCCAATATTTTACTTAAAAAAACCTTTCCATGTTGGACCATTTAAAATACTGACTATTTTTTTCGTGAACACTTTTTTTGCCCTCAAATGCTAATTTTTATTAATTTTGAAGTATTTTTCTATTTTCAGAAAAATACTAAAAACGCAAAAAAAATATGAAAATATATTTCTTGTGCAAAAATGGTTCCCTATGCTTGGCCAAGGTCTCCAAAATTGATTTTTCAATTTTCTCATTTTTTCTTGATTTTCTTAATCAAGTTTTTTTAAGATAATTAATAGAATATCTATAATGACAAATCTATAATTGCCGAAAATTCATATTCGAAAGCTTTAACGAAGCCTGAGGATCCAACTCGGAAGAAAAATAATTTTTTTAAATTTTCATAATTTTTACAAATTTATCCATATGAACAAAATATCCGAAAATAAAAAAATTAGATTTCGTGGCCTAAAAAATATGGAAAAATTGCCAATATTTTATTTTAAAAACCTTTCCATGTTGGACCATTTAAAATACTGACTTTTTCTTCGTGAACACTTTTTTTTCCCTCAAATGCTATTTTTTTTATTAATTTTGAAGTATTTTTATATTTTCAGAAAAATACTAAAAATGCGAAAAATATGAAAATTTAATTTTTTTTCAAAAATGGTTCCCTATGGTTGGCCAAGGTCTTCAAAGTTGATTTTTCAATTTTTTCAATTTTCTTGATTTTCTTAATCAACTTTTTAAAGAAAATTAATAGAAAATAAAAAACTATAAAATTGAAAAATCATATTTGAAAGCTTTACCTAAGCGTGAGGAACCAATTTGGGTGTAAAAATAATTTTTGGAAATTTTCGTAATTTTAAATACAATATCCATATTTATAAAATATCCGAAAATCAAAAAATAGATTTCCTAGCCTAAAAAATAGGGAATAATTTTTGTAATTTACTTTTAAATACCTTTTCATGTTGGACCATTAAAATTAAAAAAAAACCAATTAGAGATTGTGCATTCCTTCACAAACGCAATTCCACATCAAGCTTCTTTTTAATTTTTTTTTTCACTTTTTAGGAGTTTCGATATGGCTCGGAAATTTTTTTTTTATCTAAATTACGTGTACTAAAT
The DNA here is from genome assembly GCA_016432845.1 of Psidium guajava. Classification (NCBI taxonomy): domain Eukaryota; kingdom Viridiplantae; phylum Streptophyta; class Magnoliopsida; order Myrtales; family Myrtaceae; genus Psidium; species Psidium guajava. The sequence goes on from CM028225.1 coordinate 16,951,299, forward strand.
GGAAAAACCTGCTAGGAGACTCAATTTTCGTGTCCACTTTTCAAAGAAAAGTCATGTATCAACCAGTCAACCAGGTTCTGCAGCTTTGAGTCCATTTTTTTGATGCTTTACCGTCAGTATTAATTGCCGTTCCGTTGAGCCAACTCCATATATCTATTAATAAGAACATATATAACAATTCCAACTGATTATAAAATTTCATGAAAATTACAAAAATTCCAGATAATCAGCAAAAAAAAACACATACAAATATTACACAAATATTTTGTCGAGTTCATTCTTAATGAGAGCTCCCACAAATGACATTAGCAACTACACACTGAAAATACAAATGAGCTAGATCTGCTATTGAATCTCTGAATACAGCTTCAGAAAATAAAATCAGCTCATACATCGCTTCTTTTAAGGTTTGAAGAAGGAAACCATCTGTCGCCATTCGCCTCAACCCCTACCTGAAAATGAATAAATAATCAATTAAAATTCTACGAATGTCGATTATGACCGACAAAAGGTGGAAATAATATACTTTTTGAGATGAAAAAAAGTTTCACCAATAGGCAGGAGAACTTAGAAGGGTAAAGAACCTTAAACCAATCTGTATGCACAAGTTTGACTGCTGTGTCCTGATTTTCCACAATAGCTGCAATGGTTAGTCGAAGCAGTACTTCTCGGGGTATTCCAGTCCATCTCGGTACGTATGCGTGATGCACGGGGTCTTCCTTTCTTTCTAATACGGCTCGGGTCTGGCACTAATGCCAGATTGTCAATTTCGGGCCAGTAATCCGGATCCCCCAATGGATGAAACATGTACCGATAGCACTGAAGTGTTCTATCTAAAGTGTAGAATTCATCTACCATTGTATTGTAATCAATTGCATCTTTCTGACAAACTGCGATCACATGTGAACATGGGATTTTTATCTCTTGAAATTTTCCACATGTGCATCTTCGCAGGTTTAGCTCGACCTTGAGTTTGTGGCCCCCCATTTTTCTGGATTTATCATATCCTGTTTTAACTTCAAAGATTCCGGAATCAGAGTCGAACCGAGTAACCTCATGCCTATTTGCAGCTTCAATGTATTTTTGGAGAATGATGCATGCATATTGAGTATATCTCTATCCCTCCACCTTTTGTGCCTTATATGTAGTTCTTCTCGTATCAAAATATTGGACTAATTGATAAAATTTCTTATTCATCATAGCTTTTATAGGCAGCGCACGAAATCCCTTCAGCATCCCGTTAACTGATTCCGCTAAGTTTGTCGTCATCACTCCATATCTCTTTCCTTCATCATAAGCTTTGGTCCATTTATCCCAAGGAATCTGATCACACCATTCAGCTGTTTGTGGATGCAATTCCCTCATTCGATTCATGATGTGTAGAAACTTTTTCTTTTGGTTCTCGTAGGCTGTACATTACAATAATAATAAGTAATTATCACACAATTTGAAAGAAAAAGCAATTTTCTTAAATTACATAATTTAGAAATTTTACTTGCCATCTGAATAACTCTTTTGCCTTCGGCATCTTTGAAGTGTTTATTGTAATTGCTGAGAATGTGCCGAATGTAAAATCTATGATAGCCATGTGGAGGACGCCACCCATCAGTCTCCATTGCTTTTTGAATCCCAATATGTCTGTCCGATATTATGCAAATATCGTCTCGGCCATTAGTGACATATATCCTCAGCAGATCCATAAACCAAGACCAATCATCAACAGTCTCCCGATCGACCACTGCAAATGCCAATGGAAATATATGATTATTCCTATCAAATGAGGCTGCACATAGGAGCGTTCCTCGATATTTGCCGTATAAAAAAGTTCCATCAACAAAAATCACGGGACGATATCTTTTGAAGCCTTTAATTGTCTGTCTATAAGTCCAGAACATTCGGTTGAAAATCTTGCAAGTCCGATCTTGGCCCATGCAATCCTCGATCACGAAATGAAAACTTGGATTCACTAGTTTCGTCATATTCATGTACTTTCTCAACTCACCATACGAGTCATCTCATCCTCCAAAAATTTTTGCAATCGCCATTTGTTTCGCTAACCAAATTTTACGATAACTTGGTTGGAAGCCCACTTTATCTTTAATCATCGCCATTAGTAGTTTGATTTTTATATCTGGTTGGGCGGCAACATTGCTTCTACTTGGCTAGAGAGGTGTTTCTGATTAAGTTGCCGATGATCTGTTGACATTTGCGGATTACGACATATATGTGGCCCACTGTATTTAGTTATTTTCCAAAACAGGTCACCCGCTTTATTCAATGCACGGAGCCTCCAATCACACGGTTCGTTTGGATTACCGCATTTGATAACATATTTTCTTTTCTTTGTCTCTTCACTGCGAAAGTGATGATTTCTCAACAAAGAATATTCTTTTGCAGCCAACTGCACTGTATCTCGTGATGGAAATAACATTCAAACACGAAATTCATTGGCTAGATCAAACAACATATGACTCGGCTTGGTTCTTGTATCGACTTGCATCATATCATAGTCAATCTCTGAATAGGGCGGTGGATATACCAACGGCAAAATGGGATTACTACAATGGCTGTTGTAGTAAGCATTCATATCGCCACTTTCGTCATTTTCTTCATTGCTATCGTCACTACCCAATCATGAATCATCTTCTTCATCATTATCATCATTGTCGTCGTTATCATTATCCACAACAGTATCATCGTGATGCATGTCCTGATTATCGACATTTGTCTCATCTTTACCGACATTGGAACCTTCCCCAATTGAATCATTTATCGGTTAGTGTTCATCTACAGTAACATAAAACTGTAGAAACCCCATATGACTAGTCAAATGTGCAAACTGTTGGATTCTGTTAACCATGCTATCATTATGCACATTCACAATGTTAAACATCACATATCCAGTTGTTCCAACCGGTTGTCTAAACATCAGACTGGCAATAAACTGATTTTCTGTTACATTCAACTCGTGCTCAATCGTATCACGTAACTCATCAAATGTCGATATGTTTCCAAACTCAAACATAGCACATTGTCCACCTTCGTAATCATATCCAAATTGATTTCGTACTATTGTACCTCCCAATTGTACAGTCGCAAAAGATGTAGACATTCTGCTAAACAAACAATTTACAAATTATTTTACATGTAAAATTTTTTAAATTTTTTTCTTTACACATTAAGAAATGAACATTTTAACTATCAATATAACAAATGAAATAAATAGGGTCAACGAAAAATATTTACGGACTTAGAAATGAATGAAGGAACAAAATCATCAACAATAACATCTACTCAATTAATTGATAAAATTCTAATTTTTAAGTTTTTCGAAATTTTCTTTGTGAAATGTTTCCTATTTTCTTAGAAAATTTTATGATTTGGATTATCATTTTTAATTTTTTAATTGTTAATTTTTATTATTTTCTAGTTGGATCAACTAGATCAACCGGACACGGGCACCCAGGAGTTTGACCCAAATACGGCGATGCTTCCATTTTTAATATTATCTATTATTATTATTTTCCTTTTAAAATTTACTTTTTCCTTTTCTTTTTTTTCTTTCTTTTCGCTATTCATTTTCCAGATCGGGTCGGTTCGACCCAACTCACAAAACTGAAGAGCGGGCCCAAACCCACTCGTGTTTGAACGGGAACTTTCACCATAGAGTTTTGTGCAATTTTTTTTGTTTATGATTTTTTTTGTTCATTTTTTCCTAATTTTTTTTTATTATGTTCGAACTTTTTATTATTACAGAGACAGATCTTCTGGTCTACGTTTGCCTACCCGGCTAGTCCATGTCCCTTGAATTAGGCAACTAAAAATAACGGCTCAGATCTAATTACCACATCCTACAGTCCAAATCTAACCACGATTTTACACAAAATTTTTCCTGAGACATGTACATTCAGTTATTAATTTAGTATTCTTATAATCATATTTAATTAACCATACAAAATTTCAAATATATGATGAAAATACGATTTAATAAGCACAAAATTTTTCCTAAGACATTTATCAACCTGCAAAATAGAGATATCTGTAGCGCAAAAATAAGATATTTTAGGAATAAAACAACATAATTAAGAATGTTGTTATTATTTTTTCAATATTTTTTCCCAACTTTTTTTTTTCGAATTTTTCTGTTCTTTGGGATAATTTTTTTATTACAAACAAATTATATGGTAAAGGTTTGTCCAGGTGGGTAGCCCACGTTCATTACATTTCGCAAACGGTCTACATCTAATAAGATTTTTTCGCAAATTTTATCGTTAGATATGTAGATTCAGTTATTAATTCAATAATTTGAAATTCATTTTCAATTCACCCTCTACAATTTCAAAAATCATGATAAAATACGGGTTAAATACGGACAAAATCTTTCGTGAGACATAAATCAATATGCAAAATAGAGATATGAGTAGTGCAAAAATAAGATATTTTTCGGTGCAAAACAAACATATATGTAGAGCAAAAATATGATATTTTTTGGATTAAACAGCATTTAAAACATCACAATACAACAGCGCATCAGTGATTGCACAGTACTAAAATATAGCATATTTTAACAAGGATATAGGCATTACCTTAATCAAAAAATCGTGCGTGTCTCAAGATGGGAGAAATTGATACTTTCACTCTTATAACTTCTCTGCTGTGTAAAAAAAATTGACGTTATAGATAATAAAATGAAAACTCAAATGCCGGAAAAAAACAAATCATAAAGTGAATCATTACCTGGTTCAATAGCTAGAAAATATTGACGGAATAATTGACTGTGGATACGGAGACGTTCGAAATTGACGAACGATTTTCAAATTTATCTTTTCTCTCTCGATTTTCTCTCGATTTTCTCTCTGCTTTCTTTCTATTTCTTCTCTGTTCCCTCTCTTCATCTTCGCAAAATAAACAAGTTGTTTCTCTCCTGCTTCTGATGGGTTTTTAATAGAAGCCTGATACTTCAAAATCCTTCACGTGAACGATTCAGAAGCCTAAGCTTATGCGTTCAGAAGCCTGAGCTTCTGACTCTTCACGTGAAGAGTCAGAAGCCTACCTTCGAGAAAGGGGGGCCTCTCTGCTCCGCAGTGGAGTCAAAAGCCGGCCTTCTGGGAAAAAAAGAGGGGGGCCATAGGGGAGCTGCCGAAGTTAATTGGGGGGAGGGGGTGGGGGGTTCGGCACCACAGCTGCCGAACAGACCCTTTTTTCGCATTTTCCAGCAAAGGAGATCCAAATTGATAAAATGAAATTTTCTTTTCCTAAGTTCGTAAAAAGTCCAAGAAGGGGGGGGGGTGGGGGTGGGGGGGATTTGTTTATGGACTTGTTCGGCACATATAGTGCCGAACAAATATTGAAATATTGAAATAATGACCAAATCTACAGGAATAACGAATAAATTTGTGGGAAGTTAGTAGTGCTGAGCTCAAACCATGCGCGCCCTACTAATGCAGAGTTATTCCCAGTCCATTTGCTGTCGTTCTTAAGAGTTTCATGAAAGAAAGAAAGGAGAGGATGGTTTCTTTTGTCCAACAGGACAACGCCGAACGTGACGACTATCTTTGCTGCCACGGTGAGGACAGAGAATCTGCATTCATGGGAGCAACTCCGGCGAAAGATATGGTACACAAACTCTGGCCGTCTCTCTTCCTTCTTCTTTCTCCTCAGTTGGCCAAGCTCCAACCATTCCTTTTTTTTAATTCCTCGATCGCTGTTTTTCACAAAGATTGTGATTTTTTCTTCCATTCTATTAGAATTAGCTTTAAAGACTGCGCATTTTAAATGTCAACAAATCCAAATAAGGTTCAAAGTCTACGCTGGTTTTAAATTCTTGTAGGCGACTGTTTGCCTACACTGTGGGGACCATGGCTTTGAAGAAACTTTGATCTATTGTGATGGCTGCAAGAAATATGCCGTTCATCGGTAAGATCGCCCTCACACCCTTGCGCTCGTGTGCATGATGCAAGTGAATGCTCATCGTTAGAAATCTTGACTGTCGGTCTTTTTTCTCGTTTTTTTCCGGCTATTGCCTAGAAACAGTAATTTTCCATGGCGACGTTCTTTGGTTTTGCGAGGATTGTTAACCCAAGATTGAAAAGGCTGATACGAATGGGGAATTTTGTACTCCCATGGGGGGGAAGAAGAAGAGGAGGACTAAGAACTGGAAGTGGACGAGGGTGAAGAATGGAAGAAAGAAGAAAATGGTCAAGGATGAGGAAAGAGAGCCATCCTTGGTATCGTCTTGCTTAGAGTTTGGGCAATCTATTTTTTCAGTTGATTTTTTGCGCGTGTGAAAATTGAAGATTAGGGTTTGTACGCTTTTCCAGGCATTGTCACAATTTATTGACCATATTGCCCCCTTCTTTTTCTCATCCGATGGTCCTCTTCTCTTTCCCTCTCTGTCTCCTCTCTCAACGGACCATCACCAACGTAATAAGAAGAAGACTATTACGTCAACGACAACGAAAAAGAAACCACAATGACTGTAAATTGCTCGCTCACTCGCTCCACAATGATTTGGCGACGGTGATGAGAGAGAACCAAATTATTGAAATTAATTTTTTTTATTCTCATTTCATAAAGAGTACGTGAAAAATAAAAGGGCGATTGCGGAATTGGGGGACGAAATGCCTTTCTTTGTTCGGCACTACAAGTGCCGAACAACTACCCTCCCCCCCCACCCCAACCCCTGCCCCCCCTTGTTCAGCACCAATTGCGCCGAACAAGCCTCATTCTCGTAATTTTCGAATCGAAAAACTCAAATCGGTAAAATCTTAAAAATTTAAATCCATTTTTGTAAAAAGCCCGTTGGGGAGTGGGGGAGCTCCATTTAAAAAAAAAAGTGGTTTTTCATAGAGAGCAAGCCTCACCCACATCCCCACCGGCTCAGCCCCAGCCCGTCGCATGCCTCCATCGATTCCGTGTTACGACCGCCAGCCATCAACCTCCCTCGCGTGAGCTCCGGTTCCTCCCGTGACATCCCCGAGTGGAGCTCAGTGGAGAGGGAGGTCGGTGAGCGGAAGAAGAGCTCGTGAGTTAGAGGCTGGTGGCTGGGGTTCCGGGAAGGAGACTTTTTTCTGAGAAACCAAAAAAAAAAAAAGGAAAAAAATGAGCGGTAGAGCTCTAAAAACCGAGAACTCCAAAACCGACCATTGTTCGAGCTCCCGGACGACCCAAGGAAGCTCTCCAACCCATCAGCGTAGCTCCACGACCCCCGAAACGGTAAGCACCATTTTTGAGCTCGCAGAGCTCCGTTAATGGCATGTTCGTCATTTCTCGCGTTTTCTTCGGTTTTTCTGTCTCGAACTTGCCCTGAGTGTTCACTGACTGCGTACCTATCCTCTTTTCGCATTGACATTGCATAAAAACCACCGAGTGGACCATTGAACCCGTGAACACATCTCGAGCTTGTATGCTCGTCTTGCGCCAAACCGAAGCCCTCGGTTGCTCAGGTAAGCTCCCTCCGACTTCCACGATGTTGTTTGATGTGTTTATTCGGTGGTTTAACCATGGAAATGGTTAGGTCGTTAGCTCGCCGGAGTTTACCTCTCGGCCGATGTAGTTTTGAGCTAGTGTTAGGTCCCTCAACAGCTGAAAATGGCAAATATGGGTGTTAAAACAACTCAGGGTGGGTCTCGGTGAAAAAAGCGGGCTCAAAATGGTTGGTTTGGGTTTTGACCAAAATTTTCCGGTGAGTTCGCCGGAAAAGTTTGGCCGCCGGCGACCCTCCGGTCGTCTTCTCCGACGGCCAAGTTGACCGGTCATCCCATGTTGCTCCCCAATAATAATAATAATAATAAAACAAAAGAGGAATGGGGGCTAACGTTTGAAGGGTGGGGGCAGTTGCAGTAGAGCTTGGGAGGAGAAGACCCACGAAGAAGACAATGTGAAAAATAGAAAAAAAAAAAAAGAAAATAGAAAGAGAAAGAAAACGTGGGTTATTGAGTGAAGCTGCAGTGATAATCAAGTCGGTTTGTCCTTGAAGCTTGGTTAAATCTGTTGTTGGGCTGGTTCGTGTCATTAAATTGAAGAGGGGCGGATGGGCTATTCGAGTGGGCTGCTGCTGGAGAGTGGGCCGGAAGAGGCTTATTGGGCTTTAGGTTTGATTGGGGCTTTAGAATAAAAATTTGGGCCTTTTTCTTTTTTTTTAATTTAGAGGTGGATTTTCATCTTGACATGTATAATTCATCAACATTCCAAGTATGTTATAATTGAAAGTGATCTGTAAACTTTTGTATGATTGCTTTGGGCATGTTCTTTGAGTGTTGGAGATTTTCTTGATGGTTTTCCATGGTCTCTACTCTATCCACATCAAGAAACTGCTTCACCTGGGGGACATTATTTCCACAGATAAAATTATCTGACAGCTGTATTGAGGTTGTGTTGTCTATACATTTGCAGACATTCATACGTGAACAGTGATTGATTCTTTTAGCCTATATGTTACTATCTCGCTGATTAGCTTTAAGACATTTAAACATAGCTCCAGGATATTACTGAACGGGTGCTTCTGATGCACTACCTAATGATTAAAGGTTATTGTGATCAGTTAAGCTCATCAATTTCATGTGCTCTCTTCTGTGATGTTTGTCTATTTGTTTTGTTTGTGTTTGCAAGAGTTTAGTTTCGCTGATGCTTCTGGCTGGTTAATATTTTGTTGTCCATGTTTGAAGGCTGGCAATCTCGTATCCAAGAGACAGCTGCTGATTGGGATGAAGACTGGGATAAGTTTGAAGAATAAGGTATGATATTTTTCATCTGCTGCGTTTTTTTTTTTTACAATGGATTTTCCTTTTCTAGGTTTTTTAATTGGAATTGGTCAATAATATTGAGCTGTGACCTCTCTACTGTCTCATCCCAATGTAAGGAGGATTTTATCATCGAGCTTGCATACAGTTATTGGTAGTTGGGATGCAGTGAGATACGGTCTGACATAATTCCTTCATAGATTACATGATGCATCGTAACTTTTTTTTTTTTGGTCGAACGGTGCATTACAAATTTAATTGTAAAGGATTGTATGTAATGGTTATCAATGGTTCTATCATACTTTCCCAGTTCTGTAGATTTTTATTCAATACAACGCTTCTTCAGTTTTTAATGATGTAGCTCTGTACCATCGATGCAGGTTTCACGTTGTCAAGGAGTTCACGCTTGATGTACAAAATGTCATAGCACCCCCTAAACAGAAATTTTCATCAGCTTAGGTAGTTAAGCCATCTGCACCTAAGGGCCCAGTTGTCCCTTCATCACCTCATGCAGATGCGGACAAAGAGATGCCTTTGACTTCAGATGGGCATGTGGTTGAAAATGGAATACACCACAACAGAAATGAAGATGGCACACCCAAAAGCGCACTGAGCAGTCCTGCAACTACAAGTACGATTGAAAGTCCCTCTAGAGATGTTGCGGATTCTGGCTATGGAAAGACAACCACCGTGGATTCTTCGTTGCATTATGACAAAGAAACTCAAAAGGTAAAAAATATTACGACAAGACAATGCCACTTATGCAAAGAGAGTAGGTAAACCTTTCGGTAGTTCCACTTAGCACATACCATGAGTAGATAGTAGAGGTAGAATGCAGTTTGCTGTTACGTTACAGCAACCACTGTCATTTCTTAATTTCGAAATCTAGGTCCTCCCTTCACTACTGTTAGCTCATCTGCTTATTTGCACATTGTCATTGGAGAACTTCATCTGCGTTCTGGTTGATGTAGGACAATGCTAGATGCCGAGTCCCAAAGCAGTGAGACACCGTGATTAGATTGTGAATTTGAAGAGAACTCAAAATGAACGATAACTCAGAACGAGTACATCCTTTTAGGCATGACACCTCTATAAGCATCGCCCCTAACGTTTCGTAGGCATTAAACCTGAGGGAAGAATTGCATGACACAATTCCGAGGTTGATATGTGCTACAGTTTGATATTTTCATCAACTTTTAATATTAATGAATATATTCCTCCTAGAACTTGAAACGGGAAACCTTATAAGAAAACATCATTCGTACTATGAACAGAAGTAAGAAACATGATACTCTAGTTCAAATAAAAGGTTGAAATTAGAATCCTAATGAAGCTCAAAGTCTAATAGATTGTTGACTAACTAAATTTGGAAAAGAATCTGAATCCTTTAGGACTCTCGGTCTAGTTGTGATGCGATGCCAAAGGTCAATGTTTGCTGAAAGTGATTGTAGCATTGGTATTTTGGTCTCAAACCACTCATTTGACGTTATGGCTGCATAACTAGTTCCACAATGCTTGGTGGTTGGTTGTTTATTTGTCTCTTTCCGGACACTGGACTAATGCTTCTTGATTATGGCATATGCTCCCCCCTTAACTGTTTAGTTGAGTTGTGAGTCCCCCCTAACTGTTTATTTGAGTGATGTTAGCAAAAATGAATCGGTAAATTAAATGCAGATGGACTAGTGTTCTTTGATTCGAGATTATAGCGTTCATGTTCCCCTTATGCGCTACTGTACTCGTCACAGCTTTCAATGAGGATAGTTTCCTGTAGTATGATCCCAGCGGGGATGTGGTTTCTGTTTGATATTCTGTATCGGAAGAACATATACATTTATGTAGTTTTAGGTGTATTTAAGATACCCTAAGAAAAGAGTTAGACCTAATTTGAATTTAACAATGGCTTGGTACTTAATGTTCATTCATAAATAAAATAGCCCATTAATGTTTTTCCTTTTTTTCCTGTTAGAAAGGAAAATTCTTTTCCAGCTCAAAAGGGCATTGTTATTAGATCTTTTTTCACCTTGCTTTATATCATTATACCTCACATCCTTGATCTTTGTGGTGTGGGAGGTGGAGCTCTATTGTTACGGTGTTCTCAACTTCAGCAAGCCAATCTTACTTTCACTGACAAATGCATGTGTACTTTTACCACATGTAGTGATCATGAGGCTGCCGGCTCTGTTCTCTCTGGGTATAGGACTTTTGATTAACCAGCATGGGGAACATTCGACACTAATGATGATGTAGACTCTGTGTTTCAATCCAGTAAGTTCCAGCAAGGTAAGATAACTTTTTGTACCATCTAATGTATGCTTACGTGTTCCGAAGGTTGGTTACTTAATGCGTGGTATATGTATGCTCAAACGATAATAGAGGCGTCAAACAGGTGGGTCAGGTCGGGTTTGGGTCGGGTCGAATATGGTCCGACCCATATTGATCCATCTAACCCGTCTTGACCCATATTTAATGACCCATACCTGACCCGACCTACAACTGACCTATACCCGACCCAACCCATTTTGACCTGTATTACCTCATTTAACCTATTTTAAGCACTTTACCTGTGTTTATTACTTGGCTAAAAACTTCACACCAAATAAAAAAAGTAAATTAAACAATTAAAAAAATTAAAATTAAAAAAATTAAAAAATCTGTAAATTCAAATGCTTATAAATAAATAAAAAAAGACTGACTAAATACTTATAAATCAATACAACCTATGTAGGGGAAAATGCTAAAATAAGACAATAGCGATAAAACGAAACGAAACAAAACAATTGCAACCTCATTTGTAATTAATCCATATGGAATAAAAGATTGACTAGTTTCCCATATATATAATCTCTAGTTACAAGAGCAAGTTTCAGCCGAATACAAATTGAGAAGAGCTCCACGTCTCTCGAGTCTCTTAGACCTTCTTATATTAATGCTCCGGCCCTTTTCATCCATAGTTTTGTAATGACTCAAGCACAAATCGACCTAGGCCAAGCCCATGGAGGAGTAGTAAATGTTCATATTCGGAGTAATCATACAGGTCAAATCTTGCGTACATGTTCAACAGACCTTCAATACATGCAAAATTAAATTGGGAAAGGAAAAACAGATGGTCCTAGTGTCCCAAGCCCACTAGGATCAGTTTCAAGCTTCAAAAAAAGAAATCATGAAAGGAGGTTTTTAATGAATTTCTAGTGCAAAAGCAAGAATGGGATACATAAAGGTTGCAATATACTCAAATGCACAGGCATTTTTTGGCCTACAAAATCATAAGATTGCTAATGATCAACAAAGAAGAGGATGGACTTGTACAAGGATTACGCATCAACTGCAAATGATTACACTGAGCCTTATAAATGTAGGTAGAGTTTAACATGGGATCTTGAAATAGAAAACTATTTATAAGCAACAAATCTTACTTGCTAGGGGGTAGCCGGGCCCTAGTACTTCTGCACTCACAAATGAAAATCTTATCTCCGCATTGATACCAGTGCATATGCTTCACCTGAGAATAATCTAAATAAGACATAATGTCTGACTATTTGTTGAAGTGCACAAATCAGTGGAAAGCATAACTAAAATCCCCAGACCTACTCAATGAGTGCAGATTATAGTTTGTAACGATTTTCCAGCAAAAGTCTATGTGGCCACAGAAGAAAAATTGATAATAAATTGGTTAATGAGTTAAAAAAATTGATAATAAATTGGTCAATGAGCTAAAATACAACCATTCACTCAAAGCAAAGTTTGCAGCAGAAAGAGCCATCACATGATGGGAAGCTAGTGATTGGGACTTCCATATAGATCCTACCATCCAGAATTTAACAAAGATTTAAAAACCCAAAAACTTTCTTGTTGCAAAAAAGTCCAAGGTCAATCCATCGTAGTATTCATTACAAGGACAAACACTTAAATACCATTAAGAGTCATTATCCTCCCCATTACAACCAATGATATGCAAGAGTCTTCGCTATGTGAAAAGTTTCTTCCTTTATCACCTGGATCAATAACTCCAATTTTGCAAATTGAAAATAGGATCCCATCATCATGTCCATGCCCTACTAAGATGGAAAACTTAAACATATTCTTGTGACTAAGGCTTTGAATAGCACCTCAAGCTTAGCAACTTACCCATTAGTCACTCATCATGTATCTTATAATATTTAATTGAACTGGCATCAACAAGTAATTATCTAGGAATAGCCAAGTACCAAACAATTGCAGGTATATTATTTCTAAGGAAATCTTCAATTGTGGTGAAAGCAGAAAATTGAAATATGACAGACAATATGTTGGACATTTCCGGGAGTGAAACTTGATGCTGACAGCAGAATTTATTGGATCAACCACAGTAAGTAAATTATCTGCTAAAGCATCTCCAACAAATACTACCATAACACCATTGCATAAAGTGATTAAGAGTAGTATTTGAAAATTCAGGATAGTAACGATGATAAATTAGTGGATAGTAACGATGATGTTGAAAGTTTAAGTTGAAGGACATGCCATACAATCCAATGCACAGAGAGAGTGAAAACTAGCTCTACATCATCAACTGGAATTATTGTACGCTATCTTTCATCATACACTATCTTTCACAGCTATAACTGGGAATAAATTTCTGCAAGTAATCGGAAGGCAGAAAGGTTCCCAACCTGGTGTACCACAGCTGAGCTAAATTGCAGGTCCCGCAACACTATAGAAAGCACTTCCTTAATTTTTGCTTGAAACCAGAGAAATCAGAAAATTCAATTTGGAATCTGCTAGATTCCCTGGCAAAGAAAAACAGAAAAACAACCAAGAACCCATTCTCTAGATTCTGGATACATGCAGTCAATGCAAAAAAGCTAAACTTACAAGAAAACAACGCAAGCTGGTTGGAAAGGCATATAACTAACGACAAAGAATCCACTGAAGAATCTAGGTAAATACCTCTCCCATCAGCAACATGTCTAAGCTTACAGAATTTCACCCCAATAAATGGTATAACGCAGAACTCTTTAACTACTTAAGCTAAATCACATTCTAAACCCTAACGAACTACAACAATAGAAATCCTCGCATAGCATGGATGATTGAAGGGAGCAGAAGCATTTATAGGCTAGAAGTTGATCAGAGAAGTGAAGGACACTTGAAGTAGTAGCCAACTCACCTTTACTTTGTCTGGTCTGACCATTGCACCGTGAAGTGAAGGACACTTGAAGTAGCGTGTCCCTTTTACCCTGCAAGTTGCAGGCTGCAACAGAATGTCCAGCAAGAAGACAAATGCGCAGGGCCAGCCACAGGGAAAAAAACTTAATCATGTTAACACACGACCAGATCCCACCGAATTCAACCCACAGAAACTGACATATGATCTTCACAGGCATGAAAACGATTTGAATTCGATTCAAACAAAGCCTAAGCTGAGCAAACTGAGCAACCGATTCGTCGACTCTCGACAGATGAGATGGAGGTCATTTGGAACAAAAAAAAATGGGGAAAGCCCACAAATCGAAACGCGAAAATTACCTCGAATTAGAGAGAGACGGAACGAGAGAGAAGATTGCGAGCGATGGAGGCGCGTGACGGCTGCTTGTGTTTTGCGACTTGCGACTTGCAGCTGCAGGGCAAGAGATGCTTGCAAAAAACTGGGTTGGGTAAGTTCAATACTTGGACTTGCAAACCTTGGGTCGAAAATGGGTCAAAAGTGGGTCGAAAATGGGTTTTCTGTGTGGCCCATATTTGATCCATTTAATTTTACCTCAGCATTTTAAACCCATTTTTAGTGGCCTTCCAAAAGTTGGTGACCCATATAAGACCCATTTTTTTTTATATAAAAAATGGGTCAAATATGGGTCTATGACCCATATTGACGGCTCTAATCACAACCCATTCTACAACAACCAATCTAAAGCTCCAAAATACATCTATAACAACCAATCACAGCCCCAAAATGAAATACATTATTACCCATGAAATTAACTAATCCACCAAATAAAATCTACTCTCTTTTTTGTTTTGTTGAAAGTTGGCTTCAGTAAATCTTGTTCTTTGCAAAAACCTAGCGATGATTCCATAGAAGTTCTTACCACCAATAATTACACGCCAATCACATAGTACAAACTTCTTCTGACCTACAAGATTGACCAGCACTCAAGTTTTTTGTCATATGCCGCATTGTGTTTATATTGTGCTTGAAATTATAGTAGAATGGACTCATCATAGGAAAATGTCAAACAAAAAACAAAATAAATGGCTAATGCGATTGCTAATCTAGAGTTTGGAAAAAATCACATAAATTTTCTCTGCTTTGACAATTAATGAAATAGGGATACAGAGCTTTTGACCAACCAACTGTTACATGAGATGAGGACTCTAACTTCAAATTGCACAAGATCCTTGTAACTAATTCTTAAGGAGCATCCAAGATATAGATTGACATTCAACTATAAAAGCTTGGACCAAATGATTTCAAAAGTAAAATTTAAGACATTCTTGGATTGTTATGTGATGCAGCATTGAACCAGAGGGCCAGGTGGTTGCATGATCTCCACATCAATTTGCTAAAAAAATCAGAACCCAAAGACATTCTCCACTTTCTCTGAATTTGCCACGAAAAAAAAAATGGCACCTTCCCGAGGAAAGTGATCGGTGCTTTCTAGTGGTAATCTCGCTCAGCATGATTCATGGCTTAACAATAGCAATGTCCAGCTCCTATAAAGCTCAATAACAACACACATCAGCTGAGCAGCTGAATAAAATCGAGCTTTATGAACAACCCAAAGATTGGACATTCGAAACTCCGAAAAATACTCAACTGAAATCTGCAGTAATCTTCAAAATCGAAACGAAACATTTCTAACAACCGAAACGTCGATAAATCCGTGGAAAAACGAAGAAGGCAGAACAGACTCGCCAGCGACTCGATCGAACAGCAAAGATCCAGACAGAGAGTCAAAACCGGAGAGGCACGACGAGCAAACATGCAATTCTAATGATCGGCAAATCAAAAATGAAACCAAAAAACAACGACAGAGTTAAAGCTCGCGGACGACGAACCTGAGAAAGAAAAGACGACAAAGCACAGTTAGAGACGATGACGAACGATGAAATGAAACTGGTGAGGACCGACAAGGATCGGGTGAGAGCGATTTCCTTGAGCAGCCAGGAGTGGAAGAAAAGAACACGAAAAATTGAAGAAAAACCCTAGGCCTAAGTTAATTTGGGAGATTTTATCTAGTTTTTTACCCAAATGACAAAATTGCCCCTGTTGTAATGGTTGGAAAATGTTGGCCAGTGAACATTTGGCCGGGCCAGCGAAATGAGACCCTTATTTGAGATTCATTGGTCACTTCAGGCCCTATTTAAAATAACATCCATTCTGGGCCCTTTTTTTTTTCGAGAAAATAACTTTACTTCATGCCCTTATTTAAAATTTTTCCTAAAATCAATTATGAAAAAGAGACTTTTTAGTTCTATATTATATCAAAGAATGTCTTTTTTCCATACTATTAATAAGATAATTTTAGAAGAAGCGTGTAAATCATTAAGAATATAGAATTTACTTTTCTTTAATACTCTTAAAAAAAACATGCGAAATACTTAATTATGGTAACTATCCTAAATAGAAAAAGGAGGAGTGGGACAAATTGCAATTGAAATATTGAGGCAATTTTTTCTTTTTAGTGTAAATATGGGTGAATTTAGCCATTTATAGAGTGGAAATAGCGTCGTCCTTAAAAAAGTCCATCTCGACTAAACAAAATCATCACGAATCATGGATTATCTCATTTAGTCATGGCCACAAGCCGAGTTGGGCCCGAAACCGGCCTATGACATAAGGGCTTGATTCCGATTTCTTAAATTCTTGAACCGAAACGAAAAAAAAAAATCAAAAGAGTCCTTGCAAAATTGCTCCTTCCCCACCTCTTTGGCTTGGTGACTGTTGGCAACTAGTGGTCGCCTTTTTTTTTCCTCTTTCTTTCTAACCTATGATATAAAATTATAAGTACCTCTCTCATCTCTCATTTTTTTTTCACACAAATTCTCTCTTCATCTCAATTCTCTCGAATTCTCTCTAACTCTCAAGTACATCCTCCAATTCCTTATTTTCGTTATTTATTATCTCCTTTAATACTTTCTTATTTATTATCTCCTTTCATACTTTATTTTTTTTTTTAATTATACCATATTTTTTATATATAAAAAAAAGGCAAGTAAGGATAGAAGATCCTTACTTGAGAAGATCCACTATCACCTAAATTATATGTACTACATTCATTATATTATTATATTATTGTGTTCTTAAATCCATGTTTGTATAATTTTAATATTTACCTCATTAATTAAACGTAAATATTCATAATATTTATTCAAATAAACACATGAATCATCTAATTTACAATGTTGATAAAAAAAAAACGTAAGCAACTAAATAAATAATAGGAATTTTCCTACATAATGTAGCCATTTTTTTCACTTTGTTCTAATAGTATCACATCATAAATCATCATTTTTATTTTCTTCAAAAACTCCAATAATATTAATACATTCTATTAAAAATAAATGTGTAGTAGGATAATAAATACTAAAGTATAAGTTAAATCATAATTTTTTTTAAAAATATCTTTTTTTTTGTAAATATCCCATTCTTGTGGGTATAAATTAATTTGAGCTATATTATCTAAAATAAATACACATAATAAATTTTTATATGTAAAAGATTCATTAAATAACTCATAAGTAGAACTCCAATGATTAGAACATCTCTCGAAAATCTTTTTGGTTTTTTTTCAATTTGCTTTACAAAATTTTAATCATTCTTTCATTATTTGAGAATGTTTCCATAAAAATTGAATTATCATTTTTATTGGGTGGAGAAAAATATCAAAATTTTTTAAACCATCTTGTACACATAAATTTAAAATATAACAAGCACATCTAACGCGAAAAAATTGTGCATCAAAAATGGGTTTACAAATCTTTTATAGTTCAACAATTGCCGCAATATTTGCCGCAGTATTATCAAAATCAATTGAAAAATTTTATTAAGCAAATAATATTCTTTTAAAATTTGTCTAATTATCTATAAATATTATTTATTGTATGGCTATCATCAAAAACTCTAAATGTAATAAATCTTTTTTGAATATTCCATTCATCATTTATTCAATGACATGTTATACCCATGTAAGAATGAACTAATCAACGATCACTCCAAATATCGATATATATATATACACACGTCCATTAAAATTCATAATAAATTTTTGTAAATATTTTTTTTCATTTTTTGTAAATAACTTTAATTATGTGTTTAAGTGTATTTTTAAGAACATGTTTTACTTGTGGAACACATGTATTTTGTATAAATTGATTAAAACCAAATCTTTTACCAAAATAATAAATATTCAACAAAAACAAATTTACCTAATTCATTTTTATAAGTTTTTTCATCATAACAAAATAGAGGAGTGTTTTTTTTTTTTGGGAAGAAATAAAGGAGGAGTGTTAAGATTGGCGTATCTAAAATTTATTATTACTTGGTGTCAACTTCCGCTTCAATTGGATGTTTCGTCTTAAAATGTTGATTAAATGTTCTATATCCAGCTCCATTGGTATACTTGTATTTTTCTCTATAATGTTTACAAACTACTCCATATCTTTTTGGAGCTATATCAAATCTTTCAATCTTCATGAAGTGGTCTCATACATCGGATGTAAACTTCCGCTCTTTTATTATTGACAATTCTTTGATACCGATACGAAGATGAAGACTCTCTTGCATTTAGCCTTGATTCATATTAGGAATAATGTTGATTTCAACATCCATATCAACTCCTCAAATTTCATAATCACGAGCACTAGAAGGATAATTGGATTTCCCTTCTTGCTCTTGCCTCTGCCACTAGTTCTATCCTTACTTGCCTTTTTTATATATATATAAAAATATGGTATAATTAAAAAAAATAAAGTATGAAAAAAGAATTTCAAATAAGAAAGTATTAAAGGAGATAATAAACAACGAAAATAAGGAATTGGAGGATGTACTTGAGAGTTAGAGAGAATTCGAGAGAATTGAGATGAAGAGAGAATTTGTGTGAAAAAAAAAAGAGATGAGAGAGGTACTTATAATTTTATATCATAGGTTAGAAAGAAAGAGGAAAAGAAAAAAAGGCGACCACTAGTTGCCAACAGTCACCAAGCCAAAGAGGTAGGGAAGGAGCAATTTTGCAATGACTCTTTTGATTTTTTTTTTTCGTTTCGGTTCAAGAATTTAAGAAATTGGAATCAAGCCCTTATGTCATAGGCCGGTTTCGGGCCCAACTTGGCTTGTGGCCATGACTAAATGAGATAATCCATGATTCGTGATGATTTTGTTTAGTCGAGATGGACTTTTTTAAGGACGACGCTATTTCCACTCTATAAATGGCTAAATTCACCCCCATTTACACTAAAAAGAAAAAATTGCCTCAATATTTCAATTGCAATTTGTCCCACTCCTCCTTTTTCTATTTAGGATAGTTACCATAATTAAGTATTTCGCATGTTTTTTTTAAGAGTATTAAAGAAAAGTAAATTCTATATTCTTAATGATTTACATGCTTCTTCTAAAATTATCTTATTAATAGTATGGAAAAAAGACATTCTTTGATATAATATAGAACTAAAAAGTCTCTTTTACATAATTGATTTTAGGAAAAATTTTAAATAAGGGCATGAAGTGAAGTTATTTTCTCGAAAAAAAAAGGGCCCAGAATGGATGTTATTTTAAATAGGGCCTGAAGTGACCAATGAATCTCAAATAAGGGTCTCATTTCGCTGGCCCGGCCAAATGTTCACTGGCCAACATTTTCCAACCATTACAACAGGGGCAATTTTGTCATTTGGGTAAAAAACTAGATAAAATCTCCCAAATTGACTTAGGCCTAGGGTTTTTCTTCAATTTTTCGTGTTCTTTTCTTCCACTCCTGGCTGCTCAAGGAAATCGCTCTCACCCGATCCTTGTCGCTCCTCACCAGTTTCATTTCATCGTTCATCATCGTCTCTAACTGTGCTTTGTCGTCTTTTCTTTCTCAGGTTCGTTGTCCGCGAGCTTTAACTCCGTCATTGTTTTTTGGTTTCATTTTTGATTTGCCGATCATTAAAATTGCATGTTTGCTCGTCGCGCCTCTTCGGTTTTGACTCTCTGTCTGGATCTTTGCTGTTCGATCGAGTCGCTGGCGAGTCTGTTCTGCCTTCTTCGCTTTTCCACGGATTTATCGACGTTTCGGTTGTTAGAAATGTTTCGTTTCGATTTTGAAGATTACTGCAGATTTCAGTTGAGTATTTTTCGGGGTTTCGAATGTCCAATCTTTGGGTTGTTCATAAAGCTCGATTTTATTCAGCTGCTCAGCTGATGGGTGTTGTTATTGAGCTTTATAGGAATTGGACATTGCTATTGTTAAGCCATGAATCATACTGAGCGAGATTACCACTAGAAAGAGAAGAAAGCATCGATCACTTTCCTCGGGAAGGTGCCATTTTTTTTTTCGTGGCAAATTCAGAGAAAGTGGAGAATGTCTTTGGGTTCTGATTTTTTTTTAGCAAATTGATGTGGAGATCATGCAACCACCTGGCCCTCTGGTTCAATGCTGCATCACATAACAATCCAAGAATGTCTTAAATTTTACTTTTGAAATCATTTGGTCCAAGCTTTTATAGTTGAGTGTCAATCTATATCTTGGATGCTCCTTAAGAATTAGTTACAAGGATCTGGTGCAATTTGAAGTTAGAGTCCTCATCTCATGTAACAGTTGGTTGGTCACAGGCTCTGTATCCCTATTTCATTAATTGTCAAAGCAAAGAAAATTTATGTGATTTTTTCCAAGCTCTAGATTAGCAATCGCATTAGCCATTTATTTTGTTTTTTGTTTGACATTTTCCTATGATGAGTCCATTCTACTATAATTTCAAGTACAATATAAACACAATGCGGCATATGACAAAAAACTTGAGTGCTGGTCAATCTTGTAGGTCAGAAGAAGTTTGTGCTATGTGATTGGCGTGTAATTATTGGTGGTAAGAACTTCCATGGAATCATCGCTAGGCTTTTGCAAAGAGCAAGATTTACTGAAGCCAACTTTCAACAAAACAGAAAGAGAGTAGATTTTATTTGGTGGATTAATTAATTTCATGAGTAATAATGTATTTCATTTTGGGGCTGTGATTGGTTGTTATAGATGTATTTTAGAGTTTTAGATTGGTTGTTGTAGAATGGGTTGTGATTAGAGCCGTCACTATGGGTCATAGACCCATATTTAACCCATTTTTTATATAAAATGGGTCTTATATGGGTCACCAACTTTTGGAGGGCCACTAAAAATGAGTTCAAAATGCTGAGGTAAAATTAAATGGATCAAATATGGGCCACACAGAAAACCCATTTTCGACCCACTTTTGACCCAGACCTCGTCCTTTTGGCGCATATTGATTAACAACATCAATCACTACAATAATTACCACTTCACATGATTCAAGTAAAAATTAAAAGAGGGAAGAGAAAACATTGGCCAACCTTGTCGTAGAGGGGCAAAAGGTAACCGTGTAGTCCGCTCCGGTACAGGTGAAGGTGCTCGTAGCGTCGTCGTAGGCGTAGCTGTACGACCGGGGACAGGCGGACTTGAACATCTCGGAGTAGACGGTGGGGCGGCACGTGACGGGGGAGTTGTACGCCCCGCTGCAGCAGTACTCGGGGGACCCGAACGCCTCGCACGCGCTCTTGCACGCGTCGCCCTCCCCGACCTTCAGTTCCGCGGGGCACTGCCGGTTCAGATCCGCCGAGCAGCCCGTGGACGCGCACGCCCCCGAGCCGCCGCTCCCTTCTATCAACATCGGCAAGTTGTACCTGAATAAAGACAAAAGAAATGGAAAAGATCTCATCTTTTGCTCGTTAATAAGACCCATGTGAAAAAACAAAACGAGGGTTGTTATGAAGGAAGGAAAAGAAGTATCATTTCCAAGGTTTTATTTTGTGGGGGGAGTTACCCGTCGACGAGGCTGACGTCGTAGAAGTCCTGGCCACCGGAGCCGAGGGTGAACTCGGCGAGGGTGGCTGGCGGGGCGGCGCCGAGGCCGTTGCACTCGAGCTGGCCGGAGCCACAGTCGCCGGTGAGGCAGGACCCAGAGAGGGACCCGTCGAAGCTGCAACTGGTGCGGCCCCAGAAGCGGCCGGACCAGCCGGTCGGGGCCTGGAACGTGCGGGAGGAGTCGGAGGGGAGCTCGAACCCGGTGCTGTCCAGGCTTGGGCTGCCGGCATTGGCCAGGATGCCGGGCCACACCGTGTACTGGCACCGGTTCACAAAAGTGAACGTGGCACCGGACGCACCTGGAAAACAACACAATCCCAAACACCAAAACATAAGTCAAAGCAGGAAAAACAAACTCTTTTCTACGGGGGAGTTCCGCGGTGGAGAAGGTGAATGTGAGAGAAACCGAAGAGAATGCTGTTAGTGTTACCTCTGGAGACGATGAGAAGAAACAGGGTAAGAGCATACGCAGGGGAGGACCACGAGCAACGACGGAGAGGAAGTAGGTGAAGATCCATGTGATTCTCAGCGGTACAAGCTTACGAGGCCGAGCGAAGAAGGGGTTTGAGCGGTTGCTCTGCAGCGAAAAGAGTGAGGCTGAGAAGGTGAAAATGTGGAACAGAGAGAGACAGAGGAATGGCCGGTGTGGGAGGAGAGGCTCGCAGTCGCAGCGAATGGCGGAGACAAGACCCGACCAGAGGCCGAGAATGGGAGCGATGCAGGGACGGAAAGCGAGAAGAAACGGCGCCGGAACGAAATGGGAGTGTGCTTTGGGTGTAGTGTTCGGAGCGCTTGTGAAGACAACAAAGGTGTCTTGTCTGGAGAAGCGAGCAGGTTGCACGGACCAAGGAAGGTGCAGGCTGAATAGGAGCTGCTGGCTCGTCGAGAGGGGTTCCTAAGTGGAGTGTTTTTTTCTTTGGGCTTTCATTTCGGTCCCTCAATTTATCCTTAATTTCATTTGGCTCCTTATAAAGAAAAATCATCTTACATTGAAGCCGCTTTTAAGTTTTAAGTTACCTGTTTAAATTTGGCAATCGATTAAAATTGGGCAAAAGGTACTTTTATCATCATAGATCAACCCTACTCATTGGAAGCTTTCTTTGTAAGTGATCACCAAGAATTTTCAAACCACACCAAATTTGCCTAATGCAGATGGTCAATTTTAAGTTATTGCATTTTTTAACATCGACCATCTGATCTTGAGAGCGTTATAAAATATGTGATTTTTATCCTATCAAGTGATCATATCATAAAGATGTAATCGTAAGCTTTCTAATGCCCAAAGAATCGCACCAATTGAATTTGAAATCAAGCAAGAATGTTCACTTCATTCAACACGACTATCCACTCGCAATTTTACTACATTCTCTGTCCTAACACATTTTAAATGATTGGACCAGAATTTCAAATGCAAGATTTCCATGGATACAAATATCGGATCAACTAGGCATTGGACAATAATAATTATAGGTGGTCCATATTCGACCTTTTTTTATAAATAAATTAGTTTCTAAAAAAATGTCAAAATAGTAATCGACTATTTCAGCTTGCGTTTGCACCTGGCTAGGGCACCAAACCAGTGCTACATTGATGCCAACTCTTGCAAGGCCACATCTCAACTAGCCGCAATTCAACCTAGTCGAGCATGTGGCTTCATAGGCATTGGGATAAACCAAACCAAGCCCAACACAAGATAGCTTATAAGCTACAAGGCATTCTTGGGCAGGCTATTGTCCCTGCTGCCTGTCGGTAAATGAATTGGGAGATGAAAGCACTAATATTATATATGTAGAGTTCGACTCTCGTACTATGCAAATGAACTTGGACATAGGAAAGACAAAAAAAAAAATACACGAGACCTCAAGGCATCACAACCCCTAAAACAGGTGGATTTCACATGGGACCCACTAACATCAGGAGTTCAGATTTAGGCTCATATGCATCCGAGATCACCTTAAAAATATTTGGTGGGGCTACACAGCGCTTTGGCATCATAACGTGGCCCATTTCCGGCCTGTCCAAGCACCCAGAGACGCCCTTTTGGCAGCATTTGTTGGTTTTTTTTTTATTAATTATTGGTTCTTTTCCATAATTTTCCAACTTATCTTGAAATTTTTCTCTCTTTAAAATTTTACGAAACTCTTGGTTTTCTCTTCTTCGGAAGTTCCCGTAGAAGTCGCAGACTCAAGATCTATTATATAATTTATCCTTAAAATAGCATTCCATATGTTTGAGTCAAATGTAAATTTCGTCGAACGTTCTCATTTCTATAAATACACTTGATAGTGATGAATTATGCTTAATGAGGTTTAGAGAAGCAAAACGACTCTTGTCAATCTTATCTCGCTGGTCATTAGAATCGTCCTTTTGAAGCTAAAAATCTGACTTGTTTAACTAATAGGTGCAATTTGACAACCTCTTGTAGCCTCAATGTCATCACAATTAAGTCCGGAGAGTTTAGGTGATGTGGCGTCGCGGAACAAAAGCCGCTTGGCTCAAAATTCGATTTTTTAGATAGGTACTTATTAGTGATTATTTCACATAATATGTTGGAGAAGGGAGCCAAATATCAAAGCATCGAGAGAAACATATGACACAAAAATTTTCCTCTTCTCATGTACATGTGAGGATATTGAAGTTAATGCAAGATTTACATTTATCGTTTTGAAGTTAATGCAGGAATTACACATGTTGGATCCTGGAAAAATAAGTTTTATCGGATGTAAGAACTATTTTCCTGCCTTTGATTAATAGCTGCATAAGTATAAGTGAGTCACGCACGCCCGTGGAGAAAAGATGAGCATAGTATGAGTTGCTCTGATATCTTCAAGAGTCGGGAGATAGAATTGATGGTGTCGGGAGACAGAACCGGTGGTGCCGATTCTCAATATTCGAAATTGAGAAACAGGCCATCCAATGAAACCGGTCAAATGAAAATAAAAAGTACAACGAAAACAAAAATAAGAAACCTGAGATTTTTGTTTTTTTACTATCCTTTCTTCGCCGGTTAGCGCATACATAGAGATCCTTGTAGAAGAATGAAAAGGCAGAGGAAGAAGATGACTCCGACAAATTTGACGAGGCAGTTCGGGGACACCACATACAACAAGGTGTTTGCGGGAGGATTGGCTTGGGAGACTCGGAAGGACAAAGCTATAATTCTGGAGAGCAATATCCATCTACACATGCCAATTGTCCCCATAAAAGCACTAAAATTGGCTCCCACAAGCATCCCTACTAAAAAGCCATCATCTTCATCGTATAAAAGAAATTAAAAATTGATAAATCTAGGTGGACAACCCATCGGTCCAATTCCCTCTTAGAACCGAAAACTGGCTCGCCTGAACACCGGATCAGGCACTGGTTCCACCTTGAGAAATCGGAACCAAACACTGGTTCCACCTTGAGAAATCGGGAACTAGACACCGATTCCACTTTGAGGAATCGATTTGGTTTAGTCCAATGCGGTGGATCCATTTTGCTCACCCTTAACTTAGAGTGTGCTTGTAAGCTAGTTTATGTTTGCATAATACTGCAACTTTTTCAAAAATATATTAAAATACATGTGTGAGTTGTGTTATAGGGGAACTTATGTAGTGAGGAGTAGTTTATATATCATAGTTGCCACATAATTCATCGACTTAAATTTCATAGTCAATATGGGTTAAACTAAATATGTTGACTAGTTTGGACTCGAAGTTATTTTTTGCGATTTCTCGGATTAAAGGTATCAATTTTTCATAGTTGTACTTTACCAAAAAAAAAAAATTCATAGTTGTAATTTTGCAATATTTCATAATTTCTCTTGGCAAACCAATCGTCCGACAAACGGATTGTGGAGCGAGACCCTGCATAATTCATTTAGTCAAAAGTACCTTAATACGTCATAAGCATTTCGACAAAAGCTACTTTAGACTCTTATAAATAAATATAATTGATGGTCAAAAGCACATAATACCTAAGTCTGAATAAGCCAAATAATAACATGACTCGAACGTTGTCGCGACCTAAAAAATCGGCTTCACGATTTTAGGTTAATGGATTACTAAATTAATTAATTAGATTAATTAAGTTAGCTCGAACTCTCCCAAGTTCTACCAAATCGTGACTTAAGTTTAATTTCAAATTATTTAAATTTAGAGCCGCCACTAACCATTTTTGGTAGGTTGGTTAGGTACCTAAATAAATTAGGGGGAGAACTAATTTATTTCTGCGAACCAGAGATTATGAGTTCGGGGACTTGGTTACGTTAGATTACTTTAACGCCCTTTCGGTACCAATTTCATGAAAGACTCATACTCGACAACTCGACGTTGATTGATTTCCCTTTCTTGTTATTTTATGATTTTTTTATTTTTTTATTTATATATTTTTTAAAAAAAATTAGATGAAGGCTTTTTATTATTTTTATTTTTTTTTGAATGGGATGCAATGTATGACATGTGAGGGCTAGCCCATATGCAGAACTCAAATTGGTAGATTGAACATGCAAAATTTTATTGAATTAATGAGATGCTTAGAACAATATTGTAAAAAAAAAAAAATTCTACACTTTAAATAGAACAAGCATGCGAAGACTAAAAAAATCTACTAAACTAGGTAGCATATTTATTTATTTTTTTTAAATAAAAACGCACAAATTAAAGTATCCTAACATGGACATGCTAAATATGGTACCAATGACATGCGAAATGACATAGTGAAATAAAATATGATGTGAGCATACAAAATAATGAGACATGTGAGATGACAATGTCATAATATGATATGCACGATTTTTTTAAGACAAAAATGGATGGCGGAAATAAAATAATGCTCGCAAATATGGACGGCAATGCAAAGGCGTAATATGTCATTTTTGAAAATATGGGACGTATGATGTGATATACACTACATGGGACTCTCCTTTTTTATTTATTTTTTTTTATGTATAAAAAGAAACTTTAGATTGCATGAGGACATTTTTATTCGATTTTTTTATGTGATGCTCGTCTATTTTTTATTATTATTAAGCTTGATTCCTCCAAAATTTGATCAAATATAATTTTTTTAAGAAAACTATCTCTTCCTAAGTTTTAATCTTAGAAAAAATTTCAGAATTTGAATAAGATATTAAACGAGTAGGCCTTAGACAACAAATCCATTGTTTTCCTATCTCGCAGCCCATGAATCCAGGACAATCTCTTTATTTCTCTTTTCCTGGTACGTTTGCTCCAGCTTTGATCCACTCAACATTTTTTATTCTTTTTTTTTATCTTATTATTTTATTCTTCTTTCTTTAGGGGTCTTACCGCGTCATCTTTTGCATGGGTTCTCTTCCTTATGATTTCCTCGCGGTGTCGTCTATACTAACAAAAATACCCGGCCATTTTTTTTTTGAGAAAACATATGATGCGGACAAACTCGGTAAAGCAATCTTACCTCCAGCCATGTCGCTGCGGCCTCATACGATGAAATCTTTTTATCATGCCACCGCACCTTCGGAAACGCTTAGGCGTCAACACGTCATCAGGTTTGCTCGTGGCGCCTTCGATTCAGCCTGCCTCGAAGAGGTAGTAAAGAAGTTAATAATCATCTTCTTCCAAGACTGAGCCCAATTTAACGACGAGAGCAAGGGTGGCTCTCATTCTAGGCTTGAGATTGCGGCGGACGTAGTAAGTAAGGCCATTCTCGAGCCTCCCATACTCGGTCCTGAACAGCTCGTCCCCGAGCGCGTCGTCCATGTCGATGGTCACCAGTTTTAACGACCGGAACCCGTGCTTCTTCCCGAGCTACGACGTCTCTGCGGGGAGCAAATCCATCGTCTCGCTCTCGCACTCCCTCTGGGAGTCACCGAGGGGTTCAGCTTCCAGGTCACATCCGTGAAGGGCTTCAAGATAAGGTTGCAAAGACCGTCGCCGAGGGCCCCTTCATATATTCCATCAGTAACTCCGGACAATAGTTAGACATGCCACCAAATTTTAGAGACGAAACGAACAGAACCCAGTCTCTCCAATGTACAATCCATCCTCCAAGCGTGGTTTGATGTCAGGGTTTTCTTTATTGTTGTAGAGTAGCGTGGCTGGCTCTCGGTTTCACGAGCAAAATCGAGAGGGCTCGACTGCATGTGCGTGCTTGGCTCGGTCAGCCTTGTAGTGTAGCCGTTGCTGCTGTTGCTTACGTGCGATGCGAGCAAACCATCCAAGCTTGTCCACTCTTACGAACTGGGCACCGTCGTCGTCGTTAAACGTTCTTGCTCCTCCCGTCGTCGTACTCTTCGTGAGCCGGCTGTTGGGGAAAATCCGGCAGCACTTCGCCTCTAATTGGACCAATCCAGGATAAAAATATTCCCCTAATTTCACAGATTTAATCCAGCAACAACCAGCATTATATCCAGATAAATACCATCATGCGAAATAAAAATAACACTCCAAAATTTACGTGGAAAACCCAAAACGGGAAAAACCACGGCCGACCCAAAATCTTCCACTAATCACCAAGAAATAGCAGGTATACAAAGGATCTTCGCTCTAGTCACACACTAGAGACTATACATCAACAATACAACAATACTTCATCACCACAAAGGTGAAATACTACACAAAGGGGCAAGAAACCCTAACCGCAATTGGAGAATCGGAGGAGAGTTTCAACGAACGAGAACCATCACCACGTAGGTCTCGGCCTCACGAACAACATATCCAAATTTGAGCCAATTCCGTCAACGTTTGGCCCTCAAATCTGGACTACAAAGAATTTTCTCTTCCTTTCTTTTCTCTCTCGCAGACTCTCGGTCAGCTTCTGTGTGTGTAAGAACCCTCTGTGTCTCCTCTCTTCTGAAGACTCTCTCTCTCACTTCTTTTCAAAACAAAGAGAAACTCACGCACCCATACACACACAAACACTATTTTTTTATCATTTTTTTTTCTTTTCCTCTTCTTTATAAACTATTTGTCTCTCACTTTCCTTTAAACAAATAATAAAAGAAAAGTTGCTGGGTCCCCCCACATGAGGGAGACCCAGCCGACAAATCTCCCCCTCTACCTCATGTGGGGAGTTCCATCATGCCCGCTTTGCTTCGACAGGAGTCAAGTTTCATCACCGGCAAGGCCTTAGTCATCATATCGGATCCATTGTCGTCGGTATGGACTTTCTCAAGCAGAAAGAGTTTTTCTTCTAACTTTTCTCGAACCCAATGATACTTCACATCAATATGCTTCGATCTTGAATGCAACACTGGATTCTTGCTAAGATAAATAGCACTCATGCTATCACAATATAAAACAAACTTCTGTTGCTTCAAGTCCAACTCTCGTAGGAATTTCTGCATCCACAAGAGTTCCTTGCCTCCCTCGGTGATAGCAATATACTCCGCTTCAGTTGTAGACAGAGTAATACATTTTTGCAATCTTGATTGCCACGAAACTGCTCCCCCTGCAAAGATCATCATATAACCTGATGTAGACTTTCGGGAATCACTATCACCAGCATAATCAGAGTCTGAATAACCATTCAACTCAAGCTTTCCATTTCCATAACACAAGCATAATCTGGAAGTGCCTCTGAGATACCTCAAAATCCATTTTACACCGTTCCAATGTTCTTTACCTGGATTTGAGAGAAATCTACTCACAACACCAACTGCATGAGCAATATCTGGTCTTGTACAAACCATGGCATACATCAAACTACCCACGGCAGATGCATAAGGAATTTTCATCATCTCTTCCTTATCTTTCTTACTCGTAGGACACTCATTACTACTCAACTTGAAGTGACCAGCAAGTGGAGTACTTACCGGTTTACATGTGCTCATGTTGAATCTTTCAAGCACCTTTTCAATATACTTCTCCTGAGATAGCCAGAGTTTCTTATTCTTCCTATCACGAGTAATTTGCATACCAAGGATTTGTTTAGCCGATCCAAGATCCTTCATCGCAAAAGCTTTACTCAACTCATTTTTCAAGCTCTTGATTTTATTAGCATCATGCCCAACTATCAACATATCATCCACATAGAGTAGGAGGATAATAAAATCATCATCTGAGAATCTTTTCACAAAGACACAAGAGTCAGAGTTGGTCTTACCATATCCATGATCTTCCATGAATGAATCAAACTTCAAGTACTACTGTCTTGGCGCTTGCTTGAGACCGTATAAACTCTTTTTCAATCTGCATACAAAATGCTCCTTGCCTTTAACTTCAAAACCCTCCGGTTGCTCCATGTATATCTCTTCTTCTAAGTCTCCATGAAGAAAAGCTGTTTTTACATCAAGCTGTTCAATTTCTAAATCCAGACTCGCAGCTAACCCAAGAACAACTCGAATAGAAGGCATTTTTACAACTGGTGAAAAAATCTCTTCAAAATCAATTCCCTTCTTCTGACGAAAGCCCTTCACAACAAGCCTAGCCTTGTATCGTGGTTGTGAACTATTTTCTTCCGTCTTCAACTTGTACACCCATTTGTTTGTGAGTGTTCTCTTACCCTTAGGCAACTTCACCAATTCAAATGTGTGGTTCTCATGCAAAGATTTGAGCTCATCTTGCATAGCTTCATGCCACTCATTCTTCTTATCACACGATATAGCCTCTTCATAAGTTTCTGGCTCTCCTGCATCGGTGAGTAATACATACTCATGCGGTTGATATCTTTGTGATGGTCTACGCTCTCTTTCTGATCTTCTAACTTGAGGTAGAATCAGTTCTTCTTGCTCAACTGGTTCAACTGGTTGCTCTTGCTCAACTGATTCACCTGCTTCCACTGAAGAATCAATATTCTGTGAGGATTCATCATCTTCATGATTTCCATGCGCTTCTCCCCCTTGATTTTCACCCAATACAGTTGGAGGATTTGGGCTAAAATTAACCCTCTGTTGAGCTACATTCTTTGGCTTCTCTGGCTTGTCGATATCTTCAATGGTTTGATGCTCAAAGAATACTACATCTCGGCTTCTGATGACTTTCTTTGTAGCTGGATCCCATAATCTGTAACCAAACTCTTCATGTCCATAACCCAAGAAGATACACTGTTTAGACCTGTCATCAAGCTTGGATCTCTCATCTTTTGGAATATGTACAAATGCCCGGCAGCCGAACACTTTCAGATAATTGTAGGAAACATCTTTCCCACTCCAAACTCTTTGTGGAACATCCCCCTTTAGAGGAACTGATGGAGAAAGATTTATCAAGTCCACAGCTGTTCTCATCGCTTCACCCCATAATGACTTAGGCAACTTTGCATGAGATAGCAAACACCGAATCCGATCATTAATCGTCCGGTTCATTCTCTCTGCCACTCCATTCTGCTGTGGTGTTTTTGGAACAGTCTTCTCAAGCTTGATGCCATAATCCCTGCAATAATACTCAAACGGGCCTCTATATTCTCCACCGTTGTCAGCTCGAACACATTTCAACTTCTTCCCGGTTTCTCTTTCCACGTTGACATGAAATTGTTTGAAAACCGCAAGCACCTGGTCTTTAGATTTCAAAGCAAAAGCCCACACTTTTCTAGAGCAATCATCGATAAATGTCACAAAATATAATGCACCGCCAAGTGTTCTAGCATCCATGCAACAAACATCAGTGTGAACTAGATCAAGTACATTAGATTTTGTGTGTGGAGAGGAATTCTGAAATGAGAATCGATGTTGCTTACCCATTATACAATGAGTACATTTTGTCAGATTTTTCTCCTTCAATTGTAGAAAATTCTTTCTAGCAAGAGTCTCAAGTCCTTTCTCACTAAGATGACCAAGCCTCATATGCCATAAATCAACTGAGGAGTCCTCCACTGCATTTACATCTTCTTTGATCAATTTTACTTCCATGGTGTAGAGAGTGCATGTCTTCTTGCCTTTTGCCACTACCATAGAGCCTTTAGTCAATTTCCATTTACCATCATAGAAGAAACTGCCGTAGCCATCATCATCTAAGGCACCTGTAGAGATCAACTGTAGTCGAATATCCGGAACATGTCTCACATTTTTCAGAAGCAAATTGCATCCCACATCGGTCTCCAAGTGAACATCTCCCATGCCAATAACCTTAGAAATACCACTGTTTCCCATCCTAACACAACCGAAATCACCGCTGCGATAAGATGTAAAATAATCACGTCGTGAGGTGACATGAAAGGAAGCTGCAGAATCAACAACCCAGCTAGAGTCTTGACATGTAAGGTTTACATAACCATCGTCACAAATGAAGACAATATCACCGTCGGATGCAGCTGCTGTTGTAGCCTGATTTTCTTCTTTCTTTTTATCTCCATTTCTATCATGGGATTTATCTCTCTTTGGTTGCCAACACTCTTTAGCATAATGTCCCATCTTGCCACAGTTGTAACATTTCACATTTCTCCTCGGCCTGGACTTCGATCTTCCTCTTGACTTGCCCCTGTCATTACTTTGAAACTTCCTTGATTGACTTCTGGACCTGTTTTCTATGACAAGTGCCTCCGATCTAGAAGCATAATTCAAGCCTTTTCTTCTTGTTTCTTCATTGAACAAGCTTTCTTTAACCATACTCATAGAAAGCACACCACCAGGAGCTGAATTATTTAACGCCACAACTAGTGTGTCCCAACTATCAGGAAGAGTACCAAGCAACAAACATGATTGCAATTCATCACCTAAGTCAATC
Organism: Psidium guajava; assembly: GCA_016432845.1. Classification (NCBI taxonomy): domain Eukaryota; kingdom Viridiplantae; phylum Streptophyta; class Magnoliopsida; order Myrtales; family Myrtaceae; genus Psidium; species Psidium guajava. Next base: position 16,983,705 of record CM028225.1, read on the forward strand.
TCAAGATTTGTCAATTGATTTACAACATCTTGAAATTCACTCAAGTGTTCCGACATACTGCTTCCCTCCTTGTATCTCAAGTTCACAAGTCGTTTAACCAGAAAAGCTTTATTTTGCGGGGTTCTCCTCTCATAGAGATCTTGTAGTTTCTTCCACAAGGCATCCGCTTTGGTTTCTTGAGCAACATGATGAAATACACTATCATCAATCCATTGCCGAATAAACCCAACCGTCTTCCGATTCATTCGCTCCCAGTCTTTGTCTTCCTTGTCTCCTTGAGCTTCGTCACCGTCAATAGGATCAAACAAGTCTTTGCAATATTCCATCCGGGGCTTCCATATAGAATAATTAGAGGCATTCAACTTAAACATGGTGCTACTTGATTCTTCCATCTAACACTGAAATTTCAACACAAGCTCTGATACCACTCTGTTGGGGAAAATCCGGCAGCACTTCGCCTCTAATTGGACCAATCCAGGATAAAAATATTCCCCTAATTTCACAGATTTAATCCAGCAACAACCAGCATTATATCCAGATAATACCATCATGCGAAATAAAAATAACACTCCAAAATTTACGTGGAAAACCCAAAACGGGAAAAACCACGGCCGACCCAAAATCTTCCACTAATCACCAAGAAATAGCAGGTATACAAAGGATCTTCGCTCTAGTCACACACTAGAGACTATACATCAACAATACAACAATACTTCATCACCACAAAGGTGAAATACTACACAAAGGGGCAAGAAACCCTAACCGCAATTGGAGAATCGGAGGAGAGTTTCAACGAACGAGAACCATCACCACGTAGGTCTCGGCCTCACGAACAACATATCCAAATTTGAGCCAATTCCGTCAACGTTTGGCCCTCAAATCTGGACTACAAAGAATTTTCTCTTCCTTTCTTTTCTCTCTCGCAGACTCTCGGTCAGCTTCTGTGTGTGTAAGAACCCTCTGTGTCTCCTCTCTTCTGAAGACTCTCTCTCTCACTTCTTTTCAAAACAAAGAGAAACTCACGCACCCATACACACACAAACACTATTTTTTTATCATTTTTTTTTCTTTTCCTCTTCTTTATAAACTATTTGTCTCTCACTTTCCTTTAAACAAATAATAAAAGAAAAGTTGCTGAGTCCCCCCACATGAGGGAGACCCAGCCGACACCGGCATATAGTTGTTAGTTGTTGTTAAGCTCGTCGAGAGAGTTGGGCTATTGAGTTGCGGGAGCTCGCTGAGCTGACTATCCCAGAGGGATTGATGATTCGAGATAGGCTCTTGACAGGGAGCGAATTGGTGCCGACCTTGTCTTTGGTTGGGGCGAGGCTCCTTGAATGCTCGGCACACGACCCATCCTTCATCCATGTAAGCTCCTTTGAGGTATGAGCAAGCTTGATGGGAACCTGCAATAGAAAAACCCAAATGCAAAACTAAAGAGAATTGTACCAAAGAGAGACAACTGAGCAAATAAAAAAAAACGTTGGTAGTGCATCGGACGCTTGCAGAGAATCCAAATGGAACCGTGTCGAGGCTAACTTATCTTCTAACTCCGAGGACAGCAACTGTGATTGTTCGTAGGAGCGCGTAGGGACTTGCAGCAGCTTTGTCGTGGCAAGTCGGTGATAGGCCCTTCGCGGACGCTCACGAAGCGGACATGTTAGACTCAAAAGTGGGCTGGTTTTGTCAGTTTGACTTCGAGAAACTTGCTGAATTATTTGACCACCGAATGGATCCTGAGAGTGAGCGTAAAAACTTTGAACTCTTCTTGCTGCTTTTTTTTTTTTTTGGTCTTTTTTTGAGTTCTAACTTCCTCTCCCTCTATGCCTTCTTCGACAGCGAAAATTCCCAGCTGGAAGTTGGACGGGCCGAGCAGGAATAATGGAATCCCCCGAAAGCCGGTTCTTCCTCCCTTCCTGCAATGCCATCCAACTTTTCCCATTTTCGTGCAGCAGTGGCGATAGTGCCATGAGCACGAAGTCGAGTGGGATGAATTTAATAATAGCGCAGAGGATTCCCCACGAAATTGATCGAATCTTGTCCCACAACCACGGCCTTTGAGTGTGTTACAATCCAACTATCGCCCGTCATGATCTTGGTCATTATCATCTTTTTCCTCTCTCTGCCGTAGATCCTCCTCAAGTGTTATCTCCACTAATGGAGTTTCTCTCCTCAGTGCTCTCTTTCGGCGAAAGTGTCCTCCCACTACTCCTTGTCTTCTCTTAAAGTTCAACTTTGCATTTCACATTTTTCAACCAACCACGCGAACAAGATAGTAATGAAGGTAGCAAGAAATTCCCTGGTGAATTTAAACTGAGCAAGCATCAAAGTCCTTATCTGTCACGACATCTTTCATGCTCAAGATCGGCCTCGGGAAGGCTATTTCAAGAGCTGAGACGACGAGATCCCGCTGGTCCGCCAGATTGATGTCCAAGGGAACGTGGTGAAGGCATCCTTTTTTAAGTGAAGGCCAACGCAAAAATGGCTTGAATTTCTCACCGTCAAATGCAAATGCGATGTAAAGAAAAATAAAAACGCGACAGAAGATGAAATATTTTTTGTGAGAATCAATTCTCAAATTTTTTTTTTGCGATCTATAAATAATAATAATAATAATAATAATAATAATAATAATAATAATAATAAATCAAAAATCAAAATTTAGGTGTCAACAAACGTGTCCAAACCACATAATCGAACCGCACAGGTATACTAATCACATTTAGGATCATGCAAACATGTCGTATCATTATGCATGCATGCATCCATGTCTTAAAAAACACAGACAAAGCACATGGCACATGGAATGATCGATATTGTCTCGCTTATTTAGTGAAAAATGAATAATTTGAAAATTATTTTTTAATAATAATAATATCTTATATCGATTGAAATAAATAGCTAATAAAAATACATCCATTATCGATAATAATTTATATCTAAATATTTTTATGGATGATGAATATAGTTCGCTTGTGTTCATTTTCTTAGGCTACATTTATTTTAATAATAATAATATCTTATATCGATTGAAATAAATAGCTAATAAAAATATATCTATTATCGACAATAATTTATATCTAAATATTTTTATGGATGATGAATATAGTTCGCTTGCATTCATTTTCTTAGGCTATATGAGTAATTATTTTCAATAAGATATTTTTGAAATGATTCATTTTTTCGCAGAATAAAAGCATCAGCAATGTGAAAAATTTCCCTAAAGAATATGCTTTCCTATTTTATAACTTCAATTTTTGTTGCATTCAAGAGTTAATTAGCGTATGAGATATTGAAACAAATTCTAGGAATTTTATGCGCTATCAAGCATTCTATAGTAATAATGTATAGTCATCGTGACTCAACCAGCTCTGTGACTCTCTCTGACTCTTTGTAAAGAACGGGAATTAAACCTCATACTTATGATACTAGCATCTCATTTCCTTCAATCTCTTTACCAGCAGGTCTGTATGCCTATTGATTACTCGCCCGTTTGACAACCCTAATTATAACGCACGACAATTATGCCACGTAATTTTACTTGCGTTCATCATTTACCAGCTTCCGCACGTGCGATCGCTCACGTGGATTCTACAAGCAAAGTGAAGATGGCGAGAGGCCAAAGGTGTAACTGAATTTATTGGTGGAAGCCCGTTCGAGCACATGAAATAAATCAAATGCTGAGCTCAACACATTAATTTCAAATTGAAGGACCAACCTTTGAAAAACCGTGGAATCACGGTTATATTTCTTGAAATGCCCCGTGCACCTTAACTATAGTTTTGCAGTGACGGCCTTGATCCAATGTGCAGGATAGGTGGGAGGTGGTGTTGCACGATCAACAATCTTGAAAGACCACTCTTTCGTCTAAGGATCCCTAACCCGTGCATCGAGAATTCGGAGGCGAAAAAATGTTTTAATTATGTCTGAACGATTATCGTGGATAGTAATAATACTTTATTTATTTATTTTTACGGGAAATATAAATTATCACGTTTTGAGATTTTTTTTTTTTAAGTTGCGTAATTTTTCGTGAGTGGACAGGGAATAGGGGGACAGGTTCGCAGATTTGCGAGAGGGAAAGGTCAAAAAAAGAGACGAGGCTTTCGAGTACTGCGGGGGCCCACCTCTCTTCTTTTCAGGCGACGCGACCCCAACATCCGTCCCTTTCAACCGCGTCCCCCTAGTCCCTGAGGTGAATCGAGTGATTTGATTTCATAATGGGAAAATCAAAATCGTGCCTTGCAAAGTTTGACACAAAATCATCCCATTGCTTTTTGAAAAAATTTCATCATTTAACCCCCGCATCCTATTACAATGATGGATATTATCCACACAAACCTAACGGCACTGAATAATTAATTACTCGAGGGAACTTCTTTTCCTCATGTAATATCTTTTTTTGAGAGAAATTTTAAATAAAGATCGAAAATACTTTTATTTTCTAAAATAAAAGTTTGAAGTGAACTTTATTTCAAATAAAGACTTGAAGTGTCCTCATCGACAACCCTCATAGGTGTGCGCATTGATGCCGAGCATGTGTCGAACACCAACACACAAAAGACGCATGTCCAGCGTCTTAAAAAGGCCTTTCACGAAAAAAAATAATTTTAAATTTCATATTTCATCTTAGCCAAATTACCAAGATTACCAAGAGAAATAGAGACTTATGACGCGCATGACAACCATTCTATTCCAGAAATAATTTCTGGAACAAAAATAGATTTTTTTATTTCTGCCAGAAATGAAAATTTTTTGTTTCTGATTTTGGGCCAAAATCTATTTCTGAAACAGATTTTTGTTTCAGAAATAGAAAAACAGATTTGCATTGTCAAACGAGTTTATGTTCCAAACCTATTCCGGAAATAAAAAAATAAATTTGCGTTATCAAACGAGTTTATGTTCTAAACCTATTTATAGGTTTGGAACATAAACTCAAATAGGTTTGGAACATAAACTCGTTTAACAACGTAAATCTGTTTTTCTATTTCTGGAATAAGTTTAGAACAGAAATAAAAACGTTATCATGCGCGCTCTTGATCTTAGCCAAAGAGCCAAGATGAGACTTTCTCTTAAAGAGTATTTTATTTGTTATGCTCACTAAGTAACCAATGTGGGACTCCTTTTTTCAACTTGTAAACCTTCAAGTCTCATCTTTAACTTTTTAAAGAAATTTCATGTTTGTCTCTCTCCCTCACGATCAATGTGGGACTCGTGAATTAAGTTATTTTACTTTTGACTCTCTCCCTCACTATCAATGTAGGACCAATTATATGATATTTTTAATTATTTATTTATTTGTAAATTTGAATCAAATTAATTTGTTTGAAATAATTATAAAAATGATAATTTATAATGTATATATAAAAAATGTAAATTTATTATCCAACGTGTCCCCAACATGGCAGAATTCTTTTTTTTTTAAATGGCATGTCGGCGTATCGTGTTGTATCGTGATTCGTGTGTGTTAGTGTCGCGGATCGAAAATTCAATAACCCAATCAACTGACGACATAGCCCGAATGATCAACAAGACTTAAAGTGTTTTGACTTCTAGTGTTTTCTTGAGTCCTCGAAAATATTCCTAGGGACATGCAATACAATAAATGTATAATTTTCTAAAGCATTCTTGTCTTAAATGTTGATAAATGGTAGCCTAGCAAGTGCAATCTCTACCATTCGGTTGAAAAGCTTCTTGTATAAATAGAGAAGCTCTCCCCTCGCTTGTACCACCCAACTCATTTGCCATAGAAACATTCTCTTCTCTCTCTCTAAACTTTATCTCTCTATGATTTGAGAAGCTAGTGTTCGATTGATCCCGAGGGAAAAGCTTGGATTAGGCGACTCATCGATCCATAGGAAGCATAGGTCGCTGCCTTGCTCCCGATCATCAGCCCGTGACAATGGTGTATCAAAGCGCGAAGTTCGTGGTGCATACCAAGTACTCGAGAGAATGTCGAAACAAAAGGTTGCCGATGTTGCTATGATTGGTGACAAGGTGCAAGAAAAGATTGTCCAAGAGAAGGACACCTGTGCGAGAGCCAAGAGGGCTTCCTCAGAGGATGTCGCGGCCTCCTTCGAAGAAAGACTCGACTAAATAAAAGCCATGACAGACGAGTTTTCCGAAGAAGAGAAGAAACATCTGGACGAGGTTAAAGAGTCACTCCGTTGTAAATTTTTGGGCGTCTTGAATGCAATCGCTAGGATGGTGAATGAGGGGTGATGCCAAGGATGATCGGTTCCCGATTCAATCCGGTTCCCCTCAAGACTCGAAAACAGGGCCGGTGGTCCTCATTTCCAATTTATTAGAACTGAGAACTAGACCAGACCGGTCGCGGGCGGTTCTATTGGACCAATAACATGACAAAAAAAAAACACGCAACATAGTTTAATGGATGAAATAAATGACAGTTGGCCCATAACATCGATCAGACTCTTGGATTGGTTCTTTTTCCCTAAAAAGATTTGGATTGGTTCTTTCTCCACGTTTGTGCAAAAATGTGGATTGGTTCTTTTTCCTTTTCTTGCTCATGGATCGGTTTTACCATAATTTGTTAATAAAAATTCGATCAATCCGATCTGGTCTTATGTTTTTGGAATCAAGAATTAGACCGCTTAGTCATCGGTTTTAATTTTTAGGAACTGAGAATTCGATCGAATCCTCTAGAATCAAAAACTGGACCACTGGTTTTGGTCCGGTCTGGGCAGTTCTAATCTTGATCTGGCCGGTTCAATTTACTCACCCCTACGTGATGTCCTCGAATCCTTGACCGGTGATCATTAAGAAGAGCTCGAGATTGTCAAGTAGGAATTCAATGCTTACAAGTCAATCTTGACAAGTGAGCTAGAGGAGGTCTATGATAAACTCAAGGCTTGCAAGACGGCCTTGCCGCAAGGAGTGGTCACCATGATGCCAAGTCCGAGAGTAGACATCCCCAAGCCAAAGCAGTTTTAAGGGAGACTGGTCCGCTAAAGAGGTGGACAACTTCATATGGGGGCATGAAGCAATACTTTGATGCCATGGGAATCAAGGACGATTAGACAAAGGTAATAACTTGCTTTGCTCTGGTAGCAAGGACGGTGTGATGATGAAAGACAAGGTGCCAAGCCGATCACTCGTTGGCCCGACTTTGTTGTCGCATTTTGCGAGCAATTGAGTGTGCCAAGGACGAGGCCCACAGCAAGCTTCGCCATTTCTCTCAAAAAGGAGATGTCCACAAATACGTGAGGGAGTTTTTCGAGCTATTGTTGGAGATTCCGAGCGAGACCGAGTCTGAGGCCCTATTGACCTTCGTGGATGGGAGCCTTGGGTGAGGGTGAAATTGGAGCGCCGAGGAGTGAAAAAAACTATCCAAGGCCCTTGTCGTAGCCGAGTCCTTGATCGGCCATCATTGGTTTCGAAGAGGCTAGGGCCAGGGATTCACCGTCTCCAATGGAAAAATTATGGAAAAAATTCTAAACCCTATTGCAATTATGCCAATTCAATTCTAAACATTTTAATTAAGATAATTGAGTCTTAAATATTTTCACGTTTTGCTAATTGACTCCATCCGACTAATTTTGGCTTGATATTACTAACGCGGACATTGACCGTCTTACATGGAAAGAAGGGCGCTGATGTTGATATTCTTAATAATATCTTAAATATTTTTTGAATTGTTTAAGTATTTTTTTGAAATTTTAATTATATTTCTTTACCTTTTTTTTTAAAATTAGAGCTGGTGACAATGGCATCACGGTCTCATCAGCCTCGGGCGTCATGACCTTGTACAGATCAGGGGAGGCCGTAGTGGCCAAGGCGAGGGTGTCGCGACACTCACCCGGTGCTGTGAGGGCGTCCCGACTCTCTCTTGTGGCCGGCGCAAATATAATAAATTTTAGATTTTTTTTTTTGTTTTATACCATTCTATCCCATCTCCGCGGAATCACGAGAAAGGGGAAAAGAGAGGAGCACGAGCTGACAAAAAGCATAAGAATCCTTGCAAGTTGGATTTTCCCCCTATGTTCCTGCACGAGGACCAACCAGTGCTGCGAAGTTTGACTTTGACCTCGGGCTTGGGGTTTTGCATCGCATTGGGGACCAACCAGCCGTTGCGTCGTGAGTATATTTAAGGATACGATCCAAACACTTCTCGCCCGTTATCAATGACAAATCTTGTTTCTCTTCGGGTGAAAAATCATCCTGTGCGGCTTTCGGGGAAACATTTAAGGAGGGTGAAGCCTGGAAAATTCTTAGATAAAATCACCATATGTTAGACACGTAAAATCGGTTCATGCTCGAAAACCCAGAGAGCTCAAGGAGCATCGTGGGCTTGAAGATCCAGAGCCATCAAAGCGCATTGGCAATCAAGGATGTGTGATAGCCGGTACGCGGACAAAGGAAGCGTCGGGGACACCGTGAAATCGGTACACAACACCAAAGTACGAGCAGAGTAGATAAGTCAGAGGATCAACCGCTCGGTGAACAAGATGAGCAGTTGCCGGAGCCTATCCAAAAATTTAGGGATAGAACAAACAAAAATATTTGTTACCGACGATTATCCTCCTTGCTTGGTTATAAATAGTCAGAGACAAATCTCTATAAATGATCCACAATCAATGGCACTTATTGATTTTTTTTAATCAAATTGCTTATCAATTTACTCTGCAACAATTTACGTACGCTATCTGTTTTTAACTATCTTGTTGTATTTACCTCTTGGTGGTCACCGGGCTAATCACTAGAGTGGTGGCTTGCGGTGGTCAGACACGGCAATTCTACAACCCTCTCCTTTTTTTTTTTTGTTTATTTCTATTTTTGTTTCATTTTTTCAAGTAACATCTCAAAAACAAGTTCATTGAAAAAAGAAAATGCACACCGTGCAATATGCGAAAGTCGGAAAGTCTTCTTCACAAACAAATGTCGTCAAACAGTAAAGAATTAAACTGGATTTTTTTTTTCAAAATAAAAGAGCTTAGAAAACAGTTTGTTTATCCCCAAAAGTTAAAAAGACAAATAATTCATATGAACAAACACAAGCAAAGTCATAAATGTATGGTTCTCTACATTGAATTGTTTGCAGGTTAACCAATAAATTCTCATAAAATTAAGGAATGAATCCGTTAAAAGTCATAAAACTCGTCACGAAAGTGCAATCAAGTCTTAAGTGATTTTCGAAAAGTAGAATCAAGTCATAAAATTTATTAGAAAATGCAATTGAATTCTAAAAATTTCAAAAAAAATGTAATTTTTCCTTATAACTTGTCAAATTGGCAAAATCAAGTTCTTTCGTTTGATTGCGCCTTTTTAAAATTTTAGAACTCGATTGTACTTTCGTGAAAAGTTTTAGGACCTTCAGTGCATTTATCCCTAAAATTAATGATGGCTCTGGATTTCACAGTGATTGTGAGTACTTCTTAGAAGGAACCGTTCATACGAACTAACTGAGTAACTATGGCATCGATCACTTCCTAGTTCGATGTCTCCAACTTAAGCCTCTTGCTCATCCCAAAACAGTCCATTCACTTACCCCAGAGTTTTTATGGCATCGATCTAGTAAGTCTCTTTGTTCTCTCTCCCTAGCGTTGAAAATATAAACCAGATGGCATTGATCGCGAAGTTTCTCCACTGTCGTCAATTGCCTTTGAAATTGAAAACTTCTTTTTAAGGTACTCTTCATTTGCAGTATGAAAATTTGCTGTCCGACTCTTTCTTTCACCGTGCAATTCTCTTCCACGACCCAGTTGATCAACGTTCAAGCGGCAAGGCGCATAGCAAGGCGAAGCCCCTCGACGAAAACTTCGAGTTCAAAAGGCGAAAATGGCTAGCGAAGATGACTACTCTCTTGCTGTTTCTTTCTTTCTTTTGCTGTTCTTAATATGCAGGGATGGCTACTGCAGATTTCAGAAGCGCGTTATCCGTTCCAAATCGTTTCATTCTCTCACGTTTACAAAGATCAATATGGAAAAGCACAAGACGAACTAGCTTGAAGCAGGAGGGCAATTTACATCGTGTTTACTTCCTCTTCAGTACCGAAATTTTCGAAAATGATGATGTATTGATAGCATCGCGTATCAACGATTGGCGAATTCATTAGCTATCAGTAAACTGGAAAATCGAACTCAAGCGCGTTGACGTGCTTCTTTGCTCATTGGTTCAGTCTCCTCGGTTGGTATTAACACCAAGCTATTTTTTTTTTTTTTAAATTTTGTAGCAGCTTCACATTGATCCGGGGAACCGAACATTTTTCCGAGGATGGAGTCCTCCTCCTTGCTGCTAAAAATAGTTCGAGACTGGCTAGTTGATGATCTTTGCATCATCGAGATGCAAGGGGAAGTCAGTGACTCCGTAAACGTATCTTAAACTACCTATCTATGCAGTTACATGTTTTCAGATGTCGATGTGTGTATGCCTAATCGTCGCATCCATCCACGTCAACATGACTCCTAACCACTTAGAAAGCGACACGTGGAACCACGTCAGCATATGGGACCAGCCCCATCCCTAGGGGTGTCAATGGGCTGGGTTGGGCCGAGTCTCACATAAGCCCGGACCCGGCCCGAAACCAAACAGCACCAAGCTCGGCCCGGCTCAAGCCGACCCGATACCCGAATCACATACGTCCAAGATAGTCGGGTTGGCTTGGGTCGGGTCGGAATTTTTTTTTTTCAATGAATTGAAACAGAAAAGCCAAGAAATCAAAACAAGACTCAATTTTTTTTTCCTATTTTTTCTCCGCTTTTTGGAAATTTTCACATGAGGGCCTGGGTTCTAGGGGGGCATGGGCTCTCAGGACAAGAACTTGCCTTTCTCGCCTAAGGAGGCTTCATAGTCCAATTGCAACTGTGTACTTAATCAAGCTCGTTCCCATTTACAGAAAGAGGAATTGGGTCGAGAGCATATTGAAGCACCGATGGGGATTCTGCGACTCTACCGGAGAAGCGAGGAGGGTGGTCACTGGTCACAGTGAGCCAATTCCTGTGGGGAAAAGACGAGAGCCTCCGATTTCGGGAAGCATCGAGGGTCTCCCTTCAGGTCTTCGATCCGGGTCTCGAGCACCTTTGTCCTCCTTCCACCATTTCTCTCTTTATCTCGCTCTTTCTCTCTCTATCTCTATGGAACGTCCTGACGAGCTTCAACTAGACGGCGTAGGTGGCGCCGGTGGACGCGGTGGCGCAGAGGAACTTGACCACCGATGAAGATGGAGAGCGTGTCGCAGAGGAGCTTCAGGAGGAACTCCGAAATCGCGACTAGAGAGAGTGAGGGGCAAGATTGATTGAGTGAGTGTTTGCACGGTCGGTACCAGTGCCAGCACCGTTTCAAAACAGTACCGGTATCATACCAAAACAGTACCGAGGACCGGCCTGAAAATTCTTTAAATTTTCGGGTTGGGCCGGGCCGGCGCAGGCCATTTTGACAGCCCTACCCGTCCGGCGACTTGATTCACGTGTCTCTTCCTGATACGCTAACCTGGAGAGGCTGGACCACCCTATATGCTTTCTCTCTCTCTCTCTTTTCCAGCACATCCTAAAGCTTACGAGAGTCTGCATACGATCATGCCCACTTCCGAATATCGGGCCAATCCTTGCGAGTTTTCCGATTGAGCTCGGCCAATGATGAGTATCGCTCGCATTTCACCGGCGAATCCTGCTCAGCCAAAGAGAGATTGGCGTTGATTTCCTACATGTGCGAAGGCTCTGCCTCTGCTTGATCAATTCGCGTGAATGCCGAAAACCAAGTTTGCTCCTTTCGATTGAGAGCTTCGAAGTTCCCGATTCGTCATCCATCCATGGTGGTTTCCTCGCTCCTTCGACTCCGATGATGAAATCCCCATTTTGTCAGATTCTCGACCCTCTTCAGTTCCCCCCCCCGAAGAGCCCCTCCCCATAAACCCCGGCCCCCGACGCCGACGGGACCCGATTCCAGTGCCCCACAGGACGATCCCCGAACCCAAAGGACGAGACCTCGATTTCGTCAATGTCGCTCACAGCCACCTCGTGCACTCCGACTGGGACAAGCTCGATCTGCTGACCGCTGGGTTGACTCCTCTCCGGACGAAGCATGTCTTGCTCAAGATCCGGAAGGACCACGTCCTGTCGCTCGAGTTCGTCAACTGGGTAAAGCTCCGAAGCCCGAGTGCCCACACCCTTGAGACCACTCCATGGCGCTTCACATTCTCACGAAAAACCGGAAATTTAAGTCCGCGGAGTCGATCGTTCGAGGTCTCGTGGCGGCGACTGGCCCGGTTGATCTTGCGCGCCAGCTGTTTGATGCGGTGCTCTACTCTTACCGGGAGTGCGATTCTTCGCCTCGGTTTTCGACTCGCTGTTCAAGACGTTCGCGCATTTGAAGAAGTTTCGGAATGCCACGGAGACTTTTTGCATGACGAAGGAGTACGGGTTTTGCCCCACCGGTGGAGTCCTGCAATGCTTACCTGAGTGCATTGCTGAGCATGAACAGGGTGGATGTAGTCTTCGCGTTCCGTCGCGAAATGCGGCGTTGCAGGATCGCTCCGAATGTTTTCACCCTTAACATGGTCATGTCTGCTTTTTGCAAGGCCGGAGAGCTCGAGAAGGCGGTCAATTTGTTTTGCGAGATGGAGAGTAAGGGTTGTTGTGGCGGCGTCTTACAAACACATTGATCACGGGGCATTGCAGTAAGGGTCTTCTCAGCTCGGCCATGGAGCTTAAAGAGAGGATGCAGAAGAATGGTATTCACCTCAGTGTGATTACTTTCAGTGCCCTTATCAGTGGCCTTTGCAAAAGGAAGGGAAGTTGCACGAATGCGAACAAGATTTTCAGCGACATGAAATCTTCGAATGTGGCTCCCGATACCGTGACTTACAATACTCTGATACACGGATACAGCGAAGCGGGCGACAGCAAAATGGGAGGTAGGCTTTTCGAGGAAATGTCGAAGTGTGGAGTGAGGGCGGATATATTGACATATAATGCATTGATATTGGGACTCTGCAAGAATGGTAAGACAAAGAAAGCTGCTTATCTGGTGAAAGATCTTGATAGCAAGGGTTTAGTTCCGAACAGTTCGACCTTTTCGGCTCTCATCAGAGGGCAGCTTGTCAGGAACAACCCCGACGGTGCATTTCAGCTGTATAAAAGCATGATCAGGAGCGGGCGCCATCCAAGTAGCGAAACTCTTACTATGTTGATGTGCGCTTTAGCGAAATGTGCTGATCTCGATGGAGCAGTCCAGGTCCTCGCGGAAATGGTCAATAGGTCGATGCTTCCTATTCGGATATATATGTTGTCCAAGGTTTGCCATGAACTTCACCATTGTGGGAAAGGTCAGTTGGCAATGAAAACTGTGCAGTGAGTTGCAGGCTAGAACTCTAATTCCGGTTGGTTTTGATGAAGGGCTTATCTTTAGAACTGAGTGATGGAAAACTTCATAGCAGCACTTGACTAGAGACGATTCGTTTAATTGGTTTGCATTCATTGCTTCCACCGTTGCAATTTTAATAGATAATCTGACCCTGCTCATCGGGTTTCATCCCAAGCTCTCAAGCTAAGCAATCCGAATGGAGAATTATAACATAACACGATCAAAGAAAAACGTTGTCATTTTTGATCAGGCACTTAGTTTTTTGATTTTCGGGCGGAATGGCATTAACCGTTGAACTGGATGGCAAAAAGGTAACTTAGACCGACAGCAATGGGAGAAGGAAGTCCCACCACAAAAGAACCTTTGAATCCTATTAGCTGTAATCTCCCTAAATTGATTAAATCATAAGCCTTCTTTCAATCCGAGTGGCCAGTGAGGACAACAGATTGGAGACATCTCCCAGCCCCATATGACATTGACTTATGCGATAGGTAACTGTGGAGGCGGACAACAAGACCATCAATATACAGATCAATCCAGCAACTGTGAAATATAAACAATCACAGCTTGTGATTTAAATGACAGGTACTAATACACATTCGATAGCATGTGGCCAAAACCGAAAAAGAAGAATCTGTTTTCACTAAGACAATACAGAGAAGACTGTATAGAGGATATCTATGCAGTAAGTTGTGGCATTTCAAACCCAACTCTATACGCAAAATTTCAAACCTGCTCCACTTTTCCCACCCAAAAGACATTGCTGAAGAGCGACCGAGAGTTCTGTTGACAACTCCTCACCCCCTCTACCCTGCATAAAATTGCACTGCAGTGTTAAATTGATATAACTAGCAGAAGTTAAGAAAAATATGGTGAGGAATAGGGACAGTGAAACGTCCAATTTGCCAACTGAGTGTCCACAGAGGAAAAAGTTCAGGTCTCTGTTGATTTTCCCGGGGGGGGGGGGGGGGTGGGGGTTGGCGGCATCGAGCAAACTCAATGTTCATTTTGAAGGCAATCGGCCAGCTGTCGGTTAATTTAAAACTGATATGCATACCTATTCTCTTATTGCATACCGGAAGCATACCGTAGCAAACATAATGCAGCTCATTATGAACAAAGTTTCAAAATGTCAGTATTTTTTTTGATTTCTGTTGATCTTGCTCAAGGGGAGAAAATCGAAAGCTAAATCAGAGACCAGATGCCGTCTAGAAGCATCAAGAAACCACGTATGAACCAAGTAAACGTTCAGTTTGAAGGCGGCAATCAGCCACATATCAGTTAATTTCTACTATACATAAAGCATACTGTATCAGACATTGTGCAGTTTATAGGAACAAAGTTCCAAAATGTCAGTATTTGGCTTCAAAACCCACCCTTTCAATTATAAACAATATCAATCCACTTATTCTGCTAACTTCATAATCAGGGACATTCAAAAGAAACATGAAGGGAAGAGAAATTAGAACTACCAGATCTATGCAAAATTAAATTACCAGAATAGATGTGTCGGGAAGCAGCAGAATTAAAAGTACTAGGACCTTAGCCATTGGAGCGGCAATTGGGCTGCAATCAACGTGTATGGAAACCTTCCCTTTGTTGGGTTGTAGTGGACTTGGTCTTCCAGTTTCGGCCTTGCATTGGAAACATCAGGAGGGAATAATGAGGTACCACACTACGGAACACAAACACCAGGATGAATCCGCAGATTGAGTAGAAACAGAAAGAAAACTCCTCACCGCCAAACTGTGAAGTCCTACAAAAAGGCAAAACAAAGAATCATGCTTTAAACTACCTTCACCACTGGCAATGACATCGGTTCCACCCATTGTAACTCTGGCCGAGCCATTGGACTGTCATATGTGCAAAACAGTATTCGCAATCCCCAGTTTCAGCGGCATGTATCAGATCTCCTTTCAGAACCATACATTTGAAACCATACTCACTAACTCGCCAAAAGTGGCCACCACCTGAATAAGAAACCACAGCAATGCCAGCAACCGGCAACTTTCCCGTCGGCTTAGACGCGGAATGGATCCCTCTGTTGACGGCAAATAACAATCATTGAGGGCAGCTGCCTGATTCTACAATTGTTACATGGCCTCCAACAACATCTCGTAGCATCACAAAACCTTTTTGACAGATCCCGCGATAAGTTCTTTGTAGTTTTTTTCAGCTTCTTGACATCTTTATAGATGCCAACCTTAAAGAACTTATTGCGGGTCTGTAAAAAAGGTTTAGAGATGCTTGGGAATGCTGTTGGGGCCATGAAGTAATTGTAAAATTGGGCAGTTGCCCACGACAGCGAGCTGCAAGATCGCAATGAGATGTGTGTCGTTTGCGAACAATATAGGGACTCATTTCGCGTCTAAGCCTACGAAGAAGTTGCCATTGCTGAAACTGCTATGATTTCTTATCCGGACGGTGACCACTCCTGGGGAGCTAGTGAGATGGTTTCGAATGTATATTCTGCAAGGACATTTGATACACGCCGTTGGAATTGAGGATTGCGGGGTCGTAGGCCCTCAGCTCTTCGATCTGGCTTGCCATTGGGTGTGATAGTGAGATTTCTGAAGTGACTCAGGGAGTTTTCTACCGAGGGTAAGATTGAAAAAAAACATTCCGACTGAGGCCACGGCGAGATCTTTATACCACTCTTTTACGGTGTTTTTTTTTTTTTTGGTTAGGCGAGAAGGTCCCGCTCCTTAAGTTCAAATCGTGTTAATTTAAAACAGTGACGTTGGTGGAGAGGAATAGACGTTGGAAGAAAGAAAAGCTAAAGTGAGACGATTTTTTTTTGTTTTTGGGGGGTCGAAAAATGGGTGGGGATGAAAGGTCGTTCTTTCCTCAGTTAAGAAAGGTCGATCGTCGCTCGTCAGAGAGCTGAGCCACCGTAAAAAGACCTTCCAAAATGGTTCGCCAGCAATCCAGCTGTGCGTGTGTACAATGTAATCAAGGGAGAGAGAGAGACTTGTACTTGTTCTCTGGTTCAATGGCGAGTGAGGCAGAGGAAGAGAGGGTGAAAGCATTATTGCAGAAGGACGCTGGAAACGTAAAAGAGGAGAGAAAGGGAGTGAGAAGGGGAGCAAGCAATAAATGTTTGCTTGTGCCCAGTGCTTTTTGCAGAGGAGAGAGGAACGAGAGTCTTTTTTATTATTATTTTAGTTTCCCAATTTTTCATCTTTTCCTCAGGTCACAGTACACGTGTCACCTTTTTAAGTAGAGCACCCACATCGCTGATGGCATCGTAATTGCTGATCACTGAATATTTTCGGTGACCCCCGGGCGTCATTAAGGGTGCGTTTGGAAAGGCTTTCCCCAAAAGCCTTTGAGAAAATGCAAATACCTTTGGTCTGAAGGTATTTGGTGAAATGCAAAAGCTGTTTGGTAAACTGTAATTAAAAAGTGCCTTTCCAAGGATGTTTGGGGAAAATGCTGTTTGGTAAAACATATATATGGGGAAAGTCATTTGATATGACCATGTATTTTTTTTATTTTAATTTGCTTAAAATTAGAGAAAGAAAACGAATGAATGCCACGTTTATATGTTTGCATTGAGAATAATGTAAGAGAGAGATGAACAATTTTTAAACAAAATTCATATCAAGTAGACTTCTTTCACAATAAAAAAAGAGAGTACTTTCATTATAGTCACATATACATTGATACAGGATTTATATTATCATTGAAAATTACAAGCATCCTTAAATATTTACTAAACTCATAGCTATTCGATCACGGTAAACGTTCCATGTCAGAAGATAAATCATTCATTTGAAGCATAGTCCCCTCATTTACATCATTATGGTTAACCGAATATCCATAATCAAGATCCAAATCAGCTCTTGTCAAATGCGTATCGTTGACGGCGTTTTTCCGTATATAATTGTGCAAAGTCATTGCTGCTATCACAATTTTCACTTGTTTTTCGAATGGGTAACTTGGCATTTGCTTTAGAATCTTCCACTTCTTTTTTAACACACCAAATGCTCTCTCAATTTCTGATCGCAATGAGGAATGAGCACGGTTGAATATCTTCCGATAACCTGTAGGCGTGGGACCTTGTTGAAATTCTGGCAAATGATATCTGACTTCTTTGTATGGCCCAAATAAACCTGTTCGATTTGGATATCCCAGCATCCTACTAAATAATATTTACCTACACAAATATAATGTAAATTCAATCAACATAGACACACGTATCATATTACTCTACAAAAATCATTAATTCACAAACCTGGAGGAGGAAAAATATATTATTTATTCGCAGGTGGGCACCACGAATGAACAATATGTTCATTAAATGTAAAACGAGGTGTTGCCTAATATAGCTTATCCAATTCACTCCAGAAGCAAGTCAATAGGGAAAAATGCAAACAAGGTGCCATAGTGAAACCCAATTTTACCAAACATGCCAATAGCAAAATGGTTCAAAATATGCAATTAACTCTTTTCAATTAGAATTAGCTCTGTAAATATAGAACATATACTTTTTTTTTTGGGTAAAAAAAAATTAAAAACATATACTGGCAACCTCCTAAATTTTAACTGCTAACACATTTACGATGACTACCTCTTCTACAGTTCAAATTGCATCTGAAATGTGTCCTTACTTGAGAATGGACCGCAAAAATGGGAGAAATAGTTCTATCTCATCAATAGTAAATCAAGATGACAATGCATAAACATTGAATAATTATTCACTACATTGATGTAATATGCTAATGACCATGACAAAGTTATAACCAACTTCTTGGATTTCGAATCCTCTGCATAATCACCCATGTAAAATCATACTTTTGCAGGAGAAGGCCGCATGCATCACACAGTTTTAAGTCAGTGGATCATAGTTGCTAAATCTTCTAGGCTACAGACCTAACAAAATAAATCTGGACATGAGATTGAAACAAAAAAATCAAAACATGTAGATAAGGGGAACCAATCTAACCTGTGATCGGCGCAATATATCAACTTCTTTGTTATTTGAGTCCCACTCTTCTCCAAGCACTGCAACTGAAACCAAAGATTTAGAGCAATGTACAAATACATGATATCTCTCTAGTATATCCTTGCTTGAAATCCAACAGCAAAGAAAATAGAAAGAAAGCAAGTGCAAGCACTAGAATAGATTAATATGGACTACCACCAACAAGCAGAACTATTTGGTTCGACTCCGTTGGACCCGATAATAAAATAGAGCCGAACTCGAGCAAAAATGGGGCCCAAAACAAGGGCTGTTCGGGCAGGGTTTTGTATTCGTGGCTAATGTCGCGCTCCTCTGACCCCATGGAAATAAAAAATGATGCTTCCTGAGAATTTGAAGGTCAGTGTTTGCACATCTCTTTTGAAACTCCCAACTCTATTGCAGAATTATGATGATAAATAATATAAGTTTCCCCCTTTATGCTCTTATAGCAAGATTCATAACGGTGGCAATGTAGAATGATGATTGGGCTCAGAATTTGATAACTATTTAGATCTGTTTATTTGATGCAGCAAGCGACCAAATAGGAGGACACCATGGATCTATTCTCATCAGAAGACCAAAGAGGAGGACACCATGAAAGAGGACACTTGGACCTATCTCTTCTCATCAGAAGACCATGGCAGCGACTTCAACATCATCCATGGAAACTTTACTGTCTATACCTGTTTGTATGAGCTCGGCAACGACGGAGGGGCTCGGGCGACGATTTCGTGGGCTCGTTGGACGTCGGTGGTGCCTCGCTGCAGCTCTTTGCCACTAAAACCTCACTCACTCAGCCGCTCGCTCTCTCTCTCTCTCTCTCTCTCTCTCTCTCTCTCTCTCTCTCTCTCTCTCTCTTTGGATTTTTTCCTTGGCTCCTCAACACTCAGTCCGAAATCCCTCCCCCCAAACCAGAGCTAAAACTCCAGCTCAGTCCGAAAAATCCTCCCCCAAACCTCACGCTAGCAACAAATCGCAGCCAGAGAGGGAAACCAGAGAGGGCATCAGCTGCGGGGAAAGAAGAAAAGAAGAGGAAAGATCGCAGCAGAAGCTCTCGGTCCGCCAGCAGGGGAAAGAAGAAAAGGAAAACGCAAGCGGCTCGGCAGGAGGAAAAGAAGAGCGTGGCTTAGGGTTTCTAAAACAAAAGGGCTAAACTTGGAATTATGAAAGTATATGAGGATAATATGGGCAAAACAAATTTTTTTTTTTAACCTCCCCAATCAGCATACCGAAAATGCTGAAAAGCCAAGGCACCTTGAAGGGTGCCTTGGGCTTTTGGCATTGAAAATGCCCACTTTTAACCAAAGATACTTGAAAATTTTTTGCCAAACACCCAAATTTTGGCCCAAGTATCTTTGGACCCTCAAAGCTCCTTCCCAAAGCTATTCCCAAACGCACCCCTAACTCCTCCACCAAGCTTTTATGTTGGGTTTCATCGGTGTCATGATTTCTTAATTGTGCAGCACTTAATTTTATTGATTGTGATTTATCTAACTTTAAATATTTTAAATTTAATTTAATTTTAAAAAAATTTTAAAAAGACAAAACCAATCTATGTGAATATTTAGTATTAACTTACCTCATAAATTTAAAAAGTAATTGAAATTTTGCATAAAACGCACTCAGTGCCAAAAAAGACATCGATGAAAACACCGATGTAACTAAGTTCCTAGACTCTAAATTTTTTGATTACATAGAATTTGAATGGTTTCTTACAACTGTTCGATAAGGTTTTCAATATATCTTCCTCAAAGATCGGTGGCGATTCCATTTGCATATACACACATGCCACTAATCACCCTAAAATATTTTCTTATTGTGATTTGATATAAACGTGAGAGGGGCTAAGCTAATATGAGACCACACATTAATCCAACACGGTCTATCTTTTTTTAAGATTAAAATGACTCGTTATGAGGCCGCAATTAGACGGAATGACACAAAAAATGTTATATAAAATAGAATCAACATGAATTAATATTCAATTAATTTGAAATATATGATGAAATTTCATAAAATAATTACGTGATTACTTGATTTAAATAACACAAATTAGGAAGAGAATTTATTTTCAGGAACAAAAATCTTGTGTAGTTATCAAACGTGTTTCTGTTTCAGGAATATAAATTTTATGTATTTATCAAACACATTTTAATTCTTTAAAACTCATTTAAAGAATAGGATAAAAAAATATTTTAATTAGAATCGATCATTAAGATGAGAATAATTGTGGCGTAGGTCCTAATTAATCGTCCAGAAAGTGAGCCAAACTCCTCTATTCTCCCTCTTTTTCTCTCGTTAAAAGCACGTGTGTACGGTTGATAGAGAGAGAGAGAGAGAGTATATGAGTTTGAACGAGGATTGAGACTTGTGCGTGTTCTTTCTTTTCTCTGAAAGTACGGGCTATTAATGGCACGTTAATGGTTTAACCAGAGGGAGGAGATGGTGCTTGCAGGGGTCATTAAAGGCGATAGAGATCTAACATGTAAGGGGAAGTTTACGGCTGGCGCTTCGCCCAGCCATGGTGAGGACAGTCTCGCCTCGCCGATCATCCACCAGCCGGTCAACTAGGTCTGGCCACTGGTGGAGGTGCGACAGGGAAAGGAAGAAGGAAGGGAAGATAAAAGAAACATATAAAAGGTAAAAAGAAAATTCAAAAAATTATTAAAATATTAAATCGTCAATTGGCCAGCACCCACCTTAGCTTCCGCTGATCAAAATTCAGGAGACAGATTAAATTGATATAATTACAAAAAGTTTAAGACTAAATCGACCTAAAAAAAAGTTTATGATTAAATTAGCATAATTATAATGAATTTAGAACTTTTTTTTAGTAAATTTACTTAATAACACGATTAATAACTTCTCTCTTGGCCGGTCACAAATTAACCACCGTTGTTTCGACTTAGCGCGTGATCAAAAGAGGATGACCCTTGAAATCTTTACCGCCAACCCCGGCCTTGGGTTTATTCGCAAGGTCTCCCTCCTTTCAATATCTTAAATGGACCAAAGCTATTTAATATCTCTGATGTATATATATATATATATATATATATATATATATATATATGCCTCCTTTAATTCTTTCTTGAATTCGAGGAGGCGGGTGGATCTCTCTCTGAACTTGTTTTTCTATCGTCACATTGCTTTTGTCAAATGCTTCACCGATCCCCACCTTCTTCTCCCCCCTTCATTTATGCCTTTTTGTTTCCAGTCTACCAGCTTCTGATCTCCTTTTCGTGCCAAGACATTCAATGTTTCATTTACTACGATACGTCAAACAAGGTTCTGGCTATTTGCTATTTCTTTATTTGCAATCACCAAATCAGCATGCAGGGAGGATTTGTGGTTCCCATGCAGAGTTTAGGTCATGAAAACTGGTTTGACTTGTGGAACTTTTTCTTCATGCCGAGTCTGTGGGAGAATGATCCAAATCGTGATTTAGCGACCTAAATTGCTTCGGACGAATTTTCACACCCTCGGGATCTCAATGGACCAAATGAGATAATTACTAGTCAAGGAATATTTCTGTTTTTTCCTTCCTTCCTTCTAATTTATTTATTTCGTGCAATTGATGACGTGAATTATTTGCTCAATCAAATCTTTTTTGTCATAGACACGATTAGTTACGGGTTGCTGTCATAACAATTCCAAGTGAAAAGAAACTTATGGACAATAGAAAACTACTTCTAAAAATTCAATTAAATTACTGAAAAACAAAGAAGAAAAGATAAGACCAAAACTTTCTTAGGGGAGAGAGACGTAGGGCATGTATGGCAATGCTTCTGCTTCGGAAATCAACTTCTAATAAAAAGTCGATTTTTCTACTTCTATTCAGAAATAAAAGTTGATTTCTAATCAAAGAAATTTATTTGGTTGCGGTTGAGAATTTCTACTTCTGAAACATTATTAACACAAAATCTCCTATGAAAATTTATTGTTATCGGTCGAAAAATTTCTACTTCATTTTTTAAATTTCTTTTTTAAAAAATTTATTATTAAAAAATATCATTTATTTTTTTTAAATAAAAATTATTATTTATTTTTTACTCTTGCGGCGGTGGGCAGCGGCAAGTGATGGTCTGTGACGGCCAAGGAAGGTTGGCGATGGGCGGTGGTTGCTGGCGATCGGCTGAGATAGGCGATGGGTGATGGTTGGCGACAAGGGGAAGTCAGTGATCGCAGGCAAAGGTCTGCAGTGGGTAGCAGCAAGCGATGATCGCCAGTTGACGATGGTCGCGAGCGGCAATAAATGGCGATCGGAAGAGGTCGGCGATGGGCAGCGGTGGGCGACAGAGGAGGTCAGCAGAGGCGGCCGTGGTATAAAAGATGGTGAGGACATAATAAAAGAAGGCGAAGCAAAAAGTACTTATTGAGTCCAGAAGCAATTTTTTTAACTTTTCAAATTAGGAAAAATAACTTTAGAAGTGAAAATTCACTTTATAAATAAAAAAAATCGAGAGTAAAAATTTTACTAAACCGATTTCAATTTCAGAAGTTACATTATCAAACACATTATTTCTAAAGCAGAGATCCATTTTCAGAAGTGTTACCATGCGCACGAAGATACTCTATCCTATGTTGATGGGATTGCTGTCACGACTAGTCTAAGTCAAAAGATCTATCTTAACATATCTCAATTGATAATAAATTTCAAAACAAATAGCTTGCTTTTGCATAGCATGGAAAACCTATCCGTATATTTCATCTCTTGCACCTGCCCTATTTTTTTTTTTTAATGTATCTGAAAAATCTAAGATAATTTCTAGTATATATGAGTTAGGAACGGGAAGACCCACGCATTAGATTTCTGGTGTCTCTCTCATTTTCATAAACTCCTAAACTATAGCATCATAAAAAGCACGTCATAGTCATTCGTCATAATCTACTCGTTTCAAAGACCAAATCAACCAAATACTTAATGGTCCATCATTAGTACTTCTCAAGTAACGATAACATGACAATAGGTGAGAAACACTACCGTCATTTTTATGGGCATCACGAAAGCCAACATGACCATGCGTGTAGTCTTTGTCCAAGCGTTCAAGGAAAGCAAAAGGGTCACCTTTTCCATACGTGTGGTCTTTGTCCACAGAGCACAGCAGACAAGAAGCCCTGTTCAAGTGAAAGAACAAAAGGTGAAAGTCTAGGACGAACTTAACATGAGATCTGCAAAGTTCCTAAGAAATATCCGGCTCTTGTCAATTTACATCAATAGCTGTTCATTTAATAAATTGTTGCTCTAAAACCAATTTGCGCGGATGATGATCAATGGTTTGATCTAAGATTATCAGTTCGAGGAATAGCTTAATTTTTTTTTTGTCTAATGGCTTTTGAGCAATGTCATGTAGCTTCACTAGGGCATTTTTGAGATCAAGTCATGTAACTTTGGTTATGGTTGGTCCACGCCTACACAATCTACGATGGAAGTTACATGACGCGATGCATGGAGAAGTAGGCACAGGTCCATCGCGTCAAAGTGCCTCGATTGAAAAAAGGATGAAAATTCTTAGGGGAGAGACGCTTAGGGACGAGGATACTCTAACCACGTTGATGGGATTCCTGTCGTGACTATTCTAAGTCAAAAGATCTGTCTTAACAGATCTCAATCGGTAATAAAATTTAAAACCAATCACTTGTTTTTACATAACATTGAAAACCTGACATCCATTTCATCTCTTGCACTTGCCCTCAAGCTTTTTTTATTGATTTATCGATGCTTTTACAATGCCGTCCTCAAAATTTTGTTAGGTATGTCATTTTAGTATATGGACTATATGAAAATATCCTATGTTATTCTTAAACTATAATTAATGGAATGACAACACTGAACATATTCACGTAATATGAGGACTAAATTGAAAATCTATAAAAAAAATTTCAAGGTCATATAGAATAAATTAAAAATATAATGACGATATTGTACATTAAATTAAAATTAGGGATAGTAGTATTAAACAAATTTAAAGATTTAAACATCACATCATATTTTGGGTCGAATTTAATGAATTATGCGTGCCATTATTTCCGTACGAAAGTAGTTGCACTACATTAAGTAGAAGCCAACCAGACTCTCACCAGTCACTGTGCTTCTTACCACGTTCGACTTGAATAGTTTCAATTACTTCCTGCCAGCCATATTTGGCCCATCTACCTATTTACTACGAATCAGGACTTCAATGATATTCATGAAAACCGGTCACGAAACCCTCCACGTACGTACGGTGGCGCTTCTCTCTGGAGTTCGATAGAATGCTTTGAATTCGACAACCAGCATTGAAGCTCGCTTTGCCCTGATACGTCAATGGCGATCGAGAGACTTGACATGATTCAGCTTTGCTTTTGCTCATGTCAGGTCTGGTCGTGACTAGTGAAGTAAGGGGGCCCCCCCCTGGAGGAAGACTGGGAATGGGTCGTGGCATGGTTCGTGGGTACACGAAAAGAAGATAAAGAAATGATGTTTCTCTGCAGGGGCTATTATTCACCAATATATCCTAATTTCTTTCTTCAGTATGAGTTTGTGAAGAATCATAAACTTGAGCCCCAATTCGAGCGAAATTTTGCGGCCAAAATGAGCCCAGCACTAGAAAATTTAAGCAAAAATTATCCCCAAGACTAGAGGTGCTGCCTTTTTTGCGAAAGCCACGCAAATTCACGATTCATTGAGGGCAGGTTGGTGGCAAGGGAAACCCGAAGAAAAGGGCGAAGTCTAGAGACCAAATCTTTGACGATTCACATGAGGATTATGGAGTTTTCTGAAGAAACTGATGCCTATCTTAGGATGCTGGAGGGGAACTAGACTAGAGGTGTCTGCATTAGAGGATAGTTTTGATGCTTTTCGTGGAAGATGAAAATGAGGAGAGATAGAAGATTATGATGGCAACGGTGCAGATGGTGCTAACGACGACGATGGCCCAAAGAGGTGAAGAGGAGGACGGCATGGAGGCTCACGAAGAAGAAGAGGAGGGAGGGAGAAGGAGAGGGAGTGTAGATATGGGAGTAAAAACAAAAGTAAAGAAAATAAAAAAGAAAAAATAATTAAAATATTAAGTCATCTGTCAGCCGGCATCCACGTCAGCGCCGGCCGACCAAAATTTACTAGATGAACTGAATTAGCATAATTTCAAAAGGTCTAGGATTGAATGGGCAAAAAAATAAGTTTATAATTGAATCGACATAAGTGCAATAGGTTTATGACTGTTTTGGTAATTTTCCCCATAGATATTATATGACATGACCTTTGTTATTGTTTACACTTGAATTTTAATTATTTTTTTTAGAAAATTAATAGAAAATTCATAAAAAAATATAAATTTGAAAATCAACTTTAAAAGCCTTGGTCAAGCCTAAGAAATCAATTTTGAACAAAAAATAATTCTTGGTATTTTTTTTATTTTTTTATATATTAGAAAAATAACCGAAAAATCATAAAAAATAAATTTCGTGGCCTAAAAATAAGGAAAAATATCCAATATTTTTATTTTTAAATTCCTTTTCATGTTGGTCCATTTAAACTTGAAAAATCCAATTCGAAATTATGTGTTCCTCCACAGACATAATATCAAATCGGGTCTAAAAAATGTAATTTGAGTCATTTTGTTTTCATTTTCACTTTTTATATGAGTTGTGACATTATTCTCCAATAGCTCAATTTTCACTTTTGGTCTAATAAACTTTGGAAATTAAAAAAAACGAATTAGGCAAAAATAATAATAAATAAAAAAGAGAGTGAAAAAGTAGACGTTGACCAGGTCAACACCAAAAAATTGTCCGAAATCAGCAGCTCCTTCGTACAGAGCTCTAGGGGAAAAAATTTTCACAAAAAAATCTTTTGCCGATTCTCCACGTCCATGCCACGTCTCTCCTTGAAGATCATTCCAGAAGAAGGTATTCCCTACACTTTGGCTTTTTGTGGGCATGGGTACAGGGCCATTTTGCAAGCTGGCTTGGGAAGTGGAGAGCAGAGGTGACGGTTTTGGTTTTTATTCCAAAAATGAGGAATCGGTGAGAGGATAGAGAGAGCATAGTGAGAACATGGGAGAGAGAGAGAGAGAGAGAGAGAGAGAGAGAGAGAGAGAGAGAGAGAGAGAGAGAGAGAGAGAGGAGAGAGAGAGAGAGAGAGAGCTGCAGAGCAAAAAAGGAAGAAGAAAAAAAAAGGGAAACAAGGAGAGCTCCAGAGGGAGGACTTCACAGCTGGGGAGGGGCTTTTTACAAAAATGGGTTTAAATTTTTAAGATTTTACCGTTTTGGGTTATTATGAAAAGTAATTGCGAAAACGGGGCTTGTTCGGCAGGTGCGATGCCGAACAAGCCCCGTTTGGCGCCTGTTCGGCTCTTCAAGAGCCGAACAAGGGGGGGGCAGCCCCATCACCACCAACCCCCCTACCCCCCACCCCTCCTCCCTCCCTCTCTTTCCAACGGCCCGCCGCCCCCCCCTCTCTCTCTCTCTTTTCAACGAAGTAGCCCATTCCCCTTCTTTTCCGGAGAACTAGAGAGGGCTCCCCCCACCTCCTCCTTCTCCAATTTTGGCAAGTGGCAAGTTAGAGAGGATCCCTACCGATTTTTTTACCGCCCCCTCCTCTTTTTCCACGACCCCCATCTGTTCCTTCTTTTTCACACGTTATGTCTGCCTTTTTCACGCGGCAGAGAATCGTCTCTACAATGAAAATTTTTTTTATATAAAAATCGTTTAAAGAGCGAGATCTGGACGCTCTGAAGAAAGAGAAACGGAGAACGTATCGAGAGAAAACAGAGAGAAGCGAGTGAGAAAATTTTTGAAGGTCGTTCCTCGATTTTCGATGTGTTCATATTCACGGTTACTAATTCCGCCAATATTTCGTCGCCATCGATCTAGGTAATATTTCACTTTATAATCTGTTTCGTTTTGCCATTTGCGTTTTTCGTTTCGTTGGATGTAATATTAATTTTTTTGTAGACGGCAGAGAAGTTAGAAGAGTCGAACTATCATTTTCTTCAATCTCGACACACACGTGCTTTTTGAGTTAAGGTAATGCCTATACCCTCGTTAGAACATGCTATTTTATTATTATGCAATAACGAATAAACTTGCGCTACATATATGTCTATTTTGCGCTACATAAATGTCTATTTTGCGCCAAGAAATAGCTTAATTTTACTCTACTCATATCTCTATTTTGCATGTCGATACATGTCTCACGAAATATTTTGTACGTATTAAACCTATATTTCATCATGAAATTTAAAATTTTGGAGGGTTAATTAGATATGATGTTCAAAATATTGAAATAATGACGAAATCTACAGGAATAATGAATAAATTTGTGGGAAACCCTTATTAGATGTAGATCGTAGGAATTGGTAATTAAATCGGACAATGTAGATTTGATGTTCGGTTAAATATAAGCCGTTGATTTTAGTTGCCTAATGTAATGAATATGACCATATAATTAGTTTATAATAATAATAATAATAATAATAATAATAATAATCCCAAAGAATAGAAAATTTCGAAAAAAATTGAGGAAAAATAATTAAAAACGAATAAAAAAATTGCTAAAATTTTGTTATTTTAGTCCCGATTGAAAGCCAAGTGGGTTTTGGTCGACTCTTTCGATTTGTGAGTTGGGTAGAACTGACTCGATCAAAAAGAAGAATAGCAAAAGAAGGAAAAAGAAAATTAGAAAATAAATATAATAATAATAATAATAATAATAATAATAATAATAATAATAATAATAATAACAACATAAGAAATGGGAGAGGCGCCATTATTTGGGTCAAGTCCTAGACCCGGCCTGATTAATAAAAAATTTAAATTGAAAATTTAGAAAATAATAAACCGGACAACTGGGAAAAAATGGAAAAAATCATAAAAAATTTTCTAAAAAAGTGACAAAATTTCATGATTTTTCACAAAAAAAAATCATAAGAATATAACAAATTAGGATTGTTAATTAATTGGATAGAACTTATTGTTTTTCGTTCATTCCTTTGTAAATGACGATTGTACCCCTTATGGGTAAAGCATCTCATGAACATTATGCGATACTTATGAAATTTATCGGTTCCATTTATAGATATGGCACCAAGGCAGTATATTCGGCCGGGACTTGAGAATAATTCACTACTTACAAAGCAGGCTGAACATAGATCGCAGGCCATTTGGGAGGCTAAGGTAAGTAATTAAAATAATTATCAGCTGAGCTGTCATTTGTAACAGTTATATATCATAATGAAATTGTTAGTAACAATTAATGTAACATTTCACAGGTAGATGATAATGAAGTTATTCGGTGTCAACGAGATGGAGCAATACTACACGAAACTGAGCTTGATCCTCGATTAGAACCATATCTTCGAGCTTCGGGATTTTATGGACTTTGGAAAATGGGCTTCTGGCAAGTTGATCACCATCTGATCACAGCGTTGGTTGAGTGATGGAGGCCCGAGACTCACACCTTCCACATGCCAGAAGGTGAATGCACTATTACCTTACAGGATATCGAGGTTCTTACAGGGCTTCCCATAAATGGAATTGCAGTTACTTGCCCCACTAATAGAAATTGGGGCGATGTTTGTGAGGATTTACTGGGTCACCGACCCCCACCCGGTCCATTACGTGGTTCGATGGTGAAGATTTCCTGGCTGAGAGGAGTCTTTGATAGAATTCCAGACGATGCAGATGAAGTTACGATAATGCAACATGCGAGAGCATTTATTCTGCAATTAGTTGGAGGTTCAATATTTTCTGATAAATCGGGTTTCAGGGTGAGTCTAATTTTTCTACTATTACTAGAGAACCTTGTCGATCCTACGCCATATAGTTGGGGTTCAGCAGCGCTTGCAGGGTTGCATGCCTTCAATGAAGAGAGACGGTTATTAACGATTCCACGACCCCAATCAGCCTTTACGACAACACCTATTGGATCCCATGGAGATGACCTAACTCAAACGAGCCAATCAATTCGAAGGAGTAGAAGAGCTCTTGAAGATACAGATGCCATCCCTTATCCTGCAGTCTATAATATGGCAGATTTCAGCTCTGGGTTCAATCCCGAATTCGGCCAGACAGATTTTACTTTGGGGTTCAGCCAGTTCGCTGGCCCATATCATGGAGGATTCCGTCTCCACACTCCCACAATTTCTCCGATGGCTAGAGGATTTGAGCTCCCTCCTTTTTCCCAATATGCTTCTACTCCATATGTGTCGTCTGAGCATGAGATATTTGCTCAATTTGATGATGCATCACAACCACTGTTGTCTCGGCAGGATATTCCTTCGTCATCTACACAACCCACCCAAGAGGAACCTCGTTGTTGGTATAATACTAGACATGCCGAACACCGAAGATAACCTACTTGCGGAACAGGAGGTCACATAGGGGGACGACACCATCGTTGAATGTAATCGAGGTTGACGATTGTTATGTATTATTATAAGTTTGATGTACTAGAATTTTTTTGACATCATAAATATGATATTGCTATGTGTTGACACCTGATTTTTAATCAAGTTTTTTTAAGAAAATTAATAGAATATCTATAACAAGAAATCTATAAATTTAAAAAATCATATTCGGAAGCTTTAGCAAAGCCTAAGTATCCAATTTGGAAGAAAAATAATTTTTTGAAATATTCGTAATTTTTACAAATTTATCCATAATAACAAAATATCCGAAAATAAAAAAATAGATTTCGTGGCAAAAAAATAAGAAAAAATTGCCAATATTTTACTTAAAAAAACCTTTCCATGTTGGACCATTTAAAATACTGACTATTTTTTTCGTGAACACTTTTTTTGCCCTCAAATGCTAATTTTTATTAATTTTGAAGTATTTTTCTATTTTCAGAAAAATACTAAAAACGAAAAAAAAATATGAAACTATATTTCTTGTGTAAAAATGGTTCCCTATGCTTGGCCAAGGTCTCCAAAATTGATTTTTCAATTTTCTCATTTTTTCTTGATTTTCTTAATCAAGTTTTTTTAAGATAATTAATAGAATATCTATAATGACAAATCTATAATTGCCGAAAATTCATATTCGAAAGCTTTAACGAAGCCTGAGGATCCAACTCGGAAGAAAAATAATTTTTTTAAATTTTCATAATTTTTACAAATTTATCCATATGAACAAAATATCCGAAAATAAAAAAATTAGATTTCATGGCCTAAAAATTAAGAAAAAATTGCCAATATTTTATTTAAAAAACCTTTCCATGTTGGACCATTTAAAATACCGACTTTTTTTTCGTGAACACTTTGTTTGCCCTCAAATGCTATTTTTTTTAATTTTGAAGTATTTTTATATTTTCAGAAAAATACTAAAAATGCGAAAAATATGAAAATGTATTTTTTTTTCAAAAATGGTTCCCTATGGTTGGCCAAGGTCTCCAAAGTTGATTTTTCAATTTTCTCAATTTTCTTGATTTTCTTAATCAACTTTTTAAAGAAAATTAATAGAAAATAAAAAACTATAAAATTGAAAAATCATATTTGAAAGCTTTACTTAAGCATGAGGAACCAATTTGAGTGAAAAAAAAAATAATTTTTGAAAATTTTCGTAATTTTAAATACAATATTCATATTTATAAAATATCCAAAAATCAAAAAATAGATTTCCTAGCCTAAAAAATAGGGAATAATTTTTGTAATTTACTTTTAAATACCTTTTCATGTTGGACCATTAAAATTAAAAAAAACCAATTAGAGATTGTGCATTCCTTCACAAACGCAATTCCACATCAAGCTTCTTTTTAATTTTTTTTTTCACTTTTTAGGAGTTTCGATATGGCTCGGAAATTTTTTTTTTATCTAAATTACGTGTACTAAATGGAAAAACCTGCTAGGAGACTCAATTTTCGTGTCCACTTTTCAAAGAAAAGTCATGTATCAACCAGTCAAACCAGGTTCTGCAGCTTTGAGTCCATTTTTTTGATGCTTTACCGTCAGTATTAATTGCCGTTCCGTTGAGCCAACTCCATATATCTATTAATAAGAACATATATAACAATTCCAACTGATTATAAAATTTCATGAAAATTACAAAAATTCCAGATAATCAGCAAAAAAAAACACATACAAATATTACACAAATATTTTGTCGAGTTCATTCTTAATGAGAGCTCCCACAAATGACATTAGCAACTACACACTGAAAATACAAATGAGCTAGATCTGCTATTGAATCTCTGAATACAGCTTCAGAAAATAAAATCAGCTCATACATCGCTTCTTTTAAGGTTTGAAGAAGGAAACCATCTGTCGCCATTCGCCTCAACCCCTACCTGAAAATGAATAAATAATCAATTAAAATTCTACGAATGTCGATTATGACCGACAAAAGGTGGAAATAATATACTTTTTGAGATGAAAAAAAGTTTCACCAATAGGCAGGAGAACTTAGAAGGGTAAAGAACCTTAAACCAATCTGTATGCACAAGTTGACTGCTGTGTCCTGATTTTCCACAATAGCTGCAATGGTTAGTCGAAGCAGTACTTCTCGGGGTATTCCAGTCCATCTCGTACGTATGCGTGATGCACGGGGTCTTCCTTTCTTTCTAATACGGCTCGGGTCTGGCACTAATGCCAGATTGTCAATTTCGGGCCAGTAATCCGGATCCCCCAATGGATGAAACATGTACCGATAGCACTGAAGTGTTCTATCTAAAGTGTAGAATTCATCTACCATTGTATTGTAATCAATTGCATCTTTCTGACAAACTGCGATCACATGTGAACATGGGATTTTTATCTCTTGAAATTTTCCACATGTGCATCTTCGCAGGTTTAGCTCGACCTTGAGTTTGTGGC
The DNA here is from genome assembly GCA_016432845.1 of Psidium guajava. Taxonomy (NCBI): domain Eukaryota; kingdom Viridiplantae; phylum Streptophyta; class Magnoliopsida; order Myrtales; family Myrtaceae; genus Psidium; species Psidium guajava. Next base: position 17,015,781 of record CM028225.1, read on the forward strand.
CCCCCATTTTTCTGGATTTATCATATCCTGTTTTAACTTCAAAGATTCCGGAATCAGAGTCGAACCGAGTAACCTCATGCCTATTTGCAGCTTCAATGTATTTTTGGAGAATGATGCATGCATATTGAGTATATCTCTATCCCTCCACCTTTTGTGCCTTATATGTAGTTCTTCTCGTATCAAAATATTGGACTAATTGATAAAATTTCTTATTCATCATAGCTTTTATAGGCAGCGCACGAAATCCCTTCAGCATCCCGTTAACTGATTCCGCTAAGTTTGTCGTCATCACTCCATATCTCTTTCCTTCATAAGCTTTGGTCCATTTATCCCAAGGAATCTGATCACACCATTCAGCTGTTTGTGGATGCAATTCCCTCATTCGATTCATGATGTGTAGAAACTTTTTCTTTTGGTTCTCGTAGGCTGTACATTACAATAATAATAAGTAATTATCACACAATTTGAAAGAAAAAGCAATTTTCTTAAATTACATAATTTAGAAATTTTACTTGCCATCTGAATAACTCTTTTGCCTTCGGCATCTTTGAAGTGTTTATTGTAATTGCTGAGAATGTGCCGAATGTAAAATCTATGATAGCCATGTGGAGGACGCCACCCATCAGTCTCCATTGCTTTTTGAATCCCAATATGTCTGTCCGATATTATGCAAATATCGTCTCGGCCATTAGTGACATATATCCTCAGCAGATCCATAAACCAAGACCAATCATCAACAGTCTCCCCGATCGACCACTGCAAATGGCCAATGGAAATATATGATTATTCCTATCAAATGAGGCTGCACATAGGAGCGTTCCTCGATATTTGCCGTATAAAAAAGTTCCATCAACAAAAATCACGGGACGATATCTTTGAAGCCTTTAATTGTCTGTCTATAAGTCCAGAACATTCGGTTGAAAATCTTGCAAGTCCGATCTTGGCCCATGCAATCCTCGATCACGAAATGAAAACTTGGATTCACTAGTTTCGTCATATTCATGTACTTTCTCAACTCACCATACGAGTCATCTCATCCTCCAAAAATTTTTGCAATCGCCATTTGTTTCGCTAACCAAATTTTACGATAACTTGGTTGGAAGCCCACTTTATCTTTAATCATCGCCATTAGTAGTTTGATTTTTATATCTGGTTGGGCGGCAACATTGCTTCTACTTGGCTAGAGAGGTGTTTCTGATTAAGTTGCCGATGATCTGTTGACATTTGCGGATTACGACATATATGTGGCCCACTGTATTTAGTTATTTTCCAAAACAGGTCACCCGCTTTATTCAATGCACGGAGCCTCCAATCACACGGTTCGTTTGGATTACCGCATTTGATAACATATTTTCTTTTCTTTGTCTCTTCACGCGAAAGTGATGATTTCTCAACAAAGAATATTCTTTTGCAGCCAACTGCACTGTATCTCGTGATGGAAATAACATTCAAACACGAAATTCATTGGCTAGATCAAACAACATATGACTCGGCTTGGTTCTTGTATCGACTTGCATCATATCATAGTCAATCTCTGAAATAGGGCGGTGGATATACCAACGGCAAAATGGGATTACTACAATGGCTGTTGTAGTAAGCATTCATATCGCCACTTTCGTCATTTTCTTCATTGCTATCGTCACTACCCAATCATGAATCATCTTCTTCATCATTATCATCATTGTCGTCGTTATCATTATCCACAACAGTATCATCGTGATGCATGTCCTGATTATCGACATTTGTCTCATCTTTACCGACATTGGAACCTTCCCCAATTGAATCATTTATCGGTTAGTGTTCATCTACAGTAACATAAAACTGTAGAAACCCCATATGACTAGTCAAATGTGCAAACTGTTGGATTCTGTTAACCATGCTATCATTATGCACATTCACAATGTTAAACATCACATATCCAGTTGTTCCAACCGGTTGTCTAAACATCAGACTGGCAATAAACTGATTTTCTGTTACATTCAACTCGTGCTCAATCGTATCACGTAACTCATCAAATGTCGATATGTTTCCAAACTCAAACATAGCACATTGTCCACCTTCGTAATCATATCCAAATTGATTTCGTACTATTGTACCTCCCAATTGTACAGTCGCAAAAGATGTAGACATTCTGCTAAACAAACAATTTACAAATTATTTTACATGTAAAATTTTTTAAATTTTTTTTCTTTACACATTAAGAAATGAACATTTTAACTATCAATATAACAAATGAAATAAATAGGGTCAACGAAAAATATTTACGGACTTAGAAATGAATGAAGGAACAAAATCATCAACAATAACATCTACTCAATTAATTGATAAAATTCTAATTTTTAAGTTTTTCGAAATTTTCTTTGTGAAATGTTTCCTATTTTTCTTAGAAAATTTTATGATTTGGATTATCATTTTTAATTTTTTAATTGTTAATTTTTATTATTTTCTAGTTGGATCAACTAGATCAACCGGACACGGGCACCCAGGAGTTTGACCCAAATACGGCGATGCTTCCATTTTTAATATTATCTATTATTATTATTTTCCTTTTAAAATTTACTTTTTCCTTTTCTTTTTTTTTCTTTCTTTTCGCTATTCATTTTCCAGATCGGGTCGGTTCGACCCAACTCACAAAACTGAAGAGCGGGCCCAAACCCACTCGTGTTTGAACGGGAACTTTCACCATAGAGTTTTGTGCAATTTTTTTGTTTATGATTTTTTTTGTTCATTTTTTTCCTAATTTTTTTTTATTATGTTCGAACTTTTTATTATTACAGAGACAGATCTTCTGGTCTACGTTTGCCTACCCGGCTAGTCCATGTCCCTTGAATTAGGCAACTAAAAATAACGGCTCAGATCTAATTACCACATCCTACAGTCCAAATCTAACCACGATTTTACACAAAATTTTTCCTGAGACATGTACATTCAGTTATTAATTTAGTATTCTTATAATCATATTTAATTAACCATACAAAATTTCAAATATATGATGAAAATACGATTTAATAAGCACAAAATTTTTCCTAAGACATTTATCAACCTGCAAAATAGAGATATCTGTAGCGCAAAAATAAGATATTTTAGGAATAAAACAACATAATTAAGAATGTTGTTATTATTTTTTCAATATTTTTTCCCAACTTTTTTTTTTTCGAATTTTTCTGTTCTTTGGGATAATTTTTTTATTACAAACAAATTATATGGTAAAGGTTTGTCCAGGTGGGTAGCCCACGTTCATTACATTTCGCAAACGGTCTACATCTAATAAGATTTTTTTCGCAAATTTTATCGTTAGATATGTAGATTCAGTTATTAATTCAATAATTTGAAATTCATTTTCAATTCACCCTCTACAATTTCAAAAATCATGATAAAATACGGGTTAAATACGGACAAAATCTTTCGTGAGACATAAATCAATATGCAAAATAGAGATATGAGTAGTGCAAAAATAAGATATTTTTCGGTGCAAAACAAACATATATGTAGAGCAAAAATATGATATTTTTTGGATTAAACAGCATTTAAAACATCACAATACAACAGCGCATCAGTGATTGCACAGTACTAAAATATAGCATATTTTAACAAGGATATAGGCATTACCTTAATCAAAAAATCGTGCGTGTCTCAAGATGGGAGAAATTGATACTTTCACTCTTATAACTTCTCTGCTGTGTAAAAAAATTGACGTTATAGATAATAAAATGAAAACTCAAATGCCGGAAAAAAACAAATCATAAAGTGAATCATTACCTGGTTCAATAGCTAGAAAATATTGACGGAATAATTGACTGTGGATACGGAGACGTTCGAAATTGACGAACGATTTTCAAATTTATCTTTTCTCTCTCGATTTTCTCTCGATTTTCTCTCTGCTTTCTTTCTATTTCTTCTCTGTTCCCTCTCTTCATCTTCGCAAAATAAACAAGTTGTTTCTCTCCTGCTTCTGATGGGTTTTTAATAGAAGCCTGATACTTCAAAATCCTTCACGTGAACGATTCAGAAGCCTAAGCTTATGCGTTCAGAAGCCTGAGCTTCTGACTCTTCACGTGAAGAGTCAGAAGCCTACCTTCGAGAAAGGGGGGCCTCTCTGCTCCGCAGTGGAGTCAAAAAGCCGGCCTTCTGGGAAAAAAAGAGGGGGGCCATAGGGGAGCTGCCGAAGTTAATTGGGGGGGAGGGGGTGGGGGGTTCGGCACCACAGCTGCCGAACAGACCCTTTTTTCGCATTTTCCAGCAAAGGAGATCCAAATTGATAAAATGAAATTTTCTTTTCCTAAGTTCGTAAAAAGTCCAAGAAGGGGGGGGGGTGGGGGTGGGGGGGATTTGTTTATGGACTTGTTCGGCACATATAGTGCCGAACAAATATTGAAATATTGAAATAATGACCAAATCTACAGGAATAACGAATAAATTTGTGGGAAGTTAGTAGTGCTGAGCTCAAACCATGCGCGCCCTACTAATGCAGAGTTATTCCCAGTCCATTTGCTGTCGTTCTTAAGAGTTTCATGAAAGAAAGAAAGGAGAGGATGGTTTCTTTTGTCCAACAGGACAACGCCGAACGTGACGACTATCTTTGCTGCCACGGTGAGGACAGAGAATCTGCATTCATGGGGAGCAACTCCGGCGAAAGATATGGTACACAAACTCTGGCCGTCTCTCTTCCTTCTTCTTTCTCCTCAGTTGGCCAAGCTCCAACCATTCCTTTTTTTTAATTCCTCGATCGCTGTTTTTCAACAAAGATTGTGATTTTTTCTTCCATTCTATTAGAATTAGCTTTAAAGACTGCGCATTTTAAATGTCAACAAATCCAAATAAGGTTCAAAGTCTACGCTGGTTTTAAATTCTTGTAGGCGACTGTTTGCCTACACTGTGGGGACCATGGCTTTGAAGAAACTTTGATCTATTGTGATGGCTGCAAGAAATATGCCGTTCATCGGTAAGATCGCCCTCACACCCTTGCGCTCGTGTGCATGATGCAAGTGAATGCTCATCGTTAGAAATCTTGACTGTCGGTCTTTTTTCTCGTTTTTTTCCGGCTATTGCCTAGAAACAGTAATTTTCCATGGCGACGTTCTTTGGTTTTGCGAGGATTGTTAACCCAGATTGAAAAGGCTGATACGAATGGGGAATTTTGTACTCCCATGGGGGGAAGAAGAAGAGGAGGACTAAGAACTGGAAGTGGACGAGGGTGAAGAATGGAAGAAAGAAGAAAATGGTCAAGGATGAGGAAAGAGAGCCATCCTTGGTATCGTCTTGCTTAGAGTTTGGGCAATCTATTTTTTCAGTTGATTTTTTGCGCGTGTGAAAATTGAAGATTAGGGTTTGTACGCTTTTCCAGGCATTGTCACAATTTATTGACCATATTGCCCCCTCTTTTTCTCATCCGATGGTCCTCTTCTCTTTCCCTCTCTGTCTCCTCTCTCAACGGACCATCACCAACGTAATAAGAAGAAGACTATTACGTCAACGACAACGAAAAAGAAACCACAATGACTGTAAATTGCTCGCTCACTCGCTCCACAATGATTTGGCGACGGTGATGAGAGAGAACCAAATTATTGAAATTAATTTTTTTTATTCTCATTTCATAAAGAGTACGTGAAAAATAAAAGGGCGATTGCGGAATTGGGGGACGAAATGCCTTTCTTTGTTCGGCACTACAAGTGCCGAACAACTACCCTCCCCCCCCACCCCAACCCCTGCCCCCCCTTGTTCAGCACCAATTGCGCCGAACAAGCCTCATTCTCGTAATTTTCGAATCGAAAAACTCAAATCGGTAAAATCTTAAAAATTTAAATCCATTTTTGTAAAAAGCCCGTTGGGGAGTGGGGGAGCTCCATTTAAAAAAAAAAGTGGTTTTTCATAGAGAGCAAGCCTCACCCACATCCCCACCGGCTCAGCCCCAGCCCGTCGCATGCCTCCATCGATTCCGTGTTACGACCGCCAGCCATCAACCTCCCTCGCGTGAGCTCCGGTTCCTCCCGTGACATCCCCGAGTGGAGCTCAGTGGAGAGGGAGGTCGGTGAGCGGAAGAAGAGCTCGTGAGTTAGAGGCTGGTGGCTGGGGTTCCGGGAAGGAGACTTTTTTCTGAGAAACCAAAAAAAAAAAAAGGAAAAAAATGAGCGGTAGAGCTCTAAAAACCGAGAACTCCAAAACCGACCATTGTTCGAGCTCCCGGACGACCCAAGGAAGCTCTCCAACCCATCAGCGTAGCTCCACGACCCCCGAAACGGTAAGCACCATTTTTGAGCTCGCAGAGCTCCGTTAATGGCATGTTCGTCAATTTCTCGCGTTTTCTTCGGTTTTTCTGTCTCGAACTTGCCCTGAGTGTTCACTGACTGCGTACCTATCCTCTTTTCGCATTGACATTGCATAAAAAACCACCGAGTGGACCATTGAACCCGTGAACACATCTCGAGCTTGTATGCTCGTCTTGCGCCAACCGAAGCCCTCGGTTGCTCAGGTAAGCTCCCTCCGACTTCCACGATGTTGTTTGATGTGTTTATTCGGTGGTTTAACCATGGAAATGGTTAGGTCGTTAGCTCGCCGGAGTTTACCTCTCGGCCGATGTAGTTTTGAGCTAGTGTTAGGTCCCTCAACAGCTGAAAATGGCAAATATGGGTGTTAAAACAACTCAGGGTGGGTCTCGGTGAAAAAAAGCGGGCTCAAAATGGTTGGTTTGGGTTTTGACCAAAATTTTCCGGTGAGTTCGCCGGAAAAGTTTGGCCGCCGGCGACCCTCCGGTCGTCTTCTCCGACGGCCAAGTTGACCGGTCATCCCATGTTGCTCCCCAATAATAATAATAATAATAAAACAAAAGAGGAATGGGGGCTAACGTTTGAAGGGTGGGGGCAGTTGCAGTAGAGCTTGGGAGGAGAAGACCCACGAAGAAGACAATGTGAAAAATAGAAAAAAAAAAAAAAAGAAAATAGAAAGAGAAAGAAAACGTGGGTTATTGAGTGAAGCTGCAGTGATAATCAAGTCGGTTTGTCCTTGAAGCTTGGTTAAATCTGTTGTTGGGCTGGTTCGTGTCATTAAATTGAAGAGGGGCGGATGGGCTATTCGAGTGGGCTGCTGCTGGAGAGTGGGCCGGAAGAGGCTTATTGGGCTTTAGGTTTGATTGGGGCTTTAGAATAAAAATTTGGGCCTTTTTCTTTTTTTAATTTAGAGGTGGATTTTCATCTTGACATGTATAATTCATCAACATTCCAAGTATGTTATAATTGAAAGTGATCTGTAAACTTTTGTATGATTGCTTTGGGCATGTTCTTTGAGTGTTGGAGATTTTCTTGATGGTTTTCCATGGTCTCTACTCTATCCACATCAAGAAACTGCTTCACCTGGGGGACATTATTTCCACAGATAAAATTATCTGACAGCTGTATTGAGGTTGTGTTGTCTATACATTTGCAGACATTCATACGTGAACAGTGATTGATTCTTTTAGCCTATATGTTACTATCTCGCTGATTAGCTTTAAGACATTTAAACATAGCTCCAGGATATTACTGAACGGGTGCTTCTGATGCACTACCTAATGATTAAAGGTTATTGTGATCAGTTAAGCTCATCAATTTCATGTGCTCTCTTCTGTGATGTTTGTCTATTTGTTTTGTTTGTGTTTGCAAGAGTTTAGTTTCGCTGATGCTTCTGGCTGGTTAATATTTTGTTGTCCATGTTTGAAGGCTGGCAATCTCGTATCCAAGAGACAGCTGCTGATTGGGATGAAGACTGGGATAAGTTTGAAGAATAAGGTATGATATTTTTCATCTGCTGCGTTTTTTTTTTTTACAATGGATTTTCCTTTTCTAGGTTTTTTAATTGGAATTGGTCAATAATATTGAGCTGTGACCTCTCTACTGTCTCATCCCAATGTAAGGAGGATTTTATCATCGAGCTTGCATACAGTTATTGGTAGTTGGGATGCAGTGAGATACGGTCTGACATAATTCCTTCATAGATTACATGATGCATCGTAACTTTTTTTTTTTTGGTCGAACGGTGCATTACAAATTTAATTGTAAAGGATTGTATGTAATGGTTATCAATGGTTCTATCATACTTTCCCAGTTCTGTAGATTTTTATTCAATACAACGCTTCTTCAGTTTTTAATGATGTAGCTCTGTACCATCGATGCAGGTTTCACGTTGTCAAGGAGTTCACGCTTGATGTACAAAATGTCATAGCACCCCCTAAACAGAAATTTTCATCAGCTTAGGTAGTTAAGCCATCTGCACCTAAGGGCCCAGTTGTCCCTTCATCACCTCATGCAGATGCGGACAAAGAGATGCCTTTGACTTCAGATGGGCATGTGGTTGAAAATGGAATACACCACAACAGAAATGAAGATGGCACACCCAAAAGCGCACTGAGCAGTCCTGCAACTACAAGTACGATTGAAAGTCCCTCTAGAGATGTTGCGGATTCTGGCTATGGAAAGACAACCACCGTGGATTCTTCGTTGCATTATGACAAAGAAACTCAAAAGGTAAAAAATATTACGACAAGACAATGCCACTTATGCAAAGAGAGTAGGTAAACCTTTCGGTAGTTCCACTTAGCACATACCATGAGTAGATAGTAGAGGTAGAATGCAGTTTGCTGTTACGTTACAGCAACCACTGTCATTTCTTAATTTCGAAATCTAGGTCCTCCCTTCACTACTGTTAGCTCATCTGCTTATTTGCACATTGTCATTGGAGAACTTCATCTGCGTTCTGGTTGATGTAGGACAATGCTAGATGCCGAGTCCCAAAGCAGTGAGACACCGTGATTAGATTGTGAATTTGAAGAGAACTCAAAATGAACGATAACTCAGAACGAGTACATCCTTTTAGGCATGACACCTCTATAAGCATCGCCCCTAACGTTTCGTAGGCATTAAACCTGAGGGAAGAATTGCATGACACAATTCCGAGGTTGATATGTGCTACAGTTTGATATTTTCATCAACTTTTAATATTAATGAATATATTCCTCCTAGAACTTGAAACGGGAAACCTTATAAGAAAACATCATTCGTACTATGAACAGAAGTAAGAAACATGATACTCTAGTTCAAATAAAAGGTTGAAATTAGAATCCTAATGAAGCTCAAAGTCTAATAGATTGTTGACTAACTAAATTTGGAAAAGAATCTGAATCCTTTAGGACTCTCGGTCTAGTTGTGATGCGATGCCAAAGGTCAATGTTTGCTGAAAGTGATTGTAGCATTGGTATTTTGGTCTCAAACCACTCATTTGACGTTATGGCTGCATAACTAGTTCCACAATGCTTGGTGGTTGGTTGTTTATTTGTCTCTTTCCGGACACTGGACTAATGCTTCTTGATTATGGCATATGCTCCCCCCTTAACTGTTTAGTTGAGTTGTGAGTCCCCCCTAACTGTTTATTTGAGTGATGTTAGCAAAAATGAATCGGTAAATTAAATGCAGATGGACTAGTGTTCTTTGATTCGAGATTATAGCGTTCATGTTCCCCTTATGCGCTACTGTACTCGTCACAGCTTTCAATGAGGATAGTTTCCTGTAGTATGATCCCAGCGGGGATGTGGTTTCTGTTTGATATTCTGTATCGGAAGAACATATACATTTATGTAGTTTTAGGTGTATTTAAGATACCCTAAGAAAAGAGTTAGACCTAATTTGAATTTAACAATGGCTTGGTACTTAATGTTCATTCATAAATAAAATAGCCCATTAATGTTTTTCCTTTTTTTCCTGTTAGAAAGGAAAATTCTTTTCCAGCTCAAAAGGGCATTGTTATTAGATCTTTTTTCACCTTGCTTTATATCATTATACCTCACATCCTTGATCTTTGTGGTGTGGGAGGTGGAGCTCTATTGTTACGGTGTTCTCAACTTCAGCAAGCCAATCTTACTTTCACTGACAAATGCATGTGTACTTTTACCACATGTAGTGATCATGAGGCTGCCGGCTCTGTTCTCTCTGGGTATAGGACTTTTGATTAACCAGCATGGGGAACATTCGACACTAATGATGATGTAGACTCTGTGTTTCAATCCAGTAAGTTCCAGCAAGGTAAGATAACTTTTTGTACCATCTAATGTATGCTTACGTGTTCCGAAGGTTGGTTACTTAATGCGTGGTATATGTATGCTCAAACGATAATAGAGGCGTCAAACAGGTGGGTCAGGTCGGGTTTGGGTCGGGTCGAATATGGTCCGACCCATATTGATCCATCTAACCCGTCTTGACCCATATTTAATGACCCATACCTGACCCGACCTACAACTGACCTATACCCGACCCAACCCATTTTGACCTGTATTACCTCATTTAACCTATTTTAAGCACTTTACCTGTGTTTATTACTTGGCTAAAAACTTCACACCAAATAAAAAAAGTAAATTAAACAATTAAAAAAATTAAAATTAAAAAAATTAAAAAATCTGTAAATTCAAATGCTTATAAATAAATAAAAAAAGACTGACTAAATACTTATAAATCAATACAACCTATGTAGGGGAAAATGCTAAAATAAGACAATAGCGATAAAACGAAACGAAACAAAACAATTGCAACCTCATTTGTAATTAATCCATATGGAATAAAAGATTGACTAGTTTCCCATATATATAATCTCTAGTTACAAGAGCAAGTTTCAGCCGAATACAAATTGAGAAGAGCTCCACGTCTCTCGAGTCTCTTAGACCTTCTTATATTAATGCTCCGGCCCTTTTCATCCATAGTTTTGTAATGACTCAAGCACAAATCGACCTAGGCCAAGCCCATGGAGGAGTAGTAAATGTTCATATTCGGAGTAATCATACAGGTCAAATCTTGCGTACATGTTCAACAGACCTTCAATACATGCAAAATTAAATTGGGAAAGGAAAAACAGATGGTCCTAGTGTCCCAAGCCCACTAGGATCAGTTTCAAGCTTCAAAAAAAGAAATCATGAAAGGAGGTTTTTAATGAATTTCTAGTGCAAAAGCAAGAATGGGATACATAAAGGTTGCAATATACTCAAATGCACAGGCATTTTTTGGCCTACAAAATCATAAGATTGCTAATGATCAACAAAGAAGAGGATGGACTTGTACAAGGATTACGCATCAACTGCAAATGATTACACTGAGCCTTATAAATGTAGGTAGAGTTTAACATGGGATCTTGAAATAGAAAACTATTTATAAGCAACAAATCTTACTTGCTAGGGGGTAGCCGGGCCCTAGTACTTCTGCACTCACAAATGAAAATCTTATCTCCGCATTGATACCAGTGCATATGCTTCACCTGAGAATAATCTAAATAAGACATAATGTCTGACTATTTGTTGAAGTGCACAAATCAGTGGAAAGCATAACTAAAATCCCCAGACCTACTCAATGAGTGCAGATTATAGTTTGTAACGATTTTCCAGCAAAAGTCTATGTGGCCACAGAAGAAAAATTGATAATAAATTGGTTAATGAGTTAAAAAAATTGATAATAAATTGGTCAATGAGCTAAAATACAACCATTCACTCAAAGCAAAGTTTGCAGCAGAAAGAGCCATCACATGATGGGAAGCTAGTGATTGGGACTTCCATATAGATCCTACCATCCAGAATTTAACAAAGATTTAAAAACCCAAAAACTTTCTTGTTGCAAAAAAGTCCAAGGTCAATCCATCGTAGTATTCATTACAAGGACAAACACTTAAATACCATTAAGAGTCATTATCCTCCCCATTACAACCAATGATATGCAAGAGTCTTCGCTATGTGAAAAGTTTCTTCCTTTATCACCTGGATCAATAACTCCAATTTTGCAAATTGAAAATAGGATCCCATCATCATGTCCATGCCCTACTAAGATGGAAAACTTAAACATATTCTTGTGACTAAGGCTTTGAATAGCACCTCAAGCTTAGCAACTTACCCATTAGTCACTCATCATGTATCTTATAATATTTAATTGAACTGGCATCAACAAGTAATTATCTAGGAATAGCCAAGTACCAAACAATTGCAGGTATATTATTTCTAAGGAAATCTTCAATTGTGGTGAAAGCAGAAAATTGAAATATGACAGACAATATGTTGGACATTTCCGGGAGTGAAACTTGATGCTGACAGCAGAATTTATTGGATCAACCACAGTAAGTAAATTATCTGCTAAAGCATCTCCAACAAATACTACCATAACACCATTGCATAAAGTGATTAAGAGTAGTATTTGAAAATTCAGGATAGTAACGATGATAAATTAGTGGATAGTAACGATGATGTTGAAAGTTTAAGTTGAAGGACATGCCATACAATCCAATGCACAGAGAGAGTGAAAACTAGCTCTACATCATCAACTGGAATTATTGTACGCTATCTTTCATCATACACTATCTTTCACAGCTATAACTGGGAATAAATTTCTGCAAGTAATCGGAAGGCAGAAAGGTTCCCAACCTGGTGTACCACAGCTGAGCTAAATTGCAGGTCCCGCAACACTATAGAAAGCACTTCCTTAATTTTTGCTTGAAACCAGAGAAATCAGAAAATTCAATTTGGAATCTGCTAGATTCCCTGGCAAAGAAAAACAGAAAAACAACCAAGAACCCATTCTCTAGATTCTGGATACATGCAGTCAATGCAAAAAAGCTAAACTTACAAGAAAACAACGCAAGCTGGTTGGAAAGGCATATAACTAACGACAAAGAATCCACTGAAGAATCTAGGTAAATACCTCTCCCATCAGCAACATGTCTAAGCTTACAGAATTTCACCCCAATAAATGGTATAACGCAGAACTCTTTAACTACTTAAGCTAAATCACATTCTAAACCCTAACGAACTACAACAATAGAAATCCTCGCATAGCATGGATGATTGAAGGGAGCAGAAGCATTTATAGGCTAGAAGTTGATCAGAGAAGTGAAGGACACTTGAAGTAGTAGCCAACTCACCTTTACTTTGTCTGGTCTGACCATTGCACCGTGAAGTGAAGGACACTTGAAGTAGCGTGTCCCTTTTACCCTGCAAGTTGCAGGCTGCAACAGAATGTCCAGCAAGAAGACAAATGCGCAGGGCCAGCCACAGGGAAAAAAACTTAATCATGTTAACACACGACCAGATCCCACCGAATTCAACCCACAGAAACTGACATATGATCTTCACAGGCATGAAAACGATTTGAATTCGATTCAAACAAAGCCTAAGCTGAGCAAACTGAGCAACCGATTCGTCGACTCTCGACAGATGAGATGGAGGTCATTTGGAACAAAAAAAAATGGGGAAAGCCCACAAATCGAAACGCGAAAATTACCTCGAATTAGAGAGAGACGGAACGAGAGAGAAGATTGCGAGCGATGGAGGCGCGTGACGGCTGCTTGTGTTTTGCGACTTGCGACTTGCAGCTGCAGGGCAAGAGATGCTTGCAAAAAACTGGGTTGGGTAAGTTCAATACTTGGACTTGCAAACCTTGGGTCGAAAATGGGTCAAAAGTGGGTCGAAAATGGGTTTTCTGTGTGGCCCATATTTGATCCATTTAATTTTACCTCAGCATTTTAAACCCATTTTTAGTGGCCTTCCAAAAGTTGGTGACCCATATAAGACCCATTTTTTTTTATATAAAAAATGGGTCAAATATGGGTCTATGACCCATATTGACGGCTCTAATCACAACCCATTCTACAACAACCAATCTAAAGCTCCAAAATACATCTATAACAACCAATCACAGCCCCAAAATGAAATACATTATTACCCATGAAATTAACTAATCCACCAAATAAAATCTACTCTCTTTTTTGTTTTGTTGAAAGTTGGCTTCAGTAAATCTTGTTCTTTGCAAAAACCTAGCGATGATTCCATAGAAGTTCTTACCACCAATAATTACACGCCAATCACATAGTACAAACTTCTTCTGACCTACAAGATTGACCAGCACTCAAGTTTTTTGTCATATGCCGCATTGTGTTTATATTGTGCTTGAAATTATAGTAGAATGGACTCATCATAGGAAAATGTCAAACAAAAAACAAAATAAATGGCTAATGCGATTGCTAATCTAGAGTTTGGAAAAAATCACATAAATTTTCTCTGCTTTGACAATTAATGAAATAGGGATACAGAGCTTTTGACCAACCAACTGTTACATGAGATGAGGACTCTAACTTCAAATTGCACAAGATCCTTGTAACTAATTCTTAAGGAGCATCCAAGATATAGATTGACATTCAACTATAAAAGCTTGGACCAAATGATTTCAAAAGTAAAATTTAAGACATTCTTGGATTGTTATGTGATGCAGCATTGAACCAGAGGGCCAGGTGGTTGCATGATCTCCACATCAATTTGCTAAAAAAATCAGAACCCAAAGACATTCTCCACTTTCTCTGAATTTGCCACGAAAAAAAAAATGGCACCTTCCCGAGGAAAGTGATCGGTGCTTTCTAGTGGTAATCTCGCTCAGCATGATTCATGGCTTAACAATAGCAATGTCCAGCTCCTATAAAGCTCAATAACAACACACATCAGCTGAGCAGCTGAATAAAATCGAGCTTTATGAACAACCCAAAGATTGGACATTCGAAACTCCGAAAAATACTCAACTGAAATCTGCAGTAATCTTCAAAATCGAAACGAAACATTTCTAACAACCGAAACGTCGATAAATCCGTGGAAAAACGAAGAAGGCAGAACAGACTCGCCAGCGACTCGATCGAACAGCAAAGATCCAGACAGAGAGTCAAAACCGGAGAGGCACGACGAGCAAACATGCAATTCTAATGATCGGCAAATCAAAAATGAAACCAAAAAACAACGACAGAGTTAAAGCTCGCGGACGACGAACCTGAGAAAGAAAAGACGACAAAGCACAGTTAGAGACGATGACGAACGATGAAATGAAACTGGTGAGGACCGACAAGGATCGGGTGAGAGCGATTTCCTTGAGCAGCCAGGAGTGGAAGAAAAGAACACGAAAAATTGAAGAAAAACCCTAGGCCTAAGTTAATTTGGGAGATTTTATCTAGTTTTTTACCCAAATGACAAAATTGCCCCTGTTGTAATGGTTGGAAAATGTTGGCCAGTGAACATTTGGCCGGGCCAGCGAAATGAGACCCTTATTTGAGATTCATTGGTCACTTCAGGCCCTATTTAAAATAACATCCATTCTGGGCCCTTTTTTTTTTTCGAGAAAATAACTTTACTTCATGCCCTTATTTAAAATTTTTCCTAAAATCAATTATGAAAAAGAGACTTTTTAGTTCTATATTATATCAAAGAATGTCTTTTTTCCATACTATTAATAAGATAATTTTAGAAGAAGCGTGTAAATCATTAAGAATATAGAATTTACTTTTCTTTAATACTCTTAAAAAAAACATGCGAAATACTTAATTATGGTAACTATCCTAAATAGAAAAAGGAGGAGTGGGACAAATTGCAATTGAAATATTGAGGCAATTTTTTCTTTTTAGTGTAAATATGGGTGAATTTAGCCATTTATAGAGTGGAAATAGCGTCGTCCTTAAAAAAGTCCATCTCGACTAAACAAAATCATCACGAATCATGGATTATCTCATTTAGTCATGGCCACAAGCCGAGTTGGGCCCGAAACCGGCCTATGACATAAGGGCTTGATTCCGATTTCTTAAATTCTTGAACCGAAACGAAAAAAAAAAATCAAAAGAGTCCTTGCAAAATTGCTCCTTCCCCACCTCTTTGGCTTGGTGACTGTTGGCAACTAGTGGTCGCCTTTTTTTTTTCCTCTTTCTTTCTAACCTATGATATAAAATTATAAGTACCTCTCTCATCTCTCATTTTTTTTTCACACAAATTCTCTCTTCATCTCAATTCTCTCGAATTCTCTCTAACTCTCAAGTACATCCTCCAATTCCTTATTTTCGTTATTTATTATCTCCTTTAATACTTTCTTATTTATTATCTCCTTTCATACTTTATTTTTTTTTTTAATTATACCATATTTTTTATATATAAAAAAAAAGGCAAGTAAGGATAGAAGATCCTTACTTGAGAAGATCCACTATCACCTAAATTATATGTACTACATTCATTATATTATTATATTATTGTGTTCTTAAATCCATGTTTGTATAATTTTAATATTTACCTCATTAATTAAACGTAAATATTCATAATATTTATTCAAATAAACACATGAATCATCTAATTTACAATGTTGATAAAAAAAAAACGTAAGCAACTAAATAAATAATAGGAATTTTCCTACATAATGTAGCCATTTTTTTCACTTTGTTCTAATAGTATCACATCATAAATCATCATTTTTATTTTCTTCAAAAACTCCAATAATATTAATACATTCTATTAAAAATAAATGTGTAGTAGGATAATAAATACTAAAGTATAAGTTAAATCATAATTTTTTTTAAAAATATCTTTTTTTTTGTAAATATCCCATTCTTGTGGGTATAAATTAATTTGAGCTATATTATCTAAAATAAATACACATAATAAATTTTTATATGTAAAAGATTCATTAAATAACTCATAAGTAGAACTCCAATGATTAGAACATCTCTCGAAAATCTTTTTGGTTTTTTTTCAATTTGCTTTACAAAATTTTAATCATTCTTTCATTATTTGAGAATGTTTCCATAAAAATTGAATTATCATTTTTATTGGGTGGAGAAAAAATATCAAAATTTTTTAAACCATCTTGTACACATAAATTTAAAATATAACAAGCACATCTAACGCGAAAAAATTGTGCATCAAAAATGGGTTTACAAATCTTTTATAGTTCAACAATTGCCGCAATATTTGCCGCAGTATTATCAAAATCAATTGAAAAATTTTTATTAAGCAAATAATATTCTTTAAAATTTGTCTAATTATCTATAAATATTATTTATTGTATGGCTATCATCAAAAACTCTAAATGTAATAAATCTTTTTTGAATATTCCATTCATCATTTATTCAATGACATGTTATACCCATGTAAGAATGAACTAATCAACGATCACTCCAAATATCGATATATATATATACACACGTCCATTAAAATTCATAATAAATTTTTGTAAATATTTTTTTTCATTTTTTGTAAATAACTTTAATTATGTGTTTAAGTGTATTTTTAAGAACATGTTTTACTTGTGGAACACATGTATTTTGTATAAATTGATTAAAACCAAATCTTTTACCAAAATAATAAATATTCAACAAAAACAAATTTACCTAATTCATTTTTATAAGTTTTTTCATCATAACAAAATAGAGGAGTGTTTTTTTTTTTTGGGAAGAAATAAAGGAGGAGTGTTAAGATTGGCGTATCTAAAATTTATTATTACTTGGTGTCAACTTCCGCTTCAATTGGATGTTTCGTCTTAAAATGTTGATTAAATGTTCTATATCCAGCTCCATTGGTATACTTGTATTTTTCTCTATAATGTTTACAAACTACTCCATATCTTTTTGGAGCTATATCAAATCTTTCAATCTTCATGAAGTGGTCTCATACATCGGATGTAAACTTCCGCTCTTTTATTATTGACAATTCTTTGATACCGATACGAAGATGAAGACTCTCTTGCATTTAGCCTTGATTCATATTAGGAATAATGTTGATTTCAACATCCATATCAACTCCTCAAATTTCATAATCACGAGCACTAGAAGGATAATTGGATTTCCCTTCTTGCTCTTGCCTCTGCCACTAGTTCTATCCTTACTTGCCTTTTTTATATATATATAAAAATATGGTATAATTAAAAAAAATAAAGTATGAAAAAAGAATTTCAAATAAGAAAGTATTAAAGGAGATAATAAACAACGAAAATAAGGAATTGGAGGATGTACTTGAGAGTTAGAGAGAATTCGAGAGAATTGAGATGAAGAGAGAATTTGTGTGAAAAAAAAAAAGAGATGAGAGAGGTACTTATAATTTTATATCATAGGTTAGAAAGAAAGAGGAAAAGAAAAAAAGGCGACCACTAGTTGCCAACAGTCACCAAGCCAAAGAGGTAGGGAAGGAGCAATTTTGCAATGACTCTTTTGATTTTTTTTTTTCGTTTCGGTTCAAGAATTTAAGAAATTGGAATCAAGCCCTTATGTCATAGGCCGGTTTCGGGCCCAACTTGGCTTGTGGCCATGACTAAATGAGATAATCCATGATTCGTGATGATTTTGTTTAGTCGAGATGGACTTTTTTAAGGACGACGCTATTTCCACTCTATAAATGGCTAAATTCACCCCCATTTACACTAAAAAGAAAAAATTGCCTCAATATTTCAATTGCAATTTGTCCCACTCCTCCTTTTTCTATTTAGGATAGTTACCATAATTAAGTATTTCGCATGTTTTTTTTAAGAGTATTAAAGAAAAGTAAATTCTATATTCTTAATGATTTACATGCTTCTTCTAAAATTATCTTATTAATAGTATGGAAAAAAGACATTCTTTGATATAATATAGAACTAAAAAGTCTCTTTTACATAATTGATTTTAGGAAAAATTTTAAATAAGGGCATGAAGTGAAGTTATTTTCTCGAAAAAAAAAGGGCCCAGAATGGATGTTATTTTAAATAGGGCCTGAAGTGACCAATGAATCTCAAATAAGGGTCTCATTTCGCTGGCCCGGCCAAATGTTCACTGGCCAACATTTTCCAACCATTACAACAGGGGCAATTTTGTCATTTGGGTAAAAAACTAGATAAAATCTCCCAAATTGACTTAGGCCTAGGGTTTTTCTTCAATTTTTCGTGTTCTTTTCTTCCACTCCTGGCTGCTCAAGGAAATCGCTCTCACCCGATCCTTGTCGCTCCTCACCAGTTTCATTTCATCGTTCATCATCGTCTCTAACTGTGCTTTGTCGTCTTTTCTTTCTCAGGTTCGTTGTCCGCGAGCTTTAACTCCGTCATTGTTTTTTGGTTTCATTTTTGATTTGCCGATCATTAAAATTGCATGTTTGCTCGTCGCGCCTCTTCGGTTTTGACTCTCTGTCTGGATCTTTGCTGTTCGATCGAGTCG
The DNA here is from genome assembly GCA_016432845.1 of Psidium guajava. Classification (NCBI taxonomy): domain Eukaryota; kingdom Viridiplantae; phylum Streptophyta; class Magnoliopsida; order Myrtales; family Myrtaceae; genus Psidium; species Psidium guajava. The sequence goes on from CM028225.1 coordinate 17,034,747, forward strand.
CTGGCGAGTCTGTTCTGCCTTCTTCGCTTTTCCACGGATTTATCGACGTTTCGGTTGTTAGAAATGTTTCGTTTCGATTTGAAGATTACTGCAGATTTCAGTTGAGTATTTTTCGGGGTTTCGAATGTCCAATCTTTGGGTTGTTCATAAAGCTCGATTTTATTCAGCTGCTCAGCTGATGGGTGTTGTTATTGAGCTTTATAGGAATTGGACATTGCTATTGTTAAGCCATGAATCATACTGAGCGAGATTACCACTAGAAAGAGAAGAAAGCATCGATCACTTTCCTCGGGAAGGTGCCATTTTTTTTTTCGTGGCAAATTCAGAGAAAGTGGAGAATGTCTTTGGGTTCTGATTTTTTTTTAGCAAATTGATGTGGAGATCATGCAACCACCTGGCCCTCTGGTTCAATGCTGCATCACATAACAATCCAAGAATGTCTTAAATTTTACTTTTGAAATCATTTGGTCCAAGCTTTTATAGTTGAGTGTCAATCTATATCTTGGATGCTCCTTAAGAATTAGTTACAAGGATCTGGTGCAATTTGAAGTTAGAGTCCTCATCTCATGTAACAGTTGGTTGGTCACAGGCTCTGTATCCCTATTTCATTAATTGTCAAAGCAAAGAAAATTTATGTGATTTTTTCCAAGCTCTAGATTAGCAATCGCATTAGCCATTTATTTTGTTTTTTGTTTGACATTTTCCTATGATGAGTCCATTCTACTATAATTTCAAGTACAATATAAACACAATGCGGCATATGACAAAAAACTTGAGTGCTGGTCAATCTTGTAGGTCAGAAGAAGTTTGTGCTATGTGATTGGCGTGTAATTATTGGTGGTAAGAACTTCCATGGAATCATCGCTAGGCTTTTGCAAAGAGCAAGATTTACTGAAGCCAACTTTCAACAAAACAGAAAGAGAGTAGATTTTATTTGGTGGATTAATTAATTTCATGAGTAATAATGTATTTCATTTTGGGGCTGTGATTGGTTGTTATAGATGTATTTTAGAGTTTTAGATTGGTTGTTGTAGAATGGGTTGTGATTAGAGCCGTCACTATGGGTCATAGACCCATATTTAACCCATTTTTTATATAAAATGGGTCTTATATGGGTCACCAACTTTTGGAGGGCCACTAAAAATGAGTTCAAAATGCTGAGGTAAAATTAAATGGATCAAATATGGGCCACACAGAAAACCCATTTTCGACCCACTTTTGACCCAGACCTCGTCCTTTTGGCGCATATTGATTAACAACATCAATCACTACAATAATTACCACTTCACATGATTCAAGTAAAAATTAAAAGAGGGAAGAGAAAACATTGGCCAACCTTGTCGTAGAGGGGCAAAAGGTAACCGTGTAGTCCGCTCCGGTACAGGTGAAGGTGCTCGTAGCGTCGTCGTAGGCGTAGCTGTACGACCGGGGACAGGCGGACTTGAACATCTCGGAGTAGACGGTGGGGCGGCACGTGACGGGGGAGTTGTACGCCCCGCTGCAGCAGTACTCGGGGGACCCGAACGCCTCGCACGCGCTCTTGCACGCGTCGCCCTCCCCGACCTTCAGTTCCGCGGGGCACTGCCGGTTCAGATCCGCCGAGCAGCCCGTGGACGCGCACGCCCCCGAGCCGCCGCTCCCTTCTATCAACATCGGCAAGTTGTACCTGAATAAAGACAAAAGAAATGGAAAAGATCTCATCTTTTGCTCGTTAATAAGACCCATGTGAAAAAACAAAACGAGGGTTGTTATGAAGGAAGGAAAAGAAGTATCATTTCCAAGGTTTTATTTTGTGGGGGGAGTTACCCGTCGACGAGGCTGACGTCGTAGAAGTCCTGGCCACCGGAGCCGAGGGTGAACTCGGCGAGGGTGGCTGGCGGGGCGGCGCCGAGGCCGTTGCACTCGAGCTGGCCGGAGCCACAGTCGCCGGTGAGGCAGGACCCAGAGAGGGACCCGTCGAAGCTGCAACTGGTGCGGCCCCAGAAGCGGCCGGACCAGCCGGTCGGGGCCTGGAACGTGCGGGAGGAGTCGGAGGGGAGCTCGAACCCGGTGCTGTCCAGGCTTGGGCTGCCGGCATTGGCCAGGATGCCGGGCCACACCGTGTACTGGCACCGGTTCACAAAAGTGAACGTGGCACCGGACGCACCTGGAAAACAACACAATCCCAAACACCAAAACATAAGTCAAAGCAGGAAAAACAAACTCTTTTCTACGGGGGAGTTCCGCGGTGGAGAAGGTGAATGTGAGAGAAACCGAAGAGAATGCTGTTAGTGTTACCTCTGGAGACGATGAGAAGAAACAGGGTAAGAGCATACGCAGGGGAGGACCACGAGCAACGACGGAGAGGAAGTAGGTGAAGATCCATGTGATTCTCAGCGGTACAAGCTTACGAGGCCGAGCGAAGAAGGGGTTTGAGCGGTTGCTCTGCAGCGAAAAGAGTGAGGCTGAGAAGGTGAAAATGTGGAACAGAGAGAGACAGAGGAATGGCCGGTGTGGGAGGAGAGGCTCGCAGTCGCAGCGAATGGCGGAGACAAGACCCGACCAGAGGCCGAGAATGGGAGCGATGCAGGGACGGAAAGCGAGAAGAAACGGCGCCGGAACGAAATGGGAGTGTGCTTTGGGTGTAGTGTTCGGAGCGCTTGTGAAGACAACAAAGGTGTCTTGTCTGGAGAAGCGAGCAGGTTGCACGGACCAAGGAAGGTGCAGGCTGAATAGGAGCTGCTGGCTCGTCGAGAGGGGTTCCTAAGTGGAGTGTTTTTTTCTTTGGGCTTTCATTTCGGTCCCTCAATTTATCCTTAATTTCATTTGGCTCCTTATAAAGAAAAATCATCTTACATTGAAGCCGCTTTTAAGTTTTAAGTTACCTGTTTAAATTTGGCAATCGATTAAAATTGGGCAAAAGGTACTTTTATCATCATAGATCAACCCTACTCATTGGAAGCTTTCTTTGTAAGTGATCACCAAGAATTTTCAAACCACACCAAATTTGCCTAATGCAGATGGTCAATTTAAGTTATTGCATTTTTTAACATCGACCATCTGATCTTGAGAGCGTTATAAAATATGTGATTTTTATCCTATCAAGTGATCATATCATAAAGATGTAATCGTAAGCTTTCTAATGCCCAAAGAATCGCACCAATTGAATTTGAAATCAAGCAAGAATGTTCACTTCATTCAACACGACTATCCACTCGCAATTTTACTACATTCTCTGTCCTAACACATTTTAAATGATTGGACCAGAATTTCAAATGCAAGATTTCCATGGATACAAATATCGGATCAACTAGGCATTGGACAATAATAATTATAGGTGGTCCATATTCGACCTTTTTTTATAAATAAATTAGTTTCTAAAAAAATGTCAAAATAGTAATCGACTATTTCAGCTTGCGTTTGCACCTGGCTAGGGCACCAAACCAGTGCTACATTGATGCCAACTCTTGCAAGGCCACATCTCAACTAGCCGCAATTCAACCTAGTCGAGCATGTGGCTTCATAGGCATTGGGATAAACCAAACCAAGCCCAACACAAGATAGCTTATAAGCTACAAGGCATTCTTGGGCAGGCTATTGTCCCTGCTGCCTGTCGGTAAATGAATTGGGAGATGAAAGCACTAATATTATATATGTAGAGTTCGACTCTCGTACTATGCAAATGAACTTGGACATAGGAAAGACAAAAAAAAAAATACACGAGACCTCAAGGCATCACAACCCCTAAAACAGGTGGATTTCACATGGGACCCACTAACATCAGGAGTTCAGATTTAGGCTCATATGCATCCGAGATCACCTTAAAAATATTTGGTGGGGCTACACAGCGCTTTGGCATCATAACGTGGCCCATTTCCGGCCTGTCCAAGCACCCAGAGACGCCCTTTTGGCAGCATTTGTTGGTTTTTTTTTTATTAATTATTGGTTCTTTTCCATAATTTTCCAACTTATCTTGAAATTTTTCTCTCTTTAAAATTTTACGAAACTCTTGGTTTTCTCTTCTTCGGAAGTTCCCGTAGAAGTCGCAGACTCAAGATCTATTATATAATTTATCCTTAAAATAGCATTCCATATGTTTGAGTCAAATGTAAATTTCGTCGAACGTTCTCATTTCTATAAATACACTTGATAGTGATGAATTATGCTTAATGAGGTTTAGAGAAGCAAAACGACTCTTGTCAATCTTATCTCGCTGGTCATTAGAATCGTCCTTTTGAAGCTAAAAATCTGACTTGTTTAACTAATAGGTGCAATTTGACAACCTCTTGTAGCCTCAATGTCATCACAATTAAGTCCGGAGAGTTTAGGTGATGTGGCGTCGCGGAACAAAAGCCGCTTGGCTCAAAATTCGATTTTTTAGATAGGTACTTATTAGTGATTATTTCACATAATATGTTGGAGAAGGGAGCCAAATATCAAAGCATCGAGAGAAACATATGACACAAAAATTTTCCTCTTCTCATGTACATGTGAGGATATTGAAGTTAATGCAAGATTTACATTTATCGTTTTGAAGTTAATGCAGGAATTACACATGTTGGATCCTGGAAAAATAAGTTTTATCGGATGTAAGAACTATTTTCCTGCCTTTGATTAATAGCTGCATAAGTATAAGTGAGTCACGCACGCCCGTGGAGAAAAGATGAGCATAGTATGAGTTGCTCTGATATCTTCAAGAGTCGGGAGATAGAATTGATGGTGTCGGGAGACAGAACCGGTGGTGCCGATTCTCAATATTCGAAATTGAGAAACAGGCCATCCAATGAAACCGGTCAAATGAAAATAAAAAGTACAACGAAAACAAAAATAAGAAACCTGAGATTTTTGTTTTTTTACTATCCTTTCTTCGCCGGTTAGCGCATACATAGAGATCCTTGTAGAAGAATGAAAAGGCAGAGGAAGAAGATGACTCCGACAAATTTGACGAGGCAGTTCGGGGACACCACATACAACAAGGTGTTTGCGGGAGGATTGGCTTGGGAGACTCGGAAGGACAAAGCTATAATTCTGGAGAGCAATATCCATCTACACATGCCAATTGTCCCCATAAAAGCACTAAAATTGGCTCCCACAAGCATCCCTACTAAAAAGCCATCATCTTCATCGTATAAAAGAAATTAAAAATTGATAAATCTAGGTGGACAACCCATCGGTCCAATTCCCTCTTAGAACCGAAAACTGGCTCGCCTGAACACCGGATCAGGCACTGGTTCCACCTTGAGAAATCGGAACCAAACACTGGTTCCACCTTGAGAAATCGGGAACTAGACACCGATTCCACTTTGAGGAATCGATTTGGTTTAGTCCAATGCGGTGGATCCATTTTGCTCACCCTTAACTTAGAGTGTGCTTGTAAGCTAGTTTATGTTTGCATAATACTGCAACTTTTTCAAAAATATATTAAAATACATGTGTGAGTTGTGTTATAGGGGAACTTATGTAGTGAGGAGTAGTTTATATATCATAGTTGCCACATAATTCATCGACTTAAATTTCATAGTCAATATGGGTTAAACTAAATATGTTGACTAGTTTGGACTCGAAGTTATTTTTGCGATTTCTCGGATTAAAGGTATCAATTTTTCATAGTTGTACTTTACCAAAAAAAAAAAATTCATAGTTGTAATTTTGCAATATTTCATAATTTCTCTTGGCAAACCAATCGTCCGACAAACGGATTGTGGAGCGAGACCCTGCATAATTCATTTAGTCAAAAGTACCTTAATACGTCATAAGCATTTCGACAAAAGCTACTTTAGACTCTTATAAATAAATATAATTGATGGTCAAAAGCACATAATACCTAAGTCTGAATAAGCCAAATAATAACATGACTCGAACGTTGTCGCGACCTAAAAATCGGCTTCACGATTTTAGGTTAATGGATTACTAAATTAATTAATTAGATTAATTAAGTTAGCTCGAACTCTCCCAAGTTCTACCAAATCGTGACTTAAGTTTAATTTCAAATTATTTAAATTTAGAGCCGCCACTAACCATTTTTGGTAGGTTGGTTAGGTACCTAAATAAATTAGGGGGAGAACTAATTTATTTCTGCGAACCAGAGATTATGAGTTCGGGGACTTGGTTACGTTAGATTACTTTAACGCCCTTTCGGTACCAATTTCATGAAAGACTCATACTCGACAACTCGACGTTGATTGATTTCCCTTTCTTGTTATTTTATGATTTTTTTATTTTTTTATTTATATATTTTTTAAAAAAAATTAGATGAAGGCTTTTTATTATTTTTATTTTTTTTTGAATGGGATGCAATGTATGACATGTGAGGGCTAGCCCATATGCAGAACTCAAATTGGTAGATTGAACATGCAAAATTTTATTGAATTAATGAGATGCTTAGAACAATATTGTAAAAAAAAAAAAATTCTACACTTTAAATAGAACAAGCATGCGAAGACTAAAAAAATCTACTAAACTAGGTAGCATATTTATTTATTTTTTTTAAATAAAAACGCACAAATTAAAGTATCCTAACATGGACATGCTAAATATGGTACCAATGACATGCGAAATGACATAGTGAAATAAAATATGATGTGAGCATACAAAATAATGAGACATGTGAGATGACAATGTCATAATATGATATGCACGATTTTTTTAAGACAAAAATGGATGGCGGAAATAAAATAATGCTCGCAAATATGGACGGCAATGCAAAGGCGTAATATGTCATTTTTGAAAATATGGGACGTATGATGTGATATACACTACATGGGACTCTCCTTTTTTATTTATTTTTTTTTATGTATAAAAAGAAACTTTAGATTGCATGAGGACATTTTTATTCGATTTTTTTTATGTGATGCTCGTCTATTTTTTATTATTATTAAGCTTGATTCCTCCAAAATTTGATCAAATATAATTTTTTTAAGAAAACTATCTCTTCCTAAGTTTTAATCTTAGAAAAAATTTCAGAATTTGAATAAGATATTAAACGAGTAGGCCTTAGACAACAAATCCATTGTTTTCCTATCTCGCAGCCCATGAATCCAGGACAATCTCTTTATTTCTCTTTTCCTGGTACGTTTGCTCCAGCTTTGATCCACTCAACATTTTTTATTCTTTTTTTTTATCTTATTATTTTATTCTTCTTTCTTTAGGGGTCTTACCGCGTCATCTTTTGCATGGGTTCTCTTCCTTATGATTTCCTCGCGGTGTCGTCTATACTAACAAAAATACCCGGCCATTTTTTTTTTGAGAAAACATATGATGCGGACAAACTCGGTAAAGCAATCTTACCTCCAGCCATGTCGCTGCGGCCTCATACGATGAAATCTTTTTATCATGCCACCGCACCTTCGGAAACGCTTAGGCGTCAACACGTCATCAGGTTTGCTCGTGGCGCCTTCGATTCAGCCTGCCTCGAAGAGGTAGTAAAGAAGTTAATAATCATCTTCTTCCAAGACTGAGCCCAATTTAACGACGAGAGCAAGGGTGGCTCTCATTCTAGGCTTGAGATTGCGGCGGACGTAGTAAGTAAGGCCATTCTCGAGCCTCCCATACTCGGTCCTGAACAGCTCGTCCCCGAGCGCGTCGTCCATGTCGATGGTCACCAGTTTTAACGACCGGAACCCGTGCTTCTTCCCGAGCTACGACGTCTCTGCGGGGAGCAAATCCATCGTCTCGCTCTCGCACTCCCTCTGGGAGTCACCGAGGGGTTCAGCTTCCAGGTCACATCCGTGAAGGGCTTCAAGATAAGGTTGCAAAGACCGTCGCCGAGGGCCCCTTCATATATTCCATCAGTAACTCCGGACAATAGTTAGACATGCCACCAAATTTTAGAGACGAAACGAACAGAACCCAGTCTCTCCAATGTACAATCCATCCTCCAAGCGTGGTTTGATGTCAGGGTTTTCTTTATTGTTGTAGAGTAGCGTGGCTGGCTCTCGGTTTCACGAGCAAAATCGAGAGGGCTCGACTGCATGTGCGTGCTTGGCTCGGTCAGCCTTGTAGTGTAGCCGTTGCTGCTGTTGCTTACGTGCGATGCGAGCAAACCATCCAAGCTTGTCCACTCTTACGAACTGGGCACCGTCGTCGTCGTTAAACGTTCTTGCTCCTCCCGTCGTCGTACTCTTCGTGAGCCGGCTGTTGGGGAAAATCCGGCAGCACTTCGCCTCTAATTGGACCAATCCAGGATAAAAATATTCCCCTAATTTCACAGATTTAATCCAGCAACAACCAGCATTATATCCAGATAAATACCATCATGCGAAATAAAAATAACACTCCAAAATTTACGTGGAAAACCCAAAACGGGAAAAACCACGGCCGACCCAAAATCTTCCACTAATCACCAAGAAATAGCAGGTATACAAAGGATCTTCGCTCTAGTCACACACTAGAGACTATACATCAACAATACAACAATACTTCATCACCACAAAGGTGAAATACTACACAAAGGGGCAAGAAACCCTAACCGCAATTGGAGAATCGGAGGAGAGTTTCAACGAACGAGAACCATCACCACGTAGGTCTCGGCCTCACGAACAACATATCCAAATTTGAGCCAATTCCGTCAACGTTTGGCCCTCAAATCTGGACTACAAAGAATTTTCTCTTCCTTTCTTTTCTCTCTCGCAGACTCTCGGTCAGCTTCTGTGTGTGTAAGAACCCTCTGTGTCTCCTCTCTTCTGAAGACTCTCTCTCTCACTTCTTTTCAAAACAAAGAGAAACTCACGCACCCATACACACACAAACACTATTTTTTTATCATTTTTTTTTCTTTTCCTCTTCTTTATAAACTATTTGTCTCTCACTTTCCTTTAAACAAATAATAAAAGAAAAGTTGCTGGGTCCCCCCACATGAGGGAGACCCAGCCGACAAATCTCCCCCTCTACCTCATGTGGGGAGTTCCATCATGCCCGCTTTGCTTCGACAGGAGTCAAGTTTCATCACCGGCAAGGCCTTAGTCATCATATCGGATCCATTGTCGTCGGTATGGACTTTCTCAAGCAGAAAGAGTTTTTCTTCTAACTTTTCTCGAACCCAATGATACTTCACATCAATATGCTTCGATCTTGAATGCAACACTGGATTCTTGCTAAGATAAATAGCACTCATGCTATCACAATATAAAACAAACTTCTGTTGCTTCAAGTCCAACTCTCGTAGGAATTTCTGCATCCACAAGAGTTCCTTGCCTCCCTCGGTGATAGCAATATACTCCGCTTCAGTTGTAGACAGAGTAATACATTTTTGCAATCTTGATTGCCACGAAACTGCTCCCCCTGCAAAGATCATCATATAACCTGATGTAGACTTTCGGGAATCACTATCACCAGCATAATCAGAGTCTGAATAACCATTCAACTCAAGCTTTCCATTTCCATAACACAAGCATAATCTGGAAGTGCCTCTGAGATACCTCAAAATCCATTTTACACCGTTCCAATGTTCTTTACCTGGATTTGAGAGAAATCTACTCACAACACCAACTGCATGAGCAATATCTGGTCTTGTACAAACCATGGCATACATCAAACTACCCACGGCAGATGCATAAGGAATTTTCATCATCTCTTCCTTATCTTTCTTACTCGTAGGACACTCATTACTACTCAACTTGAAGTGACCAGCAAGTGGAGTACTTACCGGTTTACATGTGCTCATGTTGAATCTTTCAAGCACCTTTTCAATATACTTCTCCTGAGATAGCCAGAGTTTCTTATTCTTCCTATCACGAGTAATTTGCATACCAAGGATTTGTTTAGCCGATCCAAGATCCTTCATCGCAAAAGCTTTACTCAACTCATTTTTCAAGCTCTTGATTTTATTAGCATCATGCCCAACTATCAACATATCATCCACATAGAGTAGGAGGATAATAAAATCATCATCTGAGAATCTTTTCACAAAGACACAAGAGTCAGAGTTGGTCTTACCATATCCATGATCTTCCATGAATGAATCAAACTTCAAGTACTACTGTCTTGGCGCTTGCTTGAGACCGTATAAACTCTTTTTCAATCTGCATACAAAATGCTCCTTGCCTTTAACTTCAAAACCCTCCGGTTGCTCCATGTATATCTCTTCTTCTAAGTCTCCATGAAGAAAAGCTGTTTTTACATCAAGCTGTTCAATTTCTAAATCCAGACTCGCAGCTAACCCAAGAACAACTCGAATAGAAGGCATTTTTACAACTGGTGAAAAAATCTCTTCAAAATCAATTCCCTTCTTCTGACGAAAGCCCTTCACAACAAGCCTAGCCTTGTATCGTGGTTGTGAACTATTTTCTTCCGTCTTCAACTTGTACACCCATTTGTTTGTGAGTGTTCTCTTACCCTTAGGCAACTTCACCAATTCAAATGTGTGGTTCTCATGCAAAGATTTGAGCTCATCTTGCATAGCTTCATGCCACTCATTCTTCTTATCACACGATATAGCCTCTTCATAAGTTTCTGGCTCTCCTGCATCGGTGAGTAATACATACTCATGCGGTTGATATCTTTGTGATGGTCTACGCTCTCTTTCTGATCTTCTAACTTGAGGTAGAATCAGTTCTTCTTGCTCAACTGGTTCAACTGGTTGCTCTTGCTCAACTGATTCACCTGCTTCCACTGAAGAATCAATATTCTGTGAGGATTCATCATCTTCATGATTTCCATGCGCTTCTCCCCCTTGATTTTCACCCAATACAGTTGGAGGATTTGGGCTAAAATTAACCCTCTGTTGAGCTACATTCTTTGGCTTCTCTGGCTTGTCGATATCTTCAATGGTTTGATGCTCAAAGAATACTACATCTCGGCTTCTGATGACTTTCTTTGTAGCTGGATCCCATAATCTGTAACCAAACTCTTCATGTCCATAACCCAAGAAGATACACTGTTTAGACCTGTCATCAAGCTTGGATCTCTCATCTTTTGGAATATGTACAAATGCCCGGCAGCCGAACACTTTCAGATAATTGTAGGAAACATCTTTCCCACTCCAAACTCTTTGTGGAACATCCCCCTTTAGAGGAACTGATGGAGAAAGATTTATCAAGTCCACAGCTGTTCTCATCGCTTCACCCCATAATGACTTAGGCAACTTTGCATGAGATAGCAAACACCGAATCCGATCATTAATCGTCCGGTTCATTCTCTCTGCCACTCCATTCTGCTGTGGTGTTTTTGGAACAGTCTTCTCAAGCTTGATGCCATAATCCCTGCAATAATACTCAAACGGGCCTCTATATTCTCCACCGTTGTCAGCTCGAACACATTTCAACTTCTTCCCGGTTTCTCTTTCCACGTTGACATGAAATTGTTTGAAAACCGCAAGCACCTGGTCTTTAGATTTCAAAGCAAAAGCCCACACTTTTCTAGAGCAATCATCGATAAATGTCACAAAATATAATGCACCGCCAAGTGTTCTAGCATCCATGCAACAAACATCAGTGTGAACTAGATCAAGTACATTAGATTTTGTGTGTGGAGAGGAATTCTGAAATGAGAATCGATGTTGCTTACCCATTATACAATGAGTACATTTTGTCAGATTTTTCTCCTTCAATTGTAGAAAATTCTTTCTAGCAAGAGTCTCAAGTCCTTTCTCACTAAGATGACCAAGCCTCATATGCCATAAATCAACTGAGGAGTCCTCCACTGCATTTACATCTTCTTTGATCAATTTTACTTCCATGGTGTAGAGAGTGCATGTCTTCTTGCCTTTTGCCACTACCATAGAGCCTTTAGTCAATTTCCATTTACCATCATAGAAGAAACTGCCGTAGCCATCATCATCTAAGGCACCTGTAGAGATCAACTGTAGTCGAATATCCGGAACATGTCTCACATTTTTCAGAAGCAAATTGCATCCCACATCGGTCTCCAAGTGAACATCTCCCATGCCAATAACCTTAGAAATACCACTGTTTCCCATCCTAACACAACCGAAATCACCGCTGCGATAAGATGTAAAATAATCACGTCGTGAGGTGACATGAAAGGAAGCTGCAGAATCAACAACCCAGCTAGAGTCTTGACATGTAAGGTTTACATAACCATCGTCACAAATGAAGACAATATCACCGTCGGATGCAGCTGCTGTTGTAGCCTGATTTTCTTCTTTCTTTTTATCTCCATTTCTATCATGGGATTTATCTCTCTTTGGTTGCCAACACTCTTTAGCATAATGTCCCATCTTGCCACAGTTGTAACATTTCACATTTCTCCTCGGCCTGGACTTCGATCTTCCTCTTGACTTGCCCCTGTCATTACTTTGAAACTTCCTTGATTGACTTCTGGACCTGTTTTCTATGACAAGTGCCTCCGATCTAGAAGCATAATTCAAGCCTTTTCTTCTTGTTTCTTCATTGAACAAGCTTTCTTTAACCATACTCATAGAAAGCACACCACCAGGAGCTGAATTATTTAACGCCACAACTAGTGTGTCCCAACTATCAGGAAGAGTACCAAGCAACAAACATGATTGCAATTCATCACCTAAGTCAATCTCAAGATTTGTCAATTGATTTACAACATCTTGAAATTCACTCAAGTGTTCCGACATACTGCTTCCCTCCTTGTATCTCAAGTTCACAAGTCGTTTAACCAGAAAAGCTTTATTTTGCGGGGTTCTCCTCTCATAGAGATCTTGTAGTTTCTTCCACAAGGCATCCGCTTTGGTTTCTTGAGCAACATGATGAAATACACTATCATCAATCCATTGCCGAATAAACCCAACCGTCTTCCGATTCATTCGCTCCCAGTCTTTGTCTTCCTTGTCTCCTTGAGCTTCGTCACCGTCAATAGGATCAAACAAGTCTTTGCAATATTCCATCCGGGGCTTCCATATAGAATAATTAGAGGCATTCAACTTAAACATGGTGCTACTTGATTCTTCCATCTAACACTGAAATTTCAACACAAGCTCTGATACCACTCTGTTGGGGAAAATCCGGCAGCACTTCGCCTCTAATTGGACCAATCCAGGATAAAAATATTCCCCTAATTTCACAGATTTAATCCAGCAACAACCAGCATTATATCCAGATAATACCATCATGCGAAATAAAAATAACACTCCAAAATTTACGTGGAAAACCCAAAACGGGAAAAACCACGGCCGACCCAAAATCTTCCACTAATCACCAAGAAATAGCAGGTATACAAAGGATCTTCGCTCTAGTCACACACTAGAGACTATACATCAACAATACAACAATACTTCATCACCACAAAGGTGAAATACTACACAAAGGGGCAAGAAACCCTAACCGCAATTGGAGAATCGGAGGAGAGTTTCAACGAACGAGAACCATCACCACGTAGGTCTCGGCCTCACGAACAACATATCCAAATTTGAGCCAATTCCGTCAACGTTTGGCCCTCAAATCTGGACTACAAAGAATTTTCTCTTCCTTTCTTTTCTCTCTCGCAGACTCTCGGTCAGCTTCTGTGTGTGTAAGAACCCTCTGTGTCTCCTCTCTTCTGAAGACTCTCTCTCTCACTTCTTTTCAAAACAAAGAGAAACTCACGCACCCATACACACACAAACACTATTTTTTTATCATTTTTTTTTCTTTTCCTCTTCTTTATAAACTATTTGTCTCTCACTTTCCTTTAAACAAATAATAAAAGAAAAGTTGCTGAGTCCCCCCACATGAGGGAGACCCAGCCGACACCGGCATATAGTTGTTAGTTGTTGTTAAGCTCGTCGAGAGAGTTGGGCTATTGAGTTGCGGGAGCTCGCTGAGCTGACTATCCCAGAGGGATTGATGATTCGAGATAGGCTCTTGACAGGGAGCGAATTGGTGCCGACCTTGTCTTTGGTTGGGGCGAGGCTCCTTGAATGCTCGGCACACGACCCATCCTTCATCCATGTAAGCTCCTTTGAGGTATGAGCAAGCTTGATGGGAACCTGCAATAGAAAAACCCAAATGCAAAACTAAAGAGAATTGTACCAAAGAGAGACAACTGAGCAAATAAAAAAAAACGTTGGTAGTGCATCGGACGCTTGCAGAGAATCCAAATGGAACCGTGTCGAGGCTAACTTATCTTCTAACTCCGAGGACAGCAACTGTGATTGTTCGTAGGAGCGCGTAGGGACTTGCAGCAGCTTTGTCGTGGCAAGTCGGTGATAGGCCCTTCGCGGACGCTCACGAAGCGGACATGTTAGACTCAAAAGTGGGCTGGTTTTGTCAGTTTGACTTCGAGAAACTTGCTGAATTATTTGACCACCGAATGGATCCTGAGAGTGAGCGTAAAAACTTTGAACTCTTCTTGCTGCTTTTTTTTTTTTTTTGGTCTTTTTTTGAGTTCTAACTTCCTCTCCCTCTATGCCTTCTTCGACAGCGAAAATTCCCAGCTGGAAGTTGGACGGGCCGAGCAGGAATAATGGAATCCCCCGAAAGCCGGTTCTTCCTCCCTTCCTGCAATGCCATCCAACTTTTCCCATTTTCGTGCAGCAGTGGCGATAGTGCCATGAGCACGAAGTCGAGTGGGATGAATTTAATAATAGCGCAGAGGATTCCCCACGAAATTGATCGAATCTTGTCCCACAACCACGGCCTTTGAGTGTGTTACAATCCAACTATCGCCCGTCATGATCTTGGTCATTATCATCTTTTTCCTCTCTCTGCCGTAGATCCTCCTCAAGTGTTATCTCCACTAATGGAGTTTCTCTCCTCAGTGCTCTCTTTCGGCGAAAGTGTCCTCCCACTACTCCTTGTCTTCTCTTAAAGTTCAACTTTGCATTTCACATTTTTCAACCAACCACGCGAACAAGATAGTAATGAAGGTAGCAAGAAATTCCCTGGTGAATTTAAACTGAGCAAGCATCAAAGTCCTTATCTGTCACGACATCTTTCATGCTCAAGATCGGCCTCGGGAAGGCTATTTCAAGAGCTGAGACGACGAGATCCCGCTGGTCCGCCAGATTGATGTCCAAGGGAACGTGGTGAAGGCATCCTTTTTTAAGTGAAGGCCAACGCAAAAATGGCTTGAATTTCTCACCGTCAAATGCAAATGCGATGTAAAGAAAAATAAAAACGCGACAGAAGATGAAATATTTTTTGTGAGAATCAATTCTCAAATTTTTTTTTTGCGATCTATAAATAATAATAATAATAATAATAATAATAATAATAATAATAATAATAAATCAAAAATCAAAATTTAGGTGTCAACAAACGTGTCCAAACCACATAATCGAACCGCACAGGTATACTAATCACATTTAGGATCATGCAAACATGTCGTATCATTATGCATGCATGCATCCATGTCTTAAAAAACACAGACAAAGCACATGGCACATGGAATGATCGATATTGTCTCGCTTATTTAGTGAAAAATGAATAATTTGAAAATTATTTTTTAATAATAATAATATCTTATATCGATTGAAATAAATAGCTAATAAAAATACATCCATTATCGATAATAATTTATATCTAAATATTTTTATGGATGATGAATATAGTTCGCTTGTGTTCATTTTCTTAGGCTACATTTATTTTAATAATAATAATATCTTATATCGATTGAAATAAATAGCTAATAAAAATATATCTATTATCGACAATAATTTATATCTAAATATTTTTATGGATGATGAATATAGTTCGCTTGCATTCATTTTCTTAGGCTATATGAGTAATTATTTTCAATAAGATATTTTTGAAATGATTCATTTTTTCGCAGAATAAAAGCATCAGCAATGTGAAAAATTTCCCTAAAGAATATGCTTTCCTATTTTATAACTTCAATTTTTGTTGCATTCAAGAGTTAATTAGCGTATGAGATATTGAAACAAATTCTAGGAATTTTATGCGCTATCAAGCATTCTATAGTAATAATGTATAGTCATCGTGACTCAACCAGCTCTGTGACTCTCTCTGACTCTTTGTAAAGAACGGGAATTAAACCTCATACTTATGATACTAGCATCTCATTTCCTTCAATCTCTTTACCAGCAGGTCTGTATGCCTATTGATTACTCGCCCGTTTGACAACCCTAATTATAACGCACGACAATTATGCCACGTAATTTTACTTGCGTTCATCATTTACCAGCTTCCGCACGTGCGATCGCTCACGTGGATTCTACAAGCAAAGTGAAGATGGCGAGAGGCCAAAGGTGTAACTGAATTTATTGGTGGAAGCCCGTTCGAGCACATGAAATAAATCAAATGCTGAGCTCAACACATTAATTTCAAATTGAAGGACCAACCTTTGAAAAACCGTGGAATCACGGTTATATTTCTTGAAATGCCCCGTGCACCTTAACTATAGTTTTGCAGTGACGGCCTTGATCCAATGTGCAGGATAGGTGGGAGGTGGTGTTGCACGATCAACAATCTTGAAAGACCACTCTTTCGTCTAAGGATCCCTAACCCGTGCATCGAGAATTCGGAGGCGAAAAAATGTTTTAATTATGTCTGAACGATTATCGTGGATAGTAATAATACTTTATTTATTTATTTTTACGGGAAATATAAATTATCACGTTTTGAGATTTTTTTTTTTTAAGTTGCGTAATTTTTCGTGAGTGGACAGGGAATAGGGGGACAGGTTCGCAGATTTGCGAGAGGGAAAGGTCAAAAAAAGAGACGAGGCTTTCGAGTACTGCGGGGGCCCACCTCTCTTCTTTTCAGGCGACGCGACCCCAACATCCGTCCCTTTCAACCGCGTCCCCCTAGTCCCTGAGGTGAATCGAGTGATTTGATTTCATAATGGGAAAATCAAAATCGTGCCTTGCAAAGTTTGACACAAAATCATCCCATTGCTTTTTGAAAAAATTTCATCATTTAACCCCCGCATCCTATTACAATGATGGATATTATCCACACAAACCTAACGGCACTGAATAATTAATTACTCGAGGGAACTTCTTTTCCTCATGTAATATCTTTTTTTGAGAGAAATTTTAAATAAAGATCGAAAATACTTTTATTTTCTAAAATAAAAGTTTGAAGTGAACTTTATTTCAAATAAAGACTTGAAGTGTCCTCATCGACAACCCTCATAGGTGTGCGCATTGATGCCGAGCATGTGTCGAACACCAACACACAAAAGACGCATGTCCAGCGTCTTAAAAAGGCCTTTCACGAAAAAAAATAATTTTAAATTTCATATTTCATCTTAGCCAAATTACCAAGATTACCAAGAGAAATAGAGACTTATGACGCGCATGACAACCATTCTATTCCAGAAATAATTTCTGGAACAAAAATAGATTTTTTTATTTCTGCCAGAAATGAAAATTTTTTGTTTCTGATTTTGGGCCAAAATCTATTTCTGAAACAGATTTTTGTTTCAGAAATAGAAAAACAGATTTGCATTGTCAAACGAGTTTATGTTCCAAACCTATTCCGGAAATAAAAAAATAAATTTGCGTTATCAAACGAGTTTATGTTCTAAACCTATTTATAGGTTTGGAACATAAACTCAAATAGGTTTGGAACATAAACTCGTTTAACAACGTAAATCTGTTTTTCTATTTCTGGAATAAGTTTAGAACAGAAATAAAAACGTTATCATGCGCGCTCTTGATCTTAGCCAAAGAGCCAAGATGAGACTTTCTCTTAAAGAGTATTTTATTTGTTATGCTCACTAAGTAACCAATGTGGGACTCCTTTTTTCAACTTGTAAACCTTCAAGTCTCATCTTTAACTTTTTAAAGAAATTTCATGTTTGTCTCTCTCCCTCACGATCAATGTGGGACTCGTGAATTAAGTTATTTTACTTTTGACTCTCTCCCTCACTATCAATGTAGGACCAATTATATGATATTTTTAATTATTTATTTATTTGTAAATTTGAATCAAATTAATTTGTTTGAAATAATTATAAAAATGATAATTTATAATGTATATATAAAAAATGTAAATTTATTATCCAACGTGTCCCCAACATGGCAGAATTCTTTTTTTTTTAAATGGCATGTCGGCGTATCGTGTTGTATCGTGATTCGTGTGTGTTAGTGTCGCGGATCGAAAATTCAATAACCCAATCAACTGACGACATAGCCCGAATGATCAACAAGACTTAAAGTGTTTTGACTTCTAGTGTTTTCTTGAGTCCTCGAAAATATTCCTAGGGACATGCAATACAATAAATGTATAATTTTCTAAAGCATTCTTGTCTTAAATGTTGATAAATGGTAGCCTAGCAAGTGCAATCTCTACCATTCGGTTGAAAAGCTTCTTGTATAAATAGAGAAGCTCTCCCCTCGCTTGTACCACCCAACTCATTTGCCATAGAAACATTCTCTTCTCTCTCTCTAAACTTTATCTCTCTATGATTTGAGAAGCTAGTGTTCGATTGATCCCGAGGGAAAAGCTTGGATTAGGCGACTCATCGATCCATAGGAAGCATAGGTCGCTGCCTTGCTCCCGATCATCAGCCCGTGACAATGGTGTATCAAAGCGCGAAGTTCGTGGTGCATACCAAGTACTCGAGAGAATGTCGAAACAAAAGGTTGCCGATGTTGCTATGATTGGTGACAAGGTGCAAGAAAAGATTGTCCAAGAGAAGGACACCTGTGCGAGAGCCAAGAGGGCTTCCTCAGAGGATGTCGCGGCCTCCTTCGAAGAAAGACTCGACTAAATAAAAGCCATGACAGACGAGTTTTCCGAAGAAGAGAAGAAACATCTGGACGAGGTTAAAGAGTCACTCCGTTGTAAATTTTTGGGCGTCTTGAATGCAATCGCTAGGATGGTGAATGAGGGGTGATGCCAAGGATGATCGGTTCCCGATTCAATCCGGTTCCCCTCAAGACTCGAAAACAGGGCCGGTGGTCCTCATTTCCAATTTATTAGAACTGAGAACTAGACCAGACCGGTCGCGGGCGGTTCTATTGGACCAATAACATGACAAAAAAAAAACACGCAACATAGTTTAATGGATGAAATAAATGACAGTTGGCCCATAACATCGATCAGACTCTTGGATTGGTTCTTTTTCCCTAAAAAGATTTGGATTGGTTCTTTCTCCACGTTTGTGCAAAAATGTGGATTGGTTCTTTTTCCTTTTCTTGCTCATGGATCGGTTTTACCATAATTTGTTAATAAAAATTCGATCAATCCGATCTGGTCTTATGTTTTTGGAATCAAGAATTAGACCGCTTAGTCATCGGTTTTAATTTTTAGGAACTGAGAATTCGATCGAATCCTCTAGAATCAAAAACTGGACCACTGGTTTTGGTCCGGTCTGGGCAGTTCTAATCTTGATCTGGCCGGTTCAATTTACTCACCCCTACGTGATGTCCTCGAATCCTTGACCGGTGATCATTAAGAAGAGCTCGAGATTGTCAAGTAGGAATTCAATGCTTACAAGTCAATCTTGACAAGTGAGCTAGAGGAGGTCTATGATAAACTCAAGGCTTGCAAGACGGCCTTGCCGCAAGGAGTGGTCACCATGATGCCAAGTCCGAGAGTAGACATCCCCAAGCCAAAGCAGTTTTAAGGGAGACTGGTCCGCTAAAGAGGTGGACAACTTCATATGGGGGCATGAAGCAATACTTTGATGCCATGGGAATCAAGGACGATTAGACAAAGGTAATAACTTGCTTTGCTCTGGTAGCAAGGACGGTGTGATGATGAAAGACAAGGTGCCAAGCCGATCACTCGTTGGCCCGACTTTGTTGTCGCATTTTGCGAGCAATTGAGTGTGCCAAGGACGAGGCCCACAGCAAGCTTCGCCATTTCTCTCAAAAAGGAGATGTCCACAAATACGTGAGGGAGTTTTTCGAGCTATTGTTGGAGATTCCGAGCGAGACCGAGTCTGAGGCCCTATTGACCTTCGTGGATGGGAGCCTTGGGTGAGGGTGAAATTGGAGCGCCGAGGAGTGAAAAAAACTATCCAAGGCCCTTGTCGTAGCCGAGTCCTTGATCGGCCATCATTGGTTTCGAAGAGGCTAGGGCCAGGGATTCACCGTCTCCAATGGAAAAATTATGGAAAAAATTCTAAACCCTATTGCAATTATGCCAATTCAATTCTAAACATTTTAATTAAGATAATTGAGTCTTAAATATTTTCACGTTTTGCTAATTGACTCCATCCGACTAATTTTGGCTTGATATTACTAACGCGGACATTGACCGTCTTACATGGAAAGAAGGGCGCTGATGTTGATATTCTTAATAATATCTTAAATATTTTTTGAATTGTTTAAGTATTTTTTTGAAATTTTAATTATATTTCTTTACCTTTTTTTTTAAAATTAGAGCTGGTGACAATGGCATCACGGTCTCATCAGCCTCGGGCGTCATGACCTTGTACAGATCAGGGGAGGCCGTAGTGGCCAAGGCGAGGGTGTCGCGACACTCACCCGGTGCTGTGAGGGCGTCCCGACTCTCTCTTGTGGCCGGCGCAAATATAATAAATTTTAGATTTTTTTTTTGTTTTATACCATTCTATCCCATCTCCGCGGAATCACGAGAAAGGGGAAAAGAGAGGAGCACGAGCTGACAAAAAGCATAAGAATCCTTGCAAGTTGGATTTTCCCCCTATGTTCCTGCACGAGGACCAACCAGTGCTGCGAAGTTTGACTTTGACCTCGGGCTTGGGGTTTTGCATCGCATTGGGGACCAACCAGCCGTTGCGTCGTGAGTATATTTAAGGATACGATCCAAACACTTCTCGCCCGTTATCAATGACAAATCTTGTTTCTCTTCGGGTGAAAAATCATCCTGTGCGGCTTTCGGGGAAACATTTAAGGAGGGTGAAGCCTGGAAAATTCTTAGATAAAATCACCATATGTTAGACACGTAAAATCGGTTCATGCTCGAAAACCCAGAGAGCTCAAGGAGCATCGTGGGCTTGAAGATCCAGAGCCATCAAAGCGCATTGGCAATCAAGGATGTGTGATAGCCGGTACGCGGACAAAGGAAGCGTCGGGGACACCGTGAAATCGGTACACAACACCAAAGTACGAGCAGAGTAGATAAGTCAGAGGATCAACCGCTCGGTGAACAAGATGAGCAGTTGCCGGAGCCTATCCAAAAATTTAGGGATAGAACAAACAAAAATATTTGTTACCGACGATTATCCTCCTTGCTTGGTTATAAATAGTCAGAGACAAATCTCTATAAATGATCCACAATCAATGGCACTTATTGATTTTTTTTAATCAAATTGCTTATCAATTTACTCTGCAACAATTTACGTACGCTATCTGTTTTTAACTATCTTGTTGTATTTACCTCTTGGTGGTCACCGGGCTAATCACTAGAGTGGTGGCTTGCGGTGGTCAGACACGGCAATTCTACAACCCTCTCCTTTTTTTTTTTTGTTTATTTCTATTTTTGTTTCATTTTTTCAAGTAACATCTCAAAAACAAGTTCATTGAAAAAAGAAAATGCACACCGTGCAATATGCGAAAGTCGGAAAGTCTTCTTCACAAACAAATGTCGTCAAACAGTAAAGAATTAAACTGGATTTTTTTTTTCAAAATAAAAGAGCTTAGAAAACAGTTTGTTTATCCCCAAAAGTTAAAAAGACAAATAATTCATATGAACAAACACAAGCAAAGTCATAAATGTATGGTTCTCTACATTGAATTGTTTGCAGGTTAACCAATAAATTCTCATAAAATTAAGGAATGAATCCGTTAAAAGTCATAAAACTCGTCACGAAAGTGCAATCAAGTCTTAAGTGATTTTCGAAAAGTAGAATCAAGTCATAAAATTTATTAGAAAATGCAATTGAATTCTAAAAATTTCAAAAAAAATGTAATTTTTCCTTATAACTTGTCAAATTGGCAAAATCAAGTTCTTTCGTTTGATTGCGCCTTTTTAAAATTTTAGAACTCGATTGTACTTTCGTGAAAAGTTTTAGGACCTTCAGTGCATTTATCCCTAAAATTAATGATGGCTCTGGATTTCACAGTGATTGTGAGTACTTCTTAGAAGGAACCGTTCATACGAACTAACTGAGTAACTATGGCATCGATCACTTCCTAGTTCGATGTCTCCAACTTAAGCCTCTTGCTCATCCCAAAACAGTCCATTCACTTACCCCAGAGTTTTTATGGCATCGATCTAGTAAGTCTCTTTGTTCTCTCTCCCTAGCGTTGAAAATATAAACCAGATGGCATTGATCGCGAAGTTTCTCCACTGTCGTCAATTGCCTTTGAAATTGAAAACTTCTTTTTAAGGTACTCTTCATTTGCAGTATGAAAATTTGCTGTCCGACTCTTTCTTTCACCGTGCAATTCTCTTCCACGACCCAGTTGATCAACGTTCAAGCGGCAAGGCGCATAGCAAGGCGAAGCCCCTCGACGAAAACTTCGAGTTCAAAAGGCGAAAATGGCTAGCGAAGATGACTACTCTCTTGCTGTTTCTTTCTTTCTTTTGCTGTTCTTAATATGCAGGGATGGCTACTGCAGATTTCAGAAGCGCGTTATCCGTTCCAAATCGTTTCATTCTCTCACGTTTACAAAGATCAATATGGAAAAGCACAAGACGAACTAGCTTGAAGCAGGAGGGCAATTTACATCGTGTTTACTTCCTCTTCAGTACCGAAATTTTCGAAAATGATGATGTATTGATAGCATCGCGTATCAACGATTGGCGAATTCATTAGCTATCAGTAAACTGGAAAATCGAACTCAAGCGCGTTGACGTGCTTCTTTGCTCATTGGTTCAGTCTCCTCGGTTGGTATTAACACCAAGCTATTTTTTTTTTTTTAAATTTTGTAGCAGCTTCACATTGATCCGGGGAACCGAACATTTTTCCGAGGATGGAGTCCTCCTCCTTGCTGCTAAAAATAGTTCGAGACTGGCTAGTTGATGATCTTTGCATCATCGAGATGCAAGGGGAAGTCAGTGACTCCGTAAACGTATCTTAAACTACCTATCTATGCAGTTACATGTTTTCAGATGTCGATGTGTGTATGCCTAATCGTCGCATCCATCCACGTCAACATGACTCCTAACCACTTAGAAAGCGACACGTGGAACCACGTCAGCATATGGGACCAGCCCCATCCCTAGGGGTGTCAATGGGCTGGGTTGGGCCGAGTCTCACATAAGCCCGGACCCGGCCCGAAACCAAACAGCACCAAGCTCGGCCCGGCTCAAGCCGACCCGATACCCGAATCACATACGTCCAAGATAGTCGGGTTGGCTTGGGTCGGGTCGGAATTTTTTTTTTTCAATGAATTGAAACAGAAAAGCCAAGAAATCAAAACAAGACTCAATTTTTTTTTCCTATTTTTTCTCCGCTTTTTGGAAATTTTCACATGAGGGCCTGGGTTCTAGGGGGGCATGGGCTCTCAGGACAAGAACTTGCCTTTCTCGCCTAAGGAGGCTTCATAGTCCAATTGCAACTGTGTACTTAATCAAGCTCGTTCCCATTTACAGAAAGAGGAATTGGGTCGAGAGCATATTGAAGCACCGATGGGGATTCTGCGACTCTACCGGAGAAGCGAGGAGGGTGGTCACTGGTCACAGTGAGCCAATTCCTGTGGGGAAAAGACGAGAGCCTCCGATTTCGGGAAGCATCGAGGGTCTCCCTTCAGGTCTTCGATCCGGGTCTCGAGCACCTTTGTCCTCCTTCCACCATTTCTCTCTTTATCTCGCTCTTTCTCTCTCTATCTCTATGGAACGTCCTGACGAGCTTCAACTAGACGGCGTAGGTGGCGCCGGTGGACGCGGTGGCGCAGAGGAACTTGACCACCGATGAAGATGGAGAGCGTGTCGCAGAGGAGCTTCAGGAGGAACTCCGAAATCGCGACTAGAGAGAGTGAGGGGCAAGATTGATTGAGTGAGTGTTTGCACGGTCGGTACCAGTGCCAGCACCGTTTCAAAACAGTACCGGTATCATACCAAAACAGTACCGAGGACCGGCCTGAAAATTCTTTAAATTTTCGGGTTGGGCCGGGCCGGCGCAGGCCATTTTGACAGCCCTACCCGTCCGGCGACTTGATTCACGTGTCTCTTCCTGATACGCTAACCTGGAGAGGCTGGACCACCCTATATGCTTTCTCTCTCTCTCTCTTTTCCAGCACATCCTAAAGCTTACGAGAGTCTGCATACGATCATGCCCACTTCCGAATATCGGGCCAATCCTTGCGAGTTTTCCGATTGAGCTCGGCCAATGATGAGTATCGCTCGCATTTCACCGGCGAATCCTGCTCAGCCAAAGAGAGATTGGCGTTGATTTCCTACATGTGCGAAGGCTCTGCCTCTGCTTGATCAATTCGCGTGAATGCCGAAAACCAAGTTTGCTCCTTTCGATTGAGAGCTTCGAAGTTCCCGATTCGTCATCCATCCATGGTGGTTTCCTCGCTCCTTCGACTCCGATGATGAAATCCCCATTTTGTCAGATTCTCGACCCTCTTCAGTTCCCCCCCCCGAAGAGCCCCTCCCCATAAACCCCGGCCCCCGACGCCGACGGGACCCGATTCCAGTGCCCCACAGGACGATCCCCGAACCCAAAGGACGAGACCTCGATTTCGTCAATGTCGCTCACAGCCACCTCGTGCACTCCGACTGGGACAAGCTCGATCTGCTGACCGCTGGGTTGACTCCTCTCCGGACGAAGCATGTCTTGCTCAAGATCCGGAAGGACCACGTCCTGTCGCTCGAGTTCGTCAACTGGGTAAAGCTCCGAAGCCCGAGTGCCCACACCCTTGAGACCACTCCATGGCGCTTCACATTCTCACGAAAAACCGGAAATTTAAGTCCGCGGAGTCGATCGTTCGAGGTCTCGTGGCGGCGACTGGCCCGGTTGATCTTGCGCGCCAGCTGTTTGATGCGGTGCTCTACTCTTACCGGGAGTGCGATTCTTCGCCTCGGTTTTCGACTCGCTGTTCAAGACGTTCGCGCATTTGAAGAAGTTTCGGAATGCCACGGAGACTTTTTGCATGACGAAGGAGTACGGGTTTTGCCCCACGGTGGAGTCCTGCAATGCTTACCTGAGTGCATTGCTGAGCATGAACAGGGTGGATGTAGTCTTCGCGTTCCGTCGCGAAATGCGGCGTTGCAGGATCGCTCCGAATGTTTTCACCCTTAACATGGTCATGTCTGCTTTTTGCAAGGCCGGAGAGCTCGAGAAGGCGGTCAATTTGTTTTGCGAGATGGAGAGTAAGGGTTGTTGTGGCGGCGTCTTACAACACATTGATCACGGGGCATTGCAGTAAGGGTCTTCTCAGCTCGGCCATGGAGCTTAAAGAGAGGATGCAGAAGAATGGTATTCACCTCAGTGTGATTACTTTCAGTGCCCTTATCAGTGGCCTTTGCAAAAGGAAGGGAAGTTGCACGAATGCGAACAAGATTTTCAGCGACATGAAATCTTCGAATGTGGCTCCCGATACCGTGACTTACAATACTCTGATACACGGATACAGCGAAGCGGGCGACAGCAAAATGGGAGGTAGGCTTTTCGAGGAAATGTCGAAGTGTGGAGTGAGGGCGGATATATTGACATATAATGCATTGATATTGGGACTCTGCAAGAATGGTAAGACAAAGAAAGCTGCTTATCTGGTGAAAGATCTTGATAGCAAGGGTTTAGTTCCGAACAGTTCGACCTTTTCGGCTCTCATCAGAGGGCAGCTTGTCAGGAACAACCCCGACGGTGCATTTCAGCTGTATAAAAGCATGATCAGGAGCGGGCGCCATCCAAGTAGCGAAACTCTTACTATGTTGATGTGCGCTTTAGCGAAATGTGCTGATCTCGATGGAGCAGTCCAGGTCCTCGCGGAAATGGTCAATAGGTCGATGCTTCCTATTCGGATATATATGTTGTCCAAGGTTTGCCATGAACTTCACCATTGTGGGAAAGGTCAGTTGGCAATGAAACTGTGCAGTGAGTTGCAGGCTAGAACTCTAATTCCGGTTGGTTTTGATGAAGGGCTTATCTTTAGAACTGAGTGATGGAAACTTCATAGCAGCACTTGACTAGAGACGATTCGTTTAATTGGTTTGCATTCATTGCTTCCACCGTTGCAATTTTAATAGATAATCTGACCCTGCTCATCGGGTTTCATCCCAAGCTCTCAAGCTAAGCAATCCGAATGGAGAATTATAACATAACACGATCAAAGAAAAACGTTGTCATTTTTGATCAGGCACTTAGTTTTTTGATTTTCGGGCGGAATGGCATTAACCGTTGAACTGGATGGCAAAAAGGTAACTTAGACCGACAGCAATGGGAGAAGGAAGTCCCACCACAAAAGAACCTTTGAATCCTATTAGCTGTAATCTCCCTAAATTGATTAAATCATAAGCCTTCTTTCAATCCGAGTGGCCAGTGAGGACAACAGATTGGAGACATCTCCCAGCCCCATATGACATTGACTTATGCGATAGGTAACTGTGGAGGCGGACAACAAGACCATCAATATACAGATCAATCCAGCAACTGTGAAATATAAACAATCACAGCTTGTGATTTAAATGACAGGTACTAATACACATTCGATAGCATGTGGCCAAAACCGAAAAAGAAGAATCTGTTTTCACTAAGACAATACAGAGAAGACTGTATAGAGGATATCTATGCAGTAAGTTGTGGCATTTCAAACCCAACTCTATACGCAAAATTTCAAACCTGCTCCACTTTTCCCACCCAAAAGACATTGCTGAAGAGCGACCGAGAGTTCTGTTGACAACTCCTCACCCCCTCTACCCTGCATAAAATTGCACTGCAGTGTTAAATTGATATAACTAGCAGAAGTTAAGAAAAATATGGTGAGGAATAGGGACAGTGAAACGTCCAATTTGCAACTGAGTGTCCACAGAGGAAAAAGTTCAGGTCTCTGTTGATTTTCCCGGGGGGGGGGGGGTGGGGGTTGGCGGCATCGAGCAAACTCAATGTTCATTTTGAAGGCAATCGGCCAGCTGTCGGTTAATTTAAAACTGATATGCATACCTATTCTCTTATTGCATACCGGAAGCATACCGTAGCAAACATAATGCAGCTCATATGAACAAAGTTTCAAAATGTCAGTATTTTTTTGATTTCTGTTGATCTTGCTCAAGGGGAGAAAATCGAAAGCTAAATCAGAGACCAGATGCCGTCTAGAAGCATCAAGAAACCACGTATGAACCAAGTAAACGTTCAGTTTGAAGGCGGCAATCAGCCACATATCAGTTAATTTCTACTATACATAAAGCATACTGTATCAGACATTGTGCAGTTTATAGGAACAAAGTTCCAAAATGTCAGTATTTGGCTTCAAAACCCACCCTTTCAATTATAAACAATATCAATCCACTTATTCTGCTAACTTCATAATCAGGGACATTCAAAAGAAACATGAAGGGAAGAGAAATTAGAACTACCAGATCTATGCAAAATTAAATTACCAGAATAGATGTGTCGGGAAGCAGCAGAATTAAAAGTATAGGACCTTAGCCATTGGAGCGGCAATTGGGCTGCAATCAACGTGTATGGAAACCTTCCCTTTGTTGGGTTGTAGTGGACTTGGTCTTCCAGTTTCGGCCTTGCATTGGAAAACATCAGGAGGGAATAATGAGTACCACACTACGGAACACAAACACCAGGATGAATCCGCAGATTGAGTAGAAACAGAAAGAAAACTCCTCACCGCCAAACTGTGAAGTCCTACAAAAAGGCAAAACAAAGAATCATGCTTTAAACTACCTTCACACTGGCAATGACATCGGTTCCACCCATTGTAACTCTGGCCGAGCCATTGGACTGTCATATGTGCAAAACAGTATTCGCAATCCCCAGTTTCAGCGGCATGTATCAGATCTCCTTTCAGAACCATACATTTGAAACCATACTCACTAACTCGCCAAAAGTGGCCACCACCTGAATAAGAAACCACAGCAATGCCAGCAACCGGCAACTTTCCCGTCGGCTTAGACGCGGAATGGATCCCTCTGTTGACGGCAAATAACAATCATTGAGGGCAGCTGCCTGATTCTACAATTGTTACATGGCCTCCAACAACATCTCGTAGCATCACAAAACCTTTTTGACAGATCCCGCGATAAGTTCTTTGTAGTTTTTTCAGCTTCTTGACATCTTTATAGATGCCAACCTTAAAGAACTTATTGCGGGTCTGTAAAAAAGGTTTAGAGATGCTTGGGAATGCTGTTGGGGCCATGAAGTAATTGTAAAATTGGGCAGTTGCCCACGACAGCGAGCTGCAAGATCGCAATGAGATGTGTGTCGTTTGCGAACAATATAGGGACTCATTTCGCGTCTAAGCCTACGAAGAAGTTGCCATTGCTGAAACTGCTATGATTTCTTATCCGGACGGTGACCACTCCTGGGGAGCTAGTGAGATGGTTTCGAATGTATATTCTGCAAGGACATTTGATACACGCCGTTGGAATTGAGGATTGCGGGTCGTAGGCCCTCAGCTCTTCGATCTGGCTTGCCATTGGGTGTGATAGTGAGATTTCTGAAGTGACTCAGGGAGTTTTCTACCGAGGGTAAGATTGAAAAAAACATTCCGACTGAGGCCACGGCGAGATCTTTATACCACTCTTTTACGGTGTTTTTTTTTTTTTGGTTAGGCGAGAAGGTCCCGCTCCTTAAGTTCAAATCGTGTTAATTTAAAACAGTGACGTTGGTGGAGAGGAATAGACGTTGGAAGAAAGAAAAGCTAAAGTGAGACGATTTTTTTTGTTTTTGGGGGGTCGAAAAATGGGTGGGGATGAAAGGTCGTTCTTTCCTCAGTTAAGAAAGGTCGATCGTCGCTCGTCAGAGAGCTGAGCCACCGTAAAAGACCTTCCAAAATGGTTCGCCAGCATCCAGCTGTGCGTGTGTACAATGTAATCAAGGGAGAGAGAGAGACTTGTACTTGTTCTCTGGTTCAATGGCGAGTGAGGCAGAGGAAGAGAGGGTGAAAGCATTATTGCAGAAGACGCTGGAAACGTAAAAGAGGAGAGAAAGGGAGTGAGAAGGGGAGCAAGCAATAAATGTTTGCTTGTGCCCAGTGCTTTTTGCAGAGGAGAGAGGAACGAGAGTCTTTTTTATTATTATTTTAGTTTCCCAATTTTTCATCTTTTCCCTCAGGTCACAGTACACGTGTCACCTTTTTAAGTAGAGCACCCACATCGCTGATGGCATCGTAATTGCTGATCACTGAATATTTTCGGTGACCCCCGGGCGTCATTAAGGGTGCGTTTGGAAAGGCTTTCCCCAAAAGCCTTTGAGAAAATGCAAATACCTTTGGTCTGAAGGTATTTGGTGAAATGCAAAAGCTGTTTGGTAAACTGTAATTAAAAAGTGCATTTCCAAGGATGTTTGGGAAAATGCTGTTTGGTAAACATATATTTGGGGAAAGTCATTTGATATGACCATGTATTTTTTTTATTTTAATTTGCTTAAAATTAGAGAAAGAAAACAAATGAATGCCACGTTTATAGGTTTGCATTGAGAATAATGTAAGAGAGAGATGAACAAATTTTTAAACAAAAATTCATATCAAAGTAGACTTCTTTCACAATTAAAAAAGAGAATACTTTCATTATAGTCACATATACATCGATACAGGATTTATATTATCATTGAAAATTACAAGCATCCTTAAATATTTACTAAACTCATAGCTATTCGATCACGTAAACGTTCCATGTCAGAAGATAAATCATCATTTGAAGCACTAGTCCCCTCATTTACATCATTATGGTTAACCGAATATCCATAATCAAGATCCAAATCAGCTCTTGTAAAATGCGTATCGTTGACGGCGTTTTTCCGTATATAATTGTGCAAAGTCATTGCTGCTATCACAATTTTCACTTGTTTTTCGAATGGGTAACTTGGCATTTGCTTTAGAATCTTCCACTTCTTTTTTAACACACCAAATGCTCTCTCAATTTCTGATCGCAATGAGGAATGAGCACGGTTGAATATCTTCCGATAACCTGTAGGCGTGGGACCTTGTTGAAATTCTGGCAAATGATATCTGACTTCTTTGTATGGCCCCAAATAACCTGTTCGATTTGGATATCCAGCATCTACTAAATAATATTTACCTACACAAATATAATGTAAATTCAATCAACATAGACACACGTATCATATTACTCTACAAAAATCATTAATTCACAAACCTGGAGGAGGAAAAATATATTATTTATTCGCAGGTGGGCACCACGAATGAACAATATGTTCATTAAATGTAAAACGAGGTGTTGCCTAATATAGCTTATCCAATTCACTCCAGAAGCAAGTCAATAGGGAAAAATGCAAACAAGGTGCCATAGTGAAACCCAATTTTACCAAACATGCCATAGCAAAATGGTTCAAAATATGCAATTAACTCTTTTCAATTAGAATTAGCTCTGTAAATATAGAACATATACTTTTTTTTTGGGTAAAAAAAAATTAAAACATATACTGGCAACCTCCTAAATTTTAACTGCTAACACATTTACGATGACTACCTCTTCTACAGTTCAAATTGCATCTGAAATGTGTCCTTACTTGAGAATGGACCGCAAAAATGGGAGAAATAGTTCTATCTCATCAATAGTAAATCAAGATGACAATGCATAAACATTGAATAATTATTCACTACATTGATGTAATATGCTAATGACCATGACAAAGTTATAACCAACTTCTTGGATTTCGAATCCTCTGCATAATCACCCATGTAAAATCATACTTTTGCAGGAGAAGGCCGCATGCATCACACAGTTTTAAGTCAGTGGATCATAGTTGCTAAATCTTCTAGGCTACAGACCTAACAAAATAAATCTGGACATGAGATTGAAACAAAAAAATCAAAACATGTAGATAAGGGGAACCAATCTAACCTGTGATCGGCGCAATATATCAACTTCTTTGTTATTTGAGTCCCACTCTTCTCCAAGCACTGCAACTGAAACCAAAGATTTAGAGCAATGTACAAATACATGATATCTCTCTAGTATATCCTTGCTTGAAATCCAACAGCAAAGAAAATAGAAAGAAAGCAAGTGCAAGCACTAGAATAGATTAATATGGACTACCACCAACAAGCAGAACTATTTGGTTCGACTCCGTTGGACCGATAATAAAATAGAGCCGAACTCGAGCAAAAATGGGGCCCAAAACAAGGGCTGTTCGGGCAGGGTTTTGTATTCGTGGCTAATGTCGCGCTCCTCTGACCCCATGGAAATAAAAAATGATGCTTCCTGAGAATTTGAAGGTCAGTGTTTGCACATCTCTTTTGAAACTCCCAACTCTATTGCAGAATTATGATGATAAATAATATAAGTTTCCCCCTTTATGCTCTTTATAGCAAGATTCATAACGGTGGCAATGTAGAATGATGATTGGGCTCAGAATTTGATAACTATTTAGATCTGTTTATTTGATGCAGCAAGCGACCAAATAGGAGGACACCATGGATCTATTCTCATCAGAAGACCAAAGAGGAGGACACCATGAAAGAGGACACTTGGACCTATCTCTTCTCATCAGAAGACCATGGCAGCGACTTCAACATCATCCATGGAAACTTTACTGTCTATACCTGTTTGTATGAGCTCGGCAACGACGGAGGGGCTCGGGCGACGATTTCGTGGGCTCGTTGGACGTCGGTGGTGCCTCGCTGCAGCTCTTTGCCACTAAAACCTCACTCACTCAGCCGCTCGCTCTCTCTCTCTCTCTCTCTCTCTCTCTCTCTCTCTCTCTCTCTCTCTCTCTTTGGATTTTTCCTTGGCTCCTCAACACTCAGTCCGAAAATCCTCCCCCAAACCAGAGCTAAAACTCCAGCTCAGTCCGAAAAATCCTCCCCCAAACCTCACGCTAGCAACAAATCGCAGCCAGAGAGGGAAACCAGAGAGGGCATCAGCTGCGGGAAAGAAGAAAAGAAGAGGAAAGATCGCAGCAGAAGCTCTCGGTCCGCAGCAGGGGAAAGAAGAAAAGGAAAACGCAAGCGGCTCGGCAGGAGGAAAAGAAGAGCGTGGCTTAGGGTTTCTAAAACAAAAGGGCTAAACTTGGAATTATGAAAGTATATGAGGATAATATGGGCAAAACAAATTTTTTTTTTAACCTCCCCAATCAGCATACCGAAAATGCTGAAAAGCCAAGGCACCTTGAAGGGTGCCTTGGGCTTTTGGCATTGAAAATGCCCACTTTTAACCAAAGATACTTGAAAATTTTTTGCCAAACACCCAAATTTTGGCCCAAGTATCTTTGGACCCTCAAAGCTCCTTCCCAAAGCTATTCCCAAACGCACCCTAACTCCTCCACCAAGCTTTTATGTTGGGTTTCATCGGTGTCATGATTTCTTAATTGTGCAGCACTTAATTTTATTGATTGTGATTTATCTAACTTTAAATATTTTAAATTTAATTTAATTTTAAAAAATTTTAAAAAGACAAAACCAATCTATGTGAATATTTAGTATTAACTTACCTCATAAATTTAAAAAGTAATTGAAATTTTGCATAAAACGCACTCAGTGCCAAAAAGACATCGATGAAAACACCGATGTAACTAAGTTCCTAGACTCTAAATTTTTTTGATTACATAGAATTGAATGGTTTCTTACAACTGTTCGATAAGGTTTTCAATATATCTTCCTCAAAGATCGGTGGCGATTCCATTTGCATATACACACATGCCACTAATCACCCTAAAATATTTTCTTATTGTGATTTGATATAAACGTGAGAGGGGCTAAGCTAATATGAGACCACACATTAATCCAACACGGTCTATCTTTTTTTAAGATTAAAATGACTCGTTATGAGGCCGCAATTAGACGGAATGACACAAAAAATGTTATATAAAATAGAATCAACATGAATTAATATTCAATTAATTTGAAATATATGATGAAATTTCATAAAATAATTACGTGATTACTTGATTTAAATAACACAAATTAGGAAGAGAATTTATTTTCAGGAACAAAAATCTTGTGTAGTTATCAAACGTGTTTCTGTTTCAGGAATATAAATTTTATGTATTTATCAAACACATTTTAATTCTTTAAAACTCATTTAAAGAATAGGATAAAAAAATATTTTAATTAGAATCGATCATTAAGATGAGAATAATTGTGGCGTAGGTCCTAATTAATCGTCCAGAAAGTGAGCCAAACTCCTCTATTCTCCCTCTTTTTCTCTCGTTAAAAGCACGTGTGTACGGTTGATAGAGAGAGAGAGAGAGAGATATATGAGTTTGAACGAGGATTGAGACTTGTGCGTGTTCTTTCTTTTCTCTGAAAGTACGGGCTATTAATGGCACGTTAATGGTTTAACCAGAGGGAGGAGATGGTGCTTGCAGGGGTCATTAAAGGCGATAGAGATCTAACATGTAAGGGGAAGTTTACGGCTGGCGCTTCGCCCAGCCATGGTGAGGACAGTCTCGCCTCGCCGATCATCCACCAGCCGGTCAACTAGGTCTGGCCACTGGTGGAGGTGCGACAGGGAAAGGAAGAAGGAAGGGAAGATAAAAGAAACATATAAAAGGTAAAAAGAAAATTCAAAAAATTATTAAAATATTAAATCGTCAATTGGCCAGCACCCACCTTAGCTTCCGCTGATCAAAATTCAGGAGACAGATTAAATTGATATAATTACAAAAAGTTTAAGACTAAATCGACCTAAAAAAAAGTTTATGATTAAATTAGCATAATTATAATGAATTTAGAACTTTTTTTTAGTAAATTTACTTAATAACACGATTAATAACTTCTCTCTTGGCCGGTCACAAATTAACCACCGTTGTTTCGACTTAGCGCGTGATCAAAAGAGGATGACCCTTGAAATCTTTACCGCCAACCCCGGCCTTGGGTTTATTCGCAAGGTCTCCCTCCTTTCAATATCTTAAATGGACCAAAGCTATTTAATATCTCTGATGTATATATATATATATATATATATATATATATATATATATATATGCCTCCTTTAATTCTTTCTTGAATTCGAGGAGGCGGGTGGATCTCTCTCTGAACTTGTTTTTCTATCGTCACATTGCTTTTGTCAAATGCTTCACCGATCCCCACCTTCTTCTCCCCCCTTCATTTATGCCTTTTTGTTTCCAGTCTACCAGCTTCTGATCTCCTTTTCGTGCCAAGACATTCAATGTTTCATTTACTACGATACGTCAAACAAGGTTCTGGCTATTTGCTATTTCTTTATTTGCAATCACCAAATCAGCATGCAGGGAGGATTTGTGGTTCCCATGCAGAGTTTAGGTCATGAAAACTGGTTTGACTTGTGGAACTTTTTCTTCATGCCGAGTCTGTGGGAGAATGATCCAAATCGTGATTTAGCGACCTAAATTGCTTCGGACGAATTTTCACACCCTCGGGATCTCAATGGACCAAATGAGATAATTACTAGTCAAGGAATATTTCTGTTTTTTCCTTCCTTCCTTCTAATTTATTTATTTCGTGCAATTGATGACGTGAATTATTTGCTCAATCAAATCTTTTTTGTCATAGACACGATTAGTTACGGGTTGCTGTCATAACAATTCCAAGTGAAAAGAAACTTATGGACAATAGAAAACTACTTCTAAAAATTCAATTAAATTACTGAAAAACAAAGAAGAAAAGATAAGACCAAAACTTTCTTAGGGGAGAGAGACGTAGGGCATGTATGGCAATGCTTCTGCTTCGGAAATCAACTTCTAATAAAAAGTCGATTTTTCTACTTCTATTCAGAAATAAAAGTTGATTTCTAATCAAAGAAATTTATTTGGTTGCGGTTGAGAATTTCTACTTCTGAAACATTATTAACACAAAATCTCCTATGAAAATTTATTGTTATCGGTCGAAAAATTTCTACTTCATTTTTTAAATTTCTTTTTTAAAAAATTTATTATTAAAAAATATCATTTATTTTTTTTAAATAAAAATTATTATTTATTTTTTACTCTTGCGGCGGTGGGCAGCGGCAAGTGATGGTCTGTGACGGCCAAGGAAGGTTGGCGATGGGCGGTGGTTGCTGGCGATCGGCTGAGATAGGCGATGGGTGATGGTTGGCGACAAGGGGAAGTCAGTGATCGCAGGCAAAGGTCTGCAGTGGGTAGCAGCAAGCGATGATCGCCAGTTGACGATGGTCGCGAGCGGCAATAAATGGCGATCGGAAGAGGTCGGCGATGGGCAGCGGTGGGCGACAGAGGAGGTCAGCAGAGGCGGCCGTGGTATAAAAGATGGTGAGGACATAATAAAAGAAGGCGAAGCAAAAAGTACTTATTGAGTCCAGAAGCAATTTTTTTAACTTTTCAAATTAGGAAAAATAACTTTAGAAGTGAAAATTCACTTTATAAATAAAAAAAATCGAGAGTAAAAATTTTTACTAAACCGATTTCAATTTCAGAAGTTACATTATCAAACACATTATTTCTAAAGCAGAGATCCATTTTCAGAAGTGTTACCATGCGCACGAAGATACTCTATCCTATGTTGATGGGATTGCTGTCACGACTAGTCTAAGTCAAAAGATCTATCTTAACATATCTCAATTGATAATAAATTTCAAAACAAATAGCTTGCTTTTGCATAGCATGGAAAACCTATCCGTATATTTCATCTCTTGCACCTGCCCTATTTTTTTTTTTTAATGTATCTGAAAAATCTAAGATAATTTCTAGTATATATGAGTTAGGAACGGGAAGACCCACGCATTAGATTTCTGGTGTCTCTCTCATTTTCATAAACTCCTAAACTATAGCATCATAAAAAGCACGTCATAGTCATTCGTCATAATCTACTCGTTTCAAAGACCAAATCAACCAAATACTTAATGGTCCATCATTAGTACTTCTCAAGTAACGATAACATGACAATAGGTGAGAAACACTACCGTCATTTTTATGGGCATCACGAAAGCCAACATGACCATGCGTGTAGTCTTTGTCCAAGCGTTCAAGGAAAGCAAAAGGGTCACCTTTTCCATACGTGTGGTCTTTGTCCACAGAGCACAGCAGACAAGAAGCCCTGTTCAAGTGAAAGAACAAAAGGTGAAAGTCTAGGACGAACTTAACATGAGATCTGCAAAGTTCCTAAGAAATATCCGGCTCTTGTCAATTTACATCAATAGCTGTTCATTTAATAAATTGTTGCTCTAAAACCAATTTGCGCGGATGATGATCAATGGTTTGATCTAAGATTATCAGTTCGAGGAATAGCTTAATTTTTTTTTTGTCTAATGGCTTTTGAGCAATGTCATGTAGCTTCACTAGGGCATTTTTGAGATCAAGTCATGTAACTTTGGTTATGGTTG
Source organism: Psidium guajava (assembly GCA_016432845.1). Taxonomy (NCBI): domain Eukaryota; kingdom Viridiplantae; phylum Streptophyta; class Magnoliopsida; order Myrtales; family Myrtaceae; genus Psidium; species Psidium guajava. Next base: position 17,070,872 of record CM028225.1, read on the forward strand.
GTCCACGCCTACACAATCTACGATGGAAGTTACATGACGCGATGCATGGAGAAGTAGGCACAGGTCCATCGCGTCAAAGTGCCTCGATTGAAAAAAGGATGAAAATTCTTAGGGGAGAGACGCTTAGGGACGAGGATACTCTAACCACGTTGATGGGATTCCTGTCGTGACTATTCTAAGTCAAAAGATCTGTCTTAACAGATCTCAATCGGTAATAAAATTTAAAACCAATCACTTGTTTTTACATAACATTGAAAACCTGACATCCATTTCATCTCTTGCACTTGCCCTCAAGCTTTTTTTATTGATTTATCGATGCTTTTACAATGCCGTCCTCAAAATTTTGTTAGGTATGTCATTTTAGTATATGGACTATATGAAAATATCCTATGTTATTCTTAAACTATAATTAATGGAATGACAACACTGAACATATTCACGTAATATGAGGACTAAATTGAAAATCTATAAAAAAAAATTTCAAGGTCATATAGAATAAATTAAAAATATAATGACGATATTGTACATTAAATTAAAATTAGGGATAGTAGTATTAAACAAATTTAAAGATTTAAACATCACATCATATTTTGGGTCGAATTTAATGAATTATGCGTGCCATTATTTCCGTACGAAAGTAGTTGCACTACATTAAGTAGAAGCCAACCAGACTCTCACCAGTCACTGTGCTTCTTACCACGTTCGACTTGAATAGTTTCAATTACTTCCTGCCAGCCATATTTGGCCCATCTACCTATTTACTACGAATCAGGACTTCAATGATATTCATGAAAACCGGTCACGAAACCCTCCACGTACGTACGGTGGCGCTTCTCTCTGGAGTTCGATAGAATGCTTTGAATTCGACAACCAGCATTGAAGCTCGCTTTGCCCTGATACGTCAATGGCGATCGAGAGACTTGACATGATTCAGCTTTGCTTTTGCTCATGTCAGGTCTGGTCGTGACTAGTGAAGTAAGGGGGCCCCCCCCTGGAGGAAGACTGGGAATGGGTCGTGGCATGGTTCGTGGGTACACGAAAAGAAGATAAAGAAATGATGTTTCTCTGCAGGGGCTATTATTCACCAATATATCCTAATTTCTTTCTTCAGTATGAGTTTGTGAAGAATCATAAACTTGAGCCCCAATTCGAGCGAAATTTTGCGGCCAAAATGAGCCCAGCACTAGAAAATTTAAGCAAAAATTATCCCCAAGACTAGAGGTGCTGCCTTTTTTGCGAAAGCCACGCAAATTCACGATTCATTGAGGGCAGGTTGGTGGCAAGGGAAACCCGAAGAAAAGGGCGAAGTCTAGAGACCAAATCTTTGACGATTCACATGAGGATTATGGAGTTTTCTGAAGAAACTGATGCCTATCTTAGGATGCTGGAGGGGAACTAGACTAGAGGTGTCTGCATTAGAGGATAGTTTTGATGCTTTTCGTGGAAGATGAAAATGAGGAGAGATAGAAGATTATGATGGCAACGGTGCAGATGGTGCTAACGACGACGATGGCCCAAAGAGGTGAAGAGGAGGACGGCATGGAGGCTCACGAAGAAGAAGAGGAGGGAGGGAGAAGGAGAGGGAGTGTAGATATGGGAGTAAAAACAAAAGTAAAGAAAATAAAAAAGAAAAAATAATTAAAATATTAAGTCATCTGTCAGCCGGCATCCACGTCAGCGCCGGCCGACCAAAATTTACTAGATGAACTGAATTAGCATAATTTCAAAAGGTCTAGGATTGAATGGGCAAAAAAATAAGTTTATAATTGAATCGACATAAGTGCAATAGGTTTATGACTGTTTTGGTAATTTTCCCCATAGATATTATATGACATGACCTTTGTTATTGTTTACACTTGAATTTTAATTATTTTTTTTAGAAAATTAATAGAAAATTCATAAAAAAATATAAATTTGAAAATCAACTTTAAAAGCCTTGGTCAAGCCTAAGAAATCAATTTTGAACAAAAAATAATTCTTGGTATTTTTTTTATTTTTTTATATATTAGAAAAATAACCGAAAAATCATAAAAAATAAATTTCGTGGCCTAAAAATAAGGAAAAATATCCAATATTTTTATTTTTAAATTCCTTTTCATGTTGGTCCATTTAAACTTGAAAAATCCAATTCGAAATTATGTGTTCCTCCACAGACATAATATCAAATCGGGTCTAAAAAATGTAATTTGAGTCATTTTGTTTTCATTTTCACTTTTTATATGAGTTGTGACATTATTCTCCAATAGCTCAATTTTCACTTTTGGTCTAATAAACTTTGGAAATTAAAAAAAACGAATTAGGCAAAAATAATAATAAATAAAAAAGAGAGTGAAAAAGTAGACGTTGACCAGGTCAACACCAAAAAATTGTCCGAAATCAGCAGCTCCTTCGTACAGAGCTCTAGGGGAAAAAATTTTCACAAAAAAATCTTTTGCCGATTCTCCACGTCCATGCCACGTCTCTCCTTGAAGATCATTCCAGAAGAAGGTATTCCCTACACTTTGGCTTTTTGTGGGCATGGGTACAGGGCCATTTTGCAAGCTGGCTTGGGAAGTGGAGAGCAGAGGTGACGGTTTTGGTTTTTATTCCAAAAATGAGGAATCGGTGAGAGGATAGAGAGAGCATAGTGAGAACATGGGAGAGAGAGAGAGAGAGAGAGAGAGAGAGAGAGAGAGAGAGAGAGAGAGAGAGAGAGAGAGAGAGAGAGAGAGAGAGAGAGAGAGAGAGAGAGAGCTGCAGAGCAAAAAAGGAAGAAGAAAAAAAAAGGGAAACAAGGAGAGCTCCAGAGGGAGGACTTCACAGCTGGGGAGGGGCTTTTTACAAAAATGGGTTTAAATTTTTAAGATTTTACCGTTTTGGGTTATTATGAAAAGTAATTGCGAAAACGGGGCTTGTTCGGCAGGTGCGATGCCGAACAAGCCCCGTTTGGCGCCTGTTCGGCTCTTCAAGAGCCGAACAAGGGGGGGGCAGCCCCATCACCACCAACCCCCCTACCCCCCACCCCTCCTCCCTCCCTCTCTTTCCAACGGCCCGCCGCCCCCCCCCTCTCTCTCTCTCTTTTCAACGAAGTAGCCCATTCCCCTTCTTTTCCGGAGAACTAGAGAGGGCTCCCCCCACCTCCTCCTTCTCCAATTTTGGCAAGTGGCAAGTTAGAGAGGATCCCTACCGATTTTTTTACCGCCCCCTCCTCTTTTTCCACGACCCCCATCTGTTCCTTCTTTTTCACACGTTATGTCTGCCTTTTTCACGCGGCAGAGAATCGTCTCTACAATGAAAATTTTTTTTATATAAAAATCGTTTAAAGAGCGAGATCTGGACGCTCTGAAGAAAGAGAAACGGAGAACGTATCGAGAGAAAACAGAGAGAAGCGAGTGAGAAAATTTTTGAAGGTCGTTCCTCGATTTTCGATGTGTTCATATTCACGGTTACTAATTCCGCCAATATTTCGTCGCCATCGATCTAGGTAATATTTCACTTTATAATCTGTTTCGTTTTGCCATTTGCGTTTTTCGTTTCGTTGGATGTAATATTAATTTTTTTGTAGACGGCAGAGAAGTTAGAAGAGTCGAACTATCATTTTCTTCAATCTCGACACACACGTGCTTTTTGAGTTAAGGTAATGCCTATACCCTCGTTAGAACATGCTATTTTATTATTATGCAATAACGAATAAACTTGCGCTACATATATGTCTATTTTGCGCTACATAAATGTCTATTTTGCGCCAAGAAATAGCTTAATTTTACTCTACTCATATCTCTATTTTGCATGTCGATACATGTCTCACGAAATATTTTGTACGTATTAAACCTATATTTCATCATGAAATTTAAAATTTTGGAGGGTTAATTAGATATGATGTTCAAAATATTGAAATAATGACGAAATCTACAGGAATAATGAATAAATTTGTGGGAAACCCTTATTAGATGTAGATCGTAGGAATTGGTAATTAAATCGGACAATGTAGATTTGATGTTCGGTTAAATATAAGCCGTTGATTTTAGTTGCCTAATGTAATGAATATGACCATATAATTAGTTTATAATAATAATAATAATAATAATAATAATAATAATCCCAAAGAATAGAAAATTTCGAAAAAAATTGAGGAAAAATAATTAAAAACGAATAAAAAAATTGCTAAAATTTTGTTATTTTAGTCCCGATTGAAAGCCAAGTGGGTTTTGGTCGACTCTTTCGATTTGTGAGTTGGGTAGAACTGACTCGATCAAAAAGAAGAATAGCAAAAGAAGGAAAAAGAAAATTAGAAAATAAATATAATAATAATAATAATAATAATAATAATAATAATAATAATAATAATAATAACAACATAAGAAATGGGAGAGGCGCCATTATTTGGGTCAAGTCCTAGACCCGGCCTGATTAATAAAAAATTTAAATTGAAAATTTAGAAAATAATAAACCGGACAACTGGGAAAAAATGGAAAAAATCATAAAAAATTTTCTAAAAAAAGTGACAAAATTTCATGATTTTTCACAAAAAAAAATCATAAGAATATAACAAATTAGGATTGTTAATTAATTGGATAGAACTTATTGTTTTTCGTTCATTCCTTTGTAAATGACGATTGTACCCCTTATGGGTAAAGCATCTCATGAACATTATGCGATACTTATGAAATTTATCGGTTCCATTTATAGATATGGCACCAAGGCAGTATATTCGGCCGGGACTTGAGAATAATTCACTACTTACAAAGCAGGCTGAACATAGATCGCAGGCCATTTGGGAGGCTAAGGTAAGTAATTAAAATAATTATCAGCTGAGCTGTCATTTGTAACAGTTATATATCATAATGAAATTGTTAGTAACAATTAATGTAACATTTCACAGGTAGATGATAATGAAGTTATTCGGTGTCAACGAGATGGAGCAATACTACACGAAACTGAGCTTGATCCTCGATTAGAACCATATCTTCGAGCTTCGGGATTTTATGGACTTTGGAAAATGGGCTTCTGGCAAGTTGATCACCATCTGATCACAGCGTTGGTTGAGTGATGGAGGCCCGAGACTCACACCTTCCACATGCCAGAAGGTGAATGCACTATTACCTTACAGGATATCGAGGTTCTTACAGGGCTTCCCATAAATGGAATTGCAGTTACTTGCCCCACTAATAGAAATTGGGGCGATGTTTGTGAGGATTTACTGGGTCACCGACCCCCACCCGGTCCATTACGTGGTTCGATGGTGAAGATTTCCTGGCTGAGAGGAGTCTTTGATAGAATTCCAGACGATGCAGATGAAGTTACGATAATGCAACATGCGAGAGCATTTATTCTGCAATTAGTTGGAGGTTCAATATTTTCTGATAAATCGGGTTTCAGGGTGAGTCTAATTTTTCTACTATTACTAGAGAACCTTGTCGATCCTACGCCATATAGTTGGGGTTCAGCAGCGCTTGCAGGGTTGCATGCCTTCAATGAAGAGAGACGGTTATTAACGATTCCACGACCCCAATCAGCCTTTACGACAACACCTATTGGATCCCATGGAGATGACCTAACTCAAACGAGCCAATCAATTCGAAGGAGTAGAAGAGCTCTTGAAGATACAGATGCCATCCCTTATCCTGCAGTCTATAATATGGCAGATTTCAGCTCTGGGTTCAATCCCGAATTCGGCCAGACAGATTTTACTTTGGGGTTCAGCCAGTTCGCTGGCCCATATCATGGAGGATTCCGTCTCCACACTCCCACAATTTCTCCGATGGCTAGAGGATTTGAGCTCCCTCCTTTTTCCCAATATGCTTCTACTCCATATGTGTCGTCTGAGCATGAGATATTTGCTCAATTTGATGATGCATCACAACCACTGTTGTCTCGGCAGGATATTCCTTCGTCATCTACACAACCCACCCAAGAGGAACCTCGTTGTTGGTATAATACTAGACATGCCGAACACCGAAGATAACCTACTTGCGGAACAGGAGGTCACATAGGGGGACGACACCATCGTTGAATGTAATCGAGGTTGACGATTGTTATGTATTATTATAAGTTTGATGTACTAGAATTTTTTTGACATCATAAATATGATATTGCTATGTGTTGACACCTGATTTTTAATCAAGTTTTTTTAAGAAAATTAATAGAATATCTATAACAAGAAATCTATAAATTTAAAAAATCATATTCGGAAGCTTTAGCAAAGCCTAAGTATCCAATTTGGAAGAAAAATAATTTTTTGAAATATTCGTAATTTTTACAAATTTATCCATAATAACAAAATATCCGAAAATAAAAAAATAGATTTCGTGGCAAAAAAAATAAGAAAAAATTGCCAATATTTTACTTAAAAAAACCTTTCCATGTTGGACCATTTAAAATACTGACTATTTTTTTCGTGAACACTTTTTTTGCCCTCAAATGCTAATTTTTATTAATTTTGAAGTATTTTTCTATTTTCAGAAAAATACTAAAAACGAAAAAAAAATATGAAACTATATTTCTTGTGTAAAAATGGTTCCCTATGCTTGGCCAAGGTCTCCAAAATTGATTTTTCAATTTTCTCATTTTTTATTGATTTTCTTAATCAAGTTTTTTTAAGATAATTAATAGAATATCTATAACAACAAATCTATAATTGCCGAAAATTCATATTCGAAAGCTTTAACGAAGCATGAGGATCCAATTCGGAAGAAAAATAATTTTTTTAAATTTTCATAATTTTTACAAATTTATCCATATGAACAAAATATCCGAAAATAAAAAAATTAGATTTCGTGGCCTAAAAAATACGGAAAAATTGCCAATATTTTATTTTAAAAACCTTTCCATGTTGGACCATTTAAAATACTGACTTTTTCTTCGTGAACACTTTTTTTCCCTCAAATGCTATTTTTTTTTATTAATTTTGAAGTATTTTTATATTTTCAGAAAAATACTAAAAATGCGAAAAATATGAAAATTTAATTTTTTTTTCAAAAATGGTTCCCTATGGTTGGCCAAGGTCTTCAAAGTTGATTTTTCAATTTTTTCAATTTTCTTGATTTTCTTAATCAAGTTTTTAAAGAAAATTAATAGAAAATAAAAAACTATAAAATTGAAAAATCATATTTGAAAGCTTTACCTAAGCGTGAGGAACCAATTTGGGTGTAAAAATAATTTTTGGAAATTTTCGTAATTTTAAATACAATATCCATATTTATAAAATATCAGAAAATCAAAAAAATAGATTTCCTAACCTAAAAAATAGGGAATAATTTTTGTAATTTACTTTTAAATACCTTTTCATGTTGGACCATTAAAATTTAAAAAAACCAATTAGAGATTGTGCATTCCTTCACAAACGCAATTCCACATCAAGCTTCTTTTTAATTTTAATTTTTTACTTTTTAGGAGTTCCGATATGGCTCGGAAATTTTTTTTTATCTAAATTACGTGTACTAAATGGAAAAACCTGCTTGGAGACTCAATTTTCGTGTCCACTTTTCAAAGAAAAGTCATGTATCAACCAGTCAACCAGGTCGTGCAGCTTTGAGTCCATTTTTTTGATGCTTCACCGTCAGTATTAATTGCCGTTCCGTTGAGCCAACTCCATCCAGCTATTAATAAGAACATATATAAAAATTCCAACTGATTATAAAATTTCACGAAAATTACAAAAATTCCAGATAATCAGAAAAAAAAAACACATACAAATATTACACAAATATTTTGTCGAGTTCATTCTTAATGAGAGCTCCCACAAATGACATTAGCAACTACACACTGAAAATACAAATGAGCTAGATCTGTTATTGAATCTCTGAATACAGCTTCAGAAAATAAAGTCAGCTCATACATCGCTTCTTTTAAGGTTTGAAGAAGGAAACCATCTGTCGCCATTTGCCTCAATCCCTACCTGAAAATGAATAGATAATCAATTAAAATTCTACGAATGTCGATTATGACCGACAAAAGGTGGAAATAATATACTTTTTGAGATGAAAAAAAGTTTCACCAATAGGCAGGAGAACTTAGAAGGGTAAAGAACCTTAAACCAATTTGTATGCACAAGTTTGACTGTTGTGTCCTGATTTTCCACAATAGCTGCAATGGTTAGTCGAAGCAGTACTTCTCGGGGGTATTCCAGTCCATCTCGGTACGTATGCGTGATGCACGGGGTCTTCCTTTCTTTCTAATACGGCTCGGGTCTGGCAGTAATGCCAGATTGTCAATTTCGGGCCAGTAATCCGGATCCCCCAATGGATGAAACATGTACCGTTAGCACTGAAGTGTTCTATCTAAAGTGTAGAATTCATCTACCATTGTATTGTAATCAATTGCATATTTTTGAGAAACTGCGATCACATGTGAACATGGGATTTTTATCTCTTGAAATTTTCCACATGTGCATCTTCGCAGGTTTAGCTCGACCTTGTGTTTGTGGCCCCCCATTCTTCTGGATCTATCATATCCTGTTTTAACTTCAAAGATTCTGGAATCAGAGTCGAACCGAGTAACCTCATGCCTATTTGCAGCTTCAATGTATTTTTGGAGAATGATGCTTGCATATTGAGTATATATCTATCCCTCCACCTTTTGTGCCCTATATGTAGTTCTTCTCGTATCAAAATATTGGACTAATTGATAAAATTTCTTATTCATCATAGCTTTTATAGGCAGCGCACGAAATCCCTTCAGCATCCCGTTAACTGATTCCGCTAAGTTTGTCGTCATCACTCCATATTTCTTTCCTTCATTATAAGCTTTGGTCCATTTATCCCAAGGAATCTGATCACACCATTTAGCTGTTTGTGAATGCAATTCCCTCATTCGGTTCATGATGTGTAGAAACTTTTTCTTTTGGTTCTCGTAAGCTGTACATTACAATAATAATAATTAATTATCACACAATTTGAAAGAAAAAACAATTTTCTCAAATTACATAATTTAGAAATTTTACCTGCCATCTGAATAACTCTTTTGCCTTCGGCATCTTTGAAGTGTTTATTGTAATTGCTGACAATATGCCGAATGCAAAATCTATGATGGCCGTGTGGAGGACACCACCCATCAGTCTCCATTGCTTTTTGAATCCCAATATGTCTGTCCGATATTATGCAAATATCGTCTCGGCCATTAGTGACATATATCCTTAGCAGATCCATAAACCAAGACCAATCATCAACAGTCTCCTGATCGACCACTGCAAATGCCAATGGAAATATATGATTATTCCTATCAAATGAGGCTGCACATAGGAGCGTTCCTCGATATTTGCCGTATAAAAAAGTTCCATCAACAAAAATCACGGGACGACATCTTTTGAAGCCTTTAATTGTCTGTCTATAAGTCCAGAACATTCGGTTGAAAATCTTGCAAGTCCGATCTTGGCCCATGCAATCCTCGATCACGAAATGAAAACTTGGATTCATTAGTTTCGTCATATTCATGTACTTTCTCAACTCACCGTACGAGTCATCCCATCCTCCAAAAATTTTGGCAATCGCCATTTGTTTCGCTAACCAAATTTTACGATAACTTGGTTTGAAGCCCACTTTATCTTTAATCATCGCAATTAGTGGCTTGATTTTTATATCTGGTTGGGCGGCAACCATTGCTTCTACTTGGTTGGAGAGGTATTTCTGATTAAGTTGCCGATGATCTGTTGACATTTGCGGATTACGACATGTATGTGGCCCATTGTATTTAGTTATTTTCCAAAACAGGTCACCCGCTTTATTCAATGCACGGAGCCTCCAATCACACGGTTCGTTTGGATTACCGCATTTGATAACATATTTTCTTTTCTTTGTCTCTTCACTGCGAAAGTGATGATTTCTCAACAAAGAATATTCTTTTGCAGCCAACTGCACTGCATCTCGTGATGGAAATAACATTCCAACACGAAATTCATTGGCTAGATCAAACAACATATGACTCGGCTCGGTTCTTGTATCGACTTGCATCATATCATAGTCAATCTCTGAATAGGGCGATGGATATACCAACGGCAAAATGGGATTACTACAATGGCTGTTGTAGTAAGTATCCATATCGCTACTTTCGTCATTTTCTTCATCGCTATCGTCACTACCCAATCATGAATCATCTTCTTCATCATTATCATTATTATCGTCGTTATCATTATCCACAGCAGTATTATCGTGATGCATGTCCTGATTATCGACATTTGTCTCATCTTCACCGACATTGGAACCTTCCCCAATTGAATCATTTATCGGTTAGTGTTCATCTACAGTAACATAAAACTGTAGAAACCCCATATGACCAGTCAAATGTGCAAACTGTTGGATTCTCTTAACCATGCTATCATTATGCACATTCACAATGTTAAACATCACATATCCAGTTGTTCCAACCGGTTGTCTAAACATCAGACTGGCAATAAACTGATTTTCTGTTACATTCAACTCGTGCTCAATCGTATCACGTAACTCATCAAATGTCGATATGTTTCCAAACTCAAACATAGCACATTGTCCACCTTCATAATCATATCCAAATTGATTTCGTACTATTGTACCTCCCCATTGTACAGTCGCAAAAGATGTAGACATTCTGCTAAACAAACAATTTACAAATTATTTTACATGTAAAATTTTTTAAATTTTTTTTTTTACACATTAAGAAATGAGCATTTTAACTATCAATATAACAAATGAAATAAATAGGGCCAACGAAAAATATTTACGGACTTAGAAATGAATGAAGGAACAAAATCATCAACAATAACATCTACTCAATTAATTGATGAAATTCTAATTTTTAAGTTTTTTGAAATTTTCTTTGTGAAATGTTTCATATTTTCTTAGAAAATTTTATGATTTGGATCATCATTTTTAATTTTTTAATTGTTAATTTTTATTATTTTCTGGTCGGATCAACTAGATCAACCGGACACGGGCACCCAGGAGTTTGACCCAAATAATGGCGATGCTTCCATTTTTAATATTATCTATTATTATTATTTTCCTTTTAAAATTTACTTTTTCCTTTTCTTTTTTTTCTTTCTTTTCGCTATTCATTTTCCAGATCGAGTCGGTTCGACCCAACTCACAAAACTAAAGAGCGGGCCCAAACCCACTCGTGTTTGAACGGGAACTTTCACCAGAGTTTTGTGCATTTTTTTTGTTTATGATTTTTTTTGTTCATTTTTTCCTAATTTTTTTTTATTATGTTCGAACTTTTTATTATTACAGAGACAGATCTTCTAGTCTACGTTTGCCTACCCGGCTAGTCCATGTCCCTTGAATTAGGCAACTAAAAATAACGGCTCAAATCTAATTACCACATCCTACAGTCCAAATCTAACCACAATTTTACACAAAATTTTTCCTGAGACATGTACATTCAGTTATTAATTTAGTATTCTTATAATCATATTTAATTAACCATACAAAATTTCAAATATATGATGAAAATACGATTTAATAAACACAAAATTTTTCCTAAGACATTTATCAACCTGCAAAATAGAGATATCTGTAGCGCAAAAATAAGATATTTTAGGAATAAAACAACATAATTAAGAATGTTGTTATTATTTTTTCAATATTTTTTCCCAACTTTTTTTTTCGAATTTTTCTGTTCTTTGGGATAATTTTTTTGTTACAAACAAATTATATGGTAAAGGTTTGTCCAGGTGGGTAGCCCACGTTCGTTACATTTCACAAACGGTCTACATCTAATAAGATTTTTTCGCAAATTTTGTCGTTAGACATGTAGATTCAGTTATTAATTCAATAATTTGAAATTCATTTTCAATTCACCCTCTACAATTTCAAAAATCATGATAAAATACGGGTTAAATACGGACAAAATCTTTCGTGAGACATAAATCAATATGCAAAATAGAGATATGAGTAGTGCAAAAATAAGATATTTTTCGGTGCAAAACAAACATATATGTAGAGCAAAAATATGATATTTTTTTGGATTAAACAGCATTTAAAACATCACAATACAACAGCGCATCAGTGATTGCACAGTACTAAAATATATCATATTTTAACAAGGATATAGGCATTACCTTAATCAAAAAATCGTGCGTGTCTCAAGATGGGAGAAATTGATACTTTCACTCTTATAACTTCTCTGCTGTGTAAAAAAAATTGACGTTATAGACAATAAAATGAAAACTCAAATGCCGGAAAAAAACAAATCATAAAGTGAATCATTACCTGGTTCAATGGCGAGAAAATATTGACGGAATAATTGACTGTGGATACGGAGACGTTCGAAATTGACGAACGATTTTCAAATTTATCTTTTCTCTCTCGATTTTCTCTCGGTTTTCTCTCTGCTTTCTTTCTATTTCTTCTCTGTTCCCTCTCTTCATCTTCGCAAAATAAACAAGTTGTTTCTCTCCTGCTTCTGATGGGTTTTTAATAGAAGCCTGATACTTCAAAATCCTTCACGTGAACGATTCAGAAGCCTAAGCTTAGGCGTTCAGAAGCCTAAGCTTAGGCGTTCAGAAGCCTGAGCTTCTGACTCTTCACGTGAAGAGTCAGAAGCCTGCCTTCGAGAAAGGGGGGCCTCTCTGCTCCGCAGTGGAGTCAAAAGCCGGCCTTCTGGGAAAAAAAGAGGGGGGCCATAGGGGAGCTGCCGAAGTTAATTGGGGGGAGGGGGTGGGGGGTGCGGCACCACAGCTGCCGAACAGACCCCTTTTTCGCATTTTCCAGCAAAGGAGATCCAAATTGATAAAATGAATTTTTCTTTTCCTAAGTTCGTAAAAAGTCCAAGAAGGGAGGGGGGGTGGGGGGGATTTGTTTATGGACTTGTTCGGCACATATAGTGCCGAACAAATATTGAAATATTGAAATAATGACAAAATCTACAGGAATAACGAATAAATTTGTGGGAAGTTAGTAGTGCTAAGCTCAAACCATGCGCGCCCTACTAATGCAGAGTTATTCCCAGTCCATTTGCTGTCGTTCTTAAGAGTTTCATGAAAGAAAGAAAGGAGAGGATGGTTTCTTTTGTCCAACAGGACGACGCCGAACGTGACGACTATCTTTGCTGCCACGGCGAGGACAGAGAATCTGCATTCATGGGAGCAACTCCGGCGAAAGATATGGTACACAAACTCTGGCCGTCTCTCTTCCTTCTTCTTTCTCCTCAGTTGGCCAAGCTCCAACCATTCCTTTTTTTTAATTCCTCGATCGCTGTTTTTCACAAAGATTGTGATTTTGTCTTCCATTCTATTAGAATTAGCTTTAAAGACTGCACATTTTAAATGTCAAAAAATCCAAATAAGGTTCAAAGTCTACGCTGGTTTTAAATTCTTGCAGGCGACTGTTTACCTACATTGTGGGGACCATGGCTTTGAAGAAACTTTGATCTATTGTGATGGCTGCAAGAAATATACCGTTCATCGATAAGATCGCCCTCGCACCCTTGCGCTCGTGTGCATGATGCAAGTGAATGCTCATCGTTAGAAATCTTGACTGTCGGTCTTTTTTCTCGTTTTTTTCCAGCTATTGCCTAGAAACAGTAATTTTCCATGGCGACGTTCTTTGGTTTTGCGAGGATTGTTAACCCAAGATTGAAAAGGCTGATACGAATGGGGAAGGTTGTACTCCCATGGGGAGGAAGAAGAAGAGGAGGACTAAGAACTGGAAGTGGACGAGGGTGAAGAATGGAAGAAAGAAGAAAATGGTCAAGGATGAGGAAAGAGAGCCATCCTTGGTATCGTCTTGCTTAGAGTTTGGGCAATCTATTTTTTCAGTTGATTTTTGCGCGTGTGAAAATTGAAGATTAGGGTTTGTACGCTTTTCCAGGCATTGTCACAATTTATTGACCATATTGCCCCCTTCTTTTTCTTATCCGATGGTCCTCTTCTCTTTCCCTCTCTGTCTTCTCTCTCAACGGACCATCACCACCGTAATAAGAAGAAGACTATTACGTCAACGACAACGAAAAAGAAAACACTATGACTGTAAATTGCTCGCTCACTCGCTCCACAATGATTTGGCGACGGTGATGAGAGAGAACCAAATTATTGAAATTAATTTTTTTTATTCTCATTTCATAAAGAGTACGTGAAAAATAAAAGGGCGATTGCGGAATTGGGGGAGGAAACGCCTTTCTTTGTTCGGCACTACAAGTGTCGAACAACTACCCTCCCCCCCCCCACCCCAACCCCTGCCCCCCCTTGTTCGGCATCAATTGCGCCGAACAAGCCCCATTCTCGTAATTTCCGAATCGAAAAACCCAAATCGGTGAAATCTTAAAAATTTAAACCCATTTTTGTAAAAAGCCCGTTGGGGAGTGGGGGAGCTCCATTTAAAAAAAAAAGTGGTTTTTCATAGAGAGCAAGCCTCACCCACATCCCCACCGGCTCAGCCCCAGCTCGTCGCATGCCTCCATCGATTCCGTGTGACGACCGCCAGCCATCAACCTCCCTCGCGTGAACTCCGGTTCCTCCCGTGACATCCCCGAGTGGAGCTCAGTGGAGAGGGAGGTCGGTGAGCGGAAGAAGAGCTCGTGAGTTAGAGGCTGGTGGCTGGGGTTCCGGGAAGGAGACTTTTTTTCTGAGAAACCAAAAAAAAAAAAGGAAAAAAACGAGCGGTAGAGCTCCAAAAACCGAGAACTCCAAAACCGACCATTGTTCGAGCTCCCGGACGACCCAAGGAAGCTCTCCAACCCATCGGCGTAGCTCCACGACCCTCGAAACGGTAAGCACCATTTTTGAGCTCGCAGAGCTCCGTTAATGGCATGTTTGTCATTTCTCGCGTTTTCTTCGGTTTTTCTGTCTCGAACTTGCCTTGAGTGTTCACTGACTGCGTACCTATCCTCTTTTCGCATTGACATTGCATAAAAACCACCGAGTGGACCATTGAACCCGTGAACACATCTCGAGCTTGTATGCTCGTCTTGCGCCAAACCGAAGCCCTCGGTTGCTCAGGTAAGCTCCCTCCGACTTCCACGATGTTGTTTGATGTGTTTATTCGGTGGTTTAACCATGGAAATGGTTAGGTCGTTAGCTCGCCGGAGTTTACCTCTCGGCCGATGTAGTTTTGAGCTAGTGTTAGGTCCCTCAACAGCTGAAAATGGCAAATATGGGTGTTAAAACAACTCAGGGTGGGTCTCGGTGAAAAAAGCGGGCTCAAAATGGTTGGTTTGGGTTTTGACCAAAATTTCCGGTGAGTTCGTCGGAAAAGTTTGGCTGCCGGCGACCCTCCGGTCGTCTTCTCCGACGGCCAAGTTGACCGGTCATCCCATGTTGCTCCCCAATAATAATAATAATAATAAAACAAAAGAGGAATGGGGGCTAACGTTTGAAGGGTGGGGGCAGTTGCAGTAGAGCTTGGGAGGAGAAGACCCACGAAGAAGACAATGTGAAAAATAGAAAAAAAAAAGAAAATAGAAAGAGAAAGAAAACGTGGGTTATTGAGTGAAGCTGCAGTGATAATCAAGTCGGTTTGTCTTTGAAGCTTGGTTAAATCTGTTGTTGGGCTGGTTCGTGTAATTAAATTGAAGAGGGGCGGATGGGCTATTCGAGTGGGCTGCTGCTGGAGAGTGGGCCGGAAGAGGCTTATTGGGCTTTAGGTTTGATTGGGGCTTTAGAATAAAAATTTGGGCCTTTTTCTTTTTTTTTTTAATTTAGAGGTGGATTTTCATCTTGACATGTATAATTCATCAACATTCCAAGTATGTTATAATGGAAAGTGATCTGTAAACTTTTGTATGATTGCTTTGGGCATGTTCTTTGAGTGTTGGAGATTTTCTTGATGGTTTTCCATGGTCTCTACTCTATCCACATCAAGAAACTGCTTCACCTGGGGGACATTATTTCCACAGATAAAATTATCTGACAGCTGTATTGAGGTTGTGTTGTCTATACATTTGCAGACATTCATACGTGAACAGTGATTGATTCTTTTAGCCTATATGTTACTATCTCGTTGATTAGCTTTAAGACATTTAAACATAGCTCCAGGATATTACTGAACGGGTGCTTCTGATGCACTACCTAATGATTAAAGGTTATTGTGATCAGTTAAGCTCATCAATTTCATGTGCTCTCTTCTGTGATGTTTGTCTATTTGTTTTGTTTGTGTTTGCAAGAGTTTAGTTTCGCTGATGCTTCTGGCTGGTTAATATTTTGTTGTCCATGTTTGAAGGCTGGCAATCTCGTATCCAAGAGACAGCTGCTGATTGGGATGAAGACTGGGATAAGTTTGAAGAATAAGGTATGATATTTTTCATCTGCTGTGTTTTTTTTTTTTTACAATGGATTTTCCTTTTCTAGGTTTTTTAATTGGAATTGGTCAATAATATTGAGCTGTGACCTCTCTACTGTCTCATCCCAATGTAAGGAGGATTTTATCATCGAGCTTGCATGCAGTTATTGGTAGTTGGGATGCAGTGAGATACGGTCTGACATAATTGCTTCATAGATTACATGATGCATCGTAACTTTTTTTTTTTTGGTTGAACGGTGCATTACAAATTTAATTGTAAAGGATTGTATGTAATGGTTATCAATGGTTCTATCATACTTTCCCAGTTCTATAGATTTTTATTCAATACAACGCTTCTTCAGTTTTTAATGATGTAGCTCTGTACCATCGATGCAGGTTTCACGTTGTCAAGGAGTTCACGCTTGATGTACAAAATGTCAGAGCACCCCCTAAACAGAAATTTTCATCACCTTAGGTAGTTAAGCCATCTGCACCTAAGGGCCCAGTTGTCCCTTCATCACCTCATGCAGATGCGGACAAAGAGATGCCTTTGACTTCAGATGGGCATGTGGTTGAAAATGGAATACACCACAACAGAAATGAAGATGGCACACCCAAAAGCGCACTGAGCAGTCCTGCAACTACAAGTACAATTGAAAGTCCCTCTAGAGATGTTGCGGATTCTGGCTATGGAAAGACAACCACCGTGGATTCTTCGTTGCATTATGACAAAGAAACTCAAAAGGTAAAAAATATTACGACAAGACAATGCCACTTATGCAAAGAGAGTAGGTAAACTCTTCGGTAGTTCCACTTAGCACATACCATGAGTAGATAGTAGAGGTAGAATGCAGTTTGCTGTTACGTTACAGTTGCTGTTACGTTACAGCAACCACTGTCATTTCTTAATTTCGAAATCTAGGTCCTCCCTTCACTACTGTTAGCTTATCTGCTTATTTGCACATTGTCATTGGAGAACTTCATCTGCGTTCTGGTTGATGTAGGACAATGCTAGATGCCGAGTCCCAAAGCAGTGAGACACCGTGATTAGATTGTGAATTTGAAGAGAACTCAAAATGAACGATAACTCAGAACGAGTACATCCTTTTAGGCATGACACCTCTATAAGCATCGCCCCTAACGTTTCGTAGGCATTAAACCTGAGGGAAGAATTGCATGACACAATTCCGAGGTTGATATGTGCTACAGTTTGATATTTTCATCAACTTTTAATATTAATGAATATATTCCTCCTAGAACTTGAAACGGGAAACCTTATAAGAAAACGTCATTCGTCCTATGAACAGAAGTAAGAAAGATGATACTCTAGTTCAAATAAAAGGTTGAAATTAGAATCCTAATGAAGCTTAAAGTCTAATAGATTGTTGACTAACTAAATTTGGAAAAGAATCTGAATCCTTTAGGACTCTCAGTCTAGTTGTGATGCGATGCCAAAGGTCAATGTTTGCTGAAAGTGATTGTAGCATTGGTATTTTGGTCTCAAACCACTCATTTGACGTTATGGCTGCATAACTAGTTCCACAATGCTTGGTGGTTGGTTGTTTATTTGTCTCTTTCCGGGCACTGGACTAATGCTTCTTGATTATGGCATATGCTCCCCCCTTAACTGTTTAGTTGAGTTGTGAGTCCCCCCTAACTGTTTATTTGAGTGATGTTAGCAAAAATGAATCGGTAAATTAAATGCAGATGGACTAGTGTTCTTTGATTCGAGATTATAGCGTTCATGTTCCCCTTATGCGCTACTGTACTCATCACAGTTTTCAATGAGGATAGTTTCCTGTAGTGTGATCCCAGCGGGGATGTGGTTTCTGTTTGATATTCTGTATCGGAAGAACATATACATTTATGTAGTTTTAGGTGTATTTAAGACACCCTAAGAAAAGAGTTAGCCCTAATTTGAATTTAAGAATTGCTTGGTACTTAATGTTCATTCATAAATAAAATAGCCCATTGAATGTTTTTCCTTTTTTTCCTGCTAAAAAGGAAAATCCTTTTCCAGCTCAAAAGGGCATTGTTATTAGATCTTTTTTCACCTTGCTTTATATCATTATACCTTACATCCTTGATCTTTGTGGTGTGGGAGGTGGAGCTTTATTGTTACGGTGTTATCAACTTCAGCAAGCCAATCTTACTTTCACTGACAATTGCATGTGTACTTTTTACCACATGTAGTGATCATGAGGCTGCCGGCTCTGTTCTCTCTGGGGATAGGACTTTTGATGAACCGGCATGGGGAACATTCGACACTAATGATGATGTAGACTCCATGTGTAGATTCAACCCAGAAAGTTTCAGCAAGGTAAGATTCTTTTTGTACCATCTAAAGTATGCTTACTTGTTCCAAAGGTTGGTTACTTAATGCATGGAATATGTCTACTTAAGCAATAAAAAAACCATATTATCTGAACTGCTGGTGAGTGTGTGCATACAATTATTACGGGCATTTACTTTCAAACAATTGGTTTCGTCTGGGTGGCATAGTCTTTTCTTAAAGTTCCATTCTTTTGGTATTACTATCTGGGAGATTGATTCAATTCTTGCTGCGAATAGAGAAGTTGTCAAATTGTGTGCCAACTTATTGAACCTGGATATATTGGTTCTTGAATTGTCGAGGGTCTTCTTTATCTCATCGTATGTGTATATTAAGAGTGACGTGGAATTTGGAGTAGAGCTTTGCTGTCAAAACCATGGTTTTTTTTTAAAATCTTAAAGTTGCTTAATTTAAAAATCACGAATTAGGAAAGTGAACTATTTTGGGAATAGAGAAGTAAAATAACGTGTCGACTTGTTCGACTAGTTGAGATTGTTGACTTGCTAGATTGAGCTGCTATAGAATATTCCTACATCTTTGTCAGGCAGAAGAGCCTGTCCTGTCCCATTTGTCATTTATCTTCATAGAGTTTTTCTAGGCCATTGCTCGAGAACGACTCACTCGATTTTTAGTCGAGCTTGAGCTCAAGCTATATGAATGACTTGGTTAGTTCAGTTCGAGATCACCAATGCTTAGCTTGATAGGCTCACTAGCCTAATGGAGCTTCTATTATTTTTTCACAAAAAATTTAATTACAGAGTTAGGCAGAAGATCTGCAAAATATTTTCCCTTGCAATTATATCATTCAGGGGAAAGGAAAATAGTCAAGATTATTTTGTGACTTGATTTTTTTCAAGTTGAGTCGATCCAAGCTTAAGTGTCTTGAATTTTAATTCAGGTCAAGCTTGAGCTTATTTCAAAGACCCATTATGCTAACTTGCAAAGTTTGTTACGACCCATTTATGATCCATTTAAATGCTTATAAGTTGTTAAATGGGTTTTAAACCTATTTTGATAGGTCTACTATGGACTAGAGGTGTCAAAAGGGTGGGTCGAGTCGAATATGATCCAACTCATATCGATTTGTTTAACCCTTTTTAACCCATATTTAATGATCCATACTTAACCCAACCCAACCCGTTTTGACCCATATCACCAAAACACACTAATATTTTAGGAAAACTTATATAACTCATTTAACCTATTTTAAGCTCTTCACATGTATAAGTTACTTGATAAAAACTTCACATAAAAAAAAAGTAAATTAAATAATAAAAAAGTTAGTAAATAGAATAAAAAAATGATATTACTAAAACACTTTCATGCAATAAAAATCTAATGAAATTTTTTAATTTTTTAAATTTTTAATTTTTTAAATTTTTAGTTTTTGATTTTTTTAAAAATGTTTTTTATGCAATTTTTTTTTAATTATTAGAAATATGCAGATGATGTCTGGTGATCCCTTTTGCCTACCAAGGTGTTTTTGACGAAGCTTACGACCCAAACCCTAACCCTGATAAACCCGCCACACTGGAGCCAAGAAGAAGAGAAATTTGCCAGGAACACCAGGCAAGCAAAAGTTCCACCTCAATTGGTACTTGCTGAAACTGAAAGTGCCGCGTGATTTCTCTTTCTTTGTTTGTATTTTTTTTTTTATTATCTCAATTTGATTTTGCTTTGGTTTTTATAGTATGTATGTGTTATTTCCTTGGTGAATTCATTCACATATGGTGCAGATGCGACGACAGATCCAGATGCGGATGTCATCGCGCTATTGCCAAAGTCGCGCATGGTGACGAACAGTTTCGTCTACAAGATACGCAACAAGGGCTTCCAGATGGACTAGAACCTGCAACTCTACTAGAGGAGCAAACAAGAGGCCGTAAAGAAGGCGGCGGGTGAGTTCTTTAGTCGCTCTCCC
Organism: Psidium guajava; assembly: GCA_016432845.1. NCBI lineage: Eukaryota > Viridiplantae > Streptophyta > Magnoliopsida > Myrtales > Myrtaceae > Psidium > Psidium guajava. Next base: position 17,091,291 of record CM028225.1, read on the forward strand.
CCATACGACTCTTCCCTCCCGATTCCTTGCATTTCAGGTGAGTTCTTTAGTCGCTCGGTTCAAGTTCTTTTTCGAGGATCTCGGCTTGGAGACTGAGAGAGGCGGCTGACTGTAGTTTGACTTGTCTTGAACTCGTCCTATAGCCTTCGTCTTCGAGCCGGGTAGGAGTGCGAACCCCTTTTGCTTTGCCCTTGGTTCTATTTACAAGATGAGCTGCGCTCGGTGTCACAGGTTCTTGAGTGTTTTGTGTACAACCTCAGTGTCACAGGTTCTTGAGTGTTTTGTGTACAACAAGGTTGTACAGAAAACACTCAAGAACCAAGGGCAAAACACTCTAGTTTGACTTGTCTTGAACTCGTCCTATAGCCTTCGTCTTCGAGCCGGGTAGGAGTGCGAACCCCTTTTGCTTTGCCCTTGGTTCTATTTACAAGATGAGCTGCGCTCGGTGTCACAGGTTCTTGAGTGTTTTGTGTACAACAAGGTTGATTTCTTTGATGTCGAGCATTTCCTGATGATTGTCCGATTTTGACTTGCATCGAATGTGTAGTGATAGTAGTCTTGATAATAATCTTTCATTAACCGCAACATATGATTTTTTTTTTCCTTCCTTAATGTTACTGTGACTGCCTATGCTCCTTTCCTTTGTGTGTTTTGTTTGGTGCTTCTGTGATGTTCTCATGGTGAATATTGGTGAGGAAATAAACCGATGACTCCTTTCCTCTTTAGTTAATCATTGATTTTTGTTGTTTTCTTATGGTTATAGGAGAAGTATGTAGGATGTAACATATGGCTTGTCTGCTGTTGTTGATTTTGCAATAGAAAGTATGGTTTAATATTTATTTGGTTTTTGGAAGGAAGTGCGAAATGAAACTTAGAAAGGTATATCTTTTTATTTTTATTTTTATCCTGATTTCTCCTCTTAGATTCAGACCTGAGGGAATGTGTAAGAAAATTCTTTAAAGTTAAGTAGAGGTGAAGTGGTATTCTTGATCAGTGTGCACAGCGATATTCTTAAAACTTCCATTATTTCCGATAACCTAAATGTTGCTGATTTTTTAAGCAATTTCACTCGCTCTTAATACACTTGAATTGAGCCCTAGTACAGATATCAAGCTTACAACGTGATGTAGGGAGAACTCTAGCAAGGGCTCGATACCAATAGAGGCAGTTGGAGAAGCAAAAGATCGCAAAAAGAACAAAAACAGGGCTAAAATAGCGTTGAGTTGACGCTGGAACACAAAATATTTTGTGGTTATGAAAAACCAATCATGTTTATTGAAAGAAGAAAGCTAATGAGGAAGAGACTTAAAAGACTTATTTATGTTAGGGTTATAGACAATAGATGATAGTGAACTACAATAATATTTCTGATCTTAGAATCCGATCTACTTGAACATTAACATTACCATCATGAGAAAAGACTAAGTGAAAAAATAACACTTAAAATTACTAAAATATGATTATGTTTAAAACTACTAAAATAGGATTATGTGTTAGCATCATAATACTTTCTATGATTTGTTGTTCGTTGCTTATGATGTCTTAATGAGCCAATGTCTGTCTCTTTTCACTTCGCAGATTTCTTGGCTATTTTTTTTTTCTTTGAAAACACACTCCATCTTTCTATGGCACCTCTAACTTGCCGACTTGCGATGGACAAGTTCACGCTTGACAAACGCTTTGTGGTGACATTACTCTTGGCGACTTCAAATCCGTGTAAGAGGTATCGTACTATGTTGATGAGAGCCATTAAGGAGTCTAGTTTATATGATCATGACAACAAAAAGTACACTAGGGTTGGCTATGTTATATAGGAGAACCTCTTGTAATTATGGAGGGCTAGGTTTTTGTAAGTCATAGAGTCAGGTTAATAGTTTTATCTATTGTGTTAACTTTTTTTTTTTGAAATTTTGTTAGTAGTATTTTGTTAGTGGTTTGATGATGTGCGCAAGATTCCATCTCGTGAGGCCCTTTCGCGTGATGTGTAGCTTGGGATTTTCAGGGTGAAAGATAAAAAATATTTGCCATTGAGTGGGCGACCTGTTTAGAAAATTTTGCTATGAGAAGCTCACAATCAAAATGATTCGAGTACAAAGAAGGCTGCGAAATTAGAGCTTTTACTTAAAAGTTTAAAAAATCCCTTTAAATGGGTCACAACCTTTGATATCATAAGCAGTTAGTTGTGCCCCTAATTCTTCAGTAGAGGGATTTTTTGAACTTTCAATCAAAAGCTCTAGTTTCGTAGTCTCCTCTATGCTCGAATCATCTTGATTTTTGAGCTTCTTATAGCGAAATTTTTTGAGCAGATCGTTTGTTTGATAGAAACATTTTTTTTTTATCTTGTCTTTCACCAAGAAAATCTCAGGTTGCACATCACGCGAAAAGGCCTCACGAGATGGAATCTTGCGCAAGTCATCAAACCCACTTACAAAATGCTAATAATAAAATTAAACAAAAAGTTAACACAATAGACAAATAGATTAACCTGACTGACTAAAAAAAATTAACATTCCATAACTGCAAGAGGTTCTTCTAAAAGATGTGGCCGACCTTGGAGTATTTCTTGTTGTCGTGGTTGTATAAGCCGTACTCTTTGATGGCTCTCATCAACATAGTACGATATCGCTTACATGTGAGGGATTTGAAGTTGTCGAGGGCAATGTCGCCGTGAAGTGCTTTGTCTAGCGTGAACTCATCCATTGCAAGTTTGCAAATTAGGAGAGCCGCAAAGAGAGGGAGAGCGTTTTCAAGGGAAAAAAAAAATAACAAAGGAATCGATGAATTGGAAAGAGATAAGATACTGGCTCATTAAGACATTAGAAGTAATGAATAGTAGATCATAGAAAATATTGTGATGCGGACACAATCCTATTTTAGTAGTTTTAAACATATTCATATTGTAGTAATTTTAAGTGTTATTTTTTCATTTTGTCTTTTAGATTGGATTGTGTTCAAGTAGATTGGATTGTGAGATTAGAGATATTATTGGAGATCACAATTGCCTAAAATTTAAAGCCTACGTCAAGATTTGCAATTCGGGTGCAAACACCTATAGGTCAAGATTGGCATATGACGAGTTGGGCGAGGGTGGACAAAACCAAACGTGTTTCTATTTCCCGTTTAATCATTTTTTTCTCCCAAAAATCAGAAAGCAAATTTGACGTAGGCTTTGAATTTTAGAACATCGTGTGGCAATTAGTTTCTCGCAAATTAGGCTCTATTACCAATTAATAAAGAACAATGCTGTAAGAACCGAGGACCAACAAAAAGGGAAGGGAGATTCAGATCCAAGACGGGGAGATGTAGAGGATAAACTCAATAACCAGCCTTTAATTCTACTATATGCCCTAACTACAATTATATGCCCTAAATCAAGATACATGGGCGGCACTATTTTCACCCCTATTTTAATTAAGACACTCCTTTTTTTAGTTAAATGACCAAAATACCATACTCTCTCTCATCAATTTATGTTTCTTTTCTTTTTATTAAGCGAACCAAAAAAATTACCTTTATTTCTACAATCTTTCTCGTTATTTTCACCATACAAATGCTCCATTATACTCAACAAGATATCATCTTATCATGCATCATGCAATCACTTTACGTAATGAAAGTTGTTAAATTTAATTTATGGTTGCATATTTTTACTCATAAAAGCGACATAAAATTATAATTTCCTATATATAACAGTTTATAAGCACACAATAATTTGCCTATTTTTAATTAAATATGTTGAGACTATAATTCAAAGTTCAAGATTAAAATTTAATCTAATATGAAAAAAATCTTAAAGGATCCCATCAGATATGAGGATGACACTATTTCCATCTCTATTTTGGCTAAGATACTCCTTTTTCCAGTTAAAGGATTAAAATATCTTCATTTCTCTATTCAATTTACTATTTCTTTTTATATTAGATTAACTGTTAAAACTGCATTTATTTTATTATACTCAACAAGTTATCATCTTATCTTACATTCTGTTATTACTTTGCTTAGAGAAGATTGTTAATTTTAATATACGATCTCATATTTTCAATGAAAAATGCTATATAAATTATTATGAACTTCTATTCATAATGGATACATGACTTATCAACACACAATTAATTGCCTATTTTTTACCAAATAATTTGAGCGAAACTTTCTTTCAAAGTTGGAAATTAAATTAATTTATTTATCTAGCCAATCTTGACCTTGTAGGTCTTTTTTCAAAATAAATTTGTGAATTTTTAAATTTAAACATTTTTTATTTTGTGCTTTCTATTAGATTTTTCACATTTAAATTTGAGAATTTTGTTTCATATTTTTCACTTTCAACCTAAACTTAAATTATTTGAGAGGAAAGTTTTAAGTATGTTTCAAAGAGTTTCATCCACTTGTTATGAAGCTAAATCCAATCGATATTAATTACTTTCTTCATAGTAGGAGTACAATAGAAAGAAGTTCCTTTTTTTTTTTCCTTTTTTTGCTTATGTGATCTAATTAATCATATTTAACATTTGGTTATATTTCTCGCAAATTTTCATTTTCAATATATTGATCAACTTTTCTTTTTGATTGTTGATCAAGATCGGCAAGATAATTAGATTAAATTTTAATCTTGAACTTTGAATTATAGTCTCAACATATTTAATTAAAAATAGGTAAATTATTGTGTGCTTATAAACTGTTATATATAGGAAATTATAATTTTATGTTGCTTTTATGAGTAAAAATATGAAACCATAAATTAAATTTAACAACTTTCATTACGTAAAGTGATTGCATGATGCATAATAAGATGATATCTTGTTGAGTATAATGGAGCATTTGTATGGTGAAAATAACGAGAAAGATTGTAGAAATAAAGGTAATTTTTTTGGTTCACTTAATAAAAAGAAAAGAAACATAAATTGATGAGAGAGAGTATGGTATTTTGGTCATTTAACTAAAAAAAGGAGTGTCTTAATTAAAGTAGGGGTGAAAATAGTGCCGCCCATGTATGAAATTGAAAATAAAAATGTTGACATGTGCAAAAGGCATGTGTGACATTGCTAGTGCAATAAATTCTTTAGGGTGGTATTGTTTCCACCTCATATATATTTATGTCAACCCAATTTTCACCGAAAAGGCAAAATAGCCCTAACCAATCAACTGCCATGTAAAGTGATGGCCTTTTTATATTTTTACGTCGAATCTAGTTGAAATAATTAAGCATTCATATTTTTATTTATTTATTGTGGATATTATCTTTTGTTTTTTAATGTTGGATTAAATTTCCGTATAAATTACTTTTGTCGAAAAGAAAAATCTTCAAGAAACCTAATTCTATTCTAGGGTGTCGAGCAAATTTATGGTTTAGTTGTCAAGTAAAATGTAGATACAAATACTAACATGTGTGATTTTTTAACACAATCACTTGTTTTTAATCTTACACTTTGTTGTGCACATCACTCTAAAAACCCTCTATAGAGGATTTCCAAAAAGTATTTACGGTTACATTCTCTAACATAAAACGTTAACACATAAATTTTTATATAAATCAATTGCATATAAATGAGATTTTTTTTTTTTGTAAAATCATCATGTTGAAATTGACAAAAATTAAAATTATCCATGAAGTTTTTACGAAAAAATATCAAGACATCTCATCATACATAACTTTTCCATATCGATTGTTTGAGTAAATTTTCAAATTGAGTCCCACACGAATTTGGGTCTTTTCAAGAATTTGTGCAAGGCATTAGTTCAAGTTGCTGAAATTCTTTTTCCCCGTAGTTTGTGTTTGGAGTTGCAGCATTTTACGTGAACGCTTAAGCTAGGGTTTGATCGAACCACGGCAAAGTAATGCCCATGAGTTCATTGGTGTAGCATTTCGTTGATCGGTGCTTTCCTATGGATTCTTCTTCTGTCATTTTGAATCAACGATAACTCTTGGGGTGCGCAATTATTATGCCAAATTCTTGGAGAATCCCAACGTTCGTGAGACTGCATAAATATAAAGAGCATTTATAGCCCGTTGTTAAGCGATGCGAGACAATACTTCAGCACCTCCTCTCATGAGGCATGGGGAATTTGATTAGTGGGAGGTAAACACACATTCACGAAACGGATATCACTGACTCTAATACCATGTCTGAAAGTTCAACACTAATGTCATGGTATGAATGCATTTAGGACCCTTTTAAGTGATGTTGGACAATACTTTGAGAAACTATTGGATAACGGGGGAATTTCACCTTTGTTGAATTTAGTTAGATTTATAGCCAATTTATGAATTACTGGTCCTTTAAGGTTCATGGAGCTTAATGTTTGGATGATGTCAACAATCAACTGCGTGTATAGATGAAAGTTCCTTCTGGACAGTTAGCATTTCAGTCCTTGGTCTCAGATGCAGCGAAGGTAGGAGATTCCGAAGGGAAGAAGCAATCACTTACGTGTTTCTTGATGACAGAAAATTGGTCAAAAATGCAGTACTTTGAATCATATGTACAGAGGAGGTTTTACAGTAGGCGAATGCGTGTTGGTAATTCTTTACTTATATTTCAGACAAGCAATTTAAGCTTCGCAAAAGGATTTTATGCTTCGTTTATGAGCAATGCATCAACCGGAGCAACTTTTCCATCCTCCAGTTTCAAGTTTCGACCTGAACAGGTCTCCTGACGACCTAATCGCAATGAAATCGCTTTCATCAGCGGCATAGACAATGGAAAAAAGATCCAAAAGACTACTGTTAAATTGAATCACCTGAGGGAAGGGAAGAGAGGAGCCTTTGCGCATTATCCCATATGAGCGTTTCATTCCTAGGCTAGTTCGAACGACTGGCAGACCTTGAACAGGCAACAAACTCAAAATATACATGTTGCCCTGTGTTTCCAGAGCTCCCGTAATCTTCTATATCCAGTGGATACTTCAGAAATGCAATCAATTCGACAATCACGTGGTCCTTTCCATCGTAAACGATGGAAAGAAATATCTCATGATACATGTTATCTTCTACCAGAAATTTCTAGATCAATTACATGTACAACAAGTGGTGGCGAGTCAAAGTTCATGAAGTAATTAATTGTGAGATCAATACACACAAATGGGTCATCATGCAATGTCTACAAATACCGTGAAACAATAGCTTTCTTTCCATCTAAGTCCCAACAAATTTCTCCAACCCAAGTCCAAAATATGGAGACCATCTAGTCGTTATCGCCTTTTTATTGGCTTTCTTTCCAAACGAGAAAAAAGTTGTCAAATAGCTCAGAGTACGAAAGGCTCAAGTAGAAGCACGCTGAAGATCAACATCTGATCCTTCCTAAAGGATGTAAAGATGTAAAATTCAGTGATCAAAAGGATGTGAAAAAGAAAACGGAATCATCTCCACATACGAATTTCACCCATGAGCATTGGATTGAAAATCTATAGTGTTGAGGAAACTATCCCGCCAAGAATTTTGATTCTGACAAAACTAGTTTTAAGAAGTCTAGTTAATGGAAGAATATTTTCCTTGCAGAAATCACGATGTGAAAAGAGCCTTGAATATCCCACAACTGGCGTTCAGACTCAAGGAAGAGTCATCACCATTGTGCTTCTAAATGGTCAGAAGGAGGAACTATGCTTGTGCCTCTAAGAGAATCAGAAGGAGGAGTCTGCGTCTGAATAATTCAGATGAAGTGTTTGACTGCCTCAAATGGATTCAGATGGAGGACAGCATTGCCTTAGAAGACCTCAAGAAGACTCATGTGAGATGTCGACAGTAGGATCCGTAAAGAGCTCAGATTCACAGAGAAAAGCTGAATCAGATTCAGAGACTTCAAATGGTTTAAAAGCTGTTTCTGAACAGATTCAGATTCTGCAACTAGACGAAGAAGACCTACGATTGACGAAAGTCCGATTGATTTCGAAAATTACGGGAAGGGAAAGGATTCGATCTACAGGATGATTGTCCATCTTTATTAGGACGGAATCCTTGATTGGATATTATCTTTCTTTCCTTCCTCAGAAGATTCAACATCTCACGCAAATGGAAACTGAAGATTTAGTTGTATGGGCGACTGAATCTGAAGTTACCAGAATCTTTCTTCAACGGCTATCTAGCATTTTTCCAAGTTTATCTCGCATCAATCAAGGTTGATTGAAGATTGACGAGTGATCCCATGGAGCACCTTGACAACGGCTAGTTCGAGGTGAAAGGGGTATAAAAGGAGAGTGTTGGTATTCGTTCTGTAGTAGTGAAGAAAAAAGAAAGAGATGAGCAAAAACTGTTGAGATAACTTTTTAAACTTCTCGTGGAAATATTCTTGTGAGCAAGTTGAGAGAAGTTCATTGTAATCTTGTGATCATTATAGTGAAATCCAGCCAATCGGCTGTCATCGTGGGAGAGTGGACGTAAGCTTACTATAACCGAACCACTATAAATCTGTGTGCACATTTCTCCTTCTGAACTCCTTTATCTTGTGCATACTAAATCTGTTTAGCTTCAATACTTGGCTTCTGTGTTTGCTTGCGCTTATAACTCAAATTTTTCAGAAGCACCTATTCACCCCCCCTCTAGGTGTCGTTGCTAGCTACGTCAATTGGTATCAGAGCAGGTTGCTCACATCTGTGAAGTGTTCTACTTCAGAGCTAACGATCTATCATGTCTAGCAACAACTTCTCAGGTTCTGGCGACTCATCATTCCACAACAAACCACCGTACTTCGACGGAAAGGATTACAACGTTTGGTGCAACAAGATGAAGCGGTTCATCAAAGCACTAGATGATCAAATGTGGGATGTAGTAACCAGAGGAGTGGTCCCTATCATTTCCGCAAATACGGGATCAGAAGGAAACCCAGCAACTTTTACAGATATTGAAAGAATCAAGAGACAAGGACTCGACTCTAAAGCTGTTCACTCACTTTTCTGTGCTCTATCCCCTCCAATATATAATCGTGTGGCAGAAGAAGAATCTGCAAAAGCGATATGGGACAGACTACATGTCACGTATCAGGGCACTAATCGTGTCCAAGAAACTAAACTCAGTATACTACTGAGTGACTATGAAGCCTTTAAAATGAAACCTGACGAAACAATAGCTGAGATGATTGACAGATTTCAGATTCTGGCTAGTGGTCTGGCACAACAAGGTGCTCCTGTTGCTGAACCAATGCAGGTCAGAAAAATACTCCGAGGATTAACCGAAGAATGGAACTACATCAAGTCTTCCATTCAGGAATGTCAAACTATAAGACCACTATCCATCGACGAGTTGGTTGGAACTCTGCAATCATATGAGACAGAGAGGAACAATAACAAACCAGAGATTTCAAAAGGTAAGAAGTCAATTGCTCTTTCATCTAACTTTGATGGTGAAATTTCAGATTCAGATGATGAAGATGAAGACGATGAAGAGCTTGCATTAATGGTGAAAAAGTTCAGAAAGATGGTCAAGAAAGGTAGATTCTTCAAGGGAAAGAAGACTTTCAGAAGGAACGAACAAAAACAGTCTGGTCATGACAAACAGGAAAGCAAAGACATCGTATGCTTTCATTGCAAGAAAGTGGGACATATTAAACCCAAGTGTCCACTGCTGAAGAAGGATAAAGCCAAATTTGAGAAATACAAGAAGGCTTTGAAGGCAGAAACACTAAGTGATTCTGAAGAAAGCGACGAGGACTATGCAAACATATGTCTCATGGCAAATTCAGATTCAGACTCAGAATCAGACACAGAGGTAAACCTTTCTGAGCTACCTGATAATGTCTCCGAATATATAACTGAGTTGTGCAAAAACTATAAAGAAGTTATCAAAAAGATTTCAGTTTTAAAAAAGGAAAATCAATCTTTGAAACAGCAAGATCTTTCTCAAAAAGATAGGATTGAGTTTTTACAAAAGGAATTCCACTCTTTAAAGGAAAGTCATGATCTTACTTTAAAGGAAAACGATTCGTTAAAAACCAAAATTGAAAACATTACTAAGAGGTTTTCTCAAAGCTCCAGGAATCTGGAAAATATCATTTCCACCCAAATTCCTTTTGGCAAAAAATCTGGTCTCGATTTTGAAAAACTAGATAATTTTGAAAACAACTTTTTAGATTCTGAAAACAGGTTGAAACATCGACCTACCAAATCTGCATATCAACAACATTTCTTCAAGAAATTTACTAAATCGTCACTTCAACCTTACAAGCAATCTTATTCTCATAATCATTTTCAAAATCTGGTTTCAAAACCATATCAACGCATCATTCAGATAGGCAATATTCTAGACCATCACAGAATTGTTACAAGCCATATCATTCGCAAAATCATTATAGATCTTATTATAATTCTGTTTGACGCTTTCAGAACATACATAGAACTCCTCATTCTCAAAATGATTACAATGCTCATTATTCACAGAACTTTTATAGAAGGTATATTAGTTCACCTCCTTCACAGTATCCACACAGATTCACAAGATCACATTACTCTAGAAGTTGCTCAAACTGTGGTGGTAGAAATCACAGTAAAATTGAATGCATGTTTGTATGGAAACCTGTGAATAGATCTGCATACACTAACATCCACGGACCCCAGTAAATGAGGGTACCAAAACAAAGGTAAGATTATTTTCTCTTGCAGGTACCTCGAAAGGGAAATAAGAAATGGTTTCTGGACAGCGGATGCTCAAGTCATATGACTGGTAATCCAGAAAACTTTACTAAATTATCCATGATTAGTGGCAGAAGCGTATCTTTTGGAGGTAAGAATAAAGGTAAGGTAATAGGACTAGGAACAGTTAAGATTGGAAATAAGAAATGGTTTCTGGACAGCGGATGCTCAAGTCATATGACTGGTAATCCAGAAAACTTTACTAAATTATCCATGATTAGTGGCAGAAGCGTATCTTTTGGAGGTAAGAATAAAGGTAAGGTAATAGGACTAGGAACAGTTAAGATTGGAAATCTCATTATTAACGATGTATATCTCGTTAAAGGTTTGAAGTACAATCTGATATCGGTAAATCAACTATGTGATTCTGGATATAAAATTTATTTTCAAGATATGAAATGCACAGGTATTAGTAGTGACAATAAACAGAGTTTTTCTGGATATCGTCATGGAAACATCTATCTTCTGGATGTTGCATCTGAAGAAATTAAGTGCCTCATCTCGGTCAAAGATGAATCTGATCTCTGGCACAGGAAGCTTGGCCACATAAGTGTTAAGCATATTTCGAAATTATCTTCTAAAAACCTGGTACGATGACTACCCCAAACAAAATTTGAAAAGCCAGATCTATGCACTGCATGCACTTTGGGAAAACAGGTCAGAAGCACTTTTAAGCCCATAAATCATGTTTCAACTAATCGTGTATTACAGTTGCTTCACATGGACCTCTTTGGACCAAACAAGATTCTAAGTCTTGGAGGTAAGAAATACTGTATGGTTATTGTTGATGATTTCTCCAGATTCACATGGGTTATTTTCTTAGCTCACAAGAGTGATACATTTGCTGCATTTGCAAAATTTTCAAAAAGGATTCAGAATGAAAAAGGTTTTATGATTTCTTGCATTAAAACCGATCACGGTGGAGAGTTTGAAAACCAGGATTTCTCCAGTTTCTGTGATGATACTGGAATTAAACATACCTTTTCTACTCCTTACACACCTCAACAGAATGGGGTTGTTGAAAGGAAAAATCGTTCCTTACAAGAAATGGGACGAACTCTTCTTATTGAAAGTAAAATTGCATCTCATTTTTGGGCAGAAGCAGTTTCAACAGCTTGTTACATTCTGAATCGAGTTTCTTTAAGACCCATCCTTGAAAAGACTCCTTACGAAATTTTTAAGGAAAGGAAACCAAATCTTTTATATTTACATATATTTGGTAGTAAATGCTTTATTTTGAAAAACGCTAATGATCGTGTTGGCAAGTTTGATGGTAAGTCAGATGAAGGAATCTTCCTAGGATACTCAACAACTAGCAAAGCCTTTCGAGTCTTCAACAAATCCTCTCGAATGGTAGAAGAATCAATGAATGTCAAATTCGCAGAATGCAATCAGAAGGAAGGAGATAAGGAAGAAGCTATTCAAACGACAACTATATATCTCAACCCAGAAGAAGATAATGGTTCAAGAGATATTCAGATTCATGAACCCGAAGCAACCACTTCTTCAGATCAAGCAGAAAGGCAGAACGACTGTACCACTTCGCAAGAAGATGAAAGATTCAACACAAACTGGAAGCACAAGTCCAGTCATCCAAAGGATCTCATTTTAGGAAACTTGGATGAAGGTATAAGAACCAGATCGAAGATAAGAGAACTATCAGGAAACTTCGCACTAGTATCTGAATTGGAGCCAAAAAGTGTTGAAGAAGCTCTAATCAATGAAAGCTTGATAAAAAGAGCTCCAGCAATTCAAGATCAACAACGTCTGGAAATTAGTGTCAAGACCCAAAGACAGACCTGTCATCGGCACAAAATGGGTTTTCAGAAACAAACTGGACAATAAAGGAAAAGTAGTCAGAAACAAGGCAAGATTGATTGCAAAAGGGTACTCCCAAGAAGAAGGGATAGATTATGATGAAACATATGCACCAGTTGCCAGATTAGAAGCCATCAGGCTACTTCTCCCGTATGCTTGTTACAACGATTTTAAGTTGTTTCAGATGGACGTAAAGAGTGCTTTCTTAAATGGCTACATCAAGGAAGAAGTTTATGTTGAACAACCACCAGGGTTCGAAGAACCAAGAGGAAAAGATCTAGTTTATCTACTGAACAAAGCTCTATATGGTTTAAAACAAGCTCCTCGCGCCTGGTATGAAAGGTTAAGTAACTTTCTTTCTCAAAAGAAGTTCACAAAAGGCACAGTAGACACTACTCTGTTTATTCAGAAGCAGGGTAAAGACATTCTGATCGTTCAGATTTATGTTGATGACATAATATTTGGTTCATCTAACGAGTCTCTTTGTAAGAATTTCTCCAAAGCTATGCAGGATGAATTCGAAATGAGCATGATGGGAGAACTAAATTTCTTTTTCGGACTTCAGATTCATCAATCTGAGAAAGGGATTTTTATCCATCAAGAGAAATATGCTCTTGAAATTGTAAAGAAGTTTGGTTTGCAGAATAGCAAAAAGATGGAAACTCCCATGGCCCATTCATCAAAATTGGACAAGGATGAAGATGGAAAGGAAGTGGATCAGAAGTTATATAGTAGCATGATTGGCTCGCTTCTGTATCTTACGGCATCAAGGCCTGATATCTTGTATAGTGTATGTTTATGCGCAAGGTTTCAATCCAGTACCAGGGAATCGCATCTCTCTGCTCTGAAAAGAATCATCAAATACATTGGAACTTATCCAAATCTCGGACTATGGTACTGAAAAGAATCAACTTTTGTGCTAAAAGAATATTCAGATGCAGATTTAGCGGGTTGCAAAGTTGATAGAAAAAGCACTTCTGGAACGTGTCAATTAATGGAAGATATGCTAATCTCATGGTTTTCTAAGAAGCAAAGCACCGTGGCTCTATCAACAGCAGAAGCAGAATATGTATCTCTCAGAAGCTGTTGTGCTCAGATTCTATGGTTGAAGCAGCAACTAAGGGATTACGGAATTGAAGCTTCAAATGTCGAAATTCTTTGCGACAACACAAGCGCAATCAATCTCACCAAAAATCTAATACTCCACTCGAGAGCAAAGCACATTGAAATAAAACATCACTTTATACGAGATCATGTTCAGAACCAAGAAGTTCAGATTCATCATGTGGACACGAAGAATCAACTTGCAGACATTTTTACCAAGCCCATTGATAAGCTAAGTTTTAATTTTATTCGTGATAGATTATCAATCACTAACCCTTTTTGTTAAGTTCCATAAGAAATAGGAAACTATCAAGCCAAATTATCTCAGAGACTAAGTCTTCAGACGCAAATTGAAAGGTCAGCCCAAAGTTTCAGATTCAGAAGCAGATTATATGAAACTTCGGGAGTAAGATATCAAATTATTCAAAATTCCAAGTAGGTAATTTTGTTCGAATGATAGAATCCAAGACAAAAGGTACGATCTCTAATTCTATCTTGATTGATTTAATTGATTCGTTCAAAATATTTTCGAAATTTTCCTGATTCTATTGCCAAAAATAGCGTTATTATGTGTTGCTCTTTATATATATTGAACTTTCTTTCTCTGAAAAACCCTAAACCCTTCCGAGTTTTTCAAGCCCTTTTGCTCTCAAAAAGACCTCATCTTTTCTTCTTCACATTCCTCTTTCTAAATGGCTCCGAAATCATCCTCGACGGCGAAGAAGACATCTGGTCCACAATCTGAACAGGCAGAAGGTTCTCAGAGAATCGGGAAGCAACCACGAGTTTCAGAATCATCTCCAACAATGAAGACAAGAGAGTATTTCGACGAGAAAGTCGAGACGGCTCATCGTATAAAGCATCTTTATGACAATCTGAAAGCAAGAGATGGTGCGTACACCAGTGTCAGTAAGTTTCTGGATACTTACCGTTTTTCTAGTGAGGAAGAATATTTAGAGTGTATGAATAATCCATTGAGAACTGTCATTCCGGGCGATGATGATACTTTGAATATGACGATGAAAAAGGGAAAAAGGGTAGTGATCCCTGAAAAATCAGTCTCGAAAAAGACGTCTCCCAAAAGGAATGTGCCGAAGGAAACGGCTGAAAAGGGAAAGGCAGAAGAGTCAAAGGATGACGATGACTACCTGTATAATAACTTTGCGAAGTTTAAACCTCGTTTGGCCAGGGAAGCAGGTTATACCGATCAATACTTTCTGAATTCGGATCACAAGGACAGATTTGAGACTCTTAAAGAGAGAGGTATTATGCCTCACAGAGTTTTTGACCTTGATTATTTGGAGTCTGTCAGAATCCCTCTGAAGATGCATCTGAAAAAATGCAAACTGGATTATTTCGTGGAGAGGAAGGCTCCCATTTATCCTGATTTGGTTGCCTATTTTTACTCCACACTGTCCTTCTTTAATGCAAATTCTCTGTATTACAAGATAGGTGATAAACTCTGCTATTTGAGGGATGATGAATTGGCTCATTTAATGGGGGTTAAATTCAGAGAGTTTACTCCTATCAATGTCCAGCCAAAGGAGGTTTTTGCATATCTGACAGGGAAAGAAAATTTCTCCAGAGATTCCAAGGCACATATTGCCTATGATGATTTTCCCCTGAAGCACATCATGATGCACAAGATTGTGATCGAGTCTCTTCGACCCAAAGCATCATCAAAGACTGACACCTCAAGATTCGAGGCTAAGTTGATGTGGGCACTGTTGACAGGATACAAGTTTAGTCTTGCACATGTAGTCATACTGCATATGTATAGAACTGTGCAAAAGACTAAAGGCCAACTGCCATATGCAGCTCTCATCCATGACATCTTCAGATACCATAATCAAATCCTGCCTAAACCTCTTACAGAGAAAAAGGTTCCAGTCAAAACTGGTGGAGCTGAAATGCTTCAAAAGATGGGCTTCAGACTGAAAGATGGCAAGTGGTACAACAAGTCAGGAAAAGTACCAGTGGAATTTGAGAAAGATGAGAGATCAGCCAAAAGAAGGAAGGTTATGGCGACAAAGGTGCAGGAAAAGAAGATTCAGAGCATCTCTTCCTCAAGCAGTTCTGAATCTGACAATGAGGAAACACCCTCTGCATCACCAAAGAAAACAAAGAAATTGACCCTTCAGAAGGAATCAGGGTCTATTAAGATGAGAACAAAATTACAGAAGGAGAAGCAGAAAAAGATTGCAGCAGAGGAACCTTCAGCTACTGAGGAACAAGTTCAGATGGAGGTTGAACAGGAGGAACCTCGTTCAGAAGCTATAACTCTTGCACAACCTCAGGGGGAGGTTCTGGAAACAACTGAAGGAGTGCCTGAAGAAGATGAAGAAGCACTCTTTGCACGACAGATAGAAGCTGCAAGAGTTCTAAGTCTTCTCGATGCACGACCAGAAGAGGACCTACCAATTATTCTTCAGGAAGAAGTTCCTGTCAGGAGTGTTTTCTCCAGGCTCTTCAGAGACTTAAAGCTAGAAAAAATTAAGGCGATGTCATCATCTCAACCTTCAGCACCAACAGCTGAAAACCAGTCTTCTGAACCTTTAGCTGAAGCACAGCCTTCAAAAGAAACAACTGAAGAACAGGCTTCAGAACCTCTAGTTGAGAAACCGTCTTCCGATCAAACAGCTGAGGAACAGCCTTCAGAACCAATAGCTGATGAACAGCCACAGTCATCTGAAGCTCAACCATATAATGCAGACATTGCTTCAGAACCTGTCATTACTCATCCAGAATCTGACAATCTTTTGCTTCAAATTCAGCAAGATATTCAGAATCTGCGAACTGAGGTTCGAGATGAAGCTCGATTGAGATAGGACAACAGAGAACAGATGCAGGCGTTCGAGGCAAAGGTCGAGGCTAAACTAGCTGCGTTGGAAGATTTGGTCAAGAAGACTTGCAGTTTGCTTTGTGCCAAAATAGACGATCTGGACAGTTTCACAATTGTCAGATCCAAGAAAAGCAGACCTCAAGATGAAGCCACAGGGGATGATGACGAGCCAACTCTTTCTTAAATTATTTTCTTTACACATTGTTCATGACTCTTAATAATTTATTATATTCATCATTTATTATCTGTATCTCTTTTTGTTGATGACAAAAAGGGGGAGAAGGCATGAATTGTTTACAGGTGGCTAAACTTATAACAATCCGGGGAGAAGGCATGAACTGTTTGTAGGTGGCTAAACTCATAACAATGTGCAACCGCAGCATGTTACGGTGATACCTTTTCAGAAGCATAATATCGCTCACCCTGTTGCACTTCTCGAAAGTTTTTTTTATCCACCTTTATTATTAAAAGATTCTTATAATTTAATCATTTCATTACAAAGAATCTTTCGTGCTTAAATTATTTTACTTTATCATTGCTTAAAACCGAAGGAGTTTTGTCATCATCAAAAAGGGGGAGAATGTTGAGGAAACTATCCCGTCAAGAATTTTGATTCTGACAAAACTAGTTTTAAGAAGTCTAGTTAATGGAAGAATATTTTCCTTGTAGAAATCACGATGTGAAAAGAGCCTTGAATATCCCACAACTGGCGTTCAGACTCAAGGAAGAGTCATCACCTTTGTGCTTCTAAATGGTCAGAAGGAGGAACTATGCTTGTGCCTCTAAGAGAATCAGAAGGAGGAGTCTGCGTCTGAATAATTCAGATGAAGTGTTTGACTGCCTCAAATGGATTCAGATGGAGGACAGCATTGCCTTGGAAGACCTTAAGAAGACTCATGTGAGATGTCGACAGTAGGATCCGTAAAGAGCTCAGATTCACAGAGAAAAGCTGAATCAGATTCAGAGACTTCAAATGGTTTAAAAGCTGTTTCTGAACAGATTCAGATTCTGCAACTAGACGAAGAAGACCTACGATTGACGAAAGTCCGATTGATTTCGAAAATTACGGGAAGGGAAAGGATTCGATCTATAGGATGATTGTCCATCTTTATTAGGACGGAATCCTTGATTGGATATTATCTTTCTTTCCTTCCTCAGAAGATTCAACATCTCACGCAAATGGAAACTGAAGATTTAGTTGTATGGGCGACTGAATCTGAAGTTACCAGAATCTTTCTTCAACGGCTATCTAGCATCTTTCCAAGTTTATCTCGCATCAATCAAGGTTGATTGAAGATTGACGAGTGATCCCATGGAGACCTTGACAACGGCTAGTTCGAGGTGAAATGGGTATAAAAGGAGAGTGCTGATATTCGTTTTGTAAGAGTGAAGAAAAAAGAAAGAGACGAGCAAAAACTGTTGAGATAACTTTTTAAACTTCTCGTGGAAATATTCTTGTGAGCAAGTTGAGAGAAGTTCATTGTAATCTTGTGATCATTATAGTAAAATCCAGCCAATCGGCTGTCATCGTGGGAGAGTGGACGTAGGCTTACTATAGCCGAACCACTATAAATCTGTGTGCACATTTCTCCTTCTGAACTCCTTTATCTTGTGCATACTAAATCTGTTTAGCTTCAATACTTGGCTTCTGTGTTTGTTTGCGCTTATAACTCAAATTTTTCAGAAGCACCTATTCACCCCCCCTCTAAGTGTCGTTGCTAGCTACGTCATATAGAAGGATTCATAAGATAACAACCTTTCATTAGAATGCTAACAAGAGCATTGTCGCCTGCTTCATCACTCAATAGTATTTAGGGGTGGCCACAGTTCGGGAACCGTCGGTTCCGATTGCAAATTTGGAGGAACCGGAGGTTCCGGGCCGTTTCCGTTTGGTTTGGCGGTTCCGAACCGCCGACCGTTGGTTCTGAATCGATTTTGATTTTTTTTTTCAAGTTTTTGAGTTTAAAACTTAATTTTTGATGAATTTGTAATAAAATTCTAATTAAATTATCAAATAATGCATTATGAAATAAAAAAATAATGAATTATGAAATTATGAAATAATGTATTATCAAATAAATGTAGGGGGAAAAAAGGGGGAGGGGAGGGGGCTTGAACTTAATAATTTATCATTAAGCGTCTACATATCTTCTTGGGGATAGAAGAATCAAAGCCTATGTAGTTCTCTTACATTTGATAACCCCATACTTATTTCATCCTTAATCGTTGCTACCTATTTCTGTATCGGTGATGGTAGTGCTGGTGTCTCCGTCATCAAAGAATTCAGATTTATTATTGCGATCTATCTCTTGTTGTCTATATTGAGCCTTTGTTCAATCGTCAACATAAGCTTGAAACTCCACCGATTTAGGACTTAATTTTGAACGTCGTTCATCTAAAATATTACCTCCAACCCTAAATGCTTATTCTACCGCAACTGTTGACTAGGGAGTTGCTAAAATTTGTTTTGCAATGAGAGCAAGAATTGGGTATTGGGTGCAATGCCTCTTCCACCAATCCAATATACTGAGACTTCTACTGCCTTCAGATTCATCAAACTCAAAAGATATGGTTAGATAATTTTCTATTTCAGAATTACTTCCTATTACACCCTTTTTTCTTTTTTATCTTTTAATTAAAAGTTGATACCCTCTACTAATGTTATCTGGGTCTTCACATTGTAAGCGACTAGATTGAAGTCCACTTCCACTATCACCTACAACATTATATGTTCTACAAAATTCATTATATAATTCTAGTACTGCGTTTTTAACATCTATTTCTATAGTTTTAATATTTATCGTATGAGATAAATGTAAATATTCATAATACGTATTCAAATAATCGCTTAAACCATCTAATTTACAATGTGGATAAAAAACAGAAGCATCTAAATAAATAATAGGAATTTCTTCATAATAATGTAGTCATTTTTCTCGCATTATGTTAATAGTCTTACCTAACTTATCATCATTTTCATTTTTTTGAAAATCTCCAACAATATTAATACATTCTATTAAAAATAAATGCGTAGTTTGATAATAAACACTAGATAAACTTTTAAAATTTTTAAAATTTTTTTGCAACTATCCCATTTTTAAGGGTATAAATTAATTTCAGGTATATTATCTGAAATAAATGCACATAATAAATCTTTATATGCAAAAGATTCATTAAGCAACTCGTAAGTAGAATTTCAACGATTTGGAACATCTTTTGAAAATGTTTTTGGTTTTTTTCTATTTACTTTACAAAATTTTCCCCATTCTTTCATTATTTGGGAATGTTTCCATAAATATCGAATTGCTGTTTTTATCGAGTTAAGAGAAACTTGAAGAGTTTTTAAACCATCTTGTACACATAAATTTAAAACATAACAAACACATTTAACGTGAAAAAATTGTCCACCAAAAGCGGTTTACAAATACTTTCAAGTTCAACAATCGAAGCGGTATTTGCCGCCGCATTATCAAAACCAATTGAAAAAAATTTATGAAGCAAATAATAATCTTCTAAAAGTTGTCTAATAAATCTATAGATATTATTTGCCGTATGCCTAGAATCAAAAATTCTAAATGCCATAACTCTTTTTTGAAAATTCCAATCGTCATCTATCCAATGACATGTTACATTCATATAAGAATTAATTTGCCAATGATCACTTTAAATATCGCTACCTATATGCACACGTCCATTAAAATTCATAAAAAAAGGTTTGTAAATCTTTTTTTCCTTTTCTATAAAGACTTTTAATTTCCCATTTACGTGAATTTCTAGGAACACGTTTTGCTTGTGGAGCACATGCATTTTGTATAAATTGATTAAAATTAAATTTTTTACCAAAACTAAATTATAAATGTTCAAAAGAAACAAATTTACCTAATTCTTCTCTATATGTTTTTTTTATTAAAACAAAATAGAGGAGAAGTGTTAGGATTGGCATACCCGGAAATTTGTTATTGGCTAGTGTCAATTCCCAGTTCGGTTGGATGTTTCGACCTAAGATGCCGAGTAAATGTTCCATATCCTTATCCACCTACAAAGCAGTATGATTTGGTACAATGTTTACAAACTAAATTATACCTATTTGGACTTTTTTTTTTCCAAATCTTCCTTTTTTCGTGAAGTGCTTCCATATGATGGATGAACCATCTCGCTCATTTGTTGTTGACATTTCTTCGGCATCGGTGACAGTCGAAGGATGAAAACTCTTGCATCGAGATTTGCTCCATATTAGGAGAAATGTTGATTTCATCATCTACATTAACTCTCCAATCTGCATAATCTGCATAATCATGAGGATTATGATAATTAGATTCTTCCATTTTGCTCTTATCTTTGCCACTAGCTCTACTTCCACTTGCCCTTTTTTTGGATATATAATATAATGCAAAAAATATAGGATATGAAAAAAATATATGAAATTATTAAAGGAGGTAAAAAAAAAGAAATTAGACAATCGAGAACGTAATTGAGAGTTTCAAAGAATTGGGAGCTTGAGAGAATTTGAGAGAATTTGATAGAATTAGTCTGAAAAAATGAAAGATGAAGATGGGGTATTTATAGATTTTGAAAAATACTTTTTAATTTTTTTTAATGGCCATTGCCTCCAACGGCTCCTTCTTAGAGCCGTTAGTAATGGCTCTCTAGAGAGCCGTTACTTTGGCGATTCGGAACCTCTCGAACCGCCGGTTCCGGTTTCGGTTCCACAATTTGTGGAACCAGAATTGGACCGTTATGGCCACGGGCCGGTTCTGATGCCGAACCGCCGAACCGATCAACGGGCCAGTTCCGGTTTTGACCGGGCCGGTTCCAGGCCCAAACCGGCCCGTGGCCACCCCTAACAGTATTAATTGAGCGCAGACCACATATCAAATCACAAATTGTGGCACAAATATTTATCATTAAGCAGATGGACCTACGGTGGCCTAAGTTATATGTATGAAAGAAGCTTCAAGTAGATGACAATATACAGAGAAAGGGAAAAGAGAGCAAACACATGCTGCCTAAACAGAAGTGCTGAAGCCTCTTGAACTGCATAACCTCTCAAGCTGGCTATTGTTCTCAAAGAATAGCACCTGGAGTCGTATATTGCAACAAGAGAATGAACTTATACATGCATCTCCATGGACAAGTAAATTTAGCTTATCGGTCAACGTCACAATACCTATCCCCAGAACTGGAGGCACCAAGAGCCTTGCGACGGAGACACCGATAGGTGATAGTAGTTTGGATACCAAGAGTAGGATCATTTGGACGACCCTCTATAAGCATACCACCCAAAATAAGCATCACAGATGGCACCGTTGCCCCGGCTAAAATCTCTAAGTTGTCGGTGACAAAAGATAAAGGAGCATCGTATCCAAAGAAAAAAGCTTTTATCTGTGGCACCATCCCAACAATAATTGCCAATAGCGAAGCAATGGTAGGGGGTTGAAGTATGTGCTTTATCGGTGTCTGTTTTGCGACAATTCTGATCCTCGTGACCATTTTTGGCTCAGCCAAAAACCTGATCGACCTGGTACTACTATTACTATTTGTTTCGCTAGTGACATCAATATCAGAAAGAGTGCCCTGTGAGACATTTGATATGCTATTGAAAATCCTAGCAATGAAGGGTATCTTTGAATGCTCAGTTTCCTTACCCTCGATGCCTAGCCATTCAGCGTCCACAAGCAAAGGCCTGCTGGCGTCATTAACAGGAGGCTGCTCCTCGATCTCTGTCCTTTCCTGAACAATCTCATAGAACTCCATTGGAGTCTCCATCATGTGGTAAACAAGAGTGTAAATAAGGATTACTGCAACCCATTGAGCAAAGGAGACGTAAGCAACCCCTCTTGAGTGGCAATGAGCTCCAAATGGGTTGTCTTTAGTATGACAGACAGATCCAACGACAGCGAGAGGTAGATTTCTCGTATTCCCAAATGCAGTCATAATTACGGTGAATCTATTGAGTTGTGGGGGAGGTCGACATATAATGACCACCATGTAACCTAGAATGTAACCAACTATGGCAGACACCAGCACATTAACGGGGATGAACCACCACTGCATAATATTCTCAAGAGTCATGCTTTCGCCCAATTCGGTGAAGATAAGTGTTAAGTCACGTGGACTTTTCCCCTCTTTCTTTTATTTTTTTTTATTATTGTATGATTGTTTATTGGTGTTTTGGGCTTGGCCCAGCTAATGAAATAAACTATTATCTATTATAAATACAAAGATATATCCCTAACCTAGGGACATACGATTTTCTCTTCTCATTCTCTCTATAATGCTGCTCTCTATTCTCTCCCTCTTCTCTGCCAATGTCATGGTATCAAAGCAAAGGTTTGTTTCATCCCTTGTTTTGATTGGCCCTCTGTCGCGACCCTAAAAATTTTTCGATTGGTGAAAAAATTTCCATGTTAACGGATTATCAGGTTGATTAAATTAATTAACCTAATACGAACCCTCCCAAGTCCTACCGAATCGCAACTTTGGTTTTTTGTTAAAGTGATTTTAGAGTTTGGAGTCGCCACTAATCAGTTTTGGTAGGTTGATTAGAAACCTAAGTAAATTAGCGGGAGAACTAAATTACTTCTACGAACCAGATTCTAGGTTCGGGGACTTGGTTACACTAGTTAATTAAAACTAATGCCCTTTCGGTACCTTAATTTCATGATTATCTTAATTTGGCAACTCAGGCTTGGTTTATTCCTAAGGTTCTAGTGAGGTGACCTTTTTTTTTTGTATTTTCACTTTTTAAATGGAATGCATATGAATGACATTTTTTGGTATTTTCAAATCATTTAAATTCCCTGAAGCCGTAAGGGGGCGTGAACTAACGATTTCTGTGCAATGTTACGACCTCCAGCAGGTGGCTCGGCTTACTCATTCTGGGGTTTAATGGTACAGCAATTAAATTACAGAAAATTAAATTGCAATAAATAAAGGACCTCCAACGGGTGACTCGGCCTTGGCTCGGCCTACCCATCGTGGGTTTGATGGTATAGAAATTAAATTATAGGAAATTAAATTGCATTAAATAAAGGACCTCCAAGGGGGACTCGGCCTACCCATCGTAGGGTTTAATGGTACTAAAATTAAATTGCAGGAAATTAAATTGCATTCAATAAAGGACCTCCAACGGGGGACTCGGCCTTGATTCGGCCTACCCATCGTGGGGTTTAATGGTATTGAAATTAAATTACATGAAACTAAATTGCATTAAATAAAGGACCTCCAACGGGGGACTCGGTCTTGGCTCGGCCTACCCATCGTGGGGTTTGATGGTACTGAAATTAAATTGCAGGAAATTAAATTGCATTAAATAAAGGACCTCCAACGAGGGTGTCGGCCTTGATTCGGCCTACTCATCATGGGGTTTGATGGTACTGAAATTAAATTGCAGTAAATAAAAGACCTCCAACGGGGGACTCGGCTTTGGCACGGCTTACCCATCGTGGGGTTTGATAGTACAAGAATTAAATTATAGGAAATTAAATTGTAGAAAATAAAGGACCACCAGTGAGTGGGTCGGCCTTCCCATTCTGGGGTTTGATGGTGCAAGAATTAAATTGCAGAAAATTATAGTACGAATGCAACATATGGATATGGAGACATATGAGCACGACATGACATAATCGAGATTTAAATCAATTCATTTGGGTAACGAAATTCTTGAAGATTTTAATGGGTAGGATCGTTACCTGATTTAAAGAATTTGATGGCCGAATTCGAACCTCGTATCGCCTTGTGGATTAAGATTGCGGCTCGAACGACGGGGATGAACTCTTGATTTATGTTGATCGATGAAGGAATTGGTGATGATAACTCCCTAGTTTTAAACTCCCATCATCTTCAAAATTCTCTCTCTTTTTGGTATTTTTTTTCTCAAATTTTTCTTCAATCTCCCAAAACCCTCTCAAACATCCAAAATTTTCTCCAAAAAATCCCCCCTCCAAGCTCTCTTCTTCCTCCTTTTATAAGCCACTCATTTATCTCCCATTCTAATTTCTCCACTAACTATTCTTCATTTTCATCTTCCTTTCTCCATCTCTATCTCAAATTTTAATTTATCCACTAACTCTTCTTCATCTTTATCTTCCCTTCTTCATATCTATCTCCCATTCTACTAACTCTTCTTCATCTCCATCTTCCCTTCTCTATTCTCATCTTATTTTCTCTTTCTATTTTTCTCCATCTTCTCTTCTCCATCTTTCCTTCTCTATTCTAATTTCTCCACTAATTCTTCTTTTTGTTATTTGCAAAATAATCTCTCAAGTGTTAGGTATTTGCACTATAGTCCCTGAAATTTTAAGTATTTACAATTTAGTACCTGGAGAAATATTTCTTTAAGTCTAAATCTCCTTACAATTTTTGACACATCTCCCCTATGCTTAGTCAAAATTCACCGCATGTCAAATTTAAGCTCATTTCTTGCCGCTGAAAATAATGCAAAATTTAGTTAAAGCCCTTTTGCAAAATTGAGTCATTCTGGGTATAATTGGGCCAAGATGAAGATTTGAAATATTAGAGAATAATGTCACAACTCCTAAAGGTGAAAAATGAAAATAAATTGACTCAAATTGAATTTTTTAGGCCCGATTCGAGATTATGCTTATGAAGGAATACACGACCCCAAATTGGATTTTTTAAATTTACGATGGCCAACATGAAAAGAGATTTAAAAGAAAAATATTGACTATTTTTATGTATTTTTGTGGCCTCAAATGTTATTATTTATTAAATATTTTCCTAATTTCTAAAAAAATACATAAAAAAATACAAAAAACATGAAATATTATTTTTTGTTCAAAAATGGTTGCCTAAGCTTGTCCAAGACTTTCAAAGTTGATTTTGTAATTTTCTCATTTTTTCTTGATTTTTTTATGAATTTTCGAAAATAAAAAATACCGAAAAATACTAAAAATATGAAAAATTATTTTTTGGTCAAAATTGGTTCCCTATGCTTGGCCAAGGTCCCCAAAGTTGATTTTTTGATTTTATGAATTTTTATAAATTTTTTTATTAATTTTTGAAAATAATAATGCTGAAAAATACTGAAAATATGGAAAATCATTTTTTGGTCAACTTTGGTTCCCTAGGCTTAGCCAAGGTCCCCAAAGTTGATTTTCTAATTTTATGAATTCTTATGGATTTTTCATTAATTTTAAAAAAAGAAAAGATAATTAAAAATCAAGTGTCAACAGCTGCCCCTCTTTGAAAGAAAGCTCGGTAGAGGTTCATTTGAAAGACGAGATGACACCTGAATCCGAATCGACTCAACCTAAGAAATAAAAAGAGTCGTGACATTTGATCTCCAATATCCCTCTTAGCAAATTTCGATCCAGACCCGATTTGAGCAGGCTTTCATACAGTGAGGGAGAGACAAAGAGGTAAGGGATTTACCTGCAACTTACCTACTCGTTGTATAGCTGTTGCCTGACATGAATGCTTTACCGAAAGTGGAATGAGAACCTAAGGATTCGTTATAAGAAAACCTTAGGGTGGTTGAACTTGAACCCGTATGGTAGGTCACCCCATGGTAGATTCCTAATGAAAGGATTCTACTGATTAAAATTGGATTGAAATTTGACCCGTATGGCAGGTCACCACATGGTAGATTCCTCGTGGAAGGATTCTACTGATTAAAACCTGATTGGGATTTGACCTGTATAGTAGGTCACTCCATGATAGAGTCTAACGAAAGGATTCTACTAATGAAACTTTGATTGAGATTTGACCTGTATGGTAGGTCATCCCATGAAAATGCCTGTAAGAAGGACTTTGTGCCTGTAGAAAGGACTTGGCGCCTGTAAGAAGGACTTTGGGTTGCCTGTAAGAAGGACTTTGGTTGCCTATAAGAAGGACTTTTGCGTTGCCTGTAAGAAGGACTTTGGGTTGCCTGTAAGAAGGACTTTTGTGTTCCCTGTAAGAAGGACTTTGGGTTGCCTGTAAGAAGGACTTTGGTGCCTGTAAGAAGGACTTTGGTACCTGCAGAAAGGACTTTGTATGCCTGTAAAAAGGACTTTGGTGCCTGTAGAAAAGACTTTGTGTGCCTGTAAAAAGGACTTTGTGTGCCTGTAGAAAGGACTTTTTGTGCCTGTAAGAAGGACTTTGGTGCCTGTAAAAAAGACTTTGGTGCCTGTAGAAAGGACTTTGTGTGCCTGTAAAAAGGACTTTGGTGTCTGTAGAAAGGACTTTGTGTGCCTGTAAAAAGGACTTTTGGTGCCTGTAGAAAGGACTTTTGGTGCTTGTAAAAAGGACTTTGGTGTGCCTGTAGAAAGGACTTTGTGTGCCTGTAGAAAGGACTTTTGGTGTCTGTAGAAAGGACTTTGTGTGCCTATAGAAAGGACTTTTTGTGCCTGTAAAAGGGACTTTGATGCCTGTAGAAAGGACTTTATGTGCCTGTAAAAAGGACTTTTTGTGCCTGTAAAAAGGACTTTATGTGCCTGTAAAAAGGACTTTTTGTGCCTGTAAAAAGGACTTTGGTGCCTGTAGAAAGGACTTTGTATGCCTGTACAAAGGACTTTGGTGCCTGTAGAAATGACTTTGTGTGCATGTAAAAAGGACTTTTGTGCCTGTAGAAAGGACTTTGTGTGCCTGTAGAAAGGACTTTTGGTGTCTGAGAAAAGGACTTTTGGTGTGCCTGTAGAAAGGACATTGTGCCTGTAAGAAGGACTTTTGTGTTTCGAAGGGTGCCATTCTAGGATCTGGGAATACCAGGAATCCTGTAGAAGCTCAAACCCAATTTAACTTACCTTGAAGGGTGCCATTATGGGATCTGAGAAGACCAGGAATCCTGCAGAAGCTCAAACCCAATTTAACTTACCATGAAGGGTGCCATTTCTGGGATTTGGGGAGACTAGGGATCCTGCAGAAGCTCAAACCCAATTTTATTTACCTTGAAGGGTGCCATTCTGGGATCTGGGGAGACCAGAAATCCTGCAGAAGCTCAAACCTAATTTTATTTACCTTGAAGGGTGCCATTCTGGGATCTGGGAGACCATGAATCCTGCAGAAGCTCAAACCCGACTTAACTTACCTCAAAGGGTTGAGGTTGAAAATATACCTGCCTGAGGATTTGGAAGAAACGCCTGGTGGTTTCTCGACGATTAGGCTTGTTTATTCAATAATCACCAAATGAATTTTGAGACCTAGGAAGGTAACTCGAATATCGGGAACTTGTTACCTGTTAGGTAATGTTAGAGGTAACATGTGCAAGCATTTTTATCAATGAGTTCATTGGTTCATACAAAACTATTTAGCTGAGTTTGCAATGATTAGAAGCAGTCTGTGTAATAACTCATGATGCGATCGATCAATATGTGGATCATGCAAAACTATTCTGTCGAGTTTGCATTACCAATTCTGTTCAAGGAGGTTATCATCGCATGAATACCTCGAATGTGATTTGAATGGGGGACTTTAATCCGAAAGGGCTTTCTCTCACTCTCAAGAAAGGTTGTTTATCCTGATTGTAGGATTTGAAAAGGAATCACTCGATCTTACCGTTATCATATTCAGTAAGGGTCTGAGTAATCTCGTAATTGGTACGATCACTCCGATCTAGAGGTCTTGATTATGACCATAATGTAGGCTGGGTCAAGACTTACCAAAGGGGACTCTTTTGAGTCAAGGGTATTGACAAAAAGGTTTTCATCATCTGCTCCGGGTTTACAAGTCAAGAACCCTGCAAAAATGAGAAAGAAATAGTCTTGCTCGTACCTTTTCGAGCGATGCTTTCAACTCTATGTTAATTCAAACGCCTTAATCAGAAAAGACTTTCATGGGCTGTAACGTAGGTTGGGATTGGGGACCAAGGAAGTGAAAGGCTTATTTTGGCCTAGGAAATATATGAGGTGGGCTTGACATTGGTGATCATCGCATCTTTGTCACCAGTTTCGACCTTCTTAAAATAGACTCCAAAAAACACCATCGTTATATGAGGAAAGTGTCAACTTCTGTTGATACCGTCGTTGTTCCCGGACGGTGTAAACTTCAACTGTATATTTTGCTATTTGACTCTTTCAAAGAATTTTCGTTCGCAATCAGATCCCATTGGGGATTTACTGAAGGAGATAGTATGTTTTCCTTGAGTTTTCAAAGACATTCAAAAATGAATATTGATTTGAATGGGCATTGGCCTTGCTTTTGACTGGCTTTTCTTCTTTTGGTCCCATTTTTTTTGCCTTTTTGTTTGTTCAGGAAAAGAATTTCTAAAAATTATGCCACATACACATGTATATCAAAGACTTAGCGCACTTGAAGAGTCGATTCGGGACTTCATGTAAACCCACTTCTTCTGAGTTCTTCTACCTTAAGGTGAGGCCATCTTCATCTTGGAATTAGCGGTGATCACCAATGAGGTTTTAAGAAACGAATATGTAGGCTCAATTGGGCGACGCAAAGGATGAAAGTGTATTGGATAGAGAAACGAATACTTTTCGTCATCCTAAGGCACTTGAATTATCTTGCGAGGTCAAGAGCAAAGAATCACTCAAAAATTGATGTTAGTCTGAGCAAGAAAATTTCCAACTATTTACCTCGTGAAATTGCTGGGACTACGCTCATTTGGCCCCGATGTGGGGTGGTTCTTGACAGGGGTTACAAAATGAAATCATCGCTCAAATAGGTTATCAATGGTTACCTATAGTGTTTAGGATAGAGAAATGAATGCCCCCTTCCCTTCGGCTATCGTATCTTTCGCGAGAAAACCCATTGCCTTGAGGAATGCGGAAATTGTTTAGCACACAACTCACTATGGATTGAAACGTAGGATGTGTGTGGGAATGGCTTGCCTTTAGTCATCTTGTCATGCCCTATTCCACACATTCGATGCATCATGTGTAGTTTACACTCCAAGTCAGAATTGGTAAAATAACCATGTAGAAGAATCATGCATAATTCATGGGATGTGCAAATACAATGCGGATGTGTCAATTTTTAAGCATCATGCGTGTTTACGAAACGTGCAAGTGTATCAAGAATGAGAGAATTCGAATTGCCCCTGGGCATGTGGGCAGATCGAGTAAATAGGGAGCCTATTCCTTAAGTCGAGGAGTGGTCTGTTTCTGACTTTGCCCCTGCACAATAATATGCATTGGTGAAGTGAAGCACTTGGGCCTTGTTGACGATCGTCACGGTCATCGATCGAATGCCCCAATTTGCCCCCATTTTCATTAGAACGGATCCTTTTAGATGATCGTAATTTTCCTTTTGGAGTTGTCTCCTTTAACACGTTAAATGTTAGTGTAAATATTTCTTGTAAAAAGGAAAAGAGACGAGTTAGTCAGTATCAGAAGGGATAAATTGGAAACGATACTGATTTACCCTTCGTCTTGAATGCCCTGCACAAGTCTTTTACCAGTTTTGCTGGATTAAATTTTCCTGACTTTTGTTGGACGCTTTATCATTAAGTCAAGATTGTGGTAAAATACTGACTTCGGTATTGTTCGTCGAGTATTCCTATTTCTTACTGCAAAAAAGAAACATGCAAAAGATTGTGTTATTCATTTACAACATTTACAAAATTTCCCGACTTTGGGGATCGAACTTGAACCGCCTCGAACCGTGGTCATTCTCCACGCCATTAGGTCCATTGGACCGTAGGCGTCCATGGGGCTTTCCTTTCAAAGGTTAATCCTTAGGGATAACGCGGCCTTGTTGCATTGCATTGGGCCGTTTCCTGTTACTGCACTTCTCAAGGCAAGTTGTAATCCCTGTTAAGAATGGAGTAAAACAATTCAGGACTCGAGATGGTCATGGGCAAATTAGAACGATACAGAATTACCCATCTATGAGATTGCTCGTGTCTTTCGCTCGTATTCCCTTTTTGCTTGAAGCTGTCTATCCAGTGATAACGTCCACAGATCAATTTGCCCCCAATTTAGTCTGACTAGGGAATTTTGTTTTTGGGTATGACTGTATTCTCGGGTTTTTTTGCAAATTCCTGAAAATAAAAGGGATTTAATTTAAAACTGGAGCAATTCGAGGATAAATTGAAACGATACGGAACTACCTTTCGGGTTTACGCAGATTTGTACTAGCCATTAATTATTATTATTTTTTTTTGAGTTTGGTGCGGTAACGGTTCCGAGCATTTAATAGGGGCAAGGGAAACCATCATTCCTCGCTTGTGCATTAATTTCGGACATCAATAAAAGTAGAAGACGTGCAAGGAAATGAAGCATATGCATTCGTCCAGGATTGATCTTTCTTCCTTTGTAGGCTCCTCAGTGATTAGCTAGCTCCGTTCTGGATCAGGTACACATCGGCCATGTTGAAAGTCCTGTGATCACCAGCTTCGAAATACGGGCTCCATGTACATTACAGCCCCGGTGCCTCATCAACATCAAACTGGTTGATCATGGCGGCGATCTCGTCGTCGACGCTACTTGCACGGTGGTGATGCATCTTCTCTTCCTCGGAAGGCATCAATACTGGCTCCATAGGCTCGGTCTTTTCGTACCTCGTTCCAACAGAACTTGATCATGTTATGAACTGATCTAACTCACCTCTTAAACGAGCATTTTCGACCTTCAGATATTGCCTTTTGTCGAGGGTGAGAAGGCTATTGCAGTTGGGACATGTGGCGGAGTTAAAAGCTTCTTTATACATCTTGTTCTCCGCTCGGAGCTTTTCATTTTCAGCTCTTAAGAACTCGGCCTCATTGCGCTCATATCGAGTCTTCATTCGGGTTCGCCTATTTTAAAACCAGAACTTGACTTGCGAAGGTTCAAGCCCTAGCTCTTGGCTCAGTTCCACTCTTTGTTTGCCGTCTGGCATAGGGCACATTCTGAAGAAATCTTCAAGCCTTTGTATTTGCTCTTCAGTGTGGCGACGATAACGCTTCCTTTGACTCTTACTATTGTTGTCTTTATCCTTACCGAGATCTTGGACGTCGTCGGTGGAAGGGCCAGGCTCCATGGTCTAAATCCCAAACATGGCCTCGAACTCTTCTTCTCCCATATTCAGCAAGTAACGATAACTCTCGAGAGTGTTGGGTTGAGACATCTCCGACTGGTTAATGGTTTCTCAAGGTTTGCAACCTCTCCTTGTATTTTCAACCTCTCTGGATTTTTCTGAGCGACCGCGTATGCTTTAGACCCCTCTTCTTAGCACGAATGAGGATTATCAAGAGGACATCTCCTTTAAAATTAGACATGGGTTTGGCAACTGTATTGCCTCTCTCGAGCGTTCTGTCTTTCTCAATTTTCTTTTCATCGTATCTCTCACCCAGCTCATCTCCTTCCGTCTTTTCATGGTAGAGGGCCCATGTTGTTGTCTCCACCGTCGATTTATTGGCGAGTTCTCCAATAAAGACGAGTCGCATCTCCTTTTCTGTCGAAAATGTCTTTGTCTCCCACTCAGCTCGCCTTTTCATCCTTTCTTTTTTCAAAGTGGTGGCGTCCTGTCCAACTTTTCCGCAGAGATGTCGGATTTGTTTAGCTCGAGGTCGCCGCCTGACTGGAATTCGAGCCAGCGAGGGTGTTGCCGATAGAGAATGGCAGATAGGGAAGTTTGGCCGATAAAGACTGCCCCTGTGAAATCAATATTTAACTTGGAGCAGATTATCATCTTCGCATTCCAATCCTTCGCTTCACCTCTCTCCTCTTCTCTTTCATATTCTGCTTGTCAGTCTAGATTCTCTCCTCAATCTTGGAACGATAATGGCCAGTCTTCCCACGCAGATCTTCCCAACTGAAGTTATGTTCAAATGGGAAAGACTTTACCATCTTCTTGGACGAGGCTATATTTACATAGCCCATCATCCGAGTATCGAAGCTGAGATTCTCGGTCTGTTCAGGGAGATAAATGCTTCTTCGGTTGAAGGTACCAACTTGGAGAGAGAATACATGGCGTTCCCACACGTCTTTATCAATTTTCTGGAGGCTTGCCGAAACACCCATGAGACGGTCACCTTAGCCCGCGTCGCGAAGGCTCGCTACCAGGATCAATCTGAATGCTTGGAGTTCGCAGAACGCTCAGTTGCTCGATACAAGGAGGCTGTGAAGTTTGCTGAGGAGCGGATCTTGCTGTTGGTTCACGAGAGAGAGAAGCTGGTGGAGCGCTTAGCTTTGAATCAGACGTACTTTGAGCATGACCCGAGGGATGTTGTAATGAAGTTCAGATGTGAGTGGCTGGAGGAGAGACTTGATGATCTAACGGCGGATATAGCCTTCGAGAGAGATCTGATTGACAACTTAAAACTCGCCATTGAACACCATGAGATGAATGCAGCCAAGCACAAGGAGAAATGTACCCGGCTGTTCTTCAAGATTGCAGATCTTGAATCCCAGATTGCTTAGTGTAGACAAAGCATCAACTTCATGGAGAGTCAGTTAAACTCTTTTGTGATGCTTATTAGGGCTCAATTTGGCTTTACTTTTCCTCCCTAGTGAGTTGTTGTAAAACTCGTTGATGAATGGAATGAAAGGAAAGTTTCGCATGTTTGTACTTTAATTTCCCAGCTATCTTTTCTTCAGTATAGCATGATGGAATGATCTGAGGTACTGGAAACACTGAGGCTTGACATTCTTCTTGATGTTCTTGTTAGCAGCGGTAGACGATGATTAAAGAAGCATTCGGCGGTGGCCCCCACTAGTCACCTTGAGCCCTGCAAGCTAGTCGCGTGAATTATTACATATACGACTACTCGGTCAGTGTGCCAATAAATGAATTAGGTCACCTGTTACGTGCCCCCACTTCACCCATACTTTGTTTCTTTCGGCGTCCACTCGTTTGTGTGGGTTGCCTGTAGCGTTAGCAGAAATGCCTGTGGGGCATGTTTATTAACGAAGCACCGGTCCTCAAAAGTTCTCCACGTGGTTCGAATCCGAGAAAGATAAGAGGCAAGCCTTTGGTTAATTTAATCAGAAAGGCGTTGCGAGGTCGGGTCAACATACTTGCTACATAGTTTTTTACTATACAGTCTATGCTTCTCCCAAAGAAGTACAGGAATCCCCCAATACATTAAGGATGCCCCTATGCCTGATCGGGATAAATCCATCGCCGTATCAGAATACATAGCCCATACATGCTCACTAATGGATACGTTTCTAACTCCGAGATGATTGACCTCTTTGCATGCCCCCAGGGTCAAGGGATCGGCAATTTTCGTATTTTCGTATTTCTGAAAATAATTCCTGGTGTGCATTATCGAACCTAATTTTGCTCCCGTCTGGGGTACCTACGATTCCCTGCAAAAGTAAAGGACATAATCAGTATGTGATCCAAGAGAGGTCACTCCTATATTAGTCTAATTTTGTTTTTTCATTTTAAAGAAATTAGACAGAAAATTTTTAGGAGGACATGGGTAAATTTCTCAAAAAGGATTTTCTTGTAGATTTTATAATTTGAATAAAAATGTGATAAAATCCTTTAACATTTAGCAAACTTCCCGAATGAATTTTCTTCTTTTATTAGAATGAATTTTCAGGGGTAAATTTGTCAAGAAAATCTTATTTCTATTGAAGCAGGAAAGACGTGACAAAATCCTTTATTATTCAACAAAATTCTCCAGAGAGATTTTTCGCATTCATTTTTTCAAAAATGGGACACCAATTTAATTTTTATTTTCCTTTAAAAAAAATGATCACGATGTTAAGTTCAAAATTTGACTGAAACCTAGCATGGACCAACCGAAAATAAATGCAAGATAGAGTTAGAGAACTTACTTTACCTTGAAAAAAATGCAAATCACATAGACATGCACATGAATCGTGAGTTTAAATTTTAGTCTAGCTATCCTAAAGACTCACAAATTGAAGCGAAATACTTACGGCAATGCGACAATCTCGCACACATAATCGAGATTAGCCGTGATCTCACGACGTAACCAGGATTTGCCGAGCCTTTCCACTTCGGGTGCTCGAGTCAAAAATTATAACCCCCGCTTCAGTAATCTTACCAAGCCTGAGGCCTAACTTTTAAAACTCATTTTTGAAAAGAGGTTCGGGATTGAATCTGGACTAACTTTCGACGTGATCTCACGGCGAACGCTGGAACCAAATCACAATACCATCCTAAAACTAGTGGCCCAGGTCTGGCCACGGGATGTGTGTGATGTAGTGCTAAAGTAATTAATCATGCACAACAATTAAATGCAAACACCTCTTCAAAAATGCGCAAATTAAACCATAATTTTCACACACCAAGCCTGCAAAACAAGGGGTTAGTTACAAACACTCCACCCCTTATAACTCCCATCTGCAAAAACATTTAACACTTAAAGAGTGAGTTCCAAGTAATTGCTAAATCAAATGAATTTCCATGAAATTTTTCAAGCCTTGGTCCACTAGGTTCTTAAGTCTTTTTCGAAAATTAAGAACAAAGTCCCCAGTGGAGTCGCCAAGCTGTCGCGACCCTAAAAATTTTTCGATTGGTGAAAAAATTTCCAGGTTAACAGATTATCAGGTTGATTAAATTAATTAACCTAATACAGACCCTCCCAAGTCCTACCGAATCGCAACTTTGATTTTTTATTCAAATCATTTTAGAGTTTGGAGTCGCCACTAATCATTTTTGGTAGGTTGATTAGAAACTTAAGTAAATTAGCGGGAGAACTAAATTACTTCTACGAACCAGATTCTGGGTTTGGGGACTTGGTTACACTAGTTAATTAAAACTAATGCCCTTTCGGTATCTTAATTTCATGATTATCTTAATTTAGCAACTCAAGCTTGGTTTATTCCTAAGGTTCTAGTGAGGTGACCTTTTTTTTTGTATTTTCACTTTTTAGATGGAATGCATATGAATGACATTTTTTGGTATTTTCAAATCATTAAAATTCTCTGAAGCTGTAAGGGGGCGTGAACTAACGATTTCTGTGCAATGTTACGACCTCCAGCAGGTGGCTCGGCTTACTCATTCTGGGGTTTAATGGTACAGCAATTAAATTACAGAAAATTAAATTGCAATAAATAAAGGACCTCCAACGGGTGACTCGGCCTTGGCTCGGCCTACCCATCGTGGGGTTTGATGGTACAGAAATTAAATTACAGGAAATTAAATTGCATTAAATAAAGGACCTCCAACGGGGGACTCGGCCTTAATTCGGCCTACCCATCGTGGGGTTTAATGGTACTGAAATTAAATTGCATTCAATAAAGGATCTCCAATGGGGGACTCGGCCTTGATTTGGTCTACCCATCGTGGGGTTTAATGGTACTGAAATTAAATTACAGGAAACTAAATTGCATTAAATAAAGGACCTCCAACGGGGGACTCGGCCTTGGCTCGGCCTACCCATCGTGGGGTTTAATGGTACTGAAATTAAATTGCAGGAAATTAAATTGCATTAAATAAAGGACCTCCAACGGGGGACTTGGCCTTGATTCGGCCTACCCATCATGGGATTTGATGGTACCGAAATTAAATTGCAGGAAATTAAATTGCATTAAATAAAAGACCTCCAACGGGGGACTCGGCCTTGGCTCGGCCTACCCATCGTGGGGTTTGATGGTACAGGAATTAAATTACAGAAAATTAAATTGCAGAAAATAAAAGACCACCAGTGGGTGGGTCGGCCTTCCCATTTTGGAGTTTGATGGTGCAAGAATTAAATTGCAGAAAATTATAGTACGAATGCGACATATGGATATGGAGACATATGAGTACGACATGACATAATCGAGATTTAAATCAATTCATTTGGGTAACGAAATTCTTGAAGATTTTAATAGGTAGGATCGTTACCTGATTTGAAGAATTTGATGGCCGAATTCGAACCTCGTATCGCCTTGTGGATTAAGATTGCGGCTCGAATGACGGGGATGAACTCTTGATTTATGTTGATCGATGAAGGAATTGGTGATGATAACTCCCTAGTTTTAAACTCCCATCATCTTCAAAATTCTCTCTTTTTGGTATTTTTTTTCTCTCAAATTTTTCTTCAATCTCCCAAAACCCTCTCAAACATTAAAAATTTTTTCCAAAAAATCCCCCCTCCAAGCTCTTTTCTTCCTCCTTTTATAAGCCACTCATTTATCTCCCATTCTAATTTCTCAACTAACTCTATCTCCCATTCTAATTTCTCCACTAACTTTTCTTCATTTTCATCTTCCTTTCTCTATTTCTATCTCACATTCTAATTTCTCCACTAACTCTTCTTCATCTTCATCTTCCCTTCTTCATATCTATCTCCCATTCTACTAACTCTTCTTCATCTCCATCTTCCATTCTCTATTCTCATCTTATTTTCTCTATCTACTTTTCTCCATCTTCTCTTCTCCATCTCCTCTTCTCTATCTCCTCTTCTCCATCTTCCCTTCTCTATTCTAATTTCTCCACTAACTCTTCTTTTTGTTATTTGCAAAATAATCTCTCAAGTATTAGGTATTTGCACTCTAGTCCCTGAGATTTTAAGTATTTACAATTCAGTCCCTGGAGAAATATTTCTTTAAGTCCAAATCTCCTCACAATTTTTGACACACCTCCCCTATGCTTAGTCAAAATTCACCGCATGTCAAATTTAAGCTCATTTCTTGCCGCTGAAAATAATGCAAAATTTAGTTAAAGCCCTTTTGCAAAATTGAGTCATTCTGGGTATAATTGGGCCAAGATGAAGATTTGAAATATTAGAGAACAATGTCACAACTCCTAAAGGTGAAAAATGAAAATAAATTGACTCAAATTGAATTTTTTAGGCCCGATTCGAGATTATGCTCATGAAGGAATACACGGCCCCAAATTGGATTTTTTAAATTTGCGATGGCCAACATGAAAAGAGATTTAAAATAAAAATATTGACTATTTTTATGTATATTTGTGGCCTCAAATGTTATTATTTATTAAATATTTTCCTAATTTCTAAAAAAATACATAAAAAAATACAAAAAATATGAAATATTATTTTTGTTCAAAAATGGTTGCCTAAGCTTGTCCAAGACTTCCAAAGTTGATTTTGCAATTTTCTCATTTTTTCTTGATTTTTTTATGAATTTTCGAAAATAAAAAATACCGAAAAATACTAAAAATATGAAAAATTATTTTTTGGTCAAAATTGGTTCCCTAGGCTTGGTCAAGGTTCCCAAAGTTGATTTTTTGATTTTATGAATTTTTATAAATTTTTTTTATTAATTTTTAAAAATAATAATGCTGAAAAATACTGAAAATATGGAAAATCATTTTTTGGTCAACTTTGGTTCCCTAGGCTTAGCCAAGATCCCCAAAGTTGATTTTCTAATTTTATGAATTTTTATGAATTTTTCATTAATTTTAAAAAAGAAAAGATGATTAAAAATCAGGTGTCAACACCCTCGCCTTCTTCACCTTCTTCATTCTCCTTTCTTTCTTTTTCTCTTTTCTTCTATAATGGACACACAACAACATGACTTTTCAGCCATAGATTTCTTGCCAAGGTTAGGATTTCTTCTCCTTCTACAGCTTGCCCAGCGGTTTAGGCTGGTCTTTTGCTTCCAGCCCTATGGTGCTAGTGTTGTTATCTTTTTGTTCGGGTCTAGAGATGTCGGTTTCTTTGTGCAGAGACCTAGCAGGTGTCTCCTTTTTTCTTTTTTTCAACAATGGCAGGAGATGATCCATAGAAGGGGGTGATCATGGGTGATGGTTCTGGAGCAATGCAAGCCGTGGGTTTTGTGGGCTCCAGCAGTATCAAGGGTGTTGTCTCTTTCCCAACGAGACTGTTTGATGAAAAATTAGAAGGAGCTCTAAATTTTCAGATTTGGTGAAAGACTATTCTTGTCTATTTAAAAGGTATGGGTAAGGCTAAATACTTGACCAATTTGTCTCTTGAGTCCACCGACACTAATTATTTGAGTTGGGAGATTGAAGAGAATCAAATCTTCAGAATTCTCTTAAATTTCATGGATTGTAAAGTTGAAGTTATGATTGCTAATTGTCGAACGGCTCGAGATGTGTGGAATCGTTTGACTATGTTATATTCAAACACCAATAACAAATCTCGTGTGTGTGATGTGTTGAAGAAATTATTTCAACTTAATCAGAAAGAGCGGTCTATTCAAGAGTTTTATACTAAGTTTTAAGCTCTATTTGATGAATTTGATTTGTTGTGGCCAATTCCAACTAGTTCTGATGAGATGATTGCACAAAGGGAGCAGCTTGGTATTATGTGTTTTTTGTTAGGTCTTCATCCTAGACTTGAGTCAATTAAAAATCAGATCCTCTCTAAGAGGGTTATCTATTCCCGAGGTCTATAATCTGCTAACTAGCATTACCATTGGGGCTCATACTTCGTTTGTGCAACCAGAATCTAGTGACAAGTCTGCCTTGTTCTCTTCTTTTCGGATTGGTGGATCACTTGGTGGTTGTGGAGGCGGCAGCAGTCGAGGTGGGTATGAAGGTCGTGGTGTAGTAGGACCAACGCGTTTGTTATTATTGTGGTATTCCCAGTCATCTAATGAGCAACTATTATAAACTGGACGGTTATCCGAGTAGTAACAAGGTGGCCAGTGCTTCAGTACCTACATCTTCTGACATCCAGGAGTCCTCTCCTGTTTTCAAGAGGAGAATGATTAAGATGACTGATGAGGAGTTTGCATGGTATACTCAGTTTCAAGTGGACGGATAGGCTTGTACTGCTACATATGCACAGAAAGTAACTATACGGCATGTGTTTCCATGTCTCGTGGCAAATGGATTGTTGATTCTGGTGCTTCAGATTACCTCACAAGGACGGTAGGTAATCTCACAACGTATTCCTCTTCATCACATGTTAGTGCTATTATTATGGCGGATGGCTCTTTAGCAATCATAAAAGGGAGCGGTACTTCCTGTCTTACATCCGATTTAACATTGTCTTTTGTACTTTATGTTTTGAATTCACCTTTTAATCTACGATCGATTAGTCAGATCACAAAACAATTGAATTGTTCAGTCTCATTTTTTCTTGGTGGTTGTGTTTTCCAAAATCTTTTTACGAGAAAGGCCATTGGTAGAAGAAGGGCCGAAGGAGAAGTCTATGTTATTGAAGCCACACCTCTGTCAGTAACCTGCTCTACCACATCCTCTCATCCATATGAGATTCAATGTCGTCTCGATCATCCATCTCCTACCAGCCTCGAGAGATTATGTCCTTAATTTAAGAATGTTTCCTTTGAATGTGAGTCGTGTCAGTTTGCTAAGCACTATCATGTGCGTTATTTTCCTAGAGTCAATAAAAGAGTGCCAGCTCTATTTGAGTTAGTCCATTCAGATGTATAGGGTCATTGTCCTATCGTGTCAAAGCCTGGCTTCAAATATATGTAACCTTTATTGATGGCCATTCACAGATGACATGGGTCTATTAATGAAAAATCGTTCTGAGGTGTTCCAAATTTTTTTTGTGAATTTTATACTAAAGTTTGAACTCAATTCTCCACTTTTGTTAAATGTTTGTGCAGTCATAAAGGTTGGGAATATTTATCCTCTCAATTCATATCATTTCTTTCCCATAATGGTGTTATCCATCACATTTCTTACCTTGATACACCTCAACAAAACGGTGTAGTAAAATGAAATAATAGGCATCTGTTAGAGGTTGCTTGTGCTCTCTTGTTCTAGCACAATGTTCCTAAGTCATTCTGGGCGGATGCAATTTTGACCACTTGTTACCTTATCAATCATCTTCCCTTTGTTATTCACAATGGAGAAATCCCTTTCCATGTATTGTTCCCTACTAAATCTCTGTTTCCTCTCTTTCCCACTATATTTGGTTATGTGTGTTTTATTCGTGATACGTGACCTCAGATTTCTAAACCCGA
The DNA here is from genome assembly GCA_016432845.1 of Psidium guajava. Lineage (NCBI taxonomy): Eukaryota > Viridiplantae > Streptophyta > Magnoliopsida > Myrtales > Myrtaceae > Psidium > Psidium guajava. The sequence continues at coordinate 17,131,371 of CM028225.1, forward strand.
CCATAAGTCTCTTTGTTGTATTTTTCTAGGCTATGCTCAGCATTAGAAAGGTTATTGTTGTTTTTCTCCTGATTTAGGTGGCTATGTTGTCTCTGTAGATGTTACCTTCCATGAGTCTTAGTCCTATGCCACCAAGGATGATTCTCCATCTACTTTCTTGGAGGATGTCCTGGTCCATTGTCCTTTGTCTAGTCCTACCTCTAAGAAACCATCCATACCCACAAACGAATCCACTGACGTGTGGTGTGGTCATGTGCATCATTGGCGATCGGCTCCTCTGATTTCTTTGACCCCGTCCAATGTGCCTTCTGCGGACTCGTTAGATCCTCCGTTGGATGTATCTTTGTAAGCTATTGGTTGTAAATGGGTTTATACTATCAAGGATAATTCGGATGGCTCACTTGCTCACTTGAAGGCTCATCTTGTTGCTAAGGGATATGCTCAAAAATATGGTGTTGATTATTTTGAGACTTTTTCCGTGGTGGCTAAAATGGCATTCGTTCGGTTATTTATTTCTCTAGCAGCCTCCCATGATTGGATCCTCCATCAGCTTGATTCAAGAATACTTTCTTGAATGACTATCTTGACGAGGAGGTATATATGGAGCAACCTCCAGGGGTGTGTTGCTCAGGGGGAGTCTCGTAAGGTCTATCGGCTTCGTAGCTCCTTATATAGTCTCAAACAGTTACCTCGTGCATGGTTTGGTAGGTTTACTACAGCTGCTGTACAGGATTTTAGCACGAAGCAGAATACTAAGAATAGTTCTGTTTTCTATCATACTTCTCTTGCAGGTTGTATCCATGTGGTTGTATATGTGGATAATATTTGTGATCACTGATAGTGACTTAACAGGCATCTCTAGGCTCAAGGAGTTCTTGTACAGTCAATTTTAGACAAAGGACCTTGGTCCTTTGGGATATTTTCTTGGTATTGAGGTTTCTAAATCTAAGAATGGTGTTTTTTCTATCTCAAATAAAATATATGTTAGATTTATTGCAGGATATAGGGCTTTCTAAGGCAAAATATTGTGAGTTCCCTATGATCCCTGGTGACAAGCTCATGCTGCTAGAAGGGGCACCGATTCTAGAGCCAGAGAGGTATCGTAGATTAGTGGGAAAACTCAATTATCTCACTATGACCAAACTCGATATTGTCTTTCCAGTCAGTGTTGTTAGTTAGTTTACAGTTGACCTTTGTGTTCCTCATTGGGAAGCCGCTCTGCAGATTGTAAAGTATTTGAGAAGAACCCTGGCAAGGGTGTTATCTATCAAAATCATGGATATTCTCGCATCGAAGCATTCTATGATGCAGATAGGCTAGATATCCTACTAATAGGCTATCTACATCTGGTTTTACTATATTTATGGGTGGTAACCTTGTCTCGTGAAAGAGTAAGAAGCAAGATGTGGTTACTCAGTCTAGTTGTGAAGCAGAATATCACTTAATGGCAAGTACAACTATTGAGATTACGTGGTTGCAACAGATTTTGACTGAAATAGGTTATTCCATTGTTTGCCCTTCTAAATTATGGTGTGATAATTAGTCAGCCCTACATATTAGAGATAATCCAGTTTTTCATGAGAGGACTAAACATATAGAAGTTGCTTGTCACTTTGTCAGAGATGTTTTGCTCAAAAACATCATTGAGTTTGGATATATTTGGACCAGTGACAACTTGCAAATATTCTTACAAAATCTACTACTATAAAGAGGATAGGGTTTATTTGTAATGAGTTGGGCATGGTGAATATCTATGCTTTAGCTTAAGGAGGAGTGATAAGTCACGTAGACTTTCCCCCCTCTCTTTCTTTTATTTTATTTATTGCTTTATGGTTGTTTATTGGTGTCTTGGGCTTGGCCCAGCTAATGTAATAAGCTATTATTTATTATAAATACATAGATGTGTCCCTAACCTAGGGACATACTGTTTTCTTTTCTCATTTTCTCTCTCTAACGCCACTCTCTCTTCTCTCCCTCTTCTCTGCCAATTTCAATAAGGCATGGCAAGAAAAGAGCAACTACAAGTTTGTTGAGAAGCTTAAACGTTGCCCTTGGAATAATTTTCTTTTTTGGATGTGCAAGAAGCAGTCCTATAACCGTGAGGGACAGAAGTTTCAATAAGGGGATTATTGCACTTAGCAAATCTTGTGCTGGTTTGCATACCGTCGTGGTATACTTCAACCAACACTCGAAACGTCTTTTCTTCGAGCACCCTTTGGCTACCTCAAAAACAATGTTGCATTATGGATGAATCACCAGAATTTTCCCCTTGAAATGCATCAAAGAAGAGATCTGTTAAAGAAAAGAATAAAAAAGTCTCTTGAAAGGAGCTGTTTCTAAGCTTTCGAAAGGATATTCTAAGTCCGAAAAAGAAATCAATCAGACACTTGGAGGGTTAATGATTACTCGAAATACAAAGCAAATATATCGAAATGCAGCGCCTTTTCTTAAGCTAAAGTACTTCTGCAGATCAAGAACAGAGAGGCTAAAGTAAAATCCATCCACGAGAAAGATTAAAGACGTGATTGAATCAACACTAACTGACAAACTACACCATGAATTGCAATTACAAACCACTATCGGATTCAGGGTCTATTAGAATCTCACGAACGAATTGAAGCATAAGTAAAGAATGACGTAGATGGTGTGACTTTCGGTAATTTTAAACTTAAGCATAGGAATTTCACATGGACTCTCTGTATCCCCTACAATATTTCGCCTCCGAGACCGAACAATTAATAAAACCACTGTAATTAATAAACAACAGAACATCCTAAGGTTGAGAAAATATTGCGTATATAAATGGTAGAGCTGAGATGGTCTAGCTCACCATTCACTGAGTGACACGTGGCAATTGGGCCTCACTTGTCAAATGTTTTTAAAATGCGTGGGTAACGCCTTCTCTCTCCTATCTCATCAAATTTCTCCATGACACCTTCTCCCTCCCAAATCGAACGCCCTAGCAGTTCTGATGAACGTGTCTGCCTCATTCCTCCTACAACACTTTGCTCGCTCTCTCCCTCCCGACTTAAGCGGGCTCTACTCTCTCTCTCGCTCTTTACTTGCGGCTGAGCTTTGCCCTCTCTAGTCCAACAAAACAGGCCGCCACCTTTACCTCGGTCGTCTCCAAATCGCCGCTAATCTCTCCTTCTCCATCTTTGTCCCTCTCAACTCACCACCCGAGAAGCCCTAGCTTTGCTCTCCCTCTCCTATCACACGATGAATGGTGAGCTGGACCACGTCAGCTCTACGAAGTCTGTATGCAATATTTTCTCGTCATTTGCTTGTTTTGACCCTGAACTCTTGAGCCCATCCTAGCCCGCGTTGCTCGTACTCGACCCAGACGCAGAGTCACTGTTTCTGCGATGATGGCAACTGGGTAATTGTTGGTTTGTTGTTCTTTGTTCGGTTGCTGAGAAATCGTGAGAAATTTCACTCTACTTAGTTTGGCACTATGGAGCATTTGTTCTTTTACATTCTTTTTCTCTAGGTTGTTCCTCTTCTGCCTTTTGCTTCGAGAAAAGTGCTGTCAATTCTCAAGACTATAAATTTGCAAGTTTGGGACGCTTGGGTATTTCCTCAAGACTTATTTCAGCTGAATGAAGAGTATTTTCTCCGTCAAGAACTAGGAAAGTTTGAAACTTTAGACTGTTTGATATGTTAAGATTTAGCTGAGCCAACTTACCTTTCCCCTTATCTTGCCAAGCAAATGAAACCCGCTGTTTCTATCACAAAGTGTTTTGTCAGTTCTTACTTAGTGATTTGTGCATTGGTTTTAATTCTGCCTTAGCTCTGGTTATCGACTTTTCTTTTTCCTATTTCACTATGAGCAAAAGAGTGAAAGAGGTTCTTCCTCCGGCTCTTACCTCTACTTCAGACCCACCTCCAATCTTTGATGGAACGACGAGGTTTACTTAGGACAGCATTATTATACCCAATGAATTATACCATTCATAAGTCTAAAAGAGCTTCTCTCCCTATCTTACTACAGATTATAATCTCTTACACATGCTCGTTCGTGCAGTGTGTGTGGATCACCTGGATCTGTAAGGTTGTTCTCTCTCTATCTCTCTCTGTCTCTCTCTATCTCTCTCTCTCCCCAAACAATTATATCGTGCTGTTAACAAAAAGAAAGATGTGTATAGTCGTGTTCCTTCTCTCAGTTGGTATTTCTGGTGCAGAGTTTCGATTCGTAGGTTATGCACCTTGCTGTTCACAAAGAAATGTATCACGACAACTATATGAGTAACCACAGCCTCAACTTTTTCACAACTAGATTGTTATCCCTAATCATTTTCCAAATCAACAGAGATAGTACCAGCACTCGAACCCCGCCTACGAATGTTGGCACGTCGTGCCTCATAAATCAAGTGAATAAGACCGAAACTATGGAACTGAAGATGACAACTTATGTCTAGATCTCAACGAGCATTGTGCAGTGAGCCATGTCCAGGCTTGACTCGGAACGAGCGGTGGCACGTGCGAATTGCTCTGAAGGGTCGAAAATGAGGGGACTCGGGACGAAGGGCTAGGGCTTGGACCTCCAACAGCGGAGGCGTTTGTCGGACTTGCAAGGGTCGTGAGTCGATTCAGGAGGGAGACGTGAGACAGGGGAGGGAGAGCAAAGCTAGGGCTCCTCGGGTTGTGAGTGGGGAGGGACGAAGATGGAGTAGGAGAGTTTAGTGGCAATTTAGCAATGGCCGAGGTAATGGTGTGTTTTGTCGGACTAGAGAGAGCAGAGCTCCATTGCGAGTAGAGAGCGAGAGAGAGAGAGAGAGCAGAGCGTCGTAGGAGGGATGAGGCAACAGCGGAGGTGGAGACATTAGTCGAACTTGCTAGGGCGTCGTTCAATTTGGGAGGGAGAAGGCATTGCGGAGAAATCTAGTGAGATAGGAGAAAGACAAGGACGGGATAGGAGAAGTAAGACGTCGCCCACGTGTTTCAAAAAAAAATTGACAAGTGGAGCCCAATCGCGTCGTGTCACTCAGTGAATGGTGAGCTGGATCATATCAACTCTACAAAGTCTATATGCCCTATTTTCTTAGCCTTTTCTACTTTTCGTCCTGAGTCCTGAGGTGAAAAACGGGGATCTGGATCCCCTGCCATAGCTATTCTATGGCAGGGGTGACATACTTCTAAATCCAGCCGTCCATTCTCATCCGGCGGTTCACAGCGTGCCACGTTATCCGGAGGAAGCAGCCAAAAAATTTTCGCGCGATTAGGTGTTACTGTAGCGTTTTTGAAATTTTTTTTAAAATTAATTTCAGATCTCACTTTTTTCTCTCTCCCCTCAAAATTCTCTCTCCCCCCTCCCAGACTCCTCGACGAACACCTCCGTCGTCACTACCTCTTCTCTCTCTCACTCGTCGGTTCACCGTCTCAACTCGCCTCGCTCCTAGATTTCAGATCTCGCCGTCTCAACCGTCGCTAGCTCTGCTCTCTCTCGCTCCTCAATCTTGACTTGCGAAGCAAAATTTCCCTCTGGGATTCGATTCCCTCTCTCTCCCCTTTGCCTCGATGCCCATGACGCTCCGACCAAATTTTCGACCTCCCCTGTCGCTGCCGAGGTTGGGAACGCCGACCAGGCTGACGCCCACAACGATTTTCGTTTCTACCTCCCCCGATGCCGCCAAAGCAAAATTTCCCTCTGGGATTGCCTTCTCAGCTCGCCTTCCTCCGACGAGCGCCTCCGCCGTCGCGAGCTCTGCTCTGCTCTTTCCCCCTCCCGACTCAAGCGGGCTCTGCTCTCTCTCGCTCCTCAATCTTGACCCGCGAACCAAAATTTCCCTCTGGGATTGCCGTCTCAGTTCGCCTCCCTCGGACGAGTCCGTCGCCCTTCCCCGCTTGCCGCCTCGCATCGTCCGTCGCCTCCCTCGCCTTGGAAGACAAGCTCCGAGTGTTGGAAGGAAGGTCAGGAACCCCATTTGTAGGTACTGTGGATTTTTTTTCCCTGTTAGTGCTCATTTTGACTTTGGAGGTCATATAATAAAATTCTGTTTGAAATTGTTGTTATCATTGTGACCGGGTGGATATTATTATGGAAGATCAGATTCCCTCCAGAGTACCCGTATAAGCCCTCGTGAATCACATAATTTTCTTTTAGATAGAGTCCTCTTTTATTTTAATGGTGTTCAATGTCTGCACCTTCTTGAACTAATAGATATTCTTATTCGAAGTGCAACATAGCGGCACGCTGCTTTTGTGTATTGTTATTACTCAGCAATGGTTGTTGTGATTTCATCATCTTATTGAGTTGGGCTATATCAGTGCTTTTACTTAGTGTCCTCAAAACATATGGATGAGGCACTTTTGTAGCTATGGAAGATAGTCTTGCCATTGGAATTTTCCAGATTTTGGGAACCGAGTTTTTCCCAGGCAGCATGTGAAATTATACATTTTCTTTCGTACTCTCCAAATTAAGTATGCTGTCATGATTTTCTTGGCTGTTTCATTATTAGTATACCTTTGGTCTATATTTGCTCAACTAGCGCAGGATCTTTCTTGAGCCTGATCACCTTGGGTATGGAAGCTTTTGCTGGTAGGTTCTAATATGTTCATGTTGTAGATACTTCTGTGAAATACCATCTTCTGGTGCAGATTCAGCTCTTAGGAGTTTGTTTTTCGCCCTTCATGTTTTCTCGGTATGTCATCCTTAAACTATATTTCGCCCTTCAAGTCTAATGTTGGACACTGTATTTTGCAGGTTCAGGAAATGACCAGAGACGTAAAGTTGATACTTGATTCATTGAAGTGAACGACCCATTGTCTACTGTTAATGCCTACTGTCACTATCTTCATTTTAGTGCACTATCTTCAAATATGATAAAAAGCTCCATTGTTTGATCCTGCTGTTTGCAGAACCATGAATCAGTGTTCGCTTTTCATTGCTGTTTGACAAATTCAAGGGAAGTCTTGTTATGGGAAAAGTGGAATGAGGCAGCATACGTGAAGGTGATTCTTACACAAAAGTTCTTCAAGATTCTTCCATACGACTTCACAACTAGTCAACTAAGTGCTTTTTCTGAGATTATATCAGATCTAAGGAGACATGTTCCCATGAATATGCTCTTGCATGTTAGGGGTTTCTATTGAAAAATTCTTCTGCATTGAAGCTGGAGGGCTTATGTTGGTATGTAAGGCTGATTGTATATATTTTCCATCTGTTGAAAGTTATCCAAAGTAAAACTGTATTGGCATACAACCTCTACAGTTTAGCTTGCTCATGCTCTATTAAAATCTTCTTTTTCAAGGTGATGTGGGACGTAGCAAAACTGTCGTAGCTTTCTTGGCTTGCATGGAAGTAATTGGCTCGGGATATGAGGTTGGTTCTCCACAATATTTTTTGATGTCAAGATTCTACTTGTTTTTGAGTTTGAAATTTTCCTTCGCAGCCCACCATAAGATGGATTAGTTTCTAATATAGTTTATGGTTATACTTTCTCTATCTCGTGTCTAGGCAGCTTTCATGGTTCCAACTGAGTTGCTTGCAATCCAGCATCACCAGCATCACCAGCACTTGCTTAAGTTGCTTGAGAAATTGGACATTGAATCCTGACCTTCTGTTGCTTTGCTTTCATTTCAGTTGCTTCTTGTCCCACAGCTACTTTTATGCATGCAAGAATGGCATATTTTGGTGTTAAATTACAGAGAACTGAAGCATCTATATGTTAACTTTTGTCTCTTACATAACTATGTATCGTTGGGATTGTCGTGTTGTTCTGGGGAAAGGTGTCTTTCAGTGATGTTTTTGAAAGAGTGAAAAGGTCCATAGAGGACACTTCCAGCTCCTCCTCCTCGTCCTTCATCTTTTATGACGCTAAGTCTGGTAGATACTGTTTTTGTTGAACAAGTAGAATCAGTAATATCATTACGCTACAAGGGCCGCGCCTGATTCTTCCATGCTTGTAGTTCCTCAAATTGGCAGCGCAGCTTCTCAACTGTTAAACTTGGTGAAGGCTTCTAATGCCTTCTCATTTTTCTGATCTCCAATAAATCATTTCATCCTCATACTAGAGGCCTCAGAAAAGTACATTTTTCTTGCTTAGATGTTGGCTTTTTGTGCTATGAAACTACCAATGATTTTTTTGTGTTGTATAATAGCTTGAAATGTTACCGTCTCATGTTAATGGTTCTTTGTTTGGAAAAGAACAATCTTTCACCTTTAGATTAAATTTGGACAAAAAAAAAAGCACGAACGACTCAAATTCGACCGAAAACAAAGTAATGTGTAATGTTCGTAAAAAAAGTGACGTTTTGCTCCGAAAAGAACAATCTTTCACCTTTAGACTAAATTTGGACAAAAAAAAAAACACAAACGACTCAAATTCGACAGAAAACAAAGTAACACGTAATGTTCGTAAAAAAAATGACGTTTTGTTTCGAAAAGAACAATCTTTTGCCTTTAGACTAAATTTGGACAAAAAAAAACACACAAACGACTCAAATTCGACCGAAAATGAAGTAACGTGTAATGTTCGTAAAAAAAAATTGGCATTTTGTTTCGAAAAGAATTTGAGGTAGTTTGATTTGAGGACTCCACAAAGACACACTTTTGTAGCTCATATGCTATCCGGCTCGCTTGGGACGGCCGCATGGTTCATCGACCGAAGCGTGCTCTCGAGATCACATTCAACAACATACAATTTTCCCATCTCCTACATATTAATTAGTTAGTATTACCTATCCAAATTCCGAGGTCCCAAATAGTTACTTATCTCGTCGAGAACCACCCTGAGACATCCCCATGCACTTCAATTAGGTTCACTATTTCCACAAAAACAGAGACGCCTAAGGGCCAAATCCACCAAAAATCAACAGAATTAAGTTCGTCACTCAATCTCCATCAGATTGCGACATGAAAAAGATGTCCTAAAACATTTGATACCAACAGGAGAAGAGTCTACATACTGACTACAAACCACAAATGTGCAACAGAGAGATACACTCAGAGAGGAAATATGAAAGAAAGTTTGTGATCCTTCACATTAACTGGTTACTGACTAGGAGACCCGTCTCCATTTGGCTCCCTAGTGTAGTCTTCAGAAGGAGGGGTTCGGCTCCTCCTTTTGCCTCGGGCCGGACTTCCACTGCAGCTTCGAGAACCATTAATAGGCGGGGATCGTGAGTATGACCTCTCCCGATTAGGACGTGGGGAGTATGACTTCTCTCGGCTGTACCTTTTGTCTTGAGGCGAAGCAGATCTGACAACAAATGCCTCACATCATACAAGAAAAAAATATGCAAGAGTTTTGTAACTCAAAAATATCACAACAATAACCAAGTTTCATAATTAATCACAGAGATAATTCAACTAAAATCGGCACACAACTGGACAGATCATGACATTAGCATAATAACAATGATTACCACGACTTCAAAACCTAACCAAATGTTAATGTAGTGCATATCTCATATATTGACTCAAAAGTCACCAGGATTTACATCACAGCACACAACTTAAATGCTAATATATCGCATACAGTCACATATTGACTAAAAGTCATCAGGAATTATATCACAGCACATAACTTTATGCGAAAAAAAGTTTGCCCGCATGTTCAATTATCCAACATAGCCTGCATCTTAATGAGATCGAAAACATATTCCCCAGATCCAGCACAAGTCCAATGTGATCATGTTTATAAGGGACGTCCCAAAGCAAAAGAGATTAACAACAGGACAAAACAATTACAAACAAGCACAGAAAGCATCAGCCATCACCGCAATAATGCCTACTTATATTGTTGCCCTATTCAACAATCAATATGGGTTTTTTCACTTTTCTCTCTGAATCAATAGAGGCAGGAAAGAGAACCTACAATGACATGCTAAATTGCAATATGTACTAAAGAGAAACAAATAAATGAAAGGAGTCAGCATAAACTATCCAGTAAACTACCATCTCAACTAAGTGAAATCATATTTGAAGATAGTGCAGTAGACGTATCTAGTCAAAAAAATTAGGCAGTAAACGTATCCAGTCAAAAAATTGCTCAAACAGCAATGAAAAGCGAACATTGATTCATGGTTCTGCAAACAGCAGGATCAAACAATGGAGCTTTTTATCATATTTGAAGATAGTGCACTAAAATGAAGATAGTGACAGTAGGCATTAACAGTAGACAATGGGTCGTTCACTTCAATGAATCAAGTATCAACTTTACGTCTCTGGTCATTTCCTGAACCTGCAAAATACAGTGTCCAACATTAGACTTGAAGGGCGAAATATAGTTTAAGGATGACATACCGAGAAAACATGAAGGGCGAAAAACAAACTCCTAAGAGCTGAATCTGCACCAGAAGATGGTATTTTACAGAAGTATCTACAACATAAACATATTAGAACCTACCAGCAAAAGCTTCCATACCCAAGGTGATCAGGCTCAAGAAAGATCCTGCGCTAGTTGAGCAAATATAGACCAAAGGTATACTAATAATGAAACAGCCAAGAAAATCATGACAACATACTTAATTTGGAGAGTACGAAAGAAAATGTATAATTTCACATGCTGCCTGGGAAAAACTCGGTTCCCAAAATCTGGAAAATTCCAATGGCAAGACTATCTTCCATAGCTACAAAAGTGCCTCATCCATATGTTTTGAGGACACTAAGTAAAAGCACTGATATAGCCCAACTCAATAAGATGATGAAATCACAACAACCATTGCTGAGTAATAACAATACACAAAAGCAGCGTGCCGCTATGTTGCACTTCGAATAAGAATATCTATTAGTTCAAGAAGGTGCAGACATTGAACACCATTAAAATAAAAGAGGACTCTATCTAAAAGAAAATTATGTGATTCACGAGGGCTTATACGGGTACTCTGGAGGGAATCTGATCTTCCATAATAATATCCACCCGGTCACAATGATAACAACAATTTCAAACAGAATTTTATTATATGACCTCCAAAGTCAAAATGAGCACTAACAGGGAAAAAAAAATCCACAGTACCTACAAATGGGGTTCCTGACCTTCCTTCCAACACTCGGAGCTTGTCTTCCAAGGCGAGGGAGGCGACGGACGATGCGAGGCGGCAAGCGGGGAAGGGCGACGGACTCGTCCGAGGGAGGCGAACTGAGACGGCAATCCCAGAGGGAAATTTTGGTTCGCGGGTCAAGATTGAGGAGCGAGAGAGAGCAGAGCCCGCTTGAGTCGGGAGGGGGAAAGAGCAGAGCAGAGCTCGCGACGGCAGAGGCGCTCGTCGGAGGGAGGCGAGCTGAGAAGGCAATCCCAGAGGGAAATTTTTCTTTGGCGGCGTCGGGGGAGGTAGAAACGAAAATCGTCGTGGGAGTTGGCCTGGTCGGCGTTCCCAACCTTGGCGGCAACAGGGGAGGTCGAAAATTTGGTCGGAGCGTCGTGGGCATCGGGGCAAAGGGGAGAGAGAGGGAATCGAATCCCAGAGGGAAATTTTGCTTCGCGGGTCAAGATTGAGGAGCGAGAGAGAGCAGAGCTAGCGACGGTTGAGACGGCGAGATCTGAAATCTGGGAGGGAGGCGAGTTGAGACGGTGAACCGACTAGTGAGAGAGAGAAGAGGTAGTGACGACGGAGGCGTTCGTCGAGGAGTCTGGGAGGGGGGAGAGAGAATTTTGAGGGGAGAGAGAAAAAAGTGAGATCTGAAATTAATTTTAAAAAAAATTTCAAAAACGCTACAGTAACACTTAATCACGCGAAAATTTTTTGGCTGCTTCCTCGGGATGACGTGGCACGCTGTGAACCGCCGGATGAGAATGGACGGCTGGATTTAGAAGTATGTCACCCCTGCCATAGAATAGCTATGGCAGGGGATCCGGATCCGAAAAACGGAGCAAATTGGTAATCAGAATCAATCAAACTCACCACACAAAATCTCTCTCTCTCTCTCTCTCTCTCTCTCTCTGCACAAAAGCCACCTCTAGCTCTTCTAGCTATTTCCTCCACTCGACCCATTCTTGGCAAATTTCTAGTTCCCAATGAACTCAAACCCAACTCGGTGCTTTTCAAAACAAGAAAAAGTAATTTCTCTACTTCTTCTGCATCATCATCGTCTCTAAGGAATAAAGCGTGCACGCATCTGGGATCAACCCTCGAACCATCCTCCTCCTCTGTCTCCATCTCCCTCCCCCATTAAGCCCCTGTTAGACCACATTCAATGCCTACTCTGTTCTTTCCTCAATTAAGAAAGGTCGATTGTCGCTCGTTACAGAGTTGAGCCATCATTAGAAGACCTCCCAAAATGGTTCGCCAGCATCCAGCTGTGCGTGAGTACAGGGTAATCAGGGGAGAGAGAGAGAGAGAGAGAGAGAGAGAGAGAGAGAGAGAGAGAGAGAGAGAGAGAGAGAGAGAGAGACTTGCACTTGTTCTTTGGTTCAATGGTGAATGAGGGAGAGGAAGAGAGGGCAAAAGCATTGTCGCAGAAGACGGCGAAAACGTAAAAGAGGAGAGAGGGAGGGAGAGCGAGAGAAAGAGAGCAAGCAATAAATGCTTGCTTATGCTCAGTGCTTTTTGTAAAGGAGAGAGAAACGAGAGTTTTTTTTTTTAATTTTAGTTTCTCAATTTTTCATCTTTTCTATGTCACAGAACACGTGTCATTTTTTAGTGGAGCACACACTTCGCTAATGACGTCATAATTGCTTATCACTATATATTTTCTCAGCTCGCAAGGTCCGTTTCGGTGACTCTCGGGCTTCATTAACTCCCCCATTAACACTCGGGCATCGGTTTCTATAGAAACTACATGATCCTCATCCGAATCGTCAGAAGCTTGGTCTCTAGACTTTGCCCTTTTCTTTGGGTTTCTCTTGCGACCAACCTTCCCTCAACAAATCGTGAATTTGTGTGGCTTTCACAAAAAAAGGCATCACCTCTAGTCTGGGGGATAATTTTTGCATAAATTTTCTAGTGCTGAAAGCCATCACCTCTAGTCTGGGGGATATTTTTGCATAAATTTTCTAGTGCTGGGCCCATTTTGGCCACAAAATTTCACTTTGAGTGTTTCGAGATATACATACGTGAATCGGAACTCAAGGTTATGATTCTTTACAAACTCATATTGAAGAAAGAAGTTAGGATATATTGGTGAATGTGCTCTAATTTTGTGAAGAACCCTAGGCCGTACACCCCTTCTCTCAATTTGATTTGAAATATATATATATATATATATATATATATATATATATATATACGTGAATCGGAACTTAAGGTTATGATTCTTTACAAACTCATATTGAAGAAAGAAGTTAGGATATATTGGTGAATGTGCTCTAATTTTGTGAAAAACCCCAGGCCCTAATTTGTATACCCCTTCTCTCAATTTGATTTGAAGCCATAATTTTTGGCTCGGAAAAAATGTTATTACAAATTGGAGATGACCCTATTTTAATTGTTTATGGAAGTGACGATCACTGGAACTTACTTGCCATGTCTAACATTCTTCTGCCACCTTAGATGGCATATATGCACATTTGGACAAATTCTAACGATGGCCAATATTGTGTCACGGTAATAGTTGGTATCATGTTATGTGACACTTTAACGCTAAGGCCAAAATAGTTCCTCGGGTAAATATTGGTGCCTTTTTATGTGACTTTGAAAGCTTGTGCCAAAGTGAAAATTAGTCTTCTTTTATCGAAAAACTCTAGATTCGTTGATGAATTAAAAAAAAATTGCATACAATTCAGAAAATGAGTGATTCACCTAGTAGATACGTATTTCATATACTTTGAATTGACTCGAATCATGTCATATAAAATCGATAATAAATTGTTTCTATAAACTATGATTCCCATTCAATACATAAACCACATCAAGGTGGGTCGTGCCACGTAGGACATTCGACATTCACATCAGTTATCTTTGAAATTGAATTGACAGACTCATTTGAAAAAAAAAATTGGAAATGTTTTGGGCTATGCAATAAGTTTTGAATTTTTTTTTTTCAATAATTCTCTCCCGTCTCCGCGGAATCAAGAGAAAGGGCAAAAGAGGGGAGCACGAGCGGACAAAAAGCGTAAGAATCCTGCACGAGGACGAACCAGTGCCGTCAAGTTTGACTTTGATCTCGGGCTTGGGTTTCGGGGAGAGCTTTGTATTGCATGGGGGACCCAACCAGCCGTTGCGCCATCTGTATGTTTAAGGATACGATCCGAACACTTCTCGCCCAAGTGAATCTTGTTCTTCTCAATGAACGGAAAAAATTACCATATACGGCGTCTGGGTATACATTTTTAGAGGGTTAAGCTTGGATAATTCTTTGATAAAAATCACCGTATGTTGACAACTAAAATGGGTCCAGGCTCGAAAAAGCTAGAAAGCCCAAGGAGCATCGTGGACTTGAAAATTCAGAGCCATTAAAATGTGTCAGTAACCAAAAATATGTGATAACCAATACGTGAACAAAGGAAGCATAGGCGACACCGTGAAATCTGTACATGCCACCGAAGCACAAGCAGAGTAGATAAGCTAGAGGACCAATTGATCAATAGATAAGATGAGCAGTTATCGAAACCTACCTGAGAATCTGAATATAGAATAAATGAAACCAATCATTATTGATGGTTATCCTTTGTGCTCGGGCTACAAATAGTCGGAGATGAATTTATTTAAAGGATCTGCAATCAATAAAACTTATCAAGTTACTCTGTATCTATATTGGAGTACTTCTTAGAAGGAACAATTCATATGAACTAACTGAGTAATTGTTCCATGCATCCACATCCTTCCTGGTTCAATGTCTCCAACTTAATCCTCTTGCTCATCCCAAAACAGTTCATTCACTTACCCAGAGTTTTATGGCGTCGATCAAAGTCTCTTTGTTCTCTCTTCCTAGCGTTGAAAATATAAACCAGAAGGCGGTGATGGTGAAGTTTCTCCATTGTCATCAATTGCCTTTGAAACTGAGAACTTCTCTTAAGGTACTCTTCATTTGCACTATGGAAATTTGCTGTCTTTCTTTCACTGTACGATTCTTTTCCACGACCCAGTTGATCAACGTTCAAGCGGCAAGGTGCATAGCAAGTCGAAGGCCCTCGATGAAAACTTGGAGTTCAAACGGTGAAAATGGTTAGCGATGATTACTCTCTTGCTGTTTCTTTCTTTCCTTTTTTTGCTGTTCTTATTAAGCAGGGATGGCTACTACATATTTCAAAACGATATCGCCTGCGCATTATCTGTTCCAAATCGTTTCATTCCCTTACGTTTATAATGATCAATATGAAAAAGCACAAAACGAACTAGTTTGAAGCAGGACGGCAATTTATATCGTGTTTATTTCCTCTACAGTACCGAGATTTTCCAAAATGATTATATATTGATAGCATCGCAGTGATTGACGAATTCACTGGTTACCAGGAAACTGGAAATCGAACTCAAGGGCGTGACATGTTTCTTTGCTCATTGGTTCAGTCTCCTCGGTACACCAAAGCTAACTTTTTTTTCATTTTGTAGCCGCATAACATTGATCCAGCGAATCGAACGTTTCTGAGGGTGGAGTCCTCCTTCTTGCCGCTAAAAGCAGTTCGAGACTGGCTTGTAGATGATTGCTGCATCATCGAGGCCGAAGTCACAGTGCATGGGGAAGTCGGTGAACGTCCTTTGGTACTGTCGTTGGATCGTCAGTTCATGACCCTCAACACAATTTCTGCCAATGCTTTGTTCCATCTTTTCATCTTTTACATAGCCTCCCTTTTGCAGATAACTTAAAGCCATCTATCTGTGCAGCCACACTTTCTCAGATGTCAATGTGGGCGTGCCTAGTTGTCACACTTCATGTCCGGTTCCGATCGGATGATTTATAGCGCAAATTACCTCAACATCGGTTCGCATTTGTGCAGAATTTGAATGCATATGAGGCGGCATAATTCAGACGATATTTGTAGATGCTATGTACACTAAACACACAACCGCTGTTTGCTCCAATGCCATCAATATGGACGTTGCTACTTTGCTAGTAGTCTTAGAAGTAGCTTATCTTCTCAATTTTGCAAGAAGTTGGAGTGATTTAGGGCGCGCATGATAACTATAATATTTATGAATCAATTTCTAACTAGAAATATTTTTTTATTTTTAATTATGGATGAGTTTTGAGGGAAAAACGCGTTTGATAACGCCATAAAATTTTTATTTCTGAAACAGAAGCTCGTTTGATAATAATTAAAATTTTATACTTCTGGAATATTATTACCAAGAAATCTTCTACAAAAAATGTCTACCTCATTTTTAATTTTTAAATACTAGAAAATATTTTTTACTATTTAAAAATTAAAAAAAAAAAAATTTACTCCGGCGGCAATGGGGTTTGACAGTGGTCGCCGGTGGTTGTGGAAGCCAGTGAAGGGTGGGTGGCGGTCGGTGACAGAGGCCGGGTGTTGGGTGGTGGTGAGTAACGGTCGGCAATGGTCACGGCGGTGGGCGGTGGCGGCCAATGGTGGTTGCAGTGGCCGATGGGGGTTACTGTGGTGATCGGCGACGCTCGACGGTGGGCAAGGGTGGCCGGTGGAGGTTGGTGGGGGGCGGCGATTAACGACGGTGGGCAGCCACCGACAAAGGAAGGGTGACAGAGAGAGTGCGACGAGAGCTTGAGAAAGATCGAAGGGCTTTAGTAGGTTATTTCTCATTTCTATTTCTGGAGCAGAGGAACTACAATTTTTAGCTTATCATTTCTCTTTCAAATCTATTTCTAGAACAAAAAATTGTTCAAAAAATTAAAAAATAGAATTATATTACAAAACGAATTTTTGTTCCAAACTTATTTCAAAAATAGGTTTAAAACAGAAATAAAGAAATAGAATGGTTATCATGTGCGCCCTTACTCACATGGGTGATACAATCTGACTTTTGAAAATCAATGGCTATTTGTGGATGGTTTTTGGAAAAAGAACTATAGCTACCAACAAATCGGATTAGTTTTAGACCCAAACATGGAAAAACTCTTACATGGAAACAGGTCCATTAGGTCTAATGCATCATAACCGTCGATTTTGTGAGTTCCAGGTAGGCCCCAAAATCTGATTCCGCGAAAACTCACTCCTGATCATGCGCTGCAACACAATTAGCTTCTGACCTAATCATGACGACAGGCTTAGTTGTTTACTAGTAACCTCAAAGAGAAGACCAATTGACCAAATTTCACTTAACAATCGATCTGAAAAATGATATGCATATTTGTTTACTTTTAATTCGTCGAACCTTATAACTCATCGTACAAAAAAATATTGGGTAAGCCGACCTCTCCATGTCAGCTTGATCCCTAATCACTCAGGAAGCGTGTGGGACCGACCCGTCAGGAGACGTGATTCACGTCTCTTCTTGATTGGTAGGGAACTGCACTAACCTTGATTTAGGTGATACCAACATAAATAGGCGATATGCAACATGCAACACACAGATATGTCATTTCTAAAAAAATAGAGAATTCCGAATATTGGGACACATTATATATTAAATATATATATATTTTTGACATTTTAACAACTATCGAATCAATCGATAATAATGACATAAGATTGCAAAAGAACAGATATTGATCATTTTCGAAGTATTTGTGTAGAAAATATGATGAAATGTATTTTCATGCGATGGATTTTAGATCTAAGGATAGCGTTAAAAAAACTTCGTTGAGAAATTATTTTACTTTCTTAGAATTCTAAATAAAAATAATACACAATTCCCTTCCTCCCTCTCCCACGCCCCTCTTCAAAAAGAGGTCTTGTCATATCAACTGTCCTAGTCTGGTCAAAATCAAGCTTTTGCCTCGCATGTTACAACTTCCCAGATTTTCTTTTATTCTCGCGCTAAACTCGCTCATCATTTTCATTCTCCATTCATCTCCAAGAGTCCACAAGCCACTTCCTCAACTTCCCACTTCTTCCTCAACCACGAGGCAACCCGTAAGCTCCACCGTTTTCCCCCATCGTCGAATACTACCGGATAACTTTGGTTACAGCCCTTCCGTCGTGCCGATCACCATCGCCGTTTTCTAGCACTGCGAAAAACACATACCAACAACAGAGAAAGAAACGAAGCAGAGAAGGAGATTGAGCTCAACACAGGGGCTGGTGTTTCTCATCAATATCGAGGTTTACCACCCTCGCTGACGTCCTCTGCCACCCTATGCTCCTAAACTTATTGTTTATCCACCAGTGACGCGATTCCTCATCATCCAGGATTTAAAAAAAAAAGCTTCAATTAGTATTTTAATGTCAGCCGTGAGACTTTAAACACCCTATCAATATCAGGTACTTCTTTTTCTCTTTCGAACCACACCAAATCCCCCCAAACTTGTGTGTTGCTTGGGTGTCAACTCGTTGACCGCGCATTGGAAGTTAGACACGCCTTGACCGCATGTCCGAGTTTGGACACATGTTCGACACCAACACGTTCGTCCAACACGCGAGACGGTGACTCTCTACACGTGTCGATGCTCCTCAGACCTGAAGAGGCTGAGCTACCCTATATTTTCTCACCATGAAAAATGCTTTCTTTCTCTCTTTTCTAACACATCCTAAAACTTACAACTTACGAGAGTCTGCATATCATCATGCCTACTTCCGAACATCGCACCAATCCTCGCGAGTTTTTCGATTGAGCTCGGCCAATTAGTGTTGTCAAAAAGGCCCGTGCCGTCCCGGGCCTTAATACTGTTTCAAAACAGTACCAAAACAGTACCCACACCCCACCCCCACCCCAGCGAGCTCTTCTTGAACTTCCAAAGACAACGCAAATTTCTCTCTCTGTGGAAGAGTCTCCAACACAACCTTCCTCCATAGCCAACAAGCTTTGAATTCGCAAATCAACATCGCTGAAAAGGTCGAGAAGATCATGGTCAGGGTTTACGACGGCGACGGGGGACTTGCTCTCCTGGGCGGCGCCACCGGGGGCTCCGTCAAGGGAGACAACGGTGTAGACTTTCATGTTGGAGATGGGGCTCACGTCCTTGCTGGTTCTTGGCGTACATGACGTTCAGATCCAAGGTTCTGCACCCCATTGCTAGGAGAGAGAGAGAGAGAGAGAGAGAGAGAGAGAGAGATGAATATTTCTGGATGATTCTGTGATTACTCTACGGGAACCGAACCAACATAAATAGGAGGAGAGGCCACCGGTCTCAAAACCACCAGTCTCGCTCTTCAAAATTGTCAATGGAGCTTCTTTTGTCGTCGTCTCGGGTTTCGTCATGTCTCGCAGCGAGATCATGGTCAGGGTTTACGACGGCGACGGTTGGGACGACGACAATGGCGACGGCTCCCTCCGAGGGAGGATGGCGTGCAAGCGCCGGTCGTCCGTGTCTTTGCCTTTCTCGCCGCTGACGGTGGTCGGCGCGATCTCTAGGAAGTGCTTCTCGTACAATCAGCTCCCTCAGGAACCTCTCAAGCTCTCTGTCCTCAAATTGGACAGCTCTCGCTTTGGTAATCTCTCTCTTTTTCCGGCTTTGGGAGGCTTCGTGCGTCCCGGAGTTCCACGGATTCGAAGAGCACGCTCACATCACTGGTTTATAGCAATAAAACTCAAAAGGCCAAAAAGACGGCCAAGCTTTGATTTTTATTTCTGAGGAAACTTTTTTGGAGTTTGATAAAAAGAAAAACAAACAAAAAAAAAATCAAAAAGGATGACCTGACCCGGAGAAAATATTAGGTAAATTAGATTTGCCACATAGATTGTGCATTGCACCACTCACTGATTGACACGTGGCAAATCGGGCCCACATGTCAGAATTTTCAAAACGCTCGAGCGCGAAGGATCTCCGTTACTTCTCTGTTCCGTTTTCTCTCTTCTCTCTTCACTCACGTCCGGGAACGGCTTTCGACTCTGCTTTCTCTCTCTCCCCAAGTTCACCCATTCTCCTTCCTTCGACCAGATCTGCGACCAACACCACCCTAGTCCGTCGGCCGAAACCACGTCGCCGCCGCCTTCGCCTCCGACGTCCCGAAGTCCCCTCCGCCGCCTTCGCGTCGACTGCTCTCTCTCTCTCTCCCCCCAAGTTCACCCATTCTCCTTCCTTCGACTAGATCTGCGACCAACACCACCCTAGTCCGTCGGCCGAAACCACGTCGCCGCCGCCTTCGCCTCCGACGTCCCGAAGTCCCCTCCGCCGCCTTCGCGTCGACTGCTCTCTCTCTCTGTTCCCCGGAGTTCACCTTTCTCCTTCCACCACATCTTTGCTCGACCACCGCCGGCCCAGTTCGTCGACCAAAACCACGCCGCCGCCGCCTACGCCTCCGCCGTCCCGAAGCCCCCTCTGCTGCCGCCAAGTCGACTGCTCTCTCTCTCTCTCCCCCCAAGTTCTCCTCTTTGTCTCCTTCCACCGCATCTCTGCTCGACCAACACCAGCCCATTCTGTCAACCAAAACCATGTTGCCGGCTTCGCCGTCGCCTCCCGGAGCCCCATTGGCACGCTCCGATTTGTCCTTTTCGTCCGAGGAGCTCAGGTTAAGGTTTCCCCTCTTTGCAATCCAAAAGCCGAGACTTTGCTTTGATTGAGGATTTTGCCAAGTGTGGTAATTTGAACGATGCTAAACTGTTGTGTAGTGAAATAGGATAGAGTAATTTCGAGCTATGCAAAGAGGTTTTCAAGATTCGTTGGCTCGTCGATTGGGCATTGCAGCTTATTGTTGATGGGTTGGTGAAGGAGTGAAGGATTGAGGAAGTGGAGAAGCTTGTGCAACTTGGGAAGGTAAATAACACTGCCTCCGTTTGGTTTATAAACATTTTTGATTTTTTTTTTAACAATGTCGTGATCTACTTGTACTTTATAGCCACGGTCACAACTCCTTGGATTGATGTGGCTTACCACGGTGTTAACCAAGTCCGGTAAGTAGTCTTTAGTAGCATATGTCTCTTCTTATCTAGGTCCTTAACAATAGAGGTGGGACAGACTATTGGCTTGTAGCATCCTGTAATAAGCTGCAGTTGACTAACATTGTGATTAGAGATGGTCTTTAGCTACACAGTAGTCTACAGTGGCTGAGATGCTCTCAGATAGTCCCTTGCTTATTAAGGAGTGATTCTATGATTCAAAGAAAATAAAGGGCAAAGTAAAGATCTATTGTGTTATTAATATTGCATGCCCAGTCCTTGATGAAGCTTGAACGTATTAGTTCTCAATAAATGTGCATGTTCTCTGTGTTTCTTGAAATTGTTGTCTGATGGTTGATCTTCATTTGTTTTGTCCTTTAGAGACTTTTCATTTGTTAAGTGGCAACCCAATCTTTAAATGCTGTCTGACCTTTTGGTGACCAGACGAGATTGATGCAGTTTAGATAGAGTATGAAGGATATAGGTTGATAGACCGTTCGTTTTATCCTTTTAAAACTGATGCAGGTCAATGTGACTGGAGCCAACATTGAGGCTGAAGCAGCAAAAATTGCACGGGCAGTGGCGTCTTCATCTCTTGTTAAGGTATGGTAATAAACTTGAGCATTCAACTTTAGGTGGGTTGTCAGGCTAACTGACATTGAAGTTTGTGAAATGAGGCTGCTGTTTATGGAAGAGATCTACACTAGGGACGCATTGCTTGTGCTGCTGGCTATGCTGGAATTCCTTTTCAGCTAAATAAGCGCCATATAGAACTTGGTGACGTTCTTTTGATGGATGATGGACAGTCACAATCATTTAACAGGTATTAGGGAGAGAATATATTCTGTGGTTGGAACTACGGTTTACTGAAGAGCTTAGCTGTAATGTTAACTGAATGTTACAACAAGAATATATGTTGAACGCTGTAGTTAAATACAGGGTAAGCAGTATGAGTGGTTCCTTTAGAGTTGCACAACTATTTTTCTCTGTTTCATTCTTTAAAGAAGGTAACCAATCGCCAGGTTCAAAGACAGAAAGGATGTACTTCTCGTCAAAATCCAACTAAATTGCTTTTTGCTCGATCATATTTTTAATCCCATCACCCTTCATCTTTAGCAGGTGAACATCTACTTATTCAAACGTGATATTTTCTTTGATAAATATTTAGGGACTGACGCCATCAGGGTACCTTTTGGCCGTTGGTGTAGACTACCAGATGTGCGAGGTTCATCCTGATGGCAATAGGTATTTCATTTAAGTTGTATGCACATTTCTTTTTCTTTTTTTTTTTTTGTAAATTGTATTGTGCATGTCAGTTGTATAGAGAGGGATATAACAAATTTCTGCTAACTTTGATGAGTCACTTCCATGGTGTATGGTAGTTTAGGCGTGCATTGAAGTCGAGATTATGAAGTTTGAGTGATCTAGGTTTTCAGAACTCTGACCTCAAATACCTCCAGAAAGGATCTGAATGCATTTTTATTTGGTTGCTTGCTTCTGTTCTTTGATCATGTTGTGTGTGCTAAATTTTGTTTCAGTTCCTCTGTGATGGTCTGCTTCGAGTGTTTTTGGCTTCTCTGAATTCATCAAATCTATATATATATATATATATATATATATATATATTACGCATATTCATCATGTTTTGAATTTACTGGCGATATGCACAGACCACCAATCCTGCCTTTTTCTGGTTTGTTGTGCCATCGTGCTTGGGTGATTGAAATGACCATTGTTATTAGTCAAAGCACAATGTTGATTGACTTTGCTGTGAGAGATGACTTGTGATGCTCGCAGGTTCCTTTCATAAACAGATACTATGGAAAAGCACATGAAGTTATCTGATGCTATCTATATGCAAAGGCGGGGATCTGGAAAGAGAGGCCAGAAAGGGAAAGACTTCTCACGTGGGGCATCTGGCAAGGACTCGTCCAAGAGGGACAAGAAAAAGAAGCAATGTCGCCGACCATCTGGGAGTAACGATAGGTGTTTTAACAAGCTAGATGACAATGATTGCCGTCTTGACATTCCAGATGACATGTGCCAATTTGATATTTGAAATCCTGTCCCCGACTCCTCCTGTGGGAGTAGCTTCTTCAAGAACTCCCCGACTCAGGTGCACTACTCTGCTGCAGAGGTGCTGTGAGATGATCTCTAGTTGATGAGCTGCACTCTTTGGATGGTGATGTATATAAATAACTCTAACGAGTGGTTTTGTTTGGCAACTGTTGCAAGAGCTACCTAGTTATACTCATGTTTGGACAACTGGTATTGATGCTTTGAGACATCAAGTGTGGATGTTTTGTATGTCCACGGTACTACGGTATTCGCTGTGGTCCATGTTTGACTATTCAGTGAGCTTTGCATATTTCCGTATGTCCGATGGAGTCCTGCATTCGGATCTCTGTATTCCGTTCTTTTGCGGAAACTGAAGTAGGTGTTTTCTAATAAATTCGTTAATGACAGGGGTGTTCGCAAATGAGAATATGTGACTAAAAAAAGAAAAATTAAGAACTCTTGTTATACAAAAAAAAAAACAAACGTGAGAAGTTTAAAAAAAATGATGTTTTGCTTCAAATAGAGCAATCTTTTACGTATACGGAAAAGATTGTTCTATTGTAAAAAAAAACGTAAGGATTGAAGTTCGACAAAAAAAAAATAATTAACGCGTAACGTTCGAAAAAAAAAACGATATTTCGTTTACAAGAGAACAATCTTTTGCGTTTACGGTGAAGTTGGATAAAAAAAAATGTAAGAATTGAAGTTCGATAAAATCTTTTGCGTATACGATGACAACTTCGCAAAAAAAATGTAACGCGTACATTTCGACAAAAAAAACGAGGGTTTGGTTTGCTTAGAGAAGAACAATCTTTTGCCTTTAAACTGAACTTGGACAAAAAAAAACACAAAGGACTGAAGTTCAACATAAAAAAAATGTAACGTGTGCATTTCGACAAAAAAAAACTACCGTTTTGCTTAGAAAAGAACAATATTTTGCCTTACAGTAAACTTGGACAAAAAAAAACACTAAGGACTAAAGTTCGACAAAAAAAAATGACGTTTCGCTTAGAAAATGACAATCTTTTGCCTTTTACACTAAACCGCGACAAAAAAAAAAACTAAGGCTTGCACTTCGACATAAAAAAAAAAATTAAAGACTCAAGTTTGACAAGCTGTTGTGCACCCTTAGTTGAGTTGATAGAGAAGTGTTATCATGCGCATCCTTAGTTGAGCAACACCCTAGCGTAAACCAAGCTGCTGCAAATTTAGGGATTTTTTTAAAGTGGGTTAAAAAAAATTATTTGTAAAATTGGGTTTCGAACCCCAAAATTTTGGATTTTAGGATCCGTCTACACTTGAAGTGCCGGACAACATTTTCACAACATTTTTTTTTCTTCAACCCGGTCTCCAACCGGTTGGATAAACTACGGAGTACCAATTTGAAGTGTGTCCGGCACTTCAAGAAGGCGCTGGGACTGAATTTCGACAAAAAAAAATGTAACGCGTACATTTCGACCAAAAAAACAAGGGTTTGCTTAGAAAAGTACAATCTTTTGCCTTTAGACTGAACTTGGACAAAAAAAACACAAAAGACTGAAGTTCGACAAAAAAAAAATGTAACGCGTGCATTTCGACAAAAAAAAAAAACAACCGTTCCAGCGCCTAAAAAACATTATTCATTCATGCAACAAGTATATACTTCAAAGGTCTTGGGAACGTCCTGGACTGCCACAGTCAACGGCTCCATAGAAATTCAGCAACTTCAGGGGCACCACCTTTTCCTGGGACAAGCAATATGTGCAATATCAAGCTTCAGCAACTGCAGGCTCTCACCATCCTCGCCTATAAAACCAGAAGAATGCAAGGATTTGACACATCAAAGCTCTATAATGCATCATCTGAAAATTTCAATTTAAGGAGCAAGTCTACTACACATTTCAATTAACAATGGTTCCTTTATCCAATATGCTCCATAAGTTACCAACAAAAGCAGTTTCATTGAGAACATCATCCGTGGCACAATTGAACAAGGAAACTAGTATCATAGAGGAAAAACTTAGAGTGACAGGGAGAGACCTCGGTTTTTCTTTAACGTGGTGTGCACATTCCCGACTATTGATGCTGCGATTGTGCATTGTCCACGCCTTCGTAATCATTTGACTCATTCATCCCAGGATGCTGAAAAGAGTTGGATGACCCCTGTACAAAGGAACAACGAATATACTTATACTGTAACAAGCAACATGCCTAAATAAATAAGTCTAAAAAATCATCACATCAACAAAAGGCAAGCTGTACCTGACTCAAAATGGTACCATGAGATCTATTATGATACTCCAACATCTATCCAAAAGACACCATTAATAATAAATATTACCATAGTAACAAGAAGATGAGATAACATTGGGATTGAAAAGATTTTCATAATAACCACCTGACTCGTGAACGGGGAAAATCCATTCATGATCCCTGGTGGCATGACATATGGCGATTGCATCTGTAGTTGTAAAGAGGCGCAATTAGTTGAAGAACAATAAGAAAAATTGATTGATCACTAGTTAAGCTTTCGTTATGTCGATAGAAGCAATGTTGACAAAACATAAGCTAACATACCCAATTATTAAATACCTGACTGGGGATTGGACAAAATCCATTTATAATCCCTGGCGGCATCAAGTATGGTGGTTGCATCTATATAAAAGGTACTAAATTAGTAAAATATAAATACACGTTAAAGACTAAGAGGGACATACCTGATTATGAAAATTTAGATTTACTGTAGGACCACCAAAATTGCTAGGATAAAATGCACTTCGAATTTGACTTGAATTACTCGAATAATGTGGAAAATGACTTTCATCATGTGTTGCTTGGACAACCAACTCTATATTATAAAGTAGTAAATATGTTAATTGGCATCATATTGCATAAGCCAAAGATGTAACTAATCATATTAACAAAACAATGTCACTTACCTCGATTTTCTATTCGTGATGGGGCTGTTCCTTTCTTAGATTTTTTCTTTTTTTTTCTCACTTGAGCTTTTAAGCCTTCCATAAGTTGTTCCCTTTCCTTTTCTCCGAAGGGGGTCCAATACCAAAAGGTCACACGAGGAAGCCTCATTATTGTCAACATCACTAGCATCAGTAGTCTCAACCACACATGATTTGTAAGATGAAATTTCAGCCTTAGTTTTACCCAAGTTCTTTCTCGCTATTCTCATGGTATTTACATCTTCTGCCCCCAAACTCATCACTTCAAAAGATTCTTGCATTAACGCGGAAAATCGATTAAATTTACATTGACCGGGTGACATTTCTTTACATTCATCATTCACAATTCCTTGTTTGGCACCTTTGGTCCATCTTTTCAAAATATAGGAAGATGGAATCTCCTTCACCAATATGTTCATATTCAACACGTGCAAGGCATGACGACATAACCACCCTTTCGATTCAAATAATTTGCATTCACAAGAAACTGAAAAGTCTGCGACGTTAAATCTAACAACATTTTCACGATGAATCCCTCCACGCTTGAGAGTATATACATACTCCAATCCATCAAATGTAGTACTTGAAATCTGTTCAGAGAGACTTTGCAAAAATTCTTCATTGAACCTTTTAAAAATGGTACGAGTATACAATGAAGCAGCATGTGTCAAGATCCCATTATCCAAAACCTGCAATTTAGGCTTCCCACGAGAACTGTAATCATCTTGACTTTCAATTTCTCTCATGTGTTTTAATTGCTCTTCATAGTGATGGACAAATTCTACAAGGGTTAATGTCTTGGTCGACATAAGCTGGAAGACATTATTGGTACTCTCACTCCTTTGGCTTGATGTTATACCGCATGTAAAAGTATCACGACCAAAAGCTAAACTCCATTTATGTCTAATGTCGTATAATCTTCGAAGCCAATTGTTATTCTCAGTACCCCACTCCTCTTCCATTTCTCTCCAAGTAGATTCAAATTCATCCTTTGATCTGCACCTATACATAAGCACATAGAAATATTTATCCTTAAAATCTGGCTCCTTGTAAAGATGTGGAATATTTTGATTGGCATTTTTCCCAATGTGCCAAGTGCATAAACGATGTTGTGTATTTGGAAACACCATTCTAATGGCTTTTGCCATGGCTTGATCTTGATCAGTGAACATGGTTTTCGGAGCCCTATTTCCCATAGACTTCAAAAATGTCTCAAATAACCAAATGAATGAATCCGCAGTCTCATCCAACAAAAATGCACAACCGAACATAGTATTCTTCCAATGGTGATTAATCCCAACAAAAGGTGCACATATCATGTTATATTTATTGGTACGATACGTGGTATCAAACACCAACACATCACCGAAACAGTCATAATCATATTTGGACAAGCTATCTCTCCAAAATAAATTTGTCATTCTACCATCTTGATCTACCTATACCGCGTAGGAAAACATCGGGTTTTGCTATTGCATATAATGAAAATGATTCAAAAGGCTTTGACAATCTCCCCCACTTATACCATCGGATTTTTCCCTCTGCAATAAATTTTGAGAATCACGCAAGATAAAACCCAAGTTTTTGCTTCCTCCTGCTTTGTTTGCTAAGTATTTATGTGCCGCAGTTTCCCCAATGCCTGCTCTAGCCATATCCACTAAAGCACCCTTTTCATAATCTGATATCGACCGTCCACATCTAATGAAGTGCCTTTGATTTTCCGGCACAAATGCATGATTATGCTCAAAAACATATTCTATCACTTCGTAGACACCATTATCAACCTTAAATTTGATACGCGCAAGACACCCACATCT
Source organism: Psidium guajava (assembly GCA_016432845.1). NCBI lineage: Eukaryota > Viridiplantae > Streptophyta > Magnoliopsida > Myrtales > Myrtaceae > Psidium > Psidium guajava. The sequence continues at coordinate 17,158,954 of CM028225.1, forward strand.
AACTTCAAATCTCTCATATTTCTTTTCTTGATCAGATGAGCTGACAGAATGCCCCTCACAATTACACACAAAAGTCCGTCGAGTTATTTCTCCTTTCCTATTTCTAACCATAAGGCCCTTCCTCACACCAAATCCTTTGTTAATTGCATAGGCCACATACTTATGATATGCTTCAACATCATTTGCAAAAACCATCCCTACTGCAAACTCAAATTCTTTTTCCATATCACGCATTACATATGCAAGATGGGAAGCTTCATGCTACAACCAAATGGACAAAATGTAATTAATAAGTGCTTTTATTAAAAAAAAATCATCTCGTCTGTTACTTAAGAAAGCAAAATATGTTTTTTTTTTGGTAAGGAGAAAGCAAAATATGTTTCGCATAGTATAAGTGAAGAATTACCTCTGATTCAGCCATCCAATAACTTTACATATGCAAATTGACTGATGTGATGACTTTAGAATAGGGATAGTTCTTCCAAGTTCCTTCCTAATAAAACACAGAATAAACATTTTTAGAACACAAGTCCAAAGAAATTTAAGGATTAAAATTTGCAGCTAAGTTATTATAGGCAAGAGGCTCTTACCAACAAAAAGTAGACAAGATAGCTCCATTCACCAAAAGATAGAAAAGTGACACTGAAATAATTGCAACATCATGTGAAACGTCTTGATCATACTTGAACATGCAAAAAAGGACAAACAAACAGAAAAAAAATAGATGAGAGATCAGTGAAGCACTTTCTAGAAAAGAATTGACAATGATATGTGCATATTTAATAACTCAAAGCATGCAGCTTTTGGACTACAATCCAGCATAAAGATTTGAATTCTCTTTGCCGGTCACACCCAGTAAAAATGGAACAGTTTGCTTACTTTGGATCAAGAACCAACTTTTTTCGTTTAACTCAAAAAGTAGACAAGATAGCTGAACTTGCCGCGTATAACGATATTTTTCCAACCTGCATAAAGAACTCCAGCACGTGTAAGATATGAGAGACAATTGCACATGCAACATCATTATCTAGGTACAATTTTTTGTCACACTGACTTCCAGAATCTGAAGTTTCGCTTCATGATCATTTGGAAGACAGCGAATTTCTTCAGTGAGTCTGTGAGCTTCTCCCAAGCTTTCAGGAGACAAGAAATCAAGGCCTAGCTGTACATTAGACTGAAAGGTACAAAAAAGAATGGTTACAAATTGTTGCAAGTAAAGTCCAATGAGATGTTGGGCTATGCATAGCACAACATAAACTTAAGAATGATATGATCTTTTAATTAGTACTTCAGTCAATTATCTTCATGCTGGAAAGGTGAAAATGTATTTTCATGTGATTCTTTCACGGACTGAAGACCATTCACAAAAAATATTATGACAGGGTTATCTCCAAATAAGATCCATAGATGACCAGTGAGCACATAAATGTGCACAACAAATATTTTCAAGATCGCAGACACACTGTTCAACGATAAGCAAAAGACCAATTGCCAACCTAAAACTAAACATGAAGCAAAATAAACACTTTAAGCGGATAATTAATTCCTCCATATGTCTTTTACGTAAGAGAAATCAAATAACAAATTATTATAGTCCCCTTGTCTTCTCAAAAGAGCCATACAGACGACATGGTGCTACGGGGATCGAAGGGCATTGTTGTTTCTGTTTTGATTGAAAAACCATTGTGCAATGAAGTTTTACTTGAGAAGCAGAAAATAAATTGTCCAAACAGAGACATAAATCTGTAATTGCTGTGATTGCTTCTACTAATTGATAGCAGGTGTAACCACCATGGTTTTCTCGATTATAGCTTACTTAAGTGATTCAAAAGTTATCCAAGACAATTGGATTACATAGTTCAAAAATTTATTGATACTGATTCAGTAATGAAAAAATCCATCTCTTAAAGCTTGCCGGTGAGCTATAAAACTAGAAATATAATCAACAAAGAAGCTTGCCTAGACATTTCTCAACTGGAAAGGGCATCCAGCCGGGATAAATATCGCTTGTCCCAGACACTGTACGAATGACCAAGGCTCCACTCCTGAGAATCGAAAAGGATTTTCTTTGACTTAAGATGTGCAACTCAGAGAACTCAGTAAGTATACTAACTTGACAATGATTTGAGTAATCACATTCTGGAGGCTGGTTCAAATGTGAAGCTTCTTATCAGACTAAACCGGTTGTTGACTGTAGGGACTCATAGACAATAACCACACAGTATACTCATTATCCAACACAGCAACACCCAAAAGTACTTCAAAAGCATTGCAGCATTTTTGTCAGTCCTGAAAATTTGAATTTGCTGGTAAACTAAACCAAATTCTAAAAGTACCACAGTCTACCAAATCAACAAAATCCTCTCCCACAGTACCAGTCATATGTTAACAGATTGGCTCAAGAATTGCATAAAGCAGAACAAAAAGTGTTGCTCACATTTTTGCAAAGAGGAGTTCAATTTTTGCATTGAAAACCCTAACCTGAGGTCGTTGGACGCAAAGGACAAATCGGAGCCGCCAATGGAGTTCTGGGAGGCGACGGCTGAGGCGGCGGCGTGGTTCTGGTCGACGGGAAAGTTTTGGTCAAGCGAAGTGTTTTTTGTCGAGAGAGAGAGAACTTGGACAGAGTAGAGTAAACAGTGAAATCGGAGAGAGAGGAGGCGGCAGCAGAGGGGGCTTCGGGACGGCGGAGTCTTAGGCGGCGACGGCGTGGTTTTGGTTGACGGAATGGGCTGGTGTTGGTCGAGCGAAGACGCCGTGTAAGGAGACAAAGATCTGAACTCGGGGGAACAGAGAGAGAGAGCAGTCGACGCGAAGGCGGCAGAGGGGACTTCGGGACGTCGGAGGCGAAGGCGGCGGCGACGTGGTTTCGGCCGACGGACTAGGGTGGTATTGGTCACAGATCTAGTTGAAGGAAGGAGAATGGGTGAACTTGGGGGGAGAGAGAGAGCAGTTGACGCGAAGGCGGCGGAGGGGACTTCGGGACGTTGGAGGCGAAGGCGGCGGGGACGTGGTTTCGGCCGACGGACTAGGGTGGTGTTGGTCGCAAATCTGGTCGAAGGAAGGAGAATGGGTGAACTTGGGGAGAGAGAGAAAGCAGAGTCGAAAGCCGTTCCCGGACGTGAGTGAAGAGAGAAGAGAGAAAACGGAACGGAGAAGTAATGGAGATCCTTCGCGCTCGAGCGTTTTGAAAATTTTGACAGGTGGGCCCGATTTGCCACGTGTCAATCAGTGAGTGGTGCAATGCACAATCTACGTGGCAAATCTAATCTACCTAATATTTTCTCCCTGACCCGACCTGACCCGAATATCTTAGGCGTATATGATTCGGGCATTGGGTTCGCCCGGGCCAGGCTGAGCTTGGTACTGTTTGGTTTCGGGCTGGGTCGGGCCTATGTGAGATCCGGCCCGACCCGGCCCATTGACACCCGCCAATGATGAGTATCGCTCGCATTTCACCGGCGAATCCTGCTCAGCCAAAGAGAGATTTGGCGTTGATTTCCTACATGTGCGAAGGCTCTGCCTCTGCTTGATCAATTCGCGTGAATGCCGAAAACCAAGTTTGCTCCTTTCGATTGAGAGCTCGAAGTTCCTGATTCGTCACCCATCCATGGTGGTTTACTCGCTCCTTCGATTCCGATGATGAAATCCCCGTTTCGTCGATTTTCGACCCTCTTCAGTTCCTCCCCCGAAAAGCCCCTCCCCATAAACCCCGGCCCCCGACGCCGAGGGGACCCGATTCCAGTGCCCCACAGGACGATCCCCGAACCCAGAGGACGAGACCTCGATTTCGTCAATGTCGCTCACAGCCACCTCGTGCACTCCGACTGGGACAAGCTTGATCTGCTGTGCACCGGGTTGACTCCTCTCCGGACGAAGCATATCTTGCTCAGGATCCGGAAGGACCACGTCCTGTCGCTCGAGTTCTTCAACTGGGTAAAGCTCCGAAGCCCGAGTGCCCACACCCTCGAGACCCACTCCATCGCGCTTCACATTCTCACGAAAAACCGGAAATTTAAGTCCGCGGAGTCGATCGTCCGAGGTCTCGTGGCGGCGACTGGCCCGGTTGATCTTGCCCGCCAGCTGTTTGATGCGGCGCTCTACTCTTACCGGGCGTGCGATTCTTCGCCTCGGGTTTTCGACTCGCTGTTCAAGACGCTCGCGCATTTGAAGAAGTTTCGGAATGCCACGGAGACTTTTTGCATGATGAAGGAGTACGGGTTTTTCCCGACGGTGGAGTCCTGCAATGCTTACCTGAGTGCATTGCTGAGCATGAACAGGGTGGATGTAGTCTTCGCGTTCCATCGCGAAATGCGGCGTTGCAGGATCGCTCCGAATGTTTTCACCCTTAACATGGTCATGTCTGCTTTTTGCAAGGCCGGAGAGCTCGAGAAGGCGGTCGATTTGTTTCGCGAGATGGAGAGTAAGGGTTGTTGTCCGACGGTGGCGTCTTACAACACATTGATCACCGGGCATTGCAGTAAGGGTCTTCTCAGCTCGGCCATGGAGCTTAAAGAGAGGATGCAGAAGAAAGGTATTCATCCTAGTGTGATTACTTTCAATGCCCTTATCAGTGGCTTTTGCAAGGAAGGGAAGTTGCACGAAGCGAACAAGATTTTCAGCGACATGAAAGCTTCGAATGTGGCTCCCGGTACCGTGACTTACAATACTCTGATACACGGATACAGCGAAGCAGGCGACAGTGAAATGGGAGGTAGGCTTTTCGGAGAAATGTCTAAGTATGGAGTGAGGGGGGATATGTTGACATATAATGCATTGATATTGGGACTCTGCAAGAATGGTAAGACAAAGAAAGCTGCTTATCTGGTTAAAGATCTTGATAGCAAGGGTTTAGTACCGAACAATTCGACCTTTTCGGCTCTCATCAGAGGGCAGTGTGTCAGGAACAACCCTGACGGCGCATTTCAGCTGTATAAAAGCATGATCAGGAGCAGGCGCCATCCAAATAGCGAAACTCTTACTATGTTGATGTGTGCTTTTGCGAAATGCGGTGATCTCGATGGAGCAGTCCAGGTCCTTGTGGAAATGGCCGATAGGTCGATGCTTCCTGATTCGGATATGTTGTCCAAGGTTTGCCATGAACTTCACCATTGTGGGAAAGATCAGTTGGCAATGAAACTGTGCAGTGAGTTGCAAGCTAGAACTCTAATTCCGGTTGGTTTTGATAAGGGGCTTATCTTTAGAACTGAGCGATGGAAACTTGATAGCAGCACTTGACTAGAGACGATTCTTTTAATTGGTTTGCATTCATTGCTTCCACTGTCGCAATTTTATTAGATAATCTGACCCTGCTCATCGGGTTTCATCCCAAGCTCTCAAGCTAAGCATTCCGAATGGAGAATAGTAACATAACACGATCAAAGAAAAACGTTGTCATTTTTGATCTGGCACTTAGTTTTTTTATTTTCGGGCCCAATGGCATTTTAGTTGGGTTGGTAACCTTAAAATTTAAACCACAGAAAGAGGGTGCACCAAGAGCATTAGCTGTTGAACTGGATGGCAAAAATGTAACTTAGACGGAAAGCAATGGGAGAAGGAGGTCCAACCGCAAAAGAACCTTTGAATCCTATTACCTGTATTCTCCCTCAAATTGATTAAATCGTAAGCCCATTTTCAATCCGAGTAGCCAGTGAGGACAACAAATTGAAGACATCTCCCAGCCACATATAACACTGACTTGTACTACAGGTAACTGTGGAGGCGGATATCCCGGAATCTATTGCCTAAATTACCAAAAGAACGTTAAGACTTAGACAAGAGCATCATTCTTCTTCAATGGCTTCAGCAGCGGATATCTCGTAATCTAACCGATCGATTAATTGTTCGCTTACACGCTCAGACACAGATATCATATCGAGGATGACACTTGGATCCAGACCCACTCCTCCCCGCTTGGTAAGACCACATATTAACCCTTTCCTGTTGATGGAAACAGAAACATCAGAGCCCATCTGTGAGTCTTCCTCCGGAGTCGCATCTACAATATAATGCCTGCCCACCTGAACAAGGAAGAAGATGAGAATTCGACAGCGACACTAAACAACTCTAGAAGTGGAGAAATACTGAAGTTTTCATACCTTCGTTAATGTAACAATGACAGGAACCCCACAAGTGTCAAATTGTAAAAATTCTTCGTCGCTGATATCAAGTTGTGGTTTATCTTCACCAGATGCTTCCACTGCGACATGCACTCTGGGGATGCCTGTGTTGCTCAAAACAGCCTCCACTCCATAAGGAGCAATGGAAGGGATGTAGAAAAAGTTCGAGGGCATAATATACTAAGGACCTTGTAAAATCAGGACACAATAAATTACGATGTTGAAGGTACCAAATTTATAGAGCCCAAGCCTGTCTAAGATTATGTTTGACAAAACAGAATGCTCGAGAAAGTTATACCTAGATGGAAGCACCAAGAGCATCTAGGAGATTCCCATCTGAACTGACAACAAAACCATCAATATACAGATCCCAACAGACTTTTCCTTCCACAACTATCAGAGATGACAAATCAATTCCAGCACCTGTGAAATATAAACAATCACAGCTTGTGATTTAAATGACAGGTACTAATACACATTTGATAGCGTGTGGCCAAAATGGAAAAAAGAAGACTTTTTTTTTTACTAAGACAATACAGAGAAGAGGATATCTATGCAGTAATTTGTGGCATTTCAAACTCAACTCTATAGGCAAAATTTCAAAGCTGCTCCACTTTTCCCACCCTGAAGAGCGACCCAGAGTTCTGTTGACAACTCCTCACCCCCTCTACCCTGCATAAAATTGCACTGCAGTGTTAAATTGATGTAACTAGCAGAAGTTAAGAAAAATATGGTGAGGAATAGGGACAGTGAAACGTCCAATTTGCAACTGAGTTTCCAAAAAGGAAAATTCAGGTCTATGCTGATTTTGACCCGGGGGGAGGGGAGGAGATGAGCATATCTGGAAACTGATTCGGAGACTACATTCCATCTAGAAGCATCGGGCAAACTCCATAATAACCAAGTCAAGGTTCATTTTGAAGGCAATCGGCCAGCTATCAGTTAATTTAAAACTTATATGCATACCTATTCGCTTATTGTGTAACAGAAGCATACTGTAGCAAACATAATGCACCTCATACTAACAAAGTTTCAAAATGTCAGTTTGGTTTCTGTTGATCTTGCTCAAGGAGAGAAAATTGAAAGCTAAATCAGAGACCAGATGCCGTCTAGAAGCATCAAGAAACTGCATACGAACCAAGTAAACGTTCAATTTGAAGGCAGCAATCAGCCACATATCAGTTAATTTCTACTATACATAAAGCATACCGTACCAGACATGGTGCAGTTTATAGGAACAAAGTTCCAAAATGTCAGTATTTGGCTTCAAACCCACCCTTTCAATTTTAAACAATAACAATCCACTTATTCTGCTAACTTCATAATCAGGGATATTCAAAAGAAACATGAAGGGAAGAGAAATTAGAACTAACAGATCTATGCAAACTAAAATTACCAGAATAGATGTGTCGGGAAGCAGCAAAATCAAAAGTATAGGACCTCAAACATTGGAGCGGCAGTTGGGCTGCAATCAACGTTAATGGAAACTTTCCCCTTGTTGGGTAGTAGTGGACTCGGTCTTCCAATTTCAGCCTGCATCGGAAAACATCAGGAGGGAATCACAAGTAACACACTACGGAACACAAACGCCAGGATGAATGCGCAGATTGAGTAGAGACAGAAAGAAAACTCCTCACCACCAAACTGTGAAGTCCTACAAAAAGGCAAAACAAAGAATCATGCTTTAAACTACCTTCATACTGGCAATGATGTCAGTTCCACCTATTGCAACTCTGGCCGAGCCATTGGCCTGTCATATGTGCAAAACAGGATTCACAATCCCCAATTCCAGCAGCATGTATCAGATCTTCTTCCAAAACCATACATTCGAAACCATCCTGACTAGCTCTCCAGAAGTGGTCACCACCTGGGTAAGAAACCACAGCAATGCCAGCAATGGCAACTTCCCCGTTGGCTTGGACGCGGAATGGGTCCCTATGTTAACTGCAAATGACAAGCATTGAGGGCAGCTGTCTGATTTTACAATTGCTTCATGGCCTCCAACAGCATCCCGGAGCATCTCAAAACCTTTTTGACAGACCCCGCAATAAGTTCTTTGTGGTCGGCTGTTGACACCTGAATTTTAATCATCTTTTCTCTTTTAAAATTAATAAAAAAAATTCATAAAAATTCATAAAATTAAAAAATCAACTTTGGGGAGCTCGGCCAAGCCTAGGAACCAATTTTGACCAAAAAAATGATTTTTCATATTTTTGGTATTTTTCGGTATTTTTATTTTTCAAAATTAATAGAAAATCAAGAAAAAATGAGAAAATTGAAAAATCAACTTTGGAAGTCTTCCCTAAGCTTAGGCTACCATTTTTGAACAAAAACTAATTTTTCATATTTTTTGCATTTTTCGGTATTTTTATTTTCGAAAATTAATAGAAAATCCATAAAAATTCATAAAATTAAAAAATAAACTTTGGGGACCTCGGCCAAGCCTAGGGAACCAATTTTGACAAAAAAATGATTTTCCATATTTTTGGTATTTTTTGGTATTTTTATTTTCCAAAATTAATAGAAAATCAAGAAAAAAATGAGAAAATTGAAAAATCAACTTTGGAAGCCTTCCCTAAGCTCAGGCTACCATTTTTGAAAAAAAAATAATTTTTCATATTTTTTGCATTTTTTAATATTTTCAGACGTTAGGAAAATATTTGAAAATAATTGAGGCCATAAAAATATAAAAAATAGTCCATATTTTTCTTTTAATTTTCTCTTCATTTTGGCCAAAGAAAATCTGTAAAAATTGGTCTGAATCAGGAATTATTTTATTAATCTCATTTTCAGGTTAATAAAAAATAAATAAATATATATAGTAATTTCATCTCTTTTAGAGTTGTGACATTGTCCTCCGATAATCCAAATTTTAATGGCTTGACGCCATGATATCTCTACCAGAGGATGAGGGTCAGAAGTCGTTCACGAGCTCAGCCAACTGCGGCTAATGAAAGAAAGAGAAAAAGGATGCGACACCTTGATCATTGACATGGCCGATGTTTCTTGGTGCTCAACAGTTATTACAGATCATGCACCCTAAACAAGGAAGCTAGTTGCCATTCCTAGCGAGCAGTGTCGACAATACCAATGTTTGACCGAACGTCAATTAGTTGATTAAGGTACACGTTGGTGGGGTTTGGTCAGCCGCTTAGACCACAGAGGATTTCCAAGACGTACGCTAGTAGAAGCTTGATTCACCCAAAGAAAATAAACATGTGCGTAGCAGGACGCTTTTGAAATCGTTTGCCTGAAAAAAAACCTTGTCCTCGCGCCAGCTTGAACAACGATCTACAAGTCTCGGTCTTTGGCTTTGTTCCCAAGTGCCACCAGTGGAGATAATTGAAGAATAAGATAATGGAAGACCCCATCATTAAACGGAGATGACGGAGAAGAATAAAGAAAAAAGAAGGGACAGATAAGTGGAAGACGGGATGATTAGAGGAGGCTCGGCAAAAGAAAAAAAAGGGGAGACCGCACTATGTCCTCTGAAAAAGTGTAAACGTGGAGTGCGAGGATTTTAAGCAAAGGACAAAAAACAATTTATAAAGGAGGAGACGTGGAAGACATGATCATTATAAGTGAAAAGTGAATGGGTCTTTCAGCAAAAAGAGAAAATAAAAAGTGGACACTTTCAGGAGGAAAGGGTAGAAGGACTGGTAGCTGCTAGGGGCGAAAACTTGGAGTCTTCTCCTTGTTGGTGCATGGAGGACCCGGGGAGGGTCTTTGGTCGGACGGGTTTTTCCCTATCTTTTCTGGATAGTTCTCCGGGGAAGCTGGGGGGCAGTGGGGGATTTTTTTTTTTGGTCAGGCTCTTTGCCAAGAGTGGGGGGGGGGGGGGGGGGGGGGGGGTGGTTTTCTGCGATTGGCATCTCTCTACTTTGACGGCCCGACCTTTCTGGGGAGGGGATTTTTGCATTCCTGTTTTGGAGGGCACTTGGAGGATTGCGGAGGTCGCCTCGTGCTCTCGAGTCTTGCCGGAAGTAAGGGGAAGGAGCTCTGGGGGCTTTGGAGGGTAGTGTCACGCTTGAGGCTGCTCTGGATTGGTTATGTTTGAATCTGCTTGGGAACGAGCTTCCTTTGAAATTCTCCAGTGGGGGCTCTTCATATGCTAGTACAGGTTTTGTCAACGTCCTTGTATCAGCATGGGAAGATTGGACCTCATCAGTGGATCCATCTTCAGAGGTCAATGAGGACGCTGCCCAGTACTTTGTTAAGGAAGAGCTGGATAGTTCTGATACATGGGAAGATCACTTGGCTGATGAAGATGCTTCCAGAGCTAAAGAAAGGAGAAAAAGACCAGACTCCACTAAAAAGGGGGGAGATGCCACCGAGATTCACGAGAGAGAAAAAAAAAAGAGAGAAGGACCGGGTCTTCCACACCAACCAGCAACCATCAATTCTAAAAGGGGGCGCGAACAAACGCCATCAGGAGGAAGAACCAACTCGAGTAATAAAAATCATGGCATGCTTACTGGAGGTGCTTCTTCCATGCATCGTCCTCCTCCTGAGGATCCATACTTCACTGGCCAAGCTGCTCTGCCATCCATGGCGAATATGGAGATTGCTACTCATGAGATGGTGTCGAGCGCAACGAGACCAATGGTCACGTGACGGGCTTTGACCTTAGTCGCAGCTGCATCTTTGGGTACCATAACTTCCAACACTGGTCTACTGCGTCTACTTCACTTGGAATCGCTCAATCTCGCTTTGAGTGACTTCAACTTTTCCCCGATCCCGAACGGTTTCAGCAGTCTTTCCAAAGTAACATTCGGTGCCGACCTGGAGAATCTCTCCCATGGCGGCAGGCAAAGAAGGAGGAGGAACCGCTTTTCCTCGTGCATGAGATCGAGGATAGTTCTTCGCAGGTCATCATGGTCTTTGCCGGACCACGGTCTTCGAGTTGCTAGTTCGCCGAAGGTAACAAAACCAAGCCCTTAGGAGAAACCAAAGTCCACCCTCAGAAATTCCCTCCCCTCAGGAGCACCGGTGGGGATGTGGTCACGATGGCCAACGAGGCATTCATGGAAAGGTTCTTACGTATCCCGGATGAGCTAAGTCAAACGTTCCATGCGGAGGTGACACAGACAATGGACGACAACAAGCAAATAATATTTGCGGGCTATTCATCGGGCAGTTCGAACGCGATATACGCGAGGAGTACGTAAGATCAAAGGCGAAGCAAGTTTCTCGTCCTCGTCATCCTCGTCGTCCTCTCTGTTTGACATTTGCGTTCCCACCTATCACCGATCGTACCTTTCACAATGCCATCCAGCGTGAGGGTTCATCTCATTGCTTCGTCTACTTTGTTACGGATCTCGAGATCATCCTCAGGATCCTATTCGCTCCTCGCTCTTCCGCAACAGAGTTGCTACCAGAAATTAACTCTTTCGCTGCTTGCGAACCGATGGGGAGCAAACATTCCTTATTGGACACCATGTCTAGATCCATCAAGCGGAGCCCTCACAGACCGTGCGAGAAATTAAGTCCGAGATGGAGCCGTTACAGACTAACTCTACGATAGAGCTTCAGAAGATAACAGTGGCAAGCTTGAGGGGGACATTTGACATGTAAAGATGAATTAAACGCAAGCTTGACGTGCCCACTGCTGTTGGTCTGAAGAAGCTCCGGGAATTATCTCTCAGCTCAGATGATGACACGCAACCAGGGCAAATAGAGAATTGGAGCCGGCGTGTATACGTGAATGCAGACGTGTGAGGGGTAAAGTTTGGTGTATTGGTCCGTTGTCACTATGCAATGAGGACAATCTGGATAAGGCCGAAAGAGGCAACAAGTCCTCGGTCAATGATGACCGCTGCTTGAAGTGGCTCGACTTATGGGGGCCGAGTTCTGTCGTCTATGCATGTCTCGGAGGTCTGAACCGACTCACAGCTCCGCAATTGATAAAGCTTGGGTTAGGCTTAGAGGTGTATGACCGACCTTTCATTTGGGTCGTACAAGGAGGAGAAACCGGAGGAGCCAGAACAACCAAGAGCAACAGGGAAGTGTGGAAGCCGGAGAAGCAGGCGAACCATGTCACATGTGGCAGTCACCATGAAAGATGCTCTTCGTGAGATGAAGGAATTCAAGCCAGCTTGCCTAGACCCCAGTGATGAAGCTTTTCATGTCTCCTCTCCAAGAGAAGGAGAAGAGAAATCTCGAGAAGGCCCTTGCTACGTTTGCAAGTATACGTGCTGAGCTAAAAAATACACTGAAGAAACAAAAGGAACAGCAAAAGCTTGACGAAGAGGGTGCTGCAATTGTCGAGGCTGTTGCCATGCAAGTTCTACTTGGTGAAGACTCAAATGATGCACGAACGCTGACGTGCCTTACCGCCAGAGCCTAAACTACGTGCTTGACCCAGTTGGGTGGATCTTACATTCTCAAGATTCTAGAGTTGAGCGGGGTGGCTTTGGAGACGGTGAATGGAGACTGATCCTTATATCCGACTGGGTGAAGTTGATGCTGGCACTCGAGGACACAAAGCAGTTCTAAGTAGCAAAGGATTTGGATTTTGCAATCACCTGCCATGCAACATGACGAAAGCTAAATCCAGAATATCAGCCCAGCCTTGTTCGCTAAGGAGTTCTGTTGAGGAAACTATCCCGCCAAGAATTTTGATTCTGACAAAACTAGTTTTAAGAAGTCTAGTTAATGGAAGAATATGCTCCTTGCAGAAACCACGATGTGAAAAGAGCCTTGAATATCCCACGACTGGCGTTCAGACTCAAGGAAGAGTCATCACCATTGTGCTTCTAAATGGTCAGAAGGAGAAACTATGCTTGTGCCTATAAGAGAATCAGAAGTAGGAGTCTGCGTCTGAATAATTCAGATGAAGTGTTTGACTGCCTCAAATGGATTCAGATGGAGGACAGCATTGCCTTGGAAGACCTCAAGAAGACTCACGTGAAATGTCGACAGTAGGATCCGTAAAGAGCTCAGATTCACAGAGAAAAGCTGAATCAGATTCAGAGACTTCAAATGGTTTAAAAGCTGTTTCTGAACAGATTCAGATTCTGCAACTAGACGAAGAAGACCCACGATTGACGAAAGTCCGATTGATTTCGGCAATTACGGGAAGGGAAAGGATTCGATCAACAGGATGATTGTCCATCTTTATTAGGACGGAATCCTTGATTGGATATTATCTTTCTTTCCTTCCTCAGAAGATTCAACATCTCACGCAAATGGAAACTGAAGTTTTAGTTGTATGGGCGACTGAATCTGAAGTTACCAGAATCTTTCTTCAACGGCTATCTAGCATCTTTCCAAGTTTATCTCGCATCAATCAAGGTTGATTGAAGATTGACGAGTGATCCCATGGAGCACCTTAACAACGGCTAGTTCGAGGTGAAAGGGGTATAAAAGGAGAGTGCTGGTATTCGTTCTGCAGTAAGTGAAGAAAAAAGAAAGAGACGAGCAAAAACTGTTGAGATAGCTTTTTAAACTTCTCGTGAAAATATTCTTGTGAGCAAGTTGAGAGAAGTTCATTGTAATCTTGTGATCATTATAGTGAAATCCAGCCAATCGGCTGTCATCGTGGGAGAGTGGACGTAGGCTTACTATAGCCGAATCACTATAAATCTGTGTGCACATTTCTCCTTCTAAACTCCTTTATCTTGTCCATACCAAATCTGTTTAGCTTCAATACTTGGCTTCTGTGTTTGCTTGCGCTTACAACTCAAATTTTTCAGAAGCACCTATTCACCCCCCCTAGGTGTCGTTGCTAGCTACGTCAATTGGTATCAGAGCAGGTTGCTCACATCTGTGAAGTGTTCTACTTCAGAGCTAACGATCTATCATGTCTAGCAACAACTTCTCAGGTTCTGGCGACTCATCATTCCACAACAAACCACCGTACTTCGACGGAAAGGATTACAACGTTTGGTGCAACAAGATGAAGTGGTTCATCAAAGCACTAGATGATCAAATGTGGGATGTAGTAACCAGAGGAGTGGTCCCTATCATTTCCGCAAATACGGGATCAGAAGGAAACCCAGCAACTTTTACAGATACTGAAAGAATCAAGAGACAAGGACTCGACTCTAAAGCTGTTCACTCACTTTTCTGTGCTCTATCCTCACCAATATATAATCGTGTGGCAGAAGAAGAATCTACAAAAGCGATATGGGACAGACTACATGTCACGTATCAGGGCACTAATCGTGTCAAAGAAACTAAACTCAGTATACTACTGAGTGACTATGAAGCCTTTAAAATGAAACCTGACGAAACAATAGCTGAGATGATTGACAGGTTTCAGATTCTGGCTAGTGGTCTGGCACAACAAGGTGCTCCTGTTGCTGAACCAATGCAGGTCAGAAAAATCCTCCGAGGATTAACCGAAGAATGGAACTACATCAAGCCTTCCATTCAGGAATGCCAAACTATAAGACCACTATCCATCGACGAGTTAGTTGGAACTCTGCAATCATATGAGACAGAGAGGAACAATAACAAACCAGAGATTTCAAAAGGTAAGAAGTCAATTGCTCTTTCATCTAACTTTGATGGTGAAATTTCAGATTCAGATGATGAAGATGAAGACGATGAAGAGCTTGCATTAATGGTGAAAAAGTTCAGAAAGATGGTCAAGAAAGGTAGACTCTTCAAAGGAAAGAAGACTTTCAGAAGGAACGATCAAAAACAGTCTGGTCATGACAAACAGGAAAGCAAAGACATCGTATGCTTTCATTGTAAGAAAGTGGGACATATTAAACCCAAGTGTCCACTGCTGAAGAAGGATAAAGCCAAGTTTGAGAAATACAAGAAGCTAAGTGATTCTGAAGAAAGCGACGATGACTATGCAAACATATGTCTCATGGCAAATTCAGATTCAGGCTCAGAATCAGACACAGAGGTAAACCTTTCTGAGCTACCTGATAATGTCTCCGAATATATAACTGAGCTGTGCAAAAACTATAAAGAAGTTATCAAAAAGATTTCAGTTTTAAAAAGGGAAAATCAATCCTTGAAACTGCAAGATCTTTCTCAAAAAGATAGGATTGAGTTTTTACAAAAGGAATTCCACTCTTTAAAGGAAAGTCATGATCTTACTTTAAAGGAAAACGATTCGTTAAAAACCAAAATTGAAAACATTACTAAGAAGTTTTCTCAAAGCTCCAGAAATCTGGAAAATATCATTTCCACCCAAATTCCTTTTGGCAAAAAATCTAGTCTCGGTTTTGAAAAACTAGATAATTTTAAAAACAATTTTTCAGATTCTGAAAACAGGTTGAAACATCGACCTACCAAATCTGCATATCAACAACATTTCTTCAAGAAATTTACTAAATCGTCACGTCAACCTTATAAGCAATCTTATTCTCATAATCATTTTCAAAATCTGGTTTCAAAACCATTTCAAACGCATCATTCATATAGGCAATATTCTAGACCATCACAGAATTGTTTCAAGCCATATCATTCGCAAAATCATTATAGATCTTATTATTCTGTTAGACGCTTTCAGAACATACATAGAACTCCTCATTCTCAAAATGATTACAATGCTCATTATCCACAGAACTTTTACAGAAGGAGTACTAGTTCACTTCCTTCACAGTATCCACACAGATTCACAGGATCACATCACTCTAGAAGTTGCTCAAACTGTGGTGGTAGAAATCACAGTAAAATTGAATGCATGTTTGTATGGAAACCTGTGAATAGATCTGCATACACTAACATCCATGGACCCCAGAAAATGAGGGTACCAAAACAAAGGTAAGATTATTTTCTCTTGCAGGTACCTCGAAAGGGAAATAAGAAATGATTTCTGGACAGCGGATGCTCAAGTCATATGACTGGTAATCCAGAAAACTTTACTAAATTATCCATGATTAGTGGCAGAAGCGTATCTTTTGGAGGTAAGAATAAAGGTAAGGTAATAGGACTAGGAACAGTTAAGATTGGAAATCTCATTATTAACGATGTATATCTCGTTAAAGGTTTGAAGTACAATCTGATATCGGTAAGTCAACTATGTGATTCTGGATATAAAATTTGTTTTCAAGATATGAAATGCACAAGTATTAGTAGTGACAATAAACAGAGTTTTTCTGGATATCGTCATGGAAACATCTATCTTCTGGATGTTGCATCTGAAGAAATTAAGTGCCTCATCTCGATCAAAGATGAATCTGATCTCTGGCACAGGAAGCTTGGCCACATAAGTGTTAAGCATATTTCGAAATTATCTTCCAAAAATCTGGTACGAGGACTACCCCAAACCAAATTTGAAAAGTCAGATCTATGCACTGCATGCACTTTGGGAAAACAAGTCAGAAGCACTTTTAAGCCCATAAATCATGTCTCAACTAATCGTGTATTACAGTTGCTTCACATGGACCTCTTTGGACCAAACAAGATTCTAAGTCTTGGAGGTAAGAAATACTGTATGGTTATTATTGATGATTTCTCCAGATTCACATGGGTTATTTTCTTAGCTCACAAGAGTGATACATTTGCTGCATTTGCAAAATTTTCAAAAAGGATTCAGAATGAAAAAAGTTTTATGATTTCTTGCATTAAAACCGATCACGGTGGAGAGTTTGAAAACCAGGATTTCTCCAGTTTCTGTGATGATACTGGAATTAAACATACCTTTTCTACTCCTTACACACCTCAACAGAATGGGGTTGTTGAAAGGAAAAATCGTTCCTTACAAGAAATGGGACGAACTCTTCTTATTGAAAGTAAAATTGCATCTCATTTTTGGGCAGAAGCAGTTTCAACAGCTTGTTACATTCTGAATCGAGTTTCCTTAAGACCCATCCTTGAAAAGACTCCCTATGAAATTTTTAAGGAAAGGAAACCAATTCTTTCATATTTCCATATATTTGGCAGTAAATGCTTTATTTTGAAAAACGCTAATGATCGTGTTGGCAAGTTTAATGGTAAGTCAGATGAAGGAATCTTCCTAGGATACTCAACAACTAGCAAAGCCTTTCGAGTCTTCAACAAATCCTCTCGAACGGTAGAAGAATCAATGAATGTCAAATTCGCAGAATGCAGTCAGAAGGAAGGAGACAAGCAAGAAGCTATTTAAACGCCAACTATATATCTCAACCCAGAAGAAGATAATAGTTCAAGAGATATTCAGATTCATGAACCTGAAGCAACCACTTCTTCAGATCAAGTAGAAAGGCAGAACGACAGTACCACTTCGCAAGAAGATAAAAGATTCAACACAAACTGGAAGCACAAGTCCAGTCATCCAAAGGATCTCATTTTAGGAAACTTGGATGAAGGTATAAGAACCAGATCGAAGATAAGAGAACTATCAGGAAACTTCGCACTAGTATCTGAATTGGAGCCAAAAAGTGTTGAAGAAGCTCTAATCAATGAAAGCTGGATAAATGCAATGCAAGAAGAGCTCCAGCAATTCAAGATCAACAACGTCTGGAAATTAGTGCCAAGACCCAAAGACAGACCTGTCATTGGCACAAAATGGGTTTTCAGAAACAAGCTGGACAATAAAGGAAAAGTAGTCAGAAACAAGGCAAGATTGGTTGCAAAAGGGTACTCCCAAGAAGAAGGGATAGATTATGATGAAACATATGCACCAGTTGCCAGATTAGAAGCCATCAGGCTACTTCTCGCGTATGCTTGTTACAACGATTTTAAGTTGTTTCAGATGGGCGTAAAGAGTGCTTTCTTAAATGGCTACATCAAGGAAGAAGTTTATGTTGAACAACCACCAGGGTTCGAAGAACCAAGAGGAAAGGATCTAGTTTATCTACTGAACAAAGCTCTATATGGTTTAAAACAAGCTCCTCGCGCCTGGTAAGAAAGGTTAAGTAACTTTCTTTCTCAAAAGAAGTTCACAAAAGGCACAGTAGACACTACTCTGTTTATTCAGAAGCAGGGTAAAGACATTCTGATCGTTCAGATTTATGTTGATGACATAATATTTGGTTCATCTAACGAGTCTCTTTGTAAGAATTTCTCCAAAGCTATGCAGGATGAATTCGAAATGAGCATGATGGGAGAACTAAATTTCTTTCTCGGACTTCAGATTCATCAATCTGAGAAAGGGATTTTTATCCATCAAGAGAAATATGCTCTTGAAATTGTAAAGAAGTTTGGTTTGCAGAATAGCAAAAAGATGGAAACTCCCATGGCCCATTCATCAAAATTGGACAAGGATGAAGATGGAAAGGAAGTGGATCAGAAGTTATATCGCAGCATGATTGGCTCGCTTCTGTATCTTACGACATCAAGGCCTGATATCTTGTATAGTGTATGTTTATGCGCAAGGTTTCAATCCAGTCCCAGGGAATCGCATCTCTCTGCTCTGAAAAGAATCATCAAATACATTGGAACTTATCCAAATCTCGGACTATGGTACTCAAAAGAATCAACTTTTGTGCTAAAAGGATATTCAGATGCAGATTTAGCGGGTTGCAAAGTTGATAGAAAAAGCACTTCTGGAACGTGTCAATTAATGGGAGATATGCTAATCTCATGGTTTTCTAAGAAGCAAAGCACCGTGGCTCTATCAACAGCAGAAGCAGAATATGTATCTCTCGGAAGCTGTTGTGCTCAGATTCTATGGTTGAAGCAGCAACTAAGGGATTACGGAATTGAAGCTTCAAATGTCGAAATTCTTTGCGACAACACAAGCGCAATCAATCTCACCAAAAATCCAATACTCCACTCGAGAGCAAAGCACATTGAAATAAAACATCACTTTATACGAGATCATGTTCAGAACCAAGAAGTTCAGATTCATCATGTGGACACGAAGAATCAACTTGCAGACATTTTTACCAAGCCCCTTGATAAGCTAAGTTTTAATTTTATTCGTGATAGATTATCAATCACTAACCCTTTTTGTTAAGTTCTTAAGAAACAGGAAACTATCAAGCCAAATTATCTCAGAGACTAGGTCTTCAGACGCAAATTGAAAGGTCAGCCCAAAGTTTCAGATTCAGAAGCAGATTATATGAAACTTCGGGAGCAAGATATCAAATTATTCGAAATTTCAAGTAAGTAATTTTGTTCGAATGATAGAATCCAAGACAAAAGGTACGATCTCTAATTCTATCTTGATTGGTTTAATTGATTCGTTCAAAATATTTTCGAAATTTTCCTGATTCTATTGCCAAAAATAGCGTTATTATGTGTTGCTCTTTATATATATATATATATATATTGAACTTTCTTTCTCTGAAAAACCCTAAACCCTTCCGAGTTTTTCAAGCCCTTTTGCTCTCAAAAAGACCTCATCTTTTCTTCTTCACACTCCTCTTTCTAAAATGGCTCCGAAATCATCTTCGACGGCGAAGAAGACATCTGGTCCACAATCTGAACAGGCAGAAGGTTCTCAGAGAATCGGGAAGCAGCCACGAGTTTCAGAATCATCTCCAACAATGAAGACAAGAGAGTATTTCGATGAGAAAGTCGAGACGGCTCATCGTATAAAGCATCTTTATGATAATATGAAAGCAAGAGATGGTGCGTACATCAGTGTCAGTAAGTTTCTGGATACTTACCGTTTTTCTAGTGAAGAAGAATATTTAGAGTGTCTGAATAAGCCATTGCGAACTGTCATTCCGGGCGATGATGATACTTTGAATACGGCGATGAAAAAGGGAAAAAGGGTAGTGGTCCCTGAAAAATCAATCTCGAAAAGGACGTCTCCCAAAAGGAATGTGCCGAAGGAAATGGCTGAAAAGGGAAAGGCAGATGAGTCAAAGGATGACGATGACTACCTGTATAATAACTTTGCGAAGTTTAAACCTCGTTTGGCCAGGGAAGAAGGTTATACCGATCAATACTTTCTGAATTCAGATCACAAGGATAGATTTGAGACTCTCAAAGAGAGAGGTATTATGCCTCACAGAGTTTTTGACCTTGATTATTTGGAGTCTGTCGGAATCCCTCTGAAGATGCATCTGAAAAAATGCAAACTGGATTATTTCGTGGAGAGGAAGGCTCCCATTTATCCTGATTTGGTTGCCTATTTTTACTCCACATTGTCCTTCTTTAATGCAAATTCTCTGTATTACAAGATAGGTGACAAACTCTGCTATTTGAGGGATGATGAATTGGCTCATTTAATGGGGGTTAAATTTAGAGAGTTTACTCCTATCAATGTCTAGCCGAAGGAGGCTTTTGCATATCTGACAGGGAAAGAAAATTTCTCCAGAGATTCCAAGGCACATATTGCCTATGATGATTTTCCCTTGAAGCACATCATGATGCACAAGATTGTGATCGAGTCTCTTCGACCCAAAGCATCATCAAAGACTGACACCTCAAGATTCGAGGCTAAGTTGATGTGGGCACTGTTGACAGGATACAAGTTTAGTCTTCCACATGTAGTCATACTGCATATGTATAGAACTGTGCAAAAGACTAAAGGTCAACTGCTATATGCAGCTCTCATCCATGACATCTTTAGATACCATAATCAAATCCTGCCTAAACCTCTTACAGAGAAAAAGGTTCCAGTCAAAACTGGTGGAGCTGAAATGTTTCAAAAGATGGGCTTCAGACTGAAAGATGGCAAGTGGACAACAAGTCACGAAAAGTACCGGTGGAATTTGAGAAAGATGAGAGATCAGCCAAAAGAAGGAAGGTTATGGCGACAAAGGTGCAGGAAAAGAAGATTCAGAGCATCTCTTCCTCAAGCAGTTCTGAATCTGACAATGAGGAAACACCCTCTGCATCACCAAAGAAAACAAAGAAATTGACCCTTCAGAAGGAATCAGGGTCTACTAAGATGAGAACAAAATTACAGAAGGAGAAGCAGAAAAAGATTGCAGCAGAGGAACCTTCAGCTACTGAGGAACAAGTTCAGATGGAAGTTGAACAGGAGGAACCTCGTTCAGAAGCTACACCTCTTGCACAACCTCAGGGGGAGGTTCTGGAAACAACTGAAGGAGTGCCTGAAGAAGATGAAGAAGCACTCTTTGCACGACAGATGGAAGCTGCAAGAGTTCTAAGTCTTCTCGATGCACGACCAGAAGAGGACCTACCAATTATTCTTCAGGAAGAAGTTCCTGTCAGGAGTATTTTCTCCAGGCTCTTCAGAGACTTAGAGCCAGAAAAAATTAAGGCGACGTCATCATCTCAACCCTCAAAACCAACAGCTGACAACCAGTCTTCTGAACCTTTCGCTGAAGAACAGCCTTCAAAAGAAATAACTGAAGAACAGCTAGTTGAAAAACAGGTTTCAAAACAACCAGTTGAGAAACAGTCTTCCGATCAAACAGCTGAGGAACAACCTTCAGAACCAATAGCTGACGAACAGCCACAGCCATTTGACGCTCAACCATATAATGCAGACATTGCTTCAGAACCTGTCATTACTCATCGAGAATCTGACAATCTTCTGCTTCAAATTCAACAAGATATTCAGAATCTACGAACTGAGGTTCGAGATGAAGCTCGATTGAGACAGGACAACAGAGAACAGATGCAGGCATTCGAGGCAAAGGTCGATGCTCAACTAGCTGCTTTGGAAAATTTGGTCAAGAAGACTTGCAGTTTGCTTTGTGCCAAAATAGACGATCTAGACAGTTTCACAATTGTCAGATCCAAGAAAAGCAGACCTCAAGATGAAGCCACAGGGGATGATGACGAGCCAACTCTTTCTTAAATTATTTTCTTTACACATTGTTCATTACGCTTATTAATTTATTATGTATATTCATCATTTATTATCTGTATCTCTTTTTGTTGATGACAAAAAGGGGGAGAAGGCATGAATTGTTTACAGGTGGCTAAACTTATAACAATCCGGGGAGAAGGCATGAACTGTTTGTAGGTGGCTAAACTCATAACAATGTGCAACCGCAGCATGTTACGGTGATACCTTTTCAGAAGCATAATATCGTTCACTTGTTCACTCTGTTGCACTTCTCGAAAGTTTTTTTATCCACCTTTATTATTAAAAGATTCTTATAATCATTTCATTACAAAGAATCTTTCGTGCTTAAATTATTTTACTTAAAACCGAAGGAGTTTTGTCATCATCAAAAAGGGGGAGAATGTTGAGGAAACTATCCCGCCAAGAATTTTGATTCTGACAAAATTAGTTTTAAGAAGTCTAGTTGATGGAAGAATATGTTCCTTGCAGAAACCACGATGTGAAAAGAGCCTTGAATATCCCACGACTGGCGTTCAGACTCAAGGAAGAGTCATCACCATTGTGCTTCTAAATGGTCAGAAGGAGGAACTATGCTTGTGCCTCTAAGAGAATCAGAAGGAGGAGTCTGCGTCTGAATAATTCAGATGAAGTGTTTGACTGCCTCAAATGGATTCAGATGGAGGACAGCATTGCCTTGGAAGACCTCAAGAAGACTCACGTGAGATGTCGACAGTAGGATCCGTAAAGAGCTCAGATTCACAGAGAAAAGCTGAATCAGATTCAGAGACTTCAAATGGTTTAAAAGCTGTTTCTGAACAGATTCAGATTCTGCAACTAGACGAAGAAGACCCACGATTGACGAAAGTCCGATTGATTTCGGAAATTACGGGAAGGGAAAGGATTCGATCAACAGGATGATTGTCCATCTTTCTTAGGACGGAATCCTTGATTGGATATTATCTTTCTTTCCTTCCTCAGAAGATTCAACATCTCACGCAAATGGAAACTGAAGTTTTAGTTGTATGGGCGACTGAATCTGAAGTTACCAGAATCTTTCTTCAACGGCTATCTAGCATCTTTCCAAGTTTATCTCACATCAATCAAGGTTGATTGAAGATTGACGAGTGATCCCATGGAGCACATTGACAACGGCTAGTTCGAAGTGAAAGGGGTATAAAAGGAGAGTGGTGGTATTCGTTCTGCAGTAAGTGAAGAAAAAAGAAAGAGACGAGCAAAAACTGTTGAGATAGCTTTTTAAACTTCTCGTGAAAATATTCTTGGGAGCAAGTTGAGAGAAGTTCATTGTAATCTTGTGATCATTATAGTGAAATCCAGCCAATCGGCTGTCATCGTGGGAGAGTGGACGTAGGCTTACTATAGCCAAACCACTATAAATCTGTGTGCACATTTCTCCTTCTGAACTCCTTTATCTTGTCCATACCAAATCTGTTTAGCTTCAATACTTGGCTTCTGTGTTTGCTTGCGCTTACAACTCAAATTTTTCAGAAGCACCTATTCACCCCCCTAGGTGTCGTTGCTAGCTACGTCAAGTTCAACTTTAATAAAGCCAACTACAAGTATGCTGGTCAAGCATAATTAGCCATCTCAAGTCGCGAGCTCTAGATTCCAGGTACAAACAAATCAGATCGGTGGAGGAATCTGACACAGAGGAAGGGCACGTGGTCGTTGACACAACTGAGGATTCCAAGAAGAATGCAGAGAGATGTTGGGGTCTGTTCTTGGGTGCATAGTGGCCTCAAACGGGCCACTTCCTTCGATGCACTTATGGGCTCATGCTAGCTGCTGGTGGAAGGAGGCCGTTCATTCATATGTAGAGTACTGTTTGTGCATCGTTACAGGTATTCACAATTTCAGTATTTCATGGTTCTCTTTTCTCAGTTTTGTGAGCGTATTATATGTAGGTATTGAGCATATACTGTGCTATGTCATTCATAAAGGCTCCGTATCTGGTCTTTTCTAAGTTAGCGTTAGTGTTGTAGTTGATCAGTGAGTACAATTGGTGATTGGCGACATCCGTGGAGTGATTGCAATGAAGTCTATAAGAAGGGAATAAAAAATGTGGTCCTAGTGTGCACGTTGGGTTTTTGTGAGTTGGGCTAGGATGGTTTTGGGCTAGGTTTAGAATTTATGAATGGGTCTAATGGAAAAGAAAAATGATTGAAGAGAAATAAAGTTTGGGCCAAGCCCAACAGGTTGATACTGCCTCAGACTGACATGGGCCCTTAAGGCCCGATTTGAATGCTGGTCAAGCGGTCCAGGTCAATTCGACCCGGCCCGAAAAATAAAAATAGAAAATAATAATAAATAATAATAAATAATAACAATAATAATAAGATAAAAGGAAAAATGAAAAAATTCATAAATTCTGAAAATTTCTATAAAAAAAATAATAATAATCTCAAAAATCAGGAAACGGGCCATTTTGACTGGCCAATCCTATTTTTGATTAATTTCTTCCTCATTTTTCCAAAATGACGATTTTGCCCCTTATGGGCAAATCGTCTCCAAAAATTCTGAAAATTCAGAAAAACCTCAAGAATCAAGAAACGGGCCATTTCGACTGGCCAATCCTATTTTTGATGAATTTCTTCCTCATTTTTCCAAAATGACGATTTTGCCCCTTATGGGTAAATCGTCTTGAAAAATTCTGAAAAAATTCAGAAAAATCTCAAAAGTTAGGAAACGGGTCATTTTGACTGGCCAATCCTATTTTTGATTAATTTCCTTCCTGATTTCTCCAAAATGACGATTTTACCCCTTATGGGTAAATCGTCTCGAAAAATTCTCAAAATTTCAGAAAAATCTCCAAAATTAGGAAACGGGTCATTTCGACTGGCCAATCCAATTTTTGATGAATTCTCTTCCCGATTTTTCCAAAATGACGATTTTGCCCCTTATGGGCAAATCGTCTCCAAAAATTCAGAAAACTCAGAAAAACCTTAAGAATCAGGAAAACGGGCCATTTCGAATGGTCAATCCTATTTTTGATGAATTTTCTTCTCATTTCTACTGGCCAATCCTATTTTTGATAAATTTGCCTTCCTGATATTTTCAAAATGACGATTTTGCCCCTGATGGGCGAATTGTCTCAAAAGATCCCAGAAAATTCTCAAAATTTTCAAAAACTAGGAAACGGGCCATTTCGACTGGCCAATCCTATTCTTGGACGATTTCTCTTCCTAATCTTTTTAAAATGACGATTTTGCCCCTTTTGGGTAAATTGTCTCGAAAAATTTCGAAAAATTCTCAGAAAATGTGGGAAGTAAGGAATGACCATACTCAATTGGTCTGACCCCTTTTTCATTTCCTGATCCTTGAAAAATTACCATTTTACCCTTCTGATCAGTCTGATCCAAATCTTTCCAAGTCACTCCAAATGATTTTTCATGAAATTGGTACCGAAAGGGCGTTAGAGTAATCTAACGTAACCAAGTCCCCGAACTCATAATCTTTGGTTCGCAGAAATAAATTAGTTCTCCCGCTAATTTATTTAGGTTTCTAATCGACCTACCAAAAACGATTAGTGGCGACTCCAAATCTTAAAATCATTTGAACAAAAACCCAAAGTTGCGATTCGGTAGGGCTTGGGAGGGTCCGCGTTAGGTTAGTTAATCTAATTAACCTAATAATCCGTTCACCTGAAGAAAATTTTCTTTCGGGTCGCGACATCGGCATCTATGAAGACATCGAGAAGCTGAAAAAACCCCAAAGAACTTATTGTGGGATTTTCGAATGTATGGTTTTGGAAGAAGATCTGATACATGCTGCTAGTCTAAGTCAAAATATCTCTCTTAACATATCTCTATCGGTAATAAATTTCAAAACAAATAGCTTGCTTTTACATAACATTGGAAACCTATCCATACATTTCATCTCTTACACCTGCCCTCAATATATATATATATATATTTATGAATCTGAAAAATCTAAGATAATTTCTAGTACATATGAGTTAGGAACGTGAATACGCACATATTAGATTTCTGGTGTCTCTCTCATTTTCATAAACTATAGCATCATAGAAAGCACATCATAGTCATTATTCATAATCTACTCGTTTCAAAGACCAAATCAACCAAATAATTGATGGTCCATCATTAGTATTTCTCAAGTAACCATAACATGACAATAGATGAGAAATAGAGGTGTCAAATGGGTGGGTCGGGTCGGGTTTGGGTCGGGTCGAATATGGTCCGACCCATATTGACCCGTCTAACCCATTTTGACCCATATTTAATGACCCATACCCAACCCAACCCGCAACCAACCCATACCCGACCTGACCCATTTTGACTCATATTGCCAAATCACACTAATATTCTAAGAAAAATTATATAACTCATTTAACCTATTTTATTTTACTTTTATTTTTTCTTTCATTTTTCTCCGGCCACGGCGAGCGGCGGCGGTCGGCGGCGACGGGTCGCCACTGATGGTTGCTGCCGCCGGTTGGCTACCGCAGGACATGGTCGTGGGTCAACCGCCGGCGCCGGCCGCCGGTCGCCGCGGCCGGCCTCAGGTCGCCTCGGCCGGTCTCCACGGCCGGCCTGCGGTCGTCTCGGCCGGTCGCCGCGACCGGTCGTATCTGCCGGCCTTCGGTCGCCGCGACCGGTCGCATCGGCCGGACTCAGGTCGCCGCGGCCGGTCGCATCGGCCGGCCGCAGGTCGCCGCGGCCGGTCGCATCGGCCGGCCGCAGATCGCCTCGATCGGTCTCCGCGGTCGGCCGCCGGTCTTCGCGGTCGGCCGCCGGTCTCCGCGGCCACCTGTCGCTGCCCGCCGCGGCCAATCGCCGGCCGCTGCCATCGTCGGTCCCCGAAAATCAATTCCATAACAAACGATGAAAATTGTTCTCCAATTTATTTTTAAGTATTAATCAAACATCGGAAAATATTATTATTTTCTTGAAAAATGACTTCCTGAAAAATGATTTCCGAAAGTATCACATTTTCCGTGAAACAAACGGAAAGGCCCTAGGTCCATTTGTAATTTGTGAGAGTTATGGGTCGAAAATGGGTCCAATATGGGTCGAAAACGGGTTTCATGCGTGGCCCAGTTTTGACCTATTTAATTTCACTTCAACCTTTTAGACCCATTTTTAGTAAGTTCTTTAAATGTTAATGACCCATATAAGACCTATTTTATACAAAATATGGGTCAAATATGGGTCTTTGACCCATATTGACGGCTCTAATGAGAAACACTGCCGTCATTTTATGGGTACCACGAAAGCCAACATGACCATAAGGAAAGGTCACCTTTTTCATGCGTGTGGTCTTTGTCCACAGAGCACAGCATATAAGAAGCTCTATTCAGGTGAAAGAACAAAAGATGAAAGTCTAGGACGAACTTAACATAAGATCTGCAAGGTTCTTAAGAAATATCCGGCTCTTATCAATTTTCATCAATAGCTGTTCATTTAATAAATTGTCACTCTAAAACCAAGTTGCGCCAATGAAGATCAATGGTTTGATCTAAGATTATCAGCTCGAGGAGTAGCTAATTTTTTTTTTTCGAATGGCTTTTGAGCAATGTCATGTGACTTCACCGAGGTATTTTTGAGATCAAGTCATGTAACTTTGGTTACGGTTGGTCCACGCATACATAATATACGATGGAAGTAACATGATGCGACGCATGGAGAAGTAGGCACCTATCCATCGCTTCAAAGTGCCTTGATTGCGAAAAGGATGAAAATTCTTAAGGGAGAGAGACTTGGGGACGAGGATACTAGGGCTGCGTATGGTAACGCTCCAGAAACGCGTATGGTAAAAAAGTGTTACCAAAGTGTTCCGGGAACACTTTTAAGAAACAGAAACACTTTTGGAGCATAAACAAGAAACAAAAAAAACTTGCTTCTGTGTTCCCGGAACACTTTTTAGAAACACATTTGGAACATTTTTTGGAAACAATTGGGAACACTTTCTCGAAAGTAATTAAAAATAAAAATAATTAAAGAATAAAAAGTAATTAAAATAAAAAATAATTTTTTCGAAAAATAAAAAATAAAAAAGATCAAAAATCGAAATAATAAAAATAAAAAAAATAAAAAATAATAATCAAAGAAATTAATTTAAAATAAAATGATTAAAAATAAAAAATAATTTTTTTTTTCAAAAAAATAAAAATAAAATAAAATAATAAAAATGGAAACTAGAAATAATAAAAATCAAAATAATTAAAAATAAAATAATTAAATTAATTAATTAAAAATAAAAATAAAAAATAATTTTTTCGAAAATACAAATAATTAAAAATTAAAAATAATTAAATAAAAAATAAAAAATTCTAAATAATAAAAATTAATTGAGAAATCGAATCATTTACAAAGGGTATTTTTTTTTTATCAAACGACATTTATGTCAAAGTTGTATCCAAATGCACTTTTCAATTGCAGTTTATCAAATAGTATTTGCATTCAATTATGTAATCATATTTTTATCTACTTGGGAACATTTATGTATGACTCATAATTGTAATTTTTCCTATCTATGGAAGACATATTTCATGTTCTCATTGCTCAATTCTAATTTGTCTTCTCTTTCATTTTTTTTTATTGTTGATCTCATCCATATTGAAAAAAAATTAGGAATAGAATAAATGAAAAAATTAGTAACATAATTTTTTTGCAGCTAACAAATGCGTTTTTGTTCTTTTTATGTTTCGAGAACAAAAAGTTTATGCAGTTACCAAATGCGTTTCTGTTCCTTTTTTTTGTTTCAAGAACATAAACTTTATGTAGTTACCAAACGCGTTTATGTTCCCAAAAATCGTTGCGGAGAACAGAAACACAAAAAAGTGTTTATGTTCCAAAAGTTGTTCCGGGAACAGAAACGCTACCATACGCAGCCTAGAAGCACGATGATGGGATTGTTGTCATGACTATTCTAAGTCAAAAGATTTGTCTTGATAGATCTCAATCGGTAATAAAATTCAGAACCAATCACTTGTTTTTACATAACATTGAAAACCTACCATACATTTCGTCTCTTGCACTTGCCCTCAAATTTTTTTTTATTGATGTACCGATGCTTTTTCAATGTCGTCCTCAAAATTTTGGTACGTATTTCATTCTAGTATTTGGACTATATAAAAATTTTCTATATTATCCTTGAACTATAGTTAATGGAATGACAACACTGAACATATCTATGTAATACGAGGACTAAATTGAAAATCTATCAAAAGTTCAGGGAATATATAGAATAAATCAAAAGTACAGAGACAATATTACATATTAGATTAAAATTAGGGATCATATTGAATAAATTATACTTTAGGTCAAATTTAATGAATGATTTGTGTCATTATTTCCGTACGATAGTAGTTGCACCACATTAAGTAGAAACCAACCAGACTCTCACCGGTCGCTGTGCTTCTTACCACGTTCCACTTGAATAGTTTCAATTACTTCCTACCAACCATATTTGGCCCATCTACCTATTTACTACGAATCAGGACTTGAATGATATTCACGAAAACCAGTCATGAAACCTTCCACGTAGGTATGGTGGCGCTTCTCTCTGGAGTTCAATTGAATGCTTTGAATTCAAGAACGAGCATTCAAGCTCCCATTGCTCTGATACGTCAATGGTGATCGAGAGACTTGACATGATTCAGCTTTGCTTTTGCTCATGTCAGGTCTGGTCATGACTAGTGAAGTAGGGGGCCCCCCTCGAGAAAGACTGGGAGTGGGTCATGTCATGGTTCACGGGTACACGAAAAGAAGATAAAGAAATGACGTTTCTCTGCAGGGACTATTATTCACCAATATATCCTAATTTCTTTCTTCAATACGAGTTTGTGGAGAATCGTAAATTTGTGCCCCAATTCGAGCGAAATTTTGTGGCCAAAATGACCCAGCACTAGAAAATTTATGCAAAAATTATCCCCTAGACTAGAGGTGATGCCTTTTTTGTGAAAGCCACACAAATTCACGATTCGTTGAGAGAAGGTTGGTCGCAAGGGAAACCCGAAGAAAAGGGCGAAGTCTAGAGACCAAGTTTTTGACGATTCGGATGAGGATTATGGAGTTTTCTGAAGAAAGATGCATCTGAGGATGCTGTAGGGGAACTAGAGGTGTCTACATTAGAGGATAGTTTTGATGCTTTTCGTGGAAGATGAAAATGAGGAGAGATGAAGATCATGATGGCAACGGTGCAGATGGTGCTAACGACAACGATGGCCCAAAGAGGTGAAGAGGAGGACGCCGTGGAAGCTCACGAAGAAGAAGAGGAGGGAGGGAGAAGGAGAGAGAGTGTGTAGATATGGACTGGGGAGGGGGAGTAAAAACAAAAATAAAGAAAATAAAAAAGAAAAAATAATTAAAATATTAAGTCATTCGTCAGCCGGCATCCATGTCAGCGCCAGCCGACCAAAATTTGTTGGATGAACTGAATTAGCATAATTTCAAAAGGTCTAGGATTGAATGGGCAAAAAAATAAGTTTATGATTCAGTCGACATATATACAATAGGTTTATGACTATTTTGGTAATTTTCCCCATAGATATCATATGACATGACCTTTGTTATTGTTGACACCTCAATTTTAATCATTTTTTTAGAAAATTAATAGAAAATTCATAAAAAAATATATATAATTGAAAATCAACTTTGGAAGCCTTGACCAATCTTAAGGAATCAATTTTGAACAAAAAATAATTCTTGGTATTTTTTTTTCATTTTTAAATATTTTTATATATTAGAAAAATAACTAAAAAATCATAAAAAAAATAGATCTCGTGGCCTAAAAATAGGGGGAAATATTTAATATTTTTATTTTAAATCCCTTTTCATGTTGGCCCATTTAAACTTGAAAAATCCAATTCGAAATTATGTGTTCTTACACAGACATAATCTCAAATCGGGCCTAAAAAATGCAATTTGAATCATTTTGTTTTCATTTTCACCTTTTATGGGTTGTGACATTGTCCTCTAATACCTCAATTTTCACTTTTGGTCCAATAAACTTTGGAAATTAAAAAAAACCGAATTGGGCAAAAAATAAATAAATAAAAAGAGAGGGAAAAGGTTGATCTGGTCAACAAGTTGGCCAGGTCAACACCAAAAAATTGTCCGAAATTAGCAGCTTCTTCGTACAGAGCTCTAGGGAAAAAAAATTTCACCAAAAAAAAAATCTTTGCCGATTCTCCACGTCCATGCCACGTCTCTCCTTGAAGATCATTCCAGAAGTTATTTCCTACATTTTGGCTTTTTGTGGGCATGGGTACAGGGCCATTTTGCAAGCTGGCGTGGGAGGGGGAGAGCAGAGGTAATGGTTTTGATTTTTATTCCAGAAATGAGGAATCCGTGAGAGGACAGAGAGAGCAGAGTGAGAACATGGGTGAACGAGAGAGAGAGAGAGCTGCAGAGCAAAAAAGGAAGAAGAAGAAAAAAAAAAGGGAAATAAGGAGAGCTCTAGAGGGAGGACTTCACAGCTGGGGGAGCTCCATTTAGAAAAAAAAAGGTGCGTTTTCATATAGAGCAAGCCTCACCTCACCCATATCTCCACCGGCTCAGCCCCGGCCCGTCGCACGTCTCCATTGTCTCCGTGTGATGACCGCCAGCCATCAACCTCCCTCGCGTGAGCTCCAGTTCCTCCCGTGACATCTCCGAGTGGAGCTCAGTGGAGAGGGAGGTCGGTGAGCGGAAGAAGAGCTCGTGAGTTAGAGGGTGGTGGCTGGGGGTTCCGGGAAGGAGACTTTTCTCTGAGAAACCAAAAAAAAAACGAGTGGGAGAGCTCCAAAAACCGAGAACTTCAAACCTTTCGTAAGAGCACTCGGCACAAGACCGAAGCTCGCCGACCATTATCCGAGCTCCCGGATGACCCAAGCAAGCTCCCCAACCCATCAACATAGCTCCACGACCCTCGAAGATCATTCCAGAAGGGAAGATAAAGAGGAGTTGGTGGAGAAGGGAAGATAAAGAAGAATTGGTAGATAAGGAAGATGAAGAAGAATTGGTGGAGAAAGGAAGGTAAAGTTGAAGAAAAATTGGTAGAGAAATGAAGATGAAGATAAAGAAGATTTAGTGGTGAAGAGAAGAAAGGAACATGGGAGCGACCGAGAGAGAACCAGAAAAAGGAGGAAAAGAAGGAGACTTTGAGAGCTCTCGCGTAAATGCGCATTTGAGCTTAAATTGACGAATGGAGATTTTATGAGTGCTTGGATTTAAAGAAATATCTCTTTGAAAATTGAATTGCAAACACTTAAAATTTCAGGGATAAAAAAGTGAATATGCAAAAGAGGAGAAGGGAAGATAAAGTAGAGTTGGTGAAGAAGAGAAGATAAAGATGAATTGGTGGAGAAGGGAAGATGAAGAAGAATCGGTGGAGAAAGGAAGATAAATAAGAATTAGTGGAGAAGGGAAGATGAAGAAGAATTGGTGGACAATGGAAGGAGAAGATGAAGAAGAATTGGTGGAGACATGAAGATGAAGATAAAGAAGATTTAGCGGCAGGACTCCAAAAAAATTTGATCCCCCATCACCAGCTATTGGTGAAGAGAAGAAATATCTCTTTGAAAATTGAATTGCAAACACTTAAAATTTCAGGGATAAAAAAACGAATATGTAAAAGAGGAGAAGTGAAGAAAAAGTAGAGTTGGTGAAGAAGAGAAGATAAAGATGAATTGGTGGAGAAGGGAAGATGAAGAAGAATAGGTGGAGAAAGGAAGATAAATAAGAATTGGTGGAGAAGGTAAGATGAAGAAGAATTGGTGGAGAATGGAAGGAGAAGATAAATAAGAATTGGTGGAGAAGGGAAGATGAAGAAGAATTGGTGGAGAATGGAAGGAGAAGATGAAGAAGAATTAGTGGAGAAATGAAGATGAAGATAAAGAAGATTTAGCGGCAAGACTCCAAAAAAACAATGGAGCGATCGAGAGAGAACCAAAAAAATGAGGAAAAGTAGGAGCCTTTGAGAATTCTCGCGTAAATGCGCATTTGAGCTTAAATTGACGAACGGGGATTTTATGAGAGCTTGGATTTAATGAACTATCTTTCGAAATTAAATTACAAACACTTAAAATCTCAGGGACTACAACGCAAATATATAAAAGAGGAGAAGGGAATATAAAGAAGAATTGGTGGAGAAGGGAAGATGAAGATGAATTGGTGGAGAAATGAAGATAAAGAAGAATTGGTGGAGAAGGGAAGATGAAGAAGAATTGGTGGATAAAGGAAGGTGAAAATGATGATGAATTGGTGGAGAAATGAATATGAAGATAAAAAACATTTAATGGTGCAGAGAAGAAAAAAAACAAGGCAGCGACCGAGAGAGAACCAAAAAGAGGAGGAAAAGAAGGAAACTTTGAGAGTTCTCGCGTAAATGCGCATTTGAGCTTAAATTGACGAATGGAGATTTTATGAGTGCTTGGATTTAAAGAAATATCTCTTTGAAAATTGAATTGCAAACACTTAAAATTTCAGGGACAAAAAAGCGAATATGTAAAAGAGGAGAAGGGAAGATAAAGTAGAGTTGGTGAAGAACAGAAGATAAAGATGAATTGGTGGAGAAGGGAAGATGAAGAAAAATAGGTGGAGAAAGGAAGATAAATAAGAATTGGTGGAGAAGGGAAGATGAAGAAGAATTGGTGGAGAATGGAAGGAGAAGATGAAGAAAAATTGGTGGAGAAATGAAGATGAAGATAAAGAAGATTTAGCGGCAAGACTCCCAAAAAATTCGATCCATCTTCACCAACTCTTGGTGAAGAGAAGAAAAAAACAAGGGAGCGATCGAGAGAGAACCAAAAAAATGAGGAAAAGTAGGAGCCTTTGAGAATTCTTGCGTAAATGCGCATTTGAGCATAAATTGACGAACGGGGATTTTATGAGAGCTTGGATTTAATGAACTATCTTTCGAAATTGAATTGCAAACACTTAAAATCTCAGGGACTACAACGCAAATATATAAAAGAGGAGAAGGGAAGATAAAGAAGAATTGGTGGAGAAGGGAAGATGAAGATGAATTGGTGGAGAAATGAAGATAAAGAAGAATTGGTGGAGAAGGGAAGATGAAGAAGAATTGGTGGATGAAGGAAGGTGAAAATGATGATGAATTGGTGGAGAAATGAATATGAAGATAAAAAAACATTTAATGGTGAAGAGAAGAAAAAAACAAGGGAGCGACCGACAGAGAAGCAAGAAAAGGAGGAAAAGAAGGAGACTTTGAGAGCTCTCGCGTAAATGCGCATTTGAGCTTAAATTGACGAATGGAGATTTTATGAGTGCTTGGATTTAAAGAAATATCTCTTTGAAAATTGAATTGCAAACACTTAAAATTTCAGGGACAAAAAAGCGAATATGTAAAAGAGGAGAAGGGAAGATAAAGTACAGTTTGTGAAGAAGAGAAGATAAAGATGAATTGGTAAAGAAGGGAAGATGAAGAAGAATTGGTGGAGAATGGAAGGAGAAGATGAAGAAGAATTGGTGGAGAAATGAAGATGAAAATAAAGAAGATTTAACGGCAAGACTCCCAAAAAATTCGATCCATCTTCACCAGCTCTTGGTGAAGAGAAGAAAAAAAGAAGGGAGCGATCGAGAGAGAACCAAAAAAAATGAGGAAAAGTAGGAGCCTTTGAGAATTCTCGCGTAAATGCGCATTTGAGCTTAAATTGACGAACGGGGATTTTATGAGAGCTTGGATTTAATGAACTATCTTTCGAAATTGAATTGCAAACACTTAAAATCTCAGGGACTACAACGCAAATATATAAAAGAGGAGAAGGGAAGATAAAGAAGAATTGGTGGAGAAGGGAAGATGAAGATAAATTGGTGGAAAAATGAAGATAAAGAAGAATTGGTAGAGAAGGGAAGATGAAGAAGAATTGGTGGATGAAGGAAGGTGAAAATGATGATGAATTGGTGGAGAAATGAATATGAAGATAAAGAACATTTAGTGGTGAAGAGAAGAAAAAAATAAGGGTGCGACCGAGAGAGAACCAGAAAAAGGAGGAAAAGAAGGAGACTTTGGGAGCTCTCGCTCAAATGCACATTTGAGCTTACATTGACGAACGGGGATTTTTTGAGAGCTTATATTTAAAGATATATCTCTTTGGAAATTGAATTGCAAACACTGAAAATCTCAGGGACTGAAAAGCAATATGCAAAAGAGAAGAAGGGAAGATAAGGTAGAGTTAGTGGAGAAGGGAAGATAAAGATGAATTCGTGGAGAAGGGAAGATAAAGATGAATTCGTGGAGAAGGGAAGATGAAGCAGAATAGGTGGAGAAAGGAAGATAAATAAGAATTAGTGGAGAAGGGAAGATGAAGAAGAATCGGTGGAGAATGGAAGGAGAAGATAAAGAAGAATTGGTGAAGAAATGAAGATGAAGATAAAGAACATTTAGCGGCAGGACTCCAAAAAAATTTGATCCCCCATCACCAGCTGTTGGTGAAGAGAAGAAATATCTCTTTGAAAATTGAATTGCAAACACTTAAAATTTCAGGGATAAAAAAGCGAATATGTAAAAGAGGAGAAGTGAAGATAAAGTAGAGTTGGTGAAGAAGAGAAGATAAAGATGAATTGGTGGAGAAGGGAAGATGAAGAAGAATAGGTGGAGAAAGGAAGATAAATAAGAATTGGTGGAGAAGGTAAGATGAAGAAGAATTGGTGGAGAATGGAAGGAGAAGATAAATAAGAATTGGTGGAGAAGGGAAGATGAAGAAGAATTGGTGGAGAATGGAAGGAGAAGATGAAGAAGAATTAGTGGAGAAATGAAGATGAAGATAAAGAAGATTTAGCGGCAAGACTCCCAAAAAACAATGGAGCGATCGAGAGAGAACCAAAAAAATGAGGAAAAGTAGGAGCCTTTGAGAATTCTCGCGTAAATGCGCATTTGAGCTTAAATTGACGAACGAGGATTTTATGAGAGCTTGGATTTAATGAACTATCTTTCGAAATTAAATTACAAACACTTAAAATCTCAGGGACTACAACGCAAATATATAAAAGAGGAGAAGGGAAGATAAAGAAGAATTGGTGGAGAAGGGAAGATGAAGATGAATTGGTGGAGAAATGAAGATAAAGAAGAATTGGTGGAGAAGGGAAGATGAAGAAGAATTGGTGGATAAAGGAAGGTGAAAATGATGATGAATTGGTGGAGAAATGAATATGAAGATAAAAAACATTTAATGGTGCAGAGAAGAAAAAAACAAGGCAGCGACCGAAAGAGAACCAAAAAAAGGAGGAAAAGAAGGAAACTTTGAGAGCTCTCGCGTAAATGCGCATTTGAGCTTAAATTGACGAATGGAGATTTTATGAGTGCTTGGATTTAAAGAAATATCTCTTTGAAAATTGAATTGCAAACACTTAAAATTTCAGGGACAAAAAAGCGAATATGTAAAAGAGGAGAAGGGAAGATAAAGTAGAGTTGGTGAAGAACAGAAGATAAAGATGAATTGGTGGAGAAGGGAAGATAAAGAAGAATAGGTGGAGAAAGGAAGATAAATAAGAATTGGTGGAGAAGGGAAGATGAAGAAGAATTGGTGGAGAATGGAAGGAGAAGATGAAGAAAAATTGGTGGAGAAATGAAGATGAAGATAAAGAAGATTTAGCGGCAAGACTCCCAAAAAATTCGATCCATCTTCACCAACTCTTGGTGAAGAGAAGAAAAAAACAAGGGGCGATCGAGAGAGAACCAAAAAAATGAGGAAAAGTAGGAGCCTTTGAGAATTCTTGCGTAAATGCGCATTTGAGCATAAATTGACGAACGGGGATTTTATGAGAGCTTGGATTTAATGAACTATCTTTCGAAATTGAATTGCAAACACTTAAAATCTCAGGGACTACAACGCAAATATATAAAAGAGGAGAAGGGAAGATAAAGAAGAATTGGTGGAGAAGGGAAGATGAAGATGAATTGGTGGAGAAATGAAGATAAAGAAGAATTGGTGGAGAAGGGAAGATGAAGAAGAATTGGTGGATAAAGGAAGGTGAAAATGATGATGAATTGGTGGAGAAATGAATATGAAGATAAAAAAACATTTAATGGTGAAGAGAAGAAAAAAACAAGGGAGCGACCGACAGAGAACCAGAAAAAGGAGGAAAAGAAGGAGACTTTGAGAGCTCTCGCGTAAATGCGCATTTGAGCTTAAATTGACGAATGGAGATTTTATGAGTGCTTGGATTTAAAGAAATATCTCTTTGAAAATTGAATTGCAAACACTTAAAATTTCAGGGACAAAAAAGCGAATATGTAAAAGAGGAGAAGGGAAGATAAAGTAGAGTTGTTGAAGAACAGAAGATAAAAATGAATTGGTAGAGAAGGGAAGATGAAGAAGAATTGGTGGAGAATGGAAGGAGAAGATGAAGAAGAATTGGTGGAGAAATGAAGATGAAGATAAAGAAGATTTAACGGCAAGACACCCAAAAAATTCGATCCATCTTCACCAGCTCTTGGTGAAGAGAAGAAAAAAAGAAGGGAGCGATCGAGAGAGAACCAAAAAAATGAGGAAAAGTAGGAGCCTTTGAGAATTCTCGCGTAAATGCGCATTTGAGCTTAAATTGACGAACGGGGATTTTATGAGAGCTTGGATTTAATGAACTATCTTTCGAAATTGAATTGCAAACACTTAAAATCTCAGGGACTACAACGCAAATATATAAAAGAGGAGAAGGGAATATAAAAAAGAATTGGTGGAGAAGGGAAGATGAAGATAAATTGGTGGAAAAATGAAGATAAAGAAGAATTGGTAGAGAAGGGAAGATGAAGAAGAATTGGTGGATGAAGGAAGGTGAAAATGATGATGAATTGGTGGAGAAATGAATATGAAGATAAAGAACATTTAGTGGTGAAGAGAAGAAAAAAATAAGGGTGCGACCGAGAGAGAACCAGAAAAAGGAGGAAAAGAAGGAGACTTTGAGAGCTCTCGCTCAAATGCGCATTTGAGCTTACATTGACGAACGGGGATTTTTTGAGAGCTTATATTTAAAGATATATCTCTTTGGAAATTGAATTGCAAACACTGAAAATCTCAGGGACTGAAAAGCAATATGCAAAAGAGAAGAAGGGAAGATAAGGTAGAGTTAGTGGAGAAGGGAAGATAAAGATGAATTTGTGGAGAAGGGAAGATGAAGCAGAATAGGTGGAGAAAGGAAGATAAATAAGAATTGGTGGAGAAGGGAAGATGAAGAAGAATTGGTGGAGAATGGAAGGAGAAGATGAAGAAGAATTGGTGGAGAAATGAAGATGAAGATAAAGAAGATTTAACGGCAAGACTCCCAAAAAATTCGATCGATCTTCACCAGCTCTTGGTGAAGTGAAGAAAAAAACAAGGGAGCGATCGAGAGAGAACCAAAAAAATGAGGAAAAGTAGGAGCCTTTGAGAATTCTCGCGTAAATGCGCATTTGAGCTTAAATTGACGAACGGGGATTTTATGAGAGCTTGGATTTAATGAACTATCTTTCGAAATTGAATTGGAAACACTTAAAATCTCAGGGACTATAACGCAAATATATAAAAGAGGAGAAGGGAAGATAAAGAAGAATTGGTGGAGAAGGGAAGATGAAGATGAATTGGTGGAAAAATAAAGATAAAGAAGAATTGGTAGAGAAGGGAAGATGAAGAAGAATTGGTGGATGAAGGAAGGTGAAAATGATGATGAATTGGTGGAGAAATGAATATGAAGATAAAAAACATTTAGTGGTGAAGAGAAGAAAAAAATAAGGGTGCGACCGAGAGAGAACCAGAAAAAGGAGGATAAGAAGGAGACTTTGGGAGCTCTCGCTCAAATGCACATTTGAGCTTAAATTGACGAACGGGGATTTTTTGAGAGCTTATATTTAAAGATATATCTCTTTGGAAATTGAATTGCAAACACTGAAAATCTCAGGGACTGAAAAGCAATATGCAAAAGAGAAGAAGGGAAGATAAGGTAGAGTTAGTGGAGAAGGAAAGATAAAGATGAATTCGTGGAGAAGGGAAGATGAAGCAGAATAGGTGGAGAAAGGAAGATAAATAAGAATTGGTGGAGAAGGGAAGATGAAGAAAAATTGGTTGAGAATGGAAGGAGAAGATGAAGAAGAATTGGTGAACAAATGAAGATGAAGATAAAGAAGATTTAGCGGCAGGACTCCAAAAAAATTTGATCCCCCATCACCAGCTGTTGGTGAAGAGAAGAACAAAACAAGGGTACAACCGAGAGAGATCTAGAAAAATGAGGAAAGAATGAGACTTTGAGAGCTCTCGCGTAAATGCGCATTTGAGCTTAAATTGACAAATGTGGATTTTATGAGGGCTTGAATTTAAAGAAATATCTCTTTCAAAATTGAATTGCAAACACTTAAAATCTCAGTGACGAAAATGCAAATATATAGAAGAGGAGAAAGGAAGATAAAGAAGAATTGGTGGAGAAGAGAAGATGAAGAAGAATTGGTGGAGAAAGGAAGATAAAAATAAAGAAGATTTAGTGGCGCCGGGGGTGTCATCTTGGGTTTTGAGAGCTCCCTGAGCAAAAAGAAAAGGTAGAAAAACTGAGCTGAGGAGGAGCTTTTAAAAAAGGTTTACCGAGAGAGCCTTGATGGAAGCTCTCGGTTTCTAAGAGGAAAAAAGCGGAACAGAGGGCGTGAGAGTTCAGAGGGTGCAAGAGGGAGAAGACCCAAAAGAGAGGGAGAGCTTTGAGAGTCCTGATGACAGAGAAATGAGAAGTGAGTTTTGGGGGGGTCCATTGTAAAAAGAGAGAGAGCTCAGTCAGCTCTCAAGAGCGAAAAAAGAAAAGAAAGTAGCCGCACATTCTCCCATTTTCGTTCAAGATTGAAGGTACAGGATTCCCAAAAAATTCGGTCCCCCTTTACCAGTTCTTGGTGAAGAGAAGACAAAAACAAGAGAGTGACCGAGAGAGAACCAGAAAAAGGAGGAAAAGAAGGAGACTTTGAAAGCTCTTGTGTAAACTCGTATTTGAGCTTCAATTGACAAACGGGAATTTTATGAGGGCTTGGATTTAAAGAAATATCTATTTGGAAATTGAATTGCAAACACTTCAAATCTCAGAGACTAAAATGTAAATATATAAAAAAGGAGAAAGGAAGATAAAGAAGAGTTGGTGGAGAAGGGAAGATAAAGAAGAATTGGTGGAGAAGGGAAGATGAAGACGAAGAAGAATTGGTGGAAAAAAGAAGATGAAGATAAAGAATAGTTGGTGAAGAAATTAGAATGGAAGATGGGATACAAGCTATAAAAAGAGGCACGAAGGAAATATTTGAAAAGGAGGATTCATTTAGAGAGAATTTTACTAGACATAAGAGAGAGGAGATAGTAGATTTGTTTAGAGGTGGATGAGATTTTGAAACTCGGTATCGCCATCCCAATTCTTCCATTGACCAACGCAAGCTACGAGTCCATCCCCATCATTCGAGCCACAAGTATGTCCCTGTTGTTTGTGCCGCCATTTGCAATCTTGATCCACTAGGTAATATGAGATTCGAATTCGGCAATCAAATCCATCAAATCATGTAATGACCTTAACCATTTAGAATATTCGTGAATTTTGTTGCCAAAATAGATTGATTTGAATTATGATTATACCTCGTTACATATGTTGCATATCTTCTTTGGATAAATCGTACATCCAATTTTGAGGTATATTCATCGCACAATAAAAAAAATCCCAAAAGATTTGCGTTTATCAAACTACCGTGTCAAGATAAAAGAGTACATATTCTCACATCATGTATATAATCGTAAGCACAACCTACCTTGTAAGCATTTAGAGTAAACCACTTGCATTGCATATAGTTTAGTTCTTTCCCTTGTCACAAAGAGAAAAACCCCAAAAAAATTTTACCTTGAGCTTGAGTGTGGAATCCATCATAATTGTCAAGTTGAACATTTTATGAAACTGGTACCGAAATGGCATTAATTAAAAGGTTAATGTAACCAAGCCTCGATCACCTAATTTCTGGTTCATAGAAAATAAAGTAGTTCTCTCACTATTTTATCAGATTTCTAATCATCCTACCAAAAAATGGTTAGTGGAGACTCCAAGATATATATATTTTTAAATTGAACTTAAGTCACGATTTGATAGAACTTGGAAGAGTTCGAACTAACATAATTAATCTAATTAATTAATTTGGCAATCCATTAACCTGAAATCTTACACCCGACTTTTAGGTCGTGACAGCTGCATCAGAGATCCCCATCTACTTTTGGGTGATATGCTAAGCATAGAAGAGACAAAGGAATAGGGGGTCAATCACGGGGGCTACTGTATCTTTAAAAACAGGCTCGCCAAGAGCTAGTCGCGACGCCGGGGGTGTCGTCTTGGGTTTTGAGAGCTCCATGAGCAAAAAGGAAAGGTAGAAAAACTAAGCTGGGGAGGAGCTTTTAAAAAGGGTTTGCCGAGAGAGCCTTGAGGGAAGTTCTTGGTTTCTAAGAGAAAAAAAAAGGAACGGAGGGTGTCAGAGTTCAAAGGGTGCGAGAGTTCAGAGGGTGCAAGGGGGAGAAGACCCCAAAAGGGAGGGAGTGCTTTGAGAGTCCTGATGACAGAGAACTGAGAAGCGAGTTTTGGGGTGTCTCCAGTGTAAAAAAAGAGAGAGCTCAGTCAGCTCTCAAGAGTGAAAAAAGAAATGAAAGTAGCTGCACACTCTCCCATTTTCGTTCGAGATTGAAGCGATAGGACTCCCAAAAAATTTTGTCCCCCTTCACCAGCTCTTGGTGAAGAGAAGACAAAAACAAGGGAGCGACCGAGAGAGAACCAGAAAAAGGAGGAAAAGAAAGAGACTTTGAGAGCTCTCGCGTAAATGCGCATTTGAGCTTAAATTGACGAACGGGGATTTTATGTGTGACGGTCTGGATTTTTGACCCATTTTTGGGATTTAATAAAAGAATAGATGTATTTCATTAAAGCGTTTTAGATAAATCTCACTCGAGCTTGATCGACTCGAGATGACTAACCGAAGGGGAATGGCTACCTAGTACAGATACTCGTATCGCTTAACAGCCGCCCGTTGGTCCGAGTATTTACTAAAGTCATTATTAAATGAATGTGGCCGCGAAAAGAATCTTGAATTTGGATAATTGAATTTCCAGAAATGTCACAGAGGCGATTTGGAAATGATTCGAGTAATTCTGCAGTCAAAAGACTCAGTCTTTGATTCGAAAAGTAAATTTGATATTGGTAATGGCAGTTTTGCCTCTGGCCTGGTTTAGACTCCCTGAATCTCTATTAGAATATTTTCTGTGAGATTAGAGTCTTTTCTGAGAAATTAGAGAGTTAGGCTGGAATGGCCTCATAAAGTGTATCACGAGCAGTAGAGATTCACCCGGTCCAAATAGCACGTTTCTCGAGAAAATGTGTCACATCAATCACATCAGTCAGGCAAATGTCACATCTCACCTTTCTCCAAGAAATCAAATCAAATCAAATCCACTTTTGTCTTGTCCAAGATCTCATGACTTCTTCCATTAATGGCAAGCCATCTCACCCATTAATGCATGTCCCTTCCCAATACTAAGTCACATCCATTTTTCAATTTTTAATTTTCCCCCTTCTTTCTTATTTGGCCAAAGGGATAATAATCTCTCTCTCTCTCTCTCTCTCTCTCTCTCTCTCTCTCTCTCTCTCTCTCTCTCTCTCTCTCTCTCTCTCTCTCTCTCTCTCTCTCTCTCTCTCTCGGTCCTCACATCTCAAGACAACCTCCTCCTCCTTTGGCCACCATCTTGTCGCGTCACCGACCACCCCACAACCGTCCTCGAGTCACCAACCAAAGGCCCTCACTCCCTCAAGCTTTGGTAAGACACTCTCCCTCTCAAACTCTCCTAAACTCTCGTTGTTTTCTCTCGGGTTTCTCCCCGCACCACCTATTTTCTAAAGGCCATAATTTCTTTTGTAGTGCTCCGATTGACATAAAATCATTGCCATTCTCTTCCTCTCTTCAAGCCCATTCCAACGAAACCTCACTCGTACCAAACGACCACTGGAGTTGGCCGGAATAGATCCCCTAAGCTGACTGCTCCAATCTCATCGCCCCCGCTGGTAATCCCTTTCGCCGCCTTCAGCCACCTTTCTCCGACCTCCGACCACCTCCATTGGTCCCCGACTAACCATGACCCTCACCCCCGACGTCTTGGCGATCTCCACTGTCCACGCCATGGCTAAAAGAGCTACCTTTGGCCCCGGTCAGCCCTAAACCCGAGAGTGTCTCTCGGGCATCTCTCTCTCTCTCTCTCTCTCTCTCTCTCTCTCTCTCTCTCTCTCTCTCTCTCTCTCTCTCTCTCTCTCTCTCTCTCTCTCTCTCTCTCTCTCTCTCTCTCTCTCTCTCTCGATCTCGATCTCGATCTCGATTCGTGAGCTCTCTCTCACTTTCTCATGTATTTATTAGGTTGTCGTGGACCACCGCAACATCGTTCAAGTCTTGTGGGTGCTCGAGCTAGAGCATTTGGTAAGCGAGCCTTAAACCCGACTTAGAATGTGACATATGGTAGAGTTATGCTTTCGAGTGCATATTAGACTATAACGTTGAGTTTTTGAGCATTGATAACTTGAAATACGCTGCTGGCCATGCACGATGTTTTCTATCCTTGAGGGTATAATGGTCGTTTCGTGAGTGCGAGAGCGAGTCCTGGTCGCCGGGTGGTACACCGAAAAGTTTAGGCAACTTAGGATGAGAACTAAAGCTTAAAATGACAATTTTGGTACCCGAAAGCTTGCTGGTCATATGGATTAGGGGCTATCCATGAGGACAAAGTGGTCATTTCGAGGATTACGAGTCTAGCCATGT
Organism: Psidium guajava; assembly: GCA_016432845.1. Taxonomy (NCBI): domain Eukaryota; kingdom Viridiplantae; phylum Streptophyta; class Magnoliopsida; order Myrtales; family Myrtaceae; genus Psidium; species Psidium guajava. Next base: position 17,202,412 of record CM028225.1, read on the forward strand.
ACATTGGGAAGCGTGCCTAAAGACCTAGATGACTTAGAGTCAAAATCGAGCCCCGAAAGCATGTATTTTGTGGTGAAGTGCATGAATATTATTATTGGCATGCTTTGGCGTGATTATGTGTAGTATGATGCATGCTCTTGAGGTGAGATGCGTGTGTGAAAGCTGACTTGCATGGGTAATTTGTGAGTTCCGAAATGCGTGCCTGCTTTGTCGTGCGTCAAAGCTGTGAGAAATGTGAATGCAATGGGAATTGATATGCTTGAGTATTATACGACGATTAAAATGCCTGTGTGTGGCATGTGACGCATTGCATGATGGTTCGAGGTTGTGCGTTTGACGGAGTGCGTAGAACCGTGTAGGCAGGCCGGCAGTGCCTAGTGAGCCACCGGAAAGTGGAGAGATAAGGAGACGCCGATGAGTCCGCTATTGAGAGCGTGGGTCGTGCGTTGTGCCGCTTGTTACGTGCTCGGCACGAGGCGCCTGGAGTGACAAGGGTGCCGACTTGGTGTAATGAGACACGAGTCCGAGGCACAAGCCCGAAAGCGTGTGAGACGCTAGCCAGATCCGGAAGTGCCCAGAGAGCCACCGGGGTGGGTTCAGTCCGACAGTGCTCGTTGAGCCACCGGGGACCCCCGAGAGAACCATATAAGCATGCCGCATCTGTATGGATTGAATTCGAGATATGTGCGTGACAGGTTGAATATGCTATATTCGCATGTCAAGAAAGTGTGATTGTTGTGGCACGATTTATAGTCTGGCATGAAATACGTGATCACTATTCTTTAACTGAGTATATTGCCTGTGGATTGTCGAGTTGTCGTTAGGGATTACTCTGTATATGCTCCCTCTCTAATTTGAGTTTAGAGTCTTGCTTACTGAGTTTATAAAACTCACGCTTTGGGCTGATCGCCCTTTCAGACCCCTGACCTTAAGTATGAGTGGACCACGGATCGTTTTTGGGATACCCATGGAGTCGCAGATCGACAGGACCGAGTACTTAGCATACGATGGCAGTATGGTCCAGTATACGATGCGTTGTATAAAATGACTATTAGTGATGTCTGGGTTGACGAGGGTGGATGAAGGAGGGTAGTATATGGAGGTAGTGGACGATGTGGATGCCGAGTGAGGTAGATGTAGAGTAGGCGAGCTATCTGGCTGATCCTCCCCTTTTTCGTATCGAGACCTATTGTTATGTATTTTGGGGCTCGATGTTAGTCCCCTCCTTCGATTGTATTGAACCTTGACCTGACCTGGATATATGTATGCAATGGCTATGTTATATTAGTTGTGTTCTCCTATCTATCTCTCCCGCATGATTGTATGTATGGGGTTGAGTCCTTCTGCTATAGCGTTTTGTAGATGTCGTTTGTTCCACGACGAGCCCTAGGTCGTCGTATCCTTGGTGTAGTGACCATTCGATCGTTATCGTTCCATCCGAGGGATGTCGTGTGGCCCGCCGGGTTCGAGGCATGACATTATGCAGGCTTGGATTTAAAGAAATATCTCTTTGAAAATTGAATTGCAAACACTTAAAATCTCAAGGACTAAAATACAAATATATAAAAAGAGGAGAAAGGAAGATAAAGAAGAGTTGGTGGAGACGGGAAGATAAAGAAGAATTGGTGGAGAAGGGAAGATGAGGAAGAATTGGTGAAGAAAGAAAGGTGAAGATGAAGAAGAATTGGTGGAGAAAAGAAGATGAAGATAAAGAAGATTTAGTGGAGAAATTAGAATGGAAAATGGGATACAACCTATAAAAAGAGGGAAGAAGGAAAGATTTGAAAAGGAGGATTCATTTAGAGAGAATTTTACTAGACATAAAAGAGAGGAGATAGTAGATTTTTTGAGAGGTGGATGAGATTTCGAAACTCGGTGTTGCCATCCCAATTCTTCTGTCGACCAATGCAAGCTACGAGTCCATCCTTATCATTCGAGCCACAAGTCTATCCCTATTGTTCGTGCTGCCATTTGCAATCTTGATCCACGAGATAATGCGAGGTTCGAATTCGGCAATGAAATCCACCAAATCAGGTAACAACCTTAACTATTTAGAATATTCGAGAATCTTGTTGTCTAAATGGATTGATTTGAATTATGATTATACGTTGTTACATATGTTGTATATCTTCTTTGGATAAATCGTCCATCCAATTTTGAGGTATATTCATCGTACAATAAAAAAAAATCCCAAAAGATTTGCATTTATGAAATTACCATGTCAAGACAAAAGAGTGTATATTCTCACATAATGTATATAATCATATGCATAACCTACCTTGTAAGTATTTAGAGCAAACCGCATGCATTGCATATAGTTTAGTTCTTTCTCTTGTTACAAAGAGAAAAACTCCTAAAAAATTTTACCTTGAGCTTCAGTGTGGAATACATCATAATTGCCAAATTGAACATTTTATGAAACTGGTACCGAAATGACATTAATTGAAAGGTTAATGTAACCAAGTCCCGATCACCTAATCTCTGGTTCGTAGAAAATAAAGTAGTTCTCCCGCTATTTTATTCAAGTTTCTAATCATCCTACCAAAAAATGGTTAGTGACGACTCCTAGATATTTTTTTTAAAATTGAACTTAAGTCACGATTTGGTAGAACTTGGGAGAGTTTGAGCTAACTTAATTAATCTAATTAATTAATTTGGTAATCCATTAACCTGAAATAGTACAGCCGATTTTTAGGTCGCGACAGCTACATCAGAGATCCCCATCTACTTTTGGGTGATATGCTGATTACAAAAGAGACAAAGGAATGGGGGGTCATTCGCGGGGGCTACGGTATCTTCAAAAACAGGCTCGCCAAGAGCTAGTCGCGGCGCCGGGGGTGTCGTCTTGGATTTTAAGAGCTCCATGAGCAAAAAGAAAAGGCAGAAAAACTGAGCTGGGGAGGAGCTTTTAAAAAGGGTTTACCGAGAGAGCATTAAGGGAAGTTCTCGGTTTCTAAGAGAAAAAAAGGAACGGAGGGCATGAGAGTTCAGAGGATGCGAGAGGAAGAAGACCCAAAAGAGAGGGAGAGCTTTGAGAGTGCTGATGACAGAGAACTGAGAAGCGAGTTTTGGGAGGTCTCCAGTGTAAAAAAAGCGAGAGCTCAGTCAGCTCTCAAGAGCGAAAAAAGAAAAGAAAGTAGCCGCACACTCCCATTTTCGTTCGAGATTGAAGTGGCAGGAGTCTCAAAAAATTCGGTCCCCCTTCACCAGCTCTTGGTGAAGAGACGAAAAAAACAAGGGAGCAACCGAGAGAGAACTAGAAAAAGGAGGAAAAGAAGGAGACTTTGAGAGCTCTCGCGTAAATGCGCTTGTTTCTCAGCACATGGCACATTTAGCCAGAGGAAGGCCTCCAAGACCCCCTGCTGCGCCTCCATGGGATGATGCGGTACAACCCAGGCAACAGAAAGAAATTCTGGTTTTGGGGAAGCATCTTGTGAACCAGCTGAATAAGGAGGAATAGAGTTCTCTCAGTTCAAAGTTCCAGGAAGCGATGGATGCTGATAAGAAGGTAATGCGGATCTTGGTGTAAAGAAACCAGAATTGATGAAGACACTCCGACAAGATCGGAGTTCAAACCGTGAAGGAAGAAAACTCTCTTCATGGAAGAAACTTGAAGAACTTGTAAATTGAATAAAAATCGGAAGAAGACCAAAAAAAAAAAAAAAGAACAAAGGTTACAAGAATACTTAAACAAACCCACCTAACAACTAACCAATAGAAGGAAGCCTAAAAAGCAACAATACATTTAAACACCTAGGAAGAAAACAATACATAAAACAACTCAATAACAAATGACCAACAACATTCTAGAATTAAATCAATCTTCTAGGACATTACTTTAAAATCTCAACACTCCCCCTTAAAGTGATGTTCTTCCAACCAATTCAAGTTTTAATCGTAAATCTTCGAACAAGCCCTTCGGAAGTAATTTCGTAAAGATATCAAAAATATTATCTTCACTTCTTACTGCAACCATATCAATAATCCCATCGAGCACTTTTTCACGAATGAAATGATGTTTGAGCTCAATATGTTTCGTTCTCGCGTGGAAGACGGGATTAGAGGTCAGCTTGATTGCACTCAGATTATCTCCATGAATAGTAACCGGCTTGTCGATGGGCACAAGTAGATCCTCAAAAAGTCTACGAAGCCAGATATACTCTTGAGCAGCATGAGCTGATGCTTTATACTCTGCTTCGGTTGTGATAGAGACACCGAACCTTGCTTGCTTTTTGCTGCACCACGATATACTTGCAGTTCCGCATAGAAATACAAAACCAGAAGTTGAATCTTCGATCATCTAAGTCTCTACCAAAATCAGCATCTGCAAATCCTTGTAAGGAAAATTCTATACCTTTTTTGTAAAATAAGCCCATGTTGAGAGTAGAATTAACATACTTTAAAATCTTCTTTGCCTCCTCAAAGTGTGGCTTCCTCGGCTCTTGCATAGAGCGACTGACCACACCAACGGAGAAAGCAATATCCGGCCTTGTTATTGTCCAATAAATTAGACTTCCCACAAGAGCACGAAAAGGATGAGGATCGGACAAACACCTTCCTTCGTTACGACGAAGTCTCGCGCTCACATCAAGCGGTGTAGAACGCTTCTTCCCGTCAATCGTCCCAAACTTCTCGACAAGCCATTTAGCATAGCTAAGCCGAGACACAAAAATTCCATTATCCAAATTTTCAATTTGCAGTCTGAGAAAATTACTCAGCTCCCCTAACTTCTTCATTTGAAAGCATAATGAAAGTTCTTCCTGAAGGAAAGAAGTCTCAGCATAATTGCTAATTGTTAAAATTATGTCATCCACGTACAAGAGAATGACTACTATAAGCCCGTGACATTTCTTGATGAAGAGACTCGAATCTGATTCAGAAGCTGCGTAACCAAAGAATCTTAAATATTTTGCAATTTTTCCGTGCCACGCATGTGGAGCTTGCTTTAATCCATAGAGGGCCTTCTTCAGCTTACATACAAAAATCCGGATGATGCTCGGACACAAATCCAAGTGGCTGCTCCATATAAATATGCCTATCAAGCTCCCCATATAAGAAAGCATATTTAACATCCAGCTGCCACAATTTCCAGCCAAGGCTAGCCGCTAATGCTAAAACAGTACATACTGAAGTCATCTTTGCCACAGGACTAAAAGTTTCTTCGTAATCTTCTCCATATTTTTGAGAGAAGCCTTGAGCTACCAGTCTAGCTTTGAATTGACCTATGGTCTTGTCGGCCTTCCTTTTGATTCGAAAGAACCATTTCCACGAAACCAGTTGCACTTCGGGAGGTTTCGGAACCAAGTCCCGCGTCTAATTTTTTTTACAAGGCATTCACCTCTTCCTTCATAGCAGCTTCCCATTCTTTCACTCCTTTAGCTTCATCATATGAAGAAGGTTCTTCATCATCAATCGGATTTGCGAAGAAGCAAGAAAAAGTTGGGACAAAATTATCATCTCTATAACGTGAAGGCCGCACAACATTTCTTTTCGGCCGTTGGCTGATTATCTCCTCTTGAGAAACATCATTTTGAATAGAACCTAATCTCCCCCGTTCTCCTTGGTTTTCTTCTGAAGAATCTTCTGAAAATCGAGATAATGATAGAGTTACCGTATCATTTTCTTCAATAGAAGTATCTTTAGAATAATGGGAAGAGATCTCATCGAAGATAACTTCGCGAGATACAACACATTTATTGGTCGTAGGATCCATACACCGCCAGCCCTTCCTTTGTTCATCGTAACCGACGAAAATACATTTAATTGCTTTAGCATCCAGCTTGCTCCTTTGAGAATCAGATACATGAACATAACAGATTGAGCCAAAGACTCGAAGATACTTCACGTTCGGTTTAACACCGAAGAGCAGCTCATAAGGCACTTTCAGATTGGTCGAATTTAGCGGCACCCAATTAATTACATAAGCAGCACATTTCATGCCCTCTGCCCATAATGCTTTGGGTAGATTTTTTACATGTAACCAGCACTTGCAGGTCTCCACAAGATGTCGAATTTTTGGTTCAGCTACGCCATTTTGCTGCGACGTCTCCGGACAAGACAACTCTCTTTTAATGCCATTTTTCTGGCAAAAAGAGAAAAACTAATTTGAACAAAATTCTCCTCCGTTATCTGTCCGTAAAATCTTTATTTTCCTGCATAATTCTCCTTCGACAGCTTCCTTAAATTCTAGAAATCTCGAAAACACCTCAGATTTGCGTTTCACAAAATAAACCCATGTGAACCGTTTATAATCATCCACAAACGGCCACATATAATTAGATCCAGAATAAGAAGCAGTTCGAGTTGGACCCATCAAATCACTATGGATTCGCTCCAAAGGAATCGTGCACCGAGAACTTGAGTTCTCGAAAGGCAGTCTATGTGCCTTACCAAATTGACAGCCTTCACAAATTCTTTCATCCTCAAACTTTGATAGTTCGGGCAAACCTTCTACCAATTTTTTCTGAGCCATAACCTTCAACTTAGTCATATTTAGATGACCAAGTCTCGCATGCCACAGCGAGGTAGTATCATTGCTGCTCATCTTCTCAATATATGAATTCGAGGCAGATAAAACAAATAAATCATTCACGCGCGTACCGGTGTGAACAACGTCGGCTTTAATTTCTTTGATGTTTCGTAAGAATTTTACATCTCGCGGTCGGAAGAGCATGAAATTTCCAGTATGCACTGCATTTGCTACGGAGAAAAGATTCTTTTGTATCCCCGGCAAATGATATACACTTTTTAGCGTGATGGATTCTCCACGATCATTGTTGATAACAACGGTGCCTTCTTTCTGGATTTTATGAGCCGTATTGTCAATGGTAATGATGCCGCTACCACTATCATGTAGCCGAGAGCATGAAAAAATTGATTCGTCTCCGGTAAGATGATGACCGCACCCGGAATCCACGATCCATTCATTGTTAGTTGAATGCTTCGTGCGAGAAGTTCTTTCGACCATAAAGCATGTCTCCCATTGAATATTTTTATCAACTATATCGGCAAGAAAACAAATTAGCAAATTTTCCAATCTTCTTCCTTCGGCTATTCAGACTTCTTGGCCATACCGGCCAAATTAGCAAATTTTCTGACTTCAATCTAACCCGACAATTTTTTCTAATGTGACCAAGTTTGATGCACCTGTAACATTTAACAGTATTCTTAGAGGCTTTTGAATAATCAGGAATACCTCCTTCCATCTTACCTTTGCCTTTATAAGAACTCCCCTTCTTAACAAATAGGGCACTCTTCGACTCATCGTTAATGTTGGCTGTGGCCATTTGCTTGGCCAACGACTCTTGTGACGAGAGGAGATTTTCAAATTCTTCCAACGATGGTTGCTGAGCCCATCCTTGAATCAAAGTGACAAACAGAGTATACTCCAGCCGAAGACCACGAATTATATATCGCTTCGTTCGAGCCTCCGAGATTTGCTCTTCGGGATTTAGAAGAGAAATCTCGGAACACAAATTCTTAACTTTGAGAAAATACTCGGAAATTGAAGTACTATCTTGCTTCGCAGCCGCCAATTTGTTTTCGAGCATTTGCCACCGAGCCTCATTTCTCTTATTGAACAACCGATCGCGAGGTTGCCAAATCTCACGAGCAAACCCGCATCCTATTTTATGCTCAAAAATACCATGGGAAATAGATTTTTCAAGACGAATTATGCCTTCGCATTTTGCTGCTTCCACTTCTTCAGTGCCTCAGCGTTCTCGATGACGTTTTTCGGAGCAGCTACACCATCAGTGACGACAACATCCCACAGATCTTCACCGATGAGATACGATTCCATACAAGTCTTCTAAATCCGGTAGTTGGACTGATTCAATAATTCCAAACCAAGTCCAGCAACGCGACTGCTACCTTCCATATCAAGAGAACGACAATCTTCCTCACGATAATAACCAAAGCTCTGATACCATGTAAAGAAACCAGAATCGACGAAGACACTCCGATAAGATCGAAGTTCAAACCTTGAAGGAAGAAAACTCTCTTAATGGAAGAAACTTGAAGAACTTGTAAATTGAATAAAAATTGGAAGAAGACCAAAAAAAAAAAAAGAACAAAGATTACAAGAATACTTAAACAAACCCGCCTAACAACTAACCAATAGAAGGAAGCCTAAAAAGCAACAATACATTAAAACACCTAGGAAGAAAACAACACATAAAACAACTCAACAACAAAAGACCAACCACATCCTAGAATTAAATCAGTCTTCTAGAACATTACTTTAAAATCTCAATACTTGGGTCATCCTTATCTGTTTGAGATTGATTTGTGATATGGAGTGTGCTTCTGTTTGTAATTTTTATGGATTTATTAGATGGTCGTTTGAAAAGCATTTTGGCTATCTAAGAAGTACATATAAAATTTGCTCAGTTACTGTGATTCGCAATCCAACATTCTCTACTCTGACTCATAAGTTAGATATGCATGAACCATGCCATCGTAACTTTGAGAAATTAGTTGAAGTATAAATCTTCGCAGACTCAATTGAATACATGGTCATTGATCATATAGAGGATCTCCCTTGTGCTATACCGACTAGAGTGTAGATTGCTCTTCCCTTTGCATCTACATCAAGAAGTAATTGATAGTTCTAGTAGCAGCTGCGTTCTGTAAAACGTTTGGAGTTCAGTTTTCTTGAGCATGATTTCAAAGATTAGGGTTGCGTGTGGTGACGTTTTTGTTTCTGGAACAACTTTTGGAACAGAAACACTTTTTTCTGTTTCTGCTTCCAACAACGATTTCTGGGAACAAAAACGCGTTTGGTAACTGCATAAAGTTTCTATTCTCGAAACAAAAAAGGAAGAGAAATGCGACTGATAATTGCAAAAAAATTATGTTCATAATTTTACTCTTCATAAATGATTCGATTTCTCAATTAATTTTTATTATTTCAATTTTTATTATTTATTATTTTGATTTTTTTAATTTTTTAATTTTTTAATTTTTTAATTTTTTAATTTTTTTAATTTTTTAATTTTTTAATTTTTTAATTTTTTTAATTTTTTAATTTTTTTATTTCCATTTTTATTTATTTTTTTATTTATTTGTTTTATTTGATTTATTTAATTATTTTTTATTTTAATTATTTTTTATTTTAATTATTTTATTTTAATTTTAATTATTTATTTTTTCGAAAAAAAGTATTTTATATTTTTAATTATTTTATTGTTTCGAATTTTAATTATTGTTATCTTAAATTTCAAAAAAATTAATTTAATTTATTTTTTTATTTAAATTAATTTATTTAATATTTTTATTTTTATTATTTTGAAAAAAAATTAATTTTATTTTAAATTAATTTTATTCTTTAATTAATTTTATTTTTTAATTACTTTCAAGAAAGTGTTCCCAATTGTTTCTAAAAAATGTTTCGAATGTGTTTTTAAAAAGTGTTCCAAGAACATAGAAGTAAGTTTTTTTTTGTTTCTTGTTTTTGCTCCAAAAGTGTTTTTATTCGTTAAAAGTGTTCCCGGAGCACTTTTTGAACACTTTTTTTACCATGCGTGTTTCTGGAGCGTTACCATATGCAGCCTAGATAATCCCACACTTGAAGATTTGATCCCTTTTCCATTTTTGGCGATGATTTAACATATTTCTCGACCTTGTTTCTTCACTGTAGGTGGAGGAGCTGGAGAAAGAAATAATGGATTCTAAAGAGAAAATTGAGTTTTACCGTACCAAGATGCAAGAACTGGTGAGTAATTTCTCTTCAAATAAGCCTCTTTGTTGTTGACGGGAATATGTTATTCAGAATGTGTACAATTCCAGTGTCCATCCATCTAGTAGCCTGTGTGTTTTATTTTGGTATTGACAATTTTTTTCGCAGTTACTAGATAATTGTCTTACCCACAGAAAGCTGGCCATGTCATCCAATTTAGTGAGTTGGTTCGACAATTCGGTGACTACCAAACGGAAGAAAAAAAAAATAGCTTATCTGCTACTACATCTCCCTTTGACCTTTTTGATACTCTGCTCATGTCTCTGTCTCAATGGCCGCCAACCATCATTACACAATTCACAATTTTAGAAATATTAGTGTTTACTTGGTAGTTTGAGGATAATATCTGTACATCTGGCCTGCCTTTGACTTCCCTTCTCTAATAGGTACTGTATAAGAGCAGATGTGACAGTCGCGTCAATGAAATCGTGGAAAGAGCATTTGGCGACAAACGCGAGGTACTTGTTTGATGCTCATATTCTAAATATTAAGTATTCTATCATAGTAAACATAATGACCTATTAACTTAGGTGGAGGCCTTAGCAAAAAAATACGAAGAGAAATGCAGGCAAGCTGGAGATGTGGCCTCTAAGTTAACCATTGAAGAAGCTACATTCTGTGATTTACAGGCATTATTTGTTCCAGTAGACTGTTAACCTGACTAGTTAATTGGTTTTGTATAATTCGTCTGATGTATTGACCACTTGAATTAAAGACTGGCCATTCAAAGTAAAGAGAGCAAAAAATGAGAGCGACTGTATGTGGAATTCCCTCTCCTTGAATAGAATGGAGCTATGTTTCCCTTTCAATTTTTAGATTTTCTTATTTGTTTTTTGTTACAGGAGAAGAAAATGGAGTTGTACCGAGCTATTGTCAGCATGGAAAAAGACGGTGGTGCTGATGGTGCTCTACAGGTAATTATTTAATGGGTGGGATTGTTTAAGTCGTAAAGAAATGCTTAGTTACGTTTTTCCCACCTTCTCAGGGCCGCGCTGAACGTATCCAGACATATCTTGATGACCTCGTGAAAAATCTCAATGAGCGCTGCAAGAAGTATGGACTACGTGCAAAGCTAACTTCACTTATTGAACTTCCGGTTGGTAATTTTCTTTACAATTCTTACTGTCTTGATCATATCTATGAATTTGGCAGTATAACAAAATACTTCTAGTTATTACTAGCAGTTTCTTGTTGTATTAATTAAGTTAATGTAGATTTCATTGGCTCTATAGTCCGTTTATTTCTCTTGTAAGAAGCAGTTGACTTAAGGAGTGGTCCAGAAGGTCAACTTCTGTCAACTCAAGGAATGATCTTAGTGATATGTCTGTAGGAACTTAAGCTGCCCTCTTTTAACTCCTAAATATTAAGGATTTATTGAGAAATATTAACATGGGTCATCATCATTGGACACTTAGGACCTGTTTGGTTCAGTATTTGTAGGGGGCTTTGAGGCTCTAAAGTCTCTTGGCCAAATATAAATAGCGTTTGATTCCTTTTCTGCTTAGCTTTGGGGAAATTCAATTGCATTTTTTAAAAGGCTTTAAAGGTTTTTAGCCCAAAATAGCTTTGGAGGTATTTTGGGAAGTTGCATTTTCAAAATGCAACTATAATTTTTTTTAATCTTTTTATTTTCTTTTTTCTTTTTTCATTTAAAGAAAGTAATTAAAAATAAAAAAAATAAATTTTTGATAAAATTAAAAATCGAAATAATAAAAATAATTAAAGAAATTAATTAAAAATAAAAAAACTTTGAAAATAGTAAAAATAATAAAAATAAAATCTAAAAAATAAAAATAATTAAATAAAGTTATTTAAAAAATTAAAAATAAAAAATAATTTTTTTGAAAAATTACTTGAAATAATAAAAAATAGCTAAAAAATCGAATCATTTATAAAGGATATTTTTTACCAAACGGCATTTACGTCAAAATTGCATCCAAATGCACTTTTTAATTATAGTTTACCAAACAGTATTTGCATTTCATCAAATCCCTTTGGCTCAAAGGTATTTACATTTTTCCAAAGGCATTTGCCCAAAGCTGAACCTAACAGGCCCTTAAATGATGCAAATGTTCAACATTCTGGCACCTTGACCTCTCAGTTGTTTGTACACGAGACTTATTCCTTGAGAGAGGAGGAGAGATACCATGTGATTATGAGAGGGAAATGTACACACACATTTAATTTTGACCCAAATAGAGGGAAGGAAGACAAAGTATTGAAATTAGACCCATTTTTTGGTTCACAAACTTTTTGCAATATCAAGAAAAGGACTGCAATTCATAAAGGTGAAAGAATGATGGTTTGATTAACAAAACTAGTTTCCTTTGGAAAGATCCTAAATTTTGAGGCGGAGTTTCATCTTGACATGTATAATTCATCAACATTCCAAGTATGTTATAATGGAAAGTGATCTGTAAACTTCTGTATGATTGCTTTGGGCATGTTGTTTGTGTGTTGGAGATTTTCTTGATGGTTTTCCATGGTCTCTAGTCTATCCACATCAAGAAACTGCTTCATCTTAGGGGACGTTATGTCCACAGATTAAATTATCTGACAGGTGTATTGACGTTGTGTGTGTTGTCAATACATTTGCAGACATTCACATGTGAACAGTGATTGATTCTTTTAGCCTATATGTTACTATCTCATTGATTAGCTTTAAGACATTTAAACACAGCTCCTAGATATTACTGAACGGGTGCTTCTCGTGCACTACCTAATGATTAAAGGTTATTGTGATCAGTTAAGCTCATCAATTTCATGTGCTCTCTTCTGTGATGTTTGCCTCTTTATTTTGTTTGTCTTTGCAAGAGTTTAGTTTCGCTGATGCTTCTGGCTGGTTAGTATTTTGTTGTCCATGTTTGAAGGCTGGCATTCTGGTATCCAAGAGACAACTGCTGATTGGGATGAAGACTGGGATAAGTTTGAAGAATAAGGTATGATATTTTTCATTCGCCGTGTTTTTTTACAATGGATTTTCCTTTTCTAGGTATTTTAATTCGAATTGGTCAATAATCTTGAGCCGTGACCTCTCCACTGTCTCATCCCAATGCACGGAGGATTTTTTCATCGAGCTAGCATACAGTTATTGGTAGTTGGGATGCAGTGAGATACGGTCTGACATAATTCCTCCATAGAATACATGATGCATTGTAACTCTTTTTTTTTTGGTCGAACGATGCATTATAAATTGAACTGTAAAGGATTGTATGTAATGGTTATCAATGGTTCTATCATACTTTCCCAGTTCTGTAGATTTTTATTCAATATAATGCTTCTTCAGTTTTTAATGTAGTTCCGTACCATCAATGCAGGTTTCACGTTGTCAAGGAGTTCACCTTGATGTACAAAATGTCGTAGCACCCCCTAAACAGAAATCGTCATCAGCTCAGGTAGTTAAGCCATCTGCACCTAAGGGCCCAGTTGTCCCTTCATCACCTCATGCAGATGTGGACAAAGAGACGCCTTTGACTTCAGATAGGCATGTGGTCGAAAATGGAATACACCACAACAAAAATGAAGATGGCATACCCAAAAGCGCACCGAGCAGTCCTGCAGCTACAAGTACGATTGGAAGTCCCTCTAGCGATGTTGCGGATTCTGGCTATGGAAAAACAACCACCGTGGATTCTTCTTTGCATTATGACAAAGAAACTCAAAGGTAAAAAATTTTACTACAAGACAATGCCACTTAGCGCATACCATGAGTAGATAATAGAGGTAGAATGCAGTTTGCTGTTTTGTTGCTGTTACGCAATCGTAACGTAACAGCAAACTGTTACGTTACAGCAACCACCGTCATTTCTTAATGTCGAAATCTAGGTCCTCCCTTCACTACCGTTAGCTTATCTGCTTATGTGCACATTGTCAATGGAGAACTTCATCTGCGTTCTGGTTGATGTAGGACGATGCTAGATGTAGGGCTGTCAACAAGGCCCGCGCCGGCCCGACCCGGGCCGAACCAACCCGACCCGGCCCGAAATTTTAGAAAATTTTCGGGCCGGGCTTTGTACTGTTCCGAAACAGTACCGGTACTATTTCGGAACAGTACCGGATCTCACTAAACGCGAGCCACCCTCGCCGAACTCCCCCAAGCCTCTCGCCTTCGTGCTCTTTCACCTTCGCCCATTAATCTCCACCCCCGCCGTCGATCCCTCCACCTCCTCCGCATCTCCACCGTCCTCTACCAGCAGCAGTAGTCACCTGATTCCTGCCTCCACGCCTCTCTCCGCTCCTTCCCCTTCCACATTACACCCGAGTTCTTCCTCCGCATCTGCAACAACTTCCCCCTCTCATGGCGTCCCGTTCACCACTTCTACAAAGTTCACACTCACCCGCCCCGACTTCCCCCACTTCTCCCTCACTCTCAACAAGAAAAGAAAGGAGAGGAGCAGACGCAGGGCTGAAGGACAAAAGGCCCAGAAGAAAAAGAGAGCAGGGGCTCGTGAAAAGAAGAAGAAGAGCAGAGCTTGGTCGCAAGGGGGCCTGAAGGAGAGGGAAAAAAAGAGGATGGAAGGGCGCCAAACCAAAAAATGAAAAAAGAGTTAACCGAAAAGAAGAGGAGAGCACAGGAGAGAGCTTTCACAGAAAGAAGGGGTTCTTGCGGGGAAAAAGGGAGCACAGATAGAGGAAAAAAAAAGAGCTGAGGAGCAGCTCTGGAGGAGGAAAAAGAAAAAGAACGAGGAAACACACAGAGGGAGGAGCTCCAAAGAGCTCGAGGGGAGTGAGAGCTGGAGCAGAAATGGAAGAAACGAGATGCCAACATTGAGGTGTACGAGTTCCCGTGCTCCTCAGAACCAAGCGAAACGCAACATTCGTCTTCAGAAGGAACAAGAAGAGAGAGATCCCGAAGTTGCATGCACCATCTGCGTTCGTGCCGATGATCACAATCGTGGGTGCTTCTTTCTCGATCTCGCGGCAGTAAGGCTGGGCTGCAGTTCCCAGTGGGTCGTATTGCTCGGTTCCTCAAGGTCGGCAAGTATGCTGAGCGCGTCGGCGATGAATGATCAAAAAGTTGAAAGCTTCTGGGTCGCATCGTGGGTGGGTTTTTCTTTTTCTTGCGAATGATTGTTTTCTTTTTTTGCCCTTTTGGTGGTGTGTCTCTTCGTCTTTGGATGAGCAAAGGGCTTGTCTATGATGCCATTCTGAGCTCCAAGATCGGTCTCAACAGGATTCATTTCGGAGGGCTCTGTTCGTGGATGCCTCCTCAAGTTTTTGTGGCCCTCTCTGTTTTTGTCTTTTATGGTACTGACCTCTCCATCTTTTTCTCAGGAATTCGCGTTAGGCAAAAGAAATTCTCTTCCTTTTTGTTTTTCTCTGATCCGATAGCCAAGACAAAATCTAAAAGATTGTTCATGGACTGTTGATTTCACGGAACAGAGGATTGAGGACTCATGTTGCCAAGTCGTAGGCCAAGAGTCTAACTTGTCAATACTGATCGATCGAGAAGGTTATCTTGTTGACTGACGTTCGTTGTGATTACATATTGGAAGAGATTTGGGGTTTAAAATTTATTTGTTGATGCATGTTAAAATTTCTTGAAATTTATGGGATTTTGGAGCTTCATTCTTTTATATATATATATATATATATATATATATAAGGCCCGGCCCGGCCCGAATATATTGAACATAAATGATTCGGATATCGGGTCGGGCCGGGCCGGGCCAAGCTTGGTACTGTTTAGTTTCGGGCCGGGTCGGGTCTATCTGAGACCCGGCCCGACCCGGCCCATTGACACCCCTAGCCGAGTCCCAAAGCCGGGAGTCACCCTGATCAGATTGTGAATTTGAAGAGAACTCAAAATGAACGATAACTCAGAACGAGCACATCCTTTTAGGCATGACACCTCTATGAGCATCACCCCTGACATTTTGTAGGCATTACACCTGAGGGAAGAATTACGTGACACAATTCCGAAGTCGATATGTGCTACAATTTGATATTTTCATCAGCTTTTAATATTAATGAACCTAAGGGATGGATTACGTGACACAATCCCGAAGTGGATATGTGACACAATTCCGAAGGGAAGAAATACGTGACACAAAAAGGTAAAATTCTTTTTGTACCATCTAATGTATGCTTACGTGTTCCAAAGGTTGGTTCCTTAATGCATGGTATATGCCTGCTCATGCGATAAACAAACCATATTATCTGAACTGCTGGTGAGTGCCTGCATACAATTGTTACAGGCATTTGCTTTCAAACAATTGGTTTCGTTTGGGTGGCAGAGTCTTTTCTTAAAGTTCCATTCTTTTGATATTACCATCTGGGAGATTGAGTCAATTCTTGCTGCGAATAGAGAAGTAATCAAATTGTGTGCCAACTTATTGAACCTGGATATATTGGCTCTGGAATTGTCGAGGGTCTTCTTTATTTCACCGTATGTGTATTTTAAGAGTGGCGTGGAATTTGGAGCAGAGCTTTGTTGTCAAAACCATGTTTTTTTTAATCTTAAAGTTGCTTAATTTAAAAATAGCGAATTAGGAAAGTGATTTATTATGGGAATAGAGAAGTAAAATAACAAGTCGATTTGTTTGACTAGTTGAGATTGCTGACTTGCTGGATTGAGCTGCTATAGAATATTCCTACATCTTTGTCAGGCAGAAGAGCCTGTTCTGTCCCATTTGTCATTTATTTTCATAGAGTTTTTCTAGGCCATCGTGAGAAGATCCAGCTCACCTCGAGCATTACTCGAGAACGACTCGCTTGATTTTTAGTCGAGCTTGAGCTCAAGCTCTATGAGTGACTTGGTTAGTTGAGTTCGAGATCACGAATACTTAGCTCGATAGGCTCGCTAGCCTAATCGAGCTTCTATTTTTTTTTTCACAAAAAATTTAATTGCAGAGTCAGGCAGAAGATCTACAAAATATTTTCCTCTGCAATTATATCATTAAGGGGAAAGGAAAATAGTTGAGATTATTTTGTGACTTGATTTTTTTCAAGTCGAGTTGATCCAAGCTTAATTATCATGAATTTTAATTCAAGTCGAGCTTGAGCTTATTTTGAAGACCCGTTATGCTAACGTGTTAAGTTTGTTACGACCCATTTATGGCCCATTTAAATGCTTGTAGGTTATTAAATGGATTTTAGACTTATTTTGATAGGTCTACTATGGACTAGAGGTGTCAAATGGATGGGTCGAGTCGAATATGGACCAACTCATATTGACTTGTCTAACCCTTTTTTACCCATATTTGATGAACTATACCCCACCCAACCCGTTTTGGCCCATATTACCAAACACACTAATATTTTAGGAAAATTTATATAATTCATTTAACCTATTTTAAGCTCTTCACACGTATAAGTTATTAGATCAAAACTTCACATCAAATAAAAAAATAAAATAAACAATAAAAAAAAGTTAGTAAATAGAATAAAAAATGATATTACTAAAATACTTCCATGCAATAAAAATCTAGTGAAATTTTTCAATTTTTCAAACTTTATTTTTTAAATTTTTTAAATTTTTATTTTTTTAAAAAAATGTTTTTTATTCAATTATTATTATTATTATTATTATTATTATTATTATTATTATTAGTAGTAGTAGAAATATGCAGATGATATCTGGTGATCCCTTTTGCCTACTAGGGTGTTTTCGACGAAGCTCACAACCCAAACCCTAACCCTAATAAACCCGCCACACACACTGGAGCCAAGAAGAAGATAAATTTGCCAGGAATACCAGGCAAGCAAAAGTTTCACCTCAATTGATGCTTGCTGAAACTGAAAGTACCACAGGATTTCTCTTTCCCTTTTTGTGTTCCTTCTTATCTCAATTTGATTTTGCTTTGGTTTTTATAGTATGTATGTGCTGTTTCCTTGGAGAATTCCAGATGCGGAGGTCATCGCGCTATTGCCAAAGTCGCTCATGGCGATGAACAGGTTTGTCTGCAAGATATGCAACAAGTGTTGGAATTTTATTTTAACTTTTATTATTTTATTTTGTTTTATAAAATTCCTATTGGGCTATAATCAATTATTTTGTATTCGAGACAATGCATGATAGCCCGTTAATATTTGGGTGATCATTTATTGGGTTTTACGCATCTCGTTTTCATTATTAATGTGGGTTGGACGGCATAAGGTGTAGGCTTAAGTGTTGACGTAAGCCCGTGATGGAAGGGCCCGTCACTATTATATTACTAGCGCTAGGTCCCCTCTCCCACTTGCGCAATAACATAACGACAGTTCCATCGGCCGTTGCGTGAGGAGGGAGAGGAAGACCTAGGGCACAGTTTTGTCGTCTTTTCAGCAGATTCCGCTCCACGTGACACCGTATTGAAGATCTCAGTTTCCGCGTATAACTTCGAGATCATGGCGCAAGCAGGTACGCATTTAATTTATCGTTCTTTTCTTGACCTAAATCGATTACGTTGATCCTGAATAGCGATTGATTTTTGATTGGTCTACTCACAACAAGGGCTTCCAGATGGACCAGAACCTGCAACTCCAGCAGAGGAGCAAACAGGAGGCTGTAAAGAAGGTGGCGACTGGCGGCGGCTGTCGGAGGCGGGAGAGGGAGGTGGACGGCGGCGGCAGGAGGAGGTGGTCTACGTTTACGGGTGTGCATCCCGAGCAAGATACCCGACCTGAAAAAAGACCCAACCCAAAATTTATATGCACTTCTTGTTTGGGTCTGACTGCATGAATTGGTCGGTATTTTTATGAATTTTTTTTTGTGCTCGGGCATTACCGGAACACAAACATGGAAAGAAGAGGGAAGTCTTCGGCTAGTCTTTAGTTGCATGGTTCAAGTTCCTCTTTTCCGAGGATCTCGGCTTTGGAGACTTTGAGAGGCAGCCGACCATAGTTTGACTTGTCTCAAACTCGTCCTATAGCATTCATCTTCGAGCCGGGTAGGAGTGCGAACCCCTTTTTCTTTGCCCTTGGTTCCGTTTACAGGATGAGCCGAGCTCGTTTTCACGGGTTCTTGAGTGTTTTGTGTGCAATAGGGTTGATTTCTTTGATGTCGAGCGTTTCCTCATGATTATTGATTCGAGTTCGAGCATTTCCTGATGATTGTACGATTTTGACTCGCATCGAATTTGTAGTGATAGTAGTCTTTATAATAATCTTTCATTAACCACAACATATGATTTTTTTTTTTTTTGCTTTCCTTAATGTTACCGTGACTGCCTGTGCTGCTTTCCTCTGTGTGTTTTGTTCGGCCTATGCTCCTTTCCTCTGTGTGTTTTGTTCGACCCTTCTGTGATGTTCTCATGGTGAATATTGGTGAGGAAATAAACCGATGACTCCTTTCCTCTTTAGTTAATCATTGATTTTTGTCGTTTTCTTACCGTTATTGCAAAAGTACGTAGGATGTAACATATGGCTCGTCTGCTGTAGTTTATTTTGCAATAGAAAGTATGGTTTAATCTTTATTTGGTTTTTGGAAGAAAGTGGGAAATGAAATTCACAAATGTATATCTTTTTATTTTTATTTTTATCCTGATTTCTCCTCTTAGATTCAGACATGAGGGAATTTGTTAGAAAATTCCATAAAGTTAAGCAGAGGGAAAGTGGTATTCTTGATTAGTGTGCACAGCGATATTCTTAAAGTTCCATTATTTCCGATAACCTAAACGTTGCTGATTTTTTAAGCAATTTCACTCACTCTTGATACACATGGATTGAGCCCCAGTACAGATATCAAGCTCACAACGTGATGTAGGGAAAACTCTAACATGGGCTTGATACTGACAGACGCAGTCGGAGAAGCAAAAGATCGCAAAAAGATCAAAAACAGGGCTAAAATAGAGTTGAGTTGAAGCTGGAACACAGAAAAAATATTTTATGGTTATGAAAAATCAATCATGTTATTGAAAGAAGAAAGCTAATGAGTAAGAGACTTAAAAGACTTATTTATGTTAGGGTTATAGACAATAGACGATGTTGATCCACAATAATATCTCTAATCTCACAATTCAATCTACTTGAACATTAACGTGACCATCATGAGAAAAGACTAAGTGAAAAAATAACACTTAAAATTACTAAAATAGGATTATGCTTAAAACTACAAAAATAGAATTATGTGTTTGCATCACAATTCTTTCTATGATCTGTTGTTCATTACGTATGATGTCTTAATGAGCCAGTGATCGTCTCTTTTCACTTTGTAAATTCCCTGGCTATTTTTTTTTTCTTTTTAAACACTCTCCCTCTCTCTACGACTCCCCTGACCTACCACCAACTTGTGATGGACGAGTTCACACTTGACAAAGCGCTCCGCAGTGACATTGCCTTTGGCAATCCCAAAGCCTTATGTGTAAGCGGTATCGTACTATGTTGATGAGGGCCATCAAGGAGTTTGGCTTATACGACCACGATAACAAGAAGTACACCAGGGTCGATCGGATTTTTAGAAGAACCTCTAGTAGTTATGGAAGTTATGTTTTTTTTAACTCGTAGAGTCAGGTTAATAGCTTTGTCTAGTGTGTTAATATTTTTTTATTATGTTATTAGCATTTTGTTAGTGGTTTGATTACGTGCGCAAGATTCCATTTTGTGAGGGCCTTTCATATGATGTGTAGCTTGAGATTTTCTTAGTGAAAGAAAAAATAAAAAATGTTTGCTATTGAGCGGACGACCTCTTCAGAAAATTTTGCTATGAGAAGCTCAAAAGCAAAATAATTTGAGTACAAAGGAGGGTGCTAAACTAGAGCTTTTGCTTAAAAGTTTAAAAAATCCCTCTAAATGGGTCTCGAGCTTTGATACCATAAGCTGCTAGCTATGCCCCTAATTCCTCAGTAGAAGGATTTTTCAAAATTTTAAGCAAAAGCTCTAGTTCCGCGGCCTCCTCTATGCTTGAATCATCTTGATCTTTGCGCTTCTCATAGCAAAATTTTTTTAGTAGATCGTTTGCTTGGTAGCAAACATTTTTTATCTTATTTTTCACCAAGAAAATCTTAGGCCGCTCATCACGCGAAAGGGCCTCATGAGATGGAATCTTGTACACGTCATCAAACCCGTTAACAAAATGCTAGTAACAGAACAAAAAAAAAAGTTAACATAGCAAACAAAGCTATTAACCTGACTCTCTGACTAAAAAAAAACCTAACCTTCCATAACTACAAGAGGTTCTTTTAGAAGATGTGGCCGACCTTGGTGTCCTTATTGTTGTCGTGGTTGTATAAGCCAAACTATTTGATGACCCTTATCAACATAGTACGATATCCCTTACACATGAGGGATTTGGAGTCGCCGAGGGCAATGTCGTCACGAAGCGCTTTATCATGCATGAACTCGTCTATCGCAAGTTTGCAGGTTAGGAGAGCCGCATAGAGAGGGAGAGAGTTTTCAAAGGAAAAAAATAGCTAGGGAATCTGTGAAGTGGGAAGAGACAGACACTGGCTTATTAAGACATCATAAGCAGTGAACAATGGAGCATAGAAAGTATTGTGATGCAGACACATAATCCTATTTTAGTAATTTTAAGTGTTATTTTTTCATTTCATCTTTTAGATTGGATTGTGAGATTGGTAATATAATTGTAGATCACGACCGCCTAAAATTCAAAGCCTACGTCAAGATTCGCTATCCGAGTGCAAACACTTACAAGGTCAAGATCGGCATATGCCGAGGTGGACAAAGGTTGACTGTTGATACTGTAATATTGTCTTTCAATGATTCGGTATCTTAGAAACGACATGTCATGTGAAAAGATGCCATTAATAGATCCCGAAATGCGGTAAGAAGAAAACGTCATACCGAATGACAAGATGGTATTTTTTTAATTCGGGAAGTTTAAAAGAAAGTGTAAAGAGATACCGAATGAAGGACACAGTGTGCTCGAATTCGGTAAGTCTCGAATACGCGATGTAGAAATTCTATCCAGAGATTCGGAAAACACAGAGCAAAACTCACAGGCGCGAACAGGTTTTTGAAGTTAAGAGATATTATTCAAAAAGGGTCAGTTAACCATGCAGTTACGAGCTGTAGAGGACATGGGTCCCAATTTGCACGGGTCAGTTATGAAGATCATGGGTTGAAAAGAGACGAGCGGCGCTGCTAAAATTCAAAGATTTGAAATCAAAGAATAATCGTTCAAGCGGTTAGGAGTGCAAGAAGGATAAGTATCCAAAAGAAAGGCGAGAAGACCCCCCTCCCACCTGCAACAGAAGTCAAAGAAAATGCTCTGTTTCTTTAGAAGTGTTTTAGCCTTTCTTGTAGTATAGTTGCCCTGCACTTTCAATTTCCTGTACCTTCATATCCTTGTAATTTACTTCTCGTTCACAGCAAGTAGGAGTATTGTAATAGTAGATTGTCTAACTTTCAAAGCATTCCCATCAACCATTGCTCAATCTGCATTGTTCATCCGATTTCTCCATGAGAACGGAGCCACGAACCCGCACTAATAAAAATCGAAGAACGAATTTCAGTGAAAGATATTCCCGATACAAATCACGCGAACATCTTTTTGGCACGCCCTGTGGGACCCGAAGTGGTGAGTTTTAGGAGAAATGGTGAGAATCAGGAATCAACCAGGAGGAGATCATGGTCAGAATGACCAAGTTAATAACGCTGAAGACGGCACCCGTTCAGAAAATTCTGCTGCAAATGTAGCCATTGGGATTCTCCCCCAAAATACTGATATACCATGGCGACTGAATGAAGAACAAACTCGCGCATTGGCACCAGATCCTACGATGGTGGCTACAATGAAGAGAATGTTTGAAGAACAACAGAACGAACTGGCTAATCATATAGTCAAGCATGTTACTAATGTGATCAAGCCAATGATGGTCAATGTCATAAATGAGGTAATATCTCATCCAAATTCATCATCTCAAGTATTACCTTTTCAGGTGAATTCTCTTGGTGTGATGCTATATCGTCCTGTGTGCGGTCCTCCAAATATTGGGTATAATTGTGGTGGAGGAGTGTCAGTAGCACCTCCGACTATGAGAATTATACTAAGGCCAGATAATCCTACTCCGGGGAACCTTCTCAATGGAGTTAATGGTTATGCCTTTCCTCAAAATGGCCCGGTGGAAATTAACGCGGGTAATCTAAATCTTCAGAATGTACACCCAGTACCGACGAATGTACCCAGTTCGAAACCTATGAGGCCTGCTAGAAATCTACCAAATTCATAGGGTATGGGAAATCCACCATATGAACCAGCTCCACCAATTAACTTAAATCTCGAGAACCAAGAAATGGATCGACCTTTACCAATTAATCCTAGGGGGCAAGAAGCTTGGATGGGCCAGCAAAATATGAAGCCATGGAATCTAGATCGAGTAGCTGAGATAGTATTCCAGCAGTTAGGGGTAGATAGAGGTGCTCCAAGACCAGTTTATAGGAAGCCACATCCCGATTGGGTGGATAATATTCCTTATCCAAGGGGATTCAAGACGCCAGACTTTGCTGTGTTTACAGGAGAAGAAGATCAGTCAACAGTCGAACATGTTGGTCGTTTCTTAGCGCAATGAGGGAAGCCGGTACTATTGTGATTTGATATGTGGTCTGATACCACTTCGAACGGGGATGTCACTCTTGCCATAAATTACTCAAATAGAGAAGGGTACAGACATACTACTGCCATAAATTACTCAAATAGAGAAGGGTACAGACGCCTCGTTTTCTCACATGGCACCTTTTGTTTTGTGGTGCTCTCAGACCACTTTGACTAATGGAATCGTCTTGTTTTTCTGAACCTGTTCCTTTTGATCCGCAATATTCATAGACCTCATTGGCAATGCCAGCCTGTAGTTATTAAAACTTCTAATGCATAAGTCCAGTTCGGGTCTCACTCTTGCCCATCCGCACGGTATCTTTTATGACCACCAGGCCCATCTCACTTTACTAAGCAGAGCATCCATTATCACGTAGGACGTACTATATTTCAACCCTTCCTCAATGCCATTCCGCTTGCCATGCCCGGGATCCTGTTGGTTATCGTCTTTCAAGCAAGGAAAAAATTTTACACCCCATCACGACGCTACAGGATCACTTGTCGATCTACTCGAGTGGGTCTCATCATAAACCCACCCTGATCACATAACAGGGGTCCTCTCCAATCACAACGGAGGCATATAACGAACACTCGACTTTCACCAACATCTCTAAGGCACTTTGGCACTTCTCATTTAGGGCATCTCACTATGTGACTCAAATTCTCGGGCTTTATCCACTCTCCGCTTTTCTCAAATAGCTATTTTCATTTCATGATATTCTGCAAACCACTTTGGTTCAAGGCACTATCTTCTCTTCCCAGACTCGTCCTTTTCAATACCACCTGTGTGCTAATTTTCTCATATGCGGGACTTCGTCATTCACTTTAATAGCTCCATGATCGAAAGTAACCTCAGGTTTGCATTTCCTTAGCCAAGGGCACTGGCCAACTACTAGATTAATTCCAGTCCCGTTATACTCCTTTCTCCAACTTGATCCTCTATTGACGTCTCTTATGGCGCACGCCATATTGAGTGGAACTACCTTTTTCGTTCCATAATTGTAATTCTTAATTCAGATAGTCATCAAACTACTACTTACGGATTCTTTTGGTCACAACTTAATTTGCATCCATTCCATTATACTAGGAGTGCTTCAAGTTCAATCCCCATCATCACCAATCCACCTGGTGTCTCTTGGGGCAAAACGTTCATTTCATTTCCCTTAAACGATCTACTTCTCATCACTAAGAATTCCTCCACTTAAATGTCCAAACACCACAAACGACCGACAGCTCAAAATCAGGTACTTAGAATCGATGCAGAGTACTCTTCTTGGTCATTATTCATATCGGATCACCATTCTTATATCAGGTTGGGCCTTCATTCAATGTCGGCGCTTTAATCACCAAACTCAAGTTCCATTCGTGTCCAACAACCCATAATCGTCGTTGGCCTACTTGCAAATCACATATTTCATGGGTCTTTGTAATACCAACATTCGTATACTGTGAGCGACCATGATTTCTAAGATTAAATACTTAAACTTCAAGCTAATGCAACACTTTCTTTGTTGCCACTCGTAATAAGTCAAAGTCATGTAATTTCATCGACCCATAATCCAGTGTTACCATCTGCCTCATTGTGAGTCTCATCCCATCATTCGGAACTCTTAGTAAAGATCCTATCTAAACCATCAAAGTCTGACACAATTCAAGCCTATAGTCTTTCAACATCGAGCCTTCGCAATTCCATATCCACATTATGTTTCTCATGGCTATCCATCAGAATTCCCGATTCGAGCCCATCGGCATGTTGTCGTCACGAGTCCTTATACCCTTTTCGCTTTCATGTCAATCCTTATATCTTAGGTTTTTCCAAACCTGTCAAAAGCCATTATGACTCGAGGCCACTTGTCAGTGTTCAATCAGTACACTTCTGGTCATTATTTAATTCACCTCAAAGTCATCCTCGGAGAATTCGACCAGCTCTATGCCCCATTATTCCTCATTTCATCTTTCTCAGGAGTTTCTCTATATCCATTGAGGTTGCTATTATAATTCTTAACCTAAATCATCAATGCGCCATGCTAATCAAGACTTAGGATCCGCTATCGTCAAATGCCATAATCTTGTATCACAAACGTCACAACGACTATCCACCAAGTTCTCACAATTCAAGCCTAAACTTTTATTTTTCAAGTTATGGTCCAATCTATCTCTCGATCACCAAATTACCTCCTCAAGTTGAGTATTGACGATCCAAGATCACTATTCCACAATTCTACCAATCCTTCACTAATATTCGAATTTATAAGCCTCAAGTATAACCATCCATATGAATCCATGCCTAGGGTTTCTTAACCTTCGCTACTTCCTTATGAACCTTAATCATACTTTTGCTCTAGCCATCAACCAACTCTAACAACTAAGACCATCGAACTTGATTTCGGGTTTAAGCCTATGGAATCCACAGATGTCTGTCTTTTCATAATCACATCGCCTTCACTAATCCAATTTATCGATAGGCTCTCTTTGTAGCAAAATCCCATCAATTTAATCCAAATCAAAGTCGTCCAGAGGCTGTGATTCGTCAGCTAGTCATTCTAATAATGACATCAAAATCAAATATAGGCAAAACTGCCAAATCTTATCAATTTCTCTCCACAACCACATACCAACTTGCATGCGGAACAACCGAACAAAGTAATCACAGTACCTTTCAATGGGGTCACCACATGCAATAACGTTTCTAAAGGTTTCACATCAACACCAACCAACTTCACAAATTGTTCAGATATAGACGAATGCGATGCTCCAGTCACGCTTGGGCAAGAACCTCTAGCAGGCTCCTTCCATACTTACGGCAGGCTATATTGGGAGAATAACTTGGTTTCCTTAAATTTCCTCAAACAAGAGGGACAAACCTCCGATTATCAATCTGCATCGGCCTCTTCCCAAAATTCCACTATCCTGGCCACGCACAAACCGCAATCCAAATACGGCGGCCCTTTCCATCATGTCCCTTTCTATCTCTTACGCCCTCTTATAATTCGTTCTATAATCTCTTAAACCAGTCGGGATCAATTGACTACAGAGTTCTGGCTTCAGCCATCCTGGAACCTCCTAACCTTATCTCAGGGATTTTCTATCATCCCTTGGACAAACTTTGACAATCTCGCGAACTCGGCTTCATTTGATCCACGGTCATCTGACCTTGTCGAAGTCGCAAGAATTCTTCCATTTTTCCATTCTTGGGCAGCCCATGAGAAATATTTCCTATTGGATGCCTCACAAAAGGCTGTCCAATTATGTACTACTCCTTCAGGGAACACTCTCCCTTGAGTAGCCTTCCATTAATTACTGGCTGTACCCTACAGCTAGTGCACCACCAATGTAGCTTTCTCTTCCTTTATGCATCCCAATAAAGCGAAAACCTTTTTCCTAATTCCTCAATCCATTAGATGCCATCTCTGGTTCTCTACCTCCATTGAACTTTAGCGGCTTTAGTTTCAGAACTGCTCGACTACCTGCTGCATCTGTCGAGCTTCATTTCCACTTCCCACATTCGCATTCATTATAGCTACTGCTGCCTCAGCAGCCTGGGCAACCTCGGCAGCTCTTCCTTGAGCCTGCCTGCCCATCAGACTCTCAATTTCCTTTAGGGCTCTCATAATTCCTTCCATTCGAGGATTTCTCTTAGCCCTTTGACCTTCAGCGGTTCGGGCCACTCTCGAGCCCTCAGTAGCTCTAGTTTGTACACCAAGCACTTCAGCACCTCTTCCTCTTCCACCTCCATCGCTCATGCTTCTAAAACTTTCTCACAACACCTGCTATAATTCCATCATGGAACTAGACTCAATCCAATACGCAAGCTTACTAATCCAAGTAGCAGGTCAAATAGCTATATATCAATAGCAACACAGGCTCACTAGCACCGTCATTTCACTTAATAGCCACCTGCGCCAAACGGTATCATGCAAAAACATCTCTTAACCAAATCAAAGCTCATAATCTCTCTGTCCATCTACCCCAATATCCATCGTCCTTATCACTCTAAGTCTCAAATCATCATTGGATCGAGCTGACCTTGCTCTGATACCACTTCGGACGGGGATGTCACGCCCCGAACCCACGAGCCACGCAACATCCCTGTCATACCTATACGGTCGAATGGTCGACAATCACGACGGCCCAGGAAACTCGTCGTAGACCAAACGACGTCAGAGTTCCTGCTACAACGGAAGCGAATTCCTCCCAACAAATACATAGGAATGGGGTAGAGAGAGAGACAGATTAATCAAGGCAACAAACCACTCTTTACATTACATGCCTTTTTATACAACCATCAGGATGACATCATATACACAATTTAAAGTTTTCGTTACATCATTACAATCCATTGCTCGACCTTTACTACAAAATGGCTTAGGTCGGCAAGTTTCTCAACTCCAATAGCGAGCAAACCACACAAATTTCTACCAAGGGGCTTCTGCCTCTACCCTACTCATCATCATCCGTCCCACCATCTGGTCCAGAGAAAGATTGGTCTCTAAATCATTTTCCTTTGGGATCCTCTGTCTTGCCCGTATTACATTCACTGCTAGGGACGAGGGTCTAAAAAATAAGGCCAATCACCTATGAGAACAAATCTCAGCAAGCTAACCCCTAATCCCCTCCTCAAGTCGCCAAACAAACCTAGACCAAACTCTCAGGTCCCAACTCAGGTATTCAAAATCACAGGGCCAAATTCTTTTGCCTCAAAGCAGTTTAAATTTAGAAAACTCGCCACAGAGTGGCTAAGCATATAAAGCATTTATAACAGGTCCAATTCGGGACCACACAAAATCCAGATAACACAAAAGTAATGCAACCAGTTCATGGCTCAATAAGGCAACTAAACTTTCATTTAAAAGCACGTCCAATCCAGGACAATCAATGCAAATACATTTGCAAGCACGCTCAATCTTGAGCCTCGGATTAGTAGCCAATTTGACCCGCGTCATATAGGCACATCAGGTCCGACCCGCGTCGTGGACACCTCAAGTCCGTGCCTCAACCCACGTGTGGGACGCCTCAAGTTGGCACCTTATCACTCCAGCTACCCCGTGTCAAACGCTTCAAGGCGCACTGTGCCTCGACCCGTGTCATATAGGCACCTCAGGTCGGCACACTTATCTCTCCAATTCCCAGTGTCATATAGACACCTCAGGGCCATCCTCGACCCGTGTCATATAGGCACCTCAGGTCGGCACCCTATTCCTCCAATTCCCCGTGTCATATAGGCACCTCAGGGCCATCCTCCATGGCTATGTTTCACACGCGAAATCCATCACTCTAGCCCTTCAGGCTAATAAAATCTTTTAAATTCATTTGGACAAAAATCACCGGCCAAGTACGTTAGACCATATTTCAAATACGAGTCCAAATATTCAATTCACATTTCCGGCCAAATGGCCAAGCCAATCAACTCATTTTGCGAACCCAAATTATCGCACTCGCCTTTCAGGCAATAAATTCTTTAAATTCATTTGAACAGAAATTATCGACCAAGTACGTTAGGCCACATTTCAAATACAAGTCCAAATATTCAATCCACATTTCCGACCAAATGGCCAAGCCAATCAACTCATTTTGCGAACCCAAATTGTCGCACTCGCCTTTCGGGCAATAAATTCTTTAAATTCATTTGGACAGAAATCATCGGCCAAGTACGTTAGGCCACATTTCAAATACGAGTCCAAATATTCAATCAGGCATATGAAACGATGCCAATTTCAATTGGGCAAAAACTTTAGCGAAGTACGTTAGGCCAAAACTTAAAACACGTGCCCAAATATTTCAATTCATATGGCCGACATAATGGCCAAACCAATTAATTTCTTTCACATGCCCAATTTTATTAAAAATGCTCAATTCTCACATGGGACCCAAAATGACCCAAATAATTATTTTCAAGTGTTCATGGAATATCCCCAAATATTATTTTGAATACGAACACGGGCTCCAAATATTTGAAATAGTAATGTAAAATGTTGCTCGGGCCCGATTTTGCATAAAATGTTCCATAAACCCATTTTTCGGTACTCGAACCACATGGGACCCACAAAACTTGTCACTTTCAAATCAAAATCAAATTGGGCATAACGTGAACAGTGTTCAGATGGTCGTGAACAGTAATTTCAAAAATACTATTTGGCCCGTTTTCGCTCTAAATACCCCAAAAATCCATTTTTCGGTACCCAAACCTTGCGGAACCCACACCAACCACCACCAACAGCATTATTCAAGCATGGACAGCAACATTTCATCAATCCACAGCCCATTCAAAGTCCACAGAAATTGATTTCCATTAAATACGCCGATTTCGGCCAATTTTCCTAAATCGATTTACCACGAATCGGTCCCTAGAGCTAATCCATGGCAAGTCTAACATCATGAGCGAAGTCTAGAGGTCTAACTTACCTAAACGAAGTCAAAACAGGGCAAAGGATGCGGCGATGACCGGCGGCAACGACGACGACGGCGGATTCCGGCGGATTTAGTTTGAACCGGGGCTGTCCAAAGGCTTAACGAGATGGTTCACGAGCTGAAAATCAATATTTTCACATGAAAATGAGCTCTAGGGGTCGTTGGGGTCCTCATATTTCAATATGAGCACTATATGAAATTCGGGTAACAAAAGACTAGTTCGTCGACTGAAATGTCAAAGCAGATTCGAAAGGTCAAACGACCTCGGATCGAAGTGATTCAAGTTGAAAAAGAACCACAAGACATTGAACTACAACATATCCAAAAATTGTGATAATCCAACTGTCGGATTTCCGTCGGGGGCCGATTGAAATTGAGGCCAGAAAACTGGAATTCAGCAGGGAGAGAGAGAGAGAAATCCGAATTTTAGAGAGAGAGAGGAGAGAGGATTTTCTGGAAATTATGGAGGAGAGAGAGAGTGCTTTGACTAAAAAAATATCCTAAGGATAATTATTGAAAATCACTATTCACTGAAAGCGACATAAAGCTGAACGAATTGACTGATTTTTGGACTATCAGTGAAATTTAGACTGATAAAGCTTGGGCCTCAATTATTTTCAATCAAAGCTGGTCAAATTGGTCAAAAAGATGACCGACGAGATATTTCTCGAAATTCGTGAAATTTCAGGACCGGTCGAGGCTCAATCGGTGCTGATTTGGCTCAATCGCGATCGGAAAATGACTCCGGATTTCGTTGTAAAATTTTTCTAGACTCTCTAAAAATATTCTTACCCTCATGCCATGGATTCTAGCTCAAACCAGGGACAAGATAGAAATTTCTAATTTTGCCCCTTTTTTACTAGGCATTCCGAGATCCATCTGCCCATTTTTTTCGCCTTTCAAGGTAAAGTTCAAATTCACAACTGTGACACTCATGAGAGTCGATTGTCCTATTCCGAAACCCAATTCGTGGCCTCATTCATGAGATGGCAACTTTAAATAAATTCTCAAACTAACGGGTGGCTTCTAGGAGTCACGCGTATCGACCATTTGGTCCACGTGCTTATATTCCTAGTTAGCCTTTCCCCTTTGGTTAGTCATCTCAGAGTGGCCAGCTCCAAGTGAGATTCATTTATAGCGCCTCCATGAAATAACCATTCTGTATTCAAATTCCGGAAAAAGGGTTGAATTTCAGAATGTCACAAAGGAAATGCATACCGTTTGATGAATATTGAAGGGAAAGAACTCCTTCGTTCTATCAATGGAAAATTCTTGAAAAACTATCATCCTTCGATATGGGAAACACAACAATGATACGAGCAGTGGTATTAGTTAAGGAAACGAAAGTATGCTCCAATCGTAGCCACTAAAACTCTCAAGTTGTTTTTAAAGTGCAAATGTTGGCTACAAGGTAGGAGTGGTAACTCAAGTCATTTTGGAGCTCTATTCGTCTTAATTCCAGATCAGTCGGCCGGTATGTCTTGGTGCAAATAGCCCTGGTAAGGTCTTCGACTTTATGACTTCTTACTTGGAACAAATTGAACAACTTCTCATCCGATGAGTCGGCTCGCATCAACTTGTTTTCTAGTTCTAAAGACCCTCCTTAATCAAAGATGAGTTCTAGAAGGAAGTCACAGGTATCTTCGGCATGGTACATATCTAGTTGAAGTTGGGTACAGACTTGATTCACCCAGTTGTACTCTTTCTCCAACATGGATAGTTGGGAAGATTCTCTTAAAATGCAAACTCCAAGTGCTTCAACTTCTCGGATTACAGGTTCGATATGATGAATTTCCGTGACTAAGTGGTGAAATTCGTCCAGGCTGGAAGAAAATAGTGAAAATAGTTCCCACATCAAGTCAAGAAAGTAAGGATCAGCAGATAGGAACAACCTGGCTCGAAGCACGTTCGACAGTTTATTGACTTCCAGCCGAAGTTCTCGATTCCATATCAGATTATAGTAACCATATGAAAGCAGCTTATACAATCGTTTCCAGATAAGGCAATCATCATAAGGAGTGAGGTTGACAAAAGATGTATCTGGAAAAGAAAATTGAATCAACAGAATAACCCCAAACATCAATTGGTTAGAAATCGAGAAAGTTTATTGAAAGCAGGAACTAAAATTCAAGTGAGGTGTAAAAGACTATCATTTACCTTGGTAGATTTAGCGTTTATTCTGTGAATAGGTTTGAAGAGCAGCGGATGAGGATGAGCCCCCCGAAGACATGTTGAAAATTACCAAAGTTTATGAGTTGGAAAGGACGGTCAGCGATTTTATAGACCAAAGAATGGGGCAGTTATAAGTACGTGGAGAATGGCTCTAGAAAAGAACTGGAACGGGACAACGTGTGTTAGTGCGAGAAATAATCAGTTCTTTATAGTGTCGTCTTCCTGAATTCAAGGTATTAATAAGGCAAGTTGAAAACCTTTCGGGAAAAGGAGTTCAGTTCTTAGTGATATCGTCATCCTGAATTCAATTGTTACATGAGTAAGTTGAAGATCTTTCAGGAAGAGGTTTTAGTTCTTTATATTATTTTCTTCCCGAAATCAAGTTCCCGAGTCCAGGTTGCAAAAGGATTTAAGTTGAGATCTTTTGGGAAAAGGTTTCAGTTCTCTATGATATTGTCTTCCCGAATCCAAGTTGTTAAGAGGGTCGATTGAGGACTTTTCGAGAAGAGGTCTTGATTCTTTATATTATTATCTTCCCGAAATAAAGTTGCTAAGGAAGTTACGACAGGGGAACCCAAGGTGAGATGAGCTATTTTCCCGAAACATAACAAACATAAAAATATGAGCATCAAAGAAGTTTGTTCAGGAATTGATAATTCATCATTAAGATTGCCATTTGGCTTTTGCCAACAATCGTTTGGCTTTCTTTACAAAAGATTGCAATTGAAATTCAAGATTGTAATTTTGTTCCACCATGTCCTTCCTCCGCTGCTCTACGACTTGATTCTTGCACTTGCCGAAATCATACTCTTTTTCCAGCTCTCTGTATCGGTTAAACTCTCATCGAGCAAAGTGGCAGAACTTATCCCTTTTAGCCATGCGAAGAAGAAGCTCGTTTTCTGTAATTTTGAGGGCTGCTTCGAGATCTTCTTTCTTTTTCTTGAGCTCCTCAACTTCCTGTTCCAGAAAGGTGTAGGTGTTAAAGAACAAAAGTGTATCACTCCGCTGTTCATGCAGTTCATTTTCAACGGCTAATTGTGATTGTTCCATGGAGAGAAAGTAAGGTAGAGTATGTATGTTAACTCTCACAGTGTCTATTGCTTCAATAAAATCGAGCTGAAATTCATCACAAATGTCTTGAAGTTCAACCGAAGGCACGTAGGAAGTATTTCCCGAAAAGATCTCCTACGAGAGGACTCTAGCTTGCTATTCTTTCCGTGAATCCACAATTAACTTCTCACAGCCAGGTTTCAGAAGGTCCAAGAATTCTTCCCATTTAGCCTTGGCAACCTGGGAAGGAACTGGAGAGGATGCCGATGAAAGATCTTGTAGTTGATTCGAATCAGCTTCTCCTGGTCTGAGCAGCGAAATTCTTTTGAAGGCAGCTCTCCCTTGTTCAGATAGTGGGAGGATCTCCGTTGACGGCGGAGTGGCAATTGTTGAAGATGATGGTATGTCGGATGCTCTGGGGAGTGATACGGGTTGCGTCAGCAAGGGATCGGTTGTTGAAGGACTCGTGAGATCTACGACTTTAGGAGTTGAAGTTTGCGTTGTTGTTGGATGAGGTCCTTCAGTGGCTGCAATTCAAGGGAGCCAGTCAGTTTTCAACTAAAGTACATCTAGAAAGAGTGGAGTAAGAAGTTTACATACCGATAGTGCGAGCAGAAGTACTCTTTTCAAGGACTTGTGAGGTTGGACAGGTAGTCTAATGTATGTCTGGATTGGCTTTAATTTGAAGAAGAGGAGGAGAGATCTCTGTGGTTAAGGATTCGAAAATCAGTTAGAATTGAAAGGATTCAATAGTAAGTGAGTGAGTTAGCTAATTCTTGATCAAGAGATGTTTAAAAAGAAGTAAAACAGAAGATACATGTACCAATCGGATATGAAGAATCGGCCTCTTGGAAAGCTGATAAGTCCCGAGGAGTAATCAGAAGCGGTGCAAATATTGTTTTGGGAGGAGAAGCCTCTACTTCTGCAACAGGACTTGAAATCAAGATCAAAGCAGTCGAACGAGATGGAGAAGGGGTAGGTGTCTTCTTAGAACCTGGAATTCGAAGGCTAAAATCAGATATGATAGCTCAGCAATTGTAAATGTAACTTTGAAAGAAAAGGTAACGACTTACCCTTACTTGATCGAGGTTTCTTTAACAATCGAAATGGCACGTCAGGCAGTGAACTCTTGGTTGAAGCTATTGAAGGAATAGGCACAGGTATACGAATGCTCAACTCCCGTTCCAATTGTTTTTGAGTTGGCTTTTTCGGAACAGGAGACTTCGGTGAAGTTGTTCTTTTTCTTTTGCCATCTAATACCAATACCGGTCCCGAAGGATAGTATGGGTCAAGAACCCTTCAACAGACTCAAATCAGGCTTTCAAGCAACCCTTCATAACCATTAATCATCAACAAGTATGGTATCCTGACCATAAAGCTTAACAATGGGTCGATGGACTGCCTTTTAGTTGAATAATTAATGATTAGGAAAGAGCTCTACTAGTCGAGAAATGAGAAATGCGAGGTTCTCTTTCTGATACACAAGATCTGCATAGCAGCGAGTGTAGAGCATACTATCAGAGGATCTCTTAGAGTGTTCCCTAATTCTCGATATTCTAAGTATCAAGAGGCCATCGGCAAGAAAGGGGTTTTTAGAGACACATGATTGAGAAAACTGAAAGGATCTTATTCAGCTTCTCCGACTTCTACCTTACAAGCACACCTTCAAGCTCCTTATATAGGAGTCGGAATAGGAAGACTCAAATAATTTACATTGTAGATCAATAATTGATCTGGATGAGCAAAAGTGAAAGTACATACACCGACAAACTACTTTTGATAATGGGGATCAAATTATTGGAACACACTTGAGTAAAGCACACGACAAAGCATACATGCTGGGCACAACTTTTCATGAAGGGAATCTTGGACTGGCTGGGGGAGTGTCTTGTGGAGTGTGAGCTGGCGAGGTGTCAGTATCATCAGTGTCTTGGGCAACTGCATCTGCTGCATCTTTATTTCGCTGGTAAATGTCCCACCAATACTGTTGGTCTAGGGGAAGTAGTGCTTGTGGAGGCTGTTGGGATGAACTGGCAATGTCATCTTGTGAGGAGCTGGGCCAGTCTTGTGGGAATAATTGGGAATCCAATTGATATGGATCTTGAGAATCAATCATCAGATCATCTGGTGGAGCTGGTGGAGCTGGAGGTGGGATTGCATCCCAAGGGACTGGAATGCTCGGATCTAAGGGCCAGATTTCATGAGGAATCTGTTCATTTCTTTCACATAGGATTCACTATAGTTCTCTGTATTCAAAAGGGAAACTACTAATCCTTGAACTAAAAGTCTTGTAAAAGATTAGAACCTGTAAATTCTATTGGGGTTTGAAATTTGCCGTCCCTATCAGCGGAGGGATGTCCGATACTTCTCCATAACCAGTGCTATTCACAAATGTCCATGGTTTGTGGAAAAGAACAATGGTGTTCCTTTCTGGTTCAGCTCTTCCAAGTTGGTTGTGACATGTAACCAGGTCATTCCATTGGTTGAGTGTATGGAACCAAGTTAACATCTAGATGAAGTTCTTTTGGCTTGGATCTCCAAATTCATTCCTCATGGCTCTTCTGATGGTCTGATACAGTTGTTCAGTAGGAAACTCGATGGCAATTGTGAATTTGTGCATTAGTAGCCAAAACATCCATTTTTGGTCTTCAGGGAATATATGGGAAAATGTCCACCGAAATAGCCGTATGAAGGGATATTGAATGTCAATATCTCCTATCATGAGTCCACCATAGTCGTTGATTATGTCTCTGTGGTACGTCTGGATTAGACCGTCAATGTTGTAGCCATTAAAACGATCTTCTTGAATCAACTTCCTGATTTCGGGTGGATATTGGAAAGGAATCCAATTTCTTCTGATGTCTTGCGTGTCTAGACGTAGGGGTCCAGAGTACAAGCGTTTAACATACATGTTGATGCCTTCAACCTTTGTTATAGAACATCGTCATGTGACGAACATGATGACTGCTTCCACCTTTCTCTGTGGGGGAAAACCAGAGTGGAATTTCTTCGGTCTGGAGAGAAAGTCGGCAATGGTGTTGTCTTTTTCTGCAAGATGCTTTGTGTCAAAAGAATACTTTGAAAACCAATCTGCCCATCTCAAGAGTTGAGGATGAGGGATCTGTTTTTGTTTGAACTTCAACATCTGAGGGAATGAGCTCATGTCCATTTCCACGAGGAAGTGAACACCAATAAGATGGAATTCGAATTTCTTGATTTCATACTTGACAGCAAGGATTTCCTTGAAGGTGGAGTGGTAATGAATCTCAGCATCAGAAAATCGTCCACTCTTGTATGCATAGATGTAGCGTTTACCTTCTGTTTCCTCGAACAAAACTGCTGCCCAATATTTATTGCCGGTGTTAGTTTGTAAGATTCTTTTTCCATCTGATGGGATCTTCAAAGGTGGGAGGTTTTGCAAGCAACTCTTCAGTTTCTAAACAGACTGCGTCTGTTTTGTTCCCCATGAAGGGGGTTCCTTCTTGAGCATCTTTTGTAATGGTTTTAAGATCTTGGAGATCTTAGGCACAAAGTCTTGAAGGTAATTTACAATACCTAAAAAGACTTGAGTTTCTTTCAGGCTGAAATCAACATCTGGGAATTTTAGTAATTCTTCTGCGATATGAGGGCCTAGTTGATAAGTTCCGTCTATGAGGCGCATGCCGAGGAATTCAATCTCCTTTTGGGCCAATCTCATCTTTTTCTCAGAGAGCATGATTCCATGCTTATGGGCTAGATCTGTGAATTGGGCCAATAAAGTGCAATGAGCTTCTTCATCTGGGCTATAGAGAAGGATATCATCAATGTAAATTTGGGCGCTAGCCAAAATGGGCTGAAAGATTTTGCACATGGCCTTTTGAAAAAGTGATGGGGCTGTTTTGAGACCAAATGGAAGCACCGTCCATTGGTAATGGTGGTTAGGGATACAAAATCCCGTTTTGGGCCTGTCTTTTGGGTTGATTCCGATCTACCAAAAACCTTCTTTGAGATCGAATTTGGAGTATACGTGGGCCTTGGCTAGGCTGGAGAACAGAGAGTTTTTATGGGGGATCGGAAATTTATCATCCCTAAGGAATTCATTTAGGGGGCTGATAATTGATGACCAGTCTGAGTTTTCCACGCTTCTGTTCAGCTTTCTTATTGACATAGAAGGCTTCGCAGACCCACTGAGAATGGCTTGGCTCGATAAGTCCTTGCGCCAATAGTTCTTGGCACTCTTTCTGGGCTAATTGGAAATGTTCTGGATTCATTCCTGAGTGTATGGCCTTGGTGGGATTTACATCTTTGTCAATCCTAAATGGGATATTTACAAAGAAATCTGGGTTTTTCCACAATGGTGTGTCGTGAATAAACTGGGAATGTGATTTGGCACAAAAATTTGAAAGGGTTTGCAGGATTGGGTCTAGGAGTGTTGGAGAGATACTGAAAAGTCTCTTTGTGGGTACAAACTCCTTGAACTGATCTTTGAATTTTAACCCTATGGCCTGGATTTTGACTTTTAGCTGGGATAGAATATCCCAACCCAAAATCATATCTCTATCAAGTGCACTACATCCAAATATGGACATAGTAGTATGACAACCTAGCATGATCTCCAATGTTAATGGAATGGTTATGTGATGGGATGAAAACATGGTTCCTAATGCCGCTGTAAAGTGGGTAGTATGGGGTTTCCAGTATTGTGCAGGAAGGATTTTTGTATCCAAGAGTGATACTGAGGCTCCGGTATCAACAAGGGCGATCAGCTGAATAGTGGTATGGGTGGTATGGAGTTAAACAGTAACATATGGATGAAAAGATGGTTGGAAGTTTTGGTGGAGTTGGTAGGTAGGAAATGGGAAGAAAGTGTATATTTCTTCATCACTTTCTGTTTCTGAGAAAGAATCAGGTTCCCATATTGCTTCT
Source organism: Psidium guajava (assembly GCA_016432845.1). Classification (NCBI taxonomy): domain Eukaryota; kingdom Viridiplantae; phylum Streptophyta; class Magnoliopsida; order Myrtales; family Myrtaceae; genus Psidium; species Psidium guajava. Next base: position 17,240,160 of record CM028225.1, read on the forward strand.
TGTAAAGCAAAGATGGTATCTTGCCGTGGTTCTTCATCATATGAGAAAATTGATTCTAAATCATCATCATCAAGAGAGAGGCCTGAAACTTTCTCAAGTTGCTGGATCATTTGTTGGCTTTTGGGGGCCTTTGGACATCTTTTGGCATAATCTCCCTTCTGGTTACAGATGAAGCATCTGTCTCCTTTGCTTCTCCTGAATGATTTGTTGGATTTCTTCCTTAGAAATTTCCATTTCTTGTGGCTCCGTCTGGTTCTGGAGTGTCTGTCTGTGTTAGGAATGAACCTGTGATGTCCTTTCTTGCGAGGTCCTCTGCAATTTGCGCCGTCGCAAGTTTTGGGACATTTGATCTTCCATGAAGATTTATCACAAGCGCCTTGGATATGCTTGTTCTCGTTCATGTAACTTTTGAACAATTCTCGTCGATGACATAAGTCTTCTATTGCAATATGAACAACTTGTTGCAGCTCACCAAAAGTAGCATTAAGGGTACTTCTCTGGTCAGCATGAAGACTTTTTTCTACAGTGTCAGCCAGTTCCTTCGGAATGGAAGCCAGAAAGACTGGCTTGAGGTTGATGTCGATTCCAATGTCGTAAAAGAGTTTTATCATGATCTTGAAATGCTTGTCCAAATCTTTCTTTTCCATGGAACAGCACTTCCGTTCATAGTACTCTTTTCTTTTCAGATCTACAATATTTTCTGGACGGCTAATGAAGTAGGTATGGATCAAATAGAGAGCATTCTCTATTGAATTAGACAGCAGAGATACTTGGTCTACTTCATTCATCAAAGACCACCATTATTTTAACGTTCTTGTAAAGCTATTCTAAACCTAAGAAAGGTGAACCTACATTACACATAAAAGAGAAAGAGGTTATTTTACCTTTCTTAGGTTCTCTCGAGGGTGCTGGAAGTGCTTTTGGTATCGCGTCTGCTTTGGGAACCAAATTAGGATCCTTCTCTTGCAGTTCTTGATCCAAGAATGACTCTAGATCCTGGCTTTCAGAAAAGATAAGGGAGTGGTGTTCTTTCCACCAAATTATGAAGTCAGGAGTGGCATATGCAGGTTTCGGTTCATATTTCGACAGAGGAAGCTTTCTGTAAATTCTCCTGATGATGATATTTAATCGATGAAGGGTGAAACATCCAAGAATTTGCAGAGGACTTTATCGAGTAGAGAGGGAAAGGAGAAAATATATAGTGCTGGGACAGGAATCCCATGGGTGAGCCCAAATTGCCGAGCGCAATATTGGGAAGAGTAAATTTCGAAGCCGTAAGCGAGCCTGCCCTTGAATGAGATCCTGACAGGGAGGTCGATGGAAGTCAACATGACCTGCCAATAATCACTACGATTATTCGGAAAACCGGAAAGATGCTGACGAAATTCAGGAGCGAAAAAAAGAGAAAAATCAAAAGTCTCTACATCAAAGCAGTAAAGCTGAGTGATGAAGTACCGATAATAAAAAGGAAATTCGGTATCAAGAGGAAGGAGTTCCCGACTCAAGGCTCGACAAGAGGGAGTGTTTGGTACAGAAATAGAAGGGGGCTGACCGAATTGGGATTCTGAGAACCATGAAGGAAAATAAAAAGCAGCCCAAATTTGCAGAACCCAAAGAGGGCCACCAAAAACCCCAAGAACACCTGCAGAAGTGATTGAAGCAGCATGAGACAGGCCTCTATACAAGAGAGCAAAGGCAGTTTTACCAAGGGCTAACTTGGTCCCTGCAATTAAGGCGTGGGCTATGTATAAGAAATCTTTAGAAATCCTAATAACAAGGTGACAAAAAAGAAATTTACATAGCCAATAGAGTAAGAAAGTAGTGTGCTCTTCGTCGGTGACCGCTCCATCTTTCCGAAAATACTTACTCAAGAAAGTTCCATAGGACAAATCAGAATCTGTAAGTTGACGAAACCCTGAACAAGTATTTATCGGAAGGGTAGCAACATCTTCCCCTAAATAACTAAGACCAGTAATGCAAACAAAGTCAAAAAGGGTTACAGTCATTGGAGCAAAAGGGAAAAAGAAGCAGTTGGTAAAGACCAGAAACTAGAAAGGGCATCGATCAATTTAAAGTTTAAAAGATAATCGAAGCAACAGAGACGAAGAGCATCATGAATCCGAAGCTCGTCCCAAAGTGTAGCCTTAGAAGCATGAAGCCGAGAAAACCATTGATAAAAAGATTGGTCGAGTAGGAAAAAAGCCCTAAGACGGGAAGGTTGAGAGGTCCAGTGGTAAAACTGAACAGGTGAATGATTGATAAGAAGGATTTCGATTGGATGTCGAGGGAAAATTTCATAATAAACCTTTGAAATCAAAAAATGGTTGTAAAGAGCAGGGCCCAAGACGAAAGAATCATTACCGTCGTCGTTCAGAAGAGAAAAGTAGTGGCGATCGTCCAAATCGTCCGACTCCACGAACTCGAAGAAACGATCGAGAGCTGCTGTAGAAGAAAAGGTAGAAACTTGAGACGCCATTGGGATGGAAACAAGGATTGGTGTAAGAACTGAGCAAAGTGCAAACAGAGGAAGAAGGCAAATAGACGAACGCAAGATTGATTTGGAAGAAGACAAAAACTTGATTTTGTGGAGACAGAAGACTTTATACCTGGTACGAAAAGAAGCTGAAATGACCTAGATTGGAAACGACGTGAAAGGCGCCGTTTGGGATGAAAAGGTAAAAGTTCATTGAACTGTATATTTAAAAGAAGTAAAGTAATTTTAATTCTTTTAAAAGGGGGCATATGTTGATACTGTAATATTGTCTTTCTATGATTCGATATCTTAGAAACGACATGTCGTGTGAAAAGATGCCATTAATAGATCTCGAAATGCGGTAAGAAGAAAACGTCATACCGAATAACAAGATGGTATTTTTTAATTCGGGAAGTTTAAAAGAAAGTGTAAAGAGATACCGAATAAAGGACACAGTGTGCTTGAATTCGGTAAGCCTCGAATACGCGATGTAGAAATTCTATCTCTAAATTCGAAAAACACAGAGCAAAACTCACGGGCGCGAACGGGTTTTTGAAGTTAAGAGATATTATTTAAAAAGGGTCAGTTAACTATGCGGTTACGAGCTGTAGAGGACATGGGTCCCGATTTGCACGGGTCAGTTATGAAGATCATGGGTTAAAAAGAGACAGGCAGCGACGCTAAAATTCAAAAATTTGAAATCAAAGAATAACCGTTCAAGCGGTTAGGAGTGCAAGAAGGATAAGTATCCAAAAGAAAGGCGAGAAGACCCACCCCCCCCCCCCCCCGGGCAATAGAAGTCAAAGAAAATGCTTTGTTTCTTTAAAAGTGTTTTAGCCTTTCTTGTAGTATAGTTGCCCTGCACTTTCAATTTCATATACCTTCAGATTCTAGTAATTTACTTCCCGTTCACAGCAAGTAGGAGTATTGTAATAGTAGATTGTCTAACTTTCAAAGCATTTCCATCAACCGCTGCCCAAACTGCGTTGTTCATCCGATTTCTCCATGAGAATAGAGCCACGAACCCGCACTAATAAAAACTGAAGAACGAATTTCTGTGAAAGATATTCCTGATACAAATCGCGCGAACATTGACAAAACCAAACGTGCCTCTATTCCCTGTTTAATTCTTTTTCTCTCTCCCAAAAATCAGAAAGCAATTTTGACATAGGCTTTGATTTTTAGAACGTTGTGCGGCAATTATTTTCTCGCGAATTAGGCTCTATTACCAATTAATAAAGAACAACGCTGAAAGAATCGAGGACCAACAAAAAGGGAAGGGAGATTCAAATCCAAGACGGGAAATATATAAGATAAACTCAATAACCAGCCTTTAATTCTATTATATGCCCTAGTTACAATTATTATGTTGCCCTGTAAAAATAAACTAGAACAAGATACATTCCCACTGAAATATGAAAATCTTAAATGATCCCATCAGTTGTGAGGACGATGCTATTTCCACCCCTATTTTGGCTAGGATACTCCCTTTTCCAGTTAAAGGATAAAAATACCCTCATTTCTCTCTTCAATTTAGTGTTTCTTTATATATATTAGATTAACCGTTAAAACTGCATTTTTTTCATTACACTCAACAAGTTATCATCTTATCTTATATTTTGTTATTACTTTGCCTAGAGAAGTTTGTTAATTTTAATATACGATCTCATATTTTCAATCAAAAAGCTATATAAATTATTATGAACTTCTATTCATGATGGATACACGACTTATCAACACACAACTAATTGCCTACTTTTTCCAAATAATTTGAGCGAAACTTTCTTTCAAAGTTGAAAATTAGATTAATTTATTTATCTAGCCAATCTTGACCTTGTAGGTGTTTTTTCAAAATAAATTTGCGAATTTTTAAAGTTAAACATTGTTTATTTTGTGCTTTCTTTTAGGTTTTCACATTTTAATTTGAATTGCAAGATGAAGGTTGAGAATCTTATTTCATATTTTTCACTTTCAACCTAAAATTAAATTATTTGAGAGGAAAGTTTTAAGTATGTTTCAAAGAGTTTGATCCACTTGTTATGAAGCTAAATCCAATTGATATTAATTACTTTCTTCACAGTAGGAGTACAATAGCAAGAAGTTTCTTTTTTTTTCTTTTCCCTTTTTGTGCTTATGTGATCTAATCTTAGTTATATTTAACATTTGGTTATATTTCTAACGAATTATCATTTTCAATATATTGATCAATTTTTCTTTTCGATTGTTAATCAAGATTGGCAAGATAATTTGATTGAATTTTAATCTTGAACTTGAATTATAGTCTCAAAATATTTAATTAAAAATGGGCAAATTATTGTGCACTTATAAGCCGTTATATATAGAAAATTATAATTTTACGTCACTTTTATGAGTAAAAATATGAAACTATAAATTAAATTTAACAACTTTCATTAGGTAAAGTGATTGCATGATGTATGATAAGATGATATCTTGTTGAGTATAATGGAGCATTTGTATGGTGAAAATAACAAGAAAGATTACAGAAATAAAGGTAATTTTTTGGTTCGCTTGATAAAAAGAAAAGAAACATAAATTGATGAGAGAAAGTATGGTATTTTGGTCATTTAACTAAAAAAAAGGAGTGCCTTAATCAAAATAAGAGTGAAAATAGTGCCGCCCGTGTATAAAGTTGAAAATAAGGACGTTTACTTGTGCAAAAGGCACGTGTGACACCGCCATTGCAATAAATTCTTTAGGGCAGCATGTCAACCCAATTTTCTCCAAAAAGGCAAAATAGCCCTAACCAATCAACAGTCATTTAAAGTGAAGGCCTTATATATATATATATATATATATATATATATAATGTAGAATCCAGTTGAAATAATTAAGCATTCACATTTTTTTATTTATTGCGGATATTATGTTTTCTTTTTTAATGTTGGATTAAATTTCCGCAGACTTTTGTCGAAAAGAAAAATCTTCAAGAAACCTAATTCTATTCTAGGGTGTGGAGAAAATTTATGGCTCCGTAGTCGAGTAGAATGTAGATAAATACTAACGTGAAACTAACGAGTGATTTTTTTGACACAATTACTTGTTCATAATCTTACACTTTGTTGTGCATATCACTCTAAAAACCCTCTATATAGAATTTCCAAAAAATATTTACGGTTACATTCTCTAACGTAAAACGTTAACACGTAAATTTTTAAATAAATCAATTGCATATAAATGAGATTTTTTTTTTTTGTTGTAAAATCACCATGTTGAAATTGACAAAAATTAAAATTATTTATGAAGTGTTCACGAAAAAATATCAAGACACCTCATCATACATAACTTTTCCATATCGATCATTTGAGTAAATTTTCAAACTGAGTCCCACACGAATTTGGGTCTTTTCAAGAATTTGTGCAAGGCATTAGCTGAAGTTGCTGAAATTTTTTTCCCCGCAGTTCATGTTTAGAGTTGCAGCATTTTACGTGAACGGTTAAGCTAGGGTTTTATCGAACCACGGCAAAGTAATGCCCATGAGTTCATTTGTGTAGCATTTCGTTGATCGGTGCTTTCCTATGGATTCTTGTTGTGTCATTTTGAATCGACAATAACTCTTGGGATGCGCAATTATTAGCCAAACTCTTGGAGAATCCTAACGTTCGCAAAAAACTATTGGATAAGAGGGGGGGGGGGGGGTGAGAAGTTTCACCTTTGTTGAATTTAGCGAGATCTATGGCCTATTTATGAATTACTGGTCGTTTAAGATTCATGGAGCTTAATGTTTGGATGATGTCAACAATCAGTTGTGTGTATAGATGAAAGTTCCTTCTGGACAGTTGGCATTTCAGTGCTTGGTCTCAGATGCAGCGAAGGTAGGAGATTCAGAAGGGAAGAAGCAATCACTTACGTGTTTTTTGATGACAGAAGATTGGTCAAAACTGCAATACTTTGAATCATATGTACAGAGGAGGTTTTACAGTAGGCGAGTGCATGTTGGTAATTCTTTATTTATATTTCAGACAAGCAATTTAAGCTTCGCAAAAGGATTTTATGCTTGCTTTATAAGCAATGCGTCGACCGGAGCAACTTTTCCATCCTCCACTTTCAAGTTTCAACCGGAACATACGATGTCGCAGGGTCTCCTAATGACCTAATTGTTAACACGGAGAGTTTAGAGGAAAAAATCGTTCTTCAATTTTCTGTATATTCCTTCAATCCCAATTACAATGACCTAGAGATATATAAATATATATACACAGAAGAAGGAAAACTCCTAATAAGGCATCAACTCTAATTAAGGAAATTACAACCCATATATATAATTTACAGCTCATTCCCACACTAATCACAATGAAATCGCTTTCATCAACGGCATAGACGATGGAAAAAGATCCTAAGACTACTCTTAAATTGAATCACCTAAAGGATGGGAAGAGAAGAGCCTTTGCCCATTATCCCATATGAGCGTTTCATTCCTAAGCAAGTTCAAACGACTGGCAGATCTTGAACAGGCAACAAACTCAAAATATACATGTTGCCCTGTGTTTCCAGAGCTCCTATAATCTTCTATATCCAGTGGATACGTTAGAAATGCAATCAATTCGACAATCGCGAAGTCCTTTCCATCGTAAACAATGGAAAGAAAATATCTCATGATACATGTTATCTTCCACCAGAAATTTCAAGATGAAGTACATATTCATACAAAAAGTGGTGGTGAGTCAAAGTTCATGAAGCTATTAATTGTGAGATCAATACACACAAATGGGTCATCATGCAATGTCTACAATACTGTGAAACAATAGCACATGGTACAGACAAAGGATTACTTATAAAGGTTCAATAAACATCACCATCGGGGAGGTCCCAACAAATTTCTCCAACCCAAGTCCAAAATATGTAGACCATCGAGTCGCTATCGCCTTTTTATTGGCTTTCTTTCCGAACGAGAAAAAGGTTGCCAAGTAGCTTAAAGTACGTAAGGCTCAAGTAGAAGCACGCTGGAGATCAACATCTGATCCTTCCTAAAGGATATAAAGATGTAAAATTCACTGATCAAAACGATGTGAAAAAGAAAGCGGAATCATCTCCACATACGAATTTCACCCATGAGCATTGGATTGAAAGCCTACAAAAGGATTCAAAAGATAACAACCTTACTTCATTAGAATGCTAATAAGAGCATTGTCACCTGCATCATCACTCATCAATATTAATTGAGCGCAGACCACATATCAAATCACAAATTGTGGCACAAATACTGATCATTAAGCAGATGGACCTGCGGTTGCCTGAGTCATATGTATGAAAGAAGCTCAAAGTAGATGACAATACACACAGAAAGGGAAAAGAGAGCAAACACATGCTGCCAAAACAGAAGCCGAATCCTATTGAACTGCATAACCTCTCAAGCCGGGTATTGCTCCCAAAAGAATGGCACTTGGAGTCGTGTAATGCAACAAGTGTACGAACTTATACATCGCATCTCCATGGACAAGTAAATTTAGCTTATCAGCCAACGTCACAATACCTATCCCCAGGACTGGAAGCAAATACAAATAAACCGATCGATCAAACATAGTACCTGAAATAAATTTGGAGAGACTTTGCAAGAATTCTTCATTAAACCTTTTTAAAAAATATGCGAGTATCCAATGAAGCACCATGTGTCAAGATCCCACTATTTGGAACCTGCAACTTGGGCTTCCTAGGAGAATTGTAATCATCTTGACTTTTTTATTTCTCTCAAGTGTTTCACTGTTCTTCATTGTGGTGGACACATTCTACAAGGGTCAATGTGTTGGTTGACATACGTTGAAAGATATTAGTGATCTTCTCACTCCTTTGACTTGATCTTATACCACATGAAAAAGTATCACAACCAAAAGCTAAACTCCATTTATATTTTAAGACCATATAATTGATAAGAAAGAAAGATTAAGAGAGAATGGTATTGTTCTCTAATAATGGTGTGTAGAACAATGTACAAGAAAAGCCTTTATATAGGCTTGGAAGGGGAAAAGAGCTTAGAACTCTTCCTATGTGGGACTAATGGAAAAGAAGAAAAACCTACAAACCTATACATTCTAACACCCCCTCTCAAACTCAAGGTGGATCAAAGAACGAGAGTTTGGAAAGAAGAAATAGAAAGCGTTGTGATGTAAGAGCCTTCGTAAAACAATCTGCAAGCTGATTCTCAGTCCCAACAAAGGGAAGAGAAATGGTGCGAGCTTGGAGATAATGAAGAGTTATATGACAGTCGATCTTAATGTGTTTGGTACGCTCATGAAAGACTGGATTTGCGCTAATATGGATGGCACTCTTGTTGTCACAATATAAACGAGTGGGATCCGGAAGTGAAACACCCATGTCAGCAAGCAAACGTCGAAGCCAAACAATCTCAATAGTAGTGTCGGCCATAGCACGATATTCAGACTCTATAGAGGAACGTGAGACAATATGTTGTTTCTTAGCACGCCAAGAAATGAGAGAATCGCCAAGAAAAATGCAATAGCCAGTGATAGACTTACGATCAATCACATTGGAAGCCCAATCAGCATCAGAATAGGCACGTTATTTGAGGGCAGATGAAAAGGGCATGAACAAAGAACGTGTCAAAGTGCCCCGAAGATAGCGCAAGATCCTCAAAACAGCAGCATAATGAACTGTATGAGGAGCAGCAACGAACTGACTGACAACATGAACAGCATAAGCGATGTTGGGTTGAGAGATAGTAAGGTATACAAGACTGCCAACTAAAGTCCGATAGCAGGTCACATCAGAAAGAGGTTCCCCGTCATCCGAGCGAAGTTTCTGATTCAGTTCAATAGGAGTATCAGCAGTGCGTGAGTCAAAGAGAGTAGCCCTGGAGAGAATATCAGCGGTATACTTCTGCTGAGAAAGAAGGATACCACGCGAACTGCGAGCAATCTCAAACCCAAGAAAATAACGCAGCGATCCAAGATCCTTCATGAAAAAATGATGCTTAAGGTGCCTCTTGGTATGCTCTATATGAGCACGATCATCCCCAGTGATGATCATGTCATCCACATAAAGAAGAAGAATAGTGCAACCAGCAGAAGAGGTATGAACAAACATAGCATGATTAGCCTCACTTTGAGTAAAACCAGCAGATCGAATCGCATCACCAAACTTCTCAAACCAAGCACGAGGGGCTTGTTTGAGACCATAAAGAGCCCGTTGAAGGCGGCAAACCTGTCCAGAAGTGTGAGTAAGACCAGGCGGAGGTTGCATAAAGATATCCTCTTGAAGATCCCCGTGAAGAAAAGCATTCTTCACGTCAAGTTGAAAGAGAGGCCAGTTGCGAATTGAAGCAATAGTTAGTAAAGTACGGACATATGTCATCTTTGCTACGGGAGCAAAAGTCTCCTCATAATCAATACCATACTCCTGCGAGAAACCCCGGACAACTAGACGTGCTTTGTAGCGCTCGATATTACCATTAGAACGAATCTTCACCTTGTATATCCACCGGCAGGATACCAAGGATCGACCTGGAGGAAGAGGTACAAGCTCCCAAGTACCAGTACTTTGTAAAGTCGAGAGTTCCTCAGACATAGCCTGACGCCATTCAGCATGTTGAACAGCCTCGTGATAACTAGTGGGTTCCTGTATAGCATGAACAACGGCCAAAAAGGAACCAAACTCGGTAGAATAAGAAGTAGCAGCAACATACCGAGCAGGTGGACGCCGATCCCGAGAAGGATTATGACGTGGCTTTAGAGGTGTAGAATCGTCAAGGGCAGTCGGAGCGAGAGGTGCAGTAGAAGGGACATGCTATATATCTGGATCCAGGGTGGAAAAGGAAACAGGCGGAGATGGTGAAGGTGTAGTGATGACTGGATCTGAAGTGAAAATGGGAGAAGAAGGATCAGGAAAATAGTCAGTGGGGAAGTCCATGAATGGAATATGAGACGACATAGGAGGTGTGGCGTTAGTAGGAAAGAAAGGGACATGCTCATGAAATGTAACATTGTGAAAGATACGTACACGTCGCGTATTTGGGTCATAACAACGATAACCTTTATGCTCGGTGCTGTAACCCAAGAATGCACACGGGTAGAGCGAGCAGTGAGCTTTGTACGTTCAGAGGGTCGAAGGATGACAAAACAAGTGCACCCAAAAACGCGCAAATGAGTATAGGTGGGAGATCGAGAATGGAGACGATAAAAAGGGGTATCTTGATTTAAAATGGACGAGGGTAAGCGATTAATGAGATGAACAGTTGTGAGAAGAGCCTCAGCCCAAAACTCAGTAGGAACGTGGGTGGCAAGTAAAAGAACGCAAGTAGTCTCCAGAATATGACGGTGTTTTCGTTCAGCAACCCCATTCTGAGCTGGAACCCCAGGACAGGATAACTAAGGAAGTGTACCATCACTAGTCAAGAGAGAACGAAAGATACCCGAGAGATATTCTCCCCCCGAGTCAGATCGAAAAACTTTGATTTTCCTGTTAAACTGGGTAGAAACCATAGTAGTAAAAGACAGATAAATGGAAAAGAAATCACTGCGCTGATGCATAAGATAGACCCATGTATAACGAGAATAATCATCAATAAATGAGACATAATATTTAAAACCACTCTTAGAAGAGAGCGGAACAGGGCCTCATACATCAGAATGGATAAGATCAAAAATAGCAGTAGATCTAGAGTTACTGATAGGAAAAGGCTTAGCAGATTGCATGGCCAAAGGACAAATAGAATAAGGAGGAAGACTAGCAGAAGAAATAGGACCTAGAGCACCTTGTTAATGAAGGACGGTAAGACGAGAAGAAGGAATATACCGAGACGCTGATGCCATCGAGCAAGATCAAGGGTAGCTAACACAGGAATAGGAAGGGAGGAAGACGGAAGATGGAGATGCTGCATAGTATAGAGTCCGTCCCGTCTATTGCCCCTGCTAATCGTCCGGCCACTCAAAAGATCCTGTACAAAACAAGAGCTGTTAGTAAAGCTCACAATACATCCGACATCAATAAGCTGTCCAACAGATAATAAGTTAAGAGCTAGGGAAAGAACATGTAACACATCAGGGACACTGAAATCCCGAGGGACGGTAAGAGTACCACGTTGAGTAGCTAGGAGAGGAGAACCATCAGCTGTAAAGAAATGCGCTGAATGCTTGAGCTCAGAGAGCTGAGTGAGACAAGCAGCGGAAGCAGACATATGTCTAGCAGCTCCTGAGTCAAGTATCCAGGTAGTAGAAGTATCACCTGAAGAGGAGTAGCCGCAACGGTGCTACCAATAGAAGAAATAGCTGCAAGAGTATTGGAGCCTGGAAAAGAACCAAGCAAAAGACTCAATCGAGCAAGTTGAGCTTCAAGAGCAGCAACACGGTCATCGATAGAGGAAGAAGCCAAAGTAACAGGCCGAGCCAGTGAAGATGAGGTAGAATGTTGAACAAGCTGTGGTGGCATAGAAGGGCGCGAAACATCCTTCTTCTTTCGCCAACAGTGTGACTCATCATGACCAAGACGATGACAATAAGTACATGAAGGGCGGCGAGAGCTACGAGTAGGTGGAGCACGTGGTGGAGTAGCCAAAATAGCTGTGGAATCAGAAACTGTAGAAGAGGAAAGCAGATCCAGACAAGTTTCCTCATACTGCAGTTCTTTGACAGCGTCAAAGAGAGACGGTCTAGGAGAACGATGGAGAAGCTGGCCACGAATACCTTCATAAGGAGAGCTAAGCTTCATAAGGAAAGTATGCAGACGATGTCTATCTTGAGCTTGAAGTCGAGTAGACGGGCACTTAGTACAATTCAAGCATGTCGAGCAAAGAATAGGAGCAAGAATATCCAATTGACTCTAGAGGGAATGCATGTAATTATAGAAATCCCGAATGGAGCGAGATCCTTGAGTAGTACAATAAATCTCTTGCTCCACTTGATAGACTCTAATATCTCCAGTTTAAGTAAACATTTCAGCAAGCTGATCCCACAAACGCTTCGCTCCCACTATTTGAGAAAATTGTGGACGAAGAGCAGGATCAATAGAACCAAGGAGAATAGCCCACGCCTTTCGATCAGCAACTGTCCATGCCCGAATTTCAGTGGCACGCTGCTTAATCGCCTCAGGAGACGGTTTGGATAAGTTAGTGTCCGTGAGTGTGACAGGACAAAGACGGAAGCCTTCAACATGGTCGAATAAGTCTCGATAAACTAATGCAGCCATGGCCGATGGCTTCCATAGTGAATAGTTGGAACCATCGAGCTTGATATCTATGCGGTAACTAGAATCGCCCATGGTGTTTGGTTGGCCGGATGTAGGAAACACGGATTAGATGTACAAAGTAAGCCTCTAGAAAATGAAAGAAGAAGGAAATTATAGAGGCATGAATACGTGGAAGCTTGACTAAGGCAAGCAAGAGTGGTGGCTCGATAGCCCTAAACTCATTGTCTTAATTTCTGATGCGGAAGATCCAATTATGGCAACCGCAGAGCATACTTTCAAAACAATGAGCCTATTGTCCTAATTTCTGATGCGGAAGATCCAATTTATGGCAACCGCAGAGCATACTTTTAAAACAATGAACTTGGCTCTGATACCATGATAAGAAAGAAAGATTAAGAGAGAATGGTATTGTTCTCTAATAATGGTGTGTAGAACAATGTACAAGAGAAGCCTTTATATAGGCTTGGAAGGGGGAAAGAGCTTAGAACTCTTCCTATGTGGGACTAATGAAAAAGAAGAAAAACCTACAAACCTATACATTCTTACTATACATTCTAACAATAATCTCTTCAGCCAATTGTTATTATCAGTACCTCACTCATCTTCCATTTTCCTCTAAGTACATTCAAATTCGTCCTTGGATCTACATCTATACATAAGCATTAAGAAATATTTATCCTTAAATCGAACTTGTGGTAAAATATTTACAACCGAGACAGGATAATGAGGAAAAAAAAACTGATGCAGATGAGCGAGTAAACTAACATTCAAATGACAGGTTCATTGCGTGCCTTGAACATCTCTCACCGTTGGTTACCAATGGCAATCATGGATAGATGTCAAAATATCAAAGCAAAAGACACCCAAAAAACAAAGAAAGGCAAGTAGACTCAGTCTCACCAAAAACAGGGCATATCAGGGCCGAAAGAGGGGGCCCGGGACCTACCTAGTTAGAGCGGTGGCTGGATGCGGTCACGGCACGGAACGGTGATCTACGTATGGCTCAGAGTTCCACGGCGGTACTCCACCTCTGCTCGCTGCAACTCAACCAGTCGTGCCGGCTTCTCTGAGTCGCAGCCATGAGGCCGCTATCGACCAGCAGGCTTTCTTGTTGCGGCCTACTCCATTTGGCCGAAAAACTAATGGCTGTCTCGACCACAGAGGATCGAGTCAACTGAAAAAATAGCAGCGGCGTGATAATGCCAGGAAGACAGCTGCGAGGTTGGCGGGCTAAGGGACAGCAGCTGGTTGAGGAGACCACTGACGTGTTTAGATATCGGCAGGGAGGCGGGAAGCGACTGTATCTCTCATGGCCATGACTTGCCTCTTCTCTGAACCAGGCCCGCGGAGAGCCGAGAGCTATGTGACATTCTCTCTCTTCCTCTCCGGTTGCACCTGCATGAAATATTGCGTACAGATGTGGTATAGCCGAGGCGGTCCAAATCACGATTCATCTTGTGACACGTGGCATCTGCGGGCCAAACTGTCAGAGGAAATTTCCAACCCGTCTCATCTCTCCTTCCCCATCCCTGGCCTTCGCCATCCATGTACCCCCTCCCCCTCTGGTAAATACCTCTAGGACTCTACGGAAGCTTAGGTTTTTGTTTTCGGTAACTTTTATTGATATGCTTTAATTATGTCTTGTGGATTAAGTCTCTGTACATCTTATAGGTTTCCATTACTAACAGTGGGATGCAAAACCGTGTTAGCTCCCTCCTCAACTAAAGATGGTGAGAGTTTTGTAAAGACCATTGTACTGACTAGGGAATACAAAGCCATTTACCCTCTAGTGTGTACTCGCATCCAAAAGGTAAGGATGTATGAAAAACTTTCTTTTTGGATAAACAGTTTCGAGCGCCATTTTTGGTTGACTTTCAATTTACGAAATTGGAGTATCTTTTTTTTTTTATGTTGGATATGAAATAACTCATGCGTATTGTGATATATCGATCATCAGCACCAATGTTCCGTGCCTTATTAGAACTAAAGTAACGAGTATTCTTATATGCTTCCTTTGTCTGTTGGAGAGCTGCCTTCTTTATTAACTAGTGCCTAGAATCTGATATTTATGTGCCATAAATGTCTATAAAACGTACTCCCAAATTTCTTCCGGCACTATGACTTTTATTGGTGAAGATGTTCAATTGTGTGGGTACGTGTATTTTCAGTTTGAATTGGGATCATTTTTAGTTGTTTGTGCTGCTAATTGAGTTAATAATCGACATGATTTAGGGTAATTTGTTTGATAGATGTATGTTTCTACCAGCTCTATCCAGGACCACATGGTCGTTGTAATAGGTTGCAATTTTTCTTATTTTAAGTGAAAGCAGGTGCTTGGTGCTGCTTATGTTATACCGAATTGGTCGGGACTTTAGGCTGGCAATACAATCAATATGCTCTGCATCGTTCCTACCCAGGCAATTGAGCTTGGGACATTTGAGTGTGTCAAACGAGTAATGACATCTACACAAGAACAGTGAAAGCAGAATAAGGGTCTCAATGTTCAATTGGTAGTTTGAATCGTTGTCCCTATCCCGGATCTCTAGTTGCCGTTGCCAGTGTAACTGCCGACATTGCTAGCACTCTTGTGTATACCTTTGAAGTCCTGAAGGTATCCAAACTTATGCTTCCATTCTGTGTGCATCAATGTCTTTGTTTGCTTTTGCTTTTCATCGTTTTTGTACGCATATGGTTATCTATTCTTAATTCTTATGGTCTTATGATGCCATATGAGCTTTTCAAAACTAATATTATTCTACATCTCTTATAGGATCGGTTGACATAAGTCCAGCCATTAGGGAGGAGGGTCGTCCGATAGGGCTATACAAAGGGTAAGGCGCAAATCGTTAGAAAGTTATGCCCTCCTCAGGTATAACCTGGATGTTCTATGAAACTTGGGAAGATATTTTTGTTGTCGATAGTCATCCCATGTAACGGCTTGAGAGCAAGTCCTATGCAACTAGGGGTGAGCGGTTCCAAGTTCCGGGTAGGTTCCACCTGGAATCTGGAACCTACCCGCTAGTACAGGTTCCTCATTTTTCGGAACCTAGAACTTACCCTGTGTAACCTAGAACCTGGAACCTACCCTGTCACAGGTTCCAGGGTTCGGTTCCAGGGTACCCGAGAACCTGTTAATTTCATTAAGAACACTTAATAAACATCAATTATTAGAAAAACTCACATATAACATGAACTCAGAAAGGGTACAATCAAATAACATGAACTCAAAAGAGTGAAAAACATAGCAAATATCAAAATTTTGCATCTTAGGTATCATTGGTTAGTTAAGAAAGTGCTACAATGTCATACTAGAAACCCTACATTCGCTTGATCTACAACACTAGCATAACCACTCATAAAAGCTTATCATCATCAATAAAGTTCTTGAAACTTTCTTGTTCAAAATGATCAAGATAAATCCTACTAACAAAATTGACAGCCCTTGTCAATGTTGGCCTTCAATTCAGGCTTCAGCACGTCCATGGTCTTTTGCTCATACTCATTCAAACCTTGGAGATCAGATGGAATCAGTGCTACAATCCCTTTCCTTCCAAGCTTCACCCTGAACACGAAAAATGGAAGCTCAGTAAAATCTGACTGAATGAAAGAACACTCATACACGTCACCAGGCTCAAAACCAACCCTTTGCATTTGTAGGTAGGTCAAGATCGCTGATCTACCAAAATTTAATTGAGCGTAGCTGGAGATCATGGCATTCCAAGACACAAGATCCTTCTTATCCAATCTATTAGAAATCGTCTTAGCTGCCTCTAAATTGCAACAGCCAGAATACATGGTAATTGCAGCATTAATAACTGCAGTACAAGATTCAAGACCCCTTTTGATAGCTTGAACATGTTGTTGAGCAGCATCTCTCTCCAACGAACATGAACTCATGAGACTTATAAAGGTGACCTCAGTAGGACTAAGCCCAGACCTTTGCATTTCCCTGAATATCAAAAGAGCCTCCTCATCTCTCCTTATTCCCACAAGACCATCTATCATCGCATTAAAGGTGATTTCATCACGCACTTCAGCATCATCAAAGATTTTGTAAGCATCACCAACACGTTCACTGTCGAAATACATTGTAAGTAGCGAATTAACGATTGAGGCCTTAATTAGAAATCCCGTCTTAGTAACTAAACAATGCACCTGCCTCCCAAACTCAAGCAGCTCCAAAGAACACAAGCTCAGCACACAAGCGAAACTATAATTATCGTGCCTAATGCCAAGCTGGTACATTTCCGTAAATTTGGCAAAGGCAATTTCTTCATGCCCATTATCTGCACACCCAGTAATAATGGCATTCCAAACTGCCACATCCCTGTGAGGCATTTCATCAAACGCCTCGCAGGCATAGTCAACTTCCCCAAGCTTCGTACAAGCCGACATCACCGTCGTCCATGAGTACACATCAGGGTCCTCAATTTCCCCAAACACCCTCTTCACAGAACCCACATCTTCCGCTTTCGCATAGAGCGAAAGGAAGGTATTGGCAACGTGGGGGTAAGCTTTGAAGCCGGCCCGAATAGCGTGGGCGTGAAGTTGCTCGCCCAACGTGGCGTTGCGAGCATTGGCGCAAGCAGTGATGGCGCTGGAGAGAGTGTAGTGGTCCGGCTTCAAGTGAGGAGTCCCGCGGATTCGGACGAGCTCAGGCGGAGGGGTGATGGTGGTGCAAGCGGTGAAGAGCTAAACTGAGTCTGAAGGGAAGAGGGGCTGCGCGCAAAGCACTGAAGCGGAACAGAAGGGAAGAGGGGCTGCGTGCAAAAGCAGAACAGAAGGGAAGAGGGGCTGGATTGGGTTATTGAAAGTTTAGGGTTTTCTTTAAAAAAATCGGTTTCGGGTTCGGTTCCGGTTCCGATTCCGGTTCTCTGTAGAACCGGGAACCGGAACCGGCAGTTCTTTAAAATACGGAACCGAGAACCGGAACCGAGAATACTAGAACCTAGAACCGAACCGAAACCATCGGTTCGGTTTTCCGGTTCTCAGTTCTACCCTAGAACCATGCTCACCCCTATATGCAACAGCGCAAGAACAAGCGCAGCCATATTTTTGTTGATCTGGTGGGCGTTCCTTTTTAAGAATTTTACTGATGTAACGTGGGTCATTTCTTTTGCCCAGTGATTAATTTGCTCCGGCAAATTTTCATTGGAAAAAAATTGTTTCGTTCTCCAATTCTTCTTTTGCATGATTTTCTTGCAATCCATAGATCTTTGACAATGCTTTCTGATTGATTTCATATTTATCCAAAGAAGGAATATGTGCTCGGTCGTGGGTGCCATGTTTGTTTGTGGATCATGTCACCTACGTTGGGTAAGCAGAATAGTCACCTTAAATTTTAATTAAGCACCTCGGTTTCGCTAATCATAACTTTTTGTCCATAATAATTTGTTCACACAAAAAAAAAAATTAAAAGTGGTGATAAATCATGGATGAGAAGATGATCGGGCAAACGCAAGAAAAAGATATGGTCATGAAAGCCAAGGTGACATACTACCAATTAATTGCAACAATTGCAGTGGTAAGCTGTCAATGTACCGTTTTCTATGTTTTTCCTTTTTTGATGGGTTAACTTGGACTTGGTAACAGTCGGGTATGATTTATTTCAAGAAGCAATTTGATTTTTCTGACTGAACAAATTATCTTTAGAGATCAACAGTCACATTAGTTAGCTATGCAAAAAAGGAAACAGCTTAAAGTGCAAATTTAAGAAAGGCATGGCAAGATATTAACATGTTTTTAATTGAACATGTTCCTCATCACTACAAATGAAAGGTCAACCTATTGGGACATTGCCTCTCTCCCTTAATTCCCCATAACTTCGTCAAAATTTCAAGTAATAGCCACCGGTGCACTTCCGTTGCCCAACAATACTCCGCAAACATAATTCTTATACAGCTGCTGCATTGCCAATTAAAAAAGAAGCAAGTCTTTTCGAGTATTTTCTATCACTACACCAAGCTTAATCACCTAAACAATCTCTGCTATGAAATTTTTTTTTTTTTGAATTTTTGCGGAATTTTTGAAATTTATTTTTATTTAAAAATAGCCAAAAAAAAATAGAAAAGTACCAAATGAGGTCAAAAAATTGGCAATAATAGTCAAAAAATTTATTTTCATTCCCTCCCCATCTCGGCTGCCTCATATTTCAAGGATTTGATTTGGGTCATGGAAAACCCCCAAAGCATACTCAATTTGGTTTAAAAAAAAATTCAGTTTTCGCAAAATTTAAAACTGATGAAGCAAGGTCGCACCGCGATAAAGTCTAATGCACTCCCAATTGAAGCTGTACCCTCACTGTCGCAAAAGAGAAGAGAAAAGAAAAGAAAAGCGTTCGATTCAGCGGAACAGGACCGGCTAGACCGGTTCGGTCCGACTGCACCGCTTTTATCATGGAAAAAGAAAGCGCAGCGGGGCAGAAGCAGAAAGAGAAAAGGCCAAAAATGTCAGTACCAAGGGACTGGTCACCCTGCGCCTCCAGCTTGCATCCGGCTACAAAAAAGGAGCTCTGAGGGCTCGTGGAATGGAGAGAGAGGGAGGAGTCTGGGAGAAGACCGGGACAGCACTGCAGGAACACACACAAAAAAAGAGATAGCTCTGAGGGCTCGTGAAATGACGATTTTTTTCTTTGGTGAAGTCTCTGTGAAGTTGTCGTTGAGGGAGCGGTCATAGTGAAGTCCTGTGGAGGAGTTGCCGTGAGAAAAGACATCTGGGGAAAAACGACTCCAAAGAAAAAAAATAGAAAAGGGAATAAAGAAATGATTAAGAGAGAGAGAGAGAAGTTAAGGTGGCTGATGGTTTAGGTCGGAAGAAGTCGACTCGTGCGTGGAGGAAGAGAATCGTCATAGGTGGAGTCGGGCCAGACTATTAGGCCAGGCCGTTGAAAGTTGGGCCAGAATAAGAAAAAAAAAAAAAAAAGGAGAAGAGGCTAGGTGGACATTAGATGGGTGGACTGGGCCAGTCCGGTTTAGATCTTTTCTTTGGTCTTTTCCCTTTTCTTTTTTGCTTTAGGTGCATTTTGGGATAATGCAAAGCCATTTTCCCAAGAACTTTGAGTGAAGGTGTATTTGGTAAAAACTATGGTATTTAGATAACTATTTTTTTTTTGTATATTTTGCAAAGCAACTTTGAAATGAAAAAAAAATAAAGAAACGAAAAGAATGAAGAAATAGGAAGGCAGCAATGGCCGCATTGGTAGAGAAGAGATGCAGGAGTGGGCGAGCTTTGCTGGCAGCTATTACAGGCGATCATTGCTGTGACCAGAGATGGCTGTGAACCAAGCAACCTTCGATTGACTATCTTTATCAGAACAAATCTAGTCGTTCAAAGCTTGTCGCCCTCAGATCTGGAACCTTGCGACCAACCACGACCTCTCCTCAATCTGGCCTTCAAGCATTGGCCCAACCTCAGGCGAGGCGATGTCAAGGTTGTGCGACCTCAGGCGAGCCAACTCCGAGGTCACCTAACCTCAGGCGAGCGATGATGAGGTTGCCCAACCATAGGCGTGCCCCTTTGGACTTCGGCGTCGGGCAATCCAGGCAGTAGATTTAGACTATGACGTTGCATGAGTCAATTATGGCCGCTTGACCCCTGGTAATTCAACGATAGTGTCACGCGACCCCTCACCAGCGTATGTTACTCGAGCCAAGCATCTATCCATCTCCTCTACCACTGTAAACTCTCAAATTTGCTGCAAGGAGAAGATGAACAATACGTGGGCAAAATTGGAATATAGAATAAAAAGTGGGGGTAATTTGGGAAGGGAAAAAAAATCATCTACCTTGAAACCAACCTTCCGAAAATGCTCAAAGCTTAAGGTAGGTGGCCTGCTTTGGGCTTTCGATTCTGCAAATGCTGGCATTTCCACAAAATGGAAAAAAAAATTTTGGCAAATGCCTAAACTTTCTCCCAAGGGGGTTTAGATGCTCAAAACCCCTTGGGAAAAGTCCTTTCCAAATGCAACCTTAGTCCCTTTGGGTTAGACTGGGCTTATTACATGAGCTTAGCCCATGTTCTTTGATCCCAGTTTGTGGGTTCGACAGCCCAAGTCACGAAGGCCTGGTTTCAAACCTATCCGGGTTGGGTATGGGGACTCGACCTAACCTAGCTCGTTTTTAATATTAAATAAAAATGATAAAAATAATAAAAGAAAATACAAAAAATCAAAACAAATTCTAAAAATTCATTAAAAAAATCTAGAAAGTCACAAAAAAAAAGGGAAATGGTTAGATTAGCCTTATTTCCATGGTTTTGGCTTTTAAAACCCATCAAAATGACAGTTTCATCCCAAACCTTAATCACGCCATTCTCTAAGCTCTTAAAACTTTACTAAGGATGTCATGTTTGATTTGATGCATTTTATCTACATGTTATTGACTTCTTATTGCGCACATTACATGCATTAGTTGTGATTGATAGAACAGACTCACATTTGGACAAACACATTAGAAATATACCCAATTTCGATACCGAAAGGACGTCGGTAGAAATACCGATGTAACCAAATCCCTGGACCTATATCTCTAGTAGCATAGAATCGAATGGCATATCACGATTGCTCGATAAGGTTTTTGGTATGCTTTCCTCAAAGACCCATGGCGACTCTTTTTGTATGTACACTTTACACATGCTATCCGATCATACTAAAATCGAATCCAATAACCCATCTCGATTTGGTATGAGCCTGGGAAGATCCGAGCTAAATTCATCATGAAAGCTTAATAATCCATTAGCCTGATCGATTTTTCGAGATTGAGTTGCGACAATAACAAGCCTCACAAAACCAAGGAATTGACTCAACACAGCCATAGGGTTCTCTTAAGATGGTGTAATCTACCATAACAAGTTGGACCGTAAATTGCAACATGAAGTTGGCTATCCTATCACAAGGTAGGTGTACATTTATTCACAATAAATAGGTCATGTGACTTTTTTTTTCTTTATGTGGTTTCGGAAATCATTTATTTAATGAATAGTGGTAGAGGTGGATTGCGTAGAAAAAGTCACATAATTTGCATACCACATTGTACATACGACTTCATACAATATATAACGCTCCCCCGAAGGGAGGGGAAAGCAAAGAGGAGAAAATATTGGGTGAAATTGGAGTGTCATGCCATCTCTGAAAAGATCCATACAAAATTTGATACGTGTACAAATGGGACCCACTTTTTAGAATTTTTTAAACACACTCTGCTCCGTTACTTTCTTCCCTTTTCTCCGTCAGGCGCGGGCCCACTTTTTAGAAAATTTAAATGCTCCCTTACATTCGACCAAAAAAAAAAAAATGCTCCCTTACTTTCTCCACTCACTCTCTCTCTCTCTCTCTCTCTCTCTCTCTCTCTCTCCCCCCCCCTCTCCCTTTCTCTCTCCTTAGGCTCTTTCTTCCTCATCCTTCAACTGGTAACCATATTTACTTCCTCTCAACTGAGTTTCATTAACTCAACTTTTTGCTTCCCGTTTTGAGTTCGTGTTCACAATACGCTCTCCGCATCCGATCTTGTTTGAATCCAGGCATTATAATAAGCAGAGAACGATCATTTTGAAGCATCCGAGACACAAGCAAAAAATTGAAATCAAAGAACTTAAAACTGATTCTATTCATCAAAATAGATCTCATCGTACATCAAACAAAAACTTCACAAATTCACTTTTTTGAAACACAAAACCTATAACAAGTTACAACTGCATCACCAACTATAAATAAAAGACCCTCATAAAACCAGGTCCGTGTTGGTCAGTGTCTTCCGCCGAGTGTGCTCCACATAGGTCATGACGTCGCAAATCACGTTCCTAGGAAGTTCTTCAGAAACCCGTGCCTCCCTGTAGATTAGCTGGCTAATTCGCTTCACTTTCCCATGATTGGCCAGCAACTGGATCGGTGGTTGCACAATGCCCTAGAAGTTGTTGCACAAGACTTTCTGGTGCCTCTTCACGATGCCCTTTCCCAACCCTTTACCTCCCTTTCCACAGCCTAACATTTTCTTGGTCTCGAAGCTAAGAGGATTTGAAGAAGAAGAAGAAGAGAAGAGGGGGGACTTTTTGTGTTTTTTGGTTTGAAGTTGTTGCAACCTAAAAAGTTAGAGACCAATGAATTATCAAGTTAATTGACTAACCTAATTCGGACTTTCCCAAATTTTATCGAATTACAACTTAGATTCTTTTCATGCGAAATTTATTTAATTCAAAGCCGCCATTATCATTTATGGTAGGTTGGTTAGAAATTTAAATAAACTAACGAGAGAATTAATTTATTTCCACGAACCAGAGAAAATGAGTCCGAAGACTTGATTACATTAATTTGAAAGAATTAACGCCCTTTTGGTACCAAATTTCATGAAAAATCCTTTTGATAGATGATGTGAATGAAAATGATTATTTTTTTCGGATTTTCTTTTAGAAGATGCAATGCAACAGAACTATGTGACATGCAAATGATTTTTTTTTTCCGGATTAAATGACAACCATTATGAAAATAAGCCTTAAAATGAGTTCACATTCAATTTAACTTAAGAAAATGATTTCTCAAAATCCTAACTTATATTAGATGATATTTATTACATAAAAACAAACATTTGACATCATTGACTATAGAAAGATGAGAGTTATTTTTTGAGATTTTTTATTTAATGAAACAAAAGATTAAATGCAAAGATTTGAACAAAAATAAATAAAAATTCCCATAATATATTTTTGATTCCGAATTTTTCGATAAATTCACTTATTCTCAAAGATCTGGGCTAGAGCAAAATTTTATCTACTGCACCTCGGAAATTCTAGCTAGTATACAGATAAGTGTATAGAATAACATCATCTCTTATTACTAAAGGGCTGAACATGAAATTTTATACTAAATTATAATCCCATTCCATAAGATTATTGCCAAGGAATATAATTTATTCTCCGAAGGAGCAAGGCACATGAAAGCATATATTATGGGCACGTCTTTTTATAAATGTGCAAATTATATAATAACAAATCAATCAAACAAACATGACCGAAGATAGCAATCAAAATTGTCTTGGACTTTTTTTTTTTTTTGAAAAATGTGAGAGAGGTGTGGTCGAAAATAAGAGTGAGGTCCACCTTTCCTCATCCAAAGTTCAATTTTGATTTGAGAAAATTATCTTTAAAGAGTGGAAATTAATTTAGATAATTCTAAAAAAAATTGGATAATTTATCTGATTCAATCAAATCTTATCCTCGAATCAAGTAAATTCAAAAGATTCTCAAGAGATAAGATGAAATAACTATTAGATAAACATCTCAACCAACTTACATGCTAGAGATAAGAATTCAAAACAAAGGATTATCCATAATAAGTCCGATATTATTTAATTCAAATATTCTCAAGATTAGATAAAGTCTGAACCAATAATTATTATCCACAACATAGGAAAATCATTGGATAATATCACTCAACCAACCAAGATTAAAAAAAAATTCAAACCAAGGATATCCACAATATGCATAATTTGGCCAAAGAGCATTGAATGAGCCGAAAGTCCAAAATTCAAAAAAATTCTAATTTTTACTCAATCCAATTCGATCTTTAGAAAAACTGATGAGTAATTTTTACTTGAGAAAAGACATGGTTTCAATTTGTTAATCAATTCTCAAAAGTATACAAGAACTCAACCAATTCATGAAAGAATTAAACTTGCTAAAAAATCAATACTTTTATGCAACAACTTCAGTTTTAGGCATGACTTAATTCAAAGATTGAATTTTTTCACTTTCAATCGCAAATCAACGTGCGATATTAGATACATATGCAAGTTACCAAATTAACAAGCAAGAATTGCAATCAAAAGTTTAAGAAAAATTATCTTTTTTAAGCTTAATTCCAGCATGCACGCAATCTGGAAATTTCGTCTAAAATTGCACCTTTCGAGCTTGGTTCGCTACCAAACCAATCCTGGATGATCTACCACAAGTAATAGCAATGTTAGGCCCTTAAATAACAAGAAAATAAGGACTGATTGACCTCGATAAAGGGATGAACAGAGGCTGCAAAGTTGCTAGACAGCAGCAGTTCGACTGAGATGAGTTAGGCACAGCGTCGAGCTTTGATGATGGCTAATGTGTAGTTGATGGGCTGAGGTAGCTGAGCTACTAGATGGTGAGATTCAGAGCTAGATGAGATGCTGGTGTGGGGGTAGGAATTCAATGGCTGGCCTCTTGCTTCGCCTATGATAAGTGTCACCTCCAGTAAAGAACAAATTGTGGTATTTCTTGTCTTCTTCTCCTCTGCATACAACTTTTCTCTCTAGCCTTGTATTTCTCTTTCTATCACTTGGCCATATATGAATCGATTGGTCCTCAAGTGAGATTTCATGCACCAATTGGAAACGCCAAGATCACTTATGGAATGCTGAACACGTCACAAGTTTTGAAGCATCGTACAATTGGTAGACCTCAATGACTTTAGCCAGAAACCACCATGAGACTGCGCAAAGTGAATGTGTTAGAGTAGGCTGAGCACACGTCGAAGTTCTCGATCATGGACTTCTTTTTTGCTTTGTGTTCTCAATGTGCCGTGTATTACAATGAAGTGGCCTCCTCCGTTGTATGACCTAGAAGTGTTTATATAATAAACTTAGGTCAAAATCTAATAATGCAGGCTTAAGCTTTGTCCCTTTTTTGATTAATAAACTTAGACAAAAAGGCCTTTTCCATAATTAAAATTTAGTGGGTTGAATTAAGCTCAAATTAGATCCAAATTCCCATCAAATTTTCATCACACCTAACCTTAGCCGAATTTTGCAATATGCTTTGGTCTAATCACCGGTCAAATTAAGCTCAACCCCTCACCGTCAATGCAAAATGCAATGTAGAGAAAAATAAAAGTGCAAAGCATTAGGAAATTTTTTTGGTGAGGATTAATCCTCATTTTTGTGCAATATAAATGAATAAAAATCAATATTTAGGTGTTAACAGAAGTGACTAAGGGTTCATGACAGTGAATGGTGTACGATGAGAGAGAGTAACAAAGGAAAGAGGGAAGCAGTAATGGAGCAAAGTGTGTTTTTTTTATAAAAAAAAAAACCTCTCCGTTTAGCCTTTTTTTTTTCTTTCCACGTCCATTCCTCTTCACCCATGTCACTATTTAAAGTTTACACACAAATATGCAGAGATGCCACTCTGTTGGTGACATTACTTGTTCGAAGCATTAACTGTTCTGCAGAGGAGTTGGTTGTTAATAGAGGAGTTGGTTGTTAATAGCCCAGAGTTTCACCATTTGCGGCATCTGCTCTTGAGTATGATTCGGAGGTTGCTGTAAGTTTGTTGTCATTTCCATGTTTATGACTCACCACTCGCCTCTTCTCCTAAATGAAGGATATCTTTTCACCGGACAATGAGACATGGGCTTCTCGGTTTAACACGATTTTAACTTAAGGTGTGGGACATTCTTACCTTTCCCAAAAAAAAAAACTTAAGAACTGGTATAAAGAGCACGCCATGGCCTCAGTCAGAATGTTTTTTTTTTCTTACTTTTGGTAGAAAACTTCCAAAGTCACTTTAGAAAACTCATTAACACACAATGGCTAGCCAAATCGAAGAGCTAATGGCCTACGACCTCGCAATCCCCAATTCTAGCGACGTATGTTAGATCTCATTCTAGAACCATACATTCAAAACTATTCTTACTAGCACTCTAGAAGTGATCACTACTTGGGTAAGAAGCCACAGTAGTGCCAGCAATGGCAACTTCCTCACTAGCTTGAATGCGGAATGGGTTCATATGTTGACCACAAACGACATGCATGCTGTTGCAATCTTGCAGCTGGCTGTCAAGGACAGTTGCCTGATTTTATGATTGTTTCATGGCCTCAATAGCATCCCTGAGCATCTCAAAATCTTCTTATCAGACCCTTGCACTAAGTGCTTTAGGGTCAGCATCTATTAAGATGTCGAGAAGCGGGAAAGAGACTATGGGATCGTAGTCACGAATACATAGGACATTCGAAGTCACGACCAAGTTGGGTAGACTAAAACTGGTGAAGGCCAAGCTGAAGAAGCGTGCTCGAAAAATTCTAGGTTTAGAGATGGTAAAGTATAAAAGAAACTTAATGAGCCATTGGGATATGCAGTTAATGTCTAAAGAATAGTTGGAGACTGTTGAAGCACTATTTTCTTTTTTTCCCGTTTTATCATGTTTTCATGGTGCTGTTTAGTTTGTGGAGCCGGGCTACACTTTCTGTGGACTCCACACCCTCACCTTATCTCTCTTTGCCTAAGAAAATATTGGATGAGACTCGAGTGCCATGTCATCTTTAAGACAATCCATACAAAATTTGACACATTTAGAGATGGGATCCACTTTTTAGAAAATGGTGATCGATTAAGTTAATGAAACTTAGTTTAGAGGAAGCAAAAATGGCGACCAGTGCCTAACGAAGAAAAGGAAGAAAGTAACAGAGTAGAGTGTTTTTAAAAAATTATGAAAAGTGGGTCCATCTATACACGTGTCTAATTTTGTATGAATTGTCCAGAAAAAATGTGGCACTCCAATCTCATCCAATATTTTCTCGAGTAAAGAGAAAAAGTGAAGACGCAGAGTCCACAGAAAGTGCCACCCAGCTCCACAAACCAAATAGCACCATGCAAACATGATAAAAAAGAAAAATAATAATTAGAAAAAAAAACAAGTGCTCCGAAAGTCTTCTCCGACCAGAAAGGAGACATAAGCATCTATGCTTGTGTACTTCAGCTGTTCTTTAGACATCAATCACCGATCCTAATGGCTCAATGAGTTATTTTTATGATTTACCATCTCCAAATCTAGACTTTTTTGAGCAAGCTTCTTTAACTCGCCCTCCACCAGTTTTGGTTTGCCTAGCTTGGTCGTAACTAGGCTTTCGATGTCCTCTATAGTCGTGATTACGATTCCACGGTCCTTTTCCAGTTTCTTAGCATTTTCATAGATGCTGACCCTAAAGAACTTATTGAAGATTTTGAGATGCTCCAAATGAAGCAATTGAAAAATCAAGCAGTTACTCTCAACAACGATTTGCAAGATCGCAACAAGATGCCTGTCATTTGCAGTTAACATGGGGACCCATTTCGCGATCAAGCCGAGGAGGAAGTTCAATTGCTAGCACTGCTATGGTTCTTTCCCGAGGTAGTGATCACTTCTAAAAAGCTAGTTAGAATGGTTTCCAATGTATGGTTCTAGACGAAGATTTGATACACACCCCTGAAATTGGGGAAATCTAAGCCCTTAACTCTTTGATCTAGCTCACCATTGTATGTTAGTGAATTTTTTGAAGTGATTCTGGGAGTTTTCTACAAAAGGCAAGATAAAAAAAAAACATTCTTACTAAGGCCATGACATGTTCTTTGTACCACTCTTTGTGATTTTTTTTTATAAAATAAAAAAATCTCACTCTTAAGTTCAAATCGTGCTAAATCAAAAAATCTATGTCTCATTGTCCTAGTGAAAAGATGTTTTTCATTTATGGAAAAAAAAAACGAGAGATGAGTCATAAATATGAAAATAACAATAAACTTACAGTGATCTCCGGATCGTACTGATGAGCAGATGCCGCGAATGGTGAAACTCTAGGCTATTGACAACCGGCTCCTTTGCAAAACAATCAATGTTTCGGACAAGCAATATTGCCATCAAAGTGGCATCTCTGCATATTCGCAAGCTAATTTTAAATAATGACATGGGTGATGAGGAATAGACATTGAAAGAAAAAAAAAAAAGGGCTAAAGAGAGCGGGATTTTTTTTTTGGGGGGTCGAAAAAATGGGAGGGTATGAAAGGCCGTCTTGTCCGCCTGCAAATCCAAGGAGCGAAGCTGGGGGGTAATGGGAAAATGCTCGCAGAGATGAGGGAGAGGAACAGAGGGTTAAAGCATTAGTGCAGAAGACGGTGGAAACATAAAAGAGGAGAGAGGGAGGGAGAGAGATAGAGAGCTAGCACTAAATGCTTGCTTGTGCTCAGTGCTTTTTGCAGAGAGAGGAACGAGATTTTTTTATTTTAGTTTCCCAATTTTTCATCTTTCCCATGTCACAGGACACGTGTAACTTTTTTTAGAGAAGCGCGCACATCGGTGATGGCATCATAGTTGCTTATCACTGAATATTTTCTCAGCTCGCAGAATCCGTTTCGGTGACACCCGGGCGTCATTAACTCCTCCATTAAGCTTTTATGATGCGTTTTATGAGTACCATAATTTTTTGATTACGCGCTTAATTTCATTGATTATTTTATCAGTACCATGATTTTTTGATTACGAGCTTGATTTCATTGATTATGATTTACCCAATTTTAGATACTTTAAACTTGATCTAATTTTAGAAAATTTGAAAAAAAGAAAATCAACCTGTGTGAATATTTAGCATTTGCTTTACTTTATAAGTTTAAAAATAAATTGAAAAATTGTGTGAAACATGTTGAGAAAACTATCAATTTTGGTGCCGAAATGGCATCGGTGAAAACACCGACGTAACTAAGTTCTTGGATTCTAGATTTTTTTGGTTGTGTAAATTCGGACGGTTTCTTCCGACCGTTTAATACGACTCCATTTGCATGTACACATGCCACCACTTATACTAAGATTGAATTTGACATTCCCTTATTGCAATTTGGCATAGACCTAGGAGGGTCCAAGCTAATATGAAATCACACATTAATTCAACATAGTTTCTTCTTTTTTAAGTTTAAAATGACTCGTTATGGCACTGCAAATAGACAATATGGCACGAAAAAAATATTATATGCAATATATTATATAAGATAATCAATATTAATTATTTTTCAATTAATTATAGGATGAAATTTCACAAAATGACTAAGTAATTGTTTGACTTAAATGACACAAATTGAGAAAAGAAATTATTTTTTAGAATAAAAATTTCGTATAGTTATTAAATACATTTCTGTTTCAGAAACAAAATTTTTGTGCTTTTATTAAACATATTCAAATTCTCTAAAATTTATCTAAAAAATAGAATTAAAAATTATTTTAATTAAGATTAGTTTATAAAATCAGAATAGTTACTATAAGCTCTGTAGTAAGCCAAAACTCTCTAAGCACTCGCGTACGGTTGATATATATATATAGAGAGAGAGAGAGAGAGAGATGAGTTTGAACGAGAATCGAGACTTGTGCGTGTTCTTTCTTTTCTTTGAAAGTACGGGTTATTAATGGCACGTTAATGGTTCGGCCAGAGGGAGGAGATGGTGCTTGCACTTGCAGGGGCATTAAAGGCAATAGAGACCTAGCCTGTAAGGGCAAGTTTACAGCTGGGCAAAGGTGAGGACAGTCTCGCCTCGCCGATCATCCACTGGCCGGTCAACGAGGTCTGGCCACCGGTGGAGGTGGAACAGGAAAAAGGGCCAAAAAAAAAAGAAAAGAAAAGAAAGGGAAGACAAAAATATATAAAAAGATAAAAAAAATTCCAAAAATATATAACTTTTTTTTAACTAAAATAGTAAATCATCAGCTGACATCCACGTCAGCGTCGGCTGATTACAATTCGCGAGGTAGACTAAATTAGCATAATTACAAAAAAAATTTACGACTAAATAAAAAAAATTATGATTAAATGAGTATAATTGTAATAGCCTAATAGGTTTAAGATTTTTTTGATAATTTTTCCTAATAACACAATTAATAACTTCTCTCTTGGCTGGTCACAAATTAACCACCGCTGTTTCTACTTCGGGCGTGATCAAAAGAGGATGACTCCTGAAATCTTTATCGCCAGCCCCACCTAGGGTTTATTCGCAAGGTCTCCCTCCCTTCAACATCCTAAACGGACCCATGCCATTTAATATCTCAGAGTAAGAGGGAGAGATGGGGTTCTTTTAAGTGAGTCCGTTTGCCTCCTTTAATTCTATCTTGAATTCAAGAAAGAGGCAGGTGGATTTCTCTCTCAACTTGTCTTTTCCATCGTCACTCTCTCACCATCCGTCCCATTGCTTCTGTCAAATGCTTCACCAGTCCCCACCTTCTTCTTCCCCCTTCAGTTATGCCTTTTTGTTGCCAGTCTACCAGCTTCTGATCTCCTTGTCATGCCAAGATATTCAATGTTTCATTTACTCCGATACGTCAAACAAGGTTCTGGGAATTTGGTATTTCTTTATTTGCAATCACCAATCAGCATGCAGGGGGACCTTGTGGTTCCCGTGCAGAGTTAAGGTCATGAAACTGGTTTGACTCATAGAACTTTTCTTCGTGACGATTCTGTGGGAGAATGATCCAAATCGTGATTTAGTGACCTAAATTGCCAAACTTCGGACGAATCTTCAGAGTCTCGGGATCTCAATTGACCAAATGAGATAATTAGACACAATTAGGGCGCGCATGACAACCATTCTGTTCCAGAAATAATTTCTGTTTCTGGAACAGAAATAGATTTTTCTATTTCTGCCAGAAACAAAAAAATTTTGTTTCTGGTTTTGGGCCAAAATCTATTTCTGGAACAGTTTTTTGTTCCAGAAATAGAAAAACAGATTTGCGTTGCCAAACGAGTTTCTGTTCCAAACCTATTTCTGGAATAAGTTTGGAACAGAAATAGAGAAACAGAAACGTTCTCATGCGCGCCCTTAGTTGCGGGTTTCTGTCATAACTATTCTAAGTGAAAAGAAACTTATGGACAAGAGAAAACTACTTCTAAAAATTCAATTAAATTAATGAAAAACAACGAAGACAAGATAAGAACAAAACTTTCTTAGGGAAGAGAGATGTAAGACAAGAATGTCAACATTTCTGCTTCAGAAATCAATTTCTGATTAGAAATTGATTTTTCTACTTTTGCTCAAAAGCAAATGTTAATTTCTGATCAAAGAAATTCGTTTAATAACAGTTGAAAATTTCTACTTTTGAAATATTATCAACACAAAATCTCCTATGAAATTTTTTTTTATCAGTGCTCAAAAAATTTCTACTTCTTTTTTTAATTATTATTAAAAAATATCATTTAATTTTTACAAATAAAAAAATATATTATTTATTTTTTACTCTTGCGACGGTGGGCGATGGCAGGTTGTGGTGGTCTGCAACAGCCGCCGAAGGTTGGCATTGGGCGATGGTTACGGGTGTTGGAGTTGGCGAATACTTCGGGAACCCTTGTTTCTCACACCGGGTACGCTCGCGTGAACTTAGGGAAACTGAAGTGTTATCCAACAACATGTGATCCCTGCGTGCGGAATGCGGGGGTTCAGGGGCAGCGCCCCCAACACGGGTGCCCCGCTACCCGATCAGCGGGCAGGGGTTCGGGGGCAGCGCCTCCCGACGGGGGTTCAAATAAAGGTTTAGGTTTTGGGTTCTGTTTAGGGTGTGTGTGTGTGTGTGTATATATATATATATATATATATATATATATATTTGCTCGTTTCCGATCGTTGTATTTTTTTTTTTTTCAGTTGAGCGGCTGTAAACCTAAAAACATAGTGAAATCTCTTTGCAGGACGTAGCCCTACTTTAAGGGTGAACCTAGGTAAAATCGTGTGTCATCTATTCTTCTCTGTTTTTCGTGATCAAATTCTCGTTTACTTCCCTTCAGCGGGCGGTGACTGGTTGGGGTAGGCAATGTGTGGTGGTTGGCAGCGGGGGGTAGTCAGCAATCACGAGCAAAGGTCTGCAGTGGGCGGTAGTGAGTGATGATCGGCAGTTGGCGATGGTTGTGAGCGGTAATAGACAGCGGCCGATGGAGGTTGGCAAGGGACGATGATGGTCGGCAGAGGTTAGTGGAGGCAAGCATGGTAAAAAAGATGGCAAGGGCATAATAAAAAGAGGGTGAAACAAGAAATACTTCTTGAGTTGAGAAGCACTTTTTTTAATTTCTCAAATTGGAAAAAAATAACTTTAGAAGTGAAAATTCATTTCAAAAGCAAAAAAAAAAAAAATAAATTAAATTTTTTACTAAATAGATTTCGGTTTCAGAAGTTACATTACTAAATAGATTACTTCTGAAGCAAAAATTCAATTTTAGAAGTGTTACTACCCACGAGGATACTCTATCCCACGTCGATGGAATTGTTGTCACGACTAGTCTAAGTCAAAAGATCTATCTTAACAGATCTCAATCGGTAACAAATTTCAATACAAATAGCTTGCTTTTACAAAACATTGGAAAACTATCCGTATGTTTCATCTCTTGCACCCGCCCTAATTTTTTTTTATGTATCCCAAAAATCTAAGATAATTTTTAGTAGATATGAGTTAGGAACGGGAAGACGCACACATTGGATTTTTGGTGTCTCACTCATTTTCATAAACTATAGCATCAAAAAAAGCGCATCATAGTTATTATTCATAATATACTTGTTTCGAAGACCAAATCAACCTAATAACTAATGGTGCATCATTAGTACTTCTCAAGTAACCATAACATGACAATAGATGAGAAACACTACCGTCATTTTATGGGTATCTCGAAAGCCAACATGATCAATAGCTGTTCATTTAATAAATTGTCGCTCTAAAACCAAGTTGCGCGGATGAAGGTCAATGGTTTGATCTAAGATTATCAGCTCGAGGAGTAGCTAATTTTTTTTGGTCGAATGGCTTTTGAGCAATGTCAGGTAACTTCACTGGGGTATTTTTGAGATCAAGTCATGTAACTTTGGTTACGGTTGCTCCACGCATACATAATCTACGATGGAAGTGACGTGACGCGATGCATGGGCACCTGTCCATCGCGCAAAAGTGCCTCGATTGCAAAAATGATGAAAATTCTTAGGGGAGAGAGACTGAGGGACGAGGATACTCTAACCACGTTAATGGGATTGCTGTCATAACTATTCTAAGTCAAAAGATCTGTCTTGACAGATCTCAATCTGTAATAAAATTCGGAACCAATCACTTGTTTTTACATAACATAGAAAACCTACCATACATTTCATCTCTTCCACTTGCACTCAATTTTTTTTATTGATGCATCGGTGCTTTTAAAATGCCGTCCTCAAAATTTTGATATATATTTCATTTTAGTATAAGGACTATATGAAAATATTTTATATTATCCTTGAACTAAAATTAATGAAATAACAATAATGAACATATCCATATAATGTGGGGACTAAATTGAAAATCTATCAAAAATTTAGGGATCATATATAATAAATCAAAAATATATGGATGACATTGTATATTAACCTAAAATTAGAGATCATATTGAATAAATTTAAAGGTTTAGATATCACATTATATTTTGGGTCAAATTTAATTAATTATTCGTGTCATTATTTTCGTACAACAGTCGTTGCCCCCACATTAAGTAGAAACCCACCAGACTTTCATGAGCCGTTGTGCTACTTACCACGTTTCGCTTGAATAGTTTCCATTACTTCTTACCAACCATATTTGGGCCATCTACCTATTTACTACGAATCAGGACTTGAATAATATTCATGACAACTGGTCATGAAACCTTCCACGTACGTACGGTGGCACGGTGGCGCTTCTCTCTGGAGTTCAATTGAATGTCTTGAATTCAAGATACGTTAATGGTGATTGAGAGACTTGACGTGATTTAGCTTAGCATTTGCTCATGTCAGGTATGGTTGTGACTCGTGAAGTAGGGGGCCCCGCTCGAGAAAGCCTGGGAGTGGGTCATGTCATGGTTCATGGTTCATGGGTACACGAAAGAAGGATATAGAAATGATGTTTCCCTGCAGGGTCAACGAGGATTCACCAATGTATCCTAATTTCTTTCTTCAATGAGTTTGCTAAAGAATCATAAACTTGAGCCCCAATTAGAGCGAAATTCTGTGGTCAGAATGGGCCCAGCACTAGAAAATTTATGCAAAAATTATCTCCCAGACTAGAGGTGATGCCTTTTCTGTGAAAGCCACACAAATTCACAATTTGTTGAGGGAAGGTTAGTCGCAAGGGAAACTTGAAGAAAAGGGCGAAGTCTAGAGACCACGTTTTCGATGATTCGGATGGGTATTATGTAGTTTCTGAAGAAACCGATGCATCTAAGGATGCCGTAGGGGAACTTAAGGTGTCTGCATTAGAGCATAGTTTTGATGCTTTCGTGGAAGATGAAAATGAGGAAGAGATGAAGATTATGATGGCAACGGTGTGGATGGTGCTAATAATAACGATGGCCCAAGGAGGTGAAGAGGAGGACGCCATGGAAGCTCACGAAGAAGGAGAGGAGGAGGGAGGGAGAAGAAGAGAGAGTGTAGATATGAACTAGGAAGGGGGGAGTAAAAACAAAATTAAAAAAAAATAAAAAAGAAAAAAATTATTAAAATATTAAATTGTCGGCTAGTGATATCCACATTAGCGCCGGTCAGTCAAAATTTGCTGGATGGACTAAACTAGCATAGTTTCAAAAGATTTATGATTAAATAGGCAAAAAAATAAATTTAGGACTAAATCGACACAATTACAATAGACTTATAATTATTTTGGTAATTTTCCTCATAGATATCATATGACATGACCTTTGTTATTCCAATATTTTAATAGTTTCAAGATAATCGAATGTAACATTTATATCTATGACATAATACTAAGGTATTTTATTAAATCTTAAAATTCAATTGGATTCGATTTGCGATTCACAAATCGAAAATCTCGATTTTGAACATGGATCTCGATTCAACATTTATTATGAGGACAATTGACATCAATGGTCCCACTATATCGTCTTAGAAAGCAAAAACATCCCTATTCTTTGAACCGAAATCGCCATTATACCCCTCAAAAAGCTTCAATGTTCATTCTTCAATTAATCTCTTATTTTCAAATTATACTTTTAAGTAAAAATCCGTTTGAATACGTAACTTTATTTTTTTCCACTTTTGAAGCATTTTTTTCTTCAAAAGTAGGTTTGAAGCTACTTGAACAAGTAAAAAAAATTTGCTTCTCTCCGAATGTAGAAAAATCAACTTCTACTCAGAAGTAGAAGTAGAAAAATTAACTTACGATTTGAAGTTGGTTTCTATAGCAAAAAAATTACCGTGCGCATCCTAAGTTGCTGACTAATAAGCTTACGTATAGGGGTGTGCAAAGAAATAAAAAATAGGACCACCTGGAACCAAACTGGCCCAACACAGATTGACGGATCTCTCCCAGATCTAGTAAATTGGAATCGGTGGGTGTCTCAAGCTGTTGTGTTTACAAGGGAGAAAAGATAAAGTAGCCATGGATCATTTTTTAAAATTTTTTAAAAAAAAAAGTGAAAAAAAAAAGAAACGAGGTAGGCGGGAGTGCAGCCCTCCTGCCCGTACTTTTTTATATATATTTTTTTATTTTCTTTAATATTCAATTTAATTTAACCAAAAATTAGGTAAATTTGTATTTTGACGAAAATACTCTTGATATATGGGAATATTTAACCAATTGACTAACGAGATAAGGTCTTTATTTGAAATAGCTATTATCACTTTATGTTCTTATTTGAGATAATGAAGGCATTTTAAGTTTTTATTTGAAATAAAGATCACTTTATATTATTATTTGAGACAATAATGATATTTGAAGTTTTTATTTGGAATTTTTTTGAGGCTGATTTTGGGTCAAAATTTAGAAGATACGATTTTGATTTTCCAAAAACAAAATATGGGAACCCACATGAAGAAAGGGACGGATGTTGGTGTCGCTTCACCTAAAAAGGAGAGTGGTGGGCCCTCGCAATTCTGGAAAGCCTCGTCTCTTTCTTAACCTTCCCTCGTGCAATCTGCAAAATTTGGAAGATACGATTTTGATATTAGGTTTTCTCTGCCTATTACCTGTCCACTCACACAAAAATAAATAATTTAAAAAATTTATCATTTCTCAAAACACAATGATTTGTATTATTGGTAAAAATAAATAAAAGAAAAATAGTATCATCATTCGTAATAATTACTTAGACATAATGAAAATATTTTTTGCCCCCCAATTTTCGCTGTGGCGATTAGACATCCTTAGACGAGAGAGTAGTCTTTTGGGACTAGTCATTGTGCGCGTCACCACCTCCCACCTATCCTGCAAATTCGATCAAAGCTGTCACTGCAAAGCTATATTTAATGTTACTAATAATTAAGAATTTTGCAGGATAATTATTTATGTTAGAGATATTTTGGTAATTATGATGATTATCGGTATCTCTCAAGATATGTGTATATCCTGATTGATATGTTTGTGTTGCATATTTTTTTTAAGGGTTAATACCACGAAAAATCCCAAACTAGTACGCTTGTGACAAATTTACCCCAAATTATTTTTTTGGCCACGAAAAACTCCAAACGGGTACACATGTGACAAATTTACCCCAAACTATTTTTTTAACCTCAAAAAACCCCAAACTGGTATATTTGTGACAAATTTACCCCAAACTGATATATTTGCGACAAATTTACCCTCCGTTAATTTTCGTTAAATTTAACGTTAAATTACTTAGTTGGATGGCATGTGGCACTTCATGGGTATACCAGTTTAGGATTTTTACCCTCAGTTTACCACGGGTTTATCAATTTAGGATTTTTCATGATACTGATCCAATTTAATAAAGGGTAAATTTGTCATAGGTATAATAGTTTGGGGTTTTTTGTGGTAAAAAAAATTAGTTTGGGGGAAATTTGTCACAAATGTATCAGTTTGGGGTAAATTTGTCACATGTGTACCAGTTTGGGGTTTTTCGTGGTCAAAAAAATAGTTTGGGAGTAAATTTGTCACACGCGTACCAGTTTGGGATTTTTCGTGGTATTAACCCTTTTTTTAAATAAAGCCTACAAGTAAGCTCGCGTATTCTTGTTCAAAATACATTGAAATATACAATTTCAATATTTCTCTCTTCTGCATTATATTTTTCAACTTGGGATTAGAGCCTCATTTCTCTGAGGCATCCCTAGTGCACCACATGCAATCCATAGCAAAATGAATCTATCCCTATCTTTGGACAGTAATCATAGGAATGCTTCATTCATGTCTGCGTAAGCACCATGGTGGTTGTGTTACGATGTTGGCAACACATCGCCTTGTCGAGCATTTTTCACGGAGGTAGCTCTTCTTTCAATGCTAGCTGCACAAGTTGCATAGCTTAGTAACTATTTTTCAAGCCAACCATATACACCGCATCACACATTTACTGCTTCCCAAGCCAGCCAAATCGGTCGCTTGTTGTTTCCCCTCCAATTCTCGATGTTTCGCATGTGATTTCGATAAGTCAACCCTGCCATCATCAGATAATCAGTATATTAAAATCTCAGCATCAACAGAAGCGTGGATCTATCGTGCCCTATGTTGTTTAGTGCTAGTTCGACCATTTTCGCTATCTTCATGGCAATCGAAGATTTATTTTGGACTCTATTTGAACTATATTCAAACTCAAGTTGACATCTTCTAGTCACCTTGAGTTTGAGAAGAATGTTAATGACAATTGAGGTTTTGTAGCATAGTAGCTTATGTTAGAGATATTTTAATAATTCCGTTAAAAAAACATATCAATTAAGATATACGCATAATCTTGATAGATATACGCATAATCTTAATTGATATGGACAATCAACATATCTTGATTGATATGTTGTCTAACGTAGTTTTCTAATAAAGCCTTTCCCAATTGTTAAGGTGCACACGGCATTTGAAGAAATATAAGAAATTACCATTAAGAAGGTAATGCGGATCTTGGGTCATCCTTGTCTGTTTGAGATTGATTTGTGATATGGAGTGTGCTTTTGTTTGTAATTTTTATCAATTTATAGATGGGCTCTTCCCTCTGCATCTACATCAAGAAGTAATTGATAGTTCTAGTAGCAGCTGCATTGTGCAAAACGTTTGGAGTTCAGTTTTCTTGAGCATGCCTTCAATGATTAGATAACCCCACACTTGAAGATTTGATCCCTTTTCCATTTTTGGCGATGATTTAACATATTTCTCGACCTTGTTTCTTCACTGTAGGTGGAGGAGCTGGAGAAAGAAATAATGGATTCTAAAGAGAAAATTGAGTTTTACCGTACCAAGATGCAAGAACTGGTGAGTAATTTCTCTTCAAATAAGCCTCTTTGTTGTTGACGGGAATATGTTATTCAGAATGTGTACAATTCCAGTGTCCATCCATCTAGTAGCCTGTGTGTTTTATTTTGGTATTGACAATTTTTTTCGCAGTTACTAGATAATTGTCTTACCCACAGAAAGCTGGCCATGTCATCCAATTTAGTGAGTTGGTTCGACAATTCGGTGACTACCAAACGGAAGAAAAAAAAAATAGCTTATCTGCTACTACATCTCCCTTTGACCTTTTTGATACTCTGCTCATGTCTCTGTCTCAATGGCCGCCAACCATCATTACACAATTCACAATTTTAGAAATATTAGTGTTTACTTGGTAGTTTGAGGATAATATCTGTACATCTGGCCTGCCTTTGACTTCCCTTCTCTAATAGGTACTGTATAAGAGCAGATGTGACAGTCGCGTCAATGAAATCGTGGAAAGAGCATTTGGCGACAAACGCGAGGTACTTGTTTGATGCTCATATTCTAAATATTAAGTATTCTATCATAGTAAACATAATGACCTATTAACTTAGGTGGAGGCCTTAGCAAAAAAATACGAAGAGAAATGCAGGCAAGCTGGAGATGTGGCCTCTAAGTTAACCATTGAAGAAGCTACATTCTGTGATTTACAGGCATTATTTGTTCCAGTAGACTGTTAACCTGACTAGTTAATTGGTTTTGTATAATTCGTCTGATGTATTGACCACTTGAATTAAAGACTGGCCATTCAAAGTAAAGAGAGCAAAAAATGAGAGCGACTGTATGTGGAATTCCCTCTCCTTGAATAGAATGGAGCTATGTTTCCCTTTCAATTTTTAGATTTTCTTATTTGTTTTTTGTTACAGGAGAAGAAAATGGAGATGTATCGAGCTATTGTCAACATGGAAAAAGACGGTGGTGCTGATTGTTGGGTTAAATAGATGGGTGGGCCGCCCAAGATGGGCTAACCTAGCCCATTGCCCATAAGAGATAACTGCCAAATGTAGTTATTCCTTTAAACGTGAAGAAGTTCACGTCTGTTAAAGGGTTGAATGACATTCTTTTTCCTCAGTGAGAAGAGAACAGAGTACACGAACAATGCCGAACTCTCTTGATCGTCAAACGGACGAGGACTCTCTCGAGGGACTACAATGATAACACTTAATCTGTGAAAATACGAGATATGTCCGTTCTGTGATATGTTTCTCCGACCAGTGATTCAAGTAAGTTTATTGAGCTTGTTAATTCCGTGTAATTCGCTGCGTATATTGTGAGATGCGTTCCCTTCATTGGTGTCAGAGCGCATTTTTACTTGTTTCCTGATCTCATGTCACTGTATGTGTGAATTTTATTTTTCTGAGTAAATTTTAAATGAGGCAATTCTGGCCGGGGAGAAAAGTGCCGATTACGGCCAAATTCTGGTAATCATGGCCTGGGTTCGGGCAAGTAGGGTCACATGGCCATGGGGAACAAAAGCCACAAGATTTCTCGGCATTTGGTTGTTTGCCGAAGGCTAATTTTGTAGTGAAATTTTGCGGATTAGGGTTCCGCGTTCGAGCAATTATTACTTGATTCCAGGCAAAATACTCCACCGTTTTCTTTGACACTTGGACCTATGTGATTGTACCTACATGATGTTCAAAACCCACTATTTATTTTGTTCTAAGGTCGTGTGTCGGAGGAGAATTGAGTGGTGGATGGCGCGGCGAAGTTGTTCAAGAAGGGGCTTTGTTCACGTGACGAGAAATCGTCAAGTTGGGGAAGAAGAACCGCGTGCGTCGTGGATTTAATTTTTTTTTTTTTGTCGGGAACAGTTGCAGCGCATAGATGCGAAGGCAGTGGGCGCGTCCTATACACACGCTGGTAGCTTTTTATTAGATTTTTATTTTTATTAAAAAATAAGAAGAAGAGGAAGTCGTGCACTGAATAGTTTACTTTTTCCTTGTTCTGCGCTGGAACAATTGCACACGCGCCTGGTGGGGCCTACTTGCAGAATTTCTTTTTTAAGGGGGGAAGGAATTGCCAGTGGAGGGATTTGAACCCACGCCCTCTTTCCTTAACTTTGGCGCCCTAGACCACTTGGCTATCTTGCTTTTATTGATATGGTTTGCTGAAATTAAATTCAAGAACTACCCGGCGGAGAATGAAATAAAATCGTATTTTACTTCCACGCGGTGCTTTGCCATTTTTGCCCTTGGATGCGTGCATTACCCTTTAGGCCCCTGATTTGCGCTAGAATTTACATTTTTGCCCCTAGCTGATTTATATACGATTTTACCCTTTCAATTGATTTACTGTTTTGCCCTCACATGCAATATTAAGTATATTTTGCATGAAATTGAATGTATTTGCTATTTATATCTTGTATTTCGAAATTAGAGTATGATTTGATGCATGAATTATTTGTGTATTAGTTCAAATCATGCTATGCCGTGTTATGTTTACAAGATAAGAGGTCATTATGTGTTTTATGATCCTTATTCAAGCGGGGAGTTTTGTAAAGTTTTAGTAACTTTAGTGAACTCAATTTTACATAAATGATTATGTTAATGATAATTTCAAGCGAGGATTCCCAGACGACGATTGGGAACATAGTGAACTTTCGAATCTGAGACCTTATGTGAAATTATTCATTAGTAAAATTAGCTAGTGTAAAATAGATGCATAAATGTTAGGCATTAATAGTTCGTGAATACATGTCTATAGAACTTCGTATTCAAATACAATAGCTATAGCTTCTTAGAATATCATAGCTGAGCTTGATAAATGAGAGATTTTTGAACGGCAAGAATTATGAAAGCTGGAATATGAGAATCCAGTATGTGCTAGAAAAGCGTGAAACATTAGAAGCTCTTAACATAATTATGGAAGAACCTGAAGATGGAATTACTGCACCACATAGAAATTAAAAGAGACATTTGCTGCATAGAAAATGATGAACTCTATTGTTAGCATTATGTTGCTGAGTAGCATGAAAATGATTTTATGCATGAGTTCAGGTATTTATGAAAATGCCAAAGTCAAGTGGGAGGCATTTCACCAACTTTAGATAGATCATTATAAAGTTTGACACCTAGATGATGCCTCGTGGGTGTCGCGACCCGAAAATAATTTTTCGATCGGTGGAAAATTTCCGGGTTAACGGATTATCAGGTTAATTAGATTAACTAACCTAACGTGGACCCTCCCAAGCTCTACCGAATCGCAACTTTAGTTTTTGTTTAAATGATTTTTCATTTTAGAGTCGCCACTAATCATTCTTGGTAGGTCGATTAGAAACCTAAATAAATTAACGGGAGAACTAATTTATTTCTGCGAACCAGAGGTTATGAGTTCGGGGACTTGGTTACGTTAGATTACTCTAACGCCCTTTCGGTACCAATTTCATGAAAAATCATTTGGGATGACTCGGAAAGATTTGGATCAAACTGACCAGAAGGATAAAATGGTCATTTTTCACGGATTGGGGAGTGAAAACAGGTCAAACCAGTTGAATGTGATCATCCCTTATTTCCCACAATTTCTGAGAATTTTTCTGGATTTTCTGAGACAATTTACCCATAAGGGGCAAAATTGTCATTTTGAAAAGACCAGGGAGGAAAATCATCCAAAAATAGGATTACCAGTCGAAATGGCCCGTTTCCTGATTCTTGAGGTTTTTCTGAGTTTTCTGAATTTTATGAGACAATTTACCCATAAGGGGCAAAGTCGTCATTTGGGAAAGATCGGGATGAAAATTCACCAAAAATAGGATTGGTCAGTCGAAATGACCTGTTTCCTAATTTCTGAGATTTTTCTGAATTTTTCTGAATTTTCCGAGACAATTTACCCATAAGGGGCAAAATCGTCATTTTGGAAAGATCGGGATGAAAATTCACCGAAAATAGGATTGGTCAATCGAAATGACACGTTTCTTAATTTCTGAGATTCTTCTGAAATTTTCAAAATTTTTCGAGACAATTTACCCATAAGGGGCGAAATCGTCATTTTGGAAAGATCGGGATGGAAATTCATCAAAAATAGAATTGGTCAGTCGAAATGACCCGTTTCCTAATTTTTGAGATTTTTTCTGAATTTTAATTTAATTTTTTTATTTGATTTTTTTTCTTTTTTTGGACATTTTCTATGGATATTTTCATTTTCATTTTTTTATTTTTTCATTCTTTTTTTTTTAAGGCAAGGAACGGACAGAGCAGGGAACTATGAACATAAGCCTAACATAATATCCTGGAAAAGCTAGGTCGTGACAGGAATTCAAAATTGAATTGCATAAGGAGAAGCAGCATAGGCACTACAGCATTGTCTGGCAGAGTTTCGTCCTAGACATATACCTTGCGAGTAGGAATTAATTCCTTGATGATCCATATTTATGGAGTAATAGTACCACAACAAAATCTGTGTGCTCTATAATATGGACTTAACATCTGGCACACCAAGATCATGATCAAATGACTAAACTCAGAATAAGGATAGCTCTAAACGCGCGAATTTGCTTCCTTATAGATCAATAGGTAGACGTTTACAGGGTAAATAGATAACAAGGACAGCATAATTACAGGACATCGAGTCAAGCTATGAAAATTCAGGAGCTAGAGTATTGAAGAAAGGATTGCAGCCAAGTATCGCAAAACACAAGAAATGAACAAGAATAGAGAGAAGACCTAACCCAAAAAGGAACACCTTTCTTCTTGTTTTTTTTTTTGGGCTACCAATTCGATCCAGGAGGCGAACTAAGCCGGCAGTGACGAAACACCTCAACAATCTCTAAACCCAAAAGGACAGACGTGAGTCCAGACAAAATTCATCGATGCGGACTATTTCGAAACTGCTATAATCGGTCAAGCGAAGTAACAAGATATGTATATAAACATGGGAATTTAACACTTGAGCTGAACTGTCTTTGCCATCAACGAATCAACAACAGCAGCCACCCTATCTTCAATTCTCCACCCAGATAAAATTATGTCACAATAACTAA
This sequence comes from Psidium guajava, assembly GCA_016432845.1. NCBI lineage: Eukaryota > Viridiplantae > Streptophyta > Magnoliopsida > Myrtales > Myrtaceae > Psidium > Psidium guajava. The sequence continues at coordinate 17,283,702 of CM028225.1, forward strand.
ATGGACAAACTAAGAATGCATACCTAAGAAAAACAGCTGGAGCTTTTGAGCAAGTCATATGAATTTCCATGGCAAGTCGTACACATTCAACCCAGCAATATCTTATCTTATAAAGACAGAACCGAAGAAAATAGGGGAAGAAATTATCTAGAGGGGGGGCTCTGATTCTGACCTTATCCTCGCTGCAGGTGCACGAACCACATGTTACCTCTTCTTCTTCTTCTTCTCCCGTTCCTTCTCTTTGCCCTTGTCTTTGTCACGATCCTTCGGCAAAACCATGCATGGCCTTTCACCGACCATCTCAACTTGGCACACCGCTTGAATTGCCATTGGAATGCCGATCAGCAACAGCCATAAGGCTGTGTCTTACATCGGATACCATTGCCTGGCGCGGCATTTGAGGATCTTCGAGCACATGATAGATGGTTGTGACGGCGATATTGTCAAAGTCGGGGAAAAGGCTGTGTGTGTAGGCGAAGAAAAGAATAAATTCAAACCCCCAGCATCCAGAAAGCTCACTGCCACTGAATAGGTTCTGGTAAGAATGGCACATAGCTGCAGAACAGCGTATCTGGTTTCGGATCCTCTGATTTCTAATGTCATTGCAAGCAATTTCAATCATTCTCTTCTCCTCGTGGATATCCACATGCTTGGCCGATCAATCTCGTGCAGGCATCCATTTTCTTTTCTTATCATCCTCCATAGGGATCCATGCCTGCTAGAATCTCGCACGGTTTTTGCTGGAGCCCCCCTCTTTGTCGACCGCCCCTGCCTTTTCTTTTTTTTCATTATCATGATACCTCTTTCTTTTTGTCCCCCCCCTTTCATCCTTTCTTTTCCTTAATGATCGTGTTCCCTCTATTTTTATTTCCTTCAGCCAAAAGAGCTCCCAAACGCATCATGGTCCATCTCATGAACCGGTCCTTCCGGATTATCCGCATTGGCTTTACAAGCATTCCAGACCCTTGCAAAGGTGTCAGAGCTACCAGTCACGAATACAGTTCCATTGGCATTGTAAGCGCAGCATAGAATTTGGTGGCTTTGCGGGGCAATACTAGAAGAAAGTTCGTTGTTTGAAGGACCGTTACTCTTCCCGAGAATAGCATCTGGTGGTTTTGGCAGCTCATTTTTTGTCTGGACCAGGAACCCTGGTGGTTGAGGACGGCCCCCATACTTTCCCTACTTGATCTCTTTTTCAGTCCACTCTTTTTCTTTTTCTTTTTTTTTTTTAAGCTTGGATGCCCCTTTACAGCTCTTTTCCAGTCTTTTCTTCCTTTGTCTTCGTGGAGCTCTCCCCCAAAACAAAACAGGACGAGCCTCCCAGCTATCTTTCTTTCTCTCTTTTCGTTTTCTCATGATGGTGTTCTTCTCTTTCTTTTACTTTCCCATCATCACCACCGATAGGGTCATCCCTGACTTTCTTCTTATCCCCATCCTTATCATGGCTTTCTGGTCGAACGACAGTGTGCACAAGACGGAATGGGACTTCACATGTGAGTCTGAAAAGAAAGGTGAGGAATTTCCAGCAGGCACATCTCTTCTAACAGACGGGAGAGCTCCATAACCAGAATCAGGACTCGTAGAATGAAAAGCCTCTAAATTCAGGGTTTAAGACTTAAAAATTTGCACTAGCTGCTGTAAAATATCCATCAAATAATTGGTCAAAGATTGCTACCTCAGAGAGCTACAAGCTTGGGGTGACTGTGACGCAAAATTAGTTCTCTCGTGATCATCCAAGGGAGACTGGGCAGCAACTGATGTAATTTTGTCATTTGCATCAGCAGCTCGTTCTGGTTGTAGACAGAAGAAGTGCTACCAGGTTGGTACCAAATACGAAGCACCAGTGTGAAGAACACAAAGACAAGGACAGTTAATTCTCTTCAAGAAGAACGGGTTCTAGCTTCAAGAGGTTTGCCGAGATTAATTTCATTAAGAAACCAATTGATTAGTTTCTCTAAGTTCAAACTCTCGGGATTTGTGCTGTCTATCAAAGATCCATTGACAGCAGGTGATAATCTATAGAAAGGCTGCATTGCAGGTGTATCCCGAACCCCTGATGTTGTCTCCATTCTCTATATGACATCTAAGTCCAGACAAGCTTGGATCTTCGAGAATAACCATGGACCAAAAGTCCATTTCCGTAGCTGGTCTCTAGCAAGCTCCATCTCAAAAACTTGCTCTTGACTTCTGTTTCTTGTGAATACCAAGACCACAGAAGTTCATTGATCAATGTGCAATTGAAGTCTCCTGCCTCTCATGCTCGATCAAGAGCTTTCTTCTTTCGGTGCCCACCGAGAAAAGCCGTGATGATGCCCCTCTCTTTTTCTTTTTCTTGCTCTCTATCATTGCTCCCCATGATAATGGCCCTTACCCCGAGACAAAAACAGCCAGGCAATCCGTTGTGTCCTGTATCTTCACATTGAAGTACTCCACGAATGACAGTATCAAAGCCTGAATCATATATCAATTTCACTATATCACTAGGAAAATCCTTTAGTATCATGGTCAACAGATCCAAGGATCTAGCAACTAAACCATCGGGTTGTTGTTGGAGCTTATTTAGGACTGGACCCCACAAAAGGCAGAACCCGAGAAACCAACGGGTGGACACGACCGGGAGGATTTTTTTATTGCCTCCAAAACCTCAAGTGCCTCGCTACTGACAAATGGATTCGAAATGTTAGATGCCCAAGTGTTCAAGAGGATAGGAGAAACATTAGACTCCACAGTCGCTATAGCTTCACAGCTTGCCACAATTGCTGCTTTATTTCAGGTGGGGGCACATCCATGCTAACTGTTGTAATAGCTTCGCCCCAATGTCTTCATAGATCATCTGCTCAGTCAAGCTTCCTATGTTGCCTCTTGCCGATCTAGAAACCTCAGCTTCGAGCAATCGTTCAGATAGTGATACCGAGGTAAAAGGAGCGGACTTCCTCGTTCTCCATCAATAAGTAGAACCAGCACTTTCGTCATGCACGGACTCAGCAAATCGTCTTTTGCACCCTCAATAATGACATCAACACCTTCTCCGTCACAGGAACTAACCATCCCTTCTAGTAAAGGGTACCAGAAACATGACAACTATAAGCGAGATCATCCTCATTAGCTGCGAATTCATTGGCGTCCTCTTAATAAGCTCTGTCGCTTCTACCAATCTCCTCGGTATCGGTATGACCCGCGTGGTTCCATCCAGATAACAACCCAATAAAATGATGCCATGAGGGTGAACTCTAGACTTAATCATCTCCTCAAAAGCTGACACTGCTTCTGTTCCATACCCATGTGATACATGAGCAGTTATCATTTTATTCCATGTGACCGAAGTTTATACCCAGGTTTTAAGTTAAAGCAACGGCAGTGGGCATCTACTAGACTTCCACACTTTGCATACATTGCAGCAAGTGCGATCTGTACTGAAGGATTCGAGTCCAACCCAGTCCTCCGTGCGTAATCATGTATTTGTCTTCCACGATCCAGAGCTGCTGAATGTGCACATGCAAAGAGGATACTCATCACCGTGACATAATTGGGCTTTAGCTCCGATTCTCCTCTTAGCATTTCATCGAACACCCTCAGTGCCTCATCAGCCAACCCGTTCTGTGTGTACCCTAAAACCAAGGTGAACCCGGAAACAATGTTCTTGCATAGCATCCTCCCGAATAAAATCTCGGTAGCACCAATGTCACCCGCTTTCATGTAACTATCAATCAATGATGTTCCTACGTATATACCAAGCTCAATACCGACATGGACATGGAAACCATTCATTGCTTGGAGAATAACACCGAGGTCAATATCGACATGGAAACCAGGATTTCGAAGCCAGAGGACTCCCAGAAATTCTGTTTATCGTTGATAGAATGGCCCTCCTACTGTTGCCGCTTTGCTGCTAACTGTTTTCTAAGATCCTTGATAGCCCTATCCCTTCATTCTTCCATCCGTTGAAGCTTTCGTGTTTGATCACGAGATTCTTGGAGACAAAATTCCAGTTTCAATGCCCGTTTCTTCAATTCCTAATCAACTCGGCGCTGCTTCTCTAACTGTGATTCCAATTCTTTGGTCTTTATCTTCCAGTGAGCAGACATCATCTTGATTTCATCTTTCAATCTCACTATCTCTTTATCCTTAACACGCAAAAGCTTAGTGATTTTGTCAATATTCTTTGGAGAAACCTCATCTAGCATTTTCCTCAACTCACAGTCTTTGCCGACTCCAGATTTGGTAAGAACCCTCATAGTGTCATGCTCAATTCTCGAGACTTCATCTTTTAATTGCTTTTGAGAAGATTCCCTTGCTTGGAGATCCTTCTGCAAGTTTTCTAACTGCTCTGCTAGCACATTTACATGATGCTCGTGCTCCATTATAGAACCATTCTTCTCATCTAATTCCTTCAATAGTGCCAAGCACTGATGTCGCGCGAATTCAGCCGATGCAGCACTAACCTTTGCAGTGGCCTGTGTGGTTGCAAGCTGTGATCTTAGATCATTTAATTCCTTGAGATACTTCTTAGCACTTCGAGTTGAGAGGAAAATGTCACGACTCGAAAAATGCAAAAATCAAAAATTATAAAGCTAGAATGAATTTACTATAATTTTTTTTTCAATTAACCTAAAAAATGAGATTAACAAGGTAATTCCCAATTTCAGATTAATTTTTGCTGATTTTCTTTGGCCAACATGAAGAGAAAATTAAAATAAAAATACCGACTATTTTTACATATATATATATATATATTTGTGGCCTCAAATGTAATTTTATTTTCAAATATTTACCTAATTTCTGAAAAACATTAAAAAATGCAAAAAATATGAAAAATTATTTTTTATTCAAAAATGGTAGCCTAAGCTTGGCGAAGGTCTCCAAAGTTGATTTTTTAATTTTATGAATTTTTATGGATTTTCTATTAATCTTCGAAAATAAAAATGCTGGAAAATATCAGAAATATGGAAAATCATTTTTTGGTCAAAATTGGTTCCCTAGACTTGACTAAGGTCCCCAAAGTTGATTTTTCAATTTTATGAATTTTTATGGATTTTTTTATTAATTTTAAAAGAGAACAAAAATGATTAAAAATGAGGTGTCAACAACACCCAATTACCTTTCTATCCTTAGGCGATTTACGTAGGGTCCATGTCTCGTTATGATCAATCAATTGCATCTCATCTATCATTACGAGCTCCCATTGGTTCGCATCATCCATGGATCTCTCGCCTCTTTTATAGAACTAGGATCATCTCTGGTAATACTCAAGGCATGAAACGTACTCAATGCACTAAGTGAGTATCGAAGTAGTACCCGTCTTTCTCGCGTTGGTCTCCTGAAAACCAGCATGCTATCTGTATCCGAGTCTTCATCTGAATCTGCATCCTCAATTTTATTAACCAAGTCCCCTTGTTCCAGATTAGAATCAGACTCCACTGGTGGACACTGTGGAACCATCTCCACAGTTTCAGCCTTTGGGCTTTCTTCAAGCACTACTGCTTTCTTGGCCTCATTGTCTTTTCGTGTGCCTACCTGGGATTGTGTTTCACGAAAAACAACATCTCTGCTATATTTGATGGTCTTCGATTCTAGATTCCATAGTTTATAGCCTTTGACTCCTTCCTTGCATCTCACGAATATGTTTTTTTCGAACTTATTGTCAAGCTTACCCCTTTTCTCCTTGGGTACATGAACATACGCGTCACACCCGAACACTCGAACATGCGATAGATTTGGCTTCTTCCCAAACACTACCTTGAATGGTGTACGGTTCTTCATTGATGAAGTTGGTGATCGGTTATTCAAATAACTGGCTATGGCTATGGCTATAGCTTCTACTCAAAATTCAGATTCCAAACCTATCCAACTCAACATGCATCTCGCCTTTTCTATGAGTGACCAGTTTAACCTCTCGGCCACCCCATTCTGCTGAGGCGTATATGGAATCGTTTTCTGCCTTAGGATACCATTATCCACACAAACTGCTCGAACTTCTCAGAACAGAATTCCCCTCCGTTATCCGTACGAAGTACCTTGATTTTCCTGCCCAATTGGTTTTCAACCAAAACCTTAAATTCTCAAAAATTTTCAAAAACATCCGATTTACTTTTAATAAAATAAATCCAACTATATCTTGAAAAATCATCTATAAACGAGACATAGTACCTAGATCCTCCCATAGATGGAGTTGTAGTAGGCCCGAAAACATCACTATGAATCAACTCCAAAATCTCCGTTGCTCTTGTGCCGGTGTATTGGAAACTAACTTGGTTCTATTTTCCATGAAGACAGTGTTCACAAAACCCGAAACTCATAGAGTAATCTGGTACTCCCTCTACCATTTGACTCGAAGCTAAGGTAGATAGTCCCTTTTCACCGATATGCCTTAGCCTCTGATGCCACAATATAGATGTATCATATCCATCTTCTTTTTTCTTTTCAGAGACGAACCTGCTACCAACAGTCACCATTTCCCCGAGCAGCTTATACAATGTCCCATGACGGACTCCTTATGCAATCACAATAGAATCTCGAGTCATTTTGCACAAATTCTCATCACAACTGAAAATAACCCAGAATCGGCCATTGTACCAATCGATAACAGGTTTCTACTTATTGAGGGTATGTGCATCACATCCGGAAGTGTTTTCACTGTGCCATTACTCATCCTTAGTTTCACCCTGTCACTCCCGATAATCTGAACTGCAGTATCATCTCCAAGTATGACATCTCCACCATTGTATTGCTCATATTCACAAAACCAGTGTCTATGAAGCGTTATGTGGTATGAGGCACCAGTGTCGATGTACCAGATATCCTTGTCTAATTGTGCCATACATGCAGCAGCCACATACATATCCCCTGTCTCGACCTTCTTCTTCTCTGAGGATGATTCGGTTTCCTTCTTAGAAACGGGCTTGTTTTTATAGTCCCGCTTCACATGGCCCCACTTATGACATCTCCAACACTGTACCTTCCTCTCCCTACTCTTCGATCGCCCATGAGATTTGGATTTGAACCTGTTTCGATTTTGTCCGTTCTCTACTGGCCTACCCCTAGCCGCTAGTGCTTCTTTACCGAAATTCCCTGACCCCTTTCTTCGTGTCTCCTTTGATAATAAGGCCGCACACATAGTCTCATATGACAACTCCTTGTCCCCACCACTGATTACCATAATCAGGTTATCCCATGAATCCGACAGTGAACAGAGTAGTGTTATTGCCTTATCGTCATCCTCAAACTTAACACCAATTGATATGAGTTGACTTATCAACGTGTTAAAGTCATGCAGGTGTGCAGAAAACAAGTTGCCCTCGTGCATCAGGAGATTATACAGTTTTTTCCTAAAAAATAACTTATTAACGAGCGACTTACTTTGGTACAATGACTCCAATTTCTGCCATAAATCTCTGGTTGTAGGTTCGCTCATCACGTTGGTCAGAATGTTGTTCGCGAGACAAAGCCAGATCAAACCCTTTGCTTTCCGATCGATCTAATCCTAGTCCTCAATCTCTTTTGGATCTACCTGTCTAGAAGTTGAATCCGCTTCCTTGCTCTCTTCCTTGCTTATCACGACACTAGCCACTGCAGCAACGAGCCTTTCTCTGATGATTACCGACCAGAGATCTCGATCGCGAAGAAGATCCTCCATCTTCATCTTCCACATATCGAACCTTTTCCTATCGAATTTTTCTATCTCAATTGGTGACCCTCCTGACATCGCAGATAAACCCTAGTTCCTCGAACACAAGGCTCTGATACCAATTGGTGGGATTTATCTGAAATCGAATATTAATCAATCACACAAAAGATAGAAAATTGATGATACATAAAGATTATCAACGGAACCGCCACCTACTGACCGGGCAGCAGGACCCCCATTCGCTGATCGGGCAGCAGGACCCTGATGTTGGGGGCGTTGCCCCCAAACTCCCACATTCCATGCGTAAGGGTCCTATGTCGTCGGTTCATATTTCAATTTCCCCAAACTTACGTGGGCGTGCTCGGTGTGAGAAATAAGGATCCTCAAGTATTCACCAACTCCAACATTTTCACCCCATGCCTTTGACTCAGCAACATCCCAACATCCTTTGTCTGCTAGCTGCTTCATTGAAGTACAAAAGAATAAATTAGTCTTGCTGTTCTTGATACGATAGCTGCGGTGAGAAATTTGCATTTCCATGCACTATCAGCAACATAATAAGTAAATCTTTAGCAAAAGTTACTTCCAAACAATTTTGACAGCAAAGAAGTACCTTTTTCTACCTTGATGATATACATCAGCAAGTTCTTGCTGGAGATTGCTCTTCTTTATTGTCACATAAGCATTGTTTAGCATTTTTCTGTCTACATATCCCTGGAAGAGTACACAAAACATTGGCTTGCCCATGAATGTGGTCCACTTCTCTGCATCCCCAATCTCTATCTTTTCCATCAAAGCAAGAAGGAAAGGTTTCCCAGATGGACGAATAGAAAAGTGCTTCGATAGAGTGGCTGCTGTCGTATAGGATTAGGACTCTGTCAACTTGAAAATATATTCCTCAAGAAATGTACGAGCAGGGACTGCTCCAAAGCTAAGATTTAGGGCTTTAAGTTGACATATGACATTCTCAAGGTTTGTCACTCTCATGTTAAACACTTCTACCACCTTCACAAGTATGCTCTCATCAGGATTTACGTATCCCCGATTGCGCAGCTAAGTCCTTTGCTTGCAAGGAATCCGCAAGGTTACTTTTCAGAAAATGATGGAGAGAAGATATTATCAAGTCACTAATTTCCCTGCAGTAAAAGTCAAATATGGGTAGTGCATAGAGACAGCGTGTGGCGAAAGTAGCGGGTCCAAGTCGGGGCCCATTATTTATTACTTGATGAACTTAATGTTGAAGTGCCCTCAACTTTCCAGTTGCCTTCAAGAAACCGACGCATGGGAACGAAAAGCAATATGTCTAAGGAAGGAAGTCCAAATAGCCATAAACCGAGTGGATTCCAAGCACCTATGAAAAGGCTGTCGCAACCTAAAAATCAAATTTTCTAATTTTAGTTTAATGAATTACTAAATTAATTAATTACATTAATTAACTTAGCTTGAACTCTCTCAAGTTCTATCGATTTGTGACTTATGGTTCAAATGATTATCTTTGCAAAAGATTTTTAATTTTTCGGAGCTGCCACTAATCATTTTTTGGTAGGTCAATTAGAAACCTAAGTAGTTTATTGGGGGAACTAAATATTTTAAGTTCGGGATTTGGTTAAATTCATTTTTCAATTAATGCCATTTTGATGCCAATTTCATAAAAAAAATGTTCAATTGTCCAATTTTGACGAATTCTTGCTTGAAGTTCCAAGGTGCAATTTTTTTGGGTTTTCTTTTTATGAATTTTTTATTTTTAAGTAATTTTCGAAATTAAAATAAATGAAAAATGAGAGTCAATTGGTTTAATATTAACTTGAAGTTTTCGGATTTAATTTGTATTAATTCCCAAAAATTTAAGAAAATCTATTTTACCCTAAATCTACATCTTTTACAAGTTTAAGATGGATTTTAAAAAATATTTTTGTTCATTGAAAGAAATCCATTAGATAGGATATCTAAAAAATCATATCTTTCTAAAAAAAAGTGATATGATTTTTAAGAAACCATATCTTGGTACATCTTCTTTTTCGTTTTCTTTTTCACTTTTTTTTTGAGATTTTGTGGGATGAAATTAAAAAGTAAATTGCCATGGATTTTTTTCTCGAATTTTCAATTTTTATGATTTTGGTTGTGATTTTCGATTTTTTGAGAGTGAATTTAAATTCAAGTTGCAAATATTTTAATGAAAAGGTAATTACTGCTGTTTCTTTCGAATTAAGTTTCGATCTAAATCCTGATAAATAGATCCTAAAGCTTGAAATACCTGCTTTGGAAAACAATTCCATCTAAAATCTTATGGATAGACTTATTTTCATGTATGTGGTTGCAGATTAGGAAATTTTTCTAATCGATTACATGATTAGATATTTTCTAGTATCTTGAGTATATTTTGACGGAACAAAAAAATGAAAAATCCAAAAAAGGTTTGGATAAAGATCCTAGATGTCATGAGGTTAGAATTATTTTCAAAACATTCAATAAGGAAAGATAATAGGCATGCTTGACAATTACTTTTCAGAACCTTCTCAATTTCTTTCCAAGCTAGACTTAAAAATTCAGCAAGCACTACCCAAGATCAACCTGAATGGGTGGTTCAACAATATCAATCTCAATCGATTTTCCAATGGCAATACCATATTCTTCCGGACTGGGAATGAGCTCAAACTTACCTAACACAAATGTGGATGTCCCAGGACATCAGAAATGAGCAAGTGCTTGCATGATCCTACTCTGAACATCTATATCAAGGATAGGCAACATGAATCCAATCTGCTTGAGCATGGACAGTTGGGCCTCTAGCTTCAACTGACCCCATAGCTTCTTGGGCATGAGCTTCGGAGTAGGCACGAAATGAATATTAATGCGACCCATTTGTATATAGATCATGTGCCAAATAAATCAACCTAGATCATGGACCGACCCAAAATAAAGTAAGGAAAACAAGAGATAAGGTTCAAGAAATTACTACTTTTAGAAGTGAAATGATAACTACAAAGACATGCTCATGAGTCATGGATTCAGATTTTAATTCAATTATCAAAATTGAGTAATGGATAGAATGACAAGTCGCAGCCCTGCGTACATTCATCATAACTAGTCCCAGCCTTGTGTACATGTCATGACTAGTCGGGTCCAATCACTTCATTTTGGTTCGGTTGATATGGGTAACACTTGTCACGCTTGAACCTGGTGGACGCGTAACTTTCCGCTACCTGCCTATTTGAACATCACCAGGCCAAAACTAACGACGGCCCAAGACTCGGCGCGGCGAAACGATGACTACTAGATTCGCAACAGCGGAAAGCGCATAAACCCTGGAAATAAAAATACATATAGGATAGAGCGATAGAGAAAAATTCAAATCTACACAGCATATCATATAACAGTAAAGGTTCGATACAACATGAGGGAGAAATTATTATTTGAATCTCAAAAACACAAGTTAGCCACGATCAAAAAGGGAACAAGCCAAATCCAAAAGGCCACTAGTCCCTATCTATGCATCATCAGGGGATTACTCGTTCTCGGACAAGGGAAACTCCTCCGGATCAGACTCCTCAGGTATCAGAGATCCAGGCTCCCCATCCACCTACTCGACAAACACGTCATCCGCTCTATCAATCTCCATCACCACATCTCCATCTGAGTCCAATACATCCATCGGATCAGGATCTACGACTTCACCTCTAAAAGTAGCTGCACTCATCAGGCCTGTCGGCCCTATCCAGAAGACTGGGATATCTAAACTCTGCAAAGGACCCTGCTACTCCTGACCCCTCCGGCTCATCCACCCCTCATATTTATGAGGGATCAAAACATCATATCCCTCGTCGACCCATACAGTACAATTATACCTCTCATACAAAACTCTGTCCACAAAAGGATACTCAACTATCTCTGTCTCAATCTTGTGAGGGACCCGTGGTGGACTCGAGGAACATTCATACCTAGGGTGGGGAGTTCTGAAAGGGCAATCAGCCACAAAATGTGAGTCGAAACTCAGTAAGTACACCTCTAAACTCAATTTAGAAAGAAGCATACACCTTATGCCAGAATGTAAACCATCACATGAATACTATGATTTCAGATAATACAGATGCAAATATAGATGCTCAATGATTCTCATGGGGTTCCCGGTAGCTGAATAGCACTTTTGGACCGAACCCCACCGGTGGCTCAATAGCACTTTCAGTCCCGGCCACGTCACAAAAACTCACGTTTCAGAATCCGATTTCCATTCTAAGTCGCCTAGGCTCAAGGGTAAGTAATCTGGCACACATGACAAGTCCTAGAGTCCACAAAAAGACCATTTTACCCTCATGACCAGCAAATACACCACATGATCAGCAGCAAATAATCGATAATCGACGCCCCAGAAATCAATTTTTCTCCATAAAACTCACTTTGGCTCAAGACCCTAGAATATCCAACATTCTAAGTCAAGTTTAGAAGTGATGCTCACCCTCTAATCGAGTTCAGGCATGCGAGGAAGAGGCAGCACTAGTAGTAGTAACAAATTTCAGCCGAGAGGAAAAAGAGGAGACAGTAGTGTTGACACTTGATTTTTAATCATATTTTCTCTTTTAAAATTAATAAAACAAATCCATAAAAATTCAAAAAATTAAAAAAATCAACGTTGGAGACCTTGGCCAAACCTAGAGAACCAATTTTGACCAAAAAATAATTTTTCATATTTTCAGTATTTTTTGGTATTTTTATTTTCGAAAATTCATAAAAAAAATAAAAAAAATGAGAAAATTGCAAAATCAACTTTGGAAGCCTTGGCCAAGCTTAGGCAACCATTTTTGAACAAAAATAATTTTTCATATTTTTTGGATTTTTTATATATATTTTTTAGAAATTAGGAAAATATTTCATAAATAATAGCATTTGGGGCCTAAAAAATTTAATTTGAGTCAATTTATTTTTATTTTTCACTTTTAGGAGTTGTGACATTATTCTTTAATATTCCAAGTCTTCATCTTGGCCCAATTATACCCAGAAGGACTCAATTTTGTAAAAATGCTTTAATTAAATTTTGCGCGGCAAGAAATGAGCTTAAATTTGACATGCAATGAATTTCGACTAAGCATAGGGGAGGTGTGTCGAAAATTGTGAGGGGATTTAGACTTAAAGAAATATTTCCAGGCACTGAATTGTAAATACTTAAAATCTCGGGGACTAGAATGCAAATACCTAATACTTGGGGGATTATTTTGCAAATAATAAAAAAATAATTGGTGGAGAAATTAGAATAGAGAAAGGGAAGATGGAGAAGAGGAGATGGAGAAGGAAAGATGGAAAAGAGAAGATGAAGAAGAGGAGATGGAGAAGGGAAGATGGAGAAAAGGAGATGAAGAAAATAAGATGATAATAAAGAAGGGAAGATGAGATGAAGAAAAGTTAGTGAAAAAATTAAAATGGGAGATGGATGAGTAGGCTATAAAAGGAGGAAGAAGTAAGCTTGGGAGGGAGGATTTTTTTGGGAGAGAAAATTTTGGATGTTTGAGAGGGTTTTGGGAGATTAAAGAAAAATTTGAGAGAAAGAAAATACCAAAAAAAGAGAGAGAATTTTGAAGATGATGGGAGTTTAAAGCTAAGGGATTATCATTACCAATTCCTTCATCGATCAACATAAATCAAGAGTTCATCCTCGTTGTTCGAGCCGCAATCTTAATCCACAAGGTGATACGAGGTTCGAATTCGGCCATCAAATCCGTCAAATCAGGTAACGATCCTAGCCATTAAAATCTTCAAGAATTTCGTTACCCAAATGGATTGATTTAAATCTCGATTATATCATGTCGTACTCATATGTCTCCATATCCACATGCCGCATTCGTACTATAATTTTCTGCAATTTAATTCTTGCACCATCAAACCCCAGAATAGGAAGGCCGACCCACCCACTGGTGGTCCTTTATTTTCTGTAATTTAATTTCCTGTAATTTAATTTCTGTACCATCAAATCCCAAAATGGGTAGGCCGAGCCAAGGCTGATCCCTTCATTAGAGGTTCTTTATTTACTATAATTTAAATTCCTGCAATTTAATTCCTGCACCATTAAACCCCAAAGGGGAGAGCCAAGCTAATGCTAGGCCATCCATTGGAGGTCTTTACTTACCGTCATTTAAATTCCTGTAATTTAATTCCTGCACCATTAAACCCCAAAGGGGAGAGCTAAGCCAATGCTAGGCCATCCATTGGAGGTCTTTATTTACTGTAGTTTAATTTTCTACAATTTAATTTCTGTACCATCAAACCCCATAATGGGTAGGCCGAGCCAAGGTCGAGCCCTTCGTTAGAGGTTCTTTATTTATTGTAATTTAATTCCCTGCAATTTAATTTTTGTAATTTAATTATCATCAAGCCCCAGAATGAGTAGGTCGAGCCACCTGTTGGAGGTCACGACACTGCACAGAAGTCGTTAGCTCACTCCCTCTTTCGAATTCAGGGAATTTTTAATGCTTTGAAAATACCAAAAAAAAAATTCGTTCATGTGCAATTCACATAGCATAGTTCATGCGTATTCAAAAAAAATTCAAAAGAAAAATCTCAGAAATTAGGAAACGGGCCATTTCGACTGACCAATCCTATTTTTGATGAATTTCCTTCCCGATCTTTTCAAAATGACCATTTTACCCCTTATGGGTAAATTGTCCTGGAAAATTTCGAAAAATCTCAAAAATTAGGAAACGGGCCATTTTAATTGACCAATCCTATTTTTGATGAATTTCCTTCCCGATCTTTTCAAAATGACCATTTTACCCTTCTGATCAGTTTGATTCAAATCTTTTCGAGTCACCCCAAATGATTTTTCATGAAATTGGTACCGAAATGGCATTAGAGTAATCGAACGTAACCAAGTCCCTAAACTCATTTTCTCTGGTTCGTAGAAATAAATCAGTTCTCCCGCTGATTTATTTAGGTTTCTAATCGACCTACAAAAAATGATTAGTGGCGACTCCAATTTTTAAAATCATTTAAACAAAAATCAAAGTTGCGATTCGGTAGGGCTTGGGAGGGTCCGCGTTAGGTTAGTTAATCTAATTAACCTGATAATCTGTTAACCCGAAATTTTTCCACCGATCAAAAAATTCTTTCGGGTCGCGAGAAGCAGCACGCCGTGGCTGAAGGAGCAGCAGCAATAAGTAATCGAAGAAGACAGCAGTGCAGATTCACAAGCAGCCCTAAGTAGGAAAGGAGAAAAAGAAGCAGTCGTGACAACAGAAGGCAGTAGCAGTAGCTTCCTAAGTTGCCAAGATGGAGAAATAAACAGTCGAGAAAAGAAGACGCAGCTATAGCAAGTGAAAAAGAAGTAGCGACAGAAGGAGAAGGACCAGCAACAACGAGCAGAAAAGAAGCAGCAGCAAGCTCGAGCAGGAAGAAGATCCAGTAGCTGCCGACCAAGTCCTTGGCGAAGAAGTAGAAGAAGAAGGAAAGGCAACAATAGCACGCATCAGATCCACGAGCAGCAGCAGTCAAGAGGAACAACGCAACAGCAGATCAGCTACAGGTGGATGAGCAGTAATCACAACATGAAGGCTCAAGCAGCCGAGAAGAAAGAAGCAGTAGTGATAGTAGACAGGAGCAGCAGAGGCTGAGAGGAAACTAGCAGTAGGCGAGTAGCTGCAATGGAACAAGCAATGGAGTCCAAGCTACTGAGAGAGAAGACAGAGATACAGCAGGTTCCAGCAGGGGAGGATGAAGAAGAAACAGCAGCCGCAGAAGCAAGAAGAAGTGGTGACAGCAACAAAGGACATCAGCAGCAATGGCAGGTCAATTGAGAGAATGAAGCTCCGGCAACAACACGAGGAACACGAGCTGTAGTAGAAAATCTAGCAGCTGAAGAAATAGAAGAGAAGAAGAAGAAGAGGAAGGAAGCTGAAGAAGACGTGATGGGACAAAACTTTCTTGCGTGAATAGTCACCCTTGTGGCTACAGCAAAATCATGCAAATTTGTCTTACTTGCATGGGGAAAGATGAGTTAGCCGTTGCATGGGAAATGGGGCTCGGCAGATAAGGAAAAAAGAGGGAGAAAAAAGTAAAGGGCACATGGGTTCTTGGGGAGAGACTTTAGTCGAAAAGTGAGAGCGAAAGTGGGGTTGGTGAGGGCAAATTGTAATTCGGCTGGGGGAGAAGTTTAGCCAAAAATAAAAAGGAAAGGTGGGGTCCAAAATTTTGAAGTCTCTTGTCTTGTAGCCAATAAATTTGAGGGCAAGAATACAATTAGCAAATTTAGGACAGGGTGAAAATTTTGCACGATGAACAGGAATATTTTTCGAGCTCACGCAACAACGATTCGGACACGATCGGGTTAGACGCAGATGGAAAATTATCGGCTCGAACTAGAATTTTCTTCAGTGAAATCAAACAAAATTCACATTTCGGACCGACGTTCCAACTAAATATTTTTTGCGTCTAAAAATCGATCCTTTTTCCAAGAAAATCCGAACTTCATTAAAGTTTCAGGTTCCAAATTTACAAGATGTCACAACTCTTCCCACCTTAAGAAATTTCGTTCTCAAAATTTACATTCTACTAAAATTACTAATTACACAAACAAATGGGGGTACTTACACCTCATTTCATCCTCGCTTTCCCACGTTGTGTGTTCTGTCCCATGATGCTCTTAGATCACTTTGACCAGGGGTACTGTCTTGTTCCTTAGGACTTGTTCCCTTCCGTCCTCTATTTATATGGGCCTCCCTACGTACGAGACTCGGTCATCCACTTCAATGAGTTCATGATCGAGTCTATGACTCGGGTCCGGCTTGTACTTCCTTGGCATCGAAACATAGAACACGTTATACACTTGAGATAACTTTGGCAGCAACGCAAGACTGTATGCCAATGTTCCAACCCTTTCCAAGATCTCAAATAGGCATACAAATCTCGGGTTTAACTTTCCCTTTTTCCCTAATCGAGATAGACCTCTCATTAGCGACACCTTCAAAAATACGTGATCTCCCACTTGAAATTCCAATGGCCTACGTTGCCTATCCGCATAGCTTTTTTGGCAACTCTGAGCTATTTTCAGCCTGTCCCTTATCACCTTCACCACCTCAACGGACTGCTGAACTAACTCTGGGTCCGTTATGCTCCTTTCACCAATCTCATCTCAGTAGATTAGAGTTCTACAAGCTCTTCTATATATAGCCTCAAATGAAGCCATTCTGATGCTCTGCTGATAGCTGTTATTGTACGCAAACTCCACTAGGTGCAATTGTTCTTTCCATCCACCCTTGAAATCTATCACGCATGCTCTTAACATGTCCTCCAATGTCTGAGTCCTCCTTTCTAATTATCCCTCGGTCTTCGGGTGATATGCCATACTATACCTCAACTCAGTTCCTAACGCAGTCTGCAAACTTTTCTAAAATGTCAGAATAAAACGAGGGTCATGGTCCGACGTGATGGTAACTGGTACTCTATGGAGACGAACAATTTGACGTACATATAATTCAGCCAGTTTTTCCAAAGCAAAGTCCTTTTGCATTGCTATGAAGTGAGTAGATTTGGTCAGCCTATCGACCACAACCCAAATCGAATCGTTGCCCTTTTGACTCCTTGGTAAACCAATCACGAAGTCCATTGTGAAATGCTCACATTTCCATTCAGGAATCTCCAGTGGCTATAGCAATCTACCAGGCTTACAATGCTGCACTTTCACCTGTTGATATATCAGGCACTTCGCCACGTACTTGGCCACATCCGCTTTCATTCCGTTCAACCAGTAGTGCTGACGCAATTTTTGATAGATCTTCGTGCTATCTGGATGAATGCTATTACTGCTACAAACGCTTCTGTCAAAATCTTCTCCTTTAACTCCTCATTATTTGGCACGCTCAAGCGTCCTTTGAACTTTAGTATCCCATCCTCTGTTACTTGAAACTCCGGTTTCCTCTTCGCCACATTCATAGTGAAGTTCTTTTGAATATCAGGATCCGTTGATTGTAATTCCTTGATCCTCAAATAAATTTTCGATTCAACTCTCAAGGTGGCCATTAGACTCGAGAGGTGTCGTACCTCTATCTTGAATTCCTAAGTCTCTTATCCCCTTTAGTAACGTCTACTCCTTAAGCATCAAGTGCGATATGCTCGACTTTTGACTAAGCGCATCCGCTACTCTGTTCGCCTTTCCAGAGTGATACAGAATGTCGCAGTCATAATCCTTCAATAGTTCCATCTAGCGATGTTACCTCATATTCAGCTCCTTCTAAGAGAATAGATACTTCAGGCTAGTGATCCGTATAAATCTGAAACTTTTCCCGAACCAGATAATGCCTCCAGATCTTCAGTGTGAAGACTATCGCTACCAATCCCAAATCATGTATCAGGTAGTTCATTTCATGCGGTCTCAACTGTCGACATCCATACGCCATTACTCGTCCACGTTGCATCAAGACACATCCCAGACCTCTTAGTGACGCATCACTGTAGATCTCAAATCCTCCAGGTCCTGACGTTATTATCAACACTGGCGCAGTCGTCAGCATATCCTTAAGCTCTTGGATACTTTCTTCACACTTGTTCATCTATCGAACTTCGTCTCCTTCTTCAATAGACGCGTTAAGGGTCCAGCTATCGTAGAAAAAATTTCCACGAAGCATCTATAGTAACCTGCCAGTCCTAAGAAACTTCTCACTTCCATTATGGTTGTCAGTCTAGGCCACTTTTCAACTGCTTCAATCTTTGATGGATACACAGTGATTCATTCTCCAGAAATTATATGCTCAAGGAATGCTACTCGATTAAGCTAGAACTCACACTTACTGAACTTGGCATAAAACGAGTGCTCCCTTAAGGTCCGTAGAATGATACTCAGGTGCTGTTCATGGTCCTCAGAGCTCCTCGAGTATACCAATATGTCGTCGATGAACACTATTACGAACTGGTCTAAGAGCTCCTTAAATATTATATTCATCATATCCATGAAAGCGGCAGGAGCATTGGTTAATCCGAACGACATGACCGTAAACTCATAATGCCCATACCTCGTCCTGAACATCGTTTTCGGTATATCCTCCTTTTTGATCCTTAACTAGTGACAATTTGTCCTCAGGTCTATCTTAGAGAATACCAATGCTCCTTGCAGTTGTAGAACAAATCGTCTATTCTTGGTAATGAGTACTTATTCTTGACCGTCACCTAATTCAATTGCCTATAGTCAATGTACAGATGCAGTGACCTGTCTTTTTTCCTTACAAACAATACTGGAACTCCCATGGCAATGCACTTGGGTAGGTAAATTCTTTATCCAGTAATTCCTGCATTTGGACCTTCAATTCCTTCAACTGTGACAATGCCATCCTATAAGACGCCTTAGATATTGGCTCTATCCCAAGAGCCAATTCAATTGCAAAATTCACTTTCCTTTCAGGAGGCAGTCCTGGCAAACTCTTGCGGGAAGACATCCAGAAAGTCGCACACTACTGGCACGTCATCAAGCTTTACTTCCTCAACTGAAGAATCAGCTACAGATGCTAGGTACCCTTGGCATCCTTCGTCCATCAACTTGGTCGCTTCCAGCGACGATATCCAAGAAATCGAGGTTCCTCCTCGATTTCCCAAAAATTCGAATCTAGGGTGACCCATTAGGTTGAGTTGGATTATTCCACTACCACAGTCTATTATAGCCCTATGCTTAACTAACCAATCCATCCCAACTATTACGTTAAAGTCAAACATGGGTAAGACAGCTAAATCAATCGATTCCTCTCTATCACCTAAAGATATCTTATAACCTTGACATCCTAACGGGATGATCATTTTATCTTTTAGCGGGGTGACCACATGCAATAGTGTTTCTAATGGTCTCACATCAATAACATCCAATGCAACGAGTTACTCAGACACAAACGAATGCGATGCTCCCGGATCAAATAAGGCACACGTAGCATGATCACACAAAGAAATGGTACCTGCGATCACGTCAGACGCGTTCTCAGCTTCTCCTTGCGCCATTGCATACACTCTTCCTTGAGCTGACGGTCGATTCAAGTTTTCTTGGGGAGCAGCTATCGCCTATGGTCCAGCTGGGGATTTTTGCTGTTGAAGCTATGGTTCACGATTCTTCCTTGGTCAATGTCTCGTAATATTCCCTCTTTGCCCAGTCTCGAAGCATGCTCCTCTCTTCCTTGGGCACAAACCATTCGCATGTCTCTATCCAGAATTGCGACACCTTGCACTACCAAGGGGTGTTGATTTTCCCAAGATTCTCCGAGCTGGAGGGACAAACCTTCTACTATCCATCATTGGCCTCTTTCCGAAGCTCCTATCATCTTGCCTGGGCATGAATCGCAACCCAGATGCGGCAGCTCTTTCATGCATGTCTCTTTCGAACTCTTAAGCCCTTTCATACATTGCACTATAGTCCCTCAATCCCGCGGTGATTAGTCGGCTGCGGAGTTCCGGCTTCAACCCTTCATGGAATCTCCTTGCTTTGTCCCATACGTTCTCTATCATCCTCAGAGCAAACTTAGATAGCCTTCCAAGTTCCACCTCGTACTGGCCACCGTCATCTGTCCTTGATGGAACTGCAAGAATTCATCCATCTTTCTTTCTTGCGCAGCTTCCGAAAAGTATTTCCCGTTAAACGCTTCACGAAAAGCCATCCAGTTCGACATTGTACCTTTAGGGAAGATTTTTCCTCGGGTGGTCTTCTGCCAATCGTCTACTGTGCTTTGGAGCTGGTAAACTGCTAATGAAACCCTTTCTTCCCCAATACATCCCAGTACTTTCAATGCTTTCTCCAGTTACTCCATCTAGAGGGAGGCTATTTCAGGTCCTCCTGTTCTATCGAACTTCAATGGTTGCAACTTCAGAAAGTGTTCCACGATGTGAGATGTCTGTCGACCTCCATTGCCAAGAGCATTATTCCCATTTGCTCCATTCACGATAGCTAAAGTAGCCTCCGTAGCTTGGGCCATAGTGGCAGCTCTTTTTTAGCCTACCTACCCATCAAAGTATCAACTTCCGCCGGTACACTCATAATATCCCTAATACTTGGGTTTTCTACAGCTTGAACTCCTACAGTTGGTATTAGGAGTATGCCCTAAAGCAACCATGTGATGGTCACATGTATGGCATAGATATTGTACTATCGATATTTTGCTAATGGCAAGACGCATGTGTTATTCATCTTGTCCCTTTACTTTAGATGAATAAAGTCCATTAGATCAGTTGAAATTGATACCCATTCTTGAGGCGTTAAGAATATGTGTGACGAGTCATCAGTTGGTCTCTGATCTTCAAAATTGGTTCTTGGTCGAAGGATCGTGGATTGGGCGTCCATGAGCTAGTTGAGACCAGTGTGTTCGCGACAGTGTTCGCGACAGTTGAGACTAGCTCCATTCACGACAGCTAAAGTGGCCTCCGCAGCTTGGGCCATAGTGGCAGCTCTTTCTTTAGCCTACATACCCATCAAAGTATCAACTTTTGCCGGCACCCTCATAATATCCCTAATACTTGGGTTCTCTACAGCTTGAACTCCTGCAGCTGGTGTTAGGAGTATGCCCTAAAGCAACCATGCGATGGTCACATGTATGGCATAGATATTGTACTATCGATATTTTGCTAATGGCAAGACGCATGTGTTATTCATCTTGTCGCTTTACTTTAGATGAATAAAGTCCATTAGATCAGTTGAAACTGATACCCATTCTTGAGGCGTTAAGAATATGTGTGACGAGTCGTCAGTTGGTCTCTGATCTTCAAAATTGGTTCCTGGTCGAAGGATCGTGGATTGGGCGTCTATGAGCCAGTTGAGACCAGTGTGTTCACAGCCTCGCTATTGAGCATTGGATGCCCAATAGGGATGATGAGTCACAAGTCATTGGATGTTAGGCGTCTAAGCTGGAACACAGGTGTTCGTATCAAAATGAGTTCGATTGAATTCACTGAATGTAACAAAAGAGCGATTAACTAACATGGAGGCTTCGTGCTTGGTCAATATCTCGATCGCTCTTGGCTTTGGTGTGCTAATAGTCCTCAGACCTGAGCCACGATGATAGCTTGTATATTGGATGGCTGTGGTTCACAGGTACAATATTGGCCGATCATTGATCTGCCTCTATGCATGATGGTTACAATCCTCCATATACGAAGTCACAGGTGTGGGCAACAGTTGGGATCTGTCTCCTCATTAGATGAGGTTGATGTCCTATGCGATCTATGCGTGACGGTGCATTAGAAAGTCCTTGGCCAAGGCAGAAGTTGAGAAGAGTCTCGCCAAATGTACGTTAGATAGATTTGTGCATATGATCGAATTTGTGGGTTTGACTCGGATATCCATGGCCCTCATTCGATTGGGACATGGTAAGACAACAGGACTGTATAACACCGAACCAAAGCCAACAGGTTCGCTTTGTCCTCGTACTTCATTCTGACTGGATAACCGTGATATGTTGCTAGACGTCACTCACGGTTTGTGAGATCTAAGGATTGATTTGGGACAATCAGTTCCTTGAGGAATCTCACTGCCAGTTTAGGAGTGAACCTAGGGATGTCACAAGCATTAATCAACATCTGGCGATATCTATAACGAAGACGGGATCGCGAGAATGCGATAGGACTATTTGGATAGTCAAAAGGAAATGAAACGAATTGGATTCGTTTCCCTTTTCTAAAGCTCACTAAAGGATGAAATAGATGACGTAGGCATGACGTCATGATGATGTCATGGAAGATGTAATGGTTACATCATGTCTGCATCATCGTTGGATAAGAATAGTTATCCAATAAAGAGGATAAGAAAGGAATTCTCTAGAAAATGTCAAAAGTAGGATAGAATTTTCTATTCGAGATGTTTGGCACGTCAAACGACGTGATTTGATCACGAAACTCGAGGGACTTGAATTCTAGAATGTCTAGAGCCCGTGGATGAGAATCACCACTGGAAATGATGCCATTTGGGCCGCCCAATTGGGTGCTCAAATCTGGCCGACGGGATTGGTCAAAGGCGGCTAAATTACCGCCTTTGACCACCACCCAATGGGCGGGGCCCACGTGGCTGGTCAAAGGTGGTTTGACCACCTTTGACCAGCATCCAGTTGGCCACGTGGGCCAGCTGGAAGGACACGTAGCGGCCTCCCATTTGCCGCCACGTGAGGAGCTTTTAGAGGGGC
Organism: Psidium guajava; assembly: GCA_016432845.1. Lineage (NCBI taxonomy): Eukaryota > Viridiplantae > Streptophyta > Magnoliopsida > Myrtales > Myrtaceae > Psidium > Psidium guajava. The sequence goes on from CM028225.1 coordinate 17,306,445, forward strand.
GGTTTTAACCGCCCCTCCCCCCCCTCTCTCTCTCTCTCACTTCTCATCCTCTATAAATAGAGGTGAAGCCCCTCAAATTTAAAGGTTAGAAACATGTGAGAGTCACACATACACGTGCCAAATTTCATGAGAAAGTGAGCTTGAGAATCGACCAATTCGGATACACAAAGTTTGTGATTCCATTGTTTGAAAACGAAGGGTTTGGATTGAGACGCCGCGAGGATTACTAGCATAATCCGAGGGCCGTTTCTCCGAGTCTCTATCTTCAAGGTCGCACAGGTGTCGGGGCGTGTTTGGACTAGAGGCCCGACACCTCTTGGGCTCGAGGACAAAGAAGCAGAGCCGCATCTAACCTCTGTTATCTAGATACGTTTCTGAACTAGCTTTGGAAAGTTGGATTTTCGATTAAAAGTGTACGAGGATTTCTAAGACGATCTAGGGCGCCGTTCGAATTTATTTTCTTCCGCTGCGTATATGATATGTTTTTGTACATATAACGAGCGCCCAGGACCATTAGAAACCCAACAGCTAGAGCACCTGCAGCTTGAGCACCTGAGCCAGACGCTCCTCTAGACTTTCTTGGTCTACCCCTGTTGCTCATATTTTCTGGTCTTACTCACCTAGACTTGCTATAATTCCATCAAGAAATTAAGAGCTAAACCACTATTCAGGGTCTAGCAGTACGCAACAGTTGGCTAGCACATACAATTACTAGCAATAGTCACAAAAAGGCACTCACACTACATTACAGCTAGGGTTCAGTCTATTACCTCAGGTCCAGATGCATTTGCATATAATAAACAGCATATGGCATCTCCATACTAGCAACCACATGCGCCAATCAAGAATAGGTATACTTATCCAACCCTATTCCAACTTAGGGGTCTCTCTCTATCTAACTACCCCATAGATCATCATCCTTATCACTCCAAGGCTCGAATAGTCTCTTATCGAGTTGACCTACCTCTGATGCCACTTAAACGGGGATGTCATGGCCCGAACTCGGTGGACATGCAACATCCTGCCACCTACCTATTCGAACATCGCCTAGCCAAAACTAACGACAGCCCAGGACTCGACGAGGCCAAACGATGACTACTAGATTCGCAATAGGGGAAAGCGCACAAACCCCAGAGATAAAAACACATACAAGATAGAGCGACAGAGAAAAATTCGAATCTACACAGCATATCATATAACAGTAAAGGTTCGATACAACATGGGTGAAAGATTATTATTTGAATCTCAAAAACACAAGTTGGCCACGATCAAAAAGAGAACAGGCCAAACTAAAAAGGCCACTAATCCCTATCTATGCATCATCAGGGGACCACTCGTCCTCAGACAAGGAAAACTCCCCCGGATCAGACTCATCGAGTATCGGGGATCCAGGCTCGTCATCTGCCTGCTCGACAAACACGTCATCCGCTCCATCAATCTCCATCACCACATCCCCATTTGAGTCCAGCACATGCATCGGATCAGGGTCTACGACTTTGCCTCCAAAAGTAGCTGCATTCACCAGGCCTCTTCGGCTCATCCACCCCTCGTATCTATGAGGGATCAAAACATCATATCCCTCGTTAACCCATACGGTACAGTTATACCTCTCATACAAAACTCCGTCCACGGAAGGATACTCAACTATCTCTGTCTCAATCTCCTGAAGGATCCCGTGGCGGACTCGGGGAACATTCATAGCTAGACTCGAGGGTCTGAAAGGGCGATCAGCCATAAAATGTGAGTCGAAACTCAGCAAGCATAATTGTAAACTCATTTTAGAAAGAAGCATACGCCTTATGCCAGAATGTAAACCGTCACATAAATATTATGATTTTAGATCATCCAGATGCTCAATGATTCTCTTGGGACCCCCGATTGCTCAATAGCACTTCCGGACTGAACCCCACCGGTGGCTCAATAGCACTTCTAGTCCCGGCTACGTCATAAATGTCTTAGGCATGTGCCTCAACCCGTATCTAAACACATCGAAATTTGCACCCTTATCACTTCAGCTACCCCGTGCCGAGCACATTTAGGCGTAAGGGCAACGATCGTGGCTCAATAGCACTGCAATCGGCACCTCCTTATTGCCCCGCTTTCTCGGTGGCCCCCTAGATACTGCCGAGCCATCCTGCACAGTTCTACTACTCCACCAAACGCATATGTCTAATTTCAGTAATGTAGATTAATGACGTGCACTACAGAGTCCTCAATTGACTCAACCCATAAATACCCATGCAAGCTAGCTTTACCATATGCATTTTCCTCACGTTTATTCACATGGGCACATATCTCACATCAAAATACATTGAACATGATAACCAAGTATCGCACGTCACAAAAACTCATGTTTCAGGACCCGGTTTTTATTCCAAGTCGCCTAGGATCAAGGATAAGTAATTCGGCACACATAACAAGTCTTAGGTCCGCAAAAAGACCATTTTACCCCCATGACCAGCTATACACCACACGATCAGCAGTAAATAACCGAGATTCTAGAATATCCGACATTCTAAGTCAAGTTTAGAAGTAATGCTCACCCTCTAATCCAGCTTGAGCACGCGAGGAAGAGGCAGCATCAGCAGCAGCAACAAATTCCAGCAGAGGAGAGGGAACAAGTTCAGCCGAGAGGAAGAAGAGGAGACAGCAGCACGCAGTGGTCGAAGAAGCAGCAGCAACAAGCAACCGAAGAAAACAGTAGTGCAGATTCACAAGCAGCCGTGAGCAATAAAGGAGAAGAAGAAGCAGCAGTGACAACAGAAGGTAGCAGCAGCAGCAGCAGCTTCCCAAGCTATCGAGATGGAGAAACAAGCAACCGAGAAAAGAAGACAGCTACAGCAGGTGAAAAATAAACAGCGACAGAAGGAGAAGGACCAGCAGCAACGAGCAAAAAAGAAGCAGCAGCAAGCTCGAGCAGGAAGAAGATCCACTAGCTGCCGACTAAGTCCTTGGCGAAGACGAAGAAGCAAAGGCAACAACAGAACACAGCAAATCCACGAGCAACAACAGTCGAGAGGAACAATGCAGCAGTAGATCAGCCGAAGGGGGACGAACAGCAGTCGTAGCACGAAGGTTCAAGCAGCCGAGAAGAAGGAAGCAATAGCGACAGCAGACAGGAGCAACAGAGGCTCTGAGGAAACCAGCAGTAGGTAAGTAGCTGCAACGAAACAAGTAATGAAGTCCAAGCTGCTGAGAGAGAAGATAGAGACGCAGTAGGTTCCAATAGGGGAGGATGAAAACGAAACAGCAGTCGCAGAAACAAGAAGAAGTGGCAGCAGCAATAGAGAACATCAGCAGCAATGGCAGGTCAACTGAGAGAATGAAGCTCTAGAAGCAACACGAGGAACACGAGCTGCAGCAGAAAATCTAGCAGTTGAAGAAACAAAAGAGAAGAAAAAGAAGAAGGAAGCTGAAGAAGACGTGATGGGACACAACTTTCTCGCCTGAACAGTTACCCTTCAAAAAGTTAGTGTCTGTAGAAAAATCATGCAAATTTGTCTTACTTGCATGGGGAAAGATGAGTTGGCCGTTGCATGGGAAATGGGGCTCGGCAGATAAGAAAGAAAGAGGGAGAAAAAAGTAGAGAGCATGTGGGTTCTTGGGGTGAGACTTCAGCCGAAAAGTGAGAAGGAAGGTGGGGTTGGTGGGGGCAAGTTGTAATTCGGCTAGGGGAGAAGTTTAGCCAAAAATAAAAAGGAAAGGTGGGGTCCAAAATTTTGAAGTCTCTTGTCTTGTAGCCAAAAAATTTGAGGGCAAGAATACAATTAGCAAATTTAGGACAGGGTGAAAATTTTGCACGATGAATTGGAATATTTTTCGGGCTCACGCGACGACAATTCAGACACGATCAGGTTCAACGTGGATGGAAAATTGTCGGCCCGAACGGGAATTTACTTTAATGAAATCAAACGAAATTCACATTTCGGACCGACGTTCCAACTAAATATTTTTCGCGTCCAAAAATCGATCCTTTTTCCAAGAAAATCCGAACTTCATTAAAGTTTTGGCTTCCAAATTTCCAGGATGTCACAACACCCATGCATCATAGCCTCACGTGCATGAGAACAACCCTTGAGCCATTTTTTGGTAAAATTCGAAGATCCAAGTAGGATAACCTTTGGCGAAGCCTTACCGCCAAGGTTAAAAAACCACTTAAATACCCTCGTAAAACTATTGGTGCCACTCAAGTTAGCCTAACGAATTAAATGTGGTGTAGTGCGAATACAATAAGGGCATGCACAATGTTTTAAACCAATTAGGGCTCCAACAGTTTAAATTAAAATCAAAATTTCCATTTCACTAAACATGCAAAACAAGAGTTAGCCAATCGCTTCTACCCTTATAACTCTCATTCTACAAAATCATTTAACACCTAAGTATTAGAATTCAATCAAGATTGCTAAATTAGGCTTAAGTCCTTAAAATTTTCAAAAAATTTAGAAGTCCCCAGTAGAGTTATCCAGCTGTCGCGACCTAAAAATTGGCTTTTCCAATCTTAGGTTATTAGATTACCAAGTTAATTAATTAGATTAATTAACTTAGTTCGAACTCTCTCAAGTTCTACCAATTCGTGAATTATTGTTTAGATGATTATTTTTCCAAAAGATTTTTAATTTTTTGGAGCCAACACTAATCGTTTTTGGTAGGTCGATTAGAAACATAAGTAATTTAGTGGGATAACTAAATTACTTTTATGAACCAATGGATTTAAGTTCGGGACTTGGTTACATTAATTTTTCAATTAATGCCCTTTCAATACCAATTTCATGAAAAATGTTCAAATAGGCAATTTTGAAAAATTCTCACTTGAAGTTCAAAGGTGTTGTTTTTTTTTTTGGGTTTTCTTTTTATAATTTTTTTTTATTTTTTTGGTAATTTTAGAAATTAAAATTAATGAAAGAAGACATTGAATTGGTTCAAATTAGCTGAAAATTTTCTAATTTTTTTTTATAATCGGGGTGTCCAGTCATGCTAGTGAGCTGACGCTCAAACCGACGGCGACCGACTAATCCCCGGGGAGGCACCGCAGGACCCCACTACCACGGTACTCCGGGTACGACACCAGGGGGCGAGTAAAAAATTTTCTAATTTAATTTGCATTAATTCCAAAAAAATTAAAGAAAATATTTTTTTACCCTAAGTCTACATCTTTTACAAGTTAAGATGGATTTAAAAAAAGATTTTTATTCATGGAATGCAATCCATTAGATAGGTTTTCTAGAAAATCCTATCTTTGTAAAAAAAAAGGGGGGGATAAGATGTGGTTTTAAAGAAAACATATATTGCTGCATCTTTTTTTTTTAAAAAAAATTTCTGAGATTTTGTGCGATGTAATTAAAAGGTGAATCGCCAAGGATTTTTTTTCTTGAATGTTTTATTATTATATTTTTTGTGATTTTTGGTTTTTTAAGAGTGAATTTAAATTCCGGTTGCAAATCTTTTAATCAAAAGATAATCACCGATGTTTCTTTCAAATTGAAGTTTCTATCTATAACCTGATAGATCGATCCTAAAACTGAAGTACCCACTATCGAAATAATTACATCTAAAGCCCAATAGATAGACTTATTTCCATATATGCGGTTGTAGATTAGGAAATTTTCCTAATTGATTACATGATTAGATATTTTATAATTTCCTAAGTATATTGAGAAATTTTTTAGAGTATCGCAAGATTTGCACAAGATCTCCAAAATATTCACAATGAATCGCAATCTTTCCATTTAAGTACAAGATATATTGCAAGATATATTCCAAATTTTTGATTTTCAAAAATTAACGTGCAAAATCTTCCAATTTAAGCAAGTGACGTTTTGCAAGATTTCCAAGATATTAAATTTTTACATGTGATTTTCCAGTTAGGTAATCAACTATCATAATATTCTAAATCAAGCAATGGAATTTTCAGAATATGCAATTGGATATATCAATTCATGCAAAATAGGCAATTCAAATATCAAAAGCATACAAATCAAGGATTATACCTAATATTGCAAGATTGTCCTTCCAATTTGAACTTGCACCAAATCTTGTGGATCAAACTTCGACTCTTTGGACCAGCTTGGGAAGGATGGACCTGCGGATTAGTAACTTGTGGTATGGCCACAACGATAGGACTTCTTGGACCTCGTGGTGATGGCTCTCAATTCGACCAGTGGTACCGTGGCTGAAATTTCTACACTACAACTAAGAATTGAAGTAACTAGATTTGTTTAATAGCCAAAGGGAGACACCACACCACTATGAAATCTTCTGGGCTAAAGGAAAACAAAATGTGTCCTATGCAATTTGGACAGCAAGTGTTGCTGAATAATGCAAGGACCATTGTACGCCATGGTAATAGGCTTCACTGAGAAAAATCTAAAAAAACAAAGGAAGGACAAAACCGCAAGTGGGTGGCAAGTATCCAGACGTAGAAAGTCACTGCAAACTGCCCAAACAAATCCCACTGGCACGAGCTTTAATCACTAGAGAATTATCGAATCCGCTGGAATCAACATGTTTCTGCTGCCAGGGGTTGGCTTGTGTGGCTTCCATTCCACAAGCCCTTGGGTCTGAAATAGAAACACCAGCAGGTGGGACCCGACTGGGTTTGAGTAGCACCGAACGGAAGAGAAGGCAATGTTGGGTAAAGGGCCGAAGTGGCTCAAATAGCAGGAACTGCTAGTGCGACGTCGGGAATCAACAGGTTGGTGTCAAACAAGGTCTCGCCGACAAGGATTATCCCCACCGTGAACTGGAGCTCTCCCTCTCACTCCTTGCTTCTTGATTCTCACCTGTATTTGTGATTTTTTTTAATAAGAGCTAATGTCCCTTTAACCCTAGGCATAAGCTTGTTTATATATGCAAAAACATTGCGAGCTTGGTGCCTAAGCTTTTTAATTATCGCAAAATAGACCCCTAAATAAAAATCTGATTTTAAATAAGTCTTGAGGGGCCTAAATTGCACAAAAATAAAACTCAAATTTTCGGCCATGATTGATATGCATAGGGCCAGCCAAATTCCTCATATGATGTGGGCTTATCGCGCATTTTCGGGCTTAAATTAGGCTTTAATCGATGAATTTATCATTAAATTCAAGCCTCTTCTTATAATAAAACTAGAGCACGCTGAGTTAAGCCTTAAAGCCTAAAAAATTTCGGCTCCTTCCCTCTTTCAATATGCCTTGGCCGAATTTCATATTGGCTAGAGTTCCCCATTTGTCAATTTATGCTCATTTTCCACCGCTGGTCCAAATAATAAAAATGTAATGCATGATTGACAAAAATTAAATATGAATGATGAATTATTTTTGGTAGTAGTTAAAATTTAACTCCTAATTTTTATGCAAAATGAATGATTAAAAAAGGAAATCAAGTTTAGCTATATATTTCTTACCTTACAAAAAAAAAAAAAATCAAAATTTAGGTGTTAACAGCTGCCTCTCTTTGAGTGGAGGCTTACAAAGGTTTCGCTTAAAGACAAAAATGAATCCTAAATTTTGATAATGCAAATGATGAATGATTAATTTTTTGTAGGTGTTTTAATCCCATTTTCTATGCAATATAATGATGTATGATATACAAATTTGTAAATAACATATGCCAAGGCTTCTTTGAAAAAGCCCTACACATGGATCGCATACGAGGTACCCAAATTTCTCAAACACTTCACAATGCTTACAATTCCCATGATTTCCAAGCTTCTTTTTTGTGGAAGGAAGCACCTCAAGGTACTGGGTGCCTTACCTGTTACTAGAAGTTTCCCTCTAAAGCGAGACAGCGCAAGATCTATAAAGTACTAATTTGAAAAGGTATGTGTCACAAGAACGAATTAGTACAACCACGAAATAGGGGTTTTGTGTCTGAGAAAAGTCAAAATAAGCACGAAAGGGGTGTAAAAATGAGATGAGTCAGGATAATACACAAAAAGGTGTGAATCAAACAGAAACCATACCTGAATCTTCTAAATGATAGTCAAGGAATAATTGGGCTAATTGTATCATACTTGTTCAATTACTTGAAGCAGGGTTGAGAAAAATTATGTGCATAAAACTAATGCAACATCACATATCAACATGAATTGTGAGCTTAGTAGCATTACGAATCTTCACTGGGGATATCTACCAATAAGGAAATTTATCTAATTCTTTTTATAAATTTAATCACATTGAATGACGAACCTTTAGCCAAGAAGGACTTTCACTCACTCCCTTGAAAAATCTTTTGAAACCCGACCATTGATGCGAGTATAAGAATCACTCAGAACTGCCATCGTTATGGTTGATAAGAGTTTGGGTATTCTCACAATTAGTATGATCAAACTAATTTGAGAGGTCTATGCAAGGACTATAATTCAAGCTTAGTCAAAGGCTTTAGCAAAGGGGAATCATATGAGTATTTTTGCTTTGAAATGATATTATTATATTCAAATCCAATGGGTTTACAAGTCAGGAACCTTGTAAAATGAGATAAACTGACCATGCTTGCACATAGTCGATTGACCTTTGTAAGCATTTGAAATCCTAAGTTAAATCAAGTGCCATAATCTAAATAGACTTTGGTATGGGTTGTAATGTAGGTTCAGGTATGCTTGAAATGATGTTTATAGAAAAGGGGCTATATCATGAAGGAAATTGGTGATTATCCATTCTTGATACTTTTGCCACAGATTCTTGCTTTGGCGAATTTTCTACAATTTTTCTTCAAGGATAATTATTCTTTGAAAAAGATTATTGCGAACCACTTCAATCGAAACCTTTCTTTTTCTCTCTTTTCTTCTCTCTTTTTTCAAGATTTCTTCAAGGGATCTTCTTGCTTTTCTCTTTCGACAGATTTTCTTTTCTTTCTCTACTTTTTTTTCCAAGATAAAGAAAGAGGCTTGCTTTGATGGACTTTCATGCACTTTCCTACCAGATTTTCAAGATCCATTTGTCTCAGGGCACTACAACCTTCATTAATCCTAATGTTTTAAGATTATTTCATTCTTCACCATGGGATGATCACCAATTGGGTTGTGAGAAATGAATCTACCGCGCTAATTGGCTATGCTAAGGATCAAGTGTGTATGGGGTATAGAAATAAATGCTCTTCATCATGTTTAAGGCACTCAAACTAACATAGAATTAGTATGCAATAAGCACACTTTAAGATTGATGCTAATGCAAGCGAGAAAATTCTAACTATTTAAATATTTCAAGAATTGCCCCAATGTGGAGTTGCTCCTAACAGGGGTAAGAAACAAATCCTCCGTTGAAAGGTGCTAAACAAGGGATAACCTGTAGTTTATCGATATAGGAAATGAATGCCTCTCATCACTTCGGTTGTCATACTTTTTGGGAGATCATCCTTTACCTTGTGAGCATGGAAATTTCACTGAACTCACTAGGGATTAGAAATTTAGGACGTGTATGGAAAAAGCTTGCCTTTTGTGATTTCGATGTTCCTCATTCAATATACAATCTCATTAGATGATATAGATTGCCTGATTGAAACCTTTCTCCTAATGAAGATTAGTAATACAAATAGAAAGCTAATGCTTATGAAATTTCAAGTTCATGAAATTCAATCTTGATTATTTAGAATCAAATAGCAAGTACTGTTGCGACCCTAAAAATAATTATTCAGGGTGAACGGATTATTAGGTTAATTAGTTAAATTAACTAACCTAACGTGGACCCTCCCAAGCCCTACCGAATTGGAACTTTGGTTTTGTTTAGTTGATTTTAAGATTTGGAGTCGCCACTAATCGTTCTTGGTAGGTCGATTAGAAACCTAAATAAATCAGCGGGAGAACTAATTTATTTCTACGAACTAGAGAAAATGAGTTCGGGGACTTGATTACGTTAGATTACTCTAACGCCCTTTCGGTACCAATTTCATGAAAAATCATTTGGGGTGATTCGGAAAGATTTAGATCAAACTGATCAGAAGGGTAAAATGGTCATTTTTCAAGGATCGGGAAGTGAAAATAGGTCAAACCAGTTGAATGTGGTCATTCCTTATTTCCCACAATTTCTGAGAATTTTTTCGAAATTTTCTGAGACAATTTACCCATAGGGACAAAATCGTCATTTTAAAAATATTAGGGAGGGAAATCATCCAAAATAGGATTGGTCAGTTGAAATGACCCGTTTTCTAATTTTTGAGATTTTTCTGAATTTTTTTTTAAGACAATTTACCTGTAAGGGGGCAAAATTGTCATTTTTTCTAATTTTTATGAAGCTTTCATTTTTTCATTCATTTTTTTATTTTACTTTATTTTTCATTGCATTTTTTTTTTCATTTCAAAGTTCTAGTTCTCAATCTCTCTCTCTCTCATGATTTATATATTATTTTATTTTTTTGTTCTTTTGGTTTTATTTATATTTATTTATTTATTTATTTATTTATTTATATTAGCAAAGAGAATTTCGGTTTGGGTTGACTGGACTGGATTACATCTAGGCCTACACGAACTGGACTCGGCTGATGAGTCCAATTAAAGAAAATAGCCCAAAGTTGCATAATCAAAAGGCCCGCCCGAAACTGTTTAATCTAGACCCATTAATATTTCCTTCTCTTTTTTTTTTTTAAGCCCAACATGTATTTCTTTTTAACTGAAGCCCAATACTCCTTAGAAATCGAGAAGGCCCAACAGTCTAGACACACCAATTCCCGACATAATCCTCTCCTTACGCATGCTTTTTACTTCCTTTTCCTTGTTCTTTTCTCTTTTCTTTTCTCTTATGTTTTGTTTCCATTTTCTTTTCCCTTATCCCTTGTTCATCTTCTTCTGTGATCTTTGGTACAAAATATGCTCACAAAAATATGCATCAAAGCAAGCTAAGACCGTCGGTACCAAATATGTTCACAAAGATTCATCAACTCTTGACGCAATTCGTGCATTCCACGTAAAAAAAAAAAAAACAAAAACTACTCCACCTATGATGTTGACATCATGGGAAACTCCATGTAGAACCTTCACAATAATGTAAGGAAATGCTTGCATAAATGTGCATGAGAACTTTCAAAGATTGCAGAGCTATCCATGTACTTACCGTGTAGGCCTCTGATCCGAGCTTTAATGAGGAGAAAATTAGATGGTTGAGATCTTGCCAAGCCACCAGCTTCTCTACTTGCGCATGCAGGATGAAGAAGAGCATCCCATCGTCACGTTCATCCACACTACCACCACGATCTGCACCACCTGTGCCGCCAGCAGGTCTCTTCCCGCTGCCCATGAAGAGCTTGTACGGCCCGTTCCCTACCCCGGGTACACCTCGTTCACGTAAGCTTGAATTTCTCCTCCAGCTTGATGAACCCGATGAAGACCCACGCGGAGATGAACCCGCAGAGTATACCGGCCTAGGGGTCGACCACTGTTGATCAAGTGACCTCCGAAGTACGTCGTGGCCATGAATGAGACAAACGCATGCAGCGCCAGACTCAGGAACCCAGAAGACGAGTCTTTACTAGATATTTGGAGCAACCCACTAAATAGCGCCTCACCTCCACCAGGAATCCCTTGCCCATGTACATTCTCCTCCAATGGCATCTCCATCCAAAGCCTGAAACGGCCACCTCGTAGGCTTATTGTCTGCATATGAATCCCCCATTCTCACAGTCTTAGTCGACAGCTCAACTAACAGCCGAGCAACTTCAACCTCCCCACTATTTGTCGACGGCCTAAAGAACCCATAAGTGAGCTCGAGCAGTCCAAGCAAGTGCTTCTGGTGTGTCGTGATCCCGCTCGCACCTCGAGTCCTGAAACATGTTCACGTTTGGGCTTCAGTAAGTCAGCCCCACCATATACCCCGTAATAGCTCTTGAGTTTGTCTTCCATGAACGCGGGAGCGACGATGTGGCATTGGCGGCACCGGTCGTCGGAGGTAGACTTGGCGACGAGGGATGCCGTCTCATGGATGTTGCTTACGAGGAGGCGATGCGTCGAGCCATGCATGCCTTGCCTCTCCGTTATCTTCTTGATGTATCTGGGCGTCCACCAGTAGCATGAGATGGTCTCGTAAGCACCCTTAACTAACGAGCTCAAGAGTACTACCAAGATGATTGTTAGTACTGTCGTGACCATGGCGGCAGCAATAACAGCGATCAGGCAACACTAGTTAGTCTCAGAGAGAGAGAGAGAGAGAGAGAGAGAGAGATATTGAGCTCTCCTCAGGACCACCAGCAGAGCCACCCGAATATGCAGGTTCCATCTTCCGACCATCTCCAGGTCGTGTTGTCGGCCAAACATATAGCTCCCTCTAGCGGAATTCATGCTCTCTTGGTCCGCGACGAGGAGACACAGGATCTCGTGATTCTCCTGGAACTTGGGCTCGTTGTAGATCCTCACGAAGACGGAGAGGTCCTGGGAATTTTTTCGAAAGTGCTCACCACCAACTTCTAGTGTTGAGGCAGAGGACGTCACTTGCACAGGGAGGAAAGAGAGAAGCCACCGATCCTCTTCTGACCCTCTTTTCTCCTCCACCCCGCTTTCTTCTTGCTCTCCATTCTTTTTCTCCGTTTCGTTTTAGAAGGTTCAATCGGGATAGTCGCAGTAGTCAACGCCCCACTCTTCCTCCGTGATATGTTTAGAACAGCCCACTAAATCGTGAGAGATGTTTTCCGTCGGGACTTCCTCTTCTTTCCCATCTGCTGAAGCTCCCTTACTCGGTTTTCTAGTTGAAGAACCTTATTCCCTTGGTGCACCAACAATGAATTCAAGTTTTGAGCTCGGTAAGAAGGACAGATGGCGCGAATTCTGATTGAGGATAGACCCATCGTTCCCGATCGTCGCTTTCGATTCAGTTGAGACGAAAAGGAGGGATTTTCACTTCTGGGGATTCCTTGAATCTTCGGCTAGAGTGACGCGGGCATGAATTTGACGAGCTCCGCTATCAGCCAGATCTGCATTCTACCTTGCGTCGATAGAGAGAACGGAGAAAGGAGAGATCCCCCCTTTTTGCTGGCACAATGAGCCCCATTAAATGTATAGAAGCCCATTTGATAATGGATTTTCTGTGATTGGGCCTCAATGAATTCCCAAGAACTCCCCATGCGGTTGGGCCGGCATCAAACTCCATCCTTTCGTGATTAGAATAGACAACATTCGGGAAATTAGCAACGATCAAACTCCACTCCCGTCATAGCTGAACAAACCAACCGTGCACTTGGAGCTCAAACTTCGACAACGAGCCACCAGTTAAATGGTGGATATTGGCACTGAATCTGGCCCAAATCCCTCCTACAGCATCCTGCAAATAACCCCACCGCCTCCAACGAGAGCCCATGATATGTGTAAACAGTTAGGGTTATATTCCAATAAACCAAAACCCTACTCGGCATTTTATCGAATACCATGCGAGCCTGCACAATGTCACCGTGTTTCACATGCATGTTGACGAGCGAGTTGAGCACGAAGCAATCGTAAACGAAACTGGTACGAAACGCGTGCTTGTGCACTGCCTCGCCAGTTCGAATAGACCCGATTCCAGCACCGGCCTTCAGAACACAGAGGAAAGTATAGCGGCCAGACTTCATACCGTCTTTCTCCATTTGAAAGTGAAGCGCGAGGGCGTCCTCATACTGACCTAACTCGGCATGCTTCAAGGTGAGCGAGTTCCAAACGAGGGCTGACGCGTCCCGTTTAGACATTTAGTCAAACGCCTCGTGGGCATCGCCGGCGCGGCCGTTTGCGGTGTACAACTGCAGGCGCTTCAACGGCAACCCAATATTCTTCTTCAACAGATTTGTGGGTATCAAGCAGTGAACACGAACGTCTTGATCGGGGGCTCGTAACTCGTAGCAAGCTTCAAGAACAGCAGCGAAGGTTCTGACATCGATGGTGACGCCTCTGGCTCTCGAGGCTTCAAGGTCGTTGACCACCTTGGATTTGCGGACTCGCTTATTGGGTCTGCGTTGGTTGATGGTCCGGTGAATTTCTTGCAAAACAGGGTTTCGAGAACTACTGCTTCATCTTCTTTGCTCTTGAAACCGAACCTCAGATACGGGCTCTTTTCTGTGTGGAAGAGGATCGGCGATTTGGCTTTGACGGTAGAAGGTGGTTCACACTATTATAGTCACCGTAGACAATTTCAGGGGGGGACGTAAATGTAAGGTGGGGAAACGAAAGCCTCGATGGAATTCCAGAAATTGTGGAGATGAACTGGACGACGGAGAGGATCAAGTGACAGCTTGGTGTTGCAGGTGGCAGTTCAAGATGAAGTCTGGCCGAGATGAAAACGAGAAGAAGACCAACAGAGGGAGAAGAAAGAAGTCGAGCGAGTAGGGGCAGCTAGTCCGTGATTAGGGCTGGTGGTGGCGTAAAAACAACGCAGCTAGATGGCAAAAATGAAGTGAGGTGGAATGCTAGCATGACGGAGAACGATGACGACGCGGTGGCAAACGACTCACGCCGGCGACTAGATGGAGTGACCATCAATGGTGGAGGTGACCTCAAGAGGAAATCCAAACCTCCCCTTTGCTCTCCAGAATGTCCGTGCCTCTCCCCTCCCGCTTAGAAGACTCTCTCCCATAGTCAGATTCCTCGAAATTCTCCTCGAGTAGACAGGTCAGCCCCTCTTTTTCTCCTTTCGCCGACAATATCATGAGGTCCACCGAAAGTATCCCCACTAGAGCTCTCCACTCAGCCTGACATTTTACGTTTGGGAAGTTAGAATAATGCTCCTCTCGGGCCCACTCTCCACGATGCGGTCTTCCACTGTCTTTGTTTATTCTTAAGTTGAGATGAACTTTGGCAATCCTCGAAGTAAAGCTCAGCTGGCCGTAATTCATCAACCGTGAGTCTCCCTTTTATCATGGACCAGCCAAATTCATTGAATTGCCGCGCAAATTTTTGCTTCGGCGGAGGCTTTCCTCGAAAGTCTAAATTACCCTCCCTTCACAAATCTCAGAACAACCTAGCCAGTAAGGCCTCCGTTCACCAAATACGTTAATTCTTGAGAACACCGCGCGAAATCGACCCTGCACGTTCTACCAGCAATTCATGCGAACGTGACAATGCGGCATAGAGAGACGCTTCAAATATTGAATTCGGAAATGCGGACGTAATAATAATAATAAAAAAAAAATGCGCCGTCAGGTCGTTGAAAAATTTGGATTATTAGAGGACAATGTCACGACTCCTAAAATGTAAAAATCAAAAATTACATGGCTAAAATGAATTTTCTACAATGTTTTCAATTAATCTAAAAATGAGATTAACAAAGTAATTCATGTTCTAAATTAATTTTTCTAGATTTTCTTTGGCCAACATGAAGAGAAAATTAAGAGAAAAATATTGACTATTTATTCATATTTTTGTGGCCTCAAATGCAATTTTATTTTCAAATATTTTTCTAATTTCTAAAAAATATTTAAAAATGCAAAAAATATGAAAAATTATTTTTTTGTTCAAAAATGGTTGCCTAGGCTTGACCAAGGCTTCCAGAGTTGATTTTGCAATTTTTTCATTTTTTTTTATGGATTTTCTATTAATTTTCGAAAATAAAAAATATCAAAAAATACTAAAAATATGAAAAATTATTTTTTGGTCAAAATTGGTTCTCTAGGCTTGGCCAAGGTCCCCAGAGTTGATTTTTTAATTTTATGAATTTTTATGAATTTTTTATTATTTTTTTTAAAAAAGAAAAGATAATTAAAAATCAGGTGTCAACAAGTACCAACCAAGTGTAGTCATGGGTAAATTATGCAATGTCTGAGCATTTTTAAGGCAAGTAAAATGAAGCAATGACTTGCGATAGTTCTATGAAAAAACTCATGCTTTTGCTATTTTGATGTTCAAGAAATCTCAAGGAATTGGGGGACTATGGATTGCCCATACATAAAGGGAAGTGCACATAAGATCAGTCAACTGAGGACTCAAGATGCTCTAACCGTTCATCAAAGATGACTATCATGTCTATCGTATGCTTCCGCAAGAAAGAATAGCATGAGATAGAAAAGACATACTTCCTTTTGCATGTCGAGGTTTGGCCATCAATTTGCCCATTTTCCATCGAATTGGATCATTTTAGAATTCAAAATTGCCCCTGAACATGCTCTAGTTGGGAGTTTGACTTTGAGATTTGGCAAATAGCCATTGCTTCCATCAACCCTATGAGGAGGAATAGAGAACGTCATTTTCAGAATGATTAGGCCTAGTGAGAGATACTCCCTTTTGAGATCGGGATGCGTTGGCTTTGTCTTACTTTCCGTCAACTAATAGGACATGGTCAAAGGATCATCTTTCCTGGCTAATGGCTTAATGCACAGGTTGGTGCTTGCCCCTTGAATATTCTCGAAACATCTAATAAAGGAGTCAAAAAGACAAATAGGCTTTGAGCACACAACATTTTTTGAAAATTTTGCAAAACATTTGGGTTTTGGAAGACCTTAGGATCAAATATCTCAAAGAAGCCCAACCCTCAGTGGTTACCATCCATGACAAAAAAAAAATTGTTGGTTATCATGATCGGGTTAGTTGGTATTGTTGAAATCAACCATCTTATTTTTTAGAAAATTTTTAAAAAATTCATAAAAATTAAAAAAATTGAAAAATCAACTTTGGGGACCTTGGCCTAGCCTTAGGAACCAATTTTGTACAAAA
This sequence comes from Psidium guajava, assembly GCA_016432845.1. Lineage (NCBI taxonomy): Eukaryota > Viridiplantae > Streptophyta > Magnoliopsida > Myrtales > Myrtaceae > Psidium > Psidium guajava. The sequence goes on from CM028225.1 coordinate 17,323,015, forward strand.
AATAATTTTTCATATTTTCAGTATTTTCCTGCATTTTATTTTCAAAAATTTATAAAAAAAATCAAGAAAAAATCATAAAATTGGAAAATAAATTTTGGAAGCCTTGGCCTAGCCTAAGGAACCAATTTTGAACAAAAAATAATTTTTCATATTTTTCGCATTTTTAATATTTTTTAGAAATTAGAAAAATACTGGAAAATCAATAGAAAATAGCATTTGAGGCCACAAAAATATGAAAAAATAGTCAATATTTTTATTTTAATTTTTTATTCATTTTTTCCAAAGAAATTTTGAAAAAATTAATCTGGAAATGGGGTTTCCTTTGATGATCGCATTTTTAGATTAATTGAAAAAAAATTCTAGAAATTTCTTTTTAGCCCTGTACTTTTTTATATTTGCATTTTTGGAGTTGTGTCATCCTCCATTTTCCAAAATTAAAATCCAGTCCAAAAATTCACTGAATTGTCAGATTTCGCGCAAAAGGACCAAAGTGTAATTTGGACTTTTTCAATTTAGTCCCTAAAAATGCATAAAATGCAATTAAAAATTTTCTAGGGACTAATTGAAAAATCAGGGCACCTCACCCGATAGTTTTTCACCTGATGAATCCATTGGTGACGTCAATTTTTGCAAAAAAGGCCATCAAGACTCTGGATTTCGCAAAATGGACCTTAGGGTCAAAACCAAAAGTTGGGGTTTTCATGCAAATGCCTCACAAAATTTGGGGAAAAATTCCTTTTTAGACATAATTAATACTCCAGAGTCTAATTTCGAGGTTTAATTGCTCAAATTTTGAAATTTAGGGGGTCAATTTTCCAATTTTCCCTAAACCGGGTCTGCCGGGTCGGACGAAACCCGACCCAGCAACCCGATTAAGCTTTCTTCTTCCTCCTAACGCACGTGCTTCTCCTATTCTTCAAGATGGGGTGAATTCGTTTGGGAACCAATAGAAAACATTGGTTCAGTTAGGGGTTTTTGGAGTAGATTAACAGAGGCTCAGTGGGTATAAATGACGGGGAGAACGCAGAAAGATCACACAGAGACATACAAATACCCACAGGCAACGAATTGAAGAGAGAGAGAGTAGGAGAGAGAGAGAGAGAAAGCGAATTTCTCTAGAGGTGCTCTGCGTCGTCGCCATTGGAACGCAAGACCGAGGGCTTTGAGGTTTGCTCTATCGTGATATGCGACACAACAGGCCTCGCTGTTGCCACCTTAAGCTCCTTGACGCTACAGGCGACGCACCGAGCTCCATTATTCGCCATTTGCCTGCCGAAAGAGGTGCGTTCCATGTCTGAGTTTGAGCTTGGTCATCCATGGTCGAGCTTTATTCATTCATTTTTATTACTTGAAGCCTGCTCCAATCTTTTCTGCACACCTTTCTGAGTTCGTCTATGTCTTTCTTTTTCATCTTCGTTGCATAAACTTCTGTGTCGACCTCCAAACCATGTTCGGCCTGCGATGAGCTTGTGAGCTCGCTCAACGCAAAAATCGAGTCAATCCAGGCGCCAGGTAAGCTTTCTCATGCTCGTGCGGTGTTTCCTGTTGATTTCTATGATCTATTCGGCGTTAGATTTGGCTAAGGCAAATTCTCGCCGGAACTCAGCTCCGGCCAGAGGTAGTTTAGGTCAGTCATGATGTTAGTCTGGTCTGAGTTGGGATATTTTGGTCGTTTGATTGTTAGGAATTGAACCGCGCTTGAATCGCAAGATTTACCTACGAAATCAAGTCGGAATGGACCTCCGACGAGGCGCCGGCGTTGGAACGCCGGTGCTGATCGTCTTCTCCGGTGGAGAGGTTGACCAGGTCAACTTCTGTTGACCTGGTCAATGCTAACGTGGTGCTGACGTGGCTCGCCACGTCAGACGCCACGTCAGCAGGTCGTTGCAACTGAATGAACGGAATAACAAATTTAATTGAACGATCCCGATTAAAACACGTGTCGCGATTGTGGATTTTTCTGATAATAAAACGGTAATTTGAATTTTATAATTGTTTAGGAAATTAGAAATAATGGACGGCCAGGATTGAATCTCTAGGTTAGATCAGGGCTGTAGATTTAGTAAGAGTAATGAATAGTTAGATCAAATCTTACACGTGGAGAAGCCTTAGTCGTAGGATCAAAATCTTAGGCGGGAAAATGAAAATAGAATAAAAATCTAAAAAATTTTCGAAAACTCAAAAAATTCTGCCTAAAACTACATCGTTTCACTACTGGGTATACAGTGTGGGCCATGGGCCAGGTCGATTTAGTGGGCCGGGTCCATTTGACGCGGTCCGTATAACACATAAAAATAATAAAAAATTATAAAAAATATCATAAAGAAAATTTCAGAAAATCTAAGAAAAAAAATAAAAAAACACAAAAATAGAAAATTCAGAAAATCAACAAAAATTAAAATATAGAAAATTAATAAAAAGTCCAAACGGTGTCATTTTAGGTCTATAGTTTTAGGTTCGGGCCTTCGGGTCGGATGGGCCGGGTCTACCCGACCCGGTCCGGAAAATTAGAAATTAAAAAAATAAAAAAATAAAAAAATAAAATATATAGAAAATAAGAAAATGAAATAAAAAATAAAAAGGCTAAAAACATAAAAAAAATTACAAAAAAATTCATAAAAAGTCTAAAAATATAAAAATTTTAGGAAAATTCGAGAATAAAAAATAGTAATAAAAGAAATAATAATGGAAAATAAATAAATAAATTAATAATAATAATAATAATAATAATAATAATAATAATAATAATAATAATAATAATAATAATCTTAGGAAATTCATAGAAATTTTAGAAAAATTTGAAAATTTTTTAGAAAATTTAGAAAATGGTCGGGAAAATAGGGAAAAATCTAGAAAATCAAAATAAAAATTCCAAAAAATATAGGAAATTTTCAAAAAAAATGGAAAATCCATAGAGAGTCTTAGAAAAGTTTGAAAATTCCAGAAAAATTCTAAAAAAATCTAAAAAAATTGAAAAAAAATCCAGAAAATTTTTCAGAAATTGTGAAAATTAGGGAAAAACCACATTCAACTGGTTTGACCTATTTTCACTTTTTTGGACTTCTTGAGCCTTTCAAAAATAACCATTTTGCCCTCCTGGTCAACTTGACCCAAATCATTTTAAATCACCTTTGAACTCAATTGGCATGTCTTTTAAGCTTCTGGGATTCCCCTTGACTTGATTTGACTTGATTTGACGTGATTCTTCCCTGATTTGATTCTTTGATTGCGCATTTATTTTCATGATTGTGATTGATAGGATAGATATTCCTATTTGCGTGAACCTATTAGACTCTTAGAACCTACCTTACCTAACCTCGCCTGCATGAATTCCTTAGATTAGGAAGTCGACGTAACTAAGTCCTCGAATCCATTTCTCTGATTTTCGCAGAATCGAACGATCTCTCCCAATCATTTGATAGGGTTCCCAATCATACCCTCCAATAAATGATTGTGGCGACTCCTATGGCATGCATACTGATCATATGTCACCCGACCACATTAAGGTCGATCTCAATTTAAAACTTTCTGACGCGATTTGGTATGGGCCTGGGAGAATCCGAGCTAAACTCTGACTTCAAAATGGGCATAGTAATCCATAAGCCCCCCCTTCGGAAGGGTTGCGATAAAGTAGCGACTCCGTTGGGGACTCAGTTCCAACCCATTGGAGGACTTGAGCCGATTAAAAAATTGAGTGTTTTCTAACACATTTTCCTGTAGGCGCTCTTGAAGGTGAGGTACGTATGTTAACCATCGTATTAAATGTTTTTGCAGATGGGAGAAATAAGGGGTGGAGTGTTTGTTGACTCTGTTTTCTGCAGGTTGGAGTTTAGGAATGTATGCTTGTGAATGTGATTATAGAAGCAGTGTTTTGATATAAACTGCTGTGCATGCCTTGCATATCTGGCGATCACGACACCTTGCACATACCTGCGGTCAAACCCGTACTGCAATCACCTTTTAGGATTACCTCAGATAGAGAAAGGGTGCGAAGGGATCTTGTGTTTGATAGCACTTGAGACTCTCGTATCCGTTCCCGCTAACTATCCTGATTGGCGATCTCCAACCCTCTTGGGCGGGTGCTCTTGGGGGGGAATTAGCTTCATCTAGATCGTGGGAGCCTTGGCCTTAGGTTCCATACCCGCGCGCTCGATTTTAAAGTCCAACCCTCACTTGTTTCATGTGCATATCTGTGGACGGTTGGTATACCTAAAACCAAGCATTAAATCTCTCTTTGGGTATGGTTGGTAAGTTTGTTCCTTTTTCAAATTTATTCCTTTTTATATACATGTACGTTCAATTACTCACGACATACACACGTTCATATTTCTTTTCATCGAGTATAGCACCACACTCTCATGCAAGTGATTAAATTTAATGCCAACCCTAAGACAGAATGTCGATGTCTCGTATCGCCGCCTCAGACTTGGAACCTTTCCGCCACGAGAAGAAGGTGGTATGGCCTACTCCCGACACTAAGTTCCACCTCACCCAGTTCTTGCACGGACGAGAGCTCATCGGGAGAAATTTAGGATCACCTGGTGATTGTTATGCTAGTTTCCACATATACAACATCAATCTGAAGAAGGACACAGAAAAGTTCCTGAAATCCTACCGCGAGACTCAAAGGCAGATCCGCAATCGTCAAGTCAGGGAAAGGCGTCTCCGAGTGAAGAAGGAACGCATCGCCAAGGAGAATAGACCTATGACAGCACCCTGGGAGAAGAAGGGGCATCGTCCCGCCATTAGGACTCGCCTGAAACGCAAAACTCTGAAGAAGAAGCCTAAAAATGAAGAAAGCACTAAGATACCACCTACCGGTGAAGAATACGTGGAGGTAGGACCGTAGCTCAAAGGAACTTTAGAAATGGAGCTTTGAAGATCAAGTATGAAAGGCGTTTCTTTTACGACGATAGTATCACATTCCATTGGTTTTTACTTCCAGTTTTACTTTCAAGTTTTTAGATATCATGTATAGGGCCCTTTCATCAGTATCCCTACCCTATCCTTTCCCTTAGATACACATGTACTAAGGATCTATATCAGTTGTATGCTTTCTATTTTCGTCGTAATCAATGGATGTGATGTTGGCATTACTTTTAATCACTTGAATGACCCTTCTCGATTGTATAATTCTCTTGAAGTGAAATATCAATTAGACCTCTTATTCGATCACATTCAAATCAAATGAAAGATTCTAACTCTTATTTCACCTAAGTAGAAATATGCAATTGAGAAGGTTCATGCATCACTCATGGCATTTGCATTATGCATTTTGCACTTTTAGTAATCCATGCCAATTGATTTTTCAAAATATCATCTCTAGATTTTAGAACTTGATGGGAAAAAGAGACATCCAAGTGATCCCCGTCCCCAAGGACGAGCTCCAGGCTTGGTGGAACAACCTCAACGAAGCGAACCAGACATTTGTCAAGAAGAAGCTGGGATTTTTGTTGGAGTTAATGCAAGTGCAGTGCTAAGTCTCCCTCATCCAGGCTTTGGCTCATTTTTGGGACCCCGACACCATCACTTTCAACATAGAAGGACTAGAGTTCGCACCAACATTGAAGGAGTACAACGCCGCCATCAGGGTTAGTTTTACCAATCCTCGTCTCGTACAGCCACCCATAGGAGTTGAACCCACGAGTGTCTTAGCCGAGTTTTTGGATACCAGCCTATCTGAGATTTTACCTATCCTCAAAAGCAATTCGGGTAGGTTCCCTTTATCGTTCATCGTAGAAAGTTTCTCTCGCCTTCCGGTAGGCAAGGGAAGCAAGTCTGGTAAGGTGTTCATATTAGCGTTCCTTAGTTTTATCTTATTCCCTATCTCTCCCGTCACTTTCGACCCAACAATGTCGGTAATTGCTAGACAAGTTTGCTGCGGGTGGGACTATTCCAATCTCATTCTAGCCGAGACCATCATCTCTCTCAACCACTACAGAACCCGAGGTAAGGGCATCTTCCAAGCCTCATCCGAACTCCTTTATATGTGGTTCACCTCACATGTAAAGAAATACCATCTCCGTATGAGCTTTAGAGAAATTAACCAATATACTCATCCAATCAAATCTTTCATCCAAAACCAATCCAAAGTCACCAAACGTTCATTTACCGAATGGAGAGAGTTCTTCGAAACCCTAGAGCCAAGACAGCTCCGATGGCGACTTAGGTGGCCGAGACTCTCTAAGATACGTCTCACTTGCAACAACGGAGATTCTGTTTCTTTGCTAGGCATTACCGGCGGGACAACATACTATCCACTCCGTATTGTCAGATAGTTTGGAGTCCTACAAGAGCTTCCCCCACCTTAGAGACTGGGGACCTTCTCATTTGACATACCATCAGGCGTGCTATCAGAGGAGATCAAGGAGCAGCTCATGGCCAAGGTGAAGCATATTCAGGAGAGCTTAAATAACTCTCCACTGCAAGATATTGAATGGCCCGACTCTTTAGAAGGGGAGATGGATATTTACAGGGCCTCACCAGATTATATTCAGTACTTTAAGCCAATCAGACGCAGTTTTGTGAAGCCTTATATGCCAGAGTACATAGTGCCTTATGTACCGGGAGTGGAGCCATATATACCGGAAGACTTGGGATCGCCGCCTTAATCCGAAGATGAGGAAACCCATAGTTGGGAGCCAGATCTTCTGGAAGAAGTCGAAGAGACCTTAGCTTCGAAGCGCCTCAAACTTGGATAGAGAGGAGTTCCCATCGAGATTAGGCCATATCAGCATCTCATGTTTAGTTTGAACGCTCTTAGAGAGCCTTTTCTTTTGTAATAAGACATATTCGGATATAGTTTATACATATCATGGCATTTTTAGTCCAGTTCTCAAAAACTATTGGCGTGGATTACGCTTCTCTTAATTACATGCTTTCTAGTGCGTACTAATGAAAAGAATTTCTCTTGCGAGGCCAAAGGCTCGCATCGCAATTCTTTCCTTCATTAACCACGTGAAAACATGGAATTAACTGGATTAAGTATTTTCTTAACCGTGATATTCGCCACTCTAACTTCTTTATGATAAAAACAGGTAGTCATTAATCACAGAATCTACAAGAAGCCGTATTAGAACCCGTTTGAGAACAAGGATGGAACACGAGGAGCTGAGCCCAAGGGTTGTCAATCTTGAAACCCAAATGACCTCCGTAATCTCAATGTTCGCTGTGATGAGAGCCATGATGATGGCTGCTCAAGAGAAGACTACCCATGTGCATGAGCAGGCAACTTGTCCATCCTCATCCAACATTTCAGATGAGATCCGAACCCCTAAAGAAGACCAGAACATTAGAAGCAAACAGAGTACGCCTGCTGAGTTAACACCTAAAGCTGCGCTAATAATAGTAAACCCGGATAAGGAGAAGGCGAAACTTGCTGTTAAAGCAGGGGAAGGGGCTAGAAGACTCGCGAAAATAGAAGAATATCTCAGCAGTCAAGGCTACGAATTAGCCCGTTTCGATAAGATTTCCCCGTTCGCTAAGATAGAGGTTCCAGCTGGCTATAAGGAACCTGAGTTCGTAAGGAAATACAATGGGACAGGCTGTCCCCGAGCTTACTTGAAATATTACCTACGTAAAATAGTGCATTATTCCGACTACGTCCCATTATTAATGAATACATTCCAAGAAAGCCTGTCTGGCGCGGCTCTGGCATGGTTCATCGAGCTCGATCTGGAGGATTACGACAGTTGGGAGGATCTAGCTGAAGATTTCCTACACCAGTACAAATTTAACACGGCCACGGTGCCGACAAGAGAAGACCTGTTAAGAACCCTGGAGGGGAGGAATGAGTCGATGCGTACCTTCGCCCAGAGGTAGTGGGCGATAGCTACCCAGGTGAAGCCGGCCATTCCGGAGGAGGAGTTGGTAGATTTATTCCTGAAGACATTACCTCTTGAATACTTCGAGAAGCTTAATACCTCGGGCTATCAAACTTTCGCACACCTCATCAAGGTGACTGAGCGCCACGAATGGGCCTTACGGGAGAAGCGTGTACCTGAGCCATCGTTCAGACAGCAGTTCCCAGCTAGAAGAGAGCGAGAGAATGTAGGCGATGTAGCCTTTGTACCGAACCCACTGAAACCTAGGAAGTTTCAAGAATCTGTCCCCACCCAAGGAAGCACGTTAGGATTGGCCCCGAGAAAATTTCAAGCCAAGAAAAAAGCTGCTCCATCTTTCACGCCGTTGCCCCGGCCACTATTGAAATTGCTGCCTATGTTACCGGAGGGGCGTTTGGTCGCTAAGGAACCCCCAAGGCCAAATCCACCAAGGTTCCTAGGGTTCGATGAAACTCAGTCATGTGCCTACCACATGGGCGAGAAGGGGCATAATGTAGATAACTGCCTTACACTCAAGTACCGGGTGTAAGCATTGATAGACGGAGGGATGTTGGAGTTCGACTGTTGACACTTGATTTTTGGCGAATTTTATTTTCAAATTTTTTTTAGAAAATTCATAAAAATTCATAAAATTGAAAAATCAACATTGGGGACCTTGGTTCGGCCTAGGAAACCAATTTTGAGAAAAAAAAATAATTTTCTATATTTTTAGTATTTTTCTGCATTTTATTTTCAAAAATTCATAAAAAATCAATAAAAAGTGAGAAAATTGTAAAATGAATTTTGGGGACCTTGGTTTGGCCTAGGGAACCAATTTTGAGCAAAAAATAATTTTCCATATTTTCAGTATTTTTCAGTATTTTATTTTCAAAAATTCATTAAAAAATAAATAAAAAGTGAGAAAATTGTAAAATCAACTTTGGAGACCTTCGTTTGGCCTAGGGAACCAATTTTGAGTAAAAAATAATTTTCCTTATTTTTCGTATTTTTAATATTTTTCAAAAATTAGAAAAATATAAAAAAATATTAATAAAAAAATAGTATTTGAGGCCAGAAAATTACAAAAAAATATTCAATATTTTTATTTTAATTTTTCCTCCATTTTGAGTAAATAAATTTTGAAAAATTTAGTCTGTAATTTAGAGTTTCTTTGTTAATTTTATTTCATAATTATTTAATTAATTTCTAGAAATTTCATTTTAGCTCTATAATTTTTAATTTTTGCATTTTTGGATTCATGTCATCCTCCTCTATTTTTCAAAATTAAAATGCAGTCCAAAAGCCCACAGAATTGCCCAATTTCACTAAAAAGGACCAGAATGTAATTTTTGATTTTTCAAATTAGCCCATAAAAACACTTAGGGCCTGCATGGTAATCATTCTGATTTTCTGATTCTGTTCCCTGGAATAGTAAAGAATGAGAATCATGTTTGGTAACGCAAATAATTCTGATTCTGATTCTGTTCCAAGAATCAGTTTTGGAGAATCAGAATCACTTTTAGAGCAAAATCCAGAACCAAAAAAAAGTTGGTTCTGAAATTATAATCACTTTTGAGAATCACAAAACAGAATGAAATCTTACATCTCTCACTTTTTCCTTTCGGTTCTCTCGTCACTTTTCTCTCAACCTAATAAAAATAAAAATAAAAAATTTCGAAAAAAATTGAAATTTTTTTAAAAAATCACAAAAATTTTAGGAAATTCCTAAAAATAGAAGAAACTTAGATGAGACTAGTTTGACCTCATTTTCATAATTTTGGACCTAATTTCCTAGATTTCATAGATTCACCCTTCTACAAAAAATATCGCAGAAGATGAAGGCATCCAATGTGTGGATGGTAACATATATACTCGTAGCTGTGCGTCACAAAATGTGACCATCTGCACGTGGAGCTGGAGCCAAACACCCACTTGAATTTAGGATAGAAGTTGCAAAATGATAGTGAAGGACTTGTATTTCGTATTAAGGAAGATAATTTTGTTTTTTTTTTCAATGATAATTTGATTGTTCGACTGTTATGTTTGTATGTATTTGGACAACGTAACATTTAAAGAAAAAAATGAGTCCTTAATATGGGAACGTGTCCCATGCTTTAATCGAACTTCAAATGTCATGTATTAAAATTTATGTTGCATTTATTATGACACGCTAAAAAATATAAATGTATTTTAAATTTTTTTAGTGTGCATTGAAAATTAGTCTTCAATTTAGAATAAAATTTTACAAAGTAATTACATAATTATTTGGCTTAAATGAAAAAATTAAGAAAAGCAACAGTTTTTCAAAACAGAAATTTTGTGCAGTTATCAAACGCATTTCCGGTTCTTTAAAACTCATTCAAGAACAGAATCAGAAAAAGTCATTTTAATCAAAATCAGTTTTTCGGAACAGAATGGTTACCATGCAGGCCCTTAAAATGCAATTAAAAATTTTCTAGGGACTGAATTGAAAATAGGGCGACGTCACCCCCTTGATTTTGGCCTCCTGAACCCATTGGTGATGTTAATTTTTGTAAAAAAGGCCATCTAGAGTTTGGAATTTGCGAAATGGATACTTGGGTCGAATTTAGAAATTGGGTTTTTATACTAATTCCTAGGGAAATTGGCATGAAAATTCATTTTCTAGTAAATTCAATGCCATAGAATTCAATTCTGGGTTTAATTCGCTTAAATTTGGCTTTTTAGGGGTTATTTTGAGTGGATTTAGTCAACCGGGTCAGTCGGGTCGGGTCGGATCCGACCCGATAACCCGGTCAACCCATTTGAAGTCCACAGAACCAAATCTGGTTCTTCCCCTTTCACGCGAAAGAAACTCAAAAACAAGGGAGATCCTAACCGACATATTTGACAAGATGCTAAGGGATTCTGGGGTAGTTTAGGCGAAGATTTGAATGGAATTGGGAGCAGACAATCTCGGGAAGGTTACGCTACTCAAATCGAGTTTAAAAGGGGGTGGAGAGCTTGAGTTTGAGGGGGACTTTCTCCGAAGCAAAAAAATTGACTGTAATCTCCCAATTAGAGCAATTTGGAGGAATTCAAGGTGTGAAATTACTACGAGAAGATTGCTCAAGTCCATTGGAGTCGGCCTGTACCAGTTTCAAAACTCGCCGTTGCTCAGAAAGGTGGGTTGCAAATTCAAGCTTCGTTCTGCGCTCTAATGGTGGATTCATAATCCGACCATAATTCTTGCGATTCTCTTGTGCTTTTCACTCCCCACACATCATTGAGCATGTTCGTATTTCATTTCTGCATCAATTACGCATGAGCGTTTCTATCCAAAGCCTCCAAAATTCGTCAGATTGTCGCGACTTGGCCAGCTTAATCTGGCAATCCAGAGTTCAATCAGAACCCGAGGTAAGCATCCTAAACACCCTGAGATGCTCCTCTGCGAATTAATTTGATGGTTAGGGTCGAGTTAGCTTGATTGATTTTCCCATACTCGTCTATGTGTGAGCATCGATTAGGGCGTTTTAACCGTTAGATCCTGTTCATGCTCGTGTATGATAATCTGGAGTGAAGGGCGAGTCTATTAGCATCGAGAATAGGTTAATCGGAATCGATCTCGCCGTTGGATCGTCACTGGCGGTTCCTGGCCGTTCGTCCGGTGTTAGCCTGAGGAAGAAGACGATGCACAGTTAGCATGCCACGTGGGTATTCTGACCAGGTCAAAGGCCACGTGGCTACTTAGTCAGCCCGGCCATAATAATCTGGGATGAACAATAAAAATAAACAAACGGTGAGGATCGAGTCTCACTCAATCTTGACCGTAGGTCTAGTATGGAGCATGGACGATCAGGATGTTGACACGTGGTGAGTCCTAGGCTGTAGGATTAGAAGCAGGCAGAATTTAAATAAAAATAGAATAAAAGATAAAAAAAGTTTAAAAATTTTCAAAAATTCTCCCTAAAACTACGTCATTTTTGGCGTCGGGTTGTTTATTCAGATTTTGGGTCGGGTTCAAGCTAGTGGGCCGGGTCAATACGGCCCGGTCCGTATAACAAAAGTAATAAAGAAATTCAGAAAATTAAACAAAAAATTTAAATTATTAGAAAACTCAGAAAATCAATAAAAACAAAAAAAAGTAGAAAATTAATAAAAGTCAATTCGGCGTCGTTTTAGGTCAATCGGGCCGGGTCGACCCGACCCGGCCCGGAGAATAAAAGGAGAATAAATAAACACATTAAGAAATAAAAATAAAAATAATAAAAATAAGAAATAAGAAATTATTTAAAAAATTTTCAAAAAAATCATAAAAAGATTCCTAAAAATGAATAAATTTTTTTTCAGAAAATATAGAAAAATGTCAAATAAAGGGCAATAAAATAAAAATTCGAAAAATAAAAAATAAAAAATAGTAAAATAAAAAATCCATAAGAATCATAAGAAATTTTCAAAAATGAGGGGAAATTTAAAATAAATGAATAAGTGGAAATAAAAAAATTCAAAAAGGTTAAAAATTCAGAAAATTTCAAGAAATACAAAAATAAGGAGTAGGAAAATAATAATAAAATCACAAAAATTCTGGAAAATTCTAATGAAATTTTGGAAAATAAAAAAACCCTGGAAAAATTCAAAAAAATCCCAAAAACCCCCTAAAAAAATAGAAAAGTCCTTTGGAAAATTATAAAAAAATTTTAGAAAACCTCAGAAAATTCAAAAAAAGGGGGAAAATCCAAGAAAATTCTCAAAAAAATTCCTAAGTTAAGAAAAAAACCATACCCAATTGTTTTGACCTCTTTTCATATTTTTGACCTACCGAGCCTCAGGAAATTACCATTTTGCCCTCTTTAGTCCACTTGATCCAAATTTTTTCAAATCACTCTAGAACTTAGTTGGTGTCCTTCCTAGGGTCCTGAGACTCCATTAGGGTCTTATTTGGCTTGTTTCGACTTGATGTGATTCTTTTATTCATTGATTGCGCAATTATTTCTTATGGTTGTGATTGATAGGTTAGCTTTCTCACTCGCATGAACCCCTTAGATTTTTAGGACTCGCCCCATCCAAAAAACACCTGCTTGAACTCCTTAAGATAGAAAATCACTCAATTTAGGTACCGAAAGGGCGTCGATAGTAATACCGACGTAACTAAGCCCCCGAATCTAGATCTCTGGTTTTCGTAGAATCGAATGATCTCTCCCAATCACTCGATAGGGTTTCCAATCATACCCTCCAATAAATGATTGGTGGCGACTCCGATGGCATGCACATTGTTCACATGTCACCCGACCGCACTAAGGTCGATCTCGATTTAAAATTTTCCTGACGCGATTTGGTATGAGTCTGGGAGGGCTCGAGCTAAGCTTAGATTTTGAGATGGGCCTAGCAATCCATTAACTCCCTCAGGATCAGGAAATCTCGGGAGGGTCGCGACAGACTGGCGACTCCGTTGGGGAATTGGTTTTAATCCATTAGAGGACTTAAGCCGATTAAAAATTTGGGTGTTTTCCAACATGTTTTTCTGCAAGCGCTCTTGAAGGTGAGGTAAGTCCACTAACAATGTATTAAATGTTCTTGCAGATAGGAGTTATAAGGGGAGAAGTGATTGCTGACGTATTTTGTGCAGGGTTGGAGTTTGGGATTGTTTGTTTATTTCCTGCAAATTAGAAGCGCTGTTTGATATCAACTGCTGTGCATGTCCTGCATACTTTGAGAATCATGACACCTGCACATACAAGTGCCTAAACCCAAGCCGCGAAACACTCTTCTTAGGTCGCCATAGATAGGGGTCAATATGCAAAGCCCTAGCGTTTGATTGTTCTTGGGTCGACCATATTTGATCCCGCTCGCTATCTAAATTGATGATTCTTCCCACTTGATGTTTGATTGCGCTTGTGGGCAAAGTCGTTGAGTCAGATAGTGGGAGCCTTTTAGGTCCATATCCTGTCCCTTCTTTTATTTTCTAGAGTCAATTCCTCACTTGTCTCATGCGCATGTGAATTGGACGGTTAGTATACCTAAAATCAAGAATAAAAGGGTCTGGTTGGTAAGGCTTTCTTACTTTTAGCTTATAATTCATTTCCATACACTTTAAATTCTATATACCATGCATCTCATACAACATCTCATGAGTGAGTCGTCATCTTAATGATTGGTTTGAAAGCCATTTTTAGGATAGAATGACAATTTTCCACACGTTTTAAATTTTCAGATGTTGTATTTCCGCATCCCCCTTCGTCCTCTTTAGACTCGATGTATTAGGGATCTTTTGGGATGTATTTGCACATTTTTAGATGGGGTTGGCAATGGCTTTCATTCTAATCATTGAGGGGTCCTAGCCAATTGCATAATTTCCTTTGGAAGAAATTTGGATTAAAATCCTCTGACTGACTTCTTTTGGGTCGAATAAGAGCGCTTTAATCCTTATTTGACCGAAAGAAAATATGGAATTGGACTAGTGCATTCACATTACATCTCCATTCATTCTGCATTATAACCTGTGGTAATTAACTTTAGCACATTCTTGCATATTCAAAATAGATGGGGAAATCGGATATTAAGGTCATCCTAGTCCCACGCAAGGAGCTCGCAGCATGGTGGAGCCGTCTCCACCCGGATAACCAGGCTTACGTTGAAGAACGCTTGGGGCGCTTAGTGGATCTCGTCAAGGTCAATTAACAACCTGCCCTCATCCAGGCCTTAGCAAGATTTTGGGATTCAGAGACCATGACCTTCGACTTCCGAGGACTAGAGATTACACTTACCATGGAGGAGTATACAGCCATCATTGGAGTAGAGTTCGATGACCACATTGTGCAGCCAGTGTTGGGAAAGGATTCCACACTAGCCTTGTCTAAATTTCTACGTCTCAAGACCATAGAAATTGAAAAAATCCTTAAATCCAATTCCGGTAGGTTTACCCTCTCATTCCTCTACAACAATTACTCATCCCATCCCTCCCAGTCAAAGCTGGTCTTAAACCAGCTAAAGTATTCATCCTTGCCTTCTTCGCCTTCGTCCTCTTTCCCACTTCCCAAACCACATTCGATCCTTCCATGGTCCATATTGTTAAGTAAGCATGTCACCGCTGGAATTGCTCCTACATGATTCTAGCCGAGACTTTTCTTTCCTTAAACCGTTTCCAATCCACCTAAAGGGGTACATTCCAAGCATCCAATGGCCTTCTTTACATGTGGTTCACCTCACACATTAAAACCTTTAACCTTCGTGTTGGATGCTACGAAATTAGCCGGCATGTCTACCCACTCGGGTCCTTCCTGAAATGCCAGTTCTCTGTCGATAAACTACCTTTCAAAGACTGAATGGAAAGACTAGGAGACTTAGAGCCAACACATCTTCGCTGGCGCCTGACCTGGCCTGGCCTAGGATCTTAGAAGCCCGCATTACAGGAATAGATGGAAACCCTATCCCCTTACTAGGCTGCACAGGTGGAACCGCCTACTATCCTATCAGGGTGGTAAAGCAATTTGGTATGCTACAAGAAGCCCCGCCAGCAGTGCGTCTAGGGATTTTTGCCTTCAACTTACCACGAGACGAGCTCACTAAAGAGACCAAGGCAGCCTACCAGGCCAAGATCGATCTCATCATCCACATCCTGAAGAGCTCCCCACTACAGGACGTGGAGTGGCCAGATTACCTAGATGAGGAGATGAACATTCACCGAGCGTCCAAAGAGTACATCGAGTTATTCAAGGAGTACTGGCAGTCCTTCGTAGAACCATACGTACCCGACTACATCGTCCCGCACCTGCCTGGAGTGGAGTCGTATGTACCAGAGCACATGGGACCACCACCGGCTGAGGAAGACGAAGACCCACATGTATGGGACTTGGATGAATCGGAGGTCGGCGAGGATGCCTTAGCCTCCAAGCGTCGTCGGACTGAATAGACGATTTCCCCATTTGATTTTGTTTTCAATTGTAATGAGTTCATGACATTTTCATTTATCGTGATTTTCTTAAAGTAAATAATTACCACGGGTTATTCACCTTCTTAATAGTATGCTCATTCACGTTTAATGATTAGAAAGACCGTTTGCATAAGGCTAAGGCTCATGATCGAGTCTTTCCTCCCATTAAACACGTATGAGCATAGTATTGAAAAGGGTTTCAGATTTCCGCATTTTCGCGTTGCTCATGGATTCTTGACTTGCTATTTTTAAAACAGGTGAGACTCTATAGTCACGAGGACCTACAGTAAGACGCGTAAACTGAGAATGGAGGAAGAGCTGACTCCCAGAATGGCTAGCCTCAAAAACCAGATCAACATAATGGCTGCCATGATAGCGAAAATGAAATCGATGATGATGGCCGCGCAAGGAAAGTCCTCAAATACACCCGAAGTTAATCCCAGCACGTCTACCGACTCTGACACCAATCAGACCACTAGTACTGAATCTGAGAAAGAAGTACCCCCTAGGGCCCCTCTATTTGTGATCGACCTGGAGAAGGAGAAGAGAGAAAAACCCCCATCCAAGACCGAAGAAGGCGCGAGGAGGCTCGCGAGGAACGAAGAATGCCTGAGTAGCCAAGGCTACGAATTGGCTAGGTTCGACAAAATTTCACCATTCACCAAGATAGAAATCTCGGCCGGGTATAAGGAGCCGGAGTTTGTGAGGAAGTACAATGGGACGAGCTGTCCTCGGCTCACCTGAAATACTACTTGCGCAAGATGGCGCATTACTCTGACTACGTCCCACTGCTCATGAATACATTCCAGAAAAGCTTGGCTAGCGCCGCTTTGGCATGGTTTATTGAACTCGACATGGAAAAGTATGATGGCTGGGAAGATTTGGCGGAAGAGTTCTTACACTAATACAAGTTCAATACGGCTACAGCACCGACCAGGGAAGACTTACTGAGAACTCTGAAAGGAAGAAACGAGTCCATACGCACTTTCGCCCAAAGATGGCGGGCGACAACTACTCAGGTCAAGCCAACCATCCTAGAGAAGGAGTTAGTAGACCTGTTCTTGAAGATGTTACCGCTCGAATATTTTGAGAAGCTGAACACTTCGAGCTGTCAAACTTTCACCCACCTCGTTAAGGTGGCAGAACGACACAAGTGGGCTCTGAGGGAGAAACGCATACCAGAGCCGTCATTTAAATGACTGTATCTAGCCAAGAAAGAGCGAGAGAATGTTGGCAACGTTGCCTTTGTATCGAACCCCTCGAAACCGAAGAAGTTTCCAGAATCCACCCCTACTTAGGGTGGGACGTCAGAACCGGCCCCAAGAAAGTTCGAAGCAAGGAAGAAAGCTCCCTTGTCCTTTACAACACTGCCCCGTCCTCTGTCAAAATTGTTGCCCATGCTGTTGGAAGGGTACCTGGTTGCCAAAGAACCTCCGAGGCTGAATCCGTCGAGGTTCCCTGGATTTGACGAGACCCAGTCATGCATCTACCACATGGGAGAGAAGGGGCACAACGCAGATAACTGCCTCGTGCTCAAGTATAAGGTACAGGCGATGATAGATGGAGGAGTGTTAGAGTTTGACAAGGCGGAACCGAACGTGCAACAAAACCCCTTGCCTGACCACGGGAGAGTGAACGCCATATGGGACGAAGGCGACACGAAAAGACTAGAGGTCGTAGCCGATACAACCAAGCTGCTGGAAGTGTTGGAGTTGGCTGCCACATACCCAGCTGAGAGAGAAACCTCGAGAGAGGAGAAGATAGAGTGCTTAGAGAAATTGGCTACCTTGGGCATACTGGATCGAGCTAGTGGCTTAGTAGCGAATGGCACCCGTTCGAGTGTCGACATATCCTCCAGCGAGTTCAGAATAGAAGCTGACGATGAAAGCTTGGGAGAAACCTCATCTGAACGCTCACCGAACGAAGAACATGTAGCAAGAGAGACCGACGAGGAACTAGACGATGAGGAAGTCCGCCGCAAAAGGGCGCACGAGGCCGACAAGAAGTTTTTGTGAGAAGCTCTCAAAAGAGGAGACATAGTGGATATTCTAGGCCAAGATAGCGGAGGTTATAACTATCGAGTGCTTTATTTTGTCCCGCCAAGCTTCTTCGTTAGAACTGAGGAAGTCGTTCCCAATGGGTGGGGCGGTATCGAAGACCCCAAGATGCTAGCTGACGAAACTGTCCAGAATGTAGCGGAACCCGATCTGTCCAACCCGTTCATAGAAGACACGGTCAATGTCATCCTCGAACGACTTGATGAGGAATCCAACCAGCCTGTATAAAGGGGCCCTTCTTTTCCTTTATGCATTTTAATTCCCGCATAATGTTTTGGTTCCTTAGTAATGCATTTTTCTTTCGAAAAACAAAAAAAGAATACCCTTGGATCTCCGACGTTGGTCCAAGTGGTGAATGCTGTAATGCGGTCCATTTTCTAATAAAAACCCCATGAATTTTGTTGGGGACATGTGGAATAACAAATCGGCCCAATGATGATACTCGGCTTTAAATTTTTGAAGCTTGAGGGCTGATTTGCCATATGATCCCTTGTTTTCCTGAAAAATCTTTTAGGAGAGTGAGGACATCCGATGAGATGAGGACTAGTCCCCCTCCTTTTTCTTCGCTCCTAAAAAATATCGTTTTCAAAACGTTTTTAAAAAATTCATGCATCTTTATTAGTATTAGCAAAACACTGACCATGCTTATAACATTTCAGGCATACCATCCCTCACATGCATAACAGGTTATTATGTGGCTCAGACTGTACTGATGACTTCTTCTACGGGATTGAAGAAGAATGTGATGATGACACCAGTGATGTCAGAAGAGATTGGAGCAGATATGAGGAACATAAACTCCTGACGGCAGAGGACACTGGTACAGTCAATCTCGGAGATTCTGAGAATGTGAAAGAATATCAGGATGTGTTTGCTATCTTCATCTGAAGCGGCTTGGTTTACTAATCTCCTTAAAGAATATCAGGATGTGTTTGCTTGGTCCTATGTGGATATGCTGGGTTTAGAAAGGACCCGAGTATTTCTACTAACGGACCCGAGTATTTTTGCTAAGAAATAAAGGCGTCGACGCACGAAACCGGAGTTATCTAAGAAGATCGAAGAAGAAGTGATGAAACTGTTGAAGGTGAGATTTATTGAAGTGATTGCTTATCCCGAATGGGTCACCAATATTGTCCCGGTGATGAAGAATGACGGAAGAGCTAGAGTCTGCATAGACTACTGCGACCTGAATAAGGCAAGCCCGAAAGATGACTTTTCTCTCCCACATATTGATATCTTGGTCGACAGCACCGCGGGTTTCGAGATGTTCTCGTTCATGGATGGATTTTCTGGATACAACCAGATCCTTTTAAAGGAGGAAGACAAGGCCAAGACATCGTTCATAACGCCATGAGGCACCTTCTGTTATAAGGTTATGCCTTTTGGCTTGAAGAATGCAGGGGCAACCTACCAAAGGGCTACGGTGGCTCTATTCCACGATATGATGCATAAGGAGATAGAGGTGTATGTCGACGATATGATCGCGAAGTCTAAACCTGGAGACGATCACGTCCAGATACTAAGAAAGTTATTTGAATGACTTCGGAAGTACAGATTGAAGCTAAAGCCCGCTAAATGCATATTTAGGGCACCGTCAGGAAACTTCTTGGGTTCGTGGTGAGCAACCAGGGAGTAGAGATCGATCCTTCCAAAGTCAAGGCGATATTAAACCTCGATAGCCCCATGACAGCTAAAGAAGTGAGAAGTTTACCGGGGAGACTAAAATTATATCGCCAGGTTCATTTGCTAGCTCTCTGATGTCGCGAAGCCGTTCTTCAAACTACTGAAGAAAGGAGCCAAAGTGAAATGGGATTCTGAATGTCATCAAGCGCTGGAGAAGATTAAATGTTACCTCATCTCGCCACCGGTCTTGGTGCCTCTAGTGCCGGGTTTTCCGCTAACCGTATATCTTACTATCCATCAAGAATCCTTAAGGGCTTTGCTAGCTCAAACAAGCCCAGAAGATGGCAAGGAGCGAGTCATTTATTATCTAAGTAAGAAATTTACTGCATCGAAAATGAATTATCCCACAGTTGAGAAGACTTGTGTTGCGTTGGTGTGGGTGCTACATAGGTTGAGGCAATACACCCTTCATCACCGCATACAGCTGGTTACGGAGAATGACCCGATAAAATATCTCTTGGAAAAGCTAGCCTTGATCGGAAAATTGGCTAAATGGCAGGTCCTCGTGTTAGAATTTGACGTTAGGAGTTCGACTCAGAAGTCTGTCCAGGGACGAGCTATAGCGGATATGTTGGCTGAAAATGCCCAGGGATTCAGTATCCCAAGTGACAAGAAGGCGGAAGATCACATTTCCAACTTGTCCGATGATAAGTGGACAATGTATTTTGATGGCACCGTAAACCTCGCAGGGTCTGGAACTAGGGCAATTCTGATATCTCCCGAAGAATAACACTATCCAGTCGCTGCAAAACTGACTTTTCCGTGCACCAATAATATTTCTGAGTATGAAGCCTGTATCCTCGGGTTGCAGCTGGCCCTCGCCATGAAAGTAAAGAAACTGCAAGTATATAGAGACTTTATGCTTATCACCCTACAGACCCAAGGCGAGTGGAAAACTAAAAACTATAAGCTCATCTCTTATCATAGGTTCTTGGAAGAAATGATTGAGGAGTTCGAAGAGATCGATTTTGAATATCTGCCGAGAACCCAAAATCACTTTGTGGATGCTTTGGCTACCCTATCGTCCATGTTGCAAGTGACGGAAGGCTTAGACATTGAGCCATTGAGAGTCGACATTATCAAGCAACCAGCTTACTGCATGGTAATTGAGGAAGGATTTGATGATCAGCCCTCGTATCACAACATCAAGAATTACTTGCTAAAGGGAGAATATCCTCTAGGGAGCCAAATGGAAGATAGAAAGTACATAGCCAAGATGGCTACCAAATTCTTTCTCAGTGGATAGACACTGTATAAGAAGTCATTTGACTCAGTCCTATTGAGATGTGTAGACGCTAAAGAAGCAAACCTGCTTATGAAGGAGATCCATGAAGGGGAATGCAGACTACACATGAACGGCCACCTCCTCGCTAAGAAGATCATGAGACTCGGTTACTATTGGATGACCATGGAGTCAGATTGTAATCAACATGTGAGATCCTACCATCAGTGTCAAGTATATGGAGGCAAGATCAACACTCCCCCAAATGAACTTCATCAGATGTCTAAAGCCTGGCCATTCTCTATGTGGGGAATCGACATGATCGGGCCAATTAACCCTAGCGCTTCAAACGGGCATCACTTCATCTTGGTGGCGATAGATTATTTCACCAAATGGATCGAGACCCATTCGTACGTCAACATCACAGCTAAGAGCGTCGCGAAGTTCATTAAAAGGGATATCATCGCAAGATACGAGATGCCCCACGCTATTATAACAAACAAGGGATCCAATCTGAACAACAAGATGTTGGACGACCTGTTGGACCGATTTAAGATCAGACACCTTAATTCTTCCCCTTACCGCCCACAAATGAACGGAGCTGTGAAAGCGGCAAATAAGAATATAAAGAAGATCCTGGCCAAGACTATAGAAAACTTTCGAGACTGGCACGAGAGATTGCCGCACGTGTTAATGGCATATCGAACCTCGATTCGAACTTCAACCGGGGCAACGCCTTACTCTCTAGTATACGACATGGAGGCTGTTCTCCCCGTGGAAGATGAAATCCCTTCCTTACGGATATTAGCTCAAGCCGAACTTTCAGAGGCCGAGTGGATCCGGCAAAGACATGAGAGGCTGAACCTGATCGACGAAAAGCGACTGAAGGCCATATGTCATGGATAGGCGTATCAAAAGCAGGTAGTTAAGTCATTTGACAGCAAAGTGAAACCCAGAAGCTTTACAGTTGGGGATTTAGTTGTGAAGAAGGTGCTCCCTAATGTTGCCCCATCCTAGGGGCAAGTTCGCACCGAATTACGAGGGTTCGTACATAGTACAGAAGGTTTTACCTGGTGGCGCTTTGATTCTCTTGAATATGGACGGGGAAGAATTGGCAAATCCTGTAAATGCAGATGCTGTCAAGAAATATTACCCTTGAATAAGACAAAGATTTGACCAGTTCTCGTACCCCACTAGTGTCTGAGCCACTTTGAGACCCACTACATGCATATCATGCATATATGCAAACGTGTTCAGTACTTTTTCTATATTGCAGGTCCAAGAGAAATCTCCAGATGGAGGAAACAACTCCAACGACCTTACCCAAACCAAAGGACCATGAAGAAGAAGAATCCACAAAACAGGTTACCCGTCAGTGCCCCCAGTTCACAATCGAGGGTAAAAGTTGCATCGTTTCAATTTCCTGATGCGAGGATGGACACTAACTATAGAAACGTTTTTATATTTCTCAGGAACCTCCAGCCACTATAGGCAGGTAAGTATCCCTTACCCTAAAACTTTCTGGTCTACCACGGCACGATAATCAGTAAATCACATCATCGTCGAAATTCGTGAGTTGGCTTCATCTGCATTCTCATTTAGAAAAAAATTTTCGAGGTTATCCAGGAAAATCTGACACTTGCACAAGTCATGAATCCCCTGTGAGGACTAATTTTGATAAAATAGAAATGAATTTCTAAATGAGAACGATCAGGCCTGTCATACTAGAGTAAACCGAAATCTGAGGGGCCAGCCACTCCCAAACATGTCCCTACACACTTGAGAGAATGAGAAAAAAAGAGGCAAGACAAAAACCTTTGTCCGTGAATGTAGGGACCATTTGCAGTGATTACATAGATTGAAATGATGGAAGGCATGTTTATTTCTTTATCCTAAACACATGATAATCCCTTGTAAGCCCATTTGAGCCTGTAAATGGAAAGTTCAAAAACAACCCTGTCAAGAACCACTCCACGCTGGGGCAATCTAGAGGTCCATTGGTTATTCCCTTGGAGAAAAGATCGAGGTGAGACTTTATTGTGCTGACTTGAATCAACCTTTCCGCAGTAACTTCAAGTGGCATCTCGTGAAGGTTTGAAACATCAAAGTGAAGGAGAGCAGTTCATTTCTCTATCTTACACACGCTACCTCTTGATAAGCCAATTTGAGCCTTTAAATCTTCATTCTCAACCCAGTTGGTAATCACCTCCCTACACTGAGGCAAGGCACGTGAGTTATCGACAAGAAGTAAAGCAATGAGTGGAACAATTTCCCACACTCAGTATCAAAAGGTAATAGGGCTGACAAAAGCGAAGCGCCTGGTAAAAGCAAGGCCAAAGCCCTTCATAAGAATGAAGTCGTGATACTCAGAGTATAAATAGAGTATTAGAAAGAAAATCCATTGACGGACATATGATAAAGGCAAAGGAAGCCTAAAGCTTAATTGGAGATAAAACATCTGGAGAGCTTCTGTGGCTCAGAAATACAAACTTATCCCAGTAGCCATGACAGTTGACAACGATGCAAAGGTGATCACTAACCCACTGCACCCCCCATTCTGAAAATGGCCTTTTCGAGCTTACCCTGAACCAACATTACAACCCATCTGAAAGCCTCTCCTGATTGAGACGTTTCAAATCGACACGTGACTTCACAACGGAAGCTACTGCCTAAAGAAGTAAGCATGATCTAGTCTCATCTGATTTTCAGGGTTCTTGACTTGTAAACCTAAAGAAGCTACTTTTAAAGTTTTAGTTCTTTTCTAAAACTCAAAATGCCTACCCTTTGCATAAGCCCTCAATCAAGCCTGCATTACGGTCCCTCAAAAGACCTTCTCTGATCAATTAGATCGTATACACTGCAAATAGTCTTGAAATTCTGGATATAAGGGTCGAGTAACGGTTTAAGTGTCTTCAGAAACCCTCATCAGAAGGGAAATAAGATCTTTTGAAAATTGATATTGCGAGAAGTCTTCTCTGATAGGTATACTCCAGCTGATACGACTGATCGAACTCATTTGGTGATTTCAAATTATTGATTCGAAGTTATCCTCGCACGGGATTTCGATCATGTACGTATGCTGTGAGATGTTTTGGGTAACTGTCTTATATCCCATCGCATTTATTGAAACAATTCTACATGGCTCGCACGAGCGCGACTCCTTTTGAAAACTCGAAATATTCAAAATATCAGAAATCTTCAAACTGTTTCCGTTTTAGCATAAAAATTCGGGTTTGAGCTTCTGTAGACTTTTTGGTTCTATCCAGATCCCAGGATGACACCCTCCTCGTAAAGATTAACCGGATTTAAGATTTTACAGGATTCGGATCCCCTCAGACTTTCAAACGACACCCGAGAAGAAAGGTGACCTTTATATGATTATCCATAAAAGTCCTTCTTACAGGCACCACTGAATTCTTTCTACAGGCACATAAGTCCTTCTTTACAGGTATCGAAGCCCTTCTTGCAGGCACATAAATCCTTTCTACAGGCACACAAGTCCTTCTTACAGGCACACAAGTCCTTCTTACAGGCACATAAGTCTTTTCTATAGGTACACAAGTCCTTTTTACAGGGACATAAGACCTTTCTACAGGCACATAAGCCGTTCTTGTAGATACCTAAGTCCTTCTTTACAGGCACACAAGTACATAAGTCCTTTTTACAAGCACATAAGACTTTCCTACAGACACATAAACCCTTCTTGCGAACATATAAGTCCTATTTTACAGGCACACAAGTACATAAGTCCTTTTTACAGGCACATAAGACCTTCCTACAGGCACACAAGTCTTTTTTACAGGCACACAAGTCCTTTCTACAGGCACAATGTCCTTCTTACAGGTATTTTCATGGGGTGACCTACCATACGGGTTAAATCTGAATCAAATTTTAATCAGTAAAATCCTTTCACTAGGAATCTACCATGGAGTGACCTACCATACGGGTCAAATTTGAATCAAATTTTAATCAGTAGAATCCTTTCACTCGGAATCTACTATGGGGTGACCTACCATACGGGTCAAATCTGAATCAAATTTAAATCAGTAGAACCCTTTCACTAGGAATCTACCATGGGGCAACCTACCATACAGGTCCAAGTTCAATCACCCTGAGGTTTTCTTATAACGAATCCTTAGGTTTTCATTCTGTTCTCAGTAAAGCAATCAATGGCGACGTGAGGCAAACAGGTAAGTCTCAGGGGAATCCCTTGACTCTTTCTTCTCCCTCTCTCCCACATTAAAGTGAGCAGGATGAAATTTGGACTTAAGTTTTCAAGGAGGAAACTAGAGTTGGATGTCACGACTTTTCATTTTTTCTAGTAGAATCGGTTAGATCTCAAGTGTCATCTTGTCTTTGAGAGTGACCTCTCACGAGACCCCTCTCAAAGAGGGGTAGCTGTTGACACTTGATTTTTTGCTAATTTTATTTTCAAACTTTTTTTTAGAAAATTCATAAAAATTTATAAAATTGAAAAATTAACTTTGGGAACCTTGGTTCAGCCTAGGAAACCAATTTTGAGAAAAACAAATAATTTTCCATATTTTTAGTATTTTTCTACATTTTATTTTCAAAAATTCATAAAAAGATCAATAAAAAGTGAGAAAATTGAAAAATCAACTTTGGGAACCTTGGTTTGGCCTAGGGAACCAATTTTGAGCAAAAACTAATTTTCCATATTTTCAGTATTTTTCAGTATTTTATTTTCAAAAATTCATAAAAAAATAAAAAGTGAGAAAATTACAAAATCAACTTTGGGGACCTTGGTTTGGCCTACGAAACCAATTTTGAGCAAAAAATAATTTTTCTTATTTTTCGTATTCTTAATATTTTTTTTTTCAGAAATTAGAAAAATATAAAAAAAATTAATAAAAAATAGTATTTGAGGCCAGAAAATTACAAAAAAAATATTCAATATTTTTATTTTAATTTTCTCTCCATTTTTACTGAATAAATTTTGAAACATTTAGTCTGGAATTTAGAGTTTCTTTGTTAATTTCATTTCATGATTATTTAATTAATTTCTAGAAATTTTATTTTAGCTCTATAATTTTTAATTTTTGCATTTTTGGAGTCGTGTCATCCTCTATTTTTAAAAATTAAAATCTAGTCCAAAAGCCCACAGAATTGCCCAATTTCGCTAAAAAGGACCAGAATGCAATTTTTGATTTTTCAAATTAGTCCCTAAAAGCACTTAAAATGCAATTAAAAATTTTCTAGGGACTGAATTGAAAGTAGGACGACGTCACCCCCTAGAATTTGGCCTCCTGAACCCATTGGTGATGTCAATTTTTGCAAAAAAGGCCATCTAGAGTTGGAATTTGCGAAATGGATACTCAGGTCGAATTTAGAAATTGGGTTTTTATACTAATTCCTAAGGAAATTGGCGTGAAAATTCATTTCCTAGTAAATTCAATGCCATAGAATTCAATTTTGTGTTTAATTCGCTTAAAGGCCACGTGGCTGCTTAATCAGCCCGGCCATAATAATCTGGGATGAACAATAAAAAAAAAACGAACGGTGAGGATCGAGTCTCGGATTCAATCTTGACCGTAGGTCTAGTATGGAGCATGGACGATCAGGATGTTGACACGTGGTGAGTCCTAGACTGTAGGATTAGAAGCAGGCAGAATTTAAATAAAAATTGAATAGAATAAAAGATAAAAAAAAGTTCAAAAAATTTCAAAAATTCTCCCTAAAACTACGTCGTTTTTGGCGTTGGGTTGCTTATTCATATTTTGGGTCGGGTTCAAGCTAGTGGGCCGGATCAATACGGCCCGGTCCGTATAACAAAAATAATAAAGAAATTCAGAAAATTAAACAAAAAATTTAAATTATTAGAAAACGTAGAAAATCAATAAAAACCAAAAAATAAAAAATTAATAAAAGTCAATTCGGCGTCGTTTTAGGTCAATCGGGCCAGCTCGACCCGACCTAGCCTGGAGAATAAAAGGTGAATAAATAAAAAGAATAAGAAATAAAAAAATAATAATAAAAATAAGAAATCAGAAATTATTTAAAATTTTTTCAAAAAAATCATAAAAAGATTCCTAAAAATGAATAATTTTTTTTTCAGAAAATATAAAAAAATGTTAAATAAAGGGCAATAAAATAAAAAATTCAAAAAATAAAAAATAAAAAATAGGAAAATAAAAAAAATCCATAAGAATCATAAGAAATTTTAAAAAATGAGGGGAAATTTTAAATAAATGAATAAGTGGAAATAAAAAAAATTCAAAAAATGTTTAAAAATCAGAAAATTTCAAGAAATACAAAAATAAGGAGTAGGAAAATAAAAATAAATCACAAAAATTCTGGAAAATTCTAAAGAAATTTTGGAAAATAAAAAAAACCCTGGAAAAATTCAAAAAAATCCCAAACCCCCCTAAAAAATAGAAAAGTCCTTAGAAAGTTATAAAACAAATTTAGAAAACCTCAGAAAATTCAAAAAAATGGGAAAAATCCAAGAAAATTCTGAAAAAAATTCTTAAGTTAAGAAAAAAAACCATACCCAATTGTTTTGACCCCTTTTCATATTTTTGACCTCCCGAACCTCAGGAAATTACCATTTTGCCCTCTTTAGTCGACTTGACCCAACTTTTTTCAAATCACTCTAGAACTTAGTTGGTGTCCTTCCTAGGGTCCTGAGACTCCATTAGGGTCTTATTTGGCTTGTTTCGACTTGGTGTGATTCTTTTATTCATTGATTGCGCAATTATTTCTTATGGTTGTGATTAATAGGTTAGCTTTCCCACTCGCATGAACCCCTTAGATTTTTAGGACTCGCCCCATCCAGAAAACACATGCTTGAACTCCTTAAGATAGAAAATCACTCAATTTAGGTACCAAAAGGATGTCGATAGTAATACCGACGTAACTAAGCCCCCGAATCTAGATATCTGGTTTTCGTAGAATCGAATGATCTCTCCCAATCGCTCGATAAGGTTTCCAATCATACCCTCCAATAAATGATTGGTGGCGACTCCGATGGCATGCACATTGTTCACATGTCACCCGACCGCACTAAGGTCGATCTCGATTTAAAATTTTCCTAACGCGATTTGGTATGGGTCTAGGACGGCCCGAGCTAAGCTCAGATTTTGAGATGGGCCTAGCAATCCATTAACTCCCTTGGGATCAGGAAATCTTGGGAGGGTCGCGACATCGACAAGGCAAAACCAAATGTGTAGCAGAATCCCCTACCAGATCATGGAAGGGTGAATGCCATATGGGATGAGGATGAAGTAGACAGGCCAGAATTAATGTCTGACATGACCAAACTGCGAGAAGTACTCAAGTTGGCGGCGTTATGCCCTGCTGATAGGGAGACCTCAAGAGATGAGAAAGTGCAATGCTTAGCCAAAATGGTCGCCTTGGGGGTCCTGGATCAGATTGATGGCTCGATGGTAGGAGGTACTCGATTGAATATCGACTTGACTGATTCTGAATTCAGAGCGAGGGTTGATGATGGAAACTCGGGGAAAACCCCATTTGAGCATACACTAATTGACAACCATGTCCTAGAGGAACCCGAGGAGGAGTTAAGCAATGAGGAGGTTTATCGCAAACAGGCCCACGAAGCTGATAAGGAGTGTTTGCGGAAGGCTCTCGAGAAAGGTAACATAGTAGACACTCTGGGGCAAGACAGTGGGGGTTACAACTATAAAGTACTTTACTCGGTCCCTCCGAGTTTCTTTATTAGAACTGAGGAAATTATTCCTAACGGCTGGAGGGGGGGTATGGATGACCCGACTAATAAGGAGGAAATAGCTTATGCGACCAACGGAGATGATCTAGTTGCAGTGGTAGGGTCGAAGACTCCCTTCATAATCAAGCTAGATGAAGTGGATGGATGGAATGATGCTGAGAGTAGTTCCCTCAATCATGTAGTGATCACCTTATCAAGGCTGGAATTGGAGGATGAAAAGCCGCAAAACAATGGGAAGGTTGAGAAGGTCATGATGAAAATTTCGCCTCCAGCTGATTACGATCCCAAAGCTGTCCCTTGGGATTACGGTACGGGTGAAATCGACACTGTGATGAGATCTGGCAGATGTTACGCACCAAGAGAAGGGGAGCCCGAGAAGAGAGAATTGTCGAGAGAGGAAGTAGAAAAGGCGTTATCCATTGTAAGAACCAATGAGTTTGAAGTGATAGAGCAGTTGAGAAAAATGCCAACTCAGATCTCACTGCACGATCTCTTTACTAACTCAGAGAAGCATAAAAATGCACTAATGAAAGTGTTGAACGAGGTCCACGTACCAAAAACCATCAACGAGGTATAGCTGGAAGATTTTGTGGGATCCATACTACTAAAGGATCAGATATCCTTCTCGAACAAGGACATTCCCGTAGATGGATGGGCCCACAACAAGGCCTTGTACATATCGGCGAGGAGCCACGGCAAACAGGTCTCCCATGTACTTATTGACAATGGGTCGGCGTTCAAATATGTCCACTGTCCACCTTAAGGAACCTAGGAGTAAATGAGGAGCTCATTTGTACTTCCAAGGCCACCATCAGAGCCTTCGACGGGATAAGAAAGAGCGTGGTCGGGGAGATAGACCTAGATGTCATCATTGGGCCAGTGGAATTCTCCATCGGATTCCAGGTTATGGACCTCCCAAGTGCTTTTTGAATCCTTCTTGGCAGACCATGGATCCATACTGCGGGAGCAGTACCCTCAAGCCTACACCAGAAAGTTCGATTTGTAGTAGACGGGAAAGTGATCATGGTGCATGGAGAAATGGACTTCGTAGCTTACCAGAAGAGCGCAGTCCCATACGTAGAGCCTGAACGAAAGGAGGAATCCAGCTACCATTCCCTGGAGTTGGTGGCAGTTACACATGTGGCCCCTGGGGTCAAGAGGGAGGTTCCTGTACCTTCCAAGTATACACCGGCACTCGGAAAGATGTTACTGGCTTATGGTTTCATCCCTGGGCATGGTCTCGAGAAGTATGGTCAGAGTATCAAATCGCCACTCCAATTAGATGCCAGCAGACACCGAACAGGCCTAGGGTATGCTGGTGAATCCAGTAATGGCTCTGCTACGAGGAACTGTTATGGATGCTAAGGCCGAGGCCAACATAAGGGCCGTGGAAGCCGAGGAGGCAGGCCTAATTTGTTCGTTGGCTCTAGAGGATGGAAGGGGAAAGCTAATTTGATAGGCAGCCCACTGGACCAGTATTTCTCCAATTGTCCCAAATTTCTTGCGAATGAAATCATTCAGGATGCACCAGAGCCGAATATGTCTAACCCGTTCTTGGAAGACATTGTCAATGTCATCATCGAATGGCTTGACGAAGACTCCACCCAATCTGTGTAAAGAGGCCTTTCCTATCCCTTCTCTCTGATGCGTTTAGATCATTGCATTGCTTTTTCTGTAATTTGATTCATTTTGTTGCATTTTCGTTTCCGAAAAAACAACCTTGGATCACCGACCGTTGGTCCAAGTAGTATATGTTGTAATACGGTCCATTTTTTCATCTAATAAAAGTTCCATGAGTTTTGTTAAGGACATGTGGAATAACAAATCAACTCGATGATGACGCTTGACTTCAAACCTTTGAAGCTTGAGGATTGATTTGCCACATAGTTCCTGTTTGCAAAAATGATTTAAGGGAGTAAGGAAGTCCGATGAGATGAGGACCAGTTCCTAATTTGTCATCCTTTTTTCGAAAACAATGATTCAAAACGATTTTCAAAAATTCATGCATTATTGTTAACACTAACAAAATACTAACCATGCTTGTAACATTTCAGGCATGCCATCCCTCATATGCATGACAGGTTGTTATGTGGCTTAGACCGTACCGACGATTTCTCTTATGGGATTGAAGAAGAAGAAGATAACGATACCAGTGATATCAGGAGGGATTGGAACAGATATGAAGAATTTAAGCCCTTAATCGCAGACGACACCATTACCATCAATTTGGGGGATTCTGAGAATCTAAAAGAGGTGATAATTGAGGGAACACTATCTCCATCGGAGGCATCCCGGTTTATTGAACTCCTTAGAGAATATCAAGTTGTATTCGCCTGGTCTTATGCAGATATGCCGGGTTTAGATCCGAATATTGTAGAGCATTCGCTCTCGACCGAACCGAGTGTCCCAGCTAAGAAGTAAAAACTTAGACGCATAAAACCGGAGTTATCTAAAAAGATCGAAGAGGAAGTGATGAAATTGCTTCAAGTGGGGTTCATTGAAGTAATCTCTTATCCTGAATGGGTTGCCAATATTGTTCCAGTAATGAAGAAAGACGGAAGAGTCAGAATCAGCGTAGATTATCGCGACCTAAATAAGACAAGCCCAAAGGATGATTTTCCTCTCCTATATATCGATGTCTTGGTTGACAACATTGCTAGTTTTGAAATGTTCTCATTTATGATAGGTTTTCTGGGTACAACCAAATGCTTTTGAAGAAGGAAGATAAGGCCAAGACCTCCTTTATAACGCCATGGAGCACATTCTGTTATAGAGTTATGCCTTTCGGCTTGAAGAATACAGGAGCGACGTACCAAAGAGCGATGGTGGCCCTGTTCCACGATATGATGCATAAAGAAATAGAAGTATATGTCGATGATATGATCGCGAAGTCCAAACCTGGAGATGACCATATTCAAATATTAAGAAAATTATTTGAACGACTTCGCAAGTGCGTATTTGGGGCACGATTAAGAAAACTCCTAGGGTTTATGGTGAGCAGTCGAGGGGTTTAAATTGATCCCTCTAAAGTTAAAGCGATACTAGACCTCGGGACTCCCAGGACAGTCAAAGAAGTGAGGAGTTTGCTGGGGAGGCTGTATTACATCGCCAGGTTTATTTGCCAACTCTCCGACGTTGCAAAACCATTCTTTAAACTACTGAAGAAAGGAGCCAAAGTGAAATGGGACTCTGAATGTCATCAAGCATTCGAGAGGATTAAGGGATACCTCATCTCGCCACTAGTATTAGTCCCTCCGGTGCCTGGCGCCCCGCTAACCCTATATCTCACCGCGCATTAAGAATCCATAGAAGCTCTGTTAGCTCAAACCAGCCCAAAAGACGGCAGGGAGCGAGCAATTTACTATCTGAGTAAAGAGTTCACTACGTCAGAGATGAATTACCCAATAGTCGAGAAGATATATGTCGCACTGGTGTGGGTATTA
Source organism: Psidium guajava (assembly GCA_016432845.1). NCBI lineage: Eukaryota > Viridiplantae > Streptophyta > Magnoliopsida > Myrtales > Myrtaceae > Psidium > Psidium guajava. The sequence goes on from CM028225.1 coordinate 17,354,836, forward strand.
CACAGATTGAGACAATACACTCTCCATCAGCATATACAGCTGGTCACAGAAAATGACCCAATAAAATACCTTCTGGAAAAGCCAAGCTTAATTGGAAAACTGGCAAAATGGCAGGTCCTTCTATCAGAATTTGACGTTAGAAGTTGAACTCAGAAATCCATTAAGGGACGAGCCATAGCACATATGTTAGCAGAAAACGCCTAAGGATTCAGTATCCCAAACGACGAGAGAGCAGAGGATTATATTTCAAACTTGTCCGAGGATAAATGGACGATGTATTTTGATGGCACCGTAAATCTCGCTGGATCCGGAATAGGGCCAATTCTAATATCCCATGAGGGACAGCATTACCCAGTTGCCGCAAAGTTGATATTCCCGTGTACCAACAATATCTCTGAATATGAGGCGTGTATCCTAGGACTGCAGCTAGCTCTAACGATGAAAGTAAAGAAGCTACAGGTGTATGGAGACTCCATGCTTATTATCTTACAAACTCAGGGTGAATGGAAGACTAAAGATGCCAAGCTTGTCCCTTATCACAGATTCTTAGAAGAAATGATTGGGGAATTTAAAGAAATCAATTTTGAATATTTGCCAAGAACTCATAATCACTTTGCTGATGCCTTAGCCACTTTATCGTCCATGCTGCAAGTGACGGAAGGCCTAGACATCAGGCCATTGAGAGTCGACATTATCAGACAACCAGCTTACTGCATGGTGATTGAGGAAGAATTTGATGACCAACCCTGGTATCATGATATCAAGAATTACCTGTTGAAGGGAGAATATCCTCCGGAGAGCCAGATGGGAGGTAAGAAATATATAGCCAAGATGGCTACCAAGTTCTTCCTTAGCGGCCAGACGTTATATAAAAAGTCGTTCGATTCGGTCCTATTGAGGTACGTAGATGCCAAAGAGGCGAACCTGCTCATGCATGAGATTCATGAAGGAGAATGCGGACCGCACATGAACGGCTATCTCCTTGCCAAAAAGATTATGAGACTCGATTTATATTGGATGACCATGGAGTCAGATTGCAATTAGCATGTGAGATCTTGCCATCAGTGTCAGGTGCATGGAGACAAGATAAATGCTCCCCCAAATGAACTCCATCAAATGTCTGAGGCATGGCCATTTTCTATGTGGGGGATTGATATGATCGGACCAATTAACCTTCATGCTTCAAATGGACATCGTTTCATCTTGGTGGCGATCGATTACTTCACCAAATGGATCGAGGCTAATTCATATGTTAATGTCACAGCTAAGAATGTCGCCAAATTCATCAAGAGGGATATCATTGCACAATATGGAACACCCCAAGCTATCATTACTGACATGGCTCAAATCTGAATAACAAGGTGGTTGACGATCTTTTGGATCAATTTAAGATCAGACACCTCAATTCGTCTCCTTACCGTCCATAAATGAATGGAGCTGTGGAGGTGGCGAACAAAAATATTAAAAAGATCCTTGCTAAGACCGCAGAGAACTTCTGAGACTGGTATGAAAGACTGCCATATGCGTTAATGGCATACCGAACGTCAATTCGGACCTCGACAGGGGTAACGCCCTACTCTTTAGTATACGGCATGGAAGCTATCCTTCCTGTAGAAGTCAAGATTCCTTCGTTACGTATATTATCTCAAGCAGAGCTATCGGAAACTGAGTGGATCTGACAGAGGCATGAGCAGCTGAATCTCATTGACGAAAAACGACTGAAAGCTATCTGTCATGGATAGGCGTATCAGAAGAGGGTAGCAAAGTCATTCAATCGCAAAGTGAGACCTAAAGACTTTACTGCCGGAGATTTAGTCGTGAAGAAAGTGCTTCCTAATGTTCCCCATCTTGGAGGCAAGTTTGCACCAAATTACGAGGATCCATATGTAGTCCATAAGGTTTTATTTGGCGGTGCCTTGATTCTTGTGAACATGGACGGAGAAGAGTTAGCAAGTCCTGTAAATACAGATGCTGTCAAAAAGTATTACCCTTGAATAAAATGAAGATTGGATCAGTTTTCATGCCTCGCGGGCGTTTGAGCCACATCAAAGACCAACACATGCATTTCACGCATTTATGCATACACTTGCATCATTTTCTCTGTATTATAGGTTTAGGAGTAGCTCCCAAAGGGAGGAAACAACTCAAATAACTTCCTCCAGATCGGAAGCTTACGAGGGAAAAAGTCCGCAAGACAGATTAACTATTGACACATTTGTTTCGTAGTTAAGGTTAAAGGTTGTATCATTCCAATTTCCAATGCCATAATCTACGATGACTCTTGAAACATTCTTATTTTCACAAGGGACTCCGGCCACAGTGGTCAGATAAGTATCTCTTACCCTGAAAAATTTTTGCTCACCGTACCATAATGATCAATAAACAGCATTATCAACAAGAATTCATGAAATAACATCATCTGCATTCCCGTTCAGAAATTTCCGAAGTTATCCAAGGAAATCTAAAACTTACATGCGTTATGATTTCACATGGGGGCTAATTTTGATGAAATAAAAATGAATCTTCAAAAGAGGACGATCAGACCTGTCAGACTGGAGTAACTCAAAATCTGAGAGGTAACCCGTACCCAGATATGTCCCTACACAATTGAGAGACGAGTGAGAGAAAGGTGAAATAAAAACCTTTGTCTATGGACATAGGGATCATTTGTAGTGATTACACAGATTGAAATGAGGAAAGGCACATTTATTTCTTTAACCTAAACACAATGATCCTTTGCAAGCCCATTTGAGCCTATAAAGGGAGAGTTCAAAAATAACCCTGTCAAGAACCACCCCACACCGGGACAATTTGGAGGTTTATTGGCTGATTTCTTGGAGAAAAAGACCAAGCAAGATTTTATTGTGCTAACTTGCATCAACCTTTTTGTGGTAACTTCAGGTGGTCTCCCGTGGAGATTTGAAATATCAAAGTGAAGGAGAGCAGTTCATTTCTTCATCCCACACACTTTTATCCTTTAATGAGCCAGTTTGAGCCTTTAAATCTTCATTTCTAAACCCAATTGATGATCACCTCCCTACACTAGGGCAACACACGTGATTTGCTGATAAAAAGTAAAGTCGTAAACGGAGCCATCTCCCTCATTTGGTCTGAAAATATTTTTAGACTAACAAAAGCAAGGCACCTGATAAAACAGGGCCAAATTCCATTGTTTAAGAAGAACAATAATATCTGAGAGCCCATGAAGAAAAGTACAATGAAAATGTAAAAAGCCAAATGGGGCTGATAAAAGCAAAGTGCCTGGTAAAAGCAAGGTCAAAGCCCTTCATAGAAACAAAAACCATGATATTCAAAATAATCTACTGGCATACAAGTGACAAAAATAAAAGCCTAGAGCGTAGTTGAATATGAATATTCAGAAGACTTCTGGGGGACCAAAGATATGAATTCACCTCCTAGCAGCTATAATAATTGGTAATGATGCAAAGGTGATCATCAATCTATCGTACCCCTCATTCTAAAAAAAAAAAAAGGCCTTTTCAAGCCTACCCCGAACCAATGCTACAACTTATCCCGAAAGCCTCTCCTGATCGAGACGTTTCAAATCAATACGAAATTTCACACAAGGAGCTACTGCATAAAGGAATAAGTACAATCTGGTCTTATCTGATCTTCAAGATTCTTGACTTGTAAACCTGAAGAAGTTACTTGCGAGATTTTAATTCTTTTCTAAAACCTCAAAATGCCTACCCATTGTCTAAGCCTTTGACCAAGCCTACATTAGGGTCCCTTAAAAGACCTTATCTGATCAATCAGCTTGTATACACTGCAAATAGTCTCGAAATTCTTGACATAGGTTTCGAGTGATAGTTTGAGTGTTTCTATATATCTTCCTCGATAAGGAAGAAAAACCCTCCAAAATTGATATTGCGAGAAGTCCTCTCTAATAAAGTATACTCCAGTTGTCACGACTGATTGAACTCATTTGGAGATCTCAAATTTATTGATTCAAAATTATCCTCCCAAAGGGATTTCATTCATGCATGTATGTTGCAAGATGCCTTGGATAACTATCTTGTACCACCTCACAAGTATTGAAACGAGCTTATATGACTCACAGGAATGTGACTCATTTTGAAAACTCGGAATATTTGAAATATCAAAAATCATCTAAACTCTTCATTCATCAGTATAACAATTTGGGATTTGAGCTTCTACAGGTCTTGATGTAACTCAGATCTTAGAAGGCACCAAAAGTCCTTGATACAGGTACCAAAGTCCTTGATATAAGCACCAAAAGTCCTTGATACAGGCACAACGTCCTTGATACAGGCACCAAAGTCCTTGATAAAGGCACCAAAAGTCCTGGATACAGGCACCAAAGTCCTCGATATATGCACCAAGTCCTTGATACAGGCACCGAAGTCCTTGATACAGGCACCAAAAGTCCTTGTTACATGCATTTCCATGGGTTGACCTACCATACGGGTCGAATCTAAATCACATTTTAATCAGTAAAATCTTTTCATTAGGAATCTGCCATGGGGTGACCTACCATACGGGTCAAATCTCAATGGGGTGACCTACCATACAGGTCAAATTTTAACCAAATTTTAAATCAGTAGAGTCCTTTCACTAGGAATCTGTCATGGGGTGACCTACCATACAGGTTCAAACTTAATGGGGTGACCTACCATACGGGTCCAAATTCAGCCACTCTAAGGGTTTCTCATAATAAATCCTTAGGTTCACATTACATCTCCAACAAAGCAGTCAATGACAGCCGCGTGGCAAACAGGTGAGTCTCAGGTGAATCCCCCAACTCTATCTCTCTCTCCCGCATCAAAATGAGCAGAAAGAACTTTGGACTTAAGCTTTTAAAGAAGTGAATAGAGGTGGATGTCACGACTTTTTATTTCTCCAATCGAGTCGGCTAGACATCGAGTGTCATTCTGTCTTTGAGAGTGGTCTCTCACGAGACCCCTCTCAAAGAGAGGCAGCTGTTGACAGTTGATTTTCAACCATTTTATTTTTTAGAAAATTTTTAGAAAATCCATAAAAATTCAAAAAATTGAAAAATCAACTTTGGGGACCTTGGCCTAGCCTTGGGAACCAATTTTGGAAAAAATTTTTTTTTTTCATATTTTTAGTGTTTACCTAAATTTTATTTTCAAAAATTCATAAAAATAATTTTTCATATTTTTCGCATTTTTTAATATTTTTCAGAAATTAGAAAAATACTGGAAAATCAATAGAAAATAGCATTTGAGGTCACAAAAATATGAAAAAATAGTCAATATTTTTCTTTTAATTTTCTCTTCATTTTGGCCAAAGAAATTTTGAAAAAATTAATCTAGAAATGGGGTTTCCTTTGATGATCGCATTTTTAGATTAATTGAAAAAAAAATCTAGAAATTTCGTTTTAGCCCTGTAATTTTTGATATTTACATTTTTGGTGTTGTGTCATCCTCCTCTATTTTCCAAAATTAAAATCCAGTCCAAAAATTCATTGAATTGTCCGATTTCGCGCAAAAGGACCAAAGTGTAATTTGGACTTTTTCAATTTAGTCCCTGAAAACGCATAAAATGCAATTAAAAATTTTCTAGGGACTAATTGAAAAATCAGGGCACGTCGCCCGATAGTTTTTCACCTGATGAATCCGTTGGTGGCGTCAATTTTTGCAAAAAAGGCCATCAAGACTCTGGATTTCGCAAAATGAACCTTAGGGTCAAAACCAAAAGTTGGGGTTTTCATGCAAATGCCTCACAAAATTTGGGGAAAAATTCCTTTTTAGACATAATCAATACTCCAGAGTCTAATTTCGAGGTTTAATTGCTCAAATTTTGAAATTTAGACGGTCAATTTTTCAATTTTCCCTAAATCGAGTCTGCCAGGTCGGACGAAACCCGACCCAGCAACCTGATTAAGCTTTCTTCTTCCTCTTGACGCACGTGCTTCTCCTGTTCTTCAAGAGGGGGTGAACTTGTTTGGGAACCAATCGAAAACGTTGGTTCGGTTAGGGGTTTTTGGAGCATATTAACAGAGGCTCCGCAGGTATAAATGACGGGGAGAATGCAGAAAGATCACACAAAGACATACACATACCCACAGGCAATGAATTGAAGAGAGAGAGTAGGAGAGAGAGAGAGAAAGGGAATTTCTCTGGAGGTGCCCTGCATCGTCGCCATTGGAACGCAAGACCGAGGGCTTCGAGTTTGCTCTATCGTGATACGCGACACGACAGGCCTCGCTGTTGCCACCTTAAGCTCCCTGACACTACAGGCGACGCACCGAGCTCCATTATTCGCCATTTGCCTGTCAAAAGAGGTGCGTTCCATGTCTGAGTTTAAGCTTGGTCGTCCATGGCCGAGCTTTGTTCGTTCATTTTTATTACCTGAAACTTGCTCCAATCTTTTTTGCACACCTTTCTGAGTTCGTCCATGTCTTTCTTTTTCATCTTCGTTGCATAAACTTCTGTGTCGACCTCAAAATCATGTTCGGCCTGCGATGAGCTTGTGAGCTCGCTCAACACAAAAATCGAGTCAATCCAGGCTCCTAGTAAGCTTTTTCATGCTCGTGCGGTGTTTCCTGTTGATTTCTATGATTTGTTCGGCGTTAGATTCGGCTAAGGCGAATTCTCGCCAGAACTTAGCTCCGGCCAGAGGTAGTTTAGGTAAGTCATGATGTTAGTCTGCTCTGAGTGTAGGATATTTTGGTCGTTTGATTGTTAGGAATTGAACCGCGCTTGAATCGCAAGATTTAGCCGAGAAATCAAGTCGGAATGGACCTCCGACGAGGTGCCGGCGTTTGAGAGGTCGGCCAGGTCAACTTCCGTTGACCTGGTCCACGCTAACGTGGCGTTGTCGTGGCTCGCCACGTCGGACGCCACGTCAGCAGGTCGTTGCAACTGAATGAACGTAATAACAAATTTAATTGAACGGTCCCGATTAAAACACGTGTCGCGATCGTGGATTTTTCTGATAATAAAACGGTAATTCGAATTTTATAATTGTTTAGGAAATTAGAAATAATGGATGGCCAAGATTGAATCTCCAAGTTAGATCGGGGCCGTAGATTTAGTAAGAGTAATGAACGGTTAGATCAAATCTTACACGTGGAGAAGCCTTAGTCGTAGGATCAAAATCTTAGGCGGGAAAATGAAAATAGAATAAAAATCTAAAATTTTTTTGAAAACTCAAAAAATTCTGCCTAAAACTACGTTGTTTCGGTACTGGGTATTCGGTGTGGGCCTTGGGCCAGGTCGGTTTAGTGGGCCGGGTCCATTTGACCCGGTCCGTATAACAAATGAAAATAATAAAAAAAAAATAATAAATATCACAAAGAAAATTTCAGAAAATCTAAGAAAAAAATAAAAAAACAAAAATAGAAAATTCAGAAAATCAACAAAAATTAAAAAAATAGAAAATTAATAAAAAGTCCAAACTGTGTCGTTTTAGGTCTACAATTTTAGGTTCGGGCCTTCGGGTCGGATGGGCCGGGTTTACCCCACACGGTCCGGAAAATTAGAAATTTAAAAAATAAATAAAAAATATAATAAAATAAAAAATATAAAAAATAAGAAAAATTACAAAACAATTCATAAAAAGTCTAAAAATATAAAAACTTTAGGAAAATACGGGAATAAAAAAATAGTAATAAAATAATTAATAATGGAAAATAAATAAATATAATAATAATAATAATAATAATAATAATAATAATAATAATAATAATAATAATAATAATAATAATAATAATAATAATAATAATAATAATAATAATAATAATAATAATAATCATCATCATCATCATCATCATCATCATCATCATCATCATCATCATCATCATCATCATCTTAGGAAATTCATAGAAATTTTAGAAAAATTTGAAAATTTTTTAGAAAATGTAGAAAATGGTCGGGAAAACAGGGAAAAATCTAGAAAATCAAAATAAAAATTCCGAAAATATAGGAAATGTTCAAAAAAAATGGAAAATCCTTAGAGAGTCTTAGAAAAGTTTGAAAAATTCCAGAAAAATTATAAAAAAGTCTAAAAAAATTTAGAAAAATCCAGAAAAATTTCCAGAAATTGTGAAAATTAGGGAAAAACCACATTCAATTGGTTTGACCTATTTTCACATTTTTGGACTTCCTAAACCTTTCAAAAATGACCATTTTGCCCTTCTGGTCAACTTGACCCAAATCATTCCAAATCACCCTTGAACTCAATTGGCATGTCTTCTAGGCTTCTGGGATTCCCCTTGACTTGATTTGAAGTGATTCTTCCCTGATTTGATTCTCTGGTTGCGCATTTATTTCCACGATTTGTGATTGATAGGAAAGATATTCCTGTTGACACCTAATTTTTAATCATCTTTTCTCTTTTAAAATTAATAAAAAATTCATAAAAATTCATAAAATTACAAAATCAATTTTGAAAGCCTTGGCCAAGTCTAAGGAACCATTTTTGAACAAAAAATAATTTTTCATATTTTTCGTATTTTTTAATATTTTTCAAAAAATACAAAAATATTTGAAAATTCAGAAAGAATAGCATTTGAGGCCACAAAAATATCAAAAAATAGTTAGTATTTTTCTTTTAATTTTCTTTTCATCCTGCTTGAAGAAAATATGCAAAAATTAATCTAGAATCGGGAATTACTTTGTTAATCTCATTTTCAGATTAGTTGAATAAATTATAGAAAATTCATTATAGCTCTATAATTTTCGATTTTTGCATTTTTGGAATCGTGACATTGTCCTTTAACAGTCTAACTATCTTTGAGAATGAGGTAAGGGCATTAACGAAGATCAGGCATTGGAATATCGTGAAGCTATATGGTTTCTATTCACACACCGAACGGTCGATCCTGGTTTATGAGTATTTTGGGAGGGGGAGTCTGGCCAAGATCCTCAAGGACGTAAAGCAAGCAAAAGATTTGGATTAGGCAAAAAGAATTAATGTGGTAAAAGGGGGTTGCCGAGGCACTCTAGTACTTGCATCGTGATTGTAGACCTCCTGTCATTCATAGGGACATGTCAAGCAACAACATATTGTTGAACAGGAAAAGCTGGATTCCTCCAATTGGACAGGGCTCTCCGGAACATACAGGTATATCGCTCCAGCTTGGAGAAACACCATAGAGAGTCCATAACGTGCAAAGAACTCAGAGAGTTCGTGCCAAGAAGCAGCAAGTTTGAGGACTTGGCCGAGAGAGTGGTTGGTTCCCGTTTAACGTCCGGCGGCGCGCGTCTCCCCGGTTTGTCGAGTAACCTCTGGACAAGCAGCCTTGCCCCTAACCAGAAACATGGGGCAAGAATAAGGATGCTGAGAAGGCAGCATTTGCGAGGCTTTGAAGCCGACATAGAGGAGGAGGAAAAGTGCGAGCCGTCGAAGGCGAGCTACACGAGCCCTCACCATACCTGGCTCTCGGTGTTCGTGAGGTGTCCCCACCGACGAGCTTGACGAAGAGCGCGGCGTAAGCGACAACAAAGGCGAGAAGACGACGGGAGCTGCTGCTTCGAGTTGAATCAACGTGATCTGCCTTCACCGACACTGATTCGCTTATTGACGGCCAGACGGAGCTGCTGTCCACCCGCGGCATCATCTGCTCCGAGGCTTCTGCTATTTTCTAGAGGGCCCGTTATTGCTTCCTTCGACCGCATCAAGGACCGAAGCCCGACGAACCAGCCCGGTTCTAACCAGATCCAATGTGTTTGCATCAAATACCCACATATCTGTTGCAGCTCGGCTGGACGTAACGTCCTCACGCTGTTGTGAACAGAGGTGCAACGAACACTCATTAGTATCCCGCTTTACTATGTACTTTTGCAGGTTGTTGGTCAAAGGTTGTTGGTCAAACCACCCCATTCTGAATCGATCCATTCTCAAGTGTGGCCGGTAGATTTCTTAGCCACGTGTTCTTACCGCCATGCACACTATTACCACCACCACCACCAGCCAAGCTCTGTAATCGTTGAAGCAAGCTGAACCAGAGGCGAGCCGAACCAAACGATGTGCAAGGAAACCTAATGGCATGGTTCACACCTGGTTTTTAATCGTTCTTTCTCTTTTAAAATTAATAGAAAATCCATAAAAATTCATAAAATTGAAAAATCAACTTTGGAACCTTGGCCAAGCCTAGGGAACCAATTTTGACCAAAAAATGATTTTCCATATTTTTAGTATTTTTCGGTATTTTTCGGTATTTTTATTTTTGAAAATTAATAGAAAATTCATAAAAATTCATAAAATTGAAAAATCAACTTTGGGGACCTTGGTCAAGCCTAGGGAACCAATTTTGGCCAAAAAATGATTTTTCATATTTTCTGTATTTTTTAAATATTTTTTAGAAATTAGGGAAATATTTAATATAACATTTGAGGCCATAAAAATGTGAATAAATAGTCAGTATTTTTATTTTAATTTTATCTTCATTTTGGCCAAAGAAAATCTGCAAAAATTAATCTGGAATCGAGAGTTACTTTGTTAATCTCATTTTCGGGTTAATTGAAAAAAAAAATAAATAATGGAAAATTCATTTTAATTCTGTAATTTTTTATTTATGCATTTTTGGAGTCGTGACATCAGCCTCTAATAGTACAAATTTTTCTGTCATTTTAATGGGTCATGGAATTGTTCGGTAAAATCAAGAAAGACCCTCCAGTTCAATTGGACTATGGAAAAGGAAGAGCTTGGAATGAGCAAATGTGTGCTATAAAGGAAGTGAAGATTGCTTCAGATGAACAGACATTAAAAGAGAGTTTTAAGTGACTTAATCAGGAGATAAACTTGCTTAGTCAACTTCGCCATCCAAATATAGTGCGATACTTTGGAAGTGAACTGGGAGAAGATACCCTCTCAGTTTACTTTGAGTATGTGTCTGGTGATTTAATCCGCAAATTACTCCAGGAGTATAGTGCGTTTGAGGAACCTGTTAGTCAAAATTATACCAGGCAGAGTACTTCTGGCCTTGCCCACTTGCATGGAAGAGACGTGGTGCACAGGGACCATGTAATAAGCTAAAGCAAAAAAGAGAGTTGTCAGTGGAAGCTTTCATCATGGAGGAGAGCACTTGACCGAAAGAAAAGACACGAACGGAAGAAAACGAAAAGGGGAGGCCCATGCAAAGAGACTCGGCCGACAGCATGATGGAGAGGGGGCTCACCGAGAAAAGGAATGATAGCTCGTTCCAGCTGGAGGGGGAGGAGGAGAACGAACAAGCTGATCTTCGAGGGAGGAGGCGGGTGGATCCCAAGCAACTCCTTGGAGGCTATGGTCGCCGGTGCAGCCTAAGGAGGTGATGGCCGGCGATGGCTGTTTTGTCTCCGTGAATACACAAGACCGAGAGACCGCACTATGAAAGACGGAAGGATCTAAGACCAAATTTGGCATCTCACCCACGTTGGGCACGTTTGACCAGCTACTCCCGTCGTCTCTTCGCATTGTGAATCCCTCCGGACCAGTACTTCTATCTTATTAATTGAAGCATCAAGGTGGGTCCAACTTTGTCTTTGACCCTCGGACGTGAGCTAGAGCGGTTTACAACTCGCACCCGCTCAAAATCCGGTGAAACATCCGTGAGAATCGTTGAGAGTTGACTAGTCGGTGGGGAGTTCGACACCAGCGACTCGGCGAGGCCGATGGCCTGAGGTGAAGCCATCCTGGTTGCTCCCATTTGGGGGGTAACGAAGAAGACATTGCCAAAGGGAGACGTAGCCTGCTCTGGGTGTGTCCGCGTATGGACAGCCGCGGTTAGTCGGCTGTGTTGGCAAGGGTTGCGAACGTTGGAGGCAAGGGTGAGTCGTCGGGTTGACGGTCGTCATTGGCAACGTAGGTGCTGTTCTCGTTTCTTGGAGTTGTTCATTTGCGTATGCGGATCTGATCAATAGGGTGGCGGCCAATGGGTTGCGGAGTGGAAGGAGTTAAAGGTCAACGTGGAGCTGAAGGTGGTGTTGTGAGGAAGACGAATGTAATAGGGATAAGCTACGGCGGGTTCATGGCGTATAGTTTGGCAGCGCAGTTCCCTGGGATGACGGAGACATTCTGGATCTCTCTCTCGGGCTGATGGAGTCAAGAGAAGGGGAGGAAGATTTGGAGAGGGATGGGTTCAAAGTGGTTGACCACGAGCATGTGTATGCGTACATTGACGAACCAGGCAGGGGAACTTAACAGAAGCTGAGGCAAGTGTTCGTCGAGGATACACTTGTCGATGGTGATGAGGAGGAGACGAGAGCAAGTTCGGCGGGTCTGGTGGTGGCGCCGTGCTGACGTCGGCAAAGAGAGACCGTCCTTTTGGCAATGGAAGTCGCAACTCCGCTTCTGTGGTGGTCGCCGGAGTTGACGCGGCTTCTCTGTCCTCCCCCCTGGGGTCGTCTCTGCGAGTGCACAGCTTTTTCGCGGATCAAAACAACAGAAGGATAGCCCTGGTTCTTCAGAGTAGTTTGAAGAACGTGGTGTCACAGGCGTTCGTAGACCATGGACAATGGGGAAGAACGAGAACACCGATACCAACATCTCCAATACCGCTGCTGACGACTTCGACGGAGGCAAACCGCCGAGCGGAGAAGCTCCGGTCACCGGCGGAATCCACCCAATGACCATACGGCGGCGCAATGCCATGTGTCCCCTTCTCCAACAAGTCCTTGAAAACGGACGATCTTTTCTTCTCGTAATTGACTGCGAGGTAGGCACTGCCTCTCACTGCTGAGCTTCAGCTTCCAGAGGCTTATTCGGTGGATGAAAAGGAAAGATATATGAACAACCTCTTGTTTAAGCTAGGCTTGGTGAGTTGCGCTGAAACCAGGGTTGGTGATGCAAAAGTTCGTAGGATAATCTGGCAGTTGTGGAGGTGTGCAATGGTCATTCGAGTAAGCATGTGAATGGAATGGGAGGCTTTGATTTGAATTCTGGGTTCGATCTGAATGAAGGTTTGAACTTGAATGACTGGTGTGATTCGAATGTTAGTTCTGAGGAGAAAGCTGTGAAGAGAAGTAGGATCGACATAAATTTAGAGTCAACCAGTGATTTGGAAAAGAATTTAGAGGAGGATTCATTTTCTGAAAGGAAAAAGTGCCTTTTTGACTTGAATTTAGGAGTTGATATTGAAGTCAAGGATGTTGAGTGCAATGTCAATGGATTGCTATGTGAAAGCATAATATGTCAGTCGGTCGAGCACACTGATGCAGATATCGCCATAAATGGTGAAGAAGGGTTCATGGAGTTTAATATTGTCAACGGAACTAGCCAAGAAGTTTCTGCAGAGATCGACACACGTTTTGCAATGAGAGCAATAGGTGGCTCTATAAATAATGAAGATGGGAGGTCTGGCCTCGTGGATGTTTCGGTTTCACATATATTTGGCAATGGGTCTGTTGGAGATATAGCTTGCGATAGTGCGGAAGATTCTAGAATGTATTTGCCTCAGAAAGATGGCGCATTTTAAGACTTGCGATGCCGTGCATACTAGGAATCAAGTCAACTTCGCAAGCCCACGTGAACCTGGAAGTGGGCGAGGCGATGGAGCGGAATCAATGGAACTCGAGCCTCTTCGTTTGCTTGCCGGTTTGGTCAGCGATGCAGTAGAGTCCACTTCTATCCTGATAAATCATGCACGCTGCTAATTAAGAATATGTATAATGGTCCTGGTCTTGCATGGGAGCAAGAGAAGGGGCTTGACGATGTTAATGGTGCCTTCATCCGGTTCATTTTTTATGCGGATGCCGTGGGATGCTGGAATTGTTCTTCTGGTAAGAGCTGTTGTTGCTGGGGTGTCAGCTTGCAGACATCTAAACCTTTTAATACATGTACACAAATGAAGAGATTGAGCATTCATTTGAGGAGCTTTATGAGGATGTTCATAAGAGTTCTTGAAGTCTGGAGAAATTGTGAATTTTAAGGTAAAAGGTGAATTTATCAATTTTACAAGGTGGAAAGTCGCCATCTGTGGGGAGTACATGAAGTCAAGGTTCAAGACATGTTCTCATGGAATTGCTTGCAATTTCATTCACTGTTTCCGCAATCCGGGTGGCGACTATGAGTGGACTGACCGGAATAAATCTCCTCCTAGGTACTGGGTCAGTAAGATGGCTGCTTTATTTGGTTATTCTTCAGAAAACTATCGAGAGGAGGAGAAAATGCCAGTACATGTGGATCGGCGGAGAAACTCTAGCAAGGATATCAGCTTTGATTCAAAGAGGGGCCACATAAGGAGATCTAGATCAAGGGAGAGGGGTTACTTGAGTTCTGGAAGATCCAAAGAGAGCAATAATGAGAAAAACGGCATTCGAAATGCAACACATAAGGAGCCTGATGAGGAGCAGGTGAAGTTTAATAATGAGAAAGAGAATATGAACCTCAAGAATCGTCATCGCAGCCATAGAAGAACCCCGAGAGATAAGGATGGGCATCGAGTAGTAGTTGACACAGACGAGGAAAGGTCATGGCGATGCGAAGAAACACTCAAAACGTCGAAAACAATTCAGTTTCTCCGGATGAAAATGGGGGATGTTAGTAGGACAAGGTATTGTGTTGAATCTGACGGGAGTAAATCAGACAAACACGAGGATGACGCTTCTCGCCAACGAGATGAAAAGCTGAGGGAGGGATTTCAATTTAGCATAATAGCATCAGTCGTTGCGGTCATTTTACACTTAGCCATGGGTGTCATTCGGTGGACATGGATTATTCATGCAGCCGTTTAGAGGTTTATTATTGCTACAGGCATTGGCACGATCATCATTGGCACGTTGCCATTTTTATTCTATTACTGGACCATCTTCCATATTGGTAAAACAGCAGCGTTTTGGTTATGCTTGCTCATCACGGTCGGGGCACCGCTCATCCCCCATTTTGCTGCAAAAGTCAACCATCAGTATTTTAGCCCTTGTGATATTTAGGTGGCAAAAGAAGACCGAGAAGGAGCGGGCTTATGAGATTCGTAAGACTGGATTCACCAGGTATACGATCAAGCCATCTACGTGTCGTTATATTTGTTATCGTGTTATTTCCTTAGTGGTTTGTTTAATGCATTTGGTTATCTCGGTTCTTATTTGACCTGTCAAAATGGATTGAAAATACATTTCTTAGCTCATATGTGATGTAAAAATCTGTTATCTAAGTTAATTTCATTCAATGAAAAAATAATAACAATAAAAAATGATGAACAAGAAAAGAGGGGGATGGACTATCTGAGTGCGTTGTTGATTAGGGAATGGGCTGCAATAGCTTCATTGGGCTTTTTGGCAATTTGGGTTTCTTCATTGGGCTATTTGGGCTTCTTCTTCATTGGTTTGAATTTTCGTTTGGGCTTAGAAGTCCAGCCCAGATTACTTTCTTTTTTCGGAATAATAACAAAAAAACAAAAAAAATAAAACAAAAAATAAAATAAATAATAATTAAAAAATAAATAAAAATATAAAAAATAAAAAATAAAAAAGAAGACAAAAATTCGGTAAAAATTCGAAAAATAAAAAATAAATAATAATAATAATAATAATAATAATAATAATAATAATAATAATAATAAAAGTCCAAAAAAATTCTCAAAAATCTCAAAAATTAGGAATGACCATTTTGCCCTTCTGATCAGTTTGACCCAAACTTTTTCCAATTACCCCAAATGATTTTTCATGAAATGGTATCAAAAGGGCGTTAGAGTAATCTAGCGTAACCAAGTCCCCGAACTCATTTTCTCTGATTCGCAAAAATAAATTAGTTCTCCCACTAATTTATTCAGGTTTCTAATCGACCTACCAAGAACGATTAGTGGCGACTCCAAAATTAGAAATCATTTAAACAAAAACCAAAGTTGCGATTTAGTAGGGCTTGGGAGGGTCCGCGTTAGGTTAATTAATCTAATTAACCTAATAATCCGTTCACCCGATAAAATTTATTTTCGGGTCGTGATAGCAGCGACGCGCGAAGCTCGATGCTGACCCGAGCCACGACAGGGTCGAGAACACGGCAACACACGAAGACGAGGGCGTGGCGATGATGGAAGGATCGCTCCAACAAGCTCGCTAGGAGCTCTGTGTTCTCGATGAACCAGTCGAGCGAAGGAAGAGACTCCATGGTGCGGTGACATATAAGCAGACCCGATGAATAAATTTAGATGGCAACGCGATGAGGCAGACTAGGCAATATGGCGTCACGATGAGGGGTTGACTGATGGAGGTCCGACGAAGGAGCGTGTATGGAACCATGGTATCAGTTCTTCAGTTTGCTGATTTCTCTTGCCATGCTACGTACTGGCCGGATCTTGGTACATACAAAGTCGTAGGAGACAGGTACATTATTCTGTTTCACTTGACTGAACTATTAATTTGAAGTTGAGAGCCTTATAGATGACTTGATGATGAACGAAAGATGTGGTTTGCATATGTCAACTTATGTAGACCAGGAATGTCACGGGATTGCTCAAAGATGTTCATGTGTTGGGGTAAACAAAAGAAGGAAACAACAGCCAATAGGAGAGGAAAGAAATGTGAACTCCCCTCACGTGTTGAAAACATAATTGGTAGGGAAGCAGAACCCATGAAGAAAAGAAAAAGAAGTAGAAAGCAATAAAAGAAAAGAAAACAACAAAAAGAAAGAAGAGGCGAAAAATGTGGTTAGCGATTGCTCTTGGGAATGGGCTTGGGTTTAAAGGAAAATGAAATAATAAGTATGAGAGTTAGGCCCTAGCATATTTTGTGGCCTTTTATGTATTTGGGCCTCACGGTTGGGCTTGTGCAATGAGCCTAATCTATGTGCACCCAGGCCATTGAGGCCTGGGCTTTGTCTAGATCGGACTCGGGTTCTTGGATCCGGCCCAAATCTCTTTGTTTTAATTAAAATAAAAAATCGAAATATAAAAAAAATTGGAAAATTCTTGAAAAATTCCAAAAAATTCAAAAAATTCCTAAAAACTAGAAAACGAGCCATTTTGACTGGCCAATCCTATTTTTGATGATTCTACTTCCCGATCTTTGAAAAATTACCATTTTACCCTTCTGGTCAGTTTGACTCAAATTTTTTCCAATCATCCCAAATGAATTTTCATGAAATTAAGGTACCGAAAGGGCATTAGTTTTAATTAACTAGTGTAACCAAGTTCCCGGACTCATAATCTCTGGTTCGAAGAAGTAATTTAGTTCTCCCGCTAATTTACTTAGGTTTCTAATCGACCTACTGAAAATGATTAGTGGCGACTCCAAATTCTAAAATCATTTGAACAAATACCAAAATCACGATTCGGTAGGACTTGGGAGAGTCCGTATTAGGTTAGTCAAATCTAATTAACCTGATAATCCGTTAACTTTGAGAAGTTCCATAGAAAATCTTTAGGTCGCGACAGCTTGGTAACTCCGCTGGGGATGTGTTCTTAATTCTTGAAAAATTTAAGAACCTAGTGGACTTAGGCCTGTAAAATTTCATGAAAATTCATTTGATTTGGCATTGGTTGGATTCTAACCTTAAGGTGTTAAATGGTTTTGCAGAATGGGAGTTATAAGGGGTGGTGTGTTTGACTAAACCTTTTGTTTTGCAAATTGGTGTTGGAATTGTTTGTTTAAATTCTACACATTATTAAAGCAGTGTTTGCATTTAAATGTTGTGCATGTGTTTACAATTTTAGCACTACACTACACACAACCCGTGATCGGACCTGGGTCACACCAATAGTTTTAAGATGGTATTTAGATGGTTATTTAACCTTGGCGGTAAAGCTTCGCTAAAGGTTATCCCATCTGGATCCCAAAATTTTTTTCCAAAAAATGGCTCAAGGGTCGTTCTCATGCACGTGAGGCTACGATGCATGGGCGTTATACTTGTCGACCGAACCAAGCCGAAGTAATTGGACCCGACTAGTCATGACTATTGTACGCGAGGCTGCGACTAGTCATGATGAATGTGCGCGAGGCTGCGACCCGTCGTTCCGTCCATTACTTCATTTTGCTAAACCTTTAGGATAGATAGGCTAAGATTTAAACTCACGATTCATGCGCATGTCTATGTGATTTGCATTGTATTTTTTTAAAGGTGAAGTAAGTTCTCTGACTTTATCTTATATTTATTTTCGGTCGGTCCATGTTAGGTGTCAGTTAAATTTTGGACTTAACATCGTGGTCATTTTTTCAAAGAAAATGAAAAATCAAAATCAAATTAGTGTGCAATTTCTGAAAATATGAATTCGAAAAAAATCCCTTTGGGAAATTTTCTTGACCAATAAAAAGATTTTATCATATTTTTCCTTACTGCTTCGACGGATAGAAGATTTTCTTCACAAATTTATCCTTAAAAATTCATTGTGATAAAAGGCGAAAATTCCTTCGGGAAGTTTGCTAAACGTCAAAGGACTTTACTACATTTTTACAAGTTGTAAAATTCGGAAGAAAATCATTTCTGAGAAATTCACTCATGTCTTCTCAAGATAAGTTTCTTTGGTTTTTTTCATTAAAAAAACAAAGTTGGACCAATTAGGCGAGTCATGGACCGACCTCTCCTTGGTCACATACTCATTATTTTCCTTACTTTTACAGGGAATCATAGGTACCCCAGGCAAGAGCAAAATAGGGTACAACAATACATCAAGAATAATCTTCAGGAATACGAAAGGACGGGAAATTGCCGATGCCTTAACCGATACCCCTGGGGGCAAGGGAAGAGATCGATTCTCCCGGAGACAGAATTGCGTCAACCAGTGAGTACTTACGGGCTACGTATTTTGCTAGGGCAGCGAATTTATCCAAACCAGGCTGCGATCAACATGGAGGACTCTGGAAGACTGGTGCTCCATTATTGAGCAATACAAACAGGACATTCTTGTTGACACTACAAGGCGTTTCTATCGATACTACAGGAAGTCGACACATACAAGTAGACGCCAAAAGGTATAAAACTCTGGTTGAAGTGGGCTCCACAACACGTGGCTTGATTCACTTATTGGCATGCTGACCGAGTAGTCATAACTATAAAAGTTCACACGACTCGTCACGAGTCTCAATGTGGCTAGTGCGGGCCGCCACCAAATCCTTCTTCCGTGTACGCGATGTCATCGTCTGAAGAGAGTGAAGAAGCCTTTTCCCGATCTAGTCCTCGCCTGTTAGACTGCGTGTTATCGTCTTATGGCCACCATCTGTCAAGATGAGATAAAATGAAGACAGACCTACCAGTTGAAGCAGAGATACATTCATTACATGTTCTTTCAGAAGAACAATTGATGGAGGTCGGTTGGATCCAGCAGAGGTGAATGACCTCGCCCTACGAAGGTTGCTGCCAATAGTCCCTCTTCCAGAAGGGAAGTTTGCTTTAAACTATGGTGGCCTGTGTGTCGTAAAAGAAGTCATTCTATCATGATATACAGAAGAAGAGATGGTGAGAAGATTAAAGCATAAACATACGAAACTTTTCTCTCATTTCATACATCAACAAGCTTTACAACAAGTCACTGAGGGGGAAAAGTAAAACCAAACTGAGCCCTAATGAGCAACACAAAAGAGCTCAACTGACTCTCCATGAAGTTAATGCTCTGCCTACGCCAAGCGGTCTGGGATTTAAGATCCGCAAGCTTGAAGAACAGGAGTTCGCATTTCTCCTTATGCCTGGCTACGATGGCCTCATGATGATCACCGGCGTGTTTTAGATTCTCAATCAGGGCTCTCTCGAGAGCTATATCCGCCATTAGGTCTTCGAGCCTCTCTTCCAGCCATTCACACCTGAACCTCATCACGATGTCACTCGGGTCATGCTCGAAGTAAGTCTGGAGCAAAGCTAGGCGCTCCACCAACTTCTCCCTCTCATGGGCCAATAGCGAGGCCCGTTCATTAGCGGATTTGACGGCCTTCTTGTAGCGAGCAAAAGCAAGTTCTGCAGATTTCAAGCATTCAGACCGATCTTGGAGGCAAGCTTTCACGATGCGAGTCATGGTGACCGCTTCGTAGGTGTTCCGGCAAGCCTCTAGAAAGTTGATGAAGAGGGTTGGGAACGTTCAGTATTCCCTCTCCAAATTTGTGCCTTCGATCGAAGAGGTATTTATCGCCCCAAACAGACCGAAGATCTCAGCTTCTACACCCGGATAATTGACTATGTAAATTTAGCCTCGGGATAAAGTCTCTCCCATTGGACCATAACTTCAGCCGAGAAGATGTGTGTGGGAAAATCGGCCATTATCGTTGAAGTGTTAAAGAAGAGAATCAAGGCAGACGACTAGAAAGCGAAAGCGTTAGAGGAGAGAATCAAGGCAGGCGAGTGGAATGCAGAAGCACTAATTCGTTTTGCATTAAATATTGATTTCACAGTGCTATCCTCCGTTGGTTAAAATTCCCTATCTGCCCTTTTCTTTCGATGTCACCCTATTGGCTCGAATCCCCTGCCAGTCTGCAATATCGAGCCGAGCAATCTGAAATCTATGCAAAAAAGTGTGAGGTGATGCCTCCGCTTTGAAAAAGAAGAAGGAAAAGACGAGCTGATTGGGAGACAAGACAAACTTTAGCGAAAAAGAAGAGAAGACTTGTCTCCATTTGTAGACAGAGAAAAGAGCTAGCTTGTAAATCGATGCTCGAGGCAGGTAGAAGAAATAGTTACAGAGGTCTTACCATTACGAAAAGATAAAAGAAGACAAGCCGAATGAGTAGAAAATATGGTGAAAAAGTTGAGAAAGACAGGAATATTGGGGGAAGCAATGTAATTTCTGAACCCACGCCTAGATTTTAAAAGAAGCGTCTTCCTGGTAGTCTTCATCCAAACTCAAAAATAAAAAACTTCGAAGCATACACGGTCGCTTAGAAAAACTCAGAGAGAGTGAAAGGATAAGGAAGAGCAGCAAAACTTGAGGAACCGATAACCAGTCAAGGATGTCTCAACCCAACATATATGAGAGTTACCATCACTTGCTGAACATGGGAGATGAAGAGTTCGATGCCATATTTGGGATTCAGACCATGGAGCCTGTCTCTTCCGCCAACGTCTAAGATCTCAACAAAGATAAGGATAGCAACAAGAAGGGTCAAAAGAAGCGTCGCCGGCGTCACACCGAACATCAGGTTCAAAAGCTTGAAGATTTCTTCAAGGGGTGCCCATGCCAGATAAAAAAAAAGAATGGAACTGAGCCAAGAATTAGGGCTGGAACCGTGGCAAATCAAGTTTTTGGTTTCAAAACAGGTGAACCTGAGTAAAGACTCAACATGAGCGCCACGAAGTCGAGTTTCTAAGAGCTGAAAATGAAAAACTCCGAGCAGAGAACAAAATGTATAAGGAAGCTTTTGACTCCGCCACCTGCCCTAACTGCAATAGCTTCCTCACCCTCGACGAAAGGCAGTATCTAAGGATCGAAAATGCCTGTTTAAGAGGGGAGATAGATCAGTTCATAACAGAACCAAGTTCTATTGGGGAAAGGTATGAAAAGACCGATCCTGTGGGGTCAGCGTTGATACCTCCCGAGAAAGAGGGCATGCATCACCACCAAGCAAGTTGCATTGACGACGAGCTTTCCTCCCTAATCAACTAGTTTGATGCTGATGAAGTACCAGGGCTCTAATGTATGTACGGAGCCTGTATTTCGAAGTCAGCAATCACGGGACCTTCAATATGGCTGATGCGTACCTGATCCGGAACGAAGCTAGCTGATCACTGGAGAGCCTGCAAAGGAAGCAAAATGAATCATGAACGAATGCATATACTTTATTTCCTTGCATGGAATATTTTCTACTTTTATGGATATCTGGAATTAATGCAAAAGCGAGAAGTAGTAATCTCCTTTTCTCCTATTAAATGCTTGGATCCGTCACTTCACCAAACCCGAGACGAATTAATTGCGACTAAAAGTCCGTGAAAATCCGAAGGGTAACTCCGTATCGTTTCAAATCACCCTTAATTGCTCCAGTTTTAAATTGAACCCCTTGTATTATCAGGAATTTGCAAACTGCGCCGAGAATACAATCATACCTAAATGCGAAGTTCCTCTTTAAACAAAACTTGGGGCAAATCGATTTGTGGACATTGCCAGTGGATGACCGGCTTCAAACAAAGAAAAATGCGAAAGACCCGAGCAATCTCAAAGATGAGTAATGTTGTATCGTTCTAATTTACCCATAATCGTCTTGAGTTCTGAATTGAATTATTTCATTCTTAACAGAGATGGTAAATTACCTTGATAAGCATTGTGACATGGAATTGCCCAACGCAATACAACAAGATCACGTCATCTCGAAGATCAACCCTTAAAAGAGAACCTCAGTGGACGCCTACGGCCCCGTGGGTTTGATAGCATGGGGAATGACAGTGGCCCGAGACGTCCCGAGTTCGATCCCCAAGGTTTGCGAATATTGTAAATACTGCAAATGAACAATACAATCTTTTGCACATCCGTTTTTGCAGAAAGCAACAAGAATACTCGGCGAACAAGATCGAAGCCAATACTGTGCCATAACCTTGGCCTTGATGGTGAAGTGTCCAACAAAAGTCGAGGAAAACTCAACCCAAAGAAGCTGGTAAAAGGATCGCGTAAGGCATTCGAGATGAAGGGTAAACCAGTATCGTCTCCAGCTTATCTCTTCCAATACTGGCTAACACGTCTCCTTTCCTTTTGACAGGAAACGTTTACACTAACATGTCGAAGGAGACAACCCCTAGGGGCAATTCAAATTCTCCTATTCTTGAGAATTTTTTTTTCCATATTTGCATATTATGTAAACACACATGATGCTAAAAATTGTCACATCTGCATTGTGTTTACACATTCCATGATTTATGCATGACTATTCTGCATGTTTAATTTGCCAACTCTGACTTGGAGCATAAACTGCACATGATGCATCAAATGTATAAGAATAGGGCATGACAGGTTGATGAAAGGCAAGCCATTTCCACACACATCAATCCACAGTGAGTCGTGTGCTAAATAGGTTCTGCATTCCCCAAGGTAATGGATTTTCTCGCAAAAGGTACGATAGCCGAAGGGAAGGAGGCGATCATTTCTCTATTCTAAACACTATAGGTGACCATTGACAAACCATTTGAGCGGCGGTTTAATTTCGTAACCCCTGTCAAGAACCACCCCACATCGGGGCCAAATGGAGATAGTTCCAGCAGCAGCAGGAGGTAAATGGTTAGAAATTTGCTTGCTCGAACTAACATCAATTTTCGGGTGTTTCTTTGCTTTCAACCTCACACGGTAATTCAAGTACCTTAGGACGACAAAAAGCATTCGTTTCTCTATCTGAAACACTTTCATCCTTTGCATCGCCCAATTGAGCCTGCATATTCGTTTCTTAAGACCCCGTTGGTGATCATTGCTCATTCCAAGATGAAGATGACACCACCTCAAAGCAGAAGAACTCAGAAGGAGTAACTCTACATAAAGTTCCCGAGTCAATTCTTCAAATGTGCTAGATCTCTGATATACATGTGTATACGACATAATCTTTGAAAATTCTTTATTCTAAACAAAACGGAAAAGAAGGCAAAGAGTCGGGACCAAAAGTGCTAGTCCCGGGCATGAAAAAGCAAAGTGCCAGTCAAAAGCAAGGTCAATGCCTAATCAAATCAATGTTCATTGAACTTTACATGTATATTTTGTAAACTCGGTGAAAACATATTGTCTCCTTTTGTAAATCCCTAATGGGATCTGGTTGCAAAAGAAAACTCTTCGAAAGAGTCAAATTGCAAAATATGCTCAATTGAAGTTTACACCGTTCGGGAGCAACGACGGTATCAGCAGAAGATCATACCTTCCTCATTCAACCATGGTGTTCTTTGAAGATTATTCTAGAGGGTCGAGACTGGTGATAAAGATGCAATGATCACCAACGTCAAACCCACCTCATATATTTTCTGGGCCAAAATAAGCCTTTTACTTCTTTGGTCCCCAATCCTAATCTACGTTACAACCCGTGAACGTCTTTTCTGATTAAGGTGCTTGAGTTAATGTAGAGTTGAATGATTTTAAACATCGCTCAAAAAGGTATGAGCAAGATCATTTCTCTCTCATTTTTGCAGGGTTCTTGACTTGTAAACCCGGAGCAGATAATGAAGACCTTTCTGTCAATGGCCTCGACTCAAAAGAGTCCCATTTGGTAAAGCTTTGACCTAGCCTACATTATGATCCTAATCAAGACCTCTAGATTGGCTTGATCATACCAATTGCGAGATTACTCAAACCCTTGCTGAATACGATGATGGTAAGATTGAGTGATTTCTTTTCAAATCCTGCAATCAGGATAAACGGCCTTTCTCGAGAGTGAGAGAAAGCCCATTCGGACTGAAGTTTCCCATTCAGATCACATTCGACGCGTTCATACTATGATAACCTCCTTGAACAGAATTGAAAATGCAAACTCGACAGAATAGTTTTGCAAGATCCACATTTTGATTGATTGCATCATGAGTCATTACACATATTGCTTCTAATCATTGCAAACTTAGCTGAGTAGTTTTGCATGAACCGATCAACTCATTGATGAAAATGTTTGCACATGTTACCTCTGACACTGCCTGACAGGTAACACGCTCCCGATGTTCGAGTTACCTTCCAAGGTCTAAAACTTAATTTGGCGATTATTGAATGAAAAAGCCTAGTTGTCGAGAAACCACCAGGCGTTTCGTCCAAATCCTCAGGTAAGTATATCTTCAACCTGAGTCTTTCAAGAGAATGGATTCTGACGATTGTCAAGGCGCTCGAATCCATTGCGACACATATAGGTATCTACCTTCTTCAATGAAGCATGATTCGTCTTGGAAGAAATGTTCGAGATATTTTGATCTTTACCTCTTTGGTTTATTCTTAAAGTGACAGGAGAATATAATTTGGGTTTGAGCTTCTGCAGGATTTCTGGTCTCCCCAGATCCCAGAATGGCACCCTTCAAGGTAAGTTAAATCAAGTTTGAGCTTCTGCAGGATTCCTGGTCTGCCCAGATCCCAAAATGGCACACTTCATAATAAGTTAAATCGAGTTTGAGCTTCTGTACGATTTCTGGTCTCCCCAGATCCCAGATTGGCACCCAAAAAGCATTTTTCAGTTAATACCTCTTCTGTCTACCCAAAGGTGACATTTAGGTAATTCTTGGTGACTCCTATCATCGGATGATCCATTTCTAAAGTCCTTTTTACAGGCACCAAAGTTCTTCCTACAGGCACCAAAGTCCTTTTTACAGGCATCAAGTCCTTTCTATAGGCACCAAAGTCCTTTTTACAAGCACCAAGTCCTTTTTACAAGTACCAAAGTCCTTTTTACAGGTATCAAGTCCTTTCTACAAGCATCAAGTCCTTCCTACAGGCACAAAGTCCTTGAGGCACAAAAAGTCCTTTTTACAGGCATCAAGTCCTTTTTACAGGCACAAGTCCTTTTTACAGGCAAAAGTCCTTTTTACAAGCACCAAGTCCTTTTTACAGGCAACAAAGTCTTTCCTACAAGCACCAAAGTCCTTCCTATAGACATTTTCTTTGGTAAACCCTACATCGGGTAAACCATTCGTTAGAATCCTTTAACTAGGAATTTTATCATGTTACGACCCACCATACGGGTCAAAATGTAGGCGAATCCTCTGAATAGGATAGATCGCCACTAGATTCCTTTCATTAGGAACTCTGCCATGGGTTGACCTACCATACAGGTCAAAGCTTAACCTCCCCGGAGTATCCATAGGATGAATCTTTGGGTGCCTGTTCAAAGAGTATAAATGTCAGGCAACAGCTATACGATGGGGAGGTAGGTGCCAGGTAAGCTCTCCTCTCTATCTCTCCCTCACTTCATAGGAGCCTCCTCAAGCCGGGTCTGGATCAGAATTTACACGGAGGGGTATTAGAAATCAAATGTCACAACTCTTTTTATTTTCCTAGGTTGAGTCGATTAGAATTTAGGTATCATCTTGTCTTTGAAATGAACCTCTACCGAGCTTCCTTTCAAAGAGGGGCAGCTGTTGACACCTGATTTTTAATCATCTTTTCTCTTTTAAAATTAATAGAAAATCCCTAAAAATTCATAAAATTACAAAATCAATTTTGGAAGCCTTGGCCAAGTCTAAGGAACCATTTTTGAACAAAAAATAATTTTTCATATTTTTCGTATTTTTTAATAATTTTCAAAAAATACAAAAATATTTGAAAATTCAGAAAAAATAGTATTTGAGACCACAAAAATATCAAAAAAAGTCAATGTTTTTCTTTTAATTGTCTTTTCATTCTGGCTAAAGAAAATCTGCAAAAATTAATCTAGAATCAGGAATTACTTTGTTAATCTCATTTTCAGATTCGTTGAATAAATTATAGAAAATTCATTTTATTTCTGTAATTTTCGATTTTTGCATTTTTGGAGTCGTGACATTGTCCTCTAATAGTCCAAATATCTTTGACAATGAGGTAAGGGCATTAACAAAGTTCAGGCATTGGAATATCGTGAAGCTGTATGGTTTCTGTTCACACACCGAACGGTCGATCCTGGTTTATGAGTATTTCGGGAGGGGGAGTCTGGCCAAGATCCTGAAGGACGTAAAGCAAGCAAAAGATTTAGATTAGGCAAAAAGAATTAATGTGGTAAAAGGGAGTTGCTGAGGCACTCTAGTACTTGCATTGTGATTGTAGACCTCCTGTCATTCATAGGGACATGTCAAGCAACAACATATTGTTGAACAGGAAAAGTTGGATTCCTCCAATTGGATAGGGCTCTCCGAAACATACGGGTATATCGCTCCAGCTTGGAGCAACGATGGAGGAATGAGAGGCTGACCGAAAGAGGAGACGCTGAGGGAGGGACTTTCGATGGTATAAACATCAAAGAGAAGAAAAGAGAAAGGGCACTCAGAAGTCCACCAAAAGTGGAGACATAGAATACAGTAAAAGATAGGCGTCCAATACACAGATGATGAAGATAAATAAAAGGGTTTGTCTTGAAGTCCCAAAATGATGATGGCACGGAAAGGTCTCTCTCCACACCAACCTTCCTCTTTAAGACTTTGAACTCATTTGCACGTGGGGTGCTTTGGCATCCTCTTTTGGAAAGCTATGTGCTTTATTTTGGCGATCATCTGTTTGAACCAAGGAGATAGGAAGAATTCCCGCATCGGACATGAATAAGGGAATCCAAGATGATGGTGGTGGAATGGACGCTGAAGCATTGAGGCAGTGTATGGGTTTCGGATTTTTAAAAAGAAAAGAAAGGAGACATATCAGGAGGCCACTCACAAATTGGAGGAGGGCTTTCGGCAATAAAATAGAATAAACAAAAAAAGAAACCCATCATTGAAAAGACTAATGATCGTGGGCAACATCGAAAGAAGGAGCAAAGTGTCTCCACTATGATGACTCCACTCACCAAAAGGGAATAGTGTGCATGGGCATGGGTGAGAGGGGGAGGTCCACAAGTTGAAAGGAAAAAGAAGCCACTGAAAAGGGGGAGGGGACTCTCTGAATGGGGGATGAACAATGAAAAAAAAAAAAAGAGGAGATGAGAGAAGTTTTTGCTCAGAAAATTTGTAAAAGAAAATCATGGAGAGAAGATGAGAGAGGATTTCTGGGGAAAAAAAAGGGGTTGTGCCGAGAGAGGAAACAGGGGAGAAACACCACAGAGTCCATAACGTGTAGAGAACTCAGAGAGTTCATGCCAAGAAGCAGTAAGTTTGAGGACTTGGCCGAGGGAGTGGTTAGTTCCCGTTTAACGTCTGGTGGCGTGCGTCTCCCCGGTTTGCCGTGTAACCTCTGGACAAGCAGCCCCGCCCCTAACCAGAAACATAGGGCAAGAATAAGGATGCTAAGAAGGCAGCATTTGACGAGGCTTTGAAGTCGACGTAGAGGAGGAGGAAAAGTGCGGGGCTTTTTACGAAAATGGGTTAAAAAATTTATCTTTTTACGGATTTGGGTTTCGCGGCTAGAAATATACGAGAAAGGGGCTTGAAGCGCCGAACAACAAAAAAATAAAAAAAAAACAACAAAAACCCTTGTTCGGCAGTTGAACTGCCGAACAAGGGAAAAAAAATAAAAAAAAACAACAAAAACCCTTGTTCGGCAGTAACTGCCGAACAAGGGAAAAGGGGGTGGGGGGGGGGGCGGAAGGGAGGGGGATGGGTTAAAAAAAAAATTAAAAAATTCGTAAAAAATTATAAAAAAGAAAAAATACCAAAAAAATTCTAAAAAATTTCCATAAATTCCAAAAATTAGGAAATTGACCATTTTAACGAGTCGGTCCTATTTTTGATGGTTTTCCCTTTTAGACATTTCGAAATGATGATTTTGCCCCTTACGGGCAAATTATCTCGAAAAATTTCAAAAGTTTCCAAAAAAAATTCCAAAAATTAGTAAATGGGCCACTTTAATTGGCCAATCCTACTTTTAAGATGATTTTGCCCCTTATGGAAAAAAATGTTCACGAAAAAAATAGTCAGTATTTTAAATGGTCCAACATGGAAAGGTTTTTAAAATAAAATTTTGGCAATTTCTTCATATTTGTAGTCTACGGAATCTATTTTCTTATTTTCGGATATTTTCTTAATATGAAAAATAATATTAAAATTTACGACAAATTTCAAAAATTACTTTTCTTCCAAATTGGATCCTCAGGCTTCGTTAAAGCTTCTAAATATGATTTTTCAATGCCTATAGATTCAACGATGTCAACACATAGCAATATCATATTTATGATGTAAAAAGTTCTAGTACATCAAATTTATAATAATACATAATTTTGGTTTATATGGGTTTTACTCATAATGAGTCAGCGTCACATTCGAATTATGTGTCTGACTCAGATCTTCTGCAAGAAAATGAATAGGTAACGATTGATGAGAAAAATATTTATGATGGAATATTTTTTTTGTGAATACTTTTTTTTCCATAATGGGTAAAATCATCATTTTGAAAAGATAGATGAGAAAAATCCTTAAAAGTAGGATTGGCCAATTAAAGTGGCCAATTTACTAATTTTTGGAATTTTTTTTGGAAACTTTTGAAATTTTTTGAGACAATTTGCCCGTAAGGGGCAAAATCGTCATTTCGAAATGTCTAAAAGGGAAAACCATCAAAAATAGGACCGACTCGTTAAAATGGTCAATTTCCTAATTTTTGGAATTTATGGAAATTTTTTAGAATTTTTTTGGTATTTTTTCTTTTTTATAATTTTTTACGAATTTTTTAATTTTTTTTAACCCACACCCCCCCCTCCCCCAACTTTTCCTTGTTCGGTAGTTGAACTGCCGAACAAGGGTTTTTGTTTTTTTTTTATTTTTTTTTCCTTGTTCGGCAATTGAACTGCCGAACAAGGTTTTTTGTTGTTTTTTTTTTATTTTTTTGTTGTTCGGCGCTTGAAGCGCCGAACGGGGGCTTGTTCGGTAGTTGAACTGCCGAACAAGCCCCTTTCTCGTAATTTTCTAGCCGCGAAACCCAAATCCGTAAAAAGATAAATTTTTTAACCCATTTTCGTAAAAAGCCCGAAAAGTGCGAGCCGTCGAAGGCAAGCTACACGAGCCCTTACCATACCTGGCTCTCGCTATTCGCGAGGTGTCCCTATCGACGAGCTTGACGAAGAGCGCGGCGTAAACGACAACAAAGGCGAGAAGACGACGGGAGCTGCTGCTTCGAGTTGAATCAACGTGATCTGCCTTCACCGACACTGATCCGCTCATTGACGGCCAGACGGAGCTGCTGTCCACCCGCGGGATCATCTGCTCTGAGGCTCCTGCTATTGGGTTTTTTTCCAAATTAGGGTTAAAAAAAAATTATTTACAAAAATAGGTTGAAAAAAAATATATTTACCAATTAGGGGTCCGTGCGGCACTATTCAAGTGCCGCTCGGCCCATGCGGCATTAATATAATGCCGCATGGGCCGAGCGGCACTTGTACAGTGCCGCCCGGGCCCGTGCGGCCCACGGCCCCCGCGCGGCGCAACAGTGCCGCCCGCGGGCCCGACTTTTTTTTTAATTTTTAATTTTTTCTTTTAAGAAAGTAATTAAAAATAAAATAATTAAAAATAAAAATAATTTTTTCGAAAAATAAAAATAAAATGAAATGAAAATAATTAAAAATAGAAATAATTAAATAAATTAATTTAAAAATAAAAAATATTTTAAAATAAAATAAAACAATAAAAATTTAAAAAATTTAAATAATAATTAAAAATAAAAATAATTTTTTCGAAAAATAAAAATAATTTTTTCGAAAAATAAAAATAAAATGAAATGAAAATAATTAAAAATAGAAATAATTAAAGTAAAAATAATTAAATAAATTAATTTAAAAATAAAATAAAACAATAAAAATTTAAAAAATTTAAATAATAATTAAAAATAATTAAAAATAATTTTTTTATAAAATTAAAAAATTAAAAATGGAAATAATAAAAAATATAAAAAATTAATAAAGTAATTAAAAAAATTAAAAATGGAAAAATAAAATAAAATTATTAGAAAATCGAAATAATAAAAATAAAATATAATTAAATAAATTAATTTAAAAATTTAAAAAAATGGAAAAATAAAATAAAATAATTAGAAAATCGAAATAAATTTTGTAAATACAATTTTTTTCTTTTGTAGCTTATTTTCATAACATAATTATCGATAATTAATTGAAAAAGTTTATTAATATGAATGTAATTATTTTATGAAGTATGTAAATAAATAAATTACAAATAAATAATTATTTTATGAAGTATGTAATTATTTATGTGAATATTTTTTTAATTAATTATTGATAATTATGTTATAAAAATAAGCTTCAAAAGGAAAAAAATATATATTTATAAAATTATAAAAATACGTAAAAAATATAAAATTAAAAAATACCATCACACCAGCCTCGTGGATATTTTTATTAATTATTTACTATGTAAATAATTAATTACATACATCTTAATAAAATTTTCAATTAATTATTGATGTGGTAGCAATTATTTACTATGTAAATAATTAATAAAAAATATTCACGTAAATATAAAAAGTATTCACATAAATAATTACATACTTCATAAAATAATTATTTATTTTTAATTTATTTATTTACATACTTCATAAAATAATTACATTCATATTAATAAATTTTTTCAATTAATTATCGATAATTATGTTATAAAAATAAGCTACAAAGGAAAAAAATTGTATTTACAAAATTTATTTCGATTTTCTAATTATTTTATTTTATTATACCATTTTTTTAAAATTTTCTAATTATTTTATTTAATTATATTTTATTTTTATTATTTCGATTTTCTAATAATTTTATTTTATTTTTCCATTTTTAATTTTTTAATTACTTTATTACTTTTTTTATATTTTTTTTATTATTTCCATTTTTAATTTTTTAATTTTATAAAAAAAATGTATTTTTAATTATTATTTAAATTTTTTTAAATTTTTATTATTTTATTTTATTTTAAAATATTTTTTTATTTTTAAATTAATTTATTTAATTATTTTTACTTTAATTATTTCTATTTTTAATTATTTTCATTTCATTTTATTTTTATTTTTCGAAAAAATTATTTTTATTTTTAATTATTTTATTTTTAATTACTTTCTTAAAAGAAAGTTAAAAATTAAAAAAAAAAGTCAGGCCCGCGCGCGGCACTGTTGCGCCGCGCGCGGGCCGTGGGCCGCACGGGCCCGGGCGGCACTGTACAAGTGCCGCTCGGCCCATGCGGCATTAATATAATGCCGCATGGGCCGAGCGGCACTTGAACAGTGCCGCACGGGCAGTTTGAATGCCGCACGGACCCCTAATTGGTAAATATATTTTTTTTCAACCTATTTTTGTAAATAATTTTTTTTTTAACCCTAATTTGGAAAAAAACCCCCTGCTATTTTCTAGAAAGCCCGTTATTGCTTCCTTCGACCTCATCAAGGACTGAAGCCTGACGAACCAGCCTGGTTCCAACCAAATCCAATGTGT
Organism: Psidium guajava; assembly: GCA_016432845.1. Lineage (NCBI taxonomy): Eukaryota > Viridiplantae > Streptophyta > Magnoliopsida > Myrtales > Myrtaceae > Psidium > Psidium guajava. The sequence goes on from CM028225.1 coordinate 17,386,644, forward strand.
TTGCATCAAATACCCACGTATCTGTTGCAGCTCGGCTGGATGTAACGTCCTCACGCTGTTGTGAGCAGAGGTGCAACGAACACTCATTAGTATCCCGCTTTACTGTGTACTTTTGCAGGTTGTTGGTCAAACCACCCCATTTTGAATCGATCCATTCTCAAGTGTGGCCGGTAGATTTCTTAGCCACGTGTTCTTACTGCCATGCACACTATCACCACCACCACCACCACCAGCCAAGCTCTCCAATCGTTGAAGCAAGCTGAACCAGAGGCGAGCCGAACCAAATGAACGTGCAAGGAAACCTAATGGCAGGGACGCGCGAAGCTTGGTGCTGACCCGAGCCACGACAGGGTCGAGAACGCGGCAGCACACGAAGACGAGGGCGCGACGATGGTGGAAGGATCGCTCCAACGAGCTCGCTGGGAGCTCTGTGTTCTCGATGAACCAGTCGAGCGAAGGAAGAGACTCCATGGTGAGGTGACATATAAGCAGACCCGATGAATAAATTCAGACGGCAACGCGATAAGGTAGACTAGGCAGTATGGCGTCACGATGAGGGGTTGACTGATGGAGGTTCGACGAAGGAGTGTGTATGGAACCATGGTATCAGTTCTTCAGTTTGCTGATTTCTCTTGCCATGCTACGTACTGGCTGGATCTTGGTACATACAAAGCCGTAGGAGACAGGTACATTATTCTGTTTCACTTGACTGAACTATTAATTTGAAGTTGAGAGCCTTATAGATGACTTGATGATGAACGAAAGATGTGGTTTGCATATGTCAACTTATGTAGACTAGGAATATGTCACGGGATTGCTCAAAGATGTTCATGTGTTGGGGTAAACAAAAGAAGGAAACAACGGCCAATAGGAGAGGAAAGAAATGTGAACTCCCCTCACGTGTTGAAAACATAATTGGTAGGGAAGCAGAACCCATGAAGAAAAGAAAAATTTTAAAAAGAAAAAGAAGTAGAAAGCAATAAAAGAAAAGAAAGCAACAAAAAGAAAGAAGAGGCGAAAAATGTGGTTAGCGATTGCTCTTGGGAATGGGCTTGGGTTTGAAGGAAAATGAAATAATAAGTATGAGAGTTAGGCCCTAGCATATTTTGTGGCCTTTTATGTATTTGGGCCTCACGGTTGGGCTTGTGCAATGAGCCCAATCCGTGTGCACCCAGGCCGTTGAGGCCTGGGCTTTGTCTAGACCGGACTCGGGTTCTTGGACCCGGCCCAAATCTCTTTGTTTTAATTAAAATAAAAAATCAAAATATAAAAAAAATCAGAATTAATTCCAAAATAAAATGGAAAATTCCTGAAAAATTCTAAAAAATTCAGAAAAATCCCAAAAACTAAAAAACGAGCAATTTTGACTGGCCAATCCTATTTTTGATGATTCCATTTCCCGATCTTTGAAAAATGATCATTTTGCCCTTTTGGTCAATTTGACTCAAATTTTTCCCAATCATCCCAAATGAGTTTTTAGGAAATTAAAGTACCGAAAGGGCATTAGTTTTAATTAACTAGTGTAACCAAGTCCGCGGACTCATAATCTCTGGTTCGCAGAAGTAATTTAGTTCTCCCGCTAATTTACTTAGGTTTCTAATTGACCTACCAAAAAAAGATTAGTGGCAACTCTAAATTCTAAAATCATTTGAACAAATACCGAAGTCACGATTTGGTAGGACTTGGGAGAGTCCGTATTAGTTTAGTCAAATCTAATTAACCTGATAATCCGTTAACCTTGGGAAGTTCCATAGAAAATCTTTAGGTCGCGACAATTCCTATTTGCATGAACCTATTAGACTCTTAGAACCTACCTTACCCAAACTCGCCTACATGAATTCCTTAGATTAGGAAGTCATTCAACTTAGGTACCGAAAGGGCGTCGACCTGCGGGTCGACGTAACTAACTCTCCGAATCCATTTATCTGATTTTCGTAGAATCGAACGATCTCTCCCAATCGTTCGATAGGGTTTCCAATCATACCCTCCAATAAATGATTGTTGGCAACTCCTATGGCATGCACACTGATCACATGTCACCCGACCACACTAAGGTCGACCTCGATTTAAAACTTTCTCACGCGATTTGGTATGGGCCTGTGAGGACCCGAGCTAAACCCTGACTTCAAAATGGGCTTAGTAATCCATCAGCCCCCCTTCAGGAGGGTCGCGACAGGTATGCTTCAACAAGATTCCAAAAATGATGAAAAAAACTTCGGTAATTTTATTGATTATGAATAAAAAAAATTACATCTTATTGAAGAGGAAATCCCAAAGCATATCATGAAATGAAATGAAAGGGAAATCCTAGAAAATAGTAAAGCTCCCATGTAGGGGAAATGAAAGGACTAAAAAAAAATGGCTATTCTTGAGGACTAGTGCCCATCCCCACTGATGATTCTTCAAACATTGCCCAAATGGTTTAGTAGCAAATTGTTTTGAATGTTTAGTGAACCATTTGTTTGGAATGAGAATACCCCAGACTCAAGCAAATCTTGGATACGGTGTTTAAGCACTGAACAATTATCGATGTCATGACGAGGCTCATTACAGTGATAGTCACACTTCTTCAACGGATCATACTTCAGATAAGTAGCATAATCAAGTTGCATTGGCTATGTGGACAAAAGCCCTTTCTTGTACAAAACAATTAGAACTTGGGATGGAGTTTCAGGAAGTGGGGTGAATTATCGATTACTACACTAATTTCCCCTTTGGTTCTGCAAACCAAAATTAGCTTGTTGTTGAGTAGGGAGTTGTACCTTGGGTACTTAAGTTGGGGCCTTGTGGATATTAGTCATATTCACTTGCAAGGCTAGCTCTTTTTCCTTCTTAACTAGGAATTGCTTTGCACTCGAGCTAGCATCACTATACCATACATGATCTCATAGGCCGAGGAAGAGTAGAGAGAAACAACCTCATAAGTTCCCACTTGGGTGGTTTTGGCTTGAGTTGAGCCTTAATATTCTTCCATCTCGTGGCATATTGTTATGCGGTCTCGCCTTTCTTCATCTTAGCCCGCTTCAGATTCTCCCTAGAAATGACATTGTCTACTGAAATGCTTCACAGATGCATTTGTAGCTTCTTCCCAACTTTCCCTACAATTGATGTTATAATTAGTATACCACCGCATTGCCACATCCTTCAAACTTGCTGAAAGACCATTAGAGGACCGTCTGCAATGTACTTGTTTACCCTGGCCTAGTATATCTGGACGTTCTGGATATGTAGCATCCTAAAAGCTAACCTCCTAAATTGCGATTATTTACTTGTAATTAGCTACCACATCGGGATGTGATCTAAGATTGGTATTTCTTCTCTAAATGAATAACCTTCAAATCAACCCTCTGATGTAATAGAAAGAGAAAATACAAGCGAAAAAGGAAGCCCGCCATTTAATTAATTGTAAATTACAAAAGGATAGACAAATGGATTAGAAAGATGATTTATATGATGGAATATCATAGACTCATTCAAAGTTCACCCTTGTGGAGGTAGTCTTGAATACCTTGCGAACTATGTTACGATGAGCTGCATGTGATTGACCCAGAAGGGGTACAAGGCAACACCTCAATTGGTAACGGAACACCAAATTTTCTCTTTTTGAAAAAAAAAAAGAGATTTAGTTACCTCGAGGCCAAGAACTATAACACAAGATTTCCATTAAACGTTCTATGGCTTCTTACTATACGAGTAAGATACTTCTTCGCAGTGACATATTGATTGGCACTGCATTGAGTTATAATGCGTTGATTTTTTTTTTGGTCATGTGTGTGAGATAAATACATAGTATTAAGAGGAGAAAAATAATCGACATCAAGGGGGAAATTGAGGCAGCAAAATTGGGGTTGGGTGAACCATGAACGCATACACCTAACATAGGGAGAAAACTCGATGGACATTTGGCAATAGGTCTCACACCTCATTCCTAGAGATTAATGATAGAGATTATGGGGAAGTGGAGATAGTCATTTCCCCTTTGCTTCATTGAGTCCGCCGGTGCATGAAGGGGGAAGGATATCCTTTTGATTTCAGAGTTTTGAGGGAGGAAAACAAAGGGAAAAGGGCACACAACTTGTAGGAAAAATATTGGCCAACTATAGAGCTCTTGATTTGCTCTTCCTCCACCATCTCCAACAGTGATTCCCGTCAGAGTTCTGTATCAATGTCTCGCCGCTACTGAGGTGAGTAAACTCCTCTCTCTCACCCTCTCTCACTTGATGATAATCTAGTCGGGTTTGTAGAAACCACAAATAGAGTGGTTAAAAACCTCAAGCTGAATGAGAGCTACATAGGATCAATGATGGGCGACGATGATGATTAGGGTGTTAGTATTGGGGTGACACAAGCCAGAAATTAATGTGGATGAACCTACTAGTTTGAATCATTTTCCTTGGTAGCTATCTTAAATTCATTGTGCGATGGATGCGGGTTGTTTAATCCTTACATGATGATGCGGGAATCCCCAAATACATTGGCATGATTAGATCTTCTAGTCTTGAATAATGATACTACGAAGATGTGGCTGAGCAGTTCATATTACGTCTTAGGTTGAAACTCTATAAAAGTGGACTTAAAAAGGAATGAGGAGGCGTTAATAAGAGCACCCAAATTTGCTTATCGACGGCTACCAAGTTACAAGTAGAATGTAGTGTCAATAGAAGTGTAAGATAGCAAAGTCGGCGAAGATGGAATCCGGTTTTAAACTTTGTAAATGAATGGGTCTATTCAGTTAGCCGTGGGATGTTTCGTTTGACTCTTATAGCTAATACAGTTGAGTTGAAAATTGAATATGAATAATGTCTAAATTAAGAATGCTTAGGTCTAATGAGCTGAAGGAGAGTATATTAAAGTCACGAAATCTTATCCGCTCGGTTACACTAATTGGCATATGCATATTTCGTGTGGTTCATTTTGTATCCATTCAAAGTGCACAATATTGCATACATTCGACGAAAGGGGTTGAGGGCCACAAAAGGAAATGTGAATTATTTCCCTAAGGGATGTCTTGATGGTGGCACCAAGAGGACCGCGTGGAATAAAACGCAAAGCCTTAGAGTGAGGGTCTCATGATGGGGAGTTCCCATGAGGGACGGCTGTGAGGCCCAAAAAAGTATCAAAGTACAAGTCAATACTTGACTCAAGTGCAACATTGATAAGTAATTTGCATGGGAGATCACGCATCCACTCATGTGCATTTCCATGAATTTATATGATGCCTGCCACTCGTGATATTCAAATTTTTGTTTAATTAGTTAAGATGCCTGAAATTATTCGCCAAGGACCCGACTAGTATGATGAATCGAGTGAGCGTTAGAGTGATTTGTTTGCTTGCTAAGTTGCTTACACTTGTGATGTTTGTTTCTTTTTAGATTGACAAGTATGGGCTCGATTCCCATACCCTTAGGGTCCCACTGTGGTCTTCCTATCTCCATCATGACTGAGTCCTAGGACTATAACCTACCCGACGCTCCTGGTGTAACTCTTACCTGCGTCATTTTCACCGTTACCGTCGATGTAGCCGTGGGCATAGCCCACCAGGAGATTCGATTTGTGTCAATATATATCAACATCAACGGACAGCGCGAGGGTCCGATACCTCGCGAGTTCTTTAATGAGGAGAATGACGACAACGGTGGGGATGCTCCGGGTGATGGGGCAATAGGACGTGGGTCGACTAGAATAGCATCTTAGGTAGGGTCGAATGGGCTAAAGATGAAACATTTTTAGAAGTCCACAATCCTAGCAGAGGTTGTGGCATTTTGGAGAACTTTTGGAGTAGGAGATGTTTAGTGGTACATAGTTAGGGCTAGGTGCTACGTTAGTCCCAAGTGTTTGTCTCCCTATGGTTCTATCTGTGTCAACCGATGCAAATACTGAACTCTCGAATGATGATTATCTAATGTGATCTTATCTATGTATATATATATATATATATATATATATGCTGAAATCGACATGTCTAATTAAATCCCTGACAATTATTATGTTACCGTCCCTCTCATACTTCAATTGAAGCTTCCCACTGCATAAAAGCAATTGTTTATGATAAAAATGAATAGATTGATGGCATGGGTGTTACGGACGGTAGCATCTGGAGTGGGGTGCTATAAGATAGGATTAGATGTGCCGTCATACTTTTCAAAGTTAGGCATCTTGAATTTGTTAGGCACTTGCACCTTCGTCTAAATCAATAAATCGATGGGAGCCAGGCTATGTGTCCCTTCCACCTCACACAACCGTTGCTCCATTTTGGCCAAAAGCTTAGCCACTTCATCATTCAATCCGCCAGTCATAGCATTAGTATGGGGAGTCTAGATTATAGGTGGTGCAACCGAGCTAGTGCTAGTCAGGATGACACTTTCCAATGGTAAAGAAGGAGTTGGGACTTGCTTCGGAGCCTTATCAAGGTTATTGGTAAAACAAGGCGAAGGGAGGATCACCAGTTAAGGAGTTGAGCTAGGCTGCTATTGTTTGGCCATGAAATTAGCCATCATTTTTTTTCATCATCTAGGACAACATAACATCGACTCACTCATTTAGAGCACCCATTTGATCCCTTAAAGCTTCTTGCAAGAGGGAATTTATCTCCGCTCTATCAGCTATTCTTCTTGCTCTTAATCGAGTATTGTAAGGGTGTGGCGAATCCGTAATAAATTACCTATAAACGATAACAGTCAAGAGGAGTACAATAAGTAAAAATGGTGAGCCGATCCATGATGTCCCTCTAGACTTCAAATGAAACAATGATGACTAAAGGACTAATTCAGGCAAATTCCAATGTCATCAGCTTTAAGAAAAAAAAATCATATTAATTTTTAGACTAATCAAAACAGTGCCAAAATTTGTGAGCCCATAGCAGAGATAGTAATGAATAACTTTTGTGTTTTGAGCTTGGGAAGATTCCAAATCAATATAGTTTAATGTTTGTTTCCAAACATTTCACTCAGAAAATTGATTTATCCAGTTTTTTGCTCGAGGGATAAATGGGTCATCAAAAATACGAATTGTTGCGCAAAATTTCTTAAATTGCTAGCTCAAAACCCATTCTACTACTTTCATATTTTGATTTTTTATAAAATAGCCCACTAACTAGTGGTAAATGGTGAAAGGAAACTGAAATTGGGAATATTTTGAAATCTAGATTGTTTTATCCTCATCTTAAATTCAATAATAAATGGAACACATGTTGGATTGATCCAAAAATTTTTAAGGAGATAGATTGGAATATTTTGAACGTTTTTCATGAGACTTTGAGGGTCATTTTGGATCACAAAATTCAGTAAAAAATTATGGAAACCCAAAAGATCAATCTAAACAGTAGTATTCATTACTATAAAATTCCAATGATCCACCATAAAATGCGAAATGAAAACTAACATTCAAAACCTAAAACAATAAAAAGTAAGGATTAAGACTTTCTAATCATACCATCAAATGGTCTTTCTATCCTTAGAGGCCACATGATCTATAGACGAATGGGCCTTTAACGCGCCTCATAGCCATGCTTTATCCTTAGCTAGAACATCCACCTTTTTCTAGGCCTTCATTGTCTTTCCATTGTTGATTTTGATTTGGGCTTGATGGGTATGCTGCTCTATGAGGGTTGGAATCTTCAGATTATCTCGACAGAAATGATGTGGTGTTGAATATATCGGGCTATAAAAAAGTGCTTCTCTATTCTTTCAGTGGGGTGGTCTACAGGCCAACTCAACTTCTGGTTGGAACAGTCCTGTCAAGCCTCAAAATGATGCCCCGACTTAGCTATAGAGTTCTCGACTTTCTCAAACCAAACTCAAAATCCATTGGGCTCAGACGGAGGTGGAACATCCTACAGAACTCAAAACTGTCATGCAACTCTTAGAGGCTGATAACTAATCACTGCATAAATTCCCATCAAAGGCACAGGCTTCTGATCACTGTTGGATGGTCAAGCCTCAACTTCATGAAACCATATGGCTTATCAAAGGAAAATCTTAGAGTTTAGATCCTTGACCAAATTGACCCATTGTGTATAGTGTAAACTCTTAGTTTGATCTTACGTTTCATTAAACCTTAAAATAGGATTATTTGTCATGCCCATTTCAAACACGATCATGTTTTCCCCAAATTAAGAAAGGTGTAAGAACAGCCAGATTTGTAAAATCTCAATTGGGGCTTGAAAAATCTTATCATTTTCTTTCATAAAACGTATTAATGAAAAAGAAAGTCTCAACCAAGATGGTATTTATGAAATTAACTCCACCACATATTTGTTTTGCCGTCCAAGCTATCATAGAACTAATAGCATTTTGACGGAATGAAAAAATGATAAATCCAAAAAAGGCTAGGATAAAGATCCTACATCTCATGAGGTCAAAATTATTTTCAAAACATTTAATGATAAAAGATAATGAGCATGCTTGACGATTACTTTCAGAACCTTTTCAATTTCTTTCTTAGTCAAACTCAAAAATTCAACAAGCACTATTGCAGGATCAACCCGAACGGGTGGTTCAACAATATCAATCTCAACCGATTTTCCAATGGCAATTCCATATTCTTCTAGAGTGCACTCAAACTTACTAAACACGAATGTGGACATCTCTGGGCACTATAAATGAGCAAGTGCTTGCATGATCCCACTCTAAGCATCTATATCAAGAATTGGCAACATGAATCCAATCCACTTGAGCATGTTCTGTTGGCTATCTAGCTTTAACTGACCCCACAGCTTCTTGAGCTCTAGCTTCGAAGTAGGCACGATCGAATATCAATGCAACCCATCATATATAGATCATGTGCCAAATAAATAAACCTAGATCATAGACCAACCCAAAATATAGTAAGGAAAACAAGAGATAAGTTTCAAGAAATTACTACTCTTAGAAGCGAAATGGCAACCCCAAAGACATGCGCATGAGTTGTGGATTCGAATTTTAATTCAATTAGCAAAATAGAGTGACGGGTAAAACGACATGTCGCGGCCTCACGCGCGTTCATCATGGCTAGTCGTCGCCTTGGATACATAGTCATGACTAGTCAGGTCCAATCACTTTGGCTTGGTTCGGTCGACAAGGGTAACGCCTATGTATCATAGCCTCAAGTGCATGAGAATGAATATTGAGCCATTTTTTGGAAAATTTCGGGATCCAAATGGGATAACCTTCAACAAAACCTTACCACTAAGATTAAAGAACCATTTAAATGCCCTCATAAAACTACTGGTGTGACCTGGGTCCAACTACGAATTAAATGTGGTGTAGTGTGAAAATAATGAAGGTATGCCCAACATTTTAAACCAATCCACTATCACGCCTCGATCCTCGAGTACGCACCATTCCTACCAAATGCCTCAGGTCAAAAAGAATAACATTCCAAGTATGCTAACGACCAATGAAAATTTCTACACATGCGAAAATGTATAATACACCTAAACATAAGATTTAAACAAGGATAGCCAAGCAGGAAAACTTCTTAAACAAAAATCAGCCAAATATCCCAATACAACAGCCAAAAGTAAAGGGTCGTTAACCCAACAGAACTATACAGAATAATTACAACTTTATTTTTCAAGGTGACTCCCTAAGACCAGCAAAAAGTCAGGTGGATCAGGAGGGGTTAGCTACTCATCTACTCTAAAAGAGGAGTCACTATACCTTTATCCCTTTCATCAACTGGGATCTCAAAAGATTACCACACTCCTACAACTAGGGAGACATAGGAATGTCGTTAGATGCCATGGACTATTCAAACTCAATGTCAGGCTCAGGGTCTACTATCTCTTCGTCGGGTGTATCGGGATCCATCAGGTCCTAGCGGGGACATAAGAGGTTGGGTTATGCGGCCCCTCAAATCCACGAAGTGGGCCACAAAGAACGTTACCCTCGCGTAAGAACCAGGCTTTGAAGAGCGGGCTACTAGGTACGACATCTGACAGTCTATAAAATTCGTACGACTGACACAATATGGAACTATTAAGAAAAATCGCTCGACTAGCATAAACCATACTACTGGCGTGGATTTAAACTCATCATGTAACTACACACGAAGATTATACATCTAATTAATTTGTATTTTTTTTGTAACTGGATATAGATAATCGATTCCTATGCGGTCAAATATAAACTACTCAAAGTATCTAGTAGTCAAACGTTGATCACAACCTCAAGTAGTCAATAACAACAAAAATGTGACGCATCAATTATCTAAAAATAACCACCAATAGCTACTCCATCTACCAACCAATCAGTCAAACAATTCGTCGATCACCCAGCACTAGCTAATCGCTTGCTCACGATCAAACAATTGCAGTTAATCAAATAATCTAATTACCAATTAGCCACAACCTACCTCGCTACTCAATCTAATTAACTAATTTTTGAACGTAATTAACGTCCTAATCGAGAGTTAGGAGCTAACTCACAAAAACGTCGGTAATAATGGACGAACACAATTAGTGGCGAACGGCAGCGATAAGCTTTGTCAAGCGACAGCGGGCCCCGACAAATGGTAGCAACGATGTGAACGACGCTAAACAGCTGGACAGAGCACGACGAGCTGAAAGGAGGCTGAACAGAGGGTGAATTAGGTTGTAGGAAGTTGTCCGTTGGCTACGGTTGATGGCAGAGCTTTGGCGAGCGGCGTGGCCTTTAACGGTAGTCAGACAGCAATGAGCAGGGGGGAACAGCGACAGGGTTTGGCTAAGAGGTGGGGGTCGTAGAGATGAGCAGAGGAAATGGGGAAATGGGAAGTCTCGGCCGCAACTCTAGGGTGATGCAACGGGATAAGCTCAAGCCCGTGACTAGGGGCTGTAATGGAGAGCTCAACAAGCTCGTAGGACTCACAGTGGCTGCGATTGGTGCTGTGGGGTAGCAACGGAGGTTAGGCTGGTCAATGGTGAAGGTGATGCGAAGGAGAAGAAAACACAAAGAGGGGGGAAGAGGGGCAGCAGCGGCAACGAGCTGAGGGGAAGAGCAGCGACATAACACGGCGTGGGAGGATGGTACAGGATGGTTGGATGGTGGAATAGCTAGCGGTGTGGCTAGCGAGTGGTGTCGGGAGGAACCAAAAGAAGAAGAAGAAGAAGTTCAGCAACAGCTAAAAAAAATGGGATAGGAAGAAGTTCACGAAGCAACAGTAAAAAGGGGCGAAAGGACAAGAGAAAAAGAAGAAAGGAGGGGGAAATTGATAGAGTTGGTGGGGCAAAGGCACACAGCAGTTGAGAGAGAGAGAGAGAATTGGTGGGGAAAAAGGGGAGTGCACAGTAGATTTGACAAGAGGGATAAGTCAAATTAATTTTAAAATTTTTGTCCCCTTGTGCATAAATTCGAGAGCCAAAAAGATGATTAGGTAGTCTTAGGATAGGGTGGATATTTAGCACAACAAATGAGGGCATTTTTAGAAATCTCACGACAAGGATTCGATCAGGGCTAGATTCGGGTGCGAACGAAAAAACCCTACGACGCAATTAAATGGAATAAAACTTATGATTGGCGCTTCAAAATAATTAAAATTCCATCCCAAAATTGTCCCTTGTCCACAAAAAGTCCAATTTTGTTTAGTTTGTAGACCTTAAAGTTTCAGGTTGTCACATCAGCGCTCCAATAGTTCAAATTAAAATCAAAATTCCTATTTCACCAGACCTGCAAAATAAAGGGTTAGCCAATCACTTTTCCCCTAATAACTCTCACTCTGTAAAACCATTTAACTCCTAAGGATTAGAATTTAATCAAGATTTCCAAACTAATAGACTTTGTCTATGAAAATTTTGACTCAAGTCCTCCTTAAAATTTTCGAAAATTTTAAAAGTTCTCAGTAGAGTCACCAAGCTGTCGCGACTTAAAAATCGGCTTTTTCAATATTAGGTTATTGGATTACCGAATTAATTAATTAGATTAATTAACTTAGCTCGAATTCTTTCAAGTTCTACTAATTCGTGAATTATGGTTCAAATGATTATCTTTGCAAAAGATTTTTAATTTTCAAAGCTACCACTAATTATTTTTGGTAGGTCGATTAGAAACCTAAGTAATTTAGTGGGATGACTAAATTACTTTTACAAGCCAAAGATTTTAAGTTTGGGACTTGGTTACATTAATTTTTCAATTACTACCCTTTCGGTACCAATTTCATGAAAAATGTTCAAGCAGGCAATTTTGACGAATTCTCACTTTGAATTCAAAGGTGCAATTTTTTGGGGGGTTTTCTTTTTATAAATTTTTTTGTATTTTTTAGTAATTTTGGAAATTTAAAATTAATGAAAAATGATAGTGAATTGGTTTAAGATTAACTTAAATTTTTCAGATTTAATTTGCTTTAATTCCCAAAAATTTAAGAAAACCTTTTTTACCCTAAGTCTACATCTTTTAAAAGTTAAGATGGATTTAAAAAAAATATTTTTGTTCATTGAATGCAATCCATTAGATATGATTTCTAGAAAATCCTATATTTCTAAAAAAAAAAGTGATAAGACATGGTTTTTAAGAAATCATATCTTGCTATATGTCACGACCTAAAATTAGAGAATTTCAAGTTAATTGATTACTAGATTAATTAAATGAATTAACTAACTTATTTCGAGTTCTCCCAAACTCTACCAATTCGCAACTTAGGTTTATGTTTAAATGATTTAAATTTTGGAACCACCATTAATCTTTTTTTGGTAGGTAGATTAAATACATAAGTAAAGTATTAGAAGAATATCTTATTTTCTGCGAATTAGAGATTTAAGTTCGAGGACTTGATTATGTTAATTTTTTCAATTAAAACCCTTTTGGTTCCATTCTTTCGAAGATTTTTTGAACTGGCAAATTCAATTGATTCAATTTGAAAATCCATGTGCAATTTATCTTTTAGGATTTTCTTTGATTAAATGAATGTTACGCAAATGCATGAATGCAAACATAACATGAATGCAAAGTCTAATTATATTATGTTATGAAAAACATTCTAAACTATATGACATGCATGATGACTTTTGAAAAATTGAATTTTGATGCACATAAAATATGAATCCTATTTTAGATGACATGCACTATGAAATCTCCACATGATTTAATTAAACTATGTGACATGGCATAAATGATGCGCAATGATGCACTACTATGACATGAGAAAATTGAGATTTATTCTGGATTGAATGACATGCAAATTGAATTAGCAAAATTAAGACTACGTTCTAAATGACATGAAAATGCAATATGTATGAATGATATATAATGACATAGTAAATACGCATGATGCGATGACATGAATTATGCATGATCTACCCTATATGAAATGCACAGGAATCAATTTTTTTTTTGTATTTTTGGATTAAATAAAAGGAAAAAATGAAAGATGGTCTAAAGGTTGATAACAAATAATATAAATTAAAAAATTTATCACTCAAATTCTAATTTTATATTAAAAAGTATCTTGACATTTAATTCCATTTTAAAACATGATTTGATGGTCTTTTTGTGTTTTTTCTTAAAAAATAATAATATTCAAATAAAAGTATAATAAACCTTGAGTATCTTAGACCTTAATATCCGAATTTTCCAATGAATTCACTTCGTACCGAAAGTTTAGGGTCAGAAGAGAATTTATTCACGTTGTACTCCAGGGGTGTGGTCGGATAGTGAATTTAAATGAAATTTATCAATCTGGTCCCGAAGTTATGAGATGAGATGGACAATTTCATTTGTGCGAATGATATCATACTTTGAGGGTGAAGTCGGATGGCCATCCATAATGCACATTATCCGAGGGACAAAGGCACAAGGGAGCATATACTATACTCAAGGTAGATTAAAAAATTATTTGAATTGAAACATGCAACTATAGTATAAAAATAAAATGAAATTTCCACCAAGCGTAAGATTGAAAAAAAAAATCATAAAGGGCAAGATTGCCCTATCCACCAAGGATCATATCTTTTCAAATTAAGGAATTATCTTTTGATATTTTTGAAAATATTTCAGATAATTCCAATTTTAGAAAGATATCTTCAATTCAAACAAGGCTTATCGACAATATCTAAAGATATGCCAAATATTCACAATAGATATGCAATCAATCAAATTAAGCAACAAAATTCAAAAAGATGTAATTCAAGGATAAGGATTCGTTACATAACTTGACAAAAGCTAATTGCCAAATTTGAACTTCGAAGATCCTTGTGGATGAAGTAATCGAGCTTGATGATTGGTTGTATGCACGTGCATAGATGGGTTAGGTTTACACGAATTTGGAAGCTCCGATGGACTCAATTTGAAGCACCAACTCATAACACCAATCGCCTGAAAAATCAGCACTAAATAGAATAGGAAATTGCCCATAAAACAGTAGGTAGATCGCCCCAAAATCTGCAGCAAAAACTGCACTGTTTAGTAAGCGAAAACATCCAAAACGAAGCTGTTTTGGACCCCGAGTAGTGGCGAAAAAACAGTCTGAACAGCAGCTTCAAAAACCGCCCAGTCAGCAGGTCACAGACACGCCCGAACAGCCTCTGGTCTCACCTAGGCAGCAGCTGAGGTGAACCCTGAACGGACGATGTTTTTGTTGTAGATTTGCAGCAGAATAAAGCCTCCAAAAGCAAGGTTTTTCAACACCTTACAGCAAGCAAAACATCCCTAAACAGTGGTGGAAACGTTCTGCAAACAATGAGCAAAATCAAAACATAAATGGTCTTGAACAGTGGGGGTGTGTGAGCTGTAACGTGTGGTGCAGATGTGACAGAGATGGCGGCATAGGGCGTCGGGGCTGCAATGTGTGACTATTGGAGGAGGCGGTGTTGCACGGACGGTGATCAGCAGCGGGGCTGCGACGTGCGACTAGCGGAGGAGGCGGTGTTGCATGGATGGCAATCGGCACATGAAGATGCAAGTGGATGGCGCCGGTTGGAGGAAAGCCTCGACCTCAGGGGAGACCTTCAGACGTCTTAGCTCTCAAGTTTTCTCTTGCTCTGCACGTTCTTTTTCTCTGAACTCCCTTGCTTCCAATTCTGGCGGTGTATTATTGATGTCCGCGGCCCTCGAAGGCTCCAAGAAAATCCTCTCTCCATTTTTGTGTGCCGTGTATTGAATTCTGAATTGGCCTCTCCTTTTTGTGAAGCATCAACATGCTTATATAGTGTTTAGTTAGGCTTAACGTAACGGGCTTAGGCTTTTTAACTCATACTAATCCAAGACCAATTGTTAATTATAATGGGCTGAATTTCACCGAGTCAGAGCTCAATAGCCTCCCTTTTTCTGTCTGCTTTTACGTTATGCACGTGCCTTGCCGAAATACCAATGTTGTGGGCTTATTCAATGGCAGGTTCGGTTTCTGTTAGGGCCTAATTTGATTGAATTCAAGGCTTTCAGCAATAACAGTCCGAACCTGAATCAATATGAGCTGAGAGCCTCACTCACCCAGCTTGTAATTTTTGGTCATCATCCCCAATTGTCTTGGCTGGATTTACATGTAGTACGAGCCTAATATGAGTGTCAATTTTAGTTCCATTTTCCACTACCAATTCGATAAAATACAAATGTTAATGCATGCAAAAAATTAAATATGAATTGAATTAATTATTTTTGGTAGGAATTAAAGTTGATCCCTTATTTTTATGCAAAATAAATGAAAAAAGAAAATCAAAATTTAGGTGTCAACACTACATCTTTTTTTCTAAGACTTCGTGAGATGTAATTAAATGGTGAATCGCCAAGGATTTTTTTCTTGAATTTTTTTATTTTTATGATTGTTTTGTGATTTTCAATTTTTTAAGATTGAATTTAAATTCAAATTGAAAATATTTTAATGAAAAGATAATTATCGATGTTTTTTTCGAATTAAGTTTCGATCCCTAAAATTTGAAATGCTCGCTATGAAAGTAATCTAATCTAAAGTCTGAAAGATAGATTTATTTCTATATATGCAGTTGCGAAATAGAAAATTTTCCTAATTGATTACATTATTAGATATTTTCGGGTATCTTGAGTATATTAAGCAAATTTTTAGATTATCACAAGATTTACATAAGATCTCCGAAATATTCATAATGAATCGCAATCTTTCCATTTAAGCAAACGATATATTGCAAGATATATTCTAGATTTTCGATTTTCAAAAATTAATATGCAATCTTCCAATTTAAACAAGTGACATATTGCTAGATATTTAATTTAGACATGCAATTTTACAATTCAGGCAATCAAATATCACAATATTCTAAATCAAGCAACGTAATTTTTAGAATATTCAGATGGATATTATTGACACCTAAATTTTTATTCTTCTTTTTTCATTTATATTGCACAAAAATGAGAATTTATTCTCTCAAAAAATATTTCTTCATGAATTGCATATTGATTTTATCCATGCATTACATTTGCATCGATTTGGACTGGCAAAGAAATTGTGCTTAAATCAAAGAGTCTTAACCTATTGGAACTCTTCAATTTTCTGAAAATTAAGAGTTTTAATCAATTAAAACTCCTAAATTCAGAATTCTAATCTAATGGCTCTAATCTAATCTTACCTTAGCTAAGCTTAATCCTACGATCCCTAATGAATCCTACTAGGGTTAGGATTGATCTAACTCCATAAATACTAGCCTAAGCTTAGGGTTGAATATAAGGCATATTGGAGGGCCACGAAGTTGAAGGCATGCATCTCTCTCCCTCTGGTCTTCATCGACATTGGACATTCAGAGCAAAGGAGAAAAACCTGAAGGAGAAAGGGGGTGTTCTTGTGTTTAATCTTCTCTCTCTGTTTGCTTAATTTGATGTCTACTAAATTCCACTTACAATCCCGGTTTGGTTCCATCTTACGCATCTTCAGGGGCCACTTCATTGTCCACACAGCCATGGAGGGAATTCATTGAAAATTCACGTCAGAATTTTGACAACCAAAAAAGGAAACAACACACACGTGAAAGAGCGAGTTCACATGAAGAAAAGGGAGAGCGAGTTTCGGTGGTGTTCTTATGGTTGCTCCAACCTACCATCTACTTCATCCCAACTGATCTGCTACTCCCGAAGGCTATATTCAAGCTGCTATTCAGGGATCAAATTTGCTGCGGTTTTTTGTCCGACTCTCCTACTGTTTGGTGGCTCTAAGTCGCCACTGTCCAGTCTGATTCCTCTGCTGTTTCGCGTTCAAAACAATGGTTATTTAAGCTGTTTATTGCTATTATACAGTGCAATTTTTTGTCCACTGTTCAAGGCTATTGCGCCTCTGTTTCAGCACTGTTTCACTGCTGGTCGATACTATTTTGCTACTGATCAGTGCTATTTTTGTTGTAGTTTTGGTGCCGAACTTTACTGCAGGTTTTGGGGAGGTCTACTTGCCGTTGGAATCTGTTTCGATGTTATTCGCACCAAAAACAGAGTTGTTTTTGGGTATTTTGCTCATGTTCCAATACAGATTTTGGCTCCATGGTAAAAGCAGGACACATGGCCTTGACTCGTCAAACCATGGTCTTTGTTATATGCCACTTAAGGCTATCAATGGTATTGTGAGGTTTGGCAGTCCAGTCACTTTCTTCCACTGAGGCTCAATCCTCAAATCAAGCTTCGAATGACCATTGTTGGGCAGTACGCCGTCAACCATTGCCGCACGTGAGTTCCTAGCCGAGCCGGTCTATTCATCCAAACTTGGTGCGTAAGTTTCGATTCGAAATTCAGATTAGTTTAGCAATCCTACAAGAAAAGGTAAAATTCTGAATTTTGATATCAAAGTTATCTTGTTTGGATTGTTTGATATTATCTGCAAGGATTTTTGTGGCTTAAATTGGATGAATTTAAATCTTGAACAAACTTCATGGATATTCATGCCTATCTCTAGAATATTTGGCATTGTTTGTTCCTTGATCTGAATTTTTTGAGTTCCGAAGCATATCTTTTGGAATATTCTGATTATTTTAATTTTGAATTTAAAGCAATCTAAATCTTGAGCATATCTTAATGTCTTGTGAATAAATATTGCTTTGAATTGAAAATACCTTTATAGTTTGGAAATTATTTGAAACTATTCTTTTCAAAATCCCATAAGGTAATTTCCTAAGTTTGAGAGGGTGTAAACTTTGGCAGATAGGGCAAATGGATCCCACCAATTTTGGCCACCCCTATAATTTTCCAAATTTATGTGCCATTGGTGATTGATTTTTATTCTCATGTTTAGCATGTTTATTTCTTTGCATATTGTTTGTCCGATTGTGTTATTATATAATTTGCACATTTATAAACAAACATGCCCATAACATATGCTCCCTTGTGCCTAGACATGCCTTATCCACAATCTTGTGGAATGGGACAACAATTTGTATAGAATTTCATATTCCGCCCTTCGATAACAAGGGATGATGTTATTTGTCACGACCCTTAAAAAAATCAGGTTTCCCGAATTTTGGGTTAATGGATTACCAGATTAATTAATTAGACTAACTAACCTAATTCGAGCTCTTTCAAGCTCTACCAAATCGCAACTTAGGTTCAATCTTTAACATGCAAAGATTTTTAACTTAGAGTCGTCACTAATCATTTTATAGTAGGCTAATCAGACACCTAAATAAAGTATCGGGAGAAATACTTTATTCCTACGAATCAGAAATCGGTGAGTCCGGGGACTTAGTTAAGCTAATATTTCTATCAATGCCCTTTCGGTATCGTTTTCATGAAAATATTTAATCTGACAATTCTTGATGAATTCTGAGTTAAAACTCAAAGGTGAATTTTTTTGTTGGCTTTTCTTTTTATTTAAGTGAAGATGCATATGAAATGCAACACATATGCAATTACTCTAAGATGATATGAAACGACACGCAAACATTTATTAAAATGTCCCAACTCTAATGACATGCGAAAATGAGGCTAATTAGGACGATAATGCAACTCTAATTAAGTGACATGCAAATTGAATAAATTAACTTAGTCTGGACAGCATGTGAAGATGTCATGAATCTAACCTAAGTGACATGCAACATTAGGCTAAATGACTTAAATATGTGAGCTAGATTAATGAACCTATACATGAGAATGAGGACATGGCCATATGATGACTTGGCATTCTAGATGGCGTAGCAAACAACATGGCATGCATGTGGATGACGAGGTATAACGATATGGTAATTATGTGACACGCGAATGATGTGACATGCAATTAGTGGCATGGCATAGAAAACTATATGATATGATGATTATGGTTCTAACCTATATGACATGCATATAAAATAAAACACATTATCTAAATGCATGACATGGAATATTCTAAATTATATGAATGCATATGCACAAGATATTTTCGGTATAGTTTTATTATTATTATTTTAATGAATTTCGGAATTAATTATTAATGAAATTAAAACTATCCTAAACAGAGATTATCCTAAATGTCTAGCAAATAATTTGAATTAAATTCTAAAATTATCTAGGAAATCTTTGATCCTAAGTTTAAATGTTTTAAGGTATAATATCCTCTCTTACTAACGATACAATCTATATCTAGTATGCAAATTATACTAAATGCGCCTAACCCATTAAACATGATTCCTAATAAATCATACCTTCCTAGATGAATGTCTAACCCATGAGATAAGATTTCTAGAAAATCTTAGCTAACCAAGGAAATTGAATTTTAAAGACAAGATTCTAAGAAACCTTACCTTTCTAAATCTCTCTGTTTTTTTTTTTTTTTATAAAACCAGCATACTAACTCCAGGTCGAAGTTCTTAAGAGAAGACATACAAGGTTTCCATTTCGAAGAAGAAGTACAGGTAAACACGCAACATGTAAACGGCACGGAGATAAACGAAAGACCTGAAAGTTAAAAGCCTTGAAAGACTCGAGATGAGTCCGTTGCCGTTCTATGCCCGCCACGATATGCAGCATTGACTGCAGGTTGTGCCGGTCGCTCGGGTTCTTCGAGTCCTTCAGGTACGGCGACTGCGAGTGGAACAGGAAGGTCTCCTTGTTGCTGATCCGCGCCGTTCCAATGAGGAAGGACATGACCTCGTAATCGGATCCGTTCTTCATCATGAGCTTCTGGAAGAGGTAGGCTATGCCGTTTTTGGGGCCGTGCCCGACACTATGTTTTTCTCCTTCGAGATAATGCAAGTGCCGGCCTAGCCGTCACTGCTAGTGTAAGGGTAGTCGGTTTCGGAGTGGATGCCGCCGTTGTTGATGACCCACTGGAACGCGTAGTCCATGTAGCCGCCGTCGCACCCGCTGTTGGTGTTGTCGCAGGACACGAGTTCTTGCTCCGAGAGGCTCACGAGGTCTCCACTCACCAGGGCGTTGATTCCTTCCATGGCTCCCGTGGAAGAGAATGCCCAGCAACTTCCACACTCTCCTTGATCCTTGACCCCAGTGACGATCCCATAATTCCTCCAATCCAGTGAAGAAGGAGCATCACAGGTCTTCATTTTCCCCTTCAAGCTCATCTTCTTGTGGTTCCACTTCTTGCTCGCCGGCTTCTTCACCTTGGACAGATAAAGCTCCCGGAACTCCTCGTTGCTCAGGTCCGCGAACTTGTTCAGCCCGACCCGGGAGGCCGTTAGGGACTTTTGCCCTGAGCTCCTCTCGATCACATGCCTCAGATTCTTCCTGAAGTTCTCCAGCCTCTTCTCGGCCTCGGCCGCATGCTCGTACACCTTGTGGTGCTTCTCCTGCCATTGCCGGAACAGCTCGAGCACTCGGCCCTCTGGGAGCTGCAGGCTTTTTTTCGGCTTCTTCCCGACGATCGAGTGCTCACTTGGGAGATTCCAAGTCGAAGATAGGCAGGTGATGGATGCCCAGACCCCGAACACTAGGATGAGTTCATTGGATCCCCTCGAGAGAGAAAACCCTCTCTCATCAGCCCCTTCCCTTTTCTCAATGATGGCCGCCCCTTTTTCAGCTTTCTCACCTTTTTTCAATATCAGAACGTCCACCAGTGGGTTTTCGGTTGATGATTTGATCAAAGCAAATAGAGGTGGGCCTTGACCAAGGCTGCTTTACAAGAACTCGCAATGATGAAGCAAATCGCAATGAATATGAAGGACAATTGACTAACAAACTGACTTCCAAATTATCTTCTGGCACCCCTTTTTCTATCAACGTCCCTTCCCCTTTTGGCGTTACATGCATCTCTCAATCTGGCCATATGTCAATTCTTTTGGCCTCTCGAAGACTTCCAGAGAGAAATCTCTTCCCCCTCATGTACATATATGGCCGCCCTCAATTTGCTGTATGTTCTATGAAAGTGTCCTTCAACGTGAATCTCTAGCAAGCGTCTCAGGGAGGTTATAAATAAGCACAGAACTCATGACAGTTGCCAGAGCAAAAATCCTGTCATCATATACATTCGACTTGCTAACACTTTCAAATCCTTCTGTGTCAAGGTAAAAGAATGATGTTTTTACTCCACCAATATCAAGTTCAACAGGGAGTCCCCAAACCCATATTCCCTTAGTTTTTGTGTCACGCATGTGTCCAACACCAAATCCCTCATAACATGAAAGGTAGGGTAGCTGGTTAAGCAGAAAAGATTTTCCAGAACAGTGAGGACCAATTACAGCAACAGCAGCAATTGGGTCCTTTATCCTCTTGATAATCTCCAAGCCTTCCCTTGCAAGACGCAGTTTTGTATGACCAGGATCAGGTTCCGCAACAGGAAATGCTTGGTGAAAGCTGTCGATCGAAGAAGACCCAGAAGCCAAGAAGCCGAGCGAGATCCAAAGCACCGCAACCCAAGTCAAATGCTCCATTTTACGACAGAATCGGTGCAATGAGACTCAGAAGCTGAAGAGAGAATCGTCACTGGCGATCGGAGGAGACAATGGCGAGAAGGTTATGGAGGAGAAAGATCAATGCTTGATGGCGAAACATGGCTAGAAAATACGGATCTCAAAGAGCCATGGAGAATGGTTTACATTAAAAAGTCAAAAATGAGCTAGGTGCAAACTATATATAAAATGATTTAGTTATTTTTATGGGGACTAAAGTTAGTCTCTAAACTTTTTTATGAAATAAATGATTAAATGAGAAATCAAAATTTATGTGTCAATATTATTCTGTACACTTATCCACATGCGGGCTCGAATCTTTGAGGATGTAGCGGCTAAAATTCTGCTCTAGCCTCGATCTTTCGGAATAAATGAATTTATCGAAAAAATCAGAATTAAAAAGTATATTATGAGTATTTTTGTTTATTTTTGTTCAATCCTTGCATTTCAATTTTTTTCATTAAATAAAAAACCCCAAAAAATAACTCTCTCTTTTTTTCCATAGTTAATCATGCCAAAAGTCCATTTTTATCTCATAAATATCGTCTAACATAAGTTAAGACTTTGAGAAATTATTTTCTTAGATTAAATTGGACAATAACTAATTTCAAGGCATGTTTTCATAATAGTTATCATTTAATCCGAAAATACGAAAAAAAATTATTTTTGCATATCACATTATGGGTGGCCATAGGCCAGTTTGGGCCCAAAATCGGACCAGTCAAAATCGGAACCGGCTCGTTGATCGGTTCGGCAGTTCAGAACCAGATGCAGCTCGTGGCCATAACGGTTTGCTTCCGGTTCCACAAAATGTGGAACCGGAACTGCCCCGAACCGCCGTTAGTAACTAACGACTCTTAGAGAGACATTAGTTAGTAATGGCTCTAAAAAGAGTCGTTGGAGCCAACGGCCACCACACTAAAAAATAATTAAAAAAATTTAAAATAAAAATGTATTATCCAAAATTTATAAATACTCCCTCTTCATCTTTCATTTTTTCACACAAATTCTCTCAAATTCTCTCAAACTCTCAATTACGTTCTCGATTATCTAATTTCTTATTTTTTTTTATTTATTATCACCTTTAATAATTTCATATTGCAAATGCTTTTTTCATACCCTATATTTTTTGTATTATACCATATATTTTTTATATATCCAAAAAATGGCAAGTGGAAGTAGAGTTAGTGGCAAAGGTAAGAGCACAATGGGAGAATCCAGTTATCATAATCCTTATGATTATGCAGATTAGGGAGTTGATGTAGATGATAAAATCAACATTTCCCCTAATATGAAGCAAATCCTCATGCAAGAGAGTCTTCATCCTCTGACTGCCACCGTGCCGAAGAAATATCAACAACAAAAGAGTGAGATGATTCATCTATAATTAGACAAATTTAGAAGAATATTATTTTCTTAATAAAATTTTTTCAATTGGTTTTGATAATGCCGCGGCAAATACCGCTTTGATTGTTGAACTTGAAAATATTTATAAACCCGCTTTTGGTGGACAATTTTTCCACGTTAGATGTGCTTGTCATGTTTTAAATTTATATGTACAAAATGATTTAAAAAATCTTTAAATTTTTCTCAACACGATAAAAATAGCAATTTGATATTTATGGAAACATCCCCAAATAATGAAAGAATGGGGAAAATTTTGTAAAGTAAATGGAAAAAAACCAAAAAGATTTCCAAAAGATAATTCAAATCATTGGAATTCTACTTACGAGTTGCTTAATGAATCTTTTGCATATAAATATTTATTATGTGCATTTATTTTAGATAATATACTTGAAATTAATTTATACCCTCAAGAATGGGATAGTTGCAAAAAAAAAATTTAAAAATTTTAAAAGTTTTTTAAGACACAACTTATAGTTTATCTGGTGTTTATTATCCAACTATGCATTTATTTTTAATAGAATGTATTAATATTTTGGATATTTTGAAGAAAATAAAAATCATTATAAGTTAGGTGATACTATTAATATAATGGGAGCAAAATGGCTACATTATTATGGAGAAATTCCTATTATTTATTTAGTTGCGTCTGTTTTTTATCCACATTGTAAATTAGATAGTTTATGTGATTATTTGAATACGTATTATAAAATAAATATTAAATAAATATTTATAAGTTAGGTGATACATATTTGAATATTTACATTTAGCTCATACAATAAATATTAAAACTATAGAAATAAATGTTAAAAATGTAATACTAGAATTATATAATGAATTTTGTAAACCATATAATGTTGTAGGTGATAGTGGCAATAGACCTCAATCTAGTAGCTTACAATGTGAAGACTCAAATAACATTAGTAGAGGGTACCAACTTTTAATTAAATGACAAAAAATGAAAAAGGGTATAATAGGAAATAATTCTGAAATTAAAAAGTATCTAACCATTTTTTTTAATTTGATGAATCAGAAGGTAGCAAAAGTTTTAGTATATTGGATTGGAAGGAAAGGCATTCCACCAAATATCCAATTCTTGCTCTCATTATAAAATAAATTTTAGCAACTCCTTATTCAACAGTTGTGGTAGAATAAACATTTAGCGTTGGGGTAATATTTTAAACGAACGAAGTTAAAAATTAAGTCCCGAATCAGTGGAGTTTCAAGCTTGTGTTAACGATTAGACAAAGGCTCAATATAGACAATAAGAGATAGATCGCAACAATGAATCTGAATTCTTTGATGATGGAGACACCACCACCAATGATACAGGAATGAGTAGCGACGATTGAGGATGGATAAGTATGGGATTTTTAAATGTAAGAGAACTACATTTATTTGATAATACATTATTTAATAATTTAATAATTCGTTATTTTCTTTTATTTCATAATATATTATTTGATAATTTAATTAGAATTTTATTACAAATTCATCACAAATTAATTTTTAAACTCAAAAACCTAAAAAAAAAAATCAAAATCAATTCGGAACCAACGGTCGGCGGTTCGATGGTTCGGAACAGCCGGTTCGGAACCGCCGAATCGGACAATATCGGCCCGAAACCTCTAGTTCCTCCAAATTTGGAACCAAAATCATTGGTTCCCGAGCCGTGGCCACCGCTATATCACATGGTCATTCATGTCATTTTTCGAAGGAGAAGTTATTCAATTTACAATCATTAATCAAGTGGATTTTTTTTATGAAATTTGGTATCGAAAAAGCATTAATTTTATCAAATTAGTATGATCAAGTCTTTGGACTCATTTTTCTCCGGTTCGTGTAAATAAATTAATTCTCCCGTTAATTTTTTTAGGTTCCTAATCGACCTACTAAGAACGATTAGTGACGGCTCCAAATTGAATTAATTTCACATGAATTGAACTTAAGTTGCGATTCGGTAGGACTTGGGAGGGTCCAAATTATGTTAGTCAATTAACCTCATAATTCGTTAGCCTTCTAATTTTTAGGGTCGTAACAGATATATCAATTCATGCGATTTTACCTAATATCGCAAGATTGTCCTTCCAATTTGAACTTGCACCAAATCTTGCGGATCAAACTTCGACTCTTCGGACCAGCTCGAGAAGGATGGACCTGCGGATTAGCAACTTGTGATACGGCCTCAAAGATAGGACTTCTTGGAACTTGCGGTGATGGCTCTCTATTCGACTAGTGGGATCGTGGCTGAAATTTCTACACTAAAATTAAAAATTAAAGTAGTCGGATTTATTTAGCAGCTGAAGGGGCACACCACTATGGAATCTTATGGGCTAAAGGCAAACAAAATGTGTCCTATGCAACTATGGACATGCAACGATTTTTGGACACCATGATAATGGGATTCACCGAGAAAAATCTAAAAAAAGAAAGTAAGGACAAAAATTGCAAGTATTCAGATGTAGAAAGTCACCACAAAATTGCTAAGAAAATCCCACTGGCACGAGCTTTAGGGCCTGTTTGGTTCGGCATTTGGCCAAGGGACTATGGAAAAATGCAAATACCTTTGAGCTAAAGGGGTTTAGTGAAATGCAAATATTGTTTGGTAAATTGTAATTAACAAGTGCATTTGAATGCAACTTTGACGTAAATGCTGTTTGGTGCAAAAAAAAAAACCCTTTGTAAACGATTTGATTTTTTAATTATATTTTATTATTTCGAATATTTTTTTTTCAAAAAAATATTATTATTTTTTAATTAATTTTCTTATATTATATTTTTAATCTTTTATTTCTATTTTTAAATTATTTTTATTTTTATTTTTTCAATTTTTTTTATTTTTAATTATTATTTCAAATAATTTTTTCAAAAAAATATCTTTATTTTTAAAATTAATTTTATTATATTATATTTTTAATCTTTTATTTCTATTTTTAAATTATTTTTATTTTTATTATTTTTATTATTTTTATTTTTAATTAATTAATTTAATTATTTTTTTTCTAATTATTTCGATTTTTTAATTTTATTTTTAGAAAAAATTATTTTTTATTTTTCATTATTTTATTTTTAAATTACTTTCTTTAATTATTTCTTATTTTTAAATTACTTTCTTTAATTATTTCTTATTTTTAAATTACTTTCTTTAATAATTTTTTATTTTTTAAATTAATTTATTTAATTATTTCTTATTTTTAAATTACTTTCTTTAATTATTTTTTATTTTAATTAATTTTATTTAATTAATTTTTGTTTTTCATTGTTTCGATTTTTTTAATTTTTATATTTTTATATTTTCAAAAAATTATTTTTATATTTTTAATTAATTTCTTTAATTATTTTTATTTTTAATTAATTTTAATTAATTATTTTTTATTTTTCATTATTTCGATTTTTTAAATTTTTAAATTTTTATATTTTCGAAAAATTATTTTTTATTTTTAATTACTTTATTTTTTAATTACTTTCTTCAAAGAAAACAGAAAATAAAAAATAAAAAATTGTAGTTGCATTTTGGAAATGCAACTTCCCAAAGTACCTCTTGAGGTACTTTGGCCTAAAGGCCCTTGAGGAGCTTTGAAGATGCAATTGCATTTGCCCAAAGTCTTCTAAAAATTGAACCAAACACTATTTGTACTTGGTCAAACCCCTTTAGGGGTCCAAAGCTCCTTGCAAATGCTGAACCAAACAGGGCCTTAATCGCTGAAAAATTATCAAATCCGTTGGAAATCAACATGTTTCTGCTGCCAGGCATTAGCTTGTGTAGCTTCCGTGTTAGAATTTTTCGTATATGGGCTCGCCTTAATTGAGATTGTAATCAACTGTTATACGATATTAATTTATCGTATACGGTATTGGTTTAATAAAGTATGGATTTGAGGTTTCTTAACGGACGAATATGGGCCTGGTTGGTGTGGGTCGAATTCCGGCCCGGCCCGTTATGGAAGGGCCCAGCTGGAAGTTTATATATGGCTAGGACCCCCCCATTTAGCCCTTTCGAATGCCATTTCCTCCTCCATCTCTTCTATAACGTTCACGAGAGAGAGAGTGACAAGGTGAGGCCGATCCATCGACGCTAGGCGGTCCGAAAGGCATAAAGGGGAAGAGTCCTAGCTCGGTTCGTCGGTTTTGCGGGTCGATCGGCCATGGATGCGAAATCAGGTACGCCAATACGATTTCTTGGCTATTTTGTTGTTAGAATACGAATACGATGGTCCTAGGGTGTCGTGGTAGATGATGAAAGGCCGGGAAAGCCGGCCAACAGTAGGTATTAGAACCGCCGTAGCTCGATTTTAGCACATAAGGATTCTGCCTTAATTTCGTGAATTTTGGCATGCTGAAATCTGATTTTGATGGCAAATTTGGGTTCGTCTCGTCGAGACGATCAAAATGGTGGGTCTCCGGCCGCCAGAGGGTGCCCCACGCGCCGCCACGCGCGGCCTAGAGGATCGGCCGCGGCGGCGCGTGGATTACACGCGCTGAGAGTTGAGCGCGTGAGTTTCACGCGTCGACACGTGGGTTTAACGCGCCAGCATGTGGGTTTCACGCGCCCGTGCGTGCGACTCACGCGCTCGACACATTAAATGTGTCGAAAGTTCGGCGTCGCTGCGCCACGTAGAGCATTTCCACTACGCCATGTGGCGCAGAAACAAGACACCACGTGGCGGCCTGGCCCGGTCGTCGGACCGGGTCAGCCCGACCCGATCCGATTTGACCGAGTCAACCTGACCCATTGACCGGTCAACGGCTGACCGGTCAACAGCGGTTGACCGTTAGTCAATAGTCAACTGGGTGCCGCCACACGTGCGGCGCGTGGGGGCGCGTGCGATGGCCAATCATTGCTGTTGTGCTCGTATGGAAATTCCTTACATTGTGGTATATTCAATTTAATTTTTTGAGCCTTCTAAGATCTTGAAAAATGCGAAAAACCCTTATGCAAGTACAACATTCATGGGCATTTTTGTCATTTTCATTTTATTTAATTATTGTCATATGGTTTTTGGGAATAATATGGTTGGCTCAATTATAGAATACCGCATAAGAAATGTGTAGAATTTTAATTGAGCACTGGCAAAATTGAGACTCGCAAATGAGTAAAGCAACTCCATTAGCATTGGTTGTGATTTCAATGACAATTGCCCATGTCATGAAGTTTGAAATCACACCACATGGTATATATGTGAGGCATGAAGTTTATATCCCTGGTGTGAGAGAGTTTCAAAGATTTGATTGGGTAGTGACCGCCAAAGTGGCACACTCAGTTGAATTGAAGAAATATCAGTCTCACATTGTGGTGGGATGTCTCCTGTTTTGATACATGGTCATACTCCCAAAAGAGGCGATTGTATATCAGACCATGGAGGGATACATTAACAACATATGATTAGAAAGTGACTGATTCTAGTGATTCATACACCAAAAGGTGGTGTTTCACGAAAAATTGGAATACATTCTCATGGTCGTTGTCATGTAGGGAATTTACAATTGCATGTCATGTATTCTGCCCAAAGATGATTATATGATGATGTGTGTAATTCTCCAAAATGTGTACTTTTAAGGATTTGAAGTTACACTGTGCTTACATAATGCTAATGGTAAGTATTGCTTATTTTTTCAGTCACCTTTTCTGTGAATGGCAACTCCATTGCCATAGAGGTTCTGAATGGTACAAACTTCAAGAAATAGAGGGAGGATTTTCTGTTTGCTATGGAACTGGCTGATGTTCATATTGCTCTTAGTGAAGATAGACCTGCTGACCTCGAGAAAATCAGTGCAGAGCCTAAAAAGGCGCATTTTGCCGCCTGGGAAAAGAACAACAGGATCTGCTTGCTGTCATTGAAGAGATCCATATAGGAACATTTAAAGAGCGGCCTCACAATTGATTGCACCGCCAAACAAATGATGGAAGCCCTGGAAGCCAAGTACCGAGTATCTTCTAATACTGAGGTTGGAACACTCATCCAGCAACTTTTTAATATGAAGTATACGGGTATGGGAGGTGTTAGGGATTACATCCTAAGAATGCTGGATTTGCATACAAAATTAAAAGCCTTAGGTACTGTAATCCCTAAAAACGTGTTGGTGCATCAAGTCCTAAATACCCTTCCCTCTGAGTTTGGAATCATCAAGACCAACTTCAACTCACAGGATGCGGCTTCGTCTATAAATGATTTGATCTCTAGAGCGGTGTCAGAGGAAGAAAAATTGAAGAAAGATGCAGGGAACTTTGCCATGATTGCCACTAGTTCCACTAATAAGAAAGGCAAGGAGCCTAAACCTCATACTCATAAAGATACTCGTCCCACCACTGGTCAATCTGAAAAACTGGGTCGAAAGAAGGCATCCTTTAAGAAGGATGGTGACTGCTGTTTCTTCTGTAAGAAGAGGGGTCACATGAAGAAAGACTGCGCTAAGTATAAGAATTGGTTATCTAAACGTGAGCAGACAGATATTGATTCCTTGACACTGGTTTGTGAATCCAATCTATCTGAAGCCCCATTGAATTCGTGGTGGCTAGATAGTGGTGCGACTAATCATGTTGCATTTACCATACAGGGGTTCATAAACCGGAGGAAGCCAAATCAAGATGAGTCAAAGCTCATAGTGGGAGATAATAATAAAGTTGCTGTTGAGTTCGTGGGAGATGTCATTTTAATTCTAGAATCTGATTTTAATTTGATGTTAAGAAACACTTTCTATGTACCTTCCTTTAGATGGAACTTGGTTTTTGTATCCTGTTTAGACATGTGTAGTTACTCTTTTGAAATAAAGAACAGTGTGATTTCTATGTTCTATAATTCAAATAAAGTTGGGTGCTGCAATATGTCCAATGGATTGTACAGATTGTGTTTAACTCCCAACGATATATACGTAGCTTATACGGCCGAAAAGGTTATCTCCAAAATGCCTCTACCTAAAGAACAGTCTTACACATTGTGGTATAAACGTGGTCACATTTCCAGGGATAGAGTAGAAAGGCTCGTAAAAGCCGACATCTTACCTACTCTTAAAGATGATCTGGAAACTTGCGTAGACTGTTGTAGAGGAAAGATGACCAAAATAAAGAAAAAGTTTGCGGTCCGAACTACTAACCTATTGGAGGTCGTACACACTGATATAAGTGGGCCATATACTCCAACCTTGTGTAGAAATTATTATTTCATCACATTTATTGATGATTATTCCCGATATGGTTATCTGTACTTGATTAAAGAAAAGTCTGAGTCTCTTGATAAATTCAAGATATTCCGGACTGAAGTCGAGAAACAGTTGGGAAAAGTCATCAAAGTTGTGAGAATTATGGCAGACATGGGGATGCTGGATAGCTTAAAGGGCCATTTGCCAAATACTTAGAGGATTCTAGGATAATAGCTCAGTTTACTATGCCTGGAAGCCCTGAGCAGAATGGTGTGGTCGAAAGGCGAAATCGCACCTTGATGGATATGATGAGAAGTATGATAAGTAGGACCAACCTACCTAAGTTCCTATGGGGTGAAGCTTTGAAGACAGCGCTATACATACTGAATCGAGTTTCCACTAAGGCTGCTCCACTGACTCCTTTTGAGTTATGGAGTGGACGGAAACCCAGCTTGAATCATTTGAAAGTCTGGGATTGTCCTGCAGAAGTAAAGTTGTATAATCCAGCCCTGAACAAGTTGGATCCTAAGACCACAAGGTGCTATTTTGTATTCTATCCAGATCATTCTAAGGGATACAAATTTTATAATCCTAATGGAGGCCTAAGGATTGTAGAGTCACAGACAACGAAGTTTCTGGAATTCGACGTGGCCGAAGAGGGTAACGTTCAGAGAGTATTGAAGGTGACAGTACGGCGGGAAATACTGCATCGTTTTATCTTCCAACACAGACTGTTGTGGAGACTCCCATACCGGTTACTGTGCCTGTTGAGCTTCAGGATCCTCTAGTTGATACTGTTCCTGATGAAGCAAATCAAGCCCCATAGCCACAGATTCAAGCTGAGGAAATTCCACTAAGGAGGTCTGTTAGGCAAAGACAATCAGCGATCCCACTGGAATATATAGTCTATCTGAGTGAACAGGATTATGATATTGGCTGTGTAGTTAATCCAGTTACCTATAAAGATGCTGTTAGCTATGAGCAATCAGACCTGTGGTTAGATGCGATGCAAGATGAGTTGCAGTCCATGAGGCATAATGGAGTATGGGAGCTCGTCAAGTTACCTGCAGGTCATAGGGCGATCGGCTGCAAATGGGTCTACAAGACGAAGAGGGATTCCAAAGGGAAGGTAGAAAAGTTCAAAGTCAGACTGGTAGCCAAAGGTTTCACTCAAAGAGATGGAGTAGATTATAAATTAACATTCTCTCTCGTCTCTTCTAAAGAATCTTTCAGAGTGATTATGGCATTAGTAGCTCATTTTGACATGGAGTTACACCAGATGGACGTCAAGACTGTCTTTCTGAATGGAGATCTCGAAGAAGAAGTCTATATGATTCAACCTGAAAGTTTTGAGGTTGATGATTCCAGTGACCTTGTATGCAGACTGAAGAAGTCGATCTATGGCCTTAAGCAAGCATCCAGGCAATGGTATTTTAAGTTTCATAGCGTTGTCACTTCATTTGGCTTCGTTGAAAATAAAGTAGATCAGTGTATATACTGCAAGGTCAGTGGGAGAGAATACATTTTTCTTATTCTCTATGTGAATGACATTCTACTAGCGAGCAGTGATATTGATCTATTGCACGAAACAAAGCGAATGCTATCAGAAAATTTTGACATGAAGGATCTTGGTGAGTGTCGCGACCCTCCCAAGATTTCCGGGATCCCGAGGGAGCTAATGGATTGCTAGGCCTATTTTGATGTCTGGACTTCGCTCGGGCCCTCCCAGGCCCATACCAAATCGCGTCAGGGAAATTTAAATCGAAGTCGACCTTAGTGCGGTCGGGTGACATGTGAAAAATATGCATGCCATCGGAGTCGCCACCAATCATTTATTGGAGGGTATGACTGGAAACCCTATCGAATGATTGGGAGAGGTCGTTCGATCCTACGAAAACCAGAGATTTAGATTCAGGGACTTTATTACGTCGATATTGCTATCGACGTCCTTTCGGTACCTAAGTTGAGTGATTTTCTAATCTAGAGAATCCATGCAGGCGAGATTGGGTAAGGTAGGTTCTAAGAATCTAAGGGGTTCATGCAAATGGGATAATCTGTCCTATCAATCGCAATTATGGAAATAAATGCGCAATCATGAAATCAATATACAGAGAACACACATCAAATCAAGTCAAGGCAGACCTAGGGGAGTCTTAGAAAAGGCTAGAAAAAAAGCCAATTGAGTTCAATGATGATTTGGGGTAGTTTGGGTCAGATTGACCAGAGGGGCAAAATGGTCATTTTGGAGGGCTCGGGAAACCAAAAATATGAAATTAGGTCAAATCAGTTGAATGTGGTTTTTCCCTAATTTTCACAATTTTTGGGAATTTTTTTTGAATTTTTTGAATTTTTTTGAGATTTTTTTAGAATTTTCAGAATTTTTTTGGGAATTTTTTTTTTAATTTTCCTGAAAATTTTCCTATTTTTAGGACACTTTTCTATATTTTTTGGAATTTTATAAATTTTTTTCTATTTTTCCAGGCATTTTCTACATTTTCTGACAAATTTTTCGATTTTTCTAAAATTTCTATGAATTTCAGAAAGTTTTTGTTATGGTTTTATTTTTCTTCCTACGAATTTCTATGATTTTTTTTTTGAATTTCCTAATTTTTTTTTAAATATTTTCAGGATTTTTTTTAATGATTTTTCCTATTATTTCTGGAATTTCCCCTATTTTCCTAATGTTTTCTTGGAATTTTTACTATTTTTATTTTTTATTTGAAATCTTCTCTTTCACCGTTATCTTTTCTTATTTTTGCTTATTTTCCTATTTTTTATTTTTATTTTACTACCGTTCCTGAGTTTCCTAATTTTTCTGATTTTTTTATGATTTTTCCTACATTTTTATATTATTTTATTTTTATTTTACATTTAAAATTTTGTTTTATTATTTATGATTTATGATTTTTTATTTATTTATTATTTTATATTCCCAGACCGAAACGGCGTAGTTTAGATTTTCTCTTTTTTATTTTTGTTGATTTTCTAAATTTCCTATTATTTTAATTCCTATTTTACTTTTATTTTTGTTTAATTTTAATCCTCCGGATCGGGTCGGGTTAACCCGACCCAATAACCCGAACCGAGATCCAAAGCCCTAAACCTAAAACGACACCGTTTATTAATTTTCTATTTTTTATTCTTATCATTCTTTTATTTATTTTTTATTTTTTATTTTTGGATTTTTTATTATTTTTGTTTCGAATTAGGTTATACGGACCGGGCCAGAAGGACCCGGCCCACTACCTAAGCTTGGCCCAAAGCCCACCATTCTGACCTAATACCCAAAACGACGTAGTTTCGAGAGTTTTTTCTTTTTTGAATTTTCAAAATTTTCAGACTTTTATTCTAATTTTTTATTTTCCGCTGCTACTAATCCTACGGTCTAGGATGGCCCACGTGGCTAAACCACAACCCTTGGATCAGTAGACTAAATCTCACCGTCAGATCCACCTTTGATCAGATCCGGGCCATCTATTCCGATTACTGAAATCTACGGTCAAGATTGAATTCAAGACTAATCCTAACCGTCCGATTGAAACTGCTATTATAATAGACTGTGCTGACGAGGCATCCACGTAGGCGTTTGACTCGGTCAACTTGATGACGTGGTGCATGACGTGTCATGCCACGTCATGTCTACGTCAGCTTTTTGATCGAGTTAAAGGCTGATTGGACTTCGTCTTTTTCCTCCAGCCATTCCTGGGTGGACGGTCGTGGTTCGACGGCAACGATCTGACGGTGGAACCAGCTCCGATTGAACCTTTTCCGATGCCGATCGACTCCTATTCGACTCTAAACCAACATATTTGAGACTCGAATAGATCTATCGGCTGAAATTCAGTAATCGAAGCATTTACAGTGAATACTCATGGCGATTCAATCGCATAATTCAGAGCATAACAATGCAATAAACTCGCAGGAGAACACAACAAAGAGGTAAGGAGACTCACCTCGAACTCTGATTAAGCTCTAGATTGCCAGATTAGGCTGGCCAGATCACGACAGTTGAACGAAGGTGGGGAGTTTCGAATTAAGAGTTCTCACGCACGATCGATGCCAAAATCAAGTATGAATAGATTCAGAATCACACAAAGAGTAAAACCCACACAGAAATTCGGAGAATGACCAATAAACTGATGATTTGCCATAATCACAGAACTCGGAGCTTGAAAATGGCAATTACCTGGTTTGAGGATGAAACAGTGAACAGCCAAGCTCAGGGTGCTCGTGGCGACTTCCTTAAGCTCGGGCGATGATTTTTAGGACTCGGTTTTACACCAAAAGCCTCGAACGAGCTCTCTCTCTCCCCCTGTAAAACAGAGCTCACCCCCCCTTTTTATATTCGAAAATTCGCCCTTAACAGAACCCATAAAATCTCTCATTTGATTCTTACTGAACTAACCTTCAAATTTGCTAAGATTTCCCCACTTTTTTGCCTCAACTAAACCCCCCAATCTCTCAGGATTTCCCCTCTCAACAGACCCTCTCTTTTTTTTCAAGAACCAGGCGCGCGCAGGTTCGCAGGGGAGATGGTGGCAATTGGGTCGGGTCGGGTCGGGTCGGATCTAGTCCGACCCGACTGACCCAAATTGCTCCATTTTCTTCAAATTACCCCACCTAAATTCCCAATTTTCCAAATTAAATCCCGAAATTGAAGTCTATGACATGAAATACATTATAAAAATGAAGTTTCATGTCAAATAACCCAAAGATTAAAATGAAAACCCAATTTTTAAATTCGACCCGAGGATCCATTTTGCAAAATCCAAAGTTCTAATGGCCTTTTTTGCAAAAATTGATGCCACCAATGGATTCAGGGGGTCAAAATCTAGGGGGTGACGTCGCCATATTTTCAATTCAGTCCCCAGAAAATTTTTAATTGCATTTTTAGTGATTTCAGGGACTAATTTGAAAAATTAAAAATTGCATTTTGGTCATTTTTAGCGAAATTGGACAATTCTGAGGGCTTTTGGACTGGATTTTAATTTTGAAAAATAGAGGAGGATGACACGACTCTAAAAATGTAAAAATTAAAAATTAAAAAGCTAAAATGGAATTTCTAAAATTATTTAAATAATCTAAAAAAGGAAATTAACAAAGAAACTCTAAATTCAAAATTTAATTTTTCAAAATTTATTCATCTAAAATGAAGGGAGAATTAAATTAAAAATATTGAATATTTTTTGGTAATTTTCTGGCCTTAAATACTATTTTTTATTAATTGTTTAGCATTTTCCTAATTTCTGGAAATATAAAAAATGCAAAAAATAAGGAAAATTATTTTTTGCTCAAAATTGATTTGCTAGGCTAGGCTGAGGTCCCCAAAGTTGATTTTTCAATTTTCTCAATTTTTATTTATTTTTTTTTATAAATTTTTGAAAATAAAATGCAGAAAAATACAAAAAAAATAAGGAAAATTATTTTTGCTCAAAATTGGTTCCCTAGGCTAGGCTGAGGTCCCCAAAGTTGATTTTTTAATTTTCTCATTTTTTATTTATTGTTTATGAATTTTTGAAAATAAAATACAGAAAAATACAAAAAAAAAATAAGGAAAATTATTTTTTTGCTCAAAATTGCTTTCCCAGGCTAGGCTGAGGTCTCCAAAGTTGATTTTCCAATTTTCTCATTTTTTATGGATTTTCTAAAAATTTTGAAAATAAAAATTGACTAAAAATCAAGTGTCAACAGTGAGGCGTCCTTTGTCCTTGGCATTGAAATCCATAGGGATCGTTCATGCCAGACTTTGAGTTTATCTCAGAGGACATATATTGATCGTATTCTGGAGAGATTCAACATGCAGGATTGCAAGCCAGGTATTATTCCTGTCTGTAAAGGTGATAAGCTGAATCTTTCGCAGTGTCCTCAAACTGAGATGGAAAAATCTGAAATGAAGAATGTACCTTACGCTAGTGCACTTGGGAGCATCATGTATGCTCAAGTATGTACTAAGCCAGACATCGCTTTTGCGACAGGACTTCTGGGCAGATATTAGTCAAATCTAGGACATGCTCATTGGATTGCTACCAAGAAGGTCCTAAGGTACTTAAAGAGGACAAGGGACTACATCATAACATACAGGCGTGTTTAGAACCTGTAGCTTGTTGGATACTCGGATTCAGATTTTGCGGGCTGTCAGGACGACAAGAAGTTGACTACAGGCTACATATTCATGTTAGCGGGCGGTGCAGTATCATGGAAAAGTGAGAAACAGAAATTCATATCCTTCTCAACCATGCAGGCGGAGTTCATAGCATGCTTTTCAGCTGCTACTCAGGCGATTTGGCTCCGGAACCTCATTAGGGAGTTGACCGTATTTGATTTTGTTGATAGACCCATACAGTTATATTGTGACAACAATTCTGTAGTGTTGTTTATTAACAACAACAGAAGTCTTAAGGGGTCTAAACATATGGAGGTTAAGTTTCTGACCATAAAGGAGTCCGTGCAGAAAGGTGACGTTGCAGTAGAGCATGTTTCTACAGATGATATGATTGCAGACCCACTAACTAAAGGAGTTCGCCCTTGTGTTTTTGAACGACATGTCGCTAGTATGGGCTTACTGGTATCATTGGATACTGTGATTTAGTGGGAGACATCTTTCAGTTTGCTCTAATAAAGTTTACATCTGTATTTTATTACATTTTGTAATATGATGATATGTATTGAAGTGCCTGTAGCACTATTAATGTCAAATACATGTTCATGTAAATCTTGAGATATGTGTAAATCTCGAGTATTGGCTATGGGCATTTGGATATTAGCCATGTTTGTATGTCTTGTTACACATAAAGAAAAGTTAACTATAAAGCTGAGACATATACAGGTTCATTAGAACCATATAGATATTCTCTAATGGCACGTCAGGTTTAGTGTCACATAAAGAAAGAGAATGGTGTCCGACAAAATGGATAACACATAAAGTATATCTCTTTTGAGGTGCTATCCAATTGCCACACTACCATATTAAATTCATATCAGTAAAGTTAAGAACACTTGTGACCATGGATGGCTCTGTGTCTGCTGACGCAGTTACTGGCATGATCCGGTGTTTAAGACTTTATGGGATCGGATTGGCCGTTAAGATTAATCCTTAAACCAATATGAAGGCGCGCACTAAAGTACAGTTTCAATTAATGCTCGCCCAAGTGGAAGAATGTTAGAATTTTCCGTATATGGGCTCGCCTTAATTGAGATTGTAATCGACTGTTATACGGTATTAATTTATCGTATACGGTATTGGTTTAATAAAGTATGGATTTGAGGTTTCTTAACGGGCCGAATATGGGCCTAGTTGGTGTGGGCCGAATTTCGGCCCGGCCCGTGATAGAAGGGCCCAGCCGGAAGTTTATATATGGCTAGGACCCCCCTCCCCCCCCCCATTTAGCCCTTTCGAATGCCATTTCCTCCTCCATCTCCTCTATAACGTTCACGAGAGAGAGAGTGACGAGGTGAGGCCGATCCATCGACGCCAGGTGGTCCAAAGGGTATAAAGGAGAAGAGTCCTAGCTCGGTTCGTCAATTTTGCAGGTCGAACGGCCATGGATGCGAAATCAGGTACGCCAACACAATTTCTTGGCTATTTTGTTGTTAGAATACGAATATGGTAGTCCTAGGGTGTCGTGGTAGACGATGGAAGGTCGGGAAAGCCGGCCAACATTTCGTTCCGCAAGCCCTTAAGTCTGAAATGGAAACACCAGCAGGCGAGAACCGATTGGTTTGGAGCAGCACCGAACGATAGAGGAGGCAATGTCAGGTGAAGGGTCGAAGTGGCTCAAATAGGAGGAGCTGCTGGTGCGACATCGGGAATCAACAGGTTGGTGTCAGACAGGGTCTCGCTGAGAAGGATTATCCCCATCGTGAACTAGAGCTCTCCCTCTCACTCCTTGCTTCTTGATTCCCAAGCGTATTTCTGATTTTTTGAATAAGAGCTGATGTCCCTTTAACCCTAGGCATAAGCTTGTTTATATATGCAAAAACTTGTGAGCTTGGTGCCTAAGCTTCCTAATTATCGCGAAATAAACCCCTAAATAAAAATCTGATTTTAATTACGTCTTGAGGGGCCTAAATTGTACAAAAATAAAACTCAAATTTTCGGCCATGATTGATATGCATAGGGCTAGTCGAATTCCTCATATGATGTGGGCTTATCGTGCATTTTTGGGCTCAAATTAGGCTTTAATTGATGAATTAATCGTTAAATTAAAAGCATTTTCTTCTAATTAAATTAGAGTGGGCTGAATTAAGCCTTAAAGCCTAAAAAAATTCGGCTCCTTCCCCTTTCAATGTGCCTTGGCCGAATTTCATATTGGCTCGGGTTCCCCGCTTGTTAATTTATGCTCATTTTCCGCCGCCGGTCCAAATAATAACAATTGTAATACATAATTGATAAAAATTAAATATGAATGATGAGTTTTTTTTTAGGAATTAAAATTTAAATTCTAATTTTTATAAAAAATAATTAATTAAAAAGGACAATCAAAATTTAGGTGTTAATAGACTTGAAAGATAGCATCATCCGATAAACGACCAATTATTCCTCATAGAAAAAGTGTAACGTTCTGCACAGCATGACAGTAGCTATTAATACTAAGATCCACAATGTACTGCCGGTGTGTCCTCTTCTTGCTAAAATTTGAGGAGTAATGTCTTAGATGGCTCAAAACTTCAGTTTGTAGTTGAGAGTTCTGACCAATTTTTGGTTGGTTTTCTTGCTTTTTGGAACCCGAATCGAATCTATTTGTTCGACTTTAGTGAATGTCGTGGAGTTTGTTAATGGTTGGGATCTTCAATTCTCAAAGTGTGGGGCCGCCCACTTCATGCTGTCTGCTTTTGTCTTTTTTTCTCCCTTTGCCGTTATCAAATTCTCTCTACTTTGCAGACCTGTTGAACCTGCAAAAGAGAAGAAGCTCCCTCTCTCCCTCTCTTCTTGCCGTCAATTGAATTCTTGTAGCCTCTGAATTCTGCCGTGAATGATAATGCCAAAACCAAAACAACCAACCCCCCCCCTCTATGAAGCGCTAGTCTTATATTTATAGAGTAGGTCCGAGGCTTTTACTTCCTAAGCAATTTTTTGAATTATTTACCCAAGTAAAATAATAAACCAATCATTCCAATTTGAGGCTCATGAAGCCAATTTCGGCCATATGTGTATTCAATGGGCTTGGCCGAAATCACATGCTCATATGGGCTCAGTCCAAATATTTCAATTAAGCTCAAGACCTGGAAATAAGTTCATCTAGCGCCGATCCGATAAATATGTAAATGCAACGCAATGCAAGCAGAAAAATTAAACTAATACATATGAAAGCTACATTAAAATGATTTAAATATTTTTTTTCAGAGACTAGAGTTAGTCTCTTAATTTTTATGCAATTTTAATGACAAAAAAGGATGGTTAAAATTTAGGTGTCGACAACTGTTTTAGCGACGAAGTATATACTATTGTGAAAGCACCAGCTTATCAAAACTTACCCAAGAGGAAATGTTTGCATAACTAGGAACAACTCCGCTGTAATTGCAATGTGCAATTCTAAGGTTGCATTACTTTGCTCCCACAAGAAAAGCAAATAATAAGTTTCAGTAATTTGAGTGTATTGGTTCATGGGTCTACTACCCTGCATGCTCTTATAGGTCCGCTCTTCCTACGTACCTTATGAATAGTATGACATCCCTAATGTTGTCGATTCCAATAATGAATAGAAATATCCGTTCAAAGCCCAAACCAAATCATAATGTGTGACGGTCTCATATCACCGCAGGTCAAGATACCATTTGTACGGATCCAAGGGCAGTAGAATCATCGGTTCAAAGCCCAAATGCCATTCGTGCGGATCCAGGGGCAGTAGAATCATCCGTTCAAAGCCCAAACCCAATCCACAATGTTTGACAATCCCATATTGCCACAGGTAAAGATGCCATTCTTACGAATCCAATCCCATATCGCCGTAGGTCAAGATACCATTTGTATAGATCCAAGGGCAATCCCATCTCAAGTATCCTAATAAAAATGCAATTTAAGCCATTAGTTGACCTGATTTTATTACCACTAGGACTAAAGAAACTATAACATATATGGTAAAATGACAAGGAGATATACCTATCACCAATATTTGCTCAGCACCTGGATCGTAGAAAGAGAAAGTATTTGGAGAGAAACTCTTGGAAGAGAATAAGTTGTTGAAGAAAAAAAAAAGTTTCCGGAAAAAAAAAGAAATAGTTAACCTATTCAAGATAATTACGTGTTTACAAAATATTGTCTCAATTCATTCTATTTCGTCATATCCAATATGTGATATGGTTCCGAAGGATGAACTGTATGTGAGAGTTCCCACAAGATTTCATTCTTGAACAAAAATACAAATTTTGATTTATTTCATATGTTCCATGATCAGAACAAGGGACAAACGTTACACCACGATTTTGTATCAGAAGAGATTTCAAGAAATGGAAAATATTTTCACTCTATGAATAAGTGAGCTGGATACGGTGTTTCATAGGGGATTAAGTGCTGGATGAGACAAATGAAGGAGAGAGCTCCCCTATTTAATAAGAAGTCTCTCAATGACTGCCGCTGATTCATTCTAAATCTAACGGTTGAGGTTAAATTTCCCATATAACATCTCTCTGAATGGCAAATCTAATGGTTGAGGTTGCATTTCTCATCTAACAACTCTCTCCATAACGACCGTTGATTGATCTAACGGTCAAGGTTGCATTTCCCATCTAACAACTCTCTAGAACATAGAAATTTACCATATCACCCACCAAAAAAAAAAACATTCTAGAGGACTCAAGAAAACTCTAGAGTCCAAGGTGTTTCAAGCCTTGTTATTCTCCCAGGCCACCTAGAAATTTACTTAGAATGCAATCTAATCTAAATTATTATAGAATTTAATTGAACTTGCAAATTATCTACATGATTCTATTCTAAGAATGCAATTCAATTTAAATATGCAATCTATTCTAAATGCAATAATAAATATTTTTGTTAGGGGCCAAGATTAGTTCTTAATTTTTATGTTGTAAATGATTGAATAAAAAGTCAAAATTTAAGCAGCAAAACTTTCTTATCCGATGTTCCCTAGTCAACTCAATCGACAAATTATGATCTTGATGGGACATTATTGTGCATCCGTGTGATTTATTAGCGAGGCGAGGATACGAATTAGTTGGAGGGCTTTTACTTGGTAATGGGCTGTCCATTAAATTCTTAGCCGACCTTCGCTGTTGCAAAATTGGTCCGAAAGGAACTCGACAGACACCCAAGACGCTCCAAATCACTATGGCTGAAAATCAATGTGTTGGCACATGGGGTCGTCTACTAAACTAAATTAGTTTGTAATTTAGTGACTAAAGTTTGTCCTTTTCTGCGCATCCTTCGCATTTTCCTTGGTGCATGTCACGGGTAAGAGCTCACTCCTACCTACTTCGAACTGGGACAAAATTATATATTTGAAATATACAATTTGTCAAAATCAAATTTTCTTTTTTTTTTTCTCTGACTTAACAGTTCTTTTAATAATTAATTTTCTTAAATATATCAATTCTTTGAATTCCAAAGAGCCTTCAACATAATCTATTCTCTGGTTGAGAGTAAACATATAATTGAAGGAACGAGACTTTCATATATTTTATTTTTCCCCTTTTTTTTTGGTATCGAAGGTGTCCGGGCCAGCGTCCGTACGGATCGCGCACCTCGACTAATCTTCCGGGAGGGCTAGCGCAGCATCCCACCGCCACGACCCTTCGCTTAAATCACCGGCATCCAGCGAGGTTCGAACCCAGGACCTCTCGTGAAAGGACCAGAGCGCAAACCAGCTGGGCCACCGATGGGTGGGTTTATTTTTCCCCTTTTGATCCCTATTTTGCCTTTAAATTTCAGCTCTTCCCATCTAGTTGGGAAAACTTTGCATTGCGCTCAGTGAGTGCTCTATTCTACTCGTTTTAAAACAGCTTCTTTTTTTTTCAGCATTAGTAAGGGAGAAAACCTTCAAACAAGAAATCTCGGACATGAAATAGCTAGTACTTGCGCGATTTCCCTGTACATGACATGGAGATTTTTTTTTTGGTCAAAATAAAGTTGCATTTCATTCACCCGAAATCAAGATTACAATCTCTAGAAAACGAAGATTCATAGCAGGTTAAATCCCAAAGTGATTGGGGAAAATTGACAAGCTAATTAGTTGGAAGCAATTTCCTCCTATGTTCCTTGACGATCCAATCAGCCACCCTGTTGGCTTCCCAAGGGATAAAATGCACCTGGACATCTTCAAGTAGGCCCATCATTGCTCGTCAATCCTCAATCAAGTGTCGAATAGCCCATAGGCTTTTCTCAAGCTCATTTAGACAAGATAGCAAAAGAGTGCAATCTGATTGTACTTGCACTTGCTTCAAATAAAAAAAGGTTGAACTACTTCCATCCACGCAACTCTTTCTATCCTCTAGTAGATATGATAACGCCTTCTTCAAAGCAAGGGTTTTGCACTCCATGGCTGAAAGGACTCGAACAGAACAAGTGAAGCCACCAACAATGACTCCTTCATCTCAACGTATGCTGACCACCGATCCTTCAGATTCACCATCAAGCTAAGATCCATCCACATTCACTTT
Source organism: Psidium guajava (assembly GCA_016432845.1). Classification (NCBI taxonomy): domain Eukaryota; kingdom Viridiplantae; phylum Streptophyta; class Magnoliopsida; order Myrtales; family Myrtaceae; genus Psidium; species Psidium guajava. Next base: position 17,429,506 of record CM028225.1, read on the forward strand.
CAAGCAACCATGTTTCGGGGTAGACCAACGCATAGGTAAAGATTTGATTTTTTTACTCTTTTTTACCTTCCACTATAGTCCAAAGTCGGAAATAGCTCTAATTGACTCCACATCTTCGATTATTGTCTCCGCTCTTGGATGATGGCGACCAAAGACAAACTTGTTTTTGCCTTTCCAGATGGTCTACAACACGTTCGCCACTAGCTCTAGGGTTGGAGGGTTTGGATCTAAGTTTAAGGTAGAGTCTAGCCACTTGTCTATTCTTTGGATGGTCTCTGGTTTGATTACCATGTTCAACCTTGGGTCTGACCAAACTGGTTCTGTCCACTTGCACGGGCTTCGCAGCAAATTGGATATAGAGGGTCAGGTAACATCTTCCGCCTAAATAAGTTTTCTGTCGTGGCATAGACTCCAGATAAAGTTTCTGATTTTCAGGGGGTTAGGTAGTTGCCATATAGCATACCATAGTTTGCGGGGGCCTGATATGATGTTGATGCTTGTGATGGTTTGGGTTGTTGTGGTGCCGTGACTATGTATTGACAACCACTTTTGACTAAGTATTTCCCATGACATGACATGGAGATTAGACAACTATAATTTCTCAGCATTTGATTAATCACTATTAGTCCAATGATTTTAATGATGGGATTTAGTCCTAGCTGTTCTAAATTTGCGCAGCTAGAGAAACTAATACCTCAATTCTATTCTGAAAAATAATACAAAAAGCTATCGGCTTTCGAGAAAGGAAAAAAGAAAGAAAGAGTAGTTTTTAAAGTAAACTTGTAAGGGAGCTCTAACAAATGCCAATGAATAAGTGACAAATGAGCTGATAATATGAAAATAAATAGGTGCAAAGTAGGTAAATGAATTGTTATCCACAAAACCAACATATTTAAAGGCTAAAATCAACCGGAAAAAGGTTTGGTATTAGTCGCAATAAGGTACTCGGGATCAATTTGGGGGTTCGGTATTACGATCATCAGAAAAATTTGAGAAAAATGGTATGAAGTGTCTATTAAAACGCACGCGATCATGACTCTTTTTTTTTTTGGCTCTGATTGCTACACGAGTCTCTGTTTACCGTAATTGTTGCTAAATTTCCAACATCGATATCGCACATAAAAGTTAAGATGATTAGTGCTCAACGTACCTTTATAAAAATCAGGATGACATATTATGGAGATTGCATTGGAAATTGAGACCCGATTGACACATCTGGTGACTTTAGTCAAAGATTAATTAGCCAAAGTCCATCTGTTGACCATGTGATCGGAGTTGGGGTTGCCCAATTAGTAAATCAAAGCTCGTTTGCATGGATGCCACGTCATTGAGACTACTTGGATATCCCAAAAAAAAAAAGAAATGAAAAATGAAAAGAGAAAATTCCGGCTTACACGCGTCTCAGCTGTCGAGCCTCGTCTCATGTTCCTCCGCTCCCCCATCACCCGTCCTTTTCGACAGAAACGATCAAAAAAATGCACTTCCTTTGGTTGGACTCTTTTTTCTTTGTTTGAATATCATTGTCGTTATTTTGTTAAAAATTGGATTCCTTTTCTTAATACCCAAATGGCTATTCTGGTACAAATCTGAGTCTTGAATGAAGCCCCCATTGCGACCAAAGAAAAAGAAAAAGAAAAAAGAATGAAACCCCCATTCTCCGGCCAAAAAAAAAACTCAGTATATGAAATTCTTCATCACGACCCTTTCTAGGGTTCACGAGAGGAGATGATGGTGTTTCTTTCGCCACTTACTTCTCTCTTTTCCCTTGCTCTTGTATCATTTGAGCTCAGCGTGATCATACATCATTTTCCATCGGGCACGGAGATTGTTCGGATTTAGTTTCCCATAAAACGATATCCAATAAAGGTGTGTTAACAAGTACATCTCTACGTACACAAGACCAAAGAAAATTAACGAGTACATCTCGTTAACAAGAAAATTGGGAGCATTAATAGGGTAGGATGCATGATGCATCATAAGACCAGTCTCAATTAAATCCATCTCTAGGCAAAGCTGTCATGGCATTAATAAGTGGAAAGTCTTTCTGGGTCAATTCTTTCAATTTCAAGGTTTTCTCCCGATCCCCATATATAGTTTCAAGTTGACACCGACTCTGTCGCTTTTTTCCCTTAATTTTCCCGAATTCATTTTCAACTAAAAAGAATTTATTTTCCCTTTTTTTCGTTTTGGGCTAAGGAAAAACCAGTCTCTTATTTTTCTTTTTACTCTTCCTAAAAATTTAAATGTGTTTCCTTTTTTGGGGTGTAATGTAAACCCAAATTATTTGATGATTCTAACAACAAACTTGATGGAGCAGTTGGGTCACAATTTCGGAAGAAAGTCGCCATTTCCGTCACAAATCCGAATCTTTTAACTAAACGCTCCAGTCTTCTCTCTCTCTCTCTCTCTCCCCCCACTCTGCGTCTGCACTTCCTCGTCGCGCGTTTTCGCCCTCGCAATCGCTTGACCATCTCGTGTTTAGCTGGGGGGAAATTGCGGGAGCAGAGAGGAAGCAGAGCATGCTCTCTCTCTTCTTCCTCCTCTCTCTCTCTCTCTGTAATTAACTGACTGACCCATTTCTCCATTTTCGCGAACTCCCCGTCCCTAATGCGCTGGCAATGTCTCCTATCACATAGACTGCGGCGGTCGACTCCTTCAACACTACGTGGCTCCCCGACCACCTCTTCACCAGTGGGGCTGCCGCCGTCGTCTCGGAGCCCTCAGTTACTTCCACCTTTCCTCCGGCAAGAAGAACTGCTACGTCATCGCAGACTTGCCCCCCGGCCGCTACTACGTCCGCACCTTCACCGTCTACGAGAACTACGACGGCAAGTCCCACTCCCCGAGCTTCGACGCCTCCGTCGAGGGCACCCTCGTCTTCAGCTGGCGCCCCCCCCCCCCCCCACCCCCAAAAGCCCGCCGGCCTCGCCCACGACGGCGCCTATTCCGATCTCTTTGCCGTCGTCAACGACGGCGAAGCCGACGTCTGCTTCTACAGCATTGCCACCCATCTCCCGGTAGTCGAATCTCTCTCGCTCGTTCAAGTCGATCCGTTATCTTACGATTCCGCGTCCATAGGTAGTGATTATATTTTGGTCAACTACGGAAGACTGGACTGTGGTTCCCCTCAATGGGGGCCGGGTTTCAGCAACGACGCGGACTACTTCGGCCGGTCCTGGCAGTCAGGCCTCCAACACACGTAAGATAATTGATGCTATCTCGACCGCGAGCAGTATCATCGGGACCAATCAGCAACCCAATTACTTCCCCATGAAATTGTACCAGACTGCGGCGACAGCCGGTCAGATGGGGGTCCTGGAGTATTTACTGGAGGTGGACGCCCAGCTGGATTACTACTTGTGGTTCCATTTCGCGGAGATCGATTCGAGAGTGACTAAGGCAGGCCAGAGGGTGTTTGATGTCATGGTGAACGGAGCGAACGCGACCAGGATTGATATTTATAAGGAGTTCGGACGATATGCGGCTTTCGATTGGCATTATACCGTAAAGATTTTGAGCAGTACTGTCTTGAATGTCACGCTGGTGCCTGTTGTTGGTGCCCCCATTGATTAGCGGAATTGAGAACCGTGCGCTGGTCCCTGCAGACCTTGCTACTGATCCCCAGCGTGGTATGTACTTGGGAGTGAAATTGATGATGATTTTGGCCGGTCTATTTGATTTTGACTTTTCTGGTTAGGTAGATTATGATGTACTAATCCAAAGCATACTTTGACCAAATCATTCTTCTTCTTCTAATTTTGATTTATTTTACTGTAACTAAAGTAGAAACTAGCTGGATAAATTTGGGCATTTGTAGGAACCTGAGACGAAATTTGGGCATTTTAATGGATCTTTAGTTGGCGATTACTGGAAATGCATTTTTAATCCATTTTCTATTTGAAGAATGCGCTTCAACTACTAATGTCAGATAAAGAATGCTCGATTATATGGTTGAAAGGAAATATCAAAATACATGTCTTTTCCTTTCCAATGATCCACATTTTGTGGCAATAAAATACTATTGTTCCTCCCCAAGTGAAAAATGATACCAAAGAACCCTTGCTTATGTATCAATAGGAAATACATTTAGAGTAAGGTGTAAATGGCCAGCATTTACTTGAATTGTTAGTTGTCCGTTTGAAGTTGAAGCATATAATGTTTCAGATATTTTTTTTATTGTGTAAAGGTCTCCGTGTGACCTAATGGAATATCTCTAGTACCAACGCCTGTTTGTCATTTTTCTCTTCTAGTTTCATGATATGGGAAGATGGGAACTCTTAATGGTTTTACTATGTATCGACACCCTAGGAGAAACTTTAATCTCTTGCGTTCAGATGGTAATGATAATTGTTTGGGGAGAGCTAATCAAAAAGACTTGTTTGTAGTTTTCAGTGATTGCTATGAGATCATCGAAGGATTCACCTCGTGTTCGTGATAGAATGCGTTGGAATGGTGATCCTTGTGCTCCCACAAATTGGGATGTTTGGGAGGGAGCGACATTCAATACCAACAATGACAAAACTGCCCTTGTAATATAGCAGATGTAACCAATCCTTTATCATTTGCTTTACCTGTAACTTTTATGAATTAAGACAACGAAGGTAGCTGCAGGGGGGTACGCCAGTTTCAAATTACAGTTATATTAAAGCAGAAATGATCTGGCTTTGAGCTGTAATTGTTGCTTCTTTTGCTGTTACAGTGAGATAATTTCCATCAGATCATATAGATCAGTATTTAGTTTACTTAAATATGGATAATCTTCCTTAAGAATAGCATTTAACTTATAATTCTAGAACTAGGATATAGTTGGTGGCCTGTATTGTACTGTGGGCCATAACAGCGTAACCTTGGATCAAGTGATCTCTATAGAAATAATTTTGTTGATAGTGCGTATGTAGAAATATGGATGTCTCTCTCTGTAGGGACTTTTCCTTGTGCAAGCATCTCATCGGTAATAGTGTCCTCCCCCCACAACCCCCCCAAACCACGCTAAAAATGTTGGCTATCCGATCGGCCGTCCGTCGTCACTGACGGTTTCCCAAGATCTCCGTAATCGGGTTCTAACAACAAAACAGCCAAGAAATCGGCTTGCGTACCTGATTTCGTATCCATGGTCTTGACGGCTCGGAAAACCGGCGATGCGGGCTCAGAACCTTCCCCTCTATGCCCTCCGGAATGCCTGGCGTCAATGGGGCTGCTGGCTCACGTCTCTCTCTCTAAGCTTGATGGAGGAGGTGGGAGCAAATGGCAAGAAGCTTATGGGCTAGAGGAGGGGTCCAAGCCATTTATAGAAGTCTCGGCTGAGCCCTTCCATCACGGGCTGGGCCGGACTCGGCCCACACTAGCCAGGCCCATATACGGCCCATTAAGAAACTTTAAATCCATACTTTATTGAACCAATACCGACAACGGTAAATTAATACCGTATAACGGTGAATTACAATTCCAATTAAGGCGATCCCATATTTAGAAAAACTCTAACATTCTCCCACTTGGGCGAGCATTAATTGAAACTGTACTGTAGTGCACGCGTTCATATTGGTTTAAGGATTATTCTTAATAGCCAATCCGATCCTATAAAGTCTCAAACACTGGATCATGCTAGTAACTACATCAGCAAACACAGAGTCATCCATGGTCACAAGTGTTCTCAACTTTACTGATATGGATTTAATATGATATTGTGGCAATTGGATAACACCTCAAAAAAGATACACTTATGTGTTATCCACTTTGTCGGACACTATTCTCTCTCCTTATGTGTCATAAAACTTGATGTGTCACTAGAGAATATCTACATGGTTCTGATAAATCTGTATATGTCTCAGCCTTATAGTTAACTTTTCTTTTTATGTAGCAAGACATATAATCACGGCTAATAACCAAATGCCCATAGCCAATACTCGAGGTTTACACATGCCTCAAGATTTACAAGAATATGTATTTAACATTAATAGCTACAAGCACTTCAATACATATCAATATGTTACAAAATGTAACAAAACAGATGTAAACTTTATTAGAGCAAACCGAAAAATGCCTTCCACTAAATTACAGCATCTAATGATGCCTTTAAGCCCATATTAGCGACATGTCGCTCAAAAACACAAGGGCGAAGACCTTTAGTTAGTGGGTCTGCAATCATGTCATCTGTTGAAATATGCTCCACTGCAAACGTCACCTTTCTGCACGGATTCCTTTATGGTAAAAAATTTGACCTCCATATGTTTAGACTCTTTGAGACCTCTGTTGTTGTTAATAAACAACACTGCAGAGTTATTGTCACAATATAGCTGTATGGGTCTATCAACAAAATCAAATACGGTCAACTCCCTAATGAGGTTCCGGAGCCAAATTGCCTGAGTAGTAGCTGAAAAGCACGCTATGAACTCTGCTTGCATGGTAGAGGAGGATATGGATTTCTGTTTCTCACTTTTCCATGACATTGCACCGCCTGCCAACATGAATATGTAGCCTGTTGTTGATTTTTTGTCGTCTTGACAGCCCGCAAAATCCGAATTCGAGTACCCAACAAGCTGTAGGTTCTGAACATGCTTGTAGATCATCATGTAGTCTCTTATCCTCTTTAAGTACCTCAGAACTTTCTTGGCAGCCACCCAATGATTATGTCCTGGGTTCGACTGGTATCTGCCCAGAAGTCCTGTCGCAAAAGCAATGTCTGGCTTAGTACATACTTGAGCATACATAATGCTCCCAAGTGCACTGGCGTAAGGTACATTTTTCATTTCGGATTTCTCTATCTCTGTCTGAGGACACTGAGAAAGATTCAACTTATTACCTTTATAGACAGGAACAATACCTGGCTTGCAATCCTGCATGTTAAATCTTTCCAAGATACGATCTATATATGTCCTCTGACATAAACCCAAAATTTGGCGTGAACGATCCCTATGGATCTCAATGCCAAGGACAAAAGACGCTTCATCAAGGTCCTTCATATCAAAGTTCTTTGATAACATCCGCTTTGTCTCATGCAATAGATCAATATCATTGCTTGCTAGCAGGATGTCATCCACATAGAGAACAAGAAAAATGTATTTTCTCCCACTGACCTTGCAGTATATACACTGATCTACTTTATTTTCAACGAAACCAAATGAAGCGACAACGCTATGAAATTTGAAATACCATTGCCTGGATGCTTGCTTGAGGCCATAGATTGATTTCTTCAATCTGCATACAAGGTCACTCGAATCATTAGCCTCAAACCCTTCAGGTTGAGTCATATAGACTTTTTCTTCGAGATCTCCATTTAGAAAGGCAGTCTTGATGTCCATCTGGTGTAACTCCATGTCAAACTGAGCCACTAAAGCCATAATCACTCTGAAAGAATTCTTAGAAGAGACTGAAGAGAAGGTTGACTTATAATTCAATCCTTCTCTTTGAGTGAAACTTTTGGCCACCGGTCTGGCTTTAAACTTTTTTACCTTTCCTTTAGAATCCCTCTTCATCTTGCAGACCCATTTGCAGCCGACTGCCCTATGACCTGTGTCGCGACCCTAAGAATTTTTCGATCATTGGAAAAATTCCTAAGTTAACGGATTATTAAGTTAATTAGATGGAATAACCTAATACGGACCCTTCCAAGTCTTACCGAATCGCAACTTTGATTTTTGTTCAAATGATTTTAGAATTTGGAGTCGCCACTAATCATTTTGGTAGGTTGATTAGAAACCTAAGTAAATTAGCGAGAGGACTAAATTACTTCTACGAACCAGAGATTATGAGTTCGGGGACTTGGTTACACTAGTTAATCAAAACTAATGCCCTTTCGGTACCTTAATTTCATGGATATCCTAATTTGGCAACTCAGGCTTGGTTTATTCCTAAGGCTCTAGTGGAATGTTCTCTTTTTGTGTTTTCACTTTTTAAATGGGATGCATGGATGGTATTTTTTTTTTGTATTTTCAAAGTATTAAAATTCTCTGAAGCCGAAAGAAGGAGTGTGTTAACGACTTGTGCAGTGCTACGACCTCCAACAGGTGGCTCGGCCTACTCATTCTGGGGTCGATGATTCGAAAATTTAATTACAGGAAGTAAATGACAATAAATAAAGACCACCAATGAATAGGTCAGCCTTGGCTTGGCTCTTTCTTTTGGGGTTTAATGGTACAGGAATTAAATTACAGGAAATTAAATTGCAATAAATAAAGACCTTCAATGGATGGCCTAGCATTGGCTTGGCTCTCCCTTTTGGGGTTTAATGGTGCGGAAATTAAATTGCAGGAATTTAAATGACAGTAAGTAAAAACCTCCAATGGGTGGCCTAGCATTGGCTTGGCTCTTTCCTTTAGGGTTTAATGGTACAGGAATTAAATTACAGGAAATTAAATTGTGATAAATAAAGACCTCCAATGGATGGCCTAGTATTAGCTTGGCCCTCCCCTTTGGGGTTTAATGGTGCGGAAATTAAATTGCAGGAATTTAAATGATAGTAAGTAAAAACCTCCAATAGGCGGCCTAGCATTGGCTTGGCTCTTTCCTTTGGGGTTTAATAGTGCAGGAATTAGATTGCAGGAATTTAAATGATGGTAAGTAAAGCCCTCCAATGGGTGGCCTAGCATTGGCTTGGCCCTCCCCTTTGGGGTTTAATGGTGTGGAAATTTAAGTGACGGTAAGTAAAGCCCTCCAATGGGCGGCCTAGCATTGGCTTGGCTCTTCTCTTTGGGGTTTAATGGCGCAGGAATTAGATTGTAGGAATTTAAGTGACAGTAAATAAAGACCTCCAATGGGCGGCCTAGCATTGGCTTGGCTCTTTCCTTTGGGGTTTAATGGCGCAGAAATTAGATTGCAGGAATTTAAATGACGGTAAGTAAAGCCCTCCAATGGGCGGCCTAGCATTGGCTTGGCTCTTCCCTTTGGGGTTTAATGGCGCATGAATTAGATTGCAGGAATTTAAATGACAGTAAGTAAAGCCCTCTAATGGACGGCCTAGCATTGACTTGGCTCTTCCCTTTGGGGTTTAATGACGCATGAATTAGATTGTAGGAATTTAAATGATAGTAGGTAAAGCCCTCCAATGGGCGGCCTAGCATTGGCTTGGCTCTTCCCTTTGGGGTTTAATGGCGCAGGAATTAGATTGCAAAAATTTAAATGACGGTAAGTAAAGACCTCCAATGGACGGCCTAGCGTTGGCTTGGCTTTTCCCTTTAGGGTTTAATGGCGCAGGAATTAAATTACAGGAATTTAAATGACGGTAAGTAAAGACCTCCAATGGACGGCCCAGCCTTGGCTTGGCCCCCCCTTTTGGGGTTTAAGGGTGCAGAAATTAGATTGCAGGAATTTAAATGACAGTAAGTAAAGACCTCCAATGAACGGCCCAGCCTTGGCTTGGCCCCCCCTTTTGGGGTTTAAGGGTGCAGAAAATAGATTGCATGAATTTAACTTGCAGTAAATAAAGAACCTCCATCGGGTGGGCTTTGGCCTTCCCATTTTGGGGTTTGAATACAATAAATTGATCCAATAATTCGAGTCGAGATCCATCGATAGGCCGACTGAGAATTTGGTGGATATTCAGGGGCTTGTCTAGGCCAATTTTGCACTTTCGTGAGATTCGTCGTTGATGTGAAATCTTCCTTTTATCTGACATAAAATATAGGGAAAATTGGAGAGATGCAGTGAAGCAAATATGATTTAATTCACATCAAAAATTAGAACAATGGAAGAGACACTTAGCTTCAATGGCATCATAAGTAGTGCTTGATGGACGTAGTTGGTTCCTGCCTAAAATCAACTATGGGGAAATGGGTTTTTTTAATCCTTCTCCATGGGTATTCTCGTCAATTGCCGCGTTAGAACGTCAATTTCCTGCATTTACGCACTCAACTCGAAGTGGATAATTAGTGAAGTCCAGTCAATTAAAGGATGAGCAGGCACTTTAAATCAAACCCTAGTTATTATGCTAATTTATTTATTGAGATATGCATTGCTAAATAATTTTTCCGGACATTCACAGACGAAGCTAAAATTAAATCTTTCGAACTAAATCTAAAAATAAGGCAGTCACCAAGCAGGTGTATAAAGCGTAACTAGACATGGTGGACGATTAGGGACATTTCTACTTATTTCTATTTTTTTTAATTTTTCAAATATTCTAATTAACAATTAAGGAATAATTAAAAAAAATTAAAAGAAATTGGGTCAATAGCACGACCCAGGTTTTTTTACAGCTTGGGTCTGGAGGGGGAGTCCATTTGGGCCAAGCTCACACATGTCTCCGCGTCGCTCATGTACCACGCACGGAAAAGTTCTCGAGAAACTCAGAATCGGGAGAAGATGCTTTGAATGTGAACAACTGAAAGACGAGGTTCTCGATGAACAACCTTGCAAACGAGAACGACAACGGGGTGCCCTATCTACTTTGAGATCTAGAAGAGAAGCGCGAGGCCATGGCCGGAGAAGAGCAGCTCTGGGGGCAGAGAGAGACGAGCGCGAAGATGGAGAGGAGATAAAGAGACGAGGACCCAAAAAAAACCTAGCTTGCGTGAGAAAGATGGGGGAATGAATTCCTTTTCTTAGGAATATCAAATTGTAGATCGCGCATGCGGACCAAAAAAAAAACTGCTCTTTCAGACAAAATTAGATTATATCTAAGCAAACCCATCCCTAACTCACTTCAACAGACGAAACTGAAAGAAAACGGCAGGTGGTCCTTGAGAGAGAGAACAACACGTAGTGAAGAAAGAATCTGAAAACGGGAAATGCATGGAGAAGAGCACAAATTTAGAAACCCTAGAGGGGACGTCGTGGAGAGAGGAAAGGGGAGATAGGAGGAGGATGCCGAAACCAAGAACAAGACGGGGATAGCACGCCCGGAGAGTGAGAGGGGACAGAGCGCCGCTAGAGAGTGAGTGAAGCGGGTAGGTACGAGGCTGACGATGAGGGTGTGCGGGGTGAGGTGGTGGTCGCTCCGTGTGATGGCACGACCGTAGACAGAGAGGCAATGGATGCCGAGGATTCTCCCCGTGGGTGGCACGACAGGAGGGGATAATCAAGTTGGAGGGATCTCGTTTTTGGACCACTCTAGACGAAGGATCCTCCTCTCTCCCTGCCGTGGGGGAAAGTCCCCCATTTTTATCATTTTTCCCTCCTTGTTCTTTCTCTTTTTGTTTATTTCTCACCGAAAAGCCCTGTCCCCTCTCAACCACCTCTCTTTTGACCTAGTCTTCTCTGGCTTCTGGCATGTCCTGCTTTCTTCTTTTCAAAAACTATCATGAAGGCCCCTCTTTTTTTGTTTTAACCGTTCCAGCTCACCTCCTCCCCCTGTCGTCCAGCCTCCCACTATCACCTAAAGCACCATCTCCTCCACTTCCTTCGTGATCGTGTCTTTTGTTCAGCTCCCATGGTCCATCATTATCGAGGATAATTTTATGAGTCAGCCCCCCACCATGATGAATGTCCCTTGCGTGTCCTTTCTTTCGGTCTTCTCCCTTTTTTCTCCACTATGATGCATGCCATTGTTCTTATTCTTTTCTTCTTTTTGACCGAGAATGTCCACTACTAAATGTCCACTTTTTCTTCTCTGTCTTATTCTTCACGGCCTCCACTCATCATCAGGCTCTTTCTTGTAATGGTTAGTTCCTCATGCGTGTTCAACCAGTTGACCAGGGAGTAGGGACAGAATATTTCGGGGTTTGATATCCTGATGGCGCCCTCCAAAACTGCAGTGAATGTAGGACGATACCCTGAAGATCCGATATGCATAAAGTTTCGCATAAGTTAAAGGCATCCTTTGGTTTAGCTTGTTGCAATGCTTAATCACACGGTGAACTGTTTCGGGTACGTATTCCAAAACGAGGTTCAGAAGTAGCTCACCCTTTCCACTCGTTGAGAGGAAATAATGCTTCAAGCAGACAACATTTGGGTGCTCAAGGAGACGCATTATTTGCAACTCCCGATTCTTATACCTCTTATCTTAAAGAACCTTCTTAATAACCATTGTTTCGCCTATCTCTAGCCATTTTTCATGGAACACCGCTTCAAAAGGGTCAGCTATAGCTTGAGTCCGGCTCTGAGCATGAGTGACATCTCCAACTGCAGGTAAAAAGCACGCTGCTATATACAACACCAAGATCACCCTCGAATTGTCCATACTTCATTCAACCATAGAGGGGGCGAGAGAGATCCTCAGAGCTTGATAGCCACCATTCTCGAAGTCTGACCAACCGTCCTCCCTGATAAACCCTTGAAGGTCATTTTAATATACATGTGTACGCATATATGCCTATATGAAGGAGATGGATGAAATGTCTAAATTAAATCTGAAAGGGCCCCTCCTCTCTTCAATTGGGTGCGATGAATGGCCATGATGGAAATTGAGATCATTAGAGGACAATGTCACGACTCCAAAACCGGAAATTACAAAGCTAAAAAGAATTTCCTACAATTTTTTTTATTAATCTAAAAATGAGATTAACAAAGTAATTCTCGATTCTAGATTAATTTTTTTTAGATTTTATTTGGGCCAAAATGAAGAGAAAATAAAAATAAAAATACTGACTATTTATTCACATTTTATGGCCTCAAATGTTATTTTTTATTAATTTTCAAGCATTTTTCTATTTTCTAAAAAAATGTAAAAAATATGAAAAATTATTTTTCTGCTCAAAATTGATTTCCTAGGCTTGGCTAAGGTCCCCAAAATTGATTTTCTAATTTTATGAATTTTTTTATGGATTTTATATTAATTTTCGAAAATAAAAATACTGAAAAATACTGAAAATATGGAAAATTATTTTTTGATCAAAATTGGTTCCCTAGGCTTGGCCAAGGTCCCCAAAGTTGTTTTTTTTTTCAATTTTATGAATTTTATGAATTTTTTTATTAATTTTGAAAGAGAAAAGATGATCAAAAATCAGGTGTCAACAACCTGTAGGCAACTTGACAAGCTCCCAGACTCCATTATGTCTCATAGATTGTAACTCATCTTTCATCGCATCCAACCATAGGTCTGATTGTGCACAGGAAACAACATCCTTATAGGTAACTGGATCAACTACGCAGCCTATGTCATAGTCCTGTTCACCCAGATAGACTATATATTCCGGTGGGATTGCTGATCGTCTTTGCCTAACAGACCTCCTTAGTGGAACTTCCTCAACTTGATTCTGTGGCTGTGAGGCTTGATTTACTTCATTAGGAACTATTTCAACAATAGGATCCTGAAGCTCGACAGGCACAGTCATCGGTATGAGAGGCTCCACAACAGTCTATATTGCGAGAAAACGACACAGTATTACCCGCCGTACTGTCACTTTCAATAATCTCTGAACAGGTACCCTTTTCGGCCACATCGAATTCCAGAAACTTAGCTGTCTATGATTCCACAATCCTTGAATCTCAATTAGGATTGTAAAATCTGTATCCCTTAGAATGCTCTGGATAGGATACGAAATAGCACCTTGTGGTCTTGGGATCCAATTTATTCAAGACTAGATTATACAGCTTCACTTCTGCAGGATAACCCCAGACCTTCAAATGATTCAAGCTGGGTTTACATCTAGTTCATAACTTAAAAGGAGTTAGTGGAGCAGCCTTAGTGGGAACTCGATTCAACACATAAAGCGTTGTCTTCAAAGCTTCACCCCATAGAAATTTAGGCAGGTTGGTCCTACTTATGATACTCCTCATCATATCCATTAAGGTGCGATTTCGTCTTTTGGCCACACCATTCTGTTCAGGGCTCCCAGGCATAGTGAACTGGGCTACTATCCCAGAATCTTCTAAGTATTTGGCAAATGACCCTTTAAGCTATCCAGCATTGCCATGTCTGCCATAATACTCACCACCACGGTCAGATCTGACAACCTTAATTACTTTCCCCAACTGTTTCTTGACTTCAGTCCGAAATATCTTGAAGTTATCAAGAGACTCAGACTTTTCTTTAATCAAGTACCGATAACCATTTCGGGAATAGTCATCAATAGAAGCGATGAAATAATAATTTCTACACAATATGGGAGTATAGGGTCTACTTATATCAGTGTGTAGGACCTCCAATAGGTCGGAAGTTCGGAATGCAGACTTTTTCTTTATTTTGGTCATCTTGCCTCTACAACAGTCCACACATGTTTTTAGGTCATCTTTAAGAGTAGGTAGAATATCGGCATTCACAAGCCTTTCTACTCTTTCCCTGGAAATGTGACCAAGACGTTTATGCCACAAAGTGTAAGACTGTTCTTTAGGTAGAAGTCTTTTGAAGACAACCTTTTCAGCTGTATAAGCTACGTATATGTCGTTGGGAGTTAAACACAATCTGTATAATCCATTGATATGTTGCAGTACCCAACCTTATTTGAATTATAGAACATAGAAACCACATTGTTCTTTATTTCAAAAGAGTAACCACACATGTCCAAACATGATACAAAAACTAAGTTCCGTCTGAAGGAAGGTACATAGAAAGTGTTTCTTAATATCAAATGAAACCCAGACTCTAGGATCAAAATGACATCTCCCACGAACTCGACGTCGGCTCTGTTGTTATCTCCCACTATGAGCTTTGATTCATCCTGATTTGTCTTCCTCTGATTTATGAACCCATGTATGATAAATGCAACATGATTAGTCGCACCGCTATCTAGCCACCAAGAACTGGATGGGGTTTCAGATAGATTGGATTCACAAAGCAGTGCCAAAAAATCATTACCTGCATGCTCATTTTTAGACAGCCAATTCTTATATTTGCTACAATCCTTCTTCATGTGACCTCTCTTCTTATAGAAGAAACAACGGTCACTATCCTTCTTAAAGGATGCCTTCTTTTGACCCAACTTATCCGATGGACCAGTGGTGGTGCGAGTACCTTTATGAGTATGAGTTTTAGGTCCCTTGCCTTTCCTATTACTGGAACTCGAAGCAACTAGGGCATAGTGTCCTCCATCCTTCTTCAATTTTTCTTCTTCTGCCACTACTTTAGATATCAAATCATTCACAGAACAAGTTTCATCCTGAGTGTTGAAACTGGTCTTGATCATCCCAAACTCAGGGGGGAAGGGTGTTTAGGGCTTAATGTACCATTACGGTATCAGGAATTACTATACCCAAGACTTTTAGTTTTGTTTACAAATCCAGCATTCTCAGGATATAGTCTTTAACACCTCCTACCTCCGTATACTTCATATTAAAAAGTTGCTAGACAAGTGTCCTAACCTCAGCATTAGAAGATACTCGGTACCTGGCTTCCAAGGCTTCTAACATTTCTCTAGCGGTGCAGTCAGTAGGCAGGTTGCTCTTTAAATGTTCCTGTATGGATCGCTTCATAGATAGCAAGCAGATCCTGTTGCTCTTTTCCCAGGCGGCAAAATGCACCTTTTCAGGCCTTGTGCTGGTCTCCTCGAGGTCAGCAAGCTTGTCTTCATAAAGAGCGACATGAATATCGGCCACTTCCATTGTGAATAGAAAGTCCTCTTTCCATTTCTTAAAGTTTGAACCATTCAGAACCTCTATGGTAATGGAGTTGCATTCACAGAAAAGGTGACTGATAAATAAGCAATACTTACCATTAGCATCATGTGAGCACTGTGTAACTTTAAATCCTTAAAAATACACATTTCAGAAAGTCACACACATCATCATATAATCACATTTGGGCAGAATACATGACATGCAATTGCGAACTTCCTACATGACAATGACCATGAGAATATATTCCAATTTTCGTGAACTACCACCTTTGGGTGTATGAATC
The DNA here is from genome assembly GCA_016432845.1 of Psidium guajava. Classification (NCBI taxonomy): domain Eukaryota; kingdom Viridiplantae; phylum Streptophyta; class Magnoliopsida; order Myrtales; family Myrtaceae; genus Psidium; species Psidium guajava. The sequence goes on from CM028225.1 coordinate 17,445,215, forward strand.
ACTAGAATCAGTCACTTCCCAGTCATATGTTGTTCATGCATCCCTCCATGACCTGACGCACAATCACCTCCTTTAGGAGTATGATCATGTATTAGAACAGGAGACATCCCACCACAATGAGAGACTGATATTTTTCAAATTCAACTGAGCATGCCACTTTGGCGGTCACAACTCAATCAAATCTTTGAAACTCTCTCATATCAGGGATATGAACTTCATGCCTCACATTTACCATGTGGTGTGATTTTAAACTTGATGACATGGGCAATTGCCATTAAAATCACAACCAGTGCCAATAGCATTGCCTCATGTATGCGTGGGTCCCACACGTGTCAGTGCTCAATTAATACTCTACACATCCCTTATATGGTATTCAATAAGTGAGCCAACCTCAGTATTCCCAAAAACCGTATGGAAATAATTCAACAAAATAAAAATGACAAAATTGCCCCTATTTTCACACTTATACAAGGATTTCTCGCCTTTTTCAAGACTTTAAGAGGCACAAAAAATTAAAACAAAAATACCACAATGTAGAGAATTTTCATACGAGTACAACGGTGAAAAAATCACCCCGATTGGCCATCGCAAGCGCCCTCACGCGTCGCCAGAAGGGCAGCGCGTGAGCTCTATGCGCCGCACGTGCCATGCAACTGCGGCGGCTGATCGTTGACCAACAGTCAATGCCGTTAACCGTTAACGGCCAACAGTCAATGGTCAACCGTTGACCGTTGACCGATCAACCGTCGGTCAACGGGTCGAGTTGACCCGGTCGAACCGGGTCAATAGGTCTCGATGCCACGTGGCATCCGTTCGCAGTGCCACGTGGCACCCGACGGCGTCCCGACACATTTAATGTGTCGGGTGACGTCATCTGAAGTCAGTGCCTGACATATTAAATGTGTCGAGCGTGTGGATCCCGCGCGCAGGCGCGTGAATTTCACGCGCAGACCCGTGGGCGCGTGGAATGCACGCGCCAGCACGGCCCTTCCTCCAGGCCGCGCGTGGCGGCGCGTGCAGCCTCCCCTGGCCACCGGTGACCCACCAAAACGCTCGTCTCAACGAGACGAACCCAAATATGCTTTCAAAATAAAATTTCAGCATGCCAAAAATCACAAAATCAGGCAGAACCAGAACGTGCTAAACCCAAGCTACGGCGACTCTAATACCAACTGTTGGCCGTCTGATCGGCCGTTCGTCGTCACCGACGGTTTCCCAAGATCATCGTAGTCGAGTTCTAACAACAAAACAACCAAGAAATCAGCTTGCGTACCTAATTTCGCATCCATGGTCTTGACGGCTCGGAACCTTCCCCTCTATGCCCTTCGGAACGCCTGGCGTCAATAGGCCTGCCGGCTCACGTCTCTCTCTCTAAGCTTGATGGAGGAGGTGGAAGCAAATAGCAAGAAGCTTATGGGCTAGAGGGGGGTCCAAGCCATTTATAGAAGTCTCGGCTGAGCCCTCCCATCACGGGCCGAGCCGGACTCGGCCCACACTAGTCAGGCCCATATATGGCCCATTAAGAAACTTTAAATCCATACTTTATTAAACCAATACGGACAACGGTAAATTAATACCGTATAACAGTGAATTACAATTTCAATTAAGGCGAGTCCATATTTAGGAAAACTCTAACATTCTCCCACTTGGGCGAGCATTAATTGAAACTGTACTGTAGTGCGCGCATTCATATTGATTTAAGGATTATTCTTAATGGCCAATCCGATCCCATAAAGTTTCAAACACTGGATCATTCCAGTAACTGCATCATCAGCAAACACTAGGTGGAGGGGTTGACAAAGGTAAACGCTGTGAAGAAAAATATGTCGTCTTTCACATAAAGCACTAAAAAAAAAAAGCAGGACTGGATGCTACTAGCACTTATTGAAAAGAAGTTGGGGGGCGAGTTTAAGGCACTAAAGGAGTGTCGCGACCCGAAAATATAAGTTTCGAGCGAACGGATTATCAGGTTAATTAGATGAAATAACCTAACGCGGACCCTCCCAAGCCCTACCGAATCGCGACTTTGATTTTTTATTCAAATGATTTTAAGATTTTGAGCCGCCACTAATCGTTCTTGGTAGGTCGATTAGAAACTTAAATAAATTTGCGGGAGAACTAATTTATTCCTACGAACCAGAAATTATGAGTTCGGGGACTTGGTTACGTTAGATTACTCTAACACCCTTTCGGTACCAATTTCATGAAAAATCATTTGGGATGACTTGGAAAGATTTGGGTCAAACTGACCAAAAGGGTAAAATGGTCATTTTTCAAGGGTCGGGAAGTGAAAACAGGTCAAACCAGTTGAATGTGGTCATTCCTTATTTTCCACAATTTTTGAGAATTTTTCGAAATTTCTTGTGACAATTTGCCCATAAAGGGAAAAATCGTCATTTTAAAAATATCAGGAAGAAAATTCATTAAAAATAGGATTGGTCAGTTGAAATGACCCCTTTCCTAATTTCTGAGATTTTTTTGAATTTTTCAGAATTTTTTGAGACGATTTGCACATAAGGGGTATAATCGTCATTTTGGAAAAATCGGGAAGAAGATTCATCAAAAATAGGATTGGTCAGTTGAAATGACCTCTTTCCTAATTTCTGAGGTTTTTCCGAATTTTTTAGCATTTTCCGGGACAATTTACCCATAAAGGGCAAAAATCATCATTTTGAAAAGATCGGGGTGGAAATTCACCAAAAATAGGATTGGTCAGTCAAAATGACCAATTTCCTAATTTCTGAGATTTTTTTTAATTTTTCAAAATTTTTAGAGACGATTTGCCCATAAGGGGCAAAATCGTCATTTTAGAAAACTTGGGGTGGAAATTCATCAAAAATAGGATTGGTCAGTCGAAATGACCCGTTTCCTAATTTTTGAGATTTTTCTGAATTTTTCGAGACAATTTACCCATAAAGGGCAAAATCGTCATTTTGGAAAGATCGGGATGAAAATTCACCAAGAATAGGATTGGTAATCGAAATGACCCGTTTCCTAATTTTTGAGATTTTTTTGAATTTTTTTGAATTTTTCGAGACAATTTACCCATAAAGGGCAAAATCGTCATTTTGGAAAAGGTCGGGGTGAAAATTCACCAAGAATAGGATTGGTAGTCGAAATGACCCGTTTTCTAATTTCTGAGATTTTTCTGAATTTTTCTGAATTTTTCGAGACAATTTACCCATAAAGGGCAAAATCGTCATTTTGGAAAGGTCGGGGTGGAAATTCACCAAAAATAGGATTGGTCAGTCGAAATGATCCGTTTCCTAATTTCTAATATTTTTCTGAATTTTTTCAGAATTTTCTGAGGCAATTTATTGCATTTTCTTTTATTTTTGTTATTATTATTATTTTTTGTTTTATTTTTGGACCCGGTCGGGTTGACCCGGCCCACATCATAGGAGTCCAACTCACGCCTTAAGACACCAAGGCCACACATTGCGCCGAACCCAAATTTTATTTAATGTATGGAATGCACCTCTATTTGGCCCAAAATCTTACCAGCCCAGACAACAAAAAAACTCCACGAAAGACTCACTATGCTGAGATCCAATGACTGCAGATACATCTCAGATTATTGAACCGAAAAAACCCCACCTTCTGCCAACCCCAATTTTATTCTGTGGGCATGCAATTCAAGCAGCTAATGCACCGGAGAAAAACTTTCTGCAATTAGTTAAATTCCCTAATCAAGTGCTAGAAATTATGGCCAGAATAATAGGCAAGTATTTCCATCTGATCTAACACTGCTGGAATCATCGTCAGTGCTTGAATGTGATTGAATCATTGGTCTGCAAAGATGTTTCATATCGGTTTGCATTGTAAAAAGCAGATAATGCATATGTCTGTCACTAATATAGCTTCATGCACATAGCCTAACATGCCCAAGTTGTCGATTCTATCGTGCTTCTCACGCGTGACACCATTTCTTGTTTCAAATGATATGAGGGGTTTCTGTGCTTGATGGCAATTCCTCTATAGACAACTGATCCATAGAACGAAGTATGAGTAGAGTGCGCAAAACCTGGAGAAAGGAGTCCTGGCCAGTGAGGTCGGCGTCAATATGGCATTGCTCGAGCATTTTGTACATCATTTCTTCGGTGAAACAAGGTGTCATCTCCTTTATTTTGCTCAACTTGCTCCTTCCACTCCATTGGCACCCCCTCTCGGTCTAGAGAAAGAGAACTCTGGTTTTGTTTCTCTCTTTTTTTTTTTTGGGTTTTTGGGTGCCGAGTCCATTGCTGCTGATACTGTGGGAACGGATGCTGCGGTGATGCTGCGGGTGTCTGGTTCGCATGAGGCTGCACGGGTTGAGGGGCCACTTGAAGTTGAGACATTCTGACATGAGGATCCAAAGCCACACATCGGCTCGGAGGTAGCTAGGCATGTACAGACGTATTTGGAATCTGGGCAAGTTGCAGATAGTAGGTTTGCTGTGGGGAAGCATTCTATGCAGGGGCTCGTGATGGAGGGGCCACTAGTGGTTGCGACGAAGACACTTGATGTGGAAGAGCCCGAACTAGTTGCTGGTCAGATACATCAAACGTATCATGCTGCCAGATTTAGGTGCTGAAGTTTTCTCCTCATTTGATTGGTCATGGCCAATGGAAGTCCCTTTCTACACAAGGTGAAGCTTTGGCTAGTTCTTTTTGAGTTTCAGCAAGTTCTTGTTTGTCTCCCATCCTTCGACAACTCAAACTGATTTTTTAATTTTCCCCCCATTCTTCCTCTGGATCTGCAACAGCACGTCTTCTTCGGAGCTCGAGTCTTGAATCTGGGTGGCGGCGATTGCGGTTGTTCCCGAGGAATTGGAAGTCTCCCTCAAGGAAGCTATGATAATACCAGTATATTTACACTCGACTCGCAAAACACCAAATTAGCCATCGGGTTGACCCAGGCAACGCAATATTTCAAGGTCTGAGCCAACTAGGAAGGAAAGCACCCGAGCCCCAGATTTTAGTGATGCCTTAGCTACTCCCGAAAATTACGTACTTAGATGAACGCTACATTCGAGAACTAAAGGCAGGTAAATCGTGAGAAACATAGAACCAGTAGAGGAAGTTAACCGAGAGAGATTGGACCCCCCCAACAATGCTCCTCGAAAAGCTATCCTCTGCCCTACGAGATGATGATCAATGACTAGAAGAACTCCCCTTTTCCTCGTGCTACCATCCTTTGCTTCTTGCCGATACCAACTCTCGAATCCCCATCATGACAGTGCTCCCCACCTTCACTTTTCGCTGCCCTCTTTTAGTGCTCCATACTTGATGTCTTTAAAGGCTCCTTTTCCACCGAAAGATGGCTGCCGCTCTGTCCTTTCTTCTTTTTGTCTGGAGGCCAATGCCCCTCTCTATCTCCAGCTGATGGTTTTCTTATTAAGCGTGCAAGCATAACCTTTTCTTTTTATTAATTTGTTCCTCTCCATTCTTTCAGAAGGAAAGCAATCGAAATAGATTGAGCCCCTTTCTTTTTTCCAAGGGACCAAAATAATACTGAATTCCTACGAAGTATAACAAACACAAGCGGATGGCTCCTAGTTAACTGTATAAACGCCGATGCTCATCTAGCTGAATCTATCATTGCTATTGGAAGGCACGAGCTGCGATTGTCCCACCTGACGTACTCTTTGAACATGCTAAACCAATTAGACCCAGTTAAAAGGATTGCGTCTCCATCCAGGGATACTACCTCAGAAAGGAGTATCTAAGATTCAACCATAGCAAGAGCCATCTCATCCACATGACTACTTTGCAGACGTTCAATGACAAGCATCTGGTCAAACGAACCATCATGCACTATACAAGGACTGTTGCAACAACTTCCAGTAAAGTTGCCCACAAGCAGATATATATTTTTTAGGTGCTACATTCAGTCCTTTTCACAATTTCTCACAGAAATTTTCAGAGGAAGCTGGTACAATGTACTGATGATTCGCCTCCTATGCCAAAAACCTCGCATCATTCCGCTTCTTTTAGTGGTCCCTAGCTGTGTTTCCTTTCCGCCTATTGTGCATCTTGGTCAACTATAAGCATTTTCTTCGCCTCGGCAACTTGCGCCGCAAGTACAGCAATTGCTGCATTATCATGGAGGTAGAACCCCATAGCATGTTTGATGCCAGCATGGTGACCAGGAGGACGAGCCAGAGCAAAACCATTTTTCGAATGTCTAGAAATAATTGTTGAGGTGAGATCAGCACACAAACCGGCTGCAATCCTAGCAGCACGAGCTGAATGTTCATTGGCATAGGTGTCAGGAGTAAAGTAGCTAGCAAACATGTTGCTTGTCAGCTCGACGGCATCAATATGCTCTGAAGAATGGACCATCTGCAGCTCTTTTTGTAATTTCTTTCACAGGAAGCAAATGGCATCTTTCAGGACAGATGCCAGCGGTAGCAAGGCTAGTAGCAATAGTTCGAAGATGATCTCGGCTTTTGGTGGAATTACTAAGCATGAAAGGCTATCCCCATCGTACCATCGTCCTCCTTTTCTCTTTTCTTCGTCTGATGCTGAGCTTGGAACGTCTGAAGCTTCTGAGATATTTTCAAGCATCAAGACAATTTCAGATATGTCGTCCAAATAATACTTTGCTTTACTCGACTTCTGTCCAACAATACATAACAGGTTCCGCTATCTGAATCCAGCCAAAATCATTGCTCTGTCGACAAGCTCGCCAATCCTCATCTGCAGACCACCTCATAAAGTAACCATGTTCAGCAGCGATCCCAAGCTTGCTATAAGGAGAAAGCCACTCTCCCAAGGTTGCCTCTTCCACTAACCACGAACACTGTGTTCTTAGGATCAGCACAAAGTGTGTTAACTATTGAAATTAACTCTTTGACTTGGCCTTTTGTTCATGGATGTTTGTGGCATTACAGTGTCATCATAATCTAACAATATAGCCCTACTTCTAGACCTCAAGTAAGTAGGTGCTATTGTATCAATTGACAGCTTCTTGAAATGGGGGTCTAGTGCCACAACTCTAAAACCAAAACTAAAACCAATTCCCAGCAACGTCTTCTAAAAATGGTCTTTGCGTGTCCTTTCCAAATCCTGGTAGAAGCTTCTTGACCAGTATGCCGCATCATGCAAGCTAACATACTTGTAGTGCTTCTCATGGCACAATTGCTTTTCAGGATCTGACATTGCAATTGCCTCCTTCAAGGCCTTTGCCGTGGCTTCAGTGTCCCATGGGTTGATGCGAATAGCACCACTTAATGAAGGAGATCATCCGATAAACTCAGACTCAACAAGCATGTTTTTTTCTGGACCCAGTCGAATCTGAATAGGATCCTGAGCAAGAGACTCCTTTCTTAAGTTAGCAAGACAGCACCACACAAATCTTACTGGGGTAGTCCAGAGAGATCTCTCTCCAAACCAAACATTAATCGTGGCCATAAATCATCAAATCGAAAACGCGAAGAGCCATTCACTTCTACAAATAATTCCCCGTTCGCTATATCTCGACAGAACACCAATTCTACACCCTAAATGGAAACTGATGTTTTCTATGCCATCAAACCCTTATTGCTTCGGCCACGAAAAATTGAAATGCCCCGCACTCTTCATTGCGCGAATCAATTGATGTGTTGACCCGATCAGATGCGAAAGATGGCAAACTACAGAAGAAAGAAATCGTCCACTACTAGTGCTGGCTTCTATTAGGTCCACTTCTTTCGACTGGCATAATACGTGAATCCAGCATAGAGAGGATCTGGGGCTTTTTACGAAAATGGGTTAAAAAATTTATCTTTTTACGGATTTGGGTTTTGCGGCTAGAAAATTACGAGAAAGGGGCTTGTTCGGCAGTTCAACTACCGAACAAGCCCCCATTCGACGCTTCAAGCGCCGAACAACAAAAAAATAAAAAAAAAACAACAAAAAACCTTGTTCGGCAGTTCAATTGCCGAACAAGGGAAAAAAAAAACAAAAACCCTTGTTCGGCAGTTCAACTGCCGAACAAGGAAAAGTTTGGGGGGTTAAAAAAAATTAAAAAATTCGTAAAAAATTATAAAAAAGAAAAAAATACCAAAAAAATTCTAAAAAATTTCCATAAATTCCAAAAATTAGGAAATTGACCATTTTAACGAGTCGGTCCTATTTTTGATGGTTTTCCCTTTTAGACATTTCGAAATGACGATTTTTCCCCTTACGGGCAAATTGTCTCGAAAAATTTCAAAAGTTTCCAAAAAAAATTCCAAAAATTAGTAAATGGGCCACTTTAATTGGCCAATCCTACTTTTAAGGATTTTTCTCATCTATCTTTTCAAAATGATGATTTTGCCCCTTATGGAAAAAAAAGTATTCACAAAAAAAATATTCCATCATAAATATTTTTCTCATCAATCGTTACGTGTTCATTTTCTTGCAGAAGATCTGAGTCAGACACATAATTCGAATGTGACGCTGACTCATTATGAGCAAAACCCATATAAACCAAAATTATGTATTATTATAAATTTGATGTACTAGAACTTTTTACATCATAAATATGATATTGCTATGTGTTGACATCGTTGAATCTATAGGCATTGAAAAATCATATTTAGAAGCTTTAACGAAGCGTGAGGATCCAATTTGGAAGAAAAGTAATTTTTGAAATTTGTCGTAAATTTTAATATTATTTTTCATATTAAGAAAATATCCGAAAATAAGAAAATAGATTCAGTAGACTACAAATATGAAGAAATTGCCAAAATTTTATTTTAAAAACCTTTCCATGTTGGACCATTTAAAATACTGACTATTTTTTTCGTGAACATTTTTTTTCCATAAGGGGCAAAATCATCATTTTGAAAAGATAGATGAGAAAAATCCTTAAAAGTACTATTGGCAAATTAAAGTGGCCCATTTACTAATTTTTGGAATTTTTTTTGGAAACTTTTGAAATTTTTCGAGACAATTTGCCCGTAAGGGGCAAAATCATCATTTCGAAATGTCTAAAAGGGAAAACCATCAAAAATAGGACCGACTCGTTAAAATGGTCAATTTCCTAATTTTTGGAATTTATGGAAATTTTTTAGAATTTTTTTGGTATTTTTTCTTTTTTATAATTTTTTACGAATTTTTTAATTTTTTTTTTACCCATCCCCCCTCCCTTCCCCCCCCCTCCCTTGTTCGGCAGTTCAACTGCCTAACAAGGGTTTTTGTTGTTTTTTTTTATTTTTTTTCCCTTGTTCGGCAGTTCAACTGCTGAACAAGGGTTTTTGTTGTTTTTTTTTATTTTTTTGTTGTTCGGCGCTTCAAGCGCCGAACAGGGGCTTGTTCGGCAGTTAAATTGCTGAACAAGCCCCTTTCTCGTATATTTCTAGCCGCGAAACCCAAATCCGTAAAAAGATAAATTTTTTAACCCATTTTCGTAAAAAGCCCGAGGATCTGAGGGATTGGCATTCCTTTGGAAGCGACAATTTCAACCCCTTCGTAGACAGAGATCTTTCGTCTCATGACGTCCCTGGAATTAACGAGGACAATATCACCAATGTAAAGATGATTTGTGGGGACATAAACACAGCACGACTCTTCCTCCCCAGAATGATTCTCCAGGATTGATCCCAATGGCGCCTTCTATTGAGCTCGTGAAAACATCGACATATGAATATCTGCATTTTCTTTCCATCCGAAGTAATTGTGGATTGAGGATTCACACATGAAGCTAGAGCCGATCTGAATTGGTATTTGCAATTTTGTGCCATTACCCCAGAACGGTCACTAGTCATCCCTTTCAACTCCATTTTCCTAGAATGACGCTCCGTTGATTTTTCAATCGAATCAATCCGTTGTCGCAAAAAAAAAAAAATTCTAGCTCCAGTGCTCTCTCCAGAGAATTGCATCTTCGCTTTTGCATTAATACCTTAATAACACCGTCCTCAGGCAATCTTCTTCATGTTCTCGATATTCTTGGGAAGTGGTACATGATGGCCAAGACCAGATGTGTGAGGCCGCCTTGAGTCATTTCCGTCAAAATAAACGATCATCAAGGATGGTTGTGTGGCTGCATTTGGAAAGACTTTTCCCAAGACTTCTAGGGCGTCTCTCGAGTTCCATCTGGCCCCTCCTTGGGCAAGCTGATCAGTCGACCCCGACACCACGTTCAAACCAGCTAATTCTCGAGAACATCTCACGAAATCGATTATGTATGTTCGGTCGGTAAGTCTTGCGAATGCGACAACGTGGCATGGAGAAACGCTCCAAATGATAAATTAAATTCGAAAAACTGAGCGCAACAACGAAAAATGCACCATCAAGCCATTTAAAAAATTTGGACTATTAAAAGACAATGTCACGACTTCAGAAATGAAAAAATAAAAAATTACAGGGCTAAAATGAATTTTCTACAATTTTTACAATTAATCTAAAAATGAGATTAACAAAGCAATTCCTGATTTTAGATTGATTTTTGCAGATTTTGTTTGGCCAAAATGAAGAGAAAGTTAAAAGAAGAATACCGACTACTTATTCACATTTTTATGGCCTCAAATGCCATTTATTTTTATTTTTATAATATTTTCCTAATTTCTAAAAAATACTAAAAAATGTGAAAAATATGAAATATCATTTTTTGATCAAAATTGGTTCCCTAGGCTTGGCCAAGGTCCCCAAAGTTTATTTTTCAATTTCATGAATTTTTATGGATTTTCTATTAATTTTCGAAAATAAAAATACTAAAAAATACTGAAAATATGAAAAATCATTTTTTTTGTCAAAATTGGTTTCCTAGGCTTGGCCAAGGTCACCAAAGTTGGTTTTTTAATTTTATGAATTTTTATGAATTTTCTATTAATTTTTAAAAAGAAAAGATAATAAAAATCAGGTGTCAACAAGGAGAAGAATGAATTACTTCAAAAATATGAACAAGGTTTCAATATATCACAATTATTGTTATTAGTAATCTCATGGGGTATGAAAGCATCCTGCTGTTTATTTCATTGGGGAATTAGATTCCTTTTAATGTATAGGGTGTTTTCAATTCAATGTGTCTGCCTGATATTTCTACTTCTTTTTTGCAAATAAATGGTTAAAAGTTTAGGGTAGTGTCACGACCTAAGAAAATTATTTCGAAAATTTACCTGGGTTAACGGATTATCAGCTTAATTAGATTTGACTAACCTAATACGGACTCTCTCAAGTCCTATCGAATCGTGACTTTGGTATTTGTTCAAATGATTTTAAGATTTGGAGTCGCCACTAATCGTTTTTGGTAGGTCGATTAGAAACCTAAGTAAATTAGTGGGAAAACTAAATTACTTCTACGAACCAGAGATTATGAGTTCGGGGACTTGGTTACACTAGTTAATTAAAACTAATGCCCTTTCGGTACCTTAATTTCATGAATATCTCAATTTGGCAACTCAGGCTTGGTTTACTCCTAAGGCTCTAGTGAGATGATCTTTTTTTGTATTTTCACTTTTTAGATGAAATGCATGATGATAATGGGTGTATGGATAAGCAAAACTTAAATATGCAAATATAGGCACACGAATGTACACATGCGAATGTGGACATGCGAACACGAATATGCGAGCATGGATATACAAATATGACATGCAAACGTGAACGTACGTTACATGTGAACATGGACACGCAAATACGGTATACGAACGTGAATATATAAACACAGCATGCGAACATAGACATGCAAATGTGATGTACGAACACGAACATGCAAACGCAACATACGTACTTGGACATGCGTATGCAGGCATATGAATATGATATGCAGACATTGAGACGTTCCAATTACTACATGTAGATACGAAGACATACGAATAAGACATGCAGATACAAAGACGTAGGAATTACGACATGTGGATACGAAGATGTACGAATACGACATGCGGATACGAAGACGTATGAATACGATATGCAGATACGAAGACACACGAATACGATATGCGAACATGACATACGTACATGAACATGCGAATGCGATATATGTACATGGACATGTGTATGTAACATGTGTAGGCGAATCATGCATACGTGGACATGCGTACATAACATGTGAACGTGGACATACGGACGCGACACGAATAAATCATCAAAAATAGGATTGGCCAGTCGAAATGGCCCGTTTCCTAGTTTTTGGGATTTTTCTGAATCTTCTGGAATTTTTCAAGACAATTTGCCTATAAGGGACAAAATCGCCATTTTTGAAAATATCAGGAAGGGAAGTCATCAAAAATAGGATTGACCAGTTGAAATGGCCCGTTTCCTTATTTTTTAGGGTTTTTCTTTTGAAAATTTCCTTTTGAATATGCATGAATCAATGACGATACGAATATGCATGCGGCATGGCAAAATATGCATGAGTTATGCTATGTGAAATGCACATGAATGACATTTTTTTGGTATTTTCAAAGTATAAAAATTCCCTGAAGCTGAAAGAGGGAGTAAGCTAACGACTTCTATGCAGTGTTATGACCTCCAACGAGGGACTCGGCCTACCCATTCTGGGGTTTGATGATGCGAGAATTTAAATTGCAGAAAGTAAAGGACCTCCAACGAGGGACTCGGCCTTGGTTCGGCTTACCCATTCTTGGGTTTGATGGTGTAAGAATTTAAATTGCAGAAAGTAAAGGACCTCCAACGAGGGACTCGGCATTGGCTCGGTCTGCCCATTCTGGGGTTTGATGATGCAAGAATTTAAATTGCCGAAAGTAAAGGGCAGCAAATAAAACACCTCCAACGGATGGGCTCTGCCCTTTCCATTCTGGGGTTTGGATCTTTTAAAATAAAGATACAACAAATTAATTCGACAATTCGAGCTAAAGTTCCCAGATATATCAGCTGAGAAATTTGGGCACACTTAAGAGCTCGTCCGGATCGATTTTGCACCTCCGTAGGATTCGCCGTTGATATGGAGCTGCTGCTGCCTAACATAAAACATGGGGAAAGGATCAATGTAGGAAATCTGTGCCAATTTGCCTTTAAAACCAGAAAAAGTGGAAAGAACACTTAGCTTCAAATATGAGATGAATTCATTGCAATTGGAGGTCAATTTAGCACCGGCTTAAACCTCACTCTTTTGAGTCTGATAGTGGCAACTTCATATATTCTGAGTTGTTTCTCTAGCTCCTCCAGTTGGTAATCTCTAGAGCTCATGGTGTACATCCTTGAGTTGAGAATCACTACTCACAAAGTTGGCTACTTGACGGTTTGCCTTGGCTTCAACCGTCAGCATTGCGGTGACTGACTCTCTCACATGGTCGTCGATACAAAGCATGATGCGTGGAAGTCTTCCTCGGTCTCCTCCACGATTAGCAATATCTCCTTGCCGGTAGTCACGTTAACTAGCGGTGGGTAAGTTCGGCGCTCCCTTAGGACATCTTCATTGAACTCGGTCAGCTTCTTCGAGTACGTACGCTTCTTGCAAACATTGAACCGGTGGATCCTCGAGCACTTCTCGACGTTGGCCGAGTGGAGATACTTCAGCCCACGCAGTAACTGAAAAGTAAGGTACTTGCAATGTTCGTTGGACAGCGGCTGCAAGTACTTGATTATCTGGTGCAGATCGGTATCCATGAGCTCGTACACCAAGTAAACATCTTTGAAGTTACTGCTGTGAGCCGGCAAAATCACATCCTTCAGGGAAATCACATTCTCATGCTTGATGTGCTTCAGGAGCTTGAGCTCCCTCAGGGTTCGCAGCGCCAGAAAGGGAACACGGTCGTGTCGACGGGGAGGTTCAAACTCGACCCGGTCTTAAGGATGGTTGGGAAGTACAGGATCACACATTTTTGGGTTGTCTTCCCATTGTACTTACTTTGGCTAAGCAGAGTATGGTGAGGAAGTATGGCCTCTCATCCTTGAAGCACATTGGTTCTGGAGCTGTACCTTTAGGGTAGGATGTGATGGAAAACTGTGATTTTGCCTGAACTGAAGGACTCTTCGCCGTGGAGGACCGAGGAGCTTCCCCCAGAATCCAACTGTAATCAGCAGAGATCCCCCCCCTCTTCTTTTTTTTTCTTTTTCGTCGCTCCTTTTATCGAGAATCCCCTGAAGTCTCTCCTTGATGAGTGTCCAGCTGCCCCTCGTGTTGCTCCTTTTTTTTTTAATCCCATCGAGTGGATGAGCTTTTTCTTTTCCATCCCCGACAGTCCTCTCTTGGATGCCCCTTTGTTTGGAGAGCCCAGTACCTTTTCTTCTCTTCCAAGTTGGACGTCCTCGGGCCCTTGGTGATGTTGACGACCAATAACTCCAGCCCCCCATCATGAGGAATAAAACCTCCCTCCAAGCTTTTTTCAAACTTACTCTTTGATAGAGTAGTTGCAGGCTGCTGAGTGGGCTCCATTAGTGTCGCCCCGAGAAAGCAAGTGTGAGGAAAGAGAGTGCACGTTTGTCTCTTTCTTCTTTCAGTTCACCACTCCCGAAAGCCCCCCGATGATATTCCTTGACCGAGAAATCCTCTCCCTTTTGGCGCACGATGTCCACTCTTTTTGCCATTGCCAGCAGGACTTTGTCTTCGTCATCATTGTTCCCGCTGAGAAACCGGACCAACTCCTTCTGCGTCCTCTCTTCACTTTGTCTCCACTCTACTTTGTTCCCTTTCCCACGTGAAGAGAAATGGTCTCTAAGCTCTATCTCCCTCTGCCGACACTTTTCATGCATGCAACTACCGTTGTCTCGATGATTTTGACCTGTTGAACGGGCAAGAAATGATCTTGAAGACATAGCTTCCCATTGGGAAAGTTTGCCCTGTAAACCCGACCAAGGAACCCTTCACCTATGAGATTTTCTTGACCGAAGCTATTTGCTGCAGTTCGGAGCGAGGCGACAGTATATGACGTATCAGTTATAGGTGACTTAATCCTCTTTTAGGGAACCATTCTTCGAGGGTACCCTTTCAGCCACTGATACATCCGCAGGAGGAGGTTTCAGGTCTATAACAGCAGCAGTGGTTATAACCCTCTGCTCTTGTATCTCAGGATTTACATTGCTCTTAACAGATTGACTTCCCCTGACGGATGCTCTTGCACCACTCTCTCCTTTCAGTGAAAGTGCTCCCCTCCTTTGTTCTTCGGCGTGTCTCCCCTTTCCATCATGAATAGCTTTCCCCACCGAAAATCCTCTCTTTTCCATCATGCTCTTTTTCTTTTCCCCTGTTGAAGCCACCAATGTGGCGTGTCTTCTTTCTCCTTTTGCTCAATGATCTCTGTTTCTTTTTCTTTTTCTCTGAACAGCCCCTTTGCCACTCTCATCTTGTGGCCGACCAGATTAACAAGTGGCCACAATAATTTGACCCGACTCGAAGGTGATGATGATGTCCTCGAGTTTGTAAAGATTGAAAGCAATCACATGGGTGTAGAGCACAGCATTTTTTAGTCCTCAAAGTTTCTGGAGGTCGAACAATCACTCAGATTCGATGTGAAGCGGCTATGCTTTTTCTCTGATGGTGGATTTTTAATGGGCAATGGAGATAATATTTGAAATTGTTGAACTTGCGCATGCGCATTAACCACAATAGCAGACTCTTCTCTAGTACAACGGTTGCCCATTTTAGTAGCCCATCATCGTTATTGGCTTGCACATTCTTGTTTAGGTGATGCAAAAGCGCAAACACCAACAGTGGAAAGGAAGAATTCTTAGTTGCAGAGCTCCAAGCGATTGTCTTCTTCTTCCCTTTTCTTCGTCACCCCAAGCCTCCTTCATGTCACGAGAAGGTCTGCTTCAATCACCTCTTCAAGAGTTGCATGAAAAGCTCCCACCAACTGCACAGGCAGATCTGATATAAACCCCACTGTATCGCTAAGGAGCACTTTCCTCCTAGAAGGAATAATAACACTTCTTAATCGAGGACCCGAAGTTGCAAACAACCTACAGGAGTTTTTTATATCAGCTATCATCGCTATAAAGATCAGTATCAGAAAGTGATCCAACTAAGGTTGATTTTCCAGCATTTATATAGCCAACAATAGCAATAGTTGCTAAACCACACTCATGCGAGTCGTTAGGCCTCTTTCGACCAGCCCTTTGCGAAGCTCTTGTTCACTGGACCTCTTCAATTTGGGATTCCAAAGTACTCTGATGTTCTGAAATTCTTTTCCTTTGGAAATGCAGCTCACTTTCTTCAGCACCCCTAAGAAAACCACATCCTCCACTTCCTCTCATAGTCTCCGTCGTGGGGTGATCATCATGTCCATGGCCCCCCTCTCTTTTCAACTTTCGGTGCATTTTTTATACTCATCATTTCTTTTCTTTTGTTCCTGTCATGCTTCCTCCTAACCTCATGAAATGGATCTTGAAAGAAGCTTTTGTGCAGTCTCATGATGACTCTCGATTTGAATTCTCTCTCTCTTTTTTCTTTTATCAAAAGACCTCCTATACTTTGGCCCATTTGCCAGCTTTGTATTCCACAAATGTCCGACACAAATGATCCAACAGGAATGAAAATAGCACTAGAACGAGAGAGATGATTCAACCACTGAACGCATTTAATTCTCAAGGGTGAATATCTTGGTCCAAGTGTTGACACCTGATTTTTATTTCCATTTTCTCTTTAAAAATTAATAAAAAAAATTCATAAAAATTCATAAAAATTAAAAAGATCAACTTTGGGGACCTTGGCCAAGCCTGGGGAACTAATTTTGACCAAAAAAATGATTTTCCATATTTTTGGTATTTTCAGCATTTTTATTTTTGAAAATTAATAGAAAATCTATAAAAATTCTTAAAATTACAAAATCAACTTTGGAAGCCTTTGCCAAGCTTAGGCTACCATTTTTGAACAAAAATAATTTTTCATATTTTTTGCATTTTTAATATTTTTCAGAAATTAGGAAAATATCTAAAAATAAAATTACATTTGAGGCGACAAAAATATGAAAAAATTAGTCGGTATTTTTCTCTTAATTTTCTCTTCATTTTGGCCAAAGAAAATCTCCAAAAATTAATTTCAAATTAGGAGTTACTCTGTTAATCCCATTTTTAGAATAATTGTAAAAATTGTAAAAAAATCATTTTAGTTCTATAATTTTCGATTTTTGCATTATGGAGTCGTGACATTGTCCTCTAATAGGTCAAATTTTTTTTAATGGCCCAATGATGCGTCTTTCATTGTCGCGTTCGGCTTTTCGAATTCAATTTCCCATTTGTGCTTTTTCTCAAAATGCGGATGCCGTGGGATTGCATGGACTGGGACAAGTTTGTGCGACACCTAGGAGTTGAAGGGGGAGACACGATCTGGTGGGTGTAACATTTCGGAGGAGATATGCATTTCTGCTGGCAAGATAGCTAATAATATGGGGATGGACGCACTTTTTGTTTACATGAAATCGGGTCATATGGCATCCCTCCCCTCACGATGTCGACTTGACTGCCCATCATGCAATTTGACCGAAAAAGAAAGGAAAGAGAAGGCCCATCATCATGGCCTCTCTCCGTGGACGCGATATGATGAAGAAAAACAATAGAGTATGATGAAAAGTGGACGAGTGACACCGAAGGGTTTTTTTTCCAATTTAAGTTTTTTAAAAAAAATATTTACCGATTTAGGTTTTCTAAAAACATATTTACCGATTTGAGTCCCGCGCGGCACTATTATACCGTACAAGACCCATGCGGCACTTATAGTGCCGCACGGACTGTTCATCGCCTGACAAACCCACTCGGGTTTGTCAGGCGGCTCAGGCCCCAACCGTGGGCCTGACAGACCCACATGGGTCTGTCAGTGGGGGCGGGCCGTGCGGTAGTCATACTACCGCACGGCCCCCCCACCCGCGCCTGACGCGATGACACGCGTCAGGCCGGGGATTAAAGGCGCGGCCTCCGCGCCTTTAATCCCCGTAACCCCCCCCCCCCCCGGCTCCCCCGCTCCCTTTAATTCCCTCCCCTCCTCACCTCGTGCCCCGCTCCCCCGCCTCCTTCCTCTCCCTTTTCTTTGCCGACGATTTCTTCATCCTCTCCCTCTGTTATTCTTCACCTTCATTCCTTCACGTTTTCATCCGCGAGCGCTGATTTCCATTGAAGACTCTATACTACGGATAGGTGATTTACCGATACTTTTTACTTAAATTGACCTTATTTAGTCTTTTTAATTCATTTATTCTTTTTTGCAGATCTCCGTCGTAGATTCATCAACAGTCGTCGTCGTCTATAAATTTCCGAACAGGTATGGACAGAATATCTCATACTTTATTAATTTTGTTGCTCGATTTAGGCTCTGTTCAGTATTATATATATACACTGTGATTTATATGTAATAATATAGGTACGTGATATGAAAATTATGATAAAAATTTTAAAAAAAATGAAAGAAATGTGTCAACTTTAGACCAATCCAGACCCTTATAGTTCGGATCGGGCATCTGTGATACGGGCCGTTTTACTCGATCGGGCATGGTATATATTTTATTTATTATTTATGTATTTAAAAAAAATATTAAGACCCATAGGGCCAGTCCATCCGTGAGGATGGGCCATAACAAATGTTCGAGAGGCCCGTTACACGGATGGGCCCTTTTAAAAAAAAAAAGAAAAGGGGCGGATATGCGGTCCGTGCGGTAGTTATACTACCGCACGGGCCCACGGCCCGCACGGATTTAATTTATTTATAAAATTTATGTTTATATGTATTTTATATTTATAAATTTTGTTCTTGTAATTATGATGAGATTTATATTTATGATAAAAATACGAAAATAAATGTTATTATTTAATATTTATAATATTTATATTTATATGATAACGAAGTTATAAAAATGTTAGAACATAATTATATTATTTAATGTTAGAAATATTAAAAATTTAAAAGACACAAATGTTAGTAATTTAGCGTAATTATCATTTTATTACACATAGTAATAATAATTTAATGAATTTCATATTATTTTCATAAATAAATTATCATTATTATCTTGTTAGTGGATATATTAATAATAATTAAATTAATTTCCTATTTTTTTCATAATAAATTTAGCGTATTTATGCTTTTATTACACATAGTAATAATAAATTAATTGATTTACTATTTTTTTAGAAATAAATATCATAATTATCTTGTTATTACACATATTAATTAATAATAATTAAATTAATTTCCTATTTTTGTCATAGTTAATTTAGCGTAATTATGCTTTTATTACGCATAGTAATAATAAATTAAATAATTTCCTATTTTTGTTAAAAATAAACTGCCGCACGGGCCCACGGCCCCCATAACTAGGGGTTTTTTTTTCCAAAATGGGTTTTTAAAAAAACAAATTTACCAAATTGCTGCACGGTCCAAATCTAGGCCCACGATCCACCCGTGCGGCAGCATATCTATAATTTTAATTTTAATTTTAATTTATTTATAAAATTTATGTTTATATGTATTTTATATTTATAAATTTTGTTCTTGTAATTATGATGAGATTTATAATTATGATAAAAATACGAAAATAAATGTTATTCTTTAATATTTATAATATTTATATTTATATGATAACGAAGTTATAAAAATGTTAGAACATAATTATATTATTTAATGTTAGAAATATTAAAAATTTAGAAGACACAAATGTTAGTAATTTAGCGTAATTATCATTTTATTACACATAGTCATAATAATTTAATGAATTTCCTATTATTTTCATAAATAAATTATCATTATTATCTTGTTAGTGGATATATTAATAATAATTAAATTAATTTCCTATTTTTTTCATAATAAATTTAGCGTATTTATGCTTTTATTACACATAGTAATAATAAATTAATTGATTTCCTATTTTTTTAGAAATAAATATCATAATTATCTTGTTATTACACATATTAATTAATAATAATTAAATTAATTTCCTATTTTTTTCATAGTTAATTTAGCGTAATTATGCTTTTATTACGCATAGTAATATTAAATTAAATAATTTCCTATTTTTGTTAAAAATAAATAATCGTAATTATCTTGTTATTACGCATATTAATAATAATTTACTTAATTTATTATGATTATCATAAATCAATTATCATAAATTATTTTTTTATTACACATATTAATAGTAATTTAAGTAATTTTCTATTTTTGTCAGAAATAAATTATCATTATTATCTTGTTAGTGAACATATTAATAATATTTTATTAAATTGTATATGTTAAATAATTTGTAATTTATTCATTTAGCAGAATGTCGTCTACAAATTTTGCGACTGTGCAATGGGGAGGTAGAGTAATAGAAAATGAACATGGACATGATTATGAAGGTGGACAATGTACTATGTTTTATTTTGGAAACATATCCACATTTGATGAGTTACGTGCTACGATCGCACGCGAGTTGAATGTAGCAGAATACCGGTGTATTCAGAGACTGATGTATAGACTACCGGTTGCAATACCTGGCCGTATCACGTATCGCATTATGGATGTGTGTAATGATACTGCAGTTGACAAAATCCGTCAGTTTGCAGATCATTGTCATTCTGGAGGGTTTTTACAGTTTTTTGCAATTATAAATGAACACCAACCCATACATTACTCAACTGGGGAAGATGAAGTTAATGTGGCTAATCGGTACGTAGAGTACGATGATAATGATGATAACGATAGTGATGATGATAGTGACGAAGATGATGACTTTTGGATGGATACTGATGATAGTGATGAAGAAAATGATGAAAGTGAGAATACAGTGGATGATTACAAGACTCATTGGAGTAATCCCATTTTGCCATTGGTACATCCACCGCCATACTCGGATATTGACTTTGAGTTGATGAGAGACGATACAAGAGCCAAGCCCAGTCGTATGTTGTTTGATGCATCAAAAGAATTTGCTGTTGGGATGCTATTTCCATCACGGGATGCGGTACAGTTAGCTGCAAAAGAGTATTCTTTGAGAAGAAATCACCACTTTCGCAGTGATGAGACAAAGAAGGCCAAATATATGATAAAATGTGGTAATCCAAATGGTCCGTGTGGTTGGAGACTCCGTGCAATTAGACAATCTACTATGTTATGGAAAATAACTAAGTACACCGGGCCACATACATGTAACAATCCTCAAATGTCAAGGGATCATCGTCAACTTGATCAGAAGTACCTATGCACCCAGATAGAAGCAATGGTTACTGCCCAACCAGATATCAAAATCAAGCCACTGATGGCAGAGATTAAAGACAAGATGGGTTTCGAACCTACTTATCGTAAAACCTGGGCAGCTAAACAAATGGCTATTGCCAATGCTTTTGGAGGATGGGATGCGTCGTATGGTCAGCTGAGAAAATATATGAATGAAATGCAATTGAAGAATCCAGGTTCTCATGTTGTAATCGATGATTACATGAACGTAGATGGGAGCTGCAGAATTTTTCATCGCATGTTCTGGACTTTGAAGCAGACGATTGAAGGCTTCAAAAGTTGTCGTCCCGTTATATTTGTCGATGGGACTTTTTTGTACGGAAAATACAGAGGAATGCTCCTTTGTGCGTGCTCACTTGATGGCAACAATCACATATTTCCATTGGCATTTGCTGTGGTCGATGCCGAAAATGTGGACAACTGGATATGGTTTATGACTTCGTTGCGGAGATATGTGACTAGTAGAGATAATATTTGTGTAATATCATATAGACATATCGGGATTAAGAGAGCAATGGAGACAGAATGATGGCGTCCTCCACATGGCCACCATCGGTATTGCATTCGGCATATAGTCAGCAACTACAATAAACGCTTCAAAAATGCCGAAGGCAAACAACTTATTCAGATGGCAGGTAAATTATTGTATTGAATTTTAGTAATTCCAAAAAATAGAATTATTTTTTAATAATTTCAAAGCCGAATGCGAACAACTTATTATTTTTTTAATGTACAGCTTACGAGAATCAAAAGTGGAAGTTTGCACGCATCATGAATCAAATTAGGGCTTTAGATCCACGAACAGCTGAATGGTGTGACCAGATTCCACTGGAGAAATGGACGAAAGCTTATGATGAAGAAGGGAAGAGATACGGATCGATGACAACCAATTTAGTTGAATCGGTTAATGGGATGCTCAAGGGCTTTCGTGGTCTGCTAATAACAGCTATGGTGAATAAGATATTCCATCAGCTGGTCCACTATTTCGACACCAGAAGAACTACATACAGGAGCCAGAAGCTGAGTGGATGGGTATATACTCAATTCGCAGGCGAAACGCTACTGCAAAACAGTCAAAGAGTGCAAAAGCATAATGCGACACGGTTCGACTCTGATCGAGGGATTTTTGAAGTTCTAACTGGATCCAGAGGAACAGGAGGGCGCACACACCTTGTAGACCTAAACAATCGAACGTGCACATGTGGAAAATTTCAAGAAATTAAAATCCCATGTTCGCACGTAATAGCAGCATGTCAAAAATATGCAATTGATTACCAAGCATACGTGGAAGAATTCTATACATTGGATAGAACACTTCGGTGTTATAGGTACATGTTTCATCCATTGGGGGATCCTAATTACTGGCATGAACTTCATGAGCTGCCATTAGTACCAGACCCGAACCGTATTAGGAAGAAAGGAAGGCCCCGTGCATCACGGATACGTAATGAGATGGACTGGAGGACGCCGAGCAGTAGCACTTCGCGCAACCATTGTACCAACTGTGGAAAATCCGGCCACAATAGGCAAACTTGTGCATACAGATCGACCCAGAAATAAACTTGTGCATACATTTCAGTGTGTGAATACCGAAATGTAATAAATCGATTTCCATACTCAAAGTTAATTGCATGAATTACGTAAATTACGATTTGTTCAGTGTGACATTCATCAAGTTCTTTTGGTCCATTTGCAGGCATTGCAGCAAGAGATTACATTCGACCGGGACTTGAGAATGATTCACTACTTACGCAGCAGTCCTCCCATAGATCACAAGCCATATGAGACTCTAAGGTATTTAATAAATTTAGCAGTTAATATATCATTTGCACTAACTAGATAATATTTGTAATTTCACTAACGATTAATGTAACATTTAACAGCTAGACGAGAATGTAGTTCTTAAATGTCAACGAAGTGCGCGTATAGGTGGATTGGATGATCGCATTGTACAGTATGTTCGGAATTCAGGATTTTACGGAGTTTATGCAATGGGATTTTGGCAAATGGATTGGCATTTGATTACGGCGTTGGTGGAGCGGTGGAGGCCCGAGACTCACACCTTCCATATGTCGGAAGGTGAGTGCACGATCACACTGCACGATATGGGGGTTCTGACAGGGCTTCCTATTGATGGAGATGCAGTTACTGGGCCCACTAACATGAATTGGCGTCATATTTGTGACGAGCTACTTGGCCAGGTCCCAGTCGATTTGCGTGGATCGATGGTAAAATTAAGCTGGCTAAGACAGCAGTTTGCTGAGATTCCAGAATATGCCGATGAGCTTACCCTACTTCAGTATGCTAGGGCATTCATTCTGCGGTTGATTGGGGGATCTATTTTTTCAGACAAATCCGGTTCTAGGGTTAGTTTGACTTTTCTTCCACTATTAGAGCACATTGACCAGCCTACGCAGTACAGTTGGGGCTCGGCAGCACTTACATGGTTATATCGGGAGTTATGCCATGCGACGGCTTCAGATAATAGGCAAATCAGTGGTGCCGTACATATATTGCAGATTTGGGCATGGGATCATTTTAGTTGTGTCTCCCCATCGATCGAACGTCGTTATCCTTTACCTGATACACCTCTTGGTAGTCGGTACGTGATCTATTGCTCTTTTCATAAGTTTTTTCAATATGTATTTCATATCTAATTATTATTGTTTTTCATTTATGTAGCTGGAGCTAACCCGGACAGATAACAACGGTACCCACACATACTGTGACACACCTGCGCTTTCAATTTGATACTATGAAAACCGAAGATGTAAGTGATGATACAATAAGCGCGTTCAATATAATGTTTGCTTTTAAATTAATTATTCATTTAATTTTATATATTTTAATACTATGACAGATTACTTGGGAGCCATACACTTATGAGATTCTCCAGAATCTACCGGATTACTGCCTGCAAGGAGAACACCTTTCGAGGGCTCGTGTCCCACTCATCTGTTTCCACATCGTTGAGTGGCATTATCCAGACCGAGTACTTCGTCAGTTTGGTATGGTGCAATCGATTCCTGCTTCTCCCTTTGATCATACGGCCTTTCACGATATTGAGATGATGCTAGTTTCAAACGACTGAGTAGCTTATCACAGAGACAGCATCAATATATGGGATGATCGTTTTACTCATATAGTCTCTGGCGAGTTTGCAACGGAGCCACTACACTATCATTCAGAATATATGAAGTGGTACCGTAGACATACACGAAGGTGGATCTCCTACAAGGGAGCTGCAACTGGTGCATCGGTTAGTACAAACACTTATAATTTACTTCATTAATTTATTTAGTAACATAAGTTATTGGATTTTAATAACTTATACTTACTTTTATTTCATTAATAGGCTGATGGTTTGGAGCAAATGGTACACTTAAGCTCCATTGCATTAACTTCAGCCGCTACTCGGGAACACATGAGGGATGCCTTGCGGGCTTTGGCGAGGATATCTAAGGCAACCTTATACGCTTACAATGAGGAGAGGCAGCTCCGAGAGATTCCACCACCCCAACCAGCAGATACAGCAGCTCCCACTAGCCTGCACGAGGATGACATGCCTCAGACTGTTCAGTCGACCCGGAGGACGAGACCAGCTCATCCAGTTAATGCTGATACCGTCCCTTACCCAATGTCCTATGATACGACAGATTTCACTCAGGGATTCACTTCAGGGTTCGATCAGACAGATTTTAATGTAGGGTTCAGTCAGTTTCCCGGCCCAGATCATCCAGCTTATCCTTCTAGTTCTTATGAATCTGACTTCTCTCCACTTTTCTCATACCCTTCTACCGTAGGATATGTACCCTCGGAACATGGATTATCTTCTCAGGATATGCCATCATCGTCTACACATCCACCTCAGTCCGAACCTCGTCGTCGGTATAATACCAGAACGGCCGAAGAACGAAGACAACCTCATTGCGGAACAGGAGGCCATAGAGGACACCGACATTAGAGTTGATTGTAATCGAGCTGAGAGTTGTTATCTATTACTAAAATTTTGATTTGTTGAATTTTTTTAGTTTTTCATATGTTATATCTACGTTCTTTTAAAATTCTTATATCTCTTCATATATCTTACCAATTTTCATTTACGAATAATTTTTAATTTATTTACATGCTTAGCAAATATATTATAACTTTTCAAAATTTTTATTTATAATTAAGTTATTAAACCAAGTTTCAAAATAAAATTATATATTTATAAAGTATCATAAATATATAAAATAATTAAAGTGCTCCATGAGACTTGTGCGGCATGGCCTCCAAATTGGTAAATAAAAAAAATTCTTTAAACTCATTTTTTTGGAACCAATTTAAACAAATATGTAAAGTCCGAAGCGAGAGATAGGTTAAAAAAAACTCCAGAGTAGCGAGAAAAAGTTTTTTTTTCCAAAATGGGTTTTTAAAAAATAATCCATTTATTGGGTTAATTTTTTTTATTTACCGATTTGGGTCCCATGCGGTACTTGGTCCCGTGCGGTACTATAAGTACCGCACGGGATCCGTGCAGCACTATAAGATTTAACAAAAAAAAACTGACGCATAAGGGTGGGAGGTTTTTTCTTTTTTATTTTAAATTCATTTTTTTAATACTTTTTAAGCAATTTATATTAATTATACTTATAAAATTATATAAATAAAATTTTTATTAATATAATTTACTTAAAAAGTATAAAAAATGAAATTAAAATAAAAAAGAAAAAACCTCCCACTAACTGCCGCATAAGGTGGGAGCACTTTGGGATACCTTTAAAGTACCGCACAAGGGGTCAGTTTTTTTTTTTTGTTAAATCTCGTGTATGGCACAAGGGGTATTTATAGTACCGCACGGGACCAAAATCGGTAAATAAAAAAAAATTAAACCTAATTTGGTAATTTTTTTTTAAAAAAATCCTTTTTCGAAAAAAACCCTGCGAGAGATGATTCAACAAAAAAATAGTGTCATAATTCGCTAGGTACCGCACTACGTCAAAAATCGATAAATTAAATATTTGTAAAAATAAACAAAAAATTAAATTTCGACGCCGATTGGGGGGCTCCCAGCCGTGAGCCGTGCGGTAGTCATACTACCGCACGGCTCAAATCACTGACACACCAAATGGTGTGTCAGTGATGAACAGTCCGTGCGGCACTATAAGTGCCGCACGGACCTTGTGCGGTACTAATAGTGCTGCGCGGGACCCAAATCGGTAAATATGTTTTTAGAAAATCTAAATCGGTAAATATTTTTTTTAAAAAACCTAAATTGGAAAAAAACCCGACACCGAAAGAAGAGGAAGAGAAGAGGCAATTATAAGGTGAAAAAAAGGTGAGTAGAAAAGAGGATAAGTGGTTTTCGGTGGAAAAAAAAAAGGTGGGAGAGTGCTCGTGGGACGGGGGATGGATAGCGTCCAAGAGGGGTCAATCGGCTGGAGGGAGATCGATCCCACCGCGAAAAATCCTCTCTAAAAAAAACAACAGGAGATCCTGCGGGGAATGGGCGGATGAAGGGAGTCCCGAACGATGACCCATTTTTTCGGGGGGATGTCATGTCGTCCTTCCTCGATCTCTCTATCGGCCATCGATGCGTGAGGCGGAGCAGCGCGCGAACATCAACCTCTGATATCTCTCCCTCTCTCTCACTTATTCGCTTTGGGTTTTGGTATTTTGCATGGAGGCATGGTGGTGTTTTCCAGTGGTCATGTTCCCGGAGGGCTTGATTGGGAATCGGGTTTCTTTTGCATCTGTGGATGACTTCGCATGACGGATGAAGACGGTCGCGGGTCACAACTTGGACCCCACTCCCTAGCACTGGTTCCCTCCAAAGACGTTCGATGAAGAAACATTATATGCTGGCGCTTCCAAGATGATCCATGGCTCTTACTTCACCTGCCTCTATGCCGCTACGACGTCGATCCGGGGGCAGGATCGGTTGCAATCCAGGTCGGCCAGAGTTTGCCCTGTTTGCGGAGACTAAGTTGTTGAATATGTATTCGAAATGCGAGTGCTTGGAGGATGCAAGAAAGATGTTCGATGGAACGCGTAAGAGAAGCTTGTACACGTGGTCCGCCATGATTGAAGCTTCACTGGAGAAGTTAGAGCATGGAGAGGGACTTTAAATTCTCCACTATGAAGTTGGGCAGAAGAGGGGGGCAATTGCCAATCAATCCTGCAACAGAACGGGGGATCAGAGACGGAGGTCACTTCAGATGACCAACAGAACATCCACAAGTTCCCCAAGCTCAACAATCGGTTCCACGAGCTCGAGGATGAGATCCGAATCGCCAAGATCCCAGACATAGTTGAGAACTTGGGAAATTTCCTTGCCGGTGAAAATCATGCTACAGTCATGGTAGCATATCAGCTCGTGAGCATAAACCTGTGAAGGAATTCGTGGATGCTATGAAGTCAATCAAGCTAACTGTGGTGTTGGGGGACACTTTGAAGATTCCGCAGCTAGAATCGGGCATAAACGATGATCTCCCAATTCGGTAGCTTACGGATACCTTCGCTCTTGCTCTGTTCTTCAATCATCTCGAGATGCATTTGCTTGCAATCGGGACACCCAAGCTCCATTGCGTCGGGACCCCTTTCTCTTGAGAGAATGCACTCGGGATCCAGTGATCCCGAGAAAATCAGTTCAAGACCAGATTTTTCTGAAAGCCCATTTTATTCCGGTCAAAATGATCCTGGCCACACCACTCGCAATCCAAGTGGGTTGGTTTCTCGAGCCAATGTGGACGCTCGGGATTGGGGCAGTTCAAGAGTTGGATGACGCCATGGTAGCAAAAGATGAAAGAGGTGACCTCTTTACATTGCACATAGTTATGTATGCGTGTATGAAGAAAGGGAAGCCTGAGGAGGCTAGAGAGTACTTTAGACAAGCCAAGGATCGAGGGATGGAATTGGACGAGACAGCTTATAATGTTGCGGTCCGGGCTAGGTATCGAGAGTTGAGTTCAGAGTTGGCATGGGAGTTGCTGGATGAGATTAAAGAAAAAGGATTGGTCCCTTCAGAGTTTACATTTGCTTGTGTGACCACTGCTTGTGTGAAGCAGGGGCATATACAAGAGGCTCTGAGGGTTAAGGACGAGATGCTGAAGAGAAGATGGTCAAAGAGCAGCTTGGTCTTTCTTGCTTCATCAGCTGATCAGGCGTGGAGAGCAGGCCAATGGAAAAGAGGATGCTGCTCCTCAACGATCAAGGGGAGGTTCGCCAGGTTGAAGCAGAACAACCAAGGGCGGGGAAGGAGGAGCTGATTGCGCATGCTTTCCAAGGAGACCTTTCATGACTCGCTTTGAGAGGAGCATCGGGTGCACCGACCTCTGGAAATGAACAACCATCAAGCTAAGTCCAACATTTGTGTTCTTTTGATCTTTGTAGTCATGTAAATATATGGCGCTGGCTTCGTTTCGCTGGTACTCCCTTCTTTCTTTGATTTGCAGAGGCTCATCAGTGTTGGAGCTCGGCCAGAGATCGAGAAAAGAAGAAGAGCTCGTGAGTTAGAAGGTGGAGGAGATGCTCCAAATACCAGTACCAGAATGCCTTCGTGCTCTCAGCGAAACCAGAGCTAATCAGATGCGAGCTTCAAATAATACTCCAGTCGCCAAGGTTCAGGTCGTTGATTGGACTCCTATTAGATCATATAGGGAAAATACATTGGTAACTACTTCAAGCGACAATGATGAAGTCGATGGCAAATCGGGTCCTGTTACCCTTTATGCGAAGGTTAGCACGAATGATGCCCCTTATCTGAGGAGGGTAGGTCTAAGGAATTACTTAGCATATCAGGAGTTATCATCTTCTCTGGAGGAGATGTTCGGTGGGTTCACCATCTTAGGCTTTGTATGTAGTAGAACTACCTGTTATTTTGCTGGAAATGTCCACTCGGGATTGACCCTACGCCTCAAGAGTACTCTGTATTTACCAATATATAATTCTCGGTCAATCTTCAAGTGTGTCCATCAAACATCCGAGTCATCTGTCAGCAGTGATTCACTCCAAAGCAATGAGGTTTGTGCCGAAGAGAGAGTGGTTGAGGCGGTGGCGATCATCACGAGCCCTTTCGACGGTCGCCGATTTTTACTTATTTGCTGATGTTCCTGACGCAGCGTGATTTGGAGGAGTCCAGGCGGAGTTTTGTCAGAGCGGGAGCTAGTAATGTCGCTGGCCAGAGTACTCAGATATGGGATTTCAACTTGGGACGGTTGAGGAGTCAAGAAGAAGCTGATGCAATGGAAGTTGGATATGGCGAAGGTAACGAAGGTTTTATGATCAAAGGTTACGATGAGCTAATGAAAGAGACATCAACCACGACTACAAAAATGTTGGGGGATGTTTACCATCTGAATGGCTATTTCTTGCCCGAGGATATCATGTGGTACAATGCCAGTTCAAGTAACCTGGGAGCAAGCCAAGTGCCAGCAACATCTGAAAGTAGCAACTTACCCATGCCCAAGTTAGTAGTCTTGCGGATCGGACATTGATCACGAGTGGCAATGACACGGGAATGGCTATGTTGACATGTACATAACACCCAAAAGTCAAGAAAGAGCTGCATTCTCTGGGTCCTCAAATGGCCTGTCCCTGACATAACAAGATATCAATTCCAAGAACAATATGTTTGAATATTGTTCTAGTTCAAACGCCAACAACAGCAGAAAAGTCAGCAATCTGACGACTTCTGGTCTTGAGAAAGACTGCTTCCAAAATCGATTCTTGAGCTCTACCGCCAGTTCTCATCCCTCTGACGAATTGGCTGGTCATTTCCCGCCTCAGACATTAAGTGATTACGCTTCCAATTCAAGACTCTCAGCTGCAATTTTCACCCATAGTCCTTGGCTCGGACAAAGTGGCAAAAGTTTTAGCATAAACATAGAATTCGGCTGCAGCGCGTTCCATGCCATCTTACAGTGTCGGTTCTCAAACACGTAAACCCCTCTAAGCAACCCGGTAAAGTTGTTGCAATTGTTGGTCTTAGTGGAAGTGATAAAAGTACACCAGTGGATTTGTCGCTCCGCCTCTACGAGCCAACAAATGGAACCTCATCTCTTTCCGATGGATATCTCATTAAACATTAGCTATGGATGCTCTAGAGAGATCGATCCGGAAGGTGTAGAATTAGCTGCAAGCCAAGCTGGTGCCCACGATTTTATTTCAAATCTACCCGATGGATATCGAACTGTCATTCATGATGGTTTGCTCAGTGGCGAACAGAAGCAGAGGGAGAGAGAGCTAGTTTTTCACGTCAACATGGTGGCGAATAAAAAAATTGAAGCTCACATGCTTATTGCTCTGATCTGGGACGTGGAAAGGGAGGTGGTCGACGCGCAGCTGTTTGTTTGCAACAAGGAGGAGTACGATGTCTCGTGAAGCAGATTCAACGTGTTCACCTCAGTCTTCAAGGACGGCTCGGAGATGAGCAGCAGTGGCGCCACAAAAATCGAAACTAGTGGCAGCGTACAAGCCCCGACGGTGGCGCGACCATCTGAAAGCCCCTGTTCCGAACTATGACTGAGTCTTTTCCCCTCCGACCAGGTAAATCCCGTGCCCCCCTCGATTCTATTCAATTCGTTTCGCTTGAGCTAGATTAGGGAGTTTGACGTGAGTTTGAAGGAGACATGTGAGAAATTGTCCCGTAGGTGTGGTAATGTAGAAGACAACCCATAAAAAAGAGTAAAATAGAGGAAATAATAAAAAGAACAATCAAAAAGAAAAAAAAAAAAGAAAAGAACAGAAGAGGAAAATTGGGCCACGCATTGGATTTTAGGAGTTTGCCCAATGGTGGAGAAAAGTGAAAGAGACTTCGGCCCGTTTATTTAAAAAAAAAAAAGAGAAGAAAAATAAATAATAATAAATAAAGGATAGATTCTAGGTCAGGTCCAATAGGGGCCCTTTTAGACCAACTTGGGCCTTTAGAGCCCGGGTTGAATTTTGGTCAAGTGGGCCGGTTCAACTCGACCCGGCCCAAAATAAAAATAAAAATAAAAATAAAAACAAAAGAATAAATAATTAAAAAAATAAAATCCAAAATATATAAAAATAATAATAAAATGATAAAATGATAAAAATAATAAAAATCATAAAAAAATCATAAAAAAATGAAATGAAAATGAAGATAAAAATATATATATAATTTTTAGAAAATATAGAAAATTTCAAAAATAGGAAAAAATTCTAAAGGGAATAAATTCGGAAAATACCCAAAAAAATAGGAAGATTTATAGAAAGTCTTAGAAAATCCTAAAAAATTTCAAAAAAAAATAATAATAAATAAAAATCCAGAAAAATCAGAAAATACCAAAATTAATAATAATAGAAAAATTCTCAAAAATTGTGAAAAATAGGAAATGACCACACTCAACTGGTTTGACCTGTTTTTACTTCTTGATCCCTGAAAAATGATCATTTTACCCTTCTGATCAGTTTGACCTAAACTTTTCCCCAATCATCCCAAATGAGGTTTCATGAAATTGGTACCGAAAGGGCGTTAGAATAATCTAACGTAACCAAGTTCCCGAACTCATTTTCTCTGGTTTGCAGAAATAAATTAGTTCTCCCTCTAGTTTATTTAGGTTTCTAATCGACCTACCAAGAACGATTAGTGACAACTCTAAATCTTAAAAATCATTTAAATAAAAAACAAAAGTTGCGATTCGGTAGGGCTTGTGAGGGTTCGTGTTAGGTTAGTTAATCTAATTAACCTAATAATCCGTTCACCTGAAACCTATTTTCGGGTTGCGACACCAAGAAAAAGACGAGCTACCCCATTTACGATCTGTATGATTGTATAAAGCAGTGGCTGTGGTGTCATTAGGAAACCTCCTTGATTCACTTCCATAGTGACATGCATTGCGGTAACAATTTAAGAGGCTAGTCAAAGCTAACACATTCTGCAGCTCCGTGTAGCACTTGCCTCTTCATTATCAAAAAATATTTCTTCATCACTGAGTTGGTGGACACACTCATCGGTGTTCTCCAATCATTTACAGAACCCTGGATCCTTTTCTTCTTTTGTAATCTGTACAGTCGAGCCAAGATGAAAATTTAGAGGACAATGTTACAACTCCAGAAATGCAAAAATTGAAAATTATAGAGCTAAAATTAATTTTCTATAATTTTTCAATTAACCTAAAAAATGAGATTACCACAGTAATTCCCGATTTTAATTTTTTTTGCAGATTTTCTTGGTCCAAAATGAAGGGAAAATTAAAATTAAAATATTGACTTTTTTTATTTTTGTGGCCTCAAATGCTATTTTTCATTAATTTTCAAGCAGTTTTCTATTTTCTGAGAAATATAAAAATACAAAATATATGAAAAATTATTTTTTGTTCAAAAATGATCGCCTAGGGTTGGCCAAGGCTTCCAAAGTTGATTTTGCAATTTTCTCATTTTTTCTTGATTTTCTGTGAATTTTCGAAGATAAAAATGCCGAAAAATACTGAAAATATGAAAAATCATTTTTTGATCAAAATTGGTTCCCTAGGCTTGGCCAAGGTCTCCAAAATTGATTTTTTTAATTTTGAAAATTTTTATAGATTTTTTATTAATTTTAAAGGAGAAAAGATAATTAAAAATCAGGTGTCAACAGGTAGACCTCTGTTCCTTGTTGCATATGGCGTAGATACTGTTGGTACTCTTTTCATAATTGGTGATTGTATCTTCCCTGGAAATGCAGGTATAATGTTAAATTAGGTAACCTTAACAAAAAAAAAATGTAACTGGAAACAGAAAAAGTTAGTCTAAATATAATATAATGTTAAATTAGGTACAACACTCAGAGGCTGCTATCTAAATAGTGTGTCTTCCGTGGAATGTCCCTAACATTGGACAAAAATTGACTTATTAGTATGTGGAACTGCTTAAAACTCTGTCATCTGAAGGTTTGATTGAGTCAACCCCCTATTCAGGTCATAAAAACACTCGGAGTGCACTTGTGATTTTATTTTGAGTATATCAACTATATCCTTTTGATCTTTCCCTTTCTGTGGGTTTGGGCTTGCATAAGACCCAAAGGTCAGCAATGCAATGGCTATTTAATATTTTGTGAGCCTACTTCTGTAGCATTGAGGCCTCATTCCTCACCATTTCTTCTTTTGTGGTTTTCTTTTCGGTTTTAGGTAATCCTCATGAACATTCTTTCTTCCTTGATATCATTCCTTTTTATAAGTGTGCATGTCTACTATGCATCTTCAAAAGCAGCTCGCACTGTAAAGACTGTTCAGCATACTTACTTATCTTCTGTTAATTGCATTTTGCAGGGACTTATCTAATATTCAGTTTGTGGGTTCCATTCCAGATAGTCTAGCAGCTTCAAATCTGCAGCTTGTGTAAGTGTTTTCCCTTTGTTTAGTCCTGGTAAAAGTCAAGCATCGTGTTTGTATTTAGAATATGAAGGGTAGATGCAACAATGCTAATTAGCATATGAAAAATGATAGATGTTGTAATCTACCTAGTGCTACGGAATGAGTATTGTTAATGTAGGCCCAGTAGGAGTACCATGGATGCCCTTCTCTTTCCTCTTTATGCCTATCTGAAATGACAAATGACTTTAGTTAATTCAAATGTATCGTCCTATTCTCCATATGGTGCAAAGGTATGACATAGTTGTTGAAGTTGAATGAGTAGACTCAACAACACAATAGACAACGGGTGTTCTTAGAAATCATGCGCTCAGGAGTAAAGCTCACGGCCTAAATTGTTTCTGCAAGGACACTGACATTTTTATCATCTCTAGAGGAAAATACACTTACACGTGGTTGATTAGTTTTCTCCAAAGCACGGGATACAATGCCCTTAATTCTGTGCATCCTTGCCATTGCTCTTGACTACTGCTTGAAATTTGTTATGTTGTGTTGGAGATGTTATTGAAGCAAGTGGAAGATTTTAAGATTCTGTTACTGCCTAGTCACATTTCTTTCTTTTCTTTGATGTTCCAGATTATTAAATGGTAATCAATTGGAGGGAAGAGTGCCGGAAGAAGTCGACTCAATTGGTGTTCATGGTGGAGAAATAGAGTACGTTAACTTGAAAATTATTTTTTGCCCACTATGTTGTTATTATTTCTTTCCACTAAGTCCTCTTGGGAAAAAAAAAATTGAGATTCCATAGCTCAGCAAATAGATTGCTATACCTGAAGTTTCGTAACAAATTTCTTGAGTCATGATCCATTTTCTGGGTTTGGCACAATGTATTATGTATTATTGTCGCGACCTAAAACAATCGATCAAGACTAACGGATTATTAGGTTAATTGACTAACCTAATTTAGACCCTCCCAAGTCCTACCGAATCGCAACTTAGGTTATTTTCATGCAAAGTTTATTCAGTTTGGAGCTGCCACTAATCGTTGTTGATTAAAAACCTAAATAAATTAAAGGGAGAATTAATTTATTTCTGCGAACCAGAGAAAATGAGTCCGAAGACTTGATTACATTAATTTGAAAAAATTAATGCCCTTTCGGTACCAAATTTCATGAAAAATCCTTTTCCATTGATGATTGTGAATTGAATGACTTTTCCTTTGAAAAATGACATGAATGACCATATATCTACAAAAATGATTTTTTTTGTATTTTCGGATTAAATGACGACTATTATGAAAACATGCCTTAAAATGAGTTATCATCCAATTTAATCTAAGAAAATGATGTCTCAAAGTCTTAACTTATATTAGATGATATTTATGACATAAAAATGGACTTTTGGCATGATTAACTATGAAAAAGGAGAGTTATTTTTTTTTGGTTTTTTTTAATGAAACAAAATATGAAAAGCAAAGATTGAATAAAAATAAACAAAAATGCCCATAATATATCTTTGAATTCAATTTTTTCTGATAAATTCACTCATTCCCAATGATCTAGGCTAGAGCAGAATTCTATCCGCGACATCCTCGAAGATCCGAGCCAATATACGGATAAATGTATAGAATAACATCATCCCTTATTACCAAAAGGCAGAACACAAAATTCTATACTAAATTGTCATCCCATTCCACAAGATTGTGGCTAAAGCATGCAATTTATTTTTACTAAAGGGATAGGGCACAAGGGAGCATCTATTATGAGCATATTTGTTTATAAATGTGCAAACTATATAATAAATAACGATAAACAAACATGACCAAAAAAAAAATCAATCAGACTAGAAGCAAAGTCAACCCGGGCTTGTTTAAATTTTCAAAAAAAATTGCTAGGAGTGGCTGAAATATCTATGTGGGGGCCACTTTCCATGTCTAAAATTCAATCTTAATTTTGAGAAAAAATTATCCTTTAAAATTTGCAAGCTAATTCAGATAATTTTTCAAAAATTTGATAATTATCCAATTCAAATAATTGAAATCCATAGCATCAAATAACCACAAGAGATAAGACAATCCAACCGATTTGATGAGTATGAGGTAGTTATCCAGTGCAAAATAAATTAGATATTATCCAATTCAGACCAATTCAGATGATCATCGAAAATTAGATATTATCCAATTTAACAAACTTTATCCACAACAACCAAATATCATCAGATAATCAAGGATAAGGTTACTCAACCAACACAAAGTGAGAATTCAAAGCAAAGATCGTCCCCTAGCATGGCAAATTGGGTGAAGAGAATGAGAATGCTGAAAAGCTAGGTTCACCAAAAATTCACATCTTTTCCGATTCAATTTTGATCTTAGAAAGTTGCCGAACGGTTTTTTAAACTTTGAGAAAACAGTTTTTCCAAACAAGTTACATTGATTCTCAAGAACTATTCATGCAATTTCATGACCGAACCGAATTTACTCTAAGGATCAGAATTTTATGCGACAATGCTCCATTTTTGGTTCTAGCATAAAATTGATAAAAGGTTTTACTTTTTCAAAACTTTTATTGCAAATCAAACATGTTCATCAAAGCACTAGAACACATATGCTAGTTTTCCAAGTAAAACAAGCACAAATTGCAATCAAAAGTCAAGAACTTTTACCTTTTTCAAGCATGCAAGCTAAAATTCTGTTCCGAATATCCAATGAAACTCGTCAAACCAGTACCTTTTTTACTTGATTTGCAGCGAAAGTCGTCCTCAAATCCACAGAAATTCTAACACAAGATAGCAGCTAGGTTAGAATTTAATTTGTGACGAAAACGGAGTTGATCGGACCCAAGACAACAGCTAAATAGCGGGCTGATTTGGTGGAATAATTCGTCCGTCTACGCTTGGAGGGACAGCGTCTGCATCGAAAAGGTATCCCGGAGCGATGATCGACGTTTTGTTGAGGTCGCGCTGGAATTTTACGCGCAAGAACCGGAGCAACGTGGTTTTTTGATGTTGGTGGATCGGCAACCAGGGGGTTGGAGGACTAGTGCATGCGGCAAGGCTGCAAAATATCAAACTCTAAGTAAAAGCAAATAACTAAATTGATGAGAGCCTTGAGCACGTCCACTGTGCTTGAAAAAAAAATCTGCCAAATCTCAATCAAGTGCAGCTTGCAGTAGCCTCCAAGTATCACCGTATGGATTCTCTAGAGAATTTTCCAAAGTCTGATTATGATGAGATCTTCTCCAGCGGGGCCTCTTGGTTCGATTTGTAGACATCAAGAGCTAAGTCGGCTTTGCAAGGAATTGATGAACACGTGGTTAGCAACTCAGCTACTTCGCCGAAAGCATCAAAGGATCTTGGCTCCGGCTTATGGACAAGGTTCACTGACTGTCTCCTTGGCAGGATCGTGGCGAACTCTTGCGAGGACACCGAGGATGTCTACGATACTGCTGAAGACTAATTTTCTTTGCTGGAATTGTCGAATTGGAGAAAGCTCCAGTATAACCTACAAAGTAAATTAACAAAAGTAGCCAAAAGCAAGCTGACTTAACATATTAAAATATAAACTCAACGCTGACTATTTGCTGAAATTTCAGGACGAAAGTCGGGCTCGTGGCGCATCCGGACAGCAGCTTAGTTGTGGAGGGTGGAACTTGCGGTGGTGCAATGACTAACGATAGACTCGTGTTGCGTCAAGAGTGCACCCATATTGGCTACGATTTTTGTTGGACTCTTGTGGCTCGTGAAACGGGAGATGCTTGGTGGTGGACTGCACGATGTTGAATATTGCAAATTGCTTCATGGACGATGTGCAGACTTGGATTCCAGGGAGGAGACCATGCTTTTGGCCTCTTTTGCTCTACTTCCCTCTCACAGCCTCGGATCTTCTTTGACCATCACCCTGTGAGGTCTCTCTGTGCCATGTAGTGAATTGTGTTGGCGTCCTCCTTCAACGTGAACCCTATACATGTATTTATAATGGTCAGCTAGGGTTTGCATTTTTCATTTAATTATGAAATAGTCCCTTAACTTTGGATAATCGCAATATAATCCCGAGACAAAAATATTCTGCTCCATAAAAGGTCTTTTTTTTTTTTCAATTGCTCTCCTAGCTGGCCAAATTCTACTTTGTGAGCTTTGGTTCGTCGCTCATCAAATTAAGCTCAATTCCCCATCGCCGGTACAAAATGCAATGCAGAAAAAAAATGCAATACATGGGGAAATATTTTTGGTGAGAATCAATTCTCAATTTTGTTTAATATGAATGAAAAAAGAAGTCAAAATTTAGGTATCAACAATTATATCCGTAGTTTTCTAAATTTTGCATCCTTTATGCCTTTGTGTATTGTTCAGTAGTATACTATCCTACTTTATAAGTTGGAACCTTATTTGTTCATTTCGGGCTCTCGATGAAGCATAAGCGGACCCTAGATATTCAGAATCCACTTATTCATGGAAAATAAATACTCCTAATGATAATCTTTTATATTTCTTCAAATACCATGTGCACCTTAACAATTGAGAAAGGCTTTATTAGAAAACTATGTAAGACAACATATAAATTAAGATATATTGATTGTCTATATCTCTCAAGATTATGTGTATATCTTGATTGATATGTTTTGTTTTTACCATAATTATCAAAATATCTCCAATATAAGCTATTATCCTACATAATCATGAATTATCGCTAACATCCTCCTCAAACTCAAAGTGACTAGAAGATGTCAACTTGAGTTTGAATACAGTCTGAATAGAGACCAAAACAAATCTTCGATTGCCATGATATCAGATAGTGAAAATGGTCAAAACCCGCACTGAACAACATCGAGCACGATGGATGAACGCTTCTATTGACGTCAAGATTTTAATATGCTGATTATCTAATGGTAGCGGGGTCGACTTATCGAAATGACACATGAAACATCAAGAATCATAGGGGAAATAACAAGCGATCGATTCAGCTAGCTTGCGAAATAGTAATGCACGACGCGGCCTACATGGTTGGCTTGAAAAATAGTTATTGAGTGATGCAACCTGTGCAGCTGGCATCGAAAGAAGAACTAGCTCCCTGAAAAATGCATGACAAGGCGATGTGTCGCCCGATATTGTAACATGACCACAATGGTACTTACTCAAATAGGAATGAAGCATTCTCGTGATTACTGTCTAGAGACGAGGATGGATTTATTTTGCTATGAATTGCACGCGGTGCACTAGGATTGCCGCATAAAATGAGGCTCTAATCCCAAATTGAGAAATATAATGCGGAAGAGACAAATATTGAAACTGTATGTTTCAATATATTTTTAACAAGAATACACGAGGCTTTTTATAGGCCTTATTAGAAAAACTACGCAAGACAACGTATCATCAAGATATACGCATGTCTTGAGAGATACGGATAATCAAAATAATGATAAAAAATATCTTTAACATAAATAATTATCCTACATAATTCTTAATTATTGTTAACATTAAATATAGCTTCTCAATGATAGCCTTGATCGAATGTGCAAGATAGGTGGGAAATGGTGACGCACAATGACCAATCAGGAATGATCACTCTCTCGTCTAAGATGCCTAATAGCCGCAGCGAGAATTCGGGGGCGAAAAACGTTTTCATTATATCTAAGTAACTGTTGCGTACAAAAATGATATTATTTATTTATTTATTTTTACCAATAATACAAATCATCATGTTTTGAGAAATGATAAATCTTTTAAATTAGATATTTTTCGTGAGTAGATAGGGAATAGGCAAAGGAAACCTGTAGTGTAGGCCACTGGGACAGGTTTGCAGATTGCAAGAGGGAAAGGTCAAAAAAGAAACGAAGCTTGCCAGAATTGCG
The DNA here is from genome assembly GCA_016432845.1 of Psidium guajava. Taxonomy (NCBI): domain Eukaryota; kingdom Viridiplantae; phylum Streptophyta; class Magnoliopsida; order Myrtales; family Myrtaceae; genus Psidium; species Psidium guajava. The sequence goes on from CM028225.1 coordinate 17,484,408, forward strand.
GGGGCCCACCACACTTCTTTTCAGGCGATGCGACACCAACATCCTTTCCTTTCTTCGAGTGGGTTCCCATATTTTGTTTTTGGAAAATCAAAATCGTCTCTTTGAGATAAGAACTCTAAATATCATTATTTTCTTAAATAAAAATTTAAAATATTATTTATTTTTTTTTTAAAAAAGCATAAAGTATCATTATCATTTCAAATAAATACTTAAAGTAACCATATTTATTTTAAATAAGGATCTGATCTCGTCGATCGACCAGCTAAATATTTTGATATATCAAAAGTATTTTTGTTAAAATATAATTTTAACCTAATTTTTAATTAAATTAAAATTTAATATTAAAGAAACTAAAATTTAAAAAAAAAAAGAGAGAAGAAAAATACAGGTGGGAGGATAGCCCTCTAGCCTGTCTTTGTTTCCCTTTTTTTTACTTTTATTGTTTTAATTTTTAAAATCTGAAAAAAGGAAAAATAATAAAATAAGAAAAATATGAATAGCCAAAATACCCCTATTAGCCGGTGAGTCAGGTCTTTTTTGAAACTAATAAGGTCACTTCCGTCCTTTAATTGAAATAACGTCCACTTCATATCATTATTTAAAATAATGAGCACACTTCGAACTTTTATTTAAAATAAGATCAATTTTAAATTTTTATTTGAAAAAATGGTGGTACTTCGAGTTTTTTTGAAATTTTATTCATTGCTTTTCAAAAGTTTTAGTATAATCCCGTCTCCCATTAAGATGATGGATTTTGTGGACACAAACTTAATGGCATTGAATAATTACTTGCGTGAGCTTCTTTTCCTCACGTAAATTTTGTTTTGTCTGACGTGATGTCTCTCTCTCTTCCTGCTCTCTCCTAGCGACCACGCTGACAGCTCGCTTTGAGCTCACAACCAAGGCTGCTTGGGCTTCGTGCTAACATGACGGCTTGAGACACCCACCGATTCTAGTTTAGAGGAATCAAGAACCGAAACGGTTCTGTAGGGATCCGTTGATCTGAGCCGGTTCGGTTCTAAGCAGTTTAAGCTATTTTCGATTTCTTTGCACATCCCTACACATAAGCTTAGTGGTCAACAATTTAGAGTGCACACGACAACACTTTTACTCTAGAAATCAACTTCTGACTAGAAATTAATTTTTCTATTCCTGCTTCTGAGTAGAAGTTGATTTTTCACTTCTTGAGAAAAGTAAGTTTTTTTTAAATTTCTTCAAATGTCTTCAAAACTACTTTTGGAGCAAAAAAATGCTCTAAAAGTAGAAAAATAAAGTTGCGTGACCAAACAAATTTATGCTATAAAAGCAAAATTTTGAAAATAAGAGATTAGTTGAAGAATGAACATTGAAGCTTTTTGAAAGGTGTAATGGCGATTTTGGTTCAAAGAATAGGGATGGCTTTGCTTTCTAAGACAATATAGAGGGACCATTGATGTCGATTGCCCTCATAACAAATGTTAAATTGAGATCCATGTTCGGAATCAAGACCTTTGATTTGTGAATCGTGAATTCAATCGAATTTTTAAATTTTATAAAATACCTTAAATAAGAATTTTATGTCATAGATATAAATGTTACTTTTGATTATCTTGAAACTATTAAAATATTCGAATAATAGAGGTCATGTCATATGATATTTATAGGAAAAATTATCAAAATAGTCATAAATATATTGTTATTGTGTCGATTCAATGATAAATTTTTTTTTTTTACCCATGCAATCCTAAAACTTTTGAAATTATGCTAGCTCAATCCATTCGGCGAATTTTGGCCTGCTGGCATTAATGTGGATGCCGACTGGGCATTAATGTGGATGGCGGCTGGCCGACGACTTAATATTTTAATAAATTTTTTATTTCTTTATTTTTTTGAATTTTTATTTTCTTTATTTTTTTTTTTACTTTCCCCTTCCTAGTCCAGATTTGCACTCTCTCTCCTTCTCTCTCCCTCCTCCTCTTCTTCTTTGTGAGCTTCCATGGCGTCCTCCTCTTCAGCTTCTTGGGCCATATTGTCATTAGCACCATCCACATCGTTGCCATCATAATCTTCATCTCCTCCTTATTTCCATCTTCCACAAAAGCATCAAAACTATCTTCTAATGCAGACACCTCTAATTCCCCTATAGCATCCTTAGATGCATCGATTTCTTCAGAAACTACACAAGCCTCATCTGAATCGTCAGAAACTTGATCTCTAGACTGGGCCCTTTTCTTCGAGTTTCTCTCACGACCAACCTTCCCTCAATGAATCGCGAATTTGTATGGCTTTCACAAAAAAGGCAACACCTCTAGTCCGGGGGATAATTTTTGCATAAAATTTCTAGTGCTGAGCCCATTTTGGCCACAAAATTTTGCTCAAAGATATATGTGCGAATTGGGGCTCAAGGTTATGATTCTTCACAAACTCATATTGAAGAAAGAAATTAGGATATATTGGTGAATGTGCTCCAATCTTGTGAAGAATCCCAAGCCCTAATTCGTATGCCCCTTCTCTCAATTTGATTTGAAGCCATAATATTTGGCTCGGAAACAATGCTATTACAAATTGGAGATGACCCCATTTTAATTGTTTATGGAAGTCACGATCACTGGAACTTACTTGCCATGTCTAACATTCTTCTGCCCCCTTAGATGGCATATATGCACATTTGGACAAATTCTAACGATGGCCAAGATTGGGCTACAATAATAGTTGGTATCTTGTTATGTGAGACTTTAACGCTAAGGCCAAAATTGTTCCTAGGGTAAATATTGGTGCCTTTTTATGTGATTTTGAAAGTTTGTGCCAAAGTGAAGATTAGGCTCCTTTTATTGAAACACTCTAGATTCGTTGATGAAGCAATAAATTTGCTTGCAATTCAGAAAATGAGTGATTCATCTAGTAGATACATATCCCTCATATATCTTGAATTGACTCGAGTCATCTCATATATTCGACAATAAATTATTTCTATAAACTATGATTCCTGTTCAATACATAAATCACATTACCGCAAGCTGTGCCATGTGGGACATTCGATATTCACATCAGTGATGTTTGAAATTGAACGGACGGATTCGATTGAAAAAAAAAAGTGAAAATGTTTGGGGCTATGCAATAAATTTTGGATTTTTTTTTTCGATAATTCTCTCCCATCTCCACGGAATCAAGAGAAAGGGCAAAAGAGAGAAGCACGAGCTGACAAAAAGCAGAAGAATCTTTGGAAATTGGATTTCCCCTACGTTCCCGCACGGGTACCAACCAGTACTGTCAAGTTTGACTCTGATCTCGGGCTTGGGCTTGGGCTTGGGGGAGAGCTTTGTATTGCATGGTGGAACCAACCAGCCGTTGCGCCATATGTATGTTTAAGGATACGATCCAAACATTTCCCACCCAAATAAATCTTGCTCTTCGCATTGAACTATCGTCTTTTGGGAAAAAAATTACCGAATACGGCGTTTGGGGATACATTTATAGAGGGTTAAGCCTGGATAATTCTTAGATAAAAATCACCGTATATTGAATCCTAAAATTGGTTTGGACTCGAAAAAGCCAAAAAGCCCAATGAGCATCGTGGACTTGAAAATCCAGAGCCATCAAAACATGTCAGTAACTAAAGATATGATATAGCTAATACGTGAACAAAGGAAGCATGGGCGACACCATGAAATCAGTACATGACACCCAAGTACAAGTAGAGTGAATAAGCCAGAGGATCAATTGCCTAATTGATAAGATGAGCAGTTACCGGAACTTACTTGAGAATCTAAGTATAGAATAAACGAAACTAATCATTACCGATGATTATCCTTCATGATCCACTATAAATAGCCGGAGATGAATATATTTAAGGGATCTACAATCAATAAAACCTATCAAGTTACTCTGCATTTTAACGTTATCTATTTTTATAATCTTGTTGTGTTTTACCTCAAGATGGTCATCGGGCTTAACCTAGAGACGTGGCTTGTGGTGGTTAGACACGGAAATTCTACAACCCTCTCCCACTTTTTTTTGTTTGACCCAAAAAAAGTAAATTTTTTGTGGATTTTTTTCCACGTCTCGAAATGTAAATATGTATCTCTGTATCTATATATTAGTACTACACTTGTAAACTGCATTAATTGTATCTCATTACTGATATGTATTAGTCAACTCATAATTTATATTTGAGTTAACCAATTCATTTTTCATTAGCCAATGGTTTTACTCATTATGTCAAGGTATACGGACAACATATCAAAAATAAGTTCATTGATAAAAAAAAAAGTCAGAAGTCTTCCTCACAAACAATTTCGTCAAACTGGATCTTTTTTTTTCAAAAATAAAAGAGCTTAGAAAACATTTTGTTTATCCCAAAGTTAAAAAGAGTAACAAGGCTCATGAAAGCCATCAATCTTAACCCGCAATGTGAAGCATTTTCAAACAAATTACAAAACATTAATTGCCATTTTAGGTTAGGACTCAATTCAAGTGATTGTCCATCCTTTCATGCGGAAAGTGATGGAATAGCTTGTCAAGTATATCCAAGTGAATGGATTGTCCCGACCTAATTACAGCATTTACTTCTGTTTTTTCCTCCTTTTTTCCTGATTCAGCTTTTCTCCACCACTGGGATGCCCACAATCACTCCAAGAAAAATAGCATGTCATTTGGTTCCCAATACATACCAAATCAACTAGGGAAAACACAAAACTGATGGAAGATTAGATAGAGATCATAATCAAACTTGAGATATGACAGTAATGGATTAGGCTCGAGATTGTACCATCCTCTTAAAATGACCCTACTGTATCACCAGTTTGAAGAAGGGACGCTCCGAATCAAATTGGAAAAAAGGAACTCTATGTCAAATTGGCCGGCCAATTCAAAACTAGGGAGAGGACACAAACTTGTAGGGCCGCCAAAAATCGGCTCAGGATGGCTCACTCTGCATCTAGGCTGTCCGCTCTCTTCTGTTCTTTAAAAAAATGGAATGCTTATATGACACTAGTTTGAACTTTTTCAGTAGCTGATTTATTTACTATGAAAAGATCTAGTACATAATGGAAGTTAATACTGTCATGGAAATCACGATTTAGATAAGTTGACCAAACGGAAAATTCGCTTCCTTCACCATAGAAGTTGCAACTACTCAACCACAAAAAGCATTACTAAAATCATTATGTTATCAGTCAACATAAACAAGCTTATCAAAAAGTTCTCGAGTGCTTGAAAAAGATCTTATGATTGAGAGAGCAATATAAAAGGAAACAAGACTTATAAAATTACTAGTAACACCTTCGAGATCTTGTGACAAGCAGCTTGGACTCAGATAAGAACATGGTGAATGAGGTTCCACCCTCATTTTTAGATGAGGAGTGGAATCCTTCGAATCTTCAACTTCTACCATATCCTCCCTCTTCAGCGAGATAAATCCACTCATGAGGCTTGATAAGTCGCTCGATGAATAATTAATCTCTAAACCACTCTAGTTGAATATCATCATGCAAAAAGTGGAGTTTCCTCTATATTTGAAAACTTCGAGTTGATGGTGGACAATGGAGTAATGTTGCATAGATTCTCGCTACCCTTTCCACAACGAAACCATTTCATTGTTACACCTTTCTAGTCCTATAGTCTAGGTCGAACTGCCTGGAACCTTGAGTAGTACCAAAGTTGAGAGATCCTTTCCATAACTTCCTAAGAATTTTTTCGGAATTCCCTATTAAGGAAAACTCAAAAGTTATAGGTCCAGGACACTAAATCATCAAAATTAGATCAAAAGTGTAGGGAAAAAAGGAAGAGGACCGAGCAAATTTAAAGTTCTGCAACATGGTCGTGAAAGATTTGGTTTACACACAAACAGGGCGTCGTTGCGCTACTAAGAATCGAGTTTTAGTTACACTGGCTTCATTAACGAGAGAAAAGCTAGAGAGACCCAACCCCACTCTCCACACTAAACAATCCTCAATTCCAAGTTAAAGAACTGATTTTTATATAGAATCATTCAGAATGAATATTTTTTCTTCAGGGCTTTTGTTTTTGCTGTCTTTTCGAAAGATTCAAAATGTTAATATGAAGCCAAACGCACAGAAAGATCTCCAGATTGAATGTACACAACAAGAGAGCGACAGTTCTAAACCAAGATAGAAACTCTCGAGACATTGGAGCTGAATCATAAGAAACAGACTGCTTGGAAATGTGGAACTTATGAGGTTCCCAGATTGAAGGGTGTCAGAGATAATGATCTTGAAGAAGTGAGGACTCGCAAGATGAGGTCCAGTCGCGATATCTGGCTCGGCACCTCTATCTTCTCTCGGGCGACACCGATCGCAAGCCATGCACGGTAGTGTCACGGGGGTCACTAAAGGAAGAGTTGGTGGCGGTTTGTGCGATTTGCCTTTTTTGGGCGACCTTTTCATAAGAGAACCCAACAAAGATTAATAATGTTGTTGATGATATGATAAAACTTGAAGAAGGACAACTCTAAGTCTCAAATTATTTTTTTCTTACTTTGTTGTTGAGTTATTTAGCTTAATTTTCTAATTTTTCTTTTATTTTTTCAGTACAAATAAGTGAGTAAATTTGATATTGGAAATTGCATTGTCATTTTGCAAATAAAAATGCCAAAGTCCCGATGCTTTTTAGCTATATTTTTAAAAAAAATTAATTTTTTTATTTTTGTAGCCTATTTTAATTTTTTTATATTACATGAAATTTTTTGATTAATTTTTATCTTTTTTTTTAATTGCTGATTGAGATTCCCTAGAGAGCCGCCTAGATGCGACATAAGATCTTCAACAAAGCTCGTAGGAGTTAGCACTCAAATAATCATTTTTCATAAAAATTGACAATTAAGTTGTCCAAAAAAAAAATGGACACCAAAGTGAGGATCACACATAAACTTTGGCACTTGCGGTGTCCTTTTGCCTATAAAAATTTATAGTATTTATTTCTTCAAAAGGCACAAATTATTTACTACAAATTAAAAAGTCCAAACATCAATCCAATCTATAGTAAAGAGGCATATGAAGCTATTATTTAATCAAATATAGCCTCCATTACTCTGTTTCCATGAACTGGAAATTCTCTACCATAGATCATTCCTTGCCTACACATCTTGTAGAGTCATCTTATCAGATTACAGGTCACATCCTTAATCTGGCTTAATTCCATAAGAAATCATAAACTTTAGGTCTAGTCTCAAATTTATCTCGAACTTTTTTTCTCTCAAAATAAATAATCAACTTTCTCTTGATTATCAAATTTATTATTGTCGTCCAAGTCATTATTAGTGATCCAAGGTGGCCGTATTGCCACATCAAACAACATAATATATAGGGGAAAGAAAAACTTAGAGAGAGAAAGAGAAAAAGAAGAAAAATAAAGTCAGGTTATATCACAAAAAATAACTTTTTGTTTTCTAAATTTTTCGACGTTTGGTTCATAGAAAATAAAATAATCGAGGAAAAAATTTTTTGGTCAACAAAAAAAAAAATACCTTTACAAGTAGGAAAATGATTTCCGGTTTTTTAAAAAGAGGAATTCATTTTTTCATTATCTTTCTTTTGCTTAGGGCTAAAAGGTTAAAAAGATGAAAGCATTTTTCCTCCTCTTTCTTTTGCTCAGGCCCAACAAGTTTTCTTTTGTGCACTCCTTCACCTTCCTCTTCATGCTTGTGCACTCATCATCTCTCCCTGGCTCTAGAGTTCCTCCTCCATGCCTCCGGACTTCCTCCTCCTCTCCTCCACCTCTTTCAACGGGCCGGCGGCTACATCACTGCTACTTGAGAAATAGCTTGCAGCTGTGGATGCCCCAACAATGCCCCTGCCTCCCCCTCTCTCTCTCTCTCTCTTCCAACACCCGCCCACGTGGAGCTCCCCTCTCACGTCCGATTATTGCCTCTTCGGAGATGACTCCCTTGCCCTGCGTTCTCCCATCAATCCACAACTCAAATTTCACAATCCATGTACGGTGTGATCGGACACGAAGAGCGACTGCAGCTTATGAGCCAAACAGGTAAGGGACAAGCTTACCTTAGGCCGGTGAGGCTCCGTGCTTGTCCCTTGCTTGTGGCGGCGGCTAGCAACTTACCCAGGAAGAGGGAAAAAAGAAAACGGAGAAAATAAAAATAAAAAATGATTCAAAATTTGTGGTAATTTTCCCCAAAAAAATTAAATCATATTTTCAATATCAAACAACAAAAAAGAGTTTCCTATTCATTTTCAAGTTTTAGCCAAACAATAACTATGTTGTCATTTTTCATTTTCTCAAAAATATTGTTAGAAAAGCAAAACAAACGAAGCATAAGAGAAAGAGGCGGCCATGGCTACTTCAGCTCTAAGCTTCTGGCAGCCATTGCCACTCATACTCCAAGCTCGCAATCGCAGTGAGCCCAAAGCTTGACTAGCCATGGCCATGGCCACTCTAAAACTGTGATGACTGAGCAGAGCAGAGAGCAGAGAGAGATGGGGACAGGCGAGGGGGAATAGAGGGGCGATGGCGGCATTGGCCATATGTTGCCACTCACCTAAAAGCTCATAAGCTTGATTAATGCTCTGAGTATGTGTCACGACCCGAAAAATTATTCCTTCGGGTGAACGGATTATCAGGTTAATTAGACTGACTAACCTAATACGGATCCTCCCAAGTCCTACCAAATCGCAACTTAGGTTATTTTAATGCAAAAATTTTTGACTTTGGAGTTGCCACTAATCGTTCTTGGTAGGTCGATTAGAAACCTAAATAAATTAGTGGGAGAACTAATTTATTCCTGCGAATCAGAGATTATGAGTTTGGAGACTTGGTTACGTTAGATTACTTTAACGCCCTTTCGGTATCAATTTCATGAAAAATCATTTGGGGTGATTCGAAAAGATTTGAATCAAACTGACCAAAATGGTAAAATGATTATTTTTCAAGGATCGGGAAGTGAAAACAGGTCAAACCAGTTGAATATGGTCATTCCTTATTTCCCACAATTTCTGAGAATTTTTCGAAATTTTTCGAGACAATTTACCCATAAGGGGCAAAATCATCATTTTAAAAAGATTAGGAAAGGAAATCATCCAAAAATAGGATTGACCAGTCGAAATGGCCCATTTCCTAGTTTTTGAAAATTTTAAGTATTTTTCGGGATCTTATAGGACAATTTGCCCATCAAGGGTAAAATCATCATTTTGAAAAGATCGGGAAGGAAATTCATCAAAAATAGGATTGGCCAGTCGAAATGGCCCGTTTCCTAATTTTTGAGATTTTTCTGAATTTTTTGAGACAATTTACCCATAAAGGGGCAAAATCGTCATTTTAAAAAGATCGGGAAGGAAATTCATCAAAAATAGGATTGGCCAGTCGAAATGGCCCGTTTCCTAATTTTTGAGATTTTTCTGAATTTTTCTGAAATTTTCGAGATTATTTGCCCATAAGGGGCAAAATCGTCATTTCCAAAGATTGGAAGGGTAAAACCGCCGAAAATAGGATTGGTCGGTTAAAACGACCCGTTTCCTAATTTTTGAGAACTTTTTGGAATTTTTCCGAAACAATTTGTCCATAAAGGGCAAAATCGTCATTTCTGAATATTAGAAGGGCGAAACCATCAAAAATAGGATTGACTGATTAAAAAGATCTTTTTTCTAATTTTTGAGGCTTTTGGGAATTTTTTGGGATTTGTTTTTTCTCATTCCATTTTTTCCACGAAATTTTCCATTTTTTATATTTTTTTATATTTTTATATTTTTGAAATTTTTTTATTTTTTATTGTTATTTCTTGTTCACTCCTGAGGTTGGCAGGTCATGGTCAACGCACAATCAGAAGCCCATTTTTTTTTGTTTTTTGATTATCAACATTTTTTTTTTACTTCTTTTTCTTCCCCTAATTAAGCTATCTAACTCGGATTAACACTAACCAAACCTAATAACCGTCTATCCTACCATGGCCGGAGAAGAAGAACAATATTGTCGGAGACACTATTCCGACATAAAATTCCAGCGAACATCGCTGGAAAGACACAAACCCACTTAGAGTGATAACATATCTATCAAGTTTCAACTTCTTGTCACGTCAAATTTTTAATTTATCTAGTAAGCTACTCTTTTATATTCTTGACTTCACATAAGGCTAAAACATATGAGCATGCAACTGATTCTTGGTTTTGTCGTTAAGGAGATTAAATATGAGTATCACTCTACCAGCACAAACATGCGACCAAAGTTCATGAGTCTGACATTTTATGTTAGGGTTACATTGTCATTAACTAAGAAGAAATCAAACTAAGACAACAATGCTATGTTCTGAGCATGAAACGATGCCACAATTCTGACGTCATTAGAAGCGTACCAGCAATAGAGAAGACAATTAAGCAGTGTGATCACGTACGGAACACCCGAGAACTGCTTGGTTGAGCGGCTCTTTATGATCCTCTTGAACGTAATCGTTGGTGCCACGTACATGAGAAGTGCAGTCACATTTCCTATTCCGGCAATGAAATGGCGAAAGGAGGGGTTTGAGACATTCCTTGTGGCTTCACGAAGCTCGGAGGGGCAATCTTAGAGTTCGTTTTTACGTCAAGAGCTTCGACGTATCTCTCGAAGTTTTTCGGCCAAGCGCTTCGACGGCGTCCATGGCGATACGATATTGCACGTAGCTGCTGCAGATAAACAAACTGAGGTAAGTAGAAATGCACAAGTCCCCTCTTATAATATAAAGAACCTATAATTATCTTCTCTATCTCCACGAGCTCATCGGGTTTATCTCGAGTTGATCTTCTCGTATAGTCCCTTGATGCATCCGCTCGTTGATCCGTGCAGCCAATAGATTTCTTGATGTCTTCCACACCAGTAGAAGCGAACTCTCTAAAACGGGAACGGCCTCGTGACATACGACCCTTTTTTTTTTAAACCCCGTGGAATCGAGCCCCTCGCTCGGAAAATTGAAGCCTGGAGAATTTTTTCATCCCTAATGGATTTTGGAACAATCAAGGCAAAAAAATGAGTAAGTCCCCTGCACCTGCATAATTTTCATACTACTTATTCCCCTCCACTCATTAGCCACCATCCATGAACTCCCTTCCCCCCATACTCGTTCTTTTTTTATTCTCTTTATTTTCGGTCCACCTTTCTTCATTTCTCGTGATGGCCATCTTAGCTTTCTGGCTGTTCCTTTCTCGCTGAGTGGCTCCTTTTTTTTTTTCTTTTTTATTCTAATGATGCTGCCCCCCATTTACTCGAATGTGTTCAGCACTCAAAATGCCATTTTCTCCATCATCACCTTGTTTCTTTTTTCACTTTTCCTTTTCTTTTTGTCCCCAGATGATTACCTTCTGAGTGCCACCAAAAGTGTCCCCGAATGGGATCCTCTTCTTTCGCTTCTGTCCTTTTTTTTTTGAACGCACTAGGATCAGATCTTTTCAAGGAAAGATCCAAATGTGGTGATAATTGGATGGACAATCAACATAACAAACATTTGAATCTCAAGTGCTCCAATTAAATTAATCGCCTGTCTATATGGATTCATTATTCTATTATCATTATTACACCCACCACTGACAGCATCTTCATTCCCCCCGTGAACTTTAGATCTGGCATCCTTGATCTGAGTCGATGCATGAGAACGTTTGCAAGTATGCATGATAGCATCAGCAGTAGCATTTTGCCAGACAAATTCTTTTTGAATTGATTTCACTTTCGCTTGATTTCCTGTCCACCGACACCACGTTCAAATATGCTAATTCTCGAGAACATCTCGTGATATCGATCCTGCATACTCGACCGGCAAATCATGCGAACGCAATAACGCATCATGGAGAAACGCTTTTAAATGATAAATTGAATTCCGAAAACCGAACGCAAAAATGGAAAGTGCACCATCAAGGTATCGAAAAATTTGGATTTTTAGAGGACAATGTCACAACTCTAGAAATGCAAAAATCGAAAATTACAGAGCTAAAATAAATTTTCTATAATTTTTTTTTATTTAATCTGAAAATGAGATTAACAAAGTAATTCCCTATTCTATATTAATTTTTGTAGATTTTCTTTGGCCAAAATTAAGAGAAAAATAAAATAAAAATAATGACTATTTTTTCATATTTTTGTGGCCTCAAAAGCAATTTTATTTTCAAATATTCTCCTAATTTCTGAAAAAATTAAAAAAATGAAAAAAAATATGAAAAATTATTTTTGTTCAAAAATGATTGCCTATGCGTGGCCAAGGCTTCCAAAGTTAATTTTACAATTTTCTCATTTTTTCTTGATTTTATATGAATTTTCAAAAATAAAGAATACAATACTTACCTTTGCCCCCCCCCAAAAAAAAGAATACCGAAAAATACTGAAAATATGAAAAATCATTTTTGATCAAAATTGATTCCCTGGGCTTGGCCGAGGTCCCCAAAGTTGATTTTTTAATTTTATGAATTTTTATAGATTTTTTTTATTAATTTTAAAAGAGTTAGTCCAGATTCAATCCCGAACCTCTTTTCAAAAATGAGTTTTAAAAGTTAGGCCTCAGGCTTGGTAAGATTACCGAAGCGGGAGTTATAATTTTTGACTCGAGCAGCCGAAGTGGAAAGGCCCGGCTAATCTTGGTTACGTCATAAGATCATGGCAAATCTTGATTATGTGCGCGAGATTGTCGCCTTGCCGTAAGTCTTTTGCTTTAATTTGTGGGCCTTTAGGATAGTTAGAGTAAGATTATCCCACAGTCATGTGCATGTCTATGTGATTTGCATTTTTCCAAGGTAAAAGTAAGTTCTCTAATTTTATCTTGTATTTATTTTCGGTCAGTCCATGTTAGGTGTCGGTCAAATTTTGAACTTAACATCATGACCATTTTTCCAAAAGAAAAATTAATCAAATTGGTGTGCAATTTCTGAAAATATGAATCCGAAAAAATCCCTTCGGAAATTTTATTGACCAATAAAAGATTTTTTCTCACATCTTTCCTGCTTCGATGGATACGAGATTTTCTTGACAAATTTACCCTTGAAAATTCATTCTGATAAAAGAAGAAGATTCCTTCGGGAAATTTGCTAAATGTCAAAGGACTTTATCACATTTCTTCTAAATTATAAAATCTGCAAGAAAATCTTTTTTGAGGAATTCACCCATGTCCTCCTAAGAAAATTTTGTCTGATTTCTTCACAAAATGAAAAAATAAAATTGGACTAATGTAGGAGTCATGGACCGACTTCTCTTGGATCATATACTTATTATTTCCTCTACTTTTGCAGGAAATTATCGGTACCCCAGCCTGGAGCAAAATTGGGCTCATTGATGATAACAACATGCCAAGAATGACCTTGAGAAGCGCGAAAGGACGAATAATTGCTGAGTCCCATTCGATAACCCTGGGGGCATGCGAAGAAATCGATCCTCCTGGAGACAGAATCGTGACAACCAGTGAGCACGTATGGGCTACGTATTTTGATGAGGCAATGAATTTGCCTGGATCAGGCTGCAGTCAACATGGACTCTGGAGAACCGGTGCTCTATTATTGAGCATGACACATAGGCATTTCTACCGACACTACAGGCGATCGACACATGCAAGTGGACGCCGAAAGGTGTAAACTCTGATTGAAGTGGGGCACACAACACGTGGCTCGATTCATTTATTGGCACTTTGACTGAGTCATCATAACTACAATAGTTTACACGACTGGTCACGGGTCTCACTGTGGCTAGTGGGGCCCATCGCCGAATCCTTCTTCAGTATTCTCAACATCATCGTCTGTAGCGGCTAACAAGAATATCAAGAAGAATGTTAAGCCTCAACGTCTTCAATGCCTTGAATCGTTCTATCATACTATACGGGGGAAGAGATGGCAAGAAAATGAAAGCACAAACATGTGAAACCTTTCCTTAATTCCATTCATCAACGAGTTTTACAACAATTCACTGGGGAGGAAAAGTAAAATCAAATTGATCCCTGATGAGTATCACAAAAGAGCTCAACTGACTCTCCATGCAGTTAATGCTCTGCCCACGCTAAGCGATCTGGGATTCGAGATCCGCAAGCTTGAAGAAAAGGAGTTCGCATTTCTCCTTATGCCTGGCTGCGTTGGCCTCATGATGATCAACGGCATATTTCAGATTCTCGATCAAGGCTCTCTCGAGAGCTATATCCGTCGTTAAGTCTTCAAGGCTCTCTTCTAGCCATGCGCATCTAAATCTCATCACAATGTCACTCGGATCATGCTCGAAGTAAGTCCGGAGTAAGGCTAGGCGCTCTACCAACTTCTCCCTCTTATGGACCAACAGCAAGGCTCGTTCATCAGCAGACTCGACGGCCTTCTTGTGGCGGACAACAGCGAGCTTTGCAGATTCCAAGCATTCAGAACGATCCTGGAGGCGAGCTTTCACGATGCGAGTCATGGTAATCGCTTCGTAGGTGTTCCGGCAAGCCTCTAGAAAGTTAATGAAGAGGGTGGGGAACGTCCGGTATTCCCTCTCCAAATTGGTGCTTTCGATCGAAGAGGCATTTATCGCCCCAAACAGACCGAAGGTCTCAGCTTCTACACCCAGATGATTGGTTGTGTAAACATAGCCTCGACCAACGAGATGATAAAGTCTCTCCCATTGGACCATAACTTCAGCCGAGAAGATGTGTGTGGGAAAATCGACCATTATCGTTGAAGTGTTAAAGAAGAGAATCAAGGCAAATGAAAGAATACGAAAGATAAGAGGAGAGAGGTGAAGCAGACAACTGGAACGCGAAGGTGATAATATGCTTCGAGTTAAATATTGATTTCACAGTAACAGTATCAATTAGTCAGATTTTCCTATCTACCATTCTCTGTCGGTATCACCCCCGTTGGCTCGAATCTGCTGCTCATCTGCAATCTCGGGCCAAGCAAATCCGACGTCTCTGCGAAAAATTTTGACGGGACGCCACCACTTTGAAAAAGAAAGAGGGAAAAGACGAGCCGAGTGTGAGATAAAGAAATTTTCAGCAGAAAAGAGGATAGGACTCGTCTTTATTGGAGGACTCACCAGCAAAATCGACGGTAGAGATAACGACAGGGGCCCCCTACCATGAAAAGATGAAGGAAGACGAGCCGAGCGAGAGATACGATGAAAAGTCGAGAAAGACAAAAATCTCAGAGGGAACGATGCGATTTCTGAATCCACGACTAATCTTAAAAAGAAGGCGTCCTTCTGACAGTCTTCATCCGTGCTCAAAAGGAGGAAGCCTTCAAGCATACACGGTCGTTCAAAAAAATTCAAATAGAATGAAAACATAAAGGAGATAAGCAAACCTTGAGAGATCAGTAACCAGTCAAAGATGTCTCAACCCAACACATCTGGAAGCTATAGTCGCTTGCTGAACATGGGAGACGAAGAGTGTGAGATCGTGTTCGACACTGAGACCACGGAACCTGACCCTTCCGCCGACGTCGTCCAAGATCTCAACACAAACTATGGCGATAACAACAACGGTCGAAGGAAGCATTACCGTCGCCATACTCAGCATCAAATTCAAAAGCTTAAAGATTTCTTCACAGAGTGCCCCATGCCAGACAACACATAAAGAATAGAACTAGGCTGAGAGTTAGGAATGGAACCTTCACAAGTCAAGTTTTGGTTTCAAAATAGGAGAACCCGAGTGAAAACTCGAGATGAACATCGTGAAGTCGAGTTTCTAAAAGCTAAAAATGAAAGGCTCCGAGCAGAGAACACGATGCATAGAGAGGCTTTTGACGCCGCCACCTGCCCTAACTATAGTGGCCTCCTGACCCTCGACGAAAGGTATCGTCTGAAGATCGAAGATGCTCATTTGAAAGGTGAGTTAGACCAGTTCCCGGCAGAATCAAGTTTTGTTGGAGAAGTATACGAGAAGACCGACCCTATGGAGTCAGTATTGATACCTTCCGAGGAAAAAGTGATGTATCCCCTCGAATCGAGTGGCATTGATGACGAGCTTACTGTCTTGATCAACCAATTTGACTTTGATGAAGCACTGGGGCTGTAATGTTCACACGGAGCATGTACTTCAAAGCCAGCTGAGCGTTGAAAAGCCTGTAAAGGAAGCAGAACAGACCTTGAATGAATGCCTGTGTTTCATTCCCCTTTGTGGGACATTTTCTATTTTTACAAATGTCCAGAAGTAACTCAAAAACAAAAAAAAAACAAAAAACAAAAAAAAGGGGTAGTAACTTTCCTTTCTCCTATTAAATGTTTGGATCTGTTTCTGAACCAAACTCGCGATAAATTAATTGCGAGTAAAAAGTCTGCGTAAGCTCGAGGGGTAACTCCGTATCGTTTCAATTTACCCTCACTTATTCCAGTTCTAAATTGAATCCCTTCCATTCTCAGGAATTTGCAAACTGTCCCGAGAACACAGTCATACCCGAATGCAAGGTTCTCTTGTTGAACAAAACCTGGGGCAAATCGATTCATGGACATTGCTACTGGATGGACGGTTTCAAAATAAGGAAAATGCGAACGATAGACCCAAATAATCTCAAAGATGGGTAATTTTGTATCGTTCCAATTTACCCATAATTGTCTCTTTGAATTGATTTATTCAATTCTTAACAGGGATGGTAAATTGTCTTGAAAAGCACAATGAAGTGGAAGTGCTTGATGCAATGCAACAAGACCACGTCATCTGAAGGATTAACACTTAAAAGAGAGCCCTCGTGGATGCCTAAGAAAGAAACAGGAATACTTGACGAACGAGACCGAAGTCAATACCTTGCCACAACATTGGCCTAATGGTGAAGTGTCCAACGAAAGTCGAGAGAAACTCAAACCAGCGAAGCTGGTAAAAGGATCGTGCAAGGTATTCAAGACGAAAGGTAAACCAGTATCGTTTCCAGTTTATCCCTTTCAATACTGGTTAACACGTCTCCTTTCCTTTTGATAGGATACATTTACACTAACATGTCGAAGGAGACAACCCCCAGGGGCAATTCAAATTCTCCCATTCTTGAGAATTTTATTCTATATTTGCATATTATGTAAACATGCGTGATGCTAAAAATTGTCACATCTACATTGTGTTTACACATGTCATGATTTATACATGACTATTCTGCATGTTTAATTTGCCAACCCTGACTTGGAGTATAAACTGCACATGATGCATCAAATGTGAAGAATGGGGCATGGCAGAATGATGAAAGGCAGGCCATTTCCATACACATCCCACATTTTAATCCACAATGAGTCGTGTGCTAAATAAGTTCCGCATTCCTCGAGGTAATGGGTTTTCTCGCAAAAGGTACGATAGCCGAAGGGAAGGAGGCGATCATTTCTCTATCCTAAACATTACAGGTGACCATTGACCACCCATTTGAGCGACGGTTTCATTTCGTAACCCATGTTAAGAATCACCCCATATTGGGGCCAAATGGAGGTAATTCCAGCAATAGCAGGAGGTAAATGTTTAGAAATTTTCTTGCTCGGACTAACATCAATTTTCGAGTGTTTCTTTGCTTTCAACCTCGCACGGTAATTCAAGTGCCTTAGGACGATGAAAAGCATTCGTTTCTCTATCTGATACACTTTTATCCTTTGCATCGCCCAATTGAGCCTGCATATTCGTCTCTTAAAACCTCGTCGATTGTTGACACTTGATTTTTAGCCAATTTTTATTTTTCGAAAAATTCTAAAAAATGAAAATAAAAAATGAAAAGACCTAAAAAAATTCAAAAAAATTCAAAAATTAAATTTCTAAAACTACGTCGTTTTTGAGTCAGGCTTAGAATAGTGGGCCTTGGGCCTGGGTAGTGGGCCGGGTCAAGCCGACCCGGTCCGTAAAACCAATAAGAATAAAAAATATATAAAACTATAATAAAAATTTCGGAAAATTAAATAAAAAATTTATTAAAATTAAAAAATTAGTACGGCGTTGTTTAGGGTTGATTTAGGTTTGGGCCTGCGGGCCGGGTCCTTGAATGGGCCGGGTCGACCCGATCTGGTCCGAAAAATTAGAAAATAATAACAAAAATATAATAAATAATAAACAAACAAATAAATAAATAATCGAATAAAAACACAAAATAGAATATAAAAATATGAAAGAAATAAATAAATATAAAAAAAATTCTAAAAAATCTTACAAAAATTTAGAAAATTCGGGAATTATAAGAAAATAAATAAAAAAAATCACAAAAAATCATAAAAATTTTAGAAAAATATTTAAAAAATTGTTAAAAAATAAGAAAATTTTAGAAAGAATAGGAAAAATATTAGAAAATAAAATAATAATAAAATTCCAAAAAATATAGGAAATATCCAAAAAAATAGGAAAAATCCCTAAAAATAAAAAAAAATTCAAAAATTCTAAAAAGAATAATAAAAAAAATCAGAAAATGTAGAAGACGCCCAAAAATAGGGAAAATTCGGAAAAATCACAAAAAATTCTAAAAAAGGCCAAAAATAGAAAAACCCTTAGAAAATCATATAAAACAAAAAAAATTCAAAAAAAATTCAAAAAATTCAAAAAAATTGAAAATACCTAAAAATTCCCAAAAATGCTGAAAGCTAAGAAAAAATCACACCCAATTAGTTTAACCCATTTTTGACCTCCCGGGCCTTAGGAAATTACCATTTTACCCCTCCGGCCGACCTGAACCTTTTTTTTCCGAATCACCCCAGAACTTGGTAGGCATTTTTCCTAAGTTTCTGAGACTCCCCTAGGCTTGTTTTGACTTGATCTAATTTCTCTTTGAATTGACTTGCGCATTTATGATTTGTGATTGATAGGACAGATTTCCCTATTGACATGAACCCACCAGACTTTTAGGACTCTCCTTACCCAGAGAATGCCTGCATGAACCCTCTTGATTAGGAAATCACTCGGCTTAGGTACCGAAAGGGCGTCGATAGCAATATCAGCGTAACAAAGTCCCCGAATCTAGATCTCTGATTTTCGTAGGATCGAACGACCTCTCCCAATCGTTCGATAGGGTTTCCAGTCATACCCTCCAATAAATGATTGGTGGCGACTCCAATGGCATGCACACCATTCACATGTCACCCGACCACACTAAGGTCGACCTCGACTTGAATACCCCTGACGCGATTCGGTATGGGCCTGGGAGGGCCCGAACTGAGCCCACCTTAAAATGGGCCTAGCAATCCATTAACCCCCTCGGGATCCGGAAATCTCGGGAGGGTCGCGACATCGATGATCATTGCTCATTCCAAGATGGCGCCATCTCAAAGCAGAAGAACTCAGAAGGAGTAGCTTTACATGGAGTTCCCAAGTCAATTCTTCAAGTGTGTTAGATCTCTGGTATACATGTATATACGGCACAATCTTTGGAAATTCTTTGCTCTAAACAGAACTGAAAAGACAAAAGGCAAAGGGCAGGACCAAAAGAGCCAGTCCCGAGCATGAAAAGCAAAGTGCCAGTCAAAAGCAGAGCCTATGCCCAATCAAATCAATGTTCATTGAACTTTACATGAACATTTTGTAAACTCAATGAAAACATGTTGTCTCTTTTTGTAAATCCCTAATGGGATCTGGTTGCAAAAGAAAACTCTCCGAAGGAGTCAAATTGCAAAATATGCTCAATTGAAGTTTATACCGTTCGGAAGCGATGACAGTATCAGCAGAAGTTCACACCTTCCTCATTCAACGATGGTGTTCTTTGAAGACTACTCTAGAGGGCCGAGACTGGTGATAAAGATGCAATGATCACCAACGTCAAACCCACCTTATATATTTTCTAGGCCAAAATAAGCCTTTTACTTCCTTGGTCCCCAATCCTAACCTACGTTACAACCTGTGAAAGTCTTTTCAGATTAAGGCGCTTGAGTTAACGTAGAATTGAATTATTTTAAGCATCGCTCGAAAATGTACGAGCAAGATTATTTCTCTCTCATTTTTGCAGGGTTCTTGACTTGTAAACTCGGAGCAGATGATGAAGACTTTTTTGTCAATGGCCTTGGCTCAAAAGAGTCCCCTTTGGTAAACGTTTGACCCAGCCTACATTATGGTCCTAATCAAAACCTCCAGATCGGCTTAATCGTACCAATTGTGAGATTACTCAGACCCTTACAGAATGCGATGATGGTAAGATTGAGTGATTTCTTTTCAATCCTGCAATCATGATAAACAGCCTTTCTCTAGAGTGAGAGAAAGCCCTTTCGGACTGAAGTCCCCCATTTAGATTACATTCGAGGTGTTCATACTATGATAACCTCCTTGAATAGAATTGGTAATGCAAACTTGACAGAATAGTTATGCATGATCCACATTTTGATTGATGGCATCATGAGTTATTACACAGATTGCTTCAAATCATTGCAAATTTAGCTGAATAGTTTTGCATGAACCGATGAACTCATTGATGAAAATGCTTACACATGTTACCTCTGACACGGCCTGACAAGTAACACGTTCCCGATATTCGAGTTACCTTCCAAGGTCTCGAAATTCATTCGGCAATTATTGAATGAACAAGCCTAGTTATTGAGAAACCACCAGGCGTTTCTCCCAAATCCTCAGGTAAATATATCTTCAACCTGAACCTTTCAAGAGAATGAATTCTGACGATTGTCAAGGTGCTCGAATCCATTACGGCACATACAGGTATCCACCTTCTTCAATTAAGCATGATTCGTCTCAAAAACGGAAATGTTCGAGACCTTTTGATCTCTGCCTCTTTGGTTTATTCCTAAAGCGACAGGAGAATATAATTTGGGTTTGAGCTTCTGCAGGATTTCTGGTCTCCCCAGATTTCAGAATGGCACCCTTCAAGGTAAGTTAAATCGGGTTTGAACTTCTGCAGGATTCTTAGTCTCCCCAGATCCCAAATTGGCACCCAAAAATTATTTTTTCAATTAATACCTCTTCTGTCTACCCAAAGGTGACATTTAGGTAATTCTTGGTGACTCCTATCATCGGACGACCCATTTCCAAAGTCTTTCCTACAGGCGCAAAGTCCTTGTTACAGGCACCAAAGTCCTTCCTACAGGCACCAAGTCCTACAGGCACCAAAGTCCTTCCTACAGGCATCAAAGTCCTTTTTATAGGCATTCCAGCGGTAGATCCCATATCGGGTGAACCGTTTATAAAAGTCCTTCCTACAGGCACGAAGTCTTTCTTACAGGCATTTTCTTTGGTGGACCCTACATCGGGTAAACCACTTAGTAGAACCCTTTAACTAGGAATTCTATCATGGTACGACCCACCATAAGAGTCAAAATGCAGGCGAATCCTCTGAATAGGATAGATCACCACTAGATTCCTTTCATTAGGAACTCTGCCATGGATTGACCTACCATACGCGTCAAAGCTTATCCTCCTCAGAGTATCCGTAGAATGAATCGTTGGGTGCCTGTTCAAAGCGCATTCATGTCAGACCACAGCTATACGAGTCTTCAACTCATCGTTGACCTAAGGAAGCTTGGAAATCAATGGAATTGTCAGCATTATGAGGTATCTGGTGAAACAGGTATTTCATATGCGATCCGTGTGCAGGTTTCTCTAATCCATTTCTTTGGAGTATAGAAGTCTTGACATATGTTATTTATAGTTCTGCATGTTATTTATCACTTCACCTGTATAGAAAATGGGATCAAAATCTCGCAAAAAAAAAAAAAATTCATTCATCTGCGTTGTCAAAATTTAGGTTCAATTTGGTCTTTGAGCGAAACCTCTATGAGGGGCAACTGTTGATACCTAAATTTTCAATTTCTCATTTAGTCATTTTTCATAAAAAATTTTAGAGACTAACTTTAGTCTCTAACCAAAAACATTTAAATCACTTTTAGTGTATTTTCGTGTGCATTAATTTAATTCTCTACATGTCGAAGCATCTTTTGCAAGTGTTTTCTAATTCACCTTTCCAAGCTCGGACTACTTTGCTACCTGAACTATGGGAATCTATTCTATCCTGACCTTTCACGTTTGAAGCTTCTTGACGAAGTGCATAATGAAATTTTTGATTCGGGAGTTCCAGTTTAATGGTTCACGTGGTCATTCTACCGAAGCACCACCAAGCTACCCACCTAGAGTTCAATCTGAAAACACTAGCTCTTCTCATTCGGCTCTTGTTAGTGATTATGGAACAGCTGCTCTAATTAATGCCTACGTAATATAATCCCTGGAGAAAAACTTCTTCAACAGATATAGATCTGGAACTCTCCTTTGCTGAGGAGCATGCTAATGAAGAGATGTAATTTGATTGGCTTAGGCATTTAATCGAAAGTATTCAGACTGATGGAGCCGACTCATTTTCTACTGAATTTAATATAGAGTTGTGCTTACGCGCTGACCAGATGATAGACTCCATCAAGAAGCACTTCCAGAGGTGAAGCACGTGTACCATACACAATGGACAAGAGTACAATGGGTTTTTGAAGATCGAATATGGTTGAACAAGTGGAGAAATTCTTGTCTTTCTCCTGAGGGCAGATTGAAGGCTTTGCTGACCATCCCTCATTAAAAATCTTTCGTGAATATAATAAGCCAAGAAAAGGCAGGACAACCCATCATCAGACGTCCACCGAAAGTGGAGAAAGGGGAAAAAGCAGGAACCTGGTGGAAGACAATCCCAAGTGGGATTTCGGTGGGCTCACAAGTGGGGGACATGGCCATGATTATTAAAAAAAGGAAGAGAGAAGATGATGCTTTCGGTAGAGGAATGATGGAACAAAAGAGAGTGGAAGGAGCACTAAAACAAAAGGGTAGAGAGAGTTCATGAGGTGCAGAGAACGGAGAGAACTCCTCACGATGATCGGGGCCCTTCTTCACAAAGGCTGGACCATCTGGCGCCTCATAATCTCACCAGCAGGGAGTAGCCAAGGACTCCAAGTCATCACCGAGACGAATAGACCCCTCGACGCTCCAAGCTTTGTTGTTGTTTTATTTGTTGGATCAATGAAGTTTCTCTCTAATTCTCACGTGTTTTTTTTTTATAGTTTATAGGTGGCTGGTCACAATCCAGAAGTCCAAGAGCGCTGGGAAAGTTTCAATGGTCTCAGGACTACTTCCATTTCAATGAGCTGGGAAGCGGAGTCTTACTTGGTCTTCTTTAGATCCGTCATCTCCTTCTTCCTGGTCGTGGACTTCTTCATCGATGGCGATGGCGACACAGGCACTCAAGCAGCATGGCTCTGACTCGGACGCGTAGCGATGACGGTCCGACCGATGCATAGTCGCGCGGACGATGGCAACAGCTCATAAGCAACTTCGGCCGGTAGACGAGGCTCACGGATTCATGAGCGATGACAAGTACGGCGGCGCGACACGAAGGCAGCAGCAATGTAGACGGCCAGCTACGGCTACGAGGCGATCCACAGGGAGGGAAGGGGCAATCTTACACCCTCTTGGGTTAATGCATGAAACCACTGTGACTGCCCTGGCTGATGGATTTCTCTTTACAAGACTTATTTGCCGGAAAGTGACCGGCTTGGTAAGCTCAACCTCAGAGAGACATCTGAGTTCGTCAAGTCATCCCCTGTTGTGGGAACCATGAGCTATAACAACAGCAGCAACAACCCAACAGAGGGTGGGGGCGTTTTTGAGGCTTCAGCACAGGGGAAGAGATCATGGTGGAGAGGAGATCTTGACTTCTCGGCCATGGAGGCAGCGGCTGAGCCCAATAAAAAAGAAGTGGTGATGGCTTCTCGTCTTGGCGGAGTCGGTACTAGCACTCACCACTTTACTTGTTTTCTTTGTCGTCTTCACTTCCGCTGTTGCTTCTGATCCTTCTCGTTCTTTTTTGCCCTAGCCCATGTCAAGAAAGAGCTTCGGGTCTTCGTCGAGACCAAGTTGGATAGTGAAATAAAATCTTGGCTAGCATTTCCTGCTCAGAAGGTCGTTGAAGTCAATACTTTAGCCAAGGCATTAGCTAGATAAAAGGAGGAGGCATTCTTCTCACCTAAAAGACTACTGCTGCTTTGAAGGGGTTTGAGCATCGTCGTGCCACGACTACCATGAAGCTCAGAACGTGAGAATCCACAAAAAGGGTTCTCGTGGCACTAAGAGAGAGACGCAAAGAAGAGGAGCAAGAAGAAGAAGCGCGGAGGCAGCAAGAGTAAGATGACGGTCGAGCAGGTGGTCGCCTTCAAATCCGTGAGAGAGTGGGTCTTCCTGGATTCTCAGTCGTCATTTTCGTTGAGCGAGTGGGTCGATGATATCAGGATTCAGATGATATTGGGACAGACTTGGTGAACACTTAGAATGGAGTTCCTATGGAAATATATGCATTGGCTGGATCTGTTGTTGATTCTATTTTCGCTAACTTCGCTGTCCTATATGAAAATGTGGCAAAAGAGTGCGTAGTTCATATAGTGATGCTATTCTGTTGAAAGATTGGCCTTTGGCTTGGAGTTGCTCTCCCATTTTGACTAGACAAAGTTTCATTCCACCTGAATACTCTTGGGGATCACTTTACCTAAAAAGCCCTCCAATGTTTCTCGAGAGTTCTGAGACATTTGCAGGTTATCAGAAGAAATGGAGGTGCAAACACACTTGTTCACAGGCCAATAGCATCTGGTATGATGACAGTTAACGATGCAACCCTAGTAATTCTAAAATTCCTGGATAAGCTTCTTAAAGACTTGGGACTTCAAGACATGCTCTCGGTTCCATCAGCAAAAGGTTTTCTCTCAGATCTCCAGAAAACTTGTGAATATCAGCGTCTAAATCCAAATGAAGTTTGTGCTGTGATGGGAATTTTGTATTTCTTCTCTGATGGGATTGGTGATGCGAACGTCACTGATGGCATTGCATTGAAATCAGATGTTGTAGTCCCTGACGATGGCTGCAGACTCGTGTACGCACAATCATGTGTATACATCGATTCTCATGGCCCCCAAATCGTCAAGTACATTGATACTTCAAAGTTAAGATTTGTTCATCCTCATATTCCCCACAAGATATGTGAAGCCCTTGATATCCGAGAACAGTCTGATGTTGTTATGGAGGAACTCTGTCATAGAGAGTAGTTGCCAACTTTGGATTGCACAGTTTATTATCTGGGTGACGAGGTGAGTAAATCTGCTCAGCTATGGAATGAGCAGAGGAACTTAATCTCGGAGGATGCACTTCATGGTTTTCTTCTTCCTTAATGGAGAGAAAAGCGAGAGCGCTGTTGACCACTAGATCCAAGTGCTGGTTGGTAACTGAGAATGGCGAGGCTCTGTGGAGTAAAGTTTCCATCGGACCAGGTGGACTACCTCGTGCCGGTGAGCTCGCAGGTGCGAAGATATATAAACGAGACCGCGAGGAGATCGCGTTCGCTGTCGCTTTGACGAAGGCTCGATCTCGTCTTCACGATCCCAGTCTGGTCCTCCACTTGCGACTCGTGTAATGGTGCTGAACCAGACGCGTGCCTGCTCGCCGACGCTGTTGATGACTTAAGTCCTACTACTGGGAACCTCAGAAGAAAGCAATGCCGTGTAAAAGATATGGGAGTCTTCAAGCCAGAAAAAGAAGTCAAGTCTAGACTTCGTGAATTGGCTATTTACTTGAGAAATAAGCGTAGTCCACCCTTGACATCACTGATTTAAAAAAAAAAAAAGCAAGGGGTCAAAGAGGAAGAGAAGAACATCCCTCCACTAATTTTCCCTCACGTTTTGTCAGCATCCTTCGAGGGACTCAAGCAACATCACCACACTTTCAACAATACTGGTGGTTGGCTCCAATCAGTGGAGGCGTTGATTTGAAGAGAAGAGATGGACTCAGTGAACCGGGGGGGTGAAAACTGCAAGAAGCTGTGGCTGAAGAGAGGAATCCAAGACTCGCGGGGGGGCGAGCTCCATCAAAAAAAAAAGAAAAAAAAGGAGGAGGGGTATGGGCCTTCTACAGGGGCTTGACCGACGATGGGGGGAGGTGAACGAGGTGGAGGGTCCTCGTCTTCATCACAAAACTCACCATCATCATTCAGGAGGCGGGATCTTGACTTTGGTCAGAAGGCTAGGCCATACGAGAGAGGTTGCGAGACAGACTTGTGGCATGAGGTTCTAGGTTGGATAACCAAGACGCAATAGGTGCTGCAATAGTGGGATGCTGGCAGATCCCAAGGATGCTCTTCTTGGAAGAAGATGAAGATGAGGATCTTCATCCCAGAATGACTAAGTTCTGGACTCTTTGGAGTGCAAGTTGACAGCTCTTCGATGGCGTGAGTTCGGTTGTTGGTTCCTCCACCAAAGTTTTTGTCTCAGTTTGATGTTGATACCTGTCAAATAAGAACGAGATACTATATCGCTTCAAGTTCTGTCGTGAAAATGACACCGAACCAATGGTGTGCGCCTCGCATGCATGCGTGCGTGCTTGTGTTGTGAAATATGGGGTGGAAGACGTCTCGGCCGAGGGACCCTGAAGATGCAGCAAGAGTTCCTGCCCCTGGAGACAGCTCATCGACTAAAATGTGCCAGCGGGTGGACGTACCAAATGGTTTTACCATGCACAACCGGGGACATCTACTCGCAAAAAGAGTTGGTTGCAAGAGGGACTTTGGAAGTGGAACAGGCTCTCCACTTCTCATATTGTCAACCCAACATTTGACTACGTACCACCAAATCCGGTCAGTCAGGTAAGCATCCGTGACTTCGCTTGATGCTTTATTTGTAGTTTTTGCGCTAGAATTGGCTAGGATGAAACTTCGCCGGAGGATAGCTTCGGCCGGAGGGTGGATAGTTCTAGGTTTGTTCTTGCTATTAAGTTGATGTATGTTGATGAGGTAATCTTGAGGAGTAGTTTGGGATCAAAATAGGCAAGAAATGGCGAGTTTTGACGTCGGTTTGAGTTTGCCAACGAGCCTCCGGTGATTTTGGCCGGAGTAGAGGGTCTCCAGTCATCTTCTCCGACGGATATGTGCAGCTCGGATATAACGGCTTTTAAAAATAAACTGAAAGTAAAAAGGATCGGACGGCCAAAATTTTCCACATGCGAAATCATGAATTTTTTGAAATAAAAAATGATTTGCTGAATATTAAATGGATTTTCTGAACAAATAAATAACAATTGATCGGACGGTGAAAATTCGCCACGTGTCGAGATCTCCATAAATCTTTTGGATGTGAAAATATTTCGAAAAAAATTAAATTACTTTTTTTGATCTAGTGGATAATATTTGGCCACGCGTCACATATCAACCATCCATCCTTTTTCTAAAAATATTAAAAATCATTTCTCTGACCGAGCGGTACATTTTGCCACGTGGCATAATCTGGGACGTCATTCTTAAAAAGGCGAAAAAATCAGTAAAAATTCAAAAAAAAATCCAAAAATTAGGAAACGGGCCATTTTGACTGGCCAATCCTATTTTTGACGATTTCCCTTCCTGATTTTTTCAAAAATGATGATTTTTCCCCTCATGGGCAAATCGTCTTGAAAAATTCCAGAAATTCAGAAAAATTCTCAGAAATTGTGGGAAAGAAGGAATGACCACATTTAACTGGTTTGACCTGTTTCCAATTCCAGAATTTTGAAAAATGACCATTTTACCCTTCTAGTCAGTTTGACTCAAACTTTTGCCCAATCATCCCAAATGATATCCATGAAATTAAGGTACCGAAAGGGCATTAGTTTTAATTAACTAGTGTAACCCAGTCCCCGAACTCATAATCTCTGGTTCGTAGAAGTAATTTAGTTCTCCCGCTAATTTATTTAGGTTTCTAATCGACCTACCAAAAATTATGAGTGGTGACTCCAAATTCTAAAATCATTTGAACAAAAACCAAAGTCACGATTCGGTAGGGCTTGGGAGAGTCCGTATTAGGTTAGTCAAATCTAATTAACCTGGTAATCCATTACCCTGGGAAATTTTCGAAACAATTTTCCAGGTCGCGACAGCAAGTGCTCGTAATATTGTGAGAAAAAAGGAAAGCTTTCGAAAGAAAATAAAATCCTCTTGATTGCTCCACCAAATCCTCATCCATATATAGCTTTTACATATTCTTAAGGATTCTCTTTGGGACAATATAAAAGAGAAGAAAAGCTTAGAAAATGGGTGGGGGGCTCAGAAAATTCTGAAGTTTTTCTGGAGAGAAAACTTGAGAACGAGGGAGAGAGTCCTTGGCGGTCCTAGCCTTCCACAATTGCCGTCATTGCGTGGCTGCCCTCCATGGGGTTTTGTGTTACCTCCGTTGGCGAGCCATCAAGGCGACAGTTTGTTGCTCCATTGTCCTGTATCACGAGGCAACCATTGCTGACTTGAGACCCGTGAATTTGTACCTTTTTGCCGAAAGTCTTTCCTCAAAAGTGCAACACAACGAAAGAGAGAGAAGGAGGAGAGAGTAGGGGTGAGCGGTTCCAGGTTCCGGGTAGGTTCCACCTGGAACCTGGAACCTACCCGCTAGTACAGGTTCCTAATTTTTTGGAACCTAGAACCTACCCTTCAAACCGCGGAACCTAGAACCTACCCTGTTACAGGTTCCAGGGTCCGGTTCCAGGGTACCCGAGAACCTATCGATCAATGGAGAGGCTTGTTATTTAAAAAAAAAAAGGCTTTTAATGAAGTTGGGATACGCGAGAAACAGGATGCAGTCCTAAGAAATTTTGCAGGGTAGCTACATTTTTCACACGCTCTCTTTCAAGCAATCATTCTCAAGTAGGGGTGAGCAGTTTCAGGTTTCACTTTGAATCTAAAACCTACATATCAGAACAGGTTCTTCATTTTTCGCTCCAAATTATATAGTCATCATTGGACGCCATAGAACATTATATGATTGTATGAAGATATATATATATATATAAAAATAAAAAATTTATGTTGGGATCCAGGGTACAGGTTCCAGGTTCCAGGTTCCAAGTGGTGGAACCTGGAACCTACCCGCTAGAACAGGTTCCTCAATTTTTGGAACCTAGAACCTACCCTACATACCTTGGAACCTGGAACCAGACAGGTTCCTACAGGTTCCGGTTCCAGGTTCTCGGTTCTACCCTAGAACCATGCTCAGCCCTAGGAGAGAGTGTGTGCAAAAGGCCATTCCTCTGAAGTGATCTTGCAGACTCCAACGCCAAGCTCGACGACTAACACTTCCGCACTTCCTAACCAACGACGTCAATTCCCTGACATCTTCAGGCTTTTGTGGTTGCACAAGTCAAAATGCTCTCAGTCAGCTAAGCACCCACACATAAGTATATTGGTAGAAGATGGATGCTTTCACGTATTGCACGAAGAGCATCCACTCACTTTAACTTGCAAAAGTCAATACGATGAGGTAAGAGGTCCAAATTCAAACGCAACGCTCCCAATTTTTTCAAGTAGGTTATTCGAGCATCGCACGAGGAACATCCCATCGTAAGGCCACTGATTGAAGGAGCCCTTTTCGCCAATCCGCGGGGGTCAAACTTTAAGCTGTAATTTTTGGAACAAATTTCAAATTAGGAAAACAATCTTTGGGCAACTAAGGTAATTTTCCTTATCTTGAAATTTGGATATTCACTTTCCTTGATTGAAAAATTATGCATGTTTTAAACATATTTGCATATCTTGGAAATCGCATTGCGAGTTAGAATATTTAATTACCTTAATTGGAAAATTTGCTTGTCAAGTTCGAAAATTGAAAATTCTGAATATATCTCACAAGTATATCTTTGGTTTGAATTGAAAAGATTATGATTCGATGTGTATATTTTGGAATCTTTGTCATAATCTTGTGATAATTAAAATTCTCTGAAGATACTTAAAGATATCTAAAAATATTTCAAGATGTGATTGATTAGGAAACTCCCTAATCCGCAACCGCATATATGGAAATAAGTCGATCTATCATGCTTTAGATAGAATTATTTCCATAGCGAGTATTTTGAATTTTAGGATTGATCTATCAGACTTTAAATCGAAATTTAATTCGAAAGAAATAACGGTAATTATCTTTTAATTTTTGCAATTTGAATTTTAAATTTCATCCATGAAAAAAAAAACAAAAATCCTTAAAAAAATCCTAAAAAATTGCACGTTTGAATTTCAAGTGAGAATCCATCAAAATTGCCAAATTAAATATTTTTTTCTTGAAATTGGTACCGAAATGGCATTAGTTGAAAAATTAATGTAACCAAGTCTCGAACTTAAAATCTTTGGTTCGTAGAAGCAATTTAGTTCTCACACTAATTTACTTAGGTTTTTAATCGACCTACCAAAAAATGATTAGTGGCGACTCCTATTAAAAATCTTTTGCGTTTAAATATTGAATCTAAGTTGCGAATTAGTAGAGCTTGGGAGAGCTCGAGCTAGGTTAGTTAAGTCACTTAATTAATTTGGTAATCCATTAACTTAAGAATTGAAAAATCTGAATTTTTAGGTCACGACAGATTGGAGACTCCGCTAGGGACTAACTTGAATTTTTCGAAATTTAAGGAGGACTTAGGCCAGAAAATTTTGCGGAAAAATTACTTGATTCGGCAATTTTGATTGAATTCACATTTTTATGTGTTAAATAGTTTTGTAGAATGGGAGTTATAAGAAGAGGAGTCTGTGGCTAACCCTTTGTTTTGTAGGATTGGTCAAAAGGAAATTTGATTTTTAATTCTTTGAATTATTGGAGCGCTGATTGATTTAAAATGTTGTGCATGTTTTTAGTGTAATTGCACTACACCACATTCGACTCGTGACCGAACCCGGGTCATACCGATAGTTTTAGGATAGTATTTAAGTGGTTCTTTAACCTTAGCGGTAAGGCTTCGCTAAAGGTTATCCCATTTGGATCCCGAACTTCTCCAAAAAATGGCTCAAGGGTCGCATGAGGCTGTGATGCATGGGCGTTATCCTTGTCGACTGAACCAAGTCGAAATGATTGGACCCGACTAGTCATGACTATGTGTGCAAGGCAGTGACTAGTCATGATGAACGTGCACGAGGCCGCGACATGTCGTTCCGTCCATTATTTCACTTTGCTAAAGGAACTAAAATTGAATCCACGATTCATGTGCATGTCTTTGTGATTGACATTCTCTCTCTAAGGGCGGTAATTTCTTGAACTTTATCTCAGTTTTCCTTACTCTATTTTGGATCGGCCATGATCTAGGTTGAGTCATTTGGCACGTGATTTATTTACGAATGGGTCGCAACAATATCAGTTTTGTGCCGACTCTAAAGTTAGAGCTCAAGAAGCCATGGGGACAGTTGAAGCCAAATGGCCAGCAGTTTGTGCTCAAGCACATTGGATTCATGTTGCCAATCCTTGATATTGATGTTCAGAGCGGAATCATGCATGCACTTGCTCATTTCTAGTACCCTGAGACGACCACCTTCGTGTTAGGTAAGTTCGAGCTCGCACCTATTTTGGAAGAATACAGTTTTGCCATTGGAAAGCCAGTTGAGATTGATATAATTGAACCGCCCATTCAAGTTGATCCTATGGTAGTGCCTACTAAATTTTTAAAGCTAAGTAGAAAGAAGTTGAAAAAGGTCCTAAAAGGTAATTGTCAAGCATGCCCATTATCTTTCCTCATTAAATGTTTTGAAAAAAAACTCCGACCACGTCAGATCTAGGATCTTCATCTTGCCTTTTTTGGACTTGTCATTTTTCCATTTTGTCAAAATGCTATTGATCCTGTGATAGCTTGGACGGTTAAATAAATATGTTGTAGAGTTTGTTTTATAAATACTATTCTAGCTGAAAGTTTTATTTCATTAACACGTTTCAAAGAAAAAAAAACAAGATTTTTTGAGCCCCCATTGAACTTTTACAAATCTGGTCTTTCTCAAACCTTTTTCAATTTGGGGAAAACATGATCGTATTTGAAATAAGCATGACTGATAATCCTATTTCAAGGTTTATAGAAATACAAGATCAAACTAAAAGTTTGCACTATACACAATGGGTCAATTTGTTCAAGGATCGAAACTCTAAGATTTTCCTTTGGCAAGCCATATGGTTTCGAGTAACTGAGGCTCGACTTTACCATGACGATCAAAAGCCCGTACCTTTGATGGGCATCTATGGAGCAACCAAATATCAACCTTTGCAAGTAGCATGTCAGTTTCGGGTTCTACAGGACATTCCACCTCCGCTTGGGCCTAATGAATTCTGGGTTTGGTTCGAGAAAGGAGAGAACTACAGAGCTGAGCTTAGATGCCATTCTGAGGCATGGCAGAAGTGTTTCAACCACAAACTAAGTTAGCCTACAGACGAGCCCACTAGAAAGATGAAGAGGCACTTCGCAACAGCTCGCTATATTCAGCACCACATCATTCCTACAGAGATACTCCCAAAGATCCCGATCGTGATAGAGCAGCATACCCGTCAAACCCAGATCAAAGTTAGTGAAGAAAAGGCGTTGAAGGCTCAAAGACAAGCGGATGCTTTGGCTAAGGAGAATGCACAATTACGACCTGCGTTGAAGGCCCATTCGTCTATAGATCATGTCGCCTCTAAGAAAAGAAAGATAGTTTGATGTCATTGTCGCTACCCGAAAGAATTTTTCGATCGGTGGAAAAATTTCGGGTTAACGGATTATCCAGTTAATTAGATTAACTAACCTAACGCGGACCCTCCCAAGCCATATCGAATCGCAACTTTGGTTTTTGTTTAAATGATTTTAAAAATTGGAGTCATCACTAATCATTTTTGGTAGGTCGATTAGAAACCTAAATAAATTAGCGGGAGAACTAATTTATTTCTACGAACTAGAGAAAATGAGTTCGGGGACTTGGTTACGTTAGATTACTCTAACGCCCTTTCGGTACCAATTTCATGAAAAATCATTTGGGGTGACTCAAAAAGATTTGAATCAAACTGATCAGAAGGGTAAAATGGTCATTTTGAAAAGATTAGGAAGGAAATTCATCAAAAATAGGATTGGCCAGTCGAAATGGCCCGTTTCCTAATTTTTGAGATTTTTCGGAATTTTCCGGGACAATTTACCCATGAGGGGTAAAATCGTCATTTTGAAAGGATCGGGAAGGAAATTCATCAAAAATAAGATTGGTCAGTCGAAATGGTCCGTTTCCTAATTTCTGAGATTTTTCTTTTGAATTTTTTTTAATACGCATGAACTATGCTATGTGAAATGCACATGAATGACATTTTTCTTTTGGTATTTTCAAAGCATTAAAAATTCCCTGAAGCGGAAAGAGAGAGTGAGCTAACGACTTTTGTGCAGTGTTATGACCTCCAACAGGTGGCTCGACCTACTCATTCTAGGGCTTGATGATAATTAAAATACATAAATTAAATTGCATGGAATTAAATTGTAATAAATAAAGAACCTCCAACAAAGGGCTCGACCTTGGCTCGGCCTACCCATTATGGGCTTTTGAGAAAAATCAAAATATGAAAGTTGTAGAATGGGCTTTTAATTAGTGGACTGAAAATTTTTGGGCATCAATTCGCATTTTTGATGACTCATTTATCCTTAAAGTAAAAATTGGACAAATCAGTTTTTTGAGGAAAATTATTAGAAAGAAGTATTAAAATGTACTAATCCATGAGGAATCTTTTCAATCTCAAAAAATGAAAATTGTTCATCATTGTCTTAACTATCAGCTTGAAAAGTTTGGCATTTTTTTTAAATACTGTGAGAATTGATACGAATTTTCTCGTAAAAGCCGACGAAATCAGAATTTGCACGAATCAATCTTTCGTTCATGTTGGCTCCGTTTTTGGGTCTATAGGGTTGTCATGGACCGACTCGTCATTTTCATCCATCATACTCACTTGTATTGTTACTTTTTGTAGGTAGCTTATCACGGATCCTCACATGACCCTTACCTTACCTGATCAAGGATAAGGAAGATGACTGACAAGGCTGAAATTGTAGTCATTATGAAATAGAGGATTGAGGAACTTCAAGAGATAATACACACCTGGGATGCCATAGTGGATGAAATGATTAATATCATGGAACGTGTTGTTCATTTTCTTGAGCATCAACCTGAGACAATTCAACCTCTCTCAATGCATAACGCCAATCGTTGTGTCATGCCTCATTAGGGTCAAGCAACTCAAGATCAACCACTTGTCCAGAGGGGAAACTAATTCACTCCGCTCCCATTGCCAGTGCCTGAGATTTGGGCCATTTTGCTGAAGCATAGGTTGCTCCAAAGGGAACGTAGATTCCCTAATCTCAGAGATTTGGTCAATTATGACCCCAACAAGACTTGTGACTTCCACTTTGGGGAAGTTGACCACTATCTGAAGGGTTATTATCAGCTGAGATGCCGCATTCAAGATTTCATCGATACCGGCTACCTTATTCCTCTTCCCCAAGAATTCGACATAACTGAAGACTTTGGTGAACATGGCCAACTATGCTGAAAGGAAAAGAATTTACTTTACTCCCCGCCGCAATGTCCATCATCTGGCCGATACTCTTAAAGAAGAGCTTGTTTTAGCGAGAACAAGCTTTCCCTTGGATTGAAAGCACCCGCAATTTTGACTTAGCCAAGTTCTGCGATTTCCATTATGGTCAAGAGGGCCACTCTCTTGAGAAATGCGTCACATTACGATTTTTGATCCAAGATATGATCGATGCTGGCAATCTCATGTTCCGTGCATGGAAGTATTGTGGTGGAGATCGAGATATGTTGGTAGTCCTGAGTATGCGTTTGGAATATCCTCATATGTTCAAGACGGAATACTCCTGCGGAATCATCCTTTTCCTCGAGGTGTTACCTAGAACACATGGGATGATTAGCCAGACTAGAAATCAAGGGAGCTCATCACTGAGGAAGTGGACGCAGACCCAAATTAGTAACCCTTTTAATTTTATGCAATCCTTTACATGGGATCTTTCCTGCTTTTTAGGTGTCTAGGTTGCATTTTCAATTTTTAGGATTTATTTTTAGAGTCAAGCTCCTCATCATTGAGGAAAACATTTGCATTTTCTTTTCAATAAGATGTAATCCAATGGATTCATTATCAATAAAATTACAGAAGTTATTATTATTATTTTGAAATCTTGTTGAGGCATACCAAACCAACCCGATGACGATAACCAACAATTGAAAAATATGTCATCCATGGTAAGCACTGAGGGTTGGGCTTCTCAAGAATTCTTCTTCCTAGGTTTTCAAAAACAAAAGACTTTTCAAGAAAAATCTTCGAAAATGGCTAGCATGCAGTTTAACCCTAGTTGTTTGCTGATCCATCTATTATACATTTCATGATCAATTTAGGGGCAAAGGCGGACATTCTTACTCCAGCTATACATCAACTTGATCGATCCTTGAACAACTCTGCATAATCTCTACATGAGTTTTGGACCCCATAGCTCACAGTTAAGCAAGAAGACTTGGTTGATCCCGTACCAGCTTATACATTAGGAGTAAGTGTCGGATGGAATGTTTGCCAAAGCCTGTAACTAAATTATTGCTATTTATCATACCTAGGAGGCAACCCTAAATCTCTGCAAAGCTATGGCCACCAAATTCGGTCTATTCTGATAGCAGATGGAGCAAAATAACAGTGAGCACAAACTTGAGAAAGGGAGTATGTTTTTTGTTTGTTTCATGCCATTTTCAAGATGATGCTCAATTTTTCTTCTTGTAGGAGCGTATGACCGGTATGACAGTTGTCTCCAACAGATAACTAGCACATCTCGAGTCCTTACCTGATTTATTTCACACACGTTTCTCCTTGTGCGAGGGCAAAAGTCAGGAATAAGTCTTTCCTAATCCAAGGATTAAGCTCTCAAACTTGGTAAATCATATGCAGGGGGCAATCTATAGTCCCCCATTAGTGGGAATTTTCTTGCAAATTTGAACATACTTACATAGTTCATTTCTTAAGAATATGCACGAGTCTTTCATAAAATTACGCAAGTCATTGCTACATTTTGCATGCTCAAAAGGTACTCATATATTGTAAAATTTCATACATGGTTTTGTCTGTGTTGCTGATCTTCAATGGGGGAGAGTTTTAATTAGGCAATCTGTTTCATTTTATGAAAATGATCATGTTGAATGAGGAATGCAAGGACGACGAAAGGCAAGCCATTTCCATACACGTCATGTATATTCATCCCTAGTGCAAATTGAGTGAAAAATTCCGTGCTGACAAGGTAAAGGGTTATCTCGCGAAAAGTATGGCAACCAAAATGATGAGAGGCATTTATTTCCTCTATCATACACACTACAGGTTATTCTTTGTTTAATCCCATTGAGCGAAAGTTCATTTCTTACTCCTATCAGAAACAACCCCACACTGAGGTAATTACCAGAAAGTTCAAATGATTAGAATTTTCTTACTTTCCCTTACATCAATTTTCGAGTATATTTATTGCATGCAAATTTTGTGTTAACTCGAATGTTTTAGACATGACGAAGAGCATTTCCTTTCTATATCCCTACACACCATACCATTTGCTTACGTAAGTTGAGCGGTGAATCCATTTCATAACCTAATTGGTGATCATCCCTATGGAAAATCAAAAAGATCATGTCAAAGTGTTGAGATAACTAAAGTTCAAAGCAACTTCGGGCAATTGGAAGTTCAGGGAAGAGTCCCAAAAAAAAGAGATGTGAAAAAAAAGCACTCCATCAAGCGAAACTCTCTCTCAAGAAAAATTCTCTCTATCTCAAAAAAAAAAAGAAGGAAGGGAGTCAAGCAAAATTTCTCAAAAAAATTTATCTCAAAAAAAAAAGAAAAAAGAAAAAGGGAGAAGAAAAAAGAAAGAAAAAAAAATGAAAAAACGAAAAAAGAGAAAGAGGTTTTAGCAAAAACAGAGTCAATGTGCAAAAGTATTCATAAAAAAAAGACCATTTAAAGGTTTGCTTGCGAAATAATTGACAGAGCAAAAACATGAAGACCGGGTGATCACCAATTCTCATGATTCATGATATACCCTTTTGTCATAAATAGGCCATTTATTTCAAACCTATCCAAACTTACGTTACAACCCTTATCGAAGTCTCTTCAGATTAGGGCACTTGAGTTAACGCAGGGTTTTATATGCTTTGTAAATATTGCTCGAAGAAGTGCGAGCAAGATTTTTCTATCTCATCTTTGTAAGGTTTCTGACTTGTAGACCTGATGTAATCCATGGTAATGTTTTATTCAAAACCAAATGACTCACATGAGTCTCCTTCGTTAAACTTTTGATCAAGTCTTATACTACGGTCTTTCTAAAGGTCTCTTAGATTGGTCAAGTCATACCGATTGCGAGAATACTCGAACCCTTGTCAAGCATGATGATAGCTCTGAGTAATTCTCATACCCGCATCAAAGGTCGGGATTAAATGCTTTTTCAAGAGAGTGAGTGACAGTCCTTTCTGACTAAAATTTCCTCATTCAATATGATCAAATTTGTCAGAGGGATTAGATAGATTTCCTTATTGATAAATTCCCCAATGAAGTTTGGTAATACAAACAGATTCATGAATTCCGTTTTCTTTATCTATGCACATGTGTTATTCTAACCATGAAGCGGGTGACAGTGTTTTTCACTTCGTATCTACCAAATGGATTAGGTAGCACGCATCTTTTTATGTTCACCCATTTGAAACAGGTGATATTGTTTCTTACTACGTGTTTACCGAGTGAAATAGGTAGCACGCATCTTTTCATATTTACCCATTTGGAATAGCTGATATGTTTGTCATTACGTGTTTACCGAGTGGAATAAGTAGCACGCATCTTTTATGTTCACCCATCTGGAACGAGTGATATTGTTTCTCATTTCGTGTTTACCGAGTGGATTAGGTAGCGCACATCTTTTTATGTTCACCCATTTGGAATAGGTGATATTATTTTTCGCTACGTGTTTACCTAGTGGAATGGGTAGCACACATCTTTTCATATTCATCCATTTGGAACAGGAAATACGTTTTTCATTACGTATTTACCGAGTGGAATAGGTAGCACGCATGTTTTCATATTCACCCATTTGGAACAGGTGATATGTTTTTTATTACGTGTTTGCTGAGTGGAATATGTAGCAATATGTATCACGCATCTTTTTATGTTCATCCATATGGAACGGGTGATATTGTTTCTCACTACGTGTTTACCGAGTAGAATAGGTAGCACGCATCCTTGTATGTTCATCCATCTGGAACGGGTGATATTGTTTCTCACTACATGTTTACTGAGTGGATCAGGTAGCACGCATCTCTTTAATGTTTACTCATTTGAAACAGGTGATATTGTTTCTCATTATGTGTTTACCGAGTGAATTAGGTAGTACGCATTTCTTTATTGTTCACAAATGGGAAATAGTGATATTGTTTTTCATTTCATGTTTATCGAGTGGAATAGGTAACACATATCTTTCGAATATTCATCCTATGAATTTATCTTTTGTGTTTGCTCAGGCGTCACAAACCTATTTCATGTTCGCCGAGTGGATTAGGCGGCATGATTTTCATATTTTGTGTTCACCGAGTAGATTAGGTGTCACAAACCCCTTTCGTGTTCATCGAGTGGATTAGATGTCATGATTCTATTTTATGTTCGTCGAGTGGATTAGGCGGCATGATTTTCATATTTTGTGTTTATCGAGTGGATTAGGTGTTACAAACTCCTTTCGTGTTCATCGAGTGGATTAGATATCACGATTCCATTTCATGTTCACCGAGTGGATTAGGTGGCATGGTCTTCTTCGTGATTGCCGAGTGGTATAAGCAACACGTCCCTTTTAATCAAATCATATCATGTGCTGTTTCGCATTTGTAGGATACTACAAGTAATAGATAGGCGATTCAGTACTTTGAGAACCCTACTTCAATGGATTAGAAGGTCGGCAATCAAGGGAATATATAGTATTACAAAGTATTTCCCCATTTGGAAGCTTTTATATGTGATCCGTATGCAAAGTTTTCATTACCGCTCCACAGGAAGTGGGAAGCATTGACATACGTTCTTTGTTGTCTACATTTTTTGCATATCATGCATCATTTCACAGAAAATGGGATTAAAATTCTCACAAAAATTTTATTTATCATTTGCATCGTCAAAATTTAGGGATCAATTTTGTCTTTGAGTGAAACCTCTGCGAGCCTCCACTTAAAGAAGAGCAGCTGTTGACACATAAATTTTAATTTTTCTTTAATTATTTATTTTGCATGAAAATCAAGAATTAATTCTAGTTCCTACAAAAAATAATTTCATGTAGCATAGTTTTAATTTTTAACATTCATTTGCATTACATTTTGCATCAAAACGGATTGACGGCGAAAATGGACTTAATTGAATCTCTCAATTAAGATAAACCCGTGGTAATATAAATTCAACATGGCGGAAAGTGAGGTTTCAACAAAATTGTGGCCGGACAATTTATATGGTCAAAGATCTTATCCCATGGCAAAGAAAGCAATCGGCCATGGACCCATAGTATATTCGTACATGCTTGGCTGTTTTGGGAATAAATATAATAGAAGCAAGGCAAGTGTTCGTAACATTGTGAGAAAAAAGGAAAGCTTTCGAAAGAAAATAAAATCCTCTTGATTACTCCACCAAATCCTCATCCGTATATAGCTTTTACATATTCTTAAGGATTCTCTTTGGGACAATATAAAAGAGAAGAAAAGCTCAGAAAATGGGTGGGGGGCTCAGAAAATTCTGAAGTTTTTCTGGAGAGAAAACATGAGAACGAGGGAGAGAGTCCTTGGCGGTCCTAGCCTTCCACAATTGCCGTCATTGCGTGGCTGCCCTCCATGGGGTTTCATGTTACCTCCGTTGGCGAGCCATCAAAGCGACAGTTTGTTGCTCCATTGTCCTGCATCACGAAGCAACCATCGCTGACTTGAGACTCGGGAATCTGCACCTTTTTGCCGAAAGTCTTCCTCAAAAGCGCAACACAACAAAAGAGAGAGAAGGAGGAGAGAGTGTGTGCAAGAGGCCATTCCTCTCGAGTGATCTCGCAGACTCCAATGCTAAGCCCGTTGTTGCGACCCTCTCGAGATTTCCGGATCCCGAGGGAGCTAATGGATTGCTAGGCCCAGTTTCTGATAATCTTTGGGTTTAGCTCGGGCCCTCCCAGGCCCATACCAAATCGCGTTAGGAAAGATTTTAAATCGAGGTCGACCTTAGTGTGGTCGGGTGACATGTGATCAGTGTGCATGTCATCGGAGTCGCCACTAACCATTTATTGGAGGGTATGATCGGTAACCCTATCGAGCGATTGGGAGAAATCGTTCGATTCTGCGAAAACCAGAGATTTGGGTTCGGGGACTTAGTTACGCCGATATTACTATCGACGCCCTTTCG
This sequence comes from Psidium guajava, assembly GCA_016432845.1. NCBI lineage: Eukaryota > Viridiplantae > Streptophyta > Magnoliopsida > Myrtales > Myrtaceae > Psidium > Psidium guajava. Next base: position 17,524,428 of record CM028225.1, read on the forward strand.
GTACCTATGTTGAGTGATTTTCCTATTCTAAAGAGTTCATGCAGGCGAGATTGGGTAAGGTAGGCTTTGGAATTCTAAGGGGTTCATGCAAATGGGAATATCTATCCTATCAATCACAATTATAGAAATAAATGCGCAATCAGGTAATCAATTCAGAGAGAAATCACATCAAAAGTAGTCAAAACAAGCAAAAGGGAGTCCTAGGAGTCGAGGAAACACATTAATTAGGTTCAAGGGTGATTCCGGATGATTTGGAATGATTTAGGTCAGATTGACCAGAGGGGAAAAATGGTCATTTTGGAAGGCTCGGGGAGTCCTAAAATGTGAAATTAGGTCAAACCAGTTGAATGTGGCTTTTCCCTAACCTTCACGAATTTTGAAAATTTTTCTGGATTTTTCTTGATATTTTTAGAATTTTCTAAGACTTTCTAAGGGGCTTTCCTATTTTTTGGAACACTTTCTATATTTTCTAGGATTTTTATTTTGATTATCTACATTTTCCTATTTTTCCAAACATTTTCTATATTTTTCTAATAAATTTTCCAAATTTTTCTAAAAAACTTTTTATGATTTTTTTATGATTTATTTTATTTATTTATTATTTTCATTATTTATTATTATTATTATTATTATTATTATTATTATTATTATTATTATTTTATTTTTATATATTTTTTTGAATTTTTATTTATTTTTAGTTATTATTTTATTCTATTTTTTATTATTATTTTCTTTTCGGTTTTTATTTTCATTGATTATTTTTATTTTATTTTATTTTATTTTGTTTTATTTATTATTATTTCTATTATTATTATTATATTTTTTATTTATTTTTTGTTGTTTTATTGTTTTATTATTATTTATTACATTTTTTGAATTTTATTTACTTTTTATCATTTTCTAAAAATTTTATTATTATTATTATTATTATTATTATTATTATTATTATTATTATTATTATCTATCCGTTTTTTAGAATTTTTTTTTATTATTTTTAAGGATTTTTCGGGATTATTTATTTATTTATTATATATTTTGGTTTTTATTATTTCTTTTATTTTCCGGAGCGGGTCGGGTCGACCCGGCCCGGCCCATCCGACCCGAAGGTCCGAACCTAAACCCCAAACCGGGCTCAAAAATGACGCCGCATTGATCTTCCTATTGATTTTTCTATTTTCTAATTTTTATTTAATTTTCCGAAATTTTTATTGTTTTTATTATAATTTTATATTTTTTTATTATATTTTTTATTTTTCTTATTAGTTTTACGGACCGGGTCGGATGGACCCGGCCCAATAAAAAGCTCCGGCCCGAAGCCCATTGGTCTGAATGACTGACCGCCCAAAACGACGTAGTTTTTGCCTGTATTTTTCGAATTTTCAAAATTTTAGAATTTTTATTGACTTTTCTTTTATTTCCCGCCTATATTTCATCCTACGGCCGCGAGGTCTCCATGTGTCCCTATCATGATCGCTCGTCTCTCATGCTTATCCTACGGCCCAGATCAATTTTCCCGACTAAATCTTAACCGTTCATTCGTCTTTTATTATTTCTGAGTATTAATTGGGTAATTTGAATTTTAGAAATTTCACCTCCTAGAAATTACCAGATTTTGACACGTGGCCCACCCTAGCCACACGATCAAAGTCGTTATTAACCCTAATCGATTGTAACTTCTAGCTGACGTGGCTGCCACGTGGCAACCACGTCAGCGCCACGTGTTCGTTGACCGGGTCAACTTTCATTGACCGGCCAACGATTCGCCTGAGAAGAAGAACAGTGCCGTCGGAGGCACTGTTCCGACGGAAGATTCCGGCTAACATCACCGGAGCAAGAACGAAACGAAGTCAAAGATCTGTCAAGATGTCTACATTTCACACCTAATCGATTCCAGACCTCCAGTCATGAAGCATACCGTAATTTCAACTAAACAAACCACCTCGAACTAACCTAGCCGAGCACCCCTAACTGCGATTTTCAGGCGAGATCTAAACATCCTATTTCCACATCTAAAGCACAAAGTCAACACATTAAGAAGCATCAAGGAAGGCTGAGAGGACTTACCTGAGGTCCGAGAAGTTTTGGTTTCGTCGGAAACGAGCTCGCAACCGATTCGATTTTTGGGGAGGCAAATCGGACGTTTTATGCAACGAAAACAAAAGATGGAGATATGGCCGTAATCAGCAAGAGCGAAGGATAACGTAGAACTAAACATTATTGAGATGGACGAAGTAACGAAGGATCCGCCATTGACGGACCTCCAAACATTCAGCCATGGCACTTGCCTGTTTCTGAGTTCTGAAGTTTTGCTGTTTGGTTCGGGATGATCTTCAGCACTCCACGAAGCTTTGGGAACGGTCGGCCGATCCTGATTTGGCCTAAATCGCTGTAATCCCCGAGCTTGAAGCTCTCGGACCAGGGAGCATCAATGGCGGATGAGCCAGTTTTTTCAGAAAAACCCAGCGCCCTCCTCTTTCTCTCCCGCTCTCTTCCTCTCCTCCATCTCTATGATTTCTGTGTCCCTCTCTCTCTCCAATCTCTGTGTGCCCGTGTAACTGAATCCCCCTAAACAAAATGGGAACGTCCCATTTATACTGGCCCAGCCCATTGCCAATTCTGTTGGACCTTCCAGCCTGCTCGCGTGTGAAAATGGGGAAGGAGTAGGCTAATCGGAACAATACATCTTACCCTTGGCCATGCACTCCAATCTAAAGAGAGAATGTATAGGTCATGAAAAGCTACAATTTTTCAATAGGATAGGATTGTTAGTTGTTCTATAACCACCATCTCCTCGAATTTTCAGTGAAAGAGATACTTATTTATCCGTTTGGTGATGAATTTTCCTTGTGAGTTTGCTTCGAAAAGATTCCTTCATCAAGTTATGTCAAGTGTTGTCCATGGCTTTTCATCCCAAGCTCTCACAGGTATGACTTATATCTCTTTCATTTGAGTTGAACGGTGTCTCCTGCTAATAAATCCTTGATCACCTCGATGAACCATTTGCCCCAGTCAGGTGACAGTTGCCCTAGTTAGGTAATGCTTGCCCCAGCCAAATAGTTCAGCGTATTTTCACATTTTCTTGTAATCCCTTGTCCCGCTTGGGATGTTTGCTATTTGAAGTTTTCCCTTCACTTTTCACCCCCTTTTATTCTTGTCTTTCTGATGTTCGAGAGAACTACTCTTTTCAAGCGCCCTGCCCCCAGCAGGACGTGTCTTGCTATTCGCCGTTTGAGGCTTTGGTGGCTTTGTCTTGACACATTCTCTAGTGGCGAAAGAAGAGTAGTAGGCCACAAGTTGGTTTTTTTAGTAGGTAAAGAGGGGCTTGCTCCCAATGGATTCCCTTATTGATCCCACTCTTTATTTCAACTACTTGGGTCAACGGTTGTTTTCATCTTCATGGGGTATTGCTCTTCAAAACGTTTTGCCCCTTGATGGCTTGATAACCCTGTAAGAAGAGAAGGAATGTGTCAATTAAAGATCTTTCAGGTAATGAAATATTCGGAGCGATACCGCCTTACCCTTCATTTGAATCTGTGTTAGTCTCCTCAAAAGTAAAAATAGCTCACACTTCTGTAATCATGTATAGATTCTTTCGAAAATAATCTGAAATCTATTGTATGATGATTAGACGACTTCCACAATCACATTTGCCTTTAAAGTGTTTGATACTTCCCTATCAAAAGAAAAGACAAATCATGTCAAAATGGTGTCAGGAGTAGACAGTTGGAATCAATACCATATATATTTTTCATCTATGGTCCTATGTCCTAGCCTTTAGGCGCCTTAAAAAGAGCATCCATATAAAGGATATATGCACAACATGTATGACGCAAGTGATTAAAAATGGGTAGTGTATGCAATGAAGGAATGACTTTCACTTTATTCATGGAAAACGCTTCTTTAATGCATATGATAATTTTCGAAATTTAAAGCTTTCATCCCCTTTTCCCTTCAAATGTTCTTTTTAAAGGGATTTCCAGTCAATAAGAAACTTAGAAGGATTCAAATGTCGATTGAATGTGTATTGAGAATTCATGAAAGACTTTGCCCCCAAGTGGCATATTAAGATGCTCTTGAATCTATTTATTTTAAATGCATGCTCAAGATGAAGTAAGAGGGATACTCCCTGTTTTGTCATTTGGTAGCATTGTTTTTCAGGTGCTTTACTTCCATTTGTTGCCTGTGAAGAAGAAAAGGACGAGTAACAGTTATTTCCTGACTGATTGAAAGTTACTTATGAACGATACATCTCTTCACCGAAAATGACGACTCAGTCTCGTTTTTTTTCTTGGCTGTCCATGCAAACGCACTTGGTTGACCCCCCTCATTCATTGCCCTAATGTGCTTCTTTGGTAGAATTGGAGAGACTTGCTTCAAGTGAATTCTCTTCATTCATCTTTGATCGTCATTTTTCTCATTTTGAGTAGCTGGCCATCCTCAATCTAGGCCCAGAGAAATATATCAACATGTTAGACTATATGTGAGATGTTTTCATTAGAACGATCACATTTACCTTTGGAGCACCATTCCTAGGGACATCTGCACAAGTTACTGTGTGAGCAACATCAAAGTTCATGCATGAATATTTTGAAGAATTCTTTTAAAAGACGTTTTCAACAGAGGAATTAAAAAATGGGGGGAACTAGTCCTCATATCATCGGACATTCTCGTTCCTGTAAAATTCATTTGAAAATTAGGAAGCATGCAGGAACCCAGGCCTCAAGTCTTTGAAAATCAAAGACAAGTGTCATCATTGGGCCGGTTTGGAATGTTCCCACATGTCCTTAATAAAACGTGCAAATGCATTTACTAGAATGAAATGATAAGGCCGTTTTACAAAGGAGACTACCTTGGACCAACGGCTCAAGATCCCAGGCGTCATTAAGTTCTACTTACAATATGAATTGAAAAACTAAATGGAAATGACGCAACGCAAGCAATTAGCATTGACTGCTTTATCTTGCGAAATTCGAAACGGCTGTAAATGACCCAACTTCTCGGCGAATCACTTTCTTCCATGAACTCCTTTGAGGCACGATGATGCCACGGTTGAAATTGCCTCGTGATTCGGGGGCTCCAACTAAGAAATCCGGTCTTTATCTTCCTCATTACCATCTACGAGGATTACTCCTTGATGCTCAAGTGAGTGGCTATGTAGTATTTTCAACTTCAGGTCATTCAGCTTGAGGATCTCACTATCTATGAGGGCTTGAACTTTATGCTTCAGAACCAAGCAATTATCGACGTTATGCCCCATTTCACCCATATGATACGCACATGCCTTGGTCTTGTCATAGCCGGAGAAATTCTTTGGAGGATTCTTCCTTGGCGGTTCCTTTGCAACTAACCCACTCTCTATTAACGTTGGAAGTAGCTTTGAGTAAGGATATGGGAGTGGAGTAAATTGCTTTGGTTAGAGCTTCTTCTCTCGGTTAGGTTTTCGAGATCTTTCCACCTTAGGCCCATATTGCCCCTGGGGAGAAGTAGAAACATGTAATTGGCATCTTGACTTGTTCTTGGGAGTTTGACTCCTGGTTGACATTCCTTGATACGCGGGTTTTGTTTCATTAGATGGTCCTTTGTTGACTTGAGAGTATTCCCCATAATTTTTCTTATATTTGGACTTGTCATTTCGCGTGGCCCACTCTACTCTTTCACCAACGTCCACCAAATGCGAAAATGATTGACAACCAGACGTATACAGCCGATCAAGGAATTTGTATGGAAGGGCTACCAGAAAGTGCCCTATCAACTCATCCTCATCCAACGGGGGTTGAACTTGAGCAGCTTTCGCTCTCCATCTTTGTGCGAATAATCTAAAATTTTCGTTCCTCCTCATTTCCATATGCTTTAAATCCGTTCTGGTGGGGACGGTCTTCATATTGTATTTATATTGTTGTAGAAATTGGTCAGCAAGATCATCCCATTCATCGATACCTCTGATATCAAGCGCCATAAACCACGATAGCGCAGGACCAATCAAGGTATATCGAAAATTCTGGATCAAGAGTGCATTATCGTCAACATATTCAGTCATCTCTTCCAAAAAGTGATTGATATGAGTTTTCGGACATCCAATGCCATCGTACTTCTTGGTAAACTCTGACCTTTAAAAAATACCAGGGGCTTTCCTTCCGAGGCGAGGAGATAATGTGTTGTCCTTTTGGGGAACATCTAAATGAATCTCGGCCTTAGTTAAATTTGCACGGTTTCTTCCTTCCATTAAGTAGCTAGATTCCTTCATCAAGGTGGAGCGTGGAACCAAAAGGATTTCCTCTGTCACTTCATCCTCTTTGGTATGAACAACTAGTGATCCAGTAAGCGTGACCGCAGGGCTTTCCACAGCAAGCAATGGAGTTGAAGCTTTATCTTCTGTCGAAATCTTTGAGAGTATGGCGAAAATCTGGGCCACTTGATTTTCCAGCTTAGTAAGGCGCGCATCGGTGTCATTATCTTCCATGTGTGCTCCTGAGCGAGTTGTGAGATTTTCCTTCGCCATTGTTATTTCCTGTTTTTTTTTTAGACAAAATAGATGCATTAGGATGGAAAAGTAGGAAAGAAAGCATAAATCCTTTCAATTTTATGCCATCTTATGATTAATGAAGATAAGAATCTTTACGCAAGTCTCAATCTTGCGTGGAAAGCTCTTATCAATATTTTTCATAAGAAAGCATACTATTGAAAGGAGTGTAATCCATGATAACTGCTTTTGATCAATTTCAAGAAAAATCAATATAATGATAAAAAAATAAATGTAAAGTGCAATTTCAATGTGTCCTAAATTCAATAAACTATAGGACATCCAAATTAAAGTCGTTTACTAGAAACGGGAACAATTCGAATGTCCCATATTTTCTTGAAGTTAGGAAGCATGAACGACTTTGACTAGTTATCATGGATTACATAGAGAAATTAGTTATGCAAACGCGATGATATATGCATGAGCCATTCAATTTCATATCTCCTTTTGGTGAAATAAGGGTTAAACACTCTTATTTGACCGAAAAAGGTCCAATAAAGAGTTTTAAACCAGATTTCTTTCAAAGGGAATTATGCAATTGATTCGGATCATTTAAGTGATTAGGACGAAGGCCACTATCACACCCATTTGCCAAAATCTCTAGTGTAGTCAGAATAATATAGATACATCTCAAAAGATCCCTAATACATCAATTCTAATGGGATAAGGTAGAAATGATTCTCACATGAGAAAATCTGGAGTACAAAGTTCAGAAATGAAATCTATGATAAATGAGTGTAATAAACTCTAAGGATGCCTCAAATCAGATCATAAGTCCTCTGGTTGAAATCGGATTTCTTCAAGCTAGCATATATATATCCATCCATCTTGGAGTTCCTTCCTATGGGCGAATTGACATGCTTCAAATGACTCCATGTTGGTGTCATGGCGTGGAATGCTCCTTTGTCCCATTGTGGTCGTCTCAAGGACTACAACGTGACTTGGGGAAATCATCCTTCTATCCTAAAAATGGCTTTCAAACCAATCATGTAAATGATGGTATTCTTATGAGATGAAGTATGATATGCATGGTACATAGAATTTAAAATATATGGAAATGAATTACAAGTTAAAAGTGAGAAAGTCTTACCGTCCATACTCGAAGAAAGATTTTGTATTTGGTTTTAGGTATACCAACCGTCCACAGACATGCGCATGAGACAAGTGAGGGTTGGACTCTAAAAATCAAAAGCGCGGGTATGGAACCTATGGCCAAGGCTCCCACGATCCAGAAGAAGCAGATTCCCCCCCAAGAGCACCCGCCCAAGAGGGTTGGAGATCGCCAATCAAGATAATGAGCGAGAACGGATACGAGAGTCTCAAGTGCCATCAAACACAAGATCTTTTCGCACCCTTTCCCTATCTAAGGTAATCCTAAGGGGTGGTTGCAGTCGGGGTTTGACCGCGGGTGTGTGCGAAGTGTCGTGATCGCCAGATATGCAGGACATGCACAGCAGTTTATATCAAAACACCGCTTCTATAATCACATTCATAACCATACATTCTCATACTCCAACCTGCAGGAAATAATGTCAACAAACACCCCACCGCTTATTTCTACCATCTGCAAAAACATTTAACACATTTGGGTTAGTGTGCGTACCTTACCTTCAAGAGCGCTTGCAAGAAAATATGTTAGGAAACACTCAACTTTTTAATCGGCTCAAGTCCTCTAATGGGTTAGAACCAAGTCCCCAGTGGAGTCGCCAGTCTGTCGCGACCCTCCCGAGATTTCCGGATCCCGAGGGAGCTAATGGATTGCTAGGCCTAGTTTCTGATAATCTTTGGGCTTAGCTCGGGCCCTCCCAGACCCATACCAAATCGCGTCAGGAAAGATTTTAAATCGAGGTCGACCTTAGTGTGGTCGAGTGACATGTGATCAGTGTGCATATCATCGGAGTCGCCACCAACCATTTATTGGAGGGTATGATCGGTAACCCTATCGAGCGATTGGGAGAAATCGTTCGATTCTGCGAAAACCAGAGATTTGGGTTCGGGGACTTAGTTACGCCGATATTACTATCGACGCCCTTTCGGTACCTATGTTGAGTGATTTTCCTATTCTAAAGAGTTCATGCAGGCGAGATTGGGTAAGGTAGGCTTTGGAATTCTAAGGGGTTCATGCAAATGGGAATATCTATCCTATCAATCACAATTATAGAAATAAATGCGCAATCAGGTAATCAATTCAGAGAGAAATCACATCAAAAGTAGTCAAAACAAGCAAAAGGGAGTCCTAGGAGTCGAGGAAAAACATCAATTAGGTTCAAGGGTGATTCGGGATGATTTGGATGGGAATATCTATCCTATCAATCACAATTATAGAAATAAATGCGCAATCAGGTAATCAATTCAGAGAGAAATCACATCAAAAGTAGTCAAAACAAGCAAAAGGGAGTCCTAGGAGTCGAGGAAAAACATCAATTAGGTTCAAGGGTGATTCGGGATGATTTGGAATGATTTGGATCAGATTGACCAGAGGGGCAAAATGGTCATTTTGGAAGGCTCGGGGAGTCCTAAAATGTGAAATTAGGTCAAACCAGTTGAATGTGGCTTTTCCCTAACCTTCACGAATTTTGAAAATTTTTCTGGATTTTTCTTGATATTTTTAGAATTTTCTAAGACTTTCTAAGGGGCTTTCCTATTTTTTGGAACACTTTCTATATTTTCTGGGATTTTTATTTTGATTATCTACATTTTCCTATTTTTCCAAACATTTTCTATATTTTTCTAATAAATTTTCCAAATTTTTCTAAAAAACTTTTTATGATTTTTTTATGATTTATTTTATTTATTTATTATTTTCATTATTTATTATTATTATTATTATTATTACTATTATTTTATTTTTATATATTTTTTTGAATTTTTATTTATTTTTATTTATTATTTTATTCTATTTTTTATTATTATTTTCTTTTCGTTTTTTATTTTCATTGATTATTTTTATTTTATTTTATTTTATTTATTATTATTTCTATTATTATTATTATATTTTTTATTTATTTTTTGTTGTTTTATTGTTTTATTATTATTTATTACATTTTTTGAATTTTATTTACTTTTTATCATTTTCTAAAAATTTTATTATTATTATTATTATTATTATTATTATTATTATTATTATCTATCCGTTTTTTAGAATTTTTTTTATTATTTTTAAGGATTTTTCGGGATTATTTATTTATTTATTATATATTTTGGTTTTTATTATTTCTTTTATTTTCCGGAGCGGGTCGGGTCGACCCGGCCCGGCCCATCCGACCCGAAGGTCCGAACCTAAACCCCAAACCGGGCTCAAAAACGACGCCGCATTGATCTTCCTATTGATTTTTCTATTTTCTAATTTTTATTTAATTTTCCGAAATTTTTATTGTTTTTATTATAATTTTATATTTTTTTATTATATTTTTTATTGTTCTTATTAGTTTTACGGACCGGGTCGGATGGACCCGGCCCAATAAAAAGCTCCGGCCCGAAGCCCATTGGTCTGAATGACTGACCGCCCAAAACGACGTAGTTTTTGCCTGTATTTTTCGAATTTTCAAAATTTTAGAATTTTTATTGACTTTTCTTTTATTTCCCGCCTATATTTCATCCTACGGCCGCGAGGTCTCCACGTGTCCCTATCATGATCGCTCGTCTCTCATGCTAATCCTACGGCCCAGATCAATTTTCCCGACTAAATCTTAACCGTTCATTCGTCTTTTATTATTTCTGAGTATTAATTGGGTAATTTGAATTTTAGAAATTTCACCTCCTAGAAATTACCAGATTTTGACACGTGGCCCACCCTAGCCACACGATCAAAGTCGTTATTAACCCTAATCGGTTGTAACTTCTAGCTGACGTGGCTGCCACGTGGCAACCACGTCAGCGCCACGTGTTCGTTGACCGGGTCAACTTTCATTGACCGGCCAACGATTCGCCTGAGAAGAAGAACAGTGCCGTCGGAGGCACTGTTCCGACGGAAGATTCCGGCTAACATCACCGGAGCAAGAACGAAACGAAGTCAAAGATCTGTCAAGATGTCTACATTTCACACCTAATCGATTCCAGACCTCCAGTCATGAAGCATACCGTAATTTCAACTAAACAAACCACCTCGAACTAACCTAGCCGAGCACCCCTAACTGCGATTTTCAGGCGAGATCTAAACATCCTATTTCCACATCTAAAGCACAAAGCCAACACATTAAGAAGCATCAAGGAAGGCTGAGAGGACTTACCTAAGGTCCGAGAAGTTTTGGTTTCGTCGGAAACGAGCTCGCAACCGATTCGATTTTTGGGGAGGCAAATCGGACGTTTTATGCAACGAAAACAAAAGATGGAGATATGGCCGTAATCAGCAAGAGCGAAGGATAACGTAGAACTAAACATTATTGAGATGGACGAAGTAACGAAGGATCCGCCATTGACGGACCTCCAAACATTCAGCCATGGCATTTGCCTGTTTCTGAGTTCTGAAGTTTTGCTGTTTGGTTCGGGATGATCTTCAGCACTCCACGAAGCTTTGGGAACGGTCGGCCGATCCTGATTTGGCCTAAATCGCTGTAATCCCCGAGCTTGAAGCTCTCGGACCAGGGAGCATCAATGGCGGATGAGCCAGTTTTTTCAGAAAAACCCAGCGCCCTCTTCTTTCTCTCCCGCTCTCTTCCTCTCCTCCATCTCTGTGATTTCTGTGTCCCTCTCTCTCTCCAATCTCTGTGTGCCCGTGTAACTGAATCCCCCTAAACAGAATGGGAACGTCCCATTTATACTGGCCCAGCCCATTGCCAATTCTGTTGGACCTTCCAGCCTGCTCGCGCGTGAAAATGGGGAAGGAGGAGGCTAATCAGGTTACTGGGTCGGGTTTCGTCCGACCCGGCCGACTCGATTTAGGGAAAATTGTCAAATTGACCCGCTAAAGTTCAAAATTTTGGCAATTAAACCTCGAAATCGGACTCTGGAGTATCCATTCTATCTAAAAAGGAAATTTTCCCCAAATTTCTCTAAGGATTTATCCAAAAACCCCAATTTTCCACTTCGACCCGAGGGTCCATTTTGTAAAATTCAAACATTAGACGGCCTTTTCTGCGAAAATTAACCCCACCAATGGATTCAGAAGGTGAAAAACTAGGGGGTAACGGGCTTTGATCTTTAATTCAGTCCCTAGAAAAATTTTAATTGCATTTTGAACCATTTTAAGGACTAAATTGAAAAAGTCCAAATTGCATTTTGGTCCTTTTGTGCGCAATTGACCAATTCAGCGAATTTTTGGACTGGATTTTAATTTTGGAAAATAGAGGGGATGACACGACTGTAAAAATGTAAAAATAAAAAATACAGAATAAAAATGAAATTTCTAGAATGTTTTTCAATTAATTTGAAAATGTGATTAACAAAGAAAACCCCATTTCCAGATTAATTTTTTCAAAATCTCTTTGGCCAAAATGAAGAGAAAATTAAAATAGAAATATGGACTATTTTTTCGTATTTTTGTGGGCACGAATGCTATTTTTTATTAATTTTTTGTATTTTTCTATTTTCTGAAAAATATTTAAAAATGAAAAAAAAAGGGAAAATTATTTTTTGTTCAAAATTGGTTCCTTAGGCTAAGCTAGGGCTTCCAAAGTTGATTTTGTAATTTTCTCATTTTTTATTGATTTTTTATGAATTTTTGAAAATAAAATGCCAAAAAATACCGAAAATATGAAAAATTATTTTTTGCTCAAAATTGGATCCCTAGGCTAGACCGAGGTCCCCAAAGTTGATTTTTCAATTTTCTGAATTTTTAAGGATTTTCTAAAATTTTTCTAAAAATAAAATAGCTAAAAATCAAGTGTCAACACCCGTCGACCAACACTTCCGTACTTCCAAACCAATGACGTCACTTCCCTGATGTCGCGACCAAAAAATAAGTTTCAAGTGAACGGATTATCGGGTTAATTAGATTGATTAACCTAACGCGGACCCTCCCAAGCTCTACCGAATCGCAACTTAGGTTTTTTGTTTAAATGATTTTAAGATTTGGAGTCGCCACTAATCGTTTTTGGTAGGTTGATTAGAAACCTAAATAAATCAGTGGGAGAACTAATTTATTTCTGCGAACCAGAGAAGGTGAGTTCGGGGACTTGGTTACGTTAGATTACTCTAACGCCCTTTCAGTACCAATTTCATGAAAATTCATTTGGGATGATTTGGAAAGATTTGGGTCAAACTAACCAGAAGGGTAAAATGGTCATTTTTTAAAGATAGGGAAGTGAAAATAGGTCAAATCAGCTGAATGTGGTCATTCCTTATTTCCCACAATTTCTGAGAATTTTTCGGAATTATTATTATTATTATTATTATTATTATTGATCTTTTGGAGACAATTTACCCATGAGGGGTAAAATTATCATTTCATGAAGAAATGAGAGTCAAATTCACAAAATATGTGTCTAGTCCATTAAGATTGACTATTTTCCATTTTCTGCAATTTTTGAGGATTTTTCGAATTTTTCCAATATTTTTTTATTTTTATGATTCTTATGATTTTTATGATTTTTATTGTTGTTTTGTTTTGTTTTTGTTTTTTTTTGTTTATTTATATATTTATATATTTTTATTTTTAATTATAAAAATGTAATTCGGGCCAGACTGGATAGGCCCGACCTGCGCTATGATAGCCTAACTCGAGCAATGAATTATTCCGGACTGCTTTTCTTATTTACAATCTGCTTCCCCTCCCTATTTTTAAACTACTATAATCTATCCTCTTTCTTATTAATGTTTTCCTTTTCTTAATTAATTTTTTTTTTGTTTTTATTGCATTTGAATGAGATAAAACTATACAAAAGAATCCTTAGAAAACAGATGAAGCAGTGGATCCTAAGTCTCAAGGGAGCTCGAAAGCTCATGCTAAATGGACATAAACGAATATCTTCCCAATTAAAAATAACAATAATAAGAAAAAAAAAAGCTCTATTTCAAATGTGTCGCTATTTATAATCTAACTGTTATTTGAGTGGAAAAGTCAGTATACCCTAGAACATGTGGTAGTAGAAAAAAAATATAAGTTCGACACTGTTCTCAAGGAGTTGCATGCTCTATCTTCTCACAAGTTAGCCACGGTTCACGATGTAAAAGACTTGTCCAGCGCATTTTAATAATTTGGTCATGACAAGTGCACTTTGACTACAGGATTCAGACGCGCCTGCTTTGCTCCAAATAATAAAATAGAACAGGGCATTGTAAATGAAGACACAAACGTGTTGGAGAGTCCTCGCGAAAACAAGAATAAGGCGCATGAATCTCATAAACAGATAACATTTAAGGAAGTATATAGCTTACCTTGTTATTCCACGGCTAATTGAACCATAGTCCACGCGAAATATCAGAAAACGTGGTGGGACTCTGTTCGCGCGATCTGTGATCGGGAATATCTTTCACCGAAATTCGTACTTCGGTTTTTATTTAAAAGGGTTCTGCGGCTCTGTTCTGAATGAGAAAATGGACGAACTGCGTGAATGGGATAGTGACTAATGAAAGCGGGTGGAAATTCGGATGATTTACGGCTACAATACTCCTACTTGCGGAAATTGGTAAGTAGATTACTGGAATCTGAAACTACAGGTAATGAAAGTTGCGAGGAAAGTTAAAACTAAACTGCGAACAACAACGAAAGCAACAAAACGTCAAGTGAAAACAGAGTATTTTTCTGGATGGTTGTTTTTCGATCCTGCCTTCTCCCTTTTTCCAGATACTTATTCTTCTTGTGCTCGTAACCGCTCGAGCAGTTATTCTTTAATTTCAAACATTCAAATTTCGGCACCATCGCTTGTCCTCCACGATCCTCAAAACTGATTCATGAAAAATGGAACCCATGCTCTTTGTGGCTCATAACCGTTTTAGTAACTTCCCATTTTTGAATATTCTCCCTTCACTCCGAAAAACCTGTTCGCGCCCATGAGTTTTGCTTTGCACTTCCCGACCTTCGGCATGAAACTTTCGGGCTGTGCGATATGCCGAACTCAAGTGTAGCGTTCCTTTCATTCGGGAATACCCCTTAACCTTCCCGAATGCTGCGTACGTCTCGGATAACAATGCATCGGCTTGTTATTCTGTTAAGACATTTTCTTCTTGCCTTACTTCGGGATCCTACCCTCCAGTTCTCCCGAATGATACTTACATCTCGAATGGAAAATGTGGGTTCGTCCTTTGATGTAATGTTTCCTTCTCACCGTACTTAGGGATTTATTGACGGTACTCCTTTTCGTACATGTCATCTCCGAGACACCGATTTGGGCAGCAATTTTATGGTGTCAACATATGCCCCCTTTTAAAAGAATTAAGAAAGTTTAATTCTTTTAAACTCTCAAGTTCTTCTTTCCCGAACGGCGTCTTTTCTTTTTCTTCTGACGTCGTCTTTCTTGTCATCTTAAATACCCGTCTTTTCAACTTCTTTCTTCAAACGGTGCATCTCGCGTCGTTTCTCCAAAATTCATTCTCCTTCTTTGCATCAAACGACGCTTTCCTCATCGTTTCATCGACCCTTTTCAAATCAGCTATAAAGCTGTTTGTCCCCACATAATCAAATTTTTGTCCTATTCTCATTACCTTCGTTTCATTTTCGCGCTTTCGCCTGGTCTTTCTCTTTTCCTCCAGAGCATCCTGTCGAAACCCTAACGTCAATCCCTCATTTTCTCATCAATGGCGTCTCAAGCTTCAAACTTTCTCCATGCAACGGCTCTTGACCGCTTTTCCGACTTCGTGGAATCAGACGATTTGGATGACCGTCACTACTTCTCCCTGCTGAACAATGACGGTACTGATTCGTTCGTCCTAGGTCCTGCTGTTTACAATCATTTTTTGCTCCCCAAGATTTTCTCTGATGTTTTCCCTCGGCACCTGACTGAGGTTCTTCCTATTCATCATCAACCCATTCAGTTTCATCATTGGGTTTCCCAGCCTACTCGATTTAGGGCTTTTTTCCCTTTCGACCAGTCGTTTTACCAATGGTACTCTCGACTTTTTGCTTCTAAGGCTGCACTCTGGGATGAACTCCAGATTCACGATGCCCTTCGCTTTTCCTGTTTTTATTTCCGCCTGAACTTTGAACTAATCGGTGCCCTGTCCAGTTTTTGGTCGTCGTCCACAAATTGCTTCTTTTTCCCTTTTGCCCCCATGACTGTAACCCTTCTGGACTTGGCTTGTATTACTGGGCTCAGCCTTTTAGGAGAAGATGTCGCCACCCTTTCCGTAAATACTCATCCAGAGTTTCGCTTACTCTCGGATTCTGACCTGTCCTACGGGACTTTTCTGAACAAATACTTCAAAAAGGAAGGGGAGGTTACCGAAGAAGAGCACATCGCCTTTTTGCTCTACTGGCTGTGCAAGTTCCTTTTTTGTCACCCTGTTATAAGGGTTTCTAAAGATTTTCTCTATATAGCCACTGCTTTAGCCTCCGGAACTAAATTAGCTTTGGGTAAGACTGCTCTTGCCCTTCTGTATAGGGGTTTATCCCATGCTGCTTCCGTCACTTCCACCGGCATCTTAGGGGTTTTCGGTGGCCCCCTCTGGATTCTGCAAGTCTGGGCTGCTTTTTATTTTCCTTCCTGGTTTTCAGAATCCCGATTTGGCCAGCCGCTTTCCATCTCTATACCAGATACCCCTGCTTGCCAAGCATTAAGTCGGGAAGTTGCCCCTCTTAATACCGAATTTTCTTCCTATTTTCGGTATTTCGTTACTCAGCTTTACTCTGTAGATGCAGAGGCCTTTGATTTTGCCCCTTTTTTCTCTTTTGAATTCCGTCGGTATCTCCCTGGTTTTTCAAATAACCGCAGTGAGTACTGGCAAGTCGTGTTAACTTCCATCGACCTTCCCCTCAAAATTTCGTTCAAAGGTCGACTTATTTCTGGTTTTGAAATTTACTCCCCCCAATATTGCGCTCGGCAATTTGGGCTCACTCAGGGGCTTCCTGTCCCAGCACTCTATACTTTTTCTTTTCCTTCTCTTCCCGAAAAAGTAACTTGCAAATCTTCAGACACCTCTGCCTTTCTCGAGCTTAAAGTTGTAATTCGGAGGATATACCGAAAACTCCCTGTATTTCAGTATGAACCAAAACTCGGTTATACCACTCAAGAATTTGTACTCTGGTGGGGTGACCATCATTCCCGCTTCTTTTCCGAGATTGAGGATCTGGATTCATTCTTGGATCAAAATCTGCGAGTACCAGACCCAACTCCTACTACAGACGCAACACCGAAAGCTCTCCCAGCACCTACACCTTCGGGAGATGCAAAGAAAGGTTAATTAACCTCTTTCCTCTTTAAGTACGAGTTATGTAGATTCACCTTTTACTTTCCACTTAATCCCAACTACACTTGCAGATGGCAAACGCAAGAGGACGGCTTCACCGAAATCTCCTGCTCCTCGAAAGCTTACTCTGAAACAATCATCACAAAGGACAGGAATTCGCATTTCAGAACCTTCCTCTCAGGGTTTAAATCCCGATGCACCACTTCGGCTACTAAAGAAGCCAAGATCAAGTAAAGGTGAGTGATCGTATCTTCTCTTACACCAATACTGTAGTTATTAAGTTCATCATTCCAGAGTTTAATCTCTTGACTGTCAGGGCCTTCGAAGAAAACACCTGCCTCTTCTCCCGCAGAACCTACTGTCGAAGTTCCAGTTTTCACAGCTTCAACCCCTGCTCATCCGCCTTTGATCGAGCTTGATCCAATAACGCCTGAAGTCACTCATCCTGACTCTCCAATAACAGTGACGACATCAGACAGGCTCGCAATCACACTTCCAGGCTTCATCCCAGAAGAGCCCGTCCCTCACAAGGAGTTTACTTTGCCCGAAGAAGTACTTTCGCTTGGTATGTACTTCTTAATCCACTCCTTTTGTTATTAAAATACCTCATTCCTGACTCCTGTTGGGATTCCCGATTTCAGTGATTTCTCTTCCGACCCCTCCAACCGAAGCTGATCCTAATGTGCATCAACCTGCTGATTCAACCTCTACTCCCGAAGCAAATGTTTCTGCTCGCACTTCAGGTGTGTGGATTCTTACTCTACTATTCCCCATAGAGACTCAACTGATGGCTAACTAACTTTTCTGAATTGCAGGACTTCGTTCTTCGAGAACGCCGACTTCCCCTCTGGAGTCAATTCCCACAAGCTCGCCTCCTCTTTTGACACAACCCACATCATCCCCTAGAGAATCCGACATACCATCCTCGTCAACGATCGCTGATCCAACGCCAGAAGAGATTCCCCTGTTGTCTGAACAAGAAAAAGACGCCTTCAAACGAATTCAACAACTCAAGGCAAAGGAAATCGCTCCAGTTCAGTTGAAGGACTTTTTGTCGACAACTTCTCCTGTTCCTCCCCAGGTTGCCAGAGCTAATTGGCGAGAATTTTTAAACCTGTTGGAACCTGGCTATGGGAAACTGATCGTGGATTCTAAAAGAGAGAAGCGAGCCAAAGCTCTTGCCCAGGAAATTTTTTCAGGGGATCCTTCTTACATGCCTTTGGCTGAGCTTCAAAACGTCTGCACCGAATTCCAGATCAGTTTTGTTGGAGCAGTTGACACGGTAAGGGTCAATATGCACACCTTACCCTACTTTCTTCCCATGGAGCAGCGACGACTAGCCATGCAAGACGAATTACAAGAACGGATGGATGATGCACTCCTATCCTTCACTTCTTACACCGCTGTTGACCAAAACGTTGGGGCTCTCAAGAGGAAGAAGGCAGATCTGGAAGCAGCTCTCAAGATAGTTGACAACCAGATCCGTCTTCGGGAGGCTGAACGAAGTGAGCTTTGTATTTCCTGCCGGCGAGATCTCGAAAACTACACAGCATTGTCGAAGGAATATGACTCCAGCAAGCGCAAGAATTCGGGTGCAGAGGAGCAGAGGAAGAAGATGATGGAGGAAAACTTCAACCTTGAGATTAAATTGCAAAACTTTGTAAGAGAAGCCAAGCGATTGTTAGCTAGGGCTGGATGGTAATTTTGCTATTGAATTCCCGAATGAACCCTGCGACATTCTTAATCTTATGTATGCTCTACTCAGAATACTAGATTTTTGGCATTTCACTAAGTTCCCTGCATCGTAACTTCTCAATAACTTGACTTCGGGAAGATAACATAAAGGGTCAAATTCCTTTCCCGAAAGTTTTCTCCACCTTATCCTTTTCACAACTTAGAGTCAAGAAGATAACACTGGTAACAGGCACTGAAACCCTTTTCCCGAAAATTCTCGCATAGTGAATGAAATTCGGGATCATAACGACCTAAAGGATCAAACCTTCTTCCCGAAGAATTGCTTGGTGTGGGCATCCCTGACGCGCTTTGAATCGAGAATATGGCAATGAGATAAGTCGAAACGTGTTCCTGAGATTATTTTACCTTACATTCCTCTGTAATCGGGATTTAGGGAAACAGCTCAACATCAACAAGTAGAATTCCCGAACGTGCTCCAACCTAAGTCTCGGATAACTTGAACTTTGGAAATTTACCCTGTTGATAACCGAATATTCTCCGCACGATCCCACATCTCCACGCTGTTTAACTTATTTTCAAAAAAAAATACTCCCCACGTTCTGATAACCGCCACCTTATCCTCTATATATTTGAAACTCATATCTTTTCCGAGGATACTTCGGCCTGATTTCCCTTTATAAACCTTGCTTTCGTCTTCTCTTTTCTCAAGGACGCCTTGGTTCAATCATCAATCAGTTCCTCTGCTAATCATGTCTTCAAGCGAGCATAATTCAACTCTCAGAGGTAAAAATTTTATAACAACAATTCCTTTGCACTCTGACATACTTTGCTATTTATTCTATTTTTCTCAATTTGACTCTCAGACTCACCTGTTAGTCATAACCCTGACGACGATCGTGCTACTTGGGAGCAACTTTACGAACTTTTCTCCCGTGGTTATCACACCCTGTTGGGGACCCCTGAATTGGAAGCAGAAGTGACCAGGCTGTCAAATTCATTACGATCCAAACTATTCCTGTTTGCTGATCCTTTTTTCCTTGATTTGACATGGGAACTGTTCTCTCTCTTCCGCTCCAGCTTGTTCACCGTCCGTCAGATCACCGAGAAAATACACAATCTCAGTTCGGTTACTCAAACAGCTAACACCCTTGAAGCCCGTATAGTCAATGAATCACAACAGTTATGTATCTTGAAGGAAGAGCATGACAAGGCTGACCAAATTAGTTCTCAACTCCACTCGGATGTAGATGCTGCAGCTAATATTCGGGATTTCCTCTCGGGACTTATACTTGAGCAAGGAGAATCTCTGATGCTGAGGAATCAATTAACGCAAGCGGAGCATCTGGCCGACCATATATTTGATCTATACGAGAACACAATCCAAGAGATGGATGACCTTGCTGAGATAATTCAAACCAAAATACATCGACTGGCTGACTTGGAAGTACAACGAGCCAAACTTGGGCAAGACTTATGTTTTTATGCTCATCTCTTAGCCGATCTTCATGCTTCGGAAACGGATTTGAAAGTCTTAGTGGCTAAGATTGGAGCATATTTCCGTTTCATGTAATTGTACTCATATCATTGCTGTATCTCCCAAATCGAAGGATGATATTTCTTCAAATATTTTCCATTGATTGACCGAAGTAGCTCTTTTCCATTAATATCCATTAATCTGTATGCATTCCCGCTCATCACTTCGGTAACTAAATATGGTCCTTCCCAGTTTGGTGCCCATTTGCCGAACTCTGGATCTTGCTGATTAACCGGTAAGATGGTCTTCCAAACTAAATCACCGACGGTAAACCGCCTTTCCTTTACTCTTTTATTATAAGCTCGGGCCACCCTTCTCTTCTGCGCCATTAATCTATCTAAGGCCATTGCTCGGACTTCGTCTAAATCATCAAGATTAATATACATCCAGTCACGATAGTCTTCGGGAAGTAACTCGCTTTGGAGTTGAACTCTTAAAGACTCCACTGTGATTTCCATCGGTAGCATAGCCTCTTGTCCATAAGTAAGCATATATGGGCTGACACCTGTACTTGATCTTCTAGAGGTTCGGTAAGCCCACAACACTGTTGACAACAGAGAGTCCCACTTTCTCGGGTTTTCTTTCAAATGCCTTTTGATCAACCCCACAACTATTTTATTCGTAGCTTCAGCTTGCCCATTAGCCTGCGGGTAGTATGGTGTCGAATGCAACATCTTGATCCCTCTCGACTGGGCGAAACTCATCACTTCTCGTCCAGTAAATACAGTACCTTGATCGGCTGTGATTGTCTCGGGCAATCCAAATCGGTGAATGATGTTTTCTTCAATAAACTTGATCACCGTACCCTGACTTATGCTCTTATATGGAATTGCCTCCACCCATTTCGTGAAATAATCTGTAGCAAGCAATATAAAACTATGTTTATTAGAGGATGGTGGATAGATCTTACCGATTATGTCCATTGCCCATCCTCTAAATGGCCACGGTTTTATGATCGGGTTAAGCTCCACGGATGGTGCATGCTGCAATGGTCCATACCTCTGACAGGAATGACACGCCTTAGCATACTCAATGCAATCTCGCATCATTGAAGGCCAATGATATCCGTGTCTTTTCAACAACCATCTCATCTTTATTCCAGCCTGATGCGCTCCACATATTCCTTCATGTACCTCTGCCATGACCAATTTTGCATCACCTTCATTCAAGCACCGCAGCAACAAACCATCGGAAGATTTGTAATACAATTCTTCTTCCATCAAAATGTATTTCTGAGCTTGCCTTCTTAACTTTTGGTCTCTTGAGTTAGGCCTCTTGAGATATTCCACTATGGGCTTTCTCCAGTCTTCTTTCGAGACTTCTTCGCTCATGGCTATCGGTATCTCTCTTTGCTTAATGGAAGGTACCGATAGCACGATGTTTGTAACCATACCTGTCAGTTCCTTTGATATTTTGTATCCCGAAGCCACCTGTGCCAACTCATTGGCTTCCTGATTCATTTTCCTCTTGACATGAACAACTTCATATTCTAAGAACTGGCTTAATTGTTTCTTGGCCAGATAATAATAGCCAATCAAATTTTCATTCAAGCATTGGTAATTTCCATTTAGCTGTTTAATCACCAGTTGGGAATCACCAATTATTTTAACAAACTGGACATGTAAGTCAATTAATATTCCCAACCCGATAACCAGTGCTTCATATTCGGCTTGATTATTTGAACATTCAAAATCTAACTTACAAACACACCTGGTATATTCTCCGCTGGGAGATATTATGACCAAGCCAACTCCCGAATTGTTGTTAGCACATGATCCATCGAAGTACATGGTCCATGGCACAACGCAAGCGAGATGTTGTTCATTTTGCTCACTTTCTCCCATTTGCAAACACGAGTATTCGGTAAGAAAATCGGCTACGGCTTGCCCTTTCACTGCCTTTAGTGGGACGTATACTAAATCAAACTCAGACAAGATGAACGCCCACTTAGCTACCCGACCTTTTATGATAGGCCGAGACAACATGTATTTTATCACATCTGTCTTGGCAAGCACGTATACAGTAGTTGGCAACAAGTAATGTCTTAATTTCACAGATGCAAAATACAAAGACAAACACAATTTTTCTAGCGCGGTATAACGTTTTTCAACATCAGTCAGCGTCCTGCTCAAATAATATACCGCTTGTTCTTTTCCTTCATCATTTTCTTGTGCCAACATACTCCCGATAGTATTATCGGCAGCCGATATATACAATTTCACCGGCTTACCAAGCTTTGGTGACACTAAAACAGGGGGCTTTACTAAGTAATTCTTGATCGCATCAAAAGCCTCTTGCTGCTTCTCATCCCAGACAAATATGTCTTTGTCTTTGAGTCTTAGAAGCTGTGACATCGGTTCAACTTTCCCAGATAAATTAGCAATGAACCGACGCAAGAAATTAATCTTTCCAAGTATCATCTGGAGCTGCCTCTTCGACTCAGGTGGTCTTAATTCCATGATGGCCTTTGCTTTGTACCTATCCACTTCAATTCCTCTTTGGTTAACAAGGAACCCCAAAAAATTCCCAGCTTGCACACCGAAGGCACATTTAAGTGGATTCATCTTTAACTTATACTTTCTCATGCGGATGAAGGCCTGTTCTAAATAATCCAGATGATTATCCCGAGCTGACTTCACAACAATATCGTCAACGTAAACTTCCATAAACTTCCCGATCATGTCATGGAAGATAAAGTTCATCGCTCGCTGATATGTTGCTCCCGCATTCTTTAACCCGAATGGCATGACAATCCATTGAAAAGTCCCAATGGCCCCCGGACACCTAAAGGCTGTTTTCGGGACATCCTCCCGAGCGATGAATATCTGGTTATATCCCGAATGTCCATCCATTAAAGATAACATCTCATTTCCCGATGCCGAGTCAATCAACATGTCTGCTATGGGCATGTGGTACTCGTCTTTCGGAGTAGCAGCATTAAGGTTCCGAAAATCAATACACACCCGCAATTTCCCGTTCTTCTTTTTCACTGGAACTATGTTAGAGATCCATTCCACATACCTGGCCGTCTCGATGAATCCCGCCCTCAGTAATCTTTCGATTTCCTCCTTAATTTTGTCGATCACATCTGGGGCAAACCTCCTCGCTTGCTGTTTATGCGGACGGAATCCCTTTTTAATTGGTAACCTGTGCTCAACAACCTCTCTTGATAATCCCGGCATCTCATGGTAATCCCAAGCGAAGCAATCCTTGTATTGGGTAAGCAACTCCACCAACTCATTCCTCATGCCCCCCGGTAGAAGTGCACTTACAAATACGGGTCGGTAATGCCCATCCTTCCCGATATTTATCTCAATCAGAGGGTCTTCAGTCTCCATGGACTTGGCCTCCTCTTTAATCGGTGACTCTTCCCATTCTTCGATACAATCTGATGCTTTCTGATCCTGCTGAACCATTTCAGCCAAGTATGCCCAGTACCTTGTTTCAGTTCCTCGTAACGATGTATTGACTTCCATAAAGATCTTTCAAGTCTTGAGATGCCAAGCTCGATTTAGGGATCCATTCATTCCTTCCCTTACCAAAGCGGCAAAATGCATAAGACCGTGAATCGGTCTCGGGAATCTCCAAAACTCGGTTTCCACTCAAGTAATCTCCGTCTTCTGGGTGAATCTCTGTCTATCCTATCGGGATGACTTTCCCGTCTGCTTTTACATATTCTACTTTCTCCCCATTCCAAAATGCCAGCATCTGATGTAACGTAGATGGCACACATTGATTGGCATGAATCCAATCCCTCCCAAGCAACAAATTATACGTGCCATCAGACTCGATCACGAAGAAAGTAGTCCTTGTTGTTTTGGACCCAATAGTAAGATTCACCACAACAGCTCCTTTCACGCTTGTCACTTCTCCCAGAAAATCGGATAACTGTACATTCGACGGTGTGATCTCCTCATCTTTCTTGCCCAACTTTCTAAAGTATCCGTACGACATTAAATTCAAGGTCGCCCCAGCATCCACAAAGATCTTGCCTACGGGTCTTCCATCCACTTTACCGGATATAAGCAACGACTTTAGATGTTTGGCTCTCTCAACTGGGACTTTCTCAAACTTCATTACTTCATCCTCAGAAAAGTGAAACTCTGCCATAGCCACTTCCCTCTCAGAAATATGTCCTAAATCCTCTTCCACTGTTAAGCTTATCCTGAATTCAAGTGGGAGTTTCGCATTTACCATCCTGATTCTTTCAGGATAATCGCGCTCTTTTGGCATCTTAGACTTCCCTTTCCGAAGTCGATTAGCTTCATTGCTCTCAGGCTTCATGCGATCTTGCTTGACACCACGTTCATGCTTAGGGGCTAGCTCTACTGTGAACTGTCCAAAATCTATTGTTGGCCGTTCTTCTCGAACTTCTTTTTCTTGGATCGAGCTTTGGTTTGAACCTTCTCCTTGCTGGGTTGGTGTCACAGCCTTTCCTTCCTTATTTTTCTCTATTTCGATATCACTACGTTTCCAGACCCAATTCCTTTTCCAGTGGTTCGAGACATTCCTCTCGCTCCGAACCTGTTCAAAATACCTTTGCCTACTCTTTTGCCTTTGGTCCCGCCTTTTGATGGTTCGGTATGAAGCTTGGCCGGGTGGTTTTGCTTCCTTCCATTTTCCTTCGGGAAGATCGTGAGGAATTTTGTAAGTCTTCTTCCTTTCAAACTTGAGTGGAATTGGTTGTTGTATTGAATAATCCTCCCTTTCTTTAACAAGGCCATGTCGGGCTTGGGAGATTTTATTCTCCTTAACTTCTCGTGGCACAGGCTCAGGCGTTGAATCATCAAATTCTTCTCCCCAACCAGACGGTTCAACCGGCAACTGTGGTTCTTTGAGATAATCGGGCTTTCCATAATATACAACGTACTCGAACTTTCCACTTGGTTCTCCAAGAAGACCAACTTCGGGATCTCCATCTTGGTAACGCTGCCACAAACTCTTTTCCTTAATTGATTTGTTTGGAGCCTTATTGCTCTCACCCCTTTGATTATTACTCTGACCCGTTCGGACCTTCTTATCCTGCGATGCTTCGGGACGATTTCCCTTCTTGCTTTTCTCCAATGCGGGAGGTGGTTGATCATCAAATTCATCCCCCCAACCAGACGGTTCAACTGGAAATGATGGACGCGTGAGGTACTCTGGTTTACTGTAGGACACAACATAATCATATTTGCCGCTTGGTTCTCCAAGGAGTCCGACATCTGAGTCCCCTTCCTTGTAACACTGCCATAAACTCTTCTCTTTTATTGGCTCATTTGCAATATTACCTACTTCGTCACTTCGGGATTTGCCTTGATTCCTATCAGATTCCCGAACCTGCTGATGACGAAGCTCTTTCTTGTGCTCACAATGCGCTAACTCACGCCAATCTTCCAATTTTAATTGTGCGCATTGACTATCCCTCCTATGCTCCTGAAAAGAAGTATGTGGAACTACAATCTCGGACCTGACTTTACTTATCTGTGTTTCGTTTTCCGGCTCACGGCAAGGATTTTGTGTCTGAGTTGGCTTTTCTGGCATAATTGCTTCAGGCGCCCTCCGTGTCTGGTTTTCCTTTCTGGGATAGAATCTATTTATGTATCTTCCCCTAGTCCCACGTACTAAATGATGCGTGAAACCGTGTCCATAGCCTCCTCGGGATCTGTTATTTCCCCGAATGAATGAACCTGATCGGTATCTTCCTCTAGCTTCGCGGACTGGACGACTTATGAAATCACTTATACATTCTCTTTGGGGTCTACTACTTCCCCGAATGAAAGAGCCTGATCGGTATCTTCCTCTAGCTCCTCGAACAAACCGATATCCCGACCAGTATTGGTCTTGACGATTCATGTCCTGGCGACAATGAAAGCATACACCTTCGGTTTGATAACCCGATGGGGTACGAATATTCACCATTCCAGTCATCTTTGGGAAAGGATCTACATCAACTTCCATTGGTGCTTTCCCTTTGTCTTCAGCAAACTTGATCTTGCCTTGCCGAATCGCTTCTTGTATTGTCTTTCTAAAGACAATACAGTTTGCAGTGTTATGGCTAACCGAATGGTGCCATTTGCAATATCTCTTATCTACCAACTCTTCCTTAGAGGGATTTTCTGCCCTTCGGCCAATTTGATCTTCCCATCTTTCAGCAAGAGATCAAATATTTCGTCTAACTTGTAAATGTCAAACGAATAATTATTTGATTCTTTTGTTTTTGCCATTGCAAGTCCCTTCATCTTCGCTGGTTTGAGAGCTGGGCACATATACGGTTTGTCTAACACCATTGTTGCCACTGCTATCTCTTTTTCCTCTTCTTCTTCCATCGGGATGTCTACTTCGGGATTTCCGATCTCTACCAGAGCCTGTCTATTCTCCTTTATTGGCCTTTTATCTTTCTCTTTCAGGAGATGCTCGTACTTTGAGACCCTGGTCGTTAACTGAAAAAGATCATCAAACGTCTGGCCTTCAAAACGCTCCCGAAGATTAAACTTCAATCCATTAAATGCAAGATCAGTAAATTCTTTCTCCGTGAGGGATGTCAAGCATCGGTTCCTTGACTTCTTAAACCGAGCAATGAACTGATCTGCAGTTTCACCACCATACTGGTGCATTCTCGCTAAATCGGCTACTGACACTTCGGGTACTGATCGATAAAATTGAGAATAGAACTGCCTTTCCATTTCAGCCCATGTCTGGATCGAGTTTGCTGGTAAGTTGGTGTACCAAGTAAATGCTGTCTTAGACAATGACAAGGGAAATAACTTGAGCCTCAAGTATTGATTTGTGCCTGCTTCTCCACACTGTGCTAAGAATCGCCCTATGTGCTCCATCGTTGACTGGTCTTCTTCACCAGTAAAAACAGCAAAGTCTGGCGTTTTAAATCCCCTCGGATAAGGGATGTTATCCACCCAGTCAGGATGTGGCTTCCTATACACTGGCCTCGGTATACCCCTGTCTACCCCCAACTGTTGGAGCACTAACTCTGCTACTCGATCGGGATTCCATGGTCTCCCGTTCTGCTGGCCAGCCCATGCCTCTTGCCCCCTAGGATCAACCGGTATAGGCCTATCAGGTCCTTGATTCTCTGGATTAAGGTTAACCGGTGGTGCTGGTCTATAAGGCTGATTCCCAACACCATACGGATACGCTGGAATTCCCAAAGGCCTCATCGGCTCCAAATTGGGTACATTCGGCATCGGATGTATATTCTGGACATTTGGGTTGGGTGCTGCTCCTTCGGCTGGACCACCTTGTGGGAAGGTATACCCACTTACTCCATTTACTATATTCACTTGAGTTGGATTTTCTGGCCTTGGTATGATCCTAACTGGAGAAGATTGAAAAGGAAATCCTGCGCTTCCTTGACCAGCAATAGATGGGCCATACATTGGGGGACAAGGCATAGCCATAGAAGCGTTTGCCTGAAAAGGATGTCCCTGAGATGAAGAACCCGGTCGCGATATGACATCATTTATCGCATTGACCACCATCGGCTTGATGACATCAGTGACATGGCGGATCATATGGTTAGTCAATTCATTCTGCTGTTCTTCAAACATTCGCTTCATTGTGGCTACCAAAGTGGCATCTGGTGCTAGTACACGAGCTTGATCATCCGTCAACTGCCGTGGGATGTCAACATTAGTTCCACCTACCACGTTGGCTGCCGAATGCTCCGACTGATTACCATCACCTGGATTGTTTGTATTGTCATTCTGACCATCCAGTTGATTCCTTGTTCTCACCATTTTCTCAAAAACTCACCACTCGTGTCCCACCGGGCGTGCCAAAAAGATGTTCGCGCGATCTGTGATCGGGAATATCTTTCACCGAAATTCGTACTTCGGTTTTTATTTAAAAGGGTTCTGCGGCTCTGTTCTGAATGAGAAAATGGACGAACTGCGTGAATGGGATAGTGACTAATGAAAGCGGGTGGAAATTCGGATGATTTACGGCTACAATACTCCTACTTGCGAAAATTGGTAAGTAGATTACTGGAATCTGAAACTACAGGTAATGAAAGTTGCGAGGAAAGTTAAAACTAAACTGCGAACAACAACGAAAGCAACAAAACGTCAAGTGAAAACAGAGTATTTTTCTGGATGGTTGTTTTTCGATCCTGCCTTCTCCCTTTTTCCAGATACTTATTCTTCTTGTGCTCGTAACCGCTCGAGCAGTTATTCTTTAATTTCAAACATTCAAATTTCGGCACCATCGCTTGTCCTCCACGATCCTCAAAACTGATTCATGAAAAATGGAACCCATGCTCTTTGTGGCTCATAACCGTTTCAGTAACTTCCCATTTTTGAATATTCTCCCTTCACTCCGAAAAACCTGTTCGCGCCCATGAGTTTTGCTTTGCACTTCCCGACCTTCGGCATGAAACTTTCGGGCTGTGCGATATGCCGAACTCAAGTATAGCGTTCCTTTCATTCGGGAATACCCCTTAACCTTCCCGAATGCTGCGTACGTCTCGGATAACAATGCATCGGCTTGTTATTCTGTTAAGACATTTTCTTCTTGCCTTACTTCGGGATCCTACCCTCCAGTTCTCCCGAATGATACTTACATCCCGAATGGAAAATGTGGGTTCGTCCTTTGATGTAACGTTTCCTTCTCACCGTACTTAGGGATTTATTGACGGTACTCCTTTTCGTACATGTCATCTCCGAGACACCGATTTGGGCAGCAATTTTATGGTGTCAACAGACTCCAATCCAAAGCAGCATCAAAGAGCGGAGGTAGGAGCTTTAGTTCGGCTCTTGCCGTCAAGTTTTGCTCGTTACATCGCCGCTCTGTCAGGTTTGCCCGGCGTGTCGCGCCTTCGCAACGTCTGGTTCGTGCGTAGCCACCTCGAGTCATGCTCGTCGTCAACGTCTATGGTCGGATCTAGAAAACAGGACGGGCTTAATCTCGGCCCGCAGAAAGTTGAGATTTAGACTAAGGGCGCGCATGGCAACCATTCTGTTCCAGAATGAGATTCTGGAACAGAAATAGATTTTTCTATTTCTGTTCCAGAATGAGTTTCTGAGAAAAAAAAATGTGTTTCATAACGAAACTAATTTCTAATCCTAGAACAGAAATTCGTTTGACAAAAATTGAAAATTTCTACTTTTCCTACGGCGGCGGCGGCGACCGGCGGCGGCGGCCGACGGCAGGCGGGCGGCGGCGGGCGGCGGTGGGGAACAGAAATCAATTTCTGTTTCTCTGAGAAACAACAAATTTTTGTTTCTGATTTCTTGTCCAAATCTATTTCTGGAACAACTTTTTGTTCCAGAAACAGAAAAATAGAAAGAATTTATCAAACGAATTTCTCGTCCAGAAACCATTCTGGAACAGAAATTCTGTTCCAGAATGGTTTTCATGCGCGCCCTAATGCTTAAGCAAAGTCCAGCTCGTGGGACTAATTCACTCGTGTGGTGCAGCGCCATATTCTTGTCTCCTCTTTAGCCCCATTCTCTTCTTATTCAGAATCACAACTTTGATAATATTCATGGCAGTCAGACCAAGGTATCCACTTTTGACATATCTGCAGCCAATCTCCACAGTATCTACTTTGAGCTGCTAGACTATTCCTATAGCAACTTAATCCTTCTTGCGAACTTCACTCTCTGACCGTCGTTGCTATACTTGAGAGGAGTAATCATTCTCCTCCCGTTTTGCACCGCCTGAAGATGTCTCTGGCAATAATGGAGGATTCTCGACAGGCCTATCAGCGTCTGCGTATGCTATTTCCAGAGTTCCAGCTCCAAATAGACCAGCCAAGACGGCTGGTAATAGAAGTTGTGTTCCATGAACACTGCAAAGTGAATTACGCTCCCAGATCTTATCCATATTGAGATTAACAAGTTGCCATAGTACCTCTGCATGTATCATTACCGGTGGTGGAGTGAGCAAATTTTCCGAGACATTTGATTGCCATAAGCATCTCCAAATGCAAGACTAATTTAGTCTCTAGTGCGGCTGATCGAAGGACGGCACGTCCTCACCGATACTGTATTCCTTTCTCGGCTATGGAGAAATCATGCCAGCCGCTTTTAAGCAACTGAACAGCCACAGATGAAACTTTTGCTAAGATATAGCCCTCAGGTGAACCAGCATGTTGCACAAGCTCATACGAATCAACTATGGAAATGCCATGCCTGCTCTCATCCTTGAAGAACATCTCTAGTACCCTCAGTTCATCGAAAGCTTTCATATAGAGATCACAATAGTTGCGACCAGAAGATTCGAAGTCCAAAACTCGGACAGCGTCAAAGCCGAATACTTGAGAGCTTCTCTTAGATTGTTGACATCCAGAGCGCGGTGCATGTAGAAAGCGTTCTACTGAATAGCGGCGGTCCCTTTAGCGAGCCATTGCTCTTCGTCCTCGGCTCTTTCCAGCACCAAAGGAGAAGAAGCCTGTTTCTTCGAAAGTCCCTTTGACTGAGACTAAGCCCGCAACAGTCCTCAATCTCACATCACCACCTCCACCTGGTTTTGTATGGAAGGTTGAGGGACGCAGGGGTTGCTGTTCACCAATGGTGGGCTTGCTCCGGCTGGGTTGCTCGCCGTCGTTCTCGTAGGTCTCATCCTCCGGTCCCGTCACGGAGGCCCCCGCATCTCGGAACCCAATGCGAGAGAGAAAACAGATCCCCCCTCGAGTCCTGGAGGCCCCTCCGTTTTTTTTTACCGGAACTCCTGTGTTCTTCCCGTTCATTGGGGTAGAACTCGCGGGGGAGAGTCAGAGTCTCCTCCCCCTTGGATTCCATCTTCATCTCATCTCCCTTTTCTTGTAAGGATTGGTAAGAACCATCTTGCACCGGCTCAAAGTTGTTGTGAAAGTCATCTCCCATCATCGGTGTCATGGCAACAGCAGCCATATGAGCATTCTTTTGTTGGTGATGGAGAACCATATGTGCCTTGAAACTCCATCTCTTTCAAATACTTCCAAGTTCACTAGACTCCAGTCGTCCCCGTGCAGGCTTCCACTGAGCTAGTTGTTTTTGATCTTGAAAAAAACTGGAGATTTCTCCAGTTGGCCACCGTGATGGTATCTCTGAAGTCATTTTCCAGCCCCCCAGAGCTCGTCCATTTTCTTTTCTTTTTCTGGTCACAGCTTGAAGATTCCCAATGCATCTCCTCCATATTGATCGCTACAATAGTCAGTATGATCGTAAACTGGAGAATGGCTCTAGTAGCTTGGGCTGTGATGCCCTGCCACTTCATCGGCAGGCTCATTCAAGCCAAGTCAGCCAAAGGATTTTCTGGCGATTCTGCGGAAGCGTATCGCGACGTTGTTTCCCTAACTTCCGAGTCTATAACAAACATAAGAACTGTGGCATCTTTTACTATGAAGAGCAAATTCTGAGGAAAGCCGAGTTAGCTTTGGAGATCCCCAAGAAAGAGAGCAGGAGAACAAGCATCAAGTATGGAATCATCCAAGGGTTCTCTCTTTGCTTATGGAACATCGCACATGCAGTTGCTTTGGAGTACACCACAGTCTTGGTTGATAAAGGCCAAACCACATTCAAAGATGGCATAAGATCATACCAGATTTTCTCGCTCACGGTGCCTTCGATCACAGAGTTGTGGACGCTGATCCCCACCATGATATCAGCCATGAGCATACATGCTCCCGCTTTCCAGACCCCCCACCGGAAAACCGAGATCGAACCGGACGTATCGGAACATACACATCCCAAGAGGATCGAAGGAACTGCCGAGTCCCAGAACGTTAAGTTCAACTACCCGTCACGACCGGAAGTTACAGTCTTGAAGGAGTTCACGTTGAGAATAGAAGCTGGGATGAAAGTGGCTGAAGGAAACCAGCCCCCTGGAGTTGATGAAGACCAAGAGGATTCCCCAATGGTCGTGCCTCCTTGTTGCTAACAGGCTAGTCGTGCAAAGCTGTGGGGAGATTCAACAGAACGAATCGATTGAGATAAATCTAATTTTAAGCCTCAGTAACCCGTGACCTTCACCGAGGGAATGAATGGCCGCCACCATGCACATGCATGAATAGATCTAGAGCTGCAGGAGATACGAAGGTGTAGCGACTGTGATAGAAGCGAGTTAGAAGCAGATTCGTCGCACGCCACCGGGAAGTCGCTCATCGCCAAGGCTCTTCTTCCCGATCGATTTTGTGGTTTGGGCTCGCGAACCTCCACGAACAAACTCCCCAAAGTCAGACTTCCCGAGGAAGCTTTCTCTTGAAATCCCAGTAGCAAAACGGTCTCACATCGCTTTAATGCTGACGATGATCGCTGAGATAGCCACCGCCATTTATGTTGGTGTCCCCCAGTTCGAAGGATTCTCCATAGTGACGTTTTCAAACCACTCTTAGTGGATGGGAAACGAGTGGCAACATGAGAGGACATAGGAGTATGTGTTCGACCTTCACAATCTTTCTCCGGTTTCGCACGTGAAGTTGGACGCAAACCAGATCCAAAAAAGCTATGAACATCAAAATTTGAAGGCGATATGCGCTCGGCTTGCCTGCACTTTGCTTTATAAATATCCACTCTTGAAGAAGGGACCATCTTGCTCGGAGGTACGTTGGCTTTCACGGAGCTTAAATACTCATCGGCACTAAATTTCGGTACATGCGAATCACTGCAGTCATCAGCAACATGACTGGAGCATTCTCTTTTTGTGGACGATTTAGGGATCACTTAAACCATTAGCACTCGGCCTTTCAGATAAAGCAGATCTACTCTTAAGTTTCTTAGCTGACATCTCAAAACAGAGTGTCGTTGGACAAGTTGAAAGAAAACCTAAAAGTAGATCGAGTATCAGGTTTCCCACAAGCACCAATTTTGCTGATAGTGAAACGAGAAGAACCGTCACGAACAGCATCGTGGTTCAAGGTATTTTCATTCAGCATGCAAGCTCCCCAGATGGAATCGTCGGTGCCGATGTAGTGCCGGTCGACGATCTTCAGCCAGTCGACATTTTCCTGGAAGTCGGGCGCCCCCGGTGAACGCTGAGTTTCTTGATTGAAGGTATTGATGGTGTCGGGAATCATGCGATTGGCCCACGAGATGTCATGAGTATGGAGGGTTTCTTTGGACCTGGCGATGAGATGGCCCCCCGGTCGTTATGGCCACCCCCTTTATCTCAGTAAACCGAGTCTTCCCCCCGCTGATGGAGTAAAGACTTGACTTCGATAAACAGCTGGATCCCCTTGGGAGCTTGGTGGACCGTTTGTTTATTCGCCGCTCCCCCCACAGCTCATCATTGCCACCCTTCGTTAATTCCCTTTTTCTGCACTAATGAAAAGTTGACTGTTCAAAAAGAGGTCCAACCCATTCAGCTCTGTCGCCTTATCTCTTGCCTTCGACATAAAAATAAAAGATTGTTATGAAAAGATGTTCATTCCAGCCGCCAGAGTGCAACAATTGACGACGTTTCTCGGCACCGTCTGATATCCTTGATTTCCTTTACCAGGAACTCCAACTCGAAATCACAATTTTTCACAGCATACGAGGACCAGTCCTTGAACGAAGACATTGTTTCCCTGGTGAACAGAACCTGCACATACTATCAAAAGGATCCTAACAAATCGACTCCAGATGAAGGTCCTTTCCAACAAAATTCCGCAGCTAGCTCCTCCTCCCTGATTTTTCGTTGGTCCCATTTGAGATCACCGAGGAATGATCATTGTTTTTCTTTTGAAAATGGCCCCCCACCTCCAGACGTATTTCGCGCCCTTTTTTTTTTTTTTTGACCGAAATTCTTTTGCCCCTTTTCATATCATCAACCATATCCAGCTGTCTTTGTCCGATCTCTCCCCCTCTTAACCTCTGTCTGCTTCTTTTTTAGTGCTCCACTTAGGTCCTGCTTTCATGATTGTCTTTTGTCCTCTTATTTTTTTGTTTTGGCCTCTCTTTTATGCCGACACTATCTATAGAGGACTTCGTTCTTTTAATAATGGTCATGCCATCCCACAAAACTTTTTCCTTCAAGAAGTTTGTTCGTCGTCTTCTGTCCTGTATCAGCTGCAATAGAACGAGCCCAAAGGAGTACACGTTTGTTTTGGCAGAACGTTTCTCACCTTCTGCGTACTCGTGGAGGGAAGTTTAGCTTAGTGCAATAAACACTTGAGCTTGAATTTTTTTCTTTTTGCCTCCATGTTGTCGTGAAGGCTAACTCTCTCTCCCTCTATAGTCTAATTCTTGAAAAACCTTTTGAGTGTACTTTGACTCTCATTCGACCAATGAGCACAGATTGGATTCCTCGGAGGATTTCTCTTCAAAGCTTTCTCTTTCCATCACTAAAATCGCGTTCATGACCATGCACTTTTTCTTAGTGGAGCACCATTACCCCACGGAACAAGAAACGCACCACCTTAGCTTTTATCCACATCTGACGAAAACCGTGGGAACCTTCAAATATCTGAGATGCACCAAATAAATGCCTATCCCTCATAACCGTATATGAAGACATGTCCTCTCAAATTCTTCATAGAACAAAAGTCAAGCATTATAAATTCTACCACGTGAACCCAGCAAAACCTTCAAGTTCGATTTGATCATAGGTCGCCGCACCGAGAAAGAATCACTGAGAGTTAGAGCAAAGATGAGAGAGAGATATCCGTCTAATGATGAATTGAATTCGGAATACCGAACGCGACAACGAAAAATATACTAGCAGGCCACTGAAAAATTCAGACTATTAGAGGACCATGTCACAACTCTAAAAATGCAAAAATCAAAATTACGGAGCTGAAAATGAAATTTCCAAAAATTTTTCAAATGACCTAAAAAATGAAATTAATGAGAAAACTCTAAATTCGAAATCGATTTTTGCAGATTTTATTTGGTCAAAATGAAGAGAAAATTAAAATAAAAATACTGACTATTTATTCACATTTTTATGGCCTCAAACGCTATTTATTATTATTTATTTATTTTTTCAAACATTTTTCTATTTTCCAAAAATAAAATAATAATAAAAAATACGAAAAATATGAAAAATTATTTTTGCTCAAAATTGGTTCCCTAGATTTGGCCAAGGTCCCCAAAGTTGATTTTTCAATTTTATGAACTTTTATGGATTTTCTATTAATTTTAAAAGAAAGAAAGGATGATTAAAAACCAGGTGTCAACACCTGACATCCTCAGGCTTTTGTGGTTGCACAAGTCAAAGTGCTCTCGGTCAGCAAAGCACCCACACATAAGTATATTGGTAGAAGATGGATGCTTCCACGTATTGCATGAAAAGCATCCACTCACTTTAACTTGCACAAGTCAATACGATGAGGTAAGAGGTCCAAATTCAAATGCAACGCTCCCAATTTTTTCAAGTAGGTTATTCGAGCATCGCACGAGGAACATCCCATCGTAAGGCCACTGATTGAAGGAGCTCTTTTCGCCAATCCGTGGGGGTCAAACTGTCACGCCCCGAACACCACGAGCACGCAACATCTCGCACAAATACACTGGTCGATAACTATAATGCGACGTCCCAGGATTTGTCGCTGACCCAATTCGATTCGATTAAATGCGAACGCTAGCGGAAACGACACAATAACCCGACGACAACTGAGTAAGGTAAACAAACGACCTCAACACTTACATACATATACATATTCACATCCTTTATACATTATTCATGCCATTAATTACATCAACCGTACAAGCGATACAAACTAGGTTGACTACACGTCAACAGGATCTATGGTCGGAAGGGCTGTACTGTAAACAAAAGATCACACCCGACAAAGTACACACTGAGATCTACTCGCCTCCACTACTGATATCAGGCAGAGGAACCTCCTCAGGGTCGCTCTCCATCATAACCTCGCCATCGTCAGAGTCTCTCGCCAGTAAGCTCTCTTCGGTGTCCATCGGCACTGGCATCTCCTCGGGATCCATTACCTCTCCATCCTCCATGACAATTGAAGCATCTATCTCGTTAACGATCTCTGATGGGGTCTCAAATCCGTGGAGTATGTTACTCAAAAATCCCTCCTCATCGCGACGTCTCCAAACAACATAAAAATGCGCTCTCCAGATATCATCCCCTTCATCTACCCAAACTCTAGTAATATATCTAAGGTACATCCGATTCTCACCAAAATAGTACTCCTTCACCTCGATCTCAATCTCACGCGGTATCCCACGACGAACTGGTGGTGGTGTTTTCATGATCACGATCTAGGGTCTGAAATGTGGGGGAAATAACGACAACAATGAGAACACATCTCAGTAAGTTCGCCCCCTAAACCTCGCTTAGGACGACGCATAACCATGCGACTAAACTTAGGCATGCAAAAGATCAACAACTCAATCACAGAAGTCAAAGAGCTCAACATGCGAATGAACATTCGATAACAACATGCTCGTGCTTCAAATTCACATATTCACACAAGAAATACCACGGTTGCCAATACCACAATTTCCCCTTATGACTCCATTTCCCTGTATCTCTAGGGCCGCCCTCCGCCCCTCAGGGCTAACATTTTCGACCCGCGCTAGTCGCCTTAGGTCGTGCCTCAGCCCGCGCTACTCGCCTCACGGCCGGCACCCTTATCTCTCCAGCTACCCTGTGCCGAGCACGTCCGAGCGCATTATGCCTCGACCCGCGATACTCGCATCAGGTCGGCATCCTTATCGCTCCACTTTCCCTATGCCATATCGGCATCTCAAGGTCGCCCTCCGCCCCGCGATAACACGCCTCAGGGCTAACATTTCTGCTTGACGATCATTTCACTCAACAGTCAAAAGCATGCCAAATCAACACGATGCATCTTATGAAATCTTCCCATACGTGACAAGTCAGAGACACACAATTTCAGTCAAGCACTTTAATTCCAAATGAAATCAATAAGCAACGATTCAGTCAAGCACTTTAATTTAATCCCCGGAGTGAACAGTGTTTTCCGGCATGAATAGTGAACTCCGGTAATGAATAGTGTTTTCCGATCGTGAATAGTATTTTCCGTCCGTGAATAGTATTTTCCGGCCTTGAATAGTGAACTCTGATCGGGAATAGTATTTTTCGGAATGAATAGTGAACTCCGGTCGTGAATAGTATTTTCCGGCGGTCAATAGTATTTTCCGGCCGTGAATAGTGAACTCCGTTCCACCTCAAAACGACTCCAATTCGAGCCTCGTTTTCGCCCTAGCCTTCGTCTAGCGATTACCTATCATCCTACTCAAGATTTAGGAGGAAAACTCACCAGAAATTCAGCGGAGAAGCCCACGAACAAAGCCGGGACCAAAACGGTAAAATCCGATGGGAGACGACCACGCGCAAGGCTGAACAAGTTGGTTCACAAGCTGAAAATCAATGTTTTCACACGAATATGAGCTCTAGGGGTCGTTGGGGTCAACATATATCAATATGAACCCTATGTGAAATTCGGGTAACAAAGACTGGTTCGTCGACCGAAACGACGAAGCAGATTTGGAAGGTCAAATGACCTCTGATCGGAGTGATTCAAGTTGGAAAAGAACCACAAGACAATGAACTACAACATACCCAAAAATCACGATGATCCAACGGTCGGTTTTCCGTCGGCGGCCGATTGAAATTGAGGCCAGAAACTGGAATTCAACCTGTGCAAGGTTCGGTTTTGGCTCTGTTTGAGGGGGTTCCAGGGCTCATCTTGAGCTGATTTTTGGTGGAGAGCTTCTAGAGATATAGGTGAAGGTCAGGTTACAAGGGCGTCTCAAACCGACAACGTTTGGGCAGCGAACAAGCGGCACAACGAGCGGCGGTTTTCCGGCGGCCAAAACCCAAGAGAAAACTAAGAGAGAGAGAGAGAGAGCCACGAATTTTCTGGGGAGAGAGAGTGATCTGCCACAATAATTGAAGAGAGAGAGAAAGAGAAAATATCTTCAATTATTGGGGGGGTACTATTCATCCGTTGACCGGCACTATTCATCGGTTGACCGGTCAAAAGGTTTGACCGACGACGACCGATGGTCGATTGATGCGATTGATGTGATTAACAATGAATGATGAGGCATTTCTCGAAGTTCGTGAAATTTCAGGACCGGTCGGGGTTCAATCAGTGCTGATTTGGCTCAACCGTGATTGGAAAAGACTCAGGATACCGCCGAACAATTTTTCTAGCCTCGCTAAAATTACTAACACTCTCTAGCCATGGATTCTAGCACAAGACGGGGGCGAGATGACAATTTCCAATTTTGCCCTTTCCTCTAAGCATTCCGAGATCAATCGCGGGTGGCTTTTAGGAGAGTCGATTGTCCTATTCCGGAACTCAATTCGCGGCCTCATTCATAAGATGGCAACTTTAAATAAATTCTCAAACTAACGGGTGGCTTTTAGGAGTCACGCG
The DNA here is from genome assembly GCA_016432845.1 of Psidium guajava. Taxonomy (NCBI): domain Eukaryota; kingdom Viridiplantae; phylum Streptophyta; class Magnoliopsida; order Myrtales; family Myrtaceae; genus Psidium; species Psidium guajava. The sequence continues at coordinate 17,562,732 of CM028225.1, forward strand.
TATCGACCAATTGGTCCACGTGCTTATATTCCTAGTTAGCCTTTCCCTTCTGGTTAGTTATCCCGAAGTGATCAGTTTCGAGTGAGATCCATTTATAGCGCCTCTATGAAATAACCATTCTATATTCAAATTCCGAAAAATGGTCGAATTTCAGAATGTCACACAAACTTTGAGCTGCAATTTTCGGAACAAATTTCGAAGTAGGAAAGCAATTTTTGGGCAACTAAGGTAATTTTTCTTATCTTGAAATTTGGATATTCACTTTCCTTGATTGAAAAATTATGCATGTTTTAAACATATTTGCATATCTTGAAAATCGCATTGCGAGTTAGAATATTTAATTGCCTTAATTGGAAAAATTGCTGGTCAAGTTCGGAAATTGAAAATTCTAAATATATCTCTCAAATATATCTTTTGTTTGAATTGAAAAAATTGTGATTCGATGTGAATATTTCGAAATCTTGGTGATAATCTTGTGATAATTAAAATTCTCTGAAGATACTTAAAGATACCCAAAAATATTTCAAGATGTGATTGATTAGGAAACTTTCTAATCTGCAACCGCATACATGGAAATAAGTCGATCTATCATGCTTTAAATAGAATTATTTCCATAGCGGGTATTTTGAATTTTAGGGTTGATCTATCAGGCTTTAGATCGAAAATTAATTCGAAAGAAATAGCGGTAATTATCTTTTAATTTTTGCAACTTGAATTTTAAATTTCATCCATGAAAAACAAAAAAAAATCCTAAAAAAATCCTAAAAAAATTTCACCTTTGAATTTCAAGTGAGAATTCATCAAAATTGCCAAATTAAACATTTTTTTTCATGAAATTAATGTAATCAAGTCCTGAACTTAAAATCTTTGGTACATAGAAGTAATTTAGTTCTCCTATTAATTTACTTAGGTTTCTAATCGACCTACCAAAAAACGATTAGTGGCAACTCCTATTAAAAATCTTTTATATTTAAATATTGAACATAAGTTGCAAATTGGTAGAGCTTAGGAGAGCTCGAACTAAGTTAGTTAATTCACTTAATTAACTTGATAATCCATTAACCTAAGAATTAGAAAATTCAAATTTTTAGGTCGCGACAAATTTGCCATAGGTGTATCAATTTGGTGTTTTGGTGGTCAAAAATTAGCTTGGGGCAAATTTATTGTATGTATATTGGTTTGAGATTTTTGATGGCCAAAAAATTAATTTTTTTCCCGCAATTAATGCTATTGGGCTTGTTAGATAACTCTGATTAGTTTTGATTTAAAAGATTCGATTCAGCTAGAAATTGACTTATCTAATATGCAAAAAATGAGCTACTTAATTTATTCTGTAGAATTGATGGTGATTAGAATCTTTTCGAGTGTATAGTCATCTCGTACCTATCAATTATGGTCGTGTTCCTACGTTTGAAAGGAACTATAGATATTTAGTGATTGCCAAACTTTTTCTTTCTATTTTTAAGTGTTAAAATAATTTCTTAAGTTATTAGAACCGATTTCTCAATTTTGTCGGATAGGGCTAAATGCACATAATCGGTGCATCCATAGTGGCGGATCTGGCTTCTAATTTGAGATTACTTTTAATTTGAAGCATGATCGGATCAGGAATCCATCACGTACAATCAAGCACTTATCCACGCAACTTTCTATTAAAAAAAAATCATTTAGCCATAAGACAATGTAGATATACTGTTGAAAAGCTAGGAATACAAAAAGCTACTAACGTATGGACTCTTTGGTTTGACACCAAATGTTAAGAAGTTAAGAAGTACATATGAACCCTTGAGGTCAGTTGAGCAACCATAAACCTTAAAGAAGCGCCAAACCTGAGGGATTCTTCCCAAAATGGAACTACAGAACCGAAACTACCACCAAAAAACAAGAGAATATGAATATAAAAAAATCTCCTTTTCACCGATTTGCCATTGCTGTATGAAGGACATATAATTAGGAATCCTGCATTCATATTGATGCTGCGAACCCCTATATTAACACGCCCAATGACTACCTCAATCGATGTGAATCTGGCCCCTGCCACTGTTACGGAAGACAACAACGGAGTTGAAGCTCGCGGACAACAAATCTAGGAAAGAAAAGATGATAGAGCCAAGTAAGAGACGACGGTGGACAACAGATGATGAACTGAAGCTAGCGAGGGTGAGAGCGATTTTCTTAAGCAGTTGGGAGCTTGGGAGTAAATGAAAAGAACATGAAAAAGTAAAGGAAAACCCTAGTCCCAATTCAATTTGGGATTCAACCAAAAAAAAAAATCTTTTTTTTTGTCCAAAAAAAAGAATTCAATTCGGGAAATTTTATCCATTTTTTACCCAATTGATAAAATTGCCCTCGTTCCAGTCACTGGAAAAAGTTGGCTTGTGAAGATTTGGCCAGCCCAAAAAAAAAATCAATTTGGGAAATTTTATCCTTTTTTCACCCAATTGACAAAATTGCCCTTGTTCTAGACTTCTGAAAAAGTTTACTGGTGAAGATATGACCAGCCAGAAGTGAGGCCTTTATTTGAGACTCGTTGTCCAGTTTAGGCCCTTATTTAAGACTCGTTAGTCACTTCTGACTATTGTTTAAAATAATATTCACTCAGTGTCCATTTTTGAGAAAATGATATCATTTCAAATTCTTATTTGAAATTTTTCATTAGTTTAAAGCACATTTTACTTTAAAACTTACAAATATTCTTTCACTAATCATCCCACGTGGTATTTTCATATAAATTCTCTTTGAACTCTAGCATTATTTGATCAAATAATGCATCTGAACTTTAGTTAGGTATAAAGTGTTATCGATAATCCTTACAAAAAAAAAAGTGTTATCGATAATGAAAATATTTTCTGTTAACTAATTATCATGCAAGCGTTTATTTTTTAGAAAATATTTTTAAAATTTTTTATTTTTCGTAAAACAAATTCACTCCAGAGAATAAAAAAATATATGCCACGACAGCACAAGGAATTTAATTGATTTTCACTCACCTGACAAGGCAGCGGGCAAGTTTCCTCCGTTAAAAATTGTGGCAAGAATTACACCGTTAGAATATGTTAATCTTACGCCACCGTTATGGTAGCCGGGTCCCACTCTCCGAGTTCGTCGAGAAAAGTGAGGAGAGTGTAAATCTTCTTTGGTAAAAAAAAGAAGATTAGTTTCTTCTGGCGCTCTGATGTTTGCGACTGTCTATGGATATCCGGTTTACATTTTCTGCTTTTGTTCATTTTATGTTTGGGAGAACGACACAACGTTGGGTTCATGGACTTTAGATTATCATGTGACGTGGTCTCTGGACTTTTAATGCACGTTCAATTGAGTTTTTAAATTATATAAAAATGCTCGATGTTGTCCCTGAATTTAAAATAATGGAAGGACAATATTATACATTTTCATATGGATCATGAGCTAAATTGAACATGGACAAAAAGTCCAAAGACCACACTAAACAATTTAAAAAGTCAAGGAACTATATTGCACATTGAGCTAAAGTCCATGAGTCACATTAGAAAAATTAAAAATCCATGGACCACATTGTATATTAAATCAAAATTCATGGACCATTTGTGTCATTATCCCTTTCATCTTTTTCACCTCCACACGAGGTGAACTTTTGTCAATGAAGGGGAAAATGGTAAACCTGGGCTTGATAACACGCGAATTAAAATCTTGCAAGCGATTTAGATACGAAATTATTTGTACTTGAAAAAGCCATGTTCTTGACCACTCGTACATATCGTAAGAACTTTACACACTACTTTTGGAATATTCTTTCCCCATTTTTTTTCCATCCGCGGAACTCTTTAATAAAAATCAAGCGAAATGGCTTAGGAGATATGGTATATATCCTAGGACATAATTATATGACGAGAAATGATTATATAACAATACTTCATCTACTATAAGAATAACAGCTTATTTTTGGCCATAATAAATAAGTAACAACTAATTAAAAATTATTGAGGGTCCATTTATTCAAGAATTTGTGGCTCATAATATGTTGTTATTCTTACACGTAGAAACTGTTATGCTGGCAAAGCTCTCGCGTGAATAGTGACACCATTTCATTTTGAAAGTTGAAGCTAGTGAATGAAGTGAGCGATGGAGGGACGCTCTCGGCTCTTGCCTATGGGCATGCCAACCATGTTGATGACAGCATGAGCAAAAGAGCTGTTGGCCCCTCCTGCAGTTTTCTGCTCCCCTGCCTTTGGCTTTGGCTCTGCCATGCCCCCGCCACGCTCGCACCGGCAGGCTTTATTCTCCTCTTCCACGCACGACTCGCAGCCCATCCACGGAGAAGCGGCTCGTTTCATGGCCTACATGGACTCGCTGGTGATCTGGCTTCCGCGAGGGAGGCGGCTCTCGATGGACGTCCACAGCTTCGTGCGCATCGCTTGCAGGATCGTCATCGGCTTAGATACACGAATCGAAGCCCAGAGAATTGCAGCCACAAAGCAGCAGAATCTCGGTATGTAATGGTTCTTTGTATTTTCTCTCTAATGAGGAATTGGCTGCCAAGATAAAAGAATATGGTATCACAGCTCCGGACCCCAAAAATCCTCTCTCCTGTCTCTATACGTTCAAGATGATGTTGGAAACGCCCGTTGGTCCATCTGGTTTTCAACCTGGGTAAGTACCGCTACCACCCATGGATGTCACACTATCATGCCAATGGTGAAGTCAAGCTAATTAACTTCCTTTTGAGAAATGTTAGCTTTTGGTTTTGCGTCTTCAGTATATATATTTACTGTAGTCCCCCCCTCCTCTCCTCAATCTACTGTAGGTCGTACGCGCGACGGCGTGAAACGGCACAAGGCAATTTTGCACTTTTCAAATCCCCGTGCTGGAGCTCATATTTGTCAGGCTTTCAGAGAAGAGGTTGGGCATCATCTGATCATCCTAAATCTTGCATGTCCACATGCGTGGGTTTTATGCATGATTTTTGCCCTCATACTAGGTTTTTTTTTTCAAATTAGGTTAAAAAATTATTTATGAAATTAGAGTGAAAAAAATATTTACAATTATGGGGCCCACGTGGCACTCTAATTGCCGCATGGGCCCCATTCGGAAGTCTAAATGCTGGATGGGCCTTGTGCTGCAGTCCAAGCGCCATGCTGGGCTCTCCCGACAATTAGATTACCGCACGGGCTCGTGTGGCAATCTAATTAACGCGCGGGCTCGTGCGGTAGTTGGGCCCGTGCGAAATTTGGGCTACCGCACGGGCCCATATGTGGCTACAGCTTTTTTTTTTTTGTAATTTCGTGTTTTACATATTTTTAATTATTTTATATTTATTATTTATAACATTAATATCTATATAACTTAGTAAATATAATTTTTTTTCCTTTTGAAGCTTATTTTAATATCATAATTACCAATAATTAATTGAAAATTTTAATAAGATGTATGTAATTAATTTAATTAGTATGTAAATAATTAATAAATAATTTATATTTATATAAATAATAAATATAAAATAATTAAAAATCTAGTGAATATTTTTTATTAATTATTTACATACTAAATTAATTAATTACATATATCTTAATATATTTTTCAATTAATTATTGATAATTATGTTATAAAAATAAGCTTGAAAAGAATAAATTATATTTATAAATTTATATAAATATAAATTTTATAAAAATAAAATAATTATAGACATGTAAAAAATATGAAATTAAAAAAATACTACCGCATGGGCCCCATGAATTTTTTATTAATTATTTACATACTAAATTAATTAATTACATATATCTTAATATATTTTTCAATTAATTATTGATAATTATGTTATAAAAATTAGCTACAAAAGAATAAATTATATTTAAAAAGTTATATAAATATAAATGTCATAAATATAAAAATAATTGAAAAAACATAAAAAAAAGAAATTAAAAAAATGCTACCACACGGACCACGTGAATATTTTTTATTAATGATTTACATACTAATTAAATTAATTACATATATCTTATTAAAATTTTCAATTAATTATTGGCAATTATGCTATAAAAATAAGCTTCAAAAGAAAAAAAAATTATTTACTAAGTTATATAAATATAAATGTTATAAATAATAAATATAAAATAATTAAAAATATGTAAAACAATAAATTACCAAAAAAAAAAGGCCAGAGCCACATATGGGCTTGTGCGGCAGCCCAAATTTCACACAGGCCCATCTGCCACACGGGCTCGCACGGTAATTAGATTGCCGCATCGGCTCGTGTGGTAGTCTAATTGCGGGGCGGGCCAGCGCGACACTTGGACTACCGCATGAGGCCCGTCTAGCATTTAGACTACCAAACGGGGCCCATGCGGCAATTAGAATGCCGCGCATGCCCCATTCTTGTAAATATTTTTTTTTCACCCTAATTTCATAAATATTTTTTTTTTGGTAAAGAATTTCGTAAATATTTTTCTTTGTAACCTAATTTGAAAAAAAACCCCGATGCAATTCCATAGCTTAACTTGTCTTAAAGTATGATTTGACTGTGCTTAAGACTTGATCTCCACTGCTGTATCAGAGATAGTGTCATTATCTTCATCGGGCCCTTGTGTTTTAATCTACGATTGATTCTAATGCTGTTCACACACGTGTTCATCTTGTGATAGTGAGGCCTTCAGAGAAGAGGTTTGTGCATCATCGGATCATCCTAAATCTTGCATGTCCACATGCTTGGGTTTTATGCATGATTTCTGCCCTGATACTATTCCATAGCTTAACTTATCTTAAACTAAGATTTGACTGTGCTTAAGACGTGATCTCCACTGCTGTATTAGAGATAGTGTCATTATCTTCATCGGGCCCTTGTATTTTAATCTCCGATTGATTCTAATGCTGTTCACATGTGTAGATTTCTCCTTCCCGTCATCTGGTGATAGTCCAGGAGTCCACTGTATATGATCCAGCATTTTGTCGATGATAAAGCCCATTGGAAGTTTTCTGCAGTTGCAGATGTAGAAACTTTTGTGTTCCCAATGGAATGACAAATGTCAGGCCAATCTTTTATTAAAAGTCGGCTGGGTGTAGCAGTTTCAGAGCTTAGCTTGAGTCATCTTTTGGACTTTATTTTTTTTACCCTAACTGGTTCACTTTGAGTCTCACAAATTTCGATTTCTATTTTTAGGGAACTGTTAACAATGAGACTCTTGGCTACTTTATTGGCAGGGTCTTTTTATTTTTAACTAGCCTTGGCATAGACAAGGATCACTTGCTATTTAGGCAGCGTCTTCGGAACGAATGGCTCCCTATGCAGCAGATTGTTGGGCTGCTGAAATTGAGGGTTCCTACGGTTGGATTGAGTGCGTTGAAATTGAAGATAGGCCAGCATATGATTTACAAGCACTTGCGGTAAGAGTGGTAAGACTTATGTTGCGTGTACTTTTCTTTTTCCTTTTCTTCTTTCTTTCTTTCTTTATTTCTTTCTTGGAGAAGGTGCACTGTCAGGAGTACTGAAAGAAAGAGCTGCATCTTTTGTTGTCTCAATAAGTGAAATTGCTTTTATCATATGGTCCGCTTGAGTCTTTTTCAAATCCTTCTAGAACTCTTCATCCAGTTTCTAATTTTTAGGTAGCAGAAGCGAAGTCATGGAATGTGAATAATAAGCTGCCAACATGCCTAAGCAATTAATAATTTTTATTTTTATTTTTATAATATTAGTTCTTCAATGATATTTGCATAGCAAGGAGTGGCATTGTTACATTGTATAGGTTCCTTTTTAGCTGTCTCGTGTGGGAACCACCGTTGGTGCACAATTATATTCTTTCGTCTAATATACTGTTTGAAGCAAAACATTAACCGGCACATTTTGAGGGGGTTGAGAACTGGATAAGAGAAAGTTTAGAGATGTATAAGTTCCCCCTAATTATAGAGGCATCTAGTTGGAGTGATGATTGTTATCATTTGACAGGAGAAAAGTGGAGTTGCTCTTCTTGACAATGAAAAACTTACTGAAACCAGAGAAGTAGTGGTAATTCTTCAGACTAGTTATTTTTGCTAGCTATTCTTGGAGTACACAGAGCAGGTTTCTGCCCTTTATTTGTGAATGCCTGAGTTTGTTATCATTTGACAGGAGAAAAGTGGAGTTGCTCTTCTTGACAATGAAAAACTTACTGAAACCGGAGAAGAAGTGGTAATTCTTCGGACTAGTTAATTTATCTAGCTATTCTTGGAGTACATGGAGCAGGTTTCTGCCTTTCATTTGTGAATCGTTGATTTTGTTATCATTTGACAGGAGAAAAGTGGAGTTGCTCTTCTTGACAATGAAAAACTTACTGAAACCGGAGAAGAAGTGGTAATTCTTCGGACTAGTTAATTTATCGACCTATTCTTGGAGTACATGGAGCAGGTTTCTGCCTTTTATTTGTGAATGCTTGAGTTTGTTATCATTTGACAGGAGAAAAGTGGAGTTGCTCTTCTTGACAATGAAAAACTTACTGAAACCAGAGAAGAAGTGGTAATTCTTCGGACTAGTTAATTTTGCTAGCTATTCTTGGAGTCCATGGAGCTGGTTTCTGCCCTGTATTTGTGAATGCTTGAGTTGGTTATCATTTGACAGGGGAAAAGTGGAGTTGCTCTTTTGACAGGGGAAAACTTACTCAAACCATAGAAGTGGTGGTAATTCTTCGGACTAGTTAATTTTGCTAGGTATTCTTGCAGTACATGGAGCTAGCTTCTGCCCTTTATTTGTGAACGCTTGAGTTTGTTATCATTTGATAGGGAAAAGTGGAGTTGCTTTTCGTAAGAATGGAAAACTTGCTCAAACCATAGAAGTGGTGGTAATTCTTCAGACTAGTTAATTTTGCTAGCTATTGTTGCAGTACATGAAGCAGGTTTCTTCCCTTTATTTGTGATGCTTGAGTTTGTTATCATGCTTAACTGATTGAAGTATGAATGCAGAAACTGGTAATTGTTCCAAACCAGAAGGAACTTGGTCATGCCTTTGAGGGAGATCAAAAGATGGTGGTGGAATCTCTTTTGGTATGTGCTGGAGGTTCCTTGGTTTTTGCTCTTTCACTACGTATATTCTGAATCTGTTGCTTTACTTTATCCTTGCATTTTTCTTGTGACTACCAGGCAATGAGTGAATTGGAAGCTTTGCAGATGAAGGCTGCTTTTTAGTATCCAAAGGGGAGGCTGTATTTCCTGTACACACATTGGGGAGGATAGTAACAATCAAGGATAACATGGTCGATATTTATAAGAAGAGGATGAGGAAACAGAAGAGGGTTTTTACACCATCTATTATTGAACCGTCTTTTGGCATTGAACGCATAATACACTGCCTTCTTCTTGAGCATTCTTTCTTTACAAGTCGCAGCAAAGCGGGGGATGAACAAGTAAATGTGTTTCGCTTCCCTCCACTTGTGGCACCTTTTCAATGTGCAGTTTTCCTATTGAGAAAGAAGCCAGAGTATGGAAAGTTGTTCAACTTATTAGCGAGTCACTGACTGCTGCTGGTGTTTATCACAGTTGTTCCATCACAGGTACTTATCCAATATAGAATTTAGTTTCTTAATGTCTTACGCAAAATGAGTTTCTTTTTCAATATTTTACATGAAGCTCATATCGAGGGGGGTTAATGCATGTTTCCTTGAAATTGTTGTCATTTATCATGCTAGGATCGCTCCAAAGGTTGACGGACATCTTTTTTCTCTTTCTGTTTTCTTTCTTAAAACAGAGATATATGTTGATCCTTCTTCTTTTTGTCCTATTCACGATGTAAGGCGGGATTTTCTAGATGGGTTTGAATACCTGTTTTTCTAAGATCGAGTTCTTTTATCCTAATGCTAGTATCAGCTCCAGAATGAATTGGCATCTTCTCTTTCTTTTCTTGTTAAAATATGGGCGATGATTTATGGAAATTTATAAGGTTCGTGTAAGGTTTGCTGATATGAGTGATACACAAATATCGTATATGAGAACTTGTTTTGTTTTGGAGCTGTGTATTTGGATTGAGATTTATCTTCTTATCCTTGGTGAAAGCACCAATGGATGATCATGTGCTACTGTGCCCTGGCTATGTTCACAGGCAACTCCGTAGGGAAAACCGATGAGCTTGGTGTGCCCTTTGCAATCACTGTCAATTCAGAAGTTGATGTGTCCATTCGAGATAGGGACAGCAGAGACGAAGTTACAGTAAGCGTGAGGAAAGCGGCCTTAGTTGTGAGGGAGTTGATTGATGGGCGCAGTACCTGGTCCGACATATGTTCGCATTTCCAACATCGTGTTAGGGATACGGACAGCAGAGATGAAGTTCGAGTAAGCGTGCAGAAAGCGGCCTCAATCGCGAAGGAGGTGATGGATGGGCACAGTACCTGATCCGACATATGTTCTCGTTTCCCACATTGTGTTAGGGACAGGGCAAGCAGAGGTAAACTTCAAGTAAGCGTGCGGAAAGCGGCCTCAGTTGTGAAGGAGGTGATTGACGGGCGCAGCCTTGATACTTTATTATATGGATAAAGGATCCAGTTGATCGTCAGTACCTGGTCCGACATATGTTCTGTTTCCCACATCGTGTTTTGAGTTGCTCATGTGATTGTTTACTTAACTTTGCATCAGTGGCAGGCAGACAAACGGTATACTTATGTCTTTCGGTGGCTAGACAACACGGAGATAAAAACAAGCAGGAAGTTGCAGATTTGTGTTGGTCTCTTCTCTTGATTTTCTATCTCTAACTTTTCATGGAAATTGTCTTAATATTCAGTCTAAAATATGCGGAACTTTGCGGTGTTTACCTGTTCCTTTAGGGTGGGCTTATTTTGCTGAAAAGAGGATTTCTTAACGCGATGATAACACGCTAATTCATGTACTCTCCATTATGAACCGCGGAGAAATATACAAAAATTTCACATTTCTATCATCCAGTTGTTCTTAAATTGGTACAAGAGCTAGAGGAAACCGAGTACTAGGTGCACATCACAGTGCATACTCGAGTACACAATCGAAGCACAGCCCCAAACCATGTGTCGTGTCATTTTCTTTTTCCAGTTACTACTAAAATCTCAATATCGATGTTGGGCTGCATGGGATCATAATGAGTAAGACGAGGATCTACGTTGCAATGAAGTTCGCCAGCTGTAGAGATCCTCGAAGATGAAGATGAACAAACAAAGATAAAACGTTGTTTTGTGCACTCCAAATAGCAGGATATGACATTTAGGATGATTGGCCATGACTAAGCTGACATCTAAGCATTTTCAAGCGATAGATGGCCGAAAGAAACTTCATGCAAAGGTGCAAGACAATATTAGACTAATTGAAAGGACTAAAAAGGTCATTGTTGCCCGAAAAACAAACGCATGAAGAGGGAATCCATGGAGAACCTAATACTTATCGAGAGCATTGAGAAAATGCAGGGGTAAACACCAACTTCAAGTGTTGCTCTGTTGAAGTTGCCACAACAATCTTGCTCTATTGTTAAGGGGCCGAGGACAGTAGAAATAAAATCTAAGATTAATTAATTATTAAAAAATTTCCAGTTAGATTTAGTCTTGCAATGGCCTAGAAAAATAAAGGATCTATATAACCGATATGGACACAGCAATGAGTGAAGCATGAATATCTCGTCTAAACTTAAGTTAATTGAGTCGTAATAGATAATAGTTCTATGGATTGGATTGGACTTGGCCAGTTGTATACATATCATATGACTTACTCAGGTTTACTAGATTCAACCTACCCAATAAAGTACATTTAATAAGAGTTTTCATGTGACACTTGTTAACAAAATTGCTTTTTTAAATATGATCTTAAGCGCATATATAATCTTTGGTTACCGTCCTTGTCCCCAAAATCGAGGGGACAACAGCTTAAAATGTTAATGAGCTCATTTGTTAGTACAACCGATTTGTTTAAGCTATCTTAATGAGCATCATCTTACCAAGAAAAGAATAGTTGTCTTAAGTAATTTTTGTTCACCTAAATGACCTAGTTACTTGAAGTTACATAATGTATGATTAAATTTTAAGTTGCGTTCCTTGATGCAGTGTTCTCATCCTGAAAAGTACTCATGTAGCTTGTTTTTTGTCAATAGTTAACAGCATAGCTAAATAGCTTAGATCTTGGGAAAAAAAAACGAACATCATTAGCGCCATAATTTTAGCTAGGTAACATATTCTTAATTGATCATTTAGGTGTCATAACCTTGAAAACAATTATTTAGATAACATATCTGCGAGAAGGAAAACTAGAGTAAAGTCTAGAGTGAAAAAAGCAATCAAAGAACTTGGCAAACCATTTTCAAATGACCACATATTGAAGATGAATTAATGGAGGGTCAGTAATTAAATCACTTGCTCTCTCTATCTCTCTTTCACTCACCCTGTCTCATTCTCTCTCTAGAAAAAAAAAATGAAAGTAGGAAAAGACCACGCGGTTTGGATGGGAATATATATATGCCTTGGATGACAAGCAAGGAATCTTGCAATCAGAAAAAGGCCACACGACTTCTCTTGTTTCCGTTCTCCATTGGAAATTCGAAAAGCAAGTTCTCATTGACCTACAATTTTTTTATTTGCTAATGAAGATGGGGTCTAGGGTCTTCGATTGAAACCTAATTTAGCCCTAGATCATCAATATGAGTAAGGAAAATGCTTAAGCGACGGGTTTTACACGCTTTAGTAATATTATTTCGTTGACAAACTATATCGGAAATTTTATTTTTAATTAATGCCACATAGGATCTTCAATTAATGGAAATCGTCGATGCTACTCAAAATGAATTTTTTTTAAAAAAAGAAAATTAAGGCATTAAGTGTTCGTTTAAAAAGTTATAGTAATAAAGTGAGTATCATTTGAAATTATGCTACCGTTAATGTCCTTTATTCGCTTAATTTTAGAGGCCAAATTATCTTAAGGTAAATCCTTCATTAAAATTTTGTCATATGTTAAAAATGAACACTTCCGCTGAAAATCTCAACAACCTTCCCCCCCCCCTCTCTCTCATCCAATGAACACCTCCTCTGCCACCCATGCCATCTGCTGTCACCACCCAAGAGCTCCCCCAACTATGGCATCGAGACACACATACACAAACTCTCTCTCTCTCTCTCTCTCTCTCTCTCTCTCTCTCTCTCTCTCTCTCTCTCTCTCTCTCTCTCTCTCTCTCTCTCTCGAAGATATTTAGTGATTTCACGGCGTTATATTAGTTACTAATGTGATGTTCTTTTATTTACTCATTTCCAATTAAACCTTAACACATAGACAATAACTTAGAATTAAATATCTAATAAAACATGAAATATTTTTCTCTCAATTCCTCCTCCCTCCCTTCGTTGTTGTAGATCAAATCAGGAAGGAATCATGGCGACGGCGGGAAAATGGATCCAACTAGATATGGATGATGAAGTCGCTAGTCCATAATTGGGAAGACGGTTCGACTAGATTTGACTAGCTCCGTCTTTCTTGACCTTAGAGGGACTATAGTTGTCATGGTTGTAGATCTAGAGATGAACTAGAAATGAGGTCCTCCATATATGGAGATAGAGCTCTTCCTTGGAAGACGTGCCCAAACATTAACTCACTAGAGGCACCAAGCTAATCTCTCCTTCCTTGACCTTCGGCCGTGCTTCCTCCACCACTTTGCGGCCTCCTCGGCTACTTGGGCGATAAAGGAATCAAATCCAACAGATAAATTATCCACTCTTTCCAATGCCTAGATAATGGAAAGCTAATAAATCCATAGAAAAGTTTTCCATGAGCTAAAAACAAGTTTAGATTGGAAAAATCATGTTTCCCTTCTGGCAAAAACGAAGTCAGTTTCTCTTAATCACCAGATAAATTAAAATTAATTATTTTCTTTGAAAAATGATTTTAATGAATGATATTTTCATTTAGAGACAAAAAAAATTGTAAAGAAAAAAAAATCTCACAATTCTTACGTTCCGTTTTTTTCGTGGAAAACAACTTCCTGAAAAATATTTTTTGGATTTTTCAAAGTTCATTTCACGGAAAATAAACGAGGTAAGGAAAACATTTTAATCTTATGGAAAAAGTATTTTCAAAAGCGGGGAAAATGGTTTGCTCTTTTAAGAAGAGAAAAACATTAAACATTTTCCATCATCTTTCTTTTCTCAACTCCTCCACATTTCTTTCTTTCTTTTTTCTTCTTCTTCTTCTTCTTTTACTTATTTTGTTATTTTATTTTTATTTTTCTTTTTATTTCTTAATTTTTCCAAAAAAATTAAAATTTTTATTTTTTTCTCTTATTTTATTTTTTCCCTTCTTCTTTGGCCGGTCGCAGGTGAGCGAGGCTGGCAAGGTGTGACCGCAGGCGAGCGAGGCCTTTTTCGTGAAAGGGAACCTAAAAAGGCTTTTATTTCGAATTGAGAGAGCAAGCAATTTGCTTGGAATGGAGTCCCGCCACGATGCTACAAAAGCAGTCATCCTTTTCCTTCAGCCTTGGGCTTCGATTCGGAATCAGTTTCTTCCTGATTGTAAAACGCAGGCCGACGAGCGATTTTCCTGCTTTGGATTATCCAGCGGAGGAAGCGAATTTACTTGTTGCATCAGAAGGCAGGGAATTTATGAGGACAGCTAGAAGAAGGTGATTTCGGCGATGAATTGAATACTGCCGCATCGATCAGAAGCTGCTACTTTTGGAATCCTGAATCTATTCGCGTAGGAAGCTCCAACAAGACTCGTTTCTCATCGACCAGACACGGGCCATTGCGCCAAAAATAGCGAAGCTTGTTCCTGATTTTGCTCGAAAGCTCCCTCGCCGTCTGTTGGAAGAACAATTCATCGCCCTGTTATAGTCATGTAGCACCAACAAGCAATTCCATCAAATCCATGCCCAGGTAGTCTTTCATGGCCCGGAACGGAACCATTATGTTGCTCCAAAAATCATCACAGCTTGTGGTCAGCTCAAGGAAATGGGACATGTCAATAATGTGCTCGACCGAATTCTCGACCCAAATGTTTCTCTCTAAAACTCCATGTTCAGGGGGTGTCCGCAAGATGAGTTGAACATGGAGGTCGTTCTTTTGTTCAGTGGAATGAGAAGCATAGGCGTGATGCCAAATTGCTTCACTTTCCCTATTGTGCCCAAATCTTGTGGCAAGATCAGTGCTTTGACTGAAGGCCAGGAAGTACATTGTTTTGTGATCAAGTCTGGTTTTAAAGATAATCCTTTTGTAGGCACCTCCTTGATTGAAATGTACTCTAGTGGGGGAGAACCTGTTCCTGCTTACAAGGCCTTTAGTGAGATTCTTGAGAGGAATGTCGTTGCATGGACTTCGACTTGGCTCCTGAACGTGACATAGTGTTATGGAACACCATGATCTCTGGTCATATTGAAACTGGGGACATGGGGGCTGCATGGAAGCTCTTTGATGCCATGCCCAAACGAGATGTCATGTCCTGGAACACCATGTTAAATGTTTATTATAAGAATGGGGATCTTGATGCTTGTGAAGTGATGTTTGACGAGATGCCTGAACAGAATATTTTTCCATGGAATGGCTAGATTGGAGAATATGCCCGCAGTGGCAATTTCTTGCAAGTCTTGGCCACTTTCAAGAGAGTGTTGATTGAAGGCACTGCGATCCCAACTGACGCCACTCTTGTGACTGTTTTGTCTGCATTTGTTAGACTTGGAGCCCTTGATTTGGGTAAGCAGGCG
Organism: Psidium guajava; assembly: GCA_016432845.1. NCBI lineage: Eukaryota > Viridiplantae > Streptophyta > Magnoliopsida > Myrtales > Myrtaceae > Psidium > Psidium guajava. The sequence goes on from CM028225.1 coordinate 17,578,360, forward strand.
CATGTTTACATCGAGAGCGATGGATATGGTAGGAATACATATGTTGTCAATGCTTTGATCGACATGTATGCTAAATGTGGCGCTTTTTTTTGAAAAGGGGTTTAAAAAAAAATTATTTACCAAATTAGGGCCCAAAAAATATATTTACCCAATTAGGGCCCGCTCGACGTTCTTAGTGCCACACGAGGCCTAGGTGCCAATTAAACTGCTACACGGCTTGTGCGTGCCCGTGCGTTAGTACCCCATTTCTGGGCTTTTTTTTTTATTTCATTTTTTATATTTATAAAATCTGTGGTTTAATTTTTTTTATATTTTATACATTTATGTTTTTAATTTTTTATATTTATAAAATTTATATTTATCTAAATTTGTAAATATAATTGTTTTAAATTTATTTTTTTATATTTACAAGATTTATGTTTTTATTTATAGCATTTGTAAATATAATTCTTTTTAAATTTATTTTTTATATTTATAACATTTTTGTTTTTAATTATTTTATATTTATAACATTTGTAAATATAATTTTTTTAAATTTGTTTTTTATATTTATAACATTTGTGTTTTCAATTATTCTATATCTATAACATTTGTGTTTTTAATTATTTTATATTTATAATATTCATAAAATTTTATATCTTACCAATTTTATTTTATTAATTATTTACATACTAAATAAATTAATTACATATACCTTAATAAGTTTTTTAATTAATTATTGAAAATTATGTCATAAAAATAAGCTTAAAAAATTATATTTACAATTTTATATAAACATAAATATGTTATAAATATAAAATAATTAAAAACAAAAATTTTATAAATATAAACTAGAAAAGCAAAGGTTACAACATATCGTTGAAACATATCATCACTATATATCTACCCAATTTTATTTTATGAATATTTTTATTAATTATTCACATGCTAAATTTATTAATTACATATATTTTATTAAATTTTTAATTAATTATTGATAATTATATTATAAAAATAACCTTTAAAATAAAAAATTATATTTACAAAGTTATTAAATATAAATGTTATAAATATAAAATAATTAAAAACACAAATGTTATAAATATAGAAAAAAATTTATAAAATTATATTTACAAAGTTATATAAATAAGGTTATAAATATAAAAAATAAAAAATTTTCTTTTTTAATTTTTTACATTTATAACATTTGTGCTTTTATTTTTTTATAACATTTATATTTATATAAATTTGTAAATATAATTTTTTTAAAAAAATCATTTTTTATATTTACAACATTTGTGTTTTTAATTATTTTTAAATATAAAATAATTAAAACACACAAATTTTATAGATATAAAATAATTAAAAACACAAATGTTATAAATATAAAAAAGAAATTTAAGGAGATACACCTACAAAGATGTTAATAGAATGACCAATTCTTTTCATGAATGTTGGGATGTATGGATGTATGGGAGAACCGTGGTCCGCCCATGTAGGCTACCACACCCCTTTATACATGGATAAATGCTAGAGGAAGTTATCAGTTTCGAATGTGAATAAGGATCACGTCTTTAAAACGTGGTTTTCTTCTATGTGGCTTCTAACATTCCTTCATGAGAGAACACAAGAGAAAGAATAGTGACGAAAGAACGACAATGAACTCCCACCTCTCTCCCAAACATTATATCGGGACGAACGACCTCTTGATGTTTATGACTAAATTGACCACCATACAATATGTTTAGAATTTTTTGTTATCTTATTCTTATGCTATGTTCACTTATTGAATCAAAAAAGTTTTTTTTTATTAATGAGCCTCAAATCCCGAAAAAAAAGGTAAAAAATCGAGGTACTTCTTTGCATCTGTAAACATATCCACAAATAGGCAATGCATTAATTTAAGATCCAGAGATGGCAAAATTAGACCTAACCCTTTAGGCGATTTCTTTTTCCGAAGAATCCCATCTTGCATAAATAATTGGTCCAGAGTACAAAATCTCATTAAGGACAAATTTTTGAACAATTTTCTAACTAAACCCCCATTGTTGTTAAACTTAAGTATTCGAGGCAAATGAAGCAGAATGGAGATGCTAGCGCCTGCCCCTTCGATGCGTTTCAATCCGTTTCGCGTACATTACTTTTTGCAATTCAAAAGTTTGTCCTTAAATGAGATTTCATCATTTTGACCGTTTACTGATTAAGATGGGATTCTTCGGGGAAAAAAAAATCCCCTAAATGGTTAGGTTTTATTTGCCATCTTTTGGTCTTAGATTAAAGCAGTGCCTATTTTGGATAAGTTTACAAATGCAAAGAAGTACCTTGAGTGAATTTAATAGGGAGGGGGTAACTAAGGATTGACTAACGAAGGATCGGAAGTCAAATCTCATCTCCGCCCAAGTTCTATAATTTTTTCTGACTCGACATAATTACAGAAGAAAGATTAAAGAAAACCAAAAAAAAAAACCAAAAAAAAAAAAAAAGGAGACATCTGCTGGCTAGGTGAGAATCTTGATTCGTATGCCTTAAAGGGACAAAGGTTTGACCAGACACGCCGGAATGAAACATCATTCCAAACCCAACCCGAACGGCAGCGCTAATATCAATGCATTCATTCATTTGATCCCAATGAATACCATATAAAAAATCACTTGATTAGTTTATTTTCAACTGACAATGATACTCGAACAGCGACCTTAATCGGAGCTATGGACCGCACACACCAAAATTTCCGTCAAAGATTTGTTTGCTCGATAAAATGATCGATATGAGATAGACCTAATTATAAGCCGGGAGGCGCATTGTGCCCATCCAGACCGATATGAGCCGAGAGGCTCGGAGCAAAAACTGGGGGTCCTTGCGGAATGTGCCATATGTATGTGTGATTTTCCCTTTTCAATTCTAATCCTCCACAACTCACAAATATTTTCATTTCAAGATTAACATTGTCGTATATAATATAAAATATTAAGCTTAATTCCCTAAAAATCCTCAATTTTAGGTCCGATATTAATTATTTCCTGAATTTTCTTAAAAAAAAATCATATGCTATCATTGTAGCCTCAAATCTGCTCCATTGTCCGAAAATCACCACTAGTTTCTTCATAATTATCAACATCGGGCCAGTCAAAAGTTTGTTAGCAGGATCTGTGTTTTCACCAACATCCTCACATTTGCATGGAAAAATATTTTGAAGAAAAAAAGTGGCAATTCTTGGGACGCAAAGCAGATTTTGGACTACAGTGAAAGCTGATGAATTTTCTTTTGTTCGATGCATAATTGGGATTGGATCTAAAGTTTATGTTACATCACAAACTATATCTTCTTTTCATAAGTAAGCCTGCTCAGGGCTATAACAAATCTTGAGCATGGATTAGATAAAATACACATTAAAATCTAGATGAGCGGCTTGTCGCGACCTAAAATTCATTTTTAGGTTAATGGATTACCAGATTAATTAATCAAATTAACTAACCTAGTTCGAGCCCTCCCAAGCCCTACCGAATCGCAACTTTGGTTTTTTTTGTTCAAATGAGTTTTCATTTTGGAGTCGTCACTAATCATTTTTGGTAGGTTGATTAGAAATCTAAATAAATTAGTGGGAGAACTAATTTATTTCCGCGAACCAGAGAAAATGAGTTCGGGGACTTGGTTACGCTAGATTACTTTAACGCCTTTTCGGTACCATTTCATGAAAACTCATTTGGGATGATTGGGAAAGATTTGGATCAAACTGACCAGAAGGGTAAAATGGTCATTTTTCAAGGATTGGGAAGTGAAAACAGGTCAAACCAGTTGAATGTGGTCATTCCTTATTTCCCACAATTTTTGAGAATTTTTCGGGATTTTCTGAGACGATTTGCTCATAAGGGGTAAAATCGTCATTTTGGAAAGATCGGGGTGGAAATTCACCAAAAATAGGATTGGTCAGTCGAAATGACCTGTTTCCTAATTTTTGAGATTTTTCTAAATTTTCTGAATTTTTTGAGACAATTTGCCCACAAGGGACAAAATCATTATTTTGGGAAGATCGAGGAGAAAATTCACCAAAATAGGATTGGTCAGTCGAAATGACCCGTTTCCTAATTTCTTGAGGTTTTTCTGAATTTTTCAGAATTTTTAGAGACGATTTGCCCATAAGGGGCAAAATCATCATTTTGGAAAGATTGAGGAAAGAAATTCATCAAAAATAGGATTGACCAGTCGAAATGGCCCGTTTCCTAATTTCTGAAGGTTTTTCTGAATTTTTCAGAATTTTTGGAGACGATTTTCCCATAAGGGGCAAAATCGTCATTTTGGAAAGATTGAGGAAAGAAATTCATCAAAAATAGGATTGACCAGTCGAAATGGCCCGTTTCCTAATTTCTGAAATTTTTCTGAATTTTTCGAAATTTTTAGAGACAATTTACCCATGAGGGGCAAAATCGTCATTTTGGAAGGATCGAGAAGGAAATTTATCAAAAGTAGGATTGACTAGTCGAAATGACCCGTTTTCTAATTTCTTGAGGTTTTTCTGAATTTTCTGAATTTCCCCCCTTTTTTTTTGACAATTTTCTACATTTCTTGAATTTTTTATGATTTTTATGACTTTTATGAATTTTTCATTCAATTTTTTCATTTCATTCATTTTCATTTATTTATTTATTTATTTATTTATTTATTATTATTTTATTATTATTATTATTTTTCATTTATCCTTTCAGACTGGGTTGGATCGACCCGGCCCACTCCACTACAGACCAACTCGGGCCTTAAGGGCCCGAGTCATTTTACAACACGAAAGCCTAATTCGAGCTAGAATTAAAATTCGTATTCTCCAAGGAAAGCCCAAGCTCAAAGCGTACTTGCTACTCAAATTTCACCATAAGCCCACATATTAGGCCTGAGACCTAATTACACGTAATTCACGTGCACAAACCCAACACACGAACACGCTTTCTTTTAGCCCGCATATATCTTTTAATGCTTTCATTCATATATTTTTTACAATTTCGTGGGCCTTCTTCTCCCTAACAATCCCTTCATGGCATCACCTACTGTGACACGAACGAGAAGATTCGACAGTTTCATGGGGAAATAAATGACACGAACGAACTCGGCGAAGCAACCTTACCTCTGGCCTTCTTTGGATCTGCTCGTGGTGCGTTGTGTAGCGATGAAGAGAAGCTTTGGCTTTGTATTCGCTCAGTCTCGGAGAGCCCAATCCTCACGGACGAGGCTAGTTCATTGCTCATTGTGGACGACATGGGTGCACGAACACTCCTTTGTTGGACCTACACTGCCGTGCCGCTAACAACGGCGGCTCCGCTCAAATCACAGCCTTGACAGAAAGCCTAACAGCGAACCTGCTCATTTCGTTTCTCAGCCTTAATGGTGATGATGATGGCGTCCAGCTTCGCAAGCCAATGTCATTGTGCTTCCTCGAAGGATCAGTGGCCGGTATTGGGAAGTGTTTGGGCAAGAACCCCAGGAGGTGGTCGAGAGAGAAGACATGAGAAGGGATCGGACTGAGGTGAGAAGCCTAGGGAGGAGGCGAGTATGGCTTCAGCGCGAGGAAATTGAAGCCGGTGATCACGCCGCCAATGCCATCACTGCTTTCTCTAGACTCCATCGCGCTCAGGCTTGTGCTTGAATTGATGATCGTCCGAGCACGAGCGAGAATACTCCAACGGCGTCGGAAGTTGCAGAGAAGGCATTTGTGGAAATTCCAGTGAACAGTGGAAGGAGAATTGAGGTTGAGCGTGCCAGACTTGATGCTCGACCATGCCTCCCGATTGGTGTCGCTTTGTGCCTCACACATGGTCCCACGCCTTAGCCCATGCACGGCCGCGTATAAATGCCACCCGTACCAGCCTTACCACAACAACGAAGCACAGAAGATAATCTCCAAGTTGCCCATCCATGGCTTTGACCAAGGTTTACGAGAAAATCGGCGAAGCCGAGCAAGCGACACTCGAAGCTCGCCTTCGAACCCGGAAGAGAACCATCATCATAACCCTGTCCTCCGTTGTTCTTGTCGCCATCGTTGTCGCTGGGTGGTCAGTACTTTGACGCACACCAAGGGCAAGAACGGCAGAGAGCCTCGTCCTTTCTCGACCCGATGAAAGCCGGGTGCAACATTACGCGGTCCAAGGGCTCGTGCCTTAGCTTCATGCCTGGACTTTGATTTTTGATTTTTTTTTTTTGGAGACTCTTTCTTGTACTCTGTCAGAAGATATCTCAGCTAAGTACGAGGAGACTATTGAGAAATATTCAGTCACAATTCCTCTTTACTGGTACTCGAGGCAACGGGATCTCTAAGGAGAGTGGTTGTGAGATAGTTGGAAGTAGGAACAGCAGATGGGAATGGTGAAAATGCCACATCCAGACGCCACCTCTCGCATAATTCAACCCACCAGCATGTCCTTGAGCAGCTAGTCGTGATGGCCAAATCACGAAGATCAACAGTAACGACGGATAGAGAGGGTATTGTTTCTCTCCCAAGTGGCCCTTGGAAAGTCGTGCTTTGTGATGCTTGTGTCCCCCAATTCACTCTAATTCCATCGATCGAACTCACCAACTCAGCCAAGAACAACAGGGCAGCGACACATAGCCTATTAAAAGCTATAAATTTAGAGAACCCCATATGCACTAAACTTCCCTTCGGACCACTCAATTCACTCCGGCCCTCCTATTATTCACACCCAACTTGTCACTGGGTTCGATAAAGAATTCGCCAATTATACGGGCAGCATCTGCTGTTTTTGTACCCTGAGCAACAGCAAGGCCAACTGTTCCCAGGCCTTAATGTTCCTATCAGAATGGCTACTCAAAAGCAGTCCGCTCAAATGAAGCAAGGAGAGGACCTCGTCATCTGCAGACGATCCGAGCTCGACCAAGAAATCGATGCAAAAATGGCTGAAGAATCGAGGTCACCTTTAGCTCCATTTGCCCGTCCAGAAGGTATAATCTACAGCTTCACTTTCCACTCATTAACACCTAGCCGACGCATCCTTGCCCCCATAGATGCATGAACTTTTCGTGGCAAGTGACGATGAATACTCATGATCGGAGATAGCGGATTCTAGCGTCAATCAGCGGTAGAGGAGCTTCCAGAATTTGTGGATTGAGAGACAATTTCTTATTCTGCTAGGCGACATGAGCTGTCTCTATAGGCTTCTAAAACACATACACATTCGCGTCCGGTGAGAGCGTGAATCCGGTCTTGAACTGTGATTGGAGTAGAAATAGGAAGTTCTGCAACTGTGGCCAGTCTCCTCTAAGTTGCTATGGTTCTGCCCATTGCAATCTTGGAATCAAAACAAGTATCTGGAGCATGGCAAACCCTCCTTTTACTTTTCTACGTGGACCTCTCTTTGGCTTCGTAGGATTCGCTCTCCCATGTGCATTTACCTGAATCGGACATCCTCGTCCCCACTTGACTAGAGTCTTCCACATTGGCTTTACTCACACCGATGCGAGATCTCGGGTGCGTGAGGATGCCCAACAAGTGCTTGGGAGCTCGTCGGAGCTACCAGATCTGGTGAGAGTTGCAGCACGGTAAGGTGATCATCATCGTTCTCCGCATCCCATTAGTCTCGGCCAGTTCAGCATGTCCTAACCCCCTAAACTCCAGATGTTCTCTCGGCCATTTTCCCCCTGGGTGGTCTGAAGAATCACGGTGCTAGAGCAGGTGGTGGCACCATCGCGGCCAAGGGATCCGCCCCTCCATCGAGATTCCAACTCCGAAAGTAACACTCCTCGACAGTTTAATGTCGTTAGTCTAAACATATTGGCTAGGACTCACCTTCAAGCTTTTCAAATCAACTGCGACAACTTCACAGCGTTGGAGTCATAGTGTAAAACCCTCAAAACTCGCATCACTCCAGTCATCTTCTGGTGTAATGTCGATGGTCGAAATTGTACCACCTTCCGCGGCCTTCTTTCTTTTCTTTGCTGAGCTCCCCTGGTTAAGACGTTGAGCCTCTCAGTATTCTTTCTCCATCATTTTTCCACGATGCACAACGGCAATCACATCAGCATTCCTAATCGTGTTTAAACGGTGGGCAACAATGACAGTTGTCCGATTGCCCATAATACTGTCCAAGGACGGCCTTCAAGTAGCGTGCTTGCATTCTCGCGAACAAGCGGTACAGGCTCCTCGGAGATTAGCGTGTCGTAATGGGGACGGGTCTCGGTTTCTTTCAAAAACAGAGCAACGAGTTCACCATCTTCCCAAAGCAAGTCATGTTCGAACCAAGGTAGAGGCCTAGTCAACCTCTTTATCTTATAGAGGTCCTCTCTCGCCTCTTCGCGAACATTTCGACCGCCATTGCCCCCTCCCAGATTTTTATCGAAAGTTCCCTACCTCACAGTAGAGTCTGTCCAGTCCACACGTAGAGTTGTCCTCCCCTTTTCCAAGTCATTCTCCGTCAAGTTACCCCCTCACTCCCTGGCCTTCATCACTCTCCTCCCTCACAGATACCTCTCTGTGACCTTCTTCCTCATTTCACTTTTTTCTTCGGAAATTCTGTTCATTCCCTTCCTCTGCAAGCCCACTTCATTACCTCTTTTCTCAGTTTTTGTGGAGCCATAATCCTCTGTTTCATGGCGAGGACCAGCTTCGGTGGAGGTCTTGGGGCTTCTCGACGTCCGGATGAAGTCTGATCATGATAGATGAAGATCAATTGTACATGAATCACTGCGAGGACGCTTGGCTTTTCTTCTTCGAGCTCGCAACTGGATCCTCTTGCATAGCTCTCTCCTCCCCCAAGTCGCGGATGATGTCTCCCAGACCTAAACGCTACTCCCCCGCAAGTTCAACCGCCTGAAGTTACTCTTCGAGCTAGATCCGAGTTTCCACCCGTTCCAAGGGGTTGTCCCCCCTGTCAACTTTTCATTCAACGAAGAATCCATTCCCTCTGGCTGGTGGTTGCACGGGGTAGATTGCTAACCCCTCATGACCACCTTACCTTCCTAGAACGGTGATTGGCTTTGCTGATATAAAGGAGCATCTTTTTTCAATCATTTCCGGCTGGATGACTGTCGGTAGTCCCCTATATGTGTGCTGCCCCATAGTGTAGACATGTTTTCTCCTAACTAACAAAAGGGACGTGATAGTGGTAGGTTGTACGCTGCAGCGACCAAGATGGGCTGACCACGATCGGTGGATGCGGGGTAAACATAACGCCTGTCCTAAACAAACCGTGGGTACCCATCTGCCACGTTTGGATGGAAAGTCTTGTTGGCAACAGCACAGGTAACGACATGCTGCGCATTAGCAACCCCACCAGCATGGGGTCTCTTGGGTTGAGGCTTCGCAACTTCAGCTGCAAAAGGATGCCACTTTTTATCAGCATGAGACTAAAGGTCTCCTTCTCATTAAGTGCTGGTTCACCCACATTGCGAGGATAGCAAGCACCGGAGGAGGATTAGAATAGCCTTTGAGGCTCCCCTTCTTGAATCTGCTTTCTCCATTTTCTGAGCAAAAGCAGTGCGCAATGATCATCTAATGTAAGCGTCGATCCTGCTGCAAGCTACATCGACTTCAGCTTTCCCCAAGTATGAACAGACTTCTTTCACGATTTCATCATAACGGCCCCTGGAGTACTTGGGTATGGCGGCATCCATCTTGATATTTTGTATGGATATTGCTATGGCCTGCGTAACGATAACCCACTCTCATTCCAACTAAAACCCCGAGGCCTCTGCGAGCTATTCTTGAGTTGAAAGCATGTATAGCAAAGACTGCACACGGTTGCGAGAAATCGAATCACCAATCCACGCCCATGCCTTGTTCCTCATGAACTCGAGAAACCTCCGCACTTTGAATGCTGGCACTTCACAATTTTCTCGACTTTCACCTCCAGTACAAATACCCTTTATCCGGCCCCTCATTCCCCATACAATTTTGGTGAGTCTCCATAAAGGAGCAGCTCTGATTGGTATAAACTGGACTAGACCGATGTGGAATCCAACCCTCAGAGAGAGAAAAAGAAAAATCACATTCATCAACGCTACCAATTTCATTTTCTGCACGTTTTGAGCCAGGCCAAGAGAGTCTTCACGATTTTCTTCCTCTCTCTGGTGATGGGTTTTGATTTTTGTGGGTGGTCCCGGAATAATTTTAATTTCATCGAGGGCTAAATTGAGAATAAAAATTCTAATTAAACCCCTTCTATCCAAAATTGAGAAATTTCGGGCACCATTGGATTGAAATAGAAATCTTGGATGTTAGAGGGCAATGTCACAACTCATAAAAAGTGAAAAATTCGAAAATTACATAGCTAAAATAAATTTTCTATAATTTTTTCGATTAACCTGAAAATGAGATTAACAAAGTAATTCTCAATTTCAAATTAATTTTTGTAAATTTTCTTTGACCAAAATGAAGAGAAAATTAAAAGAAAAATACTGACTATTTATTCACATTTTTATGGCCTCAAATGCTATTTTTTGTTAAATATCTTCCTAATTTCTGAAAAATATTAAAAAATACAAAAAAATGAAAAATTATTTTTTGGTCAAAATTGGTTCCCCATGCTTGGCCAAGGTTCCCAAAGTTGATTTTTCAATTTTATAAATTTTTATGGATTTTCTATTAATTTTCGAAAATAAAAATACCGAAAAATATTGAAAATATGAAAAATCATTTTTTGGTCAAAATTGATTCCCTAGGCTTGGCTAAGGTCCCCCAAAGTTGATTTTTTTTAATTTTATGAATTTTTGTGGATTTTCTATTAATTTTAAAAAAGAAAAGATGATTGAAAATCAGGTGTCAACACGGCTCAAATATGAAATCATTTGCGATCGGCTTGATCCATTAATTTACCAGAAAAAAGGTTCATTGTTGAAGACTTCTTCTAAGAAAGCTTCAATCCTTTTCATTTTTATTTAATCATCTTGGGCACGGATCCCCACCCCTTTCATTGTCTAGTGTGTACGATTCTCTAGCATGTAAACAAAAAAACGAAGAATTAGACCAAAAAAACAAAAATAAAAACAAAAATGAAGAATTGACCCTTGGAACCAAATTTATGCAATGACCGATTTGCTCCAATAGGCACATGCCGCGCTGTCGCGACCCGAAAGTAAATTATTCAATCAGGTGAATGGATTATCAGGTTAATTAAATTGACTAACCTAACGCGGATCCTCTCAAGTCCTACTGAATCGCAACTTTGATTTTTTTAAATGATTTTTAATTTTGGAGTCGCCACTAATCGTTCTTAGTAGGTTGATTAGAAACCTAAATAAATTGCCGGGAGAACTAATTTATTTCTGCGAACCAGAGATTATGAGTTCGGGGACTTGATTACGTTAGATTACTCTAACGCCCTTTCGGTACCAATTTCATGAAAACTCATTTGAGAAGGCAAGGTTTGGATCAAAATGATTGGAGGAGTAAAATGGTCATTTTTCAAGGATCGGGAAGTGAAAACAGGTCAAACCAGTTGAATGTGGTTATTCCTTATTTTCTACAATTTCTGAGAATTTCTCGGGATTTTCTGAGACAATTTACCCATGAGGGGGCAAAATTGTCATTTTGAAAAGATTAGGGAGGGAAATGATCCAAAAATAGGATTGGCCAGTTGAAATGACCCGTTTTCTAGTTTTTGAAATTTTGGAGAGTATTCTGAGATCTTTCAAGACAATTTGCCCATCAAGGGCAAAATCGTCATTTTGAAAATATGAGTAAGGAAATTCTTCCAAAAATAGGATTGACCAGTCGAAATGGCCCGTTTCCTTATTTTTGAAATTTTGGAGAGTTTTTTGAGATCTTTTAGGACAATTTGTCCATCAAGGACAAAATTGTCATTTTGAAAATATGAGTAAGGAAATTCTTCCAAAAATAGGATTGACCAGTTGAAATAGTCCGTTTCCTTGTTTTTGAAATTTTTCTGAATTTTTAGAGTTTTCCGAGACAATTTACCCATAAGGGGCAAAATCATCATTTTTGGAAAGATCGGGGTGGAAATTCACCAAAAATAGGATTGATCAGTCGAAATGACCCGTTTCCTAATTTCTGAGGTTTTTCTGAATTTTTCAGAATTTTCCAGGACAATTTACCCATAAGGGGAAAAATCGTCATTTTTGGAAAGATCGGGGTGGAAATTCACCAAAAATAGGATTGGTCAGTCGAAATGACCCGTTTCCTAATTTCTGAGATTTTTCTGAATTTTTCAGAATTTTCCGGGACAATTTACCCATAAGGGGAAAAATCGTCATTTTGGAAAGATCGGGGTGGAAATTCATCAAAAATAGGATTGGTCAGTCGAAATGACCCGTTTCCAAATTTCTGAGGTTTTTCTGAATTTTTCAGAATTTTCCGGGACAATTTACCCATAAGGGGCAAAATCGTCATTTTTGGAAAGATCGGGGTGAAAATTCACCAAAAATAGGATTAGTCAGTCAAAATGATCCGTTTCCTAATTTCTGAGATTTTTCTAAATTTTTCAGAATTTTTCGAGACAATTTACCCATAAGGGGCAAAATCGTCATTTTGAAAAGATCGGGGTGGAAATTCATCAAAAATAGGATTGGTCAGTCGAAATGACCCGTTTCCTAATTTTTGAGATCTTTTTGAAATTTTTAGAATTTTTCGAGACAATTTACCCATAGGGATAAAATCGTCATTTTGGAAAGGTAGGGGTGGAAATTCATCAAAAATAGGATTGGTCAGTCGAAATGACCCGTTTCCTAATTTCTGAGATCTTTCTGAATTTTTCAGAATTTTTCGAGACAATTTACCCATAATGGGGTAAAATCATCATTTTGGAAAGAACGGGGTGGAAATTCATCAAAAATAAGATTGGTCAGTCGAAATGACCCGTTTCCTAATTTCTGAGATCTTTCTGAAATTTTCAAAATTTTTCGAGATAATTTACCCATAAGGGGTAAAATCGTCATTTTGGAAAGATCGGGGTGGAAATTCATCAAAAATAGGATTGGTCAGTCGAAATGATCCGTTTCCTAATTTCTGAGATTTTTCTGAATTTTTTCGAGACAATTTACCCGTAAGGGGTAAAATTGTCATTTTCAAAAAAAAAATCCTAGAATATATGCCCAATGAGCATCGCAATCACAAGAAATCCATGCATTGTTGTTATCGCAAGCGATGGCCATGGAGGTTTCTGCTTGAATGCGTGTGAAGAGCATCGTCAATCCCAACAATGGTATTAAAATGCAAACTTCAGCAGAGTACATTAACTTTAAGAGACAACGGTTCCCCTCTTTTTATCTCACAGAGGTGAAGATGCACAAGATGCTTCATCTATTTACATACTAAGGGATCTCTTAAGTACCGTGGAGCATCACAAAGGACCTATTAAAAGACTACATGCTTCCGCGAAATCTCAAGGACTTGCATATGATTGAACCAGAATGCCTTAGCTTGACCACAATCCATAAAGGTAGAGGGGGTCAGAATTATCACCGACAAGGGCGTCTCCTCTCTTTGCAAAATGGAAACTTATTGTTCTCCACCCAATTAAATATTTTATGCTCATCATTTACTCTCTACTCTTTAGAAAGCACCAGGAAGAAATCCGTACGAGGACAACCATGTCCTTATTTTGACAATTCTCAGTAGTGTTAAGAATCCCACATCTTATTCAACAGAATGAATAACCTTTATACATCAATCAGATTAAATCACTTCAGTTTCGGGTAATTAGACTAATGAAGTACATTTTTATTTGGTCCTTCAAGTTTGTAATGAAACAGATTTCAAAAGTTTTCCTGTGAAGCATCTTGTCCTGATATGCAAGCTCTTCGAAGATATGGAAACAGATGTATGCAAAACCGAAAGAGCAAGGCCATGGAAGCATTGAGCATATCAGACGGGGCCAACTAGGTGATGCATATCATGCAGAATAATAACGAGGGACCATTAAAAGCTTAACTCAGCCACATTAGGAGGAACTAGTATTACCTGCATCGCATCTCATGCTTCCTAAGACGATTCTTTGCACGTGCTCTAGCCCATGTTTCTCCATAATTCACTGCACTAAATATCACGCGAGAGGGTACCCAAAACTGAGCTGATTTGGACATGATCTTGCTGCGATTCCACTCTAAACTTGTCCCCGCACAACCACGAAGTCTGCACTAAAATAACAGTGAGAAAAACCACTGTTTCTGCGCCGAACAGTGCTGAAAACAGCCCCAAACAGTGAGTAAAATGGGGGTCGAACAGCAACCACATAAGCCTGGAACAGCAGCAAATTCAAGCACCAGATAGCAGCGAAACAGCTCCCAAAACAGCCTGGAATCAACTTCAAACAGAAAGAAGAGACCGGGCTCCGATGACGACGACCGGCGGGCGAATGGTCGGGCGACCACGCAAGGGCTGCTCGTGAGGACAGCAGCGTCGGGCAACGGCAAGGACGGAGCAGCAGTGGCAGCGCGCGGTGGATCTTTTCAGGGCGGTAGCTACGCACGAAAAAAATGGCGACATCCAAGAACAAACCTGGACCCCCCAGTTGGTGTGTAGGAGATCCCCTCGTCCCCCACCATGCAATACAATATTATATGTTGCTTCCTTGCCCAAACTCATTGCTGATGGCGCGCGACTGGTTTTCGTCCCGTAGGGTCTTTGCACCCTTGATCTCACAGGACTTCACGCAAAGCTCGTTAGGCCGCGGTAGCGTGACGGTGCTCGGACCGTCGAATCCGAGCGCGAGAGCCTGCACGAAGCTGGCGTACTTGCGAAGGTAGCTGACGTGGGGGTGTTCCATCTCGTCTTGAGCTCGACCTTGCAAGCCTTGAGGTTCATGTGAACGTCGATCTTCGCGGGCAACCTCGGCTCCGAGTCTCCCTACTCTTGCTTTACTCTCGAACACGTTCGATTTCGAATCCGTGAGCTACTCCGAGACGTAGTTGCGATGCGAGACAAGAAGGTCGTGCGAGAATTGCTGAGCTCGGTGTTCGTCATCATCCAGTCAATGCCAGAATTTATAAATGAGTCCCACCGCGTCTTTGGCTTGGATACCATCGAGGACTTCCTCCAATATAATCCATGTGTGATATTTTGAGGTCACCCGGCGAAGAATAATCTATCAAATGGTCGAGGCCATCTTGCCATCATCTCGCGAGTTTTCCTTTGCATCTTAATACAAACACTTCCGTTTCTAACGAATGACATCCGCACCGAATTTATCGAAAGACCTCCCCTGGTGTCACGTAATCATCCGCCAAGGTCGAAACAATAGTCCGCTGCAACGCGATCTCAGCGAGGAAGACTTGATGCGCTGTACCTCTAGAACCGTGAGCTCAGAGAATATCAGAACGAAAGCGAAAATTTGCTGTGCAGTATCGGGAAGAAAATTCTAGCACCGTTGGCAAATTGTAACTATTCTCGCTGAAATGACTAGTTAAAGCCTCAAGACCAAACAATGAAAGCAACATTCAAGCCTAGACATATGTTCAGAACGAGAACATTCCCAACTCCCATACACGAGAGTAGTCAGATCATCACATGTCTCAAGCATAGCAAAACATCTCTCAGGGGCGGAGGATATCCAGACTCGGAGCAGGCAAGGAAACAAAGGACTTCCCAATTTCCGAATTTACTATAGAGGACATGAACTCGCTAATCAGCAATATATGCGAGATTAGTCGTTTATCTAATATTTGAAGTGCTGGAAATAATTCCTCACGGGCGTGCCAAAACACTCACAAACATATATATGCATGCATAGATAAACACATCAATGCGGCTTCAAGTTCAAATTTTAAAGTCAAAGCGAAGAATAATGGGATGAATCATTCCAAGTAGCTCACTGATGGCAGGACCGAACGATGATGAAGATGACTGTACTCCAGTGTTCGTCCAAAATGCAAGATGCGTTTTGCCTACTCGATCATACTCAAACCACCATGCGGGCATCCGAAGACCACTACTCTCTCAAAATTCACAGATTCAAACTTCCAGAAAAACACGGTACCAATGGTTATACCCCGACTCCGACCATTTCGACCTTCGTAGAGCGAAGTAACCTTCCTCACATGACCGTGCCGGCATACCTCAGAGGCGAACGCGTCGTACGGGGGGTGACGGCGGTATTCGGCGTCGACGAGAAGACCTCGGGGGCGGAATGGGAGGACCTGGGGGGCCGGCTCCCACCTCTCTTCCCCTCCTCTCTTTTCATCCTCACCTTCCTCATGATTTTTTTTCTTATTCCTCCTCAGAACCAGAAGACTCTCTGAGGGAGAGGAAAAAGAAGTCCCTCTCCTCCACCTCCCCTCGTATTTTCTACCTCAAGACCTCCTGGAGATCGTGTTCCTCTCTTTTTTTTAGTCTTTTTCACTCTTTTCTCCTGACACCATGATGACCCCCCCGATCAAAGTATTATCTTTTCCTCTTTAGCTTTCGGCGCACGTTGGAAGTCATGATAATGCCCTCCATTTCTTTATTTTTCTACCATTCTCTTCCACTTTGGCGGCATGCAGCGTTTGACCAACAAGCCCCTCGGACTCAATTCAACTCCACCGCCAACTCTCAACTTAAGTTGCACTCCAAATCCCCCCCAACTGCTACAACAATTCCCACATTGGACGACTTGTCGTTTCTCTACTTGGCTCTTCCCCGAGAAAGAAATTGATTTTGGTGAGCCTTGTAATACAACCCTATGACGACAGCTCTTATCATGGAAGCTCGCCCCGAGTGTCGGGAGCTCCTTGTCGGCAAATATTGACAATCGACAAAACGGTTAGGTAATTGTTGACGGCAAATGCAACGGAAAATTCTCGAGTCATGAGACATGAGTATCAGTGAGCGAAGCCCAATTTAATCGACAAGAGGACCGCGATTAACACGAATCATGACGAGCTCGAAGCCGGGTAACTAACTGAGTAACTTGTCCGATAATTTCGGACGCAATTCGCTCCGGTTAATTGATGTGGATATGGAGAAGTAAAACTGACAGGATTGTGTTGTGGTGAAGCTTAGCAAGGATTCCCCCCATGAATTCCGTTCTCCTCCTCCCCAAAAGAAGTCCGGGACCCCTGCATCCTCCTTTTGCTTTTGACTCTCTCCCCTTTTCTTGTTGAGCTCTCCACTTCCACCGAATGGTCTGTCATTTTTTTATTTTTCGTCCCACTATTCCCCCGTTCTTTTTGACCGAGAGATCATTGCCCCATTTTTATCATGGTTCAGCCACTTGCTGATCAAAAATAAGAGAGTAAAGGTCCTTGTTTTGTCTGTTTTGGTCCCATCGATCAAGCCAATCTCGAGACAAATCCCACATTCGGTACAACTAGTACAAGATGCTAATGCCAGCTCCAAGTCTTGGCCTCCATCTGCCTTGTCATCTTCTTCACCACGGCAATTTATCTCATTTGCATCGAGGTCTGATACTCCCCAATTTCACCATAGAAGTTTGATACTTGGAGCGTAATAGTAGGATCTCCCAGTTCAAACTCTATCAACCTCTCGGCTATTCTTCTCCCCACCATTTCATTCCTGTGGACCCCACAACTTCTCAACAATGAGCTCCACATTGCACAATCAACTTTCACTGGTGCCTATGCACGAATAATGTTTCCGGTTTGGGTTTACCCCACGAGGGAATGTCATATTATGGAAAAAGAATCTTCTCTCCTCAACATGCCCCGAGTGGCTGCACCCAGATCGTGTAGCCAAGACGGTTATCCCGTATCAATATTTTGGGTTTCACTGGATAAATTCAAGAACTCAACGATTGATCTGACAGAAGATCTCTGTCCCCAAAATTGCATCCTGGAGAACCATTCAAGAGCATCGAGCAAAAACCCATGCCTCGTGTAGACCAAAATAATGGAATTTTGAGAAATCACGTCCTCAACTGACAATGCAGTTACTTTCCTTCATCGATCAGCTTCTCCTTAACACACCCATTAATCATATATCATAAGTTAAGCGTATTTGGCTCAAAGCCATCAACTTTCATCTCACCAAACAATCCAAACAACAAATCCGGTCAACCCACATCACCAATCCCACGTAAAACCGAGTTCCATGTTTCCAAACTTCGCTCCGGCAATTCTCAGATTATCACCAAAGTAACATCGACGAAGCCCATATGCAAGTAAAGGCCAGCAAGAGCGCTGCCTATGCACCGATTCGAACTGTATCCAAGCAAAACAAACCTGCAATGAACTTGCGTTCCTTCTCTGTAAAAATTCCCGTTCGTGCCAATGCTCGGTACGGTTGAAAAAGTTTGTGCACTTTCTTCAAGTCCTTGTGAAACCATAGTACTGTATAAACGAAGGACCTCCTCTGCAAACCCATCAAATGATAAATTGAATTCGAACAATCAAATGCAACAATGAAAAGTACACCATCAGGCCATTGAAAAATTGGACTATTAGAGAACAATATCACGACTCCATGAATGCAAAATTAAAAATTACAGAGCTAAAATAAATATTCTATAATAATTAATTTTTTCAATTAATCTCAAAATGAGGTTAACGACGTAATTCTCGATTCTAGATTAATTTTTGTGGACTTTCTTTGGCCAAAATGAAAAGAAAATTAAAATAAAAATATTGACTATTTATTCACACTTTTATGGTCTCAAATGCTATTTTTGTTAATTTTCAAAAAAATTTCTATTTTCTAGAAAAACAAAAAATGCGAAAAATATGGAAAATTATTTTTTTGTTCAAAGTTGGTTCCCTAGGTTTCTCCAAGGTTTTCAAAGTTGATTTTTCAATTTTATGAATTTTTATGAATTTTTTATAAATTTTAAAAGAGAAAAGATGATTAAAAATCAGGTGTCAACACGCGCATCCAAATTGATTTTAATAATAGAGGTTGTTGAATGATCACAAGACAGACTAGGAGGGAGATACGAGTGGGCCTACATCATTATCGAGAAAGATGTTTCACTTCAGCAGATGGAAATGGATTGCCAGTCTCGCAAAGGGTAATCAGTCCAATGGGGAAGATATTTTCTTTCGTTGGTGGCCGTAGACATGGCCACAGGCCGGTTTAGGCTCGGAACCCGCCCGGTCAAATTCGGAACCTGCCCATTGATCGGTTCGACAGTTCGGAATCGGAACGAGCCTAGAACCGCCTGTTCGAACCGACGGTTCGGAGCAAGAGCCATTGGAGCCAATTATAAAAAATTATATGATAAAAACCTTATAAATATCTATTTCATTTTTCATTTTTTTCACACAAATCCTCTCAATCCTCTCAATTCTCTCAAATTCATTTGAGCTCTCAAATTCTCTTTAACTCTCAAGTCTCAATTACGTTATTAGTTCTTTAATTTTTTATTTTCTTTAATTATTATCTTCTTTAGTAATTTTCTATTTGAAATTTATTTTTTTATATCTTATAACTATATTTTTTGCATTATACAATATATATTTATATATATATGGCAAGTGGAAGTAGAGCGAATGATAAAGGTAAGAGTACGATGAGAGAATCCGAGTATCCTAATCCTGAGGATTATGCAGATTGGGGAGTTGATGTAGATGATGAAATCAACATTTTCCCTAATATGGAGCAAGTCCACACACAGGAAAATCTTCATCCTCCTACCGATACCAAAGAAGCGTTAACAACAAAGAGTGGATCCAATATATGAGCGCACTTCATGAAAGTTGAAAAATTTCAAAAAAGAGTTATTGTTAGAATTTTTTATGATAGGCATACGGAAAATAATATTTATTGATTAATTAGGCAAATTTTAGAAGAATATCATTTATTAAATAAAATTTTTAATTGATTTTGATAATGCCGCGGCAAATACCGCTTCAATTATTGAATTAGAAAAGATTTGTAAACCAGTTTTTGGTGAAAATTTTTTTATGTTAGATGTGCTTGTCATGTTTTAAATTTGTGTGTACAAAATGGTTTAAAAACTCTTCAATTTTTTGTCAATCCTATAAAAATAGCAATTCAATATTTATGAAAACATCCCCATGTAATGAAAAATAGTCAAAATTTTGTAAAGTAAATAGAAAAAGACCAAAAAGATTTCCAAAAGATATCCCAAATCGATGGAATTCTACTTATGAGTTGCTTAATGAATCCTTTGCATATTGTGCATTTATTACAAATAATATAGCCGACTTTAATTTATACCCACAAGAATGGGATAGTTGCAAAAAAATTTTAGATATTTTAAAAAATTTTAATGATACAACTTATACTTTGTTCGGTATTTATTATCCTACTCCGCATTTATTTTTAATAAAATGTATTAATATTGTTGAATTTTTTAAAGAAAATGAAAATGATGAGAAATTAGGTGATACTATTAATATAATGCGAGCAAAATGGCTAGATTATTATAGGGAAATCATTGCTTTTTTTTTTATCCTCGTTGTTAATTAGATGGTTTAGGTGATTATTTCAATACGTATTATGAATGTTTACATTTAATTAATACGATAAATATTAGAAGTATACAAACAATTGTTAAAAATATTATAATAGAATTATATAATAAATTTTTGTAAAATATATAATATATGTGATAGTGGATGTGGCTCTTCTCAAGCTAGTAACTTACAATATGAGAACATAGATAGAATTAGTAGAGGATATCAACTTATGATGCATAGGCAAAAAAGGAAAAAGGAAGTAGTAGGAAGTAATTCTGAAATAGAGAGTTATCTAACTATTTCTTTTGAGTTTGATTAATCTCAAGGCAGCAGAAATTTTACAATATTGGATTGGTGGAAGAGACATTTTGCCTAATATCCAATTCTTGCTCTGATTGCAAAAAAAATTTTAGCAACCCCTTGTTCAACAGTTGCAGTAAAGTAAGGATTCCGCACTGGAGGCAATATTTTAGATGAACGACATTCAAGATTACATCTCGAATCGGTGGAGTGTCAAGCTTACATTGATGATTGGACAAAAGCACAATATAGATAATAAGAGATAGATCACAATAATAAAACCGAATTCTTTGATGACGAAGATACCACAACCGGTACAAGAACGGGTAGCTACGATTGAAGATGAGGTAAATATGAGGTTATCAAAGGTAAGAGAATTACATTGATTTTGATTCTTCTATCCCCAAGAAGATATGTAAGCGCTTAATGATAAATCATAAAGTTCAAGCCCTCTCTCCCTCCTTTTTTTCCCCTACATTTATTTGATAATAATTATTTCATAATTTCATAATTTATTATTTAATAATTTGATTATAATTTTATTACAAATTAATCACAATTTAATATTTTAACTCAAAAACCTTAAAAAAATCGAAATCAATTCTGAACAATCGGCGGTTCGTCAGTTCGAAACCGCCGGTTCAGAACCGCCGAACCAGATAGGAATCAACCTGGAACCCTCGGTTTTGAAAAATTTGAAACCGGAATCGCCAATTCATGAACCGTGACCATGTCTAGGTGGCCGTGTAGACATCACGATTTCAATTCTTACCCAATGAAAAGACAGACAGACATACATACATAATGTGTGGGTGATAAATCGGTTAAAAAAATACAGGCTTTCTTTACCGTCCCTAATTGGAGAGAAATTTTCTCTCGAGTGTTCTTTGGATTGGTGGATTACAAGTACATAGATCATTTGGACTTAAATTAGGCCCCATTTTTCTGAAGAAAAATTATTTTTGAAAAAATTATCTTTCAACTTTTCAGCATTTGAATGATAGTAAACTAATTAATCTACAAAAAATGTTATCCACGTATTGAAAATAAGAAATTTAGATAGGGTGAAAATCACTATATCCATAAACCACCAAACGCTCAAAACCAACTGTTTTTCTCAATAATGATTTTCACAGAAAAAATAATCTTTGTAGCCTGAAATTTTCAGTCAATTAAAGACCTTCTCCAAGGGAAACACAATCTGCCCTTACAACGTACGCACTTGCATTGGCCAGCTTTAATTTCGTGTTCAACCGGGAAAAGTGGGTTCAGCCCATATTTTTTAGATTTTTTAAGAAATTGCAAATTGTCTAGAAGAGGCAATTTGCCGGCCATATGCTGCACATGGATTCTTTTTTTTTAATTTCCTTAAAGAGGTAAGAAGGAAAAAGAAGAAAAAAAGCAAATGCATTTTTCAGAGGCAAGAAGGAGATATGGACAACTTTCGGGAGGAGCAGATCTCAACGGACACAGGACAAACTCTCCAATGGTCCCAGGAAAGAATCCTTGTAAAAACTCTTTTGGAAAAAAAAGTTAAATAAAAAAAATTTAACGGTCAAAATAAACAATAGCGGGTGGGAGAATATTTCCATCCCTTTTTTTTTTAACATGAATATTCGAATATTACATTGCATTGCATGCGTACACAGTTGTTATCATCCCCAAGCAACAATGTCAATTATTACTAATCCCCCATAGCTGTCACCGCACAAAAAAGCATTGCTTTCCTCTTTGGTGCCTCTCCCATGGCTCCCCTTACATAAATTCACCTTTCGACCTGGGGAGTAACTACCATAAAGATCCTTAATGTCTTGCTACATTTACCTCAAGTTAGCTACATTCTTGGGTGCAACGGGTCTCACGGGTACAAAGTTAGTGACGTATTGGGGGTCAGACCGGGGTCGCGGATCGCAAATTGGGTCGGGGCCGATCTGACATCGACACGATTCAAAGACACAAATTGACGAAAAATGTGGACATGAAATCGGATAGATGATGACGATCGGAGTTGATTTAATTTGGGTTATTGATACTTTCAAAAGGAATTCTTTTCTAGATCAAGTGGAGAAATGCAGGGTATAAAATCAAGATCTCATAAAGTGAATTGTCTTTCAATCTAGTCAGGATTCCCCCCTCCATTTGCGCCCACAAATCTTGGGCATTTCAAACCCATTTGCCAAAGAACCCAAACCCAGGTTCACCGCAAAAAATAGCCAATGACAAAAGTGCCCCTTGTCAAGTGGGCTTGGGAAAATTGTTCAAATCGCTATGGACTAGACCTGTCAAATGGGTGGATCAAGTTGGATTTGGATCGGGTTATAAATAGTCCGATCCAAATTGACCCATTAACCCATTTACGACCCATTTATGCATGGTATAAATTTCTTGACCCACATCAGACCCAGCTTATGCCCAACCTATACCCAACCTGACCTATCTTACTAAAACACTTCTAAATTTAATCAAATCTAAGAAAACTTATTTCTTATATGCTTATAAATATATATTACTAAATCATTATGGACAATTTTTATTGTGCTTTATATTTTTTTATTTTCATTTCTTTTAAAATTTTATTTCTTTATTTTTATTTTATTTCTTTATTTTCTTCTAAGACTGGCAAAGGTTGGCCGACGACCCCTCCATCACCGCGGAAGAAGTGCAATAGACTCTCCAGAACAACAATCATTGCCTTCACGGTCAGATGCTCACTGTTTGTGCTCCTCTTCATACTCCTACTCCTCCTTTTGTTTTGCAACAGAAGATGGAGGAGGCAGCTAGTGAAGCCTCCATAGCCGCCAACAGAGGCTGCGGTGGCACGCAGTTTTGCGGCGGCAGAGGTAGGGGCATCCTCCTGAAAGGAGGACTTTACGAGAGGGTTCGCAGAAGCTGTAGAGAAGAATAAGCTCGTGTTCGTGGGACGTGCGAGCCCATTGATTTGTTTATATGTTTATCTACACAATTGATAATTACAAAAAAAAAAAAAGATGTTACGCATCAATATGGATTTGACACACAAATTTGATGCGAGAACGGGGAATTCGTAGGCCCGAAGGCTTTTTGGTTTGACCTGGAGGACCCGTTGAGAGTGTTGGCAGAGGTGCTAGGGAAGGGGAGTGGGGTCGTACAAGGCGGTGCTGGAGGAAGGGATGACAGTGATGGTGATGCGACTGAAAAAAAACGCAAAAACTACGATGAGCTCACCATAAATCGAGGAAGAGTTACAGGGACCCAGAAATTGAGAGAGCTTTCAATGATGGTTGAAGAGAGGAGATGCAAGTAGATGACCAACATTGGTGAGGTGTCGGAGGCCAAGCATCGCCGGAGTCCGAGAGGCCCCGATTGCTGGCAAGGCCGACTGCAGCGAGGGTCGACCAACACCCTCGCCAGCTTCTTAGGAAACAAAAAAAAAATTAAAAAGAAAAAGAAAAAAGAAAAGTAAAAGAAATGGTAAAAAAATTAAGTGGGTTATCTTAAGTAGGTAGCAAATGGGTTCATAATAGACTCATTTATAACCCACTTATTTTGACCTCTTTATTTTGAAGACCCATTACGCTAACTGCTAAGTTTGTTATGACTTATTTATGATCCATTTAAATGCTTGTGGGTTATTAAATGGGTTTTATACCCATTTTGACAAGTCTATTATGGAATAAATGTATCAAATTGGTGGGTTGGGTCGAATATGGTTCGATCCATATTGGCTCATCTAACATTTTTTGACTCATATTTAATGACTCATACCCGACTTGCCTCATTTTGATCTATATTACTAAAACGCACTAATATTCTAGGAAAACTTGTATTACTCATTTAACCTATTTTAAGTTCTTCACATGTATAAATTACTAGATAAAAAATTCACATCAAATAAAAAAAGAAAATTAAACAATAAAAAAATTAGTAAATAGAATAAAAAATGATATCACTACAACACTTTCATGCAATAAAAATCTAATGAAATTTTTTAATTTTTTAAACTATTTTTAAAAAAATTAATTTGTTTAAAATGTTTTTTATTCAAAATTTTTTTATTATTAGAAATATGTAGATGATGTCTGGTGATCCCTTTTTCCTACCAGGGTGTTCTCGACAAAGCTCACAACCCAAACCCTAACCCTAATAAACCACGTTGGAGCCAAGAAGAAGAGAAATTTACCAGGAGCACCAGGCAAGCAAAAGTTTCACCCCAATTGATGCTTGCAGAAACTGAAAGTACCCCATGATTTCTCTTTCCTTTTTTGTATTCTTTTTTTTAATCTCAATTTGATTTTCCTTTGGTTTTTGTGGTATGTATGTGATGTTTCCTTGGTGAATTCATTCACTGAATTCATTCACATATGGTACAGATGCGACGACAGATTCAGGTAGAGGTCGTCGCACTATCACCAAAGTCACTCATGGCGACGAATAGGAATTGACACTTGAATTTTAATAATTTTTTTCTTTAAAAAATTAATTGAAAATTCATAAGAATTCATAAAATTACAAAATCAACTTTGAAATCTTTGGCCAAACCTAAGGAACTAATTTTGAACAAAAAATAATTTTGATATTTTTCATATTTTAAATATTTTTCATATATTAAGAAAATACACATAAATTCATTAAAAAAAAGGATTATGTGGCCGCAAAAATATGAAAAAATATCTAATATTTTTATTTTAAATCCCTTTTCATGTTGGCCCATTTAAACTTGAAAAATTCAATTGAAAATTATGTGTTCCTTCACAAAAGTAATTCCGAATTGGGCTTAAAACATACAATTTGAGTCATTTTATTTTTACTTTTTACTTTTTATGAGTTGTGACACTGTCCTCTAATAGCTCAATTTGCATCTTGGCCCAATTGTACACAAAATTGCTCGATTTTGGCAAGAGGGGGTGCCTAATTGAAGTTTTATTTTTTTTTAAATAAATCCACAAATCACCAAAATTGAAATTAAACTTTTTCAAGGGATGCCCATGAAAATCCAAGACCTCTATCCTATAGTTTTCATCCTTCCAAATCCATTGGTAGGGTTGGTTTGGCCTGATTTGGTCATTAGGGTCCTCAATTGCTCAAAATTTTTATTCGGGGTAAAACCCAAGATTTGGGATTTTTGTGCAATTCCAAGTGCATTTTTCACAAAAAAAAAACACATTTTTAAGATGTAATCCATGTTGAGAAAGCCAATTTTATGCTCAATTTTATTTAAAAAGCCCTAATTACTAATTAATTTGAGCCTTTTCTATTCGTTCGGGCTTGTCGAGTCGGGCAAGTTTGACCCAACGACCCAACACTATTCAAGCATCTTCCCACAATCACAGAACACGTGTAGAGGAGCTTGGAGTTTTGGACCAAATTTTTGGTAGCCGATTGTCCTCGTTGGAAAACCCACTAGAGGAACCACTTGGGCCACTGCTGACGTACCAAATGGCACATGG
The DNA here is from genome assembly GCA_016432845.1 of Psidium guajava. Lineage (NCBI taxonomy): Eukaryota > Viridiplantae > Streptophyta > Magnoliopsida > Myrtales > Myrtaceae > Psidium > Psidium guajava. The sequence goes on from CM028225.1 coordinate 17,604,369, forward strand.
CCGGGCACGTGAAGATTGTGCAAGTTGGCATAGGGGGGCTCGCTCGCAGACGTTACTCATGGACGTCATTTTTTGTTAGAACACAGAGGAATCTAATTCTATTGCAAAGGATAAAACTCATTTAAATGGGGTTCTAGAAGGTGTGAGAGGAGAAAACAACAAAGGGAGAGGGTCAAGAAAGGGCACAGAGAGCCATTTTCGGGGTGGTGGCCATTTTTGGAGCTCTAAAAAATTGTGAGCTTCAAGGAGAGTTTTCCATTGATCCAGGCAGCGTCGAGCGACGCCACCACCCCCATTGGCTTTTTCTCGATTGCGGGACCACACTAGACCTAGTCACCTGCTCCGAAGATCTCATTAATGGTAAACTCCATTTTCATCTTCTTGAAGCTCCTCCAATGGTGAATTGCATATACGGTCATTTTCCTTCATTTTGATTGATAGGACTACATCTCTAGTCATCTCTACGCTCATCTATGTTTCATTCACATTGGTTCAAACGCAAATTATAATGCCATATTTTAGATAGTTCTAAATAACTAGGAAGTACACGAAATGGATTAAAAAGCTGACTTATGGGAGTGAAATAGTAAATAGTCCGGATTGGAAATCATCAAAAGTGATGGGCCGAATGACGAGTGACGTTAATAATAATGAGGCCTGGCCCAAATTGAAATAGATCGTCGTGGCCCATGATGGAGCCCAACTCCATTTCCCTTGTGTGAACGACAAAAGGAGATTCAGCCCATGGAATTTTGGCCCAAGTACCAAGCCCAAGTGCTCAACCAATTGCCCTCTGCTGATTGGGCCCAATTACAAACCCATGGGAGCTTGACCCAAGTGGGCCCGATTGTGGAGAACCTATGAATAGACTGGCCTAGCCGACCAGAAAAAGCTTAGCCCAAAACGAGCTGGGCTACTCTATCAGCAGCCAAACCAAAGGGGAGGCCCATTCGACCTCTCTAAGCCATTAGACCAGGCCTACCCTATTTTCGGTTAAGAGAGAGGAGGCCCAAGAGGAGGCTAACACCAGCCCCTCACCCCACAGCCCCTACACTCTTTTTTTCCTTCGCTCTTTTCTCCCTCATGTTTCACTTCCTGCTGAACGCCTTTCCCTTGGCCGACGCTAACTTCTTTCTCCATCTAGCAAGAACAGCGATCCACTTCGACTTCGTGCGAGCAGTTTTGAGGGCGTGGAATATACCGGCAACATCAAGTAAGCTCTCCTCTAATTCTTCCAATAGCTCATGCAATGTGAGACCAAAGTTCTCAAGCTTAGATTGAGGAGGTGCAAGTCAACAGTGCTGAGCCTAGTTGTAATCTGGTTCTTGTAGAAAAGAAAGTCATATGAGTTAAATGGGGGATTCGGGGGTGTTGGTTTGAGACGTAAACTTGGGAAATATAAGGACTTGAGAAGATAATCTGCGGCAATAGGGAATGCAACTCAGTAGCGTCGAACTTGGGTTATAATTCTTATTCTCCTAGAAAGATGGTTGTGCGAGGCAAGTGGAGGATTTGGAGGGGTGCTGGATTGTGCGCAAAATTTGGAGACGGAGGGATTTGTGGTGATAACCTTCGAAGAGGAGAAACAGGGGGAGTTTTCTCCTATTATTGCTGTCGCGAACCCAAAGAAATTTTTTTTCAGGTGAACGGATTATCAGGTTAATTAAATTAACTAACCTAATACGGACCCTCCCGAGTCCTATCAAATCGCAACTTTGGTTTTTGTTTAGATGATTTTAAAATTTGGAGTCGCCACTAATCGTTTTTAGTAGGTCGATTAGAAACCTAAGTAAATTAGCGGGAGAACTAAATTACTTCTACGAACCAGAGATTGTGAGTTCGGGGACTTGATTACACTAGTTAATTAAAACTAATGCCCTTTCGGTACCTTAATTTCATGGATATCCTAATTTGGCAACTCAGGCTTGGTTTATTCCTAAGGCTCTATTAGGGTGACCTCTTTTTGTATTTTTCACTTTTTAGATGGGATGCATGGATGGTAATGGGTGCATGGATAAGCAAAACATGTACATACGAACCTAGATGTGCAATCGTGAATATGCGAGCAGGGATATACAAATATGACATGCAAACGTAAACATACGTTATATGCGAACGTGGATATGCAAATACAGCGCACAAACGCAGACATGCAAATGCGACATGCGAATGCGGACGTACATGCGTATGTAAGTATACGAATACAGACAGGCGTATACGAAGACGTACGAATACGGCATACGGATTAGAAGATGCATGAATACAACATGAAAATACAAAGACACACGAATACGATATGCAAACGTGACATACGTACACGGACGTGCGAATGTGACATGCGTACATCGACATGCATATGTAACTGTTGACACCTGATTTTTAATCATCTTTTCCATTTTAAAATTAATAAAAACCCTTAAAAATTCATAAAATTAAAAAAAAAATCAACTTTGGGGACCTTGGCCAAGCCTAGAGTACCAATTTTGATCAAAAAATGATTTTTCATATTTTCAATATTTTTCTGTATTTTTATTTTCGAAAATTCATAGAAAATCAAGAAAAAATGAGAAAATTACAAAATCAACCTTGGAATCCTTCGTTAAGCTTAGGCTACCATTTTTGAACAAAAAATAATTTTTCATATTTTTTATATTTTTTAATATTTTTTTAGAAATTAGGAAAATATTCAATAAATAATAGCATTTGAGGCCACAAAAATATGAAATAAAAAAGAGAGAGTCAGTATTGTTTGTTTAATTTTCTCTTCATGTTGGTCAAATAAATTTTGAGAAATTCAATCTGAAATTGAGAGTTCCTTTGTTAATTTCATTTTTAGGCCATTTGGAAAATTTCTAGAAAACTCATTTTTAGCTCTGTAATTTTTGATTTTTTTCATTTCATGAGTTGTGACATTATTCTCTAATATTCCAAATCTTCATCTTGGCCCAATTATACCCAGAAGGACTCAATTTTGTAAAAGGGCTTTAATTAAATTTTGCATTATTTTCAGCGGCAAGAAATGAACTTAAATTCGACATGCGGTGAATTTCGACTAAGCATAGGGGAGGTGTGTCAAAAATTGTGAGGAGATTTGGAGTTAAAAAAAATATTTCTCCAGGGACTAAATTATAAATACTTAAAATCTCAGGGACTAGAGTGCAAATACCTAACACTTGAGGGATTATTTTGTAAATAACAAAAAGAAGAGTTAGTGGAGAAATTAGAATAGACAAGGGAAGATGGAGAAGAGGAGATGGAGAAGGAAAGATGAAGAAGAGGAGATGGAGAAGGGGAGATGGAGAAGAGAAGATGAAGAAAATAAGATAGGAATAAAGAAGGGAAGATGAGATAAAGAAGAGTTAGTGAAAAAATTAGAATGGGAGATGGATGAGTTGGTTATAAAAGGAGGAAGAAGTGAGTTTGGGAAGGAGGATTTTTTTTTTGAGAGAGAATTTTGGACGTTTGAGAGGATTTTGAGGAATTGAAGAAAAATTAGAGAGAAAGAAAATATCAAAAAGAGAGAGAGAATTTTGAAAATGATGGGAGTTTAAAGATAGGGGGTTATCATCACCAATTCTTTCATCGATCAACATAAATCAAGAGTTCATCCCCATCGTTCGAGCCGCAATCTTAATCCACAAGGTGTTACGAGATTCGAATTCGGCCATCAAATCCGTCAAATCAGGTAACGATCCTAGCCATTAAAATCTTCAAGAATTTCGTTACCCAAATGAATTGATTTAAATCTCGATTATATCATGTCGTACTCATATGTCTCCATATCCACATGTCGCATTCATATTTGTGTTGTCATTAATTCATGCGTATCCACCTAAATTTCTTTTTGGACTGGCCAATCCTATTTTTGATGTTTCCACCTCCCGATACTTGAAAAATGGCCATTTTACCTTTCTGGTCAGTTTAACCCAAACTTCTTCCCAATCATTCCAAATGAGCTTTCATGAAATAAAATGGTACCGAAAGGGCGTTAGAATGATCTAGCGTAATCAAGTCCCCGAACCCATTTTTTCTGGTTCGCAGAAATAAATTAGTTCTCCCGCTAATTTATTTAGGTTTCTAATCGGCCTACTAAAAATGATTAGTGGCGACTCCAATTTTTAAAATCATTTAAACAAAAACCAAAGTTGCGATTCGGTAGGGCTTGGGAGGGTCCGCGTTAAATTAGTTAATTTAATTAATCTGATAATCCGTTCACCTGAAATTATTTTTGGGTCGCGACAGTAACATGTGTAGGTGAATCACACATACGTGGACATACATACACGACATGTGAACACGGACATGTAGACGCGACATACAAATAAGTATGCAAGACAATTTACCTTCTCCATCTCTATCTCACATTCTAATCTCTCAACTAACCCTTCTTCATCTTCATCTTCCTTTCTCCATATTTATCTCCCATTCTAATTTCTCCACTAACTCTTCTTCATCTCCATCTTCCCTTCTTTATTCTTATCTTATTTTCTCCATCCATTCTTCTCCATCTTCTCTTCTCCATCTCCTCTTCTCCATCTTCCCTTTTCTATTCTAATTTCTCCACTAACTCTTCTTTTTGTTATTTACAAAATAATCCCTCAAGAGTTAGGTATTTGCACTCTAGTCCCTGAGATTTTAATTATTCGCAATTCAGTCCCTGGAAAAATATTTCTTTAAGTCCAAATCTCCTTACAATTTTCGACACATCTCCCCTATACTTAGTCGAAATTCACCGCATGCCAAATTTAACTTCCTTTCTTGTTTCTGAAAATAATGCAAAATTTAATTAAAGCCCTTTTGTAAAATTGAGTCATTCTGGGTATAATTGGGCCAAGATGAAAATTTGAAATATTAGAGAATAATGTCACATCTCTTAAAAGTGAAAAATGAAAATAAATTGACTCAAATTGAAATTTTTTTTGCCCGATTCGAGATTATGCTCGTGAAGAAATACACGATCCTGAATTGGATTTTTTTGAATTTGCGATGGCCAACATGAAAAAGAATTTAAAAGAAAAATATTGACTATTTTTATGTATTTTTGTGGCATCAAATGCTATTATTTATTAAATATTTTCATAATATCTAAAAAATATATAAAAATACAAAAAATATGAAAAATTATTTTTTATTCAACAATGATTGCCTCAGCTTGGCCAAGGCCTCCAAAGTTGATTTTGTAATTTTCTCATTTTTTTCTTGATTTTTATGAATTTTTGAAAATAAAAATACTGAAAATATGAAAAATTATTTTTGGTCAAAATTGGTTTCCTAGGCTTGACCAAGGTCTCCAGAGTTGATTTTTCAATTTTATGAATTTTTATGGATTTTCTATTAATTTTTGAAAATAAAAATAAAAATACTGAAAAATACTAAAAATATGAAAAATCATTTTTTGGTCAAAATTGGTTCCCTAGGCTTGGCCAAGGTCTCCAAAGTTGATTTTTCAATTTTATAAATTTTTATGGATTTTCTATTAATTTTAAAAGAGAAAGAATGATTAAAAGCCAGGTGTCAACAGCTGCCCCTCTTTGAAAGGAAGCTCGGTAGAGGTTCATTTCAAAGATAAGATGACACCTAAATCCTAATCGACTCAATAAAAGAGTCGTGACATTTGATCTCTAATACCTCTCTGTGTAAGTTCTGATCCATGCTGGGCTTGAGGAAGCTCCTATGAAGTGAGGGAGAGATAGATAGGCAAGGGATTTACCTACAACTTACCTGCTCATCGTATGGCTGCTTTCTGACATGAATGTTCTACCGAAAGTGGAATGAAAACCTAAGGATTCGTTATAAGAAAACCTTAGGGTGGTTGAATTTGGACCTGTATGGTAGGTCAACTCATGGTAGATTCCTAATGACAGGATTCTACTTATTAAACTTTGATTGAAATTTGACCCGTCTAGTGGGCCACCCCATGGTAGATTCCTAATGAAAGGATTCTACTGATTAAAATTGGATTAAGATTTAACCTGTATTGTAGGTCACTCCATAGTAGATTCCTGGTGAAAGGATTCTACTGATTAAAATTCGATTGAGATTTGACCCGTATGGTAGGTGACCCCATAATAGATTCCTAATGAAAGGATTCTACTAATTAAAACTGGATTAAGATTTGACCCGTATGGTGGGTCACCCCATGAAAATGCCTGTAAGAAGGACTTTGAGCCTATAAGAAGGACTTTGGTGTGCCTGTAGAAAGGACTTTGGGTACCTGTAGAAAGGACTTTGGTGCTTGTAAGAAGGACTTTGGGTGCCTGTAAGAAAGACTTTTGTGTGCCTGTAAGAAGGACTTTGGGTGCCTGTTAGAAAGACTTTGGGTGCCTGTAGAAATGACTTTTGGGTTATGAAGGGTGCCATTCTAGGATCTGGGGAGACCAGGAATCCTGCAGAAGCTCAAACCCTATTTAATTCACCATGAAGGGTGCCATTCTGGGATCTGGGGAGATCATGAATCCTGCAGAAGCTCAAACCCGATTTAACTTACCTTGAAGGGTGCCATTCTGGGATCTGGGGAGACCAGGAACCCTGCAGAAGCTCAAACTCGATTTAACTTACCTTGAAGGGTGCCATTCTGGGATCTGGAGAGATCAGGAATCCTGCAGAAGCTCAAACCCGATTTAACTTACCATGAAGGGGTGCCATTCTAGGATCTGGGGAGACCAGGAATCCTGCAAAAGCTCAAACCCGATTTAACCTACCACGAAAGGGTGCTATTTTGGGATCTGGGGAGACCAAGAATCCTGCAGAAGCTCAAACCCGATTTAACCTACCATGAAAGGGGCCATTCTGGGATCTGGGGAGATCAGGAATCCTGCAGAAGCTCAAACCCAATTTCTGTTCTCCTGTCACTGTGCGTGCCGCAATGGGATCGAGCACTCCAACGATCGTTAGAATTCATCCCCTTGAAAGGTTTAGGTTGAAGACATACCTACCTGAGGATTTGGAAGAAACGCCTGGTGGTTTCTCGATGACTAGGCTTGTTCATTCATTGATCGCCGAATGAATTTCGAGACCTAGGAAGGTAACTCGAACATCGGGAACTTGTTACCTGTTAGGCAATGTCAGAGGTAACACCTACAAGCATTTTCATCAATGAGTTCATTGGTTCATGCAAAACTGTTTAACTGAGTTTGCAATGATCAGAAACAATATGTGTGATAACTCATTTTGCATTTAATCCAAATGTGAATCATGCATAACTATTCTGTCAAGTTTGTATTACCAATTCTGTTCAAGGAAGTTACCATGGTATGAGTACCTCGAATGTGATTTGAATGGGAGATTTCAGTCCGAAAGGGCTTTCTCTCACTCTCGAGAAAGGCTATTTATCTTGATTGTAGGATTGAAAAGAAATTACTCAATCTCACCATCATCGTATTCAGCAAGGATCTGAGTAATCTCGCAATTGGTATGATCAAACCGATCTGGAGGTCTTAATTAGGACCATAATGTAGGCTGGGTCAAAGGCTTAACAAAGGTGACTCTTTTGAGCCAAGGCTATTGACAAAAAAGCTTTTATCATCTGTTCCGGGTTTACAAGCCAAGAACCCTGCAAAAATGAGAGAGAAATAGTCTTGCTCGTACCTTTTCGAGCGATGCTTAAAATGTTTCAACTCTACGTTAATTCAAGTGCCTTAATCAGAAAAGACTTTCACGGATTGTAACGTAGGTTGGGATTGGGGATCAAGAAAATAAAGGCTTATTTTGGCCCAGAAAATGTATGAGGTGGGTTTGACGTTGGTGATCATTGCATCTTTGTCACCAGTCTCGGCCCTTTGAATAGTCTTTCAAGAATACCATCGTTGTATGAGGATGATGTCAATTTCTGTTAATACCGTCATTGCTCCCGAACGGTATAAACTTCAACCGCCCATATTTCGCAATTTGACTCCTTCGAAGGATTTTCTTTTGCAACCAGACCCCATTGGGGATCTATATTGATTTGAACGGGCATTGGCCTTGCTTTTGATTGGCGTTTTGCTTTTCATGCCCGGGACTGGCTCTTTTGATCTCGCTTTTTGCCTTTTATTTTTTCCGTGCTATTTAGAACAAAGAATTTTCAAGAATTGTGCCGTATACACATGTATATCAGAGATCTAACACACTTGAAGAATTGACTTAGCAGTTCTATGTAGACTTAATTCTTCTGAGCTCTTTTGCTTTGAAGTGGTGCCATCTTGGAACGAGCAATGATCATCAACGGGGTTTTAAGAAACGAATATGCAAGCTCAATTGGGTGATGCAAAGGATATGAGTGTATCGGATAGGGAAACGAATGATTTTCGTCGTTTTAAGGCACTTGAATTACCGTACGAGGCTGAAAACAAAGAAGCGCTCGAAAATTGATGTTAGTCCGAGCAAGAAAATTTCTAACCATTTACCTCATGATGCTATCGGAACTACCTCCATTTGGCCCCGATGTGGGGTGGTTCTTGACAGGGGTTACGAAGTGAAACCGCCGCTCAAATGGGTTTTCAATGGTCACCTGCAGTGTTTAGGATATAAAAATGAACGCCTCCTTCCTTTCGGTATCATACCTTTCGCGAGAAAACCCATTGCCTTGGGGAATGCGGAGTCTATTTGGCACATAACTCGCTGTGGATATGGGACGTGTATGGAAATGGGATCGCCTTTCATCATCCTATCATGCCCCCATTCTACACATTCGATGCATTATGTGTAGGTTATGCTCCAAGTCAGAATTGGCAAATTGAACATGCAGAAGAGTCATGCATGAATCATGGCATGTGCAAACACAATACGAATGTGGCAATTTTGGCATCATACATGTTTGCGAAATGTACAAGTATAGAAGAACATTCTCAAGAAAGAGAGGATTTGAAATGCCCCTGGACAAGTGGGCGGATCGAACAAATTGAGAGTTTACTCCTTAGGTCAAGAGTAGCTCGTCTCTGACTTTGCCCCTGCATAATGAAACGCATGGGTGAAGGAGTCGAGTGGAGGTTTGACGTATTTGGGCTTGCTTAATTTTGATAATCGTCTTGGTTGCAGGTCGAATGCCCCTGTAAGAAGAAAACCAGAAAGGCTATCATTGAAATCAAATGAGTTAAAAGAGATATACTCTCCTTTTCAATTTAGGATTTGTCATCAATTTGCCCCATTTTGATCGGAATGGATCTCTTTAGATGATCATAATTTTGCTACTTAGGGTCGTCTACTTTAACATGTTAAATGTTAGTGTAAACGTTTCCTGTAAAAAGAAAAGGAGACGTGTTAGCCGGTATTAAAAAGGATAAACTGAAATGATACTGGTTTACCCTTCATCTTGAATGTTTTACGTGACTCCTTTTATCAAGTTCACTTAGTCGAGTTTGTCTCCAGTTTTCGTTGGACACTTTATCATTTGGGCCAAGGTTTGGGGATCGAACTTGGGTTGCCTCGATCCATTGTCACCCACATGCCATCAGGTCTACTGGGCCTTAGGCGTCCATGGAAGTTCTCTTTTAAAGGTTGATCTTCGAGACGACATGGTCTTGCACTAGGTAATTTCACGTCACGATTCTTTTCAAGGCAATCTACAGTCCCTGTTAAGACAGATTAAAGTAATTCAGAATTCGAGACGATCAGGGATAGATTGGAACAATACAAAATTACCCTCCTTTGAGATTGCTCGAGTCCTTCGCATGTTTCTTGTTTGAAATTGGTCATCCACAGATAATATCTACGAATTGATTTGCCCTCAAGCCTCGTTTAATACGAGAACTTCGCATTTGGATATGATTGTATTCTTGGGGCAGTTTGCAAATTCCTGAAAATACAAGAAATTCAATTTAAAACTTGGAGCAATTTGAGGGTAAATTGAAACGATACGGCGTTACCATTCGAGTTTACGTAGATTTCTTTTACTCGCAATCAATTCGTCGCGAGTTGGTGCAGCAACGGATCCGTGCATTTTAATAAGAGGGAGAAGGGTTACTACTTCTTGCTTTTACATAAATTACAGACATCAATAAAAGTAGAAAAAAATCCTACGCAAGGAAGTAAAACATATGCACTCATTCAGGATTGGTTCTGCTTCCTCTACAGGCTTTTCCATAATCAGTTGGCGTCATTTCGGATCAGGTATGCATCGGCCATGTTAAAGGACCCGTGATCACCAGTTTCGAAATACAGACTCCATGTGCATATTACAACCTTGATGCTTCATCAACACTGAACTGGTTGATCATAGCGGTGAGCTCGTCGTCAATGCCACTCGTCTGATGGTGACACATCTCCTCTTCCTCGGGGGGCATCGATGCTGGCTCCATAGGCTCAGTTTTTTCGTGCTTTCCCCCAACAGAACTTGATCCTGTCATAAACTGGTCTAACTCACCTCTTAAACGAGTATTTTCGATCCTCAGATAATGCCTTTCATCGAGAGTGAGGAGGCTATTGCAGTTGGGGTAGGTGGCGGAGTCAAAAGCCTCTTTATACATCTTGTTCTCCGCTCGAAGGTTTTCATTTTCAGCTCTTAAAAACTCGGCCTCATTGCGCTCATATCGAGTCTTCATTCGGGTTCGCCTATTTTGAAACCAGAACTTGATTTGCGAAAGTTCCAGTCCTAGCTCTTGGCTCAGTTCCATTCTTTGTTTACCATCTGGCATAGGGCAAGTCCTGAAGAAATCCTCAAGCCTTTGTACTTGCTCCTCAGTATGGCGACGGTAGCGCTTCCTTTGACCCTTACTGTTGTTGTCCTTATCTTTACTGAGATCTTGGACGTCGTCGGCAGAAGGGCCAAGCTCCATAGTCTGAATCCCAAACATGGCCTCGAACTCTTCCTCTCCCATATTCAGCAGGTAACGATAGCTCTCAAGTGTGTTGGGTTGAGACATCCTCGATTTGGTTAATGATTTCTCAAGGTTTGCAAACTCTTCTGGTGCTTTCACTCTCTCTGGGTTTTTTTGAGTGACTGTCTTTGAAACTCTTTTCAGGGCATAAACGAAGGTTATTAGGAGAACGTCTCATTTTAAAATTCGGGCATGGGTTTAGCAAACTGTATTACTTCTCCCGAGAGTTCAGTCTTTTTCGTATTTCTCACTCGGTTTGTCTCCTTTCACCTTTGTCATAGTGGTAGGGCTCTTGTCGTTATCTCTTTTGCCGGTCTCGAGCGTCGGTTTTGCAGGCGAGCTCTTTTCTCTGTCTACACCGAATACAAGTCTTCTCATCGTTTTTGCTAAAGTTTGTCTTGTCTCCCACTCGGCTCGTCTTTTCTTCTTTTTTTTCAAAGTGGCGGCGTCTCGTCAAACTTTCTGCGGAGATTTCAGATTTGTTTGGCTCGAGATCGCTGTCTGACGGGGATTCGAGCCAACGGGAGTGGTGCCAATAGAGAATGGTAGATAGGGAAATCTTGACTAGTTGATACTGTCACTACGAAATCAATATTTACTTCAAAGCAGATTACCATCTTCGTATTCCGCTAGTCTACTTCACCTATCTCCTCCTTTCTTTCGTATTCCGCTCGTCTACCTCGATTTCCTCCTTGATAATAGCCAATCTCCCTACCCACATCTTCCCAGCTGACGTTATGTTCAAATGGGAGAAGCTCTATCATCTTCTTGGCCGAGGCTATATTTACATAGCCCATCATCTGAGTGTCGAAGCTCAGATCCTCGGTCTGTTCGGGGAGATAAATGCTTCTTTGGTCGAAGGCACTAACTTGGAAAGGGAATACAGGGCGTTCCCACACGTCTTCATCAACTTTCTGGAAGCGTGCCGGAACACTCAGGAAACGGTCACCTTAGCCCGCGTCGTGAGAGCTCGCTATCAGGATCGATCTGAACGTTTGGAGTCTGCAGAATACGCGGCTGCCCAGTATAAGAAGGCCGTCAAGTCTGCCGAAGAACGGGCCTCGCTATTGGTTCACGAGAGAGAGAAGTTGGTGGAGCGCCTAGCTTTGAACCAGACTTACTTTGAGCATGATCCGAGTGATATCGTGATGAAGTTCAGATGTGAGTGGCTGGAGGAGAGACTCGACGATCTAACGGCGGATATAGCTTTTGAGAGAGACTTGATCGAGAATCTGAAATTCGTCGTTGAACATCACGAGGCCAATGCAGCCAGACAAAAGGAGAAATGCACCCGCCTGTTCTTCAAGCTTGCAGATCTTGAATCCCAGATCGCTCAGTGTAGGCAGAACATTAGTTTCATGGAAAGCCAGTTGAGCTCTTTTGTGATGCTTATTAGGGCTCAGTTTGGCTTTACTTTTCCACCTCAATGACTGTTGTAAGAGTTTACTGATGAATGGAATGAAGAGAAAGCTTCACATGTTTGTGCTTTGATTTTCTTGCCATCTCTTCTCCCGTGCAGCATGATAGAACGATCCAAGGTACTGAAGACGTTGAGGCTTAACGTTCTTCTTGATGTTCTTGTTAGCTACTGTGGATCATGATATCAAGAACATCGAAGAAACTTTCGATAGTGGATTCCACTAGCCACATCGAGACCTGTGAGCTAGTCACGTGAATTATTGCAAACATGTCAACTCGATCAGTGTGCCAATAAATGAATTAGGCCACCCGTTGCGTGCCCCACTTTACTCATGCCTATCTTCTTTGGTGCCCACTTGTGTGTGTCGGTTGTCTGTAGCATCGGGAGAAATGATTGTGGGCCATGCTCATTAATAAAACACCAATCTTCTAATATCCTCCACGTGGTTCGAATTCGAAGGAGTTAAAAAGAAAGCATTTAGTTGATTTAATCAAGAAAGCGTTGCGAGGTCGAATTAATATACATGCTTCATGGGTTCTTGATTACACCGTCTACGCTTTTTCAACAAAAATACAGGAACTCCTCCAATACATTAAGAATGCCCTCATGTCTGATCCAAATACATTCACGGCCCCATCAACATACAAAGCCCATAGTACACATGCTCATAGGTCGACACGATCCTGTCTCCAGGAAGATCGATCTCTTTGCTTGTCCCCCAGGGTCATCGGCTAAGGCATCAGTAATTTCCCGTCATTTCGTATTCTTTAAGATTATTCCTGGTTTGTTATCGCCGATGAGCCTAATTTTGCTCATGTCCGGGGTACCTATAATTCCCTGCGGAAGTAAAGAAAATAATTAGTATGTGATATAAGAGAGGTCAGTCCATGACTCCTAGATTAGTCCAATTTTGTTTTTCAATTCTTGTGGTGAATCGGACAAAATTTTCTTAAGATGACATGGGTAAATTTCTCAAAAAGAATTTTCTTGCAAATTTTACAACTTAAAAAAGTGTGATAAAATCCTTTGATATTTAGCAAATTTCCCGAAGGGATTTTTTTTCTTTTATCAGAATGAATTTTCAAGGGTAAATTTGTCGAGAAAATCTCGAGCCCATTGAAGCATTAAGGAAAAATGTGACAAAATATTTCATTGGTCAACAAAATTTCCCTAAGGAATTTTTTCGCATTCATTTTTTCAAAAATGAGACACCAATTTAATTTTTGTTTTCTTTTGAAAAATGATCACGATGTTAGGTTCAAAATTTGACTGAATCCTAACATGGACCGACCCAAAAATAAATATAAGATAAGGTTAGAGGTCTTACTTTTACCTTGAAGACATACCAATGACATAGATATGCACATGAATCGTGAGTTTAAACCTTAGCCTATCTATCCTAAAGGCTCACAAATTGATGCGAAAGACTTACGGCAAGGCGACAATCTCGCGCACATAATCAAGATTAGCCGTGATCCCACGATGTAATCAGGATTAGCCGGGCCTTTCCACTTCGGCTGCTCGAGTCAAAAACTATAACCCCCGCTTCGGTAATCTTACCAAGCTTGGGGCCTAACTTTTAAAACTCATTTTTAAAAAGAGGTTCGGGATTGAATCTGGACTAACTTTCGACGTGATCTCACGCCGAACGCTAGAACCAAATCACAACACCATCCTAAAGCTAGTGGCCCAGGTCCGGCCACGGGATGTGTGTGATGTAGTGCTAAAGCAATTAATCATGCATAACAATTAAATACAAACACAGCTTCAAAAATGTGCAAGATTAAATTCTAATTCCCACACACCAAACCTGCAAAATAAAGGGTTAGCCAAACACTCTACCCCTTATAACTCCCATCCTGCAAGACCATTTAACACCTAGGGAATGAGTTCCAAGCAAGATCGCCAGAAGCGAGGTATCCATGAAATTTTCATCGGCCTAAGTCCACTAAGGCTTTTAAAATTTCGAAAAAATTCAAGTACTCCAATTAGTGTCGTTTTTTTTTTCGAAAATTCAAAAATTCCAATCCCCAGCAGAGTCGCCAAGCTGTCCGACCCAAAAGAAATTTTTTTTTCAGGTAAACGGATTATCAGGTTAATTAAATTAACTAATCTAATACGGACCCTCCCAAGTCCTACCGAATCGCAACTTTGGTTTTTGTTCAGATGATTTTAGAATTTGGAGTCGCCACTAATTATTTTTGGTAGGTCGATTAGAAACCTAAGTAAATTAGCGGGAGAACTAAATTACTTCTACGAACCAGAGATTGTGAGTTCGGGGACTTGATTACACTAGTTAATTAAAACTAATGACCTTTCGGTACCTTAATTTCATGGATATCCTAATTTGGCAACTCAGGCTTGGTTTATTCCTAAGGCTCTATTGGGGTGACCTCTTTTTGTATTTTTCACTTTTTAGATGGGATGCATGGATGGTAATGGGCGCATGGATAAGCAAAACATGTACATACGGACCTAGACGTGCAATCGTGAATATGCGAGCATGGATATACAAATATGACATGCAAACGTAAACATACGTTACATGCGAACGTGGATATGCAAATACAGCGCACAAACGCAGACATGCAAATGCGACATACGAATGCGGACGTACATGCGTATGTAGGTATACGAATACAGACAGGCGAATACGAAGACGTACGAATACGGCATACGGATTAGAAGATGCATGAATACAACATGAAAATACAAAGACACACGAATACGATATGCAAACGTGACATACGTACACGGACGTGCAAATGCGACATGCGTACATGGACATGCATATGTAACATGTGTAGGTGAATCACACATACATGGACATACATACACGACATGTGAACACAGACATGCGGACGCGACATACAAATAAGTATTCAAGACAATTTACCTATGAACGGGCAAAATCGTCCTTTTGAAAATATCAGGAAGGAAAGTCATCAAAAATAGGATTGGCCAGTTGAAATGGACCGTTTCCTAATTCTTGAGGTTTTTCTGAATTTTCTAGATGAATACGCATGAATCAATGACAATATGAATACGTATGCGACGTGGCAAAATATGCATAATCTACACTATGTGAAATGCACATGAATGTTATTTTTTGGTATTTTCTAATTGAATAAGACTGACGATGTAAAACATTTTGAATATAAACACAGTATCAGAAGATGCGATATATTCCTTGAAGCCGGAAGAGGGAGCAAGCTAACGACTTCTGTGCAATGTTACAACCTCCAACGAGGGACTCAGCCTTGGCTCGGCCTACCCATCGTGGGGTTTAATGGTACTGGAATTAAATTGCAGAAATTTAAATGATGATAAGTAAAGACCTCCAATGGACGGCCCTGCCTGGGCTTGGCTCTTCCCTTTGGGGCTTAAGGTGCAGGTATTTAAATTGCAGGAATTTAAATGACAGTAAGTAAAACCTCCAATGGGCGGCCTAGCATTGGCTTGGCTCTTCCCTTTGGGGTTTAATGATACAGGAATTTAAATAACAGTAAGTAGAAACCTCCAATGGACGGCTTAACATTGGTTTGGCTCTTCCCTTTGGGGTTTAATGGTGCAGGAATTTAAATGACAGTAAGTAGAAACCTCCAATGGGCGGTCTAGCATTAGCTTGGCTCTTCCCTTTGGGGTTTAATGGTGCAGGAGTTTAAATTGCATGAATTTAAATGACAGTAAGTAGAAACCTCCAATGAGCGGCCTAGCATTGGCTTGGCTCTTCCTTTTGGGGTTTAATGATGCAGGAATTTAAATTGCAGGAATTTAAATGACAGTAAGTAGAAACCTCCAATGGGCGGCCTAGCATTGGCTTGGCTCTTCCCTTTGGGGTTTAATGGTGCAGGAATTTAAATTACAGGAAATAAACGACCTCCAGTGAATGCGCTTTGCCTCTCCATTATGGGGTTTGAGTTCTTTAAAATAAAATATTGTTTCAACAATTTGAACTAAAATTCGTTGACGGGTTGGCTGCAAATTTGATGGACACTTTGGAATTTGTTTGGGCCCACTTTGCACCTCCATAGAATTTATCGTTGATACGGAGTTGTCCCCCTTTTTTTTTACTTGCCATAAAATATGGGAAAAAGGGAGATGGAGAAAGTGTATATAATTTGTTCTAATTTGCGACTAAAACCACAAATAAATGAATAAATAAAAACACTTAGCTCGAATTTGCTTGCTTGTTGACGAGAATGAACTCTTGATTTATGTTGATCGATGAAAGAATTGGTGATGATAACCCCTAGCTTTAAACTCCCATCATTTTCAAAATTCTCTCTCTTTTTAGTATTTTCTTTCTCTCAAATTTTTCTTCAATCTCCCAAAACCCTCTCAAACATCCAAAATTTTCTCTCCCTAAAATCCCCCTCCCAAGCTCACTTCTTCCTTCTTGTATAACCAACTCATCTATCTTCCATTCTAATTTTTCCACTAATTCTATCTCCCATTCTAATTTCTCCACTAACTCTTCTTTATTTTCATCTTCCCTTCTCCATCTTTATCTCACATTCTAATCTCTCAACTAACCCTTCTTCATCTTCATCTTCCCTTCTCCATATTTATCTCCCATTCTAACTTCTCCACTAACTCTTCTTCATCTCAATCTTCCCTTCTCTATTCTTATCTTATTTTCTTCATCCATTTTTCTCCATCTTCTCTTCTCCATCTCCTCTTCTCCATCTTCCCTTCTCTATTCTAAGTTCTCCACTAACTCTTCTTTTTGTCATTTACAAAAAAATCCCTCAAGAGTTAGGTATTTGTACTCTAGCCCTGAGATTTTAATTATTCGCAATTTAGTCCCTGGAAAAATATTTTTTTAAGTCCAAATCTCCTCACAATTTTCGACACACCTCCCCTATACTTAGTCGAAATTCACCGCATGTCAAATTTAACTTCATTTCTTGTTTCTGAAAATAATGAAAAATTTAATTAAAGCCCTTTTGTAAAATTGAGTCATTCTGGGTATGATTGGGCCAAGATGAAAATTTGAAATATTAGAGAATAATGTCACAACTCCTAATAGTGAAAAATAAAAATAAATTGACTCAAATTGAAATTTTTTTGCCCGATTCGAGATTATTCTCGTGAAGAAATACACGATCCTGAATTGGATTTTTTTGAATTTGCGATGGCCAACATGAAAAGGAATTTAAAAGAAAAATATTGACTATTTTTATGTATTTTGTGGCATCAAATGCTATTATTTATTAAATATTTTCATAATATCTAAAAAATATATAAAAATACAAAAAAATATGAAAAATTATTTTTTATTCAACAATGATTGCCTAAGCTTGGCCAAGGCCTCCAAAGTTGATTTTGTAATTTTCTCATTTTTTCCTTGATTTTTATGAATTTTTGAAAATAAAAATACTAAAAAATAATGAAAATATGAAAAATTATTTTTTGATCAAAATTGGTTCCCTAGGCTTGACCAAGGTCTCCAAAGTTGATTTTTCAATTTTATGAATTTTTATGGATTTTCTATTAATTTTTGAAAATAAAAATAAAAATACCGAAAAATACTAAAAATATGAAAAATCATTTTTTGGTCAAAATTGGTTCCCTAGGCTTGGCCAAGGTCTCCAAAGTTGATTTTTCAATTTTATGAATTTTTATGGATTTTTTATTAATTTTAAAAGAGAAAGAATGATTAAAAATCATGTGTCAATAGTAGCTTGTTCTTTGAGACTTCAAAGTATAGTTAACCTTCCAATAGCCCCTTGGGTTCACTTAGAACGAAAGGAAGTCGGGAGGCACGGCTTGGGGGAAAGAAAAGTGTGTTTACTCTGGCTTCTTGGGTTACGGCTATCGTGGGTGTTGAGTAGGATCAAGCAGACTTCCAATGACAAGAGAACCTTGTGGAGAAAGCCATCGATTGTGGGCAGTAGTGCTGGTCAGTGTTCTTGCTTCATGTATTGGACAATTTAGACGATAGATCAACCCCACGATATTAGAAAGTCACGATTAGATCATCAATAGCCAATTTGAATATGTTTCGTGTTTGAGAAAAATATTTTTTCTCCCGTGAGTGGAAATAATTAGAAAGCAAGCCAAGGTAGAAATAAGGACGTCACAAATGGACATTTCGTGAATGTAGTTTACCCCACTGTCGATATTTGTGTTCATAAGTCATATCAGGTATATAGGCCGAATAAATAATGTACTAAAGGATGGTGATAATTGCATGGCGTGGAGATAGTTTATGTTGAGAATTTATTTGAACTATATGTTCGGTGCCCATATGCCCCCATGGAGATATGGGAAGACCTTGTTGTGTGAATTGGTGGCTCTGTTGTGTGACTGGACCGGCCTCTAGAGTGATATGAGGTGACTCTGTTTTATCTACACACATATGAATACATTCGTTTAAATTGCATGTTTGAAATGTCGGCCCTTAATGACATTTTGTTTCAATTCCGCATCATGGTCATTCACTTATTTGATTCTACGAGTAAGCAGCATAAATATCATTTAGACATTAGGTTTCCAATGGGAATTTAGACGTGATACTCACAAGCTTGACTTGTAATGTCTTAGGGCTCGTAAATTTTGGCCTATTGTTGATTAGGTTAGTCGGTGGTTTAGAGTTGAGCTTACTAAGATTATTTTTCATGCTTTATTGTTGATTCTTTTTAGGCAAGTAAGCATGGCTAGTCCCCCGACTATCTCACATAGTGTACCAATCCACCTGACCTGAGAAATGTCATCATATTTTATTCCTGAGACGCCAGACTTGGAGTATGTGCAAGTCACATGCCAGTTGTAGATTGATGGAGGTATGGACATATGAGTGATCCTATGCCATTTTGTAGCCATTTATGGCGTGCTGGAGGATAACTTGGGGTTTGTGAGCCCCTTACCTTTTGATTATGTACATTAGATGGGCCAAGTAGTTCTAGTAGAGTAGTTGGGGGATGTTGTACGACATAGGTCAGTATTTGGCGTTGGATAGATTGACGAGTTGTGATGTGGGAGTTTTTGTTGGGGACTGTTATCCTTCTCTTTTTGTATAATGGGTAGAGCAACAAGCTACTTTTGATGCCACTCAACGAGTCTCCTAATTGTAAGTAAAACAGACCCGACATTTGTCGACCGTTAATAAATAAAGTGTTGTATTCTATTATCCATATGCACATTATTTTAATTAGTTTTCTATTAAAACTGATAGTTGACATGACGAGCCTGAGATGTCACAAAAATGCCATGAACGAGCCTCCTTCCTCCCTTGGTAGTTAGACATGCAACTTCCCTCGCAAGCTCTATAGACCTCCCCGAGCCAATCCAACTTGTAGATAAGTCCTTAGAAGCTCCTAGAAGCTAGCTATGTGTATTACGTAGCTTGATTTTATGTATGGAGCTCGCAGGGATCTACCATGATCTAGAGCTTTTGAGCTTCGTCCATGGTGATCCCACCGTCGAATGCTGCTAAAATTTAAATATGTTGTAGTGGGCGTCAAGAGGTTTCCAACACCATTGGAATGATGCTAATCGGTGGGGGATCCACCGTTTGATCCTCCTCGGGAAGATGACGACTGTCAATCAATCATCTTCTTCCTTGAGATCATTGACCAGTCAACGATCGACATGGTGATGACGTGGCGCCACATGGAATGCCACATGCATCCACGTCAACCGACGGTTTTAACTTTGTTGAAAATTAAATTAAGATTTGACGGTGGTCTTCATGCCATGTGTCAAGATCTGGAGTTTTCAGAAATAAAAATGATTTTTCAAAAATATTCTGAATTTTGAAAATTAAAAAATATTTTGTGATCATGTGGTTCAAGTTTGGCCATGCGTTAGCATCCTGACCGTCTATTCAATTTTTGAAATTTTAAAAATCTTTTTTAGAAATTCAAAATTCATTTTTGAAAAATTAAAAAAATAGCCAGATCAAACGACCGTGGATTAGTCACGTCACTTGATCATGGCCGTTGGTCAATGATTGTTGACCGATCAACGGTCGATGTGGTGATGATATGGTGCCATGTGGTGTCCAAGTTAGCAGACAATTTTAACTTTTCTGGGGAATAAAAATAAAAAAAAATTAAGATCTGACAGTGGACCACGTGTCAAGATCTAGAGTTTTTAGAAATAAAAATGATTTTTGAAAAATATTCTGAATTTTGAGAATTTAAAAAATATTTTTTGATCGTGTGGCCCAGGTTTGGCCACACGTCACCATCTTGATCATCTATTCATTTTTTTTGGAAATTTTAAAATCTTTTTCAGAAAATTGGCCAGATTGGATGGCCGTGGATTAGTCGCGTTGCCTGATCATGGCCGTTGGTCTTAGCTATAGATTGGAGAGCCATGGGCTAGCGATATGGATCAATCTAGGCCATAGAATTAGAAAATAAAATTAAAAAATAGAAAAATTAGAGAAAATTCAAAAAAATTAGAAAAATCAATGTGGCGTCTTGTTGGACTAGGCCGACCAAGGACCCGCATGGTCTGGGCTGGGCACCCATGAGGCTCATGCCGGGTCAACCCGACCCGCTCCAAAAAAATATTTAAAAAATTTGAAAAATAAAAAAATCAGGAAATGTTTTAAAATCCAAAAAAATATTAAAAATTGGAAAAAAAAATTCTAAAAATTTTCAAAAATTCAAAAAAGCCTCAAAAGTTAGGAAATGGGTCATTTTAACCGATAAATCCTATATTTGATGATTTTGTCCTTTCAATCTTTCCAAAATTAAGATTTAGCCCATTATGGGCCAATTGTCTCGAAAATCCCAAAAATTCCTAAAAATCACAAAAAAAGGGGGAAATGGCCCACCTTAACTGGCCAAACCCATATTTTGTGATTTTAGCTCTTGATTCTTCCTAAAATGATATGCAGCACCCCATAACGCTACCTCAAGACTTACTCATTCCTCGCTCTATTCTTCATTTTAATCTTTCGATTAAATGCATGTGAAAATAATTTACATTCCCAGACAAGTACAATAACAAACAGGGATAGTTAGAAGGAAACCAACAACTAATAAATATCAAATGTTTATTTTATTTATTTACTTACTGTTAACCCCAAGAAGTTTGTATCTACAATCCCTACCTTAGAGCTACTTTCTATAACTAACAAAAAGATACCAAGTCAGGGTGGGGTTAACACTACTCCCAAAAACTACTCCAAAAAGATTCACATCCACGTCCTCCACCCAGCACTGATAGTCGGTAGGGGTCTTAGGATCTTCGCCAGATTAGAGGCTAGATCCTCCACTTGCTTTAGGTCATAAAAACGATTAATAATAACGGATGAGATAAATCTCAGCGAGTTAATAATTTAAACCTCGATTAAGAGGTCAACTCAGCTCGGATGCATCTAATACATGTAGTATAGTATGATATTCATAAGCATGCCATCACACAAATATAGGCAACCAATCATTACCTTGGCACACGGCCGACATGTCTTAAACCATGATACGCAAAATGTACATAACACAATTGAAGACCCATCAGCATCCTTATACTCAATGTACTCAGACATCTTTTAATCATCACTGCCACTCAGACATTAATTCAATCAATTATGGTCGATCGTGGGCACTCCCGTACTCACACGAGGGTATTTTGACTCCACCAGGCATTCATTCAATCAATTACGGGCGATTGAGGATATGCCTGTTACCATACGGGATCTTCTGTTTTAACTAGGTATTTATATGTTCGATTAATTACAACCGATTGAGGGCACGCCTGTCTTCCTAGGGGGGTCTTCCAGCTTATTTGGGCAATTATCCTTTCCATCAATCACAACCGATCGAGGGCACACCCATCTTTCTACGGGGGTCTTTTGGCTTATCCGGGCAACTCTCACACTAATGCAACTCTTATGCTCAAAATGCAATAATTGAATCACATGCACAATTCATTTATTGAAAATAGTCATCCAATTTATTTAGCTATGCAATTCAATTAATACTACAATTCTCAGTGTCGATGTTATAAATTTGAGTATAAACTAACACCAATTAATATTAGGACTATCTGAAAATATTAATAAAAGATTAATATTTAATTTTCAAAAATGCAATATTTAATAAGAAAATATTAATTATATAATAAACCGATAGCTTAGCGATGGCTTATCACCTATATAATGATAACTTATCACTTCAAACCACGATAGTTTATCGTCCAAATATTGATAGCCTATCGTTCAAACCACACTAGCTTGTCACCCAAATCATGATAGCCTATCGTTCAAATCACGATAGCTTATCATCTAATCATGATAGCCTATTATTCAAACCACGATAGCTTCATCATATAAAACCTGATAGCTTATCCCATACCTTGAAAACGTATTACCGAACTTTAATAGCTTATCAACTAATCCTTACTTAATTAGCACTAAATATGCTTAGTTTAATATAATTCAATCATAATCAAGTTTAGCCTACTAATTGAGAGATTAGGGAGAAAACTCACCACACAATGAAACCGAAGACATGGTTGCGATGGCAGTGGCGATAGTTATGCGTGGCTTACTTCAAAAATGACATAGGGCAACGACGGATGACAGGCCTCCACCAACCAGTCTCTGTTCAACTCAAACCCACAAAAATATATCAACTTTCTGGATAAACAACCCTTAGATCCATGTAACTCTCGATATGGCGATCGCGTGGGCAAAAACATAGCTCGATTCGCCCTCCGAATGAGCTTAAACAAGTGATTTCTTGTCAAGTGCATGTAAAAAATCAAGAAAGTGGGCTCTCGGGTTTGGAAGGTTTTTGGCCGGTCAAAAATGGAGAGAGAGAGAGAGAGAGAGAGAGAGAGAGAGAGAGAGAGAGAGAGTGTGTGTGTGTGTGTGTGTGAAGTCCAAGAATGAGATATCTCTTCTTGAAAACCTCCTCCCCAAGCCAAGTTTCTCCTCATTAAAGTCAAGCCACAAAAGTCTTCTTCCATTGGTCTCTTGTCTCAAGTTCATAAATGCTAGAAAAGCGTATTTTGGTAATTTCTCATCCAAGAACAAAACTGTAATTTTGCAAAGTATAGTAAAAGCACTACACACATATATGGGCTAGAATTTTGTACGGGTATGTATAGAATGGATTTGGGCTAAAAAGAATAAAGGTTGGGCTTTAGAATGGTTTAATGGGCTTTAGAAAGCTTATTGGGCTCAACTTGGCTAAATAGGCTTTTGTAGAATTAAATTAGGCCCACTTAGGTTTCCCTTAGGCCCACTTAGCCGAATCCTTAATGGGCTTAAGGCCCAATGGGCCTTCTCCCGGCTCAACTTCCTCACAGGCTCCAAATCTCAGTTTCATAATCCTTTTTACAAGAGTCTCGAGCAAATCGATAAATAGATAGTTCAATGAGGTGACGTCCAAAGGCTTAGTCATGAAATTCTCGAAGATTCGATATCCACATTCGGATTTTAATTTCTGGTAAAACTCGATCGAAATCATCATTCATTACATCCCGAGAAATTTAGGATGTCACATGACAATTTTGCCTCTTATAAACAAATCGTTCTAAAAAAT
This sequence comes from Psidium guajava, assembly GCA_016432845.1. Classification (NCBI taxonomy): domain Eukaryota; kingdom Viridiplantae; phylum Streptophyta; class Magnoliopsida; order Myrtales; family Myrtaceae; genus Psidium; species Psidium guajava. The sequence goes on from CM028225.1 coordinate 17,628,089, forward strand.
CCAAAAAATTCCAAAGAATCTCGAAAATAAGGAAATATTGGCCAATCCTATTTCTGATGATTTGGGTTGCTAATCCCTTTAAAATTGACAATTTTTTCCCTTTGCGTAAATTATATCCTAAAATGATGATTTTGTCCCTAAAAGGCAAATCGCCTCCAAATCATCCTAAACTCTTTCTAAACCTCCAATCACCTCTTCTTTAAGCCATTAGGTCTATACTAGAGATACGATATATTAATTTCATGCTTTTTATTGGCACATCATTGGATTCTTGGTTGCGCACCTATCTTTACTGATTGTAATTGATAGAGTAAATATTCTGGTCTACATGAAATCCTAGATTTTAGGACTTCCTCACTCCGATCTATCTACATGAAAATCATAGTTAGGAAATCACTCAATTTATATTCCAAAAGGGCGTCAATGGCAACACTGGCGCAATCAAGTCCCTAATCCCAAATCTTTGGATCTGTTAGAGTTGTATGGCTTCTCCTATCACCCGATAAGGTTTCCAATCTATCTTCTCCAAAGATCGATGGTGAATCCAAAAGCATGTATACCTATGCACATGTCACTAGACCACACCTAAGTTCGAAACACGATTCTCAAATCCCATTGTCACGTGAGATGAGGACTTGGGAGAGTCCAAGTCGATTTTGCAGACCGTATTGGATCTGTAGAATTTCGACAATCACCCCTAAACTCCTTTGTTCCACTCCAAAGGGTCGCAACAGACTTGACAACCCCGTTGAGGACTTGGTTCTTAAACCTTTAAAGTACTTGAGTCGATTAAAAAGTTATGTGATTTTTTTGATTTTTTTGTAGATATTATTGAAGATGAGGTACATACTCTAACTATTGGTTATACCGCCGCAGATGACGCAAATCTGTAAATATTTTCAAAAATCATGTAAATTCATAATTTTTTTAACCATATTTTCGAAAAAAAAGCCCTCGTGCAGGGATACCGCTTCATTCCCACCTCTAGTGTTGATTTTGAAGACTTCCACACATATTTGGTTTTGGACATACTCGTCACCAGAGACGAAGGGGCCCGTCCCCTTCCTGTCATAAAGAGTTAGCATTGAGGTCAGAAGAGTGAATATCAATCCAAATGGGGGCAAATGACCTTGTGTTATAGATACCTTTCTTCCTCAAATTGCGGATCCCATGCACTAAATAATTTGTCCTTTCTCATGCTTCAGCCTTCTCCTTATCTGCTTCGACTTTCTTTACACCTGCAACACATTACAAACAAAAGGAGAAACAAAGAAAGAAGAAAAGCTCGTGTTATTTTTATGAAAAATGGAATAAATGCTTGGCAAATAATTATTCAAAATCTTCTAAGTAACGAGGACCCATAAAACCCTAAAATTAAGGTCATATCCTTACATTTGCAAACTCCCCAACATTGATTGAGAGACCAATGAAAATTTATTTTCTTTCTCTCAAAATGAACTGCTTGATCCTCGCCTACCCATTACGAATTTAGCGATATTCGACATAGATTCAATTCGTGTATAAGCTAAAATCTCTTGGTCGTGCCTATAAAAATGATATGAATCATCTTCATTTGAAAGAGGGTATTTGGTCATCCATAATTCCATTTGATATGAAAGTGACCAAGGTGAACACCATCACAACCTTGGACCCTCTCTCATGTGATGTCTCTTAGTTCTAGCAGAATCAATTAGTCAATACCTTAAAAATTAATAAAAAATTTATCAAAATTTATAAAATTAAAAAATCAACTTTAAAAGCCTTGGCCAAGCCTAAAGAATCAATTTTGAACAAAAAATATATTTTGGTATTTTCCATTTTTAATATTTTCATATATTAGGAAAATACCCAAAAAATATAAAAAAAAATAGATTTTGTAGCTGAAAAAATATGGAAAAATATCTAATATATTTTTTAAAAATCCTATTCTTGTTGGACCATTTAAATTTGAAAAATCCAATTCGAAATTATACATTCCTTCACATATGTAATTTCGAATGGGGCTTAAAAAATACAATTTGAGTCATCTTATTTTCATTTTTCACTTCTTATGAGTTGTGACATTTCCCTCTAATAGCTAAATTTGCATCTTCACCCAATTATACGAAGAATTGCTCAATTTTGACAAGTGGGGCTTAATTGAAGTTTTACTTTGCAAATTAGTTCCCAAATCACCAAAAATGAAATTAAAATTTTTCAAGGGATGCCCATGAAAATAATAAAAAAAAACCTCTACCCTATATTTTTCACCCTTGCAAATCCATTGGTGGGCTTGGTTTGGTTTGATTTGGTCATTAGGGTCTTGAATTTCTCAAAATTCATATTCGGGTAAAACCCAAAATTTGAGGTTTTTGTGCAATTTTCAAGTTCATTTTTCAAAAAAAAAAATACACATTTTTAGACGCAAACCATGATGGGAAAGTCAATGTCGGCCTAATTTGGCCTTTTTGCAGGCCAATTTGGGCCCTCTTCATGCAGTCGGGTTTGTTGGATTGGGCGGACCCGACCCGGCGGCCCGGAACTATTTATCATCTTCCTTCTTTTGCACTAGCAGAGCAAAGGTGCACGGTCCTTTTTTTTTTTTTTCCCTTCTCCATTCCTCGGCTCAGGCCCGAACGATGTGACGTCCCTCCACATCATGGAATCTCCCCTTTGTCATCTTCTACGCATGGCTGGACGTATGGAACGGGGGCGCGCATTCGTTATTCGGATGAAGGAGGGAGCAAAGGCCGTTGAGGAGAGTGAGCTGGCGAGGTTGGCCGAGGAGAGAGGAGGGTGCACGCAAAAAGGATTGATTCCATAACATTCTAAGGGAGATTGTAAGCCAATTTAACAGAGACAGAGAACGAGAGAGCCAAGGGAAGGAGAAAAAGAGAAACAAAGAACACTCTGCAAACCACCATTGTTTAGGGGAACCCGAGAGCTTAGAGCTCGGTTTCTAGCGGATCCATGCCGCGCCGGACGCCACCGCTTGTCCTAGTAGCTTCGCCAGAACCTAAGGAGCACACCAGACCATCTTGCTTTCTTCAACATTGCCGAAAAAGGTGAGCCCGGCTACTGACCCCGAACTCGGGCCTCCACGGTTTAACTCAACCTGCTCGGCCTTTCCTCGATTTTTTTTTGTTAGAATTACCCCCGAGTCCTCTCTGCTTACGTATATGTCTTCTTTTGTTGGTTTTATTGCATAAAACGCCTGGGTCGGCCCCCTAACTCGTGATCCCATTTCAGGCTCGTGCGCTCATTACACATGAAACCAGAGCCTTAAAACCTCGAGGTAAGTCTCCTTAGCTCTTCTATATGCTGCCCCATTGATCAGATTGAAGCTTGAACGTAAAATGCGCGGAATTGCGCCGTGAACCAGTTCGCTGAAAATAGCTACTATGGAGGTCCAGCCGATCGGTTTTTAGGTGCTGTTAGGGGGCCGAAAATGGGATATAGTGGCCTAGGTTGATAGATTAGTTGATTCAGGCAGATTCGGGCATGAAAACCATATATTTTCGGCTTGGTTTGGTGATTTTCCAGCGAGAATGCCAGAATATTCGCCAAACAGTGACTCCAGCGAATTGCTGTTCATCTTCCCTGACAAGCCAGTTGACCCATCGACGAAAGTTGACCAGTTAACGATGATGTGGCACCAACATGGCAGTCACGTCAGCAGAGAGTGGACGAACATTCTACAAAAATAAAAATAAAACAAAAAATTCCAGATCCGGGGGCAGTCATGGAGCCGCGTGTCGCAATCGAGAGCTTTCAGAAAATAAAATGGTTTTTGAAAAAATATTCTGAATTTTCAAAAATTAAAAAAATTGTAATCGTGTGGTCCAGGTTTTTTTTAATATAAAAATAACCCATTCTGACCATCCATTTAATTTTTGAAAATTAAAAACCTTTTAAAAATTAGAAATCATTTTTTAATATAAAAATAATCTAGATCGGATGGTCATAGACTAGTCACATCACCCGATCATGGCTATAGATCCGAGAGATTGATTGGAGTGACATGGGATAGCCATATGGCCAAATCTGGAGTGTAGGCTTAATAATTAGATTAAAAAATAAGAAAAATTTTCAAAATTTTCAAAATAATTTAAAATTTTGGAAAAACTACGTCGTTTTAGGCCTGGACTAATTCACACACATATGATCTAGGCTGGTGCCCACATTGACCCGGCCCCAAAAATATCAAGAAATTCAAAAATAATATAAAATCAGAAAATGATTAAAAATCCAAAAAAATTCATAAAAAATTGGAAAATTTTCAAAAAATTTCCAAAAGCCTAAAGAATGACTCCTTTTTTATGGTTTTTTTTTCTTCTAATATTTTCAAAATAATGATTTTATCCCTTGTGAGCAAATTGTCATGGAACATTTCAAAACAATTTCAAAAATTATAGAAAATGAAAATTAGTAAAGCTTGACTGGCCAGACCCATATTTTATGATTCTACTCCCGGCCTTTCTCAAAATGATGATCTTGTCCCTCAAGGGGGAAATTGTTCAAAAAAATTCCAAAAAAAAATCCAAAAATATTGAAAATTGGGGAATGAACACATTCAACTTGTCAACTCTATTTTTAATGATTTGGGTTCTTAATCCCTTCAAAGTTGATAATTTTTCCCCTTTGGATAAATTTTCTCAAAAATGAAAATTTTTCCCTATTGATACTTGAATTTTAATCATGTTTTTTCTTAGAAAATTCAAAAAATTCATAAAAATTTATAAAATTGAAAAATCAACATTAGAAGCATTGTCCAAGTCTAAGGAACCGATTTTGAATAAAAAATAATTTTCAATATTTTTGGTATTTTTAATTCTTTTCATATATTAGGAAAATAACAAAAATCATAACAAAAATATATTTATTGGCGAATAGAATAGAGAAAAAATATCCAATATTTTGATTTTAAATCCCATTTCTTTTTGGCCATTTAATTTTTTTTTTCAAATATTAGGAACCTATTTCATGGATTGCACTGTATCCTAAAATTTCGATGATCACCCCTAAACCAGCTCCAGTCTGTATCTCAGATCATAAAGGATCGCAACACCATTGTGCTAGATGTCTATTGATAATTGAATTTTAATCACATTTTTTTAGAAAATTAATGAAAAATCCATAAAATTTGTAAAATTAAAAAATAAAATTTGGAAGCCTTAACCAAGCCTGAAAAACCAATTTGGAACAAAAAATAATTTTTGGTATTTTTAAATATTTTTCATATATCAGGAAACTATTTAAAAAATCCTAAAAAATAGATTTCACGCTCCAAAAAATATGGAAAAATATCAAATATTTTTTTAAATCCCTTTTCATTTTTTCCCATTTAAATTTGAAAAATAAAATTTGGGATTGTATGTTTCTTGATAAATGTAATTCCTAATCGGGTTTAAAAAATACAACTTGAGTCATTTTATTTTCATTTTTCATTTTTGATAAGTTGTGACATTGGCCTCTAATATCTGAAATTTTATCTTGGTGCAATTGTACTTGGGATTGCTCAATTTTGACAAAAGAGGGTTAATTGGAATTTTTATTTTTTAATTTAGTCCCCGAGTCATCAAAAATAAAATTAAAATTTTTCTAGGGTACCCATGAAAGTAAAAATCTACCAAACCATATTTTTCATCATTCTCAATCCGTTGGTGGGGTTGTTTTGGCCCGTTTTTGCCGTTTATGCTTTGGAATGCTTAAAATTCGATTTCTGGGCCAAACCTAAAATTTGTGGTTTTTGTGCAATTTCAATTGAATTTTTCGTAAAAACATCATTTTAAAGTATAATTTATGATGGGAAACCCATTTTTGGCCTCAATTTTACGAAAAAAGGGTCAAATTTTAGCTCAAATCGACGATTTTTTGGCCGGCCGGGTCGTCAAGTCGGACAAGATCCGACCCACAACCCGGCAGTATTCATTCTCTTCCTCCTCTCGCCGAAAACGCAGAGAACGGCGCACTTTCCTCTCCTTTGCTGCTAACGTCCGAACGACGCCGCGCCATCCACGTCATACAATCCCAGCTTTGTCGTCTTGTGCGCGTGCTAGGCGTACGAGAGCAGGCGAGCGTCGGTTTTGGGGGCGGCCACAGTGCAATGGCCGTTGGGGGATGCAAGGTGAACTGTCCACCGAGAGAGTGAGAAAGAGCTGTACGCGCAGTGGAGGGGGTTCTAGAGTATTCGAAGGAGGATTTTTGAGCACACAGAGAGAGAATACAGGGAGAGGGTAACAGAGAGAGAGAGAGCTGGCCGCCGATCCTGTTTTCGGAGAAAAAAAGAGGGAGAGACCGAGAGCTTGGGAGAGGGAAAATCGAGTGAGTCTACGCCCACCCAAGCACCTGAGACCTTAAACACGGCCTGTACTACACCCAGAGAGCCCTCTTCATCGACGACATTACCTAAACAGGTCTGTTTTCTTCCCGGTGAACTTGATCTGTTTTCGTTCTGTTATTGGGGAAACTGAGCTTTGGCTCAGTTTGATCTTTGATCAAACCGAGCCAAACCAAAGGGACCCAGACACCATATCTTGTCCCTATAAGCATGTTTTAGGGTCCTTTCGACCTTGTTCTCTAGGTTTTGTCCCGATTGTTGGTCTGCGCATGTGTTTGTTTTACGCATAGCACCTGTTCGATGAAATGCCCGCCGAACCCCTTTCAGCATTTTGAGACTCGGCCGGAGCATTTTCGAGATATATTGTCGCATTTCTTGTCTTTGTTTGTTCCTAAGACCTTCCCTAAGCCTTGCCCTGCGTTTATTTTGCATTGTCCTCCTCTCTAAACTCGTGGCCAACCCCCCAAAGTTCTCGTGGTCACCCCGTTAGCTCGTTTTCATCAAATGAGCGAAATCGAAACTTCTAAGATCCCAGGTAAGCTTCCTTAGACTCTTATTATGATGCTTGATAGTTTAGGTTAGCCTGTTCGCCTCAGAAAAGGCTAAGGTAAAACCTCGCCGGAGTTTAGCTTCGGCCGGTGTTGGTTGAGCTAGTTTTAGGTCTGTTTTTGGGCTAAAATGTGCATATGTAAATGGTACGGTGGTGTAGGATGGGTTTAGGCGAGAAAAGGGGCTCGAAATGGGCATTTTGGGGCTCCGTCACGATTTTCCGGGAAGTCATCGGAAAATTTGGCGCTGGTCATCTTCTCTAGCGTCACAATGATGTGGCGATACTGGCGCACACGTGGCGACACATAAGTGGATGGGTGTGTTTTAAAAAAACATTTTTCGAGAATTAAAGTTGATTTTCGGATTAAAAATAAAATCCAGATCGGACGTGATATTCTGCCACGTGTCGAGATCTGAAATTTTCGCAATTAAAAACCAATTTCAGAAATTAAAACTGATTTTAAAAAAAAGAAAAATCCTTTTGTGATCTTTTGGGCAAGATTTGGCCACGCATCACAAATGCTATCCGTCCGTCGAATTTTCAAAAAATATTTTTTGAAAAATTAAAAATACTTTTTTAATATTATAAATCCCTCCGGATCGGACGGGTTGGGATCAACCATGTCTCCAATCTTGGCTGTTGATATGAGGAGTGATCAGAGGGTCTGGATGGACACGTGGCCAATTATTAATCGTAGGATTAATAATTAGATAGCAAAAATTAATAAAAATTTGAAAAAATTCAGAAAATTAAAAATGAGCAAAACTACATTGTTTGAGAGCGACCCGAGACCCTTTTGCTCTGGGCCGGGTCAGCCCGACCCGATCCTAAAAATGTTGGAAAAAATTATTAAATAAATAAATAAATTAATTAAAAAATTCTTAAATAAAAAATCCTAAAAATTGGAAAAATCCTAAAAAATTATTAAAAAGGGAAAAATCCCAAAAAATTATAAAAATTTCCAAAAAAATCTCAAAAATTAGGAAATAGGCCATTTTGATTATTCAATCCTATTTTTGGTTATTTTTCCTTTCTAATATTTCAAAAATGAGGATTTTGCCATTTTATGAGAAAATTGTCTTGGAAAATTCCAAAAAAAATTTCGAAAATTACAAAAAATTGAAAATGGTCAAACTTGACTGGGCAAACTCATCTTTTATGATTTTGACTCCCGATTCTTCCTGAAATGACAATTTTTCCCCTCATGGGCAAATCATTCCAATAAATCTAGAAAATTTTTTAGAAAATATCGAAAATTGGGAAACAGATACATTCAATTGGCCAACCATATTTCTAATGATTTGGGTTCCTAATCCTTTCAAAAATGATAATTTTACTCCTTTGGGTAAATTATCTCCTAAAATGACGATTTTGCCTCTTTAGGCAAATTATCTTCAAATTATCCCAAGCTCCTTTCAAAACTTAATACATCCATTCTCTAAGCCTTTATGGTTATACTAGAGATGCCATGTATTGATTTGATGTATTTTATCCGCATATTTTGGATCATTGATTGCACTCTATCTTTATTGATTATGAGTGATATGTCAGATTTCTTCATCTACGTGAACTCCTAAATTTTACGAATTCCTCATTCCAATCACTCAATTTGGAGACCGAAACGGCGTTTAATTACAATATTGAAGTAACTAAGTCTTCAATTCCAAGTTTCTAATTCCGTTATAGTCATACGACTACTCCCACCGTTCGACAAGATTTCCGATCTACCTCCCTAAAGATTTGTAGCAATTTTGAAAGCATGTACATATATGCAAACGGCTCAAAACCGGACCTCAAGACCCGCCGTCGAAGCTTCCTAAGTGCTTGAGGAGTCGTTTGACCCCGCTCACTCGAAGTTTGATCATCGAACACGGTAAACACCATGAATGACCTTCGGTCCCAGCTTCGATGGCAACTCATCGTTCCGAGCTTTTTTCTTTGACATTTTTGTTTCATTCTTGCCTAAAACTAGTTATAAACTCATTTCTGTGTTTTCTTTGCATTGATATGGTCCAATAACTTGTGTCGAACCCACCCAAACCACCGGCTTGTGATGGGCTGACATACTAGTTTCGGCCAAAACCGAGCACGTTGAACGGTTAAGTAAGGCCCCTTGAACTTCCAGGATGCTGTTTGATGTGTTATTTTGATGGTTTAACGCTAGAAATGGCTAGGTTGGTAGTTCGCCGGAATTTAGCTCTCGGCCGGCGTAGTTTGGGCTCCTTTTAGGTCTGTTTTGGGGCTAAAAATCGTGCATGTGCAGGTTAGAATGATTTAGGACAGGTATAGGCGAAAAGAGGGCCTCGAAGCGGGCATTTTGGGTCTTGGCCAAATTTTCCTGGCAAAATCGCCGGGAAAAATGGCCGCCGGAGAACCTCCGGTTGTCTTCTCCGAGAACTGGTTGACCGGTCAGCCAATTTTGACGATCAATGATGACGTGGCAGCCATGAGGCAGCCACGTCAGAGGCTAATAATCTGCTTTTAAAAGAAAAAGAAAAAACATTTTCTGATAATTAAAAATGGATTTTCGGATTAAAAAGTATAATGCAGATCCGACAGTGGAATTTTACCACGTGTCGAGATTCGAAATTTTCGCAAATTTTTTTTTCAGAAAATAATTTCAAAAACGTGCGGCCCAGGATTGGCCAAACGTGTGGTCTAGGATTGGCCACGTCGCCCGATCTTGAGTGTTGATCTGAGAGAGATCGGAGGGCCTAAATAGCCACGTGTGCAAATTATGAACGTAGGATTAATAATTATTTAAAAATTAGAAATTAATAAAAAATTCAAAAATTCAAGAATTCAAAAAATGAAAAACAGTGTCGTTTTAGGCCGATCCAAAGACCATTTGGTCTGGGCCGGGTGCCCGCAACGCATGGGCCAAGTCAACCCGACCCGATCCGAAAATATAAAATTTTAATTAATTAATTAATTAATATTAAAAAATCGAAAAAATTGAAAAATTCCTAGAAAGGTCTAGAAAAAAATGGAAAAATTCCCAAAAAATTACGAAAAATCTCAAAAATTAGGAAAATGATCATTTCAACTGACCGATCCCATTTTTGACGATTTTGTCCTCCAATCTTTTCAAAATGACGACTTTGCCGCTTATGGGCAAATTGTCTGGAAAAAATTTCAAAAAAATTTCAAAAATTACAGAAAATGGAAAATGGTCGAGCTTGATTGCCCAAATTCATAGTTTGTGATTTTGGTTCCCGATTCTTTCTAAAGTGACGATTTTATCTCTCATGGGCAAATTGTTTCAAAAAATCCAGGAAAATCTCAAAAATTAGAAAATGGGCTATTTTCACCAGTCAATCCTATTTTTGATTATTTTTCCCTTTTGATATTTTAAAAATAACGATTTTACCCCTTATAGGTAAATTATTTTGAAAAATTCTAAATTTTAAAAAAATTACAAAAATGGGAAATTGGCACATTCAGTTGGTCAATCCTATTTTTGATGATTTGGGTTTTAAATCCCTTCAAAATAAACAATTTTTTCCTTTGGAGAAATTGTGCCCCAAAATGACGATTTTGCCCTTGATGAGCAAATCGCTTTCAAATCATTCCAAACTCTTTCTAAACCTTAATACACCCCCTTTCCTATGCTTTTAGGGCTTTACTGTAGATGTCATATATTGATTTGATGCATTTTATCAGTATATTTTGGATCCTTGATTGCGCTCTATCTTTATTGATTGTAAGTGATATGTCAGATTTCTCTATCTGCATAAACTCCTAGATTTTAGAACTTTCTTATTTCGATTCATCTGCATGCAAATCTTAGTTAGAAAAATTATTAAACTTAGGTACCAAAAGGACGTCAATGGCAACATTAGTGTAACTAAACCCCCATCGCAAATCTCTGGTTCTGTTTGAGCCGTACGACTTCTCCTACCGCCTGACAAGGTTCCTCATCTACCTATCCCAAAGATCAATAGCGACTCCATCTAAGGTCGAATTCGATAATACGTCGCAACTTGGTATGGGCCTGGGAGGGTCCAAGTTAATCCATTAGCCTGATCGAGATTTCAATTTTTTAGAGATCGAGTCGCGATAGCTGGAGACTTCGCTGAGGAAAATGGTTTTTAAACCTTTAGAGAACTTGAGCCAATAAAAAAAATTGATCGATTTTTTTGACATGTTTTCTTCATATGCTCTTAAAGATGAGGTAAGTCCACTAACCTTCGTCTTAGATGTTTTTGCAGATGGAGAAATAAGGGACGGAGTGTTTGTTAACATTATTTTCTGCAGGTTGGAGTTCGGAATGTACGCTTGTGAATGTGATTATAAAAGCAATTTTTGATATAAACTGCTATGCATGTTACTGCATTGTGATGATCAAGAGATATCACACACATTGGCGGTCAAACCCCGACTGCAACTACCTTTAAGTTTACCTTAGATAGGGAAAGGGTACGAAAGGATCTCGTGATTGATTGCACCTGAGACTTTCGTATTCGTTCCCGCTCATTATCCGCATTGGTGTTTCTAACCCTCTTGGGCGGGTGCTCTTGGGGGGGGAATCTGCTATATACGGATCGTGAGAGCCTTGGCCATAAGTTTCATACCCCCATTTTGACTTTTAGAGTATTATCCTCACTTGTCTCATGCGTGTGTCTATGGATGGTTGGCACACCTAAAATCAAAACATCTTTCATTGTTCATAAGAATGGTTGGTAAGTTCGTCCCCTTTTTTAGCTTATTTCTTTTGTTATATATATGTCATCTACATGATAAGCTGTTCATGGCACGCACATTTGCATATGTGGAACGTATCATGCATACCATCACATTCCCATTCTGATTAAAATTAATGCCGATGGTAGAATAGATCGTCGTTGCATCTCATGGGTTCATCGAACTTCGAGTCTTTCCGCTACTAGAGGACGGTGGTGTGGCCTAACCCCTACACCATGTTCAATTTCACCTGGTTTATGTACCCACGAGAACTAACTAGGCAAAATTTGGGACAACCTAACAATTGCTACACCAAATACCATGTGGATAGGATCCATGAGAAGCAAGAATTCGATGAACATTTCAAGGCTTTACGCGAGACCAAGAGGCAAACCCGCAACCTGCAAGCTATAGAAAGATGCGCTCGATTGAAGAGGGAACGCCTGGCTAAGGAGAATTGACTGATGATAGCACCTTGGGAGAAGGGGCATCGTCCCGCCATCAAAAACCCCCCAAAGCTCATAACCCTGAAGAAGAAACCTAAGACTAAAGGAGTCGTTGGGGTGTTATTTTGTGGTGAGAGATACGTGCAGGTGGGACCGCGGATCACAAGGGCCATGTTAAGCTAAGAGCTCGAGGCATAGGGACTAAACCCATAGGGGTTTTCCTAGGTAGATGTGGTTACATTTTAAAGCTTATGTATAGGGTTTCCCCTATTCGGATCTCCTCTTTTATCCTATCCCTTAGACTTTTATGTATTAAGGATCTATCTTAGCTATATGTTTTTCTTGGTTTAGTTTGTCTTTTTCGCATTTTCATCAATGGAATGTGACATCGGCATTTCTTTTAATCACTAGAGTGACCTTGGTCAATTGCATATCTCATTCAAGTGAAATTCCAGTTAGATCTCTTATTTAGTCATCTTGATCCTAAATAAGAAAATCTAACTCTTATTTCGCCAAAAGAGGTATGAAATTGAATCAGTTCATGCATACATGACATTTGCATTGTGCATTTTAAAGTAATTCATGGTAATTAATTTTGAAACTTCATTTGTATATTATAGACTCGATGAGGAAGAATGACATCACGGTGATCGCCATCCCTAGTGGTAAGCTCCTAGCTTGGTGGGACGGCCTTAATGAAGCAAATCAGTCATTCGTCAAGAAGAAGCTGGGATATCTGATGGATCTGTTACAAGTACAGTGCCAAGTCAGTCTTATCCAAGCCCTGGCCCATTTTTGGAATCCCAACACCGTCACTTTCAATATACAAGGGTTGGAATTCGCACCAACACTAGAGGAGTATAGTGCTGCCATCGGAGCTAGGTTCACTAATCCTCGCCTCGTACAGCCACCTATAGGACCCAACCCTCATAGTGCCCTAGCTGAGTTCCTCGACACTAACCTCTCTGAGATTTTACCCATCCTAAAGAGCAATTCAGGTAGGTTTCCATTATCTTTTCTCATAGAGAGATTCTCTCGCCTTCCTGTACACAAGGGAACCAAATCTGGTAGAGTTTTCGTCCTAGCCTTCTTCAGTTTTGTCTTGTTCCCTATTTCCCCTACTACTTTTGACCCTTCAATGTCTATAGTCGCTAGGCAAGTTTGTTGTGGTTGGGACTATTCTAATATGATTCTGGCCGAGACTATCATTTCTCTAAACCGTTTTATAGCCCGGGGCAAGGGCATCCTCCGAGCCTCATCTGGACTCCTCTATATGTGGTTCACATCCCACATTAAGGACTTCCACCTTCGAATGGGCCTCCATGAGATTAATCAATACACTCACCCACTCAATTCTTTCATTCAAGTGCAATCAAATATCCACAATCGCTCCTTTGTCAAATGGAAGGAATTTCTCGAAATCTTAGAGCCAAAACAACTCCGATGGCGACTTAGGTGGCCAAAACTGTCAAAGGCACGTCTTACTTGTAACAATGGAGATCCCGTTCCACTATTGGGGATTACTGGAGGAACAGCTTACTATCCGCTTCGCATTGTCAGACAATTTGGGGTCCTACAGGAGATCCCTCCCCCATTGAGACCTGGAGTATTCTCATTTGACTTACCACCAGGAGTTCTCTCAGGAAAGGTCATAGAACAATTCCTAGCCAAGGTGGAGTATATCAAGAACAGTCTGAAGGATTCCCCGCTACAAGACATCGAATGGCCCGACTCTTTGGTAGGTGAGATGGAGACCCACAGAGCTTCACGAGAGTACATCCAGTACTTCAAGGCGATCAGACGTAGTTTTGTGGAGCCCTCTATGTCGAAATACATAGTTCCACATGTATCAAGAGTAGAGCCACATGTGCCGGAAGACGTTGAATCACCAAATTGCTATGGAGATGGGAAGACTTGTATCTGGGGACCAGATGTTACTAGGAAAGATGAGGTGGCCCAAGACACCAAGCGCCCCAAACTTGGATAGAAGGACCTCGTTAAGTTTAGGATAAATGAGCATTACATTTTGCACTTTTGTTAAATGCTCCATGTGAGCCTCTCTTTGTAAAAGACTCATTTGATTTTTATTAATGCATAGTATGATGTTATCCAGATCCGTCAAAAATTGCCATGGATTATGTTTCTTTTAATAGCATCTTTGCCCTTGGAGAACAATGAAAAAGGACTTGCTGTGCGAGGTTAAGGGTCGCATGGAAATCCTTTTTCTCATTAACCACGAGAAACCATGGAAGTGAAAGGATCCAATCCTTTTCTTCGTAATTTCCACGATTCTAACTTGCCTTTACTCAAAATAGGTACTCGTTAATCACGAAAATGATACGTAGCCAAATTAGAACCCACTTGAGGACAAGAATGGAATAGTAGGAACTAAGCCCTAGGGTGGTCAACCTTGAGATGGAAGTGAATGCAATGGCCATAATGCTGGCTAAAATGAAAGCCATGATGACAGTAGCCCAAGAGAAGAAAATCCAAGCACCTAATTCGCAATAGCCCACTCAATCGTCTTCATCTGGGCCTTTAGGTGTCGCCCAAGCCCAAAGTGAAGTAAACACACTGAGAACCAATCAAATGCCAAGTGTCGAGGTGCCGCCCAAATCTTCACCTGTGGTCATTGACCTGGATGCGAAAAAGAAGGAAAGGTTCACAGGCAATACAAAGGAGGGTGCGAGGAGGCTCGCAAGATTGAGGAATACCTCAGTAGTTAAGGGTATGAGCTGGCCCGTTTTAATAAGATATCTCCCTTCACGAAGGTAGAGGTCCCGCTCGGCTACGAAGAGCCAGAGTTCGTTAAGAGGTACAATGGGATAAGCTGTCCCCGGGCTCATCTAAAGTACTACTTCCACAAGATGGCGCACTACTTCGACTACATTCCTCTGTTAATGAACACATTCCAAGAGAGCTTAGTAAGCACCACTCTGGCTTAGTTTATTGAGTTGGATCTTGAGGACTATAATGGCTGAAAAGATCTAGCTGAAGATTTTCTGCATCAGTACAAGTTCAATACTGCGACGGCCTCTACTAGGGAGGAGTTACTAAGGACAATAAAGGAGAAGAATGAAGCAATATGTACATATGCCCAAAGGTGGCGAGCTCTGGGCACACAGGTTAAGCCGATGATCCCCGAGGATGAGCTTGTAGACCTTTTTCTGAAGGCCTTAATGGGTCTTCAAAATAAATAAGTCAAAATAAGTGGGTTATAAATGGGTCTATTGTGAACCCATTTGCTACCCACTTAAGGTAAACTACTTATGAGGCTTCTACCCTTTCTTTTGCTTTTCTTTTTACTTTCTTTTTATTTTCTTTTTGTTTTTTTTTTGTTTACTACAGAGTTGGCAAGGTGTTGGTCGACCCGTGCTGCAATCGGCCTTGCCAGCAATTGGGGCCTCTCAAACTCCGGCGATGCTCGGCCTCTGATGCCTCGCCAGTGTCTGTCATTTGCTTGCATCTCCTCTCTTCAACCATCATCGCAAGCTCTCTCAATTTTCTGGATCCCTACAATTCTTCCTTGATTTATGGTGAGCTCATGGTAGTTTTTGCGTTTTCCTTTTCAGCTGCATCACCACCGCTGCCGTCCCTTCCTCTGGCACCGCCTTGTACGACCCCACTCCCCTTCCCTAGCACCTCCACCAAAGCTCTCGGCGGGTGCTCCAGGTTGAACCAAAAAGCCTCCAGCCCTACGAATTCCCCGTTCGTACATCAAATTCGTGTGTCAATCCATATTGATGCATAACATCTTCTTCTTTTTTTGTAATTATCAATCGTGTAGATAAACATATAAACAAATCAATGGGCTCGCACGTCCCACGAACACAAGCTTGTTCTTTTCTGCAACTTCTGCGAACCCTCTCATAAAGTCCTCCTTTGAGGAGGATGCCCCTACCTCTGCCGCCGCAAAACTGCGTGCCACCACAGCCGCTGTTGGCGGCTATGGAGGCTTCACCGGCTGCCTCCTCCATCTTCTGTGGCAAAACAAGGAGAGGAGCAGGAGTATGAAGAGGAGCACAAACAGTGAGCATCCGACCGTGAAGGCAATGATTACTGTTCTGGAGAGTCTATTGCACTTCTTCCGCGGCGATGGAGGTGTCGTCGGCCAAACTTTGCCAGTCTTAGAAGAAAATAAAGAAAAAAATAAAAATAAAGAAATAAAAATTTTACAAGAAATAAAAATATAAAATATAAAGTACAATAAAAATTGTCCATAATGATTTAGTAATATATATTTTTTTATAAGCATATAAAAAAATAAGTTTTCTTAGATTTGATTAAATTTAGAAGTGTTTTAGTAAGATAGGTAGGGTTGGGTATGGGTTGGGTGTGGGCTAAATCCAGTATGGGTCAAGAAAGTTATACTGTGCATAAATGGGTCGTAAATGGGTTAATGGATCAATTTGGATCGGATTATTTATAACCGATCCAAATCTAACTTGATCCACCCGTTTGACAGGTTTAGTCCATAGCGATTTGAACAATCTTCCCAAGCCCACTTGACAATGGGCATTTTTGTCATTGGCTTTTTTTTGCGGTGAACCTGGGTTTGCGTTCTTTGGCAAATGGTTTTGAAAAGCCCAAGATTTGTGGGCGCAAATGGAGGGGGAATCCTGACTAGATTGAAAGACAATTCACTTTCTGAGATCTTGATTCTATACCTTGCATTTCTCCACTTGATTTAGAAAAAAATTCCTTTTGAAAGTATCAACAACCCGAATTAATCAACTCCGATCATCATCATCTATCTGATTTCATGTCCACATTTTTCGTCAATTTGTGTCTTTGAATCGCGTCGATGTTAGATCGGCCCCGACCCAATTCACGATCCGCGACCCCGATCTGACCCCCAACACGTCACCAACTCAGTACCCACGAGACCCGTTGCACCTAAGAATGTAGCTAACTTGAGGTGAATGTAGCTAACTTGAGGTAAATGTAGCAACACATTAAGGGTCTTTATGGTAGTTACTCCCCAGGTCCAAAGGTGAATTTATGTAAGGGGGGCCATGGGAGAGGCACCAAAGAGGAAGGCAATGCTTTTTTGTGCAGTGACAGCTATGGGGGATTAGTAATAATTGACATTGCTGCTTGGTGATGATAACAACTGTGTACGCATGCAATGGAATGTAATTTTCAAATATTCATTTTTTTTTTAAAAAATAGGGACGGAGCTGTTCTCCCACCCGCTATTGTTTATTTCGACTGTTAAATTTTTTTATTTAACGGAGCTTTTTTTTTTCCAAAAGAGTTTTTACAAGGATTCTTTCCTGGGACCATTGGAGAGTTTGTCCCGTGTCCGTTGAGATCTGCTCCCCGCCAAAGTTGTCCATATCTCCTTCTTGCCTCTGAAACATGCTTTTGCTTTTTTTCTTCTTTTTCCCTTACGCGTGATATTTACAAAAATGTTTTCATACCTCTTTAAGGAAATTTAAAAAAAAAAAAAAAGAATCCACGTGCAGCATATGGCCGGCAAATTGCCCTCTTCTAGACAATTTGCAATTTCTCGAAAAATCTAAAAAATATGGGCTGAGCTCACTTTTCCCGGTTGAACACGAAATTAAAGCTGGCCTATGCAAGTGCGTATGTTGTAAGGGCAGATTGTGTTTTCCTTGGAGAAGGTCTTTAATTGACTGAAAATTTCACGATAAAAAGATTATTTTTTTCTGTGAAAATCATTATTGAGAAAAAAGGTTGGTTTTGAGCGTTTGGTGGTTTATGGATATAGTGATTTTCACCCTATTTAAATTTGTTATTTTCAATACGTGGATAACATTTTTTTGTAGATTAATTAGTTTTCTATCATTCAAATGCCGAAAAGTTGAAAGATAATTTTTTCAAAAATAATTTTTCTTTAGACAAATGAGCCCTAATTTAAGTCCAGATGATCTACGTACTTGTAATCCACCAATCCAAAAACCACTCGAGAGAAAATTTCTCTCCAATTAGGGACGGTAAAGAAAGCCTGTTATTATGACGTCTGATAGTGTTGTTGTAATGCTTGTTTTTTCTTTCCTGGTGTGTGACTGGTGATCGTCATTTGCTAATAAAGCCTGGGGCTTTAGTGATCCTCACTCTGTTTTCACCTCGGCCGTCTCATGGGTTGCATAATTCTTGGAGTTTAGGAGATGTGACTTGTATGGCCACTGTCCCTGCGGACATGGAGGTGGAGGCCCATTTCTTGGCGAAAGCGGATGGTGTTGTGGCAGGAGTTGCTCTTGCGGAGATGGTATTCCATGAGGTCGATCCTTCTCTCATGGTACTCTCTCTCTCTCTCTCTCTCTCTCTCTCTCTCTCTCTCTCTTCACGGAGCTTCTCAATTCTCAATGTTCGACGTATTCTTTGTGTGAAATGGATTGTTCGTGTACAATATGATGCAGATAGACTGGTCTAAGAAGGATGGAGAACATTTACGTAAGGGTCTTCAGTTTGGAAGAGTTTCTGTTGGATGCATGATATTGATATCAGCATTATATAAGTATCCTGACTTTTAATTTGCACTTCAATTTTAGCAAGTTTGTTCTTCCCATTAAGAGCAGTGGATATGCTGGACAAGCATACGGTGTTGTTGTAGCTGAAAGGGTAGTGCCGAACTTTATGCAAAGAATGAGTGGCGTTGCAACTCTAACTAAGGTACTCTAATCCTTTTGAGGAAGGTAGAAGTGAATGGAATAATGCTTTGGTGTTGCAACAGATCTTTTTGCTGTCCTTGCAAAACATTCTGGAAGTGTAATTTAGGATATGCTCCATTACAGACCTTGAGCTGCTTGTAACCAATTTCTTAGCTATCGCTCTTGTTAAAGGCGACATGAGGTGTGGTTTATTATTTCTGCAGGCAATGGCAGATGCCACACATGCAGCACGCATTCTAGAGCCGAGAAAAACTGCTCCAGTTTTACGTTTGGTGGATGAGTGGCATTGCAACTCTAACTAAGGTACTCTCATCCTCTTGAGGAAGGTAGAACTGAATGGAATAATGCTTTGGTGTTGCAACAGATCTTTTTGCTGTCCTTGCAAAACATTCTGGAAGTGTAATTTAGGATACGCTCCATTACAGACCTTGAGCTCTGCTTGTAATCAATTTCTTAGCTGTCGCTGTTGTTAAAGGCGACATGAGGCGTGGTTTATTATTTCTGCAGGCAATGGCAGATGCCACACACCCAGCACGCATTCTAGAGACGAGAAAAACTGCTCCAGTTTTACGTTTGGTGGATAATGGCGGTCTATACGATTTCCTGGACTTACATTTCCTGCTTCATTTGTCTCTCATTCAAGTTTATCAGTTGACGTTGTGATGTATCTTTCTATAGGTTCTCATTGGTGGAGGGAAAAGTCACAGGATGGGTCTATTTGATATGGTTATGATAAAGGACAATCATATATCTATAGCTGGGGGTGTCACAAATGCCATTAGATCTGTTGACATGTATTTGAAATGAAGAAACCTCCAAATGGAGGTCGAGGTACTTGAATTTGGCACTTTACTTTTTCTCCTTATAAATGTTGATTACAGCATGAATTTGGATGTTCACCGACCTCTTGGCCTCACTACCAGTAAAATAAGCTTGCTTTTGCCCTGATCTTTTCAATTTGAAATTTGTAACTGAGGATGTTGATAGTATCATCATTATCATCTCTCTCTCTCTCTCTCTCTCTCTCTCTCTCTCTCTCTCTCTCTCTCTCTCACAGGTTGAGACAGGGACACTCGAGGAAGTTAAGGAAGTATTAAACTATGCATCTGAGATCAATACCTCCTTGACTCAGATAATGCTGGATGATATGGTCATATCCTTATCAAATGGTGATGTTGATGTTTCCATGCTTCCAGAGGCCGTGGGATTGATCATGGGGAAGTTTGAGACAGCAGTATGTTTTAGAAATTCTATGCATTGGGTTGTTTAGTTGGGTACTGCGGTTACAGAGTTGTTGTCTCTGCTTTCCATCTTTATTCTGCATCTCTTACAAAAGTGATGTGAAGAAAATTAAGGTACCAGATATTCAACGTGGATGGAAATTGATTGAGTTTGTACATGTGAGATAATCTTAATGACAGTCTTCTTAGGTAGTATTCCCAACTTCTTATTCAGAACAAAACCATGCATTACTGCCTTCTAGTACCCATCAAATCTCTGCCTGCAACTTTGCATTAGGCTTGCATAGATTTCAATGCAGCAATGTTGAATCTCTATGTAAGCTCGCGTGGTCAGGTGAACTCAGCTGAAACTGCTTCTATTTCAAATCAATTCGTTTCTTGGCAAATTTTAGGTGCTCATCTCCCACGGTAGCCACGATAACAGATGATTCTGATGTAGGGTGGCATTCTGAGTGAACTGGTTTAAACCTGACGGTAGTGCTTTGCTATGGCAGGCATCTGGAAATGTGAAACACTACATAAAATTGGACAAACTGGTGTGACATATATCTCGAGGTAATTTGTTTTAGACTCTATTTATGGTCCTCAGCAATTTTTGTTGAACTTGTTTTGATGGATGTTGAATTCTGGCAAAAAATCTCCGTGAATCTGTAGACTGTAGAAGAACATGAACGTGTTCATCTCAAGTGAGTGTGAGGAGTTTTGCCAGTTGAATTAAGTGGATCGCTGTTCCCATTATTTCTTAGTGGTGAAGCAGACGATAGAGAAGAGTCTGAGAGCTTAAATTATGCGGAATCCTTTTGTGCTGTGACGGGGATGCTTTGTTCCCTTGTCAGCAAAGTATTCTTATTTCTTTGTCAAGTAATTGAGAAGCCTGATTTGATCTTCTTCATTCATGGGTTACTATTTTGCCATTTTCGTGTCTTCCAAATGTTCTAGTCTTCTTGTAACTGGGACTCTGGAGGGAGAGGATGAGATAGAACTATACTTTCTTTGTTACTGGTTTTGGTAACTCATAAGATCTGTGCTGTGCACCATTCTGGTAATGCTAGTTGTATTGGTTAGAGAGGGCTTATTCTTCTGACAAAGTTAAATCCTGCTATTTGAACTGGTAATATTTCGATTCGCTAACTCTAATGTATGTTGTAATTAGGAATTGGACCAAAGTCATTTAGTTTTCGTATCCCATCTGGCAGCCAGCTATATATGGTTCGTTTTTTACAAGTTTTATGGACAGATGATGTCTTTCTTCCCGGTGAACAAAGTTAGACAAACATGCTGGCATGTGGGATGACTCATGGGCACTAACCTTTCCCCTGGACGACTTTTTTATTTTTGCAGTGGTGCCCTCACGCATTCTGTTAAAGCGCTAGACATCTCCCTGAAGATCGATACGGACTTGACTCTTGAAGTCGGAAAGCATACGAAGAGAGCTGGATTTGTCGCTCTGTTTCTCATTCCTATAAGGAAATTTGCCCAGAATTGGATGATCTTTCTTTTCCATGAGATGTGATGTATTTCCCGACCACCTTTCTTTCGGCTTTTTTCCATTGATGACTGTTAACAAAATTGTCGGGGGCAGAAATCGGTAAGTAGACAGCGAGTGGGGGATGAAATATAAGTTCATCAATCTATCCAAGGAAATGATGTTAATAGTCATTAAACTTTGGATCAATGTTTAATGTCATTTTTAAAATTTTAATTTGTTTAATATATCGTTTGACCTAGTCACAAGATTCAATTTAATTACTAAACTTTCAATTTGTTCAATTTAATCGATTATCTTTTTGATAACAAAGTCAAATCAGTTTTTTGGTACTATTCATAGTTACACTATATGTTACATTTTAGTATACATTTTCAAGTTAATCTTATCTTATAAATCAACGAAAAATATGCTATCATTTATTAACTTTTACCTTTTTGGTTCTTTAAAGTTATTACCATAGTTCCATTTAAGTATATTCCCTTTTTGGGTCTTTAAAGTTATTACGATAGTTCCATTTAAGTATTTTTTTTTAGCTTCTAATAAAAGTATTATCTCATTTAAGTTGTCTTGGGTTGACATTCGTACTATTTTTAACTTCCTAATTTACAAATTTAATTAAAAAAAAACGCAACACAAAGTCGTGTAATTATAGCTGTCTAATATATTAGGAACAAGATTTAGATTCATAGAAGTATGATTATTATTATTTTTGGACATCCTTATGAAAACACTTATTCTTAAAATAGCAGGAATATTAACTCACTATAACTCTGAATAAGTTTCTATTGTTACTGTTCAGTTATTGAGATTTTTAAGATAAATCTATTTAAATTGGACTATCGTAATGTTTATTGAGATTAAAACGATAAGAAGATATGGATATAGGAAATAGACTGAAATTAAAAATATATATATTCTAAAATCTGGGCAATAATGTAATTATGCAAGCTTATGAACAGTAAAGAATGACTAATATGATTTTGTGAGGGATCGAAATGAACAAATTTAAAGTTTAAAGACCAAACCGAATATTTAGAAATAGTTCGAGAACCGCACGTACAAATGGAAAAAAAAATTCAAGAATGACATTACACATTTGACCAAAATTTAAGGACCATTTGTGTCATTTTCTATATCCAAACTACAAGGGACGGGACTTGTGCCGGCTTCACCTTTTACGGTGTCTCTGGTTTGCCCATTGTGAACTATGCAAGGATTGAAAATGGTGAACTTGGGCAGTGCAGAAGAGTTATTTCAATATTTCCATTATTATTGTTTTTTTCCAGGGAGGTGACTTTTAGTCTTCATTTTTTGTTCTTTTGGGCCCGCAACAGGAGGAGTGGAATTGAACGAATTATTTATTTGAAAATTCTGTGAGTCATCAATCGTGACTTTGCATTTGCAACGGTGGGAATTTCCTTTGATGTAGGCAAACTCTGAGGAAAAATCATCCAATTATTTTTAAAACCTATTATACGAATGTCAATTTAATCCTAAAATGTTCGCTTTCGCCTATTCGACCCTAAACCTTTACACTGTAGTGCTTCGTACCAATTTTCGACGTGGAGGACTACATTCTACATTAGAATTCTCCATAAAGGTTTAGGACCAAATTGAAAAAAGCAAAAAATTTAGGGTTGAATTGGCATTCATACAATAAATTTACAATCGATTGATTGGACAATATCTTCCGATTCTGCTGCTTTGAATTTTGCCACGTGATCACCATTCCTTGATCATGTATGTGCAGGGTTGGAATATAATGTTGTATTCAATTTCTCACCGGTATACCTCGATCTCTAGGTCAAGGAAGAGAAAAGGAGGAGTAAAATGGAATGGTTTCCTCTTTGTAGGCTACTGAACCAATTTCAATTCAAAGGGTTCCACCACCTTTGGCCCTTTTTCTAAGCACGATGTCTTTGCTTCCAAGAGATCGTTGCCGGTCAAACAAGATAACTCAATTTCCGTTTGTTCAAGACAACACATGTCCCTTTGTTTCTATCAACATAATTTCACAATCGGCCCTGTCAAGTCTCTGTGTTGGGGGGTTTTTTTGGAGGGGGGGGGAGAACAGAGAAAAGATAGAGAGTGAATGAGACCAACCAAAGCAACACACACACACACATATATATATGCACACACATGCTTGGAAATTGGATTTTTTTTCTTTATTTTCATTCCATTCGATTCCAAAAGTCCCCTTCAAATTTCAACCACTAAGAAGTTCTAAATAACAAGATCAATCATTAAAACAAATATAGGGGTCATACACTCAAAAAGTAAATTTATGACTTCTTCAAACCAAAATCAGCCGATCACCAAATTCATTTTCATTAATGAGCACACACTAAAATCGTCATCGATTGGTACACCTTTGCCTTTCGGCGGTGCATGCCAAGGTTTAATATCCCTAGCACAATCGCCATGCAGAATAAAAAAGGATAAACGAGCATAGATCCAATAGTAAGAGTGAAACATTTATGAAGCTCCTTCCATCTCCTTTAAAAATGGATTTGTACGCTAACGAAATTTGAGGGAAGTAAAATCCCGAAAATATACACTAAAAAAAATTCCCAAAATGGAAGATAGAAGCTTCAAAATCTAGCCTAGATCGAAAGAAAAAGGCTCTATAAACAGTAGGAAAGCAAGAAAAAGGAATAAAGAACTAAATCAGTTAATGAAGAGGAGAGGAGAGGGAAAGATCTAGTTCAAACCCTCCCCTCTGTAGAGATAGAAGAAGAGAATTGTGTGAAGATGAGAGGGAAAAAAAAAGGTGACTGGCTGCTAGAGAGGTCTCGTTTGCAACACCAATATCTACTGTCTAGATAAAGTTTTAATTTTTTTTTTGCCTAATTTGGATTTCGTTACGGAAGTATTTTAATGTTTTTAATCCTAAGGACTTGAAATTTTCACAATATACAGATCTTGGTACCTAGATGAGAACAAAATGGTATTTTTTTTTTCAAATCGAACTTATTCCTAAACAAATAATTTCTAAGACATTAGCACCGTTGGATCCAAATTTCCCATAAGTTGGCGCTTTACACGTGTTGTTGCCCAAATAGGCAATGAGGATATATAATTTTTTTTTTACTTTAGTATGTTTTTCTTAAAGACAAAGAAAGCCTATCCTAGATAAACCTCTCGGGTGTACGAAATACCTCGTTGAGTTTATAAATCAGGTAGCATGCAAGCTAAAATTCGAGAGACTAACCCGAATTTGCACTTGATAGCGTCAGGAATGTAACTTAGATTTGCGTGCTGACATTCATGCTGGAGTCCATCCCTTAACAAGATGCGCTTTCTTGTTCGTTTAAATTTTTAATTAATATTTATTTATATAATTTTTTTACTAAACTTCGAACACAATCTAAATTGTAGAAGTTACAAAACAATTGGAAGAAAGAATACCGTTAAATCACTATTGGATCGAATCCTCCTATGGTCTTTAATTCAAAGCTCTCGTGATCAAAATCATATACCTTCGTTTGCGAAAAGAAGGAAAGAAAGAATCGATGAAGTGCAAAATGTTTTTTCTCAATAAGTTGCAAAGAAAAAAAAAAGGTTCTATTTGCAATTACAGAGAGTCTTACAAACAGTTTGTATAATTTGTGTTGAGAACTTTAAAGGCGATGTATTGGCAGTGAATCATGTTACTTTTTTGTGAAAAAAAAGAAGAAAAAATGGTTAATTATAGTGCCTTTTTTTTTCGAGGTTTCTGCAACAAGTTATGATAATTCTTATATGTCAATAGGGTGTTTAAGAGTTTTTGAGCACACGAATAATCTTCATTAATGTCACGGTCTTCATGTTTCACAAATATCGATAATTGTTGGACATACACGGGTTGCAGGGGATTCTAAAGCACTAAAACCAGCAGGTTTTATTACCCTAAGAAAGGTTATCCCACAAAATAACCTCAAAAGGCTGGCTCGGCGGATCCATAAGTAAACATATCATTTTATCTAGGGGTTCTAGTAGTTCCTTATTTGATGATCTAGTTTAAGAGGGGCATAGCTTTTGGTTACTCTTTCGAGTAAGGACGAATTTGTGCCTAATACCAATTGAAAGCATGAACTCCTTTGTCCATTTGCTTCTTGACATTTCATGTGCATAATCATATGTACACTTGATGGGTCATGAAAACCTAAAGCGATACTTGTTGATGGAGATTGCATAAACCCGCACATATTTAGTTGGGAAATAACTCAATTAGCTCTAAATCTATTGTGTTCAAGAAAAGGCTTGACCTACTCTGTTCATATTTCTATACTTAGAATAGTAAAAAAATATCAATTCTGTCTTAAATTTTTAATTTCGTCAATTCAATCTTAAACTTTGCGCAAAATTCCAATGGAGTCATTCCGATCAATTTTCACTGAAAATCATTGACTTTGGTTTAGTCATTGCTAGCCGTCTTACATGGCACATTGCCATGTCAACGATTTTTGACAAAAATTGGCCAAAAAGATCACATTGGATTTTCACGTGAGCTTTTCGACTATTGGAAAAAATATAAAGTTTATGACTAAATTGACATTTGTATAATAAGTTGCAGACTGATTGGACAATTTTCCCTGTATACCAAAGAAGATGCAACAGTCCAAGAGGAAGATATTGAACGGACATGTTGATTTATGCTAGAATTTAGATATGTCGATAAAATCGACATTAACATGTTTTTTTTTTATCATCAATAGTAGGAAAAAAAAGAGAGAGACAACAACATAAGAGTTTAATAACATAAAATAATTATTTTGAGGTGGGAGCATTTTTTTTTTGAAATTTTGGCGAACCCTGTTGTTGACACATGAATTTTAATTATTTTTTTTAGGAATTTAATAAAAAATTCATAAAAATTTATAAAATTGAAAAATTAAATTTGAAAGCCTTGGACAAGCTTAAGGAACCAATTTGGAATAAAAAATAATTTTTGGAATTTTTATTTTTAAATATTTTTAATATATTAGGAAAATATCCAAAAAAAATTATATTTCGTAGCCAAAAAAATAGGAAAAAATATCCAGTATTTTTATTTTAAATCCCTTTTCACGTTGACCCATTTAAAATTGAAAAATAAAATTCATAATTATGTGTTCCTTCACAAATGTAATTCTGAATTGGACTTAAAAAATGCAATTTGAGTTTTTTTATTTTTATTTTTCACTTTTATGAGTTGTGACATTGCCCTATAATATCCACATTTTTATTTCGGCCCAATGGTACCCGAAATTTCTCAATTTTGGCAAAAGGAGCTTAATTGGAATTTTTATTCTTAATTTAGCCCCACGATTCACCAAAAGCAAAATTAAAAATTTTCTAGGGATATCTATGAAAATAAAAATCTATCACCCTATACTTTTCAGCATTCTAAATCCATTAGTGGGGACATTTTGGTTTGTGTTCGCCACTTAGGCTTTGGAATGCTCAAAATTCAATTTCGTGTCAAACCCAAAATTTGGGGTTTTTGTACAA
The DNA here is from genome assembly GCA_016432845.1 of Psidium guajava. Lineage (NCBI taxonomy): Eukaryota > Viridiplantae > Streptophyta > Magnoliopsida > Myrtales > Myrtaceae > Psidium > Psidium guajava. Next base: position 17,654,930 of record CM028225.1, read on the forward strand.
TTTCATGTGAATTTTTCATAAAAACATCATTTTTAGATGTAATCCATGTTGGGAAATCCAATTTTAGGCTCCGTTTCATAAGAAAATGCCAATTACTAGGTCAATTCGGGTCGTTCTCATTCGGTGGGGTTGTCGGGTCGGGCGGATCCGACCCGTGACCCGACACTATTCATTTTCTTCTACCTCCAGCCCAACTGACAGAGAACACGTGCACACCTACTTTTTTTTTTCTCCTGCTCCCTTGTCCGAACGACGTCGCGCCATCCCACGTCCCGAAAGCTGGCCCTTGTCCTCTACTGCACCTGAGGTTAGTACGGAGATGAGCTGGCGTAGAGAATTCGGGGAAGGAGAGCAGAGGCCGTCGGAGGGGGTGGTACGAAAAAAAGCCGAGCTTTCCACAGAGAGTGTGAGGAAGGAATCGGGCATAAAAATGATTCGGGAGCACTCTTACAAAAAGGGGACCATTTTCGAGAAGGGAGAGAAGGGTTTTGAGAGCAAAAGAGGAGAGAAAAAAGGGAGTTTGAGCTCAGCCGCCATTGAAGTAGCCCGAGAGCTTTCGAGCTCGGCCATCGCAAACGGCTCAAAACCGGGCCTCAAGACCCGCCGTCCAAGCTTCCTAAGTGCTTGAGGAGTCGTTTGAACCCGCTCGCTCGAAGTTTGATCATCGAACACGGTAAACACCATGAACAACCTTCGGTCCTGGCTTTGATGGCAACTCATCGTTCCAAGCTTTTTTCTTTGACATTTTTATTTCATTCTTGCCTAAAACTAGTTCTAAGCTCATTTCCGTGTTTTCTTTGCATTGATATGGTCCAATAACTTGTGTCGAACCCACCCAAACCGCCGGCCTATGATGGGCTAACATGCTGGTTTCGACCAAAACCGAGCACGTTGAACGGTTAAGTAAGGCCCCTTGAACTTCCAGGATGCTGTTTGATGTGTTATTTTGATGGTTTAATGCTAGAAATGGCTAGGTCGGTAGTTCGCCGGAATTTAGCTCTCGACCGGCGTAGTTTGTGCTCCTTTTAGGTCTATTTTGGGGCTAAAAATCGTGCATGTGCAGGTTAGAATGGTTTAGGACATGTATAGGCGAAAAGAGGGCCTCGAAGCGGGCATTTTGGGTCTCAGCCAAATTTTCCCGGCAAAATCGCTGGGAAAAATGGCCGCCGGAGAACCTCCAGTTGTCTTCTTCGAGAACTGGTTGATTGGTCAACCAATTTTGACGATCAATGATGACGTGGCAGCCATGAGGCAACCACGTCAGAGACTAATAATCTGCTTTTAAAATAAAAAGAAAAAACTTTTTTTGATAATTAAAAATGGATTTTCGGATTAAAAAGTATAATGCAGATCCGACGGTGGAATTTTACCACGTGTCGAGATCCGAAATTTTCGCAAAAAAAAATTTCAGAAAATAATTTCAAAAACGTGCGGCCCAGGATTGGCCAAACGTGTGGTCTAGGATTGGCCACGTCGCCCGATCTTGAGCGTTGATCTGAGAGCGATCGGAGGGTCTAAATAGCCACGTGTGCAAATTATGAACGTAGGATTAATAATTATTTAAAAATTCGGAAAATAATAAAAAATTCAAAATTCAAGAATTCAAAAAATGAAAAATGACGTCGTTTTAGGCCGATCCAAAGACCATTTAGTCTGGGCCGGGCGCCCACGACGCATGGGCCAAGTCAACCCGACCCGGTCCGAAAATATAAAATTTTAATTAATTAATTAATTAATATTAAAAAATCGAAAAAAAATTGGAAAATTCCTAGAAAGGTCTAGAAAAAAATGGAAAAATTTCCGAAAAATTACGAAAAATCTCAAAATGATCATTTTAATTGACCGATCCCATTTTTGACGATTTTATCCTCCAATCTTTTCAAAATGATGATTTTGCCCCTTATGGGTAAATTGTCTGGAAAAAATTTCAAAAAAATTTCAAAAATTACAGAAAATGGAAAATGGTCGAGCTTGATTGCCCAAATTCATAGTTTGTGTTTTTGGTTCCCGATTCTTCCTAAAGCGACGATTTTATCTCTCATGGGAAAATTGTTTCAAAAAATCCAAGAAAATCTCAAAAATTAGAAAATGGGCTATTTTCACCAGCCAATCCTATTTTTGATTATTTTTCCCTTCTGATATTTTAAAAATGATGATTTTACCCCTTATAGGTAAATTATTTTGGAAAATTCTAAATTTTAAAAACAAATTACAAAAAATGGGAAATTGGCACATTCAGTTGGTCAATCCTATTTTTGATGATTTGGGTTTTAAATCCCTTCAAAATAGACAATTTTTTCCTTTGGAGAAATTGTGCCCCAAAATGACGATTTTGCCCTTGATGAGCAAATCGCTTTCAAATCATCCCAAACTCTTTCTAAACCTTAATACACCCCCTTTCCTATGCTTTTAGGGCTTTACTGTAGATGTCATATATTGATTTGATGCGTTTTATCATTATATTTTGGATCCTTGATTGCGCTATATCTTTATTGATTGTAAGTGATATGTCAGATTTCTCTATCTACATAAACTCCTAGATTTTAGAACTTCCTTATTTCGATTCATCTGCATGCAAATCTTAGTTAGAAAAATTATTAAACTTAGGTGCCGAAAGGACGTCAATGGCAACATTAGTGTAACTACATCCCGATCGCAAATCTCTGGTTCTGTTTGAGCCGTACGACTTCTCCTACCGCCCGATGAGGTTCCTCATCTACCTATCCCAAAGATCAGTAGCGACTCCATCTAAAGTCGAATACGATAATATGTCGCAACTTGGTATGGTCCTCGGAGGGTCCAAGTTAATCCATTAGCCTGATCGAGATTTCAATTTTTTAGAGATCGAGTCGCGATAGCTGGCGACTTCACTGAGGAAAATGGTTTTTAAACCTTTAGAGAACCTCAGCCAATAAAAAAAATTGATCGATTTTTCTGACATGTTTTCTTCAAATGCTCTTAAAGATGAGGTAAGTCCACTAACCTTCGTGTTAGATGTTTTTGCAAATGGAGAAATAAGGGACGGAGTGTTTGTTGACATTATTTTCTGCAGGTTGGAGTTTGGAATGTATGCTTGTGAATGCGATTATAGAAGCAATTTTTGATATAAACTGCTATGCATGTTACTGCATTGTGATGATCATGAGATATTGCACATGTGACATCCTTGGGTAAAAAAAAAAGGGTGACGTCCCAGGCACGTCATCAACCCATTTATTTTTATCTTATAATTATACGCATGCGAAACGTGAAACTCCCCAAACAATCACCAAAATAACAGGGATAGAAAAGTAGGACAACAATTCAATCAATAACAACTAGCTCAGCAAAAGACTATCATTTTCATTAGTAGATAATCGTTAACCCTACTGAAGCTACAGCTTATACAACCCCATACTTCGGGGCGGCTTCCTAAGCCAGCAAAAAGGATAATGGGGTCAGGATAGGGTTAACTTCATATCTACTCCAAAAGAGGGGTCATCCACATCTGCATATCTCCAAAGTTACGGACCTGAAAAATATTTATCAACGACGGGTGAGATATAAATATCTCTGTGAGTCAACGCCTAAGTCCAACTAGGGCATTGATTCACTCAGGTAACCTAAACAGGCATGTCAATACAAAAGCAATCCAACAGTCAATCACATGCAATTCTTCTTGTCTTCGTTCACACAGTACAATAATTTACTTGACAATTATATCGCATCCCAAATCAAAACAATTACCAGAACCACACACACAAGTCTCAAGCATTATGCAACATGCGATTTTCAATTATTAATGGGCACTTGGCCCTGGCACACTAGGCAGTTGGTGCCCGGCACACTAGACAGTTGGTGCCCAGCATACTAGGCAGTTGGTGCTCTTCCGGCATAACTGGGCTTCGTCCCGCTCCGTCGGCGACGACAACCAATAATCCGTGTTATTCCGATCGACACGGCACAGATATATCAGGCATTCCTGTAAGGACTTCAGTCCGTCACAAGCTGCGACCGGCATCCGATTAGTCTGACGTCACAGACTATCGTGCTTCCAATAAGTCGTGTGGTTCCGATCGACACGGCACGAACTTATCAGGCGTCGTCCCCGGGACACCCCCGAGCGACGATATCCAATATGTGACCACACAAGCATGCCAGCCAACCAATCAAGTTATTATCTTTGCATTTAATTAAAATGCATACACAGTCGTGCTCAAAATCCGGCTCAAGACCGTTTTTTTTTTCATGCTCAAACACGAAATTTGGACTTTGCATATGGTCACATACATAACTATCCATTAAATCACCCAAGAATAAATCAACAATAACAAGCAGATAAATAATTAATTCATCGTGAATTAGAAAATCGACAAATATTCACCCATCGATAATTTAATAAAGTTAACCAACAAATTCATCGTAAATAATTATCAATTTAATAATAATTACTAATTTGGACCACGATTAATTAAAACACTATAATTAATTAATCGAATATTAATTAATTAACTTCGTCCAAATTAATTAATTAATAATAATAATAATTAACCAAGAATAATAACTATTATTATTTATCAACCCAAAATAACTAATTAAATTTTTAATCAGTCCAGAAATAATTAATTAAATTTTTATACGTCTATCATCGTAAATAATTACTAATTTAATAATAATAAGTCACGGATAATTAAAGCATCATAATTAATTAACCAAATATTAATTAATTAACTTTGTCCAAATTAATTGATAAAAAAATAATAATAATCAACCCAAGAATAATAATAATAATAACTCAAGAAGAATAATTATTATTATTTACCAGCCAAAAATAATTAAATAAATTTTTAATCAGCTCAGAAATAATTAACTAAATTTTTATAAGTTCAAAATAATTAATTAAATTCAGAATCAGTCCAGAAATAATTAATTAAATTTTAACACTCTCGGCTCGCATCAAATAAATAGACCAATCACAATATAGACAAGTCAATTTAGTCTAATTACTCTAATCGCGGTCATTTAACCTAATCGGGATTACTAACCTAAATTGATCGCGATTAACTAATTAAAATAATACTAATTTAATCTAAACTAACCTAAATGTAATTAACGACCTAATCGGAGATTAGGGGTTAACCCACCCAAAAATCAAATGACGACGACGAGCGGCGGCGGACGACGGTGACCGGCGGACGGCGGCGGTGACGACGACGATGACGCGTCGACGACGGGCTGGATGTTCGAAGTCACTGGTCGCGGATCCACGGCGGCCGATGGAAGCACGCGATGTCGAGGCGAGGTGCGACGGCTCACAGGGCAAAGGAGGAGGACAACGCGGGGGTTCACGGGGCTAAACGGAGGAGAGAGAGGGAGTGGGTCTTGACGCGGCGGGAACGAGGCCGAGGTGGTGGAGGCGCGGCAAGCTCGCGCTTGGCAACGACAAAGGGAGGTGGCTGGATGGACGGTGGGTGGCTACACGGGCGAAGGAAGAAAAGGAAAAAAAAACGAAGAAGGAGAAATAAAGGTGGAGCAGCAGCAAAAATGGCGTCGGAGGAGGGGTTTCTCGCGAGCAGAAAGGGGAAAAGGGGAAGAAGGAAAGGGGAGAGAGAGGGAAAAGTCAAAGAAAATGTGTGGAAATGATGGGGGCAGGTTTGATGCGTGGGGAAGTGAACTTGGCAGAAGTGAAAAGAAGAGAGAGAGAGAGAGAGAGAGAGAGAGAGAGAGAGAGAGATAACTGAGTTGGGTTTAATGGGTGTTAGCCAAAAAAATCAAAAGGGAAAATGGGGTCCCACGGGTCAAAGTCAAAGATGGTGGCTTTGGCCTCTTAAAAACAATTTTGGACGTTACAGCACACATTGGCGGTCAAACCCCGACTGCAACTACCTTTAAGTTTACCTTAGATTGGGAAAGGGTACGAAAGGATCTTGTGATTGATTACACTTGAGACTTTCGTATTCGTTCCCGCTCATTATCCGTATTGGTGTTTCTAACCCTCTTGGGCGGGTGCTCTTGGGGGGGAATCTGCTATATACAGATCGTGAGAGCCTTGGCCATAAGGTTCATACCCCCATTTTGATTTTTAGAGTATTATCCTCACTTGTCTCATGCGTGTGTCTATGGATGGTTGGCACACCTAAAATCAAAACATCTTTCATTGTTCATAAGAATGGTTGGTAAGTTCGTCCCCTTTTTTAGCTTATTTCTTTTGTTATATATATGTCATCTACATGATAAGCTGTTCATGGCACGCACATTTGCATATGTGGAACGTATCATGCATACCATCACATTCCCATTCTGATTAAAATTAATGCCGATGGTAGAATAGATCGTCGTTGCATCTCATGGGTTCATCGAACTTCGAGTCTTTCCGCTACTAGAGGACGGTGGTGTGGCCTAACCCCTACACCATGTTCAATTTCACCTGGTTTATGTACCCACGAGAACTAACTAGGCAAAATTTGGGACAACCTAACAATTGCTACACCAAATACCATGTGGATAGGATCCATGAGAAGCAAGAATTCGATGAACATTTCAAGGCTTTACGCGAGACCAAGAGGCAAACCCGCAACCTGCAAGCTAGAGAAAGATGCGCTCGATTGAAGAGGGAACGCCTGGCTAAGGAGAATTGACTGATGATAGCACCTTGGGAGAAGAGGCATCGTCCCGCCATCAAAAACCCCCCAAAGCTCATAACCCTGAAGAAGAAACCTAAGACTAAAGGAGTCGTTGGGGTGTTATTTTGTGGTGAGAGATACGTGCAGGTGGGACCGCGGATCACAAGGGCCATGTTGAGCTAAGAGCTCGAGGCATAGGGACTAAACCCATAGGGGTTTTCCTAGGTAGATGTGGTTACATTTTAAAGCTTATGTATAGGGTTTCCCCTATTCGGATCTCCTCTTTTATCCTATCCCTTAGACTTTTATGTATTAAGGATCTATCTTAGCTATATGTTTTTCTTGGTTTAGTTTGTCTTTTTCGCATTTTCATCAATGGAATGTGACATCGGCATTTCTTTTAATCACCAGAGTGACCTTGGTCAATTGCATATCTCATTCAAGTGAAATTCCAGTTAGATCTCTTATTTAGTCATCTTGATCCTAAATAAGAAAATCTAACTCTTATTTCGCCAAAAGAGGTATGAAATTGAATCAGTTCATGCATACATGACATTTGCATTGTGCATTTTAAAGTAATTCATGGTAATTAATTTTGAAACTTCATTTGTATATTATAGACTCGATGAGGAAGAATGACATCACGGTGATCGCCATCCCTAGTGGTAAGCTCCTAGCTTGGTGGGACGGCCTTAATGAAGCAAATCAATCATTCGTCAAGAAGAAGCTGGGATATCTGATGGATCTGTTACAAGTACAGTGCCAAGTCAGTCTTATCCAAGCCCTGGCCCATTTTTGGAATCCCAACACCGTCACTTTCAATATACAAGGGTTGGAATTCGCACGAACACTAGAGGAGTATAGTGCTGCCATCGGAGCTAGGTTCACTAATCCTCGCCTCGTACAGCCACCTATAGGACCCAACCCTCATAGTGCCCTAGCTGAGTTCCTCGACACTAACCTCTCTGAGATTTTACCCATCCTAAAGAGCAATTCAGGTAGGTTTCCATTATCTTTTCTCATAGAGAGATTCTCTCGCCTTCCTGTACACAAGGGAACCAAATCTGGTAGAGTTTTCGTCCTAGCCTTCTTCAGTTTTGTCTTGTTCCCTATTTCCCCTACTACTTTTGACCCTTCAATGTCTATAGTCGCTAGGCAAGTTTGTTGTGGTTGGGACTATTCTAATATGATTCTGGCCGAGACTATCATTTCTCTAAACCGTTTTATAGCCCGGGGCAAGGGCATCCTCCGAGCCTCATCTGGACTCCTCTATATGTGGTTCACATCCCACATTAAGGACTTCCACCTTCGAATGGGCATCCATGAGATTAATCAATACACTCACCCACTCAATTCTTTCATTCAAGTGCAATCAAATATCCACAATCGCTCCTTTGTCAAATGGAAGGAATTTCTCGAAATCTTAGAGCTAAAACAACTCCGATGGCGGCTTAGGTGGCCAAAACTATCAAAGGCACGTCTTACTTGTAACAATGGAGATCCCGTTCCACTATTGGGGATTACTGGAGGAACAGCTTACTATCCGCTTCGCATTGTCAGACAATTTGGGGTCCTACAGGAGATCCCTCCTGTTGACACTTGATTTTTAGCCAATCTTTATTTTCAAAAATTCATAGAAAATCCATAAAAATTTAGAAAATTGAAAAATCGACTTTGGGGACCTTGGCATGGCCTAGGGAACCAATTTTGAGCAAAAAATAATTTTCCATATTTTTAGTATTTTTCTGCATTTTATTTTCAAAAATTCATACAAAATCCATAAAAACTCAGAAAATTGAAAAAATCAACTTTGAAAACCTTGGCCAAGCCTAGGGAACCAATTTTGAACAAAAAATAATTTTTCATATTTTCGGCTTTTTTAATATTTTTCAGAAATTAGGAAAATAATAGAAAATTAATAAAAAAATAGCATTTGAAGTCAGAAAATTACCAAACAATAGTCAGTATTTTTAATTTAATTTTATATTCATTTTGGAGGAATAAATTTTGAAAAATAAAGTCTGGAATCTAGGGTTTCTTTGTTAATTTCACGTTTCGGAATATTTAAATAATTCTAGAAACTCCATTTTAGCTTTTTAATTTTCCGTTTTAATATTTTTAGAGTCGTGTCATCCTCCTCTATTTTTCAAAATTAAAATCCAGTCCAAAAACCCTCAGAATTGTCCAATTTCGCTAAAAAGGACCAAAATGCAATTTCTGATTTTTCAAATTAGTCCCTAAAATCCCTAAAAATGAAATTAAAAATTGCCTAGGGACTGAATTGAAAATAGGGCGACGTCACCCCCTAGATTTTGACCTCCTGAATCCAATGGTGGCGTCATTTTTTTCAAAAAAGGCCATTAAGACTTTGGAGTTTGCAAATTAGTCCCCCGGGTCAAACTGAAATTTTGGTTTTTTTGAGTAAATACTGAATAATTTTTGGGAAAAACACCATTTTTAAGTAAATTCAATGGCCCTGAGTCCAATTCTGGTGTCAATTTTGGAAAAAAGTGAAAAATTTGGGCTCAATTTGAAGAAAATGGTTATTCGGGTGAGTCGGGTCGGGGCGGATCCGACCCGACCCGACCCATCCATCGTCATCTTCCTCAAGGAAGCTTCTGCGCGTGCTTGAATTTCAAAACGAGTCTGGAGGGAGAGATTGGCAACGAACTGGATTTGTTTTGTTGAGAAAATCTGGCCATTCTGAGATCGCAATAGGAGGAGAGACGAAAAATGAGGGATTTCTGGGGATATATAAGAGAGAGAGAGAGAGGGGGGATTCGGGGACTGGTCGGCCATTGATGCACCTGAGCCCGAGAGTTTCAAGCTTGAAAAACAGGTTGATTTAGGTCAAATCAGGTTCGATCGACCAATCCCAAAGCTTCGTGGAGCACTGAGGATCATCTGGAGTCAAGTAGCGAAGCTCCAGAACTCATAAACAGGTGGGTGCCATGGCTGAGCTCACTGAGCTTCATTAATGGCAGATTCTGTTCTTATTGCTCATCCTCTGAAATTCTTGGTTTCCCATGTTCCTTTGCTCATGCTGGTCTCGCCTATGTGTCTTTTCCACATTTTTGCTGCATGAAACCTCGAGTTCACCCCCCAAAAATCTCTCGTTCTGTCTCGAGTTCGCGAGCGCATCCCGTGTGAAGCCGAGCTCGTCCAAATACAGGTAAGTTCCCTAAACTTCCTCCTGATGTTGTCTGATGATTTGAACGAAGTTTTGAATACGGGTATTGTGAGATCAAAAGCCGCCGGGGTCTAGCTCACGGTAGACTCGGGTTTGTGGCAATTCAAGACAGTTTTCGCTTTAAATTCGTGGAATAATTCATGCTTATGGGTGTTTACCAGGAGTAAATTGAAATCGGGAGGATTTCGCGATCGTTAACCTTGTTTTCATGTCTTTTCCGGCGAGTCTCGCCGGAGAAGACGATGAACAGTGCCATCGGCGACACTGTTCATCGTCTCCTCCGGCGAATGTTGACTCGGTCAACCATCGTTGACCGAGTCAACGTCCACGCGGCAGCCACGTGTCTATGGCTGACTGAGTAAAAATAATAAACTTGAATCAACGGCCAAGATAGGGCCACGTGGCCGTCTTTTGACCGTATGATCAGAAATAGGAAAAAAATAAATAAAACGGAATAAAAATCTGGAAAACTTCAAAAATTAAAAAAAATCTTAAAACTACGTCGTTTTTGCATTAGGTCATAGGAATGGGCCTTGGGCCAAGCTTGGGTAGTGGGCCAGGTCTATTCGGCCCGGTCCGTAAAATAAAAAACAATAATAATAGATAATGGTAATAAATTCAGAAAATCAATAAAAAAAATTAAAATAGAAAATCAATAAAACACCAAAACTGCGTCGTTTTTGTCTTAGGGTTTTCGAATAGGGCCCGGGTCGATCGGGCCGGGTTGAACCGGCCCGGCCCGGAGAATTAAATCAAAATTTAAAATAAATAAAATGATAGAAAATTCAAGAAAAATCTTTAAAAAAAAATTAGGAAATTCCAAAAATAAAAAATCATGGAAATTCAAAAAAAAATAAAACATAAAAAATAATAATAAATATAGAATTTTGGAAAAATGTGGAAAATGCTTGGAAAATCAAAAAAATTTAAAATCTAAAAAAAATCTAAAAAAATTAGAAATAGGAAAAATCATTCAAAATCACAAAAAGCTTAAAAAAATATTCTAGAAAAATAGTAAAAAATCAGAAAACCCAGAAAATGTCCTAAAAGATGAAAAAATTCAAAAGAATAATAAAATTACAAAATTCTGAAAAATATCCAAAATAGGGGAAATCTTTAGAAAATTCTAGAAAACTTAAAAAAAATTCTAAAAAATAATAAAAAAAAGTCCAAAAAATAGGGAAAATTCAGAAAAAAATCACAAAAAATTCTAAAAAATGTCCAAAAATAGGAAACCCCCCCTTGGAAAGCCTTAGAAAAATTCTAAAAGTCCTAGAAAATTCCAGAAAAATTTCAAAAAATTTCGGAAAAATCATAGAAACTCCTAAAAATTGTGAAAATTAGAAAAAAACCACATTCAACTGGTTTGACCTAATTTCACATTTCTGGCTTCTCGAACCTTCTAAAATGACCATTCTGCCCTTCTGGTCAATTTGACCCAAATCATTCCAAACCATCCCAAATCATCTTCAAACCTAGTTGATGTTTTTTCCAGACTTCTAGGACTCCCCTTTGTTTGTATTTGACTTGATATGATATGTTTGCTTCCTGATTTGACTTTCTTGATTGCGCATTTATTTCTCTGGTTGTGACTGATAGGATAGATAGTCCCACCTGCATGAACCCCTTAGATTTTTAGAGCCTACCTCACCCAATCTCGCTTGCATGAATTTCTTAGATTAGGAAAATCACCCAACTTAGGTACCGAAAGGGCGTCGATAGCCATATCGACGTAACAAAGTCCCCGAACCTAGATCTCTGGTTTTCGTAGGATCGAACGATATCTCCCAATCGTTTGATAGGGTTTCTAGTCATACCCCCCAATAAATGATTGGTGGCGACTCCGATGGCATGCACACTATTCACATGTCACCCGACCACACTAAGGTCGACCTCGATTTAAATTTTCCTGACGCGATTTGGTATGGGCTTGGGAGAGCCCGAGCTAAGCCCAGATACCCAATGGGCCTAGCAATCCATTAGCTCCATCGGGACCCGGAAATCTCGGGAGGGTCGCGACACCTCCCCCATTGAGACCTGGAGTATTCTCATTTGACTTACCACCAGGAGTTCTCTCGGGAAAGGTCATAGAACAATTCCTAGCCAAGGTGGAGTATATCAAGAACAGTTTGAAGGATTCCCTGCTACAAGACATCGAATGGCCCGACTCTTTGGTAGGTGAGATGGAGACCCACAGAGCTTCACAAGAGTACATCCAGTACTTCAAGGTGATCAGACGTAGTTTTGTGGAGCCCTCTATGTCAAAATACATAGTTCCACATGTATCAAGAGTAGAGCCACATATGCCGGAAGACGTCGAATCACCAAATTGCTATGGAGATGGGAAGACTTATATTTGGGGACCAGATGTTACTAGGAAAGATGAGGTGGCCCTAGACACCAAGCGCCCCAAACTTGGATAGAAGGACCTCGTTAAGTTTAGGATAAACAAGCATTACATTTTGCACTTTTGTTAAATGCTCCATGTGAGCCTCTCTTTGTAAAAGACTCATTTGATTTTTATTAATGCATAGTATGATGTTTTCCAGATCCGTCAAAAATTGCCATGGATTATGTTTCTTTTAATAGCATCTTTGCCCTTGGAGAACAATGAAAAAGGACTTGCTGTGCAAGGTTAAGGGTCGCATGGAAATCCTTTTTCTCATTAACCACGAGAAACCATGGAATTGAAAGGATCTAATCCTTTTCTTCGTAATTTCCACGATTCTAACTTGCCTTTACTCAAAACAGGTACTCATTAATCATGAAAATGATACGTAGCCAAATTAGAACCCGCTTGAGGACAAGAATGGAATAGTAGGAACTAAGTCCTAGGGTGGTCAACCTTGAGATGGAAGTGAATGCAATGGCCATAATGCTGGCTAAAATGAAAGCCATGATGACAGTAGCCCAAGAGAAGAAAACCCAAGCACCTAATTCGCAATAGCCCGCTCAATCGTCTTCGTCTGGGCCTTTGGGTGTCGCCCAAGCCCCAAGTGAAGTAAACACACTGAGAACTGATCAAATGCCAAGTGTCGCGGTGCCGCCCAAATCTTCACCTGTGGTCATTGACCTGGATGCGAAAAAGAAGGAAAGGTTCACAGGCAATACAAAGGAGGGTGCGAGGAGGCTCGCAAAGATTGAGGAATACCTCAGTAGTTAAGGATATGAACTGGCCCGTTTTAATAAGATATCTCCCTTCACGAAGGTAGAGGTCCCGCTCGGCTACAAAGAGCCAGAGTTCGTTAGGAGGTACAATGGGATAAGCTGTCCCCGGACTCATCTAAAGTACTACTTCCACAAGATGGCGCACTACTCCGATTACATTCCTCTGCTAATGAACACATTCCAAGAGAGCTTAGTAAGCACCACTCTGGCTTAGTTTATTGAGTTGGATCTTGAGGACTATAATGGCTGGAAAGATCTAGCTGAAGATTTTCTGCATCAATACAAGTTCAACACTGCGACGGCCTCTACTATGGAGGAGTTGCTAAGGACAATAAAGGAGAAGAATGAAGCAATATGTACATATGCCCAAAGGTGGCGAGCTCTGGGCACACAGGTTAAGCCGATGATCCCCGAGGATGAGCTTGTAGACCTTTTTCTGAAGGCCTTAATGGGTCTGCAAAATAAATAAGTCAAAATAAGTGGGTTATAAATGGGTCTATTGTGAACCCATTTGCTACCCACTTAAGGTAAACTACTTAGGAGGCTTCTACCCTTTCTTTTTCTTTGTCTTTTTACTTTCTTTTTATTTTCTTTTTGTTTTTTTTTGTTTTCAACAGAGTTGGCAAGGTGTTGGTCGACCCTTGCTGCAAGCGGCCTTACTAGCAATTGGGCCCTCTCAAACTCCAGCGATGCTCGGCCTCTGATGCCTCGCCAGTATCTGTCATTTGCTTGCATCTCCTCTCTTCAACCATCATCGCAAGCTCTCTCAGTTTCATAATCCTTTTTACAAGAGTCTCGAGCAAATCGATAAATAGATAGTTCAATGAGGTGACGTCCAAAGGCTTAGTCATGAAATTCTCGAAGATTCGATATCCACATTCGGATTTTAATTTCTGGTAAAACTCGATCGAAATCATCATTCATTACATCCCGAGAAATTTAGGATGTCACATGACAATTTTGCCTCTTATAAACAAATCGTTCTAAAAAATCCAAAAAATTCCAAAGAATCTCGAAAATAAGGAAATATTGGCCAATCTTATTTCTGATGATTTGGGTTGCTAATCCCTTTAAAATTGACAATTTTTTCCCTTTGCGTAAATTATATCCTAAAATGATGATTTTGTCCCTAAAAGGCAAATCGCCTCCAAATCATCCTAAACTCTTTCTAAACCTCCAATCACCTCTTCTTTAAGCCATTAGGTCTATACTAGAGATACGATATATTAATTTCATGCTTTTTATTGGCACATCATTGGATTCTTGGTTGCGCACCTATCTTTACTGATTGTAATTGATAGAGTAAATATTCTGGTCTACATGAAATCCTAGATTTTAGGACTTCCTCACTCCGATCTATCTACATGAAAATCATAGTTAGGAAATCACTCAATTTATATTCCAAAAGGGCGTCAATGGCAACACTGGCGCAATCAAGTCCCTAATCCCAAATCTTTGGATCTGTTAGAGTTGTATGGCTTCTCCTATCACCCGATAAGGTTTCCAATCTATCTTCTCCAAAGATCGATGGTGAATCCAAAAGCATGTATACCTATGCACATGTCACTAGACCACACCTAAGTTCGAAACACGATTCTCAAATCCCATTGTCACGTGAGATGAGGACTTGGGAGAGTCCAAGTCAATTTTGCAGACCGTATTGGATCTGTAGAATTTCGACAATCACCCCTAAACTCCTTTGTTCCACTCCAAAGGGTCGCAACAGACTTGACAACCCCGTTGAGGACTTGGTTCTTAAACCTTTAAAGTACTTGAGTCGATTAAAAAGTTATGTGATTTTTTTGATTTTTTTGTAGATATTATTGAAGATGAGGTACATACTCTAACTATTGGTTATACCGCCGCAGATGACGCAAATCTGTAAATATTTTCAAAAATCATGTAAATTCATAATTTTTTTAACCATATTTTCGAAAAAAAAAGCCCTCGTGCAGGGATACCGCTTCATTCCCACCTCTAGTGTTGATTTTGAAGACTTCCCCACATATTTGGTTTTGGACATACTCGTCACCAGAGACGAAGGGGCCCGTCCCCTTCCTGTCATAAAGAGTTAGCATTGAGGTCAGAAGAGTGAATATCAATCCAAATGGGGGCAAACGACCTTGTGTTATAGATACCTTTCTTCCTCAAATTGCGGATCCCATGCACTAAATAATTTGTCCTTTCTCATGCTTCAGCCTTCTCCTTATCTGCTTCGACTTTCTTTACACCTGCAACACATTACAAACAAAAGGAGAAACAAAGAAAGAAGAAAAGCTCGTGTTATTTTTATGAAAAATGGAATAAATGCTTGGCAAATAATTATTCAAAATCTTCTAAGTAACGAGGACCCATAAAACCCTAAAATTAAGGTCATATCCTTACATTTGCAAACTCCCCAACAGTGATTGAGAGACCAATGAAAATTTATTTTCTTTCTCTCAAAATGAACTGCTTGATCCTCGCCTACCCATTACGAATTTAGCGATATTCGACATAGATTCAATTCGTGTATAAGCTAAAATCTCTTGGTCGTGCCTATAAAAATGATATGAATCATCTTCATTTGAAAGAGGGTATTTGGTCATCTATAATTCCATTTGATATGAAAGTGACCAAGGTGAACACCATCACAACCTTGGACCCTCTTTCATGTGATGTCTCTTAGTTCTAGCAGAATCAATTAGTCAATACCTTAAAAATTAATAAAAAATTTATCAAAATTTATAAAATTAAAAAATCAACTTTAAAAGCCTTGGCCAAGCCTAAAGAATCAATTTTGAACAAAAAATATATTTTGGTATTTTCCATTTTTAATATTTTCATATATTAGGAAAATACCCAAAAAATATAAAAAAAAATAGATTTTGTAGCTGAAAAAATATGGAAAAATATCTAATATATTTTTTAAAAATCCTATTCTTGTTGGACCATTTAAATTTGAAAAATCCAATTCGAAATTATACATTCCTTCACATATGTAATTTCGAATGGGGCTTAAAAAATACAATTTGAGTCATCTTATTTTCATTTTTCACTTCTTATGAGTTGTGACATTTCCCTCTAATAGCTAAATTTGCATCTTCACCCAATTATACGAAGAATTGCTCAATTTTGACAAGTGGAGCTTAATTGAAGTTTTACTTTGCAAATTAGTTCCCAAATCACCAAAAATGAAATTAAAATTTTTCAAGGGATGCCCATGAAAATAATAAAAAAAAACCTCTACCCTATATTTTTCACCCTTGCAAATCCATTGGTGGGCTTGGTTTGGTTTGATTTGGTCATTAGGGTCTTGAATTTCTCAAAATTCATATTCGGGTAAAACCCAAAATTTGAGGTTTTTGTGCAATTTTCAAGTTCATTTTTCAAAAAAAAAAAATACACATTTTTAGACGCAAACCATGATGGGAAAGTCAATGTCGGCCTAATTTGGCCTTTTTGCAGGCCAATTTGGGCCCTCTTCATGCAGTCGGGTTTGTTGGATTGGGCGGACCCGACCCGGCGGCCCGGAACTATTTATCATCTTCCTTCTTTTGCACTAGCAGAGCAAAGGTGCACGGTCCTTTTTTTTTTTTCCCTTCTCCATTCCTCGGCTCAGGCCCGAACGATGTGACGTCCCTCCACATCATGGAATCTCCCCTTTGTCATCTTCTACGCATGGCTGGACGTATGGAACGGGGGCGCGCATTCGTTATTCGGATGAAGGAGGGAGCAAAGGCCGTTGAGGAGAGTGAGCTGGCGAGGTTGGCCGAGGAGAGAGGAGGGTGCACGCAAAATTTGGGACAACCTAACAATTGCTACACCAAATACCATGTGGATAGGATCCATGAGAAGCGAGAATTCGATGAACATTTCAAGGCTTTACGCGAGACCAAGAGGCAAACCCGCAACCTGCAAGCTAGAGAAAGATGCGCTCGATTGAAGAGGGAACGCCTGGCTAAGGAGAATTGACTGATGATAGCACCTTGGGAGAAGGGGCATCGTCCCGCCATCAAAAACCCCCCAAAGCTCATAACCCTGAAGAAGAAACCTAAGACTAAAGAAGTCGTTGGGGTGTTATTTTGTGGTGAGAGATACGTGCAGGTGGGACCGCGGATCACAAGGGCCATGTTGAGCTAAGAGCTCGAGGCATAGGGACTAAACCCATAGGGGTTTTCCTAGGTAGATGTGGTTACATTCCATTTGATCCCTTATTTCCTTTTAAAGCTTATGTATAGGGTTTCCCCTATTCGGATCTCCTCTTTTATCCTATCCCTTAGACTTTTATGTATTAAGGATCTATCTTAGCTATATGTTTTTCTTGGTTTAGTTTGTCTTTTTCGCATTTTCATCAATGGAATGTGACATCGGCATTTCTTTTAATCACCAGAGTGACCTTGGTCAATTGCATATCTCATTCAAGTGAAATTCCAGTTAGATCTCTTATTTAGTCATCTTGATCCTAAATAAGAAAATCTAACTCTTATTTCGCCAAAAGAGGTATGAAATTGAATCAGTTCATGCATACATGACATTTGCATTGTGCATTTTAAAGTAATTCATGGTAATTAATTTTGAAACTTCATTTGTATATTATAGACTCGATGAGGAAGAATGACATCACGGTGATCGCCATCCCTAGTGGTAAGCTCCTAGCTTGGTGGGACGGCCTTAATGAAGCAAATCAGTCATTCGTCAAGAAGAAACTGGGATATCTGATGGATCTGTTACAAGTACAGTGCCAAGTCAGTCTTATCCAAGCCCTGGCCCATTTTTGGAATCCCAACACCGTCACTTTCAATATACAAGGGTTGGAATTCGCACGAACACTAGAGGAGTATAGTGCTGCCATCGGAGCTAGGTTCACTAATCCTCGCCTCGTACAGCCACCTATAGGACCCAACCCTCATAGTGCCCTAGCTGAGTTCCTCGACACTAACCTCTCTGAGATTTTACCCATCCTAAAGAGCAATTCAGGTAGGTTTCCATTATCTTTTCTCATAGAGAGATTCTCTCTCCTTCCTGTACACAAGGGAACCAAATCTGGTAGAGTTTTCGTCCTAGCCTTCTTCAGTTTTGTCTTGTTCCCTATTTCCCCTACTACTTTTGACCCTTCAATGTCTATAGTCGCTAGGCAAGTTTGTTGTGGTTGGGACTATTCTAATATGATTCTGGCCGAGACTATCATTTCTCTAAACCGTTTTATAGCCCGGGGCAAGGGCATCCTCCGAGCCTCATCTGGACTCCTCTATATGTGGTTCACATCCCACATTAAGGACTTCCACCTTCGAATGGGCCTCCATGAGATTAATCAATACACTCACCTGTTGACACCTGATTTTTAATCACATTTTCTTTTTAAAATTAATAGAAAATCCATAAAAATTCATAAAAATGAAAAATCAACTTTGGGGACCTTGGCCAAGCCTAGGGAACCAATTTTGACAAAAAAAAATGATTTTCCATATTTTTAGTATTTTTCAGCATTTTTATTTTCGAAAATTAATAGAAAATTCATAAAAATGAGAAAATTACAAAATCAACTTTGGAAGCCCTTGACCAAGCTTGGGCAACCATTTTTGAGTAAAAAATAATTTTTCATATTTTTTTATTTTTTTAAATATATTTTTTTAGAAATTAGGAAAATATTTAATAAATAATAGCATTTGAGGCCACAAAAACACATAAAAATAGTCAACATTTTTCTTTTAAATCCATTTTCATGTTGGCCATCGTAAATTTAAAAAATCCAATTCGAGGTCGTGTATTCCTTCACGAGCATAATCTCGAATCGTGCCTAAAAAAATTCAATTTGAATAAATTTATTTTCATTTTTCACTTTTAGGAGTTGTGACATTGTTCTCTAATATTCCAAAGTTTCATTTTGGCCCAATTATACCTAGAATGACTCAATTTTGCAAAAGGATTTTAATTAAATTCTGCATTATTTTGATCGGCAAGAAATGAGCTTAAATTTGACATGCGGTGAATTTTGACTAAGCATATGGGAGGTGTGTCAAAAATTGTGAGGAGATTTGGACTTAAAGAAATATATTTTTTTCAGGGACTAAATTGTAAATACTTAAAATTCAGGGACTAGAGTGCAAATACCTAACTCTTGAAGGATTATTTTGTAAATAACAAAAAGAAGAGTTAGTGGAGAAATTAGAATAGAGAATGGAAGATGGAGAAGAGAAGATGGAGAAGAGGAGATGATAATGGGAAGATGGAGAAGAGGAGATGAAGATGGGAAGATGGAGAAGAGGAGATGGAGAAGAGAAGATAAAGAAAATAAGATGAGAATAGAGAAGGGAAGATGGAGATAAAGAAGAGTTAGTAGAATGGGAGATAGATATGGAGAAGGGAAGATGAAAATGAAGAAGAGTTAGTGGAGAAATTAGAATGTGAGATAGAGATAGAGAAAGGAAGATGAAAATGAAGAAGAGTTAGTGGAGGAATTAGAATGGGAGATAGAGTTAGTGGAAAAATTAGAATGGGAGATGGATTAATAGACTATAAAAGGAGAAAGAAGTGAGTTTGGGAGGAGAATTTTTTGGGAGAGAAAATTTTGGATGCTTGAGAGGGTTTTTGGAGATTGAAGAAAAATTTGAGAGAAAGAAAATACCAAAAAGAGAGAGAGAGTTTTGAAGATAATGGGAGTTTAAAGCTATGGGGTTATCATCACCAATTTCTTGATCGGTCAACATAAATCAAGAATTCATCTCAGATTTGAAGCTAAGTGTCCCTCTACTCTCTCTGATTTTTTTTTAGTATAAACTAGCTCAAATTTTCTACTCTCCTCTCTTTCCCTATATTTTGTGTCAGGCGAAGGATTACCCTATATCAACGGTAAAATCCATGGAGGTGTAAAGTTGGCCTAAACAAGTTCCAAGGTGTCCACCAAATTCTCAGCCGACCCGTCGAAGGATTTTGATTAGAATTGTCGAATCAATTCATTGTATCTATTTTAAGAAATTCAAACCCCAGAATGGAGAGGGCAAAGCCCATCCGCATTTATTTTCTGCAATTTAAATTTCTGCATCTCAAACCCCAAAGGGAAGAGCCAAGCCAATGCTAGGCCGCCCATTGGAGGTTTTTACTTACTGTCATTTAAATTTCAGTGTACCATTAAATCCCAAAGGGAAGAGCCAAGCCAATGCTAGGCCACCCATTGGAGGTTTTTACTTCATGTAATTTAATTCCAGTACCATTAAACCCCAAAGGGAAGAGCCAAGCCAATGCTAGGCCGCCCATTGGAGGTCTTTATTTACTGTCATTAACTTCCTGCCGTGTAATTTTTGAATTATCGGACCCCAAAATGAGTAGGCTGTAACATTGCACAGAAGTTGTTAACACACTCGCTCTTGCGGCTTTAGGGAATTTTAACACTTCGAAAATACCAAAAAATATCATTCATGTGCATTTCACATAGTGTAGATCATGCCCATTTTGCCATGTCGCATATGCATTCATATTGTCGTTGATTCACGCGTATTCATTTCAGAAAAATCATAAAAACCTCAAGAATTAGGAAACGGACCATTTCGACTGGTCAATCCTATTTTTGATGATTTTCCGTCCTGAAATTTTCAAAATGACGATTTTTCCTCTCATAGGCAAATTATCTTGAAAAATTTCAGAAAAATCATAAAAACATCAAGAATTAGGAAACGGGCCATTTCGACTGGCCAATCCTATTTTTTGATGATTTTTCGTCCTGATATTTTTAAAATGACGATTTTGCCCCTCATAGGCAAATTATCTTGAAAAATTTCAGAAAACTCAGAAAAATCTCAAGAATCAGGAAACGGGCCATTTCGACTGGCCAATCTTATTTTTGGATGTTTTTTCTTTTGTATTTTCAAAATGACAATTTTGCCCCCCTTGTGGGCAAATTGTCTCGAAAAATTTCGAAAAATTTTCAGAAATTGTGGGAAATAAGAAATGACCACATTCAATAGGTTTGACTCGCTTTCATCTCCCGATCCTTGAAAAATGACCATTTTACCCTTATGATCAGTTTGATCCAAACTTTTCTCAATCATCCCAAATGATTTTTCATGAAATTGGTACCGAAAGGGCGTTAGAGTAATCTAACGTAACCAAGTCCCCGAACTCATTTTCTCTAGTTCGCAGAAATAAATTAGTTCTCCCGCTAATTTATTTAGGTTTCTAATCGACCTACCAAGACCGATTAGTGGCGACTCCAAATTTTAAAACCATTTGAACAAAAAAAAAAAACCAAAGTCGCGATTCGGTAGGGCTTGGGAGAGCTCGAACTAGGTTAATTAATTTAATCAATTAATCTGGTAATCCATTAACTTAAAAAATGAATTTTAGGTCGCGACAGCTTGGCGACTCCGCTGGGGACTCGTTCTTAATTTTTGAAAAACTTAAGAACTCAGAGGACTTAGGCCAGAAAAAGTTCATGAAAACTCATTTGGTCTGAATTGGGTGAATTCTAATCTTTAGGTGTTAAATGGTCTTACAGGAAGGGAGTTATAAGGGGTGAAGTGTTTGCCTAACCCTTTGTTTTGCAGGTTGGTGTTGGAATTGTTTGTTTAATTTCGCACATTTTTGAAGTGGTGTTTGTATATTAATTGTTGTGCATGATTAATTGTTTTAGCACTACATCACACACGTCCTGTGGCCGGACCTGGGCCACTAGTTTTAGGATGGTATTGTGATTTGGTTTTAGCGTTCGGCGTGAGATCACGTCGAAAGTTAGCCCAGATTCAATCCCGAACCTCTTTTCAAAAATGAATTTAAAAGTTAGGCCTCAGGCTTGGTAAGATTACCAAAGCAGTGGTTTTAATTTTTAGCTCGAGCAGCCGAAGTGGTGAGACCCGGCTAATCCTGATTAAGTCGTAGGGGTCACGGCTAATCTTGATTATGTGCGCGAGATTGTCGCCTTGCCGTAAGTCTTTCGCTTCAATTTGTCAGCCTTTAGAGTAGATAGGCTAAGATTTAAACCCACGATTCATGTGCGTGTCTATGTGACTTACATGGTATTTTTCACGGTGAAAGTAAGTTTTCTAACTTCATCTTATATTTATTTTTGGTCGGTCCATGTTAGGTGTCGGTTAGATTTTGAATTTAATATCATCGTCATTTTCAAAAGAAATTAAAAATTAAATTGCTGTCCTATTTTTCAAAAATGAATGCGAAAAATCCTTTTAAGGAATTTTATTGATTAATAAAGAATTTTGCCACATTTTTCCTACTTCAAGTCAGACTTTCTTGATAAATTTACCCCTGAAAATTCATTCTAGTAAAAAAAAAAGAATAAAAAGAAAAATCGCTTCCGGAAATTTGTTAAATACCAAAGGATTTTATCACATTCTTGCTAAGCTGTTAACCTGCAAGAAACCCTTTTTGAGAAATTCACTTATATTTTTCTAAGGAAATTTCCTCTAATTTCTCATAAAATTGAAAAATAAAATTGGACTTATCTAAGTGTCATGGACCGACCTCTCTTGGATCACATTCTCATTATTTTCTCTACTTTTGCAGGGAATTATAGGTACCCCAGGCGGGAGCAACATCAAGTTCGGTAATACGCTAGAAATGATCTTGAAAAATACGAAAGAATCAGAAATTGTCGACGCCTTAACCAACGACCCTGGGGGCAAGCGAAGAGAGTGGACCTCCCAGAAACAGAATCTGCCAATCAGTCGACGCGTATACGCTGTGTATTTTGACGGGGCAGTAAATGTATTAGAATCGAACATGGGGGCATTTTTAATGTATTGGAGGGATTCCTGCATTTCTGTTGGAAAAACACGGATTGTATAATCAGAGCCCATGAAACAAGTGTATTAACCCGATCTTGCAGCACCTTTCTGATTAAATCAACCAAAGGCCAGCCTTAAAATTTCCTCGGATCCGAATCACGTGAAGGACTTTGGGGGACCGGTGTATTATTATTGAACGTGGCTCACCGGCATTTCTGCCGACACGAGCCAGTAGGCGCCAAAAGAGATAAGTGCGAGTGAAGTGGGGCACGCAACAGGTCGCCGGATTATTTATTGGCGCACTGATCGAGTGGTTACAGCTTTTCTATTTTTGCATGATTAAACGCGGGTCTCTAGGCGGCTAGTGGGGGTCCGCTGTCGAAAGCTTCTCTAATATTCTCGAGATCATCGTCTGCAGCAGCAAGCAAGAACATCAAGGAGAACGTCAAACCTTAGCATTTCCAGTGCCTTAAACCATTCTATCATGCTATACGGAAAAGGAGATGGCAGAAGATTAAAGTACAAAGACGTGAAACATTCCCTTCATTTCACATATTACAACAACTCACTGAGGAGGAAAGGTAAAGCCGAACTGAGCCCTGATAAGCATTACAAAAGAGTTCAACTGACTCTCCATGAAATTAATGCTCTGCCTACACTGAGCGACCTGGGATTCGAGATCTGCGAGCTTGAAGAACAAATGGGTACATTTCTCTTTGTGCCTAGCTGCATTCATCTCATGGTGTTCGGCGGCGAGTTTCAAGTTGTTGATCAGGTCCCTCTCGAAAGCTATATCCGCTGTTAGATCGTCAAGCCTATCCTCCAGCCACTTGCATCTGAACTTCATCACAATATCGCTTGGATCATGCTCAAAGTATGTCTGGTTTAAAGCTAGACGCTCCACCAGCTTCTCTCTCTCATGAACCAGCAGTGAGACCCGTTCATCAGCAGACTTGATGGTCTTCTTGTACCGGGTAACCGAGTGTTCTGTAAACGCCAAGCATTCTGATCGGTCCTGATAGCGAGCGTTCACGATGCGGGATAAGGTGACCGTTTCCTGGGTGTTTCGGCAAGACTCCAGAAAATTGATGAAGACGTGAGGGAACGCCCTGTATTCCCTCTCCAAGTTGGTGCCCACAACGGATGAAGCATTTATCTCCCCGAACAAACCGAGGATTTCAGCTTCGACACTCGGATGATGGGCTATGTAAACATAGCCTCGACCAAGAAGGTGGTAAAGTCTTTCCCATTTGAATGTAACTTCAGCCGGGAAGATGTGCGAAGGAAAACTGGCCATTATCAAGATAGAGGAGAGAATCAAGACCGATAAGCAGAAGGCGAAAGTACTGAAGAAGAGAATCAGAGTAGGCTAGTGGGATGCAAAGACGATGATCCGCTTCACGTTAAATATCAACCCCACAGTGGCAGTATCTATTAGTCAAATTTTCTTATCTGCCATTCTCTTCCGGCGTCACCCCCCGTTGGCTCGAATCCCGTCAAGCGGCGACCTCGAGCCAAGCAAATCCGACATCCCTGCAAAAAAGTTTGACGAGACCCCGCCACTTTGAAAAAGAAAGAACGAAAAGACGAGCTGAGTGGGAAGCAAAGAAATTATCGGCAGGAAGAGAGATACGACTCGTCTTTATTGGAGGACTCGCCAACGAATCGACGGTGGAGATAACGACAAAGGCCACCCCTACCACTATGAAAAAGACGAAGGAAAACAAACCGTGCAGGAGACACGGTAAAAGGGTGAGAAAGACAGAAATCTTGGAAGGAGCGATACGATTTTTGAATCTGCGCCTAGGTTTTAAAGGAGACGTCTTCCTCGAAGCCTTCATCCATGCTCAGAAGAGAATTTCAAACATATACGGTCGTTCAGAAAAATTCTGAGAGAGTAAAGATACAAGGGAAAGTAAAAAATCTTGAGAGACCCTTAAGCAGTCAAGGATGTCTCAACCCAACAATCTCGAGAACTATCGCTACTTGCTGAACATGGGAGAAGCAGAGTTCGACGCCATGTTTGGGATTCATACCATGGAGCCTGGCCCTTCCGCTGATGACGGCTAAGATCTCGATAACGATACAGACAACAACAACCAGGGTCAAAGGAAGCGTCGTCGGCGTCACACGGAGTCTCAGATTCAAAAGCTTGAAGATTTCTTCAAAAGGTACCCTATGCCGGACGACAAACAAAGAAGAAAAATAAGCCAAGAAACAGGGTTGGACCTTTTGCAAATCAAGTTTTGGTTTCAAAACAGGCGAACCCGAGTAAGGGCTCAACACGAGCGCAGTGAAATTGAGTTTCTGAAAGCTGAAAATGAAAAGCTCCGAGCAGAGAATAAGAGGTATAAGGAAGCTTTCGACTCCACCACTTGCCCCAACTGTCATAGCCTCCTCGCGCTCGATGAAAGACAGTACCTGAAGATTGAGAACGCCCGTTTAAAAGGTGAGTTAGATAAGTTCATAACAGGATCGAGTTCTGTTGGAGCAGGGTACAAAAAGACCAATCCTACTGGATCAGCGTCGATACCTCCTGAGAAAGAGGGGACGGATCACCACCAAGCAGACGTTGACGATGATTTTTTAGCCATGATCGACCAGTTTGACGTCGGTGGAGTATCGGGGCTGTGATGCGCATGCTCAGCTAGTGACTACCGGACCTTCAACATGGCCGATGCGTACCTGATTCGGAATGAAGCTTGCTGACGACTGGAGAGCCTGTAGAGGAAGAAGAAAAATTAATCCCGAATAGTTGCATATGTTTATCTTGAATGGGATATTTTCTGCTTTTATGAATATCTGGAAGTAATGCAAAAGCAAGAAGTAATCATTTCCATTTCCCCCGTTAAACGCTCGAGTCCGCCACCGCACCAAATTCGTGGCGAATTAATCGGGAGTAAAAATCCGTATGAACTTGAAGGGTAAATCCGTATCGTTTCAATTTACCCCCAATCGTTCTAGTTTTAAATTAGACCCCTTTTATTTTCAGGAATTCGCAAAACAGCCCGAGAATACAGTCGTACCCAAATACGAAATTCTCTGGTTGAACAAAATTATGGGGCAAATTGATTTGCAGGCATCACCTCTGGATGGATGACTTCAAACAAGAAAGAGGCGAACAAAAGACGCGAACAGCCTCAGAGATGGGTAGTTTTGTATCGTTTCAATTTACCTCTGGTCATCTCGAATTCTGAATTATATTATTCTATCTTAACAGGGATTGTAAATTGCCTTGAAAAGAATCGAGACATGGAATTGCAAGACCACGTCATCTCGAAGATCAACCTTTAAAGTCGGACCTCCAAGAATGCCTACGGTCTTGTGGACCGGATGGCATGGGGGATGACAGTGGTCCGAAATATCCCGAGTTCGATCCCCAAGGATGGGGAATGTTGTAAGTATTGTAAATAAATAAAACAACTTTTTGCGCATTTCTTTTTGCAGAAAGAAACGGGAATACTCAACGAGCAATACCAAGGTCAGTATTTTGTCATGAGCTTAGCCTAATGTTGAGGTATCCAGCCAAAGCCAAAGGAAACTCAATCCAGTGAACTTGATGAAGGGGTCACGCAAAACATTCAAGATGAAGGATAAACTAGTATCGTATCCAATTCATCATTTCTAATACTGGCTAACGCGTCTTCTCCTCCATTGTTTGACAGGAAATGTCTAACTTGACATACCCACGGAGAAAATCCCGAGTGGTAAAACTGGTAAAGGAGTTGCGCGAAGCACTCAAGGGTAACTCAGTATCGTGTCCAGTTCATCATTTCTGATATAGACTAACACGTCTCCTTTTCCTTTTTACAGGAAACATTTATACTAACATTTAACAGGTCGAGGAAGACCACACCGAGGGGCAGAATTATGATCATCTGAGGAAATCCTGTCTGATGAAATAGGGGAAATCAATGGCGAACCCTAGATCGAAAAGAGGCAAAACAAGAAACAAGCTACTCCTCGACTCGGGGAATAGGCCCCCAACGTGTTTGATCCGCCCACACAGCCAGGGGCAATTTCCATACTTGTACATTGTATTACCATATTTGCATGATGTTTACACATTCCATGATTTATGCATGACTGTTCTACATGTTCAAATTGTCAATTTTGACTGGGGGTATAAACTGTACACGATGCATTGAATGTACAGAATGGGGCATGACAGGACGATGAAAGGCAAGCCATTTCCACATACGTCTTGTATTTAATTCACAGTGAGTTGAGCGGTAGACAGATTCCGTATTCTCCAAGGCAATGGGTTTTCTCGCAAAAGGTACGATAGTCGAAGTGAAGGAGGCATTCATTCTCCATTCCAAACACTTCAGGCAACCATTGACAACCCATTTGAACGGTGATTTCATTTCATAACCCTGTCAAGAACCACCCTACACTGGGGCAAAACAGAGGTAATTCCAACAATATCAGGAGATAAAAGGTTAGAAATTCTCTTGCTTGGACTAACATCAATCTTCGAGTGTTTCTTTGCATGATACTCGAATTTTAATTCAAGTGCTTTAGGATGACGAAGAGCATTTATTTTCTCTATCCTACACACTCATCCTTTGCATAACCCAATTGAGCCTGCAAATTCATTTCTCAAGCCCATGTTGGTGATCCTTGCTCGTTTCAAGATAACGACGACACCGTCTCCCAAGGAGCAAAATTGAAGAAATTGGGCCAATAAAGAATTCTCGAATTAGCCCATTTCATATGCTAGACTTTCATGTAATGTCTAGTATCATTTGTTGAAAATTATCTCGTTGCTAAAATTCAAAATCACAAGATTGTTAAACAAAAGAAAAAGAAAAACAAGTGTAGCCTAAAGAAAATGGGCCTGCTTCCAAACAAAAGGGAGTCGGGAGTAAGAAAAGCAAGGGCTACTCCAAAGAATCCCGGGCAGAAAGAGCAAAGTGCCTATCAAAAGCAAGGCCAATGCCCATATATCTGTAATGAACTTCTGACTTCGAACATACATTTTGAGAATTCCCGAAAAAGGATCCCCAAAGAAGTCAATTTGCAAAGTGTAAAAGAACTACCACCCCTCAGCCAATGGTGGTATTCATTGAAGACAAATTCCGGAAGGTCAAAGATTGATGACAAGACTGCAATGATCACCAACACCAAGCCCTTCTCATATATTTTTCTGAGCCAAAACGAGCCCTTCATTTCTCAGACCCAAATCCCGACCTACGTTACGACCCTTGAAAGTCTCTTCTGATTAGAGCACTTGAATTAATGTAAGAGTTGAATGACTTTAAGCATCGCTCGAAGAAGTTCGAGCAAGATTATTTCTCTCTCATTTTGCAGGGGTTCTTGACTTGTAAACCCGGAGCAGATGATGAAGACTTTTTTTTGTCAATGGCCTTGACTCGAAATGAGTCCCCTTTGATAAGTCTTTGACCCAGCCCACATTACGGTCCTAATCAAGACCTCCAGATCGGCTTGACCGTATCAATTGCGAGATTACTCAGACCCTCGTTGAATACGATGATGGTAAGGTTGAGTGATTTCTTTTCAAATCCTGCAATCAGGATAAACAAGCCTTTCTCGAGAGTGAGAGAAAGCCCTTTCGGACTGAAGTCCCCATTCAGGTTGCATTCGAGGTATTCATGACACGATAACCTCCCTGGACAGAATTGGAAATGCAAACTCGACAGAATAGTCATGCATGATCCACATTATGAGCATACACATACGGTTTTAATCATTGCAAACTCAACTGATTGGTTTTGCATGAACCGATGAACTCATTGATAAAAATGCTTGCACATGTTACCTCTGACACTGTCTGATAGGTAGTACATTCCTGATAGTCGAGTTACCCTCCGAGGTCTCGAAATTCATCCAAGGGCTATTGAACAGACAAGCCCTGTTGGCTAATGCTCGCCAAGCATTTTCAGGTGAGTATATCGTCAACCTGAACCTTTCAATTCTGATGATTGTCTGGGTGCTCAAATCCATTGCAGCACATAAGGTCGTTCAGTGAGCAAGCAGGCATGATACAATCAGTCTGTCTATACCTCGATCATTAACTCAGAAGATCCAGGTAAGTCTTCTGAACCCTTGCGACTCATGATCAACATGCGCTCATGAAGTCTTCATCAGCTCACGATTGATATAATCTCATGTTCTCAAGCTTTATCAAATCATGATTGACCAACTCTCGTGATCTTGATCTCAACATGCCTCGCTTGCACCAAAAATGCAGCACGGCCTCCTATCTTCGAAGACTTTACATGCACCAGAAGGCGGTACAGCTTCATTTCTCAAAGACCTCATCTGCGCAAGAAAGCAATACGGCCTCAACTTCAAGTGAAAATGCCATCTCTGGAACCTTCCATCGGAAACCCCGATACGGAGTGGTCCATTTTCAAGTCCTGAAAAGCAGGCACCAATCAGGCGAAATGCCATCTCTAGAACCCTTCCATCGGAAACACCGATACGGAATGGTCCATTTTCAAGTCCTCAAAAGCAGGCACCAATCAGGCGAAATGCCATCTCTGGAGCCCTTCCATTGGAAACCCCAATACGGAACGGTCCATTTTCAAAAGTCCTGAGTTGCAGGCACCACATGAACGAGCCCTTTTTGTAGGGTATGTGTATCTCTAGAGCCCTTCCATTGGAAACCCCAATACGGAATGGTCCGTTTTCAAAAGTCCTTCCTACAGGCACCCAAAGTCCTTCTTACAGGCACCAAGTCCTTCTTACAGGCACCCAAAAGTCCTTCTTACAAGCAATTAAAAGTCCTTCTTACAGGCAACCAAAAGTCCTTCTTACAGGCACCAAAAGTCCTTCTTACAGGCACACCAAAAGTCCTTCTTACAGGTTAAATCTTATTTCAATCAGTAGAATCCTTTCACTAGGAATCTACCATGGGGTGACCTACCATACGGGTCGAATTTCAATTAAAGTAGAATCCTTTCATTAGGAATCTACCATGGGGTGGCCTACCATACAGGTCAAATTTCAGTCAAAATTTAATCAGTAGAATCCTTTCATTAGGAATCTACCATGGGATGACCTACCATACGGGTCCAACTTCAACCACCCTAAGGTTTTCTCATAACGAATCCTTAGGTTCTCATTCCACTGGCGGTAGAGCATTCATGTTAGGCAATCGCCACACAACGGGCAGGTAAGTGCCAGGTAAACTCTCATATTTGTCTCTCCCTTACTGCATGAAAGCCTCCTCAAACTGGGTCTGAATCAGAGCTTACATCGGGAGTATTAGAGATCATATGTCACGACTCTTTTTATTTCTTAGGTCGAGTCGATTAGGATTCAGGTGTCACCTCGTCTTTGAAATGAACCTCTACCGAGCTTCCTTTCAAAGAGGGGCAGCTGTTGACACCTGATTTTTAATCACATTTTCTTTTTAAAATTAATAGAAAATCCATAAAAATTCATAAAAATGAAAAATCAACTTTGGGGACCTTGGCCAAGCCTAGGGAACCAATTTTGACCAAAAAAAATGATTTTCCATATTTTTAGTATTTTTCAGCATTTTTATTTTCGAAAATTAATAGAAAATCCATAAAAATGAGAAAATTACAAAATCAACTTTGGAAGCCCTTGACCAAGCTTGGGCAACCATTTTTGAGTAAAAAATAATTTTTCATATTTTTTTTATTTTTTTAAATATATTTTTTTAGAAATTAGGAAAATATTTAATAAATAATAGCATTTGAGGCCACAAAAACACATAAAAATAGTCAACATTTTTCTTTTAAATCCATTTTCATGTTGGCCATCGTAAATTTAAAAAATCCAATTCGAGGTCGTGTATTCCTTCACGAGCATAATCTCGAATCGTGCCTAAAAAAATTCAATTTGAATAAATTTATTTTCATTTTTCACTTTTAGGAGTTGTGACATTGTTCTCTAATATTCCAAAGTTTCATTTTGGCCCAATTATACCTAGAATGACTCAATTTTGCAAAAGGATTTTAATTAAATTCTACATTATTTTGATCGGCAAGAAATGAGCTTAAATTTGACATGCGATGAATTTTGACTAAGCATATGGGAGGTGTGTCAAAAATTGTGAGGAGATTTGGACTTAAAGAAATATATTTTTTTCAGGGACTAAATTGTAAATACTTAAAATTCAGGGACTAGAGTGCAAATACCTAACTCTTGAAGGATTATTTTGTAAATAACAAAAAGAAGAGTTAGTGGAGAAATTAGAATAGAGAATGGAAGATGGAGAAGAGAAGATGGAGAAGAGGAGATGATAATGGGAAGATGGAGAAGAGGAGATGAAGATGGGAAGATGGAGAAGAGGAGATGGAGAAGAGAAGATAAAGAAAATAAGATGAGAATAGAGAAGGGAAGATGGAGATGAAGAAGAGTTAGTAGAATGGGAGATAGATATGGAGAAGGGAAGATGAAGATGAAGAAGAGTTAGTGGAGAAATTAGAATGTGAGATAGAGATAGAGAAAGGAAGATGAAAATGAAGAAGAGTTAGTGGAGGAATTAGAATGGGAGATAGAGTTAGTGGAAAAATTAGAATGGGAGATGGATTAATAGACTATAAAAGGAGAAAGAAGTGAGTTTGGGAGGAGAATTTTTTGGGAGAGAAAATTTTGGATGCTTGAGAGGGTTTTTGGAGATTGAAGAAAAATTTGAGAGAAAGAAAATACCAAAAAGAGAGAGAGAGTTTTGAAGATAATGGGAGTTTAAAGCTATGGGGTTATCATCACCAATTTCTTGATCGGTCAACATAAATCAAGAATTCATCTCAGATTTGAAGCTAAGTGTCCCTCTACTCTCTCTGATTTTTTTTTAGTATAAACTAGCTCAAATTTTCTACTCTCCTCTCTTTCCCTATATTTTGTGTCAGGCGAAGGATTACCCTATATCAACGGTAAAATCCATGGAGGTGTAAAGTTGGCCTAAACAAGTTCCAAGGTGTCCACCAAATTCTCAGCCGACCCGTCGAAGGATTTTGATTAGAATTGTCGAATCAATTCATTGTATCTATTTTAAGAAATTCAAACCCCAGAATGGAGAGGGCAAAGCCCATCCGCATTTATTTTCTGCAATTTAAATTTCTGCATCTCAAACCCCAAAGGGAAGAGCCAAGCCAATGCTAGGCCGCCCATTGGAGGTTTTTACTTACTGTCATTTAAATTTCAGTGTACCATTAAATCCCAAAGGGAAGAGCCAAGCCAATGCTAGGCCACCCATTGGAGGTTTTTACTTCATGTAATTTAATTCCAGTACCATTAAACCCCAAAGGGAAGAGCCAAGCCAATGCTAGGCCGCCCATTGGAGGTCTTTATTTACTGTCATTAACTTCCTGCCGTGTAATTTTTGAATTATCGGACCCCAAAATGAGTAGGCTGTAACATTGCACAGAAGTTGTTAACACACTCGCTCTTGCGGCTTTAGGGAATTTTAACACTTCAAAAATACCAAAAAATATCATTCATGTGCATTTCACATAGTGTAGATCATGCCCATTTTGCCATGTCGCATATGCATTCATATTGTCGTTGATTCACGCGTATTCATTTCAGAAAAATCATAAAAACCTCAAGAATTAGGAAACGGACCATTTCGACTGGTCAATCCTATTTTTGATGATTTTCCGTCCTGAAATTTTCAAAATGACGATTTTTCCTCTCATAGGCAAATTGTCTTGAAAAATTTCAGAAAAATCATAAAAACATCAAGAATTAGGAAACGGGCCATTTCGACTGGCCAATCCTATTTTTTGATGATTTTTCGTCCTGATATTTTTAAAATGACGATTTTGCCCCTCATAGGCAAATTATCTTGAAAAATTTCAGAAAACTCAGAAAAATCTCAAGAATCAGGAAACGGGCCATTTCGACTGGCCAATCTTATTTTTGGATGTTTTTTCTTTTGTATTTTCAAAATGACAATTTTGCCCCCCTTGTGGGCAAATTGTCTCGAAAAATTTCGAAAAATTTTCAGAAATTGTGGGAAATAAGAAATGACCACATTCAATAGGTTTGACTCGCTTTCATCTCCCGATCCTTGAAAAATGACCATTTTACCCTTATGATCAGTTTGATCCAAACTTTTCTCAATCATCCCAAATGATTTTTCATGAAATTGGTACCGAAAGGGCGTTAGAGTAATCTAACGTAACCAAGTCCCCGAACTCATTTTCTCTGGTTCGCAGAAATAAATTAGTTCTCCCGCTAATTTATTTAGGTTTCTGATCGACCTACCAAGAACGATTAGTGGCGACTCCAAATTTTAAAACCATTTGAACAAAAAAAAAAACCAAAGTCGCGATTCGGTAGGGCTTGGGAGAGCTCGAACTAGGTTAATTAATTTAATCAATTAATCTGGTAATCCATTAACTTAAAAAATGAATTTTAGGTCGCGACATCACCCACTCAATTCTTTCATTCAAGTGCAATCAAATATCCACAATCGCTCCTTTGTCAAATGGAAGGAATTTCTCGAAATCTTAGAGCCAAAACAACTCCGATGGCGACTTAGGTGGCCAAAACTGTCAAAGGCACGTCTTACTTGTAACAATGGAGATCCCGTTCCACTATTGGGGATTACTGGAGGAACAGCTTACTATCCGCTTCGCATTGTCAGACAATTTGGGGTCCTACAGGAGATCCCTCCCCCATTGAGACCTGGAGTATTCTCATTTGACTTACCACCAGGAGTTCTCTCAGGAAAGGTCATAGAACAATTCCTAGCCAAGGTGGAGTATATCAAGAACAGTCTGAAGGATTCCCCGCTACAAGACATCGAATGGCCCGACTCTTTGGTAGGTGAGATGGAGACCCACAGAGCTTCACGAGAGTACATCCAGTACTTCAAGGCGATCATACGTAGTTTTGTGGAGCCCTCTATGTCGAAATACATAGTTCCACATGTATCAAGAGTAGAGCCACATGTGCCGGAAGACGTTGAATCACCAAATTGCTATGGAGATGGGAAGACTTGTATCTGGGGACCAGATGTTACTAGGAAAGATGAGGTGGCCCAAGACACCAAGCGCCCCAAACTTGGATAGAAGGACCTCGTTAAGTTTAGGATAAATGAGCATTACATTTTGCACTTTTGTTAAATGCTCCATGTGAGCCTCTCTTTGTAAAAGACTCATTTGATTTTTATTAATGCATAGTATGATGTTATCCAGATCCGTCAAAAATTGCCATGGATTATGTTTCTTTTAATAGCATCTTTGCCCTTGGAGAACAATGAAAAAGGACTTGCTGTGCGAGGTTAAGGGTCGCATGGAAATCCTTTTTCTCATTAACCACGAGAAACCATGGAAGTGAAAGGATCCAATCCTTTTCTTCGTAATTTCCACGATTCTAACTTGCCTTTACTCAAAACAGGTACTCGTTAATCACGAAAATGATACGTAGCCAAATTAGAACCCACTGGAGGACAAGAATGGAATAGTAGGAACTAAGCCCTAGGGTGGTCAACCTTGAGATGGAAGTGAATGCAATGGCCATAATGCTGGCTAAAATGAAAGCCATGATGACAGTAGCCCAAGAGAAGAAAACCCAAGCACCTAATTCGCAATAGCCCACTCAATCGTCTTCATCTGGGCCTTTGGGTGTCGCCCAAGCCCAAAGTGAAGTAAACACACTGAGAACCAATCAAATGCCAAGTGTCGAGGTGCCGCCCAAATCTTCACCTGTGGTCATTGACCTGGATGCGAAAAAGAAGGAAAGGTTCACAGGCAATACAAAGGAGGGTGCGAGGAGGCTCGCAAGATTGAGGAATACCTCAGTAGTTAAGGGTATGAGCTGGCCCGTTTTAATAAGATATCTCCCTTCACGAAGGTAGAGGTCCCGCTCGGCTACGAAGAGCCAGAGTTCGTTAAGAGGTACAATGGGATAAGCTGTCCCCGGGCTCATCTAAAGTACTACTTCCACAAGATGGCGCACTACTTCGACTACATTCCTCTGTTAATGAACACATTCCAAGAGAGCTTAGTAAGCACCACTCTGGCTTAGTTTATTGAGTTGGATCTTGAGGACTATAATGGCTGAAAAGATCTAGCTGAAGATTTTCTGCATCAGTACAAGTTCAACACTGCAACGGCCTCTACTAGGGAGGAGTTACTAAGGACAATAAAGGAGAAGAATGAAGCAATATGTACATATGCCCAAAGGTGGCGAGCTCTGGGCACACAGGTTAAGCCGATGATCCCCGAGGATGAGCTTGTAGACCTTTTTCTGAAGGCCTTAATGGGTCTTCAAAATAAATAAGTCAAAATAAGTGGGTTATAAATGGGTCTATTGTGAACCCATTTGCTACCCACTTAAGGTAAACTACTTAGGAGGCTTCTACCCTTTCTTTTGCTTTTCTTTTTACTTTCTTTTTATTTTCTTTTTGTTTTTTTTTTTGTTTACTACAGAGTTGGCAAGGTGTTGGTCGACCCGTGCTGCAATCGGCCTTGCCAGCAATTGGGGCCTCTCAAACTCCGGCGATGCTCGGCCTCTGATGCCTCGCCAGTGTCTGTCATTTGCTTGCATCTCCTCTCTTCAACGATCATCGCAAGCTCTCTCAATTTTCTGGATCCCTGCAACTCTTCCTTGATTTATGGTGAGCTCATGGTAGTTTTTGCGTTTTCCTTTTCAGCTGCATCACCACCGCTGCCGTCCCTTCCTCTGGCACCGCCTTGTACGACCCCACTCCCCTTCCCTAGGACCTCCACCAAAGCTCTCGGCGGGTGCTCCAGGTTGAACCAAAAAGCCTCCAGCCCTACGAATTCCCCGTTCGTACATCAAATTCGTGTGTCAATCCATATTGATGCATAACATCTTCTTCTTTTTTTGTAATTATCAATCGTGTAGATAAACACATAAACAAATCAATGGGCTCGCACATCCCACGAACACAAGCTTGTTCTTTTCTGCAACTTCTGCGAACCCTCTCATAAAGTCCTCCTTTGAGGAGGATGCCCCTACCTCTGCCGCCGCAAAACTGCGTGCCACCACAGCCGCTGTTGGCGGCTATGGAGGCTTCACCGGCTGCCTCCTCCATCTTCTGTGGCAAAACAAGGAGAGGAGCAGGAGTATGAACAGGAGCACAAACAGTGAGCATCCGACCGTGAAGGCAATGATTACTGTTCTGGAGAGTCTATTGCACTTCTTCCGCGGCGATGGAGGGGTCGTCGGCCAAACTTTGCCAGTCTTAGAAGAAAATAAAGAAAAAAATAAAAAATAAAGAAATAAAAATTTTACAAGAAATAAAAATATAAAATATAAAGTACAATAAAAATTGTCCATAATGATTTAGTAATATATATTTTTTTATAAGCATATAAAAAAATAAGTTTTCTTAGATTTGATTAAATTTAGAAGTGTTTTAGTAAGATAGGTAGGGTTGGGTATGGGTTGGGTGTGGGCTAGATCCAGTATGGGTCAAGAAAGTTATACTGTGCATAAATGGGTCGTAAATGGGTTAATGGATCAATTTGGATCGGATTATTTATAACCGATCCAAATCTAACTTGATCCACCCGTTTGACAGGTTTAGTCCATAGCGATTTGAACAATCTTCCCAAGCCCACTTGACAATGGGCATTTTTGTCATTGGCTTTTTTTTGCGGTGAACCTGGGTTTGCGTTCTTTGGCAAATGGGTTTGAAAAGCCCAAGATTTGTGGGCGCAAATGGAGGGGGGAATCCTGACTAGATTGAAAGACAATTCACTTTCTGAGATCTTGATTCTATACCTTGCATTTCTCCACTTGATTTAGAAAAAAATTCCTTTTGAAAGTATCAACAACCCGAATTAATCAACTCCGATCATCATCATCTATCTGATTTCATGTCCACATTTTTCGTCAATTTGTGTCTTTGAATCGCGTCGATGTTAGATCGGCCCCGACCCAATTCACGATCCGCGACCCCGATCTGACCCCCAACACGTCACCAACTCAGTACCCACGAGACCCGTTGCACCTAAGAATGTAGCTAACTTGAGGTGAATGTAGCTAACTTGAGGTAAATGTAGCAACACATTAAGGGTCTTTATGGTAGTTACTCCCCAGGTCCAAAGGTGAATTTATGTAAGGGGGGCCATGGGAGAGGCACCAAAGAGGAAGGCAATGCTTTTTTGTGCAGTGACAGCTATGGGGGATTAGTAATAATTGACATTGCTGCTTGGTGATGATAACAACTGTGTACGCATGCAATGGAATGTAATTTTCAAATATTCATTTTTAAAAAAAAAAATAGGGACGGAGCTGTTCTCCCACCCGCTATTGTTTATTTCGACTGTTAAATTTTTTTATTTAACGGAGCTTTTTTTTTTCCAAAAGAGTTTTTACAAGGATTCTTTCCTGGGACCATTGGAGAGTTTGTCCCGTGTCCGTTGAGATCTGCTCCCCGCCAAAGTTGTCCATATCTCCTTCTTGCCTCTGAAACATGCTTTTGCTTTTTTTCTTCTTTTTCCCTTACGCGTGATATTTACAAAAATGTTTTCATACCTCTTTAAGGAAATTTAAAAAAAAAAAAAAAAGAATCCACGTGCAGCATATGGCCGGCAAATTGCCCTCTTCTAGACAATTTGCAATTTCTCGAAAAATCTAAAAAATATGGGCTGAGCTCACTTTTCCCGGTTGAACACGAAATTAAAGCTGGCCTATGCAAGTGCGTATGTTGTAAGGGCAGATTGTGTTTTCCTTGGAGAAGGTCTTTAATTGACTGAAAATTTCACGATAAAAAGATTATTTTTTTCTGTGAAAATCATTATTGAGAAAAAAGGTTGGTTTTGAGCGTTTGGTGGTTTATGGATATAGTGATTTTCACCCTATTTAAATTTGTTATTTTCAATACGTGGATAACATTTTTTTGTAGATTAATTAGTTTTCTATCATTCAAATGCCGAAAAGTTGAAAGATAATTTTTTCAAAAATAATTTTTCTTTAGACAAATGAGCCCTAATTTAAGTCCAGATGATCTACGTACTTGTAATCCACCAATCCAAAAACCACTCGAGAGAAAATTTCTCTCCAATTAGGGACGGTAAAGAAAGCCTGTTATTATGACGTCTGATAGTGTTGTTGTAATGCTTGTTTTTTCTTTCCTGGTGTGTGACTGGTGATCGTCATTTGCTAATAAAGCCTGGGGCTTTAGTGATCCTCACTCTGTTTTCACCTCGGCCGTCTCATGGGTTGCATAATTCTTGGAGTTTAGGAGATGTGACTTGTATGGCCACTGTCCCTGCGGACATGGAGGTGGAGGCCCATTTCTTGGCGAAAGCGGATGGTGTTGTGGCAGGAGTTGCTCTTGCGGAGATGGTATTCCATGAGGTCGATCCTTCTCTCATGGTACTCTCTCTCTCTCTCTCTCTCTCTCTCTCTCTCTCTCTCTCTCTCTCTCTCTCTCTCTCTCTCTCTCTCTCTCTCTTCACGGAGCTTCTCAATTCTCAATGTTCGACGTATTCTTTGTGTGAAATGGATTGTTCGTGTACAATATGATGCAGATAGACTGGTCTAAGAAGGATGGAGAACATTTAGGTAAGGGTCTTCAGTTTGGAAGAGTTTCTGTTGGATGCATGATATTGATATCAGCATTATATAAGTATCCTGACTTTTAATTTGCACTTCAATTTTAGCAAGTTTGTTCTTCCCATTAAGAGCAGTGGATATGCTGGACAAGCATACGGTGTTGTTGTAGCTAAAAGGGTAGTGCCGAACTTTATGCAAAGAATGAGTGGCGTTGCAACTCTAACTAAGGTACTCTCATCCTTTTGAGGAAGGTAGAAGTGAATGGAATAATGCTTTGGTGTTGCAACAGATCTTTTTGCTGTCCTTGCAAAACATTCTGGAAGTGTAATTTAGGATATGCTCCATTACAGACCTTGAGCTGCTTGTAACCAATTTCTTAGCTATCGCTCTTGTTAAAGGCGACATGAGGTGTGGTTTATTATTTCTGCAGGCAATGGCAGATGCCACACATGCAGCACGCATTCTAGAGCCGAGAAAAACTGCTCCAGTTTTACGTTTGGTGGATGAGTGGCATTGCAACTCTAACTAAGGTACTCTCATCCTCTTGAGGAAGGTAGAACTGAATGGAATAATGCTTTGGTGTTGCAACAGATCTTTTTGCTATCCTTGCAAAACATTCTGGAAGTGTAATTTAGGATACGCTCCATTACAGACCTTGAGCTCTGCTTGTAATCAATTTCTTAGCTGTCGCTGTTGTTAAAGGCGACATGAGGCGTGGTTTATTATTTCTGCAGGCAATGGCAGATGCCACACACCCAGCACGCATTCTAGAGACGAGAAAAACTGCTCCAGTTTTACGTTTGGTGGATAATGGCGGTCTATACGATTTCCTGGACTTACATTTCCTGCTTCATTTGTCTCTCATTCAAGTTTATCAGTTGACGTTGTGATGTATCTTTCTATAGGTTCTCATTGGTGGAGGGAAAAGTCACAGGATGGGTCTATTTGATATGGTTATGATAAAGGACAATCATATATCTATAGCTGGGGGTGTCACAAATGCCATTAGATCTGTTGACATGTATTTGAAATGAAGAAACCTCCAAATGGAGGTCGAGGTACTTGAATTTGGCACTTTACTTTTTCTCCTTATAAATGTTGATTACAGCATGAATTTGGATGTTCACCGACCTCTTGGCCTCACTACCAGTAAAATAAGCTTGCTTTTGCCCTGATCTTTTCAATTTGAAATTT
The DNA here is from genome assembly GCA_016432845.1 of Psidium guajava. NCBI lineage: Eukaryota > Viridiplantae > Streptophyta > Magnoliopsida > Myrtales > Myrtaceae > Psidium > Psidium guajava. The sequence continues at coordinate 17,694,280 of CM028225.1, forward strand.
GTAACTGAGGATGTTGATAGTATCATCATTATCATCTCTCTCTCTCTCTCTCTCACAGGTTGAGACAGGGACACTCGAGGAAGTTAAGGAAGTATTAAACTATGCATCTGAGATCAATACCTCCTTGACTCAGATAATGCTGGATGATATGGTCATATCCTTATCAAATGGTGATGTTGATGTTTCCATGCTTCCAGAGGCCGTGGGATTGATCATGGGGAAGTTTGAGACAGCAGTATGTTTTAGAAATTCTATGCATTGGGTTGTTTAGTTGGGTACTGCGGTTACAGAGTTGTTGTCTCTGCTTTCCATCTTTATTCTGCATCTCTTACAAAAGTGATGTGAAGAAAATTAAGGTACCAGATATTCAACGTGGATGGAAATTGATTGAGTTTGTACATGTGAGATAATCTTAATGACAGTCTTCTTAGGTAGTATTCCCAACTTCTTATTCAGAACAAAACCATGCATTACTGCCTTCTAGTACCCATCAAATCTCTGCCTGCAACTTTGCATTAGGCTTGCATAGATTTCAATGCAGCAATGTTGAATCTCTATGTAAGCTCGCGTGGTCAGGTGAACTCAGCTGAAACTGCTTCTATTTCAAATCAATTCGTTTCTTGGCAAATTTTAGGTGCTCATCTCCCACGGTAGCCACGATAACAGATGATTCTGATGTAGGGTGGCATTCTGAGTGAACTGGTTTAAACCTGACGGTAGTGCTTTGCTATGGCAGGCATCTGGAAATGTGAAACACTACATAAAATTGGACAAACTGGTGTGACATATATCTCGAGGTAATTTGTTTTAGACTCTATTTATGGTCCTCAGCAATTTTTGTTGAACTTGTTTTGATGGATGTTGAATTCTGGCAAAAAATCTCCGTGAATCTGTAGACTGTAGAAGAACATGAACGTGTTCATCTCAAGTGAGTGTGAGGAGTTTTGCCAGTTGAATTAAGTGGATCGCTGTTCCCATTATTTCTTAGTGGTGAAGCAGACGATAGAGAAGAGTCTGAGAGCTTAAATTATGCGGAATCCTTTTGTGCTGTGACGGGGATGCTTTGTTCCCTTGTCAGCAAAGTATTCTTATTTCTTTGTCAAGTAATTGAGAAGCCTGATTTGATCTTCTTCATTCATGGGTTACTATTTTGCCATTTTCGTGTCTTCCAAATGTTCTAGTCTTCTTGTAACTGGGACTCTGGACGGAGAGGATGAGATAGAACTATACTTTCTTTGTTACTGGTTTTGGTAACTCATAAGATCTGTGCTGTGCACCATTCTGGTAATGCTAGTTGTATTGGTTAGAGAGGGCTTATTCTTCTGACAAAGTTAAATCCTGCTATTTGAACTGGTAATATTTCGATTCGCTAACTCTAATGTATGTTGTAATTAGGAATTGGACCAAAGTCATTTAGTTTTCGTATCCCATCTGGCAGCCAGCTATATATGGTTCGTTTTTTACAAGTTTTATGGACAGATGATGTCTTTCTTCCCGGTGAACAAAGTTAGACAAACATGCTGGCATGTGGGATGACTCATGGGCACTAACCTTTCCCCTGGACGACTTTTTTATTTTTGCAGTGGTGCCCTCACGCATTCTGTTAAAGCGCTAGACATCTCCCTGAAGATCGATACGGACTTGACTCTTGAAGTCGGAAAGCATACGAAGAGAGCTGGATTTGTCGCTCTGTTTCTCATTCCTATAAGGAAATTTGCCCAGAATTGGATGATCTTTCTTTTCCATGAGATGTGATGTATTTCCCGACCACCTTTCTTTCGGCTTTTTTCCATTGATGACTGTTAACAAAATTGTCGGGGGCAGAAATCGGTAAGTAGACAGCGAGTGGGGGATGAAATATAAGTTCATCAATCTATCCAAGGAAATGATGTTAATAGTCATTAAACTTTGGATCAATGTTTAATGTCATTTTTAAAATTTTAATTTGTTTAATATATCGTTTGACCTAGTCACAAGATTCAATTTAATTACTAAACTTTCAATTTGTTCAATTTAATCGATTATCTTTTTGATAACAAAGTCAAATCAGTTTTTTGGTACTATTCATAGTTACACTATATGTTACATTTTAGTATACATTTTCAAGTTAATCTTATCTTATAAATCAACGAAAAATATGCTATCATTTATTAACTTTTACCTTTTTGGTTCTTTAAAGTTATTACCATAGTTCCATTTAAGTATATTCCCTTTTTGGGTCTTTAAAGTTATTACGATAGTTCCATTTAAGTATTTTTTTTTTAGCTTCTAATAAAAGTATTATCTCATTTAAGTTGTCTTGGGTTGACATTCGTACTATTTTTAACTTCCTAATTTACAAATTTAATTAAAAAAAAACGCAACACAAAGTCGTGTAATTATAGCTGTCTAATATATTAGGAACAAGATTTAGATTCATAGAAGTATGATTATTATTATTTTTGGACATCCTTATGAAAACACTTATTCTTAAAATAGCAGGAATATTAACTCACTATAACTCTGAATAAGTTTCTATTGTTACTGTTCAGTTATTGAGATTTTTAAGATAAATCTATTTAAATTGGACTATCGTAATGTTTATTGAGATTAAAACGATAAGAAGATATGGATATAGGAAATAGACTGAAATTAAAAATATATATATTCTAAAATCTGGGCAATAATGTAATTATGCAAGCTTATGAACAGTAAAGAATGACTAATATGATTTTGTGAGGGATCGAAATGAACAAATTTAAAGTTTAAAGACCAAACCGAATATTTAGAAATAGTTCGAGAACCGCACGTACAAATGGAAAAAAAAATTCAAGAATGACATTACACATTTGACCAAAATTTAAGGACCATTTGTGTCATTTTCTATATCCAAACTACAAGGGACGGGACTTGTGCCGGCTTCACCTTTTACGGTGTCTCTGGTTTGCCCATTGTGAACTATGCAAGGATTGAAAATGGTGAACTTGGGCAGTGCAGAAGAGTTATTTCAATATTTCCATTATTATTGTTTTTTTCCAGGGAGGTGACTTTTAGTCTTCATTTTTTGTTCTTTTGGGCCCGCAACAGGAGGAGTGGAATTGAACGAATTATTTATTTGAAAATTCTGTGAGTCATCAATCGTGACTTTGCATTTGCAACGGTGGGAATTTCCTTTGATGTAGGCAAACTCTGAGGAAAAATCATCCAATTATTTTTAAAACCTATTATACGAATGTCAATTTAATCCTAAAATGTTCGCTTTCGCCTATTCGACCCTAAACCTTTACACTGTAGTGCTTCGTACCAATTTTCGACGTGGAGGACTACATTCTACATTAGAATTCTCCATAAAGGTTTAGGACCAAATTGAAAAAAGCAAAAAATTTAGGGTTGAATTGGCATTCATACAATAAATTTACAATCGATTGATTGGACAATATCTTCCGATTCTGCTGCTTTGAATTTTGCCACGTGATCACCATTCCTTGATCATGTATGTGCAGGGTTGGAATATAATGTTGTATTCAATTTCTCACCGGTATACCTCGATCTCTAGGTCAAGGAAGAGAAAAGGAGGAGTAAAATGGAATGGTTTCCTCTTTGTAGGCTACTGAACCAATTTCAATTCAAAGGGTTCCACCACCTTTGGCCCTTTTTCTAAGCACGATGTCTTTGCTTCCAAGAGATCGTTGCCGGTCAAACAAGATAACTCAATTTCCGTTTGTTCAAGACAACACATGTCCCTTTGTTTCTATCAACATAATTTCACAATCGGCCCTGTCAAGTCTCTGTGTTGGGGGGTTTTTTTGGAGGGGGGGGGAGAACAGAGAAAAGATAGAGAGTGAATGAGACCAACCAAAGCAACACACACACACACATATATATATGCACACACATGCTTGGAAATTGGATTTTTTTTCTTTATTTTCATTCCATTCGATTCCAAAAGTCCCCTTCAAATTTCAACCACTAAGAAGTTCTAAATAACAAGATCAATCATTAAAACAAATATAGGGGTCATACACTCAAAAAGTAAATTTATGACTTCTTCAAACCAAAATCAGCCGATCACCAAATTCATTTTCATTAATGAGCACACACTAAAATCGTCATCGATTGGTACACCTTTGCCTTTCGGCGGTGCATGCCAAGGTTTAATATCCCTAGCACAATCGCCATGCAGAATAAAAAAGGATAAACGAGCATAGATCCAATAGTAAGAGTGAAACATTTATGAAGCTCCTTCCATCTCCTTTAAAAATGGATTTGTACGCTAACGAAATTTGAGGGAAGTAAAATCCCGAAAATATACACTAAAAAAAATTCCCAAAATGGAAGATAGAAGCTTCAAAATCTAGCCTAGATCGAAAGAAAAAGGCTCTATAAACAGTAGGAAAGCAAGAAAAAGGAATAAAGAACTAAATCAGTTAATGAAGAGGAGAGGAGAGGGAAAGATCTAGTTCAAACCCTCCCCTCTGTAGAGATAGAAGAAGAGAATTGTGTGAAGATGAGAGGGAAAAAAAAAGGTGACTGGCTGCTAGAGAGGTCTCGTTTGCAACACCAATATCTACTGTCTAGATAAAGTTTTAATTTTTTTTTTGCCTAATTTGGATTTCGTTACGGAAGTATTTTAATGTTTTTAATCCTAAGGACTTGAAATTTTCACAATATACAGATCTTGGTACCTAGATGAGAACAAAATGGTATTTTTTTTTTCAAATCGAACTTATTCCTAAACAAATAATTTCTAAGACATTAGCACCGTTGGATCCAAATTTCCCATAAGTTGGCGCTTTACACGTGTTGTTGCCCAAATAGGCAATGAGGATATATAATTTTTTTTTTACTTTAGTATGTTTTTCTTAAAGACAAAGAAAGCCTATCCTAGATAAACCTCTCGGGTGTACGAAATACCTCGTTGAGTTTATAAATCAGGTAGCATGCAAGCTAAAATTCGAGAGACTAACCCGAATTTGCACTTGATAGCGTCAGGAATGTAACTTAGATTTGCGTGCTGACATTCATGCTGGAGTCCATCCCTTAACAAGATGCGCTTTCTTGTTTGTTTAAATTTTTAATTAATATTTATTTATATAATTTTTTTACTAAACTTCGAACACAATCTAAATTGTAGAAGTTACAAAACAATTGGAAGAAAGAATACCGTTAAATCACTATTGGATCGAATCCTCCTATGGTCTTTAATTCAAAGCTCTCGTGATCAAAATCATATACCTTCGTTTGCGAAAAGAAGGAAAGAAAGAATCGATGAAGTGCAAAATGTTTTTTCTCAATAAGTTGCAAAGAAAAAAAAAAGGTTCTATTTGCAATTACAGAGAGTCTTACAAACAGTTTGTATAATTTGTGTTGAGAACTTTAAAGGCGATGTATTGGCAGTGAATCATGTTACTTTTTTGTGAAAAAAAAGAAGAAAAAATGGTTAATTATAGTGCCTTTTTTTTTCGAGGTTTCTGCAACAAGTTATGATAATTCTTATATGTCAATAGGGTGTTTAAGAGTTTTTGAGCACACGAATAATCTTCATTAATGTCACGGTCTTCATGTTTCACAAATATCGATAATTGTTGGACATACACGGGTTGCAGGGGATTCTAAAGCACTAAAACCAGCAGGTTTTATTACCCTAAGAAAGGTTATCCCACAAAATAACCTCAAAAGGCTGGCTCGGCGGATCCATAAGTAAACATATCATTTTATCTAGGGGTTCTAGTAGTTCCTTATTTGATGATCTAGTTTAAGAGGGGCATAGCTTTTGGTTACTCTTTCGAGTAAGGACGAATTTGTGCCTAATACCAATTGAAAGCATGAACTCCTTTGTCCATTTGCTTCTTGACATTTCATGTGCATAATCATATGTACACTTGATGGGTCATGAAAACCTAAAGCGATACTTGTTGATGGAGATTGCATAAACCCGCACATATTTAGTTGGGAAATAACTCAATTAGCTCTAAATCTATTGTGTTCAAGAAAAGGCTTGACCTACTCTGTTCATATTTCTATACTTAGAATAGTAAAAAAATATCAATTCTGTCTTAAATTTTTAATTTTGTCAATTCAATCTTAAACTTTGCGCAAAATTCCAATGGAGTCATTCCGATCAATTTTCACTGAAAATCATTGACTTTGGTTTAGTCATTGCTAGCCGTCTTACATGGCACATTGCCATGTCAACGATTTTTGACAAAAATTGGCCAAAAAGATCACATTGGATTTTCACGTGAGCTTTTCGACTATTGGAAAAAATATAAAGTTTATGACTAAATTGACATTTGTATAATAAGTTGCAGACTGATTGGACAATTTTCCCTGTATACCAAAGAAGATGCAACAGTCCAAGAGGAAGATATTGAACGGACATGTTGATTTATGCTAGAATTTAGATATGTCGATAAAATCGACATTAACATGTTTTTTTTTTATCATCAATAGTAGGAAAAAAAAGAGAGAGACAACAACATAAGAGTTTAATAACATAAAATAATTATTTTGAGGTGGGAGCATTTTTTTTTTGAAATTTTGGCGAACCCTGTTGTTGACACATGAATTTTAATTATTTTTTTTAGGAATTTAATAAAAAATTCATAAAAATTTATAAAATTGAAAAATTAAATTTGAAAGCCTTGGACAAGCTTAAGGAACCAATTTGGAATAAAAAATAATTTTTGGAATTTTTATTTTTAAATATTTTTAATATATTAGGAAAATATCCAAACAAAATTATATTTCGTAGCCAAAAAAATAGGAAAAAATATCCAGTATTTTTATTTTAAATCCCTTTTCACGTTGACCCATTTAAAATTGAAAAATAAAATTCATAATTATGTGTTCCTTCACAAATGTAATTCTGAATTGGACTTAAAAAATGCAATTTGAGTTTTTTTATTTTTATTTTTCACTTTTATGAGTTGTGACATTGCCCTATAATATCCACATTTTTATTTCGGCCCAATGGTACCCGAAATTTCTCAATTTTGGCAAAAGGAGCTTAATTGGAATTTTTATTCTTAATTTAGCCCCACGATTCACCAAAAGCAAAATTAAAAATTTTCTAGGGATATCTATGAAAATAAAAATCTATCACCCTATACTTTTCAGCATTCTAAATCCATTAGTGGGGACATTTTGGTTTGTGTTCGCCACTTAGGCTTTGGAATGCTCAAAATTCAATTTCGTGTCAAACCCAAAATTTGGGGTTTTTGTACAATTTCATGTGAATTTTTCATAAAAACATCATTTTTAGATGTAATCCATGTTGGGAAATCCAATTTTAGGCTCCGTTTCATAAGAAAATGCCAATTACTAGGTCAATTCGGGTCGTTCTCATTCGGTGGGGTTGTCGGGTCGGGCGGATCCGACCCGTGACCCGACACTATTCATTTTCTTCTACCTCCAGCCCAACTGACAGAGAACACGTGCACACCTACTTTTTTTTTTCTCCTGCTCCCTTGTCCGAACGACGTCGCGCCATCCCACGTCCCGAAAGCTGGCCCTTGTCCTCTACTGCACCTGAGGTTAGTACGGAGATGAGCTGGCGTAGAGAATTCGGGGAAGGAGAGCAGAGGCCGTCGGAGGGGGTGGTACGAAAAAAAGCCGAGCTTTCCACAGAGAGTGTGAGGAAGGAATCGGGCATAAAAATGATTCGGGAGCACTCTTACAAAAAGGGGACCATTTTCGAGAAGGGAGAGAAGGGTTTTGAGAGCAAAAGAGGAGAGAAAAAAGGGAGTTTGAGCTCAGCCGCCATTGAAGTAGCCCGAGAGCTTTCGAGCTCGGCCATCGCAAACGGCTCAAAACCGGGCCTCAAGACCCGCCGTCCAAGCTTCCTAAGTGCTTGAGGAGTCGTTTGAACCCGCTCGCTCGAAGTTTGATCATCGAACACGGTAAACACCATGAACAACCTTCGGTCCTGGCTTTGATGGCAACTCATCGTTCCAAGCTTTTTTCTTTGACATTTTTATTTCATTCTTGCCTAAAACTAGTTCTAAGCTCATTTCCGTGTTTTCTTTGCATTGATATGGTCCAATAACTTGTGTCGAACCCACCCAAACCGCCGGCCTGTGATGGGCTAACATGCTGGTTTCGACCAAAACCGAGCACGTTGAACGGTTAAGTAAGGCCCCTTGAACTTCCAGGATGCTGTTTGATGTGTTATTTTGATGGTTTAATGCTAGAAATGGCTAGGTCGGTAGTTCGCCGGAATTTAGCTCTCGACCGGCGTAGTTTGTGCTCCTTTTAGGTCTATTTTGGGGCTAAAAATCGTGCATGTGCAGGTTAGAATGGTTTAGGACATGTATAGGCGAAAAGAGGGCCTCGAAGCGGGCATTTTGGGTCTCAGCCAAATTTTCCCGGCAAAATCGCTGGGAAAAATGGCCGCCGGAGAACCTCCAGTTGTCTTCTTCGAGAACTGGTTGATTGGTCAACCAATTTTGACGATCAATGATGACGTGGCAGCCATGAGGCAACCACGTCAGAGACTAATAATCTGCTTTTAAAATAAAAAGAAAAAACTTTTTTTGATAATTAAAAATGGATTTTCGGATTAAAAAGTATAATGCAGATCCGACGGTGGAATTTTACTACGTGTCGAGATCCGAAATTTTCGCAAAAAAAAATTTCAGAAAATAATTTCAAAAACGTGCGGCCCAGGATTGGCCAAACGTGTGGTCTAGGATTGGCCACGTCGCCCGATCTTGAGCGTTGATCTGAGAGCGATCGGAGGGTCTAAATAGCCACGTGTGCAAATTATGAACGTAGGATTAATAATTATTTAAAAATTCGGAAAATAATAAAAAATTCAAAATTCAAGAATTCAAAAAATGAAAAATGACGTCGTTTTAGGCCGATCCAAAGACCATTTAGTCTGGGCCGGGCGCCCACGACGCATGGGCCAAGTCAACCCGACCCGGTCCGAAAATATAAAATTTTAATTAATTAATTAATTAATATTAAAAAATTGAAAAAAAATTGGAAAATTCCTAGAAAGGTCTAGAAAAAAATGGAAAAATTTCCGAAAAATTACGAAAAATCTCAAAATGATCATTTTAATTGACCGATCCCATTTTTGACGATTTTATCCTCCAATCTTTTCAAAATGATGATTTTGCCCCTTATGGGTAAATTGTCTGGAAAAAATTTCAAAAAAATTTCAAAAATTACAGAAAATGGAAAATGGTCGAGCTTGATTGCCCAAATTCATAGTTTGTGTTTTTGGTTCCCGATTCTTCCTAAAGCGACGATTTTATCTCTCATGGGAAAATTGTTTCAAAAAATCCAAGAAAATCTCAAAAATTAGAAAATGGGCTATTTTCACCAGCCAATCCTATTTTTGATTATTTTTCCCTTCTGATATTTTAAAAATGATGATTTTACCCCTTATAGGTAAATTATTTTGGAAAATTCTAAATTTTAAAAACAAATTACAAAAAATGGGAAATTGGCACATTCAGTTGGTCAATCCTATTTTTGATGATTTGGGTTTTAAATCCCTTCAAAATAGACAATTTTTTCCTTTGGAGAAATTGTGCCCCAAAATGACGATTTTGCCCTTGATGAGCAAATTGCTTTCAAATCATCCCAAACTCTTTCTAAACCTTAATACACCCCCTTTCCTATGCTTTTAGGGCTTTACTGTAGATGTCATATATTGATTTGATGCGTTTTATCATTATATTTTGGATCCTTGATTGCGCTATATCTTTATTGATTGTAAGTGATATGTCAGATTTCTCTATCTACATAAACTCCTAGATTTTAGAACTTCCTTATTTCGATTCATCTGCATGCAAATCTTAGTTAGAAAAATTATTAAACTTAGGTGCCGAAAGGACGTCAATGGCAACATTAGTGTAACTACATCCCGATCGCAAATCTCTGGTTCTGTTTGAGCCGTACGACTTCTCCTACCGCCCGATGAGGTTCCTCATCTACCTATCCCAAAGATCAGTAGCGACTCCATCTAAAGTCGAATACGATAATATGTCGTAACTTGGTATGGTCCTGGGAGGGTCCAAGTTAATCCATTAGCCTGATCGAGATTTCAATTTTTTAGAGATCGAGTCGCGATAGCTGGCGACTTCACTGAGGAAAATGGTTTTTAAACCTTTAGAGAACCTGAGCCAATAAAAAAAATTGATCGATTTTTTTGACATGTTTTCTTCAAATGCTCTTAAAGATGAGGTAAGTCCACTAACCTTCGTGTTAGATGTTTTTGCAAATGGAGAAATAAGGGACGGAGTGTTTGTTGACATTATTTTCTGCAGGTTGGAGTTTGGAATGTATGCTTGTGAATGCGATTATAGAAGCAATTTTTGATATAAACTGCTATGCATGTTACTGCATTGTGATGATCATGAGATATCGCACATGTGACATCCTTGGGTAAAAAAAAAGGGTGACGTCCCAGGCACGTCATCAACCCATTTATTTTTATCTTATAATTATACGCATGCGAAACGTGAAACTCCCCAAACAATCACCAAAATAACAGGGATAGAAAAGTAGGACAACAATTCAATCAATAACAACTAGCTCAGCAAAAGACTATCATTTTCATTAGTAGATAATCGTTAACCCTACTGAAGCTACAGCTTATACAACCCTATACTTCGGGGCGGCTTCCTAAGCCAGCAAAAAGGATAATGGGGTCAGGACAGGGTTAACTTCATATCTACTCCAAAAGAGAGGTCATCCACATCTGCATATCTCCAAAGTTACGGACCTGAAAAATATTTATCAACGACGGGTGAGATATAAATATCTCTGTGAGTCAACGCCTAAGTCCAACTAGGGCATTGATTCACTCAGGTAACCTAAACAGGCATGTCAATACAAAAGCAATCCAACAGTCAATCACATGCAATTCATCTTGTCTTCGTTCACACAGTACAATAATTTACTTGACAATTATATCGCATCCCAAATCAAAACAATTACCAGAACCACACACACAAGTCTCAAGCATTATGCAACATGCGATTTTCAATTATTAATGGGCACTTGGCCCTGGCACACTAGGCAGTTGGTGCCCGGCACACTAGACAGTTGGTGCCCAGCATACTAGGCAGTTGGTGCTCTTCCGGCATAACTGGGCTTCGTCCCGCTCCGTCGGCGACGGTAACCAATAATCCGTGTTATTCCGATCGACACGGCACAGATATATCAGGCATTCCTGTAAGGACTTCAGTCCGTCACAAGCTGCGACCGGCATCCGATTAGTCTGACGTCACAGACTATCGTGCTTCCAATAAGTCGTGTGGTTCCGATCGACACGGCACGAATTTATCAGGCGTCGTCCCCGGGACACCCCCGAGCGACGATATCCAATATGTGACCACACAAGCATGCCAGCCAACCAATCAAGTTATTATCTTTGCATTTAATTAAAATGCATACACAGTCGTGCTCAAAATCCGGCTCAAGACCGTTTTTTTTTTCATGCTCAAACACGAAATTTGGACTTTGCATATGGTCACATACATAACTATCCATTAAATCACCCAAGAATAAATCAACAATAACAAGCAGATAAATAATTAATTCATCGTGAATTAGAAAATCGACAAATATTCACCCATCGATAATTTAATAAAGTTAACCAACAAATTCATCGTAAATAATTATCAATTTAATAATAATTACTAATTTGGACCACGATTAATTAAAACACTATAATTAATTAATCGAATATTAATTAATTAACTTCGTCCAAATTAATTAATAATAATAATAATAATTAACCAAGAATAATAACTATTATTATTTATCAACCCAAAATAACTAATTAAATTTTTAATCAGTCCAGAAATAATTAATTAAATTTTTATACGTCTATCATCGTAAATAATTACTAATTTAATAATAATAAGTCACGGATAATTAAAGCGTCATAATTAATTAACCAAATATTAATTAATTAACTTCGTCCAAATTAATTGATAAAAAAATAATAATAATCAACCCAAGAATAATAATAATAATAACTCAAGAAGAATAATTATTATTATTTACCAGCCAAAAATAATTAAATAAATTTTTAATCAGCTCAGAAATAATTAACTAAATTTTTATAAGTTCAAAATAATTAATTAAATTTAGAATCAGTCCAGAAATAATTAATTAAATTTTAACACTCTCGGCTCGCATCAAATAAATAGACCAATCACAATATAGACAAGTCAATTTAGTCTAATTACCCTAATCGCGGTCATTTAACCTAATCGGGATTACTAACCTAAATTGATCGCGATTAACTAATTAAAATAATACTAATTTAATCTAAACTAACCTAAATGTAATTAACGACCTAATCGGAGATTAGGGGTTAACCCACCCAAAAATCAAATGACGACGACGAGCGGCGGCGGACGACGGTGACCGGCGGACGGCGGCGGTGACGACGACGATGACGCGTCGACGACGGGCTGGATGTTCGAAGTCACTGGTCGCGGATCCACGGCGGCCGATGGAAGCACGCGATGTCGAGGCGAGGTGCGACGGCTCACAGGGCAAAGGAGGAGGACAACGCGGGGGTTCACGGGGCTGAACGGAGGAGAGAGAGGGAGTGGGTCTTGACGCGGCGGGAACGAGGCCGAGGTGGTGGAGGCGCGGCAAGCTCGCGCTTAGCAACGACAAAGGGAGGTGGCTGGATGGACGGTGGGTGGCTACACGGGCGAAGGAAGAAAAGGAAAAAAAAAACGAAGAAGGAGAAATGAAGGTGGAGCAGCAGCAAAAATGGCGTCGGAGGAGGGGTTTCTCGCGAGCAGAAAGGGGAAAAGGGGAAGAAGGAAGGGGGAGAGAGAGGGAAAAGTCAAAGAAAATGTGTGGAAATGATGGGGGCAGGTTTGATGCGTGGGGAAGTGAACTTGGCAGAAGTGAAAAGAAGAGAGAGAGAGAGAGAGAGAGAGAGAGATAACTGAGTTGGGTTTAATGGGTGTTAGCCAAAAAAATCAAAAGGGAAAATGGGGTCCCACGGGTCAAAGTCAAAGATGGTGGCTTTGGCCTCTTAAAAACAATTTTGGACGTTACAGCACACATTGGCGGTCAAACCCCGACTGCAACTACCTTTAAGTTTACCTTAGATTGGGAAAGGGTACGAAAGGATCTTGTGATTGATTACACTTGAGACTTTCGTATTCATTCCCGCTCATTATCCGTATTGGTGTTTCTAACCCTCTTGGGCGGGTGCTCTTGGGGGGGAATCTGCTATATACAGATCGTGAGAGCCTTGGCCATAAGTTTCATACCCCCATTTTGATTTTTTGAGTATTATCCTCACTTGTCTCATGCGTGTGTCTATGGATGGTTGGCACACCTAAAATCAAAACATCTTTCATTGTTCATAAGAATGGTGGGTAAGTTCGTCCCCTTTTTTAGCTTATTTCTTTTGTTATATATATGTCATCTACATGATAAGCTGTTCATGGCACGCACATTTGCATATGTGGAACGTATCATGCATACCATCACATTCCCATTCTGATTAAAATTAATGCCGATGGTAGAATAGATCGTCGTTGCATCTCATGGGTTCATCGAACTTCGAGTCTTTCCGCTACTAGAGGACGGTGGTGTGGCCTAACCCCTACACCATGTTCAATTTCACCTGGTTTATGTACCCACGAGAACTAACTAGGAAAAATTTGGGACAACCTAACAATTGCTACACCAAATACCATGTGGATAGGATCCATGAGAAGCGAGAATTCGATGAACATTTCAAGGCTTTACGCGAGACCAAGAGGCAAACCCGCAACCTGCAAGCTAGAGAAAGATGCGCTCGATTGAAGAGGGAACGCCTAGCTAAGGAGAATTGACTGATGATAGCACCTTGGGAGAAGGGGCATCGTCCCGCCATCAAAAACCCCCCAAAGCTCATAACCCTGAAGAAGAAACCTAAGACTAAAGGAGTCGTTGGGGTGTTATTTTGTGGTGAGAGATACGTGCAGGTGGGACCGCGGATCATAAGGGCCATGTTGAGCTAAGAGCTCGAGGCATAGGGACTAAACCCATAGGGGTTTTCCTAGGTAGATGTGGTTACATTTTAAAGCTTATGTATAGGGTTTCCCCTATTCGGATCTCCTCTTTTATCCTATCCCTTAGACTTTTATGTATTAAGGATCTATCTTAGCTATATGTTTTTCTTGGTTTAGTTTGTCTTTTTCGCATTTTCATCAATGGAATGTGACATCGGCATTTCTTTTAATCACCAGAGTGACCTTGGTCAATTGCATATCTCATTCAAGTGAAATTCCAGTTAGATCTCTTATTTAGTCATCTTGATCCTAAATAAGAAAATCTAACTCTTATTTCGCCAAAAGAGGTATGAAATTGAATCAGTTCATGCATACATGACATTTGCATTGTGCATTTTAAAGTAATTCATGGTAATTAATTTTGAAACTTCATTTGTATATTATAGACTCGATGAGGAAGAATGACATCACGGTGATCGCCATCCCTAGTGGTAAGCTCCTAGCTTGGTGGGACGGCCTTAATGAAGCAAATCAATCATTCGTCAAGAAGAAGCTGGGATATCTGATGGATCTGTTACAAGTACAGTGCCAAGTCAGTCTTATCCAAGCCCTGGCCCATTTTTGGAATCCCAACACCGTCACTTTCAATATACAAGGGTTGGAATTCGCACCAACACTAGAGGAGTATAGTACTGCCATCGGAGCTAGGTTCACTAATCCTCGCCTCATACAGCCACCTATAGGACCCAACCCTCATAGTGCCCCAGCTGAGTTCCTCGACACTAACCTCTCTGAGATTTTACCCATCCTAAAGAGCAATTCAGGTAGGTTTCCATTATCTTTTCTCATAGAGAGATTCTCTCGCCTTCCTGTACACAAGGGAACCAAATCTGGTAGAGTTTTCGTCCTAGCCTTCTTCAGTTTTGTCTTGTTCCCTATTTCCCCTACTACTTTTGACCCTTCAATGTCTATAGTCGCTAGGCAAGTTTGTTGTGGTTGGGACTATTCTAATATGATTCTGGCCGAGACTATCATTTCTCTAAACCGTTTTATAGCCCGGGGCAAAGGCATCCTCCGAGCCTCATCTGGACTCCTCTATATGTGGTTCACATCCCACATTAAGGACTTCCACCTTCGAATGGGCCTCCATGAGATTAATCAATACACTCACCCACTCAATTCTTTCATTCAAGTGCAATCAAATATCCACAATCGCTCCTTTGTCAAATGGAAGGAATTTCTCGAAATCTTAGAGCTAAAACAACTCCGATGGCGGCTTAGGTGGCCAAAACTATCAAAGGCACGTCTTACTTGTAACAATGGAGATCCCGTTCCACTATTGGGGATTACTGGAGGAACAGCTTACTATCCGCTTCGCATTGTCAGACAATTTGGGGTCCTACAGGAGATCCCTCCCCCATTGAGACCTGGAGTATTCTCATTTGACTTACCACCAGGAGTTCTCTCGGGAAAGGTCATAGAACAATTCCTAGCCAAGGTGGAGTATATCAAGAACAGTTTGAAGGATTCCCTGCTACAAGACATCGAATGGCCCGACTCTTTGGTAGGTGAGATGGAGACCCACAGAGCTTCACGAGAGTACATCCAGTACTTCAAGGCGATCAGACGTAGTTTTGTGGAGCCCTCTATGTCAAAATACATAGTTCCACATGTATCAAGAGTAGAGCCACATATGCCGGAAGACGTCGAATCACCAAATTGCTATGGAGATGGGAAGACTTATATTTGGGGACCAGATGTTACTAGGAAAGATGAGGTGGCCCTAGACACCAAGCGCCCCAAACTTGGATAGAAGGACCTCGTTAAGTTTAGGATAAACAAGCATTACATTTTGCACTTTTGTTAAATGCTCCATGTGAGCCTCTCTTTGTAAAAGACTCATTTGATTTTTATTAATGCATAGTATGATGTTTTCCAGATCCGTCAAAAATTGCCATGGATTATGTTTCTTTTAATAGCATCTTTGCCCTTGGAGAACAATGAAAAAGGACTTGCTGTGCAAGGTTAAGGGTCGCATGGAAATCCTTTTTCTCATTAACCACGAGAAACCATGGAATTGAAAGGATCTAATCCTTTTCTTCGTAATTTCCACGATTCTAACTTGCCTTTACTCAAAACAGGTACTCATTAATCATGAAAATGATACGTAGCCAAATTAGAACCCGCTTGAGGACAAGAATGGAATAGTAGGAACTAAGCCCTAGGGTGGTCAACCTTGAGATGGAAGTGAATGCAATGGCCATAATGCTGGCTAAAATGAAAGCCATGATGACAGTAGCCCAAGAGAAGAAAACCCAAGCACCTAATTCGCAATAGCCCGCTCAATCGTCTTCGTCTGGGCCTTTAGGTGTCGCCCAAGCCCCAAGTGAAGTAAACACACTGAGAATCGATCAAATGCCAAGTGTCGCGGTGCCGCCCAAATCTTCACCTGTGGTCATTGACCTGGATGCGAAAAAGAAGGAAAGGTTCACAGGCAATACAAAGGAGGGTGCGAGGAGGCTCGCAAAGATTGAGGAATACCTCAGTAGTTAAGGGTATGAACTGGCCCGTTTTAATAAGATATCTCCCTTCACGAAGGTAGAGGTCCTGCTCGGCTACAAAGAGCCAGAGTTCGTTAGGAGGTACAATGGGATAAGCTGTCCCCGGGCTCATCTAAAGTACTACCTCCACAAGATGGCGCACTACTCCGATTACATTCCTCTGCTAATGAACACATTCCAAGAGAGCTTAGTAAGCACCACTCTGGCTTAGTTTATTGAGTTGGATCTTGAGGACTATAATGGCTGGAAAGATCTAGCTGAAGATTTTCTGCATCAGTACAAGTTCAACACTGTGACGGCCTCTACTATGGAGGAGTTGCTAAGGACAATAAAGGAGAAGAATGAAGCAATATGTACATATGCCCAAAGGTGGCGAGCTCTGGGCACACAGGTTAAGCCGATGATCCCCGAGGATGAGCTTGTAGACCTTTTTCTGAAGGCCTTAATGGGTCTTCAAAATAAATAAGTCAAAATAAGTGGGTTATAAATGGGTCTATTGTGAACCCATTTGCTACCCACTTAAGGTAAACTACTTAGGAGGCTTCTACCCTTTCTTTTTCTTTTTCTTTTTACTTTCTTTTTATTTTCTTTTTGTTTTTTTTGTTTTCAACAGAGTTGGCAAGGTGTTGGTCGACCCTTGCTGCAAGCGGCCTTACTAGCAATTGGGCCCTCTCAAACTCCAGCGATGCTCGGCCTCTGATGCCTCGCCAGTATCTGTCATTTGCTTGCATCTCCTCTCTTCAACCATCATCGCAAGCTCTCTCAATTTTCTGGATCCCTGCAACTCTTCCTTGATTTATGGTGAGCTCATGGTAGTTTTTGCGTTTTCCTTTTCAGCTGCATCACCACCGCTGCCGTCCCTTCCTCTGGCACCGCCTTCTACGGCCCCACTCCCCTTCCCTAGCACCTCCACCAAAGCTCTCGGTGGGTGCTCCAGGTTGAACCAAAAAGCCTCCAGGCCTACGAATTCCCCATTCGTACGTCAAATTCGTGTGTCAAATCCATATTGATGCATAACATCTTCTTCTTTTTTTGTAATTATCAATCGTGTAGATAAACATATAAACAAATCAATGGGCTCGCACATCCCACGAACACAAGCTTGTTCTTTTCTGCAACTTCTGCGAACCCTCTCATAAAGTCCTCCTTTGAGGAGGATGCCCCTACCTCTGCCGCCGCAAAACTACGTGCCACCACAGCCGCTGTTGGTGGCTATGGAGGCTTTACCAGCTGCCTCCTCCATCTTCTGTGGCAAAACAAGGGGAGGAGCAGGAGTATGAAGAGGAGCACAAACAGTGAGCATCCGACCGTGAAGGCAATGATTACTGTTCTAGAAAGTCTATTGCACTTCTTCCGCGGCGATGGAGGGGTCGTCGGCCGAACTTTGCCAGTCTTAGAAGAAAATAAAGAAAAAAACAAAAATAAAGAAATTTTTTTAAAAGAAATAAAAATAAAAAATATATAAAGTACAATAAAAATTGTCCGTAATGATTTAGTAATACATATTTTTTTATAAGCATATAAAAAATAAGTTTTCTTAGATTTGATTAAATTTAGAAGTGTTTTAGTAAGATAGGTAGGGTTGGGTATGGGTTGGGTGTGGGCTGGGTCCGGTATGGGTCAAGATAGTTATACTGTGCATAAATGGGTCGTAAATGGGTTAATGGATCAATTTGGATCAGATTATTTATAATCCGATCCATATCTAACTTGATCCACCCGTTTGACAGGTCTAGTCCATAGCGATTTGAACAATTTTCCCAAGCCCACTTGACAAGGGGCATTTTTGTCATTGGCTATTTTTTGTGGTGAACCTGGGTTTGCGTTCTTTGGCAAATGGGTTTGAAAAGCCCAAGATTTGAGGGCGCAAATGGAGGGGGGAATCCTGACTAGATTGAAAGACAATTCACTTTCTGAGATCTTGATTCTATACCCTGCATTTCTCCACTTGATCTAGAAAAAAATTCCTTTTGAAAGTATCAACAATCCGAATTAATCAACTCCGATCGTCATCATCTATCCGATTTCATGTCCACATTTTTCGTCAATTTGTGTCTTTGAATCGCGTCGATGTTAGATCGGCCCCGACCCAATTCGCAATCCGCGACCCCGATCTGACCCCCAACATGTCACCAACTCAGTACCCCCGAGACCCGTTGCACCTAAGAATGTAGCTAACTTGAGGTAAATGTAGCAACACATTAAGGGTCTTTATGGTAGTTACTCCCCACGTCCAAAGGTGAATTTATGTAAAGGGAGCCATGGGAGAGGCACCAAAGAGGAAGGCAATGCTTTTTTGTGCGGTGACAGCTATGGGGGATTAGTAATAATTGACATTGCTGCTTGGTGATGATAACAATTGTGTACGCATGCAATGCAATGTAATTTTCGAATATTCATGTTTAAAAAAAATGGACGGAACTATTCTCCCACCCGCTATTGTTTATTTCGACCATTAAATTTTTTTATTTAACTTTTTTTTCCAAAAGAGTTTTTACAAGGATTCTTTCCTGGGACCATTGGAGAGTTTGTCCCATGTCCGTTGAGATCTGCTCCTCCCCAATGTTGTCCATATCTCCTTCTTGCCTCTGAAACATGCTTTTGCTTTTTTTCTTCTTTTTCCCTCATGCGTGATATTTACAAAAATGTTTTCATACCTCTTTAAGGAAATTAAAAAAAAAAGAATCCACGTGCAGCATATGGCCAACAAATTGTGCTCTTCTAGACAATTTGCAATTTCTCGGAAATCTAAAAAATATGGGCTGAACTCACTTTTCCCGGTTCAACACGAAATTAAAGCTGGCCTATGCAAGTGCGTATGTTGTAAGGGCAGATTGTGTTTTTCTTGGAGAAGGTCTTTAATTGACTGAAAATTTCACGATAAAAAGATTATTTTTTTCTGTGAAAATCATTATTGAGAAAAACGGTTGGTTTTGAGCGTTTGGTGGTTTATGGATATAGTGATTTTCACCCTATCTAAATTTGTTATTTTCAATACGTGGATAACATTTTTTTGTAGATTAATTAGTTTTCTATCATTCAAATGCCGAAAAGTTGAAAGATAATTTTTTCGAAAATAATTTTTCTTTAGACAAATGGGCCCTAATTTAAGTCCAGATGATCTACGTACTTGTAATCCACTAATCTAAAAACCACTCGAGAGAAAATTTCTCTCTAATTAGGGACGGTAAAGAAAGCCTGTATTTTTCAATCCGATTTAACACACACATTATGTATGTATGTCTTTTCATTGGGTAAGAATTGAAACCATGATGTCTACACGGCCACCAACGAAAGAAAATATCTGCCCTATTGGACTGATTAACCCTTTGCGTGACTGGCAATCCATTTCCGTCTGTTGAAGCGATACATCTTTCTCGATAATGACGTAGGCCCGCCTCGTATCTCCCTCCTAGTCTGTCTTGTGATCTTTGAACAACCCCTATTATTAAAAATCATTTTGGATTGGATGCGCCTACTGGAGCAAATCGGTCATTGCATAAATTTGGTTCCGAGGGTCAATTCTTCATTTTTTGTTTTTATTTTTGTTTTTTTGGTCTAATTCTTCGTTTTTTGTTTACATGGTAGAGAATGGTACACACTTACTGGACAATGAAGGGGGTGGGGATCCGTGCCCAAGATGATTAAATAAAAATGAAAAGGATTGGAGCTTTCTTAGAAGAAGTCTTCAACAATGAGCCTTTTTTCTGGTAAATTTATGCATCAAGCCGCTAGCGAATGATTTCGTATTTGAGCCGCTCGTCTGGATTTTATTGTGTATTTTATCTAATCCATGCTCGAGATTTGTTACAGCCCCGAGCAGATGTTTCCTTTTTGTTTGTTTTAATCTTTCTTCTGTAATTTTGCCAAGTCAGAAAAAATTATAGAACTTGGGCGGAGATGAGATTTGACTTTCGATCCTTCATTAGTTAATCCTTAGTTACCCCCTCCCTGTTAAATTCACTCAAGGTACTTCTTTGCATTTATAAACTAATCCAAAATAGGCACTGCTTTAATCTAAGACCAAAAGATGGCAAATAAAACCTAACCATTTATGGGATTTTTTTTCCCCGAAGAATCCCATCTTAATCAGTAAACGGTCAAAATGATGAAATCTCATTTAAGGACAAACTTTTGAATTGCAAAAAGTAATGTATGCAAAACGGATTGAAACGCATTGAAGGGGCAAGCGCTAGCATCTCCGTTCTGTTCCATTTGCGTCGAATACTTAAGTTTAACAACAATGGAGGGTTAGTTAGAAAATTGTTCAAAAATTTATCCTTAATGAGATTTTGTACTCTAGACCAATTATTTATGTCAGATGGGATTCTTCGGAAAAAGAAATCACCTAAACGGTTAGGTCTAATTTTGCCATATCTAGATCTTAAAAATTAATGCATTGCTTATTTGTGGATATGTTTACAGATGCCAAGAAGTTACCTCGATTTTTTACCTTTTTTTCGGGATTTGAGTCTCATTAATAAATAACAAAAAAAAACCTTTTTGATTCAATAAATGAATGTAGCATAAGAATAAGATAACAAAAAAAAATTCTAAACCTATTGTATGGCGGTCAATTTAGTCATAAACTTCAAGAGATCGTTCGTCCTGATATCACGTTCGGGAGAGAGGCGGGAGTTCATTGTGTTCTTTTGTCACTGTTCTTTCTCTTGTGTTCTCTCATGAAGGAATGTTAGAAGCAACATAGAAAGAAACCACGTTCAAGACATGATCCTTATTCACATTCGAAACTGATAACTTCCTTTAGCATTTATCCATGTGTATAAAGGGGTGTGGTAGCCTACATAAGCGGACCAACCACGGTTCTCCCATACATCCATGCATCCCAACATTTGTGAAAAGAATTGGTCATTCTCTTGACATCTCTGTAGGTGTATCTCCTCGAAGAGACTGGTACCTCTATTTTTCTTGCAGCCACAGAATGTTCTTTCTTTCCCATCATTAAAGTCGTGTGTTGTCTTATGTTCGATTTCTTCCTAATGGAGTAGACTACAAGAATAACGATCGCAATTCCAACCCCGGATGTAGCAGATTAGAGAAAAGCAAAAGATTCATAAGCAACAACTTCAGTTCATCAGTTTACTGTTATAAGGTCCTAATGTTGGAAAAGCAAAACTTTGTTAAGGTGTCCGTGCACTGTATTAGCATATGAAACAAAAATTAGGTTTGATGGGGTACCTATTGCGACTTTCATCACCAAAATGCCATGCTAAGCTGTTACAAAGGACACAAATCCTTGCCAAGTAAATCTCCCAATCAAAACCATGATGAAACCAGGAGGAATTTTAATTTGGGATAGTTTTGTCACAAATGTACTAATTTGTATACAAAGGAGGAAAGAATAGATCGGTAATAACAACGCAATCAAAAGGGAGAATCAATGGATGCCTCCTCTAACGTTTCCTTGGAGCTCTTTATCAAGCCAGGGCTCAATCTGAACATGAGCATGCAAAACTCCCTCTCGCTCAAACTCCCATCCCCGTCCAGATCGCCTTCCCTCAGCATCAACCTCACGTCCTCGTCGCTTATGCCGTTCAGCCCCAGCATGCCCGCGTTCCTCCTCAAGCTCTCCAAAGTGATCACCCCCTTCTCCTCGTCCATCAAGAGGCGGAACCCTTTGCTCAGCTCCTCCATGAACCCCCGCGCCCCAGCCTCGCCACCATCACTAGGAAGAAGTCCTCGAACCCCATGGCCCCATCTCTCGTCGCCATTTGCCCCGACGTCTGATACCGCGAAACCGACAGCTACGGAGCATGCACGCACTACGCACCTTGTGTGATTTGGATTTTGGAAGGGAAATGCTTGCTATGTATAGGGACGTGGGTTGCGGGCGTGGCCATGGGAAAGGGTCTTAGTGAGAGGAAACTGAGGGAAGAAGGAAGGAAGGTGGGGACGAATGAAGTTGAAGTAGTCGGGCATCAGATGACAGCGAAGGTACAGATGAAGGCACGGAGATCATATGAAAAGATGGTTGCCGTCGTCAAATGCTCGTAAAAGGGTTTCTTGCCTCTTGATGAGGGAGAGTCCAAGCTTCGTCGAAGTTGCATGGGAAGATGCGTTTCTGATTTGTCCATGGCAGACGAAAAAGCTTTTTACCCTTCTTTTATGGCTGGTTAGGCCTGCGGGCAATTCGCGATGTCGCCATTTCAAGTAATAACAGGAGAGAGAGAGAGAGAGAGAGAGAGAGAGAGAGAGAGGGTCAACGTCTTAACGACGCAACTTTGCTTAGGTTGTAGCTCGTCTATTCACACAAACGTGTTGGTAGGATTAGCGGACGTCAGTTTTGGTGCCAGGTAAGTTTGAGCAAAAAGGTTGATAACCATGAAATAATTCAAATAAGTACATTTGTGACGAAAATTAGGTTCGCTGAACCCCCGATTTTTTGTATTTAACAGAACTCTCCCAGGAGGTTCAATTCCATCTCGGTCTAAATCTGTGCTTCAACTTCTCCTCGTAGTCAACTTTCTATTTTCTCTCTTCCCTCTTTGGCTAGTTCAACAAGTAGAATAACATGACTCTCGCTTTGCTAACAGATTAATAATACGCGGGTTTTCTTGCCTACCTATAAGAGCAACATAAGAGCAGTGCCAAGAGAGGGACAAAAGTCAGGATATGGATAATCAACATTTAGGGAGCAGCTGCAATTACGGAGAACTGCTAGGTATGAAGGCACGAGATTGGATTTAAGAAAAAAGGGTAATTCAAGGCCAGAAACATCAACATCAGATGCACTGGGCGGTATAGGAGACTTTTCAGGTGGAGTAAAACAAGCATTGCCCGTTCTCTCAAACTCCGAGATCGACCTAAGAAATTGGATTTCAAATTCGACAAATTACTCCCCAAAAGGTTGTAGATTGAGAAGTGACTTTTCACGACACTCGATTTGAAACCATATATTGATACATGGTTTAGTGTCATTCCAAAAGGGATAGCTTATTATGACATTACCGCATTTGCCAGGCTCGCAGACTCCATATGCCCAGCTCCTCATCGATGGAACCCAATCTTTAATAGAAATAATCTTCAAAATGCTAATGACAAATCAAAAATCTTGAAACTTATGGAGCTTTCAACACCCATTTCAGGAATATTAGAGGGAACAAGAGAAGAACAAGAACAGTTAGAAATAGGAGAGCTTTTGTGGCTTATAGTGGAGACAGAATGGACTTCAAGGAGATTCAGTGGCTCGAACTGAATATCGTGTTAAATAAATGTCTCATTGAATCTTTTTTTCACTTGACACACCAATTGACTAGGTCAGCTGAGCGTACATGACCCAAAACAGCAAATGCCATGGCCTCAAGGACATAACCATTTCACTGAGATTGGCCTTCAACCCTTGATCTCTTTGAAGGTCGAGTGCTATGATAATTTGAGTTCATGACTAGCAATTGACTTGAAAAGTGAAGTCTTCTCTTGCCACTTTTGGTTCCTATTAGGTGGAAGACAAAACAGAGAAGAGGTCTACTAATCTATCATATTCTTGATACAGATTCCAGGAATTATAGGACATTAGAGAAGGGCTGGCACATAGACCCGGATAGCAATCAGGTAGCCGTCGCCATAGTCACAGCCCATAAGGACTCTGAACACATCAAATCTAGATTTCTTCTCTTATTTCAATCAGAATTATATTATAAGATGTTTTCTTTCTACATTGGAACGAAGGCAGCCACCTTCCTTGTATTTTCAAAAAACAAGCAATCATGATGCTCAACTTTTTTCTGGCCATTGGATCTCTAACAACATGTTTATTTGATCACAATAGTTCTTTTGTTAAATATGCTTAAGAAATGCTGTCGGAGACTGCCATGTCAGTGCTACCTGAACAAATTAGTGATGTCATAATGTTTCTGCTGTGTCGATTGGGTTAAAATATTATTGAAAAGGGGGAAAAAAAACTCAAGCCCTAATGGAGAGAGACAGAGACAAAGACAGCTAGTCGCAAAACCCCAAAAGAGGGACGGGTTGCGTAATCCTTGGTGGGACTGACCCGGCCAAGGTTGCATGACCCTAGCAACGCATCGCCTAGCCCATACCACACAGCAGTTGTCACCACACAGAGTGCAACTGGTGGGGGCTCATAACCCTTTGTGAGTGTGTATATCTGCTATTTCAATTACGGTTTATGTTTTCTCTATGTGTATTTTCTCAAAAGCAGTCAGCAAAGGTAATGCCACCAAAGTGGCAACGACCACCGTCAGCCACTAGTTCACTCTTTCACCCTTTTTCAGTTGTTGTCATTCTGTCTTTTTTCTTTTATAATATCAATATTGGTTATTATTTTTCAAAATTTTCTAAAAGCCACGTCGATTGACAAAATCTACATCTAATGGCATAATAATTGACTCAGCATTTTCATTACATTTGTAAGGATCAATTCGAACCAATTGACTATGAAAAAGGTCTCAAGACCTATGCCTTTTTCCCCTTAAAAAAAAAAGAACAAACTCATTCCTCTTAAGGTTGTCAATCATCAGAATATATATATAACCACTAAGTTTTTATATACCATAACGATCCCTCTTCCTTCCTCAAAATCGAAACAATCATACCTGTATCAAACGCCTCACAATAAAAGAAAGCAACTTGATATAAGACCGTAAATTTGATAGACTTTGTCTAGATGTGCCCCTTCTTCTATAAGTTCACTGCTCAAACAAGGTTAAGTCAGATGCACACCCAGATGACCTTGATAGTTTTATCAAACTGTCCAAGGCTTCATATATTTCATCACTATCAGCATGCCCCTCATCCAGGAAATAGAACTCAACTATCACCATTCACCTCGATCAACCTACATCCAAGAAGCTTTCTACGCCCAGTATCTTTCATTGCAGCTTTCAGTCTGGCCACATCCTTCCACTTTCCAATGTCCCACTATATATTTGAAAGCATAACATAATTGGCTGAATTTCTAGGTTCAAGCTCACTTTACCGATGGAGGGCCATTTTGGCGAAGTGAACATTTTTGTGTAGCCGACAAGCTCCGAGCAAAGTAACCTAAATTACAGCATCCGCTTTTATGGGCATCATATCCACAAATTCAACAGCTTGGACCAAAAGACCAGCGCGAGCAAGCAAATCAGCCATGGACTGAAAGTATGAGTAACCATCAGCAACCATTCCCATATGTGTACAGGCACATAGCACGCCTATCAACGTGATTCCATCTGGTTTTACTCTAGCACGTTTCATCTGCTGGAACAAACTTGTGTCATCAACCCCACAGCCATGGATTGCCAAAGCATTTATTACAGCATTCCAAGAAATCAAGTCCTTTGTGCACGTGTTGATGAACACGTTAAGGGCATTCTTTACAGACCCCTATTTCGCATACATGTCGACCAAAGCATCGGCAACATATGTATTCCCATCGTATCCATGGCTCTCGATATAAACATACACCAACTTACCCAAATCAAGAGCTCCAAGTCTAGCAAATGCAGACAAAACAGTCACAAGAGTGGCGTCAGTTCGGATCACAGTGCGTTCAATCAACACTCCCTTGAAAGTGGCCAAGACTTGCAAGAAATTGTCACTGTGGGCATATCCTCCAATCAAGCCATTCCATGGAAAAAAATATTCTGTTCAGGCATCTCGTCAAACATCACTGCACAAGCATCGACGTCCTCGTTATTATAATAAACATTTAACATAGTGTTCTAGGACATGACATCCCGGTTGGGCATGGCATCAAAGAGCTTCCATGCAGCCACCATGAACCGGAGATCATGGTGTTCCATAACACTATGTCATGTTTAGGAGCCAAGTCGAAGTCCATCCAACGACATTCCTCTCAAGAATCTCACTAAAGGCCTTGTAAGCAGGAACAGGTTCTCTCCCATTAGAGTACATTTCAATCAAGGTCGTGCCTCCAAAAGGATTTATCTTTAAAACCAGACTTAATCACAAAACAATGCACTTCCTAGCCTGCAGTCAAAGCACTGATCTTGCCACAAGATTTGAGCACAATAGGGAAAGTGAAGCAATTTGGCATCATGCCCATGCTTCTCATTTGACTGAACAAAAGAACTACCTCCCTGTTTAACTCATCTTGGGGACACCCCCTGAACATGGCGTTCCAGAGATAAACATTTGGGTCAAGAATTCGGTCGAGCACGTTATTGGCATATCCCATTTCCTTGAGCTGACCACAAGCTGTGATGATTTTTGGAGCAACATAATCGTTCCGTTCCAGGCCATGAAAGACTACCTGGGTATGGATTTGATGGAGTTGCTTGTTGGTCCTACATAACTGTAACAGGGTGATGAATTGTTCTTCCAACAGACGGCGTGGGAGCTTTCAAGCAAAATCAAGAACAAGCTTCGCTATTTTTGGCACAATGGCCCGTCTATGGTCGATGAGAAACGAGTCTTGTTGGAGCTTCCTACGAGAATAGATTCAGGATTCCAGAAGTAGCAGCTTTTAATCGATGCGGCAGTATTCAATTCATCGCCGAAATCACCTTCTTCTAGCTGTCCTCATAAATTCCCTACCTTCTAATGCAACAAGTCAATTCACTTCCTCCACTGGATACTGCAAAGCAGGAAAATCGCTCGTCGGCTTGCGTTTTGCGATCAGGAAGAAACTGATTCCGAATCGAAGCCCAAGGCTGAAGGAAAAGGATGACTGCCATTCCAAGCGAATTGCCTGCTCTCTCAATTTGAAATAAAAGTTTTTTTTGGGTTCCCTTTCATGACAAAGGGCTTGTTTCTGGAAAATATTTTTTTAGGAGGTCATTTTCAAAATGAAGCTATTTTCTTTCGTTCAGCTCAAAACTAACATGACCTAGAAAATATTTTTCGTTGTTTAGTACAGAAAATCATGATTTATTTTTCATCCGTCCACTCTTTTTAAATATTTTATTTTTCGTTTACTTTCAACTTTTCTTGTTTTAGAAAATTTTTAAGTTTTATTGTTTAAATTTTCAATTTTTCTTTTTTTTTTCCTTTTCCCTTCTTCTTCGGCCTGTTGCAGGTCACAAGCTAGGCCAAGCCTCACTCACTTGTGGCGAGGCCTCACCATAGGCCGACGAGGCTTGAGAGGCGAGGCCTCGCTCGCCTGCAGTCAGACCTCACCATCCTTTCTCACCTACGACCAGCCAAAGAAGAAGGGAAAAAATACAATAAGAAAAAAAATAAAAATTTCAATTGTTTTGGAAAAATTAAGAAATAAAAAAGAAACATAAAAGGTAAGTAAGTAAGTAAGTAAGTAAGTAAGTAAGAAGAAGAAGAAGAAGAAGAAGAAGAAAGAAATGTGGATGAGTTGAGGAAAGAAAGATGATGGAAAATGTTTAATGTTTTTCTCTTCTTAAAAAAGCAAACCATTTTCCCTGCTTTTGAAAATACCTTTTCCATAAGATTAAAATATTTTCTTTGGCTCGTTTATTTTTCCTGAAACGAACTTTGAAAAATTTGAAAAATATTTTTCAGGAAGTTGTTTTCTATGAAAAGAATGGAACGTAAGAAGTGTGAGATTTTTTGCTTTACAATTTTTTTTTTTGTCTCTAAATGAAAATATCATTCATTAAAATCATTTTTCAAAGAAAATAATTAATTTTAATTTATCTGATGATTAAGAGAAACTGATTTCATTTTTGTCAAAAGGGTAACATGTTGTTTCCAATCTAAAATTGTTGTTTTTAGTTCATGGAAAACTTTTTTATTGATTGATTAGCTTTACATTATCCAGGCATTGGAAAGTCAAAAACAATTTGGGTGCTCATCATTGAAAGAGAACCATTCTATTCCCTTTCTTTATTATTTAAAATAAAATCCTTCCATACCATAGACTCTTGCGTATGATATTTGGTTGTAATAGTGTGGTTTTATTTCTTTATCTTTAGGATTTTACACCCTTATTTTTTTTACGCCCTTTTTCTGCATCAATACTCATCCTACTCATTAAATTTTAAGTACTCAATTGCACTTTTGCAATAAGTTTTAGGACTTCTGTCATCCATATACTAAAATTAAGGTATAAGATAGAATACGCATGGAGTAATTCATCTTTACATAGATTTTCCGTTAAATGATGGATTCGTATAGCGAATTTTGTCCAAGCTCGAGTCACATCAGCAAATTATTCAAAACCTTTCCCCACAATCTCACCTCTCTCGCTCCCCCTCTCCTCTTACTGTCATCATCACACTTTAGAGCCGCTGCATCTACCATCGTTGCCCATCTCGCAAGTGCCTTCCACCATCGGCCTTTTCACCGTCGCCACCACCAATATCTTTCTAGCTACCATACTCTCTCTCTCTCTCTCTCTCTCTCTCTCTCTCTCTCTCTCTCTCTCTCTCTCTCTCTCTCTCTGCCCCTAGGTCACAAAGCTCATGCCAGGGATAGAGGAGCTAGACCTACTTGCCCACGAATCAACGATGACAAGCTAAATCTAGTTGCCCTCAGACTTGGTAGTTGGGACACGCATGAAAAGAGGTACAATAGAGCAAGTAGACAAAATGAGTGAAGGAGTGAGATAGAGATCAAGGGCCAAGGTCTAGATAGCAAAATTGTCATTGACAGCTTTTAGAGGGAGAAAGGAGAAATTATGTGGTGGTTTTAAAGCCCCGTACGTTTATTTACCTACGTTCAATTAGAGCTTTACACATGGATATTGATTTGGAATAAAAACAAAATAACATCCTCCCTTTTTTGCCTTTGGTTATTCACGAATCAAGCTTGGCTATCTCTATCTTCCAAGCCTCCGCACCGAATCTGGCAGGTGACGCTGTTGGATTTGATCATTTTATCGTCCAAGTAGCTGAGGAGGCCGTGAAGTAGTGGAGGAAGCATGGCCAGAGGTCGAGGAAGGAGAGATTAGCTTGGTGCCTCTTGTGAGTTCAAGTTTGGGCATGTCTTCCCAACGAAGAGCTCATTCTCCATATATGGAGGACCTCATTGCTAGTTCATCTCTGGATCTACAACCATGGTAACGACAGTCCCTTCGAGGTCAGGAAAGACAGACCTAGCCAGATCTGGTCGAGCTCCTCACCAATTATGGACTAGCGACTTCATCATCCATATCTAGTTGGATCCGTCTTCCTGCCATCGCCATGATTCCTTCTAGATTTGATCTGCAACAATGAAGCAAGGGAGGAGGAATTGAGAGAGAAAAAATTTCATGTTGTTATTAGATACCAACTCTAAGTTGATGTCTAGGTGTTAAGGTTTAATTGAAAATGAGTAAATAAAAGCACATCACATTAGTAACTAATATAATGCCATGAAATCACTTAATATCTTCGAGAGAGAGAGAGAGAGAGAGAGAGAGAGAGAGAGAGAGAGAGAGAGAGAGAGAGAGAGAGAGAGAGAGAGAGAGAGAGAGAGAGTGTGTGTGTGTCGATGCCACAATTGGGGGAGCTTTTGGGTGGTGACAGCAGAGGGCATGGGTGGCAGAGGAGGTGTTCATTAGATGATAGAGAGAGGGGGGTGTTGAGATTTTTAGCAGAAGCGTTCATTTTTAACATATGACAAAATTTTAATGGAGGATTTACCTTAAGATAATTTGGCCTCTAAAATTAAGCGAATAAAGGACATTAACGGCAGCATAATTTCAAATGATACTCACTTTATTAATACAACTTTTTAAGCGATCACTTTTTGATGCCCTAATTTTTTTTAAAAAAAACATTCATTTTGAGTAGCGTCGGCGATTTCCATTAATTGAAGATCCTACGTGGCATTAATTAAAAATAAAATTTCTGATATGGTTTGTCAAGGAAATTATATTACTAAAGCATGTAAAACCCGTCGCTTAAGCCTTTTCCTTACCCATATTGATGATCTAGGGCTAAATTAGGTTTCAATCGAAGACCCTAGACCCCACCTTCATTAGCAAATAAAAAAATTTGCAGGTCAATGAGAACTTGCTTTTGGAATTTGCAATGGAGAACGGAAACAAGAGAAGCCGCGTTCCAATTGCAAGATTCCTTGCTTGTCATCCAAGGCATATATATATATTTTCCCATCCAAACTGCAGTCTTTTACTACCTTCATTTTTCTTTTTCTAGAGAGAGAGAATGAGACAGGGTGAGTGAAAGAGAGATAGAGAGAGAGCGAGTGATTTAATTACTAACCCTCTGTCGCGACCCTAAAAAAAAGGGAGTTTCGAATTTCAATTTTTAGGTTAATGGATTATCAGGTTAATTATTTAACTAACCTAACTCGGACTCTCCCAAGTCCATACCAAATCGCAACTTATGGTTCAATATTTAACATGCAAAGATTTTCAATAGAAGTCGCCACTAATCGTTTTTGATAGGTCGATTAGAAACCTAAGTAAATTAGCGAGAGAACTAAATTACTTCTACAAACCAGAGATTCAAAGTCCGGGGACTTGATTACGTTAGATTACTCTAACGCCCTTTCGGTACCATTTTATTTCATGAAAAATCATTTGATAAGGCAACATTAATTGATTTTAACCTAAGTCACTAACAAAGGTTATCATGCGGGTGCACAGTCAATTAATTGAACATCTAGAAGTCAAGATAATCAAGGGAGCATGCGCCAGACAATCTTCTCTATTTTTGGTTTTCACTTTTTTTTAATGAGAAATAAACTGAATGTAATGCATGAGATTATTCTAAATGCAATGACTTAAATTAAATGCAAGACTACCTTAAGCATGCATATGAGGCTAAATTGAACTACATGACTATCCTAATGACATGCGATTTAACCAATTTAATTAATTAGCATGATTAATCAATATGACATGCAATTAAATTAAACTAAGGTACAAGGTCATGTTATAGTTTAATTAAATCGATTACATTGTATCCGAATTAATTAAAATACTTAAACGTGGAATTCTATATGTGATGTAGACCTAACATGCAATTTTAAAATGACATGGTAAAGATGACATGTAATGCATGATGACAATTTTTTATAATTTTCGGATTTAATTATGGCCCTAAAATAAACTATGCCTAAACATGCATATTCTAACCTAGAATGAAATCTAATTTAATTTATTCCAAAAAATCAATTAAACATGCACTCCTATCTATATGATTTTATCTTAGAATTTAATTTAATTGAAACAGGTCAATTCTAATATACATGCAGTAATTATCTACATGCAATATTTTTTAGAGATTTCCAACATGCATTCGAATATTGCAAAAAGATAGCAATCTGATCGGTTCAATTCAAATATTGAAAGTCAACCAATCAGATTATGTAAATCAAATATGTAAATTGTTAAAGATAAGAAATTTACCTGATTTGCAAATAAACTTTCTAAATTCGAATCGATATTGAATCGATTTGGAATAGTGGACAGCGAACTTGCGGCTAATGATGACGGCTACGAATATGAACAGGTTGGCCGATGGTGGTGTCTAGCTCACAAGGGTGAGGCCCACCGGTGAGCTCGCATGTATGTTCAAGACACCTTGAACTCGCATTTGAATTTTTTAACATGTTTGACCAAGCTAATGATAACTGCCACCAATTGGACTTTTACTTTTAACCTGCGAAGATGAAAATTGCAACGGCAGCACAAATGATTTTATTGCTTAAACAATGGAAATCCAACCCCCCCCCCCAAAAAAAAAAAAGGGCAACCTTCCACTAAAACTTTACTTTTACTTTGACCACATCATTGAATAATAAAAAAAATCACCGCCATCAGTAGATCACTCCTCAAGTCCCCATCAATCTTGTCTTCTTTCCTGGTGAGACTATCATGGAATGAGGTCCTCCGCTGATATTGTGTTAGATCGAATATGATCTTGGATTGCGATCAGAATTTTCGACGTTAAGAGCTGATCGTGGTTGCAGTTCAAGGAGGTTCAGTGACATGTTGACGATGACAAGGGCGGCAACTTGTCAAAGGCAGTGCTGGTGCGAAGTTCGGTTCAAGTCGTAGTCGAGGGACTTATGATACAATAGAACGAACAATAGCTAAAAAAAATGGGGGACAAAAACTCCGACCACGGGATGGTCCATTGCCTAAACCTGCAGTAATTTTAAAACTGGAACGGGAAGCAACTTTAGTAGATGATGAGAAATTGGTAAGGACTTCCTGTTAAATTCATCAAATAGTCCTCTTGGGCCCTTGCTTCCTAGTCGTCTCTCTCTCTTTAGCCGAAGAAGATAAATTCTCTTTCTTCTTCCCACTTCTTCCTTTCTTTTGCAGAATCATGGCTCCATCTCGTCCAGAATTTTCGCGGCCATGTGGAAGAATGATTGGCCTTCGCTCTCTCTGTTCTCAACGTGGAAAGTTTTCCTTCGGTGTGACCGCGAACTTCGTAATGAATGGCCTCCTCACCGTCTTAGATGAACGTACGGCCAGGTAGTCCTCTTCAGAACTTCTTTTCAAGAAAATTCCCAGCACGCATACACTTGATGAAATCCGCCCAAGAGAGCCCCTTTTGGCTCTATTTGTGTTCTAGAGTTGTCAAAGTGCTAACACAAGATGAATAACCTCGTTAGTCCTTGAGCATCGAAGAAAAAAAGAAACTGTTTTACCACTCAAACAAGGCTGATCAGGAGCTGGATAGTAGGCTAGACCGCATGGCGATTCGAGTGGACAGCAGGCTGATTGAGCAACGCCGGGGTTGGACGGCTGCAAGGAAACTTGTTGGCTATTCTTAGGTGATTGCCAGAGATGCTAACGATGGAGGATTTTATCACA
The DNA here is from genome assembly GCA_016432845.1 of Psidium guajava. Lineage (NCBI taxonomy): Eukaryota > Viridiplantae > Streptophyta > Magnoliopsida > Myrtales > Myrtaceae > Psidium > Psidium guajava. The sequence goes on from CM028225.1 coordinate 17,727,483, forward strand.
GCTGTAGAGCACGAATCACCATCGGGCCAAACTACTTGGACGATCCCCTTGGACTGCTCTCCAAATACAACCTTCTTCCTATCCAGGTGAGGTTGGCGCTTGAATAGTATGAAGAACTGGGACCCGTTGGTATTTGGCCCACCATTTGCCATAGAGAGAAGACCAAGTCCATCATGCGCTAATTTTAAATTCTCATCAGCAAACTTCCCTCCATATATACCTTCTCCACTAGTGCCATTTCCATTTGAAAAATCACCACCTTGGGCCATGAACCCTTTAATTATTCGATGAAAGCACGATCCTTCGTAGTATAGCGGCTTGCCAGTAGTTTTCCCTACTCGAGTTTTCTTTTTCGTCCGTCGGTAATCAAAAGAAAGCAATCATCATTCAAAGTGGAGGTTGGGATCATGATGGTCAGAAAAAATTCTTTCCCCGATGCAAGTGGTCTCTCTTTGTTGGTGGTTGTCTCACTCTTAATCTTGGTGGAGTTCCCACCATTACATGCTTGGCGTTAGAGCTTCGTCCACCACCACCATCATTTTATGCTCCACTGAACCGAAAGTTTTTGTCCTCTGGTGCTAAGTGTCCAAATGTGCCAGGACAGACTTGTAAAAGGGAAGCACCCATTGACCGGATTGCTGTCTTAGCATTTTCAACTTCATCCTTCGGATTGTGACCCTTTCTTCGATGTTTCTCCTCAACGCTTTGCTCCTCGCAGTCAATGCGGAAAAATGCAAATGCAGAAAAATAAATATGCAATGCGGAGGATATATTTTTTGTGAGAATTAATTCTCAGTTTTTGTGCAATATATAAATAAAAAATCAAAAATCGAATTTTAGGTGTCAACAACTGCCCCTCTTTGAGTGGAAGCTCGCAGAGGTTTCGCTCAAAGACCAAATTGAAACCTAAGTTTTGACGATGTAGATGTTGAATGAATTTTTTGGTGGAGTTTTAATCCCATTTTCTATGGAAATGAAATGATGCATGATATGCAGAACTATAAATAACATGTGTAAAAACTTCTCCGCTCCAAAGAAATGGATTAGAGAAACCTGCACATGGATCGCATTTGAGATACCTGTTTCACCCGATACCTCATAACGCTGATGATTCCTTTGATTTCCAAGTTTCTTTGTGGTTGCGAGGATCTCAAGGTACTAGAGTGGCCTGTCTGTTACTTGTAGTTTCCTACAAATGCGAAACAGCGCATGATATGATTTGAAAGAATGTGCTTGAGTTGTGGTTCAAGCTGCACCATTTTGTCTCTTGGGACCACCATAGGCCACCATGAGTCGGTAGAGGTAGGTCAAAATCACAAGAACCTGTCGATTGTGATTTGACAAAGATCAAGAACACGAGAACCTGTCGATCGTGAACTTATGAATATCTCATGAGAGCGGGTCAATCATGAGTCGGTAGAGATAGGTCAAGATCACAAGAACCTGTCGATTGTGATTTGACAAAGATCAAGAACACTAGAACCTGTCGATCGTGAACTTATGAATATCTCATGAGAGCGGGTCAATCATGAGCCGGTAGAGATAGGTCAAGATCACAAGAACTTGTCTATTGTGATTTGACAAAGATCGAGAACACGAGAACCTGTCAATCGTAAACTGATGAATATCTCATGAGAGCGGGTCAATCATGAGTTGAACTGTTGGGTCAAGATCATAAGAACCTGTCGATTGTGATTTGACAAAGATCAAGAACACGAGAACCTGTCAATCGTGAACTGATGAATATCTCATGAGAGCGGGTCAATCATGAGTTGAACTGTTACCTGGATTTTTTAGGTAAACAGTTAAGGATCATGCCACCTAATCCACTCGGTGAACATGAAAGAGGTTGGTGATGCCAAAGCAAACACCTGATGTAGGGTTTACCGAAGAAAATGCATGTAAGAAGGACTTTGTGCCTGTAGAAAAGACTTTGAAAATGGACCGTTTCGTATTGGGGTTTCCAATGGAAATGCTCCAGAGACGGCATATCCTGAAGTTGAAGCCGTATTGCATTCTGGCACAAGTAAAGTCTTCGAAGATAGGACGCTGTATTGCATTCTAACGCAAGCAAGGTCTCTGAGAATTGAAGTTGTACTGCATTCTGGCGCAGGTAAGGTCTTCGAAGATAGGAAGCCGTGCTACATTCTGGCGCAAATAAGGTCTCTGAGAATTGAAGCCGTACTGCATTCTGGCGGAGGTAAGATCTTCGAAGATGGGAAGCCGTGCTGCATTCTGGCACGAGCAAGGTCTCCGAGAATTGAAGCCGTACCGCATTTTGGCGCAGGTAAGGTCTTCGAAGATAGGAAGTCGTGCTGCATTCTGGCGCAAGCAAGGTATATCAACTGGGTCGTCTGAGTTAATGATCAAGACATAGATAGGCTGACTGTGTCATGCCTGCTTGTTCACTGAATGACCGTATGTGCCGCACTAGATTCGAGCACCCTGAGAATCGTCAGAATTCATTCTTTCGAAAGGTTCAAGTTGAAGATATACTTACCTGAGGATTTGGAAGAAACGCTTGGTGGTTTCTCGATAACTAGGCTTGTTCATTCAATAATCGCCGAATGAATTTCGAGACCTCGGAAGGTAACTCGAACATCGGGAACGTGTTACCTGTCAGGCAGTGTCAGAGGTAACATGTGCAAGCATTTTCATCAATGAGTTCATCGGTTCATGCAAAACTATTCAGCTAAGTTTGCAATGATTTGAAGTAGTCTATGTAAAAACTTATGATGCAATCAATCAAAATGTGGATCATGCATAACTAAAAACCCTCTTTTGTTTCCTCATCCTCTTCTTATAAATGTCGACCATGTTATCCTTGATTGTTACTATCCTCCCCAATGTGTATACAGGAAATACAGTCTCCCTTTGGATACTAAAGCAACCTTCATCTGCAAAGTTTCCAATTCACTCATTGCCTGGTATTCACAAGACAAATGTAAGCATAAAGTAAAGGAACAGATTCAGAATATACTTAGCAAAAGAGCAAAAACCAAGGAACCTACAACATATACCAAAAAGAGATTCCACCATCTTTTGATCTCCCTCAAAGGTACGACCAAGTTCCTTCTGGTTTGGAACAATTACCAGTTTCCACATTGATACTTCAATCAATTAAGCATGATAACAAACTCAAGCATCACAAATAAAGGGAAGAAACCTGCTTCATGTACTACAAGAATAGCTAGCAAAATTTTAATTTATCTGGTGATTAAGCGAAACTGATTTCGTTTTTGCCAGAAGGGAAACATGTTGTTTCCAATCTAAACTTGTTGTCTTTAGTTCATTGATTGATTAGCTTTCCATTATCCAGGCATTGAAAAGTAAAAAAAAAATTCGGGTGCTCATCATTGAAAGAGAACACTTGACAGGAGACCGGATGATTATCAAGCTTGTGATACCATTCTATTCCCTTTCTTTATTATTTAAAATAATATACTTCCATACTATATATTATTGCGTATGATATTCGGTTGTAATAGGTGTAGTTTTATTTCTTTATCTTTATACTCATCCTACTCATTAAATTCTGGCTCTTGTATTTATCCATGGTTTCATTGCACAACCTAACTCTCCCTCTCCTTCATGATCTCAATGGTTTCAAAGCGACTTCACACGATTTCAGCTTAAAAGGTGAGCGGTTCCAATCCGGTCTGGTCTCACTCCGGAATTGGGAACCGGATCAATAGGATTGGTTCTCAAATTTCGAAATCAATGACCAATATCGAACCTTGGTCTTGTTTTCAGAATATGGTCGCTGGAGAGGCCGCGTTGGTAGTGGTTCTAGCGGCCTACCCGTTCGCATGTGCTCCCATGTCTTGTCCTCCAAGGTTGGACCGTTGGAGTAGCGAATGGCCTTGGCTATAGAGCTACAATCTCTGGACTATAGTATGGATTTTTGTTAATCATTAGGTCTATATCTGTTTTGCTCTTCAATTAGGCTTATGGTGCGACAATGCACCGTACACAATTGATCCTCGGCCAGGCCAACAAGCCTGATGGACAAAAATTTAACCACTTGACAATACGACCACAGACTACTTAGAATACCTTACAGCACCAAACAAATTTGTAGTGACTCAAGAGGCCTCTTTATGTCCTAAATAGCTAGGAAATTATACTCCTCGACAATAGTATACAAATATTCCAAATTTGGGCGAGGGATGGCAACCCCCGCTGGCCATCTCCGACACCTCATCAACAATGGGATAGTGACCACAGGTGGAGGGCCTGGCCCTCGTTTCGTCGGTGATTTTTGTATAACTTTTTTTAAACTTTTATTATATTTTGTGTTTTTCTAGTTTGTCATTAAAAAAATAAAATAAAATAACTTATGGACTTCTTTAACTTAATTTAATTAAGATATGGTGTGAAACTTAGTATTGGGATTAAAACAATGTTCTTTTAGTGCTTTAGTTAACCTCAATGCCCCGTGAGACGCCAAGTAGGAACGTCATGTCGTATTTTTTGTTAATCAAATTGGAAGAGAATAATGGAAGAACTTAATCGCATTAATTTGATAAATTTTAGAATTTAATTACATTTTTTGAAATTTTTAAATACTCGATTGCACTTTTGCGGCAAGTTTTAGGACTTTTGCCATATATATACTAAAATTAAGGCATAAGATAGAATAGGCATGGACTAATTCATCTTTACATAGATTTTCCACTAAATGATGGATTCGTACAACGAATTTTGTCTAAGCTCGAGTCACATTAGCAAATTATTCAAAAAATTTCGCCAAAATCTAACCTACTCACCTCTCTTGCTCCCCCTATCCTCTTAGTGTCATCATCACACTTAAGAGCCGCTGCATCTACCATCGTCGCCCGTCACGCAAGTGCCTTCCACCATTGGCCTTTTCACCATCGCCACCACCAATATCTTTCTAGCTACCATACTTGCACACGAATCAACGATAACGAGCTAAATCTAGTTGCCCTCAGACTTGGTGGTTGGGACACGCGTGAAATGAGGCGAAATAGAGCAAGTAGACAAAATGAGTGAAGGGATGGGATAGGGATCAATGGCCAAGGTCTAGACAGCAAAATTGTCATTGACAGCTTTTAGAGTGAGAAAGGAGAAATTATGCGGTGGTTTTAAAGCCCCATACATTTACTTACCTATGTTCAATTAGAGCTTTACACATGGATAATGATTTGGAATAAAAACAAAATAACATCTTCCCTCTTTTGCCTTTGGTTATTCAAGAATCAAGCTCGACTATCTCTATCTTCCAAGCCTCCGCACTGGATCTGGTGGGTGACGCTGTTGGATTTGATCCTTTTATCAACCAAGTAGCCAAGGAGGCCGTGAAGTAGTGGAGGATGCATGGCCAGAGGTCGAGGAAGGAGAGATTAGCTTGGTGCCTCTCATGAGTCTAGGTTTGGGCACGTCTTCCCAATGAAGAGCTCTATCTCCATATATGGAGGACGTCATTGCTAGTTTATCTCTGGATCTACAACCATGGCGACGACGGTCCCTTCGAGGTTAGGAAAGACGAAGCTAGCCAGATCTGGTCAAGCCTCCTCGCCAATTATGGACTAGCGACTTCATCATCCATATCTAGTTGGATCCGACTTCCCGCCATCGCCATGATTCCTTCCAAATTTGATTTGCAACAATGACCGGAGGGAGGAGGAATTGAGAGAAAAAAATTTCATGTTTTTATTAGATACTTAATTCTAAGTTAATGTCTATGTGTTAAGGTTTAATTGAAAACAAGTAAATAAAAGCATGTCACATTAGTAACTAATATAATGCCATAAAATCACTAAATATCAGAGAGAGAGAGAGAGAGAGAGAGAGAGAGAGAGAGAGAGAGTGTGTGTGTGTGTGTTGGGAGGGGGAGATGCCACAGTTGGGGAGCTTTTGGATGGTGACAGCAAATGGATGGGTGGCAGAGGAGGTGTTGTGTTCATTGGATGAGAGAGAGAGAGAGAGAGAGGGTATTGAGATTTTCAGCGGAAGTGTTCATTTTTAACATATGACAAAATTTTAATGGAGGATTTACCTTAAAATAATTTGGCCTCTAAAATTAAACGGATAAAGGACATTAACGGTAACATCATTTTAAATGATACTCACTTTATTATCATAACTTTTTAAACGATCACTTAATGCCCTAATTTATTTATAAAAAAAACATTCATTTTGAGTAGCGTTGGCGATTTCCATTAATTGAAGATCCTACGTGGCATTAATTAAAAACAAAATTTTTCGATATGATTTGTCAAGGAAATAATATTATTAAAGCGTATAAAACCTGTTGTTCAAGCCTTTTCCTTACCCATATTGATAAGGTAGGGCTAAATTAGGTTTCAACCGAAGACCCTAGACCCCATCTCCATTAGCAAATAAAAAAATTGCGGGTCAATGAGAACTTGCTTTTGGAGAGAGAGAATGAGATAGGGTGAGAGAAAGTGAGATAAAGAGAGCGAATGATTTAATTACTGACACTCCATTAATTCATCTTGACTATGTGTTCATTTGGGAATGGTCTGCCAAGTCCTTTGATCGTTTTTTCTACTCTAGACTTTACTCTATTTAAAGCCGCACAGGAGAGATGTTATCATTAAAATAAATTCGGTAGTTTTTCTTCTTGCAGATATATTATCCGAATAATTCTTTTCAAGGTTATGACACTTAAATGATCAATTAAGAATATGTTACTTGGCAAAAATTATGGCGCTAATGATGTTGAAACCTTTTTTTTTTTTTTGCAAAATCTAAGCTATTTAGCTATGTTGTTAAGTATTGACAAAAGACAAGCTACGCAAGCACTTTTCAGGATGAGAACACTGCATCGAGGAACGCACTTAAAATTTAATCGTATTATGTAACTTCAACTAACTAGGTCATTTAGGTGAACAAAAGATACTTAAGACAACTATTCTTTTCTTGGTAAAGATGATGCTCATTAAGATAGCTTAAACAAATCGGTTGTACTAACAAATGATTAAGCTCATTAACATTTTAAGCCAATGTCCCCTCGATTTTGTGGACAATCGAATTGGAAAGAAAAAAAGCAGCTTTGTCAACAAGTGTCATAGGAAAACTCTTATTGATCATACTTTATTGGGTAGGTTGAATCTAATTAACCCGAATAAGTCATACGATATGTATACAACTGGCCAAATCCAATCCAATCTATAGAACTATTATCTATTACGACTCAATTAACTTAAGTTTAGACAAGAGATTCATGTTTCACTCTCTGCTGGGTCCATATCAGTTATATAGATCCTTTATTTTTCTAGGGCATTGCAAGACTAAATCTAACTGGAATTTTTTTAATAATTGATTAATCTTAGCTTTTATTTCTACTATCCTCGGCCACTTAGCTTTAGACCAAGAGTGGTGTGGCAACTTCAACATAGCAACACTAGAAGTTGGTGTTTACCCCTGCATTTTCTAAATACGCTCAATATGTATTCCCACTTGATGCGTTTGTTTTTTGGGCAACAATGGCCTTTTGAGTGGATTTCAATATAGTCCTTTCAATTAGTCTAATATAGTCTTGCACCTTTGCGTGAAGTTTCTTTCGGCCATTTATCACTTGAAAATGCTTAAATGTCAGTTTAGCCATGGCCAATTGTCCTAAATGTCATGTCCGGCTATTTGAAGTGCACAAAACAACGTTTTATTTTTGCTTGTTCATCTTCATCTTCATCTTCGAAGATCTCTTCAGCTGGCGAACTTCATTGCAATGTAGATCTTCCTCTTACTCGTTATGATCCCATGCAACTCAACAAACAATGTTGGGGATTGATATTGAGATTTTACTAGTAACTGGAAAAAGAAAATGACACGACATATGGTTTGAGGCTGTGCTTCGATTGTGCACTTGAGTATGTACTTCGATTTACTAAGTTATATAAATATAAATTTTATAAATATAAAATATAAAATAATTAAAAATATGTAATTTAATTGCCGAGTGGGCCCAGCGCGGCACTTGGACTGCCGCAGGGGGCTCGCCCAACATTTAGACTGCCAAAAAGGGCCCATGCGGCAATTAAAGTGCTGCGCATGCCCCATTCTTGTAAATATTTTTTTAACCTAACTTGGAAAAAAAAAACCTAGTATGAGGGCAAAAATCATGCGTAAAACCCACGCATGTGGACATGCAAGATTTAGGATGATCAGATGATGCACAACCTCTTCTCTGAAAGCCTGACAAATATGAGCTCCAGCACGGGGATTTGAAAAGTGCAAAATTGCCTTGTGCCGTTTCACGCCGTCGCGCGTACGACCTACAGTAGATTGAGGAGAGGAGGGGGGGACTACAGTAAATATATATACTGAAGACGCAAAACCAAAAGCTAACATTTCTCAAAAGGAAGTTAATTAGCTTGACTTCACCATTGGCATGATAGTGTGACATCCATGGGTGGTAGCGGTACTTACCCAGGTTGAAAACCAGATGGACCAACGGGCGTTTCCAACATCATCTTGAACGTATAGAGACAGGAGAGAGGATTTTTGGGGTCCGGAGCTGTGATACCATATTCTTTTATCTTGGCAGCCAATTCCTCATTAGAGAGAAAATACAAAGAACCATTACATACCGAGATTCTGCTGCTTTGTGGCTGCAATTCTCTGGGCTTCGATTCGTGTATCTAAGCCGATGACGATCCTGCAAGCGATGCGCACGAAGCTGTGGACGTCCATCGAGAGCCGCCTCCCTCGCGGAAGCCAGATCACCAGCGAGTCCATGTAGGCCATGAAACGAGCCGCTTCTCCGTGGATGGGCTGCGAGTCGTGCGTGGAAGAGGAGAATAAAGCCTGCCGGTGCGAGCGTGGCGGGGGCATGGCAGAGCCAAAGCCAAAGGCAGGGGAGCAGAAAACTGCAGGAGGGGCCAACAGCTCTTTTGCTCATGCTGTCATCAACATGGTTGGCATGCCCATAGGCAAGAGCCGAGAGCGTCCCTCCATCGCTCACTTCATTCACTAGCTTCAACTTTCAAAATGAAATGGTGTCACTATTCACGCGAGAGCTTTGCCAGCATAACAGTTTCTACGTGTAAGAATAACAACATATTATGAGCCACAAATTCTTGAATAAATGGACCCTCAATAATTTTTAATTAGTTGTTACTTATTTATTATGGCCAAAAATAAGCTGTTATTCTTATAGTAGATGAAGTATTGTTATATAATCATTTCTCGTCATATAATTATGTCCTAGGATATATACCATATCTCCTAAGCCATTTCGCTTGATTTTTATTAAAGAGTTCCGCGGATGGAAAAAAAAATGGGGAAAGAATATTCTAAAAGTAGTGTGTAAAGTTCTTACGATATGTACGAGTGGTCAAGAACATGGCTTTTTCAAGTACAAATAATTTCGTATCTAAATCGCTTGCAAGATTTTAATTCGCGTGTTATCAAGCCCAGGTTTACCATTTTCCCCTTCATTGACAAAAGTTCACCTCGTGTGGAGGTGAAAAAGATGAAAGGGATAATGACACAAATGGTCCATGAATTTTAATTTAATATACAATGTGGTCCATGAATTTTTAATTTTTTTTAATGTGACTCATAGATTTTAGCTCAATGTGCAATATAGTTCCTTGACTTTTTAAATTGTTTAGTTTGATCTTTGGACTTTTTGTCCATGTTCAATTTAGCTCATGATCCATATGAAAATGTACAATATTGTCCTTCCATTTTTTTAAATTCAGGGACAACATCGAGTATTTTCATATAATCCAGAGACTCAATTGAACATGTATCAAAAGTCCAAAGATCACATCGCATAATATTCTAAAGTCCATTAACCCAAAGTTGTGTCGTTCTCCCAAACCTAAAATGAACAAAAGCAGAAAATGTAAACCAGAAATCCATGGACAGACGCAAACATCAGAGCGCCAGAAGAAACTAATCTTCTTTTTTTACCAAAGAAGGTTTACACTCCCCTCACTTTTGTTGACGAACTCGGAGAGTGCGACCCGGCTACCATAACGGTGGCGTAAGATTAACATATTCTAACGGTGGAATTCTTGCCACCATTTTTAACGGAGGAAACTTGCCCGCTGCTTTGTCAGGTGAGTGAAAATCAATTAAATTTCTTGTGCTGTCGTGGTATATATTGTTTTATTCTCTGGAGTGAGTTTGTTTTAAGAAAAATCAAAAATTTAAAAAATATTTTCTAAAAAAAAATGCTTGTGTGTTTTAGAATAATTAATTAACAGAAAATATTTTCATTATCGATAACACTTTATGCCTAACTAAAGTTCAAATGCATTATTTGATCAAATAATGCTAGATTTCAAAGAGAATTTATATGAAAACACCACGTCATGTGATTAGTGAAAGAATATTTGTAAGTTTTAAAGTAAAATGTGCTTTGAACTAAGGAAAAAATTCAAATAAGGATCTGAAATGATGTCATTTTCTCAAAAAAAAAAAAAGGATACAGAGTGAATGTTATTTTAAACAAGGGTAAAAAGTGACTAATGAATCTCAAATAAGGGCTTAAAGTGAACAACAAGTCTCAAATAAAGGCCTCGCTTTTGGCTAGCCATATCTTCACCAGCTAACTTTTTCTAGAGTCCTAGAACAAGGGCAATTTTGTCAATTGGATTAAAAAAAGGATAAAATTTCCCAAATTGATTTTTTTTGGGCCGGCCAAATCTTTCACCAGCCAACTTTTTCGGGTGATTGGAACGAGGGCAATTTTGTCAATTGGGTAAAAAAATGGATAAAATTTCCCTAATTAAATTCTTTTTTTTTGGGTCGAATCCCAAATTGAATTGGGACTAGGGTTTTGCTTTACTTTTTCATGTTATTTTCATTTACTCCCAAGCTCCCACCTGCTTAAGAAAATCGCTCTCTCCCTTGCCAACTTTAGTTCATCGTCCGTTGTCCGCCATCGTCTCTTACTTGGCTCTATTGTCTTTTCTTTCCTAGGTTTGTTGTCCGCGAGCTTCGACTCCGTTGTTGTCTTCCGTAACAGTGGCAGGGCCAAATTCACATCGATTGAGGTGGTCATGGGACGTGTTACTACAGGCAGTTCGTAGCATCAATATGAATGCAGGATTCCTAATTATATGTCCTTCATACAGCAATGGCGAATCGGTGAAATGGAGACTTTTTTTGTGCATATTCTCTTGTTTTTTTGGTGTCGTTTCGGTTCTGTAGTTCCATTTTGGGAAGAATGCCTCAGGTTTGGCGCTTCTTTAAGGTTTATGGTTGCTCGACTGACCTCAAGGGTTCATATGTACTTCTTAAGTTCTTAACATTTGGTGTTAAATCAAAGAGTCCATACGTTAGCGGCTTTTTGTATTCCTCGCTTTTCAACAGTATATCTATATTGTCTTATGGCTAAATGATTTTTTTTTTATATTGAAAGTTGCGTGGATAAGTGCTTGATTGCACTTGACGGATTCCTGATCCGATCGTGTTTCAAATTAAAAATAATCTCAAATTAGAGGCCAGATTTGCCACTCTAGCGGAGGAGCCTTATTTGATCCACATGGATGCACCGATTATGTGCATTTAGCCCTATCCAACAAGATTGAGAAATCGGTGCTGATAACTTAAGAAATTATTTTAACACTTAAAAATAGAAAGAAAAAGTTTCGCAACCACTAAATATCTAAAGTTCCTTTCAAACGTAGGAACACGACTATAATTGATAGGTACTAGATAACTGTATACTTGAAAAGATTCTAATCACCATCAATTCTATAGAGTAAATTAAGTAGCCCATTTTTTGCGTATTCGATAAGTCAATTTCTAGCTAAATCGAATCTTTTAAATCAAAACTAATCAGAGTTATCTAACAAGCTTAATAGCATTAATTGTGGAAAAAAGATAATTTTTTGGCCATCAAAAATCTCAAACTGGTATACATATGATAAATTTGTCCCAAGCTAATTTTTTTACCACCAAAACACCGAACTGGTATACCTATGACAAATTTCTACTTCATTAGTTTCTAATAAATTTACTGTCAAATTGCTAAATTTGATAACATAGAGCAGTTGACGGGTGTACTAATTTTGAGTTTGGTATTATTTGGATTTTTTGTTGTATTAACTCAATTTTGCTAAAATTAACGGAGAAAAAATTTGTCACATGAGTACCAATTTGGGATTTTTAGTGGTCAAAAAGTTAATTTGGGTGAATTTATCGCAGGTGCACCGGTTTTAGGTTTTTTGTGGTAACAAAATAGTTTCAATAAATTTTTCATAACTGTACCAGTTTAGAAGGATTTTTTGTGGTCAAAAATTAATTTGAGATAAATTTATCACAAAATTTACTAGTTTAGGATTTTTTGTGGTATTAATTATTATTTTTGTTATTATGGGCGCCACATGTGCACACTTTATCAATCTCAACTGTCATAAAATAAATTTGAAAAACCACATTGGATTTTAGGTTCCGTTTGTCTAGCGAAAAATGAGTGATTTGGAAATATTTCCTAAAAATGATCACATGTATCACTTAAAATAATTAATCAATAAAAAAATATTTCATCGATGATTATAATTTGTGTCTAAACATTTATGTAAATAATGAAAACATTTTCCGTTCATTCTTTTTTGCAAGCAATATATGAGATCATTTTCAAGAAAATATTTTTCAAATCACTTATTTACTTACAAACAAACAGAGGCTTGGTCACAATTTAATTTACTTCACCCTTACACATGACTTAATTCCACATTTTTTTACAGAATTTATATGGCAACGATATAGCGATTCCAACTTTTTATGTCCTCGGATTATTTTTTTTTTCAGAAGATTTAGAACAAGCTTCACTTCCCTCCAGTGAGGGCCTGTCAAGCATCTTTGCCTCGGAGAAATGAGCTATGTTGTTGTTGTTTTTTGAGTTGGTGTGTTTCGAAAATTGATTTCGACAATTGGTTTGGAGTTCACATTCAATCCATGTTAGCTAGTATCTTTCGAGAATGTGAATTGCTTTAGGGATTAACTTGCAAAAGAGCAAAAATGATGGCGTCCTCTCGCTTGCTTATCTGCTACTCATCTCAACACTCACGAGGATTGCCCGCGATGGCTTTCGATGGCTTCGCTCTTACAAATTTTGGCTTGACGGTGAGGTCACACCTTTGAAGTCTTCCAGTAATTCTAAGCTAGCGTCTTCCTATTCTCTGGTGGCATACTCAGAGCGTCAATCAAGCTTGTGAGCTTTTAGGTGAGTGGTGACATATAGCCAATGCCGCCGTCGGCCCTCTCTCCCCCCTCGCTTGTCCCCATCTCTTTCTGCTCACTGCTCTACTCAGTCATCACAGTTTCAGGGTGGCCATGGCCACGGCTGGTCAAGCTTCGGGCTCACTGCGATTGCAAGCTTGAAGTATGAGCGGCAATGGCTGCCAGAAGCTTAGAGCTTAAGTAGCCATGGCCGCCTCTCTCTCTCTCTCTTGTGCTTCGTTTGTTTTGCTTTTCTAACAATATTTTTGAGAAAATAAAAAATGACAATAGTGTTGTTTGGCTAAAACTTAAAAATGAATAGGAAACTCTTTTTAGCTGTTTGATATTGAAAATATGATTTAATTCCATGGAAAATTACCACAAATTTTGAATTATTTTTTTATTTTTATTTTCTCTATTTTCTTTTTTCCCTCTTCCTCGGTAAGTTGCTAGCTGCCGCCACAAGCGAGGGACAAGCACGGAGCCTCGCCGGCCTAGGGTGAGCTTGTCCCTCACTTGTTGGGCTCAAAAGCTGCAGTCGCTCTTCGTGTCCGATCACACCGTACATGGTATTCGCTCTCTCTCGTCACTCCTCAAGTGCGAATCTCGAGCTCCACAACGAGCTCATGACTTAGAAATTTGAATTTGTCCTAATTCGAGCGAAATCAGTGGGTCGTCAAGGTTGATTCGAGTCTTGGGACATGGTTTCAATGCTTGCAATTAGATTGTGAAATTTGAGTTGTAGATTGACGGGAGAAGGCAGGGCAAGGGAGTCATATCTGAAGAGGCAACAATCGGATGTGAGAGGGAGCTCCATGTGGGCGGGTGTTGGAAGAGAGAGAGAGAGAGAGAGAGAGAGAGAGAGAGGCATTGCTAGAGCATCCACAGCTGCAAGCTATTTCTCAAGTGGCAGTGATGTAGCCGCTGGCCTATCGAAAGTGGTGGAGGAGAGGAGGAGGAAGTCCGGAGGCATGGAGGTGGAACTCTGGAGCCGAGGAGAGATGATGAGTGCACAATTAGGAAGAGGAAAGTGAAGGAGTGCACAAAAGAAAACTTATTGGGCCTGAGCAAAAGAAAGAGGAGGAAAAGTGCTTTCATCTTTTTAACCTTTTTTTTTTTTGGTAAAGACCATCTTTTTAACCTTTTGGCCCTACACGAAAGAAAGAAAGAAAGATAATGAAAAAAAATGAATTTCTCTTTTCAAAAAAAGGAAATTATTTTCCTAATTGTAAAAGTATTTTTTTATTGACCAAAAAAAAATTTCCTCGATTATTTTATTTTCTGTGAATCAAACGTCAAAAAATGTGGAAAACAAAAAGTTTTTTTTTTGTGATATAAACAGGCTTTATTTTTCTTCCTTTTCTCTTTCTCTCTCTAGGTTTTTCTTTCCCCTATAAATTATGTTGTCTGATGTGGCAATACGGCCACCTTGGATAACTAATAATGACTTGGATGACAATAATAAATTTGAGAATCAAGAGAAAGTTGATGATTTATTTTGAGAGAAAAAAAGTTCAAGATAAATTAGAGACTAGACCTAAAATTTATGATTTCTTATGAAATTAAGCCAGATTAAGAATGTGACCTGTAATCTAATAAGATGACTCTACATGATGTGCAGGCAAGGAACGATCTACAATAGAGAATTTCCAGTTCATGGAAATAGAGTAATTGGAGGCTATATTTGATTAAATAATAGCTTCATATGCCTCTTCACTATAGATTGGATTGATGTTTGGACTTTCTAATTTGTAGTAAATAATTTGTGCCTTTTCAAGAAATAAATATTATAAATTTTTATTGGCAAAAGGACACCACAAGTGCCAAAGTTTGTGTGTGACCCTCACTTTGGTGTGAATTTTTTTTTGGACAACTTAATTGTCAATTTTTATGAAAAATGATTATTTGAGTGCTAACTCTTGCGAGCTTTAATAAAGATCTTATGTCGCATCTAGGTGGCTCCCTAGGGGATCTCAATCAACAATTAAAAAAAAGCTAAAAATTAATAAAAATTTTCATGTAATATTAAAAAATAAAAAAAGCTACAACAAAATTTAAAAAAAAGCTAAAAAGAATGGGGACTTTGATATTTTTATTTGCAAAATGACAATGCAATTTCTAGCACTTTTATCTGCAAAAATATCAAATTTACTCACTTATTTGTACTGAAAAAATGAAAAAATAGAAAATTAAGCTAAATAACTCAACAACAAAGTCAGAAAAAAATTAATTTGAGACTTAGAGTTGTCCTTCTTCAAGTTTTATCATATCATCAACAACATTATTAATCTTTGTTGGGTTCTCTTATGAAAAGGTCGCCCAAAAAAGGCAAATGGCACGAACCACCACCGCCTCTTCCTTTAGTGACCCCTGTGACATTACCGTGCATGGCTTGCGATCGGCGTCGCCCGAGAGAAGATGGAGGTCTGAGCCAGATATCGCGACTGGACCTCGTCTTGCGAGTCCTCACTTCTCCAAGATCATTCTCTCTGACACCCTTCAATCTGGGAACCTTGTAAGTTCCAAATTTCCAAGCAGTCTGTTTCTTATGATTCAGCTCCAGTGTCTTGAGAGTTTCTATCTTGGTTTAGAACTGTCGCCCTCTTGTTGTGTATATTCAATCTGGAGATCTTTCTGTGCGTTTGGCTTCATATTAACATTTTGAATCTTTCGAAAAGACAGCAAAAACAAAAGCCGTGAAGAAAAAGCGTACATTTTGAATGATTCTATATAAAAATCAGTTCTTTAACTTGGAATTGAGGATTGTTTAGTGCGGAGAGAGGGGTTGGGTCTCTCTAGCTTTTCTCTCGTTAAATGAAGCAACTGTAACTAAAACTCGATTCTTAGATGCGCAACGACACCCTGTTTGTGTGCAAACCAAGTCTTTCATGACATGTTGCAGAACTTTAAATTTGCTCGGTCCTCTTCCTTTTTTCCCTGCACTTTTGATCTAATTTTGATGAATTAGTGTCCTGGACCTATAACTTTTGAGTTTTCGTTAATAGGGAATTCCAAAAAAAATTCTTAGGAAGTTATGGAAAGGATCTCTTAAGTTTGGTACTACTCAAGGTTCCAGGCAGTTCGACTTGGACTATAGGACTAGAAAGGTGTAACAATGAAATGGTTTCGTTGTGGAAAGGGTGGCGAGAATCTATGCAGCATTACTCCGTTGTTCATTGTCAACTCATAGTTTTCAAATATAAACGAAACTCCACTTTTCACATGATGATATTCAACTAGAGTGCTTCAGAGATTAATTATTCGTCGGGTGACTTATCGAGCCTCGGGAGTGGATTTATCTCGCCGAAAAGGGAGGATATGGTAGAAGTTGAAGATTCAAAAGCTCATCAAAATATGAGGGTGGAACCTCATTCGACATGTTCTCAGCTGAGTCCAAGCTGCTTGTCACAAGATCTTGAAGGTGTTACTAGTAATTTTATAAGTCTTGTTTCTTTTTATATTGCTCTCTCAATCATAAGATCTTTTTCAAGCACTCGAAAACTTTTTGATAAGCTTGTTTATGTTGACTGATAACATAATGATTTCAGTAATGCTTTTTGTGGTTGAGTAGTTAAAACTTCTACGGCGAAAGAAGCGAATTTTTCGTTTGGTCAACTTATTTAAATCGTGATTTCCATGACGGTTTTAACTTCCATTATGTACTAGATCTTTTCATAGTAAATAAATCAACTAATGAAAAGTTCAAACTAGTGTCATATAAGCATTCCATTTTTTTAAAGAACAGAAGAGAACGGACAGCCTAGATGCAAAGTGAGCCATCCTGAGCCGATTTTTGGCGGCCCTACAAGTCTGTGTCCTCTCCCTAGTTTTGAATTGGCCGGCCAATTTGACTTATAGTTCCTTTTTTCCAATTTGATTTGGAGCCTCCCTTCTTCAAACTGGTGATAAAAGCAGGGTCATTTTAAGAGGATGGTACGATCTCGAGCCTAATCCATCACTGTCATATCTCAAGTTTGATTATGATCTCTATCTAATCTTCCCTCAGTTTTGTGTTTTCCCTGGTTTATTTGGTATGTATTGCGAACCAAATGACATGCTATTTTTATTGGAGTGATTGTGGGCATCCAAGTGGTGGAGAAAAGCTGAATCGGGAAAAAACAGAAGTAAAGGCTGTAATTAGGTCGGGACAATCCATTCACTTGGATATACTTGACAAGCTATTCCATCACTTTACGCATGAAAGGATGGACAATCACTTGAATTGAGTCCTAACCTAAAATGGCAATTAATGTTCTGTAATTTGTTTGAAAATGCTTCACATTGCGGGTTAAGATTGATGGCTTTCATGAGCCTCTTCATATGAATTGTTAATCTTTTTAACTTTGGGATAAACAAAATGTTTTCTAAGCTCTTTTATTTTTGAAAAAAAAAATCCAATTTGACGAAATTTGTTTGTGAGGAAGACTTTCTGACTTTTTTTTTTTTATAAATGAACTTATTTTTGAGATGTTGTCCGTATACTTTGACATAATGAGTAAAACCATTGGCTAATGAAAAATGAATTGGTTAACTTAAATATAAATTATGAGTTGACTAATACATATCAGTAATGAGATACAATTAATGCAGTTTACAAGTGTAGTACTACTATATAGATACAGAGATACATATTTACATTTTGAGACATGAAAAAAAAAATCCACGAAAAATTTACTTTTTTTTTTGGTCGAACAAAAAAAAGTGGGAGAGGGTTGTAGAATTTCCGTGTCTAACCACCACAAGCCACCTCTCTAGTGGTAAGCCCAATGACCATCTCGAGGTAAAATACAACAAGATTATAAAAACAGATAACGTTAAAATGCAAAGTGACTTGATAAGTTTTATTGATTGTAGATCCTTTAAATAGATTCATCTCCGGCTATTTATAGTGGATCATGAAGGATAATCGTCGGTTATTCTATACCTAGATTCTTAGGTAAGTTCCGGTAACTACTCATCTTATCCATTAGGCAATTGATCCTCTAGCTTATTCACTCTACTTGTACTTTGGTGTCATGTATCGATTTCACGGTGTCGCCTATGCTTCCTTTGTTCACGTATCGGCTATCTCATATCTTTAATTACTGACATGTTTTGATGGCTCTGGATCTTCAAGTCCATGATGCTCCTTGGGCTTTCTGGCTTTTTCAAGCCCAAACCAATTTTAGGATTCAACATACGGTGATTTTTATCTAAGAATTATCCAGGCTTAACCCTCTATAAATGTATCCCCAAACGCCGTATATGATGATTTTTTCCCCAAAAGACGATAGTTCATTGAGAAGTGCAAGATTTATTTGGGCGGGAAGTGTTTGGATCGTATCCCTAAACATACACACGGCGGTTGGGTCCACATTGCAATACAAAGCTCTCCCCCAACCCCAAGCCCGAGATCAAAGTCAAACTTGACAGTAGTGGTTGGTCCTCGTGCAGGAAAGCAGGGGAAATCCAATTTGCAAAGATTCTTCTGCTATTTGTCAGCTCGTGCTCCTCTCTTTTGCCCTTTCTCTTGATTCCGTGGAGGTGGGAAAGAATTATTGAAGGAAAAAAAATCCAAAACTTATTATATGGCCCAAAACATTTTCACATTTTTTTTTTCAAATGAATCCGTCCATTCAATTTCAAACCTCACTAACATGGATGTCAAATGTTCCACATGACATGACCTGCGATGATGTGATTTATGTATCGAACAGGAATCACAATTTATAGAAATAATTTATTATCGGTTATATGAGATGACTCTAGTCAACTCAAGATATAGGGAATACGCATCTATTAGTTGAATCACTCATTTTTTGAATTGCAAGCAAATTTATTAATTCATCAATGAATCTAGAGCTTTTCAATAAAAGAAGACTAATTTTCACTTTGGCACAAAACTTTCAAAGTCACATAAAAAGGCACTAATATTTATCCGAGGAACAATTTTGGCCTTAGCGTTGAAGTGTCACATAACAAGATACCAACTATTACTGTAACACAATCTTGGCCATTGTTTGAATTTGTCCAAATGTGCATATATGCCATCTAAGGTGGCAGAAAAATGTTAGACATGGCAAGTAAGTTCCAGTGATCGTGGCTTCCATACACAATTAAAACGGGGTCATCTCCAATTTGTAATAACATTGTTTCCGAGCCAAATATTATGGCTTCAAATCAAATTGAGAGAAAGGGTATACGAATTAGGGCTTAGGGTTCTTCACAAAATTGGAGCACATTCACCAATATATCCTAATTTCTTTCTTCAATATATATGAGTTTGTGAAGAATCATAACCTTGATCTCCAATTCGTGTATAAATATATATATATATATATATATATGAGAGAAATTTCGTTGCCAAAATGGGCTTAGCACTAGAAAGTTTATGCAAAAATTATCCCCTAGACTAGAGGTGATGCCTTTCTTGTGAAAGCCATACAAATTCATGATTCGTTGAGGGAAGGTTGTTCACAAGAGAAACCCGAAGAAAAGGGCCAAGTCTAGAGACCAAGTTTCTGATGATTCGAATGAGGTTTATGTAGTTTATGAAGAAACCGATGCATCTGAGGATGCTGTGGGGGAATTAGAGGTGTCTGCATTAGAGGTTAGTTTTGATGCTTTCGTGGAAGATGGAAATGAGGAGGAGATGAAGATTATGATGGCAACGGTACAGATGGTGCTAATGACAACGTGGCCCAAGAAGCTGAAGAGGAGGATGCCATGGAAGCTCACAAAGAAGAAGAGGAGGAGGGAGAGTGCAAATCTGGACTAGGAAGGGGAAAGTAAAAAAAATAAAGAAAATAAAAATTCAAAAAAGAAAATCAAGAAATAAAAAAATTATTAAAATATTAAGTCGTCGCCCAGCCGGCATCCACGTTAATGTCGACAAGCCAAAATTCGCTGGATGGACTGAACTAGCATAATTTCAAAAGGTTTAGGACTGAATGGGCAAAAAAAAAAAAATAAGTTTATAACTGAATCGACATAATTACAATATATTTATGACTATTTTGGTAATATTCTCCATAAATATCATATGACGTGACCTCCGTTATTTGAATATTTTAATAGTTTCAAGATAATCAAAAGGAACATTTATATCTATGACAAAAAATTCTTATGTAAGGTATTTTATTAAATCTTAAAATTCGATTGGATTCACGATTCACAAATCAAAGGTCCCAATTCTGAACATGGATCTCAATTTAACATTCGTTATGAGGGCAATCGACATCAATGGTCCCTCTCTATTGTCTTAGAAAGCAAAATCATCCCTATTCTTGGAACCAAAATCGCCATTATACCTTTCAAAAAGCTTCTATGTTCATTCTTCAACTAATCTCTTATTTTCAAAATTTTGCTTTTAAAACAAAAATTCGTTTGGTCACGCAACTTTAATTTTCTACTTTTGAAGCATTTTTTTGCTCCATAATTAGTTTTGAAGATATTTGAAGAAATTTTTTAAAAAAAACTTATTTCTCTCAAGAAGTGAAAAAATCAACTTCTACTCAGAAGCAAAGTAGTAGAAAAATTAATTTGTAATTAGAAATTGATTTCTAGAGCAAAAGTGTTGACCTGTACACTCTAAATTGCTGACCAATAAGCTTATGTGTAGGGGTGTGCAAAGAAATCAAAAATAGCTTGAACAGCTTAGAATTGAACCGGCTCAGATCAATGGATCCCTACAGAACCGGTTCGGTTCCTAATTCTACCAAACTAGAATCGGTGGGTGTCTCAAGCTGTCATGTTCGCAAGTGAGAAAAGATAAAGTAGGCATGGATGACAAGATAGAAGAGATAGAACGAACGTGGCCACGAGCACGAAGCCCAAGTAGCCTTGGCTATGAGCTCAAAGCGAGCTATCATCGTGATCGCTAGGAGAGAGAAGGAAGAGAGAGACTTCACGTCAGACAAAACAAAATTAACGTGAGGAAAAGAAGCTCACTCAAGTAATTATTCAATGCCGTTAAGTTTGTGTCCTTAAAATCCATCATCTTAATGGGAGACGGGATTATACTAAAACTTTTGAAAAGCAATGGCGAAAATTTCAACAAAAAAGGCTCGAAGTGTTAACATTTTTTCAAATAAGGATTTGAAATTGATCTTATTTCAAATAGGGGCCCGAAATGCTCACATTACTTCGAATAAGGGTCTGAAATAGATATTATTTTAATTAAGGGACTGAAGTGATCTTATTAGTCTAAAAAAGACTTGACTCATTGCCTAGTAGGGGTATTTTGGCCATTCATATTTTTCTTATTTTATTATTTTTTCCTTTTTTCAGATTTTAAAAATTAAAACAATAAAAGTGAAAAAAAAGGGAAGCAAAGGCAGGCGGGAGGGCTGCCCTCCTGCCTGTATTTTCCTTTTTTTTTTACTTTTAGTTTCTTTAATATTTAATTTAATTTAATTGAAAATTAGGTTAAAATTATATTTTGACAAAAATACTCTTGATATGTTAAAATATTTAGCTAGTCGGCCGGTGAGATCAGATCCTTGTTTGAAATAGCTATGGTTACTTTAAGAATTTATTTGAAATAATGAGGATATTTCATAAGTTTATTTAAAATAAAGAATGTTTTAAATTTTTATTTGAAAAAATAATGGTATTTAGAGTCTTTACTAAAAAGAAACGATTTTGATTTTCCAGAAACAAAATGTGGAGACCCACTTGAAGAAAGGCAAGGATGTTGGTGCCGCATGGCCTGAAAAGAAGTGCGGTGGGCCCCGCAATTCTAGAAAGCCTAGTCTCTTTTTTGACCTTCCGTCTTGCAATCTGCAAACGTCTCCCACCTATTCTGCACATTCGATCAAGGCTATTACTAAGAAGCTATATTTAATGTTAGCAATAATTAAGAATTCTATAAGATAATAATTTATCTTAAAGATATTTTGATAATTATGTTGATTATCCGTATTTCTCAAGACATGCTTATATCTCGATGATATGTTGTCTTGCATAGTTTTTTTAGTAAGGCCTACGAAAAGCCTCACGTGTTCTTGTTCAAAATATATTGAAACATACAATTTCAATATTTCTCTCTTCCGCATTATATTTCTCAATTTGGGATCAGAGCCTCATTTGAGTAAGCAAAATAGGTCCATCTCCTTCTCGAGAAGGTAATCACAAGAATGCTTCATTCCTATTTGAGTAAGCACTATGGTGGTCGTGTTACGATATCAACGACACATCGCCTTATCATGCATTTTTCACAAAGGTAGTTCTTCTTTCGATGCCAGCTGCATAGGTCGCATCGCTCAGTAACTATTTTTCAAGCCAACCATAAAGGCCGCGTCGTGCATTTACTATTTCGCAAGCTAGCAGAATTGATTGCTTGTTATTTCCCCCATGATTCTCGATGTTTCGCGTGTCATTTCAATAAGTCGACCTCGCCGCCATTAGATAACCGGCATATTAAAATCTCGGCATCAACAAAAGCGTGGATCCATCATGCTCGATGTTGTTCAGTGCCGGTTTTATCCATTTTCACTATTTGATATCATGGCAATCGAAAATTTATTTTGGACTATGTTCGGACTGTATTCAAACTCAAGTTGACATTTTCTAGTCACCTTAAGGTTGAGAAGGATGTTAGCGATAATTCATGATCATGTGAGATAATAGCTTATATTAGAGATATTTTCATAATTATGATAAAAAATCAAGATATACACATAATCTTGAGAGATATGGACAATCAACATATCTTGAATTATATATTGTCTTACATAGTTTTCTAATAAAGCCTTTCTCAATTGTTAAGGTGCACATGGCATTTGAAGAAATATAAGAGATTATCGTTAGGAGTATATATTTTCTGCGAATAAATGGATTCTGAATATCTAATGTCCGCTTACGCTTCATCGAGATAATACAGTTTATAGAGCCAACGCGTATCGAACGATGATGTTCAAGTGGTTTTCTTGAAAAGTCCCTTGCAGACTCTCCCCGTGCTGTTCGCCAACTGAAGACAACCACACTTCTGCGTCTTGTTTGGGAATCTGCGTTCTTTATAATTGGGATTTGTAATTCTGGTTCTGATTATGTTTGTTAGCCACAGTGTTTGGGATTTTTTCTGAGCTCTTTTTCTTCATTTCGCTTTTTCCTTGATCGAAACATTCTGAATTTTGCTTGAATGCAAAGAGGGAAAGAGGCAAGTCGCTCATTTTGTCATGATTTTTTTGGGACCAAATGGAATTGGGTGTTTTATGTTGACGTGGACCTTTTTCTTTTCATGAATTCGTTAACTGATTACATGAGAAATTCAGTAACTTAAAAATATTTGATTCAGTAATTAAGGGACGATGTTTGTCCGCCAAGTTAAGGATTCATTCAGTCCGCAAACATGAATAAACTCAAAAACTAAAGACGATTCATCCAAGAAGACTGGTCTTAATTCTGACTGCAAATCATTGTGTCTACCCACAAGTCCTAACAAAAACACCATTGAATTATCATCAAGCACAAAATTTACAACCCATCAAATAAATCATTTCCTACTAACAAAATAAAGGATCCTCTAAAAGAACTTAATCAATTTCATGATACATCATTTGTAATTGCACAAGGCGAAAGAACATTACAAGCTTTACTAACCTGACAAGATCTGTATAATGTGGATAACAATCAAAGGCCCGCTTCTAGATCCTGGTGATCCTCCTTGGTTAAAGAGGAGTTAATGACGCTCGGGTGTCATCAAAACGAACCCTGCAAGCTAAGAAAATATTCAGTGATCGGCGATTAATGCGTATGGTAACCATTCTCATTCTCTGATTCTGTTCCATGAAACAGTAAAGAATGAGAATCATGTTTGGTAACCCAAATAATTCTGATTCTAATTCTGTTCCCAGAATCAGTTTTAGAGAATCAGAATCAGTTTTAGAGTAAAATCCAGAATAAAAAAAAAGTTGGTTCTGAAAAAAGAATCACTTTTGACAATCACAAAACATAATGAAATATCACATCTTTCACTTTTCCCTTTCAGTTTTTCGTCACTTTTCTCTCAACCTAATAAAAATAAAAATAAAAAATTTTGAAAAAAATTGAAATTTTTAAAAAAAATCACAAAAAAATTTAGAAATTTCCTAAAAATAAAAAAAAGCTTAGATTATGCTAGTTTGACCTCATTTTCATAAATTGAGGCCTAAATTTTCTAGATGAGTCCTTAATATGGAAACGTGTCCCATGTTTCAATCGAACTTTAAGCATCATGTATTAAAATTTGTGTTTCATTTATGACATGCTAAAAAATAATTGTATTTTAAATTATTTTAGTGTGCATTTGAAATTAGCCTTCATTTAGGATGAAATTTTACAAAGTTACTATATAGTTATTTGATTTAAATGAAAAAAATTAGAAAGAAAAACAGTTTTTCAAAATATAAATTTTGTGCAGTTATCAAACGCGTTTCTGGTTCTCTAAAACTCATCCAGAAACAGAATCAGAAAAAGTCATTTTGATCGGAATCAGTTTTTGGGATCAAAATCGTTACCACACGCAGCCTAAATTACAGCGTCATCAGCGATGTACGTGCTCCACTTAAAAAGCGACGCGTGTCATGTGATATGGAAAACTTGAAAAATGAGCAACTAAAATAAAAAAACTCTCATTTCTCTCTCCTCTGCAAAAAAGCGCCGAGCCCGAGCACAAGCGAGCATTGATTGGTTGCTCTCTTTCTCTCACCCTCCCTCTCTCCTCTTTTACGTTTCCACCCTCTTCTGCAATAATGCTTTCACCCTGTCTTCCTCTCCCTCACTCACCTTCGAAGCAGAGAACAGGTACAATCTCTCTCTCCTGATTACCCTGTCCACACATAGTTGGATGCTGGCGAAATGAACAGAGCAGGCATTAAAGGTGGTCTGACAGGGGCCTAATGACGGAGAGAGATGGAGACAGAGCAGGAAGGTTCGGGGTTGATTCCAGATGGTGGTTCGGGAGTTAATGAGAAACTAAGGGCGCGCATGGTAACACTCCAGAAGTGATTTCTGGCAGAGAAATCAACTTCTGGTCGAGAAATCCGTTTGATAAAACACTTTCAGAAGTAGAAATCCGTTTGGCTCGTAACTTGAAATTTCTACTTCTGAAATCAATTTCTCCACCAGAAGTCATTTTTGGACAAGTTTTGAGAAGTAAAAAAAAATTGCTTCTCCATCAGAAGTTATTTTGTAGCCTCCTTCTTTTGACGTTAACATGCGCCGCCGCCCCCTGGCCGGTCGCCGCCCGCCGGTCGCCGCCGCCGGCCGGTCGTCGCCCGCCGCCGCCGGCCGGTCGCCGCCGCCGCCGCTCGCCACCGCCGCCAGTCGCCGGCCACCGTCGGAAATAGAAATTTTTTTTTGTTATCAAACGCCTTTTTTTAGTTCAGAAATCATTTCTGAAGTAAAAGTGAAAAAATCAACTTCCGATTCGGAAGTAGAATTAAAGAAATCAACTTCCACTTCAGAAATGATTTCTGAAGTGGAAGTGTTGTCATGCGCGCCCTAAAATTAAAGAACTCTCGTTTCTCTCTCCTCTACAGAAAGCGCTATGCTTGCTCTCTTTCTCTCTCCCTCCCTTTCTTCTTTTTTACGTTTCCACCGACTTCTACAATAATGCTTCAACCCTCTCTTCCTCTCCCCCACTCACCTTTGAACCAGAGAACAGGTGCGAGTCTCTCTCTCTCTCCTGATGACCCTGTACACACGCAGAGCTGGATGATGGCGAAAAGAACAGAGTAGGCATTGAAGGTGGTCTAACAGGGGCCTAATAGGGGAGAGAGATGGAGACAGAGGAGGAGGATGGTTCGGGGTTGATCCCAGATGGTGTTTCAAGAGTTAATGAGAAACTACTCCTCTGCGAAAAGCGCTGAGCACAAGCAAGCATTTATTGCTTGCTCTCTTTCTCTCTCCCTCCCTCTCTCCTCTTTTACGTTTCCGCCCACTTCTGCAATTATGCTTTCAGCCTCCCTTCCCCTCCTTCCTCACTGACCTTTGAACCAGAGAACAAGGGCACTTTGAAATTTGTGGTGGTTGGCGATCGTGACTCCAGACCATGAATGCTCTTGCGGAGTCGCATTCGCCGTTAATACTCCTGCAATTGCATCTCCCCTCTATCTCTCCGTCTCACGCGCTATTAATATGCTAGGAAGAGCCAACATGACATCGGTACCTAATATTTTCTCTATAAAGAGCACGCTGTGGCTTCAGAATGTTTATCTTACCCTTCGCAGAAAACTCCAGAGTCACTTCAGAAAACTCACTAACACACGATGGCGAGCCAGCTTGAAGAGCTAAGGGCCTACGATCCTGCAATCCCCAATTCCAGTGGGGTCTATCAGATCTCGATTCAAAATCACACTTTCCAAACCATCCTCACGAGCTCGCCAGAAGTGGCGAGCACCTGGACAAGGAGCCACACTAGTGCTAGCAATGGCACTTTTCCCGTCGGCCTAGACGCGGAATGGGTGCCTATTTTGACCCCAAATGATAGGCATCCTGTTGCGATCTTGCAGCTCGCTGTCGAGGGCAGCTGCCTCATTTTTCAATTACTTCATGGCCCCCGCAGCATTCCTGAGGATCTTAGAACATTTTTGACAGATCCCCACAATAAGTTCTTCGGAGTCGGCATCCATGAAGACGTTGAGAAATTGCAAAGGGACTATGGGATTGTAGTTAGGAATACAGAGAACATCGAAAGCCTAGCTGCAACCAAGCTGGGCAAACCAGAACTGGTGAACGACGGGTTGCAAAAGCTTGCCAAAAAAATTTTGCGTTTGGATATTGCAAAGCATAAAAGGAATTCAATGAGTTGTTGGGATTCGCGATTGCTATCTGCAGAACAGTTGAAGTACGCAAGCATAGATGCTTATGTCTCCTTCTTGCTCGGGAGGAGACTGTCGGAGTACTAGTTTTTTTTTTTTTAATCATGTTTGCATGGTGCCATTTGGCTTGTGGAGTTGGGTTGCACTCTCTGGGACTCCACACCTCACTTTATCTCTCTCCCCTTCCTCCCTCCTTCCGTCCGGGCGAGAGCGTCGGATGTATGATGTGAAGCGATTTACATGTCTTGAACTGTCAAATTCAAAGCGCGTATTCACCGTATGTCAGAACCACGGCGTGATACAATGTAGCTATATTCCATTAAGGATACAATCCATCGTACAGTTCATGAAACTTCTTGTTACCCTATTGAAGAGGCAAATTGTCCGGAAGAAGCCAAACGCAGGCTCCCATGTCAACCTTGCTATATGCGCTGCTGCCACTTGCATCTCTATTGATCAATTTGCAAAACCAGACGAGGTTCATTTATTCTCCTTCGTGATAAAATACTGTCAAAATTGATGTTCTTATTACTGGAGGCCGTCAACGGGGACTTAAATTCGACGGCAGTGTTTTAGCACGTTGGCTTTCCATCTTTCGGACCATTAGCGACTTTTGTCACTGATATCGGTTTCTCTTTGCAGAGAGCACTGTAGAAGGATGAATCACAATAAACGCGCATTAATAGAAGACTGGCAGAAATTAAAGTATCTACATCAGCTAATTATCAATACAGAGTAACCAGTAAAGTGACTGTCAAAACATACAAGTGTCAACCAAAAATTGTACACATTTTTAACGAGCGTTGTCTAGGTCCTAAGGTCTCGTGATCTCAAGAAAGAACATCTAAGATAGCTTGTATTATATGAGGTAAAAATACCGATATTCACAATAAAGCAAGAACACCTTAACAAACGGTTACGAATTAGATAATGTGCATATCGTAAAGTAAGCCTTTTGGACTTCGAAGGAGGCAAACCTACTAAAGGCGTTAATAATTCATTTCAATTCAGTTTTTCAAAACTCGTTCTGAACCGAACCGAATCAAATTGAACTTGTTCAAGTCGATTCGATTATATGCTCTCAGCTCGATTTTTCATTTTTCATTTTTTATTTTTTTGCTTTTATATCTCAAACAAACTACCATCATAACCTATTGATGAGCCCTAAATAATGACCCTCTGTCGACGATTTTTTTCTATTCAAATAGATTCAGTTGACTAGCCATTTTTGCATTCTCATACAAAGAAAAGAGTATTTACAAGAATCGCACTGTCTTTCTTTGTCATATAAAATAATAAGTCACCCTCTAAATATATTGAACATGGAGTAATTCGATCATACTTAGTACAACATAATGAAAAAACCCAAAAAAATTATAATTCATGTTCATTGCTTGATCAAGATTTGCATAAGATAGTTATCAAGAAAATCCACCAAACGGATGTGCGTCGATTTATCGCACTGTAGAGCAGTTCATTAATGAAGGAATGGATAGCAGAGAGGAAGAGCTTGCCACCTCAGACTGAGTCCGTACCCCCAGCCATAACCATTAATGACAAGACACGCTCATCTCTCTCTCCCTTCGACACCATCCACCGTTAATGCAACCCTCTTGATTGTCACTTCACGGGGTTTTCTCTCTCCTCCCTCTCGTGCTTCCCCCTCAGATGAAAACCTCCCAAAAGAGGGAGTGCCCACTTTGATGGCTTTCATTTTCTGCACATGGGCCTCAGAAACTTATCACCGTTGAGTGATGATGATTGAAGATTGAGCCTTTCTTCTTCCTCCCGAATCCCTTCGCTTGCTCTTCGTGTACGAGCGCTACTGGTAGGACCAATGGGATACATCGCTTGAATACGTGATTCGTCGACCATTTAATGCCTCCTCCCAGCAAAAATATGTCCCATTTAATGCGCGCCACAGCTTAAAGCTCGCCGATCGTCCTTCCACTCCCACAAGTTGTGTCCAGTTCAGTTTCGATCCCTCCCCGGATGCAATAAAATCGAAATGGGCATCTAAAGAACCCCGTCAATCGAGCTTGAACCGGTAAAACTTCTCTCACGGGTTTTTTGGAAACATCCACTTCATGAGCTCAGATTACAGCTAGATCTGAACTAAGTACAAAAGCAACAGAGCGATTCGAAAGGGAAAGAAGAAGTCACTTCACAGATGCACGAGGGCGTCTGAAGGGGAGAGAGAGAGTATACGGCTATGGAGTGGACTCTGTGGTGAGCTATTCAATTTAGGGCTTTTGAATCTTTGAGTTCAGAAGCGCAACTGAACCATTTGCCTGTTTGGATAGTTGGGTTCAGCTAATCGAACTGAACCGAATCATTGAGATATGAACTAGTGAAAAAAAAATTCACTAAATGAACTGAAAACCGAACTGTAAAGTTCAGTTCGATTTGATTTATGGTCCAGTTCTTGGTCTTAATGGGATTTTGATATCTCAAAACTCATAGAATGTGAATGAAAAGTACGATTGAGATAGTCCCACATGAATAGAAGAGAGG
The DNA here is from genome assembly GCA_016432845.1 of Psidium guajava. Classification (NCBI taxonomy): domain Eukaryota; kingdom Viridiplantae; phylum Streptophyta; class Magnoliopsida; order Myrtales; family Myrtaceae; genus Psidium; species Psidium guajava. Next base: position 17,756,948 of record CM028225.1, read on the forward strand.
ATAGAAATAGATTTAAATAGAGACGCATCTCTAATTAGTTTGGGCTCCAAGGGCACCTCACTTTATAAACGAGAGAGGACCTACCCAAAGTTTGGTCGATCCACACGCGATCGGATCGAGCCCAGATCTGGGTCCATTTATTTATTTTTGGAATTCAGCCCATTAATTCCCATTAATTTTCATCGAAGAGGCACGATGATTTAGTGACTGAATGGACATGTTTCTTTGATCAATTCCATTTGACAATCGTGGATGAACAAAACCTTTTGGTTTGGTGCGACCGACACAGCCTTTTGGTTTGGTGCAACCAATGCAACTTTGTGATTCGTCACAATCGAACGCAGTTCTTCGATTTGTCGCAACTGAACACAACTTTTCGATTCATCGTGACTCTTCATTACTCATTAAAATCGTGACTATTTATTCCTCATTTTTTTTCCCAAACGGACACTTCCATATACATACATTAGACACACTCTCATATTTCAATTGTGTGATTATCCTACGAAGTTGAGTTCGAAGGTTTCCTTTAAAGAAGTATCGCTTTATAGGAAAGGCGATATGTTCTATCCGAGGAGGCAATTGTCCACAGAACATTAGATACCGATAGAGAGGATAAATTTTTCTTAAGGATATAACGTCAATTCATTGGGCTTGGGTTATTTTGTTTACTCAATCAACACTTCATTTAGGTTAGTCCTCTGACATTCTTTTGCACATACGAACTCTTAGACAACAAAAATCTTAAGACAAATTTTCTTCTATCCAAGTGTGCTTGTGTTCATTAATTTTTATTTTCGTAACAGAAATGGCTATATTATCGATGACGCCTATTGCATCTACTCCGATTCATCGAGCGAAGCTAAAAAAATTCAATGGGATCGATATCAAGAGATGGCAACAAAAGATATTTTATCTCATGAATTTGAATCTGGCAAGGTTTCTTATAGAGGACGCTTCTAAGTTGGATAGAAGAGAGATAAACAAAGAAAAGTTTGATGCAGTAGATGCGTAGAAGCATTTTGACTTCTTGTGTCGCAATTACATCCTCAATGGTCTAGACAATACCCTCTATAATGTTTATAGTCCGTTGAAAACGGCTAAGGAATTATGGGAAGTCTGTATAAAAAATACAAAACGGAAGATGCTGGGTTGAAGAAATTCATTATTGACAAATTTTTGGATTTCAAGATGGTAGATTTCAAAATCGTCTTAAGTCAATTTCAAAAACTTCAAGTAATCGTGTATGACATTCATGTTGAAGGTATGATGATTAGTGAGTCATTTCAAGTACCTGCTTCCATTGAAAAATTATAACAGTCTTGTAAAGACATCAAGAATTATCTCAAACACAAGAGAAAGAAGTTATCACTTGAAAATCTAATTGTTTGATTGAGGATAGAAGAAGATAATAGACTTTCTAAGAAGAAAGTTGGTAGAAAACTAGAGGTCTCAAGGGCCAACGTTATTGAAAAATGATCGAAACCTAACAAGAAGAGGATAATGTTTGGAGAGAGATTCACCCAAGGCCAAAAAAAGTTCATTGACAAATGCTATAACTGTAGAAAGTCTGGACATCGTCCAAAGACTGTAGAGCCAAGAAAAACAAGAAAATTCATGCTAAAGTGGTGAAACAAATTCCAAGTGGTGTTGATGATATTAATCTTACTGCTATGATATCTGAGTACAATATGATGGAAAACCCCAAAAAATTGTGGATTAATACTGAAGTAACTCGTCATATATGTGCTAACAAATCGATGTTTTCATCCTACATACCTGTAGGAGGTGATGGAAAACTATAAATGGGTAATTCATTGACCTCTAAGATTGAAGGTGTTGGAAAGGTTTCTATGAAGATGATTTCTAGAAAAATAGTGACACTAAATAATATGCTACATTAGACCAAAAAAAAAAATGCTAGATGTACCAGACATATGCGAGAACTTAGTGTTCGGATCTCTCCTTAGCAAAAATAGTTTTAAGTTGGTGTTTATATCTGATAAGTTTGTACTTTTCAAGAGTGAGATGTATGTAGGAAATGGTTATCTTAGCGATGGTTTGTTCAAGTTAAATGTAATGACTATTGTACCCAATGTTGCATGAATAAAGTTGATTCTGCTTATGTGGTTGAGTCTCCTAATATATAGCATGCTAGACTAGGACATATTAATTATAAGTCAATAAAGAAATTAATGAACATGGGGTTGTTGCCAAAATTTGACTGTCCAAGTGATAAACGCCAAGTGTGTGTTAAGTCTAAGTTTTCTAAGCCCTCGTTTTCATTCTATTGATAATAGAATCACAGAAGCTTTAGATTTAATACACATAGACATATGTAATATGAAAGCAATATCGTCAAGGGATGGTAAGAAATATTTTATCACTTTTATAGATGACTTCTTGAGATATTGTTATATTTATTTGCTTAGTAGCAAATATGATGCTGTAAATGCTTTTAGAACTTATAAGTCTGAAGTAGAAACTTAGTTAAATAAGAAAATTAAAATGATAAGAAGTAGTAGAAGAGGTGAATATGAATTTCCTTTTGAAGAAATTTGTTCCGAGTTTGGTATAATTCACCATATTACTCCTCTTGATGCGCCACAATCCAATGAAGTAGCCGAAAGAAAGAATAGGTCATTAAAGAAGACAATGAATGCATTGTTGAATAGTTTTGATTTACCACAGAATTTGTGAGGAGAAGCTGTTTTGACAACAAATTTCGTTTTAAATAAAGTACGCTACAAAAAGACACAACAAACTTCCTATGAGAAGTAAAAAGGCAAAATGCCTAATTTGAAATATCTCAAAGTGTGAGGATGCTTGGTCAAAGTGTAGGGGTGCTTGGCTAAGGTTGCGGTTCCTAAGCCTAAAAAAGTAAAAATATGATCGAAAATCATTGATTGTATCTTTATTGATATGCTCTTAATAGTAATATATATCGATTTCTTGTTCCTAAGTCTAAGATCCCCGATATACATGCCAATACGATCATTGAGTCAAGGAACGCTTCATTCTTTGAGAATATCTTTATGTATAACATGATTGTCGCGACCCGCCCTCAGAGGAGGGTTGGCTAATGGATTGCCAGGCCCGTTTTTGATATCGAGAGGCCTAGCACGGGCCCTCCCAGGCCCATACCAAATTGCGTCAGGAAATCTTTAAATCGAGGTTGACCTTAGTGTGGTCGAGTGACATGTAATCAGTGTGCATGCCATTGGAGTCGCCACCAATCATTTTTTTAGAGGGTATGATTGAAAACCCTATCGAGCAATAGGGAGAAATCGTTCGATTCTGCGAAAATCAGAAATTTGGGTTCGGAGACTTAGTTACGCCAATATTGCTATTGACGCCCTTTTGGTACCTAAATTGAGTGATTTCCTAATCTAGAGAGAGTTCATGCATGTGTTCTTCGGGTAAGGTAAGTTCTAAAAAATCTAATGGGCTCATGCAGACGGGAATATCTGTCCTATCAATCACAAAGCATTGAAATAAATGTGTAATCAATGAATCAATTCAAGTCGAAATCACATCAAATCAAGTCAAAACAAATCAAGGGAAGTCCTAGAAGCTTAGGAAAGACACCAATCAGATTCCTGAGGGATTTGAAAGCATTCAGGTCAGATTGACCGAAAGGGCAAAACGATTAATTTTGAAAGGCTCGGGAAATCAAAAATATGAAAATGAGTCAAACCAGCCGAATGTGATTTTTCCTAATTTTCAATAGTTTTGAGAATTTTTCTGAATTTTTCTGAATTTTTCTGAATTTTTTTTAAATTCTTTGGGATTTTCTAAGACTTTTCCTATTTTAGGGATATTTTTCAAATTTTTAATTAATGTTAATTTTTTTTATTAATTTTTATATTTATATTTATATTTATATTTATATTTATTTTATGTTTTTATATATTTTATTTTATTTTATTTTATTCTTATTTATTATTTTTTTAGGAAATTTCCCTTTTTTTTAACACTTTCTAAAAGATTATTATTATTATTTTTATTATTCATTATTATTCTTTTTTAGAATTCTTTTTATGATTTTTATGAATTTTCCTTTTTTTGGATTTTTTTGGATTTTTTATTATTTTTTAATGATTTTTATGAATTTTTCCTTTTTTGGATTTATTATTATTATTATTATTATTATTTAATTTTTTTGTTCGGGTTGAGCGGACTCGGCCCATGACCCGAGAACCCACACGGGTTTAACCCTAATTCTAAAACGACGTAGTGTTGGTTTTCATTTATTTTTCTATTATTTTTTTTGTTTTTTGATTTCTTCCTGAGTTTATTTATTTTTTATTTGTTTTTTTATTTATTGTACGGACCGGGTCAAATTGACCCAGCTCGCCAAACCAAACCCGGCCCAAAACCCAAGCAGATTGCCCAATGCTCAAAGCAACGTAATTTCAAGTACCTTCTTCGAATTTTCAAAAATTCCGATTTTTTTATTCTATTTTTTTTATTCTCCCACCTACTTAATCTTGTGGCCGAGAATCCTCTACGTGTCTCTATCCTAACCGATCATCCTTCATACTAAACCTACGGCCCCGATTAACTCTATGACTCAATCTCCACCGTTCATTTTTTATTATTTCCGAAACTGATTAAGCAATTCGAATTAGAATTTTTTTTTATTCAAAGAAAATTCACGATCGCGACACGTGGCTACCCCCTAACCGTCAGATCATATCAGTTATTATATTCAATCGGTTATAACAATCGAGCTGACGTGGCGTTTGATGTGGCGAGCCACGTCAATGCCACGTCATCGTTGACCAAGTCATTGACCTGGTCAACCTCCTAGCCGAAGAAGATAACCAGGGAAGCTGTTCACCGAAGCTTCGCCGGAATCCAAAATCGAGCTAGGATGTGCACTAAAACTTATGATTTCACCCTAGCCTGAATCAGTATACATTCCAGAATGATTTTTTTTACATTTTCAGTATGGAAAATTGACTGAATCCGTCCTAACCACGAATGGCAGAGAACAACGAGCAAATCTTGAACTTGCCAAGTATACTCTGAACGTGTGGTATAATCCATCAGTGAACATCACACGAGCAACAGGAGACTTACCTGTATCATCAAGAGGCCTAATTGTTCACGGGATAAGCTCGGGAGCTCTTGAAAGAGTTGTAACTTCCGAAGCTCAAACTCGTGGTTTTGTGCGATTTCAATCCAAAAGGAGAATGTGATGGGGTTCAGGGATGGCTATAGGGAAGGATCGACCAAACAATTCGTAGAAATAACGTAAAATGGAGATTTCGCCATTGACATAGAGCTTCGAGCTCAAACATGGTAGCTACCTCTTCTGACGACGAATCGATGAGTGGCTGGGTTCAGAATGCTCGCAGTGACCTCACAAAGCTTGGACGGATAGTCTCGCAACTTCTTCTTGCACGAGGAGCTCGGATGAAGCTCTCAAAGATCTATAACCGAGGAGCTTCAATGGTGACCGAGCGAACCTTCTCTAGAAACTTCTTCTCTCTCCCTCTGGGTATTGTTCGTACGCTGTGTGTGTGTAACTGAATGAATCCCCCTCAAAATGAGACCATCCCTTCATTATATATCCAACGAGATGAGCCTCCAATCCCTTAGAACTCCTTTCCCCCAAACCTATTTGCGCGAGATCGTTCTGGGGAAGGAGGAGGCCTAATCGGGTTTCTGGGTCAAATCTCGTCTGACCCAGTAGACCCGATTATATGGAAATTGGAAAATTGACCGCCTAAATTCCAAAATTTAAGAAATTAAACCCCAAAATTGGACTCTGAGGCATTAATTCTGTCTAAAAATGAATTTTCCCCCAAAATTTGTTAAACATTGGTATTAAAATCTCAATTTTCAAGTTTGACTCGAGGACCTATTTTGTAAAAACCAAACTCTTAATGACCATTTTTGCAAAAATTGACACTACCAATGGATTCAGCAGGTGAAAATCTAGAGGGTGACATGCCCTAATTTTGCTAATTAGTCCCTAAAAATTTTTTAATTGCATTTTAAATGTTTTCAGGGACTAATTTGAAAAACTTGAAATCTCATTTTGGTCCTTTTTAGCGAAATTGGTCAATTCAGTGAATTTTTGAACTGGATTTTAATTTTGAAAAATAGAGTAGGATGACAAGACTCCAAAAATGTAAAAATGAAAAATGACATGGCTGAAATGAAATTTCTGAAATTTTTTCAATTAATTTGAAAATGAGATTAACAAAGAAAATCTCACTTCCGGATTAATTTTTTCAAAATTTCTTTGACCAAAATGAAGATAAAATAAAAATAAAAATATGGACTATTTTTTCGTATTTTTGTGGCCTCAAAGGCTATTTTTTTTATTAATTTTCTAGTATTTTTCTATTTTCTAAAAAATATTTAAAAAGGCAAAAAATAAGGAAAATTATATTTTGTTCAAAAATGGTTGCCTAGGCTAGGCCAAGGCTAGGCCAAGGCTTTCAGAGTTGATTTTTCAATTTTCTCATTTTTTTTTCTTGATTTTATTTTATAAATTTTTGAAAATAAAATGCAGGAAAATATTGAAAATATGAAAAGTTATTTTTTGCTCAAAATTGGTTTCCTAGACTAGGCCAAGGTCTCCAAAGTTAATTTTTGAATTTTTTGAATTTTTATGAATTTTCTAAAAATTTTCTAAAAATAAAATGACCAAAAATCAAGTGTCAACAATGATATATGAGCCAATTAATAATAATAAGAGGCCTCAGGATGCTACATCTAGAAGCGATCCTATGGAGGATGAACTTAGACGTAGTAAAAGACAAAGAACTTCTAATTTCTTTGGATCTAATTTTCTAACATATCTATTAGAGAATGGGTCTCACACTTTTAAAAAGGTTATGACATCCCTAGAAGTCTCGTTCTGAAAAGAAGCTATCAATAGTGAAGTTAAATCTGTCTTATCAAACCATATCTGTGAATTGATTGACTTTTCTTCTGATAATAAACCACCACAATATAAGTGGAGTTTCAAGAGGAAAATGAAAGCGAATGGTAATGTTGATAAATATAAGGCTAAGCTTGTGGTGAAAGGATACAAGCAATGATAAGGTCTTGATTATTTTGATACTTATTTACATGTTACTAGAATTACATTTATAAGGATGCTAATAGCCATATCAGCAGTGTATAAGCTTGAAATCCAACAAATGGATGTGGAAATAGCTTTCTTAAATGGGGATCTGGAAGAAGAAATATATTTGGAACAACCTAAAGGGTTCATTATTCTAGGAAAAGAGAAGAAAATATGTCGGCTTATTAAATCACTTTATTGCTTGAAACAAGCATTGAAATAATAGCATGCTAAATTTGACTAAGTCATGTTATCGAATAGTCGTAAGATTAATGAATGCAATAAATATGTATATGTTAAGATTACTCATAATGATTTTGCTATTTTGTACTTGTGTGTAGACGATATGCTCATAATGGGCAGTGGTAGTGTCGTTGTCAAGGCGACCAAGCGCATGCTTACAAGCAAATTTGATATAAAAGATATGGGGATCGCAGATATTATTTTAGGGATTAAAATCCATAAAACATATGAAGGATTAACTCTATCTTAGTCTCATTACATTGAGAAGATTCTTGAAAAGTGCAAGAATTTAAATATTGTACTAGTAAAGACCCCGATAGATATTAATTTACATCTTTCAAAGAATACTGGTGAAAGTAAGGCTCAAAATAAATATGCTAATATACTAGGCAGTTTAATGTATGTCATAAACTGTACTAGACTAGACATAGCTTGTGCTATGAGCAAGTTAAATCAATTTATAGTTAGTCAAATTGAAAACCATTGAAAAGTTATGAAATGTGTATTGGGCAATTTAAAGCATACTCAAAATTATGCTTTGCATTACACAGAGTATTCGGTGGTACTTGAAGGATACTGTGATGCAAATTAGATGACTGGTACAAGAGACACAAAATCCACAAGTGGGCATGTGTTCTTACTTGGTGGGGGAGCAGTGTCTTAGAGATCATTCAAATAGACTTGTCTTACGAGGTTTACTATGAAAACATAATTTATTGCTTTGGATAAGGCCGGTGAAGAAGCAAAGTGGCTTCAAAATTTTTCAGAAGGCATTCCTAATTGACCTCGACCGGTGCCAGCTGTATGTATTCACAACAGTAATAGGAAGGGCAAGGAATATCATGTATAGCGGGAAGTCTCGACATATGTCCGAGACATGATATTGTAAGACAACTACTTTTTAGTGAAATTATTACGATTGACATTGTGAAGTCAAAAGATAATATTGTGGATCCATTAACAAAAGGCCTAACTAGAGAAGTGGTTATAAAAACATCAAGGACAATGGGTCTAAGGTCTATAAAATAAGTCGTCATAGCGAAAATCCTATCTAGTTGACTGGAGATTCCAAGATCTAGTTTCAAAAAGACAACCAAGTTATGCAGACTTGTATTTTGATAGAGCCGTGAATTTATTTGGATCAGGTATCGGAGCGATTTTAATTTCTCCAAGTGGGCAACACTATCCAGTAGTAGCAAAGTTAGTATTCCCTGGCACTAACAATATAGCGGAGTACGAGGCATGTATTCTCGGACTATAAGCTGCAATTGAGATGAGAATTACCCGACTCAAGGTATTTGAAGATTTCGCTTTGATTATTCTTCAAACCGCGGGTCAGTGAAAGACACGGGATGCTAAATTGTTATCTTATCACAAGTATCTGGACGAGTTAGTAGAAGAATTTGGGGATATTTCATTAGAGTATCTATCTAGAGCTCACAATAGTTCACTGATGCATTAGTAACGTTGTTGTCAATGTTGCAAGTTATCAACGGCCTCGAAGTTGAGTCTCTAAAGATCGAGGTTTTGAAGAAGAGCATTTCTTTCTACACCCTACACACTATATCTCTCTCGTACCTAATTTGAGCAGAGGATTCATTTCTTAAAAAACCTACTTTGTGATCAGCCATGGTGAAAGGTGAAAATTTAAAAAAAAAATGAAGATTTGAAATGATTTAGAGCAGGAGAAAATTTCAAGCAAGGTTTTATTTCTCTCTCTCTAAAAACAGGGGCAAAATCTCCATTTCAAAAAGATTTCTCTCAAAGATCAAGAGAAAAGAAAAAAAGAGAGAAAGAAAAAAAAATCTCTCTTAAAAAATCCTCAAAAAAAAAAAAATCAAAGAGGAGAGAGGAAAACCTCGACAAAAATTGATGTGCTTATCAAAAGAAAAAAATTGGCAAATCCTCAGAAGGAATTGGTAAAATTGCCAAAGCAAGAATCAACGAAAAAAGCATCAAGAATGGGTGGTCATCAATTTTCTCATGATACACTCCCATTTGTTATAAATAGTCCTTCCATTTCAGACCTACCCAAGACTACGTTACAACCCCTACTAAAGTCTTTTCAAATGTAGGGCACTTGAGTTAATGTAGGATTTCATATGTTTATAAATATTGCTCGGAGAAATGCGAGCAAGATTATTTTATCTCGTGTCATAAGGTTCCTGACTTGTAAATCCAATGCAGTTGATGATGTTTTTTCCATTTTAAAGCCAAATGACTCACATGAGTCTCTTTTGTTAAAACCTTTGACCAAGCCTGAATTATAGTCCTTGAAAAGATCTCTTAGATTGGTTTGGTTATACTAATTGCGAGAATTCTTGAACCCTTGTCAAGTATGATGGTGATTCTTAGACCCATATCAATGGTCAGGTTTCAAAAAGCCTTTTCATGAGAGAGAGTGAAAGTCCTTTCTGATTAAAAGTTTCTCATTCGATATTGATCGGATTTATCAAAAGGATTAAATAGGTTTTCTTATTGATAAAATCCTAGTGAAGCTTTATAATGCAAGCAAAAGCTCACCAAGATTTGTTGACATATGATGTTGCGTTAGTTTCATGCACGTATTTGTTGCATTCTCTATTTCAAGTGAAAAGACAGGTATGATATAATCAGCTTGTTCATTCCTTGACCATTTGCCTAGAAAATCCAGGTAAGTTTTCTAAACCCTTTTCAAATTGACAGCTTTAACCTTTTCAGTTCAACTCATGATCGGCATGCTCTCATGAGATATTCATTAGTTCACGATTGACCTCCTCTCTTATTCTTGATCTTTATTTGGTTCACGATCGACCTGCTCTCGTGACACTTTTATCTAACTCATGATCGACATGCTCTCATGAGGCCTTTATTAGTTCACAATTGACTTGCTCTCGTGTTCTTGATCTCTATCTTTTATCAAGCCATGGTTGACTTACTGTCATGATCTTGATCTAGATATTTACCTAACTCATGATTGACCTGCTTACATGAGATATTCATTAGTTCACGATCGACTTGCTTTCATGCTCTTGATTTTTGTCAAATCACAATGGATATGCTCTTGTGATCTTGACCTCCTCTATCGGCTGGCGAAGATTCGCTAAGATGATGGTAGTCTCGAGAGACATTTTCTAGCTCACGATGATTCGCTAAAATGGTGGTGGTCCCGAGAGGCATTTTATAGACTCACGGTGGCCCATTAAAAAGATGATGGTCCCAAAAGACAAAATGATGCAGCTTGAACCATTACTTGAGCACATTCTTTTAGGACAAATCGGAGACTTCCGGTAATAGATAAGACACCCGGTAATTTAAGGCCCTTGCTTCCATGAGAGGGAGCTTGGAAATTAAAGAAGTTGTCAGCACTATGAAGTGTTTGGAAAATTTGGATACTTCGTATTCGATCCATGTGCAGGGCTTTCTTGACCTCTCTGTCAAGAGAGGAACTTTGGCACATGTTATTTATAGTTTTGCATATCATGCGTCATTTTCTTCGGCAAAAAAAAGGGGATTAAAACCCCACCAAAAAAATTTTCATTCATCATTGGCATCATCAAAATTTAGAGTTTAACTTTTGTCTTTAAGCGAAATCTCTGTGAGCCTCCGCTCAAAAAGGGGCAGCTGTCGATACTTAAATTTTGATTTCTTATTTAATCATTTATTTCATAAACAATTAGGGGCTAACTTTAGTCTCTACAAAAATAATTAAATCATTATGCATATAGTTTGCACTTAGTTCATGTTGACTTTTTAACATGCACAAATTTGCATTTTATTGGACCGGCAACAGACATGCTTAAATGTTTAAATCAAAATCACTTGAAAATCTAGGAAGTTAGAGGAAATCTGCTCATGAGTTGGCGAATGATGAGTGAACCTAGACATGTTTGCGGTAATATGAGGAAAGAAAAAATAGAATGGGAAGATAAAAGATTGAGTAAAATAGAATGGGAAAACTAAAAGATTGCATGAAACTTTGCTGGTTCTCGAAATCAAGGAAAATCCTTAAAGATAGAAATAGCTCCACGATTTGGCACCTTTCAATGTATATGCAAGGGAGCTTTTTTCTATAAAAAGGAGTAGCCATATGCAGTAGAGGGGGGAGTTCAGAGAGGAGGGCTAAAAAAAAGGGGTTGAGATAAGAAAGAGAGCAAAAGGGGTCTGATACAAAAGGGGGATTCACAACACAATTGGTAGAGAATGGGAAAGAAAAGTCAAAAAAGGGGACTAACTTTTTTCTAATTCTCTAACTCACTCTCTCACTAGCTGATTTGGCACACGTTACTCATTCAAAGGAGAAAGAGGTATTCACAGAGGGTGAAGAAGAGGTGTTTTTTTTTAAAAAATATATAAAAAAAGTGCTCTACGATCTGTTACACGTCCAAGCATAGCTATCTCAGCTGCAAATCATGCTTCGTTTGTCTAGTATCGTGTAGCCTCACCTAGCTGCTATGTTGTTTAACGCCTCAAGTAGCCCACCCGCTCATGTACTTGGTTGATTTGTGTGTTGCCCAGTTTTGCTTTGCCTCAATTTAGGCTCAAGTTTCGTCGGACGAACCAAGGTAGGTCTCATATATTTGTTAAGATCGATTTAAGGTCGATTTGTGATAATTTTTATGTTGTTTTGCTATGTTTTTTTTGCTATTTTCCTGCTTTGTTAGCATTGTAAACATGCTGTGCAGTCTGAATCAAGGCTGTTTCTGCATATTTCATAATCACTAACCATGCCAATTTTTGTGGAAGATTAGAGGTGATTTCTAGACCATTTTTGATGTTGTTTTTGCATGTTTTCAACACTGGTTGCTTATTGTTATTTTTTTAAGAGATAAAATATTGAATTTTTCAAAAAAAATTCGAACAATTAAAAATCATCAAACCTTTTTTTTTGTATCATATTTTCAAAAAGGGGTTTGATTTTTAATTGGGCATATTTTCAAAATGTTCAAAACCTAAATCTAAATTAAAAAGGTCCCTTTCTTAATAGGCAACGTTCTGTCTTAAATTTGGACAATTCTTCCCGTGGCTATTCGAGAACGATCCTTCAATTTAGAAAGGCGAGAAAGATAACCAACTCGATCTATTGCCATTTAGATCCGATTCGTCATTTTTCAAAAGCTGATCTTAGATTTAGGCACATCATTTTTTTTTTTGAAAATGCGAGACAGGAAGGGTCAATTTGCATGGATTTGTTATCTTGGATTTACTTGATTGATGTCTTGTTTGATTTTGAATTTCCTGAGACTTTAAAATTCCTAAAATTCAGGAAGATATAGTTTCTTAAAAATTATATCTAATTAAATCTTTAGAGAGTTAAGTTCAACTTGGAAATGAGAGTCAAGAAAATCAAATCAAATCAAACATGTCTTCATGTGGCCGAAAGTCTAAAAAAATGAAAATAAAATAAAATACAAAAAATGGTATATTCCATATCATATCCTACATTCCATATTTTCAAAATAACATATCATATCTTTGCATTATCTCTCATGCCGTTCATATTTTTGAGCCTCATTTAGTCCGTCATTCATTTTTCTAAAAAAAATCATGCATATCATATTATGACGTTGTCATTTTCACATGTCTCATATCTTGTATGTCCACATCATATTTTATTTTTACCATGACATTTTGGCATGTCATTAGTATCATGCTTAGGATATTCATGTTAGGATAGTTTAATTTGTATGTTTTAATTGCTTGAATAAAAAAAAATCGCATACTATCTAGGTTAGTTAGAATTTTCACATATTATATATATAGTCTTTGCATGTTTATTTTATTTAAAGTGCATGACTGTCTAGATGTTCCTTTGAGTGTTGCATTAATTTGCATTAATTTGAAGTAATTCATTCTTCTCCTTTAGTGCCTCAAACCCGCCCCCCAACTTCTTTTCAATGAGTGCCAGTAGCATCCAGTCCCGCCTTTTTTTTTTTTGTGCTTTATGTGAAAGACGATATATTTTTCTTCGCAGCGTCTTCCTTTGTCAACCCCTTCACCCAGATTTTTACTTGTATTCTCTTGTTGTTTCTATGATGAAAATGGTAGAGATAATGAGAGCACAGAATTCTTAGTGGGACCCTCGATTTACAATTTTCACGTAAAATCTACACAGTGTAGCTCTACAATAGTCCTTATTTTTGTAGCAGGGCCTTACCACAATGCATCTCAGGTGAAAAAATCCTTCTCAAGTAAGAGCAACATGCAATTTTAGCAGCAACGATGTTAAAAAAAAAGCAGTGATATAACTGCTTTTTATGCAATAATTCTAAACTTACGACTTCTTAAAAACTTCATGCAGTTATGATTGATAGTAATATAGTAAACTAAAGGAGCCTCAAATGCTTACAGTTGTACAAGAGATTTTTGACCGAGCCCAGATGGAAGACTTCCCGCTATAGAATTGGAACTTAAGTTCCTGCAGTGAGTAAAGAAAAATATGCTTTTGGGAACACCAACACAGTGGTTTCGCTTCTCTGAAAAGAAAAGGAACAGTAGACCAACTACGACTAGAGCTGACAAATAGAGAACTGACTTTAGTTTAATATTCCTATTTCGTAGTTACACAAAGAAAAACATCCTCTGCTTCCCTCCTTAGAGAATGCCCCTCCATGACACCTCAGATTGGTAATACTATGAAAACTGGAACCCCAAGATTAAAACAAAAGCAGGAAGGCTATGATGATAACCAAATGGCTCTGTGGATGCGCCATAACCTGAAATAAAAAGGAAAATGAAATAACTCTAGCCTTTTTTACAATGATGTGTAGGTGTACATTCTATCATGTTTGCAAACCAAAAGTGCTTCTCATGCACTTGTCAGTACTAGCTTCTTGCCTGAGACTTCCAGTGATGTGAGAATTATCACTAGTGAGGGGGAAAAGAGGGAGCAAGAACATGCATTGGTAAGGAATATTCTTGTCGGTTATTTAAAGAAAAAATGGTTAAATTGAAAGTTCTAATAATGACAAGAATCTGTAATCTCTCTTCCTCACGATGCTCCGACATGTCTAATGGAAGTAGACTGACATCACTTGAATGCGCATCCTGCGGGTGGGCAATGAAGTTTGCCTATCAAGTCCCTTCTTCTTGAAAGTGTTAAAGAGTACGGAAATGAGCTGAAGAGAACTAATGGCTTATTAAAAACGCTTCAAAAAACAGAATAACAAGAAATGACCATGTTTGAAGCATTTTTTCATGCTGTAATGCAACAATAGCAATGGTGGAACCATGAAAGCACAGATTTGATGGTTGATACCTAGGCTAACCAAGTTTGACAGGAGACCAACTTGATCACTTATAAAAACCCTTCAAGCGTTGACTTAGGCATGTTTACATTCTTAAAGCTCAGTGGGAAGAACCAAAATTAATTTGTTGGTTTTTTGGTGTGTTTTTTTTTTGGGGGGGGGGGGTTGGGGTTGTGGGGGGAGGACACTATTACCGATGAGATGCTTGCACAAGGAAAAGTCCCTACAGAGAGAGACATCCATATTTCTACATACGCACTGTCGACAAAATTATTTCTATACAGATCGCGTGATCCAAGGTTACGCTGTTATGGCCCACAGTACAATACCGGCCACCAACTATATCCTAGTTCCAGAATTATAAGTTAAATGCTATTCTTAAGGAAGATTATCCATATTTAAGTAAACTAAATACTGATCTATATGATCTGATGGAAACTATCGCACTGTAACAGCAAAAGAAGCAACAATTACAGCTCAAAGCCAGATCATTTCTGCTTTCATATAATTGTAATTTGAAACTGGCGTACCCCCCTACAGCTAGCTCGTTATCTTAATTCATAAAAGTTACAGGTAAAGCAGATGATAAAGGATTGGTTACAGCTGATATATTACAAGGGCAGTTTTGTCCTTGTTGGTATTGAATGTCGCTCCCTCCCAAGCATCCCAATTTGTAGGAGCACAAGGTTCACCATTCCAACCCATTCTATCACGAACACGAGGTGACTCCTTCGATGATCTCATAGCAATAACTGACAACAACAAACAAGTCTTTTTGATTAGCTCTCCCCAAACAATTATCGTTACCATCTGATCGCAAGAGATTAAAGTCTCTCCCAGGGTGTCGATACATAGTAAAACCATTAAGAGTTCCCATCTTCTAATATCATGAAACTAGAAGAGAAAAATGACAAACAGGCGTTGGTACTAGAGATATTCCATTAGGTCACACAGAGACCTTTACACAATAAAAAAAATATTTGAAACATTATATGCTTCAACTTCAAACGGACAACTAATAATTCAAGTAAAAGCTGGCCATTTACACCTTACTCTAAATGTATTTCCTATTGATACATAATCAAGGGTTCTTTGGTATCATTTTTCACTTGGGGAGGAACAATAGTATTTTATTACCACAAAATGTGGATCATTGGAAAGGAAAAGACATGTAATTTGATATTTCCTTTCAACCATACAATCGAGCATTCTTTATCTAACATGAGTAGTTGAAGCGCATTCTTCAAATAGAAAATGGGTTAAAAATGCACTTCCAGTAATCGCCAACTAAAGATCCATTAAAATGCCCAAATTTCGTCTAATGTTCCTACAAATGCCCAAATTTATCCAGCTAGTTTCTACCTTGGTTACAGTAAAATAAATCAAAATTAGAAGAAGAAGAATGATTTGGTCAAAGTATGCTTTGGATTAGTACATCATAATCTACCTAACCAGAAAAGTCAAAATCAAATAGACCGGCCAAAATCATCATCAATTTCACTCCCAAGTACATACCATGCTGGGGATCAGTAGCAAGGTCTGCAGGGACCAGCGCACGGTTCTCAATTCCGCTAATCAATGGGGGCACCAACAACAGGCACCAGCGTGACATTCAAGACAGTACTGCTCAAAATCTTTACGGTATAATGCCAATCGAAAGCCGCATATCGTCCGAACTCCTTATAAATATCAATCCTGGGCGCGTTCGCTCCGTTCACCATGGCATCAAACACCCTCTGGCCTACCTTAGTCACTCTCTAATCGATCTCCGCGAAATGGAACCACAAGTAGTAATCCAGCTGGGCATCCACCTCCAGTAAATACTCCAGGACCCCCGTCTGACCGGCTGTCGCCGCAGTCTGGTACAATTTCATGGGGAAGTAATTGGGTTGCTGATTGGTCCCGATGATACTGCTCGCGGTCGAGATAGCATCAATTATCTTACGTGTGTTGGAACTGCCAGGACTGGCCGAAGTAGTCCGCGTCGTTGCTGAAACCCGGCCCCCATTGAGGGGAACCACAGTCCAGTCTCCCGTAGTTGACCAAAATATAATCACTACCTATGGACGCGGAATCGTAAGATAACGGATCGACTTGAACGAGCGAAAGAGATCTGACTACCGGGGGAGGGGTGGCAATGCTGTAGAAACAGACGTCGGCCTCGCCGTCGTTGACGACGGCAAAGAGATCGGAATAGGCGCCATCACGGGCGAGGCCGGTGGGCTTTTTGGGTTTTTGTTTTGTGGAAAGGGGAAGAGGGGGGGGGGGTGGGGGGCTGAAGACGAGGGTGCCCTTGACGGAGGCGTCGAAGCTCGGGGAGTGGGACTTGCCGTCGTAGTCGTCGTAGACGGTGGAAGGTGCGGACGTAGTAGCGGCCGGGGGGCAAGTCGGCGACGACGTAGCAGTTCTTCTCGCCGGAGGAAAGGTAGAAGTAACGGAGGGCCTTCTCCTGGGGCTGCCGGAAGTGGATGGGCTTCGAGACGACGGCGGCGGCCCCGCTGGTGAAGAGGTGGTCGGGGAGCCACGTAGTGTTGAAGGAGTCGACTGCCGCAGTCTATGTGATAGGAGACATTGCCAGCGCATTAGGGACGGGGAGTTCGCGAAAATGGAGAAATGGGTCAGTCAGTTAATTACAGAGAGAGGGAGAGAGAGGACGAAGATGAGAGAGAACATGCTCTGCTTCCTCTCTGCTCCCGCAATTTTCCCCCAGCTAAACACGAGATGGTCAAGCGATTGCGAGGGCGAAAACGAGCGACGAGAAACTGTAGACGCAGAGTGGAGAGAGAGAGAGAGAGCGAGCTAAGATTGGCGCGTTTAGTTAAAATATTCGGATTTACGACGGAATGGCGACTTTCTTCGGAAATTGTAACCCAACTGCTCCATCAAGTTTGTAGTTAGAATCATCAAATAATTTGGGTTTACATTACACCCCAAAAAAAAGAAACGTCATTTAAATTTTTAGAAAGAGTAAAAAGTAAAATAAGAGACTGGTTTTTCCTTAGCCCAAAACAAAAAAAAAGGGAAAAAATTGTTTTTAGTTGAAAATGAATTCGGGAAAATTAAGATAAAAAAGCGACGGGAGTCGGTGTCAACTTGAAACTATATATGGGGATTGGGAGAAAACCTTGAAATTGAAAGAATTGACCCGGAAAGACTTTCCACTTATTAATGCCATGACAGCTTTGCCTAGAGATGGATTTAAATTTAATTGAGACTGGTCTTATGATGCATCATGCATCCTACCATATTAATGCTCCCAATTTTCTTGTTAACGAGATGTACTTGTTAATTTTCTTTGGTCGTGTGTATGTAGAGATGTACTTGTTAACACACCTTTCTTGGATGTCGTTTTATGGGAAACTAAATCCGAACAATCTCCGTGCCCGGTGGAAAATGATGTATGATCACGCTGAGCTCACATGATACAAGAGCAAGGGAAAAGAGAGAAGTAGGTGGCGAAATACACACCGTCATCTCCTCTCGTGAACCCTAGAAAGGATCATGACAACGAATTTCATAAACTGAGTTTTTTTTTTGGGCCGAAGAATGGGGGTTTAATTTTTTTTCTTTTTCTTTGGCCGCAATGGGGGCTTCATGCAAGACTCAGATTTGTACCAGAATAGCCATTTGGGTATTAAGAAAAGGAATCCAGTTTTTAACAAAATAACGACAATAATATTCAAACGAAGAAAAAGAGTCCAACCAAAGGAAGTGCATTATTTTTTATTGTTTCTGTTGAAAAGGACGGTGATGGGGGAGCGGAGGAACATGAAACGAGGGTCGACAGCTGAGGCGCTCGTAAGCAAGAATTTTCTCTTTTCCTTTTCCATTTCTTTTTTATTTTTTGGGATCTCCAAGTAGTCTCAATGACGTGGCATCCATGCAAACGAGCTTTGATTTACTAATTGGGCAACCCCAACTCCGATCACATGGTCAACAGATGGACTTTGGCTAATTAATCTTTGACTAAACACACTAGATGTGTCAATCTGGTCTCAGTTTCCAATGGAATCTCCATAATATGTCATCCTGATTTTTATAAAAGTCCGTTGAGCACTAATCGTCTCAACTTTTATGTGCGATGTCCATGTTGGAAATTTAGCAACAATTAGGGTAAATAGAGACTCGTGTAGCAATCAAAGCAAAAAAAAAAAAAGTCATGATCGCGTGCATTTTAATAGATACTTCATACCATTTTTCTCAAATTTTTCTAATGATCGTAATACCGAACCCCCAAATTGATCCCGAATAGCTTATTGCGATCTAATACCAAACCTTTTTCCGTTTGAACTTAGCCTTTAAATATGTTGGTTTTGTGCATAACAATTCATTTACCTACTTTGCACCTATTTATTTTCATATTATCAGCTCATTTGTCACTTATTCATTGGCATTTGTTAGCGCTACCTTACGAGTTTACTTTAAAAACTACTCTTTCTTTTTTTCTTTCTTTCTCGAAAGTGGATAGCTTTTTGTATTATTTTTCAAAATAGAATTGAGGTATTAGTTTCTCTAGCTGCGCAAATTTAGAATAGCTAGGATTAAATTCCATCATTAAAATCATTGGACTAATAGTGATTAATCAAATGCTGAGAAATTATAGTTGTCTAATTCCATATCATGTCATGGGAAATACTTAGTCAAAAGTGGTTGTCAATACATAATCACAGCATCACAACAACCCAAACCATCACAAGCATCAACATCATATCAGCCCCCTCGCAAACTATTGTCTGCTATCTAGCAACTAACTAACCCCCCAAAAATCAAAACTTCATCCGGAGTCTATGCCAAAATGCAAAGTCGACGACAAAAAACTTACTCAGGCGGAAGATGTTACCTAACCCTCTATGTCCAATTTGTCGCGAAGCCCCCGAGACGGTCGAACACACCCTATTATTGTGCAAGTGGATGGAACCAATTTGGTTAGACCCGAGGTTGAACATGGTAATCAAATCGGAGAGCATCCAAAGAATAGACAAGTGGCTAGACTCTACCTTAAACTCAGATCCAAACCCTCCAACCCCAAAGCTAGTGGAGAATGTGTTGTGGACCATCTGGAAAGGTAGAAATGGGTTCGTCTTTGGTCGCCGTCACCCAAGAGCAGAGACAATAATCGAAGATGCAGAGTTGATTAGAGCTATTTCCGACTTTCGGCTCTAGTGGAAGGTAAAAAAGAGTAAAAAAATCAAGTCTTTACCTATGCGTTGGTCTACCTCGAAACATGGTTGCTTGAAAGTGAACGTGGATGGATCTTGGCTTGATGGTGAATTTGAAGGATCGATGGCTGGCGTACATCGAGATGAAGAAGGCATCGTCATTGGTGGCTTCGCTTACTTTGTTTGAGCCCTTTCAGCCATGGAGTACAAAACCCTTGCTTTGAAGAAGGCGTTATCAGATCTGCTGGAGGATAGAAAGAGTTGCGTGGATGGAAGTAGTTCAACCTCTTTTGAACTGAAGCTAGTGCAAGTACAATCAGATTGCACTCTTCTGCTCTCTTGTCTAAATGAGCCAAAGAAAAGCCCATGGGCTATTCGACACTTGATTGAGGATTGCCGAGCAATGATGGGCCTACTTGAAGCTGTCCAGGTGCATTTTATCCCTCGGGAAGCCAACAAAGTGGCTGATTAGATCGCCAAGGAACACAAGAGGAAAATGTTTCCAACTAATTTGCTTGTCAATTTTCCCCAACCACTTTGGGATTTAATCTACTGTGAATCTTCGTTTTCTAGAGATTGTAATCTTGATTTCAGATGAATGAATGCAACTTTATTTCGACCAAAAAAAAAATCTCCATGTCATGTACAGGGAAATCGCACAAGTACCGGCTAATTCATGTCCGAGACCTCTTGTTTGAAGGTTTTCTCCCTTACTAATGCTGAAAAAAAAAAGCTGTTTTAAAACGAGCAGAATAGAGCACTCACTGAGCGCAATGCAAAGTTTTTCAAACTAGATGGGAAGAGCTGAAATTCAAAGGCAAAATAGGGATCAAAAGGGGAAAAATAAAATATATGAAAATCTCGTTCCTTCAATTATATATTTACTCTCAACCAGAGAATAGCTTATGTTGAAGGCTCATTGGAATTCAAAGAATTGATATATTTAAGAAAATTAATTATTAAAAGAACTGTTAAGTCACAGAAAAAAACAAAAAGAAAATTTGATTTTGACAAATTATATATTTCACATATATAATTTTGTCCCAGTTCGAAGTAGGTAGGAGTGAGCTCTCACCCGTGACATGCACCAAGGAAAATGCGAAGGATGCGCAGAAAAGAGACAAACTTTAGTCATTAAATTACAAACTAATTTAGTTTAGTACGAGACGACCCCATGTGCCAAGACATTGAGTTTCAGCCATATTGATTTGGAGCGTCTTGGGTGTCTGTCGAGTTCCGTTCGGACCAATTTTGCAACAGCGAAGGTCGGCTAAGAATTTAATGGACAGCCCATTACCAAGTAATGATGTCCCATCAAGGTCATAATTTGTCGATTGAGTTGACTAGGGAACACGGATAAGAAAGTGTTGCTGCTTAAATTTTGACTTTTTATTCAATTATTTACAACATAAAAAATTAGGGGCTAATCTTGGCCCCTAGCAAAAATATTTATTATTACATATTTAAATTGAATTGCAGTCTTAGAATAGAATCATGTAAATAATTTGCAAGTTTAATTAAATTCTATAATAATTTAGATTAGATTGCATTCTAGTAAATTTCTATGTTGCCCAAGAGAATAACAAGGCATGAAGCGCCTTGGACTCTAGAGTTTTCTTGAGTCCTCTAGAATGTATTTTTTGGCAGGTGATATGGTAAATTTCTATGTTCTAGAGAGTTGTTAGATGAGAAATGCAACCTCAACCATTAGATTTAGAGTCAATCAATGGTAGTTATTGAGAGAGTTGTTAGATGAGAAATGCAACCTTGACCATTAGATCTAGAGTCAATCAATGGTAGTTATTGAGAGAGTTGTTAGATGAGAAATGCAACCTCAACCATTAGATTTGTCATTCAGAGAAATGTTATATGGGTTTAACCTCGATCATTAGATTTAGAATGAATCAACGGCAGTCATTGAGAGACTTCTTATTAAATAGGGGAGCTCTCTCCTTCATTTGTATCATCCAGCACTTAATCCCCTATGAAACACAGTATCCAGCTCACTTATTCATAGAGTGAAAATATTTTCCATTTCTTGAAATCTCTTATGATTCAAAATCGTGGTGTAATGTTTGTCCCTTGTTCCGATCATGGAACATATGAAATAAATCAAAATTTGTATTTTTTTTTTTTAAGAATGAAATCTTGTGGGAACTCTCACATATAGTTCATCCTTCGAAACCATATCACATCTTGGATATGACGAAATAGGATGAATTGAGACAATCTTTTGTAAGTACATAATTATCTTGAATATGTTAATTATTTCTTTATTTTCCAGAAACATATTTTTTTTTCCTTCAACAACTTATTCTCTTCCAAGAGTTTCTCTCCGAATACTTTCTCTCTATGATCTAGGTGCTGAGCAAATATTGGTGATAGGTATATTTCCTTGTCATTTTACCATATATGTTACAGTTTCTTCAGTCCTAGTGGTAATAAAATCAGGTCAACTAATGGGTTAAATTGCATTTTTATCAGGATACTTGAGATGGGATTACCTTTGGATCTATACAAATGGTATCTTGACCTATGGCGATATGGGATTGGATCCGTAAGAATGGCATCTTTACCTGCGGCAATATGGGACTACCAAACATTGTGGATTGGGTTTGGGCTTTGAATGGATGATTCTACTGCCCTAGATCCGCACAAATGGTATTTGGGCTTTAAACCGATGATTCTACTGCCCCTGGATCCATACAAAGGGTATCTTGACCTGCGGTGATATGAGACTGTCACACATTATGATTTGGTTTGGGCTTTGAATGGATAATTCTATTCATTATTGGAATCGACAACATTAGGGATGTCATACTATTTGCAAGGTACCTAGGAAGAGCGGACCTATAAAAGCACATGGGGTAGTAGACCCATGAACCAATATAATTAAATTACCGAAACTTATTATTTGCTTTTCTTGTGGGAGCAAAGTAATGCAACCTTAGAATTGCACACTGCAATTACAGCGGAATTGTTCCTAGTTATGCAAACATTTCCTCTTGGCTAAGTTTTGATAAGCTAGTGTTTTCACAATAGTATATACTTCGTCGCTAAAACAGTTGTCGACATCTAAATTTTGACCATCCTTTTTAGTCATTAAAATTGCATAAAAAATTAGAGACTAACTCTAGTCTCTAATAAAAAATATTTAAATCATTTTAATGTAGTTTTCATATGCATTAGTTTAATTTTTTTGCTTGCATTGTGTTGCATTTACATATTTATTGGATCGGCGATAGATGAACTTATTTCCAGGTCTTGAGCTTAATTGAAATATTTGGACCCATATGAGCATGTGATTTTGGCCAAGCCCATTGAATGCACATACGGCCGAAATTGGCTTCATGAGCCTCAAATTGGAATAATTGATTTATTATTTTACTTGGGTAAATAATTCAAAAAATTGCTTAGGAAATAAAAGCCCCAGACCTACTCTATAAATATAAGACTTGCGCTTCATAGAGGGGGGCCAATTCATTATCATTCACGGCAGAATTCGGAGGCCACAAGAATTCAATTGACAGCAACAAGAGAGAGAGAGGGAGCTTCTTCTCTTTTGCAGGTTCAACAGGTCTGCAAAATAGAGAGAATTTGATACCAGCAAAGCGAGAAAAAAATACAAAAGCAGACAGCATGAAGTGGGCGGCCCCACACTTTGAGAATTGAAGATCCCAACCATTAACAAACTCCACGACATTCACTAAAGTCAAATAAATAGATTCTATTCGGGCTCCAAAAAGCAAGAAAACCAACCAAAAATTGGTCAGAACTCTCAACTACGAACTGAAGTTTTGAGCCATCTAAGACATTACTACTCAAATCTTAGCAAGTAGAGGACACACCTGCAGTACATTGGGGATCTTAGTATTTATAGCTATTGTCATGCTGTGCAGAACGTTACACTTTTTTATGAGGAATAATTGGTCATTTATCGGATGATGCTATCTTTCAAGCCTATTGACACCTAAATTTTTATTTTCCTTTTTAATCATTTATTTTGCATAAAAATCAGAATTTAAATTTTAATTCCTAACAAAAAAAAATAACTCATCATTCATATTTAATTTTTATCAATCATGTATTACATTTTTATTATTTGGACCGGCGGTGGAAAATGAGCATAAATTGACAAGCGGGGAACCCAAGCCAATATGAAATTCGGCCAAGGCACATTGAAAGGGGGAAGGAGCCGAATTTTTTTAGGCTTTAAGGCTTAATTCAGCCCACTCTAATTTAATTAGAAGAAAATGCTTTTAATTTAATGATTAATTCATCGATTAAAGCCTAATTTGAGCCCAAAAATGCACGATAAGCTCACATCATATGAGGAATTCAACTAGCCCTATGCATATCAATCATGGCTGAAAATTTGAGTTTTATTTTTGTACAATTTAGGTGCCTCAAGACGTAATTAAAATCAGATTTTTATTTAGGGGTTTATTCGCGATAATTAGGAAGCTTAGGCACCAAGCTCGCAAGTTTTTGCATATATAAACAAGGTTATGCCTAGGGTTAAAGGGACATCAGCTCTTATTCAAAAAATAAAAAATAAGCGTGAGAGTCAAGAAGCAAGGAGTGAGAGAGAGAGCTCTAGTTCACGATGGGGATAATCCTTCTCAGCGTGACCCTATCCAACATCAACCTATTGATTCCTGATGTTGCACCAATAGCTCCTCCTATTTGAGCCACTTCGGCCCTTCACCCGATATTGCCTCCTCTACCGTTTGGTGCTGCTGCAAACCAGTTGGTTCTCGCCTGCTGGTGTTTCTATTTCAAGCCCAAGGGCTTGTGGAACGAAAGCCACACAAGCTAATGCCTAGCAGCAGGAACATGTTGATTTCCAACGGATTTGATAATTTTTCAGCGATTAAAGCTCGTGCCAGTGAGATTTTTCTTAGCATTTTGTGGTGACTTTCTACGTCTCGATACTTGCAATTTTTGTCCTTACTTTCTTTTTGTTGCTACCCCAAAAATTCGATCGGTGAAATTCTCAAGTTAACAGATTATTAGGTTAATTAGATTGACTAACCTAATACTGACTCTCCCAAGTCCTACCGAATTGCAACTTTGATTTTTGTTCAAATAATTTTAGAATTTGGAGTCGTCACTAATCATTTTTTGGTAGGTCGATTAGAAACCTAAATAAATTAGCAGGAGAACTAAATTACTTCTGCCAACCAGAGATTATGAGTTCGAAGATTTGGTTATACTATTTAATTAAACTAATACCCTTTCGGTACCTTAATTCTATGGATATCCTAGCAACTCAGGCTTGGTTTATTCTTAAAGCTCTAGTGAGATGTTCTCTTCCTTTTTTTTTTTTCGCTTTTTAGATGGAATGCGTGGATGATAATGGGTACATGGATAAGCAAAACGTGGATATGCAAACATAGACACGCGAACGTATATATCTGAACGTGGACATGCAATCATGAATATGCAAGTATGGATATACAAATATAGCATGCGAACGCAGACATGCGAATGGATATACGAATGCGGACATACAGACGCGACATACATACGTAGACGTACGAATGCGATATGCATACATGGACATGCGTATCACATGTATACGTGAATCATGCATACATGGATATGCGTATACGACATGTGAACGCGGACATGCGGACTCGACAAGCGAATAAATCATCAAAAATAGGATTGGCCAGTTGAAATGGCTCGTTTCCTAATTTTTGGGATTTTTCTGAATTTTCTCGAATTTTTCAAGACAATTTACCTATAAAGGGGTAAAATCGTCATTTTGAAAAGATCAGGAAGGAAAACCATCAAAATAGGGTTGGCCAATCGAAATGACCTGTCTCCTAATTTTTGAAATTTTTATGAGTTCTTTGGGATTTTTCAATACGATTTACCTATGAGGGATAAAATAGTCATTTTGAAAAGATCAGGAGGTAAAATCGTCATTTTGAAAAGATCAGAAGGGAAGATCCTTAAAAATAAGATTGACCAGTCGAAATGGCTCGTTTCCAAATTTTTGGGACTTTGTTTCTTTTGAATTTTTTTTGGACGAAAATACATGAATTAATGACAATACGAATACATATGCGACATGGTAAAGTATGCATGAACTATACTATATGAAATGCACGTGATTGATATTTTTTGGTATTTTTGAATTAG
This sequence comes from Psidium guajava, assembly GCA_016432845.1. Taxonomy (NCBI): domain Eukaryota; kingdom Viridiplantae; phylum Streptophyta; class Magnoliopsida; order Myrtales; family Myrtaceae; genus Psidium; species Psidium guajava. The sequence goes on from CM028225.1 coordinate 17,782,813, forward strand.
ATAAGACTGACGATGCAGAATATTTTGAATATAAACGCAATATTAAAAGATGCGATATAAAAATCAGTATATGAAGATAAGTAATAAAAATTCTCTAAAGACGAAAGAGGGAGTGAACTAACAAATTCTATGCAATATTACGACTTCTAGCAAGTGGCTCGACCTACTCATTCTAGGGTTCGATAGTGTGGAAACTAAAACGCATAAAATAAAATACAGAAAGCAGTAAATAAAGAACCCTTAGCAGATGGCTCGACCCAACGATTTTGGGATTTGATAATATAAAAATTAAACTGTAGAAAATAGAATACATAAAGTAGTAAATAAAGAACCTCTAGCAGATGGCTCGACCCACCAATTCTAGGGTTTGATAATATGGAAATTAAACTGCAGAAAATAGAATACAGAAAACATTAAATAAAGAACCTCCAGCAGGTGGCTCGGCCTACCAATTCTAGGGTTTGATAATATGGAAATTAAATCGCATAAAATAAGATACAAGAGATCTTTACACCCCAAGCATGAGGCAGGGCCTACCGTGATCTGGGGTTCGGATCGAAAAATACAGAAATTTACAATATGAATACGACATGGCATAATCGAAATTTAAATCAATCCATTTAGGCAACGAAATTCTCAAAGATTTGTGGCCTCTTTTGGACAACCTTGTAGATCAAGATTGCAGCTCGAACGATGGGGATGAATTCATGACTTGGTTCGTGGTTGGATGATTGGTTGGATTCGATGAAGAGAACTCATGATCATAGTTGCTAAACTTAAAGGATCATCGGCGAATTCGGTGTTGTTCTCCCATTGAAAATCCATAAGTCGCTGCTCACCCGAACTCTCCACGATTCAAAATCATGGAGAGGACTAATGCACCATTTGGATTCCTATTTCACTTTTGTTGATGTGCCTTTAATCCTGTAAGTGGAGTCAATGAGGATGGCTAGGATAAGAAATAATAAAAAATAAAAAGAAAAATAAATCCAAGTATAATTGAGAGACGCAAATATGAGATATTCAAGAAAGAACCGTCCTTCTGAATAGGGACAGAGGGGTAGCTTCACGGTCTGTGTCGGAGGAGAGAGAGCAACCGCATCGTCTCATGGGCAGAGCCTGCTCACTCCCCATCTCTTTCCTCAGCTTCTTTGCCAGTTGTTCAAGTTGCTTTAGCTGCATCTTCAAGTCCACCACATATCCTTTATATGTCTCAACCAAAGCACCGGTTCCATCAGATGCGAAATTCGTCTTGATGAAATCAACGATCAATCGACCGTCGGTCTATCTGCTAGTTGGATGGTGGAAGAACGTCTCACCATAAGGAGGAAAATTTGATCAATTATCCATAGTGATGTTTAGGATCTTTCTATATAGATAGCCACTCGTCCCGGCGTCGTTGATGGAGTCGTCGGAGATGAACAAAACAGCATCCATACATCCATTCTCTTGGCAATCTTCCCTCGAATCATGTTTAGCAGCTTTTCTTGGCTCTTTAAGCTCTTGTGAAAAGCAGTGCTTGGAATGTTTATCGGAAGGGACATCAGACCATCCATGAGAATATGGAAATCCTCTGTAATATTTTCCCTTGATATTTTAGCATCATAACCTAAGAGAAGCTTCAATGTAAACTTGAATATGATCAGGGCACAATCATGCTTGACATCTACCAATTCTTGAGCTGACCAAGCATGTAGAGTTGTCTCAGTCATGGCTTGAATCCGGTTGCATTAGTCTTGACTTCCAAGTCTGGCGTATCATGTGACAGTCTGAAAATTCGACCCATTTATCGGAATTTCTAAATGAATGGAAACACTTCATTGTTACCCTCTGATCGACGCTCACTCAGGATTAGCTACCCTGGGACGACTAACCGAAAGGGGAAGGCTACCTGGGAAAATTTCCCAAACAGCCGCCCGTTGGTCTGAGACTGAGACAGAGTCGGTATTTAATGAAATTGACCACAAAATGAAATCCGACATCGGATAATCGAATTAGAAAGATAAACACAATGAGGAAATGGAATCGGTTTCAGAGGCGTCGCCCGAAGGGCAGACAGCCGGTGTACGTCGCGAAGCAAGACGTGATTGGAAAATTACCGAAATGCCCCCGGTAAATGCTCAGTCCATAGAAATAGATGAATTAGGATTTTTGAGAGTGAATTCGGCAGATCGAAACCAAATCCAGTCCGAATTTCGTTCGCGCTCAAGATCCGATCGGTGCATTTGGCACGCAAATCGAGACAAGTCAAATCAGTTGTCACATCAGTCAATCATGGTTCAAGTTCCAAGATGGTCAAAGCTTATCCAAGACCAAATGTCACATCAAATGTCTCATATACTATTCCACCTAATCCCCTTTATTTAAATATTTTTTTTAATTCTTGAAAATTTGATAAACCTTTCTCTCTCCTCCCTCATTCTCTCATTTTGCCGCTGGCCACACCCCCATCTCTCTCTCACCAGCTCACTTTCTCTCTCTCATTTTCCTCCCTCTCTCTACTCACGCCTGGAATTCTGCAGACAACTTCAACCGGCCGCCGACGGAGATTGGTAAGTCGGATTCTCATGATTTTTGGATATGTTATAGTTTAATGTCTTCTGAATCCAACCCAACTTGAATCGCTTCGATCGGAGGTCGTTTGGCCCTTCAAATGTCCGTTTTCCTATCAGTCGACGAACCAGTTTTCTGACACCCGAATTTGAGATTGAGCTCATGTTGATATATCTTGTTTCCAGCGACCTCTAGGACTCATTTCTAGGTTCAAATATTGATTCTTAGCATGTTTTTCATTCTGGTCCAGCCCTCAACGCTGGCCTCCTCTCCTCCTCGCCGTGAGCCCATTCGGCCGCCCGGTGACCCCTCGTCGTTCGTCGTCGACCCCGAGCCATTTGTGGTAAGCCAATCCACTAATAGTAGCCTAGGACTATGGTATGCTCATGTGGTTTGCTGGTTTGTATGCTAAGTGGGTGAATTAAGAAGTAAATTGCCTAATTAGTGTTAAGCTAATTAGACCGGTTTAGGAAATTAGAATTTTTGGGCTGCACGATGGGCTTGATAATCTGATTTGGGTTGGAAAACATTGTTATTGGGCTGCAATATTGGATTTGGGCGCGTGAGGAGTGGGCCACGTGAGGTTAATGGGCTTAGGGGCTCAAATTTAAGCTAAAATAACCTAAAATGTGCTAATGGGTTCAAGTTGGATTAATGGGCCTCCACATGGACGAAATTCAGCTTATAATTGGGCCTAAAAATGTTCATTTAAGGTTGTAATTGGCGGGCTTGTGTGAGTAAAAGGTGGGCCAAATGATACTAATGGGCTAGGAGACTTTTATTTCTTATAATTGGGCTAAAATATGACAAATTGGGCCTAATTCAATTGGTGGGCCTCTAATGAACGAAAATGAAGTTTATTGGGCCTAAATAATGATCTTGAGCATTAAAATGTGAGGTCCAATGAGGTGTATGGGCTTGGGTTATCAAATTGGGCCTAAATGGATTAAAATGGACTTTCTAAACCTATCTTGTATAATGGGCTTGGGCCTTGTACGAATTTAAAATATTCTTGGGCCTATTTATATTGTAATCCCGGCCCATCCGAAGACTTATAAATATTCTATAATGGGCCGAAGAAGAGTAATGGACCGAAAGCATTCTTGGACATGGGTTAAGTTGATAAATTTTAAATGGGGCTTCGGCTCTGATTTGAATTCATCTAAGAATGGGCTTATCCTTGAAAACCTAATGGGCCACATGATTTGAGGGATGTGACTGAACTACCTGGGTCCTTGACTGCCTGGTTGTATCGTACGCACGTGGCATTTATCAATTGTCTAGTTTTCCTTGATTGGTGTACTGTGGCAAGGTTTCTGTACTGGTTGGTTTGTGCATTGAGCCGGTATCATTCGAGAGATGAATTTGAGAGTGCCAACCTGAGGCGTACCACACGCGGGTTGCAGTACTGGCCTGATGCGTTTGAGACGCGGGCAGATTTGATCTGAGATTTCCATGAGGCCGACTGACCGAGCATTTGATGTGGCATTCTGTTGTGACTATTGATTGTTGATTTCCTACTCCCTGTGTTTTATTCTATTATACCGCAAGTTTATAACTGCTATTGCTTGGTTTTTAGTCCTATGGTTCATTACCCTACGTGCACAAGAGTGAGACCCATGTGAGGTGACCAGAAACCCTAGACTCCCGGTTAGGACCGAATCCACTGAGTATGCTCTATCCTACGCTAGGATTAGTGGTGAGCTTGCTGAGTCTCCGACTCACTGGCGTGGTTTGCCAACATTTCAGACCCCAGACCCAAGTGATGGCTGCACCGCCCCCGACACTTTTTGGACTCCCAGTAGATGTTTTTGTGGAGGTTACCCACCATGTGGACGATGACGGCCGACTGTGGCACCGACACCTGACTACCATCACGGTGGACGTGGGCAGACCCCAGTTCGTTCCCTACCGATTTGAGGCATGGAGAGTCGAGGGAGATTTTGGCATGATGGGACCCGTCCTTGATTTCGACGTCCCGATTCCAGAGGATGACGACCCAGGACTCCTACGTCCAGTCACCTACCCGGGAGAGGTTGTAGACCCGGACCCGCTACAGGAGCTACCTTCACCAGGGCAGATAGTTGTAGATGCACATCAGGATGACGATCCCATGGCCCCCGACCCAGACGATGAGCTCTACCCTGAGGAGGAGTACGATCCAGAGGAGGACCCCGAGGAGCCTGAGGAGGATCCGGAGGAGCCAGAGGATCCCGAGGAGTGACTGAGACTGGAGCTTAGGGTTGGGATCTATGCGGGTTTAGGTGAGCGTAGAATTTTGGGGAAGACTTGTAGTCGCTTCTTTTGACAGTTGTATCTAACGCTCCGTGGGTATATGTATATATATGGTTTTGTTTGTTATTCGTGTTTTTCCTTCTGCTGTTCACTACCCCCACTGTATGTGCATGCATGATTGTAAAGTCGGAGGCCGCTTCCGCAGATCGAGTTTCGTGTTATTCACTGTCTGGTCGCGATGAGATTATCCTGGGACATCGTATCAGAGGACCAGGCGAGCGAGGGTTGAAGTACGAACGGGATGCCGCGTGCCCAAGGCGGATCCGGGGCGTGACATCCCCGTTCGAAGTGGTATCAGAGCAAGGTCAGCTCGATACGAGACCGTTCGAGGATTTGGAGTGATAAGGCTGATGATTTGGGGTAGTTAGATAGACAGACCCTAGACCTAAGACTAGGAAGGGTAGAATGCATGAATTGATTGGCGCATGTGATTGCTTAGTTCAATTGGTTGCCTAGAATAGGCTGAGGTAATAGTGGTTATGAACTAAGTTGCAGGTGCGTCAGGACCTGAGGTAAGGTTCTAAAGCATAGCCCCGTGAGCAGGGCGCTTGAGTGCTGTTTGTTGATTGGCTGGCTGCTAGTTAATGCCGCTTGTGTTTGTATACCTAGTCGGCTGTCGCGCGCTGCTTGACCATCATACATTGCACGGATTTCTGCATTAAAAGCAAAATGGTTTAGAAAATGAAATCGATTTGAAATAGAAAGTCAAATTTGGAAAATGCATGCATCACGATTTATTGGACTGGGTAACCGTCAGCCTGGTATGGGACAGGTCTGACGGGGCATCTACAAACTGTAATGAAGTGTGGTATGGGACACGTGGAACGGGACTCTCTTTGGTGATGAATAATTTAGGACAACTGTTCGCACCAAGAAATGATGAGGGCGGGGAGTGGTCGCCGGGGCAGAGACCCGTTCAAGGAGCGGCTTCCGGCAGGCTTCTAGTTGAGGTGGTGAACAGAGTGGCCTAGGTTATACATTGACAGGGTTGAGTCTAGGTGTCGACCAGGTCCAATTGCATTAAAGCTGCAGCGAATTTTACATGCATATTCATGTCAGTAGACGCGATAGCAGACGACAGCTTGGTTGGTAGTTTAGAGTTCCGAATTCCTGAATGGGGATTTCGCTTGGTTTAGGTGTGAGTGATAGCAAGGATGAGCAATAGGGGCAGAAGACCGAGTGTAGCTGCGTCAAGCTCGGGGGCTCCAGCACCTAGAACGCGTGGGGGCGACCCTAGAATTGAGGAAATGATGAGGGTCCTGGCGGAGGTCAGTAATCTAATGGGTAGGCAGGCTGCAGAAAGAGCTGCCGCTGAAGCCCATGCAGCTGAGGCCGCTGTGGCCGCTGCCAATGGAGGTAATGGGCAAGGAAACGGAGGACGTCAAACCCATCATATTGTAGAGCAATTCTTGAAGCTGCAGCCACCCAAGTTTGATGGCAGAGGAGGACCTGAGGCAGCTGCCGGTTGGATTGAGCAGTTAGAAAAGGCTTTTGCTGTGCTGGGGTGCACCGATGAGGAAAAGGTCTCACTGGCAACCTATCAGCTCCAGAGTACAGCCGATGACTGGTGGAAGGCTGTTCAGGGACGAGTCTTCCCAGAAGGAGTAAGGCCGAATTGGAATGCCTTCTGTACAGTATTCAATGAGAAATACTTTTCTGAAGCTGCTCAGGAAAGGAAAATGGAAGAATTCATAAGGCTGCGTCAAGGACAGATGACTGTGGATCAGTACGAGGGCGAATTTGCAAGGCTGTCCAAGTTTGCTCGAAGGCTGATAGAGGACCCTTGGGACAAGGCCAGGAGATTCAGAGAAGGGTTGAGACCCGAACTGAAGAGTATGTTGATTGCTACTGGGCTAAGGGACTATAACGAGATGTATGAAAGAGCCCTGGCGATAGAGCGAGACTTGCAAGAGAAGGCTACCGCCTCTGGATCGCGGTTTATGCCAGGGAGAAACTTCAGAGACTTCGGCAAGGGGCCGATGAGAGACAATCGAAAGTTCGTTCCGCCAGCTAGAAGGACCTTGGGAAAGCCACCATTCTCTGGAAATCAGAACTGTCGTGACTGTGGCAGAAGACACGGGAATAACCCCTGCCCGAAGAAAACTGGAGGATGCTTTGGGTGTGGACAGATGGGGCATCAACTGAGGAACTGCCCAAGGAGGGGCCCGAGACCACCGTTCCAGCCGCAACAACCTCAAGCTGTAGCTGTTCCTCAAGGGAACCTGAGCCGTCCACCAGTTCAAGGACGAGTCTATGCAGTGGCGCGAAAGGAAGCTGAGAATGCGCCAGGGGTGATCACAGGTACTGTCTCTCTCTGTGGTCATACCGCTTATGCCTTGTTCGATCCAGGTGCATCGCATTCATTTGTTTCTGAAAGATTTGCTGAGTTATCTGGGCTAGATGTTAGACCGTTGGATGTTATTCTGCATGTTACCACCCCGTTGAAGGATAGAGTAATTATTGCATTAGGGTGTAAGGGGTGTGAGTTAGCCTTGGGCGATAGAGTAGAAGAGATTGATTTAGCCGTCCTGCCCATGTTTGACTTTGATGTAATCGTTGGCATGGATTGGTTAGTTAGACGTGGGGCAGTCATTGACTGTAGTCGGAGCGTGATACGACTTAACCCAATGGGCCACTCTGAGTATGAATTTATAGGAAACCGAGGAGGAACCTCTATTCCTTGGATTTCATCGCGGGAAGCGACCAAGTTAATGGACGAAGGTTGTCCTGGATTCTTGGCATCAGTGACGGATTCGTCCGTTCAGGAAGTAAAGTTGGAGGAGGTACCCGTAGTAAGAGATTACCCGGATGTATTCCCTCAAGAGTTGCCTGGCTTGCCACCAGAGCGTGAGGTGGAATTTGTAATTGAGTTGGCACCTGGAACCGAGCCGATATCGAAAGCACCGTATAGGATGTCATTGTCAGAATTGAAGGAGTTGAAGGTGCAGATGCAGGAGCTACTGGATAAAGGATTTATCCGCCCCAGTGCTTCGCCATGGGGAGCTCCGGTACTGTTTGTCAAGAAAAAGGATGGATCCTTAAGGTTGTGTATCGATTATAGGCAGCTGAATCAAGTAACGATTAAGAACAAGTACCCGCTGCCGAGGATTGATGATCTGTTTGACCAGCTCCAGGGAGCGTGTATGTTCTCCAAGATAGACCTAAGAACGGGCTACCACCAGTTGAGGATTAAGAAGGAGGACATCCCGAAGACTGCTTTCAGGACAAGATATGGGCATTACGAGTTCATGGTTATGCCATTTGGATTGACAAATGCCCCAGCCGCATTTATGGATATGATGAACCGAGTATTCAAGAAATTTCTGGATCAGTTCGTGATAGTCTTCATTGACGACATCTTAGTGTACTCGAAGAGCTCTGAGGACCATGAACGACATTTGAGGACTGTCCTGCAAACGTTAAGAGAACATTCGCTGTATGCTAAGTTCAGTAAATGTGAGTTCTGGCTGAATAGAGTGGCGTTCCTTGGACATATAGTGTCTGGAGAAGGGATATCAGTGGATCCAGCTAAGATTGAGGCAGTAGAGAAGTGGCCGAGGCCCATGACAGTGACTGAAGTGCGAAGTTTCCTTGGACTAGCTGGGTATTACAGACGCTTTGTGGAGAAGTTCTCGGTGATAGCATCTCCTCTGACTCATTTATTAAAGAAGGAAACGAAGTTTGAATGGACTGCGAAGTGCGAAGAGAGTTTTCAGGAGTTGAAGGATCGATTGACTTCCGCACCAGTGTTAACAATCCTATCTGGACCTGGAGGATTTGAGATTTACAGTGATGCGTCGCTAAGAGGACTGGGATGTGTCTTGATGCAGCATGGACGAGTAGTAGCTTATGCATCTCGACAGCTGAGGCCACATGAAATGAATTACCCGACACACGACTTGGAGTTAGCTGCAATAGTATTCGCACTGAAGATTTGGAGGCACTATTTGGTGGGAGAGAAATTTCAGATCTATACTGATCATCAGAGTTTGAAATACTTGTTCTCGCAAAAAGAACTGAACATGAGGCAGCGTCGATGGATGGAGCTGCTGAAGGACTACGACTGTGATATTCTGTACCACCCAGGAAAAGCGAATAAGGTGGCAGATGCTCTGAGTCGGAAGTCGAGCATTGCGCACATGATGGTTAAGGAGTGGACACTATTGGAAAGGATCAGAGACTCAGAATTTAAGATTGAGGTCGGAACCCTCTCGAGCTTGATGGCTACTCTACGAATCGAACCAGAAATTCAGTTAAGGATCAAAGAGTTACAACCTACGGATCCCGACATTCAGAAGATTGTAGAAATGAGGGCGGATGAGAGGAAACCAGAGTTCCAAGTAACTGAAGAGGGAGTACTGAAGTTTAGAGGACGATTGTGTGTACCGAATGATGAGGAACTGAAGGAAAAGATTCTGTCTGAGGCTCACAGGAGCAACTATAGTATTCACCCTGGAAGTACGAAAATGTACCAGAATCTGCGCCAACACTACTGGTGGAATGGGATGAAGGTAGATGTGGCAAAACACGTGGCCAAGTGCTTGACGTGTCAGCAAGTGAAGGCGCAGCATTGCAAGCCTGGAGGACTGTTACAACCTTTGGAAATTCCAGAATGGAAATGGGAGCACGTCACTATGGATTTCGTGACAGGGTTACCAAGAAGTCAGAGAGGGAATGACTCGATCTGGGTTATAGTTGATAGATTGACTAAGTCTGCACACTTCATCGCAGTACGAAAGGATTCTACATTGGAGAAGCTGGCTGAGCTGTACGTAAGATTGATTGTGAGACTGCATGGGGTGCCTGTAAGTATTGTGTCCGATCGTGACCCTCGCTTTACTGCTACCTTTTGGAAGAGTCTGCAGGGTGCCTTGGGAACAGAGTTGAGATTCAGTACAGCCTACCACCCTCAGACAGATGGTCAGTCGGAAAGGACCATACAGACCCTGGAGGACATGCTGAGAGCGTGTGTAATAGACTTCAAAGGTGGTTGGGAAGAGCAACTACACTTAGTGGAATTCGCCTACAACAATAGTTATCAGCAGAGTATTAGAATGGCACCTTTTGAGGCACTGTATGGCAGAGCTTGTCGGACACCGATTTGTTGGGACGAAGTTGGTGAGAAGAGCATTACAGGACCCGAATTGGTTCAGCAGTCAGTGGAGGCTGTCAAAGTAATCAGGGATAGGCTGAGAACAGCCCAGAGCAGGCAGAAAAGCTATGCTGATAAGCGACGTAAGCCGTTGGAGTTTCAAGTTGGAGACCATGTATTTCTAAAGGTGTCGCCGGTGAGAGGATTGTCTCGGTTTGGCAAGAAAGGGAAGCTGAGTCCAAGATTTGTAGGGCCATTCGAGATTTTGGAAAAGATCGAGACACTGGCTTATCGTCTAGCACTGCCACCAAACCTGTCGCAGATTCACAATGTGTTTCATGTATCGATGTTGAGGAAGTACGAGCCGGATCCTGGCCATATACTCGATCATGAAGTCATTGAAGTGGATGATCGAGTCTCGTACGTGGAGAGGCCAGTCAGAATTGAGGATCGAAAGGAGCAGGTGCTGAGGAATAAGACGATACCGTTGGTTAAGGTCATCTGGGAATACCATGGAACCGAGGGAGCTACATGGGAAAGTGAAGATGAGATGAAGAAGAAGTACTCGTATCTGTTTGAGTAGTCAGTGTAATTTTGCTTCGGTTGTATGAAGTTTTGGTCTGTAAATTTCGAGGACGAAATTTTTATAAGGAGGGAAGAATTGTGACAGTCTGAAAATTCGACCCATTTATCGGAATTTCTAAATGAATGGAAACACTTCATTGTTACCCTCTGATCGACGCTCACTCAGGATTAGCTACCCTGGGACGACTAACCGAAAGGGGAAGGCTACCTGGGAAAATTTCCCAAACAGCCGCCCGTTGGTCTGAGACTGAGACAGAGTCGGTATTTAATGAAATTGACCACAAAATGAAATCCGACATCGGATAATCGAATTAGAAAGATAAACACAATGAGGAAATGGAATCGGTTTCAGAGGCGTCGCCCGAAGGGCAGACAGCCGGTGTACGTCGCGAAGCAAGACGTGATTGGAAAATTACCGAAATGCCCCCGGTAAATGCTCAGTCCATAGAAATAGATGAATTAGGATTTTTGAGAGTGAATTCGGCAGATCGAAACCAAATCCAGTCCGAATTTCGTTCGCGCTCAAGATCCGATCGGTGCATTTGGCACGCAAATTGAGACAAGTCAAATCAGTTGTCACATCAGTCAATCATGGTTCAAGTTCCAAGATGGTCAAAGCTTATCCAAGACCAAATGTCACATCAAATGTCTCATATACTATTCCACCTAATCCCCTTTATTTAAATATTTTTTTTAATTCTTGAAAATTTGATAAACCTTTCTCTCTCCTCCCTCATTCTCTCATTTTGCCGCTGGCCACACCCCCATCTCTCTCTCACCAGCTCACTTTCTCTCTCTCATTTTCCTCCCTCTCTCTACTCACGCCTGGAATTCTGCAGACAACTTCAACCGGCCGCCGACAGAGATTGGTAAGTCGGATTCTCATGATTTTTGGATATGTTATAGTTTAATGTCTTCTGAATCCAACCCAACTTGAATCGCTTCGATCGGAGGTCGTTTGGCCCTTCAAATGTCCGTTTTGCTATCAGTCGACGAACCAGTTTTCTGACACCCGAATTTGAGATTGAGCTCATGTTGATATATCTTGTTTCCAGCGACCTCTAGGACTCATTTCTAGGTTCAAATATTGATTCTTAGCATGTTTTTCATTCTGGTCCAGCCCTCAACGCTGGCCTCCTCTCCTCCTCGCCGTGAGCCCATTCGGCCGCCCGGTGACCCCTCGTCGTTCGTCGTCGACCCCGAGCCATTTGTGGTAAGCCAATCCACTAATAGTAGCCTAGGACTATGGTATGCTCATGTGGTTTGCTGGTTTGTATGCTAAGTGGGTGAATTAAGAAGTAAATTGCATAATTAGTGTTAAGCTAATTAGACCGGTTTAGGAAATTAGAATTTTTGGGCTGCACGATGGGCTTGATAATCTGATTTGGGTTGGAAAACATTGTTATTGGGCTGCAATATTGGATTTGGGCGCGTGAGGAGTGGGCCACGTGAGGTTAATGGGCTTAGGGGCTCAAATTTAAGCTAAAATAACCTAAAATGTGCTAATGGGTTCAAGTTGGATTAATGGGCCTCCACATGGACGAAATTCAGCTTATAATTGGGCCTAAAAATGTTCATTTAAGGTTGTAATTGGCGGGCTTGTGTGAGTAAAAGGTGGGCCAAATGATACTAATGGGCTAGGAGACTTTTATTTCTTATAATTGGGCTAAAATATGACAAATTGGGCCTAATTCAATTGGTGGGCCTCTAATGAACGAAAATGAAGTTTATTGGGCCTAAATAATGATCTTGAGCATTAAAATGTGAGGTCCAATGAGGTGTATGGGCTTGGGTTATCAAATTGGGCCTAAATGGATTAAAATGGACTTTCTAAACCTATCTTGTATAATGGGCTTGGGCCTTGTACGAATTTAAAATATTCTTGGGCCTATTTATATTGTAATCCCGGCCCATCCGAAGACTTATAAATATTCTATAATGGGCCGAAGAAGAGTAATGGACCGAAAGCATTCTTGGACATGGGTTAAGTTGATAAATTTTAAATGGGGCTTCGGCTCTGATTTGAATTCATCTAAGAATGGGCTTATCCTTGAAAACCTAATGGGCCACATGATTTGAGGGATGTGACTGAACTACCTGGGTCCTTGACTGCCTGGTTGTATCGTACGCACGTGGCATTTATCAATTGTCTAGTTTTCCTTGATTGGTGTACTGTGGCAAGGTTTCTGTACTGGTTGGTTTGTGCATTGAGCCGGTATCATTCGAGAGATGAATTTGAGAGTGCCAACCTGAGGCGTACCACACGCGGGTTGCAGTACTGGCCTGATGCGTTTGAGACGCGGGCAGATTTGATCTGAGATTTCCATGAGGCCGACTGACCGAGCATTTGATGTGGCATTCTGTTGTGACTATTGATTGTTGATTTCCTACTCCCTGTGTTTTATTCTATTATACCGCAAGTTTATAACTGCTATTGCTTGGTTTTTAGTCCTATGGTTCATTACCCTACGTGCACAAGAGTGAGACCCATGTGAGGTGACCAGAAACCCTAGACTCCCGGTTAGGACCGAATCCACTGAGTATGCTCTATCCTACGCTAGGATTAGTGGTGAGCTTGCTGAGTCTCCGACTCACTGGCGTGGTTTGCCAACATTTCAGACCCCAGACCCAAGTGATGGCTGCACCGCCCCCGACACTTTTTGGACTCCCAGTAGATGTTTTTGTGGAGGTTACACACCATGTGGACGATGACGGCCGACTGTGGCACCGACACCTGACTACCATCACGGTGGACGTGGGCAGACCCCAGTTCGTTCCCTACCGATTTGAGGCATGGAGAGTCGAGGGAGATTTTGGCATGATGGGACCCGTCCTTGATTTCGACGTCCCGATTCCAGAGGATGACGACCCAGGACTCCTACGTCCAGTCACCTACCCGGGAGAGGTTGTAGACTCGGACCCGCTACAGGAGCTACCTTCACCAGGGCAGATAGTTGTAGATGCACATCAGGATGACGATCCCATGGCCCCCGACCCAGACGATGAGCTCTACCCTGAGGAGGAGTACGATCCAGAGGAGGACCCCGAGGAGCCTGAGGAGGATCCGGAGGAGCCAGAGGATCCCGAGGAGTGACTGAGACTGGAGCTTAGGGTTGGGATCTATGCGGGTTTAGGTGAGCGTAGAATTTTGGGGAAGACTTGTAGTCGCTTCTTTTGACAGTTGTATCTAACGCTCCGTGGGTATATGTATATATATGGTTTTGTTTGTTATTCGTGTTTTTCCTTCTGCTGTTCACTACCCCCACTGTATGTGCATGCATGATTGTAAAGTCGGAGGCCGCTTCCGCAGATCGAGTTTCGTGTTATTCACTGTCTGGTCGCGATGAGATTATCCTGGGACATCGTATCAGAGGACCAGGCGAGCGAGGGTTGAAGTACGAACGGGATGCCGCGTGCCCAAGGCGGATCCGGGGCGTGACATATCATAACCCATAAGCTTAGAAAAGGAGTCCAAGTACCATGTCTCCATGGACTTTCCTTCTTGGAGAAGAACAAATTTATTGAACTCTGGATCTATCGATACCACCATAGGACGACCGGCCAAGCTTATTTTAAACAAGGTTCCATACTTTTTCACCCTCTTCTTCATGGAAGGAGGTGTGTCTCTGGATTTGCTAGGAATGAAGAACTGAATCGTCTCTCCTATGAATGGCAACCCCATGGAACTTGGAGGAAGCTTCCCAATGTTAGAACGGTTTCTCCATTTTAGCTTCCAATGGAAAACTGCAATAATAATAAGAGCCGCTAGGCCCAATGTAATCTCCAACAGAGGAAAAATAATCGTCCCTCACTGTCACGTCCCGAACCCTACGGACTCATGACATCCCGCCAATCAGCGTCCGCCTGGTCGACAATAACGACGACCCAGGATTTATCGTAGCCAAACGACGCACATACCAAAACACACCTGCAAAAACGATACTCATACCCAGACAAGCACACGAGAGAATAGGGTAGAAGAGAGAGAAGGTACACAGTCATAAACAGCAACCATCGATACATATATTTAATCAACAAGCATCAGAGATACAGGGCCATCAAAATGAAATATAACACTCGGCTAATCCCATGCTCCAAAAGGGTACATCAACCTAGATGCCTACTCCTGATCAGTGTCGCTCTAGTCTGATTACCAAGGCAGCTCCTCAGGGTCAGACTCCTTCTCCTACTAAGGAGAGGAAGGCTCAGTATCCATAGGATCACCCTCGTCGTGGCCATTAATCTCCATCTGCCCCTCTGAAGGTAGCTGCTCGCTCGAATCAGGGTTGATGACCTCTCCACAAAAAGTCACAGGGCAAGTAAGGAAAGGGTCTCCCATCTCCTCGATCGAGATATCAAAATCTCATACCAGGCCTCTGAACTCCAAGCCTCTCTTGACCATCCAAGCCTCATATCTATGGGGAACCAAAAACGGACCTCCAGGGTCGATCCACATGGTAGTGATATGCTTAGCCCATACTGTACCATTAGCCTCAGTAAAATATGTCACATCATACTCCACCTCCATAGGGATTCCAAAACGAATGGGTGGAATGCTCATCTCTACGGTCAGGGGTCTGAAAATGGTGGCAAACAATGCCAGTGAGTCGAAGACTCAATAAGCTCTCCACTAAGTCTAGCATAGGATGCGATACGCTCACCGGTTCGGCCCTAACACGCGGCTCTAGGGTAAAGCAGTACTCTCTACCAGATGATTCTAACAGTACCACAAACAGAGCATGAATGTGTACAAGTCCAAATCAATTAATGGGCATGCATATACGAAACAAATCCACATATCAAGTATGATAACAAAAGCATGCCACGGTTCAATAATCATTGCCAGACATCAACCAATGGTTCACTTAACCAGGATTCAATTTGACCCGCGTTAGACGCATCAGGTCTAACACTCATGCACGCCATGCTTTAATGCTCAATGTTCAATACTCGGTATCAAAATACCACTTGACCCGCGTTAAACGCATCAGGTCTGACCCGCGTATCGTACGCATCAAGTCTGTGCCTCGCTCGCGTATGAGACGCCTCAGGCTAGCATCGTGCCTCAACCCATGTCATATAGGCACCTCAAGTTGGCACCTTATCACTCTAGCTACCACGCGTCAAACGCATCAGGGTGCACCGTGCCTTGACCAGTGTCATATAGGCACTTCAGGTCGGCACGCTTATCACTCCAAATTCTCGACGTATACACGCATCAGGACTATCCACACCCTTATCTCGTCGCACATGATGCATGCCATATTCTCATATCAATTATTTCATATCACGTATGTCATATACCCCATTTTTCAGAAACAGCAATAGGCAGTTCACCTCAGGCATAACAATGCATTTTCCAGTCATTATATAAAATGAGAATGCATAACATAGCATGTCACAAATGATTGGAAAAACATGCTTTTCAAGGGCATATGCTCAATTTTCTATAGACCAATCATCATACTTGTCAGAATATAAGTACTAATCAAACACGAATCCTTAATCATCATAATTGTCACAAATGATTGGAAAAACATGCTTTTCAAGCTATTACCAACCCCAAGAGCTCTCAACCTACACTAGGGCTCACCATGTCACCTTGAACACCCCATGGATAGCACTCTAAACCTTGTGAACAGTAATCAACGTGCTTCGTATAAAATCACAAGCTAAGCACTTCGCACTCAACTTACTCATTTAGGCCCAAACTAGTTGTTTCACTCACTAATCAACCCCACAATCTAAATCACTTGACAAACCTCATCATTTCAGCCCATGAACATTCTCCTTGCGACATGAACGAAACTCATGATCAAAAATCAGCCCGCAGCTTGCTCAATCTAAACCAGTCTAGGAAAACTAACCATTTTCCTAACTTTCCCTCCATGATCCAAACACCATAAGGCCTCAACCATTCATGTGCTACATTCCTAGGCTAGAGTTAGGGGATGCATTTATCAAATCGAAGCTTGAGTAACGACGACGCCGGGGACGCATGACGGCCGGAATGGGAAGCTCACGATCGGGAGAGTGCATGGTGGTGGGGGCTGGTTGGCGAGCTTCAAGGGGTTCACAAGCCTAAAAATGATGGATTAATGAGTTAGGGAGGCCTAGGAACTAAGTGGAACAAGGCCACGAGGCTGGGGTTTCGTCGGAGCGAGAACGGTGGACGGTGGAGGCAGATGAAGGCGTGGCTGAACGGGGGTTTCAAGGCCAAAGAAATGAAGGAGCCGATGAAGTGGCAGACGGTGGCGTGAGTCAGAGGTGGAGGCAGACAACGACAGCATGGAGTCGAGAGGGAGGAGAAGGAGCTCGGGCGAGAGGGAGAGAGTGTTTGGGGAGGGAGTGGCCGAATGAAAAATGAAGGAGGAAGGGGAGAGAGAGGTTGCTTCTTGCATTATAATGCTAATAGGACAAAATAACAAAGAATGGTGAGTGAGGTGGTTGATGGGATTTTTGGGATTAAGTGTACTTGATGGACAACTTGATAGATTGAATGACTTGATATGATTGATCTTAAAATGACTAGATTTGATTTGATTTGATGGACAAGATATGATTGATTGATGGGACCTACGACGAGACATTTTCTCGAGATTCGTGCCAAATGCACTGATCGGGCACCTGTCGCGACCCGAAAAAATAATTTTCAAGTGAACGGATTATCAGGTTAATTAGATTGACTAACCTAACGCAGACCCTCCCAAGCCCTGCCGAATAGCAACTTTGATTTTTGTTTAAATGATTTTTAATTTTAGAGTCGCCACTAATCATTTTTGGTAAGTCGATTAGAAACCTAAATAAATTAGTGGGAGAACTAATTTATTCCTGCGAACCAGAGAAAATGAGTTCGGAGACTTGGTTACGCTAGATTACTCTAACGTCCTTTCGGTACCATTTCATGAAAATTCATTTGGGGTGATTTGGAACGATTTGGGGTTAAACTGATCAGAAGGGTAAAATGGTCATTCTTCAAGGTTCGGGAAGTGGAAATAGGTCAAACCAGTTAAATGTGGTCATTCCTTAATTTCCACAATTTCAGAGAATTTTTTCGGAATTTTCTGAGACAATTTGCCCATAGGGGGCAAAATCGTCATTTTGAAAATATTAAGAGGCAAAACATCCAAAAATAAGATTGGCCAGTCGAAATGGCCCGTTTTCTGATTCTTGAGATTTTTCTGAGTTTTCTGAATTTTTCGAGATAATTTACCCATGAGGGGCAAAATCGTCATTTTGGAAAGATCGGGATGGAAATTCACCAAATATAGGATTGGTCAGTTGAAATGACCCGTTTCCTAATTTCTGAGATTTTCCTGAATGTTTCAGAATTTTTCGAGACAATTTACCCATAAGGGGAAAAATCGTCTCGAGAAGTAAGGTTACATGGCTCCCAAGTGATCAAAGTAGTGATCTGCTCTTTATTTCACTATAACCCGAAGCCTTAGCAAGAGCCTTTGCAAGCAATTCTTCTGTTGACATGCTAGATATGTCTTGAATGCCGAAATAACACTGTCAGAAATTTGTGTTATTGATTCCGCCGCTTCGAACCAGCTTGTTGCCCTCATCTTCTTCATCTGGTCCCTCATCATCATCTCCAAGATCTCCTAAACGAAAGACATCCCAGTCTTCCTCTGTTGAGGTGGAAGTCTTGCGTAGTTCACTTGGATTTTTTTTTTATTTTTTTTTCTGCTTCCAAAGCTGCCCCCCGCCTTTTTTTCGCAAGATGTCCATGGTGTTGTGGCAATCATGGCCGAACTTGAAAATTTCTGCTTGGATGTCTAGTTGCTTGGGGACTGTAATGATGGAGAAGTCCAAAGACCAAGCTTTCCTTTTTTTCTTTTCTCCAATGGCCTTGAGTATGAACGTGAAGCGCACCATTCTGAGAACAGGGCCCGTTTGGCTGTGCATCTTTTCCTTTTTTCACCATGGATCCGCCCACCAGAGGAAGAAAACAGACTTCTTTCGGTCGCCCATCCCACCTGTGGCCTTCAATGGCGGTGCATCATTATCTCCTTCCTTTTCATACTTCCTCCACTCACCTTCTTTTCCCAGATACTATACTTCCAGTCTTCAGGTTTGATAAACTGTCAATTCTTCATTTTTTATTGTTGGCTGCATTAGATGTTCTCAGAGTGACTTCAACTCTCTTTGATAATGTTTCCACATATAGCACCCTTGCCCTCGACAAGTTTTCCCACAGGAAATTCTTTCTCCAGATTATTAACCTACCCATCAGGCGAATTAGGTACCAGAATTTTTTTGGATCCATTTTCCGAGAAAGCAAAACAGAACGTCCTTTAGGCGTCATATTCTTAACATAAGCTTGCACGACCTTACTAGGATGTAACTCCTCAATCTTTTTCACGTGTTTGCCATTGCCATTCCTATCGGAGAGATCCTCAATACCCTGAACACCCATTCCATCCAACGATGCCTGTAAAGACAAATCAATATGTACACTTCCCTGGGCTGTGCGAGTGATTTTAATGACCTTGCATTTCACAAATTGTCCCTCATGATGCCCAGATAATGGTTCAGACACCCATGAGTCTGTTATTTCAGTTTAGTGAACCCGTGCATAAATTGAAGGGCTAAGCTAGACGACCCATCCACCTACACTCGGAAAATTTTTGGAAATTCTGCCGCCCAGGATGTCTCCTTCATGCATATGTGATGTAACATCATCTTTTGGCTTTTCCTCACTTGAGTCATCGCTCTTTTGTTTATTATTCCCACCGATCTCTCTTCTGCTTTTCCCTACCCATCAAGTGCCCATCATGTTGACTTTAGGCCCCTCAAAATTGCCGTGTATAATGCCTCTCTTGTCGCCGTCCATTAACTCTTCCCTCCAACCATCTCTTCTTCTTTTAGTGACCCCACCAACAAAATATGATGGTGGCCCGTTTTTCTTTTGTGATGTGGCACGTCCCCCATGAGTAACTCGTGACGAGCATCCAAGAATTTCCTTAACTCTCTGTTGAAGGCTATACGAGCCATCTGAAATCATGCTTCTAAAAGATCCTCGACGGTTACCGTGGCTCTGGGTCTCGCTCGCCGAACTAATCTACCCCGAAAATTTGAAAACTTCTTTCCTCAATGTCCCGCAGGAGAGGTTCTGGGCATATATCATCCCCCTGTACTTGGTGTGATGGATACTTTTTTTGTTGCCCCTGCAATCAAACATGCTTCCGCCACGAGAAATGTTGCCCATAAAGAAACAAAATATATGATGGCCCATGCACGATGCTCTCCTGGGTTTAGGGATTTTCCAAAACACATGCACTTTGTCACACCCATCAGTGGAGATTCACTTGCTAGAAGAAACAAGAAACCACCGACCCCATAGCCAGTAGCAACATCATAGTAGTATACAGAATACGTGGCATTCGTACACTCACTCCCAACAATCGTCCCAGTGCTTCTTCTTCTCTTGGCGGTGATGGCGATCCCCAAAAGCAACCGGACTATGAATTATCAACAGAAGGTACGCCAAAGAGGATTCTCTGGCTTCTCTCATCTCTCTCTTAAATGGGCGGCTAAGGTTACGCGAAGCCATTTTATATACCTTGGCACGAGATTTTAGTATGTAGCTCGCGGCGTAGAGTTTAGCTAGAGAGCTTTGAATCATGAAATCCGACAACTTTCTCGCGATCGTCGGCATATCTGTACCAATCTACCATGGTCTCCAGAAACCTATTCATTTGAGCATTTGATTGAGCTTGATTGGAGTGCAAGGTAATGGCTCAGGATCCTTATCGCCCTTAAAAAACTTAAGACGCCTGGGTTGACAAATAGATTGTTGTAAGCTAGCAGTAACTGAAAGCAGAGTGCCCATGAAACAGGGACTTATGCTCCATTGTCGTTGCACCGTAGTCGAGAGTTTAAAGCGTCTCGCCATCTGTCATGTTGTCGAGCGTCGCCTAATGAATATCATTAATCTTGAAAGAAGAAACAAAAATGGGCGGGACGAATGGAAGATATGCTGAACATGGGGATAACCAAGAATTCATGGGAACTTCACTTCAGAGACACCATTGGGGACCGTTTGCAGCAATCAAATTGCGGGAGGCCCACTATGGAGGTTACTTAATTCTCTGAGAACGAACTATGGAATATGAATGAGACACGACACGAATCATTTGGAGAGAAACCCAATCGAATTCGGAAAATCGAACGCAACTGCGAAAAATGTACCATTAGTTCATTGAAAAATTTGGACTATTAGAGAACAATGTCACAACTCAAGAAATGCAAAAATTGAAAATTATAACGCTAAAATGAATTTTCTAGAATTTTTGGTAATTAACTTGAAACTATGATCCACTAGGTAAACCACAATTTCGAACTAATTTTTTTTTCATTTTCTTCAGTCAAAATGAAGAGAAAATTAAAAGAAAAATACCGACTCTTTTTTTTTTTCACATTTTTATGGCCTCAAATATTTTTTATTTATTAAATATTTCCCTAATTTTTGAAAAATATTAAACAATACAAAAAATATGAAAATTTATTTTTTGTTCAAAATGGTAGCCTAAGCTTGGCGAAAGCTTTCAAATTTGATTTTGCAATTTTCTCATTTTTTCTTTATTTTTTATGAATTTTTGAAAAATAAAAAAAAATCGAAAAATACTGAAAATATAAAAAATCATTTTTTGGTCAAAATTGGTTTCCTAGGCTTGGCCAAGTCTCCAAAGTTGATTTTTCAATTTTATGAATTTTTATTTATTTTCTATTAATTTTAAAACAGAAAAGATTATTAAAAATCAAGTGTCAACAGCTGCCCCTCTTTGAAAGGAAGCTCGGTAGAGGTTTATTTTAAAGACGTGATGACACTTGAATCCTAATCGACTCAACACAAGGAAATAAAAAGAGTCGTGACATTTGATCTCCAATATCCTTTTAGTAAGTTTCGATCCAGACTCGATTTGAGGAGGCTTTCATGCAATAAGGGAGAGGCAAAGAGGAAAGTTTACCTGGCACTTACCTGCTCGTTGTCTGGTGGCTACCTGACATACATGTTCTATTGAAAATGGACTGAGAGCCTAAGGATTCGTTATAAGAAAACCTTAGTGTGGTTGAACTTGGACCCGTATGGTAGGTCAACCCATGGTAGATTCCTAACGAAAGGATTCTACTGATTAAATTTTGATTGAAATTTGCCCCGTATAGTAGGTCACTCCATGGAAGATTCCTTGTGAAAGGATTCTACTGATTAAAATTTGATTGAAATTTGACTCGTATGGTGGGTCACCCCATGAAAATGCCTGTAAGAAGGACTTTTGGTTGCCTGTAAGAAGGACTTTGGTGCTTGTAAGAAGGACTTTGAGTGTCTGTAAGAAGAATTTTTGTGTGCCTGTAAGAATGACTTTTGAAAATGGACCATTCCGTATTGGGGTTTCCAATAGAAGGGCCCCAGAGACAGTATACCTTACAAAAGGGCTAGTTCATGTGGTGCCTGCAACTCAGGATTTGAAAGATGGACCGTTTCGTATTGGGATTTCCAATGGAAGGGCTCCAAAGACAGCATGCCCTAGAAAAAGGGCTCGTTCATATTGTGCTTACAACTCAGGACTTAGAAATGGACTGTTCCGTATTGGGATTTCCAATGGAAGGGCTCCAGAGATAGCATGCCCTAGAAAAAGAGCTCGTTAATATTGTGCCTACAACTCAGGACTTGGAAATGGACCGTTTTGTATTGGGATTTCCAATAGAAGGGCTCCAGAGATAGCATGCCTCTTAAATGTCACCTTTTAGATGGATAGGAGACGTATTCACATGAAGGGCTCCATTCCGGGATCTGGGGAGATCAGGAATCCTACAGGAGCTCAAACTCGATTTAACTTACCTTAGGAGGTGCCATTCTGAGATCTGGAGAGATCAGGAATCCTGTAGAGGCTCAAACCCGATTTAACTTATGATGAAGGGTGCCATTCTGGGATCTAGGGAGACTATAAATCCTGCAGAAGCTCAAACTCGATTTAACTTACCTTGATGGGTGTCATCCTGGGATTTGAGAAAACCAGGAATTCTGCAGAAGCTCAAACCCACATTAACTTACCATGAAGGGTGCCATTCTGGGATCTGGGAAAACCAGGAATCCTGCAGAAGCTCAAACCAACATTAACTTACCATGAAAGGTGCCATTATGGCATCTGGGAAAATCAGGAATCCTGCCGAAGCTCAAACCCACATTAACTTACCATGAAGGGTGCCATTTTGGGATCTGGGAAAATCAGGAATTCTGCAGAAGCTCAAACCCACATTAACTTAACAAGAAGGGTACTATTCTGGGATATGGGAAAACCAGGAATCCTGCAGAAGCTCAAATCCACATTAACTTACCATGAAGGGTGCCATTCTGAGATCTGGGAATACTAGGAGTCCTGCAGAAGCTCAAACCCATTTAACTTACCTTGAGGTGTTCAGGTTGAAGATATACCTACCTGAGGATTTGGAAGAAATGCCTAGTGGTTTCTCGACGACTAGGCTTGTTCATTCAATAATCATCGAACGAATGTCGAGACCTTGGAAGGTAACTCGAACATCAGGAATGTGTTACCTGTGAGGCAATGTCAGAGGTAACACGTGCAAGGATTTTCATTAATGAGTTCATCAGTTCATGCGAAGCTATTTAGCTGAGTTTGCAATGATTAGAAGCTTTCTATGTAATGACTCATGATGCAATCAATCAAAATGTGGATCATGCACAACTATTCTGTTAAGTTCGCATTACCAATACTGTTCAAGGAGGTTATCATGGTATGAATACCTCAAATATAATTTGAATGGGGGACTTCAGTCCGAAAGGGCTTTCTCTCACTCTCTAGAAAGGTCATGTATCCTGATTGCAGGATTGAAAAGGAATCACTCAATCTTACCATCATCGCATTCAACAAGGGTCTGAGTAATCTCGCAATTGGTACGATCGAGCCAATCTGGAGGTCTTGATTAGGACCATAATGTAGGTTGGGTCAAAGGCTTTACCAAAAGGGGACTCTTTTGAGTCAAGGCCATTAACAAAAAAGTTTTCATCATCTGCTCTGGGTTTATAAGTCAAGAACCCTACAAAATGAGAGAGAAATAGTCTTGTTTGTACCTTTTCGAGCGATGCTTAAAATCTTTCAACTCTACGTTAATTCAAGCGCCTTGATCAGGAAAGACTTTCACGGGTTGTAATGTAGGTTAGGATTGGGAACCAAGGAATTAAAAGGCTTATTTTGGCCTAGAAGATATATGAGGTGGGTTTGACATTGGTGATCATTGCATCTTTGTCATTAGTCTCAACCCTTAGAATAGTATTCAAAGGACACCGTTGTTGTATGAGGAAGGTGTCAACTTTTGCTGATACCATTGTCACTTCTGAATGGTATAAACTTCATCTGAATATATTTTACAATTTGACTCACTCGAAGAGTTTTCTTTTGCAATCAGATCCTATTGGGAATTTACAACAAAAGATAATATGTTTTCACTGAGTGCACATGGACATTGATTTGAATGGGCATTGGCCTTGCTTTTGACTGGCACTTTGCTTTTTTATGCCTGGGACTGGCTTTTTTCTTTCTTTTGTCTTTTTGTCTTTTTCGTTCTATTTAGAACAAAGAATTTCCAAGGTTTGTGTTGTATACATATGCATATCAAAGATTTAGCATACTTCAAAGAGCTGACTCGGGAATTTTATGTAGGCCTACTTCTTCTGAGCTCTTCTGCTTTGAGGTAATGCCATCTTCGTCTTGGACAGGGCAATGGCCACCAACGGGGTTCTCAAGAAATGAATATGCAAGCTCAATTGGGCGATGCAAAGGATAAAAGTGTATCGGATAGAGAAACAAATACTTTTCGTAGTCCTAAGGCACTTAGATCACCGCATGATGTTGAAAGCAAAGCAACACTTGAAAATTAATGTTAGTTCGAGCAAGAAAATTTCTAACCATTTACCTCGTGCTATTTGCTGGGACTACCTTTACTTGGCCCCGATGTGGGGTGGTTCTTGACAGGGGTTACGAAATGAAACCGCCGCTCAAATGGGTTGTCAATGGTCACCTGTAGTGTTTTATGATAAAGAAATGAATGCTTCCTTCCTTTCGGTATCGTACCTTTCGCGAGAAAACCAATTGCTTTGGGGAATGCGAAATCTATTTGGCACACTGCTCGCTATGGATATGGGACGTGTATGGAAATGGGATTGCCTTTCATCATCCTGTTATGCCCCATTCTTCACATTCGATGTATCATGTGTAGGTTATGCTCCAAGTCAGAATTGACAAATTAAACATGCAGAAGAGTCATGCATAAATCATGGCATGTGCAAACACAATACGAATGTGGCAATTTTGGCATCATGCATGTTTACGAAATGTGCAAGTATAGAAGAATATTCTCAAGAACAGGAGAATTTGAATTCTCCCTGGACAGGTGGGCGGATCGAACAAATTGAGAGTTTACTCCTTAGGTCAAGAGTGGCTCGTCTCTGACTTTGCCCCTGCACAATGAAACGCATGGGTGAAGGAGTCGAGTGGCGGTTTGATGCTTTTGGGCTTGCTTAATTTTGATAATCGTCTTGGTTGCGGGTCGAATGCCCCTGCAAGAAGAAAAACCAGAAAGGCTATCATTGAAATCAAATAAGTTAAAGGAGATATACTCTCCTTTTCAATTTAGGATTGGCCATCAATTTGCCTCAGTTTCATCAGACCGGATTTTATCAGATGATCATGATTTGCCGCTTGAGGTTGTCTTCTTCGACATGTCAAATGTTAGTGTTAACATTTTCTGTCAAAAGAAAAGGAGACATGTTAGTTGGTATTGGAAGGGATAAATTGGAAACGATACTGGTTTACCCTTCATATTGAATGTTTTGCATGATCCCTTTATCAAGTTCATTGAGTCGAGTTTGTCTCCAGTTTCCGTTGGACACTTTATCATTTGGGCCAAGGCTCGGGGATCGAACTTGGGTCGCTTCGGACTACTATCATTTCCCATGCTATCAGGCCTGCAGGGCCTTAAGCCTCCATGGAAGCTCCCTTTTAAGGGTTAATCTTCGGATGGTACGGTCTTGTCGTATTGGGTAAATCTATGCCACGATGCTCTCCGAGGTAATTTACAACCCCTGTTAAGACGAAATAAAGTAATTCAGAATTCGAGACGACCAGGGGTAAATTGAAACGATACAAAACTACCCATCTTTGAGGCTGCTCGCGTCTTTCGCTCGTATTTTTCTTTGTATGAAGTCGTCCATTCCGTGATAATATCCACGCATTGATTTGCCAAGAGGACTCCGCATTCGAGTATGGCGGTGTTCTCGGGTCAATTTGTAAATTCCTGAGAATAAAAGGGGTCAAATTTAAAATTGAAGCAATTAATGGTAAATTGGAACGATATGGGTTTACCTTTCGAGCCTACGCGGATTTTTACTCGTAATTAATGTTATCCCGAGTTTGGTGAAGTAAAGGCTTCCAGCATTTAATAGGAGAACGGGAAATTACTACTTCTTGCTTTTACGTTCATTCCCGACATCAATAAAAGTAGAAAACATCCAATGCAAGGAAATAAAGCATCTGCATTCGTTTAAGATTGATTTCGCTCCCTCTGCAGGCTCTCCCATGATCAGCTGGCTTCATTTCGGAACAGGTATGCATCAGCCATGTTGAAGGTCCCGTGATCACTAGCTTTGAAATACAGGCTCCATGTACATATTACAGCCCCGGTGCTTCATCAGCATCGAACTGGTTGATCATGGCGGTAAGCTCGTCGTCAATGCCACTCATCTGATGGTGATACATCTCCTTCTCCTCGAGAGGTATCGATGCTGGCTCCATAGGCTCGATCTTTTCGTGCCTTCCTCCAAAAGAACTTGATCCTGCTATGAACTGATCTAACTCGCCTCTTAAGCGAGCGTTTTCGATCCTCAGATACTGCCTTTCGTCGAGGGTGAGGAGACTATTGCAGTTGGGGCAGGTGGCAGAGTCAAAAGCTTCTTTATACATCTTATTTTCTGCTCGGAGCCTTTCATTTTCAGCTCTTAGAAATTCGGCCTCATTGCGCTTATATCGAGTCTTCATTCGGGTTCGCCTATTTTGAAACCAGAATTTGATTTGCGAAAGTTCCAATCTTAACTCTTGGCTTAGTTCCATTCTTTGTTTACCATCGGGCATAGGGCAAGTCCTGAAGAACTCCTCAAGCCTTTGTACTTGCTCCTCAATATGGCGACGGTAATGCTTCCTTTGACCCTTACTGTTGTTGTTCTTATCTTTACTGAGATCTTGGACGTCGTCGGCGGAAGGGCCAGGCTCCATGGGCTCGATCCCAAACATGGCTTCGAACTCTTCCTCTCGCATATTCAGCAAGTAACGATAGCTCTCGAGAGTATTGGGTTGAGACATCTTCGATTTGGTTAATGATTCCTCCAGGTTTGCTACTCGCTTCTGGTATTTTTACTCTCTCTGAATTTTTCTGTGCGACCGTGTATGCTTTTAGAACTTTCTTCTGAGCATGGATGAAGATTTCCAAGAGAATTGCTCTTTTTAAAATCTACGCGTGGCTTTAGAAATTGTATTGCTCACCCCGAGAATTCTGTCTTTTTCAACCTCTTTACCATGTCTCATGCACGGTTTGCTTTCTTTCGTCTTTTCATGGTAGGGATCCCCATCGTCATCTCTCCCGCTTATCTCCACCGTTGATTTTGCTGGTGCGTTCTCCCATAAAGACGGATCCTACCTTCTTTTCCGCTGCAAATTTTCTTTGTCCCGCACTTAGGTCATCTTTTTCGTTCTTTTTTTTTCAAAGTAGTGGCGTCCCGTCCAACTTTTCCGTAGAGACGTTGGATTTGCTTGACTCGAGATTGCAGACGAGCAGTGAATTCGAGCCAACAGGGGGATACCGACAGGGAATGGTAGATAGGAAAGTTTGATTAGTTGATTCTGTCACTACGAAATCAATATTTACTTCAAAGCAGATTACCATCTTCGTATCCCGCTAGTCTGCCCCAATACTCTCGTGTTCTGTCCATCTGCCTTGATTCTCTCCTCTATCTTTTTAACGATAATGGCCAGTCTTCCCACGCAGATCTTCCTAGCTGAAGTTATGTTCAAATGGGAAAGACTTTACCATCTTCTTGGCTGAGGCTATATTTACATAGCCCATCACCCGAGTGTCAAAGCTGAAATCGTCGGTCTGTTCGGGGAGGTAAACGCTTCTTCAGTCGAAGGTACCAGCTTGGAGAGGGAATACCGAGCGTTTCCACACGTCTTCATCAACTTTTTGGAAGCTTGCCGGAACTCTCAGGAAACAGTCACCTTAGCCCGCGTCGTGAGAGCTCGCTATCAGGACCGATCTGAACGCTTGGAGTCTGCAGAACACACGGTTGCCCGGTACAAGAAGGCTGTCAAGTCTGCTGATGAACGAGCCTTGCTGTTGATCCACGAGAGAGAGAAGCTGGTGGAACGCCTAACTTTGAATCAGACTTACTTCGAGCATGACCCGAGCGATATCGTGATGAAGTTCAGGTGTGAGTCGCTGGAGGAGAGGCTCGACAATTTAACGGCGGATATAGCCTTCGAGAGAGACTTGAATGAGAATCTGAAATTCACCGTTGAACACCACGAGGTCAATGCAGCTATACAGAAAGAGAAATGTACCCGCCTGTTCTTCAAGCTTGCGGATCTTGAATCCCAGATCGCTCAGTGTAGGCAGAACATTAATTTCATGGAAAGCCAGTTGAGCTCTTTCGTGATGCTTATTAGGGCTCAGTTTGGCTTTACTTTTCCTCCCCATAGAGCTGTTGTAGAATTCGTTTGATGAATGGAATGAAAGGAAAATTTCGCATGTTTGTACTTTAATTTTCCAGCTATCTCTTCTCCCTTATATCACGATAGATCGATTGAAGGTACAGGAAATACCGAGGCTTAACATCCTTCCTGACGTTCTTGTTTGCTGTTGTAGACGATGATATCGAGAATATTAAAGAAGCTTTCGACAGCGGACTCCACTAGCCACATCGAGACCCGTGAGCTTGTCACGTGAATTATGACAACTCGGTCAGTGCGCCAATAAATGAATTAGGCCACCTATTGCGTGCCCCTACTTTGCTCACGCGGTCTTTCGGCGTCCACTTGCTCGTGTCAGTCGAAATGTCAGCAGAAATGTCTATGGGCCATGTTCCGCAATGAAATACCGATCCTCCAAAATCCTCCATGTGATTTGAATCTGAGGAAATTTAAAAGGCAGACCTCTGATGGATTTAACCAGAAAGACGTTGCGGGGTTGGATCAATGTACTTGCTACATAGATTCTGATTACAAAATCTATACTCTTCAAAAATACAGGAACCTCTAAATACATTAAAAATGCCCCCATTCTAGATCCGGATACATTCGTTGCCCCCATCAAAATACATGGCCCATACGTGTTGACTAATTGACACGATTCTGTCTCTGGGACTTCTTCGCTTGCCCCCAATGTAATTGGCTAAGGCATCGACAATTTCCATTCTTTCGTATTCTTCAAGGTCATTTATGGTATAATTTTGAATCCGATTTTGCTTTTGCTTAAGGTACCTGTGATTCCCTGCAAAAGTAGAGGAAATAATGAGTATGTGATCCAAGGGAGGTCAGTCCATGGCTCCTAAATTAGCATAGTTTTATTTTTCGATTTTATGAGAAATTAGAGAAAATTTTCTTCGAAAAACATCGGGTGAATTTCTTCATAAAGAATTTTCTTACAGATTTTATAGCTTGAAAAATGTGGTAAAATCTCCCGACGTTTACCAAATTTTCTGAAGGAATTTTCTTCTTTTATCGAAATGAATTTTTAGGGGTAAATTTGTCAAGAAAACTTTACTTCTATTAAAGCAGGAAAGATGTGACAAAAATTTTTATTGGTCAACAAAACTTTCCGAAGGGATTTTCCACATTCATTTTTTTTTGAAATGGGAGACCAATTTGATTTTTATTTTCTTTTGAGAAAATGGCCATGATGTTAAGCTCAAAATTTGACTGACACTTAGCATGGACCGACCAAAAATAAATACAAGGTAAAGTTAGAGGTCTTACTTTTACCTTGAAGACATACCAGTCACATAGACATGCACATGAATCGTGAGTTTAAATCTTAGTCTATCTACCCTAAGAGCTCATAAATTGAAGCGAAAGACTTACGGTAAGACGACAATCTCGAGCACATAATCAAGATTAGCCGTGATCTCACGACGTAACCAGGATTAGCCGGGCCTTTCCACTTCGACTCCTCGAGTCAAAAATTATAACCCTTACTTCGGTAATCTTACTAAGCCTGAGGCCTAACTTTTAAAACTCATTTTTGAAAAGCGATTCGGGATTGAATCTGGACTAACTTTCGACGTGATCTCATGCCGAACGCTAGAACCAAATCACAATACCATCCTAAAACTAGTGGCCTAGGTCTGGCCACGGAACGTGTGTGATGTAGTGCTAAAATTGTAAACACATGCACACCATTTAAATGCAAACACCGCTTCAATAATGTGCAAAATTCAAACAAACAATTCCAACACCAATCTGCAAAACAGAGGGTTAGTCAAATACTCCACCCCTTATAACTCCCATCCTGCAAAAACATTTAACACCTAAAGGTTAAGTTCCAAGCAAGATCGCTAGAAGCGAGATATCCATGAAATTTTCATCGGCCTAAGTCCACTAAGGCTTTTAAAATTTTGAAAAAATTCAAGTACTCCAATTAGTGCTTTATTCTTTCAAAAATTTAAAAAAACCAGTACCCAGCGGGGTCGCTAAGCTGTCGCGACCCGAAAATAATTATTTTCAGGTGAACGGATTATTAGGTTAATTAGATTGACTAACCTAATGCGGACCCTCCCAAGCCCTGCCGAATCGCAACTTTGGTTTTTGTTTAAATGATTTTTAATTTTGGAGTCGCCACTAATCATTCTTGGTAAGTTGAATAGAAACCTAAATAAATTAGTGGGAGAACTAATTTATTTCTGCGAACCAGAGAAAATGAGTTCGGGGACTTGGTTACGCTAGATTACTCTAATGCCCTTTCGGTACCATTTCATGGAAATTCATTTGGGGTGATTTGGAAAGATTTGGGGTCAAACTGACCAAAAGGGTAAAATAGTCATTCTTCAAGGCTCAGGAAGTGGAAATAGGTCAAACAGTTAAATGTGATCATTCCTTAATTTCCACAATTTCAGAGAATTTTTTCAGAATTTTCTGAGACAATTTGCCCATATGGGGTAAAATCGTCATTTTGAAAATATGAAGAGGCAAAACATCCAAAAATAGGATTGGCCAGTTGAAATGGCCCGTTTCCTGATTCTTGAGATTTTTCTGAGTTTTCTGAATTTTTCGAGATAATTTACCATGAGGGTCATTTTGGAAAGATCGGGATGGAAATTTACCAAATATATGATTGGTCAGTCAAAATGAGCCGTTTTCTAATTTCTGAGATTTTCTTGAATGTTTCAGAATTTTTCGAAACAATTTACCCATAAGGGGCAAAATCGTCATTTTGGAAAGATTGGGATGGAAATCCACCAAAAATAAGATTGGTCAGTCGAAATGACCCGTTTCCTAATTTCTGAGGTTTTTCTGAATTTTTTCAGAATTTTTCGAGAAAATTTACCCATAAGGGGCAAAATTGTCATTTTGAAAAGATCGGGATGGAAGTTCACCGAAAATAGGATTGGTCAGTCGAAATGACCCGTTTCCTAATTTTTGAGAATTTTCTGAATTTTTCATAATTTTTCGAGACAATTTACCCATAAGGGGTAAAATCGTCATTTTGAAAAGATTGGGATGGAAATTCACCAAAAATAGGATTGGTCAGTCGAAATGACCTGTTTCCTAATTTCTGAGGTTTTTCAGAATTTTTCAGAATTTTTCAAGACAATTTACCCATAAGGGGAAAAATCGTCATTTTGGAAAGATTGGGATGGAAATTCACCAAAAATAGGATTGGTCAGTTGAAATGACCTGTTTCCTAATTTCTGAGGTTTTTCTGAATTTTTGCAGAATTTTCCGAGACAATTTACCCATAAGGGGCAAAATCATTATTTTGGAAAGATCGGGATAGAAGTTCACCGAAAATAGGATTGGTCAGTCGAAATGACCCGTTTTCTAATTTTTGAGATTTTTCTAAATTTTTCTGAATTTTCCGAGAGAATTTACCTATAAGGGGCAAAATCGTCATTTTGGAAAGATTGGGATGGAAATCCACCAAAAATAGGATTGGTTAGTCGAAATGACCCGTTTCCTAATTTTTGAAATTTTTCTGAATTTTTTAGAATTTTCAAGGAACTAAAGGAAATGATCTCACTGTGAAATGGCACCTCAGCTTCCAATAGGGAAGATATAATAGAGGGGAACTGAGGAGAAAGCTAGGAAACAAGAGGTAGAATACATCCACTCAAGCTCAACGAAGAAACACGTGTTTAAAATCCAATATCCATAAGCATTTCCATCAAGTTTCCCATGCAAATGCCCAAACTCCAATGCCATGGCTATCCAGTAACATAGTCATATCACTGAGCTAGCTTGCTAGACATTACAAAACATCAATTTAATGTTCCAAGAGAGATTGGTGAGTCAACCAAAGTGATCGACGATTGTCAGACATTGCCAAAGTAAGACAGGCATGTTGTTTCTACCTTAACACCCACAACGGTGGAAAGAAAGCAAGCCGAATCTTTTGTAGAGTCCATTTAAGAGGATAAGGGAAAGATGATACTTGCCGGAAATGCCAGAAGTCACCTCCACCCATTATACAATGAAAGAAATTATGAGAGCGACAATTAAAGAGACTTCTTATACATTACGAAATCATGATTTCCGGGTAAAATGGCAAGATGCCACAAGTTTGCAGTCTGATGCTAGACAAAGAACCAACAAAGTTTATTGCTACACCAGGTCTAGGATCAATGAACAAAACATTTAGACCATTAAAAGGCTACTCATTTTCTTATACGATCATGCCCGTATCGATTCCAAAAGATGGCTAAGACACAGGACATTCAGTGACCTAACAAATGAGTGATGTCGAGTAACTGATACGCATCGATGAGGTAAGACACGGCCACATTTTAGGGAAGACAGTCTTGAATAGATAAGAAGGACAATGACATAGTTTCCCATATTGCTTAAATCGTCCAAAGAACTATGAGCAACCAAATAAACAACCAGGTTGTCCAAACAACAGCACAGTAACAATTAGTGATGATCTTTCATGTCACAATAAAATAAAAATGGCAGAAATAAGAGTCAACAGATAAGCTCTCTTAGACCCACCCATCGGTGGCCCAGTTGGTTTGCGCTCTGGTCCTTTCACGAGAGGTCCTGGGTTCGAACCTCGATGGGTGCCGGTGATTTAAGCGGAGGGTCGTGGCGGTGGGATGCTGCGCTAGCCCTCCCGGAGGATTAGTCGAGGTGCGTGATCCGTACGGACGCTGGCTCGGACACCTTCGATACCAAAAAGAAAAAAAAACAGATAAGCTCTCTTGGAGTGCACCAAAACCCGCACGACCACCCCATGATAATAACAAAAACATCAAGAAAAAAATTTTCGACTTTCAGTCAATTCAACACTAGTCATACACAATAAGCTGGTATTCCGACACCATAGCATCAACAGGAGGAAAAGAAACGCACAATTGGAAAATAAAACCCATGAACTGCATCCAAAATGGGAAAAGCGCAACGAGATAATACTAATGTACCTCCATTTGGCTTGGTTGCGCGTCAGTCAGACTTGACGAACTCGACCTTGGGACCATGGAGGGATGGATGGTAGCCGTCCTTGCCCTAGTCGATGCCGTGGTTGGATTCGAAGTACTGGTGGATGGGGTGGCGGCATTTCTGGAGGTGGTTGATGCCCTCGACATGGTAGCACCACTTGACGCGTTCGCGGAGGATCTTGGCCTTCTCGGTGTCAATCCAATTCTCCCTCACGATCTACTCCCTCATCTCTAGCATCTTTCAGCTCTCTCTATGCTCCGATTGTTTCTCACATTGTTGTTGTTGCAGCTCTCTCCATTCATGCAGAGGACCCTCACTGACTCAGCTTCAAACTTCATTATATTATCTGAAGCAGCTCTTCTTGTTTTTGCCCTGATGGAATACCATTTGTTCAGCACAGCTAACCCTTTCCAACATCATCTTCTCTTCTCCCTTGATCAACTGGTCGTGCTCTCCTGGAGAAGCGGCAATGTATTATTATTATTTTTTATCTCCTCTAAACTTACGTTTGCTGCATTCTCCTGGTCAGAAAGGAAAGTATCCAGTTCTTCAGCTGCCACGTCAAATGCCACACTGTTTCCATCAGCTACGAGAGCAAGACCCTTCACGGACTCTACTTTTTCTTCTGGGAAATATCTCCTCAGGACACTAAAAGCATAAGAAGGTGTACAAATGGGCCTTCCAGTCTTGAGAAGTAAGGTTACATAGCTCCTAAGTGATCAAAGTAGTGATCTGCTCTTTATTTCACTATAACCCGAAGCCTTAGCAAGAGCCTTTGCAAGCAATTCTTCTGTTGACATGCTAGATATGTCTTGAATGCCGAAATAACACTGTCAGAAATTTGTGTTATTGATTCCGCCGCTTCGAACCAGCTTGTTGCCCTCATCTTCTTCATCTGGTCCCTCATCATCATCTCCAAGATCTCCTAAACGAAAGACATCCCAATCTTCCTCTGTTGAGGTGGAAGTCTTGCGTAGTTCACTTGGATTTTTTTTTTGATTTTTTTTTCTGCTTCCGAAGCTGCCCCCCGCCTTTTTTTCGCAAGATGTCCATGGTGTTGTGGCAATCATGGCCGAACTTGAAAATTTCTGCCTGGATGTCTAGTTGCTTGGGGATTGTAATGATGGAGAAGTCCAAAGACCACGCTTTCCTTTTTTTCTTTTCTCTAATGGCCTTGAGTATGAACGTGAAGCGCACCATTTTGAGAATAGAGCCCGTTTGGCTGTGCATCTTTTCCTTTTTTCACCGTGGGTCCGCCCGCCAGAGGAAGAAAACAGACTTCTTTCGGTCGCCCATCCCACCTGTGGCCTTCAAAGGCCGTGCATCATTATCTCCTTCCTTTTCATACTTCCTCTACTCACCTTCTTTTCCCAGATACTATACTTCCAGTCTTCAGGTTTGATAAACTGTCTATTCTTGATTTTTCATTGTTGGCTGCATTAGATGTTCTCAGAGTGACTTCAACTCTCTTTGATAATGTTTCCACATATAGCACCCTTGCCCTCGACAAGTTTTCCCACAGAAAATTCTTTCTCCAGATTATTAACCTACCCATCAGGCGAATTAGGTACCAGAATTTTTTTGGATCCATTTTCCGAGAAAGCAAAACAGAACGTCCTTTAGGCGTCATATTCTTAACATAAGCTTGCACGACCTTACTAGGATGTAACTCCTCAATCTTTTTCACGTGTTTGCCATTGCCATTCCTATCGGAGAGATCCTCAATACCCTGAACACCCATTCCATCCAACGATGCCTGTAAAGACAAATCAATATGTACACTTCCCTGGGCTGTGCGAGTGATTTTAATGACCTTGCATTTCACAAATTGTCCCTCATGATGCCCAGATAATGGTTCAGACACCCATGAGTCTGTTATTTCAGTTTAGTGAACCCGTGCATAAATTGAAGGGCTAAGCTAGACGACCCATCCACCTACACCCGGAAAATTTTTGGAAATTCTGCCGCCCAGGATGTCTCCTTCATGCATATGTGATGTAACATCATCTTTTGGCTTTTCCTCACTTGAATCATCACTCTTTTGTTTATTAT
Organism: Psidium guajava; assembly: GCA_016432845.1. Taxonomy (NCBI): domain Eukaryota; kingdom Viridiplantae; phylum Streptophyta; class Magnoliopsida; order Myrtales; family Myrtaceae; genus Psidium; species Psidium guajava. Next base: position 17,818,114 of record CM028225.1, read on the forward strand.
TCCCACCGATCTCTCTTCTGCTTTTTCCTACCCATCAAGTGCCAATCATGTTGACTTTTGGCCCCTCAAAATTGCCGTGTATAATGCCTCTCTTGTCGCCGTCCATTAACTCTTCCCTCCAACCATCTCTTCTTCTTTCAGTGACCCCACCAACAAAATATGATGATGGCCCGTTTTTCTTTTGTGATGTGTCGCGTCCCCCATGAGTAACTCGTGACGAGCATCCAAGAATTTCCTTAACTCTCTGTTGAAGGCTAAACAAGCCATCTGAAATCATGCTTCTAAAAGATCCTCGACGGTTACCGTGGCTCTGGGTCTCGCTCGCCGAACTAATCTACCCTGAAAATTTGAACACTTCTTTCCTCAATGTCCCGTAGGAGAGGTTCTGGGCATATATCATCCCCCTGTACTTGGTGTGATGGATACTTTTTTTGTTGCCCCTGCAATCAAACATGCTTCCGCCACGAGAAATGTTGCCCATAAAGAAACAAAATATATGATGGCCCATGCATGATGCTCTCCTGGGTTTAGGGATTTTCCAAAACACATGCACTTTGTCATACCCATCAGTAGAGATTCACTTGCTAGAAGAAACAAGAAACCACCGACCCCATAGCCAGTAGCAACATCATAGTAGTATACAGAATACGTGGCATTCGTACACTCACTCCCAACAATCGTTCCAGTGCTTCTTCTTCTCTCGGCGGTAATGGCGATCCCCAAAAGCAACCGGACTATGAATTATCAACAGAAGGTACGCCAAAGAGGATTCTCTGGCTTCTCTCATCTCTCTCTTAAATGGGCGGCTAAGGTTACGCGAAGCCATTTTATATACCTTGGCACGAGATTTTAGTATGTAGCTCGCGGCGTAGAGTTTAGCTAGAGAGCTTTGAATCATGAAATCCGACAACTTTCTCGCGATCGTCGGCATATCTGTACCAATCTACCATGGTCTCGAGAAACCTTTTCATTTGAGCATTTAAATGAGCTTGATTGGAGTGCAAGGTAATGGCTCAGGATCCTTATCGCCCTTAAAAAACTCAAGACGCCTGGGTTGACGAATAGATTGTTGTAAGCTAGCAGTAACTGAAAGCAGAGTGCCCATGAAACAGGGACTTATGCTCCATTGTCGTTGCACCGCAGTCGAGAGTTTAAAGCGTCTCGCCATCCGTCATGTTGTCGAGCGTCGCCTAATGAATATCATTAATCTTGAAAGAAGAAACAAAAATGGGCGGGACGAATGGAAGATATGCTGAACATGGGGAAAACCAAGAATTCATGGGAACTTCACTTCAGAGACACCATTGGGGACCGTTTGCAGCAATCAAATTGCGGGAGGCCCACTGTCGAGGTTACTTAGTTCTCCGAGAACGAACTATGGAATATGAATGAGACACGACACGAATCATTTGGAGAGAAACCCAATCGAATTCGGAAAATCGAACGCAGCCGCGAAAAATGCACCATTAGTTCATTGAAAAATTTGGACTATTAGAGAACAATGTCACAACTCAAGAAATGCAAAAATTGAAAATTATAACGTTAAAATGAATTTTTTCTATGCCTCTTTGTTGTTTGCTCGCTTGGGTTTCCCTTGCCCTGTTTTGGTTCGGTAACTTTTGTTTTGGGGGTTTGTCCCCCCTCTAGCTCTTGCGCATATCCTCCCATCTACTTTGCACCCGCCTCTACACATCTGTAGATCTTGGTGGAGGGTCGTTTTTGGATCCCTATGCGTTGGTTAGGTTGTACGCGATTTTGAATAGTCAATCTTATATTTACCTTTACAAAAAAAAAATGAATTTTCTAGAATTTTTGGTAATTAACTTGAAACTATGATCCACTAGGTAAACCACAATTTCGAACTAATTTTTTTTTTCATTTTCTTCGGTTAAAATGAAGAGAAAATTAAAAGAAAAATACCGACTCTTTTTTTTTCACATTTTTATGGCCTCAAATATTATTTATTTATTAAATATTTCCCTAATTTTCGAAAAATATTAAGAAATACAAAAAATTTGAAAATTTATTTTTTGTTCAAAATGGTAGCCTAAGCTTGGCAAAAGCTTCCAAATTTGATTTTGCAATTTTCTCATTTTTTCTTGATTTTTTTATGAATTTTTGAAAAATAAAAAAAATCGAAAAATATTGAAAATATAAAAAATAATTTTTTGGTCAAAATTGGTTTCCTAGGCTTGGCCAAGGTCTCCAAAGTTGATTTTTCAATTTTATGAATTTTTATGGATTTTCTATTAATTTTAAAAGAGAAATGATGATTAAAAATCAGGTGTCAACAGCACCGAGCGCGAATGAATGCAGACTAATAATCTCACCAACTGACGCGTTCATAATGCCATAAATATAATTACCCACGATCTAGGGAGCTTAGCACAAACCAGGGGTAAACCGATAAAATTTCGACTCACGTCTTGCTTCGCGACTTTCTCAAACTGACTGGCTAACTGATGATCTAACTGCAATTGAAACCAAACCTCTATTGTAACATTCATAAGAATTCGATTTTCCAAGATCGGAATTCATTTCGTGGCCACATCGATTAAATAACAACTCTGTCAAATCCTCAGACCAACGGACAGTTGTTTAGGAGTTACGCGTATCAACTGATCAGATCCACGTACTTTAGAATCCTATGTAGCCATTCCCCTTTAGTTCGTCATATCAGAGTAGCTAATTTTGAGTGAGAATCGATTAGAGCGCATTAATAAAATATATATATCCATTCTTTATTGAAATCTCGATAATGGGTTGAATTTTCAGACTGTTACACACACAATTGAGAGGTGGTTATTTTTGGTGAGGGGTTTCTTCTAATCTTGAGGAGAAACTATGAGTAAAAATGGTTAGGAATTTTTGGATCGCTGCGTGGAAAATGCAGGGGGCAAATCGAGATCGGAGGGAGTTGGGTGTTGGTCGGATCTTGTCCACGAGGACCAAGCTTCGTGAGAGATTAGAAGAGGGAGAGATGGTCAAGGAGGAGATGGTCGCTGGTCTAGTGAAGGCTAGAGCAACACATTCCAACGAGAACGTGTGGTGGCTGTACGGGAGAGGGAGTTGAGCGTGAGAGCAACAACTCAAGGTGAGAGAGAGACTCTGTCCTCTGTGAATCCCCCTAGAGAGGGTTTATTTTTTGGGTTTTTTTTTCTCGTCCCTCCCCTTGTTGAACGTCTCCAGCTTTTCTTTTCTTTCGGTGGAGTAGTTCCTGTGGCCCTCCACCTTTTTGCTCCATGATGCTCTGTGGGAAAAGTGCATTGGCCCAGATGATTTTTCCACTATTGTCCGTACTAGCTGTAGGCACTTCACGCTTTAGGCTGTCATGAGAATCTTCAGTTTCACGTCTATGCAAGTACTTCTCACGTGAAATGATAGCACGTGATGATCCCGGAGGCTTCAAGAAACTCAAGGCTAAAGTGAAACCGATGTTGAACAGTAAGGTAAACCCCAATAGGGCACCAATTAATATCTAAAAGAAATACCCATCAAATTTTAGTCCTCATCTTTCAAGGGTCACACTCCCTACTATGGTGTCTGATGAAAATATCCTTTGCCATCGTGGAGCATCAAATTCATTAACAGCAAGTCCAATTTCTCCATATGTTAGTAGAGGGATCCAGAGACCCAACTCGGGACTGTATCCAATCACAAAATATGTGAGAGATGTCCAAAACATAGATTCCAACAGTGAAATCGGAAGTTTCAATATTGATGCTGGAATTGCATAAACCCAAGCAAGGTAAAAGTACAACTCCTATTGTTTATAGAAGGCAGCTAGCCTTGAAACGGTCATTGCCAATTCTGAAAATCCATTAATGAGGAGTATGACTAGATCATAGAATAGAGAGCCCATGTAGTAGATGGCATGAAAAACATCTATTCCCATCCGAGTCTGTAATGCCCTGAATTCTCAACCCTTTTTCGGATTTCTTAATAGAATGGATATGTTTCATTACTTGCACTCTAGTTAAATCTCAGTCGAGATTGATCACCTCGGGATGGCTAACCAGAAGGGAAAGGCTATTTAAGACTTTAAAGTACGTGAACTTAATTAGTCGATACGCGTATCTCCTAAAAGTCGCTTGTTGGCTTGAATATTTACTAAAGTCGTAAGCTAATGAATTTGGTCACGAGATGAATTTTCAGATTTGGACAATCAAGGGATCTCGGGCATTGCAATGGTGTTTGGATATTGCGATGAGTTTCAAAATTGCAGTTTTGGTAAGGAGTGCCAAGAAGGAGGCAACAAGTGAAAATTTTCATTTTGCCCCCAGCTCGCTCTAGGCTTCCTAGTTGGTTATCCATGCTTGTTTTTAGAATTTAGACGCTTGGCCTGTGTTCGCATCATCATTTGTTTCATTTTGATGTCCATATCAATTTTTCCAAAAATTGACCCAATTAGTCCCGTCGCTACATGCCTTTTTCTTTCTATTTTTCATTTGATCTTATCCAAAGTAAATGGCCATGTGTCCTAGCCCTATGGTGCTAAATGTCAAGCTCTCCTCTTCACCCACCACTCACATGCCATTTATCAAGCCATGATTGGCTTATGCTTTGACCTCGAGGGCAAAGCTTGCTCGATAAGCATCATTAAAGACCTTGAAATCTCTCAATCTCTCTCTCTCTCTCTCTCTCTCTCTCTCTCTCTCTATATATATATATATATATGTATATATTTCCACGCGGAAAATCAGCTGGTGAGGCTCCTCTCTCCTCTTCCCTTAATGAAGTCCCTCACGTTTCCTCTCGGTCCTCGCATTTTCTACACGCCTGCCCAGAGAAAAAGGGCTCGTTCGGGGTCGTCCAATATTCAAATCGACCCCCCACGAGTGGTCCTGAATTCCCATTTTTGAGTTAAAGTCAGCCATGTTCTGACCTATTTTCTATTGTTGTGTTCCGATCGTTCTTCGCCATTTTCAGAGCCACTAGCCACCACTGAGCACCACCACCATCTTCTCATCATCTTAGCTCACCCGTGGTCCATCCCCACCTCTTGGTTTGGCCGTTTGCTTCGTTATCTCTCTTGGTTTCCAGCTGAACCCCCGGCTACCCGATTGATCCCAGCCGGTTTTCTGCCTTCTCCCTCAACTTTTCAAGCTTGGTTTAGGTAAGTCCATTTCTAGCCTAGAGTGTTAGATGCTAATGCTAGGGTGAGTTTTAGTGAGTTTTAAGTTGTGTTTTATTGAGTCTGTTCTGTTTGACCTTGCTGGATTTTTTGTGGCAATTTCATCTGGTTCGGGTATGCTGGTTGGTGCATTGTTTTAGGTGAGGAAATGTAGGCTTTATGTAGGTTCTCAGGTCATATTTGAATACCGAATTGTTGTCCAGAAATTGAGCTCACACTTTGTTAAAACCGGTTGTGTTTAGGCATGTTGTTTGCTGAAAATTTTGATGGCCATGCTTATGTTTTTGTGGGATGAGCAAGAGTATCCAAGGCGACGTTTCGAGGGCTGGTTGTGCATGTTAGGGTTCGTGTGACAAGGTCTAAGCATGGTAGAACGAGTTCATGTTATAAGAAATTTGGTATTGAATTCAGAATTATTTGTCGTGACATTTATGATGTTGGAATTTAAAATAAGTTAAGCATGCTTATGATTGTTTAGGTGTAGGTCGACTTGTAATAAAGTTGACATGCATGAGTGATAAAAAGGCGGGAGAATAGCGATGTGCCTGTGTGACTGTGTTTCCTATTTACATATTTCTGAGATGTGATGTTTATCCATACATATTGTATAGCATGTGCATGTCAATGTCTTGAAAATGAGGAGGTCAAGCTGATCAGAATATCAAACTAAGGAGGAATAAGGGTGATTCCGATGAGCGCGATTCGCCGTTGAAGGCGCCCGACGTGCGAGGCACGGTGATGTTGGAGAGATAAGGGTGCTAACCTGCGCGTTTTGCGGTCAGGGCACGGGCCGAGGCATGTGAGATGCGAGGCCGGGACCACTGGGTCTTATGATATGTTGTGATTATCAAAACTAGTCATATCTTTGACGAAGTCAGAGTGAGTTGATTGGGAACTGGCCAAGCATATTTCACTCTATTGTGACCACATTGCATGTGACATTGAGTATATGAGTCAGGCAGGTTTATAGACATCTATATATGATGTACGTTGCATGATCAACCCTGGAATCGCATGTCTATTGGAACATTCGTGCATGTGTATTTCTCTATGCTAGATTTAGAAATTATGCTTACTGAGTTTTTGACTCACACTTTTTGGCTGATCGCCATTTCAAACCTTCGCCCATGAGATGAGTACTTCAGGTGTGCATTACGACATCCCAGTAGAGATAGAGAGGTGGGAGACTATATACCCTGGTTTTGATAATACTGTATATAAGAAAGTAGAGTGTTATGTCTGGGAAGATGAGGGAGGTGAGTTTTTGATGCCTATTAAGTTCGAGGCATGGTTGGAGCGGCGAGGCTTAGTGTTTGGCGACCTCATTTCTGGTTTTGATATATGAATTCAGAGCGAGGACGAGTGTGGACCCATAGAGTCTCTAACGTACGGAGGTGAAGTTATCGATCCAAAGCCGATGGAGGTTGAGCCAGAGGAGTATTGGCCGATGGAGATCGATGGTCATGAGGACGATTGGCTTGTGGGTGAGCGGCGGGACGAGGACCCAGAGCAGAAGTTGTCGACGCCCAAGGAATCCAATCCGGAGAACCTGCCATCTTCTGAAGAGAGTGGAGCGGAGTCAAATTAGACTGGAGTTTTATTTGTTTCTTTTTGGTATTGTCTAGTAAGGCATGGTGTTTCGAGCTATATATATCCTGATGTATATATTTGTATATAGCCTTGTGGTGATGTTTGGATGGTAACTAGATGTTGGTCCAATATATATATACATACATATATATATATATATATATGGTTTGCATTTATCTAAGAATGGTTTAGTAGGTCTCTCTATCTTTCTGTATGAATGTATGTCAGGGGTGGTTACGTGTTTTCCGTTTACGTTGGGGTAGCCATCATTTGGTTGCGATCAGATCTGGGTAATCACAGCCGTTGGCCATTTGACAGAAGAAGAAAGTAGGATGGGATGTCACGTGGCCGTAGGGTTTAGGGCGTGATAGTCCCATCCCGAGTGGTATCAGAGCAATGTCAGCTCGATCTGAGACAAATCGAGGCTTGAAATAATAAGGCTGATGATTATGGGGCAGTTAGGTGGACAGACTTAAGGCTTTGACTTAGGAGGGGTACGATTGTATGAATTGATTGGCGCTTGTGGTTGCTACATTGGGTTGTTTGAGTTCGATCTTCTTTCAATCTCATGTTGTGAGTTTGCTAATCTGCAGGTGCGTCTGGACCCGAGGTAAGAGTCTAGACCTTATCTGTAAGATATTAGTGACTGCTGGTTGATAGTTCTAGTCATGTGTGTTGGTAGAACAGCTATGCTAGGCCTTGAGTAGTGGCTTAGGTCTCCAATTCCTGAATGGAATTATAGTAGGTCTAGGTGTCACGCCCCGACCTCCACGAGCGCGCGACATCTGCACGACAACGGCCAATACATACGACATCCAAGGACTGTCGCCGATCCGGAAACCTTAATATCCAAATAAATGCTAGCGGAAGCGATATCTTATCCCTGACAATAAATGAGTAAGGACTAGTGCAACTACAATACCTCACATATATACATAATCTCAGCTTCATATTACACTTGAATATCAGCTTTACAAATATTAACAACAAATAAACTAGGGTGACCACATTCATCAGCAACCATCGATTCATCATCAATTGTCCTTGCCAACTGGGTACTCTGCCACATGGATATCAAATCTTGTGGTATCCCTGCCATACTTATGTCCTATGGCCTGAAAGGTGGGGGAAATCATTGTGAGAACACATCTCAATAAGCTCACCCATAATCTCGCTCAGGATATTACATACCCTCAGATTCAACTCTAACATGCTCTCCTAATCGCTCGGGTCATATAAAAGAAATAAGGGCAAACGAGAAATGGCTCATCATCGAAATAATCAGGCACCCCAATAATACATATCTATATAGGGATCAACAATGCAAATGCGTGCATATGCCATGCTCAAATTCCAGCCTCGGCTCTCTAGCTAACTCGACCCGCGTTAAACGTATAAGGTCCGTGCCCTTTTTGCACTAAAATATGCATTTTAGGCCCACAATATCTCAATGATTGACCCGAAATACAAATGGACAGTGTGAATAGTATTCTAGGCTCGTGAACAGCACTCAGGGTATCGTGAACAGAAATTTCAAAATACTATTTGGCCCTAAATATCCTAAAAATCCATTTTTCGGTACCCGAACCTCACAAGACCCCCATCAACCATCACCAACAGCTTATATCCAGCTAAGATAGCAACATACTCAGCCCAAATAATATATCACAGCCTCGCCACAGAATCGATTTACTCAAATACGTCAATTCTGGCAATTTTTCTATACCGATCTACCTCGGATCGCACCCTAGAGTCTATTCTGGCAATTATCTAATATCCTACTTGAGGTTTAGGGGGTCGACTTACCTCGACGAGGCTGATTCGAAGCTAGACAGGCGACGGAACGACGAATGGCCCGAAGGCGATCGCCGAAGCACGGCGGCGGCGGCGAATTCGGCAAAACCCAAGGAAACCAAGGCTGTTCAAAGTCTGAATGGGGTAGTTCATGAGCTGAAAATCTATATTTTCACGTGAAAATGAACTTTAAGGGTCGCTGGGTCAACATATATCAACATGAGCTCTATCTTAAATTCGGGTAACAGAAAACTAGTTCGTCGAATGAAACGGCAAAGTACTTTTGAAAGGTCAAACGACCTCAGATCGAAGTGATTCAAAGTTCTGTAACTCATCTTAGATAGGACTATGACATATCCAAAAATTACAAAAATCCAACGGCGGCCAATTGAATTTGGCGGCAGAAATCTGGAACCAATAGGGAGAGAGAGAGAGAGGGAGAGATCTGAAAATTTAGAGAGAGAGGACAGAGAGTCTGATGATAATTATGAAGGAGAGAGAGAGAGAGAGAGAGAGAGAGAGAGAGAGAGAGAGCAGATTTATAGCTTTGGGCTTAATTATTTGAGTCACTATTCATCAAAAATGACATAAAACTAAACGAATCGACTGATTTTTGAGCTATCAGTGAATTTTCAAACTGATAAAGCTTGGGTGTCAATAATTTTCGATCAAAGCTGGTCAAAATGGTTAAAAAGGTGATCGAAAAGATATTTCTCAAAAATCGTGAAATTTCAAGACTGGTAGGAGCTCAATCGGTGCTGATTTAGTTCATTCGCTATCGGAAAATAACTCGAAAAACCACCGAACAAATTTTCCAGCCTCGCTAAAATTACTAGCGCTCTCTAGGTATTGATTTTAGCACAAGCCGGGAGTGAGATGGAAATTTCCAATTTAGCTCTTTTCTCTAGGCATTTCAATGCCAAGCTGCTAATTCACGCCTTTCAAGGCGATATCCAAATTTTAACAGTGATATTCATGAAAACTCTATTATCCAAGATCAAAATCTGATTTGTGGCCACATTCATATGATAGTGACTAGACCCACTTTTCAATGCATGACTTGGATCATTCCTGCCCCCGTCGCCATCTTAGAAGCCTGCTAGGAGCCGCACCTTGCTTGAGCTCTCTCTAGCTCCGGCAATCACTCCTCGCCCTCGTTAGACCGGGTCGTTATAGGTACACCATTTTTCGCCCGGTTCGTCCTCAAGTTAGGCACCTACTAAGAAGATCCTGTTCAATACGTCCCATACCATGTCTTACTACCATTTTTAGGCATCTCGTACAGCTTGTCCCATACCAAGTGACGGTTTATCAAGTCCAACAAAATAATGTCATGAACTATGCATGTACGTTTCTCAAACTTCAAATTTTGATGCAATCAACACGTGCAATGCATGATTGTCTCCACTGCTCCTCACATATGACTCACTTCACATCAAGCCCTATCTTAGGCTTAACATTATCGATCACTATACTGCCCTATCAAGCACAAAGGTCATCAAGCCTATATATTGATCGATAAATTTTTCATCTAATAAGCAGTTAAAAGGTAACTATCGCTAGTGCACAATAACTAGGGCCTAGGTTTTCACCTCAAGTCTAGTTGCATCTGCAACTTAGCAGAATCACTGCAAATCACTCAGTATCAAACGATTCAAGCCTAGTAATCATAGGCATACTCATGAGGCAAACATGACTTGCTCAAAGTTAGCAAGCATCTAGGGTCGATCTACTTGACTATCCCATAGATCAACATCCTTATCGCTCCAAACCTCGAATATACTTCTGGTCGAGCTATCCTTGCTCTAAAGCGTTACTCCTTATCACTTCACTGATCCGCTCTGATACCAAAACTTAGGGGATGTCATGCCTCGACCTCTACGAGCGCGCGACATCTGCACGACGACGGTCGATACATGCGATATCCCAAGACTGTCGCAGACCCAGAAACCTTAATATCCAAATAAACGTTAGCGAAAACAATATCTTATCCCAGACAACGAATGAGTAAGGACTAGCGCAACCACAATATCTCATATATATACACATAATCTCAGCTCCATATTACACTTGAATATCAGCTTTACAAATATTAACAACAACAAACAACCCAGGTCAACTACATTCATCAACGACCACCGATTCACCATCAATTGTCCTTGCCAACTGGGTACTCTGCCACCTAAATATCAAATCTTCTAGTATCCCTGCCATGCTTATGTCATATGGTCTGAAAGGTGGGGGAAATCACCGTGAAAACACATCTCAGTAAGCTCACCCTAATCTCGCTCAGGATATTACGTACCATCAGATCCAACTCTAACGTGCTCTCCTAATCGCTCGGGTCACAGAAAAGAAACAAGTGCCATGCTCAAATTCCAGTCTCCACTCTCTAGCCAACTCGACCCGCGTTAAACACATCAGGTCCGTGCCCTTTTTGCACTAAAATATGCATTTTAGGCTACAATATCTCAATAATTGACCCGAAATATAAATGGACAGCATGTGAATAATATTCTAGGCTTGTGAACAGTATTCAAGGTATCGTGAACAGTAATTTCAAAATACTATTTGGCCCTTTTTGCTCTAAATATCCCAAAAATCTACTTTCCGGTACCCGAACCTCACGGGACCCACATCAATCATCACTAAAAACTTATATCCAGCCAAGACATTAACACACTCAGCCCAAATAATATATCATAGCCTCGCCATAGAATCAATTTGCTCAGATGCGCCAATTCCGGCAATTTTTCTATACCGATCTACCTCGGATCGCACCCTAGAGTCTATCCAAGAATCATCTAACATCCTACTTGAGATTTAGGTGATTGGTTTACCTTGACGAGGTTGATTCAAACCTAGATGGGTGAGAGAACGACGAACGGCCCGGTAGCGATCGGCGAAGCACGACGGCAGCACGGAATCCGGCAAAACTCAAGGAAACCAAGGCTGTTCAAGGGCTGAACGGGGTGGTCCATGAGCTTAAAATCCATATTTTTATATGAAAATGAGCTCTAGGGGTTGCTGGGGTCAACATATATCAACATGAGCTCTATTTCAAATTCGGGTAATAGAATACTGGTTCACCGACTGAAATGGCAAAGTAGATTTGAAAGGTCAAACTATTTCGGATCGAAGTGATTCAAAGTTCTGTGAACTCATCTTGGATTGGACTACGACATATCCAAACATTATGAAAATCCAACAGTCGGATTTCCGTCGGTGGCTGATTGAAGTTGGCGGCAAAAATCTAGAACCAGCAGGGAGAGAGGGAGAGATTGAAAATTTAGAGAGAAAGAGAGAGGAGAGAGTCTGGGTATAATTATGGAGGAGAGAGAGAGAGAGAGAGAGAGAGAGAGCAGATTTATGGCTTTGGGCTCAATTATTTGAGTCACTATTCATCGAAAATGATATAAAGCTGAACGAATCGACTGATTTTTTTATCTTACAGTGAATTTTCGGACTGATAAAGCTTGGGCATCAATAATTTTCTGTCAAAGATGGTCAAAATGGTCAAAAATGTGATTGATAAGATATTTCTCGAAAATTGTGAAATTGCAGGACTGGTAGGGGATCAATTGGTGCTGATTTGGCTTAATCGCAATTGAAAAATAACTCAGAATACCACCGAATAAATTTTGTAGCCTCGTTAAAATTACTAATGCTCTCTGGCCATTGATTTTAGCACAAGCCGGGAGCGAGATGGAAATTTTCAATTTTGCCCTTTTCTCTAGGCATTCCAATGCCAAGCTGCCAATTCACGCCTTTCAAAACGATGTCCAAATTTGAACTACGATATTCATGAAAACTCAATTATCTAAGCTAGAAATTTGATCTGTGACCACATTTATATGATAGCGACTCTAGTAAATATTTAGACTAACGGGTGACTTTTAGGAGCTACGCTTATTGATCTACAATTGGGTCCATATACTTAAATTCCTAGTTAGCCATTCCCCTTTGATTAGTCATCTCGGAATGATCAGTTCCGAGTGAGATTTAACTACAGTCCATCAATGAAATATATATCCAATCTATGATAAATTTCAAGAGTAGGTCGAATTTCAAGATGTCACACTAGGTGAGTAAGACGAGGGAATATGAGCAACAGGGGTAGACCAAGGAAGTCTAGAGGAGTGTCTGGCTTAGGCGCTCAAGCTGCAAGTGCTCCAGCCGTAGGAGCTCAAGCTGCAGAGAACCTAAGTGTTGGGGATATTATGAGAGTGTTGGTAGAAGTTACTGCATTGAATGTTAGGCAGGCTGAGGAAAGAGCTGTTGTTGCGACCCATGATGTTGATGGGCACCAAGCACCTCACCTTGTTAGAGCAGTTCTTGAAGTTGCAACCGCCAAATTTTGATGGAAGTGGCGGACCTGAGGCAGCTTTGTCATGGACAGAACAGCTAGAGAAAGCATTTATAGTATTGAGGTGTATCGAAGAGGAGAAAGTCATTTTGGCAGAATATCAACTACAGAAGACTACCGATGACTGGTGGAAGGCAACACGAGCCCCAGTTTTCTCGAAAGGTATAGAAAGGAATTGGGCGGCATTCTGCGAGGCTTTTAATAGCAAGTATTTCTCTGAAGCAGCCTAGGAAAGGAAATTAGAAGAATTCCTACGACTGCACTAAGGACAAATGAAGGTAGACCAGTATGAGGGCGAATTCGCAAGACTGTCAAAGTTTGGACAAAGGATATTGGCAAATCCTTAGGATAAGGTTAGATGGTTCCGTGAAGGTCTGAAGCCGGAACTCAAATGTCAGTTGATCACATCGAGACTAAGAGATTACAATGAGATATATGACAGGGCTCAAGAACTTGAGCGGGAGATGATGGATAGAACTGCCGCATCCGGATCGAGGTTCGTGCCGGGGTGGGATATTCACAGTTTTGGCAAGAAGCTAATGATGGACACCAGGAGGTTTGTTTCTTCGGTTCGCAAGGATTTGAGAAAGCCAGCTTATTCGAGTGGATTAAGGTGTCGGGAATGCGGAAGGAATCATGGGAACTTTCCTTGCCCAAGAAGGGCAGGAGCTTGCTGGGAGTGTGGACAGTTGGGGCATATGGCCAAGAATTGCCCAAGAAAGAATCACAGGCAATAATTTTAGTAGGAACTGCGAACAGGACATCAGGCGGGGCCAGCATCGCAAAATGACCAGAATCGACTGCCAGCCCAGGGAAGAGTCTATGTAGTGGCACAAAAGGAGGCTGAGAACGTGCCAGGAGTCATTACAGGTACAGTTTCCCTCTGCAATCATGCTACTTATGCATTGTTTGATCCAGGAGCATCTCATTCTTTTGTGTCAGATATATTTGTGAGTTTGGTGGCCATGGATGTGAAACCCTTCAATGGATTGCTGCATGTTATGACCCCTTTAAAGGATAGGGTGATTGTTTCGCTAGAATATAAGGGGTGTAAGATAGCTTTTGGGAATAGAGAAGAATCGATTGATCTAGTTGTCTTGTCCATGCATGACTTTGATGTAATAGTGGGAATGGATTGGCTAGTTAAGCATGGGGTAGTAATAGATTTTAGTAGCAGGGTGATCCAGCTCAATCCAGTGGATCATCCTAGATATGAGTTTATGGGAAGTCGAGGAGGTACCTCGGTACCTTGGATTTCGTCACTGGAAGCGACTAAGCTACTAAGTGAGGGATACGAAGCCTTTCTGGCTTCCGTGTTTGATTCAACGATTGAGGAAGTAAAGTTGGAGGATGTAGCGGTGGTATGTGAATTCCCAAATGTGTTTCCTCAGGAATTGCCTGGCTTATCGCCAGAGCGAGAAGTCGAGTTCATGATTGAGTTAGCTCCTGGGACAGAACCGATTTCTAAAGCACCATATCAGATGGTATTGTCAGAATTGAAAGAACTTAAGGTGCAAATGGAGGAGATGCTGGACAAGGGCTTTATTCGACCAAGTGCGTTGCCATGGGGCGCACCAGTATTGTTTGTCAAGAAGAAAGACGAGTTGTTGCGGTTGTGTATTGACTAGAGGCAATTGAATCAGGTAACAATCAAGAATAAGTACCCATTCCTGAGGATTGGTGATCTATTTGACTAGCTGCAGGGTGCATCAATATTTTCGAAAGTCGATCTAAGGACAGGTTATCATCAGCTGAGAATCAAGTTAGAAGATATTCCAAAGACTGTGTTTTGGACGAGGTATGGGTATTATAAATTCACGGTCATGCCGTTTGGACTGACGAATGCTCCTACCGCATTCATGGATATGATGAATAGGTATTCAAAGAATTTCTGGATCAATTTGTGATCGTATTTATCGATGATATATTAGTATATTCGAGAAGTCTAGAGGAGCATGAGGTGCACTTGAGAACTATCCTGCAGACCTTAAGAGAGCATTCATTGTACCCTAAGTTTAGCAAGTGTGAATTTTGGTTAAATCTAGTGGCATTTCTTGAACATATTGTTTCAGGAGAAGGTACATCTGTAGATCCATCGAAAATTGAGGCAGTGGAAAGGTGGCCCAAACCGACGAATGTGACAGAAGTAAGAAGTTTTCTAAGATTGGCTGGGTATTACCGACGCTTCGTGGAAAGGTTTTCGGCGATAGCCACTCCCTTGACGCGTCTGCTGAAAAAGGAAACGAAGTTTGATTAGACAAATAAATGTGAAGAGAGTTTCTAAGAGCTCAAACATAAGTTGATGACTGCGCCAGTATTGACAATTCCATATGGATCTGGAGGATTTGAAATTTATAGCGATGCGTCGTTAAAAGAATTAGGGTGTGTTTTGATGCAACATGGATAAGTAGTGGCGTACGCATCTCGATAGCTAAGACCACATGAGATGAACTATTCGACGCACGATTTGGAACTTGCAGCCATCGTATTTGCGCTAAAGAACTGGAGGCATTACTTGGTTGGAGAAAGCTTCCAAATCTATACGGATCACCAGAGTTTGAAATATCTTTTCTCACAAAAAGAGCTAAACATGAGGTAGCAAAAATGGATGGAATTACTGAAGGACTACAATTGCGAGATATTGTATCATCCAGAAAAGTCAAATAGAGTGGCGGATGCATTAAGTAGGAAGTCCAACATCGCATAGATGGTGATTAAGGAGTGGACTCTGCTGGAAGGAATAAGAGATTCGGAGTTCAAGATTGAAGTTGGATATCTCTCAAGCTTCATGGCCATGTTAAGGATTGAGCCGATTATTCAAGCGAAGATTAAGGAATTGCAGTCTATGGACCCTGAATTGCAGAAAATTATTAGTATGGATGCGGATAAGCATAGATCAGAATTCTGATTATCGGATGATGGGATCCTAAGGTTCCATGGACGTTTATGTGTACCGAATAACAAAGAGTTGAAGGATGAAATCATATCCGAGGCTCATCACAGTAGTTACAGTATTCACCCTAGCAGCACGAAGATGTATTAGAACCTGCATCAACATTACTGATGGAATGGAATGAAAACTAATGTAGCGAGATTTGTGGCTAAGTATCTGACGTGCCAGTAGGTGAAAGCACAGCATTGTAAACCTGGAGGATTGCTGCAGCCATTAGAGATCCCTGAATGGAAATGGGAACATGTAACTACGGACTTTGTATCTGAACTGCCGAGAAGCCAGAGAGGAAACAATTCAATTTGGGTAGTGGTTGACAGGCTAACAAAATCGGCTCATTTTATGGCCGTGCGAAAGGATTTACCGTTAGAAAGGTTGGTAGAGCTGTATGTTCGATAGATTGTGCATCTACATGGAATTCCAGTTTCTGTGACATCAGATTTGGACCCTCGATTTACGGCTAAATTTTGGAAAATCTTATAGGCCGCCTTGGGATCAGAACTATGATTCACTACGGCTTATCATCCGTAGATAGATGGGCAGTCAGAAAGAACGATACAGACCTTGGAAGATATGCTCAGGGCTTGCATCATCGATTTTAAAGATGGATGGGATAATCAATTGCATTTAGTGGAGTTTGCCTATAACAATAGTTATTAGCTATCGCGACCCGAAAGAAAATCTTCAGGGTGAACGGATTATTAGGTTAATTAGATTAACTAACCTAACGTGGACTCTCCCAAACCCTACCGAATCGCAACTTTGGTTTTTGTTTAAAAGATTTTAAGACTTGGAGTCGCCACTAATCGTTCTTGATGGGTCGATTAGAAACCTAAATAAATTAGCGGGAGAACTAATTTATTTCTGCGAACCAAAGATTATGAGTTCGGGGACTTGGTTACGTTAGATTACTCTAACACCCTTTCGGTACCAATTTCATGAAAAATCATTTGGGATGATTGGGAAAAGTTTGGGTCAAACTGATCAAAGGGGTAAGATGGTCATTTTTTCACAGATCAGGAAGTGAAAACAGTTCAAACTAGTTGAATGTGGTCATTCCTTATTTTCCACAGTTTCTAAGAATTTTTCAAAAAAAAATTTCGGACAATTTACCTATAAGGGGAAAAATCATCATTTTAAAAAGATCGGGATGGAAATTCACCAAAAATAGGATTAGTCAGTCGAAATGACCCATTTCCTAATTTCTGAGATTTTTCTGAATTTTTCAGAATTTTTTGAGACAATTTACCCGTAAGGGGTAAAATCGTCACTTTGGACAGATTGGGATGGAAATTCACCAAAAATAGGATTTGTTAGTCGAAATGACCCGTTTCCTAATTTCTGATATTTTTCTAAATTTTTCAGAATTTTTCGAGACAATTTACCCTTAAGGAGCAAAATCGTCATTTTGAAAAGATCGGGGTGGAAATTCACCAAAAATAGGATTGGTGAGTCGAAATGACCCGTTTCCTAATTTCTGAGATTTTTCTGAATTTTTAGAATTTTTCGAGACAATTTACCCTTAAGGGGCAAAATCGTCATTTTGGAAAGATCGGGGTGGAAATTCACCAAAAATAGGATTGGTCAGTCGAAATGACCCGTTTCCTAATTTCTGAGATTTTTCAGAATTTTCAGAATTTTTTGAGACAATTTACCATTAAGGGGCAAAATCGTCATTTTGGAAAGATCGGGGTGGAAATTCACCAAAAATAGGATTGTCAGTCGAAATGACCCGTTTCCTAATTTTTGAAATTTTTCAGAATTTTTCAGAATTTTTCGAGACAATTTACCCATAAGGGGCAAAATCGTCATTTTGAAAAGATCGGAGGGGCAAAATTGCCGAAAATAGGATTGGTCGGTTAAAACGACCCGTTTCCTAATTTTTTTGAGAATTTTTTGAATTTTTCTGATTTTTTTTGAAATTTTTAGAATTATTATTATTTTATTATTTTTTTCGTTTTCGTTTTTATTTTTATTTTATTTTTATTTTTATTATTTTTTAAAAATATTATCGGACCGGGTCGTATCGACCCAGACCAGATCATATGCGCCCAATTCGCGCCTTAAGGGCCCGAATCAACTAAGACACAAAACCTAACTTGGGCCTGAATCAATTATTATATTCTTCAAGAAAGACCCAAATTCAAAACCCACTTGATACCTTAAATTTAAATATAAGCCCGCATATCAAGCCCAAATCAGACAAAATTCGCACGAACAAACCCAATGTACCCATCATTCCTCTTAACCCAAAATTTTTTATCTGGTTCTACCTAAACGTGGCAGCCGAATACTCTAATGTCAAAGGCCCGTTCAACAAGTTTGGATCAAGAGAAGAAGCAACAAAGCAATTACTGGCAACTTTACAGTGGCGCATCGCAGATATTGGATATTTATGGAAACGTTCTCTTCATCGTGCACTTAAATAAAAACATGACTTACAATAACCTAAGCAGAAGAAACTTAGAGACTCGTAGAAATTAATTAATGATGAAGACCTTACCTCCAAGAGTGGCAGCACCCAAGGCAACCGCAGCAACTGAAGCCACGATAGCAAACTTGCTAGGAGGTTTGGGGAACTCCTTCACTTCATCAGCATATGGGTACGAATACCCGGTCTCAACAGCAACCGCCAAAACATTATTGTAGGCATCGATGAACACGTGAGATGCAGCAGCCAGAGCTCAGGGCTGAACGTCGACCCATTGTCATACACACATTGCACAACGGGACTATCCGAGAAGGGCCTTATCCCCAGCTTAGCAAGAAGGGTAGCTTCAGAAGTGCCAATCTTGTTACCTTTGTTGATAAGCTCAACAGGGATACTTTACACAATACCCTTGTTAATCTTGGTTGGGATGTTGAGCATCTGGAGGAAAGAAATCTTGGCGACCTCTCTACTGATTTCCTTCACGTCACCCTTGATGAAAATCAAGCCCACATTTCCTCGGAGAAGTAGGATGAGGCTGAGGAAGGCCTGCTTGCCCGTGTTCTCAGCATTACTCCTGATGGACCTCTTCATCATCGTGCTCTTCCCCATGAGCGCGATCGAGTCACCTCTCAGGCTCTTCCTGATGTTCTGGAGCTGGTTCGACCCAATGTTGTCTGTGGCCACGATCACGATCTGGTCGTAATTGTCAAGGAGTTCTCACCGCTTCACGTTGAACGCCATCTTCTTTTCAGGCGTTGAAGTCATGCCCCCTCGAAATGGCCTCTGGTCCAGTTTGGGAGAGGGGGGTGCCGAGAGGATCCTCCCTTGCTTCTACCGAAGGGTCCTCCAATTCTCTCCACGGAGAGAGAGCTCATGGCCAATTGCAGGCTCCCTGCCATCCTCGCTCAACGGCCTCCTTTTCCAGCTGCTTGTTCGCGTTCAGAAGCTCACTCTCACATTGAAAAACCAGTTAGAAACCTGACTTCTGGATAGACCTGTATCCAGGAAGTCCCCTTTTGAGGACGCAAAATAAGCTAGTGCTCCAGATATCCAGAATTCTGAATAGCTATTTGCGCATATTGGACTCGGTTCTCGGTCCCCAATCTTGAGACATCATCTCTTTTTGGCTTACTTGACTAAAAGCCTTGTTGGTGAACTGAAGTTGGGCGGCAATTGCATTTGTTGAGATACTTAACATGTTCGGGCATAGCTTCTAAAACCAAGTTTACATAAGGAGCAGCATTACTAAGCCCTGCTATACATTCAAATGACGCTACAACGGCTTGCACTTGCTGACAGTATTGTTTGTACCTCCTGCAGACCTCGTCGAGCGTCAAGATTAGCCTCGGCTTCTTCCGGTGAGACTCGCTGCCGTCTCCCCCGCAACCATCATCCACACTATTCCTGCAACCACCACTCGAGTTCTCCATGGCAGGCTCCGTCATAGCGGACGAGTCGGTAGTGAATTTCTGGGTGCAAATTGCGCGGCCAGCTTCGCAAAGCTCCTGGAGCAACTGCTGCGCGAGCCTAAAAAAAAAAAACCTTGACCCCTCGAGGATCGCTTTTCGGAGGAACCTAGGAGTTGATGTGTTTGTTCGTCCATCTCTAGCCGTCTCTGTATTCTTCCCCATGAATGATTTGACCATATTCTCCAGTTGAGAATCAATGTTATATCAGTTTTTGGATCTTGAGAAAATGCCGCAATGGCAGCTGCACGAAGTCGGTGGTTTAATCCCACTAAAAGGCGCGCAGAAAATTCATTGTAGTATACGATGCTTGCCGCAAAATCTGAACAGGCTTCTGCCACCACTGAATGAACACATAGAAAACTTCCATCTGTATAAACAAGAAGATTTGGATAGCGACGATACAGTTGGAGGCCTAGCATAACAGCAATGACACCCCCAAGAGAGTCCCCCGCTATCCACAAATTATAACCATTATATTCACAACCTGGACCCATGAGTGAGGACAGATGGCTCCTCAATGGGGGCGCCTCATCTCCATTGTTTCCGGGATTTCTTTCAACTTGCGAAAAAAGTCCTCGTGCAGCCACGACGATCCCAGAGTGTCCGTAATGGGGAAGAGAGGTCTTGATGGTTTGCCTAATGTTAGAGCAAGAGTGACTCATCAATCCATCCAAATCTTCGACAGAGAGGGTGCATTCTCTGGCAAACGCGGCCTTGGCGAAGTGTGTCAGGGGGCAGGCCAGCATACTTCAAGAAGGCAACTGCATGACCACGCCACCAATTATTGCCATGAAATTTTCGCCTCCTGTGTAGGCAGCTTCAGCAAACTTATGAGGAGTGACAGCCTCCTCAATTTGTCCTCTAGATGCATCCATTAGCCCTTCATGATGTTTTGATGAAGGACAGTTCCTCTAAAACAAAGCAAGGCCTGCCAAAAGTTCCAGGTGCCCAGTGCTTGATACACGGTGGCAACAAGATCTCCAAGTGGTCGGGCCACTGAATGAACCTCGTCTTCCTCCATAACACCCAAGAATTTTTACACGTCCAAGACAGCATAAAGCCTCATGCATGCCATGATCAAATATCTCCCTATAGTAGGCCGTCCATGCATTGTCTTCAGTTGCATAAATTGATCTCCACCATAAAGCATCGGAGCTCGTAAAACACTAAAGTAGGGCAGCAAAGGACATCATGACGATGAACAAAGCCAGCATGTTTCACTTCCACAAGCTGGCTTTGGAGACAATCCCTGTCTCTCATGGTGAATAACGGCGTCGCCGACTGCGCTCTCGGAACACTTGAGAACGGTCGTGGCCGTGGCTTCTTAGGGGATCCCTCGTACGAACCATGGAAACTACACAAAGAAGCGTGGAACAGCAACCAATTCCAGCACCAAATAGCAGCGAAACGGCTTTTAAAATAGCCCAGAATCAACCTCCAAATAGCAAGAGGAAACCGGGCTCCAATGACGACAACCAGCGGCCGAATGGTTGGGCGACAACGCGAGGGTTGCTTGGCGAGACAACGACGGAACTGTCAACAAAGCCGGACCCAAACCTCTCTGCCTCTTCGTAGCTACCAATACCATGAACCCTTCTTCTTTTTTTCACAATATCGTTCACATGAAGGTCCTCATCCGACGTGTCTCCTTGTCCCATAATACTTTGGTCTAGTCTTTGCTCCTTGTAGGCTTTAGCACTTGCACTCCAATGGACATGACTTGAAAAAACTCTAGCCCTGCTACCGAACCACCGTCGGCCTCCGCGAGAAACGGTGTAGCGACACTTGAGCACGAGAAGCGGATCCAGAGCGGCAATGTCCTTGAGAGAGACCATAGAGACCTCACCTACGAGAGGTGACTTATCGGCCAGAGAAGACAGAACTGCCTCGAATGCCGAAGTCAAATAGCCAGTTCAAAGCTGCCATTGACGTGGGCTGGAGAAGATCGAACGAAAGGGGCAAAACGAAAATGGGGGAGGCCGTTATCCTGAAGAAAGGGGCCCATGCCCCTATATGTCGTTCTCGGACCGTGAATTCAAGACCACTTTCACGGCCAAGAGGACACCCTGAGATCCATCTCTTGGAGGAGGAATGGACTGGAGGACGATGCCAAACGTTAAACTGCTGAGGGAAGATGCTAGCCTTTTGGTGAGGAGAACGGCCTTCTTCCCACTTGTCTGCACCAGATCCACCATCTTCACTACAAGGAGTATTACTTCTTCTCCATGAGTTCTCCATCCTTCCTATTCCTTCCCCCTCGTCAGGTTCTCCAAGGCCCAACATTATGGACGATTTCGTTATCATTCCTTCCTTGCTCAACTTTGCATGGTTTAGGACTGATAGGCTTTGGTCATACCCAGCACAAGGGTCTCTGATAGTGCGCTGACGCCGCTTCCCAGTTTCAATATTGTGAGCAAAAACATCCAATCCAGAGTGAACGAGAATCTCTACAGCAGCTAAGTCATCCCGAAAATCAGATGTCAAACACTCGACCATGATGTCTGGATTGAGCTTCTTCATGGCCTTGACAGTTTGAGCAAAATGACACTTCCATCATCAGGTAGATCATCGCGATCAACACTCATTAGGACTATGTAATCCACTCCCCAACTTGTTATAGCCAGCACAGTATTTTCCATTCCATTGGATCAGACGGTAATGGATACGTCTCCGAAAATGCAGTCCACAAACGTTATCCACGACGACAAAGGTTGCCAACCAAGTTTTCGGTATCATCCAACATCACATGGGCACGGTGTGAAAACTAGAAGGCGTCCCTGGTGTGTGTCAAGTACCCACTCTCTTCTTGTTGTATGAGGGATCATTCTACTGCTTCATATACTCTGCCCTCGCAGGAGTAATTTTCATGCATTTCCCATGGAACCCCCTTTTCGCACACGTCCTCACAGATCCAGAACTCATTTGAAGCATCTTTTTCTCCCACCGGCCCCCCACATTCTTCTTCAAAGTCTCGAAAACATGAATGAGCCCTCTCAAAAATGAACCAGAGCTTCGCTCCCTCTTCTCTCTCCGTCTTCTCTTTGTGAACTTCCCCTATGGTCAACAAGTGAAGAAGAGCTTTAGCAACACGAGATACTGGAATATACGTAGGTAAAGAAGA
Organism: Psidium guajava; assembly: GCA_016432845.1. Lineage (NCBI taxonomy): Eukaryota > Viridiplantae > Streptophyta > Magnoliopsida > Myrtales > Myrtaceae > Psidium > Psidium guajava. The sequence continues at coordinate 17,840,969 of CM028225.1, forward strand.
AGTTAAGGTGGGAACAGAAGAAAGATGAGGCTTAGAAAGTCTGAGCAGACTTAGCTTTGAAAGAGGAGGCACGGCCGAGAGACTGCATCTTGGTTTCTCCAATCATCTGGGCTAGATCAAGCGAGGACGTGGCCCGTCGCGGTTTTGGCGGTTTTCGAGGAGCATCTTACGGGAACTGCTTGGAGAAGGGAGTCTAGTCCTCCCCCTCCTCATCTCATTAGGTTCGTGCAAAATTCTCGCAGACTCCTTGTTGGAAACCATCCTTCTAACGCGCTTGACCTTGATAGCATCGGTGCTTCCTTCCCTCCATCTACCTCCGTCGCCGCTAATCATCCCCCGTTGGACTTGTCTTTCTCTTTTCGTTAAGTTCTCTCTGCCTATGATGGTGTCCTCTACTATTTGTCCTTGCGTTAACTTTTTCTTTCGGTGCACAGATCATCCTCTTTTTAACCAAGAAGCCCCCACTTTTGTCTCCAATGGCCAGAAGTTAATTAGGTTGCATGAGGGGCATGTGCATGGGCTGTTCGTCCACGGAGAGATCCATAAACATGGGTTCGTTGGCTCGATGCACCAACATTTCGTCTTTGACTTACACATGCGTGCCGACTTAGATGAATCCCTTGCAACCAAGTATTAGGTCAATCCCATATTCTTCTAGGTAGTGCCAATGTTGCTTTTGTCTCTTCACAAGATAAGGAGGGATTTGAGAGAAGTTGTCCCCACTGAACCTTTCCATATTTCTGACTTCTTGCTCGGAGGTGCAGACCATTATGCTGAAAGCCACGAACTTCAGCACATATGTCATCATTCTCTTCAAAAATACTGCACATATTAAGCTCATTCTCTGCAGCTTGTCGACTCTCAATAACGCCTCCAGAGCACATATCATATATAAATCCAAGAAACCCACTCTTAATATGTCAATTCTTAAGAACATCGTGCGAAATTGATTCTGCATGTTCAACCGGCAAGTCCCACGAACGCCCTAATGTATCATAGAGAAACACTTCAAATGATAAATTAAATTCGAAAAACCGGATGCAACAACGAAATGTGCACCATCAGGTCATTGAAAAATTTAGACAATTAGGGAACAATGTCACGACTCCAGAAATGCAAGAAACGAAACTTATAGATCTAAAATGAATTTCCTACAATTTTTTCAATTAATCTGAAAATGAGATTAACAAGGTAATTCTTGATTTCAGCTTAATTTTTGCAAATTTTCTTTGGCCAAAATGAAGAGAAAATTAAAATTAAAATACTGACTATTTTTTCATATTTTTGTGGCCTCAAACGCTAATTTTTTATTAAATATTTTCCTAATTTCTAAAAAATATTAAAAAATGCAAAAAATATGAAAATTTATTTTTTGGTCAAAATTGGTTCCCTAGGCTTTCCTAAGGTCCCCAAAGTTGATTTTTCAATTTTATGAATTTTTATATATTTTCTATTAATTTTCAAAAATAAATAAATAAAAAAATACCGAAAAATATTGAAAATATGGAAAATGATTTTTTTTTTGTCAAAATTGGTTCCCTAGGGTTGGCTAAGGTCCCCATAGTTGAGTTTTTAATTTTATGAATTTTTATGGGTTTTATATTAATTTTAAAAAAGAAGGATGATTAAAAATCAAGTGTCAACAGCTGCCCCTCTTTGAAAGGAAGCTCAGTAGAGGTTCATTTCAAAGACGAGATGACACCTGAATCCTAATCGACTCAACACAAGAAAATACAAAGAGTCGTGACATTTGATCTCCAATACTCCTCTTAGCAAGTTCCGATCCAGACCCGGTTGGAGGAGGCTTTCATGTAGTGAGGGAGAGACAAAAAGGAGAGTTTACCTGGCACTTACCTGCCCGTCGTATGGCTATTGCATGGCATGAATGCTCTTTGAACGGGCACCCAAAGATTCATCATGAGGATACTCTGGGGAGGTTTAAGTTTTGACCCGTATGGTAGGTCAACCCGTAGCAGAGTTCTTAATAAAAGAACTCTAGTGGCGATCTATCCTATTTAAAGGATTCACCTGCACTTTGACCCGTATGGTGGGTCAACCCATGGTAGAGTTCCTAATGAAAGGAATCCAATGGCGATATATTCTATTTAAAGGATTCGCCTGCATTTTGACCCGTATGGTGGGCCGTACCATGATAGAATCCTGACGAATGGATTCTACTGAGCGGTTTACCCGATGTAGGTTTACCGAAGGAAATGCCTGTAAGAAGGACTTGGTGCCTGTAGAAAGGACTTTGTGTCTGTAAAAAGAACTTTGGTGCCTGTAAGAAAGACTTTTGGGTGCCTATAGAAAGGACTTTGGGTGTCTGTAGAAAGGACTTTGGGTGCCTGTAGAAAGGACTTGGTGCCTGTAAAAAGGACTTTTGTGTGCCTATAGAAAGGACTTTGGATGCCTGTAAAAAGGACTTTGGATGCCTGTAGGAAGGACTTTGTGCCTGTAAGAAGGACTTTTGGGTGCCTGCCTATAGAAAGGACTTGGTGCTTGTAAAAAGGACTTTTGTGTGCCTGTAGGAAGGACTTTGAGTGCCTGTAAGAAGGACTTTGTGCCTGTAAGAAGGACTTTTGGGTGCCTATAGAAAGAACTTGATGCATCTAAAAAGGACTTTAGGTGCCTGTAGGAAGGACATTTGAAAACGGACCGTTTCATATTGGGGTTTCCAATAGAAGGGCTCCAAAGATAGCATATCCTAGAAAAAGGCTCGTTCATGTGATACCTGCAACTTAGGACTTGAAAATGGATCCTTCCGTATTGGGGTTTCCAATGGAAGGGCTCCAAAGACAGTATACCCTAGATGTCACCTTTTTGGGTAGACTGAAGAGGTATTGATTGAGAAAATGATTTTTGGGTGCCAATCTGGGATCTAGGGAGACTAGGAATCCTGCAGACGCTCAAACCCGATTTAACTTACCTTGAAGGGTGCCATTCTGGGATCTGGGGAAATCAGGCATCCTACAGAAGCTCAAACCCGATTTAACTTACCTTGAAGGGTGCCATTCTGGAATATAGGGAAACCAGGAATCCTGCAGAAGCTCAAACCCGCATTATCTTACCTTGAAAAGTCCAGGTTGAAGATATACGTACCTGAGGATTTAAAAGACTGCCTAGTGATTTCTTGACGACTAGGCTTGTTCATCCAATAATTGCTGAATAGATTTCGAGATCTTGGAAGGTAACTTGAACATCAGGAACGTGTTACCTGTCAGATAGTGTCAGAGGTAACATGTTCGAGCGTTTGCATCAATGAGTTCATCGGTTCATGCAAAACTATTCAACTTACAATGATCAGAAGTAGTCTGTGGAATAACTCATGATGCAATCTATCAGAATGTGGATCATGCATAACTATTCTGTCAAGTTTACATTACCAATTCTGTTCGAGGAGTTTATCACAGAATGAATACCTCGAATGTAATCTGAATGGGGGACCTCAGTCCGAAAGGGCTTTCTCTCACTCTCGATAAAGGCTGATTATCCCGATTGTAGGATTGAAAAGGAATCATTCGATCTTACCATCATCGCATTCGACAAGGGTCTGAGTAATCTTGCAATTGGTACGATCAAGCCGATCTAGAGGTCTTAATTAGGACTGTAATGTAGGTTAGGTCAAAGGCTTATCAAAGGGGACTCTTTTGAGTCAAGGCCATTGATAAAAAGGTCTTCATCATCTGCTCTGGATTTACAAGTCAAGAACCCTGCGAAAATGAGAGAGAAATAGTCTTGCTCGTACCTTTTCGATCAATGCTTAAAATTATTCAACTCTATGTTAACTCAAGTGCCTTAATCAGAAAAGACTTTCAAGAGTTGTAACGTAAGTTAGGATTATGGACCGAGGAAGGCTTATTTTGGCCCAAAAGATATGGGAGGTGGGTTTGACATTGGTGATCATTGCATCTTCGTCACCAGTCTCTGCCCTCAGAATAGTCCTCAAAGAACACTATCGTTGTATGAGGATGGTGTCAATTTCTACTGATACCGTCGTCGCTCCCGAACGGTGTAAACTTCAGCTGTGTATATTTTTCATCTTGACTCTTTCGAAGAGTTTTCTTTCGCAACCAGATCCCATTGGGGATTTACATTGATCTGAATGGGCATTGGCCTTGCTTTTAACTGGCGCTTTGCTTTTTTATGCCCAAGATTGACTTTCTTCCTTTTTCTTCTCTTTTTTCTGTTTATGTTTTATTTAGAAAAGAATTTTCAAAGATTGTGCCTCATGCATATCGGAGGTCTAGCACACTTGAATAGTTGACTCGAGAACTCTAACTATACCTTATTTCTCCTGAGTTCTTCTGCTTTGAGGTAGCGCCATCTTCATCTTGGAATAGGCAATGATCACCAACAGGGTTTTAAAAAATGAATATGCAGGCTCAATTGGGCGATGCAAAGGTTAAATATGTATCAGATAGGGAAACAAATGCTTTTCGTCGTCCTAAGGCACTTGAATTATCGTGCGAGGTTGAAAGCAAAGAATCACTCGAAAATTGATGTTAGTCCGAGCAAGAAAATTTCTAATAATTTACCTCATGCTATTACTGGGATTGTCTCCATTCGGCCCCGATGTGGGATGGTTCTTGACAGGGGTTATGAAATGAAACCGCCGCTCAAATGGGTTATCAATGGGCACCTGTAGTGTTCAAGGTAGAGAAATGAATGCCTTCTTCCTTTCGGTATCGTACCTTTCGCGAGAAAACCCATTGCCTAGAGGAATACGAAATCTATTTGGCACACAACTCGCTATGGATATGGGACGTGTATGGAAATGGGGTCGTCTTTCATCATCCTGTCATGCCCCATTCGACACATTCGATGCATCATGTGTAGATCATGCTCCAAGTCAGAATTGGTAAAATAAACATGCAAAAGAGTCATGCATAAATCATGAAATATGCAAACACAATACAGATGTGGCAATTTTCAAGCATTATGCATGTTCACGAAATGTGCTATCATATCAAGGATGGGAAAATTTGGATTGCCCCTAAGCATGTGAGCAGATTGAGCAATACAGTTTTGAATTGCCGCTTGGGGGTGTCGTCTTTGATATGTTAAATGTTAGTATTAACATTTTCTGTCAAAAGAAAAGGAGACATGCTAGCCGGTATTGAAGGAGATAAATTGAAAACGATACTGGTTTACCCTTTATCTTGAATGTTTTGTATGATCCCTTTATTAGGTTCACTGGGTCGAGTTTGTCTCCAATTTCCGTTGGACACTTAATCATTTGGACTAAGGCTTGGGGATCGAACTTGGATTGCTTCGGCCCACTGTCACTTCCCACGCCATCGGGCTTACAGGGCCTTAGGCGTCCATGGAAGTTCTCTTTTAGGTGTTGATCTTCGAGATAACATGGCCTTGGGCCATTTCATGTTACGATGCTTTTCAAGGTAATTTACAATCCCTGTTAAGGATGGGAGGAAATAATTCAGAACTCGAGACGTCATGGGTAAATTGGAACGATACAAAATTACCCCTCTCTTCCTTATCTGCAGTCGTCCATCCAGTAGCAATGTCCGCGGATTGATTTGCTCCCAGTTTTGTTTAACATGAGAATTTCGCATTTGGACATGATTGTATTCTTAGGGCCGTTTAATTTCGGATTGCGACCAATGATGCTCGCGGGTCACGATGGTAGACGGTGAGAGAATTCCCAGCAGGACTTTTGTCGTGATGGCTTAAAAAAAGCAATCTGGAACACCGAGGAAGCCTGCAAAATAAACAATTCTCCCAACTGCGGAAATGCTGAAAATTTTCGTGGGAAACCAGCAACGTGACTGACGGCTTAGGGAGGTCGTAGTAAGTCGTTGTCGCAGGGCAGCCTCGTCGTCACGGATAGGGACCAAAGACTCGTATCAGGAACCGTTTTGGACTGGTCCTGACGTCTACTGTGGTGCCGGTGCGGCCGTGGTCCTCTCATGAGGCTGTTGCGGCTTCGTCGTGAGCAAAAACAAGCGACAACAGCACGGGACAGGAAATCAACAGATCATTGGGGAGCCGCAACTGGTTGTGGGCGAAGTAGAGATCGATCGTGACTGCAATGACTGGAGGAACAGCAAGGGAAGACAATGCCAGCGATCATTGGCGTTAGGCTGTTAGTGATAGTAGCGAGCAGCATCGACGTCTGGGAAGTGGAGGAAGAAGTGCTGGATTTTTCCCCTCTCTTTTTTTTTGACGTTGACTCTTTCTCTATGCGTGCTCTGAAAATTACGAATCTCCCTATTGAAATGAGCGAAGTCTGCTTTTTATAGCAGATATCACGCATGCTTCTTTGGAAAGCCTGGACCCGTGGAGTCAATTACTAAAATTTGGCTCTGGATTGACGTCGAGAATTGGCTGTGAATCAGTGCATGAAGGATTGCTTCTGTGGGGGTCTCCATGAATATCCCCTCTATCAATGACTGGATTCATTCCACCATGTGCACGTCTATTTGAATCTCCCCTTCTTCGCCTTGCATGAACGAAATAGATGAAAGAAAATAATAGAAGATCTTTGAGTCAATCGGTTCTCTTTTGCCTTCATGTTGCTGACCTGTCTATTCTATTGTGAGACTCAATCTCGAAGGAGGATTGTCATTCAGCTAAGCATGGGGCATTCCTTGTCCGAACCTCTTTCCTTTCTTTGAAGAAAAATTCCCACAATGAAAGGAAATTTCTCTTGATTGGCGGCACCCCATTGATTCTTTCTCTCCGTGCTTATGTGCATTAAGTACTTGCCTTCTTCTTTTTTGCTCCTTGGGCATATCCCTTTGATTCTGCTAATGCACCAATCTTCTTCATTGATTTTGTTTCCCCCTTTATTTTTTACCGACTAATCCCTGGAGCATGTATGTTTTCTTTCCTGTCTTCTTTCAATCAAATAGCACATTGCACGGCCAAGAAATCGATGAAACTTCGGAAGAATTATACACAATCTTTTCTTTACTTGCTGTTGGAGTAATGCTATTTCTCAATTGGGAATTTCGGAAATATTCCTTATTCCTGTGGACCTGAGCGTATTACCATTTACCACTAATGCAAATGCTCCTAATTTCTATATGCAGTTAACTAATATTTCTTTGCCAAGGTTGGGGTCGATCCCTAATTTTTCTGCAATTATGACTAAATGAAAAAGCGAAATTTTGGTGTCAACAGCTCGGACTCGGCCGAGAACATGGTGAATGAGGTTTAACCCTCATTTTTTTACGAGGAGCAGAATCCTTCGAATCCTCCACATCCTGGCTCTTCGGCGAGATAAATCCACTCCGGAGGTTCGATATGTTGCTTGATGAATAACTGATCTCCAAAGCACTGTTATCGAATATTATTATGCGAAAAGTGGAGTTCTTTTTATATTTGAAAAGTGATATGTTTATTAGAACGTAAAACTTGTCACGAAAGTGCAATTGAGTCCTAAAACTTACTAAAAGTGCAATCAAGTCCTAAAACTTGTCAAATTGGTATCAAATCCTTCCATTAATTCCATCCATTTTGGCTAACGAAAAATGTTGATGTGGCTTTTTTTAAAAATATTTTATCTCTCCCACGTGACGATGACGTTGCTAAAACAATGGCATTTTGGCTCAAATCTGATATTTTAATATAATTTTTACTTAAATTAATTAAAAATAAGTTTAAAAAAAAAAGAACATAGAAGCAGAATAGCAACGAGGGCTTCAGCCCTTGGCGCCACTACCGCCCCACCACTGCCGAAAAGGGCCGTTGTTGGTGGGGAAGTAACCTGGCCCGGCGACACTCATCCATTTGTCTCGCTGCACTTTTCTTGGCATCTGTTACGGTAACCCTCTTCTTCTTCTCCTTCCCTTCCTTCATCTTCATGAAACGAAAACTAGATCTACTCTCTCTCTAGACCCTAAGCCCTCGAAAAAGACATATTAGTATTTTCCGTTATCCAAAGTGGACAGAGTTAACAGAAGGATTCGATTGCACCAATTTGATAAGTTTTAGGATTTGATTACACTTTTTGCAAGTTTTAGGAATCAATTATACTTTCATAACAAGTTTTAGGATTTCTAGTGAACATATCCATATACATATCCCACAGATTAGGGGGTCTCGGCCATTGGGGAACTCAGATAGTCTGAAGATTCACGACGATCGAGACCCCGGGATCCCAGTTTCCCCCCGAATCCTCTTTTTATCCAGGCCCCCCCGATGGGGAGTTGGTGTTCTTTTCCCCAGAGTGATGGAGATAATCGTCCAAAAATGAGAGAGGAGGTCCCCCCCTTTTTCGGTGTCCTCGTGTCCTCCACTCTCTCTACTTCCCTTAGTCAACGCTGGACTTTTTGACCACCCAATCAGGATACCTCTTTTTTTTTTTGTTCCACTATCTCCACTTTTGTTAGTGGAGCCTCCTCTTGAATAATTATGTTGCCTACCACCTTCTCAGTTAATGTTGTCTCATTTTCGGTTTGTCGTCCACCGAGACTTCATCGATCTTCTTTTTGTCTATTGGTGGCAAATCTCCAACTCTTGTACGTTTGGGGAGTTCATTCAACGTCATCATGGTGAAATCAATCCTCTACAAAATCTTCTTATTCAACCACAACAGAGTCAGATGCAAGAACCTTAGAAGAAGAATCTAAGTCTGAACTCAAAACCTTGCTCTTTGCAGCATGAAACCAAACATCTACACACAGGGCATACATGTCTGCACCAGTAAAATTTGGCAGGCATTTCTTGGCTATGCAGTATAGAGACACATCTTCATGCAATTTAAACTTCCTTGTGAGTGCCTTCAGGACCTGTTCACGATTAGATGCATCAGTGTTGACCCCAACATAGAGTAATTTGTCAAATCCACCTGGCCTTAGAAGTGCTGGATCAATAAGATCTGGTCTGTTGCTAGCACCAATTATGAACAAATCCTGTGTGGCACTGTCGCGACCCGAAAAATAATAAGTTTTCGGGTGAACGGATTATCAGGTTAATTAGATTGACTAACCTAATGCGGACCCTCCCAAACCCTACCGAATCGCGACTTTGGGTTTTTATTCGAATGATGTTAAGATTTAGAGTCGCCACTAATCGTTCTTGGTAGGTCGATTAGAAACCTAAATAAATTAGTGGGAGAACTAATTTATTTCTGCGAACTAGAGATTGTGAGTTCGGGGATTTGGTTACGTTAGATTACTCTAACGCCCTTTCGGCACCAATTTCATGAAAAATCATTTGGGATGACTCGGAAAGATTTGGATCAAACTGATCAGAAGGGTAAAATGGTCATTTTTCAAGGCTCGGGAGTTGAAAATAGGTCAAATCAGTTGAATGTGGTCCTTCCTTATTTCCCACAATTTCTGAAAATTTTTTCGAATTTTTCTGAGACAATTTACCTATAGGGGCAAAATCGTCATTTTGAAAAGATTAGGAAAGGAAATCATCCAGAAATAGGATTGGCTAGTCAAAAGGGCCCATTTCCTAGTACTTGAAATTTTCGAGAATTTTCTGGGATCTTTCAGGACAATTTGCCCATCAAGGGAAAAATCGTCATTTTAAAAATATCAGGAAGACAAATCATCAAAAATAGGATTGACCAGTCGAAATGGCCCGTTTCCTAATTCTTGAGATTTTTCAGAATTTTTCAGAATTTTTTGAGACAATTTGCCCATAAGGGGCAAAATCGTCATTTTAAAAAGATCGGGGTGGAAATTCACCAAAAATAGGATTGGTCAGTCAAAATGACCCGATTCCTAATTTCTGATATTTTTCTGAATTTTTCAGAATTTTCCGAGATAATTTACCCATAAGGGGCAAAATTATCATTTTGGAAAGATCGGGGTGGAAATTTACCAAAAATAGGATTGGTCAGTCGAAATGACCCGTTTCCTAATTTCTGAGATTTTTCTGAATTTTTCAGAATTTTTGGAGACGATTTACCCATAAGGGGCAAAATCGTAATTTTGGAAAGATCGGGGTGAAAATTCACCAAAAATAGGATTGGTCAGTCGAAATGACCCGTTTCCTAATTTCTGAGATTTTTCTGAAATTTTCAGAATTTTTCGAGACAATTTACCCATAAGGGGCAAAATCGTCATTTTGGAAAGATCGGGGTGGAAATTCACCAAAAATAGGATTGGTCAGTCGAAATGACTCGTTTCCTGATTTCTGAGATTTTTCTGAATTTTTCAGAAGTTTTTGAGACGATTTACCTATAAGGGGTAAAATCGTCATTTTGAAAAGATCGGGACGGAAATTCATCAAAAATAGGATTGGTTAGTGGAAATGACCCGTGTCCTAATTTTTGAGATTTTTTCGAATTTTCTGAATTTTCCTTCTTTTTCCTTTCTTATGAATTATTTTTATTTTTATTTTTATTTTTATTTTATTTGTTATTATTATTATTTTTTTATTAACTATTTCGAAAATGGCAGTCTAGGCTGGGCTTAAGCCCAGTCTAGACTAGGCCGACCAAAATCGCGGCCCGATTTTCAAGCTGACTGGGCTCGGCTAATGAGCCCAGCAAAAAAGATAACTAGGCCCAAGCCCCAATTCGTTCATTTAAGGTAAAATGGCCCCGTCAGGCCCAAATTATCAAAACAGATTGAGAGAAGCCCAACTCGAATCTTTCTCTTTATCAGCAAAATGGGCCCAAAACCCATAGCCCGAAACACGATTTCCCTTAGCCCAGTCTCGAAATGTATACGGGATTGACCCAAAACGCAGCTAAAATCAGGAAAATGCCCCTTTCCCACAACTATACAACGTGTGCAAACATGTGAAACGTGAATGTTGTTCGTTCGGAGACTGATCTACTCGAAATAACCTTTAAACTATGGTCATCTAACTTCGGAAACATCATACTCTTCGATCAATATCCAACCCAAAATGAGAAAACGTGGCGGAACTAGGGTTTAAAGGAGTTGATAAAGAGGAGACTAACCTGTGGGTTTATTCTATCCATCACTTTGACGCTGGCTTGCTCCATCCGCGCAAAAAATCTTCTGTGCGGCTCTTTGCCTCCTCGTGCCCTCCATCGAAAATCTCCTCTTGAGTCAACAAAGAACGGATGACCAGTGAAAACCTCTCAGGGATACAGATGGAATATTGATGCACCGATTGAATAGACTTCCCGATAATGCTTCGGAAGTTAAAATCAGAGAGTCCTTCTTCGGGAAAGTTTTGCCCAGCTGCTTCTAAGGCTCGCACAGATCTCGCAGGTTTAATAAGCATCTTGTTGACTGGAAGTAGAGCATCGTCTAGTTTTCCAACTCGGCCAACCAAATCCACCATCGAACTATAATGTTGATCCCCCGGTTCAATGCCACACTTCTCCATTAGCTCAGAGTAATATGCACCTTGTCCAACAAAGCCCGCGCAACTGCAAGCGTAAAGGATACTCCGGAAAGTAATGAAATTTGGCTTCATCTCGTGACCCCCCATCTATTTAAACAGCTCGAATGTCTTCTCCATGTGTGCATGCTGAACGCAAGCAATCATAATCGCACTCCACATGCCAAGATCCTTCACGGGTATCTCGCTGAAAACTTTATAAGCTCCCTCAATGACTCCACATTTCTAGCTATGCTCTTCACACGGCTTCCCCCAACATGGTGGATTACTAACATGAACTCCTCCACACAAGCTACGTGTATAAACAGGCGTATTTTTTGGCAACTCTTGACACATAAGTGAATAGTTCAGACCTGGAGTCATATACTTCACGAGCTACCAAAACCAACTCCTCGGCCAACAATCCATTATTGGGAACTTTAAAAGCAATCTTCCGTACCTCTGCTTCTTCACCGACCCCTGGGACTCTCCCCCCTCTTCTCCGATCCTCCCTCCGATATTCTGGGTGGAAATCCTCGAAGCCAAGGACTAGCCGTCCGCCCCTGACCATAAGAGAAGTTTCATCTCGAGCCCATTCCTGCCTTTTCGTCTTAGCTAATTCACTGCTGCTGTTTAAACAACTACCGCTCATGGACATGAGGCCACATTCTTCACAACCCTTGAGCATTCTGTTGTTGCGCTTGAAACTTTCTTGCACTGCTATTCTTTTAACTTTTGCTCTTTTTATGTTGTTGGATAACTTTCTTTTACAAGAGCATTATTGTAGGAAGAGCGGGCAGATACTAGCATTCGGTGACTGGGACCATGCAAATGAGTTACTAATAACTCAGTACTTTGAGTGTACAAGGCAAGTTGGCTTGTTTCAGTTCAGCCATTCTTCTAGAGAATCTGATCGCGCTCGCAAGAGCGGCGACTTGCATGCGATCGCCACTGCCGATGAGCACAAGTTCTCTCGCTCCATGATTTCTCATGGACAGGTTCAGACTTCGACTCCTTTTCCTCCGAGGAAGCGACACCTCATGTCGCGGTCACAACATAATGCCCGTCACCGTCATCATCATCATCTTGAGTTACCGATGAAGTTGAAGCCTTTCGAGGGCAGAGTTGCTCAAAGCACGTGATTCGTATGGTGATGAAAAGTTGTGATCATCGGGTTGTTGTAGATGTTGTGCCTTCGTCTTCCGCGCAGTTTCCTTTCTTTTTTTTTTTTTTTTTGCCTCTTTCACATGAATACGCTCTGCTCTGACTTTGGATCTTTGTTGTCTACATGTTGTGCATCGTTTGATATTTACGTGGAGAGTGTAACGTGTGCCAAGCGACTCCCTCTAACTTCAACGAATGTTATACCTCCAGGTTTTTATTTTTAAGAAGCTTCTCCATCAACTTGAGCTTCTCTTCCATCTTAGGCAGTTCCTCAGTGAACTCCTCAACAGCTTTCTCTTTGAGTCGTTCAGACAACTTTAGAGCCTTGACCTCCGCATGCGTCTCTCCTAGTTCTCTGTCCTCATCTCTAACTTCATTCTCGAGCTAATTGAGCTCGACCTTGACGGGATTTGAACCATAGAGCGGGGTCATGAACTCGTTGTCGGCGTCGGAGCTGGGTAGACTCGATGGTCTGTCACCGGACGCCGTCGACACCGCCGTGAGCCTCAAAGACGACGGGGTCGAAGCCTTTCCTGGTCAAGTGCTTTCACGCCACGAGGCTATTGATTCCAGCATCGACGATCGCCATTCGCCACTCTGGCTGCATAACCGTGACATCGATGATGATGGTGACTCTCGAAAACGTTTGGGCCCATCCCAATCGCCACCAGGTGCTCCGTCACAGACACAAGATTATGAAACGTTGGCTTGCACTCGACGGGCCACTCCAAAAAGGACATGAACGTTGCGTAAATCCTCTAGCAAGTTCAGCATTCTTATGCCTTGCACAAAAGCCAATATACACGGCCATGGCGGTATCAGTCGCCTGTCTCACAAACATGGACCGCAGTGAAACCATGGTTAGATAGCCTGTCTTGAAGTCTTGAATCAGGTTCGGGGCTGTGGACACCATATTCATCGTGACTCCCCAGGCAGCTAAACCCGTGAGAATTCCACCATGTGAGGAACCAGCCTGCTGCCCCCAAACCATGAAGATGGCTGGCCTTTGAGTTGGTGGAACCAGTGTGTTAGAGTAGCAGTGGTGGGTTCTGAGTGGAAGAACCAGTCAAGGAATCCCCTCCCCTATGGATCGGCCATAGCGCTAAAAATGTAAAGTCAACGCTCATGCACCCTTTCTTCATGCTCGAAGATGGCTCGAAGTTAGACTGGAAGAACCAGTCGAGCTCCCCCCGACCTTTTTTTTTGCGGGTATATCGACGTCGAGAGATAACCCCCACGGTGTCCACCGAGAGAGTGTGAACTGGACCTCTCCCCGTTAGAAAGAGGGGAACTGGATCACCTAATATTGGGGTTTCTATGTCATGGGTAACATTGCTCAAATCAGGCCGTCCATTTTCATTTGCACGGTCAAGATTGAGAAAAGATTGGGATTCAAAATTTTTCAAACCCTAAAAAAATTCCCGCCTAATTTTTTCCCTCCTCTTTAACAAATGACGTGGCCCAATCTTAACCGTCCAAATGAAAATGAACGGCCTGATTTGAGCAATGTTACCTATGACATAGAAACCCTAATGTTAGGTGATCCGGAGAAAGAGCGTTCGTTCCTTTTTTCCTTTTTCTTTTATTTTTTTCGATCAAGAAGAAGCTCTTTTCTTTATTCCCGATTCAAGATCCCCCTAACGAAGTTTCAACACCTGGTCTTGATGAGACCGGTGTCTCTTTTCTGTTGACCAATCGTTGCTCAGCCTCCACACCGATTGAACATCAGGTGGACCTTCTTATTAATTGCCTCCTTGCCGATTGGATGAAAGCTGTCCCTTTTTTATTATTTGTTTATTTATCCTCAAAAGTAACGCGAAAAGGAGACATCCTACTTTGTGTAGTGCGGCAATCATGATCTAGTGGCCTCCTCTTTGCTCGTGTGCCATGATGTTGTCCTCCATTCTTCTTGATATCGGGACATAAGTGGAAAACTCGTGAAGGCTTTTTTCATTTCACCATACTTACTATAGATAACAATGATCGCCTTCCCAACTTCATCATCCAATTCAAATCCCGCCTTGACTACTTGGCAGTGAAGCCAATTTGGCAAATCCTATTGCTCGACAATTTCTTTTTCGGCGCCAAAGGCTTCCTTCTTTTCTTCTCGGCATCCTAGTGTTTTGCTTCTGTTTCTCTCTATCAGCTTTTCTATACAAAATGCTCCATCAAATATGTGCTGTTCTAGACCCAGTATTCTTTTGACAGAGCAGAGTTAATCTTCATCATCAAACTCCATTGTTCCTCATCCTCTTGACAAGGGAAAAAGAATTCCTTTTCTCACCCTCAGACCTAGATCGATCCACAGACAAACGAGGGCCCAACTCCAGAGACGTCACATTTTCCTCTCCTTCATCTTCGTTAGAAGCATCGCATGATCTGTTTTCGTGTATTGCATAGCGAGAACAGCCAGGTTCATGGTCGGGATTGTCTTCTGCCCCAACTATACTAGTGCCCTCCATAATTTTGAAATCCCGGGAAGTGCGCTCTTAGCATGCCTCAGCAAGTTCACTCTGCTCACCTTGCTAAGTCGGGTTAAACACTTTTCATAATCTTCTATATGAAAGAACAGCTCGGGGATGCAGCGATTTTCCTTTTTGATCCTTCCCACCATTCTCCTTCTATTTGTATTCTCTTGTTGTCCTTTCATCCCTTTCTGCCACAAACTTATACAGTTGAAAAGTGAGATGCTTGCAAGTTAATTCAACCAGTTTCTGAAATCCTGTGCTCGGCAGAAGTTGCTTGGGTCTTCTGTGTGCACCCATCCTTCATTATCTATGGTTAGCTTTGTTGCTTGCGGGTTGTTGAGATAACCTGAATGATATTGGCATGGGAGATATTCCTCGCGCACTCCACCATGGGAAGTGGATCAAGGACGCCGTGTAAGCGATGACGGCAAGAGATTCAATGCAACGGCTCTTGCACTACCTTCCACCCTGCTTGATGTTCCAGCAAAGCACTTCTTACAATTTTGATGAGAGACCCAAAAATTCAACATTCAGAGCACCTTCATAGGGAGCCGAATTTGAAACCCTTATTTTTGCAACAATCACCATCATTCCGTAATTGCTTGCCTTGAAATACTTCTTGACCAGTTCATCTTTTGAAAAGAAATTCCCGTTTGCTTTGGGTGGAATCTTTTCACCAACCTCCCATCTCCGAATTGCCTCTATTGCCAGATATCTGAGCACTCGACCCCACAGAAAAAATGGTGCACTTCGCGTGGCCTTGCGGATTTGCTAATCCATCCCACTAGAGTGCACTCAAGTATTCAGTGGTGACGAATAGCTCCCACCGATTGTATTCCCCTGGGGTCCCCTTCTTAATTTGTCATGGGTCTTTTCACCATTTCTCAGGTCACCATTAAAAAATGTTGAACAAAAATCGATGTGTCTTGAACCATTGGTAGAATAATTGAACTTATCCAATAGGCCAAAAATCCACAAAAGTCCAAGTCGGACCGAGTCTCCACATCTTTGCAGAATCTGACCGCCAAATTTGTTTCCTTCCCCTCGTATTTAAATATATGGCCGAACCAACTGCTAAAATCAACGAGGGGGTTGGAATTATCGAGTACGACCGTCGGTGCTTAACATGACCATAAAAGCAGTTCCGATTGCTCGAAACAACCCCAAAGGCAACCACGATGCGCAAGCGTAACAGAGAGCGGAGAAGCTTCGAAAGCTCGATCATATTGGCTGGAAGAATATGTGTGAACTGCTGGCCGATTGCGTCATCTATTGGTGGAGCAGTCAAGCCTGAGTACAATGGAATCTAGATGAAAATTTCGATTATTAGAGGGTAATGTCACAACTTTAGAAATGCCAAAATCGAAAATTACAGCGCTAAAACGGATTTTCTGGAAATTTTTCAAATGACCTAAAAATGAAACTCTCAATTCTAGATTGAATGAAGAGAAAATTAAGATAAAAATACTGACTATTTATTCACATTTTTATGGCTTCAAGAGCTATTTTTAATTAATTTTCCTAATTTCTAAAAATATTTAAAAAATGCAGAAAATATGAAAAATTATTTTTTGTTCAAAAATGGTAGCCTGAGCTTGGTGAAGGCTTCCAAAATTGATTTTGTAATTTTCCATTTTTTCTTGATTTTTTATGAATTTTCGAAAATAAAAATGACAAAAAATACAGAAAATATGGAAAATCATTTTTTGGTCAAAATTGGTTCCCTAGGCTCGACCAAGGTCTTCAAAGTTGATTTTTTCAATTTTTATGAATTTTTATGATTTTCTATTAATTTTCGAAAAGAAAAGATAATTAAAAATCAGGTGTCAACAGGCACCATTTAATCCATCAATTTCCGCAAGCATCTGAGAACCAACTCTATCCATTACGCCACTAGAATCTCCAGAAGCAACACGAGCTGGAGCAAGAGAATCAAGTTCATCAAAGAAGATTACCTAAGGGCGAGCAGATCTTGCCTTCTGGAAAATATCTCGGACACTTTTCTCCAATTCTCCAATGTACATATTAATAAGCTCAGGTCCTTTTACACTCAGGAAATTCAGGGAACCCTCTGTCGCCACAGCCTTCGCTGGCAAGGTTTTTCGGGTTCGAGGAGGACCATATAGAAGAACACCAGATCGGTTGCGCAATCCTAAAGAAAACAGATCCTTGTGGAGTAAAGGCAACTGAGTCGTATCCAAAATTGATTTTTTTTTTCTTTTTTTACATCCTCAAGACCTCCGACATCTTCCCACTTCACATTAGGAACTTTAGGAGTGCCCAAAGCCACTGCATTCCTCTTCTTTGATCGTTCCAAAGCTTGGGCCAAATCATCTTTCCTGAGAATCTGATCTACAGCCTCTTTTGCATCATTATCCAGCATAGTTTTGTCTTCTGCAGATTTGTCATGCATATCCTCAGAACCAACTTTGTTTTTATGCAAAATGTTCTCCAACATCACGCTTGCGCTAGCATTGGCGATTAAAGCATTCAGGTCCCTAGTAATAAAGCCAGATGTCCGTCCGACCATACCTCTTACAAAATCTTCTGGACTACTATTAGTCGGCAGATCAGAAATGCTTTTCAGTGACTGGCTAAGCATCTTAACCCTTTGCTCCTCAGTTAAAGGACCCAAAAAAATGTAGTTTTGGAAAATAAAGGTGAATGTCACGACTCCAGAAATGCAAAAATTGAAAATTACAGAGTTAAAATGAATTTTCTATAATTTTTTCAATTAATCTGAAGACGAGATTAACAAAATAATTCTCGATTCCAGATTAATTTTTGGAGATTTTCTTTGGCCAAAATGAAGAGAAGATTAAAAGAAAAAATACTGACTACTTTTTCATATTTTTGTGGCCTCAAATGTTATTATTTATTAATTTTCAAACATTTTTCTATTTTCTAAAAAATAAAATATGCGAAAAATATGAAAAATTATTTTTTATTCAAAGATAGTAGCCTAAGGTTGGCGACGGCTTCCAAAGTTGATTTTGTGATTTTCTCATTTTTTCTTGATTTTTTTTATGAATTTTCGAAAATAAAAAATGATGAAAAATACCAAAAATATAGAAAATTATTTTTGGTCAAAATTGGTTCCCTAGGCTTGGCCAAGGTCTCCAAAGTTGATTTTTTTTTATTTTATGAATTTTTATGGATTTTCTATTAATAAAAATGCCGAAAAATACTGAAGATATGAAAAATCATTTTTTTGTCAAAATTGGTTCTCTAGGCTTAGCTAAGGTCCCCAAAGCTGATTTTTTTAATTTTCTGAATTTTTACGGGTTTTTTAATTAATTTTAAAAGAGAAAGGATGATTAAAAATCAGGTGTCAACAGAGGGGAATGTCATGATTCTAAAAATGTAAAAAAAAAAAGAAAATTAAAGGACTGAAATGAAATTTCTAGAATTTTTGGTAATTAATCTGAAACTATGACTAACTAAGTAAAATTCTGAATTAATTTTTCAAATTTTATATGGCTAAAATGAAAATGAAATAAAAAATAAAAAATATTGACTATTTTCTCTTATTTTTGTGGCCTCAAATGCTAACTTTTTTGTGAATTTTCAAGTGTTTTTCTATTTTAAAAAATATTCAAAAATAAAAATATGAAAAAAAAATTTTGTTTATAATTGGTTTCTTAGGCCTGGCCAAGGCTTTCAAAGTTTATTTTGTAATTTTTTTCATTTTTGCTTGATTTTCTATGAAATTTTGAAAATAAAATGCTAAAAATATATAAAATATGAAGAAATATTTTTTGGTTAAAAATGGTCTCCTAGGCTTGGCCAAGGTCTCTAAAGTTATTTTTTTAATTTTATGAGTTTTTATGAATTTTCTAAAATTTTTCTAAAAATAAAACTAACTAAAAATCAGATGTCAATAGCTGCCTCCTTTTTTAGAGAGGTCTCATGAAAGATCACTTTCAAAGATAAGACGACACCTAAGATCTAGTTAACCCTACTGGGGAAAAAGAAAAGTCGTGACATCAAACTCTAAATCCTTCTGTGAAAGTTTAAGTCTAAAGTTCATTTTGCTCTTTTTTGAGGAGAGAGAGAAAGGTCGAGAGATTTACCTGAATCTTACTTGTTTGCCATATGGGTTTCATTGATTGATCTGTTATTGATAGAGTGGAAACCTAAGGACTTGTTATAAGAATACCTTAGAGGAATTGAATTTAGACCCGTATGGTTGGTCAATCCATAGAAGATTCCTATTTAAATGATTCTACTGACTAAAAATGATTAGGAATGAACATTTAAAGGTTGAAATTAGAAGATTCTTTTTGGTAAATCATTTGCATTACCCCAGCGTAGGGATGTTATCACCAACAGGGCTTAGAAATGAACATTCAAAGGTTCAACTTAGCTTATCAAAGGATAATGTGTTTGGGATAGAGAAATAAAATGCTCTCCCTCACTTCAAGATGTTTCAAGCTTCTATGGGATATCACCTAAATCTACTACAAAAAGATTAACGCAAATTAGCACAATAAAGTCTTAACTTGATCTTTTCTCCAAGAATCAACCGATGAACCTCCAGACATGCCCTAGCATGGGGGTGGTTCTTGATAGGGTTGTTTTAAGAATTCTTCTTTTATATGCTCAAATGAGTTTGTAAAGGGTTATTGTGTGTTTAGGATGCAAAAATGGATGTGCCTTTCATCACTTCAATCCGTGTAATCACCGTAACTGCTCTCTACATTCATAGACAAAAGTTTTTATCTTGCATTTCTCACACTCATCGCTCAAGTGTGTATGGATGTGTTTGGGCGCAGTTCACCTCTCATCTTATTAGTTGATCCATTTTGAAAGTTCTAAACACCCTCATTTCAAAATTTATCTCATTTTCATCAGTTAATCTTCATGGGGAATTATGATGCATGATTGCATGTTTCAAACATATTTTGAATAATTTCAAAGCTTTTTGAATGAAAACACAAATGAAGTGATTTCAATGGTTTTTAAAAGTTTTCCTTGGTAATCTAAGCTTCCAATCATTATGACCTAGACAAAAATTAGAAAGTTTCAAAGTAGGGATACTCACCTGGCTGCCATGTCTGAAGCTCCCTATGGATACGAAAAATGGTTAAGAGTAAGTGTACATTATCATGTTTAAAAGAATTGAAATGATACAACTTTTACCTTTGATTACAGCCTACGCCCACCTATGAGCAATCTATCAAGACAAATCAAACACCATAGTAAATTGAGATTCAATTTCAAATGAATAGATGTTACCTGTCTCATGGATTCCTTTTCACGGTAGTCACTTGATTTGGGCAGAGTTGTCTTGAATTATCCTTTCTACTTAGCAATTTTCCTTGGACCTACAATACAAAAAAAAAAAGATGTGAATGTATGCATATATGCATGAGATGCATGTGATAGCCTTTAATATGACTTAGACATTCGCAGAAGATGGGAGTTGATCAAATCTTTGCTTTATTCAAGTGTAGTACTTCTTGACGGCATCCATATTTACAAGATTGGCTAATTCCTCTCCATCCATGTTTACAATGATTACGGCACTGCCAAGCAGAGCTTTCTAAACTACAAATGAACCTTCATAATTCGGTGAGAATTTTCCCCTAGGATGCAAGGTATTTGGAAGTGTTTTCTTCACCACGAAATTCCCAACGATGAAATTTATGGACCTAACCTTCCAATTGAAAGATTTAGCCATCCGTTTTCAATAGGCCTAATCACGGCAAATGGCCTTTAAGAACTTTTCGTCAATCAAATTTAACTGCTCATGCCTTTGCTGGATCCATTCAACCTCTGAGAGTTTAGCTTGGGATAATATATCTGTACGGAAGGAATTTTAACCTCCACAGGGAGTGTTGACACCTGATTTTTAATCATCTTTTCTCTTTTAAAATTAATAGAAAATTCATAAAAATTTATAAAATTGAAAAATCAACTTTGGGGGACCATGGCCAAGCCTAGGGAACCAATTTTGACCAAAAAATGATTTTTATATTTTTAGTATTTTTCGATATTTTTATTTTCAAAAATTCATAAAAAAAAATCAAGAAAAAATGAGAAAATTGAAAAATCAACTTTGGAGGCCTTGGCCAAGCTTAGGCAACCATTTTTGAGCAAAAAAATAATTTTTCATATTTTTCGCATTTTATTGTTATTATTATTTTATTTTTAGAAATTAGGAGAATATTTAATAAATAATAGCATTTGAGGCCACAAAAATAAAAAAAAATAGTCAGTATTTTTCTTCTAATTTTTCTCTTCATTTTGGCAGAAGAAAATTTGTAAAAATTAATTTGAAATCGAGAATTACTTTGTTGATCTCATTTTCAGATTAACTGAAATTTTTTTTTAGAAAATTCATTTTGGCTTCGTAATTTTTAATTTTTGCATTTCTGAGGTCGTGACATTGTCCTATAATTTCCAAAAAATTTATCTCAACCTAATGGTACCCTAATTTCTCAATTGTAGACACAGGGGTTTTGATCACAAAGAGGAGAGGGTGATCCGAAAGTCAATTTCCATTTTTGACCATTATCGCTTTAACCAACCGGTAGGTTTTAGGCGACATAAGAAAGAAGGGTCTTCAATTGCGTGACTCGGCAAGTGCCCTGAAGAGAAATGTGCATGAGGCGGCAATTTTGATTTATCCGATCAATCCATCTCTTTGACTAAAATCATTGTAAAGTACATGCAGTTCGATGGGTAATGCAGAGCCTATGCCTCTCAATCCACACCTATTTCTCCATTTATTAGCTTTCTTCAGAACAACAAGAGGCGTGCCGAGTTCATCGCGCTGGAATTCTTTCATGAAATACTTTGCATGCCGAGGTCAGCAACTAACGGTCTACCGCAACGGACAAGAAATGAAGGAGTAGCCGACATCATGAACATGCCGATGCTCTGTGACCAGAATAGTGGAGTCTCATCATCAGCTCTTTGCTTTGAATTTGTTGCTGCGATTGGACACGTTGATAATTGAAGGAGAGAAGAGGACGACGGACCGAAAGAAGGAGACAGCCGTGGGTGGATACAATGATGAGAAAGAGCACTCCACCGAAAGCGAAAAGAAAAAGATGGGAAGGGGAGGCCATCTCAGGACAGGCCATTAACGACCGATGGAAAAAGAAGAGATCAGTCTGCTCATCTACCGGAATGCTTGCGTTGACAGGTGAATTGAACTTCTATCAAAATATGTGTTGCATGAGTGAGGGTTACGGGAACATTTCTGGTGGTAAGATGAAGAGCAGCGGTGGACTCAAGGTAATTATCATCCAAAAGAGAGAGAAAGGAGTGGGAGAAGGAATCGAACAAAAAAGAACAGGGAGTCTGCTAGAATTTTGCATGAACCTGATGAGATGAGGGGAAGGGGAACTAGACTTCCTTCTCCAAGCAGTTCCCGTAAGATGCTCCTCGAAAACTGCCAAAACCGCGACGGGCCGCATCCTCGTTTGATCTAGCCTAGATGATTGGAGGAACCAAGATGCCGTCTCTCGGCCGTGCCTCCTCTTTTAAAGCTAAGTCTGCTCAGACTTTCTGAGCCCCATCTTTCTTCCGTTCCCGCCTTCATTTGCTCTTTACCTATGTATATTCCAGTATCTCGTGTTTCTAAAGCTCTTTTTCACTTGTGGACCATAGGGAATGTTCACCAAGAGAAGACGAAGAGAGAAGAGGGAGCGAAGCTCCGGTTCATTTTTGAGAGAGCTCATTCATGTTTTCGGGACTTGGAAGAAGAATGTGGATGAAGGGCGGATGGAGAGGACACGAGCAAACCTCTGGCTCGTAGACTATCGCGAAGAGTTCCCCATGCAACGCAGTCATCGTCCAATGAACAAGGGTCTTCACCGACTTGGAGTTGTTGAAGCGGTTGCTTGGCCAACGGTTTTGAGGTCACATGACCAGCCATTCCAGCTCCCCACTCTACTGTCGGCAACACTGGCGCCAATCTCTGGTGGTCAGCCTCGGCACTTTTCTACTCCACCAGCTTCTCCTACGGGCGTCCGTCCACACCGTCGAAGAAGGCGAAGTGCTAGACCACATTGCCCGTGACATTTTCGCCAAACTGGTCGTGTATCTGGACATTCAACAAGTGAATGGGATCATCAATGCGAGTTTGATCGAGGTGGGGCTGAAGCTGTGAGTCCCCTTTGCCTTGTAGTTGCGATGACGCTGACGGTGAGGAGGTGGTCCACTATGCTCACGTTATGACTGCCGGGAGCTCCGAATCGGCGATTGCAATGGAGTTCAACGTGCCTGAGAGCACGCTGAAGGCCCTCAACGGGATCCTGAAAAAATCGGAGCATTCAGGTCGGGCATTACACCTATGGCGCAACAAATAGCTGGACGTTAGACTGGGAAGTTTTTTTTCGGCGACGTGGCTTCAGGATTGAGAGTGTTCTTTGGAGCAGCTGAAGGCCAAGAACGGGAGCTTCCACGAATACGCGCGGCAGATCGACGCAATCGAAGGTCAAGTGACGCACCCTGAACCCGTGATCTCCATGCTCGATAAGAGGGACAATTTGAAGGAGAAAGTGACTGCCCTTGCAGAACGTTTCAAGATCCATGGGGGTGAGGTCCCTGGGAAGATGAGTATTGGCATGAGCTCCATGAACTTCAAGGTCAAGGAGTTTTTCTCAAGCCCCTAACTAAGCCGACAAGTTTGTCGAGGAAGCTACTTTGAAAAATTTCGATGAACCTCGCCGGGCTATGAATATTGAATTTTGTGACATGGTTAATCATGGCCTTGAATTGGTTCGGGGTGTAAAGAAGTGGATCATAATGAAGAGTCGGAGGATTCAGTTCTTGACCTTGGTTTTGCTATAAACTATGTCAAGAATTGCGAGAAAGCATTCTTAGAGGTTGAGGTCGAGAGGGTTCTCGATGAGATGGTGAAGCTCGTTGATGACCCTCGAACTGTGGTCAACAATAGGAGCAAAGCCTTGACGTTGATTGAAGCATGGGGAGAATCAAAAGACTGTAAGGGAAGTCCAGCTGAAGAACAACAGTTTCGGCTCCGAAATTCTCTCGTAATCAGGCCGCTTGTTCTAGTTGCGGAAGTTGGTCTTTGATAACAACTCGCTCAGTGGACGGATCCCTTCTCACCCCTCCCAATTCTCTCGATCCATACCCAACCGACCAGTCGAGTCGAGCCCGGAGCTTCCCCCACGTCGAAGGCAATTACGCGCTCCACGTTTATATCCCTGTTCATATATTAGGTCCGCAAAGAAAGGAAATCGCCCTCTTCTTGAAGAAACTTGCGTCTGTGGCTCTTGGTCTTTCTATGGTTGATGCAGACGTACCACTTGAGTCTCTGTGTCGAGATGATCAGAAGCTCGAGCAAGTTGCTGTGGAGAGGGAGTTCCACGTCAGTTTGGTCTTGTTCGACTTGGAGTGTTCTTGCCCCTGCTTGTTTCTACTTCCGCCCATTCAAGATCAGCTCAACAGCTTCTAATCAGCGGTTCTACTCAGTCCCGATGCCAGTCTCGGTGCCAGCTATTCCAGGTGTACCAAAAGCCAACGTATGAAATCGAGTGCCATGAACAAGAAGACATATTGGCCCTTGACCTCTAGCTCCAGCTTTGGGAGAGTCCACGTATCACAATATAGCTTTACAAGTTCAGCTGAGGGGGTTCCTGACCCATGACGGTTTCGTGCGTGGGCTCCACGAAGGTGCCAAGGCCATGGAAAAGCATGCGGGGCTGCTTTGCCTGTTAGCAAGGGACTGCAACAACAAGAGGTCCTCGAATAACCCACTAAAACAATCCGATCGAGCATTTCGCATTAACTTTTCTGCCCTCTTGCCAATAATGTGTATTTATTCCGCGGGGCGTCCTACGACTTGCTGTTCCAGCTGGTTTCAAAGGTGAAAGCTGAATGCTTTCTTCCAAAGGTTGTTGGTGAGTCGAAAACTGGGGACCTTTATGGCGAGATTGGCATGCTTTGCTACAGACCGCGGATCCTCACAATAAGGACCAAACGGTTGAGTCAGCTGCTGCGGTTAAATCGTACTACGGTTCTTGATATTGTCTAAGCCAATGTTGGAGATGAGATTATTATAATGAACAACCCTCTTTAGCATTGGAAAGATCTCAGAGATCTGATCATGGAGGGAGTCTTGCTTGAGACAGAGAACATATTGGCACATGTTAAGATGAACCTGCTTCTCAGATTGCGCATCGCGACAATGAAAAGAGACGACACATCGGAATTTTTCTGGAGGAGGAGGGTAGGCCGGGGTATCCATATTGATCACGTTCACGATGCTGTCCGACGACATCGGAATCCTGTTGCGCTACTGTATGGACATCCAGTCCTGGGCTCGAGATCTACCCAGACATTGGTCAAGCTGCGTTTGGTACCCTTGGGAGGATCGCAATGCAGGAACCTAAAGTCTCTTTATTTGGGTTTCATTGCTGAGAATAGTGGGGGATCACCTTATGCTTCCGATCTTGAGGACTTGTTGAGTGGTTGCACATAGCTATAAGTACTATTCCTCCTATTAATCAGCACGGGAAATTGAGGCATCTTTCACTTGTCAGGAACCAGGAGTTTCTTGTTACTTATTTTAACGGGTTAATGATATGGGGATCCTACTGATGGCCGATAGTTGTGCAAACATGGAAAGTATATATCTCGGTGGCTTTTGTCGGATCATTGATGCAGGTTTCAAAACAATATTGCATTCATGTTCGAGCTTATGCGAGCTGGGGTTGCTCACGACACTTCATTAACAGATCTGGTGTTTCATTACATCTGTGCAACCTCACTCTCCTTGACCCATGTTAGCTTGAGACGGTGCAATCTTCAGACAGATCTTGGTTTTAAAAATTTGGCGTCAAATATGGATTTAAGAGTTCTCGATTTCAGGGATTGTAAAAGTCTTGGAGATGAAGCTCTCCGAGCCGTTGAAGCTCTTCCAAAGTTGAAAACTTTGCAGTTGGATGGTCTTGATATTACCGATATGAGGTCGTCATACTTGAGATAGAGAGTGACTACTTCCGTCACGTCACTGTCTCTGAGAGGCTGTTGGAAGTAGACAACCTATTGTCCCACAATTGGAGTTCGAATACTCTAATATAAAAGTTCTTGAAGATTGGTATAAACCTCTTGGAGCTCATTACTGAGAGGAGTCCTATTGACTGTGCAAGACCAGAGGCTTGAAGGTCGAGGCAAGTAACATTGTGACGGCAGTCTAAGTGCCCACGGAGGAGTCGAACGAAGCCATCGGAGTTCCTTGGTTAAGCGCGATCGGACCTCCTATGAACCTCGTCAGAACTGCGACTTGTAGTCTCCGAACGGACGAGTTCTCACGGTTGAAACCGCTCAACGAGTCGTGTACATCATTCTCAATCATCTCTGGATTTGCGAGCCATTTTCAAGTTCCTCTGTTCAGCTTCTGATCTCCTGTTCCAATGGTTCCAGTGAGAAGAAACCAAAATGATTTCGCTGTTCGCGTCATCAACCCCTCGAGAAAGTTGCGGAATGTCTCGGCGCTACGAAGTGTTATTCCAAGTCTGTCAATGGTGAGAGGATGTCATCACCAACCACGTTGAAGAGCAATATTCACTGGATGATGGCAAAGAAATTGGGGAATTCTATCTTTATAACTACTCTGGCCATTACGATGACGGGCGTGGAAAATGAGAGGGGTTCCGAGGACGATATTCACCATGGTGGGTGGAAAGTGAATATCATATGCTGTGCATTTCGGTGATTCTCATGTTCTTAAATCCAAATGGGATCATCAGCTTTTATGCCATATGTTCCTGTCGCTCGTTGTGCATGGGAGCGTTCTACCGGCTTCAGTCATATCTCTGCGTTATATGTACCTCCAGTGGGCCTGTCGGTGAACAAAGGACATTGGGTCGGATTCGTGGCTACCCGGGTAAGTCGTCTAGCCCCTATTATGTCTGATATAGCGGTTGGTTATACAACAGGCTCAGAGGATGTTCGTTGTTAGTGTTGGTGGTCAAATAAAAAACGAATAAATAAATAAAAGTGGAAAAGTAAGGGAACGAGAGCTGTGAGAGAGGTTAGATTGAATGTTTATGTTGTGTTGCTATAGGTTCACCAGTTGGATTATTTTGGTGAATTGTTTTGGTCTTGGCTGGCTGAGCTAAGAGGGCATTAGGCCCAATAGGAGAGAGAATTGAATAAACGTTAATAAACATTGGGCTTAACCATTAAAAGAATATAGACAGGTCAAGCTCAACGAGTATCCCCTTTCTTAAATAGACGTGGGCCCTTAAGGCCCGAGTCGGATCCTGGTCGAATGGGCCGAGTCGACACCCGATCAAAAATTAATTAAACAAAAAGAGAAAAAGAAAAATTCCCAGAAACTTCTAAAAAAAATGAAAAATGAAAATGAAATAAAAAATGAAAAATTCATAAAATCATAAAAAAAAAATTCAGAAAAACTCCAAAAAATTTCAAAAATCCTCAGAAGCCTCAAAAATTAGAAAATGGGTCATTTCAACTTACCAATCCTATTTTTGACGAAATTCCAACCCGATCTTCTCGAAATGACGGTTTCGTCCCCTATGGGTAAATTGTCTCGAAAAATTTCGAAAAATTTTCAAAAATTGTGGAAAATAAGGAACGATCACATCCAGTCGGTTTGACCTGTTTTCACTTCCCAATCCTTGAAAAATGACCACTTTACCCTTCTGATCAGTTTGATTCAAATCTTTTCAAGTTACTCTAAATGATTTTTCATGAAATTGGTACCGAAAGGGCGTTAGAGCAATCTAACGTAACCAAGTCCCCGAACTCATAATCTCTGGTTCGCAGAAATAAATTAGTTCTCCCGCTAATTTATTTAGGTTTCTAATCGACCTACCAAGAATGATTAGTGGTGACTCCAAATCTTAAAATCTTTTGAACAAAAAAAACCAAAGTTGCGATTCGGTAGGGCTTGGGAGGGTCCGCGTTAGGTTAGTTAATCTAATTAACCTGATAATCCGTTCACCCGATCGAAACTCGATGAAAATTATTTTTCGGGTCGCGACAGGGAGGACTACTTCCATGCCGTATACCAAGGAGTAGTGAGTTGCTCCTGTTGAGGTGCATATTGAAGTTCGGTATGCTATTAAAGCATATGATAATCTCTCGTGCAATCTCAAAAGTTCTCTACAGTCTTAGATAGGATCTTCTTGATATTTTTATTTGCCGCTTCTACAGCTTCATTCATTTATGGGCAGTAAGGAGAAGAGTTGAGGTGTCTGATCTTAAAATGATCCAAAAGGTCGTCAACCACCTTATTATTAAGGTTAGAACCATTATTTGTAATGATGGCTTGAGGTGTCTCGTATCTCAAGATGATATGACATTTGATAAAGCTTGCCACATTTTTAGCCGTGACATTGGAGTATGAATTGGAAGTAACCAATTGCTACCAAGATAAATCGATGTCCATTCGAAGCCTTGGGATTGATTGGTGTCGTGACCCGATGTTCGAAAAAATATCGAGAATTTATTGGGGTAATGGATTACTACGTCTTCCAAAGCAAGCTTAGCTTGGGCCCTCCCAAGCCCATACTAGATCACGGCAGATTATCGAATTCCACCATAGGTGTTATTGAGTGACGTGTGCATACATGTACATGCAATTGGAGTCGCTACCAAACTTTAGGAAAAGTAAATCGAAAACCTCGTCAAGCAGTGGGAGAAGTTGTACAACTCTAACAGAACCGGAGATTCGTGATCGGGGATTTAGCTGTGCCAATGTTGCTATTACCGCCCTTTCGATATCTAAATTGAATGATTTTATGACTAAGATTTTTATGTAGATGAATCGGAATGAGAGTTCTAAAATCTAGGAGTTCATGCAGATGAAGAAATTTAACCTATCACTCACAATCAACAAAGATAGAGCGCAATCAAAGATTCAAAACATGCAGATAAAACGCATCAAACTAGTACATGACATCCTTAATGAAGCCCTAAGGGCTTAGAGAAATGGTGTATTAAAGTTTGAAAAAAGTTTGAGATGATTTGAAAGCGATTTGCCCAACAGGAGAAAAATTTTCAATTTGAAAATATTAGGGACCCAAATTGTTGGAAATAGAGTTGGCCAGTTAAATGTGCCCCGTTTCCCAATTTTCAAGATTTTCTGGAAATTTTTTGATTTTTTTTTGTAAAATAGTCGTTTCAAGAAGAATTAGGGCGAAAATCACAAAATATGGGTTTGGCCAATCAAGCTTGATCATTTCCCATTTTTGGAAATTTTTTGAAAATTTTCGAGACAATTTGCCTACAAGTGGTAAAATTATTAAGTTTAAAAGATTAGAAGTGCAGAATCATTAAAAATAGGATTGGCCAGTTAAAATGACAAATTTCTTAATTTTTGATATTTTGGGAAATTTTTGAGAATTTCTTGGGACAATTTGCCCACAAGGGGCAAAATCATCATTTTAAAGAGATTGGAAGGGAAAAACTATCAAAAATAGAATTAATCTATCAAAATGACCGATTTCCTAATTTTTAAGGCTTTTGAAAATTTTTAAGAATTTTCTCTAATTTTTTAAAAAAATTTAGGAATTTTCCATTTTTTGGGTTTTAAAAAATCATTTTCTATTTTTTAAATTAATTTTCCATTTTTTTAAATTTTTCAATGATTTTTGAATTTCTCACCTTTTTATTCATTTTTTGATTTTTTTCACCCAAATTTTTGAATTTCAAATGGATGCACTATATTTTCCACGTGGTATAATCATAACTGCCAAATCAAATTTAATTTTTATATTTTTTAAAAAATAGATGGATGGCCAAGATCATAACACGTGGCCCAACATGGGGCACATGATCACAAAATGATTTTTTTGAAAATTAATTTTAATTTTTGAAAATAATTTTTTGTTTTTATTTTTTAAGAAAATGATGAGTTGATATGGCATGCCATGTGGTAGCCATGTCATGCCACCTTGGCCGTTGACCTGTCAATGGACGTGATCGGTCAACGGACCAAGGTTGAAGAAGACCGATGATGGTAGAGAGTTTCTTGGCGATATCCAATGGTGAGATCTTGTCCGATTTGGGCGATCATGGTGTCATTGGAATCGTATCACCGCAGGCTATAACATATAAAAAAATCAGCATGACCCAATGGTGGGTTCGCCATGGACGAAGCTCGAAAGCTCTCGGCCATGGTGGATCTCAAAGAACTCCAACCTAAAATCGAGTTATCAAACGCCTAGGGCAGGTTTCTACAAGCCTAAGGAGCTTACATGTAGGCCGAATTGACCTAGAGAGGTCTGTAAAAGTGGAGGAGGTTAATTGTAGGTCTTAACTATAGTGGAAGAGGGGAGGGTCGACTAATAGTTTTCAATGCAGTTCAATGCAAAGAAGAAGTGTAGAAAAGCGTAGAAACATGTTTGGATGAGTTTCGGACTAAAAAAAAGTAAGTGAGATATACAAGGATGAAGTTTAGCCAGGGAAGCTCAAACTCACGAGACTCAAAGAAGCTCACCTGTTCCGAGGCTTTAGAGGCAAGCCGATGGTTTTGGAGTACTCATTGTAGAGATGAAGCTAATGGAGGTGTTGGAATCGTTTATTGTGCTCTGAATTGCCAACAATCCCTCCTCGAAGCTCTCGGTTCTTGGAGCTTCAAAACGGCGAAAATCTATGAGGAGCTCTGCTCTCTGTGAGCTTCTTCGAATGAAGAAAGAGGAGATCATTGGCCTCCTAAATGGATCTCTTTTAATCCCTACTTTTCTGGTTTTTTGTGTATCGCTTGAGTTGCCTTCAATGCTTGAGCTCTTCCTTTTTAGTTTTTTTTTTTTGACTCTTGATCCAGACTCCCTTGTGGACCCTTCCCTTGGTTTAACTCTCACGAACCTAGAGAAGCTTTAATGGAGCTCTCTCCTCCCTCTTTCTTCAGTGCTCCTAGTCTCTCATTGAATTTTGTTCTTGGAAATGGACTCTATTGAGTTGAGTCGCCAATGAGCTTCAAAGAGCTCCTCCCTTTACAACTTCCCTTGCTTCTTTTCTCTATTATCTTCTTTGAAGTTCTCCACCGAGAGCACTAGTGAAGAGGGTGAAAAAGTCCCCCCCCCAAAAAAAATGGCATTAGCCGCTCTTTTTTTCCCAAAACTGAGAGTACTTTTTTTCTTGGGGATCCCCTAGAGCCCCTCAAAAGCTCCTCTACTCTCTTCGATTTTTTTCTAAGCTGTTAGAGAGAATGCCTTGAGCTGTCCCTGAATTCCTCCTCTTTTTTGTTTTTTGAGTTTTTGTTTTTGTTTTCTCAAAACCCCAATGAATCCATCCCCTGTCATGAGCTCCTCACACCCCAAAAACCCTCTCCAACAGATTTTTGGAATCTTTCTCTGTCATGCCAGCTCAATCCTTTTCCCCCTTTTTGTCTTTATGTGCTTAGCAACAACAAAACATTCTAAAATGGTCTACATGAGAAATCCCTCTTGGGCCTTATGGATTGAAGTTCTATTTTGGGCCAAAATACAAATTGAGGTATTAGAGGGTGATGTCACCACCCATAAAAAGTAAAAACTGAAAATAAAATGACTCAAAATGTATTTTTTAAGCTTGATTTGGAATTACATTTGTGAAGAAACACACAATCCTAAATTGGATTTTTTGAGTTTAAATGGGCCAACATGAAAAGGGATTTAAAATAAAAATAGTGGAAATTTTTTATTATCTTTTTGGCCAAGAAATATTTTTTTATGATTTTTTGGATATTTTCCTAATATATGAAAGATATTAAAAAATTCAAAAAATATTAAAATTTATTTTTTTGCTCCAAATTGGTTCCTTAGGGTTGGCCAAGGTTTCCAAAGTTAATTTTTCAATTTTATGGAATTTAATAAATTTTTTATTAATTTTTTAAAAAATGATTAAAATTCAAGTGTCAACAGTTAACCCGATCATATTAATACACCACATAGAAAAGGGCTAAGCCTTGGACATTTGATGAAGTTCATTTAGTGGAGCATTAATCTTGTCCCCATAAGCTTGACACTAATGGCAGAATCTCACATGCTTGTTGCAATCTGACTTCATAATCTTCCAATAATAATTGAATCTCATGATCTTCTTAGTGAGGAAATGGCCATTTATATGCGGTCCGCATTCTCCCTCATAAATTTTCTTCATAAGTAGATTCGCTTCTTTGGCGTCTACGCACCTTAATAGAATTAAGTCGAATGACTTCTTGTATAAGGTTTGGCCATTAAGAAAGAACTTCGTAACCGTCTTGGCTATGTACTTTTTATCTACCATTTGACTTGTTTGAGGGTATTCCCCTTTTAATAGGTAATTTTTAATATCCTAATACCAAATTTGATCGTCGAACCCTTCTTCAATCACCATGCAGTAAGCAGGTTGCTTGATAACGTCGATCCTTAACGGTTCGATGTCCAGACCATCCACCACTTGTAGTATAGATGATG
This sequence comes from Psidium guajava, assembly GCA_016432845.1. NCBI lineage: Eukaryota > Viridiplantae > Streptophyta > Magnoliopsida > Myrtales > Myrtaceae > Psidium > Psidium guajava. The sequence goes on from CM028225.1 coordinate 17,873,265, forward strand.
GAGTAGCTAAGGCATCAGCAAAATGATTTTGAATTCTTGGTAAATATTCAAAGTTGATCTCTTCAAACTCCTTGATCATTTCTTCCAAGAACTTATGATAAGGGATGAGTTTGGAATCTTTAGTTTTCCATTCACCTTGGGCTTGCAAGATAATCAATATGAAATTTTCATATAGTTGCAATTTCTTTACTTTCATAGTAAGGGCACACTATAGCCCTAGAATGCACGCTCATATTCAGAAATGTTATTGGTGTATGGGAATATTAGCTTCGCGACGACTGGATAATGCGTCCCTCTGGGGATATTAGGATTGCCCCAATTTCGAATCCAGTGAGGTTTACTACATCATTAAAATACACTGTCCACTTATTCTTGGATAAGTTTAAAATGCCGTCTTCCGATTCTTCATTGATTGGGACTTCAAATCGTTAGGTGTTTTCTACTAACATATTTGCTATGGCTATTTCCTTGACAGATTTCTGAGTTGAACTCCTAATGTCGAATTCTGATAGAATGACCTGCCACTTAGCCAGCTTTCCAATTAAAGATGGCTTCTCCAAAAGTTACTTTATCGGGTCATTTTCTGTGACCAGTTGAATATGGTGATAAAGAGTATATTGCCTCAACTTGTTGAGTACCCATACTAATGCAATGCATGTCTTCTCAACTATGGGGTAATTCATCTTAGATATAGTGAACTTTTTGCTCAAATAATAGATTGCCTATTCTTTGCCATCCTCCGAGCTTGTTCGGGCTAATCAAGCTTTCAAGGATTCTTGGTGAACCAAGAGATATAGGATCAATGGAAAACCAAGCATGCAAGGCACTAACATCGACGGTGAGATGAGGTATTCATTAATCTTTTCTAATGCTCGATGACACTTGGAATTCCAATTCACTTTGGCTCCTTTTCTTAGCAGCTTAAAGAAAGGCTTAGTCATGTCAGAGAGATAGCAGATAAATCTAGCAATGTAATTCAACCATCCTAGTAAACTCCTCACTTTTTTTGACAATTGTGGGGATTCGCTTTGACCTTAGAAGGGTCAATTGTGATTCCTCGATTGCTCACCATGAACTCGAGGAATTTCCCTGATCGCGTCTCGAATACACATTTAGCGGGATTTAGGTTCAACTTGTACTTCCAAATTCATTCAAATAATTTTCTCAGTACTTGAATGTGATCTTCTCTAGGTTTAGATTTTGCAATCATATCGTCCAAATAGATCTCGATCTCTTTATGCATCATGTCATGGAATAGAGCCACCATAGCTCTTTAGTATGTTGTCCCTACATTTTTCAAGCAAAAAAGCATAACCTTAAAACAGAAGATGCCCCATGGCGTTATGAAGGAGGAGTTAGCCTTACCCTCTTTTTTTAGAAGAATCTGATTATATCTAAAAAATCCATCCATGAACGAGAACAATTCAAAAGTAGTGGTACTATCAGACAAGACATCAATGTGTGGGAGAGGAAGTCATCTTTTAGACTTGGCTTATTCTTATCATGATAATCCACGGAAACTCTAATTCTCCCATCTTTCACCATCGAGACAATATTAGCGACCCATTCGGGGTAAGGGATCACTTTAATGAACCCAACTTTAAGTAGCTTAATTACTTCTTCTTTAATTTTTTTGGACAATTTGGTTTTGTTCGCTGAAATTTCTGTTTCTTAACATGAATACTTAGATCAATCGGGAGTGAATGCTCGACAATGCTTGAGTCTAGACTTAACATGTCTACATAGGACCAAGCAAATACATCTTAATACTCTCTGAGAGGTTGAATCAGATGAGATGTTTCTAACGAAGATAATCTTTCCCTGATTTTTTTTTTGTTTTTTCCTTCGGATTCTCAAAATTCCCTACATTGACTATAGCAGTGCCTTCTGTGGTTAAGGGTTTATATGCCTCATATTGGCTCCAATCTCTTTTGATATCCCTCGTGTCATCATCATCATCATCTTCCTTAACGCGAGGAGAAATCGTTATGTTAGGGAAGAAGAACCGCGTGCGTCGTGGATTTAAAAAAAAATTAAAAAAAAATTTACGTGCTGGAATAGTTGCAGCGCACAGACGCGAAGGTAGTGGGCGTGTCCTATACACGCGCTGGTAACTTTTTATTTTTATTTTTATTAAAAAACAGAAGAAGAAGAAGAAGAAGAAGAGGAGGAGGAGGAAGTCGTGCGCTGAAAGTTTACTTTTTTGTTTACTTTTCCTTGTTCTGTGCAGGAACAGATGCACCCGCACTTGGTGGGGCCCACATGTAGAATTTTTTAAAAAAAGTGAAGGAATTGCCAGTGGTGGGATTTGAACCCACACGCAATCTCTAAAGCCAAGTGGTGCACCTTACCACTCAAGCATCTTGCTTTTTATGATCAAAGTTAGAATGTTTTTTTTTTTTATTAAAGAAGAGCAAGTAGCTGAGGGTAAAATGGAAAAAGGTGGGATTTGAACCTACGCCCTCTTCACTAGATCATGGCACCCTAGACCGTTGGGCTATTTGGATTGTATGAGTCAATGGTGGTGAAATAAAATTGAAGAAGACCACACGACAGAGGGTGCCCGTTTATCTTTCGCGCGGTGCTTTGCCATTTTTGTCCATGGATGTGTTCATTACCCTTTGGGCCCCTGATTTGCACTTGAATTTACATTTTTGCCCCTAGCTGATTTATATACGATTTTACCCTTTCAATTGATTTACTGTTTTGCCCTCACATGCAGTATTAAGTATATTTTGCATGAAATTGAATGCATTTGCTATTTATATCTTGTATTTCAAAATTAGAGTATGATTTGATGCATGAATTATTTGTGTATTAGTTCAAATCATGTTATGCCATGTTATGTTTACAAGATAAGAGGTCATTATGTGTTTTATGATCTTTATTCGAGTGGGGAGTTTTGTAAATTTTTAGTAACTTTAATGAACTCAATTTTACATAAAATGATTATGTTAATGATAATTTCAAGCAAGGATTCTCAGACGATGATTGGGAACATAGTGAACTTTTGAATCTAAGACCTTATGTGAAATTATTCATTAGTATAATTAGTTAGTGTAAAATAGATGCATAAATGTTAGGCATTAATAGTTCGTGAATACATGTCTATAGAACTTCATGTTTAAATACAATGGCTACAGCTTCTTAGAATATCATAGCTTAGCTTGATAAATGAGAGATTTTTGAACGGCAAGAATTATGAAAACTGAAATATTAGAATCCAGTATGTGCTAAAAAACGTGAAACATTAGAAGCTCTTAACCTAGTTATAGAAGAACCTAAAGATGGAATTACTACACCACATAGAAATTAAAAGAGACATTTACTGCATAGAAAATGATGAACTCTATTGTTAGCATTATGTTGCTGAGTAGCATAAAAATGATTTTATGCATGAGTTCAGACATTTATGAAAATGCCAAAGTCAAATGGGAGGCATTTCACCAACTTTAGATAGGTCACTATAAGGTTTGACACCTATATGATGCCTCATGGGCAGATTACGAAAATGCTTTTATGACATGTGTCAAACATGATAAGTGAACTATAAAATGCAGATCACATTTTAACTGATGAGTAGCAAGTACAAGCAGTAATTTGTTCTCTACCACATATCTATGTGTATATGAAAATTTACTTGATCTACGATAAAAGGTAAAGACTTTTGAGGATGTTATGAAAATCACTTGAACTAGAGGTGGACCGCCTTCAAGCGGCTAAACCAGAAACGTACATTTGTTATGCTGGTTCTAGTCAAATGGGACTTTGTGTTCCAAGCGTAAGCATCGAGGTGGGTTCAAGAAGTGGAAAGACAAGAGAAGAGATTCTTCAAGATAAAAATCAAAGTTTAACTATTATGGAAAGAGAAAACATCCTTTCAAAAAATGACATTTCAAAAGTGAAATGTTTTTAACTGTGGCAAGAAGGCTTACTTTACTAATGATTATGGTGAGCCGAAGAAGTTAAACGAAAAAAAAAAACCCTTTGTACTCTAGTCTCTAGTTCAGTGTTTCGTAACCGAACCATATCCTTTGTGGACTATAAACTCAAAGGCCACAGACTATGTAGCAAAGGACAAAAATACCTTCATGGATTTTCAACGAGTTTCACATGGAGCAAAGTAGATAAATGTGAAAAATAATTCCTTAGTGGAAGTCAAAGGGATTAGTACCTGCCAATTGAATATGCGCAATAGTCGCACCCTGGTCCCACATTATATGTTACATACTCCAGAAACTCAACAGAATTTGGTTTCCGTGTTAGTATTGATTAAACTTGATTTCAGTTTGAACTTTCATAATGATGGTGATGACTTGTTGTTAGGAACAAGTTATTATGATTATGGATGGTTTTATTGTTCTGATTGTTGAATACAATAATGTGAATATTTGTTATTCCCTATTTATATCTTCTGTAATGATGTGAATATACGACATGCTAGGTTGGATCATATTGGCCAATAGCAAATGATTAGATAAGCCTAAGAGGGCTTATTGGGCAATATTGAAAAAGTTGATTTGCTTATTTGTGAGCATGCCTAGTGAAAAAAAAAACGATGAAACCATTTGAAAAATGAGCAAGAGCTGAGTTTCCTTTTACAATTGATCCATTCAGACATATGTGCTTCAATGAATGTGAGAGCAAGGCATAGAACTGTTTATTTCATCGCATTTATATGATTATACTCGATTCAGACATGTTTTGATTTCTCATAAATCTAAGACATGAGTTGCTTTGAGAATATTATGAGCCTTAGAAAAAAAAATCCGATCGAGGTCAATAAAATTTATCTGATCAGCTCAGATGATTATGTGATGAAGAAGGAATAGAAAAACAGTTGACCATTCTAACAACTCCTCAATAAAATGGAGTTGTAGAGAGAAGAAATAGATCCCAATGAAAATGATTAGATCTATGATTGCACAGGCTAATTTGTCTGTCACCTTTTCGGATGAAACTTTGTTGATTGTTGCTTCGATACTTAATCATGTGCCTTCTAAATTAGTTACTTCCATTCCATATAAGTTATGGACAGGTCGAAAATGAGATTTGAGTTTTCTTAGACTTTGATGTACTTTCTTTACACATGAATTCTCTCATAAATATGAAAAATTGGGCTATAGAGGCAAAAAGAGTATCTTTATGAGATACTGAGAGCATTCGACATGGTGTGTGTATGTTAACACCTGATTTTTAATCACATATTCTCTTTAAAAAATTTTAAAAAATCCATAAAAATTTATAAAATTAAAAAATCGACTTTGGAGACATAGGCCAAACCTAGGGAACCAATTTTGAACAAAAAATAAATCCTCATATTTTCAGTATTTTCCTCCATTTTTACTTTTAAAAATTCATAGAAAATCAAGAAAAAATGAGAAAATTGAAAAATTAACTTTGAAAGCCTTGGCCAAACCTAAGCGACCATTTTTGAACAAAAAATAAAAAAATAAAAAAATAAAAAAATAAATTTTTATATTTTTTGCATTTTTGATACTAAAGCAGCGGAAAATAGAAAACTACTTGAAAGTTCACAAAAATAGCATTTGAGGCCACAAAAATACACAAAAATAATCAATAATTTTCTTTTAAATCCCTTTTCATTTTTTTTTTGGGTAATGATTAAATCTCTTTTCATGTTTGCCATCGCAAATTCAAAAAATCCAATTCGGGGTCATGTATTCCTTCGCGAGCATAATCTCGAATCGAGCCTAAAAAATCCAATTTGAGTCAATTTATTTTCATTTTTTACTTTTAGGAGTTGTGACAGCGTCCTCTAATAGTCCAAATTTTCATCTTGGCCCCATGGTACCCGAAATGAAATGTGGAGGCAAAGTTGTGGTTGAGCCTCATAAACACGAAGTGTTCATTGCTAAGGGTAGAGAAAATGCTCTTGCTACAAAGAATATGGTCCCTGGAGAGGCTGTCTACTCGTGAAGAATAGTCTCTGTGCAAACTGAAGACGGAAGTAAAGTGGAATACAGAGTGTGGAACTACTTCCCATTAAAGTCGGCAGCCACCATTCTTGGTGGGGTTGATGAGATATGGATTAAACCTAGAATGGTGAATGTGGTCGAGTTTTCACATCGCAGTGGAAGGTATTTAGTCAACTTGGCTAAGAAGAGAACAAATGTTATTCCCATTAACAAAGATGCTAGACATCTACCCAAGTATTGTATGTTGGTTAGAATGGTGGACGTTATATTTTCAGATGTTGCTCAGCTAGAGATTCCCCTTCAAGACGGCATGGGTGATGCATTCTCAAGTTCCTGTTGCAGGGTTTATAGCATTTCAAATTGTTTCTTTTGTACGAAGCTTATGGACTTATGAAAGTCAGGCAAAAACTTTGGCTCTAAATGCATCATATTTTATCTCGGCTAGCTGGACAAGGGTGGCAAATCGAGAAGATTCAATCACGAAAAGGTCTCCAGGAAAAGGGGCGGGTCTTTGAGAGGCCAAGGTTGGAAGTATGGCTCTAGTTTTGTGGATGGGATATTCCCAGTTCTGAATCCTAGTGCACAGAAAATTCTGAGTTTCATTATGGAGGAAAATGATGCTAACAAGGTTAATGCTTGTCTTGATACGCTCCCTCCAACTCCTGCAATTTGGAATGATATCATAAAATATGGCTGTTCAACTTCGTTTGAATAAGAAATGGCACCCTATAATTCTAATGGGTGAGTGGCTACTGCATAGGAGCTAGAGAAAGCTAAAGCTGTTCAACTTCATTTGAGAGGCCTATTGTACATGTGGCTTGCTAGAGAAAGCCGAAGCTGTCTTTGCAGAGATGAGAAAATATGGCCTTCCTCCAAGTGCAGCTGTGTAGAATGCATACTTTGATGGGCTAATGAAGGAAGAAAGGTCTGGAAAGGCAATCAAGATCTTTGATAGGATGAATCGTCAGAGCACTACAACGGATGCCAGCAACAATTAAAGAAAAGTTTAGTGGAAGAAACCATGATGACTTATCATAGGAGACACGACCAGAATGTGGAGGAGAAAAAGTCTCTCGGCACATGGGGGGATTATCAAGACAAATAAAAAAAGGCATCCACAATGAAGGGGGCCTCTGGACACCGAAAGGAGGGGGAGAAAAAAAGCAGATGGGGAACGACTGCCAAAAAGAAAAAGGGGAGGAGCACTAAAGAAAGAAAGGTGGAGGCTATTCATTATCCAAGGAGGGCGGAATCTAAGGGTGGAGGCAGGGGGAAATGAGTTTTCTAACTCGATGTTCGCTCTCTCGTTTCAGGTCCAATGGAGCGAGGAGCTCCACTTGGTAGTGTGCTCTTCATCTCTCCTGCATTGGCTTCCTTAAACGTGTGTCTAAAGAACTTGACAGAGGGAGAGAGCGAACTTTGAGCAGGGATTTTCTGGCTTCTTCCCTCTTCCTTGATGCTTCTTCATTGTTGACACTTAATTTTTGGCTAATTTTTATTTTTAGAAAATTTTTAGAAAATTCAAAAAAAAAATTGATAAATCAACTTTGGGGACCTTGGACTAGCCTAGGGAATCAATTTTGAGCAAAACAAATAATTTTCCATATTTTCAGTATTTTTTCGTATTTTATTTTCAAAAATTCATAAAAAAATCAATAAAATATGAGAAAATTAAAAAATCAACTTTGGGAACCTTGATCTAGCCTAGGGAATCAATTTTGAGCAAAAAAATAATTTTTCATATTTTCAGTATTTTTCTGCATTTTATTTTCAAAAATTCGTAAAAAAATCAGCAAAAAATGAAAAAAAAATTACAAAATCAACTTTGGAAGCCTTAGCCAAAGCTAAGGAACCAATTTTGAACAAAAAAATAAATTTTCACATTTTTTTGCATTTTTTTAATATTTTTTGAAAAATATAAAAATACTCGAAAATTCAGAAAAAATAACATTCGAAGCCAAAAAATACACAAAAATAGTCAATATTTTTTTCTTAAATTCCTTTTCATGTTGGTCATTGCAAATTTTAAAAAATTCAATTCGAGATCATGTGTTCCTTCACAAACGTAACTCCGGATCGGACTTTTGGAAAATGCAATTTGAGCTATGTTATTTTAATTTTCCACTTTTTATGAGTTGTGATATTGTCTTCTAATATCCAAAATTTCTATTTTAGCCTAATGGGGCTCGAAATTTCTCAATTTTGGACAAAAGGAGTTTAATTAGAATCGTTATTCTCAATTTAACCCCCCCTGATTGATTGAAAATGAAAATAAAATTTTCCCGGGGCTACCCATGAAAGTCAAAAACCATCACCGAGAAGAATGGCTCAAGAGAATGGATTAGAATGTGGCTTCAGTCAAGCCTATCATGGAGGCTACATATGGCAATGGGAGAGAGAAATTCTTCAGTTTCTCACCCGTTGCTTGGAAGATCATTGAATTTTTTTGAGAGGCGGGCTAGTTATCTTGATTCCATGGGAGCATATGTTCTGCCTATCTCTCGTTCATATCCATTCGAAGTCGTAGGCCCATTTTGAAACTGTAATTATGAAGACCAGTGGAACGATGACAAGCATCCAGTTGTTAGAAAGATTGAAGTTGTTTCTGGTTCTGCAATTGAATCGATTACTATTACTTATGGGCAAGGTCGTTCTCTTGCACATGGTACAGTAAGTGGTGGAGGCACAAGGAACAAGATAAATCTGGACTGGTTAATTGAGTATCTAACTTCAGTTTCGGGCTATGTTACAAGTGATTATGGCTCGACTATCATCCATTCGCTCACGTTTCAAAGCAATAAAAGGACATAAGGATTGTGGTACCAGATCACGTGGGGCCATCACCGAAAGGAGGATGCAAGGATAATCCTTTCGGTGGGGTTAAGGAAAAGTAAAAGAAAAAATGATGGAGAGGCCATGATGAGACTTTGGAAAGTGGGGAGGCACGTCTGACTCAAAAGAGAGGTGGAGAAGGTGGGGGACAATTTTTTTCGGTGATGGACAGAAGAGAAGAGAGAAAAGAAGAAAAAGCCAAAAAGAAAAATGAAAAAAAGAAGGGGAGCTTCTCCTTCAGACCTCTCTATGATCCACGGGAAAGAATTTTTTTTTTTTTTTGGCTACCTTTGAGGTCCTTACTGGAGGAATTCGTGAGAAATCCTGTGAAGAAAATGGCGAGAGCTAATCTTTCTCCACGTTCGGACGCCTCAAAAGATGGAGTCCACGGATGGGGGAAAACGAAAAGAGAGAGCCCGAGAGCATAGAGAAAGAAGAGGGCGGTCGAAGGGTTTCGCCATCGATGGCGGCAACGTCGACGGCCTCAGCAACAAGATAATGCTATTGGTGGTGGTCACCTGCGTTGTGGCCGCGACGAGCAGGCTCATCTTTGGATACGATGTTGGGATTTCAGAATATTCTGTTTTATGCTGGGCACGATGAGCTTAACCGATAGAATCGATCGAATGAAAGCTTTGGGAAACGTAAGGCATACAAACAAGTTGACCAAGTACCATATCAAGCATGCAGACAGGCATTCATATGGAGGCGAAAAACAAGCGGATAGCTTATTGATGATCAAGTACCACATCAAGCGGGTGATCTCCATAGATGACTAAAGCACCTAGTCGTGAGGTCGAAGGTGGATGGGAAATCCTTCAACCGGCATAGGCATGGGGTTGTAGATTATTTCCTCACTGGGGTTGACTAGACTCCAGCAAAATCCATTGACGAGATTGTGCAGGAACGTGAGCAGCTCCATCCTCGTGAACTCGAGCCCCAGACACATCCTCGGCCCACATCCGAACGGGGCGTACGAATATGCAGCCGGTCCAGATCCCTCGAACATTGACTCGTCGAAGGTCGACGCTCTAGTGTGGTAGTCCGGGTCATTGTGCATTATGCACGCACTCCAGTGTAACTATGCACGACAGATCAACAAATAAACGAGTAAGCCTGCCATTATTGCCCAACTCTTCTAGGATAATGAAGGATGATGTGTTTTCGGAGGAGGAACGCATGCTTTTTACCTTCCAGCCTTTGGGAATGGTGTATCCTTCGTACCTGAAATCGACCAGGGCCCTGCGGAAAGAGCCGTAAACTGGTGCGATCATCCTCATGACTTCTTAGATGACGTTCCACGAATATCTCATCTTCTGCAAATTCCCCCACTGAAGAAGCTCTCCTTCTGCCTCCGATGCCGCGATTTCCCTTTGCTTTGGCGAATGCGAATATTAACAACATGTATAGAGACCGATGGAAGAGCACTGGTGACTAGGAACGCCCCGTTCCTTCTTCTCCGACAACGCACTGTGGCGGCTCCAAGTGAGGAACGCCCCGGTGTCGGCTTATTCGAGCGCGCTTCTCGAGTCGCTCAAGAGCCTCCTGAATTCCAGAGCTGGGTTTTACAGGGAGCCTTCGCTTTTCAACTCACGTTTAGGATTCAGCGGCAGTTTCGACTCAGACGTGGCTTGAAATCATAGTTTAGAAGGCTAGCAGTTGACAAGGTGGTTCTGGGGCTGATAATTGCAAATGTTGCTGTTTTTATGCTATGGCAGATTGCTGGTCGTAGTTTTATGATAAAAAAAAACCTCACTATTTCGTTAGACAATTTTAAGAGCGGGCTTCTACACATGCTGATAACTTACGCTTTCAGCCATATGACTATGGAGCATTTAATCTCTAACATGGTCGGCCTTTACTTTTCCGGATATAATATTGGGAGAAATTTCGGACCAAAATTCTTATTAAAGTTGTATCTGGGTAGGGGCTCTTGGTGGTTCATTATTCTTTTTGGTGTACCTTGTTTAGCATAGACCCTTCGAGGACGCCAGGATTGGGGGCTAGCGAATCTGTCAATGCTATCATGCTCCTAATATGTCTCTTTCCAAAAGCCACACTCTGCTTTGACTTTATCATCCCAATTCATGCCGTCATCAATAGGCAATTTTCTGGATCTGCCTTTGGGACCAGGGAGAACATGGATTTCACATTCAATGGACTTGTCAACCTCCATGCTGTAACAAATAGAATGGCATTACTCAGCATGGTAGTGGGACTATCGAATGTTGGGCTGCACTTTGAAACTTGGAAAACTGGAATCCCAGGTCCAGTTTTTACAAGACGGTCTTGATCGAGGGAAGAAGGATTTGACGTGGTAGAAATGGTCCTACCAGAACTAGATTCAAGGGACGTACCTCTATCTTCATGGACTTGAAGTCCATAATTTTATTTGGTTAATGTCATGATGCTATACATATTGAACCCGCAGGTGAGCAGACCCAACCACCGGCTGCGCGTGCGAGTAGATCCCAACGGCGGCGGCAAGTTGCCCTGAGTCAACGGGCGTACGCAAGCTAAACCCTCCATTGACGCAAAGCAAGTCTCAGCCAAACCAGTCCTTGGAGCACGAACTCGGTTGATAAGTCTTGGTGCGAATTCAAGAGAAGAAAAGAAATCTCGCAATCTAGGTAAGTTATCTAAATTTGATTTTCTAAAATATTTGATTCAATATTTCGATAGGCTGAATTAGCATGTCTAAAAGAAATCACGTTACAAAAATTGAGATATTCACTTACCTTAATTCGAAGATTGCATCATTATTTCGGGAGGATATTATATATTAAAATATTTAGACTTAGGACCGGAGATTTACTAGATAATTTTAGGACTTAATTCAAATTGTTTCTTAAAAATTTAGGATAATCTTTGTTCAGGATGCTTTTAATTCATTAATAATTAATTTCGAAATTTGTTAAAAATAAAATAATAAATAATAATAAAAATTCAAAAAAAAAATAATAAATACAATAAAAAATCCAAAAAGATGAACAATTCATAAAAATAATTAAAAAAAGAGAACAGAAAAAGAAATGATAATTTTTCCTCTTATGGGCAAATTGTCTCGGAAAATTCCGAAAATTCTCAAAAAATCTCAAAAATTAGAAAGTGGGTCATTTCGACTGATCAATCCTATTTTTAATGAATTTCCTCCCTGATTTTTTCAAAATGATGATTTTGCCCCTTACGGGCAAATTGACTCAGAAAATTTCGAAAATTCTCAAAAAATCTCAAAAATTAAGAAACGGGTCATTTCGACTGACCAATCCTATTTTTGATGAATTTCCTCCTTGATTTTTTCAAAATAACGATTTTGCCCCTTATGGGTAAATTGTCTCGAAAAATTTCAAAAAATTCTCACAAATCTCAAAAATTAGGAAACGAGTCATTTCGATTGGCCAATCCTATTTTTGATGAATTTCCTCCCTGATTTTTTCAAGATGACGATTTTGCCCCTTACGAGCAAATTGTCTTGGAAAATTCCAAAAAAAATTCTTAAAAATCTCAAAAATTAGGAAACAGATCATTTCAACTGCCCAATCCTATTTTTGATGAATTTCCTTCCTCATTTTTCCAAAATAATGATTTTGTCCCTCATGGGTAAATTCTCTCAAAAAATTCCAAAAAAATTCTCAAAAACCTCAAAAATTAGGAAACGAGTCACTTCGACTGGCCAATCCTATTTTTGATGAATTTCCTTCTTATTTTTTCAAAATGACGATTTTGCCCCTTATGGGCAAATTATCTCGAAAAATTCAGAAAACTTAGAAAAACCTCAAGAATCCGGAAAAGGGCCATTTCGACTGGCCAATCCTATTTTTGGATGTTTTGTCTTCTTGATATTTTCAAAATAACGATTTTACCCTTCATGGGCAAATCGTCTCCAAAAAATTTTGGAAAAATTCTCAGAAATTGTGGAAAATAAAGAATGACCACATTCAATCGGTTTGACCTTCTTTCACTTCCTGATCCTTGGAAAATGATCAGTTTACCCTTCTGGTTAGTTTGTTCCAAATCTTTCCAAGTCACTCCAAATGATTTTTCATGAAATTAGTACCGAAAGGGCGTTAGAGTAATCTAACGTAACCAAGTCCCCGAACTCAAAATCTCTGGTTCGCAGAAATAAATTAGTTCTCCCGCTAATTTATTTAGGTTTCTAATCGACCTACCAAGAACGATTAGTGGCGACTCCAAATCTTAAAATCATTTAAACAAAAAACACCAAAGTTGCGATTCGGTAGGGCTTGGGAGGGTCTGCGTTAGGTTAGTTATCTAATTAACCTAATAATCCGTTCATCCGATCGAAATGAAATTAAAAATCTTTCGAGTCGTGACATTCATCATCTCCATCACTACACCATTGTCACCAGACATTATCTCTCACTATCGTGGCCACATTTCACCCACCATCTTTATCCACCACAGAATCAATGTACATGAGAGAGCACCTCCATTGCTTCAAGATGGAGAGGGCATCTTCCATTTTTGGGTCTCTCTTGGAGATCTGACGGGGCTCTTTAGCCCCATGCGCTTCCCTTATACCCATGTTCCTTCGTTAAATTCCACTGCCAACACCACCAAACAAGGAAATGGGGTGGCAAGTGAGGAGCCTTGAAAGTGAAATGTGTCGCGACATGCTCTGGCTTGATCTCTCTTCATTCTTCTTCAATCCAGCCACCGAAGGTGCCAGCCAATCCAGTTGACAGCCACACTTTCCTCAAGAGTCAGCTCAAGATTGCATGTGCTGCGTCGCTCGTTTACGTGAGTCAACTACGAAGCTAGGAGAACCTAACTGTTTTCTCGAGATGGCCGCGATAGGAGGGACCCTCATCTCCGTGCTTTCCTTCTCTGTCCTCGCTACTTCTTTGGTGACTCCGCTTCGAGCTTCCACTACAGTGTTCAATGAGATGCTCGACGGTTAGGTCGTCGCTTCCGTGAAAGAGAAGCCGCAAAATGGAACATGTCCTAAAGATTGATTAGTTGTCCCAAGAAAAAGGAAGTGTTTTGGCTTCTTTGAAAGACCCATTTCGTGGAATTATCCGGAGGCCTCCTGCAGGGATAAAGGTGTACACTTAGCAGCTCTGGTATCATTCAAGGAAGTGAATCTCATGCATCATCTATGTAATAGCACCAGCGGTGGCTGCTGGCCTAGAAGCAGGAATGGTAGTTCTTCTGATGGTTTTGACTGGAAGTGGTTTGACAATTCTTCACATTGGAAAGCATCCATCTTGCATAGTTTGATGTCAGCATCTAATCGCTCTAATATGGCATGCCAACTTAATAGCTCTATTGATTCATGTACACTGGTGACAGACGGATCTGCATATCTCTTTGTCGAAGACTGTCGGCAACTACGCTCTTTCGTGTGTATGTTAGAAATGGAAAACAAACAATTCACAGCTCTTGAAGTCCAGGGTCCTTGTTTTAGCTATTGGACTTCAAGTTTGTCTTACTGAGTTGGGAATTCTTGGAGCCCAAGCAATATGAACCAGCGAGCTTGACTCTGGTTTGGTCTCCCCAAGCTCTCTCTCTCTCTCTCTCTCTCTCTCTCTCTCTCTCTCTCTCTCTCTCTCGATAATTTGAGCTTCGAGTCCCTGTAAATCCAACCGTTCAAATTCTGTCGTCATTTTGTTCTTCCCAAAGTTTTTCTTTCTAGGTTTGGCGACGAAAGGAAGCAGGACTCCAGCTGGGCAATAGAAGCAGATTACATACTGTCACTGCCAAGAGAGGAATCATCTGTATTATTTACTTGCTCCATAATAGGGAACAATGAAGAGTCAAAACCATCAAAAGCTGAGAAATCGTCTTCACCTGTAACTCCGAATCAGATGGCTATTCATGTGTATCCTAATTGGGCAGTTATGCGCACATGCTATGGTCCAAGAGTTGCTATTCCACCTTATTATAATTCTGCTGTATCATCTGGTCATGGTCCTCATCCCTACATGTGAGGGCCACCACAGCCTATGAAGCCACCATATGGTCCACCTTATGCTGCAATATACTCACATGGAGGTGTTTATGGATACCCTGCAATTCCCATTACACTGACTCCCTTGGCTGCGGAAACTCCTAGAAAATCATCTGCCAATTCTGATAATGGACTAGTGAAGAAGCTAAAAAGTTTTGAAGGGCTTGCAATGTTGATAAGCAGTGCGGATGCAGATAGTGCTGACAATGGGTCTGATAAGAGGTCATCACAGAGCTGCTATCTTCATAATTCTTCAATGTTGGGATTTGTAAGCAGTGCTGACACAGCAATCTCCAATGACGAGGATCGATTAGGGGTAGATAAGGCTGGGAGGCAAAGAAATCGTGAATGAATTTCATCCATTGGCGATGGAAAATCTAAAGTTCAAGCCAAGGGTGCTTGAGAGCCCCTTCTATGGACATAGACGTCCTATGTTGCAGTATGGTGAAAAACTCTTGTGTGTGAGCGACTTTCTCTTGTTAGGAAGAGTAACTATTGAAGAAGCCCGCAGTTAATTCTACTAGTTAGAAAATGGGGAAGGCATTGGCGAGATGGGAGTTTGTGGTCTTAGGATGGGTAGGGTTCATGCAGCAATGGTGGGTTCACTGCACCCTACCCCAGTTACGACCCTTCCTTTTCTTTCCCCACATTCAGCTATTGTGGCATTTTGTGATGTGATATTAAAGCATGGAACTGCATGGGAGGTACTGAGAGAGGATCTTGTAGCACAAATAACTGCAATGATTCTTGAGGAAGTGAGAGAAAGGATGCAAAATGTACTATCTCTCACAGATATCACATGGTTTCCAATCCCCAAAAATTTCTTGCAATAAATTGAAGCTAAGTGCTCTTTTTACTCTTTTGGTTTTTATGTAAATTAGCCTAGGTTTTCTATACTAACTTTCACCATGTTTTATGATAGGCAATAGCAGCTCCATATCAACGGCGAACCCTATGGAGGCACAAAATTGGCTCGGACGAGCTCTTAAGCTCGCACAAATTTCTCAGCCGATCTATCTGGGAGTTTTGACTTGAATTGTCAAATTAATTTGTTGTATCTTTATTTTAAAAGGTCCGAAACCCAAATTGGGAAGGCCGAGCCACCCATTAGAGGTCCTTTATTTAATGCATTTACTTCTGCAGTTTAATTTATGCACCATCAAATCCCAAAATGGGAAGGCCGCGCCACCCATTGAAGGTCCTTTATTTACTATCTTTACTTTCTGCAGTTTAATTTCTGCACTATCAAATCCTAGAAAGGGTAAACCGAGCCAAGGCCAAGTCACCCGTTGGAGGTCCTTTATTTACTATCTTTACTTTCTGCAGTTTAATTCCTGCACCATCAAACCCCAGAAAATGTAGGCTGAGCCACCCATTGGAGGTCCTTTATTTACTGTCTTTTCTTTCTGCAGTTTAATTCATGCACTATCAAACCCCAGAAAGGGTAGGCTGAGCCACCCATTGGAGGTCATTTATTTACTATCTTTACTTTCTGCAGTTTAATTTCTGCACCATCAAACCCCAGAAAGGGTAGGCCGAGCTAAGGCTGAGCTACCTATTAGAGGTCCTTTATTTATCGTCTTTACTTTCTGCAGTTTAATTTTTGCACCATCAAAATCCAGAATGGGTAGGCCGAGCCATCCACTTGAGGTTCTTTATTTACTGCCTTTACTTTCTGCAGTTTAGTTTCTACACATCGAATCCCAGAGTTGGTAGGCTGAGCCACCTACTAGAGATTCTTTATTTACTGCTTTCCGTACTCTAATTTCGGTAGTTTAATTTCCATGTTATCAAACCCCAAAATGGGTGGGCCAGGCCACCTGCTGGAGATCGTAATACTGCACAGAAGTCGTTAACTCACTCCCTCTTTCGGCTTCAGGGAATTTTAATGCTTATTTTCATATATTGTTGTTTATATCGTATCTTTTAATATTGCATTTATATTCAGAATATTTTGCATCGTCGATCTTATTTTAATTCGAAAATACCAAAAAAATGTCATTCATGTCCATTTCATATAGTATAGCTCACGCATACTTTGCCATGCCGCATCTGTATTCGTATTATCATTGATTCACGCATATTCATGCAAAAGAAAAAAATTTCAAAAGAAAAATCACAAAAACTAGGAAACGGGCCATTTTGACTGGCCAATCCTATTTTTGATGACTTCCCTTCCTGATCCTTTCAAAAATGACAATTTTGCCTATCATAGGCAAATTGTCTTGAAAAATTTTAGGAAATTCAGAAAAAAAAATCCCAAAAACTAGGAAACGGGCCATTTCGACTGACCAATTCTATTTTTGATGACTTCCCTTCCTAATCTTTTCAAAAATGACGATCTCACCCCTCATAGGTAAATTGTCTTGAAAAACTTTAGAAAATTCAGAAAGATCCCAAAAACTAGGAAACAGGCCATTTCGACTAGCCAATCCTATTTTTGATAATTTATTCGTGTGTCGTTTACACATGTCCACGTATGTATGATTCGCATACACATGTTACATACGCATGTCGCTTTCACACGTCCATGTACTCATGTCACATTCGCATGTCTTATTCGTACGTCTTTGAATTCGCGTGTCGTATTCGTATGCTTTCGTATCCATCTATCTGTAGTTGTATACCTACATATGCATGCCCATGTACGCATGTCGCGTTCACACGTCCATGTACGTATGTCACGTTTGCATGTCATATTCGCACGTCTTCGGATTCGCGTGTCGTATTCGTATGCCTTCGTATCCGTTTGTCTGTATTCGTATACCTACATAAGCATGTCTACGTATGTATGCCGCGCCTGCACGTCCGCATTCGTATGTCGCATCCGTATGTTCACATTCGTATGCTGTATTTGCGTGTCCACGTTCGCATGTAACGTACATTCACGTTTGCACGTCATATTTGTATATCTATGCTCGCATATTCACGATTACATGATCGCGTTCGCACGTATATGTTTGCGTGTCTATACTTACATATTCACGTTTTGCTTATCCATGCACCCATTACCATCCATACATTTCATCTAAAAAGTGAAAATATAAAAAGAGAACATCTCACTAGAGCCTTAGCAGTAAACCAAGCCTGAGTCGCCAAAATTAGGATATCCATGAAATTGAGGTACCGAAAGGGCATTAGTTTTAATTAACTAGTGTAACCAAGTCCCCGAACTCATAACCTCTATTTCGTAGAAGTAATTTAGTTCTCCCGCTAATTTACTTATGTTTCTAATCGACCTACCAAAAATGATTAGTGGCAACTCCAAATTCTAAAATCATTTGCACCAAAACCAAAGTTACGATTCGATAGGACTTGGGAGGGTCCGTATTAGGTTAGTCAATCCAATCAACTTGATAATCCGCTAACCTGGGAAATTCATCACCGATCGAAATATTTTTCGAGTCGCGACAGTGTGTTTATAGGTAAGTAAGAAAGTGAAAGTGTAACTGAACTTGAATCACGAGGTATCACATTCTTAGTAAATAAATTTTTGAAAAAGGGCGAGATATGTGGAGATTATTCTCTGTTTGAAATTTTGGATAGTAATAATGGTTTTTCTTAGGCATTTCATCCAAGTGGGAGCAATGTGAGAAGTGGAAAATTTGTTTCAAACTAGTCTCAATTACAACCACTTGATATGAAGATGTCATCATTATCTAATTCGAGTGGGAGCGTAATGGAGAATAATATACTAAGTGTACAATCTCCAATTTGGCGAATAAGTCGCAAAAGTATTTTCTATCGACTTGTTGACACTTAGACATTAAATGGAAGCTTTCATGGTTAGTCCATATAATCACCCCACAAGAAGAGAATAAGCCAAGATATGTAAATGAGGCTTCGACTTGCCTTGATAAGAAAAGTGGATACATGCAACGGAAGAAGAGACAAAGTCGATGAAATCAAACTAAGTTTTGAGAACTGGTTGATCTTCCAAAAGGACACAAAGCCATTGAGAATAAATGGGTTCTTAAAATAAAGTGCAAAGTCGATGGCTCGATTGAAAGATATAAGGCTTGCTTTGTGGTGAAATTTACCTCAATTCACCTTATCATTATATGTTGATGATATACACATTATTGAAAGCAATGTGGAGTTTATCAATACGGTTAAGAATTGGTTATGTTCCAATTTTGAGATGAAGGATATGGGTGAAGCTGCATGTATTATTGAAATTGAGATTTCAAAAGATTGTTCAAAGAGATTGTGATCTCTTTTACAAGAGACTTAGATAAGTAAAGTCCTTGAATAATTTTATATACAAGACTGTGAACCCATAGATACTCCTATTGCAAAAAGTGTAGATGTGTCCTAAGACTCTACAAGAAAAGGAATGAATGGAAAAATGTTCCATTTGTTAGTGTTGTGGAAAGCTTAATGTACGCTATGGGTGTACAAGACCTGATATTTGTTATGTAATTGAAAAGGTAAGTAGGTACCAATCCAATTCACGTCAAGCACTTTGAACTGCTGTCAATAGAATCCTAATGTATCGGAATAGTACTACTGATTATTCGTTGAGTAATCAACGTAGAGATCTGCCCCTTGAAAGCTATACTAATATTAGCTTAAGAAAAGGTTTAGATGAGAGAAATTCTACCTCTAGATTGGCATTCTTACTTAATAATGGCGTCTTATTATGGAGTATTAAGAAGCAAACATGTATAGCTTATCCACAATGGAAATTAATCTCGTGGTATTATCAGTAGTAGTTCAAGAAAGTGTTTGGCTTAAGAGATATTTGGATCTACAAAGTGTTGCTAAGGATGCTGTAGGCTCAATTATTGGTAAATTGTGATAATCGAGCAGCAAGAGTTTACACGAAAGATCTACTGCAAGACCAAATAAATAGACACGAAATGTGATTTTGTGAAAGATATGATTGTATGAAAAGATATGAATATACAATACATACCTACTCAAAGAATGATAGCATATCCTATAATGAAGTCAATTTTTGGAGATTTCATTGGTCATGTGTTGACAAAGGGATAAGTTCCATACATTGAAATCTCTAGAAACGCGTAGATGTTAGAGTACTAGATATTTATATTTCCCAAAGTTCACAGCTAATGATATTTGTTGTCATTATCGATGCCTATAAGTTTGTATGACATTTATACATATTAATGATTAGTGCATTACTTTGAGAAGGTATGTCGGACAAATGAGAGATTAGCCTACTCACACGGGTAATCGCCTTTATTTACTATGTGATGAATAGAGATGAGACGATTTCAAGCTTATTATCTAGGTGATAATTGAGAGCTCTAACTTGAAATTTTGATGTCGCCTTAAGAAAAGTGTTAAGATGAGGATAAATTATTTATTATGTTCGAAAGTGAAATAACCCACATATTTCACTTTATTTGTCTTTAATGCCAGATGTGAGTTCTGATGGATTCTTTTAAAGAGAGTAGATTTGTGAACTCAAGTTAGCCATTGAGTATGTCTATACTATCATCTGTACGGTAGTAAGTAGAGAAACATACGCTCCATGGGAAAGGAGAGAATACCGTAATACGTATTTCATATTACATATGCATGAGACGACCAATAAAAGTTGGCTGAAATTTTTGATCTCAACTTTCAAGCCGTGTGAGACTCTTGAGGATAAAAGTTCCTCAAATTAGTCCTCTCACGACTCTTACTTATTCTCAAGATTTCTATTCAGTGTTCGCTATCTTAGAGTGTTACCAATGGTCATGAGATTGATTCGATCTAATGGGATATTTCTAGAAAAGCGAGCTGAACTGAGATTGACAGGTTAAAGGGAAGATGAAGATCAATTTATTTTGATGTCACATTCTACCTTCTATTCATAGGTCAACCAATTATGATTATTTGAGTTTAATCATGATTGTAAATACAATGTATCCAAGTACTCAAGGAGATCAAGAGATATGTGATATAAATGTGACTGATTGATCTAGGGTACTGCATACTGAATCTACTCTAAGTTAATTGTCCATTTTGAGCTGCTATATACTCCTAACAGATGTATGACAATGAGCTCTCGTATATGCTGGTCACACGGATTATTTGTCAATATGAATTTTGCAGAAGAGAGAGAGAGATTTATGTTTAACCCTTCGTGGGTTAGTGGGAGTTGACCCTTCGTGGGCTGTGAGAAGTATGTTTAGCCCATCATGGACGAGTGGGAGATGTTGGGTTAAATAGATGGGTGGGCCGCCCAAGATGGGCTAACCTAACCCATTACCCATAAGAGATAACTGCCAAAGGCAGTTACTTAAACGTGAAGAAGATCACATCTGTTTAAGGGTTATCGCAACTCGAAAATTTTTCGATCCGTGGAAAATTCCCAGGTTAACGGATTATCAGGTTAATTGGATTAACTAACCTAATACAGACCCTCCCAAGTCCTACCGAATCGCAACTTTGATTTTTGTTCAAATGATTTTAGAATTTGGAGTCGCCACTAATCATTTTTGGTAGGTCGATTAGAAACCTAAGTAAATTAGCGGGAGAACTAAATTACTTCTACGAACCAGAGATTATGAGTTCGGGGATTTGGTTACACTAGTTAATTGAAACTAATGCTCTTTCGGTACCTTAATTTCATGGATATCCTAATTTGGCAACTCAGGCTTGGTTTACTCCTAAGGTTCTAGTGAGGTGATATATTTTTATATTTTCACTTTTTAGATGAAATGCATGTGAATGATATCTTTTTGATATTTTCAAAGCATTAAAAATTCCTTGAAGCCGAAAGAGGGAGTGAGATAACGACTTTTGTGCAGTGTTGCGACCTCCAGCAAGTGGCTCGGCCTACTCATTCTGGGGTATGATGATTCAAAAATTAAATTGCGAAAAGTAAATTTAGCAAATAAATGACCTCAAACAGGAAGGCTCTGCCTTAGTTTGGCCTACCTTTTCTGGGATTTAATGGTGCAAAAATTAAATTACAGAAATTAAATGCGATAAATTAAGGACCTCCAACGAGGGACTCGGCCTTGGCTCGGCCTACCCATTCTGGGGTTTGATAGTGCGAAAATTAAATTGCAGAAATTAAATTGAGTAAATAAAGGACCTCCAACGAGGGACTCGGCCTTGGCTCGGCCTACACATTCTGGAGTTTGATGGTGCGAAAATTAAATTGCAGAAATTAAAGGCGGTAAATAAATGACCTCCAACGAGAGACTCGGCCTTGGCTCGGCCTACACATTCTGGGGTTTGATGGTGCGAAAATTAAATTACAGAAATTAAATGCGGTAAATAAAGGACCTTCAACAAGGGATTCGGCTTTGGCTCGGCCTATCCATTCTAGGGTTTAATGGTGCGAAAATTAAGTTGCAGAAATTAAATGCGGTAAATAAAGGACCTCCAATGAGGGATTCGGCTTTGGACGGACCTATCCATTCTGGGGTTTAATGGTACGAAAATTAAATTGCAGAAATTAAATGCGATAAATAAAGGACCTCCAACGAGAGATTCGGCTTTGGCTCAGCTTACCCATTCTGGGGTTTCATGGTGCGAATATTAAATTGCAGAAAGTAAAGGCAATATATACAGAACCTCCAATGGGTGGGTCAGCCTTCCCATTCTAGGGTTTGGATTTGTTAAGCAAAAAATGCAGAAAATTATAGTACGAATGCGACATGTGGATATGGAGACATACGAGTACGACATGACATAATCGAAATTTAAATCAATTCATTTGGGCAATGAAATTCTCGAAGATTTTAATGGCTAGGATCGTTATCTGATTTGACGAATTTGATTGCTAAATTCGGATCTCGTAACATCTTGTGGATTAAGATTGCGACTCGAACGACGGGGATGAACTCTTGATTTGTGTTGATCGATAAAGGAATTTGTGATGATAACTCCCTAGCTTTAAACTCCCACCATCTTCAAAATTCTCTCTCTCTTTTAGATATTTTCTTTCTCTCAAATTTTTCTTCAATCTCCTAAAACCCTCTCAAACATCTAAAATTTTTTCTCTAAAAAAAAAATCCCCCTCCCAAGCTCACTTCTTCCCCCTTTTATAGCCCACTCATCTATCTTCCGTTCTAGTTTTTCCACTAACTCTTCTTCATCTCATCTTCTCTTCTCTATTCCTATCTTATTTTCTTCATCTTCTCTTTTCCATCTCCTATTCTCCATCTTCCCTTCTCCATCTCCTCTTCTCTATCTTCCCTTCTCTATTTTAATTTCTTCACTAACTCTTCTTTTTATTATTTACAAAATAATCGCTCAAGTGTTAGGTATTTGCATTCTAGTCCTTGAGATTTTAAGTATTTGCAATTCAGTCCCTAGAGAAATATTTCTTTAAGTCCAAATCTCTTCACAATTTTCGACACACCTCCCCTATACTTGGTCGAAATTCACCGCATGTCTAGTTCAATCGCTTGTCAAATTTAATCTCATTTCTTGCCGCTGAAAATAATGCAAAATTCAATTAAAGCCCTTTTGCAAAATTGAGTCATTCTGGATATAATTAGGCCAAGATGAAAATTTAATATATTAGAGAACAATGTCATGACTCCAGAAATGCAAAAATCGAAAATTACAGAGTTAAAATGAATTTTCTATAATTTTTTCAATTAATCTGAAAATGAGATTAACAAAGTAATTCCTGATTCCAGATTAATTTTTAGAGATTTTCTTTGGACAAAATGAAGAGAAGATTAAAAGAAAAATACTGAATATTTTTTTATATTTTTGTGGCCTCAAATTCTATTATTTATTAAATATTTTCCTAATTTCTAAAAAATATTAAAAAATGCAAAAAATATTAAAAATTATTTTTTATTCAAAAATGGTTGCCTAGGCCTGGCTAAGGCTTCCAAAGTTGATTTTGCAATTTTTCATTTTTTTCTTGATTTTTTTACTAATTTTCGAAAATAAAAATAACGAAAAATGCTGAAAATATTAAAAATAATATTTTGATCAAAATTGGTTCCCTAGGCTTGGTCAAGGTCCCCAAAGTTAATTTTTTAATTTTATGAATTTTTATGAATTTTCTATTAATTTTCGAAAAAAATACCGAAAAATGCTGAAAATATGAAAAATTATTTTTTTGGTCAAAATTGTCTCCCTAGGCTTGGCCAAGGTCCCCAGAGTTGATTTTTTTTAATTTTATGAATTTTATGAATTTTTTATTAATTTTAAAAGAGAAAAGGTGATTAAAGATGAAGTGTCAACAAGGGTTCATCAGGATGAACGACATCCTTTTTCCTCAGTGAGAAGAGAATAGAGAACATGAACAACGATGAACTCTCCTAATCGTCAAACAGATGAGGACTCTCTCGAGGGACTATAATGATAACACTTAATCTGTGAAAACACGAGATATGTCCGTTTTGTGATATCTTTCTCCAATCAGTGATTCAAATAAGTTTCTTGGGCTTGTTAATTCTGTGTAATCCGCTGAGTATATTGTGGGATGTGTTCCCTTCAAAAGGAAACTCCACTTTTCACATGATGATATTCAACTAGAGTTCTTTAGAGATTAATTATTCATCGAGCGACTTATCGAGCCTCATGAATGGATTTATCTCGCTGAAGAGGGAGGATGTGGTAGAAGTTGAAGATTCGAAGGATTCCGCTCCTCATCTAAAAATGAGGGTGGAACCTCATTCACCATGTTCTTAGCTGAGTCCAAGTTGCTTGTCACAAGATCTCGAAGGTGTTACTAGTAATTTTATACGTCTTGTTTCCTTTTATGTTGTTCTCTCAATCATAAGATTTTTTTCAAGCACTCGAGAACTTTTTGATAAGCTTGTTTATGTTGACTGATAACATAATGATTTTAGTAATGCTTTTTGCAGTTGAGTAGTTACAACTTTTGTGGTGAAGGAAGCGAATTTTCCGCTTGGTCAACTTATCTAAATCATGATTTCCATCACGGTATTAACTTCCATTATGTACTAGATCTTTTCATAGTAAATAAATCAACTAATGAAAAAGTTCAAACTAGTGTCATATAAGCATTCCATTTTTTTAAAGAACAGAAGAGAACGGATAGCCTAGATGCAGAGTGAGCCATCCTGAGCCAATTTTTGGCGGCCCTACAAGTTTTGTCCTCTCCCTAGTTTTGAATTGGCTGCCCAATTTGGCTTAGAGTTCCTTTTTTCCAATTTGATTCGGAGCATCCCTTCTTCAAACTGGTGATACAATAGGGTCATTTTAAGAGGATCGTACAATCCTGAGCCTAATCCATTACTATCATATCTCAAGTTTGATTATGATCTCTATCTAATCTTCCATCAGTTTTGTGTTTTCCCTGGTTGATTTGGTATGTATTGGGAACCAAATGACATGCTATTTTTTTTTTCCGAAGAGGACTTAGTGGAAAGAAATAATAACAACATAGTGGGCAAAAAATAATTTTCAAGTTAACGTACTCTATTTCTCCACCATGAACACCAATTGAGTCGACTTCTTCCAGCGCTCTTCCCTCCAATTGATTACCATGTAATAATCTGGAACATAAAAGAAAAGAAAGAAATGTGACTAGGCAGTAACAGAATCTTAAAATCTTCCACTTGCTTCAATAACATCTCCTTTTCAACATAACAAATTTCAAGCACTAGTCAAGAGCAATGGCAAGGATGCACAGAATTAAGGGCATTGTATCCCGTGCTTTGGAGAAAACTAATCAACCACGTGTAAGTGTATTTTCCTCTAGAGATGATAAAAATGTCAGTGTCCTTGCAGAAACAATTTAGGCCGTGTGCTTTACTCCAAATTTGGTACTCCTGAGCGCATGATTTCTAAGAACACCCGTCATCTATTGTGTTGTTTAGTCTATCTCTACTCATTCAACTTCAACAATTAAGTCATCCCTTTTCACCATATGGAGAATAGGACGATACATTTGAATTACTAAAGTCATTTGTCATTTCAGATAGGCATAAAGAGGAAAGAAAAGTGCATCCATGGTACTCCTGCTGGGCCTACATGAACACTACTCATTTCGTACCACTAGGTAGATTACAACATCAATCATTTTTCATATGCTAATTAGCATTGTTGCATCTACCCTTCATATTCTAAATACAAACACAATGCTTGACTTTTACCAGGACTAAACAAAGGGAAAACACTTACACAAGCTGCAGATTTGAAGCTGCTAGACTATCTGGAGTGGAACCCACAAAATGAATATTAGATAAGTCCCTGCAAAATGCAATTAACAGAAGATAAGTACGTATGCTGAACAGTCTTTGCAGTGCGAGCTGCTTTTGAAGATGCATAGTAGACATGCACACTTATAAAAAGGAATGATACCAAGGAAGAAAGAATGTTCATGAGGATTACCTAAAACCGAAAAGAAAACCACAAAAGAAGAAATGGTGAGGAATGAGGCCTCAATGCTACAGAAGTAGGCTCACAAAATATTAAATAGCCATTGCATTGCTGACCTTTGGGTCTTATGCAAGCCTAAACCCACAGAAAGGGAAAGATCAAAAGGATATAGTTGATGTACTCAAAATAAAATCACAAGGGCACTCTGAGTGTTTTTATGACCTGAATAGGGGGTTGACTCAATCAAACCTTCAGATGATAGAGTTTTAAGAAGTTCCACATAGTAATAAGTCAATTTTTGTCCAATGTTAGGGACATTCCACGGGAGACACACTATTTAGATAGATGCCTCTGAGTATTGTACCTAATTTAACATTATATTATATTTAGACCAACTTTTTCTGTTTCCAGTTACATTTTTTTTTTGTTAAGGTTACCTAATTCAACATTATACCTGCATTTCCAGGGTAGATACAATCACCAACTATGAAAAGACTACCAACAGTATCTACGCCATATGCAACAAGGAACAGGGGGCCTACCCTAAACTTTTAACCGTTTATTTGCAAAAAAGAAGCAGAAATATCAGGCAGACACATAGAATTGAAAACACCAAATACATTAAAAGGAATCTAATTCCCCAACGAAATAAACAGCAGGATGGCTTTCATACCCCATGAGATTACAGTTGTACAAGAAATTTTTGACCGAGCCCAGATCGAAGACTTCCCGCTATAGAACTGGAACTTAAGTTCCTGCAGTCAGTAAAGAAAAATATCCTTTTGAGAACACCAACACAGTGGCTTCGCTTCTCTGAAAGGAAAAGGAACAGTAGACCAACTATGACTAGAGCTGACAAATACGGAGCTGACTTTAGTTTAATATTCCTTTTTCGTAGTTCAACATCAACATCAACATCAACATCAACATCACCTTTATCCCAAATTAGTTGGGGTCGGCGGTCGATGAACCCGAAGTGAAAAGCTTAAAATATACTTAAAAAAGCAAAAATATGGATACCAAAAAAATAATAATAATAATAATGAAAATAGAATAAAATAAAATAAAATAAAATAAAAGGAATAAACAATAGAAATAAATAGAAATGACTAAACAGGGCACTCTGGAACATAGGAAATCCCCCCCTCTATAATGCGGATAGCTTTCCTCTACTCCGTCCTAAGATAGATCGTACGCCAATCTATTTCTCACTCCATTAAATCTTGTTTTACTACCTTTCCCCAAGTCAGTTTTGGCCGACCTCGTCCTTTCTTCATATCGTGCTCTCGGTAACACACTTCTATTCTTATCGGAGCATCTAGGGGTCTATGAAAAATATGTCTAAACCATCTCAATCGATGTTCTCTCATCTTCTCTGCCATTGGTGCTATTCCAACTTTTTGTCGAACATCATCATTTCTTATCTTATCCATCCTTGTATGACCACACATCCATCTTAACATCCTCATTTCCGCTACCCCAATTTTATGCTCGTGTTGCTTTTGTACTGGCCAACATTCAGCTTCGTATAACATTGCAGGTCTTATTGCTGTTCTATAAAATTTTCCCTTTAACCTAAGAGGGATTTTGTGATCACATAAAAACCCTGATGCACTGCGCCATTTCATCCAACCTGCTTTGATTCTATGACTAACATCCTCATCAATCTCTCCCCTCTTTTGCAAAATTGATCCCAAATATCTAAACGCATCTTTCTTAGGTACCTCCTCTCCAAGCATATCGACTGATTCTTGATCATCTCCGCTTGTCGTGGTAAACTCACACTTCATATATTCCGTCTTACTCCGACTTAACGTAAATCCTTTGGACTCTAACGTGTTTCTCCATAATTCTAATTTAGCACTGACCCCAGCCCTAGTCTCATCAATAAGCACAATATCATCTGCGAATAGCATACACCATGGCACCTCATCTTGGATATCTTTTGTTAGCTCATCCATAATTAGTGCAAAAAGATAAGGACTCAAAGCCGAACCTTGATGTAAACCCACTGTGATTGGAAAATAACTCGATGTGCCATTACAGGCCTTCACACATGTGGTAACACCATCATACATATCTTTGATTGCCTCTACATACTTTAAAGGTACTTTTTTCTTCTCAAGAATCCACCACAAAACTTCTCTTGGAACCCTATCATATGCCTTTTCGAGGTCAATAAACACCATATGTAGATCCTTCTTCTTTTCTCGATATCTCTCCATGTATTAAGAAGATAGCCTCCATGGTAGATCTTCCCGGCATAAATCCAAATTGATTTACAGAGACCTTAATTACTACTCTTAAACGGTGCTCAATAACCCTTTCCCACAATTTCATTGTATGGCTCATAAGCTTAATGCCTCTATAGTTGCAACAGTTCTGAATATCCCCCTTATTCTTGTAGATAGGCACAATCATACTCTTCCTCCATTCATCAGGCATCCTATTAACTTGGAGAATCTTGTTAAACAGTTTAGTCAACCAACTTATTGCCACATTCCATAAGCAACGCCATACTTCAATAGGGATACCATCTGGTCCTAAGGCTTTACTGGTCTTCATCTTCTTTAAAGCTTCCTTAACTTCTTGTGCTCTAATTCTACGCACAAACCTTCTGTTTAACTCATCAGAAACGTCCACCAAATCCACGTCACTTCTATCGCCCTCCCCATTATAAAGCTTATTAAAATAGCTCACCCACCTTTCCTTCATTTCTTCATCTCTTACTAACAATTTTTGATTTTCATCCTTGATACATCTAATTTGTATCAAGTTTTTACTTTTCTTATCTCTTATCTTTGCAAGCCTATAGATATCTTTTTCTCCTTCTTTGCTCTCAAGTTTTTTATACATATCAGAGAAAGCCTTGCCTCTAGCCTCTCTAACAGCTTTCTTGGCATTTTTTCGTGCCAATCTAAAGTTTTGTAAATTCTCTTCATTAGGACATTTATGCAGACATCTAAAACACTCATTCTTTTGCTTAATTGCCTTCTGCACCTCTTCATTCCACCACCAAGTTTCTTTTGTTTGATTTCCGTACCCGTTACTTTCACCTAACACCCCTCTTGCCACTCTCTGTATGCATTTAGACATCTCACTCCACATCTTATTTACCTCTCCCTCTAGTTTCCATGGTACTTCTTGAAGCATCCTTTCCCTGAAATCTGTATGTTTTCCTCTTTTAACTTCCACCATCTTATCTTGGGATTTTGAGCCCTTCGCGACATATTCTGTGCCTTATACCGAACCTCTAGGACCACCAACTTATGTTGCGTAGCTACACATTCTCCAGGGTAGACTTTGCAATCTATATATGAGGTTCTATCCTCTCTTATAGCAAGAAAGAAATCAATCTGACTATAATTTTGACCACTACGAAAAGTGATTAGATGCGACTCTCTTTTCCTAAAGAAGGTATTTGCTAACATCAAGTCATACGCTAGTGCAATATTCAAGATATCTTCACCACTCTCGTTTCTAGTCCCATAGCCAAAGCCTCCATAAACTCTGTCAAAACCTCCACTACTTTGGCCAACATGTCCATTAAGATCTCCTCCTATGAATACTTTCTCCTCACGTGGTATCCCCCTTAAAATCTCCTCCAAGTCTTCCCAAAATCTGTTCTTATCAGCTACTGGCAATCCAACTTGGGGGGCATACGCACTAAGGATATTTAAAATCAACTCTCCCACTACTAGCTTAATCAAGATAATCCGATCACCTGATCTTTTGACATCAATAACTTTATCCTTGAAACTTTTATCGATTAAAATCCCAACTCCATTTTGACTCTTTTTTGTGCCTGTGTACCATAACTTGAATCCAGTACCTTCCACTTCCTTAGCCTTTTCTCCAACCCATTTAGTCTCTTACAGGCAAGCAATATTCACTCTCCTTCTAGCAAAAGTATCTGCTAACTCCCTCAACTTACCCGTTAAGATTCCTATGTTCCAACTCCCTAGTCGAATCCTTAATCTTTGGGCATTTCTTGCCCCCCATACTCGCCCATAAAAGTGTGAGGACCCTAGCTCATTTTTCACCACATCCGGGCACCGATGTGGCGCATCATTCTGGGAATGATGGCCCAAGGCTAGCTTCCTTACCCCTCGCACCCGCCTATCTTGGTGCGAGGACCCTTGCCCATTTTTCGCTACACCCGGGCGTCGATGCAACGCATCGCTAAGAAGGGTACGCTCCAATAAAAAATCTAAAGGTGTTCGCGCGATCTGTGATCGGGAATATCTTTTACCGAAATTCGTACTTCGGTTTTTATTTAAAATGGGTTCTGCGGCTCTGTTCTGAATAAGAAAATGGAAGAACTGCGTGAATGGGATAGTAACTGATGAAGGTGTGTGGAAATTCGGATGATTTACGGCTACAATACTCCTACTTGCAGAAATTGGTAAGTAGATTACTGGAATCTGAAAATACAGGTAATGAAAATTGCGAGGAAAGCTAAAACTAGGCTGCAAATAACAACGAAAGCTTAAAAACTTCGAGGGAAAACAGAGTGTTTTTTCTGGATCGTCCCCTTTCTCCCTCCTTTTTCTGGATACTTATTCTTCTTGTGCTCGTAACCGCTCAAGTAGTTATTCTTTAATTTCAAACTTTCGAATTTCGGCGCCATCGCTTATCCTCCGCAATCCTCAAGACTGATCCATGAAAATTGAAACTCACGCTCTTCGTGGCCTATAACCGCTTAAGTAACTTTCCATTTTTGAATACTCCCTCTTCACTCTACAAACCTGTTCGCGCTTATGAACTTTGCTTTGCACTCCCTGACTTTCGGCATGAAACTTTCACGCTGTGTGATATGCCGAGCTCAAGTACAGCATTCCTTCTATTCGGGAATATCCCTTAACCTTCCCGAATGTTGCGCTCATCCTGAACGACAATGCGTCGGCTTGTTATTCTGTATGGCGTTTTCTTCTTGCTTTACTTCGGGATCCTACCCTTCAATTCTCCCGAATGCCGCTTACATCCCGAATGGAAAATGTTGGTTTGTCCTTCGGTGTAACGTTTTCCTCTCATCGTACTTAGGGATCTGTTGATGGTACTCCTTTTCGTACACGTCATCTCCAAGACACCGAATTGGGCAGCAATTTTATGGTGTCAACATATGCCCCCTTTTAAAAGAATTAAAAAGTTTAATTCTTTTAAACTCTCAACATGCTCCTCTTTCCCGAACGGCGTCTCTTCCTTTTTCTTCTGACATTGTCTTTCTTGTCATCTTAAATACCCATCTTTTCAACTTCTTTCTCCAAACGGCGCATCTCGCGTCGTTTCTCCAAAATTCATTTTCCTTCTTTGCATCAAACGACGCTTTTCTCATCGTTTCATCGACCCTTTTCAGATCAGCTATAAAGCTGTTTGTCCCCACATAATCAAATTTTTGTCCTATTCTCATTACTTTCGTTTCGTTTTCGCGCTTTCGCCTGATCTTTCTCTTCTCCTCCAGAGCATCCTGTTGAAACCCTAACGTCAATCCCTCATTCTCTTCATCAATGGCGTCTCAAGCTTCAAACTTTTTCCATGCAACGGCCCTTGATCGCTTTTCTGACTTCGTGGAATCAGACGATTTGGATGGCCGTCACTACTTCTCCCTGCTGAACAATGACGGTACTGATTCCTTCGTCCTGAGTCCTGCTGTTTACAATCACTTTTTACTCCCCAAGATTTTCTCTGATGTTTTCCCTCGACACATGACTGAGGTTCTTCCTATCCATCATCAACCCATTCAGTTTCATCATTGGGTTTCCCAGCCTACTCGATTTAGGGCTTTTTTCCCTTTTGACCAGTCGTTTTACCAATGGTACTCTCGACTTTCTGCTTCTAAGGCTACACTCTGGGATGAACTCCAGATTCACGATGCCCTTCGCTTTTCCTGTTTTGATTTCCGCCTGAACTTTGAATTAATCGGTGCCCTGTCCAGTTTTTGGTCGTCATCCACAAATTGCTTCTTTTTCCCTTTTGCCCCCATGACTGTAACCCTTCTGGACTTGGCTTGTATTACTGGGCTTAGCCTTTTAGGAGAAGACGTCGCCACCCTTTCCGTAAATGCTCATCCAGAGTTTCGCTTACTCTCGGATTTCGACCTGTCCTACGGGACTTTTCTGAACAAATACTTCAAAAAGGAAGGGGAGGTTACCAAAGAAGAGCACATCGCCTTTTTGCTCTACTAGCTGTGCAAGTTTCTTTTTTGTCACCCTGTTATAAGGGTTTCTAAAGATTTTCTATACATAGCCACTGCTTTAGCCTCCGGAACTAAGTTAGCTTTGGGCAAGACTACTCTTGCCCTTCTGTATAGGGTTTTATCCCATGCTGCTTCCGTCACTTCCACTGGCATCTTAGGGGTTTTCGGTGGCCCCCTCTGGATTCTGCAAGTCTGGGCTGCTTTTTATTTTCTGTCCTGATTTTCAGAGTCCCGATTTGGCCAGCCCCTTTCCATCTCTATACCAGATACCCCAGCTTGCCAAGCATTAAGTCGGGAAGTTGCCCCCCTTAATACCGAATTTTCTTCATATTTTCGGTATTTCGTTACTCAGCTTTACTCTGTAGATACAGAGGCTTTTGATTTTGCCCCTTTTCTTTCTCCCGAATTCCGTCGGTATCTCCCTGGTTTTTCAAATAACCGCAGTGAGTACTGGCAAGTTGTGTTAACTTCCATCGACCTTCCCCTCAAGATTTCGTTCAAAGGTCGACTTATTTCTGGTTTTGAAATTTACTCCCCCCAATATTGCGCTCGGCAATTTGGGCTCACTCAGGGGCCTCCTGTCCCAGCACTCTATACTTTTTCCTTTCCTTCCCTTCCCGAAAAGGTCACTTGCAAATCTTCAGACACCTCTGCCTTTCTTGAGCTTAAAGTCGTAATTCGGAGAATATACCGAAAGCTCCCTGTGTTTCGGTATGAACCAAAACTCGGCTATACTACTCCCGAGTTTGTACTCTGGTGGGGTGACCATCGTTCCCGCTTCTTTTCCGAGATTGAGGATCTGGGTTCATTCTTGGATCAAAATCTGCGAGCACCAGACCCAACTCCTACAACAGACGCAACACCGAAAGCACTCCCAGCACCTGCACCTTCGGGAGATGCAAAGAAAGGTTAATTAACCTCTTTCTTCATTAAGTACGAGTTATGTAAATTCACCTTTTACTTTCCACTTAATCCCGATTACACTTGCAGATGGCAAACGCAAGAGGACGGCTTCACCGAAATCTCCTGCTCCCCGAAAGCTTACTCTGAAACAATCATCACAAAGGACAGGAATTCGCATTTCAGAACCCTCATCTCAGGGTTTAAATCCCGATGCACCACTTCGGCTACTGAAGAAGTCAAGATCAAGTAAAGGTGAGTGATCATATCTTCTCTTACACCAATACTGTAGCTGTTAGGTTTATCATTCCAGAGTTTAATCTCTTGACTGTCAGGTCCTTCGAAGAAAACACCTGCTTCTTCTCCCGCAAAACCTACTATTGAAGTTCCAGTCTTCACAGCTTCGACCTCTGCTCATCCGCCTTTGATCGAGCTTGATCCAATAACGCCTGAAGTCACTCATCCTGACTCTCCAATAACGGTGAAGACATCAGACAGGCTCGCAATTACACTTCCGGGCTTCATCCCAGAAGAACTTGTTCCTCTCAAGGAGTTTACTTTGTCCAAAGAAGTACTTTCGCTTGGTATGTACTTCTTAATCAACTCCTTTTGTTATTAAAATACTTCATTCCTAACTCCTGTTAGGATTCCCGATTCCAGTGATTTCTCTTCCGACCCCTCCAACTGAAGCTGATCCTAATGTGCATCAACCTGCTGATTCAACCTCTACTCCCGAAGCAAATGTTTCTGCTCGCACTTCAGGTGTGTGGATTTTTACTCTACCATTCCCCATGGAGACTCAACTGGTGACTAACTAATTTTCCTGAATTGCAGGACTTCGTTCCTCGAAAACGCCGACTTTCCCTCTGGAGTCAATTACCACAAGCTCACTTCCTCTTTTGACACAGCCCATATCATCCCCTAGAGAATCTGACATACCATCCTCGTCAACGATCGCTGATCCAACGCCAAAAGAGATTTCCCTGTTGTCTGAACAAGAAAAAGATGCCTTCAAACGAATTCAACAACTCAAATCAAAGGAAGTCGCTCCAATTCAATTGAAGGACTTTTTGTCGACAACTTCCCCTGTTCCTCCCCAGGTTGCCAGAGCCAATTGGCGGGAATTTTTAAACCTTTTGGAACCTGGGTATGGGAAGCTGATCGTGGATTCTAAAAGAGAGAAGCGAACCAAAGCTCTTGCTCAGGAAATTTTTTCAGGGAATCCTTCTTACATGCCTTTGGCTGAGCTTCAAAACGTCTGCACCGAATTCCAGATCAGTTTTGTTGGAGCAGTAGACACGATAAGGGTCAATATGCACACCTTACCTTACTTTATTCCCATTGAGCAGCGACAATTAGCCATTCAAGACGAATTACGAAAACGGATGGATGATGCACTCCTATCCTTCACCTCTTATACTGCCGTTGACCAAGAAGTTGGGGCTCTCAAGAGGAAAAAGACAGATCTGGAAGCAGCTCTCAAGGTAGTTGACAACCAGATCCGTCTTCGGGAGGCTGAACGAAGTGAGCTTTGTGTTTCTTACCGGCAAGACCTCGAGAAATACACAGCATTGACGAAGGAATATGACTCCAGCAAGCGTAAGAATTCGGGTGCAGAGGAGCAGAGGAAGAAGATGATGGAGGAAAACTTCAACCTTGAGATTAAATTGCAAAACTTTGTAAGAACAGCCAAGCAATTGTTAGCTAGGGCTGGATGGTAGTTTTGCTATGAGTTCCATTTTCCCGAATGAACCCTGTGACATTCCTAATCTTATGTGTGCTTCGCTCAGAATACTGGATTTTTGGTATTTCACTAAGTTCCCTGCACCGTAACTTCTTGATAACTTGACTTCGGGAAGATGACATAAAGGATCAAATCCCTTTCCCGAAAGTTTTCTCCACCTTACCCTTCTTACAACTCAGAGTCAAGAAGATAACACTGGTAACAGGCACTGAGACCTTTTTCCCGAAAATTCTCGCATAATGAATAAAATTCGGAACCATAATGACATAAGGGATCAAACCTTCTTCCCGAAGAATCGCTTGGCGTGGGCATCTCTGACGCACTTCGAATCGGGAATATGACAATGAAATAAGTCAAAACATGTTTCTGAGATTATTTTACCTTACATTCCTCTATAATCAGGATTCAGGGGAAACAACTCAACATCAACAAGTAGAATCCCCGAACGTGCTCCAACTGGCAGAGTAAATTAATTTTGGTAAACGAACCTCTCGTATGCTCAATACCGAACCAAAACCTTTTCCCGAAGACCACTCAACTTAAGTCTCGGATAACTTGACCTTTGGAAATTTACCCTGTTGATAAATGAATATTCTCCGCACGATCCCACATCTCCATGCTGTTTAACTTATTTTCAAAAATACTCCCCACGTTCTGATAACCACCACCTTATCCTCTATATATATTTTAAACTCATATCTTTTCCGAGGATACTTCGGCCTGATTTCCCTTTATAAACCTTGCTTTCGTCTTCTCTTTTCTCAAGAACACCTTGGTTCAATCATCAACCAGATCCTCTGCTAATCATGTCTTCAAGCGAGCATGATTCAGCTCTTAGAGGTATTTTTTTTTTAAAAAAAACAACAATTCCTCTGCATTCTGACATACTTTGCTATTTATTCTATTTTCTTCAATTTGACTCTCAGACTCACCTGTTAGTCATAACCCTGACGACGACCGTGCTACTTGGGAGCGACTTTACGAACTTTTCTCCCGTGGTTATCGCACCCTGTTGGGGACCCCTGAATTGGAAGCAGAAGTGACCAGGCTGTCAAATTCATTGCGATCCAAACTATTCCTGTTTGATGATCCTTTTTTTCTTGATTTGACATGGGAACTGTTCTCTCTCTTTCCCTCCAGCTTGTTCACCGTCCGTCAGATCACCGAGAAAATTCACAATCTCAGTTCGGTTGCTCAAACAGCCAACACCCTTGAAGCCCGTATAGTCAATGAATCACAACAGTTATGTATCTTGAAGGAAGAACATGACAAGGCTGACCAAATCAGTTCTCAACTTCATTCGGATGTAGATGCTGCAGCTAATATTCGGGATTTTCTCTCGGGACTTATACTTGAGCAAGGAGAATCTCCGATGCTAAGGAATCAATTAACGCAAGCTGAGCGTCTGGCTGACCACATATTTGATCTATACGAGAACACAATCCAAGAGATGGATGACCTTGCTGAGATAATTCAAACCAAAACACACCGACTGGCTGACTTGGAAGTACAACGAGCCAAACTTGGGCAAGACTTGTGTTTTTATGCTCATCTCTTAGCCGATCTTCATGCTTCGGAAACGGATTTGAAAGTCCTAGTGGCTAAGATTGGAGCATATTTCCGTTTCATGTAATTGTACTCATATCATTGCTGTATCTCCCAAATCGAAGGATGATATTTCTTCAAGTATTTTCCATTGATTGACCGAAGTAGCTCTTTTCCATTAATATCCATTAATCTGTATGCATTCCCACTCATCACTTCGGTAACTAAATATGGTCCTTCCCAGTTTGGTGCCCATTTGCCGAACTCTGGATCTTGTCGATTAACTGGTAAGATGGTCTTCCAAACTAAATCACCAACAGTGAACCGCCTCTCCTTTACTCTTTTATTATAAGCTCGGGCTACCCTTCTCTTCTGCGCCAGTAATCTATCTAAGGCCATTGTTCGAACTTCGTCTAAGTCATCAAGATTAATATGCATCCAGTCACGATAGTCTTCGGGAAATAACTCGCTCTGGAGTTGAACTCTTAAAGACTCCACTGTGATTTCCATCGGTAGCACAGCCTCTTGTCCATAAGTAAGCATATATGGGCTGACACCTGTACTTGATCTTCTAGAGGTCCGGTAAGCCCACAACACTGTTGACAACAGAGAGTCCCACTTTCTCGGGTTTTCTTCCAAATGCCTTTTGATCAACCCCACAACTATTTTATTTGTAGCTTCAGCTTGCCCATTAGCCTGCGGGTAGTATGGTGTCGAATGCAACATCTTGATTCCTCCCGACTGGGCGAAACTCATCACTTCTTGTCTAGTAAATACCGTACCTTGATCGGCTGTGATAGTCTCGGGCAACCCAAATCGGTGAATGATGTTTTCTTCAATAAACTTGATCACCACATTCTGACTTATGCTTTTATACGGGATCGCCTCCACCCATTTCGTGAAATAATCTATAGCAAGCAATATGAAACTATATTTATTAGAGGATGGTGGATAGATCTTACCGATTATGTCCATTGCCCATCCTCTAAATTGCCACCGCTTTATGATCGGGTTAAGCTCCACGGATGGTGCATGTTGCAATGGTCCATGTCTCTGACAGGAATGACATGCCTTAGCATACTTAATGCAATCTTGCATCATCGAAGGCCAATGATATCCGTGTCTTTTCAACAACCATCTCATCTTAATCCCAGCCTGGTGTGCTCCACATATTCCTTCATGTACTTCTGCCATGACCAATTTTGCATCGCCTTCGTTCAAGCACCGCAACAACAAACCATCAGAAGATTTGTAATACAATTCTTCTCCCATCAAAATGTATTTCTGAGCTTGCCTTCTTAACTTTTGGTCTCTTGAGTTAGGCTCCTTGAGATATTCCACTATAGGCTTTCTCCAGTCGTCTTTCGGGATTCCTTCGCTCATGGCTATCAGTATCTCTCTTTGCTTAATGGAAGGTACCGATAGCACGATGCTTGAAACCATGCCCGCCAGTTCTTTTGATATTTTGTATCCCGAAGCCATCTGTGCTAACTCATTGGCTTCTTGATTCATTTTCCTCTTAACATGAACTACTTCATAGTCTAAGAACTGGCTCAATTGTTTCTTGGCCAAATAATAATAGCCAATCAAATTTTCATTTAAGCATTGGTAATCTCCATTCAGCTGTTTGATCACTAGTTGGGAATCACCAATTATTTTAACAAACTGGGCATGTAGATCACTTAATATTCCCAACCCGATAACCAATGCTTCATATTCGGCTTGATTATTTGAACATTCAAAATCTAACTTACAAACGCACCTGGTGTATTCTCCCCTGGGAGATATTATGACCAAGCCAACTCCCGAATTGTTGTTAGCACATGATCCATCGAAGTACATGGTCCATGGCACAACGCAAGCGAGATGTTGTTCATTTTGCTCACTTTCTCCCATTTGCAAACACGGGTATTCGGTAAGGAAATCGGCTACGGCTTGCCCTTTCACTGCCTTTAGTGGGACGTATACTAGATCAAACTCAGACAAGATGAACGCCTACTTAGCTACCCGACCTTTTATGATAGGCCGAGACAACATGTATTTTATCACATCTGTCTTGGCAAGCACGTATACAGTAGTTGGCAACAAGTAATGTCTTAATTTCACAGATGCAAAATACAAAGACAAACATAATTTTTCTAGCGCGGTATAACGTTTTTCAACATCAGTCAACGTCCTGCTCAAATAATATACCGCTTGTTCTTTTCCTTCATCATTTTCTTGTGCCAACATACTCCCGATAGTATTATCGGCAGCCGATATATACAATTTCACCGGCTTACCAAGCTTTGGTGACACTAGAACAGGGGGTTTTACTAAGTAATTCTTGATCGCATCAAAAGCCTCTTGCTGCTTCTCATTCCAGACAAATATGTCTTTGTCTTTGAGTCTTAGAAGCTGTGACATCGGTTCAACTTTCCCAGATAAATTAGCAATGAACCGACGCAAGAAATTAATCTTTCCAAGTATCATCTAGAGCTGCTTCTTCGACTCAGGTGGTCTTAATTCCATGATGGCCTTTGCTTTATGTCTATCCACTTCAATTCCTCTTTGATTAACAAGGAACCCCAAAAAATTCCCAGCTTGCACACCGAAGGCACATTTAAGTGGATTCATCTTTAACTTATACTTTCTCATGCGGATGAAGGCCTGCTCCAAGTAATCCAGATGATCATCCCGAGCTGACTTCACAACAATATCGTCAACGTAAACTTCCATAAACTTCCCGATCATGTCATGGAAGATAAAGTTCATCGCTCGCTGATACGTTGCTCCCGCATTCTTTAACCCGAATGGCATGACAATCCATTGGAAAGTCCCAATGGCCCCCGGACACCTAAAGGCTGTTTTCGGGACATCTTCCCAAGCGATGAATATTTGGTTATATCCCGAATGTCCATCCATTAAAGATAACATCTCATTTCCCGATGCCGAGTCAATTAACATGTCTGCTATGGGCATGTGGTACTCGTCTTTCGGAGTAGCAGCATTAAGGTTCCGAAAATCAATACACACCCGTAATTTCCCGTTCTTCTTTTTCACTGGAACTATGTTAGAGATCCATTCCACATACCTGGCCGTCTCGATAAACACCGCCCTCAGTAATCTTTCAATTTCCTCCTTAATTTTGTCGACCACATCTGGGGCGAACCTCCTCGCTTGCTGTTTATGCGGACGGAATCCCTTTTTAATTGGTAACCTGTGCTCAACAACCTCTCTTGATAATCCCGGCATCTCATGGTAATCCCAAGCGAAGCAATCCTTGTATTGGGTAAGCAACTCTACCAACTCATTCCTCATGCCCCCTGGTAGAAGTGCACTTACAAATACGGGTCGGTAATGCCCATCCTTCCCGATATTTATCTCAATCAGAGGGTCTTCAATCTCCATGGACTTGGCCTCCTCTTTAATCGGTGACTCTTCCCATTCTTCGATACAATCTGATGCTTTCTGATCCTGCTGAACCATTTCAGCCAAGTATGCCCAGTACCTTGTTTCAGCTCCTCGTAACGATGTATCGACTTCCATAGAGATCTTTCAAGTCTTGAGATGCCAAGCTCGATTTAGGGATCCATTCATTCCTTCCCTTACCAAAGCGGCAAAATGCATAAGACCGTGAATCGGTCTCGGGAATCTCCAAAACTCGGTTTCCACTCAAGTAATCTTCGTCTTCTGGGTGAATCTCTGTCCATCCTATCGGGATGACTTTCCCGTCTGCTTTGACATATTCTACTTTCTCTCCATTCCAAAATGCCAGCATCTGATGTAACGTAGATGGCACACATTGATTGGCATGAATCCAATCCCTCCCAAGCAACAAATTATACGTGCCATCAGACTCGATCACGAAGAAAGTAGTCCTTGTTGTTTTGGACCCGATAGTAAGATTCACCACAACAGCTCCTTTCACGCTTGTCACTTCTCCCAGAAAATCGGATAACTGTACATTCGACGGTGTGATCTCCTCATCTTTCTTGCCCAACTTTCTAAAGTATCCGTACGACATTAAATTCAAAGTCGCCCCAGCATCCACAAATATCTTGCCTACGGGTCTTCCATCCACTTTACCGGATATAAGCAACGACTTTAGATGTTTGGCTCTCTCAACTGGGACTTTCTCGAACTCCATTACTTCGTCCTCAGAAAAGTGAAACTCGGCCATAGCCACTTCCCTCTCAGAAATATGTCCCAAATCCTCTTCCACTGTTAAGCTTATCCCGAATTCAAGTGGGAGTTTCGCATTTACCATCCCGATTCTTTCTGGATAATCGCGCTCTTTTGGCATCTTAGACTTCCCTTTCCGAAGTCGATTAGCTTAATTGCTCTCAGGCTTTATGCAATCTTGCCTGATACCACGTTCATGCTTAGGGGCTAACTCTACTGTGAACTGTCCAAAATCTATTGTTGGCCGTTCTTCTCGAACTTCTTTTCCTTGGATCAAGCTTTGGTTTGAACTTTCTCCTTACTGGCTCGGTGTCACAGCCTCTCCTTCCTTATTTTTCTCTATTTCGATATCACTACGTTTCCAAACCCAATTCCTTTTCCAGTGGTTCGGGACCTTCCTCTCGCTCCGAACCTGTTCAAAATACCTTTGCCTACTCTTCTGCCTTTGGTCCCGCCTTTTGATGGTTCGGTATGAAGCTTGGCCGGGTGGTTTTGCTTCCTTCCATTTTCCTTCGGGAAGATCGTGAGGAATTTTGTAAGTCTTCTTCCTTTCAAGCTTGAGTGGAATTGGTTGTGGTACTGGATAATCCTCCCTTTCTTTAATAAGGCCATGTCGGGCTTGGGAGATTTTATTCTCCTTGACTTCTCGTGGTACAGGCTCAGGCGTTGAATCACCAAATTCTTTCCCCCAACCAGACGGTTCAACCGGCAACTGTGGTTCTTTGAGATAATCGGGCTTTCCATAATATACAACGTACTCGAACTTTCCACTAGGTTCTCCAAGAAGACCAACTTCGGGATCTCCATCTTGGTAACGCTGCCACAAACTCTTTTCCTTGGTTGATTTGTTTGGAGCCTTATTGCTTTCACCCCCTTGATTATTACTCTGACCCGTTTGGACTTTCTTATCCTGTGATGCTTCGGGACGATTTCCCTTCTTGCTTTTCTCCAACGCGGGAGGTGGTTGGTCATCAAATTCATCCCCCCAACCAGACGGTTCAACTGGTAATGATGGACGTGTGGGGTATTCTGGCTTACTGTAGGACACAACATAATCATATTTGCTGCTTGGTTCTCCAAGAAGTCCGACATCTGGGTCCCCTTCCTTGTAACACTGCCATAAACTCTTCTTTTTTATTGGCTCATTTGCAGTCTTACCTACTTCGTCACCTCGGGATTTGTCTTGATTCCTATCAGATTCCCGAACTTGCTGATGACAAAGCTCTTTCTGGTGCTCACAACGCGCTAACTCACGCCAATTTTCCAATTTTAATTGTGCGCACTGACCATCCCTCATATGTTCCTGAAAAGAAGTGTTTGGAACTACAATCTCGGATTTGACTTTACTTATCTGTGTTTCGTTTTCTGGCTCACGGCAGGGATTTTGTATCTGAGTTGGCTTTTCTGGCATAATTGCTTCAGGCGCCCTGCGTGTCTGGTTTTCCTTTCTGGGATAGAATCTATTTATGTATCCTCCCCTAGTCCCACGTACTAAATGATTCGTGGAACCATGTCCATAGCCTCCTCGGGATCTGTTATTTCCCCGAATGAATGAACCTGATCGGTATCTTCCTCTAGCTTCGCGGACTGGACGACTTATGAAATCACTTATACACTCTCTTCGGGGTCTACTACTTCCCCGAATGAAAGAGCCTGATCGGTATCTTCCTCTAGCTCCTCGGACAAATCGATATCCCGACCAGTATTGGTCTTGACGATTCATGTCCTGGTGACAATGAAAGCATACACCTTCGGTTTGATAACCCGACGGGGTATGGATATTCACCATTCCAGTCATCTTTGGAAAAGGATCTACATCAACTTCCATTGGTGCTTTTCCTTTGTCTTCGGCAAACTTGATCTTACCTTGCCGAATCGCTTCTTGTATTGTCTTTCTAAAGACAATACAGTTTGCAGTGTTATGGCTAACCGAATGGTGCCATTTGCAGTATCTCTTATCTACCAACTCTTCCTTAGACGAGATTTTCTGCCCTTCGGCCAATTTGATCTTCCCGTCTTTCAGCAAGAGATCAAATATTTCGTCTAACTTGTAGATGTCAAACGAATAACTATTTGATTCTTTTGCTTTTGCCATTGCAAGTCCCTTCATCCTCGCTGGTTTGAGAGGTGGGCACATATACGGTTTGTCCAACACCATTGTTGCCACTGCTATCTCTTTTTCCTCTTCTTCTTCCATCGGAATGTCCACTTCGGGATTTCCCATCTCTACCAGAGCCTGTCTATTCTCCTTCATTGGCCTTTTATCCTTCTCTTTCAGGAGATGCTCATACTTTGAGACCCTGGTCGTTAACTGAAAAATATCATCAAACGTCTGGCCTTCAAAACGCTCCCGAAGATTAAACTTCAATCCATTAAACGCAAGATCAGTAAATTCTTTCTCTGTGAGGGATGTCAAACATCGGTTCCTTGACTTCTTAAACTGAGCAATGAACTGATCTGCAGTTTCACCACCATACTGGTGCATTCTCGCTAAATCGGCTACTGACACTTCGGGTACTGACCGATAAAATTGAGAATGGAACTGCCTTTCCATTTCGGCCCATGTCTGGATCGAGTTTGCTGGTAAGTTGGTGTACCAGGTAAATGCTGTCTTAGACAACGACAGGGGAAATAGCTTGAGTCTCAAGTACTCGTTTGTCCCTGCTTCTCCACACTGTGCTAAGAATCGCCCTATGTGCTCTACCGTTGACTGGTCTTCTTCACCAGTAAAAACGGCAAAGTCTGGCGTTTTAAATCCCCTCGGGTAAGGGATATTATCCACCCAATCTGGATGTGGCTTCCTATAGACTGGCCTCGGAATACCCCTGTCTACCCCCAACTGTTGGAGCACCATCTCTGCTACTCGATCGGGATTCCATGGTCTCCCGTTCTGCTGGCCAACCCATGCCTCTTGCCCCCTAAGATCAACCAGTATAGGTCTATCAGCTCCTTGATTCTCTGGATTAAGGTTAACCGGTGGTGCTGGTCTATAAGGTTGATTCCCGACACCATACGGATATGCCGAAATTCCCAAAGGCCTCATCGGCTCAAGATTGGGTACATTCGGCATCGAATGTATATTCTGAACATTTGGGTTGGTTGCATTTCCTTCGGCTGGACCACCCTGTGGGAAGGTATACCCACTTACTCCATTTACTAGGTTCACTTGAGTTGGATTCTCTGGCCTTGGTATGATCCTAACTGGAGAGGGTTGAAAAGGAAATCCTGCGCTACCCTGACCAGCAATAGGTG
This sequence comes from Psidium guajava, assembly GCA_016432845.1. NCBI lineage: Eukaryota > Viridiplantae > Streptophyta > Magnoliopsida > Myrtales > Myrtaceae > Psidium > Psidium guajava. Next base: position 17,917,085 of record CM028225.1, read on the forward strand.
GGCCATACATTGGGGGACAAGGCATAGCCATAGAAGCGTTTACCTGAAAAGGAGGTCCTTGAGATGAAGAACCCGGTCGCGATATGACATCATTTACCGCATTGACCACCATTGGCTTGATGACATCGGTGACATGGCGGATCATATGGTTAGTCAATTCATTCTGCTGTTCTTCAAACATTCGCTTCATTGTGGCTACCAGTGTAGCATCTGGTGCTAATACACGAGCTTGATCATCCGTCAACTGCCGTGGGATGTCAACATTAGTTCCACCTACCACGTTGGCTGCAGAATGCTCCGACTGGTTACCATCACCTGGATTGTTTGTATTGTCATTCGGACCATCCATTTGATTCCTTGTTCTCACCATTTTCTCAAAACTCACCACTCGCGTCCTACTGGGCGTGCCAAAAAGATGTTCGCGCGATCTGTGATCGGGAATATCTTTTACCGAAATTCGTACTTCGGTTTTTATTTAAAAGGGGTTCTGCGGCTCTGTTCTGAATAAGAAAATGGACGAACTGCGTGAATGGGATAGTAACTGATGAAGGTGTGTGGAAATTCGGATGATTTACGGCTACAATACTCCTACTTGCATAAATTGATAAGTAGATTACTGGAATCTGAAAATACAGGTAATGAAAATTGCGAGGAAAGCTAAAACTAGGCTGCAAACAACAACGAAAGCTTAAAAACTTCGAGGGAAAACAGAGTGTTTTTTCTGGATCGTCCCCTTTCTCCCTCCTTTTTCTGGATACTTATTCTTCTTGTGCTCGTAACCGCTCAAGTAGTTATTCTTTAATTTCAAACTTTCGAATTTCGGCGCCATCGCTTATCCTCCGCAATCCTCAAGACTGATCCATGAAAATTGGAACTCACGCTCTTCGTGGCCTATAACCGCTTAAGTAACTTCCCATTTTTGAATACTCCCTCTTCACTCTACAAACCTGTTCGCGCTTATGAACTTTGCTTTGCACTCCCTGACTTTCGGCATGAAACTTTCACGCTGTGTGATATGCCGAGCTCAAGTACAGCATTCCTTCTATTCGGGAATATCCCTTAACCTTCCCGAATGTTGTGCTCATCCCGAACGACAATGCGTCGGCTTGTTATTCTGTATGGCGTTTTCTTCTTGCTTTACTTCGGGATCCTACCCTTCAATTCTCCCGAATGCCGCTTACATCCCGAATGGAAAATGTTGGTTTGTCCTTCGGTGTAACGTTTTCCTCTCATCGTACTTAGGGATCTGTTGATGGTACTCCTTTTCGTACACGTCATCTCCAAGACACCGAATTGGGCAGCAATTTTATGGTGTCAACAAAAGGGTTTATCTCATAAGGGATAGCTCTTTTTTTACGACCGACTCGCTACGCCTGACGCCAACCCTCCTCCTTTTTCGTAGTACACAAAGAAAAACATCCTCTGCTTCCCTCCTTAGAGAATGCCCCTCAATGACACCTCATATTGGTAATACTATGAAAACTGGAACCCCAAGATTAAAACAAAAGCAGGAAGGCTATGATGATAACCAAATGGCTCTGTGGATGTGCCATAACCTGAAATAAAAAGGAAAATGAAATACCTCTAGCCTCTTTTACAATGATGTGTAGGTGTACATTCTATCATGTTTGCAAACCAAAAGTGCTCCTCATGCACTTGTCCGTACTAGCTTCTTGCCTGAGACTTCCAGTGATGTGAGAATTATCACTAGTGAGGGTGGAAAGAGGGAGCGAGAACATGCATTGGCTAGGAATATTCTTGTCGGTTATTTAAAGAAAAAATGGTTGAATTGTAAGTTCTGATAATGACAAGAATCTGTAATCTCTCTTCCTCACGATGCTCAGACATCTCTATTGGAAGTAGATTGACATCACTTAAATGTGGATCCTGCGGGTGGGCAATGAATTTTGCCTATCAAGTCCCTTCCTCTTGAAAAGTGTTAAAGAGTACGGAAATGAGCTGAAGAGAACTAATGGCTTATTAAAAATGCTTCAAAAAACAGAGTAACAAATGAAGATGTTTGAAGCATTTTTTCATGCTGTAATGCAACAATAGCAATGGTGGAACCATGAAAGCACAGATTTGATGGTTGACACCTAGGCTAATCAAGTTTGACAGGAGACCAACTTGATCACTTATAAAAACCCTTCAAGCCTTGACTAAGGCATGTTTACATTCTTAAAGCTTAGTGGGAAGAACCAAAATTAATTTGCGTCACAGGGACGGAGAGAGTGGGTTTTTTGCTGGTTTTTTGGTGTGGTTTTTTTTTGGTGGGGGTGGGGTGGGTCGTGGGGGAGGACACTATTACCGATGAGATGCTTGCACAAGGAAAAGTCCCTACAGAGAGAGACATCCATATTTCTACATACGCACTATCAACAAAATTATTTCTATAGAGATCGCGTGATCCAATGTTACACTGTTATGGCCCACAGTACAATACAGGCCACCAACTATATCCTAGTTCCAGAAATATAGGCGCTGTCGCGGGCGAGGCCGGCAGGCTTTGTTGGGGGGACCCCGGGGGGAGGGGGGGCGCCAGCTGAAGACGAGGGTGCCCTCGATGGAGGCATCGAAGCTCGGGGCATGGGACTTACTGTCGTAGTTGTCGTAGATAGTGAAGGTGCGGCCGTAGTAGCAGCCGGGGGGCAAGTCGGCGATGACGTAGCAGTTCTTCTTGCCGAAGGAAAGGTGGAAGTAACGAAGGGCTCCGAGACGGTGGCGGCGGCCCCGCTGGTGAAGAGGTGGTCGGGGAGCCACGTAGTGTTGAAGCAGTCGACCGCCGCAGTCTCTATGTGATAGGAGACATTGCCAGCGCATTAGAGACGGGGAGTTCGCGAAAATGGAGAAATGGGTCGGTCAGTTAATTACAGAGAGAGGGAGAGAGAGGAGGAAGAAGAGAGAGAGCATGCTCTGCTTCCTCTCTGCTCCCGCAATTTTCCCGTAGCTAAACACAAGATGGTCAAGCGATTGTGAGGGCGAAAACGAGCGACGAGAAAGTGCAGACGCAGAGTGGCGGGGGGGGGGGGGGGGAGAGAGAGAGAGAGAGAGAGAGAGAGAGAGAGAGAGAGAGAGAGAGAGAGAGAGAGAGAGAGAGCTAAGACAGGAGCGTTTAGTTAAAAGATTTAGATTTGTGACGGAAATGGCGACTTTCTTCGGAAATTGTGACCCAACTGTTCCATCAAGTTTGTCGTTAGAATCATCAAATAATTTGGGTTTACATTACACCCCAAAAAAGGAAACGCCATTTAAATTTTTAGGAAGAGTAAAAAGAAAAATAAGAGACTGGTTTTTCCTTAGCCCAAAACGAAAAAAAGGGGAAAAAATTCTTTTTAGTTGAAAATGAATTCGGAAAATTAAGAGAAATATGGAGATTGGGAGAAAACCTTGAAATTGAAAGAATTGACCCAGGAAGACTTTCCACTTATTAAGAAAAGGAATCCAATTTCTTTTTCTTTTTCTTTTTCTTTTTCTTTGGTCAGCAATGGGGGCTTCATTCAAGACTCAGATTTGTACCAGAATAGCCATTTGGGTATTAAGAAAAGGAATCCAATTTTTAACATAATAACGACAATGATATTCAAACAAAGAAAAAAGAGTCCAACCAAAGGAAGTTCATTTTTTTGATTGTTTCTGTTGAAAAGGACGGGTGATGGGGGAGCGGAGGAACATGAGATGAGGGTCGACGGTTGAGACGCTCGTAAGCAGGAATTTTCACTTATTCATTGGCATTTGTTAGAGCTACCTTACGAGTTTACTTTAAAAACTACTCTTTCTTTTTTCTTTTCTTTTCTTTCTCGAAAGTCGATAGCTTTTTGTATTATTTTTCAGAATAGAATTGAGGTATTAGTTTCTCTAGCTACGCAAATTTAGAACAGCTAGGATTGAATCCCATCATTAAAATCATTGGACTAATAGTGATTAATCAAATGCTGAGAAATTATAGTTGTCTAATCTCCATGTCATGTCATGGGAAATACTTAGTCAAAAGTGGTTGTCAATACATAGTCACAATAGCACAACAACCCAAACCATCACAAGCATCAACATCATATCAACCCCCCCGTAAACTATGGTATGCTATTTGGCAACTAACTAACCCCCCGAAAATCAGAAACTTTATCTGGAGTCTATGCCAAAATGCAATCCCTACGACAGAAAACTTATTCAGGCAAAAGATGTTACCTAACCCTCTATATCCAATTTGCTGCGAAGCCCCCGAGACGGTCAAACACACCCTATTACTGTGCAAGTGGACAGAACCAGTTTGGTTAGACTCGAGATTGAACATGGTAATCAAATCGGAGAGCATCCAAAGAATAGACAAGTGGCTACCTAGAGCTAGTGGCGAACGTGTTGTGGACCATCTGGAAAGGCAGAAACAGGTTCATCTTTGGTCGCCATCACCCAAGAGCAGAGACAATAATCGAAAATGTGGAGTCGATCAGAGCTATTTCCGACTTCGGCCTCTAGTGGAAGGTAAAAAAGAGAAAAAAAAATCAAATCTTTACCTATGCGTTGGTCTACCCCGAAACATGGTTTCTTGAAAGTGAATGTGGATGGATCTTAGCTTGATGGTGAATCTGAAGGATCGGAGGTCGGCATACGTTGAGATGAAGAAGGAGTCATTTTTGCTGGCTTTGCTTGTTCTGTTCGAGCCCTTTCAGCCATGGAGTGCAAAACCCTTGCCTTGAAGAAGGCGTTATCAGATCTGCTGGAGGATAGAAAGAGTTGCGTGGATGGAAGCAGTTTAACCTCTTTTGAACTGAAGCCAGTGCAAGTACAATCAGATTGCACTCTTCTGCTATCTTGTCTAAATGAGCCCGAGAAAAGCCCATGGGCTATTCGACACTTGATTGAGGATTGCTGAGCAATGATGGGCCTACTTGAAGATGTCCAGGTGCATTTTATCTCTTGGGAAGCCAATAGGGTAGCTGATTGGATCGCCAAGGAACAAAGGAGGAAAATGCTTCCAACTAATTGGCTTGTCAATTTTCTCCAACCACTTTGGGATTTAATCTGCTGCGAATCTTCGTTTTCTAGAGATTGTAATCTTGATTTCGGATGAATGAAATACAACTTTATTTTGACAAAAAAAAAATCTCCATGTCATGTACAGGGAAATCGCGCAAGTACCAGCTATTTCATGTCCGAGACCTCTTGTTTGAAGGTTTTCTCCCTTACTAATGCTGAAAAAAAAAAGCTGTTTTAAAACGAGTAGAATAGAGCACTCACTGAGCGCAATGCAAAGTTTTCCAAACTAGATGGGAAGAGCTAAATTCAAAGGCAAAATAGGGATCAAAAAGGAAAAAAATAATATATGAAAGTCTCGTTCCTTCAATTATATATTTACTCTCAACCAGAGAATAGATTATGTTGAAGACTCATTGGAATTCAAAGAATTGATATATTTTAAGAAAATTAATTATTAAAAAAATTGTTAAGTCAGAGAAAAAAACAAAAAGAAAATTTGATTTTGACAAATTGTATATTTCACGTATATAATTTTGTCCCAGTTCGAAGTAGGTAGGAGTGAGCTCTCACCCGTGACATGCACCAAGGAAAATGCGAAGGATGCACAGAAAAGGACAAACTTTAGTCGTTAAATTACAAACTAATTTAGTTTAGTACGAGACGACCCCATGTGCCAACACATTGATTTTCAGCCATATTGATTTCGAGCGTCTTGGGTGTCTGTCGAGTTCCTTTCGGACCAATTTTGCAACAGCTAAGGTCGGCTAAGAATTTAATGGACAACCCATTACCAAGTAAAAGCCCTCCAACAAATTCGTATCCTCGCCTCGCTAATAAATCACACGGATGCACAATAATGTCCCATCAAGGTCATAATTGGTCGATTGAGTTGATTAGGGAACATCGGATAAGGAAGTTTTGCTGCTTAAATTTTGACTTTTTATTCAATCATTTATTACGTAAAAAATTAAGGGCTAATCTTAGCCCCTAACAAAAATATTTATTATTACATTTAGAATAGATTGCATATTTAAATTGAATTGCATTCTTAGAATAGAATCATGTAGATAATTTGCAAGTTTAATTAAATTCTATAATAATTTAGATTAGATTGCATTCTAAGTAAATTTCTATGTGGCCTGGGAGAATAACAAGGCTTGAAGCGCCTTGGACTCTAGAGTTTTCTTGAGTCCTCTAGAATGTTTTTTTTTTTTGGCGGGTGAAATGGTAAATTTCTATGTTCTAGAGAGTTGTTAGATGGGAAATGCAACCTCGACCGTTAGATCTAGAGTCGATCAATGGTAGTTATTGAGAGAGTTGTTAGATGAGAAATGCAACCTCAACCATTAGATTTGTCATTCAGAGAGATGTTATATGGGAAATTTAACCTCGGCCATTAGATTTAGAATGAATCAACGGCAGTCATTGAGAAACTTCTTATTAAATAGGGGAGCTCTCTCCTTCATTTGTATCATCCAGCACTTAATCCCCTATGAAACACCGTGTCCAGCTCACTTATTCATAGAGTGAAAATATTTTCCATTTTTTGAAATCTCTTCTGATACAAAATTGTGGTGTAATGTTCGTCCCTTGTTCCGATCATGGAACATATGAAATAAATCAAAATTTGTATTTTTGTTCAAGAATGAAATCTTGTGGGAACTCTCACATACAGTTCATCCTTAGGAACCATATCACATCTTGGATATGACGAAATAGGATGAATTGAGACAATATTTTATAAACACGTAATTATCTTGAATATGTTAACTATTTCTTTATTTTTCAGAAACATTTTTTTTCTTCAACAACTTATTCTCTTCCAAGAGTTTCTCTCCAAATACTTTCTCTCTCTACGATCCAGGTGCTGAGCAAATATTGGTGATAGGTATATCTCCTTGTCATTTTACCATATATGTTATAGTTTCTTCAGTCCTAGTGGTAATAAAATCAGCTCAACTAATGGCTTACATTGCATTTTTATCAGGATACTTGAGATGGGATTGCCCTTGGATCTATACAAATGGTATCTTGACCTACGGTGATATGGGATTAGATCCATAAGAATGGCATGTTTACCTGCGGAAATATGGAACTATCAAACATTGTGGATTGGGTTTGGGCTTTGAACGGATGACTCTACTGCCCCTGGATCCGCACGAATGGTATTTGGGCTTTGAACCGATGATTCTATTGCCGCTGGATCTGTACAAATTGTATCTTGACCTGCGGTGATATGAGACCATTACACATTATAATTTGGTTTGGGCTTTGAACGGATAATTCTATTCATTATTGGAATCGACAACATTAGGGATGTCATACTATTCATAAGGTACCCAGGAAGAGCGGACCTATAAGAGCACGCAGGGTAGTAGACCCATGAACCAATATACTCAAATTACTGAAACTTATTATTTGCTTTTCTTGTGGGAGCAAAGTAATGCAACCTTAGAATTGCACACTGCAATTACAGCGGAGTTGTTCCTAGTTATGCAAACATTTCCTTTTGGGTAAGTTTTGAGAAGTTGGTGTTTTCACAATAGTATATACTTCGTCACTAAAATAGTTGTCGACACCTAAATTTTGACCATCCTTTTTAGTCATTAAAATTGCATAAAAAATTAGAGACTAACTCTAGTCTCTAATAAAAATATTTAAATCATTTTAATGTAGTTTTCATATGCATTACTTTAATTTTTTTGCTTGCAACATATTTATCGGATCGGCGATAGATTACTTATTTCCAGGTCTTGAGCTTAATTGAAATATTTAGACTGAGCCCATATGAGCATGTGATTTCAGCCAAGCCCATTGAATACACATATGGCCGAAATTGGCTTCATGAGCCTCAAATTGGAATAATTGATTTATTATTTTACTTGGGTAAATAATTCAAAAAATTGCTTAGGAAATAAAAGCCCCGGACCTACTCTATAAATATAAGACTTGCGCTTCATAGAGGGGGGGCCAATTCATTATCATTCACAGCAGAATTCGAAGGCCACAAGAATTCAATTGACGGCAAGAAGAGAGGGAGAGAGGGAGCTTCTTCTCTTTTGCAGGTTCAACAGGTCTACAAAATAGAGAGAATTTGATAACAGCAAAGGGAGAAAAAAAGACAAAAGCAGACAACACGAACTGCGCGGCCCCACACTTTGAGAATTGAAGATCCCAACCATTAACAAACTCCACGACATTCACTAAAGTCAGACAAATAGATTCTATACGAGCTCCAAAAAGCAAGAAAACCAACAAAAATTAGTCATAACCTATGTAGCACGGGCACCGATACCGACACCGACACGCGATACGACACGACACGACGACACGGCATTTCTCAAAAGTAGAAAATTCTGACACGTCGAGGACACATTATTAAATATATATTTTAAATATAAAAATAATAAACGAAGCCAAAACATGTGTTATATACATTAATTTGAACCGAAGAGGGCAAGTTTCTATTTATGTCAAGTTTGATAAACTCAAGAGCTTTTTTTTGGTCGAAAAGGTCATTTGATTCGTATTATAAAGTAAAAAAGAATATCATATATGCTTCTAAGCATAACAAATTTCAAAGGGCTTGAGGTGGGTTAAAAACCTAGTCATGTGGGAGAATATTATGAAATTGCGCTTTAGCAACTCAATTTGTAATCTTGTTTTGGGTCCGTGCACAATGGGTTAGCCGTAGCTTTTCACTTTTGAAAACAAGTCTGAGCACTCCTTGATCAACGCTTGTATTTCTCATGAGACTATATCTATACCTTGGAGTATTTTGACCAAATAGATACTATCTGACTCCAAATCTATCTCTTCAAGCACTCTGTCTGCAAATTCACGTGAGTTCAAGCACTTCAAAGCATCCGATAGAGCTAGGGTTTCGGCATGAAGGAAAAATCAGACATTCACAGACCTCGCTGCTCCTTCAACCAATAGCCCAGAGGAGTCTCTGTATACCCATGTCACCGCGCCATCAGCTTCTCCCTCCATGAACGCTCCATCGACGTTAATTTTCAGAGCTTCCGAGCGCAATGGAAACCAAGAAGTCTATGAGATCTCCTTATTTTTCCTTCTTTTTTTTTTTTATGGATTTCGAGCTCTATCTAATGAACTTCTCCTTCATTGCACACACTTCCGTGATCACTTCAAAACCGGCAAAGTTCCAAAAGTTTTTTTTTTAATAGTCGTGTCGGACGAGTGTCGGTGTCCGACGCGTGTCCGACACCGACACGCACACCTAAGAGAAGTGTCAGTGCTACATAGGTCATAACTCTCAACTGTAAACTGAAGTTTTGAGCCATCTAAGACATTACCCCTCAAATCTTACCAACTAGAGGACACACCCGCAATACATTATGAATCTTAGTATTTATAGCTACTGTCATGCTGCACAGAACGTTACACTTTTTTATGAGGAATAATTGGTCATTTATCGGATGATGCTATCTTTCAAGCCTATTGACATCTAAATTTTGATTTTCATTTTTAATCATTTATTTTGCATAAAAATCAGAATTTACATTTTAATTCCTAACAAAAAAAATAACTCATCATTCATATTTAATTTTTATCAATCATGTACTACATTTTTATTATTTGGACTGGTGGTGAAAAATGAGCATAAATTGACAAACGGGGAACCCGAGCCAATATGAAATTCGGCCAAGGCACATTGAAAGGGGGGAGGAGCCGAAATTTTTTAGGCTTTAAGGCTTAATTCAGCCCACTCTAATTTAATTAGAAGAAAATACTTTTAATTTAATGATTAATTCATCGATTAAAGCCTAATTTGAGCCCAAAAATGCACGATAAGCCCACATTATATGAGGAATTCGACTAGCCCTATGCATATCAATCATGGCCGAAAATTTGAGTTTTATTTTTGTACAATTTAGGCCCCTCAAGACGTAATTAAAATCAGATTTTTATTTAGGGGTCTATTTCGCGATAATTAGGAAGCTTAGGCACCAAGCTCGCAATGTTTTTGCATATATAAACAAGCTTATGCCTAGGGTTAAAGGGACATCAGCTCTTATTCAAAAAAATCTGAAATACGAGTGAGAATCAAGAAGCAAGGAGTGAGAGGGAGAGCTCTAGTTCACGATGGGGTAAATCCTTCTCAGTGTGACCCTGTTCAACACCAACCTGTTGATTCCCGATGTCGCACCAGCAGCTCCTCCTATTTGAGCCACTTCGGCCCTTCACCAGACATTGCCTCCTCTACCGTTCGGTGCTGCTCCAAACCAGTCGGTTCTCGCCTGCTGGTGTTTCTATTTCAGACCCAACCGCTTGCGGAACGGAAGCCACACAAGCTGATGCCTGGCAGCAGAAACATGTTGATTTCCAACGGATTTGATAATTTTTCAGCGATTAAAGCTTGTGCCAGTGGGATTTTTCTTAGCAGTTTGTGGTGACTTTCTATGTTTGGATACTTGCAGTTTTTGTCCTTACTTTCTTTCTTTTTTTTTCAGATTTTTCTCGGTGAATCCCACTATCATGGCATCCAAACATCCTTGCATGTCCATAGTTGCATAGGACACATTATGTTTGCCTTTAGCCCAGAAGATTCCATAGTGGTGTGCCCCTTCAGCTGTTAAACAAATCCGACTATTTCAATTTTTAGTTGTAGTGTAGAAATTTCAGCCACGATCCCACTGATTGAATAGAGAGCAATCACCGCAAGGTCCAAGAAGTCCTATCTTTGTGGCCGTATCACAAGTTGCTGATCTGCAGGTCCATCCCTCTCGAGCTGGTCCGAAGAGTCGAAGTTTGATCCGCTTGATTTGGTGCAAGTTCAAATTGGAAGGACAATCTTGCGATATTAGGTAAAATCGCATGAATTGATATATCCAACTGAATATTCTAAAAATTACGTTGCTTGATTTAGAATATTGTGATAGTTGATTTACCTAAATTGTAAAATTGCATGTCTAAATTAAATATCTAGCAATATGTCACTTGTTTAAATTGGAAGATTTCATGTTAATTTTTGAAAATCGAAAATCTAGAATATATCTCACAATATATCGTTTGCTTAAATGGAAAGATTGCGATTCATTATGAATATTTTGGAGATCTTATGTAAATCTTGTGATAATCTAAAAATTTGCTTAATATACTCAAGATACCCGAAAATATCTATCATGTAATCAATTAGGAAAATTTCCTATTCCGCAACTGCATATATAAAAAAAAGTCTATCTATCAAACTTTAGATGTGATTATTTTCATAGCGAGCATTTCAAATTTTAGGGATCGAAACTTAATTCGAAAGAAACATCGGTAATTATCTTTTCATTAAAATATTTTCAATTTGAATTTAAATTAAATTTTAAAAAATCGAAAATCACAAAAAAAAATCATAAAAATAAAAAATTCAAGAAAAAAAAATCCTTGGTGATTCATCATTTAATTACATCTCACAAAATCTCAGAAAAAAAATGATGTAGTGTTGACACCTAAATTTTGATTTTCTTTTTTTATTTATTTTGCATAAAAATAAGGGATCAACTTTAATTCCTACCAAAAATAATTAATTCAATTCATACTTAATTTTTTGCATGCATAAACATTTGTATTTTATCGGATTAGCAGTGGAAAATGGAACTAAAATTGACACTCATATTAGGCTCGTACTACAAGTAAATCCAACCAAGACAATTGGGGATGATGACCAAAAATTGCAAGCTGGGTGAGTGAGGCTCTGAGCTCATATTGATTCAGGTTCGGACTGTTATTGCTGAAAGCCTTGAATTCAATCAAATTAGGCCCTAACAAAAACCGAGCCCACAACATTGGTATTTCGGCAAGGAACATGCATAACATAAGTAGACAGAAAAGGGAGGCTATTGAGTTCTAACTCGGTGAAATTCAGCCTATTATAATTAACAATTGGTCTTGGATTAGTATGAGTTAAACAGCCAAAGCCCGTGATGTTAAGCCTAACTAAATACTATATAAGCATGTTGATGCTTCACAAAAAGGGGAGGCCAATTCAGAATTCAATACACGGCACACAAAAATGGAGAGAGGATTTTCCTCGAAGTCTTCGAGGGCCGCGCGCATCATAATACACCGCTAGAATTGGAAGCAAGAGAGTTCAGAGAAAAAGAACGTGCAGAGCAAGAGAAAACTTGAGAGCTACGGCATCTAAAGGTCTCCCCCAAGGTCAAGGCTTTCCTCCAACCGGTGCCATCCACTTGCATCTTCGTGTGCTGATCGCCGTCCGTGCAACACCACCTCCTCCGCTAGTCTTACATGGCAGCCTCGGTTGCTGATCACTGTCCATGCAACACCGCCTCCTCCGACAGTCGCACTTCGCAGCCTCGATGCCCTACGCCACCATCTCTGTCACATCTACACCACTCGTTACAGCTCGCACACCCCACTGTTCAAGGCCGTTTATGTTTTGATTTTACTTGCTGTTTGCAGAACGTTTCCACCGCTGTTTAGGGCTGTTTTGCTTGCTGCAAGGTGTTGAAAAACCTTGCTGTTGGAGGCTTTATTCTGCTGCAAATCTTCGACAAAAAAATCCTCCATTCAGGGTTCACCTCAGCTGCTGCCTAGGTGAGACTAGAGGCTATTCAGGCATGTCTGTGGGCTACTGACTGAGCGATTTTTGGAGCTATTCTTCATACTGTTTTTTCGCCACTACTCAGGGTCCAAAACAGTTCATTTTGGACGTTTTTGCTGCAAATTTTGGGGCGATCTACCTATTGTTTTACGGGCGATTTCCTATTCTGTTTAGTGCTATGAGTTGGTGCTTCAAATTGAGTCCATGGGAGCTTCCAAATTCATGTAAACCTAACCCATCTATGCACGTGCATACAACCAATCATCCAGCTCGGTTACTTCGTCCGCAAGGATCTTCGAAGTTCAAATTTGGCAATTAGCTTTTGTCAAATTATGTAAGAATCCTTATCCTTGAATTACATCTTTTTGAATTTTGTTTCTTAATTTGATTGATTGCATATCCATTGTGAATATTTTGCATATCTTTAGATGTTGTCAATAAGCCTTGTTTGAATTGAAGATATCTTTCTAAAATTGGAATTATCCAAAATATTTTCAAAAATATCGAAAGATAATTCCTTAATTTGAAAAGATATGATCCTTGGTGGATAGGGCAATCTTGCCCTTTATAATTTTTTTCAAATCTTATGCTTGGTGGAAATTTCATTTTATTTTTATACTATAGTTGCATGTTTCAATTCAAATAATTTTTTAATCTACTTTGAATATAGTATATGCTCCCCTGTGCTTTTGTCCCTCGGATAATGTGCATTATAGATGGCCATCTGACTTCACCCTCGACGTATGACGTCATCTGCACAAATGAAATTGTCTATCTCATCCCATAACTTCGGAACTAGACCGATAAATTTCATTTAAATTCACTATCCGACCACACCCCTGAAGTACATGTGACATTCTGAAATTCGACCATTTTTCGGAATTTGAATATAGAATGGTTATTTCATAGAGGCGATATAAATGGATCTCACTCGAAACTGATCACTTCGGGATAACTAACCAGAAGGGAAAGGCTAGCTAGGAATATAAGCACGTGGACCAAATGGTCGATACGCCTGACTCCTAAAAGCCACCCGTTAGTTTGAGAATTTATTTAAAGTTGCCATCTTATGAATGAGGCCGCGAATTGAGTTTCAAAACAGGACAAGCGACTCTCATGAGTGTCACAGTTGTGAATTTGGATATTGCCTCGAAAGGCGAAAAACAGGCAGATGGATCTCGGAATGCCCAGTGAAAAAGGGAAAAATTAGAAATTCCTATCTTGCCCCTGATTTGAGCTAGAATCTATGGCATGAGGGTAAGAATATTTTTAGAGAGGATAGAAAAATTTTACGACGAAATCCGGAGTTATTTTCCGATCGCGATTGAGCCAAATCAGCACCGATTGGGTCCCACCCGGTCCTGAAATTTCACGAATTTCGAGAAATGTCTCGTCGGTCATCTTTTGACTAATTTGACCAGTTTTGACCGAAAATAATTGAGGCCCAAGCTTTATCAGTCCAAATTTCACTGATAGTTCAAAAATTAGTCAATTCGTTCAGCTTTATGTCGCTTTCAGTGAATAGTGATTTTCAATAATTATCCTTAGGATATTTTTTTGGTCAAAGCACTCTCTCTCTCCTCCATAATTTCCAGAACACTCTCTCTCCTCTCTCTCCTCTCTCTCTCTCTAAATTCGGATCTCTCTCTACTCGCGGTCCAGTTTCTGTTGCCAACTTCAACTAGTCGCCGATAGAAATCCGACCGTTGGATCATCGCAATTTTTGGGTATGTTGTAGTTCAATGTCTTGTGGTTCTTTTTCAACTTGAATCACTTCGATCCGAGATCGTTTGGCTTTTCGAATCTGCTTTGACATTTCAGTCGACGGATCTGTCTTTGATTTCCAGATTTTGGATTTTGGTTCTTGTTGATATATATCAACCCCAGCTGTCCCTAGAACCCATATTCATGTCATAATCTTGTTTTCCAGCTCGATTTGGTCTTGTTTTAGCCCTTGAACAGCCCCGGTTCAAACTAAATCCGTCGGGATCCGCCGTCATCGTTGTTGCCGCCGGTCATCCCCGTACCCTCAGCCATGTTTTGACTTCGTTTAGGTAAGTTCAACCTCTAGACTTCGCTCATGATGTTAGACTTGCCATGGATTAGCTCTAGAGACCGATTCGTGGTAAATTGGTTTAGGAAAATTGGCCGTAATCGGCGTATTTGATGGAAATCAATTTCTGTGGACTGTGAATGGGCTGTGGAGTGATGAAATGTTGCTGTCCATGCTTGAATAATGCTGTTGGTGGTGGTTGGTGTGGTTCCCGCGAGGTTCGGGTACCGAAAAATGAATTTTCGGGATATTTAGAGCGAAAACGGGCTAAATAGTATTTTGAAATTACTGTTCACGACCATCCAAACACTGTTCACGTGCTGCCCAATTTGTTTTTGATTTGAAAGTGACAAGTTTTGTGGGTCCCATGTGGTTCGAGTACCGAAAAATGGGTTTATGAAGCATTTTATGCAAAACTGGGCCCAAGCAACATTTTATATTACTATTTCAAATTTTTGGGGGCCCGTGTTTGTATTCAAAATAATATTTGAGGATATTCCACAAATACTTGAAAATAATTATTTGAACATTTTGGGTCCCACGTGAGAAATTGGGCATTTTTAATGAAATTGGGCACGTGAAAGAGATTGATTGATTTGGCCATTTTGTTGGCCATGTGAATTAAAATATTTGGGCACGTGTTTTAAGTTATGGCCTAACGTATTTGGCTAAAGTTTTTACCCAATTGAAATTGGCATCGTTTCATATGCTCGATTGAATATTTGGACTCGCATTTAAAATGTGGCCTAACGTACTTGGCCGATGATTTCTGTCCAAATGAATTTAAAGGGATTTTACTGCATGAGAGGCGAATGCGACGGTTTTCGCATGTCTGATTGCACATCATTGTGACTTGGCGTAAAATGTAACCATTGGCGTAAAATGTAGCCACGGAGGCGTAAAACGTAGCCTCAGAGGCGGAAAACGTAGCCTCGTGCGCCCTGATGCGTTTGACGCGGGGTAGCTGGAGTGATAAGGTGCCAACCTGAGGCGTCCCACACGCGGGTTGAGGCACGGACCTGATGCGTCCCCGACGCGGGTCGAACCTGATGCGCCTATATGACGCGGGTCAAATTGGCTGTTAAGCCGAGGCTCATGATTGAGCATGCATGCATGAGTGATTGCTATAATTGTCCTAGATTGGACGTGGTTTCAAATTGAAAGTTTAGTTGCTATTATTGAGCCTTTAACTTATTGTGTTATCTGGATTTTGTGTGGTACCCGATTGGACCTGTTATAAATGTTTTATATGCTTGGCCAATTTGTGACGACTTTTCTAAATTGAACGAATTTTGGTGATGGAATTTGGCCCAGTGATTTTGAGTGCTTGAGTTGGGACCTAAGAGTTTGGTCTGGGTTTGTTTGGTGTCTTGAGGAGGGGACTAGGGGTTAGCTTGCTGAGATTTGTTCTCATAGGTGATTGTCCTTATTTTTCAGACCCTCGACCCCCGCAATGAGTGAAATACTGATAAGGCAAGAGACCCCGAAGGAAATCAAGACTGCGACTCAGTCATTTTTGGAACCAGAGGGAGGGACGTACATAAGATACAAGAGTACCATATGAATAGAGGTGGAAAGAAGGCAGTGGTAACTCCACATGTATATAGCCTGGATGTATGGAGTAGGTTAACTGAAGTTTTGATGTAAAGACAATGTCGTCCTTTTGGTTGTAAGTGAACATTGTATATGAGATGTAATATAAGGCTTAGCTTGCCACAAAGATTTAATGTCTCTCTCTATCTATCCCATTTTGTATATGTGATTGAAGGAGCTCGTTTCCGTTGCCTAAGGAACTCTGAGGTCGTTTGGTTACGACGAGTTTCCTAGGCTGTCGTTTTCTTGAACCATTCGACCGTACAAGTATGACAGGGATGTCGCGTGGCTCGTGGGCTCGGGGCGTGACAGTACAACATGAATAAATTCCCTTCCAACCCTAAATTTTGTGTACAAAGCGAATTCATTGGAAAATTCGGATATTAAGGTGTAAGATACTCAAGGTTTATTATATTTTTATTTGAATATTATTTTTTAAAGAAAAAATCACAAAAAGAACATCAAATCATTGTTAAAAATGGAATTAATGTCAAGATACTTTTTAATATAAAATTAGAATTTGAGTGATCAATTTCTTAATTTATATTAATTGTTATCAACATTTAGACCATCTTTTATTTTTCCTTTTATTTAATTCAAAAATACCAAAAAATTTGATTCATGTGCATTTCATATAGGGTAGATCATGCATAATTCATGTCATCATGTCATGCATATTTACCATGTCATTATATATTATTCATACATATTACATTTTCATGTCATTTAGAACGTAGTCTTGCTTTTGCTAATTCAATTTACATGTCATTTAGTCTAGAATAAATCTCAATTTTCTCATGTCATAGTGGTGCATCATTGCGCGTCATTTTTGCTATGTCACGTAGTTTAATTAAATCATGTCGCATGTCATATAAGTTAGATTTCATATTGCATGTCATCTAAAATAGGATTCATATTTTATGTGCATCAAAATTCAATTTCTCAAGCGTCATCATGCATGTCATATAGTTTAGAATGTTTTTCATAACATAACATAAGTAGACTTTGCATTTAGGTCATATTTGCATTCATGTAGTCGTATTCATGCATTTGCACAGCATTCATTTAATCAAAGAAAATCCCAAAAAATAAATTGCACATGGATTTTCAAATTGAATCAATTGAATTTGCCAGTTCAAGAAATCTTCGAAAGAATGGAACCAAAAGGGTGTTTAAGGAGTTTTTAGATAGATTTGTCATTGTATTCATAGATGATATTCTGATGTACTCGAAGAGTCCAAAGGATCATGAGCAACATTTGAGGGTAGTTTTGAAGACCCTTAGGGCACACTAATTGTATGCTAAATTTAGTAAATGTGAGTTTTGGCTAGCTCATGTGGCATTCTTAGGCCATGTGGTTTTTGATGAAGGAATTGCAGTGAATTCATCAAAAATCGAAGCGGTCATGGATTGGCCGAGACTTACGACAAAGTTCAAAACTTCTTGGGTTTGGCAGGCTACTACAAACGTTTTGTGGAAAGATTCTCTACGTTACCTATGCCTTTGACGTGCTTGTTGAAGAAAAATGAGAAGTTTGAATGAGTAGACAAGTATGAGCATAGTTTTCAAGAGCTTAAGTGCAGGCTAACTACGGTTCCTATTTTGACGATCCCGTCTGGCCCAGGAGGTTTTGGGATCTATAATGATGTGTTGTTCAAGGGTTTGGGTTGTGTCTTGATGCAACATGGGAGAGTCGTAGTGTATGCATCTCGCTAGTTGATACTCCATGAGTTGAATTGCCGATGCATGATTTGGAATTGGGCGTGATCGTTTTTGCTTTAAAGATCTAGAGATACTATCTAGTTGGAGAAAAGTTTCAGGTATACACCGATCGCTAGAGCCTCAAGTATCTATTCTCTTAAAAGAAATTGAACATAAGGCAGCGATGTTGGATGGAACTTCTTAAGGATTATGATTGTGAAATTTTGTACCATTCGGGTAAGGCAAATAAGGTCGTAAATGCTTTGAGTAGGAAGTCAGTAATAGCTCGGATGATGCTTCAAGAGTGGTTTCTTTTGGAGGAGGTGTGAGAGTCAGATTTTAATTTGGAAAGTGAGACGTCTATTGAGTTTTGTGGCTACGTTGAGGATTGAGCCAGAAGTGCAAGCTAGGGTTAAGACCTTGTAATTGACGGACCCTGTGATTCAAAAGATCCTACAAGAGGACTCAGCCAAGAGGAGAACCGACCTTCATCCCTAACGATGATGGTCTAAGAGAAGAAATTTTTGTCGGGAGCATACCATAGCAATTATAGTATTCATCTAGGTAACACGAAAATGTATTAGAATTTGAAGTAGTACTATTGGTGTAATGGGATGAAAGCAAATATAGCCAAGCATGTAACTAAGTGTTTGATGTGTTAGCAAGTCAAGGCGTAGCACTGTAAGCCCAGAGGATTGCTGTAGCTATTGGAGATCCCTAAATGGAAGTGGGAACATATCACAATGGACTTCGTGATGGGATTGCGAAGGAGTCAGAAAAGACACGATTCAATCTAGGTCGTGGTCGACAGATTGACGAAGTCAACGCATTTTATCCTAGTGAAAAAGGACTTTGTTTTGGATAGACATGCCGAACTCTATGTGAGGCACGTTTTGAGACTTCATGGGGTGCCAGTGACGATTACTTTAGATCATGATCTTAAGTTCATTACTACGTTTTGGAAAAGCTTGCAGATCGCATTGAGAACAAAGCTACAATTTAGTATGGCCTATCATCTGCAGACGGATGATCAATCTAAGAGGACAATTCAGACGCTCGAGGACATATTGTGAGCCTGTGTTCTGGACTTTAAGGGTAGCTGAAAAAAGCAGTTGCATGTGGTTGAGTTTGCTGACAACAATAGCTACCGATAGAGTATCAAAATGGCACCGTTTGAAATACTTTATGATAAAACTTGCAAAACACCCTTACGTTGAGATGAAGTGGGCGAAAGGAAGATTACCGGTCCTGAGTTGGTACAGTAGTCGGTGGAAGCTATCAAGATTATTAGAGATAAAACTCATGATGGCACAAACTCGTTAGAAAAGTTACGCCAACAGAAGGCATAGACCTCTAGAATTCTAAATAGGCAATCATATGTTCCTGAAGGTGTCACCTATGAGAGAAACGTTACGTTTTAGCAAAAAGGGAAAGTTGAACATGAGATATGTAGAGCCGTTTGAGATTCTCGAGCAAATCAAAACTTTAGCATATCGCTTTATGTTGCCGCCGAAACTTGCACATAATGTCTTCCATGTATCAATATTGAGGAAATATGAGCCTAACCCAGCCCGTGTGTTGAGTTTTGAAAAGATCAAATTGGATAAATAGGCATTGTATGTGGAGCGCCTAGTGAGGATCATAGACTGGAAGGAGCAAGTACTTTTGCACAAGACGATCCATTCGATCAAAGTGGTTTGGTAACACCATGGAACAAAAGAAGCGACGTGGAAAAGTGAGGAGGTTATAAAGGATCTGTATCCTTTTCTTTTTGAAAGGTTATAATAGTAGTTTAACTTCTAGGACGAAATTTTTTAAGGTAGAGAGAGTTATGGCGTCCCGAAATTTTAAGGTCTTCAAAATAAATAAAATTGGATTTCTGTGGACAATGAACAAATTTTGGATGTGAATTTTAATTAGTTTGAAGTGCCAATCAGAAGTTTTATTCCGTTTAATCGCATCTTAGGACTTTTCCGTTCGCACTGGAACCTAGCCCTGACCAAATCCTTATTGTGAGATTTTTAAAAATGCCCTCATTTATTGTGCTAAATATCCACCCTATCCTAAAACTACATAATTACCTTTTTAGCCCTCGAATTTATGCACATTAAGACAGAAATTTTAAAATTGATTTGACTTATCCCCTTATCAAATCTGCCATGCGCCCCTTTTTCCCTACCTCTTTCTCTCTCTCTCTCTCTCTCTCTCTCTCTCTCTCTCTCTTCTCTTGGCTACTGTGCGCCTTTCCCCCACCAACTCTGTCAATTCCCCCCTTCTTTCTTCTTTTTCTTTTGTCATTTCACCGCTTTTTACTGTAGCTTCGTAGACTTCTTCCCCTCCCATTTTTTTACTGCTTCTTGGCTTATTTTTCTTCTTCTATTGGTTCCTCTCGACACTAGCCACTTCGCCCGCCACTCTGCCAGCTGCTTTGCTGTCCAGCCGTCACGTGCCACCCTCCTGCATTGCATCGCGCCGCCACTCCTCCCCTCAGCTCGTCGTTGCCGCCACCCCTCTTCCCCCCTTCTTTGCGTTTTCTTCTCCTTCGCGTCACCGTCACCACCACCCAGCCCAACCTCCGCCACCACCCTGCAGCTCTAGTTGCTGCCGTCGCGAGTCCTACGAGCACGCCGTCGCAACCCCTAGCCACAGGCTTGAGCTTGTCCCGTTATGTTACCCTAGAGCCGCGATGGAGACTTCCTATTTCTCTATTTCCTCTACTCACCCTGACGACCCCCACCTCTCAGCCAAACCCAATAGCTATTCGCCTCTGCTCATCACCGTCCGACTAACGTTGAAGGCCCGCGCTGCTCATCGAAGCTTCGCCATCAATCGCAGACACCAGACAACTTCCTACACCCCTAATCCACCCTTTGTTAAGCCTCCTTTCAGCTCGTCACGCTCTATCTAGCCGTCTAGTGTCGTTCACGTTATTGCCACTATTTGTCGAAGCCCACCACCCCTCGCCGGAGCTTGTCACCTATGTTCACCACTGCTCATGTTCGTCCATCGTTGCCGACGTCTTTGTAAGTTAGCCTGTAATTCTCGGTTAGAACATTAATTACTTTTAGGAATTAGTTAATTAGTTAAATTAGTTGTTTAGGTAGACTAATTATGGTCGATAAAGCTAGAGACCAGATTTAGGTTAAATGGCCATAATTAAATAAGTTAGATTGAGTAGCAAGGTAGGCTGTAGCTAATTGACGATTAGATAGCTTGATTGACTGCAATTGTTTGATCGCAAGCCAATCGTATGGTTTATGCTAGTTATATAGTTTTTCTTGGTAGTTCCATACTGTGCTAGTCATACGAATCTTATGGACTATTGAACGTTATCTCCGGGAGTAAGGGACGATATCTGGTCATGCTAGTAGACATTACCAATCTTAGTGTTTCATCACACTAGTGATGTGCGATTGGGCTCGCGGCCATTAATAATTCAAATGCGAGGGGAACTTGGTGTTTGTCGACCATGGTAGAATTTCTAGTTGTTCATCTGGATCGTGCGATTTTTATTTCAATCGAGTTTTGCTTATGCATAATTCGAGGAATGATAAGCTTACGTGTGATTGGCTCCATGCTTTTACTATGTCATGTTGTATAGGTCGCTTGAGCGAATTAATGCCCTAATCGAGTTTAGGCGCTGACTCATTGGGATTTGTTTCTCACCCCATCGTGGTTACCATTTTCAGGTTCCAAGTAATGGAGAGGCACATCAGATTTAGAATCCCTACTGATTATTGACACTTGATTTTTAATCACCTTTTCTCTTTTAAAATTAATGAAAAATCATAAAAATCATAAAATTAAAAAATCAACTTTGGGGATCTTGGCCAAGCCTAGGAAACCATCTTTGAACAAAAAATGATTTTTCATATTTTTAGTATCTTTCAGCACTTTTTATTTTCAAAAATTCATAGAAAATCAAGAAAAAATGAGAAAATTAAAAAATCAATTTTGGAAGCCTTGGCCAAGTCTAAGGAATCAATTTTGAATAAAAAGTGATTTTTTCATATTTTTCGTATTTTTTTAATATTTTTTTAAAAAAATAAAAAATACTTAAAAATTCGGAAAAAATAACATTTAAGGCCACAAAAATACACAAAAATAGGCAATACTTTTATTTTAATTCCCTTTTCATGTTGGCCATCACAAATTCAAAAAATACAATTCGGGGTCATATGTTCCTTCATGAGCGTAATCTCGAATCGACCCTAAAATAATCCAATTCAAATCATTTTATTTTTATTTTTCACTTTTAGAAGTTGTGACATTATCCTCTAATAGTCTGAATTTTCATCTTAGCCCAATGTATCCAGAATGACTCAATTTTGTAAAAGGACCTTAGTTGAATTTTGTATTAAAATCTTACGGACTAGATTGTAAATACCTAACACTTGAGGGATTATTTTGTAAATAACTAAAAGAAGAGCTTGTGGAGAAATTAGAATAGAGAAGGGAAGATGGAGAAGAATAGATGGAGAAAATAAGATGAGAATAGAGAAGGGAAGATGGAAATGAAGAAGAGCTAGTAGAGAAATTAAAATGGGAGATAGATATGAAGAATGGAAGATAAAGATGAAGAAGAGTTAGTGGAGAAATTACAATGTGAGATAGAGATGGAGAAGGGAAGATGAAGAAGAAGAAGAGTTAGTGGAAAAATTAAAATGGAAGATAGAGTTAGTGGAGAAATTAGAATGGGAGATAAATGAGTGAGCTATAAAAAGAGGAAGAAGAGAGCTTGGAGGGAAGAGAATTTTTGGAGAGAAAATTTGAAATGTTTGAGAGGGTTTTGGGAGATTGAAGAAAAATTAGAGAGAGAAAAAAGAGAGAGAGAATCCTTTTTCCAAAAGAGAGTCTTGAAGATAGTGAGAGTTTAAATCTAGGTATTACCATCACTAATTTCTCTACTGATCAATACAAGTCACGAGTTCATCTCCATCGTTCGAGCCGCAATCTTGATCCATAATGTGACACGAGGTTTGAATTCGGCAATTCAATCAGTTAAATCAGGTAACAATCCTAACCATTAAAATCTTCGAGAATTTCGTTACCCAAATGAATTGATTTAAATTACGATTATGTCATGTCGTACTCGTATGTCTCCATATCCATATGTCGCATTTGTACTACAATTTTTTGCATAACAAATTCAAACCCCAAAATGGGAAGGTTGACCTACCCATTGGAGGTTCTGTATATATTGTCTTTACTTTTTGTAATTTAATTCCTGCACTATCAAACCCCAGAATAGGTAGGCCGAGCTAAGGCCGAGCCTCTCGTTCGAGGTTCTGTATATACTGCCTTTACTTTCTGCAATTTAATTCCTACACTATCAAATCCCAGAATGGATAGGCCGATGTTGACAACAGATTTTTAATAATCTTTTCTCTTTTAAAATTAATAAAAAAATTCATAAAAATTCATAAAATTAAAAAATCAACTTTGGTGACCTTAGCAAAGCCTAGGGAACCAATTTTGACCAAAAAATAATTTTTCATATTTTCAGTATTTTTCGGTATTTTTTATTTTTGAAAATTAATAGAAAATTCATAAAAATTCATAAAATTAAAAAAATCAACATTAGGGACCTTGTCCAAGCCTAGAGAATCAATTTTGAACAAAAATTATTTTTCATATTTTTTGTATTTTTTTTATATATTTTAGAAATTAGGAAAATATTTAATAAATAATAGCATTTGAGGCCACAAAAATACAAAAAAATAGTCAATATTTTTTTTAAATCTCTTTTCATGTTGGCCATCGTAAATTTAAAAAATCCAATTCGGGGTCGTGTATTCTTTCACAAGCATAATCTCGAATCGGGCCTAAAAAATTCAATTTGAGTCAATTTATTTTTATTTTTTACTTTTAGAAGTTGTGACATTGTTCTCTAATATTCTAAATTTTCATCTTGACCCAATTATACCCAGAATGACTTAATTTTGCAAAAGAGCTTTAATTAAATTTTGCATTATTTTCAGCAGCAAGAAATGAAGTTAAATTTGATATGCGGTGAATTTCGACTAAGTATAGGGGAGGTGTGTCGAAAATTGTGAGGAGATTTGGATTTAAAGAAATATTTTTTCAGGGACTGAATTGCAAATACCTAACTCTTGAGGGATTATTTTGCAAATAACAAAAAGAAGAGTTAGTGGAGAAATTAGAATAGAGAAGGGATGATGGAGAAGAGAAGAAAAGATGGAGAAGAATGGATGGAGGAAATAAGATAAGAATAGAGAAGGGAAGATGGAGATGAAGAAGAGTTAATGGAGAAATTAGAATGAGAGATAAATATGGAAAAGGGAAGATGAAGATGAAGAAGAGTTAGTGGAGAGATTAGAATGTGAGATAGAGATGGAGAATGGAAGATGAAAATGAAAAAGAGTTAGTGGAGAAATTAGAATGGGAGATAGAGTTAGTGAAAAAATTAGAATGGAAGATAGATGAGTGGGTTATAAAAGGAGGAAGAAGTGAGCTTGAGAGGGGAGATTTTTTGGAGAGGAAATTTTGGATGTTTGAGAGGGTTTTGGGATATTAAAGAAAAATTTAAGAGAAAAAAAATACCAAAAAGAGAGAGAGAATTTTAAAGATGATGGGAGTTTAAAGCTAGGGGGTTATCATCACCAATTTCTTCATCGATCAATATAAATCAAGATTTCATCCCCGTCGTTCGAGCCGCAATCTTAATCCACAAGGTGATACGAGGTTCGAATTCGGCCATCAAATCCGTCAAATGAGGTGACGATCCTAGCCATTAAAATCTTTAAGAATTTCGTTACCCAAATGGATTGATTTAAATCTCGATTATATCATGTCGTACTCATATGTCTCCATATCCACATGTCTCATTCGTACTATAATTTTCTGTAATTTAATTCTTGCACCATCAAACCCCAGAATGGGAAGGCCGACTTACCCACTGGTGGTCCTTTATTTCTGCAATTTAATTTTTTGTAATTTAATTTCCGTACCATCAAACCCCACGATGGGTAGGCTAAACCAAGGCCAAGTCCCCCGTTGGAGGTCCTTTATTTCCTGCAATTTAATTTAAGTACCATCAAACCCCACAATGGGTAGGCCGAGGCAAGGCCGAGTCCCCTGTTGGAGGTTTTTTATTTAATGTAATTTAATTTCCTGTAATTTAATTTCAGTGCCATCAAACCCCACGATGGGTAGGCCAAACCAAGGCCGAGTCCCCCCGTTGGAGGTCCTTTATTTAATGCAATTTACTTTCCTGCAATTTAATTTCAGTACCATTAAACCCCACGATGGGCAGGCCGAATCAAGGCCGAGTCTCCCATCGGAGGTCCTTTATTTAATGCAATTTAATTTACTGAAATTTAATTTCAGTACCATTAAACCCCACGATGGGTAGGCCGAATCAAGGCCGAGTCCCCCGTTGGAGGTCCTTTATTTAATGCAATTTAATTTCCTGTAATTTAATTTCAGTACCATCAAACCCCACGATGGGTAGGCCGAGTCAAGGCCGAGTCCCCCATTGGAGGTCCTTTATTTATTGCAATTTAATTTTCTGCAATTTAATTGCTGTACCATTAAACCCCAAAATTAGAAGGCCGAGCCACATACTGGAAGTTGCAACACTGCACAGAAATTGTTAGTTCACGGCCTCTTGCGGTTTCAGGGAATTTTAATGATTTGAAAATACCAAAAAATGTCATTCATATGCATTCCATCTAAAAAGTGAAAATACAAAAAAAGAGGTCACCTCACTGGAACCTTAGAAATAAACCAAGTCTGAGTTGCCAAATTAAAATAATCATGAAATTAAGGTACCGAAAAAGCATTAGTTTTAATTAACTAGTGTAACCAAGTCCCCGAACTCAGAATCTCTGGTTCATAGAAGTAATTTAATTCTCCCGTTAATTTACTTAGGTTTCTAATCGACCTACCAAAAATGATTAGTGGCGACTCGAAACTCTAAAATCATTTGAACAAAAAACCAAAGTTGCTATTCGGTAGGACTTGGGAGGGTCCGTATTGGGTTAATTAATTTAATCAACCTGATAATCCGTTAACCTGAAAATTTTTCCACCAAAAGAAAAATTTTTAGGGTCGCGACAGACTGGCGACTCCGATGGGGATTTGTTCTTAATTTTTGAAAAAACTTAAGAACCTAGTGGACTTAGGTCTAAAAAATTTCATAAAAATTCATTTGATTTGGCAATTGCTTGGAACTCATTCTATAGGTGTTAAATGGTTTTATAGATGGGAGTTATAAGGGGTGGAGTGTTTGTGACTAACCCTTTGTTTTGCAGGCTTGGTGTGTGAAAATTGTGGTTTGATTTTGCACATTTTTGAAGCAGTGTTTGCATTTAATTGTTGTGCATGATTAATTACTTTAGCACTACATCACACACGTCCCGTGGCCGGACCTGGGGTACTAGTTTTAGGATGGTATTGTAATTTGGTTCTAGTGTTCGGCGTGAGATTACGTCGAAAGTTAGTCAAGATTTAATCCCGAACCTCTTTTCAAAAATGAGTTTTAAAAGTTAGGCCTTAGGCTTGGTAAGATTACTAA
Organism: Psidium guajava; assembly: GCA_016432845.1. Taxonomy (NCBI): domain Eukaryota; kingdom Viridiplantae; phylum Streptophyta; class Magnoliopsida; order Myrtales; family Myrtaceae; genus Psidium; species Psidium guajava. The sequence continues at coordinate 17,943,521 of CM028225.1, forward strand.
AGCGATGGTTTTAATTTTTAGCTCGAGCAGCCGAAGTGGAAAGGCCCGGCTAATCCTGATTACGTCGTGGGATCACGGCTAATCTTGATTATGTGCGCGAGATTGTCGCCTTGCCGTAAGTCTTCCACTTCAATTTGTGAGCCTTTAGAGTAGATAGGCTATGATTTAAACTCACGATTCATGTGCATGTCTATGTGATTTGCATTTTTTCAAGGTGAAGTAAGTTCTCTAACTCTATCTTGCAATTATTTTCGATCGGTCCTTGCTAGGTTTTAGTCAAATTTTAAACTTAACATCGTGATCATTTTTTCAAAAGAAAATAAAAATCAAATTGATGTCCCATTTCTGAAAAAATGAATGCGAAAAATCCCTTCAGAGAATTTTGTTGAATAATAAAGGATTTTGTCACGTCTTTCCTGCTTCAATAGAATAAAGATTTTCTTGACAAATTTACCCCTGAAAATTCATTCTTATAAAAGAAGAAAATTCCTTCGAAAAATTTGATAAACGTCAAGAGATTTTATCACATTTTTCAAGTTATAAAAATCTGCAAGAAAATTTTTTCTGGGAAATTTGTCCATATCTTCCTAAGAAAATTTTGTCTGATTTCACCACAAAAATTGAAAAACAAAATTGGACTAATCTAGGGGTCATGGATCGACCTCTTGGATCACATACTCATTATTCCCCTTTATTTTTACAGGGAATCACAGGTACCTCGAGCGGAAGTAAAATAGGGCTCAGCAATACACCAGAGATAATTTTCGGCAATACGAAAAGACGAAAAATTGCTGATCTCTTAATCCTAAAAAATATATATATGTATATATACTCCCGAAAACGGAATCGCGTCAATCAGTGAGCACGTATAGACTATGTATTTTAATATGAAGAGGATGTATTTGTCAGGCATGGGGGCATTTTAATGTATTGGAGGGGTTGCCTGTATTTTTGTTGAAAAAAAAAAGCATAGATTGTATAATCATAATGCAAGAAGCATGCCCGTGACGCCTTCTCGGTTAAATTAGTTAAAGCATTTCATGAAGGACCGGAGCGTTATTATTGAGTATGGCCCATAGGCATTTCTCCCAATGCTACAGGTGACCGACACATACAAGTGGAAGCCGAAAGAGACAAGCATGAATGGAGTGGGGCATGCAACAGGTGGTCTGATTATTTATTGGCGCACTGATCGAGTTATTGCAGCTTTATTGATCGCAATCTTAAGACGGATAGTGAAGACCACCGCCGAAGGCTTCCCTAGTGTTCTTGATATCATCATCTACCGCAACCAGCGAGAGCATCATGAAGAACGTTAAGCCTCAACACCTTCAGCACCTTAAATCGCTCTACAGATGAAGATGGTAAGAAAATTAAAGCATAAACGTGCGAAACTTTTCCTTCATTCTATTCATCGACAAGCTTTACAATAGTCGATGAGGTGGGAAAGTAAAGCCAAATTGACCCCTAATAAGCATCACGAAAGAGTTTAACTGACTCTCCATAAAGTTGATGCTCTGCCTACACTGAACGATCAAGGATTCGAGATCTGAAAGCTTGAAGAATAGACGGATACATTTCTCCTTGTGCTTGGCTGCGTTAACCTCATGATGTTTGACGGCGAATTTCAGATTATCGATATGGTCTCTCTCGAAAGCTATATCCGCCGTTAGATCATCAAACCTCTCTTCCAGCCACTCACATCTAAATTTCATCGCGATATCGCTCGGGTCATGCTCAAAGTAAGTCTGATTCAAAGCTAGGCGTTCCACTAGCTTCTCTCTCTCGTGAACCATCAGCGAGACCCGCTCATCGGCAGACTTGACGGCCTTCTTGTATCGAGCAACCGAGCGTTCTGTAAACTCCAAGCATTCAGATCGATCCTGGTAGCGGGCCTTCACGATGCAGGCTAAGGTGACCGTCTCCTGGGTGTTTCGACAAGCCTCCAGAAAATTGATGAAGACGTGTGGGAACGCCCTGTATTCTCTCTCCAAGTTGTTGCCTTCGACCGAAGAAGCATTTATCTCCCTAAATAAACCGAGAATCTCAGCTTCGACACTCGGATGATGGGCTATGTAAATATAGCCTCGACCAAGAAGATGGTAAAGTCTCTCCCATCTAAACATAACTTCAGTCGGGAAGATCTGCGTGGGAAGACTAGCCATTATCGTTAAAGAGATAGAGGAGAAAATTAAGGCCAACGAGCAGAATACGAAAGATGAAAGGAGAAAAGTGAAGCAGACAATTAGAATGCGAAGATGATAATCTACTTCGAGTTAAATATTGATTTCACAGGGGTAGTTTCCATTAGTCAAATTTCCCTATTTGCCATTCGCTGTCGATATCACCTCCGTTGGCTAGAATCCGCTACTCATCTGCAATCTCGAGCCAAGAAAATCCAACATCTTCGCAAAAAGATGATACCGCCACTTTGAAAAGAGGGAAGAAAAAGACGAGTCGAGTAGGAGACAAAGAAATTTTCGGCAGAAAAGAAGATAGGATTCGTCTTTATGGGAGGACTCGCCAGCAAATCGACGGTTGAGATGATTACAGGGGCCCTCTACCACGAAAAGATGGAAGAAAACGAGCCGAGTGAGAGATACGAGAAAGATTGAACTCTCGGGAGAAGCTATACAGTTTTCTAAACCCACGCCCGAATTTTAAAAGGAGACATTCTCCCGATAATATTCGACTATGCCCTGAAAAGAGTTTCAAAGACGATCGCTCAGAAAAACCTAGAGAGAGTGAAAATACCAAAAGAGGTAGCAAACCTTGAGAAATCATTAACCAAATCGAAGATGTCTCAACCCAATACACTTGAGAGCTATCGTTACTTGCTAAATATGGGAGAGGAAGAGTTTGAGGCAATGTTTGAGATTCAGACCATGGAGCCTGGCCCTTCCGCCGACGACGTCCAAGATCTTGGTGAAAATAAGGACCATAGCAATAAAGGTCAAAGGAAGCGTTACTGTCGCCATACTGAGGAGCAAATACAAAGGCTTGAAGATTTCTTCAGGACGTGCCTTATGCCAGATGGCAAACAAAGGATGAAACTGAGCCAAGAGCTAGGACTGGAACTTTCGCAAGTCAAGTTCTGATTTCAAAATAGGCGAACTCGAATGAAGACTCGATATGAGCGCCATGAGGTCGAGTTTTTAAGAGTTGAAAATGAAAAACTCCAAGCGGAGAACAAAATGTATAAAGAAGCTTTTGACTCCACCACATGCCCCAACTGTAATAGCCTCCTCACTCTCGATAAAAGGCAGTATCTGAGGGTCGAAAATGCCCGTTTAAGAGGTGAGTTAGATCAGTTTATAACAAGATCAAGTTCTGTTGGAGCGAGGTACGTAAAGACCGAGCCTATGGAGCCAGCATTGATGCTTTCCTAGAAGGAGGGGATGCATCATCACCGAGCAAGTAGCGTCGACGACGAGATCGCTGCCATGATCAACCAGTTTGATGTTGATGAAGCACCGGGGCTGTAATGTGCGCACAAAGCCTGTGTTTCAAAGCTATTGATCACGGGACCTCCAACATGGCCGACGCGTACATGATCCAGAACAAGGCCAGCTGATCATGGGAGAGCCCATAGAGGAAACAGAATCGACCCTAAACGAATACATATCGTTCCCTTATGCGGGACACTTTCTATCTTTATAGATGTCTAGCTTTAATTCACAACTAGAAAGTAGTAATTTTTCTTTCTCCTATTAAATGCTCGAATCCATCACTTCACCAAACCCGCGACGAATTAATGGCGAGTAAAAATCCACGTAAACTTGAAGGGTAACTCCGCATCGTTTCAATTTATCCTCGAATTGCTCCAGTTTTAAATTAGGTCCCTTCTATTTTTAGGAATTTGCAAAACAACCCATGAGTATAGTTGTACCCAAAAACAAAATTACGTGGTTGGACTAAATTGGGGGCAAATCGATCCGTGGACATTATCACTGGATGATCAACTTCAAACAAAAAAGGAATATGAGCGAAAGACACAAGCAATCTTGAAGATGGGTAATGTTGTATCGTTCCAATTTTTCCATAATCGTCTCGAGTTTTGAATTGACTTATTCCATTCTTAACAGGGATTGTAATTCACTTTGAAAAGAACCAGGAAGTGAAATGGCCCAAGGCGCTACAACAAGGCTGCGCTATCCCGACCCTTGAAAGGAAAGCCCCATGGACGCCTACGGTCTAATGGGCCTGATAGCATGGGGAATGATAATGGTTCGAGACGGTCCGAGTTTGATCCCCGAGGTTGGGGAATGCTGTAAGGGTTGTGAATAAATAATGCAATTTTTTGCGCATATCTTTTTGCAAAAAGAAGCAAGAATACTCGACGAACGAGACCAAAATCAATACTTTGCCACAATCTTAGCTCTGATGGTGAAGTTTCCAAGGAATGTCGAGGGAAACTCAATCTAGCAAAGTTGGTAAATGGGTCATGCAAAACATTCAAGATGAAGGGTAAATTAGTATCGTTCCAATTTATCCCTTCTAATACTGACTGACACGTCTCCTTTCCTTTTTACAGGAAATATTTACACTAACATTTAACCTATTAAAGGAAACCACCCCGAGGGGCAAAATTACGATTATCTAAAGAAACCTGTTCTAATGAAAATGGGGGCGAATTGGGGCATTTAAACGACGACTATAACGGTTGTCATCTTTTAAAAGGCCCAAATGCATCACTTTACCCATGCATATCATTGTGCAGGAGCAAAGTCAGAGACAAGCTACTCCTCGACTTGAGGAGTAAATTCTCAATTTATTCGATCTGCCCACATGTCTAGGGGCAATTCAAATTTGCCCATTCTTGCGCATTTCATAAACATGTATGATGCTTAAAAATTGCCATATCTGCATTATGTTTGCACATTCCATGATTTATGCATGACTCTTCTTCATGTTGATTTTACCAATTCTGACTTGGAGCCTAAACTTCACCTGATGTATCGAATGTGTGGAATGGGGCATGACAGAATGATGAAAGGCAAACCATTTCCACACACGTCCTACATTTCAATCCACATGAGTCGAGTGCTAAGTAGGTTCCGCATTCCCTAAGACAAGGGGTTTTCTCGCAATAGGTACGATAGCCGAAGGGAAGGAGGCGATCGCTTCTCTATCCTAAGCACTACAGGTGACCATTGATAACCCATTTGAGCGACGATTTCATTTCATAACCCTTGTCAAGAACCACCCCACATCGGGACCAAATGAAGGTAGTCCCAGCAATATCATGAGGTAAATGGTTAGAAATTTTCTTGCTCGGACTAACATCAATTTTCGAGTGATTCTTTGCTTTCGACCTCGCACGGTAATTCAAGTGTCTTAGAATGACGAAAAGCATTCGTTTTCTTATTCGATACACTCATATCCTTTGCATCGCCCAATTGAGCCTACATATTCGTTTCTTAAAACGCCGTTGGTGATCATTGCTCATTCTATGTGAAGATGGTACCACCTTAAAGCAGAAGAACTCAGAAGAAGTGGGTCTAATTAGAAGTTCCGAGTCAACCCTTCAAGTGTAGTAAATCTTTGATATACATATGTATATGGGACAATTTTTAGAAATTCCTTGCCTAAACAGAACATAAAAGAAAAAAAGGCAAAAAAATGGGACCAAAAGAAGAAAAGCTAGCCCTTAGGCATGAAAAAGCAAGGTGCTAGTCAAAAGCAAGGTCAATGCCCATTCAAATCAATATTCATTTTTGAATGCCTTTGAAAACTTAAGGAAAACATACTATCTCCTTTGGTAAATCCCTAATGGGATCTGATTGCGAAAGAAAATTCTTCGAAGGAGTCAGATAGCAAAATATACAGTTCAAGTTTACACCATCCGGGAACGACGATAGTATTAGCAGAAGTTGACACTTTCCTCATACAACGATGGTGTCCTTTGAAGTCTATTCTAAAAAGGTTGAGACTGGTGATAAAGATGCAAGGATCACCGACGTCAAACCCATCTCATATATTTTCTGGGCCAAAATAAGCCTTTTTACTTCCTTGGTCCCTAATCCGAACCTACGTTATAGCGCGCGAAAGTCTTTTCTGATTAAGGCGCTTGAATTAACGTAGAGTTGAAAGACTTTAAGCAACGCTCGAAAAGGTATGAGCAAGACTATTTCTCTCTCATTTTTGCAGGGTTCTTGACTTATAAACCCGGAGCAGATGATGAAGACCCTTTTGTCAATGGCTTTTGTTCAAAAGAGTCCCCTTTGCTAAGCCTTTAACCCAGCCTACATTATGGTCCTAATCAAGACCTCCAAATCGGCTTGATCATACCAATTACGAGGTTACTTAGACCCTTGCTGAATGCGATGATGGTGAGATTGATTAATTTCTTTTCAATCCTGCAATCAGGATAAATAGCCTTTATCGAGAGTGAGAGAAAGACCTTTCGGACTGAAATCCCCCATTCAAATTACATTCGAGGTGTTCATACTATGATAACCTCCTTGAACAGAATTGGTAAGGTAAACTTGACAGAATATGTTTTGCATGATCCATATTTTGATTGATTGCATTATGAGTTATTACACAGGCTGCTTCTAATCATTGCAAACTTAGCTGAACAAGTTTTGCATGAACCAATGAACTCATATATGAAAATGCTTGCACATGCTACCTCTAACATTGCTTGATAGGTAACGCGTTCCTGATGTTCGAGTTACCTTCCAAGGTCTCGAAATTCATTTGGCAATTATTGAATAAACAAGTCTAGTTGTTAGGTAAGTATATTTTCAACCTGAACCTTTTAGGAAAATGAATTCTAACGATTGTTAAGGTACTCGAATCTAGTACGGCACATACAGGTAACCACCTTCTTCAATGAAGCATAATTCGTCGCAAAAACAAAAATGTTCTAGATACTTTAATATCTGCCTCTTTGGCTTATTTCTAAAGTAACAGGAGAAGATAAATCGGGTTTGAGCTTCTACAAGATTTATGGTCTCTCCAGATCTCAGAATGGCACCCTTCAAGGTAAGATAATTCGGGTTTGACCTTCTGCAGGATTCCTGATCTCCCCGGGTCCCAGAATGGGACCCTTCGAGGTAAGATAAATAGGGTTCGAGCTTCTGCAGGATTTCTAGTCTTCCCAGATCCCAGAATGGCACCCTTCGAGGTAAGTTAAATCGGGTTTGAGCTTTTGCAGGATTCCTGGTCTCCCCAGATCCCAGAGTGGCACCCTTCGAGGTAAATTAAATCGGGTTTGAGCTTTTGCAGGATTCCTGGTCTCTCCAGATCCCAGAATGGCACCCTTCATGATAAGTTAAATCGGGTTTGAGCTTCTGCAGGATTTTTGATCTCTCCAGATCCCAAAATGGCACCATTCATAGTAAGTTAAATCGGGTTTGAGCTTCTGCAGGATTCCTGGTCTCGCTAGATCCCAGAATGGCACCCATCATGGTAAGTTAAATTGGGTTTGAGATTCTACAGGATTCTTGGTCTCCCCAGATCCAGAATGGCACCCTTCATGTAAGTTAAATCGGGTTTGAGTTTCTGCAGGATTCCTAGTCTCCTCAGATCCTAGAATGGCACCCTTCAAGGTAAGATAATGTGGTTTTGAGTTTCTGTAGGATTCCTGATCTCCCCAGATCCCAGAATGGCACCCTTCGTGACCCAAAAGTCCTTTCTACAGGCACCTAATGTCCTTTTTACAGGCACATAAAAGTCCTTCTTACAGGCATCATGTCCTTTCTACAGGCACCCAAAGTCCTTTCTACAGGCACACAAAAGTCCTTCTTATAGGCACCACGTCCTTTCTATAGGCATCCAAAGTCCTTTCTACAGGCGCACAAAAGTCCTTCTTACAGGCACAAAAGTCCTTTCTATAGGCACACAAAAGTCCTTCTTACAGGCACACAAAAGTCCTTCTTACAGGCACTAAGTCCTTGTTACAGGCACCAAAGTCCTTCGTACAGGCACTAAAGTCCTTCGTATAGGCACCAAGTTCTTGTTACAGACATCGAAGTCCTTCGTACAGGTACCAAAGTCTTTCTACAGGCACCAAGTCCTTGTTATAGGCACCAAGTCCTTTCTACAGGCACACAAAAGTCCTTTTTACAGGCACACAAAAGTCCTTCTTACAGGTACCAAGTCCTTTCTATAGGCACACAAAAGTCCTTCTTACAGGCACACAAAAGTCCTTCTTACAGGCACCAAGTCCTTTCTATAAGCAGAAAGTCCTTCTTACAGGCATTTCCATGGAGTGACCTACCATACAGGTCAAATCTTAATCCAATTTTAATCAGTAGAATCCTTTCATTAGAAATCTACCATGGGGTGACCCACCATACGAGTCAAATCTCAACCCAATTTTAATCAGTAGAATCCTTTCACTAGAAATCTACTATGGGGTGACCCACCTGGTGGGTCAAATCTCAATCCAATTTTAATCAGTAGAATCTTTTCACTAGGAATCTACCATGGGGTGACCCACCATACGGGTCAAATCTTAATCAAAGTTTTAATCAGTGGAATCCTTTAATTAGGAATCTATCATGGGGTGACCTTCCATACGGGTCAAATTTCAATAAAATTTTAATTAGTAGAATCCTTTCGTTAGGAATCTATTATGGGGTGACCTACCATACGGGTCCAAGTTCAATCATCTTGAGGTTTTCTTATAACGAATTCTTAGGTTTTCATTCACTTTTGAGTAGAGTAGTTAACAACCATGAGGCGAACAGTAAGTTTCAGGTAAATCCCTTGCCTCTCTATCTCTCCCTCACTTCATAGGAGCCTCCTCAAGCCAGGTCTGGATCGAAACATACTAAGAGGAGTACTAGAGATCAAATGTCATGACACTTTTTATTTCCTTATGTTGAGTCGATTAGGATTCAGGTGTCGTCTCATTTTTGAAATGAACCTGTACCGAGTTTCCTTTCAAAGAGGGGCAGCTGCTGACACCTGATTTTTAATAATCTTTTCTCTTTTAAAATTCATAAAAAAATTCAAAAAATTAAAAAAATCAACTTTGACGACCTTGGCTAAGCTTAGGGAACCAATTTTGACCAAAAAGTAATTTTTCATATTTTCAGTATTTTTCGGTATTTTTATTTTTGAAAATTAATAGAAAATTCATAAAAATTCATAAAATTAAAAAAAAAATCAACTTTGGAGACCTTGTCCAAGCCTAGAGAACCAATTTTGAACAAAAATTTATCTTTCATATTTTTTTATTTTTTTAATATTTTTTAGAAATTAGGAAAATATTTAATAAATAATAGCATTTGAGGCCACAAAAATACATAAAAATAGTCAATATTTTTCTTTTAAATCCCTTTTCAGGTTGGCCAACGTAAATTTAAAAAATTCAATTCGGGGTCGTGTATTCTTTCACAAGCATAATCTCGAATCGGGCCTAAAAAATTCAATTTGAGTCAATTTATTTTCATTTTTTACTTTTAGGAGTTGTGACATTGTACACTAATATTCTAAATTTTCATCTTGGCCCAATTATACCCAGAATGACTTAATTTTGCAAAATGGCTTTAATTAAATTTTGCATTATTTTCAGCAGCAAGAAATAAAGTTAAATTTGATATGCAGTGAATTTCGACTAAGTATAGGGGTGGTGTGTCGAAAATTGTGAGGAGATTTGGACTTAAAGAAATATTTTTTCAGGGACTGAATTGCAAATACTTAAAATCTCAGGGACTAGAATGCAAATACCTAACTCTTGAGGGATTATTTTGCAAATAACAAAAAGAAGAGTTAGTGGAGAAATTAGAATAAAGAAGGGAAGATGGAGAAGAGGAGATGGAGAAGAGAAGATAGAGAAGAATGGATGGAGAAAATAAGATAGGAATAGAGAAGGGAAGATGAAGATGAAGAAGAGTTAGTGGAGAAATTAGAATGGGAGATAAATATGGAGTAGGGAAGATGAAGATGAAGAAGAGTTAGTGGAGAGATTAAAATGTGAGATAGAGATGGAAAAGGGAAGATGAAAATGAAAAAGAGTTAGTGGGGAAATTAGAATGGGAGATAGAGTTAGTGGAAAAATTAGAATGGAAGATAGATGAGTGGGTTATAAAAGGAGGAAGAAGTGAGCTTGGGAGGAGAGATTTTTTGGAGAGAAAATTTTGGATGTTTGAGAGGGTTTTGGGAGATTGAAGAAAAATTTGAGAGAAAGAAAATACCAAAAAGAAAGAGAATTTTGAAGATGATGAGAGTTTAAAACTAGGGGGTTATCATCACCAATTCCTTCATCGATCAACATAAATCAAGAGTTCATCCTCGTCGTTTGAGCCGCAATCTTAATCCACAAGGTGATACGAGGTCCGAATTCGGACATCAAATCCGTCAAATCAGGTAACGATTTTAGCCATTAAAATCTTCAAGAATTTCGTTACCCAAATGAATTGATTTAAATCTCGATTATGTCATTTCGTACTCATATGTCTTCATATCCATATGTCCCATTCGTACTATAATTTTCTGCAATTTAATTCTTGCACCATCAAACCCCAGAATGGGAAGGTCGACCTACCCACCGGTGGTCCTTTATTTTATGCAATTTAATTTTCTATAATTTAATTTTTGTACCATCAAATCCCACGATGGGTAGGCCGAACCAAGGCCGAGTCCCCCGTTGGAAGTCCTTTATTTCCTGCAATTTAATTTCAGAACCATCAAACCCCATGATGTTTAGGCTAAAGCAAGGCCGAGTCCCCCGTTGGAGGTTCTTTATTTAATGTAATTTAATTTCAGTGCCATCAAACCCTACGATGGGTAGGCCGAACCAAGGCCGAGTCCCTCGTTATTTAATGCAATTTAATTTCCTGCAATTTAATTTCAGTACCATCAAACCCCACGATGGGTAGGCCGAGCCAAGGTCGAGTCCCCCATTGGAGGTCCTTTGTATATTGCAATTTAATTTTCTGCAATTTAATTGTTGTACCATTAAACCCTAGAATGAGTTGGCCGAGCCACCTGCTGGAGGTCGCAACACTGTACAGAAATCGTTAGTTCACACCCTCTTGCGGTTTCAGGGAATTTTAATGATTTGAAAATACCAAAAAATGTCATTCATATGCATTCCATCTAAAAAGTAAAAATATAAAAAAAGAGGTCATCTCACTAGAACCTTAGGAATAAACCAAGCTTGAGTTGCCAAATTAAGATAATCATGAAATTAAGATACCGAAAGGGCATTAGTTTTAATTAACTAGTGTAACCAAGTCCCCGAACCCAGAATCTTTGGTTCGTAGAAGTAATTTAATTCTCCCGCTAATTTACTTAGGTTTCTAATCGACCTACCAAAAATGATTAGTAGCAACTCGAAACTCTAAAATCATTTGAACAAAAAATCAAAGTTGCGATTCGGTAGGACTTGGGAGGGTCTGTATTGGGTTAATTAATTTAATTAACCTGATAATCCGTTAACCTGGAAATTTTTCCACCAAAAGAAAAATTTTTAGGGTCGCGACAGCCGAGCCTCTCGTTGGAGGTTTTGTATATACTGCCTTTACTTTCTGTAATTTAATTCTTACACCATCAAGCCCCAGAATGGGTAGGCCAAGCCAAGGTTAAGCCCCTCGTTGGAGGTTCTATATATACTGCCTTTACTTTCTATAATTTAATTCTTACACCATCAAACCCCAGAATGGAAAGGCCAAGCCAAGGCCGAGCCCCTCGTTGGAGGTTCTTTATATACTGTTTTTACTTTTTGCAGTTTAATTTTCATATTATCAAACCCTAGAATGAGTAGGCTGAGCCACTTGCTGGAGGTCGTAACATTGCACAGAAGTCGTTAGCTCACTCCCTCTTCGGGGTTCAGGGAATTTTTAATGCTTATCTTCACATACTGCTGTTTATATCGCATCTTCCAATATTGCATTTATATTCAGAATATTTTGCAACGTCAGTCTTATTCAATTCGAAAATACCAAAAAAATGTCATTCATGTGCAATTCATATAGTATAGCTTCTGCATAATTTGTCATGCCGCATATGTATTCGTTTTGTCATTGATTCATGCATATTCAAAAAATATCAAAATTTTTTTTAAAAAACTAGAAAACGGGCCATTTCGACTGGCCAATTCTATTTTTGATGATTTTTCTTCATGATATTTTCGAAATGACAATTTTGCCCTTCATAGGCAAATTGCCATGAAAAATTTCAAAAGATTTAGAAAATCCCAAAAATTAGGAAACGGGCCATTTCGACTAGACAATCCTATTTTTGATGACCTTCCTTCATGATATTTTTAAAATTACGATTTTGCCCCCTCATAGGCAAATTGTCTTGAAAAATTTCAGAAGATTCAGAAAAATCCCAAAAATTAGGAAACGGGCCATTTCGACTGGTCAATCCTATTTTTGATGATTCATTCGTATGTCGCATCCTCATGTCCACGTTCGTATGCCATATTTGCATGTCCACGTTTGCATGTAAGATATGTTCACGTTTGCATGTCATATTTGTATACCTATGCTCGCATGTTCATGATTGCATGTCCACGTTCGCATGTATACATTTGCGTGTCTATATTTACCTATTCACGTTTTGCTTATCCATGCACCCATTATCATCCATGCATTCCATATAAAAAGTGAAAATACAAAAAGAGAACACCTCACTAGAGCCTTAGGAGTAAACCAAGCCTGAGTTGTCAAAATTAGGATATCCATGAAATTAAGGCACCGAAAGGGCATTGATTTTAATTAACTAGTGTAACCAAGTCCCTGAACTCATAATCTCTAATTCCTAGAAGTAATTTAGTTATCCCGCTAATTTACTTAGGTTTCTAATCGACCTACCAAAAAATGATTAGTCGCGACTCTAAATTCTAAAAGGATGTGATAAAAAAAAAATCAAGTTGCGATTCGGTAGGGCTTGAGAAAGTCCGTATTAGGTTGGTTAATCTAATTAACCTGATAATCCGTTAACCTGGGAATTTTCTAGCATCGAAAATTTTTAGGTCGTGACAGCTTGGCGACTCCACTGGGGATGGAATTTTTGAATTTTTGAAAAAAGACGGCACAAATTGGAGTACTTAAATTTTTTGCGCAATTTTAAAAGCCTTAGTGGACCTAGGCTGATGAAAATTTCATGGATACCTCACTTTCGGCGATCTTGCTTGGAACTTATTCCTTAGGTGTTAAATGGTTTTGCAGAATGGGAGTTATAAGGAGTGGAGTGTTTGACTAACCTTTTGTTTTGCATATTGGGGCTGAAATTGTTAATTTGATTTTGCACATTCTGAAGCGCCGTTTGAATTTAACTGTTGTGCACGATCAATTGTTTTTGCACTACATCACACACGTCTCGTGGCCGGACCTGGGCCACTAGTTTTAAGATGGTATTGTGATTTGGTTCTTGCGTTCGGCGTGAGATCATGTTGAAAGTTAGTCCAGACTCAATCTCGAACCTCTTTTCAAAAATGAGTTTTAAAAGTCGGGCTCGGGCTCGGTAAGATTATCGAACCGGGGCTTATAATTTTTAACTCGAGCAGCCGAAGTGGAAAGGGCCGGCTAATCCTGGTTACGTCATGGGATCACGACTAATGTTGATTATGTACCCGAGATTGTCGTCTTGCTGTAAGTTTTTCGCTTTAATTTGTGAGCCTTTAGGATAGTTAGAATAAGATTAACCCACGAGTCATGTGCATGTCCATGTGATTGTTTATTTTCCTATCCCACAGTAAAGTATGCCTCTGAATTTCATCTTGTCTTATGTTATTGTTTGGGTCGGTCCATGACACTTAGGATTATGGCGCGTGATCTATAGATAATGGGACACATCAATATCCGTTTCGTGTACATTCCGAAGGTCGAGTTGAAGCAGATGTGGGGGCGTTTGAGCATTGACACACGGACCAATGCCCTTAGCCGTATGGGTCACATGTTGCCACTTTTGGACATCGAATTACAAACTGGGGTCATACAGGCGCTTGCACATTTCTGGTGCCCATATACTGCTACTTTCATTTTAGGTAAGCACGAGCTCACTCTGACTTTGGAAGAGTATAGCCTTGCCATTGGAAAACCTTTGAGCATTGATTTAATTCGCCCTTGAGTGGGAATAGATCCAATTGTCATTTTTGCTGAATTTTTGAAAATTAGCGAAAATAAAATGAGGAAAATTTTAAAAGGAAACTGTCATAAATGCCATTTCTCATTCCTCATTGAACTTTTTTATGAGAGCAATTCACACTTGCAAAGCAGGATCTTCATTCTAGCTTTCTTCGGACTTGTAATCTTTCCACTCCAAAAGGATTTTATTAGTCCATCCATGACTTGGATAGCTAGGCAAGTTTGCAGCGGAATGAACTTTACTAATGTTATCCTAGCCGAAACTTTTATATCTCTGACTTGTTTTAAGCAAAACAAGGGAAAAATATTTCATGCTTCGATTGGACTTTTGCAAATGTGGTTTTTCTCTCATTATACTAAGTTCGGCTCAAGAATGACTATTCCACGGGTAAGTCAAAAGGAAAACCCAATTGCAAAATTTCAAGAGTTGCAAAAAAATATTGCTAGATTGTCTTATTTCGAGTGGATTGATTTATTTAAAGATCCGAGCCCCAAGGTTTTTCTATGACAAGCTATAGAGTTTCAAGTCTCTGAGTCTCGTTTGTACCATGGTGAGCAGGAGCCTATACTTCTTTTAGGTATTACCGGCGTGACGTGGTATCATCCTCTCCGTGTGGTACAGCAATATGGGGTTTTATAGGATATTCCATCACCTTTGGGGCCAGACACTTTCCAAGTTGAATTCATTGCAACCGAGAATTATAGAACCGAGATCAAGTATCTTGACCAAACTTAGCTCAAATCCAAAACTCGCTCACTATCACTACCCAAGGAGGAGCTCGAGGGAAAGGAAAGACGTTATCATGCGAATGCCCGGTATATTAAGCACTATTTGATACCAACTCACATGCTTCCGAAGTTCCGGTTGGTGATTGTGAAACCCACCCGTCAAGCCGAGATCGAGACCTATGCAAAGAAGGCGTAAAAGGCGAAAAAACAAATGGAGACTTTAGCTAAGGAAAATTCACGATTTCGGAAAGAGTTGGAGGCCCATTCGTCTATAGATCGTGTTGCTACAAAGAAAAGAAAAACAGCTTGATTTGCCATGTTTAGGATTCTTATTCTATATTTAATTGCATTTTCATGACTTTATGAGCTTTTCTTGTAATAAAGGTTACTGTTTAGACATGACTTTCTATGATCTTAATTGATCCATAGAGTCTTCACAAAAAACGTTCACAAGACCCTAATTCATCACTCAAAAAATTTTCGGATCAATTTAATGCATTTTCCATTTATTACCGAATTTAAGGTGAAAGAAAAATTATCTGGGTTCTAGAATTTTTCCGACTTCATTTTGTTTTCTCCGTTTATTACTAGAAAACATGCTCTTTTGAGAAAAATCAAACATGAAAGTTGTAGATTGGGCTTTTAATTACTGGGCTGGAAGTTTTTGGGCATCAATTCACATTTTTGATTACCCATTTATCCTCAAAGTAAAAATCGGACAAATCAATTTTTTAAAGAAAATTTTTAGAAAGAAGTATTAAACTGTAATAATCCATGAGGAATCTTCTCAATCTCAAAAAATGAAAGTTGTACGTCATTGTCTTAATTATTAGCTTGCAAAGTTTGGCATTTTTTCGAATTTTGTGAGAATTGATATGAATTTTCTTGTAAAAGCTGACAAAATCGAAATTTGTTCAAATTAATCTTTTGATCATGTTAGCTCTGTTTCTTAGGTCTAGAGGGTTGTCATGGACCGACTTGTCATTTTCATCTATCCTACTCATTTTTATAAATTCTCTTTTCAGGTATCCATTGATCACGGAAGTGTCACGCAGCCGTATCAAAACCCGTCTTAGGACAAGAATGGAACGTGAGGAATTGAGCCCTAGGGTAGTTAACCTCGAGACGCAGATGACAACCATGGCCACGATGCCAGCAGAAACAAAAGCTATGATGATGGAAGCCCAGGCAAAAACTACCTCGCCAGCTGATCCGGCCCAAGCCACTTACCCGTCGTCATCTAACCCTTCAAGCGTGGCTCAAGCCCCAGAGGAAGTGCATATTCCAAGAAAGGTGCCGAATGTCGAGCCATCACCCGAATCCTCGCCCGTGGTCATTGACCTCGGTATTGAAAAGAAAGAAAAACTTGTGAGCAAAGCAGAGGAGGGTGCGAGGAGGCTCGCAAAGATTGAAGAATGCCTCAGTAGCCAAGGATATAAACTGGCCCGTTTCGACAAGATATCCCCCTTCGCTAAGGTGGAAGTTCCGCCCGATTACAAAGAGCCCGAGTTCGTCAGAAAGTATAGTGGGACAGGCTGCCCCCGAGCTCATCTGAAGTACTATTTGCGCAAGATGTCGTATTATTCTGATTATGTTCCGTTATTGATGAACACGTTTCAGGAGAGTCTGATAGGTGCTGATCTAGCATGGTTCATTGAGTTGGATCTAGAAGATTATGACGGTTGAAAAGATTTAGCCGAGGACTTCTTGCACCAGTATAAATTCAACAACGCGACAGCCCCTACTAGGGAAGAATTGCTGAGGATGATAAAAGAAAAAAATGAAGTCATACGTAACCATGCTCAAAGGTGGCGGGCTCTGGCTATGCAAGTTAAGCCATCAATCCCTGAAGACGAACTTGTTGATCTGTTTCTGAAGGCACTCCCGTATGAGTATTTCGACAGACTGAACACTTCTAGGTGCCAGATATTCATACACCTCATAAAGGTTGCCGAAAGATTTGAATGGGCTATGAGAGAGAGAAAGGTTCCTGAGACTGCAATGAGATGCCAGTATCCACCTAGGAAAGAAAGAGAGCCCAGCGTCGACGTGGCTTTCATGCCTAATCTATCGCAGTCAAAGCAGTTCTCCAACTCCACCACGGCACAAGGAAGCTTGTTATGGTCAACACCGAAGTCGCCTCAACCTCAAAAAAGGAAGCCACCTCCCAAGCAGATCACTCCGCTCCCTAGGCCACTATCCAAGTTGCTCCCAATGCTGTTGAAAGGGAGACTAGTCGCCAAGGAGCCACCGAGATTAAATCCTTCGAGATTTTCAGGTTATGATCCAAGCCAATCATGTGTCTACCACATGGGAGAGAAAGGCCACAATGTTGACAATTGCGTCACCCCGAAGTCAAGATTCAAGCCCTCATTGATAATCACATCTTTCAGTTTGATAAAACGGAGCCAAATGTATAGCAAAACCCACTCCCAGATCACTAGGTAGTGAGTATGATATCCGGAGAGGAGAAGTTAGACGAAGAAGAGCTTAGACTAACAAAGGCACGCCATGCAGACAAAAAATTTGTCCGCGAAGCCCGCAGGAGAAGAGAAATCGTGGATACCCTGGGGTAGGATAGCGGAGGCTACAACTACAGGGTTCTATATTCAATCACACCACGTTTCTTTGAAAAGGCGAAAGAAATAGTGCCCAACCGAAGGAGAGACATGGACGACATAGAGGAGGTGCCAAAGAAGGGTCCTTCCGACAAAAACTTCTTTGAGACAATTGATGAAATCATCCCTATTGTGACAAATGAGAAAGAAGCCAACCCATTAAGCGGATCAAGAGAGAAAATTGAACTTCCCTCCGAAAAGTTGTTAGATTTGCTCCAGCGATTGAGAGAAGTGAGTCAAGCGCGGGTTACGAGCGACGCGCTTTCACTAGAGCTGCACACAAGGGTCGAAAACCAAGGTCGTAGGCTGGCTGCAATAGAGAAGCGACTGGGGAAATTGGCAACCGTGGTCGATAAAGAACGAATGGACGAGTGCAGATCTAACACTAGAGGTGCACCCACCTGAGCTGACCTCCTTCAGGTAGTTAAACGAAGCGAGGAGCGATTCCAGACTTACGCGCATAGATGGAGGTTGCGTGCCTCACAAATAAATCCTCTGTTGACTGGGGGGTAGCTGATTGGGTACTTTTTGAGAACCCTCCCGTATGAGCTCTTTCAACATATGGTCGTGACCACCTACGACTTGTTCTCACACCTGCTGCGGGTAGGCGAGGAAGTTGAATGGGGACTCGCAAACGGAAGGCTGAAGAGTAAGGATGCTAGAAGGCCCAATGCGCCACCCTTTGATAGACCTAATAAGACGACTCATGCTGAACCCAGATGCAGGTATAATTCTAAAGACTTGGATGACCTCATTGGGATGATTGAGACTATAGAAGCTTTTGTAATTGACCTAGATAAGATTGACAATTGGGAAAAGGGGGACGATTATGTAGTTAAGCCACTTACAATCAGCATCTCTGATGAGGAGGCGAATAATGACCTTGAAGGAGAGGCTGAGGGTGTCAGGCCGATTGTGATAAAGATCCCTCCAGTGGAAGAGTACGATCCCAAAGCAGTTAATTGGGACTACGAGATCGGCGAAATAGATGTAGTGATGAGGTCGAGGAGGTGTTATGCATCCAAAGAGAGAGAGACCGAGAAGAGAGACGTAACTAAAGAAGATGCCGAAAAGCTGTTAATCATTATCCAAATGAGGGAATTTGAAGTAATAGAGCAATTACGAAAAATGCCGGCTCAAATCTCACTACTGGATCTGTTCGTGAACTCAGAAAAGCATAAGAATACGCTGATGAGGGTCCTGAATGAGGTACACGTACCTGAAACAATTAACGAAATACAGCTGGAGAGCTTCGTTAGCGCCATCCTATTAAAGGATCAAATCGCCTTCTCGGATGAAGATTTTCCCATGGATGGGCGGGCTCACAATAAGGCCTTGTACATATCAGTGAGGAGCCACAGTAAGCAGGTGTCCCATGTGTTGGTGGACAATGGGTCGGCCTTTAATAAATGCCCGTTGGCCACGCTAAGAAGTCTAGACGTAAATGAAGAGTTGATTCGCACCTCTAAGACGACTATTCGAGCTTTCGATGGAATGAAGAAAACCGTCGTCGGAGAGATTGAACTGGATGTGTTCATTGGGCCAGTCAAGTTCTCCATTGATTTTCAAGTTATGGACCTCCCTAGTGCTTTCGGCCTACTACTTGGAAGGTCATGGATCCATACAGCCGGTGCTGTACCTTCGAGCTTACACCAGAAGGTCCGATTTGTGATAAACGACAAGGTGATAACAGTGCATGATGAGACAGACCTCGCGTCCTATCAGAAGAGTGTTGTGCCTTACATAGAGCCCGAATCCAAAGAGGAGTCAAACTACCACTCCCTCGGCCTTGTAGCTTTTATACGCATACCCCCATGGACTAAAATAGGGAATCCCAAACCGTCAAGCTATACGTTTACGCCTAGGAGAGTGCTATTGGTCCATGGTTTTGTCCTTGGGAGGGGACTACAGGGAATTCGCCAACCCCTTCAGCTAAGCTCTAATGAACACCAAACTGGTTTAGGTTATACAGGTAAAACTTACTGTGATTTCACTTTGAAAAATGGCAATGGAAGCCGAGGCTGAGGCCCACGGGGTAGAGGAGGCAGAATCAGCTCATTTGTGGGATTTGGTGTTTGGAAAGGCAAAGCGAAGATGATCGACACTCCCCTCAATCAGTTTTTCTCTAAGTACCCCAAATGGTTGGCACATGAGGATATCCAAGCCGCAGCCAATCCTGATATACTTGACTCCCTCTTTGAAGATTCCGTGAATGCTATTGCGGAGTGGCTTGACACCGACACCGAGCTACATGAGCATATCATTCCAAGCATGCACAATAGGTTACTATGTGACTCGGACCATCGAGGAGGCTACTCATGCAGTATTGATGAAGAGGATAGGGACTTTGTGGATATTCAAAGAGTTTAGACCCCTAACAGCAGAAGAGGCAGTGGTAGTGAACATGGGCGACTCACAGAATGTTAGAGAAGTGAAGATTGGGGAGTCCTTGTCACCCTCTGAAGCTATCCGAATGACTGAACTTCTCAGGGAATATCAAGATGTCTTTGCTTGGTCGTATGCAGACATGTCGGGCCTCGACCTTAACTTTGTGGAGCACGTACTGCCCACTGACCCTAACATCCCACCAAAAAAATAAAGGCTCAGGTGAATGAAGCCCGAACTTTCCAAGAAAATTGAGGAGCAAGTGATGAAACTCCTCAAGGTATGGGTCATAGAAGCGATTCCCTATGCCAATTGGATCGCCAACATCGTACCAGTGATGAAGAAAGACGGCACAGTCTGAATCTGCGTCAATTACCGAGACCTAAATAAAGCCAGCCCAAAGGATGATTTTCCCTTGTCGCACATAGATGTGTTGGTCGATAGTACAGCTGGATTCGAACGGTTTTCCTTTATGGATGGATTTTCTGGCAATAATAAGATCTTAATGAAGGAGGAAAACAAGGCGAAGACCTCATTCATAACACCATGGGGCACCTTTTGCTATAGGGTTATGCTTTTGGGGTTGAAAAATGCTGGGGCGACATACCAAAGGGCCATGATTGCTCTATTCCACGACATGATGCATAAGGAAATCGAGGTGTACATAGATGATATGATTGCCAAGTCTAGACCAGGAGAAAACCATGTTCTGGTGCTAAGAAAGTTGTTCGAACGTCTACGAAAATATAAGCTGAGGTTGAACCCCAACAAGTGCATATTTGGGGCAAGATTTGGAAAGCTTTTGGGATTTGTGGTTAGCAGTCATGGCATCGAGGTCGACTCTTCCAAGATCAAAGCTATACGAGACATCAATACCCCAACCTCGGTAAGGGAAGTGAGAAGTTTGTTGGGGTGGTTAAACTAAATTGTCGGATTTATATCCCAGCTTTCTGATGTGGCAAAACCGTTCTTCAAGCTCCTCAAGAAGGGCGCCAAAGTCATCTGGGATTCAGAATGCCATCAGGCATTTGAGAAGATCAAGGAGTATCTGATCCCGCCTCTAGTATTAATACCACCAACCCCGGGAATCCCCTTAACGCTGTACTTGACGATCTACCATGAATCATTAGGAGCTCTATTCGTCCAGATGAGACCGAAGGGCGGGAAAGAGCGAGCAGCTTATTACCTAAGCAAGAAGTTCATGTAGTCGGAGGTTAATTACTCGATGGTTGAAAGGACATGCATCGCACTGATCTACGTACTCCACAGGGTAAGACAGTACACCCTCCACCACTATATCTAGTTGATAACAGAATGCGACCCAATTAAGTACTTGATGGAGAAACCTGTCTTATTAGGAAAGCTGGCTAAGTGGCAAGTACTGTTATCAGAATTTGATATAAGGAGTTCACCTCAGAAGTCAGTCAAGGGACAGGCCAAAGCCGACATGTTGGTAGAAAATTCACCAGGGTTTGCAATCCCTGATGAGGAGGAGGCAGAAGATCGAATCCTCGCATTATCTTATGACAAGTGGACCATGTATTTTGATGGTGCCGTTAATTTGATCGGATCTGGAACTAGGGTAGTACTGACATCCTCGGACGGCCTACATTATCCGGTTTTCGCGAAGTTGATATTTCTATGCACCAATAATATATCAGAATATGAAACCTGTATTCTAGGCCTGCAATTAGCCATCACCATGAAGGTGCGAAGGTTACAGGTTTATGGGGACTTCATGCTAATTATTCTCCAGACTCAGGGATAATGGAGAATAAGGGATTCTAAGCTCATCCTCTATCATAAGTTCCTAGAGGAGTTAATCGATGTCGATGAAATTTTGTTTGAATATCTGCCAAGGACCCAGAATCACTTTGCAGACGCGTTAGCCACTCTATCTTCATTGTTGCAAGTGGAGGACAAGCTCGATATCAAGCCTTTAAAAAATCAATGTCATGGATCAGCCAGCCTATTGCATGGTGGTGGAAGGCAAATTCGATGGCGAGCCCTGGTATCATGACGTTAAAAATTATCTTTCGAAAGGAGAATTCCCTCAAGGGAGTCAGATCGGAGATAAGAAGTACATAGCAAAGATGGCTACTAAATTTTTCTTGAGCGGGCAAACTCTCTATAAAAGGTCATTCTATTCAGTCCTATTGAGATGTGTAGACGTCAAAAAAGCAAACATGCTCATGAAGGAAAACCATGAAGGGATATGCGGTCCTCATATGAACGGCCACCTCCTCCCAAAGAAAATCATGCGGCTTGGTTATTATTCGATGACAATGGAAGCAGACTGTAACCAACATGTAAGGTCCCGTCATCAGTGCCAAGTATACGGCGACAGAATCAACACACCCCCGAACGAGCTCCACCAGATGTCGGAGGCTTGGCCATTCGTCTTGTGGGGATAGACATGATCGGTCACATTCACCCTAACGCTTCCAATAGGCACCGCTTCATCCTGGTGGCGATCGACTATTTTACGAAGTGGATTGAAGCAAACTCATATGCGAATGTCACAGCAAAGAATGTGGCCAGGTTCATCAGAAGGGATATCATCTCCCGATATGGGGCCACTCAAGCAATAATCACAGACAATGGCTCCAATTTGAATAATAAGATAGTCGATGGTCTGCTACAAGCTTTCAACATTCGACATCTTAATTCGTCTCCCTATCGTCCACAAATGAATGAAGCTATGGAGGTGGCAAACAAGAACATCAAGAAAATCCTGGCAAAAATCGCAGAGAATTACAGAGACTGGCATGAGAGACTGCCGTACGCGTTGATGGCATATCGGACTTCGATACGGACCTCGACTGGGGCAACCCTATATTCGCTAGTTTACAGTATGGAGATAGTTCTATCGGTGGAAGTTGAAATCCCCTCTCTAAGGATCTTGTCCCAAGTCAAATTCTCCGAAGCTGAGTGGACACAGCAGAGATATGAGCAGTTGAACCTGATCAACGAAAGGCGTCTGAAGGCAATATGTCACGGTCAGAGCTACCAGAGAAGAGTTGCCAAAGCCTTCAATCAAAAAGTCAAGCCTAGGAATTTTGAAGTATAAGATCTGGTAGTGAAAAAGACACTTCCAAATGTTTCTTATCCTGGGGGCAAGTTCACCCCAAATTATGAGGGTCCTTATATCGTCAAAAAGGTCCTTCTTAGGAGAGCCTTGATTCTTGTAAATATGGACGGGAAAGAGTTAAGATATCCTGTAAATGCGGATGCAATCAAACAGTATCATCCTTGAAATGAAAGCAAGAGTCAGTTTGGCTACCTTTTGGACAATCTGAGTCACTTTAGGACTATTACATGCATTTATGCATACACGCATTTGTTTCATGTGATCCCAGGTTCAGGGAAAGCTCCCGAATCAACAAGCCATCAAAGTCACTATTGAGGGTCCCACCAATACGGATTTACTGGAACAGGTGAAATGTATTCGTTCCAATGATATCCCCTAATATGGTACTTTCCTCAGCTGAATCCATTTCTCCGATAGGAAATCGGTGGTGATTCAAGGAGCTGCAGCCAAAGTCAGAGAGGGGCATTTGACCATGACGGTTGTCGATATTAAACAAGTCTAAATGCTCCTTCACCCATGCATTTCATTGTGCAGGGGCAAAGTCAGAGACAAGCTACTTCTCGACTTAAGGAGTAGACTCCCAATTTGCTCGATTCGCCCACACATCCATGGGCAATTCAAATTCTCCCATTCTTGAGAATTTTCTTTCATACTTGCACATTCTGTAAACACGTGTGATGCTAAAAATTGCCACATCTGCATTATGTTTACACATTCTATGATTTGTGCATGACTATTCTGCATCTTTAAATTGCCAATTCTGACTTGGAACATAAACTATACATGATGCATCGAATGTGTCGAATGGGGCATAACAGAATGATAAAAGGTAAGTCATTTCCACACACGTCCTACATCCACGGTGAGTCGTGTGCTAAATAGGTACTGCGTTCCCCAAGGTAATAGGTTTTCTCGCAAAAGGTACGATATCCGAAGAGAAGGAAACGATCATTTCTATGTCCTAAACACTACAGGCGACCATTATTAACCCATTTGAGCAGTGGTTTCATCTCATAACCCCTGTCAAGAACCACCCCACATCAGGGCCAAATGGGGGTAGTCCCAGCAATAGCATGAGGTAAATGGTTAGAAATTTTCTTACTCGGACTAACATCAATTTTCGAGTGTTTCTTTACTTTCGACCTCGCACGGCAATTCAAGTGCCTTAGGACGACGAAAAGCATTCGTTTCTCTATCCAATACACTCATATCCTTTGCATCGCCCAATTAAGCCTGCATATTTGTTTCTTAAAATCCTGTTGGTGATCATTGCACATTCCAAGATGAAGATGGGGCTACCTTAAGGCAGAAAAACTCAGAAGGAGTAGGTTTACATCAAGTTATCGAATTAACTCTTCAAATGTGCTAGATCTTTGATATGCGTGTGCATGCGGCACATTCTTTGAAAATTCCTTTTTCTAGATAGAATGGAAAAGAAAAGGCAAAAGGCGGGACCAAAAGAGCTAGTCCTGGGCGCGAAAAAGCAAAGCGCCAGTCAAAAGCAAGGCCAATGCCCATTCAAATCAATGTTCATCGAATTTTACATGTACATTTTGTAAACTCAGTGAAAACATATTGTCTTCTTTTGTAAATCCCCAGTAGGATCAGGTTGCAAAAGAAAATTCTTTAAAGGAGTCAGATTGCAAAATATACACAGTTAAAGTTTACGCCGTTAGGGAGCGACGACGGTATTAGCAGAAGTTGACACCATCCTCATATAACGATGGTGTTCTTTGAGGACTATTCTGAGGACCGAGACTAGTGACAAAGATGTGATGATCACCAACGTCAAACCTACTCATATATTTTCTAGGCCAAAATAAGCCTCTTATTTCCTTGGTCCCCAATCCTAACCTACGTTACAACCCGTGAAAGCCTTTTCTGATTAAGGCACTTGAGTTAACGTAGAGTCAAATGATTCAAAGCATCACTCAAAAAAGTACAGGCAGGATTATTTCTCTCTCATTTTTGCAGAGTTCTTGACTTGTAAACCCGAAGCAGGTAATGAAGACTTTTTTGTTAATGACTTTGGCTCAAAAGAGTCTCTTTTGATAAGCCTTTGACCCAACCTACATTATGGTCCTAATCAAGACCTCCAGATTGGCTTGATCGTACCAATTGCGACATCACTCAAACCCTTGCTGAATGCGATGATGGTAAGATTAAGTGATTTCTTTTCACTCCTGCAATCAGGATAAATAGCCTTTCTCGAGAATGAGAGAAAGCCCTTTCGGACTGAAGTCTCCCATTTAGATTACATGCGAGGTGTTCATACTATGGTAACCTCCTTGAACAGAATTGGTAATGCAAACTTGACAGAATAGTTATGCATGATCCATATTTTGATTGATTGCATCATGAGTTATTACACAAACTACTTCTAATCATTGCAAACTTCACTGAATAGTTTTGCATGAACCGACGAACTCATTGATGAAAATGCTTGCATATGTTACCTCTGACACTGCTTGACAACTAACACGTTCCCGATATTCGAGTTACCTTCCAAGGTCTTAGAATTCATTCGGCGATCAATGAATAAACAAGCCTAATTATCGAGAAACCACCAAGCGTTTCTTCTAAATCCTCAGGTAGGTATATCTTCAACCTGAACCTTTCAAGAGGATAAATCCTGACAATTGTCAGAGTGCTCGATTCCATTGCGGCACATACAAGTATTCACCTTCTTCAATGAAACATGATTCGTCTCGAAAATGGAAATATTCGAGATATTTTGATGTCTGTCTCATCGATTTATTTCTGAAGTGACAGGAGAATATAAATCGAATTTGAGTTTCTACAGGATTCCTAGTCCCCCCAGATCCCAGAATGGCACCCTTCAAGGATTTCTAGTCCCCTCAAATCCCAGAATAGCACCCTTCAAGGATTCCTGGTCCCCCCAGATCCCAAAATGGTATCCTTCAAGGTAAGTTAAATCGGGTTTGAGCTTCTGTAGAATTCCTGATCTGCCCATATCCCAGAATGGCACCCTTCAAGGTAATTTAAATTGGCTTTGAGCTTCTGCAGGATTTCTGATCTCCCTAGATCTCAGACTGGCACCCAAAAATCAATTTTTTAGTCAATACCTCTTCTGTCTACCTAAAAAAAAATGTGACATTTAGGTAGTCATTGGTGACTTCTAACATAGAATGACCCATTCCCAAGTCCTAAGTTGCAGGTACCACATAGACGAAGCCTTTTATAGGATATGCCGTCTCTGGAGCTCTTCCATTGGAAACCCCAATACGGAACAGTCCATTTTCAAAAATCCTTTCTACAGGCACCAAGTCCTTTCTATAGGCACCAAAGTCCTTTTTACAGGTACAAAGTCCTTCCTACAAGCATAAAGTTCTTCTTATAGGAACTCCTTCGATAGATCCCACATCGGGTGAACCATTTTCAAAGTCCTTCCTATAAGCACAAAGCTCTTCTTACAGGCATTTTCTTCGGTGAACCCGACATCGGATAAACCGCTCCGTAGAATCCCTTCACCAGGATTCTATCATGGTACGACCCACTATACGGGTCAAAATGCATGCGAATCCTCTAGATAGAATAAACCGCCACTAGAATCCTTTCATTAGGAACTCTGTCATGGGGTTACCTACCATATGGGTCAAATCTTATTTTAATCAGTAGAATCCTTTTATTAGGAATCTGCCATGGGGTGACCTACCATACGAGTCCAAATTCAATCCTCCTAAGGTTTTCTTATAACGAATCATTAGGTTTTCAATCCATCGTTGACAGGTCAGTCAGCAATAACCATGGGGCGAGCAGGTAAGCTTCAGGTAAAACCCTTGACTCTCCTCTCTATCTCTCCCTTACTTCATGAGAGCCTTCTCAAGTTCAGTCTGGATCAGAACTGGTACATAGAGGTATTAGAGATCACTTGTCACAACTCTTTTTATCTCTTTAGGTTTGAGTTGATTATGATTCAGGTGTCATCTCGTCTTTGAAATGAACCTCTACCGAGCTTCCTTTCAAAGAGGGACAGTTATTGACACTTAATTTTTAATCACCTTTTCTCTTTTAAAATTAATGAAAAATTCATAAAAATTCATAAAATTAAAAAATCAACTTTGGGGACCTTGGCCAAGCCTAGGAAACCATCTTTGAACAAAAAATGATTTTTCATATTTTTAGTATTTTTCAGCACTTTTTTATTTTCGAAAATTCATAGAAAATCAAGAAAAAATGAAAAAAATGAAAAATAAATTTTGAAAGCCTTGGCCAAGTCTAAAGAACCAATTTTGAATAAAAAGTGATTTTTCATATTTTTCTTATTTTTTAATATTTTTTTAAAAAATAAAAAATACTTAAAAATTCGGGAAAAATAACATTTGATGCCACAAAAATACACAAAAATAGTCAATATTTTTCTTTTAATTCCCTTTTCATGTTGGCCACCACAAATTCAAAAAATACAATTTGGGGGTCATATGTTCCTTTATGAGCGTAATCTCGAATCGACCCTAAAAAAAATCCAATTCAAGTCATTTTATTTTTATTTTTCACTTTTAAAAGTTGTGACATTATCCTCTAATATTCTGAATTTTCATCTTGGCTCAATGTACCTAGAATGACTCAATTTTGTAAAAGGACCTTAGTTGAATTTTGCATTAAAATCTCAAGGACTAGATTGCAAATACCTAACACTTGAGGGATTATTTTGTAAATAACTAAAAGAAGAGTTAGTGGAGAAATTAGAATAGAGAAGGGAAGGTGGAGAAGAATAGATGGAAAAAATAAGATGAGAATAGAGAAGGGAAGATGGAGATGAAGAAGAGTTAGCAGAGAAATTAGAATGGGAGATAGATATGAAGAAGGGAAGATGAAGATGAAGAAGAGTTAGTAGAGAAATTAGAATGTGAGATAAAAATGAAGAAGGGAAGATGAAGATGAAGAAGAGTTAGTGAAAAAATTAGAATGGGAGATAGAATTAGTGGAGAAATTAGAATATGAGATAAATGAGTGAGCTATAAAAGGAGAAAGAAGAGAGCTTGGAGGGAAGAGATTTTTTGGAAAGAAAATTTGAAATATTTGACAGGGTTTTAGGAGATTGAAGAAAAATTAAAGAGAAAAAAAAAGAGAGAGAGAATCTTTTTTTCAAAAGAGAGTCTTGAAGATGATGGGAGTTTAAATCTAGGTGTTACCATCACTAATTTCTCTACCGATCAATACAAGTCACGAGTTCATCCTTGTCGTTCGAGCCGCAATCTTGATCCATAAGGTGACACGAGGTCCGAATTTGACAATCCAATCTGTCAAATCAGGTAACAATCCTAACAATTAAAATCTTCGAGAATTTCGTTGCCCAAATGAATTGATTTAAATTTCGATTATGTCATGTCGTACTCGTATGTCTATATATCCACATGTCGCATTCGTACTACAATTTTTTGCATTTTTCGCTTAACAAATCCAAACCCCGAAATAGGAAGGCTGACCCACCCATTAGAGGTTCTGTATATATTGTCTTTTCTTTTTGTAATTTAAACCCTGCACTATCAAATCCCAGAATGGGTAGGCCGAGCCAAGGCCAAGGCTTTCGTTAGAGGTTCTGTATATACTGCCTTTACTTTTTGTAATTTAATTCCTACACTATCAAACCCTAGAATGGGTAGGCTGAGCCCCTCGTTGGAGGTTCTGTATATACTGTCTTTACTTTCTGCAATTTAATTCTTGCACCATCAAACCCCAGAATGGGTAGGCCGAGTCAAGGCTAAGCCCCTCGTTGGAGGTTCTATATATACTGTCTTTACTTTCTACAATTTAATTCTTGCACCATCAAACCCCAGAATGGGTAGGCTGAGCCAAGGCCGAGCCCCTCATTGAAGGTTCTTTATATACTATCTTTATTTTCTGCAGTTTAATTTTCATATTATCAAACCCCAGAATGAGTAGGCTGAGCCACTTGCTGGAGATCGTAACATTGCACAGAAGTCATTAGCTCGCTCACTCCCTCTTTTAGTTTCAGGGAATTTTTAATGCTTATCTTCACATACTGCTGTTTATGTCGCATCTTCTAATATTGCTTTTATATTCAAAATATTTTGCATCATCAGTCTTATTCAATTCGAAAATATCAAAAAAATATCATTCATGTGCATTTCATATAGTATAGCTTTTGCATACTTTGTTATGCTGCATACGTATCCGTATTGTCATTTGATTCATGCATATTCAAAAAAAAAATTCAAAAGAAAAATTTCAAAAACTAGGAAACGAGTCTTTTCGATTGGCCAATTCTATTTTTGATGACTTTCCTTTATGATATTTTCAAAATGACGATTTTGCCCCTCATAGGCAAATTATTTTGAAAAATTCTAGAAAATTCAGAAAAATCCCAAAAATTAGGAAACGAGCCATTTCGACTGGCCAATCCTATTTTTGATGATTTATTCGTATGTCGCATCCTCATGTCCACGTTCGTATGCCATATTTACATGTCCACGTTCGTATGTAACATATGTTCACGTTTGCATGTCATATTTTTATACCTATGCTCGCATGTTCATGATTGTATATCCACGTCCGCATGTATACATTCACGTGTCTATATTTACCTATTCACGTTTTGCTTATCCATGCACCCATTACCATCCATGCGTTCAATCTAAAAAGTGAAAATACAAAAAGAGAACACCTCACTAGAGTCTTAGGAGTAAACCAAGCCTGAGTTACCAAAATTAGGATATCCATGAAATTAAGGTACCGAAAGGGCATTGGTTTTAATTAACTAGTGTAACCAAGTCCTCGAACTCATAATCTCTGGTTCATATAAGTAATTTAGTTCTTTCGCTAATTTACTTAGGTTTCTAATCGACCTACCAAAAAATGATTAGTGGCGACTCTAAATTTTAAAAGCATGTGATAAAAAAAATCAAGTTGTGATTCGGTAGGGCTTGGGAGAGTCCGTATTAGGTTGTTCAATCTAATTAACCTGATAATCCGTTAACTTGGAAATTTTCTGCCATCGAAAATTTTTAGGTCATGACACTGATCAGCCGTTTTATATCATATACCATCTGGATCTAGGTACGAACTAGGTTTGGGAACGCTACATCACCACGATCTAGGTGGATGAGAGATTTAGCCACCAAGTGGCCCATCTCTTTAAAGCTTGGTGTTTATGTGAGAGTGACGTTTTTTGTAGCCCTCTTCATGGATTTGAGGGACCTCCTAACCCAACTCCTTATGTCCCTGCTGGGGAGCTAATGGATCTTAATACACCAGATGGAGAGATAGTAGACCTTGAGCCTGATAGTGAGTCCGACCCGTCCATGGCATCTGATGACATTCCCACGTCTCCCTAATCATAGGAGCAAGATAGTCTTATGAGATCTCAGTTGATGAAGAGGATGAGGGTGTAGTGGCTCCTCTTTTGGAGTAGATAACTAGCTAACTCTTCCTGACCCACCTACCTTTTTGCTGGTCTTAGGGAGCCGCCTCGAAGAATGAGGCTATAATTATTATGTATAACTCTGTTGGGTTAACGATCCTTTACTTTTAGCTGTTGTATTGGGATATTTGGCTGATTATTAGTTACGGAGTTTTCTTGCTTTGCTATCTTTGTTTAAATCTTCTGTCTGGGTGTATTATACGTTTTTGCATGCATAGAAACTTTTGTTGGTCGTTAGCGAACCTGGGATATTATTCCTTCCAACTTGAGGTATTTGGTAGGGATAGCGCGTACTCGAGGATCGAGGCATGACAGCCTATGCCCATTCTACGCACAATCTTTGTGGCCAAATCCCAAAGAATATGGTAATTTCCTTAGAAATGATTTCATGAAAAACAAACTTAATGGCTGGAATTAATAACTTTGTTTTTTGGATTAAGGTGAAAAGAAGATTGCATGCTAAACATAATCGACACAAAAGAATTGAATTCCATGTTTGGTTCATTCACCAAGACTTGTGCCTCATATCTATCCTAGGTTGAGAGATTAATAAGATTAGTCATGACCACAGTTCATGAACCACCGATTCCGATTCATGAACAGGCAGTTTCTATTCAAATTTAGGGGGAACCGAAATCGAGCCCTTAAGTAGAGGTTCCGGTTCCGGTTTTGAACCACCGATTCCGAACCTAGTTTCGGCTCAAAATAAAAAATGGATCCACTAGTTTTGGTTAAGGTTTTTTGAGTTTAAAAATTGAATCGTAATGAATTTGTAATAAAATTATAATCAAATTATCAAATAATGAATTATGAAATAGTGAATTATTAAATACAAATTGCAATCAAATTTTTGGGGGGAGGAAGGGAGGGGGAGGGGGCTTAAACTTAATGAATTATTATTCAGCACCTATATATTTTTCTTGGGATAGAAAAATTAAAACACATATAGTTCTCTTACCTTTGATAACTCATACTTATCTTATCCTCAATCATTTCTACCCGTTCCGATACCGATGCCGATGATATCTCCCTCATTAAAGAATTCAAGTTCATTATTGCGATCTATCTCTTATTATCTATATTGAACATTTGTCCAATCATCAATACAAGCTTGAGCCTTCACCAAATCGGGAGTTCTTGAACGTCGTTTGTCTAAAAATATTGTCTCCAGCACTATATACTTGTTCTAACATAACTGTTGAATAGCTAAAATTTATTTTGCAATTAGAGCAAGAATTGGGTATTAGGTGGAATGCTTCTTCCACTAATCCAATATTGTGAAATCTGTGCTACTTTAAGATTCATCAAACTCAAAAGAAATAGTTAGATAGCTTTCTATTTCAGAATTACTTCATAACTTTTATTTTATTTTTTTGTCGATGCAACAAAAATTACCATCTACTAATTTTACCTATATTCTCACTTTATAAGTCACTAAATTGAGAAGATCCACTATCACCTAAATTATATGTACTACATTCATTATATTATTATATTATTGTGTTCTTAAATCCATGTTTGTATAATTCTAATATTTACCTCATTAATTAAATGTAAATATTCATAATATTTATTCAAATAAACACATGAATCATCTAATTTACAATGTTGATAGAAAAAACGTAAGCAAATAAATAAATAATATGAATTTTCCTACATAATGTAGCCATTTTTTTCACATTGTTCTAATAGTATCACATCATAAATCATCATTTTTATTTTCTTCAAAAACTCCAATAATATTAATACATTCTATTAAAAATAAATGTGTAGTAGGATAATAAATACTAAAGTATAAGTTAAATCATAAATTTTTTTTAAAATATCTTTTTTTTTTTGCAAATATCTCATTCTTGTGGGTATAAATTAATTTGAGCTATATTATCTAAAATAAATACACATAATAAATTTTTATATGTAAAAGATTCATTAAATAACTCGTAAGTAGAATTCCAATGATTAGAACATCTCTCGAAAATCTTTTTGGTTTTTTTTCAATTTGCTTTACAAAATTTTAATCATTCTTTCATTATTTGGGAATGTTTCCATAAAAATTGAATTATCATTTTTATTGGGTGGAGAAAAATATCAAAATTTTTTAAACCATCTTGTACACATAAATTTAAAATATGACAAGCACATCTAACGCGAAAAAATTGTGCATCAAAAATGGGTTTACAAATCTTTTATAGTTCAACAATTGCCGCAGTATTTGCCGCGGTATTATCAAAATCAATTGAAAAATTTTATTAGGCAAATAATATTCTTTTAAAATTTGTCTAATTATCTATAAATATTATTTATTGTATGGCTATCATCAAAAACTCTAAATGTAATAAATCTTTTTTGAATATTCCATTCATCATTTGTTCAATGACATGTTATACCCATGTAAGAATGAACTAATCAACGATCACTCCAAATATCGCTATATATATACACACGTCCATTAAAATTCATAATAAATTTTTGTAAATATTTTTTTCATTTTTTGTAAATAACTTTAATTATGTGTTTAAGTGTATTTTTAAGAACATGTTTTACTTGTGGAACACATATATTTTGTATAAATTGATTAAAACCAAATCTTTTACCAAAATAATAAATATTCAACAAAAACAAATTTACCTAATTCATTTTTATAAGTTTTTTCATCATAACAAAATAGAGGAGGAGTGTTTTTTTTTTTTGGGAAAGAAATAGAGGAGGAGTGTTAAGATTGGCATATTCTAAAATTTATTATTACGGGGTGTCAATTTCCGCTTCGATTGGATGTTTCGTCTTAAAATGTTGATTAAATGTTCTATATCCGGCTCCATTGGTATACTTGTATTTTTCTCTATAATGTTTACAAACTACTCCATATCTTTTTGGAGCTATATCAAATCTTTCAATCTTCATGAAGTGGTCCCATACATCAGATGTAAACTTCCGCTCTTTTATTGTTGACAATTCTTTGATACCGATATGAAGATGAAGACTCTCTTGCATTTAGCCTTGATTCATATTAGGAATAATGTTGATTTCAACATCCATATCAACTCCTCAAATTTCATAATCACGAGCACTAGAAGGATAATTGGATTTCCCTTCTTGCTCTTGCCTCTGCCACTAGTTCTATCCTTACTTGCCTTTTTTTTTATATATATAAAATATGGTATAATTAAAAAAAAATAAAGTATGAAAAAAGAATTTGAAATAAGAAAGTATTAAAGGAGATAATAAATAACGAAAATAAGGAATTGGAGGATGTACTTGAGAGTTAGAGAGAATTTGAGAGAATTGAGATGAAGAGAGAATTTGTGTGAAAAAAAAAATGAGAGATGAGAGAGGTACTTATAATTTTATATCATAGGTTAGAAAGAAAGAGAGAGGAAAAAAAAAAGGCGACCACTAGTTGCCAACAGTCACCAAGCCAAAGAGGTGGGGAAGGAGCAATTTTGCAATGACTCTTTTGATTTTTTTTTTCGTTTCGGTTCAAGAATTTAAGAAATCGGAATCAAGCCCTTATGTCATAGGCCGGTTTCGGGCCCAACTCGGCTTGTGGCCATGACTAAATGAGATAATCCATGATTCGTGATGATTTTGTTTAGTTGAGATGGACTTTTTTAAGGACGACGCTATTTCCACTCTATAAATGCTAAATTCACCCCCATTTACACTAAAAAGACAAAATTGCCTCAATATTTCAATTGCAATTTGTCCCACTCCTCCTTTTTCTATTTAGGATAGTTACCATAATTAAGTATTTCGCATGTTTTTTTAAGAGTATTAAAGAAAAGTAAATTCTATATTCTTAATGATTTACATGCTTCTTCTAAAATTATCTTATTAATAGTATGGAAAAAAGACATTCTTTGATATAATATAGAACTAAAAAGTCTCTTTTACATAATTGATTTTAGGAAAAATTTTAAATAAGGGCATGAAGTGAGTCATTTTCTCGAAAAAAAAAAGGGCCCAGAATGGATGTTATTTTAAATAGGGCCTAAAGTGACCAATGAATCTCAAATAAGGGTCTCATTTCGCTAGCCCGGCCAAATGTTCACTGGCCAACATTTTCCAACCATTACAACAGGGGCAATTTTGTCATTTGGGTAAAAAACTAGATAAAATCTCCCAAATTGACTTAGGCCTAGGGTTTTTCTTCAATTTTTCGTGTTCTTTTCTTCCACTCCTGGCTGCTCAAGGAAATCGCTCTCACCTGATCCTTGTCGCTCCTCACCAGTTTCATTTCATCGTTCGTCATCGTCTCTAACTGTGCTTTGTCGTCTTTTCTTTCTCAAGTTCGTCGTCCGCGAGCTTTAACTCCGTTGTTGTTTTTTGATTTCATTTTTGATTTGCCGATCATTAGAATTGCATGTTTGCTCGTTGCGACTCTTCAGTTTTGACTCTCTGTCTGGATCTTTGCTGTTCGATCGAGTCGTTGGCGAGTCTGTTCTGCCTTCTTCGCTTTTCCACGGATTTATCGACGTTTCGATTGTTAGAAATGTTTCGTTTCGATTTTGAAGATTACTGCAGATTTCAGTTGAGTATTTTTCGGGGTTTCGAATGTCCAA
This sequence comes from Psidium guajava, assembly GCA_016432845.1. Lineage (NCBI taxonomy): Eukaryota > Viridiplantae > Streptophyta > Magnoliopsida > Myrtales > Myrtaceae > Psidium > Psidium guajava. The sequence continues at coordinate 17,978,359 of CM028225.1, forward strand.
TCTTTGGGTTGTTCATAAAGCTCGATTTTATTAAGCTGCTCAGCTGATGTGTGTTGTTATTGAGATTTATAGGAGCTGGACATTGCTATTGTTAAGCCATGAATCATGCTAAGCGAGATTACCACTAGAAAGAGAAGAAAGCATCGATCACTTTCCTCGGGAGGGTGCCATTTTTTTTTTCGTGGCAAATTCAGAGAAAGTGGAGAATGTCTTTGGGTTCTGATTTTTTTAGCAAATTGATGTGGAGATCATGCAACCACCTGGCCCTCTGGTTCAATGCTGCATCACATAACAATCCAAGAATGTCTTAAATTTTACTTTTGAAATCATTTGGTCCAAGCTTTTATAGTTGAGTGTCAATCTATATCTTGGATGCTCCTTAAGAATTAGTTACATGGATCTGGTGCAATTTGAAGTTAGAGTCCTCATCTCATGTAACAGTTGGTTGGTCACAGGCTCTGTATCCCTATTTCATTAATTGTCAAGGCAGAGAAAATTTATGTGATTTTTTCCAAGCTCTAGATTAGCAATCGGATTAGCCATTTATTTTTTTTTTTTGTTTGACATTTTCCTATGATGAGTCCATTCTACTATAATTTCAAGCACAATATAAACACAATGCGGCATATGACAAAAAACTTGAGTGCTGGTCAATCTTGTAGGTCAGAAGAAGTTTGTGCTATGTGATTGGCGTGTAATTATTGGTGGTAAGAACTTCCATGGAATCATCGCTAGGCTTTTGCAAAGAACAAGATTTACTGAAGCCAACTTTCAACAAAACAGAAAGAGAGTAGATTTTATTTGGTGGATTAGTTAATTTCATGGGTAATAATGTATTTCATTTTGGGGCTGTGATTGGTTGTTATAGATGTATTTTGGAGCTTTAGATTGGTTGTTGTAGAATGGGTTGTGATTAGTGGGAGGTTTAATTATTTTGAAAACTTATTCGTTGTCTTTTTTTTTGTAATGCAAATATTTGAGTTTAAGAAATCAAGTTTTAATGATGAGTTGACGATGATGGTTAATGATGGTTGCTTGACCATATGCTTGCTATTGAGTTGATGATGTTCGAATGATGAGTTGGTGATGATGGTTACTCAGCCAAATGCTTGATGTGATCAGTGGATATTTCATATGTTGTTGGCCAAATGCTTCCGCAAAAATTGTTGGAAAGCAATGCACAACACCTCACATGCTAAAGGCACGACACAGCACTTGCTATTCGCACAACACTTAGCCATGTTGTGCAAACAGTGCCGTGCATTGCTACCGTGATGATAATCAATGATGGAAAAGGCACAACTCAGAAGAAGGCAAAGCAGACTAAATAGCATTACATTAACTTATGGTGATTCACATTGTTTGATGTAAAAGAAAAACATCCCAACATGAAAAATTTTCCAGACACAATAAACTTATGCATACTTTAACTTCAAAACACTCGCTATATAATCCTATACAGACCCATCTATATCCACTAATGGTACACAAAAAAAAAAATTCATGTTGTTGCTCTTGCTGCTCTTGTATATCTCAAAAAATTATCTGTTACCACTTTCGGGTTGTAGTCCTTACATCCTTCTCTTAACTACAGTTGGATAAAAGAACAAATCAACTAGTCAAGAAAAAGTCAAGGATAAGTTAAGGCTGTATGATTGGCATGCAGGTTAGATGGATACCTGCATCTTTTTCCACCCTAGCTTGAAATATTGCCAAAAGATTGAGCTGGACCTGGGATAAAATGATGGGGTTGCGTCGAAGCAAACAACTTCTCGTTCTTCATCTTCTTTATGATCACTTTGGTGAACTTTTTCATGGAGTACTACAAATCAGAAGAAACTCTGGACTAAATTAGGCATTTACACTCTCTCTAAGAGAACTGTGAAGAGCATAATTTACCTCCAATGGTGAATTGTCTGTCTAAAACGCGATATTCGGTGCTCCTCCAATATAGGAAGCCTTGCACATTTCACGATTATAAGACATGAAACAAGATACTAGAAGTCTTAAAGAGGAAAATGTGTAGCAAAATCAGATCATATTCCATTTGGTTTCTATGAATGTGTCGCGACCCCAAAGAAATTTTCTAATTTCGTTTTCGAGTGAACGGATTATCAGATTAATTAGATTAACTAACCTAACGCGGATCCTCCCAAGCCCTACCGAATTGCAACTTTGATTTTTGTTTAAATGATTTTTAAATTTGGAGCCGTCACTAATCGTTCTTGGTAGGTCGATTAGAAACCTAAATAAATTAGCGGGAGAACTAATTTATTTCTGCGAATCAGAGAAAATGAGTTCGGGGACTTGGTTACGCTAGATTACTCTAATGCCCTTTCGGTACCATTTCATGAAAAATCATTTAGGTTGACTCGGAAAGATTTGAATCAAACTGACCAGAAGGGTAAAATGGTCATTTTTCAAGGAATGGGAAGTGAAAACAGGTCAAACCAGTTGAATATGATCATTCCTTATTTTCCACAATTTCTGAAAATTTTTCGAAATTTTTCGAGACAATTTGCCCATAAGGGGCAAAATCATCATTTTGAAAAAAATCAGGAAGGAAATTCATCAAAAATAGGATTGGTCAATCGAAATGACCCGTTTCCTAATTTTTGAGATTTTTGAGAATTGGTTTTTAAAATTTTCCGAGACAATTTACTCATAAGGGGCAAAATCATCATTTTGGATATATCAGGAAGGAAATTAATCAAAAATAAGATTGGTCAGTCGAAATGACCCGTTTCCTAATTTTTGAGATTTTTGAGAATTTTTAGAACTTTCCGAGATAATTTACCCATAAGGGGTAAAATCGTCATTTTGAAAAAATCGGGAAGGAAATTCATCAAAAATAGGATTGGCCAATCGAAATGACCCGTTTCCTAATTTTTGAGATTTTTCTGAATTTTTCTGAAATTTTTTTGATTTTTTCTTTTTTGGACTTTTTTGGAATTTTTTTTATGATTTTTATGATTTTTTTATTCATTTTTTTTATTATTTATATGGCCTTAAAATAAACTATGCCCAAACATTCATATTCTAACTTAGAATGAAATCTAATTTAATTTATTACATGCAATCTTAGCTAATATGATTCTATCCTAGAATGCAATTTAATTTACACATATCAATTCTAAACTATATGTAGCGATTATTTACATGTAATATATCATTATTATTTTTTTGAGATTTTCAATACGCATTCGAATATTAAAAAATGGCAATCCGATCAGTTTAATTCAAATATTGAAAGTCAGCCAATCAGATATGCCAATCAAATATGCAAATTGCTAAAGATATGAAATTTACCTGATTTGCAGATCGACTTTCCGAGTTTGGGCCAATATTGAATCGAATTGGGACCATGGGTGATGAACCTGTGGTTAGCGACTAGCGACAGCTACGGTTGGGCTTGCGGTCGAACGGTGAAGCTTCTCGCTATGCAACTAAATATGTTGCTTGAATGAGTTCCTCGGTAATGAAGGAAACCGGCGGAATTGGGCTACAACTGATCAACACCGGCCTTAAAACCGTGTCCCTTGAAGCCTCCCAAGGTACACCAATCATGACTTCATCAACATAACGACAAGCCAGAATACTGGGATTGCGCTCATGCAAATGCATGATTAAGTGGTGTTTCTCTCTGTGTTCACTCATAGTGTAGTCGGTGTGGAGACCAACTAAGAGGGAGTCCCCGAATCACCTTGTTCTCTTCAAGATCTTGACGTGTCCAGCATGAAAAAGACCGATGTCATTGTGCTAGCCCCATCGCATCGATACATAGAAACGCCACCGGAACAACCGTGATGATTCACAAGACTCGCGGTGATGGATTAACGGCGAGGGTGCACTAATGGAAGCAACGTGAAGAAAGATTGGATCTTTTATCAAATAAGGATCTGCTACAATGGCTTGGCCTCGAGCTTGGCCTTCCCCATGTCCTTGAGCTGCACCTTAATAAGCAAAGAAGCTGGATCATCAAATGATATTGAAGTTACTGAACCGTGTATCTCGAGAGGATACTCGGACCAAATGAAATCTGTATCTGAAGACACTTTTCTGAAAATTGTTTCTCCGCCTTCATAAACATCACGGTATCTCTTTTGCTTTGTTCTTCTGAGTACATCGACCACCTTCCTAAGGGGCTCAATAGATCCTTGAAACAGACACTTCACATCAAGAAGTCACGGATCAATTTTTGTAGGGACCTCGTATCTCAGTCCCAAAACAAATATCTCAGCAGATGTGGACCGACTAGCAGCTGGTTTGTCCACCTCAACCTTTTCAAACGATCGTTTGAGGCAATACAAAACAGAGTTATAGTCTTGGGACCTGAAAGCCCTCGTCACGAACGTGCCTTTCGGAGCCAAAAACTGAGTCGCGAGCTTCATCACATCAATGACCAATATGCTCTGGTTCATAGCCTCCGGCGCCCATGCTCCACTGACACTCGGCGAGTCATCAACTCGGTTCCATTTATCTTGATCAGATGTGTCCTTAGAAGACCTTTTTAATGGCATTAACCTCAGCCGAAATCCCCGGCTAAGGTTGATGTAACATGAGCCTTCATATAATTCACCTCCTCAAGGGAGACGCCGGCGTCGTCTAAACTCCTGTAACGCATGGGGAAACTCCAAGTCCGTCTGAACGTAGGTCAATAATGTGATGAGCATCACAAGTTACAGCACCACCCAAATACTTCAGCAACAATATTGGCTTCCCGTTTCAACGCATGTTCCAAGCTTTCTATAATCAGTACATCAGAATATGGTCTTCACATCATTACAGTTCTCTTTGTTTAAAAGCTAGGACGGTGGTTCCTCCTCTTCCTCCTCATCCTTGGTGAAATTAACCATTGAGAGTGAAGTAGCAACATTCACTTGCGAGAAAATAATGTCTGCCATAAACTTTTTAGGATATTGATCCTGGTGATCCCACAGGACATTCATACCAATGGACGTCCAATGTAACCATGTCGCCATCTTCCTGTTTGTAATGCTTCACAGATCCACTCCTTCTCGGTCATCGGCTAAGTAGTTGAACGCAGTCCAGGCAGGTATTCGAACATCGAGGTCCGAACTCTCCTTCAAGAGCTCGAACAGCGCTGGCACTCCGCCTTCCTCCCTCGACGAAACTCCATGCAAAGGAAACACGAAATGAAGATTCTTTTCTCACCCTCTTCTACGTGTTTTTTTTTTTTTTTTTGCTTTGCTTTCCCTCTACAATGGCATGTTTCTCAAGATTGTGCCATCTCATGTTCACAAGCTTGTGATCCAATCTTCGTTTCTAAAAATGCAAAAATTGAAAATTACAGAGTTAAAATGAATTTTCTATTGGTCAAAATAAAGAGAAGATTAAAAGAAAAATACTGACTACTTTTTCATATTTTTGTGGCCTCAAATGCAATTTTATTTTCAAATATTTTCCTAATTTTTTAAAAATATTAAAAAATGAAAAAAATATGAAAAATTATTTTTTATTCAAAAATGGTTGCCTAGGCTTGGCCAAGGCTTCCAAAGTTGATTTTTCAATTTTCTCATTTTTTTTCTTGATTTTCTGTGAATTTTCGAAAATAAAAATGACGAAAAATACTGAAAATATAGAAAATCATTTTTTGGTCAAAATTAGTTCCCTAGGCTTAGCCAAGGTCCCCAAAGTTTATTTTTTTAATTTTATGAATTTTTATGGATTTTTTTTATTAATTTTCAAAAATAAAAATACCGAAAAATACTGAAAATATGGAAAATCATTTTTTTTTATCAAAATTGGTTCCATAGGCTTAGCCGAGGTCTCCAAAGTTGATTTTTTTAATTTTATGAATTTTTATAGATTTTTTATTAATTTTTAAAAAGAAAAGATAATTAAAAATTAGGTGTCAACAGAATGGACAGACCCTTAGCATCGCATACATTCCTAGCTCACCAACCATTTTGATGAATTTGACAAAATCATAATTCCCATTGAAATTGTACTAGAGTTTTAGGTCAAATTGTGTAACATCTTAAATCCTAAAAACAGCTTATGAATTAGAAAAGCAATGAGGCTAAAGTGTTACCTAACCTTGAGGTTCATGAATGTTTCAAAAGACATAACTTTGAATCACATTGAAACCACCCTTTTACACATACTATAGAACGTCTCCCCACATCTGGTCGGAAAAAAAAGGCATTGTTAATTTTGAAATACAGTGGAACAACCTCGAGGATACTATGTGGGTAATAACGCTTAACATGATTTGTGGCCTTAATAATAGCAATGTCTAGCTCCTACAAAACTCAATAGCAACACAAATTAGCTGAGCAACTTAATCAAATCAAGCCCTATGAATAAGCCAAAGATTCAACATTTGAAATCCCAGAAACACTGAATTCTACAGTAACGTTCACAATCATGATCACTGTAATTGAATGGTCAGCTCCAAATCAGAGACTGCTTCTACGATACAAATTTTTTTTCCTGAAGATCAAACAACACCGCATTTCTTCAACAAAACGAGGTGATCAAGCATCGTGATAAGCTCGATATCACAAACGCTAAGAGCAGACCCCAAAACCTCCATCAGTTGCAAAAGCCGTGAAAAACCCTACCAAAAAGCCAGAGACAAACCAAATGCGCACGACTCCACAGAAAAGAAACATTTCTAACAATCGAAACGCTCGATAAAAATCATGCAAAAGCAAAGAAGGCGGAATAGACTTTCCAGCGACTCGATCGAGCAGCAAGATCCGGACAGAGAGTCCAAATTGAAGAGGCGCAACGAGCACACATGCAATTCTAACGATCGGTAAGTTGAAAATGAAACCAAAAGACAACGACGGAGTTGAAGCTCGCGGACAACAAACCTAGGAAAGAAAAGACGATAGAGTCAAGTAAGAGACGACGGCGGACAATGGACAATGAACTGAAGCTGGCGAGGGTGAGAACGATTTTCTAAAGCAGTTGGGACCTTGGAAGTAGATGAAACGAACACTAGAAAGTAAATGAAAACCCTTGTCCCAATTCAATTTGGGATTCAACCCAAAAAAAAAAGTATTCAATTCGGGAAATTTTATCCATTTTTCATCCAATTGATAGAATTACCCCATTCCAGTCACCCGAAAAAGTGGGTTGGGGAAGATAGGCCGGCCCAAAAAATAATTCAATTTGGGAAATTTTATCCATTTTTTTTACCCAATTAACAAGATTGCCCCCATTCCCGATGCCAGAAAAAGTTCGCTAGTGAAGATATTCTTTCACTAATCACACGACGCAATATTTTCGTATAAATTCCCTTTGAACTCTAGCATTATTTGATCAAATAATGCATCTGAACTTTAGCTAAGTACAAAGTGTTATCGATAATGAAAATATTTTTCGTTAACTAATTTTTCTAAAAGATACAAATGTTTATTTTTAAGAAATTATTTTTTAAATCTTTAATTTTTCGTAAAAGAAACTCACTCCAAAAAATAAAACAATATATGCCACAACACCACAAGGAATTTAATTGATTTTCACTCGCCTGACAAAGCAGCGGGCAAGTTTCCTCCGTTAAAAATTGGGGCAAGTATTACACCGTTAGAATATGTTAATCTTACGGCACCGTTATGGTAGCCGGGTCCCACTCTAAAATCCCTAAAAGGCAACTTCGCTCTAAATTCTCCGAAAGTCTCTTCGTACTCCCCGCTGCGCTCTCCCTCTCTCCCCGACTCCCCCCTGACCTCCTCCGCCGTGCGATGGGCCGCACCGATTGCTCCCTCCGCAAAGTGCTCGCCGGCGACGGCGACCTGGCGAGGGAGGCCTTCCGCGAAACGTTGCTCAAGACGCTGGAGGGCTGCCTGTTCTGCATTCCCTCGCGCAAGTACCGGAGAATCCACGGGATCTACGACTACGGTCTGCTCGGCTATAAAATCAAGGAGAACCTCTTGGAGTTGTGGTCTCGGGTTAGTCATGGAATTGAGTTGAAATTAGATGCTTTAGCCAATAGTATTTAGATTAGGGTTTGTCTGCTGTGTTAATATTCTTAATTCTGTTATTAGCATTTTGCTCTCGAGGACAACATATGGGAAATTCCCTTGCCCCATGTCAATCTGGGTCGTGGGGACTACATGGTTCCCATGGTTAATGATGAGAAAACTGGGACTGTCTATCGAGCTGACCATCTGCTCAGAGATTTCTGTAATGAGACCCTCCAAAAGGATTTGAGCATTAATGCGAAGAAGGCTGCGGAACTCAAGCAAGTACTTGCGGTGTTGTATTGCCTCTCTAATGATGAATTGGCTGCCAAGATAAAAGAATATGGTATCACAGCTCCTGACACAAAAAATCCTCTCTCCTGTCTCTATACGTTCAAGTTGATGTTGGAAACGCCCGTAGGTCCTTCTGGTTTTCAACCTGGGTAAGTACCACCCATGGATGTCCCACTGTCATGCCAATGGTGAAGTCAAGCTAATTAACTTCCTTTTGAGAAATGTTAGCTTTTGATTTTACGTCTTCAGTATATTTACTGTAGTTTTTTTCCCCCTCAATCTACTGTAGGTCATACGCGCGACGACGTGAAACTGCACAAGGCAATTTTGCACTTTTCAGATCCCTATTTAAGGATAACAACCGTAGGCGGCTCCCCTGTGCTGGAGCTCATATTGGTCAGGCTTTCAGAGAAGAGGTTGTGCATCATCTGATCATCCTAAATCTTGCATGTTCACATACTTGGGTTTTATGCATGATTTCTGCCCTGATACTATTCCATAGCTTAACTTGTCTTAACGTAAGATTTGACTGTGCTTCTGCTGTATTAGAGATAGTGTCATTATCTTCATCTGGCCCTTGTATTTTAATCTACGATTGATTCTAATGCTGTTCACAAGTGTAGATTTCTCCTTCCTGTCATCTTGTGATACTCAGGCTTTCACAGAAGAGGTTGTGCATCATCTGATCATTCTAAATCTTACATGTCCGCATGCTTGGGTTTTATGCATGATTTCTGCTCTGATACTATTCCATAGCTTAAGTTGTCTTAAAGTAAGATTTGATTGTGCTTAAGACGTGATCTCCACTGTGGTATTAGAGATAGTGTCATTATCTTCATTGGGTGCCTTTGTATTTTAATCTACGATTGATTCTAATGCTGTTCACATGTGTAGATTTCTCCTTCCCGTCATCTTGTGATACTCAGGCTTTCATAGAAGAGGTTGTGCATCATCTGATCATCCTAAATCTTACATGTCCACATGCTTGGGTTTTATGCATGATTTCTGCTTTGATACTATTCCATAGCTTAAGTTGTCTTAAAGTAAGATTTGATTGTGCTTAAGACGTGATCTCCACTGTGGTATTAGAGATAGTGTCATTATCTTCATTGGGTGCCTTTGTATTTTAATCTACGATTGATTCTAATGCTGTTCACATGTGTAGATTTGTCCTTCCCGTCATCTTGTGATCGTCCAGGAGTCCACTGTCGCTGAGATCCAGCATTTTGTCGATCCGGAAGATAAAACCCATTGGAAGTTTTCTGCAGTTGCAGATGTGGAAACTTTTGTGTTCCCAATGGAACGGCAAATGTCAGGCCAATCTTCGATTAAAAGTCAGCTTGGTGTAGCAGTTTCAGAGGTTAGCTTGAATCATCTTTTGGAGTTTATTTTTCTCACCCTAACATGTTTACTTTGAGTCTCACAAATTTCGATTTTTATTTTTAGGGAACTGTTAACAATGAGACTCTCGGCTACTTTATTGGCAGAGTCTTTTTATTTTTAACTAGCCTTGGCATAGACAAGGATCGCTTGCGGTTTAGGCAGCGTCTTCGGAACGAAATGGCTCCCTGTGCAGCAGATTGTTGGGCTGCTGAAATTGAGTGCTCCTACGGTTGGATTGAGTGCGTTGAAATTGAAGATAGGCCAGCATATGATTTACAACCAGATGCGGTAAGAGTGGTAAGACTTATGTTACGTGTGCTTTTCTTTTTTCCTTTTCTTCTTTCTTTCTTTCTCTTTTTTTTTTTTGGGGGTTTTTGGAGAAGGTGCACTGTCAGGAATACCGAAAGAAAGATCTGCATCTTTTGTTGTCTCAATAAGTGAAATTGCTTTTATCATATGGTCCTCTCGAGTCTTTTTGAAATCCTTCCAGAACTCTTCATCCAGTTTCTAATTTTTAGGCAGCAGAAGCGAAGTCATGGAATGTGACTAATAAGCTGCCAACATGCCTAGCAATTAATAATATTTATTTTATTTTTATACATATTACTTTTTCAATGATCTTTGCATCGCAAGGAGTGGCATTGTTACATTGTATAGGTTCCTTTTTAGCTGTCTCGTGTGGGAACCACTGTTGTTGCACAACGGTTTGAAGCAATGATCTTTGTATATATTCTTTCGTCTAATATACTGTTTGAAGCAAAACATTGTCCGGCACATCTTGAGGGTGTTGAGAAAAGAGAAGGTTTAAAGATGTATACGTTCCCCTAATTATAGAGGCATCTAGTTGGAGTGATGATTGTTATCATTTGACAGGGGAAAAGTGGAGTTGCTCTTCTTGACTATGAAAAACTTACTGAAACAAGAGAAGAGGTGGTAATTCTTCGGACTAGTTAATTTTGCTAACACGGAGCAGGTTTTTGCCCTTCATTTGTGAATGGTTGAGTTTGTTATCATTTGACAGGAGAAAAGTGGAGTTGCTCTTCTTGACAATGAAAAACTTACTGAAACCGGAGAAGAAGTGGTAATTCTTCAGACTAGTTAATTTTGCTAGCTATTCTTAGAGTACACGCAGCAGGTTTCTGCCCTTGATTTGTGAATGCTTGAGTTCGTTATCATTTGACAGGAGAAAAGTGGAGTTGCTCTTGTTGACAATGAAAACTTACTGAAACTGGAGAAGAAGTGGTAATTCTTCGGACTAGTTAATTTATCTAGCTATTCTTGGAGTACATGGAGCAGGTTTCTGCCCTTCATTTGTGAATGGTTGAGTTTGTTATCATTTGACAGGAGAAAAGTGGAGTTGCTCTTCTTGACAATGCAAAACTTACTGAAACTGGAGAAGAAGTGGTAATTCTTCGGACTAGTTAATTTTGGTAGCTATTCTTGGAGTCCATGGATCTGGTTTCTGCCCTGTATTTGTGAATGTTTGAGTTGCTTATCATTTGACAGGGGAAAAGTAGAGTTGCTCTTTTTGACAAGGGAAAACTTACTCAAACCATAGAAGTGGTGGTAATTCTTCGGACTAGTTAATTTTGCTAGCTATTCTTGCAGTACATGGAGCTAGTTTGTGCCCTTTATTTGTGAATGCTTGAGTTTGTTATCATTTGATAGGGGAAAAGTGGAGTTGCTCTTCGTAAGAATGGAAAACTTGCTCAAACCATAGAAGTGGTGGTAATTCTTCAGACTAGTTAATTTTGCTAGCTATTCTTGCAGTACATGAAGCAGGTTTCTTCCCTTTATTTGTGATGCTTGAGTATGTTATCATGATTAACTGATTGAAGTATGAATGCAGAAACTGGTAATTGTTCCAAACCAGAAGGAACTTGGTCATGCCTTTGAGGGAGATCAAAAGATGGTGGTGGAATCTCTTTTGGTATGTGCTGGAGGTTCCTTGGTTTTTGCTCTTTCGCTATGTATATTCTGAATCTGTTGCTTTACTTTATGCTTGCATTTTTCTTGTGAATACCAGGCAATGAGTGAATTGGAAGCTTTGCAGATGAAGGCTGCTTTAGTATCCAAAGGGGAGGCTGTATTTCCTGTGCACACATTGGGGAGGATAGTAACAATCAAGGATAGCATGGTCGATATTTATAAGAAGAGGATGAGGAAACAGAAGAGGGTTTTGACACCATCTGGTTTTGAACCATCTTTTGGCATTGAACGCATAATACACTGCCTTTTTGAGCATTCTTTCTTTACAAGTCGCAGCAAAGCGGGGGATGAACAAGTAAATGGGTTTTGCTTCGCTCCACTTGTGGCACCTTTTCAATGTGCAGTTTTCCCATTGAGAAAGAAGCCAGAGTATGAGAAAGTTGTTCAACTTATTAGCGAGTCACTGACTGCTGCTGGTGTTTATCACAGTTGTTCCATCACAAGTACTTATCCAATATAGAATTTAGTTTCTTAATGTCTTACGCAAAATGAGTTTCTTTTTCCATATTTTACATGAAGCTCATATCTTGGTCACTCTCTTTTCTTTACTCATCATAGAAGGGGATTTTATCGAGGGGGGTTAATGCATGTTTCCTTGACATTGTATCGTTCCACTTGATGGACATCTTTTTTCTCTTTCTGTTTTCTTTCTGAAAACAGAGATATATGTTGATCCTTCTTCTTTTTGTCCTATTCACGATGTAAGGCGGGATTTTCTAGATGGGTTTGAATGCCTGTTTTTCTAAGATCGAGTTCTTTTATCCTAATGCTAGTATCAGCTCCAGAATGAATTGGCATCTTCTCTTTCTTTTCTTGTTAAAATACGGGCATTGATTTTTGGAAATTTCTAAGGTTCGTGTCAGGTTTGCTGATTTGAGTGATACACAAGTATCGTATATGAGAACTTGTTTTGTTTTGGAGCTGTATATTTGGATTGAGATTTATCTTCTTATCCTTGGTGAAAGCACCAATGGATGATCATGTGCTACTGTGCCCTGGCTATGTTCACAGGCAACTCCATAGGGAAAACCAATGAGCTTGGTGTGCCCTTTGCATCACTGTCAATTCAGAAGTTGATGTGTCCGTTCGAGAAAGGGACAGCAGAGATGAAGTTACAGTAAGCGTGAGGAAAGCGGCCTCAGTTGTGAGGGAGTTAATTGATGGGCGCAGTACCTGGTCCGACATATGTTCGCATTTCCAACATCGTGTTAGGGATACGGACAGCAGAGATGAAGTTCGAGTAAGCGTGCAGAAAGCAGCCTCAATCGCGAAGGAGGTGATGGATGGGCACAGTACCTGGTCTGACATATGTTCTCGTTTCCCACATTGTGTTAGGGACAGGACAAGCAGAGGTAAACTTCAAGTAAGCGTGCGGAAAGCGGCCTCAGTTGTGAAGGAGGTGATTGACGGGCGCAGCCTAGATACTTTATTATATGGATAAAGGATCCAGTTGATCGTCAGTACCTGGTCCGACATATGTTCTGTTTCCCACATCGTGTTTTGAGTTGCTTATGTGATTGTTTCCTTAACTTTGCATCAGTTGCAGTCAGACAAATGGTATACTTATGTCTTTTGGTGGCTAAACAAAACGGAGATAGAAACAAACAGGAAGTTGCAGATCTGTGTTGGTCTCCTCTTGATTTTCTTTTCTATCTCTTCCTTTTCATGGAAATTGTCTTAATATTCAGTCTTAAATACGCAGAACTTTGCAGTGTTTACCTGTTCCTTTAGGGTGGGCTTATTTTGCTGAAAAGAGGATTTCTTAACGTGATGATAACATAAACCCTAATTCATGTACTCTCCATTATGAACCGCGGAGAAATATACAGAAATATCACAATTCTATCATCCAGTTGTTCTTAACTTGGTACAAGAGCTAGAGGAAACCGAGTACTAGGTGAACATCACAGTGCATACTCGAGTGCACAATCGAAGCACAGCCCCAAACCATATGTGGTGTCATTTCTTTTTCCAGTTACTACTAAAATCTCAATATCAATCCTCAACGGTGTTTGTTGAGCTGCATGGGATCATAACGAGTAAGACGAGGATCTACGTTGCAATGAAGTTCGCCAGCTGTAGAGATCCTCGAAGATGAAGATGAAGATGAATAAACAAAAATAAAACATTGTTTTGTGCGCACCAAATAGCAGGACATGACATTCAGGATGATTGCCCATGACTAAGCTGACATCTAAGCATTTTCAAGCGATAGATGGCCGAAAGAAACTTCACGCAAAGGTGCAAGACAGTATTAGACTAATTGAAATCCACTCAAAAGGCCATTGTTGGCCGAAAAACAAACGCATGAAGAGGGAATTCATGGGGAACCTAATACATATCGAGAGTATTGAGAAAATGTAGGGGTAAACACCAACTTCAAGTGTTGTGGCGGTGGGATGCTGCGCTACCTCTCCCGAAAGATTAGTCAAGGTGCACGATCCGTATGGATGCTGGCCCGGACACCTTCGATACCAAAAAAAAAAAAACACCAACTTCAAGTGTTGCTTTGTTGAAGTTGCCACAACACTCTTGGTCTAATGCTAAGGGGCCGAGGATAGTAGAAATAAAAGCTAAGATTAATCAAGTATTAAAAAATTTCTAGTCAGATTTAGTCTTGCAATGCCCTAGAAAAATAAAGGATCTATATAATCAATATGGACAGAACAGTGAGTGAAACATGAATATCTCGTCTAAACTTAAGTTAATTGAATCGTAATGGATAATAGTTCTATGGATTGGATTGGATTTGGCTAGTTGTATACATATCGTATGACTTACTCAGGTTTACTAGATTTAACCTATCCAATAAAGTATGATTAATAAGGGTTTTCCTACGTACTTGTTAACAAAATTGCTTGTTTAAATACAATCGTAAGCGCATATATAATCTTGGTTAGCGTGCCTTGTCCCCAAAATCGAGGGGACAACAGCTTAAAATGTTAATGAGCTCATTTTTTAGTACAACCGATTTGTTTAAGCTATCTTAATGAGCATCATCTTTACCAAGAAAAGAATAGTTGTCTTAAGTGATTTTTGTTCACCTAAATGACCTAGTTACTTGAAGTTACATAATGTAGGATTAAATTTTAAGTTGCGTTCCTTGATGCAGTGTTCTCATCCTGAAAAGTGCTCGCATAGCTTGTCTTTTGTCAATACTTAATAGCATAGCTAAATTCCAAAAGCAAGTTCTTAATTGAAAAAAAAAAAAGGGACATCATTAGCGCCATCATTTTAGCCAAGTGATACATTCTTAATTGATCATTTAAGTGTCATAACCTTGAAAACAATTATTTAGATAACATTGTTGACACCTGATTTTTAATCATTTTATATTGTCGAAAATTAATAAAAAAATTCATAAAAATTTATAAAATTGAAAAATCAACTTTGGGGACCTTGGTTAAGCCTAGAGAACCAATTTTGACCAAAAAAATGATTTTTCATATTTTCGGTATTTTTCGGTATTTTTACTTTTATTTTTATTTTTATTTTTATTTTTATTTTTATTTTTATTTTTCGAAAATTCATAAAAAATCAACTTTGGGGACCTTGGCCAAGCCTAGGGAACCAAATTTGACCAAAAAATGATTTTCCATATTTTCAGTATTTTTCGGTATTTTTATTTTCGAAAATTAATAGAAAATCCATAAAAATTCATAAAATTAAAAAAATCAACTTTGGAGACCTTAGCCAGGCCTAGGGAACCAATTTTGAGCAAAAAATAATTTTTCATATTTTTTGCATTTTTTATTTAGAAAATAGAAAAATACTTAAAAATTAATAAAAAAAATAACATTTGACGCCATAAAAATGTGAATAAATAGTCCGTATTTTTATTTTAATTTTCTCTTCATTTTGGCCGAAGAAAATCTGTAAAAATTAATCTGAAATTGGGAATTACTTTGTTAATATCATTTTTTAGGTTAATAAAAAAAATTGTAGAAAATTCATTTTAGCCCTGTCATTTTCGATTTTTGTATTTCTGAAGTCATGAGATTGTCCTCTAATAATCCAAATTTTTCAAAGGCCAAATGGTGCATTTTCCGTTTTCGCGTTCGGTTTTTCGAATTCAATTTATCACTTAATGGGCCTCCCTAAACCCTGTTCTCGCCAACGCTTTCGCTCTTCTGACAGCGAGACGAAGACCCCGGAAAGCTTCGACGATCAGCCGCCATGGCCGCAACGGTAACGTCACGGGACGTTCAAGATATCATCTCGAAGCTGTCTTCCAATAAGACCAAGACCCGAGAGGAGGAAATCAAGTTGTTGAACATATGGTTGAACGGAGAGAGAAAGAGGTTGATGTCTCTTCTCTTTCAAGAGAAATCATGTTCTGCAGATCACGCCAAAAGACTCCACTGGATCGCATTGAAAGAAGCTGCGAGTCCCTCGATTTGTCCGACGAATGCTGGAGCTGCTGTTCCGCCAGAGTCAGGAGCAAGCTGTGAGTCTACCCCCGTCTTGCTCGAATGTCATGGAGATCCTAGCTAACTGACGCGAAGAAGACGATTATGGAGTCGCTAAGGACAAGATCATGGCCGTGGAGGTGCAGATCAAGGAGAGTCCTCAGAAAGTTGCCTATCCACTGAGTTTGGGAAAGTGATACATCTCGGTTCTACAGAATCATTAGCGGGTGTCGTGAAGTCACTAACGTCCTCGCATCTAGTACAACATGGTCCTGCTCAATCATTTACGCATGTAGAACCAGACAACGTCCACCTCATAACTAGTATTTTGGACAAATACGTGGCTCATCAAAACCCTTACATTTCGCCTCGCAGCCCTCTCATAATTCTTTAAGCCATTTAGTGCAGCAACCTGCCCAGCGAATATATTATAGAAGAGCAACATGAGCAAGTGGAGAAGGGTATGATGAAAGGTGGTCAAATGATGAGTGGAGGACACACTCATGAGAGGGGCCAACGCACGCACCGATGAGAACAACGATTGAAGACAATGCTTCAGCAAAAAGTTGGAAGGAGGTGGAGGCCAATAAAAAAGCCTGGTGCAGCTCGAGATTAAAAAAAAAAAAAGGGGAAGAAAAAGCAGGTTTAGAGTCACGGGGCAGGGGAGATCACGTGAAAGAGGAGGACGATTTGGGCTGAAGATCTCCCAAGGAGCTAAAAAACAGGGAGAAAAAGGAGGGCTGGGGAAAAAAAAAAAAGGGAGGTCTTACACTTCATGGGGGGCTCGGTGAGTGAGGATTGAAGTGGAGGCATTGGAAAGTCTTCGACCACCAGAGATTCCGGCGGTTGACTTTTGGAGCGAGGAGAGTTTTTTTTGGGAGAACTCTTCTCACCATGAGAGGAAACTGGAAGTTCATCAGCAAGACCAGCGTATCTTTCCAGAGGCCATTCTCCTTTGATGATGCGCTCAAAGCAACTATATGCCCTCGCTCTTGGACCTTACTCTCCGACCATATCCAAAACTATCCTTTCACCCTATGACCACGCTCAAAGCATGCTCTGCCCTCCGCCTCCGCGCCTGCTTTCACCATCGCCTCCTGATTTGCACGTCCGATGACCTCAACGAGCCGTTGATTTTGATTTACCCTTCCGAGCTGAGCTGCGAGTAGTAAGGATTCGAAGGACTTGAGCTAGCAAGACCATGGGGAAGAAGTCTAGGAGTCGGACGAAGGAGACGAGGGACTCTAAGAGAAGGTCTTTAGATGATGACCTCGCCTCGGAAGACATTGATGGCGAAATAAATGCCCTTCATAAGCAAAGGGACGTTGTGCCGATGAACATTCATAGTGATGCTGAGGAGTCAGATGATGACAATGATGAGCCTGTCTTTGATTTTAAGGACGAAGATGATGAAGTGGAGAATGAAGATGACGACACTCAATTGACGCGGCTTGCTGCAAAAAGTATGATTGTCTGGTGTTGTCTTGCTTTTCTTGAGTTATTACTACTTCCTGTTGAAGTTGTCCTTTTCCTACATGCTAATTCATTGGAAAGTCTCTAATTCTCTGGAATAAGTCGTCATACCTGCTCATCGTTCCATGTGTGCTCTGTTGAGAGGAGAGCATCGTGTTGAAATGTATCCAGTTCGGTTGCTCTCTGTCGATGCATTCAAGGTAATTTTTCATGTCAAAAGTCTAAGGTGGCTGTATCCTAGTTCGCTTGTGCTTGACATTTATCCCATCGAAGAGGATTACATGTAAAAGGTTTATTCTGGTTAGTTTTGAAACTAGTCCTCATTCCATGTCATAGATATCGCTTAGGGGGAAGATAAGGAACAGCTGTTCTTGCTAATTTGCTACGTAGTGGAATAACTGCTCAATGAAGAATAGTCCGAGAATAGAGTAGCTTTTATATGAAGAAAATGCTATTCAAGTTGGGGCAATCACTCAGGCATGAACTCCATAGTCAATAATTATGGTTAAGAAACTGGAAGTCTTGTTGGCCATGAAGTTTAGTCAGTAATGGTCTTGAAAAATTCTAAAAAAATAAAATATAATAATAAATAAATAAATAAATAAATAAATAAATAAATAATAAAAATTCTGAAAAATCTCAAAAATCAGGAAACAGGCTATTTCGACTGGCCAATCGTATTTTTGATGAATTTCCTTCCCAATTTTTCCAAAATGACGATTTTGCCCCTTATGGGCAAATCGTCTCCCAAAATTCAGAAAAATTCTGAAAAATCTCAAAAATCAGGAAACGGGCCATTCCGACTGGCCAATCCTATTTTTGATGAATTTCCTTCCCAATTTTTCTAAAATGACGATTTTGCCCCTTATGGGCAAATCATCTCCCAAAATTCTGAAAAATTTTGAAAAATCTTAAAAATCAGGAAACGGGCTATTCCGACTGGCCAATCCTATTTTTGATGAATTTCCTTCCCGATTTTTTCAAAATGACGATTTTGCCCCTTATGGGAAAATCGTCTCCAAAAATTCTGAAAAACCTAAAAAATCAGGAAACGGGCCATTCCGACTAGCCAATCCTATTTTTGATAAATTTCCTTCCCAATTTTTCCAAAATGACGATTTTGCCCCTTATGGGCAAATCGTCTCCAAAAATTCAGAAAAATCTCAAAAATCAAGAAATGGGCCATTCCGACTGGCCAATCCTATTTTTGATGAATTTCCTTCCCAATTTTTCCAAAATGACGATTTTGCCCCTTATGGGCAAATCGTCTCCAAAAATTCTGAAAAATTTAGAAAAATCTCAAAAATTAGGAAACGGGCTATTTCAACTAGTCAATCCTATTTTTGATGAATTTCCTTCCCAATTTTTTCAAAATGACGATTTTGCCCCTTATGGGCAAATCGTCACCAAAAATTCAGAAAAATTCTAAAAAAAATCTCAAAAATCAGGAAACGGGCCATTCCGATTGGCCAATCCTATTTTTGATGAATTTCCTTCTCAATTTTTCCAAAAATGACGATTTTGCCCCTTGTGCGCAAATCGTCTCGAAAAATTCTGAAAATTTTAGAAAAATCTCAAAAAGTAGGAAACAGGTCATTTCGACTGGCCAATCCTATTTTTGATGAATTTTCCTCCTAATTTTTCCAAAATGACGATTTTGCCCCCTTGTGGGTAAATTGTCTCGGAAAATTCCAAAAATTCTCAAAAGTCTCAAAAATTAGGAAACGGGTCATTTCGACTGACCAATCCTATTTTTGATGAATTTCCTTCTTGATATTTCCAAAATGACGATCTTGCCCCTTTATGGGTAAATCATCTTGAAAAATTCAGAAAACTCAGGAAAACCTCAAGAATCAGGAAACGGGCCATTTCGACTGGCCAATCCTATTTTTGGGTGATTTGTCTTCTTGATATTTTCAAAATGACGATTTTACCCTTTTAGGGTAAATCGTCTCAGAAAATTTTGAAAAATTCTCAGAAATTGTGGAAAATAAGGAATGACCACATTCAACTGGTCTGATCTGTTTTCACTTTTCGATCCTTAAAAAATGACCATTTTACCCTTCTGATCAGTTTGATCTAAACCTTGCCTTCTCAAATGATTTTTCATGAAATTGGTACCAAAAGGGCGTTAAAGTAATCTAACGTAACCAAGTCTCCGAACTCATAATCTCTGGTTCGCAGAAATAAAGTATTTCTCCCGATACTTTATTTGGGTGTCTAATCAACCTACCATAAAATGATTAGTGGCGACTCCAAATCCAAAAATCGATCAAATAAACAAAATCCAAGTCGCGATTCGGTAGGATTTGGGAGGGTCCGTATTAGGTTAATCCATTTAATTAATCTAATAATCCGTTCATCCGATAAAAATTATTTTTGAGGGTCGCGACAAACATATCTTTGAGAAGGAAAACTAGAGTATAGTCTAGAATGAAAAAAGCGATCAAAGGACTTGGCAGACCATTCTCAAATGACCACATACTGAAGATGAATTAATGGAGGGTCAGTAATTAAATGACTCGCTCTCTCTATCTCTCTTTCACTCACCCTGTCTCATCCTCTCTCTCTAGAAAAAGAAAAATGAAAACGGGAAAAGACCGTGGTTTGGATGGGAATATATGTATGCCTTGGATGACAAGCAAGGAATCTTGCAATTGGAAAAAGGCCACGCGGCTTCTCTTATTTCTGTTCTCCATTGCAAATTCCAAAAGCAAGTTCTCATTGACCTACAATTTTTTTATTTGTTAATGAAGATGGGTAAGGAAAAGGCTTAAGTGACGGGTTTTACATGCTTTAGTAATATTATTTCCTTGACAAACCATATCAGAAATTTTATTTTTAATTAATGCCACGTAGGATCTTCAATTAATGGAAATCGCCGACGCTACTCAAAATGAATTTTTTTTATAAAAAAATTAGGGCATTAAGTGATCGCTTAAAAGTTATAGTAATAAAGTGAGTATCATTTGAAATTATGCTACTGTTAATGTCCTTTATTCTCTTAATTTTAGAGGCCAAATTATCTTAAGGTAAATCCTCCATTAAAATTTTGTCATATGTTGAAAATGAACACTTCCGCTAAAAATCTCAACACACACACACACACACCACGCACCCACCCCCCAACACCCCCCCCCGGCTCTCTCTCTCTCATCCTATGAACACCTCCTTTGCCACCCATGCCATCTGCTGTCACCACCCAAAAGCTCCCCCAATTGTGGCATCAAGACACACACACCCTCTCTCGGTGTCTCTTGAAGTTATTTAGTGATTTCACGGCATTATATTAGTTACTAATGTGATGTGCTTTTATTTACCCGTTTTCAATTATACCTTAACACATAGACATTAACTTAGAATTAAGTATCTAATAACAACATGAAATTTTTTTCTCTAAATTCCTCTTCCCTCCCTTCATTGTTGCGGATCAAACCTAGAAGGAATCATGGCGATGGCAGGAAGATGGATCCAACTAGATATGGATGATGAAGTGGCTAGTCCATAATTGGTAAGGAGGCTCGACCAGATCTGGCTAGCTGCATCTTTCCTGACCTCAAAGGGACCGTCGTCACCATGGTTGTAGATCTAGAGATGAACTAGCAATGAGGTCCTCCATATATGGAGATAGAGCTCTTCGTTAGGAAGACGTACCCAAACGTGGACTCACGAGAGGCACCAAGCTAATCTCTCCTTCCTCAACCTCTGGCCGTGCTTCCTCCACTACGTCACAGCCTCCTCAGCTACTTGGGTGATAAAAGGATCAAATCCAACAGCGTCACCCGCTAGATTTGGTGCGGAGGCCTGGAAGATAGAGATAGCCAAGCTTGATTCTTGAATAACCAAAGGCAAAAGAGGGAGGATGTTATTTTGTTTTTATTCCAAATCAATATCCATGTGTAAAGCTCTAATTGAACGTAGGTAAACAAATGTACGGGGCTTTAAAACCACCGCATAATTTCTCCTTTCTCCCTCTAAAAGCTGTCGATGACAATTTTGCTATCTGGACCTTGGCCCTTGATCTCTATCTCACTCCTTCCCTCATTTCGTGCGTGTCACAACCACCAAGTTCGAGGGCAACTAGATTTAGCTCTTCATCGTTGATTCGTGTGCAAGTAGGTCTAGCTCCTCTATCCTTGCCATGAGCTTTGTGACCTACGGGTAGAGAGAGAGAGAGAGAGAGAGAGAGAGAGAGAGAGAGAGAGAGAGAGAGAGAGAGAATGGCAGCTAGAAAGATATTGGTGGTGGCGACGGTGAAAAGGCCGATGGCGGAAGGCACTTGCGTGACGGGCGACGACGGTAGATGCAGCGGCTCTGAAGTATGATGATGACACTAGGAGGAGAGGGGGAGCGAGAGAGGTGAGATTTTGGTGAAATTTTTTGAATAATTTGCTGATGCGACTCGAGTTTAGACAAAATTCACTGTACGAATCCATCATTTAACGGAAAATCTATGTAAAGATGAATTACTCCATGCCTATTCTATCTTATACCTTAATTTTAGTTTATGTACGACAGAAGTCCTAAAACTTATTGCAAAAGTGCAACTGAGTACTTAAAATTTAATGAGTAGGATGAGTATTGATAGTAAAAAAAAAATAATAGTGTAAAATCCTAAAGATAAAGAAATAAAACCACACTATTACAACCAAATATCATACGCAATAATCTATAGTATGGAAGGATTTTATTTTAAATAATAAAGAAAGGGAATAGAATGTTATCACAAGCTTGATAATCATTCGGTCTCCTGTCAAGTGTTCTGTTTCAATGATGAGCACCTGAATCGTTTTTGACTTTCCAATGCCTGGATAATGGAAAGCTAATCAATCAATAGAAAGGTTTTCCATGAACTAAAAACAACAAGTTTAGATTGGAAACAACGTATTTCCCTTTTGGCAAAAATGAAATCAGTTTCTCTTAATCACCTGATAAATTAAAATTAATTATTTTCTTTGAAAAATGATTTTAATGAATGATATTTTCATTTAGAGACAAAAAAAAATTGTAAAGAAAAAAATCTCACACTTCTTACGTTCCATTCTTTTCATGGAAAACAACTTCCTGAAAAATATTTTTCAGATTTTTCAAAGTTTGTTTTACGGAAAATAAACAAGCTAAGGAAAACATTTTAACCTTATGGAAAAAGCATTTTCAAAGGCAGGGAAAATGGTTTGCTCTTTTAAGAAGAGAAAAACATTAAACATTTTTCATCATCTTTCTTGCCTCAACTCCTCCACATTTCTTTCTTTCTTTCTTCTTCTTCTTCGTCTTCTTCTTTTTACTTATTTTGTTATTTTCTTTTTATGTTTCTTTTTTATTTCTTAATTTTTTCCAAAACAATTGAAATTTTCATTTTTTTCTCTTATTTTATTTTTTCCCTTCTTCTTTGGCCGGTCGCAGGTGAGCAAGGGTGGCAAGGTCCGACTGCAAACGAGGGAGGCCTCGCCTCTCGAGCCTCATCGACTTATGGCGAGGCCCCACCACAAGCAAGTGAGGCTTGGCCTAGCCTATGGCCTGCAACCGGCCAAAGAAGAAGGGAAAAGGAAAAAAAATTGAAAATTTAAATAATAAAAATTTGAAATTTTCTAAAACAAGAAAAGTTAA
This sequence comes from Psidium guajava, assembly GCA_016432845.1. Classification (NCBI taxonomy): domain Eukaryota; kingdom Viridiplantae; phylum Streptophyta; class Magnoliopsida; order Myrtales; family Myrtaceae; genus Psidium; species Psidium guajava. The sequence continues at coordinate 18,001,448 of CM028225.1, forward strand.
AAGTAAACAAAAAATAAAATATTTAAAAGGAGTGGACGGATGAAAAAAAAATCATGATTTTCTGTACTAAACAACGAAATTTTTTTTTCTAGTTCATGTTTAGTTTTGGGCTGAACGAAAGAAAATAGCTTCATTTTGAAAATGACCTCTTAAAAAAATATTTTCCGGAAACAAGCCCTTTGTCGTGAAAGGGAACCTAAAAAACTTTTATTTCGAATTGAGAGAGCAAGCAATTCGCTTGGAATGGAGTCCTGCCCACGATGCTACAAAAGCAGTCATCCTTTTCCTTCTGCCTTGGGCTTCGATTCGGAATCAGTTTCTTCCTGATGGCAAAACGCAAGCCGACGAGCGATTTTTCTGCTTTGGATCATCTAGCGGAGGAAGCGAATTGACTTGTTGCATCAGAAGGCAGGGAATTTATGAGGACAGCTAGAAGAAGGTGATTTCGGCGATGAATTGAATACTACCACATCGATTAAAAGCTGCTACTTCTGGAATCCTGAATCTATTCTCGTAGGAAGCTCCAACAAGACTCGTTTGTCATTAACCAGAGACGGGCCATTGCACCAAAAATAGTGAAGCTTGTTCTTGATTTTGCTCGAAAGCTCCCTCGTCGTCTATTGGAAGAACAATTCATCGCCCTGTTACAGTCATGTCGGACCAACAAGCAACTACATCAAATCCATGCCCAAATAGTTTTTCATGGCCTAGAACGGAGCCATTATGTTGCTCCAAAAATCATCACAGCTTGTGGTCAGCTCAAGGAAATGGGATATGCCAATAACGTGCTCGATCGAATTCTCGACCCAAATATTTCTCTCTGGAACGGCATGTTCAGGGGGTGTCCCCAAGATGAGTTAAACAGGGAGGTCGTTCTTTTGTTCAGTCGAATCAGAAGCATGGGCGTGATGCCAAATTGCTTCACTTTCCCTGTTGTGCTCAAATCTTGTGGCAAGATCAGTGCTTTGACTGAAGGCCAGGAAGTGCATTGTTTTGTAATTAAGTCTGGTTTTAAAGATAAATCCTTTTGTAGGCACCACCTTGATTGAAGTGTACTCTAGTGGGGGAGAACCTGTTCCTGCTTACAAGGCCTTTAGTGAGATTCTTGAGAGGAATATCGTTGCATGGATTTCGACTTGGCTCCTGAACGTGACATAGTGTTATGGAACACCATGATCTCCGGTTATATCAAAACTGGGGACATGGTGGCTGCATGGAAGCTCTTTGATGCCATGCCCAACCGGGATGTCATGTCCTAGAACACTATGTTAAATGTTTATTATAATAACGGGGACCTCGATGCTTGTGAAGTGATGTTTGACGAGATGCCTGAACAGAATATTTTTCCATAGAATGGCTTGATTGGAGGATATGCCCGCAGTGGCAATTTCTTGCAGTCTTGGCCACTTTCAAGAGAGTTTTGATTGAACGCACTGTGATTCGAACTGACGCCACTCTTGTGACTATTTTGTCTGCATTTGCTAGATTTAGAGCTCTTGATTTGGGTAAGTGGGTGCATGTTTATATCGAAAGCCATGGATATGGTGGGAATACATATGTTTTCGATCCTTTGATCAACATGTATGCGAAATGTGGGTCTGTAAAGAATGCCCTTAATGTGTTCATCAACACGTGCACAAAGGACTTGATTTCTTGGAATGCTATAATAAATGCTTTGGCAATCCATGGCTGTGGGGTCGATGACATAAGTTTGTTCTAGCAGATGAAACGTGCTAGAGTAAAACCAGATGGAATCACGTTGATAGGCGTGCTATGTGCCTGCACACATATGGGAATGGTTGCTGATGGTTACTCATACTTTCAGTCCATGATCAATCATTACTCTCTAGTGCCTCAAGTGGAGCATTATGGCTGTATGGTTGATTTGCTTGCTCGCGCTGGTCTTTTGGTCCAGGCTGTTGAATTTGTGGATATGATACCCATAAAAGCGGATGCTTTAATTTGGTTACTTTGCTCGAAGCTTGTCGGCTACACAAAAATGTTCACTTCGCCAAAATAGCCCTCCATCGCTAAAGTGAACTTGAACCTGGAAATCCAGCCAATTATGTTATGCTTTCAAATATTTAGTGGGACATTGGAAAGTGGAAGGATGTGGACAGACTGAAAGCTTCAATGAAAGATACTGGGCGTAGAAAACTTGCTGGATGTAGCTTGATCGAGGTGAATGGTGATATAGTTGAGTTCTATTTCCTGGATGAGAGGCATGCTGATAGTGATGAAATATGTGAAGCCTTGGACAGTTTGATAAAACTATCAAGGTCATCTGGGTGTGCATCTGACTTAACCTTGTTTGAGCAGTGAACTTATAGAAGAAGGGGCACATCTAGACAAAGTCTATCAAAGTTACGGTCTTATATCAAGTTGCTTTCTTTTATTGTGAGGCGTTTGATACAGGTATGATTGTTTCGATTTTGAGGGAGGAAGAGGGATCGTCATGATATATAAAAACTTAGTGGTTTGTGTGTGTGTGTGTGTGTGTGTGTGTGTGTGTGTGTGTGTGTGTGTGTGTGTGTGTGTGTGTGTGTGTGTGTGTGTGTGTGTGTGTGTGTGTGTGTGTTTTCTGATGATTGACAACCTTAAGAGGAATGAGTTTGTTCTTTTTTTTTAAGAGGGAAAAAGGCATGGGTCTTGAAACCTTTTTCATAGTCAATTGGTTCGAATTGATCCTTACAAATGTAATGAAAATGCCGAGTCAATTATTATGCCATTAAATGTAGATTTTGTCAATCGATGTGGCTTTTAGAAAATTTTGAAAAATAATAACTATTATTGACATTATAAAAGAAAAAAGACAGAATGACAACAACTGAAAAAGGGTGAAAGAGTGAACTAGTGGCTGACGATGGTCGTTGCCACTTTGGTGGCATTGCCGTCGCTGACTGCTTTTGAGAAAATACACACAGAGAAAACATAAATCGTAATTGAAATAGCAAATATACACACTCACAAAGGGTTGTAAGCCCCCACTAGTTGCACTCTGTGTGGTGACGACTGCTGTGTGGTATGGGCTAGGTGATGCGTTGCTAGGGTCGTGCAACCTTGGCCGGGTCAGTCCCACCAAGGATTACGCAACCCGTCCCTCTTTTGGGGTTTGCGACTAGCTGTCTTTGTCTATGGCTCTCTCCATTAGGGCTTGAGTTTTTTTTTCCCCCTTTTCAATAATATTTTAACCCAATCGACACAGCAGAAACATTATGGTACCACTAATTTGTTCAGGTAGCACTGACATGGCAGTCCCCGACAACATTTCTTAAGCATATTTAACAAAAGAACTATTGTGATCAAATAAATATGTTGTTAGAGATCCATTGGCCAGAAAAAAGTTGAGCATCATGATTGCTTGTTTTCTGAAAATACAAGGAAGGTGGTTGCCTTCGTTCCAATATACAAAGAAAACATCTTATAATATAATTCTGATTGAAATGAGAGAAGAAATCTAGATTTAATGTGTTCGGAGTTCTTATGGGCTGTGACTGTGGTGACGGCTACCTGATTGCTATTGGGGTCTACGTGCCAGCCCTTCTCTAATGTCCTGTAATTACTGGAATCTGTATCAAGACTATGATAGATTAGTAGACCTCTTCTCTGTTTTGTCTTCCACCAAACAGGAACCAAAAGTGGCAAGAGAAGACTTCACTTTTCAAGTCAATTGCTAGTCATGAACTCAAATTATCATAGCACTCGACCTTCAAGGAGATCAAGGGTCAAAAGGCCAATCTCAGTGAAATGGTTGTGGCTTTGAGGCAATGGCATTTGCTGTTTTGGGTCATGTACGCTCAGCTAACCTTGTCAATTGGCGTGTTAAGTGAAAAAAGATTCAATGAGACATTTATTTAACACAATATTCAGTTCGAGCCACTGAATCTCCCTGAAGCCCATTCTGTCTCCACTATATGTCACAAAAGCTCTCTTATTTCGAATTGTTCTTGTTCTTCTCTTGTTCCCTCTAATATTCCTGAAATGGGTGTCGAAAGCTCCATAAGTTCCAAGATTTTTGATTTGTCATTAGCATTTTGACGATTATTTCTATCAAAGACTGGGTTCCATCAATGAGGAGTTGGACATTTGGAGTTTGCGAGCCTGGCAATTGCGGCAATGTCATAATAAGGTATCCCTTCTAGAACGACACTAAACCATGTATCAGTATAAGGTTTCAAATCGAGTGTCGTGATAAGTCACTTCTCAATCTACAACCTTTTGGGGAGTAACTTGTCGAATTTGAAATCCAATTCTTAGGTCGATCTCGGAGTTTGAGAGATCGGGCAATGCTTGTTTTACTCCACCTGAAAAGTCCCCTATACCGCCCAGTGCATCTGATGTTGATGTTTCCGGCCTTGAATTACCCTTTTTTCTTAAATCCAATCGGGTGCCTTCATACCTAGCAGTTCTCCGTAATTGCAACCGCTCCCCAAATGTTGATTATCCATATCCTGACTTTTGCCCCTCTCTTGGCACTACTCTTATGTCGCTCTTATAGGTAGACAAGAAAACCCGCGTATTATTAATCTGTTAGCAAAGCAAGTCATGCTATTCTACCTGTTGATCTAGCCAGAGAGGGAAGAGAGAAAATAGAAAGTTGACTACGAGGAGAAGTTGAAGCATGGATTTAGATTGAGGTGGAGTTGAATCTCCTGGGAGAGTTCTGTTAAATGCAAAAAATCGGGGGTTCATCGAACCTAATTTTTGTCGCAAACGTACTAATTTGAATTATTTCGTGGTTATCGACCTTTTTGCTCAAACTTACACGACACCAAAACCGACGTCTGCTAATCCTTCCAACCCGTTTGTGTGAATAGATGGGCTACGACCTAAGCAAAGTTGCGTCGTTAAGACGTTGACCATCTCTCTCTCTCTCTCTCTCTCTCTCTCTCTCTCTCTCTCTCTCTCTCTCCCCCACACCCCCACCCCACCCCCCCCTTATAACCTGAAATGGCGATATCGCGAATTGCCCGCCGGCCCAACCAGCCATAAAAGAAGGAAAGAAGCTTTTTCTTCTGCCATGGACAAATCTGAAACGCATCTTCCCATGCAACTTTGACGAAGCTTGGACTCTCCCTCATCAAGAGGGAAGAAACCCTTTATGAGCACCTGACGACGGCAACCATCTTTTCACATGATCTCTGTGCCTTTTTCTGTACCTTCGCTGTCATCTGATGGCCGACTACTTCAACTTCATTCGTCCCCGCGTTCCTTCCTTCTTCCCTCAGTTTCCTCTCGCTAAGACCCTTTCCCATGGCCACGTGCGCAACCCACGTCCCTATATATAGCAAGCATTTCCCGTCCAAAAGCTAAATCACACAAGATGCGTAGTGCGTGCATATTGCGTAGCTGTCAGTTTCGCGGTATCAGACGTCGGGGCAAATGACGACGAGAGACGGGCTATGGGCTTCGAGGACTTCTTCCCGGTGATAGTGGTGAGGCTGGGGGCGCGGGGGTTCATGGAGGAGCTGAGCAAAGGGTTCCGCCTCTTGATGGACGAGGAGAAGGGGGTGATCACTCTGGGAAGCTTGAGGAGGAACGCGGGCATACTGGGGCTGAGCAGCATGAGCGACGAGGACGTGAGGTCGATGCTGAGGGAAGGCGATCTGGATGGGGATGGGAGTTTGAGCGAGTGGGAGTTTTCCGTGCTCATGTTCAGATTGAGCCCTGGCTTGATGAAGGGCTCCAAGGAAACGTTAGAGGAGGAAGCCATTGATTCTCCCTTTTGATTGCGTTGTTACTACCGATCTGTTCTTTCCTCCTTTGTATACAAATTAGTACATCTGTGACAAAACTATCCCAAATTAAAATTCCTCCTGGTTTCATCATGGTTTTGATTGGGAGATTTACTTGACAATGATCTGTGTCCTTTGTAACAGCTCAGCATGGCATTTTGGTGATGAAAGTCGTGATAGGTACCCCATCAAACCTAATTTTTGTTTCATATGCTAATACAGTGCGCGGACACCTTGACAAAGTTTTGCTTTTCCAACATTAGGACCTTATATCAGTAAACTGATGAACTGACGTTGTTGCTTATGAATCTTTTTCCTTTCTCTAATTTGCTGCATCCGGGGTTGGAATTGCGATCGTTATTCTTGTATTCTACTCCATTAGGAAGAAATTGAACATAAGAAAACACACGACTTTAATGATGGGAAAGAAAGAACATTCTATGGCTGCAATAAAAATAGAGGTACTAGTCTCTTCGAGGAGATTCACCTACAGAGATGTCAAGAGAATGACCGATTCCTTTCACAAATGTTGGGATGCATGGATGTATGGGAGAATCGTGATTGGTCCGCTCATGTAGGTTACCATAACCCTTTATACACATAGATAAATGCTAAAAGAAGTTATCAGTTTCGAACGTGAATAAGGATCACGTCTTTAGAACGTGGTTTCTTTCTATGTTGCTTCTAACATTTCTTCACGAGAGAACACAAGAGAAAGAACAAAGACGAAAGAACGACAATGAACTCCCGCCTCTCTCCCGAACATGATATCAGGACGAACGATCTCTTGAAGTTTATGATTAAATTGACCGCCATACAATAGGTTCAGAATTTTTTGTTATCTTATTCTTCTGCTACATTCATTTATCGAATCAAAAAAAGTTTTTTTTTAATTAATGAGCCTCAAATCCCAAAAAAAAATAAAATAAAATAAAAAATCGAGGTACTTCTTTGCATATGTAAACATGTCCACAAATAGACAATGCATTAATTTAAGATCCAGAGATGGAAAAATTAGACCTAACCGTTTAGGCGATTTCTTTTTCCGAAGAATCCCATCTTACATAAATAATTGGTCCAGAGTACGAAATCTCATTAAGGACATATTTTCGAACAAATTTCTAGCTGACCCTCCATTGTTGTTAAACTTAAGTATTCAACGCAAATGGAACAGAACGGAGATGCTAGCACTTGCCCCTTCGATGTGTTTTGCATACATTACTTTTTGCAATTCAAAAGTTTGTCCTTAAATGAGATTTCGTCATTTTGACCGTTTATTGATTAAGATGGGATTCTTCGGGGAAAAAAAGAATCCCCTAAATGGTTAGGTTTTATTTGCCATCTTTTGGTCTTAGATTAAAGCAGTGCCTATTTTGGATAAGTTTACACATGCTAAGAAGTACCTTGAGTGAATTTAACAGGGAGGGGGTAACTAAGGATTAACTAATGAAGGATCGGAAGTCAAATCTAATCTCCGCCCAAGTTCTATAATTTTTTCCGACTTGACAAAATTACAGAAGAAAGATTAAAAAAAAAACAAAAAGGAAACACCTGCTCGGGGCTGCAACAAATCTCGAGCATGGATTAGATAAAATACACATTAAATTAATCCAGATGAACTGCTCAAATATGAAATCGTTCGCGATCGGCTTGATGCATAAATTTACCAGAAAAAAAGGTTCATTGTTGAAGACTTCTTGTAAGAAAGCTCCAATCCTTTTCATTTTTATTTAATCATCTTGGGCACGGATCCCCACCCCCTTCATTGTCCAGTAAGTGTGTACCATTCTCTACCATGTAAACAAAAAACGAAGAATTAGACCAAAAAAAAATATAAAAATAAAAACAAAAATGAAGAATTGACCCTCGGAACCAAATTTATGCAATGACCGATTTGCTCCAATTGGCGCATCCAATCCAAATTGATTTTTAATAATAGGGGTTGTTCAAAGATCACAAGACAGACTAGGAGGGAGATACCAGGTGGGCCTACGTCATTATCGAGAAAGATGTATCGCTTCTACAGACGGAAATGGATTGCCAGTCACGCAAAGGGTTAATCAGTCCAATAGGGCAGATATTTTCTTTCGTTGGTGGCCGTGTAGACATCGCGATTTCAATTCTTACCCAATGAAAAGACAGAAATACATACATACATACATGTGTGTGTGATTAATCGGATCGAAAAATGCAGGTTTTCTTTACCGTCCCTAATTGGAGAGAAATTTTCTCTCGAGTGGTTTTTGGATTGGTGGATTACAAGTACGTAGATCATCTGGACTTCAATTAGGGCCCATTTGTCTGAAGAAAAATTGTTTTTGAAAAAATCATCTTTCAACTTTTTGGCATTTGAATGATAGAAAACTAATTAATCTACAAAAAAATGTTATTCGCGTATTGAAAATAACAAATTTAGATAGGGTGAAAATCACTATATCCATAAACCACCAAACGCTCAAAACCAATCATTTTTCTCAAGAATGACTTTCACAGAAAACAAAAATAATCTTTGTATTGTGAAATTTTCAGTCAATTAAAGACCTTCTCCAAGGGAAACACAATCCGCCCTTACAACGTACGCACTTGCATAGGCTAGCTTCAATTTCGTGTTCACCCGGGAAAAGTGGGTTCAGCCCATATTTTTTAGATTTTCCAAGAAATTGCAAATTGTCTAGAAGAGGACAATTTGCCGGCCATATGCTGCACGTGGATTCTTTTTTTTTTAATTTCCTTAAAGAGGTATGAAAACATTTTTGTAAATATGACGCGTGAGGGAAAAAGAAGAAAAAAAGCAAAAGCATTTTTCAGAGGCAAGAAGGAGACACGGACAACTTTCGGGAGGAGCAGAGCTCAACGAACAAACTCTCCAATGGTCCTAGGAAAGAATCCTCGTAAAAAATCTTTTGGAAAAAAAATAGTTAAATAAAAAAATTAACGGTCGAAACAAAAATTGAACGGACACAGGACAAACTCTCATTGGTGCCTTTTTTTTTTAACATGAATATTCGAAAATTACATTGCATTGCATGCGTGCACAGTTTTTATCATCCCCAAGCAACAATGTCAATTATTACTAATCCCCCATAGCTGTCACCGCACAAAAAGCATTGCCTTCCTCTTTGGTGCCTCTCCCATGGCTCCCCTTACATAAATTCACCTTTGGACATGGGGAGTAACTACCATAAAGACCCTTAATGTCTTGCTACATTTACCTCAAGTTAGCTACGTTCTTGGGTGCAACAGGTCTCGCGGGTACTGAGTTGGTGACATGTTGGGGGTCAGACCGAGGTCGTGGATCGCGAATTGGGTCGGGGCCAATCTGACATCGACATGATTCAAAGACACAAATTGACGAAAAATGTGGACATGAAATCAGATAGATGATGACGATCGGAGTTGATTTAATTTGGGTTGTTGATACTTTCAAAAGGAATTCTTTTCTAGATCAAGTGGAGAAATGCAGGGTATAGAATCAAGATCTCATAAAGTGAATTGTCTTTCAATCTAGTCAGGATCCTCCCCTGCATTTGCGCGCACAAATCTTGGTCATTTCAAACCCAAACCCAGGTTCATCGCAAAAAATAGCCAATGAGAAAAGTGCCCCTTATCAAGTGGGCTTGGGAAGATTGTTCAAATCGCTATGGACTAGACTTGTCAAACGGGTGGATCAAGTTGGATTTGATCGAGAGGCTCACATGGAGCATTTAACAAAAATGCAAAATGTAATGCTCGTTTATCCTAAACTTAACGTGGTCCTTCTATCCAAGTTTGGGGCGCTTGGTGTCTAGGGCCACCTCATCTTTCCTAGTAACATCTGGTCCCTAGATACAAGTCTTCCCATCTCCATAGCAATTTGATGGTCCGACGTCTTCCGGTACGTGTGGCTCCACTCTTGATACATGTGGAACTATGTATTTTGACATATAGGGCTCCATAAAACTACCTCTGATTGCCTTGAAGTACTGGATGTACTCTCGTGAAGCTCTGTGGATCTCCATCTCACCTACCAAAGAGTCGGGCCATTCGATGTCTTGTAGCGGGGAATCCTTCAAACTGTTCTTGATATACTCCACCTTGGCTAGGAGTTGTTCTATGACCTTTCCTGAGAGAACTCCTGGTGGTAAGTCAAATGAGAATACTCCAGGTCTCAATGGGAGAGGGATCTCCTGTAAGACCCCAAATTGTCTGACAATGCGAAGCGGATAGTAAGCTGTTCCTCCAGTAATCCCCAGTAGCGGAACAGGATCTCCATTGTTACAAGTAAGACGTGCCTTTGACAGTTTTGGCCACCTAAGCCGCCATCGGAGTTGTTTTGGCTCTAAGATTTCAAGAAATTCCCTCCATTTGATAAAGGAGCGATTGTTGATATTTGATTGCACTTGAATGAAAGAATTGAGTGGGTGAGTGTATTGGCTAATCTCATGGAGGCCCATTCGAAGGTGGAAGTCCTTAACGTGGGATGTGAACCACATATAGAGGAGTCTAGATGAGGCTCGGAGGATGCCCTTGCCCCGGGCTATAAAACGGTTTAGAGAAATGATAGTCTCGGCCAAAATTAGATTAGAATAGTCCCAACCACAACAAACTTGTCTAGCGACTATAGATATTGAAGGGTCAAAAGTGATAGGGGAAATAGGGAACAATACAAAACTGAAGAAGGCTAGGACGAAAACTCTACCAGATTTGGTTCCCTTGTGTACAGGAAGGCGAGAGAATCTCTCTATGAGAAAAGATAATGGAAACCTACCTGAATTGCTCTTTAGAATGGGTAAAATCTCAGAGAGGTTAGTGTCGAGGAACTCAGCTAGGGCACTATGAGGGTTGGGTCCTATAGGTGGCTATACGAGGCGAGGATTAGTGAACCTAGCTTCGATGGCAGCACTATACTCCTCCAGTGTTGGTGCGAATTCCAACCCTCGTATATTGAAAGTGACAGTATTGGGATTCCAAAAATGGGCCAGGGCTTGGATAAGACTGACTTGGCACTGTACTTGTAACAGATCCATCAGATATCCCAACTTCTTCTTGACGAATGACTGATTTGCTTCATTAAGGCCGTCCCACCAGGCTAGGAGCTCACCACTAGGGATGGTGATCACCTTGATGTCATTCTTCCTCATCGAGTCTATAATATACAAATGAAGTTTCAAAATTAATTGCCATGAATTACTTTAAAATGCACAATGCAAATGTCATGATGCATGAACTGATTCAATTTCATACCTCTTTTGGCGAAATAAGAGTTAGATTTTCTTATTTAGGATCAAGATGACTAAATAAGAGATCTAACTGGAATTTCACTTAAATGAGATATGTAATTGGCCAAGGTCACTCTGGTGATTAAAAGAAATACCGATGTCACATTCCATTGATGAAAAGGTGGGAAAGATAAACTAAACCAAGAAAAAATATAGCTAAGATAGATCCCTAATACATAAAAGTCTAAGGGATAGGATAGAAGAGGAGATCCGAATAGGGGAAATCCTATACATGAGCTTTAAAAGGAAATAAAGGATCAAATGGAATGTAACCACATCTACCTAGGAAAACCCCCATGGGTTTAGTCCCTATACCTCGAACTCTTAGCCCAACATGACCCTTGTGATCCACAGTCCCACCTACACGTATCTCTCACCACAAAATAACACCCCAGTGACTTCTTTAGTCTTAGGTTTCTTCTTCAGGGTTATGAGCTTTGGGGGGGTCTTGATGGTGGGACGACGCCTCTTCTCCCAAGGTGCTATCATCAATCAATTCTCCTTAGCCAGGCGTTCCCTCTTCAGTCGAGCGCATCTTTCTCTAGCTCGTAGGTTGCGGGTCTTCCTCTTGGTCTCGCGTAAAGCCTTGAAATATTCATCGAATTCTTGCTTCTCATGGATCTTATCCACATGGTATTTGGTGTAGTAGTTGTTAGGTTGTCCCAAATTTTGCCTAGTTAGTTCTCGTGGGTACATAAACCAGGTGAAATTGAACATAGTGTAGGGGTTATGCCACACCACCTTCCTCTCATAGCAGAAAGACTCCAAGTTTGATGAACCCATGGGATGCAACGACGATCTATTCTACTATCGGCATTAATTTTAATCAGAATGGGAATGTGATGGTATGCATGATACGTTCCACATATGCAAATGAGCATGCCATGAACAGTTTATCATGTAGATGACATATATATAACAAAAGAAATAAGCTAAAAAAAGGGGGACGAACTTACCAACCGTTCTTATGAACAATGAAAGATGTTTTGATTTTTGGTGTGCCAACCATCCATAGACACACGCATGAGATAAGTGAGGATAATACTTTAAAAATCAAAATGGGGGTATGAAACCTATGGCCAAGGCTCTCACGATCCGTATATAGCAGAAACACCCCCAAGAGCACCTGCCCAAGAGGGTTACAAACACCAATGCGGATAATGAGCAGGAACGAATACGAAAGTCTCAGGTGCAATCAATCACGAGATCCTTTCGCACCCTTTTCCTATCTAAGGTAAACCTAAAGGTAGTTGCAGTCGGGGTTTGACCGTCAATGTGTGCGATATCTCATGATCATCACAATGCAGTAACATGCATAATAGTTTATATCAAAACATCGCTTCTATAATCACATTCACAAACATATATTTCAAACTCCAACTTGCAAAAATAATGTCAACAAACACTCCGTCTTTATTTCTCTATCTGCAAAAACATCTAACACGAAAGTTAGTGGACTTACCTCATCTTTAAGAGCATCTGTAGAAAACATGCCAAAAAAATCAATCAATTTTTTCATTGGCTCAAGTTCTCTAAAGGTTTAAAAACCATTTTCCCCAGCAAAGTTGCCAACTATTGAGACTCGATCTCTGAAAAATTAAAATCTCGATCAGGCTAATGGATTAGCTCGGACCCTCCTAGGCTCATACTAAATTACAACGGATTATCGAATTCGGCCTTAGATGGAGTCGCTGCTGATCTTTGGGATAGGTAGATCGGGAACCTCGACGGGCGGTAGGAGAAGTCGTACGACTCAAACAGAACCAGAGATTTGTGATCGGGATTTAGTTACACTAATGTTGCCATTGACGCCTTTCGGCACCTAAGTTCAATAATTTTTCTAACTAAGATTTGCATGCAGATGAATCGAAATAAGGAAGTTCTAAAATCTAAGAGTTTATGCAAATAGAGAAATCTGACCTATCACTTACAATCAATAAAGATAGAACGCAATCAAGGATCCAAAATATGTGGATAAAACGCATTAAATCAATATATGACATCTACAGTAAAGTCCTAAAAGCATAGGAAAGGAGTGTATTAAGGTTTAGAAAGAGTTTGGGATGATTTGAAAGCGATTTGCTCATCAAGGGCAAAATCGTCATTTTGGGACACAATTTCTCCAAAGGAAAAAATTGTCTATTTTGAAGGGATTTAAAACCCAAATCATCAAAAATAGAATTGACCAACTGAATGCGCCAATTTCCCATTTTTTGTAATTTTTTAAAAAAATTTAGAATTTTCCAAAATAATTTACCTATAAGGGGCAAAATCATCATTTTTAAATTATCAGAAGTGAAAAATAATCAAAAATAGGATTAGCTGGTGAAAATAGCCCATTTTCTAAATTTTGAGATTTTCCTGGATTTTTTTTAAACAATTTGCCATTGAGAGACAAAATCGTCATTTTAGGAAGAATCGGGAACCAAAATCACAAACTATGAATTTGGGCAATCAAGCTCGAACATTTTTCATTTTCTATAATTTTTGAAATTCTTTTGAAATTTTTTCCAGACAATTTGCCCATAAGGGGTAAAATCGTCATTTTGAAAAGATTGGAGGACAGAATCGTCAAAAATGGGATTGGTCAATTAAAATGACCATTTTCCTAATTTTTGAGATTTTTTGTAATTTTTTGGGAATTTTTCCATTTTTTTTCTCGACTTTTCTAGGAATTTTCCAATTTTTTCGATTTTTTAATATTAATTAATTAATTAATTAATTAATTAATTAATTAATTAAAATTATATATTTTCGGACCGGGTCGGGTTGACTTGGCCCATGAGTCGCGGGCGCCCGGCCCAGACCAAATGGTCTCTGGGTCGGCCTAAAACGACGCCGTTTTTCATTTTTTGAATTCTTGAATTTTTGAATTTTTGAATTTTTTATTATTTTCCGAATTTTAAACTAATTATTAATCCTACGTTCATAATTTGCACACGTGGCTATTTACGGCCCTCCGATTGCTCTTAGATCAATGCTCAAGAACGGGCGACGTGGCCAATCCTGGACCACACGTTTGGCCAATCCTGGGTCAATCCTGGGCCATACGTTTTTGAAATTATTTTCTGAAAATGTTTTTTGCGAAAATTTCAGATCTCGACACGTGGTAAAATTCGACCGTCGGATCTGCATTATACTTTTTAATCCGAAAATCCATTTTTAATTATCCGAAAATGTTTTTTCTTTTTATTTTAAAAGCAGATCATTGACCGTCAAAATTGGTTGACCGGTCAACCAGTTCTCGGAGAAGACAACCGGAGCTTGTCCGGCGGCCATTTTTCCCGGCGACTTCGCCGGGAAAATTTGGCCGAGACCCAAAATGCCCGTTTCGAGGCCCTCTTTTCGCCTAAACCTGTCCTAAACCATTCTAACCTGCAGATGCACGATTTTTAGCCCCAAAACAGTCCTAAAAGGAGCCCAAACTACGCCGGCCGAGAGCTAAATTCCGGCGAACTACCGACCTAGCCATTTCTAGCGTTAAACCATCAAAATAACACATCAAACAGCATCCTGGAAGTTCAAGGGACCTTACTTAACCGTTCAACGTGCACGGTTTTGGCCGAAACCAGCATGTCAGCCCATCACAGGCCGGCGGTTTGGGTGGGTTCGACACAAGTTATTGGACCATATCAATGCAAAGAAAACATGGAAATGAGCTTAGAACTAGTTTTAGGCAAGAATGAAGCAAAAATTTCAAAGAGAAAAGCTCGGAACGATGAGTTGCCATCGAAGCCGGGACCGAAGGTCGTTCATGGTGTTTACCGTGTTCGATGATCAAACTTCGAGCGAGCAGGTTCAAACGACTCCTCAAGCAGTTAGGAAGCTTGGACGGCGGGTCTTGAGGCCCGATTTTGAGCCGTTTGCGATGGTCGAGCTCGAAAGCTCTCGGGCTACTTCAATAGCGGCCGAGCTCAAACTCCCTTTTTTCTCTCCCTTTTTGCTCTCAAAACCCTTCTCTCCCTTCTCGAAAATGGTCCCCTTTTTGTAAGAGTACTCCCGAATCGTTTTTATGCCCGATTCCTTCCTCGCACTCTCTGTGGAAAGCTCGGCTTTTTTTTCGTACCACCCCCTCCAACGGCCTCTGCTCTCCTTCCCCGAATTCTCTACGCCAGCTCATCTCCGTACTAACCTCAGGTGCAGTAGAGGACAAGGGCCAGCTGTCGGGACGTGGGATGGCGCGACGTCGTTCGGACAAGGGAGCAGGAGAAAAAAAAAAGAGTACGTGTGCGCGTGTTCTCTGTCAGTTGGGCTGGAGGTAGAAGAAAATGAATAGTGTCGGGTCGCGGGTCGGATCTGCCCGACCCGACAACCCGACCGAATGAAAACGACCCGAATTGACCTAGTAATTGGCATTTTCTTATGAAACGGAGCTTAAAATTGGATTTCCCAACATGGATTACATCTAAAAATGATGTTTTTATGAAAAATTCACATGAAATTGTACAAAAACCCCAAATTTTGGGTTTGACACGAAATTGAATTTTGAGCATTCCAAAGCCTAAGTGGCGAACACAGGCCAAAATGTCCCCACTAATGGATTTAGAATGCTGAAAAGTATAGGGTGATAAATTTTTATTTTCATGGATATCCCTAGAAATTTTTTAATTTTGCTTTTTGTGAATCAGGGGGCCAAATTAAAAATAAAAATTCCAATTAAGCTCCTTTTGCCAAAATTGAGAAATTTCGAGTACCATTGGGCCGAAATAAAAATGTGGATATGATAGGGCAATGTCACAACTCATAAAAAGTGAAAAATAAAAATAAAAAGACTGAAATTGCATTTTTTAAGTCCGATTCGGAATTACATTTGTGAAGGAACACATAATTCTGAATTGGATTTTTCAATTTTAAATGGGTCAACGTGAAAAGGGATTTAAAATAAAAAATACTGGATATTTTTTCCTTTTTTTTTGGCTATGAAATATAATTTTTTTGGATATTTTCCTAATATATTAAAAATATTTAAAATAAAAATTTCAAAAAAAATTTTTTATTCCAAATTGGTTTCTTAGGCTTGTCCAAAGCTTTCAAATTTAATTTTTCAATTTTATAAATTTTTATGAATGTTTTATTAAATTTTTAAAAAAATAATTAAAATTCAGGTGTCAACACCAGGGTTCACCAAACCTTAAAAAAAAAAATACTCCCACCTCAAAATAATTATTTTATGTTATTAAACTCTTATGTTGTTGTTTCTTTTTTTTTTTCTACTATTGATGATAAAAAAAACATGTTAATGTCGGTTTTATCGACATATCTAAATCCTAGCATAAATCAACATGTCCATTCAATATCTTCCTCTTGGATTGTTGCATCTTCTTTGGTATACAGGGAAAATTGTCCAATCAGTCTGCAACTTATTATACAAATGTCAATTTAGTCATAAATTTTCTATTTTTGCCAATAGTCGAAAAGTTCGTGTGAAAATCCAATGTGATCTTTTTGGCCAATTTTTGTCAAAAATCATTGACATGGCAATGTGCCATGTAAGACTCTGCCAGCAATGACTAAACCAAAGTCAATGATTTTCAGTGAAAATTGACCGGAATGACTCCATTGGAATTTTACGCAAAGTTTAAGATTGAATTGACGAAATTAAAAATTTAAGACAGAATTGATATTTTTTTTTACTATTCTAAATATAGAAATATAACCAGAGTAGGTCAAGCCTTTTCTTGAACACAATAGATTTAGAACTAATTGAGTAATTTCCCAACTAAATATGTGCACGTTTATGCAATCTCCATCAACAAGTATCGCTTTAGGTTTTCATGACCCATCAAGTGTACATATGATTATTCACATGAAATGTCAAGAAGCAAATGGAAAAAGGAGCTCATGCTTTCAATTGGAATTAGGCACAAATTCGTCCTTACTCGAAAGAGTAACCAAGAGCTATGCCCCTCTTAAACTAGATCATCAAATAAGCAACTACTAGAACCCCCAGATAAAATGATTTTTTTTACTTATGGATCCGCCGAGCCAGCCTTTTGAGGTTATTTTGTGGGATAACCCTTCGTAGGGTAATTAAACCTGCTGATTTTAGTGCTTTAGAATCCCCTGCAACCCGTGTATGTCCAACAATTATCGATATTTGTGAAACATGAAGACCGTGACATTAATGAAGATTATTCGGGTGCTCAAAAACTCTTAAACACCCTATTGACATATAAGAATTATCATAACTTGTTGCAGAAACCTCAAAAAAACAGGCACTATAATTAACCATTTTTTCTTCTTTTTTGTTTTCACAGAAAAGTAACATGATTCACTGCCAATACATCGCCTTTAAAGTTCTCAACACAAATTATACTAACTGTTTGTAAGACTCTCTGTAATTGCAAATAAAACTTTTTTTTTTGCAACTTATTAAGAAAAAACATTTTGCACTTCATAGATTCTTTCTTTCCTTCTTTTTGCAAATGAAGGTATATGATTTTGAACACGAGAGCTTTGAATTAAAGACCATAGGAGAAAGGATTCGATCCAATAGTGATTTAACGGTATTCTTTGTTCCAATTGTTTTGTAACTTCTACAATTTAGATTGTGTTCGAAGTTTAGCAAAAAAAATATATAAATAAATATTAATTAAAAATTTAAACGAACAAGAAAGCGCATCTTGTTAAGGGATGGACTCCAGCATGAATATTAGCACGCAAATATAAGTTACATTCCTCACACTATCAAGTGCAAATTCGGGTTAGTCTCTTGAATTTTAGTTTGCATGCTACATGATTTATAAACTTAACGAGGTATTTTCTGCACCCGAGAGGTTTATCTAGGATAGGCTTTCTTTGTCTTTAAGAAAAAGATACCAAAGTAAATATATATATATATATATATCCTCATTGCCTAATTTGGGCAACAGCACGTGTAAAGCGCCAACTTACGGGAAATTTGGAGCCAACGGTGCTAATGTCTTAGAAATTATTTGTATAGGAATAAGTTCGATTTGAAAAAAAAAAATACCATTTTGTTCTCATCTAAGTACCAAGATCTGTATATTGTGAAAATTTCAAGTCCTTACGATTAAAAACATTAAAATACTTGCATAACGAAATCCAAATTAGGCAAAAATTAAAACTTTATCTAGACAGTAGATATTGGTGTTGCAAACGAGACCTCTCTAGCAGCCAGTCACCTTTCTTTTTTCCTCTTATCTTCACACAATTCTCTTCTTCTATCTCTACAAAGGGGAGGGTTTGAACTAGATCTCTCCCTCTACTCTCCTCTTCATTAACTAATTTAGTTCTTTATTCCTTTTTCTTGCTTTCCTACCGTTTATAGAGCCTTTTTCTTTCGATCTAGGCTAGATCTTGAAGCTTCTATCTTCCGTTTTGGGAATTTTTTTTAGTGTATGTTTTCGGGAATTTACTTCCCTCAAATTTCGTTAGCGTACAAGTCTATTTTTAAAGGAGATGGAAGGAGCTTCTTAAATGTTTCACTCTTACTATCGGATTTGTGCTCGTTTATCCTTTTTTTTTATTCTGCATGTTGATCGTGCTAGGGATATTAAACCTTGGTTCGCACCGCCGAAAGGCAAAGCTGTACCAACCGATGACGATTTTAGTGTGTGCTCATCAATGAAAATGAATTTGCTGATTTGCTGATTTTGATTTGAAGAAGTCATAAATTTACTTTTTGAGTATATGATCCCTATATTTGTTTTAATGATTGACCTTGTCATATGTTACTTCTTAGTGGTTGAAATTTGAAGGGGACTTTTGGAATCGAATGGAATGAAAATAAAGAAAAAAATTCCAATTTCCAAGAATGTGCGCGCATATATATATGTTGCTATAGTTAGTTGGTCTCATTCACTCTCTATCTTCTCTGTCTTTTTTCCCCCCAACACAGAGACTTGACAGGGCCGATTGTGAAATTATGTTGATAGAGACAAAGGGACATGTGTTGTCTTGAACAAACGAAAATTGAGTTATCTTGTTTGACCGGCAACGGTCTCCTGGAAGCAAACACATCGTGCTTAGAAAAAGGGCCAAAGGTGGTGGAACCCTTTGAATTGAAATTGGTTCGGTAGCCTACAAAGAGGAAACCATTCCATTTTACTCTTCTCCTTTTCTCTTCCTTGACCTAGAGATCGAGGTATACCAGTGAGAAATTGAATACAACATTATATTCCAACCCTGCACATACATGATCAAGGAATGGTGATCACGTGGCAAAATTCAAAGCAGCAAAATCAGGAGATATTGTCCAATCAATCGATTGTAAATTTATTGTATGAATGCCAATTCAACCCTAAATTTTTTACTTTTTTCAATTTAGTCCTAAATCTTTACGGAGAATTCTAATGTAGAATGTACTCCTCCACGTCAAAAATTGGTACAAAGCACTACAGTGTAAAGGTTTAGGGTCGAATAGGCAAAAGCGAACATCTTAGGATTAAATTGACATTTGTATAATAGGTTTTAAAATTAATTGGATGATTTTTCCTTAGAGTTTGCCTACGTCAAAGGAAATTCCCACCGTTGCAAATGCAAAGTCACGATTGATGACTCACAGAATTTTCAAATAAATAATTCGTTCAATTCCACTCCTTCTGGTGTGGGCCCAAAAGAACAAAAAATGAAGACTAAAAGTCATCTCCCTGGAAAAAACAAATAATAATGCAAATATTGAAATAACTCTTCTGCACTGCCCAAGTTCACCATTTTCAATCCTTGCATAGTTCACAATGGCTAAACCGGAGACACCGTAAAAGGTGAAGCCAGGACAAGTCCCGTCCCTTGTAGTTTGAATATAGAAAATGACACAAATGATCCTTAAATTTTGATCAAACGTGCAATGTCATTCTTGAATTTTTTCATTTGTACGTGCGGTTCTCGAACTATTTCTAAATATTCGATTTGGTCTTTAAACTTTATATTTGTTCATTTCGATCCCTCACAAAATCATATTAGTCATTCTTTACTATTCATAAGCTTGCATAATTACATTATTGCCCAGATTTTAGAATATATATATTTTTAATTTCAGTCTATTTCCTATATTAATATCTTCTTATCGTTTTAATCTCAATAAACATTACGATAGTCCAATTTAAATAGATTTATCTTAAAAATCTCTATAACAGAACAGTAACAATAGAAACTTATTCAGAGTTATAGTTAGTTAATATTCCTGCTATTTAAGAATAAGTGTTTTCATAAGGATGTCCAAAAATAATAATAATCATACTTCTATGAATCTAAATCTTGTTCCTAATATATTAGACAGATATAATTACACACCTTTGTGTTGCGTTTTTTTAATTAAATTTGTAAATTAGGAACTTAAAAATAGTACGAATGTCAACCCAAGACAACTTAAATGAGATAATACTTTTATCAGAAGCTAAAACAATACTTAAATGGAACTATCGTAATAACTTTAAAGACCCAAAAAGGGAATATACTTAAATGGAACTATGGTAATACCTTTAAAGACCCAAAAAGGAAAAAGTTAATAAATGATAGCATTTTTTTCGTTGATTTATAAGATAGATTAACTTGAAAATGTATACTAAAATCTAACATATAGTGTAACTATGAATAGTACCGAAAAACTGATTTGACTTTGTTATCAAAAGATAATTGATTAAATTGAACAAATTGAAAGTTTAGTAATTAAATTGAATCTTCTGAATAGTTCAAACAATATATTAAACAAATTAAAAATTTAAAAATAACATTAAACATTGATCCAAAGTTTAATGTTAATATTCCTTGGATAGATTGATGAACTTATATTTCATCCCCCACTCGCTTTCTACTTACCGATTTCTGCCCCCAACAATTTTGTTAACAGTCATCAATGGAAAAAAGCCGAAAGAAAGGTGGTCGGGAAATACATCACATCTCATGGAAAAGAAAGATCATCCAATTCTGGGCAAATTTCCTTATAGGAATGAGAAACAGAGCCACAAATCCAGCTCTATTCGTATGCCTTCCGACTTCAAGAGTCAAGTCTGTATCGATCTTCAGGGAGATGTCTAGCGCTTTAACAGAATGCGCGAGGGGACCACTGCAAAAATAACAAATTCATCCAGGGGAAAGGTTAGTGCCCATGAGTCATCCCACATGCCAGCATGTTCGTCTAACTTTGTTCACCGGGAAGAAAGACATCATCTGTCCATAAAACTTGTAAAAAACGAACCATATATAGCTGGCTGCCAGATGGGATACGAAAACTAAATGACTTTGGTCCAATTCCTAATTACAACATGCATTAGAGTTAGCGAATCGAAATATTACCAGTTCAAATAGCAGGATTTAACTTTGTCAGAACAATAAGCCCTCTCTAACCAATACAACTAGCATTACCAGAATGGTGCACAGCACAGATCTTATGAGTTACCAAAACCAGTAACAAAGAAAGTATAGTTCTATCTCATCTTCTCCGTCCAGAGTCCCAGTGACAAGAATGTTAGAACATTTGGAAGACACGAAAATGGAAAAATAGTAACCCATGAATGAAGAAGATCAAATCAGGTTTCTCAATTACTTGACAAACAAATAAGAATACTTTGCTGACAAGGGAACAAAGCATCCCCGTCACGGCACAAAAAGATTCCGCATAATTTAAGCTCTCAGAGTCTTCTCTATCGTCTGCTTCACCACTAAGAAATAATGGGAACAGCGATCCACTTAATTCAACTGGCAAAACTCCTCACACTCACTTGAGATAAACACATTATGTTCTTCTACAGTCTACAGAATCATGGAGATTTTTGCCAGAATTCAACATCCTTCAAAACAAGTTCAACAAAAATTGCTGAGGACCATAAATAGAGTCTAAAACGAATTACCTCCAGATATATGTCACACCAGTTTGTCCAATTTTATGCACTGTTTCACATTTCCAGATGCCTGCCATCGCAAAGCACTACTGTCAGGTTTAAACCAGTTCACTCAGAATGCCACCCTACATCAGAATCATCTGTTATCGTGGCTACTGTGGGAAATGAGCACCTAAAATTTGCCAACAAACGAATTGATTTGAAATAGAAGCAGTTTCAGCTGACTTCACCTGACTACACGAGCTTACATAGAGATTCAACATTGCTGCATTGAAATCTATGCAAGCCCAATGCAAAGTTGCGGGCAGAGATTTGATGGGTACTAGAAGGCAGTAATGCATGGTTTTGTTATGAATAAGAAGTTGGGAATACTACCTAAGAAGACTGTCATTAAGATTATCTCACATGTACAAACTCAATCAATTTCCATCCACATTGAATATCTGGTACCTTAATTTTCTTCACATCACTTTTGTAAGAGATGCAGAATAAAGATGGAAAGCAGAGACAACAACTCTGTAACTGCAGTACCCAACTAAACAACCCAATGCATAGAATTTCTAAAACATAATTCTGTCTCAAACTTCCCCATGATCAATCCCACGGCCTCTGGAAGCATGGAAACATCAACATCACCATTTGATAAGGATATGACCATATCATCCAGCATTATCCGAGTCAAGGAGGTATTGATCTCAGATGCATAGTTTAATACTTCCTTAACTTCCTCGAGTGTCCTTGTCTCAACCTGAGAGAGAGAGAGAGAGAGAGAGAGAGAGAGAGAGATGATAATGATGATACTATCAACATCCTCAGTTACAAATTTCAAATTGAAAAGATCAGGGCAAAAGCAAGCTTATTTTACTGGTAGTGAGGCCCAGAGGTCGGTGAACATCCATATTCATGTTGTAATCAACATTTATAAGGAGAAAAAGTAAAGTGCCAAATTCAAGTACCTCAACCTCCATTTGGAGGTTTCTTCATTTCAAATACATGTCTACAGATCTAATGGCATTTGTGACACCCCCAGCTATAGATATATGATTGTCCTTTATCATAACCATATCAAATAGACACATCCTGTGACTTTTCCCTCCACCAATGAGAACCTATAGAAAGATACATCACAACGTCAACTGATAAACTTGAATCCGAGACAAATGAAGCAGGAAATGTAAGTCCAGGAAATAGTATAGACCGCCATTATCCACCAAACGTAAAACTGGAGCAGTTTTTCTAGTCTCTAGAATGCGTGCTGGGTGTGTGGCATCTGCCATTGCCTGCAGAAATAATAAACCACGCCTCATGTCGCGTTTAACAGGAGCGACAGCTAAGAAATTGATTACAAGCAGAGCTCAAGGTCTGTAAAGGAGCGTATCCTAAATTACACTTCCAGGATGTTTTGCAAGGACAGCGAAAAGATCTGTTGCAACACCAAAGCATTATTCCATTCAGTTCTACCTTCCTCAAGAGGATGAGAGTACCTTAGTTAGAGTTGCAATTCCACTCATCCACCAAACATAAAACTGGAGCAGTTTTTCTCGTCTCTAGAATGCGTGCTGCATGTGTGGCCTCTGCCATTGCTTACAGAAATAATAAACCACACCTCATGTTGCCTTTAACAAGAGCGACAGCTAAGAAATTGATTACAAGCAGCTCAAGATCTGTAATGGAGCATATCCTAAATTACACTTCCAGAATGTTTTGCAAGGACAGCAAAAAGATCTGTTGCAACACCAAAGCATTATTCCATTACCTTCCTCAAGAGGATGAGAGTACCTTAGTTAGAGTTGCAATGCCACTCATTCTCTGCATAAAGTTCGGCACTACCCTTTCAGCTACAACAACACCGTATGCTTGTCCAGCGTATCCACTGCTCTTAATGGGAAGAACAAACTTGCTAAAATTGAAGTGCAAATTAAAAGTCAGGATACTTATATAATGCTGATATCAATATCATGTATCCAACAGAAACTCTTCCAAACTGAAGACCCTTACGTAAATGCTCTCCATCCTTCTTAGACCAGTCTATCTGCATCATATTGTACACGAACAATCCATTTCACACAAAGAATACATCAAACATTGAGAATTGAGAAGCTCCGTGACAAGAGAGGGAGAGAGAGGGAGAGAGTACCATGAGAGAAGGATCAACCTCATGGAATACCATCTCCACAAGAGCAACTCCTGCCACAACACCATCCTCTTTTGCCAAGAAATGGGCCTCCACCTCCATGTCCGCAGGGACAGTGGCCATACAAGTCACATCTCCTAAACTCCAAGAATTATGCAACCCATGAGACGCCCGGGGTGAAAACAGAGTGAGGATCACTAAAGCCCCAGGCTTTATTAGCAAATGACGATCACCAGTCACACACCAGGAAAGAAAAAAAAAAGAAACATTACAACAACACTATCAGACGTCATAATAACAAGCCTTTAATCACGTCCAGGTGCATTCACACACTGTGAGTTCTTAACTACCTCCAGAGCAGCATCCCACGGACGCATAAATTCACCAACAAACCACAAGTAAACGATCGACGAATGCACAGATTCCCAGTCCGATCACATGTACGCACACTCGTCGCTGGGTGTCAGTGTCAGTCCATTCACTATCTTATACTCGAAAATGGCACGCTATAACCGTTGCACCCAATATTTTCTCAACAAACCGAGAAACAGAACTAGGAAGGCTTATGCCAAACCTCGATCCCCAGCATCCTCAGCCAGAGAGAGCTTGATCACGCCCTTCAGGTCATAGCTCGGGTGCGAAGGCGGTTTCACGGCCATCCTCTCGAATGACGGCGCAGGGCTCTCCGTTGCAGCCGCGGACATCCTCACAATCCGCTCGCAAGAGATTACGCAACAGCGAAGACTGTCGAATGACGGCGTCACTCTCCACCGAAGCCAAAGAAGAGCACGACAACAGATTGTGATCGCATGAACAGAAAGAAGCAAAATAATCAAACCTTCGAGCCGGAGTCGCGCACAAGCGAAGCAAAATCGGGGATGATAACGAGACGATCATCTACATCTAATGACTCCTGTTCAGGTCAGGATTCCTCGTTTTCCGATGAACGAACGCATACCATGGAAGAAGGGCCGGGACATTGGAGCTGAAAATTGGCAAAACCCATCGTCGAACTCGATTCAAGCTTCGTATCAGGCTTTACAGTAAGAGAAAACAGACAAGAATTTGCGCGCAGAGAGAGAGAGAGCGAGAGAGAGACGCAAGTAGCAGAGCGATGAACGCGATGTTTTGTTCGCGTGAAGGGAGAAGATTAACAGACAACCACTTAAATGGCAATTCATGGGAGGCCCATTGGGCCTCGACCTGGGCCTTGCAGCGATCCATCCTCAAAACATTTGGGCCGCGCGTTTGTCTTTGTAGCTTCACTTTCTTGTTTTATTTTTAGTGACAAAAAATACTAGGGAAGGAAAGGGGAAGAGGATCTATGTTCGGCCAGTATGGCTTTTTCACAACAAAAGGTGTTGTTGCTTTCATAAAGCGGTTGGCCAACATCTTAAGACTGCCACACCCCCGAACTCAAGCAGCTTTTAGGAAGCCGTGCCTCATTGTTTTCAAGTTTTACGACTTAAATCACATGTTGCCAAACATGTAAAATACGATGATGCGATGGCAATGCAAGCTATAGCATAGCCAAAGTTATGGCAAACATAGTGGTTCAATTTGGTTTTGCGTTGTAGTTGCGATGTCAAGTGCTTAAATTCATGTTTTTCAAGTTACAGCATATCAAATATACATGAAATAAATTCCTAAAAACTGGTACATCGGAAGGCTATAGCTATACGAACACTATCAAATAATTTGACATGACTGTAACTTAAATGACCATATATGTAACCCCTCAAAAATTTGAGATTTTCGTTATTACACTATCAAAGCAAAGTCGGTATTAATATTGATATCAAGCCTGAGACAACCCATCTAGCTTAGTGTCTCCCATTGGTGATAAGAGTTGATTTTGACGGATCCGACACATGTTGATAACGGGATATCCATTTGTTGATCCAGAGTAATGAAGACAAATTACTAGAACTATCGAAAACCTTTATTTGCATTTGGACCCCAAAAGCTTTCTTCATGGGCAATTCACAAGTCAGAATAGAACTCGCAATTTTTACTGTTGGACCTAGTTTTTGAACAATATTCACGACCTCAACTGGATTCAAAATAAAAATCTTCGAATCATCAAGGAGTATTTACTAATCCGACAAATGCCTTTCACTAATTTACGTGAACTCCACATGAGATTCATCTAATTCAACCGCCGAAATCGATTGGGCTCGTCCCTCGTCTGATTTGGGGTAACTCTGTGCTGACAAAGCAAACTGTTGGCTAATTTCAATGAAAACGATGGGCGTGCGCGGGCCTCCCTTCGGTTAAAGAAAAAAAAAACAGTATGTGAAACGATTTGTCGTTCGGCAAATAATGAGACAGATCCCGCCAATCCTCGCTGGTCCCCACCGGATAAGTGAAAATGGTTGCACGGCCCACACAGATTCCAGTACATCGGACGGCCCAAATTGTTCTTAGTCATTTTTTGCACTCTCTTTTTTTAGATGGAAATGACAGGTGGGAGCTTGTGTCAATTGTGATTTCTTGACTCTGTTTTGTGGACAGTGGCATCACTCTCGCCATTCAAAAGGAGCAGAATCGCGCGAAATTCAACTGCCGTTGATTGTCCTGTTGAGCTGAAAAAAGCCACCCAGGTCTTGCTGAAACACTGTTTTTTTTTTGTCGGATTGCTGAGTCAATTAAAGAGCACCTTTTTTGAACATTCAATAATAATTAAATAGCAACTTTTGATAAAAAAAAAATTAATAGTTAAAAGTACCTTCATTTCTTATTAAAAAACTGTCATGACCCTCTTCGGAAGGGGATTTGCCCTCTTTCTGAGGGAGCTAATGGATTACTAAACCTCTTTCAATTAGGCTTAGCCCGGGACTCTCCTAGGCCCATACCAAATCGCATCAATGAGGAATTAAAAATCGAGATTGACCTTAGTGTGGTTGGAGTCACATGTGATAAATGTACATGCCATCGGAGTCGCCACCAATCATTTTTTGGAGCGTATGATTGGAAATCCTATCGAACGATTAGAAGAGATTGTTCGATTATATGAAAAACAGATAAACGGATTTGGGGACTTAAGTACGCAATTCTTTGGTCACGCCCTTTCGATATGTAAGTTGAGTGATTTTCTAATCTATAGAATTCATGTAAATGCTTTTTTGGTAAGGTAAGTCCGAAAAATCTAAAGAATTCATTCAGGTTTGATTATCTATTCTATCAATCACAATCATCAAAATAAATGCACAGTCAAGGAATCAAGAACATGCGGATAAATCACATCAAATTATCACTCAAACGGCCACATGGTAAGCCTGGTAGAGCCCTAAGGACTTAGAGAATGCCACCAATTAGGTTCATGGGTAATTCGGGAAAATTTGGGTTACGTTGATCAGAGGGACAAAATGGTCATTTTTCAAGATTCAGAAAGCCAAAATTGTGAAAATATGTCAAATCAGTTGAAAGTGGTTATTTTTCTATTTTTCACAATTTTTGGAAATTTTCTAAAATTTTCTGATTTTTCTAGAATTTTTTAGAATTTTTTTTTTATGAATTTTTAAGAATTGTTTTATGATTTTTTTTATTGAATTTTCTGAATTTTTTATTTTTATTTAATTTTTCTAGTTGGTTCAGGTTAACCCAACTCTAAAACCCGAAAACCGAACCCAAACCCAAATGGGTCAAACCCGACACCAAAACAACATAGCCTAAACCTTTATTTGAATTTTTCAGATTTTCTTTGATTTTTTAATCCATTTTTCTAATTTTCTCAGAATTTTTATAATCGGTAGATCCAATGGTCCATAGAAAGCCACGTGGCTAGCCCACAGCACTCAGATTTGGCGACTAAAGCCAACGGCCAAGATTAAACCCAAAACTAGATCTCGGCCGTCCAACTCCATTACTAAAACTGACGGCTACGATCAACCCTTGACCGAATCCAAACCGTCCGATTAAAATTCTAATTTCTAATTTTCAAAAAATCTATTATAATTCAAAAAATCAATTTTTATTTCCAAATTCTCGAATCTGGACTAGTGGCACCATCCCCACCATTCGATCTGGTTTTTACTTTTTTATTCAATAAATGAATTACAACCATCCAAGCTGACGAGGCATCCATGTTAGCCTTTAATTGGGTCAACAAGTTGATGTGGCAGTTAACGCGGTATGCCACGTCAGTTTTTGATTGAGTCAACGGCTGACTAGACTCATCTTCTTCCTTGTGATGCTTATACGAATGAACAATCGAAAAAAATCCGACGAGATCTAATAGTAAAACTAAATCCGATTAGCATAATTCCAACACTAATCATCTCCTACCCAACTCTAGATTAACATATCTAAATCACAGCAAGATCTAATGGCTAGAATGACATAATCAAATCTTGCACAGAAACATCCATGGCGAAATTAAACTAGTAATCCAGAGCATAACAACGGGATTCATTCAACAAGAAGCATCGTAAGACGTCTAGGAAACTTATCTCGAGCTTCGATTGAGCTCTAAATTGCCAAATCTCTATGGCCAAGTCGCAACAATCAAAAGGAGGTTGGAGGTTTTGATTGGAGGTTCTCACGCGAAATCGATGCAAAAAGAGAATGCGATGATGCTTAGTGAAGTTCAAGGACAAAAATGCCTCAAGAAAAATGAAGAAAATTGGACGAAAACATATTTCGCCATTGATGTGCATACTTGAGCTTGTAAGTTCAGACTCACCAATTTAAAAGATTCTAGGCTACCAAGCTAGCGGTGATCGACTCCGTCGAGCTCAGGGAAACTTCTTGGAGTGGTAGTGCTGCTGGATATGCTCTGGATCGTTTCCACCGAGCTCCCATAGTGCGAGCTTGAAACTCCAACAATGGTTATTCCTTTGAGCCTCTCTCTCCTCTCTCTACTTTTCTCTCTAGTTTGTTAGGTGATTGCCAACGGAGTCCACCTCCTCTTGTTTAAAAACGCGTCGTGCAATAGACACTCGAGTCTGAAAAATTTTGGCGCATAGGTGATATTTGCTGACTTAAATTCACGTGCCCGATGACGAAATCACGTGCCATTTGGCACGTCATTGTCAGGCACACTTTGGTTGTTTCAGTGGAGCTCCGACGTTCATTATTTTAGCTTGAAAATGGGTCGAATCCTGGGGGGATCCTTTGTGCGCAGAACTGGTAGCCTCTTGAAGAAGGTGGATTGAAGTCGGGTCATGGGTCGAATCTAGTCTGACCCAACAACCCGACAATCTAAAATTTGCTCCAAAGCCCCCAAAAATCGCCAATTTTCCAAATCGATTCACAAAATCGAACTGAGGGTTCTAAGTTCTATCAGAAAATAATTTTTTCCCCAAAAATTTTCAAGATTTTACACCAAAACCCCAATTTTCAAATTTGACCCGTGGGTCCATTTTGCAAAAACTAAACCCTAGATGGCCTTTTCTACAAAAACTAATGCCACCATTCTATTTAGAAGGCCAAAAACTAGGGGGTGACATGCCCTAATTTTATACTTAGTCCCTAGAAAATTTTTAATTGAATTTTATGTGTTTTGGGGACTAATTTGCAAAATTAATTAGCTTAAGGGACAATTTGGGAGAATTGAGCTTCGGCTCTCCTGCCCGTGCGAAAGGGGTAAAGTGGAAGACGAGGGAATAGTGTCAGGTTGTGGGTTGGATCTTGTTCAACCCGACGACCCGATTGGCCCAAAAAAGGCCAAATTGAGCCAAAAATTGGCCGTTTTTCATCACATTGAGGTCAAAAAGGGGTTTCCATCATGAATTACATTTGAAAATGAGGTTTTTATGAAAAATTCACTTTGAATTATACAAAAATCCCAAATTTTGGATGTGACCCAAATTGAATTTTGAGCATTCCAAAGCTTAAATGGCAAAAGCGAACCAAGATACTCTCACTAATGGATTTAGAATGCTGAAAACTATAGGGTGGTGGATTTTTATTTTCACAGGTGCCGCTAAAAAAATTTTAATTTCATTTTTGGTGAATCGGGGGCTAAATTAAAAAATAAAAATTCCAATTAAGCTTCTTTTGTCAAAATTGAGAAATTACGGGTACCATTAATTTGGATATTAGAGGGCAAAGTCACAACTCATAAAAAGTGAAAATTTAAAATAAAATGACTCAAATTACATTTTTTAAGCCTGATTCAAAATTATGTTTGTGAAGGAACACATAATCCTGAATTGGATTCTCCAAATTTAAAAGGGCCAAAATGAAAAGGGATTTAAAATAAAAATATTAGATATTTTCATATTTTTTAGGCCACAAAATAACTTTTTTTTTTATGATTTTTTGGATATTGTCCTAATATATGAAAAATAAAAAAATTATTTTTTGTTCCACATTGGTTCCTTAGGCTTGGCCAAGACTTTCAAAGTTGATTTTTTAATTTTATAATTTTTTGTGAATTTTCTATTAATTTTCAAAAAAATATGATTAAAATTCAGGTATCAACAGATAGGCATCTGGAAATGTTACTCTTGAAACAGTACATAAAATTGGACAAACTGGTGTGACGTATTTCTCGAGGTAATTTTTTTTAGACTCTATCTGTGGTCCTCAGCAATTTTTGTTGGACTTGTTTTGATGGATGTTGAATTCTGGCAAAAAATCTCCGTGAATCTGTAGACCGTAGAAGAACATAAACGTGTTTATCTCAAATAAGCAACTTTTCATCGGGAGAAGAAGATTGCAGAAGAATGCGTTTTCAGGAAAATTACTTGGTTAATGATATTCCATGTTTGATGCTCCCTATGAAGGATTTTCTTACTAAATTGTCAGAGTCGCGGTTCGTGAGCAAGTCAGCGACTGGAGTGGCAGTGACGATAACCAAAAGATGGGGGTGCTTCCATTGGCCACAGTAGGCTGGCCAAATAGTGGTGGCTGCTGGCCAGTGGTGAATGTAAAACCCTTGGTAGTTGCAGGAATCTCCTTGGTGATAGGTGACAATTGACAGGATTCGATTTTAAGAATTTGAATATGCACTAGTCATTTATTATTTACCAATTTGTCTCGACTGCGTTAAAGGATAAAACGTAATTTTCATTTTTCTTACTGTGGCTGGGAGTAAACGTCTTGTTCTTTTGATTAGTGAAAAAAATGTAAAATACCTCTAGTTACTTATCTTCATGAAAAAGCCTAAACAATCGATGTCTTTGTCCGTGTTTCCTTCTTTATGCTAAAGTCTGAAGAGAATAGCTCTTCTCATGTCGGAATCTCGTTCCCTTCATCATAATGTAGTCTTGTTTCTTTGCCAAAAAATAAGCAATCCCCTAACATGACAGGTTCCGATCACAATCAAGTGAGTGTGAGGAGTTTTGCCAGTTGAATTAAGTGGATTGCTGTCCCATCATTTCTTAGTGGTGAAGCAGACGAGAGAGAAGAGTCTGAGAGCTTAACTTATGCGGAATCTTTTTGTGCTGTGACGGGGATGCTTTGTTCCCTTGTCAGCAAAGTATTCTTATTTGTATGTCAAGTAATTGAGAAGCCTGATTTGATCTTCTTCATTCATGGGTTACTATTTTGCCATTTTCGTGTCTTCTGAATGTTCTAGTCTTCTTGTCACTGTGACTCTGGACGGAGAAGACGATATAGAACCATACTATTTCCTGGACTTACATTTCCAGCACGCATTCTAGAGACTAGAAAAACTGCTCCAGTTTTACGTTTGGTGGATAATGGCGGTCTATACTATTTCCTGGACTTACATTTCCTGCTTCATTTGTCTCGGATTCAAGTTTATCAGTTGACGTTGTGATGTATCTTTCTATAGGTTCTCATTGGTGGAGGGAAAAGTCACAGGATGGGTCTATTTGATATGGTTATGATAAAGGACAATCATATATCTATAGCTGGGGGTGTCACAAATGCCATTAGATCTGTTGACATGTATTTGAAATGAAGAAACCTCCAAATGGAGGTTGAGGTACTTGAATTTGGCACTTTACTTTTTCTCCTTATAAATGTTGATTACAACATGAATATGGATGTTCACCGACCTCTGGGCCTCACTACCAGTAAAATAAGCTTGCTTTTGCCCTGATCTTTTCAATTTGAAATTTGTAACTGAGGATGTTGATAGTATCATCATTATCATCTCTCTCTCTCTCTCTCTCTCTCTCTCTCTCTCTCTCTCTCTCTCTCTCTCTCTCTCTCTCTCAGGTTGAGACAAGGACACTCGAGGAAGTTAAGGAAGTATTAAACTATGCATCTGAGATCAATACCTCCTTGACTCGGATAATGCTGGATGATATGGTCATATCCTTATCAAATGGTGATGTTGATGTTTCCATGCTTCCAGAGGCCGTGGGATGCATCATGGGGAAGTTTGAGACAGAATTATGTTTTAGAAATTCTATGCATTGGGTTGTTTAGTTGGGTACTGCAGTTACAGAGTTGTTGTCTCTGCTTTCCATCTTTATTCTGCATCTCTTACAAAAGTGATGTGAAGAAAATTAAGGTACCAGATATTCAATGTGGATGGAAATTGATTGAGTTTGTACAGGTGAGATAATCTTAATGACAGTCTTCTTAGGTAGTATTCCCAACTTCTTATTCATAACAAAACCATGCATTACTGCCTTCTAGTACCCATCAAATCTCTGCCTGCAACTTTGCATTGGGCTTGCATAGATTTCAATGCAGCAATGTTGAATCTCTATGTAAGCTCGCGTAGTCAGGTGAAGTCAGCTGAAACTGCTTCTATTTCAAATCAATTCGTTTCGTGGCAAATTTTAGGTGCTCATTTCCCACAGTAGCCACGATAACAGATGATTCTGATGCAGGGTGGCATTCTGAGTGAACTGGTTTAAACCTGACAGTAGTGCTTTGCTATGGCAGGCATCTGGAAATGTGAAACAGTACATAAAATTGGACAAACTGGTGTGACATATATCTCGAGGTAATTTGTTTTAGACTCTATTTATGGTCCTCAGCAATTTTTGTTGAACTTGTTTTGAAGGATGTTGAATTCTGGCAAAAATGTCCGTGAATCTGTAGACTGTAGAAGAACATAATGTGTTTATCTCAAGTGAGTGTGAGGAGTTTTGCCAGTTGAATTAAGTGGATCGCTGTTCCCATTATTTCTTAGTGGTGAAGCAGACGATAGAGAAGAGTCTGAGAGCTTAAATTATGCGGAATCTTTTTGTGCCGTGACGGGGATGCTTTGTTCCCTTGTCAGCAAAGTATTCTTATTTGTTTGGCAAGTAATTGAGAAGCCTGATTTGATCTTCTTCATTCATGGGTTACTATTTTTCCATTTTCGTGTCTTCCAAATGTTCTAACCTTCTTGTCACTGGGACTCTGGACGGAGAAGACGATATAGAACCATACTGACTTTCTTCGTCACTGGTTTTGGTAACTCATAAGCTCTGTGCTGTGCGTCATTCTGGTAATGCTAGTTGTATTGGTTAGAGAGGGCTTGTTCTTCTGACAAAGTTAAATCCTGCTATTTGAACTGGTAATATTTCGATTCGCTAACTCTAATGTATGGTCTAATTAAGAATTGCACCAAAGTCATTTAGTTTTCGTTTGTCACAAGTTTTATGGACAGATGATGTCTTTCTTCCCGGTGAAGAAATTTAGACAAACATGCTGGCATGTGGGATGACTCATGGGCACAAACTTTTCCCCTGGATGACTTTGTTATTTTTGCAGTGGTGACCTCACGCGTTCCGTTAAAGCGCTCGACATCTCCCTGAAGATCCACACGGACTTGACTCTCGAAGTCGGAAGGCATACGAAGAGAGCATGATTTGTCGCTCTCTTTCTCATTCCTGAGAGGAAATTTTCCATGAGATGTGATGTATTTCCCGCTAGACCACTTTTCTTTCGGCTTTTGTCCATTGATGACTGTCAACAAAATTGTTGGAGGCAGAAATCGGAAAGTAGAAAGCGAGGTGGGGGGTGAAATATAAGTTCATCAATCTATCCGAGGAAATGACGTTAATAGTCATTAAATTTTGGATCAATGTTTAATGTCATTTATAAATTTTTAATTTGTTCAATATATTCCTTGAACTATTCACAAGAGTCAATTTAATTACTAAACTTTCAATTTGTTCAATTTAATCTATTATCTTTTGATAACAAAATCAAATCAGTTTTTTGGTACTATTCATAGTTACACCATATGTTAGATTTTAGTATACATTTTCAAGTTAATCTATTTTATAAATCAATGAAAAATATGCTATCTTTTATTAACTTTTACCCTTCAGGTCTTTAAAGTTATTACCATAGTTCCATTTAAGTATTTTTTAGCTTCTGATAAAAGTATTATCTCATTTAAGTTGTCTTGGGTTGATATTCGTACTATTTTTAGCTTCCTAATTTACAAATTTAATATAAAAAAAAAAGGCGACACAAAAGCATGTAATTATATCTGTCTAATATATTAGGAACAAGATCTAGATTCATAGAAGTATGATTATTATTATTTTTGGACATCCTTATGAAAAGACTTACTCTTAAAATAGCAGGAATATTAACTTGCTATAACTCTGAATGAGTTTCTATTGTTACTGTTCTGTTACAGAGATTTTTAAGATAAATCTACTTAAATTAGACTATCTTAATGTTTATAGAGATTAAAACGATAAGAAGCTATACTTTACCAAAAAAAAAAAACGATAAGAAGCTATTGATATAGGAAATAGACTGAAATTAAAAAATATATATTCTAAAATCTGGGGAATTATGTAATTATGCAAGCTTATGAACAGTAAAGAATGACTAATATGATTTTGTAAGGGATTGAAATGAATAAATTTAAAGTTTAAAGGCCAAACAGAATATTTAGAAATAGTTCGAGAACCGCACGTACAAATCGAAAAGTTCAAGAATGACATTGCATATTTGACCAAAATTTAAGGACTATTTGTGTCATTTTCTATATCCAAACTACAAGGGACGGGACTTGTGCCGGCTTCACCTTTTACGTTGTCGTTTACCCATTGTGAACTATGCAAGGATTGAAAATGGTGAACTTGGGCAGTGCAGAAGAGTTATTTCAATATTTGCATTATTATTATTTTTTTCCAGGGAGGTGACTTTTAGTCTTCATTTTTTGTTCTTTGGGTCCATACCAAAAGGACTGGAATTGAACGAATTATTTATTTGAAAATTCTGTGAGTCATCAATCGTCACTTTGCATTTGCAACGGTGGGAATTTCCTTTGATGTAGGCAAACTCTGAGGAAAAATCATCCAATTAATTTTAAAACATATTATACGGATGACAATTTAATCCTAAAATATTTGCTTTCGCCTCTTCGGTCCTAAACCTTTGCACTGTAGTGCTTCCAACCAATTTTCGACGTGGAGGATTACATTTTACATTAGAATTCTCCATAAAGGTTTAGGACCAAACTGGAAAAAACAAAAAGTTTAGGGTTGAATTGGCATTCATACAATAAATTTACAATCGATTGATTGGACAACATCTCCAGATTCTGCTGCTTTGAATTTTGCCACGTGATCACTATTCCTTGGTCATGTATGTGCTGGGTTGGAATATAAGGTTGTATTCAATTTCTCACCGGTTTACCTTGATCTCTAGGTCAAGGAAGATAAAAAGAGAAGAGTAAAATGGAATGGTTTCCTCTTTCTAGGCTACCGAGCCAATTTCAATTCAAAGGGTTCCACCATCTTTGGCCCTTTTCCTCAGCCCGATGGGTTTGCTTGCAGGAGAAAGTTGCTGGTCAAACAAGATAACTCAATTTCCCTTTGTTCAAGACAACACATGTCCCTTTGTTTTTTTTTGTTGGTAAGGAACACATGTCCCTTTGTTTCTATCAACATAATTTCACAATCGGCCCTGTCGAATCTCTGTGTTGAGGAAACAAGAAAGAAAGAGAAAAGATAGAGAGTGAATGAGACCAACTAACTTAGTGTGCATATATATATGACATTGGATTTTCTTCTTTATTTTCATTCCATTTGTTTTCAAAATTCCCCTTCAAATTTCAGCCAATGAGAAGTTTCAAATAACAAGATCAATCATTAAAATAAATATAAGGGTCACATATTGAAAAAGTAAATTTATGACTTTTTCAAATCAAAATCAATGACCGATCACCAAATTCGTCTTCATTAATGAGTATACACTGAGATCTTCATCAGTTGCTACAACTTTGTCTTTCGGCAATGCGCGCCAAAGTTTAACATCCCTGACACCCTCACCATGCAAAATAAAAAAGGATAAACGAGCATATATCCGATAGTGAGAGTGAAACATATATGAAGCTCCTTCCATCTCCTTTAAAAATGGACTTGTATGCTAACGAAATCTGAGGGAAGTAAAAACCTAAAAACATACACTAAAAAACATTTGTGAAACGGGAGAGAGAAGCTTCAAGATCTAGCCTAGATTGAAAGAAAAAGGCTCCATAAACAATAGGAAAGCAATAAAAAGGAACAGAGAACTAAATTAGTTAACGAAGAGGAGAGTGGAGGGAGAGATTTAGTTCAAACCCTCCCCTCCATAGAGATAGAAGAAGAGAATTGTGTGAAGATGAGACAGAAAAGGAAAGGTGACTGGCAGCTAGAGAGGTCTCGTTTGCAACACCAATATCTACTGTCTAGATAAAATTTTAATTTTTGTCTAATTTGGATTTCATTACGCAAGTATTTTAATGTTTTTAACCCTAAGGACTTGATTTTTCACAATATACAGATCTTGGTACTTAGATGAGAACAAAATGGTATTTTTTTTAAAATCGAACTTATTCTTAAACCAATAATTTCCAAGACATTAGCACCGTTGGCTCCAAATTTCCTGTAAGTTTGCGCCTTTATACGTGTTGTTGCCCAAATTAGGCAATGAGGATATTTTACTTCTGTTCGCGCGATTTGAATCGGGAATATCTTTCACCGAAATTCGTTCTTCGGTTTTTATTAAGAAGGGTTCTGTGGCTCTGTTTTGATGGAAAGTCATGGAGAACAAACGAACGGATGGGGGTGATTGACGAAGGTGATGGGAATGGTTGAGATCTACTTATTATGTTACTCCTAATTGCCTTGAAATGGAAATAGATTGCTTGAATCCGAAAGTACAAGTAATGAAAAGTGCTGGAAAGTTAAGGTTACGCTACGGACAACAGGGTAGGCTAAAACTTCAGAGAAAACAGAGTGTTTGTTGTTGGATCCCCTTCTCTTTCTTTCTTTCGAGTACTTATCCTCTTTGCATTTCCAACCGCTCAAGCAATTATTTTCTGATTTCAAATCTTTGAATTCTGGCGCTGCAATTCACTTCTATTCCACGATTTTCACAACTGACCCACTTAAATCAGGACCCACGTTTTCTATGATTTGCAACTGCACAATCAACCGTCTTTTCTTAGTTTTGAAAAACTTATTCGCGCCCATGAGTCTTGCTTTGTATTTCTGAATTTCAGGATGTAATAGTGTCCATGTTGCATATTCACCAAATGCCGAATCCAAGTACACTATGTCTTTCATTCGGCACGCTTTTTTTTAATCTTCCCGAATGTCATACGTATCCCGAATGGTCAAACACTATTTTACTATTCGGTATGAAATTACTACGATTCGGGATCTACCAATGGCCCCTTTCTCCATGTGTCATTTCAATCGAACGGCAATGTTTCGGTGTCAACAACTTCGGTATCTTTTTCTTAAAGACAAAGAAATCCTATCCTAAATAAACCTCTCGGGGCGTACAAACTACCTCGTTAAGTTTATGAATCAGGGAGAACACGATCCAAAATTCGAGCGACTAACCTGAATTTGCACTCGGTAGTGTGAGGAATGTAACTTATATTTGCTTGCTAATATTCATGCTGGTATCCATCCCTTAACAAGATGCACTTTCTTGTTCGTTTAAATTTTTAATTAATATTTATTTATATAATTTTCTTTGCAAAACTTCGAACAAAATCTAAATTGTAGAAGTTACAAAACAATTGGAAGAAAGAATACCGTTAAATCACTATTGGATTGAATCCTTTCTCCTGTGGTTTTTAATTTGAAGCTCTTGCAATCAAGATCATATACTCTCATTTGTGAAAAGAAAGAAAGAAAGAATCGATGAAGTGCAAAATGTTTTTTCTTAATAAGTTGCAAAAAAAAAAAGGTTCTATTTGCAATTACAAAGAGTCTTACAAATAGTTTGTATAATTTGTGTGAGAATTTTAAAGGCGATGTATTGGCAGTGAATCATATTACTTTTTTGTGAAAAAAAAAGAAGAAATGGTTAATTATAGTGCTTTTTTTTTTGGTTCCTACAACAAGTTATGATGGTTCTTATATGTCAATAGGGTGTTTAAGAGTTTTTGAGCACCCGAATAATCTTCATTAATGTGACTCATGTTTCACAAATATTGATAATTGTTGGATATACACGGGTTTGCAGGGGATTCTGTAGCACTAAAACCAACGGGTTTTCAATTTATTATTAAATTAATGGCAAAGACGTGTTTGTTCATTTGTCCAATTATATATGAATAAATTCCATAAGATCAGTTGTGACTAGACCTATTCTTGAGACGTCAAGAATATGTGTGGCAGGTTCATAGTTAGACTGAATCTTTAAACAGTTCTCGATCGATGGATCATTGAGTGGATATTAATGATCCTGTTGAGATCGATGTGTTCTTAATTTTGCTTTTAAGTATTGGATACTTAAAGGAATGACGAGTCACGAGTCATTAGGTATTGCGATGCCCGAATTGGAACACAGGTGCTTGTGTCAGACAAGTTCACTGAACGTGACACACATTTAACGATTAGCGACATGGAAGCTTTTAGCGTGGTCAATGTCTAATCGTTCATACTCAAGCCTTGTGTAAATAATCCTTAGACCTGATGCACAGTGTTGACTTATATGTTGGATGGCTATAGTTCATA
The DNA here is from genome assembly GCA_016432845.1 of Psidium guajava. Lineage (NCBI taxonomy): Eukaryota > Viridiplantae > Streptophyta > Magnoliopsida > Myrtales > Myrtaceae > Psidium > Psidium guajava. The sequence goes on from CM028225.1 coordinate 18,040,214, forward strand.
AGTGCGCATATTGACGGTTCGCTGATCCGTCTCTATACTTAATGGTTATAGTTCGTGCACATACGAAGTCACACGTGTGCGCAAAATGGAATCTGTCTCCTTGTTACATGCAAGGTATGATGTCCTATGCGATCTAGTTATGACAATACATTGAAATCCTCGGCCGGGGTTGTAACCGAGAATAAAATGTTTATGTCTCATACAAATGCATGTAAATTAGATTTGTGCATATGATCGAATTGGTGGCTTGACAAATATTCCATGGCCTTTGTTCGATCGGGACATAGTAAGACGGAGGGATTGAATTACACTGTAACTGGAGCTGACAGGTTCATTATGTTCTTAAAATATTCACACTGTCTGGGTAGGCATGACATATTGCTAGATGTCACTCGTGGCTTGTAGGACCTAGTAGTTGATCGGGACAATCAATTCTCTTGGAAGTACTAATGTGTTAGTACTTGTCTTACTGCTGGCTCAGTGATGAACCTAGGGATGTTACACACCTTAACCAATACATGACAACATTGAACGGAAAAATATGATATTGCAAATATGTTGCAATCACGACTATCGAATTTGTCGGAATGAAATTAAATTAAATTGGATTTAATTTGATTCTTAATTTTGGTCATGGACGTACGTGCATACGATGCGCACGCACTCTTAAAATGGGACACATATTAATGTATCCAAAAATGCACACATGTGATTTTTATTAAATTATATATAGATATAATTTATGAATATATTTATATATATAATTTTGTATTATGTTGCACGCACATATTGATGTGCGTGCAACAGATATGGTTAGCACAATTTCTGCTGACCATGAGGTTTTTTTATTTAAAAAAAAAAGTCAAAAAGTCAAAAAGTTGCAAATTAGTTGAACGTGGCCAGCAAGTGAAATGAAAGTGGTTAGCAAAAGAAAGTCTAACTTGCGCAACGCACGACCAGCAGTTTCTAATCGTGCTTTTGTGATAAAAATTGCACAACGCGCACGATCAGTAACCGTTCCTGATCGTGCGCGTAATGCATTGCATCTTCAAGTTTTAATCTGCAAAAGAGTTGCAGATATAAAAGAACGAAGCGTGCATAATTTAAAAAGAGTGCTCGTGAGAAAATTAGAGAGAAAAACCAGAAAAATTCTCTTTACGGTTTTGTTCTTGCGGTGACCAAAAATCAAGTACGTGGAGAGTTTTTCATCACGAGATTGCTAGCACAATCAAGTGTGGAGTTTTTCCGCGTTGTCTTTCTTCCGTTCGTCGTACGATTAGTGGTGTGTATGAACTAGAGGTCCGACGCTTGTGGGACTTGTACCAAAGAACATTTGGACCAATCCGTTTCAAGCACGCTACAAGAGGTAATCCGTATAACTCTCTTCGTTTAATTCGATTTTTGATTGAAACGCACGAACAACGCCTCTGGAGATACATGTATGGGAATTTTATTTCCGCTGCGTTTATTATCATTTTTGCCTATGCATGTTACGTGAATCCCAGCAGATGCGGATCGCAATTTCTCTAAGATGGAAGGCTCTCTCTCTCTCTCTAGTCTCTACTTCGCTCTTATCTCTTCTCCACTGTAGATGTTGAGGGTATGATGCAAATCTTTTCATGGAAATGGCCGGAGCAGCATTGTTGAAGTCTGAGTTCATACACCAGTTTTCCCAGATAAGGAGGGGAATCTTGAAGAATTATTGTTTCCAGCAGAAGAAGAAGACGCCAAGAGAGAGAGAGAGGAAAGCAAATGGACTAGTATTTATTTATCATTAGACAAAAAAAGGGTTGATGGGAAAAATGGGCAGAAAGGACCCATCTTTCGGCAAAAGAAGAAAAGAAAAAAAAAAACCAGAGAAGCAGCCACTCACAAAAACACAAAAGTTGCAGACGTTGTCTTCTCACCAAACCAATTTGGCAAGCTGATGCTACCAAACACAGCCTTGACAACCTGGTTAGCATTGGGACATGCCACCTTACATTCCTCTGTTCACTTGCCAAATATTAAATGCGGGGGATACCCCCACATGTTAGGAATGCCGAAATTGAGCGGACTATTTTGGAAATTCCGACTTAAAAGGTCAAACTTGTAAATATAGGAAGATTACATATATGTGAAAGACGATAAATCCCGGTAGACGAGCGATGCGGTGTACTTCTATACCTCGTTTCACACGAAAACCAGTGATGATAACGTGGGATTTGATGAACGAGAGATCGCACGCGCAAAATAAATCAAAGTATTTACACTTAAATTTTGATTTTTTATTTTATCATTAGTTGAATAAAATTAGGGACCGTTTCTGGACCCTAACAAAATATTTAATTTGTATACCGCATTCACATATTTGATTATTGCATTTATCATATAGTTTAGGAACACATTTGCATTTTAATTGAGACGGCCGCAAACGGCTATGTGTTTTATTTATTAGATTAAGCCCACAAAACAGCAAAAATATGGCCAAGTCCACGTGGGAATATAGTGGCCATAATTCATATATGGGAAGGCTCTATTTTTTAGCGTTAAGTTAATTTAATTTGACCCATTAAATCAACAAGGCCTCAATAAACCCATGATCAGATTCGGCGATAAGGAACCCTAGCTATTTTATCTATAAAAGGACCACTTGAGATCAGACATTCTGTGTGAATCCGTGTGTGCGCGCTTGGGGGGTGGGTGGGGGGTCGTGTGTGTTTGGTGTTGGGGTTGGTGCAGGCAGCAGGCAAGAAGCAGATCTTATGCCACTCCACCTGGTCGTATGAAACCGGCATGCATCCTGGCCCATGTTTGAAACAAAGAAAAATCGGCATAGCCTTCTCTCTCGGGCTCAGTCAACTTCGCACACCTTAGAGAGAGAGAGCCAATGCCCGAAGAATTGGCGACTTTGGCTCTGCAATCCAGCCTTCAGATGGAGACGCCTCGATCGTCTTCCTCAGTAACATGCCTAATAATATCATGCTAAGATGTGCTCTTCTGGGACACGCCGCCAAGTCCATGCTCTGCCCTTTTGTCATCAAGCAGAGCAGGGTCCGCGACGCCTTGCTCGGTCTGTTTTCTGAGGCAACGCTTTGTGAAGGGGGATTCTTCACGACAAGGCGATGGTTTTGCGGCTATGCCGCAGAGCAGTTCTCGGATGATGAGTATGAAGTCGACTTTGAAGGCCACATTTATTGAAGATACGGCCACGAGGTGGAGTCCTACAGATTCGGTGAAGCAATTGGAGCTCGGCCATCGTACGAAGAGAGAAGAAAGAAGACGTGTTCTCATAGTCAAAAGGGGGTGTCTTTGTCTTTGATTCTCTTGGTCCGTTAGTGTATGTCCATGAGCATTGAGTTACACTAATATTTATGGTTTGTCTTCTGTCACTCATTCACACAGGATTCTTTCAAAATGCAAGGCTGCACACATTGATTTTCAAGACACGGCCATAGTTTAAAAAAAAAAAAAGTTCTTGTGCTTCATGCTGATTCTGAAGGTGCGGTGGACAACTGAAGTCACGCAATTTCTCATGCACGGCCACTTGAGGAGGAAAGAAAAGAAGGTGAATCGTAAAGAACAATTGGGAAAGTTTACGGTCAAGATTTTCCTCTGACGAAACTCACACGTCGAGACCGTCGCCATCATTATTTCACGAATCACTTGGGTTTCAGGCCTCGGTTTTTAGTCTTTCCTTTCTTGATTTCTTTTTTTTTTTTTTTTTGGTTTTTTGGGATTGCTTTTGGGAGGACGGAATGCTTTGCGGAGGTAAAGGATGTACTCGAGATGACAATGCAGAAGAGAAAAGGCGAAAAGGAGAAGAAAGTAGACAAAAAAAATCAATCAATCAAATGGGAGGCCATCGTGAAGGATGTCGAGGGCATTGGCAGTGGTAGGCACGGTTTTGTGGTGGCAATTACTGGAATAATAAAAAAATTGGGAAAAGTTTGATTCGAAAGGGAACAAGCACAACCTTTAGTGAAAGGCTTTCGGTGGTAGTGGGGTGAAATAAAAAGAAGCAATGATGGAAGGATGAAAGGGTATGAGATTGTTGTCGCATGTGGGGTGGAGGAAAGATGGTCCCTTCTTCCTGGGGATCACGCATGAAGGGAAGCTTTTTGGAAAGAATATACAGACTAATCAAAGGGAACGAGAGAACAAAAAAAGCTCAGCATCCTCTGAGGTTTAGTCCCGCGGAGAAGAGATAAAGTTTAGACAAATTGCCAGCAGGTTTGACGGGTAAAATGCCAGTTTATAGAAGTGGTGCAGTCAAACTCAAGCTCGGCGATACTCTTTATAATGTACCCTCGGGTTTGGATTTTGTGTTGCTCAGAATGTTGCGGCCATAGACAAAATAGAGAAACACTCCTGTGTTGTTGGGGAGCCCTATGGTTTTAACTGTCTCATGAATTGCCAAGATGGCAAGGTGGAAGTTATGGGAAGAAGAGACTCGAACCCTCGAGCATCGGATAGCTTATAATCCAAGGAGATCCCAGATTACGCGACGAACGTCATTTGGATGGGGACACTTGAAATTCTGGAGTCACCATCCTCTTTTGCATTGGCCGGTTTGTTTTATCCGAGAGCTCAGAGGGCCAATATCGAAAGATGATTACTCCACTCTCCGTTACGGATTCATCACGGTCAACATTTCCGCGGATTTGCTCTGTGAATTCCGAGACTCAAGAACCCTGTCTTGTGAAGCCCAATGACGACTTGTTTTGTAAACGGCTCCTCCATCTCATCCAGTTCATCAAAATTCAAAGGCCCTTTCAGCTGGCATTCTTTGCGTGGACGCGGGAGCCATTGTCATGGGATATGACGGTAAGATTGAGTATGGTCTCAACTCCACTTGCAAGAAAGGAAGGTGGAAGACTCAAGAAAAAAGAGAGTGGTGGTACTTTCGGTCAAAGACAAAAAGAAGAAGATCTCTATCATGATCTTAAGGACCGAGTCAAAAGAGGATTTTTCACAGAAGGTGGACCGAGTCAAAAGAGGAGACAGAAGGTGATGGGTTGACAGAAAAATAAAGAAAGTGGCCACGTGTACATGTACATAGAGGGAGAAATGGAAGGACCCTCTTTCGGCGGCAAGAGATGACCAGCTGGTTTTGGTAAAAAAAGTGAAGGGGAGATTGGTCTCAAGGAGGCTGGGGGGAAAAGCCACGATGGGATCTCCTCTTCTGGCGCCTTAACGCCGGCGCTATCGGAATACTAACGGCATTGCTCTTGACGGTTTGGTTACTCCGGAGGTCATCTGGAGCCGGCGACAAACTACCGCCAGAAGCCGTTGGAAAGTGGCCCTTTATCGGCCATCTCCACCTGCTAGCAGAACACAAACTTCCAAATGAGGCCTTGGGCGATCTGGCTGACAAATACGCGCCGATCTTCAGGATCCGTGTCGGCGTGCACCCGGCGTTGGTGGTTTGCAGTTGGGATGCGGCCAAGGAGTGCTACACGGTGCATGACGTCGCGGTCTCTTCGCGTCCCCAAGCTCGTTAGCGGGAAGCTCTTGGGATATAACTATGCAAACTTCGAGTTCGTCCCGTATGGGGTGTACTGGCGCGAGATGAGGAAAGTAACGGCCACGGAGCTGCTCTCCAATCGCCGGCTTGAGCTGCTGAGCCATATCTGAGAGTCAGAGATGGGGATTTGGTTGAAAGCCATGTACAGGAGGTGGATCGAGATGAAAGATGCCGCAGACCTTGCCCCAGTGGAGATGAAACAGTGGTTCGGGGAACTTGACCCTCAGCGTGATCCTACGAATGGTTGTGGGGAATGGCTCTGGGAGGGGGCGGATTTTTGAGCTGAGGAGTTGGTGTTCATGGCTGGTTTTATCAGCGGATCCTCCACATATTGTAGGTAGAGGATTTGCTTTCCATAGTGAAGCGCAAGTTGGTGGGGATATTCAATCCCAAAAGGACTGTGTACCATGAGTTTGATGAAGCTCTTAGGCAGCTGAGGATGGAAGCCGAGTCTTGAACTGAGGAATTGATGTTCGTGAATAGCCATCTTAAAAGGGAGGAAGCTCGACAATCGCAAGCCTGGAGGTGGCACGATCCCACTCTGCATGGGGGGTAAATTCGACCTCCCGCTCGACATCATCAACCAGAAGGTCATCAAGATGAAGTTGATCTCGCTGTCCAACGTCGCCATCAACATGGAGCACACCCTGAAGCCGCACGAGTACGTCGGGAGGGAGAGTAGTCCGTTTTTGTTTTTGGTGAAGAGAGCGACGCTAGAACGGGGGAAGCTCCTCCATCATAATGTTTCTTTGAGAGATCTCCTTCGAACACGGAGTTCAGCCACCGACGGCTAGCCAGAGCTCGAGGTCTCGAGTTCGCGAAGAGAAGGCCGACCAACTTCCATTTTTGATGATCCCGATGGCCTTCCTCCTTCGGATGCAGACACACCACAAGACTGAGGCCACCACCTCAAGGGAAGAGTAGATGCGTATGTTCAACTATTTCCACGTCGCGTCGATAGAGCTCACAGGACCAGGAAAAACTGATAAAAGAACCAGGTCAGCGTTCGTCTCCTACACCACTGCCCATATTGTGGTGAAGCCATAGCTAATTCCATAGAAAGTAAGATGCCTAATAATATGAGGCTAAGAGGTGCTCTTCTGAGGAGGAAGGAGACCAGCAAAAAGGGGAAGCCCGGCCAACAGTCAAAAAGAGGGCACCCCTCTCCTTTCTGAAAGGAGTCGTTAGCGTTAGAGCTCAGACACAACAAGCGGGGGCTTTCTCTCTTTCGGTCAAGACCCTCGGGAGAGACTCTCTCTGGCTCTCTCGCTCTCTCTCTCTCTCTCGGGGCCACCCCCTCCTGTAGGAGTGGTCAAGTAAAGCCCTGAAGAAACCGAGCTCAGTCTCCTCCATTGAAGCTACTCCATAACTCGATCTTGCGGGCGTCCGTAATCGAGTGCACAAAGATTTTCGGTTTCGAATCGGTCCGCATGTTGCGATTCTCTCAGAATGGCGACTAGCTTGTAAATCAGAAGAAGTGAGGCCATGATGACCGTATTAGCAACGTGGGGTAACGTCGGCTGAGTCGAGGTGGCGCTGACGTTTGCATGGGCCATGTTCAAGCAACACTCCGCCGCCCCACTGATTCTTCGCACGTCCCCGCCTTAGTCACACCCCACTAGCCGACTCGACCACAGTCGCTCAACGGCCACTATACCAGCACATACTCTCCCACCCAGACGTAGCCAGACCAGTAGTGAAGCGGAGATGCTGCAAATGTGCATGAGCCTGATTGTTTTTTAGGGAACGCAACGAAGGGTTAAGTTTGGGAGCCAAAGATCTCAGCTTCACACTTGGCTCCGCTGCCTCAACCTTAATTCGAGGGACACCTCCATTGCCTCCGTTGGATGATCACCGGCCAGAAACACTCCCCCAACCAACCCAGAAATGGCAAAAGAAGCTTCTGATATGGTTCTAGCAGATGAACTTCAATACCATCGTAGCTGCCCGTTGGTGAAGGCGGGTCAATCTACAACAACATGAAGGCTTTCTTCAACAATGAATCATTGAGGAAGCACTATAGAGAGTAGTTGCCTGGAAGTCTAGGTTACGCAGGTGGGGCCATTTGCCAATTTTCTGCAATATTGATTCCAGAAGGGACTTGATTCTCGCGTTTATCTTGAGAGACCAAACGACCGTGATTACGGGCCCACATGAAGTTGGAGGAGTTTAGTTGATGGTCAAGGGATTCAAGCGAAGCCAAAAAAGAAAAGAGCAAGTTTGTTTCGAAGATGCTATAAAGGAGCTCGAAGCTGAACCTTGTATCGCCATTGATGCATGTCACGGTGATTTTAATGTGGGTAACGAAGAGTACATGCCTGCTTTGTCTACTCCTAATGTAGAAGCGAGCTTGAATGAGCATGCGTCTTCTCTTTTAACGTTGAACTTGGCAACAGAAGAAGAGACATTAGAAGAAGACACAGAGGTAAATCGGTATTCACTATCGACCTGTGGGACTCGTGTTCCCCCATTGTTGATGTTTAGAGAAGTTCCTGTTGCCGATGGAACAATCGAGGCCGATTCCTTCTGCGAGACGTACGTCGAGCGCATGGGATGGTTCGACATCCTCAGTTACGAAAGGACCTGCGGCATTTGTGCAATGTTGCGAAAGGAGATGGGGACTGCTGGATCACCATTGCAGAGAATAGAGTCAGACTCTTTCACCATCCCTCAATTCTCACGGACCAAGCTCTTGAAACAGGGACTCTCAAGAAGTTTACAAGATGACTTTGAGCTGTTCTACGGGGATCAAGCATGCTCTTATGGGCACCAGCTATTGGTGCTTCGGGGAAATGGCTGGGTTCCAAATCTAAAAAGGAGGAAGCTGGATTTTTGGGAGAAGAAGGAAGTCCGGGGCAGCTCTTTCATTAGCAACCAAAGCAACACTTGCTGCCTGGCACCTAATGTTGATCGTGTGGCTAAACATAGGACCGAAGTTGAAATCGCTTCACTGAAGGTTCTCAGTCCGCCCATTGGGCGTTGAACGAAGGAAAGTGTTTCTTAACTTTTCTAATGACAGTGAGCTTGCAAGGGTGGGAGAATGGAACGAGAGGGTCTGGCAAGTGGGGAAGTTCAAAAAAAAGATGGATGCAGCTCATGCAAGGAACTCCCAAAGGAGAAGGAAGCTAGTTCAACCAATTTGGGCCGGTAAGTTTTCTCGTTGGGCCTTTGCCCTGTCTTAATTTTAGTTGGGCTAAATGATGTGTGGGCTGATTTTAGTAAATTTTGAATTGGGCTAGGTTAGAGTTTAAGTCAATTTGAGCTGTAGAATAGAAATTTGGGCCTTAGATTTGCATTCGGGCTTAAAGCCCTTTCTCATTTCGTTGGTTTAGAAGGGCTGGGCCTAGAAGCCCGGCCCAGATTACAAATTTTGGAATAAATAAAAAAATAAAATAATAATAAATAAATAATAAGGAAATAAAAAAAATAAAAAAATGCAATAAAAAATAATAATAATAAACGTATGAAATGAAAAATTCATAAAAACCATAAAAAAAAAACTCTAAAAAATTTCAGAAAAATTCCAAAAATTCCAAAAAAAAATCTCAAAAATTAGGAAATGGGTCGTTTCAACTGACCAATCCTATTTTCGGTGAATTTCCATCCCGATCTTTTCAAAATGACGATTTTGCCCCTTATGAATAAATTGTCTCGAAAAATTCTGAAAAATTCAGAAAAATCTCAGAAATTAGGAGACGGGTCATTTTGACTGACCAATCCTATTTTTGATGAATTTCCTTCCTGATATTTTTAAAATGACGATTTTGCCCCTTATGGGTAAATTGTCTCGAAAAATTCTGAAAAATTCTGAAAAATCTCAGAAATTAGGAGACGGGTTATTTCGACTGACCAATCCTATTTTTGATGAATTTTTTTCCTAATATTTTCAAAATGACGATTTTACCCCCTTACGGGTAAATTGTCTCGAAAAAATTCTGAAAAATTCAAAAAAATCGTAAAAATTAGGAAACGAGCTATTTCGATTAGCCAATCCTATTTTTGGATGATTTGCCTACTCGATATTTCTAAAATGATGATTTTGCCCCTTATGGGCAAATTGTCTTGAAAAATTTTGGAAAATTCTCAGAAATTGTGGAAAATAAGGAATAACCACATTCAATTGATTTGATCTATTTTCACTTCCCAATCCTTGAAAAATAGCCATTTTACCATTCTGGTCAATTTGACCCCAAATCTTTCCAAACCACCCCAAATGAATTTTCATGAAATGGTACCGAAAGGGCGTTAGAGTAATCTAGCGTAACCAAGTCCCCGAACTCATTTTCTCTGGTTCGCAGAAATAAATTAGTTCTCCCACTAATTTATTTAGGTTTCTAATCGACCTACCAAGAACGATTAATGGCGACTCCAAATCTTAAAACCAAATAAACAAACCAAAGTTGCGATTCGATAGGGCTTGGGAGGGTCCACGTTAGGTTAGTTAATCTAATTAACCTAATTAACCTAATAATATGTTCACTTGAAACTTACTACTAAATTTACTTAAGTTTCTAATGGATCTATCAAAAAACTATTAATGGTGGCTCCCAGAAATTTAAAAATCTTTTGCAAAGATAATCATTTGAACCATAAGTCTAGATTTGGTAAAACTTGGGAGAGTTTGAGCTCAGTTAATAATCTAATTAATTAATTTGGTAATACATTAACCTAAAATTAGAAAACTTGATTTTTATGTCGCGACGTTTTGGCAACTCTACTGGGGAAACTTAGGGTGCGCATAATAACACTTCTAGAAGTGAATTTCTACTTCAAAAGTACTTTTGGAGTAGAAATCCATTTGGTAGTATAACTTCTGAAACACAAATTTTTTTGGTAAAAATGTTTATTTTTGGAAGAAATTTCTACTTTTGAAGTGAATTTTCACTTCTGAGGTTGTTTTTTTTCCCCAATTTAAGAAGTTAAAAAAAATCTACTTCTTAATTCAAGAAGTACCTCTTGGACCAAAAAAAAGTCAAAAAAATATTTCTCGCCTCACTCTTTTTTCGACCAACTCACCTCCGTCGACCTCTGCAGTCGCTCACCACAGACCACCATCCACCGCCACCCGCGACCACTACCACCCATCACCCCTCGATGCCAATCGCCTACCACCACCGGTCGCTGCCCATCACTAACCTCTACTAGCTGTTGTCCACACCCGCTACCGACTATTGCTGCCTACCGTCGACCATTGCCACCTATGACTATCGCCATTCGCCAATCACCACCGTCGCTGACCATTGCCCATCACTACTTGTGACCATCGCCACCTGTCGATCACGGCAACCGTCGGTCGCCGACCACCGCTAGCTGCTGCCGACCACCACAAATTGCCGCTACTGCCAGCCACTACCCACCACCACTGCCAGCCACTACCCACCGCCAACCTCCTTCAACCTCATTGTTCATAAGAACGGTTGGTAAGTTCGTCCCCCTTTTTTTAGCTTATTTCTTTTGTTATATATATGTCATCTACATGATAAACTGTTCATGGCACGCTCATTTGCATATGTGGAACGTATCATGCATACCATCACAATTGTGCACACCCTTAAAATTTTCAAAATTGATAAACGATTGTGCTTGGTTCTATATGTACCAACTTCCTTTTGTAAAAATCTAGGATGTCGAACATAATTAACATACGGTATAATTGTCCAAAGAGTCACAAATTTATTTTATGGTGGCTAGTTATGTCTTAAACTTTTCAATTTGATTAATTTGGTCATGAAGTTTCTGACAATTTACCAATGCAATCCTTTCGGCCAATTTTAACTTGAAAATTGTTAAAGTGATGCCGGCCATCCTATACGACACATCTAGCGACGATGTTGACAATATTTTCAAATTTTATTAAATTTACTAATTTTTTCTCTCTTTTTTTTTCCTTTCCTTTTTCATTTCCTTTTGTTCTTTTTGTATATCTCTCCACTGGCCATCATCGAGGCCTCGGCAACCATTGGAGGGAAATAAGGAAAAGATATGAAATAAAAAAAACTGCAAAAGATCGTCTACGTCAGTATTGATCGTGCCACATTATATGGTTAGCACTTATTGGACCGCCACGTCGGCAATTTCTGGCCAAAATTAGTTGAAAAGACTACAATTCCAAATCATTAAAATGTTTTGACTAAATTGGCTAAATTGAAAAGTTTAGAACTGAATTAGCCAAATCGCAGCCATGAGAATGCCCTCGCTCCTTGGTTGATCCGAGGGTAGGTTACACCAACCCTCCATGTCTTTTAGGTACGATAAATGTCCGGCTAATGAAAAGGGTTTTTCACATACAAAATTTGTTTTTGTTTTCCTTCTCTTCATTATCACGTTGTTATAATGGTGATCAAAGACATCGCCTGAGAACACCGAGAGCATCTTGAGAATGTGAACACCTCTCACTTCTTGCTTTCAAAGCCCAATAGGAACGGGGCCGAGTCCAGGATGGGTGAGCCTGAAGATGAGTAGAAAATGAATTATTCACTTTGCGGGATCAGTCTGATGTGGAAGGAGGAGGAGGAAGAAGAAGAAGTAAAGGGGAGAGAGGACGAAGGGGTTTTCCAAGTGGGGAAGAAGGTGGAGAAAGATGGAAAGCAAATAAATTATACGAGGGATTGTTCGTCTACGTGAACCACCATCCATGTCTGAGGGCTTTCTCAGCGATGTTCTTGACTTGATGTCAGTGATCGATAATCGCGATCCCGAAACTTGTCCAACCATAATTTCCACTGTTGATAAAAATCAAATCTTTGACAAAATGTTCCGAATCCCTCGCAGAAATTACCTTCATCCCATTATGAGGAGTCGGTTTACTTTTTCGGTCAATGCAGTCGGACTCGGTCATTAATCTTTATGAAGTTTCGGAACATCCATGAGTTTAGTCAATTTGGTTCAAACTTGCGAAACATTACTGTTTTTGCACTCTTTTCGTGATGCCTGATTTCGTCCCCCACCGTAGTCAAATATTATGAGGTCAATAACCCACTAACACTGAGTTACAAAACGAGTTCTAACTACGCTGTCACCTCTTGAGCATCTGCAATGATTAAGCTTCTTTTCTTGTTTCAACGTTTTTTGTTCTGTTTTAATTTGTCAATATTCAGATTTCCTTTTATATCGCTTTCAACTTATTATTTTATTAGTATTCAATACATTTCCCAATTTTCTTTCTTAACATTATAAATCTTGATAAGTCTGAATATTTTTAAACCTTGGAGTATGTTGAGATCTTGTAGCGCTCATGAGAATACAAGCTGTCGTATATACATTTGAAACATGTACTTTTCTACCAAAATTATATCAAATTTTTAGCACCAAGGTAAAACAGTATGAAGATTTGTAACATGAACCCAAACCCTATCCATAAAACATCATCCGAAACTGTGACATCCCAGTCACGCCACACCTTAGGCTTACTAAACTCGTTCTCTGCTTTAATCTTTCAGTGTTACAATGGCACATGCGGAAGACTAGATAAACGACCATACAGACAAGTGCATACAATACCAACAATACCCTAATAACACATCAATTGGCAGGCACGCCTATAGAGGATATGGCCTTTATGGTTTTACTAACCAAATAACATGCATTCACATAGGCATGATCAAAAATCAGATTTCAACTCTCATTCCATTTCACATATTTACAAGAGTTACAAACTAGTTCTTTCAACTTTACTGGCTTACAATCGGGAAGAAGCGGGATTCAGAAGACCACCATGACCGATTGTCACACCACCATTTACACCCAAAACTTTGCCTGTCATCCGAACCACAACTCTACTGTACAAAAAAAACACTATCCCGCTTCCCATCACTTCACATCAAACTAGGCTTGTCCGCCCCCATGATTATTATCATCCTCATCAGGGACCATTCGAAGAGGACCAAGGAGTCCGTCTTCCTCTCCAACTATATAGAGGGCCACAAGACGATACAGGATAGGGGCGGTGGCCGGTCCTACATCAACAGCCAAGGCACTAACTAACTTCTTGAATTTCACTTCAAGATGATCAACATTCACGTAGTCCTCCCAAGAGCTTATACACCCCCCAGGAGCTCCGTAGCATAGAGTTGGAGCAGCAGGACTCGCTCGAGGCATCCTTACTCCATGTAAACCACAATTCAACTATAGTGAGTTAACGCCCCACGAATGAACGTCTAACTCAATAGAATACAAGTATTGCAATTAAATCATAGCATCAATAATTCATGAGTTTTCAATGCACATGTGTAAGATGATTCATGTGTGAGAATTCTTGATATCTCATTAATTTCCCACGCAATGCAAAATCGGCTCCTCGTGGATAAACCTCGCATGGGTGTTCTGTCCTCATGGATAAACCTCACGGAGCATCTCACTCTAAAGGCATCTCAAACTCATAAGGGCAAAGGCATCTTTGATCAAACAACCATCGAAGGCATCCCAAATTTCATCTGGCTCCCACGGAGCATCGTCGTAGCTCGACGAGATATTTTCTCATGAAGAAATGCTATGCAACGCATAGACAATGCAATCTTACCTTTGTCGGTATCTTTTCAGCAACATATTCAAAAGATTCAATATACGAATGGATTATAACATTCTCATGATCATGCATAGAAGATAGAACTTCAGGAATGCAATCATGATTTCAAATCAGTGATGTACGATTCGGCTAATTAGGGTTGGACCATTTCGATGTACCCAAACTCGATTCGATCCGGTCCACCCTTTGCACGTACCTACTCACAATGATTGCGATGTGTTGCTTTGAAGTTTTGGAGATCAATTTGAAACAACTTAAAAGCACAAGTCACCCTTTGCTTCTATCAATATCTCAAATTATAATACCCAAGTTGATTGTTTTTAAATGAATGCACATGCGTTATATAAAGAATTAAAGAAGGAAGAGCCTACACGTGCACTGCTCTCGCTTGTATCTCCAGGTTCATCATTGAATACTTCCAGCTCCCTCATTTTCTTGTCCAATTAACATTTTCTACTCCAAAATAACTTTTTTCCCAATCTATTTTTGTCTCCATCTTATTTTTTAAAAAGTTAATTTCCACGGTGCAATAACATGAACAAGAGCTTCCTTTGTACCTCAGCTAATTCATTCGAAAAACGACAAAAGCGAAATCATTCATCAGCTAAGATCAAAGTTCGGGACCAATCAGAATAAAGTTTGATTTTTTCTTTTGGTCTTTCGCTATCAACAAGGAAGAGTTTTCCTTTTTTTTTTCCTTTTTTTCAACTTCTTCTTGTTCTTCCTCCTCCATGAAATGAGAGTCTTGTGAATCTTTTCTTCTTTCTTCCTCTCGGCGAATCGCCACAAAGAAGATAACTTGACCGAAGCAGAACCGAAAACTCGTGTTCCGCTTCGGCTCGCGGGCTTCTCTGGGTTTCCTCTCTCTCTCGATCTGTATCTGTGAGCTCTTCCTCTCTTACTCTCCAGCACTCTGGGGTGCGTGGCGTTGTGTATGGTGGGTGTTGATGTGTTGCAGACCTGATCAACTGCTTCTTTTTCTTTTCTATGGTGATGATCGTCATAGTTTTCGTTTCAAGCAGGTTTATTTCGTCGAATGTTCTCATTTTTTTTTTTTAAATTCACGGTCCGGAGAGGAAGATGGTCTTTTGTTTCTCTTTGTGTTTCTCTGGAATTCGACGATGGTCAATTGCTTTGATCCAGCTCATGATCATTCTGGGAACCCGAATAGATCAAGTACCAACATTCTGCTCGCGCTTCTCGAGTGGTGGAAATAATATGTATGTTCTTTTTTGTCCTGCATGTCCTCGGTTTAGGTCGTTCTGTTGCTTACTACTTACAGTGGTTTTATTAATTGTTCGGTGTCGGAGGCGAAATATTTTATCAGTGGGGCGAGAATAAAAGATTTTGTAGGGGATAAAGAGAATCCATCTGAATTTCATACGCTCAAGTTTCAAATTACCGAAAGTCATTCCATCCACGTAATTCTTTGTTTATGCTTCAATTCGTTCGTGGGATTCTAATACATCCTGAATCCGATAGTGGTCTGTTATTGCAATTCATGATGTAGTTTATGAGTTAGTGTTGATTCAATCACGTCTGTAATCTTACTCGTGAATGGATTTTACTTTAGCCTCTGTTCTTGATCAGCAGAAGGTACTTTAGCTTTACAAAAGGCGCTGCATTTCGGTATATTTGCTTCGTATTTGCAGAATCATTGACCCTCCAGGTGTCTGATTGATTTCTTTTTCGGACCTTGATTGTCCTTTCGTAAATGAGAAGATTGGGCTTCAAGATAAAAATTAAATATCCTTTCCTGAATAATGCTCGGTCCCCTTTAATTTTTCCCCCTTTGACCATGAAAATTTAGAGAGATAAAATCAAGAGAAGAGGTCAAGACAGATCTGCAACTTCCTGTTTGTTTTAATCTCCGAGTTGCAACACGAAAAAGACGTTTGGCCACTAAAAGACATATCAAAAGTATACTATTTGTTTGCTAGATACCCCCAACAATGTTTCAAAATTTTTAATTGCCACATTACACAATGATATCAGTAAACCTGAGAAACATGTGGGAATTTCAGCCGGAGGTCGAGCCAGGTAAGGCGCCCGTCAATCAGGTCCTTCACAAGTGAGGCCGCCTCCATCTTGTTTACTTTAACCTTTTCTCTGCTGTCCCTGTCTCGAATGGTGACTTTGTTCTCTGGAACGACAGTGATTGCAAAGGGCGCACCAAGCATATCGCTTGCAACATATCTTTGATAAATGGTTTTGCCTGTAAAAGAAAAGAAACGTCAAATATGGACAAAAGAGACTCATTTTTACGCAAGACATTAAGAACCTAAATCCTACATTGGATAAGTACCATTCACGGAAGACAAGTAATCGACACCAGCAAGTGATCTGCCAATAATTTCAACATCTGCCGCAAACTCTGGCCCCTTTCTCAAGGGCAAAACCGTACATTTGGTGGGTGCTACAATTGGAGGGAAGCGGAACACATTTACTGGAGGATTATTAGCAGAGGGGTTGGGCCTCCTGTAGAGAGAATGCTCAAAAAGGCAGTACGTTATGCGGTCAATGCTAATAGACGATTCAATTACGGCTGGTCTAACATCCCTCTCAACAGGAATCAACTCGTAAGATATATCGACCATATTTTGATGGATTACGGTGGAAATCCCCATTGAGGGTACATAAAATTCCTTCTCTTCTCCGGATGCTAGAGCATCCTTCATCTCCAAAGCCTCACCTTCGCTCATTGCCTGGTATTAACAAGACAAACGCAACATAAGGTAAAGCAGCAGATTCCGAATTTACTTAGCAAAGGAGCAAAAACCAAGTAACACATCCACCATATACCAAGAGAGCATCCACCATCATCTTTAAATTTCCCTCAAACGCAGAACCTAGTTCCATTGTGTTTGGAGCAATTACCAATTTCCTCTGCATTGATAATTCAATTATTATAACAAACTCAAGCATTCACAAATAAAGGCCAGAAACCTGCTCCAAGTACCCCAAGAATAGCTAGCAAAATTAACTAGTCTACCTCCACTGCACTGGGTTCAGCAGATTTGCCATTGGCAATAAGAGCAACTCCAAATTTTTCCTGTCAAATCGTAACAATCATCACCAGCCTTCTGAAAAAATAAAAGAATACTTGAAAGAACGCAACACAACTCTTACCATATCTTCTTGTAAATCATACGACGACCTATATGCAATGCTCCCACACTCAATCCAGTCATAGGAACACTGGATTTCTGCAACCCACGAATCTGCTGCATAGCCAGCAAATTCGTTCCAAAATCGCTGCCTAAACCGCAAGTGATCCTCGTGTATGCCAATCCGTGTTAAAAATGAATAGACTTTGCCAATAAAGAAGGCAAGAATTTGACTAATAGTTCCCTAAAAATAAAAATAGAAATTTGTGAGACTCAAACTGAACCAGTTAGGATAAGAAAATCAAGTCCAAAGGATGATTCAAGCTAACCTCTGAAACTGATATCCCAAGCTGGTGTCTAATCGCTTCTTCGCCGGACGCTTGTGCGGTCTGTGGAAACAAAATAATTTCCTCATTCTCCACATGAAAGAAGTCGCTATGAAAAGCACTCTGTGGATCGAAAAAGTAGTGCATATTCGCGACAGTGAACTCCTCATAGATCATAGAACCACTGTCGTCAGCTTTGCCAGGAGTAATCTACATTCGTGAAAATGCATTAGAAGCATCGTAGTATAGGCTAGTTAATGCAGAAATAATGCACAAAACCCAACCTTTTGTACGTAAGCTGGTCCACAATATGCAGCCGTAAAGGGGAGATTATTCGTTTGCTGTAGGCAGCGTTCAACAACTTCATAGAATTCTCTCCCCATTTCAGGTCTCAAATAAAGTCTAGAGCAGATTGAGGGAAAAAAAAAATGTAAATCTCAAAGACTACAATAAAATTTAATTAGCTCTAGTAATCATGTTGTGAGATTGACATTTGTACTAGAGCTCAATCCATGTGTACCAAGAGTTAGTAATAAGAGATTTCACCACGCGAAATAGCTTAAAAAATTAGCAACAATTAGCTTATAGGAAATAATGGAACTTACTCAGCGTTGGGATAGGTCGGCTTAAGCGACCACTCAACCTTGGCATGTACAGAACGAGGAAATGAAAGAGGATTTCCGGTTTCTGGAGCTGTGATACCATAGGCTGCTAGCTGTGCCCCTAATTCCTCAAGAGAGGGATTTTGCAGACTTTCAAGCAAAATTTCTAGTTTAGTGACCTCCGCTGTGCTCAAATCATCTCGATGTTTGAGCTTCTCGTAGCTAAATTTTTTTAGCAACTCATCCGGTCGATAGCAAATATTCCTTGTCTTGTCTTTTACTAAAAAAATCTCAAATGCCGTGTCCCGCGAAATGGCCTCGCAAGGTGGAATTTTGTACACGTCAACAGACCCGCTAACAAAATTCTAATAATAGAATAAACAAAAAAATGTTAACACAGAAGACAAAGCTATTAACCTGACTCTCTCACAAAAAAAACCTAACCTTCCATAACTTCAACAGGTTGCTCTGGAAGCGACAGCCGGTATCGGTGTACTTCTTTTTGCGAGGGTCGTATAAGTCGGATTCCTTAATGGCTGTCATTAGCATAGCCCGATACCGCTTACATGTGAGTGGATTGGGGTCGCCGAGGGCAACGTCGCCATGGAGCGCTTTTTCAAGTGTAAATTCATCCATTGGAAGTCGACAGGTAAAAAAAAAATAGGTCGGGAATCTGCGAAGTAGGAACAGATAGATACTGGCTCATTAAGACATCATAAGTAATGATAATGATCGGCAGATCATTGAAAGTATTGTGATGCAGACGTAATCGTATTTCAGTAGTTTTAAGCATAATCCTATTTTAGTATTTTAAGTGTTACATTTTCATTTAATCTTTTCTCATGATGGTCATGTTAATGTTTGAGCAGATTGGATTGTGAAATTGGAGATATTATTGTAGATCACGATCGTCTATTGTCTATAACCCTAGTATAAATAAGCTTTTAAGTCTCTTCCTCATTAGCTTTCTCCTTTCAATAAAATGATTGGTTTTTCATAACCATAAAATATTTTTCTGCGTTCCTGCTTCAACTCAACTCTATTTTAGCCCTGTTTTTGTTCTTTTCGCGATCTTTTTAGCTTCTTCGACTGTGTCAATTGGTATCGAGCCCTTGTAAGCGTTTTCCCTACATCATGTTGAGAGCTCGATATCTGTGCTGGTGCTCAATACATGTGTGTCAAGAGTCAGTGGAATAGCTTGAAAAATCAGCAACATTTAGGTTATCGGAAATAATGGAACTTTAAGATCATCGTTGTGCACACTGATGAAGAACACCAATTCCCCTCCGCTTAAGGAATTTTCTTACAAATTCCCTCAGGTCTGAATCTAAGGCGAGAAAATATGATAAAATAAAATAAAATAAAATAAAAAGATATACCTTTCTGAATTTCATTTCCCACTTTCTTCCAAAAACCAAATAAAGATTAAACCATACTTTCTATTGCGAAATCAACAACAACAGACGATCCATATGTTTCATCCTACATACTTTTCCTATAACCATAACAAAACAACAAAAATCAATGATTAACTAAAGAGGAAAGGAGTCTTTGGTTCATTTCCTCACCAGTATTTACCATGAGAACATTACAGAAGTACCGAACAAAACACACAGAGGAAAGGAGCATAGGTAGTTATCCTAATGGGAGATGACCAATTGATATGAGCTATTTCGTAATTTTTTAGATTTTTTCAAATTTTTTTAGAATTTTCCAAGATTTTTACAAAAAAAATAATTTTTTTATGATCCTTATGATTTTTGGGGGATTTTAAAATGACTTTATGATTTTTTATTATTTCTAAACTTTTTATTAATTTTTTAAATCGGGTCAAGTCAACCTAGCCCACTCCTCTCGAGTGCTCAACCCAGACCGTACATGTCCCGAGCCAATTCAAAACAATGTAGTTTTGGCTTTTTTATTTGAATTTTCAAAAAAAAAATTATGATTTTTATATTTTCCCGCCTAATTTCTAATCTTAAGGCTACGGACGTGCCACGTGGCTCTTTAAGGACCGTCCGATCCATTTTATTCTAATTTAATCCCAAAGTGACACATGACACCCCAAGGTCTGTCGGATTGGTTTTAATCCATTTAGATTAGAAAAAGAAATTCTATACAAAATGACTAGAAATGTAAAGTAAATCAAAGGAATGTGACCCCAAATACTTAGAGATGCCGTAAGTCTGGTTTTCGAGAAATAATTTTTGGAATCAACTACTCCAAATCGCTATCTTCGTTGGACAAAACGTCAGTAACCTCCATGGATGATGGAATGGCCGAAGGAGTGATAATAGAATCTTCCTCATCTATTGAGATGTCAATAACTAACTTAGCCTTCGCACCTAGAAGACTTGGGAAAACCATCTCTATCTACCCTTAAACTAGTATTTAATTTAGTCACTCGAATGATTCAAATAGATAAATGATATGATCACATTAAAGATAAGCAATGAGTTAAACGCATTAAATAAAATGCAACAAGTTTAAGGGATAGAAAAGTCTTACCAATCGAAAATGCCGATTTTTTCTTCTTTTTTTTGTTTATTTTTTTTTTATTTTAGGTATACCAACCATCCACAGACATACGTATGAGGCAAGTGAGGATAAAACTCTAAGAATCAAAATGGTGGTATAGAACCTATGGCTAAGGCTCCCACGATCTGTATATGGCAAATTCGTCCCCAAGAGCACCTGCCCAAGAGGGTTAGAGATCACCAATCCAGATCATGAGCGGGAATGAATACGAAAGTCTCAAGTGCAATCGAACACAAGATCTTTTCGTACCCATTCCCTATCTAAGATAAACCTAAGGGTGTTCGCAGTTGGGGTTTAACCGCAAGTGTGTGCGAAGTGTCGTGATCATCACAATGCAAAGGGCATGCACAACAGTTTATATCAAACAACGCTTCAATAAGTACATAAATATAAACATTCATCCCAAACTCCAATACTTGCAAAAAAACAAAGTGAACATTAACTCCACCCCTTTTTTCTCCCATCTGCAAAATATTATCGCGTGCCCATCTCGAAATTAATTGATCGATTAGGCTAATAGATTACTAAGCCTCCAGAGTGAGCTTCGCTCGAGCCCTCTCAGGCTCATACCAAATCACGGCGGGTTATCGGATTTAACCTTAGGTGTAGTCAAATGATGTGTGCATAAATGTACATGCTTTCAAAATCGCTACCAATCTTTAGGGAGGTAGATCGGAAATCTTGTCAAACGGTGGGAGTAGTCGTATGACTCTAACGAAATCAGAAATTTGGAATTGGAAACTTAGTTGCGACAATATTGCCATTAACGCCGTTTCAGTATCTAAATTGAGTGATCGGAATGAGGAATTTCTAAAATTTAGGAGTTCACGTAGATGGAGAAATCTGACGTATCACTCATAATCAACAAAGAAAGAGTGCAATCAATGATCCAAAACATGCGGATAAAATATATCAAATCAATACATGGCATCTCTAGTATAGCCTTAAAGGCTTAGAGAATGGATGTATTAAGGTTTGGAAGGAGCTTGGGATAATTTGAAGATAATTTGCCTAAAGGGGCAAAATAGTCATTTTAGGAGATAACTTGCCCAAAGGGGTAAAATTGTCATTTTTGAAAGGATTAGGAATCCAAATCATTAAAAATAGGATTAGCCAATTGAATATATCCGTTTCCCAATTTTCGATATTTTCTGAAAATTTTTCTAGATTTATTGGAATGATTTGCCTATGAAGGGAAAAATCGTCATTTTAGAAAGAATCGAGAGTCAAAATCATAAAATATGAGTTTGCCCAGTAAGTTTGACCATTTTCCATTTTTTTTTAATTTTTGGAAAATTTTTTGGAATTTTTCAAGATAATTTGCCCATAAAAAGGGAAAAATCCTCATTGTTTAAATATTAGAAAGGAAAAATCATCAAAAATAGAATTGACTAGTCAAAATGGCTTATTTCTTAATTTTTAAAATTTTTTTGGAAATTTTTAGAATTTTTTTTGGATTTTTACCATTTTTTAAAGAATTTTTTAGGATTTTTCAAATTTTTAGGTTTTTTTTTTATTTAGGAATTTTTTTAATTAATTAATTTATTTAATTAATAATTTTTTCCAACATTTTTAGGACCGGGTCGGGCTGACCCGGCCCAGAGCAAAAGGGTCTCGGGTTGCTCTCAAACGTCGTAGTTTTGCTCATTTTTAATTTTCTGAATTTTTTCAAATTTTTATTGATTTTTCGCTAATTTAATTATTAATCATACGGTTAATACTTGGCCACGTGTCCATGCAGACCCTCCGATCACTCCTGAGATCAACGGCCAAGATCGGAGACGTGGCTGATCCCGAACCGTACGATCGGGAGGGATTTATAATATTAAAAAATAATTTTTAATTTTCCGAAAAATATTTTTTGAAAATTCGACGGACGGATAGCATTTGTGACGCGTGGCCAAATCGTGCCCACAAGATTACAAAAGGATTTTTCTTTTTTTAAAATCAGTTTTAATTTCTGAAAATGGTTTTTAATTGCCAAAATTTCAGATCTCGACACGTGGCAGAATATAACCGTCCGATCTGGATATTATTTTTAATCCGAAAATCAACTTTAATTCTCGAAAAATGTTTTTTTAAAACACACCCATCCTCTTACGTGTCGCCACGTGTGCGCAGTATCGCCACATCATTGTGACGTCGGAGAAGACGACGGCCGATCGCTGCTCGGCTAATTTTTCTGGCGGGGTTGCCGGAAAATCGTGACCGAGACCCCAAAATGCCCATTTCGAGCCCCTTTTCTCGCCTAAACCCACCCTACACCACCGTACCATTTACATATGCACATTTTAGCCCAAAAACAGACCTAAAACCAGCTCAACGAACACGGCCGAAGCTAAACTCCGGCGAGGGTTTACCTTAGCCTTTTCTGAGGCGAACAGGCTAACCTAAGCTATCAAGCATCATAATAAGAGTCTAAGGAAGCTTACCTGGAGTCCTAGAAGTTTCGATTTCGCTCATTTGATGAAAACGAGCTCACGGGGTGACCACGAGAACTTGGGGGGGTTGGCCACGAGTTTAGAGAGGAGGACAATGCAAAATAAACACAGGGCAAGGCTTAGGGAAGGTCTTAGGAACAAACAAAGACAAGAAATGCGACAATATAACTCGAAAATGCTCTGGCCGAGTCTCAAAATGCTGAAAGGGGTTCGGCGGCCATTTCATCGAACAGGTGATATGCGTAAAACAAACACAAGCGCAGACCAACAATCGGGACAAAACCGAGAGAACTAGGGCGAAAGGACCCTAAAACATGCTTATAGGGACAAGATATGGTGTCTGGGTCCCTTTGGTGAGCCAAAGGTCAGTTTCCCCAATAACAGAACGAAAACAGATCACGTTCACCGGGAAGAAAACAGACCTGTTTAGGTAATGTCGTCGATGAAGAGGGCTCTCTGGGTGTAGTCCAGGCCGTGTTTAAGGTCTCAGGTGCTTGGGTGAGCGTAGACACTCGATTTTCCCTCTCCCAAGCTCTCGGTCTCTCCCTCTTTTTTTCTCCGAAAACAGAATCGCCGGCCAGCTCTCTCTCTGTTACCCTCTCCCTGTGTGCTCTCTCTGTGTGCTCAAAAATCCTCCTTAGAATATTCTAGAACCCCCTCCACTGCGCGTACAGCTCTTTCTCGCTCTCTCGGTGGACAGCTCACCTTGCACCCCCCAACGGCCATTGCACTGTGGCCGCCCCCAAAACCGACGCTCGCCTGCTCTCGTACGTCTAGCACGCGCACAAGACGACAAAGCTGGGATTGTATGACGTGGACGGCGCGGCGTCGTTCGGACGTGAGCAGCAAAGGAGAGGAAAGTGCGCCGTTCTCTGCGTTTTGGGCGAGAGGAGGAAGAGAATGAATAGTGCCGGGTCGTGGGTCGGATCTTGTCCGACCCGACGACCCAGCCGGCCAAAAAATCGTCGATTTGAGCTAAAATTTGACCCTTTTTCGTAAAATTGAGGCCAAAAATGGGTTTGCCATCATGAACTATACTTTAAAATGATGTTTTTACGAAAAATTCAATTGAAATTGCACAAAAACCCCAAATTTTAGGTTTGGCCCAGAAATCGAATTTTAAGCATTCCAAAGCTAAGCGGCAAAAACGGACGAAAACAACCCCACCAACGGATTCAGAATGATGAAAAATATTGTTTGGTAGATTTTTACTTTCACGGGCACCCCTAAAAAGATTTTAATTTCATTTTTGGTGACTCCGGGGCTAAATAAAAAAATAAAAATTCCAATTAACCCTCTTTTGTCAAAATTCAGCAATCTCAACTACAATTGCATCGAGATAAAATTTCAGATATTAGAGGCCAATGTCACAACTCATCAAAAATGAAAAATGAAAATAAAATGACTCAAGTTATATTTTTCAAATCCGATTCGGAATTACATTTATGAAGAAACATACAATCCCAAATTTTATTTTTCAAATTTAAATGGAAAAAAATGAAAAGGGATTTAAAAAAATATTTGATATTTTTCCCTTTTTTTTGGACCATGAAATCTATTTTTTTTTATGATTTTTTAATATTTTCCTAATATATGAAAAATATTTTAAAAATACCGAAAATACCAAAAATTATTTTTTGTTCCAAATTGATTTTTAGGCTTGGTTAAGACTTCCAAATTTTATTTTTCAATTTTACAAATTTTATGGATTTTTCATTAATTTGCTAAAAAAATGTGATTAAAATCCAGTCATCAGTAAACATCTAGCACAATGGTGTTGCAATCCTTTATGATCCGAGATATAGACGGGAGCTGGTTTAGGGGTGATCATCAAAATTTTACAGATACAGTGCAATCCATGAAATCGGTTCCTAATGTATGAAAAAAAAATTAAATGGCCAAAAAGGAATGGGATTTAAAATAAAAATATTGGATATTTTTTCTCTATTTTATTCCCCAATAAATATATTTTTTATGATTTTTTTATTTTCCTAATATATGAAAAAAAATTAAAAATACCAAAAATTATTTTTATACAAAATCGGTTCCTTAGACTTGGACAAAGCTTCTAATGTTGATTTTTCAATTTTATTAATTTTTTTATGAATTTTTTAATTTTTTAAGAAAAAACATGATTAAAATTTAGGTATCAATAGGGAAAAATTCATTTTCGAGAAAATTTATCCAAAGCGGAAAAATTATTGATTTTGAAGGGATTAAGAACCCAAGTCATTAAAAATAGGGTTAATAAGTTGAATGTGTCTATTTCCTAATTTTTGAGATTTTTTGGAGTTTTTTTTTGGAATTTTTTGAACAATTTCCCCCTTGAAGGACAAGATCATCATTTTGAGAAAGACCGGGAGCAGAATCACAAAATATAGGTCTGGCCAGTCAAGCTTTACTAATTTCATTTTCTATAATTTTTGAAATTGTTTTGAAATTTTCCATGACAATTTGCCCACAAGGGATAAAATCATTATTTTGAAAATATTAGAAAAAAACCATAAAAAAAGGTGTCATTTTTTAGGCTTTTGGAAATTTTTTGAAAATTTTCCAATTTTTTCTGAATTTTTTTGGATTTTTTTTTCATTTTCTGATTTTTTATATTACTTTTGAATTTCTTGATTTTTTTTGGGCTGGGTCAATGTGGGCACCGGACTAGATCATATGTGTCTGAATGAATCTAGGCCTAAAACGACGTAGTTTTTCCAAAATTTTAAATTATTTTGAAAACTTTAATAATTTTTCTTATTATTTTAATCTAATTATTAAGCCTACACTCCAGATTTGGCCATATGGCTATCCCATGTCCCTCCAATCAATCTCTCATATCTATAGCCACGATCGGGTGATGTGGCTAGTCTACGACCTTCCGATCTAGATTATTTTTATATTAAAAAAATTAATTATAATTTTTTAAAATATTTTTAATTTTTAAAAATTAAATGGAAGGTCAGAATGGGTTATTTTTATATTAAAAAAATCTGGACCACACGATTACAATTCTTTTTTAATTTTTGAAAATTCAGAATATTTTTTCAAAAACCATTTTATTTTCTGAAAGCTCTCTCGACGGCGACACGCGGCTCCATGACTGCCCCCGGATCTGGAATTTTTTGTTTTATTTTCATTTTTATAGAATGTTCGTCCACTCCCTGCTGATGTGACTGCCATGTTGGTGCCACATCATCGTTAATTGGTCAACTTTCGTCGATGGGTCAACTGGCTTGTCAGGGAAGATGAACAGCAATTCGCTGGAGTCACTGTTTTGGCGAATATTCTGGCATCCTCGCCGGAAAATCACCAAACCAAGTCGAAAATATATGGTTTGCATGCCCGAATCTACCTGAATCAACTAATCTATCATCCTAGGCCACTATATCCCATTTTCGGCCCCCTAACAGCACCTAAAAACCGATCGGCTGGACCTCCATAGTAGCTATTTTCGGCGAACTGGTTCACGGCGCAATTCCGCGCTTTTTACGTTGAAGCTTCAATCTGATCATTGGGGCAGCATACAGAAGAGCTAAGGAGACTTAACTCAAGGTTTTAAGGCTCTGGTTTCGTGTGTAATGAACACACGAGCCTGAAATGGGATCACGGGTTAGGGGCCGACCCGGGCGTTTTATGCAATAAAACCAACAAAAGAAGACATATACGTAAGCAGAGAGCACTCAGAGGTAATTCTAACCAAAAAAATCGAGGAAAGGCCGAGCAGGTTGAGTTAAACCGTGGAGGCCCGAGTTCGGGGTCAGTAGCCGGGCTCACCTTTTTCGGCAATGTTGAAGAAAGCAAGATGGTCTGGTGTGCTCCTTAGGTTCAGGCGAAGCTAGTAGGACAAGCGGTGGCGTCCGGCGCTGCATGGATCGGCTAGAAACCGAGCTCTAAGCTCTTGGGTTCCCCTAAACAATGGTGGTTTGCAGAGTGTTCTTTGTTTCTCTTTTTCTCCTCCCCTTGGCTCTCTCGTTCTCTGTCTCTGTTAAATTCGCTTACACTCTCCCTTAGAATGTTATGGAATCAATCCTTTTTGCGTGCACCCTCCTCTCTCCTCGGCCAACCTCGCCAGCTCACTCTCCTCAACGGCCTTTGCTCCCTCCTTCATCCGAAAAACGAAGGCCCGCCCCCGTTCCATACGTCCAGCCATGTGTAGAAGATGACAAAGGGGAGATTCCATGATGTGGAGGGGCGTGACATCGTTCGGGCCTGAGCCGAGGAATGGAGAAGGGGGAAAAAAAGAAAAAAGAAAAAAAAAAGGACCATGCACCTCTGCTCTGCTAGTGCAAAAGAAGGAAGATGAAAAATAGTTCCGGGCCCCCGGGTCGGGTCCGCCCAATCCAACAAACCCGACCGCATAAAGAGGGCCCAAATTGGCCTGCAAAAAGGCGCCGAAATTGACTTTCCCATCATGGTTTGCGTCTAAAAATGTGTCCTTTTTTTTTTTTTTGTGAAAAATGCACTTGAAAATTGCACAAAAACCTCAAATTTTGGGTTTTACCCGAATATGAATTTTGAGAAATTCAAGAACCTAATGACCAAATCAAACCAAACCAGGCCCGCCAATGGATTTGCAAAGGTGAAAAATACAGGGTAGAGGTTTTTTTTTTTCATGGGCATCCCTTGAAAAATTTTAATTTTATTTTTGGTGATTTGGGAACTAATTTGCAAAGTAAAACTTCAATTAAGCCCCATTTGTCAAAATTGAGCAATTCTGCGTATAATTGGGTGAAGATGCAAATTTAGCTATTAGAGGGAAATGTCACAACTCATAAAAAGTGAAAAATGAAAATAAAATGACTCAAATTGTATTTTTAAGCCCCATTCAGAATTACATTTGTGAGGGAATGCATAATCTCAAATTGGATTTTTTAAATTTAAATGGTACAACAAGAATATAATTTTTAAAAAATATATTAGATATTTCTCCATATTTTTTCATCTACAAAATCTATTTTTTAATATATTTTTTGGGTATTTTCATAATATATGAAAATATTAAAAATGAAAAATACCAAAATATATTTTTTGTTCAAAATTGGCTCCTTAGGCTTGGCCAAGGCTTTTAAAGTTGATTTTTCAATTTTATAAATTTTGATAAAATTTTTTATTAATTTTTTAAGGTATTGACTAATTGATTCTCCTAGAATTAAGAGACATCACATGAAAGAGGGTCCAAGGTTGTGATGGTGTTCACCTTGGTCACTTTCATAACAAATGGAATTGTGGATGACCAATATGTACCCTCTTTCAAATGAAGATGATTCATATCATTTTTATAGGCACAACCAAGAGATTTTAGCTTATACACGAATTGAATCTATGTCGAATATTGCTAAATTCGTAATGGGTAGGTGAGGATCAAGCAGTTTGTTTTGAGAGAAAGAAAATAATTTTTTCAAAACAAATTTTCATCGGTCTCTCAATCAATGTTGGGGAGTTTGCAAAAGTAAGGATATGACCTTAATTTTAGGGTTTTATGGGTCCTCGTTACTTAGAAAATTTGAATAATTATTTGCCAAGCATTTATTCCATTTTTCATAAAAATAACACGAGCTTTTCTTCTTTCTTTGTTTCTCCTTTTGTTTGTAATGTGTTGCAGGTGCAAAGAAAGTCAAAGCAGATAAGGAGAAGGCTGAAGCATGAGAAAGGACAAATTATTTAGTGCATGGGATCCGTGTCGTGACTTGAAAAATTTTTCTTTTAGCGGAAAAATTTTCAAGTTAATGGATTATTAGGTTTATTAGATAGATTAACCTAATACGAACCCTCCCAAGTCCTACCGAGCCGCAACTTTGGTTTTTATTCAAATGATTTTGAAATTTGGAGTCGCCACTAATCATTTTTGGTAGGTTGATTAGAGACCTAAGTAAATTAGCGGGAGGACTAAATTACTTCTACGAACCAGAGATTGTGAGTTCGGGGACTTGGTTACACTAGTTAATTAAAACTAATGCCCTTTCGGTACCTTAATTTCATGGATATTCTAATTTGGCAACTCAGACTTGGTTTATTCCTACGGTTTTAGTGGAGTGTCATCTTTTTTTTTGTGTTTTCATTTTTTAAATGGGATACATGGATGGTATTTTTTGATATTTTCAAAGTATTAAAAATTCCGTGAAGCCAAAAGAGGGAGTGTGTTAACGACTTCTGTGTAGTGTTACGACCTCCAACAGGTGGCTCGGCCTACTCATTATGGGGTCTGATAGTATAGAAGTTAGACTGCACGAAATAAAATACCACCAGTGGATGGCTCGACCTTGGTTCGGCCTCCCTTTTGGGGTTTAATGATGCAAGAATTAAATTGCAGTAAATTAAATGACGATAAATGAAGACCTCCAATAGATGGCCTAGCATTGGCTTGGCTCTCTCCTTTGGGGTTTAATGTGTAGGAATTTAAATTGTAAGAATTTAAATTGTGGTAAATAAAGACCTCCAATGGACGGCCCAGCCTTGGCTTGGCCCTCTCTTTTGGGGTTTAAGGGTATGGAAATTAAATTGCAAGAATTTAAATTGCAGTAAATAAAGACCTCCAATGGACGGCCCAGTCTTGGCTTAGCCCTCTCTTTTAGTTTAAGGATGTGGAATTAAATTGCAGAAATTTAAATTATAGGAAATAAAGACCTCCAATGGACGGCCCAGCCTTGGCTTGGCCCTCTCTTTTGGGGTTTAAGATGCAGAAATTAAATTGTAGGAATTTAAATTGCAGTAAATAAAGACCTCCAATGGACAGCCTAGTTTTAGCTTGGCCCTCTTTTTTGGGGTTTAAGGTGCATGAATTTAAATTGCAGTAAATCAAGACCTCCAATGGACGGCCTAGCCTTGGCTTGACCCTCTCTTTTGGGGTTTAAGGTGCAGGAATTTAAATTGCATGTATTTAAATTGCAGTAAATAAAAACCTCCAATGGACGGCCCAGCCTTGGCTTGGCCCTTTCTTTTGGGGTTTAAGGTGTAGGAATTTAAATTGCAGTAAATAAAGAACCTCCAACGGGGGACTCGGTCTCGGTTCGGCCTACCCATCGTGGGGTTTGGTGGTACTTGTTGACACCTGATTTTTAATCATTTTTTCTATTGCTAAAGTAATAAAAAAATTCATAAAAATTCATAAAATTGAAAAATCAACTTTGGGGACCTTAGCCAAGCCTAGGGAACCAATTTTGACCAAAAAATGATTTTTCATATTTTTAGTATTTTTACGTATTTTTTATTTATTTATTTTCGAAAATTAATAGAAAATCCATAAAAATTCATAAAATTGAAAAATCAACTTTGGGAACCTTAGCCAAGCCTAGGGAACCAATTTTGACCAAAAAATAATTTTTCATATTTTCGATATTTTTCGATATTTTTTTTTTTGGTAAAGAAATTTTTTTTTTCGATATTTTTATTTTCGAAAATTCATAAAAACAAAAAATTAAGAAAAATGAGAAAATTAAAAAATCAAGTTTGGAGCCTTCGCCAAGCTTAGGCAAATATTTTCGAACAAAAAAATAATTTTTTGTATTTATATATATTGTTTATATATTTTAGAAATTATGAGAATATTTAATAAATAATAGCATTTGAGGTTACAAAAATATATAAAAATAGTCAATATTTTTATTTTAAATCCCTTTTCATGTTGGTTATCACAAATTTAAAAAATCCAATTCGGGGTCGTGTATTCCTTCATGAGCCTAATCTCGAACCGGGTCTAAAAAATTCAATTTGAGTCAATTTATTTTCATTTTTTCACTTTTAGGAGTTGTGACATTGTTCTCTAATATTTCAAATTTTTATATTGGCCCAAATTATACTCAGAATGACTCAATTGTGCAAAAGGGCTTTAATTAAATTCTGCATTATTTTCAGTGGCAAGAAATGAGCTTAAATTTGACATGTGGTGAATTTTGACTAAGTATAGGGAAGGTATGTCATAAATTGTAAGGAGATTTGGACTTAAAGAAATATTTTTTCAGGGACTAAATTGTAAATACTTAAAATTCAAGGACTAGAGTACAAATACCTAACTCTTGAAGGATTATTTTACAAATAATAAAAAGAAGAGTTAGTGGATAAATTAGAATAGAGAAGGGAAGATGAAGAAGAGGAGATGAAGAAGAGAAGTTGGAAAAGAATGGATGGAGAAAATAAGATAAGAATAGAGAAGGGAAGATGGAGATGAAGAAGAGTTAGTAGAGAAATTAGAATGGAAGATAAGAATAGAGAATGGAAGATGGAGATTAAGAAGAGTTAGTGGAGAAATTAGAATGGGAGATAAATATGGAGAAGGGAAGATGAAGATGAAGAAGAGTTAGTGGAGAGATTAGAATGTGAGATAGAGATGGAGAATGGAAGATGAAAATGAAGAAGAGTTAGTGGAGAAATTAGAATGGGAGATAGAGTTAGTGGAAAAATTAGAATGGGAGATAGATGAGTAGGTTATAAAAGGAGGAAGAAGTGAGCTTGAGAAAGGATTCTTGAGAGAGAAAATTTGAAGTGTTTGGGAGAATTTTTTTGAGAGAAAATTTTGGATGTTTGAGAGAGTTTTGGGAGATTGAAGAAAATTTTGAGAGAAAGAAAATACCAAAAGAGAGAGAATTTTGAAGATGATGGGAGTTTAAAGCTATGGGTTATCATCACAAATTCCTTCATCGATCAATATAAATCAAGAGTTCATCCTCGTCAACGAGCAAACAAATTCAAGCTAAGTGTTTTTATTTATTCATTTATTTATGGTTTTACTCGCAAATTAGCACAAATTGTATACACTTTCTCCATCTCCTTTTTCTTCCATATTTTATGTCAGGAGAAGGATATCTCTACGTCAACAGCAAAAATCTCGTCGAGATACAAAAATCGGCCCAGACAAGCTCCTAAGCTGTCCACCGATTTCTCAACTGATCTGTGACTAAAAGTCCCTCTTAATTCAAAAGAAACTCTCTATATTGGGAACATAGAGAGCGAAAATCAATTATAGAAATCCCTCCCAAAAAAATGGGAGATAAGTACTCTTTCTACTCTTCTGGTTTTAGATGCAGATTAGCACATATTTTGTATACTAACACTTCACTCTATTTTATGTCAGGAAGCCGCAGCTCTATATCAATGGTCAATCCTATGGAAGCACAAAATCGGCTTGGAGGAGTCCTCAAGCGTGCACAAATTTCAAATTGTTGAATCAATTCGTTGTATTTTATTTTAAAGAATTCATACCCCAGAATGGAGAGGACAAAGTCCATCCGCAATTTAAATACCTGCACCATAAATCCCAAAGGGAAGAGCCAAGCCAATGCTTAGCCTCCCATTGGAGGTTTTTACTTACAGTAGTTAAATACCTGCAACTTAAATACCTGTACCTTAAATCCCAAAGGGAAGAGCCAAGCCAATGCTTAGCCTCCCATTGGAGGTTTTTACTTACAGTAGTTAAATACCTGCAACTTAAATACCTATACCTTAAATCCCAAAGGGAAGAGCCAAGCCAATGCTTAGCCTCCCATTGGAGGTTTTTACTTACAGTAGTTAAATACTTGCAACTTAAATACATGTACCTTAAATCCCAAAGGGAAGAGCCAAGCCAATGCTTAGCCTCCCATTGGAGGTTTTTACTTACAGTAGTTAAATACCTGCAACTTAAATACATGTACCTTAAATCCCAAAGGGAAGAGCCAAGCCAATGCTTAGCCTCCCATTGGAGGTTTTTACTTACAGTAGTTTAAATACTTGCAACTTAAATACCTGTACCTTAAATCCCAAAGGGAAGAGCCAAGCCAATGCTAGGCCTCCCATTGGAGGTGTTTATTCACTGTCATGTACTTCCTATAATTTAATTTTTGAATCATCAGACCCAAAAGATAAGTAGGTTGTAATACTGCACAGAAGTCGTTAACACACTCCTTCTTTCGGCTTCAGGGAATCTTTAACACTTAAAAAAATATAACAAATAAAAATATATACCATCCATGCATCCTATTTAAAAAGTGAAAACACAAAAGAGAATACCCTACTATAGCCTTAGGAATAAACCAAGCCTGAGTTGCCGAATTAGGATATCCATGAAATTAAGGTACCGAAAGGGCATTAGTTTTAATTAACTAGTGTAACCAAGTCCCCGAGCTCATAATCTCTGGTTCGCAGAAATAAATTAGTTCTCCCGCTAATTTATTTAGGTTTCTAATCGACCTACCAAGAACGATTAGTGGCGACTCCAAATTTCAAAATCATTTAAACAAAAACCAAAGTTGCGATTCGGTAGGGCTTGGGAGGGTCCGCATTAGGTTAGTCAAATCTAATTAACCTAATAATCCGTTAACCCCTTTTAAAATTTTAAATTTTTTTTTAGAGGGTCGCGACAGACTGGCGACTCCGCTGGGGACGGGATTTTTAAATTTTCGAAAAAAGATAACAATTGGAATACTTGAATTTTTTTCGAAATTTTAAAAGTCTTAGTGGACTTAGGCCAATGAAAATTTCATGGATATCTCGCTTCTGGCGATCTTGTTTGGGACTCATTCTATAGGTGTTATATGTTTTTGCAGGATGGGAGTTATAAGGGGCGGAGTGTTTGGCTAACCCCTTTGTTTTGCAGGCTGGTGTTGGGTTTATTTGTTTAATTTCGCACATTTTTAGAAGCGCTGTTTTGATATCAATTGTTGTGCATGTCTTGCATACTCTGAGGATCACGACACCTGCACACACAAGCGTCTAAACCCAAGTCGCGAAATTCTTCCTAGAAAACCATAGATAGGGATCGAATATGCAAAGCTCTTGCGTCGATTGCGCTCGGGTTGACCATATTTTATCCCGCTCATTATCTGAATTGACAATTCTTCCCATTGTGATTTGATTGCGCGGAGGGTAAGTTTGTCAATTCAGATAGTGGGGGCCTTTTTAGGTCCATACCTTGTCTCTCCTTCTTTTATTTTCTAGAGTCCACTCCTCACTTGAGTCATGCGCATGACTATGTGATTTGCATTTCTCCAAAGTAAAAGTAAATTCTCTAATTTTATCTTGTATTTATTTTCGGTCGGTCCATGCTAGGTGTTAGTCAGTTTTTGAGTTTGATATTACGACCATTCTTTTAAAAGAAAATAAAAATTAAATTTGTCCCTCATTTCTTTAAAAAAAAAATTTTGAAAAAATGATGTGAAAAAATCCCTTCATGGGAATTTTATTAACCAATAAGGCATTTTTGTCATGTTTTTATTGCTTCAATAAAAATGAAATTTTCCTGAAAAAATTTTCCTCCGAAAATTTATTTCAATAAAAAGAAAAATTCCTTCAAAAAAAACTCTAGTAGACATCAAGTGATTTTATCACATTTTTCAAATTATAAAAACTTGCAAGAAAATTCTTCTCGAGAAATTCGCTCATGTTTTTCTAAGAAAATTTTCTCTAAATAAAATTAGACTAATGTCTCGGGGGAATTGTATTGACCAATAAGAGATTTTTGTCATGTTTTTCTTACTTCAATAAAAATGAAATTTTCCTGAAAAAAATTTTCCTCCGAAAATTTATCTCAATAAAAAGAAAAATTCCTTCAAAAAAAACTCTAGTAGACATCAAGTGATTTTATCACATTTTTCAAATTATAAAAACTTGCAAGAAAATTCTTCTCGAGAAATTCGCTCATGTTTTTCTAAGAAAATTTTCTCTAAATAAAATTAGACTAATGTCTCGGGGGAATTGTATTGACCAATAAGAGATTTTTGTCATGTTTTTCTTACTTCAATAAAAATGAAATTTTCTTGACAAATTTTCCTCTGAAAATTTATTTCGATAAAAAGAAAAATTCCTTAAAAAAAAACTTTGATAAACATCAAGTGATTTTATCACATTCTTTCAAATTATAAAAACTTGCAACAAAAATCTTTTCGAGAAATTCGCTCATGTTTTTCTAAGAAAATTTTCTCTAAATAAAATTAGACTAATGTCTCGGGGGAATTTTGTTAACCAATGAAGGATTTCTGTCATGTCTTTCCTGCTTCAATAAAAATAAAATTTTCCTGACAAATTTACCTCTGAAAATTTATTTTGATAAAAAGGAAATTCCTTCAAAAATTTTAGTAAACGTCAAGAGATTTTGTCACATTCCTCTAAAAAAAATAAAAATAAAAAGAGTAATAAATCTGCAAAAAAATTCTGCATCAGAAATTAACCCATTTCTTCCTAAGAAATTTTTTTTTCTCTGATTTCTCTATAAAGTAGAAAAAATCAAATTGGACTAATATAGGAGTCATAGACCGACATTCCTTGTGTCGCATACTAATTATATCCTTTTCTTTTGCAGGGAGATCCTAGATACCCCAGACGGGTGTAAAAATTAAGTTCAATAATATATCAAGAATCATCTTCAAAAATACCAAAAGACGAAAAATACCAAGGCTTCAACCGTTAATTCAGGGGGGCAAACGAACACTGTCCATCTTTGACAGACAGAGTTGTGTCAATCCGTAAACTTGTATGGGCAGTGTATTCTGATATGACGGTGGATTTATACTGATTAAACACGGGGGTATATTTAATGTATTGCAGGGGATCCCGCGTCTTTTGAAAGACAATATGGATTATATAATCAGAAACCATGAAATAAGTACCTTAACCTGATTAAATCAACCAGAGACCGGTCTTAAAATTTTCTCGGATCCGAAACACGTGGAGGGTTTTAGAGGACCGAGGTTTTATTAATGAATGTGGCCCACGGACACTCCCCCGATGCTACAGGTGCCCTATACATACGAGTGGACGCCGAAAGCAACAAAACACGGTTGAAGTGGAGCACGCAACAAATGGCCGAATTTATTGGCACATTGATCGAGTGGTGGCAGCTTTATTAATTTACATGATTGAACGCGGGTCTCTAGGCGGCTGGTGGAAAGCCACACTGAATGCCTCTCTAATGTTCTTGATATCATCGTCTACCGCAACCCACGAGAGCATCATGAAGAAGATTAAACCTAGACGAATACGTCTACTTAATTTCATCGCACGTTCTCGCTTTTTGTCGATGTCCAAAATTAATGCACAAGCTAGAAGTAATCATTTCCCTTTCCCCCATATTAAATGCTCGGAGCCGTTA
This sequence comes from Psidium guajava, assembly GCA_016432845.1. Taxonomy (NCBI): domain Eukaryota; kingdom Viridiplantae; phylum Streptophyta; class Magnoliopsida; order Myrtales; family Myrtaceae; genus Psidium; species Psidium guajava. Next base: position 18,076,309 of record CM028225.1, read on the forward strand.
ACCGCACCAAACTCGAAAAAATTAATATCGAGACGAAATCCGCGTAAATATGAAGGGTAAATCCGTATCGTTCCAATTTACCCTTAAATTGCTCTGGTTTTAAATTTGATCCCTTCTATTTTCAGGAATTTGCAAAAGCGACTCGAGAATACAGTCGTATTCAAAAACCAAATTTCCTGGTCGGGCTAAATTGGGGGCAAATCAACTCATGGACATTACCACGGGATGGACAGCTTCGGTTAAAGAAAAATACAAGCGAAAGATCCGAACAATCTCAGACATGGGTAATTCTGTATCGTTCTAATTTACACATAATCATCTCAAGTCTCGAATTGTTTTATTCCATTCTTAACAGGGATTGCAAATTACCTCGAGAAAATACCGTAACATGGCCCAAGGTGATACAACAAGGCTGCGTTATCCACAAGGATTAACCTTTGAAAGGAAAGCCCCATGGACACCTACGGTCCAATGGACCGAATGGTATGAGGGGATGACAGTAGGTCCGAAATGTCCCGAGTTCGATCCCCAAGGGTGGGGAATGTTGTAAGTATTATAAATAAATGAAACAACTTTTTGTGCATTTCTTTTTGCAAACAGGAATACTCGACAAGTAATATCAAAGTCAGTATTTTACCATAGTCTTGCCATAATGGTGAGGCGCCCAACAAAAGTCGAGGAAAATTCAATCTAGCAAAACTGGTAAAAGACTCGTGCAAGGCATTCAAGACGAAGGATAAGTCAGTATCGTTTCCAATTTATCCCTTTTAATACTGGCTGACATGTCTCCTTTTCTTTTTACAGGAAATATTTATACTAACATTTAACATGTTGAAGGAGACAAATCCCAAAAGAAAATTATGATCATCTGACAAGATCTATTTTGGTGAAAAATGGGGCAAATTAATCACAAGTTCTGAAGCAAAAAAAGCAAATACGTCTTCCTTATCTCATTTGATTTCAAGAATAATTTCTCTGCTTTTTGCAGGGGCATTCAACCGCTAAACCACGGCAGTCGCTGTTATTAAGCAAACCGAAATGCTCCATCACCCATATGCTTCATCGCACAGGGGCAAAGTTGAGATGAACCGCCCCTCGACATAAGGAGTAAGCTTCCCAATTTGTTCGGTCCGCCCACATACCAGGGGCAATTCAAATCCGCCTATATTTGCACATTATATAAACACACATTATGCTAAAAAATTGTCACATCCGCATTGTGTTTACACAGTTCATGAATTATGCATGACCATTCCGCGTGTTTAATTTACCAACTCCAACTTAGAGCATAAACTGCACAGGAGACATCAAATGTGCAGAATGGGGCATGACAGGATGAGGAAATGCAAACTATTTCCACACAAGTCTAACATTTTAATCTACGGATAAACATCATTTCCCTAGAGTGAGAGAAAGCCCCTTCGAACTAAAGTCCCCCATTCAGATTACATTCGAGGCGTTCATATTATGAGAACCTCCTTAAATAGAATTGGTAATGCAAACTTGACAGAATAGTTTTGCATGATCCACATTTTGATTGATTGCATCATGAGTTATCACACAGACTACTTCTAATCATTGCCAACTTAGCTGAACAATTTTGTATGAACCAATGAACGCATTGATGAAAATGCTTGCACATGTTAGCTCTAACATTGCCTGACAGGCAACACATTCCCGGTTTTTGAGTTACCTTCAAAAGTCTTGAAATTCATTCGGCGATTATTGAATGAACAAGTCTGGTTGTCGAGAAGACACCAAGCATTTCTTCCAAATTCTCAGGTAAGTATATCTTCAACCTGAACCTTTCAAGAGAATGAATTCTGACGGTTGTTGGGGTACTCGAATCCATTGCGGTATATACAGGTATCCACCTTATTCAATAAAGCATGATTTGTCTCAAGGACAGAATTGTTCGAGACCTTTTGATCTCTGCCTCTTTGATTTATTCCTAAAGCGACAAGAGAATATAATTTGGGTTTGAGCTTCCACAGGATTCCTGGTCTCCCCAGATTTCAGAATGGCACCCTTTGAGGTACACCAAGCCCTTCTTACAGGCAAACCAAGTCCTTCTTACAGGCATAAAGTCCTTCTTACAGGTAAATCAAGTCCTGCTTACAGGCAAACAAAGTCCTTCCTACAGGCAAATCAAGTCCTTCTTACAGGCATAAAGTCCTTCTTACAGGCAAATCAAGTCCTTCTTATAGGCACAAAGTCCTTCTTACAGGCACAAAGTCCTTCTTACAGGCAAATCAAGTCCTTCTTACAGGCACAAAGTCCTTCTTACAGGCAAATCAAGTCCTTCTTACAGGCATAAAGTCCTTCTTACAGGCAAACAGAGTCCTTCTTACATGCAAACAAAGTCCTTCTTACAGGCAAACCAAGACCTTCTTACAGGCAAATTAAGTCCTTCCTACAGGCAAAGCAAGTCCTTTGTACAGGCAAATCAAGTCCTTCTTACAGGCAAATCAAGTCCTTCTTACAGGCACAAAGTCCTTCTTACAGGCAAACCAAGTCCTTCTTACAGGCATAAAGTCCTTGTTACAGGCAAATCAAGTCCTGCTTACAGGCAAACAAAGTCCTTCCTACAGGCAAAGCAAGTCCTTCTTATAGGCAAATCAAGTCCTTCTTACAGGCACAAAGTCCTTCTTACAGGCAAATCAAGTCCTTCTTACAGGCATAAAGTCCTTCTTACAGGCAAATCAAGTCCTTCTTATAGGCACAAAGTCTTTCTTACAGGCATAAAGTCCTTCTTACAGGCAAATCAAGTCCTTCTTACAGGCACAAAGTCTTTCTTACAGGCAAATCAAGTCCTTCTTACAGGCAAATAAAGTCCTTCTTACATGCAAACAAAGTCCTTCTTACAGGCAAACCAAGTCCTTCTTACAGGCAAATTAAGTCCTTCTTACAGGCAAAGCAAGTCCTTCTTACAGGCACAAAGTCCTTCTTACAGGCAAAGTAAGTCCTTCTTACAGGCACAAAGTCCTTCTTACAGGCAAATCAAGTCCTTCTTACAGGTAAATTAAGTCCTTCTTACAAGCACAAAGTCCTTCTTACAGACAAATCAAGTCATTCTTACAGGCATAAAGTCCTTCTTACAGGGAAATCAAGTCCTTCTTACAGGCAAACTAAGTCCTTCTTACAGGCAAACCAAGTCATTCTTATAGGCACAAAGTCCTTCTTAGAGGCAAATCAAGTCCTTCTTATAGGCACAAAGTCCTTCTTACAGGCACAAAGTACTTCTTACAGGCAAATCAAGTCCTTCTTATAGGCAAATTAAGTCCTTCTTACAGGCACAAAGTCCTTCTTACAGGTAAAGTAAGTCCTTCTTACAGGCAAATCAAGTTCTTCTTACAGGCAAATCAAGTCCTTTTTACAGGCAAATCAAGTCCTTCTTACAGGCAAATTAAGTCCTTTTTACAGGCATTAAGTCCTTTTTACAGGCACAAGTCCTTTTTACAGGCACCAAGTCCTTTCTACAGGCACCAAGTCCCTCTTACAGGTATCTCCATGGGGTGACCTACCATACGGGTCAAATCTCAATCAAAATTTAATCAGTAGAATCCTTTTATTAGGAATCTACCATGGTACGACCCACCATACGGGTCAAATGGTATGACCCACCATACGGGTCAAATTTTAATTCAATTTTTAATCAGTAGAATCTTTTTATTAGGAATCTACCATGGGTTGATCCACCATACGGGTTCAAGTTCAACTACCCTAAAGTTTTTTTTATATAACGAATCCTTAGGTTCTCATTTCATTTTCAGTGGAACATTCATGTCACGACTCTTTTTATTTCCATGTATTGAGTCAATTAGAATTCAGGTGTCATCTCGTCTTTGAAATGAACCTCTACCGAGCTTCCTTTCAAAGAGGGGCAGCTGTTGACACCTGATTTTTAATCATTTTTTCTATTGCTAAAGTAATAAAAAAATTCATAAAAATTCATAAAATTGAAAAATCAACTTTGGGGACCTTAGCCAAGCCTAGGGAACCAATTTTGACCAAAAAATGATTTTTCATATTTTTAGTATTTTTACGTATTTTTTATTTATTTATTTTCGAAAATTAATAGAAAATCCATAAAAATTCATAAAATTGAAAAATCAACTTTGGGAACCTTAGCCAAGCCTAGGGAACCAATTTTGACCAAAAAATAATTTTTCATATTTTCGATATTTTTCGATATTTTTTTTTTTGGTAAAGAAATTTTTTTTTTCGATATTTTTATTTTCGAAAATTCATAAAAACAAAAAATTAAGAAAAATGAGAAAATTAAAAAATCAAGTTTGGAGCCTTCGCCAAGCTTAGGCAAATATTTTCGAACAAAAAAATAATTTTTTGTATTTATATATATTGTTTATATATTTTAGAAATTATGAGAATATTTAATAAATAATAGCATTTGAGGTTACAAAAATATATAAAAATAGTCAATATTTTTATTTTAAATCCCTTTTCATGTTGGTTATCACAAATTTAAAAAATCCAATTCGGGGTCGTGTATTCCTTCATGAGCCTAATCTCGAACCGGGTCTAAAAAATTCAATTTGAGTCAATTTATTTTCATTTTTTCACTTTTAGGAGTTGTGACATTGTTCTCTAATATTTCAAATTTTTATATTGGCCCAAATTATACTCAGAATGACTCAATTGTGCAAAAGGGCTTTAATTAAATTCTGCATTATTTTCAGTGGCAAGAAATGAGCTTAAATTTGACATGTGGTGAATTTTGACTAAGTATAGGGAAGGTATGTCATAAATTGTAAGGAGATTTGGACTTAAAGAAATATTTTTTCAGGGACTAAATTGTAAATACTTAAAATTCAAGGACTAGAGTACAAATACCTAACTCTTGAAGGATTATTTTACAAATAATAAAAAGAAGAGTTAGTGGATAAATTAGAATAGAGAAGGGAAGATGAAGAAGAGGAGATGAAGAAGAGAAGTTGGAAAAGAATGGATGGAGAAAATAAGATAAGAATAGAGAAGGGAAGATGGAGATGAAGAAGAGTTAGTAGAGAAATTAGAATGGAAGATAAGAATAGAGAATGGAAGATGGAGATTAAGAAGAGTTAGTGGAGAAATTAGAATGGGAGATAAATATGGAGAAGGGAAGATGAAGATGAAGAAGAGTTAGTGGAGAGATTAGAATGTGAGATAGAGATGGAGAATGGAAGATGAAAATGAAGAAGAGTTAGTGGAGAAATTAGAATGGGAGATAGAGTTAGTGGAAAAATTAGAATGGGAGATAGATGAGTAGGTTATAAAAGGAGGAAGAAGTGAGCTTGAGAAAGGATTCTTGAGAGAGAAAATTTGAAGTGTTTGGGAGAATTTTTTTGAGAGAAAATTTTGGATGTTTGAGAGAGTTTTGGGAGATTGAAGAAAATTTTGAGAGAAAGAAAATACCAAAAGAGAGAGAATTTTGAAGATGATGGGAGTTTAAAGCTATGGGTTATCATCACAAATTCCTTCATCGATCAATATAAATCAAGAGTTCATCCTCGTCAACGAGCAAACAAATTCAAGCTAAGTGTTTTTATTTATTCATTTATTTATGGTTTTACTCGCAAATTAGCACAAATTGTATACACTTTCTCCATCTCCTTTTTCTTCCATATTTTATGTCAGGAGAAGGATATCTCTACGTCAACAGCAAAAATCTCGTCGAGATACAAAAATCGGCCCAGACAAGCTCCTAAGCTGTCCACCGATTTCTCAACTGATCTGTGACTAAAAGTCCCTCTTAATTCAAAAGAAACTCTCTATATTGGGAACATAGAGAGCGAAAATCAATTATAGAAATCCCTCCCAAAAAAATGGGAGATAAGTACTCTTTCTACTCTTCTGGTTTTAGATGCAGATTAGCACATATTTTGTATACTAACACTTCACTCTATTTTATGTCAGGAAGCCGCAGCTCTATATCAATGGTCAATCCTATGGAAGCACAAAATCGGCTTGGAGGAGTCCTCAAGCGTGCACAAATTTCAAATTGTTGAATCAATTCGTTGTATTTTATTTTAAAGAATTCATACCCCAGAATGGAGAGGACAAAGTCCATCCGCAATTTAAATACCTGCACCATAAATCCCAAAGGGAAGAGCCAAGCCAATGCTTAGCCTCCCATTGGAGGTTTTTACTTACAGTAGTTAAATACCTGCAACTTAAATACCTGTACCTTAAATCCCAAAGGGAAGAGCCAAGCCAATGCTTAGCCTCCCATTGGAGGTTTTTACTTACAGTAGTTAAATACCTGCAACTTAAATACCTATACCTTAAATCCCAAAGGGAAGAGCCAAGCCAATGCTTAGCCTCCCATTGGAGGTTTTTACTTACAGTAGTTAAATACTTGCAACTTAAATACATGTACCTTAAATCCCAAAGGGAAGAGCCAAGCCAATGCTTAGCCTCCCATTGGAGGTTTTTACTTACAGTAGTTAAATACCTGCAACTTAAATACATGTACCTTAAATCCCAAAGGGAAGAGCCAAGCCAATGCTTAGCCTCCCATTGGAGGTTTTTACTTACAGTAGTTTAAATACTTGCAACTTAAATACCTGTACCTTAAATCCCAAAGGGAAGAGCCAAGCCAATGCTAGGCCTCCCATTGGAGGTGTTTATTCACTGTCATGTACTTCCTATAATTTAATTTTTGAATCATCAGACCCAAAAGATAAGTAGGTTGTAATACTGCACAGAAGTCGTTAACACACTCCTTCTTTCGGCTTCAGGGAATCTTTAACACTTAAAAAAATATAACAAATAAAAATATATACCATCCATGCATCCTATTTAAAAAGTGAAAACACAAAAGAGAATACCCTACTATAGCCTTAGGAATAAACCAAGCCTGAGTTGCCGAATTAGGATATCCATGAAATTAAGGTACCGAAAGGGCATTAGTTTTAATTAACTAGTGTAACCAAGTCCCCGAGCTCATAATCTCTGGTTCGCAGAAATAAATTAGTTCTCCCGCTAATTTATTTAGGTTTCTAATCGACCTACCAAGAACGATTAGTGGCGACTCCAAATTTCAAAATCATTTAAACAAAAACCAAAGTTGCGATTCGGTAGGGCTTGGGAGGGTCCGCATTAGGTTAGTCAAATCTAATTAACCTAATAATCCGTTAACCCCTTTTAAAATTTTAAATTTTTTTTTAGAGGGTCGCGACAGTACTGAAATTAAATTGCAGGAAATAAACGACCTCCAGTGGATGGTCTTTGCCCTCTCCATTCTGGGGTTTGAATTCTTTTAAATAAAATACAACAGATTGATTCAACAATTTGAGTTAAAATCCATCAACGGGTTAGGTGAAAATTTGATGGGCACTCAGGAACTTGTCTGGGCCAATTTTGCACCTTCATGAAATTGCTATTGGTATGGAGCCGTTATTACCTGATATAAAATATAGGGAAAATTGATCAGGGCAGGAAAAAAACTTGTGCTCGTCTAGATTTAAAACCAGAATAATAACGAAGGGCACTTAGCTTTAATTTATCATTAGCCCAGATTTCTGGGGTCGGCCTTTAATCGTGGACCACCATGAATGTAAAGTTGGTGGCGGGACAAGTGTGCTAATAGATCCTCAACAGAGAGTCATGCGTGCTATTCGCTTGAGGATGTGCAGTCGTTTCAAGATTTTAGGGAAGAAAGTCCTGAGCTTTCCATGAATGCTTTGTCTCGATCTTTTAACACCAACTTACTCAGGGCGACCGAAGATGAGAATGTTTGATGGCCATGAACATAGACGACCCTTCAATGGGCATGAGGATCTTCTAGCGATATCCCAGATCAAGGATTTCTTTTCAATTTTTCTTCCCAGCTTTTGGTCCTGTGGGGGAAAAGTAAGCTTTCCAACAATGAGTCCGAAGTCGTTAGATAAGAAAGCTATTGGCCGAGCACTTGACTTTGGCCGATAAGGCGAAGCTCTAGTCAGTCTTCTCATTCCCTATCGGACTCATGCCCTGCGTGAACACGTGCGTCTGGAACAAGCTTCAAGCAGCAAGGTCGGCTTTATGGCACTCTCGGGATCATGGGATTGACTACCATTACCATCCCATTGTACGGCAACGCGTTATAGTAGTTCTTCGGGATCTTGACGCAAAGTTGATCATCGAACAAGTGAAATACCCACTTAATGTAAATTGCATCTCCTTTTGGAATGCTTGCAAACATATCTCCAGCAATGCACTCAATATCCAGATAAGAAGGCGACTTTGAGCTGAGTCTTGACTACCGGAGAACTCATTTCAAGCGTCCGTGTGGCCGGATTATAACTTTCCTAGTCTCGTGAAGGTCTTGCTGAGCCACGGAGCAAGTGTGTACGCTATGGACAATGCCGGGTGCACTTCGTTGCAATGTGCGATGGAAGCGGGACACGCACACCTAACTCCGCTGTTGATCGTGCACAGAGCGAAAGCGAGCTCAAAGGGCGTGGTTCCTCGTGATTTTGATGGGGAGATGCAAAGTCTCGACCATCCATGTTTCTTGTATCTTCTGCGTTGCGAGAAGGGACGAGCTTGGACGGAGGATTCAGCATCGCTAGAATCTATGTACCACCGCCGGATCATTGTCCATCAACTTTAAACACCAGTGCTGAGTCCCCGAGAAACTGTAAAACGACTCAGTTCATAGAGTTCTGTATGGAGCTATGAATGTTTAGCCCATAATCATCGCTAGCTGAGAAAGGAGAAGTTGAAGCTGCTAATCTCGGGATATTGAAGTGTTCTTGGAGACCAAGAAGATTCTCCGTCGGAGTCTCCAGATCAGTAGCGGAGGGACTGAGCCAAGATGTTCAATCCCCTTGCTCCCCTCTTGGCCTCCTTGGAAGCTACCCGCTGGAAAAGACGCCCAAAGTGGTCCTCCTCCCTCCACTCAAAAAAAATTTTCTTTTAGTGTTCCCCCCAGATTTTTTCATGATCGCTTCCCCCAAAATCCAAATGAAGAGAGCCTCCCGTGATCCTCTTTTGTTCCGTTCCTGCTGCTTCCTTTTTTTTCTCTTGTCTTCATTGAGGACCCATACCCATCAAATGATCTCTGTAACTTTCGGGTTATGCTTAATTCTTGGCCACTCCTTTCTCCTCTTCTCATGATGGCTGTTTCCCATCTTTTCTTCGTCCTCTTTGGCCTACCTTTGTCACCGAAACCATCAACTTTCGGTTCTTTCCCAGTGGCCCCTGCAAATGATGCCCACCATCTTGGCCCATAAAGCATGGCCGAAGTGCTAAGTTGTAATCCCCGTTTTGACATGTCTGCTAAGAGTAAGGCACATCTTTCTCTCTCTCTCTCTCTCTCTCTCTCTCTCTCTCTCACAAGACGTCCACGAGGTTAGTAAAAAGGGGTTAACAGATATTACCGTCCCACCTTGTCCCCAAAAAATAAAAACCAAAAACCATGCCGAAGAATCCAACTCTTCTCATGCCACTTGAATCAATTCCTTATTCTTTTAAGAATCTCGTACATGCTAAAGACATCATTCCCGTGCCACTTATATGGGATGAAAAAAGGACCTGTACTGGGCAGGTGAGAGTTCTCTGTCCAGATAAGGCAACGCCGCTATGATCTCCCATGTGGACATATCACTCCCACGTGTAGGGTAAGGTCGGTTAAGCTGCAACTCCACGAGAAAAATGCAAACATCAAGATCCTGGAGATATTGCTGATCTGATGCCTTGTTTTTATTGTTGAAGTAAGGTGGAGCAGCTGCAGTCCCCCCAAGGGTTGAATTGAATGGAAATGGTAGTGGACCCCTAAACCCATCGTCAATCCACCTCACCTCATTAATGAAAGGAGGGATGAAAAAAGAAGAATGGAAGCGGTGCCATTCACTACCAACACATAACACAGAGCCCATCCCTGCATCTTCATGGTGTTCCAGGAGTTTGTAGATTTCTACAGGAGCAGAGTAACCATGAATCAAGGAGAATGTTCTAGCATGGGAGGTACATAATATGAGGCCGAGGACAGCAGGTCTGATGTATTTAGAAACCGAAACAAGAAGAGAATCATCACGTGGATCATAGTTGTCTCGGAAAAGATCAGGAAAGCTATCAATAAGAGCAGACGCAGCAACACACACTAGGGGGTATACAGGGTAAAGAAATCTTTCTTCCTTGTGGGGCTGCCAAGACATGAAACCAAGCCAAATATCCAAAGGTGAGACAACAACCAGTAGCTCTGGAGCATATTTTTTCCTCACAATGGGAAAGATAGCCAGGATTGCCAGGAAAAGCAATGTGAGAACGAAACAAAAGTTGAAATTGTTGAATCCATTCCTCAGATAGAAAAGAGGCCCCGATTCCCACTGGCTATCAATTTCTCAGCTCCAGCAGAATAATATAGATTTTCCTCATTTGAAGGTTGTATCAATTCGGTCAACTCTCCCTTATTCTTATGCTAAGCTTTAACACTGTCTGCTGCTGAACAAAGTTTATTCTTGGTTTGAGTATCCGCTTGACTTTCTGTTGGCCATTTCAGCCAGTGGGACTCTAAGGCTTCTCCAAACTTTTGCTTCATCAGAGCTCCATTACTACACTATGATGCATTGACCTCAATAATTTCGAATCCTTGCTCTTCTGCACAAGCGTAGATCGCAGCAGACTTCCCACACCCAATGGGTCCAGTAACCAAAAGAACATTTTTCAACCTAGCATGCCTCTCTTTGCATTCTGACTCAGAGTCACTTTGGTCAAGGCCATGATAATCATATTGCAGGCTAGACTCCTCAACCCTATTCAGGCCTTTGAAAAATTTGGACTATTAGAAGACAATGTTACGACTCTAGGAATGTAAAAATCGAAATTTACAAAGCTAAAATGGATTTTTTTAGGATTTTTTCAATCAATCTAAAAATGAGATTAACAATATAATTCTCGATTCCCGATTAATTTTTGAAGAATTTCTTTGGCCAAAATGAAGAGAAAATTAAGAGAAAAATACTAACTATATATTATATATATATTTTTATATTTTTATGGCCTCAAATGCTATTTTATTTTCAAAAATCTTCCTAATTTCTGAAAAATATTAAAAAATAAAAAAAATATGAAAATTATTTTTTGTTCAAAAATGGTAGCCTAAGCTTGGAGAAGGCTTCTAAAGTTGATTTTGTGATTTTCTCATTTTTTCTTGATTTTCTATGAATTTTAGAAAATAAAAATACCAAAAAATTCTGAAAATATGGAAAATCATTTTTTGTTCAAAATTAGTTCCCTAGGCTTAGCCATGGTCCCCCAAAGTTTATTTTTTTAATTTTATGAATTTTTATGAATTTTTTTATTAATTTTGAAAGAGAAAAAAAAAGATTAAAAATCTGGTGTCAACAGCTGCCCCTCTTTGAAAGGAAGCTCGGCAGAGGTTCATTTCAAAGACGAGATGACACATGAGTCTTAATCGACTCAACACAATGAAATAAAAAGAGTCGTGACATTTGATCCCCAATACTCCTCTTCGCAAATTCCGATTCAAACCCGATTTGAGGAGGCTCTTATGAAGTGAAGGAGCGGCGGAGGGGAGAGTTTACCTGGCACTTACCTGCTCGTTGCATGGCGGTTGCCTGACACACATGCTCTACTGAAAATGGAATGAGAATCTAAGGATTCGTTATAAGAAAACCTTAGGGTGGTTGAACTTGGACCCGTATGGTAAGTCGACCCATGGTAGATTCCTAATAGAAGGATTCTACTGATTAAAAATTTGATTGAAACTTGACCCGTACCCGTATGGTAGGTCACCCCATGGTAGATTCCTAATGAAAGGATTCTACTGATTAAAATTTGATTGAAATTTGACCCGTATGGTAGGTCACCCCATGGTAGATTCCTAAGGAAAAGATTCTACTGGTTCAAATTTGATTGAAATTTGACCCGTATGGTAGGTCACCCCATGGTAGACTCCTAACAAAAGGATCCTACTGATTAAAATATGATTGAAATTTGACCCGCATGGTAGGCCACCCCATGGAAATGCCTGTAAGAAGGACGTTGTGTCTGTAGAAAGGACTTGGTGCCTGTAAGAAGGACTTTGGGTGCCTGTAAGAAGGATTTTTGTGTGCCTGTAAGAAGGACTTTGGGTGCCTGTAAGAAGGACTTTTGTGTGCCTGTAGGAAGGACTTGGTGCCTGTAAGAAGGACTTTGGGTGTCTATAGAAAGGACTTGGTGTTTGTAGAAAGGTCTTGGGTTGCCTGTAAGAAGAACTTTTGTGTGCCTGTAGAAAGGACTTTGGGCGCCCATAAAAAGGACTTGGTGCCTGTAGATAGGACTTGGGTTGCCTGCAAGAAGGACTTTGGATGCCTATAGAAAGGACTTGGTGTTTGTAAGAAGGACTTTTGTGTAACGAAGGGTGCCATTCTGGGATCTGGGAAGACTAGAAATCCCGCAGAAGCTCAAACCCGATTTATCTTACCTCAGAGGGTGCCATTCTGGGATCTGAAAAGATCAGGAATCCTGTAGAAACTCAAACCCAATTTCACTTACCTCAAAGGGTGCCATTCTGGGATCTAGGAAGACCAGAAATCCTTGAAGGTTGCTATTCTGGAATTTGAAAAAATCAGGAATCTTGCAGAAGCTCAAACCCGATTTATCTTATCTCGAAGGGTGCCATTCTGGGATTTGGAGAGACCAGGAATCTTGCAGAAGCTCTAACCTGATTTATCTTACCTTGAAGAGTGCCATTTTGGGATCTGGAAAGACCAGAAATCCTACAGAAGCTCAAACCCAAATTATCTTACCTCAAAGGGTGCCATTCTAGGATCTGGGGAGACTAGCAATCCTGCGGAAGCTCTAACCCGATTTATATTCTCTTGTTGCTCAAGTATAAGTCAAAGGAGATCAAAACATCTCGAACATTTCTATGGTCGAGACGAATCATGCTTCATTAGAGAAGTTGAATACCCGTATATGCCGCACTAGACTCAAGCACCTTGACAATCATAAGAATTCATTCTCTTGAAAGGTTCAGGTTGGATATATACTTACCTGAGGATTTGGAAGACTGCATAGTGATTTCTTGACAACCAGGCTTGTTCATTCAATAATCGCCAAATGGATTTCGAGGCCTTGAAAGGTAACTCGAACATCGAAAATGTGTTACCTGTCAGACAGTGTCAGAGGTAACATGTGCAAGCATTTTCATCAATGAGTTCATTGGTCTATGCAAGACTGTTCTGCTAAGTTTGCAGTCTATGTAACGACTCATGATGCAATCAATCAAAATGCAGATCATGCAAAACTATTCTGTCAAGTTTGCATTACCAATTCTGTTCAAAGAGGTTATCATCGCATGAATACCTCGATTGTAATCTAAATGGGGAATTTTCAGTCCGAAAGGGCTTTCTCTCACTCTCGAGAAAGGTCGTTTATCCTGATTGCATGATTGAAAAGGAATCACTCGATCTTACCATCATCACAATCAGCAAGGGTCTGAGTAATCTCGCAATTGGTACGACCACGCCGATCTGGAGGTCTTGATTAGGACCATAATATAGGCTGGGTCGAAGGCTTATCAAAGGGGAATCTTTTGAGTTAAGGTCATTGATAAAAAGTATTCATCGTCTACTCCAGGTTTACAAGTCAAGAACCCTGTAAAAATGAGAGAGAAATAGTCTTGCTCGTACCTTTTCGAGCGATGCTTAAAATCTTTCAACTCTACGTTAATTCAAGCGCCTTAATCAGAAAAGACTTTCGCGGGTTGTAACGTAGGTTGGGATTTGTCGCGACCCTCTAAAAAAATTTTAAATTTTAAAAGGGGTTAACGGATTATTAGGTTAATTAGATTTGACTAACCTAACGCGGACCCTCCCAAGCCCTACCGAATCGCAACTTTGGTTTTTGTTTAAATGATTTTAAAATTTGGAGTCGCCACTAATCGTTCTTGGTAGGTCGATTAGAAACCTAAATAAATTAGCGGGAGAACTAATTTATTCCTGCGAACCAGAGATTAGGAGTTCGGGGACTTGGTTACACTAGTTAATTAAAACTAATGCCCTTTCGGTACCTTAATTTCATGGATATCCTAATTTGGCAACTCGGGCTTGATTTATTCCTAAGACTCTAGTAGGGTATTCTCTTTTGTGTTTTCACTTTTTAAATAGGATGCATGGATGGTATATATTTTTATTTGTTATATTTTTTTAAGTGTTCAAGATTCCCTGAAGCCGAAAGAAGGAATGTGTTAACGACTTCTGTGCAGTATTACAACCTACTTATCTTTTGGGTCTGATGATTCAAAAATTAAATTATAGGAAGTACATGACAGTGAATAAACACCTCCAATGGGAGGCCTAGCATTGGCTTGGCTCTTCCCTTTGGGATTTAAGGTACAGGTATTTAAGTTGCAAGTATTTAAACTACTGTAAGTAAAAACCTCCAATGGGAGGCTAAGCATTGGCTTGGCTCTTCCCTTTGGGATTTAAGGTACATGTATTTAAGTTGCAGGTATTTAACTACTGTAAGTAAAAACCTCAAATGGGAGGCTAAGTATTGGCTTGGCTCTTCCCTTTGGGATTTAAGGTACATGTATTTAAGTTGCAAGTATTTAACTACTGTAAGTAAAAACCTCCAATGGGAGGCTAAGCATTGGCTTGGCTCTTCCCTTTGGGATTTAAGGTACATGTATTTAAGTTGCAGGTATTTAACTACTGTAAGTAAAAACCTCCAATGGGAGGCTAAGCATTGGCTTGGCTCTTCCCTTTGGGATTTAAGGTACAGGTATTTAAGTTGCAGGTATTTAACTACTGTAAGTAAAAACCTCCAATGGGAGGCTAAGCATTGGCTTGGCTCTTCCCTTTGGGATTTATGGTGCAGGTATTTAAATTGCGGATGGACTTTGTCCTCTCCATTCTGGGGTATGAATTCTTTAAAATAAAATACAACGAATTGATTCAACAATTTGAAATTTGTGCGCGCTTGAGGACTTCTCCAAGCCGATTTTGTGCTTCCATAGGGTTGACCATTGATATAAAGCTGCGGCTTCCTGACATAAAATAGAGTGAAATGTCAGTATACAAAATATGTGCTAATCTGCACCTAAAACCAGAAGAGTGGAAAGAGTACTTATCTCCCATTTTTTTGGGAGGGATTTCTATAATTGATTTTCGCTCTCTATGTTCCCAATATAGAGAGTTTCTTTTGAATTAAGAGGGACTTTTAGTCACAGATCAGTTGAGAAATCGGTGGACAACTTAGGAGCTTGTCTGGGCCGATTTTTGTATCTCGACGAGATTTTTGCTGTTGACGTAGAGATATCCTTCTCCTGACATAAAATATGGAAGAAAAAGGAGATGGAGAAAGTGTATACAATTTGTGCTAATTTGCGAGTAAAACCATAAATAAATGAATAAATAAAAACACTTAGCTTGAATTTGTTTGCTCGTTGACGAGGATGAACTCTTGATTTATATTGATCGATGAAGGAATTTGTGATGATAACCCATAGCTTTAAACTCCCATCATCTTCAAAATTCTCTCTCTTTTGGTATTTTCTTTCTCTCAAAATTTTCTTCAATCTCCCAAAACTCTCTCAAACATCCAAAATTTTCTCTCAAAAAAATTCTCCCAAACACTTCAAATTTTCTCTCTCAAGAATCCTTTCTCAAGCTCACTTCTTTCTCCTTTTATAACCTACTCATCTATCTCCCATTCTAATTTTTCCACTAACTCTATCTCTCATTCTAATTTCTCCACTAACTCTTCTTCATTTTCATCTTCCATTCTCCATCTCTATCTCACATTCTAATCTCTCCACTAACTCTTCTTCATCTTCATCTTCCCTTCTCCATATTTATCTCTCATTCTAATTTCTCCACTAACTCTTCTTAATCTCCATCTTCCCTTCTCTATTCTTATCTTCCATTCTAATTTCTCTACTAACTCTTCTTCATCTCCATCTTCCCTTCTCTATTCTTATCTTATTTTCTCCATCCATTCTTTTCCAACTTCTCTTCTTCATCTCCTCCTCTTCATCTTCCCTTCTCTATTCTAATTTATCCACTAACTTTTCTTTTTATTATTTGTAAAATAATCCTTCAAGAGTTAGGTATTTGCACTTTAGTCCTTGAATTTTAAGTATTTACAATTCAGTCCCTGAAAAAATATATTTCTTTAAGTCCAAATCTCCTCACAATTTTTGACACACCAAAATTTACCACATGTCAAATTTAAGCTCATTTCTTGTCGCTGAAAATAATGCATAATTTAATTAAAGCCCTTTTGCAAAATTAAGTCATTTTGGGTATAATTGGGCCAAGATGAAAATTTAAAATATTAGAAGACAATGTCACAACTCATAAAAAGTGAAAGTTAAAAATAAGTTGACTCAAATTAAATTTTTTTAGGCCCGATTCGAGATTATACTTGTGAAGGAACACGTGACTCGAATTGGATTTTTCTGAATTTGCGATGGCCAATATGAAAATAGATTTAAAATAAAAATATTAACTATCTTTGTGTATTTTTTGGCCTCAAATGTTATTTTTTCAAAATTTTCAAATATTTTTGTATTTTTTTTAAAAAAATTAAAATATATATAATATGAAAAATTATTTTTTGGTCAAAATTCGTTCCCTAGGCTTGGCTAAGGTTCCCAAAGTTGATTTTTCAATTTTATGAATTTTTATGGATTTTTTATTACTTTAGCAATAGAAAAAATGATTAAAGATCAAGTGTCAACAGCTGCCCCTCTTTGAAAGGAAGCTCGGTAGAGGTTCATTTCAAAGACGAGATGACACCTGGATTCTTATCGACTCAATACAAGGAAATAAAAAGAGTCGTGACATGATTGTTCCACTGAAAATGAAATGAGAACCTAAGGATTCGTTATATAAAAAAACTTTAGGGTGGTTGAACTTGAACCCGTACGGTGGATCAACCCATGGTAGATTCCTAATAAAAGGATTCTACTGATTAAAAATTGAATTAAAATTTGACCCGTATGGTGGGTCATACCATTTGACCCGTATGGTGGGTCGTACCATGGTAGATTCCTAATAAAAGGATTCTACTGATTAAATTTTGATTGAGATTTGACCCGTATGGTAGGTCACCACATGGAGATACCTGTAAGAAGGACTTGGTGCCTGTAGAAAGGACTTGGTGCCAGTAAAAAGGACTTGGTGCTTTGCCTGTAAGAAGAACTTTGTGCCTGTAAGAAGGACTTGCTTTGCCTGTAAGAATGACTTGATTTGCCTGTAAGAATGACTTTGTTTGCCTGTAAAAAGGACTTACTTTGCCTGTAAGAAGGACTTTGTGCCTGTAAGAATGACTTGATTTGCCTGTAAGAAGGACTTTGTTTGCCTGTAAGAAGGACTTTATGCCTGTAAGAAGGACTTGATTTGCCTGTAAGAAGGACCTGTAAGAAGGACTTTATGCCTGTAAGAAGGACTTTGTGCCTGTAAGAAGGACTTGATTTGCGTGTAAGAAGGACTGTGTGCCTGTAAGAAGGACTTTATGCCTGTAAGAAGGGACTTGATTTGCCTGTAAGAAGGACTTTGTGCCTGTAAGAAGGACTTGATTTTCCTGTAAGAAGGACTTTGTGCCTGTAAGAAGGACTTGATTTGCCTGTAAGAAGGACTTTGTGCCTGTAAGAAGGACTTGGTTTGCCTGTAAGAAGGACTTAGTTTGCCTATAAGAAGGACTTGATTTGCCTGTAAGAAGGACTTTATGCCTTTAAGAAGGACTTGATTTGCTTGTAAGAAGGACTTTGTTTGCCTGTAAGAAGGACTTTGTTTGCATGTAAGAAGGACTTGATTTGCCTGTAAGAAGGACTTTGTGCCTGTAAGAAGGACTTGATTTGCCTGTAAAAAGGACTTACTTTGCCTGTAAGAAGGACTTTGTGCCTGTAAGAAGGACTTGGTTTGCCTGTAAGAAGGACTTGGTGCCTGTAAGAAGGACT
Source organism: Psidium guajava (assembly GCA_016432845.1). Lineage (NCBI taxonomy): Eukaryota > Viridiplantae > Streptophyta > Magnoliopsida > Myrtales > Myrtaceae > Psidium > Psidium guajava. The sequence goes on from CM028225.1 coordinate 18,094,205, forward strand.
TGGTTTGCCTGTAAGAAGGACTTGATTTGCCTATAAGAAGGACTTGGTTTGCTTGTAAGAAGGACTTTATGCCTGTAAGAAGGACTTGATTTGCCTGTAAGAAGGACTTTATGTACCTCAAAGGGTGCCATTCTGAAATCTGGGGAGACCAGGAATCCTGCAGAAGCTCAAACCCAAATTATATTCTCCTGTCGTTTTAGGAATAAACCAAAGAGGCAGAGATCAAAAGGTCTCGAACATTTCTGTCCTTGAGACAAATCATGCTTTATTGAAGAATGTGGATACCTGTATATACCGCAATGGATTCAAGTATCCCAACAACCGTCAGAATTCATTCTCTTGAAAGGTTCTGGTTGAAGATATACTTACCTGAGAATTTGGAAGAAATGCTTGGTGGCTTCTGGACAACCAGGCTTGTTCATTCAATAATCGCCGAATGAATTTCAAGACTTTGGAAGGTAACTCAAACACCGGGAATGTGTTGCCTGTCGGGCAATGTCAGAGCTAACATGTGCAAGCATTTTCATCAATGCGTTCATTGGTTCATACAAAATTGTTCAGCTAAGTTTGCCATGATTAAAGGCAGTCTATGTAATAACTCATGATGCAATCGATCAACATATAGATCATGTATTGCATTACCACTTCTGTTTAAGGAGGTTCTTATAGTATGAACACCTCGAATGTAATCTGAATGGGGGACTTCATTCCGAAATGGCTTTTTCTCACTCTAGAGAAAGGCTGTTTATCTGTAGATCAAAATGTTAGACCTGTGTGGAAATGGTTTGCCTTTCCTCATCCTGTCATGCCCCATTCTGCACATTTGATATCTCCTGTGCAGTTTATGCTCTAAGTTGGAGTTGGTAAGTTAAACACACGGAATAGTCATACATAATTCATGAACTGTGTAAGCACAATGCAGATGTGACAATTTTTTAGCATCACGTGTGTTTATATAATGTGCAAATATGGGCGAATTTAAATTGCCCCTGGTATGTGGGCGGACCGAACAAATTGGGAAGCCTACTCCTTATGTCGAGGGGTGGTTTGTCTCAAACTTTACCCCTGCGCGATGAAGCATATGGGCGATGGAGCATTTTGGTTTGTTTAATGCCCCTGCAAGAAGCAGAGAAATTATTCTTGAAACCAAACGAGATAAGGAAGACATATTTGCTTTTTCGTTTCAGAGCTTGCGATCAATTTGCCCCATTTTTCACCAGAATAGATCTTGTCAGGTGATCATACTTTTCTTTTGGATTTGTCTCCTTCAACATGTTAAATGTTAGTATAAATATTTCCTGTGAAAAGAAAAGGAGACATGTCAACCAGTATTAAAAGGGATAAATTGGAAACGATACTGATTTACCCTTCATCTTGAATGCCTTGGACAAGTCTTTTACCAATTTTGCTGGATTGAGTTTTCTTCGACTTTTGTTGGATGCTTCACCATTAAGCCGAGAATGTAGCAAAATATTGACTTCGGTATTACTCGTCGAGTATTCCTGCTTGCAAAAAGAAATGTACAAAAAGTTGTTTCATTTATTTATAATACATACAACATTCCCCACCCTCGGGGATCGAACTCAGGATATTTCGGACCTACTGTCATCCCCCATACCATTCGATCCATTGGACCATAGGTGTCCATGGGGCTATCCTTTCAAAGGTTAATCTTTGGGGATAAAGCAGCCTTGTTGTATCACCTTATGCCATGTTACGGTATTTCTCGAGGTAATTTGCAATCCCTGTTAAGAATGGAATAAGACAATTCAAGACTTGAGATGATTATGTGCACATTAGAACGATACAGAATTACCCATTTCTGAGATTGTTCGCGTCTTTCGCTTGTACTTTCCTCTGTCCGAAGCTGTCCATCCCGTGGTAATGCCCATGAGTCGATTTGCCCCCAAATTTTGTTCAACTTGTATTCGGATATGATTGCGTTCTCGGGTCGATTTGCAATTTCCTGAGAATAGAAGGGGCTTAATTTTAAAACTTGGAGCAACTGAGGGTAAATTGAAACGATACGGAGTTACCCTTCAGGTTTATCCAGATTTTTACTCGCCATCAATTCGTCGCGAGGTTGGTGAGGTGGCGGATTCGAGCATTTAATAGGGGGAAGTCGGATTATTACTCCTTGCTTTTACACATTCACAAAAGCAGAAAAACATATCACGCAAGGAAATAAAACACATTCACTCATTCAGGATCAGTTCTGCTTCCTCTACAGGCTCTCCCATGATCAGCTGGCTTCATCCCAAATTAGGTATGCATCGGCCATATAGAAGGTCTGGTGGTCACTGGCTGAACAAGTGCATCACAGTCCCGATGCTTTACCGATATCAAACTGGTTGATTATGGCGAAAAGATCATCGTCAATGTCCGCTTGGTGGTGATCTGTCCCTTCTTCCTCGAGAGGTATTGATACTGATCCAGTATCATTGGTCCTTTTGTACCCTGCTCCAACAGAACTCGATCCTGTTATAAATTGGTCTAACTCACCTCTTAAACGTGCATTTTCGATCCTCAGATCATACATTTCATCGAGGGTGAGGAGGAGGCTATTGCAGTTGGGGCAGGTGGCGGAGTCAAAAGTCTCTTTATACATCTTGTTTTCCGCTCGGAGGTTTTCATTTTCAACTCTTAGAAACTCGGCTTCGTTGTGCTCATGACGAGTCTTCATTCGGGTTCGTCTATTTTGAAACCAGAACTTGATTTGCGAAGGTTCAAGTCCTAGCTCTTGACTCAGTTCCATTTTTTGTTTGCCGTCTGGCGTAGGGCACGTTCTGAAGAAAGCTTCAAGCTTTCGTACTTGCTCCTCAGTATGGCGACGGTAACGCTTCTTTTGACCTTTACCGTTGTTGTCATTGTCCTTACCGGGCTCTTGGACGTTGTCGGTGGAAGGGCCGGGCTCCATAGGCTCGATCCCAAATATGGCTTCGAACTCTTCCTCTCCCATATTCAGCAAGTAACGATAACTTTCAAGTGTGTTGGGTTGAGACATCTTCGATTTGGTTAACGATTTCTCAAAGTTTGATATCTCTTCTTGTATTTTCACTCTCTGGATTTTTCTGGGAGACTGCGTATGCTTTAAGAGTCTCTCTTTCGAGCACGAATGAGAATTATCAAGAAGATGTCTCCTTTAAAATTAGACGTGGGTTTAGCAACTGTATTGCCTCTCTCGAGTGTTCTGGCTTTCTCGATTTTCTTTTCATCGTATCTCTCGCCCAGCTCGTCTCCTTCCATCTTTCCGTGGAAGGGGGCCCCTTGTTGCTGTCTCCACTGTCAATTTGCTGGCGAGTTCTTCAATAAAGACGAGTCGTATCTCTTTTCTGCCGAAAATGTCTTTGTCTCCCACTCAGCTTATTTTTTATCCTTTCTTTTTCAAAGTAGTGGCGTCTCGTCCAACTTTTCCGTAGAGACGTCGGATTTGCTTGGCTCGAGATTGGAGACGAGTAGCGGAGGTGATACTGATAGGGAATGGTAGACAGGAAAATTTGGCCAGTAGAGACTTCCCCTGCAAAAATGAAAGAGAATGCGGCAGTATATGTTCTTCATATTCTAGAAAAATTGGAACGATACTGTTTTACCCTTGTGTATACTTCCATTGAATTTGAATTGAGGAAGTTCCTTCATTTGGATTGGATTGAATTGTATGTCCCGAGTTGCCCTTCACTTTGAGCTTGCCACATATGTGCTTTGCTTAGTTGGGCCTTGTTTTCTTTCGGGTTGCCTTGGACCATCATCATTTTCCATGCCATTGGGTCCGTGGACCGGAGGGCTCCTTTAATTTGAAGGTTACCTTGAAGGCGAATGAGTCCTATCGCATTCCATTGGGTCATTTCATTTTGCGACACTCTTGAGGCACTTTGCAATCCCCTGGGTGAGAATGGAACAAATCCAATTTGGCATTTTGCAACGATTGAGGGTAAATTGGAACGACACACAGTTACCCGTCTTCGAGCTCGCCTGGGCTTTTCACTTGAAATTTCCCTACGTGAGGCCATTCAACATTTCTCATTATGGCAGTCAGCGACGTTGCCACAAATTGATCCGCCCTAAATCTAGCATAAAAAGGGATTCACGCATTCGACGGGATAAATAAATTGCCCCCTTGTCCTTGAATTAAATCGAGACACCTAGAAAGCTGGAAAATATCATACGCAGGGGAATTAAGCATGAAATGAAAGGTGCACTTATTCAAGGTCAGTTCTGCCTCTCCTGTGGCTCTTCGATAATCAGCTAGTCTCGTGTTGGTTCGGGTGTGGATAACCGATGTTTGAGAGTCCCTACTCACTGGCTCCTGATCGCGGCTTGGGACGTCTGTCAACCCTAAACTGGTTGACCAGGGCAGTAAGCTCATCATCTGGGTAATCTCTTGAACCTTCCAGCAACTGATGCTCGAATTGGGCATTGTTGTTGGCAAATGCTGGCGGTAGATTTCTCATTCTGTCCTCGCCATGAGCAATTTGACTTCTCATGCTGGAGCCTTCATCATTACTCGAGAAAGTGTGGGGATCACCAACTGTCCTGCTGCCAAAAACTCCTTCCATTCGAGGATTAGAGAAGTGGAAGTGCTCAGGATAACTTCTTGTCTGATTCTCTAGCTGCGCAGACGCGCTGATCATGGGATGAGTTCTAGCCACAGGTTGGTGCTCAAACCAAGGAATCTGAATACACTGCTCCTGCGGTCTATACTCTTGAAGAGCATTAGGGTGATTCTGGGGGATACTTTGATTAACGCCTGGGGGATTGATGGCATAGCTACTAGCTTAGTTGATAATGGGAAGTGGCTCGCCCCATGCTAACCTGGGGAACTTATGGTGGCGAGGAGACTCGACGTTCAGGCTTGGATCAGTCCCGCCTTGGTTTTCTTGATTTTGAGCTGCATTGTGTTCTCTCACCCTTTTTCTGTACTTCTGAAGATGACTCGAAACATTTGTTTTAGTGAGTCCCTCTACCTTCATAATTTCCAGTATATGTTGCGGCCGTGCCGAATCTATTCCTAGCTGCTGAACTGCATTAACAAACATACGATGCAGCTCGGGAGATCAACTCATCTTCTTTCTCCAGTTGCTTGGAACAAAATTGAAGGCTTGATGCTTGTTCTCATGGTCGTGCAATTGCTTCCTTACCACGTGCTGCCATATGTTTTGAAGCATCTGAACTCTAACTGGTTTCGTTACGACGTCTTGGGCCCCATTTAAGACAGCCTTCATTAGGGCTTGCTGATCATCGCTTGCCGATATTACGAGGACTGGCATGTTTAATTTAGAATTGATGACTTCCAAGAGAGTGAAAACATCCATGTCAATCCCTACCATGGCGGTGAGGACGATATCAAACGGGTCACTACTCCTCCTTAATATCTCTAAGGCCTCTGTCGCCTTTGCTTGAGCTACAACCTTATACCGGCATTTTCTTAATACGGTAACAAGGATTGACAGAGAGACTGGATTACTGTCAATGGCCATGACCAGTAGACCCTCAGGGTAAGGAACTTCATCAGCTTTGACCAGGGTTGAACATGCGCCCGTTCCCCTAATACTCGACATATTTCTGGATCTAGGACTGCCGATTCGAGACCGCCTCGGGATGTCTTCTCGGACTTGAGGGATCACGAGATCGTTGATGCCTTCTCGTAACAGGCTTTGAAAGCCGATGCTTTGATGGTGAAGGTTTTGAATTCCTCTCCCACGAGAACTCCTTCCTCTCTATCTTTCTCCTGCGAGTTCTTGCGAATGAACTCTGACTATCAAATGGGGACAAGTTCTCTCTCTGGCAATAGCAACGACTTCCCTCTTCACGGGCAGCGCTATTAGATTTTCCGAGGGAGAAAATCTGATATTCAGCTTTTGATCAAAGGGGAAATCCTTGTTTCTCGCTCAGTTTGTCTTCTTTTTTCTTTTCGTGATAGAGGGCCCCTGTCAAGATCTCCACCGTCGATTTACTGGCGGGTCCTCCAATGAAGACAAGTCGTATCTCCTTTTCGCTAACGTTTGCCGTGTCTTCCACTCAGCTCATCTTTCCGTCTTCTTTTTCAAAGTGGCGGTGTCTCGTCAAACTTTCTGCGGAGATTTCGGACTCGCTTAGCTCGCAGTCGCCATCTGATGGGAATTCGAGCCAACGAGGGTGGTGCCAATAGAGAATGGTAGATAAGAGAAATCTTGACTGGTTGATACCGTCACTATGAAATCAATATTTACTTCAAAGCAGATTACCATCTTCGCATTCCGCTCATCTGCCTCACCTCTCTCCCCCTTTCTTTCGTATTCTGCTTTCAAAAATGGCCAATTCTCCTAACCATACCTTATCCGCCGAAGTCCTAGCTGGGTGGGAGAGACTCTACAATCTTCTTGGTAGAGGTTACGCTCATATAGCCAAAAACTCTACCGTTGAGGCTGAAATCCTCGGTTTATTTAAGACCGTGGACGCTGCTTCTGTTGAGGGTACCCAACTAGGGAAGGAGTACCGGAACTTCTCGACCCTCTTCATCAATTTTCTGGCTGCCTATAACAGTGCTTATGAGACGGTCCTTGTGACCGCCGTCGTGAAAGCCCGTTACCGAGACCGGCACGAGCGTCTGGCAACAGTTACGTTTGTGGCTGATAATCACAAAAAGGCCCTCAAGTTTGCCAACGATCAGCTTTCGTGGCTGGTTCATGAGAGGGGAAAGTTGGTGGACCGTCTGGCCTTGGTCCGAACTTACGCCGAACAGGAGCCAGGCAATATTGTGATGAGGTGTAAATGTGGTTGGCTGCAGGAGAGACTTGATGACATTACGGCAGACATTGCTTTCGAGAGGGCAGCGGTTCCGGACCTGGAGTTTGCCGTTGAGCATTACGAGGCCACTATGGCCCAGGTTAAAGAGAAGTGCGATCGCCTCTTCTTTAGGCTCGCGGAGCTTGATCCCGAGAGCGCCCGGTGCATCCAGAGCATCAACTGTTTGGAGAGTCAGTTGAGCTCTTTCGTAATGGTCATCAGGGCCCAGTTTGGCTTTACCTTTCCTCCCCAGTGAGTTGTTGTAATACTCTTTGATGAATGGAATGAAAGAAAAGCTTCACGTGTTTTGTTTTGTTTTTTTTTAAATTTTCCTGCTATCGTTTCTTCCGCATAGCATAACAGAACGATTTAAGGTACCGAAGATGTCGAGGCTTAATGTTCTTCTTGATGTTCTTGTTTAATTGCTCCAGACGATGATATCGAGAACATTGATGATGGGTTCGGCGGTGGCCCCCACTATCCATCTTGAGATCACGAACAATAACGCTATGACCACTCGATCAGTGCGCTGGTAGTAAATCCGGCCACCTGTTGTGTGCCCACTTTTATCCATATTTTGTTTCTTTCGGCGTCCACTTGCTCGTGTCGGTCGCCTGTAGCGTCGGGAGAAATTCCTGTGGGCCACGTTCATTAATAGAACCTCGGTCCTCTAAAGCCCTCCGCATGTTTCGGATAAGAGGAAATTTTAAGACCGGTCTCTGGTTGATTTGATCAGGTAAAGGTATTTGTTTCATGGGTTCTGATTATATAATCCATATTGTTTTTCAAAAGACGCGGGATCCTCTGCAATACATTAAATATGCCCCCATGTTTAATCAGTATAAATCCACCGTCATATCAGAATACACTGCCCATACAAGTTTACGGATTGACACAACTTTGTCTGTCAAAGATGGACAATGTTCGTTTGCCCCCCAGAATTAACGGTTGAAGCCTCGGTGTTTTTCGTCTTTTGGTATTTCTGAAGATGATTCTTGATATATTATTGAACTTAATTTTTACACCCGTCTGGGGTATCTAGGATCTCCCTGCAAAAGAAAAGGATATAATTAATATGCGACACAAGAAATGTCGGTCCATGACTCCTATATTAGTCCAATTTGATTTTTTCTATTTTATAGAGAAATCAGAAGAAAGAAAAAAAAATTTCCTTAGGAAGAAATGGGTTAATTTCTGATACAGAAATTTTTTTCAGATTTATTATTCTTTTTTTTTTATTTTTTTAAAGGAATGTGACAAAGTCTCTTGACGTTTACTAAAATTTTTGAAGGAATTTCCTTTTTATCAAAATAAATTTTCAGAGGTAAATTTGTCAGGAAAATTTTATTTTTATTGAAGCAGGAAAGACATGACAGAAATCCTTTATTGGTTAACGAAATTCCCCCGAGACATTAGTCTAATTTTATTTAGAGAAACTTTTCTTAGAAAAACATGAGCGAATTTCTCGAAAAGAATTTTTGTTGCAAGTTTTTATAATTTGAAAGAATGTGATAAAATCACTTGATGTTTTTTTTAAAGGAATTTTTCTTTCTATCGAAATAAATTTTCAGAGGAAAATTTGTCGGGAAAATTTCATTTTTATTGGAGAGAAAAAAACATGACAAAAATCTCTTATTGGTCAATTAGTCTAATTTTATTTAGAGAAAATTTTCTTAGAAAAACATGAGCGAATTTCTCGAGAAGAATTTTCTTGCAAGTTTTTATAATTTGAAAAATGTGATAAAATCACTTGATGTCTACTAGAGTTTTTTTTTAAGGAATTTTTCTTTTTATTGAAATTTTCAGAGGAAAATTTTTTCAGGAAAATTTCATTTTTATTGAAGCAATAAAAATATGACAAAAATCCTTTATTGGTTAATAAAATTCCCATGAAGGGATTTTTTTACATCATTTTTTCAAAAAATTTTTTTTTAAAAGAAATGAGGGACAAATTTAATTTTTATTTTCTTTTAAAAAGAATGGTCGTAATATCAAGCTCAAAAACTGACTAACACCTAGCATGGACCGACCGAAAATAAATACAAGATAAAATTAGAGAACTTACTTTTACCTTGGAGAAATGCAAATCACATAGTCATGCGCATGACTCAAGTGAGGAGTGGACTCTAGAAAATAAAAGAAGGAGAGACAAGGTATGGACCTAAAAAGGCTCCCACTATCTGAATTGACAAACTTACCCTCCGCGCAATCAAATCACAATGGGAAGAATTGTCAATTCAGATAATGAGCGGAATAAAATATGGTCAACCCGAGCGCAATCGACGCAAGAGCTTTGCATATTCGATCCCTATCTATGGTTTTCTAGGAAGAATTTCGCGACTTGGGTTTAGACGCTTGTGTGTGCAGGTGTCGTGATCCTCAGAGTATGCAAGACATGCACAACAATTGATATCAAAACAGCGCTTCTAAAAATGTGCGAAATTAAACAAATAAACCCAACACCGAGCCTGCAAAACAAAGGGGTTAGCCAAACACTCCGCCCCTTATAACTCCCATCCTGCAAAAACATATAACACCTATAGAATGAGTCCCAAACAATATCGCCAGAAGCGAGATATGCATGAAATTTTCATTGGCCTAAGTCCACTAAGACTCTTAAAATTTCGAAAAAATTTAAGTATTCCAATTGGTATCTTTTTTCGAAAATTTAAAAATCTCTCTCCCCAGCGGAGTCGCCAGTCTGTCGCGACCCTCTAAAAAAAAATTTAAAATTTTAAAAGGGGTTAACGGATTATTAGGTTAATTAGATTTGACTAACCTAACGCGGACCCTCCCAAGCCCTACCGAATCGCAACTTTGGTTTTTGTTTAAATGATTTTAAAATTTGGAGTCGCCACTAATCGTTCTTGGTAGGTCGATTAGAAACCTAAATAAATTAGCGGGAGAACTAATTTATTCCTGCGAACCAGAGATTAGGAGTTCGGGGACTTGGTTACACTAGTTAATTAAAACTAATGCCCTTTCGGTACCTTAATTTCATGGATATCCTAATTTGGCAACTCGGGCTTGATTTATTCCTAAGACTCTAGTAGGGTATTCTCTTTTGTGTTTTCACTTTTTAAATAGGATGCATGGATGGTATATATTTTTATTTGTTATATTTTTTTAAGTGTTCAAGATTCCCTGAAGCCGAAAGAAGGAATGTGTTAACGACTTCTGTGCAGTATTACAACCTACTTATCTTTTGGGTCTGATGATTCAAAAATTAAATTATAGGAAGTACATGACAGTGAATAAACACCTCCAATGGGAGGCCTAGCATTGGCTTGGCTCTTCCCTTTGGGATTTAAGGTACAGGTATTTAAGTTGCAAGTATTTAAACTACTGTAAGTAAAAACCTCCAATGGGAGGCTAAGCATTGGCTTGGCTCTTCCCTTTGGGATTTAAGGTACATGTATTTAAGTTGCAGGTATTTAACTACTGTAAGTAAAAACCTCAAATGGGAGGCTAAGTATTGGCTTGGCTCTTCCCTTTGGGATTTAAGGTACATGTATTTAAGTTGCAAGTATTTAACTACTGTAAGTAAAAACCTCCAATGGGAGGCTAAGCATTGGCTTGGCTCTTCCCTTTGGGATTTAAGGTACATGTATTTAAGTTGCAGGTATTTAACTACTGTAAGTAAAAACCTCCAATGGGAGGCTAAGCATTGGCTTGGCTCTTCCCTTTGGGATTTAAGGTACAGGTATTTAAGTTGCAGGTATTTAACTACTGTAAGTAAAAACCTCCAATGGGAGGCTAAGCATTGGCTTGGCTCTTCCCTTTGGGATTTATGGTGCAGGTATTTAAATTGCGGATGGACTTTGTCCTCTCCATTCTGGGGTATGAATTCTTTAAAATAAAATACAACGAATTGATTCAACAATTTGAAATTTGTGCGCGCTTGAGGACTTCTCCAAGCCGATTTTGTGCTTCCATAGGGTTGACCATTGATATAAAGCTGCGGCTTCCTGACATAAAATAGAGTGAAATGTCAGTATACAAAATATGTGCTAATCTGCACCTAAAACCAGAAGAGTGGAAAGAGTACTTATCTCCCATTTTTTTGGGAGGGATTTCTATAATTGATTTTCGCTCTCTATGTTCCCAATATAGAGAGTTTCTTTTGAATTAAGAGGGACTTTTAGTCACAGATCAGTTGAGAAATCGGTGGACAACTTAGGAGCTTGTCTGGGCCGATTTTTGTATCTCGACGAGATTTTTGCTGTTGACGTAGAGATATCCTTCTCCTGACATAAAATATGGAAGAAAAAGGAGATGGAGAAAGTGTATACAATTTGTGCTAATTTGCGAGTAAAACCATAAATAAATGAATAAATAAAAACACTTAGCTTGAATTTGTTTGCTCGTTGACGAGGATGAACTCTTGATTTATATTGATCGATGAAGGAATTTGTGATGATAACCCATAGCTTTAAACTCCCATCATCTTCAAAATTCTCTCTCTTTTGGTATTTTCTTTCTCTCAAAATTTTCTTCAATCTCCCAAAACTCTCTCAAACATCCAAAATTTTCTCTCAAAAAAATTCTCCCAAACACTTCAAATTTTCTCTCTCAAGAATCCTTTCTCAAGCTCACTTCTTTCTCCTTTTATAACCTACTCATCTATCTCCCATTCTAATTTTTCCACTAACTCTATCTCTCATTCTAATTTCTCCACTAACTCTTCTTCATTTTCATCTTCCATTCTCCATCTCTATCTCACATTCTAATCTCTCCACTAACTCTTCTTCATCTTCATCTTCCCTTCTCCATATTTATCTCTCATTCTAATTTCTCCACTAACTCTTCTTAATCTCCATCTTCCCTTCTCTATTCTTATCTTCCATTCTAATTTCTCTACTAACTCTTCTTCATCTCCATCTTCCCTTCTCTATTCTTATCTTATTTTCTCCATCCATTCTTTTCCAACTTCTCTTCTTCATCTCCTCCTCTTCATCTTCCCTTCTCTATTCTAATTTATCCACTAACTTTTCTTTTTATTATTTGTAAAATAATCCTTCAAGAGTTAGGTATTTGCACTTTAGTCCTTGAATTTTAAGTATTTACAATTCAGTCCCTGAAAAAATATATTTCTTTAAGTCCAAATCTCCTCACAATTTTTGACACACCAAAATTTACCACATGTCAAATTTAAGCTCATTTCTTGTCGCTGAAAATAATGCATAATTTAATTAAAGCCCTTTTGCAAAATTAAGTCATTTTGGGTATAATTGGGCCAAGATGAAAATTTAAAATATTAGAAGACAATGTCACAACTCATAAAAAGTGAAAGTTAAAAATAAGTTGACTCAAATTAAATTTTTTTAGGCCCGATTCGAGATTATACTTGTGAAGGAACACGTGACTCGAATTGGATTTTTCTGAATTTGCGATGGCCAATATGAAAATAGATTTAAAATAAAAATATTAACTATCTTTGTGTATTTTTTGGCCTCAAATGTTATTTTTTCAAAATTTTCAAATATTTTTGTATTTTTTTTAAAAAAATTAAAATATATATAATATGAAAAATTATTTTTTGGTCAAAATTCGTTCCCTAGGCTTGGCTAAGGTTCCCAAAGTTGATTTTTCAATTTTATGAATTTTTATGGATTTTTTATTACTTTAGCAATAGAAAAAATGATTAAAGATCAAGTGTCAACAGCTGCCCCTCTTTGAAAGGAAGCTCGGTAGAGGTTCATTTCAAAGACGAGATGACACCTGGATTCTTATCGACTCAATACAAGGAAATAAAAAGAGTCGTGACATGATTGTTCCACTGAAAATGAAATGAGAACCTAAGGATTCGTTATATAAAAAAACTTTAGGGTGGTTGAACTTGAACCCGTACGGTGGATCAACCCATGGTAGATTCCTAATAAAAGGATTCTACTGATTAAAAATTGAATTAAAATTTGACCCGTATGGTGGGTCATACCATTTGACCCGTATGGTGGGTCGTACCATGGTAGATTCCTAATAAAAGGATTCTACTGATTAAATTTTGATTGAGATTTGACCCGTATGGTAGGTCACCACATGGAGATACCTGTAAGAAGGACTTGGTGCCTGTAGAAAGGACTTGGTGCCAGTAAAAAGGACTTGGTGCTTTGCCTGTAAGAAGAACTTTGTGCCTGTAAGAAGGACTTGCTTTGCCTGTAAGAATGACTTGATTTGCCTGTAAGAATGACTTTGTTTGCCTGTAAAAAGGACTTACTTTGCCTGTAAGAAGGACTTTGTGCCTGTAAGAATGACTTGATTTGCCTGTAAGAAGGACTTTGTTTGCCTGTAAGAAGGACTTTATGCCTGTAAGAAGGACTTGATTTGCCTGTAAGAAGGACCTGTAAGAAGGACTTTATGCCTGTAAGAAGGACTTTGTGCCTGTAAGAAGGACTTGATTTGCGTGTAAGAAGGACTTTGTGCCTGTAAGAAGGACTTTATGCCTGTAAGAAGGGACTTGATTTGCCTGTAAGAAGGACTTTGTGCCTGTAAGAAGGACTTGATTTTCCTGTAAGAAGGACTTTGTGCCTGTAAGAAGGACTTGATTTGCCTGTAAGAAGGACTTTGTGCCTGTAAGAAGGACTTGGTTTGCCTGTAAGAAGGACTTAGTTTGCCTATAAGAAGGACTTGATTTGCCTGTAAGAAGGACTTTATGCCTTTAAGAAGGACTTGATTTGCTTGTAAGAAGGACTTTGTTTGCCTGTAAGAAGGACTTTGTTTGCATGTAAGAAGGACTTGATTTGCCTGTAAGAAGGACTTTGTGCCTGTAAGAAGGACTTGATTTGCCTGTAAAAAGGACTTACTTTGCCTGTAAGAAGGACTTTGTGCCTGTAAGAAGGACTTGGTTTGCCTGTAAGAAGGACTTGGTGCCTGTAAGAAGGACTTGGTTTGCCTGTAAGAAGGACTTGATTTGCCTATAAGAAGGACTTGGTTTGCTTGTAAGAAGGACTTTATGCCTGTAAGAAGGACTTGATTTGCCTGTAAGAAGGACTTTATGTACCTCAAAGGGTGCCATTCTGAAATCTGGGGAGACCAGGAATCCTGCAGAAGCTCAAACCCAAATTATATTCTCCTGTCGTTTTAGGAATAAACCAAAGAGGCAGAGATCAAAAGGTCTCGAACATTTCTGTCCTTGAGACAAATCATGCTTTATTGAAGAATGTGGATACCTGTATATACCGCAATGGATTCAAGTATCCCAACAACCGTCAGAATTCATTCTCTTGAAAGGTTCTGGTTGAAGATATACTTACCTGAGAATTTGGAAGAAATGCTTGGTGGCTTCTGGACAACCAGGCTTGTTCATTCAATAATCGCCGAATGAATTTCAAGACTTTGGAAGGTAACTCAAACACCGGGAATGTGTTGCCTGTCGGGCAATGTCAGAGCTAACATGTGCAAGCATTTTCATCAATGCGTTCATTGGTTCATACAAAATTGTTCAGCTAAGTTTGCCATGATTAAAGGCAGTCTATGTAATAACTCATGATGCAATCGATCAACATATAGATCATGTATTGCATTACCACTTCTGTTTAAGGAGGTTCTTATAGTATGAACACCTCGAATGTAATCTGAATGGGGGACTTCATTCCGAAATGGCTTTTTCTCACTCTAGAGAAAGGCTGTTTATCTGTAGATCAAAATGTTAGACCTGTGTGGAAATGGTTTGCCTTTCCTCATCCTGTCATGCCCCATTCTGCACATTTGATATCTCCTGTGCAGTTTATGCTCTAAGTTGGAGTTGGTAAGTTAAACACACGGAATAGTCATACATAATTCATGAACTGTGTAAGCACAATGCAGATGTGACAATTTTTTAGCATCACGTGTGTTTATATAATGTGCAAATATGGGCGAATTTAAATTGCCCCTGGTATGTGGGCGGACCGAACAAATTGGGAAGCCTACTCCTTATGTCGAGGGGTGGTTTGTCTCAAACTTTACCCCTGCGCGATGAAGCATATGGGCGATGGAGCATTTTGGTTTGTTTAATGCCCCTGCAAGAAGCAGAGAAATTATTCTTGAAACCAAACGAGATAAGGAAGACATATTTGCTTTTTCGTTTCAGAGCTTGCGATCAATTTGCCCCATTTTTCACCAGAATAGATCTTGTCAGGTGATCATACTTTTCTTTTGGATTTGTCTCCTTCAACATGTTAAATGTTAGTATAAATATTTCCTGTGAAAAGAAAAGGAGACATGTCAACCAGTATTAAAAGGGATAAATTGGAAACGATACTGATTTACCCTTCATCTTGAATGCCTTGGACAAGTCTTTTACCAATTTTGCTGGATTGAGTTTTCTTCGACTTTTGTTGGATGCTTCACCATTAAGCCGAGAATGTAGCAAAATATTGACTTCGGTATTACTCGTCGAGTATTCCTGCTTGCAAAAAGAAATGTACAAAAAGTTGTTTCATTTATTTATAATACATACAACATTCCCCACCCTCGGGGATCGAACTCAGGATATTTCGGACCTACTGTCATCCCCCATACCATTCGATCCATTGGACCATAGGTGTCCATGGGGCTATCCTTTCAAAGGTTAATCTTTGGGGATAAAGCAGCCTTGTTGTATCACCTTATGCCATGTTACGGTATTTCTCGAGGTAATTTGCAATCCCTGTTAAGAATGGAATAAGACAATTCAAGACTTGAGATGATTATGTGCACATTAGAACGATACAGAATTACCCATTTCTGAGATTGTTCGCGTCTTTCGCTTGTACTTTCCTCTGTCCGAAGCTGTCCATCCCGTGGTAATGCCCATGAGTCGATTTGCCCCCAAATTTTGTTCAACTTGTATTCGGATATGATTGCGTTCTCGGGTCGATTTGCAATTTCCTGAGAATAGAAGGGGCTTAATTTTAAAACTTGGAGCAACTGAGGGTAAATTGAAACGATACGGAGTTACCCTTCAGGTTTATCCAGATTTTTACTCGCCATCAATTCGTCGCGAGGTTGGTGAGGTGGCGGATTCGAGCATTTAATAGGGGGAAGTCGGATTATTACTCCTTGCTTTTACACATTCACAAAAGCAGAAAAACATATCACGCAAGGAAATAAAACACATTCACTCATTCAGGATCAGTTCTGCTTCCTCTACAGGCTCTCCCATGATCAGCTGGCTTCATCCCGATTTTTGTATCTCGACGAGATTTTTGCTGTTGACGTAGAGATATCCTTCTCCTGACATAAAATATGGAAGAAAAAGGAGATGGAGAAAGTGTATACAATTTGTGCTAATTTGCGAGTAAAACCATAAATAAATGAATAAATAAAAACACTTAGCTTGAATTTGTTTGCTCGTTGACGAGGATGAACTCTTGATTTATATTGATCGATGAAGGAATTTGTGATGATAACCCATAGCTTTAAACTCCCATCATCTTCAAAATTCTCTCTCTTTTGGTATTTTCTTTCTCTCAAAATTTTCTTCAATCTCCCAAAACTCTCTCAAACATCCAAAATTTTCTCTCAAAAAAATTCTCCCAAACACTTCAAATTTTCTCTCTCAAGAATCCTTTCTCAAGCTCACTTCTTTCTCCTTTTATAACCTACTCATCTATCTCCCATTCTAATTTTTCCACTAACTCTATCTCTCATTCTAATTTCTCCACTAACTCTTCTTCATTTTCATCTTCCATTCTCCATCTCTATCTCACATTCTAATCTCTCCACTAACTCTTCTTCATCTTCATCTTCCCTTCTCCATATTTATCTCTCATTCTAATTTCTCCACTAACTCTTCTTAATCTCCATCTTCCCTTCTCTATTCTTATCTTCCATTCTAATTTCTCTACTAACTCTTCTTCATCTCCATCTTCCCTTCTCTATTCTTATCTTATTTTCTCCATCCATTCTTCTCCAACTTCTCTTCTTCATCTCCTCCTCTTCATCTTCCCTTCTCTATTCTAATTTATCCACTAACTTTTCTTTTTATTATTTGTAAAATAATCCTTCAAGAGTTAGGTATTTGCACTTTAGTCCTTGAATTTTAAGTATTTACAATTCAGTCCCTGAAAAAATATATTTCTTTAAGTCCAAATCTCCTCACAATTTTTGACACACCAAAATTTACCACATGTCAAATTTAAGCTCATTTCTTGTCGCTGAAAATAATGCATAATTTAATTAAAGCCCTTTTGCAAAATTAAGTCATTTTGGGTATAATTGGGCCAAGATGAAAATTTAAAATATTAGAAGACAATGTCACAACTCATAAAAAGTGAAAGTTAAAAATAAGTTGACTCAAATTAAATTTTTTTAGGCCCGATTCGAGATTATACTTGTGAAGGAACACGTGACTCGAATTGGATTTTTCTGAATTTGCGATGGCCAATATGAAAATAGATTTAAAATAAAAATATTAACTATCTTTGTGTATTTTTTGGCCTCAAATGTTATTTTTTCAAAATTTTCAAATATTTTTGTATTTTTTTTAAAAAAATTAAAATATATATAATATGAAAAATTATTTTTTGGTCAAAATTCGTTCCCTAGGCTTGGCTAAGGTTCCCAAAGTTGATTTTTCAATTTTATGAATTTTTATAGATTTTTTATTACTTTAGCAATAGAAAAAATGATTAAAGATCAAGTGTCAACAGGATTGGGGACCAAGGAAGTAAAAAGGCTTATTTTGGCCCAGAAAACATATGAGGTGGGTTTGACATTGGTGATCATTGTATCTTTGTCACCCGTCTCGGTCCTTTGAATAGTCCTTTAAGAATACCATCGTTGTATGAGGATGAATTTCTGTTGATACCGTCATTACTCCCGAACGGTGTAAACTTCACCAGTGTATATTTTACAATCTGACTCTTTCGAAGAATTTTCTTTCACAATCAGATCCCATTGGGGATTTACCGGGGGGAGATAGCATGTCTTCACTGAGTTTTTCAAAGGCACTCAAAAATGAATATTGATTTGAATGGGTATTGGCCTTGCTTTTGATTAGCACTTTGCTTTTCATGCTTAGGGACTGGCTTTTTTTCTTTTGGTCCCGTTTTTGGCCTTTTTGTCTTTTCTAGTTCTGTTTGGAAAAAGAATTTCTAAAAGTTGCGCCATATATACATGCATATCAAAGGTTTAGCGCACTCGAAGAGTTGACTTGGGAACTCTATGTAGACCCACTTCTTCTGAGTTCTTTTGCTTTAAGATAGTGCCATCTTCATCTTGGACTTAGTGGTGATCACCAACGGGGCTTTAAGAAACGAATATGTAGGCTCAATTGGGCGAGGCAAAGGATGAAAGTGTATTGGATAGAGAAACGAATGCTTTTTGTCATCCTAAGGCACTTGAATTACCGTGCGAGGTCGAAAGTAAAAAATCACTCGAAAATTGATGTCAGTCCGAGCAAGAAAATTTTCTAACCATTTACCTCGTGAAATTGCTGGGACTACGCTCATTTGGCCCTGATGTGGGGTGGTTCTCAACAGGGGTTACAAAATGAAATCGCCGCTCAAATGGGTTATCAATGATCACCTGTAGTGTTTAGGATAGAGAAATGAATGCCTCCTTTCCTTCGACTATCATACCTTTTGCGAGAAAACCCATTGCCTGGGGGAATGCGGAACCTATTTAGCACTCGACTCACTGTAAATTAAAATGCAGGACGTGTGTGGGAATGGCTTGCCTTTCATAATCCTATCATGCCCCATTCTACACATTCTATGCATCATGCGCGATTTATGTTCCAAGCCAGAATTGATAAAATAATATGCAGAAGAGTCATGCATAAATCATGGAACGTGCAAACACAATGCGGATGTGGCAATTTTTAAGTATCATGCACATTTAAGAAATATGCAAGTGTATCAAGAATGTGAGAATTTGAATTGCCCCTGAGCATCTGGGCAGATCGAGCAAACAGGGAGCCTAATCCTTAAATCGAGGAGCGGCCTGTCTCTGACTTTTCCTCTGTACAATGATATGCATGGGTGAATTGAAGCACTTGGGCCTTGTTGACGACCGTCACGGTCGTCGATCGAATGCCCCAATTTGCTCCCATTTTCATTAGAACAAATCTTTTAGATGATCGTAATTTTTTCGTTTAGAGTTGTCTCCTTCAACATGTTAAATGTTAGTGTAAATATTTCCTGTAAAAAGGAAAGGAGACGTGTTAGTTGGCATTAAAAGGGATAAATTGGGAATGATACTGATTTACCCTTTGTCCTGAATGCCTTGCACGAGTCTTTTACCAATTTTGCTGGATTGAATTTTTCTCGACTTTTATTGGACGCCTCGCCTTTAAGCCAGGATTGTGGTAAAATACCGACTTCGGTATTATTCGTCGAGTATTCATGTTTCTTGCTGCAAAAAAGAAACATGTAAAAGATTATGTCATTCGTTCACGAAATTTACAATATTCCCTGATTTTGGGGATCGAACTCGAGCCGCCTTGAACCATTGACATTCCCCATGCCATCAGGTCCATTGGGCCGTAGGCGCCCATGGGTCTTTCCTTTCAAGGGTTAATCCTCGGGATAGCGCGACCTTATTGCATTATATTGGGCCATTT
This sequence comes from Psidium guajava, assembly GCA_016432845.1. Classification (NCBI taxonomy): domain Eukaryota; kingdom Viridiplantae; phylum Streptophyta; class Magnoliopsida; order Myrtales; family Myrtaceae; genus Psidium; species Psidium guajava. The sequence continues at coordinate 18,113,493 of CM028225.1, forward strand.
CACGTTACAGTACTTCTCAAGGCAATTTGTAATCCCTGTTAAGAATGGAATGAAGCAATTCGGGACTCGAGATGATTATGGGCAAATTAGAACGATACAGAATTACCCATCTCTGAGATTGCTCGTGTCTTTCGCTCGTATTCCCTTTTATTTGAAGCTGTCCATCCAGTGATAATGTCCACGGATCGATTTGCCCCCAATTTAATCCGACCAGGAACTTTGTTTTTGGGTGCGACTGTATTCTCGGATCGTTTTGCAAATTCCTGAAAATAGAAGGGATCTAATTTAAAACCAAAGTAATTAAGGGTAAATTGGAACGATATGGAACTACCCTTCGAGTTTAGGCGGATTTTAACTTGCCATTAATTTTTTTCGAGTTCGATGCAGTAACGGTTCCGAGCATTTAATAGGGGGAAGGGAAGCCATTACTTTACGCTTATGCATTAATTTCGAACATCGATAAAAGTAGAACACGTCCCATGCAAAGAAATGAAGCATATGCATTCATCCAAGATTGGTCTTTCTTCCTTTGCAAGCTCTTCAGTGATTAGCTAGCTCCGTTCTAGATCAGGTACACATCGGCCATGTTGAAAGTCCTGTGATCACCAGCTTCGAAATACGAGCTCCATGTACATTACAGTCCCGGTGCTTCATCAACATCAAACTAGTTGATCATGGCGGTGATCTCGTCATCGACGCTACTTGTACGGTGGTGATGCATCTTCTCCTCCTCGAAAGGCATCAATACTGGCTCATAGGCTCGGTCTTTTCGTACCTCGCTCCAATAGAACTTGATCCTGTTATGAACTGATCTAACTCACCTCTTAACCGAGCATTTTCGACCCTCAGATACTGCCTTTCGTCGAGGGTGAGGAGGCTATTGCAGTTGGGGCATGTGGCGGAGTCAAAAGCTTCTTTATACATCTTGTTCTCCGCTCGGAGCTTTTTATTTTTAGCTCTTAAAAACTCGACCTCATTGCGCTCATATCAAGTCTTCATTCGGGTTCGCCTATTTTGAAACCGGAACTTGACTTACGAAAGTTCAAGCCCTAGCTCTTGGCTCAGTTCCATTCTTTGTTTGCCATCCGGCATAGGGCACATTCTGAAGAAATCTTCAAGCCTTTGTACTTGTTCCTCTGTATGGCGACGGTAACGCTTCCTTTGACTCTTGTCGTTGTTGTTGTCCTTATCTTTATCGAGATCTTGGACGTCGTCGGCGGAAGGGCCAGGCTCTATGGTCTGAATTCCAAACATGGCCTCGAACTCTTCCTCTCCCATATTTAGTAAGTAACGATAGCTCTCGAGAGTGTTGGATTGAGACATCTTCGACTTGGTTAATGATTTCTCAAGGTTTGCTACCTCTTATTGTGTTTTCAACCTCTTTGGATTTTTCTGAGCGACCGCGTATTCTTTAGGCCCCTCTTCTGAGCACGAATGAGGATTATCAAGAGGACATCTCCTTTAAAATTAGATGTGGGTTTAGCAACTGTGTTGCCTCTCTCGAGCGTTCTGTCTCTCTCAATTTTCTTTTCATCGTATCTCTCACCCAGCTCGCCTCCTTTCATCTTTTCGTGGTAGAGGGCCCCTGTGGTTATCTCCACCGTCGATTTGCTGGCGAGTTCTCCAATAAAGATGAGTCGTATCTCCTTTTCTACCGAAAACGTCTTTGTCTCCCACTCAGCTCGTCTTTTCATCCTTTTTTTTTTCAAAGTGGTGGCGTCCCGTCTAACTTTTCCGCAGAGATGTCGGATTTGCTTGGCTCGAGGTCGCCACCTGATTGGAATTCGAGCCAGCGAGGGTGTTGCCGACAGAGAATGGCAGATAGGAAAATCTGGCTAATAAAGACTGCCTCTGTGAAGTCAATATTTAACTTAATCCTCCGCTTCACCTCTCTCCTCTTCTCTTTCATATTCTGCTCGTCAGTCTTGATTCTCTCTTTTATCTTTTAACGAAAATGGCCAATCTTCCCACGCAGATCTTCCCGGTTGAAGTCATGTTCAGATGGGAGAGACTTTACCATCTTCTTGGCCGAGGCTATATTTACATAGCCTATCATCCGAGTGTCGAAGTTGAGATTCTTGGTCTGTTCAGGGAGATAAATGCTTCTTTAGTCGAAGGCACCAACTTGGAGAAAGAATACAGGGCGTTCCCACATGTCTTCATCAATTTTCAGGAGGCCTGCCGAAACACCCAGAAGACGGTCACCTTAGTCCGTGTCGTGAAGGCCCGCTACCAGGATCGATCTGAGTGCCTGGAGTTTGCAGAACACTTGGTTGCTCGGTACAAGAAGGTCGTCAAGTCCGCTGATGAACGGGTCTCTCTGTTGATTCATGAGAGAGAGAAGCTGGTAGAGCGACTAGCCTTGAACCAGACTTACTTTGAGCATAATCCGAGTGATATTTGATGAAGTTCAGATGTGAATGGCTGGAGGAGAGACTTGATGATCGAACGGCGGATATAGCTTTCGAGAAAGACCTGATCGATAGTCTGAAACTCGTCGTTGAACATCATGAGGCTAGTGCGGCTAGGCACAAGGAGAAATGTACCCGCATGTTCTTCAAGCTTGCGGACCTCGAATCCCAGATTGCTCAGTGTAGGCAGAGCATCAACTTCATGGAGAGTCAGTTAAACTCTTTTGTGATGCTCATTAGGGCTCAGTTTGGTTTTACTTTTCCTCCCCAGTGATCTATTATAATACTCCTTGATGAGAGAAATGTTTCACATGTTTGTGCTTTTATTTTTCCGCCATGTCTTCTCTTCCGCATAGTATAAATGACCTAAGGTGCTGGAAACGCTAAGGCTTGACGTTCTTCTTGATATTCTTGTTAGCCACGGTAGACGATGATATCAAGAACATTAAAGAAGCACTCAGCAGTGGCCCCCACCAGCCACCTAGAGAGTCTCGCTCAATCATGTAACTTACTAAAGTCGTAACCACTTGACCAGTGTCCCAATAAATGAATCGGGCCACTTGCTGCGTGCCCCACTTCGCTTATGCTTATCTCTTTTGGCGTCCACATGTGTGTGTCGGTTGCCTGTAGCATTTGGAGAAATGCCCATGGGCCATGTTTAGTAATAAAATATCGGTCCTCCAAAATCTTCTATGTGGTTCGCATCCGAGAAAGCTAAAAGGCAAGACTTCGGTTGATTTACTCAGAAAGACATCACAAGGTCAAGTTGACATACTCGCTTCATGAGTTTTGATTATACAGTCTATGTTTTGTTTTCAACAAAATACAAGAACCCCTCTCAATACATTAACAATGCCCTTGTGTTTGATCTGTATAAATCCATCGTCGTATCGGAATACACAGCCCATACAAGTTCAGTGATTGACACAATTTTGTCTCTCAAAGATGGACTTCTTCGCTTGCCCCCTGGATTAACGATTAACGCCTCGGTATTTTTCGTCTTTTCGTATTTCTGAAGATTATTCATGATATATTGTTGAACCTAATTTTTTTACCCCTGCCTAGGGTATCTAGGATTCCCCTGCAAAAGAAAAGAACATAATTAGTATGCGACGCAAGGAAGGTCGGTCCATGATTCCTACATTAATCCAATTTGATTTTTCTTTTTTGTGGAGAAATTAGCAAAAATTTCCTTAGAAAGACATGGGCTAATTTCTAAAACAGGATTTTCTTTTAGATTTTTACAACTTGAAAAATGTGACAAAATCTCTTGCTGTTTACCAAAATTTTTTGAAGGAATTTTCCATTTTTATCAAAATGAATTTTTAGAGGTAAAATTTTCAAGAAAATTTCATTTTTATTGAAGCAGGAAGGATGTGATAAAATCATTTATTGGTTAACAAAAATTTCCTGGAGGGATTTTTTTAGCATTTATTTATTTTTTTGAGAAATGAGGGGCAAATTTGATTTTTATTTTCTTTTGAAGAAGATGGCCGTGCTGTTAAGTTCAAAATTTTACTGACACCTAGCATGGACCGACCGAAAATAAATACAAGATAAAGTTAGAAAACTTACTTTTACCATGAAAGAACACAAATCACATAGACATGCGCATGACTCAAGTGAGGAGTTGACTCTAGAAAATAAAAAGGAGAGACAGGGTATGGACCTAAAAGGCCCTCACTATCCAAATCGACAACCTTACCCTCCAGCGCAATCAAACGACAAGTGGAAAGAATTGTCAATTCGAATAATGAGCGGGATTAAATATGGTCAACCCAAGCACAATCGACGCAACAGCTTTGCATATTCGATCCCTATCTATGGTTACCTAGGAAAAATTTCGCGACTTGGGTTTAGACGCTTGTGTGTGTAGGTGTCGTGATCCTCAGACTATGCAAGACATGCACAACAGTTGGTATCAAAATAGCTCTTCTAAAAATGTTCGAAATTAAATTAACAATCCCAACACTGAGCCTACAAAACAAATGGGTTTGTCAAACACTCCACCCCTTATAACTCCCATCCTGCAAAACCATTTAACACCTATAGAATGAGTTTTAAACAAGATCGCCAAAAGCGAGATATCCATAAAATTTTCATTGGCATAAGTCCACTAAAGCTTTTAAATTTTCGAAAAAATTTAAGTACTCCAATTGGTGCTTTCTTTTTTCGAAAGTTCAAAACTTTCATTCCCCAGCGGAGTCGCTAGTCGATCGCGACCCGAAATTTTTTTCTTTTGATGGAAAAATTTCCAGGTTAACGGATTATTAGGTTTATTAGATGGATTAACCTAATACGAACTCTCCCAAGTCCTATCGAGTCGCAACTTTGGTTTTTATTCAAATGATTTTGAAATTTGGAGTCGCCACTAATCATTTTTGGTAGGTTGATTAGAGACCTAAGTAAATTAGCAGGAGGACTAAATTACTTCTACGAACGAGAGATTGTGAGTTCGGGGACTTGATTACACTAGTTAATTAAAACTAATGCCCTTTCGGTACCTTAATTTCATGGATATTCTAATTTGGCAACTCAGACTTGGTTTATTCCTACGATTCTAATGGAGTGTCCTTTTTTTTGTGTTTTCACTTTTTAAATGGGATACATGGATGGTATTTTTTGGTATTTTCAAAGTATTAAAAATTCCCTGAAGCCGAAAGAGGGAGTGTGTTAACGACTTCTGTGCGGTGTTACGACCTCTAACAGGTGGCTCGGCCTACTCATTATGGGGTCTGATAGTATAGAAGTTAGACTGCATGAAATAAAATACCACCAGTGGATGGCTCGACCTTGGTTTGGCCTCCCTTTTGGGGTTTAATGATGCAAGAATTAAATTGCAGTAAATTAAATGACGATAAATGAAGATCTCCAATGGATGGCCTAGCATTGGCTTGGCTCTCCGCTTTGGGGTTTAACGTGCAAGAATTTAAATTGCGGTAAATAAAGACCTCCAATGGATGGCCCAGCCTTGGCTTGGCCCTCTCTTTTGGGGTTTAAGGGTACGGAAATTAAATTGCAGGAATTTAAATTGCAGTAAATAAAGACCTCAAATAGACGGCCCAGCCTTGGCTTGGCCCTCTCTTTTGGGGTTTAAAGGTGCGGAAATTAAATTGCAAAAATTTAAATTACATGAAATAAAGACCTCTAATGGACGGCCCAGCCTTGGCTTGGCCCTCTCTTTTGGGGTTTAAGGTGTAGGAATTAAAATTGCAGTAAATAAAGACCTCCAATGGACGGCCCAACCTTAGCTTGGCCCTCTCTTTTGGGGTTTAAGGTGCAGGAATTTAAATTGCAGTAAATAAAAACCTCCAATGGACGGCCCAGCCTTGGCTTGGCCCTCTCTTTTGGGGTTTAAGGTGTAGGAATTAAAATTGCAGTAAATAAAGACCTCCAATGGACGGCCCAACCTTAGCTTGGCCCTCTCCTTTGGGGTTTAAGGTGCAGGAATTTAAATTGCAGTAAATAAAAACCTCCAATAGACGGCCCGGCCTTGGCTTGGCCCTCTCTTTTGGGGTTTAAGGTGTAGGAATTTAAATTGCAGTAAATAAAGAACCTCCAACGGGGGACTCGGCCTCGGTTTGGCCTACCCATCGTGGGGTTTAATGGTACTAGAATTAAATTTCAGGAAATAAATGACCTCTAGTGGATGGGCTTTGCCCTCTCTATTCTAGGGTTTGAATTCTTTTAAATAAAATATAACAAATTGATTCAACAATTTGAGCTAAAATCCATCGACGGGTCGGGTGAAAATTTGATGGGCACTCAGGAACTTGTATGGGCCAATTTTGCACCTTCATGAAATTGCTATTGGTATGGAGCCGTTATTACCTGACATAAAATATAGGGAAAATTGATCAGGGCAGGAAAAAAACTTGTGCCTGTCTAGATTTAAAACCAGAATAATAACGAAGGGCACTTAGCTTCAATTTGTCATTAGCCCGGATTTCTAGGGTCGGCCTTTAATCGTGGATGACCATGAATGTAGAGTTGGTGGCGGGACAAGTGTGCTAATAGATCCTCAATAGAGAGTCATGCATGCTATCCGCTTGAGGATGTGCAGTCGTTTCAAGATTTTAGGGAAGGAAGTCCTGAGCTTTCCATGAATGCTTTGTCTCGATCTTTTAACACCAACTTACTCAGGGCGACCGAAGATGAGAATGTTTGATGGCCATGAACATAGACGACCCTTCAATGGGCATGAGGATCTTCTAGCGAGATCCCAGATCAAGGATTTCTTTTCAATTTTTCTTCCCAGCTTTTGGTCCCGTGGGGGAAAAGTAAGCTTTCCAAGAATGAGTCCGAAGTCGTTAGATAAGAAAGCTATTAGCCGAGCACTTGACTTTAGCCGATAAAGCGAAGCTCTAGTCAGTCTTCTCGTTCCCCATTGGACTCATGCCCTGCGTGAACACGTGTGTCTGGAACAAGCTTCAAGCAACAAGGTCGGCTTTATGGCACTCTCGGGATCATGGGATTGACTACCATTACCATCCCATTGTACGGCAACGCGTTATAGTAGTTCTTCGGGATCTTGACGCAAATATGATCATCGAACAAGTGAAATACCCACCTAATGTAAATTGCATCTCCTTTTGGAATGCTTGCAAACATATCTCCAGCAATGCACTCAATATCCAGATAAGAAGGCGACTTTGAGCTGAGTCTTGACTACCGGAGAACTCATTTCAAGCGTCCGTGTGGTTGGATTGTAACTTTCCTAGTCTCGTGAAGGGGTTTCTGAGCCACGGAGCAAGTGTGTACGCTATGGACAATGCTGGGTGCACTTCGTTGTAGTGTGCGATGGAAGCGGGACACGCACACCTAACTCCGCTGTTGATCATGCACAGAGCGAGAGTGAGCTCGAAGGGCGTGGTTCCTCGTGATTTTGATGGGGAGATGCAAAGTCTCGACCATCCATGTTTCTTGTATCTTCTGCGTTGCGAGAAGGGACGAGGTTGGACGGAGGATTCAGTGTCGCTAGAATATATGTACCACCGCCGGATCATTGTCCATCAACTTTAAACACCAGTGATGAGTCCCCGAGGAACTGTAAAACGACTCAGTTCATAGAGTTCTGTATGGAACTATGAATGTTTAGCCCATAATCATCGCTAGCTGAGAAAGGAGAAGTTGAAGCTGCCAATCTCGGGATGTTGAAGTGTTCTTATAGACCAAGAAGATTCGCCGTTGGAGTCTCCAAATCAGTGGCGGAGGGACCGAGCCAAGATGTTCGATCCCCTTGCTCCCCTCTTGGCCTCCTTGGGAGCCACCCGCTGGAAAAGACACCCAAAGTGGTCCTCCTCCCTCCACTCAAAAATAATTTTCTTTTAATGTTCCCCCTAGATTTTTTCATGATTGCTTCCCCCAAAATCCAAATGAAGAGAGCGTCCCGTGATCCTCTTTTGTTCCGTTCCTGCTGCTTCCTTTTTTTTTTCTCTTGTCTTCATTGAGGACCCATACCCATCGAATGATCTCCGTAACTTTCGGGTTATGCTTAATTCTTGGCCACTCCTTTCTCCTCTTCTCATGATGGCTGTGTCCCATCTTTTCTTCTTCCTCTTTGGCCTACCTTTGTCACCGAAAGCATCAACTTTTGGTTCTTTCCCGTGGCCCTTGCAAATGATGCCCACCATATTGGCCCACAAAGCATGGCCGAAGTGCTAAGTTGTAACCCCCGTTTTGACATGTCTGCTAAGAGTAAGGCACATCTCTTTCTCTCTCTCTCACAAGACGTCCATGAGGTTAGTAAAAAGGGGTTAACAGATATTACTGTCCTACCTTGTCCCGAAAAAATAAAAACCAAAAACCATGCCGAAGACATCCAACTCTTCTCATGCCACTTGAATCAATTCCTTATTCTTTTAAGAATCTCGTACATGCCAAAGACATCATTCCCGTGCCACTTATATGGGATGAAAAAAAGACATGTACTGGGCAAGTGAGAGTTCTCTGTCCAGATAAGGCAACGCCGCTATGACCTCCCATGTGGACATATCACTCCCACGTGTAGGGTAAGGTCGGTTAAGCTGCAACTCCACGAGAAAAATGCAAACATCAAGATCCTGGAGATATTGCTGATCTGATGCTTTGTTTTTATTGTTGAAGTAAGGTGGTGCGGCTGCAGTCCCCCTAAGGGTTGAATTGAATGGAAATGGTAACGGACCCCTAAACCCATCGTCAATCCACCTCACCTCATTAATGGAAGGAGGGACGAAAAAAGAAGAATGGAAGTGGTGCCATTCACTACCAACACATAACACAGAGCCCATCCCTGCATCTTCATGGTGTTCCAGGAGTTTGTAGATTTCTACAGGAGCAGAGTAACCATGAATCAAGGAGAATGTTCTAGCATGGGAGGTACATAATATGAGGCCGAGGACAGCAGGTCTGATGTATTTAGAAACCGAAACAAGAAGAGAATCATCACGTGGATCATAGTTGTCTCGGAAAAGATCAGGAAAGCTATCAATAAGAGCAGACGCAGCAACACACACTAGGGGGTATACAGGGTAAAGAAATCTTTCTTCCTTGTGGGGTTGCTAAGACATGAAACCAAGCCAAATATCCAAAGGTGAGACAACAACCAGCAGCTCTGGAGCATATTTTTTCCTCACAATGGGAAAGATAGCCAGGATTGCCAAGAAAAGCAACGGAGAACGAAACAAAAGTTGAAGTTGTTGAATCCATTCCTCAGATAGAAAAGAGGCCCCGATTCTCACTGGCTATCAATTTCTCAGATCCAGCAAAACAATATAGATTTTCCTCATTTGAAGGTTGTATCAATTCGGTCAACTCTCCCTTATTCTTATGCTCAGCTTTAACACTGTCTGCTGCTGAACAAAGTTTATTCTTGGTTTGAGTATCCGCTTGACTTTCTGTTGGCCATTTCAGCCAGTGGGACTCTAAGGCTTCTCCAAACTTTTGCTTCATCAGAGCTCCATTTCTACACTATGATGCATTGACCTCCATAATTTCGAATCCTTGCTCTTCTGCACAAGCGTAAATCGCAGCAGACTTCCCACACCCAATGGGTCCAGTAACCAAAAGAACAATTTTCAACCTAGCATGCCTCTCTTTGCATTGACTCAGAGTTACTTTGGTCAAGGACATGATAATCATATTGCAAGCTAGACTCCTCAACCCTATTCAGACCTTTGAAAAATTTGGACTATTAGAGGACAATGTCACGACTCTAGAGATGTAAAAATCGAAAATGACAAAGCTAAAATGGATTTTTTTAGGATTTTTTCAATCAATCTAAAAATGAGATTAACAATGTAATTCTCAATTCCCGATTAATTTTTGAAGAATTTCTTTGGCCAAAATGAAGAGAAAATTAAGAAACAAATACTAACTATATATTATATATATATTTTTTATATTTTTGTGGCCTCAAATGCTATTTTATTTTCAAAAATCTTCCTAATTTCTGAAAAATATTAAAAAAATAAAAAAATATGAAAAATTATTTTTTGTTCAAAAATGGTAGCCTAAGCTTGGTGAAGGCTTCCAAAGTTGATTTTGTGATTTTCTAATTTTCTCTTGATTTTCTATGAATTTTTGAAAATAAAAATACCGAAAAATACTGAAAATATGGAAAATCATTTTTTGTTCAAAATTGGTTCCCTAGGTTTAGCCAAGGTCCCCCAAAGTTGATTTTTTTAATTTTATGAATTTTTATGGGTTTTTTTTTTATTAATTTTGAAAGAAAAAAAAAGAAAAAAATGATTAAAAATATGGTGTCAATAATCCGCAATTTGAGGAAGAAAGGTATCTATAACACAAGATCGTTTGCCCCGATTTGGATTGATATTCACTCTTGTGACCTCAATGCTGACTCTTTATGACGGGAAGGGGACGGGCCTCTTCATCTCTGGTGACGAGTATGCCCAAAACCAAATATGTGGGGAAGTCTTCAAAATCGACACCAAAGGCGGGAATGAAGCGGTATCCCTGCACGGGGGCTTTTTTCGAAAATATGGTTAAAAAATTATGAATTTACATGATTTTTGAAAATATTTACAGATTTGCGTCATGTGTGTCTGTATAACCAATAGTTAGAATATGTACCTCATCTTCAATAATATCTACAGAAAAAATAAAAAAAATCACACAATTTTTTAATCGGCTCAAGTACTTTAAGGTTTTAAGAACCAAGTCCTCAACGGGGTTGCCAAGTCTATCGCGACCCTTTGGAGTGGAGCAAAGGAGTTTAGGGGTGATTGTCGAAATTCTACAGATCCAATGCGGTCTGCAAAATCGACTTGGACTCTCCCAAGTCCTCATCTCACATGACGATGAGATTTGAGAATCGAGTTTTGAACTTAGGTGTGGTCCAGTGATATTTGCATAGGTATACATGCTTTTGGAGTCACTATCGATCTTTGGAGAAGGTAGATTGGAAACCTTATCGGGCGATAGGAGAAGCCGTACAACTCTAACAGATCCAAAGATTTGGAATTGGGGACTTGGTTGCGCCAATGTTGCCATTGACGTCCTTTCGGAACATAAATTGAGTGATTTCCTAACTATGATTTTCATGTAGATAGATTGGAGTGAGGAAGTCCTAAAATCTAGGATTTCATGACGACCAAAATATCTAATCTATCACTTACAATTAGTAAAGATAGGTGCGCAACCAAGAATCCAATGATGTGCCGATAAAAAGCATGAAATTAATATATCGTATCTAGTATAGCCCTAATGGCTTAAAGAAGAGGTGATTGGAGGTTTAAAAAGAGTTTATGATGATTTGGAGGCGATTTACCTTTTAGGGACAAAATCATCATTTTAGGATATAATTTACCCAAAGGAAAAAAATTGTCAATTTTAAAGGGATTAGCAATCCAAATCATTATAAATAGGATTAACCAATATTTCCTACTTTTCGGGATTCTTTAGAATTTTTTGGAATGATTTGCTTATAAGAGGCAAAATTGCCATGTGACATCCTAAATTTCTCGGGATATAATGAATGATGATTTCGATTGAGTTTTACTAGAAATTAAAATCCGAATGTGGATACCGAATCTTCAAGAATTTCATGACTAAGCCTTTGGACGTCACCTCATTGAACAATCTATTTATTGATTTGCTCGAGACTCTTGGAAAAAGGATTATGAAACTGAGATTTGGAGCCTGTGAGGAAGTTGAGCCGGGAGAAGGCCCATTGGGCCTTAAACCCATTAAGGATTCGGCCAAGTGGGCCTAAGGGAAACCTTAGTGGGCCTAATTTAATTCCACAAAAGCCTATTTAGCCAAGTTGAGCCCAATAAGCTTTCTAAAGCCCTTTAAACTATTCGAAAGCCCAACCTTTATTCTTTTAAGCCCAAATCCATTTTATACGTACCCGTACAAAATTCTAGCTCATCTATATGTGTGTGGTACCTTTTACTATACTTTGCAACATTACAGTTTTGTTATTGGATGAGAAATTACCAAAATACCCTTCTAGCATTTATGAACTTGAGACAAGAGACCAATGGAAGAAGACTTTTATGGCTTGGCTTTAATGAGGAGAAACTTGGCTTGGGGAGGAGGTTTTCAAGAAGAGATATCTAATTCTTAGACTTCACACACACACACACACACACACACACACACTCTCTCTCTCTCTCTCTCTCTCTCTCTCTCTCTCTCTCTCTCTCTCTCTCTCTCTCTCTCTCTCTCTCTCTCTCTCTCCATTTTCGACCGGCCAAAAACCTCCCAAATTCGAGCGCCCACTTTCTCGATTTTCTACGTGCACCTGACAATAAATCACTTGTTTAAGCTCGTTCAGAGGGCAAATCGAGCTATGTTTTTGCCCACTCGATTGCCATATCGAGAGCTACATGGATCTAAGGGCTGTTTGTCCAGAAAGTTGATAGATTTTTGTGGGTTTGAGTTGAACAGAGACTGGTCTGTGAAGACCTGTCATCCGTTGTTGTTTTATGTCATTTTTGAAGTAAGCCACGCATAACTGTCGCCGCTGCCATCGTAACCATGTCTTCTGTTTCACTATCTAGTGAGTTTTCTCCCTAATCTCTCAATTAGTAGGCTAAACTTAATTATGATTGAATTAGATTAGACTAAGTATATTTAGTGCTAATTAGGTAAGGATTAGTTGATAAGCTATTAAAGTTTGGCAATACGTTATCAAGGTATGCGATAAGCTATTAGGTTTTATGTGATGAAGCTATCGTGATTTGAATAAAAGGCTATCATGATTTAGATGATAAGCTATCATGGTTTAAATGATAGGCTATCACGGTTTAGGTAATAAGCTATCGTGATTTGAACGATAGGCTATCATGATTTGGGTGACAAGCTAGTGTGGTTTGAACAATAGGCTATCAATGTTTGGACGATCAACTATCGTGGTTTGAAGTGATAAGTAATCATGCTAGCTATCATGATTTGGGTGACAAACTAGTGTGGTTTGAACAATAGGCTATCAATGTTTGAACGATAAACTATCGTGATTTGAAGTGATAAGTTATCATTATATTGGTGATAAGCCATCGCCAAGCTATCGGTTTATTATATAATTAATATTTTCTTATTAAATAATTGCATTTTTGAAAATTAAATGTTAATCTTTTATTAATATTTTCAGGTAGTCCTAATATTAATTGGTGTTAGTTTATACTTAAATTTATAACGTTGATACTGAGAATTGTAGTATTAATTGAATTGCATAGCTAAGTAAATTGGATGACTATTTTCAATAAATGAATTGCCCTCGATCGATTGTAATTGATGGAAAGGATAACTGCCCAAATAAGCTAGAAGGACCCCCTAGGAAGACAGGCGTGCCCTCGATCAGTTGTAAATAATCGAATAGATAAATAACTAGTTAAGCCAGAAGACCCCGTATGGTAACATGCATACCCTCGATCGACCGTAATTGATTGAATGAATGCCTGGTGGAGTCGAAATACCCTCATGTGAGTACGGGAGTGCCCACGATCGACCGTAATTGATTGAATTAATGCCTGAGTGGCAGTGATGATTAAAAGACATCTGAGTACATTAAGTATAAGGATGCTGATGGGTCTTCAATCGTGTTATGTACATTTTGCGTATCATAGTTTAAGACATGTCGGCCGTGTGCCGAGGTAATGATTGGTTGCGTATATTTGTGTGATGGCATACTTGTGAATATCATACTATACTACATGTATTAGATGCATCTGAGCTGAGTTGACCTCTTAATTGAGGTTTAAATTATTAACTCGCTGAGATTTATCTCATTCGTTATTATTAATTATTTTTATGACTTAAAGCAAGTGGAGGATCTAGCCTCTAATCTGGACGAAGGTCCTAAGACCCCTACCGACTATTGGTGCTGAGTGGAGGACGTGGACGTGAATCTTTTTGAAGTAGTTTTTGGGAGTAGCATTAACCGCACCCTGACTCAGTATATTTTTGTTAGTTATAGAAAGTAGCTCTGAGGTAGGGATTGTAGATACAAACTTCTTATGGTTAACAGTAAGTAAATAAATAAAATAAACATTTGATATTTATTAGTTGTTGGTTTCTTTCTAACTATCATTGTTTGTTATTGTACTTGTCTAGGAATGTAAATTATTTCTGCATGCGCTTAATCAAAAGATTAAAATGAAGAATAGAGCAAGGAATGAGTAAGTCATGAGGTAGTGTTCTGGGGTGCTGCATATTATTTTAGGAAGAATCAAGAGCTAAAATCACAAAATATAGGTTTGGCCAGTTAAGGTGGGCCATTTCCCCCTTTTTTTTTTTGTGATTTTTAGAAATTTTTGGGATTTTCGAGACAATTGGCCCATAATGGGCTAAATCTCAATTTTAGAAAGATTGAAAGGACAAAATCATCAAATATAGGATTTATCGGTTAAAATGACCCATTTCCTAACTTTTGAGGCTTTTTTGAATTTTTAAAAAATTTTAGATTTTTTTTTCCAATTTTTTTAATATTTTTTTTATTTTAAAACATTTCCCGATTTTTTATTTTTTAAAAATTTTAAATATTTTTTGGAGCGGGTCGGGTTGACCCGGCATGAGCCTCATGGGTGCCCAGCCTAGACCATGCGGGTCCTTGGTCGGCCTAGTCCAACAAGACGCCGCATTGATTTTTCTGATTTTTTTGAATTTTCTCTGATTTTTCTATTTTTTAATTTTATTTTCAATTCTATGGCCTGGATTGATCCGCATCGCTAGCCCACGACTCTCCAATCTATAGCTAAGACCAACGGCCACGATCAGGCAATGTGACTAATCCACGACCATCTAATCTAGCTAATTTTCTGAAAAAGATTTTAAAATTTCCAAAAAAAATGAATAGACGATTAAGATGGTGACGTGTAGCCAAACCTAGGCCATACGATCAAAAAATATTTTTTAAATTCTCAAAATTCAGAATATTTTTCAAAAATCATTTTTATTTCTAGAAACTCCATATCTTGATACGTGGTCCACTGTCAGATCTTAATTTTTTTTATTTTTATTTGCCAGAAAAGTTAAAACTGTCTGCTGACTTGGACACCACATGGCACCACGTTGTCACCACATCGGCCGTTGATCGGTCAACATTCATTGACCAACGGCCATGATCGGGTGACATGAATCCACGGCCGTTTGATCTGGCTGTTTTTTTAATTTTTCAAAAATGAATTTTGAATTTCTAAAAAATATTTTTAAAATTTCAAAAATTGAATAGGCGGTCAGGATGCTAACGCATGGCCAAACTTGAACGACACGATCAAAAAATATTTTTTAATTTTCAAAATTCAGAATATTTTTGAAAAATCATTTTTATTTCTAAAAATTCCAGATCTTCACACGTGGCATGAAGACCACCATCAAATCTTAATTTAATTTTCAAAAAAGTTAAAACCGTCAATTGATGTGGATGCATGTGGCATTCCATGTAGTGCCACGTCATCACCATGTCGATCGTTTAACTGGTCAACAATCTCAAGGAAGAAGATGATTGATTGATAGTCGTCATCTTCCTGAGGCTGATCAAACGGTGGATCCCCCACCGATTAGCGTCATTCCAATGGTGTTGGAAATCTCTTGACGCCCACTACAACATATTTAAATTTTAGCAGCATTCGATTGTGGGATCACCATGGACGAAGCTCAAAAGCTCTCGATCATGGCAGATCCCTGCGAGCTCCATACATAGAATCAAGCTACGTAATACACATAGCTAGCTTCTAGGAGCTTCTGAGGACTTATCTACAAGTCGGATTGGCTCGGGGAGGTCTGTAGAGCTGGCGAGAGGAAGTTGCATGTTTGACTACCGAGGGAGGAAGGAGGCTTGTTCGTGGCATTTTTATGACATCTTACACTCGTCTTGCCAACTATCAATTTTAGTAGAAAACTAATTAAAATAATGTGCATATGGATAATAGAATACAACACTTTATTTATTAACGGTCGATAAATTTCGGGTTTGTTTTACTTACAATTGGGAGACTCGTCGAGTGGCATCAAAAGTAGCCTGTTGCCCTACCCATTATATAAAAAGACAAGGATAATAGTCCCCAACAAACACTCCCACATCACAACTCGTCAATCTACCGATGCCAAATACCGACCTATGTCGTGCAGCATCCCCCAACTACTCTACTAGAACTACTTGGCCCATCTAATGTACATAATCAAAAGGTAAGGGGCTTACAAACCCCAAGTCGTCCTCCAGCACGCCATAAATGGCTACAAAATGGTGTAGGATCACTCGTACGTCCATACCTCCATCAATCTACAACTGGCATGTGACTTGCACATACTCCAAGTCTGGCTTCTCAAGAATAAAATACGATGACATTTCTCAAGTCAAGTAGATTGATACACCATGTGAGATAGTCGGGGGACTAGCCATGCTTACTTGCCTAAAAAGAATCAACAATAAACATGAGAAATAATCTTAGTAAGCTCAACTCTAAACCACTGACTAACCTAATCAACAATAGGCCAAAATTTACAAGCCCTAAGATATTACAAGTTAAGCTTGTAAGTATCACGTCTAAATTCCCATTGGAAACCTAATGTCTAAATGATATTTATGCTGCTTACTCGTAGAATCAAATAAGTAAATGACCATGATGCGGACTTGAAACAAAATGTCATTAAGGGCCAATGGTTCGAACATGCAATTTAAACGAATGTATTCATATGCGTGTAGATAAAACAGAGTCGCCTTATATCACTCTAGAGGCTGGTCCAGTCACACAACAGAGCCACCTAGTCACACAATAAGATATTCCCATATCTCCATGGGGCATATGGGCACCAAACATATAGTTCAAATAAATTCTCAACATAAACTATCTCCACGCCATGTAATTATCACCATCCTTTAGTACATTAGTTGTTCGGCCTATATACCCGATATGACTTATGAACACAAATATCGACAGTGGGGTAAACTACATGCACGAAATGTCCATTTGTGATGTCCCTATTTCTACCTTGGCTTGCTTTCTAGTTATTTCCACACACGGGAGAAAAATATTTTTCTCAAACATGAAACGTATTCAGATTGGCTATCGATGATCTAATCGTGACTTTCTAATATCATGGGGTTGATCTATTGTCTAAATTGTCCAACACATGAAGCAAGAACACTGACAAGCACTACTGCCCACAATCGATAGCTTTCTCCACAAGGTTCTCATGTCATTGGAAGTCTGCTTGATCCTACTCAACCCCCACGATAGCCTTAACCCAAGAAGCTAGAGTGAACACACTTTTTCTTTCCCCCAAGCCGTGCCTCCCACTCCCAAGGGGCTATTGGAAGGTTAACTCTACTCTAAAGTCTCAAAGAACAAGCCATGACAGCAATAATAGGAGAAAACTCCCCCTCTTTCTCCTCTCCGACGGTCATCATCACAAATCCCTCTGTCTCCAAATTTTGCGCACAATCCAGTACCCCTCCGAATCCTCCACTTGCCTCGCACAACCATCTTTCTACGAGAATAAGAATTATAACCCAAGTTCGACGCTACTGACTTGCATTCCCTATTGTCGCAGATTATCTTCTCAAGTCCTTATATTTCCCAAGTTTACGTCTCAAACCAACACCCCTGAATCCCCCATTTAACTCATATGACTTTCTTTTCTACAAGAACCAGATTACAACTAGGCTTGGCACTGTTGACTTGCACCTCTTCAATCTAAGCTCGAGAACTTTGGTCTCACATTGCATGAGCTATTGGAAGAATTAGAGGAGAGCTTACTTGATGTTGCCGGTATATTCTGTGCCCTTAAAACTGCTCGCACGAAGTCGAAGTGGGTTGATGTTCTTGCTGGATGGAGAAAGAAGTTAGCGTTGGCCAAGGGAGAGGCGTTCAGCAGGAGGTGAAAAATGAGGAAGAAAAGAGCGAAGGAAAAAAAGAGTGTAGGGGCTGTGGGGTGATGGGCTGGTGCTGGCCTCCTCTTGGGCCTCCTCTCTCTTAATCGAAAATAGGGTAAGCTTGGTCTAACAGCTTAGAGAGGTCGAATGGGCCTCCCCTTCGGTTTGGCCGCTGATGGAGTAGCTCAGCTCGTTTTGGGCTAAGCCTTTTCTGGTCAGCTAGGCCAGTCTATTCATAGGTCCTCCACAATCGGGCCCACTTGGGTCGAGCTCCCATGGGTCTGTAATTGGGCCCAATTGGCAGAGGGCAATTGGTTGAGCACTTGGGCTTGCTGCTTGGGCCAAAATTCCATGAGCTGAATCTCCTTTTGTCGTTCACACAAGGGAAATGGAGTTGGGCCCCATCATGGGCCATAACGATCTATTTCAATTTGGGCCAGGCCTCATTATTGTTAGCGTCGTTTGTCATTCGGCCTGTCACTTTCGATGATTTCCAATCCGAATTATTTACTATTTCACTCCACATAAGTTAGCTTTCTAATCCATTTCGTGTACCTCCTAGTTTTTTAGAACTATTTAAAATATAGCATTACAATTTGCGTTTGAACCAATGTGACTGAAACATAAATGAGCGTAGAGATGACTGGAGATGTAGTTCTATCAATTAAAATGAAGGAAAATGACCGTTTATGCAATTTGCCATTGGAGGAGCTTCGAGAAGATGAAAATGGAGTTTACCTTTAATGAGATCTTCGGAGCAGGTGACTAGGTCTAGTGTGCTCCCGTAATCGAGACAAAGATAATGGGGGTGGTGGCGTCGCTTGACGCTGCCTGGATCAATGAAAAACTCTCCCTGAAGATCACGATTTCTTAGAGTTCCAAAAATGGCCACCACCCCGAAAATGGCTCTCTCTACCCTTTCTTGACCCTCTCTCTTTGTTGTTTTTTCCTCTCACACCTTTTAGAACCCCATTTAACTAAGTTTTATTCTTTGTAGTAGAATTAGATTCCTCTGCGTTCTAACAAAAAATGACGTCCACGAGTAACGTTCACGAGCGAGCCCCCCCATGCCAACTTGCACACTCTTCACGTGCCCGGCCACGTGCCATTTGGTACGTCAGCAGTGGCCCAAGTGGTTGCTCTAGCGGGTTTTCGAACGAGGACAATCGGCTACCAAAAATTTGGTCCAAAACTCCAATCTCCTCTACACGTGTTTTGTGATTGTGGGAAGAAGCTTGAACAGTGTTGGGTCGTTGGGTCAAACTCGCCTGACTCGACAGGCCCGAATGAATAGAAAAGGCTCAAATTAAATTAGTAATTTGAGTTTTTTTAAATAAAATTGAGCCTAAAATTGGCTTTCTCAACATGGATTACATCTTAAAAATGTGTTTTTTTTTGTGAAAAATGCACTTGGAATTGCACAAAAACCCCAAAATCTTGGGTTTTACCCCGAATAAAAATTTTGAGCAATTGAGGACCTTAATGACCAAATCAGGCCAAACCAACCCTATCAATGGATTTGGAAGGATGAAAACTATAAGATAGAGGTTTTGGATTTTCATGGGCATCCCTTGAAAACGTTTAATTTCAATTATGGTGATTTGTGGATTTATTTAAAAAAATAAAACTTCAATTAGGCACCCCCTCTTGCCAAAATCAAGCAATTTTGTGCACAATTGGGCCAAGATGCAAATCGAGTTATTAGAGGACAATGTCACAACTCATAAAAAGTAAAAAGTAAAAATAAAATGACTCATATTGTATGTTTTAAGCCCAATTCGGAATTACTTTTGTGAAGGAACACATAATTTCCAATTGGATTTTTCAAGTTTAAATGGGGCAACATGAAAAGGGATTTAAAATAAAAATATTATATATTTTTTCATATTTTTGCGGCCACATAATCCTGTTTTTAATGAATTTATGTTTATTTTCTTAATATATGAAAAATATAAAAAAATACGAAAAACATCAAAAATTATTTTTTATTCAAAATTAGTTCCTTAGGTTTGGCCAAAGATTTCAAAGTTGATTTTGCAATTTTATGAATTCTCATGGGTTTTTCATTAATTTTCTAAAGAAAAAGATTATTAAAATTCAAGTGTCAATTCCTACTCATCGCCATGAGCGACTTTGGTGATAGTGCGACGACCTCTACCTGAATCTGTCGTCGTATCTGTACCATATGTGAATGAATTCACCAAGGAAATAGCACATACATACCACAAAAACCAAAGCGAAATCAAATTGAGATTAAAAAGAAAAGAATACAAAAAAGGAAAGAGAAATCATGGGGTACTTTCAGTTTCTACAAGCATCAATTGGGGTGAAACTTTTGCTTGCCTGGTGTTCCTGGTAAATTTCTCTTCTTCTTGGCTCCAGCGTGGTTTATTAGGGTTAGGGTTTGGGTTGTGAGCTTTATCGAGAACACCTTGATAGGCAAAAGGGATCACCAGACATCATCTGCATATTTCTAATAAAATTTTTTTTGAATAAAAAACATTTTAAACAAATTAATTTTTTTTAAAAATAGTTTAAAAAATTAAACAATTTCATTAGATTTTTATTGCATGAAAGTGTTTTAGTAATATCATTTTTTATTCTATTTACTAACTTTTTTTATTGTTTAATTTTCTTTTTCTATTTGATGTGAATTTTTATCTAGTAATTTATACATGTGAAGAGCTTAAAATAGGTTAAATGAGTTATATAAGTTTTCTTAAAATATTAGTGTGTTTTAGTAATATAGGTCAAAACGAGGTAAGTCAGGTATGAGTCATCAAATATGAGTCAAAAAAGGTTAGATGAGTCAATATGGGTCGAACCATATTCGACCCAACCCACCAATTTGACACATTTATTCCACAATAGACTTGTCAAAATGAGTATAAAAACTATTTAATAACCCATAAGCATTTAAATGGGTCATAAATAAGTCATAACAAACTTAGCAGGTTAGCGCAATGGGTCTTCAAAATAAAGAGGTTAAAATAAGTAGGTTATAAATGGGTCTATTGTGAACCTATTTGCTGCCTACTTAGGATAACCCACTTAACAGGTTTCTACCATTTCTTTTACTTTTTTATCTTTTTAATTTTTTTTGTTTCCTACGAAGCTGGCGAGGGTGTCGGCCAACCCTCGCTGCAGTCGACCTTGTTGGCAATCGGGGCCTCTCGGACTCCGGCGATGCTCGACCTCCGACACCACACCAATGTTGGTCATCTGCTTGCATCTCCTCTCTTCAACCATCATTAAAAGCTGTCTCAATTTATGGGTCCCTGTAACTCTTCCTCGATTTATGGTGAGCTCATGGTAGTTTTTACGTTTTTTTTTCAGCCGCATCACCATCACCGTCATCCCTTCCTCCAGGACCGCCTTGTACGACCCCGCTCCCCTTCCCTAACACCTTTGCCGACGCTCTCAGCGGGTCCTCCAAGTCGAACCAAAAAGCCTTCGAGCCTACGAATTCCCCGTTCGCGCATCAAATTCGTGTGTCAAATCCATATTGATGCATAACATCTTTTTTTTTTTGTAATTATCAATCATGTAGATAAAGATATAAACAAATCAATGGGCTTGTACATCCCACAAACACGAGCTTGGTCTTCTCTGCAGCTTCTGTGGACCCTCTCATAAAGTCCTCCTTTGAGGAGGATGCCCCTACCTATGTTGCTGCAAAACTGTGTGCCCCCACAGCTGCTGTTGGCGGCTATGGAGGCTTCACCAGCTGCCTCCTCCATCTTCTGTGGAAAAACAAGAGGAGGAGTAGGAGAATGAAGAGGAGCACGAACAGTGAGCATCTGACCGTGAAGGCAATGATTGCTGTTCTGGAGAGTCTATTGCACTTCTTCCCCGGCGATGGAGGGGTCGTCGGCCAACCTTTGCCAGTCTTAGACGAAAATAAAGAAAAAAAATTAAAATAAAGAAATAAAAATTTTAAAAGAAATAAAAATATAAAAATATAAAGTACAATAAAAATTGTCCATAATGATTTAGTAATATATATTTTTTACAAGCATATAAAAATAAGTTTTCTTAGATTTGATTAAATCTAGAAGTGTTTTAGTAAGATAGGTCGGGTTGGGTATGGGTTAGGTGTGAGCTTGGTCTAGTATGGGTCAAGAAATTTATACTGTGCATAAATGGGTTGTAAATAGGTTATTGAATCAATTTGGATTGGACTATTTATAACCTGATCCAAATCCAACTTGATCCACCCTTTTGATGTTAGGAGTATGTCTTAAAGTAACCATGTGATGGTCACATGTATAGCCTAAATATTGTACTGTTGATATTTTATTAATGGCAAGACACATGTTTATTCATCTTGTCCCTTTATTTTAGATGAATAAAGTCCACTAGATCAGTCGAAACTGATACCCATTCTTGAGGCGTCGAGAATATGTGTGACGGGTCATCAGTTGGTCTCTGATCTTGAAATTGGTTCCTGGTCGAAAGATCGTGGATTGGGTGTCCACGAACCCATTGAGACTAGTGTGTTCGCAGCCTCACTATCGAGCATTGGATGTCCAATAGGGATAACGAGTCACAAGTCATCGAACGTTAGACGTCTAAGCTGGAACACCGGTGTTTATATCGAAATGAGTTCAATCAAATCCACTGAACGTGACAAAAGAGCGATTGATTAACATGGAGGCTTTGTGCTCGGTCAATGTCTCAATCGCTCTTGACTTTGGTATGTTAATGGTCCTCAAACCTGAGCCACAATGCTTGGCTAATCATTGGATGGATGTAGCTCACAGGTACGATATTGGCCAATCAATGATCTGCCTCTATGCATGATGGTCACAGTCCTCCATATACGAAGTCATAGGTGTGGGCAATAATTGGGATCTATCTCCTCATTAGATGAGGTTGATGTCCTATGCGATCTATGCGTGACGGTGCATTAGAAAGTCCTTAGCCAAGGCAGAAGTCGAGAGGAGTCTCGCTGAATACATGTCAGATATATTTATGCATATGATCAAATCTGTGGGTTTGACTCAGATATCCATGGCCCTCATTCGATCATGATATGGTAAGACAGAAGGACTGAATAACATCGAACCAAGGCCAACAGGTTCACTTTGTCCTCGTACTTTATTCTGAATGGGTAACCGTGATATGTTGCTAGACGTTACTCATGGTTTGTGGGATCTAAGGATTGATTTGGGACGATCAATTCCTTGAGAAATTTCACTGCCAGTTCAGGGGTGAACCTAGGGATGTCACATGCATTAACCGACATCTAGCGACATCCATAACGAAGACGGAATCGCGAGAATGCGATAAGACTATTTGGATAGTCAAAAGGAGCTGAAATGGATTGGATTTGTTTCCTCCTTCTAAAGCTCACTAAAGGACGAAATAGATGACACGGGCATGACATCAGGATGATGTCATGGATGATGTAATGGTTACATCATTCCTACATCATCGTTGGATAATGATTGTTATCCAAAAGAGAGGATAAGAAAGGTTATCCTCTAGAAAATATCAAAAGTAGGATAGGATTTTTTATCCGTTTGACAGAGACGTTTGGTACGTCACTCGACGTGATTTGATCATGAAACTTGAGGGATTTGAAATCTAGAATGTCTAGAGCCCGTGGATAAGGATCGCCACCGAAAACGATACCATTTGGGCCGCCCAAAATTGGCCAACGGGCTAGTCAAAGGCGGCAAAATTGCGCCTTTGACCACCGCCCAATGGGCGAGGCCCACGTGGCTGGTCAAAGGCGATTTGACCGCCTTTGAGCAGCGTCCAGCTGGCCACGTGGGCCAGCTGGCATCCCATGTGGCGGTCCCCTATTGGCCGCCACGTGAGGCGGTTCCTAGAGGGTCGGTATAAATCGCCCCTCTCTCTTATTCTCTCCCTCTCTCAACCTCTATAAATGGGGGTAAGGGGCCAAAGTTCAAGAGGTTAGAAACGTGTAAGAGTCACACATATACGTGCCAAAATTCTTGAGAAAGTGAGGTCCAGAATCGACCAATTCGAATACATAAAGTTTGTGTTTCCATTGATTGAAAACGATTGGTTCGGATTAAGACACCGCGAAGATTACTAGCATAATCCGATGGCCGTTTCTCCGAATCTCCGTCTTCAAAGTCGCACGAGTGTTGGGGCGTGTCTGAACTAGAGGTTTGATACCTCTTGGGCTCGAGGACAAACAAGCACAGCCGCATCCAATCTCTGTTACCCAGGTACGTTTCTAAACTAGCTTTGGAAAGTTCCAATTTTCGATTAAAGTATATGAGAATTTCTAAGATGATCTCAGGCGCCGTTTAAATTTATTTTCTTCTGCTGCGTGTATGACATGTTTTTATGTATATGACGAGCGCTCGGGACCGCTAGAAACCCAACATTCAATATGTTTAGTCCATAGCGACTTGAACAATCTTCCCAAGCCCACTTGACAAGGGGCATTTTTGTCATTGGCTATTTTTTGCGGTGAACCTAGGTTTGCGTTCTTTGGCAAATGGTTTTGAAAAGCCCAAGATTTGTGGGCGCAAATGGAGGGGGGAATCCTGACTAGATTGAAAGACAATTCACTTTCTGAGATCTTTGATTCTATACCCTGCATTTCTCCACTTGATCTAGAAAAGAATTCCTTTTGAAAGTATCAATAACCCAAATTAAATCAACTTCGATTGTCATCATCTATCCGATTTCATGTCCACATTTTTCGTCAATTTGTGTCTTTGAATCGTGTCGATGTTAGATCGGGTTCGACCCAATTCGCGATCCGCGGCCCCGATCTGACCCCCAATATGTCACCAACTCAGTACCCGCGAGACCTGTTGCACCTAAGAATGTAGCTAACTTGAGGTGAATGTAGCAAGACATTAAGGGTCTTTATGGTAGTTACTCCCCAGGTCCAAAGGTGAATTTATGTAAGAGGAGCCATGGGAGAGGCACCAAAGAGGAAGGCAATGCCTTTTTGTGCGGTGACAGCTATGGGGGATTAGTAATAATTGACATTGCTGCTTGGTGATGATAACAACTGTGTGTGCATGCAATGCAATGTAATTTTCGAATATTCATGTTTAAAAAAAAATAGGGACATAACTATTCTCCAACCCCCTATTGTTTATTTAGACTGTTAAATTTTTTTATTTAACTTTTTTTTCCAAAAGAGTTTTTACAAGGATTCTTTCCTGGGACCATCGGAGAGTTTGTCCCGTGTCCGTTGAGATTTGCTCCTCCCGAAAGTTGTCCATATCTCCTTCTTGCCTCTGAAAAATGCTTTTGCTTTTTTTCTTCTTTTTCCCTCACGCGTGATATTTACAAAAAT
This sequence comes from Psidium guajava, assembly GCA_016432845.1. NCBI lineage: Eukaryota > Viridiplantae > Streptophyta > Magnoliopsida > Myrtales > Myrtaceae > Psidium > Psidium guajava. Next base: position 18,138,514 of record CM028225.1, read on the forward strand.
GTTTTCATACCTATTTAAGGAAAATTAGAAAAAAAAAAAAGAATCCACGTGTAGCATATGGCCGGCAAATTGCCCTCTTCTAGACAATTTGCAATTTCTCAAAAAATCTAAAAAATATGGGTTGAACTCACTTTTCCTGGTTGAACACGAAATTAAAGCTGGCCTATGCAAGTGCGTATGTTGTAAGGGGCAGATTGTGTTTCCCTTGGAGAAGGTCCTTAATTGACTGAAAATTTCACGATAAAAAGATTATTTTTTTCTGTGAAAATCATTATTAAGAAAAACGGTTGGTTTTGAGTGTTTGGTGGTTTATGGATATAGTGATTTTCACCCTATCTAAATTTGTTATTTTCAATACGTGGATAACATTTTTTGTAGATTAATTAGTTTTGCTATCATTCAAATGCCAAAAAGTTGAAAGATAATTTTTTCAAAAATAATTTTTCTTCAGACAAATGGGCCCTAATTTAAGTCCAGATGATCTATGTACTTGTAATCCACCAATCCAAAAACCACTTGAGAGAAAATTTCTCTCCAATTAGGGACAATAAAGAAAGCCTGTATTTTTCGATCCGATTTATCACACACACATTATGTATGTATGTCTTTTCATTGGGTAAGAATTGAAATCGTGATGTCTAGACGGCCACCTAGACATGGTCACAGCTCATGAATCGGCAGTTCCAATTTCAAATTTTTTGGAACCAAAGGTTTCGGGCCGATTCCTATCTGGTTCGCTGGTTCCGAACCGACAAACCACCAATTATTCCAAATCGATTTTGATTTTTTTAATATTTTTGAGTTTAAAAATTAAATTGTGATGAATTTGTAATAAAATTATAATCAAATTATTAAATAATAAATTATGAAATTATAATTATCAAATAAATGTAGGGGAAACAAAAAGGAGGGAGAGAAGGCTTGAACTTAATGATTTATCATTAAGCGCCTACATATCTTCTTGGGGATAGAAGAATCAAAGTCCATGTAGTTCTCTTACCTTTGATAACCCCATATTTACCTCGTCCTCAATCATCGCTACCCGTTCTTGTACCGGTTGTGGTATCTCCGTCATCAAAGAATTCCATTTCAATATTGCGATCTATCTCTTATTATCTATATTGTGCTTTTGTCCAATCATCAATGCAAGCTTGACACTTCACCGATTCGGGATGTAATCTTGAACGTCGTTCATCTAAAATATTGCCTCCAGCGCTAAATGTTTGCTCTACCGCAACTGTTGAACATGGGATTGCTAAAATTTATTTTGCAATCAGAGCAAGAATTGGATATTAGACAGAACGTCTCTTCCACCAATCTAATATTGTGAAATTTCTGCTGCCTTGAGGTTCATTAAACTAAAAAAAAAAAAAAGTTAGATAGCTCTCTATTTCAGAATTACTTCCTACTATTTCCTTTTTCTCTTTTTGCCTATGCATCATAAGTTGATATCCTCTATTAATTTTATCTATGTTCTCATATTGTAAGTTACTAGCTTGAGAAGAGTCACATCCACTATCACATATATTATATATTTTATCAAATTCATTATATAATTCTATTATAACATTTTTAACATTTGTTTGTATACTTCTAATATTTATCGTATTAATTAAATGTAAACATTCATAATACGTATTAAAATAATCACATAAACCATCTAATTTACAATGTCGATAAAAAACAAAAGCAACTAAATAAATTATAGGAATTTCCTTATAATAATCTAGCCATTTATCTCGCATTATATTAATAGTATCGCCTAATTTCTCATCATTTTCATTTTCTTCAAAAAATTCAACAATATTAATACATTCTATTAAAAATAAATGCGTAGTAGGATAATAAACACCGGACAAAGTATAAGTTGCATCATTAAAAAAATTTAAAATATCTAAAATTTTTTTTGCAACTATCCCATATTTGTGGATATAAATTAATGTCGGCTATATTATTTGAAATAAATGCACACAATAAATCTTTATATGCAAAAGATTCATTAAGCAACTCATAAGTAGAATTCTAACGATTTGGGACATCTTTTGGAAATCTTTTTGGTCTTTTTCCATTTACTTTACAAAATTTTGACCATTCTTTCATTACTTGGGGATGTTTTCATAAATATTCAATTGCTATTTTTATAGGATTGAGAAAAAATTGAAGAGTTTTAAAACCATTTTGCACACACAAAATTTAAAACATGACAAGCACATCTAGCATAAAAAAAAAAATTCACTAAAAATGGGTTTACAAATCTTTTCTAATTCAATAATTGAAGCGGTATTTGCCGCGGCATTATCAAAATCAATTAAAAAATTTTATTTAATAATGATATTCTTCTAAAATTTTCCTAATTAATCTATAAATATTATTTGCCATATACCTATCATCAAAAATTCTAAATGCAATAACTCTTTTTGGAAAATTTTCAACTTTTGTGAAGTGCGCCAATATATTGGATCCACCCTTTATTGTTAACGCTTCTTCGGTATAGGTAGGAGGATGAAGATTTTCTTGCGTGTGGACTTACTCCATATTAGGAAAAATATTGATTTCATCATCTACATCAACTCCTCAATCTGCATAATCCTCAAGATTAGGATACTCAAATTCTCTCATCTTGCTCTTACCTTTATCACTCGCTCTACTTCCACTTGCCATTTTTTAGATATATAAAAAATATATATTGTATAATGTAAAAAATATAGTTATAAGGTATAAAAAAAGAATTTCAAATAGAAAATTACTAAAGAAGATAATAAATAAAGAAAATAAAAAATTAAAGAACTAATAACGTAATTGGGACTTGAGACTTAGAGAGAATTTGAGAGCTTAAAAGAGTTTGAGAGAATCGAGAGGATTTGAGTGGAAAAAAAAAATGAAAAATGAAATAGGTTTTTATAAGGTTTTTATCATATAATTTTTAATTTTTTAAATTTTAAATTTTTTATAATTGGCTCCAATGGCTCTTGCTCCCAACCGTAGGGCCGGTTCGAACCGGCGATTTAGGGCCGGTTCTGGTTTTGAACTGCCGAATCGGTCAATGGGTAGGTTTCGAGTTTGACCAGATCGGTTCCGAGCCTAAATCGGCCCGTGGCCATGTCTAGGGCCACCAACGAAAGAAAATATCTGCCCCATTAGACTGATTAACCCTTTGCGGGACTGGCAATCCATTTTCGTCTGCTGAAGCGAAACATCTTTCTCGTTAATGACGTAGGCCCACTCGTATCTCCCTCCTAGTGTGTCTCGTGATCTTTCAACAACCCCTATTATTAAAATCAATTTGGATGGGATGCGCGGCATGCGCCTATTGGAGCAAATCGGTCATTGCATAAATTTGGTTCTGAGGGTCAATTCTTCATTTTTGTTTTGTTTTTGTTTTTTTGGTCTAATTCTTCGTCTTTTGTTTACATGCTAGAGAATCGTACACACTGGACAGTGAAAGGGGTGGGGATCCGTGCCCAAGATGATTAAATGAAAATGAAAAGGATTGAAGCTTTCTTAGAAGAAGTCTTCAACAATGAACCTTTTTTCTGGTAAATTTATGGATCAAGCCGATAGCAAACGATTTCATATTTGAACCGCTCATCTGGATTTTAATGTGTATTTTATCTAATCTGCGCTTGAGATTTGTTATAGCCCCGAGCAGGCTTACTTATGAAAAGAAGATATAGTTTGTGATGTAACATAAACTTTAGATCCAATCCCAATTATACATCGAACAAAAGAAAATTCATCAGCTTTCACTTTAGTCCAAAATCTGCTCTGCGTCCCAAGAATTGCCACTTTTTTTTCAAAATTATCAACAACCATTTTTCCATGCGAATGTGAGGATGTTGGTAAAAACACAAATCCTGCTAACAAACTTTTGACTGGCCCGATGTTGATAATTATGAAGAAACTAGTGGTGATTTTCGGACAATGGAGCAAATTTGAGGCTAGAATAATAGCATATGATTTTTATTTAAGAAAATTCAGGAAAGAATTAATATCGGCCCTAAAATTGAGGATTTTCACGGAATTAAGCTCAATATTTTATATTATATACGCCAATGTTAGTCTTGAAATGAAAATATTTGTGAGTTGTGGAGGATTAAAATTGAAAAGGGAAAATCACCCATACATATGGCCCATTCCGCAAGGACCCCCGGTTTTTGCTCCGAGTCTCTCGGCCCATATCGGTCTGGATGGGCCCAATGCACCTCCCGGCTTATAATTAGGTCTATCTCATATCGATCATTTTATCGAGTGAACAAATCTTTGACGAAAATTTTGGTGTGTTCGGTCCATAGCTCCGAGTAAGGTCGCTGTTCAAGTATCATTGTCAGTTGAAAATAAACTAATCAAGTGATTTTTTATATGGTATTCATTGGGATCAAATGAATGAATGCATTGATATTAGCCCTGCCGTTCGGGTTGGGTTTGGAATGATGTTGTATTCCGGTGTGTCCGGTCAAACCTTTGTCCCTTTAAGGCATCATACGAATCAAGATTCTCACCTAGCCAGCAGATGTTTCCTTTCCCTTTTTTTTTTTTGTTTTTTTTTCTTTAATCTTTCTTCTGTAATTTTGTCGAGTCGGAAAAAATTATAGAACTTGGGCGGAGATGAGATTTGACTTCCGATCCTTCGTTAGTCAATCCTTAGTTACCCCCTCCCTATTAAATTCACTCAAGGTACTTCTTTGTATTTGTAAACTTATCCAAAAGAGGCACTGCTTTAATCTAAGACCAAAAGATGGCAAATAAAACCTAACCATTTAGCGGATTTTTTTGCCCGAAGAATCTCATCTTAATCAATAAACGGTCAAAATGATGAAATCTCACTTAGGGACAAATTTTTGAATTGCAAAAAGTAACGTATGCGAAACGGATTGAAACGCATGGAAGGGGCAAGCGCTAGCATCTCCATTATGTTCCATTTGCAACGAATACTTAAGCTTAACAACAATGGGGGGTTAGTTAGAAAATTGTTCAAAAAATTTTTCTTAATGAGATTTTGTACTCTAGACCAATTATTTATGTAAGATGGGATTCTTCGGAAAAAGAAATCGCCTAAACGGTTAGGTCTAATTTTGCCATCTCTGGATCTTAAATTAATGCATTGCCTATTTGTCGATATGTTTACAAATGCAAAGAAGTACCTCGATTTTTTACCTCCTTTTTTTTTTCAGGATTTGAGGGTTGTTAATAAAAAGAACTTTTTTGATTCAATAAATGAACATAACATAAGAATAAGATAACAAAAAATTTTAAACCTATTGTATGACGGTCAATTTAGTCATAAACTTCAAGAGATCGTTCATCCCGATATCATGTTCGGGAGAGAGGTGGGAGTTCATTGTCATTCTTTCGTCACTATTCTTTCTCTTGTGTTCTCTCATGAAGGAATGTTAGAAGCCACATAGAAGAAAACCGCGTTTTAAAGACGTGATCCTTATTCACATTCGAAACCGATAACTTCCTTTAGCATTTATCCATGTATATAAAGGGGTATGATAGCCTACATGGGCGGACCACGGTTCTCCCATACATCCATACATCCCAACATTCATGAAAAGAATTGGTCATTCTATTAACATCTTTGTAGGTGTATCTCCTTAAATTTCTTTTTTATATTTATAACATTTGTGTATTTAATTATTTTATATCTATAAAATTTGTGTGTTTTTAATTATTTTATAAATAAAAATAATTAAAAGCACAAATGTTATAAATATAAAAAATTAAAAACGCAAAATTTTTATTTTTTTTATATTTATAACTTATTTATATAACTTTGTAAATATAATTTTATAAATTTTTTCTATATTTATAACATTTTTTTAATTATTTTATATTTATAACATTTATATTTAATAACTTTGCAAATATAATTTTTATTTTAAAGGTTATTTTATAATATCATTATCAATAATTAATTAAAAATTTATTAAGATATATGTAATTAATAAATTTAGCATGTGAATAATTAAGAAAAATATTCATAAAATAAAATTAGGGAGATATATAGTGATGATATATTTCAACGATACATTATAACATTTTCTTTTCTAGTTTATATTTATAACATTTTTGTTTTTAATTATTTTATATTTATAACATATTTATATTTATATAAATTTGTAAATATGATTTTTTAAGCTTATTTTTATAACATAATTGTCAATAATTAATTAAAAAACTTATTAAGATATATGTAATTAATTTATTTAGTATGTAAATAATTAATAAAAAATATTCATAAAATAAAATTGGTAAGATATAAAATTTATGAATATTATAAATATAAAATAATTAAAAAACACAAATTTTATAGATATAGAATAATTGAAAACACAAATGTTATAAATATAAAAAAATAAAATTTAAAAAAATTATATTTACAAATATTATAAATATAAAATAATTAAAAACACTAATGTTATAAATATAAAAAAGAAATTTAAAAAATTATATTTACAAATTTATATAAATAGAAATTTTTATAAATATAAAAAAATTAAAAAAAATAAATGTTATAAATATAAAAAAATTAAACCACAGATTTTATAAATATAAAAAAATGAAACTAAAAAAAAGCCCAGAAATGGGGTACTACTGTGCAGCAGTTTAATTACCACCAGGGCCTCGTGCTGCACTAAGATCGTCGAGCGGGCCCTAATTTGGTAAATGTATTTTTTGGGCCCTAATTTGGTAAATAATTTTTTTTAAACCCCTTTTCAAAAAAAAAGTGCTACATTTTGCATACATGTCGATCAGAGCATTGACAACATATGTAATCCCACCATATCCATGGCTCTCGGTATAAACATGTGCCCGCTTACCCAAATCAAGAGCTCCAAATCTAGCAAATGCAAACAAAACAGTCACAAGAGTGGCGTCAGTTGGGATTGCATTGCCTTCAATCAACACTCTCTCAAGAGTGGCCAAGACTTGCAAGAAATTGCCACTGCGGGCATATCCTCCAATCAAGCCATTCCATGGAAAAATATTCTATTTAGGCATCTCATCAAACATCACTTCACAAGCATCAAGATCCCTATTCTTATAATAAATATTTAACATCGTGTTCCATGACATGACATCCCGGTTGGGCATGGCATCAAAGAGCTTCCATGGAGCCCCCATGTCCCCAATTTCAATATGATCGGAGATTATGGTGTTCCATAACACTATGTCATGTTCAGGAGCCAAGTCAAAGTCCATGCAACGACATTCCTCTCAAGAATCTCACTGAAGGCCTTATAAGCAGGAATAGGTTCTCCCCCACTAGAGTACATTTCAATCAAGGTGGTGCCTACAAAAGGATCATCTTTGAAACCAGACTTGATCACAAAACAATGCACTTCCTGGCCTTCAGTCAAAGCACTGATCTTGCCACAATATTTGAGCACAATAGGGAAAGTGAAGCAATTTGGCATCACGCCCATGCTTCTCATTCCACTGAACAAAAGAACGACCTCCCTATTTAACTCATCTTGCAGACACCCCCTGAACATGGCATTCTAGAGAGAAACACTTGGGTCGAGAATTCGGTCAAGCACGTTATTGGCATGTCCCATTTCCTTGAGCTGACCACAAGCTGTGATGATTTTTGGAGCAACATAATGGTTCCGTTCCGGGCCATGAAAGACTACCTAGGTATGGATTTGATGGAGTTGCTTGTTGGTCCTACATGACTGTAACAGGGTGATGAATTGTTCTTCCAACAGACGGCGAGGGAGCTTTCGAGCAAAATCAGGTATAAGCTTCGCTATTTTTGGCACAATGGACCGTATCTGGTCAAATGAGAAACGAGTCTTGTTGGAGCTTCCTACGCGAATAGATTCAGGATTCCAGAAGTAGCAGCTTCCGATTGATGCGGCAGTATTCAATTCATCGCGAAAATCAACTTCTTCTAGCTGTCCTCATAAATTCCCTGCCTTCTGATGCAACAAGTAAATTCGCTTCCTCCACTGGATAATCCAAAGCAGGAAAATTGCTCGTTGGCCTACATTTTGAGATCAGGAAGAAACTGATTCCGAATCGAAGCCCAAGGCTGAAGGAAAAGGATGACTGCTTTTGTAGCATCGTGGACGGTACTCCATTCCAAGCAAATTGCTTGCTCTCTCAATTCAAAATAAAAGCTTTTTTAGGTTCCCTTTCACGACAAAGGCCTCGCTCGCCTACGGTCACACCTTGCCAGCCTCGCTCAGCTGCGACCAGCTAAAGAAGAAGGGAAAAAATAACATAAGAGAAAAAAATAAAAATTTCAATTTTTTTGGAAAATTAAGAAATAAAAAGAAAATAACAAAATAAGTAGAAGAAGAAGAAGAAGAAGAAGAAGAAGAAGAAGAAGAAGAAGAAGAAGAAGAAGAAGAAGAAGAAGAAGAAGAAGAAGAAAGAAAGAAAGAAAGAAAGAAAGAAAGAAATGTGGAGGAGTTGAGAAAAGAAAGATGATGGAAAATGTTTAATGTTTTTCTCTTCTTAAATGAGCAAACCATTTTCCCCGCTTTTGAAAATACTTTTTCCATAAGATTAAAATTTTTTATTTTCCGTGAAACGAACTTTGAAAAATCCAATTTTTTTTTTTCAGGAAGTTGTTTTTCCACGAAAAAAACATAACGTAAGAAGTGTGAGATTTTTTTCTTTACAATTTTTTTTGTGTCTAAATGAAAATATCATTCATTAAAATCATTTTTCAAAGAAAATAATTAATTTTAATTTATCTGGTGATTAAGAGAAACTGATTTCATTTTTGCCAAAAGGTTTTTGCCAAAAGGGAAACATGATTTTTCCAATCTAAACTTGTTTTTAGTTTATGGAAGACTTTTCTATGGATTCATTAGCTTTCCATTATCCAAGCATTGGAAAGAGTGGATAATTTACCTATTGGATTTGATCCCTTTGTCGTCCAAGTAGCCGAGGAGGCTGCAAAGTAGTGGAGGAAGCACGGCCGAAGGTCGAGGAAAGAGAGATTAGCTTGGTGCCTCTCGTGAGTCCAGGTTTAGGCACGTCTTCCAACAAAGAGCTCTATCTCCATATATGGAGGACCCCATTGCTAGTTCATCCCTAGGCCTACAACCATGATAACTACAGTCCCTCCAAGGTCAAGAAAGACGGAGCTAGCCAGATCTAACCGAACCGTCTTCCCAATTATGGACTAGCGACTTCATCATCCATATCTAGTTGGATCCGTCTTCCCGCCGTTGCCATGATTCCTTCCTGATTTGATTTGCAACAACGAACGGAGGGAGGAGGAATTGAGAGAAAAATATTTCATGTTTATTTTAGATACTTAATTCTAAGTTAATATTGTCGCGACTGGAAAAAAATTTTCATCCGTAGAAAATTCCCAAGTTAACGGATTATCAGGTTAATTGGCTTAACTAACCTCATACGGACCCTCCCAAGTCCTACCGATTCGCAACTTTAGTTTTTATTTAAATGATTTCAGAATTTTGGGGTCGTCACTAATCATTTTTGGTAGGTCAATTAGAAACCTAAGTAAATTAGCGGAAGAACTAAATTACTTTTACGAACCAGAGATTATGAGTTCAGGGAGTTGGTTACACTAGTGTCACGACCCGAAAAAATTATTAAATTCAAAATCGGGTGAACTGATTATCAGGTTAATTGACTAACCTAATTCGGACCCTCCCAAGTCCTACCGAATCGCAACTTAAGTTCTTTTCATACAAAGATTTTTGATTTGGAGTCGTCACTAATCATTTTTGGTAGGTCGATTAGAAACCTAAATGAATTAGCGGGAGAACTAATTTATTTCTACAAACCAGAAAAAATGGGTTCGGGAACTTGATTACGCTAGATCATTCTAACGCCCTTTCGGTACCATTTTATTTCATGAAAGCTCATTTGGAATGATTGAGAAGAAGTTTGGGTCAAATTGACCAGAAGAGTAAAATGGCCATTTTTCAAGGATCGAGAGGTGGAAATATCAAAAATAGGATTGGCCAGTCGAAAAAAAAAATTTTAGGTGGATATGCGTGAATTAATGACAACACAAATACGAATGCGACATGTGGATATGGAGACATACGAGTACGACATGACATAATCGAAATTTAAATCAATTCATTTGGGCAAGGAAATTCTCGAAGATTTAATGGTTAGGATTGTTACCTGATTTGACAGATTTGATTGTCGAATTCGGACCTCGTGTCATCTTATGGATCAAGATTACGGCTCGAAAGATGGGGATGAACTCGTGACTTGTGTTGATCGGTAGAGAAATTAGTGATGGTAACACCTATATTTAAACTTCCACCATCTTCAAGACTCTCTTTTGGAAAAAGGATTCTCTCTTTTTTTTTTATTTTTTCTTTCTCTCTAATTTCTTTCAATCTCTAAAAACTCTCTCAAACATCCAAAAATTTTTCTCTCCACAAAATCCCCCCTTTTAAGCTCTCTTCTTCCTCCTTTTATAGCCCACTCATTTACCTCCCATTCTAATTTCTTCACTAACTCTATCTCCCATTCTAATTTTCCCTTCTCCATCTCTATCTCACATTCTAATTTCTCCACCTATTCTTCTCCATCTCCATCTTCCCTTCTCCATATATATCTCCCATTCTAATTTCTCCACTAACTCTTCTTCATCTCCATCTTCCCTTCTCCATTCTCATCTTATTTTCTCCATCTATTCTTCTCCATCTTCATCTTCCTTTCTCCATACCGATCTCCCATTCTACTAACTCTTCTTCATCTCCATCTTCCATTCTCTATTCTCATCTATTTTTCTCCATCTTCTCTTCTCCATCTCCTCCTCTCCATCTCCTCTTCTCCATCTTCCATTCTCTATCTCATCTTCTCCATCTTTCCTTCTCTATTCTAATTTCTCTACTAACTCTTCTTTTTGTTATTTACAAAATAATCCTTCAAATGTTAAGTATTTGCACTCTAGTCCTTGAGATTTTAAGTATTTGCAATTCAGTTCTCAGAGAAATATTTCTTTAAGTCCAAATCTCCTCAAAATTTTCAACATCCCTCTCCTATGCTTAGTCGAAATTCACCGCATATCAAATTTAAACTCATTTCTTGTCGCAAAATTTAGTTAAAGCCCTTTTACAAAATTGAGTCATTCTGAGTATAATTGGGCCAAGATGAAAATTCAGAATATTAGAAAATAATGTCACAACTCCTAAAAGTGAAAAATGAGAATAAATTGACTCAAATTGAATTTTTTAGGCCCGATTCGAGATTATGCTTGTGAAGGAATACACGACCCCGATTTGGATTTTTTTTAAAAATTTGTGATGGCCAACATGAAAAGGGATTTAAAAGAAAAATATTGACTATTTTTACGTATTTTTGTGGCCTCAAATGCTATTATTTATTAAATATTTTCCTAATTTCTAAAAAATATATAAAAAATACAAAAAATTATGAAAAATTATTTTTTATTCAAAAATGGTTGCCTAAGCTTGGCCAAGGCTTTCAAAGTTTATTTTACAATTTTCTCATTTTTTCTTGATTTTTTTTTATGAATTTTCGAAAATAAAAATACCGAAAAATACTGAAAATATGAAAAATTATTTTTTGGTCAAAATTGGTTCTCTAGGCTTAGCCAAGGTCCTCAAGGTTGATTTTTTAATTTTATAAAATTTTATGAATTTTTTTTATTAATTTTAAAAGAGAAAAGATGATTAAAAATCAGGTGTCAACAACTAGTTAATTGAAACTAACGCCCTTTCGGTACCTTAATTTCATGAATATCCTAATTTGGCAACTCAGGCTTGGTTTACTCCTAAGGCTATAGTGAGGTGATCTCTTTTTATATTTTCACTTTTTAGATGGAATGCATGTGAATGACATTTTTTTTTTAAAGCCGAAAGAGGGAGTGAGATAATGACTTCTGTGCAGTGTTGCGACCTCCAGTAGGTGGCTCGGCCCTTCAATAAAGGACCTTCAATAGGGAGGCTTTGCCTTAGCTTGGCCTACCCTTTCTAGGGTTTAATGGTGCAAAAATTAAATTGCAGAAACTAAATACGATAAATAAAGGATCTCCAACAAGGGATTCGGCCTTAGCTCGGCCTACCCATTCTGGGGTTTGATGATGCGAAAATTAAATTGTAGAAATTAAATGAGGTAAATAAAGGACTTCTAACGAGGGACTCGGCCTTGGCACGACCTACCCATTCTGGGGTTTGATGGTGCGAAAATTAAATTGCAGAAATTAAATGCAGTAAATAAAGGACCTCCAAGAAGGGATTCGGCCTTGACTTGGCTTATCCATTCTGGGGTTTAATGGTGCAAAAATTAAATTGCAAAAATTAAATATGATAAATGAAGGACCTCCAATGAGGGATTTGGCTTTGACTCGGACTATCTATTCAGGAGTTTAATGGTACGAAAATTAAATTGCAGAAATTAAATGCGATAAATAAAGGACCTCCAACGAGGGATTCGGTTTTGGCTCGACCTATCCATTCTGTGGTTTGATGGTGCAAGAATTAAATTGCAGAAAGTAAAGGCAATATATACAAAACCTCCAACGAGTGGGTCAGCCTTCCCATTCTGGGGTTTGAATTTGTTAAGCAAAAAATACAGAAAATTATAGTACGAATGCGATATGTGAATATGAAAACATACGAGTACGACATGACATAATTGAAATTTAAATCAATCCATTTGGACAACGAAATTCTCGAAGATTTTAATAGCTAGGATTGTTACCTGATTTGACGGATTTGATTGCCGAATTCGGACCTCGTATCACCTTGTAGATTAAGATTGCGGCTTGAACGACGGGGATGAACACTTTATTTGTGTTGATCGATAAAGGAATTGGTGATGATAACCCTCTAGCTTTAAACTCCCACCATCTTCAACATTCTTTTTCTCTTTTTGGTATTTTCTTTCTCTCAAATTTTTCTTTAATCTCCCAAAACCCTCTCAAACATCCAAAATTTTCTCTCTCAAAAAATCCCCCCTCCCAAGCTCACTTCTTCCTTCTTTTATAGCTCACTCATCTATCTCCCATTCTAATTTTTCCATTAACTCTTCTTCATCTCATCTTCCCTTCTCTATTTCCATCTTATTTTCTCCATCTTCTCTTTTCCATCTTCTCTTCTCTATTCTAATTTCTCCACTAATTCTTCTTTTTGTTATTTACAAAATAATCCTTCAAGTGTTAGGTATTTGCACTCTAGTCCTTAAGATTTTAAGTATTTGCAATTTAATCCCTAGAGAAATATTTCTTTAAGTCCAAATCTCCTCACAATTTTCGACATGCCTCCCCTATACTTAGTCAAAATTCACCGCATGTCTAGTTCAATCGCTTGTCAAATTTAAGCTCATTTCTTGCCGCTGAAAATAATGCAAAATTCAATTAAAGCCCTTTTGCAAAATTGAGTCATTCTGGGTATAATTGGGCCAAGATGAAAATTTAAAATATTAGAGAACAATGTCACAACTTCTAAAAGTGAAAAATGAAAATAAATTGACTCAAATTGGATTTTTTAGGCCCGACTCGAGATTATGCTCATGAAGAGATACATGACCCCGAATTAAAGTTTTCAAATTTGCAATGGCCAACATGAAAAGAGATTTAAAAGAAACATATTGACTCTTTTTTCGTATTTTTGTGGCCTCAAATGCTATTATTTATTAAATATTTTCCTAATTTCTAAAAAATATAAAAATATATAAAAAAATATGAAAAATTATTTTTTATTCAAAAATAGTTTCCTAGGCTTGGCCAAGGCTTCCAAAGTTGATTTTTCAATTTTCTCATTTTTTCTTATTTTTTTATGGATTTTTGAAAATAAAAATACTGAAAAGTACCGAAAATATGAAAAATTATTTTTTGATCAAAATTGATTCTCTAGGCTTGGCCAAGGTCTCCAAAGTTGATTTTTTTAATTTTATGAATTTTTTTTATTAATTTTAAAGAGAAAAAGATGATTAAAAATCAGGTATCAACAACTGCCCCTCTTTGAAAGGAAGCTCGGTAGAGGTTCATTTCAAAGATAAGTTGACATCTGAATCCTATTTGACTCAACCTAAGGGAATAAAAAGAGTCGTGACATTTGATCTTTAATACCTCTCTGTGTAAGCTTTGATCCAGACCAGGCTTGAGGAGGCTCCTATGAAGTGAGGAAGAGATAGAGATGAGAGCTTACCTAACACTTACCTGTTCACCTCGCGGTTATTGACTACTATGCTAAAAAGGGAGTGAAAACCTAAGGATTCGTTATAAGAAAACCTTAGTGTGATTGAACCTGAACTCGTATGGTAGGTCACCCCATGGTAGATTTCTAGCGAAAGGATTCTACTGATTAAAATTTGAATAGTATTTGACCCGTATGGTAGGTCATCTCATAAAAATACCTATAAAAAGGACTTGACGCGTGTAGGAAGGACTTTGTGCCTGTAGGAAGGATTTTTGAAAACGGTTCATCCGATGTAGGACCTACCGCTAGAATGCCTGTAGAAAGAACTTTGTGCATGTAGAAAGGACTTTGATGCCTGTACGAAAGACTTTGGTGCCTATAGAAAGGACTTGGTGCCTGTAGAAGGATTTGGTACCTATAAAAAGGACTTGATGCCTGTAGAAAGGACTTTGGTGCTTGTACGAAGGGCTTTGGTGCCTATAGAAAGGACCTGGTGCCTGTAGAAAGGACTTGGTGCCTGTAAAAAGGACTTGATGCCTGTAGGAAAGACTTTGGTGTCTGTAGAAAGGACTCGGTGCATGTAAAGAGGACTTTAGTGCTTGTAAAAAGGACTTGATACCATGAAGGGTGCCATTCTAGGATTTGGGGAGACTAGGGATTCTTAAAGCGTGCCATTCTGGGATTTGGGGGAGACCAAGGATCTTGCAGAAGCTCAAACCCAATTTACCTTACCATGAAGAGTGCTATTCTCGGATCTGGGGAGACTAGGAATCTTGCAGAAACTCAAACCCAAATTGTTATGCCAAGATGAAAAAAGTTAAAAGATTTTTGACATTTTGAATTTTTCAAGTTTTCAAAATGAGTCATGTTCTTGCGAGCTATGAAGAATTATTTCAATAAATGCGATGGGATATAAGATAGTCACCTAAGACATCTTGCAGCCTACGTACATGATCAAAATCCCGTGTGAGGATAATTTTAAATCAATAAATTTGAAATCACCAGATGCGTTCGATCGAGCATATCAACTGGAGTATCGGAGAGGACTTCTCCCTATATCAATTTTTAAGAGATTTTACTTTCTTTTTGAGGAGGATTTCTAAAGACACTCAAACTGTCACTCGAACTGTATGTCCAGAATTTCGGGACTATTTGCAGTGTATACGATCTGATTGATCATGAAAGGTCTTTTAAGAGATCGTAATATAGGCTTGGTTAGAGGCTCACACAATGGATAGGCATTTTGAGGTTTAGAAAAGGATCAAAATTTTAAAAATAGCTTCTTCAGGTCTACAAGTCAAGAACCTTGGAAATCAGATAAGATCGGATTGTACTTACTCATTTGGGCAGTAGCTTCCTGTGTGAAATCCCGTGTTGATTTGAAACGTGTCAATCAAGAGAGGCTTTTAGGATGGGTTATAATGTTGGTTTGAGGTAGGCTCGAAAAGGCTATTTTTAGAACGGAGGGTACGATAGATTGGTGATCACCTTTGCATCATTACCAACCGCCTTAGCTTTTGGGGATAAATCTACACACATGAGTCCCAAAAGTCTCTTAGACATTTGTCTCCAATTAAGCTCTAGGCTTTCTTTGTTTTTGTTACTTGTTTGCCAACGGATTCTCCTTTCGACGTTTTATTTATATTCTAAGTATCATGGCTTTTGTTCCTATGAAGGGCTGTGGCCTTGCTTTTACCAAGTATTTTACTTTTGTCAGCCCTATTGCCTTTTGACGTTTTCATTGTGTTTCTTCTCAACTATTTTTCAAGCGTCACGGCTTTTCTTGAATAATAGGTTTTGGCCCTGCTTGTACCAGGCACCTTGCTTCTATCAGTCCCCAAAAATTTTCTAAACCAAACATAGGGGATCATTTCATCTATACCCTTTTTCCTTGCTGATAAATCGTGTACATTATCCCAGTGTAGGGAGGCGATCGCCAATTGAGTTTAGAAATAAAGATTTAAGGGCTCAAATTGGTTCATCAAAGGGTAAAGTGTGTAGGATAGGGAAATGAACTGCTCTCCTTCACTTTGATGTTTCAAACCTTCACGAGATATCACCTGAAGTTACCACAAAAAGGTTGATAAAAGTTAGCACAATAAAGTCTCACCTTAATCTTTTCTCCAAGGGATCAACTAATGAACCTCCAAATTACCCCAATGTGGGGTGATTCTTGACAGGGTTATTTTTGAATTCTCCCTTTACAGGCTCAAATGGGCTCGCAACTGATCGTTACGTGTTTAGGATAAAGAAATGAACGTGCCTTTCGTCATTTCAATCTATGTAATCACTGCAAATGGTCCCTATCTTCATGGACAAAGGTTTTCATCTCTCCTTTCTTTCACTCATTCTCTCAAGTGTGTAGGGACGTGTTTGGGCGTGGCTGGCCTCTTAGATTTTGATTTACTCCAGTATGACAGGCCTAATCGTTCTCATTTGGAAATTTATTTATATTTCATCAAAAATTAGCCCTCAGAGGGGATTTATGACGCATGCAAGTGTCAAATTTTCCTGGGTAACCTCAAAAATTTTTAAATGAGAATGTAGATGAAGTTGCCTCATAAATTTCGTCGATGATGTGATTTACTAATCATTATGACATGGTAGACTGAAAAGTTTTAAGGTAAGGGATACTTACCTGCCCATAATGGCTGGAGGTCCTTGAGAAAAATAAAACGTTTCAGAAGTTAGTGTCCATTCTCGCATTAAGAAATTGGAACGATGTAACGTTTACCCCTGATTACGAACTGGGCGCACCGACAAGTAACCTGGCTCGTGGATTCCTCTTCTTCGCAGTTCTTTGGCCTGGATAAGGTCATTTGAGTTGTTTCCTCCATCTGGGGATTTCTCTTAGACCTGTAACATAGAAAAAAGAATGCAAGTGTATGCATGTATGCATGAGATAGATGTAGTGAGTCTCAATGTGACTCAAACACCAGTGAGGTATGAGAACTGATCAAATCCTTGTCTTATTCAAGGGTAGTATTTCTTCACAGCATCTGCATTTACAGGATTTGCCAATTCTTCTCCATTCATATTCGAGAGAATTAAAGCGCCGCTAGGTAAAACTTTCTGTATTGAGTACAGATCCTCGTAATTCGGTGCAAACTTGCCCCCTAGATAGGGAATACTAGGGAGCGCCTTCTTCACGACTAAATCTTCAACTGTAAAGCTTCTGGGCTTCACTTTGGGATTAAATGACTTAGCTACCCGCTTTTGATACGCCTGTCCATGACATATAGCTTTCAGCCGCTTTTCATCAATCAAGTTCAATTGCTCATATCTCTATCGGGTCCACTTGGCCTCTAAAAGTTTAGCTTGGGCTAGAATTCGTAAGGAAGAGATTTCAACTTCCACAGGAAGAATGGCCTCCATGCTGTATACTAGGGAATAGGGTGTTGCCCCGGTTGAAGTCCAAATCGAAGTTCGGTATGCCATTAATGCGTATGGTAACCTCTCATGCCAATCTCGAAAGTTTTCTGTAGTCTTAGCTAAGATTTTCTTAATATTCTTGTTCACCGCTTCCACAGCTCCATTCATTTGTGGGGAGTAAGGAGAAGAATTAAGGTGTCTAATCCTGAAATGATCTAGCAGGTCATCCACCACCTTGTTATTTAGATTGGAGCCGTTGTCCATAATGATGGCTTGGGGCGTCCCGTATCTTGCGATGATATCCCTTTTAATAAACCTCGCAACGCTCTTAGCTGTGACGTTGGCGTACGAATTGGCCTCGATCCATTTGGTGAAGTAATCGATTGCCACCAAGATGAAACGATGCCCATTTGAAGCGTTAGGATTAATTGGCCCAATCATATCGATTCTCCACATAGAAAACGGCCAGGCTTCAGACATCTGATGAAGTACATTTTGGGGAGCGTTGATTTTGTCTCTATATACCTGACACTAATGGCAGGATCTCACGTGCTGATTACAATCTAACTCCATGGTTATCCAATAGTAACCGAGTCTCATGATCTTCTTAGCGAGGAGGTAGCTATCCATGTGTGGTCCGCACTCTCCTTCATGTATCTCCTTCATAAGCAAGTTTGCTTCTTTAGCGTCTACGCACCTCAATAAGACTGAGTCAAATGACTTCTTGTACAGCGTCTGACCACTGAGGGAGAATTTGGTAGCCATCTGGCTGTGTACTTTCTATCTCCCATTTGGCTCCTTGGAGGATATTCTCCCTTCAGCAAGTAATTCTTGATGTCATGATACTAGGGCTGGTCATCAAACCCTTCCTCAATCGGCATGCAGTAAGCTGGTTGTTTAATAATGTCGACCCTCAATGGCTCGATGTTTAACCTTTTGTCACTTGTAGCATGGACGACAGAGTAGCCAAAGCGTCCACAAAGTGATTATAGGTTTTCAACAGGTATTCGAAATCGATCTCTTCGAACTCCTCCATCATTTCCTCTAAGAACCTGTGATAAGGGATGAGCTTAGAGCCTTTAGTTTTCCACTCACCTTGGGTTTGCAAGATGATTAGCATGGAGTCTCCGTATACTTGTAGTTTCTTTACTTTCATAGTGAGGGCCAGCTGCAGCCCTAAGATACAGGCTTGATACTCAGAAATATTGTTGGTGCACGGAAATGTTAATTTTACAGCGACTAGATAATGTTGTCCTTCAGGAGATATTAGAATTGCCCCAGTTCCAGACCCTGCGAGGTTTACGGCGCCATCAAAATACATTGTCCATTTATCCTCAGAGAAGTTGAAAATATGATCTTCTGCCTTCTCGTGACTCGAGATGTTGAATCCCTGGGCATTTTCGGCTAACATATCCACTATGGCTCGTCCTTTATCGGATTTCTTAGTCGAACTCCTAACGTCAAACTCTGACAGGAGGACCTGCCATTTAGCCAGTTTTCCAATTAAGGTTGGCTTTTCTAGGAAATACTTTATCGGGTCGTTCTCCGTAACTAGCTGTATGTGGTGATGAAGGGTGTACTGCCTCAATCTGTGTAGCACCCACATCAACGCGACACAAGTCTTCTCGACTGTGGGATAATTCATTTCCGATGCAGTAAATTTCTTACTCATATAATAAATAACCTGCTCCCTGCCATCTTCTGGGCTTGCTTGAGCTAGCAGAGCTCCTAAGGATTCTTGATGAACGGTGAGATATAGGGTTAGCGGAGAACTCGGAACGGAAGGCACTAAAACTGGTGGCGAGATAAGGTAACTTTTAATCTTCTCCAATACTTGATGACATTCAGAATCCCATTTCACCTTGGCTCCTTTCTTTAGCAGCTTAAAGAATGGTTTCACAACGTCAGAGAGTTGACAAATAAATCTGGCGATGTAGTTTAGCCTCCCTAGCAAACTCCTCACTTCTTTGACTGTCCTGGGTATCCCCAGGTCTAATATCACCTTGACTTTAGAATGGTCGATTTTAACTCCTTGGTTGCTCACCATGAACCCAAGAAGCTTTCCTGATCGTGCCCCAAATATGCATTTAGTGGGATTTAGTTTCAATCTATACTTCCGAAGTCGTTCGAACAACTTTCTTAGTATCTGGACGTGGTCATCTCCAGGCTTAGACTTCGCGATCATATCGTCGACATATACTTCTATCTCCTTATGCATCATATCGTAGAATAGAGCCATCATGGCCCTTTTGTATGTTGCCCCTGCATTTTTCAAGCCGAATGGCATGACCTTATAACAAAAGGTACCCTATGGTATTATGAACGAGGTGTTGGCTTTGTCTTCCTCCTTTAGAAGGATT
This sequence comes from Psidium guajava, assembly GCA_016432845.1. Classification (NCBI taxonomy): domain Eukaryota; kingdom Viridiplantae; phylum Streptophyta; class Magnoliopsida; order Myrtales; family Myrtaceae; genus Psidium; species Psidium guajava. Next base: position 18,158,360 of record CM028225.1, read on the forward strand.
TGGTTATACCCGAAAAATCCATCCATAAACGAAAACATCTCAAAACCAGTGGTGCTGTCGACCAAGACATCGATGTGCGGGAGAGGAAAGTCATCTTTCGGGCTTGCCTTGTTCAGGTCGCGGTAATCCACGCAGACTCTAACCCTTCCGTCCTTCTTCATCATAGGAACAATATTGGAAACCCATTCGGGGTAAGAGATTACTTCAATGAACCCCACTTTAAGCAACTTTATGACTTCTTCTTCGATTTTTTTAGATAACTCTGGTTTCGTGCGTCGAAGTTTTTGTTTTTTAGCGGGAACACTTGGATCTGTTGGGAGCGAATGCTCGACAATACTTGGATCCAAACTTGGCATGTCTACATAGGACCAGGCAAACACATCCTGATATTCTCTAGGGAGTTTAGTAAATCGAGATGCTTCTGACGAAGATAGCCTTCTCCCGATTTTTACTTCTTTCAAGTTCTCAGAATCCCCCAGATTGACTGTAACGGTATCCTCTGCGGTTAAGGGTTTATGTTCCTCATATCTGCTCCAATCCCTTTTGATATCTCTGGTATCGTCATCACATCCCTTCTCAATCCCATAAGAGAAGTTATCGGTATGGTCTGACCCACATAATAACCTATTATGCATATGAGGGATGGTATGCCTGAAATGTTACAAGCATGGTTAGTATTTTGCTGGTACTAATAAAAATGCATGAATTTTCGAAAAACATTTTGAAAGCTGTTGTTTTTTTAGAAATAAAGAAAAAGGAGGGGAACTAGTCATTATCTCATCGGACATCCTTGTTCTCCTAAAATATTTTTAGGAAAACAGGAATCATATGGCAAATCTATCCTTAAGCTTTCAAGATTTGAAGTCAAGTGTTATCATCGGGCCGATTTGTTATTCCACATGTCCTTAACAAAACTCATGAGACTTTTATTAGATGAAGAACAGACCGCATTACAGCATATACTACTTGGACCAACAATCAGAGATCCAAGGGTGTTTTTTAAGAAAGAAGAATACAACACTAGAAAAGGAAAGTACACGCAAACGCAATGTAGGAATCTAAGTGCAGGAATTGAAATGCACTAAAGAGAAGGGAAAGAAAGAGCATCTTTACTTAAGCGAGATAGAATCCTCGTTAAGCCCCTCAATAATGACGTTGACGGTGTCTTCTAGAAATGGGTTGGACACATCAGGCTCTGCTATGCCCTGAATGGCTTCATTTGCTAGCATCTTGGAGCGCTCGGAGAAATAATAACCCAACAAACTCCCGATCATGTTAATTTTTCTTTTCTAAACTCTGGATCCAATGAATGAATTAACTCTGCCTCCTCGACTTCCACGGCCCTTATGATGGCCTCGGCCTCGGCGTTCATGATAGCTTCTGGAAGTAAGGCCTTTACTGGATTCACCAGTATATCCTAGTCCTATTCGGTGGTCGTTGGTGTCTAATTGCAGCGGTGAGCGGATCCCTTGACCATTCTTTCCTAGACCAAGTCTAGGAATAAAACCATAAGCCAATAGCATCTTTTCAGGTCCAAGAGTATACATGGAAGGCGCAGGAGCCCTCATTTTGGTTTCAGGAGGTGCATGCGTGACTGCCACCAACTCGAGAGAATGATAGATAGCCTCTTCTTTGCGCCCCGGCTCCACATATGGGACCGCGCTCTTCTGGTATGCGATGAAGTCCATCTCCCCATGCACGGTTATCACTTTCCCGTCAGCCACAAACCGAACCTTTTGGTGCAGGCTCGACGGTACTGCACCTGTAATGTGGATCCATGGTCTTCCCAAAAGAAATCCAAAAGCGCTTGGAAGGTCCATGACCTGAAATCGATGGAGAACTTCACCGGTCCAATGAAGACGTCTAGCTCGATTTCCCCAACCACGCTTTTCCTCATACCGTCGAAGGCTTTGATAGTGGCCTTGGAAGTACGGATGAGTTCTTCATTCACACCCAGATTCCTCAATATGGCCAACGGACATATATTGAACGTCGACCCGTTATCAATCAAAACGTGAGAGACCTGCTTGCTGTGGCTCCTCGCTAATATGTACAAGGCCTTGTTATGGGCCCAGCCATCTATAGGAATGTCCTCATCCAAGAAGGAAATCTAGTCCTTTAGCAATATGGACCCCACAAAGTCCTCCAGCTGCACCTCATTGATGGTCTCTGGTACGTGCACCTCGTTTAACACTTCATCAATGCACTTTTATGCTTTTCTGAGTTGATAAAGAGATCGAGTAATGAGATCTGAGCTGGCATTTTCCTTAACTGCTCTATTACTTCAAACTCACTTGTCCTCACTATGGACAATACCCTTTCTGCGTCCTCTTTTGACGCCCTCTCTTCTCTGGTTTACCTTTTCTTGGTGGGTAGCACCTACCAGATCTCATGACGGCATCTATCTCGCCTGTATCGTAATCCCAAGGGACAGCTTTGGGATCATAACCCGCTGGTAGAGGGACCTTTATCACAATCTTTTCAACTCTTTCATCATGTTGCGCTTTCCTCTGCTCCAGTTTAAGCTTTGCGAGAGAAATCACCGCATGGTCGAGGGAACTAATCTTAGTGTCCTCCCATTTATCTACCTCGTCCAGCTTGATTACAAAATGGGCCTTTGATCCTATCACAGTGATCAGCTCATCCTCTTCAATGTATTCAGAATCGTAATCAGAATGCCATGCTTCAAGCGACATCCTTTAGGTGGCCATTTTAGCCAAACATTTCATCTTTTCCTCTCTTGAGGCTTCCCTATCGACGAGGTACGTAACGGTTAGATCTAACACCTCTTGTAGCTTAGTAACATTGACCATGAATTCCAACTCATCCATGTCATTCTCATCCCATATGGCGTTTACCCTCTCATGATCCGGTAGGGGATTTTGCTGCATATTCGGCTCCGTTTTGTCAAACTCTAATACTCATCCATTTATTAGTGCCTGCACCTTATATTTGAGCACGAGACAGTTATTTGTGTTGTTCCCTTTTTTGCCCATGTGATAGTCGCACGACTGGGTCTCGTCGAACCCAAAGAATCTCGGGGGATTTGGTCTCCGGGGTTCCTTGGCGACTAGGCCCCCTTCTAGCAGCATAGGTAACAGCTTCGATAAAGGACGAGGTAATGGAGTGAAAGACGGTGTGGTTCTTCTCTTAGCTTCGAACTTTTCTGGAGCCGGCTTGGACGAGCCACCTTAAGTAAATGTGGATCCTGAAAACTTTTTTGGCCTCGGCGGGTTCGGTACAAAGGCGACTTTGCCTACATTCTCCCTTTCTCTTCTGGCTGGATAAGGCCGTTTAAATGATGGCTCTGGTATATGCTGCTCCCTTAGGGCCCACTCATGACGTTCTGCCACCTTGATGAGGTGCGCAAAGGTTTGACAACATGAGGTATTAAGTTTCTCAAAGTACTCGAGCGGTAATTTTTTCAGAAACAGATCTACCAGCTCCTCCTCCGGGATAGCTGGTTTGACCTGGGTAGCTATTGCCACCATCTCTGGACAAAAGTACGTATAGACTTATTCTTTCCTTTCAGTGTCCTCAATAGGTCTTCCCTAGTAGGCGCTGTAGCCGTGTTGAACTTGTATTGGTGAAAGAATTCCTCGGCTAGGTCTTCCTAACTGTCATACTCTTCCATGTCGAGCTCGATAAACCATGCCAGTGCAGCGCCAGACAGGCTCTCTTGGAATGTATTCATCAGCAGTGGGACGTAGTCAGAATAATGCGCCATTTTACGCAAGTAATATTTCAAATGGGCCCGAGGACAGCCTGTCCCATCGTATTTTCTCACAAACTCAGGTTCCTTGTACCCGGTTAGAACTTCTATCTTGGTGAATGGCGAGATTTTGTCGAATCGAGCCAACTCGTATCCTTAGCTACTAAGACACTCTTCGATCTTTACCAGTCTCCTCGCGCCTTCCTCAGTCTTGGCTATAGGTTTCTCTTTCTTCTCTCTTTCCAGGTCAACCACGATTGGAGGAGTCTTAGGGGGCGCTTCCTTCTCGAGTTCAGTACTCGCGGTTTGGTTGGTGTCTGAGCCAGTAGATGTATTGGTATTTGCAAGCAGACTGGCCTTGGGTGCACTCGAGGACTTCCCTTGCGTGACAGTCATCATCGCCTTCATTTCTGCCATCATAGCAGCTATCATGTTTATCTGGTTCTCGAGATTAGCTATTCTAGGAGTCAGCTCTTCATGCTTCATTCTCAGTTTTCTCGTTTTGTTACGAGTCCTCGTGACTACAAAATGTTACCTGTTTAGAGATAGTAAGTCAGGAACTCGCAAGTAGAGAGAGAAAGTGAAGAAATCTAAAACCTCCTTAATATTATGTTCATACATGGTTAATGAGAGGAAAGACTCGATCATGAGCCTTAGCCTCATCTAAACGGTTTTTCTACTCATTAAACATGAATAACATACTATTAAGAAGGCGAATAACCCATGATAATTATTTACTTAAGAAAATCATGATGAATAATCACATATGCAAATGTCATAAGCTTATTACAATTGAAGACAACATCAAAATTAAATGGGAAAATCGTCTATGCAGTCCGGAGGTGCTTGGAGGCTAAGGCTTCCTCGACGATCTCTGATCTACCCAAGTCCCACACATGCAGGTATTCGTCCTCCTCAGCTGGCAGCGGTCCCATGTCTTCTGGTATGTGCGGCTCCACTCCGGACAGGTACGAGACGATGTAATCAGGCACGTATGGTTCCACCATGGACTGTCGGTATTCCTTGAACAGCTGGATGTAATTCTTGGACGCCCGGTGGACGTTCATCTCCTCGTCCAAGTAATCTAGCCACTCTACGTCCTGTAGTGGAGAGTTCTTCAGGGTGTGGATTATGAGGTCGATCTTGGCCTGGTCCAGTGTCTTAGTCTTCTTAGTGAGCTCGTCTTAGGGAAAATCGAAGGCAAAAATATCGGGATAAACTGTTGACGGGACTTCCTGTAACATACCGAATTGTCTCACTACCCTGATAGGATGATAGGTAGTTCCACCTGTACAGCCTAGTAAGGGGATAAGGTTCCCATCTATTCCCGTGATACGAGCTTCTAAGATCCTGGGCTAAATAAGTCACCAGAGAAGCTGTTTTGGCTCTAAGTCTCCTAGTAGTTTCATCCAATCTTTGAAGGACAGTTTGTCAACAGAGGATTGATACTTCAAGAAGGATCCCAATGGGTGGATATGTCGGCTCATTTCATAACATCTGACACGTAGGTTGAAGGTCTTGATGTGTGAAGTGAACCACATGTAGAGAAGGCCATTGAAGACTTGGAAAGCACCCCTTTGGGTGAGTTGGAAATGACTCAAGGAAAGGAAAGTCTCGGCTAAAATCATATAGGAGTAGTTCCAGCGGTAACATGCTTGTTTGGCGACATGAACTATGGAAGGATCGAATGTGGTTCCAGAAGTAGGGAATAGGACGAAGGCGAAAAAAGCCAGGATGAAAATTCTAGCAAGTTTAAGACCAACTTCAATTGGGAGTGATGAGTAGTTGTTGTAGAGAAATGAGATGGTGAACTTACCAAAGTTGGATTTGAGAATTTTCTCGATCTCGGTGATTTTTAGGTGAAGGAATTTGGATAAGATTATGGTAGAATCCTTCCCCAATAGTGGTTGTACAATGTGATCATCAAATTCCACTCCAATGATGGCCGTATACTCCTCCAAGGTGGGTGTAATCTCCAGTCCTCATAAGTCAAAGATCAGAGTTTTTGAATCGCAAAACCTCGCCAATGCCTGAATGAGAGTGGGTTGGTAGTCCACCTTGATGAGATCCACTAAACGCTCTAAGCGTTCTTCGATGTAGGCCTGGTTGTCTGGGTTGAGGCGGCTCCTCCATGCTGTGAGCTCCTTGCGTAGGACTGGGATGACTTTGATATTCGATTTCCCCATCTATTTTTGAATATGCAAAAATGTGCTAAAATTAATTACCACGGGTTATAATGCAAAATGAATGGGTATGCGATGCAAATGCATTAGCCCAATTCCATATTTTCTATTGGTGAAATAAGGGTTAAACACTCCTATTTGACCAAAAAAAAAGTCAATTAGGGAATTTTAATCCAGATTTCTTTCGAAGGAAATTATACAATTGGCTAGAATCGCTCAATGATTGGAATGAAAGCCGTTGCCACACCAATCTACTAAAAACCTCAAAAAAAGAGTTGAAAAATGTGCAGATACATCCCAAAAGATTCATAATACATCAAGTCTATAGGGGACGAGGAAGGATGCGGAAATACAACATCTAAAATTCTGGATTAAAGACCTAAGGTAGATGGGTTCGGCAACTATTAAGGGTGCCTCAAGTCAGATTATAAGGTAAATGGTTTTCCTATGATGTGATGCATGATATGCATTGTATGCAGCACTTAAAATATGCAGAATTAATTACAAGTTCAAGGTAAAAAAACCTTACTAACCAGACCTTTTGTTTTCTTTTAGGTATACTAACTGTCCAATTCACATGCACATGAGACAAGTGAGGAGTGGACTCTAGAAATAAAAAGAAGAGACAGGTATGGACCTAAAAAGGCTCCCACTATCTGAGTGAACAACTTTACCCACAAGTGCGATCAAACATCAAGTGGGAAGAATTGTCAATTCAGATAATGAGCGGGATCAAATATGGTCAACCAAAGCGCTATCAAACGTAAGAGCTTTGCATATTGATCCCTATCTATGGCTACCTAGGAAAAATGTTTCGTGACTTGGGTTTAGGCGCTTATGTGTGCAGGTGTCGTGATCCTCAGAATATGCAAGACATGCATAGCAATTGGTATCAAAACAGCGCTTCTATATTGCGGGAAATAAACAATCAACCCAAACTCCAATCTTGCACAAGACATGTCAACACTCACTCCACCCTTTATAACTCCCATTCTGCAAAACCATTTAACACCTATAAAATGAGTTTCAAACAAGATCGCCAAAAGCGAGATATCCATGAAATTTTCATTGGCCTAAGTCCACTAGGGCTTTTAAAATTTCAAAAAGATTCAAGTACTCCAATTGGTGCTTTCTTTTTTCGAAAATTCAAAACTTCTGGTCCCCAGTGGAGTTGCCAAGCTGTCGTGACCCAAAAAAGTTTTTGACCCGTGAAAAATTCTCAAGTTAACAGATTATCAGGTTAATTAGATTAACTAACTTAATACAGACCCTCCCAAGTCCTACCGCATCACAACTTTGATTTTTGTTCAAATGATTTCAGAATTTTAGAGTCGCCACTAATCATTTTTGGTAGGTGTCACGACCCGAAAATATTTATTTTCAGGTGAACGGATTATCAGGTTAATTAGATTAACTAACCTAACGCGAACCCTCACAAGCCCTACCGAATCGTAACTTTGGTTTTTGTTTAAATAATTCTTCATTTTGGAGTCGCCACTAATCGTTCTTAGTAGGTCGATTAGAAATCTAAATAAATTAGCGGGAGAACTAATTTATTCTTGCGAACCAGAGATTATGAGTTCGGGGATTTGGTTACGTTAGATTACTCTAACGCCCTTTCGGTACCAATTTCATGAAAACTCATTTGAGAAGGTAAGGTTTGGATCAAATTGATCAGAAGGGTTAAATGGCCATTTTCAAGGATCAGGAAGTGAAAATAGGTCAAACCAGTTGAATGCGGTCATTCCTTATTTTTCACAATTTCTGAGAATTTTTTCGGAATTTTTTCGAGACAATTTTTGGTCATTTTGAAAATATCAAGAAGGCAAATCATCCAGAGTAGGATTGACCAGTCGAAATGGTCCGTTTCCTAGCTTTTGAGATTTTTCAGAATTTTTCATAATTTTTTAGACAATTTGCCCATAGGGGGCCAAAATCGTCATTTTGGAGAATTTAGGAAGGAAATTCATCAAAAATAGGATTGACCAGTCGGAATGACCCGTTTCCTAATTTTTGAGATTTTTCTGAATTTTTCAGAATTTTTCGAGACAATTTACGCATAAGGGGCAAAATCGTCATTTTGGACAGATTAGGGTGGAAATTCACCAAAACTAGGATTGATCAGTCGAAATGACCCGTTTCCTAATTTCTGAGATTTTTTTGAATTTTTCTGAATTTTTGGAGACGATTTGCCCATAAGGGGCAAAATCGTCATTTTGAAAAGATCGGGGTGAAAATTCACCAAAAATAGGATTGATTAGTCGAAATGACCTATTTCCTAATTTCTAGGCTTTTTGAGAATTTTGAATTTTTTAATTAATTAATTAATTTTAATTTTTTAAAATTTTTAATTAATTAATTTTTTTTGTGTGTCGGGTGGGGTTAACTCGGCACATGCCCCGAAGGCATCCGGCGCAAATCAAAAGGATTCCGGGTTGGTTTTCAAAACGACGCAGCTCCGGGAATATTTTCTTTGAATTTTATTATCCTCAAAATTGCCCGTCGTGGGGTTTTCTCACATTAATTCCCAACTCCTTGGGAACATCTAGCAGAAAATCTATACATGGATACAAACTACAATATACCAGGAATGACGCAGGTTGAAGATAAGCAAATGAAATGCATCAAAACATGACCGAAATTCACGGGGAAAAACCCACGTTGGTTGACCCACCAGACTTAGTTTTTATTTTTGTCGAAAGGGCAGCTCATGAAGGAGTTTTAACGGGCTATTCCCGAGTGCCTTGGACGATACCATCAACAAAAACACACACTGACGTAAACTACAACATGCAAGGAATTGTCAGACATAGGAAAATGACAAAAGATATGCCGAAAATTAAAGGAAAGCACGCCCGAATAAGTGAACCTAAGCAACTTGGGAAACCTGGGTTTGAACCCAGGCACATAAACAGGCTATGTGCCTGTTTTCAAGCTTAGAAATCTCCCATCTCATGCATCTTTTTGGAAAAACGTTTAGTGTTAGATAAACTACGTAACACCAGGTTTTTAAAATACCAAACTTCTCAGCAAAATACCAAATGCACACACCGCAAGCATGCAGTGAAGGAGCCTTCGCGCACTGCCCAAACACTTAGCCAAAAAATGATGAGACTACCTCTAGCTTCTGAGCCCACTGAGGTGTCTTCATGGCCCTATATTTTTGCTCCAAGAACAAATCCATGAGGAACCATTCATACCGTGCAAAAGTAGTTAAGGTGAGGTTCAAAAAAATCTGACCGCTCGAAAAATGGTTGGAAGACCGCACCAAAACCGGACCACGAATAGGCCCCTTCACACTGCCCTCAACAAAGAAAACCAAAAACCGCTTCTAGCCTCTCAGCTCACTGAAGCGTTTTCTCGGACTCACAACTCAATCTTCGTTTATGAACAATGAAAAAGAAACACACCAACACGAAAGGGCATATGTAGGGAAAGAAACGCAATAAAAATGACTCGGAATATACGCAGGGTGTGAGAGAAAATCATCCCGAAAGTCGGGGGTTTGAACTATTTGATACTCGAACCCACATACAGATCAGACCAACAAGCGATGTTCTCGACCTCATAACTCTCCCCAAGGATTGAACCGACATCGAAGGAGAGTATATACGTATTCTATTATGTATCAGGAACACAATAAATCAAGAATCGCTCAAAAATACATACGCTAAGATAATAAAAATGAGCACGAAGCAAGCAAGTTGGAATGAGCCCCAACACTTGGACAAAATTTCCAGCAGTTCTTAGCCATCAAACAACAAAACCATCAGCCTTGATAACAAATGCAGTCAGATAAAACAGATTCAGTACTAACCACGGCTTTAACAGATCGGTATCCACACACACACACATCCATCGACAAAGGACAACCTTGCAGGTAAGTATTCCCATTCCGACTTAAACCTACCAATACAAGCAGTGGGGTTTATAAAGGCAAAACAAAAGAATAGAGAGGCTTGCTTGGCTAAACTTGGGGGTATGCTGCTCGCCAAGGAGCTGGGGGTTGCTGCTGATGAAGATGAACGTGCCGCCGACGGGGCTGGAGAGCTAGCAGCCGACTTGTTTTCCCTTCCAGTTTCTTCACGGTCTCGCTGCCAAGAGATTTGAGCGCTTCCTCTTCTTCTTAGGGCCAAGTGCCTCCCCAAAAAGTTTTCCATCAAATATATGAACTTTGGCTCGCTGCTGTTGATACCTTGGAATGGAATCCGCTGTATATATGGATACAATGGCAAGCAAAGCTCGGACGGCTTCATCTTTGATCCAGCAAGAGGTAGGCTTATTGGATTGGAATAAACGGTTCCGCATTGTTTGATGCTGAGATGAACCTGAAAATTCAAGATTTCGGCCTGGCTAAAATGTTTAGTGGAGATCAAAACAGAGGGGAATCCCCCAGTAGAGTCGCGAGTACCCTTGGCTATACGGCATCTAAAATGCCATTTTTTTTGGGGCTGTTCTCTATCCCTTCTCCTCTGTTCGTGGAAGTCATCTTGTAGACTCCTTTCTTTTTTTTTTTTTTTGTGGCCCTCCCCTCCTTTAGTGCCTCTGCTCCGTTTTTGTCTCTGTCCGAAAAGCAGAATCCACCTTCACCTCCACTTGATCTCCATTTTGGCGGTATACGCTGGTATCTCGGTCAAGGATCCGTTGGTGGGCTTCCACATGCTATTTTTTCCTTTCGGATGGTCCGTCGCTCTTGAGTGCCATGATGATGACCGGAAGTGCGCCGCATGTGCTTCCCATCGAGGATGCTCCTCTTCATCTTTTACTGAGCAGATATTTTACTCTGACTAAGCCAGTTGATGTTGTTATCTCTCAATTGCGGCTACGAATCCCTCTTTGGTTCCGAAGTGATTATGTTCAATTCAACAGGATGGGAGAACATTGGTACACTGGAATGAGTGGAAAAAATACCTTCCACCTTCCTCAGAAAGCGTGATCCTTCGAGCCCTTTAAGGTTTGTTATACCATTGCGATGGGAAAATTTCAGGACTTCCAAAGGCATTAAAGTCTTCAAGACCATCAATCTCCTCTGCTAAATTGCAGTGCTCTAGTTCTAGTTCTGACAGATATTTCAGACCAGAAAATGTCGGCTCTTGAATGTTACAGTGCTTGAGACACAGAGTCCATAAGCTTGAGGATGAGGGAAGTCGTGTGAGGTCCATGTAGAAATGTACTTCATTGGACCAGAGGCACTTGCCACATTTACTGAGAGCGCAACCTGAATCAGCAAGTTGAGAAAATTGAGCTTCAAACAACCACCCATGTTTCTACTCTGCTTAATAAAGTATACGAATTTTTGCTTGAACTGCTGAAGCACAAGCGATACAACATGACAATGATCCACTTGACCCTTTGCAACAAGAGTAATCTGTTGTTCAATGAAGCTATACATAGTTGTGTTTGCAAATATTGTTGATATGCACAGTGATAGATGTATCGGTCCCGATTCCATTCTCCAGACCTCACCCTCCTTTCCTTTTATCGGTGGATCTCCTTTCGTGTCTCCCACTGCCGTCTCCACCCATCATCCACTCCTCCTTTGTATTTTTATTATCTCCTCCTTTTTGCTTTCCATGGCGTCTACTCACTGAAAGGGAAAAACAGCTCCTGTCCACTCTTCTTTATTCCCATCAAGTGGATCGACTTTCCTCCCTCCTCAGTCGCGGCCCCCTCCAAAAGAAGTAACCTCCACCGAAGATAACTGCCACTCCCCCTTCATCCGTTGGAGAGCACTTCCCCCATTAGTGCGCTGCCCATCACAGCCCATTATTGCCACCACTCTTGGATTCCAGAGCACATGCTCCCGTAATGTCTTCTGTCGGCATAATGAATGAAGAAACTTCAGAGATATCTCACCTGTTGGCAAAAGGTAGGTAACCATTTGCTTTGCCTTCAGACTCACATTTGCACAGAAACCATTATTATAAGGTGATGGCTTGGTCCTAAGTGATCTAGTCATCACACAAACTACTTGAAAAGCTACATCCATAAATACGTTAATCTTGGGGTGTGCAAGCAACATGTGAACAATGCCTTGCCACTGTGAAGATATAAATCCTGTTAAGAGACGCAGACTGCCCGTAACTAATACTGAATGCAGGAAAGGCAGAGGACTTGGATCATTGTTTCCTTGCTCATATCCGCCAAGGACGATAAGTAAATAAATGACCAGATCAGGCATCTGTTCTGATACTGTAACATCACCCAGCAAAATCTGTTCCAATTTAGTATGGCGGGGCGCCACTTCACACAGGGGATGCGAAAGTCTTACACCAGATAAAGGCCATTAGGACATAGCTTTATCTCTTCCAACTGACATGAGCACAGCAGTAAGGTGCAAAGGGAAGAAACCCTGCGAGTTTTTCCATACTAACCTTTATTGATGATCCTTTAACAGTTGAACAAAATTGCCAGAGTCTCTCAATAATTTATTGAGCTCCTGAAAGTTAAGCACACGCAGCTCTTTAGCAGCTAAAATCATGAAGTTTCTTCCTTGGCCATTTAAGAACTAGGCAGAGGGAGAATTAGTGCCCCTTTCTTTCTAAATTCGAGAAACTCTCTGCACGGTGAGGAGCGGGTAAAGCATGTTGGCTAGGATTAACTCTCCCAGGTGATTGCGGTAACGGGAACAGAGCTGGCTCCTAAATTTCCCCAGCAAAGCTGCGAATTATCCCCTATACCATGGGTCCTCCCCCCATTTCTTTTGCATCGTAGAAAGTGTCTCTCTCAACTCTTTTGACAGCAAAAGCCCTGTCTACTGGGTTACCGTTACGAGCATATTGTACATACTCCTCCACAGGATCTGTCCACAGCTGAGTGTGCAATAAAGAATCATTTTCCGCAATCAGAATCTGAACCATGATATTCTTCTCTATTGTTCAATTGAAAAGAGTAAAGTTCATCTTTAACTTTCAACTGATAGGATGAGAGGTGAACTACGCACAAACGCATCCATACACACTTGAGCGATGAGTGTGAGAAATGCGAGATAAAAACTTTTGTCTATGAATGTAGAGAGCAGTTATAATAATTACATGGATTAAAGTGATGAAAGGCACATCCATTTCTGCATCCTAAACACATAATAACCCTTTACAGACTCATTTGAGCCTATAAAAGAAGAATTCTTAAAACAACCCTATCAAGAACCACCCCCATGCTAGGGCATGTCTGGAGGTTCATCAGTTGATTCTTGGAGAAAAGATCAAGTTAAGACTTTATTGTGCTGATTTGCGTTAATCTTTTTGTAGTAGATTAAGGTGATATCCCATAAAAGCTTGAAACATCTTGAAGTGAGGAAGAGCATTTTATTTCTCTATCCCAAACACATTATCCTTTGATAAGCTAAGTTGAACCTTTAAATGTTCATTTCTAAGCCCTGTTGATGATAACATCCCTACGCTGGGGTAATGCAAATGATTTACCAAAAAAATCTTCTAATTTGAACCTTTAAATGTTCATTCCTTATCATTTTTAATCAGTAGAATCATTTAAATTGGAATCTTATATAGATCAACCTACCATACGGGTCCAAATTTAATCTCTCTAAGGCATTCTTATAACAAGTCCTTAGGTTCCCACTCTATCAATAACAAATCAATCAACGACACCTATTTGGCAAGCAAGTAAGATTCAGGTAAATCTCTCGACCTTTCTCTCTCTCCTCAGAAAAGAGCAAAATGAACTTTGGACTTAAACTTTCACAGAAGGATTTAGAGTTTGATGTCATGACTTTTCTTTTTCCCTAGTAAGGTTGACTAGATCTTAGGTGTCGTCTTATTTTTGAAAGTGATCTTTCATGAGACCCCTCTCAAAAAGGGGACAGCTATTGACACCTGATTTTTAGTTAGTTTTATTTTTAGAAAAATTTTAAAAATTCATAAAAAATCATAAAATTAAAAAAAATCACTTTAGAGACCTTAGCCAAGCCTAGGAGACCATTTTTAATCAAAAAATGTTTCTTCATATTTTATATATTTTTAGCATTTTATTTTCAAAAATTCATAGAAAATCAAGCAAAAATGAAAAAAAAATTACAAAATAAACTTTGAAAGCCTTGGCCAAGCCTAAGAAATCATTTTTGAACAAAAACTAATTTTTCATATTTTTATTTTTGAATATTTTTTAAAATAGAAAAATACTTGAAAATTCTAGAAATTTCATTTCAGTCCTTTAATTTTCCTTTTTTTACATTTTCAGAATCATGACATTCCCCTCTATTCTTTCAAAATTATATTTTAGTCCAAAAGTTCACAGAATTATCAGATTTTGCAAAAATGGCAAAAATGCACATTTTAATTTTGCAAATTAGTCCCTAAAACACATAAAATTCAATTAAAAATTTTCTAGGGACTAAATAAAAAATTAGGGCATGTCACCCCCCAATTTTTGGCCTTCTAAATCGAATGGTGGCATTAATTTTTGCAGAAAAAGCCATCTAGGGTTTGGTTTTCGTAAAATGGACCCATAGGTCAAATTTGAAAATTGTGGTTTTGGTGTAAAACCTTGGAAATTTTTGGGTAAAAAATTATTTTCTGATAGAACTTAGACCCCTCAATTCGATTTTGTGAATCAATTTGGAAAATTGGCAATTTTTGGGGGCTTTGGAGCAAATTTTAAATTGTCAAGTTGTTGGGTCAGACTAGATACAACCCACAACCCGACTTCAATCCATCTTCTTCAAGAGGCTACCAGCTCTGGACACGAAGGATCTCCCCAGGATTCGACCCATTTTCAAGCTAAAATAATGAATGTCGGAGCTCCGATGAAACAACTAAAGTGTGCCCGACAACAACGTGCCATTCGTCATCGGGCATGTTAATATAAGTCAGCAAATATCCCCTACACGCCAAAAATTTTCAGACTCGGGTGTATATTGCATGACGTGTTTTTGAAAAAGAGGAGGTGGACTCTGTTGGCAATCACCTAACAAACTAGAGAGAGAAGTAGAGAGAAGAGAGAGAGGCTCAGAGGAATAGCCATTGTTGGAGTTTCGAGCTCGCACTATGGGAACTCGGTTGAAATGATCCAGAGCATATCCAGCATCACTACCACTCCAAGAAGTTTCCTTGAGCTCCAAGGAGTCGACCGCCGCTAGCTTGGTAGCCTGGAATCTCCTAAATTGGTGAGTCTGAACTTACAAGCTCAAGTATGCACATCAATGGCAAAATATGTTTTCGTCCAATTTTCTTCATTTTTCTTGAGGCAATTTTGTCCCTGAACTTCACTAAGCATCATTGCATTCTCTTTCTGCATTGATTTCGCGTGAGAACCTCCAATCAAAACCTCCAACCTCCTTTTGACTACTGCTACTTGGCCAGAGAGATTTGACAATTTGGAGCTCGATCAAAGCTTCAGATAAGTTTCCCAAACCTCTTGCGATGCTTCTTGTTGAATGAATCTCATTGTTATGCTCTAGATTACTAGTTTTATTTCGCCATGGATGTTTATGTGCAAGCTTTGATTATGTCATTCTTGCTCTGATTTAGATATGTTAATCCGGAGTCGAGTAGGAGATGATTAGTGTTGGAATTATGCTAATTGGATTTAGTTTTACCGTTAGATCTCGCCGAATTTTTTTCGATTGTTCATTCCTATAAGCATCGTGAGGAGGAAGATGAGTCCAACCAGCTGTTGACTCAATCAAAATCTAACGTGGCATACCACGTCAATTGCCACGTCAACTTGTTAACCCAGTCAAAGGCTAACATGGATGCCTCGTTAGCTTGGACGGTTGTAATTCGTTTATTGAATAAAAAAGTAAAAACCAGATCAAATGGTTGGGATGGTGCCACTAGTCCAGATTTGAGAATTTGGAAATAAAAAATGATTTTTTGGATTATAATAGATTTTTTGAAAATTAGAAATTAGAATTTTAATTGGACGGTTTGGATTCGGTCAAGGGTTGATCGTAGCCATCAGTTTTAGTAATGGAGTTGGACGGCCGAGATCTAGTTCTAGGTTTAATCTTGGTTGTTGGCTTTAGTCGCCAAATCCGAGTGTTGTGGGCTAGCCACATGGCTTTCTGTGGACCATTGGATCTACTGGTTATAAAAATTCTGTGAAAATTAGAAAAATGGATTAAAAAATCAAAGAAAATTCGAAAAATTCAAATAAAGGTTCAGGCTATGTTGTTTTGGTGTCGGGCTTGATCCATTTGGGTTTGGGTCTGGTTTTCGGGTTTTAGAGCTAGGTTAACCTGACCCGACCCAAAAAATTAAATAAAAATAAAAAATTCAGAGAATTCAATAAAAAAAAAATTCTTAAAACAATTCTTAAAAATTCATAAAAAAAAATCTAAAAAATTCCAGAAAAATCAGAAAAATTCAAAAAGTTTACAAAAATTGTGAAAAATAGAAAACTGACCACTTTTAACTGATTTGACCTATTTTCACAATTTTGGCTTCCTGAATCTTGAAAAATAACCATTTTGTCCCTTTGATCAATGTAACTCAAATTTTCCCAAATCACTCCCGAACCTAATTGGTGGCATTCTCTAAGTTTTTAGGGCTATACTAAGCTTACCATGTGGCCATTTGAGTGACAATTTGATGTGATTTATCCGCATGTTCTTGATTCCTTAACCGCACACTTATTTTGATTATCCGCATGTCGTGACCTAAAAATTCATGCGGTGAAATTCCATGATTAACGGATTATCAAGTTAATTAAATTGACTAACCTAATACGGACTCTTTCAAGCTCTACCGAATCGCAACTTTGATTTTTGTTTAAATGATTCTAGAATTTGAAGTGACTACTAATCATTTCTTGATAGGTCGATTAAAAACCTAAGTGAGTGGGAGAACTAAATTACTTCTACGAACTAGAGATTATGAGTTCGGGGACTTGGTTATGCTAATTAATTAAAACTAATGCCCTTTCGGTACCTTAATTCTATGGATATCCTAATTTGGCAACTCATGCTTGGTTTACTCCTAAGGCTGTAGTGAGGTGATCTTTTTTTTTTTTTCACTTTTTAGATGGAATGCATGGATGATAATGGGTGCATGGATAAGCAAATGTGAATATGCAAATATAAACACGCGAATGTATACATGCGAACGCGGACGTGGAATCATGAATATGCGAGTATGGATATACAAATATGACATGCAAACGTGAACGTACGTTACATGCGAACATAGACACGCAAATATGGCATACGAACGTGGATATACAAATACAGCATGCGAACGCAGACATACGGATGCAACATACGAAGGCGGACATGGAGATGTGACATACATACATGGACATGCGTATGTAGGTATACGAATACATACAGGTGGATATGAATATATACGAATACGATTATGCGGATACGAAGAAGTACGAATGCGACATCCGAATTTGAAGACATACGAATGCAAATACGATGACACACGAATACGATATGCGAACGCGACGTACGTACATGGATTTTTTTATTGCGTTTTTTTTTTGGAATTTTTAGTTATTATTTTTTTACATGAAAGATCAATTTCAATATTATACAAACAACCAATACAGACAACTATCAACAAGTGAAGCACATGATGAATGCTCTACCTCTAGCCTAGTGCACTGTGACAACCTAGATGGTTTATAACATGCAACAAAGGAGGTGCTTAGAGATCTTACAAGCTGAACATTGAAGCACTTTGAAGCTTCCTCGACTTAACTCCCCCGAGCCACTCACGATAGCCATCATTTCTTCTGTGGATCTCTAACCTGACACTTCCTTCGCTGCCTCCAAATCATTCGTTTACGCATATCACCCGACATTTGGAGCACTTCATGGAACACCTCCCCCAGTTTCAACAACAAGGAAGACCAGCTGATGTCGAATGGATGACCCATTTTCCTTTTTTGATCGTCTCTTTCGAAGAAGAAAAGAATTTGACACTAAATGATTTAGGCTTGCTCACCGAACCAGGTGTGAAGGAATTGCGATAACCGAGGACATCGAACTTCCTCATGCGCATCCTCATGTAAGGATCACAGGACAAGTAGAGATTTTTCATGAGAAGGCCATCGGAACCCTCTGGGACTCGCAATTTCATGGTCAATTCACGCACCTCCATGTCCGTCTCTTCCGGGGAACCACTCACGTAGCCCCCTGAATATCACTTGCTTGTTACTCACTTCCTCGCTATTCTCACTCGCCATCACTATTAGATGCCTTCACTTTCTGCCACAAGTTTCCTTGTGTGTGGCCTGTGTGGGCGTCCAAGAAATGAGACTAAGTCCCTCCTCTTCTTTTTTCTTTTTCAGAGCCAGCCGAGAGAGAGCCCCCCACTTGGCCTTGTGATCTTCTTCTCGATCACCCCTTCATTCTTTTTTTTTTTTTTGCTCTGCCCATGCCATTACATTATAGTCATAATGAACTAAAGAAGTACTGTAGCAATACAGGTATAAAATCTTTCTCGCGAGGGTAATAAAGAAAGAGCAGATTGAAAAACATGACAGCTTTTATCCTAAACATTCAAGAGGATTGTTTTAGAAGCAAAGCCAAGAGGAAAGAACAAGACAAAAGAGAGAATATTCCATAATGAGAGAATATTCCATAATAGGATTGTTAGGACCTCATTACACGATCTCTCAGATGCATGAACTCTTTGACCACACTTGTCCTGATACCATTCAACGTTGGTCATAAATAATCATTGCAAGCATCAGGAAGCCATCCATAGGAACGGCTAGAGATGGAGCGCATCGTCGTTGTCTTCTTCCGACAAAGAAGATTGATCCGCAATCCAGGCCACCAGCTCTTCAGATAATGCCCTCTTCTTTTTTTCCCATCATCATCACCATGTCCCCCTTTGTGATCATTTTCCCAGGCCTTGGAGGATCTCTGGAAGCAATAAAATATGCCTCCAACCAATGAAAGAGGGGAATTCTTCTCTGTCTTCAGGGTCTCCTCACATTATTATTTTTTATTCCTCTCTATCCCCCACTGAACCGAAAAAGAATCCCATGTAGCCAGTGGACTCTCCCTTTTTCTTTTTCTTTTTTCATGTCTGAGCCCTCTTTCTTTTTAGTTGGCCGACACCTTTGCCCATCGTGCCCACTTCTTCAGCACTTTTTGTTTTTAGCTAGCTCCTTTTCTCCTTTCGGTGGAAAGCTTGCCATAATAGTTCGACGCGCTTAGACGACTCCAGTTCGTCATTTGCGAATCGAGTATCAACTTTGACGAGTATTGACTTTGACGAGAAAGCTTGACTGAGGTTTCCCTCTCGGTGGATAGAATGAAATGAATAAAATTGCAGAGAGAGAGAGACCCGTCAAATGATAAATTGAATTCGGAAAACTGAACGCAATAATGAAAAATGCACCATCATGCCATTGAAAAATTTAGACTATTAGATGACAATATTACAACTCCAGAAATGCAAAAATCGAAAATTAAAGAGCTAAATTAAATCTTCTATAATTTTTTCAATTAATATGAAAATGAGAGTAACAAAGTAATTCCCGATTTTAAATTAATTTTTGTATATTTTTTCCAAAATGAAGAGAAAATTAAAAGGAAAATACTGACTATTTTTTCATATTTTTGTGGCCTCAAATGCTATTATTTTTATATAAAATTTCAAATATTTTTCTAATTTTTGAAAAATATTAAAATATTAAAAAATGCGAAAAATATGAAAAATATTTTTTCGTTCAAAAATAGTTTCCTAAGCTTGGCCAAGGCTTCCAAAGTCAATTTTTCAATTTTCTCTTTTTTTTATTTTCTATGAATTGTTTTAAAAAAATAAAATGCAGGAAAATACTGAAAATATGAAAATTTATTTTTTGGTCAAAATTGGTTCCCAAAGCTTGGCTAAGGTCTCCAAAGTTGATTTTTTAATTTTATAAATTTTTATGAATTTTTTAAAGAGAAAAGGTGATTAAAATCAGGTGTCAACAGCTCTTTAGTTGGTTTAGCAATCCAACAAAAAAAAAACATTGTTTCAGCAGGACCTTAGTGGCTTTTTTCAGTTCAAGAGGACAATCAACAGCGGTTGAATTTCGTGTGATTCAATTCCTTTTGAATGGCGAGAGCGATGCTACTGTCCAAAAAGCAAAACAGAGTCAAGAAATCCCAACCGACACAAGCTCCCATCTGTCATTGAAATTAGCCAACAGTTTGTTTTGTCCACACAAAGTTACCCAAATCAGACGAGGGACGAGCCCAATCGATTTTGGTGGTTGAATTAGATGAATCTCATGTGGAGTTCACGTAAATTAGTGAAAGGAATTTGTCGGATTAGTAAATACTCCTTGAGGATTCGAAGATTTTTTATTTTGGATCCAATTGAGGTCGTGAATATTGCTCAAAAACTAGGTCCAATAGTAAAAATCGCTAGTTCTATTCTGACTTGTGAATTGTCCATGAAGAAAGCTTTTGGGGTCCTAATGCAAATAAAGGTTTTCGACGGCTCTAGTAATTTGTCTTCATTACTCTGGATCAACAAATGGATATCCCGTTATGTGTCGGATCTGTCAAAATCAACTCTTATCACCAATGGGAGACACTAAGCTAGATGGGTTGTCTCAACCTTGATATCAATATTAATACCGACTTTGCTTTGATAGTGTAATAACGAAAATCTCAAATTTTTGAGGGGTTATATATATGCTCATTTAAGTTACAGTCATGTCAAATTATTTGATAGTGTTTGCATAGCTATAGCCTTCCGATGTACCATTTTTCGGGAATTTATTTAATGTATATTTGATATGCTGTAACTTGAAAAACATGAATTTAAACACTTGACATCGCAACTACAACGCAAAACCAACTTGAACCAATATGTTTGCCATAACTTTGGCTATGCTATAGCTTGCATTGCCATCGCATCATCGTATTTTACATGTTTGGCGACATGTGATTTAAGTCGTAAAGCTCAAAAACCATGAGGCACGGCTTCCTAAAAGCTGCTTGAGTTCGGGGGTTTGCAGTCTTAAGGTGTTGGCCAACCGCTTTATGAAAGCAAGAACACCTTTTGTTGCGAAAAAACCGTACTGGCCGAACATAGATCCTCTTCCCCTTTCCTTCCCTAGTATTTTTGTCACTGAAAATAAAACAAGAAAGTGAAGCTACAAAGACAAACGGACGGCCCAAATGTTCTGAGGATGGATCGCTGCAAGGCCCAGATCGAGGCCCAATGGGCCTCCCATGAATTGCCATTCAGGTGGTTGTCTGTTAATCTTCTCCCTTCACACGAACAAAACATCGCGTTCACCGCTCTGCTACTTGCGTCTCTCTCTCTCTCTCTCTCTCTCTCTCTCTCTCGCTCTGCGCGCAAATTCTTGTCTGTTTTCTCTTACTGTAAGGCCTGACACGAAGCTTGAATCGAGTTCGACGATGGGTCTTGCTAATTTTCAGCTCTAATGTCCCGGCCCTTCTTCCATGGTATGCATTCGTTCATCGGAAAACGAGGAATCCTGACCTGAACAGGAGTCATTAGATGTAGAGGATCGTCTCGTTATCATCCCCGATTTTGCTTCGCTTGTGCGCGACTCCGGCTCGAAGGTTTGATTATTTTGCTTCTTTCTGTTCATGCGATCACAATCTGTTGTCGTGCTCTTCTTTGGCTTCGGTGGAGAGTGACGCCGTCATTCGACAGTCTTCGCTTTTGCGTAATCTCTTGCGGGCGGATTGTGAGGATGTCCGCGGCTGCAACGGAGAGCCCTGCGCCGTCTTTCGAGAGGATGGCCGTGAAACCGCCTTCGCACCCGAGCTATGACCTGAAGGGCGTGATCAAGCTCTCTCTGGCTGAGGATGCTGGGGATCGAGGTTTGGCATAAGCCTTCCTAGTTCTGTTTCTCGGTTTGTTGAGAAAATATTGGGTGCAACGGTTATAGCGTGCCATTTTCGAGTATAAGATAGTGAATGGACTGACACTGACACCCAGCGACGAGTGTGCGTACATGTGTTCGGACTGGGAATCTGTGCATTCGTCGATCGTTTACTTGTGGTTTGTTGGTGAATTTATGCGTCCGTGGGATGCTGCTCTGGAGGTAGTTAAGAACTCACGGTGTGTGAATGCACCTGGACGTGATTAAAGGCTTGTTATTATGACGTCTGATAGTGTTGTTGTAATGCTTCTTTTTTTTTTTTTTCCTGGTGTGTGACTGGTGATCGTCATTTCCTAATAAATCCTGGGGCTTTAGCGATCCTCACTCTGTTTTCACCTCGGGCGTCTCATGGGTTGCATAATTCTTGGAGTTTAGGAGATGTGACTTGTATGGCCACTGTCCCTGTGGACATGGAGGTGGAGGCCCATTTCTTGGCGAAAGAGGATGGTGTTGTGGCGGGAGTTGCTCTTGCGGAGATGGTATTCCATGAGGTCGATCCTTCTCTCATGGTACTCTCTCCCTCTCTCTCTCTCTCTCACGGAGCTTCTCAATTCTCAATGTTTGACGTATTCCTTGTGTGAAATGGATTGTTCGTGTACAATATGGTGCAGATAGACTGGTCTAAGAAGGATGGAGAACATTTACGTAAGGGTCTTCAGTTTGGAAGAGTTTCTGTTAGATACATGATATTGATATCAGCATTATATAAGTATCCTGACTTTTAATTTGCACTTCAATTTTAGCAAGTTTGTTCTCCCCACTAAGAGCAGTGGATATGCTGGACAATCATACGGTGTTGTTGTAGCTGAAAGGGTAGTGCCGAACTTCATGCAAAGAATGAGTGGCATTGCAACTCTAACTAAGGTACTCTCATCCTCTTGAGGAAGGTAGAACTGAATGGAATAATGCTTTGGTGTTGCAACAGATCTTTTTGCTGTCCTTGCAAAACATTCTGGAAGTGTAATTTAGGATACGCTCCATTACAGACCTTGAGCTCTGCTTGTAATCAATTTCTTAGCTGTCGCACTTGTTAAAGGCGACATGAGGCGTGGTTTATTATTTCCGCAGGCAATGGCAGATGCCACACATCCAGCATGCATTCTAGAGACGAGAAAAACTGCTCCAGTTTTATGTTTGGTGGATAATGGCGGTCTATACTATTTCCTGGACTTACATTTCCTGCTTCATTTGTCTCACATTCAAGTTTATCAGTTGACGTTGTGATGTATCTTTCTATAGGTTCTCATTGGTGGAGGGAAAAGTCACAGGATGGGTCTATTTGATATGGTTATGATAAAGGACAATCATATATCTATAGTTGGGGGTGTCACAAATGCTATTAGATCTGTTGACATGTATTTGAAATGAAGAAACCTCCAAATGGAGGTCGAGGTACTTGAATTTGGCACTTTACTTTTTCTCCTTATAAATGTTGATTACGGCATGAATTTGGATGTTCACCGACCTCTTGGCCTCACTACCCGTAAAATAAGCTTGCTTTTGCCCTGATCTTTTTTTTAAAGTTGAAATTTGTAACTGAGGATGTTGATAGTATTATCATTATCATCTCTCTCTCTCTCTCTCTCTCTCTCTCAGGTTGAGACAAGGACACCCGAGGAAGTTAAGGAAGTATTAAACTATGCATCTGAGATCAATACCTCCTTGACTCGGATAATGCTGGATGATATGGTCATATCCTTATCAAATGGTGATGTTGATGTTTCCATGCTTCCAGAGGCCGTGGGATTGATCATGGGGAAGTTTGAGACAGAAGTATGTTTTAGAAATTCTGTGCATTGGGTTGTTTAGTTGGGTACTGCAGTTACAGAGTTGTTGTCTCTGCTTTCCATCTTTATTCTGCATCTCTTGCAAAAGTGATGTGAAGAAAATTAAGGTACCAGATATTCAATGTGGATGGAAATTGATTGAGTTTGTACATGTGAGATAATCTTAATGACAGTCTTCAGGTAGTATTCCCAACTCTTATTCATAACAAAACCATGCATTACTGCCTTCTAGTACCCATCAAATCTCTACCTGCAACTTTGCATTGGGCTTGCATAGATTTCAATGGAGCAATGTTGAATCTTTATGTAAGCTCGCGTAGTCAGGTGAACTCAGCTGAAACTGCTTCTATTTCAAATCAATTTGTTTCTTGGCAAATTTTAGGTGCTCATTTCCCACAGTAGCCACGATAACAGATGATTCTGATGTAGGGTGGCATTCTGAGTGAACTGGTTTAAACCTGACAGTAGTGCTTTGCTATGGCAGGCATCTGGAAATGTGAAACAATACATAAAATTGGACAAACTGGTGTGACATATATCTCGAGGTAATTTGTTTGACTCTATTTATGGTCCTCAGCAATTTTTGTTGAACTTGTTTTGATGGATGTTGAACTCTGGCAAAAAATCTCCGTGAATCTGTAGACTGTAGAAGAACATAAATGTTTTTATCTCAAATGAGCAACTTCTCATCTGGAAAAGAAGATTGTAGAAGAATGCGTTTTCACGAAAATTACTTGGTTTAATGATATTCCATGTTTGATGCTCCCTATGAAGGATTTTCTTACTAAATTGTCAGAGTCACAATTCGTGAACATGTAAGCGACTGTAGTGGCAGTGACAATAACCAACAGATGGAGGTGCTTCTCTTGGCCACAGTGGGCTGGCCAAATAGTGGTGGCTGCTGGTCAGTGGTGAATGTAAAACCCTTGGTAGTTGCAGGAACCTCCTTGGTGATAGGTGACAATCGACAGGATTCGATTTTAAGAATTTGAATATGCACTATTCATTTATTATTTACCAATTTGTCTCAACTGCGTTAAAGGATAAAACGTGATTTTCATTTTTCTTACTGTGGCTGGGAGTAAAAGTCTTGTCCTTTTGATTAGTGAAAAAATGTAAAGTTCCTCTAGTTACTTCTCTTCATGAAAAAGCCTAAACAGTCGATGTCTTTGTCCATGTTTCCTTCTTTATGCTAAATTCTGAAGAGAATAGCTGTTCTCATGTTGGAATCTCCCTTCATTATAACGTAGTCTTGTTTCTTTGCCAAAAAATAATCAATCCCCTAACATGACAGGTTCTGATCACAATCAAGTGAGTGTGAGGAGTTTTGCCAGTTGAATTAAGTGGATCGCTGTTCCAATTATTTCTTAGTGGTGAAGCAGACGATAGAGAAGAGTCTGAGAGCTTAAATTATGCGGCATCTTTTTGTGCTGTGACGGGGATGCTTTGTTCCCTTGTCAGCAAAGTATTCTTATTTGTTTGTCAAGTAATTGAGAAGCCTAATTTGATCTTCTTCATTCATGGGTTACTATTTTGCCATTTTCGTGTCTTCCAAATGTTCTGGTCCTCTTGTCACTGGGACCCTGGACGGAGAAGATGAGATAGAACTATACTTTCCTTGTTACTGGTTTTGGTAACTCATAAGATCTGTGCTGTGCACCATTCTGGTAATGCTAGATGTATTGGTTAGAGAGGGCTTATTCTTTTGACAAAGTTAAATCCTGCTATTTGAACTGGTAATATTTCGATTCGCTAACTCTAATGTATGTTGTAATTGGGAATTGGGCCAAAGTCATTTAGTTTTCGTATCCCATCTGGCAGCCAGCTATATATGGTTCGTTTTTAACAAGTTTTATGGACAGATGATGTCTTTCTTCCTGGTGAAGAAGGTTAGACAAACATGCTGGCATGTGGGATGACTCATGGGCACTAACTTTTCCCCTGGATGACTTTGTTATTTTTGCAGTAGTGGTCTCACGCATTCCGTTAAAGCGTTAGACATCTCCCTGAAGATCGATACGGACTTGACTCTTGAAGTCGGAAGGCATACGAAGAGAGCTGGATTTGTCGCTCTGTTTCTCATTCCTATAAGGAAATTTGCCCAGAATTGGATGGTCTTTCTTTTCCATGAGATGTGATGTATTTCCCGACCACCTTCCTTTCGGCTTTTTTCCATTGATGACTGTTAACAAAATTGTTGGGGGCAGAAATCAGTAAGTAGAAAGCGAGTGGGGGAAGTTCATCAATCTATCCAAGGAAATGATGTTAATAGTCATTAAAGTTTGGATCAATGTTTAATGTCATTTTTAAATTTTTAATTTGTTCAATATATTGTTTGAACTATTCACAAGATTCAATTTAATTACTAAACTTTCAATTTGTTCAATTTAATCGATTATCTTTTGATAACAAAGTCAAATCAGTTTTTCGGTACTATTCATAGTTACACTATATGTTAGATTTTAGTATACATTTTCAAGTTAATCTTATCTTATAAATCAACGAAAAAATATGCTATCATTTATTAAGTTTTACCTTTTTGGTTCTTTAAAGTTATTACCATAGTTCCATTTAAGTATATTCCCTTTTTGGGTCTTTAAAGTTATTACGATAGTTCCATTTAAGTATTTTTTTAAGTTTCTGATAAAAGTATTATCTCATTTAAGTTGTCTTGGGTTGACATTCGTACTATTTTTAACTTCCTAATTTACAAATTTAATTTAAAAAAATGCAATACAAAGGTGTGTAATTATATTTGTGTAATATGTTAGGAACAAGATTTAGATTCATAGAAGTATGATTATTATTATTTTTGGACATCCTTATGAAAATACTTATTCTTAAAATAGCAGGAATATTAACTCATTATAACTATGAATGAGTTTCTATTGTTACTGTTCTGTTACAGAGATTTTTAAGATAAATATATTTAAATTAGACTATTGTAGTGTTTATTGAGATTAAAACAATAAGAAGATATTGATATAGGAAATAGACTGAAATTAAAAATATATATTCTAAAATCTGGGCAATAATGTAATTATGCAAGCTTATGGACAGTAAAGAATGGCTAATATGATTTTGTGAGGGATCGAAATGAACAAATTTAAAGTTTAAAGACCAAATCGAATATCTAGAAATAGTTCGAGAACCACACGTACAAATAAAAAAAATTCAAGAATCACATTGCACGTTTGACCAGAATTTAAAGATTATTGGTGTCATTTTCTATATTCAAACTACAAGGGACGAGACTTGTGCCGGCTTCACCTTTTACGGTGTCTCCGGTTTACCCATTGTGAACTATGCAAGGATTGAAAATGGTGAACTTGGGCAGTGCAGAAGAGTTATTTCAATATTTCCATTATTATTGTTTTTTTCCAGGGAGGTGACTTTTAGTCTTCATTTTTTGTTCTTTCGGGCCCACACCAGAAGGAGTGGAATTGAACGAATTATTTATTTGAAAATTCTGTGAGTCATCAATCGTGACTTTGCATTTGCAACGGTGGGAATTTCCTTTGATGTAGGCAAACTCTGAGGAAAAATCATCTAATTAATTTTAAAACCAATTATATGAATGTCAATTTAATCCTAAAATGTTCACTTTCGCCTATTCGATCCTAAACCTTTACACTGCAGTGCTTTGTACCCATTTTCGACGTGGATGACCACATTTTACATTAGAATTCTCTGTAAAGGTTTAGGATCAAATTGAAAAAAGCAAAAAGTTTAAATTGAATTGGCATTCATATAATAAATTTACAATTGATTGATTGGACAATATCTCCCGATTCTACTGCTTTGAATTTTGCCACGTGATCACCATTCCTTGATCATGTATGCGCAGGGTTGGAATGTAATGTTGTATTCAATTTCTCACCGGTATACCTCCATCTCTAGGTCAAGGAAGAAAAAAGGAGAAGAGTAAAATGGAATGGTTTCCTCTTTGTAGGCTATGGAACCAATTTCAATTCAAAGGGTTCCACCACCTTTGGCTCTTTTTTTAATCATGATGTGTTTGCTTCCTGGAGATCGTTGCCGGTCAAACAAGATAACTCAATTTCCGTTTGCTCAAGACAACACATGTCCATTTGTTTCTATCAACATAATTTCACAATTGGCCCTGTCATGTCTCTGTATTTTTTTTCGGGGGGGGGGGGGGGGGGGTTAGCGGGGAGGTAGAGGAAAGATAGAGAGTGAATGAGACCAACTAACTATAGTAACCTTTATATATATACACACACACATTCTTGGAAATTGGATTTTTTTTTCTTTATTTTCATTCCATTCGATTCCAAAAGTCCCCTTCAAATTTCAACCATTAAGAAGTTCCAGATAACAAGATCAATCATTAAAACAAATATAGGAGTCATACACTCAAAAAGTAAATTTATGACTTCTTCAAACCAAAATAACCGATCACCAAATTCAATTTCATTAATGAGCACACACTAAAATCGTCATCGGTCGGTACAGCTTTGCCTTTCGGTGGTGCGTGCGAAGGGTTAATGTCCCTAGCACCATCGCCATGCAAAATAAAAAAGGATAAACGAGCAGAGATCCGATAGTAAGAGTGAAACATTTATGAAGCTCCTTCCATCTCCTTTAAAAATGGACTTGTACGCTAATGAAATTTGAGGAAAGTAAAATCCTGAAAACATACACTAAAAAAAATTCCCAAAACGGAAGATAGAAGCTTCAAGATCTAGCCTAGATCGAAAGAAAAAGGCTCTATAAACAGTAGGAAAGCAAGAAAAAGGAATAAAGAACTAAATTAGTTAACGAAGAGGAGAGTAGAGGGAGAGATCTAGTTCAAATCCTCCCCTCTGTAGAGATAGAAGAAGAGAATTGTGTGAAGATGAGAGGGAAAAAGAAAGGTGACTGGCTACTAGAGAGGTCTCGTTTGCAACACCAATATTTACTGTCTAGATAAAGTTTTGATTTTTACCTAATTTGGATTTCGTTACGCAAGTATTTTAATGGTTTTAATCCAAAGGACTTGAAATTTTCACAATATATAGATCTTGGTACTTAGATGAGAACAAAATGGTATTTTTTTTTCAAATCGAACTTATTCCTAAACAAATAATTTCTAAGAATAGCACTGTTGGCTCCAAATTTCCCGTAAGTTGGCGCTTTTACACGTGCCGTTGCCCAAATTAGGCAATGAGGAGATATATATACATATATATATATATATATATATATTACTTTAGTATCTTTTTTCTTAAAGACAAAGAAAGCCTATCCTATATAAACCTCTCGGGTGTACAAAATACCTCGTTAAGTTTATAAATCAAGTAGCATGCAAGCTAAAATTCGAGAGACTAACCCAAATTTGTACTTGATAGTGTAAGGAATGTAACTTATATTTGCGTGCTAATATTCATGCTGGAGTCCATCCCTTAACAAGATGCGCTTTCTTGTTCGTTTAAATTTTTAATTAATATTTATTTATATAATTTTTTTGCTAAACTTCGAACACAATCTAAATTGTAGAAGTTACAAAACAATTGGAAGGAAGAATACTGTTAAATCACTATTGGATCGAATCCTTTCTCCTATGGTCTTTAATTCAAAGCTCTCGTGATCAAAATCATATACCTTCATTTGCGAAAAAAAGGAAAGAAAGAATCAATGAAGTGCAAAATATTTTTTCTTAATAAGTTGCAAAAAAAAAAGTTCTATTTGCAATTACAGAGAGTCTTACAAACAGTTTGTATAATTTGTGTTGAGAACTTTAAAGGCGATGTATTGGCAGTGAATCATGTTACTTTTTTGTGAAAAAAAAAAGAAGAAGAAAAAATGGTTAATTATAGTGCCTTTTTTTTTTAGGTTTCTGCAACAAGTTATGATAATTCTTATATATCAGTAGGGTGTTTAAGAGTTTTTGAGCACCCGAATAATCTTCATTAATGTCACGGTTATCATGTTTCACAAATATCGATAATTGTTGGACATACATGGGTTTGATTACCCTAAGAGGGGTTATCCCATAAAATAACCTCAAAACGCTGGCTCGGCAGATCCATAAGTAAAAAAATCATTTTATTTGGGGTTTCTAGTAGTTCCTTATTTGATGATATTGTTTAAGAGGGGCATAGCTCGTGGTTACTCTTTCGAGTAAGGACGAATTTGTGCCTAATTCCAATTGCAAGCATGAGCTCCTTTGTCCATTTGCTTCTTGACATTTCATGTGCATAATCATATGTACACTTGATGGGTCATGAAAACCTAAAGCGATACTTGTTGATGGAGATTGCATAAACCCGCACATATTTAGTTGGGAAATTACTCAATTAGTTCTAAATCTATTGTGTTCAAGAAAAGGCTCGGCTCACTCTGGTTATATTTCTATATTTAGAATAGCAAAAAAAATCAATTGTCTTAAATTTTTAATTTTGTCAATTCAGTCTTAAACTTTGCGCAAAATTTCAATGGAGTCATTCCGATCAATTTTCACTGAAAATCATTGACTTTGTGTCGCGACCCTAAAAATTTTTCTTTTGGTGGAAAAATTTCCAGGTTAACGGATTATCAGGTTGATTAAATTAATTAACCTAATACGGACCCTCCCAAGTCCTACCGAATCGCAACTTTGGTTTTTGTTCAAATGATTTTAGAGTTTGGAGTCGCCACTAATTATTTTTGGTAGGTCGATTAGAAACCTAAGTAAATTAGCGGGAGAACTAAATTACTTTTACGAACCAGAGATTCTGGGTTCGGGGACTTGATTACACTAGTTAATTAAAACTAATGCCTTTTCGGTACCTTAATTTCATGATTATCCTAATTTGACAACTCAGACTTGGTTTATTCCTAAGGTTCTAGTGAGGTGACATCTTTTTTGTATTTTCACCTTTTAGATGGAATGCATATGAATGACATTTTTTGATATTTTCAAATCATTAAAATTTCCTGAAGCCGCAAGAGGGCGTGAACTAACGATTTCTACGCCGTGTTGCGACCTCCAGTAGGTGGCTCGGCCTACTCATTCTGGGGTTTAATTGTACAGAAATTAAATTGCAGAAAATTAAATTGCAATAAATAAAGGACCTCCAACGGGGGACTCGACCTTGATTCGGCCTACCATCGTAGGGTTTGATGATACTGAAATTAAATTGCATTAAATAAAGGACCTCCAACGGGGACTCGGCCTTGATTCGACCTACCCATCATGGGGTTTAATAGTACTGAAATTAAATTGCAAGAAATTAAATTGCATTAAATAAAGGGCCTCCAACAGGGGACTCGGCCTCAATTCGACCTACCCATCATGGGGTTTAATAGTACTGAAATTAAATTGCAAGAAATTAAATTGCATTAAATAAAGGACCTCCAACGGGGGACTCGGCCTCGATTTGGCCTACCCATCGTGAGGTTTGATGGTACTGAAATTAAATTACAAGAAATTAAATTACAGAAAATAAAGGACCACCAGTGGGTAGGTCGGCCTTCCCATTCTAGGGTTTGATGGTGCAAGAATTAAATTGCAGAAAATTATAGCACGAATGCGACATGTGGATATGGAGACATATGAGTACGACATGACATAATCGAGATTTAAATCAATCCATTTGAGTAACGAAATTTTTGAAGATTTTAATGGCTATGATCGTTACCTGATTTGACGGATTTGATGGCCGAATTCGAATCTCGTATCACCTTGTGGATTAAGATTGCGGCTCGAATGACGGGGATGAACTTTTGATTTATATTAATCGATGAAGGAATTGGTGATGATAACCCCTTAGCTTTAAACTCTCATCATCTTCAAATTTCTCTCTCTCTTTTTGGTATTTTCTTTCTCTCAAATTTTTCTTCAATCTCCAAAAACCCTCTCAAACATCCAAAATTTTCTCTCCAAAAATCCCCCTTCCAAAACTCTCTTCTTCTTCTTCCTTTTATAGGCAACTCATTTATCTCTCATTCTAATTTCTCCACTAACTCTATCTCCCATTCTAATTTTTTCACTAACTCTTCTTCATCTTCATCTTCCTTTCTCCATCTCTATTTCACATTCTAATTTCTCCACTAACTCTTCTTCATCTTCATCTTCCCTTCTCCATATCTATCTCCCATTCTACTAACTCTTCTTCATCTCCATCTTCCCTTCTCTATTCTCATCTTATTTTCTCTATCTATTCTTCTCCATCTCCTCCTCTCCATCTTCCCTTCTCCATCTCCTCTTCTCCATCTTTCCTTCTCTATTCTAATTTCTCCACTAACTCTTCTTTTTGTTATTTGCAAAATAATCCCTCAAGTATTAGGTATTTGCACTCTAGTCCCTGAGATTTTAAATATTTGCAATTCAGTCCCTGGAGAAATATTTCATTAAGTTCAAATCTCCTCACAATTTTCGACACACCTTCCCTATGCTTAATCGAAATTCACCTCATGTCAAATTTAAGCTCATTTCCTGCTGTTGAAGGTAATGAAAAATTTAATTAAAGCCCTTTTGCAAAATTGAGTCATTCTTGGTATAATTGGGCTAAGATGAAAATTTGAAATATTAGAGAATAATGTCACAACTCCTAAAAGTGAAAAATGAAAATAAATTGACTCAAATTGAATTTTTTTTTGCCCGATTCGAGATTATGCTCGTGAAGAAATACACAATCCCGAATTGGATTTTTTTAAATTTGCGATGGCCGATATTGACTATTTTTATGTATTTTTGTGGCCTCAAATGCTATTATTTATTAAATATTTTCCTAATTTCTAAAAAATATATAAATATATACAAAAAATATGAAAATGTATTTTTTGTTCAAAAATGGTTGTCTAAGCTTGGCCAAGGTCTCCAAAGTTGATTTTGCAATTTTCTCATTTTTTCTTGATTTTTTCGAAAATAAAAATATCGAAAAATAATGAAAATATGAAAAATTATTTTTTGGTCAAAATTGGTTCCCTACGCTTGGCCAAGATCCCCAAAGTTGATTTTTCAATTTTATGAATTTTTATGAATTTTCTATTAATTTTCCAAAATAAAAATGCCGAAAAATATGAAAAATCATTTTTTGGTCAAAATCGGTTCCCCAGGCTTGGCCAAGGTCCCCAAAGTTGATTTTTTTATTTTATGAATTTTAAAAGAGAAAAGATGATTAAAAATCAGGTGTCAATAGCTGCCCCTTATTGATAGGAAGCTTGGTAGAGGTTCATTTCAAAGATGAGATGACACCTGAATCCTAATCGAATCAACACAATGAAATAAAAAGGAGTCGTGACATTTGATCTCTAATAGCCCTCTTTGCAAGTTCCGATCCAAATCTGGCTTGAAGAAACTCCTATGAAGTGAGGGAGAGATAGAGAGGCCTGCGACTTGCCTGCTCGTTGTATGGCTGTTGCCTAACATGAATGCTCTACTGAAAATGGAATGAGAATCTAAGGATTTGTTAACTTAAACCTGTATGGTAGGTCAACCCATGGTAGATTTCTAACGAAAGGATTCTACTTATTAAAATTGGATTAAAATTTGACCCGTATAGTGCGTCACCCCATGGTAGATTCCTAATGAAAGGATTCTTTTGATTAAAATTGGATTAAGATCTAACCCGTATGATAGGTCACCCCATAGTAGATTCATAATGAAAGGATTCTACTGATTAAAATTGGATTAAGTTTTGACCCGTATGGTGGGTCACCCAATGGAAATGCTTGTAAGAAGGACTTTATGCCTATAGAAAGGACTTGGTGCTTGTAGAAAGGACTTTTGTGCCTGTAAGAAGGAATTTTGTGCGCCTGTAGAAAGGACTTTGGGTCCCTGTAGAAAGGACTTGGTGCCTGTAAAGAGGACTTTGGGTGCCTGTAGAAAGGACTTGGGTGCCTATAAGAAGGACTTTTGTGTGCCTATAGAAAGGACTTTGGGTGCCTGTAGAAAGGACTTGGGTGCCTGTAAGAAGGACTTTTGTGTGCCTGTTGAAAAGACTTGGTGTGTTTCGAAAGGTGCCATTCTGGGATCTGGCAATACCAGGAATCCTGCAGAAGCTCAAACCCAATTTAACTTACCTTGAAAAGTGCCATTCTGGGATCTAGGAAGACCAGGAATCCTGTAGAAGCTCAAACCTAATTTAACTTACCATGAAGGGTGCCATTCTGGGATCTGGGAAGACTAGAAATCCTGCAGAAGCTCAAACCCGATTTGTCTTACCTTGAAAGGTGCCATTCTAGGATCTGGGAAGACTAGGAATCCTGCAGAAGCTCAAACCCTATCTAACTTACCTTGAAGGGTGCCATTCTGGGATCTGGGAAGATCAGGAATCCTATAGAAGCACAAACCCGATTTATCTTACCTTGAAGGGTGCCATTCCGGGATCTGGGAAGACCAGGAATCCTACAGAAGCTCAAACCCAATTTATCTTACCTCAAAAGGTGCCACTCTGGGATTTGGGAAAACCAGGAATCCTGCAGAAACTCAAACCCGATTTATCTTATCTTGAAGGGTGTCATTCTGGGATCTGGGAAGACCAGGAATCCTGCAGAAGCTCAAATCCGATTTATCTTACCTTAAAAGGTGCCATTCTGGGATCTGGGAAGACCAGGAATCCTGCAGAAGCTCAAACCCCATCTAACTTACCTTGGAGGGTGCCATTCTGGGATCTGGGAAGACCAGGAATCCTACAGAAGCTCAAACCCAATTTATCTTACCATGAAGGGTGAAGATATACCTACCTGAGGATTTGGAAGAAGCGCCTAGTGGTTTCTCGACGACTAGGTTTGTTCATTCAATAATCACTGAACGAATTTCGAGACCTTGAAAGGTAACTCGAACATCGGGAATGTGTTACCTGTTAAGCAGTATTAGAGGTAACATGTGCAAGCATTTTCATCAGTGAGTTTATCGGTTCATGCAAAACTGTTTGGGTAAGTTTGCAATAATTGGAGGCAGTCTGTGTAATAATTCACGACGCAATCAATCAAAATGTGTATCATGCATAGTCAAGTTTGCATTACCAATTCTGTTCAAAGAGGTTATCATGGTATGAACACCTCGAATGTGATTTGAATGGGGGATTTCAGTCCAAAAGGGTTTTCTCTCACTCTCGAGAAAGGCTATTTATCCTGATTGCAGGATTGAAAAGAAATTACTCAATCTCACCATCAACGCATTCAACAAGGGTCTGAGTAATCTCGCAATTGGTACGATCACGCCGATCTAGAGGTTTTGATTAGGACCATAATATAGGCTGGGTCAAGGGCTTACCAAAGGGGACTCTTTTGAGTCAAGGCCATTGATAAAAAGTATTCATCGTCTGCTCCGGGTTTATAAGTCAAGAACCCTGCAAAAATGAGAGAGAAATAGTCTTGCTCGTATCTTTTCGAGCAATGCTTAAAATCATTCAACTCTACGTTAATTCAAGCGCCTTAATCAGAAAAGACTTTCACGGGCTATAACGTAGGTTAGGATTAGGGACCAATGAAGTAAAAAGACTTATTTTGGCCTAGAAGATATATGGGTTAGATTTGACGTTGGTGATCATTGCATCTTTGTCACCAGTTTCGACCTTCTTAAACTAGATTTCAAAGGACACCACCGTTGTATGAGGAAAGTGTCAACTTCTGCCGATACCGTCGTCGCTCCCAGACGGTGTAGACTTCAACTGTATATTTTGCAATCTGATTCCTTCAAAGAATTTTCTTTCGCAATTAGATCTCATTGGGAATTGACTGAATGAGATAGTATATTTTCACTGAATTTTCAAAGGCATTCAAAAATGAATATTGATTTGAATGGGCATTGGCCTTGTTTTTTACTGGCACTTTGCTTTTTCATGCCTAGGGACCGGCTTTCCTTCTTTTGGTCCCGCTTTTGCCTTTTTGTCTTTTCTATTCCGTTTAGAAAAAGGATTTCTAAAAGTTGCGCCATATACACATGCATGTCAAAGATTTAACGCGCTTGAAGAGTTGACTCGGGAACTCTATGTAGATCTACTTCTTTTGAGTTCTTCTACTTTGAGGTGGTGCCATCTTTATCTTAGAATTAGCAATGATCACCAACGGGGTTTTAAGAAATGAATGTGTAGGCTCAATTGGGTGATGCAAAGGATAACAGTGTATTGGATAGAGAAATGAATGCTTTTCATCTTCTTAAGGTACTTGAATTACCGTATGAGGTTGAAAACAAAGAAACACTCGAAAATTGATGTTAGTCCGAGCAAGAAAATTTCTAACCATTTACCTCGTGCTATTGCTGGGACTACCTTCATTTGGCCCCGATGTGGGGTGCTTCTTGACAAGGGTTATGAAATGAAACCGCCGCTCAAATGGGTTATCAACGATTACCTGTAGTATTTAGGATAGAGGAATGAATGCCTCTTTCCTTTCGGCTATCGTACTTTTCGCGAGAAAACCCATTGTCTTGGGGAATGCGGAACATGTTCAGCACTCGACTCACTGTGGATTAAAATGTAGGACGTGTGTGGGAATGGTTTGCCTTTCATCATCCTGTCATTCCCCATTCTACACATTCGATGCATTATGCGTGATTTATGTTCCAAGCCAGAATTGGTAAAATAAACATGCAGAAGAGTCATGTATAAATCATGGAACGTGCAAACACAATGCGGATGTGGCAATTTTTTAAGCATCATGCATGTTTAAGAAATGTGCAAGTATATCAAGAATGGAAGAATTTGAATTGCCCTTGGGCATGTGGGCAGATCGAGCAAATAGGGAGCCTATTCCTTAAGTCGAGGAGTGGCATGTCTCTGACTTTGCCCCCACAATGATATGCATGGGTGAAGTGAAGCACTTGGGCCTTGTGGACGACCGTCACGGCCGTCGATCGAATGCCCCAATTTGCCCCCATTTTCATTAGAATAGATCTTTTTAGGCGATCGTAATTTTTCCTTTTGGAGTTGTCTCCTTCAACATGTTAAATGTTAGTGTAAATATTTCCCGTAAAAAGGAAAATAGACGTGTCAGTCAGTATCGGAAGGGATAAATTGGAAACGATACTGATTTACCCTTCGTCTTGAATGCCTAGCACGAGTCTTTTACCAGTTTTACTAGATTGAGTTTTTCTCGACTTTTGTTGGACGCTTCACCATTAAGCCAAGATCGTGGTAAAATACTGACTTCGGTATTGTTCGTTGAGTATTCCTGTTTCTTACTGCAAAAAGGAAACAGGCAAAAGATTGTATTATTTATTCATAACATTTACAATATTCCCTGACTTTGGTGATCGAACCCGGACCGTCTCGAACCATCATCATTCCCTATACCATCAGGTCCATTGGACCGTGGGCATCTATAGGGCTTTCCTTTCAAGGGTTAATCTTCAGGATAGCGCGGCCAAAAAGATGGCAAATAAAACCTAACCATTTAGGGAATTTCTTTTTCTTCGAAGAATCCCATCTTAATCAGTAAACGGTCAAAATGACGAAATCTCATTTAAGGACAAACTTTTGAATTGCAAAAAGTAATGTATGTGAAACGCATCGAAGGGGCAAGTGCTAACATCTCCATTCTGTTTCATTTGCGTCGAATACTTAAGTTTAACAATAATGGAGGGTCAGTTAGAAATTTGTTCAAAAATTTGTCCTTAATGAGATTTCGTACTCTGGACCAATTATTTATGTAAGATGGGATTCTTTGGAAAAAGAAATCGCCTAAACAGTTAGATCTAATTTTGCCATCTCTGGATCTTAAATTAATGCATTGCCTATTTGTGGACATGTTTGCATATGCAAAGAAGTACCTCGATTTTTTACTTTTTTTTTT
Organism: Psidium guajava; assembly: GCA_016432845.1. Taxonomy (NCBI): domain Eukaryota; kingdom Viridiplantae; phylum Streptophyta; class Magnoliopsida; order Myrtales; family Myrtaceae; genus Psidium; species Psidium guajava. The sequence continues at coordinate 18,195,592 of CM028225.1, forward strand.
TGGGATTTAAGGATCATTAATTTTTTAAAAAAAATTTGATTCGATAAATGAACGTAGCATAAGAATAAGATAACAAAAAATTCTGAACCTATTGTATGGCGGTCAATTTAGTCATAAACTTCAAGAGATCGTTCGTCCTGATATCATGTTCAGGAGAGAGGCAGGAGTTCATTGTCATTCTTTCGTCTTTGTCACAGATGTACTAATTTGTATACAAAGGAGGGAAGAATAGATATGTAGTAACAACGCAATCAAAAGGGAGAATCAATGGCTTCCTCCTCTAACGTTTCCTTGGAGGCCTTTATCAAGCCAGGGCTCAATCTGAACATGAGCACGCAAAACTCCCTCTCACTCAAACTCCGATCCCCGTCCAGATCGCCTTCCCTCAGCATCGACCTCACGTCTTCGTCGCTCATGCCGCTCAGCCCCAGCATGCCCGCGTTCCTCCTCAAGCTCTCTAAGAGTGATCACCCCCTTCTCCTCGTCCATCAAGAGGCAGAACCCTTTGCTTAGCTACTCCATGAACCCCCGCGCCCCCAGCCTCGCCACCATCACCGGGAAGAAGTCCTCGAACCCCACAGCGCCATCTCTCGTCGCCATTTGCCCCATCGTCTGATACCGCGAAATCGACAGCTACGCAGAATGCATGCACTACGCACCTTGTGTGATTTGTCTTTTGGACTGGAAATGCTTGCTATATATAGGGACGTGGGTTGCGCGCGTGGCCATGGGAAAGGGTCTTAGCGAGAGGAAACTGAGGGAAGAAGGAAGGAACGCAGGGACGAATGAAGTTGAAGTAGTCAGGCATCAGATTACAGCAAAGGTATAGATGAAGGCACAGAGATCATGTGAAAAGATGGTTGCCGTCGTCAGATGCTCATAAAGGGTTTCTTCCCTCTTGATGAGGGAGAGTCCAAGCTTCTTCGTCGAAGTTGCATGGGAAGATGTGTTTTAGATTTGTCCATGGCAGACGAAAAAGCTTCTTTCTCTTCTTTTATGGCTGGTTGGGCCTGTGGGCAATTTGCGATATCGCCATTCAGGTAACAAAAGGGGGAGGGGGAGAGAGAGAGAGAGAGAGAGAGAGAGAGAGAGAGAGAGAGAGAGAGAGAGAGAGAGAGAGAGGATGGTCAATGTCTTAACGACGCAACTTTGCTTAGGTCGTAGCCCGTCTATTCACACAAACGGCTTGGAAGGATTAGCGGACGTCGGTTTTGGTGCCGTGTAAGTTTGAGCAAAAAGTTCGATAACCACGAAATAATTCAAATTAGTACATTTGCGACAACCCTCGGTTTTTTGCATTTAATAGAACTCTCCCAGGAGGTTCAACTCCATCTTAGTCTAAATCCATGCTTCAACTCCTCCTCATAGTCAACTTTCTATTTTCTCTCTTCCCTCTCTGGTTAGTTCAATAGGTAGAATAACATGACTCGCTTTGCTAACAGATTAATAATACGCGGGTCTTCTTGTCTACCCATAAGAGCGACATAAGAGCAGTGCCAAGAGAGGGGCAAAAGTCAGGAAATGGATAATCAACATTTGGGGAGCAGCTGTAATTACGAAAAACTGCTAGGTATGAAGGCACCTGATTCAATTTAAGAAAAAAGGGTAATTCAAGGTCGGAAACATCAACATTAGATGCACTGGGCGGTACAGGAGACTTTTCAGGTGGAGTAAAACAAGCATTACCCGTTCTCTCAACCTTCGAGGTCGACCTAAGAAATTGGATTTCAAATTCGACAAGTTACTCCCCAAAATGCTGTAGATTGAGAAGTGACTTATCACGACACTCGATTTGAAACATTATACTGATACATGGTTTAGTACCGTTCCGAAGGGATACCTTATTATGACATTACCGCATTTGCCAGGCTCGCAGACTCCATATGTCTAGCTACTCATTGATGGAACCCAGTCTTTGATAGAAATAATCGTCAAAATGCTAATGAAAAATCAAAAATCTTGGAACTTATGGAGCTTTCGACACCCATTTCATGAATATTAGAGGAAACAAGAGAAAAACAAGAACAGTCAGAAACAGGAGAGCTTTTGTGGCATATAATAGAGACAAAATGGGCTTCAGGGAGATTCAGTGGCTCGAACTGAATATCACGTTAAATAAATGTCTCATTGAATATTTTTTCACTTAACACGCCAACTGACTAGGTCAGCTGAGCGTACATGACCCAAAACAGCAAATGCCATGGCCTCAAAGCCACAACTATTTCACTAAAACTGGCCTTCGACCCTTGATCTCTTTGAAGGTCAAGTGCTATGATAATTTGAGTTCATGACTAGCGATTGATTTGAAAAGTGAAGTCTTCTCTTGCCATTTTTGGCTCCTATTAGGTGGAAGACAAAACAGAGAAGAGGTCTACTAATCTATCACATTCTTGATATAGATTCCAGGAATTACAGGACATTAGAGAAGGGCTGGCACGTAGACCTCAATAGCAATCAGGTAGCCATCGCCACAGTCACAGCCCATAAGGACGCCGAACACATCAAATCTGGATTTTTTCTCTCATTTCAATCAAAATTATATTATAAGATTTTTTTTTTGTATATTGGAACAAAGGCAGCCACCTTCCTTGTATTTTCAGAAAACAAGCAATCATGATGCTCAACTTTTTCCTGGCCATTGGATCTCTAACAGCATGTTTATTTGATCACAATAGTTCTTTTGTTGAATATGCTTAAGAAATGCTGTCGGGGACTGCTATGTCAGTGCTACCTGAACAAATTAATGGTTTCATAATGTTTCTACTATGTCGATTGGGTTAAAATATTATTGAAAAGGGGGAAAAAAACTCAAGAGCCAATGGAGAGAGACATAGACAAAGACAGCTAGTCGCAAACCCCAAAAGAGGGACGGGTTGCATAATCCTTGGTGGGACTGACCCGGCCAAGGTTGCACGACCCTAGCAACGCATCGCCTAGCCCATGCCACACAGCAATCGTCACCACACAGAGTGCAACTGGTGGGGGCTCACAACCCTTTGTGAGTGTGCATATTTGCTATTTCAATTATGGTTTATGTTTTCTCTATATGTACTTTCTCAAAAGCAGTCAGCGACGACAATGCCTCCAAAGTGGTAACGACCATCGTCAGCCACTAGTTCACTTTTTCACCCTTTTTCAGATGTTGTCATTTTGTCTTTTTTCTTTTATAATGTTAATACTGGTTATTATTTTTCAAAATTTTCTAAAAGCCACATCGATTGACAAAATCTACATTTACTGGCATAATAATTGACTCAGCATTTTCATTACATTTGTAAGGATCAATTCGAACCAACTGACTATGAAAAAGTTTTCAAGACCCATGTCTTTTTCCCTCTTAAAAAAAAAAGAACAAACTCATTCCTCTTAAGGTTGTCAATCATCAGAATATATATATATATATATATATATATCTCATGACGATCCCTCTTCCTTCCTCAAAATCGAAACAATCATACCTGTATCAAACGCCTCACGATAAAAGAAAGCAACTTGATATAAGACCGTAACTTTAATAGACTTTATCTAGATGTGCCCCTTCTTCTATAAGTTCAATGCTCAAACAAGGTTAAGTCAGATGCACACCCAAATGACCATGATAGTTTTATCAAACTGTCTAAGGCTTCATATATTTCATCACTATCAGCATGCCTCTCATCCAGGAAATAGAACTCAACTATATCACCATTCACCTCGATCAAGCTACATCTAGGAAGTTTTCTACGCCCAGTATCTTTCATTGTAGCTTTCAGTCTGGCCACATCCTTCTACTTCATGTCCCACTATATATTTGAAAGCATAACATAATTGGCTAGATTTCCAAGTTCATGTTCACTTTACCGATGGAGGGCTATTTTGGCGAAGTGAACATTTTTGTGTAGCCGACAAGCTCCGAGCAAAGTAACCTAAATTACAGCATCCACTTTTATGGGCATCATATCCACAAATTCAACAGCCTGGACCAAAAGACCAGCGCGAGCAAGCAAATCAACCATACAGCCATAATGCTCCACTTGAGGGACTATAGAGTAATGATTAATCATGGACTGAAAGTATGAGTAACCATCAGCAAACATTCCCATATGTGTGCAGGCACATAGTACGCCTATCAACATGATTCCATCTGGTTTTACTCTAGCACGTTTCATCTGCTAGAACAAACTTATGTCATCAACCCCATAGCCATGGATTGCCAAAGCATTTATTAAGGCATTCCAAGAAATCAAGTCCTTTGTGCACGTGTTGATGAACACATTAAGGGCATTCTTTATAGACCCACATTTTGCATACATGTCAATCAAAGCATCGACAACATATGTATTCCCACCGTATCCATGGCTCTCGGTATAAACATGCACCCACTTACCCAAATCAAGAGCTCCAAATCTAGCAAATGTAGACAAAACAGTCACAAGAGTGGCGGCAGTTCGGATCACAGTGCGTTCAATCAACACTCTCTTGAAAGTGGCCAAGACTTGCAAGAAATTGCCACTGCGGGCATATCCTCCAATCAAGCCATTCTATGGAAAAATATTCTGTTCAGGTATTTCGTCAAACATCACTTCACAAGCATCGAGATCCCCGTTACTATAATAAACATTTAACATAGTGTTCTAGGACATGACATCCCGGTTGGGCATGGCATCAAAGAGCTTCCATGCAGCCACCATGTCCCCAGTTTCAATACAATCGGAGATCATGGTGTTCCATAACACTATGTCACATTCAGGAGCCAAGTCGCAGTCCATGCAACGACAATCCTCTCAAGAATCTCACTAAAGGCCTTATAAGAAGGAACAGGTTCTCCCCCACTAGAGTACATTTCAATCAAGGTGGTGCCTGCAAAAGGATTTATCTTTAAAACTAGACTTAATCACAAAACAATGCACTTCCTGGCCTTCAGTCAAAGCACTGATCTTGCCACAAGATTTGAGCACAATAGGGAAAGTGAAGCAATTTGGCATCATGCCCATGCTTCTCATTCGATTAAACAAAAGAACGACCTCCCTATTTAACTCATCTTGGGGACACCCCCTGAACATGGCGTTCCAGAGAGAAACATTTGGGTCAAGAATTCGGTTGAGCACGTTATTGGCATATCCCATTTCCTTGAGCTGACCACAAGCTGTGATGATTTTTGGAGCAACATAATGGCTCCGTTCCAGGCTATGAAAGACTACATGGGCATGGATTTGATGGAGTTGCTTGTTGGTCCTACATGACTGTAACAGCGCGATGAATTGTTCTTCCAACATACGGCGAGGGAGCTTTTGAGCAAAATCAGGAACAAGCTTCGTTATTTTTGGTGCAATGGCCCGTCTCTGGTCGATGAGAAACGAGTCTTGTTAGAGCTTCCTACGAGAATAGATTCAGAATTCCAGAAATAGCAGCTTTTAATCGATGCGGCAGTATTTAATTCATCGCTGAAATCACCTTCTTCTAGCTGTCCTCGTAAATTCCCTTCCTTTTAATTCAACAAGTCAATTCGCTTCCTCCACTGGATGATCCAAAGCAGGAAAATCATTCGTCGGCCTGCGTTTTGCCATCAGGAAGAAATTGATTCCAAATCGAAGCCCAAGGCAGAAAGAAAAGGATGACTGCTTTTGTAGCATTGCGGGCGGGACTCCATTCCAAGCGAATTGCTTGCTCTCTCAATTAGAAATAAAAGTTTTTTTAGGTTCCCTTTCATGACAAAGGGCTTGTTTCCGAAAAATATTTTTTTAAGAGGCCATTTTCAAAATGAAGCTATTTTCTTTCGTACAGCCCAAAACTAAACATGAATTAGAAAATATATTTTCGTTGTTTAGTACAGAAAATCATGATTTGTTTTTCATCTGTCCACTCCTTTTAAATATTTTATTTTTTGTTTACTTTTAACTTTTCTTATTTTAGAAAATTTTAAATTTTTATTGTTTAAATTTTCAAATTTTCTCTTTTTTTTCCCTTTTTCCTTCTTCTTCAGCCGGTTGCAGGCCATAGCCTAGGCCAAGCCTCACTCGCTTGTGGTGGGGCCTCGCCATAGGTCGACGAGGCTCGAGAGGCGAGGCCTCCCTCGCCTGCAGTCGGACCTCTCTCCACCCTTGTTCACCTGGGACCGGCCAAAGAAGAAGGAAAAAAAATAAAATAAGAGAAAAAAATAAAAATTTCAATTGTTTTGAAAAAATTAAGAAATAAAAAAGAAACATAAAAGGAAAATAACTAAGTAAGGGAAGAAGAAGAAGGAGGAGGAGAAGGAGAACGAGAAGGAGGAGGAGAAGGAGAACGAGAAGGAGGAGGAGGAGGAGGAGTAGGAGGAGGAGGAGAAGGAGAAGAAAGAAAGAAAAAAATGTGGAGGAGTTGAGTAAAGAATGATGATGGAAAATGTTTAATGTTTTTCTCTTCTTAAAAGAGCAAACCATTTTCCCTGCTTTCGAAAATACTTTTTCCATAAGATTAAAATGCTTTCCTTAGCTCATTTATTTTCCGTAAACGAACTTTGAAAAATCCGAAAAAATATTTTTCAGGAAGTTGTTTTTCATGAAAAGAATGGAACGTAAGAAGTGTGAGATTTTTTTCTTTACAATTTTTTTTGTCTCTAAATGAAAATATCATTCATTAAAATCATTTTTCAAAGAAAATAATTAATTTTAATTTATCTGGTGATTAAGAGAAACTGATTTCGTTTTTGCCAGAAGGGAAACATGTTTCCAATCTAAACTTGTTGTTTTCAGTTCATGGAAAACCTTTCTATTGATTGATTAGCTTTCCATTATCCAGGCATTGGAAAGTCAAAAACAATTCGGGTGCTCATCATTGAAAGAGAACACTTGATGGGAGACCGGATGATTATCAAGCTTGCGATACCATTTTATTCCCTTTCTTTATTATTTAAAATAAAATCCTTCCATACTATAGATTATTGCGTATGATATTTGGTTGTCATCGTGTGGTTTTATTTCTTTATCTTTAGGATTTTACACCCTTATTTTTTTTTTACCATCAATACTCATCCTTCTCATTAAATTTTAACTACTCACTTGTACTTTTGCAATAAGTTTTAGGACTTCTATCATACATATACTAAAACTAAGGTATAAAATAGAATAGGCATGGAGTAATTCATCTTTACATAGATTTTCCGTTAAATGATGGATTCAAATCACCTAAGCTCGAGTCGCATTAGCAAATTATTCAAAAAATTTCACCAAAATCTCACCTTTCTCACTCCCCCTTTCCTCTTAGTGTATCATCACACTTCAGAGCCGCTGCATCTACCGTCGTCGCCCGTCACGCAAGTGCCTTCCACCATTGGCCTTTTCACCGTCGCCACCACTAATATCTTTCTAGCTGCCTCTCTCTCTCTCTCTCTCTCTCTCTCTCTCTCTCTCTCTCTCTCTCTCTCTCTCTCTCTCTCTCTCTCTCTCTCTCCCCCCGTAGGTCACAAAGCTCATGCCAGGGATAGAGGAGCTCGAACTACTTGCACACGAATCAACGATAACGAGCTAAATCTAGTTGCCCTCAAACTTGGTGGTTGTGACACGCACGAAATGAGGGAAGGAGTGAGATAGAGATCAAGGGCCAAGGTCCAGACAGCAAAATTGTCATTGATAGCTTTTAGAGGGAGAAAGGAGAAATTATGCGGTGGTTTTAAAGCCTTGTACATTTATTTACCTACGTTCAATTAGAGCTTTACACATGGATATTGATTTGGAATAAAAACAAAATAACATCCTCCCTCTTTTGCCTTTGGTTATTCAAGAATCAAGCTTGGCTATCTCTATCTTCCAAGCCACCACACCGGATCTGGCGAGCGTCGCTATTGGATTTGATCCTTTTATCGCCCAAGTAGCCGAGGAGGCCGTGAAGTAGTGGAGGAAGCACGGCCGGAGGTTGAGGAAGGAGAGATTAGCTTGGTGCCTCTTGTGAGTCCAGGTTTGGGCACGTCTTCCCAACGAAGGGCTCATTCTCCATATATGGAGGACCTCATTGCTAGTTCATCTCTGGATCTACGACCATGGTGACGACGGTCCTTCGAGGTTAGGAAAGACAGAGCTAGCCAGATCTGGTCGAGCCTCCTCACCAATTATAGACTAGCGACTTCATCATCCATATCTAGTTGGATCCGTCTTCCCGCCATCGCCATGATTCCTTCTAGATTTGATCTACAACAATGAAGGGAGGGAGGAGGAATTGAGAGAAAAAAATTTCATGTTGTTGTTAGATACTTAATTCTAAGTTAATGTCTATGTGTTAAGGTATAATTGAAAACGAGTAAATAAAAGCACATCACATTAGTAACTAATATAATGCCGTGAAATCACTAAATTTCTTCAAGAGACACAAAGAGAGGGTGTGTGTGTCTCGATGCCACAATTGGGGGAGCTTTTGGGTGGTGACAGCAGATGGCATGGGTGGCAACGGGTGTGTTCATTGGATGAGAGAGAGGGGGGGGGGTGTTGAGATTTTTAGCGGAAGTGTTCATTTTCAACATATGACAAAATTTTAATGGAGGATTTACCTTAAGATAATTTGGCCTCTAAAATTAAGCAAATAAAGGACATTAACGGTAGCATAATTTCAAATGATACTCACTTTATTACTAAAATTTTTTAAGCGATCACTTAATGCCCTAATTTTTTTTATAAAAAAAAATTCATTTTGAGTAGCGTCAGCGATTTCCATTAATTGAAGATCCTACATGGCATTAATTAAAAATAAAATTTCTGATATGGTTTGTCAAGGAAATAATATTACTAAAGCATGTAAAACCCGTCGCTTAAGCCTTTTCCTTACCCGTATTGATGATCTAGGGCTAATTTAGGTTCCAATCGAAGACCCTAGACCCCATCTTCATTAGCAAATAAAAAAATTGTAGGTCAATGAGAACTTGCTTTTGGAATTTGCAATTGGAAAAAAGAAACAAGAGAAGCCGCGTGGCCTTTTTTCCAATTGCAAGATTCTTGCTTGTCATCCAAGGCATATATATATTCCCATCCAAACCGCTGTCTTTTCCTGTTTTCATTTTTCATTTTCTAGAGAGAGAGAATTAGACAGGGTGAGTGAAAGAGAGATAGAGAGAGCGAGTCATTTAATTACTGACCCTCCATTAATTCATCTTCAGTATGTGGTCATTTGAGAATGGTCTGCCAAGTCCTTTGATCGCTTTTTTCACTCCAGACTTTACTTTAGTTTTCCTTCTCAAAGATGTTATCTAAATAATTATTTTCAAGGTTATGCACTTAAATGTCAATTAAGAATATATTACTTGGCTAAAATTATGGCGCTAATGATGTCCGTTTTTTTTTTCAATTAAGAACTTGCTTTTGAAATTTAGCTATGCTATTAAGTATTGACAAAAGACAAGCTATGCGAGCAGTTTTCAGGATGAGAACACTGCATCAAGGAACCCAACTTAAAATTTAATCCTACATTATGTAAATTCAAGTAACTAGGTCATTTAGGTGAACAAAAATCACTTAAGACAACTATTCTTTTCTTGGTAAAGATGATGCTCATTAAGATAGCTTAAACAAATCGGTTGTACTAAAAAATGAGCTCATTAACATTTTAAGCTGCTGTCCCCTCGATTTTGGGGACAAGGCACAGTAAACAAGATTATATATGTGCTTACGATTGTATTTAAAAAAGCAGTTTTGTTAACAAGTGTCGTAGAAAAACTCTTATTAATCATACTTTATTGAGTAGGTTGAATCCAGTAAACCTAAGTAAGGCATACAATATGTATACAACTAACCAAATCCAATCCAATCCATAGAACTATTATCCATTACGACTCAATTAACTTAAGTTTAGACGAGATATTCATGTTTCACTCATTGTTCTGTCCATATTGGTTATATAGATCCTTTATTTTTCTAGGGCATTGCAAGATTAAATTTGACTGGAAATTTTTTAATAATTGATTAATCTTAGCTTTTATTTCTACTATCCTCGGCCCCTTAGCGTTAGACCAAGAGTGTTGTGGCAACTTCAACAAAGCAACACTTGAAGTTGGTGTTTACCCCTACATTTTCTCAATACTCTCGATATGTATTAGGTTCCCCATGAATTCCCTCTTCATGCGTTTGTTTTTCGGGCAACAATGGCCTTTTGAGTGGATTTCGGTAAAATCCTTTCAATTTGTCTAATATTGTCTTGCACATTTGCGTGAAGTTTCTTTCGGCCATCTATCGCTTGAAAATGCTTGGATGTCAACTTAGTCATGGCCAATCATCCTAAATGTCATGTCCTGCTATTTGGAGTGCACAAAACAACGTTTTATTTTTGTTTGTTCATCTTCATCTTCGAGGATCTCTACAGCTGGCGAACTTCATTGCAACGTAGATCCTCGTCTTACTCATTATGATCCCACGCAGCCCAACATTGATATTGAGATTTTAGTAGTAACTGGAAAAGAAAATGACACGTCACATGGCTTGGGGCTGTGCTTCGATTGTGTACTCGAGCGTGCACTGTGATGTGCACCTAGTACTCGGTTTCCTCTAGCTCTTGTACCAATTAAAGAACAACTGGATGATAGAATTGTGAAATTTTTGTATATTCCTCCGCGGTTCATAATGGAGAGTACATGAATTAGCGTTTATGTTATCATCACGTTAATAAATCCTCTTTTCAGCAAAATAAGCCCACCCTAAAGGAACAGGTGAACACTGCAAAGTTCCGCATATTTTAGACAAGAGGAGACCAACACAGATCTGCAACTTCCTGTTTGTTTCTATCTCCGTGTTGTTTAGCCACCGAAAGGCACAAGTATACCGTTTGTCTGACTGCAACTGATGCAAAGTTTAAGTAAACAATCATCTGAGCAACTCAAAACACGATGTGGGAAACAGAACATATGTCGGACCAGGTACTGACGATCAACTGAATCCTTTATCCATATAATAAAGTATCTATGCTGCGCCCGTCAATCACCTCCTTCACAACTGAGGCCGCTTTCCGCACGCTTACTTGAAGTTTACCTCTGCTTGCCCTGTCCCTAACACAATGTGGGAAACGAGAACATATGTCGGACCAGGTACTGTGCCCATCCATCACGTCCTTCGCGATTGAGGCCGCTTTCTGCACGCTTACTCGAACTTCATCTCTGCTGTCCGTATCCCTAACACGATGTTGGAAATGCGAACATATGTCGGACCAGGTACTGCGCCCATCCATCACCTCCTTCACGATTAAGGCCGCTTTCTGCACGCTTACTCGAACTTCATCTCTGCTGTCCGTATCCCTAACACGATGTTGGAAATGCGAACATATGTCGGACCAGGTACTGCGCCCATCAATCAACTCCCTCACAACTGAGGCCGCTTTCCTCACGCTTACTGTAACTTCGTCTCTGCTGTCCCGATCTCGAATGGACACATCAACTTCTGAATTGACAGTGATTGCAAAGGGCACACCAAGCTCATCGGTTTTCCCTACGGAGTTGCCTGTGAACATAGCCAGGGCACAGTAGCACATGATCATCCATTGGTGCTTTCACCAAGGATAAGAAGATAAATCTCAATCCAAATATACAGCTCCAAAACAAAACAAGTTCTCATATACGATATTTGTGTATCACTCAAATCAGCAAACCTGACACGAACCTCAGAAATTTCCAAAAATCAATGCCCATATTTTAACAAGAAAAGAAGGAGAAGATGCCAATTCATTCTGGAGCTGATACTAGCATTAGGATAAAAGAACTCGATCTTAGAAAAACAGGCATACAAACCCATCTAGAAAATCCCTCCTCACATCGTGAATAGGACAAAAAGCAGAAGGATCAACATATATCTCTGTTTTAAGAAAGAAAACAGAAAGAGAAAAAAGATGTCCATCAACCTTTGGAACGATACAATTTCAAGGAAACATGCATTAACCCCCCTCAATAAAATCCCCTTCTATGATGAGTAAAGAAAGAAGAGTGACCAAGAAATGAGCTTCATGTAAAATATTGAAAAAGAAACTCATTTTGCGTAAGACATTAAGAAACTAAATTCTATATTGGATAAGTACCTGTTATGGAACAACTGTGATAAACACCAGCAGCAGTCAGTGACTCACTAATTAGTCGAACAACTTTCTCATACTCTGGCTTCTTTCTCAATGGGAAAACTGCACATTGAAAAGGTGCCACAAGTGGAGGGAAGCGAAACACATTTACTAGTTCATCCCCCGCTTTGCTGCGACTTGTAAAGAAAGAATGCTCAAGAAGGCAGTGTATTATGCGTTCAATGCCAAAAGACGGTTCAATAATAGATGGTGTAAAAACCCTCTTCTGTTTCCTCATCCTCTTCTTATAAATATCGACCATGTTATCCTTGATTGTTACTATCCTCCCCAATGTGTGCACAGGAAATACAGCCTCCCCTTTGGATACTAAAGCAGCCTTCATCTGCAAAGCTTCTGATTCACTCATTGCCTGGTATTCACAAGAAAAATGCAAGCATAAAGTAAAGCAACAGATTCAGAATATTCGTAGCGAAAGAGCAAAAACCAAGGAACCTCCAGCACATACCAAAAGAGATTCCACCACCATCTTTTGATCTCCCTCAAAGGCATGACCAAGTTCCTTCTGGTTTGGAACAATTACCAGTTTCTGCATTCATACTTCAATCAGTTAAGCATGATAACAAACTCAAGCATCACAAATAAAGGGAAGAAACCTGCTTCATGTACTGCAAGAATAGCTAGCAAAATTAACTAGTCTGAAGAATTACCACCACTTCTATGGTTTGAGTAAGTTTTCCATTCTTACGAAGAGCAACTCCACTTTTCCCCTATCAAATGATAACAAACTCAAGCATTCACAAATAAAGGGCAGAAACTAGCTCCATGTACTGCAAGAATAGCTAGCAAAATTAACTAGTCCGAAGAATTACCACCACTTCTATGGTTTGAGTAAGTTTTCCCTTGTCAAAAAGAGCAACTCTACTTTTCCCCTGTCAAATGATAAGCAACTCAAACATTCACAAATACAGGGCAGAAACCAGCTCCATGGACTCCAAGAATGGCTAGCAAAATTAACTAGTCTGAAGAATTACCACTTCTTCTCCGGTTTCGGTAAGTCTTTCATTGTCAAGAAGAGCAACTCCACTTTTCTCCTGTCAAATGATAACAAACTCAAGCATTCACAAATAAAGGGCAGAAACCTGCTCCATGTACTCCAAGAATAGCTAGACAAATTAACTAGCCCGAAGAATTACCACTTCTTCTCCAGTTTCAGTAAGTTTTTCGTTGTCAAGAAGAGCAACTCCACTTTTCTCCTGTCAAATGATAACAAACTCAAGCATTCACAAACAAAGGGCAGAAACCTGCTCCATGTACTCCAAGAATAGCTAGCAAAATTAACTAGTCTCAAGAATTACCACTTCTTCTCCGGTTTCAGTAAGTTTTTCATTGTCAAGAAGAGCAACTCCACTTTTCTCCTGTCAAATGATAACAAACTCAACCATTCACAAATGAAGGGCAAAAACCTGCTCCGTGTTAGCAAAATTAACTAGTCCGAAGAATTACCACCTCTTCTCTGGTTTCAGTAAGTTTTTCATTGTCAAGAAGAGCAACTCCACTTTTCTCCTGTCAAATGATAACAATCATCACTCCAACTAGATGCCTCTACAATTAGGGGAACGTATACATCTTTAAACCTTCTCTTATCCAGTTCTCAACACCCTCAAAATGTGCCGGATAATGTTTTGCTTCAAACAGTTTCAAACCGTTGTGCAACAACAGTGGTTCCCACTCAAGACAGCTAAAAAGGAACCTATACAATGTAACAATGCCACTCCTTGCGATGCAAAGATCATTGAAAAAGTAATATGTATAAAAATAAAATAAATATTGTTAATTGCTAGGCATGTTGGCAGCTTATTAGTCACATTCCATGACTTCGCTTCTGCTGCCTAAAAATTAGAAACTGGATGAAGAGTTCTGGAAGGATTTCAAAAAGACTCGAGAGGACCATATGATAAAAGCAATTTCACTTATTGAGACAACAAAAGATGCAGATCTTTCTTTCGGTATTCCTGACAGTGCACCTTTTCCAAACCCCCCCCCCCCCCGAAAAAAAAACAGAGAGAAAGAAAGAAAGAAGAAAAGGAAAAAAGAAAAGCACACGCAACATAAGTCTTACCACTCTTACCGCATGTGGTTGTAAATCATATGCTGGCCTATCTTCAATTTCAACGCACTCAATCCAACCATAGGAGCACTCAATTTCAGCAGCCCAACAATCTGCTGCATAGGGAGCCATTTCGTTCCGAAGACGCTGCCTAAACCGCAAGCGATCCTTGTCTATGCCAAGGCTAGTTAAAAATAAAAAGACTCTGCCAATAAAGTAGCCGAGCGTCTCATTGTTAACAGTTCCCTAAAAATAAAAATCGAAATTTGTGAGACTCAAAGTAAACAAGTTAGCGTGAGAAAAATAAACTCCAAAAGATGATTCAAGCTAACCTCTGAAACTGCTACACCAAGCCGACTTTTAATCGAAGATTGGCCTGACATTTGCCGTTCCATTGGGAACACAAAAGTTTCCACATCTGCAACTGCAGAAAACTTCCAATGGGTTTTATCTTCCGGATCCACAAAATGCTGGATCTCAGCGACAGTGGACTCCTGGACTATCACAAGATGACGGGAAGGAGAAATCTACACATGTGAACAGCATTAGAATCAATCGTAGATTAAAATACAAAGGCACCCAATGAAGATAATGACACTATCTCTAATACCACAGTGGAGATCACGTCTTAAGCACAATCAAATCTTACGTTAAGACAACTTAAGCTATGGAATAGTATCAGAGCAGAAATCATGCATAAAACCCAAGCACGTGGACATGCAAGATTTAGGATGATCAGATGATGCACAACCTCTTCTGTGAAAGCCTGAGTATCACAAGATGACAGGAAGGAGAAATCTACACGTGTGAACAGCATTAGAATCAATCGTAGATTAAAAATACAAGGGCCAGATGAAGATAATGACGCTATCTCTAATACAGCAGTGGAGATCACGTCTTAAGCACAATCAAATCTTACTTTAAGACAAGTTCAGCTATGGAATAGTATCAGGGCAGAAATCATGCCTAAAACCCAAGCATGTGGACACACAAGATTTAGGATGATCAGATGATGCACAACCTGTTCTCCAAAAGCCTGACTATCACGAGATGACAGGAAGGAGAATTCTACACGCGTGAACAGCATTAGAATCAATCGTTGATTAAAATATAAGGGCCAGATGAAGATAATGACACTATCTCTAACACAGCAGAAGCACAGTCAAATCTTACGTTAAGACAAGTTAGGCTATGGAATAGTATCAGGGCAGAAATCATGCATAAAACCCAAGTATGTGAACATGCAAGATTTAGGATGATCAGAAGATGCACAACCTCTTCTCTGAAAGCCTGACCAATATGAGCTCCAGCACAGGGGAGCCGCCTACGGTTGTTATCCTTAAATAGGGATTTGAAAAGTGCAAAATTGCCTTGTGCAGTTTCACGTCGTCGCGCGTACGACCTACAGTAGATTGAGGGGGAAAAAAACTAGATTAAATATACTAAAGACGTAAAACCAAAAGCTAACATTTCTCAAAAGGAAGTTAATTAGCTTGACTTCACCATTGCCATGACAGTGGGACATCCATGGGTGGTACTTACCCAGGTTGAAAACCAGAAGGACCTACGGGCGTTTCCAACATCAACTTGAACGTATAGAGACAGGAGAGAGGATTTTTTGTGTCAGGAGCTGTGATACCATATTCTTTTATCTTGGCAGCCAATTCCTCATTAGAGAGGCAATACAACACCGCAAGTACTTGCTTGAGTTCCGCAGCCTTCTTCGCACTAATGCTCAAATCCTTTTGGAGGGTCTCATTACAGAAATCTCTGAGCAGATGGTCAGCTCGATAGACAGTCCCAGTTTTCTCATCATTAACCATGGGAACCGTGTGGTCCCCACGACCCGGATTGACGTGGGGCAAGGGAATTTCCCATATGTTGTCCTCGAGAGCAAAATGCTAACAACAGAATTAAAAATATTAGCACAGCAGACAAACCCTAATCTAAATACTATTGGCTAAAGCATCTAATTTCAACTCAATTCCATGACTAACCCGAGACCACAACTCCAAGAGGTTCTCCTTGATTTTATAGCCGAGCGGGCCGTAGTCGTAGATCCCGTGGATTCTCCGATACTTGCACGAGGGAATGCAGAACAGGCAGCCCTCCAGCGTCTTGAGCAACGTTTCGCGGAAGGCCTCCCTCGCCAGGTCGCCGTCGCCGGCGAGCACTTTGCGGAGGGAGCAATCGGTGCGGCCCATCGCACGGCGGAGGAGGGCAGGGGGGAGTCGGAGAGAGAGGGAGAGCGCAGCGGGTAGAACGAAGAGACTTTCGGAGAATTTAGAGCGAAGTTGCCTTTTAGGGATTTTAGAGTGGGACTCGGCCACCATAACGGTGCCGTAAGATTAACATATTCTAACGGTGTAATACTTGCCCCAATTTTTAACGGAGGAAACTTGCCCGCTGCTTTGTCAGGCGAGTGAAAATCAATTAAATTCCTTGTGGTGTTTTGGCATATATTGTTTTATTTTCTGGAGTGAGTTTCCTTTGCGAAAAATTAAAAATTTAAAAAATAATTTCTTAAAAATAAACGTTTGTATCTTTTAGAAAAATTAATTAACGAAAAATATTTTCATTATCGATAACACTTTATACTTAGCTAAAGTTCAGATGCATTATTTGATCAAATAATGCTAGAGTTCAAAGGGAATTTATACGAAAATATCGCGTCGTGTGATTAGTGAAAGAATATCTTCACCAGCCAACTTTTTCTGGCGTCGGAAATGGGGGCAATCTTGTTAATTGGGTACAAATAATGGATAAAATTTCCCAAATTGAATTATTTTTTGGGCCGGCCTATCTTCCCCAACCCACTTTTTCTAGTGACTGGAACGGGGGTAATTTTATCAATTGGATGAAAAATGGAAAAAATTTCCCGAATTGATTTCTTTTTTTTTTGGGTCGAATCCCAAATTGAATTGGGACATTGGTTTTCATTTACTTTCTAGTGTTCGTTTCATCTACTTCCAAGCTCCCAACTGATTAAGAAAATCGCTCTCGCCCTCACCAGCTTCAGTTCATCGTCCATTGTCCACCGTCGTCTCTTACTT
This sequence comes from Psidium guajava, assembly GCA_016432845.1. Lineage (NCBI taxonomy): Eukaryota > Viridiplantae > Streptophyta > Magnoliopsida > Myrtales > Myrtaceae > Psidium > Psidium guajava. Next base: position 18,212,746 of record CM028225.1, read on the forward strand.
GCCTCTATTGTCTTTTCTTTCCTAGGTGTCGCGAGCCGAAAGAAATTTTTTTTTTTCGATTCGATCGAGTGAACGGATTATTAAGTTAATTAAATTAACTAACCTAACACGGACTCTCCCAAGCCCTACCGAATCGCGACTTTAGATTTGTTTATTTGAATGATTTTAAGACTTGGAGTCGCCACTAATCGTTCTTGATAGGTCGATTAGAAACCTAAATAAATTAGCAGGAGAACTAATTTATTTTTGTGAACCAGAGATTATGAGTTCGGGGACTTGGTTACGTTAGATTACTCTAACACCCTTTCGGTACCAATTTCATGAAAAATCATTTGGGATGATTGAGAAAAAGTTTGGGTCAAACTGACCAGAAGGGCAAAATGGTCATTTTTCAAGGCTCGGGAAGCGAAAACAAGTCAAACCAGTTGAATGTGGTCATTTCATATTTCCCGCAATTTTCGAGAATTTTTTCTGAGTTATTTTTTTCTAATTTTCTGGAGACAGTTTACCCATGAGAGGTAAAACTGTCATTTCCTAAAGAAATGGGAATCAAAGTCATAAATATGGGTCTGGCCAGTCAAAATTGACCATTTTCCTTTTTTTGCAATTTTGAGGATTTTTTGAAATTTTCCGAGGCGATTCGCCCATAAGAGGCAAAATCGTCATTTTGAGAAGATCATAAAGGAAATTCACTAAAAATAGGATTGGCCAATCGAAATGGTCTGTCTCCTAATTTCTGAGAATTTCTAAATTTTTTTATTTTTTTTAATTTCTTTTATTATTTCTATTTTTTTTATTTGATTTGATTTTTTTTTCGAATTTTTTTAAATTAAAAAACACGAATTGGGCAGAATGAGCCTGACCCGCGCCATAGAAGCCTGACCCGGGCCTTAAGGGCCCGAGCTAGTTTAAGACAAAGCCCATTCCTTTTTTATTTTCTTTTCCACCAGGCCAACTCTTGAGAATAGCTCAATTCCCTCGTAGCCCAACTTGCATGAATAGCCCACGTGAACACCCAAATCTAAGGTGCAGCCCATGACTAAAAGTCAACTTGATCTATAGTATTCAATAACCAAATTGCTATGCTAACTACAGTTAACTAGCGAATTAAGAAGTAAGGAGATAAAATGAGCCAAAGAAGATTTAGGTCCAGTACGCATTTACAATTAACCAAAGCTCACCATGCATAAAGGGAAGAAAAACCCACGGCACTTACGAGATGAAAAAAAATGCAAGCAAAGTTTTGTGGACTCACCTGTTCGATCACAAGCCACCTGTCGTCTTTCCACAATTGTCTCGCCTTTATATGAACTGCAGCATCAAACTCCCTAGATGGACTGAGTAATCTCACCGAAAGGTAACTTCGTCCAAGGACCTTCAACACCGTCGCTATCTTCCAGGAGAAATTCTTGAAAAACCTCCACGATATCACCCAGACCCCACATGTGTAATGTCTGGAGCGCAGGTGTACGAGGTCTGATCGCGTTTCCAGATACCATCTCCATTGTAACCTCTGCGGATGCACTCCCATAGCTACAGTATTGAACTGAATGCAAAATGCAAGGCCCAGGATATTGTTCGCCAACTAATGCTTCTTAGAAGCATACTAAGCACAGAAGGAAGTCCCAGGAATCGCAGCAACAATTCAAGACCTGGTGAACTCGATCTCGAAAGAGCGAAAATATGGAAAACGCTATGTGATGACATCCTCATTCCAGTGGTGAGGTAAGAATCTGGAGTGGGCAGGAATCAATATATCGAAGACCTTGTCTCTCGGCCCTCCAGGCCACTTCTTCTCTGCAGCCCCAGTAGCTGGACTCTCTTATCAATGCAAGTATCGCTTTTGATGAAAATCAATCCCCCGGGGTTGAATTCAGTACTTCCGAGCAAGGACTTCTTCATTTTGAACATATAATACTCGATATCCTGCATCTACCATCATTTTATATAGCGCATCTGCACGACCGTAATCCCTTCGAGCACGGACTTTTGATCTTTCGAGGGTCGCAATCTGGATGTCCTGTGGGACCAAGCATGATTCTCTCGGATTGGAGGTGCTAATGTATGCGGTGATGGTATCCCCATCTGCCACAGCTCTTGCATCCACTGGAGGTGTGGGAAACTCAAACACCACTCCTTAAGGCAATGCCACTGGAACTCTGACTGTGGTCTCCACCAGGGTATGAGCAAGTGGTAGGTCATAGAATGCCAACAAACCCTCAACATCAAGCCTTGATGCTTCTTCAGGTATTCTTGGAGGAGGATTTGATTCTCTCCACGCCACTAGTAGCTTTCTCTACCAATTAGCTTGAGCTTTCTTTGAAGAAGCTACATAGCTACTTAGCTCTTCAGGAACCTTGGGGGTGATTTCGAAGTTGAGCAGATCTTGGGCAAGAGTGGAGACGCCGACTTTCGCGGCGGAGACGCCGTGAAGGCCAAGAGAGTCGGAGTCTCCGGCGGCGGACGGCTTGCAACCATGGCCGTAAAGGAATCTGAGGGCGTTTTTTTTTTTATTATTTCCAGGTTTCAACCTCTGATCATTCGAAAACCCCCGACCATGGAGAAGGACCCCCCGAAAAAAAAGCTCAGAGCCCCCGGGAGAGAGGTCTACCCCCCTGCATTTTTTTCTCTAATGTGCCTATCATCATTGCCTGTTCCACCATTGTCTCCTCTATTCTTTTCATTTATTAATCACCGAAAGTTCCACCCACATTGTCTCCCACCGGAAGTGCTGCTGCAAGACCAACCAGATTTGGCCTGAGGAGTGGTCCGGGACTAAAAATATCGGCGTCCGCGAGAGGCGGTCCGTTGCAATACATATGTATAACTCTCCAAGAAAACGTTCTCTTATATATATATATATATATATATATATATTCTCTCCTCCTTTTCTAGCTTTGTGGTGTTGAAATTAGAGTGATTTTCGCTTCTGAGTTATGTTTTGGACAAATAGGTGAGAGCTGGACGAGTAGAGTGAGTGGAACAAGCAAGAAGAGAAGGTCATGAAAATGAATGCAAGCCCTTACAGAAGAAGTGTCACGCCCTGAACCCTACAGACGCGCGACATCCCGCAGTTCCAACCACGTCCATTTGGTCAAAGTCAACGACGACCCAGGAACCGTCGCGACCAAATGGTGCCCAACGAACTCAAACTTTGCGGAAGCCAACATAACCCAGACATGCATAGAGAATGGGGTAGAGAAGAGAAAAATACACATAAAACCAACTCCATAAATACATAATCACAAATGTAGCGTGAGGATACAATATAGTCAAAAGGGAACTACCATAACTATCATGCTCTCAAAACGGAACACTGCCCTAAAGGTCTACTCTTCGTCGGTGTCGCTCCAGTCTGACTGCCAAGGGAGCTCCTCAGGGTCTAACTCGATCTCAAGGGATGAAAGTTCAATATCCATCGGATCCCCTTCGTTATGGCCGTCTATCTCCATCTGCCAGTCCTCCTCGGGTAGCTGCTGGTTCTGGTCGGGGTTTACTACCTCGCCCCCAAAAGTCGCTGGACACTCGCCCAACACACCAAAAGGCACATCAAAGCCCTGCAGTGGTCCTCTAAACACTAATCCAGCCCTATACTTCCATGCCTCGTATCGGTGGGGTATCAAAAGCGGGTCTCCCTCATCGATCCATACAGCACTAGAGGTCCTCTCATAGGCTCTACCATCCACCAACGAGAACACTGTCGTCACGGACTCTATCTCTAGAGGTATCCCATGGCGAACAGAAGGGATATTCATTCTCGCGGTCGAGGGTCTGAAAAAAAATGGTTTAACAACAACAGTGAGTCGAAACTCAGCAAGCTCACCACTAAGCCTAGCATAGGATGAGGCACGCTTCCCGATGGACCTTAACATGCCAGTCTAAGTTCTCAATCTCATTCAGATAACTAATGTCATACAGAGTCATAATAATTCCACAGTCCGATGGATATACAGCAATCAATCACACGGACACAATATATGGTAGTTTCAAACCATAGGCGTCAATTTCATGCATACCGTGATAAATTCTTTAACCAGTCTCAAATGCTCATTTCACAAACCAGGATGCAATTCGACCCGCATTAAACGCATCAAGTCTGACCCGCGTATCATACGCCTCAGGTCCATGCCTCAATCCGCGTGTGGGACGCCTCAGGTTGGCACGCTTATCACTCCAGCTACCTCGCGTCAAACGCATCAGGGCGCACTGTGCCTCGACCCGCGTATGGCACGCCTCAGGTCGGCACCCTTGTCTCTCCAATTTCCCCGCGTAAATACGCCTCAGGGCCGCCCTCCACCCCGTGTCATATAGGCACCTCAGGGCAATATGCAAATACTCAATTCCATCGTTATACATGCCATACGATTATGTCCATCATGCATGACAATAATTTCAAAGTGATTACACGAGGCATGCTAATTCATCTACAGATCAATTCATAGAATTCCGAGCATCCGACATGGCATACCAATAAGCAACTCATGCAGCACATTCTCAGAGCTCAACTCTTTTTCTAGCATGAACATGAACATGCACCCCCAAATATCATTCAAGCATGCCAAAATTCATCTGCGTAAGCAAATATGTCAATTACGAGCTAGGATCGTACCAACGGGCCTCCGAACCATATAAATCAACACGGATACACATGGAAAAACTCATGAGCAGCAACTTATGGACGGTGAACAGCACATAACCCTCGTGAACGGTATCTCTCGGACCTCGAACGATGAGCTCGTGTAGTGCACCAAGTCTAGATATGCATTTTCAAGCCTAAAACTCTATTTTCCCCCCACTAAACATCAAAATAACCCGCATATTACTCAAGACCAGCCCTCAACGACCTATGAACAGTCTAAAGCTGACGTGAACAGTAAACCACGAGACCCTAAATTAGTCCGTCAAACGACCGGTTCAATCCGAGCTACGAATCTCATCGAACTCTAACTAGTCCTAACCAACCGAGCACCCTATAGCCTAACATACACGTACGACATTCCTAGGCCGGGTTTAGAGGTTGCGCTTACCTTAACAATGCTTGAAGGCCACAGAAATGGACTGTACAAAGGCTGGACAGCAACGATGAAGAGAAGCAATGGCGGCGGAGCACGATGGCTCTCAGCGGAAACCGGTGGCTCTCGAAGGGGGCAATGGTCCCGGGGCTGAGCTTGTGAGATTGGGGTGGTCTAAGGTGTCGCCTAGACCTAGGAAAGAATGAGAACGAGGTGAGTGTGGGGTACGGAGGTGCCGAAGCATCGGTGGACGGCGGACGATGGCGGTGGAGCTTGACTCCCTACGATCAGCCTCTGTTCATCACTAATCCACGAAAATTTTTAGGAAATTTCCAGCCAACATACCTTTAGATCTTCAAATTTCAAAGTCTTATGGTCGCATAGGCGAAAACGGTGATTGATTTGGACTCCGGATGAGTTCGAACGAGCGATTTCAAGTCGGACGCGCGCTAAAATCCGAGAAGACGGGCTCTCTCAGGCATAGAGTATCTTGGCCGAAAATAGAGAGGGAGAGAGTGAGATAAAGAGCGTTTTAACCGAATGAGGGGAGGAAATGAAGAGTCAGAGAGGGAGTTTATGAATCATTATGGGAAGAAGACAAAAGGTCACGGGAGTTAGTATTGATGAGCGAGTTTATGAGTCGTTATGAGCGGGTTGACCTTTCATTAACCCTCAGAGTGACTCTTGATTTGCTCGACAGCTTGATTTGCTCGACAGCTTGACCGATGGATAGGTCGATTTGGCACTTGATCGATGCGATAAGAATAATGGAACAACCGACGAGACGCTTTCTTGGAATGCGTGCCAAATGCATTGGTTTGGTTCAAGCGCGAACGAACTTAGGCTAACCATTATTCTAAACTAACGAGCTCTCGAAACCACAGCTACCATTACGCATGATCTCGGGAGTCTATAGCAAACCAGGGACGAACCGGTCAATTTCGACTTAAGGTCTCATTGCTCGACACTTCCAATCAATCTAGTGAATCTGTTGCGCTAACTGTGACTACGTCTAAAATTTAACTATAACGTTCGTGAGAACTCAATTGTCCAAGATCGGAATTCGTTTCGTGGCCTAATCCATTAAACATTGACTCTAGCAAATGCTCGGACCAACGGGTGGCTGTTTAGGAGATGCACATATCGACTAATCAGGTCCACATACTTTAAAGTCCCAATTAGCCTTTCCCCTTCGGTTAGTCATCTCGAAGTAGCTAATTCCGAGTGAGATTCGACTAGAACATGTTAATGAAATATATCCATTTAGTATTACCAATCCCGAAAATGGGTCGAATTTCAGAATGTCACAAGAAGTGTACGTAAATTCTACATGATAACACCAGATTGCCAAAGGACAACTGACACCCCATTGAACTCTTCTGATCACAACAGCACCCACTAGAACCAAAAGTCCAACTGAGGTCTTGATTGACTCGTGGATTGCAAGAACGAGAGCTCATGACCAAACCAAGAGCTCACAAACTTTAGCCATGGAAACTCAGTGGGTTTCAATGCAAAGAAGGAGTAAAGTGTGACTTAGGGCTCGTCGAGGGGCGCAATGGAACAAAGATCAAGCAAAAATACGCGTGATATGATTACCTGCCATTGGAGACCAACTCTAAGCTTGAACATGGTGCGTACTTGTTCAAAGGGAGTTGAACTAATGGAAATGGTTCATTGTACTCCTCAGAGTCTCAGCAAGCTCTGACGGGTAGTGACGTGCCTTAATTTCGTCTTAGGAGGTCGGGTGAAGAGCTGGAAGTTCTCTGGCCAAGGTGCTTCAATGGTGATCTCACGTGTTCTTCCTCATCTCTCTTTGCTACATGCATGTATGCATGCGTTTGCTTGCAAGGTAGTATTTGAGCAGAAAGATCGAAGGGCCAGCATCCTACGAAAAGCTACCACAGGACCATTGCCAGCATATGCCAAAAGCCTCCAGGAAATTATAAAGGCCCAGGAAAGGAGGAATCACGAGAAGGATGCCTCCAAATCTTTATGTTGCTTCTTCCTTTAGCATGATCCCATGGAGTCTTCATGGAGAAGGAAAACCTGCAAGGATCATTTGATTGACATGGGACCCCTCTTCATAGTGGACGTGCTTCATGGTGTGTTTTAGGTGTGAGAATTTGTCCAGATTCTTCGATGAGGCTCGCTGGACTCCGTTAAACAGAAACTTGGCTCCCCTTTTTTAATGGGACGCAATTACGAACTCGATAGGATGAAGAGATCTGTAAAGGGTTACAGATCACGTTTCTATGTTTGAGGTGGCTTCGGATCAGGCGGGTCTTGGGGATCGTCTGGTGGGGGACTTTCGTACGGTTGGCTTTTCATGGCGATGGACTCATGGCGGTCTTTGCTCGTCACAAAGGTCGGTGCCGAATCAGAGTTTGGGGTTCATGCTCGGCAAATTCGTCGTCGCGACGTCACAGATCGAGCTTCGGCTGCTGGCTTCCTGCGTGCTCCGAGAAAAGAAAGGAGATCTCCTCTCTCTACTTCTGGACTTCTGGACGACGGATCTGACCTTCTTTTCTTATCGTGTGTTTTTCGTTCCTTCTCGTCGTCCTTCACGCCCTCGACAATGGGTTCATCCTTATCCCCCTTCCTCCCAAGCTCGGTGACCTGCTCGATCTCGGGTTCGGCCATCAGAGCGGGCCATCTTTCTCATCATTTCGTCTGCTTTTCTTTTTGTCCGTGGTGCCGTGAGCCCTCCTCCATTGTCAAGCATCCTCCACTTTTATTTTTTAATCATTCTAAACTTCCACCCATCGTTGTCTCCCTTCATCCTTTTGCATGATGCATGCATGCTGCCCTTTTTTTCGTTTTCTTTTTTGGGTCTCCTTTTGACCGCCGAATGAAGAATCAAGACCACCGAATGAAAACCGCTCCTTTTCTTCTCATCATTCCCATTTTTAAAATCTGCTCTCTCCTTTTTCTATTCTAAAATCATCATGCTTTTTCTTTAACTTTCAACTCCACTCACGTTTTCTTTTGTTGTTGATGTCTTGTGATGAGTTCGGTCCACTATCACCACCATTTCGTGCTTTTCTTTCGGCGTGTTGTCTCCCCTAAACTACGGCCTCAATGTCGATCGCCAATAAGGACTCGAGGAAAATGAACTCAATTTACTTCTCATGCACTTAAAAATAGTTTCGAGCGTGACGAGTCCAGCTTGGTTGGCAAAGGTAAAGATGGGAGAAGCTGCATCTGTATTCACAAAGCAGCATATAATTGCATCCGAGTGGTGCAAAGATTCTTTCAATGCAGCATTATCAGCTTGGGAGTCCATTTAAGCAAACCCTCAAACTCAGAGACCTCAAATGCTTATAGTTGCAAATTTCCTTTAGAAACTTTCCAAGAGACACGCCTTCTAGATCCAAAACATGGAGCATCAGTGTTCTCAACAGAAAGGCGTCGAACAACATGAGGCCATGATTGATCTTCTTCGGGAGCGACGAGTGCAAACTCCACTTCCTTGGATTTGAAAATGATGGTCTTAAATGCTATTATTTATTAATTTTCAATCATTTTTCTATTTTTTTTTAAAAATAAAATAAAATAAAAAAAATGCGAAAAATATGAAAAATTATTTTTTTATTCAAAGATGGTTCCCTAGGCTTGACTAAGGCTTCCAAAGTTGATTTTTTAATTTTCTCATTTTTTATTGATTTTTTATGAATTTTTGAAAATAAAATGCCAAAAAATACTGAAAATATGGAAAATCATTTTTTGGTCAAAACTGGTTCTTTAGGCTTAGCCAAGGTCTCCAAGTTGATTTTTCAATTTTATGAATTTTTATGAATTTTCTATTAATTTTAAAAAAGAAATAGTGATTGAAAATCAGGTGTCAACACTAGGTTCGTTATCCGCGAGCTTCAACTCCGTCGTTGTCCTTTGGTTTCATTTTCGACTTATCGATCGTTAGAATTGCATGTGTGCTCGTTGTGCCTCTTCATTTGGACTCTTTGTCCGGATCTTGCTGCTCGATCGAGTTGCTGGAAAGTCTGTTCCGCCTTCTTTGCTTTTCCATGATTTTTATCAAGCATTTCGGTTGTTAGAAATGTTTCTTTTTTGTGGAGTCGTGCGCATTTGGTTTGTCTCTGGCTTTTTGGTAGGGTTTTCCATGGCTTTTGCGACCAATAGAGGTTTTGGAGTCTGTCGAGACCGTAAAAATTTTTCGATCGATGGAAAATTCTCAGATTAACGGATTATCAGGTTAATTAAATTAACTACCCTAATGCGGACCCTCCCAAGCTCTACCGAATTGCAACTTTGGTTTTTGTTTGAAAATGATTTTAGAATTTGGAGTCGCCACTAACCATTTTTGGTAGGTTGATTAAAAACCTAAGTAAATTAGCGGGAGAACTAAATTACTTCTACGAACCAGAGATTATGAGTTCGAGGACTTGGTTACACCAATTAATTAAAACTAATGCCCTTTCGGTACCTTAATTCTATGAATATCCTAATTTCGGCAACTCAAGCTTGGTTTACTCCTAAGGCTCTAGCGGGGTGTTCTTTTTTTGTATTTTCACTATTTAGATTAAATGCATGTGAGTGACATTTTTTTTGTATTTTTAAAGTATTAAAAATTTCCTGAAGCCGAAAGAGGGAGTGAGCTAACGACTTCTGTGCAGTGTTGCGACCTCCAGCAGGTGGCTCGCCCTACTCATGATTCAAAAATTAAATTACAGAAAGTAAATGCAGCAAATAAAGGACCTCCAACGAGGGGCTCGGCCTTGGCTCGCCTACCCATTCTAGGGTTTAATGGTACAGAAAATTAAATTGCAAAAAATTAAATTGAGGTAAATAAAGAACCTCCAATGAGGGGTTCGACCTTGGCTCGGCCTACCCATTCTGGGATTTGATGGTATAGAAATTAAATTGCAATAAATAAAGAACCTCCAACGAGGGGCTCGGCCTTGGCTCGGCCTACCCATTCTGGGGTTTGATGCTATAGAAATTAAATTGCAAGAAATTAAATTGCAATAAATAAAGAACCTCCAACGAGGGGCTCGGCATTGGCTCGGCATACCCGTTCTGGGGCTTGATGGTACAGAAATTAAATTGTAGAAAATTAAATGCGGTAGATAAAGGACCTCCAACAAGGGATTCGGCCTTGGCTCGGCCTACCCATTCTGGGGTTTGATGGTATAGAAATTAAATTGCAGGAAATTAAATGCGGTAAATAAAGGACCTCCAACGATGGGTTCGGCCTTGGCTCGGCCTACCCATTCTAGGGTTTGATGATACATAAATTAAATTGCAGAAAATTAAATTGCAGTAAATAAAGAACCTCTAACGGATGGATCAGCCTTCCCATTTTGGGGTTTGACGGTGCAGAAATAAATTGAAAAAAATAAAATACAAGAGATTTTTACACCACCAAATATGGGGCAAAATCTATCGCAATTTGGGATTCGGATCTTTTAAGCGAAAAATACATAAAATTGACAAATATGACATGGTATAATCGAAATTTAAATCAATCCATTATGGTAACGATATTCTCGAAGACTTTAATGGTTAGGATCGTTACCTGATTTGACGGATTTGACTGCCGAATTCGAATCTGGTGTCACCTTATGGATCAAGATTGCGGCTCGAACGACGGGGATGAATTTGTAACTTGTGTTGATCGATGGAGAAATTGGTGATAGTAATACCTAGATTAAAACTCTCACCATCTTCAAGACTCTCTTTTAGAAAAGAATTCTCTCTCTCTTTTTTTCTCTCTAATTTTTTTTTAATCTCTCAAAACCCTCTCAAACATTTCAAGTTTTCTCTCAAAAAAAAAAATCCTCCCTCTCCAAGCTCTCTTCTTCCTCCTTTTATAGCATACTCATTTATTTCCCATTCTAATTTCTCCACTAACTCTATCTCCCATTCTAATTTCTCCACTAATTCTTCTTCATTTTCATATTCCCTTCTCCATCTCTATCTCACATTCTAATTTCTCAACTAAATCTTTTTCATTTTCATCTTCCCTTCTCCATATCTATCTCCCATTCTAATTTCTTCACTAACTCTTCTTCATTTCCATCTTCCCATCTCTATTCTCATCTTATTTTCTCCCTCTATTCTTCCCCATCTTCCCTTCTCTATTTTAATCTTACTTTCTCCATCTATTCTTCTCCATCTTCCATTCTCTACTCTAATTTCTCCACTAACTCTTCTTTTAGTTATTTACAAAATAATCCCTCAAGTGTTAGGTATTTGCACTTTAACCCTTGAGATTTTAATGCAAAATTCAACTAAGGCCATTTTACAAAATGGGGTCATTATGGGTACATTGGGCCAAGATGAAAATTTAGACTATTAGAGAATAATGTCACAACTCCTAAAAGTAAAAAATAAAAATAAATTGACTCAGATTAAATTTTTTTAGGCCCGATTCGAGATTATGCTCATGAAGAAATAAATGACCCCAAATTGGATTTTTCAAATTTGTGATGGCCAACATGAAAAAGGATTTAAAAGAAAAATATTGACTATTTTTATGTATTTTTGTGGCCTCAAATATTATTTTTCCCTAATTTTTAAGTATTTTTGTATTTTTCAAAAAATATTAAAAATACAAAAAAATGAAAAATTATTATTTGTTCAAAAATGGTTCTCTAGGCTTGGCCAAGGCTTTCGAAGTTGTTTTTTTTTCCTATTTTCTCATTTTTTTGATTTTCTATGAATTTTCGAAAATAAAAATACTAAAAAATGTTGAAAATATGAAAAGTCATTTTTTGGTCAAAATTGGCTCCCTAAACTTGGCCAAGGTTTCCAAAGTTGATTTTTTAATTTTATGAAATTTTGTGAATTTTTTATTTTTTTAAAGAGAAAATATGATTAAAAATCAGGTGTCAACAAAGTCTACTCTTAGGCTGCGTATGGTAACCATTCTCATTCTCTGATTCTGTTCCCTGGACCAGTAAAGAATGAGAATCATGTTTGGTAACCCAAATAATTCTGATTCTGATTCTGTTCCCAGAATCAGTTTTAGAGAATCAGAATCAGTTTTAGAGTAAAATCCAAAACCAAAAAAAAGTTGGTTCTGAAAAAAGAATCAGTTTTGACAATCACAAAACATAATGAAATCTCACATCTTTCACTTTTTCCTTTCAATTTTTTCGTCACTTTTCTCTCAACCTAATAAAAATAAAAATAAAAAATTTTGAAAAAAATTGAAATTTTTTTAAAAAATCACAAAAAATTTAGAAATTTCCTAAAAATAGAAAAAGCTTAGATTATGCTAGTTTGACCTCATTTTCATAAATTGAGGCCTAAAAATTAGAAAGAAAAATAGTTTTTCAAAATATAAATTTTGTGCAGTTATCAAACGTGTTTCTAGTTCTCCAAAACTCATCCAGGAACAGAATCAGAAAAAATCATTTTAATCAGAATCAGTTTTTGGGATCAGAATCTTTACCATACGCAGCCTTAGTGTTTGTGATATTGAGCTTATCATGGTGCTTGATCACCTCGTTTCGTTGAAGAAATGCGGTGTTGTTTGATCTTCAGGAAGAAAATTTTGCGTCATAGAAGCAGTCTCTAATTTGGAGCTGACCATTCAATTACAGTGATCATGATTGTGAACATTATTGTAGAATTCATTCTGGGATTTCAAATGTTGAATCTTTGGCTTATTCATAGGGCTCGATTTGATTAAGTTGCTCAGCGGATTTGTGTTACTATTGAGTTTTGTAGGAGCTAGACATTGCTATTATTAAGGCCACGAATCATGTTAAGCGTTATTACCCACATAGTATCCTCGAGGTAAACTTCATGTGTTTATTTTTTTTTATTCGAGGTTGTTCCACTATATTTCAAAATTAACAATGCCCTTTTTTTCCGACCATATGTGGGGAGACATTCTATAGAATGTGTAAAAGGGTGGTTTCAATGTGATTCAAACTTATGTCTTTTGAAACATTCATGAACCTCAAGGTTAGGTAACACTTTAGCTTCACTGCTTTTCTAATTCATAAGCTGTTTTTAGGATTTAAGATGTTACACAATTTGACCTAAAACTCCAGTACAATTTCAATGGGAATTATGATTTTGTCAAATTCATCAAAATGGTTGGTGAGCTAGGAATGTATGTGATGCTAAGTGTCTGTCCATTCATAGAAACCAAATGGAATATGATCTGATTTTGCTAGACATTTTCCTCTTTAAGACTTTTAGTATCTTGTTTCATGTCTTATAATCGTGAAATATGCAGGGCTTCCTATATTGAAGGAGCACCGAATATCACGTTTTAGACAGACAATTCACCATTGGAGGTAAATTATGCTCTTCACAGTTCTCTTAGAGAGAGTGTACATGCCGAATTTAGTCCAGAGTTTTTTCTGATTTGTAGTACTCCATGAAAAAGTTCACCAAAGTGATCATAAAGAAGATGAAGAATGAGAAGTTGTTTGCTTCGACGCAACCCCATCATTTTATCCCAAGTCGAGCTCAATCTTTTGGCAATATTTCAAGCTAGGGTGGAAAAAGATGCAGGTATCCATCTAACCTGCATGCCAATCATACAGCCCTAACTTATCCTTGACTTTTTCTTGACTAGTTGATTTGTTCTTTTATCCAATTGTAGGTTAGAAAAGGATGTAAGGAACGTGAAAGTGGTAGGAGATAATTTTTTGAGATATACAAGAGCAGCAAGAGCAACAACATGAATTTTTTTTTTTGGTGTACCATTAGTGGATATAGGTGGGTCTGTATAGGATTATATAGGGAGTGTTTTGAAGATAAAGTATGCATAAGTTTGTTGTGTCTGGAAAATTTTTCATGTTGGGATGTTTTTCTTTTACATCAAACAATGTGAATCACTATAAGTTAATGTAATGCTATTTAGTCTACTTTGCCTTCTTCTAAGTTGTGCCTTTTCTATCATCGATTATCAACACGGTAGCAATGCACGGCACTGTTTGCACAACATGGCTAAGTGTCATGCGCATAGTAAGTGCTGTGTCGTGCCCTTAGCACGTGAGGTGTTGTGCATTGCTTTCCAACAATTTTTACGGAAGCATTTGGCCAACAACATATGAAATATCCACTGATCACATCAAGCATTCGGCCGAGTAACCATCATCACCAACTCATCATTCGACCATCATCAACTCAACAACAAGCATATGGTCAAGCAACCATCATTAACCATCATCGTCAACTCATCATTAAACACTTGATTTCTTAAACTCAACTATTTGCATTACAAAAAAAAGGACAACGAATGAGTTTACAAAATAATTAAACCTCCCACTAATCACAACCCATTCTACAACAACCAATCACAACCCCAAAATGAAATACATTATTACCCATGAAATTAACTAGTCCACCCAATAAAATCTTCTCTCTTTCTGTGTTTGTTGAAAGTTGGCTTCAGTAAATCTTATTCTTTGCAAAAGCCTAGCGATGATTCCGTGGAAGTTCTTATCACCAATAATTACACGCTAATCACACAGCACTAACTTCTTCTGACCTACAAGATTGACCAGCACTCAAGTTTTTTGTCATATGCCGCATTGTGTTTATATTGTGCTTGAAATTATAGTAGAATGGACTCATCATAGGAAAATGTCAAACAAAAAGCAAAATAAATGGCTAATGCGATTGCTAATCTAGAGCTTGGAAAAAATCACATAAATTTTCACTGCCTTGACAATTAACGAAATAGGGATACAAAGCCTATGACTAACCAACTGTTACATGAGATAAGGACTCTAACTTCAAATTGCACTAGACCCTCATAACTAATTCTTAAGGAGCATCCAAGATATAGATTGACACTCAACTATAAAAGCTTGGACCAAATGATTTCAAAAGTAAAATTTAAGAAATTCTTGGATTGTCATGTGATCCAACATTGAACCAGAGGGCCAGGTGGCTGAATGATCTCCACATCAATTTTCTAATAAAATCAGAACCCAAAGCCATTCTCCACTTTCTCTGAATTTGCCACAAAAAAAAAATGGCACCTTCCTGAGGAAAGTGATCGATGCTTTCTTCTCTTTCTAGTGGTAATCTTGCTCAACATGATTCATGGCTTAACAATAGCAATGTCCAGCTCCTATAAAGCTCAATAACAACACACATCAGCTGAGCAACTTAATAAAATCGAGCTTTATGAACAACCCAAAGATTGGACATTCGAAACCCCAAAAAATACTCAACTGAAATCTGCAGTAATCTTCAAAATTGAAACGAAACATTTCTAACAACCGAAACGTCGATAAATCCGTGGAAAAGCGATAAAGGCAGAACAGACTTGCCAGCAACTCGATTGAGCAGTAAAGATCAAAATAGAGAGTCAAAACCGAAGAGGCGCGATGAGCAAACACGCAATTCTAATGATCGACAAATCAAAAAAGAAACCAAAAAACAACGACGGAGTTGAAGCTCGCGGACGACGAACCTGAGAAAGAAAAGACGACAAAGCACAGTAAGAGACGACGACGAATGATGAAATGAAGTTGGCGAGGAGCGACAAGGATCAGGCGAGAGTGATTTTCTTGAGCAGCCAGGAGGGGAAGAAAAGAACACGAAAAATTGAAGAAAAACCCTAGGCCCAAGTCAATTTGGGGGATTTTATCTAGTTTTTTACCCAAATGACAAAATTACCCCCGTTGTAATAGCTGGAAAATGTTGGCCAGTGAAGAATTGGCCGGGCCAGCGAAATGAGACCCTTATTTGAGATTCATTGATTACTTTAGGCCCTATTTAAAATAACATCCATTTTGGGCCTTTTTTTTTTTTTTGAAAAAATGACTTCACTTCATGCCCTTATTTAAAATTTTTCCTAAAATCAATTATGTAAAAGAGACTTTTTAGTTCTATATTATATCAAAGAATGTCTTTTTTTCCATACTATTAATAAGATAATTTTAGAAGAAGCATGTAAATCATTAAGAATATAGAATTTACTTTTCTTTAATACTCTTAAAAAAACATGTGAAATACTTAATTATGGTAAGTATCCTAAATAGAAAAAGGAGGAGTGGGACAAATTGTAATTGAAATATTGAGGCAGTTTTGTCTTTTTAGTGCAAATGGGGGTGAATTTAGCCATTTATAGAGTGAAAATAGCGTCGTCCTTAAAAAAGTCCATCTCGACTAAACAAAATTATCACGAATCATGGATTATCTCATTTAGTCATGGCCATAGGCCGAGTTGGACCTAAAATCGGCCTATGACAGAAGGGCTTGGTTCCGATTTCTTAAATTCTTGAACCGGAACAAAAAAAAAATCGAAAGAGTCGTTGCACAATTGCTCTTTCCCCACCCCTTTGGCTTGGTGACTGTTGGCAACTAGTGGTCGCCTTTTTTTTTTTCCTCTTTTCTTTCTAACCTATGATATAAAATTATAAATACCTCTCTCATCTCTTATTTTTTTCCACACAAATTCTCTCTTCATCTCAATTCTCTCGAATTCTTTCTAACTCTCAAGTACATCCTCCAATTCCTTATTTTTGTTATTTATTATCTCCTTTAATACTTTCTTATTTCAAATTTTTTTTCATACTCTATTTTGTTTGCAATATACCATATTTTTTTTATATCCAAAAAAATGGCAAGTAAAGATAGAACTAGTGGCAGAGGCAAGAGCAAGAAGGGGAAATTCGATTATCCTTCCAGTGCTCGTGATTATGAAATTTAAGAAGTTGATATGAATGTTGAAATCAACATTATTCCTAATATGAATCAAGGCTAAATGCAAGAGAGTCTTCATCTTCATATCGGTATCAAAGAAATGTCAATAATAAAAGAGCGGAAGTTTACATCCGATGTATGGGACCACTTCATGAAGATTGAAAGATTTGATATAGCTCCAAAAAGATATGCAGTAGTTTGTAAACATTATAGAGAAAAATACAAGTATACCGATGGAGCCGGATATAGAACATTTAATCAACATTTTAACACGAAACATCCAATTGAAGCGGAACTTGACACCAAGTAATAATAAATTTTAGAATACGCCAATCTTAACACTCCTCCTCTATTTTGTTATGATGAAAAAAACTTATAAAAATGAAGTAGGTAAATTTGTTTCTGTTGAATATTTATTATTTTGGTAAAAGATTTGGTTTTAATCAATTTATACAAAATACATGTGTTCCACAAGTAAAACATGTTCCTAAAAATACACTTAAACATATAATTAAATTTATTTACAAAAAATGAAAAAAAGTATTTACAAAAATTTATTATGAATTTTAATGGGCGTGTGCATATATATAGTGATATTTGGAGTGATCGTTGACTAGTTCATTCTTACATGGGTATAACATGTCATTGAATAAATGATGAATGGAATATTCAAAAAAGATTTATTACATTTAGAGTTTTTGATGATAACCATATGGTAAATAATATTTATAGATAATTAGAAAAATTTTAAAAGAATATTATTTTCTTAATAAAATTTTTCAATTGATTTTGATAATACCGCGGCAAATACTGCGGCAATTGTTGAACTACAAAAGATTTGTAAACCCGTTTATGGTGCATAATTTTTTAGCATTAGATGTGCTTGTCATATTTTAAATTTATGTGTACAAGATGGTTTAAAAAATTTTGATATTTTTCTCCATCCAATAAAAATGATAATTCAATTTTTATGGAAACATTCCCAAATAATGAAAGAATGATTAAAATTTTGTAAAGCAAATTGAAAAAAAAATCAAAAAGATTTTCGAGAGATGTTCTAATCATTGAAATTCTACTTATGAGTTACTTAATGAATCTTTTACATATAAAGATTTATTATGTGTATTTATTTTAGATAATATAGCTCAAATTAATTTATACCCACAAGAATGGGATATTTGCAAAAAAATAGATATTTAAAAAAAATTTATGATGCAACTTATACTTTATCTGGTGTTTATTATCCTACTTCACATTTTTTTAATAGAATGTATTAATATTATTGGAGTTTTTGAAGGAAAATGAAAATGATGATTTATGATGTGATACTATTAGAACAATGCGAAAAAAATGGCTACATTATGTAGGAAAATTCCTATTATTTATTTAGTTGCTTGTGTTTTTTTATCAACATTATAAATTAGATGATTCATGTGTTTATTTGAATATATATTATGAATATTTACATTTAATTAATGAGGTAAATATTAAAATTATACAAACATGGATTTTAGAACACAATAATGGAATAATATAATGAATGTAGTACATATAATTTAGGTGATGGCAGATCTTCTCAATTTAGTGACTTATAAAGTGAGAATATAGATAAAATTAGTAGATGGTAATTTTTGTTGCATCGGCAAAAATATAAAATAAAAGTTACGAAGTAATTCTGAAATAGAAAGCTATCTAATCATTTCTTTTGAGTTTGATGAATCTTAAAGCAGCACAGAATTCACAATATTGGATTGGTGGAAGAAGCATTCCACCGAATACCCAATTCTTGCTCTAATTGCAAAATAAATTTTAGCAGCCGCTTGTTCGATAGTTACGTTAGAATAAGTATATAGTGCTGGAGATAATATTTTTAGACAAACGTTGAAGAACTCCCGATTCAGTGAAGGCTCAAGCTTGTATTGATGATTGGACAAATGCTCAATATCGATAATAAGAGATAGATGGCAATAATGAAGTTGAATTCTTTGATGACGGAGATACCATCGGCATCGGTATCGAAAAGGGTAGAAATGATTGAGGATAAGATAAGTATGAGTTATCAAAGGTAAGAGAACTATATGTGTTTTAATTTTTCTATCCCCAGAAAAATATGTAGGTACTGAATAATAATTCATTAAGTTTAAGCCCCTCCCCCTCCCTTCCTCCTCCCCCAAATTTGATTACAATTTATAATTTGATTATAATTTTATTACAAATTCATTACGATTCAATTTTTAAACTCAAAAAACCTTAACCAAAACTAGCGGATCCATTTTTTATTTTGAACCGAAACCAGGCTAGGAACTAGTGATTCAAAACTGGAATCAGAACCTCCACTTAAGAGCTTGATTTTGGTTCCCCCTAAATTGGAACAGAAACTACCTGTTCATGAATCGGAACCGGTGGTTCATGAACCGTGGTCATGACTAATCTTATTAATCTCTCAATCTAGGATAGATATGAGGCACAAGTCTTGGTGAATGGACCAAACATGGAATTCAAATCTTTTGTGTCGATCATGTTTAGCATGCAATCTTCTTTTCTCCTTAATCCAAAAAACAAAGTTATTAAGTCCAGCCATTAAGTTTGTTTTTCAAGAAATCATTTCTAAGGAAATTACCATATTCTTTGGGATTTGGTCTCAAAGATTGTGCATAGAATGGGCATAGACTGTCATGCCCTGATCCTCAAGTACGCGCTATCCCTACCAAATGCCTCAAGTTGGAAGGAATAACGTCCCAAGTTCGCTAACGACCAATAGAAATTTCTATGCATGCAGAAACGTATAATACACCTAGACAAAAGATTTAAACAGAGATAGCAAAGCAAGAAAACTCCGTGACTAATAATCAACCAAATATCCCAATACAACAGCTAAAAGTAGAGGATCACTAACCCAATAGAGTTGTACATAATAATTAGAGCCCCATTCTTCAAGGCGGCCCCTTAAGACCAGCAAAAAGGTAGATGGGTCAGGAAGAGCTAGCTAGTCATCTACTCCAAAAGAGGGGCCACTACACCCTCATCCTCTTCATCAACTAAGATCTCATAAGACTATCATACTCCTACGATTAAGGAGACGTGGGAATGTCGTCAGATGCCATGGACGGGTCGGACTCACTATCAGGCTTGGGGTCTACTATCTCTCCATCGGGTGTATTGAGATCCATTGGCTCCCAAGGAGGGACATAAGGGGTTGGGTTAGGCAATCCCTCAAATCCATGAAGAGGGTGTTAACACCTAATTTTTTTAATCATCTTTTCTTTTTTAAAAAATTAATAAAAAATTTTCAAAAATTCATAAAATTAGAAAATCAACTTTGAGGACCTTGGATAAGCCTAGGGAACCAATTTTGATCAAAAAGTAATTTTCCATATTTTTAGTATTTTTTGGCATTTTATTTTCAAAAATTCATTAAAAAATCAATAAAAAATGAGAAAATTGAAAAATCAACTTTGGAAGCCTTGGGCAAACCTAATGAACCATCTTTGAATAAAAAATAATTTTTCACATTTTTCGCATTTATTATTATTTTTTTAAGAAAATAGAAAAATGCTTGAAAATTAATAAATAATAGCACTTGAGGCCACATAAATATGAAAAAATTGTCAATATTTTTCTTTTGATCTTCTCTTCATTTTGGCTAAAGAAAACCTTCAAAAATTAATCCAGAATCGAAAATTACTTTGTTGATCTCGTTTTCAGATTAATTGAAAAAAATTATAGAAAATTCATTTTAGCTCTGTAATTTTCAATTTTTGCATTTATGGAGTCGTGACATTGTTCTCTAATAATCCATATTTTTCAATGGCATGATGGTGCATTTTTCGTTGTTGCGTTCGATTTTCCGAATTCAATTTATCATTTGAAATGCGGGAACTTCATTGATGCAATGTTACATGCAGATGAAGAAGAAAATATAAATAAAATCTTGAGATAGGATATTTTCTCAAAAGAAGAACAAGACAATTGTTAGTGGACAAGGGCTGGTACCAGAGGGCAGCGTGAATGGAATTAGGGATTTGCTCTCAAAAGATTCATTAGGAGAGATAAATAATTTTATATCTTCACTTCTGCAAGCACATAATCCTGATGGCCAAACCGCGCTTCATTTGGCAGATTGCATGCGTGAATTGCTATTGGAAAGGTTGTCACGTGATGTCGATTTCCTCCGGAGAATAAATGCCAATACAACAAGAAATAGTGAGTGAAGGGGGCCCCACAATTTGGAGACACCATTATTGAAGACGGTGATGAGTGGAGAATGCGGGTGGAAGAAATGAATCAATGGACCATTACCTATAATGGAGAGCATGTGATTTCTTCGCAAAAGGCACAAATCTCCCCGAACAACTCCAAATAACAGACGCGTTCCTCTGGGACAAAAGAGGACCAAAAGCAAAAGAAAAAAAAAGGAGTTGAAAGAAAGCTAGTTGAGAGGCTCAAACGGCTGAATGGAGTTAATTTGAGCATAAAAATTAGGAGAAAAGCCTGATACGTTCATAAAGGAGAAAAGGGATGCATGAAATGGTGGTGGACACCATGATTAGATTAAAAAAAAAGGAGAATAATGATGGGGCACCAAAAAAGAAAAAGGGGGGGTTCCACGATGGAGAAAAAGGGAGGAAGAAAAGGTAATGAGGGGGAACTCTCTTCGGGGGGCACGGTCGGCGGCTTCTTGGGGGAGTTTTCATTCGACCCACGTTGGCGGTTCACCGCTGCGGCTCCTCTCTCTCTGAACCCTAGCCACCAACATCGGTATTCCCCCAGAAGAATCCGTAGTCCTTCCCACACGTGCTTGTCCGAGAAGTCCTGCCCGATCAATTTTCACAAGGAGGAGTCTACTACTCCTCCCGAGATGATCATCGAGGTCATCTCCTCCTACAGCGACATACCGCCTCACTACCCGCATCAACCCTAGCCGCCGCCGTCCCATTCACAACACCAGATGATCCTCGGTGAGAGTAGCGGCGAGGACCTCGAAGTCAAGGCCTTGAAGAAGCACACCGTGACTTGGGTCCAGGACGAGATCCGTGACCAATCACGCTCGGCCCACCGTGGGGATGCTTTGACCTCCCTTTGCAAAGCCAATATGAGAAGAGGGCAAAAAGATGACTACTGGAGGCTATCGGGGAGACCCTTCTTTGAGATTATTCTTTCAAAATTGCACGTTTGCCTAGGTTATAATCAGTTGGTAACGATGTTGGCGGAGGTGGCATTGCCCAAGTGCATGGTCCCGGTCAAGTACGTCACCAGATTCATGGCTACTTCAAGCATGGTTAGCCTCTCACAGGCCTCTCCTCCTAAGATCATGGCGGCGCTGGTCCAGCCGCCGGTGCAAGACCGATCGGCCGGGCGGCCCTTGTAGTCCCAGGCATTGGGAAGGGTCTTGCCGCCTTGTGTTTCGGGAAGAGACATGGCGTCGCCGCAGTGCTAAAAAGTTCAGACAACGTGTGCGTTTCCTTTATTTTGTTAGGCAGAGAGATTTGAGGAGCATAGGCACATATGAGAACATGAGATGGGTGCCACGTGAATGTGTTAGAGCCTGGCTTGGTAAGAAGAGTGGCTTGAGTGAAATCGTAGAGAGTGAAGGCTCGTTGATTCTGGAAAATGTAGAGGTCGTACTGATACTTGTGTTTGAAAACGACGGTATCTCCAACATGAACAGTCGGGTTCTTCCACTCCAAACTCCATCCACAAGCACGGTCGAACAGTGGCCCACTGCCCAAACAAGAGAGAAAATAGAGAAGCAGAATAGAAATGTCACGAGCATTGCCATCTTCATCATGAACACCAACAGTTCCTTGTATTCTTTCAAGCAAAGTGAGACCGAGAGACGATAAAAAGATGAAGAGTGGGATTAACAGCGAGCTTTATTCATCTCCCCCCCACATGAGGGAGACCCAGCCGATAAATTTGGTTGTGATGTTATGAAATCCTTACGAGATGCATTGGGAATCTTCAAGCCGCGGTATCTCTTTGTCTTAGCCCTTTCTCGTGATTGATATTAGTGATAATAGCCACCAGTTATTGTTGTTCCTTCCTCACACATTTAATCTATCATGTAATTGCATAATCATCTCTCTGCTATAAAAAAGGTTTGTTTCCATAGAAAATTTGTACTTTGTTTTCTGTTTCACTAACGGTCCTTGAGTTATTGGTAAGAGCTCAATTTAAGAAAACAAAAAGAGGAGATTGCGAGGACTGGTGTGGGTAGCTTCCAGAGGAATAGGAACGATTTGTGTAGATGATCTTCGCCGTTTGGTACTTCAAATGCCTGCTGTCCAAGGATCAAGTTTAAGGCTATCTAGGGAGCAAATGGGTGGCTGTTCAGAGAGGATTTTCGTTGCAATATTAAGTCAGAAGGAGTTGTCTTTGGAGTGAATCCACAGCTTGCGCGTGTTCATAATTTTGGAGCAAGACGAGGTCATCCAGTTGTGAAACACAAGGTCCAGGCGAGTCCACCAACGGCACTTCCAGGCTCGACGAAGAGACCAAGCACCATCACCATGCTGTTCTGAAACTCATCTAAGATGGGTGTGGTTTAGACTCGTTTGGAAGTATTCCATGCTGATTTGTTAAGTCCAACTGTGGCAAAGAGAAAATCATGAACTTGGCCCTGAGCTTGAACAGTTTAATATCGTAACTTGCTCATGTTGGTAGGATTGGAATAATGGGCGTCAACTTGGGGATAACTGTGGGTGCATGATTTTGGGGTCCACTCCATGTCATATAATACTACGAATTATTCAAGTTGGTGTCCTAGGATGCTGATCTGACTTCCTTTAACAAGAGCGCATGTGAGATTTGGTCCATTATTGTCTATTGCTCACTCTCAATGGTCCTTGAGCTTCTGCCATCATACAATACCATGAGCAGCATTAGACAAATCCAACAATACGAAGTCAGGGTGCTTTCATAGCTCGGTGGCGAGTGGATTCTACTAGCATGAATTCAGCAAGTCGGATTTCGCGCGGACCGATCACAATGGCGGCGGCCACGACAACGATTTCGCAACACGATTCAGCGTCCGTTTGAGAGCAACAAGCTCATGGTGGACGATTCCTCCATAAGACCCCTGAGGAGATACGCAAGACCTTCAACATCAAGAATGACTTAATGCTAAGGGAGTGCGATACACGCAAGAGAGCAGGGAGCATTCAGCAATCTATGTGGTCAGGAGAGAACGAAGATGCCAAGCAACCTTCCTCGTCCAAGGGCAATAGCTCCATGTACCCCTAAAACAGCAAGCACCCTTCCCGTTTCGATCGATTGAGTAGGCCATCCCTCTTTTCCTCCGTCCGTTGAAGCAAAACGTCAACATTAGAAATTGCAAGAGTGATCTCAAAAGGGTTGGTGCTCAACTCTCGTCAAAATGGTGCTGAGATGAGTGAGCTACTATCGGCCGATGGGGAGGATTTCTTCTCACCTTATGATGAGGTGTATGAGAGCTTCGATGTAAGGGCACTTAGAAAAGATCGGGCGGAAGCTTGTTACTGGGAAGGCAAACTCTGTTTTTGCTGCCGAGAAGACTTCGGAAACGGGAAGAGGAGCTGAAGGTCCATGCTCAAGACGATGGAGACCCTCCCTCTGATAGGTTTCGCTAGTGAGGCGCGCACGCTCGAGGAGAGGTTTGCAGAGCCCGCCATGGGGAATGTGTTCCTTCTCTAGGGTGGTGATTGCGCGGAGAGCTCCAAGGAGTTCAGCGTGAGCTACATATAGGAAATGTCCAGAGTGCTGCTCCAGAAGGGCATCGTTCTCACGTTTGGAGGACAGAAGCCTGTCATTAAGGTGAAGGAGAAGGAAGCTACCCCAACACAGAAGCAAAAGAACAGGTGGAGTCAATCAAGGACAATAAAGAAGCTATGTTGCTATTTGGTAAGATTTTTCAGTATGAAATGCATGCAGATACTTATACGTTGTTGGTTCTTGGGCATTGTAGGAATGAGGATATAGATTGGGCTTTTGAAATTTTTGATAGGACGACACAGGGATGAAGATAAATAAGAAAATAAAAAATATAGGATAAAGGAATAGTTTTTAAAAAATAAATAATAAGAATAAGAATAAAAAATAAAAAAAGTGGGTTATGAGAAAAGTAGGATCATATGTATGCATAGGATTGTTCCTACGAATTAGACTTGATTTGGGATTGGGCTGACTCATTGGCTTGGTTTAAAATCTGATCACAATTAGGCTTAAAGAATGGGCCTTTCAAAGAATACAAGAATGGGCTTTGCTCAAGTTTGCTTTTCTTTTTGTCTTAGATGGACTTTAAGGCCTGGCTTGGGTGACTATGGCGTGGGCCGAATCCGTTGGCCCGGTCCGAATAATTTTCCCCAAATTTTTAAAAAATGAAATAAAAAATCGTAAAAAAACCATAAAAAAATTCTATAAAAAAAGTTAAAAAAATTCAGAAAATTCAGAAAAACCTCAGAAATTAGGAAACGGACCATTTCGATTGGTCAATCCTATTTTTGATGAATTTCCTTCCCGGTCTTTTCAAAATGACGATTTTGCCCCCTTATGGGCAAATTGTCTCAAAAGATTCAGAAAAATCTCAAAAATTAGGAGACGAGCCATTTCGACTGGCCAATCCTATTTTTGATAAATTTCCTTCGTGATCTTTTTGAAATGATGATTTTGCCCCTTATGGAAAAATGGTCTCGGAAAATTCGAAAAATCCTAAAAAAATTTTAGAAAATGGAAAATGGTCAATCTTGACTGGCCAGACACATATCTTGTGACTTTGACTACCATTTTTTCGTGAAATGACAGTTTTGCCCCTAATGGGCAAATTGTCTCGAAAAATTTCGAAAAATTCTCAGAAATTATGAGAAATAAGGAATGACCACATTCAACTAGTTTGACCTGTTTTCATTTCCCGATCCTTAAAAAATGACTATTTTACCCTTCTAGTCAGTTTGACCCAAATCTTCCAAGTCACCCCAAATGATTTTTCATGAAATTGGTACCGAAAGGGTGTTAGAGTAATCTAATGTAACCAAGTGTCGACACCTGATTTTTAATAATCTTTTCTATTTTAAATTTAATAAAAAAATCCATAAAAATTCATAAAATTAAAAAATTAACTTTGGCGACCTTGGCTAAGCCTAGGGAACCAATTTTGACCAAAAAATAATTTTTCATATTTTCAGTATTTTTCGGTATTTTTATTTTCGAAAATTAATAGAAAATTTATAAAAATTCATAAAATTAAAAAAATCAATGTTGGGGACCTTGGCCAAGCCTAGAGGACCAATTTTGAACAAAAAATGATTTTTCATATTTTTTGTATTTTTTATATATTTTTAGAAATTAGCAAAATATTTAATAAATAATAACATTCGAGGCCACAAAAATACATAAAAATAGTCAATATTTTTCTTTTAAATCCCATTTCATGTTGGCCATTATAAATTTTAAAAAAAATCCAATTCGGGGTCGTGTATTCTTTCATAAGCATAATCTTGAATCGGGCCTAAAAAATTCAATTTGAGTCAATTTATTTTTCACTTTTAGGAGTTGTGACATTGTTCTCTAATATTCTAAATTTTCGTCTTGGCCCAATTATACCCAGAATGACTTAATTTTGCAAAAGGGTTTTAATTAAATTTTGCATTATTTTCAGCAGTAAAAAATGAAGTTAAACTTGACATGCGGTGAATTTCGACTAAGTATAGGGGAGGTGTGTCGAAAATTGTGAGGAGATTTGGACTTAAAGAAATATTTCTCCAGGGACTAAATTACAAATACTTAAAATCTCAGGGACTAGAGTGCAAATACCTAACTCTTGAGGGATTATTTTGCAAATAACAAAAAGAAGAGTTAGCGGAGAAATTAGAATGTGAGATAGAGATGGAGAAATGAAGATGAAGATGAAGATGAGTTAGTGGAGAAATTAGAATGTGAGATAGATGGGTGGGTTATAAAAGGAGGAAGAAGTGAGCTTGGGAGGATTTTTTGGGAGAGAAAATTTTGGATGTTTGAGAGGATTTGGGAGATTGAAGAAAAATTTGAGAGAAAGAAAATACCAAAAAGAGAGAGAGAATTTTGAATATGATGGAAGTTTAAAGGTAGGGGGCTATAATCACTAATTCCCTCATCGATCAACACAAATCAAGAGTTCATCTCCGTTGTTCGAGCCGCAATCTTAATCCACAAGGTGATACGAGGTTCGAATTCAGCCAACAAATCCGTCAAATCAGGTAACGATTCTAGCCATTAAAATCTTTAAGAATTTCGTTACCCAAATAGATTGATTTAAATCTCGATTATGTCTTGTCGTATTCATATGTCTTCATATCCACAAGTCACATTCGTACTATAATTTTTTGCAATTTAATTCTTGCACCATCAAACTCCAGAATGGGAAGGCCGACCTACCCACTGGTGGCCCTTTATTTTCTGCAACTTAATTTCTTATAATTTAATTTCAGTACCATCAAACCCCACGATGGGTAGGCCGAGCCAAGGCCGAGTCCCCCGTTGGAGGTCTTTTATTTAATGTAATTTAATTTCAGTAGCATCAAACCCACGATGGGTAGGCCGAATTAAGGCCGAATCCCCCGTTAGAGGTCCTTTATTTAATGCAATTTAATTTTCTGCAATTTAATTTCCGTGCCATCAAACCCCACGATGGGTAGGCCGAATCAAGGTCGAGTCCCCCGTTGGAAGTCCTTTATTTAATGCAATTTAATTTCAGTACCATCAAACCCCACGATGGGTAGGCCGAATCAAGGCCGAGTCCCCCATTGGAGGTCTTTTATTTAATGCAATTTAATTTCCAACAATTTCATTTCAGTACCATCAAACCCCACGATTGGTAGGCCGAATCAAGGCCGAGTCCCCCGTTGGAGGTCCTTTATTTAATGCAATTTAATTTCCTGTAATTTAATTTCAGTACCATCGAACCCCACGATGGCCAAGCCAAATGAAAGCCGAGTCCCTCATTGGAGGTCCTTCATTTATTGCAATTTAATTTTGCGCAATTTAATTTCTGTACCATCAAACCCTAGAATGAGTAGGCCGAGCCAATTGTTGGAGGACGCAACACGGCGCAGAAATCGTTAGTTCACGCCCTCTTGCGGCTTCAGGAAATTTTAATGATTTGAAAATACCAAAAAATGTCATTCATATGCATTCCATCTAAAAAGTGAAAATACAAAAAAGAGAGCACCTCACTAGAACCTGAAAAATCAACCAAGCTTGAGTTGCCAAATTAGGATAATCATAAAATTAAGGTACCGAAAGGACATTAGTTTTAATTAACTAGTGTAACCAAGTCCCCGAACCCAGAATCTCTGATTCACAGAAGTAATTTAGTTCTCCCGCTAATTTACTTAGGTTTCTAATCGACCTACCAAAAATGATTAATGGCGACTCAAAACTCTAAAATCATTTAAACAAAAACCAAAGTTGCGATTCGATAGGACTTGGGAGGGTCTGTATTAGGTTAATTAATTTAATCAACCAAATAATCCGTTAACCTGGAAATTTTTCCACCCAAAGAAAAATTTTTAGGGCCGCGACAGAAATACCAAAAAGAGAGAGAGAATTTTGAAGATGATGGGAGTTTAAAGCTAGGGGGCTATCATCACTAATTCCCTCATCGATCAACATAAATCAAGAGTTCATCCACGTTGTTCGAGCCACAATCCTAATTCACAAGGTGATACGAAGTTCGAATTCGGCCATCAAATCCGTCAAATCAGGTAACGATCCTAACCATTAAAATCTTTAAGAATTTCGTTACCCAAATGAATTGATTTAAATCTCGATTATGTCATGTCGTACTTATATGTCTCCATATCCACAAGTCGCATTCGTACTATAATTCTATGCAATTTAATTCTTGTACCATCAAACCCCAAAATGAGAAGGCCGACCCACCCACTGGTGATCCTTTATTTTCTGCAATTTAAGTTCATGTAATTTAATTTCTGTACCATCAAACCCCACGATGGGTAGGCCGAGCCAAGGCCGAGTCCCCCGTTGCAGGTCTTTTATTTAATGCTATTTAATTTCAGTACCATCAAACCCCACGATGGGTACGCCGAATCAAGGCCGAGTCCCCAGTTGGAGGTCCTTTATTTAATGCAATTTAATTTCCTACAATTTAATTTCAGTACCATCAAACCCCACGATGGGTAGGCCGAATCAAAGTCGAGTCCCCCGTCGGAGGTCCTTTATTTAATGCAATTTAATTTCCTGCAATTTAATTTCAGTACCATCAAACCCTACGATGGGTAGGCCGAATCAAGGCCGAGTCCCCCGTTGGAGGTCTTTTATTTAATGCAATTTAATTTCCTGCAATTTAATTTCAGTACCATCAAATCCCACGATGGGTAGGCTGAATCAAGGCCAAGTTCCCCGTTGGAGGTCCTTTATTTAATGCAATTTAATTTCTTGTAATTTAATTTCAGTACCATCAAACCCCATGATGGGCAGGCCGAATCAAGGCCGAGTCCCCTGTTAGAGTTCCTTGATTTATTGCAATTTAAGCTTCTGCAATTTAATTTCTGTTCCATCAAACCCTAGAATGAGTAGGCCGAGCCACTTGTTGGAGGTCACAACATGGCGCAGAAATCGTTAGTTCAGGCCCTCTTGCGGCTTCAGGAAATTTTAATGATTTGAAAATACCAAAAGATGCCATTCATATGCATTCCATCTAAAAAGTGAAAATACAAAAAAGAGGGCACCTCACTAGAACCTGAAGAATAAGCCAAGCTTGAGTTGGCAAATTAGGATAATCATAAAATTAAGGTACCGAAAGGGCATTAGTTTTAATTAACTAGTGTAACCAAGTCCCCGAACCCAGAATCTCTGGTTCGCAGAAGTAATTTAGTTCTCCTGCTAGTTTACTTAGGTTTCTAATCGACCTACCAAAAATGATTAATGGCGACTCAAAACTCTAAAATCATTTAAATAAAAACCAAAGTTGCGATTCGGTAGGACTTGGGAGGGTCGGTATTAGGTTAATTAATTTAATCAACCAGATAATCCGTTAACCTGGAAATTTTTCCACCAAAAGAAAAATTTATAGGGTCGCGACAAAAATACCAAAAAGAGATAGAGAATTTTGAAGATGATGGGAGTTTAAAGCTAGGGGGCTATCATCACCAATTCCTTCATCGATCAACATAAATCAAGAGTTCATCCACGTTGTTCGAGCCGCAATCCTAATACACAAGGTGATACGAAGTTCGAATTCGGCCATCAAATCCGTCAAATCAGGTAACGATCCTAGCCATTAAAATCTTTAAGAATTTGGTTACCCAAATGGATTGATTTAAATCTCGATTATGTTATGTCGTACTTATATGTCTCTATATCCAAAAGTCGCATTCGTACTATAATTCTTTGCAATTTAATTCTTGCACCATCAAACCCCAAAATGGGAAGGCCGACCCACCCACTGGTGGTCCTTTATTTTCTGTAATTTAATTTCATGTAATTTAATTTCTGTACCATCAAACCCCACGATGGGTAGGCCGAGCCAAGGCCGAGTCCCCCGTTGCAGGTCTTTTATTTAATGCTATTTAATTTCAGTACCATCAAACCCCACGATCGGTAAGCCGAATCAAGGCCGAGTCCCCCGTTGGAGGTCCTTTATTTAATGCAATTTAATTTCCTACAATTTAATTTCAGTACCATCAAACCCCACGATGGGTAGGCCGAATCAACGCCGAGTCCCCCGTTGGAGGTCCATTATTTAATGCAATTTAATTTCCTGCAATTTAATTTCAGTACCACCAAACCCCACGATAGGTAGGCCGAATCAAGGCCGAGTCTCCCGTTGGAGGCCTTTTATTTAATGCAATTTAATTTCCTGCATTTTAATTTCAGTACCATCAAACCCCATGATGGGTAGGCTGAATCAAGGCCAAGTTCCCCGTTGGAGGTCCTTTATTTAATGCAATTTAATTTTCTGTAATTTAATTTCAGTACCATTAAACCCCACGATGGGCAGGCCGAATCAAGGCCGAGTCCCTTGTTAGAGTTCCTTCATTTATTGCAATTTAAGTTTCTGCAATTTAATTTCTATTCCATCAAACCCTAGAATGAGTAGGCCGAGCCAATTGTTGGAGGACGCAACACGGCACAGAAATCGTTAGTTCACGTCCTCTTGCGGCTTCAGGAAATTTTAATGATTTGAAAATACCAAAAGATGCCATTTATATGCATTCCATCTAAAAAGTGAAAATACAAAAAAGACGGCACCTCACTAAAAGCTGAAGAATAAATCAAGCCTGAGTTGCTAAATTAGGATAATCATAAAATTAAGGTACCGAAAGGGCATTAGTTTTAATTAACTAATGTAACCAAGTCCCCGAACCCAGAATCTCTGGTTCGCAGAAGTAATTTAGTTCTCCCGCTAATTTACTTAGGTTTCTAATCGACCTACCAAAAATGATTAGTAGCGACTTAAAACTCTAAAATCATTTAAACAAAAACTAAAGTTGCGATTCGGTAGGACTTGGGAGGGTCCGTATTAGGTTAATTAATTTAATCAACCTGATAATCCGTTAACCTGGAAATTTTTCCACCAAAGGGAAAATTTTTAGGGTCGCGACAAAAATACCAAAAAGAGAGAGAGAATTTTGAAGATGATGGGAGTTTAAAGCTAGGGGGCTATCATCACCAATTCCTTCATCTATCAACATAAATCAATAGTTCATCCACGTTGTTCGAGCCGCAATCCTAATACACAAGGTGATACGAAGTTTGAATTCGGCCATCAAATCCATCAAATCAAGTAACGATCCTAGCCATTAAAATCTTTAAGAATTTCGTTACCCAAATGGATTGATTTAAATCTCGATTATGTCATGTCGTACTTATATGTCTCTATATCCAAAAGCCGCATTCGTACTATAATTCTTTGCAATTTAATTCTTGCACCATCAAACCCCAAAATGGGAAGGCCGACCCACCCATTGGTGGTCCTTTATTTTCTGCAATTTAATTTCATGTAATTTAATTTCTGTACCATCAAACCCCACGATGGGTAGGACAAGCCAAGGCCGAGTCCCCCGTTGCAGGTCTTTTATTTAATGCTATTTAATTTCAGTACCATCAAACCCCACGATGGGTAAGCCGAATCAAGGCCGAGTCCCCCGTTGGAGGTCCTTTATTTAATGCAATTTAATTTCCTACAATTTAATTTCAGTACCATCAAAACCCACGATGGGTAGGCCGAATCAAAGCCGAGTCCCCCGTTGGAGGTCCTTTATTTAATGCAATTTAATTTTCTGTAATTTAATTTCAGTACCATCAAACCCCACGATAGGCAGGCCGAATCAAGGCCGAGTCCCTTATTAGAGTTCCTTCATTTATTGCAATTTAAGTTTCTGCAATTTAATTTCTGTACCATCAAACCCTAGAATGAGTAGGCCGAGCCAATTGTTGGAGGACGCAACACGGCACAGAAATCGTTAGTTCACGTCCTCTTGCGGCTTCAGGAAATTTTAATGATTTGAAAATACCAAAAGATGCCATTTATATGCATTCCATCTAAAAAGTGAAAATACAAAAAAGACGGCACCTCACTAAAAGCTGAAGAATAAATCAAGCCTGAGTTGCTAAATTAGGATAATCATAAAATTAAGGTACCGAAAGGGCATTAGTTTTAATTAACTAATGTAACCAAGTCCCCGAACCCAGAATCTCTGGTTCGCAGAAGTAATTTAGTTCTCCCGCTAATTTACTTAGGTTTTTAATCGACCTACCAAAAATGATTAGTAGCGACTTAAAACTCTAAAATCATTTAAACAAAAACTAAAGTTGCGATTCGGTAGGACTTTGGAGGGTCCGTATTAGGTTAATTAATTTAATCAACCTGATAATCCGTTAACCTGGAAATTTTTCCACCAAAGGGAAAATTTTTAGGGTCGCGACAAAAATACCAAAAAGAGAGAGAGAATTTTGAAGATGATGAGAGTTTAAAGCTAGGGGGCTATCATCACCAATTCCTTCATCGATCAACATAAATCAATAGTTCATCCACGTTGTTCGAGCCGCAATCCTAATACACAAGGTAATACGAAGTTTGAATTCGGCCATCAAATCCATCAAATCAGGTAACGATCCTAGCCATTAAAATCTTTAAGAATTTCGTTACCCAAATGGATTGATTTAAATCTCGATTATGTCATGTCGTAGTTATATGTCTCTATATCCAAAAGCCGCATTCGTACTATAATTCTTTGCAATTTAATTCTTGCACCATCAAACCCCAAAATGGGAAGGCCGACCCACCCACTGGTGGTCCTTTATTTTCTGCAATTTAATTTCATGTAATTTAATTTCTGTACCATCAAACCCCACGATGGGTAGGACAAGCCAAGGCCGAGTCCCCCGTTGCAGGTCTTTTATTTAATGCTATTTAATTTCAGTACCATCAAACCCCACGATGGGTAAGCCGAATCAAGGCCGAGTCCCCCGTTGGAGGTCCTTTATTTAATGCAATTTAATTTCCTACAATTTAATTTCAGTACCATCAAAACCCACGATGGGTAGGCCGAATCAAAGCCGACTCCCCCGTTGGAGGTCCTTTATTTAATGCAATTTAATTTTCTGTAATTTAATTTCAGTACCATCAAACCCCACGATGGGCAGGCTGAGTCCCTTGTTAGAGTTCCTTCATTTATTGCAATTTAAGTTTCTGCAATTTAATTTCTGTACCATCAAACCCTAGAATGAGTAGGCCGAGCCAATTGTTGGAGGACGCAACACGGCACAGAAATCGTTAGTTCACGTCCTCTTGCGGCTTCAGGAAATTTTAATGATTTGAAAATACCAAAAGATACCATTTATATGCATTCCATCTAAAAAGTGAAAATACAAAAAAGACGGCACCTCACCAAAAGCTGAAGAATAAATCAAGCCTGAGTTGCTAAATTAGGATAATCATAAAATTAAGGTACCGAAAGGGCATTAGTTTTAATTAACTAATGTAACCAAGTCCCCGAACCCAGAATCTCTGGTTCGCAGAAGTAATTTAGTTCTCCCGCTAATTTACTTAGGTTTCTAATCGACCTACCAAAAATAATTAGTAGCGACTTAAAACTCTAAAATCATTTAAATAAAAACTAAAGTTGCGATTCGGTAGGACTTGGGAGGGTCCGTATTAGGTTAATTAATTTAATCAACCTGATAATCCGTTAACCTGGAAATTTTTCCACCAAAGGGAAAATTTTTAGGGTCGCGACAAAAATACCAAAAAGAGAGAGAGAATATTGAAGATGATGGGAGTTTAAACTAGGGGGCTATCATCACCAATTCCTTCATCGATCAACATAAATCTATAGTTCATCCACGTTGTTCGAGCCGCAATCCTAATACACAAGGTGATACGAAGTTTGAATTCGGCCATCAAATCCATCAAATCAGGTAACGATCCTAGCCATTAAAATCTTTAAGAATTTCGTTACCCAAATGGATTGATTTAAATCTCGATTATGTCATGTCGTACTTATATGTCTCTATATCCAAAAGCCGCATTCGTACTATAATTCTTTGCAATTTAATTCTTGCACCATCAAACCCCAAAATGGGAAGGCCGACCCACCCACTGGTGGTCCTTTATTTTCTGCAATTTAATTTCATGTAATTTAATTTCTGTACCATCAAACCCCACGATGGGTAGGCCAAGCCAAGGCCGAGTCCCCCGTTGCAGGTCTTTTATTTAATGCTATTTAATTTCAGTACCATCAAACCCCACGATCGGTAAGCCGAATCAAGGCCGAGTCCCCCGTTGGAGGTCCTTTATTTAATGCAATTTAATTTCCTACAATTTAATTCAGTACCATCAAAACCCACGATGGGTAGGCCGAATCAAAGCCGAGTCCCCCGTTGGAGGTCCTTTATTTAATGCAATTTAATTTTCTGCAATTTAATTTCAGTACCGTCAAACCCCACGATGGGTAGGCCGAATCAAGGCCGAGTCCCCCGTTGGAGGTCTTTTATTTAATGCAATTTAATTTTCTGCATTTTAATTTCAGTACCACCAAACCCCACGATGGGTAGGCTGAATTAAGGCCAAGTTCCCCGTTGGAGGTCCTTTATTTAATGCAATTTAATTTTCTGTAATTTAATTTCAGTACCATCAAACCCCACGATGGGCAGGCCGAATCAAGGCCGAGTCCCTTGTTAGAGTTCCTTCATTTATTGCAATTTAAGTTTCTGCAATTTAATTTCTGTACCATCAAACCCTAGAATGAGTAGGCCGAGCCAATTATTGGAGGACGCAACACGGCACAGAAATCGTTAGTTCACGTCCTCTTGCGGCTTCAGGAAATTTTAATGATTTGAAAATACCAAAAGATGCCATTTATATGCATTCCATCTAAAAAGTGAAAATACAAAAAAGACGGCACCTCACTAAAAGCTGAAGAATAAATCAAGCCTGAGTTGCTAAATTAGGATAATCATAAAATTAAGGTACCGAAAGGGCATTAGTTTTAATTAACTAATGTAACCAAGTCCCCGAACCTAGAATCTCTGGTTCGCAGAAGTAATTTAGTTCTCCCGCTAATTTACTTAGGTTTCTAATCGACCTACCAAAAATGATTAGTAGCGACTTAAAACTCTAAAATCATTTAAACAAAAACTAAAGTTGCGATTCGGTAGGACTTGGGAGAATCCGTATTAGGTTAATTAATTTAATCAACCTGATAATCCGTTAACCTGGAAATTTTTCCACCAAAGGGAAAATTTTTAGGGTCACGACAAAAATACCAAAAAGAGAGAGAGAATTTTGAAGATGGTGGGAGTTTAAAACTAGGGGGCTATCATCACCAATTCCTTCATCGATCAACATAAATCAAGAGTTCATCCTTGTCGTTCGAGCCACAATCTTAATCCACAAGGTGATACGAGGTTCGATTTCGGCCATCAAATCCGTCAAATCAGGTAACGATCCTAGCCATTAATATCTTTAAGAATTTCGTTACCCTAATGGATTGATTTAAATCTCGATTATGTCCTGTCGTACTCATATGTCTCTATATCCACATGTCGCATTTGTACTATAATTTTTTGCAATTTAATGCAATTTAATTTCCTATGAGTATGACATGAAGGCCAAGTTCCCCGTTGGAGGTCTTTTATTTAATGCAATTTAATTTCCTGGAATTTAATTTCAATACCATCAAACCCCACGATGGGTAGGTTAAATCAAGGCCAAGTTTCCCGCTGGAGGTCCTTTATTTAATGCAATTTAATTTCCTATAATTTAATTTCAGTACCATCAAACCCCATGATGGGCAGGCCGAATGAAGGCCGAGTCCCCCGTTGGAGGTCCTTCATTTATTGCAATTTAATTTTCTGTAATTTAATTTCTGTACCATTAAACCCTAGAAAGAGTAGGCCGAGCCACCTGCTGGAGGTCGCAACACGTCGCAGAAATCGTTAGTTCACGCCCTCTTGCGGCTTTAGGAAATTTTAATGATTTGAAAATACCAAAAAATGTCATTCATATGCATTCCATCTAAAAAGTGAAAATACAAAAAAGAGGGCACCTCACTAGAACCTTAAGAATAAACCAAGCCTGAGTTACCAAATTAGGATAATCATAAAATTAAGATACCGAAAGGGCATTAGTTTTAATTAACTAGTGTAACCAAGTCCCTGAACCTAGAATCTTTGGTTCGTAGAAGTAATTTAGTTCTCCCGTTAATTTACTTAGGTTTCTAATCGACTTACCAAAAATGATTAGTGGCGACTCCAAACTCTAAAATCATTCGAACAAAAATCAAAGTTGCGATTCGGTAGGATTTGGGAGGGTCCGTATTAGGTTAATTAATTTTATCAACCTAATAATTCGTCAAGCTGGAAATTTTTCCACCGAAAGAAAAATTTTTAGAGTTGCGACAACAAGGCAATTGACAAGAAAGAATCTTTATCATCTGCTTCGGGTTTACAAGTCAAGAACCCTGCAAAAATGAGAGAGAAATAATCTTGCTCGTACTTTTTCGAGCGATGCTGAAAATTATTCAACTCTACGTTAACTCAAGCACCTTAATCAGAAAAGACTTTTACAGGTTGTAACGTAGGTTAGGATTGGGGACCAAGGAAGTAAAAGGCTTATTTTGGCCCAGAAAACATACGAGATAGTTTGACGTTGGTGATCATTGCATCTTTATCACCAATCTCGGTCCTCAGAATAGTCCTCAAAGAACACCATCATTGCATGAGGAAGGTGTGAGCTTCCGCTGATATCGCTACTCGAGGACGATGTGAACTCCAACGAAGGAGACCTCAGTGATCTTTAGAGATTTATTGCCGTTCTTGGTCTTCTGGAACTGTCTTCAAAGAACACCATTATTGTATGAGAGTGGTGCTAACTTCTGCTGATACTGCCGTCGCTCCCAAACGATGTAAACTTTAACTGAGTATATTTTGCAATTTGACTCATTCGAAGAGTTTTCTTTTACAACCAGATTCCATTGGGGATTTATAAAAGGAGACAATATGTTTTCATCGAGTTTACAAAATGTTCATGTAAAGTTCAAAGGCATTGAAAAATGAACATTGATTTGAATGGGCATTGGCCTTGCTTTTGACTGACGCTTCGCTTCTTCATGCTCGAGACTGGCTCTTTTAATCTCACCTTTTGCCTTTTCTGTTCTATTTAGAAAAAAGAATCTCCAAAGATTATATCATATACACATGTATATGAAAGATCTAGCACACTTGAAGAGTTGACTCGGGAGCTCTACGTAGACCTACTCCTTCTGAGTTCTTTTGCTTTGAGGTGGCCCTATCTTCATCTCGAAACGACTAATGATCACCAACGAGATTTTAAGAAACGAATATGCAAGCTCAATTGGGCGATGCAAAGGATAAAAATGTATCGAAAAGAGAAACGAATACTTTTCGTCGTCTTAAGGCACTTGAATTACCGTACGAGGTTGAAAGTGAAGAAGCGCTCGAAAATTGATGTTAGTTCGAGTAAGAAAATTTCTAACCATTTACCTCCTGCTGTTGCTGGAACTACCTCCATTTGGCCCCGATGTAGGGTGGTTCTTGATAAGGGTTACGAAATGAAAACGCCGCTCAAATAGGTGGTCAATGGTTACCTGAAGTGTTTAGGATAGAGAAATGATCACCTCTTTCCCTTCGGCTATCGTACCTTTTGCGAGAAAATCCATTGCCTTGGGGAATGCGGAACCTATTTAGCACACAACTCACTGTGGATTAAGACATATATAAAAATGGATTGCCTTTTCTCATCCTGTCATGCCCCATTCTACACATTCGATGCATCACGTGCAGTTTATACTCCAAGTCAGAATTGGCAAATTAAACGTGCAGAATAGTCGTGCATAAATTATGGAATGTGTAAACACAATGCAGATGTGATAATTTTTAGCATCACGCGTGTTTACAGAATGTGCAAGTATAGAAGAAAATTCTCAAGAATGGGAAAATTTGAACTGCCCCTAGACATATAGGCGGATCGAACAAATTGGGGAGTCTACTCCTTAAGTCGAGGAGTAGCTTATCTCTGACTTTGCTCCTACATAATGAAATGCATGGGTGAAGGAGTCGAGTGAAGATTTGAAGCATTTGGGCTTGTTTAATGTTAACAACCGTCATGATTGTCGATCGAATGCTCCTGTAAGAAAGAAAATAGAAAGGTTATCCTTGAAATCAAATGAGTTAAAATGATATACTCTCCTTTTCATTTCAAAGTTTGCCATCAATTGCCCCATTTTCAACAGAACGGATCTCATCAAATGATCATAATTTTGCCCCCTTGGGGTTGTCTCCTTCAACATGTTAAATGTTAGTGTAAACATTTCCTGTCAAAAGGAAAGGAGACATGTTAGCCAGTATCGGAAGGTATAAACTGGAAACGATACTAGTTTATCCTTCATCTTCAATGCCTTGCACGAGTCTTTTACCAGCTTCGCTGGATTGAGCTTCCCTCGTTGGATACTTAACCATGAGGGCCAAGGTTATGGCAAAGTATTGACTTCGGTCTCATTCGTCGAATATTCTTGTTTCTTTCTGCAAAAAAGAAATGTCCAAAAAATTATTTTAATTATTTACAATATTTACAACATTCCCCAACCTTGGGGATCGAACTCAGACCATTCAGACCACTGTCATCCCCCGTGCTATCTGGTCCCTGAGACCATAGGCGTCCATGGGGGCTCTCTTTTAAGGGTTAATCCTTATGATGACGTGGTCTTGTTGCATTGCGTTGGGTAATTCCATGTCACGGTGCTTTGCAAGGTAATTTATGATCCCTGTTAAAAATGAAATAAATTATTTCAGAACTCGAGACGATTATTGGTAAATTGGAACGATACAAAATTACCCATCCTTGAGATTACTCGGGTCTTTCGTTCACATCTTCCTTGTTTGAAGCTATTCGTCCAATGGCAATGTTCACGGATTGATTTGCTCCGAGTTTGTTCAACAAGAGAAATTCGCATTTGGGTATGACTGTGTTCTCGGGATAGTTTGCAAATTCCTGAGAGTAGAAGGGATTCAATTTAAAACCGGAGCAATTTGAGGGTAAATCAAAATAATACGGAGTTACCCTTCGAGTTTGCGCGGACTTTTAGTCGCAATTAATTTTGTCCTAAGTTTGGTGCAGTAAAGGATTCGAGCACTTAATAGGAGGAAGGAAGATCACTACTTCTTGCTCTTGAATTAATTCTAGATATCTATAAAAGTAGAAAATATCCCACGCAAGGGAATAAAACATATGCATCCGTTCAGGATTGGTTCTGCTTTCCAATGATTAGCTGGCTTCATTCCGAACCAGGTGCGCATCGGCGATGTTGAAGGACCCGTATCACTAGCTTCGAAGTACAAGCTCTGTATAAACATTACAACCCCGGTGCTTCATCAATATCTAACTAGTTTATCATGGTAGCAAGCTCATCGTTAATGCCACTTGCTTGGTGGTGATACATCCCCTTTTCCTCGGGAGGCATCAATACTGACCCCATAAGATCGGTTTTCTCGCCCATTCCTTTAATAGAACTTGATTTTGCTGGGAACTAATCTAACTCACCTCTCAAACGTGCATTTTCAATCCTCAGATGTTACCTTTCGTCGAGCGCGAGGAGTTTACTGCGGTTAGGGTAGGTGGCGGTGTTAAAAGCTTCTTTATACCTCTTATTCTCTGCTCGGAGTTTTCATTCTCAACTCTTAGAAACTCAACTTCATAGCGCTCACGTCAAGTCTTTGCCCGGGTTCACCTATTTTAAAACCAAAACTTGACTTGCGAAAGTTTCAGTGCTAGCTCTTAGCTCAGTTCCATTCTTTGTCTATTATCTAGGATAGGGCATTCCATGAAGAAATCTTCAAGCTTTTGAATTTGATGCTCAGTGTGGCGACGGTAACGCTTCCTTTGACCCTTGTTGTTGTTATTGTTGTCCTTATCTTTGTTGAGATTTTGGATGTTGTTGGCAGAAGGGCCAGGTTCCATGGTCTTAGTTTCGAATATGGTCTCAAACTCTTCATCTCACATATTCAGTAAGTGACGGTAGCTCTCAAATATGTTGGATTGGGATATCCTCGACTGGCAACTGGTCCCTCAAGGTTTACTACCCTTCCTCGTATTTTTACTCTCTTTCAATTTCTCTGAGTGACCGTGTATGCTTTAAAACTCTCCTCTGAGCACAGATGAAAATTACCAGGAAGACGCCTCTTTTAAAATTTAGGCGTGGATTCAGAAATTGTATCGCTTCCCCCAAGATTTCTATCTTTCTCAACTTTTTTATCATGTCGCTCGCTCGATTTGTCTTCTTCCATCTTTTCCATAGTGGTAGGGCTCCTGTCACTATTTCTTTTGCCTGCCAGTTTTGCAAGAGAGCTCTCTTCTTTTACGAATGGAGACAAATTCTATCTTCTTTTCTTGCTAAAATTTTTCTTGTCTCCCACTCAGGTCATTTTTTTTCTTCTTCTTTTTTAAAGTTGTGGTATCACCTCAAACCTTTTTTTTTACAAAGATTTTGAATTTGTTTGGCTCGAGATTGTAGACTAATAGGGATTCGAGCTAATAGAGGTGACACCGAAAGAAAATGGCAGATAGAAAAATTTGATCAACAGAGGCTGCCACGGTGAAATCAATATTTAACGTGAAGTGGGTTAATATCTTCGCATTCCACTCGTCTGCTTTGATTCTCTCTTCTATTATTTCAACGATAATAGCCAATCTTCATACGTACATCTTTCCGGCTGAAGTTATATTTAAATGGGAGAGACTTTATCACCTTCTTAGCCAAGACTATATTTATATAGCCCATCATCCGAGTGTTAAAGCCGAGATCTTCAGTCTGTTCAGGGAGATAAATGCCTCTTCTATCGAAGGCACTAACTTGGAGAGGGAATACAGGCGGTTCCCAACTCTGTTTATCAACTTTCTAGAGACTTGCCGGAACACCTACGAAACAATCATCCTGACTCGGATCGTGAAAGCTCGCTACCAGAATCGATCTGAATGCCTGGAGTCTGCCGATTATGTGATTGTTCAGTACAAGAAGGCCATCAAGTCTGCTGATGAGCGGGCTACGTTGTTGGTTCATGAGAGGGAGAAGTTGGTGGAGCGCTTAGCTTTGAACCAGACTTACTTTGAGCATGACCCGAGTGATATCGTGATGAAGCT
This sequence comes from Psidium guajava, assembly GCA_016432845.1. Classification (NCBI taxonomy): domain Eukaryota; kingdom Viridiplantae; phylum Streptophyta; class Magnoliopsida; order Myrtales; family Myrtaceae; genus Psidium; species Psidium guajava. The sequence continues at coordinate 18,254,032 of CM028225.1, forward strand.
CAGATGTGAGTGGTTAGAGGAGAGGCTCGAAGATCTAACAGTGGATATAACTCTCGAGAGAGACTTGATCGAAAGTCTGAAATTCACCATTGAATATCATGAGGCCAGCGCAGCCAGGCAAAAGGAGAGATGCGTTCGCCTGTTCTTTAGGCTTGCGGATCTCGAATCCCAGATCGCTCGGTATAGGCAGAACATTAACTTCATGGAGAGTCAGTTGAACTCTTTTGTGATGCTCATTAGGGCTCAATTTGGCTTTACTTTTCCTCTTCAGTGACTTGTTGTAAAGTTCGTTGATATACAGAATGAGAGAAAAGTGTTGTATATATATGCTTTAATCTTCCTTGCCATCTTTTCTTTTGTATAGCATGATAGAACGACTTTAAGCCACTGGAAACGTCGAGACTTAACATTCTTCTTGATGTTCTTATTAGTCGCTTCAGATAATGATAGCAAGAACACTGAAGAACGATTTGGCGGCGGTCCCTACTAGCCACATCGAGACCCGTGATCAGTCAGGTAAATTATTAATCTCGGTCAATGTGCCAATAAGTGAACTAGGCCACCTGTGTATGCCCCACTTCACTTATGCTTTGTCCCTTTTAGCGTCTATCTGTTTGTGTCGGTCATCGTAGTTAAGATAGAAATGCCTATGCGTCATACTCAATAAATGCGCACCGGCCCAACTTTACAACTATGGGATAATGTTGTCCGTCCGGGGATGTTGACACTGCCCTTATGCCTGATCCGGATAAATTCACATCCCCATCAAAATACACAGTCTATACGTGTTCATTGATTGACACGATTCTGTCTCTAGGAGCATCGATCTCTACGCTTGCCCCCAGGGTTATCGGCTAAGACATTAGCAATTACCCATCCTTTGGTATTTCTCAAGGTTATTCCCGGCTAGAGATGGTCATGGGCCGGTTTCGGCCCGGAACCGGCCCGGGTCAAACTCGGAACCGGCACGGTCAACGGGTCGGTTCATTGCGAACCGGAACCGGCCCGTGTGGCATGGGTCGATTCCAGGTTGTAATTTTTCCAATGCGGTTCCGGGCCGGTTCGGAACCGGCCCGGGCCCAACACGTGGGCCCAAACGGCTATATTATAACCGTTTGCAATGGCTATAATATAGCCGTTTAGTTGGTCAACCAAACAGCCATTTTAGCCGTTTGGTTGACCAACGGCTATATAGCCGTTTATTATTATTTTTTGTTTTTTTTAATAATTATTAAATAATTTTTTTTAATTTATAAAATAACCATAACTATTATAAATACCCATCTTCACCTTTCATTTTTCTTCACAACTTCCCTCAAATTCTCTTATTTCTCTCATTTCTCAAATTCTCTCAAATTCGCTCAAATTCTCTCAAATTCGCTCAATTTCTTCCGCTCAATTCTCTCAAAAAATGGCTAGTGGAAGAGGAAAGAGCCCGATGATTCCCGAAGAATCCAATTAATCTCATGATCCTCGTGAGTATGCACATTGGGATATGATGACAAAGATGATATCAACATTATTCCTAATGTCGAGCACATCCTGACGCAAGAAAGTCTACAACCAACTACCAATACCGAAGAAGCGTCAACAACAAAAGAAATGAGTCAAGGGGGTGCATCCATCATATGGCAACATTTCACCAAGCAACATTTAGAAGGTAACGACTACAATCTCATATGTAACCATTGCAAAAAAGTATACAGGTTTACAAGTGGAAACGGCTATGGAACATATCAACGACATTTGGCATCAAAACATCCAACGAAATTCGGCATCGACACGAGGCAACAACAAATTCCCAAGTTTGTCGATTCTAACACTTCTAATTTATTTCGTTACGATAGAAATAATTATGAGGAAGAATTTGCTAAATTTACTGCCGTTGAACATTTATCGTTTAATTTTGGTGAAAATTTTGGTTTTAATACTTTTGTACAAAATGCATGTACTCCACAAGCAAAACCCATTTCGAGAAATACGGTTAAACACCAAATGTTTAAACTTTATAAAAAAGGAAAAGATGATTTGAGAAATTTTTTTGCATTTTTCAATGGACGTGTGCATATAGGTAGTAACATTTGGAGTGATCCTTGCCAAACACATTATTATATGGGTATTACATGTCATTGGATAGACGATGATTGGAACATTCAAAAAAGAATTATTACATTTTGAGTTTTTGATAAAACGCATACGGCACATAATATTTATAGAATAATTAAGCAAGTTTTAGAAGAATATTTATTGGTTAATAAAATTTTTTCAATTGGTTTTGATAATGTCGCGTCAAATACTGCTTCTATTCGCGAGTTAGAAACAATTTGTAAACCCGCTTTTGGTGGAAATTTTTTTCACATTAGATGTGCTTGCCATGTTTTAAATTTATGCGTACAAGATGGTTTACGAACTCTTGAAAATTCTCTTCGTCCAATAAGAACAGCAATTCAATATTTATGGAAACATCCCCAAGTTATGAGAGAATGGGGTAGATTTTGTAAACAAAATGGAAAAAAACCAAAAAAATTTCCAAGAGATGTTCCACATCGTTGGAATTCTACATACGAGTTGTTTAATCAATCTTTTTCATATGAAGATTTATTATGTACATTTTTTGCGAATTATGTTTCTCAAAATAATTTATACCCACAAGAGTGGGATATTTGCAAAAAAATTTTAGATTTGTTAAAAGTTTTTAATAATGCAGCTTATACTTTATCCGGTGTTTATTATCCTACTACACATTTATTTTTAACAGAGCGTTTAAATATTGCTGATATTTTTCAAGAAAATGAAGGCGGTAATCAATTACGTCCGACTATTATAGCAATGCGAACGAAATGGATGCAATATTATACCAAAATTCCTATTATCTATTTGGTTGCTTGTGTTTTGGATCTGCGTACGAAAATAGATGGCTTACTTGATGATTTGAATTCATACTATGAGTGTTTACATTTGACTGAAACCGTAGATATTAGAGATATAGAAAAAGAAGTTAAAGATATAATAGTAGAATTGTATACTGATTTTTGTAATAGATATACTATAGTTGATGATAGTGAAACTTCCTTCCAAGCTAGTGGCATGCAAGGCAAACATCTAAGTAGAGGGTCTAGAAATCTAATAAATAGGCAAAAAAGACAAAAGGGAATAATGGGAAATATTTTCGAAATAGAAATTTATTTAACTACTGTATTTGAGTTTCCTTAATCAGAAGGCATGGATTTCCAAATTCTAAAGTGGTGGAAGAATCATTCAACTCAATTTCCAGTACTAGCTCACATTGCAAAAGAGATTTTAGCAACCCCTTACTCAACAGTTGCGGTTGAACAAGCATTTAGTATTGGAGGTAATATTTTGGATGATCGATGTTCGAGATTATCTCCGGATTCAGTTGAAGTTCAAGTTTGTGTCGATGATTGGACAAAGGCGGCATATCGACAACAAGAAATGGATCGCAACAACGAATCCGAATTCTTCAATGACGAATATACCACCGCCACGGGTACCACCATCACGGGTAGCGACGATTGATGATGAGGTAAGCATGGGGTTATCAAAGGTAAAAGAACTACATGGGCTTTGATTCTTCTATCCCCAAGAAGATATGTAGGCGCTTAATGATAATTCATTAAGCTCAAGCCCTTTCTTCCCTCTTTTTTTTTTCCCCGACCCTAAATTTGATTACAATTTGTATTTGAAAATTTATTATTTCATAATTTTATCTTTTTTATTTCATAATTCAGTATTTAATTTTTTTTATTTCTTAAAATTTTATTTGAAAATCGGTTTGAATCGGGCAGAACCGCCGGTTCGGTTCCGGTTCGAAATCGGCAGTTCCGTCCGGTTCAAATCGAAACCGGAACCGGCCCTTGAACTGGCTCGAACCGCCGGTTCATGAATCGGAACCGGCCCGGTTTCGAACCGTGGCCACCTCTATTCCCGGCATGTTGTTGTTATCAATGATTCCAATTTTGCTCCTGCCTGGAGTACCTATGATTTCCTGCAAAAGTATAGAAAATAATGAGTATGTATCCCAAGAGAGGTCGGTCCATGACTCGCCTAATTGGTACAACATTATTTCTTCATTTTTATAGAGAAATTAGATAAAATTTTCTTAGAAAGATATGGGTGAATTTCTCAGAAAGGATTTTCTTACAAATTTTATAAGTTGAAAAAAATGTGGTAAAGTCCTTTGACATTTAGCAAATTTCCCGAAGAAATTTTTAAGGATAAATTTGGCGAGGAAATCTTGTGTCCATTAAGGCATTAAGGAAAGATGTGACAAAATCTTTTATTGGTCAACAAAACTTCCGCATTCATCTTTTCAAAAATGGCACACTCGTTTGATTTTTTTTATTTTTTTTGCAAAAAAAATGCCCACGATGTTAAGTTCAAAATTTGATTGACACCTAACATGGACCGACCGAAAATAAATACAAGAAGAAGTTAGACAACATACTTCATCTTGAAAAAATACAATACAAATCACATAGACATGTACGTGAATCGTGAGTTTAAATTTTAGCCTATCTACTCTAAAGGCTCACAAATTGAAGCGATAGACTTATGGTAAGGCGTCAATCTTGCGCACATAATCAAGATTAGCTCTGATCCCACGTCGTAATCAGGATTAACTGGACCTTTCCACTTCAGCTGCTGGAGTTAAAAATTATAACCCCCGCTTCGGTAATCTTACCAAGCCTGAGGCCTAACTTTTAAAAATCATTTTTGAAAAGAGGTTCGGGATTGAATTTGGACTAACTTTCAACGTGATCTCATGCCAAACGCTAGAACCAAATCACAATACCATCCTAAAACTAGTAGCCCAGGTTCGGTCACGGACATGTGTGATGTAGTGTTAAAAGCGATTAATCATGCACAATAGTTAAATGCAAACACCGCTTCAATAGTTCAAAAATTAAATCACAATTTTCACACACTAGGCCTACAAAATAAAGGGTTAGCCAAACACTCCACCCCTTGTAACTCCCAATCTGTAAAATCAGTTTACACCTAAAGGAAGAATTCTAAGCAAGATCGCCCAAAGCGAGATATCCATGAAATTTTAATCGGCCTAAGTCCACTAAGGCTTTTAAAATTTCGAAAAAATTCAAATACCCCAATTAGTGCTTTACTTTTTCGAAAAATTAAAAAATTCTAGTCCCCAACGGAGTCGCCAAGCTGTCGCGACCCAAAAAATATTTCGATCGGTGATGAATTTCCCAGGTTAATAGATTATCAGGTTGATTGGATTTACTAACCTAATACGGACCCTCCCAAGTCCTACCGAATCGCAATTTTGGTTTTCGTTCAAATGATTTTAGAATTTGGAGTCACCACTAATCATTTTTTGGTAGGCCGATTAGAAACCTAAGTAAATTAGCGGGTGTCGCGACCCGAAAAATAATATTTTAATTTTCGGGTGAACGGATTATCAGGTTAATTAGATGAAATAACCTAACGCGGACCCTCCCAAGCCCTACCGAATCGCGACTTTGATTTTTTATTCAAATGATTTTAAGGTTTGGAGCCGCCACTAATCGTTCTTGGTAGGTCAATTAGAAACCTAAATAAATTAGCGGGAGAACTAATTTATTCCTACGAACCAGAGATTATGAGTTCGGGGACTTGGTTACGTTAGATTACTCTAACGCCCCTTTCGGTACCAATTTCATGAAAAATCATTTGGGATGACTTGGAAAGATTTGGGTCAAACTAACCAGAAGGGTAAAATGGTCATTTTTCAAGGGTCGGGAAGTGAAAACAGGTCAAACCAGTTGAATGTGGTCATTCCTTATTTTCCACAATTTCTGAGAATTTTTTTCGGAATTTCTTGAGACAATTTTCCCATAAAAGGAAAAATCGTCATTTTGAAAATATCGGGAAGGCAAATCATCAGAAATAGGATTGATCAGTCGAAATGACCCGTTTCCTAATTTCTGAGATTTTTCTGAATTTTTCAGAACTTTTCGAGACAATTTACCCATAAGGGGTAAAATCGTCATTTTGGAAAGATCGAGGTGGAAATTCACCAAAAATAGGATTGGTCAGTCGAAGTGACCCGTTTCCTAATTTATGATATTTTTCTGAATTTTTCAGAGTTTTCCGAGACAATTTACCCATAAGGGGTAAAATCGTCATTTTTGAAAGATCGGGGTGGAAATTCACCAAAAATAGGATTGGTCAGTCGAAATGACCCGTTTCCTAATTTCTGATATTTTTCTGAATTTTTCTGAATTTTCCGAGACAATTTACCCATAAGGGGTAAAATCGTCATTTTGGAAAGATCGGGGTGGAAATTCACCAAAAATAGGATTGGTCAGTCGAAATGACCCGTTTCCTAATTTTTGAGATTTTTTGAATTTTTCGAAATTTTCCTAGACAATTTGCCCATAAGGGGCAAAATCGTCATTTTGAAAAGATCGGCTGGAAATTCACCAAAAATAGGATTGGTCAGTCGAAATGACCCGTTTCCTAATTTTTGAGATTTTTCTGAATTTTTTAGAACTTTTCGAGACAATTTACCCATAAGGGGTAAAATCGTCATTTTAGAAAGATCGAGGTGGAAATTCATCAAAAATAGGATTGGTCAGTTGAAGTGACCCGTTTCCTAATTTCTGATATTTTTCTGAATTTTTCAGAGTTTTCCGAAACAATTCCCCCTCCCCTTTTTTTTCGTTTATTCAGAAAATCATGATCTGGGCTGGGCTTCTAAGCCCAACCCCTATAACCGGCGAAATGAAAAAGGGGCTTTAGGCCCAGACGAATATCTAAGGCCCAAATTTTTATTCTAAAACACAATTTGATTCAAATTTAAAGCTGGCCCCAAGCTCATCTGGCCCACTCCACCAAACCTAACACAAATCCACTACTCAAGCGGGGTGAGTTGGTTTTTGTTTCTAGGGTAATGTTTGTTCCAAGCCTCGTGCTTCCAAGCCCAAGAATATGAACCGAGTCTTTTCAAAGCAATGATTTTGGCACTAGATGATCTAAGGCGGGCCATCTATTGGCTCGAATAGTAATGGCCGTTCTAATTGCACGCACACACTCTAATCTCTCTAAGACCCAACTTTTGATGCCGTCCCTGCGTAAAGCAAGAACGGTGGCATGGCCGCAAATGCCTCCACTAAAAATCACAGTGTCTCTCTCTTCAACTCCACTCACCCTTTCTATTACTTGGAGAGAAAACTTTAATCAGCTTTCAAGAAACACCAATCAAGGTCTACTTGCAATGCAATAATTGACGACTCCATGAGACGCATTGTGATTTAAACGCATAGTAAAATAAGTTGCATGAATTTTCACCTGTTAAAGAAGCTTACCTGTTGAGCAATGGACTCGGTGCCGCAGTGTCAATCGTGCTTTTGCTCCAATACATTCCAACCCTTTGTTGGACTCTACGGTCATTGAAGCCACGGCAGCCTCTATGATAATCTGTGACATGCTCAGAGCCTTCTCTTCTCTCTCCGATCATCGCGGGTAATCTTTTTTCTGTATAGGAGCATTGATTTGCTGCTCAATGCAGCCTGCGTTTGAGCGTCGCGATAGCTGCTTAAGTCCTGTGGGGGCCGGAGGATTGCATGGAGCTCAGATGGAATGGGAGCCGCGTTCGGTCTTGCTCGCTTTCCTCATGGACGGCGATGGTGGACCGGCATTACACCTCACTAGTCGAAGGCCAGCGTGCGGTCGGTTGAACTCAAGCCGCTCTCTAAGTCCCAAAACGGCGGGGGAAGATTTGGTCTCGGAGAGGTTCTTTGCTTTGGACCGGCATTATAGAAGCTCAAGCTCATTGTCTTCTCCCAGACGTAACCAGTGGACGTTGCCCCCCCAGTGGCATGGCAGAGGCACGCCGAGACTTCACACCGTGTTTTAGCTGCGACGTGGAGAGGCGTGTCGGCTCTTGCTCCTGCTCCTCTTATTTATTTAAGGCCTCTTGGGTGGGGAATACCTCTTCTTTGGTGTTGGGGACAATTTGTGCCTTCTCGTTGTCACCATTGTCGTTGGTGTTGATGAACGTGCTGAAGGATTCGCACTCCTTGACCTGTCTTGTAGTGTTGAGGAGCCTATGACTGTCTACCGATTTTACGTGGCCTTCCATTCTGGTAAGACGCTGATCTTGTACGGGGCTCTCTCTTTCTCTTTGCTGTGACTTCCTCCAGTGTCGTGGCAATCGGCGCATGGTGAGTGAACTAAACAGCAAGCCCTCGGTGTCATTGTGTTGTTGCTATAGCGGCTTCTTGAGGCGGAGACAGTTATTTTAGCAAGCATTGATCACGTAGCGGAGGAACTCGTACGCGTCTTCCTGGCGCCCACTCCTAAAGTGCTCGGCATACAGGGGCAAGTAACTCTGGATCTTCATCGGTGCATCTTGTGGGAGATCGGGCATTGTGCTGTTGAAGTACTTGTTTAGGGATGAATTTTCTTTCATGTACTGGAATATGGTCCTGCTATGAACCTCCTGGAACGGGTTGCTTCCTCCGACAGTTGCTTCCTTGACTTGGAACCAAACGTCAATGGTGGCTGGTGGAATGCGAAGAGAGAAAGAGAGCGAGCCGATGGGGCCACCATCCTCGTTGTTGACCTAGTACTTTCTCGCTGGCGATATAGCGTACCGCCTCTCTGCTGTCCTCCTCTCGTATCTTTTCTGGCTCAAGACCTGCTGTGAATGGCGTTCTTCCAGCAGAGACGAGAACAACATCAGCTTCAATAGTTATCCGTGCACCACCAGCTGCTAGCTCAGGAGTCAACTTTACAATGTCCTCTGATATGTCAACTCCAAGGACTTTGGTCTTGCGGGTGAACTTCGTCTTCTGTTTCTCGAGGGCATGTTGAAATTTGGCATCATAGCGATCCTTCGAGACCACCGTTTGTTCCGTGGTATTCCCTCAACCAAGTCCTCCAGGGTATGCAATTCTTCATAGTGGAACGAAACCTCCATAAATCGTTCGGGTTTTATTATTCCACCAGTTGGCGACACCTCAAGCCATAGTGGGAAGCCAAAGGAACCTCTTGGACGTTAATCTGATGGTTGACCATCCTCCTCCATAGTGACCTAACCTTCACAGATAAATCTGAACACAACCTTGTCTTCGACACATTCGTTGGTGACCCTTAAAACAGAAGTGTCCTGGTTGGCATATAGGTTTGTGATCACCGTCGGTCACATCCATACAAGTATCATACTGTAATAAAGATGTGACGATGGAGCACTCCAAGCTGCGTTCTGGCTCTGAAGAGAACCGATTGTCACGATAGAGGGTTCTGTCGTACCAAGCAGGAATGCGCTTCTTCTCCCCAGAATCATATCCTCCTCACGTACTGAACCAACACATGCACATTAACTAGAGTTGCTGGGGCAGTCTTTTTCGGCGCATTAGATCCTGGAGTTAAAATGACCACCACATCGTCTGGAATCTACTCTTCTTGCTGATTCTTCTTAGGGACGAGGCAGCTTAGATAAATCTGAACCATCTACGCGTGCTGCTCCATCATGACCTCCAAACAACAGGAATCTTCAAAGTTATCCACAGGGTCTTCCCGTTACTAAGATAAGCTTCTGATTGACCTGCCGCGAATGGCGAAACCCGTAAGCATTCCAGTCCAAGCACTCCAAGTATACAGGCTTTTGCATGTCAGCCGCCAGAGCGGGATAGCAAATGCTGATTTGTGCCACACAAGCATCGATGGCGACATCTCCTATCGCAGTACTAGCGGTTCTTGCGCAAACAAAATAGGGGCGTGTGCTCCTATAGTTGACCATCTAGCTCATAGCTCTGGGGTTGTCTCCTGAAAGTGACTTTGCCTCCACCAGCCGCATGCATGAATGGATTCGGAAATTATCATACGGCTGAGACTTTCTCTGCGAACTTGGAACGGTGTCCTTGTGAAAGATCTGAAGGAGCCAGCACCATCGCTTAGGTTTGTCTCGCGCGTCACCTTGAGCTTGTTGCTATGGCTGTAGGAATGATCTCGCTCCCCACCGCCGATGTGGGTGGCCTTGATCGTAGCACGGCTTGGCTTCACGTCTAACTCCTTCGCGACCTTCTCGATACCTCGCGCGAACCTCTCCGCGAGGCCCCTGTTGAAGTCCTCCCCGTTCACGACGTGGCGGACGGCCACGTGCTCCACGTCCGGTGGCATCGCGTACACTGACACGATCCATTCAAAACCTTCCCAGATTTTAGGACATGTCCGATGTAGTATACCAGCGGCTGTCCTTGAGAGAGAAGGCGACGAGTTACACCCTCTCTTTCTCTCCCACTCCGTTGGACGCCCCCTCTTTCAATATCAGAACATCCATCCACACGGCATTGAACTTGTATTGGTCCGTGGTTATGTGGTCGGCAACGTTAACCAATTTAAGGCAGGACTCGTCTGTGTTCGTAGCGTAGAACCTATTATGTGCATCCACGTTTGCGATGAGAGAGCCGTGAACGGTGGCACGGTTCTAGGAACTATCCAAGGTGAGGTCTTCGATCGAGTCATTGCAGATATGTACATGAGATCCGTGGACCCGCGCCATCTCGCTCTCTCCCTAAATCTGGACCGCCTTATCGATATTTCCAGCACTGGAATACCGATGCATCCGCGACGTGTACGTTATTGAGGCAACAAATCAGCCCGACAATATTGGAGAGAATAATGGAAAGAATAATGGAGAATCAAGCACAACAAATCAGCCCGATAATATTGGAGAGAATAATGAAGAATCAAGCAAATCGCACAAGAATAGCAAGAGATAATTACGTGCCAATCCTGATCTGTTGTAAAGTTGGTTATTTTTTGTAATTCCCCAAAACATCATCCTCTGTACACGGGTATATATTCTCTTCACCGTTGATTGAAGAATATAGTGAAATTGCTTCACCAAACCTGTGCCCTCATTTTCAAGTTGGTATTAGAGCCTACTGCTCCCATACGCAATAATGGTCTCGAACCCGAAATATCCCTTCCCATCATCAATCAACGTAGCTAATTTCGTTACGTTAAGACTCACCGAAAAGAACTACCTTCTCTGGGAAACACAAGTAATGTCTCTGATTGAATGTCAGGACCTACTTGGTTTCCTCACCGGAGATACAAAGCCACCGACTAAAAAGGTGGCAGGTGCCGATGGGACTGAAGTCGATAACCCCAATTATGCGGCGTGGGTCCGCTCAGACCGTCTGGTGAAATCTTGGATTGTAGGTACTCTCTCGGAAGATGTTCTTTGCTATGCCGTAGGACTTCAAACTGCAGCAGAGGTATGGAAAACACTCACAGGTCACTTCAAGCAGTGCTCGGAGGCTCGAGAGTTTGATTTGCTCAGCCGATTGTAGCGCATCTGCAAAGGAAAAAGGTCTCTCGACAAATACTTGGTGGAATTCAAGTCCATCTGTGATCAGCTTCAAGCAATTGAAAAACCTGTTTCCGACACAAACAAGGTTTTTCGATTGCTTGAGGGCCTCGATGAAAGTTATGAGTCATTCAAGACCACCATGTTGCGTCCTCCACTGCCATCATATGCTGAATTGGTTCCTCAGCTTCAGAGCTTTGAACTGCGGACCGGTCGAAATTCTTCTGACACGGCTGATTATGATAGCATGGCCTTCGTAGCTCAGAAGTTTCGTGACACAAATGGAGGATCCTATCACGGACGGGGTCGAGGCTCGCGAGGTCGTGGTTCTGCTCGAGGCCGCGACTCCTACTATGGCTCTACCTCTCAAGGAAGTTCTAGACAGCCCACCACAAACTCAAGAGCCCCTAATACTGCTCCTCCGGTACGTAATGTGGTGAATTGTCAAATTTGTCGTAAGCCTGGACATGATGCTCTCCACTGCTACTCTCGGTTTGATAACAGTTTCCAGAGTGAGAATATTCCTGAAGCTCTGGCTGCTCTTCATGTTTCTGACCTGACTGATCCTGAGTGGCATCCCGATACCGGTGCTACTGCTCATATTACGGACAATCCAGGTAACCTGAAAGAGCTTATTCCCTACCATGGTCCAGATTCGGTTATAGTTGGTGATGGTACAGCTTTAGCTATTACTCATGTTGGAATGGGAGTTGTTGAAAATAAGTCGGGCAAATTACCTCTTCACAATGTTTTGGTCGTTCCTGAGATGAAGCGTAATTTATTGTCCGTATCTCAATTAACCCGTGATTATCCATGCTACTTCGAATTTAATGCTTCTGGATTTTCTATAAAGGATTCCCGGACGCACAGGGTCTTGATGACAGGGCCAAATCAGATGGGTCTTTACACCAATAAGGATGCACTCTCCACCCCCCTTGAAGCTTTCTTTTCGGTACGGAATAAAGCAGTAGATGAGCTCACATGGCATCGATGGCTCGGTCATCCCAATGGTCGTATTCTTCATTTTCTGCGTCGGAACAATTTGATATCGGTGACTAAATCTTTTGGAACTCTTTGTAGTAGTTGTCAAATGAGTAAAAGTACGAAACTACCGTTTTCCTTATCTATATCTCATTGCTCTTACCCACTAGAAAAATTGCATTGTGATTTATGGGGTCCTAGTCCCGTGGCATCCCCATAAGATTTTCGGTACTATGCTATCCTAGTTGATGACTACTCTCGATACAGTTGGTTTTACCCTTTAAGACGCAAATCTGATTTTTTTGAAGTCTTCTGCTCATTCCAAAAGTTGGTGGAAAATCAATTTGATCGGAAAATAAAAGCTTTTCATTCCGATGGGAGTGGTGAATTTGTTGGTCGGGAGTTTCTTAATCATCTTAAGAACTGTGGCATTCAGCATACTTTGTCTTGTCCCGGTACACCGGAACAAAATGGCATCTCAGAGCGCAAACACCGTCATGTTGTAGAGCTTGGCCTCGCCGCCTTATTTGAAGCTTCGGTGCCTCTCCGGTATTGGGTTGAAGCCTTTGCAACCGTGGTCTATCTTATCAATCGACTCCCGTCCTCCTCTTTACGTGATCGAACACCTTTCTCTATGCTTTTCAACAAGGATCCGGACTACTCCATTTTTAGGGTCTTTGGTTCACGGTGTTATCCTTACTTACGGAATTACATGATTAACAAATTTGATAAGCGGTCACTTCCATGTATATTCCTTGGTTATAGTGAAAAGCACAAGGGATACAGGTGTCTTCACCATTCCACGGGGCGTGTCTATATCTCTCGCCATGTCATCTTTGATGAAACTTATTTTCCCTTTGAGCAATCTACTCAGGAACGTTCATCTACGGGGGAGACCTTCTCGTTGGACCATTGGTTGCCAGTAGAGACAACCCAGCAGCGAGCCCAACTCCACAGCCCTTCAGAAGCGGAGACAGCCCAACAACAGAGACCGCCAGTCAGCCCGATAGTTCTAGCTCAGGCCTCAGGCCCGCCCGCTACTGCTACTCCGTGTCCTTGCCCGTCCTCTGGCTCGCTCGCTAGCCCGCTCGCTGCTCAGGCACCTCCAGCCTACCTGTTGCCCGGCCCGTCCCCACAGCCTGCCTCACCACCTGATGACCTTGATCCGGTCCAGCTGCAGCCTAGTCCTCCCGGTCCTGCTCTGGGTGATTTGGCCGTACCACTCATTCCCTCTCACACCATGACGACTCGCGCTAAGGCTAGGATTTTTAAGCCTAATCCTCGGTATGCCTCTCTTGTTGTTTCCTCGATTCCTCTTGAGCCTCGTACAATTAAGAAAGCTCTCCAACACCTGGGTTGGTGGAATGCTATGCTTGATGAACTTGATGCTCTCTCCACTAATCGTACATGGACTCTTGTTCCTCGCTCACAGTCCATGAATATTGTTGGGTGTAAGTGGGTCTTTAAGACCAAATTGCGAGCGGATGGTACACTTGATCGTCTCAAGGCTCGACTTGTTGCTAAGGGGTTTCATCAGACTGAAGGTATTGATTTCTTTGATACTTTTAGCCCGGTCGTCAAACCCGGGACCATCCGTATTGTCTTATCGGTTGCTACCATTCATCATTGGCCTATTCGACAGCTGGATGTCAAAAATGCATTTTTACATGGTGACTTAGATATCCCTGTTTATATGGAGCAGCCTCCCGGGTTTCGCGATCCTGTCTTTCCTGATCATGTCTGTCTACTTCATCGGGCTTTGTATGGCCTCAAGCAGGCTCCCCGTGCTTGGTTCACGAAGTTCAGTGATTTTCTTCTGGGGTATGGCTTCTTCTGCAGTACTGCCGATCCCTCGCTATTTATCTACCGACATTATGACCACACTATTCTTCTCTTGCTCTATGTTGATGATATTATCATCACGGGTGACTCTCCTGCATTGCTCGATCATTTAGTCTCGCGCCTCAGTCGGGTTTTCTCGATGAAGGATCTGGGTCCACTTCATTACTTTCTTGGTATTGAGGTGCATTCCTCTGTGGATGGCTTGTTTTTGTCCCAACGAAACTATGCGCTTGCTCTTCTTTCTCGAGCCCAAATGTCCAACTGCAAGTCCATCTCCACACCAATGGCTACAAAGCAATCTCCAGTTCGTGGAGGTGATCAGCCCTTTTCTGACCCTACTTCCTTCCGTAGTATTGTCGGTGCTCTCCAGTACCTGACTCTTACACGCCCAGATCTCTCCCTTGCAGTTAATGTCGTATGTCAGCACATGCATGCTCCGACGGTTGCTCACTACCAATTGGTGAAGCGCATTCTCCGTTATGTTCAGGGCACTCTTCATCTCGGACTTCGTATCCTCTCTCGCAGTTCCCTGGATCTATTTGCTTTTGCCGATGCAGACTGGGCTGGGTGTAAGGACACTCGACGCTCTACTACGGGTTATTGTGCCTTTCTTGGTTTGAATTGTGTCAGTTGGAGTGCTAAGAAGCAATCGACCATTGCTCGTTCTACTGCCGAGGCGGAGTATCGTGCTCTGGCGTCTGCTACCGCCGAATTGACGTGGATCTCATTTATATTACGTGACATTGGCGTACCTCAGCCCAAACCATCTTTATTGTTCTCTGACAATGTCTCTGCTCTTCATCTTACGGCTAATCCGGTCTTCCATGCTCGGACTAAGCACATTGAAATAGATTATCACTTTGTTCGAGAAAAGGTTGCCCTTGGTCATGTCATCACTCGGTATGTTCCATCCTCTTCCCAGATTGCTGACATCCTTACGAAGCCGCTTGCACGTGCAATCTATGTTCGTCTACGCACCAAACTCGGGCTTTGCTTCTCCCCATCGCCCGGTTTGCGGGGGAGTATTGAGGCAACAAATCAGCCCGACAATATTGGAGAGAATAATGGAAAGAATAATGGAGAATCAAGCACAACAAATCAGCCCGATAATATTGGAGAGAATAATCGAGAATCAAGCAAATCGCACAAGAATAGCAAGAGATAATTACGTGCCAATCCTGATCTGTTGTAAAGTTGGTTATTTTTTGTAATTCCCCAAAACATCATCCTCTGTACACGGGTATATATTCTCTTCACCGTTGATTGAAGAATATAGTGAAATTTCTTCACCAAACCTGTGCCCTCATTTTCAAGTTACGTAACTGCATGGACCTTTATCCCTTTGCCCACTATCACCTTGAGAAAGATAAGACGACGAGCAAGAGCCTTCGCGAGTCAAAGACGGTACTTGTGATGAATTGCCACCTCTGAGACGCCCCGTGCCCTTGAGCAGCTGCAGCTTCACTCATCCTTCGTCTCTGATCTCTCGCATTATTGCTTGGGGGTTCGTCGCACCGCTTTCATGCGACGATGGCTGCTACTGTAGCGCCCAGTAGACTCAACGGAGCCACCACCTCACCGCCGTGCCATCGGGATCTACTCACTAAGCCAACGATAAATCGGGTTGCCACAGGACTGATTCATGCGTCCTCCCTGGTTCGAATCTCGTCTCCCTTTCCTTCAAGCTGGTTCGCGATCATTCATGGCCCCTGAGACAGCATCACCAATCTCCAACGTCAAATTCCTCCCCTGCGCGGCTGCGCCTGATCTTGCGGCTGAGACATAAGGCTCAGAACTTAGAGAGGAACCAGTGCATCCGTCACTTTTTCGGTGAGCTCTAGAGCCATCTCCTCTGTTGCTCCACTCTCGTCCTCGACACGACATGTGCCAGAGCTGAAACTATCGCTGACATGTCTCAGGGTCGACCATATGTTGGGCACATCGGCAAGACCGCTTCATCCACTAGCTGCTGGTTCGGAAGTCGGTGCTGCACCGGAGGTCGTTCTTGTCATTCCTCCTCCACGAGACTTACTCCTCGCAAAAACTCTCGTTTGTTCTGCCCCCTTGACCAATTATTGTGACGGATGTTATAAGGCTTCTGCCACCGGCCTTCTCTTTGCTTCCCCAAGAGATTATCCTCACCCCTTGCTCTTCCCCTATCAGCTTCCGATATGGATAATGTCTAGTAAAGTGACTGAGATTACCTGGTAGTCACAGTTTGCGAATTCGGTTGCTGGCTGGCCTTTCTATGCTCATATGACTTCTCCTCACTGGTACCCATTGAACGCCACTCAGTCATGCATGTTATGACTGATTGGACATACTTCTTTGTATCAGGGACTGCCACAGAGTCTCCAGCACCCCCACAATCTTACCGCCGAAAGTCCTCTTTGAAGCAGAATGGTCTCGCGGGTTTGGTGGTGCCCCTGCAGCAAGCAAGTCCAGCTAGTCACATGCAACTCCAAGGAGCTACCACAGACAATGAGGGACAACATTCCGAGAATCATTGCGTTGATTCAGAGATTGAAAAAGTCCGTCAAGTTCCACGACTTATGTTACGTTCCGCCTCGAGCACCACCGCCAAGTTCGTCCCCAAGAGCAGTGGAGAGCACGGTCGCCGTCGAGGTCGCGGGCCGTAATAACACTCGCGTACATAGCATGCTCGCGATCGTACTCTTGGCCTGAGTCGTCTAACAAATGGGTGGGCGGCGTCTCCGTGATGATGGAGAGGATAGTGAGGGTTGATAGGTTCCACGTGACAGCTCTGTGACAGCCCATGCACTTGAATCTCAGCCGTTGCTTCAGAGACTTCCGCACCCTGCTCCTATTCCCACCACCTATCTCTCTCTTTTTCACTCTTTCCTCCGCAGCGAGCTCTCCTCCAGCAGCGAGTGCGTTCTTTGGCGGTCCAGGGAAAAGGAGAAAAAGAGGCTGCGGCACGTACAAGGCTGGGACTCTAAATGATATCTCTTTCCTTCTTTCTCTAGTTCGGAGTATTTTTGGACTCGTGTTTCTTGACAAACTTCGCTTCTAGAGAAAATAGATCAGGTTGTCGTTGCCGATGCGGCTTCCATGATAGATCAACTATTGCCAGGCCGGACGATGATCTCCGTCGACGAGGAGAAGTCTCCTCGGTTCCGACAATACCCCCCCCCCCCCCCCCCCCAGCCAGCATCCACATCGTCGCCCAAACACCCAGTCTTGTGCAGCTAAAAGCACAGTTGAATGGCAGACCCACCTTCCTCCGGTGCTTCCTCAGTGATGTGGTAGGTTGGAAAGATCGTTGGATGCCGACGCTTGTTGTCGAAAGTTGGGATTGGTATCACCTTTTTCTCTTCCCTTTATCCCACTAAGCTTTGTCTGTCAATCTGTATCATGTGGAGTCCATCACATGCTTCCCATTGTACATGCGGTCGATCTTTCGCTTGAGTGATGCAGCCTCTGTTAATGCGAAGGGCTTGTTAATCGTATCAAGGGTAGCATGTTGCCGTGAGTAGTTTAATAGCTCACCAACGATCAAGCAACTCAAGTAGCTCGGGTTCACATTCCTCTGAAGGACCACAAGAACTCTGAACCCTCTGTCCTCACTGCCTTCCTCTTCATCTTCTTCGTCGTACCAGCTCCAGCTCTCGAGATCGTGCCCGTTGATGTGCTCTGCCGATGGTAATTGGACGAAAGCTGAACTGGTCCCCCTGATTGTCCTTCGCTTTCTCCCTTTTTTTTTTTTTTAATGATCGTGTCTTCCACGATTTCGCCCCAGGATAGTGGTCCAATCTTCAGGAGCTTGCTCACTACTTGAGTGTTCACTTTTTCCTTTCGGTGCCTTGATTGAGAAAGTCATGCTGACAAAGCTGGAGAAAGAGATGACCCCCATTTATAAACTCTAGCATAAGATAAAGTGTGTATTTGGTCTGGAAAGACTATCTAAGCTGGACCGTGAATGGGTGATCAATTTTGGTGAAAATGTCTCTCTCTGCTTTCCTGTGCTCAGCGTGATTCTTCTCCATGATTTTGTCCTTTCTCATTACCTTCATTGCATATATATCAGTAGTGCCCTTTTTCCTTACTTGCAAAGCTTTTGCAAAAACGTCTCAGCCAACAACCTTCAAAGGCTCAAAATCTTCAAGATATACGCTCTTAGTTTTCGAGGGCTCTTCGAATGCGTCAAGTTTCTTATTCCCTCTGGCGTCAGTCATGGACTCTTGAATTTCCTTGAGGGTCCTTCGGTTAAAACATTCCACAAAATCCATTGACTTATCACTTTCACTTAGAGTGAGCGTACTCAGCCTCAATGTTTGTCTGACACAAAAGGAGGGACCAACCAGAGAACGTGACTTGCAATATGGGACAACTGGATCGTTATAGACGGGTTCATTCACAGCTGCACTAGATACAGAGTTTTCATGGACACTCACCTCCAAGGAGGGTTGGATTGGTGCAGGACCAAACACATCAGAGAGGTCCAATTCCATGTGATCCGTAACAATGGCATCATGAGAATTCATTGGGAAAAAGGTAGCGTGCCTGGGGAATGGCATGCATCTTTGGCCGTCGATCGGACCATATGACTGAGAATAAACCATACTGTCACTTGTATACAACGCTGACACCCAATGGTTAGCCAGAGAGGTTCCCAAAGCGGCCACATGTCGAATTATCCAATTATCTTAAGAACATAAACTATGGAAGGGCTCCTGTCCATGGCCTTAATCAATAGGAAATTCACGTATGCAAAAGCATTGCTAGGAAACTTAGGGAGCAAGCTGAATAAAATCAAGAGGTCAAGGCCGTTCTTGTTTCCCGATTCACTGGAAGCCACAAATGCTATAGTAATTCTTGCAATCATGAAGATTTGGAAAGGTAATCTGAGGAAAATGTAGAGAGAGAAATTGAGAGCGACAGAGAGCTACTTTTAAAGAGCGTTTTTTGAAAGAGGAATCCCCATGCAAATATCAGAAGTTCTGAGCAAGCCCGTTGAGATCGACTCTGACACTTTCTTAACTTCAACGGCCTCTTTTGCAAAATTGAGTCATTCTGAATATAACTGGGCTAAGATTAAAATTTAGACTATTAGAGGACAATGTCACAACTCCTAAAATGCAACAATCGAAAATTACAGGGCTAAAATGAATTCTTCTAATTTTTTTTTAATCTAAAAATGGGAAAAACAAAGTAAGTCCCGATTCTAGATTAATTTTTGCAGATTTTCTTTAGCCAAAATGAAGAGAAAATTAGAATAAAAATACTGACTATTTTTTCATGTTTTTGTGGCTTCAAATGCTATTATTTATTAAATATTTTCCTAATTTCTAAGAAATATTTTAAAAATACAAAAAATATGAAAATTCATTTTTTGTTCAAAATTGGTTCCCTAGGCTTGGCCAAGGTCCCCAAAGTTGATTTTTCAATTTTATGAATTTTTATGGATTTTTTAGTAATTTTCGAAAATAAAAAATACTGAAAAATTTCAAAAACATGGAAAATCATTTTTTGGTCAAAATTGGTTCTCTAGGCTTGGCCAAGGTCCCCAAAGTTGATTTTTCAATTTTATGAATTTTTATGGATTTTCTATTAATTTTTGAAAGAGAAAAAGTAATCGAAAATCAGGTGTCAACAGCGGGAGAACTAAATTATTTCTATGAATCAAAGATTATGAGGTCGGGGACTTGGTTACACTAGTTAATTAAAACTAACACTCTTTCGGTACCTTAATTCCATAGATATCATAATTTTGGCAACTCAGGCTTGGTTTACTCCTAAGGCTCTAGTGAGGTGTTCTCTTCTTGTATTTTCACTTTTTAAATTAAATGCATTAATGGTAATGGGTGCATGGATAAGCAAAACGTGAATATGTAAATATAGACGAGCGAACATATACGTCCGAACGCGATCATGCAATCATGAATATGCGAACATAGATATACAAATATGACGTGCAAACGTGAACATACGTTACATACGATTGTGGACACGCAAATACAGCATACGAACGTGAACATGCGGATGCGACATACGAATGCAGACGTGCAGGCACGGCATACATACGTAGACATACGTATGTAGGTATACGAATACAGACAAACGGATACGAAAGCATACGAATAAGCCATGCAGATTTGAAGACGTACGAATACGACGTGCGAACGCGACATACGTACATGGACGTGCGAACGCGACATGCGTATATGGACATGCGTATGTAACATGTGTATGCAAATCATACATACGTGGGCATGCGTAGACGACGCACGAATAAATTATCAAAAATAGGATTGGCTCTATGCAGACATGTCAGGTCTAGACTCAAGCATTGTCAGGTCTAGACTTAAGATGTATTTGCTTGGCTCTATGCAAACATGTCAGGTCTAGACTCAAGCATTG
The DNA here is from genome assembly GCA_016432845.1 of Psidium guajava. Taxonomy (NCBI): domain Eukaryota; kingdom Viridiplantae; phylum Streptophyta; class Magnoliopsida; order Myrtales; family Myrtaceae; genus Psidium; species Psidium guajava. Next base: position 18,274,577 of record CM028225.1, read on the forward strand.
TCGAGCATTCACTCCCGATTGATCTAAGTATTCCTATTAAGAAACAGAAATTTCAATGAACAAAACCAAATTGTCCAAAAAAAATTAAAGAAGAAGTAATTAAGCTACTTAAAGTTGGGTTCATTAAGGTGATCCCTTACCACGAATGGGTCGCTAACATTGTCCCGATAGTGAAGGACGAGAGAATTAGAGTTTCCGTGGATTATCGTGATATGAATAAGTCAAGTCTAAAAGATGACTTCCCTATCCCACACATTGATATCTTGTCTGATAGTACCACCAGTTTTAAATTGTTCCCGTTCATGGATGGATTTTTTAGGTATAATCAGATCCTTCTAAAAAAAGAGGATAAGGCTAACACCTCCTTCATAACGCCATGGGGCACCTTCTATTATAAGGTTATACCTTTTGGCTTGAAAAATGCGGGGACAACATACTAGAGAGCTATGGTGGCTCTATTCCATAACATGATGCATAAAGAGATTGAGGTCTATTTGGACGATACGATTGCAAAATCTAAACCTAGAGAAGATCACATTCAAGTACTGAGAAAATTATTTGAATGACTTCGGAAGTACAAGTTGAACCTAAATCCCGCTAAATGTGTATTCGAGACACAATCAGGGAAACTCCTCGAGTTCATGGTAAGCAATCGAGGAATCACAATCGATCCTTCTAAGGTCAAGGCGATATTGGATATCAGAATCCCCACAATTGTCAAAAAAGTGAGAAGTTTACCAGGAAGGTTGAATTACATTGCCAGATTTATCTGCCAACTCTCTAACATGGCTAAGCTTTTCTTTAAGCTGCTAAGAAAAGAAGTCAAAGTGAATTGGAATTCCAAGTATCATCGACCATTAGAAAGATTAATGAATACATCATCTCACTGCCGATATTAATGCCTCGCATGCTTGGTTTTCCATTGATCCTATATCTCGCGGTTCACCAAAAATCCTTGGAAGCTTTATTAGCCCAAACAAGCTCGGAGGATGGCAAAGAATAGGCAATCTATTATTTGAGCAAAAAGTTCACTGTATCTACGATGAATTACCCCACAGTTGAGAAGACATGCATTGCATTAGCATGGGTACTCAACAAGTTGAGGCAATATACTCTTTATCACCATATTCAACTGGTCATAGAAAATGACCCGATAAAGTAACTTTTGGAGAAGCCATCTTTAATTGGAAAGTTGGCTAAGTGGCAGGTCATTCTGTCAGAATTCGACATTAGGAGTTCAATTCAGAAATCTGTCAAGGAAATACCCATAGCAGATATGTTAGTAGAAAACACCTAACGATTTGAAGTCCCAATCAATGAAGAATTCGAAGACGGCATTTTAAACTAATCCAAGAATAAGTGGACAGTGTATTTTAATGGTGCAATAAACCTCACTGGATTCGAATTTGGGGCAATCCTAATATCCCCAGATGGACGTATTATCCAATCGTCGCGAAGCTAATATTCCCATACACCAATAACATTTCTAAATATGAGTGTGCATTCTAGGGCTACAGTTGGCCCTCACTATAAAAGTAAAGAAATTGCAAGTATATAAAAATTTCATATTGATCATCTTGCAAACCCAAGGTGAATGGAAAACTAGAGATTCCAAACTCATCCCTTATCATAAGTTCTTGGAAGAAATGACCAAGGAGTTTGAAGAGATCAACTTTGAATATTTACCAAGAATTCAAAATCACTTTGCTGACGCCTTAGCTACTTCATCATCTGTACTACAAGTGGTGGATGGCCTAGACATCAAACTGTTAAGGATCGATATTATCAAGCAACCTGCTTACTGCATAGTGATTGAAGAAGGGTTCGATGATCAAACTTGGTATTATGATATTAAAAATTACCTACTAAAAGGGGAATACCCTCCAACAAGTCAAATGGTAGATAAAAAGTACATAGCCAAGACGGTTACGAAGTTCTTTCTTAATGGCTAGACTTTATACAAGAAGTCATTCGACTTAATCCTATTGAGGTGCGTAGACGCCAAAGAAGTGAATCTACTTATGAAGAAAATTTATGAGAGAGAATGCGGACCGCATATAAATGGCCATCTTCTCACTAAGAAGATCATGAGATTCAGTTATTATTGGAAGATTATGAAGTCAGATTGCAACCAGCATGTGAGATTCTGCCATTAGTGTCAAGCTTATGGGGATAAGATTAATCCTCCCCTAAATGAACTTCATCAAATGTCCAAGGCTTAGCCCTTTTCTATGTGGTGTATTGATATGATCGGATCAACTATTAACACTTGAATTTTAATCATTTTTTAAAAAAATTAACAAAAAAATTTACAAAATTCCATAAAATTGAAAAATTAACTTTGGAAATCTTGGCCAAGCCTAAGGAACCAATTTGGAGCAAAAAATAAATTTTCATATTTTTTGAATTTTTTAATATTTTTCATATATTAGGAAAATATCCAAAAAATCATAAAAAAATATTTCTTGGCCAAAAAGATAATAAAAAATTTTCAATATTTTTATTTTAAATCCCTTTGCATGTTGGCCCATTTAAACTCAAAAATCCAATTCAAGATTGTGTGTTCCTTCACAAATGTAATTCCAAATCAAGCTTAAAAAATACATTTTGAGTCATTTTATTTTCAATGTTTACTTTTTATGGGTTGTGACATCACCCTCTAATACCTCAATTTGTATCTTGACCCAAAATAGAACTTCAATCCGTAAGGCCCAAGAGGGATTTCTCATGTAGACCATTTTAGAATGTTTTGTAGTTGCTAAGCACATAAAGACAAGAAAGGGGAAAAGGATTAAGTTGGCATGACAGAGAAAGATTCCAAAAATCTGTTGGAGGGGGTTTTTGGGGTGTGAGGAGCTCATGACGGGGGATGGATTCATTGGGGTTTTGAGAAAACAAAAACAAAAACTCAAAAAACAAAAAAGAGGAGGAATTCAGGGACAGCTCAGGGGATTCTCTCTAACGGCTTAGAAAAAAATCGAAGAGAGTAGAGGAGCTTTTGAGGGGCTCTAGGGGATCCCCAAGAAAAAAAGGACTCTTAGTTATGGGAAAAAAAGAGGGGCTAATGCCATTTTGGGGGGGGGGGGAGAGTTTTTCAACCTCTTCACTAGTGCTCTCGGTCGAGAACTTCAAAGAAGATAATAGAGAAAAGAATCAAGGGAAGTTGTAAAGGGAGGAGCTCTTTGAAGCTCATTGGCGACTCAACTCAATAGAGTCCATTTCCAAGAACAAAATTCAATGAGAGACTAGGAACACTGAAGAAAGAGGGAGGAGAGAGCTCCATTAAAGCTTCTCTAGGTTCGTGAGAGTTAAACCAAGGGAAGGGTCCACAAGGGAGTCTGGATCAAGAGTAAAAGAAAAAAGAAAAAAAAAACTAAAAAGGAAGAACTCAAGCATTGAAGGCAACTCAAGCGATATACAAAAAACCAGAAAAGTAGGGATAAAAAGAGATCCGTTCAGGAGGCCAATGAACTCTTCTTTCTTCATCCGAAGAAGCTCACAAAGAGCAGAGCTCCTCATAGATTTTCGCCATAGCTCTAAGAACCGAGAGCTTCGAGGAGGGATTGTTGGCAATTCAAAGCACAACAAACGATTCCAACACATCCATTAGCTTCATCTCTACAGTGAGTATTCTAGAACCATCGGCTTGCCTCTGAAGCCTCGGAACAGGTGAGCTTCTTTGAATCTTGTTGAGCTCCCCTAGCTAAACTTCATCCTTGCTTCACTTACTTTTTTTTAGTCCAAAACTCATCTAAACATGTTTCTACGCTTTTCAGCACTTCTTCTTTGTATTGAATTGCATTGAAAACTATCGGTCGACCCTCCCCTCTTCCACCATAGTCAAGACCTACAATTAACCTCCTCCACTTCTACAGACCTCTCTAGGTCAATTCGGCCTACATATACGCTCCTTAGACTTGCAGAAACCTGCCCAAGGCGTTTGATAACTCGATTTTAGGTTGGAGTTCTTCGAGATCCACCATGGCTAAGTGCTTTCGAGCTTCGTCCATGGTGATCCCACCATTGGGTCATGCTGATTTTTTTATATGTTATAGCCTGCGTTGATACGATTCCAACGACACCAAGATCGCCCAAATCGGACAATATCTCACCATTGGATATCGCAAGAAGCTCTCTACCATCATCGATCTTCTTCAACCTTGGTTCGTTGACCGATCATGTCCATTGATAGGTCAACGGCTGTTGACACCTAATTTTTAATCATCTTTTCTCTTTTAAAATTAATAGAAAATCCATAAAAATTCATAAAATTGAAAAGATCAACTTTGGAGACCTTGGTCAAGCCCAGGGAACTAATTTTGATCAAAAAATGATTTTCAGTATTTTCAGTATTTTTCAGCATTTTTTTATTTTTAAAAATCAATAAAAAAAATTCATAAAAATTTATAAAGTTAAAAATCAACTTTGGAGACCTTGGCTAATCCTAGAGAACTAATTTTGACCAAACAATGATTTTGCATATTTTTAGTATTTTTCAATATTTTTATTTTTATTTTCAAAAATTAATAGAAAAATCCATAAAAATTCATAAAATTAAAACATCAACCTTAAGGACCTTGGCCAAGCCTAGAAAACCAATTTTGAGCAAAAAATACTTTTTCATACTTTTCGCATTTTTTATTTTTTTAGAAAATACAAGAAGTGCTTGAAAATTAATGAAAAATAGCATTTGAGGCCATAAAAATGTGAATAATTAGTCAGTATTTTATTTTTATTTTTCTCTTCATTTTGGATGAATTAATTCTGAAAACATTCAATCTAGAATTAAGAGTTTCTTTATTAATTTCATTTTTAGGTCATTTGAAAAATTTCTAGAAAATTCATTTTAGCTTTGTAATTTTTAATATTTTACATTTCTGGAGTCATGACATTGTCCTCTAATAGTCCAAATATTTCGATGGCCTGATGATGTATTTTTCGTTGTTGCGTTCGATTTTTCAAATTCAACTTTTCATTTAACGGATCTCTCTCTCTCCTTGCAGTCTTATTCATTGCATTCTATACACCAAGAGGGTGGCAAACTTGATGAAAAGGGGCGGTGTAAGCCCAGACATGATTACATGATTTGCTAGAGCCAAGAATTTGGCTGCAGGGACTGATTTGGTGAAAGAGATGAAAGAAAGAGGCTTTCCATTTCAATATGAAAACACTTGTCCTTAGGTGCTCAGGTGACAATTATAGCTTGTGGATCGTACTTGCAGCCTGATTACTGTGGCTATAATTTTCTTGCTGGTACACTACTTAGGGGAAGGTCAATTTTAACCGAGCGGAGATGATACGTGTATATTTCGATATGTAGAGTTGGACAGAGGGAATCCATGCTGCAGCTTTGTATTTATTCCTGGATACTTGTTGGAGTCGTGGTTTCGGCCATTGTGATCAATGTGGCGCCGGTGGATGATGATGATAAGCTCACCTTAGTTGCTCCATGAAGCGGACCTCCATAAATTGACAATTCACCAAACCCACTATTGGAGAAAAGGAGCAGACAAGAGCATCACAAGTAAAAGCAAAAAGAGCATCACGAAGCGGGTGGACGGTGCGATAATGGAGGATAACTGAGGAGATTTGCTTTTGGATATTAAAAAAATGATGGCGTATGAGAGGCCATCTGTGGCGGTTTGTCTTAAGCGCAAGGGGGAGCTGAACTAAATGGAGGGGGCATGGAGGATTCCAGCGGGAGCGAGGAGCAAAAGTTTAGTGCGAGAGCACTCAAGGGGATAAAGATTAAAAAAAATATATGAAAAAGGAGGTGGAAGGCTGTCAGTACGGGGGGGAAAGACCGAGGTGGTCAAAAAGAGGAACGAAGGGCCAGATTACTCTCTAAAAAGTTGCCCAAACAAGCACCAACCCCACTGACAGAGTCGGATGCCAGAGTTTTCTGCGCTGACTAATGCATTGCGAGACGTGGCAAATACAAGGCCCAGGAGTTGCTATGATTTGGTTCCTCATCCCCCGTCACTTTCGAGGTCAAAAAGGGCGGAGCTTCAACTGCTCTCAGGGGGCTTTTCAACGATAAAATCCGCAAAAGTTCTGATTTTCATGACCATTCTCGCATAACCTATCCCCCATTTTCCTGGGACCTTGGCACTTGACACCAAAACCGGCCATTTGAGGATCCTCCTTCAAAGCCTCCTTCTCCTCCTCTCGATATTGACACGAACTCAAATCTCTCTACCTCCCTCTCTCTCCACTCGCTCTCGCCGAGCGTCGCCGCCTTTGCCGGTCCTACCGCCGCTATTCCGCTCTCCTACTTGGCCATCAAAGCGATTCGCCAAACTCTGCCTAGCACTCCAGTTTCGGACATTGTTGCCCGAGAAATCTCAGATTGTGGTTTCGAGCACGCCTACGTGGAGAATCTCGACAATACCTTTGCATGTCCACCACTCCAGGAGGTCCCACAGTAATGGAGGAGGAAGACGATTACGTCGAGTACGTCCTTGTCGCCAAACACAGGGTATTGGAAGCACAAAAGATACTCCAGCACAAAGGCAAGTCGTCTTCTCTCGAGGAAGACCCCAAGAAGGCGAAGCTGGTAGAAGTCAAGCTTAGCCTTCTGGTGAAGGCGACGCAGCTGAAACGGGACCAACCCGAGATTAGCCCCACATAGCAAATGGTGCAGCAAAAAAAAAAAAAAAGAGATGAAATCATGCAGTCTTTTGTTCTTCTCAGAGCTGGTTCTAGGTGGCGGGCTGCATATTCTTGCCTTCTTATTATACCCGTCAAAAGTCCTAATCCCCTTCCTCTTGCTTTTTGGATCTTTCAACGTACCCTTCGCTATGGTTATGTTCCTGTTCCCCAAGCTCGTTTGTTATCCCCTTCTGTATGGTTGGAGCAGCGATCCGAACCTCATTCTTTAGCTGACATTTTACTAGATACGAGGTCCATTGGGTACAGTCCTAATCTGGGCGTTCAGTGGTGTCTCTCTTGACAAGACCGTCAGTAGTCCTGATTCTTCAGCTTGTGTTAGGCGAGTTTCTTGAGCCCTCATCAAAGTCCCATTCGAATGCTGTTAATGGTTGGTGAACGACCCACCGAAGAATCGTATCGTTTCGTGGAGCAACGACGGCATCTCCTTGGTCGCGTGGTGGTCCCTCAGAGCTCGCTCGCTATCCCCTCCCCAACGGCGTCCTTAGATACAAGCTAGACAACTTAACCGGCGAGTTCGTTGTGTGCTTGAACAGGACGCGCACATACTCGATCGATTCCTATGAGCTCAAGTCATAAACACCATCTTCAGCAGCGGCTGCCTGGGGGCGAATACGTCAAGTTTGCCGTAATCGCAGCCGTACCAAACGAGCCCAGTGACAACCCGTTGCTCTGATCTGCTCCCTTGAGATGTTTGCAGCTCTTCTTCCTCCCATGATCGCTGACACTAACCAGGGAAAATCTCAAGTGGTGGTCAAAGGAATTTTGGTGGAATTTTGCCTCGCTGGATATACTGGTCAAATTCACTATCAAGTAAGTCAGACCAACGATAGGCAAAAGCAAAAATGTCTAACACTACCAAGACCCCCATCGGCCACCGTTCATCCGCGTGCGAGTCCTTAGCCAAGTTAGCCATAGATGGAAGCTAAGTGCTCTTCTGTTTCTTTTTACCTTTTTATTTTATTTTATTTTATTCGTTAGCATTATTATTATTATTATTATTATTATTATTATTATTAAATGAGCATAGATTTTTCCCATTTTCCCTTATATTTTGTGTCAGGTGAAGGACAACTCCGTATCAACGATAAATTCCATGGAGGTGCAAAGTGGGCCCAAACAAATTCCAAAGTGCCCATCAAATTTGCAGCCGACCCGTCAACGGATTTTAGCTCAAATTGTTGAATCAATTCGTTGTATTTTATTCTAAAGAACTCAAATCCCAGAATGGAGAGGCAAAGCGCATCCACTGGAGGTCGTTTATTTCCTACAATTTAATTCCCGCACCCTTAAACCCCAAAGGGAAGAGCCAAGCTAATGCTAGGCCACCCATTGGAGGTTTTTACTTACTGTCATTTAAATTCCTACAATCTAAATTCCTGCACCTTAAACCCCAAAGGGAAGAGCCAAGCCGATGCTAAACCGCCCATTGGAGGTTTTTACTTACTGTCATTTAAATTCCTGCAATCTAAATTCTTGCACCTTAAACCCCAAAGGGAAGAGCCAAGCCGATGCTAGGCCGCCCATTGGAGGGTTTTACTTATTATCATTTAAATTTCTGCAATTTAATTCCAGTACCATTAAACCCCACGATGGGTAGGCCGAACCAAGGCCGGTCCCTCGTCGGAGGTCCTTTAATTTCTGCAATTTAAATTCTTGTATCAAACCCCAGAGTGGGTAGGCTGATCCAAGGCCGAGTCCCTCGTTGGAGGTTGTAACATTGCACAGAAGTCGTTAGCTTGCTCCCTCTTCCGACTTCAAGGAACATATCGCATCTTCTGATATTGTGATTATATTCGGAATGTTTTGCATCGTCAGTCTTATTCAATTTGAAAATACCAAAAAATATCATTCATGTTTATTTCACATAGTGTAGATCATGCATATTTTGCCACGTCGCATACGTATTCGTATTGTCGTTGATTCATGCGTATTCATCCAGAAAATTCAGAAAAACCTCAAGAATTAGGAAACGGGCCATTTCGACTGGCCAATCCTATTTTTGATGATTTATCATATGTCGTGTATGTATGTCTACGTATGCATGATCTGTGTACACATGTTACATACGCATGTCCATATACGTATATCGCGTTCGCATGTCCATGTACATATATCGCGTTCGCATGTCATATTCGTACGTCTTCAAATCTACATGTCACATTAGTACATCTTCGTATCTGCATGTCATATTCATACGTATTCGAATTTGTATGTCGTATTCATACACCTTTGTACCCGTCTGTCTATATTCGCATACCTACATATGCATGTCCATGTACGCATGTCGTGTTCGCACTTCCATACTTATGCTGTATTTGCACGTCCATGTACGTATGTCACGTTTGCATATCGTGCCCATATTTGTATGTTTAAGTGTATGCTCATGTTTGTATGACATATTTGTATATCCATGCTCTCCTGCTCATGATCGCATGTATATGTTTGCGTGTCTATATCTGCATAATTCACGTTTTGTTTGTCCATGTACTCATTACCATCCATGCACTTCATTTAAAAAGCGAAAATACAAAAAGAGAACACCTCACTAGAGCCTTAGGAGTAAACCAAGCCTGAGTTGCCAAATTAGGATATCCATGAAATTAAGGTACCGAAAGGGCATTAGTTTTAATTAACTAGTGTAACCAAGTCCACGAACTCATAATCTCTGGTTCGCAAAAGTAATTTAGTTCTCCTGCTAATTTACTTAGGTTTCTAATCGACCTACCAAAAACGATTAGTGGCGACTCCAAATCTTAAAATCATTTGAACAAATACCAAAGTCACGATTCGGTAGGGCTTGGGAGGGTCCGTATCGGGTTAGTCAAATCTAATTAACCTGATAATCCGTTCACCTGATTGTAAAATTTTTTAGGGTCGCGACAACAGCCAAGGTGGCGTGACATGGCTACCACATGGCATGCCATATCAACTCGTCATTTTCTTAAAAAATAAAAGCAAAAAATTATTTTCGAAAATTAAAATTAATTTTCAAAAAAAATTATTTTGTGATCGTGTGCCCCATGTTTGGCCACTTGTTATGATCTTGGCCATCCATCTATTTTTTTAAAAATATAAAAATTAAATTTGATTCGGCAGTTGTGATTATACGACGTGGCAAAATCTAGTGCATCCATTTGAAATTAAAAAATTTGGGAAAAAAAATCAAAAAATGAATAAAAAGGTGAGAAATTCAAAAATCATTGAAAAATTTAAAAAAATAGGAAAATTAATTTAAAAATCAGAAAATGATTTTTTAAAACCCAAAAAATGGAAAATTCCTAAATTTTTTTTAAAAAATTAGAGAAAATTCTTAAAAAATTATCAAAAGCCTTAAAAATTAGAAAATGGGTCATTTTGACAGATTAATTCTATTTTTGATAGTTTTTCCCTTCCAATCTCTTCAAATGATGATTTTGCCCCTTGTGGGCAAATTGTCCCAAGAAATTCTCAAAAATTTCCCAAAAAATCAAAAATTAAGAAATTGGTCATTTTAACTGGCCAATCCTATTTTTAATGATTCTGCACTTCTAATCTTTTAAACTTAACAATTTTTCCCCTTGTGAGCAAATTATCTCGAAAAATTTCAAAAAATTTTCAAAAATGGGAAATGATCAAGCTTGGCTGGTCAAACCCATATTTTGTGATTTTTGCCTTGATTCTTCTTGAAATGAATATTTCACAAAAAAAATTCAAAAAATTTCTAGAAAATCTCGAAAATTGGGAAACCGGGTGCATTTAACTGGCCAACTCTATTTCCAACAATTTGGATCCCTGATCTTTTCAAATTGAAAATTTTTCTCCTGTTGGGTAAATCGCTTTCAAATCATCTCAAACTTTTTTCAAACTTTAATACACCCTTTCTCTAAGCCCTTAGGGCTTCATTAAGGATGTCATGTACTAATTTGATGCGTTTTATCCGCATGTTTTGAATTCTTGATTGCACTCTATCTTTGTTGATTGTGAGTGATAGGTCAAATTTCTTCATCTGCATGAACTCCTAGATTTTAGAACTTTCTCATTCCGATACATCTACATAAAAATCTTAGTCATAAAATCATTCAATTTAGATATCGAAAGGGCGGTAATAGCAATATTGGCAAAGCAAAATCCCCGATCACGAATCTCTCCTTCTGTTAGAGTCATACGACTTCTCCCACCGCTTGACGAGGTTTTTGATTTACTTTTCCTAAAGATTGGTAGCGACTTCAATTGCATGTACATGTGTGCACACGTCGCTCGATCACACCTATGGTGGAATTCGATAACCTGTCGCGATCTAGTATGGGCTTGGGAGGGCCCAAGCTAAGCTTGCTCTGGAAGACTTAGTAATCCATTACCCCGATCAATTCTCGATATTTTTTTGAACATCAGGTCGCGACACCAATCAACCCCAAGGCTTCAAATGGACATCGATTTATCTTGGTAGCAATTGGTTACTTCAAAAAGTAGATAGAAGCCAATTCATACTCCAATGTCACGGCTAAAAACGTGGCAAGCTTTATCAAATGGCATATCATCTTGAGATACGGGACACCTCAAGCTATCCTTACAAATAATGGTTCTAACCTTAATAATAAGGTGGTTGACGACCTTTTGGATCATTATGAAGCTGTGGAAGCGTCAAATAAAAATATCAAGAAGATCCTATCTAAGATTATAGAGAACTTTTGAGATTGCACGAGAGATTGCCATATGCTTTAATGGCATACCGAACTTCAATATGCACCTCAACAGGGGCAACTCACTACTCCTTGGTATACGGCATGGAAGTAGTCCTGCCTATGGAGGTTAAGATTCCTTTCGTACAGATATATTATCCAAAGCTAAACTCTCAGAGGTTGAATGGATCCAGCAAAGGCATGAGCAGTTAAATTTGATTGAAGAAAAGTTGTTAAAGGCCATTTGCCGTGATTAGGCCTATCAAAAATGGATGGCTAAATCATTCAATCGGAAGGTTAGGTCCATAAATTTCATAGTTGGGAATTTCATGGTGAAGAAAACACTTCCAAATACCTTGCATCCTAGGGGCAAATTCACACTGAATTATAAAGGTTCATTTGTAGTTCAGAAAGTTCTGCTTGGCAGTGCCTTAATCATTGTAAACATGGATGGAGAGGAATTAGCCAATCTTGTAAATGTGGATACTCTCAAGAAGTACTACACTTGAATAAAGCAAAGATTTGATCAACTCCCATTTTCTGTGAATGTCTAAGTCATATTAAAGGCTATCACATGCATCTCATGCATATGTGCATACATTCACATCTATTTTTTGTATTGTAGGTCCAAGGAAAATTCCTAAGTAGAAAGGATAATTCAAGACAACTCTGCCCAGGTCAAATGACTATAGTGAAAAGGAATCCATGAGACAGGTAACATATATCCATTTGAAAATGAATCTCAATTTACTATGGTGTTTGATTTGTCTTGATAGATTGCTCATAGGTGGGAGTAGGTTGTAATCAAAAGCAAAAGCTATATCATTTCAATTCTTTTAAACATGATAACATACACTTACTCTTAACCATTTTTCGTATCCATAGGGAGCTTTAGACATGGCAGCCAGGTAAGTATCCCTATTTTGAGACTTTCTAATTTTTGTCTTGGTCATAATGATTGGTAGCTTAGACTATCAATGAAAACTTTTAAAAACCATTGAAATCACTTCATTTGTGTTTTCATTCAAAAAGCTTTGAAATTATTCAAAATATGTTTGAAACATCCAATCATGCATCATAATTCCCCACGAAGATTGACTGATGAAAATCAATTTTGAAATGAGGGTGTTTAGACCTTTCAAAATAGATCAACTGATAAGATGAGAGGTGAATTACGCCCAAACGCATCCATACACACTTGAGCGATGAGTGTGAGAAATGCGAGATAAAAACTTTTGTCTATGAATATAGAGAGCAGTTATAATGATTACATGGATTGAAGTGATGAAAGGCACATCCATTTCTGCATCCTAAACACATAATAACCCTTTACAAACTCATTTGAGCCTATAAAAGAAGAATTCTTAAAACAACCCTATCAAGAACCACCCCCATGCTAGGGCATGTCTGGAGGTTCATCGGTTGATTCTTGGAGAAAAGATCAAGTCAAGACTTTATTGTGTCGATTTGCATTAATCTTTTTGTAGTAGATTTAGGTGATATCCCATAGAAGCTTGAAACATCTTGAAGTGAGGGAGAGCATTTTATTTCTCTATCCCAAACACATTATCCTTTGATAAGCTAAGTTGAACCTTTAAATGTTCATTTCTAAGCCCTGTTGATGATAACATCCCTACGCTGGGGTAATGCAAATGATTTACCAAAAAGAATCTTCTAATTTGAACCTTTAAATGTTCATTCCTTATCATTTTTAATTAGTAGAATCATTTAAATAGGAATCTTCTATCGATTGACCTACCATACGGGTCCAAATTTAATCTCTCTAAGGCATTCTTATAACAAGTTCTTAGGTTCCCACTCTATCAATAACAGATCAATCAACGAAACCCATTTGGCAAGCAAGTAAGATTCAGGTAAATCTCTCGACCTTTCTCTCTCTCCTCAGAAAAGAGCAAACTGAACTTTGGACTTAAACTTTCACAGAAGGATTTAGAGTTTGATGTCATGACTTTTCTTTTTCCCTAGTAAGGTTGACTAGATCTTAGGTGTCGTCTTATTTTTTAAAGTGATCTTTCATGAGACCCCTCTCAAAAAGGGGGCAGCTGTTGACACTTGATTTTTAGTTAGTTTTATTTTTAGAAAAATTTTAAAAATTCATAAAAACTCATAAAATTAAAAAAAAAATAACTTTAGAGACCTTAGCCAAGCCTAGGAGACCATTTTTAACCAAAAAATATTTCTTCATATTTTATATATTTTTAGCATTTTATTTTCAAAAATTCATAGAAAATCAAGCAAAAATGAAAAAAAATTACAAAATAAACTTTGAAAGCCTTGGCCAAGCCTAAGAAACCATTTTTGAACAAAAAATAATTTTTCATATTTTTATTTTTGAATATTTTTTAAAATAGAAAAATACTTGAAAATTCTAGAAATTTCATTTCAATCCTTTAATTTTCCTTTTTTTATATTTTCAGAATCATGACATTCCCCTCTATTCTTTAAAAATTATATTTTAGTCCAAAAGTTCACAGAATTATCAGATTTCGCAAAAATGGCAAAAATGCACATTTTAATTTTGCAAATTAGTCCCTAAAACACATAAAATTCAATTAAAAATTTTCTAGGGATTAAATAAAAAATTAGGGCATGTCACCACCCAATTTTTGGCCTTCTAAATCGAATGGTGGCATTAGTTTTTGCAGAAAAGGCCATCTAGGGTTTGGTTTTCGTAAAATGGACCCATGGGTCAAATTTGAAAATTGTGGTTTTGGTGTAAAACCTTGGAAATTTTTGGGTAAAAAATTATTTTCTGATAGAACTTAGACCCCTCATTTCGATTTTGTGAATCAATTTGGAAAATTGGCAATTTTTGGGGGCTTTGGAGTAAATTTTAAATTGTCGAGTTGTTGGGTCAGACTAGATCCAACCCACAACCCGACTTCAATCCATCTTCTTCAAGAGGCTGCCAGCTCTGCACACGAAGGATCTCTCCAGGATTCGACCCATTTTCAAGCTAAAATAATGAATGTCGGAGCTCCGATGAAACAACTAAAGTGTGCCCGACAATAACGTGCCATTCGTCATTGGGCATGTTAATATAAGTCAGCGAATATCCCCCACACGCCAAAAATTTTCAGACTTGGGTGTATATTGCATGACGTGTTTTTGAAAAAGAGGAGGTGGACTATGTTGGCAATCACCTAACAAACTAGAGAGAGAAGTAGAGAGAAGAGAGAGAGGCTCAGAGGAATAGCCATTGTTGGAGTTTCGAGCTCGCACTGTGGGAACTCGGTTGAAATGATCCAGAGCATATCCAGTATCACTACCACTCCAAGAAGTTTCCTTGAGCTCCAAGGAGTCGACCGCCGATAGCTTGGTAGCTTGGAATCTCCTAAATTGGTGAGTATGAACTTACAAGCTCAAGTATGCACATCAATGGCAAAATATGTTTTCGTCCAATTTTCTTCGTTTTTCTTGAGGCAATTTTGTCCTTGAACTTCACTAAGCATCATCGCATTCTCTTTTTGCATTGATTTCGCATGAGAACCTCCAATCAAAACCTCCAACCTCCTTTTGACTACTGCTACTTGGCCAGCGAGATTTGACAATTTGGAGCTCGATCAAAGCTCGAGATAAGTTTCCTAGACCTCTTGCGATGCTTCTTGTTGAATGAATCCCATTGTTATGCTCTAGATTACTAGTTTTATTTCGCCATGGATGTTTATGTGCAAGCTTTGATTATGTCATTCTTGCTGTGATTTAGATATGTTAATCTGGAGTCGGGTAGGAGATGATTAGTGTTGGAATTATGCTAATTGGATTTAGTTTTACCGTTAGATCTCGCCAAATTTTTTTCGATTGTTCATTCCTATAAGCATCGTGAGGAGGAAGATGAGTCCAGCTAGCCGTTGACTCAATCAAAATCTAACGTGGCATACCACGTCAACTGCCACGTCAACTTGTTAACCCAGTCAAAGGCTAACATGGATGCCTCGTCAGCTTGGACGGTTGTAATTCGTTTATTGAATAAAAAAGTAAAAACCAGATCAAATGGTTGGGATGGTGCCACTAGTCCAGATTTGAGAATTTGGAAATAAAAAATGATTTTTTGGATTATAATAGATTTCTTGAAAATTAGAAATTAGAATTTTAATTGGACGGTTTGGATTCGGTCAAGGGTTGATCGTAGCCATCAGTTTTAGTAATGGAGTTGGACGGCCGAGATCTAGTTCTAGGTTTAATTTTGGCTGATGGCTTTAGTCGCCAAATCCGAGTGTTGTGGGCTAGCCACGTGGCTTTCTGTGGACAATTGGATCTACTGGTTATATAAATTTTGTGAAAATTAGAAAAATGGATTAAAAAATCAAAGAAAATTCGAAAAATTCAAATAAAGGTTTAGGCTATGTCGTTTTGGTGCCGGGCTTGATCCATTTGGGTTTGGGTCTGGTTTTTGGGTTTTGGAGCTAGGTTAACCTGACCCGACCCAAAAAATTAAATAAAAATAAAAAATTCAGAGAATTCAATAAAAAAAAATTCATAAAACAATTCTTAAAAATTCATAAAAAAATCTAAAAAATTCTAGAAAAATCAGAAAAATTCAAAAAATTTCCAAAAATTGTGAAAAATAGAAAAATGACCACTTTTAACTGATTTGACCTATTTTCACAATTTTGGCTTCCTGAATCTTGAAAAATAATCATTTTGTCCCTCTGATCAATGTAACTCAAATTTTCCCAAATCACTTCCGAATCTAATTGGTGGCATTCTCTAAGTTCTTAGGGCTATACCAAGCTTACCATGTGGCCATTTGAGTGATAATTTGATGTGATTTATCCGCATGTTCTTGATTCCTTGACTGCGCACTTATTTTGATTATTGTGATTGATAGAACAGATAATCCAACCAGAATGAATTCTTTAGATTTTTAGAACTTACCTTACCCAAAAAGCGTCTACATGACTTCTATAGATTAGAAAATCACTCAACTTACGTATCACAAGGGCGTCAACCAAAGAATCAACGTAACTAAGTCCTCGAATCCGTTTATCTGATTTTCGTAAAATCGAACAATTTCTCCCAATCGCTTGATAGGGTTTCCAATCATACCCTTCAAGAAATGATTGGTAGTGACCCCGATGGCATGTACACTTATCACATGTCACCCTAACCACACTAAGGTCAATCTCAATTTTAAATTTCTCCTTGACGCGATTTGATATGGGCCTAAGAGGGTCTCAAGCTAAGCCTAATCGAAAGAGACCTAGTAATCCATTAGCTCCCCTCGAAAAGAGAGCAAATCCCCTCCCGAAGAGGCTCACGATGCTTTTTAATAAGAAGTAAAGGTACTTTTAACTTTTTTTTTTGTCAAAAGGTGGTATTTAATTGTTATTGAATGTTCAAAAAAGGTGCGCTTTTCGTGACCTAAAAATTCATGCGGTGAAATTCCAGGGTTAACGGATTATCAAGTAAATTAAATTGACTAACCTAATACGGACTCTTCCAAACTCTACCGAATCGCAACTTTGATTTTTATTTAAATGATTCTAAAATTTGGAGTCACTACTAATCATTTCTTGATAGGTCGATTAGAAACCTAAGTGAGCGAGAGAACTAAATTACTTTTACGAACTAGAGATTATGAGTTCGGGGACTTGGTTACGCTAATTAATTAAAACTAATGCTCTTTCGGTACCTTAATTATATGGATATCCTAATTTGGCAACTCAT
This sequence comes from Psidium guajava, assembly GCA_016432845.1. Taxonomy (NCBI): domain Eukaryota; kingdom Viridiplantae; phylum Streptophyta; class Magnoliopsida; order Myrtales; family Myrtaceae; genus Psidium; species Psidium guajava. The sequence continues at coordinate 18,291,598 of CM028225.1, forward strand.
GCTTGGTTTACTCCTAAGGCTGTAGTGTGGTGATCTTTTTTTTTTATTTTCACTTTTTAGATGGAATGTGTCATGCCCCGAATTTGGCGAACGCGTAACATCCCTGTCGTAGACCAAAACCTCATCGCCTAGCCAACCTTAGCGACGGCCCAGGACATGTCGCGGCTAAACGACGTCTAACAGGATGCTACAGCAGAAGACCTTAGCCCCATACATACAATAACAGAGGGGTAGAAGAGACATAGAGACAAATTTTCAAATGCAAAGGACTTCCATTAAATTGCCAAGGGTCACATACTAAACTTTTAAATAACAACAACAGTACAACATGCGATAACAAACTGTACCCACGACGACTACAAGACTACTAGCATCTACTAAAACTAAGCTCCCCTCAAAAAGGATCACGCGATGAGGTTAAAACTCTAGGCATCCTCTACATCGCTCCTATAGGCAGGTGGGATCTCCTCGGGAAGTGGGCCAGGTGGGTCTATCTCCATGTCAACCTCCATCTGGTTCTCGTTAGGGTCGTCAGCATAATACACGCGGGGACCTTCCTCCCAAAAACTATCCTCGGACTCAGATTCTAGTCCACTCGAAGGGTCCACCAACACACCATCAGGAGGGGCAGCACTAGGATCCTGGGCATGAAGGACCTCGGGTGGAATGTCGAAGCTAGGAAGGGCCTCAGACAGGTCCTCCCCCCCACCCTCAATCTCCATGACATATTGGTGTCTCTCCCAAACGACATCACCCACATCCACCCAGAGAGTGGTCACCTGCCAAACGTAAACACTGCCATCGTTTGCTAAATATTCCGTCCTGTCAATCTGCGACTCCATGGGTATCCCAAAAACTTTTCGCGGTCCACTCATACTCAAGGTCGGGGGTCTGAAAGAGCGATCAGCCTAAAGCGTGAGTTTTACAAACTCAGTAAGCAAGACTCTAAACTCAAATTAGAGGAACAACACATACAGAGTAATCTCCAACGACAACTCGACAATTTACAGGCAATATACTCAGTCAAAGGATAGTGATTACGTGTTTCATGCCAGACTGCAGTCGTCCCACAACTATCACACTTTCATGGCACACGAATATAGCATATTTAACCCGACTCATACATATCACGAATTCAATCCATACAAGTGCGGTATGCTTATATGATTCTGTCGGGGGTCCCCGGTGGCCCAATGGGCACTGCCGAACTGAACTCACCCCGGTGGCTCTCTGGGCACTTCCGGATCTGGCCAGCGTCTCGCACGCTTTCGGGCATGTGCCTCGAACTCGTGTCTCATTACACCAAGTCGGCACCCTTGTCACTCCAGGCGCCCCGTGCCGTGCACGTAACAGGCGGCACAACATACGACCCATGCTCTCAATAGCGGACTCATCGGTGTCTCCTTATCTCTCCACATTCCGGTGGCTCTCTGAGCACTGCCGGCCTGCCTGCATGGTTGGTTCTACGTATTCCGCCAAACGCACAACCTCGAACCATCATGCAATGCATCGCACGCCACTCACTTTGGCATTTCAATAGTCGTGCAATACTCAAGCATATTAATTCTCATTGCATTCACATTTATCGCAGCTCCGACACACGACAAGGCAAGCACGCATTTTCGGAACTCACAAATTACCCATGCAAGTCAGCTTTCACACGCGCATTTCACCCCAGGAGCATGCATTATACCACACATAATCACACCAAAACATGCCAACCATAATATTCATGCACTTCACCACAAAGTACATACTTTCGGGGCTTAGTTTTGACTGTAAGTCATCTAGGTCTTTGGACACGCTTCCCAATGTACATGGCTAGACTCGTAATCCTTGAAATGACCACTTTATCCTCATGGACAGCCCCTTATCCACATGACCAGCAAGCTTTCGGGTACCAAAATTGTCATTTCAAGCTTAGGTTCACATCCTAGGTCGTTTAAACTTTCCGGTGTACCACCCGGCGACCACGACTCGCTCTCGCACTCACGATACAACCATTATACCCTCAAGGAGAGCGAACATCGTGCATGGCCAGCAACTTATTTCAAGTCATCGATCTATAACTCTACCATATGCCACATTCTAAGTCGAGTTTAAGGCTCGCTTACCAAATACTCTAGCTCGGGCACCCACGAGACTTGAACAATGTCGCGATGGTCCACGGCAACCTAACATATACACGAGAGAGTGAGAGAGAGCTCATGAATCAAGAGAGAGAGAGATGCCCGAGAGCTACTCTCTCGGGTTTGGGGTTGACCGGTTTTAGCTATGGCGTGGACAATGGAGGTCACCAAGACATAGGGGGTGAGGGTCATGGTCAGTCGAGGGCCAATGGAGGTGGTCGGAGGTCGGAGAAAGGTGGCTGAAGGCGGCGGAAGAAATGACCGACGAGGGCGACGGGATTAGAGCAGCCAGCTTCGGGGAGCTGTTCCGTCTAGCTCCGGTGTCCGTTTGGTGGGAGTGAGGTGGCGTTGGAACGGGCTTGAAGAGATGAAGAGAATGGCAGTGGTTTCATGGAAATCGGAGCACTATAGTAGAAGTTATGGCCTTTGGAAGATAGGTGTTGCGGGGAGAACCCGAGAAAGAAATTGAGAGATTTTAGGAGGAAGAGTTTCTTACCAAAGCTTGGGGAAGTAAGGACCTTCGGTTTGTGACTCGAGGATGGTCGTAGGGTGGTCCGTGAGGTGGAACTCCGGCGGTGTGGCGGTCCGGCGACGTGGCAAGATGGTGGCCAAAGGAAGAGGAGGTTGTCTTGAGATTTTGAGGAGCAAGGGAGAGAGAGAGATTAAGAGTGAGGGATTATTATCCCTTTGGTCAAAGGAGGAAGAAGAGGGAAAAATTCAAAATTGAAAAATGGATGTGACTTGGTCTTGGGAAGAAGCATGCATTAATGGGTGAGGTGACAAAAGTAATTGCCATTAATGGAAGAAATCATGGGATTTTGGGCAAGACAAAAAGTAGATTTGATTTGACTAGATTTCTTGGAGAAAGGTGAGATTTGACACTTGCATGATTGATGTGATTGATGTGACACATTTTTCTCGAGAAACGTGCCATTTGGACCGGGTGAATCTCTACTGCTCGTGACACGCTTTACGAGGCCATTCTAATCTAACTATCTAATTTCTCAGGAAAGATTCTAATCTCACCGAAAATATTCTAATCGAGATCCAGGGAGTCTAAGCCAGGGCAGGGGAAAAACTGCCATTACCAATATCAAATTAACTTTTCGAATCAAAGACTGAGTCTTTTGACTGCAAAATGACTCGAATCATTTCCAAATCGCCTGTGTGACATTTCTAGAAATTTGATCGTCCAAATTCAAAATTTTTTTCGCGGCCACATTCATTTAATAACAACTTAGTAAACACTCGGACCAACAGGCGGCTGTTAGGTGATACGAATATCTGTCCTAGGTAGCCATTCCCTTTCGGTTAGTCATCTCGAGTTAATCAGGCTCAAGTGAGATTTATCTAAAGCGCTTTAATGAAATACATCCATTCTTTTATTAAATCCCGAAAATGGGTCAAAAATCCAGACTGTCACAGAATGCATGGATGATAATGGGTACATGGATAAGCAAATGTGAATATGCAAATATAAACACGCGAACGTATACATGCGAACGCGGACGTGGAATCATTGTTGACATCTGATTTTTAATCATCTTTTCTTTTAAAAATTAATAAAAATCCAAAAAAAATTATAAAATTAAAAAATTCAACTTTGGGGACCTTGGCTAAGCCTAGGGAACCAATTTTGACCAAAAAATGATTTTCATATTTTTTTTGTATTCTTAGTATTTTTATTTTTCAAAAATTCATAAAAAATCAATAAAAAATGATAAAATTAAAAAAAATTAACTTTGGGGACCTTAGTCAAGCCTAAGAAACCAATTTTGAGCAAAAAATAATTTTTCATATTTTTTGCATTTTTTATTATTTTATTTTTTTAGAAAATAGAAAAAGTGCTTGAAAAAAATAACATTTGAGGCCACAAAAATATTTTAAAAAAAATAATCGGTATTTTTCTCTTAATTTTCTCTTCATTTTGACTGAAGAAAATTTAAAAAAAATTGATTAGTTCGAAACTGTGGTTTGCCTGGTTAATCACACTTTTGAGTTAATTACCAAACAAATTTTATAAATTTCATTTTTTAGTTCTGTAATCTTCCATTTGCATTTTCAGAGTCGTGATGTTCCCCTCCATTTTCTAAAAATTGCATTTTCAGTCCAAAAATGTAAGGAAATCTTAAGCTTGAGTCATCAAATTAAGAGCTCACCTTCTTGATGATGAGGAACCTGAAATTTTTTTCCATGGAACTCTATTGTGGGCTGGGAGGCTCTGGGAATATTTTTTATCAGAAAATGGCACTTCTCATGAGAAAAATATTGAGAGTTTCTTTCAGTGGCATTGTGAATCAGGTTCTTCCAACCTGTCTAAACGACTGAATGTTCTCAAACTCCATTGGAAGCAGTTAAAAGCTTTTCTGAAATCTCCATGGGCAACGTTTCTCATATCTTGAGTCATGTTTTCACAAAACTATGCTACTGAAACCAAGCAAAAATGGTTTCGTTGGTAAGGAAACTCGTTTAAAGAAGAAAATGGCATCGGTCTATTGTTTCGTTCCTCTCTTTATTCCCAGTCATTCAGTTACGAGAGGCGGCCGTTTACTGTCCAAAGGCAAGCAGGAAAGAATTGGCCGGTATTTTGTAGGTGTAAAAATTGAAGTAATTCTCCTTGTGTTGCGAACCCTCTACGAGCAGACTTGGCAACGAACAGCACATGGTGGTCTCCTTCGGTCAAAGTTCGGACCACATGGAGCGGCCACCGAAAGAATGAGGTGTCTGGGATTCCACTCACTTAGAAAGAATAGAGGGGAGACTATTAACGCGAAAAGAGGAGAGGATCAGAGAGGGTTGTTGGCCACATAGAAAAGGGGGGGTTTTCCTTCTTCTTCCCAAAAACAATGGGTCTCTTCCACGATGAAAAAAAAAACATGAGTGTCAAACAGAGGTTAGCTGACATATAGACTTCACCGATCAAACCGTCTGGAGGTTCGGGGGGGGGGGGGGAGGGGGGGGGGGGGCGAAGGGGAATGAGTCTGAACTCCACACCCTTCACCCCCAATTCCAAGGAGGAAAGCTCCAACTCAGTCGCATCCCCTTTCTCTTTTCCCCCCATCTCTCCACCTCTCAGGGCTTGGGCATTCGCCGCCTTCCCGGTGGCAGGACCCGTAATTTCGCTGTTCGATCAGGGGGACTACTCGAGGACGCCCTTGGAGACTCCGGAGGTCTACCAGCTGATCGACGACCAGACGGGCGAGTGGTTCATCATCTGGGGCGGTAGCGACGACCCGGCAGACTCTCCGGTTCCATCCAAGGATGTCCTCTGGCGGAAGCCTCTGAGGAAGAGCGACGGTGGGATCCGTGGCGGTTCTAATGGAGGCAATCATCATGGGTCTACTCTGCCAAAAAATGATTCTCTTACAACAAGTGCAAGTGGTTTAGGCAGAAGTTTTGGACGATTGAAATCGCAGAGAGTCAAGGCTTTTGCTGAAACATCTTTCAAGCTAAAGCAATCAAGTCACAAAGGTTATGAACCAGCAGCACAAATCATACCTTTTGATGTTCCTGATCTCTCCTATTCCAAATTGGACCAACGAAGGAAAAAGAGAGCAGCCTTCCTCTAAAAGAGGCCTTTAGGGGGAAAACTGGAGAGGGGGATGGCGGAGAGCTTGGGATCTGTGGCTTGGGTCTTCAGCAAGAAAGGGCAGAAAGGAGGCGGAAGCAGAAGATGACGAAGTGAGACAACGGAAGTGGCTTCGCCGCGTTGCCCGTGGAGAAGCTATCTGTCACCAAGTCCGAGAAATCCAGTCCGAGATCGCCGATTATGGGTTCGGCTGGAGATCCTGCGACACCGACAGCCAGATTCCAGTGAGAGAGCCAACGGCAAAGTTCCGACCATCCCTTTGCCGGTGGGTGAATTGACTGAAGAAGGGAGGGGGATTCCGCCGTAGTTCTCAGTCAATAAGAGCTTTTTCAACAGCGTCAATTAGGCTCCTCCCTCCGTGCTATTCCCTCATGCTCCGTGACAGAGCAATCGTCCGTCGTTGTTCACTTGCGCAATCACCGTTCTCTCGGCTAGTTTTCTAATGTTAATTTTCGTCTATTTTAAACAATTGCTTTGCTGCACTCGAATCCAGTTTTGCAGATAGATCCGCGCAGGAGATCAAATGAAAGGGGCCTTTTTTTTGGAATTTCAGAATAAGGCAATCGAGATAGTAGGCAAGACAAAGTCCCTGAGGGTCAGTCGAAGGGAATAAGAGAGCATAGTCAACGCATGTGTTCGAAATGACGTTTGGCATGAGGACTCGTGAACATGTGTTCATCAAATTCGTGACAGTATTGTTGACACCTGAGTTTCAATCACTTTTTCTCTTTTAAAATTAATAAAAAATTCATAAAAATTCATAAAATTAGAAAATCAACTTTGGAGACCTTAGCCAAGCCTAGAGAACCAATTTTGACCAAAAAATGATTTTCCATATTTTTAGTATTTTTCGGTATTTTTATTTTCAAAAATTCATAAAAAATCAAGAAAAAATGAGAAAATTGTAAAATCAATTTTGGAAGCCTTAGCCAAGCCTAAGCAACCATTTTTAAACAAAAAATAATCTTTCATATTTTTCGTATTTTTTAATATTTTTCAGAAATTAGGAAAATATTATAAAAATAAAAATAAATAGTGTTTAAGGCCATGAAAATGTGAATAAATAGTCAGTATTTTTCTTTTAATTTTTTCTTCATTTTGACCAAAGAAAATCAGCAAAAATTGTTCCGGAATCGAGAATTACTTTGCTAATCTCATTTTTAGGATAATTAAAAAAATCATGAAAAATTTATTTTAGCTCTGTAATTTTCGATTTTTGCGTTTCTAGAGTCGTGACATTGTCCTCTAATGGCCCAAATTTTTCAATGGCTTGATGGTGCATTTTTCGTTTTTGCGTTCGATTTTCCGAATTCAATTCATCATTTGACGATTCTCTCTCTCGCGCTCTCTCTCTCTCTGGCGTTAGGCTACTTCTTCTTTGATCCATGTTAAGAAACTAGCATACAAGGGAAGAGTTTATTGGTAGACGTGGATATGGATCTGTGAGTGCATTCCTAATGTTGCTGGCTTTATTTATAGTGTGATACATATTTATTGATAGAAGACTGTTCGTAGTTTTCGAGTTTTTGTTTTGTGGTGTGTGTGGTGTGATGGATTAGGTAAGACATGATTTAGAAACTGGTGGAAGCTTGAATCAAGCTGATTCTGGTACAAGGGAGCACTCTGAATATTCTATCGAGGAGACGAGTACTGTGATTGATTTAAGAGGATGGTCCCATGGCAAGCCCACAAGCTGGGCAATCGGAAACTCGGAGTAATGATTTGGGGTCAAGTGGGTTTTCTATTGAAGTGGCTGATAATGCTATTTTTGTTCTTCAAGAGAGAAATGATGGGTCATTAGGGCGAGTGGGTGATCAAGGGACGAGTAGATGTTTGGAGGAAGATGGTGTCGGTCGAAGATCAGAAGCAAAAGAGAAAAAAAAAAATAATAAAGGGCTCATCTTCCACTTTTCAATAGTGACTGAGGCATTGTCCCGCGGTTCCAGCTCAAGATCCCACGACCCTGCGCGTCCACCAAACGAAGAAAAGAGAGAGTTGACAAAAGCAAGGGCACCGAAAGGAGAAAAAAGGATTTCTCCACCAAGACTCCAAAGTTCACGAGGGAAAAGGCATCATGGGAGGATGGGACTAAAGAAAAAGGTTTTAAAAAAATTGGAGGATGGGATCCAAGTAAAAAATGAAAGGAGTCTTGGACGAAGAGCAGGTGGAAAGCACATGGGAGGGAGATGGTGGAGCACTCAAAGTGTCTCCCACTGGGGTTGAAAGGGAGGTCCTCAGTCAAAAAAGCAAAAAAAGGGGAGAGGCATCCGCGGGGAAGCGGGGAGGTTCTTCAACAAGGAAGAAAAGAAGAAGCGAGGAGGTTGAAAGGGAGGCCCATGCACACGGCGAGAGGGCAGAAGGGAAGCAACTTTCTCGTTTGCTTCATATGTTGTCGTGACACAGAGTTTCAGACGAAAAAAAACCAGCTCAACTTGTCACGCCCACGTAATCATTCGCCGAATGTGCAGTCATGCATGCATGCAGCACTTCAGAAACTTTCGAGGGATGCTCACGAGGACACCAGTGTTGGGCATACCTTTGTTACGAGGAATCTTCATAGAGACCCAGAAGATCAAAGTCGAGGTGATTACTTCGGCTGGATGAAGGGGGAGAGCAGTCGAAAAAAAAACGGAAAGATTGCAGCCAGGTGCCTTTCTTCCTCACGAGCTCGATCCTAAAACAAAAAAATGGGGAGAAAGACGAGCGAAGAACTACAAATTTCCGATGCCTCGGAGTTGATCGATCAATCGATTTATGCCCATATCAGCCGTTTAAAGTCCAGAGCAGAACAAAATAGAAAGTTCAATAAGAAGAATGAAGAGATTATATCGAGTTTGATGTCTCAGAACAAGTCAATGCTCGATGAATTGAAGTCAGAACATGAGAAGAAAAGTCAATCTCTTGTGGAGTTACTTCGGCAGAGTATTGGACAAGGTGAAAATAGCGTCAGGAACGCAACCGCCAAGTTCCATGAACTGAGGGAGAAGTTTTGGGAGGATAAAACTTCTCATCAGCAAGCCTATTTGCAGGCTTTAAATGCATACCATGGTGCGTATGCTTCCGTATATATTATTGGCAGTGATGGGAGGAGAGAACAGGAGGACCCAAGCTCAACCCCAGGGGAACTTTTCCTCCATCCAGGTTCTCTAGAATTGCTGGACATGAAAGCCGGGAAGATACTAGTCTTGGTCTTGCTCTGCTGCCTCTCCTTGGAGTCTATTTTGTCCGGTCACTATGAGGCAATCTTCAACTTCGGCGACTCTCTGAGTGATACCGGAAACTTCTCCCGTTCGGGGGCACTCGCATTTGCTGTCATCGTAACCAAAGGTCCACATGTCCGTAGCGGAGTGAACTTTGCAGTTGTTGGTGCCACAGCACTCGGCTCGTCTTTCTTCTACGCTTAAAAGATTAGACCACTGTTGTGGACCAATAACTCGTCGAGTATTCAGCTTCTCTGGTTCAAGAGCTTCAAGTCTTCTCCCTGCACCACCAAACATGGTGAGCAGCTCGAAGAACGAATCGATGTCAAGTCTCAAGCAAATCAAAGCGAGAAGGCAGTAACAAGTTGAAAAAGTCCGTAGATATGTCAGAAATGAGCAAGCCATTGGATAGTTACCGGTGGAAAGTTGGGCGTGGAAAACGGGAAGATTGTCTTGAGGAAATGCAGTATGTTTCATCAGCATGTTTCATGTGTGGAGAAGCATTGCAGTTCAAAGATGTTTAACGGACGGTCTTGTGCACGCATTGTTCTTCCCAATTTGATGGGGAATTATCTGGGATAGGGTTAATATACCCTTGACAAGCAGAGATGCCCAAGTTGTAGATACGGGCTGTGTTATCCGTCCATCCATACTCTACCACTTGAAGACTCTTCTTTTGTCATGTAAGCTCTTAGAGGATCAGCTTTTCTTACGAGCTATGAGAAGGAGAAAAGGAAAAAGAAGCAAGGCTGGAATGGTTTTGCAAAGATGCTTAAAGAAAGGAAGCAACACGGAAAGGAACAGCCATTGAGCGCTACAGATCATTAGATTTGTCTTGGCTCGACCGCATCTGGATCTATCGTGGTTTGATCCCGATTCCGCCCTCTTTTGCTCGCTGTTTCGATGGCCTGTAGTACAGCCGGACAACCTCAGCAGCTTCCCCACAGCTGTCAGTGAATCAATGCGCTCCGACGAGGCTCCGACGTGCACGACCCCCTCCGTCCGATTCGTACGGCGGTTCAACAATCCAAGTCACCTCCGCCTGGTTTCTCAGTCTCTTCTCGTAGCTTCTCTGGCAATTCGAATCGTTCCAGCCTTGCTCTATCAGCATCCAGAAACTACCTTAGCTTGTAGTGGACTCCTGGGATCCCCTCCGCAGCCTCGGCGTCTCGATGGTCATCACACTTGTACCTTACCCGGTTCCAAGCGCGTCTCCTTCTTGTATCCTCCATGTTACCACACGCCTGGTACTGCTGACAGACTCTCATATCGACTGAGAGAGTGCACTTTGTGTTGAACGGAAACTCCTTTTATACGAAGGGGTTCAATGCCTACTGGTGGTTGTTCTTGGCGTTAGACTCATCTCAAAGAGTCAAAGTCACCCTTGCTCCCCAAAAAAAGCTCCGAACCATGACCTCCCCATTTCAGGGACTTGGGCATTCAACGATGATGGGTACACACCTCTCTAGTCCTCTCCCGATGTCCACAATGAACGGATCTTTCAGGGGTTGGATTTTTGTGATATCGAAGGCTAAGAGATTTTGGGATCAAGCTGGTGCTTGAATCTGGTGGATAACTATGAGGTATTGGGTGGAAAGAAATAGTATATTGAGTGGTGCAAATGCAACGGCGACCACAAAGGGGAGCTGTTCCAGTGAGCTGGTGTCGAGTCCTCCTCTCGGTGAACTTGTCACGTTGGAGAAGACGACACCGTTAGGGGAAGGGTCTCACGAAGAAGAAAACCTGGGGCTTTTTACGAAATTAGGTTTAAAATTTAACGTTTTTACCGATTTAGGTTTTATTTCGCAAAAATTACGGATTTGGGGTCCGTTCGGCACTCCAAGTGCCGAACGGATGCCGTTCGGCACTCCAAGTGCCGAACAACGGCCGGCCCGGGGCCCCCCGCCCCGGCCCCCCCCCCTCCCCCGTCCGTGTCACTTCCCCTCTCTCCCTCGCCCCCCCCCCCGCCCCCGTGTCACTTCCCCTCGCCCGGCCCCTCCCTCCTCCTCTCCCAAGTTCGTCCCTTTTTTTCTTCAGACTGCTGCCCCTACCTATTATTTGACCGTCGCACTTGTCTTTTTTGTCATGGCCCCCTCTCTTCCTCTTCTTTTAAACGCGATACGTATCCTCTTTTCATGCATTTTACGCAAAAGAAAAAGCTGCCGAATTAACGAAACAGAGATTTGTCTCAGAGATTCGTCTCAATAGTGAAAAAATTGATTATATAAGAGATAGAGCAGAGTGTGAAGGAGTTAGAGTCGGCAGAAGTTCCGAAGAAGGAGAGATAAAGAGAGAAAACAGAGAGAATCGAAATTAGAGCATGAAGAAGTTCTGAAGAAGGAGAAAGAAAAAACGTATTGAGAGATACCGAGTGAGAAAAATTTAAGAGGTCGTTCGTCCATTTTCGACATGTTTGTATTCACGGTCACTGATTTTGTCAATATTTCATCGCCATTGATTTAGGTAATATTTCACTTTATGATCTGTTTTATTTCGCTATTTGCGTTTTTAATTTCATTGCATGTAATATTAATTTTTTTTTATAGACGGTAGAGAAGTTAGAACAATCGAAGTATCATTTTCTCCAATCTCAACACACACGTGCTTTTGGAGTTAAGGTAATGCCTATATCCTTGTTAGAATATGCTATTTTAGTACTATGTAATAATTGTTATATTGTGATGTTTTACATGTTGTTTAGTCAGAAAAATATGTTTTTTTGTGCTATATATATGTCTATTTTGCATTGAAAAATAGCTTATTTTTACGCTACATATATGTCTATTTTATACTGAGAAATAGCTTAATTTTGTGCTACTCATATATCTATTTTGCATGTCACTATATGTCTCATGAAATATTTTGTACATATTAAACCCGTATTTCATCATGAAATTTGAAATTATAGAGGGTTAATGGGAAACTCTTATTAGATGTAGACCGTATGAACTAATAATTAGATCGGAAAATGTTGATTTTAGTTGCGTAATGTAGAACATGACCGTATAATTAGTTTATAATAATAATAAAAAATCCCAAAGAATATAAAATGTCGTTAAAAAATTGGAAAAAAATAATTAAAAAATAATAAGAAAATTCGTAAAATTCTGTCATTGTAGTCCCGATTGAAAGCCGAGTGGGTTTTGGCCGGCTCTTTTCATTTATGAGTTGGGTTGAATTGACTCGGTCAGAAAAAAGAGTAACAAAAAAAGAAAAAAGAAAATTAGGAAATAATAATAATAATAATAATAATAATAATATATTATTATTATTATTATTATTATTATTATTATTATTGTTATTAGTATTATTATTATTATTATTATTATTATTATTTCCTAATGGAAAACATAAGAAATGAGAGAGGCGCCGTTATTTGGGTCAATTTCTTAAAAATTTCTTAAAAATTTCTTAAAAATGAAAAAATAATCAGGAAAAAAAGAAAAAATATAAAAAAAATTTGAGAAAATTATTATTATTATTATTATTATTAAAATTTTACAATCAGGAAAAAATGAAAAAATATAAAAAAAAATTTCTTAAAAATTTGAGAAAATTTCACGACTTTTCGTAAAAAAAAGTTTAGAAGAATGTAAAAAATTAAATTAGGATTTATGTTTTTTTTTGTTCATTCCATTGTAAATGACGAATATACCCCTGATGGGTAAAGCATGTCAGAAACATTATGCAATACTTATGAAATTTATCGGTTCCATTTGTAGATATGGCACAAAGGAATTATATTCGGCCAGGACCTGAGAATAATTCACTACTGACAGAACAGGCTGAACATAGATCACAGGCCATTTGGGAGGCCAATGTCAGTAATTAAAATAGTTATCAGTTGAGCTGTCATTTGTAACAGTTATATCATAATGAAATTGTTAGTAATAATTAATGTAACATTTCACAGAAAGATAATAATGAAGTTATTCGGTATCAACGAGATGGAGCAATACTACACGAAGCTGAGGAGCTTGATCATCGATTACAACCATATCTTCGAGCTTCGGGATTTTATGGACTTTGAAAGATGGGATTTTGGCAAGTTGATCACCATCTGATCACAGCATTAGTTGAGAGATGGAGGCCTGAGACTCACACCTTCCACATGCCAGAAGGTGAATGCACTATCACCCTACAGGATATCGAGATTCTTACAGGACTTCCCATAAATGGAAATGCAGTTATTTGCCCCACTAATAGAAATTGGGGCGATGTTTGTGAGGATTTACTGGGCCACCGACCCCCACCCAGTCAATTACGTGGTTCGATGTTGAAGATTACCTGGTTGAGAGGAGTCTTTAATGAAATTCCAGACGATGCAGATGATGGTACGATAATACAATATGCGAGGGCATTCATTTTGCAGTTGGCTGGAGGCTCCATATTTTCGGATAAATCGGGATCGAGGGTAAGTTTAATTTTTTTGCCATTATTGGAGAACCTCACCGAGCGTACGCCGTACAGTTGGGGTTCGGCAGCGCTTGCATGGTTATATAGGGAGCTATGCAATGCCACTGAGCCATCAGCGCGACAAATGAGTGGTCCCCTATATGTATTACAAATTTGGGCATGGGATCGATTCAGTTCTATATCACCATCTATTGGAAGCAGTAATCCTTTTGAAGATGCGCCTCTGGGTAGTCGGTATGTGATATATATACTTTTGTAGTTCGCAAGTAATAAATTTTTTTCAGCTCATATAATATATGTAACTGTACTTTTTTTTTCACTATTACACTGTAGAGATAAATTATATATAGTGCGTATGACGATATATCTAAATATTTTTTTAAAATTTTTCAGATGGTTTCAATCCCTACGGACAACTAGAGTGCCCACACACACTTTACCACATCAACGATATCAATTGGATAGAATGACATTCAGCGATGTAAGTCATGATAGAAATTAGTAAATTCAATGTAATGTTAGCTTTTAAAAGAATTCTTTATTTAAGTTGATATATTTCAATATTTTTAACAGATTGTTTGGGAGCCATATACTGATGACATTGTCGAGGCTCTACCGGAATACTGTACGGATGGAAAAGAAATTTGGACAGCTCGTGTTCCACTCATCTATTTTCACATAGTTGAGTGGCATTACCCGGACCGAGTGGCCCGTCAATTTGGCATGAAGCAACCAATACCGATTCCTCCGAATGATCATAAATCGTTTCATGCCATTGAACTAAAGCCAGTTAACCACAATTGGATGGAACAGCACATGGAGTGGATTCAAATGTGGAACAATCGTGCTAACTTCATAGTTCAATTTGATCCTGCAACGGAGCCACTTCATTTCCATTCAGAATACATGGAGTGGTACCGTGCATGCACACGCCGATGGATTTCTTACACGGGAGGTACAATAGGTTCAGCGGTTAGTGCAAAAACTTGTAATTTAATTGAGATATTTTTTTTAGTCATATAATTTGTTAGCATTTCATTACTTTTATTGACTATGATTTCATGAACAGGCTGATGGTGCGGAGAAAATTATAGCATTATGCAGAGCTACTTCTCGGGATCGGGATCGGGATAACATGCGAGAGACCGTACGGCAGATAGGCAAGATAGCCACAAGAATGCTACATGCATTCAATGAAGAGAGACGGTTGGTGTCGATTCCACGACCCCAATCAGCACCTAGCACAGCACCATTTGAATCGCATGAAGATGCCCCACCGCCGACTAGTCAATCAATCCGGATGACTAGTAGAGCTCTTCAAGATGTAGATGCCGTCCCTTATCCTGGGGTCTATAATATGGAAGATTTCACTCCTGGGTTCAATCAAGGGTTCGGCCAGACGGATTTTACTCCAGGGTTCAGCCAGTTCGCTAGCTCATCTCATGCGGGATTCCGTCCCTACACTCCCACAATTCCTCCGATGGCTGGAGAATTTGATCTCCCTCCTTTTTCCCAATATGCTTGTACTCCATATGCATCGTCTGAGCATGACATGTTTGCTCAATTTGATGATGTATCACAAGCAAGGTTGTCAGAAGAGGATATTCCTTCATCATCTACACAACCCAGACAAGCGGAATCTCGTCGTCGGTACAATACTAGACCTGCCGAACACCGGCGACGACCCCCTTGCAGAACAGGAGGCCACGTAGGAAGACGACATCATCATTGAATGTAATCGGGGTTGACAATTGTTATGTATTATTATAAGTTTGATGTACTAGAATTTTTTTGAATGTAATCGGGGTTTCCTTTTAAATACGTTTTTATATTGGACCATTAAAATTCGAAAAATCCAATAAGAGATTGTGCAATCCTTCACAAACGCAATTTCCACATCAAGCTTCTTTTTAATTCCCTAAAAAAAAAAGAAGGTTTTTGCAATGGAATTAGCGACAAAAATTTTGAGAAAATTCGTCGCTAAATTAAATTGCGACGAAATTTCCAACGAAAAAATTGTCGTCGCAAATTAGGCGTCGCAAAATTGAGCAACGATACATTTATACTTTCGTTGCTAAATGGTGACGAACTTTTTTTGCGACAAAATTCGTCGCTAATTTGCGACGGAAATTATTCGTGGCAAAATTCGTCGCTAATTTGCGACGAAAGTTTAGCAACGGCATTTGCCACGAAGTTTGCGACGAAAATAGAAAAGAAAATAATTTCGTCGTCAACTCGGGTCACAAAATTTAGCGTCGAACTATATTTGTGGGAAAATTCGTCGCTAATTAGCGACCACATGTTTTTTTTTGTTTAGCGACGAAATTCATATATTCGCAGGTGTTTACACCTGATTTTTTAGCCAATTTTTATATTTTTAGAAAATTCTAGAAAATTCATAAAATTTGAAAAATTACAAAAAATGGTTCTGGAGGCCCTGGCCCAACCCAGGGGGCCCATTTCCAAAAAAAAAATAATTTCTCGGAATGTTTTAGTAATTTTTAAAAATTTTCGAAAATATGGAAAAAGGAAGAAAATTTGGGAAAATTAGCATTTGACGCCGCAAAAATACGAAAAGATAGCCCATATTTTTCCTTTAATTCCCTTTTCATGTTGGTCTCTCGAAAAAAGAAAAGCGAAAATTAGGGCTATGTGTTTCTTCTTTAACCATAACCCCCGAACTTGCCAAAAAAATACATTTTCAGCTTTTAAAATGTTGATTTTTTTTATTTTAGGTCAAGGACATCATTACCCAAGCCCCTGAATTTTTTCTCGACCGAAAAGACCCCTCGATTTGCTCAATTTCAATTAAATCGCCCGTTTCCGCATTTTTTATTTTCTTTTTCCTCCGATTTTGCTAAAAATTGAAATTATTCCAATTCCGGGAGTACCCATGAAAACCCAAACCCGTCATCCTATAGTTTTCGCCATTCCGGATCCATTGGTGGGTCCGGATTGGCTTGATTTGGCTGTTTAGGGCTTGAAACATAAGAATTTCATTTTCGGACAAAACCTAAAAATTGTCCCCGCGCATGCGAAGGAGAATTTCCTTTTGGCTTGATGAGCCATTTTCATGACTTTGGTACGGAGCGCTCGCTCAATATTTTTGAGATCTGTAAATTGTTTTTAAAACCTTGTTTGATCTAGTTTCATTTGACATAAACGGATTTCAATAATGGCATCTGAGCGCAAAGATAATCACCCCCGAACATGCCTCAGTGAGCTGCAGAGTTAGAGGCCTCACCTTCGGCTAAGTATTGCATTGTGACTAGCCGTTTTCCCGACACCGTTTTGATGCGCTCGCTTGGTCAATTCTTGAGTTCTTGGCTATTTTGGAAACTAGATCGTACCTAGTTTCATGAGGTATGGTCGGTTCTCCTTGAGCAGGTTTGTATTTCAAGAAAATTTCTATTAAAAACGCCTTGAGGGGCTAGTGCTAAAAGGGTGGAATTTTTTCTAAGTGTTGATTAGCGACTAGCCGTCTTCCTGACGTCATTTCAAGGTGTCCGTTGAGTCAATTCATGAGTGGTCAGTCATTTTACAAACTAGATCACACCTAGTTTCCTGTGGTATGATCAGTTCCCTCTAATTGCATCCAAGCATAGAGTTAATTATCAGAGAAAACCCCTTCGCGATCAACTTTTCGGGTGGAAAAATTTTCGGAAAATGAGTCGAAACTTCGATTTCGCGCAAAAAATAAAATGGTCCGTTATTTTCACTTTCTAAGCATAGAGTTAATTATCAGAGAAAACCCCTTCGCCGTCAGTATTAATTGGCGTTCCGTCGGGCCAACTCGATCCAGATAATAATAAGAACATATATAAGAATTTCAATTCATTAACAAATTTCAAGGAAATTACAAAAACTTCAGATAATCAGCAACAAAAAAATAACACATACAAATATTACACAAATATTTTCGACCCATACATAGCTTCTTTTAAGGTGTGAAGAAGGAAACCATCTATCGCCATTTGCCTCAATCCTTTCCTGAAAATGAATAGATAATCAATTAAAATTTTACGAATGTCGATTATGATCGACGAAAGGTGAAAATAATATACTTCTAGAGATGAAAAAAATTATTGAATAGGCAGGAGAATCTAGAAGGGTAAAGAACCTTAAACCGATCTGTATGCACAAGTTTGACTGTTGTGTCCTGATTTTCCACAATAGCTGTAATGGTTAGTCGAAGCAGTACTTGTCGGGGTATTCCAGTCCATCTCAGTACGTATGCGTGATGCACGGGGTCTTCCTTTCTTTCTAATACGGTTCGGGTTTGGCACTAATGGGAGCTCGTCAAGTTCAGGCCAGTAATCTGGATCACCCAATGGATGAAACATGTACCGATAGCACTGAAGTGTTCTATCTAAAGTGTAGAATTCATCTACCATTGTATTGTAATCAATTGCATATTTCTGACAAACTGCGATCACATGTGAACATGGGATTTTTATCTCTTGAAATTTTCCACATGTGCATCTTCGCATGTTTAGCTCGACCTTGTGTTTGTGGCCCCCCATTCTTCTGGATCTATCATATCCAGTTTTAACTTCGAAGATTCCGGAATCAGAGTCGAACCGAGTAACCTCATGCCTATTTGCATCTTCAATGTTTTTTTGGAGAATGATGCCCGCATATTGAGTATATATCCATCCCTCCATCTTTTGTCCTCTATATGTAGTTCTTCTCGTATCAAAATAGTTGACTAATTGAAAAAATATCTTATTTACCATAGCTTTTATAGGCAGCGCACGAAATCCCTTCAGCATCCCGTTAACTGATTCCGCTAAGTTTGTCGTCATCACCCCATATCTCTTTCCTTCATCATAAGCTTTTGTCCATTTATCCCAAGGAATCTGATCACACCATTCAGCTGTTTGTGGATGCAATTCCCTCATTCGGTTCATGATGTGTAGAAACTTTCTCTTTTGATTCTCGTAAGCTGTATATTACAATAATAAATAACTACTTATTACACAAATTTATAAATAAGCAATTTCCTCAAATTACTTAATTTAGAAATTTTACCTGCCATCTGAATAACTCTTTTCCCTTCGGCATCTTTGAAGTGTTTATTGTAATTGCTGACAATATGTCGAATGCAAAATCTATGATGGCCATGTGGAGGACGCCACCCATCTGTCTCCATTGCTCTTTGAATCCCGATATGTCTGTCCGATATTATGCAAATATCGTCTCGGCCATTAGCGACATATATCCTCAGCAGATCCATAAACCAAGACCAATCATCAACAGTCTCCCGATCGACCACTGCAAATGCCAATGGAAATATATGATTATTCCCATCAAATGAGGCTGCACATAGGAGCGTTCCTCGATATTTGCCATATAAAAAAGTTCCATCAACGAAAATCACGGGACGACAGCTTTTGAAGCCTTCAATCGTCTGTTTGTAAGTCCAGAACATTCGGTTGAAAATCTTGCAACTCTGATCTTGGCCCATGGAATCCTCGATCACGAAATGAAAACCCGGATTCACTAGTTTCGTCATATTCATGTACTTTCTCAACTCACCGTACGAATCATCCCATCCTCCAAAAATTTTGGCAATCGCCATTTGTTTCGCTAACCAAATTTTACGATAACTAGGTTGGAAGCCCACTTTATCTTTAACCATCGCCATTAGTGGCTTGATTTTTATATCTGGTTGGGCGGCAACCATTGCTTCTACCTGCCTGGAGAGGTATTTCTAATCAAGTTGCCGATGATCTGTTGACATTTGCGGATTATGACATGTATGTGGCCCACTGTATTTAGTTATTTTCCAAAACAGGTCACCCGCTTTATTCAATGCACAGAGCCTCCAATGACACGGTTCGTTGGGATTACCGCATTTGATAACATATTTTCTTTTCTTTGTCTCTTCACTGCGAAAGTGATGATTTCTCAACAGAGAATATTCTTTCGCAGCCAACTGCACTGCATCTCGGGATGGAAATAACATTCCAACACGAAATTCATTGGCTGGATCAAACAACATATGACTCGGCTTGGTTCTTGTATCCACTTGCATCATATCATAGTCAATCTCTGAATAGGGCGGTGGATATACCAACGGCAATATGGGATTACTACAATCGCTGTTGTAGTAAGTATCCATATCGCGACTTTCGTCATTTTCTTCATCGCCATCGTCACTACCCAACCATGAATCATCTTCTTCATCACTATCGTCATCTTCGTCGTCATCATTATCCACAGCAGTATCATCATGATGCACATCTTGATTATCGATATTTGGCTCATTTTCACCGACATTGGAACCTTGCCCAATTGAATAATTTATCGGTTGGTGTTCATCTACAGTAGCATAAAACTGAAGAAACCCCATATAACCGTTCGAATGTGCAAACTGTTGGATTCTCTGAACGATTATATCATTATCCACATTCACAATGTTAAACATAGCACATTGTCCAGTTGAGACAACCGGTTGTCTAAACATCAGACTGGCAATAAACTGATTCTCTGTTACATTCAACTCGTGCTCAATCGTATCACGTAACTCATCAAATGTCGATATATTTCCAAACTCAAACATAGCACATTGTCCACCTTCGTAATCATATCCAAATTGATTTCGTACTATTGTACCTCCCCATTGTATAGTCGCAAAAGATGTAGACATTCTGCTAAACAAATAATTTACAAATTATTTTTCATGTAAAATTTTATAATTTTTTTTCTTTACACATTAAGAAATGAAAATTTTAACTATCAATATAATAAATGAAATAAATATGGTCAACAAAAATATTTACGAATTTAGAAATGAATGAAGGAACATAATAATCAACAATCAATTAATTGACGAAATTCTAATTTTTCAGATTTTCAAAATTTTCTTTGTCGAATGTTTCTTATTTTTTTAGATAATTTTATGATTTGGATCATCATTCTTAATTTTCTTAATTTTTATTTTTTTGTGATTTCATATTTTTTATTTTTTGATTATTTTTTAATATTTTCAGGCTGGATCAACTAGATTAAATAACGAGGTCGCTTCCATTTTTCATATTATCTATTATTATTATTTTTTCTTTTACAATATAATTTTTCCTTTTATTTTTTCTCTTTCGACGGTTATTAATTTTCCAGATCGGGCCGGTTCGACCCAACTCACAAACTCGAAGAGCCGGTCCAAACCCACATGAGTTTGAACTGAAACTTTCACAATAGAGTTTTGTGAATTTTTTTAAATTAGGATTATTTTTATTTTCATTTTCCCTAATTTTTTCTATTATATAGAAACTTCTTATTATTACAAAGAAATCGTATTAATATATATATTCTAATAATCATATTTAATTAACCCTATAAAATTTAAAATATATGAAAAAAATACGAATTAATACGCATAAAATTTTTCCTCAGACATGTCTCGACATGCAAAATTAAGATATTTTACGAATAAATCGACAAAATTTTTTGAATATTTTTATTTTTTAGATTATTTTTTTCCCAATTTCTTTTTCAATTTTTCTATTCTTTGGTATAACTTTTATTATTATAAATAATTTATATGGTCAAGGATTGTCCACGTTCGTTGCATTAGGCAATAAATTACAACGACTCATATTTAACCAAAGATCAAATCTATATTGTCCGATCTAATTACCAGCTCCTACAGTACTAATGTTTTCCCATAAATTTTTTCGTTAAACATGTACATTCAGTTATTATTTCAATATCTTGAAAATTAAATCCAATTAACCCTCCAAATTTCAAAAATCATGATAAAATACGGGCTTAATATGCACAAAATCTTTCGTGACGCATACATCGGCATGCAAAACAGAGATATGAATAGCACAAAAATATTATATTTTTTAGTGCAAAATAGATATATATGTAGACCAAAAAATAAGATATTTTTCGGACTAAACAACATGTACACATCACAATATAACGGCGAAACAGTGTATGCACGGTACTAAAATATATCATGTTTTAACAAGAATATAGACATTACCTTAACACAAATGTCGTGCGTGTGTCGAGATTCTTAAAGTTGATACTTCCACTCTTCTATTTTCTCTGTCGTATAAAAAAAATTAAACATTACATGCAACGAAACAAAAAACGCAAATGCCAAAAGAAAACATACCATAAAATTAAATCTTACCTGATTCGATTGCCAGAAAATTTGAAAGGAATAAATGGCTGCAAATATGGAGACGCTTGAAATTGACGACTAATTTTCAAATCCTTTTTTTTTCTATCGCTTTTCTCTCGATTCTTTCTCAGCTTTCTCTCTATTTGCTCTCTATTCTCTCTCTTTGTCTTCGTAAAATGGCCAAAGAGTTTCTCTCCCTCTCCGACTTTAATAGAACTGAAGGATTCACAAGTCTCATTTGCTTTTGAACTTTCACGTGAAGTTTCTGAATCTATATTCTGAAACTTCACGTGAAGTTTCAGAAGTAAATTTCTGAAACTTCACGTGGCTTCTGAAACTTCACGTGAAGTTTCAGAAATTTATTTCTGAAAAGAGAGGCTTCGCGTGAACTTTCCGAACTAGATTCTATAATTCAGCTAAAAATAAGGGAAAAAGGTACATCGAAAAGAGTGTGCGAGATGAGAAAGGGGGGCCGTCTCTTCGATTGTTTTGAGACAATAATAAATTATTCGTTTTTTTTTTTAGCGTCGAAGAAGGGGAAGTCACACGGGGGCCAGGTGGTTCGGGGCGGGGGCGAGGGGGAGTGAGCCGTCGCCCGGGGTGGGGCCGAACGGCGGCCGTTCGGCAGTTGGAGTGCCGAACGGACCCCAAATCCGTAATTTTTGCGAAATAAAACCTAAATTGGTAAAAACATTAAATTTTAAACCTAATTTCGTAAAAAGCCCGAAAACCTGCAGGTCAGAATAATTTTGTCTAGTTGGTTTTGGGCCGTTTAGTATGCTTTCTTCGGTTTGGTAGGATTTAGCCCTTGTTTGGTACTAATTCAGGAGTCCAATTGAACGTGGGTCTGATTTCATCTTTGGGCTGCTTCATGCCCATTAAAATAATATATATATATATATATATATATATATATATATAAAGAGAAAGAATAGATTTTGGGTCAGGCCTAATAAGTGCCCTTTTTCTTAGACCAACTCGGACCCTTAAGGTCCGAGTCCGATTTTCGAGCGGGTCGGGTCAACCCGATCCGGCTTGAAAAATATATAAAAAAAAAGACAAAAATAAAAATAAAAAAATGGAAATAATAAAATGAATAAAAATCATAAAAATGAAAAAGTCTCTAAAAAATTCGATAAAAATAAAAAAAATTAAAAAATTTCCAAAATCCTTAAAAATCTCAAAAATTAGGAAACGGGTCATTTCGACTGACCAATCCTATTTTCGGTGAATTTCCGTCCCGATCTTTTCGAAATGACGATTTTGCCCATTATGGGTAAATTGTCTCGAAAAATTCTGAAAAATTCTGAAAAATCTCGAGAATTAGGAAACGGGTCATTTCGACTGACCAATCCTATTTTCGGTGAATTTTCATCCCGATCTTTTCGAAATGACGATTTTACCCCCTTATGGGTAAATTGTCTCGAAAAATTCTGAAAAATTCTGAAAAATCTCGAGAATTAGGAAACGGGTCATTTCGACTGACCAATCCTATTTTCGGTGAATTTCCGTCCCGATCTTTTCGAAATGACGATTTTACCCCCTTATGGGTAAATTGTCTCAAAAAATTCTGAAAAATTCAGAAAAATCTCGGAAATTAGGAAACGGGTCATTTCGACTGACTAATCTTATTTTCGATGAATTTCCATCATGATCTTTTTGAAATGATGATTTTGCCCCTTATAAGTAAATTGTCTCGAAAAATTCTGAAAAATTCTGAAAAATCTCGAGAATTAGGAAACGGGTCATTTCGACTGACCAATCCTATTTTCGGTGAATTTCCGTCCCGATCTTTTCGAAATGATGATTTTACCCCCCTTATGGGTAAATTGTCTCGAAAAATTCAGAAAACTCAAAAAAACCTCAAGAATCAGGAAACGGGCCATTTCGACTGGTCAATCCTATTTTGAATGGTTTGCCTTCTTGATATTTTCAAAATGATGATTTTGCCCCCTCATGGGTAAATTATCTCGAAAAATTTCGAAAAATTCTCAAAAATTTGTGGAAAATAAGGAATGACCACATTCAACTGGTTTGACCTGTTTTCACTTCCCGACCCTTGAAAAATGACCATTTTACCCTTCTGGTCAGTTTGATCCAAATCTTTCCAAGTCACCCCAAATAATTTTTTTCATGAAATTGGTACCGAAAGGGCGTTAGAGTAATCTAACGTAACCAAGTCCCCGAACTCATAATCTCTGGTTCGTAGAAATAAATTAGTTCTCCCGCTAATTTATTTAGGTTTCTAATCGACCTACCAAGAACGATTAGTGACGACTCCAATTTTTAAAATCATTCAAATAAACAAAACCCAAAGTCGCGATTCGGTAGGACTTGGGAGGGTCCGCGTTAGGTTAGTTAATCTAATTAACCTGATAATCCGTTCGCCCTGAAAAAATTATTTTCGGGTCGCGACAAGTGTCTCTACGACCAGCAGCATGGGTAAAGATAAAACTCACCGTTTCAGCCTCTTAATTAAATGGTCCTGGACTTGGCCCAATGTTGAAGAAATGCAACAATGACGTTACAATGTGAGGATAAAAAGACTAATGCGGTCTTTTAGCGTCAATATTGCAACAACAAACGGAAGCTAAGTGCCTTTTTTTTATTATTGTCATTATCTTGGTTTTAGGTGCAAATTGATATGGATTTTCTGCCCTGACCATTTCCCCATATTTTTATTTCAAGTAAAAAATGCAATTCCATATTAACGGTAAATGCCACGGAGGCGCAAAGTTAGCCCAGACAAGCTGCAAAGTGTCCACCAAATTCTCGGTCAACCCGTCAATGGATTTCGGCTCGAATTGTCGAATCAGCTTATTGCATTTTATTTTAAGAAATTCAAACCCCAGAATGGAAAGGGCAAAGCCCATCTATTGGTGGTCCTTTATTTATTGCATTTAATCCCTATAATTTAATTCTCGCACCATCAAACCCTAGAATATGAAGGGCAAAGCCCACTCACTAGAGGTCATTTAAATTCCCGTAATCTAATTCCTGAACCATTAAATCCTAGAGAAGGCGGGCCGAACCAAGGCCAAGCCACTCACTGGAGGTCATTTATTTTGTCATTTACTTCCCGCAATTTAATTCATGTACCATAAAACCCCAAAATGGGTAGGCTGAGTCAAGGCTGATCCCTTTATTGGAGGTCTTTTATTTACCGCAATTTAATTTTTTGCAATTTAATTCCAGTATCATCAAACCCCAAAATGGGTAGGGCGAGCCAAGGCTGATCCCTTTTATTGGAGGTCTTTTATTTACAATCATTTAAATTATTGTAATTTAATTCTTGCATTATTAAACCCCAAAGGGGAGAGCCAAGCCAATGCTAGGCCATCCATTGGAGGTCTTTATTTACATTCATTTAAATTCCTGCAATTTAATCCTTGCATTATTAAACCCCAAAGGGGAGAGCCAAGTCAATGCTAGGCCATCCATTAGAGGTCTTTACTTACAGTCATTTAAATTTCTGTAATTTAATTACTGCACCATTAAACCCCAAAGGGGAGATCCAAGTCAATGCTAGGCCATCCATTGAAGGTCTTTATTTACAGTCATTTAAATTCCTGCAATTTAATTCGTACACTATTAAACCCCAAAGGGGAGAGCCAAGACAATGATAGGCCATCCATTGGAGGTCTTTACTTACAGTCATTTAAATTTCTGTAATTTAATTACTGCACCATTAAACCCCAAAGGGGAGAGCCAAGCCAATGCTAGGCCATCCATTAGAGGTCTTTACTTACAGTCATTTAAATTCCTGTAATTTAATTACTGCACCATTAAATCCCAAAGGGGAGAGCCAAGTCAATGCTAGGCCATCCATTGGAGGTCTTTACATACAGTCATTTAAATTCTTGTAATTTAGTTCCTGCACCATTAAACCTCAAAGGAGGCCGAACCAAGGTCGAGCCATCCACTGGTGGTACTTTATTTCCTACAGTCCAATTTCTATACCGTCAGACCCCAGAATGAGTAGGGCAAGCCACCTGTTGGAGGTCGTAACACTGCACAGAAGTCGTTAACACACTCCCTCTTTCGGCTTCAGGGAATTTTTAGAGCTTTGAAAATACCAAAAAATGTCATATGCATTCCATCTAAAAAGTGAAAATACAAAAGTGAACACCCCACCAGAACCTCAAGAGTAAACCAAGCCTGAGTTGCCAAATTAGGATATCCATGAAATTAAGGTACCGAAAGGGCATTAGTTTTAATTAACTAGTGTAACCAAGTCCCCGAACTCATAATCTCTGGTTTGTAGAAGTAATTTAGTTCTCCCGCTAATTTACTTAGGTCTCTAATCAACCTACCAAAAATGATTAGTGGCGACTCCAGACTTTAAAATCATTTGAACAAAAATCAAAGTTGCGATTCGGTAGGACTTGGGAGGGTCCGCATTAGGTTAGTCCATCTAATTAACCTAATAATCCGTTAACCTAAAAATTTTCAACCGATTGAAAAATTATTTTTAGGGTCGCGACAATCATGAATATGCGAGTATGGATATACAAATATGACATACAAACGTGAACGTACGTTACATGCGAACATGGATACGCAAATATGGCGTACGAACGTGGATATACAAATACAGCATGCGAACGCAGACATACGGATGCAACATATGAAGGCGGACATGGAGACGTGACATACGTACATGAACATGCGTATGTAGGTATACAAATACAGACAGGTGGATACGAATATATACGAATACGATTATGCGGATACGAAGACGTACGAATGCGACATCCGAATTTGAAGACATACGAATGCAAATGCGATGACACACGAATACGATATGCGAGCGCGACGTGCGTACATGGATTTTTTTATTGCATTTTTTTGGAATTTTTAGTTATTATTTTTTTACATGAAAGATCAATTTCAGTATTATACAAACAACCAATACAGACAACTATCAACAAGTGAAGCACATGATGAATGCTCTACCTCTAGCCTAGTGCACTGTGACAACCTAGATGATTTATAACATGCAAAAAAGGAGGTGCTTAGAGATCTTACAAGCTGAACATTGAAGCACTTTGAAGCTTCCTCGACTTAACTCCCCCGAGCCACTCACAATAGCCATCATTTCTTCTGTGGATCTCCAACCTGACACTTCCTTCGCTGCCTCTAAATCATCCGTTTACACATATCATCCGACATTTAGAGCACTTCATGGAACAACTCCCCCAGTTTCAACGACAAGGAAGACCAGTTGACGCTGAATGGATGACCCATTTTCCTTTTTCGATCGTCTCTTTCGAAGAAGAAAAGAATTTGACGCTAAATGATTTAGGCTTGCTCACCGAACCAGGTGTTAAGGAATTGCGATAACCGAGGACATCGAATGTCCTCGTGCGCATCCTCATGTAAGGATCACAGGACAAGTAGAGATTTTTCATGAGAAGGCCATCGGAACCCTCTAGGACTCGCAATTTCATGGTCAATTCACGCACCTCCATGTCCATCTCCTCCAGGGAACCACTCACGTAGCCCCCTGAATATCACTTGCTTGTTACTCACTTCCTCGCTATTCTCACTTGCCATCACTATTAGATGCCTTCACTTTCTGTCACGAGTTTCCTTGTGTGTGGCCTGTGTGGGCGTCCAAGAAATGAGACTGAGTCCCTCCTCTTCTTTTTTTTTTTCAGAGCCAGCCGAGAGAGAGCCCCCCACTTGCCCTTGTGATCTTCCTCTCGATCACCCCTTCATTCTTTTTTTTTTCTCTACCCGTGCCATTACATTATAGTCATAATGAACTAAAGAAGTATTGTAGCAATACAAGTATAAAATCTTTCTCGCGAGGGTAATAAAGAAAGAGCAGATTGAAAAACATGACAGCTTTTATCCTAAACATTCAAGAGGATTGCTTTAGAAGTAAAGCCAAGAGGAAAGAACAAGACAAAAGAGAGAATATTCCATAATAGGATTGTTAGGACCTCATTGCACGATCTCTCAGATGCATGAACTCTTTGACAACACTTGTCCTGATACCATTCAACGTTGGTCATAAATAATCATTGCAACCATCAGGAAGCCATCCATAGGAATGGCTAGAGATGGAGCGCATCGTCGTTGTGATCCGCAATCCAGGCCACCAGCTCTTCAGATAATGCCCTCTTCTTTTTTTCCCATCATCATCACCATGCCCCCCTTTGTGATCGTCTTCCCAGGCCTTGGAGGATCTCTGGAAGCAATAAAATATGCCTCCAACCAATGAAAGAGGGGAATTCTTCTCTGTCTTCAGGGTCTCCTCACATTATTATTTTTTATCCCCCTCTATCCCCCACTGAACCGAAAAAGAATCCCATGCAGCTAGTGGACTCTCCTTTTTTCTTTTTGTTTTCGTGTCTGAGCCTTCTTTCTTTTTAGTTGGCCGATACCTTTGCCCATCGTGCCCACTTCTTCAGCACTTTTTGTTTTTTAGCTAGCTCTTTTTCTCCTTTCGATGGAAAGCTTGCCATAATAGTTCAACACGCTTAGACGACTCCAGTTCGTCATTTACGAATCGAGTATCGACTTTGACGAGTATTGACTTTGACGAGAAAGCTTGATTGAGGTTTCCCTCTCGGTGGATAGAATGAAATGAATAAAATTGCAGAGAGAGACCCGTCAAATGATAAATTGAATTCGAAAAACTGAACGCAACAATGAAAAATGCACCATCATGCCATTGAAAAATTTAGACTATTAGAGGACAATATTACGACTCCAGAAATGCAAAAATCGAAAATTACAGAGCTAAATTAAATCTTCTATAATTTTTTCAATTAATATGAAAATGAGATTAACAAAGTAATTCTCGATTTTAAATTAATTTTTGTAGATTTTTGACAAAATGAAGAGAAAATTAAAAGAAAAATACTAACTATTTTTCATTTTTTGTGGCCTCAAATGCTATTATTTTTCTATAAAATTTCAAATATTTTTCTAATTTTTGAAAAATATTAAAATATTAAAAAATGCGAAAAATATGAAAAAAAATATTTTTTTGTTCAAAAATGGTTTCCTAAGCTTGGCCAAGGCTTCCAAAGTCAATTTTTCAATTTTCTCATTTTTTTATTTTCTATGAATATTTAAAAAAATAAAATGCAGAAAAATACTGAAAATATGAAAATATATTTTTTGGTCAAAATTGGTTCCCAAAGTTTGGCTAAGGTCTCCAAAGTTGATTTTTTAATTTTATAAATTTTGATGAATTTTTTAAATAGAAAAGGTGATTAAAATCAGGTGTCAACAACTCTTTAGTTGGTTTAGCAATCCAACAAAAAAAAAACATTGTTTTAGCAGGACCTTAGTGGCTTTTTTCAGCTCAAGAGGACAATCAACGGCGGTTGAATTTCGTGTGATTCTATTCCTTTTGAATGGCGAGAGCGATGCTACCGTCCAAAAAGCAAAACAGAGTCAAGAAATCACAACCGACACAAGCTCCCATATGTCATTGAAATTAGCCAATAGTTTGTTTTGTCCACACAAAGTTACCCCAAATCAGACGAGGGACGAGCCCAATCGATTTTGGCGGTTGAATTAGATGAATCTCATGTGGAGTTCACATAAATTAGTGAAAGGAATTTGTCGGATTAGTAAATACTCCTTGAGGATTCGAAGATTTTTTATTTTGGATCCAATTGAGGTCGTGAATATTGCTCAAAACTAGGTCCAATAGTAAAAATCGCTAGTTCTGTTTTGACTTGTGAATTGCCCATGAAGAAAGCTTTTGGGGTCCTAATGCAAATAAAGTTTTTCGACGGTTCTAGTAATTTGTCTTCATTACTCTAGATCAACAAATGGATATCCCGTTATGTGTTGGATCTGTCAAAATCAACTCTTATCACCAATGGGAGACACTAAGCTAGATGGGTTGTCTCAACTAGACATGGCCACGGTTCCGGTTCGGCCCCGAGGCCGAACCGGAACCGGAACCGCCGCCACCGATTCCGGTTCCGGTTCGGAACCGACCTGGTTTTTTTTTTTTTTTAACTTTGGGAATTTTGATTTTCAAAATCAAATCAAATTTTTAAGTAATAAAAATTCAAGTAAAATTTTACAAAATTGTAATCAAACTTAGAGAAAAAAAAAAGGGAGAGAGAAAGGGCTTGACTTAATGAATTATCATTAAGTGCCTACATATCTTCTTGGGGATAGAAGAATCAAAGCCCATGTAGTTCTTTTACCTTTGATAACCCCATACTTACCTCATCGTCAATCGTCACTTCCGGCGGTGGTTCCCGTCACGGTGCTCGCTCCATCATCGAAAAATTGGGCTTCTACGTTGCGATCCATCTCTTGTTGTCGATATTGAGCCTTCGTCCAATCATCGACACAAGCTTGAGCCTCCACAGACTGCGGAGATAATCTTGAACGGTGATCGTCCAAAATGTTGCCTCCAGCGCTAAAAGCTTGTTCAACCGCAACTGTTGAACAAGGAGTTGCTAAAACCTGTCTAGCGATGATAGAGAGAATTCGATATTGACTCGAATGCTCCTTCCACCACTCTAAAATTTGAAAATCTGTGCTACTTGCAAATGAGTTAGTTTCAAAGTTAGTGCTTAAATAGTGATCAAATTCGGAAATATCTGTATGCCCCCTTTGTCTTTTTTGCCTACTCATTAGCATTCTATACCCTATACTCATTTTACCTCCGCTCTCGTTTTCTACGCGACTAAATTGAGAAGAAGATCCAATATCAGTGGCGTTATATCTATTATAATAATCATTATATAATGCTACTATTGAGTTGCTAACCATCCCTTTTAATAAATTAATATCTAAATCCATTTCTATATGAAGACATCCATAATACATAGTCAAAAAATCTTTTACGCCTTCTAATTTCGTACGTGGATCGAAAACAGAAGCAACCAAATAAATAAAAGGAATATGTTTATAATAAGTTAGCCATTTTGATTTCATTGCCTTAATAGTTGCACCTAATTGTTCATCGTCTTCATATTCTTCAAAAACACCAGCAATAGTAACACACTCTATTATAAATAAATGAGTCGTAGGATAATAAACACCGGATAAAGTATAAGTTGCATCATTGAAAACTTTTAAACAATCTAAAATTTTGTGGCAAATATTCCAATGTTGTGGTAATAACTCAAGTTGAGGAACATTAGTCGAAATAAATGCACATAATAAAACTTTATATTCAAAAGATTGATTAAGCAATTCGTACGTGGAATTCCAACGAGTTGGAACATCTCTTAAAAATCTTCTTGGCCTTTTTCCATTTTGTTTACAAAATCTACACCAATCTTTCATAATTTGGGGATGTCTCCATAAATATTGGATTGCGATTTTTATTGGGTCGAGAAAAACGTTAAGAGTTTGTAAACCTTCTTGTACACTTAAGTTTAAAACATGGCAAGCACATCTAACATGAAAAAATTCTCCACCAAAAGTGGGTTTACAAAGTTTTTCCAAGTCTTCAATAGAAGCGGTATTTGCCGCGGCATTATCAAAACCAATAGAAAAAACTTTTTCAACCAAACAATATTCTTCTAAAACTTGTCTAATTAATCTATAAATATTAATTGCCGTATGTCTATTCTCAAAAACTCGAAATGCAATAATTCTTTTTTGAATATTCCAATCGTCATCTATCCAATGACACGTAATACCTATATAAGAATGAATTTGCCAAGGATCGGTCCAAATATCACTACCTATATGCACACGTCCATTATAATTCATAAAAAATATTTTTAATTCTTCTTTTCCTTTTCTATACAAATTAAAAATTTGGCGTTTAAGGGTATTTCTAGAAACGGGTTTTGCTTGTGGAGTGCATGCATTTTGTATAAAATTATTAAAACCAAATTTCTCACCAAAATTAAATGCTAAATGTTCTACGGCCGTAAATCTAGCTAATTCTTCTTTATAAACATTTTCGCTATAACGGAATAAAGGAGGAACGTTAGTTTTGGCGTACCCGGAAATTTGTTGTTGACGAGTGTCGATCCCAGCTAGCGTTGGATGTTTTGACCTCAAATGCCGTTGAAATGTTCCATAGCCTTGACCACTTACGAATTTGTAATTTTTTCCACAATGTTTGCAAGTAAGTTGATATTTGTTTTCTTCAACGCGCGTCTTCGTGAAGTGCTCCCATATCGAAGAAACGGATGATCCCCTTCGTTCCATCGTTATTGACGCTTCTTCGGTGGGAGGATTCATGCTATCTTGTGTTGGAACGGGCTCTTCGACATTTGGAATATTGTCGATTTCAATTTCGTCGTCGTCGAAGCCATAATATGCATAATCTTGAGGATTATGAGATTGAGGATAATTGGACGATCCTATCGGCGCCATCGGGCTCTTACCCCTCCCGCCACGGCTTCCACTTGCCATTTTTCGAGAATTTCCAACAACAAAGAAATGAAGAATTTCGAGAGAAATGAAAGTGGATCGAGTATCGCGACTTGAGAGAATTTGAGATTGAGAATTTGAGAATTTGAGAGAAGAAAATTGAGAGAAGTTGTGAATAAAATGAAGGGGGGAGGGGGGTATTTATAAGAAAATTTTTGATATTAAATTTAATTTTTTTAAAAAAAATAACAAAAAAAAGGGGGGGCAACGGCTAAATAGCCGTTGCCCCCCCCCCCAACGGCTAAATAGCCGTTGGGTTCAACGGCTACTAGCCGTTTGGGCCGGCGGTTCGGAACCGCCGGTTCCGAACCAGGAACCGGAACCGGCCCGTTCCGTACGGGCCGGCTCCGGTTCCGAACCGCCGAACCGGCCGTACGGGCCGGTTCGGCGGTTTTTACGGGCCGGTTCCGGTTCGGTCCCGGGCCGGAACCGGCCCGTGGCCATGTCTAGTCTCAACCTTGATATCAATATTAATACCGACTTTGCTTTGATAGTGTAATAATGAAAATCTCAAATTTTTGAGGGGTTATATATATGCTCATTTAAGTTACAGTCATGTCAAATTATTTGATAGTGTTTGCATAGCTATAGCCTTCCAATGTACCATTTTTCAGGAATTTATTTCATGTATATTTGATATGCTATAACTTGAAAAACATGAATTTAAACACTTGACATCGCAACTACAACGCAAAACCAACTTGAACCAATATGTTTGCCATAACTTTGGCTATGCAATAGCTTGCATTGCCATCGCATCATCGTATTTTACATGTTTGGCGACATGTGATTTAAGTCGTAAAACTCAAAAACCATGAGGCACGACTTCCTAAAAGCTGCTTGAGTTCGGGGGTGTTGCAGTCTCAAGGTGTTGGCCAACCGCTTTATGAAAGCAACAACACCTTTTGTTGCGAAAAAACCGTATTGGCCGAACATAGATCCTCTTCCCCTTTCCTTCCCTAGTATTTTTTGTCACTGAAAATAAAACAAGAAAGTGAAGCTACAAAGACAAACGGGCGGCCCAAATGTTCTGAGGATGGATCGCTGCAAGGCCCAGATCGAGGCCCAATGGGCCTCCCATGAATTGCCATTCAGGTGGTCGTCTGTTAATCTTCTCCCTTCACACGAACAAAACATCGCGTTCATCGCTCTGCTACTTGCGTCTCTCTCTCTCTCTCTCTCTCTCTCTCTCTCTCTCTCTGCGCGTAAATTCTTGTCTGTTTTCTCTTACTGTAAGGCCTGATACGAAGCTTGAATCGAGTTCGACGATGGGTCTTGCTAATTTTCAGCTCTAATGTCCCGGCCCTTCTTCCATGGTATGCGTTCGTTCATCGGAAAACGAGGAATCCTGACCTGAACAGGAGTCATTAGATGTAGAGGATCGTCTCGTTATCATCCCCGATTTTGCTTCGCTTATGCGCGACTCCGGCTCGAAGGTTTGGTTATTTTGCTTCTTTCTGTTCATGCGATCACAATCTGTTGTCGTGCTCTTCTTTGGCTTCGGTGGAGAGTGACGCCGTCATTCGACAGTCTTCGCTTTTGCGTAATCTCTTGCGGGCGGATTGTGAGGATGTCCGCGGCTACAACGGAGAGCCCTGCGCCGTCTTTCGAGAGGATGGCCGTGAAACCGCCTTCGCACCCGAGCTATGACCTGAAGGGCGTGATCAAGCTCTCTCTGGCTGAGGATGCTGGGGATCGAGGTTTGGCATAAGCCTTCCTAGCTCTGTTTCGATTTTACTGTGTTGCTGTTCCTCGGTTTGTTGAGAAAATATTGGGTGCAACGGTTATAGCGTGCCATTTTCGAGTATAAGATAGTGAATGGACTGACACTGACACCCAGAGACGAGTGTGCGTACATGTGATCGGACTGGGAATCTGTGCATTCGTTGATCGTTTACTTGTGGTTTGTTGGTGAATTTATGCGTCCGTGGGATGCTGCTCTGGAGGTAGTTAAGAACTCACGGTGTGTGAATGCACCTGGACGTGATTAAAGGCTTGTTATTATGACGTCTGATAGTGTTGTTGTAATGCTTCTTTTTTTTTTTTCCTGGTGTGTGACTGGTGATCGTCATTTCCTAATAAATCCTGGGGCTTTAGCGATCCTCACTCTGTTTTCACCTCGGGCGTCTCATGGGTTGCATAATTCTTGGAGTTTAGGAGATGTGACTTGTATGGCCACTGTCCCTGTGGACATGGAGGTGGAGGCCCATTTCTTGGCGAAAGAGGATGGTGTTGTGGCGGGAGTTGCTCTTGCGGAGATGGTATTCCATGAGGTCGATCCTTCTCTCATGGTACTCTCTCCCTCTATCTCTCTCTCTCTCACGGAGCTTCTCAATTCTCAATGTTTGACGTATTCCTTGTGTGAAATGGATTGTTCGTGTACAATATGGTGCAGATAGACTGGTCTAAGAAGGATGGAGAACATTTACGTAAGGGTCTTCAGTTTGGAAGAGTTTCTGTTAGATACATGATATTGATATCAGCATTATATAAGTATCCTGACTTTTAATTTGCACTTCAATTTTAGCAAGTTTGTTCTTCCCACTAAGAGCAGTGCATATGCTGGACAATCATACGGTGTTTTTGTAGCTGAAAGGGTAGTGCCGAACTTCATGCAAAGAATGAGTGGCATTGCAACTCTAACTAAGGTACTCTCATCTTCTTGAGGAAGGTAGAACTGAATGGAATAATGCTTTGGTGTTGCAACAGATCTTTTTGCTGTCCTTGCAAAACATTCTGGAAGTGTAATTTAGGATACGCTCCATTACAGACCTTGAGCTCTGCTTTTAATCAATTTCTTAGCTGTCGCACTTGTTAAAGGCGACATGAGGCGTGGTTTATTATTTCCGCAGGCAATGGCAGATGCCACACATCCAGCATGCATTCTAGAGACGAGAAAAACTGCTCCAGTTTTATGTTTGGTGGATAATGGCGGTCTATACTATTTCCTGGACTTACATTTCCTGCTTCATTTGTCTCACATTCAAGTTTATCAGTTGACGTTGTGATGTATCTTTCTATAGGTTCTCATTGGTGGAGGGAAAAGTCACAGGATGGGTCTATTTGATATGGTTATGATAAAGGACAATCATATATCTATAGTTGGGGGTGTCACAAATGCTATTAGATCTGTTGACATGTATTTGAAATGAAGAAACCTCCAAATGGAGGTTGAGGTGCTTGAATTTGGCACTTTACTTTTTCTCCTTATAAATGTTGATTACGGCATGAATTTGGATGTTCACCGACCTCTTGGCCTCACTACCAGTAAAATAAGCTTGCTTTTGCCCTGATCTTTTTTTTAAAGTTGAAATTTGTAACTGAGGATGTTGATAGTATTATCATTATCATCTCTCTCTCTCTCTCTCTCTCTCTCTCTCTCTCTCTCTCTCTCTTAGGTTGAGACAAGGACACTCGAGGAAGTTAAGGAAGTATTAAACTATGCATCTGAGATCAATACCTCCTTGACTCGGATAATGCTGGATGATATGGTCATATCCTTATCAAATGGTGATGTTGATGTTTCCATGCTTCCAGAGGCCGTGGGATTGATCATGGGGAAGTTTGAGACAGAAGTATGTTTTAGAAATTCTATGCATTGGGTTGTTTAGTTGGGTACTGCAGTTACAGAGTTGTTGTCTCTGCTTTCCATCTTTATTCTGCATCTCTTGCAAAAGTGATGTGAAGAAAATTAAGGTACCAGATATTCAATGTGGATGGAAATTGATTGAGTTTGTACATGTGAGATAATCTTAATGACAGTCTTCAGGTAGTATTCCCAACTCTTATTCATAACAAAACCATGCATTACTGCCTTCTAGTACCCATCAAATCTCTACCTGCAACTTTGCATTGGGCTTGCATAGATTTCAATGGAGCAATGTTGAATCTTTATGTAAGCTCGCGTAGTCAGGTGAACTCAGCTGAAACTGCTTCTATTTCAAATCAATTTGTTTCTTGGCAAATTTTAGGTGCTCATTTCCCACAGTAGCCACGATAACAGATGATTCTGATGTAGGGTGGCATTCTGAGTGAACTGGTTTAAACCTGACAGTAGTGCTTTGCTATGGCAGGCATCTGGAAATGTGAAACAGTACATAAAATTGGACAAACTGGTGTGACATATATCTCGAGGTAATTTGTTTTAGACTCTATTTATGGTCCTCAGCAATTTTTGTTGAACTTGTTTTGATGGATGTTGAATTCTGGCAAAAAATCTCCGTGAATCTGTAGACTGTAGAAGAACATAAATGTTTTTATCTCAAATGAGCAACTTCTCATCTGGAAAAGAAGATTGTAGAAGAATGCGTTTTCACGAAAATTACTTGGTTTAATGATATTCCATGTTTGATGCTCCCTATGAAGGATTTTCTTACTAAATTGTCAGAGTCACAGTTCGTGAACATGTAAGCGACTGTAGTGGCAGTGACAATAACCAACAGATGGAGGTGCTTCTCTTGGCCACAGTGGGCTGGCCAAATAGTGGTGGCTGCTGGTCAGTGGTGAATGTAAAACCCTTGGTAGTTGCAGGAACCTCCTTGGTGATAGGTGACAATCGACAGGATTCGATTTTAAGAATTTGAATATGCACTATTCATTTATTATTTACCAATTTGTCTCAACTGCGTTAAAGGATAAAACGTGATTTTCATTTTTCTTACTGTGGCTGGGAGTAAAAGTCTTGTCCTTTTGATTAGTGAAAAAATGTAAAGTTCCTCTAGTTACTTCTCTTCATGAAAAAGCCTAAACAGTCGATGTCTTTGTCCATGTTTCCTTCTTTATGCTAAATTCTGAAGAGAATAGCTGTTCTCATGTTGGAATCTCCCTTCATTATAACGTAGTCTTGTTTCTTTGCCAAAAAATAATCAATCCCCTAACATGACAGGTTCTGATCACAATCAAGTGAGTGTGAGGAGTTTTGCCAGTTGAATTAAGTGGATCGCTGTTCCAATTATTTCTTAGTGGTGAAGCAGACGATAGAGAAGAGTCTGAGAGCTTAAATTATGCGGAATCTTTTTTTGCTGTGACGGGGATGCTTTGTTCCTTTGTCAGCAAAGTATTCTTATTTGTTTGTCAAGTAATTGAGAAGCCTGATTTGATCTTCTTCATTCATGGGTTACTATTTTGCCATTTTCGTGTCTTCCAAATGTTCTGGTCCTCTTGTCACTGGGACCCTGGACGGAGAAGATGAGATAGAACTATACTTTCCTTGTTACTGGTTTTGGTAACTCATAAGATCTGTGCTGTGCACCATTCTGGTAATGCTAGATGTATTGGTTAGAGAGGGCTTATTCTTTTGACAAAGTTAAATCCTGCTATTTGAACTGGTAATATTTCGATTCGCTAACTCTAATGTATGTTGTAATTGGGAATTGGGCCAAAGTCATTTAGTTTTCGTATCCCATCTGGCAGCCAGCTATATATGGTTCGTTTTTAACAAGTTTTATGGATAGATGATGTCTTTCTTCCCGGTGAAGAAGGTTAGACAAACATGCTGGCATGTGGGATGACTCATGGGCACTAACTTTTCCCCTGGATGACATTGTTTTTTTTGCAGTAGTGGTCTCACGCATTCTGTTAAAGCGTTAGACATCTCCCTGAAGATCGATACGGACTTGACTCTTCAAGTCGGAAGGCATACGAAGAGAGCTGGATTTGTCGCTCTGTTTCTCATTCCTATAAGGAAATTTGCCCAGAATTGGATGGTCTTTCTTTTCCATGAGATGTGATGTATTTCCCGACCACCTTTCTTTCGGCTTTTTTCCATTGATGACTGTTAACAAAATTGTTGGGGGCAGAAATCAGTAAGTAGAAAGCGAGTGGGGGAAGTTCATCAATCTATCCAAGGAAATGATGTTAATAGTCATTAAACTTTGGATCAATGTTTAATGTCATTTTTAAATTTTTAATTTGTTCAATATATTGTTTGAACTATTCACAAGATTCAATTTAATTACTAAACTTTCAATTTGTTCAATTTAATCGATTATCTTTTGATAACAAAGTCAAATCAGTTTTTCGGTACTATTCATAGTTACACTATATGTTAGATTTTAGTATACATTTTCAAGTTAATCTTATCTTATAAATCAACGAAAAAATATGCTATCATTTATTAAGTTTTACCTTTTTGGTTCTTTAAAGTTATTACCATAGTTCCATTTAAGTATATTCCCTTTTTGGGTCTTTAAAGTTATTACGATAGTTCCATTTAAGTATTTTTTCAAGTTTCTGATAAAAGTATTATCTCATTTAAGTTGTCTTGGGTTGACATTCGTACTATTTTTAACTTCCTAATTTACAAATTTAATTTAAAAAAACGCAACACAAAGGTGTGTAATTATATTTGTCTAATATGTTAGGAACAAGATTTAGATTCATAGAAGTATGATTATTATTATTTTTGGACATCCTTGTGAAAATACTTATTCTTAAAAAAGCAGGAATATTAACTCACTATAATTATGAGTGAGTTTCTATTGTTACTGTTCTGTTACAGAGATTTTTAAGATAAATATATTTAAATTAGACTATTGTAGTGTTTATTGAGATTAAAACGATAAGAAGATATTGATATAGGAAATAGACTGAAATTAAAAATATATATTCTAAAATCTAGGCAATAATGTAATTATGCAAGCTTATGGACAGTAAAGAATGACTAATATGATTTTGTGAGGGATCGAAATGAACAAATTTAAAGTTTAAAGACCAAACCGAATATCTAGAAATAGTTCGAGAACCACACGTACAAATGAAAAAAATTCAAGAATCACATTGCACGTTTGACCAGAATTTAAAGATTATTGGTGTCATTTTCTATATTCAAACTACAAGGGACGAGACTTGTGCCGGCTTCACCTTTTACGGTGTCTCCGGTTTACCCATTGTGAACTATGCAAGGATTGAAAATGGTAAACTTGGGCAGTGCAGAAGAGTTATTTCAATATTTCCATTATTATTATTTTTTCCCAGGGAGGTGACTTTTAGTCTTCATTTTTTGTTCTTTTGGGCCCACACCAGGAGTGGAATTGAACGAATTATTTATTTGAAAATTCTGTGAGTCATCAATCGTGACTTTGCATTTGCAACGGTGGGAATTTACTTTGATGTAGGCAAACTCTAAGGAAAAATCATCTAATTAATTTTAAAATCAATTATACGAATGTCAATTTAATCCTAAAATGTTCACTTTCGCATATTCGATCCTAAACCTTTACATTGCAGTGCTTTGTACCAATTTTCGACGTGGATGACTACATTTTACATTAGAATTCTCTGTAAAAGTTTAGGATCGAATTGAAAAAAGCGAAAAGTTTAGGTTGAATTGGCATTCATATAATAAATTTACAATCGATTGATTGGACGATATCTCCCGATTCTCCTGCTTTGAATTTTGCCACGTGATCACCATTCCTTGATCATGTATGCGCAGGGTTGGAATGTAATGTTGTATTCAATTTCTCACCAGTATACCTCGATCTCTAGGTCAAGGAAGAAAAAAGGAGAAGAGTAAAATGGAATGGTTTCCTCTTTGTAGGCTATTGAACCAATTTCAATTCAAAGGGTTCCACCACCTTTGGCTCTTTTTCTAAGCATGATGTGTTTGCTTCCTGGAGATCGTTGCCGGTCAAACAAGATAACTCAATTTCCGTTTGCTCAAGACAACACATGTCCTTTTGTTTCTATCAACATAATTTCACAATTGGCCCTGTCATGTCTCTGTACTTTTTTTTTTTTGGGGGGGGGGTGTTAGCGGGGAGGTAGAGGAAAGATAGAGAGTGAATGAGACCAACTAACTATAGTAACCTTTATATATACACACACACATTCTTGGAAATTGGATTTTTTTTCTTTATTTTCATTCCATTCGATTCCAAAAGTCCCCTTCAAATTTCAACCATTAAGAAGTTCCAGATAACAAGATCAATCATTAAAACAAATATAGGAGTCATACACTCAAAAAGTAAATTTATGACTTCTTCAAACCAAAATAACTGATCACCAAATTCATTTTCATTAATGAGCACACACTAAAATCGTCATCGGTCGGTACAGCTTTGCCTTTCGGTGGTGCGTGCGAAGGTTTAATGTCCTCCTTCCCATGTGCTGGAGGAGCCATCATCATTGAGTCAAATGGAGAAAGGGAGAGAGGTGCTGGGCAACCAGAAAACTGGAGAGTGGATATCGGCAAAAGAAAAGAGAGTTTAGCCTTTTAGAATGGGGAATCTCTCTCTCAGATTTGAAAAAATTGAGTGGGGAAAAGGGGCCAGGACGGAATGGGTGAAGGGGGGTCGACGCAGCTGCTTAGACATGCGTGTGGCGATCACAACAAAAAAACTTGCGAGAGAAGTTGATCCTGCAGGGATAGAATATTTGGGGTATTGATGAGCCCGACCCGATGGACAAAAGGAACTAATGCTCTTCACGTTCTCGAAAGAAGGTCGTACAGGTCATAGCAAGCGGATAAGGTGTATGGCACGCAAATGCAATTTGTGATGAAGCCATTGTTAGAGATCTAGTCAGGAGAAGGCATCCAGACCTAGCTGACAAATTTGACCGATTCCTCCTTGAGTCTTACATTGAAGATAATAAAATGGTTGAATGGCGTCCATTGCGGGTGGACGACACGAGGAGGGAATGAAGGATCGGCTAAGTCAAACCGACTTTCGGTGGTAATGGGGAGGCCACTCAACAGAAAAAATGAGGATATTTTAGTGTGGGGACAACCCCAACGTGAGGGTGGGAGGAAGAATTAAGAAAAGGAAGGGAAGCAAAGGGCTTTCGGTTAGCTGGCTGGAGGAGCTTCCCTTCCCACCTTCAAGTCCATGCACGACGCTGAAGGGGAGGACTTTTAAACATGGAGGGATCCCCGGTTTTCTGGGGTCCAAGCTGTTCTGGATGGGGGGATTGGGAAGACGGGGGATATGATCATACGGCAAAAATTGAAGAGCTTCGGGTGCAGAGAATCCGTCCTCATGGAATTCACGTTTCCCGACCTTCACCACCACGATTCCATGGGGAATCTTACTCGTAGAGTACATGCGAAGCCAGGAGGGGACGCTATAAATTTGACATCTCACGAAGGTCATACAATTCACATGTACGGCTACGCAATTAAGAAGGAACTTCACTTGGTTGCCATATACTCCCGAAATGGATGGTGGCTCTCCATTTTTGGATACGAGCATCGCTAGATCATTATCCTTTGCGGTCATGGCGGAAGCTCAAGCTCGCTGGCTCCCTCGATCTTCTGCCGGCATAAACCCAGCCGAGCATGTAGGCGCCTTTATCTCCTCCCGAATTCCCAGCTTCGCGGACGAAGCTCCACGCGTAGATCTCATATTGCCGTCGGTCAAGAGCACTCGTGGACGCATCGAAGAAAACATGCAGCTCCCGGCTCCACTCGAGAAGGAGCTCGCCACTCGTGGGGAGCGAGAATGAGTTTGACGGCTCGCTGAGTTCAGCTCACCCTCCGCCTCCGAGAATGCCTCTGAACGGGATTCAGGATCCATCTTAGCGCCACGGTGTGGTCCACGGGTCGGACTTGGATATTAAGGAGAAGAGTGAATCGATCGGAGCTGGTGCTCGCGTTTGGTTTTACCCGACTCTGCTTTAAAACGTCGCGAGGAATCGGATCCAGGTTGAATTCAGGTGGTGGGACTATATCGCACTCTATAAGGCTTATGGCATCAATCATCTGGCGATTCCTACGAGAGGCTATTGCTTCGTTCTGTCCCTGCACTCTATATGCCAAGCTATAGAGTTTATTTGGGAAAATGCATCATGTGGACAAACTACATACGTTCACCGTAAAGCCGGCCGGGCCGTAGTACGACCATTGTGATATGTTACCTAGTGCAACACGAGGGTGAGGTTCCAGGTGAGGAATGAGTACGGCGTGGGGAGGCCGGAGTTGCACGGTGAGGTGGACTGCGAAAATCCAAGGGCCGTCCTCGACAGTGTGGCCGTCGCCGGACTCGTCGGGATCTTGCGTCAGTTCGACAATCTCGCTTGGCTGATTCGAGGAGTAGGGGGACGTGCCGAAGCCAACACAGCTCACCTTCAACTCCGTGCTGCTGAGCGGCTGAAGCTCGAGATTCGCTGATGAAGACACTGCCATCGGAGGCCCGCAAGGTTCTTGATTTATGGGTCAACAACGAAACGGACGAAGAAGACATAGTTGAAGCTTAAGGCAGTGAGGACGAAGGAGTGAGTGGAGCGGAGAGCAGAAAGCGAGAAGAAAGAGAAGAAGGAGGGTGATCTGTCTGAAATTCAGATGATGAAGGAAAGAATTGGTAAGTTGCTTTTTGGAGAAAATATGTCTGGAAGCGGTTAAGAAGTGCGCACTACTCTAGTCTCTTGCCATCTCAAAGCCCGTAACCAATCTCTCTGCTACTGTTTTGGCGAATTATGGAGGCTGGAGCCTTTGACACCTCAGAAGAAATCAACGTGGTACAGAGAAATGGAATGGTTTGTATGTGTGTGAGCGATTCCACTGTGGACCTTGTGCCATCGATTCAGCAATTCTTGGGTAGAGGCACATATGAGGTCATGACAACTCGTCCTCGCTCTGATCGATACGTAAGTCTCCCTGCTCTTAAGAAGCTTGATGCATTGTTAACTGGCATGCTCGATGGGTACTCTGAAACAGAATTTCGGTATGTTGATCGTGGGATATTAATGGACGATGGTGACGACCATGGTAAGAATTCTTCAGGTGTGTCCCGTAGTTGGCCGTCCGTTAGACAGGAAGACAAATGATGGTTGCCTTACCCGAAAGTGCCAACTAACGGATCATCTAATGAAGCTAGGGAAGCTAGGGAGAGTAAGCCGTGTTGAACTGAGAACTCATATTGAGCTCCATCGAGAAAGAGTATGCCCGAGGGAGAGTTCATGAAACATTCAAAGAGCTAGAGAAGAAATATCGAGCCGGTCCGCGAAGGATTCCTAGTATCCGTGCTTCCATCGATGCAGATTTTCATCGCTCGTTGTCAGCTATCCCACCGTTTCTCGACCAGGCAAGTAAACCTTTGTTAGCCTTTTAGTTGCATGCTGTAAGCTTTACAGCCTCGCCACTGGGAGTTCTGTCCATGTTCTGATGATAAAGATGGATTCTAGTCACGGTGACGCGATCGCGTGCAATGTACTGATGAATGTGTATGGGAAGTGTGGATGCGTTGGGAGCACATTAGAAGCTTTTGATGAAATGTCAAATAGAAATATCATCTCTTGGACCGTGCTGATATCTGCTCTTGAAGCGAATGGTTATGCCGGTAATGCGTTAGACAAGTTTAGAGAGATGGAATCAGAGGGTACTCAACCTGATGGTATCACGTTCACAGCAGTGCTTACTGCATGCAGATATGGCAGGTTAGTAAGAGAAGGGTTGGGGTTGTTCCAGTTAATGAACACTTATTACAAGGTCGAACCTGAGATGGAACATTACCATGGCGTGGTTAATTTATTGGCCAAAAATGGGCATCTTAAAAAAAGCAGAGGAATTGATTATGAACATGACTTCCCCACCAAACGCACTAGTCCGGGGCAGTTTTCTCGAGGGCTTTTCGGGAGACAGAGGCTGGATGGGAGAGGATCCTTTTGAGCAACCAGGGAAGGCTGCAAGGAGATTAGCTCCAAACAACTTAAGAGAACCTCAGAAGCCTTTGAAACATCGGGGAGAAATGGAAGCTAGAATGCAGGTCGCCTTGATGCGATGCCATGGAGTCAGAGGGCATTAAACTCACCATCTCAAATGCGGCGTCAACGCTAGAGAATGATGAACAACCATCAAGCTAAGTTCA
The DNA here is from genome assembly GCA_016432845.1 of Psidium guajava. NCBI lineage: Eukaryota > Viridiplantae > Streptophyta > Magnoliopsida > Myrtales > Myrtaceae > Psidium > Psidium guajava. The sequence continues at coordinate 18,335,256 of CM028225.1, forward strand.
ACATTCATGCCCTTTTGATTTTTATAGCCACATAAAAATATGGTGCTGGCTTCATCTCAGCTGGTGGTCTATGCTTTCTCCGATCTGCAGGGTATCGTCACGACGGTTTGGTGATTCAAGACATCCCTTGTTGCACCACCAATCTTGCGAAGCCCGCACTCATGGTGGAAGGTTCGATCGTGGAGTCAACTCAAGAGTGTATGTCTGGACGCCATGGTTTCTTCGATAATAAAGCTCCTCGAAGAAGATGAGGACCAGCTGGATTCACGAGGAGAGGAGGGACTTCTCACAGGGGCAAAATCCATTCTCGTTTTGGTGGGTGCTGGTGGCATTGGCGGCCTCGTGATTTAACTAGCCAAATAAGTCTTTGGTGCATTGAGGGTGGTAGCTATATCTAGAGACGGAAAGCTTAGCTTTGAGGAGGCTAGCCTGGCAAAAAGAGGACGCTCCTGCAGAGTCAATTTCGTTCCTGAGTACGTTGCCTAAGGAGATTTGATGGCAGCATGATATAGTAGAAGCTCTGATCCAAGAAGGATCTTCGGGGGATGTTGCCGAATGGGTGGTAACTAACCTTCGACCAACAGAGTCTCCTATTTCGCTAACAAGCTTCTCCTGGATCGGACTAAAGACCAAGGACCTCCTAGAGTGCACGGATAAATGAAGATCTGGTCGGACTAAAGTCAAAGCTGGAAGCTCTATGAGACCGAGAGAGCCCTTAATGGTTGATACACATCTCCTATCAGCCTGGGGAAGTTCCAAGAAGAGGAAGACCGTTGCTCCTGAATTGTACACCGACAGAGTTAAGGTCAAGAAGGTGATGTTTCGGAAACGAGGACAGATAGACATCGGAATGTGCTAAACGAAGTTAATGTGGCGCTAGAAGCTGCAAAGATGGTTCAGCCGAGAAAGCTTTTCACTTTCCATTTTCATGGCAGCGATCCAGCTTCACGAATTCCTTCAAGCCTCAGCTGCTGAACATGCAGGTCAGCGATAGGTTCAACATCAAGTCCCAGCTTGAGCATCTTCAGGCGAAGTATGTAGGGATGGGATACGCTGGCTTGAATCGATTTTAGTGGGCGGTGAACACTCAGTGGGGTAGCTTGGCTTCCTACGTTGGCCATTACCCGATTCTGGCGTATTCCGCTATAGCCGAAATGAGTACACTAGCAAAGAACAGCTTTCCGTCTTCAGCCTAAAAAAAATTGGAGGAATTAGCCCGATGCCACCAAACTAAAAAAAAAGAGGAGACAAATCTTGGCTATGGGGCGGGCTCTTTCACATTTTTTTTTTTACAGGAACACTGCCCTCAAGTTCATGGAGAACGTCTTGGCTGAATGCTCAGTTGAACAATTTCAAGGTGGAACGTGACGAAACTGTGTCCAAAGCTTATTTTCCATTACAGCATCTATACCCTCGTACCTCCTACAGCTTCTCGATCCATTCATCCATGCACATGGTGGAGGTAAAGTCAACCCGTCTTCATCTCTGAACGTGTACATTGAGCATCTACTAAAAGGTACCAGCGAGTGAGCGTATCAAATGGTTTTACCATGCACAATGTGGGACCATATGCCGTTGTCGAGAACCATCGGTTCGAAGTCAGGACGAGGTAATGCCTTCTTTTCCCACCAGTCACGGGATCATTTGTACGACGGCGGCGACCATATATACATTCCTCGGCAGACTCCTTGCAAGATCCCTCGCCACAGCTTCAAGAATGAAATGATACTTTATGAACGAGCCAGAGTGGTCCCTGACCAACTCCAATAAAACCTCTTCATTCACGAAGAACGGGAGAAAAGATCTTCCCTTGCCAACCCTGCAGAGTCCACCATTCCGAAACCGTGCCTTGGTGAAACATTACGGGTTGTTCCCCTGTTTGAAACTGTGAAGGACCTTAAAGCAGCTAGGAGGTAATTGCTGGATATTCTGATTTTGGTAAAGACGCTGGGCACTTCACAGCTACATAGGGACTCTACAAAGCATAGGAGGATGTTGTAGTCGCATGCAATGGATATGGCATTGAGTCCCATGGACGTAGGGAGTATTGGTCGGGGTGGTTACCCATACATCTAACTATTCAATTCCAGCCGCCAGGCTCTGTCATGAGCACACTTCACCCAACTGAGCCAAAGAAGGTGAAGCAGCCCATCTCACAAGGATGCCAGATCACGAGCTTCCTCAACCCCATCTTTAACTCGGGCAACGTCAAGAAAGCGAAGACGTGCTATATTGGTGTGGTCGAGGACGTGAGCTTCGAGCGCAAGTCCAAGTCTGCATGTTCCTCCGCGTCTTCCTTCTCGAGGTCCTGCGTGAGCCAAACCTCGAGCGTGAGACCAGCTCGTCTACTCGAGGCGCACGGCCAGCTCGGAGGTGGCGTAACGAGCAAGTTCTGTTGAACAGGTCCCCGAAGGCGACAGTTGGTGCCGTGGAGGTTTCGTTCGCGCTCATTGTTGACACCTAAATTTTAATTATTTCTTTTTATTTTTATTGCACAAAAATTTTTAGTTCTCCCAAAAAATAATTCCCCATGCATTGCACATTTAATTCTCGTTAGTCATAATTTTGCATCATTTGCATTTTTGTTATTGGACCAGTGAGCTTGCATTAAAAAAAAAAAAATTTTAAATCGGAAACCAGCGCTTCTCTGACACAGAGAGTCATTCAAGTTCAGGTCAAAAGAAAATTAAGGACAAGGGTGAAGCCATTTGGGATTAAAATACGGAATGTCAAATGTTTGAGATGTGGGAACTTTGGTCACCAAAGTGGTGGTCGTGAATGTCCACTGAAGGATGCCATAATGCCAAATGAAGAGAGTCGACTAAGAAGAGATGATCCGTTGACTACCATCCTGGTCCACACAGATCCAACCAAGCCTCTGAAATGGGAACTGAAACGGAAACCTGGTATGAGTCCCCCACGTGGAAGTTTTAATCTTGAGGATGCAAACCAGCAAATAGTCGCTGAGGACATATTCGACGAGTATGGAGGTTTTCTTGGCACCAATAATATTTCGAATCTGTTGTCCAAATGTCCAAGGAGGGTCCAAGTCAGCTGCTACCCAACATTCCAGGTTAGCTGCTGTCCACAACGCCAAGAAGTAGCTGCTGCCCAACATTCCAAGTTAGTCGCTGTCCAATCCAAAAGGGAAGGTTGCTGAGTTGAAGGACTGGATGTTTCCAGTTCTTCGGATCCAGAGTTGTCTTCACCTACCATATGAAAGTTATCTCTAATTCTAGTCAAGAGGGTGTTGGGTTGTGGTTGGCCGATTCCTTTTCTTGACAGTAGGAGAAGAGGGCCATCTTGGGTATTTCTAGATCTGCCTATTTGAAGAAGGGGGTATCTTCTATTTGCAGGTCTCTGAGCGCCAGGTGGCCGTGCCGACTCAAATCCATTTGAAGCCAGGCTTGATTGCAAGAAAGTATTTATCAAGTCAACGTTGGCGAATTGTCCACAAACTTTTCTGCGAAGCCAAGTTGCTAAGAGGGATTATTCGATTATCGTGGGCATTCAGAATTGGCCGGAGGATAGAGAGTTACGTGACTTCCTCACGTACTTTGGCTTGCCGCCCTAGGTTCAAGGCCAGCAACATCAACGTCCACGAGGCTACGACAGCGGTCGTCCCGTACCCTGCAAAGTAGAAGTTCTTGTAGTTGTCCACGATGAAACGGTCCATGACCTCTTCCCGTCCCAGCTCACTGCTGTTCTTAGCCCCTTCGATTATCGTCTCAAGTAGCAAGAAATATACACCGAGGCTCATTAAGAAGCTTACGGGGGCTGAAGGTTAATATTACTGCTGGGCTGCTACATTTAGCTCGCACAGACGTTGTGTAGAGAATGAATCGGTGTTCTTATTTGGTGAGAGAGCTTTACGAAAACTGGGATTTGGGAGAGGATAAAAAATGCAACAACCCTTTTATGAGCTACCATGTTCTGAAGAAGTTGCTTGTGGTGACCATCACGCATGCATTATAGCATGTGGTGGGGAGATATTCTTCGTAAGTTTGAGGAAACTCGCGAGCGTGTTGGAGCAGAAATTAATTTTCCTAATCTAAGCTCGTATATGCCTCTACATGAACGGTGGTCCTAGCTGGGAATTCTAGAACACTGATGCATCTTTTGCTACGCAATGGTCTCTCGCTACTCTTCGTTGTCGACATATACACCAAGAATCTGTCGGCAACAAGCAACTGTCTATCACAAGAAGGGCAGGCAATGGTCAAAGTTGCCAGCTTCCCCCCATCTATCGTTCGTCTGCAATTCAATACCAGAAAGTCTTCTAATGGAGGGCACTCAAAATCGCAAAGGCTAAGGAGAAAAGAAAAGTTGAAGACATCATGATGAAAAAGAAAAAGAGGCATGATGAGTAGAGGTGGGGGACAGCAAGTGAGATGATCCGACGTGGTTCCAAGTGCGCGCCGCCGTTCGATCCTCGACCTCCGTTCTGCGTTTGCTGGGCATCATCGATGGATTTACGTTTAAAAAAAAAAAAAGAAGAAGATAACTTGGCAAGATGAGGAAGCCCAGCATAGGACCAGGGCTGCTCATTGCAAATTCTGATCCGAGCTTGCAGTTTTCAAACTTTGACTCTTTGTTGCACGCACATGGATCATGCTCTCTCAACCAATGAGTCGTCGCGTTGCACTCAGCCACACTACCACGAGTGAAATGGATGGGTCCTCCTTGGGAAGAGGGCTCCAGCTCCAACGAACTCAAAGGCACCCAACAAAAGCACGGCCGGAAGGGGATCCTGAGGGAGACCCGGAGGGTTTTCAAGTTCGGGGGCCTCGAGGATGAGATCGCAATCCGATTGATCTCCACCAACGATGAAGACATGGACTGTTCTGGAGAGCCTTGGCAAAAATCCGTCCTCACAGTGGACTCATTCATCCGGAAAAAGCGCAGCGTTGAATTGGTTCCTCGAGAGCGATTCGCTATCGATCGCGAAGGAAGCTCAGACCATCGCCGACGACGTGCTATCGTCACCACTAGCCCCCGACGAACACATACTGAACTTCGTTGGATCACATCAGAGTTATGGATCGGCAATCTTCGAGGGACGGTGTCTCGGGGTCAAACCGCTCAACTCCAAACTAGTCCCGGGAGCTCCACACAGATCTTGGATCATGAACTGCTGATTCAGGCCATCAAGAAAGCTGGCTCTATCAATAGATTTAATCCTTCGGAATTTGATCTGGACCTAGACAAGGTTCAAATATCTGGCATGGACCGCAACTTCTACTCGAGTAGAGCCGGCAATGCGTCTTGTGGGGGCTAAAGAAAAGGACGGCCCCAAGATCGAAATCGTGAACACCGACGGGAAGAACGACGCGGTTGCCATCGCAAAGGCCGCAACTGGCAAGCACAAGGTAGAGAAGGACATCGCCGAGCGAACCAAGAAGGAATTTGACAAGAAGCACGGACCCGCTTGGCATTGCATCGTCGGTTGCAAATTCGGGAGTTTCTCGAATTGCAGTCCCGATCGGCACTTGCGGGAGAGGCGGAGAAGAAGGCAATGAGCGGCGGAGGTAAATCGGAAACAACGCAGCTCGGCCTCTAGCTTCGTCAACCTCAACCAAAGTGGCGGTGCGAACCCGTACGTCCACGTCGCTCCGGCAAACGGCTCCGTGCCGTCTAACAGGAGTCCGATGAACAAGATATGCGACGCGCTGAACAGGTGTGGGAGAGATGCGAAGATGCTGTGCGAAAACCAGAGTCACCCACGAACAATGTCTGGCATCACCGTGAGTTTTCTATGCATTTTTCTTTTCGGTAAAAATGCCAATATAATCAGTTAGAAACGTTTTGGAATTATTCGTGGAGCCGCATCTGATTGAAGATTGCTTGTTTGCATACATTTCTTCTCTGTTTCTGCAATCTATTTGAATGCTAATGAAGTAATTATTCGGTCCATACAGTTTGGCTCTTGATTGACGTCAATTGTTCAGCATGCTAACGAAGATACATGCTTTTATATTCTATGCATATAATTTGCCAATCAGCAATTGAGTGGATCTAGTCCCATGATGATTTATCTAGAAGAGACTCAACTTTAATTTCGTGGTGCTATCTTCAGTACGTTTTCTTTCGGCAATCCATGTCAATTTGATCTATAACAAATTGCCGAATCCGTGACATAGTACCTTCTTGGAGCACATGGCTTGTTTCCCATCATATTCTAATGCTATCAGGAGCCCTTGGATTCTTTGCGTGACTGAACATTGGACTAGATAGTTTATCATCTTTTACCTTATATCTTTTCTGTGTGAAGAAGAAAAATTAGCTTTTGTCCTTCTTGGCTAATCCGTCTCCGAGCTTGGCTTGAATAATTGATTTGTTGTATCTTTATTTAAAAATAAAAATAATAAAATAATTAAAATAATTAGAATAAAAAATAAAAAATCTAAAAAATCTAAAAAAATTAATTAATAAAAAAATAAAAAAAAAATATAATACCAGAAAAATTAGGAAAATTCCAAAAAATTGTCTCAAAAATTCAGAAACATTCAGAAAAATCTCAAAAATTAGGAAATGGACCATTTCGACTGGCCAATCCTGTTTTTGGATGTTTTTCCTTTTTGATATTTTCAAAATGACGATTTTGCCCCTTACGGGTAAATTGTCTCGAAAAATTCCAAAAAAAAAATTCTCAGAAATTGTGGAAAATAAGGAATGACCACATTCAACTGGTTTAACCTGTTTCCACTCCCGACACCTGAAAATGACCAAAACACCCCTCTTGGGCATTTGGCCCTAAATTCGTTCCAAACCATCCTGAAACTCTTAGAACACCTTCTTGGACCTCAGGTTAGAATACTTCAATCACCAAGCCAAATGTCTTCATGAAGTTGGTACCGAAAGGGCGTTAATAGAAACATTAACGTAACCAAGTCCCTGAACTCCGAATCTCTGGTTCGCAGAAATAAATTAGTTCTCCCGCTAATTTATTTAGGTTTCTAATCGACCTACCAAGAACGATTAGTGGCGACTCCAAATCTTAAAATCATTTAAATCAAAAACCCAAAGTCGCGATTTGGTAGGGCTTGGGAGAGCTCGAGCTAGGTTAGTTAATTTAATTAATTAATCTGGTAATCCATTAACCTAAAAATGAAGCTCAATTTTCGGGTCGCGACACTCATCAACGGCTGAATCCTGTTTGCCCCCATAAACCAGGTAAGCTTTTCGTTTCCCTCTAGCTTGAGACTGGTAGCTCGTCATTTATCATTATTTGTACTCGTGCAAGCTTCTTTCATGTTATTCTTCTTGTGGTGGCCGTCTTAGTGTGGTCGGCTTGGTTTGTGTCCAGCATTGGAGAAACCTTATGTTCTCACGGTAGAAAAGAAGTCAGGGAAGAGAACCAAAGCAAATAAAATAATAATAATAATAAAATAATAATAAAATACACATATATATATATATAAGAAAGGAAAACAGAAAATAAATAATAAATAGGAAATGTGGATGGTAAAAGGGTCAAATTAGGAGTGCGCGTTGGGCCCTTCTAGATAAATAGATTGGGAAGATATGGGCTGTTCTCAAGGGTTAGGCCCGGTGAAAGAAAAATAAATAAATAAATAAATAAAATTTAAAAATTAATAATAATAAAAGGAAACTCCAAGAAATCCTGAAAAATTCAGAAAAATCTCAAAAATTAGGAAACTGGTCATTTCGACTGACCAATCCTATTTTTGGTAAATTTCCATCCCGATCTTTCCAAAATGACGATTTTGCCCCTTATGGGTAAATTGTCTCGAAAAATTCTGAAAAATTCAGAATAATCTCAAAAATTAGGAAACGGGTCATTTCGACTGACCAATCCTATTTTTGATAAATTTCCATCCCGATCTTTTCAAAATGACGATTTTGCCCCTTATGGGTAAATTGTCTCGAAAAATTTTGAAAAATTCAAAAAAATCTTGAAAATTAGGAAACGGGTCATTTCGACTGACCAATCCTATTTTCAGTGAATTTTCATCCCGATCTTTCCAAAATGACGATTTTACCCCTTATGGGTAAATTGTCTCGAAAAATTCGAAAAAATCCAGAATAATCTCAGAAATTAGGAAACGGGTCATTTCGACTGACCAATCCTATTTTTGATAAATTCCATTCATGATCTTTGCCAAATGATGATTTTTCCCCTTATGGGCAAATTGTTTTGAAAATTTTTGAAAAATCCCCGAAAATTACAGAAAATGGAAAATGGTCAATTTTGACTGGCCAGATTCATATTTGTGACTTTGATTCCCATTTCTTCATGAAATGACAGTTTTACCCTTCATGGGTAAACTGTCTCCAGAAAATTGGAAAGATATTTCAGAAAAATTCTTTAAAATATTGAGAAATAAGGAATGACCACATTCAACTGGTTTGACCAATTTTCACTTTCGAAGCTTGGAAAAATAACCATTTTACCCCTTCGGGTTAGTCTGATCCAAACCTTGCCTTCTCAAATGAGTTTTCATGAAATTGGTACCGAAAGGGCGTTAGAGTAATCTAATGTAACCAAGTCCCCGAACTCAGAATCTCTGGTTCGCAGAAATAAATTAGTTCTCTCGCTAATTTATTTAGGTTTCTAATCGACCTACCAAGAACGATTAGTGGCGACTCCAAATCTTTAAAATCATTTAAACAAAAACCAAAGTTACGATTCGGTAGGGCTTGGGAGGGTCCGCATTAGGTTAATTAATCTAATTAACCTGATAATCCGTTCACTCGATAAAATCATTTTTCGGGTCACAACAAACTCCAATATCTACTGTCTAGATAAAGTTTTAATTTTTGCCTAATTTGGATTTCGTTACGCAAGTATTTTAATGTTTTTAATCCGAAGGACTTGAAATTTTCACAATATATAGATCTTGGTACTTAGATGAGAACAAAATGGCATTTTTTTTTTCAAATCGAACTTATTCCTAAACAAATAATTTCTAAGACATTAGCACCGTTGGCTCCAAATTTCCCGTAAGTTGGTGCTTTTACACGTGCCGTTGCCCAAATTAGGCAATGAGGATATATATATATATATATATATATATATATATATAACTTTAGTATCTTTTTTCTTAAAGACAAAGAAAGCCTATCCTAGATAAACCTCTCGGGTGTACAAAATACCTCGTTAAGTTTATAAATCAAGTAGCATGCAAGCTAAAATTCGAGAGACTAACCCAAATTTGTACTTGATAGTGTGAGGAATTTAACTTATATTTGCGTGCTAATATTCATGCTGGAGTCCATCCCTTAACAAGATGCGCTTTCTTGTTCGTTTAAATTTTTAATTAATATTTATTTATATAATTTTTTTGCTAAACTTCGAACACAATCTAAATTGTAGAAGTTACAAAACAATTGGAAGGAAGAATACTGTTAAATCACTATTGGATCGAATCCTTTCTCCTATGGTCTTTAATTCAAAGCTCTCATGATCAAAATCATATACCTTCATTTGCGAAAAAAAGGAAAGAAAGAATCGATGAAGTGCAAAATATTTTTTCTTAATAAGTTGCAAAAAAAAAAAGTTCTATTTGCAATTACAGAGAGTCTTACAAACAGTTTGTATAATTTGTGTTGAGAACTTTAAAGGCGATGTATTGGCAGTGAATCATGTTACTTTTTTGTGAAAAAAAGAAGAAGAAGAAAAAATAGTTAATTATAGTACCTTTTTTTTTTAGGTTTCTGCAACAAGTTATGATAATTCTTATATATCAGTAGGGTGTTTAAGAGTTTTTGAGCACCCGAATAATCTTCATTAATGTCACGGTTATCATGTTACACAAATATCGATAATTGTTGGACATACATGGGTTTGATTACCCTAAGAGGGGTTATCCCATAAAATAACCTCAAAAGGCTGGCTCGGCAGATCCATAAGTAAAAAAATCATTTTATTTGGGGCTTCTAGTAGTTCCTTATTTGATGATATAGTTTAAGAGGGGAATAGCTCTTGGTTACTCTTTCGAGTAAGGACGAATTTGTGCCTAATTCCAATTGAAAGCATGAGCTCCTTTGTCCATTTGCTTCTTGACATTTCATGTGCATAATCATATGTACACTTGATGGGTCATGAAAACCTAAAGCGATACTTGTTGATGGAGATTGCATAAACCCGCACATATTTAGTTGGGAAATTACTCAATTAGTTCTAAATCTTTTGTGTTCAAGAAAAGGCTTGACTTACTCTGGTTATATTTCTATATTTAGAATAGCAAAAAAAAACAATTGTCTTAAATTTTTAATTTCGTCAATTCAATCTTAAACTTTGCGCGAAATTTCAATGGAGTCATTCCGATCAATTTTCACTGAAAATCATTGACTTTGTGTCGCGACCCTAAATATTTTTCTTTTGGTGGAAAAATTTACAGGTTAACGGATTATCAGGTTGATTAAATTAATTAACCTAATACGGACCCTCCCAAGTCCTACCGAATTGCAACTTTGGTTTTTGTTCAAATGATTTTAGAGTTTGGAGTCGCCACTAATCATTTTTGGTAGGTCGATTAGAAACCTAAGTAAATTAGTGCGAGAACTAAATTACTTCTATGAACTAGAGATTCTGGGTTCAGGGACTTGGTTACACTAGTTAATTAAAACTAATGCCCTTTCGGTACCTTAATTTTATGATTATCCTAATTTGGTAACTCACGCTTGGTTTATTCCTAATGTTCTAGTGAGGTGACATCTTTTTTGTATTTTCACCTTTTAGATGGAATGCATATGAATGAAAATTTTTGGTATTTTCAAATCATTAAAATTCCCTGAAGTCGCAAGAGGGCGTGAACTAACGATTTTTACGCCTTGTTGCGACCTCCAGTAGGTGGCTCGCCCTACTCATTCCGGGGTTTAATGGTACAGAAATTAAATTGTAGAAAATTAAATTGCAATAAATAAAGGACCTCCAACGGGGGACTCGGCCTTGATTCGGCCTACTCATCGTAGGATTTGATGGTACTGAAATTAAATTGTATTAAATAAAGGACCTCCAACAGGGGGCTCGACCTTGATTCGGCCTACCCATCGTGGGGTTTAATGGTACTAAAATTAAATTGCAAGAAATTAAATTGCATTAAATAAAGGACCTCCAACGGGGGACTAGGCCTTGATTCGGCCTACCCATCATGGGGTTTAATGGTACTAAAATTAAATTGTAAGAAATTAAATTGCATTAAATAAAGGACCTCCAACGGGGGACTCGGCCTTGATTCAGCCTATCTATTGTGGGGTTTAATGGTACTAAAATTAAATTGTAAGAAATTAAATTACATTAAATAAAGGACTTCCAACGGGGGACTCGGCCTTGGTTCGGCCTACCCATCGTGGGGTTTAATAGTACTAAAATTAAATTGTAAGAAATTAAATTACATTAAATAAAGGACCTCCAACGGGGGACTCGACCTCGATTCGGCCTACCCATCGTGGGGTTTAATGGTACTGAAATTAAATTGCAAGAAATTAAATTGCATTAAATAAAGGACCTCCAACGAGGGACTCGACCTCGATTCGGCCTATCCATCGTGGGGTTTGATGATACTGAAATTAAATTACAAGAAATTAAATTGCAGAAAATAAAGGACCACCAGTGGGCGGGTTGGCCTTCCCATTCTGGGGTTTGATGGTGCAAGAATTAAATTGCAAAAAATTATAGCACGAATGCAATATGTGGATATGGAGACATATGAGTACGACATGACATAATCGAGATTTAAATCAATCCATTTGGGTAACGAAATTCTTGAAGATTTTAATGACTAGGGTCGTTACATGATTTGACGGATTTGATGGCCGAATTCAAACCTCGTATCACCTTGTGGATTAAGATTGCGGCTCGAACGACGGAGATGAACTCTTGATTTATATTGATCGATGAAGGAATTGGTGATGATAACCCATTAGTTTTAAACTCTCATCATCTTCAAAATTCTCTCTCTCTTTTTGGTATTTTCTTTCTCTCAAATTTTTCTTCAATCTCCCAAAACTCTCTCAAATATCTAAAATTTTCTCTCCAAAAATGCCCCCTCCAAACTCTCTTCTTCTTCCTTTTATAGGCAACTCATTTATCTCTCATTCTAATTTCTCCACTAATTCTATCTCCCATTCTAATTTCTCCACTAACTCTTCTTCATCTTCATCTTCCTTTCTTCATCTCTATCTTACATTCTAATTTCTCCACTAACTCTTCTTCATTGTCATCTTCCCTTTTCCATATCTATCTCCCATTCTACTAACTCTTCTTCATCTCCATCTTCCCTTCTCTATTCTCATCTTATTTTCTCTATTTATTCTTCTCCATCTTCTCTTTTCCATCTCCTCCTCTCCATCTCCTCTTCTCCATCTTCCCTTCTTCATCTCCTCTTCTCCATCTCCTCTTCTCCATCTTCCCTTCTCTATTCTAATTTCTTCACTAACTCTTCTTTTTGTTATTTGCAAAATAATTCCTCAAGTGTTAGGTATTTGCACTCTAATCCCTGAGATTTTAAGTATTTGCAATTCAGTCCCTGAAGAAATATTTCTTTAAGTCCAAATCTCCTCACAATTTTCGAGACACCTCCCCTATGCTTAATCGAAATTCACTTCATGTCAAATTTAAGCTCATTTCCTGCCGCTGAAGATAATGTAAAATTTAATTAAAGCCCTTTTACAAAATTGAGTCATTCTTGGTATAATTGGGCCAAGATGAAAATTTGAAATATTAGAGAATAATGTCACAACTCCTACAAGTGAAAAATGAAAATAAATTGACTCAAATTGAATTTTTTTTTGCTCGATTCGAGATTATGCTCGTGAAGAAATACACAACCCTGAATTGGATTTTTTTAAATTTGCGATGGCCAATATTGACTATTTTTATGTATTTTTGTGGCATCAAATGCTATTATTTATTAAATATTTTCCTAATTTCTAAAAAATATATAAAAAAAATACAAAAATATATGAAAAATTATTTTTTGTTCAAAAATGGTTGCCTAAGTTTGGCCAAGGCCCCCAAAGTTGATTTTGCAATTTTCTCATTTTTTCTTGATTTGTTTATGAATTTTCGAAAATAAAACTATCGAAAAATACTGAAAATATGAAAAATCATTTTTTGATCAAAATTGGTTCCCTAGGCTTGGCCAAGGTCCCCAAAGTTGATTTTTCAATTTTATGAATTTTTATGGATTTTTTTATTAATTTTCCAAAATAAAAATGCCGAAAAATATGAAAAATCATTTTTTGGTCAAAATCGGTTCCCCGGGCTTGGCCAAGGTCCCCAAAGTTGATTTTTTTATTTTATAAAATTTAAAAGAGAAAAGATGATTAAAAATCAAGTGTCAACAGCTGCCCCTCTTTGAAAGGAAGCTCGGTAGAGGTTCATTTTAAAGACAAGATGACACCTGAATCCTAATCGATTCAACACAATGCAATAAAAAGGAGTCGTGACATTTGATCTCTAATAGCCCTCTTTGCAAGTTCCAATCCAAATCTGGCTTGAAGAAACTCCTATGAAGTGAGGGAGAGATAGAGAGACCTGCGACTTGCCTGCTCGTTGTATGGCTATTGCCTGACATGAATGCTCTACTGAAAGTGGAATGAGAACCTAAGGATTCGTTAACTTGAATCTGTATGGTAGGTCAACCCATGGTAGATTCTTAACGAAAGGATTCTACTGATTAAAATTGGATTAAAATTTGACCCGTATGGTGGGTCACCCCATGGTAGATTCCTAATGAAAGGATTCTTTTGATTAAAATTGGATTAAGATCTGACCCGTATGGTAGGTCACTCCATGGTAGATTCCTAATGAAAGGATTCTACTGATTAAAATTAGATTAAGATTTGACCCGTATAGTGGGTCACCCGATGGAAATGCCTGTAAGAAAGACTTTGTGCCTATAGAAAGGACTTGATGCCTGTAGAAAGGACTTTTGTGCGCCTATAGAAAGGACTTTGGGTGCATGTAGAAAGGACTTGGTGCTTGTAAGAAAGACTTTTGTGTGCTTGTAGAAAGGACTTTGGGTGCTTGTAGAAAGGACTTTGGGTGCCTGTAGAAAGGACTTGGGTGCTTGTAAGAAGGACTTTTGTGTGCCTGTAGAAAGGACTTTGGGTGCCTATAGAAAGGACTTGGGTGCCTGTAAGAAGAACTTTTGTGTGCCTGTTGAAAGGACTTGGTGTGTTTCGAAGGGTGCTATTCTGGGATCTAGGAATACCAGGAATCCCGTAGAAGCTCAAACCCAATTTAACTTACCTTGAAGGCTGCCATTCTGGGATCTGGGAAGACCAAGAATCCTACAGAAGCTCAAACCCAATTTAACTTACCATGAAGGGTGCCATTCTGGAATCTGGGAAGACCAGGAATCCTGCAGAAGCTCAAACCCGATTTATCTTACCTTGAAAGGTGCCATTCTGGGATCTAGGAAGACTAGGAATCCTACAAAAGCTCAAACCCCATCTAACTTACCTTAAAGGGTGCCATTGTGGGATCTGGGAAGACCAGGAATCCTGCAGAAGCTCAAACCCGATTTATCTTACCTTGAAGGGTGCCATTCTGGGATCTAGGAAGACCAGAAATCCTGCAGAAGCTCAAACCCAATTAATCTTACCTCAAAAAGTGCCACTCTGGGATCTGGGAAGACCAGGAATCCTGTAGAAACTCAAACCCGATTTATCTTATCTTGAAGGGTGTCATTCTGGGATCTGGGAAAACCAGGAATCCTGCAGAAGCTCAAACCTGATTTATCTTACCATGAAGGGTGCCATTCTGGGATCTTGGAAGACTAAGAATCCTGCAGAAGCTCAAACCCACATTATCTTACCTTAAAGGGTGCCATTCTAGGATTTGGGAAGACCTAGAATCCTGCAGAAGCTCAAACCCAATTTATCTTACCTTGAAGGGTGCCATTCTAGGATCTGGGAAGATCAGGAATCCTGCAGAAGCTCAAACCCCATCTAACTTACCTCAGAGGGTGCCATTCTGGGATCTGGGAAGACCAAGAATCCTGCAGAAGCTCAAACCCAATTTATCTTACCATGAAGGGTTCAAGTTGAAGATATACCTACATGAGGATTTGGAAGAAACGCCTGGTGGTTTCTCGACGACTAGGTTTGTTCATTCAATAATCACTGAACGAATTTCGAGACCTTAAAAGGTAACTCGAACATCGGGAATGTGTTACATGTCAAGCAGTATCAAAGGTAACATGTGCAAGCATTTTCATCAGTGAGTTTATCGGTTCATGCAAAACTGTTCAAGTAAGTTTGCAATAATTGAAGGCAGTCTGTGTAATAATTCACGACGCAATCAATCAAAATGTGTATCATGCATAACTATTCTGTCAAGTTTGCATTACCAATTCTGTTCAAGGAGGTTATCATGGTATGAACATCTCGAATATGATTTGAATAGGGGATTTCAGTCCAAAAGGGCTTTCTCTCACTCTGGAGAAAGGCTATTTATCCTGATTGCAGGATTGAAAAGAAATTACTCAATCTCACCATCAACGCATTCAACAAGGGTCTGAGTAATCTCGCAATTGGTACGATCACGCCGATCTAGAGGTCTTGGTTAGGACCATAATATAGGCTGGGTCAAGGGCTTACCAAAGAGGACTCTTTTGAGTCAAGGCCATTGATAAAAGGTATACATCGTCTGCTCCGGGTTTATAAGTCAAGAACCCTGCAAAAATGAGAGAGAAATAGTCTTGCTCGTATCTTTTCGAGCAATGCTTAAAATCATTCAACTCTATGTTAATTCAAGCGCCTTAATCAGAAAAGACTTTCACGGGCTCTAACGTAGGTTAGGATTAGGGATCAATGAAGTAAAAAGACTTATTTTGGCCTAGAAGATATATGGGGTGGATTTGACGTTGGTGATCATTGCATCTTTGTCACCAGTTTCGACCTTCTTAAACTAGACTTCAAAAGACACCACCGTTGTATGAGGAAAGTGTCAACTTCTGCTGATACCGTCGTTGCTCCCGGACGGTGTAGACTTCAACTGTATATTTTGCAATTTGATTCCTTCAAAGAATTTTCTTTCGCAATCAGATCCCATTGGGAATTGACTGAATGAGATAGTATGTTTTCACTGAATTTTCAAAAGCATTCAAAAATGAATATTGATTTGAATGGGCATTGGCCTTGCTTTTGACTGGCACTTTGCTTTTTCATGCCCAGGGACCGGCTTTCCTTCTTTTGGTCCTGCTTTTGCCTTTTTGTCTTTTCTATTCCGTTTAGAAAAAAAGATTTCTAAAAGTTGCACCATATACACATGCATGTCAAAGATTTAACGCGCTTGAAGAGCTGACTCGGGAACTCTATGTAGACTCACTTTTTTTGGGTTCTTCTATTTTGAGGTGGTGCCATCTTCATCTTGGAATTAGCAATGATCACCAACGGGGTTTTAAGAAATGAATGTGTAGGCTCAATTGGGTGATGCAAAGGATAACAATGTATTGGATAGAGAAATGAATGCTTTTCATCTTCTTAAGGTACTTGAATTACCGTATAAGGTTGAAAGCAAAGAAACACTCGAAAATTGATGTTAGTCCGAGTAAGAAAATTTCTAACCATTTACCTCGTGCTATTGCTGAGACTACCTTCATTTGGCCCCGATGTGGGGTGGTTCTTGACAGGGGTTATGAAATGAAACCGCCGCTCAAATGGGTTATTAACGATTACATGTAGTATTTAGGATAGAGAAATGAATGCCTCTTTCCTTTCGGCTATCGTATCTTTCACGAGAAAACCCATTGTCTTGGGGAATGCGGAATATGTTTAGCACTCGACTCACTGTGGATTAAAATGTAGGACGTGTGTGGGAATGGTTTGCCTTTCATCATCCTGTCATTCCTCATTCTACACATCCGATGCATCATGCGTGATTTATGTTCCAAGCCAGAATTGGTAAAATAAACATGCAGAAGAGTCATGTATAAATCATGGAACGTGCAAACACAATGCGGATGTGGCAATTTTTTAAACATCATGCATGTTTAAGAAATGTGCAAGTATATCAAGAATGGGAGAATTTGAATTGCCCTTGGGCATGTGGGCAGATCGAGCAAATAGGGAGCCTATTCCTTAAGTTGAGGAGTGGCCTGTCTCTGACTTTGTCCCTGCACAATGATATGGATGGGTGAAGTGAAGCACTTGAGCCTTGTGGACAACCATCACGGCCGTCGATCGAATACCCCAATTTGCCCCCATTTTCATTAGAATAGATCTTTTTAGGAGATCGTAATTTTTCCTTTTGGAGTTGTCTCCTTCAACATGTTAAATGTTAGTGTAAATATTTCCAGTAAAAAGGAAAATAGACATGTTAGTCAGTATTGGAAGAGATAAATTGAAAACGATACTAATTTACCCTTCGTTTTGAATGCCTAGCACGAGTCTTTTACCAGTTTTGCTGGATTGAGTTTTCCTCGACTTTTGTTGGACGCTTCACCATTAAGCCAAGATCGTGGTAAAATACTGACTTCGGTATTGTTCGTTGAGTATTCCTGTTTCTTACTGCAAAAAAAAAAAACAGGCAAAAGATTGTATTATTTATTCATAACATTTGCAATATTCCCTAACTTTGGGGATCGAACCCGGACCGCCTCGAACCATCATCATTCCCTATGCCATCAGGTCAATTGGACCGTGGGCATCCATAGGGCTTTCCTTTCAAGGGTTAATCTTCAGGATAGCGCGGCCAAAAAGATGGCAAATAAAACCTAACCATTTAGGGAATTTCTTTTTCTTCGAAGAATCCCATCTTAATCAGTAAACGGTCAAAATGACGAAATCTCATTTAAGGGCAAACTTTTGAATTGCAAAAAGCAATGTATGCGAAATGCATTGAAGGGGCAAGCGCTAACATCTCCATTCTGTTCCATTTGCATCGAATACTTAAGTTTAACAACAATGGAGGGTCAGTTAGAAATTTGTTCAAAAATTTGTCCTTAATGAGATTTCGTACTCTAGACCAATTATTTATGTAAGATGGGATTCTTTGGAAAAAGAAATCGCCTAAACAGTTAGATCTAATTTTGCTATCGCTGGATCTTAAATTAATGCATTGCCTATTTGTGGACATGTTTGCATATGCAAAGAAGTACCTCGATTTTTAACTTTTTTTTTTGGGATTTGAGGATCATTAATTTAAAAAAACTTTTTTGATTCGATAAATGAACGTAGCATAAGAATAAGATAACAAAAAATTCTGAACCTATTGTATGGCGGTCAATTTAGTCATAAACTTCAAGAGATCGTTCGTCCTGATATCATGTTCAGGAGAGAGGCAGGAGTTCATTGTCATTCTTTCGTCTTTGTCACAGATGTACTAATTTGTATACAAAGGAGGAAAGAATAGATCGGTAATAACAACGCAATCAAAAGGGAGAATCAATGGCTTCCTCCTCTAACGTTTCCTTGGAGCCCTTCATCAAGCCAGGGCTCAATCTGAACATGAACACGCAATACTCCCTCTCGCTCAAACTCCGATCCCCGTCCAGATCGGCTTCCCTCAGCATCGACCTCACGTCCTCGTCGCTCATGCCGCTCAGCCCCAGCTTGCCTGCGTTCCTCCTCAAGCTATCTAAGAGTGATCACCCCTTGCTCCTCATCCATCAAGAGGCAGAACCCTTTGCTTAGCTACTCCATGAACCCCCGCGCCCCCAGCCTTGCCACCATCACCGGGAAGAAGTCCTCGAACCCCACAGCCCCATCTCTCGTCGCCATTTGCCCCATCATCTGATACCGCGAAATCGACAGCTACGCAGAATACATGCACTACGCACCTTGTGTGATTTGTCTTTTGGACTGGAAATGCTTGCTATAAATAGGGACGTGGATTGCGCGCGTGGCCATGGGAAAGGGTCTTAGCGAGAGGAAACTGAGGGAAGAAGGAAGGAACGCAGGGACGAATGAAGTTGAAGTAGTCAGGCATCAGATTACAACAAAGGTATAGATAAAGGCACAGAGATCATGTGAAAAGATGGTTGCCGTCGTCAGATGCTCATAAAGGGTTTCTTCCCTCTTGATGAGGGAGAGTCCAAGCTTCTTCGTCGAAGTTACATGGGAAGATGCGTTTCAGATTTGTCCATGGCAAACGAAAAAGCTTCTTTCTCTTCTTTTATGGCTGGTTGGGCCTGTGGGCAATTCGCGATATCGCCATTTAGGTAATAACAGGGGGAGGGAGAGAGAGAGAGAGATAGAGAGGGGGGGATGGTCAATGTCTTAATGACGCAACTTTGCTTAGGTCGTAGCCCGTCTATTCACACAAATGGCTTGGAAGGATTAGCGGATGTCGGTTTTGGTGCCGTGTAAGTTTGAGCAAAAAGTTCGATAACCACGAAATAATTCAAATTAGTACATTTGCGACAAAAATTAGGTTCGATGAACCCCCAGTTTTTTGCATTTAATAGAACTCTCCCAGGAGGTTCAACTCCATCTCAGTCTAAATGCATGCTTCAACTCCTCCTCATAGTCAACTTTCTATTTTCTCTCTTCCCTCTCTGGTTAGTTCAATAGGTAGAATAACATGACTCGCTTTGCTAACAGATTAATAATACGCGGGTCTTCTTGTCTACCCATAATAGCGACATAAGAGCAGTGCCAAGAGAGGGGCAAAAGTCAGGAAATGGATAATCAACATTTGGGGAGCAGCTGTAATTACGGAAAATTGC
This sequence comes from Psidium guajava, assembly GCA_016432845.1. Lineage (NCBI taxonomy): Eukaryota > Viridiplantae > Streptophyta > Magnoliopsida > Myrtales > Myrtaceae > Psidium > Psidium guajava. The sequence goes on from CM028225.1 coordinate 18,354,899, forward strand.
TAGGTATGAAGGCACCTGATTCGATTTAAGAAAAAAGGGTAATTCAAGGCCGGAAACATCAACATTAGATGCACCGGGCGGTATAGGAGACTTTTCAGGTGGAGTAAAACAAGCATTGCCCGTTCTCTCAAACTCCGAGGTCGACCTAAGAAATTGGATTTCAAATTCGACAAGTTACTCCCCAAAAGGTTGTAGATTGAGAAGTGACTTATCACGACGCTCGATTTGAAACATTATACTGATACATGGTTTAGTATCGTTCCGAAGGGATACCTTATTATGACATTACCGCATTTGCTAGGCTCGCAGACTCCGTATGTCTAGCTCCTCATTGATGGAACCTAGTCTTTGATAGAAATAATCGTCAAAATGCTAATAAAAAATAAAAAATCTTGGAACTTATGGAGCTTTCGACACCCATTTCAGGAATATTAGAGGAAACAAGAGAAAAACAAGAACAGTCAGAAACAGGAGAGCTTTTGTGGCATATAATGGAGACAAAATGGGCTTCAGGGAGATTCAGTGGCTCGAACTGAATATCACGTTAAATAAATGTCTCATTGAATATTTTTTCACTTAACATGCCAACTGACTAGGTCAGCTGAGCGTACATGACCCAAAACAGCAAATGCCATGGCCTCAAAGCCACGACTATTTCACTGAGATTGGCCTTCAACCCTTGATCTCTTTGAAGGTCGAGTGCTATGATAATTTGAGTTCATGACTAGCGATGATTTGAAAAGTAAAGTCTTCTCTTGCCATTTTTGGCTCCTATTAAGTGGAAGACAAAACAGAGAAGAGGTCTACTAATCTATCACATTCTTGATATAGATTCCATGAATTACAGGACATTAGAGAAGGGCTGGCACGTAGACCTCGATAGCAATCAAGTAGCCGTCGCCACAGTTACAGCCCATAAGGACTCCGAACACATCAAATCTGGATTTTTTCTCTCATTTCAATCAAAATTATATTATAAGATTTTTTTTTTGTATATTGAACAAATGCAGCCACCTTCCTTGTATTTTCAGAAAACAAGCAATCATGATGCTCAACTTTTTCCTAGCCATTGGATCTCTAACAACATGTTTATTTGATCACAATAGTTCTTTTGTTGAATATGCTTAAGAAATGCTGTCAGGGACTGCTATGTCAGTGCTACCTGAACAAATTAATGGTATCATAATGTTTTTACTATGTCGATTGGGTTTAAATATTATTGAAAAGGGGGAAAAAACTCAAGAGCTAATGGAGAGAGACATAGCGCTAGTCGCAAACCCCAAAAGAGGGACGGGTTGCATAATCCTTGGTGGGACTGACCCGGCCAAGGTTGCACGACCCTAGCAACGCATCGCCTAGCCCATGCCACACAGCAGTCGTCACCACACAGAGTGCAACTGGTGGGGGCTCACAACCCTTTGTGAGTGTGCATATTTGCTATTTCAATTACGGTTTATGTTTTCTCTATATGTACTTTCTCAAAAGCAGTCAGCGATGGCAATGCCTCCAAAGTGGTAACGACCACATAAGCCACTAGTTCACTTTTTCACCCTTTTTGAGTTGTTGTCATTTTGTCTTTTTTCTTTTATAATGTTAATACTGGTTATTATTTTTCAAAATTTTCTAAAAGCCACATCGATTGACAAAATCTACATTTAATGGCATAATAATTGGCTCAGCATTTTCATTACATTTGTAAGGATCAATTCGAACCAACTGACTATGAAAAAGGTTTCAAGACCTATGCCTTTTTCCCTCTTAAAAAAAAAAAGAACAAACTCATTCCTCTTAAGGTTGTCAATCATCAATATATATATATATATATATATATCATGACGATCCCTCTTCCTTCCTCAAAATCGAAACAATCATACCTGTATCAAACGCCTCACGATAAAAGAAAGCAACTTGATATAAGACCGTAACTTTAATAGACTTTATCTTGATGTGCCCCTTCTTCTATAAGTTCACTGCTCAAACAAGGTTAAGTCAGATGCACACCCAAATGACCTTGATAGTTTTATCAAATTGTCTAAGGCTTCATATAATTCATCACTATCGGCATGCCTCTCATCTAGGAAATAGAACTCAACTATATCACCATTCATCTCGATCAAGCTACATCTAGGAAGTTTTCTACGCCCGGTATCTTTCGCTGCAGCTTTCAGTCTGGCCACATCCTTCCACTTCATGTCCCACTATATATTTGAAAGCATAACATAATTGGCTAGATTTCCAAGTTTAAGTTCACTTTACCGATGGAGGGCTATTTTGGCGAAGTGAACATTTTTGTGTAGCCGACAAGCTCCGAGCAAAGTAACCTAAATTACAGCATCCACTTTTATGGGCATCATATCCACAAATTCAACAGCCTAGACCAAAAGACCAGCGCGAGCAAGCAAATCAACCATACAGCCATAATGCTCCACTTGAGGGACTAGAGAGTAATGATTAATCATGGACTGAAAGTATGAGTAACCATCAGCAAACATTCCCATATGTGTGCAGGCACATAGCACGCCTATCAACATGATTCCATCTGGTTTTACTCTAGCACGTTTCATCTGCTAGAACAAACTTATGTCATCAACCCCATAGCCATGGATTGCCAAAGCATTTATTATGGCATTCCAAGAAATCAAGTCCTTTGTACACGTGTTAATGAACACATTAAGGGCATTCTTTATAGACCCACATTTTGCATACATGTCGATCAAAGCATCGACAACATATGTATTCCCACCGTATCCATGGCTCTCGGTATAAACATGCACCCACTTACCCAAATCAAGAGCTCCAAATCTAGCAAATGTAGACAAAACAGTCACAAGAGTGGCGTTAGTTCGGATCACAGTGCGTTCAATCAACACTCTCTTGAAAGTGGCCAAGACTTGCAAGAAATTGCCACTGCGGGCATATCCTCCAATCAAGCCATTCAATGGAAAAATATTCTGTTCAGGCATCTCATCAAACATCACTTCACAGGCATCGAGATCCCCGTTATTATAATAAACATTTAACATAGTGTTCCAGGACATGACATCCCGGTTGGGCATGGCATCAAAGAGCTTCCATGCAGCCACCATGTCCCCAGTTTCAATACAACCGGAGATCATGGTGTTCCATAACACTATGTCACATTCAGGAGCCAAGTCACAGTCCATGCAACGACATTCCTCTCAAGAATCTCACTAAAGGCCTTATAAGAAGGAACAGGTTCTCCCCCACTAGAGTACATTTCAATCAAGGTGGTGCCTACAAAAGGATTTATCTTTAAAACTAGACTTAATCACAAAACAATGCACTTCCTGGCCTTCAGTCAAAGCACTGATCTTGCCACAAGATTTGAGCACAATAGGGAAAGTGAAGCAATTTGGCATCATGCCCATGCTTCTCATTCGATTGAACAAAAGAACGACCTCCCTATTTAACTCATCTTGGGGACACCCCCTGAACATGGCGTTCCAGAGAGAAACATTTGGGTCAAGAATTCGGTCGAGCACGTTATTGGCATATCCCATTTCCTTGAGCTGACCACAAGCTGTGATGATTTTTGGAGCAACATAATGGCTCCGTTCCAGGCTATGAAAGACTACATGGGCATGGATTTGATGGAGTTGCTTGTTGGTCCTACATGACTGTAATAGGGCGATGAATTGTTCTTCCAACATACGGCGAGGGAGCTTTCGAGCAAAATTAGGAACAAGCTTCGCTATTTTTGGTGCAATGGCCCGTCTCTGGTCGATGAGAAACGAGTCTTGTTAGAGCTTCCTACGAGAATAGATTCAGAATTCCAGAAATAGCAGCTTTTAATCGATGCGGCAGTATTCAATTCATCGCTGAAATCACCTTCTTCTAGCTGTCCTCGTAAATTCCCTACCTTTTAATGCAACAAGTCAATTTGCTTCCTCCACTGGATGATCCAAAGTAGGAAAATCATTCGTCGGCCTGCGTTTTGCCATCAGGAAGAAACTGATTCCGAATCGAAGCCCAAGGCAGAAGGAAAAGGATGACTGCTTTTGTAGCATTGCGAGCGGGACTCCATTCCAAGCGAATTGCTTGCTCTCTCAATTCGAAATAAAAGTTTTTTTAGGTTCCCTTTCATGACAAAGGGCTTGTTTCCGAAAAATATTTTTTAAGAGGCCATTTTCAAAATGAAGCTCTTTTCTTTCATTCAGCCCAAAACTAAACATGAATTAGAAAATATTTTTTCGTTGTTTAGTTCGGAAAATCATGATTTGTTTTTCATCTGTCCACTCCTTTTAAATATTTTATTTTTTGTTTACTTTTAACTTTCCTTATTTTAGAAAATTTTAAATTTTTATTGTTTAAATTTTCAAAATTTCTCTTTTTTTTCCTTTTTCCTTCTTCTTCAGCCAGTTGCAGGCCATAGCCTAGGCCAAGCCTCACTCGCTTGTGGTGGGGCCTTGCCATAGGCCAACGAGGCTCAAGAGGCGAGGCTTCCCTCGCTTGCAGTCGGACCTCGCCACCCTTGCTCACCTGGGACCGGCCAAAGAAGAAGGAAAAAAATAAAATAAGAGAAAAAAAATAAAAATTTCAATTTTTTTGAAAAAATTAAGAAATAAAAAAGAAACATAAAAGGAAAATAACAAAGTAAGGGAAGAAGAAGAAGAAGGAGGAGAAGGAGAACGAGAAGGAGGAGGAGGAGGAGGAGAAGAAGGAGGAGGAGGAGTAGGAGGAGAAGGAGAAGGAGAAGAAAGAAAGAAAGAAAAAAAGGTGAAGGAGTTGAGTGAAGAAAGATGATGGAAAATGTTTAATGTTTTTCTCTTCTTAAAAGAGCAAACCATTTTCCCTGCTTTCGAAAATACTTTTTTCATGAGATTAAAATGCTTTCCTTAGCTCCTTTATTTTTCATAAACGAACTTTGAAAAATCCGAAAAATATTTTTTAGGAAGTTGTTTTCCATGAAAAGAATGGAACGTAAGAAGTGTGAGATTTTTTTCTTTACAATTTTTTTTTGTCTCTAAATGAAAATATCATTCATTAAAATCATTTTTCAAAGAAAATAATTAATTTTAATTTATCTGGTGATTAAGAGAAACTGATTTCATTTTTGCAAGAAGGGAAACATGTTTCCAATCTAAACTTGTTGTTTTCAGTTCATGAATGTTGACACCTGATTTTCAATCACTTTTTATTTTCGAAAATTAATAGAAAATCAATAAAATTTCATAAAATTGAAAAAACCAACATTGGGGCCCTTGATCAAGCCTAGAAAACCAATTTTGACCAAAAAATGATTTTTCATATTTTTAGTATTTTTCAGCATTTTTTATTTTCAAAAATTCATAAAAAAAAATCAAGAAAAAATGAGAAAATTACAAAATCAACCTTGGAAGCCTTGGCCAAGCCTAGGCAACCATTTTTGAATAAAAAATAATTTTCCATATTTTTGTATTTTTTAATATTTTTTTTAGAAATTAGGAAAATATTTAATAAATAATAGCATTTGAGGCCATAAAAATATGAAAAAAGAGTCAGTATTTTTATTTTAATTTTCTCTTCATTTTGGCCAAAGAAAACTTGCAAAAATTGATCTGGAATCGGGAATTACTTCGATAATCCCATTTTCAGATTAATTAAAAAAAAATTTGTAGAAAATTCATGTTAGCTATGTAATTTTCAGTTTTTGCATTTCTGGAGTCGTGACGTTGTCCTTTATTAGTCCAAATTTTTCAGTGACTTGATGGTGTAACTTTGTTGTTGCGTTTGATTTTCCGAAGTCAATTTATCATTTGAACCATTTCTCTATGATGCACTGTCACGTCCATACGACTTGTCGGTCGAACATGCAAGGTCGATTTTGTCAAGAGGTTGCAGCCCAAGCGATCCGAATTCCGATGAAAATACTCGGCATTGGACTTCAGTGAGTACGTGCTGGAGAATTGGCGGCCCAGAGGAAGCATACGAATCGATTTGTCGGTCATAAGGAACACGATTGTCTAAAAAACGGACGTTGCGACTCATGAAGAAAGCCAACATGAGAATTGGAAAAATAAGGCCCTAATGCTTCGATCTAGACAACCTCCCAAACCACTCTGTCTTTTGACTTTAAACTGATCTTCGGATGATTCTTAAGGACTCATGGGTGTATTCATTAAGCCGATGGATTCAGTTCCATGTGCTCAAACATTAGTTCAAGAAGAAAGCGATAAGAGTACGTTCGGGCTCCGAATGCTGCTAAATTGGACAAGATTTTCACAAAGCCCTTTATTGGAGCTATGGATGGGCACATTGATTCGGTGTCGTGTATGGCCAAGAATCCAAATTACTTAAAGGGATATTTTCTGGCTCTATGGATGGAGATATCCGCCTTTGGGACGCTGCTTCAAGGAGAACAGTATGTCAATTTCCCGGTCATTAAGGTCCTGTGAGAGGTCTGGCAATATTTACAGATGGTCAAAGTCTTGTATCTTATGGGATTGACAGCACGGTTCAACTGTCGAATGTTCCTGTAGCTACTCTTGGGGAGTTAAATGGCACACATGAGAACTCGGCGCAGCCACTGGCAGTTTATGTCTGGAAAAATGCATTCTGAGTAGTTGATCACCAATGGGATGGTGAACTTTTGCTACAGCGGGCGCTCCAGTAGATATTTAGAATCAGAACAGGTCTCAGCCAATAAGCAGTTTTGAATGGGGGACGGACACGGTCATTTCTTTAAAATTCAATCCAAGAGAACCTAATGTATTAGCAAAATCGGGAGGCGACCGCCGCATAACCCTGTATGACTGACGCATATCATTGCAGATACCGTCAATGCCTCTCTATGCCGTGGGGGACGCCAATTGGAGTTGTCGGCCACGAAAGGAGTGGAGGCCAACATCAAAGTAAAAGTGGATGAGACGGCTGAATAAAAAAAAAAAGAAAAAGGCTGGACGACAGGGGAGAGAGGGAGCTGGTTTTGGGTTAAAAAAAATGATTCTAAAGGATAAAAGAGGGAAGAAATCATAAAAAGGTGGGGAGAGGGCCCCTGGAGGACACTTTCGGTGGATAGCAGCTAGGAGGCACCTTCACGAACAATGGGGGATCACCATCATCCGCTACGTCCTCCCCAGCGAGGATGAGATCATCGAGCCACTAATTCCGTCGATGGTCGAGAATCTGGAGCACCACCACCCGCTCGTCCTCCGCAATGCAAATCCTTACGATCACGTCCTCATATAAGCTCTCTGAAGGGCGCAGAACATGCTGGATCAGGCGTCAGATATCACCAAGAAGATGCTCTCCACGAGCAAGACCATTCTAGATTAATTATTGGGGGAAGTTCGTTGATCTCAGGGTTGATGAACCCTTTAATGAAGGCTTTGAGAAAGAGATTGTGAAAATCATGGTCCCCTCCAATGAGTGAACCCGACGGAACTGTGAGGAGAAGGTGCAAGTTGGATGCTAGAGAGGAAGTCTCGATGGAGAACCCCACTGGTTCATGTGCCACACCGTTGTCGTCCACCGGTACACCGCCATGCTCAGCCATGGTCCACCACTCGTGTGCTGTCCAGTAGCCACGCTCTACCAACCCCTGCAGCTTGAGTAGCCATATGTGACGCCGTGTCCCTGCTGTAGCTTCTGACTAGCTCATCCAGCTTGTGTTCAAAATTTTCGTGGGAGCTAAAAGTTGAAGAAGTTAGAAAGGTATCTGAGACGGCAAGGTCCAAATGGGACCCCTTACATGTTTTGTTTCAAGACCTGAGAGACCAAATTAGAATGAGAAAGTAAGCTTAATCTCAACCCATTACTCCTTCCTCCAACGACGTCGCGCCTCGTTTGCTCCCTTTCGCTCATCACTCTATCAAAAATACGGGAAGCTTGGTTTTGCATGATTTGGGTCAACACCTGTATCGAACATAATGGACTCAGACATGTTGAGGGGAGTATTTTCACGGATCGACGAGTTCGAAAAGCCACAATCTAAAGGCATTGCAAATCTCTTAGCATCGGGGCGCATCACAACTTAGGTGATGTAGTATGCCGCTGGGGGAAGAGCTCTTTGATCGCCGTCGCGCGGCTGTTTGATCATCGGACGAGAGCGAGATTACCCATGAGAAGATGACGGGAAATCTACAATCCGCTCGCGAACGTGCCTTGGAGAGTTCACGTGCTATGCCCAAGTTAACTCGAGCGAAGGGAAAAGAGCCAGCAGAACTCTCTTTTGGCTATTTCAGATCTCCGACGAATACAATGCAGAAATTCACTCCCAAGGTGGACTGGTCCTACGAGGAGACCAAGAAGAAGACCCTCAAGATAGTCTCCGAGAATGAAGACGTACAAGCGTTTGCTATGGACAACGAGAACGAGCAACTTTCAGTGGCTGAGATCACCAACGGCGCATTCGAGGAAGAAGTTTTGCATGAGGGCTTGCATGACGTGCTGCGACCGGTGTAGGTGGGTGCCGCCGTGGAAATTATGGAAACCGAGAGTGATGTAGTAGGTGCTACACCAACATGACCACTCCCGAGAGCCGTATCAAGTGCTCGTGAAAGCAACCGTGAATGTCATGGCTTGCTTTGCATTTCCAACGCAGCCCCGACGTCGTTATATGGAATTCCTCCACTAGGAAACGTAAGTTCTTGCCTTCATCATTCGTCGGGGATGGAGGTGCAAGTTGGAGGCTGAATACCTTAAAAGAGCGATGTAGCAGGCAGCTAGGGATGGACGTATTATTGAGGGGGATGGCTGCAACAGGAGCGCAGCTGAAGCTCCAAAAGTGAACGATGCTTCTAAGATTTTGGTTCGAGCGAATTCGAGAGGTGCGGAAGGATTGCTACCAGGAATAATAGCTGCTGAATCAAATTTTTATTTGCATGGACTGCGAGCAGTACTAGATCAAGAACATCGAGCTAGACATAGTCGCGTCGCAGGTGTGGCTTGCCGCGGTCTCGTTGTTTTATCTTTCGCATAATCTTCCCAAGTATGGGATAAGGAAGTTCCTATTCGTGGATCGCTATAGTGGCCAAATGTCCAGGTTCCGAAGCGAGTACATCAAGCAGATTAAGGGATTCGATGGGTGAATGAAGGCTACTGGATTGACTGTTGGGTTCTCTACGGTTGTTCATATCATGGTCACTTCCCTGTTTCGTTTTGAGGATTCTACGTGAAGTGTACAATCTCCCTATCAGCCAGCATTCGTTTCGTTTGATCGGCAATCTACAAGTCATTTACTTTGATGATTACGGGAAGCTCTTGGAAAGAGAGGCTGATGTTTTGGTTTCCATTGAAGAGCACACTCGTCTCCAGTACTATCTTTCCACGATAAGCCATAGGTTCAAAAATTTTCCTCCTTCTAGAATTCTTGGTGGACACGGCATGAGGGAAGAGGGAGATAACTTTGACCAGAGGAGCAATGATGAAGGACAAAGGGTAATTGTTAGTGGAGGTCCAAAAGAAAGCACTTTCGGTGGAAAGGTCATGGGGTTTTTTTTTTTTTTTTAGAGCAAGAGGTAGGATGGATGAGCTCCACCGAGAAAGGAGGGGGGGTCTTCCTCGGGCGTAAAGGGGAGGAGTTGAATAAAAAAAATCGAGGAGATTTCAAGCGACTTGAAGAACTTTCCTGTAAAATCTGAGGCTCAAGACTTTCAAGCGACTCTAGTATGTGGACCCATCTCAGAGACTCTAGAAAAAAACATGCTGTGGAGCGTCTGGATAACGATCAAGCCGATCAAGTGGCTGCGATGCTGCTGGAAATTGACCCGAAAGAAGTGTTGGAAATATGGTGTGTTTTGATGGGTGAATGAGAAATTATTTCTCAAAGAGCATCATTGAGTTGGAAGTGGGAAACACTAGTCCCACATTGGAAAGAAAGAAGGCTTTCAAGTGCTTTATATATGGTTACACTCCTTTGGAGTGGTAACATAACAACAAAATGCTATGCCTCGCGCGCAGGCGCAAGGGGGTTGCAAATCTCGGGCCTCAACGAAGGTTCGACGAGGGGCGCGTACGCACGACCTGCATACACGAATGCGGACCAGAAAAATGGGTCTCGCGACTAGCCCAATTTTGCATCATGACTCAACTTTCTTTTTTCCAAATTTTACGGATTTTGTAACGGCAAATGTTAATGGATGATTTTGTAACGATGCTTTAATGCGAGCTCAGAAGCAGAGTATGTTTCGGATGAGCTCAGAAGCAACGTTCAGATTCAGAAGCAGCTCGCGCAGGTTCAGAAGCAGCTCGAGCGGGGTTCAGATCCAGCGTTCAGAAGCAGCTCGCACAGTACGAATTTTGTAACGGCAAATGTTAATGGATGATTTTGTAACGATGCTTTAATGCGAGCTCAGAAGCAGAGTATGTTTCGGATGAGCTCAAAAGCAACGTTCAGATTCAGAAGCAGCTCGCGCAGGTTCAGAAGCAGCTCGAGCGGGGTTCAGATCCAGCGTTCAGAAGCAGCTCGCGCAGGTTCATAACCAGCGTTCAGAAGCAGCTCGCGCAGGTTCATAACTAGCGTTCAGAAGCAGCTCGAGTGGGGTTCAGATCTAGCGTTCAGAAGCAGCTCGCGCGGGGTTCAGAACCAGCTCGCGACGCTCAGAAGCTGACCATTTGTAACGTTTTGGAATGTCATTACATTACGGTCGTTACAAATGGCAGAGTTAATCATCCATTATGTCAGAAACGGCAGAATTAATCAACCGTTACACCGTAACAATTACAAACGGCAGATTTAATTGTCGGTTATGCTACAACAGTTACAAACGGCAGATTTAATCAGCCGTTATAAACTGTTACGCCATATTATTCCGGAATAATCCCTCCACTCATCTTATAAATAACTGGTTTTCTCATTCTTGAAAAAGCACGCATTCAGATTCTGACTCAGTGCAAAAGGGTTTTGTTCTCCTCTGTTTTGCTTTGTTTTCTGCTTATTCCCTGCATTGGTTTTTCGATAGTGTTCAAACACCAGTTTCTTCAAGTTCGCCGAAAGCTCTGAGATTCTGTGCTCACCTCCTAGCTGTTAATCGTTGTATCCTGGGAGACAGACGTTCACGAAACCTCAAGCACAGAGTTGAGGGAACGAATCTGTTTTAAGGAAACTGTGTTGAACACAGGCCTCGGTTTATATCAAGTGTCGATCTCACGATTTCAATTTCGTGTTGAAAAATCTGTTCCATTGCTTATACCGTTCTACGAATTCTTTTACAAGTGAATCTGAATCGTTCTGGAGTTGATTCTGAACTAATTACCAACATTCTTAAAACAGATTCGTCTGCTTCTGAACTCTATTTAATAGTTCCGAAGCAGAAACATTTATTATTGACTCTCCTTCTGAACTCTTTCTGATAGTTCAGAAGCAGGAAATTTGCTGTCAATTCTTTTTTTTGAACTCTTTCTGATAGTTCACAAGCAGAAAGTTTTGCTGTTGATTCTTCTTCTGAACTCCTTCTGATAGTTCAGAAGCAGCATCTTTAGCTGACGAAACAGATTCTCCTTGTTTTCAAATGGCTACTGGGAAAGATGTTGTTCAACTTGGTTCTGAAAACCTTGGCCAATCTTCTGCTCCTGTTCCTGCTCCTATTTCTGTTCACCAAGGCGAAAGGCCTGAAAAGTTCAACGGATCGAACTTTAAAAGGTGGCAACAGAAGATGTTGTTTTATTTAACAACGTTGAATCTTGCGAGATTCTTGACTGAGGAAGCTCCTCAGATATCCGATGGTGAAACGGATAAACAAGCCTTCAATGCTCTTGAGGCTTGGAAGCATTCTGACTTCCTCTGTAGGAACTATGTCATGAATGGCTTGCACGACTCTCTGTATAATGTCTATTGTACAATCAATACGGCAAAAGAGTTGTGGGAATCTTTGGACCGGAAATATAAAACAGAGGATGCCGGAGCAAAGAAATTTGTTGTCGGTCGATTCCTTGATTATAAGATGGTGGATTCCAAGACTGTGATCAGTCAAGTGCAAGAAATCCAAGTGATTTTGCACGAGATTCAATCTGAAGGGATGAATCTGAGTGAAACCTTCCAGGTGGCTGCCATTATTGAGAAGCTACCTCCTGGGTGGAAGGATTTCAAGAATTACCTTAAGCACAAGCGAAAGGAAATGAACCTGGAGGAGTTGATTGTCAGACTTCGCATCGAAGAAGACAACAGAAGCTCTGAACGCAAGAGGTTCAATCCCACCGCAGCTAAGGCAAACGTTGTGGAGCACAAGCAAGCCCACAAGAACAAGAAGGCCATCAAGCCGAAGCTGGGACCGAAAGGAGGAGTCTCCAAAACCAAGTTCCAAGGGAAATGCTTCAACTGTGGCAAGATGGGCCATAGATCCGTGGAATGCAGATTTCCGAAGAAGAAGAAGCATGAGACGAACATGGTGAATGATGTCACTCATGACTTCTCAGACATAAATCTCTCTGCGATGGTGTCTGAGGTGAACCTGGTCGGGTCCAATCCAAAGGAACGGTGGATTGACACTGGTGCCGCGAGGCACGTATGCTCCAACAAGGACCTGTTCACAACTTTCGAACCAATTGATGGAGAGAAAGTCTTCATGGGAAACTCGGCCACGTTTGCCGTTGAAGGCCAAGGGAAGGTGCTTCTGAAGATGATCTCTGGGAAGGAGCTGACTCTGAACAATGTTCTGTATGTGCCAGAAATCCGAAAGAACCTGGTCTCCGGGTCACTATTGAACAAGCACGGATTTCGTATGGTGTTCGAGTCAGACAAAGTTACTTTGTCAAAATCTGGAATGTATGTGGGAAGGGGATATGTATCTAATTTTAAGCTTAATGTGTTGACAATTATCAATAAAGATAATAAGTCCTCCGTTTATTTGCTTGAGTCTTCCAACTTATGGCATGGCAGACTTGGACACGTTAATTATGATACATTGCGTAGATTAATTAACTTGGAGCACATTCCCTCATTCCAAATTGATTGTAAACACAAATGTGAAATTTGTGTTGAGGCAAAGTTAACGAGATCATCGTTTCAAACAGTTGAAAGAAACACCGAACCCCTTGAGCTAATTCATAGTGATGTTTGTGATTTGAAATTCATACAAACAAGAGGTGGTAATAAATATTTTATTACCTTTATCGATGATAGCACTAAATACTGCTATGTGTATTTGCTTAAAAGCAAAAGTGAGGCCTTAGAGAAATTTGTTCTCTATAAGAATGAAGTTGAGAATCAACTCAACAAGAAAATCAAAAGATTGAGAAGCGATAGAGGTGGTGAGTACGAAGAACCGATTGGTGAATTTTGTGCACAACACGGAATTATACATGAAGTAACTGCACCCTATTCGCCTCAATCAAATAGTGTGGCTGAACGTAAAAATCACACATTGAAAGAAATGATGAACGCAATGTTACTAAGTTCAGGTTTACCCCAAAATATGTGGGGTGAAGCTATTTTGTCAAGCAATTACCTTTTAAATAAGGTACCTCGGAAAAAGGAGGATAAAACCCCTTATGAGTTATGAAAATGTAGGAGACCATCCTATAAATACTTACGAGTGTGGAGGTGTCTTGCAAAAGTAGCTGTTCCAACACCAAAGAAAACAAAGATAGGTCCTAAAACGGTGGACTGTATCTTTATAGGCTATGCACATAACAGTAATGCATATCGTTTTCTTGTACATGAATCGAAGATTCCAGATATACACAAGAATACGATCATGGAATCTAGGAATGCATCATTCTTCGAAGGTGTATTTCCTTGCAAATCCAATGATGGATCAAGTTCGTCCAAGCGAACGATTGACACTATGAATGAAGAAAGTCATGATTCTGATCATGACAGAGTTCAGAAGCAGAGCGAGTCTGCTTCTGATCATAACAGTATTCAGAAGCAGAGCGAGTCTGCTTCTGACCTACTCCAAAGAAGAGTTCAGAAGCATAGCGATCCTGCTTCTGACTCAGACGTAGCAAAAGAGCAAGAGTGGAGAAATCATTTGGAGATGATTTTCTAACTTATTTGTTAGAAAAGGAACCACTAAATTATTCAGAAGCAGTAAATTCTTCTGAGGGACTTCTATGGAAAGAAGCAATTAAAAGCGAAGTTGATTCTATATTGCAGAATCATACTTGGGAGTTAGTGGATCCTCCTCATGGATACAAACCTTTAGGATCAAGATGGATCTTTAAAAGGAAAATGAAAGTAGATGGTTCTGTTGATAAATATAAAGCTAGACTTGTAATCAAAGGATACAAGCAACAAGAAGGCTTAGATTACTTTGATACTTATTCTCCTGTGACGAGAATAAATTCCATTAGGATGATACTTGCAATTGCAGCATTGCGAAATCTAGAAGTACATCAAATGGATGTAAAAACAGCTTTCCTAAATGGTGATTTAGATGAAGAAATCTACATGGAACAACCTGAGGGTTTTATAGTTCCAAGACAAGAAAGGAAAGTCTGTAAATTGGTTAAATCATTGTATGGCTTAAAACAAGCGCCAAAACAGTGGCATGAAAAGTTTGATAATGCAATGATTACCAATGGATTTAAGATCAATGAATGTGATAAATGTGTCTACATTAAAGAAATGGAAAATGGCTATGTCATTTTGTGTCTTTATGTAGATGACATACTCATTGTCGGTAGTGATGATGAAATGATCAAATCCACTAAGAATATATTGAATTCGAGATTTGACATGAAAGATATGGGACTTGCTGATGTGATTTTAGGAATTAAAATCACAAGAACGTCAGAAGGTCTTATCTTAAACCAGTCACACTATGTGGACAAAATTCTTGGAAAGTTCAATGTGGATGATTCTGGTATTGCGAGAACACCACTTGACAATAGTCTTCATCTATCCAAGAATAGAGGAGAGAGTATTTCTCAAGTAGAATACTCTAGAGTTATTGGAAGTCTGATGTACTTAATGAGTTGTACTAGACCAGACATTGCGTACTTAGTTAGTAAATTGAGTAGATATACGAGCAATCCGAGTGCTGACCATTGGAAAGCAATTGTGAGAGTACTTAGGTACCTACGATATACTCGGAATCATGGTCTGCACTATACCAGATACCCAGCTGTTCTAGAAGGATACAGTGATGCAAACTGGATATCTGATATGAAAGACTCAA
This sequence comes from Psidium guajava, assembly GCA_016432845.1. Classification (NCBI taxonomy): domain Eukaryota; kingdom Viridiplantae; phylum Streptophyta; class Magnoliopsida; order Myrtales; family Myrtaceae; genus Psidium; species Psidium guajava. The sequence goes on from CM028225.1 coordinate 18,369,958, forward strand.
AGTCTACTAGTGGATATGTATTTACACTAGCGGGTGCAGCCGTATCATGGAAATCCTATAAACAAACGGTTATAGCCAGATCCACAATGGAATCTGAATTCATTGATTTGGGTAAATGTGGAGAAGAGACTGAATGGCTACGCCACTTACTAGAGGATATTCCAAAATGGCAAAAACCTGTGCTACCAATTTGCATATATTGTGATAGTCAATCTGCAATTGGAAGAGCACAGAGTAACATGTACAATGGTAAGTCTAGACATATACGTCGTAGACATAATACCATTAGACAACTACTCTCAACTGGAATTATCTCTATTGACTACGTGATGTCAAAGGATAATATTGCGGATCCGCTAACCAAAGGGTTAAATAGAGAGTTAGTTGAGAAATCGACAAGAGGAATGGGACTGAAGCCCATGAAAGAATAAGTTGATATAAAGGAAACCCAACCTAGTTGACTGGAGATCCCAAGATCTAGGTTCAAAGGGACAACCTAATTATATTGACTTAGTGATGTCACTGTGGGGGTTTATCCCTAAAACCATTCCTCAGAAATAACAGTGATATTGTAAGGAAAAGGATAGCGATTTTGCTTTAATGATTCTTAAGTGGAGTAATCAAATTACTCAAAATTAAGTAATCACCTATGTGAGAGAGAAGTGGGGCCGCTTCAAAGGAGAATTGTTTGGGGCTAAATTCTTTAGAAACTCTCGCAGAACCAGGTTGGTGTTCATAGCCAAAACGAACACAATCATGAGAACTGAAGAAACGTTTTGATGATTCCTGTGTGGAGTATATGGTTCGTTTACATAAGAAAGCAGGACAGTTCAAGGACATCATGTCTACTGGACAGCTAGTAAAGTAAATATACTTTCACAAGGGAATGTTCAAAGGGTAACACCTACCTATCCTATGCAGGTTTTATTTGTCGAATACTATCATCGAGTCAAACTAAAACAATTTTCATTCATGTTTGGGATTGTTGGAAATATGGTGTGTTTTGATGGATGAATGAGAAATTGTTTCTCAAAGAGCATCCTTGAGTTGGAAGTGGGAAACACTAGTCCCACATTGGAAAGAAAGAAGGCTTTCAAGTGCTTTATATATGGTTACACTCCTTTGGAGTGGTAACATAACAACAAAGTGCTATGCCTCGCGCGCAGGCGCAGGGGGGTGCAAATCTCGGGCCTCAACGAAGGTTCGACGAGGGGCGTGTACGCACGACCTGCATACACGAATGCGGATCAGAAAAATGGGTCTCGCGACTAGTCCAATTTTGCATCATGGCTCAACTTTCTTTTTTCCAAATGTTACGGATTTTGTAACGGCAAATGTTAATGGATGATTTTGTAACGATGCTTTAATGCGAGCTCAGAAGCAGAGTATGTTTCGGATGAGCTCAGAAGCAACGTTCAGATTCAGAAGCAACGTTCAGATTCAGAAGCAGCTCGCGCAGGATCAGAACCAGCGCTCAGAAGCAGCTCGAGCGGGGTTCAGATCCAGCGTTCAGAAGCAGCTCGGGCAGGTTCAGAAGTAGCTCGAGCGGGGTTCAGATCCAGCGTTCAGAAGCAGCTCGCGCAGGTTCATAACCAGCGTTCAGAAGCAGCTCGCGCAGGTTCATAACCAGCGTTCAGAAGCAGCTCGAGCGGGGTTCAGATCCAGCGTTCAGAAGCAGCTCGCGCGGGGTTCAGAACCAGCTCGCGACGCTCAGAAGCTGACCATTTGTAACGTTTTGGAATGTCATTACATTACGGTCGTTACAAATGGCAGAGTTAATCATCCATTATGCCAGAAACGGTAGAATTAATCAACCGTTACACCGTAACAATTACAAACGGCAGATTTAATTGTCGGTTATGCTACAACAGTTACAAACGGCAGATTTAATCAGCCGTTATAAACTGTTACGCCATATTATTCCGGAATAATCCCTCCACTCATCTTATAAATAACTGGTTTTCTCGTTCTTGAAAAAGCGCGCATTCAGATTCTGACTCAGTGCAAAAGGGTTTTATTCTCCTCTGTTTTGCTTTGTTTTCTGCTTATTCCCTGCATTGATTTTTCGATAGTGTTCAAACACCAGTTTCTTCAAGTTCGCCGAAAGCTCTGAGGTTTTGTGCTCACCTTCTAGCTGTTAACCGTTGTATTCTGGGAGACAGACGTTCACGAAACCTCAAGCACAGAGTTGAGGGAACGAATCTGTTTTAAGGAAACTGTGTTGAACACAGGCCTCGGTTTATATCAAGTGTCGATCTCACGATTTCAATTTCGTGTTGAAAAATCTGTTCCATTGCTTATACCGTTCTACGAATTCTTTTACAAGTGAATCTGAATCGTTTTGGAGTTGATTCTGAACTAATTACCAACAAGAAGTACTCTATCTGATGGTGTAATATGTGGTTCAACCCAAGTAACCCCAAATTTTTTTATTTCCTCTAGGCCCAAGCTCAGCCTCAATCCTTCTTATTGAGATGAAGAAGTGAAGAATAGAAGAAGAAGAAGGAGAGTCGGCCGAGAGGGAGAAAGAGAGAGAGAGAGAGAGAGAAAGAGAGAAGAAGAAGAGAAAAGCTCGGCGCCTTCACGATCCAAACACCGCAACAAGCCAAATCCACGTTACTTTACTACGCTCGGTAAAAATCGAAGCTTTAATTTGTTTAAATTAGAGAAATTTTTGGATTTAGGGCAAATTTCGGATTTTGATGGATTCTGAGTTTCTGCGTCCGATTTCTCCATCGTTTGGCTACATCTTTGCTTGAGAATGAAACTTTAGGATGTTGTGAAGCCGTAGGATTCGACGGATCGTAAATTGATGCTACGGTTTGCCCGGAATGAGATTTTGAAATCTGGTGCGCGTACTGTACCGCGCGAACAGTGAACTTCGAGGGCTGATTTCTTTGGTTTTTGCTTGTCATTCGGGTTTGGTCATGTTGAGACTTTTGTAGTACGTCGAATAAGCTTCGTTTGGACTATAAGATTGCGTAAAACAGAGCTCGGTGGAGGAAGTTACGGCCTTAACAAGTTTGGTATGCAAGCTGTCCTAGTAGGCAAAAATGATTTTTTTTGCTACGAACGAGCTTGCGTTGGCGCGTAACCGTCGTTCTACTGTTAAATAGGTGTAAAATAGTTGATTCATTAGTTAGAATGATATTTTACTCATTTTTTATTCATTTTCCGTACTTTTGAATAGAAGTTCGGACGCGTCGGCCTGAGTAAGCGTTGTACTTCGCCTTTTGTCTTTCTTTGGTGAGTGATACTATTTCTTCTATGAATTTGTAAAACTCATGCGTTGAAAAATGAAGACGTTTTATGAGTTAAGGAGGTTTTCCTTGAAAATGAATTGTTATTCTTAGCATTATTTGTGCATAACGTTGGATCGAGCATTTACTACCAATTTGATGATTAATATGGTTTGCTGATGATTTTCTTATGTGAAGTTAAAATGCTGTTTGAGAAATATGTTCTGAAGGAGGTTGGGGATTTGGTTTGTGAAATTAGATTTTAGTGATGTTGATTCTGGATTTGATTTGTTTTGATATTAGAGATTGAGATTGTTGTGCTCAATATCGCTGTGAACCCGGTTGAGGGGTTTGTGGGTATGCGCATACTGGTCTAGGATATCCTTGTGGGCCGAGCCACCGGCATTATAGGTGGAGACCTTATCAAGGGGGGAATCTTGATCGCCTTTGTCACGGGGCGTAACACGTGGCCATGGTTGAGTATTTGAGCACGAGATTAGTCGATGGATAGACCATTGACCTATGTTTTGACGTTTTTATTAAGAGATGACATTAATACTTTGTTTCTTTTTGTGGAAAGAGTTATATTTGTGTTTTGAATGTGCATAGTGAGTGTTCGATTCGCTTAGAAGAAATGTATTCCTCACTGAGCCGTGGTAGCTCACTCCTTTTATCTTCGTTGCTTTTCAGGTTCAGCAAGTCGCGAGTAGGACTGAGCGTATCGTTAACAGAAGGATTTTTGGGTAGGAGGATTTTTGTTATGAAGTATAACTAGTTGTGTTGAGCTTCTGAGATAGCTCTTTTGGTTGGATATGGATATTGATCTTTTCGAGGGTTGTAGAAAGCTCTGGTAGTGTAATCAAAGGATTCCCTTATCAAGTACATATATATATATATATATATATATGTACATAATTGTTATAGCTGGAGTTTTTTGACTATGTGGAGGCTGCGTCCTTTTGGAAAAGGACGGCCGTGTCATGGCCCCGTTATTTTAGGTTCGGGGTGTGACAGATGGAATCTCGAGATGCCTTGAGGAAGAAAGTCGCGGACGCTGTAGAGTCACTTCATTTGGATTCCTGATCAACCCGTTTGGTCTAGCTTTGAAGTTTGTACATAGGCTTAGCCAACATACTGTCACAGGGTTCAAGATACTATTTCGTGATGCATGCGTGTGTGCTTCTTCTTCACTAAAAAAATTCTGGAGGGGCAAGCGGACCTCGTTCCCATTCCAATACGAGAAGGTTTCAAGTACCGCGAAGCTGAATCGGAAAACATAACTGCCATTGCCCTCTGCTCTCTTGAAGAAGAATCGCCTCTTGACAGCCATGGCCCTCATGCCAACGCAATGTTGAAGCAAATTCAATCCACTCGCGCCCCAGATGGACGGGAAGTCAAGGTCAGACATCTCCTTCCTCTCGTCATTGAGGAGATCTTCCAGCATGCCAAGCCCATCATCCACGCCCCTGGTTTTTGAATCGAAGCAATACCGACAGCGATGCCGTTAAGGATACTCTCGATCAGCTGAGCGAACTCGGTCGGGCCAGGAAGTGGAGATTTCAGCCCTACGTCTCTTGCCGCACGACGCCTCTTCGGGGGTTGACAACACACGGCATCAAAAACATAGGGAACCTCGCCATCCGTAGCGTTAGAAATGATGAATGCAGGTAGTTCTTCCTTTCAAAGTGGTGGAGACAACTGGATTCTTGGGTGCTCTTGCCGGCCAACTTCCTGGGGTAACTTCCATTTCTTATGTTTGATGTTCTGTTCTTGTTTGTGTCTGTAAATTACCAAGAAATGGTGGACTAAAATATAAGAACTACAAGAAAATGAATTCGTGGGAAACAATCGAATCGTATGCTCAACATAAGAATTGAAATTACCCGCCAAGTGACTGTAATTTGCCGGTTCATGATGCATGTTGGCTTAGTTGATGAGCATAGCTGTTCTTAAACTGTTATTATTAGATTTTTCGCTTTTGTAGTTTGTATGATCATTATTCTGTTTAGTACGTCAACCTATAAGAGTATGAGTCATGCCGAGGAATTACTGTGCTTAGTTAAGTTTGTTCTTGCACTGGTATACATCATAAACGGTTACATTGAGCTTGTTATATATGTTATCAGATAGGGGATGCTCAACAAACCCCAATCATTCAATTCTAGTTCCTCTCAAATCTGAGGCTGTGTCGTCCAGATCTAAGGTCTATGTGGATAAACAGAAAAGAGGCGGATGGGCCATTCGAGCGGGCCGCTGATTGGCGGAGAGTGGATAGAAATATGCTTTATTGGGCTTCAGGCTTAATTTGAGATTTTATTAAAACTTGGGCTTATTTCTTCTTCGTCTTTAGATTTTCGTTTGGGCCTTAAGCCCTTCCCTTTTTGGCAGCTTTAGAAGGTTTGGGCTTAGAAACTAAGTCCACATCACAATTTTCGGAATAAACAATATTTAAAACATAAAAAAAAACAAATAGATAAATAAAAAAATAGAAAATTCCCAGAAAAATTCAGAAAACTCTCAGAAATTAGGAAACGGGTCATTTCGACTGACCAATCCTATTTTTGGTGAATTTCCACTCGATCTTTCTAAAATGACGGTTTTGCCCCTGAGGGGTAAATTGTCTCGAAAAATTCTGAAAAATTCAAAAAACTCTCAAAAATTAGGAAACGGGGTCATTTCGACTGACCAATCCTATTTTTGGTGAATTTCCACCCCGATCTTTTCAAAATGACGGTTTTGCCCCTTATGGGCAAATCGTCTCCAAAATTTTGAAAAATTCAGAAAAATCTCAGAAGTTAGGAAACGGGTCATTTCGACTGACCAATCCTATTTTTGGTGAATTTCCATCCTGATCTTTCCAAAATGACGATTTTGCCCCTTATGGGCAAATCGTCTCGAAAAATTCAGAAAATTCAGAAAAACCTCAAGAATCAAGAAACGGGTCATCTCGACTGGCCAATCCTATTTTTGGATGATTTTCCTTCTTGATATTTCCAAAATGATAATTTTGCCCCTTATGAGCAAATTGTCTCGAAAAATTCCGAAAAATCCTCAGAAATTGTGGAAAATAAGGAATGACTACATTCAACTTGTGACTTTGACTACCATTTTTTCATGAAATGATAGTTTTACCCCTCATGGGCAAATTGCCTCGGAAAATTTCGAAAAATTTTCAGAAATTGTGGAAAATAAGGAATGACCACATTCAACTGGTTTGACCTATTTTCACTTCCCGATCCTTGAAAAATGACCATTTTACCCTTTTGATCAGTTTGATCCAAACCTTACCTTCTCAAATGATTTTTCATGAAATTGGTACCGAAAGGGCGTTAGAGTATTCTAACGTAACCAAGTCCCCGAACTCATAATCTCTGGTTCGCAGAAATAAATTAGTTCTCCCGCTAATTTATTTAGGTTTCTAATCGACCTACCAAGAACGATTAGTGGCGACTTCAAATTTTAAAACTATTCAAACAAAAAACCTAAGTTGCGATTCGGTAGGGTTTGGGAGGATCCGCGTTAGATTAGTGAATCTAATTAACCTAATAATCCGTTTACCCGATTTCGAAAATTAATATTATTTTCGGGTCGCGACAATGAAAAACCTTTCTATTGATTGATTAGCTTTCCATTATCCAGGCATTGGAAAGTCAAAAACGATTCGGGTGCTCATCATTGAAAGAGAACACTTGATGGGAGACCGGATGATTATCAAGCTTGCGATACCATTCTATTCCCTTTCTTTATTATTTATAATAAAATCCTTCCATACTATAGATTATTGCGTATGATATTTGGTTGTCATAGTGTGGTTTTATTTCTTTATCTTTAGGATTTTACACCCTTATTTTTTTTTTTTTACCATCAATACTCATCCTTCTCATTAAATTTTAACTACTCACTTGTACTTTTGCAATAAGTTTTAGGACTTCTATCATACATATACTAAAATTAAGGTATAAGATAGAATAGGCATGGAGTAATTCATCTTTACATAGATTTTCCGTTAAATGATGGATTCAAATCACCTAAGCTCGAGTCGCATTAGCAAATTATTCAAAAAATTTCACCAAAATCTCACCTTTCTCGCTCCCCCTCTCCTCTTAGTGTTATCATCACACTTTAGAGCCGCTGCATCTACCGTCGTCGCCCATCACGCAAGTGCCTTCCACCATCGGCCTTTTCACCGTCGCCACCACTAATATCTTTCTAGCTCTCTCTCTCTCTCTCTCTCTCTCTCTCTCTCTCTCTCTCTCTCTCTCTCTCTCTCTCTCTCTCTCTCTCTGCCCGTAGGTCACAAAGCTCATACCAGGGATAGAGGAGCTCGAACTACTTGCACACGAATCAACGATAACGAGCTAAATCTAGTTGCCCTCAAACTTGGTGGTTGTGACACGCATGAAATGAGGGAAGGAATGAGATAGAGATCAAGGGCCAAGGTCCAGACAGCAAAATTGTCATTGACAGCTTTTAGAGGGAGAAAGGAGAAATTATGCGGTGGTTTTAAAGTCTTGTACATTTATTTACCTACGTTCAATTAGAGCTTTACACATGGATATTGATTTGGAATAAAAACAAAATAACATCCTCCCTCTTTTGCCTTTGGTTATTCAAGAATCAAGCTTGGCTATCTCTATCTTCCAAGCCTCCACACCGAATTTGGCGAGCGTCGCAATTGGATTTGATCCTTTTATCGCCCAAGTAGCCGAGGAGGCCGTGAAGTAGTGGAGGAAGCACGGCCGGAGGTCGAGGAAGGAGAGATTAACTTGGTGCCTCTTGTGAGTCCAGGTTTGGGCACGTCTTCCCAACGAAGGGCTCATTCTCCATATATGGAGGACCTCATTGCTAGTTCATCTCTAGATCTACGACCATGGTGACGACGGTCCTTCGAGGTTAGGAAAGACAGAGCTAGCCAGATCTGGTCGAGCCTCCTCACCAATTATGGACTAGCGACTTCATCATCCATATCTAGTTGGATCCGTCTTCCCGCCATCGCCATGATTCCTTCTAGATTTGATCTACAACAATGAAGGGAGGGAGGAGGAATTGAGAGAAAAAAATTTCATGTTGTTGTTAGATACTTAATTCTAAGTTAATGTCTATGTGTTAAGGTATAATTGAAAACGAGTAAATAAAAGCACATCACATTAGTAACTAATATAATGCCGTGAAATCACTAAATATCTTCAAGAGACACAAAGAGAGGGTGTGTGTGTGTCTCGATGCCACAATTGGGGGAGCTTTTGGGTGGTGACAGCAGATGGCATGGGTGGCAAAGGGGGTGTTCATTGGATGAGAGAGAGGGGGGGTGTGTTGAGATTTTTAGCGGAAGTGTTCATTTTCAACATATGACAAAATTTTAATGGAGGATTTACCTTAAGATAATTTGGCCTCTAAAATTAAGCAAATAAAGGACATTAACGGTAGCATAATTTCAAATGACACTCACTTTATTACTAAAACTTTTTAAGCGATCACTTAATGCCCTAATTTTTTTTATAAAAAAAAATTCATTTTGAGTGGCGTCGGCGATTTCCATTAATTGAAGATCCTACGTGGCATTAATTAAAAATAAAATTTCTGATATGGTTTGTCAAGGAAATAATATTACTAAAGCATGTAAAACCCGTCGCTTAAGCCTTTTCCTTACCCGTATTGATGATCTAGGGCTAAATTAGGTTCAAATCGAAGACCCTAGACCCCATCTTCATTAGCAAATAAAAAAATTGTAGGTCAATGAGAACTTGCTTTTGGAATTTGCAATGGAAAAAAGAAACAAGAGAAGCCGCGTTGCCTTTTTTCCAATTGCAAGATTCCTTGCTTGTCATCCAAGGCATATATATATTCCCATCCAAACCGCTGTCTTTTCCCGTTTTCATTTTTTCATTTTCTAGAGAGAGAGAATTAGACAGGGTGAGTGAAAGAGAGATAGAGAGAGCGAGTCATTTAATTACTTACCCTCCATTAATTAATCTTCAGTATGTGGTCATTTGAGAATGGTCTGCCAAGTCCTTTGATCGCTTTTTCCACTCCAAACTTTACTTTAGTTTTCCTTCTCAAAGATGTTATCTAAATAATTATTTTCAAGGTTATGCACTTAAATGTCAATTAAGAATATATTACTTGGCTAAAATTATGGCGCTAATGTTGTCCGTTTTTTTTTTCAATTAAGAACTTGCTTTTGAAATTTAGCTATGCTATTAAGTATTGACAAAAGACAAGCTATGCGAGCAGTTTTCAGGATGAGAACACTGCATCAAGGAACCCAACTTAAAATTTAATCCTACATTATGTAAATTCAAGTAACTAGGTCCTTTAGGTGAACAAAAATCACTTAAGACAACTATTCTTTTCTTGGTAAAGATGATGCTCATTAAAATAGCTTAAACAAATCGGTTGTACTAAAAAATGAGCTCATTAACATTTTAAGCTGTTGTCCCCTCGATTTTGGGGACAAGGCACGGTAAACAAGATTATATATGTGCTTACGATCGTATTTAAAAAAGCAGTTTTGTTAACAAGTGTCGTAGAAAAACTCTTATTAATCATACTTTATTGAGTAGGTTGAATCCAGTAAACCTAAGTAAGGCATACAATATATATACAACTAACCAAATCCAATCCAATCCATAGAACTATTATCCATTACGACTCAATTAACTTAAGTTTAGATGAGATATTCATGTTTCACTCATTGTTCTGTCCATATTGGTTATATAGATCCTTTATTTTTCTAGGGCATTGCAAGACTAAATTTGACTGGAAATTTTTTAATAATTGATTAATCTTAGCTTTTATTTCTACTATCCTCGGCCCCTTAGCATTAGACCAAGAGTGTTGTGGCAACTTCAACAAAGCAACACTTGAAGTTGGTGTTTACCCCTACATTTTCTCAATACTCTCGATATGTATTAGGTTCCCCATGAATTCCCTCTTCATGCGTTTGTTTTTCGGGCAACAATGGCCTTTTGAGTGGATTTCAGTAAAATAATCCTTTCAATTTGTCTAATATTGTCTTGCACCTTTGCATGAAGTTTCTTTCGGCCATCTATCGCTTGAAAATGCTTGGATGTCAGCTTAGTCATGGCCAATCATCCTAAATGTCATGTCCTGCTATTTGGAGTGCACAAAACAACGTTTTATTTTTGTTTGTTCATCTTCATCTTCGAGGATCTCTACAGCTGGCGAACTTCATTGCAACGTAGATCCTCATCTTACTCATTATGATCCCACGCAGCCCAACATTGACATTGAGATTTTAGTAGTAACTGGAAAAAGAAAATGACACGACACATGGCTTGGGGCTGTGCTTCGATTGTGTACTCGAGCGTGCACTGTGATGTGCACCTAGTACTCGGTTTCCTCTAGCTCTTGTACCAATTAAAGAACTGGATGATAGAATTGTGAAATTTTTGTATATTTCTCCGCGGTTCATAATGGAGAGTACATGAATTAGCGTTTATTATATCATCACGTTAATAAATCCTCTTTTCAGCAAAATAAGCCCACCCTAAAGGAACAGGTGAACACTGCAAAGTTCCGCATATTTTAGACAAGAGGAGACCAACACAGATCTGCAACTTCCTGTTTGTTTCTATCTCCGTGTTGTTTAGCCACGGAAACGCACAAGTATACCGTTTGTCTGACTGCAACTGATGCAAAGTTTAAGTAAACAATCACCTGAGCAACTCAAAACACGATGTGGGAAACAGAACATATGTCGGACCAGGTACTGACGATCAACTGAATCCTTTATCCATATAATAAAGTATCTACGCTGCGCCCGTCAATCACCTCCTTCACAACTGAGGCCGCTTTCCGCACGCTTACTTGAAGTTTACCTCTGCTTGCCCTGTCTGCTTGCCCTGTCCCTAACACAATGTGGGAAACGAGAACATATGTCGGACCAGGAACTGCGCCCATCCATCACCTCCTTCGCGATTGAGGCCGCTTTCTGCACGCTTACTCGAACTTCATCTCTGCTGTCCGTATCCCTAACACGATGTTGGAAATGCGAACATATGTCGGACCAGGTACTGCGCCCATCAATCAACTCCCTCACAACTGAGGCCGCTTTCCTCACGCTTACTGTAACTTCGTCTCTGCTGTCCCGATCTCGAATGGACACATCAACTTCTGAATTGACAGTGATTGCAAAGGGCACACCAAGCTCATCGGTTTTCCCTACGGAGTTGCCTGTGAACATAGCCAGGGCACAGTAGCACATGATCATCCATTGGTGCTTTCACCAAGGATAAGAAGATAAATCTCAATCCAAATATACAGCTCCAAAACAAAACAAGTTCTCATATACGATATTTGTGTATCACTCAAATCAGCAAACCTGACACGAACCTCAGAAATTTCCAAAAATCAATGCCCATATTTTAACAAGAAAAGGAGAAGATGCCAATTCATTCTGGAGCTGATACTAGCATTAGGATAAAAGAACTCAATCTTAGAAAAACAGGCATTCAAACCCATCTAGAAAATCCCTCCTCACATCGTGAATAGGACAAAAAGCAGAAGGATCAACATATATCTCTGTTTTAAGAAAGAAAACAGAAAGAGAAAAAAGATGTCCATCAACCTTTGGAACGATACAATTTCAAGGAAACATGCATTAACCCCCCTCAATAAAATCCCCTTCTATGATGAGTAAAGAAAGAAGAGTGACCAAGAAATGAGCTTCATGTAAAATATTGAAGAAGAAACTCATTTTGCGTAAGACATTAAGAAACTAAATATTATATTGGATAAGTACCTGTTATGGAACAACTGTGATAAACACCAGCAGCAGTCAGTGACTCACTAATTAGTCGAACAACTTTCTCATACTCTGGCTTCTTTCTCAATGGGAAAACTGCACATTGAAAAGGTGCCACAAGTGGAGGGAAGCGAAACACATTTACTAGTTCATCCCCTGCTTTGCTGCGACTTGTAAAGAAAGAATGCTCAAGAAGGCAGTGTATTATGCGTTCAATGCCAAAAGACGGTTCAATAATAGATGGTGTAAAAACCCTCTTCTGTTTCCTCATCCTCTTCTTATAAATATCGACCATGTTATCCTTGATTGTTACTATCCTCCCCAATGTGTGCACAGGAAATACAGCCTCCCCTTTGGATACTAAAGCAGCCTTCATCTGCAAAGCTTCCGATTCACTCATTGCCTGGTATTCACAAGAAAAATGCAAGCATAAAGCAAAGCAACAGATTCAGAATATTCGTAGTGAAAGAGCAAAAACCAAGGAACGTCCAGCACATACCAAAAGAGATTCCACCACCATCTTTTGATCTCCCTCAAAGGCATGACCAAGTTCCTTCTGGTTTGGAACAATTACCAGTTTCTGCATTCATACTTCAATCAGTTAAGCATGATAACAAACTCAAGCATCACAAATAAAGGGAAGAAACCTGCTTCATGTACTGCAAGAATAGCTAGCAAAATTAACTAGTCTGAAGAATTACCACCACTTCTATGGTTTGAGCAAGTTTTCCATTCTTACGAAGAGCAACTCCACTTTTCCCCTATCAAATGATAACAAACTCAAGCATTCACAAATAAAGGGCAGAAACTAGCTCCATGTACTGCAAGAATAGCTAGCAAAATTAACTAGTCCGAAGAATTACCACCACTTCTATGGTTTGAGTAAGTTTTCCCTTGTCAAAAAGAGCAACTCTACTTTTCCCCTGTCAAATGATAAGCAACTCAAACATTCACAAATACAGGGCAGAAACCAGCTCCATGGACTCCAAGAATGGCTAGCAAAATTAACTAGTCTGAAGAATTACCACTTCTTCTCCGGTTTCGGTAAGTCTTTCGTTGTCAAGAAGAGCAACTCCACTTTTCTCCTGTCAAATGATAACAAACTCAAGCATTCACAAATAAAGGGCAGAAACCTGCTCCATGTACTCCAAGAATAGCTAGACAAATTAACTAGTCCGAAGAATTACCACTTCTTCTCCAGTTTCAGTAAGTTTTTCATTGTCAAGAAGAGCAACTCCACTTTTCTCCTGTCAAATGATAACAAACTCAAGCATTCACAAACAAAGGGCAGAAACCTGCTCCGTGTACTCCAAGAATAGCTAGCAAAATTAACTAGTCTCAAGAATTACCACTTCTTCTCTGGTTTCAGTAAGTTTTTCATTGTCAAGAAGAGCAACTCCACTTTTCTCCTGTCAAATGATAACAAACTCAACCATTCACAAATGAAGGGCAAAAACCTGCTCCGTGTTAGCAAAATTAACTAGTCCGAAGAATTACCACCTCTTCTCTGGTTTCAGTAAGTTTTTCATTGTCAAGAAGAGCAGCTCCACTTTTCTCCTGTCAAATGATAACAATCATCACTCCAACTAGATGCCTCTACAATTAGGGGAACATATACATCTTTAAACCTTCTCTTATCCAGTTCTCAACACCCTCAAAATGTGCCGGATAATGTTTTGCTTCAAACAGTTTCAAACCGTTGTGCAACAACAGTGGTTCCCACTCAAGACAACTAAAAAGGAACCTATACAATGTAACAATGCCACTCCTTGCGATGCAAAGATCATTGAAAAAGTAATATGTATAAAAATAAAATAAATATTGTTAATTGCTAGGCATGTTGGCAGCTTATTAGTCACATTCCATGACTTCGCTTCTGCTGCCTAAAAATTAGAAACTGGATGAAGAGTTCTGGAAGGATTTCAAAAAGACTCGAGAGGACCATATGATAAAAGCAATTTCACTTATTGAGACAACAAAAGATGCAGATCTTTCTTTCGGTATTCCTGACAGTGCACCTTCTCCAAACCCCTCCCCCCCCCCCCCCCAAAAAAAAAAAAGAGAGAAAGAAAGAAAGAAGAAAAGGAAAAAAGAAAAGCACACGCAACATAAGTCTTACCACTCTTACCGCATGTGGTTGTAAATCATATGCTGGCCTATCTTCAATTTCAACGCACTCAATCCAACCATAGGAGCACTCAATTTCAGCAGCCCAACAATCTGCTGCATAGGGAGCCATTTCGTTCCGAAGACGCTGCCTAAACCGCAAGCGATCCTTGTCTATGCCAAGGCTAGTTAAAAATAAAAAGACTCTGCCAATAAAGTAGCCGAGAGTCTCATTGTTAACCGTTCCCTAAAAATAAAAATCGAAATTTGTGAGACTCAAAGTAAACAAGTCAGCGTGAGAAAAATAAACTCCAAAAGATGATTCAAGCTAACCTCTGAAACTGCTACACCAAGCCGACTTTTAATCGAAGATTGGCCTGACATTTGCCGTTCCATTGGGAACACAAAAGTTTCCACATCTGCAACTGCAGAAAACTTCCAATGGGTTTTATCTTCCGGATCAACAAAATGCTGGATCTCAGCGACAGTGGACTCCTGGACTATCACAAGATGACGGGAAGGAGAAATCTACACATGTGAACAGCATTAGAATCAATCGTAGATTAAAATACAAAGGCACCCAATGAAGATAATGACACTATCTCTAATACCACAGTGGAGATCACGTCTTAAGCACAATCAAATCTTACTTTAAGACAACTTAAGCTATGGAATAGTATCAGAGCAGAAATCATGCATAAAACCCAAGCATGTGGACATGCAAGATTTAGGATGATCAGATGATGCACAACCTCTTCTGTGAAAGCCTGAGTATCACAAGATGACAGGAAGGAGAAATCTACACGTGTGAACAGCATTAGAATCAATCGTAGATTAAAATACAAGGGCGAGATGAAGATAATGACGCTATCTCTAATACAGCAGTGGAGATCACGTCTTAAGCACAGTCAAATCTTACTTTAAGACAAGTTCAGCTATGGAATAGTATCAGGGCAGAAATCATGCATAAAACCCAAGCATGTAGACATGCAAGATTTAGGATGATCAGATGATGCACAACCTGTTCTCCGAAAGCCTGACTATCACGAGATGACAGGAAGGAGAATTCTAAACGTGTGAACAGCATTAGAATCAATCGTAGATTAAAATATAAGGGCCAGATGAAGATAATGACACTATCTCTAACACAGCAGAAGCACAGTCAAATCTTACGTTAAGACAAGTTAGGCTATGGAATAGTATCAGGGCAGAAATCATGCATAAAACCCAAGTATGTGAACATGCAAGATTTAGGATGATCAGAAGATGCACAACCTCTTCTCTGAAAGCCTGACCAATATGAGCTCCAGCACAGGGGAGCCGCCTACGGTTGTTATCCTTAAATAGGGATTTGAAAAGTGCAAAATTGCCTTGTGCAGTTTCACGTCGTCGCGCGTACGACCTACAGTAGATTGAGGGGGAAAAAAACTACATTAAATATACTGAAGACGTAAAACCAAAAGCTAACATTTCTCAAAAGGAAGTTAATTAGCTTGACTTCACCATTGGCATGACAGTGGGACATCCATGGGTGGTACTTACCCAGGTTGAAAACCAGAAGGACCTACGGGCGTTTCCAACATCAACTTGAACGTATAGAGACAGGAGAGAGGATTTTTTGTGTCAGGAGCTGTGATACCATATTCTTTTATCTTGGCAGCCAATTCCTCATTAGAGAGGCAATACAACACCGCAAGTACTTGCTTGAGTTCCGCAGCCTTCTTCGCACTAATGCTCAAATCCTTTTGGAGGGTCTCATTACAGAAATCTCTGAGCAGATGGTCAGCTCGATAGACAGTCCCAGTTTTCTCATCATTAACCATGGGAACCGTGTGGTCCCCACGACCCGGATTGACATGGGGCAAGGGAATTTCCCATATGTTGTCCTCGAGAGCAAAATGCTAACAACAGAATTAAAAATATTAACACAGCAGACAAACCCTAATCTAAATACTATTGGCTAAAGCATCTAATTTCAACTCAATTCCATGACTAACCCGAGACCACAACTCCAAGAGGTTCTCCTTGATTTTATAGCCGAGCGGGCCGTAGTCGTAGATCCCGTGGATTCTCCGGTACTTGCGCGAGGGAATGCAGAACAGGCAGCCCTCCAGCGTCTTGAGCAACGTTTCGCGGAAGGCCTCCCTCGCCAGGTCGCCGTCGCCGGCGAGCTCTTTGCGGAGGGAGCAATCGGTGCGGCCCATCGCACGGCGGAGGAGGGCAGGGGGGAGTCGGAGAGAGAGGGAGAGCGAAAGCGGGGAGAACGAAGAGACTTTCGGAGAATTTAGAGCGAAGTTGCCTTTTAGGGATTTTAGAGTGGGACTCGGCTACCATAACGGTGCCGTAAGATTAACATATTCTAACGGTGTAATACTTGCCTCAATTTTTAACGGAGGAAACTTGCCCGCTGCTTTGTCAGGCGAGTGAAAATCAATTAAATTCCTTGTGGTGTTTTGGCATATATTGTTTTATTTTCTGGAGTGAGTTTCTTTTGCGAAAAATTAAAGATTTAAAAAATAATTTCTTAAAAATAAATGTTTGTATCTTTTAGAAAAATTAATTAACAAAAAATATTTTCATTATCGATAACACTTTGTGCTTAGCTAAAGTTCAGATGCATTATTTGATCAAATAATGTTAGAGTTCAAAGGGAATTTATACGAAAATATCGCGTCGTATGATTAGTGAAAGAATATCTTCACCAGCCAACTTTTTCTGGCGTCGGGAACGGGGGCAATCTTGTTAATTGGGTTAAAAAAAATGGATAAAATTTCCCAAATTGAATTATTTTTTGGGCCGGCCTATCTTCCTCAACCTACTTTTTCTAGTGACCGGAACGGGGGTAATTCTATCAATTGGATGAAAAATGGAAAAAATTTCCTGAATTGAATTCTTTTTTTTTTTTGGTCGAATCCCAAATTGAATTGGGACAATGGTTTTCATTTACTTTCTAGTGTTCGTTTCATCTACTTCCAAGCTCCCAACTTCTTAAGAAAATTGCTCTCGCCCTCGCCAGCTTCAGTTCATCGTCCATTGTCCACCGTCGTCTCTTACTTGCCTCTATCGTCTTTTCTTTCCCAGGTGTCGCGACCCGAAAGAAATTTTATTTTTCGATTCGATCGAGTGAACGGATTATTAGGTTAATTAGATTAACTAACCTAACACGGACCCTCCCAAGCCCTACCGAATCGCGACTTTAGATTTGTTTATTTGAATGATTTTAAGATTTGGAGTCGCCACTAATCGTTCTTGGTAGGTCGATTAGAAACCTAAATAAATTAGTGGGAGAACTAATTTATTTTTGTGAACTAGAGATTATGAGTTCGGGGACTTGGTGGTTACGTTAGATTACTCTAATGCCCTTTCGGTACCAATTTCATGAAAAATTATTTGGGATGATTGGGGAAAACTTTGGGTCAAACTGACTAAAAGGATAAAATGGTCATTTTTCAAGGCTCGAGAAGTGAAAACAAGTCAAACCAGTTGAATGTGGTTATTTCCTATTTCCCGCAATTTTCGAGAATTTTTCTGGGTTATTTTTTTTCTAATTTTCTGGAGACAGTTTACCCATGAGGGGTAAAACTGTCATTTCCTAAAGAAATGGGAATCAAAGTCATAAATATGGGTCTGGTCAGTCAAAATTGACCATATTCCATTTTTTGCAATTTTTAGAATTTTGTGAAATTCTCCGAGGCGATTCGCCCATAATAGGCAAAATCGTCATTTTGAGAAGATCATGAAGGAAATTCACTAAAAATAGGATTGGCCAATCGAAATGGTTTGTCTCCTAATTTCTGAGATTTTCTGAATTTTTTTAGTTTTTTTAATTTCTTTTATTATTTTATTATTTTCTATTTTTTTTATTTGATTTGATTTTTTTCGAATTTTTTTTAATTAAAAAACATGAATTGGGCAGGATGAGCCTGACCCGCGCCATAGAAGCCCGACCAGGGCCTTAAGGGCCCGGGCTGGTTTAAGACAAAGCCTATTCCTTTTTTATTTTCTTTTCCACCAGGCCAACTCTTGAGAACAACTTAATTCCCTCATAGCCCAACTTGCATGAATAGCCCACGTGAACACCCAAATCTAAGGTGCAGCCCATGACTAAAAGTCAACTTGATCTATAGTATTCAATAACCAAATTGCTATGCTAACTACAGTTAACCAGCGAATTAAGAAGTAAGGAGATAAAATGACCCAAAGAAGATTTAGCTCCAGTACGCATTTACAATTAACCAAAGTTCACCATGCATAAAGGGAAGAAAAACCCACGGCACTTATGAGATGAAAAAAAATGCAGGCAAAGTTTTGCGGACTCACCTGTTCGATCACAAGCCACCTGCAGTCTTTCCACAATTGTCTCGCCTTTATATGAACTGCAGCATCAAACTCCCTAGATGGACTAAGTAATCTCACCGAAAGGTAACTTCGTCCAAGGACCTTCAACACCGTCGCTATCTTCCAGGAGAAATTCTTGAAAAACCTCCACGATATCACCCAGACCCCACGTGTGTAATGTCTGGAGCGCAGGTGTACGAGGTCTGATCGCATTTCCAGATACCATCTCCATTGTAACCTCTGCGGATGCACTCCCATAGCTACAGTATTGAACTGAATGCAAAATGCAAGGCCCAGGATATTGTCCGCCAACTAATGCTTCTTAGAAGCATACTAAGCACAGAAGGAAGTCCCAGGAATCGCAACAACAATTCGAGACCTGGTGAACTCGATCTCCAAAGAGTGAAAATATGGAAAACGCTATGCGATGACATCCTCATTCCAGTGGTGAGGCAAGAATCTGGAGTGGGCAGGAATCAACATATCGAAGACCTTGTCTCTCGGCCCTCCAGGCCACTTCTTCTCTGCAGCCCCAGTAGTTGGACTCTCTTATCAATGCAAGTATCGCTTTTGATGAAAATCAATCCCCCGGGGTTGAATTCAGTACTTTCGAGCAAGGACTTTTTCATTTTGAACATATAATACCCGATATCCTGCGTCCACCATCATTTTGTACAGCGCATCTGCACGACCGTAGTCCCTCCGAGCACGGGCTTTTGATCTTTCAAGGGTCGCAATCTGGATGTCATGTGGGACCAAGCATGATTCTCTCGGATTGGAGGTGCTAATGTATGCGGTGATGGTATCCCCATCTGCCACACCTCTTGCATCCACTGGAGGTGTGGGAAACTCAAACACCACTCCTTGAGGCAATGCCACTGGAACTCCGGCTATGGTCTCCACCAGGGTATGAGCAAGTGGTAGGTCATAGAATGCCAACAAACCCTTAACATCAGCCTTCTGGTGTCTCCTCAGGGTCTGGACAACAAGCCTTGATGCTTCTTCAGGTATTCTTGGAGGAGGATTTGATTCTCTCCACGCCACTAGTAGCTTTCTCTACCAATTAGCTTGAGCTTTCTTTGAAGAAGCCACATAGCTGCTTAGCTCTTCAGGAACCTTGGGGGTGATTTCGAAGTTGAGCAGATCTTGGGCAAGAGTGGAGACGCCGACTTTCGTGGCGGAGACGCCGTGAAGGCCAAGAGAGTCGGAGTCTCCGGCGGCGGACGGCTTGCAACCATGGCCGTAAAGGAATCTGAGGGTGTTTTTTTTTATTATTACTATTTCCAGGTTTCAACCTCTGATCATTCGAAAACCCTCGACCATAGAGAAGGACCCCCCCAAAAAAAAGCTCAGAGCCCCCGGGAGAGAGGTCTACCCCCCTGCATTTTTTTCTCTAATGTGCCTGTCATCATTGCTTGTTCCACCCCATTGTCTCCTCTATTCTTTTCATTTATTAATCACCGAAAGTTCCACCCACATTGTCTCCCACCGGAAGTGCTGCTGCAAGACCTACCAGATTTAGCCAGAGGAGTGGTTCGGGACTAAAAATATCGGCGTCTGCGAGAGGCGGTCCGTCGCAATACATATGTATAACTCTCCAAGAAAACGTTCTCTTCTTTATATATATATGTATATATTCTCTCCTCCTTTTCTAGCTTTGTGGTGTTGAAATTAGAGTGATTTTCGCTTCTGAGTTATGTTTTGGACAAATAGGTGAGAGCTGGATGAGTAGAGTGGGTGGAACAAGCAAGAAGAGAAGGTCATGAAAATGAATGCAAGCCCTTACAGAAGAAGTGTACGTAAATTCTGCATGATAACACCAGATTACCAAAGGACAACTGATACCCCATCGAACTCTTCTGATCACAACAGCACCCACTAGAACCAAAAGTCCAACTGAGGTCTTGATTGACTCGTGGATTGCAAGAACGAGAGCTCGTGACCAAACCAAGAGCTCACAAACTTTAGCCATGGAAACTCAGTGGGTTTCAATGCAAAGAAGGAGTAAGGTGTGACTTAGGGCTCGTCTAGGGGCGCAATGGAACAAAGATCAAGCAAAAACACGCGTGATATGATTACCTGCCATTAGAGACCAACTCTAAGCTTGAACATGGCGCGTACTTGTTCAGAGGGAGTTGAACTAATCAGTATGGTTCATTGTACTCCTCAGAGTCTCAGCAAGCTCTGACGGGTAGTGACGTGCCTTAATTTCGTCTCAAGAGGTCGGGTGAAGAGCTGGAAGTTCTCTGGCCAAGGTGCTTCAATGGTGATCTCACGTGTTCTTCCTCATCTCTCTCTGCTACATGCATGTATGCATGCGTTTGCTTGCAAGGTAGTATTAAAGCAGAAAGATCGAAGGGCCGGCATCCTACGAAAAGCTACCACAGGACTATTGCCAGCATATACCAAAAGCCTCCAGGAAATTATAAAGGCCTAGGAAAGGAGGAATCACGAGAAGGATGCCTCCAAATCTTTCTGTTGCTTCTTCCTTTAGCATGATCCCGTGGAGTCTTCATGGAGAAGGAAAACCTGCAAGGATCCTTTGATTGACATGGGACCCCTCTTCATAGTGGACGTGCTTCATGGTGTGTTTTAGGTGTGAGAATTTGTCCAGATTCTTTGACAAGGCTCGCTGGACTCCGTTAAACAGAAACTTGGCTCCCTTTTTTTAATGGGACGCAATTATGAACTCGGTAGGATGAAGAGATCTGTAAAGGGTTACAGATCACGTTTCCATGTTTGAGGTGGCTTCGGATCCGGCGGGTCTCGGGGATCGTCTAGTGGAGGACTTTCGTACGGTTGGCTTTTCATGGCGATGGACTCATGGCGGTCTTTGCTTGTCACGAAGGTGGGTGCCGAATCAGAGTTTGGGGTTCATGCTCGGCAAATTCGTCATCGCGATGTCACAGATCGAGCTTCGGCTGCTGGCTTCCTGCGTGCTCCGAGAAAAGAAAGGAGATCTCCTCTCTCTACTTCTGGACTTCTGGACGACGGATCTGACCTTCTCTTCTTGTCGTGTGTTTTTCGTTCCTTTTCGTCGTCCTTCACGCCCTCGACAATGGGTTCATCCTTATCCCCCTTCCTCCCAAGCTCGACGACCTGCTCGTTCTCGGGTTCGGCCATCAGAGCGGGCCATCTTTCTCATCATTTCGTCTGCTTTTCTTTTTGTCCGTGGTGCTGTGAGCCCCCCTCCATTGTCAAGCATCCTCCACTTATATTTTTTAATCATTCTAAACTTCCACCCATCGTTGTCTCCCTTCATCCTTTTGCATGATGCATGTATGCTGCCCTTTTTTTCGTTTTCTTTTTTGGGTCTCCTTTTGACCGCCGAATGAAGAATGAAGACCGCCGAATGAAAACCACTCCTTTTCTTCTCATCATTCCCATTTTTAAAATCTGCTCTCTCCTTTTTCTATTCTCAAATCATCATGCTTTTTCTTTAACTTTCAACTCCACTCACGTTTTCTTTTGTTGTTGATGTCTTGTGATGAGTTTGGTCCACTATCACCACCATTTCGTGCTTTTCTTTCGGCGTGTTGTCTCCCCTGAACTACGGCTTCAATGTCGATCGCCAATAAGGACTCGAGGAAAATGAACTCAATTTACTTCTCATGCACTTAAAAATAGTTTTGAGCGTGACGAGTCCAGCTTGGTTAGCAAAGGTAAAGATGGGAGAAGCTGCATCTGTATTCACAAAGCAGCATATAATTGCATCCGAGTGGTGCAAAGATTCTTTCAATGCAGCATTATCAGCTTGGGAGTCCATTCAAGCAAACCCTCAAACTCAGATACCTCAAATGCTTATAGTTGCAAATTTCCTTCAGAAACTTTCCAAGAGACATGCCTTCTAGATCCAAAACATGGAGCATCCGTGTTCTGAACAAAAAGGCGTTGAACAACATAAGGCCATGATTGATCTTCTTCAGGAGAGACGAGTGCAAACTCCACTTCCTTGGATTTGAAATTGATGGTCTCAAATGCTATTATTTATTAATTTTCAACCATTTTTCTATTTTTTTAAAAATATAAAATAAAATAAAAAAATGCGAAAAATATGAAAAATTATTTTTTGTTCAAAGATGGTTCCCTAGGCTTGACTAAGGCTTCCAAAGTTGATTTTTTTAATTTTCTCATTTTTATTGATTTTTTATGAATTTTTGAAAATAAAATGCCAAAAAATACTGAAAATATGGAAAATCATTTTTTGGTCAAAACTGATTCTCTAGGCTTAGCTAAGGTCCCCAAGTTGATTTTTTAATTTTATGAATTTTTATGGGTTTTCTATTAATTTTAAAAGAGAAATAGTGATTGAAAATCAAGTGTCAACACTAGGTTCGTTGTCCACGAGCTTCAACTCCATCGTTGTCTTTTGGTTTCATTTTCGACTTATCGATCATTAGAATTGCATGTGTGCTCGTTGTGCCTCTTCGATTTGGACTCTTTGTCCGGATCTTGCTGCTCGATCGAGTTGCTGGAAAGTCTGTTCCGCCTTCTTTGCTTTTCCATAATTTTTATCAAGCATTTCGGCTGTTAGAAATGTTTTTTTTTCTGTGGAGTCTTGCGCATTTGGTTTGTCTCTAGCTTTTTGGTAGGGTTTTCCGCCGCTTTTACGACTAATAGAGGTTTTGGAGTCTGTCGAGACCCTAAATTTTTTTCGATAGATGGAAAATTCTCAGATTAACGGATTATCAGGTTAATTAAATTAACTATCCTAATGCGGACCCTCCCAAGCCCTACCGAATCGCAATTTTGGTTTTTGTTCAAATGATTTTAGAATTTGGAGTCGCCACTAACCATTTTTGGTAGGTTGATTAAAAACCTAAGTAAATTAGCGAGATAACTAAATTACTTCTACGAACCAGAGATTATAAGTTCGGGGACTTGGTTACACTAGTTAATTAAAACTAATGCCCTTTCGATACCTTAATTCCATGAATATCCTAATTTCGGCAAGTCAGGCTTGGTTTACTCTTAAGGCTATAGCGGGGTGTTCTTTTTTTGTATTTTCACTATTTAGATGGAATGCATGTGAGTGACATTTTTTTGGTATTTTTAAAGTATTAAAAATTCCCTGAAGCCGAAAGAGGGAGTGAGCTAATGACTTCTGTGCAGTGTTGCGACCTCTAGCAGGTGGCTCGCCCTACTCATTTTGGGGTTTGATGATTCAAAAATTAAATTACAGAAAGTAAATGCAGCAAATAAAGGACCTCCAACGAGGGGCTCGGCCTTGGCTCGCCTACCCATTCTGAGGTTTGATGGTGTAGAAAATTAAATTGCAATAAATTAAATTGAGGTAAATAAAGAACCTTTAACAAGGGGTTCGGCCTTGGCTCGGCCTACCCATTTTGGGATTTGATGGTATAGAAATTAAATTGCATTAAATAAAGAACCTCCAACGAGGGGCTCGGCTTTGGCTCAGCCTACCCATTCCGGGGTTTGATGGTACAGAAATTAAATTGCAAGAAATTAAATTGCAGTAAATAAAAAACCTCCAACGAGAGGCTCGGCATTGGCTCGGCATACCCGTTCTGGGGTTTGATGGTACAGAAATTAAATTGCAGAAAATTAAATGCGGTAGATAAAGGACCTCCAACGAGGGATTCGGTCTTAGCTTGGCCTACCCATTCTGGGGTTTGATGGTATAGAAATTAAATTGCAGGAAATTAAATGCGGTAAATAAAGGACCTCCAACGATGGGTTCGGCCTTGGCTCGGCCTACCCATTCTGGGGTTTGATGGTACATAAACTAAATTGCAGAAAATTAAATTGCAGTAAATAAAGAACCTCCAATGGGTGGGTCAGCCTTCCCATTCTGGGGTTTGACGGTGCAGAAATAAATTGAAAAAAGTAAAATACAATAGATCTTTACACCACCAAATAAGGGGCAGTATATGCCGCAATTTGGGATTCGGATCTTTTAAGCAAAAAATGCAGAAAATTGCAATACAAATATGACACGGCATAATCGAAATTTAAATCAATCCATTGTGGTAACGATATTCTCGAAGACTTTAATGGTTAGGATCGTTACCTGATTTGACGGATTTGACTGCCGAATTCGGACGTTGTGTCACCTTATGGATCAAGATTGCGGCTCGAACGACAGGGATGAATTTGTGACTTGTGTTGATCGGTGGAGAAATTGGTGATAGTAATACCTAGATTTAAACTCCCACCATCTTCAAGACTCTCTTTTAGAAAAGAATTCTCTCTCTCTTTTTTTCTCTCTAATTTTTTTTTCAATCTCTCAAAACCCTCTCAAACATTTCAAGTTTTCTCTCAAAAAAAAAAAAAAAAATTCCTCCCTCTCCAAGCTCTCTTCTTCCTCCTTTTATAGCCCACTCATTTATTTCCCATTCTAATTTCTCCACTAACTCTATCTCCCATTCTAATTTCTCCACTAACTCTTCTTCATCTCCATCTTCCCTTCTCTATTCTCATCTTATTTTCTCCTTCTATTATTCCCCATCTTCTCTTCTCTATTTTAGTCTTACTTTCTCCATCTTCCCTTCTCTATTCTAATTTCTCCCCTAACTCTTCTTTTAGTTATTTACAAAATAATCCCTTAAGTGTTAGGTATTTGCACTTTAACCCTTGAGATTTTAATGCAAAATTCAACTAAGGCCATTTTACAAA
The DNA here is from genome assembly GCA_016432845.1 of Psidium guajava. NCBI lineage: Eukaryota > Viridiplantae > Streptophyta > Magnoliopsida > Myrtales > Myrtaceae > Psidium > Psidium guajava. The sequence goes on from CM028225.1 coordinate 18,395,044, forward strand.
ATTGAGTCATTATGGGTACATTGGGCCAAGATGAAAATTTAGACTATTAAAGAATAATGTCACAACTCCTAAAAATAAAAAATAAAAATAAATTGACTCAGATTAAATTTTTTTAGGCCCGATTCAAGATTATGCTCGTGAAGGAATACATGACCCCAAATTGGATTTTTCAAATTTGTGATGGCCAACATGAAAAAGGATTTAAAAGAAAAATATTGACTATTTTTATGTATTTTTGTGGCCTCAAATGTTATTTTTCCCTAATTTTTAAAATGAAAATACAAAAAAATACAAAATACAAAAAAATACTGATTTGTGTTCAAAAATGATTCTCTAGGCTTGGCCAAGGCTTTCGAAGTTGATTTTTTTTTTCTATTTTCTTATTTTTTTTTATTTTCTATGAATTTTCGAAAATAAAAATACTGAAAAATGTTGAAAATATGAAAAATCATTTTTTGGTCAAAATTGGCTCCCTAAGCTTGGCCAAGGTTTCCAAAGTTGATTTTTTAATTTTACGAAATTTTGTGAATTTTTTTATTTTTTTAAAGAGAAAATATAATTAAAAATTAGGTGTTAACAGAGTCTACTCTTAGTGTTTGTGATATTGAGCTTATCATGGTGCTTGATCACCTTGTTTCGTTGAAGAAATGCGGTGTTGTTTGATCTTCAGGAAGAAAATTTTGTGTCGTAGAAGCAGTCTCTAATTTGGAGCTGACCATTCAATTACAGTGATCATGATTGTGAACATTATTGTAGAATTCATTCTGGGATTTCAAATGTTGAATCTTTGGCTTATTCATAGGGTTCGATTTGATTAATTTGCTCAACTGATTTGTGTTACTATTGAGTTTTGTAGGAGCTAGACATTGCTATTATTAAGGCCACGAACCATGTTAAGCGTTATTACCCACATAGTATCCTCGAGGTAAACTTCAAGTGTTTATTTTTTTTTTATTCGAGGTTGTTCCACTATATTTCAAAATTAACAATGCCCTTTTTTTCCGACCAGATGTGGGGAGACATTCTATAGAATGTGTAAAAGGGTGGTTTCAATGTGATTCAAACTTATGTCTTTTGAAACATTCATGAACCTCAAGATTAGGTAACACTTTAGCTTCACTGCTTTTCTAATTCATAAGCTATTTTTAGGATTTAAGATGTTACACAATTTGACCTAAAACTCCAGTACAATTTCAATGGGAATTATGATTTTGTTAAATTCATCAAAATGGTTGGTGAGCTAGGAATGTATGCGATGCTAAGTGTCTGTCCATTCATAGAAACCAAATGGAGTATGATCTGATTTTGCTAGACATTTTCCTCTTTAAGACTTTTAGTATCTTGTTTCATGTCTTATAATCGTGAAATATGCAGGGCTTCCTATATTGAAGGAGCACCGAATATCACGTTAGACAGACAATTCACCATTGGAGGTAAATTATGCTCTTCACAATTCTCTTAGAGAGAGTGTACATGCCGAATTTAGTCCAGAGTTTCTTTTGATTTGTAGTTCTCCATGAAAAAGTTCACCAAAGTGATCATAAAGAAGATAAAGAATGAGAAGTTGTTTGCTTCGACGCAACCCCATCATTTTATCCCAAGTCGAGCTCAATCTTTTGGCAATATTTCAAGCTAGGGTGGAAAAAGATGCAGGTATCCATCTAACCTGCATGCCAATCATACAGCCCTAACTTATCCTTGACTTTTTCTTGACTAGTTGATTTGTTCTTTTATCCAACTGTAGGTTAGAGAAGGATGTAAGGAACGTGAAAGTGGTAGGAGATAATTTTTTGAGATATACAAGAGCAGCAAGAGCAACAACATGAATTTTTTTTTTGGTGTACCATTAGTGGATATAGATGGGTATGTAGAGGATTATATATGGAGTGTTTTGAAGATAAAGTATGCATAAGTTTGTTGTGTCTGGAAAATTTTTCATGTTGGGATGTTTTTCTTTTACATCAAACAATGTGAATCACTATAAGTTAATGTAATGCTATTTAGTCTGCTTTGCCTTCTTCTAAGTTGTGCCTTTTCTATCATCGATTATCAACACGGTAGCAATGCACGGCACTGTTTGCACAACATGGCTAAGTGTCATGCGCATAGTAAGTGCTGTGTCGTGCCCTTAGCACGTGAGGTGTTGTGCATTGCTTTCCAACAATTTTTGCGGAAGCATTTGGCCAACAACATATGAAATATCCACTGATCACATCAAGCATTCGGCTGAGTAACCATCATCACCAACTCATCATTCGACCATCATCAACTCAACAACAAGCATATGGTCAAGCAACCATCATTAACCATCATCGTCAACTCATCATTAAACACTTGATTTCTTAAACTCAACTATTTGCATTACAAAAAAAAAGGACAACGAATAAGTTTACAAAATAATTAAACCTCCCACTAATCACAACCCATTCTACAACAACCAATCTAAAGCTCCAAAATACATCTATAACAACCAATCATAGCCTCAAAATGAAATACATTATTACCCATGAAATTAACTAGTCCACCCAATAAAATCTTCTCTCTTTCTGTTTTGTTGAAAGTTGGCTTTAGTAAATCTTGTTCTTTGCAAAAGCCTAGCGATGATTCCGTGGAAGTTCTTATCACCAATAATTACACGCCAATCACACAGCACTAACTTCTTCTAACCTACAAGATTGACCAGCACTCAAGTTTTTTGTCATATGCCGCATTGTGTTTATATTGTGCTTGAAATTATAGTAGAATGGACTCATCATAGGAAAATGCCAAACAAAAAGCAAAATAAATGGCTAATGCGATTGCTAATCTAGAGCTTGGAAAAAATCACATAAATTTTCACTGCCTTGACAATTAACGAAATATGGATACAAAGCCTATGACCAACCAACTGTTACATGAGATAAGGACTCTAACTTCAAATTGCACCAGACCCTTGTAACTAATTCTTAAGGAGCATCCAAGATATAGATTGACACTCAACTATAAAAGCTTGGACCAAATGATTTCAAAGTAAAATTTAAGACATTCTTAGATTGTCATGTGATGCAACATTGAACCAGAGGGCCAGGTGGCTGCATGATCTCCACATCAATTTGCTAATAAAATCAGAACCCAAAGACATTCTCCACTTTCTCTGAATTTGCCACAAAAAAAAAAATGGCACCTTCCTGAGGAAAGTGATCGATGCTTTCTTCTCTTTCTAGTGGTAATCTCGCTCAACATGATTCATGGCTTAACAATAGCAATGTCCAGCTCCTATAAAGCTCAATAATAACACACATCAGCTGAGCAGCTTAATAAAATCGAGCTTTATGAACAACCCAAAGATTGGACATTTGAAACCCCAAAAAATACTTAACTGAAATCTGCAGTAATCTTCAAAATCGAAACGAAACATTTCTAACAACCAAAACGTCGATAAATCCGTGGAAAAGAAAAAAAAGCAGAACAGACTTGCCAGCGACTCGATTGAGCAGTAAAGATCCAAATAGAGAGTCAAAACTGAAGAGGCGCAACAAGCAAACACGCAATTCTAATGATCGACAAATCAAAAATGAAACCAAAAAACAACGACGGAGTTGAAGCTCGTGGACGACGAACTTGAGAAAGAAAAGACGATAAAGCACAGTAAGAGACGACGACGAACAATGAAATGAAGTTGGCGAGGAGCGACAAGGATCAGGCGAGAGCGATTTTCTTGAGCAGCCAGGAGGGGAAGAAAAGAACACGAAAAATTGAAGAAAAACCCTAGGCCCAAGTCAATTTGGGGGATTTTATCTAGTTTTTTACCCAAATGACAAAATTACCCCTGTTGTAATAGCTAGAAAATGTTGGCCAGTGAAGAATTGGCCAGGCCAGCGAAACGAGACCCTTATTTGAGATTCATTGATTACTTTAGGCCCTATTTAAAATAACATCCATTTTGGGCCTTTTTTTTTTGAAAAAATGACTTCACTTCATGCCCTTATTCAAAATTTTTCCTAAAATCAATTATGTAAACGAGACTTTTTAGTTCTATATTATATCAAAGAATGTCTTTTTTTTCCATACTATTAATAAGATAATTTTAGAAGAAGCATGTAAATCATTAAGAATATAGAATTTACTTTTCTTTAATACTCTTAAAAAAACATGTGAAATAATTAATTATGGTAAGTATCCTAAATAGAAAAAGGAGGAGTGGGACAAATTGCAATTGAAATATTGAGGCAGTTTTGTCTTTTTAGCGTAAATGGGGGTGAATTTAGCCATTTATAGAGTGAAAATAGCGTCGTCCTTAAAAAAGTCCATCTCGACTAAACAAAATCATCACGAATCATGGATTATCTCATTTAGTCATGGCCATTGGCTGAGTTGGACTCGAAACCAGCCTATGACAGAAGGGCTTGGTTCCGATTTCTTAAATTCTTGAACCGGAACAAAAAAAAAATCAAAAGAGTCGTTGCAAAATTGCTCTTTCCCCGCCCCTTTGGCTTGGTGACTATTGGCAACTAGTGGTCGCCTTTTTTTTTTCCTCTTTTCTTTCTAACCTATGATATAAAATTATAAACACCTCTCTCATCTCTTATTTTTTTCCACACAAATTCTCTCTTCATCTCAATTCTCTCGAATTCTTTCTAACTCTCAAGTACATCCTCCAATTCCTTATTTTTGTTATTTATTATCTCCTTTAATACCTTCTTATTTCAAATTTTTTTTCATACTCTATTTTGTTTGCAATATACCATATTTTTTATATATAAAAAAAAGGCAAGTAAAGATAGAACTAGTGGCAGAGGCAAGAGCAAGAAGGGGAAATTCGATTATCCTTCCAGTGCTTGTGATTATGAAATTTGAGAAGTTGATATGAATGTTGAAATCAACATTATTCCTAATATGAATCAAGGCTAAATGCAAGAGAGTCTTCATCTTCATATCGGTATCAAAGAAATGTCAATAATAAAAGAGCGGAAGTTTACATCTGATGTATGGGACCACTTCATGAAGATTGAAAGATTTGATATAGCTCCAAAAAGATATGCAGTAGTTTGTAAACATTATAGAGAAAAATACAAGTATACCGATGGAGCCGGATATAGAACATTTAATCAACATTTTAAGATGAAACATCCAATTGAAGCGGAAATTGACACCAAGTAATAATAAATTTTAGAATACGCCAATCTTAACACTCCTCCTCTATTTTGTTATGATGAAAAAACTTATAAAAATGAATTAGGTAAATTTGTTTCTATTGAATATTTATTATTTTGGTAAAAGATTTGGTTTTAATCAATTTATACAAAATACATGTGTTCCACAAGTAAAACATGTTCCTAAAAATACACTTAAACGCATAATTAAAGTTATTTACAAAAAATGAAAAAAGTATTTACAAAAATTTATTATGAATTTTAATGGGCGTGTGCATATATATAGCGATATTTGGAGTGATCGTTGACTAGTTCATTCTTACATGGGTATAACATGTCATTGAATAAATGATGAATGGAATATTCAAAAAAGATTTATTACATTTAGAGTTTTTGATGATAGCCATATGGTAAATAATATTTATAGATAATTAGACAAATTTTAAAAGAATATTATTTGCTTAATAAAATTTTTCAATTGATTTTGATAATACCGCGGCAAATACTGCGGCAATTGTTGAACTATAAAAGATTTGTAAACCCGTTTATGGTGCACAATTTTTTAGCATTAGATGTGCTTGTCATATTTTAAATTTATGTGTACAAGATGGTTTAAAAAATTTTGATATTTTTCTCCACCCAATAAAAATGATAATTCAATTTTTATGGAAACATTCCCAAATAATGAAAGAATGATTAAAATTTTGTAAGGCAAATTGAAAAAAAACCAAAAAGATTTTCAAGAGATGTTCTAATCATTGGAATTCTACTTACGAGTTACTTAATGAATCTTTTAGATAATATAGCTCAAATTAATTTATACCCACAAGAATGGGATATTTGCAAAAAAATAGATATTTAAAAAAATTTATGATGCAACTTATACTTTATTTGGTGTTTATTATCCTACTACACATTTTTTTTAATAGAATGTATTAATATTATTGGAGTTTTTGAAGAAAATGAAAATGATGATTTATGATGTGATACTATTAGAACAATGCGAAAAAAAATGGCTACATTATGTAGGAAAATTCCTATTATTTATTTACTTGCTTGTGTTTTTTTATCAACATTTTAAATTAGATGATTCATGTGTTTATTTGAATATATATTATGAATATTTACGTTTAATTAATGAGGTAAATATTAAAATTATACAAACATGGATTTTAGAACACAATAATGGAATAATATAATGAATGTAGTACATATAATTTAGGTGATAGCGGATCTTCTCAATTTAGTGACTTATAAAGTGAGAATATAGGTAAAATTAGTAGATGGTAATTTTTGTTGCATTGACAAAAATATAAAATAAAAGTTACGAAGTAATTCTGAAATAGAAAGCTATCTAATCATTTCTTTTGAGTTTAATGAATCTTAAAGCAGCACAGAATTCACAATATTGGATTGGTGGAAGAAGCATTCCACCGAATACCCAATTCTTGCTCTAATTACAAAATAAATTTTAGTAGCCGCTTATTCGATAGTTACGTTAGAATAAGTATATAGTGCTGGAGATAATATTTTTAGACAAACGACGAAGAACTCCCGATTCGGTGAAGGCTCAAGCTTGTATTGATGATTGGACAAATGCTCAATATAGATAATAAGAGATAGATGGCAATAATGAAGTTGAATTCTTTGATGACGGAGATACCATCGGCATCTGTATCGAAAAGGGTAGAAATGATTGAGGATAAGATAAGTATGAGTTATCAAAGGTAAGAGAACTATATGTGTTTTAATTTTTCTATCCCCAGAAAAATATGTAGGGACTGAATAATAATTCATTAAGTTTAAGCCCCTCCCCCTCCCTTCCTCCTCCCCCAAATTTGATTACAATTTATAATTTGATTATAATTTGTCTTTAGTAATTCACTAATTCATAATTCATTATTTTCTTTTATTTCATAATTCATTATTTGATAATTTGATTATAATTTTATTACAAATTCATTACGATTCAATTTTTAAACTCAAAAAACCTTAACCAAAACTAGCGGATCCATTTTTTATTTTGAACCGAAATCGGGCTCGGAACTAGTGATTCAAAATCAAAACCGGAACCTCCACTTAAGAGCTTGATTTTGGTTCCCCCTAAATTGGAACAGAAACTGCCTGTTCATGAATCGGAACCAGTGGTTCATGAACCGTGGTCATGACTACTCTTATTAATCTCTCAATCTAGGATAGATATGAGGCACAAGTCTTAGTGAATGGACCAAACATGGAATTCAAATCTTTTGTGTCGATCATGTTTAGCATGCAATCTTCTTTTCACCTTAATCCAAAAAACAAAGTTATTAAGTCCAGCCATTAAATTTGTTTTTCAAGAAATCATTTCTAAGGAAATTACCATATTCTTTGGGATTTGGTCTCAAAGATTGCGCGTAGAATGGGCATAGACTGTCATGCCCCGATCCTCAAGTACGCGCTATCCCTACCAAATGCCTCAAGTTGGAAGGAATAACGTCCCAAGGTCGCTAACAACCAATAGAAATTTCTATGCATGCAGAAACGTATAATACACCTAGACAGAAGATTTAAACAGAGATAGCAAAGCAAGAAAACTCCGTAACTAATAATCAGCCAAATATCCCAATACAACAGCTAAAAGTAGAGGATTGCTAACCCAATAGAGTTATACATAATAATTAGAGCCCCATTCTTCAAGGCAGCTCCTTAAGGCCAGCAAAAAGGTAGATGGGTCAGGAAGAGTTAGCTAGTCATCTACTCCAAAAGAGGGGCCACTACACCCTCATCCTCTTCATCAACTGAGATCTCATAAGACTATCATACTCCTACGATTAAGGAGACGTGGGAATGTCGTCAGATGCCATGGACGGGTCGGACTCACTATCAGGCTCGGGGTCTATTATCTCTCCATCGGGTGTATTGAGATCCATTGGCTCCCAAGGAGGGACATAAGGGGTTGGGTTAGGCAGTCCCTCAAATCCATGAAGAGGGTGTTGACACCTGATTTTTTTAATCATCTTTTCTTTTTTAAAAATTAATAAAAAATCCCCAAAAATTCATAAAATTAAAAAATCAACTTTGAGGACCTTGGCTAAGTCTAGGGAACCAATTTTGATCAAAAATGATTTTCCATATTTTCAGTATTTTTTGGCATTTTATTTTCAAAAATTCATAAAAAAATCAATAAAAAATGAGAAAATTGAAAAATCAACTTTGGAAGCCTTGGCCAAACCTAATGAACCATCTTTGAATAAAAATAATTTTTCATATTTTTCGCATTTATTATTATTATTTTTTTAAGAAAATAGAAAAATGCTTGAAAATTAATAAATAATAGCACTTGAGGCCACATAAATATGAAAAAATAGTCAATATTTTTCTTTTGATCTTCTCTTCATTTTGGCTAAAGAAAACCTCCAAAAATTAATCTAGAATCGGAAATTACTATGTTGATCTCGTTTTCAGATTAATTGAAAAAAATATCGAAAATTCATTTTAGCTCTGTAATTTTCAATTTTTGCATTTCTGGAATCGTGACATTGTTCTCTAATAGTCCATATTTTTCAATGGCCTGATGGTGCATTTTTCGTTGTTGCGTTTGATTTTCCGAATTCAATTTATCATTTGAAATGTGGGAACTTCACTGATGCAATGTTACATGCAGATGAAGAAGAAAATATAAATAAAATCTTGAGATAGAATATTTTCTCAAAAGAAGAACAAGACAATTGTTAGTGGACAAGGGCTGGTACCAGAGGGCAGCGTTAATGGAATTAGGGATTTGCTCTCAAAAGATTCATTAGGAGAGATAAATAATTTTATATCTTCACTTCTGAAAGCTCATAATCCTGATGGCCAAACTGCACTTCATTTGGCAGATTGCATGCGTGAATTGCTATTGGAAAGGTTGTCACGTGATGTCGATTTCCTCCGAAGAATAAATGCCAATACGACAAGAAATAGTGAGTGAAGGGGGGGCCACAATTTGGAGACACCATTATTGAAGACGGTGATGAGTGGAGAATGCGGGTGGAAGAAATGAATCAATGGACCATTGCCTATGATGGAGAGCATGTGATTTCTTCGCAAAAAGGCACAAATCTCCCCGAACAACTCCAAATAACGGACGCGTTCCTCTGGGACAAAAGAGGACCGAAAGCAAAAAAAAAAAGGAGTTGAAAGAAAGCTGGTTGAGAGGCTCAAACAGCTAAATGGAGTTAATTTGAGCATAAAAATTAGATAAAAAAAAAGGAGAATAATGATGGGGCACCAAAAAAGAAAAAGGGGGGTTCCACGATGGAGAAAAAGGGAGGAAGAAAAGGTAATGAGGGGGGACTCTCTTCAAGGGGCACGGCCGGCGGCTCCTCGAGGGAGTTTTCATTCGACCCACGTTGGCGGTTCATCGCCGCGGCTCCTCCCTCTATGAACCCTAGCCACCAACATCGGTATTCCCCCAGAAGAGTCCGTAGTCCTTCCCACACGTGCTTGTCCGAGAAGTCCCGCCCGATTAATTTTCACAAGGAGGAGTCCACTACTCCTCGCGAGATGATCATCGAGGTCATCTCCTACTACAGCGACATACCGCCTCACTACCTGCATCAACCCTAGCTGCTGTCGTCCCATTCACAACACCAGATGATCCTCGGTGAGAGTAGCGGCGAGGACCTCGAAGTCAAGGCCTCGAAGAAGCATACCGTGACTTGGGTCCAGGACGAGATCCGTGACCAATCACGCTCGACCCACCGTGGGGATGCTTTGACCTCCCTTTGCAAAGCTAATATGAGAGGGAGGCAAAAAGATGACTACTGGAGGCTATCGGGGAGACCCTTCTTTGAGATTATTCTTTCAAAATTGCACGTTTGCCCAGGTTATAATTAGTTGGTGACGATGTTGGCGGAGGTGGTATTGCCCAAGTGCATGGTCCCAGTCAAGTACGTCACCAGATTCACGGCTACTCCAAGCGTGGTTAGCCTCTCACAGGCCTCTCCTCCTAAGATCATGGCGGCGCTGGTCCAGCCGCCGGTGCAGGACCGATCGGCCGGGCGGCCCTTGTAGTCCCAGGCATTGGGAAGGGTCTTGCCGCCTTGTGTTTCGGGGAGAGACATGGCGTTGCCGCAATGCTAAAAAGTTCAGATAACGTGTGTGTTTCCTTTATTTTGTTGGGCAGAGAGATTTAAGGAGCATAGGCACGTATGAGAAAATGAGATGGGTGCCACGTGAATGTGTTAGAGCCCGGTTTGGTAAGAAGATTGGCTTGAGTGAAGTTGTAGAGAGTGAAGGCTCGTTGATTCTGGAAAATGTAGAGGTCGTACTGATATTTGTGTCTGAAAATGACAGTATCTCCAACATGAACAGTCGGGTTCTTCCACTCTGAAACTCCATCCACAAGCACGGTCGAATAGTGGCCCACTTCCCAAACAAGAGAGAAAATAGAGAAGCAGAATAGAAATGTCACGAGCATTGCCCTCTTCATCATGAACACCAACAGTTCCTTGTATTCTTTCGAGCAAAGCTGAGACCGAGAGACGATAAAAAGATGAAGAGTGGGATTAATAGCGAGCTTTATTCATCTCCACCCCCCCCCACATGAGGGAGACCCAGCCGATAAATCTGGTTGTGATGTTACGAAATCCTTACGAGATGCATTGGGAATCTTCAAGCCGCGGTATCTCTTTGTCTTAGCCCTTTCTCGTGATTGATATTAGTGATAATAGCCACCAGTTATTGTTGTTCCTTCCTCACACATTTAATCTATCATGTAATTGCACAATCATCTCTCTGCTATAAAAAAGGTTTGTTTCCATAGAAAATTTGTACTTTGTTTTCTGTTTCACTAACGGTCCTTGAGTTATTGGTAAGAGCTCAATTTAAAAAAACAAAAAGAGGAGATCGGCAGGACTGGTGCGGGTAGCTTCGAGAGGAATAGGAACGATTTGTGCAGATGATCTTCTCCGTTTGGTACTTCAAATGCCTGCTGTCCAAGGATCAAGTTTAAGGCTATCTAGGGAGCAAATGGGTGGCTGTTCAGAGAGGATTTTCGTTGCAATATTAAGTCAGAAGGAGTTGTCTTTAGAGTGAATCCACAGCTTGCGCGTGTTCATAATTTTGGAGCAAGACGAGGTCATCCAGTTGTGAAACACAAGGTCCAGGTGAGTCCACCAACAGCACTTCCAGGCTCGACGAAGAGACCAAGCACCATCACCATGCTGTTCTGAAACTCATCTAAGATGGGTGCGGTTTAGACTCGTTTGGAAGTATTCCACGCTGATTTGTTAAGTCCAACTGTGGCAAAGAGAAAATCGTGAACTTGGCCTTGAGCTTGAACAGTTTAATATCGTAACTTGCTCATGTTGGTAGGATTGGAATAATGGGCGTCAACTTGGGAATAACTGTGGGTGCATGATTTTGGGGTCCACTCCATGTCATATAATACTACGAATTATTCAAGTTGGTGTCCTAGGATGCTGATCTGACTTCCTCTAACAAGAGCGCATGTGAGATTTGGTCCATTATTATCTATTGCTCACTCTCAATGGTCCTTGAGCTTCTGCCATCATACAATACCATGAGCAGCATTAGACAAATCCAACAATATGAAGTCAGGGTGCTTTCATAGCTCGGTGGCAAGTGGATTCTACTAGCACGAATTCAACAAGTCGGATTTCGCGCGGATCGATCACAATGGCGGCGGCCACGACAACAACTTCGCAACACGATTCAGCGTCCGTTTGAGAGCAACAAGCTCATGGTAGACGATTCCTCCATAAGACCCCTGAGGAGATACGCAAGACCTTCAACATCAAGAATGACTTAACGCTAAGGGAGTGCGATACACGCAAGAGAGCAGGGAGCATTCAGCAATCTATGTGGTCAGGAGAGAACGAAGATACCAAGCAACCTTCCTTGTCCAGGGGCAATAGCTCCATGTACCCCTAAAACAGCAAGCACCCTTCCCGTTTCGATCGATTGAGTAGGCCATCCCTCTTCTCCTCCGTCCGTTGAAGCAAAATGTCAACATTAGAAATTGCAAGAGTGATCTCAAAAGGGTCGGTGCTCGTCTCTCGTCAATATGGTGTTGAGATGAGTGAGCTACTATCGGCCGATGGGGAGGATTTCTTCTCACCTTATGATGAGGTGTATGAGAGCTTCGATGTAAGGGCACTTAGATAAGATCGAGCGGAAGCTTGTTACTGGGAAGGCAAACTCTGTTTTTGCTGCCGAGAAGACTTCGGAAACGGGAAGAGGAGCTGAAGATCCATGCTCAAGACGATGGAGACCGTCCCTCTGATAGGTTTAGCCGGTGAGGCGCGCACGCTCGAGGAGAGGTTCGCAGAGCCCGCCATGGGGAATGTGTTCCTTCTCCAAGGTGGTGATTGCGCGGAGAGCTCCAAGGAGTTCAGCGCGAGCTACATACAGGAAATGTCCAGAGTGCTGCTCCAGAAGGGTATCGTTCTCACGTTTGGAGGACAGAAGCCTGTCATTAAGGTGAAGGAGAAGGAAGCTACTCCAACACAGAAGTGAAAGAACAGGTGAAGCCAATCAAGGACAATAAAGAAGCTATGTTGCTATTTGGTAAGATTTTTCAGTATGAAATGCATGCAGATACTTATACGTCGTTGGTTCTTGGGCATTGTAGGAATGAGGATATAGATTGGGCTTTTGAAATTTTTTATAGGACGACACAGGGACGAAGATAAATAAGAAAATAAAAAATATAGGATAAAGGAATAGTTTTAAAAAAATAAATAATAAAAATAAGAATAAAAAATAAAAAAAAGTGGGTTATGAGAAAAGTAGGATCATATGTATGCATAGGATTGTTCCTACGAATTAGACTTGATTTGGGATTGGACTAACTCATTGGCTTGGTTTAAAATCTGATCACAATTAGGCTTAAAGAATGGGCCTTTCAAAGAATACAAGAACGGGCTTTGCTCAAGTTTGCTTTTCTTTTTGTCTTAGATGGACTTTAAGGCCTGGCTTGGGTGACTATGCCGTGGGCCGGATCCGTTGGCCCGGTCCGAATAATTTTCCCCAAATTTTAAAAAAATGAAATAAAAAATCGTAAAAAAACCATAAAAAATTCTATAAAAAAAGTTAAAAAAATTCATAAAAATTCAAAAAAACCTCAGAAATTAGGAAACGGGCCATTTCGATTGGTCAATCCAATTTTTGATGAATTTCCTTCCCGGTCTTTTCAAAATGATGATTTTGCCCCATTATGGGCAAATTGTCTCAAAAGATTCAGAAAAATCTCAAAAATTAGGAGACGTGCCATTTCGACTGGCCAATCCTATTTTTGATAAATTTTCTTCGTGATTTTTTCGAAATAATGATTTTGCCCCTTATGGGAAAATGGTCTCGAAAAATTCGAAAAATCCTAAAAAAATTGCAGAAAATGGAAAATGGTCAATCTTGACTGGCCAGACACATATCTTGTGACTTTGATTACCATTTCTTCGTGAAATGATAGTTTTTCCCCTCATGGGCAAAATTGCCTCGGAAAATTTCGAAAAATTCTCAGAAATTATGGGAAATAAAGAATGACCAAATTCAACTGGTTTGACCTATTTTCATTTCCTGATCCTTAAAAAATGACCATTTTACCCTTTTGGTCAGTTTGACCCAAATCTTTCTAAGTCACCCAAATGATTTTTCCTAAAATTGGTACCAAAAGGCCGTTAGAGTAATTTAATGTAGCCAAGTGTTGACACCTGATTTTTAATAATCTTTTCTCTTTTAAAATTAATAAAAAATCCATAAAAATTCATAAAATTAAAAAATCAACTTTGGCGACCTTGGCTAAGCCTAGGGAATCAATTTTGACCAAAAAAAATAATTTTTCATATTTTCAGTATTTTTCGGTATTTTTATTTTCAAAAATTAATAGAAAATTTTTAAAAATTCATAAAATTAAAAAAAATCAATGTTGGGGACCTTGGCCAAGCCTAGAGAACCAATTTTGAACAAAAAATGATTTTTCATATTTTTTTGTATTTTTTTATATATATATTTTAGAAATTAGGAAAATATTTAATAAATAATAGCATTTGAGGCCACAAAAATACATAAAAATAGTCAATATTTTTCTTTTAAATCTCTTTTCATGTTGGCCATTATAAATTTAAAAAAATCCAATTCGGGGTCGTGTATTCTTTCACAAGCATAATCTTGAATCGGGCCTAAAAAATTCAATTTGAGTCAATTTATTTTTCACTTTTAGGAGTTGTGATATTGTTCTCTAATATTCTAAATTTTCATCTTAGCCCAATTATACCCAGAATGACTTAATTTTGCAAAAGGGTTTTAATTAAATTTTGCATTATTTTCAGCAGCAAGAAATGAAGTTAAATTTGATATGCGGTGAATTTCGACTAAGTATAGGGGAGGTTTGTCGAAAATTGTGAGGAGATTTGGACTTAAAGAAATATTTCTCCAGGGACTGAATTACAAATACTTAAAATCTCAGGGACTAGAGTGCAAATACCTAACTCTTGAGGGATTATTTAGCAAATAACAAAAAAAGAGTTAGCGGATAAATTAGAATGTGAGATAGACATGGAGAAATGAAGATGAAGATGAAGATGAGTTAATGAAGAAATTAGACTGCTAGATAGATGGGTGGGTTATAAAAGGAGGAGGAAGTGAGCTTGGGAAAGAGAATTTTTTGGGAGAGAAAATTTTAGATGTTTGATAGGGTTTGGGAGATTGAAGAAAAATTTGAGAGAAAGAAAATACCAAAAAGAGAGAGAGAATTTTGAAGATGATGGGAGTTTAAAGTTAGGGGGCTATTATCACCAATTCCTTCATCGATCAACATAAATCAAGAGTTCATCCCTGTCATTCGAGCCGTAATCTTAATCCACAAGGTGATACGAGGTTCGAATTCGGCCATCAAATCCGTCAAATCAGGTAACGATCCTAGCCATTAAAATCTTTAAGAATTTCGTTACCCAAATGGATTAATTTAAATCTCGATTATGTCATGTCATACTCATATGTCTCAATATCCACATGTAATTTAATTTCTTGTAATTTAATTTCAGTACCATCAAATCCCACGATGGGTAGGCCGAATGAAGGTCGAGTCCCCCATTGGAGGTCTTTTATTTAATGCAATTTAATTTCCTGCAATTTAATTTCTGTACCATCAAACCCCACGATGGGTAGGCCGAATCAAGGCCGAGTCCCCCCGTTGGAGGTCCTTTATTTAATGCAATTTAATTTCAGTATCATCAAACCCCACGATGGGTAGGCCGAATCAAGGCCGAGTTCCCCATTGGAGGTCCTTTATTTAATGCAATTTAATTTTTGATAATTTAATTTCAGTACTATCAAACCTCACGATGGGCAGGCCGAATCAAGGCCGAGTCCCCCGTTGAGGTCCTTTATTTATTGCAATTTAATTTTCTGCAATTTAATTTCTGTACCATCAAACCCCAGAATGAGTAGGCCGAACCACCTGCTGGAGGTCACAACACGGCGCAGAAATCGTTAGTTTACGCCCTCTTGCGGCTTCAGGATATTTTAATGATTTGAAAATACCAAAAAAGGTCATTCATATGCATTCCATCTAAATAGTGAGAATACAAAAAAGAGGGCACCCCACTAAAACCTGAAAAATAAACCAAGTCTGAGTAGCCAAATTAGGATAATCATAAAATTAAGGTACCGAAAGGGCATTAGTTTTAATTAACTAGTGTAACCAAGTCCCCGAACCCAGAATCTCTGGTTCGCAGAATTAATTTAGTTCTCCCGCTAATTTACTTAGGTTTCTAATCGACCTACCAAAAATAATTAGTGACGACTCAAAACTCTAAAATCATTTAAACAAAAACCAAAGTTGCGATTCGATAGAACTTGGGAGGGTCCGTATTAGGTTAATTAATTTAATCAACCTCACAATCCGTTAACCTAGAAATTTTTCCACCAAAAGAAAAATTTTTAGGATCGCGACAAAAATACCAATAAGAGAGAGAGAATTTTGAAGATGAAGGGAGTTTAAAACTAGTAGGCTGTCATCACCAATTCCTTCATCGATCAACTTAAATCAAGAGTTCATCCCCGTCATTCGAGCCGCAATCTTAATCCACAAGGTGATACGAGGTTCGAATTCGGCCATCAAATCCGTTAAATCAGGTAACGATCCTAGCCATTAAAATCTTTAAGAATTTCGTGGCGACTCCAAGCTCTAAAATCATTCGAACAAAAACCAAAGTTGCGCTTCGGTAGGACTTGGGAGGGTCCATATTTGGTTAATTAATTTTATCAACCTGATAATCCGTCAACCTGGAAATTTTTCCACCAAAAGAAAAATTTTTAGGGTCGTGACACCAAGGCAATTGACAAAAAAAAAATCTTCATCATCTGGTTCTGGTTTACAAGTTAAGAACCCTGCAAAAATGAGAGAGAAATAATCTTGCTCGTACTTTTTCGAGCGATGCTGAAAATTATTCAACTCTACGTTAACTCAAGCACCTTAATCAGAAAAAAACTTTCACGGATTGTAACGTAGGTTAGAACTGGGGACCAAGGAAGTAAAATGCTTATTTTGGCCTAGAAAGCATATGACGTGGTTTGACGTTGGTGATCATTGCATCTTTATCACCAATCTCGGCCCTCAGAATAGTTCTCAAAGAACACCATCATTGCATGAGGAAGGTGTAAGCTTCCGTTGATATCGCTACTCGAGGACGATGTGAACTCCAACGAAGGAGACGTCAGTGATGTTTAGAGATTTATTGCCGTTCTTGGTCTTCTGGAACTGTCTTCAAAGAACACCATTATTGTATGAGAGTGGTGCTAACTTCTGCTGATACTGCCGTCGCTCCCGAATGATGTAAACTTTAACTGAGTATATTTTGCAATTTGACTCATTTGAAGAGTTTTCTTTTACAACCAGATTCCATTGGGGATTTATAAAAGGAGACAATATGTTTTCACCAAGTTTACAAAATGTTCATGTAAAGTTCAAAGACATTCAAAAATGAACATTGATTTGAATTGGCATTGGCCTTCCTTTTAACTGGCGCTTTGCTTTTTCATGCTCGAGACTGGCTCTTTTAGTCTCACCTTTTGCCTTTTCTGTTCTGTTTAGAAAAAAGAATCTCCAAAGATTATATCGTATATACATGCATATGAAAGATCTAGCACACTTAAAGAGTTGACTCGGGAACTCTACGTAGACCTACTCCTTCTGAGTTCTTTTGCTTTGAGGTGGCCCCATCTTCATCTCGAAATGACCAATGATCACCAACGGGATTTTAAGAAACGAATATGCAAGCTCAATTAGGTGATGCAAAGGATAAAAATGTATCGAAAAGAGAAATGAATACTTTTCGTCGTCCTAAGGCACTTGAATTACCGTACGAGGTTGAAAGTGAAGAAGCGCTCGAAAATTGATGTTAGTTCGAGTAAGAAAATTTTTAACTATTTACCTCCTGCTGTTGCTGGAACTACCTCCATTTGGCCCCGATGTGGGGTGGTTCTTAACAAGGGTTACGAAATGAAAACGCCGCTCAAATAGGTGGTCAATGGTTACCTGAAGTGTTTAGGATAGAGAAATGATCACCTCTTTCCCTTCGGCTATCGTACCTTTTGCGAGAAAATCCATTGTCTTGGGGAATGCGGAACCTATTTAGCACACGACTTATTGTGGATTATGACATATGTAGAAATGGATTGCCTTTTCTCATCCTGTCATGCCCCATTCTACACATTCGATGCATCAAGTGCAATTTATATTCCAAGTCAGAATTGGCAAATTAAGCATGCAGAATAGTCGTGCATAAATTATGGAATGTGTAAACACAATGTAGATGTGATAATTTTTAGCATCACGCGTGTTTAAAGAATGTGCAAGTATGGAAGAAAATTCTCAAGAATGGGAAAATTTGAGCTGCCCATAGACATGTAGGCGGATCGAACAAATTGGGGAGTCTACTCCTTAAGTCGAGGAGTAGCTTGTCTCTGACTTTGCTCCTGCATAATGAAATGCATGGGTGAAGGAGTCGAGTGAAGATTTGAAGCATTTGGGCTTATTTAATGTTAACAACCGCTATGATTGTCGATCGAATGCTCCTGTAAGAAAGAAAGTAGAAAGGTTATCCTTGAAATCAAATGAGTTAAAAAGACATACTCTCCTTTTCATTTTAGAGTTTGCCATCTGTTGCCCCATTTTCAACAGAACGGATCTCATCAAATGATCATAATTTTACCCCATTGGGGTTGTCTCCTTCAACATGTTAAATGTTAGTGTAAACATTTCCTGTCAAAAGGAAAGGAGACATGTTAGCCAGTATCGGAAGGCATAAACTGGAAACGATACTAGTTTACCCTTCATCTTCAATACCTTGCACGAGTCTTTTACCAACTTCCCTGGATTGAGCTTCCCTCGATTTTCGTTGGATACTTAACCATGAGGGCCAAGGTTATGGTAAAGTATTGACTTCGGTCTCGTTCGTCGAATATTCTTGTTTCTTTCTGCAAAAAAGAAATGTCCCAAAAATTATTTTATTTATTTACAATATTTACAATATTCCCCAACCTTGGGGATCGAACTCAGACCATTCAGACCACTGTCATCCCCCGTGCTATCTGGTCCCCGAGACCATAGGTGTCAATAGGAGCTCTCTTTTAAGGGTTAATCCTTATGATGACGTGGTCTTGTTGCATTGCGTTGGATAATTCCATGTCACGATGCTTTGCAAGGTAATTTATGATCCCTGTTAAAAATGAAATAAATTAATTCAGAACTCGAGACGATTATGGGTAAATTGGAACAATACAAAATTACCCATCCTTGAGATTACTCGAGTCTTTCGTTCACATCTTCCTTGTTTGAGGCTATTCGTCCAATGGCAATGTTCACGAATTGATTTGCTCCAAGTTTTTTTCAACAAGAGAAATTCACATTTGGGTATGACTATGTTCTCGGGATAGTTTGCAAATTCCTAATAATAGAAGGGATTCAATTTAAAACCGGAGCAATTTGAGGGTAAATTAAAATGATACGGAGTTACTCTTCGAGTTTGTGCGGACTTTTAGTCGCAATTAATTTTGTCCCAAGTTTGATGCAGTAAAGGATCCGAGCACTTAATAGGAGGAAGGAAGATCACTACTTCTTGCTCTTGCATTAATTTTAGATATCTATAAAAGTAGAAAATATCTCACTCAAGGGAATAAAACATATGCATCCGTTCAGGATTGGTTCTGCTTTCCAATGATTAGCTAGCTTCATTTTGAACCAGGTGCGTATCGGCGATGTTGAAGGACCCATATCACTAGCTTCGAAGTACAGGCTCCATATAAACATTACAGCCCCGGTGCTTCATCAATATCTAACTGGTTTATCATGGTAGCAAGCTCATCGTTAATGCCACTTGCTTGGTGGTGATACATCCCCTTTTCCTCGGGAGGCATCAATACTGACCCCATAAGATCGGTTTTCTCGCCCATTCCTTTAACAAAACTTGATTTTGCTGGGAACTGATCTAACTCACCTCTCAAACATGCATTTTCGATCCTTAGATATTGCCTTTCGTTGAGGGCAAGGAGTCTACTGCAGTTAGGGTAGGTGGCGGTGTTAAAAGCTTCTTTATACCTCTATTCTCTGCTCGGAGTTTTCATTCTCAACTCTTAGAAACTCAACTTCATAGCGCTCATGTCAAGTCTTTGGCTGGGTTCACCTATTTTAAAACCAAAACTTGACTTGCGAAAGTTTTAGTCCTAGCTCTTAGCTCAGTTCCATTCTTTGTCTGTTATCTGGGATAGGGCACTCCATGAAGAAATCTTCGAGCTTTTGAATTTGATGATCAGTGTGGCGACGGTAACGCTTCCTTTGACCCTTGTTATTGTTGTCCTTATCTTTGTTGAGATTTTGGACGTCATTGGCAGAAGGGCCAGGTTCCATGATCTTAGTTTCGAATATGGTCTCGAACTCTTCATCTCACATATTCAGCAAGTGACGGTAGCTCTCAAATGTGTTGGGTTGGACATCCTCGACTCGCAACTGGTCCCTCAAGGTTTACTACCCTTCCTCGTATTTTTACTCTCTTTCAATTTCTCTGAGTGACCGTGTATGCTTTAAAACTCTCCTCTGAGCACAGATGAAGATTACTAGGAGGACACCTCTTTTAAAATTTAGGCGTGGATTCAGAAATTGTATCGCTTCCCCAAGATTTCTATCTTTCTCAACTTTTTTATCATGTCGCTCGCTCGATTTGTCTTCTTCCATCTTTTCCATAGTGGTAGGGCTCCTGTCACTATTTCTTTCGCCTGCCAGTTTTGCAAGAGAGCTCTCTTCTTTTACGAATAGAGACAAATTCTATCTTCTTTTCTTGCTAAAATTTTTCTTGTCTCCCACTCAAGTCATTTTTTTCTTCTTCTTTTTCAAAGTTGTGATATCACCTCAAACCTTTTTTTTTATAAAGATTTCGAATTTGTTTGGCTCGAGATTGTAGACTAACAGGGATTCGAGCTAACAGAGGTGACACCGAAATAGAATAGCAGATAGAAAAATTTGATCAACAGAGGCTGCCACTGTGAAATCAATATTTAATGTGAAGTGGGTTAATATCTTCCCATTCCACTCGTCTGCTTTGATTCTCTCTTCTATTATTTCAACGATAATGACTAATCTTCCTACGTACATCTTTCCGGCTAAAGTTATGTTTAAATGGGAGAGACTTTATCACCTTCTTAGCCGATACTATATTTAGCCCATCATCAGAGTGTTAAAGCCGAGATCTTCGGTCTGTTCAGGGAGATAAATGCCTCTTCTATCGAAGGTACTAACTTAGAGAGGGAATACAGGCGGTTCCCAACTCTGTTTATCAACTTTCTAGAGGCTTGCCAGAACACCTACGAAACAATCATCCTGACTCGAATCATGAAAGCTCGTTACCAGGATCGATCTGAATGCCTAGACTCTGCAGAATACGCGATTGTTCAGTACAAGAAGGTCGTCAAGTCTGCTGATGAGCGGGCTACGTTATTGGTTCACGAGAGGGAGAAGTTGGTGGAGCGCCTAACTTTGAACCAGACTTACTTTGAGCATGACCCGAGTGATATCGTGATGAAGTTCAGATGTGAGTGGTTAAATGAGAGGCTCGAAAATCTAACAGCGAATATAACTCTCAAGAGAGACTTGATCGAAAGTCTGAAATTCGCCATTGAACATTATGAGGCCAGCGCAGCCAGGCAAAAGGAGAGATGCGTTCGCCTGTTCTTTAAGCTTGCGGATCTCGAATCCCAGATCGCTCGGTGTAGGCAGAACATTAAGTTCATGGAGAGTCAGTTGAACTCTTTTGTGATGCTCATTAGGGCTTAATTTGGCTTTACTTTTCCTCCTTAGTGACTTGTTGTAAAGCTCGTTGATATACAGAATGAGAGAAAAGTGTTGTATATATATGCTTTAATCTTCCCCACCATCTTTTCTTCCGTATAGCATGATAGAACGCCTTTAAGGCAGTGGAAACGTTGAGACTTAACATTCTTTTTGATGTTCTTGTTAGTCGCTTCAGATAATGATAGCAAGAACACTGAAGAACGATTCGGCGGCGGTCCCTACTAGCCGCATCGAGACTCGTGATCAGTCGGGTAAATTATTAATCTCGGTCAATGTGCCAATAAGTGAACTAGGCTACCTGTGTGTGCCCCATTTCACTTATGCTTTGTCCCTTTTAGCGTCCACCTGTTTGTGTCGGTCATCGTAGTTAAGACAAAAATGCCTGTGCGTCATACTCAATAATTGCGCACCAGCCCAACTTTGCAACTATGGGATAATGTTGTCCATCCAGGGATGTTGACACTGCCCTTATGCCTGATCCGGATAAATTCACTTCGCCATCAAAATACACAGTCTATATGTGTTCACTGATTGACACGATTCTGTCTCTGGGAGGATCGATCTCTACGCTTGCCCCCAGGGTTATCGGCTAAGACATTAGTAATGGCCCATCCTGGTATTTCTCAAGGTTATTCCCAGCATGTTATTGTTATCAATGATCCCAATTTTGCTCCTGCCTGGAGTACCTATGATTTTCTGCAAAAGAAGAGAAAATAATGAGTATGTATCCCAAGAGAGGTCGGTCCATGACTCGCTTAATTGGTACAACATTATTTCTTCATTTTTATAGAGAAATTAGATAAAATTTTCTTAGAAAGATATGAGTGAATTTCTTAGAAAGGATTTTCTTACAAATTTTATAAGTTGAAAAAAATGTGGTAAAGTCCTTTGACATTTAGCAAATTTCCCGAAGGAATTTTCAAGGATAAATTTGTCAAAGAAATCTTGTGTCCATTAAGGCATTAAGGAAAGATGTGACAAAATCTTTTATTGGTCAACAAAACTTCCGCATTCATCTTTTCAGAGATGGCACACTCGTTTGATTTTTTTATTTTTTTGCAAAAAAGATGCCCACAATATTAAGTTCAAAATTTGATTGACACCTAACATGGATCAACCGAAAATAAATACAAGAAAAAGTTAGACAACATACTTCATCTTGAAAAAATACAATGTAAATCACATAGACATGCACGTGAATCGTGAGTTTAAATCTTAGCCTATATACTCTAAAGGCTCATAAATTGAAGTGATAGACTTATGGCAAGGCGTCAATCTTGCGCACATAATCAAGATTAGCTGTGATCCCACGTCGTAATCAGGATTAACTGGACCTTTCCACTTCGGCTGCTTGAGTTAAAAATTATAACCCCCGCTTCGGTAATCTTACCAAGCCTGAGGCCTAACTTTTAAAACTCATTTTTGAAAAGAGGTTCGGGATTGAATCTGGACTAACTTTTAACGTGATCTCACGCTGAACGCTAGAACCAAATCACAATACTATCCTAAAACTAGTGGCCTAGGTTCGGCCACGGGACGTGTGTGATGTCGTGCTAAAAGCGATTAATCATGCACGATAGTTAAATGCAAACACCGCTTCAATAGTTCAAAAATTAAATCACAATTTTCACACACTAGACCTACAAAATAAAGGGTTAGCCAAACACTCCACCCCTTATAACTCCCATTCTGTAAAATCATTTAACACCTAAAGGATGAGTTCTAAGCAAGATCGCCCAAAGCGAGATATCCATGAAATTTTAATCAGCCTAAGTCCACTAAGCTTTTTAAAATTTCGAAAAAATTCAAATACCCAAATTAGTGCTTTACTTTTTTGAAAAATTAAAAAAATCTAGTCCCCAACGGAGTCGCCAAGCTGTCGCGACCCGAAAAATATTTCGATCGGTGATAAATTTCCCAGGTTAATAGATTATCAGGTTGATTGGATTGACTAACCTAATACGGACCCTCCCAAGTCCTACCGAATCGCAATTTTGGTTTTTGTTCAAATGATTTTAGAATTTGGAGTCACCACTAATCATTTTTTGGTAAGCCGATTAGAAACCTAAGTAAATTAGCGGGAGAACTAAATTATTTCTACGAATTAGAGATTATGAGGTCGGGGACTTGGTTACACTAGTTAATTAAAACTAACACCCTTTCGGTACCTTAATTCCATGGATATCCTAATTTTGGCAACTCAGGCTTGGTTTACTCCTAAGGCTCTAGTGAGGTGTTTTCTTCTTGTATTTTCACTTTTTAAATTAAATGCATTAATGGTAATGGGTGCATGGATAAGCAAAACGTGAATATGCAAATATAGACGAGCGAACATATACGTCTGAGCGCGATCATGCAATCGTGAATATGCGAGCATAGATATACAAATATGACGTGCAAACGTGAACATACGTTACATGCGAATGTGAACACGTAAATACAGCATACGAACATGAACATGCGGATGCGACATACGAATGCAGACGTGCAGGCATGGCATACATACATAGACATACGTATGTAGGTATACGAATACAGACAGACAGATACAAAAGCATACAAATAAGCCATGCGGATTCGAAGACGTACGAATATGATGTGCGAACGCGACATGCGTACATGGACATGCGTATGTAACTTGTGTATGCAAATCATACATAAGTGGACATGCGTAAACGACGCACGAATAAATTATCAAAAATAGGATTGGTCAGTCGAAATGGCCCGTTTCCTAATTTTTTGGATCTTTCTGAATTTTCTAAAGTTTTTCAAGACAATTTGCCTATGAGGGGTCAAATCCTCATTTTTGAAAAGATCAGGAAGGGAAGTCGTCAAAAATAGGATTGGCCAGTCAAAATGGCCCGTTTCCTAATTTTTGAGATTTTTCTGAGTCTTTTGAATTTTTTCAAGACAATTTACCTATGAGGGGTAGAATCGTCATTTTAAAAGGATCAGGAGAGGAAATCAACAAAAATAAAATTGGCCAGTCGAAATGGCCCGTTTCCTAGTTTTTGAGATTTTTTCTAAATTTCCTAGAATTTTTCAAGATAATTTGCCTATGGGGACAAAATCCTCATTTTAAAAGGATCAGGAAGGGAAATCGACAAAAATAGGATTGGCCAGTTGAAATGGCTCGTTTCCTAATTTTTGGGATTTTTTCTAAATTTCTTGGAATTTTTCAAGGCAATTTACCTATGATGAGCAAAATCATCATTTTTGAAAAGATTAGGAAAGGAAGTTATCAAAAATAGGATTGGCCAACCAAAATGGCCAGTTTCCTAGTTTTTGGGATTTTTCTTTTGAAATTCTTTTCTTTTGCATGAATATGCAAGAATCAATGACAATACGAATACACATGGGGCATGGTAACGTATGCGTGAGCTATACTATATGAAATGCACATAAATGACTTTTTTTGATATTTTCGAATTAAAATAAGACCGATGATGCAAAATATTCTGAATATAAACGCAATATTAGAAGATGCGATATAAACAGCAGTATATGAAAATAAGCATTAAAATTCCCTGAAGCTGAAAGAGAGAGTGAGTTAACGACTTCTGTGCAGTGTTGCGACCTCCAGCAAGTAGCCCAGCCTACTCATTATAGGGTTCGATAACATGGAAATTAAACTGCTGAAAGTAGAGTACGGAAAGCAGTAAATAAAGAACTTCCAGCAGGATGGCTCGGCTTACCCATTTTGGGGTTTAATGGTACAAAAATTAAACTATAAAAAGTAAAGACAGTAAATAAAGGATCTCCAATGGGTGGCTCAGCCTTGGATCGGCCTACCTTTTCTGGGGTTTGATGGTGCGGAAATTAAGTAAATAAATGACCTCTAATGGGTGGCTCGACCTACCATTTGTAGGATTTGATGGTGTAGAAATTAAACTGTAGAAAGTAAAGACAGTAAATAAAGGACCTCCAATGGGTGGCTCGACCTACCCTTTCTGGGGTTTGATGGTGCAGGAATTAAACTGCAGAAAGTAAAGACAGTAAATAAAGGACCTCTAATGGGTGGTTCGGCCTACCCTTTCTGGGGTTTGATAGTGAAGAAATTAAACTGTAAAAGTAAAGACAGTAAATAAAGGACCTCTAACGGGTGGCTCGGCCTTCCCATTCTGGGGTTTGGATCTTTTAAAATAAAGATACAATAAATTAATTCGACAATTCGAGTCAAAGCTCGCAGAGAGATTAGTTGAGAAATTTGTGCGAGCTTAAGAGCTTGTCTAGGCCAATTTTGCGCCTCCGTAGGGTTCGCCGTTGATATGAAGCTGTTGTTGCCTATCATAAAACATGGTGAAAGTCAGTATATAAAATCTTGGCTAATTTACATAAAAACCAGATGAATAAAAAGAGCACTTAGCTTCAATTTATTGCAAGAAATTTTTGGGGATTGGAAACCGTGTGACATTTGTGATAAATAGTACATTTCGCATCCTTTCTCTCATTTCATCAAGAATCATTGCAGTTGTTTGTGCTATAAGATCCTCTCTCAATACCTCCCATGTAGTTCCATGCTTTAATATCACATCACAAAATGCCAAAATAGTTGAATGTGGGGAAAGAAAAGGAAGGGTTGCAACTGAGGTAGGGTGCAGCGAACCCACCATTGCAATATGAGCCCCACCCATGCTAAGACCACAAACTCCAATCTCGCTAATACCTTCCCCATTTTCTAACTAGTACAACTGACTGCGGTCTTCTTCAATAGTCACTCTTCCTAACAAGAGAAAGTCGCTCACACACAAGAGTTTTGCACCATACTGCACCATAGGACGTCTATGTCCATAGAAGGGGCTCCCAAGCTCCCTTGGCTTGAACTTCAGATTTTCCATCGCCAATGGATGAAATTCCTTCACGACTTCTTCTCCTCCCAGCTTTATCTATCCATGATCGATCCTTGTCACAGGAGATTGCTGTGTCAGCACTGCTCATAAATCCCAACATTGAAGAATTAGGAAGGTAGCAGCTCTGTGATAACCTCTTATTAGACCCATCATTAGCACTATCTGCATCTGCACTGCCTATCGACATTGCAAGCCCTTCAAAGCTTTTCAGCTTCTTCATCAATCCATTATCAGAATTAGCAAATGATTTTCTAGGAGTTTCCACAGCCAAGGGAGTCGGTGTAATGGGAATTGCAAGGTATCAATAAACACCTCCATATGAGTATATTACAGTATAAAGTGGACCATATGGTGGCATCATAGGCTGTGGTGGCCCCCACATGTAGGGATGAGGACCATGACCAAATAATACAACAAAATTATAATAATGTGGAACAACAACTCTTGGACCATAGTATGCGCGCATAGCTGCCAATTAGGATACACATGAATACCCCTCTAATCTGGAGTTGCAGGTGAAGACGATTTCTTAGCTTTTGATGGTTTTGACTCTTCATTGTTCCCTATTATGGAGCAAGTAAATAATACAGATGATTCCTCTCTTGGCAGTGACAGTATGTAATCAGCTTCTACTGCCCAGCTAGAGTCCTGCTTCCTTTCGTCGCCAAACCCAGAAAGAAAAACTTTGGGAAGAACGACGATAGAATTTGAACGGTTGAATTTACAGGGACTCGAAGCTCAAATTATCTCGACAAAGAGAGAGAGCTTGGGGAGACCAAACCAGAGTCAAGCCCGTTGGTTCATATTGCTTGGGCTCCATGAATTCCCAACTCAGCAAGCTAAACTTGAAGTCCAATGGCCAAAACAGGGACCCTGAACTTCAAGAGCTGTGAATTGTCTATTTTCCATTTCTAACATACACACGAAAGAGCGCGGTTACTGACAGTCTTTGACAGAGAACATGTAGATTTGTCATATTAGCTTGAGCCTAGAATTTCAAAAACATACGAATTAAAATCTGTGAAACGGTCCTGGGTCTGCTGCTTCTCCATTTACCTCCAGGAACAAGAGGCGTCATGCATGACCTGAACCACTCCAGCTCAGTTTCATTTTGGTCAAACTATGTAACAACTGTCGTTTCCCTAGTTCTTGTACGAAAGCAATATTCACAGAGGAATGTAAATACCGCACGGCTAGCTTTAAACAATATCCATTCTGTACACAACAGTGTAGGGGTAATACGAGTAAAACTTATTCCTGGATGACTCGGATGTGAATTGGGTGCAATTTTCAGCAATCTTGAACTCTCGAGGCTATCATCGCGGCTTTGGCATCTCTTCTTCGTGCTCGAGTTCTATCTCGTGCAGTGAATGAAGCTGTGAGAGGTCGAAGGCAGACTTGGTCCCAGAGGATACGGCGGACCTGGTCCCAGAGGAGAAGCCGATGGTGGCTAAGCCCGAGAATGAAACCAGCACACAGAACGCGCTGGGCCGGGACGTGGGCAATTGGATGTTGACATTGAACTTTGGAAGATGGATGCTTTCCAATGTGAAGAATTGTCAGACCACTTCCATTCAAAACCATCAGAAGAACTACCATTCCTCCTTCTAGGCCAGCAACCATCGCTGGTGCTATTACATAGATGATTCATGAGATTCACTTCCTTGAGTGATACCAGAGCTGCTAAGTATCCACCTTTATCCCCACAAAAGGCCTCCAGATAATTCCACGAAATGGGTCTTTCAAAGAAGCTAAAACACTTCCTTTTTCTTGGGACAACTACTCAATCTTTAGGACATATTCCATTTTGTGGCTTCTCTTTCACGGAAGTGACAACCTGACTGTTGAGCGTCTCATTGAACACCGCAGTGGAAGCTCGAAGCAGAGTTACCAAAGAAGCAGCAAGGACGGAGAAGGAAAGCACGAAGACAATGGCCCCTCCTATCGCGGCCATCTCGGGAAAATAGCTAGGTTCTTCTAACTTCGTAGTTGACTCTCGTAAGCGAGCGACGGCAGCACATGCAATCTCGAGCTGACTCTTGAGGAAAGTGTGGCTGTCATCTAGATTGGCCAGCACCTTCGGCGGCGGGATTGAAGAAGAAGGAAGAGGGATCGAGCCAGAGCTTGTGCGGCACATTTCACTCTCAAGGCTCTTCACTTGCCACCCCATTTCCCTATCTGGTGGTGTTAGCAGTGGAATTTAGAGAAGGAACATGGGTACGAGGGAAGCGCAAGGGGCTAAAGGGCCCCGTTAGATCTCCAATAGAGACCTTAAAATGGAAGATGCCCTCCCCATCCTGAAGCAGTGGAGGTGGCTCTCTCGTGTACATTGATTCCGTGGTGGATGCAGATGGTGGGTGAAATGTGGCCACGATGGTGAGAGATGATAGCTGGTAACAATGGTGTAGTGATGGAGATGATGAAGAAGCATCAAGAAGGAGGGAAGAAGCCAGAAAATCCCCGCTCAAGCTCTATCCCTCTGTCAAGTTCTTTAGACACACGTTCAAGGAAGCCAATCCAGGAGAGATGAAGAGCACACTACCAAGTGGAGCTCCTTGCTCCATTGGACCTGAAACGAGAGAGCAAACATCGAGTCAGAAAACTCATTTCCCCCCGCCTCTACCCTTGGATTCTGCCCTACTTGGATAATGAATGGCCTCTACCTTTCTTTCTTTAGTGCTCCTCCCCTTTTTCTTTTTGACAGTCATTCCCCATCTACTTTTTTTCTCCCTCTCCTTTCGGTGTCCAGAGGCCCCCTTCATTGTGGATGCCTTTTTCTATTTGTCTTGATAATCCCTCCATGTACTGAGAGACTTTTTCCCCTCCACATTCTGGTCGTGTCTCCTATGATAAGTCATCATGGTCTCTTCCACTAAACTTTCCTTTAATTGTTGTTACCATCCGTTGTAGTGCTCTGACGATTCATCCTATCAAAGATCTTGATTGCCTTTCTGAACCTTTCTTCCTTCATTAGCCCATCAACGTATGCGTTCTACATAGCTGCACTTGGAGGAAGGCCATATTTTCTCATCTCGCAAAGACAGCTTCAGCTTTCTCTAGCAAGCCACGTGTACAATAGGCCTCTCAAATGAAGTTGAACAGCTTCGGCTTTCTCCAGCTCCTATGCAGTAGCCACTTACCCATTAGAATTATAGGGTGCCATTTCTTATTCAAACGAAGTTGAACAGCCATATTTTATGATATCATTCCAAATGGCAAGAGTTGTAGGGAGCATATCAAGACAAGCATCAACCTTGTTAGCACCATTTTCCTCCATAACAAAACTCAGAATTTTTTGTGCACTTGGATTCAGAACTGGGAATATCTTATCCACAAAACTACAGCCATACTTCCAACCTTGGCCTCTCAAAGACCCGCCCCTTTTCCTGGAGACCTTTTCATGATTGAATCTTCTCGATTTGCCACCCTTGTCCAGCTAGCCGAGATAAAATATGATGCATTTAGAGCCAAAGTTCTTGCTTGACTTTCATAAGTCCGTAAGCTTCGTACAAAAGAAACAATTTGAAATGCTATAAACCCTGCATCAGGAACTTGAGAATGCATCGCCCATGCCATCTTGAAGGGGATTCTCTGGCTGAGCAACATCTGAAAATATAACGTCCACCATTCCAACCAACATACAGTACTTGGCTAGATGTCTAGCATCTTTGTTAATGGGAATAACATTTGTTCTCTCCTTAGCCAAGTGGACTAAATACCTTCCATTGCGATGCAAAAACTCGACCACATTTACCATTCCAGGTTTAATCCATATCTCATCAACCCCACCAAGAATGGCGGCTGCCGACTTTAATGGGAAGTAGTTCCACACTCTGTATTCCACTTTACTTCCGTCTTCAGTCTGCACAAAGACTATTCTTCATGAGTAGATAGCCTCTCCAGGGACCATATTCTTTGTAACAAGAGCATTTTCTCTGCCCTTAGCAATGAACACTTCGTGTCTATGAGGCTCAACCACAAATTTGCCTCCACATTTCATTCCGGGTACTATGGGGCCAAGATGAAAATTTGGATTATTAGAGGACGCTGTCACAACTCCTAAAAGTAAAAAATGAAAATAAATTGACTCAAATTGGATTTTTTAAGGCCGATTCGAGATTATGCTCGCGAAGGAACACATGACCCCGAATTGGATTTTTTGAATTTGCGATGGCCAATATGAAAAAGGATTTAAAAGAAAAATATTAATTATTTTTGGTGTATTTTTGTGGCCTCAAATGCTATTTTTGTGAATTTTCAAGTATTTTTCTATTTCCCGCTACTTTAGTACCAAAAATGCGAAAAATATGAAAAGTATTTATTTTATTTTTTATTCAAAAATGGTTACTTAGGCTTGGCCAAGACTTTCAAAGTTGATTTTTCATTTTCTCATTTTTTCTTGATTTTCTATGAATTTTTAAAAGTAAAAATATAAGAAAATACTGAAAATATGAGAATTTATTTTTTGTCCAAAATTGCTTCCCTAGGTTTGGTCAACGTCTCCAAAGTTGATTTTTTAATTTTATGAATTTTTATGAATTTTTTAACAATTTTTAAAAAGAAAATGCGATTAAAAATTAGGTGTTAACACACACACCATGTCGAATGCTCTCAGTATCTCATAAAGATACTCTTTTTGCCTCTATAGCCTAATTTTTCATATATATGAGAGAATTCATGTGTAAAGAAAGTACATCAAAGTCTAAGAAAACTCAAATTTCATTTTCGACCTGTCCATAACTTATATGGAATGGAAGTAACTAATTTAGAAGGCACATGATTAAGTATCTAAACAACAATCAATGAAGTTTCATTCGAAAAGGTGATAGACAAATTAGCCTGTGCCATCATAGATCTAGTCATTTTCATTAGGACCTATTTCTTCTCTCTATTGCTCCATTCTATTGAGGAGTTGTTAGAATAGTCAATTGTTTTTCTATTCCTTCTTCATTACATAATCATCTGAACTGATCAGATAAATTTTCTTGACCTCGATCGGATTTTTTTTTAAGGCTCATAAAATTCTCAAAGCAATTCATGTCTTAGATTTATGAGGAATCAAAACATGTCCGAATCGAGTATAATCATATAAATGTGATGAAATAAACAATTCTATGCCTTGCTCTCACATTCATTGAAGCACATATGTCTAAATGGATCAATTGTGAAAGGAAACTCAGCTCTTGCTCATTTTTCAAATGGTTTCATCGTTATCTTTTTTTTCACTAGGCATGCTCACAAATAGGCAAATCAACTTTTTCAATATTGCCCAATAAGCCCTCTTCGGCTTATCTAATCATTTGCTATTCGCCAATATGATCCAACCTAGCATGTCACATATTCACATCATTACAGAAGATGTAGATAGGGAATAACGAATATTCACATTATTGTACTCAACAATCAGAACAATAAAACCATCTAGAATCCTAATAACTTGTTTCTAACAATAAGTCATCACCATCGTTATGAAAGTTCAAACTGAAATCAAGTTTAATTAATACTAACATGGAAACCAAATTCCATTGAGTTTCTGGAGTATGTAACACATAATGTGGGACCAGGGTGCGACCATTGCGCATATTCAATTGGCAGGTACCAATCACTTTGACTTCCACTAAGGAATTATTTTCCACATTTATCTACTTTGCTCCATGTGAAACTCGTTGAAAATCTACAAAGGTATTTTTGTCCTTTGCTACATAGTCTGTGGCCTTTGAGTCTATAGTCCACAAAGGATATGGTTCAGTTACGAAAAACTGAACTAGAGACTAGAGTACAAAGGGTTTTTTTTTAACTTCTTCGGCTCACCATACTCATTAGTAAAGTAACCCTTCTTGCCACAGTTAAAACATTTCACTTTTGAAATGTCATTTTTTGAAAGGACGTTTTCTCTTTCCATAATAGTTAAACTACGATTTTTATCTTGAAGAATCTCTTCTATTGTCTTTCCACTTCTTGAACCCACCTTGATGCTTACGCTTGGAACACAAAGTCCCATTTGAGCTAGAACCAGCAAAACAAATGTACGTTTCTGGTTTAGCCGCTTGAAGGCGATCCACCTCTAGTTCAAGTGATTTTCATAACATCCTTAAAAGTCTTTACCTTTTATCGTAGATCGAGTGAATTTTCATATACACATAGATATGTGGTAGAGAACAAATTACTGCTTGCACTTGCTGCTCATCAGTTAAAATGTGATTTGTATTTTATAGTTCACTTATCATGTTTGACACATGTCATAAAAGTATTTTCATAATCTGCCCACGAGGCATGATATCGATGTCAAACCTTATAGTGACCTATCTAAAGTTGGTGAAATGCCTCCCACTTGACTTTGGCATTTTCATAAATGTCTGAACTCATGCATAAAAGCATTTTCATGCTACTCAGCAACATAATGCTAACAATAGAGTTCATCATTTTCTATGTAGCAAATGTCTCTTTTAATTTCTATGTGGTGTAGTAATTTCATCTTCAGGTTCTTCCATAACTAAGTTAAGAGCTTCTAATGCTTCACGTTTCTCTAGCATATACTGGATTCTCATATTTCATTTTTCATAATTCTTGCCGTTCAAAAATCTCTCATTTATCAAGCTAAGCTATGATATTCTATGAAGCTGTAGCCATTGTATTTGAACATGAAGTTCTATAGACATGTATTCACGAACTATTAATGGCTAACATTTATACATCTATTTTACACTAACTAATTATACTAATGAATAATTTCACATAAGGTCTTAGATTCGAAAGTTCACTATGTTCCCAATCATCGTCTGAGAATCCTTGCTTGAAATTATCATTAACATAATCATTTTATGTAAAATTGAGTTCACTAAAGTTACTAAAACTTTACAGAACTCCCCACTCGAATAAAGATCATAAAACACATAATGACCTCTTATCTTGTAAACATAACATGGCATAGCACGATTTGAACTAATACACAAATAATTCATGCATCAAATCATATTCTAATTTCGAAATACAAGATATAAGTAGAAAATGCATTCAATTTCATGCAAAAAATACTTAATATTGCATGTGAGGGCAAAACAATAAATCAAATGAAAGGGTAAAATTGTATATAAATCAGCTAGGGGCAAAAATGTAAATTCTAGCGTAAATCAGGGGCCTAAAGGGTAATGCACACATCCAGGGGCAAAAATGGCAAAGCATCGCGCGGAAGACAAACGGGCACCCTCTGTCGTGTGGTCTTCTTCAATTTTATTTCACCACCATTGACTCATACAATCCAAATAGCCCAACGGTCTAGGGCGTCAGGATCCAATGAAGAGGGCGTGGGTTCAAATCTCACCTTTTTCCATTTTACCCTCAGCTACTTGCTCTTCTTTAATAAAAAAAAAACGTTCTAACTTTGAACACAAAAATCAAGATGCTTGAGTGGTAAGATGCACCACTTGGCTTTAGAGATTGCGTGTGGGTTCAAATCCCACCACTGGCAATTCGGGTGCATCTGTTCTAGCACAGAACAAGGAAAAAGTAAATGAAAAAGTAAACTTTCAGTGCACGACTTCCTCCTCTTCTTCTTTTGTTTTTCAATAAAAATAAAAATAAAAAATTGCCAGCATGTGTATAGGACGTGCCCACTACCTTCATGTCTGTGTGCTGCAACTATTCCAGCACACAAATTTTTTTTTTTTAAATCCACGACGCACATGGTTCTTCTTCCCTAACATAACGATTTCTCATCGTGTTAATAAAGAAGATGATGATGATGATACCAGGGATATCAAAAGAGATTGGAGCCGATATGAGGAATACAAACCCTTAACCACAAAAGGCACTGCTATAGTCAATGTAGGGAATTTTGAGAATCTGAAGGAAAAAACAAAAAAAAAATCAGGGGAAGATTATCTTCGTTAGAAACATCTCATCTGATTGAACCTCTCAGAGAGTATTAAGATGTATTTGCTTGGCTCTATGCAGACATGTCAGGTCTAGACTCAAGCATTGTCGAGCATTCACTCCCGATTGATCTAAGTATTCCTGTTAAGAAACAGAAATTTCAATGAACAAAACCAAATTGTCCAAAAAAATTAAAGAAGAAGTAATTAAGCTACTTAAAGTTGGGTTCATTAAGGTGATCCCTTACCATGAATGGGTCGCTAACATTGTCCCGATGGTGAAGGATGGGAGAATTAGAGTTTCTGTGGATTATCATGATATGAATAAGCCAAGTCTAAAAGATGACTTCCCTCTCCCACACATTGATATCTTGTCTGATAGTACCACCAGTTTTGAATTGTTCTCGTTCATGGATGGATTTTTTAGGTATAATCAGATCCTTCTAAAAAAAGAGGATAAGGCTAACACTTCCTTCATAACGCCATGGGGCACATTCTATTATAACGTTATACCTTTTGGCTTGAAAAATGCGGCGACAACATAATAGAGAGCTATGGTGGCTCTATTCCATGACATGATGCATAAAGAGATCAAGGTCTATTTGGACGATATGATTGAAAAATCTAAACCTAGAGAAGATCACATTCAAGTACTGAGAAAATTATTTGAATGACTTCGGAAGTACAAGTTGAACCTAAATCCCGCTAAATGTGTATTCGAGACATAATCAGGGAAACTCCTCGAGTTCATGGTAAGCAATCGAGGAATCACAATCGACCTTTCTAAGGTCAAGGCGATATTGGATATCAGAATCCCCATAATTGTCAAAAAAGTGAGAAGTTTACTAGGAAGGTTGAATTACATTGCCAGATTTATCTGCCAACTCTCTGACATGGCTAAGCTTTTCTTTAAGCTGGTAAGAAAAGGAGCCAAAGTGAATTGGAATTCCAAGTGTCATCGACCATTAGAAAAGATTAATGAATACCTCATCTCACCGCCGATATTAATGCCTCGCATGCTTGGTTTTCCATTGATCCTATATCTCGCGGTTCACCAAAAATCCTTGGAAGCTTTATTAGCCCAAACAAGCTTGGAGGATGGCAAAGAATAGGCAATCTATTATTTGAGCAAAAAGTTCATTGTATCTAAGATGAATTACCCTACAGTTGAGAAGACATGCATTGCATTAGCATGGGTACTCAACAAGTTGAGGCAATATACTCTTTATCATCATATTCAACTGGTCATAGAAAATGACCCGATAAAGTAACTTTTGGAGAAGCCATCTTTAATTGGAAAGTTGGCTAAGTGGCAGGTCATTCTGTCAGAATTCGACATTAGGAGTTCAATTCAGAAATCTGTCAAGGAAATAGCCTTAGCAGATATGTTAGTAGAAAACACCTAACGATTTGAAGTCCCAATCAATGAAGAATTGGAAGACGGCATTTTAAACTTATCCAAGAATAAGTGGACAGTGTATTTTAATGGTGCAGTAAACCTCATTAGATTCGAATTTGGGGCAATCCTAATATCCCCAGAGGGACGCATTATCCAATCGTCGCGAAGCTAATATTCCCATACACCAATGACATTTCTGAATATGAGCGTGCATTTTAGGGCTACAGTTGGCCCTCACTATAAAAGTAAAGGAATTGCAAGTATATGAAAATTTCATATTGATCATCTTGCAAACCCAAGGTGAATGGAAAACTAAAGATTCCAAACTCATCCCTTATCATAAGTTCTTGGAAGAAATGACCAAGGAGTTTGAAGAGATCAACTTTGAATATTTACCAAGAATTCAAAATCACTTTGCTGACGCCTTAGCTACTCCATCATCTATACTACAAGTGGTGGATGGCCTAGACATCGAACCGTTAAGGATCGATATTATCAAGCAACCTGCTTATTGCATGGTGATTGAAGAAGGGTTCGATGATCAAACTTGGTATTATGATATTAAAAATTACCTACTAAAAGGGGAATACCCTCCAACAAGTCAAATGGTAGATAAAAAGTACATAGCCAAGACGGTTACGAAGTTCTTTCTTAATGGCTAGACTTTATACAAGAAGTCATTCGACTTAATCCTATTAAGGTGCGTAGACGCCAAAGAAGCGAATCTACTTATGAAGAAAATTTATGAGGGAGAATGCGGACCACATATAAATGGCCATCTTCTTACTAAGAAGATCATGAGATTCAGTTATTATTGGAAGATTATGAAGTCAGATTGTAACCAGCATGTGAGATTCTGCCATTAGTGTCAAGCTTATGGGAACAAGATTAATGCTCCCCTAAATGAACTTCATCAAATGTCCTAGGCTTAGCCCTTTTCTGTGTGGTGTATTGATATGATCAGGTTAACTGTTGACACTTGAATTTTAATCATTTTTTAAAAAAATTAACAAACAAATTTACAAAATTTCATAAAATTGAAAAATTAACTTTGGAAATCTTGGCCAAGCCTAAGGAACCAATTTGGAGCAAAAAATAAATTTTCATATTTTTTGAATTTTTTAATATTTTTCATATATTAGGAAAATATCCAAAAAATCATTAAAAAAATATTTCTTGGCCAAAAAGATAATAAAAAATTTTCAATATTTTTATTTTAAATCCCTTTGCATGTTGGCCCATTTAAACTCAAAAAATCCAATTCAAGATTGTGTGTTCCTTCACAAATGTAATTCCAAATCAAGCTTAAAAAATACATTTTGAGTCATTTTATTTTCAATTTTTACTTTTTATGGTTGTGACATCACCCTCTAATACCTCAATTTGTATCTTGGCCCAAAATAGAACTTCAATCCATAAGGCCCAAGAGGGATTTCTCATGTAGACCATTTTAGAATGTTTTGTTGTTGCTAAGCACATAAAGACAAGAAAGGGGCAAAGGATTAAGTTGGCATGACAGAGAAAGATTCCAAAAATTTGTTGGAGGGGGTTTTTAGGGTGTGAGGAGCTCATGACGGGGGATGGATTCATTGGGGTTTTGAGAAAACAAAAACAAAAACTCAAAAAACAAAAAAGAGGAGGAATTCAGGGACAGCTCAGGGGATTCTCTCTAACAGCTTAGAAAAAAATCGAAGAGAGTAGAGGAGCTTTTGAGGGGCTCTAGGGGATCCCCAAGAAAAAAAGGACTCTCAGTTGTGGGAAATAAAGAGGGGCTAATGCCATTTTGGGGGGGGGTGTTTTTCAACCTCTTCACTAGTGCTCTCGGTCGAGAACTTCAAAGAAGATAATAGAGAAAAGAATCAAGGAAAGTTGTAAAGGGAGGAGCTCTTTGAAGCTCATTGGCAACTCAACTCAATAGCGTCCATTTCCAAGAACAACATTCAATGAGAGACTAGGAGCACTGAAGAAAGAGGGAGGAGAGAGCTCCATTAAAGCTTCTCTAGGTTCGTGAGAGTTAAACCAAGGGAAGGGTCCACAAGGGAGTCTAAATCAAGAGTAAAAGAAAAAAGAAAAAAAACTAAAAAGGAAGAACTCAAGCATTGAAGGCAACTCAAGCGATATACAAAAAACCAGAAAAGTAGGGATAAAAAGAGATCCGTTTAGGAGGCCAATGAACTCCTCTTTCTTCATTCGAAGAAGCTCACAGAGAGTAGAGCTCCTCATAGATTTTCACCATAGCTCTAAGAATCGAGAGCTTCGAGGAGGGATTGTTGGCAATTCAGAGCACAACAAACGATTCCAACACATCCATTAGCTTCATCTCTACAGTGAGTATTCTAGAACCATCGGCTTGCCTCTGAAGCCTCGGAACAGGTGAGCTTCTTTGAATCTTGTTGAGCTCCCCTAGCTAAACTTCATCCTTGCTTCACTTGCTTTTTTTTAGTCCAAAACTCATCTAAACATGTTTCTACGCTTTTCTGCACTTCTTCTTTGTATTGAACTGCATTGAAAGCTATCGGTCGACCCTCCCCTCTTCCACCATAGTCAAGACCTATAATTAACCTCCTCCACTTCTACAGACCTTTCTAGGTCAATTCGGCCTACATATACGCTCCTTAGACTTGCAGAAACCTGCCCTAGGCGTTTGATAACTCGATTTTAGGTTGGAGTTCTTCGAGATCCACCATGGCTAAGAGCTTTCGAGCTTCGTCCATGGTGATCCCACCATTGGGTCATGCTGATTTTTTTATATGTTATAGCCTGCGTTGATATGATTCCAATGACACCAAGATCGCCCAAATCGGACAAGATCTCACCATTGGATATCGCAAGAAGCTCTCTACCATCATTGGTCTTCTTCAACCTTGGTTCGTTGACCGATCATGTCCATTGATAAGTCAACGGCCAAGGTGGCGTGACATGGCTACCACATGGCATGCCATATCAACTCGTCATTTTCTTAAAAAATAAAAATAAAAAGTTATTTTCGAAAATTAAAATTAATTTTCAAAAAAAATTATTTTGTGATCGTGTGCCCCATGTTTGGCCACTTGTTATGATCTTGGCCATCCATCTATTTTTTTTAAAATATAAAAATTAAATTTGATTCGGCAGTTGTGATTATACGACGTGGCAAAATCTAGTGCATCCATTTGAAATTCAAAAATTTGGGCAAAAAAATCAAAATATGAATAAAAAGGTGAGAAATTAAAAAATCATTGAAAAATTTTAAAAAAATTGGAAAATTAATTTAAAAAATCAGAAAATGATTTTTTAAAACCCAAAAAATGGAAAATTCCTAAATTTTTTTTAAAAAATTAGAGAAAATTCTTAAAAAATTCTCAAAAGCCTTAAAAATTAGAAAATGAGTCATTTTGACAGATTAATTCTATTTTTGATATTTTTTCCATTCCAATCTCTTCAAATGATGATTTTGCCCCTTGTGGGCAAATTGTCCCAAGAAATTCTCAAAAATTTCCCAAAATATCAAAAATTAAGAAATTGATCATTTTAACTGGCTAATCCTATTTTTAATGATTCTGCACTTCTAATCTTTTAAACTTAACAATTTTTCCCCTTGTGAGCAAATTGTCTCGAAAAATTTCAAAAAATTTTCAAAA
This sequence comes from Psidium guajava, assembly GCA_016432845.1. Lineage (NCBI taxonomy): Eukaryota > Viridiplantae > Streptophyta > Magnoliopsida > Myrtales > Myrtaceae > Psidium > Psidium guajava. Next base: position 18,434,246 of record CM028225.1, read on the forward strand.
ATGGGAAATGATCAAGCTTGGCTGGTCAAACCCATATTTTGTGATTTTTGCCTTGATTCTTCTTGAAATGAATATTTTACAAAAAAAAAAATCAAAAAATTTCTAGAAAATCTCGAAATTGGGAAACCGGGCACATTTAACTGGCCAACTCTATTTCCAACAATTTGGGTCCTTGATCTTTTCAAATTGAAAATTTTTCTCTTGTTGGGCAAATCGCTTTCAAATCATCTCAAACTTTTTTCAAACTTTAATCGACCCTTTCTCTAAGCCCATAGGGCTTCATTAAGGATGTCATGTACTAATTTGATGCGTTTTATTCACATGTTTTGAATCCTTGATTGCGCTCTATCTTTGTTGATTGTGAGTGATAGGTCAAATTTCTTCATCTGCATGAACTCTTAGATTTTAGAACTTTCTCATTCCGATTCATCTACATAAAAATCTTAGTCATAAAATCATTCAATTTAGATATCGAAAGGGCGGTAATAGCAATATTGGCACAGCTAAATCCCCGATCACGAATCTCTGGTTCTGTTAGAGTCATACGACTTCTCCCACCGCTTGACGACGTTTTCGATTTACTTTTCCTAAAGATTGGTAGCGACTCCAATTGCATGTACATGTGTGCACACGTCACCCGATCACACCTATGGTGAAATTCGATAACCTGTCGCGATCTACTCTGGGCTTGGGAGGGCCCAAGCTAAGCTTGCTCTGGAAGACTTAGTAATCCATTATCCCGATCAATTCTCGATATTTTTTCGAACATCAGGTCGCGACACCAATCAATCCCAAGGCTTCAAATGGACATCGATTTATCTTGGTAGCAATTGGTTACTTCAAAAAGTAGATAGAAGCCAATTCATACTGCAATGTCACGGCTAAAAACGTGGCAAGCTTTATCAAATGGCATATCATCTTGAGATACGGGATACCTCAAGCTATCCTTACAAATAATGGTTCTAACCTTAATAATAAGGTGGTTGACGACCTTTTGGATCATTATGAAGCTGTGAAAGCGTCAAATAAAAATATCAAGAAGATCCTATCTAAGACTGTAGAGAACTTTTGAGATTGCACGAGAGATTACCATATGCTTTAATGGCATACCGAACTTCAATATGCACCTCAACACGGGCAACTCACTACTCCTTGGTATACGGCATGGAAGTAGTCCTGCCTATGGAGGTTAAAATTCCTTCCGTACAGATATATTATCCAAAGCTAAACTCTCAGAGGCTGAATGGATCCAGCAAAGGTACGAGCAGTTAAATTTGATTGAAGAAAAGTTGTTAAAGGCCATTTGCCGTGATTAGGCCTATCGAAAATGGATGGCTAAATCATTCAATCGGAAGGTTAGGTCCATAAATTTCATAGTTGGGAATTTCATGGTGAAGAAAACACTTCCAAATACCTTGAATCCTAGGGGCAAATTCACACTGAATTATGAAGGTTCATTTGTAGTTCAGAAAGTTCTGCTTGGTAGTGCCTTAATCATTGTAAACATGGATGGAAAGGAATTAGCCAATCTTGTAAATGTGGATGCTCTCAAGAAGTACTACACTTGAATAAAGCAAAGATTTGATCAACTCCCATTTTCTGTGAATGTCTAAGTCAGATTAAAGGCTATCACATGCATCTCATGCATATGTGCATACATTCACATCTTTTTTTTGTATTGTAGGTCCAAGGAAAATTCCTAAGTAGAAAGGATAATTCAAGATAACTTTGCCCAGGTCAAATGACTACAGTGAAAAGGAATCCATGAGACAGGTAACATATATCCATTTGAAAATGAATCTCAATTTACTATGGTGTTTGATTTGTCTTGATAGATTGCTCATAGGTGGGAGTAGGTTGTAATCAAAAGTAAAAGCTATATCATTTCAATTCTTTTAAACATGATAGCGTACACTTACTCTTAACCATTTTTCGTATCCATAGGGAGCTTTAGACATGGCAGCCAGGTAAGTATCCCTATTTTGAGGCTTTCTAATTTTTGTCTAGGTCATAATGATTGGTAGCTTAGACTATCAAGGAAAACTTTTAAAAACCATTGAAATCACTTCATTTGTGTTTTCATTCAAAAAGCTTTGAAATTATTCAAAATATGTTTAAAACATCCAATCATGCATCATAATTCCCCACGAAGATTGACTAATGAAAATCAATTTTGAAATGAGGGTGTTTAGACCTTTCAAAATGGATCAACTGATAAGATGAGAGGTGAACTACGCCCAAATGTATCCATACACACTTGAGCGATGAGTGTGAGAAATGCGAGATAAAAACTTTTGTCTATGAATGTAGAGAGCAGTTACAATGATTACATGGATTGAAGTGATGAAAGGCACATCCATTTCTGCATCCTAAACACATAATAACCCTTTACAAACTCATTTGAGCCTATAAAAGAAGAATTCTTAAAACAACCCTATCAAAAACCACCCCCATGCTAGGGCATGTCTGGAGGTTCATCAGTTGATTCTTGGAGAAGAGATCAAGTTAAGACTTTATTGTGCTGATTTGCGTTAATCTTTTTGTAGTAGATTTAGGTGATATCCCATAGAAGCTTGAAACATCTTGATGTGAGGGAGAGCATTTTATTTCTCTATCCCAAACACATTATCCTTTGATAAGCTAATTTGAACCTTTAAATGTTCATTTCTAAGCCCTGTTGATGATAACATCCCTACGCTGGGGTAATGCAAATGATTTACCAAAAAGAATCTTCTAATTTGAACCTTTAAATGTTCATTCCTTATCATTTTTAATCAGTAGAATCATTTAAATATGAATCTTCTATGGATTGACCTACCATACGGGTCCAAATTTAATCTCTCTAAGGCATTCTTATAACAAGTCCTTAGGTTCCCACTCTATCAATAACAGATCAATCAACGACACCCATTTGGCAAGCAAGTAAGATTCAGATAAATCTCTCGACCTTTCTCTCTCCCCTCAGAATAGAGCAAAATGAACTTTGGACTTAAACTTTCACAGAAGGATTTAGAGTTTGATGTCATGACTTTTCTTTTTCCCTAGTAAGGTTGACTAGATCTTAGGTGTCGTCGTATTTTTGAAAGTGATCTTTCATGAGACCCCTCTCAAAAAGGGGGCAGTTGTTGACACCTGATTTTTAGTTAGTTTTATTTTTCGAAAAATTTTAAAAATTCATAAAAACTCATAAAATTAAAAAAAAAAAACTTTAGAGACCTTAGCCAAGCCTAGGAGACCATTTTTAACCAAAAAATATTTCTTCATATTTTATATATTTTTAGCATTTTATTTTCAAAAATTCATAGAAAATAAAGCAAAAATGAAAAAAAAATTACAAAATAAACTTTGAAAGCCTTGGCCAAGCCTAAGAAACCATTTTTGAACAAAAAATAATTTTTCATATTTTTATTTTTGAATATTTTTTAAAATAGAAAAATACTTGAAAATTCTAGAAATTTCATTTCAGTCCTTTAATTTTCCTTTTTTTACATTTTCAGAATCATGATATTCCCCTCTATTCTTTAAAAATTATATTTTAGTCCAAAAGTTCACAGAATTATCAGATTTCGCAAAAATGGCCAAAATGCACATTTTAATTTTGCAAATTAGTCCCTAAAACACATAAAATTCAATTAAAAATTTTCTAGGGACTAAATAAAAAAATAGGGCATGTCACCCCCCAATTTTTGGCCTTCTAAATCGAATGGTGGCATTAGTTTTTGCAGAAAAGGCCATCTAGGGTTTGGTTTTCGTAAAATGGACCCATGGGTCAAATTTGAAAATTGGGGTTTTGGTGTAAAACCTTGAAAATTTTTGGGTAAAAAATTATTTTCTGATAGAACTTAGACCCCTCAGTTCGATTTTGTGAATCAATTTGGAAAATTGGCAATTTTTGGGGGCTTTGGAACAAATTTTAGATTGTCGAGTTGTTGGGTCAGACTAGATCTAACCCACAACCCGACTTCAATCCATCTTCTTCAAGAGGCTACCAGCTCTGCACAGGAAGAATCTCCCCAGGATTCGACCCATTTTCAAGCTAAAATAATGAATGTCGGAGCTCCGATGAAACAACTAAAGTGTGCCCAACAACAACGTGCCATTCGTCATCGGGCATGTGAATATAAGTCAGCGAATATCCCCTACACGCCAAAAATTTTCAGACTCGGGTGTATATTGCATGACGTGTTTTTGAAAAAGAGGAGGTGGACTCTATTGGCAATCACCTAACAAACTAGAGAGAGAGGTAGAGAGAAGAGAGAGAGGCTCAAAGGAATAGCCATTGTTGGAGTTTCGAGCTCGCACTATGGGAACTCGGTTGAAATGATCCAGAGCATATCCAGCATCACTACCACTCCAAGAAGTTTCCTTGAGCTCCAAGGAGTTGATCGCCGCTAGCTTGGTAGCCTGGAATCTCCTAAATTGGTGAGTCTGAACTTGCACGCTCAAGTATGCACATCAATGGCAAAATATGTTTTCGTCCAATTTTCTTCGTTTTTCTTGAGGCAATTTTGTCCTTAAACTTTACTAAGCATCATCGCATTCTCTTTTTGCATTGATTTCATGTGAGAACCTCCAATCAAAACCTCCAACCTCCTTTTGACTACTGCTACTTGGCCAGAGAGATTTGACAATTTGGAGCTCGATCAAAGCTCGAGATAAGTTTCCTAGACCTCTTACGATGCTTCTTGTTGAATGAATCCCATTGTTGTGCTCTAGATTACTAGTTTTATTTCGCCATGGATGTTTATGTGCAAGCTTTGATTATGTCATTCTTGCTGTGATTTAGATATGTTAATCTGGAGTCGGATAGGAGATGATTAGTGTTGGAATTATGCTAATTGGATTAAGTTTTACCGTTAGATCTCGCCAAATTTTTTTCGATTGTTCATTCCTATAAGCATCGTGAGGAGGAAGATGAGTCCAGCTAGCCGTTGACTCAATCAAAATCTAACGTGGCATACCACGTCAACTGCCACGTTAACTTGTTAACCCAGTCAAAGGCTAACATGGATGCCTCGTCAGCTTGGACGGCTGTAATTCGTTTATTGAATAAAAAAGTAAAAACCAGATCAAATGGTTGGGATGGTGCCACTAGTCCAGATTTGAGAATTTGGAAATAAAAAATGATTTTTTGGATTATAATAGATTTTTTGAAAATTAGAAATTAGAATTTTAATTGGACGGTTTGGATTCGGTCAAGGGTTGATCGTAGCCATTAGTTTTAGTAATGGAGTTGGACGGCCAAGATCTAGTTCTAGGTTTAATCTTGGCTATTGGCTTTAGTCGCCAAATCCGAGTGTTGTGGGCTAGCCACGTGGCTTTCTGTGGACCATTGGATCTACCGGTTATAAAAATTCTGTGAAAATTAGAAAAATGGATTAAAAAATCAAAGAAAATTCGAAAAATTCAAATAAAGGTTTAGGCTATGTCGTTTTGGTGCCGGGCTTGATCCATTTGGGTTTGGGTCTGGTTTTCGAGTTTTGGAGCTAGGTTAACCTGACCCGACCCAAAAAATTAAATAAAAATAAAAAATTCAGAGAATTCAATAAAAAAATTCATAAAAAAATTCTTAAAAATTCATAAAAAATCTAAAAAATTCCAAAAAAATCAGAAAATTTCAAAAAATTTCCAAAAATTGTGAAAAATAGAAAAATGACCACTTTTAACTGATTTGACCTATTTTCACAATCTTGGCTTCCTGAATCTTGAAAAATAACCATTTTGTCCCTCTGATCAATGTAATTCAAATTTTCCCAAATCACTTCCGAATCTAATTGATGGCATTCTCTAAGTTCTTAGGGCTATACCAAGCTTACCATGTGGCCGTTTGAGTGATAATTTGATGTGATTTATCCGCATGTTCTTGATTCCTTGATTGCGTACTTATTTTGATTATTGTGATTGATAGAACAGATAATCCAACCAGAATGAATTCTTTAGATTTTTAGAACTTACCTTACCCAAAAAGCGTCTACATGACTATAGATTAGAAAATCACTCAACTTACGTATCATAAGGGCGTCAACCAAAGAATCAACGTAACTAAGTCCCCGAATCCGTTTATCTGATTTTCGTAGAATCGAACAATTTCTCCCAATCGCTTGATAGGGTTTCCAATCATACCCTTCAAAAAATGATTGGTAGTGACCCCGATGGCATGTACACTTATCACATGTCACCTGAACCACACTAAGGTCAATCTTAATTTTAAATTTCTCCTTGACACGATTTGATATGGGCCTAAGAGGGCCTCAAGCCAAGCCTAATCGAAAGAGACCTAGTAATCCATTAGCTCCCTTCGAAAAGAGGGCAAATCCCCTCCCGAAGAGGGTAACGACGCTTTTTAATAAGAAGTAAAGGTACTTTTAACTTTTTTTTGTCAAAAGGTGGTATTTAATTGTTATTGAATGTTAAAAAAAGGTGCGCTTGTCGTGACCTAAAAATTCATGCGGTGAAATTCCAGGGTTAACGGATTATCAAGTTAATTAAATTGACTAACCTAGTACGGACTCTTCCAAGCTCTACCGAATCGCAACTTTGATTTTTGTTTAAATGATTCTAGAATTTGGAGTCACTACTAATCATTTCTTAATAGGTCGATTAGAAACCTAAGTGAGCGAGAGAACTAAATTACTTCTACGAACTAGAGATTATGAGTTCGGGGACTTGGTTACGCTAATTAATTAAAACTAATGCCCTTTCGGTACCTTAATTCTATGGATATCCTAATTTGGCAACTCATACTTGGTTTACTTCTAAGGCTGTAGTGAGGTGATCTTTTTTTTTTTTCTATTTTCACTTTTTAGATGGAATGCGTCATGCCCCGAATCTGGCAAACGCATAACATCCCTGTCATAGACCAAAACCTCATCGCCTAGCCAACCTTAGTGACGGCCCAGGACACGTCGCGGCCAAACGACGTCTAACAGGATGCTACAGCAGAAGACCTTAGCCCCATACATACAATAACAGAGGGGTAGAAGAGACATAGAGATAAATTTTCAAATGCAAAGGACTTCCATTAAACTGCCAAGGGTCACATACTATAACTTTTAAATAACAACAACAGTACAACATGCGATAGCAAAACGTACCCACGACGACTACAAAAGCAGGACTACTAGCATCCACTAAAACTAAGCTCCCCTCAAAAAGGATCACGCGAGGAGGTTAAAACTCTAGGCATCCTCTACATCGCTCCTACAGGCAGGTGGATCTCCTCGAGAAGTGGGCCAGGTGGGTCTATCTCCATGTCAACCTCCATCTGGTTCTCGTCAGGGTCGTCAGCATAATACACGCGGGAACCTTCCTCCCAAAAACTATCCTCGGACTCAGACTCTGGTCCACTCGAAGGGTTCACCAACGCACCATCAGGAGGGGCAGCACTAAGATCCTGGGTATGAAGGACCTCGGGTGGAATGTCGAAGCCAAGAAGGGCCTTAGACAGGTCCTCCCCCCCCACCCTCAATCTCCATGCCTCATGTTGGTGTCTCTCCCAAACGACATCACCCACATCCACCCAGAGAGTGGTCACCTGCCAGACGTAAACACTGCCATCGTTTGCTAAATAGTCCGTCCTGTCAATCTGCGACTCCATGGGTATCCCAAAAACTTTCCGCGGTCTACTCATACTCAAGGTTGGGGGTCTGAAAGGGCGATCAGCCCAAAGCGTAAGTTTTACAAACTCAGTAAGCAAGACTCTAAACTCAAATTAGAGGAACAACACATATAAAGTAATCTCCAATGACAACTCGACAATTTACAGGCAATATACTCAGTCAAAGGATAGTGATTACGTGTTTCATGCCAGACTGCAGTCGTCCCACAACTATCACACTTTCATGGCACACGAATATAGCATATTTAACCCGACTCACACATATCACAAATTCAATCCATACAGGTAGCTCAATGGGCACTGCCGGACTGAACCCACCCCGGTGGCTCTCTGGGCACTTCCGGATCTGGCCAGCGTCTCACACGCTTTCGGGCCTGTGCCTCGGACTCGTGTCTCATTACACCAAGTCGGCACCCTTGTCACTCCAGGCGCCCCGTGCCGTGCACGTAATAGGAGGCATAACGCACGACCCACGCTCTCAATAGCGGACTCATCAGCAGCTCCTTATCTCTCCACATTCCGGTGGCTCTTTGGGCACTGCCGGCCTGCCTGCACGGTTCTACGTACTCCGCCAAACGCACAACCTCGAACCATCATGCAATGCATCACACGCCACTCACTCTGGCATTTCAATAGTCGTGCAATACTCAAGCATATTAATTCCCATTGCATTCACATTTATCGCAGCTTCGACACACGACAAGGCAAGCAGGCATTTTCGGAACTCACAAATTACCCATGCAAGTCAGCTTTCACACGCGCATTTCACCCCAGGAGCATGCATTATACCACACATAATCACACCAAAACATGCCAACCATAATATTCATGCACTTCACCACAAAGTACATACTTTCAGGGCTCGATTTTGACTCTAAGTCATCTAAGTCTTTGGACACGCTTCCCAATGTACATGGCTAGACTCGTAATCCTCGAAAAGACCACTTTGTCCTCATGGACAGCCCCTTATCCACATGACTAGCAAGCTTTCGGGTACCAAAATTGTCATTTCAAGCTTAGGATCACATCCTAGGTCGTCTAAACTTTCCGGTGTACTACCCGGCGACCACGACTCGCTCTCACACTCACGATACAACCATTATACCCTCAAGGACAGCGAACATCGTGCATGGCCAGCAACTTATTTCAAGTCATCGGTGCTCAAAAACTCAACTTTAAAGTCTAACATGCACCCGAAAGTATAACTCTACCATATGCCACATTCTAGGTCGGGTTTAAGGCTCGCTTACCAAATACTCTAACTCGGGCACCCACGAGACTTGAACGATGTCGCGATGGTCCACGGCAACCTAACATATACACGAGAGAGAGAGAGAGAGAGAGAGAGAGAGAGAGAGAGAGAGAGAGAGAGAGAGAGAGAGAGAGAGAGCGCTCATGAATCAAGAGAGAGAGAGAGAGAGAGATGCCCGAGAGACACTCTCTCAGGTTTGGGGTTGACCGGGGCCAAAGGTGGCTCTTTTAGCCATGGCGTGGACAATGGAGGTCACTAAGACGTAGGGGGTGAGGGTCATGGTCAGTCGGGGGCCAATGGAGGTGGTCGGAGAAAGGTGGCTGAAGGCGGCGGAAGGGATGACTGGCGGGGGCGATGATATTAGAGCAGCCAGCTTCGGGGAGCTGTTTTGGCCAGCTCCGGTGTTCGTTTGGTGCGAGTGAGGTGGCGTTGGAACGGGCTTGAAGAGACGAAGAGAATGGCGATGGTTTCATGGAAATCGGAGCACTACATAAGAAGTTATGGCCTTTGGAAGACAGGCGGTGCAGGGAGAACCCGAGAAAGAAATTGAGAGATTTTAGGAGGAAGAGTTTCTTACCAAAGCTTGGGGGAGTGAGGACCTTCGGTTTGTGACTCGAGAACGGTCGTGGGGTGGTTTGTGAGGTGGAACTTCGGCGGTGTGGCGGTCCGGCGACACGGCAAGATGGTGGCCAAAGGAAGAGGAGGTTGTCTTGAGATTTTGAGGAGTAAGGGAGAGAGAGAGAGATTAAGAGTGAGGGATTATTATCCCTTTGGTCAAAGGAGGAAGAAGAAGGAAAAATTCAAAATTGAAAAGTGGATGTGACTTGGTCTTGGGAAGGAGCATGCATTAATGGGTGAGGTGACAAAAGTAATTGCCATTAATGGAAGAAATCATGGGATTTTGGACAAGACAAAAAGTAGATTTGATTTGATTGGATTTCTTGGAGAAAGGTGAGATATGATACTTGCATGATTGATGTAATTGATCTGACACATTTTTCTCGAGAAACGTGACATTTGGACCGGATGAAATTCTACTGCTCGTGACACGCTTTACGAGGCCATTCCAATCTAACTATCTAATTTCTCAGGAAAGATTCTAATCTCACCGAAAATATTCTAATCGAGATCCAAGGAGTCTAAGCCAGGGCAGGGGCAAAACTGCCATTACCAATATCAAATTCACTTTTCGAATCAAAGACTGAGTCTTTTGACTGCAGAATGACTCGAATCATTTCTAAATCGTCTCTGTGACATTTCTGGAAATTTGATCGTCCAAATTCAAAATTCTTTTCGCGACCACATTCATTTAATAACGACTTTAGTAAACACTCGGACCAACGGGCGGCTGTTAGGCGATACGAGTATCTGTCCTAGGTAGCTATTCCCTTTCGGTTAGTCATCTCGAGTTGATCAGGCTCGAGTGAGATTTATCTAAGGCGCTTTAATGAAATACATCCATTCTTTTATTAAATCCAGAAAATAGGTCAAAAATCCAGACTGTCACAGAATGCATGGATGATAATGGGTGCATGGATAAGCAAATGTGAATATGCAAATATAAACACGTGAACGTATACATGCGAACGCGGACGTAGAATCATTGTTGACACCTGATTTTTAATCATCTTTTCTTTTAAAAATTAATAAAAATTCATAAAATTAAAAAAATCAACTTTGGGGACCTTGGCCAAGCCTAGGAAACCAATTTTGACCAAAAAATGATTTTTCATATATTTTTGTATTCTTGGTATTTTTATTTTTTAAAAATTCATAAAAAATCAATAAAAAATGATAAAATTAAAAAAATCAACTTTGGGGACCTTGGTCAAGCCTAGGGGACCAATTTTGAGCAAAAATAACTTTCCATATTTTTTGCATTTTTTATTATTTTATTTTTTTTAGAAAATAGAAAAAGTGCTTGAAAATTAATAAAAAAAATAACATTTGAGGCCACAAAAATGTAAAACAAAATAGTCGGTATTTTTCTCTTAATTTTCTCTTCATTTAGACTGAAGAAAATTTTAAAAAAATTAATTAGTTCGAAACTGTGGTTTGCCTGGTTAATCACACTTTTGAATTAATTACCAAAAAATTTTTATAAATTTCATTTTTTAGTTCCGTAATCTTCCATTTGCATTTTCAGAGTCGTGATGTTCCCCTCCATTTTCTAAAAATTGCATTTTCAGTCCAAAAATGTAAGGAAATCTTAAGCTTGAGTCATCAAATGAAGAGCTCACCTTCTTGATGATGAGGAACATGAAATTTTTTTCCATGGAACTCTATTGTGGGCTGGGAGGCTCTGGGAATATTTTTGATCAGAAAATGGCACTTCTCATGAGAAAAATATTGAGAGTTTCTTTCAGTGGCATCGTGAATCAGGTTCTTCCAACTTGTCTAAACGATTGAATGTTCTCAAACTCCATTGGAAGTAGTTAAAAGCTTTTCTGAAATCTCCATGGGCAACGTTTCTCATATCTTGAGTCATGTTTTCACAAAACTGTGCTACTGAAACCAAGCAAAAATGGTTTCGTTGGTAAGGAAACTCGTTTAAAGAAGAAAATGGCATCGGTCTATTGTTTCGTTCCTCTCTTTATTCCCAGTCATTCAGTTACGAGAGGCGGCCGTTTACTGTCCAAAGGTAAGCAGGAAAGAATTGGCCGGTATTTTATCGGTGTAAAAATTGAAGTAATTCTCCTTGTGTTACGAACCCTCTACGAGCAGACTTGGCAACGGACAGCACATGGTGGTCTCCTTCGGTCAAAGTTGGGACCACATGGAGCAGCCACCGAAAGAATGAGGTGTCTGGGATTCCACTCACTTAGAAAGAATAGAGGGGAGACTATTAACGCGAAAAGAGGAGAGGATCAGAGAGGGTTATCGCCCACATAGAAAAGGGGGGGCTTTCCTTCTTCTTCCCAAAAACAATGGGTCTCTTCCACGATGAAAAAAAAAAAGAGTGTCAAACAAAGGTTAGCTGACATATAGACTTCACCGATCAAACCGTCTGGAGGTTCGGGGGGGGTGTGACAGTCTGAAAATTCGACCCAATTGTCAGAATTTCTAAATGAATGGAAACACTTCATTAATACGCTCTAGTCGACGCTCACTCAGGATTAGCTACCCTGAGATGACCAACCGAAGGGGAAAGGCTATCTGGGAATTTTTCCCAATCAGCCGCCCGTTGGTCTGAGACTGAGACAGGGTCGGTATTTAATGAAATTGACCACAAAATGAAATCCGACATTGGACAATCGAATTAGTAAGGTAAACACAATGAAGAAATGAAGTCAGTTCTAGAAATGTCGACTGAAGGTCAGACAGCCGGTGCACGTCGAGAAGCAAGACGTGAATGGAAAATTACCGAAATGCCCCCGGTAAATGCTCAGACCTTAGAATGAGACTAATTAGGATTTTTGAGAGTAGATTCGATAGACCGACACCAAATCCGGTCCAAAATTCGTTCGCGCTCGGGACCCGATCGGTGCATTTGGCACGCAAAACGAGGCAAGTCAAATCAGATGTCACATCAATCGGATGTCACATCAATCAATCAAGTGTCATGTCAACCAATCACATCAATCAATCATGGCACAATTCCCAAGGAAATCAAATCCATCACTCATGTCACTATTCAACCTACCCCACTCACTTGCCATTTTGTCTTTTGTGCCTTATAATCTCCTCTCTCTCTCCTCACTTCATTTTTCGGCCGGCCACTTTTTCCTCCTCCTCTCCCTCTCCCGAAATTCCCTCTCTCCCTCACGGCTCCCTCTCGTCCGCCGTCCGCCGCGAGCACCGCCGGCCACCGCCCGTCCCGACGCCGACCGACCGCCACCAACGCCTCATCCTTCACCTTGGTAAGCCTTCCTAGCCCTCACCTCTTCATTTCCATAACCTTGGATGACCCGACCGGACCTCATACCCCTCTCTCTCTCTCGGCCCGATCAGCCACCGTCCCCGTCGTCGTCGTTGTCCGGCCGCCGTCGCCACCTCCAGCCATCACCGACCCACCTCACTCCTTGGTAAGCCTCTTGAGTCTTCCTTCTCTCATTTCCACGGCCGTCTTACCCCATTTGATGACCCATCTCGGCCGTTTCCCTCCTAGGCCGCGAGCACGCCCGACCGACCGCCTGAGAGTCCGCCCGTCTCCGCCGACCGTCCGCCCTTCACCGACCCCTCTAGGTAAGCTTCACTCCCTAATCTTGACCTAGGCTAGTGGTATATAGGTGTGGATGTTGTGTTAGTTTCTAATCCAAGGTGATTATGGCATAAAATGGGTAATTAAGCCTAATGGACTTTGGTTTAATGGTGTGCACATTATGGGCCGTGCGTGTGGGCCGCGTGAGGAGAGGATTTGGGCCTTGGAATTATATATTTGGGCTGTAATTAGTGAAATGGGCGTGTACTATAATGGGCCTAAGTGAACTAATGGGCTTGGGGTTCTAATTTGATACTAAATGGGCCTAAACAAGTCTAATTGGACCCAATTTGGATAATGGGCCTTGTATGGACGAAAATGGGTATTAATTGGGCCCAACTCATAAATTAGAATATTAATTTATAAGGCCCAATAATGTATATGGGCTTAGGACATCATTTTGGGCCTAAAATAGACTAATTGGGCCTAATTGACCAACTTGTGAAATTGGGCTTGGGCCCTACCCGAATTTAACATTAATAATGGGCCTTAATTATATAATGGACTTAAGAATTAATCCACGGGCCTAAGATTGGTTAATGGGCCTTAGATACTAATTGGGCCTTATTTAATTTAATAAGCCCAACTTGGTCTATTGGGCCTAACCCACTTCATTGAACCTTGAACCCTATTAGGCCCGACTCGATTAATGGGCTTAGAACACTATAATGGGCCGACTTACCTTAGTGGACCTAGTTACCCTTGTGGGCCTTGGACCCAAGAATGGGCTTTAGGCCCAATCGAACTTGAATCCACTAATCAGGCCTTGAACTAAGCTAAGCCTAATTCAACTACACCCGAGGGCTTGTTAAATCACTGAATCATTAGTCGTGGGATTCTGACTCCCAGGGGACTAACCTGAGTGAATGGGCTTAGGCCGAGTTATCGAGTCCGCTGAGATGAGGATTCTAATTTATATGGGCTTGGCTAGAGAAATGGCATGAGATATGCTTTTGAGCCTGTCTGGTTGGGAAACTGTATGTGGGGTGCTAGCTCTCTTATAACTCGGCTTGATGAGCACGTAATTCTTTGATGATCTATTGATATGCTCTGCACTGTGTTTATGTGCCATTTCATGCATGCTTTGTGTCTGATTGGCTGATTGCAATCATGTGGGCCCCGCATACATTGAGAGCATGGCATGAGTCACCAGAGATGTGACATGAGAATGTGCCCTGATGGGAAATGGAGAAAAAAGGGAGGCCATGTAAGGCGTCCGAGACGCAGTGTGGTATTTGCCGAGTGGCTGAGAATGTGCCCTGATGGGAAATGGAGAGAAAAGGGAGGCCAGCGTAAGGCGTCAGAGACGCAGTGTGGCGTTTGCCGTGTGGCACTGAGAATGAGCCCTGATGGGAATTGGAGTGATAGACGGGCATGTTCCATTGGGAACCGATATGGCCGACTGAGGCCTGTTTCATTTGCATATGGCATTGTGATTGTCTGCTGTTATTGCCCGTCTGTATATTGTGAATCGCATTGATATGCCTTGCCTGTCTACTTTCGTGTTGAGGGTTGGTACCGAGGGAACTGAGAGTGACTGAGCCCTGGACCGCGAACCCAGTCCACTGGATAGGACCGACCCCACTAGTATACGCTATCCTACGTTAGGATTAGTGGTGAGCTTGCTGAGTTTCGACTCACGGGCGGTGATTGCCCTTCTTTTACAGATCCAGGTCACCCGTGATGGCTGCACCGCCGATCCTTTTTGGACTGCCAGTACAGATGGATACTGAGATCACCCTCCATTTTGATATGCACGCCACTCTGTGGCATAGGCATGTGACTACTGTGTTAGTAGATCAGGGTAGACCTTACCTTGTACCCCATAGATACGAGGCCTGGTTTAGAGAGGGCCTGTATGGCTTCGAGGGACCTCAGAGAGACTCCCCGATTCCCATGGAGGACGACCCGATCTTGTTGCAGCCAGCCGAGTATGGTGGCGAGGTGATCGACCCCGACCCACTGCAGGAGATGCCGTCCCCAGGACGTTCCGAGATCGATGGTCACGAGGAGGGTGACGCCATGGACACAGACGAGGAGGACCCAGAGGAGGACCCCGAGGAGGATCCCGAGGAGGAGCTTGAGGTGGATTGAGTCCCGCTGTTACTGGTCTAGTTTTTGAGAGCGTAGATAGTATGACCATAGATGAGGTTTTCTTTTGGGGTCTGTACCTAACGCTCTATGTATATATATGATGTTGCTTTCCTTTTTGTAAAAGTGTTCTTGTCTTTTCATACTACCCTGTATCTTGTGCATGTATGTATGTATAGAAGGCACGCTTCCGCAGGTTTCAAGTTGTTGTCGTTGCGCTAGCGTCGTCTGGCCGCGATGTCCGTCCTGGGCCGTCGCTACTCGTAGGCCAGGAGTACGCAGGGTTCGTTATGATATGAGCAGGGGTGTCGCGAGCTCGATTGGGGTTCGGGGCGTGACAGGGGGGAAGGGGAATGAGTCTGAACTCCACACCCTTCACCCCCAATTCCAAGGGGGAAAGCTCCAACTCAGTCGCATCCCCTTTCTCTTTTCGCCCCCATCTCTCCGCCTCTCGGGCCTTAGGCGTTCGCCGCCTTCCCGGTGGCAGGACCCGTAATTTCGTTGTTCGGTCGGGGGGACTACTCGAGGACGACCTTGGAGACTCCAGAGGTCTACCAGCTGATCGACGACCAGACGAGCGAGTGGTTCATCGTCTGGGGCGGTAGCGGCGACCCAGCGGACTCTCCGGTTCCGTCCGAGGATGTCCTCCGGCGGAAGCCTCTGAGGAAGAGTGACGGCGGGATCTGTGGCGGTTCTAGTGGAGGCAATCATCATGGGTCTACTCTGCCAAAAAATGATTCTCCTACAACAAGTGCAAGTGGTTTAGGTAGAAGTTTTGGACGATTAAAATTGCAGAGAGTCAAGGCTTTTGCTGAAAAATCTTTCAAGCTAAAGCAATCAAGTCACAAAGGTTATGAACCAGCAGCACAAATCATGCCTTTTGATGTTCATAATCTCTCTTATTCCAAATTGGACCAACGAAGGAAAAAGAGAGCGGCCTTCCTCTAAAAGAGGCCTTTAGGGGGAAAACTGGAGAGGGGGATGGCGGAGAGCTTGGGATCTGTGGCTTGGGTCTTCAGCAAGAAAGGGCAGAAAGGAGGCAGAAGCAGAAGATAAAGAAGTGAGACAACGGAAGTGGCTCCGCCGCGTTGCTCGTGGAGAAGCTATCCGTCACTAAGTCCGAGAAATCCAGTTCGAGATCGCCGATTATGGGTTCGGCCGGAGATCCTGCGATACCGACACCCAGATTCCAGTGAGAGAGCCAACGGCAAAGTTCCGACCGTCGCTTTGCTGGCGGGTGAATTGACTGAAGAAGGGAGGGGGATTCTGCCGTAGTTCTCAGTCAATAAGAGCTTTTTCAACAGCGTTAATTGGGCTCCTCCCTCCGTGCTATTCCCTCATGTTCCGTGACAGAGCAACCGTCCGTTGTTATTCACTTGCGCAATCACCGTTCTCTCGGCTAGTTTTCTAATGTTAATTTTCGTCTATTTTAAACAATTCCTTTGCTGCCTCGAATCCAGTTTTGCAGATAGATCCGCGTAGGAGATCAAATGAAAGGGGCCTTTTTTTTGGAATTTCAGAATAAGGCAATCGAGATAGTAGGCAAGTAAAGGTAAAGTCCCTGAGGGTCAGCCGAAGGGAATAAGAGAGCATAGTCAACGCATGTGTTCGAAATGACGTTTGGCATGAGGACTCCTGAACATGTGTTCATCAAATTCGTGACGGTGTCTCTACGACCAGTAACATGGGTAAAGATAAAACTCACCGTTTCAGCCTCTTAATTAAATGGTCCTGGACTTAGCCCAATGTTGAAGAAATGCAACGGTGACGTTACAATGTGAGAATAAAGAGACTAATGCAGTCTTTTAGCGTCAATATTGCAGCAACAAACGGAAGCTAAGTGCCCTTTTTTTTTATTATTGTCATTATCTTGGTTTTAGGTGCAAATTGATATGGATTTTCTGCCCTGACCATTTCCCCATATTTTTATGTCAAGTAAAAAATGCAATTCCATACCAACGGTAAAATGCCACGGAGGCACAAAGTTAGCCCAGACAAACTGCAAAGTGTCCACCAAATTCTCGGTCAACTCGTGGATGGATTTCAGCTCGAATTGTCGAATCAGCTTATTGTATTTTATTTTAAGGAATTCAAACCCCAGAATGGAAAGGGCAAAGCCCATCCGTTGATGGTCCTTTATTTATTGCATTTAATCCCTATAATTTAATTCTCGCACCATCAAACCTCAAAATATGAAGGGCAAAGCCCACTCTCTGGAGGTTATTTAAATTCCCGTAATCTAATTCCTGTACCATTAAATCCCAAAAAAGGCGGGCCAAACCAAGGCCGAGCCACTCACTGGAGGTCATTTATTTTCTGTTATTTACTTCTCGCAATTTAATTCCTGTACCATAAAACCCCAAAATGGGTAGGCCGAGCCAAGGCTGATCCCTTTATTGGAGGTCTTTTATTTACCGCAATTTAATTTTCTGCAATTTAATTCCAATATCATCAAACCCCAAAATGGGTAGGCCGAGCCAAGGCTGATCCCTTTTATTGGAGGTCTTTTATTTACAGTCATTTAAATTCTTGCAATTTAATTCTTGCATTATTAAACCCCAAAGGGGAGAGCCAAGCCAATGCTAGGCCATCTATTGGAGGTCTTTATTTACAGTCATTTAAATTCCTGTAATTTAATTCTTGCATTATTAAACCCCAAAGGAGAGAGCCAAGCCAATGCTAGGCCATCCATTAGAGGTCTTTACTTACAGTCATTTAAATTCCTGTAATTTAATTACTGCACCATTAAACCCCAAAGGGGAAAGCCAAGCTAATGCTAGGCCATCCATTAGAGGTTTTTATCTACAGTCATTTAAATTCTTGCACTATTAAACCCTAAAGGAGAGAGCCAAGCCAATGCTAGGCCATCCATTGGAGGTCTTTACTTACAGTCATTTAAATTCCTGTAATTTAATTACTGCACCATTAAACTGCAAAGGGGAGAGCCAAGCCAATGCTAGGCCATCCATTGGAGGTCTTTACTTACAGTCATTTAAATTCTTGTAATTTAGTTCCTGCACCATTAAACCCTAAAGGAGGCCGAACCAAGGTCGAGCCATCCACTAGTGGTACTTTATTTCCTGCAGTCCAATTTTTATACCGTCAGACCCCAGAATGAGTAGGCCGAGCCACCTGTTGGGGGTCGTAACACTACACAGAAGTCGTTAACATACTCCCTCTTTCGGCTTCAGGGAATTTTTAGAGCTTTGAAAATACCAAAAAATGTCATATGCATTCCATCTAAAAAGTGAAAATACAAAAGTGAACACCCCACCAGAGCCTCAAGAGTAAACCAAACCTGAGTTGCCAAATTAGGATATCCATGAAATTAAGGTATCGAAAGGGCATTAGTTTTAATTAACTAGTGTAACTAAGTCCCCGAACTCATAATTTGGTTCGGCCTATTGTAGAAGTAATTTAGTTCTCCCGCTAATTTACTTAGGTATCTAATCAACCTACCAAAAATGATTAGTGGCGACTCCAGACTTTAAAATCATTTGAACAAAAATCAAAGTTGCGATTCGGTAGGACTTGGGAGAGTCCGTATTAGGTTAGTCCATCTAATTAACCTAATAATCCGTTAACCTGAAAATTTTCAACCGATCGAAAAATTATTTTTAGGGTCGCGACAATCATGAATATGCGAGTATGGATATACAAATATGACATGCAAACATGAACGTACGTTACATGCGAACATGGACACCAAATAGGGCATACGAACGTGGATATACAAATACAGCATACGAACGCAGACATACAGATGCAACATATGAAGGCGGGCATGGAGACGTGACATATGTACATGGACATGCGTATGTAGGTATACGAATACAGACAAGTGGATACAAATATATACGAATACGATTATGCGGATACGAAGACATACGAATGCGACATCCGAATTTGAAGACATACGAATGCAAATACGATGACACACGAATATGATATGCGAACGCGACGTACGTACATGGATTTTTTTATTGCATTTTTTTTGGAATTTTTAGTTATTATTTTTTTACATGAAAGATCAATTTCAGTATTATACAAACAACCAATACAGACAACTATCAACAAGTGAAGCACATGATGAATGCTCTACCTCTAGCCTAGTGCACTGTGACAACCTAGAAAATTTATAACATGCAACAAAGGAGGTGCTTAGAGATCTTACAAGCTGAACATTGAAGCACTTTGAAGCTTCCTTGACTTAACTCCCCCGAGCCACTCACAATAGCCATTATTTCTTCTGTGGATCTCCAACCTGACACTTCCTTCGCTGCCTCTAAATCATCCGTTTACGCATATCATCCGACATTTAGAGCACTTCATGGAACACCTCCCCCAATTTCAACAACAAGGAAGACCAGCTGATGCCGAATGGATGACCCGTTTTTCTTTTTCGATCGTCACTTTCAAAGAAGAAAAGAATTTGACACTAAATGATTTAGGCTTGCTCACCGAACCAGGTGTGAAGGAATTGCAATAACCGAGGACATCGAACTTCCTCATGCGCATCCTCATGTAAGGATCACAGGACAAGTAGAGATTTTTCATGAGAAGGCCATCGGAACCCTCTGGGACTCGCAATTTCATGGTCAATTCACGCACCTCCATGTCCATCTCCTCCGGGGAACCACTCACGTAGCCCCCTGAATATCACTTGCTTGTTACTCACTTCCTCGCTATTCTCACTCGCCATCACTATTAGATGCCTTCACTTTCTGCCACGAGTTTCCTTGTGTGTGGCCTCTGTGGGCGTCCAAGAAATGAGAATGAGTCCCTCCTCTTCTTTTTTTTTTCAGAGCTAGCCGAGAGAGAGCCCCCCACTTGGCCTTGTGATCTTCTTCTCGATCACCCCTTCATTCTTTTTTTTTTTTTGCTCTGCCCGTGCCATTACATTATAGTCATAATGAACTAAAGAAGTATTGTAGCAATACAGGTATAAAATCTTTCTCGCGAGGGTAATAAAGAAAGAGCAGATTGAAAAACATGACAGCTTTTATCCTAAACATTCAAGAGGATTGTTTTAGAAGCAAAGCCAAGAGGAAAGAACAAGACAAAAGAGAGAATATTCCATAATAGGATTGTCAGGACCTCATTGCACGATCTCTCAGATGCATGAACTCTTTGACAACACTTGTCCTGATACCATTCAACGTTGGTCATAAATAATCATTGCAAGCATCAGGAAGCCATCCATAGGAACGGCTAGAGATGGAGCGCATCGTCGTTGTCTTCTTCCGAGAAAGAAGATTGATCCGCAATCCAGGCCACCAGCTCTTCAGATAATGCCCTCTCTTTTTTTCCCATCATCATCACCATGCCCCCATTTGTGATCATCTTCCTAGACCTTGGAGGATCTCTAGAAGCAATAAAATATGCCTCCAACCAATGAAAGAGGGGAATTCTTCTCTGTGTTCAGGGTCTCCTCACATTATTATTTTTTATTCCCCTCTATCCCCCACTGAACCGAAAAAGAATCCCATGCAACTAGTGGACTATCCTTTTTTCTTTTTGTTTTTGTGTCTGAGCCTTCTTTCTTTTTAGTTGGCCGATACCTTTGCCCATCGTGCCCACTTCTTTATCACTTTTTGTTTTTTAGCTAGCTCCTTTTCTCCTTTCGGTGGAAAGCTTGCCATAATAGTTCGACGCGCTTAGACAACTACAGTTCGTTATTTGCGAATCGAGCATCGGCTTTGACGAGTATTGACTTTGACGAGAAAGCTTGACTGAGGTTTCCCTCTCAGTGGATAGAATGAAATGAATAAAATTGCACAGAGAGATACCCGTCAAATGATAAATGGAATTCGGAAAACTGAACGCAACAATGAAAAATGCACCATCATGCCATTGAAAAATTTAGACTATTAGAGGACAATATTACGACTCCAGAAATGCAAAAATAAAAAATTACAGAGCTAAATTAAATCTTCTATAATTTTTTCAATTAATATGAAAATGAGATTAACAAAGTAATTCCCAATTTTAAATTAATTTTTGTAGATTTATACCAAAATGAAGAGAAAAATACTGACTATTTTTTCATATTTTTGTGGCCTCAAATGCTATTATTTTTCTATAAAATTTCAAATATTTTTCTAATTTTTGAAAAATATTAAAATATTAAAAAATACGAAAAATATGAAAAAATATTTTTTTTTGTTCAAAAATGGTTTCCTAAGCTTGGCCAAGGCTTCCAAAGTCAATTTTTCAATTTTCTCATTTTTTTATTTTCTATGAATTTTTTTAAAAAATAAAATGCAGGAAAATACTGAAAATATGAAAATTTATTTTTTGGTCAAAATTGGTTCCCAAAGCTTAGCTAAGGTCTCCAAAGTTAATTTTTTAATTTTATAAATTTTTATGAATTTGTTAAAGAGAAAATGTGATTAAAATCAGGTGTCAACAGCTCTTTAGTTGGTTTAGTAATCCAACCAAAAAAAAAACATTGTTTCAGCAGGACCTTAGTGGCTTTTTTCAGCTCAAGAGGACAATCAACGGCGGTTGAATTTCGTGTGATTCTATTCCTTTTGAATGGCAAGAGCGATGCTACCGTGCAAAAAGCAAAACAGAGTCAAGAAATCGCAACCGACACAAGCTCCCATCTGTCATTGAAATTAGCCAACAGTTTGTTTTGTCCACACAAAGTTACCCCAAATCAAACGAGGGACGAGCCCAATCAATTTTGGCGGTTGAATTAGATGAATCTCATGTGGAGTTCACATAAATTAGTGAAAGGAATTTGTTGGATTAGTAAATACTCCTTGAGGATTCGAAGATTTTTTATTTTGGATCCAATTGAGATCGTGAATATTGCTCAAAACTAGGTCCAATAGTAAAAATCGCTAGTTCTGTTTTGACTTGTGAATTGCCCATGAAGAAAGCTTTTGGGGTCCTAATGCAAATAAAGGTTTTCGACGGTTCTAGTAATTTGTCTTCATTACTCTAGATCAACAAATGGATATCTCGTTATGTGTCGGATCTGTCAAAATCAACTCTTATCACCAATGGGAGACACTAAGCTAGATGGGTTGTCTCAACCTTGACATCAATATTAATTCCGACTTTGCTTTGATAGTGCAATAACGAAAATCTCAAATTTTTGAGGGGTTATATATATGCTCATTTAAGTTATAGTCATGTCAAATTATTTGATAGTGTTTGCATAGCTATAGCCTTTCGATGTACCATTTTTCAGGAATTTATTTCATGTATATTTGATATGCTGTAACTTGAAAAACATGAATTTAAACACTTGACATTGCAACTACAACGCAAAACCAACTTGAACCAATATGTTTGCCATAACTTTGGCTATGCAATAGCTTGCATTACTATCGTATCATCGTATTTTACATGTTTGGCGACATGTGATTTAAGTCGTAAAACTCAAAAACCATGAGGCACGGCTTCCTAAAAGCTGCTTGAGTTCGGGGGTGTTGCAGTCTTAAGGTGTTGGCCAACCGCTTTATGAAAGCAACAACACCTTTTGTTGCGAAAAAACCGTACTGGCCGAACATAGATCCTCTTCCCCTTTCCTTCCCTAGTATTTTTTGTCACTGAAAATAAAACAAGAAAGTGAAGCTACAAAGACAAACGGGCGGCCCAAATGTTCTAAGGATGGATCGCTGCAAGGCCCAGATCGAGGCCCAATGGGCCTCCCATGAATTGCCATTCAGGTGGTCGTCTGTTAATCTTCTCCCTTCACATGAACAAAACATCGCGTTCATCGCTCTGCTACTTGCGTATCTCTCTCTCTCTCTCTGCGCGTAAATTCTTGTCTGTTTTCTCTTACTGTAAGGCCTGATACGAAGCTTGAATCGAGTTCGACGATGGGTCTTGCTAATTTTCAGCTCTAATGTCCCGGCCCTTCTTCCATGGTATGCGTTCGTTCATCGGAAAACGAGGAATCCTGACCTGAACAGGAGTCATTAGATGTAGAGGATCGTCTCGTTATCATCCCCGATTTTGCTTCGCTTGTGCGCGACTCCGGCTCGAAGGTTTGGTTATTTTGCTTCTTTCTGTTCATGCGATCACAATCTGTTGTTGTGCTCTTCTTTGGCTTCGGGGGAAAAGTACACCGTAAGTGCCAAAACTTGTGTACGGCGTGCACTTTAGTGCCAAAACTTTCAAAACATTCACTTTAGTGCCAAGTTCGGAAAAAATCGTGCACTTCAGTGCCAATTCGGCCAAAATCCGGCCAAATGAATTACGTGGATTTTTCAATTTGTTTTATTATCTTATGTGGCAAAGTTTGAGAAGCAGCTGCCACTGTGGAAATCCAACGTGGCTTATACAAGGGTAGAAATGAAAAACGACGTCGTTTGCTCATCGTTGTTGGTCTCCGGTTGGTCGTGGAGTCGACGCCGCCCCTGCTCGTCACCGTTGCTCACTCGCCGCCGTCCCTTGCCCACTGTCGTGGCTCACTCACAGCGGTTTCTCGCTTGCCGCCATCCCTCGTTTGCCGCCATAGCTCCCTCGCAGCAGTTCCTCGTTTGTCACTGTGGCTCGCTCACCGCCGTGACTCGCTCGTTGCCGTCGCTCGATCACCGTCGTCCCTTGCTCATCGCCGTGGCTCCCTCGCAGCGGTCCCTCATTCGTCGCCGAAGCTCACTCGCAGCGGTCCCTCGCTCGTTGCCGTGGGTCGCTTGTCGCCATGACTTGCTCGTCGTCGTGGGTCGCTCGCCGCCGTGACTTGCTCGCCGGCCGTCCCTCACTCCCCGCCGTCCCTCACTCGTTGCCATGCATTAGGGTTTGTAATTTTGGGTTGAATTTGGGGATTTAGGGTTTGTAATTTGGGGTTGGGTTTTGGGATTTTAGGGTTTGTAACTTGGGGTTGGATTTAGGGATTTAGGGTTTGAAATTTGGGGTTGGATTTGGGGATTTAGGGTTTGCAATTTGGGCGAATTCAGCTTCAACGACGTCGTTTGCTCTTTAAATTGCTAAGTAGGCCTCCGGTGAGCCACGTCGTTCTCCATGTAGACTTTCCGGCGAGCCACGTATGCTTCAAATGGAACTTGGCACTGAAGTGAACGATTTTCAAAAAACTTGGCACTAAAGTGAACGTTTTGAAAGTTTTGGCACTAAAGTGCACGCCGTACACAAGTTTTGGCACTTCAAATGTACTTTTCCCTTGGCTTCGGTGGAGAGTGACGCCGTCATTCGAAAGTCTTCGCTTTTGCGTAATCTCTTGCGGGCGGATTGTGAGGACGTTCGCGGCTACAACGGAGAGCGCTGCGCCGTCTTTCGAGAGGATGGCCGTGAAACCGCCTTCGCACCCGAGCTATGACCTGAAGGGTGTGATCAAGCTCTCTCTGGCTGAGGATGCTGGGGATTGAGGTTTGGCATAAGCCTTCCTAGTTCTATTTCGATTTTACTGTGTTGCTGTTCCTCGGTTTGTTGAGAAAATATTGGGTGCAACGGTTATAGCGTGCCATTTTCGAGTATAAGATAGTGAATGGACTGACACTGACACCCAGAGACAAGTGTGCGTACATGTGATCGGACTGGGAATCTGTGCATTCGTTGATCGTTTACTTGTGGTTTGTTGGTGAATTTATGCATCCGTGGGATGCTGCTCTGGAGGTAGTTAAGAACTCACGGTGTGTGAATGCACCTGGACGTGATTAAAGGCTTGTTATTATGACGTCTGATAGTGTTGTTGTAATGCTTCTTTTTTTTTTTCCTGGTGTGTGACTGGTGATCGTCATCTCCTAATAAATCCTGGGGCTTTAGCGATCCTCACTCTGTTTTCACCTCGGGCGTCTCATGGGTTGCATAATTCTTGGAGTTTAGGAGATGTGACTTGTATGGCCACTGTCCCTGTGGACATGGAGGTGGAGGCCCATTTCTTGGCGAAAGAGGATGGTGTTGTGGCGGGAGTTGCTCTTGCGGAGATGGTATTCCATGAGGTCGATCCTTCTCTCATGGTACTCTCTCCCTCTCTCTCTCTCTCTCTCACGGAGCTTCTCAATTCTCAATGTTTGACGTATTCCTTGTGTGAAATGGATTGTTCGTGTACAATATGGTGCAGATAGACTGGTCTAAGAAGGATGGAGAACATTTACGTAAGGGTCTTCAGTTTGGAAGAGTTTCTGTTAGATACATGATATTGATATCAGCATTATATAAGTATCCTGACTTTTAATTTGCACTTCAATTTTAGCAAGTTTGTTCTCCCCACTAAGAGCAGTGGATATGCTGGACAATCATACGGTGTTGTTGTAGCTGAAAGGGTAGTGCCGAACTTCATGCAAAGAATGAGTGGCATTGCAACTCTAACTAAGGTACTCTCATCCTCTTAAGGAAGGTAGAACTAAATGGAATAATGCTTTGGTGTTGCAACAGATCTTTTTGCTGTCCTTGCAAAACATTCTGGAAGTATAATTTAGGATACGCTCCATTACAGACCTTGAGCTCTGCTTGTAATCAATTTCTTAGCTGTCGCACTTGTTAAAGGCGACATGAGGCGTGGTTTATTATTTCTGTTAAATATGTCTTGAATTTATTTGACATATTATTTGAGTGGGGCCGTAGGCCCAAACCTAGAGGAACTAGGTTTTCCTTTTTGTTTGAGACACTATATATATAGCGTCGTTAGGGTTTTCTAGTGGAGTTGGCGTTGAGAGTTTTGTGAGGGGTTTGGAGTTGTCGACAAGATCGACTTTGTAATCAAGCACTCTCCTTTTGAATATAGTGGAATTTTCGTTGTGCCTCGCCCGTGGACGTAGATCAATTTTGATCGAACCACGTAAATCTCTGTGTTCCACTTTTGTTCTTTGTTTGATTTCCGCAACAAATTGGTATCAGAGCCTCTTCTCTGAAACCCTAACCCTCAGTTGTCAACCCACCGTCAGCCGCCTGCCGCGACCCATGTGGTCGGCCACTTCGCTCGGCCACGGTCTGTTCGCTCGGCCACTTTGATCGGCCACGACCCGTTCTCTCGGCCACTTTGTTCGGCCACAACCCGTGATCTCTGCCACTTCGATCGGCCACGGCCAGTTCGCTCGGCCACTTTGCTCGGCCACGACCCGTGATCTCGGCCACTTCGATCGGCCACGGCCAATTCGCTCGGCCACTTTGATCGGCCACGACCCGTGATCTCGGCCACTTTGCTCGGCCACGACCCGTGATCTCGGCCACTTCGATCGGCCACGGCCAGTTCTCTCGGCCACTTTGCTCGGTCACGACCCGTGATCTCAGCCACTTCGATCGGCCACGGCCAGTTCGCTCGGCCACTTTGATCGGCCACGGCCCGTGATCTCGGGCACTTCCATCGGCCACTGCCAGTTCGCTCGGCCACTTTGATCGGCCACGACCTGTGCTCTCGGCCACTTCGATCGGCCACCTCCCGGCGACCAGACCAGAACAGCCCCCGACTTTTTTAGATGGCATCTCTAAAGTTTCAGATTTCATCTTTTGATGGACAGAATAATTTTAGATTATGGAGAATAAAGATGAAAGCTTTATTGAGGCGAGAGGGTACAGTTAGGGCGCTGGACGGAAATTATCCAGACGACATGACCTCGGCAGAAATAGAAGAGATGGATGAGAAGGCGCATAGCGCGATTCAGTTGTCTCTGAATGACAAGGTTCTGCGAGAAGTCGCTGATGAGGAAACAGCTTCGAGTCTCTGGAGCAAACTAGAAAGTCTCTACATGAAGAAATCTTTGACCTCGAGACTTTATTTGAAGCAGCGTCTTTATACCCTAAAGATACGCGAAGGTACGCCTGTTCAGGAACACTTGGATGAGTTTAATAAAATTGTTCTGGATATGAAAAATTTAGATATTAAACTTGATGATGAAGATCAAGCCTTGATTGTGTTATGTTCACTGCCTGCTTCATATGAGAATTTCGTGAACTCGATGCTTTATGGACGTGAATCCATAACTTTGGAGGATGTTAAAGCATCTTTGAATTCTGCTGAACTGAGAACGAAATTGAATGGGAATTCGAGTGAAAACAAAGCAGATGGTTTGTTTGTGAGAGGTAGAAACAAGATCAGGGATAAAGCTCCTCGAGGGAAATCTGCTGACTGTTCTAAATCCAGGCCACCTGGAGATAAGATGAATGTCGAGTGCTATTATTGTCACAAGTGGGGACATTACAAGTCAGATTGTCCTGTGCTCAAGAGAAAGGATAAGCAGCATGGTAAAAGACCAGATGCGGTGAATGTTGCTAGCGAAGATGAGTCTAATGCGTCAGATAGTGTTCTTTCTGCATGCTCTGCTGTTAGTTTGTCTGATGATGTTTGGATATTGGACTCTGGAGCATCATATCATATGTGCCCAAATAGGGAATGGTTCACCACGTATGAGCAAATAAATGGTGGATCAGTCTTGATGGGTAATAATGCTGAATGCAGAGTTATGGGCATTGGTACTGTTCGGATCAAATGTCACGACAAGGTAGTGAGAACCTTGACTGAAGTTAGACATATACCGGACTTGAAGAGAAATCTTATTTCGTTGAGCAGTTTGGATTCCATTGGGTGTGTATACTCAGGTGGAGGTGGAGTTCTTAAAGTCTCTAAAGGCAATCTGGTTGTGATGAAAGGAAGCAAGGTAAATCACTTGTATCATCTACAGGGTAGCACTGTTATGGGTCCTTCGATTGGCACATCTAATTCTGTTTCTGATAATGATAAAACAAAACTGTGGCATATGCGTTTGGGCCACATGAGTGAGCGTGGCATGACAGTTTTGAGTAAACGTGGTTTACTTTGTGGAGAGCAGACGACCTCGCTAGATTTCTGTGAGCATTGTGTTCTTGGCAAGCAGTGCAGAGTCAGCTTCAGTACAGGCACACATTCAACAAAGGGCACACTTGACTACATCCACTCTGATTTATGGGGACCAGCACAGGTTCCATCTAAAGGTGGTGCTCTTTACTTTGTGACGTTCATTGATGATTATTCCAGGAAGGTTTGGGTTTATTTTCTGAAGAGGAAAAGTGATGTATTTGAAACCTTCAAGAAGTGGAAAACCCTTGTTGAGAATCAGACTGGAAAGAAGATCAAACGTCTTAGGACTGATAATGGTCTTGAGTTATGCAGCGGCGATTTTAATGAATTCTGTGCAGATGCTGGTATCGTTCGACACCGTACAGTTAGACACACTCCTCAGCAGAATGGGGTGGCAGAACGTATGAACAGAACCCTTTTGGAGAGAGCAAGATGCATGCTCTCTAATGCTGGCATGGAAAAAGACTTTTGGGCTGAAGCTGTTAACACAGCCTGTTATCTGGTTAATCGCTCTCCTTCAACAGCAATAGACTGCAAGACTCCCTTTGAGAAGTGGTCAGGTAAGCCTTGTGATTATTCTAATCTAAAGGTTTTTGGATGCCCTGCTTATTATCATGTTAAGGATGGTAAGTTAGAACCTAGAGCAAGAAAATGCATCTTTGTTGGATATGCTGATGGTGTAAAAGGGTATCGTTTGTGGTGTCAGGAATCCAACTCGCATAAGTTCATTATTAGTAGGGATGTTACTTTTAATAAAATGCTTATGCTTGATCAAAGGAAGGTTGTTGAAGAGTCTGCAGGAAAATTTGAGAGTGATATGAATGAGGTGGAGCTTCAGGTGGAGTTTCCAGAGAAGACCTCTCAGAATGATTTGAGCAAGCAAAGTGCTATTGTTGATTCAAGTTCAGATGAGGAAGCTGCAGATGAGGTGGAGCAGCCATACTCTATTGCCACTGGCAGAGAAAAGAGGCAGATTCGACCTCCTCAAAAATATAGATACTCTGATCTGGTGGCTTATGCTCTCACGACAGCAGAAGTTCCTGAGAGAAATATGATGGTAAAGAAGATTGATACTGCTGACAATCTTGCTGATATGTTGACCAAGTCAATCCCCGCCAACAAGTTTAAGCATTGCTTGAACTTGATTGGCATGCTTGTTTGAGGTTTGCCCCATTCTGGGGCTTGGTGGCGAGGTGAATGAAATTCTACCTTTGTTTGAAGAGGACATATTCTTTCCTTTTGTTACATCCCTTGTTTCCTACACTGAGTTAGCTCACGTAGGCTTAGGGATGCCGGAAAAAAACATGTTCGGCTTCTTGACTGATTAAATTCAAGCCAAGGTGGAGATTTGTTAAATATGTCTTGAATTTATTTGACATATTATTTGAGTGGGCCGTAGGCCCAAACCCAGAGGAACTAGGTTTTCCTTTTTGTTTGAGACACTATATATATAGCGTCGTTAGGGTTTTCTAGTGGAGTTGGCGTTGAGAGTTTTGTGAGGGGTTTGGAGTTGTCGACAAGATCGACTTTGTAATCAAGCACTCTCCTTTTGAATATAGTGGAATTTTCGTTGTGCCTCGCCCGTGGACGTAGATCAATTTTGATCGAACCACGTAAATCTCTGTGTTCCACTTTTGTTCTTTGTTTGATTTCCGCAACAATTTCCGTAGGCAATGGCAGATGCCACACATCCAGCATGCATTCTAGAGACAAGAAAAACTGCTCCAGTTTTATGTTTGGTGGATAATGGCGGTCTATACTATTTCCTGGACTTACATTTCCTGCTTCATTTGTCTCACATTCAAGTTAATCAGTTGACGTTGTGATGTATCTTTCTATAGGTTCTCATTGGTGGAGGGAAAAGTCACAGGATGGGTCTATTTGATATGGTTATGATAAAGGACAATCATATATCTATAGTTGGGGGTGTCACAAATGCTATTAGATCTGTTGACATGTATTTGAAATGAAGAAACCTCCAAATGGAGGTCGAGGTACTTGAATTTGGCATTTTACTGTTTCTCCTTATAAATGTTGATTACGGCATGAATTTGGATGTTCACCGACCTCTTGGCCTCACTACCAGTAAAATAAGCTTGCTTTTGCCCTGATCTTTTTTCTAAAGTTGAAATTTGTAACTGAGGATGTTGATAGTATTATCATAATCATCTCTCTCTCTCTCTCTCTCAGGTTGAGACAAGGACACTCGAGGAAGTTAAGGAAGTATTAAACTATGCATCTGAGATCAATACCTCCTTGACTCGGATAATGCTGGATGATATGGTCATATCCTTATCAAATGGTGATGTTGATGTTTCCATGCTTCCAGAGGCCGTGGGATTGATCATGGGGAAGTTTGAGACAGAAGTATGTTTTAGAAATTCTATGCATTGGGTTGTTTAGTTGGGTACTGCAGTTACAGAGTTGTTGTCTCTGCTTTCCATCTTTATTCTGCATCTCTTGCAAAAGTGATGTGAAGAAAATTAAGGTACCAGATATTCAATGTGGATGGAAATTGATTGAGTTTGTACATGTGAGATAATCTTAATGACAGTCTTCAGGTAGTATTCCCAACTCTTATTCATAACAAAACCATGCATTACTGCCTTCTAGTACCCATCAAATCTCTACCTGCAACTTTGCATTGGGCTTGCATAGATTTCAATGGAGCAATGTTGAATCTTTATGTAAGCTCGCGTAGTCAGGTGAACTCAGCTGAAACTGCTTCTATTTCAAATCAATTTGTTTCTTCGCAAATTTTAGGTGCTCATCCCACAGTAGCCACGATAACAGATGATTCTGATGTAGGGTGGCATTCTGAGTGAACTGGTTTAAACCTGACAGTAGTGCTTTGTTATGGCAGGCATCTGGAAATGTGAAACAGTACATAAAATTGGACAAACTGGTGTGACATATATCTCGAGGTAATTTGTTTTAGACTCTATTTATGGTCCTCAGCAATTTTTGTTGAACTTGTTTTGATGGATGTTGAATTCTGGCAAAAAATCTCCGTGAATCTGTAGACTGTAGAAGAACATAAATGTTTTTATCTCAAATGAGCAACTTGTCATCTGGAAAAGAAGATTGTAGAAGAATGCGTTTTCACGAAAATTACTTGGTTTAATGATATTCCATGTTTGATGCTCCCTACGAAGGATTTTCTTACTAAATTGTCAGAGTCACAGTTCGTGAACATGTAAGCGACTGTAGTGGCAGTGACAATAACCAACAGATGGAGGTGCTTCTCTTGGCCACAGTGGGCTGGCCAAATAGTGGTGGCTGCTGGTCAGTGGTGAATGTAAAACCCTTGGTAGTTGCAACACAAAGGTGTGTAATTATTCTTGTCTAATATGTTAGGAACAAGATTTAGATTCATAGAAGTATGATTATTATTACTTTTGGACATCCTTATGAAAACACTTAATCTTAAAATAGCAGGAATATTAACTCACTATAACTATGAATGAGTTTCTATTGTTACTGTTCTATTACAGAGATTTTTAAGATAAATGTATTTAAATTGGACTATCGTAGTGTTTATTGAGATTAAAACGATAAGAAGATATTGATATAGGAAATAGACTGAAATTAAAAATATATATTCTAAAATCTGGGCAATAATGTAATTATGCAAGCTTATGGACAGTAAAGAATGACTAATATGATTTTGTGAGGGATCGAAATGAACAAATTTAAAGTTTAAAGACCAAACCGAATATCTAGAAATAGTTCGAGAACTGCACGTACAAATGAAAAAAATTCAAGAATCACATTGCACGTTTGACCATAATTTAAGGATTATTGGTGTCATTTTCTATATTCAAACTACAAGGGACAAGACTTGTGCCGGCTTCACCTTTTACGGTGTCTCCGGTTTACCCATTGTGAACTATGCAAGGATTGAAAATGGTAAACTTGGGCAGTGCAGAAGAGTTATTTCAATATTTCCATTATTATTATTTTTTCCCAGGGAGGTGACTTTTAGTCTTCATTTTTTGTTCTTTTGGGCCCACACCACAAGGAGTGGAATTGAACGAATTATTTATTTGAAAATTCTGTGAGTCATCAATCGTGACTTTGCATTTGCAACGGTGGGAATTTACTTTGATGTAGGCAAACTCTGAGGAAAAATCATCTAATTAATTTTAAAATCAATTACACGAATGTCAATGTAATCCTAAAATGTTCACTTTCGCCTATTCGATCCTAAACCTTTACACTGCAGTGCTTTGTACCAATTTTCGACGTGGATGACTACATTTTACATTAGAATTCTCTGTAAAGGTTTAGGATCGAATTGAAAAAAGCAAAAAGTTTAGGTTGAATTGGCATTCATATAATAAATTTAGAATCGATTGATTGGACAATATCTCTCGATTCTACTGCTTTGAATTTTGCCACGTGATCACCATTCCTTGATCATGCATGCGCAGGGTTGGAATGTAATGTTGTATTCAATTTCTCACCAGTATACCTTGATCTCTAGGTCAAGGAAGAAAAAAGGAGAAGAGTAAAATGGAATGGTTTCCTCTTTGTAGGCTATTGAACCGATTTCAATTCAAAGGGTTCCACCACCTTTGGCTCTTTTTCTAAGCATGATGTGTTTGCTTCCTGGAGATCGTTGCCGGTCAAACAAGATAACTCAATTTCCGTTTGCTCAAGACAACACATGTCCTTTTGTTTCTATCAACATAATTTCACAATTGGCCCTGTCATGTCTCTGTAATTTTTTTTTGGGGGGGGGGGGGTTAGGGGGGAGGTAGAGAAAAGATAAAGAGTGAATGAGACCAACTAACTATAGTAACCTTTATATATATACACACAGACATTCTTGGAAATTGGATTTTTTTTCTTTATTTTCATTCCATTCGATTCCAAAAGTCCCCTTCAAATTTCAACCATTAAGAAGTTCCAGATAACAAGATCAATTATTAAAACAAATATAGGAGTCATACACTCAAAAAGTAAATTTATGACTTCTTCAAACCAAAATCAACCGATCACCCAATTCATTTTCATTAATGAGCACAAACTAAAATTGTCATCGGCCGGTACAGCTTTGCCTTTCAGTGGTGCGTGCGAAGGTTTAATGTCCCTAGCACCATCGCCATGCAGAATAAAAAAGGATAAACGAGCAGAGATCCGATAGTAAGAGTGAAACATTTATGAAGCTCCTTCCATCTCCTTTAAAAATGGACTTGTACGCTAATGAAATTTGAGGAAAGTAAAATCCTGAAAACATACACTAAAAAAAATTCCCAAAACGGAAGATAGAAGCTTCAAGATCTAGCCTAGATCGAAAGAAAAAGGCTCTATAAACAGTAGGAAAGCAAGAAAAAGGAATAAAGAACTAAATTAGTTAACGAAGAGGAGAGTAGAGGGAGAGATCTAGTTCAAACCCTCCCCTCTGTAGAGATAGAAGAAGAGAATTGTGTGAAGATGAGAGGGAAAAAGAAAGGTGACTGGCTACTAGAGAGGTCTCGTTTGCAACACCAATATCTACTTTCTAGATAAAGTTTTAATTTTTGCCTAATTTGGATTTCGTTACGCAAGTATTTTAATGTTTTTAATCCGAAGGACTTGAAATTTTCACAATATATAGATCTTGGTACTTAGATGAGAACAAAATGGTATTTTTTTTCAAATCGAACTTATTCCTAAACAAATAATTTCTAAGACATTAGCACCGTTGGCTCCAAATTTCCCGTAAGTTGGCGCTTTTACACGTGCCGTTGCCCAAATTAGGCAATGAGGATATATATATATATATATATATATATATTACTTTAGTATCTTTTTTCTTAAAGTCAAAGAAAGCCTATCCTAGATAAACCTCTCGGGTGTGCAAAATACCTCATTAAGTTTATAAATCAAGTAGCATGCAAGCTAAAATTCGAGAGACTAACCCGAATTTGTACTTGATAGTGTGAGGAATGTAACTTATATTTGCGTGCTAATATTCATGCTGGAGTCCATCCCTTAACAAGATGCGCTTTCTTGTTCATTTAAATTTTTAATTAATATTTATTTATATAATTTTTTTGCTAAACTTCGAACACAATCTAAATTGTAGAAGTTACAAAACAATTGGAAGGAAGAGTACTGTTAAATCACTATTGGATCGAATCCTTTCTCCTATGGTCTTTAATTCAAAGCTCTCGTGATCAAAATCATATACCTTCATTTGCGAAAAAAAGGAAAGAAAGAATCAATGAAGTGCAAAATATTTTTTCTTAATAAGTTGCAAAAAAAAAGTTCTATTTGCAATTACAGAGAGTCTTACAAACAGTTTGTATAATTTGTGTTGAGAACTTTAAAGGTGATGTATTGGCAGTGAATCATGTTACTTTTTTGTGAAAAAAAAAAGAAGAAGAAAAAATGGTTAATTATAGTGCCTTTTTTCTTTTAGGTTTCTGCAACAAACTTTACGTTTTGTACTCCCCTACGTGGGAATTTGTATCACTTTCTTGAGGACCTTTCTTTTCGTTCTAGGTTGTATTTTAAGTATTTCCTTAAATGTGTAATTCTAAAAAAGTTTGTTTTTTCATAATGTTTTGGAATCTTGTTGAGGCACCCAAACTAACTAGATGACGATAACCAACGATTGAAAATTCTGTCATCTTTGGTAAGCACTGAGGGTTGGGCTTTTACAAGAATTCCCGTAAAATAATAATAATAATAATAAATAATAAATAATAAATAATAAAAAAATATATAGCAAGAAGCACATGAATCTCATTAAACCCTGTTTGTCTTTTTGATTTCGCTACTTCCTATTTCAGGGGCAAACATGAGAAGGGAGAAATGGTGAATCCAATCATATGCCATAATTCGGATTATTCTAATATGAGCGACGAGGAGATACGTCAAGACCTCGATCGCCATGAGGAGCCTAAGCTTTCGACTGTTGAAGAAACTTTATCGATCAACATCGGTGATGCGGAGAATCCTAAAGAAGTGAAAATCGGGGCAAACCTTCCTAGAGACGTGTCTGAGCGCTTAAAGGAACTCTTGAAGAATTATCAAGACATCTTCGCCTGGTCCTATGCGGACATGCCAAGTCTTGATCGATCAATTGTTGAGCATTTTCTACCAATCGATCCTTTGATAAAGCCCAAGAAATAGAAGCGACGCAAGGCTAAGCCAGAGTTGGCAAAGAAAATCGAAGAAGAAGTCATGAAACTCATTGATGTTGGATTCATAGAAGTGACTCAGTATCCTACTTGGGTAGCTAATATAGTTCCCGTATTGAAGAAAGATGGTCGTGTTCGGGTTTGTGTGGACTACCGTGACTTGAACAAAGCTAGTCCGAAAGACGATTTTCCACTCCCCCACATTGATGTACTCATGGATAATACAGCAGGCTTTGAGCTATTCTCATTTATGGATGGTTTCTCGGGTTACAACCAAATCCTGATGAATGAGGAAGATAAAGAAAAGACAGCGTTTACTACCCCCTAGGGGATATTCCATTATAAGGTCATGCCCTTCGGCCTCAAAAATGCTGGTGCAACATACCAATGAGCAATGATTGCTTTGTTCCATGATATGATGCACAAGGAAATCAAGGTCTATGTTGATGATATGATTGCAAAGACCAGGTGTGGAGAAGATCATGTAGAAACCCTGAAAAAGCTATTTGAAAGGCTTCGAAAGTTCAAATTGCGCCTCAACCTAGCCAAGAGTGTGTTTGGCACTCATTCGGGTAAATTGCTTGGGTTTATTATCAGCAGTAAGGGCGTCGAGATTGATCCATCCAAAGTTAAAGCTATATGTGAGCTCAAACCGCTAAAGACTGTCAAGGAGGTTCGGGGTCTCATGGGCAGATTAAACTACATTGCCCGATTCATCTCCCAACTAAGCGAAACTGCTAAGCCGTTTTTTAAACTACTCAAGAAGAACGCGCTAATTAGATGGGACGATGAATGCGAGGAGGCTTTTGAAAAATTAAGACAGCACCTCATGAATCCACCTGTGCTCGTTCCGCCAACGCCAGGGCGACCACTAATTCTATATCTCACAATCCATAGTGAGTCTCTGGGTGCGATGCTTGCTCAAGAAAATCAGGAGGGTGGAAAGGAACGGGCTACCTACTATTTGAGCAAGAAGTTCACGACCTCTAAGTTAAATTACTCTAAGGCGGAAAGGATGTGCGCAGCACTGGTTTGGGTACTACATAGACTATGGCAGTATACCTTGCATTACTAAGTATTTTGGTAACAGAATGTGATCCTATAAAATACTTATTAAATCAACCTGCCTTGGTCGGGAAGCTTGCTAAATAGCAGGTCCTTACTTCTGAGTTTGACATTCAATACCTGCCACAAAAGTTTGTTAAAGGACGGGTCATAGCTGATGTCCTGGTTGAAAACACGAGGAAAAATGAAGACGTCTATTACCCTGAGGATTGAATCATGGCGGTAGATGACTATCATAGACTATGTACTTCGACGGAGTTGTAAACTTATCAAGATCGGACATTGGAGCGGTTTTAATATCCCCAGGAGGGCAACATTACCCAGTAGCTGCGAAGTTGATTTTTCCTTGTACTAATAATATAGTTGAGTATGAAGCATGCATTCTCGGTTTACAAGATGCAATCGAAATGAAAGTAGCCCGGCTCAAGGTATTAGGGGATTCAGCTTTAATTATTCTTCAGACCATTGGAAAATGGAAGACGCGCGACACTAAACTGCTCCCTTTCATGAATATCTAGAGGAGTTAGTAGATGAGTTTGATGATATTTTATTCGAGTATATATCCAGAACTCACAATCAATTTGCAGATGCATTGGCCACATTATCATCGATGTTGCAAGTCACTGGTGGACTTGAGGTAGAACCATTAAAAATCGAAGTGTTGAGAAAGCCAGCTTACTGCATGGCCGTGATTAATGAGCCAGATAGTAAGTCGTGGTACCATGACATCAAGATCTACATCCAAAAGCGAGAATTTCCTGAAGGAACCACCGCGTCAGACCAAAGGTACATAAAGAAAATGGCCTCGAAGTTCTTTTTGAGTGGAGAAAGCCTGTATAAGCGATATTATGATTCAGTTCTGCTGAGATGTATCGATCCTACTAAAGCAGTACGTTTAATGATAGAGATACACGAAGGAGTTTGCGGTTCACACATGAACGGTCACATGCTAACTAAGAAAATCATGAGATTATGTTATTTTTTGCTCACCCTAGAAAGTGACTGTATCCAACAT
Source organism: Psidium guajava (assembly GCA_016432845.1). NCBI lineage: Eukaryota > Viridiplantae > Streptophyta > Magnoliopsida > Myrtales > Myrtaceae > Psidium > Psidium guajava. Next base: position 18,471,369 of record CM028225.1, read on the forward strand.
GTTCAGAGGTGTCATAAATGTCAGACGCATGGAGATAAAATTAATGTTTCTTCAAATGAGCTGCACCAGCTATCGGAACCATGGCCATTCTCTATGTGGGGTATCGACGTGATTGGCCCCATTAATCCGAAGGCATCTAACGGACATCGATTTATTTTGGTCGCCATTGACTATTTTTCAAAGTGGATTGAAGCAACGTCATATGTAGCAGTCACCGCCCAAAATGTAGTAAGGTTCATTCGCAGGGATATTATCGCTAGGTATGGTTCTCCTGAAGCTATAATCACCGACAACAGATCGAATTTGAATAACAAGCTAGTTGATGAGTTGTTCAAAGAATTCAAGATCAAGCATATGAATTCCTCTCTATACCGTCCACAAATGAATGGAGCGGTAGAAGCTGCTAATAAAAACATCAAGAAGATCTTGGCTAAAACAGCCGAAAATTACCGAGATTGGCACGAGCGCTTACCCTTTGCACTTATGGCATATCGGACCTCAATCAGAACATCAACTGGGGCAACTCCCTACTCTTTAGTCTATGGTGTGGAAGCAGTATTACCCGTTGAAGTGGAAATCCCCTCTCTACGCATTCTTTCTCAAGTTGAGTTGACTGAAGCTAATTGGATCCAACAGAGGATGGATCAATTGAATCTCATCGATGAGAAGCGGCTCAAGGCTCTATGCCATGGACAGTGCTACCAACAAAGGGTCGCTAAGTCTTTCAACAAGAAAGTTCGGCCACAGCACTTCCAGATAAGTGATCTTGTTTTACGGAAATTGTTGCCAATAGCTCCTCTTCCGGAAGGAAAATTTTCTCCAAACTACGGTGGACCATACATCGTGAACAAGACGCTCCTAAGTGGCGCCTTGATTTTGGCTGAAATGGACGGTCATGCGTTTACTAATCCTGTTAATTCTGATACTGTAAAGAAATACTATACTTGATTTGTTTCGACATTTTCATAATCAAGTTATAATATTCGACTATTAGATGGCCGATCATGAGTTGTTAACTTGCATTATTAATATTCATTGGGAGAAAATTTCCAATTGAGATTATTAAAACAAAAAATTAAACTTTTCTCTCATTTCATACATCAACAAACCTTACAACAAGTCATTGTTTTGGGGGGGGGGGGAAGGTAAACCCAAATACAGCCCTAATAAGCAACACAAAGGAGCTCAGCTGACTCTCCATGAAACTAATGCTCTGTCTACACTGAGCGATCTGGGATTCAAGATCCGCAAGCTTGAAGAACAGGCGGGTGCATTTTTCCTTGTGCCTAGCTGCGCTAGCTTCGTGATGTTCAATGACGAATTTCAGATTATCAATCAGGACTCTCTCGAAAGCTATATCCGCCATTAGATCATCAAGCCTCTCCTGCAGCCATTTACATCTGAACTTCATCACGATATCACTCGGATTATGCTCAAAGTAAGTCTGGTTCAAGGCTAGGCGCTCCACCAACTTCTCCCTCTCATGAGTCAACAGCGAGACCCATTCATCAGCAGACTTGACAGCTTTCTTGTACTGAGCAACCGAGTGTTCTGTAAACTCCAGGCATTCAGATCGATCCTGGTAGCGTGCCTTCACGACGCGGGCTAGGGTAATTGTTTCCTAGGTGTTCCGGCAAGCCTCCAGAAAGTTGATGAAGACGTGTGGGAACGCCCTGTACTCCCTCTCCAAGTTCGTGCCTTCGACCGAGGAAGCATTTATCTCCCTGAACAAACTGAGAATCTCAGCTTCGACACTCGGATGATGAGCTATATAAACATAGCCTCGGCCGAGAAGGTGATAAAGTCTTTCCCATTTGAACACAACTTCAGCCGGGAAGATGTGCGCAGGAAGATTGGCCATTATTGTTGAGATGATAGAGGAGGAAATCAAAGCCGAAGAGTGGAATGCGAAAATAATAGAAGAGAGAATCAAGGCAGATTAGCAGAATGCGAAGGTGCTAATTAACTTCGCATTAAATATCGCTTCATAGTGCCAGTCCTTATCGGTCAAATGTCTCTACCTGTCGTTCCCTTTCCGCGTCTCCTCTTTTAGCTCGAATCCCTTGATTAATTTGCAATCTCGAGATAAGTAAGCCCGAGAATTTTGCAAAAAAGTTTGAAGTGATGTCTTCACTTTGAAAAAGGATGAAAAGACGACCTGAGTGGGGGGACAAAGCAAGCTGTATCAGAAAAGAAGAAAAGACCTGTCTTCAATCATAGAAAAAGAAGAAGCTCACCTGCAAACCGATGCTTGAGAGAAAGAGGGAGAAAAGAGGGTTCTGCATTAGAAGAGCCCGGAATCATCACCGACGAAGCATCCTCCCAGAACACCAAATAAACTTTGGGACCTACTATGAGAAAACGTCACAGATCCTATGGTTCTACGAGTCTAGAGATATCCCAGAGAGATTTCGTCGTTGAGCCCCCACCTGAAGCCTTGAAAACAAAACTCACACACCATCCCCCGACATCACCATGCTCCACTGCTAACGGTTTCATCCAACCCCTGATGGAACGTGTTGCAAACCAACACAAGCGGTCTCAAGGTAGCAGCTCCAAGTTTGAAAACACGAAGATGGTTGGTGAAAATGGCACAAGTTCAACCCAAGCGAAGACGGACGTAGTTTCCTATCCTGAGGGTCTGCGAGTCATGGCTGTTGACTGCAACCCAGTTCCCTTCGAGTCATCGCCGCCATGTGAAGAAAATGCCAATATGAGGTTACAGCTCGGGCAAAATCGAGGAAAGCCTTAGAGATGCTAAAGCAGGATAGGCAGAAGTTTGATATCGTCATCACCGCCGTGGTAGGGCTCGACATGGACATTTTCAAATTCTTGAAGGTTGTCAGTTCTAAGTTAAACATACCAGTCATCATAATATCGGCAAGTGACGACCAGCAGATCATAATGAAAACCGTATTGCACGGGGCTCAAGATTTCCTTATGAAACCAGTTAGGATTTAAACACTCCAGAACATTTGGCAGCATGTTGTGAGGAAAAAGTTATTCGAACGAGGGGGCAATCGCCTTGCTTTTGATGATATGAAGGCGAGGCTTATTTGGACCGTTGAGCTTCATTCCAAGTTTGTTGATGCAGTTCAACAACTAGGAGTTGATACAGCACGTCCGTGGCAAATACGGGAGATCATGAAGGTAGAGGGACTCAATACTCAAAAGATTGCGAGTCATCTTTGGAAGTACAGATAAAAGCTAAGACAGTGCAACACAGCTCGAAGCCGAGGAGGCCAAGCTAGCGAATGCACCACCACTCCCTCGGGTGTTAACCAAGCAGTCTCAATGCTCTATAAGAATACGTACCGCATGTACAATGGGCACAGACACCTTGGTTTGAGCAGCAACCCTCAGCTAGAGTTTTCTCTATGGTCAATCAAGTCACCGTGCCCGACGTTTAATTTTCTCGACCGCACAATCTGAATATGTGCTATCAGAGAATCAGATGGGAAGTTACTCTGAGCATTTCTGCCTCGCCAGTCCTGAAGTAGGAAATGGTTTTGGTAACAGGCCAATTGATCATCCTCAGTTTTTCCCGACCATTGGTAGAGGTTTCGGCTCTAAGAGTCAGATTTCTTACGGCAAAAATACAGCGGAAAATTTGTCACCAGTACAAGCATTAGAAGACGACAATGCCCGATCTGGACATCAATTATTCAAAGATCTGGGAGAAGGAAGGGGCATGTATCACAGTGAATCGTGTGGCATCGATGACGAGCTTACTGTCTTGATCAATCAATTTAACGCTAATGAAGCTCCAAAGCTATAATGTGCATATGGAGTCTTTATTTTGAAAATGAATAACTCCGTAATCTCACTCGGGAAGATATGCGTGAAAGATTCACTATTATTGTTAAAATGGCACGTGGTAGACAAGTGTTTAATGTGAAAATGTCATTTTGCTTTACAGTGCCATACTCTGTCGGTTGATTTTCCCCATTTTCAATGTCATTTCTATTGGCTCGAATCCCTTAGCCTACTACTAGTCTGTAGTCTCGAGCCATGCAAATCCGAAATTTGTGCAAAAAAGATTGAGGGGACGCCACCGCCTCAAAAGGAAAAGAAGAAAAAGATGATCTGAGTGGGAGACAAGGCCAACTTTAAAAAAAAGAGAAAAAGAAGAGACAATTTGTCTCCATTCGTTGAAGAGAGAGAACTCGCCGGCGAGACCAACGCTTAACACAGGCGAGAGGACCAATGATAAAGGCCCCTACCACTATGAAAAATTAACAAAAGTTGGGAAGACAGAAATCTGGGGAAAGCGATATGATTTTTAAATCCACGATTAAATGTTAAAAGAGGCGCGCCCATGGTAGCCTTCGTCCATTCTCAAAAGAGAGAGCCTTCAACCATACACGGTCGCTCAGAAAATCCAGAGAAAACGAAAATACAAGAAAGATTAGCAAACCTTGAGGGAAGTAGCCGATCAACGATGTCTCAACCCAACACGTTTAAGGGCTATAGTCACTTGCTGGATATGGGAGATGAAGAGTTCGAGACCACGTTCGGAGCTAAAACCATGGAGCCTGGCTCTTCCGCCAACGACGTCCAAGATCTCGATAAAGATAAGGACAACAACAACAAAGGTCAAAGGAAACGTTACCGTCGCATATTGAGCATCAAATTCAAAGGCTTGAGAATTTCTTCAAGAAGTGCCCTATGCCAGATGGCAAACAAAGAATGGAACTGAGCCAAGAGTTAGGGTTGGAACTTTCACAGCTCAAGTTTTGGTTTCAGAAAAGACGAACCCGAGTAAAGACTCAACATGAGCACCATGAGGCCGAGTTTCTAAGAGCTGAAAATGAAAAACTCCGAGCAGAGAACAAGAGGTATAAGGAAGCTTTCGACTCCGCCACTTGCCCCAACTGCAGTAGCCTCCTCACCCTCGACGAAAAGCAGTATCTGAAGATTGAGAATGCACGTTTGAGGGGAGAGTTAGACCAATTCACAGTAGAATCAAGTTTTGTTGGAGAGATGTACGAGAGAATTGATCCTATGGAATCACTATGGACACCTCCCAAAGAAGAGGGGATATATCACCACCAAGTAGATAACATCGACGATGAGCTAGCCGCCATCATAAAACTGATCGATGATGATGAAGCACCGGGACTGTAATATGCATACGGGGCCTGTACTTCAAATTTAGTGATCATGGGTCCTTCAATATTGCTGATGTGTACCTAATCTGGAATGAAGCCAGCTGATCATGGGAGAGCCTGCGGAGGAAGCAGAACCAATCTTGGACGAGTGCATATATTTTACTTCCTTGCGTAGGATTTTTCAACTTTTAAGGATGTCTGTAATTTATGTAAAAAGCAAGAAGTAGTAATCTGCTTTCCTCTAATTAAATGCGTGGATCCGTTGCTGCACCAGACTCGCGATGGATTAATTGAGAGTAAAAAGTCCGTGCAAACTCGTCGTTTCAATTTACCCTCAATTGCTGCAGTTTTAAATTGGTCCCCTTTTGTTTTTTAGGAATTTGCAAACCGACCCGAGAATACAGTTGTACCCAAATACGAAATTCCCTGGTTGAACAAAACTTGGGGCAAATCGATTCATGGACATTACCACTGGATGGACGGCTTCAAACAAAGAAAAATGCGAACAAAAGACCCGAGCAATCTCAAAGATGGGTAATTTTGTATCGTTCAAATTTACCCATAATCGTCTCTTTGAATTGATTTATTCCATTCTTAACAGGGATGGTAAATTGTCTTGAAAAGCACAATGGAGTGGAAGTGCTCAATGCAATGCAATGACCACATCATCTCAAGGATTAACACTTAAAAGAGAGCTCTCGTGGTCGCCTAAGGTCCCGTGGACCGAATGACATGGGGAATAACAGTGGTCCGAGACGTCCCGAGTTCGATCCCCAGAGTTTGAGACTGTTGTAAATGTTGTAAATAAATTAAATAATTTTTTGCACATTTCTTTTTGCAGAAAGAAACAAGAATACTCGACGAATGAGATTAAAGTCAATACTTTGCCATAACCTTGGCTCTAATGGTGAAGTATCCAACAAAAGCCAAGAAAAACTCAGCCCAGCGAAGCTGTTAAAAGAGTCGCGCAAGGCATTCAAGATGAAGGGTAAAACAGTATCGTTTCCAATTTACCCCTTCCAATACTGGCTAACACATCTCCTTTCCTTTTGACAGGAAACGTTTACACTAACATTTAATATGTCGAAGGAGACAATCCCAAGGGGGCAAAATTATGATCATCTGATGAAATCCATTCCGATGAAAATGGGGCAAAGTGATGGCAAATCCTGAATTGAAAGGGAGAGTATGTCCTTTTTAACTTATCTGATTTCAAGAATACCCTTTCTGCTTCCGTTATTGCAGGAGCATTCGATCGACGGCCATGACAGTTGTCAATATTGAGCAAGCCCAAACGCATCAAATCTTCACTCGACTCCTTCACCCATGCATTTCATTATGCAGGGGCAAAGTCAGAAATAAGTCACTCCTTGACTTAAGGAGTAGATTTCTCGATTTGTTCGATCCGCCCATATATCCAGGGGCAATTCAAATTCTCTTATTTTTTAGAATTCCCTTTCATACTTGTACATTTTGTAAATACGCGTGATGCTAAAAATTGTCGCATCTGCATTGTGTTTACACATTCCATGATTTATGCATGACTGTTCTGCATGTTTGATTTGCCAATTCTGAGTTGAAGCATAATTTGCACATGATGCATCGAATGTGTAGAATGGGGCATGATAGGATAATGAGAGGCAAGCCATTTCCACACACGTCCTACATCTTAACCCACAGTGAGTCGTATATAAAATAAATTCTGCATTCCCCAGGGCAATGGGTTTTCTCGCAAAAGATATGATAGCTGAAGGGAAGGAGGCGATCATTTCTCCATCCTAAACACTACAGGTGACCATTGACAATCTATTTGAGCGGCGGTTTCATTTTGTAACCCTTGTTAAGAACTACCCCATATAGGGACCAAATGGAGTTAGTTCCAGTAGCAGCAAAAGGTAAATGGTTAGAAATTTTCTTGCTCGGACTAACATCAATTTTCGATTGTTTCTTTGCTTTCAACTTTGCACGGTAATTCAAGTGCCTTAGGATGACGAAAAGCATTCGTTTCTCTATCTGATACACTTTTGTCCTTTGCATCGCCCAATTAAGCCTGCATATTCGTTTCTTAAAACCCCGTTGGTGATCATTGCTCAGTCCAAGATGAAAATGGCGCCACCTCAAAGCAGAAGAACTCAGAAGGAGTAGCTCTACATAGAGTTCCCGAGTCAGTTCTTCATGTATGCTAGATCTCTGATATACATACGGCACAATCTTTGAAAATTCTTTGTTCTAAACAGAACGAAAAAGAAAAAAAATAAAGAGTGGGACCAAAAGAGCTAGTCCCGGGCATGAGAAAGCAAAGCGCCAGTCAAAAGCAAGGCCAATGCCCATTCAAATCAATGTTTATTGAACTTTACATGTATATTTTGTAAACTTAGTGAAAACGTATTGTCTTCTTTTGTAAATCCCCAATGGGATTTGGTTGGAAAAGAAAACTCCTTAAAGGAGTCAAATTGCAAAATATACTCAGTTGAAGTTTACACCGTTCGGGAGCAATGACGGTATCAGCAGGAGTTGACACCATCCTCATACAACGATGATGTTCTTTGAGGACTATTCTAGAGAGCCAAGACTGGTGATGAATATGCAATGATCACCAACGTCAAGCCCACCCAATATATTTTCTGGGCCGAAATAAGCCTTTCACTTCCTTGGTCTCCAATCCTAACCTACGTTACAACCCGTGAAAGCCTTTTTTGATTAAGGCGCTTGAGTTAACGTAGAGTTGAACGATTTTAAGCATCGCTCGAAAAGGTACGAGCAAGATTATTTCTCTCTCATTTTTGCAGGGTTTTTGACTTGTAAATCTGGAGCAGCTGACGAAGACCTTTTTGTCAATAGCCTTGGCTCAAAAGAGTCCCCTTTGGTAAGCCTTTGACCCAGCCTACATTATGGTCCTAATCAAGACCTCTAGATCGGCTTGAACGTACCAATTGCGAGATTACTCAGACCCTTGCTGAATGCGATGATGGTGAGTTTGAGTGATTCCTTTTCAATCCTGCAATCAGGATAAACAGCCTTTCTTGAGAGTAAGAGAAAACCCTTTCGGACTGAAATCCCCCATTCAGATTACATTCGAGGTATTCATACTATGATAACCTTCTTGAACAGAATTGGTAATGCGAACTTGATAAAATAGTTATGCATGATCCACATTTTGATCCATTGCATCATAAGTTATTACACAGACTGCTTCCAATCATTGCAAACGTAGCTGAATAGTTTTGCATGAACCGATGAAAATATTTGCACACGTTACCTTTGATACTGCTTGACAGGTAACACATTCCTAATATTCGAATTACCTTCCAAAGTCTCGAAATTCATTCAGCGATTATCGAATGGACAAGTCTAGTTGTCCAGAAAACTACCAGGTGTTTCTTCCAAATCCTTAGGTAAGTATATCTTCAACCTAAACCTTTCAAAGGAATGAATTCTGACGATTGTCAGGATGGTCGAATCTAGTACAGCACATACATTCATTCAGTCAACAAGCAGGTATGGCGCACTCAACCTATCTACGCCTTGATAATTAATTCAGAAAACTCAGGTAAGTTCTATGAACTCTATCCAACTCATGATCAACATTTCTCATGAGTTATTCATCAATTCACAATTAACCTGCTCTCGTGTCTTTGATCTTTATTTGGTTCATGATCGACCTGCTCTCATGATACCTCTATCCAACTCATGATCGACATATTCTCATGAGTTATTCATCAATTCACGATTGACCTGCTCTCGTGGCTTTGATCTTTATTTGGTTCATGATCGACCTGCTCTCGTGATACCTCTATCCAACTCATGATCGACCTGCTCTCATGAGATCTTTATTAAGTTCACGATCGACCTGCTCTCGTGTTCTTGATCTTTGTCAAATCACAATCGACATGCTCTTGTAATCTTGACCTATCTCTCCCGACTCATGGTGACCCGCTAAAACGATGGTGGTCTCGAGAGACAGAAGGTAGGCCCCAATACCTTGAAATCCTCGTGAAATCAAGGGGATCATCATCATCATGAGGTATATGTTGAGACAGGTATCGCATATGTGGTTCGTGGGCAGATTTCTCTAATCCATTTCTTTGGTCATGTTATTTATAGTTATGCATATCATTCATCATTTTCCCTGCGTAGAAAATGGGATTAAAACCCCAACAAAAAAAATTCAATCATCATCTGCATTGTCAAAATTTAGGTTCAATTAGGTCTTTGAGCGAAACCTCTGCAAGCCTCCACTCAAAGAGGGGCAGCTGTTGACACTTAATTTTTTTGATCTTTCATTCATATTGCACAAAATTGAGAATTGATTCTCACAAAATATATATATATAGTTCTCCATGCATTGTACATTTATTTTTCTGCATTTTTTGGGTTTTTTTACATCAGCGAGCAGAGAGGTGGTTTATTGTTTAAGAAGGCAACCAACGGTTTTAAGAACTTTTAGTCGAAGATTGAGCAGAAGCTTTAAGAATGCACTAAATGGATTCCATGACGGTGGACGCTCATTGATAAATGGAAATGGTGCCGAAGATGTGATAATTGCCGTTAAGTTCTCTAAAAAAGAGAAAGGGTTGAACGCCACATCAAATCTTATTAATCCCCTTCCATTTGTGAGATGAACGCTAAGTACTAAAACTTCGATGTTATTCCAAAATGTCCCTCCTGCCGTGTTGGACCGGTTTCTGAGGGAGCATCACTCATAATGGGCTGATTTCAATGTGGATACTTATTCTGCTGCATCATTAAAAGTTTATCCATTTGGCTATCCTGGTACAAGGCACACACGATTTATTGGGAGTCAAACCACCGTGCCCCTTGGGCACGCAGTTGAATGAGGAGATGCTTGAAGTTATCCATCTTGGAGACCATTCTCTTACTCAAGATAACGCTTGTGTATCGATAGATGTTCGTCTTTCACAAATCCACAGTGGGATAGACGAAAATGCAGTGGAGTTTCTCTAACATCAAATCGGACCCTTGATATGACATCTAGTCTTGAGGTAGGGCCTGCATCGACAAGTGGTGTTGGAGGTGTTTCACTGAGCTAGGGTTGCTACGGTTATATCTCCACCGGGTTCTGTCCCTTCCATTAACCCCGAGCTTTCGCAGGGATCTCCAGAAGCGATAACACTTGCTAACTGGGTTTGTCAAAACTACAGCTTATATCTATGATCAGAGTTGCTGGGATCTAATTCACTTGGTGCTGATTCTGTGTTGAAGGATCTTTGGAATCATCAGGACACCATATTGAGCTGTTCATTGAAGTCCATTCTAGTGTTCATCTTCGTAAAAACAGGCAGGACTTGATATGCTAGAGACCACTTTGATGGCTCTGCAAGATGTCACTTTGGACAAGATATTTGACGGGTCTGTCCGCAAAGAATTGTGCCCCGAGTTCACTAAGTTGATGCAAGAGGGTCTTGCATACTTGCCCACTGGACACGACGACTATGGGGCGATACGTCTCGTATGAACAAGCAATCGCACGGAAGATATATATGGCCTCCATCATGCTGAACGTCTTGGTCTTTCCAATTCAAAGGAGTATAAAGACACTGAAGATGGTAACTTGAGTGGGTTTCCAGCTCGACGAAGACTGAAAATTGCAGCTTTGAGGCCTGCCCCTCACAATCATTAGCTCCACCAAAAGAATCAACTCCACCGAAGGAAAGAAAGAAAATAAAAACAAAGTAGGTGGAACAGAAAGGGAATACATGAGTGGGAAGCACATCGAAAGGGGAGAGTATCAAAGGAGAATGAGGTAAGTGGAAGACAAAAGAAAAATCCACTTGATAGGCACTTGAAGACAATGATAACACTCCACGGCAAAGAGGGAATTTGCAGAAGAAAAGATAGGTTCCTTCATTCTTTGAGAGGCCACTCATCGAGGGGTCTCTCGGTAGAGGCCCTCACACAAAAATAAAAGGAAGAAAACGAAGGAGACAAGGAAGAGAGGGAAAGAACGTCCAGGGAATTCCGCAAGAAAAAAACTGAGCATTACCAGGGACAATTATGGGATATTATTGTTGGAAATATGGTGTGTTTTGATGGGTGAATGAGAAATTGTTTCTCAAAGAGCATCCTTGAGTTGGAAGTGGGAAACACTAGTCCCACATTGGAAAGAAAGAAGGCTTTCAAGTGCTTTATATATGGTTACACTCCTTTGGAGTGGTAACATAACAACAAAGTACTATGCCTCGCGCACAGGCGCAGGGGGGGTGCAAATCTCGGGCCTCAACGAAGGTTCGACGAGGGGCTCGTACGCACGACCTGCGTACACGAATGCGGACCAGAAAAATGGGTCTCGCGACTAGCCCAATTTTGCATCATGGCTCAACTTTCTTTTTTCCAAATGTTACGGATTTTGTAACGGCAAATGTTAATGGATGATTTTGTAACGATGCTTTAATGCGAGCTCAGAAGCAGAGTATGTTTCGGATGAGCTTAGAAGCAACGTTCAGATTCAGAAGCAGCTCTCGCGGGGTTCAGAACTAGCGCTCACTAACAGCTCGCGCAGGTTCGGAACCAGCGTTCAGAAGCAGCTCACGCAGGTTCATAACCAGCGTTTAGAAGCAGCTCGAGCGGGGTTCAGATCCAGCGTTCAGAAGTAGCTCGCGCGGAGTTTAGAACCAGTGTCAGAAGCAGCTCGTGCAGGGTTCAGAAGCAGCTCGCGACGCTCAAAAGCTGACCATTTGTAACGTTTTTGGAATGTCATTACATTACGGTCGTTACAAATGGCAGAGTTAATCATCCATTATGCCAGAAACGGCAGAATTAATCAACCGTTACACCGTAACAATTACAAACGGCAGATTTAATCAGCCGTTATAAACTGTTACGCCATATTATTCCGGAATAATCCATCTACTCATCTTATAAATAACTGGTTTTCTCGTTCTTGTTGAAGAGCGCGAACATTCAGATTCTGACTCAGTGCAAAAGGCTTCTGTTCTCCTCTGTTTTGCTCTGTTTTCTGCTTATTCCCTGCATTGGTTTTTTCGATAGTGTTCAAACACCAGTTTCTTCAAGTTCGCCGAAAGCTCTGAGGTTCTGTGCTCACCTCCTAGCTGTTAACCGTTGTATCCTGGGAGACAGACGTTCACGAAACCTCAAGCACAGAGTTGAGGGAACGAATCTGTTTTAAGGAAACTGTGTTGAACACAGGCCTCAGTTTATATTTAGTGTCGATCTCACGATTTCAATTTCGTGTTGAAAAATTTGTTCCATTGCTTATACCGTTCCAGGAATTCTTTTACAAGTGAATCTGAATGGTTCTGGAGTTGATTCTGAACTGATTACCAACATTCTTACCAACAATCTTAAAATAGATTCGTCTGCTTCTGAACTCTGTTTAATAGTTCCGAAGCAGAAACGTTTATTATCGACTCTCCTTCAGAACTCGTTTTGATAGTTCAGAAGCAGAAAGTTTTGCTGTTGATTCTTCTTCTGAACTCCTTCTGATAGTTTAGAAGCAGCATCTTTAGCTGACGAAACAGATTCTCCTTATTTTCAAATAGCTACTGGGAAAGATGTTGTTCAACTTGGTTCTGAAAACCTTGGCCAATCTTCTGCTCCTATTTCTGCTCCTGTTTCTGTTCACCAAGGTGAAAGGCCTGAAAAGTTCAACGGATCGAACTTTAAAAGGTGGCAACAGAAGATGTTGTTTTATTTAACAACGTTGAATCTTGCGAGATTCTTGACTGAGGAAGCTCCTCAGATATCCGATAGTGAAACGGATAAACAAGCCTTCAATGCTCTTGAGGCTTGGAAGCATTCTGACTTCCTCTGGAGGAACTATGTCATGAATGGATTGCACGACTCTCTGTATAATGTCTATTGTACAATCAATACGGCAAAAGAGTTGTGGGAATCTTTGGACCGTAAATATAAAACAGAGGATGCCGGAGTAAAGAAATTTGTTGTCGGTCGATTCCTTGATTATAAGATGGTGGATTCCAAGACTATGATCAGTCAAGTGCAAGAAATCCAAGTGATTTTGCACGAGATTCAATCTGAAGGGATGAATCTGAGTGAAACCTTCCAGGTGGCTGCCATTATTGAGAAGCTACCTCCTGGGTGGAAGGATTTCAAGAATTACCTTAAGCACAAGCGAAAGGAAATGAACCTGGAGGAGTTGATTGTCAGACTTCGCATCGAAGAAGACAACAGAAGCTCTGAACGCAAGAGGTTCAATCCCACCGCAGCTAAGGCAAACGTTGTGGAGCACAAGCAAGCCCACAAGAACAAGAAGGCCATCAAGCCGAAGCTGGGACCGAAAGAAGGAGTCTCCAAAACCAAGTTCCAAGGGAAATGCTTCAACTGTGGCAAGATGGGCCATAGATCCGTGGAATGCAGATTTCCGAAGAAGAAGAAGCATGAGACGAACATGGTGAATGATGTCACTCATGACTTCTCAGACATAAATCTCTCTGCGATGGTGTTTAAGGTGAACTTGGTCGGGTCCAATCCAAAGGAATGGTGGATTGACACTGGTGCCACGAGGCACGTATGCTCCAACAAGGACCTGTTCACAACTTTCGAACCAATTAATGGAGAGAAAGTCTTCATGGGAAACTCGGCCACGTCTGCCGTTGAAGGCCAAGGGAAGGTGCTTCTGAAGATGACCTCTGGGAAGGAGCTAACTCTGAACAATGTCTTGTATGTGCCAGAAATCCGAAAGAACCTGGTCTCCGGGTCTCTATTGAACAAGCACGAATTTCGTATGGTGTTCGAGTCAGACAAAGTTACTTTGTCAAAATCTGGAATGTATGTGGGAAGGGGATATGTATCTGATGGGCTTTTTAAGCTCAATGTGTTGACAATTATCAATAAAGATAATAAGTCTTCCGTTTATTTGCTTGAGTCTTCCAACTTATGACATGGCATACTTGGACACGTTAATTATGATACATTGCGTAGATTAATTAACTTGGAGCACATTCCCTCATTCCAAATTGATTGTAAACACAAATGTGAAATTTGTGTTGAGGCAAAGTTAACGAGATCATCGTTTCAAACGGTTGAAAGAAACACCGTACCCCTTGAGCTAATTCATAGTGATGTTTGTGATTTGAAATTCATACAAACAAGAGGTGGTAATAAATATTTTATTACCTTTATCGATGATAGCACTAAATACTGCTATGTGTATTTGCTTAAAAGCAAAAGTGAAGCCTTAGAGAAATTTGTTCTCTATAAGAATGAAGTTGAGAATCAACTCAACAAGAAAATCAAAAGATTGAGAAGCGATAGAGGTGGTGAGTACGAAGAACCGATTGGTGAATTCTGTGCACAACACGGAATTATACATGAAGCAACTGCACCCTATTCGCCTCAATCAAATGGTGTGGCTGAACGTAAAAATTGCACATTGAAAGAAATGATGAATGCGATGTTACTAAGTTCAGGTTTACCCCAAAATATGTGGGGTGAAGCTATTTTGTCAAGCAATTACCTTTTAAATAATGTACCTCGGAAAAAAGAAGATAAAACCCCTTATGAGTTATGGAAAGGTAGGAGACCATCCTATAAATACTTACGAGTGTGGGGGTGTCTTGCAAAAGTAGCTGTTCCAACACCAAAGAAAACAAAGATAGGTCCTAAAACGGTGGACTGTATCTTTATAGGCTATGTACATAACAGTAATGCATATCGTTTTCTTGTACATGAATCGAAAATTCCAGATATACACAAGAATACGATCATGGAATCTAGGAATGCATCATTCTTCGAAGGTGTATTTCCTTGCAAATCCAATGATGGATCAAGTTCGTCTAAGCGAACGATTGACACTATGAATGAAGAAAGTCATGATTCTGATCATGACAGTATTCAGAAGCAGAGCAAGTCTGCTTCTGACCTACTCTAAAGAAGAGTTCAGAAGCAGATCGATCCTACTTCTGACCAGCTCAGACGTAGCAAAAGAGCAAGAGTGGAGAAATCATTTGGAGATGATTTTCTAACTTATTTGTTAGAAAAGGAACCACTAAATTATTCAGAAGCAGTAAATTCTTCTGAGGGACTTCTATAGAAAGAAGCAATTAAAAGCGAAGTTGATTCTATATTGCATAATCATACTTGGGAGTTAGTGGATCCTCCTTCTGGATGCAAACCTTTAGGATCAAAATGGATCTTTAAAAGGAAAATGAAAGCAGATGGTTCTGTTGATAAGTATAAAGCCAGACTTGTAATCAAAGGATACAAGCAACGAGAAGGCTTAGATTACTTTGATACTTATTCTCCTGTGACGAGAATAAACTCCATTAGGATGATATTTGCAATTGCAGCATTGCGAAATCTAGAAGTACATCAAATGGATGTAAAAACAGTTTTCCTAAATGGTGATTTAGATGAAGAAATCTACATGGAACAACTTGAGGGTTTTATAGTTCCAAGACAAGAAAGGAAAGTCTGTAAATTGGTTAAATCATTGTATGGCTTAAAACAAGCGCCAAAACAGTGGCATGAAAAGTTTGATAATGCAATGATTACCAATGGATTTAAGATCAATGAATGTGATAAATGTGTCTACATTAAAGAAATAGAAAATGGCTATGTCATTCTGTGTCTTTATGTAGATGACATACTCATTGTCGGTAGTGATGATGAAATGATCAAATCCACTAAGAATATGTTGAATTCGAGATTTGACATGAAAGATATGGGACTTGCTGATGTGATTTTAGGAATTAAAATCACAAGAACGTCAGAAGGTCTTATCTTAAACCAATCACACTATGTGGATAAAATTCTTGGAAAGTTCAATGTGGATGATTCTGGTATTGCGAGAACACCACTTGACAATAGTCTTCATCTATCCAAGAATAGAGGAGAGAGTATATCTCAAGTAGAATACTCTAGAGTTATTGGAAGTCTGATGTACTTAATGAGTTGTACTAGACCAGACATTGAGTACTCAGTTAGTAAATTGAGTAGATATACGAGCAATCCGAGTGCTGACCATTGGAAAGCAATTGTGAGAGTACTTAGGTACCTATGATATACTCGGAATCATGGTCTGCACTATACCAGATACCCAGCTGTTCTAGAAGGATACAGTGATGCGAACTGGATATCTGATATGAAAGACTCAAAGTCTACTAGTGGATATGTATTTACACTAGCGTGTGCAGCCGTATCATGGAAATCCTGTAAACAAACGGTTATAGCCAGATCCACAATGGAATCTGAATTCATTGCTTTGGATAAATGTGGAGATGAGGCTGAATGACTACGCCACTTACTAGAGGATATTCCAAAATGGCAAAAACCTGTGCCACCAATTTGCATATATTGTGATAGTCAATCTGCAATTGGAAGAGCACAGAGTAACATGTACAATGGTAAGTCTAGACATATACATCGTAGACATAATACCATTAGACAACTACTCTCAACTGGAATTATCTCTATTGACTACGTGATGTCAAAGGATAATATTGCGGATCCGCTAACCAAAGGGTTAAACAGAGAGTTAGTTGAGAAATCGACAAGAGGAATGGGACTGAAGCCCATGAAAGAATAAGTTGATATAAAGGAAACCCAACCTAGTTGACTGGAGATCCCAAGATCTACGTTCAAAGGGACAACCTAATTATATTGACTTAGTGATGTCACTGTGGGGGTTTATCCCTAAAACTATTCCTCAGAAATAACAGTGATATTGTAAGGAAAAGGATAGCAATTTTGCTTTAATGATTCTTAAGTTGAGTAATCAAATTACTCAAAATTAAGTAATCACCTATGTGAGAGAGAAGTGGGGCCGCTTCAAAGGAGAATTGTTTGGGGCTAAATTCTTTAGAAACTCTCGCAGAACCAAGTTGATGTTCATGGCCAAAACGAACACAATCATGAGAACTGAAGAAACGTTTTGATGATTCCTGTGTGGAGTATATGATTCGTTTACATAAGAAAGCAGGACAGTTCAAGGACATCATGTCTACTGGACAGCTAGTAAAGTAAATATACTTTCACAAGGGAAGGTTCAAAGGGTAACACCTACCTATCCTATGCAGGTTTCATTTGTCGAACACTATCATCGAGTCAAACTAAAACAATTTTCACTCATATGAGGGATTGTTGGAAATATGGTGTGTTTTGATGGGTGAATGAGAAATTGTTTCTCAAAGAGCATCCTTGAGTTGGAAGTGGGAAACACTAATCCCACATTGGAAAGAAAGAAGGCTTTCAAGTGCTTTATATATGGTTACACTCCTTTGGAGTGGTAACATAACAACAAAGTACTATGCCTCGCGCACAGGCGCAGGGGGGGTGCAAATCTCGGGCCTCAACGAAGGTTCGACGAGGGGCCCGTATGCACGACCTGCGTACACGAATGCGGACCAAAAAAATGGGTCTCGCGACTAGCCCAATTTTGCATCATGGCTCAACTTTCTTTTTTCCAAATGTTACGGATTTTGTAACGGCAAATGTTAATGGATGATTTTGTAACGATGCTTTAATGCGAGCTCAGAAGCAGAGTATGTTTCGGATGAGCTTAGAAGCAACGTTCAGATTCAGAAGCAGCTCTCGCAGGGTTCAGAACCAGCGCTCAGAAACAGCTCGCGCAGGTTCGGAACCAGTGTTCAGAAGCAGCTCACGCAGGTTCATAACCAGCGTTTAGAAGCAGCTCGAGCGGGGTTCAGATCCAGCGTTCAGAAGTAGCTCGCGCGGAGTTCAGAACCAGTGTCAGAAGCAGCTCGTGCAGGGTTCAGAAGCAGCTCGCGACGCTCAGAAGCTGACCATTTGTAACGTTTTTGGAATGTCATTACATTACGGTCGTTACAAATGGCAGAGTTAATCATCCATTATGCCAGAAACGGCAGAATTAATCAACCGTTACACCGTAACAATTACAAACGGCAGATTTAATCAGCCGTTATAAACTGTTACGCCATATTATTCCGGAATAATCCATCTACTCATCTTATAAATAACTGGTTTTCTCGTTCTTGTTGAAGCGCGCGAACATTCAGATTCTGACTCAGTGCAAAAGGCTTCTGTTCTCCTCTGTTTTCTGCTTATTCCCTGCATTGGTTTTTTCGATAGTGTTCAAACACCAGTTTCTTCAAGTTCGCCGAAAGCTCTGAGGTTCTGTGCTCACCTCCTAGCTGTTAACCATTGTATCCTGGGAGACAGACGTTCACGAAACCTCAAGCACAGAGTTGAGGGAACGAATCTGTTTTAAGGAAACTGTGTTGAACACAGGCATCGGTTTATATTTAGTGTCGATCTCACGATTTCAATTTCGTGTTGAAAAATCTGTTCCATTGCTTATACCGTTCCAGGAATTCTTTTACAAGTGAATCTGAATCGTTCTGGAGTTGATTCTGAACTGATTACCAACATTCTTACCAATAATTATCTGATGTCAACCTACTCAGTCATGCGTTGGCCTTCATTGACTTTTAATCTGAAGGAAATTCTCATGTTCTCTACCACATAACTGAGAAAACATACAGGAAATTTGTTGGAATGCTCTACGCGGATACAAATCAGTACTGTGGCAATCAAGGATAATTTCCTTATGACAGATAACTCCCAGGGTGAGATTTTCTATAAAACTTTTGTGCAAAGGAGAAGTGAACCTCCGCGCAAGTACCACATATGATGATGTTAAACGTGGATTGAGCTTGCAGTCAATTCGTTCTACAAAATGTTCAGGGCAAATATCCATGTTTAAACCATGCTACGCAAATTTGCTCTTGCGCTTGGACCGACGAATTTCTCCTATTCTTGCAAGCAAGTCCTCCTTAGATGCTGAACCAACTGATTCAAGTGGAAGCACTCATGATGGCACATGGCCATTGAGAGAAAGAAAAGAAAAGGAGTGGGGGGCAACACGCCGAAAGAAGAAGAGCATCTCAAACATAATCCATGTGCTGGGAAAGAAAAGCTGGGAAGTGGAGACAGCATGATGAAAAGAGGTCCTTGGAAGCTCAACGAAAGGAGATCATGGGGTTGAAGACCGGAGTATATAGATGAGCGATGGTAGCTGTTTTACGGGGCCTGGAAAAATTCCGAAAAAATCTCCCGAACATACTCTCGTGTTTGCTCAAGCGCGAAAATCGTGAGCCCAAGATAAAAACCCCAAAATATATCACTAAGGCTCCAGGATAACTCGCGGGACGCAAGGGAACCAAACGGCGCATTCACAAAATTCGTCCCACTTTTAGCTCAGGAGCGGGCATTCATCACGGCGAAGGCGAAGAGTGACCTCAGGAAAGTAAAAGGGCCATCCATGGATGCCCAAAGAAGCACGTGAGGACTTTGAAAAAGTAGAAAGAGGGAGGGGTCATCTTCCATTTGCACAAATGGACGTAAAGCTTTCATAGTTTTCCCATTATTCCACGTTGGGGGGTGATAATAAGGGACCGTTCCGCCACTGATCATGAAGTTTCTTTTTACTATTTCGGTATTGACTTCCTGCTATTTTTTGTGCCACAAAAATCTGATTCGCCTCCATAGCCATCTGGACCAAAGTTCGAGCTCGATATTCTAGTTTCGTTCAAATCCGGCTACCAAAGTCAGCCTTCAATTCAAGGTAAATTTTTCTATCACCGAATATTTGCTCATCTAATGGGTGGAACCGTATATTCCAGTGAACGTGCATGTGGTGTTTGTTTACGTTGGATTATCTTCGTTTGCACTTAAAGTGAAATTTCTATGCTAAAATATAATCTTGCTTGTTGGCTTCTGAACGTCCCTTCACGTCTCTATAATTCTCAAATTTCGAATATGCTCTGGCCAAGATACTGATTTGTGATCTCAAACTATAGATCATTGGTTAACTTCAGCAATTGAGTTGATGCCTAAAACGTTGATTGAAAGATGATCAGTTCTAGCGAAAAAAAAAATCACCGGAAATTGGCAAGGCATTTTGAATTTTTGAAATCAGTTAGGGGATGTTAAATCTACTGTTCGAAATTTGACGCAATTGTCTTATGGATAAGAGGATTTTTTTTTTTTTGGGTTTTGGATGGATTCGTTGGAATATTGGGTATACTCGCGATCCGATTTCTGAGTAATCTGAAATTTTGGCATTATCTTGGTGCACATGTCAAATTCTGATTATATCTTGGGGATATTCTTTTGGATATTTGATATGTTTTGCGGTTCAATTTTTATGATTGAGCATATAATTCAAAAATATTTGCATTTCTTTGGGTTCAAATTTGGGGTATATATATATATTTCATCTGATGAGCGATCATCTCAATCGAATACCCTTTGTGGATAGGGCAATAGGCTCTTTAAAATTCGGCATCTTACCATTTAGTGGCTGAAACATTTCACTCATTTTTTACTATAGTTTAAGTCAAATATCTTTATAATATTCCTTGAGTATAACACATGCTCCTTTGCGCCTTATACCTCGGATATGTACATCACGGATGACCATCCAACTTCACCCACGAAGTACGACGTCATCCGCACAAATGAAATTGTCCATCTCTTCCCATGACTTTGGGACCGGATCGACAAAATTCATCTCAATTCACCATCCGACCCCACCCTCAGGGTACGATGTGAATAAATTCCCTTTCGACCCTAAACTTTGGGTACCAAGCGAATTCATCAGAAAAGTTCGGATCATACGGTGTATAATACTCAAGGTTTATTATGCCTTTATTTGACTCCGTTTTCATAAAAAAAAATTATAAAAAAATGAATTAAATCATGGTCTAAAAATGGAATTAAATGTCAGGATACTCTTAAATATAAAATTAAAATTTGAGTGATCAATTTCTTAATTTTATATTAATTGTTATCAACTTTCTGACCTTTTTTTTTTAATCCGAAAAAAAATATAAAAAAATCGTCATGCATGTGCATTTCATGTAGGGTAGATCATGTATATTTACCATTTAATTTTTGCCATCCATGCATATTCACCATGTCATTCATGCATTTTTATTCACGTCATATAGATAGATTTGCATCCTTTGCATGACATAATTTTTTTAAATTTTAAAACTCATGCTTTCGTGTGCATTAAAACTCATATCATATCGGTATTGTCGAAAATTCACGTGCATTATTTCTATTCATGTTATTTTGCATATCATTAGAACCCACATTTTTCGCACATTAAAACTTGAAATTTTTTTTGACATCATGTATGCTCATTATGCTTGTCATGTAGTTTAGATTGTATAGCTTCATACAATTTCATGTATTTGCATTTGCATTACATTCATTTAAATAAGAAAAATCCCAAAAAAAAAAATTACACCTTGGTCTTCAAGAAATCAATTCAAGGAGCCAATTCAAGGAAATCTATACAAGAATGGTACCGAAAGGGTGTTAATTGAAAAAATTAACATAATCAAGTTCCCGAACTCAAATCTCTAGTTTGCAGAAAATAAAGTGTTTCTCCCAATACTTTATTTAGCTATCTAATCTACCTCCTAGAAAAGATTAGTGGCGGCTCCAAAAATTTAAATCATTTGAACATGAACCTAAAGTTGCGAATTGGTAGAGCTTTAGGAGAGCTTGGGCAATGTTAATTAATTAATTTGATTAATCTAGTGATTCATTAACCTAAAAAATTTTATTGAAATTTTTAGGTCGCGACATCCTTGCATTGATATGGTCCAATGACTTGTGTCGAACCCACCCAAACCGTCGGCCGGTGATGGGCTGACATGCTCGTTTCGGCCAAAACCGAGCACGTTGAACGGTTAAGTAAGGCCCCTTGAACTGCCAGGATGCTGTTTGATGTGTTATTTTGATGGTTTAACGCTAGAAATGGCTAGGTCGGTAGTTCGCCGGAATTCACTCTCGACCGGCGTAGTTTGGGCTCCTTTTAGGTCTGTTTTGGGGCTAAAAATCGGCATGCGCAGGTTAGAATGGTTTAGGAAAGGTTTAGGCGAAAAGAGGGCCTCGAAATGGTCAACTAATGTTAACGGTCAATGATGACGCGGCAGCCATGGGGCAGCCACGTCAGCGACTAATAATCTGCTTTTAAAATAAAAAGAAAAAGAAAAAGAAAAACATTTTTTGATAATTAAAAATGGATTTTCGGATTAAAAAGTATACTGCAGATCCGAGGGTGGAATTTTATCACGTGTCGAGATCTGAAATTTTCACAAAAAAAAATTTCAGAAAATAATTTCAAAAACGTGTGGCCCAGGATTGGCCAAGCATCATGATGTTGACCGTCCGTTAAAATTCAAAAACATTTTCACAATATTAAAAATTCGATTTTAATATTTTATAATCCCGCCAAAGCGGACGGTAATGGATTAGCCACGTTGCCCAATCTTGACCGTTGATCTGAGAGCGACCAAAGGGCCGTAAATAGCCGCGTGTGCAAATTATGAACGTAGGATTATTAATTAGTTTAAAAATTCAAAAAATAATAATAATAATTCAAAGATAAAAGAATTCAAAAGTGAAAAACGGCATCGTTTTAGGCCGACCTGAAGACCCATTTGGTCTGGGCCGGGCGCCCCCGACGCATGGGCCAAGTCAACCCGACCGGGTCCGAAAATATAAAATTTTAATTAATTAATATTAAAAAATTAAAAATGGAAAATTCCTAGAAAAGTCTAGAAAAAAAATGGAAAAACCAAAAAATTTCAAAAAAAATCTCAAAAATTAGGAAAATGGTTATTTTAACTGATTAATCCCAATTTTGACTATTCTGTCCTTCCAATCTTTTCAAAATGATGATTTTATCCCTTATGGGAAAATCTTCTAGAAAAAATTTTAAAAAAATTTTAAAAATTACAAAAAATGGGAAATGGTCGAGCTTGACTGCCCAAATTCATAGTTTGTGATTTTGGTTCCCGATTCTTCCTAAAATGACGATTTTGTCTCTCATGGGAAAATTGCATCAAAAAATTCAGAAAAATCTCAAAAATTAAAAAATGGGCTATTTTCACTGACCAATCCTATTTTTTATTATTTTTTC
The DNA here is from genome assembly GCA_016432845.1 of Psidium guajava. Classification (NCBI taxonomy): domain Eukaryota; kingdom Viridiplantae; phylum Streptophyta; class Magnoliopsida; order Myrtales; family Myrtaceae; genus Psidium; species Psidium guajava. The sequence goes on from CM028225.1 coordinate 18,494,400, forward strand.
CTTTTAATATTTTAAAAATGATGATTTTACCTCTTATAGGTAAGTTATCTTGAAAAATTCTAATTTTTTAAAAAAATTACAAAAAAATGGGAAATTGGCACATTCAGTTGGTCAATCCTATTTTTGATGATTTGGGTTTTAAATCCCTTCAAAATTGACAATTTTTTCCTTTGAAGAAATTGTGCCCCAAAATGACGATTTTGCCCTTGATGAGCAAATCGCTTTCAAATCATCCCAAACTTTTTCTAAACCTTAATACACCCCTTTCCTATTCTTTCAAGGCTTTACCGTAGATGTTATGTATTGATTTGATGCGTTTTATCCGCATGTTTTAGATCCTTGATTGCACTCTATCTTTATTGATTGTAAGTGATAGGTCAGATTTCTCCATCTGCATAAACACTTAGATTTTATAACTTCCTTATTTTGATTCATCTGCGTGCAAATCTTACTTAGAAAAATTATTAAACTTAGGTATCGAAAGGGCATCAATGGCAACATTAGTGTAACTAAATCCCAATCGCAAATCTCTGGTTTTGTTTGAGTCGTACAACTTCTCCTACCACCCAACGAGGTTCCCGATCTTTCTATCCCAAAGATCAATAGCGACTCCCGTTGACACCTGATTTTTAATTACCTTTTCTCTTTTAAAATTAATAAAAAAATTCATAAAAATTTATAAAATTAAAAAATTGACTTTGGGGACCTTGGCCAAACCTAGGGAACCAATTTTAATCAAAAAATGATTTTTCATATTTTCAGTATTTTCTTGCATTTTATTTTCGAAAATTCATTGAAAATTACAAAATTAACTTTGGAAACCTTGGCCAAGCCTAGGGAATCAATTTTGAACAAAAAATAATTTTTCATATTTTTTGCATTTTCTTAATATTTTCAGAAATTTAGAAAATATTTAATAAATAATAACATTTGAGGCCACAAAAATTTGAAAAAATAGTCATTATTTTTATTTTGATTTTGTCTTCATTTTGACCGAAGAAAATCTGCAAAAATTAATTTTGAATCGAGAATTACTTTGTTAATCCTATTTTCAGATTAATTGTGAAGATTGTAGAAAATTCATTTTAACTCTGTGATTTTCGATTTTTTCATTTCTGGAGTTGTGACATGGTCCTTTAATAGCTAAATTTTCATATTGGCCTAATTATACTCAGAATGATAATTTTATTCTATTAGAAGCGGGGTCGTCTATTTGCGTTGCCATAGCAGCCTTTGTAATGGTTCTTCCAGGATCTGTGTGCGATTACATTTTTCATTGGAATGGGATTGCCCGCAGGCAAGGAGAGGTGAAGGTCGACAATAATGAAATTCAGAGCATTGATGCCGGTGATGTGAGTCTTGAACTGAGTGACAGCACTAATTGTGAGAATCCTCAGGTTGAAGTTGTGGCCCCACTTCGATGGCACTTGAGAAGCAGGAGAATAGGAGTTGACAAAGATAGCAAGGTTGAGGGCATAACTATAGTGAATGCGAGGAAGAACGTAAGACCGTCAAATGCCAAGAAGAGGAACAGAAATGATACTGAAAGGCGTTTGCATTCAGGCGTCAAACCTGAAGATGGTTCTCTAGCATTTATGAGGGCACAACAAAGGAAGACTACTAAACATTCCAAGCGCATGAAAGAGGGGAGACAGATTCAAAGTTGTTGAGTGAGGAATCAGAGGCAGTCAAATTTGTAGGGAGAATAACGCGGTCCAGGGCTCTGAGAGGGGACCGTGCTTCTACTATTATAGCACTAAATGAAATTGTGCAAGTTCAGGGAGTGATTAATGTTGTCAAACTTGGTCAGCCGCCAAAGATTGTAGGCGGAAAGACACGAAAATCAACTGCACAAGACGAAAATCTACCAAGTGAGAATGATGGTCCAGAGCATAAGAAATTTTGATATTTTAACAGAAAGGAGTATAGAGAGGAGGAAGACTAAAAAAAATGATGATGAAGCCCAATGCAGCGGCAGGTTCGAAATCTCTAGTGGAGGCTGACGTTGCTGGTGTTAAAGTTTGTTCTCAAAAGAAATCCAGCCTTGATGCTTATACCATTAAAGCTGAAAGTAGGAAATCCGAGGTTCTAGAGGAACAGGAAGAGGTTCATTACCTCAGACACATGTCAAATGGTTCCAGCCAAAGTGTTTTGGGGGGAAAGCATTCTCCTGTTCACACGGGTAAAGAGCAAAATGTACTCGTTCTCAAGAACAAGACAAGAAGACAAACCAAAGACACATGTCACAAGTTAGGGACTTCAAAATCACAAAAATTCTTTTGGACTCTAATTATACAGCAAAGCTGTCCAACTTCGGACTTGCAAAAGCTGGGCCTCGAGGTGATGAAGCTCATGTATCAGCCCGCGCTATGGGAGCATGTGCTTAACAGCAGAGAGAGACGTATAAGGCAACAATGAAGTATCTGGACAAGAGGGGAGGTAAAAAAAGAAAAAGGAGAAGAAAAGAAGGAAAAGGGGCACCGAAACGAAAAAGGAAAGGAGCACTAAACCAAAAAGAAAAGAGAACAATGATGGTGGCGGGGGGATGGTGGACAGGTGAGAATCTGCTCGTGCGAAGAGGAGATAGAGTGAGGATCTTGCTCTCTTTCGGGGGAACGATGGATGAGAAGGGCCGATGGGAGTTCTAAGATCGTCCAGTTACGAGGCACGAAGGGAGGCAATACAGGGGAGGTGTTTGGTGACGAAAAAAGAGAGGGGGGGATGGTAGAGAACTCTTTAAAAAAAGAAAAAGATCACCATTTGCTAGAGGATCTTCCGGGGGCTATACCAAAAAAAAAAAAAAGAAAAAAACGAACGAAGGGTCGCTCCAAGGGAGCGAACACTGCAAGGACGCAAAGGGGCTCCTGACCTTGTTCATCTCGTCTCTCTACCTCGCAACAATTGTCGTTTCCTTTGCCTCGTCCGTGATCATCAAGGTTTACAGCAGAAAGACCTTTATGTTCTGGGAAATCCTGGACTTTCTCATTGGTGCAATCCTCAATGGTGTGGCGAGGTATTGCATTGCTGATACTTGGTCGTATATTGCGAAGCTTGAGGCTGAGTTTGGTCGCGCGTCCTCTCTTTCTTTTTTTTGTTCGGCCTTCATTAGTCCATGTCTTGCGGAGCATTCCTTTTGCTGTGATTCCTGTTAGATTTTTGACCATCAACATCATACGGGCCTCTTTATATTGGAGCAAAAGAGACCCATAGAGCTTCACGAGAGTACATCTAGTACTTCAAGGAGATCAGACGTAGTTTTGTGGAGCCCTATGTGCAGAAATACATAGTTCCACATGTATCAGGAGTGGAGCCATGCGTGTCGAAAGGTGTCGGACCACCAAATTGCTATGGAGATGGGAAGACTTGTATCTGGGGACCAGATGTTACTAGTAAAGATAAGGTGGCCCTAGACACCAAGCGCCCCAAACTTGGATAGAAGGATGTCGTTAAGTTTAGGATAAATGGGCATTACAATTTTGCACTTTTGTTAAATGCTCCCTGTGAGCCTTTCTTTGTAAAAGTCTCATTTGATTTTTATTAATGCATAGTATGATTTTTTCTAGATCCGTCAAAATTGCTATGGATTACGTTTCTTTTAATAGCATCTTTGCCCTTGGAGAATAATGAAAAGGACTTGTTGTGCGAAGTTAAGGATCGCATGGAAATCTTTTTTCTCATTAACCGCGAGAAACCATGGAATTGAAAGGATCCAGTCCTTTTTTTTTTTTGTAATTTCCACGATTCTAACTTGCCTTTACTCAAAATAGGTACTCGTTAATCATGGAAACGATACATAGCCATATTAAAACCCGCTTGAGGACAAGAATAGAATAATAGGAACTAAGCCCTAGGGTATTCAACGTTGAGACGGAAGTGAATGCAATGGCCATAATGCTGGCCAAAATGAAAGCCATGATGATAGTAGCCCAAGAGAAGAACACCCAAGCACCTAATTCGCAATAGCCCACTCAATTGTCTTCGTCTAGGCCTCTGGGTGACGTCCAAGCCCCAAACGAAGCAAACACATTGAGAACCGATCAAATGCCAAGTGTCGAGGTGCCGCCCAAATTTTCACCTGTAGTCATTGACCTGGATGCAAAAAAGAAGGAAAGGCTCACAGGCAATACAAAGGAGGGTGCGAGGAGGCTCGCAAAGATTGAGGAATTCCTCAGTAGTTAAGGGTATGAACTGGCCCGTTTTAACAAGATATCTCCCTTCACGAAGGTAGAGGTCCCGCTCGGCTATGAAGAGCCAGAGTTCGTTAGGAGGTACAATGGGACAGGCTGTCCCCGGGCTCATCTAAAATATTACTTGCACAAAATGGCGCACTACTCCGACTACGTTCCTCTGCTAAGGAACACATTCCAAGAGAGCTTGGCAAGCACCACTCTGGCTTAGTTTATTGAGTTAGATCTTGAGGACTATAATGGCTGGAAAGATCTAGTTGAAGATTTTCTACATCAATACAAGTTCAACACTGCGATGGCCTCTACTAGGAAGGAGTTGCTAAGGACAATGAAGGAGAAGAATGAAGCGATATGTACATATGCCCAAAGGTGCGAGCTTTGGCCACCCCGGTTAAGCCCATGATCCCCGAGGATGAGCTCGTAGACCTTTTTCTGAAGGTCTTAATGGGTCTTCAAAATAAATAAGTCAAAATAAGTGAGTTATAAATGGGTCTATTGTGAACCCATTTGCTACCCACTTAAGGTAAACCACTTAGGAGGCTTCTACCCTTTCTTTTACTTTCTTTTTTTTTAATTTTTTTTATTTCCTATAAAGTTGGCAAGGTGTTGGTCGACCCTTGCTGCAATCAGCCTTGCTAGCAATTGGGGCCTCTCAAACTTCGGCGATGCTCGGCCTCTAACGCCTCGCCAGTGTTTGTCATCTACTTGCATCTCCTCTCTTCAACCATCATCGCAAGCTCTCTCAATTTTTTGGGTCCCTGCAACTCTTCCTTCATTTTTGGTGAGCTCATGGTAGTTTTTGCGTTTTTTTTTCAGCCGCATCACCACCGCTGCCGTCCCCTTCCCTAGCACCTCCGCTAACGCTCTTAGCGGGTGCTCCAGGTCGAACCAAAAAGCCTCCAGACCTACGAATTCCCCGTTCGTGTATCAAATTCATGTGTCAAATCCATATTGATGCATAACATCTTCTTTTTTTGTAATTATCAATCGTGTAGATAAACATATAAACAAATCAATTGGCTCGTACGTCCCACGAACACGAGCTTGTTCTTCTCTACAGCTTCTGCGAACCCTCTCATAAAGTCCTCCTTTGAGGAGGATGCCCCTACCTCTGCCGTTGCAAAACTGCGTGCCACCACAGTCGCTGTTGGCGACTATAGAGGCTTCACCAGCAGCCTCCTCCATCTTTTGTTGCAAAACAAGAGGAGGAGCAGAAGTGTGAAGAGGAGCACAAACAGTGAGCATCCGACCGTGAAGGCAATGATTGCTGTTCTGGAGAGTTTATTGCACTTCTTCTGCGGCAATGGAGGGGTCGTCGGCCAACCTTTGCCGGTCTTAGAAGAAAATAAAGAAATAAAAATTTTAAAAGAAATAAAAATAAAAAAATATAAAGTACAATAAAAATTATCCATAATGATTTAGTAATATTTTTTTATAAGCATATAAGAAATAATTTTTCTTAGATTTGATTAAATTTAGAAGTCTTTTAGTTAGATAGGTCGGGTTGGGTATGGGTTTGGGTTGGGCATGAGCTGGGTCTGGTATGGATTAAGAAATTTATACTACGCATAAATGGATCATAAATGGGTTAATGGGTCAATTTGGGTGGGACTATTTATAACCCGATACAAATTCAACTTCATCCACCCATTTGATAGGTCTAGTCCATAGCGATTTGAACAATCTTCCCAAGCCCACTTGACAAGGGGCATTTTTGTCATTGGCTATTTTTGCGGTGAACCTGGGTTTGGGTTCTTTGGCAAATGGGTTTGAAAAGACAATTCACTTTCTGAGATCTTGATTTTATACCCTGCATTTCTCCACTTGATCGAGAAAAGAATTCCTTTTAAAAGTATCAGTAACCCAAATTAAATCAACTCCGATCGTCATCATCTATCTGATTTCATGTCGTCAATTTGTGTCTTTGAATTGCATCGATGTCAAATCGGTCCCAACCCAATTCGTGATCTGCGAGCCTGGTTTGACCCCCAACATGTCACCAACTCAGTACCCGCAAGACCCGTTGCACCCAAGAATGTAGCTAACTTGAGGTAAACGTAGCAAGACATTAAGGGTCTTTATGGTAGTTACTCCCCAGGTCCTATGCAAGTGCGTACGTTGTAAGGGCATATTGCGTTTCCCTTGGAGAAGGTCTTTAATTGACTGAAAATTTCACGATAAAAAGATTATTTTTTCTGTGAAAATCATTATTGAGAAAAACGGTTGGTTTTGAGCGTTTGGTGGTTTATGGATATAGTGATTTTCATCCTATCTAAATTTGTTATTTTCAATACGTGGATAACACTTTTTGTAGATTAATTAGTTTTCTATCATTCAAATGCTGAAAAGTTGAAAGATAATTTTTTCAAAAATAATTTTTCTTCAGACAAATGGGCCCTAATTTAAGTCCAGATGATCTACGTACTTGTAATCCACCAATCCAAAAACCACTCGAGAGAAAATTTCTCTCCAATTAGGGATGGTAAAGAAAATCTGTATTTTTAGATCCGATTAATCACACACACATGTATGTATGTATGTCTGTCTTTTCATTGGGTAAGAATTGAAATTGTGATGTCCACACGGCCACCAACGAAGAAAATATCTGCCCTATTGGACTGATTAACCCTTTGCGTGATTGGCAATCCATTCTCGATAATGATGTAGGCCCACCTCATATCTCCCTCCTAGTCTGTCTTGTGATCTTTGAACAACCCTATTATTAAAAATCATTTTGGATGGGATGCGCCTATTAGAGCAAATTGGTAATTGCATAAATTTGGTTCTAAGGGTCAATTCTTCATTTTTTTTTTGGTCTAATTCTTCGTTTTTTTTACATGGTAGAGAATGGTACACACTTGCTGGACAATGAAGGGGGTGGGGATCCATGCCCAAGATGATTAAATAAAAATGAAAAGGATTGGAGCTTTCTTAGAAGAAGTGTTCAACAATGAACCTTTTTTTCTGGTAAATTTATAGATCAAGCCGATCACGAACGATTTCGTATTTGAGCCACTCATCTGGATTTTAATGTGTATTTTATCTAATCCATGCTCGAGATTTGTTACAGCCCCGAGCAGATGTTTCCTTTTTGTTTTTTTTGTTTTTTTTAACTTTCTTCTGTAATTTTGTCAAGTCGGAAAAAATTATAGAACTTGGGCGGAGATGAGATTTGACTTCCAATCCTTCATTAGTTAATCCTTAGTTTCTCCCTCCCTGTTAAATTCACTCAAGGTACTTCTTAGCATTTGTAAACTTATCCAAAATAGGCACTGCTTTAATCTAAGACCAAAAGATGGCAAATAAAACCTAACCATTTAGGGAATTTCTTTTTCTTTGAAGAATCCCATCTTAATCAGTAAACGGTCAAAATGACGAAATCTCATTTAAGGACAAACTTTTGAATTGCAAAAAGTAATGTATGCGAAACGCATCGAAGGGGCAAGCGCTAACATCTCCATTCTGTTCCATTTGCGTCGAATACTTAAGTTTAACAACAATGGAGGGTCAGTTAGAAATTTGTTCAAAAATTTGTCCTTAATGAGATTTCGTACTCTGGACCAATTATTTATTTATGATGGGATTCTTTGGAAAAAGAAATCGCCTAAACAGTTAGATCTAATTTTTCCATCTCTGGATCTTAAATTAATGCATTGCCTATTTGTGGACATGTTTGCATATGCAAAGAAGTACCTCGATTTTTTACTCTTTTTTTTTTGGGATTTAAGGATCATTAATTAAAAAAAACTTTTTTGATTCGATAAATGAACATAGCATAAGAATAAGATAACAAAAAATTCTGAACCTATTGTATGGCGGTCAATTTAGTCATAAACTTCAAGAGATCGTTCGTCCTGATATCATGTTCAGGAGAGAGGCAGGAGTTCATTGTCATTCTTTCGTCTTTGTCACAGATGTACTAATTTGTATACAAAGGAGGAAAGAATAGATCAGTAGTAACAACGCAATTAAAAGGGAGAATCAATGGCTTCCTCCTCTAACGTTTCCTTGGAGCCCTTCATCAAGCCAAGGCTCAATCTGAACATGAGCACGCAAAACTCCCTCTCGCTCAAACTCCGATCCCCGTCTAGATCGCCTTCCCTCAGCATCGACCTCACCTCCTCGTCGCTCATGCTGCTCAGCCCCAGCATGCCCGCGTTCCTCCTCAAGCTCTCTAAGAGTGATCACCCCCTTCTCCTCGTCCATCAAGAGGCAGAACCCTTTGCTTAGCTACTCCATGAACCCTCGCGCCCCCAGCCTCGCCACCATCACCAGGAAGAAGTCCTCGAACCCCACAGCCCCATCTCTCGTCGCCATTTGCGCCGTCGTCTGATATTGCGAAATCGACAGCTACGCAGAATGCATGCACTACGCACCTTATGTGATTTGTCTTTTGGACGGGAAATGCTTGCTATATATAGGGACATGGGTTACGCGCGTGGCCATGGGAAAGGGTCTTAGCGAGAGGAAACTGAGGGAAGAAGGAAGGAACGCAGGGACGAATGAAGTTGAAGTAGTCAGGCATCAAATTACAGCAAAGGTATAGATAAAGGCACAGAGATCATGTGAAAAGATGGTTGCCGTCGTCAGATGCTCATAAAGGGTTTCTTCCCTCTTGATGAGGGAGAGTCCAAGCTTCTTCGTCAAAGTTGCATGGGAAGATGCGTTTCAGATTTGTCCATAGCAGACGAAAAAGCTTCTTTCTCTTCTTTTATGGCTGGTTGGGCCTGTGGGCAATTCGCGATATTGCCATTCAGGTAATAACAAGGGGAGGGAGAGAGAGAGAGAGAGAGAGAGAGAGAGAGAGAGAGAGAGAGAGAGAGGGGGAGGGAGGGGATGGTCAACGTCTTAACGACGCAACTTTGCTTAGGTCGTAGCCCGTCTATTCACACAAACGGCTTGGAAGGATTAGTGGACGTCGGTTTTGGTGCCGTGTAAGTTTGAGCAAAAAGTTCGATAACCACGAAATAATTCAAATTAGTACATTTGCGACAAAAATTAGGTTCGATGAACCCCCGGTTTTTTGCATTTAATAGAACTCTCCCAGGAGGTTCAACTCCATCTCAATCTAAATCCATGCTTCAACTCCTCCTCATAATCAACTTTCTATTTTCTCTCTTCCCTCTCTGGTTAGTTCAATAGGTAGAATAACATGACTCGCTTTGCTAACAGATTAATAATACGCGGGTCTTCTTGTCTACCCATAAGAGTGACATAAGAGCAGTGCCAAGAGAGGGGCAAAAGTCAGGAAATGGATAATCAACATTTGGGGAGCAGCTGTAATTACGGAAAACTGCTAGGTATGAAGGCACCTGATTTGATTTAAGAAAAAAGGGTAATTCAAGGCCGGAAACATCAACATTAGATGCACTGGGCGGTATAGGAGACTTTTCAGGTGGAGTAAAATAAGCATTGCCCATTCTCTCAAACTTCGAGGTCGACCTAAGAAATTGGATTTCAAATTCGACAAGTTACTCCCCAAAAGGTTGTAGATTGAGAAGTGACTTATCACGACACTCGATTTGAAACATTATACTGACATATGGTTTAGTATCGTTCCGAAGGGATACCTTATTATGACATTACCGCATTTGCCAGGCTCGCAGACTCCATATGTCTAGCTCCTCATTGATGGAACCCAGTCTTTGATAGAAATAATCGTCAAAATGCTAACGACAAATAAAAAATCTTGGAACTTATGGAGCTTTCGACACCCATTTCAGGAATATTAGAGGAAACAAGAGAAAAACAAGAACAGTCAGAAACAGGATAGCTTTTGTGGCATATAATGGAGACAAAATGGGCTTTAGGGAGATTCAGTGGCTCGAACTAAATATCGCATTAAATAAATGTCTCATTGAATATTTTTTTCACTTAACACGCCAACTGACTAGGTCAGCTGAGCGTACATGACCCAAAGCAGTAAATGCCATGGCCTCAAAGCCACAACTATTTCACTGAGATTGGCCTTCGACCTTTGATCTCTTTGAAGGTCAAGTGCTATGATAATTTGAGTTCATGACTAGCGATTGATTTGAAAAGTGAAATCTTCTCTTGCCATTTTTGGCTCCTATTAGGTGGAAGACAAAACAGAGAAGAGGTCTACTAATCTATCACATTCTTGATATAGATTCCAGGATTTACAGGACATTAGAGAAGGGCTGGCACGTAGACCTCGATAGCAATCAGGTAGCCGTCACCACAGTCACAGCCCATAAGGACTCCGAACACATCAAATCTGGATTTCTTCTCTCATTTCAATAAAAATTATATTATAAGATGTTTTCTTTGTATATTGGAACAAAGGCAGCCACCTTCCTTGTATTTTCAGAAAACAAGCAATCATGATGTTCAACTTTTTCCTGGCCATTGGATCTCTAACAACATGTTTATTTGATCACAATAGTTCTTTTGTTGAATATGCTTAAGAAATGTTGTCGGGGACTGCCATGTCAATGCTACCTGAACAAATTAATGGTATCATAATGTTTCTACTATGTCGATTGGGTTAAAATATTATTGAAAAGGGCAAAAAACACTCAAGAGCTAATGGAGAGAGACATAGACAAAGACAGCTAGTCGCAAACCCCAAAAGAGGGACGGGTTGCATAATCCTTGGTGGGACTGACCCGACCAAGGTTGCATGACCCTAGCAACGCATCGCCTAGCCCATGCCACACAGCAATCGTCACCACACAGAGTGCAACTGGTGGGAGCTCACAACCCTTTGTGAGTGTGCATATTTGCTATTTCAATTACGGTTTATGTTTTCTCTATATGTACTTTCTCAAAAGCAGTTAACGACGGCAATGCCTCCAAAGTTGTAACGACCATCGTCAGCCACTAGTTCACTTTTTCACCCTTTTTCAGTTGTTGTCGTTTTGTCTTTTTTCTTTTGTAATGTTAATACTGGTTATTATTTTTCAAAATTTTCTAAAAGCCACATCGATTGACAAAATCTACATTTAATGGCATAATAATTGACTCAGCATTTTCGTTACATTTGTAAGGATCCATTCGAACCAACTGACTATGAAAAAGGTTTCAAGACCCATGCCTTTTTCCCTCTTAAAAAAAAAAAGAACAAACTCATTCCTCTTAAGGTTGTCAATCATCAGAAAATATATATATATATATATCATGACGATCCCTCTTCCTTCCTCAAAATCGAAACAATCATACCTGTATCAAACGCCTCACGATAAAAGAAAGCAACTTGATATAAGACCATAACTTTAATAGACTTTATCTAGATGTGCCCCTTCTTCTATAAGTTCATTGCTCAAACAAGGTTAAGTTAGATGCATACCCAGATGACCTTGATAGTTTTATCAAAATGTCTAAGGCTTCATATATTTCATCACTATCAGCATGCCTCTCATCCAGGAAATAGAACTCAACTATATCACCATTCACCTCGATCAAGCTACATCTAGGAAGTTTTCTACGCCCAGTATCTTTCATTGCAGCTTTTAGTCTGGCCACATCCTTCCACTTCATGCCCCACTATATATTTGAAAGCATAACATAATTGGCTAGATTTCCAAGTTCAAGTTCACTTTATCGATGGAGGGCTATTTTGGCGAAGTGAACATTTTTTTGTAGCCGACAAGCTCCGAGCAAAGTAACCTAAATTACAGCATCCACTTTTATGGGCATCATATCCACAAATTCAATAGCCTGGACCAAAAGACCAGCGCGAGCAAGCAAATCAACCATACAGCCATAATGCTCCACTTGAGGGACTAGAGAGTAATGATTGATCATGGACTGAAAGTATGAGTAACCATCAGCAAACATTCCCATATGTGTACAGGCACATAGCACGCCTATCAACGTGATTCCATCTGGTTTTACTCTAGCACGTTTCATCTACTAGAGCAAACTTATGTCATCAACCCCATAGCCATGGATTGCTAAAGCATTTATTATGGCATTCCAAGAAATCAAGTCCTTTGTGCACGTGTTGATGAACACATTAAGGGCATTCTTCATAGACCCACATTTGCATACATATCGATCAAAGCATCGACAACATATGTATTCCCACCGTATCCATGGCTCTCAGTATAAACATGCACCCACTTACCCAAATCAAGAGCTCCAAATCTAGCAAATGTAGACAAAACAGTCACAAGAGTGGCGTCAGTTCGGATCACAGTGCGTTCAATCAACACTCTTTTGAAAGTGGCAAGACTTGCAAGAAATTACCACTGCGGGCATATCCTCCAATCAAGCCATTCTATGGAAAATATTCTGTTCAGGCATCTCGTCAAACATCACTTCACAAGCATCGAGATCCCCGTTATTATAATAAACATTTAACATAGTATTCCAGGACATGACATCCCAGTTGGGCATGGCATCAAAGAGCTTCCATGCAGCCACCATGTCCCCAGTTTCAATACAACTGGAGATCATGGTGTTCCATAACACTATGTCACATTCAGGAGCCAAGTCGCAGTCTATGCAACGACATTCCTCTCAAGAATCTCACTAAAGGCCTTATAAGAAGGAATAGGTTCTCCCCCACTGTCGCGACCCGAAAATAAATTTCAGGTGAATGGATTATCAGGTTAATTAAATTGACTAACTTAATACGGACCCTCCTAAGCCCTACCGAATCACAACTTTAGTTTTTATTCAAATGATTTTTAATTTTGGAGTCACTACTAATCATTCTTGGTAGGTCGATTAGAAACCTAAATAAATTAGTGGGAGAACTAATTTATTTCTGCGAGCCAGAGAAAATGAATTCGGGGACTTGGTTACGCTAGATTATTCTAACGCCCTTTCGGTACCATTTCATCAAAACTCATTTAGAATGATTGGGAAAAGTTTGGATCAAATTGACCAGAAGGGTAAAATGGTGATTTTTCAAGGACCAGTGAGTGAAAACGGGTCAAACCAATTGAATGTGGTCATTCCTTATTTTTCACAATTTCAGAGAATTTTTTTTCAGAATTTTCTGAGACAATTTGCCCATAAGGGGCAAAATCGTCATTTTGGAAAGATCGGGATGGAAATTCACCAAAAATAGGATTGGTCAGTCAAAATGACCCGTTTCCTAATTTCTGAGATTTTTCAGAATTTTTCGAGACAATTTACCCATAAGGGGCAAAATCGTCATTTCAAAAAGATCGGGGTAGAAACTCACCAAAAATAAGATTAGTCAATCAAAATGACCCGTTTCCTAATTTTGAGATTTTTTTAAAATTTTCAGAATTTTCCGAGACAATTTACCCATGAGGGGCAAAATCGTCATTTTAGAAAGATCGGGGTAGAAATTCACCAAAAATAGGATTGGTCAGTCGAAATGACCCGTTTCCTAATTTCTGAGATTTTTCAGAATTTTTCAGAATTTTCCGAGACAATTTACCCACAAGGGCCAAAATCGTCATTTTGGAAAGATCGGGATGAAAATTCACCGCAAAATAGGATTGGTCAGTCAAAATGACCCATTTCCTAATTTTTGGGATTTTTTCTGAAGTTTTGGATGTTTTTATTTTATTTTTATTTTTTTAGTTTATTTTTTATATATTTATTAATTAAAAAAATTTTGATTTTTTTAATTAATTAATTTTTTTTGTGTGTCGGGCGGGGTTGACCCGGCACATGCCCCAAAGGCACCCGGTGCAAATCGAAAGGATTCCGGGTTGATTTTCAAAACGACGCAACTCCGGGAATATTTTCTTAGAATTTTATTATCCTCAAAATTGCCTGTCGTGGGGTTTTTTCACATTAATTCCCGACTCCTTGGGAACATCCAGCAGAAAATCTATACATGGATGCAAACTACAACATACCAGAAATGACGCAGGTTGAAGATAAGCAAATGAAACGCGTCAAAACATGACCGAAATTCACAGGGAAAAACCCACGTTGATTAACCCACCAGACTTAGATTTTATTTTTGTCGCAAGGGCTGCTCATGAAGGAGTTTTAACGGGCTATTCCTGAGTGCCTCGGACGATAGCATCAGCAAAAACACACACTGACGCAAACTACAACACGCAAGTGTCGCGACCCGAAAAATAATTTTCTCAGGTGAACGGATTATCAGGTTAATTAGATTAACTAACCTAACGCAGACCCTCCCAAGCCCTACCGAATCGCAACTTTGGGTTTTTGTTTGAATGATTTTGAAATTTGGAGTCGCCACTAATCGTTTTTGGTAGGTCGATTAGAAACCTAAATAAATTAGCGGGAGAACTAATTTATTTCTGCGAACCAAAGAAGATGAGTTCGGGGACTTGGTTACGCTAGATTACTCTAACGCCCTTTCGGTACCATTTTATTTCATGAAAACTCATTTGGGATGATTGGGAAAAGTTTAGGTCAAATTGACCAGAAGGGCAAAATGGTCATTTTTCAAGGCTCGGGAAGTGGAAATAAGTCAAACCAGTTGAATGTGGTCATTCCTTATTTTCCACAATTTCTGAGAATTTTTTCGGAATTTTCCGAGACAATTTGCCCATAGGGGACGAAACCGTCATTTCGAGAAGATCGGGTTGGAATTTCGCCAAAAATAGGATTGGTAAGTTGAAATGACTCATTTTCTAATTTTTGAGGCTTCTGAGGATTTTTGAAATTTTTTTGGAGTTTTTCTGAATTTTCTTTTATGATTTTATGAATTTTTCATTTTTTATTTCTTTTTCATTTTTCATTTTTTTTAGAAGTTTCTGGGAATTTTTCTTTTTCTCTTTTTGTTTAATTAATTTTTGATCGGGTGTCGACTCGGCCCATTTGACCAGGATCCGACTCGGGCCTTAAGGGCCCACGTCTGTTTAAGAAAGGGGATACTCGTTGGGCCTGACCTGTCTATATTCTTTTAATGGTTAAGCCCAAGGTTTATTAACGTTTATTCAATTCTCTCTCCTATTGGGCCTAATGCCCTCTTAGCTCAGCCAGCCAAGACCAAAACAATTCACCAAAATAATCCAACTGGTGAACCTATAGCAACACAACATAAACATTCAATCTAACCTCTCTCACAGCTCTCGTTCCCTTACTTTTCCACTTTTATTTATTTATTCGTTTTTTATTTGACCACCAACACTAACAACGAACATCCTCTGTGCCTGTTGTATAACCAACCGCTATATCAGACATAATAGGGGGCTAGACGACTTACCCGGGTAGCCACGAAGGAGAGTGAGGTTGCACAGATGTAATGAAACACCAGATCTGTTAATGAAGTGTCGTGAGCAACCCTCAGCTCGCATAAGCTCGAACATGAATGCAATATTGTTTTGAAACCTGCATCAGTGATCCGACAAAAGCCACCGAGATATATACTTTCCATGTTTGCACAACTATCGGCCATTAGTAGGATCCCCATATCATTAACCCGTTAAAATAAGTAACAAGAAACTCCTGGTTCCTGACAAGTGAAAGATGCCTCAATTTCCCGTGCTGATTAATAGGAGGAATAGTACTTCTAGCTACGTGCAACCACTCAACAAGTCCTCAAGATCGGAAGCATAAGGTGATCCCCCACTATTCTCAGCAATGAAACCCAAATAAAGAGACTTTAGGTTCCTGCATTGCGATCCTCCCAAGGGTACCAAACGCAGCTTGACCAATGTCTGGGTAGATCTCGAGCCCAGGACTGGATGTCCATACAGTAGCGCAACAGGATTCCGATGTCGTCGGACAGCATCGTGAACGTGATCAATATGGATACCCCGGCCTACCCTCCTCCTCCATAAAAATTCCGATGTGTCGTCTCTTTTCATTGTCGCGATGCGCAATCTGAGAAGCAGGTTCATCTTAACATGTGCCAATATGTTCTCTGTCTCAAGCAAGACTCCCTCCATGATCAGATCTCTGAGATCTTTCCAATGCTAAAGAGGGTTGTTCATTATAATAATCTCATCTCCAACATTAGCTTAGACAATATCAAGAACCGTAGTGCGATTTAACCACAGCAGCTGACTCAACCGTTTGGTCCTTATTGTGAGGATCCGCGGTCTATAGCAAAGCATGCCAATCTCGCCATAAAGGTCCCCAGTTTTCGACTCACCAACAACCTTTGGAAGAAAGCATTCAGCTTTCACCTTTGAAACCAGCTGGAACAGCAAGTCGTAGGACGCCCCGCGGAATAAATACACATTATTGGCAAGAGGGTAGAAAAGTTAATGCGAAATGCTCGATCGGATTGTTTTAGTGGGTTATTCGAGGACCTCTTGTTGTTGCAGTCCCTTGCTAACAGGCAAAGCAGCCCCGCATGCTTTTCCATGGCCTTGGCACCTTCGTGGAGCCCACGCACGAAACCGTCATGGGTCAGGAACCCCCTCAGCTGAACTTGTAAAGCTATATTGTGATACGTGGACTCTCCCAAAGCTGGAGCTAGAGGTCAAGGGCCAATATGTCTTCTTGTTCATGGCACTCGATTTCATACGTTGGCTTTTGGTACACCTGGAATAGCTGGCACCGAGGCTGGCATCGGGACTGAGTAGAACCGCTGATTAGAAGCTGTTGAGCTGATCTTGAATGGGCGGAAGTAGAAACAAGCAGGGGCAAGAACACTCCAAGTCGAACAAGACCAAACTGACGTGGAACTCCCTCTCCACAGCAACTTGCTCGAGCTTCTGATCATCTCGACACAGAGACTCAAGTGGTACGTCTGCATCAACCATAGAAAGACCAAGAGCCACAGACGCAAGTTTCTTCAAGAAGAGGGCGATTTCCTTTCTTTGCGGACCTGATATATGAACAGGGATATAAACGTGGAGCGCGTAATTGCCTTCGACGTGGGGGAAGCTCCGGGCTCGACTCGACTGGTCGGTTGGGTATGGATCGAGAGAATTGGGAGGGGTGAGAAGGGATCCGTCCACTGAGCGAGTTGTTATCAAAGACCAACTTCCGCAACTAGAACAAGCGGCCTGATTACGAGAGATTTTCGGAGCCGAAACTGTTGTTCTTCAGCTGGACTTCCCTTACAGTCTTTTGATTCTCCCCATGCTTCAATCAACGTCAAGGCTTTGCTCCTATTGTTGACCACAGTTCGAGGGTCATCAACGAGCTTCACCATCTCATCGAGAACCCTCTCGACCTCAACCTCTAACAATGCTTTCTCGCAATTCTTGACATAGTTTATAGCAAAACCAAGGTCAAGAACTGAATCCTCCGACTCTTCATTATGATCCACTTCTTTACACCCCGAACCAATTCAAGGCCATGATTAACCATGTCACAATATTCCATATTCATAGCCCGGCGAGGTTCATCGAGATTTTTCGAAGTAGCTTCCTTGACAAACTTGTCGGCTTAGTTAGGGGCTTGAGAAAAACTCCTTGACCTTGAAGTTCATGGAGCTCATGCCAATACTCATCTTCCCAGGGACCTCACCCCCATGGATCTTGAAACGTTCTTCGATTGCGTCGATCTGCCGCGCGTATTCGTGGAAGCTCCCGTTCTTGGCCTTCAGCTGCTCCAAAGAACACTCTCAATCCTGAAGCCACGTCGCCGAAAAAAAACTTCCCAGTCTAACGTCCAGCTATTTGCTGCGCCATAGGTGTAATGCCCGACCTGAATGCTCCGATTTTTTCAGGATCCCGTTGACGGCCTTCAGCGTGCTCTCAGGCACGTTGAACTCCATTGCAATCGCCGATTCGGAGCTCCCGGCAGTCATAACGTGAGCATAGTGGACCACCTCCTCATCGTCAGCGTCATCGCAACTACAAGGCAAAGGGTGTAGATATAAATTCATAATCGCAAACGATCAATTCAAGCAAAACTAGAAAACGGAAACCTTGGATCAATTACACGAACTTACGGTCACCGAGAAAAGTTAGGGGATCGGACACGTACCTGTTGACGCCATACGTAATAAACCGTTGATTGCAACGAGATTCTAAACCGGCAAACGTCTTCTTCCCCTTTTCCTTCCCGTACGGCTGCTCGATGGAGAGAGCGTAAAAGAAAACCCTACCGACCACCAGACGTTCTGTCTTTTTTACTCTACGTCAGAATAAATTGACGTTTATCTTTTATTTCTCTTTTAAACGTCAAAGGTCGGTTTCGCCCCCTTTTAATTAAAAGGGTCTGAAGGACAGGGGAAGGGACCTAGCCGTAAATATATACAAACCGTAACCTATGGTCCTATCCATCAACAGACCATAGGACATAAAATAGCCTACACCCAGCCGTAAGCCACATTAAAATCAAACGAGATGCGCATATCCCAAACAACTTTACTGATCACAAAACTTTCGCGGGATTTCATGCACTGTCTTACGTTATAGCCCGTTTTATAAAAAGTAAAGTAAATTATGACAATTAATGGAAGCCCAAACAAGAAAAATTTCTAACAAAGGGGACTCACAGCTTCAGCCCCACCTCGATCAAACTCGCATTGATGATCCCATTCACTTGTTGAATGTCCAGATACACGACCAGTTTGGCGAAAATGTCACGGGCAATGTGGTCTAGCACTTCGCCTTCTTCGACGGTGTGGACGGACGCCGGTAGGAGAAGCTGGTGGAGTAGAAAAGTGCCGAGGCTGACCACCCGAGATTGGCGCCAGTGTTGCCGACCTGGCCTAGAGAGGACCTCGCCATTTTTGACTGCCTCTGCCTTTTCTTTCTTGGATTCCCTCTTTTTGCTCAGTGCATGGGGACACTCTCTAATTTTTGACCACCCACGACAAGTGTCCCGACAAAAAGTCTTCTAGCCTCCAATTTTTGACCAGCCACTCAATAACCTCATCCGAACCCACTCTTTGCTGTCTTTGCCTGCTTTCTGATCATTTTTTTTATTCGTCACTTACCACTTTGTTGAACATTTGATGAGAGAGGGTCCGCCCATCCATCATCGTTCTTCCACTCTTCTTTTGAATACCAACCAGAAAATAAAACATCCCAGGTGAAACCTCCACTCACGATCGTCTAGTGTCCTCGATGATTACTCCTTTTGACCATAAGAATGGAGAATCCATTATTGATAATCGGATTCTTTTCTCGGTCTTCCAGCTAAAAGAGGTAACAATAATAGCACCAACTTGTCAAACTGGACGTGAGCTGGTATCTCGAATATATGGAGTTTATAGTTCCCACCTACCCATATTTCCTCGGCTCAGGCTCTCAATGCAAACTACCAGAGGTAATGGTTGGGTTATTGCCACGTGCTTTCAAGCTCATGACAGCAGAAAAATCCACCGCTGCCTTCCAGAGGGCCGGGTTTAGAGAAGCCGGATTGGAATGCGCTTTGGTTGAGATCTTCAGGAGTCACTGGAAACTGCGTATAGGGGTGTCAAGAGTGAGAAGGTTTGCCATTGAGCTAGCAATCTGCATGATGAGGGACAATGTCACAACTCCAGAAATGCAAAAATTGAAAATTACAGACTTAAAATGAATTTTCTATATTTTTTTTCATTAACATGAAAATGAGATTAACAGAGTAATTCTCAATTTTAGATTAATCTTTGGAGATTTTCTTTGGCCAAAATGAAGAGAAACTAAAAGAAAAAATTCTGACCATTTTTTATATTTTTGCAGCTTCAAATGCTATTTATTTTTTAAAATATTTCCATAATTTCTGAAAAATATTAAAAAAATTATAAAAAATAAAAAAAAATTATTTTTTGTTCAAAAATGGTTGCCTAAGCTTGGCCAAGGCTTCCAAAGTTGATTTTGTAATTTTCTCATTTTTTTTCTTGATTTGTTATTAATTTTCGAAAATAAAAATACTGAAAAATGCTAAAAATATGAAAAATCATTTTTTGGTCAAAATTGATTTCCTAGGCTTAGTCAAGGTCCCCAAAGTTGATTTTTTTAATTTTATAAATTTTTATGGATTTTTCATTAATTTTAAAAGGGAAAAAGTGATTGAAAATGAGGTGTCAACAGCTGCCCCTCTTTGAAAGGAAGCTCGGTAGAGATTCGTTTCAAAGACGAGATGACACATGAATCCTAATCGACTCAACACACAAGAAAATAAAGAGAGTCGTGACATTTAATTTCCAATACCCATCTTTGCATGTTCCGATCCAGACCTGATTTGAGGAGACTCCGATGGAGGGATAAAGAGATAGAGATGAGAGTTTACCTGGCACTTACCTGCCTGTTGTATGGCCGTTGCCTGATATGGATGCTCTGCTGAGAATGGAATGAGAACCTAAGGATTCGTTATAAGAAAACCTTAGCGTGGTGGAACTTAGACCCGTATGGTAGGTCAACCCATGGCAGATTCCTAATGAAAGGATTCTACTGATTAAACTTTGATTGAAATTTAACCCGTATGGTAGGTCACCCCATGGCAGATTCCTGGTGAAAGGATTCTACTGATTAACATTGGATTGAGATTTGACCCGTATGTTGGGTCACCCCATGGAAATGCCTGTAAGAAGGACTTCGTGCCTGTAAGAAGGACTTTTTGTTGCCTGTAAGAGGGACTTCGGTGCCTGTAAGAAGGACTTTTGATTGCCTGTAAGAAGGACTTGGTGCCTGTAAGAAGGACTTTGATTGCCTGTAAGAAGGACTTTGACGCCTGTAGAAAGGACTTTGGTGCCTGTAAGAAGGACTTTTGTGTGTCTGTAGAAAGGACTTTTGTGTGCCTGTAGAAAGGACTTGGTGTGCCTGTAAAAAGGACTTTGGTACCTGTAGAAAGGACTTTGGTGCCTGTAAAAAGGATTTTGGTGCCTGTAAGAAGGACTTTTGCGTGCCTGTAGAAAGGACTTTGGATGCATGTAGAAAGGACTTTTGTGTTGCCTGTAAGAAGGACTTTGGGTTGCCTATAGAAAGGACTTGGTGCCTGTAAGAAGGACTTTTGCGTGCCTGTAAAAAGGACTTTGAATGCCTGTAGAAAGGACTTTGGTGGCCTGTAGAAAGGACTTTGAGTGCCCGTAAGAAGGACCTTGGATTACCTGTAGGAAGGACTTTGGTGCCTGTAGGAAGGACTTTTGTGTTGCCTGTAAAAAGAACTTTGGGTGCCCGTAAGAAGGACTTTTGTGTGCCTGTAGAAAGGACTTTTGAAAATGGACTGTTCCGTATTGGGGTTTCCAATAGAAGGGCTCTAGAGATAACATACCCTAGAAAAAGGGCTCGTTCATGTGGTACCTGCCACTCGGACTTGGGAATGGATCATTCTGTGTGAGAAATCACCCATGATTACCTAAATGTCACCTATTAGGTAGACTGAAGAGGTATTGATTGAGAAAATTATTTTTCGGGTCGCGACAGCAAGGAATTGTCAGACATAGGAAAATGACAAAAGATATGTCGAAAATTGAAGAAAAGCACGCCCAAATAAGTGAATCCGAGCAGCTTGGGGGAACTTGGGTTTGAACCCAAGCGCATAAACAGGCTATGAGCCTATTTTCAAACTCAAAAATCTTTTATCTTGTGCATCTTTTTGGAAAAACGTTTGATGTTAGGTAAATTACGTAACACCAGGTTTTCAAAACATCGAACTTCTCAGCAAAATATCAAATGCACACGTCATAAGCATACGGTGAAGGAGCCTTCGCACACTGCCCAAACACTTAGAAAAAAAATGACCAAGGACTACCTCTAGCTTCTGAGCTCACTGAGGTATCTTCACAACCCTGTATTTTACTCCACGAATGAATTCATGAGGAGCCACTCATACCGTGAGAAAAATATCAAATGCACACGTCACAAGCATGCGGTGAAGGAGCCTTCGCACACTGCCCAAACACTTAGAAAAAAAAATGACCAGGGATTACCTCTAGCTTCTGAGCTCACGGAGGTATCTTCACAGCCCTGTATTTTACTCCACGAATGAATTCATGAGGAGCCACTCATACCGTGAGAAAGTAGTTGAGGTGAGGTTTCAAAAAAACTTGACGGTCCGAAAAATGATTGCAAGACTGCGCCAAACACGGGCCACAAAAAGGCCTCCTCGCACTGCCCCCCAACACTTAGAAAAAGAAACCAGACACCGCCTCTTGCCCCTTAGCTCACTGAAGCGTCTTCTCGGACTCATAACTTGATTTTCGTTTATGAAAAATGAGAAGGGAATGCACCAACACGAAAAGATATATGTGGGGAAAGAAATGAAACAAAGTGACTCGGAACATACGCAGGGTGAGAGAGAAAATCACCTTGAAAGTCGGGGGTTTGTACTGTTTTAGACTCAAATCCAGGCACCAATCAGGCCAACAGGGGATGTTCCCGACCCCGTAACTCTCCCCAAAGATTAAACCGAGAGCAAATGAGAGTATGTACGTATTCTATTATGTACCAGGAACACAATGAATCAAGCATCGCCCAAGGATATGCATGCTAAGATAATGAAAAATGTGCACAAAGTAGGCGAGTTGGACTGAGTCCCAAACAGTATTTTTAGATTCTAGTCAGACTAACGGGGCAACTTTGGAGGAGCATATCTCACGCCTCGGTCGTAACCAGGGGCAGTGCAACATATCAGAATGAAGATCTACATATAGAGAATGCATTCAAGCAAGGAGATGAGCAAATATCATATGAAACAACCACGAAAAAAAGGTTCAAAGTTGGTGGTTTGAACCACTCGAGACATTTTATCGAATACGTTATGCGCGACTTGCAAAGACACATTGACATGGTAATAGCATGGCGAAACATAATGACAATCAAAAGTTAGCGAAAGTTACCTTATATTGTCCATGTTGTAATGAAGGTGAGCGATATCCGTCACCACAAACTGCATGTCCTTCGACGGCTTCCAGTGCCTATTCCTTTGGTTGATGAAAATAACGCCTGACACCATCCTCTCTTAGCTTTCTATGCCTTGCTATCTTGTCCAAGAGCTCGCCACCATCAATGGACTCCAGAACCATCCCCCTCTTTGTTTTTACTGGCCATGTTTTTAAGAAGCCTTCTTCCCTGTGACCAATAGCCTCCCCCTCGAACAGCCCTCGACTTCGGCAGCGATATATAAAGGTAGAGCCTTTCTAGAAGTGCCGTGTTGAAGTAGACCGGCTTTCTCAAGAGCCTATACTTCATGTACAGGTTGGGCTTGTAAGAGGCTCGAGATGGTCCGTACACACGGCAGCATATCACCGTCGTCAAATGTGAGAGCTCCTCGTTGGAAAAAGTATGGAACTCGCATCCACCGTGCGGCACCGATTATTCCACCCTGGTTAGTATAGCACCTTATCGAGTTTTGACTGGCGTATTCTTATATGCCCACCCACGGTGAGAAAATGAGTGTATGTCCACGCAACTATCACTAAAAAAATAACAGCGGAGCAATCACATGTGGGCGTGTTTCGATGTGATAGATGAGGTATATACTAGAAAAGATCGCTGAAAGGATAATTTGAGGCAGCCCAATCTCCATGCATTCTGTTGTGAGTCTCGATGCTGACTTGAATGACGAGTTTCTCCTCCTTTGGACCGAGAGGGTTTGTGAGAAGATACCCATGGTCGTCCACTTCGTGGAAGCTCCCGCTCTTGCTCCTCCGAAAGTACACATCGACTTGGCTATGCTCAGTAATAGATCGAGCTTAATCGATGCTCCGCGGCTAATTCCTTGACTCGTTAGCTCAATCTGATCACACTTTCTGCCGCTGTTGTCCATTTTAGTATGGCTATATATGCTTAGTTGTAGCCACGCTTCATCCTTCTCTTCCTGATCTCCAATATCCTTTGAGTTTGTGGAGGCCTCCTCATTGATACTGTTAGTTCTTGATTCATCTTCAGTCATTTGACCCAAGATCAAGATCCACTGCTAGATCAAACGCGACACATACAGGAGCAACCAGATCACGATGCCATCTGCCGGGATGCCAATATCGAGCAAGAACCATGATCACGTCGCACGAACTCGAAATTCAACCGTTGCATAGCTTTGAATTTGGTCGCCATCGTCCACCAACAGCATTTGAACGAGATTTTGACGAGGGCTCAAGAGGCTCGACTAACACAAGCTGAAGAATCGGGACTACTAAAGGTCTCGTCAAGAGAGGCACTGCTGAACGCCCGGATCAGGGCTATACCCAATAGACCTCCTACCTAATAAAATGTCAGCTACAGAACGAGGTTGGGATAGCTGTTACAATCGTGTTAGAAAGTTGATCCAATTTCTAGAATATTCTAGGATAAACTTTTGTAGAATAGTCTAGAAAGATATGAGTATTTAAGATACTTCTAGAGAATTTTTAGAATATTCCTAGAAGGGTAATGTGTAGAAAAATCTAGAAAAATATGCTCTAGATTTTATAGAAAAGTCTAGAAATGTGTCTATCTAGGATGTTCTAGAATTTTCCACTATGGAGGTGGAAGAGGCCTATAAATAGGCCATGAAGTACTAGAAAAAAGTAGAAGAAAAACAACAAAGAGCTCTCCTTCTCCCTTTGTAACATTCAGAAAACTAATAGAAGTTTTTCATTTCCATTGTGCTCCCTTGTCACCAAATTCACTCACTAATAAAACTAAACACCCTTCCGCAAAATCTAACAGTGGTATCAGAGCCTCGTCTGGTTGGTTTTGGGCGTTTGTCCTAATCACCCTCTCCTAAAAACACCACATGGCCAATGTTGCTTCATCCTCATTTCTCTTTCCCATTTTCGATGGGAATAACTACGACTATTGGTGCATCAAAATGACTACGTATTTGATGGCCCAAGATTTATGGGACATCGTGGAGAAAGGTTATGATGCTCCGCGAGAAGGTGCATCTGTTCCGAAGGATCAACTACAAAAGGATGCAAGGGCACTATGTGTTATTCAGCAAGCACTCTCAGAAACGGTTTTTCCAAGAATAATTGGAGCAAATACGGCGAAGAAGGCTTGGGAGATACTACGAGAAGAATTTCAAGGATCGGACAAGGTATGCACTATTCGACTTCAAACTCTAAGAAGATATTTTGAGAATTCTAAGATGAAAGTAAATGAGACCGTTCAAGAATACGTTGGAAAACTAAAAGAACTAGTGAATCAAATGAGAGCCTATGGAGATGGAATCACCGATCAGAGGGTTGTAGAGAAAATACTAGTGTCACTTACCCGAAAATACAATCCTATTGTCACAACGATAGAAACAACTAAGGATTTAACGACCCTAACAGTAAGTGAATTGATTGGCTCTCTAGAAGCACATGAGAAAAGACTGATGGCACAAGATGAAGATTCAGTTGAAAGTGCCTTTCAGTCTAAAATAAACATACGGTCTCATCAATCTAAAATCGGTGGAAGGAGCTCATGGAAAAATAAAAGAGGAGGAGAAACTACTCAAAAGGAAAAGTACCCACCTTGTGGTATTTGTAAGAAAAATAATCATTTGGAAAAAGATTGCTGGTTTAGAAATAAACCACAATGTCGCTTTTGTAAAAAATATGGCCACGTAGAAAAAGACTGTCGCTCGAAAATAAATTATCGAGCTAACTATGTTGAAGAAAAAGGAAAAGAAAAGGTGGAAGAAAAGACAGATCATTTATTCTATGCAAGCCAAGTGGCAAATGATGAGAAAAATGATCCATGGTATATTGATAGTGGGTGTAGCAATCATATGACGGGAGATGAATCAATATTTACCGATATTGATACGTCGGTAAAAACACAAGTGAGATTGGGCAACGGTGCATTGGTCGATGTGAAAGGAAAAGGGACTATAACCATTGAAACTAAGAAAGGCCCAAAGTATATTCATGAAGTATATCTAGTACCTAGTCTTGCACAAAATCTACTCAGTGTGGGCCAAATGATTCAGAATGGGTATTCACTATACTTTAGTGGAGATGCGTGCATTATCTACGTCAAGTATAAAAATATTATTGCCTCTGTTAAAATGAATAATAGGAATTTTTCTATTCGATGGAACTATGTTAGAGATATGGCCATGAAAGTTCAACTTGATGAGTCATGGCTATGGCATCGAAGATTCGGCCACTTCAACTTTGCTGGGCTGAAAATTCTCCATCAGAAAAATATGATGAGAGATTTTCCAGCAATTTCAGAAATTTCAGATGTTTGTGAAGGTTGCCTCCTTGGAAAACAACAAAGGCAGTCCTTCCCATCTGAAAGTGCATGGAGAGCTAAAAAACCATTGGAACTAGTCCATACGGACGTTTGTGGTCCAATGAGGACCCCCACAGCCAGTCAGAATAGATATTTTATTCTATTCATCGACGACTTCACAAGAATAACGTGGGTTTACTTTCTTCGAGAAAAATCAGAGGTTTTCTCAATTTTCAAGAAGTTCAAGAACCACGTCGAGAATCAAAGTGGCCGCAAAATCAAAGTCCTAAGAGCGACAGAGGCACAAAATACAACTCAAGGGAGTCCAACAAATTCTGTGAAGAGGAAGGAGTTCATCGTCAACTAACTGTTGGTTACGCCCCAGAGCAAAATGGAATAGCAGAAAGGAAGAATAGAACTGTCATGGAGATGGCAAGGTCCATGCTAAAGGACAAAGGCCTTCCCAACTCGTTTTGGGTAGAAACAGTCTATACGGCTATATACATCATAAATAGATGTCCAACTAGAGCTGTTCAAAACAAAACTCCAATTGAAGCATGGAGTGGACGGAAGCCTTCAGCAAAACATCTCAAAGTGTTTGGTTGCATATGCTATGTTCACATTCCATCTCAAAAGAGAAGCAAGCTCGATGAGAAGACAGAAAAGGGAATCTTCCTTGGCTATAGTGATCAATCAAAAGGTTATCGCATCTACAACCTAAGAACTAAGAAGCTCATGATTAGTCGAGACGTTAAGTTCGATGAGAATGCCACCTGGAACTGGGAGAATGAGAAGATCGAGAAGAAGTATGTCATCTTGCCTAACACACCACCTGCTCGTGAGAAGTCAACAACACAAGAAGAAGGTGGAGCATCAGACTCCACGACTCACGATGTAACGCCACCATCTTCTCCAAGAGCAACAGAAGAAGAATCTACTCTAGAATCTCCAGTAATGAGGGTAAAATCGCTTAGAAGAATTTATGACACATGCAACTTTGCTGCTTTAGAACCAGAAAACTATGAAGAAGCATCCAAAGACGAAGTTTGGATAAAAGCCATGGAGGAAGAGATCAAGATGATCGAGAAAAATGAAACTTGGGAGCTCGTCGATCATCCCGAAGACAAAGAGATCATTGGCGTCAAGTGGGTCTGCAAGACGAAGCTCAATGCAGATAGTTCAATCCAGAAGCATAAAGCAAGGCTTGTGGCGAAGGGATATTTGCAACAACCAGGTATCGACTACACTGAAACTTTTGCTCCTGTTGCTCGTCTAGATACTATTCGTGCTCTTATAGCACTAGCAGCACAGAAAGAATGAAAAATCCATCAATTAGATGTAAAGTCAGCATTCTTAAATGGATATCTTCAAGAAGAAATTTATGTGGAATAACCACAAGGCTTTGTCGTCAAAGGCCAAGAAGGAAAAGTTCTAAAGCTCAAGAAGGCCCTCTACGGGTTAAAGCAGACACCACGAGCATGGTATAGCCGAATTGATGAATACTTCACCAAGCAAGGATTCAAGAGGAGCATGAGTGAGCCAACGCTCTACATCAAGACCCAAGGTGAGTCTGACACTTTCATTGTCTCTCTATATGTGGATGATCTTATATATACAGGGAACAATGAGAAGATGATTCGAGAATTTAAAGAAGAAATGATGAAGACATTCGAGATGACAGACTTGGGCTTGATGCACTATTTTCTCGGCATTGAGATCGACCAAAATAAAGGAGTCTTTATCTCACAAAAGAAATATGCCGAGAACCTCCTAAAGAAATTCAAGATGAATTACTGCAAAACAGTTGCAACACCACTAGTGACAAATGAGAAGCTATTGAAGGAAGATGGAGCAGAAAAAGTAGACGCATCTCTCTACAGAAGTGTCATTGGTAGTCTGCTATATCTCACTGCTACACAACCAGACATCATGTATGCGACAAGTTTACTATCACGATTCATGCAGAGTCCGAGTCAAATTCACCTTGGAGCAGCCAAAAGAATTCGGCGATACTTACGAGGAACTACAAATTATGGCATTTGGTATCAGCCAAGTACAACGGCCAAACTCATTGGTTACACCGACAGCAATTGGGCAGGTTCTGCTGATGATAGGAGGAGTACTACTGGCTATGCATTCACATTGGGATCTGGAATATTCTCATTGGCATCCAAAAAACAAGACTCGGTGGCACAATCTACTGCGGAGGCTGAATACGTCGCGGCTGCTATAACTACCAGTCAAACAATATGGCTTCGGAGAATTCTAGAACACCTTGGAGAAAAACAAACGGAATCAACTCCAATATTTTGCGACAACAAATCAGCAATAGCTATATCCAAGAATCCCATCTTTCATGGAAGAACTAAACATATCAACATTAAATATCACTTCATTCGAGAAGTGCAAAGCAATGGAGAGATCGAGCTTCAATATTACAAGACTGAAGATCAAGTTGCGGACATATTCACCAAAGCACTGCCGCCAACAAAGTTCGAGGCACTACGAAGCATGCTTGGAGTATCACGAAATTGGATCAAGGAAGAGTGTTAGAAAGTTGATCCAATTTCTAGAATATTCTAGGATAAACTTTTGTAGAATAGTCTAGAAAGATATGAGTATTTAAGATACTTCTAGAGATTTTCTAGAATATTCCTAGAAGGGTAATGTGTAGAAAAATCTAGAAAAATATGCTCTAGATTTTATAGAAAAGTCTAGAAATGTGTCTATCTAGGATGTTCTAGAATTTTCCACTATAGAAGTGGAAGAGGCCTATAAATAGGCCATGAAGTACTAGAAAAAAGTAGAAGAAAAACAACAACGAGCTCTCCTTCTCCCTTTGCAACATTCACAAAACTAATAGAAGTTTTTCATTTCCATTGTGCTCCCTTGTCACCAAATTCACTCACTTATAAAACTAAACACCCTTCCGCAAAATCTAACAAATCGTGCAGAAGAGAGGAACAAACGAGCTTGGGGAACAGGAACACAGCCAGAGTGCAGGGTACGTTGAAGGATGAAAAGAGCAAGAGGAAAGGGATCAAGACTTTGAAGGGTGTAACAAAGGAGGCAGGAGTATGACACCCGCGACTTAGAACGAGGTCTGAGAGGAACAAAAGACTGCATAATTTCATCTATCCTTTTTGGGTTCTGTTGTTCTGAGGGAAATCTGATAGAAGAGGTATGAGTCTTGGGCTTTTGGTGTTGGGTAGAATTGAGTAATTCGGGCATATGCAGGTAGTTTTTGGTTTGAACTGTAGCTTTCAAGGTTTCCTCGAGACTTTGCAACGGAGGGACTTACTGTACCCGAGGAAGGTTGAAGACAAGGCTGCTCCCTGGAAGTCCAATGCAGGTTGAAAGAAGACCACCCCTTTTGAACGAGAAACTCACGTCCTTTATATCTTTTTAGCTAACATAGGCTGTTGCATCTAGATATCCTTCTCCAAAAATCACTCCGGTTGTACGTGAGCATGGCGAGCATAAGACGTGAGGGATCACAACCCAGAGAAGACATAAAATCCTTCGACCAATCCCCCGTATGCTCTCCGTGTGGGAATCTCTTTGGTTGCTATTAGCCGAACAGCCTTTTGACTCCATTAGTTCTTTTCTCAATCTCTTATTCAAGCTCAACCAGATTCAGCTACCCTCAAAAACATGTCCTTGCTGCTCAAATTCCTCGAGCCTTTGATCTTTGAACCCACCATCTTTTAGGTTCAGCTCCAAGTTTCTTTCACACCGAGCTCTCTTAGAAGTGGACCATAGCTTCGCCTCCCCTCTTCTCTCTCCGTCTTCTCTTGGTGAGGGTATCCTCTGGTCACCCAGTCAAGAGAGACTTGCAAAAACCCCCCAAGGTCCTAGAAACACCAATCGGGAAGTAGGAAATTAAAATCGGCCCCCCTCAGGAAAAATCCCCCCGCAGATGACTTCTTTCTTGCTCGCCTCTACGCTTATCAGAGAGAGAGAGAGAGATATTCCCCCAAAATTATTATCTCCACTCACGTTCTCTCTATTTTTCTCCGTTTTTCCTCTGTAAGGGGCGTTCCAATTTTTTTTTCTTTTTTTTTTTGCTGGTATGGTCCCAAGGAGAGTAAGAAAGCTCTCCCCTTCGTCTTTTTTTTTCTTTCTCTTTTACCCCCACCATTTTTGTTTCGCCATCGTGCCTCCTCATCATTGTGCCTTTCAATTTTTTCTCTTGCCGACGCCTCCATTCGGTCTTTTGTTTTGGCCGAATTCTCTCCTCGTGAGAATGGAGGAGCCCCATAAACTTCAACCCTCCACCTTGCCCTTTTCCTTTTTTTTTTCTTCTTTATTCTCCGCTGCCTTTTGCATGAGTGGTGACAAAAGTCAAAGTGAAGTAACCTTTCTGTGCCATTATCCTTCTCTTTCTCCACTCATCTTGTCATTTTGCGCGTCCTGGTCATTCTTTTTCTTCACTGCATGGATTCCTTTTCTTTTCATAACGTTTTCTTTATGGCAATGAGGCATCTTTGACCAGATTATCACGCGAGGAGTCCATGAAATTCTCGAACAACGTCACAAGAACTCCCTTCTGTTGCGACCAACTTTTGTTGGTTCTCTAGGATGTACCGTGTCGTAAGCGCCGCATGAAGTCCCACCCCATGTTGAAGCGATCTAACTTATAAAGTGGGAAGTGCCCAGCTTCCATTTTCCTTTTTTTTTTTATGATGCGGTTGTTTCCCTTCAAAAGAAGAGCCCCTCCCCACTGAAAAACGTTTTTTTTTATTGCAGCTTTCCCGTTTCCTTTTTGGGTCCGTGGCCTCTTTTCTTCTCTTTTAGTTGGCATGGTCTCTTTCTGCATATGGGTTGTTCCCCCATCTTCTTTCTCTCTCGCAATCATTCTCCCTCCTTTCTTTTCATTTATTTTTTCACCGAAAATTTCAATCTATGAACCCTTTTTCTTTTCGGTTTTTGCCGTTCACTAGCTCTTTTACTCCCTTTGGTCCACTTTCTTTTCATCGTGGGCACCATGTTCCCCACTCTTAGTGCTCTTGGTCATCATATCTATTGAAAAGCACCGAAAAACACCGCCGAAAATCGTCCTTCCTGATATAATGCTTTGAATTTTGGCCATGTAAAGTTGCAATCGGACCTCCGAAGCAATGACGTTGTCTTGTTCCGCATATCATCCGACAAAAACCCATACACAGCATATTTCTGTGTCTTAGTAATGATAATCTCAGTTTCAGGATTCCCACAACTATAGCACTGGTTGTACTTCTTAATAAAGTTCTTCAGTAAGCTGGCGAGCTTTGGAGTATCACAGGCTCTGTTAACAAGTGAGATTCCAATCTTTTCATCAGATTTGGATTGAGCACCAAACTGGGAACCAAAATACTTTGTGGTGTCAGAAGTAGGTCTGCCCAGTGCCTTTGCAATCTCAACCATGTGGACCACGTTTGTCTTGATGCGATTGCCTCTACCCTTTATCTTTGTTATCATTTTGGCATCTTATACCTGTAAAAGGCATCATCGCTGTTTGGAAGCACCAATATTTTGGAGGGCTATCTTATCGCAGTAGCGCAAAGTCATGAATCTAGAAAGTCACTCTTGCAGCTCTCAATGGCTCCAGGATGCATGCATCCAACAATTCTAGATGGATGTATGTTCTTGTTTCTAAGACAATACTCCCCAAATAAACCAAGTGATTACAGAAAAAAGTGAGGCCGGTTCAGACATAAAAGAAGCTTCGAACTAAGGATCCTCCACTCTTGTCTCCATAGTCTCTAGAGCTAGAATCATTCAATCCTTTCCTGAAGTAGTTGAAAACTTGCAAAACTTGTGCGCGCGAAAGAGCAAAGAGTCTCAAAATGAGGTAATCTTTAACCACGAAGAGAGAGAACACCCGTCAAATGATACATTGAATTCAGAAAATCGAATGCGATGATGAAAAGTACACCATCAAGCCATTGAAAAATTTAGAATATTAGAAGATAATGTCATGACTCTGGAAATGCAACAATTGAAAATTACAGAGCTAAAATGAAATTTTTATAATAATTTTTTTTTCAAATGATCTGAAAATGAAATTAACAAAGAAACTCTCAATTCCAGATTGAATTTTTTTTTTAGAATTTATTCGGCCAAAATGAAGAGAAAATTAAAATAAAAAATATTGACTATTTATTCACATTTTTATGTCCTCAAATGCTATTTTAATTAATTTTCAAGCATTTTTTCTATTTTCCAAAAATAAAAAAATGCGAAAAATATGTAAAATTATTTTTTTTGGTCAAAACTAGTAGCCAAAGCTTGGCGGAGGCTTCCAAAGTTTATTTTTTCAATTTTCTCATTTTTTATAGATTTTCTATTAATTTTGGAAAATAAAAATGCTGGAAAATACAAAAAATATGAAAAATACTTTTTTGGTCAAAATTGGTTCCCTAGGCTTAGCCAAGGTCCCCAAAGTTGATTTTCTAATTTTATGAATTTTTGTGGATTTTATATTAATTTTCGAAAATAAAAATACCAAAAATTACTGGAAATATGAAAAATCACTTTTTAGTCAAAATTCGTTCCTTAGGCTTTGCTAAGGTCGCCAAAGTTGAATTTTTAATTTTATGAATTTTTTTGGATTTCTATTAATTTTAAAAGAGAAAGGATGATTAAAAATTATGTGTCAACAGCTGCCCCTCTTTGAAAGGAAGCTCGGTAGAGGTTCATTTCAAAGACGAGGTGACACCTGGATCCTACTCAACTCAACATAATAAAAATAAAAAGAGTCGTGACATTTGTCCTCCAATACCCCTCTTTGCAAGTTCCGATCCAAACTTGGCTTGAAGAAGCTCCTATGAAGTGAGGGAGAAATAGAGAGGCAAGGGATTTACCTGCAACTTACCTACTCATCGTATGGCTATTGCCCGGCATGACTGCTCTACCGAAAGTGGAATGAGAACCTAAGGATTCGTTATAAGAAAATCTTAGGGTGGTTGAACTTGGACCCGTATGGTAGGTCAACCCATGGTAGATTCCTAACGAAAGGATTCTAATGATTGAACTTTGATTGAAATTTGACCGTATGGTAGGTCACCCCATGGTAGATTCCTAATGAAAGGATTCTACTGATCAAACTTTGATTGAAATTTGACCCGTATGGTAGATTACCCCATGGTAAATTCCTAGCGAAAGGATTCTACTGATTTAATTGAAATTCGACCCGTATGGTGGGTCACCCCATGGTAGATTCCTAGCGAAAGGATTCTATTGATTAAAATCGGATTAAGATTTGACCCGTATGTTGACACCTGATTTTTAATCATTTTTTCTATTGCTAAAGTAATAAAAAATCCATAAAAATTCATAAAATTGAAAAATCAACTTTGGGGACCTTAGCCAAGCCTAGGGAACCAATTTTGACCAAAAAACGATTTTTCATATTTTCAGTATTTTTACGTATTTTTTATTTATTTATTTTCGAAAATTAATAGAAAATCCATAAAAATTCATAAAATTGAAAAATCAACTTTGGGAACCTTAGCCAAGCCTAGGGAACGAATTTTGACCAAAAAATAATTTTTCATATTATATATATTTTAATTTTTTTTAAAAAAAAATACAAAAATATTTGAAAATTTTGGAAAAATAACATTTGAGGCCAAAAAAATACACAAAGATAGTTAATATTTTTATTTTAAATCTATTTTCATATTGGCCATCGCAAATTCAGAAAAATCCAATTCGAGTCACGTGTTCCTTCACGAGTATAATCTCGAATCGGGCCTAAAAAAATTTAATTTGAGTCAACTTATTTTTAACTTTCACTTTTTATGAGTTGTGACATTGTCTTCTAATATTTTAAATTTTCATCTTGGCCCAATTATACCCAGAATGACTTAATTTTGCAAAAGGGCTTTAATTAAATTATGCATTATTTTCAGCGACAAGAAATGAGCTTAAATTTGACATGTGGTAAATTTTGGTGTGTCAAAAATTGTGAGAAGATTTGGACTTAAAGAAATATATTTTTTCAGGGACTGAATTGTAAATACTTAAAATTCAAGGACTAGAGTGCAAATACCTAACTCTTGAAGGATTATTTTACAAATAATAAAAAGAAGAGTTAGTGGATAAATTAGAATAGAGAAGGGAAGATGAAGAAGAGGAGATGAAGAAGAGAAGTTGGAGAAGAATGGATGGAGAAAATAAGATAAGAATAGAGAAGGGAAGATGGAGATGAAGAAGAGTTAGTAGAGAAATTAGAATGGAAGATAAGAATAGAGAAGGGAAGATGAAGATTAAGAAGAGTTAGTGGAGAAATTAGAATGGGAGATAAATATGGAGAAGGGAAGATGAAGATGAAGAAGAGTTAGTGGAGAGATTAGAATGTGAGATAGAGATGGAGAATGGAAGATGAAAATGAAGAAGAGTTAGTGGAGAAATTAGAATGGGAGATAGAGTTAGTGGAAAAATTAGAATGGGAGATAGATGAGTAGGTTATAAAAGGAGGAAGAAGTGAGCTTGAGAGAGAGATTCTTGGGAGGGAGAAAATTTGAAGTGTTTGGGAGAATTTTTTGGAGAGAAAATTTTGGATGTTTGAGAGAGTTTTGGGAGATTGAAGAAAATTTTGAGAGAAAGAAAATACCAAAAGAGAGAGAATTTTGAAGATGATGGGAGTTTAAAGCTAGGGGTTATCATCACAAATTCCTTCATCGATCAATATAAATCAAGAGTTCATCCTCGTCAACGAGCAAACAAATTCAAGCTAAGTGTTTTTATTTATTCATTTATTTATGGTTTTACTCGCAAATTAGCACAAATTGTATACACTTTCTCCATCTCCTTTTTCTTCCATATTTTATGTCAGGAGAAGGATATCTCTACGTCAACAGCAAAAATCTCGTCGAGATGCAAAAATCGGCCCAGACAAGCTCCTAAGCTGTCCACCGATTTCTCAACTGATCTGTGACTAAAAGTCCCTCTTAATTCAAAAGAAACTCTCTATATTGGGAACATAGAGAGCGAAAATCAATTATAGAAATCCCTCCCAAAAAAATGGGAGATAAGTACTCTTTCTACTCTTCTGGTTTTAGGTGCAGATTAGCACATATTTTGTATACTAACACTTCACTCTATTTTATGTCAGGAAGCCGCAGCTCTATATCAATGGTCAATCCTATGGAAGCACAAAATCGGCTTGGAGGAGTCCTCAAGCGCGCACAAATTTCAAATTGTTGAATCAATTCGTTGTATTTCATTTTAAAAAATTCATACCCCAAAATGGAGAGGACAAAGTCCATCCGCAATCTAAATACCTGCACCATAAATCCCAAAGGGAAGAGCCAAGCCAATGCTTAGCCTCCCATTGGAGGTTTTTACTTATAGTAGTTAAATACCTGCAACTTAAATACCTGCACCTTAAATCCCAAAGGGAAGAGCCAAGCCAATGCTTAGCCTCCCATTGGAGGTTTTTACTTACAGTAGTTAAATTCCTGCACCTTAAATCCCAAAGGGAAGAGCCAAGCCAATGCTTAGCCTCCCATTGGAGGTTTTTACTTACAGTAGTTAAATACCTGCAACTTAAATACCTGTACCTTAAATCCCAAAGGGAAGAGCCAAGCCAATGCTTAGCCTCCCATTGGAGGTTTTTACTTACAGTAGTTAAATACCTGCAACTTAAATACCTGTACCTTAAATCCCAAGGGGAAGAGCCAAGCCAATGCTTAGCCTCCCATTGAAGGTTTTTACTTACAGTAGTTTAAATACTTGCAACTTAAATACCTGTACCTTAAATCCCAAAGGGAAGAGCCAAGCCAATGCTAGGCCTCCCATTGGAGGTGTTTATTCACTGTCATGTACTTCCTATAATTTAATTTTTGAATCATCAAACCCAAAAGATGAGTAGGTCGTAGTACTGCACAGAAGTTGTTAACACACTCCCTCTTACGGCTTCAGGGAATCTTTAACACTTAAAAAAATATAACAAATAAAAATATATACCATCCATGCATCCTATTTAAAAAGTGAAAACACAAAAGAGAATACCCTATTAAAGCCTTAGGAATAGACCAAGCCTGAGTTGCCGAATTAGGATATCCATGAAATTAAGGTACCGAAAGGGCATTAGTTTTAATTAACTAGTGTAACCAAGTCTCCGAGCTCATAATCTCTGGTTCGCAGGAATAAATTAGTTCTCCCGCTAATTTATTTAGGTTTCTAATCGACCTACCAAGAACGATTAGTGGCGACTCCAAATTTCAAAATCATTTAAACAAAAACCAAAGTTGCGATTCGGTAGGGCTTGGGAGGGTCCGCGTTGGGTTAGTCAAATCTAATTAACCTAATAATCCGTTAACCCCTTTTAAAATTTAAAATTTTTTTTAGAGGGTCGCGACAGACTGGCGACTCCGCTGGGGAAGGGATTTTTAAATTTTCGAAAAAAAGATACCAATTGGAATACTTGAATTTTTTCGA
The DNA here is from genome assembly GCA_016432845.1 of Psidium guajava. Lineage (NCBI taxonomy): Eukaryota > Viridiplantae > Streptophyta > Magnoliopsida > Myrtales > Myrtaceae > Psidium > Psidium guajava. Next base: position 18,530,920 of record CM028225.1, read on the forward strand.
AATTTTAAAAGTCTTAGTGGACTTAGGCCAATGAAAATTTCATGGATATCTCGCTTCTGGCGATCTTGTTTGGGACTCATTCTATAGGTGTTATATGTTTTTGCAGGATGGGAGTTATAAGGGGCAGAGTGTATGGCTAACCCCTTTATTTTGCAGGCTCGGTGTTGGGTTTATTTGTTTAATTTCGCACATTTTTAGAAGCGCTGTTTTGATATCAATTGTTGTGCATGTCTTGCATACTCTGAGGATCACGACACCTGCACACACAAGCGTCTAAACCCAAGTCGCGAAATTCTTCCTAGAAAACCATAGATAGGGATCGAATATGCAAAGCTCTTGCGTCGATTGCGCTTGGGTTGACCATATTTTATCCCGCTCATTATTTGAATTGACAATTCTTCCCATTGTGATTTGATTGCGCGGAGGGTAAGGTTGTCAATTCAGATAGTGGGGGCCTTTTAGGTCCATACCCTGTCTCTCATTCTTTTATTTTCTAGAGTCCACTCCTCACTTGAGTCATGCGCATGACTATGTGATTTGCATTTCTCCAAGGTAAAAGTAAGTTCTCTAATTTTATCTTGTATTTATTTTTGGTCAGTCTATGCTAGGTGTTAATCAGTTTTTGAGCTTGATATTACGACCATTCTTTTAAAAGAAAATAAAAGTTAAATTTGTCCCTCATTTCTTTTTTTAAAAAAAAATTCTTGAAAAAATGATGTGAAAAAATCCATTCATGGGAATTTTATTAACCAATAAGGGATTTTTGTCATGTTTTTATTGCTTCAATAAAAATGAAATTTTCTTGAAAAAATTTTCCTCTGAAAATTTATTTCAATAAAAAGAAAAATTCCTTAAAAAAAACTCTAGTAGACATCAAGTGATTTTATCACATTTTTCAAATTATAAAAACTTGCAAGAAAATTCTTCTCGAGAAATTCGCTCATGTTTTTCTAAGAAAATTTTCTCTAAATAAAATTAGACTAATGTCTCGGGGGAATTTTGTTAACTAATAAAGGATTTTTGTTATGTCTTTCCTGCTCTAATAAAAATAAAATTTTCCTAATAAATATACCTCTGAAAATTTATTTTGATAGAAAATTCCTTCAGAAAATTTGATCAAGAGATTTTATCACACTTTCCAAGTTATGAAAATCTCAAGAAAATTAGTTTTTGAAAAATCCACATGTGACCTCCTAAGAAAATTTCATTTGATTTCTCAACAAAATGGAAGAATAAAATTAGACTAATGTAGGAATCATGGGCCGACCTTTCTTGCGTCATGTACTAATTATATCCTTTACTTTTGTAGGAAATCCCAGGTATCCCAGGCGGGGGTAAAGTTTGGTTCAATAATGCACACCACGAATTATTTTTAGAAGTACGAAAAGACAGGAAATTGCTGATTTCTTAATCCTGGGGGCAAGTGAGGAGGTCGATCCTTTCGAACTCAGACATGTGTCAGTTAATGAACACGTACGGGCCGTATATTCTGATATGACAGTGGATTTACACCGATTAAACACTGGGGCATATTTAATGTATTGCAGAGGATCCCACGTCTTTTGAAAGACAATAAGGATTATATAATCAGGACCCATGAAACAAGTACCTTAACCAAATTAAATCAACTAGAGACCAGTCTTAAAATTTCCTCGGATTCGAAACACGCGGAGGGTTTTTAGAGGACCGAGGTTCTATTAATGAACGTGGCCCACAGGAATTTCTCCCGACGCTACAGGCGACCGACACGAGCAAGTGGACGCCGAAAGAAACAAAATATGGATAAAAGTGGGCATACAACAGGTGGCTGGATTTATTACCAGCGCACTGATCGAGTTGTCATAGCGTTATTGTTCGTGATCTCAAGATGGATAGTGGGGGCCACCGCCGAACCCTTCATCAATGTTCTCGATATCATCGTCTGGAGCAATTAAACAAGAACATCAAGAAGAACATTAAGCCTCGACATCTTCTGTACCTCAAATCGTTCTGTTATGCTATGCGGAAGAAATGATAGCAGGAAAATTTAAAAAAAAAAACAAACAAAACACGTGAAGCTTTTCTTTCATTCCATTCATCAAAGAGTATTACAACAACTCACTGGGGAGGAAAGGTAAAGCCAAACTGGGCCCTGATAACCATTACGAAAGAGCTCAACTGACTCTCCAAACAGTTGATGCTCTGGATGCACCGGGCGCTCTCGGGATCAAGTTCCGCGAGCCTAAAGAAGAGGCGATCGCACTTCTCTTTAACCTGGGCCATAGTGGCCTCGTAATGCTCAACGGCAAACTCCAGGTCCGGAATCGCTGCCCTCTCGAAAGCAATGTCTGCGGTAATGTCATCAAGTCTCTCCTGCAGCCAACCGCATTTGCACCTCATCACAATATTGCCTGGCTCCTGTTCGGCGTAAGTTCGGACCAAGGCCAGACGGTCCACCAACTTTCCCCTCTCACGAACCAGCCACGAAAGCTGATCGTTGGCAAACTTGAGGGCCTTTTTGTGATTATCAGCCACAAACGTAACTGTTGCCAGACGCTCGTGCCGGTCTCGGTAACGGGCTTTCACGACGGCGGTCACAAGGACCGTCTCATAAGCGCGGTTATAGGCAGCTAGAAAATTGATGAAGAGGGTCGAGAAGTTCCGATACTCCTTTCCCAGTTGGGTACCCTCAACAGAAGCAGCGTCTAGGGTCCTGAATAAACCGAGGATTTCAGCTTCAACGGTAGAGTTTTGGGCTATATGAGCGTAACCTCTACCAAGAAGATTGTAGAGTCTCTCCCACCCAGCCAGGACTTCGGCGGAGAAAGTATGGTTAGGAGAATTGGCCATTTTTGAAAGCAGATCATGAAAGAAAGGAGGAGAGAGGCGAGGCAGATGATCGGAATGCGAAGGCGATAATCTACTTCAGTTTAAATACTAATTTCAAAGGGGCGGTCCTTATTGGTCGAGTTTTTTTTCTATCTACCATTCTCTGTCGGCAACACCCCCACTGGCTCAAATTCTAGTCAAGCAGCAACCTCAAGCTGAGCAGACCCGACGTCTCTGCAGAAAAGTTGGACGGGCCGCCACCACTTTGAAAAAGAAAGAATAAAAAACGAGCTGAGTGGGAGACAAAAAATTTTCGGCAGAAAAGGAGATACGACTCGTCTTTATTGGAGGACCCGCCAGTAAATCGACGGTGGAGATCTTGACAAGGGCCCTCTACCACGAAAAGAAAAAAGAAGACAAACTGAGCGAGAAACAAGGATTTCCCCTTTGATCAAAAGCTGAATATCAGATTTTCTCCCTCGGAAAATCTAATAGCGCTGCCCGTGAAGAGGGAAGTCGTTGCTATTGCCAGAGAGAGAACTTGTCCCCATTTGATAGTGAGAGTTCATTCGCAAGAACTCGCAGGAGAAAGATAAAGAGGAAGGAGTTCTCGTGGGAGAGGAATTCAAAACCTTCACCATCAAAGCATCGGCTTTCAAAGCCTGTTACGAGAAGCCATCGACGATCCCGTGATCCCTCAAGTCCAAGAAGACATCCTGAGGCGGTCTCGAGTCGGCAGTCCTTGTTCCAGAAATATGTCGAGCATTAGGGAAACGGGCGCATGTCCAACCCTGGTCGAAGCTGATGAAGTTCCTTACCCTGAGGGTCTACTGGTCATGGCCATTGACGGTAATCCAGTCTCTCTGTCAATCCTTGTTACCGTATTAAGAAAGTGCCGGTATAAGGTTGTAGCTCAAGCAAAGGCGACAGAGGCCTTAGAGATATTAAGGAGGAGTGGTGACCAGTTTAATATCGTCCTCACCGCCATGGTAGGGATTGACATGGATGTTTTCACTCTCTTGGAAGTCATCAATTCTAAATTAAACATGCCAGTCCTCGTAATATCGGCAAGCGATGATCAGCAAGCCATAATGAAAGCTGTCTTAAATGGGGCCCAAGACGTCGTAACGAAACCAGTTAGGGTTCAGATGCTTCAAAACATATGGCAGCACGTGGTAAGGAAGCAGTTGCACGACCATGAGAACAAGCATCAAGCCTTCAATTTTGTTCCAAGCAACTGGAGAAAGAAGATGAGTTGGTCTCCCGAGCTGCATCGTATGTTTGTTAATGCAGTTCAGCAGGTAGGAATCGATTCGGCACGACCGCAACATATACTGGAAATTATGAACGTAGAGGGACTCACTAAAGCAAATGTTTCGAGTCATCTTCAGAAGTACAGAAAACGGGTGAGAGAACACAATGCAGCTCAGAATCAAGAAAACCAAGGCGGGACTGATCCAAGCCTGAATGTCGAGTCTCCTCGCCACCATAAGTTCCGCAGGTTAGCATGGGGCGAGCCACTTCCCATCATCAACCAAGCCAGTAGCCGTGCCATCAATCCTCCGGGCGTTAATCAAAGTATCCCCCAGAATCACCCTGATGCTCTTCAAGAGTATAGACCGCAGGAGCAGTGTATTCAGATTCCTTGGTTTGAGCACCAACCTGTGGCTAGAATTCATCCCATGATCAGCGCGCCTGCGCAGCCAGAGAATCAAACAAGAAGTTATCCTGAGCACTTCCACTTCTCTAATCCTCGAATGGAAGGAGTTTTTGGCAGCAGGACAGTTGGTGATCCCCACACTTTCTCGAGTAATGATGAAGGCTCCAGCACGAGAAGTCAAATTGCTCATGGCGAGGACAGAATGAGAAATCTACCGCCATCATTTGCCAACAACAATGCCCAATTCGAGCATCAGTTGCTGGAAGGTTCAAGAGATTACCCAGATGATGAGCTTACTGCCCTGGTCAACCAGTTTAGGGTTGACAGACGTCCCAAGCCGCGATCAAGAGCTAGTGAGTAGGGACTCTCAAACATCGGTCATCCACACCCGAACCAACACGAGACTAGCTGATTATCGAAGAGCTACAGGAGAGGCAGAACTGACCTTGAATAAGTGCACCTTTCATTTCATGCTTAATTCCCCTGCGTATGATATTTCCAGCTTTCTAGGTGTCTAGATTTAATTCAGGGGCAAGGGGGTAATTTGTTTTTTATCCCGTCGAATGCGTGATTCCCTTTTTATGCTAGACTCAGGGCGGATCAATTTGTGGCAATGTCGCTGACTGCCATAATGAGAAATGTTGAATGGCCTCACGTAGGGAAATTTCAAGTAAAAAGCCCAGGCGAGCTCGAAGACGGGGGATTGCAAATTGCCTCAAGAGTGTCGCAAAATGATATGACCCAATGGAATGCGATAGGACTCATTTGCCTCGAAGGTAACCTTCAAATTAAAGGAGCCCTCCGGTCCACGGACCCGATGGCATAGAAAATGATGATGGTCCAAGGAAACCCGAAAGAAAATAAGGCCCAACTAAGCAAAGCACTTACGTGGCAAGCTCAAAGTGAGGGCAACTCGGGACATACAATTCAATCCAGTCCAAATGAAGGAACTTCCTCAATTCAAATTCAATGGAAGTACACACAAGGGTAAAACAGTATCGTTCCAATTTTTCTAGAATATGAAAAACATATACTGCCGCATTCTCTTTCATTTTTGCAGGGGAAGTCTCTACTGGCCAGATTTTCCTGTCTAACATTCCCTATCAGTATCACCTCCGCTACTTGTTTCCAATCTCGAGCCAAGCAAATCCGACGTCTCTACGGCAAAGCTAGACGGGACGCCACTACTTTGAAAAAGAAAAGATAAAAAATAAGCTGAGTGGGAGACAAAGACATTTTCGGCAGAAAAGAGATACGGCTCGTCTTTATTGAAGAACTCGCCAGCAAATTGACGGTGGAGACAACAACAAGGGGCCCTCTTCCACGGAAAGATGGAAGGAGACGAGCTGGGCGAGAGATACGATGAAAAGAAAATTGAGAAAGCCAGAACACTCGAGAGAGGCAATACAGTTGCTAAACCCACGTCTAATTTTAAAGGAGACATCTTCTTGATAATTCTCATTCGTGCTCGAAAGAGAAACTCTTAAAGCATACGCAGTTTCCCAGAAAAAATCCAGAGAGTGAAAATACAAGAAGAGATATCAAACTTTGAGAAATCGTTAACCAAATCGAAGATGTCTCAACCCAACACACTTGAAAGTTATCGTTGCTTGCTGAATATGGGAGAGGAAGAGTTCGAAGCCATGTTTGGGATCGAGCCTATGGAGCCCGGCCCTTCCACCGATGACGTCCAAGAGCCTGGTGAGGACAAGGACAACAACGGTAAGGGTCAAAAGAAGCGTTACCGTCGCCATACTGAGGAGCAAGTACGAAAGCTTGAAGATTTCTTCAGAACGTGTCCTATGCCAGACGGAAAACAGAAAATGGAACTGAGTCAGGAGCTAGGACTTGAACCTTCACAAATCAAGTTCTGGTTTCAAAATAGGCGAACCCGAATGAAGACTCGTCATGAGCACAACGAAGCCGAGTTTCTAAGAGTTGAAAATGAAAACCTCCGAGCGGAGAACAAGATATATAAAGAGGCTTTTGACTCCGCCACCTGCCCCAACTGCAATACTCTCCTCACCCTCGATGAAATGCATTATCTGAGGATCGAGAATGCACGTTTAAGAGGTGAGTTAGATCAGTTCATAGCAGGATCAAGTTCTGTTGGAGCAAGGTACGAAAAAATTGAGACTATGGGGCCAGCATGGATGCCTTCTGAGGAGGAAGAGAGGTATCACTACCAGGCAAGTGGCATTGACGACGAACTCGCCGCCATGATCAGGCAATTTGATGCTAATGAAGCACTAGGGTTTTAATGTGCATACGGATCCTGTATTTTAAAACTAGTGATCACGGGACCTGCAACACGGCCGACACGTACCTGATCCAGAACAACGCTAGCTGATCGCTCAAGAGCCTACAAAGGGAAGAAGATCAAACCTAGACGAATACGTCTACTTAGTTTCATCGAACGTTCTCGCCTTTTATCGATGTCCAAAATTAATGCACAAGCTAGAAGTAATCATTTCCCTTTCCCCCTATTAAATGCTCGAAGCCGTTAACCGCACCAAACTCGAAAAAATTAATATCGAGAAGAAATCCGCGTAAATCTGAAGGGTAAATCCGTATCGTTCCAAATTACCCTCGAACTACCCAGGTTTTAAATTTAATCCTTTCTATTTTCAGGAGTTTGCAAATCGACCCAAGAATGCAATCATACCCAAATACAAGTTGAACAAAATTTGGGGCAAATCAACTCATGGATATTACCACAGAGTGGACAGCTTCAGATAAAGCAAAATGCGAACGAGGGACCCGAACAATATCAAACATGGGTAATTCTGTATCGTTCTAATTTGCTCATAATCATCGCAAGTCCTGAATTGTTTTATTCCATTCTTAACAGGGATTGCAAATTACCTCGAGAAATATTGTAACATGGCCCAAGTTGATACAACAGGGCCACGTTATCCCCAAGGATTAACCTTTGAAAAGAAAGCCCCATGGACACCTACGGTCCAATGGACCGAATGGTATGGGGGATGACAGTAGGTCCGAAATATCCCGAGTTCGATCCCCAAGGGTGGGGAATGTTGTATGTATTATAAATAAATGAAACAACTTTTTGTGCATTTTTTTTTTACAAACAGGAATACTCGACGAGTAATATCAAAGTCAGTATTTTACCATAGTCTTCCCATAATGGTGAGGCGCCCAACAAAAGTCGAGGAAAATTCAATCCAACAAAACTGGTAAAAGACTCGTGCAAGACATTCAAGATGAAGGGTAAATCAGTATCGTTTTCAATTTATCCCTTTTAATACTGGCTGATATGTCTCTTTTTCTTTTTACAGGAAATATTTACACTAACATTTAACATGTTGAAGGAGACAAATCCAAAAGAAAATTATGATCATCTGACAAGATCTATTCTGGTGAAAAACGGGGCAAATTGATCGCAAGCTCTGAAGCGAAAAAGCAAATATGTCTTTCTTATCTCGTTTGATTTCGAGAATAATTTCTCTGCTTTTTGCAGGGGCATTTAACCGTCAAACCATGGCGGTCGCTGTCACTAAACAAACCAAAATGCTCCCTCACCCATATGCCTCATCGTGCGGGGGCAAAACTTGAGACAAACCGCTCCTCGACATAAGGAGTGGCCTTCCCAATTTGTTCAATCCACCCACATACCAGGGGCAATTCAAATCCGCCCATGTTTGCACATTATATAAACACACATGATGCTAAAAATTATCACATCGGCATTGTGTTTACACATTTCACGAATTATGTATGACTATTCCGCATGTTTAATTTACCAACTCCAACTTAGAGCATAAACTGCATAGGAAACATCAAATGTGCAAAATGGGGCATAACAGGATGAGGAAAGGTAGACCATTTCCACACAGATCTAACATTTTAATCTACAGATAAACAGCCTTTCTCCAGAGTGAGAGAAAGCCCTTTCGGAATGAAGTCCCCTGTTCAGATTACATTCGAGACCTTCATACTATGAAAACCTCCTTAAACAGAATTGGTAATGCAAACTTGACAGAATAGTTTTGCATGATCCACACTTTGATTGATTGCATCATGAGTTATCACACAGACTACTTCTAATCATTGCCAACTTGGATGAATAGTTTTGCATGAACCGATCAACTCATTGATGAAAATGCTTGCACATGTTACCTCTGACACTGCCTGATAAGCAACACATTCCCGGTGTTCGAGTTACCTTCCAAAGTCTTGAAGTTCATTCGGCGATTATTGAATGAACAAGCCCGGTTGTCGAGAAGCCACCAAGCATTTTTTCCAAATTCTCAGGTAAGTATATCTTCAACCTGAACCTTTCAAGAGAATGAATTCTGACGGTTGTTGGGGTACTCGAATCCATTGCGGTACATACAGGTATCCACCTTCTTCAATAAAGCATGATTTGTCTCAAGAACAGAAATGTTCGAGACCTTTTAATCTCTGCCTCTTTGGTTTATTCCTAAAGCGACAGGAGAATATAATTTGGGTTTGAGCTTCTGCAGGATTCCTGGTCTCCCCAGATTTCAGAATGGCACCCTTTGAGGTACACCAAGCCCTTCTTACAGGCAAACTAAGTCCTTCTTACAGGCAAACTAAGTCCTTCTTACAGGCAAACCAAGTCCTTCTTACAGGCACAAAGTCCTTCTTACAGGCAAACCAAGTCCTTCTTACAGGTACAAAGTCCTTCTTACAGGCAAATCAAGTCCTTCTTACAGGCAAACTAAGTCCTTCTTACAGGCAAACCAAGTCCTTCTTACAGGCACAAAGTCCTTCTTACAAGCAAACCAAGTCCTTCTTACAGGTACAAAGTCCTTCTTACAGGCAAATCAAGTCCTTCTTACAGGCATAAAGTCCTTCTTACAGGCAAATCAAGTCCTTCTTACAGGCAAATCAAGTCCTTCTTACAGGCAAATCAAGTCCTTCTTACAGGCAAAACAAGTCCTTCTTACAGGCATAAAGTCCTTCTTACAGGCACAAAGTCCTTCTTACAGGCAAATCAAGTCCTTCTTACAGGCACAAAGTCCTTCTTACAGGCATAAAGTCCTTCTTACAGGCAAATCAAGTCCTTCTTACAGGCATAAAGTCCTTCTTACAGGCAAACAAAGTCCTTCTTACAGGCAAATCAAGTCCTTCTTACAGGCACAAAGTCCTTCTTACAGGCAAAGAAAGTCCTTCTTACAGGCAAAACAAAGTCTTTCTTACAGGCAAACAAAGTCCTTCTTACAGGCAAATCAAGTCCTTCTTACAGGCAAAGCAAGTCCTTCTTACAGGCACAAAGTTCTTCTTATAGGCAAAGCACCAAGTCCTTTTTACTGGCACCAAGTCCTTTCTACAGGCACCAAGTCCTTCTTACAGGTATCTCCATGTGGTGACCTACCATACGGGTCAAATCTCAATCAAAATTTAATCAGTAGAATCCTTTTATTAGGAATCTACCATGGTACGACCCACCATACGGGTCAAATGGTATGACCCACCATACGGGTCAAATTTTAATTCAATTTTTAATCAGTAGAATCCTTTTATTAGGAATCTACCATGGGTTGATCCACCATACGGGTTCAAGTTCAACCACCCTAAAGTTTTTTTATATAACGAATCCTTAGGTTCTCATTTCATTTTCAGTGGAACAATCATGTCACGACTCTTTTTATTTCCTTGTATTGAGTCGATAAGAATCCAGGTGTCATCTCGTCTTTGAAATGAACCTCTACCGAGCTTCCTTTCAAAGAGGGGCAGCTGTTGACACCTGATTTTTAATCATTTTTTCTATTGCTAAAGTAATAAAAAATCCATAAAAATTCATAAAATTGAAAAATCAACTTTGGGGACCTTAGCCAAGCCTAGGGAACCAATTTTGACCAAAAAACGATTTTTCATATTTTCAGTATTTTTACGTATTTTTTATTTATTTATTTTCGAAAATTAATAGAAAATCCATAAAAATTCATAAAATTGAAAAATCAACTTTGGGAACCTTAGCCAAGCCTAGGAAACGAATTTTGACCAAAAAATAATTTTTCATATTATATATATTTTAATTTTTTTTAAAAAAAAATACAAAAATATTTGAAAATTTTGGAAAAATAACATTTGAGGCCAAAAAAATACACAAAGATAGTTAATATTTTTATTTTAAATCTATTTTCATATTGGCCATCGCAAATTCAGAAAAATCCAATTCGAGTCACGTGTTCCTTCACGAGTATAATCTCGAATCGGGCCTAAAAAAATTTAATTTGAGTCAACTTATTTTTAACTTTCACTTTTTATGAGTTGTGACATTGTCTTCTAATATTTTAAATTTTCATCTTGGCCCAATTATACCCAGAATGACTTAATTTTGCAAAAGGGCTTTAATTAAATTATGCATTATTTTCAGCGACAAGAAATGAGCTTAAATTTGACATGTGGTAAATTTTGGTGTGTCAAAAATTGTGAGAAGATTTGGACTTAAAGAAATATATTTTTTCAGGGACTGAATTGTAAATACTTAAAATTCAAGGACTAGAGTGCAAATACCTAACTCTTGAAGGATTATTTTACAAATAATAAAAAGAAGAGTTAGTGGATAAATTAGAATAGAGAAGGGAAGATGAAGAAGAGGAGATGAAGAAGAGAAGTTGGAGAAGAATGGATGGAGAAAATAAGATAAGAATAGAGAAGGGAAGATGGAGATGAAGAAGAGTTAGTAGAGAAATTAGAATGGAAGATAAGAATAGAGAAGGGAAGATGAAGATTAAGAAGAGTTAGTGGAGAAATTAGAATGGGAGATAAATATGGAGAAGGGAAGATGAAGATGAAGAAGAGTTAGTGGAGAGATTAGAATGTGAGATAGAGATGGAGAATGGAAGATGAAAATGAAGAAGAGTTAGTGGAGAAATTAGAATGGGAGATAGAGTTAGTGGAAAAATTAGAATGGGAGATAGATGAGTAGGTTATAAAAGGAGGAAGAAGTGAGCTTGAGAGAGAGATTCTTGGGAGGGAGAAAATTTGAAGTGTTTGGGAGAATTTTTTGGAGAGAAAATTTTGGATGTTTGAGAGAGTTTTGGGAGATTGAAGAAAATTTTGAGAGAAAGAAAATACCAAAAGAGAGAGAATTTTGAAGATGATGGGAGTTTAAAGCTAGGGGTTATCATCACAAATTCCTTCATCGATCAATATAAATCAAGAGTTCATCCTCGTCAACGAGCAAACAAATTCAAGCTAAGTGTTTTTATTTATTCATTTATTTATGGTTTTACTCGCAAATTAGCACAAATTGTATACACTTTCTCCATCTCCTTTTTCTTCCATATTTTATGTCAGGAGAAGGATATCTCTACGTCAACAGCAAAAATCTCGTCGAGATGCAAAAATCGGCCCAGACAAGCTCCTAAGCTGTCCACCGATTTCTCAACTGATCTGTGACTAAAAGTCCCTCTTAATTCAAAAGAAACTCTCTATATTGGGAACATAGAGAGCGAAAATCAATTATAGAAATCCCTCCCAAAAAAATGGGAGATAAGTACTCTTTCTACTCTTCTGGTTTTAGGTGCAGATTAGCACATATTTTGTATACTAACACTTCACTCTATTTTATGTCAGGAAGCCGCAGCTCTATATCAATGGTCAATCCTATGGAAGCACAAAATCGGCTTGGAGGAGTCCTCAAGCGCGCACAAATTTCAAATTGTTGAATCAATTCGTTGTATTTCATTTTAAAAAATTCATACCCCAAAATGGAGAGGACAAAGTCCATCCGCAATCTAAATACCTGCACCATAAATCCCAAAGGGAAGAGCCAAGCCAATGCTTAGCCTCCCATTGGAGGTTTTTACTTATAGTAGTTAAATACCTGCAACTTAAATACCTGCACCTTAAATCCCAAAGGGAAGAGCCAAGCCAATGCTTAGCCTCCCATTGGAGGTTTTTACTTACAGTAGTTAAATTCCTGCACCTTAAATCCCAAAGGGAAGAGCCAAGCCAATGCTTAGCCTCCCATTGGAGGTTTTTACTTACAGTAGTTAAATACCTGCAACTTAAATACCTGTACCTTAAATCCCAAAGGGAAGAGCCAAGCCAATGCTTAGCCTCCCATTGGAGGTTTTTACTTACAGTAGTTAAATACCTGCAACTTAAATACCTGTACCTTAAATCCCAAGGGGAAGAGCCAAGCCAATGCTTAGCCTCCCATTGAAGGTTTTTACTTACAGTAGTTTAAATACTTGCAACTTAAATACCTGTACCTTAAATCCCAAAGGGAAGAGCCAAGCCAATGCTAGGCCTCCCATTGGAGGTGTTTATTCACTGTCATGTACTTCCTATAATTTAATTTTTGAATCATCAAACCCAAAAGATGAGTAGGTCGTAGTACTGCACAGAAGTTGTTAACACACTCCCTCTTACGGCTTCAGGGAATCTTTAACACTTAAAAAAATATAACAAATAAAAATATATACCATCCATGCATCCTATTTAAAAAGTGAAAACACAAAAGAGAATACCCTATTAAAGCCTTAGGAATAGACCAAGCCTGAGTTGCCGAATTAGGATATCCATGAAATTAAGGTACCGAAAGGGCATTAGTTTTAATTAACTAGTGTAACCAAGTCTCCGAGCTCATAATCTCTGGTTCGCAGGAATAAATTAGTTCTCCCGCTAATTTATTTAGGTTTCTAATCGACCTACCAAGAACGATTAGTGGCGACTCCAAATTTCAAAATCATTTAAACAAAAACCAAAGTTGCGATTCGGTAGGGCTTGGGAGGGTCCGCGTTGGGTTAGTCAAATCTAATTAACCTAATAATCCGTTAACCCCTTTTAAAATTTAAAATTTTTTTTAGAGGGTCGCGACACCGTATGGTGGGTCATCCCCTGGAAATGCCTGTAAGAAGGACTTTGTGCCTGTAAAAAGGACTTGGTGCCTATAAGAAGGATTTTTGTGTGCCTGTAAGAAGGACTTTTGTGTGCCTGTAGAAAGGACTTTGGGTGCCTGTAGAAAGGACTTGGGTTGCCTATAAGAAGGACTTTGAGTGCCTGTAAGAAGGACCTTGAGTGTGCCTGTAAGAAGAACTTGTTGCCAATAAGAAGGACTTTGGGTGCCTGTGAGAAAGGACTTGGTGTGTTTTGAAGGGTGCCATTCTGGGATCTGGGAAGACCAGGAATCCTGCAGAACCTCAAACCCAACTTAACTTACCTTGAAGGGTGCCATTCTCGGATCTGGGAAGACCAGGAATCCTGCATAAGCTCAAACCCAAATTATCTTACCTTGAAAGGTGTCATTCTGGGATCTGGGAAGACCAGGAATCCTGTAGAAGCTCAAACCCAATTTATCTTACCTTGAAATGTGCCATTCTTGGATCTGGGGAAATCAGGAATCCTGCAGAAGCTCAAACCCAAATTATCTTACCTTGAAGAGTGCCATTCTTGATTCTGGAAAGTCCAAGAATCCTGCAGAAGCTCAAACCCCATTTAACTTACCTTGAAGGGTGCCATTCTGGGATCTAGGAAGACAAGAAATCCTGCAGAAGCTCAAACCCGATTTATCTTACCTCGAAGGGTGCCATTCTGGGATCTGGGAAGACCAGGAATCCTGCAGAAGCTCAAACCCAATTTCACTCACCTCAAAGGGTGCTATTCTGGATTCTGGGGAGGCCAGAAATCCTGTAGAAGCTTAAACCCAAATTATCTTCTCCTGTCGCTTTAGAAATAAGCCAAAGAGGCAGATATCAAAGTATCTCGAACATTTCTATTTTGCGACGAATCATGCTTCATTGAAGAAGTTGGATACCTATATGTGCCGTACCGGATTCGAGCACCTTGACAAATCGTCAGAATTCATTTTCATTTTCCTAAAGGGTTCAAGTTGAAAATATACTTACTTGAGGATTCGGAAGATCGCCTAGTGATTTTTTTGACAACTAGGCTTGTTCATTCAATAATCGCCAAATGGATTTCGAGACCTTGAAAGGTGACTCGAACATCGAAAATGTGTTACCTGTCAAGCAGTGTTGGAGGTAACATGTGCAAGCATTTTCATCAATGAGTTCATTGGTTCATGCAAAACTGTTCAGCTAAGTTTACCGTGATTAGAGACAGTCTGCGTAGTAACTCATGATACAATCGACCAAAATGTGGACCATGCACAATTATTCTATCAAGTTTGCATTACCAATTCTATTCAAGGAGGTTATCACCGCATGAATACCTCGAATGTAATATGAATGGGGAACTGCAGTCCGAAAGGGCTTTCTCTCACTCTCGAGAAAAGATGTTCATCCTGATTACAGGATTGAAAAGAAATCACTCAATCTCATCATCATTGCATTCGATAAGGGTCTGAGAAAACTTGCAATTAGTACAATCAAGCCGATCTGGAGGTCTTGATTAGGACCGTAATGTAGGCTGGTCAAAAGCTTACTAAAGGGGACTCTTTTGAGTCAAGGTCATTAATAAAAAGTCTTTATCACCTGTTCCGAGTTTACAAGTCAAGAATCCTGCAAAAATGAGAGAGAAATAGTCTTGCTCGTATCTCTTCGAGCGATGCTTAAAATCATTCAACGCTACGTTAACTCAAGCGCCTTAATCAGAAAAGACTTTTACAGGTTATAATGTAGGTTGGGATTGGGGACCAAGGAAGGCTTATTTTGGCCCAGAAGATATATGGGGTGGGTTCGACATTGGTGATCATTACATCTCTACCACCATTCTCAACCTGCTAGAATAATCTTCAGAGGACACCATCGTAGTATGAGGAAGGTGTCAACTTCTGCTGATACCGTCGTAGCTTCCGAAAGGTATAAACTTCAACTGAGCATATTTTGCAATTTGACCCATTCGAAAAATTTTCTTTTGTAATCAGATCCCATTGGGGATTTTACAACAGAAGACAAGATGTTTTCACTGAATGTACGTGAATATTGATTTGCATGGGCATTGGCCTTGCTTTTAACTGGCGCTTTGCTTTTTCATGCCCGAAATTGACTTTCTTCCTTTTCTTTTCTTTTTCCTTTCTTTTTTGAAGACTGTGCCATTATACACGCGTATGTCAAAGATCAAACTTGAAGAGTTGACTTGAGAATTCTATGTAGACCCACTTCTTTTGAGTTCTTCTGCTTTGAGGTGTCGCCATCTTCATCTTGGAATGAGCAATGACCACCAACAGGGCTTTTAAGAAAAGAATATGCAGGCTCAATTGGGCAATGCGAAGGATAAAAGTGGATTGGATGGAGAAACGAATGCTTTTCGTCGTCTTAAGGCACTTGAATTATCGTGTGAGGTTGGAAGCAAAGCAACACATGAAAATTAATGTTAGTCCGAGCAAGAAAATTTCTAACCATTTACCTCGTGCTATTTGCTGGGACTACCTCCACTTGGCCCTGATGTGGGGTGATTATTGACAGGGGTTATGAAATAAAGTCGCCGCTCAAATGGGTTGTCAATGGTTACCTGTAGTGTTTAGGATAAAGAAATAAATGCCTCCTTCCTTTCGGTATCATACCTTTTGCGAGAAAACCCATTGCCTTGGGGAATATAGAACCTATTTGACACACAACTAACTATGGATATGGGACGTGTATGGAAATGGGGTCGTTTTTCATCATCCTGTTATGCCCCATTCTACACATTCGATGTATCATGTGTAGATCATGCTCCAAGTCAGAATCGGCAAATTAAACATGCAGAAAAGTCATGTATGAATCATAGTATGTGTAAACGCAATGCAGATGTGGCAATTTTTAGCACTCTTGTGTTTACAGAAATGTGCAAGTATATTAAGAATCGAAA
This sequence comes from Psidium guajava, assembly GCA_016432845.1. Taxonomy (NCBI): domain Eukaryota; kingdom Viridiplantae; phylum Streptophyta; class Magnoliopsida; order Myrtales; family Myrtaceae; genus Psidium; species Psidium guajava. The sequence goes on from CM028225.1 coordinate 18,547,142, forward strand.
AATTTGGATTGCCCCTAGGCATGTGGGCGGATCGAACAAATTGGCAATCTACTCCCTACGTCGAGAAGTAACTTGTCTTTGACTTTGCCCCTACACGATGAAGCACATGGGTGAAGGAGCATTTGGGTTTGTTTAATGACAACGACCGCCATGGTTATTGGTTGAATGCCCCTGCAAAAAGCAGAAAGATTATCCTTGAAACCAAACGAGGTAAGGAAGACATATTTCCCTTTTCGCTTCAGGGCTTGCGATCAATTTGCCCCATCTTCATCAGAACGGATCTTATCAAATGATTATAATTTTACCCCTTGGGGTCGTTCTCTTCGACATGTTAAATGTTAGTATTAACATTTCCTGTCAAAAGAAAAAGAGACATGTTAGCCGAGATTGGAGGGGATAAATTGGAGACGATACTGGTTTACCCTTCATCTTGAATGTTTTGCACGACCCCTTTATTAGCTTCGCCAGGTTGAGTTTCCCTCAACGTTCCTTGTACACTTCACCATCAGAGTTAAGGTTATGGCAAAGTATTGACTTTGGTTTCATTCGTCGAGTATTCTTGCTTTTTTCTGCAAAAAGAAATGCGCAAAAATTGTATTATTTATTCACAATACCTACAGCATTCCCCAACCTTGGGGATCGAACTCGGGATGTTTCGGACCACTGTCATTCCCCATGCCATCCTGTCCACAAAACCTTAGGCGTCCGTGGAGGTTCACCTTTAAAGGTTGATCTTTGAGGTGACATGATCTTGCAATTCCATGTCTCGATTCTTTTCAAGGCAACTTACAATCCATGTTAAGATGGAAGAAAGTAATTCATAATTTGAGACAATCCTAGGTAAATTGGAACGATACAAAATTACCCTTCTTTGAGATTGCACGAGTCTTTCGTTCGTATTTTCCTCATTCGAAGTCGCCTGTTGAGTAGCAATATCCACGAAACCGATTTGCCTCCAGTTTCGTTCAACAAGTGGACTTCGCATTTGGCTATGACCGTGTTCTCAGGACATTTTGCAAATTCCTGAAAATAGAAGGGGTTGAATTTAAAACTGGAGCAATTGATGGTAAATTGAAACGATATGGAGTTACCCTTCGAGTTTGTGCGGATTTTTAGTCGCAATTAATTTCATCTCCAGTTTGGTGTAGTAACGGATCCAGACATTTAATAAGGGAAAGGAGAACCACTACTTTCCGCTTTTACATTAATTCCAGACATCTATAAAAGCAGAAAATTTCCCACACAAGTTAACGAAATATATGTATTCGTCCAGGATCGGTTCGGCTTCTTTTGTGGGTTCTCTAGTGAACAGCTAGCTCCGTTCCAGATCTGGTACGCATCGGCCGTGTTGAAGGACCAGTGATCACCAGCTTCGAAACGAAGACTCCGTGTGCATATTACAGCCCCGGTGCTTCATCAACATCGAACTGGTTGATCATAGTGGCGATCTCGTCGTCGACGCTACTTGCTCGGTGATGATGCATCCCTTCCTCCTCGAAAGGCATCAATGCTGGCTCCATATGCTCGGTCTTTTTATACCTCGCCCCAACAGAACTCGATCCTGTTATGAATTGATCTAACTCACCTTTTAAACGGGCATTTTCGACCCTCAGATACTGTCTTTCGTCGAGAGTGAGGAGGCTATTGCAGTTGGGGCAGGTGGCGGAGTCAAAAGCTTCCTTATACATCTTGTTCTTCGCTCGGAGTTTTTCATTTTCAGCTCTTAAAAACTCGGCCTCATTGCACTCATATCGAGTCTTCATTCAGGTTCGCCTATTTTGAAACCAGAACTTGACTTGCGAAAGTTCCAGTCCTAGCTCTTGGCTCAGTTCCATTCTCTATTTGCCGTCTGGCATAGGGTACGTTCTGAAGAAATCCTCAAGCCTTTGTATTTGCTCCTCAGTATGGCGACGGTAACGTTTCCTTCGACTCTTGTTGTCGTTGTCGTCCTTATCTTTATCGAGATCTTGGACGTCGTCGGCGGAAGGGCCGGGCTCCATGGTCTGAATCCCAAACATGGCCTCGAACTCCTCCTCTCCCATATTCAGCAGGTAATGATAGCTCTCCAGAGTGTTGGGTTGAGACATCTTCGATTTTGCTGATAATTTTTCAAGGTTTGCTACCTCTTCTGGTATTTTGACTCTCTCTGGGTTTTTCTAAGCGGCCGTCTTTGAAACTTTTTTCAGGGCATAGCCGAAGATTATCAGGAGAACGTCTCCTTTTAAAATTCGAGCGTGGGTTTAGAAAATTGTATTGTTTCTCCCGAAAGTTCAGTCTTTCTTGTATCTCTCACTCGGTTTGTCTCCTTTCACCTTTTTCATAATGGTAGGGCTCCTGTCGTTATCTCTTTCGCCGTCTCGAGCATCGATTTTGCAGGCGAGCTCTTTTCTCTGTCCACCACTGAATACGGGTCTTCTCTTCTTTTTTGCTAAAGTTTGTCTTGTCTCCCACTCGGCTCATCTTTTCTTCTTCTTTTTCAAAGTGGCGGTGTCCCATCCCATCTTTTCGCAGAGACGTCGGATTTGCTTGACTCGAGATTGCATACGAGCAGTGAATTCGAGACAACAGGGTGATACCGACAAAGAATGGTAGATAGGAAAATCTTGACTAGTTGATACTGTGACTATGAAATCAATATTTACTTCAAAGCAGATTACCATCTTCGCATTTCGCTAGTTTGCCCTGACTCTCTCCTCCAATACTCTAGTGTTTTGCCCGTTTGCGTTAATTTTCTCCTCGATAATGGCCAGTCTTCCCACACAGATCTTCTCGGCTGAAGTCATGTTCAGATGGGAGAGACTTTACCATCTTCTTGGCCGAAGCTATATTTACATAACATATCATCCAAGTGTCGAAGCTGAGATCCTCGGTATGTTCAGGGAGATAAATGCTTCTTCAGTCGAAGGCACCAACTTGGAGAAAGAATACAAGGCGTTCCCACATGTTTTCATCAATTTTCTGGAGGCTTGCCGGAACACCCAGGAAACGGTCACCTTAGCCCGCGTCGCGAAGGCCCGCTACCAGGATCGATCTGAATGCCTGGAGTTTGCAGAACGCTCGGTTGCTAGATACAAGAAGGCCGTCAAGTCTGCTGATGAGCGGGTCTCGTTGCTGGTTCATGAGAGGGAGAAGCTGGTGGAGCACCTAGCCTTGAATCAGACTTACTTTGAGCATGACCCGAGGGACGTTGTAATGAAGTTCAGATGTGAGTGGTTGGAGGAGAGGCTTGATGATCTCACGGCGGATATAGCTTTCGAAAGAGACCTGATCGACAACTTGAAACTCGCCATTAAACACCATGAGATGAATACAGCCAGGCACAAGAAGAAATGTACCCGCCTGTTCTTCAAGATTGCAGATCTTGAATTCCAGATCGCTCAGTGTAGGCAGAGCATCAACTTCATGGAGAGTCAGTTAAACTCTTTTGTGATGCTTATTAGGGGTCAATTTAGCTTTATTTTTCCTCCTCAATGACTTGTTGTAGAGCTTGCTGAGGAATTGAATGAAGTGAAAGCTTCACATGTTTGTGTTTTACTCTTCTTGTCATTTCTTCTCTCATATAGCATGATAGAACAACTTAAGGCACTCCTCGCACCCACTTCAGTTAGGATCAGAACACCTCTTGGGAGCATCTTCTTCAAGACATATGGGTCACCGTAGTCCAGAGCAAACTTTCCTTCTGAAATAGGGACTGTTGGTAGCAAACTTCGTAGGACGAGATCATCCCCCTCTACTAGATTCAATCTACTTCTATCAATTGTACCTCCAAAGGAATACTTATGAAGTGTATTTCTACCTCAACCGGTAGGACTACCTCAACCTTGTCTTATCTTGACAGATGGTGGCCGTAAAATGATGGCACATAGTCTAACAAACAAAAACGAGACCCCATTACTTCCTTCTGATGATGATATCGAAGACATGGAAAAAGGATTCGGCAGCGGCCCCCACCAATCACAGTAAAACCTGCAACTGGTCATTATTACCATTCTAACCACTTGGTTAGTGTTCCAATAAATAAATCAGGCCACCTGTTCCGTGACCCACTTCACTCGCAATTTATTTCTTTCGACGTCCACTTGTTTGTGTTGATCGCGTATAGTGTCAGCAGAAACGCATGTGAGTCATGTCTCACGGATTCTGATTACAAAATGTATGCTTTTCAAAAACACAGGAACCTCCGAATACATTGAAAATGCCTCCAGGGTTATCGAATTCTGATCTGGATAACTCATACATGTTGACTGATTGACACGATTCTGTCTCCGGGAGGTTTGATCTCTTCGCTTGCCCCCAGAGTTATCGGCTAAGGCATCGGCAACTTCCCGTCTTTTCGTATTCTTCAAGATTATTTCTGGAATATTATCATCGATGAGCCCAATTTGCTCCCGCCTGGGGTACCTATAATTCCCTGCAAAAGTAAAGGAAGACAATTAGTATGTGATCAAAGAGAGGCCGGCCCATGACTCCTACATTAGTCCAATTTTATTTTTTCATTTTGTGGAAAAATCAGACCAAGTTTTCTTAGGAAGACATGGATGAATTTCTCAAAAAGAATTTTCTTGCAGATTTTACAATTTGGAAAAAGTGTGATAAAATCCTTTGATGTTTAGCAAATTTCCCGAAGAAATTTTCTTCTTTTATCAGAATGGATTTTCGGTGGTAAATTTGTCAAGAAAATCTTATTGCTATTGAAGCAGAAAAGATGTGACAAAATTCTTTATTAAAATTCCCTGAAGGGATTTTTCCACATTCATTTTTTCAGAAATGGGATACCAATTTAATTTTTAATTTCTTTCGAAAAATGACCATGATATTAAATTCAAAATTTGACCGACACCTAACATGAACCGACCAAAAAAATAAATACAAGATAAAGTCAGAGGTCTTACTTTTACCTTAATGACATACCAATGACATAGATATGCACATGAATCGTGAGTTTAAACCTTAGGCTATCTACTCTAAAGGCTTACAAATTAAAGCGAAAGACTTACGGCAAGGTGACAATCTCGCATACATAATCAAGATTAGCCGTGATCCCACGACGTAATCAGGATTAGCCGGGCCTTTCCACTTCGGCTGCTCAAGCTAAAAATTAAAACCACCGCTTTGGTAATCTTACCAAGCTTGAGGCCTAACTTTTAAAACTCATTTTTGAAAAGGGGTTCGGGATTGAATCTGGACTAACTTTGGACGTGATCTCACGCCGAACGTTAGAACCAAATCACAATACTATCCTAAAACTAGTGGCCCAGGTCCGGCCACGGGATGTGTGTGACGTAGTGCTAAAGCAATTAATCATGCATAACAGTTAAATTCAAACACCGCTTCAAAAATGTGCAAAAATTAAATTCTAATTCCTACACACCAGACCTGCAAAACAAACGGTTAGCCAAACACTCCACCCCTTATAACTCCCATCTGCAAGACCATTTAACACCTAAAGGTCAAAATCCACTCAATTCAGATCAAATGAATTTTCATGAAATTTCTCTAGCCTAAGTCCACTAAGACTTTTAAAATTTCGAAAAAAATTCAAGTACCCCAATTAGTGCTTTATTCTTTCGAAAATTCCAAAAAATCAGTCCCCAGCGGAGTCACCAAGCTGTCGCGATTCGAAAATATGATTTCTCGAGAACGGATTGTCAGGTTAATTAAATTGACTAACCTAATACGAACCCTCCCAAGCCCTACCGAATCGCAACTTTGGTTTCTGTTCAAATGATTTTTAATTTTAGAGTCGCCACTAATCGTTCTTGGTAGATCGATTAGAAACCTAAATAAATTAGTGGGAGAACTAATTTATTTTTGCGAACCAGAGAAAATGAGTTCGGGGACTTGGTTACGCTAGATTACTCTAATGCCCTCTCGGTACCATTTCATGAAAACTCATTTGGGATGATTGGGAAAAGTTTGGATCAAACTGACCAGAAGGGTAAAATGGTCATTTTTCAAGGATCAGGGAGTGAAAACGGGTTAAACCAATTGAATGTGGTCATTCATTATTTTTCACAATTTCAAAGAATTTTTTTCGAAATTTTCTTAGACAATTTGCCAATAAGGAGCAAAATCGTCATTTTGGAAAGATCCGGATGGAAATTCACCAAAAATAGGACTGGCCAGTCGAAATGACCCGTTTCCTAATTTCTGAGATTTTTCTAAATTTTTCAGAATTTTCCGAGACAATTTACCCATGATGGGCAAAATCGTCATTTTGGAAAGATCGGGGTGAAAATTCATCAAAAATAGGATTGGTCAATCAAAATGACTCTTTACTAATTTCTGAGATTTTTCAGAATTTTTCAGAATTTTCCAAGACAATTTACCCATAAGGGGCAAAATCGTCATTTTGAAAAGATCGGGATGAAAATTCACCGAAAATAGGATTGGTCAGTCAAAATGACCCGTTTCTTAATTTCTAGAATTTTTTCTGAATTTTTGGATTTTTTATTTTATTCTTATTTTTTTTATTTTATTTTTTATTAATTAATTAATTAAAAAAATTTGATTTTTTTTTAATTAATTAATTTTTTTTGTGTGTCGGGCAGGGTTGACCCGGCACATGCCCCAAAGGCACCCGGCACAAACTGAAAGGATTCTGGGTTGGTTTTCAAAACGACGCAACTCCAGGAATATTTTCTTTGAATTTTATTATCCTCAAAATTGCCCGTCGTGGGGTTTTTTCACATTAATTCCCGACTCCTTGGGAACATCCAACAAAAAATCTATACATGGATGCAAACTACAACATACCAGGAATGACAAAGGTTGAAGATAAGCAAATGAAACGCGTCAAAACATGACCGAAATTCACAGGGAAAAACCCACGTTGATTAACCCACCAGACTTAGTTTTTATTTTTGTCGCAAGGGCTGCTCATGAAGGAGTTTTAACAGGCTATTACCGAGTGCCTCGGACGATAGCATCAGCAAAAACACACACTGACGCAAACTACAACATGCAAGGAATTGTCAAACATAGGAAAATGACAAAAGATATGCCGAAAATTGAAGAAAAGCACGCCCGAATAAGTGAATCAGAGCAGCTTGGGGGAGCTTGGGTTTGAACCCAGGCGCATAAACAGGCTATGCGCCTATTTTCAAGCTTAGAAATCTTTTATCTCGTGCATCTTTTTGGAAAAACGTTTGATGTTAGGTAAATTACGTAACACCAGGTTTTCAAAACATCGAACTTCTCAGCAAAATATCAAATGTACACGTCACAAGCATGCGGTGAAGGAGCCTTCGCACACTGCCCAAACACCTAGAAAAAAAATGACCAGGGACTACCTCTAGCTTCTGAGCTCACTGAGGTATCTTCATAGCCCTGTATTTTACTCCACGAATGAATTCATGAGGAGCCACTCATACCGTGAGAAAGTAGTTGAGGTGAGGTTTCAAAAAAACTTGACGGTTCGAAAAATGATTGCAAGACTGTGCCAAACACGGGCCACAAAAAGGCCTCCTCGCACTGCCCCCCAACACTTAGAAAAAGAAACCAGACACCGCCTCTTGCCCCTTAGCTCACTGAAGCGTCTTCTCGGACTCATAACTCGATTTTTGTTTATGAAAAATGAGAAGGGAATACACCAACACGAAAAGCTATATGTGGGGAAAGAAATGAAACAAAAGTGACTCGGAACATACGCAGGGTGAGAGAGAAAATCACCTTGAAAGTCGGGGGTTTGTACTGTTTTAGACTCAAATCCAAGCACCAATCAGGCCAACAGGGGATGTTCCTGACCACGTAACTCTCCCCAAAGATTAAACCGAGAGCAAATGAGAGTATGTACGTATTCTATTATGTACCAGGAACACAATTAATCAAGCATCGCCCAAGGTTATGTATGCTAAGATAATGAAAAATGTGCACGAAGCAGGCGAGTTGGACTGAGTCCCAACACTAAGACAATATTTCCAGATTCTGGTCAGACTAACGGGGAAACTTTGGAGGAGCATATCTCACGCCTCGGTCGCAACCAGGGGCAGTGCAACATATCAGAATGAAGATCTACATATAGAGAGCAAGGAGATGACCAAAAATCATATAAAACAACCATGAAAAAAAGGTTCAAAGTTGGGGGTTTGAACCACCCGAGACATTTTATCGAACACATTATGTGCGACTTGCAAAGACACATTGACATGGTAATAGCATGGCGGAGCATAATGACAACCAAAAGTTAGCGAAAGTTACCATATATTGTCCATGTAGTAATGAGGGTGAGCGACATCCGTCACCACAAACTGCATGTCCTCCGACGGCTTCCTGTGCCTCTTCCTTTGGTTGATGAAAATAACGCCTGACACCATCCTCTCTTAGCTTTCTATGCCTTGCTATCTTGTCCAAGAGCTCGCCACCATCAATGGACTCCAGAACCATCCCCCTCTTTGTTTTTACTGGCCATGTTTTTAAGAAGCCTTCTTCCCCGTGACCAATAGCCTCCCTCTCGAACAGCCCTCGACTTCGGCAGCGATATTTAAAGCTAGAACCTTTCTAGAAGTGCCGCGTTGAAGTAGACCGGCTTTCTCAAGTGCCTATACTTCATGTACAGATTGGGCTTGTAAGAGGCTCGAGATGGTCCGTACACACGGCAGCATATCACCGCCATCAAATGTGAGAGCTCCTCGTTGGAAAGAGTATAGAACTCGCATCCACCGTGCGACACCGATTATTCCGCCCTGGTTAGTATAGAACCTTGTCGAGTTTTGATTGGCGTATTCTTATATGCCCACCCACGGTGAGAAAATGAGTGTATGTCCACGCAACTATCACTAAAAAAATAACAGCGGAGCAATCACATGTGGGCGTGTTTTGATGTGATAGATGAGGTATATACTGGAAAAGATCGCTGAAAGGATAATTTGAGGCAGCCCAATCTCCATGCATTCTGTTGTGAGTCTCGATGCTGACTTGAATGACGAGTTTCTGCTCCTTTGGACCGAGAGGGTTTGTGAGAAGATACCCATGGTCGTCCACTTCGTGGAAGCTCCCGCTCTTGCTCCTCTGGAAGTACACATCAACTTGGCTATGCTCGGTAATAGATTGAGCTTGATCGATGCTCCGCGGCTAATTCCTTGACTCGTTGGCTCAATCCGATCACACTTTCTGCCGCTGTTGTCCACTTTAGTATGGCTACATATGCTTAGTTGTAGCCACGCTTCATCCTTCTCTTCCTGATCTCCAATATCCTTTGAGTTTGAGGAGGCCTCTTCATTGATACTGTTAGTTCTTGATTCATCTTCAGTCATTTGACCCAAGATCAAGATCCACTGCTAGATCAGACGCGACACATGCAGGAGCAACCAGATCACGATGCCGTCTGCCTGGATGCCAATATCGAGCAAGAACCATGATCACGTCGCACGAACTCGAAATTCAACCGTTGCACAGCTTTGAATTTGGTCGCCATCGTCCACCAACGGCATTCGAACGAGATTTTGACGAGGGCTCAAGAGGCTCGACTAACACAAGCTGAAGAATCAGGACTACTGAACGTCTCGTCAAGAGAGGCACTGCTGAACGCCCGGATCAGGGCTATACCCAATAGACCTCCTACCTAATAAAATGTCAGCTACAGAACGAGGTTGGGATAGCTGTTACAATCGTGCAGAAGAGAGGAACAAATGAGCTTGGGGAACAGGAACACAGCCAGAGCGTAGGGTACGTTGAAGGAAGAAAAGAGCAAGAGGGAAGGGATCAGGACTTTGAAGGGTGTAACAAAGGAGGCAGGAGTATGCAACCCGCGACTTAGAACGAGGTCTGAGAGGAACAAAAGACTGCATAATTTCATCTATCCTTTTTGGGTTCTGTTGTTCTGAGGGAAATCTGATAGAAGAGGTATGAGTCTTGGGCTTTTGGTCTTGGGTAGAATTGAGTAATTCGGGCATATGCAGGTAGTTTTTTGTTTCAATTGCAGCTTTCAAGGTTTCCTCGAGACTTTGCAACGGAGGGACTTACCGTACCCGAGGAAGGTTGAAGACAAGGCTGCTCCCTGGAAGTCCAATGCAGGTTGAAAGAAGACCACCTTTTGAACGAGAAACTCACGTCCTTTATATCTTTTTAGCTAACATGGGCTGTTGCATTGGGATATCCTTCTCCAAAAATCACTCCGGTTGTACGTGAGCATGGCGAGCATAAGATGTGAGGGATCACAACCCAGAGAAGACATAAAATCCTTCGACCAATCCCCCGTATGCTCTCCGTGTGGGAATCTCTTTGGCTGCTATTAGCCGAACAGCCTTTTGACTCCATTAGTTCTTTTCTCAATCTCTTGTTCAAGCTCAACCAGATTCAGCTACCCTCAAAAACATGTCCTTGCTGCTCAAATTCCTCGAGCCTTTGATCTTTGAACCCACCATCTTTTAGGTTCAGCTCCAAGTTTCTTTCACACCGCGCTCTCTCAGAAGTGGACCATAGCTTCGCCTCCCCTCTTCTCTCTCCGTCTTCTCTTGGTGAGGGTATCCTCTGGTCACCCAGTCAAGAGAGACTTGCAAAAACCCCCCAAGGTCCTAAAAATACCAACCGGGAAGTAGGAAATTAAAATCGGCCCCCCTCAGGAAAAATCCCCCCGCAGATGACTTCTTTCTTGCTCGTCTCTACACTCATCAGAGAGAGAGAGATATCCCCCTCGAAATTATTATCTCCACTCACGTTCTCTCTATTTTTCTCCGCTTTTCCTCTGTAAGGGGCGTTCCAATTTTTTTTTCTTTTTTTTTTTGCTGGTATGGTCCCAAGGAGAGTAAGAAAGCTCTCCCCTTCGTCTTTTTTTTTCTTTCTCTTTTACCCCCACCATTTTTGTTTCGCCGCTCGTGCCTCCTTATCATTGTGCCTTTCAATTTTTTCTCTTGCCGACACCTCCATTCGGTCTTTTGTTTTGGCCGAATTCTCTCCTCGTGAGAATGGAGGAGCCCCATAAACTTCAACCCCCCACCTTGCCCTTTTCCTTGTTTTTTTTCTTCTTTATTCTCCGTTGCCTTTTGCATGAGTGGTGACAAAAGTCAAAGTGAAGTAACCTTTCTGTGCCATTATCCTTCTCTTTCTCCACTCATCTTGTCATTTTGCGCGTCCTGGTCATTCTTTTTCTTCACTGCATGGATTCCTTTTCTTTTCATAACGTTTTCTTTATGGCAGTGAGGCATCTTTGACCAGATTATCACGCGAGGAGTCCATGAAATTCTCGAACAACGTCACAAGAACTCCCTTCTGCTGCGACCAACTTTTGTTGGTTCTCTAGGATGTACCGTGTCGTAAGCGCCGCATGAAGTGCCACCCCATATTGAAGCGCATCTAACTTATAAAGTGGGAAGTGCCCAGCTTCCATTTTCCTTTTTTTTTTTATGATGCGGTTGTTTCCCTTCAAAAGAAGAGCCCCTCCCCACTGAAAAACGTTTTTTTTATTGCAGCTTTCCCGTTTCCTTTTTGGGTCCGTGGCCTCTTTTCTTCTCTTTTAGTTGGCATGGTCTCTTTCTGCAGATGGGTTGTTCCCCCATCTTCTTTCTCTCCCGCAATCATTCTCCCTCCTTTCTTTTCATTTGTTTTTTCACCGAAAATTTCTCTCTATCAACCCTTTTTCATTTCGGTTTTTGCCGTTCACCAGCTCTTTTACTCCCTTTGGTCCACTTTCTTACTTTCTTTTCATCGTGGGCACCATGTTCCCCACTCTTAGTGCTCTTGGTCATCATATCTATTGAAATGCACCGAAAAACACCGCTGGAAATCGTCCTTCCTGATATAATGCTTTGAATTTTGGCCATATAAAATTGCAAGCGGACCTCCGAAGCAATGACGTTGTCTTGTTCCTCATATCATCCGACAAAAACCCATACGCAGCATATTTCGGTGTGATCATCTGTGTCTTAGTAATGATAATCTCAGTTTCAGGATTCCCACAACTATAGCACTGGATGTACTTCTTAATAAAGTTCTTCAGTAAGCTGGCGAGCTTTGGAGTATCACGGGCTCCGTTAACAAGTGAGATTCCAGTCTTTTCATCAGATTTGGATTGAGCACCAAACTGGGAACCAAAATACTTTGTGGTGTCAGAAGTAGTTCTGCCCAGTGCCTTTGCAATCTCAACCATGTCAACCACGTTTGTCTTGATGCGATTGCCTCTACCCTTTATCTTTGTTATCATTTTTGGCATCTTATACCTGTAAAAGGCATCATCGCGGTTTGGAAGCACCAATATTTTGGAGGGCCATCTTATCGCAGCAGCGCAAAGTCATGAATCTAGAAAGTCACTCTTGCAGCTCTCAATGGCTCCAGGATGCATGCATCCAACAATTCTAGATGGATGTATGTTCTTGTTTCTAAGACAATACTCCCCAAATAAACCAAGTGATTACAGAAAAAGTGAGGCCGGTTTAGACATAAAAGAAGCTTCGAACTAAGGATCCTCTACTCTTGTCTCCATAGTCTCTAGAGCTAGAATCATTCAATCCTTTCCTGAAGTAGTTGAAAACTTGCAAAACTTGTGCGCGCGAAAGAGCAAAGAGTCTCAAAATGAGGTAATCTTTAACCACGAAGAGAGAGAACACCCGTCAAATGATACATTGAATTCAGAAAATCGAATGCGATGATGAAAAGTACACCATCAAGCCATTGAAAAATTTAGAATATTAGAAGACAATGTCAAGACTCTGGAAATGCAACAATTGAAAATTACAGAGTTAAAATGAAATTTTTATAATAATTTTTGTTTCAAATGATCTGAAAATGAAATTAACAAAGAAACTCTCAATTCCAGATTGAATTTTTTTTTTTAGAATTTATTCAGCCAAAATGAAGAGAAAATTAAAATAAAAAATATTGACTATTTATTCACATTTTTATGGCCTCAAATGCTATTTTTATTAATTTTCAAGCATTTTTTCTATTTTCCAAAAATAAAAAAAGCGAAAAATATGAAAAATTATTTTTTTGGTCAAAATTGGTAGCCAAAGCTTGGCAGAGGCTTCCAAAGTTGATTTTTTTTCAATTTTCTCATTTTTTATAGATTTTCTATTAATTTTGGAAAATAAAAATGCTGGAAAATACAAAAAATATGAAAAATAATTTTTTGGTCAAAATTGGTTCCCTAAGCTTAGCCAAGGTCTCCAAAGTTGGTTTTCTAATTTTATGAATTTTTGTGGATTTTATATTAATTTTTGAAAATAAAAATACCGAAAAATACTGGAAATATGGAAAATCACTTTTTGGTCAAAATTGGTTCTCTAGGCTTGGATAAGGTCGCCAAAGTTGAATTTTTAATTTTATGAATTTTTTTGGATTTCTATTAATTTTAAAAGAGAAATGATGATTAAAAATCAAGTGTCAACACCCACTAGAGTACATTTCAATCAAGGTGGTGCCTACAAAAGGATTTATCTTTAAAACTAGACTTAATCACAAAACAATGCACTTCCCGGCCTTCAGTAAAAGCACTGATCTTGCCACAAGATTTGAGCACAATAGGGAAAGTGAAGCAATTTGGCATCATGCCCATGCTTCTCATTCGATTGAACAAAAGAACGACCTCCCTATTTAACTCATCTTGGGGACACCCCTGAACATGGCGTTCCAGAGAGAAACATTTGGGTCAAGAATTCAGTCGAGCACGTTATTGGCATATCCCATTTCCTTGAGTTGACCACAAGCTGTGATGATTTTTGGAGCAACATAATAGCTCCGTTCCAGGCTATGAAAGACTACCTGGGCATGGATTTGATGGAGTTGCTTGTTGGTCCTACATGACTGTAACAAGGCGATGAATTGTTCTTCCAACATACGGCGAGGGAGCTTTCGAGCAAAATCAGGAACAAGCTTCGCTATTTTTGGTGCAATGGCCCGTCTCTGGTTGATGAGAAACGAGTCTTGTTGGAGTTTCCTACGAGAATAGATTCAGAATTCCAGAAATAGCAGCTTTTAATCGATGCGGCAGTATTCAATTCATCGCTGAAATCACCTTCTTCTAGCTATCCTCATAAATTCCTTACCTTCTAATGCAACAAGTCAATTCGCTTCCTCCACTGGATGATCAAAAGTAGGAAAATCATTCGTCGGCCTACGTTTTGCCATCAGGAAGAAACTGATTCCGAATCGAAGCCCAAGGCAAAAGGAAAAGGATGACTGCTTTTGTAGCATTGCGGGCGGGACTCCATTCCAAGCGAATTGCTTGCTCTCTCAATTCGAAATAAAAGTTTTTTTAGGTTCCCTTTCATGACAAAGGGCTTGTTTCCGGAAAATATTTTTTAAGAGGCCATTTTTAAAATGAAGCTATTTTCTTTTGTTCAGCCCAAAACTAAACATGAATTAGAAAATATTTTTTCGTTGTTTAGTACAGAAAATCATGATTTTTTTTTCATCCGTCCACTCCTTTTAAATATTTTATTTTTGTTTACTTTTAAATTTTCTTATTTTAGAAAATTTTAAATTTTTATTGTTTAAATTTTCAAATTCTCTCTTTTTTTTTCCTTTTTCCTTCTTCTTCAGCCGGTTGCAGGCCATAGCCTAGGCCAAGCCTCACTCGCTTGTGGTGGGGCCTCACCATAAGCCGACGAGGCTCGAGAGGCGAGGCCTCCCTCGCCTGCAGTCGGACCTCGCCACCCTTGCTCACTTGGGACTAGCCAAAGAAGAAGGAAAAAAATAAAATAAGAGAAAAAATAAAAATTTCAATTGTTTTGAAAAAATTAAGAAATAAAAAAGAAACATAAAAGGAAAATAACAAAGTAAGGGGAGAAGAACAAGGAGGAGGAGAAGGAGAACGAGAAGGAGGAGGAGGAGGAGGAGGAGGAGGAGGAGGAGAAGGAGGAGGAGAAGGAGGAGAAGGAGAAGAAAGAAAGAAAGAAAAAAATGTGGAGGAGTTGAGTGAAGAAAGATGATGGAAAATGTTTAATGTTTTTCTCTTCTTAAAAGAGCAAACCATTTTCCCTGCTTTCGAAAATACTTTTTTCATAAGATTAAAATGCTTTCCTTAGCTCGTTTATTTTCCGTAAACGAACTTTGAAAAATCTGAAAAATATTTTTCAGGAAGTTGTTTTCCATGAAAAGAATGGAACATAAAAAGTGTGAGATTTTTTTCTTTACAATTTTTTTTGTCTCTAAATAAAAATATCATTCATTAAAATCATTTTTCAAAGAAAATAATTAATTTTAATTTATCTGGTGATTAAGAGAAACTGATTTCGTTTTTGCCAGAAGGGAAACATGTTGTTTCCAATCTAAACTTGTTGTTTTTAGTTCATGGAAAACCTTTCTATTGATTGATTAGCTTTCCATTATCCAGGCATTGGAAAGTCAAAAACGATTCGGGTGCTCATCATTGAAAGAGAACACTTGATGGGAGACCGGATGATTATCAAGCTTGCGATACCATTCTATTCCCTTTCTTTATTATTTAAAATAAAATCCTTCCATACTATAGATTATTGCGTATGATATTTGGTTGTCATAGTGTGGTTTTATTTCTTTATCTTTAGGATTTTACACCCTTATTTTTTTTTTTTACCATCAATAC
The DNA here is from genome assembly GCA_016432845.1 of Psidium guajava. Lineage (NCBI taxonomy): Eukaryota > Viridiplantae > Streptophyta > Magnoliopsida > Myrtales > Myrtaceae > Psidium > Psidium guajava. The sequence continues at coordinate 18,562,641 of CM028225.1, forward strand.
TCATCCTTCTCATTAAATTTTAACTACTCACTTGTACTTTTGCAATAAGTTTTAGGACTTCTATCATACATATACTAAAATTAAGGTATAAGATAGAATAGGCATGGAGTAATTCATCTTTACATAGATTTTCCGTTAAATGATGGATTCAAATCACCTAAGCTCGAGTCGCATTAGCAAATTATTCAAAAAATTTCACCAAAATCTCACCTTTCTTGCTCCCCCTCTCCTCTTAGTGTCATCATCACACTTCAGAGCTGCCACATCTACGGTCGTCGCCTATCACACAAGTGCCTTCCACCATCGGCCTTTTCACCGTTGCCACCACTAATGTCTTTCTAGCTGCCACTCTCTCTCTCTCTCTCTCTCTCTCTCTCTCTCTCTCTCTCTCTCTCTCTCTCTCTCTCTCTGCTCGTAGGTCACAAAGCTCATGCCAGGGATAGAGGAGCTCGAACTACTTGCACACGAATCAATGATAACGAGCTAAATCTAGTTGCCCTCAAACTTGGTGGTTGTGACACGCACGAAATGAGGGAAGGAGTGAGATAGAGATCAAGAGCCAAGGTCCAGACAGCAAAATTGTCATTGACAGCTTTTAGAGGGAGAAAGGAGAAATTATGCGATGGTTTTAAAGCCTTGTACATTTATTTACCTACGTTCAATTAGAGCTTTACACATGGATATTGATTTGGAATAAAAACAAAATAACATCCTCCCTCTTTTGCCTTTGGTTATTCAAGAATCAAGCTTGGCTATCTCTATCTTCCAAGCCTCCACACCGGATCTGGCGGGCATCGCTATTGGATTTGATCCTTTTATCGCCCAAGTAGCCGAGGAGGCCGTGAAGTAGTGGAGGAAGCACGGCCGGAGGTCGAGGAAGGAGAGATTAGCTTGGTGCCTCTTGTGAGTCCAGGTTTGGGCACGTCTTCCCAACGAAGGGCTCATTCTCCATATATGGAGGACCTCATTCCTAGTTCATCTCTGGATCTACGACCATGGTGACGACGGTCCTTCGACGTTAGGAAAGACAGAGCTAGCCAGATCTGGTCGAGCCTCCTCACTAATTATGGACTAGCGACTTCATCATCCATATCTAGTTGGATCCGTCTTCCCGCCATCACCATGATTCCTTCTAGATTTGATCTACAACAATGAAGGAAGGGAGGAGGAATTGAGAGAAAAAAATTTCATGTTGTTGTTAGATACTTAATTCTAAGTTAATGTCTATGTGTTAAGGTATAATTGAAAACGAGTAAATAAAAGCACATCACATTAGTAACTAATATAATGCCGTGAAATCACTAAATATCTTCAAGAGACACAAAGAGAGGGTGTGTGTGTCTCGATGCCACAATTAGGGGAGCTTTTGGGTGGTGACAGCAGATGGCATGGGTGGCAAAGGGGGTGTTCATTAGATGAGAGAGAGGGGGGGTGTGTTGAGATTTTTAGCGGAAGTGTTCATTTTCAACATATGACAAAATTTTAATGGAGGATTTACCTTAAGATAATTTGGCCTCTAAAATTAAGCAAATAAAGGACATTAACGGTAGCATAATTTCAAATGATACTCACTTTATTACTAAAACTTTTTAAGCGATCACTTAATACCCTAATTTTTTTATAAAAAAAAATTCATTTTGAGTAGCGTCAGCGATTTCCATTAATTGAAGATCCTACGTGGCATTAATTAAAAATAAAATTTCTGATATGGTTTGTCAAGGAAATAATATTACTAAAGCATGTAAAACCCGTCGCTTAAGCCTTTTCCTTACCCGTATTGATGATCTAGGGCTAAATTAGGTTCCAATCGAAGACCCTAGCCCCATCTTCATTAGCAAATAAAAAAATTGTACGTCAATGAGAACTTGCTTTTGGAATTTGCAATGGAAAAAAGAAACAAGAGAAGCCGTGTGGCCTTTTTTCCAATTGCAAGATTCCTTGCTTGTCATCCAAGGCATATATATATTCCCATCCAAACCGCTGTCTTTTCCCGTTTTCATTTTTCATTTTCTAGAGAGAGAGAATTAGACAGGGTGAGTGAAAGAGAGATAGAGAGAGCGAGTCATTTAATTACTGACCCTCCATTAATTCATCTTCAGTATGTGGTCATTTGAGAATGGTCTGCCAAGTCCTTTGATCGCTTTTTTCACTACAGACTTTACTTTAGTTTTCCTTCTCAAAGATATGTTATCTAAATAATTATTTTCAAGGTTATGCACTTAAATGTCAACTAAGAATATATTACTTGGCTAAAATTATGGCACTAATGATGTCCGTTTTTTTTTCAATTAAGAACTTGCTTTTGAAATTTAGCTATGCTATTAAGTATTGACAAAAGACAAGCTATGCGAGCAGTTTTCAGGATGAGAACACTGCATCAAGGAACCCAACTTAAAATTTAATCCTACATTATGTAAATTCAAGTAACTAGGTCATTTAGGTGAACAAAAATCACTTAAGACAACTATTCTTTTCTTGGTAAAGATGATGCTCATTAAGATAGCTTAAACAAATCGGTTGTACTAAAAAATGAGCTCATTAACATTTTAAGCTATTGTCCCCTCGATTTTGGGGACAAGGCATGGTAAACAAGATTATATATGCGCTTACGATCGTATTTAAAAAAGCAGTTTTGTTAACAAGTGTCATAGAAAAACTCTTATTAATCATACTTTATTGAGTAGGTTGAATCCAGTAAACCTAAGTAAGGCATACAATATATATACAACTAACCAAATCCAATCCAATCCATAGAACTATTATCCATTACGACTCAATTAACTTAAGTTTAGACGAGATATTCATGTTTCACTCATTGTTCTGTCCATATTGGTTATATAGATCCTTTATTTTTCTAGGGCATTGCAAGACTAAATTTGACTGGAAATTTTTTAATAATTGATTAATCTTAGCTTTTATTTCTACTATCCTCGGCCCCTTAGCATTAGACCAAGAGTGTTGTGGCAACTTCAACAAAGCAACACTTGAAGTTGGTGTTTACCCCTACATTTTCTCAATACTCTCGATATGTATTAGGTTCCCCATGAATTCCCTCTTCATGCGTTTGTTTTTCGGGCAACAATGGCCTTTTGAGTGGATTTCCGTAAAATAATCCTTTCAATTTGTCTAATATTGTCTTGCACCTTTGCGTGAAGTTTCTTTCGGCCATCTATCGCTTGAAAATGCTTGGATGTCAGCTTAGTCATGGCCAATCATCCTAAATGTCATGTCCTGCTATTTGGAGTGCACAAAACAACGTTTTATTTTTGTTTGTTCATCTTCATCTTCGAGGATCTCTACAGCTGGCGAACTTCATTGCAACGTAGATCCTCGTCTTACTCATTATGATCCCACGCAGCCCAACATTGATATTGAGATTTTAGTAGTAACTGGAAAAAGAAAATGACACGACACATGGCTTGGGGCTGTGCTTCGATTGTGTACTCGAGCGTGCACTGTGATGTGCACCTAGTACTCTGTTTCCTCTAGCTCTTGTACCAATTAAAGAACTGGATGATAGAATTGTGAAATTTTTGTATATTTCTCCGCGGTTCATAATGGAGAGTACATGAATTAGCGTTTATTATATCATCACGTTAATAAATCCTCTTTTCAGCAAAATAAGCCCACCCTAAAGGAACAGGTGAACACTGCAAAGTTCCGCATATTTTAGACAAGAGGAGACCAACACAGATCTGCAACTTCCTGTTTGTTTCTATCTCCGTGTTGTTTAGCCACGGAAACGCACAAGTATACCGTTTGTCTGACTGCAACTGATGCAAAGTTTAAGTAAACAATCACCTGAGCAACTCAAAACACGATGTGGGAAACAGAACATATGTCGGACCAGGTACTGACGATCAACTGAATCCTTTATCCATATAATAAAGTATCTACGCTGCGCCCGTCAATCACCTCCTTCACAACTGAGGCCGCTTTCTGCACGCTTACTTGAAGTTTACCTCTGCTTGCCCTGTCCCTAACACAATGTGGGAAACGAGAACATATGTCGGACCAGGTACTGCGCCCATCCATCACCTCCTTCGCGATTGAGGCCGCTTTCTGCACGCTTACTCGAACTTCATCTCTGCTGTCCGTATCCCTAACACGATGTTGGAAATGCGAACATACGTCGGACCAGGTACTGCACCCATCCATCACCTCCTTCGCGATTGAGGCCGCTTTCTGCACGCTTACTCGAACTTCATCTCTGCTGTCCGTATCCCTAACACGATGTTGGAAATGCGAACATATGTCGGACCAGGTACTGCGCCCATCAATCAACTCCCTCACAACTGAGGCCGCTTTCCTCACGCTTACTGTAACTTCGTCTCTGCTGTCCCGATCTCGAATGGACACATCAACTTCTGAATTGACAGTGATTGCAAAGGGCACACCAAGCTCATCGGTTTTCCCTACGGAGTTGCCTGTGAACATAGCCAGGGCACAGTAGCACATGATCATCCATTGGTGCTTTCACCAAGGATAAGAAGATAAATCTCAATCCAAATATACAGCTCCAAAACAAAACAAGTTCTCATATACGATATTTGTGTATCACTCAAATCAGCAAACCTGACACGAACCTTAGAAATTTCCAAAAATCAATGCCCATATTTTAACAAGAAAAGAAGGAGAAGATGCCAATTCATTCTGGAGCAGATACTAGCATTAGGATAAAAGAACTCGATCTTAGAAAAACAGGCATTCAAACCCATCTAGAAAATCCCTCCTCACATCATGAGTAGGACAAAAAGCAGAAGGATCAACATATATCTCTGTTTTAAGAAAGAAAACAGAAAGAGAAAAAAGATGTCCATCAACCTTTGGAACAATACAATTTCAAGGAAACATGCATTAACCCCCTCAATAAAATCCCCTTCTATGATGAGTAAAGAAAGAAGAGTGACCAAGAAATGAGCTTCATGTAAAATATTGAAAAAGAAACTCATTTTGCGTAAGACATTAAGAAACTAAATTCTATATTGGATAAGTACCTGTTATGGAACAACTGTGATAAACACCAGCAGCAGTCAGTGACTCACTAATTAGTCGAACAACTTTCTCATACTCTGGCTTCTTTCTCAATGGGAAAACTGCACATTGAAAAGGTGCCACAAGTGGAGGGAAGCGAAACACATTTACTTGTTCATCACCCGCTTTGCTGCGACTTGTAAAGAAAGAATGCTCAAGAAGGCAGTGTATTATGCGTTCAATGCCAAAAGACGGTTCAATAATAGATGGTGTAAAAACCCTCTTCTGTTTCCTCATCCTCTTCTTATAAATATCGACCATGTTATCCTTGATTGTTACTATCCTCCCCAATGTGTGCACAGGAAATACAGCCTCCCCTTTGGATACTAAAGCAGCCTTCATCTGCAAAGCTTCCGATTCACTCATTGCCTGGTATTCACAAGAAAAATGCAAGCATAAAGTAAAGCAACAGATTCAGAATATTCGTAGCGAAAGAGCAAAAACCAAGGAACCTCCAGCACATACCAAAAGAGAGTCCACCACCATCTTTTGATCTCCCTCAAAGGCATGACCAAGTTCCTTCTGGTTTGGAACAATTACCAGTTTCTGCATTCATACTTCAATCAGTTAAGCATGATAACAAACTCAAACATCACAAATAAAGGGAAGAAACCTGCTTCATGTACTGCAAGAATAGCTAGCAAAATTAACTAGTCTGAAGAATTACCACCACTTCTATGGTTTGAGCAAGTTTTCCATTCTTACGAAGAGCAACTCCACTTTTCCCCTATCAAATGATAACAAACTCAAGCATTCACAAATAAAGGGCAGAAACTAGCTCCATGTACTGCAAGAATAGCTAGCAAAATTAACTAGTCCGAAGAATTACCACCACTTCTATGGTTTGAGTAAGTTTTCCCTTGTCAAAAAGAGCAACTCTACTTTTCCCCTGTCAAATGATAAGCAACTCAAAACATTCACAAATACAGGGCAGAAACCAGCTCCATGGACTCCAAGAATGGCTAGCAAAATTAACTAGTCTGAAGAATTACCACTTCTTCTCTGGTTTCGGTAAGTCTTTCATCGTCAAGAAGAGCAACTCCACTTTTCTCCTGTCAAATGATAACAAACTCAAGCATTCACAAATAAAGGGCAGAAACCTGCTCCATGTACTCCAAGAATAGCTAGACAAATTAACTAGTCCGAAGAATTACCACTTCTTCTCTGGTTTCGGTAAGTCTTTCATCGTCAAGAAGAGCAACTCCACTTTTCTCCTGTCAAATGATAACAAACTTAAGCATTCCCAAATAAAGGGCAGAAACCTGCTCCATGTACTCCAAGAATAGCTAGACAAATTAACTAGTCCGAAGAATTACCACTTCTTCTCCGGTTTCAGTAAGTTTTTCATTGTCAAGAAGAGCAACTCCACTTTTCTGCTGTCAAATGATAACAAACTCAAGCATTCACAAACAAAGGGAAGAAACCTGCTCCGTGTACTCCAAGAATAGCTAGCAAAATTAACTAGTCTCAAGAATTACCACTTCTTCTCCGGTTTCAGTAAGTTTTTCATTGTCAAGAAGAGCAACTCCACTTTTCTCCTGTCAAATGATAACAAACTCAACCATTCACAAATGAAGGGCAAAAACCTGCTCCGTGTTAGCAAAATTAACTAGTCCGAAGAATTACCACCTCTTCTCTGGTTTCAGTAAGTTTTTCATTGTCAAGAAGAGCAACTCCACTTTTCTCCTGTCAAATGATAACAATCATCACTCCAACTAGATGCCTCTATAATTAGGGGAACGTATACATCTTTAAACCTTCTCTTATCCAGTTCTCAACACCCTCAAAATGTGCCAGATAATGTTTTGCTTCAAACAGTTTCAAACCGTTGTGCAACAACAGTGGTTCCCACTCAAGACAGCTAAAAAGGAACCTATACAATGTAACAATGCCACTCCTTGCGATGCAAAGATCATTGAAAAAGTAATATGTATAAAAATAAAATAAATATTGTTAATTGCTAGGCATGTTGGCAGCTTATTAGTCACATTCCATGACTTCGCTTCTGCTGCCTAAAAATTAGAAACTGGATGAAGAGTTCTGGAAGGATTTCAAAAAGACTCGAGAGGACCATATGATAAAAGGAATTTCACTTATTGAGACAACAAAAGATGCAGATCTTTCTTTCGGTACTCCTGACAGTGCACCTTCTCCAAACCCCCCCCCCAAAAAAAAAAAGAGAGAAAGAAAGAAAGAAGAAAAGGAAAAAAGAAAAGCACACGCAACATAAGTCTTACCACTCTTACCGCATGTGGTTGTAAATCATATGCTGGCCTATCTTCAATTTCAACGCACTCAATCCAACCATAGGAGCACTCAATTTCAGCAGCCCAACAATCTGCTGCATAGGGAGCCATTTCGTTCCAAAGACGCTGCCTAAACCGCAAGCGATCCTTGTCTATGCCAAGGCTAGTTAAAAATAAAAAGACTCTGCCAATAAAGTAGCCGAGAGTCTCATTGTTAACAGTTCCCTAAAAATAAAAATCGAAATTTGTGAGACTCAAAGTAAACAAGTTCGCGTGAGAAAAATAAACTCCAAAAGATGATTCAAGCTAACCTCTGAAACTGCTACACCAAGCCGAATTTTAAGCGAAGATTGGCCTGACATTTGCCGTTCCATTGGGAACACAAAAGTTTCCACATCTGCAACTGCAGAAAACTTCCAATGGGTTTTATCTTCCGGATCAACAAAATGCTGGATCTCAGCAACAGTGGACTCCTGGACTATCACAAGATGACGGGAAGAAGAAATCTACACATGTGAACAGCATTAGAATCAATCGTAGATTAAAATACAAAGGCACCCAATGAAGATAATGACACTATCTCTAATACCACAGTGGAGATCACGTCTTAAGCACAATCAAATCTTACTTTAAGACAACTTAAGCTATGGAATAGTATCAGAGCAGAAATCATGCATAAAACCCAAGCACGTGGACATGCAAGATTTAGGATGATCAGATGATGCACAACCTCTTCTGTGAAAGCCTGAGTATCACAAGATGACAGGAAGGAGAAATCTACACGTGTGAACAGCATTAGAATCAATCGTAGATTAAAATACAAGGGCGAGATGAAGATAATGACGCTATCTCTAATACAGCAGTGGAGATCACGTCTTAAGCACAGTCAAATCTTACTTTAAGACAAGTTCAGCTATGGAATAGTATCAGGGCAGAAATCATGCATAAAACCCAAGCATGTAGACATGCAAGATTTAGGATGATCAGATGATGCACAACCTGTTCTCCGAAAGCCTGACTATCACGAGATGACAGGAAGGAGAATTCTAAACGTGTGAACAGCATTAGAATCAATCGTAGATTAAAATATAAGGGCCAGATGAAGATAATGACACTATCTCTAACACAGCAGAAGCACAGTCAAATCTTACGTTAAGACAAGTTAGGCTATGGAATAGTATCAGGGCAGAAATCATGCATAAAACCCAAGTATGTGAACATGCAAGATTTAGGATGATCAGATGATGCACAACCTCTTCTCTGAAAGCCTGACCAATATGAGCTCCAGCACAGGGGAGCCGCCTACGGTTGTTATCCTTAAATAGGGATTTGAAAAGTGCAAAATTGCCTTGTGCAGTTTCACGTCGTCGCGCGTACGACCTACAGTAGATTGAGGGGGAAAAAAACTACATTAAATATACTGAAGACGTAAAACCAAAAGCTAACATTTCTCAAAAGGAAGTTAATTAGCTTGACTTCACCATTGGCATGACAGTGGGACATCCATGGGTGGTACTTACCCAGGTTGAAAACCAGAAGGACCTACGGGCGTTTCCAACATCAACTTGAACGTATAGAGACAGGAGAGAGGATTTTTTGTGTCAGGAGCTGTGATACCATATTCTTTTATCTTGGCAGCCAATTCCTCATTAGAGAGGCAATACAACACCGCAAGTACTTGCTTGAGTTCCGCAGCCTTCTTCGCACTAATGCTCAAATCCTTTTGGAGGGTCTCATTACAGAAATCTCTGAGCAGATGGTCAGCTCGATAGACAGTCCCAGTTTTCTCATCATTAACCATGGGAACCGTGTGGTCCCCACGACCCGGATTGACATGGGGCAAGGGAATTTCCCATATGTTGTCCTCGAGAGCAAAATGCTAACAACAGAATTAAAAATATTAACACAGCAGACAAACCCTAATCTAAATACTATTGGCTAAAGCATCTAATTTCAACTCAATTCCATGACTAACCCGAGACCACAACTCCAAGAGGTTCTCCTTGATTTTATAGCCGAGCGGGCCGTAGTCGTAGATCCCGTGGATTCTCCGGTACTTGCGCGAGGGAATGCAGAACAGGCAGCCCTCCAGCGTCTTGAGCAACGTTTCGCGGAAGGCCTCCCTCGCCAGGTCGCCGTCGCCGGCGAGCTCTTTGCGGAGGGAGCAATCGGTGCGGCCCATCGCACGGCGGAGGAGGTCAGGGGGTAGTCGGAGAGAGAGGGAGAGCGCAGCGGGCAGAACGAAGAGACTTTCGGAGAATTTAGAGCGAAGTTGCCTTTTAGGGATTTTAGAGTGGGACCCGGCTACCATAACGGTGCCGTAAGATTAACATATTCTAACGGTGTAATACTTGCCCCAATTTTTAACGGAGGAAACTTGCCCGCTGCTTTGTCAGGCGAGTGAAAATCAATTAAATTCCTTGTGGTGTTTTGGCATATATTGTTTTATTTTCTGGAGTGAGTTTCTTTTGCGAAACATTAAAGATTTAAAAAATAATTTCTTAAAAATAAACATTTGTATCTTTTAGAAAAATTAATTAACGAAAAATATTTTCATTATCGATAACACTTTGTACTTAGCTAAAGTTCAGATCTCAAATAATGCTAGAGTTCAAAGGGAATTTATACGAAAATATCGCGTCGTGTGATTAGTGAAAGAATATCTTCACCAGCCAACTTTTTCTGGCGTCGAGAACGGGGGCAATCTTGTTAATTGGGTAAAAAAAATGGATAAAATTTCCCATATTGAATTTTTTTTTTGGATTGGCCTATCTTCCCCAACCCACTTTTTCTAGTGACTGGAACGGGGTAATTCTATCAATTGGATGAACAATGGAAAAAATTTCCCGAATTGAATTCTTTTTTTTTTTGGGTCGAATCCCAAATTGAATTGGGACAATGGTTTTCATTTACTTCCTAGTGTTCGTTTCATCTACTTCCAAGCTCCCAACTATTTAAGAAAATCGCTCTCGCCCTCGCCAGCTTCAGTTTATCGGCCATTGTCCACCGTCGTCTCTTACTTGCCTCTATCGTCTTTTCTTTCCTAGGTGTCGCAACCCGAAAGAAATTTTATTTTTCAATTCGATCGAGTGAACGGATTATTAGGTTAATTAGTTTAACTAACCTAACACGGACCCTCCCCAGTCCTACCGAATCGCGACTTTGGATTTGTTTATTTGAATGATTTTAAGATTTGGAATCGCCACTAATCGTTCTTGGTAGGTCGATTAGAAACCTAAATAAATTAGCGGGAGAACTAATTTATTTCTGTGAACCAAAGATTATGAGTTCGGAGACTTGGTTACGTTAGATTACTCTAACGCCCTTTCGGTACCAATTTCATGAAAAATCATTTGGAATGATTGGGGAAAAGTTTAGGTCAAACTGACCAGAAGGGCAAAATGGTCATTTTTCAAGGCTCGGGAAATGAAAACAAGTCAAACCAGTTGAATGTGGTCATTTCCTATTTCCTGCAATTTTCGAGAATTTTTTTGAGTTATTTTTTTCTAATTTTCTGGAGACAGTTTATCCATGAGGGGTAAAACTGTCATTTCCTGAAGAAATGGGAATCAAAGTCATAAATATGGGTCTGGCCAGTCAAAATTGACCATTTTCCATTTTTTGCAATTTTGAGGATTTTTTGAAATTTTCCAAGGCTATTCGCCCATAAGAGACAAAATCGTCATTTTGAGAAGATCATGAAGGAAAATTCACTAAAAATAGGATTGGCCAATCGAAATTGTCTGTCTCCTAATTTTTGAGATTTTCTGAATTTTTTTATTTTTTTATTTCTTTTATTATTTTATTATTTCTATTTTTTATTTGATTTGATTTTTTTCGGATTTTTTTTAATTAAAAAACACGAATTGGGCAGGATGAACCTGACCCGCGCCATAGAAGCCCGACCCGGGCCTTAAGGGCCCGGGCTGGTTTAAGACAAAGCCCATTCCTTTTTTATTTTCTTTTCCACCAGGCCAACTCTTGAGAACAGCTCAATTCCCTCATAGCCCAACTTGCATGAATAGCCCACGTGAACACCCAAATCTAAGGTGCAGCCCATGACTAAAAGTCAACTTGATCTATAGTATTCAATAACCAAATTGCTATGCTAACTACAGTTAACCAGCGAATTAAGAAGTAAGGAGATAAAATGACCCAAAGAAGATTTAGCTCCAGTACGCATTTACAATTAACCAAAGTTCACCATGCATAAAGGGAAGAAAAACCCACGGCACTTATGAGATGAAAAAAAATGCAGGCAAAGTTTTGCAGACTCACCTGTTCGATCACAAGCCACCTGCCGTCTTTCCACAATTGTCTCGCCTTTATATGAACTACAGCATCAAACTCCCTAGATGGACCGAGTAATCTCACCGAAAGGTAACTTTGTCCAAGGACCTTCAACACCGTCGCTATCTTCCAGGATAAATTCTTGAAAAACCTCCACGATATCACCCAGACCCCACGTGTGTGATGTCTGGAGCGCAGGTGTACGAGGTCTGATCGTGTTTCCAAATACCATCTCCATTGTAACCTCTGCGGATGCACTCCCATAGCTACAGTATTGAACTAAATGCAAAATGCAAGGCCCAGGATATTGTCCGCCAACTAATGCTTCTTAGAAGCATACTAAGCACAGAAGGAAGTCCCAGGAATCGCAGCAACAATTCGAGACCTGGTGAACTCGATCTCCAAAGAGCGAAAATATGGAAAACGCTATGCGATGACATCCTCATTCCAGTGGTAAGGCAAGAATCTGGAGTGGGCAGGAATCAACATATCGAAGACCTTGTCTCTCGGCCCTCCAGGCCACTTCTTCTCTGCACCCCAGTAGCTAGACTCTCTTATCAATGCAAGTATCGCTTTTGATGAAAATCAATCCCCCGGGGTTGAATTCAGTACTTCCGAGCAAGGACTTCTTCATTTTGAACATATAATACTCGATATCCTGCGTCCACCATCATTTTGTACAGCGCATCTGCACGACCGTAGTCCCTCCGAGCACGGGCTTCTGATCTTTCGAGGGTCGCAATCTGGATGTCCTGTGGGACCAACCATGATTCTCTCGGATTGGAGGTGCTAATGTATGCGGTGATGGTATCTCCATCTGCCACAGCTCTTGCATCCACTGGAGGTGTGGGAAACTCAAACACCACTCCTTGAGGCAATGCCACTGGAACTCCGGCTGTGGTCTCCACTAGGGAATGAGCAAGTGGTAGGTCATAGAATGCCAACAAACCCTCAACATCAGCCTTCTGGTGTCTCCTCAGGGTCTGGACAACAAGCCTTGATGCTTCTTCAGGTATTCTTGGAGGAGGGTTTGATTCTCTCCACGCCACTAGTAGCTTTCTCTACCAATTAGCTTGAGCTTTCTTTGAAGAAGCCACATAGCTGCTTAGCTCTTCAGGAACCTTGGGGGTGATTTCAAAGTTGAGCAGATCTTGGGCAAGAGTGGAGACGCCGACTTTCGCGGCGGAGACGCCGTGAAGGCCAAGAGAGTCGGAGTCTCCGGCGGCGGACGGCTTGCAACCATGGCCGTAAAGGATTCTGAGGGTGTTTTTTTTTATTATTATTATTTCCAGGTTTCAACCTCTGATCATTCGAAAACCCCGACCATAGAGAAGGACCCCCCAAAAAAAAAGCTCAGAGCCCCCGGGAGAGAGGTCTACCCCCTGCATTTTTTTCTCTAATGTGCCTGTCATCATTGCCTGTTCCACCCCATTGTCTCCTCTGTTCTTTTCATTTATTAATCACCGAAAGTTCCACCCACATTGTCTCCCACCGGAAGTGCTGCTGCAAGACCAACCAGATTTGGCCAGAGGAGTGGTCCAGGACTAAAAATATCGGCATCCGCAAGAGGCGGTCCGTCGCAATACATATGTATAACTCTCCAAGAAAACGTTCTCTTCTTTATATATATATATATATATATATATATATTCTCTCCTCCTTGTCTAGCTTTGTGGTGTTGAAATTAGAGTGATTTTCGCTTTCTGAGTTATGTTTTGGACAAATAGGTGAGAGCTGGACGAGTAGAGTGAGTGGAACAAGCAAGAAGAGAAGGTCATGAAAATGAATGCAAGCCCTTACAGAAGAAGTGTACGTAAATTCTGCATGATAACACCAGATTGCCAAAGGACAACTGACACAACAGCACCCACTAGAACCAAAAGTCCAACTGAGGTCTTGATTGACTCGTGGATTGCAAGAACGAGAGCTCATGACCAAACCAAGAGCTCACAAACTTTAGCCATGGAAACTCAGTGGGTTTCAATGCAAAGAAGGAGTAAGGTATGACTTAGGGCTCGTCTAGGGGCGCAATGGAACAAAGATCAAGCAAAAACATGCGTGATATGATTACCTGCCATTGGAGACCAACTCTAAGCTTGAACATGGCGCGTACTTGTTCAGAGGGAGTTGAACTAATCGGAATGCCTCATTGTACTCCTCAGAGTTTCAGCAAGCTCTGACGGGTAGTGACGTGCCTTAATTTCGTCTCAAGAGGTCGGGTGAAGAGCTGGAAGTTCTCTGGCCAAGGTACTTCAATGGTGATCTCACGTGTTCTTCCTTATCTCTCTCTGCTACATGCATGTATGCATGCGTTTGCTTGCAAGGTAGTATTAAAGCAGAAAGATCGAAGGGCCGGCATCCTACGAAAAGCTACCATAGGACCATTGCCAGCATATGCCAAAAGCCTCCAGGAAATTATAAAGGCCCAGGAAAGGAGGAATCACGAGAAGGATGCCTCCAAATCTTTCTATTGCTTCTTCCTTTGGCATGATCCTGTGGAGTCTTCATGGAGAAGGAAAACCTGCAAGGATCCTTTGATTGACATAGGACCCCTCTTCATAGTGGACGTGCTTCATGGTGTGTTTTAGGTGTGAGAATTTGTCCAAATTCTTCGACGAGGCTCGCTGGACTCCGTTGAACAGAAACTTGGCTCCCCTTTTTTAATGGGACGCAATTACGAACTCGGTAGGATGAAGAGATCTGTAAAGGGTTACATATCACGTTTCCATGTTTGAGGTGGCTTCGGATCAGGCGGGTTTCGGGGATCGTCTGGTGGAGGACTTTCGTACTGTTGGCTTTTCATGGTGATGGACTCATGGCGGTATTTGCTCGTCACAAAGGTGGGCGCCGAATCAGAGTTTAGGGTTCATGCTCAGCAAATTCGTCGTCGCGACGTCACAGATTGAGCTTCGACTGCTGGCTTCCTGCGTGCTCCGAGAAAAGAAAGGAGATCTCCTCTCTCTACTTCTGGACGACGGATCTGATCTTCTCTTCTTGTCGTGTGTTTTTCGTTCCTTCTCGTCGTCCTTCACGCCCTCGACAATGGGTTCATCCTTATCCCCCTTCCTCACAAGCTCGGCGACCTGCTCGATCTCGGGTTCGGCCATCAGAGCGGGCCATCTTTCTCATCATTTCGTCTACTTTTCTTTTTGTCCATGGTGCCGTGAGCCCCCCTCCATTGTCAAGCATCCTCCACTTTTATTTTTTAATCATTCTAAACTTCCACCCATCGATGTCTCCCTTCATCCTTTTGCATGATGCATGTGACACGGTCCGGGCGAAGAGGCAAACCCGAAGAGGTTTTCGGAACGAAGAAACGATCGTGTCTTGCGGGAAAATCTCCTAGAGAATCCTAGAGAATTCTGGAGGATTCTAGAAGGGGCAATATTGTAATTGTACATTATTATTATAAGGAAAGTTAGGTGGGAGTTAGGCGGGAACCCATCTCCACCGTTAGATCAAAGGGGAGATCTACGGTTTGTATCGCACGAGAACTTGTATATAAGGGGCTCTCCTCCCCTCATTTGTATCATCTCATTCTCACGAGTAATTGAAATCCAGAGCTTCTCTCTCTAGTTTCTCTCTCTAGAGTTGTGAGGCGAGTGAGGTGAGTGAGGGAAAGGCTGACTTGGGAAGGTTTTCCTAAGGCCGCACGAGCGATTGATCGGTGATTCGATCCGCCCGTGACAAGTGGTATCAGAGCCAACGTTCTAGTGCGTAGCCAGGTTCATCAAGGGGTGTGATGGATCCAGCATCTGAGGCAACTGCTGCCCAAGGGAAGAAGGCCGCGGAGGAGCGTGGTCGTGATGCTGAGAAGGCCAGCAAAGCTCAGAAAGGTCGTGCTCGATCGAGTTCGAGGGATGCGATGGGACTCTTGGAGGCTCGGGTATCGAAGATGGAGGTCGTACTCGCAGAAATCCAAGGCGTGATCGGGGATCTAGCCGAGAATGACGCTGAAGGAGACATGTCCGGGAAGGAGGAGCTCGAGGCCGGGATGCACGAGCTAAAATCCGGCATGGGGGAACTCCGAGGCGAGATGCTGGGTACCTTGGCATGCACCGCTGAAGAACTCCGATCGGAGAACGATAACTTGCGAGCCCTGGTCGAGGCTATGCGCGGGGAGCTGGACGCGCTCAAGGTGAAAGTTGCTGAAGTGGAAGCTGCACGCGTGAGCGGGGTAATCACCGTGCAACCCACTCCACGAGTCGATGCTCCGAAGCCTAAGGAGTTCAAAGGCTCAAGGGTGGCCAAGGACGTGGACAACTTCCTATGGCACGTGAACCAGTACTTCAACGCGACGGGGATTGCCGATGATGCCCTAAAGGTTAGTACTGCTGCTATGTATCTTACCGAAAACGCAATATTGTGGTGGCGTCGTAGGTGCGATGATCGGAGTGGTGGACCGATCACCTTGTGGGAAGAGTTCGTTGCCGAGTTTCGCAAGCAGTTCTACCCGGCGTATGCGGAGGAGGAAGCCCGAGAGGAACTCCGACGCTTGGAACAAAGGGGAAGCGTTCGGGACTATGTGAAGAAGTTCTCGGAGCTGCTGCTTCAAATCTCGACGATGAGCGACACCGAGGCCTACTACCAATTCCTTGGGGGCCTCAAGCCGTATGTGAAGCAGGAGATCAAGCGTTGCAATGCAATGGATCTCGCGTCGGCCATGGCGGCGGCCGAATCGATGGTGGAATACAAGCCGACTCCAATGAGCAAGCCGGACTTCCACCCAAGGGAAAAGAGCGTTGGTGGGGGAGATCGTGGGAGATCCTATCGCCCAACCATTAGCAAGCCACCAACCGCTCCACCTAAAGCGAGGACGGAAGCCTCAAGTAGTGGAAGCAGTGGAAAGCCCGAGAAGAGGCGATTCCAAGTTAAGTGCTTCTTGTGCGACGGACCACACTTTGCACGTGATTGCTCGGCCAAAGGGCAAATCGCATCGGTGATTAAAGCTAAGGAAGAGGAGAAGAAGCAAGCCGAGAAGGACGAGACACGACTCGGATCCTTGCGAGTCCTTAGCTCGATCAAATCCAGGAAAGCTGGCAAGCCTAAGGGGATGATGTTCGTGGAAATGAAGATCGGCGACACCACGATGAATGCGTTGGTGGATACGGGGGCATCCGATCTATTCATCTCCGAAGAAGCTGCGAAGAAACTCGACCTTAAGGTTGAGAAGAAGACGGGATGGCTGAAGACCGTCAACTCGAAGCAAGTGCCCATGTGCGGGGTAGCTCGAGGCGTGGAGATCCACATTGGTCAGTGGACGAGCAAGGAGGATCTCGAGGTAATCCCTTTAGACGACTATGATATTGTCATGGGATTGGGATTCATTGACAGGATCGAAGCGATGCTACTTCCGTTCGCGGATTGCATCTGTGTGCTGGATGAACGGAACCAGTGCGTGGTTCCAATTCAGAGGAAGTCGGGAGGCAACCATAAGATGCTCTCGGCCATGCAACTGTCCAAGGGGGCTAGGAAGGGCGAGGAGACTTTCCTTGCCGTGCTGAAGGAGGTAGATCCCAAGGATGGGATGGACGATGTCCCGAAGGAGGTGATCCAAGTCCTCGAAGCATTCAAGGACGTGATGCCTCCGGAGCTACCGAAGAAGCTGCCGCCTATGAGGGAGGTGGATCATCGGATCGAGCTAGTATCGGATGCTCGACCGCCTGCGATGGCACCATACAGAATGGCGCCTCCAGAACTTGAAGAATTGAGGAAGCAACTGAAAGGATTGCTTGATTCCGGATATATCCGTCCATCGAAGGCTCCGTTCGGTGCGCCGGTCCTATTTCAGAAGAAACATGATGGATCGCTGCGTATGTGTATCGACTACCGGGCGCTGAACAAGCTGACAGTGAAGAATAAGTACCCGATCCCGCTCATTGCGGATCTATTCGATCAACTTGGAGGAGCAAGGTGGTTCACCAAGCTGGATCTTCGATCGGGATACTATCAAGTACGGATCGCAGAGGGAGATGAACCAAAGACCGCCTGCATTACGAGGTACGGCTCGTACGAGTTCTTGGTCATGCCCTTCGGCTTGACAAATGCACCGGCGACGTTCTGCACGCTGATGAATAAGGTATTACAACCCTTTCTCGATCAATTTGTGGTTGTATACCTGGACGATATAGTCATATACAGCAGGACGCTCGAGGAGCATATCAAGCACATCAAGCAGGTCTTCCAGGTTCTGAGAGAACATGAGCTGTACGTGAAGCGCGAAAAGTGCGCCTTTGCCCAGCAGGAAGTGCCTTTCTTGGGGCACATTGTGGGAGATGGACGAGTCCGAATGGATCCGGCCAAGATCGAGTCGATCGAAAGTTGGGAGCCGCCGACGAAGGTAACCGAACTTCGGTCCTTTCTAGGCTTTACTAACTATTATCGACGATTCGTTAAGGGCTATTCGAGCATTACCGCTCCGCTCACGGATATGCTGAAGAAAGACAAGCCGTGGGAGTGGACGGAGCGCTGTCAAGGGGCGTTCGAGAGACTAAAGAAGGCTATGATGGAGGAGCCGGTCTTGGCGCTACCCGATTGTTCGAAGCCGTATGAGGTAGAAACTGACGCTTCTGATTTTGCGATTGGAGGTGTTATTATGCAGGATGGGCATCCCGTGGCCTACGAGTCACGAAAATTGAACGAGGCCGAGAGGCGGTACACCGTTCAGGAGAAGGAGATGACGGCCATCGTGCATTGCCTGCGCACTTGGCGTCATTACTTACTGGGATCGAAGTTCGTCGTGAGGACGGACAATGTTGCAACGAGCTACTTCCAGACTCAGAAGAAGTTGAGCCCGAAGCAAGCTCGCTGGCAAGATTTTCTAGCGGAGTTCGACTATGTGCTCGAGTACAAGCCGGGGAAGGCTAATGCTGTGGCGGATGCGCTAAGTCGAAGAGCAGAACTGGCATCCATAAGTCGGCCAGACTGCCCGCTGGTGGGACGGATCAAGGAGGGGCTAAAGCATGATCGAGCGGCGCAAGCTCTCTTGTATTATGCGAAGGAGGGCAAGACTCGAAGATTCTGGTGCGAGGACGACCTGTTGTATGCAAAGGGGCGACGGCTATATGTCCCGCTCTATGGGAACCTGAGGAGGGACGTCCTTCGCGAGTGTCACGACTCGAAGTGGGCTGGTCATCCGGGAGTCCACCGCACACTAGCGCTGGTGGAGGAGCATTATTTCTGGCCACACTTGCGAGACGACGTGGAGGCCTATGTTCGAACTTGCCTGGTATGCCAACAAGACAAGTTAGAGCAAAAGTCGCCTGCCGGCCTGCTGGAGCCATTGCCCGTTCCAGAACGCCCATGGGAGAGCGTCTCCATGGACTTTATCGTGGGATTACCCAAGTCCGAAGGGTGTCGGACGCTAATGGTCGTGGTGGACCGATTCTCCAAGTACGCGACGTTCGTACCGGCCACCGACGACTGCCCAGCCGAGGAAGCGGCCAAGTTATTCCTGAAGCACGTGGTAAAGCACTGGGGTGTACCACGGACAATCGTGAGCGATCGTGACCCTCGGTTCACGGGGAGATTTTGGACCGAGCTATTCAAACTACTCGGGACGGACTTGAACTTCTCAACGAGTCTTCATCCTCAGACGGATGGCCAAACCGAGCGGGTGAACGCCTTATTGAAAGTATATCTGAGGCACTACGTGAGCGCAACGCAACGAGATTGGGCGAAGTTGATCGATGTAGCACAATTCTCCTACAACTTACAACGTAGTGAATCGACCGGGAGGAGTCCGTTCGAGATAGTCATGGGGCAACAACCGCTCACACCGAGCGCGATTGCGTCGGGCCACAAGGGGAGTAGCCCGGCCGCACATAAGGTTGCTGAGGAATGGCACGAGCAAGCCGATCTTGCTCGCACATGTCTTCACAAGGCGTCCAAGAGAACGAAGAAATGGGCGGACCAGAAGCGAAGGCATGTGGAATATCAAGTCGGAGATCTAGTGCTATGCAAGTTACCGCTGAGGTACAAGGGTGTCCATAAGGCGCTACTCCGACGATACGAGGGGCCATTCCGCATCACGCAACGGATTGGCAACGCTGCTTACAAATTGGAGCTCCCGGCCAAGTTGAAGATTCATCCGGTGTTCCATGTAAGTATGCTTAAGCCGTTTCATTTTGATGAAGGGGATCCGGATCGAGGGAGATCGCAACGGGCGCCGATCGGGGCTAAGACTTCCTATGATCGAGACGTCGACTGCATCCTGGCGGATCGAGTCGTACGGAAGAGATATTGCGCGCCCAAGAAGGAGTATTTGATACGATGGAAGGGACTTCCCGAGAGTGAAGCTACATGGGAACTTGCCGATTCATTATGGCAGTTCCAAAAGCAGGTCGAGGCGTACCTGGCAGAGAGCGCGACGAGGGCGTCGCCAGAATAGGTGGGGGAGAATGACACGGTCCGGGCGAAGAGGCAAACCCGAAGAGGTTTTCGGAACGAAGAAACGATCGTGTCTTGCGGGAAAATCTCCTAGAGAATCCTAGAGAATTCTGGAGGATTCTAGAAGGGGCAATATTGTAATTGTACATTATTATTATAAGGAAAGTTAGGTGGGAGTTAGGCGGGAACCCATCTCCACCGTTAGATCAAAGGGGAGATCTACGGTTTGTATCGCACGAGAACTTGTATATAAGGGGCTCTCCTCCCCTCATTTGTATCATCTCATTCTCACGAGTAATTGAAATCCAGAGCTTCTCTCTCTAGTTTCTCTCTCTAGAGTTGTGAGGCGAGTGAGGTGAGTGAGGGAAAGGCTGACTTGGGAAGGTTTTCCTAAGGCCGCACGAGCGATTGATCGGTGATTCGATCCGCCCGTGACACATGCATGCTGCCCTTTTTTTTCGTTTTCTTTTTTGGGTCTCCTTTTGACCGCCGAATGAAGAATGAAGACCGCCGAATGAAGAATGAAGACCGCCGAATGAAAACTACTCCTTTTCTTCTCATCATTCCCATTTTTAAAATCTGCTCTCTCCTTTTTCTATTCTCAAATCATCATGCTTTTTCTTTAACTTTCAACTCCACTCACGTTTACTTTTGTTGTTGATGTCTTGTGATGAGTTCGGTCCACTATCACCACCATTTCGTACTTTTCTTTCGGCGTGTTGTCTCCCCTGAACTATGGCCTCAATGTCGATCGCCAATAAGAACTCTGTCACGACCCGAAAATAAATTTATCGGGCGAACGGATTATCAGGTTAATTAGATTAACCAACTTAACACAGACCCTCCCAAGCCCTACCGAATCGCAACTTTGGTTTTTGTTTAAATGATTTTTAATTTTGGAGTCGCCACTAATCGTTCTTGGTAGGTCGATTAGAAACCTAAATAAATTAGCAGGAGGACTAATTTATTTCTGCGAACTAGAGATTATGAGTTCGGGGACTTGTTTACGTTAGATTATTCTAATGCCCTTTCGATACCAATTTCATGAAAAATCATTTGGGGTGACTCGAAAAGATTTGGATCAAACTGATCAGAAGGGTAAAATGGTCATTTTTCAAGGCTCGGGAATTGAAAATAGATCAAACCAGTTGAATGTGGTCATTTCCTTTTCACAATTTCAGAGAATTTCTTCGAAATTTTCTAAGACAATTTACCCATAAGGGGCAAAATCGTCATTTTGGAAAAATTGAGATGGAAATTCACCAAAAATAGGATCGGTCAGTCGAAATGACCCGTTTCCTAATTTTTGAGATTTTTGGGAGTTTTCCGATTTTTTCTAGAATTTTTTTTTGGATTTTTTATATGATTTTTGTGAATTTTTATTTAATTAATTAATTAATTTTTTTAAATTTTTATTTTATTTTATGATTGTTTTTTTATATTTTTATCTTTATTATTTTTATTTATTTATTTATTTATTTTCGAGCCGAGTTGGATTGGGTCTACTAACGGAAAAAGAACGAAACGCGGGCTTTCAAAGCCCACATCTCCAGGCACGCAAGGAGGGTTCCTGCATTTGGACTGGGCTTGGGACATTAATTTAATTCGCAGACTGAGCCCACAAGGTTAGGCCCAGTCCTCTATCTAGCCTCTCTTCCCTTAGGCCCAAACATCACGATTAGCTTACAGCCCAATTTTGAAAATAAGTCCGCCAACCACAAAATCAAAGCGCGCAGCCTAACCTCCCCCCCCAAACTTTCATGTTTTGCATTTTTTATTCCCATGGACTTCTATTTTTATCCTCTCTGCGTCGTCTTCTCCCCAATATTCCTAGACAACTTCACTCAGATCTCCCCAACATGAACCGAGCTCACAAGGGAATAATAATTTTTTATACCGAATCAACATGTAACAACTAAATGCATCTTCACGTAAGGATCGAGGGTATAGAAAACTAACGTGGTGTAACTCCAAGCCAAAGCAACATCTAAACGCGGGGGTCGGAACTTCAGCTCGATTCTCGCCGTTGAGTCTTGTTCATTGATCCTGCCATCGTCGGAATGTCGAGTCTTCTCGAACGCCGTTTAGTTTGACTCGTCTCTGGTTCGGCTTGCTTTGATGGAGTTTTTGCATCCTATGGATCTTTGCTAGCTTGACAACTCCTCGGTTTGGGTTAAACAACACATAGATGTTGGCGATAAGCAGAAACTGATTTTTGGTCGAGGAGACTCGTGGGTAACTGTGCAAGTAGGTCAGATGCTACTCTTTGCTTCATCGATCATCTTTCCAGGATATGGCACGTCAATCATTTGCTTCGCTTGTTTGAACCTCCTAAGCACCTTCGAAGCCATCCTCTTTAAGAAGATCAGCTAAGTAGTCAAAGCGGTCAACCTCCTGAAAACAAACAATATTTGCATCCCAGAGATTAAGCTCCTTGCATATGAGCTTTTTCCGCCGCCTCCACTTCAAGAAACTTGGCTGAACTTCAGTATACAGGTTTTGATGCTCCATTACACTCTCAGTACCCAGTATGTTGCTAACAACGGACACAACCTCGTCTCCGTACTTAGAAAGATCGCCTGAAGTGTAGACCCATTCACGACAGTCTCCTCGCCCTTTCCTACTCGGTTCTCTCCCCCTCGGCTTCATCTCTTTCAGTGACTTCTAGATTGAGATGATCTCGAGTGACATCATCTTCCATGGAGTCCATTCTCTAAAATAGCTATTATAGTTTAGTTCTGGGTGCATGGCCTGTTGCATCCATATCCATGACCTGACATCATTCGATTTCTATGGAGGTAAAGACTCACAACGCGGCAATAGCACGTATATCCTTCTTACGCACTCGGTAATCCTGCCCCCAATGGACATGGTTGGCGCACATACGCGGAACCAAGATACGTATTATCTTCTGCCTGTACCCCCTCGATCTTCTTTAGTTCGTATGCTTCCAAGGTCCCGGAATGATGATCAGATTAGAGGTTTGGGCAGGAGTTCTTTCAAGTGGCGGCTGCTAGCAGCCCATTCCGTTGACCTCATCATGCTGGTATGGTGCTTCATGCAGTGTTACACCGAGCTCGAGGACGCCAGGCCCCAGCTAACGGAGGGTGAACCTTGCGTAAGAAGGAGAGGCCGCGAGAGCCGTCTCATATGCGCCATTCTCGCCGGACAGTTTCTTGTCACCTCGACGTATGCATCTGCTGGGATTTCTTGATGCTTGGCTTCCTATTCTTCTGGTGACGTGCTGGAGAATGTCCATGCTTTCGAACTTGACACACTTCTGAAACTGGCTGATGTTAAAGGTGTTGATGGAAAAATCCCGCCCCTTGGCGAGGTGGACAAAACTCCATGAAACCAGCCTAACTCGTGGAAATATCAGGGTAAAGAACCTTCTTCTCACTCATGATCTCCCAAGCTTTCTGTATCCATGAGCACAATCAGTTTGCCTTGATGGCACTCTCCATGACTCGGATAAGGCTCACAATCATCTGCGAATGCATCAAAAGGGCCGATATCACTGTCACAGCAGAGCTTCACGTAACACTCGTCCGGCCGCGGAAACGCGAAGGCGTCTAGGCCATTGAACCCGAGCACGAGGGCCTGCACTTCTCTCTGTTCTGGACCCAGGCTCTTGAGAGACTTGTTTGCAACAAGCTCATCCATATTTCCAATATTGACCTGCGCCGTCTTTACCTTAAACTCCAGCGGGTCTTTTGGAAAGGACCGTGTCCTCCATTCCTCCTGAAGGATGCACTCTAGGAGGAGTGCAGAGTCTGGACTCTGCTGCTGATCCACACAGGTACGTGGATCGGCCTTGCTCTTCGAGGTCCAGTTCCAATATGGACTGTAAGTCCCTGCTGTTGTAGGTAGGGTTGCTATTTCTCGGATTGCTTCACAGCTCCCCTGAAGGTGGGCAAATGGGCATCAGAGCACTCAACAAATTTGAGCTGCCAAGTCTCTTCATATCTTTTTCGGTGACTTTCTAGAGCGAACTCCCATTCTTCCCACGGGTTTTTTTTTTTGAGATGTGAAGGGAAGACCTGTATGACTTTCATCTTCTTCATGGCGACGTTGCTATCAAGAACAGGTGGTTTCTCAAGCTGGTAATTTGAGAACAACAGTAAACTCCCGCTCCCTTTCTATTTTCGGTTGCTCATCCTTCTCGAAGCTATCTGCTTTTGCTCAGAGTACAAGTCTTCTATGCCCCAGAAAAAATTGGACATCCTTACTCATAACAGTCTATACGTCGCTCAAAATTCCCTCAACCAGAGTTTAAATGAACGTCCTCCGCGTACCGATGGCTAGCAATACCCTAACTCCAAATGGGAAGATGTTGCTCAACTGATTCACCGAGGGCTCCCTCTTTTCCGAACGACCATATCTTCTGCGTCTCTATTAGGGTCCATCACCAATCCTCTTGAGGTCCCAGACCATCACCTTTCTGCCCTCCAAGGAAGAAACTAACACGGTGTGACGTCCCGAATTTTCGACCCTTTTTCGGAAATTCCAATAAAGAATGGATGTATTTCATTAATTTCATTTTGGCTAAATCTCAGTCGAGATTGATCACCTCGGGATGGTCGACCGGAAGGGAAAGGCTAATTTAGGATTTAAAGTACGTGGACCCAACGGGTCGATACGCGTAACTCCTAACAGCCGCCCGTTGGCCCGAGTTTTACTGAAATTACAATTTAATGAAAGAGACCACGAAATGGATTCCGAATTTGGATAATCGAGTTTTCGGAGATATCGCAGCGACGAAGCGGATTCGGAAATGTAGCGTTTGAAGTTTTGAAATGTCAGTCGAAGCGCGGCGAAAGGAGGTGATTTTAAGGAAATTATAATTTTGCCCCTGGCTTGCTTCCTGCTCTTAGAAAATTATTCGTGTGAAATTTTAGCGATCCAAGTATCGATCTGCGCGCGTTGAGCGATTTCGATCGCGTGGACGGTAATTTCATATTTTTGAAAAAAATAAAATAAAATAAATAATAATAATAAATAATAATAATGATAATAATAATAAAGAAACCCCAATTCCCTTGCCCTAATTTCATGCGTGCCCTCTTTCCCTTCTCTCTCTCCCTCTCTCTCCCGTTCTCTTCCCCTGTACGCGCGCCCGAGAGCCCGTTGCTCTTCATCGCCACCACCTGCCGCCCGACCAGACCACCACCGGCCACCACCGTCTCGGACCGTCACCACCTCCCCGGAACCGCCGCAGACCACCAATTCCAGCCACGCCCTCTCTGATTCTCTTTTGCCCTATTTTGGCCCGATTTT
The DNA here is from genome assembly GCA_016432845.1 of Psidium guajava. Classification (NCBI taxonomy): domain Eukaryota; kingdom Viridiplantae; phylum Streptophyta; class Magnoliopsida; order Myrtales; family Myrtaceae; genus Psidium; species Psidium guajava. The sequence continues at coordinate 18,587,876 of CM028225.1, forward strand.
GGAAATCAAGTGGCTGTTGTGGCTGAGCCGCCCACTTCCGACCACCACGGGCGACCACTTGCGAGCCTCAGCAACTCTTGAACACCCCTCGTACCCTGGTGTCCCGGTCGTGCCCAGAAAATCGCCGGGTCAGCTCGTTGCTCTCCCCCGTTCTTTACCGGTTTTGCCCTAAAACCGGTACTGCAGCTGCTGTCCACCGGCTTTCCAGCCGCCGCCGGCTACCGTGAAGCACCATCAACCCTCTCACGTCGTCCCAGCTAGTAGGTAGGTCGTCGAGGCACCTCGGTTTGGGCCGATTACCCTCTGTTTTTCCCTTTTCTCCCCTCTGTGTGTTTACTTTAGCTTCTGTTGCAGCAGACTAGTGTCGCTGCTGTGTTCGGTCATTGTGGAGCGTTGCGCCATCGTCCAAGTTTGAAAAACAGGTGAGCGACTCCTAACTTCATTATAGAAAAGTGGCTAGTGTTGAGCTGGATTTTGGGGGCCGAATAGGAGCTCAAATTGTGAATTAATTAGGTTGCTTTAAATTTGGAATATTTGTCGGTTAATTGGTTGAGTTTGATCGAGTGATATTGCTAGCCCCAGATGAGTTAAATGTTGGGTTTTGGGTACCTCAGGTTGTCTCTTAGGGTCGAAACCCTGTCCGATGAATTAGTCTGTCCATCGTGAGAATTTAAAAGTCGATTGGTGCCTCATATGAGTCGGGACTTGCCATAGTTTTTAAGGTATCTTAGTTGGGATAAAAATTTGGTGCCCGTTTGATTAATTGTTAGAAATGAGTAACTACCTATCTGATGGTCCTAGCTAATGTGCATTGAAGAATAAGTGTCGCTTTACGCACTAGCGGGCAAGTTTACTTGCATGAGTGATAATATGGGCCAGAGACTTAATACTGTGTTTGTGTCCATGCTCGGTAGTGGTTTTGAGCTGCATTGTGAATTCTTGACTTTTGTCTTGTTGAGTTGCCTGCGAAATAACTGGCTCGAATTCAATGGATGAGAAGGATGGTATGTGAGTCAATGTGTGCTCATCTAAACGCTAAAATGTGACTCATCTTATAATGTTTGAAAGACTGCAAGTCAGTGAGAATCTTTGGTGGGAGCTCTATCGCGAGGCGGTTCAGAGGTTGGAGTGACAAGGGTGATTCCGACGTGCGCGATTTCGCCGTCGAAGGCGCCTGTACGTGCTAGGCACAAGGTTGCTGGAGTGATAAGCGTGCCGACCTGCGCGATTTCGCGGTCGAGGCACGAGCCAAGGCGTCTGATACTCAAGGGCCAGGGCTCTATCTTGAGTCAAGTGACATCCCAAGTGAGGGGACCAGTCACAGTTCCGTGGGATTTGGAACGGTTTGCCTGCGTATTGTTAAATTTGATTAAGTTGACATTAATCATTTGGGTTTTTCTTTATGTTGAAGAATATTGAGAAATGAGAGGGCGAACGTGGTATTATTCAAGAAAATGTTGTATATTTGCATTCGGGCTGCTTGACTTGCTTGTGAACTATCTCTTGTGAGTCTATTTATGCACTGGCACTTTTCAGTATTATAGTTAGCTGTTGCTCACTGAGTTTTATACTCACTTTGTGGCTGATCGCCTTTCAGATCATTGACCGTAGGATGAGGATCGCATTTTTGAGATATGGTATTGCTCGGGACCCAGGGGAGCTGCCATTCAGTGAAGACAGTGTGGGGGAGACCGAGTAGGGTCTAGGGTCGTCGGTTTCTTTTTGATTGGGAGTGCCCATTAATTCTTTTTGAGGGCCAGCACCTGTGTATTTGTATATATATACGTTGCAAAATTTGCGAATTTCAAAGGTTAATGATATGTGTATAAGCGTATATGTATATATAGTCTCCGTTTTTGTTGTATTCAGGTATACAGGCGTCATTGGGTCTCGCTATCCTGCATGCACGCTTGCTTGTTTGTCAGGGGGAGTTTTTTCGCGTCCGTTGCGGATTTTATTTTTCCGTCTTTTGGCCGCGATTTGTCGTGGGGAATCGCGTTATGTTATTTTGGCCATCAGACGGGGCTTTGGGCAGGTACGGGATGTGACAGTCCTGTTTGTGTGGTATCAGAGCAAGGTCTGCTCGATCTAAGACCAGTCGAGGATTGGAGTAATAAGGTGATGATTGTGGGAAAGTAGTTAGCTAGTGAGACCCTAAGTTTGGAATAGAATGGGTAAATGCATGCATTGACTGGCGCATGTGATTGTTGGCTGTGACTTTGTTTGTTATTTGTTGCTCGTTTGTTGTTAGACTCTGGGTATGGTCTAGACTTCTGATGTTCCTGCTGGATTATAGCATGATTTTGTGAGCTTAGTTTGGAAGCATGAGCCAGCGGGGTAAGTCTAGAAGACTTGGAGAAGTGTCCGGCGTAGGTGCGCAAGGAGCATCTAGTTCTGGTGCTCGTGGTCGACCTACAGGGGCCCGTTCTAGACCTGTAACGGACCCGCGAATGGAAGGGGTAATGAAAGCTTTAGAGGAAATCGAAAACTTGATGGGTCGACAGGCTGCGGCTGCTCCAGCTGCTGCTGCTGCTGCTGCCCCAGTTGTCGAAGTTAGACAAGCTCCTCATCTGGTGGAGCAATTTCTGAGATTACAGCCACCCAAGTTTGATGGGGGCGGTGGACCTGAAATAGCTTCATCATGGATTGAGCAGTTAGAGAAGGCTTTTGAAGTGCTTGGGTGCACCGAGGAGGAGAAAGTGACTCTAGCAGTATACCAGTTGCAGAGGACTGCTGATGACTGGTGGAAGGCGACACGAGGTTGAGTCTTTCCTACAGGATTAGCGCCGACATGGGCCTTATTCTGCGAAGCATTCAACGGGAAATATTTTTCTGAGGCTGCTCAGGAGAGAAAGATGGAAGAGTTTTTGCGATTGCGCCAAGGATCGATGACCGTAGACTAGTATGAGGGCGAGTTCGCAAGGCTGTCAAGATTTGCCAGGAGAATTATTGAGAACCCCTGGGACAAAGCGAGGTGATTTCGTGAGGGATTGAAGCCAGAATTGAGAAGCCAACTGATTACCTCTGGACTACGGGACTACAATGAAATGTATGATCGAGCACAAGAGTTGGAACGTGATATGATTGAGCGAGCTGCCGCATCTGGACCCAGGTTTATCCAAGGGCGAGATAATCGAAATTTTGGCAAGCGACCGATGGTGGACACCAGAAGGTTTGTTCCTCCCGTTCGACGAGATATAAAGAAGCCAGTACGCTTGGGAGGAGCAAGGTGTCGAGTATGTGGTCAGAATCATGGGAACTTCCCTTGCCCAAGGAGACCGGGAGTTTGCTGGGAATGTGGGCAGATAGGGCATATAGCAAGGAATTGCCCAAGAAGGAACTCCCGACCACCAATTCAACAGCAAGGGTTGCAGGCTGGACAACGGATAGGACCTGCGCCGACTAACACGAATAGACCACCAGCGCAGGGACGAGTCTATGCGATGGCGCGAGAGGAGGCTGAGAAAGCGCCTGGCGTGATCACAGGTACCATTTCGTTATGTGGTCATACTGCATATGCTTTGTTTGATCCGGGAGCAACCCATTCGTTCGTATCCGAGCAATTTGCTACTTTGGCTGAGATGGAAATAAAACCACTAAGAGTAGTGCTGCATGTGGCTACGCCACTAAAGGATGAAATTCCTGTTTTGCTAGGATGTATGAGTTGCGAGATAGCATTTGGCGTGGGGAAAGGAACAATAGACTTGGCAGTATTGCCTATGTTCGATTTTGATGTTATAATCGGGATGGACTGGTTAGTTAGACAAGGGGCAATAATTGATTGTAGTTGCAGGGTGATTCAGTTTAACCCTGCTGGTCACCCTAGATTTGAGTTCACAGGTAGTCAAGGGGGAACCTTAATTCCCTTAATTTCGTCACTTAAGGCTACCAAGCTGTTAGATGAGGGTTGCCAAGGCTATCTGGTGAGCGTAAGTGAGTTACTCACAGAGGAGAGGAAGTTGGAAGATGTGGCAGTGGTGTGCGAATTTCCTGATGTGTTCCCACAAGAACTGCCTGGTTTACCGCCAGAAAGAGAGGTTGAGTTTGTAATTGAATTAGCCCCTGGGACGGAATCGATTTCGAAGGCACCGTATCGAATGGCGCTACCAGAATTAAAGGAACTTAAGGTGCAGATGCAAGAAATGCTAGACAAGGGCTTTATTAGACCCAGTGCGTCGCCATGGGGTGCGCCTGTGTTGTTCGTTAAGAAGAAAGATGGGTCCTTGCGCCTGTGCATTGACTACCGACAATTGAACCAGGTAACAATTAAGAACAAGTATCCGTTACCAAGGATTGCCGATTTATTTGATCAGTTGCAGGGAGCATCGGTATTTTCGAAGATTGACTTGAGGACTGGGTATCATCAGTTAAGAATCAAGCCAAAAGACATTCCGAAAACGGCTTTTCGGACGAGGTACGGGCATTATGAATTTACAGTTATGCCCTTTGGATTAACGAATGCTCCTGCTGCATTTATGGATATGATGAATAGGGTGTTCAAGGAATTCCTGGATCAATTTGTGATTGTATTTATTGATGACATATTGGTGTATTCAAGGAATAATGAGGATCATGAAATGCACTTAAGAACTGTTTTGCAGACATTGAGAGAACATTCCTTATACGCTAAATTCAGTAAGTGTGAGTTCTGGCTGAATAGGGTGGCATTCCTTGGACATATTGTTTCTGGATAAGGGATATCGGTAGACCCTTCGAAGATTGAGGCAGTAGAAAAGTGGCCCAGACCGACAAATGTGACTGAAATAAGAAGTTTCTTAGGATTGGCTGGATATTACAGGCGTTTCGTGGAAAGGTTCTCGGCAATAGCGGCACCTTTGACGCGTTTATTGAAGAAAGGATCTAAGTTTGAATGGTCAGACGCATGCGAAGAAAGTTTTCAGAAACTTAAATATAAGTTGACGACGGCGCCGGTGTTGACAATTCCGTCAGGTTCAGGAGGATTTGAAATTTATAGTGATGCGTCATTGAGAGGATTGGGGTGCGTTTTGATGCAGCATGGACGAGTGATAGCATACGCGTCCCGGCAATTGAGGCCTCATGAGATGAATTATCCTACCCACGACTTAGAACTGGCAGCAGTGGTATTCACCTTGAAAATATGGAGACATTATCTGGTTGGGGAACAATTCCAGATTTTTACGGACCATCAGAGCCTTAAGTACTTATTTCGCAAAAAGAATTGAACATGAGGCAGCGCCGTTGGATGGAGCTATTGAAGGATTACGACTGCAAGATTTTGTATCATCCAGGAAAGGCGAATAGAGTGGCTGATGCCTTAAGCAGAAAGTCTAGTTTAGCGTTGATGAGAATCAAGGAATGGACCTTATTGGAGGAGGCTCGAGATTCAGAGTTTAAGTTGGAAGTGAATCGCCTTTCAAGTCTAATAGCCACACTGAGGATCGAACCATCTATTCAGGAGAAGATCAAGGAATTACAAATTACAGATCCTGAGTTGCAGAAAATTATCGAGGCGGGTGTGAAGAAACGTAGACCAGAATTTCAAGTATCTGAAGACGGGATCTTGAGATTTCAAGGGCGATTGTGCGTACCAGATAATGAAGGATTAAAAGAAGAAATATTATCAGAGGCTCATCGCAGTAGCTACAGTATCCATCCTGGCAGCACGAAGATGTATCAAAACTTGCGTCAGCATTATTGGTGGAATGGAATGAAGACACACGTGGCAAAGTACGTGGCCAAATGTCTGACCTGTCAGCAAGTAAAAGCACAGCATTGCAAGCCTGGAGGACTGCTGCAACCGCTGGAAATTCCTGAATGGAAATGGGAACATGTCACAATGGACTTCGTGACGGGGCTACCAAGGAGTCAAAGAAGTAACGATTCAATTTGGGTAATAGTCGATCGTTTAACTAAATCAGCTCACTTTATAGCCGTGAGGAAAGACCTCCCATTGGAAAGACTGGCTGAATTATATGTGAGACAGATAGTTCGTCTTCATGGAGTTCCGGTATCCGTGACGTCGGATCGTGACCCTAGGTTTACGGCGTCATTTTGGAAAAGTTTACAAACTGCCTTGGGAACGGAATTAAGATTTAGTACCGCTTATCCCCCACAGACGGATGGGCAGTCAGAAAGAACCATTCAGATTTTAGAGGATATGCTTAGAGCCTGTGTGATTGATTTCAAGAGCGGATGGGAAGAAAAACTACACTTGGTAGAGTTCTCATATAACAATAGTTACCAGCAGAGTATTCGAATGGCTCCATTTGAAGCATTATATGGTCGGGCATGTCGAACTCCCTTGTGCTGGAATGAAGTGGGTGAGCGAAGCTTAACGGGTCCTGAGATGGTTCAGCTATCGACTGAGGCAGTAAAAGTAATTAGAGAAAGATTGAAAACAGCTCAGAGTCACCAGAAAAGTTATGCGGATAAGAGGCGCAAGCCGTTAGAATTCCAGGTAGGAGACCACGTATTTCTGAAAGTGTCTCCGATGCGAGGACTGTCCAGGTTTGGAAAGAAAGGGAAATTGAGTCCAAGGTTTGTTGGACCCTTTGAAATCCTGGAAAGAATTGGAAATCTCGCTTATCGTATTGCATTGCCGCCTAACTTATCGCAAATGCATAACGTATTCCACGTGTCGATGTTGAGGAAGTATGAGCCGGACCTTGGTCATATACTCGTTCATGAAGTCATTGAAGTGGATGACAAAGTTTCGTACATCGAGCGACCGGTCAGGATCGAGGACCGAAGGGAACAAGTTTTGAGAACTAAGACCGTGCCATTAGTCAAAGTAGTCTGGGAGCATCACGGCACGGAAGGGGCTACGTGGGAAAATGAAGATGAGATGAAGCTCAAGTTCCCTTATCTGTTTATGTAATCAGAATAGTCGTCAGTTGTAAATTTCGGGGACGAAATTTCTTAAGAGGGGAAGAATTGTGACGTCCCGAATTTTCGACCCTTTTTCGGAAATTCCAATAAAGAATGGATGTATTTCATTAATTTCGTTTTGGCTAAATCTCAGTCGAGATTGATCACCTCGGGATGGTCGACCGGAAGGGAAAGGCTAATTTAGGATTTAAAGTACGTGGACCCAACGGGTCGATACGCGTAACTCCTAACAGCCGCCCGTTGGCCCGAGTTTTACTGAAATTGCAATTTAATGAAAGAGACCACGAAATGGATTCCGAATATGGATAATCAAGTTTTCGGAGATATCGCAGCGACGAAGCGGATTCGGAAATGTAGCGTTTGAAATTTTGAAATGTCAGTCGAAGCGCGGCGAAAGGAGGTGATTTTAAGGAAATTATAATTTTTCCCCTGGCTTGCTTCCTGCTCTTAGAAAATTATTCGTGTGAAATTTTAGCGATCCAAGTATCGATCGGCGCTCGTTGAGCGATTTCGATCGCGTGGACGGTAATTTCATATTTTTGAAAAAAATAAAATAAAATAAATAATAATAATAAATAATAATAATGATAATAATAATAATAAAGAAACCCCAATTCCCTTGCCCTAATTTCGTGCGTGCCCTCTTTCCCTTCTCTCTCTCCCTCTCTCTCCCGTTCTCTTCCCCTGTATGCGCGCCCGAGAGCCCGTTGCTCTTCATCGCCACCACCTGCCGCCCGACCAGACCACCACCGGCCACCACCGTCTCGGACCGTCACCACCTCCCCGGAACCGCCGCAGACCACCAATTCCAGCCACGCCCTCTCTGATTCTCTTTTGCCCTATTTTGGCCCGGTTTTGGAAATCAAGTGGCTGTTGTGGCTGAGCCGCCCACTTCCGACCACCACGGGCGACCACTTACGAGCCTCAGCAACTCTTGAACACCCCCCGTGCCCTGGTGTCTCGGTCGTGCCCAGAAAATCGCCGGGTCAGCTCGTTGCTCTCCCCCGTTCTTTACCGGTTTTGCCCTAAAACCAGTACTGCAGCTGCTGTCCACCGGCTTTCCAGCCACCGCCGGCTACCGTGAAGCACCATTAACCCTCTCACGTCGTCCCAGCTAGTAGGTAGGTCGTCGAGGCACCTCGGTTTGGGCCGATTACCCTCTGTTTTTCCCTTTTCTCCCCTCTGTGTGTTTACTTTAGCTTCTGTTGCAGCAGACTAGTGTCGCTGCTGCGTTCGGTCATTGTGGAGCGTTGCGCCATCGTCCAAGTTTGAAAAACAGGTGAGCGACTCCTAACTTCATTATAGAAAAGTGGCTAGTGTTGAGCTGGATTTTGGGGGCCGAATAGGAGTTCAAATTGTGAATTAATTAGGTTGCTTTAAATCTGGAATATTTGTCGGTTAATTGGTTGAGTTTGATCGAGTGATATTGCTAGCCCCAGATGAGTTAAATGTTGGGTTTTGGGTACCTCAGGTTGTCTCTCAGGGTCGAAACCCTGTCCGATGAATTAGTCTGTCCGTCGTGAGAATTTAAAAGTCGATTGGTGCCTCATATGAGTCGGGACTTGCCATAGTTTTTAAGGTGTCTTAGTTGGGATAAAAATTTGGTGCCCGTTTGATTAATTGTTAGAAATGAGTAACTACCTGTCTGATGGTCCTAGCTAATGTGCATTGAAGAATAAGTGTCGCTTTACGCACTAGCGGGCAAGTTTACTTGCATGAGTGATAATATGGGCTAGAGACTTAACACTGTGTTTGTGTCCATGCTCGGTAGTGGTTTTGAGCTGCATTGTGAATTCTTGACTTTTGTCTTGTTGAGTTGCCTGCGAAATAACTGGCTCAAATTCAATGGATGAGAAGGATGGTATGTGAGTCAATGTGTGCTCATCTAAACGCTAAAATGTGACTCATCTTATAATGTTTGAAAGACTGCAAGTCAGTGAGAATCTTTGGTGGGAGCTCTGCCGCGAGGCGGTTCAGAGGTTGGAGTGACAAGGGTGATTCCGACGTGCGCGATTTCGCCGTCGAAGGCGCCTGTACGTGCTAGGCACGAGGTTGCTGGAGTGATAAGCGTGCCGACCTGCGCGATTTCGCGGTCGAGGCACGGGCCAAGGCGTCTGATACTCAAGGGCCGGGGCTCTATCTTGAGTCAAGTGACATCCCAAGTGAGGGGACCAGTCACAGTTCCGTGGGATTTGGAACGGTTTGCCTGCGTATTGTTAAATTTGATTAAGTTGACATTAATCATTTGGGTTTTTCTTTATGTTGAAGAATATTGAGAAATGAGAGGGCGAACGTGGTATTATTCAAGAAAATGTTGTATATTTGCATTCGGGCTGCTTGACTTGCTTGTGAACTATCTCTTGTGAGTCTATTTATGCACTGGCACTTTTCAGTATTATAGTTAGCTGTTGCTCACTGAGTTTTATACTCACTTTGTGGCTGATCGCCTTTCAGATCATTGACCGTAGGATGAGGATCGCATTTTTGAGATATGGTATTGCTCGGGACCCAGGGGAGCTGCCATTCAGTGAAGACAGTGTGGGGGAGACCGAGTAGGGTCTAGGGTCGTCGGTTTCTTTTGATTGGGAGTGCCCATTAATTCTTTTTGAGGGCCAGCACCTGTGTATTTGTATATATATACGTTGCAAAGTTTGCGAATTTCAAAGGTTAATGATATGTGTATAAGCGTATATGTATATATAGTCACCGTTTTTGTTGTATTCAGGTATACAGGCGTCATTGGGTCTCGCTATCCTGCGTGCACGCTTGCTTGTTTGTCAGGGGGAGTTTTTTCGCGTCCGTTGCGAATTTTATTTTTCCGTCTTTTGGCCGCGATTTGTGCTGGGGAATCGCGTTATGTTATTTTGGCCATCAGACGGGGCTTTGGGCAGGTACGGGATGTGACACACGGCCTCCTGATTAGGGTCCCATTCTACTTGAAAGACCCTCCTTCATGGCTCCCTTTCTCATGTGCTTTAACACGTTGTTGTGGATTGGTCGAGGGAGCTCTAGAGATTGTATTGGACGCGGGGCATGAAGCCGTGCGTGGAGGAGACGTCGTAGTGGACGTGCATGTAGGAGTCGTGGACGTGCATGGAGGAGTCGCGGACGTGCATGGAGGAGTAACGGACGTAGGTAGTGTTGTTCATGAGGACGAGGGTTTGTAGGGCTCCACCTTGAATGTCCCATCTTCCATGCACACCCCTGCGCAACACGTCTTGGAATAGTGACCCCTCTTCCAGTGATTCTTCGTGCAAATCACCAATTTTAGGGCCCGGAACTTCTTATGCCCTTTGTTCCGATTACCACCCTCCATGGGACAAAACAACCAGGTCTTTTTTTAGGGACTTTGACGCATTTCTCAGGGTTTTGCCAACATCTCCAGCATCTTGAATTGATTGACGTGTGCCCGCTTGTGCCTCCTGAGGTTCGCGTCTCGCTTGAACTCTTTCCCGCAAAATTCGTAGAAGTGGTTGTGCCCCCCCCCCAATCATCATGATGAGGATTTTCTTTTCTTTCCAGGACCCTCCACCGAAAACACACACCCCACTTTCTTCTCCATCATTTCTATTTGTCTCCTTTCCTTTAATAATGATTCTTCCTTTTCGATCGTGGCTTCACCGAAAGAGGAGTAATGAAAACCTCATTTGCTGTCTTCCCATTTTTCCTTTTGCTGAGCTCTTTTTACTCACTGCCATCATTCTTGGCTTCGATTGTCTACCCCCTTGTTTTTGTCGTCCTCTTCTTGTTGAACACTTCCTTGGTGCTCTCTTTCTTTATGCTTTCCTCCCTTTTTGCTGGTGTGTTAGCCGTGTGGTGCAATGATTTTTTCACTTCATTCTACTTTCCCTTCTTTTTCAACGTAACTAATTGTCTCCTTTGAATTCCTCTATTCTAATTCTCCAGGAGCTGTCGGCACCTAAAGTTCGCGTCCTCAGGTTTGAGAGATGACGCGGCATGTCTCCTGCTTTTTAGCCAGGAACTATGCTCTGTTTCAACCTTTCTCTTTTGCCTTGAATATTCAATCTGTTGAGCCTCAACCCTCGATAAGCGAATTGATTTGACAATAAATGATCCTTCGACCTCCGGTCAAATGCCATGTCTCGAGGCACAGCATCACAGTCGATGCAACCGAGAGCTTGATGAAGTCCCATAGTTCCGAGAAGTCTTGCAAGTTGAATGCCGTCCACGTCTGCTTGCGCTAGCGGCTCGTTACAATGCAAATGAACTGGGGCCGCTACTATTATCCACCATGACAAGCTTAGCATTGGCGATGCATCTATCACATATCATCCCCAGTCACCATTGAGTAATCTCAAGAAACGTATGGAGTGAGCGGCAAAGGCCATTCCAAGTTGGTTGCTTCCTTTCTTCTTTGACTTCTAAAGGCATTTCCTCTAAAACTCTTATGCATCTCGGCACGCAGGTCATGGGACAGTTCTCGTGATAAAAAGAAAGGGTAAATGCTCTGCGTTGGCTAGCTTTCTCCTCATCAAGAAAATGGGAAGAGGGCGGAGAAGATCACTTCGAAAATAGGGCAACTAACACTGCCAGCACCACCAACACGCCCACAACAATTCTAGCTAAATCTAGTCCACCTCCACCAGACTGGCCTTCACCTTCTTTTTTTTTTATTCATTCATTCCACTTTAATCATTCCTCCACTCACCGAAAGTGCCCATTAAACTTTGAAATTTTTGAATGGATCGTCCACGAGAATGTTAAAATAAAAATACTGACCATTTACTCACATTTTTATGGCCTCAAACGCCATTTTATTTTCGAATATTCTCCTAATTTCTGAAATATATTAAAAAATGCAAAAAATATGAAAAATTATTTTTTGTTCAAAATGGTAGCCTAAGCTTGGCGAAGGCTTCCAAAGTTGATTTTGCAATTTTCTCATTTTTTATGAATTTTCTATTAATTTTTGAAAATAAAAATGCCAAAAAATACTGAAAATATGGAAAATCATGTTTTGGTCAAAATTGGTTCCCTAGGCTTGGCCAAGGTCCCCAAAGTTGATTTTTTAATTTTATGAATTTTTATAGATTTTTTATTAATTTTAAAAGAGAACATATGATTAAAAATCAAGTGTTGACAGCTGCCCCTCTTTGAAAGGAAGCTCGATAGAGGTTCATTTCAAAGACGAGATGACACTTGAATCCTAATCGACTCGACATAATGAAATAAAAAGAGTCGTGACACTTGATCTCCAATACTTCTCTGTATAAGTTCTGATTCAGACCCGGTTTGAGGAGGCTTTCATGCGGTGACGGAGAGAAAAAGATGAGAGTTTACCTGGCACTTACCTGTTCGTTGTATGGTGGCTGCCTAACTCGCATGCTCTATTGAAAATGGAGTGAGAACCTAAGGATTCGTTATAAGAAAACCTTAGGGTGGTTGAACTTGGACCCGTATGGTAGGTCAACCCATGGTAGATTCCTAACGAAAGGATTCTATTGATTAAACCTTAATTGAAATTTGACCTGTATAGTAGGTCACCCCATGGTAGATTCCTAATGAAAGGATTCTACTGATTAAACTTTGATTGAAATTTAACCTGTATGGTAGGTCACTCCATGGAAATACCTGTAAGAAGGACTTTGTGCCTGTAGGAAGGACTTGGTGCCTGTAAGAAGGACTTTGGGTTGCCTGTAAGAAGGACTTTGGGTGCCTGTAGAAAGGACTTGGTGCCTGTAAGAAGGACTTTTGAAAACGGACCATTCCGTATTGGAGTTTCCAATGGAAGGGCTCCAGAGACAGCATACCCTACAAAAAAGGGCTCGTTTATATGGTGCCTACAACTCAGGACTTGGGAATGGATCATTTTGTATTAGAAGTCACCAATGATTACCTAAATGTCACCTTTCTCGGGTAGACAGAAGAGGTATTGACTGAGAAAATAATTTTTGGGTGCCATTCTAGGATCTAGGGAGACCAAAGATCCTGCAGAAGCTCAAACCCGATTTATCTTACCTCGAAGGGTGCCATTCTGGGATCTGGGGAGACCAAGAATCCTGCAGAAGCTCAAACCTGTTTTAACTTACCTCAAAGGGTACCATTCTGGGATCTGGGGAGACCAGGAATCCTACAGAAGCTCAAACCTGTTTTAACTTACCTCATAGGGTACCATTCTAGGATCTGGGGGGACCAGGAATCCTGTAGAAGCTCAAACCCGTTTTAACTTACCTCAAAGGGTGCCATTATGGGATCTGGGGAGACCAGGAATCCTGCAGAAGCTCAAACCCGTTTTAACTTACCTCAAAGGGTGCCATTCTAGGATCTGGGGAGACCCGGAATCCTGCAGAAGCTCAAACCCAATTTAACTCACCTTGGAGGGTGCCATTCTGGGATCTGGGGAGACTAGGAATCCTGCATAAACTCAAACCCGATTTATATTCTTTCGTCGCTCAAGCATAAGGCAAAGAGGCAGAAATCAAAATATCTCGACATTTTTGTTTTCGAGATGAATCATGCTTCATTAGAGAAGTCGGATACCTGTACGCGCGGCATTGGATTCGAGCACCTTGACAATCGTCAGAGTTCATTCTCTTAAAAGGTTCAGGTAGAAAATATACTTACCTGAGGATTTGGAAGACTGCCTAATGATTTCTTGACAACTAGGCTTTCTCTCTCAACAATTGTCGTGTGAATTTCGAGACCTTGAAAGGTAACTCGAACATGAGGAATTTATTACTTGTCAGGCAGTGTTAGAGGAAACATGTGCAAGCGTTCTCATCAATGAGTTCATTGGTTCATGCAAAACTACTCAGCAAAGTTTGCAGTGATTAGAAGCAATCTGTGTAACAACTCATGATGCAGTCAATCAAGATGTGGATCATGCATGACTATTCTGTCAAGTTTGCACTACCAATTCTGTTCAAGGAGGTTATCATAATATGAATGCTTCGAATGTAATCTGAATGGGGGACTTCAGTCCGAAAGGGCTTTTTCTCACTCTCGAGAAAGGCTGTTTATCCTGATTGCAGGATTTAAAAGAAATTACTCAATCTTACCATCATCGCATTCGACAAGGGTCTGAGCAATCTCGCAATTGGTACGATCAAGCCGATCTGGAGGTCTTGATTAGGATCGTAATGTAGGCTGGGTCAAAGGCTTACCAAAGGGGACTCTTTTGAGTCAAGGCTATTGACAAAAAGTGGTCATCATTTGTTCTGGGTTTACAAGTCAAGAACCCTGCAAAAATGAGAAAGAAATAGTCTTGCTCTTACCTTTTCGAGCGATGCTTAAAATCATTCAACTCTACATTAACTCAAGCGTTTTAATCAGAAAAGACTTTCACGGGTTGTAACGTAGGTTGGGATTAGGGACGAAAAAAGGCTTATTTTAGCTTAGAAGATATATGAGGTGAGTTTGACATTGGTGATCATTGCATATCTACCACCAGTCTTGACCTTTCTAGAACAGTCCTTAAAGAATACCATCGTTATTTGAGGATGGTATCTACTTCTGCTGGTACCATTGTCGCTTCCGAACGGTGTAGACTTCAACCGTATATTTTGCAATCTGACTCCTTTAACGAATTTTCTCTTGCAATCAGGTCCCATTGGGGATTTACCGAAGGAGATGGTATGTTTTCACTGAGTTTTCAAAGGCATTCAAAAATAAATATTGATTCGAATGGGCATTGGCCTTGCTTTTGACTGGCACTTCTCTTTTTCATGCATAGGGACTGGCTTTTCTTCTTTTGGTCCCGCCTTTTGCCTTTTGTCTTTTCCGTTCTGTTTAGAAAGGAGAATTTTCAAAAATTGTGCCATATACACACATGTATATTAAAAATTTAGCACACTTGAGGAGTCGACTTGGGAACTCTTTGTAGACCCATTTCCTCCGAGTTCTTCTGCTTTGAGGTAGCGCCATTGTCATCTTAGAATGAGCAATGATCACCAACGGGGTTTTAAGAAATGAATACGTATGCTCAATTGGGTGGTGCAAAGGATATGAGTGTATTGGATAGAGAAACGAATGCTTTTCGTCGTCCCAAGGCACTTGAATCACCGTACGAGGCTGAAAGCAAAGCAGCACTCGAAAATCGATGTTAGTCCGAGCAAGAAAATTTCTAGCCATTTACTTCGTGGTATTGCTGGAACTACCTCCATCTGGCCCTGATGTGGGGTGATTATTAACAGGGGTTATGAAATAAATTCGCCGCCCAAATGGGTTGTCAATGGTTACCTGTAGTGTTTAGGATAGA
Source organism: Psidium guajava (assembly GCA_016432845.1). Lineage (NCBI taxonomy): Eukaryota > Viridiplantae > Streptophyta > Magnoliopsida > Myrtales > Myrtaceae > Psidium > Psidium guajava. Next base: position 18,602,964 of record CM028225.1, read on the forward strand.
GAAATGAATGCCTCTTTTCTTTCGGTATCATACCTTTCGCGAGAAAACCCATTGCCTTGGGGAATACGGAATCTATTTGGCACACAACTCACTATGGATGTAGGACGTGTATGGAAAGGGATTGCCTTTTATCATCCTGTCATGCCCCATTCTACACATTCGATGCATCATATGTAGTTTATGCTCCAAGTTAGAATTGGCAAATTAAACATGCAGAAAGAGTCATGCATGAATCACGGAATATGTAAACACGACACGGATGTGGCAATTTTCAAGCGTTATGCATGTTTATGGAATGCGTAAGCACATCAAGAATGAAAAAATTTGGATTGCCCCTGGGCATATGAGCAGATCGAGTAATACAGTTCTGAATTGCCGCTTGGAGGTGTCTTCTTCGGTATGTTAAATGTTAGTATTAACATTCCCTGTCAAAAGAAAAGAATACGTGTTAGCCGGTATTGGAGGGTATAAATTGGAAACGATACTGATTTACCCTCCATCTTGAATGTTTTGCATGAGTCTCTTATCAGCTTCACCGGATCGAGTTTGTCTCCAGTTCTTGTTGAATACTTTATCATTAGGGCCAAGGCTGTGGCAGAGCATGGGCCTTGATTTCGCTCGTCGAGCGTACTGATTTCTTTCACATCAGATCACTGTTATTCCTCATGCTCCCAGGCCCATTAGACCGTAGACGTCCATGGAGGCTCCCTTTTAAGGGTTAATCTTCGTATGATACGGTCTTATCGTATTTGGCAAATCTACGCCACGATGCTCTCCAAGGTAATTTACAACCCCTATTAAGCAAAATAAAGTAATTCAAAATTCGAGACGATTAGGGGTAAATTGGAACGATACAAAACTACCTATCTCCGAGGCTGCTCGCGCCTTTCGCTCGCATTTTTTTTGTTTGGAGCCGTCCATTCAGTGATAATATCCTCGAATTGATTTGCCCCCAGTTTCATTCACAAGGGGATTTCGCATTCGAGTATGGCGGTGTTCTCGGGTCAGTTCGCAAATTCCTAAGAATAAAAGGGGTCCAATTTAAAATTGAAGCAATTGATGGTAAATTGGAACGATACGGAACTACCCTTTGAGTTTACTCAGATTTTTACTCGCCATTAATTCTTTTCCGAGTTTGGTGCGGTAACGGGTCCGAGCATTTAATAGGAGGAAGGCGGATTATTACTCATTGCTTTTACATAAATTACAAAAGCAGAAAAACACACCACGCAAGGAAATAAAACATATGCACTCATTGGTTCTGCTTCCTCCGCAGGCTCTCCCATGATCAGCTGGCTTCTCTCCAGATTAGGTACGCGTCGGCCATTTTGAAGGACCCGTGATCCCAGCTTCGAAATACAGACTCCGTGTGCATATTACAGTCCTAGTGCTTCATCAACATTGAACTGGTTGATCATGGCGGTGAGTTCGTCGTCAATGCCACTTGCCTGGTGGTGATACCTCTCCCCTTCCTCGAGAGGCATCAATGTTGACCCCATGAGCTCGGTCTTTTCGTGCTTTTCCCCAACAGAACTTGATCCTGTCATAAACTGGTCTAACTCACCTCTTAAACGTGCATTTTCGATCCTCAGATAATGCATTTCATCGAGGGTGAGGAGGCTATTGCAGTTGGGGCAGATAGCGGAGTTGAAAGCTTCTTTATACATCTTGTTTTCTGCTCGGAGGTTTTCATTTTCAACTCTTAGAAACTCGGCTTCGTTGTGCTCATGACGAGTCTTCATTCGGGTTCGCCTATTTTGAAACCAGAACTTGATTTGCGAAGGTTCAAGTCCTAGCTCTTGACTCAGTTCCATTTTCTGTTTGCCGTCTAGCATAGGGCATGTTCGGAAGAAATCCTCAAGCCTTTGTACTTGTTCCTCAGTATGGCGATGGTAACGCTTCCTTTGAGCCTTACCGTTGTTGTCCTTATCTTTACTGAGATCTTGGACGTCGTCGGCGGAAGGGCCAGGCTCCATGGGCTCGATCCCAAACATGGCTTTGAACTCTTCTTCTCCCATATTCAGCAAGTAACGATAGCTCTCGAGAGAATTGGGTTGAGACATCTTCGATTTGGTTAATGGTTTCTCAAGGTTTGCTAACTCTTCTGGTGCTTTCACTCTCTCTAAATTTTTTTGAGCGACCGTGTATGCTTTAAAACTCCCTTCAAAGTATGGACGAAGATTATCAGGAGGACGTCTCTTTTTAAAATTAGGCGTGGGCTTAGCATCTGTGTTGTTCCTCCTAAGAGTTCTGTCTTTCTCAACCTTTCTTGTGTGTCCCTTGCTCAGCTCGTCTTTTCTCATCTTTTCATAGTGGTAGGGCTCCCGTCGTTATCTCCTCTGTCTGTCTGAAGTGTCGGCTTTGCAGGCAATCCCTTTTCCCTGTTTATAAGTGGAGACAAGTCTTCTCTTCTTTTCTGCTACAGATTACCTTGTCTCCCACTCGGCTCGTTTTTCTCTCTTCCTTTTCAAAGTGGCGGTGTCTCGTCAAACTTTGTACGGAGATTTCGGATTTGTTTGGCTCGAGGTCGCCGTCAGATTCGAGCCAACGGGGGTGGTGCCAATAGAGAATGGTAGATAGGGAAATCTTGACTAGTTGATACTATCACCACAAAATCAATATTTACTTCAAAGCAGATTACCATCTTCGCACTCCGCTAGTCTGCCCTAAGTCTCTTCTCTTTTCTTTCGTATTCCGCTCGTCTGCCTTGATTTTTTTCCTTGATAATGGCCAATCTCTTTACCCACATCTTCCCAGCCAACATTATGTTCAAATGGGAGAGGCTTTATCATCTTCTTGGCCGAGGCTATATTTACATAGCCTATCACCCGAGTGTCGAAGCTGAGATTCTCAGTCTGTTCAGAGAGATAAATGCTTCTTCAGTCGAAGGCACCAATTTGGAGAGGGAATTCAGGGCATTCCCGCACGTCTTCATCAACTTCCTAGAGGCATGCTGAAATACCCAGGAGACGGTCACCTTAGCCCGCGTCGTGAAGGCCCGCTACCAAGATCGATCTGAGTGCTTGGAGTTTGCAGAACGCTTGGTTGCTCGATACAAGAAGACCTTCAAGTCTGCTGAAGAGCGAGTCTCGCTGTTGGTTCACGAGAGAGAGAAGCTAGTGGAGCGCCTAGCTTTAAATCAGACTTACTTTGAGCATGACCCGAACGATATCGTGATGAAGTTCAGATATAAGTGGCTGGAGAAGAGGCTTGATGATCTAACGGCGGATATTGCTTTCGAGAGAGACCTGATTGATAATCTAAAATTCGCTGTTGAACATCATGAGGCTAGCGCAGCCAGGCATAAGGAGAAATGTACCCGCCTATTTTTCAAGCTTGCAGATCTCGAATCCCAAGTCACTCAGTGTAGGCATAGCATTAATTTCATGGAAAGCCAGTTGAACTCTTTTGTAATGCTTATTAGGGCTCAGTTTGACTTTACTTTTCCTCCCCAGTAAGCTGTTGTAATACTTCTTGGTGAATGGAATGAAAGAAAAGCTTCACATATTTGTGTTTTTATCTTATGCTATCTTTTCTTCCGTATAACATGATGGAACGATCTAAGGTACTGGAAATGCTGAGGCTTGACATTCTTCTTGATGTTCTTGTTAACTGCGGTAGACGATGGTATCAAGAACATTAAAGAAGCATTCGGCGGCGGCCCTCACTAGCCACTTTGAGCCCCGTGAGCTAGTCACGTGAATTATCGCAAATACGACCACTCAATTAGTGCGTCAATAAATAAATTAGGCCACCTGTTGCGTGCCCCACTTCTTTTCACGCTTTATCTCTTTTAGCGTCCACTTATTGGTGTCGGTCGCCTGTAGCGTTGGGAGAATGTCTGTGGGCCACGCTCAATACTAATTCTCTGATCCACCAAAATTCTCCACGTGGTTCGAACCCGAGGAAGTTTAAAAGGTAGGCCTTTGATGGATTTAACCAGAAAGACGTTGCGGGGTTGGATCAATGTAATTGCTACATAGATTCTGATTACAAAATCTATAATTTTCAAAAATACAGGAACCTACAAATACATTAAAAATGCCCCCATTCTCGATCCGTATACATTCACTATCCTCATCAAAATACATGGCCCATACATGTTGACTGATTGACACGCTTCTGTCTCCGGGACTTCTTCGCTTGCCCCCAGGATTATCGGTTGCGGCATCGACCATTTCCATTCTTTCGTATTATTCAAAATCATTTCTGGCATTTGTTGAACCCAATTTTACTCCCGCCTGGGGTACCTATAATTCCCTGCAAAAGTAGAGAAAATAATGAGTATGTGATCCAAGAGAGGTCGGTCCATGACACCTAGATTAGTCCAATTTTATTTTTCAATTTTATGAGAAATTAAAGAAATTTTTTTTAGAAAAACATGGGTGAATTTCTTCAGAAAAATTTTCTTGCAGATTTTATAACTTAAGAAAAAAATGTGACAAATTCCTTTGATATTTATCAAAGTGAATTTTCAAGGTAAATTTGTTTGGGAAAATCTTGGGTCTATTGAAGTATTAAGAAAAATGTGACAAAATTTTTCATTGATCAACAAAATTCCCTTAAGGGATTTCGCATTCATTATTTTCAAGAATGGGATACCAATTTAATAAATCTTTTTTATTTTCTTCTGAAAAATGACCATGGTATTAAATTCAAAATTTGACCAATACCTAACATAGACCGACCCAAAAATAAATACAAGATAAGGTTAGAGAACTTACTTTCACCGTGAAAAATACCATGTACGTCACATAGACATGCACATGAATCGTGAGTTTAAATCTTAGCCTATCTACTCTAAAGGCTGACAAATTGAAGCGAAAGACTTACGGCAAGGCGACAATCTCGCGCACATAATCAAGATTAGCCGTGATGCCACGACGTAATCAGGATTAGCCGGGCCTTTCCACTTCGGCTGCTCGAGCTAAAAATTAAAACCACCGCTTTGGTAATCTTACCAAGCCTGAGGCCTAACTTTTAAAACTCATTTTTGAAAAGAGGTTCGGGATTGAATCTGGGCTAACTTTCGACGTGATCTCACGCCGAACGCTAAAAATAAATCACAATACCATCCTAAAACTAGTGGCCCAGGTCCGGCCACAGGACATGTGTGATGTAGCGCTAAAACTGTAAACACATGCACAACATTTAAATGCAAACACCGCTTCAATAATGTACAGAATTTAAACAAAAAATTTTAACACCCATCTGCAAAAAAATGGTTAGTCAAACACTCCACCCCTTATAACTCCCACCTGCAAAACCATTTAACACCTACAAATCAGAATTCACCCAATTCAGATCAAATGAATTTTCATGAAATTTTCTGGCCTAAGTCCTCTAAGTTCTTAAATTTTCAAAAATTAAGAACACGTTCCCCAGCGGAGACGCCAAGCTGTCGCGACCCGAAAATAAATTTATCGGGCGAACGAATTATCAGGTTAATTAGATTAACCAACCTAACGCAGACCCTCCCAAGCCCTACCGAATCGCAACTTTGGTTTTTGTTTAAATGATTTTTAATTTTGGAGTCGCCACTAATCGTTCTTGGTAGGTCGATTAGAAACAAAAATAAATTAGCAGGAGGACTAATTTATTTATGCGAACCAGAGATTATGAGTTCGGGGGCTTGGTTACGTTAGATTATTCTAACGCCCTTTCGGTACCAATTTCATGAAAAATCATTTGGGGTAACTCGAAAAGATTTGGATCAAACTGATCAGAAGGGTAAAATAGTCATTTTTCAAGGCTCGGGAATTGAAAATAGATTAAACCAGTTGAATGTGGTCATTTCCTTACTTTTCACAATTTCAGAGAATTTCTTCGAAATTTTCTAAGACAATTTACCCATAAGGGGCAAAATCGTCATTTTGGAAAGATCGGGATGGAAATTCATCAAAAATAGGATTAGTCAGTCGAAATGACCCGTTTCCTAATTTTTGAGATTTTTGGGAGTTTTCCGATTTTTCTAGAATTTTTTTTTGGATTTTTTATATGATTTTTGTGAATTTTTAGTTAATTAATTAATTAATTATTTATTTATTTAATTTTTTTAATTTTTTATTTTCTTTTATGATTGTTTTTTATATTTATTATTTTTATTTATTTATTTATTTATTTTTGAGCCGAGATGGAATGGGTCTACTAACGGAAAAAGGACGAAACGCGGGCTTTCAAAGCCCACATCTCCAGGCACGCAAGGAGGGTTCCTGCATTTGGACTGGGCTTGGGACATTAATTTAATTCGCAGACTGAGCCCACAAGGTTAGGCCCAGTCCTCTATCTAGCCTCTCTTCCCTTGGGCCCAAACATCACGATTAGCTTACAGCCCAATTTTGAAAATAAGTCCGCCAACCACAAAATCAAAGCGCGCAGCCTAACCTCCCCCCCCAAAACTTTCATGTTTTGCATTTTTTATTCCCATGGACTTCTATTTTTATCCTCTCTGCGTCGTCTTCTCCCCAATATTCCTAGACAACTTCACTCAGATCTCCCCAACATGAACCGAGCTCACAAGGGAATAATAATTTTTTATACCGAATCAACATGTAACAACTAAATGCATCTTCACGTAAGGATCGAGGGTATAGAAAACTAACGTGGTGTAACTCCAAGCCAAAGCAACATCCAAACGCGGGGGTCGGAACTTCAGCTCGATTCTCGCCGTTGAGTCTTGTTCATTGATCCTGCCATCGTCGGAATGTCGAGTCTTCTCGAACGCCGTTTAGTTTGACTCGTCTCTGGTTCGGCTTGCTTTGATGGAGTTTTTGCATCCTATGGATCTTTGCTAGCTTGACAACTCCTCGGTTTGGGTTAAACAACACATAGATGTTGGCGATAAGCAGAAACTGATTTTTGGTCGAGGAGACTCGTGGGTAACTGTGCAAGTAGGTCAGATGCTACTCTTTGCTTCATCGATCATCTTTCCAGGATATGGCACGTCAATCATTTGCTTCGCTTGTTTGAACCTCCTAAGCACCTTCGAAGCCATCCTCTTTAAGAAGATCAGCTAAGTAGTCAAAGCGGTCAACCTCCTGAAAACAAACAATATTTGCATCCCAGAGATTAAGCTCCTTGCATATGAGCTTTTTCCGCCGCCTCCACTTCAAGAAACTTGGCTGAACTTCAGTATACAGGTTTTGATGCTCCATTACACTCTCAGTACCCAGTATGTTGCTAACAACGGACACAACCTCGTCTCCGTACTTAGAAAGATCGCCTGAAGTGTAGACCCATTCACGACAGTCTCCTCGCCCTTTCCTACTCGGTTCTCTCCCCCTCGGCTTCATCTCTTTCAGTGACTTCTAGATTGAGATGATCTCGAGTGACATCATCTTCCATGGAGTCCATTCTCTAAAATAGCTGTTATAGTTTAGTTCTGGGTGCATGGCCTGTTGCATCCATATCTATGACCTAACATCATTCGATTTCTATGGAGGTAAAGACTCACAACGCGGCAATAGCACGTATGCATCCTTCTTACGCACTCGGTAATCCTGCCCCCAATAGACATGGATGGCGCACATACACGGAACCAAGATACGTTTTATCTTCTGCCTGTGCCCCCTTGATCTTCTTTAGTTCGTATGCTTCCAAGGTCCCGGAATGATGATCAGATTCGAGGTTTGGGCAGGAGTTCTTTCAAGTGGTGGCTGCTAGCAGCCCATTCCGTTGACCTCATCATGCTGGTACGGTGCTTCATGCAGGATTACACCGAGCTCGAGGACGCCAGGGCCCAGCTAACGGAGGGTGAACCTTGCGCAAGAAGGAGAGGCCGCAGGAGCCGTCTCATATGCGCCATTCTTGCCGGACAGTTTCTTGTCACCTCGACGTATGCATCTGCTGGGATTTCTTGATGCTTGGCTTCCTATTCTTCTGGTGACGTGCTGGAGAATGTCCATGCTTTCGAACTTGACACACTTCTGAAACTGGCTGATGTCAAAGGTGTTGATGGAAAAATCCCGCCCCTTGGCGAGGTGGACAAAACTCCATGAAACCGGCCTAACTCGTGGAAATGTCAGGGCAAAGAACCTTCTTCTCACTCATGATCTCCCAAGCTTTCTGTATCCATGAGCACAATCAGTTTGCCTTGATGGCACTCTCCATGACTCGGATAAGGCTCACAATCATCTGCGAATGCATCAAATGGGCCGATATCACTGTCACAGCAGAGCTTCACGTAACACTCGTCCGGCCGCGGAAACGTGAAGGCGTCTAGGCCATTGAACCCGAGCACGAGGGCCTACACTTCTCTCTGTTCTGGACCCAGGCTCTTGAGAGACTTGTTTGCAACAAGCTCATCCACATTTCCAATATTGACCTGCGCCGTCTTTACCTTAAACTGCAGCGGGTCTTTTGGAAAGGACTGTGTCCTCCATTCCTCCTGAAGGATGCACTCTAGGAGGAGTGAAGAGTCTGGACTCTGCTGCTGATCCACACAGGTACGTGGATCGGCCTTGCTCTTCGAGGTCCAGTTCCAATATGGACCGTAAGTCCCTACTGTTGTAGGTAGGGTTGCTGTTTCTCGGGTTGCTTCGCAGCTCCCCTGAAGGTGGGCAAATGGGCATCAGAGCACTCCACAAATTTGAGCTCCTAAGTCTCTTCATATCTTTTTCGGTGACTCTCTAGAGCGAACTCCCATTCTTCCCACGGGTTTTTTTTTTTTGAGATGCGAAGGGAAGACCTGTATGACTTTCATCATCTTCATGGCGACGTTGCTGTCAAGAACAGGTGGATTCTCAAGCTGGTAATTTGAGAACAACAGTAAACTCATGCTCCCTTTCTATTTTCGGTTGCTCATCCTTCTCGAAGCTATCTGCTTTTGCTCAGAATACAAGTCTTCTATGCCCCAGAAAAAATTGGACATCCTTACTCATAACAGTCTATACGTCGCTCAAAATTCCCTCAACCAGAGTTTAAATGAACGTCCTCCGCGTACCGATGGCTAGCAATACCCTAACTCTATTGGGGAAGATGTTGCTCAACCGATTCACCGAGGGCTCCCTCTTTTCCGAACGACCATATCTTCTGCATCTCTGTTAGGGTCCATCACCAATCCTCTTGAGGTCCCAGACCATCACCTTTCTGCCCTCCAAGGAAGAAACTAACACGGCCTCCTGATTAAGGTCCCATTCTACTTGAAAGACCCTCCTTCATGGCTCCCTTTCTCATGTGCTTTAACACGTTGTTGTGGATTGGTCGAGGGAGCTCTAGAGATTGTATTGGACGCGGGGCATGAAGCCGTGCGTGGAGGAGATGTCGTAGTGGACGTGCATGGAGGAATCGTGGACGTGCATGGAGGAGTCGCGGATGTGCATGGAGGAGTAGCGGACGTAGGTAGTGTTGTTGTTCATGAGGACGAGGGTTTGTAGGGCTCCACCTGGAATGTCCCATCCTCCATGCACACCCCTGCGCAACACGTCTTGGAATAGTGACCCCTCTTCCAGTGATTCTTCATGCAAATCACCAATTTTAGGGCCCGGAACTTCTTATCCCCTTTGTTCCGATTACCACCCTCCATGGGGCAAAACAACCAGGTCTTTTTTTAGGGACTTCGACGCATTTCTCAGGTTTTTGCCAACATCTCCAGCGTCTTGAATTGATTGACGTGTGCCCGCCTGTGCCTCCTGAGGTTCGCGTCTCGCTTGAACTCTTTCCCCCAAAAGTCGTAGAAGTGGTCGTGCCCCCCCCCCCAATCATCATGATGAGGATTTTCTTTTCTTTCCAAGACCCTCCACCGAAAACACACACCCCACTTTCTTCTCCATCATTTCTATTTGTCTCCTTTCCTTTAATAATGATTCTTCCTTTTCGATCGTGGCATCACCGAAAGAGGAGTAATGAAAACCTCATTTGCTGTCTTCCCCTTTTTCCTTTTGCTGAGCCCTTTTTACTCACTGCCATCATTCTTGGGTTCGAATGTCTACCCCCTTGTTTTTGTCGTCCTCTTCTTGTTGAACACTTCCTTGGTGCTCTCTTTCTTTATGCTTTCCTCCCTTTTTGCTGGTGTGTTAGCCGTGTGGTGCAATGATTTTTTCACTTCATTCTACTTTCCCTTCTTTTTCAACGTAACTAATTGTCTCCTTTGAATTCCTCTATTCTAATTCTCCAGGAGCTGTCGGCACCTAAAGTTCGCGTCCTCAGGTTTGAGAGATGACGCGGCATGTCTCCTGCTTTTAAGCCAGGAACTATGCTCTGTTTCAACCTTTCTCTTTTGCCTTGAATATTCAATTTGTTGAGCCTCAACCCTCGATAAGCGAATTGATTTGACAACAAATGATCCTTCGACCTCCGGTCAAATGCCATGTCTCGAGGCACAGCATCACAGTCGATGCAGCCGAGAGCTTGATGAAGTCCCATAGTTCCAAGAAGTCTTGCAAGTTGAACGCCATGCACGTCTGCTTGCGCTAGCGGCTCGTTACAATGCAAATGAACTGGGGTCGCTACTATTGCCACGCTCCGAACCCATCGGACGCGCAACATCCCTTCACCTGACAATTCGCTCATCGCCTGGCCAACACTGGCGACGGCCCAAGACTCGTCGCGGCCAAACGACGGCTAACAAATGCGACAGCGAAAACGCGCAATCCCTGACAAACACTCACGTGGGATAGAAAGATAGAGGGAATTTAATTTACATACCATATAACAGTAGAGGTTTATATACAACATGGACAGAGGCTATCAACTGAACCAAAAAAAAAACATCTAAGTTAGCCAAGACCAAAAGTCACTACGCCTCGTCCATGCATCCCCTGGAAACTACTCCTCCTCCTCAGACAAAGGAAACTCCTCTGGATCATACTCCTCATCTATCGGAGATCCAGGCTCGCCATCCGCCTGCTCGACGAACATGTCATCTGCTCCCTCGATCTCCATAACTACATCCCCATCTACATCTAGGACATCCATCGGCGCAGGGTCTACAACCTCACCTTCAAAAGTGGCCGCATTCATCAGGCTTGTCGGCCCCATCAAAAAGACCGGTATATCCAAACTCTGCAGAGGACCCTGCCACAACTCCTAACCCACCCGACGGTACCATCCCTCGTATCTATGAGGGATCAAGACGTTATAGCCCTCGTCGACCCATACGGTGCAGCTATGCCGCTCATACGAAACTCCGTCCATAATAGGGTACAAAAATACCTGTGTCTCAATCTCTTGAGGGATCCCGTGGCGGATTGGGGGAATACGATAAGTCATACCTACGGTCGAGGGTCTGAAATGGCGATCAGCCAAAAATAGGTGAGTCGAAACTCAGTGAACACATGCCTAAACTCAATATAGAATGAAACATACACCTTAGACTAGAATTTTAAATCATCACATGCATATTGTGACCTCAGATCATACAGATGCCAATGCAGATGCTCAATGGTTCACTTGGGGTCCCCGGTGGCTCAATAGCACTGTCGGACCGAACCCCACCGGTGGCTCAATAGCACTTCCGGTCCTGGCCACGTCGTAGACGTCTCAGGCCTGTGCCTCAACCCGTGTCTAATCACACCGAAGTTGGCACCCTTGTCTCTCCAACTACCCCGTGCCGAGCACGTTCAGGCGTAAGTGCAACGACCGTGGCTCAATTAGCTCTGCGATCGGCACCTCCTTATCTCCCCGCATTCCTGGTGGCCCCCTAGACACTGCCGGGCCGTCCCGCACGGTTCTACGCACTCCGCCAAACGCACATGTCTCATGCTAGTATGCAGATTAATGATGAGCATCACAAAATTCTCAATTGGCCCACTCCGTAAACTCTCATGCAAGTCAACTTTGCCACATGCATTTCCCAAGATTATTCACCAAGGTGCACAATTCAACTCAAAATAAATCAAATATAATAACCAGGCATTTCACGTTACAAAAACTCGCATTCCAGGACCCGGTTTCCATTCTAAATCACCTAGGCTCAAAGGCAAGCAATCTGGCACCCAATGTAATTTCTAAAGTCCACAAAAATTACTAATTGACTACTATGGTTAGTAATAAATAATTGACATTTCACGTCTAAGAAATTTAATATTTTTCGGTCATAAAATTTTCCCTACTAGTCTCTAGCATACCCGACATTCTAAGTCAAGTCTAGAAATGTGCTCACCTAAAAATCTGACTTTGAGCTCGGGCCATAGACGACGATGATCGAGCTTCGAACAAAGCAACTTCAGCCGAGAGGGTGAGGAATTAACTACAAACAAACACGGGCAAATCAGGGTTAACTTTGAATCAAAACTGGAAATTTTCCAGGAGGTGTTTCGCTGATCCGCTTCCAAAATATCGAAGTTTGAAGTCTTACGAGTACATAGGCGAAAACGGAGCTCGATTCGGACACCGGACGGCCCCGAACGAGCCGGTCTCCTCCGGGTGCGCGTGCTGGACGCGAGAATCCGAGAAGAAGAAGAAGAAATTCCAGCAGCTGGTCGGCCAAGAAGAAATGGTGCAGCAGCAACGCTGCAGGTAAGTTGACGCAGAATAAAAAAACGCGCAGCAAACAGCAAGTTCCAGCAGCTATGAGGTACACGCAGCAGCAAAATTTTTTTTTTCCAGCAAATAGGAAACAAAGAAGAAGAAGAAGAAGAAGAAGAAGAAGAAGAAGAAGAACGCAATAGCAGACGACTCACGGTAGAGGCAACAGTTGGAGATTTTTCGTGTAGGGAAGGGGAAGAACGGCACGGACAGAGGACACAGCAGCAATGATAGCAGCTGAAACTGAGAGGAGCAACCGAGAGAACGTCCAAGGAAGAGGGACGAAGAAGAAGAAAAAAAGGAGAAGACAGCTGCAATCTTATCTCCTCGCATGAACAGAGAAGTCTTTAAGAAGTTGGTGGTCAAAAGAAATCATGCAAAATTGTCTCATTTGCATGGGAATGAGCTAGCCAAGATGGTGGAGCAGACCATCCGCATTTCCAGCCAACAAAGACGTTCCAGCTCTTGTCTTTGGGGAGCAAAAGTAGTGGAAAATTAATAGCGCATACGTGATGTTCTGGATGAGCTGTAGCCGAAATGGAGAAAGAAAAGTGGGTCAACATTCAACATTTTTTTTTGTCTTCTTGTGCATGAAAGCAGGACGTCACAACTCTCCCCACCTTACAGGAATTTCGTCCCCGAAATTTTCATTCTGCTAACACTACTAATTACACAAAGAGGTGAGGGTGCTTGCTTCTCATTTCGTCTTCGTTTTCCCACGTCGCGCCTTCTGTTCCATGATGCTCCCAATTTACTTTGACAAGTGTTATTGTCTTGTTTCGTAGGACATGTTCTCTTCGGTCCACTATTCGAACGGGCCTCTCTACGTAGGAGACTCGGTCATCCACTTCAATGACTTCATGATCGAGTATATGGCTTGGGTCCGGCTCGTACTTTCTCAGCATCGAAACATGAAACACGTTATGCACCTGAGACAAATTTGGCGGCAACGCAAGACGATATGCTAATGTTCCAATTCTTTCCAAGATCTCGAATCGGCCTACAAATCTCGGGCTTAACTTTCCCTTTTTCCCAAATCGCGATAGACCTTTCATTGGCGACACCTTCAAAAACACATGATCGCCTACTTGAAATTCCAATGGCCTACGTCGCCTATCTGCATAGCTTTTCTGGCAACTCTGAGCAGTTTTCAGTCTTTCTCTTATCACTTTCACTGCCTCAACGAACTGCTGAACCAGTTCTGGGCCTGTTATGCTCCTTTCACCAATCTCGTCCCAACAGATTGGAGTTCTACAAGCTCTCCCATATAGAGCCTCAAATGGAGCCATTTTGATGCTCTGCTGGTAGCTGTTATTGTACGCAAACTCCACCAAGTGCAATTGTTCTTCCTATCCACCTTTGAAATCTATCACGCAGGCTCTTAACATGTCCTCCAATGTCTGAATCGTCCTTTCTGTTTGTCCATCGGTCTGCGGATGATATGCCATACTGTACCTCAATTCAGTTCCTAACGCAGTCTGCAGACTTTTCCAAAATGTCGCAGTAAAGCGAGGGTCACGGTCCGACGTGACTGTAACTGGTACTCCATGCAGATGAACGATTTGACGCACATATAATTCAGCCAGCTTTTCCAGAGCAAAGTCCTTTCGCACTGCTATAAAGTGAGCAGATTTGGTCAGCCTATCGACCACAACCCAGATCGAATCGTTGCCCCTTTGACTCCTTGGTAAACCAGTCACGAAGTCCATCATAACATGTTCCCATTTCCATTCTGGAATCTCCAATGGATGTAACAATCCTCTAGGTTTCCAATGTTGTGCTTTCACCTGCTGACAAGTCGGGCACTTTGCTATGTGTATGGCCACATCCACCTTCATTCCGTTCCACCAGTAGTGCTGACACAGGTTCTAATACATCTTCATGCTACCTGGATGAATGATATAACTGCTACGATGTGCTTCTGTTAAAATATCTTCCTTTAACTCCTCATTATTTGGCACGCACAATCGTCCTTTAAACTTTAGGATCCCATCTTCTGTCACCTGAAACTCCGGTTTCCTCTTTGTTATATCCATAGTCAAGATCTTCTGAATATCAGGGTCCGTAGATTGTAATTCCTTGATCCTCGAGTGAATTTTCGGTTCAACTCTCAAGGTGGCCATCAGACTCGAGAGGTGCCCTACTTCTATCTTGAATTCCGAGTCTCTTATCCCCTCTAATAACTTCTACTCTTTAACCATTATATGCGCTATACTCGACTTTCGACTGAGTGCATCAGCTACTCTGTTCGCCTTTCCAGGGTGATACAGAATGTCGCAATCGTAATCCTTCAATAATTCCATCCAGCGACGTTGTCTCAAATTCAGCTCCTTCTGAGAGAATAGATACTTCAGACTCTGGTGGTCTGTATAAATCTGAAACTTTTCTCCAACCAGATAATGTCTCCAGATCTTTAGTGCGAACACTATTGCTGCCAATTCCAGGTCATGCGTCGGATAATTCATCTCATGTGGCCTCAGCTGTCGAGACGCATACGCTACAACCCGTCCATGTTGCATCAAGACACATCCCAAACCTTTTAATGATGCATCACTGTAAATCTCGAATCCTCCAGATCCAGACGGAATAGTTAATACTGGTGCAGTCGTTAATCTATGTTTAAGCTCTTGAAAGCTTTCTTCACACTTATCCGTCCATTCGAACTTCGTCTCCTTTTTCAATAAAAGCGTTAAGGGTCCGGCTATCGTAGAAAACTTTTCCACGAAACGTTTATAGTAACCTGCCAGACCTAAGAAACTTCTCACTTCTGTCACGGTTGTCGGTCTAGGCCACTTTTCAACTGCTTCAATCTTTGACGGGTTCACAGCAATTCCTTCTCCAGAAATTATATGTCCGAGAAACGCCACTTGATTAAGCCAAAATTCACATTTACTGAACTTGGCGTAAAGCGAATGTTCCCTTAAGGTCTGCAAAATAATGCTCAAGTGCTGTTCATGGTCCTCAGAACTTCTCGAGTACACCAGTATGTCGTCGATGAACACTATTACGAACTGATCTAGGAACTCTTTAAATATCCTATTCATCATATCCATGAAGGCGACAGGAGCATTGGTCAATCCAAACAGCATGACCGTAAATTCATAGTGTCCATACCTTGTTCTGAACGCCGTTTTCGGTATGTCCTCCTTTCTGATCCTCAACTGGTGATAGCCAGTCCTCAGGTCTATCTTAGAGAACACAGATGCTCCTTGCAGTTGATCGAACAAATCATCTATCCTAGGCAACGGGTACTTATTCTTGACCGTCACCTGATTCAACTGCCGATAGTCAATGCACAGACGCAATGACCCGTCTTTCTTCCTTACGAACAATACTGGAGCACCCCATGGCGAAGCACTTGGGCGAATAAACCCTTTATCCAGCAGTTCCTGCAATTGGACCTTCAATTCCTTTAATTCCGATAATGCCATCCTGTAAGGTGCCTTAGATATTGGCTCTGTCCCAGGATCCAATTCAATTGCAAACTCTACTTCTCTTTCAGGTGGCAGTCCTGACAACTCTTGCGGGAAGACATCCGGAAAGTCACACACTACAGGCAAATCTTCAAGCCTTACTTCCTCAACTGATGAATCAGTTACAGAGGCTAGGTATCCTTGGCATCCTTCGTCCATCAACTTAGTTGCTTCCGATGACGATATCCAAGGGATCGAAGTTCCTCCTCGATTCCCTCGAAATTCAAATCTAGGGTGACTAGTCGAGTTAAACCGAATCACCTTACTACTACAGTCAATTACTGCCCCATGTTTAACTAACCAATCCATTCCTACTATCACATCGAAGTCAAACATGGGTAGGACAGCCAGATCAATCAATTCCTCTCTACCACCCAAGGATATCTTACACCCTTGACATCCTAACGAGATGATCATTTTATCCTTTAGTGGGGTGACCACATGTAATAGTGTTTCTAATGGTCTCACATCCATACCAGCCAATGCAACAAATTGCTTAGACACAAACGAATGTGATGCTCCTGGATCAAATAAAGCATACGCAGCATGATCACACAAGGAAATAGTACCTATGATCACGCCAGACGTGTTCTCAGCTTCTCCTCGCGCCATCGCATACACTCTTCCTTGCGCTGGCGGTCGATTCAGATGTTCTTGGGGAGCAGCTATCGCTTGTGGTCCAGCTGGCGGTCTTTGCGGTTGAAACTGCGGTCCACAATTCCTTCTTGGGCAATGCCTCGCAATATGCCCCATTTGTCCACATTTGAAACATGCTCCTGTTTTCCTTGGGCACAAACCATTCGGATGCCTCTGTCCACAATCGCGACACCTTGCACTACCAGGAGGTGTCGGTTTTCCCAAAGTCCTTCGAGGTGGAGGGATAAACCTTCTATTGTCTATCATTGGCCTTTTTCCAAAACTCCTGTCATCTCGTCTGGCCATGAATCGCGATCCAGATGCGGCGGCTCTTTCATTTATGTCTCTTTCGAACTCTTGAGCCCTCTCATACATGGCACCATAATCCCTCAATCCTGAGGTGATCAGTCGACTACGGAGTTCCGGCTTCAGCTCTTCACGGAATCTCCTTGCCTTATCCCAAGCGTTCTCTATCATCCTGGGAGCAAACTTGGATAGGCTTGCAAATTCTGCCTCATATTAATCCACTGTCATCTGCCCCTGACGGAGTCGCAGGAATTCCTCCATCTTTCTTTCCTGCGCAGCTTCCGAAAAATATTTTCCATTAAACGCTTCATGAAACATTGTCCAATTCGGCACTGTACCTTCAGGAAAGACTCTTCCTCTGGTGGCCTTCCACCAATCATCTGCTGTGCCTTGGAGCTGATAGACTGCCAATGAAACCCTTTCTTCCCCAGTACATCCCAGTACTTCGAACGCCTTTTCCAATTGCTCTGTCCAAAGAGAGGCTGCTTCAGGTCCTCCCGTTCCATCAAACTTCGGTGGATGCAACTTCAGGAATTGCTCCACGAGATGAGGTGTCTGCCGACCTCCATTGCCTGGGGCATTATTCACATTGGCTCCATGCACGGCGGCTAAAGCAGCCTCGGCAGCTTGGGCCACAGTGGTAGCTCTTTCTTCGGCCTGCCTACCCATCAATGTACCCACTTCTGCCAACACTCTCATTATATCCCCAATACTTGGGTTTTCTGCAGCTTCAGCTGCTGCAGCTGGAGCACCTGCAGCTTGAGCTCCTCCAGCATGAAGAACCTGCAGCTTGAGCTCTTGCAATTGGAGCACCTGAGCCAGATATACTTGCATACTTCCTT
The DNA here is from genome assembly GCA_016432845.1 of Psidium guajava. Classification (NCBI taxonomy): domain Eukaryota; kingdom Viridiplantae; phylum Streptophyta; class Magnoliopsida; order Myrtales; family Myrtaceae; genus Psidium; species Psidium guajava. The sequence goes on from CM028225.1 coordinate 18,620,686, forward strand.
GGTCTACTTCTGTTACTCATTTTCCTTGGTCTGGCTCACCTACACCTGCTATAATTCCATCAAAGAATTGAGACCCAAACCACCAATCAGGGTTTAACAGCACATAACAATTTGCTAGAACATATAGGTACTAGCAATAGCCACAGAAAAGCACTATCAATTATAGCAATCACATGCGCCATTCCAAAAACAGGCATATATGCTCAACCTAAGTCCAACTTAGGGGTCTCTTTCTATCTAACTATCCCACAATCGTCAACCTTATCACTCCAAACCTCGAATAATCTCTTATCGAGCTAACCTTGCTCTGATACCACTCCGAATGGGGATGTCACGCCCCGGACCCATCGGACGCGCAACATCCCTTCACCTGACAATTCGCTCATCGCCTGGCCAACACTGGCGACGGCCCAGGACTCGTCGCGGCTAAACGACGGCTAACAAATGCGACAGCAAAAACGCGCAATCCCTGACAAACACTCACGTGGGATAGAAAGATAGAGGGAATTTAATTTACATACCATATAACAGTAGAGGTTTATATACAACCTAGACAGAGGCTATCAACTGAACCAAAAAAAAAACATCTAAGTTAGCCAAGACCAAAAGTCACTACGCCTCGTCCATGCATCCCCTGGGAACTACTCCTCCTCCTCAGACAAAGGAAACTCCTCTGGATCATACTCCTCATCTATCGGAGATCCAGGCTCGCCATCCGCCTGCTCGACGAACACATCATCTGCTCCCTCGATCTCCATAACTACATCCCCATCTACATCTAGGACATCCATCGGCGCAGGGTCTACAACCTCGCCTTCAAAAGTGGCCGCATTCATCAGGCCTGTCAGCCCCATCAAAAAGACCAGTATATCCAAACTCTGCAGAGGACCCTGCCACAACTCCTGACCCACCCGACGGTACCATCCCTCGTATCTATGAGGGATCAAGACGTCATAGCCCTCGTCGACCCATACGGTGCAGCTATGCTGCTTATACGAAACTCCGTCCATAATAGGGTACAAAAATACCTGTGTCTCAATCTCTTGAGGGATCCCGTGGCGGACTGGGGGAATACGATAAGTCATACCTACGGTCGAGGGTCTGAAATGGCGATCAGCCAAAAATAGGTGAGTCGAAACTCAGTGAACACATGCCTAAACTCAATATAGAATGAAACATACACCTCAGACTAGAATTTTAAATCATCACATGCATATTGTGACCTCAGATCATACAGATGCCAATGCAGATGCTCAATGGTTCACTTGGGGTCCCCGGTGGCTCAATAGCACTTCCGGTCCTGGCCACGTCGTAGACGTCTCAGGCCTGTGCCTCAACCCGTGTCTAATCACACCGAAGTTGGCAACCTTGTCTCTCCAGCTACCCCGTGCCGAGCACGTTCAGGCGCAAGTGCAACGACCGTGGCTCAATTAGCTCTGCGATCGGCACCTCCTTATCTCCCCGCATTCTCGGTGGCCCCCTAGACACTGCCGGGCCGTCTCGCACGGTTCTACGCACTCCGCCAAACGCACATGTCTCATGCCAGTATGCAGATTAATGATGAGCATCACAAAATTCTCAATTGGCCCACCCCGTAAACTCTCATGCAAGTCAACTTTGCCACATGCATTTCCCAAGATTATTCACCAAGGTGCACAATTCAACTCAAAATAAATCAAATATAATAACCAGGCATTTCACGTTACAAAAACTCGCATTCCAGGACCCGGTTTCCATTCTAAATCACCTAGGCTCAAAGGCAAGCAATCTGGCACCCAAGGTAATTTCTAAAGTCCACAAAAATTTCCAATTGACTACTATGGTTAGTAATAAATAATTGACATTTCACGTCTAAGAAATTTAATATTTTTCGTCATAAAATTTTCCCTACTAGTCTCTAGCATACCCGACATTCTAAGTCAAGTCTAGAAATGTGCTCACCTAAAAATCTGACTTTGAGCTCGGGCCACAGACGACGATGATCGAGCTTCGAACAAAGCAACTTCAGCCGAGAGGGTGAGGAATTAACTACAAACAAATACGGGCAAATCAGGGTTAACTTTGAATCAAAACTGGAAATTTTCCAGGAGGTGTTTCGCTGATCCGCTTCCAAAATATCGAAGTTTGAAGTCTTACGAGTACACAGGCGAAAACGGAGCTCGATTCGGACACCGGACGGCCCCGAACGAGCCGATCTCCTTCGGGTGCGCGTGCTGGACGCGAGAATCCGAGAAGAAGAAGAAGAAATTCCAGCAGCTGGTCGGCCAAGAAGAAATGGTGCAGCAGCAACGCTGCAGATAAGTTGACGCAGAATAAAAAAACGCGCAGCAAATAGCAAGTTCCAGCAGCTACGAGGTACACGCAGCAGCAAAAAATTTTTTTTTCCAGCAAACAGGAAACGAAGAAGAAGAAGAAGAAGAAGAAGAACGCGCAGACGACTCACGGTAGAGGCAACAGTTGGAGATTTTTCGTGTAGGGAAGAGGAAGAACGGCACGGACAGAGGACACAGCAGCAATGATAGCAGCTGAAACTGAGAGGAGCAACCGAGAGAACGTCCAAGGAAGAGGGACGAAGAAGAAGAAAAAAAGGAGAAGACAGCTGCAATCTTATCTCCTCGCGTGAACAGAGAAGTCTTTAAGAAGTTGGTGGTCAAAAGAAATCATGCAAAATTGTCTCATTTGCATGGGAATGAGCTAGCCAAGATGGTGGAGCAGACCAGCTGCATTTCCAGCCAACAAAGACGTTCCAGCTCTTGTCTTTGGGGAGCAAAAGTAGTGGAAAATTAATAGCGCATACGTGATGTTCTGGATGAGCTGTAGCCGAAATGGAGAAAGAAAAGTGGGTCAACATTCAACATTTTTTTTTGTCTTCTTGTGCATGAAAGCAGGACAACACAACTATTATCCACCATGACAAGCTCAGCATTGGCGATGCATCTACCACAGATCATCCCCAGTCACCATTGAGTAATCTCAAGAAACGTATGGAGTGAGAGGCAAAGGCCATTCCAAGTTGGTTGCTTCCTTTCTTCTTTGACTTCTAAAGGCATTTCCTCTAAAACTCTTATGCATCTCGGCACGCAGGTCATGGGACAGTTCTCGTGATAAAAAGAAAGGGTAAATGCTCTGCGTTGGCTAGCTTTCTCCTCATCAAGAAAATGGGAAGAGGGCGGAGAAGATCACTTCGAAAATAGGGCAACTAACACTGCCAGCACCACCAACACGCTCATAACAATTCTAGCTAAATCTAGTCCACCTCCACCAGACTGGCCTTCACCTTCTTTTCTTTTTTTTTATTCATTCATTCCACTTTAATCATTCCTCTACTCACCGAAAGTGCCCATTAAAATTTGCTCTCCATGATAATTCCCATTTAAGAAAGGACATGGTACCAGCCGCAATGATTCTCACGCTTAACTTTTGTCCAACTTTGAAATTTTTGAATGGATCGTCCACGAAGTCATCATCATTGACCTCTGTTATGTGAACTCTCCTTTGCAGGTGAACCCCGAATTTTAGTCGCATTTCAAGAGACATGACCTCTGTTAAGAAGCAAGCGCAACCTTCCCATCTTATGTCCTTCACTTGCTCGCTACCACCGTCAATATTTTCTTCGTTCTTTGGCGAGCTATGGGTGAAAATGACTTTAGCCGTACTCATTAATTTGTGCCAGTATTCTTGGTCCTCTTGTGATTGCTCTTCATGATAATGGCCATCCATTAAAAATTGGAAGCGTCGAACCTCAAATGGAGATGTCCAAGTCCTCCTCCATCGTGAAAAGACCAAAGGCAAATGATCCGAAATGGTTCCACCATCGCACCTCGAAAGATGTCCGTAGACTTGAACAATGATTCGCAGCTCCTTAATAATTTGGTTTCGAGCTATCTGGTCCTCTCATGATGGTTTAATTTCAGAAAGAATATCATAGAGGATATGTTCCAATACTCTGCCAGCTTCATTTTGGTTTAGGCCTACGCAAAATAGCTTGGAATTGGGTTTACTTTCTCGCCGTCATAAAAATAAATCTCGAGGATATTCAACATAGACTACTTGTCAACTTGCAGAAACCAACATAGTTCACAAACTCGGACTGCATAATGGTGAGGTATGTTGCACAAAATGGATACTCCTTCAAATGAGCTGTTAGGCTCTAAAAGTGAAACGGTTTCTTCAGATCCATCCTTTAAAACGCTCACCTTACCTGGGTTGTTCTAAATGACACTTCAAACGCTACAGGTGTCCGAAAAATACACCATCAGGCTCTTGAATAGTTTGGACAGTTAGAGGACAACGTCACGACCTCAGAAATGCAAAAATCAAAAATTACAAAGCTAAAATGAATTTTCTAGAAATTTTGGTAATTAATCCGAAAAAGTGATTAACTAGGTAAATCACAATTCCGAGTTAATTTTTTTGTAATTTTTTTTTAATTTTATTTGGCCAAAATGAAGAGAATGTTAAAATAAAAATACTGACTATTTACTCACATTTTTATGGCCTCAAACGCCATTTTATTTTCGAATATTCTCCTAATTTCTGAAATATATTAAAAAATGCAAAAAATATGAAAAATTATTTTTTGTTCAAAATGGTAGCCTAAGCTTGGCGAAGGCTTCCAAAGTTGATTTTGCAATTTTCTCTTTTTTTATGAATTTTCTATTAATTTTTGAAAATAAAAATGCCAAAAAATACTGAAAATATGGACAATCATGTTTTGGTCAAAATTGGTTCCCTAGGTTTGGCCAAGGTCTCCAAAGTTGATTTTTTAATTTTATGAATTTTTATAGATTTTTTTTATTAATTTTAAAAGAGAACAGATGATTAAAAATCAGGTGTCGACAGACTCGAGGAAAATGAACTCAATTTACTTCTCATGCACTTAAAAATAGTTTCGAGCGTGACGAGTCCAGCTTGGTTGGCAAAGGTAAAGACGGGAGAAGCTGCATCTGTATTCACAAAGCAACATATAATTGCATCTGAGTGGTGCAAAGATTCTTTTAATGCAGTATTATCAGCTTGGGAGTCCATTCAAGCAAACCCTCAAACTCAGATACCTCAAATGCTTATAGTTGCAAATTTCCTTCAGAAACTTTCCAAGAGACACGCCTTCTAGATCCAAAACATAGAGCATCCGTATTCTGAACAGAAAGGCGTCGAACAACATGAGGCCAATGTTGATCTTCTTCAGGAGCGACGAGTGCAAACTCCACTTCCTTGGATTTGAAAATGATGGTCTCAAATGCTATTATTTATTAATTTTCAACCATTTTTCTATTTTTTTTTAAAAAATAAAATAAAATAAAAAAATGCGAAAAATATGAAAAATTATTTTTTGTTCAAAGATGGTTCTCTAGGCTTAACTAAGGCTTCCAAAGTTGATTTTTTTAATTTTCTCATTTTTATTGATTTTTTATGAATTTTTGAAAATAAAATGCCAAAAAATACTAAAAATATGAAAAATCATTTTTTGGTTTAAACTGGTTCTCTAGGCTTAGCCAAGGTCCCCAAGTTGATTTTTTAATTTTATGAATTTTTATGGATTTTCTATTAATTTTAAAAGAGAAATAGTGATTGAAAATCAAGTGTCAACACCAGGTTCGTTGTCCACGAGCTTCAACTTCGTCGTTGTCTTTTGGTTTCATTTTCGACTTATCGATCGTTAGAATTGCATGTGTGCTCGTTGCGCCTCTTCGATTTGGACTCTTTGTCCGGATCTTGCTGCTCGATCGAGTTGCTGGAAAGTCTGTTCCACCTTCTTTGCTTTTCCATGATTTTTATCAAGCATTTTGGTTGTTAGAAATGTTTCTTTTCTGTGGAGTTGTGTGCATTTGGTTTGTCTCTGGCTTTTTGGTAGGGTTTTCGGTGGCTTTGCGACTAATAGAGGTTTTGGAGTCTGTCGAGACCCTAAAAATTTTTCGATCGATGGAAAATTCTCAGATTAACGGATTATCAGGTTAATTAAATTAACTACCCTAATACGGACCCTCCTAAGCCCTACCGAATCGCAACTTTGGTTTTTGTTCGAATGATTTTAGAATTTGGAGTCGCCACTGACCATTTTTGGTAGGTTGATTAAAAACCTAAGTAAATTAGCGGGAGAACTAAATTACTTCTACGAACCAGAGATTATGAGTTTGGGGATTTGGTTACACCAGTTAATTAAAACTAATACCCTTTCGGTACCTTAATTCCATAGATATCCTAATTTCGGCAACTTAGGCTTGGTTTACTCCTAAGGCTCTAGCGGGGTGTTTTTTTTTTTTGTATTTTCACTATTTAGATGGAATGCATGTGAGTGACATTTTTTTGGTATTTTCAAAGTATTAAAAATTTCCTAAAGCCGAAAGAGGGAGTGAGCTAACGACTTCTGTGCAGTATTGCGACCTCCAGCAGGTGGCTCGCCCTACTCATTCTGGGGTTTGATGATTCAGAAATTAAATTACAGAAAGTAAATGTAGCAAATAAAGGACCTCCAACGAGGGGCTCGGCCTTGGCTCGCCTACCCATTCTAGGGTTTGATGGTGCAGAAAATTAAATTGTAAGAAATTAAATTGCGGTAAATAAAGAACCTCCAACGAGGGGTTTGGCCTTGGCTCAGCCTACCCATTTTGGGGTTTGATGGTACAAAAATTAAATTGCAGTAAATAAAGAACCCCTTTGCAGTAAATAAAGAACCTCCAACGAGGTGCTCGGCCTTGGCTCGGCCTACCCATTCTGGGGTTTGATGGTACAAAAATTAAATTGCAGTAAATAAAGAACCTCCAACGAGGGGCTCGGCATTGGCTCAGCATGGGCTCGGCATACCCGTTCTAGGGTTTGATGGTACATAAATTAAATTGCATAAAATTAAATGCGATAGATAAAGGACCTCCAACGAGGGATTCGGCCTTGGCTCGGCCTACCCATTCTGGGGTTTGATAGTATAGAAATTAAATTGCAGGAAATTAAATGCGGTAAATAAAGGACCTCCAACGATGGGTTCGGCCTTGGCTTGGCCTACCCATTCTGGGGTTTGATGGTACATAAATTAAATTGCAGGAAATTAAACTGCAGTAAATAAAGAACCTCCAACCGGTGGGTCAGCCTTTCCATTCTGGAGTTTAACGGTGCAGAAATTAAATTGAAAAAAGTAAAATACAAGAGATCTTTGCACCACCAAATATGGGGCAGAATTTGCCGCAATTTGGGATTCAGATCTTTTAAGCGAAAAATGCAAAAAATTGCAATATAAATATGACACGGTATAATCGAAATTTAAATCAATCCATTGTGGTAACGATATTCTCGAAGATTTTAATGGTTAGGATCGTTACCTGATTTGACAGATTTAACTGCCGAATTCAGACCTCGTGTCACCTTATGGATCAAGATTGCGGCTCGAACGACAGGGATGAATTTGTGACTTGTGTTGATCGGTGGAGAAATTGGTGATAGTAATACCTAGATTTAAACTCCCACTATCCTCAAGACTCTCTTTTAGAAAAGAATTCTCTCTCTCTTTTTTTCTCTCTAATTTTTTTTCAATCTCTCAAAACCCTCTCAAACATTTCAAGTTTTCTCCAAAAAAAAAAATCCTCCCTCTCCAAGCTCTCTTCTTCCTCCTTTTATAGCCCACTCATTTATTTCCCATTCTAATTTCTCCACTAACTCTATCTCCCATTCTAATTATCTACTAACTCTTCTTCATTTTCATCTTCCCTTCTCCATCTCTATCTCACATTCTAATTTCTCCACTAAATCTTTTTCATTTTCATCTTCCCTTCTCCATATCTATTTCTCATTCTAATTTCTCCACTAACTCTTCTTCATCTCCATCTTCCCTTCTCTATTCTCATCTTATTTTCTCCCTCTATTCTTTCCCATCTTCCCTTCTCTATTTTAATCTTATTTTCTCCATCTATTCTTCTCCATCTTCCCTTCTCTATTCTAATTTCTCCACTAACTCTTCTTTTAGTTATTTACAAAATAATCTCTCAAGTGTTAGGTATTTGCACTTTAACCCTTGAGATTTTAATGCAAAATTCAACTAAGGCTATTTTACAAAATTGAGTCATTATGGGTACATTGGACCAAGATGAAAATTTAGACTATTAGAGAATAATGTCACAACTCCTAAAAGTAAAAAATAAAAATAAATTGACTCAGATTAAATTTTTTTAGGCCCGATTCGAGATTATGCTCATGAAGGAATACATGACCCCAAATTGGATTTTTCAAATTAGTGATGGCCAACATGAAAAAGGATTTAAAATAAAAATATTGACTATTTTTATGTATTTTTGTGGCCTCAAATGTTATTTTTCCCTAATTTTTAAGTATTTTTGTACTTTTCGAAAAATATTAAAAAATACAAAAAATATGAAAAATTATTATTTGTTCAAAAATGGTTCTCTAGGCTTGGCCAAGGCTTTCGAAGTTGATTTTTTTCTATTTTCTCATTTTTTTTGATTTTCTATGAATTTTTGAAAATAAAAATACTGAAAAATGTTGAAAATATGAAAAATATTTTTTTGGTCAAAATTGGCTCCCTAAGCTTGGCCAAGGTTTCCAAAGTTGATTTTTTAATTTTATGAAATTTTGTGAATTTTTTATTTTTTTAAAGAGAAAATATGATTAAAAAATCAGGTGTCAACAGAGTCTACTCTTAGTGTTTGTGATATTGAGCTTATCATGGTGCTTGATCACCTCGTTTCGTTGAAGAAATGCGGTGTTGTTTGATCTTCAGGAAGAAAATTTTGTGTCGTAGAAGCAGTCTCTAATTTGGAGCTGACCATTCAATTACAGTGATCATGATTGTGAACATTATTGTAGAATTCATTCTGGGATTTCAAATGTTGAATCTTTGGCTTATTCATAGGGCTCGATTTGATTAAGTTGCTCAGCTGATTTGTGTTACTATTGAGTTTTGTAGGAGCTAGACATTGCTATTATTAAGGCCATGAATCATGTTAAGCGTTATTACCCACATAGTATCCTCGAGGTAAACTTCATGTGTTTATTTTTTTTTATTCGAGGTTGTTCCACTATACTTCAAAATTAACAATGCCCTTTTTTTCCGACCAGATGTGGGGAGACATTCTATAGAATGTGCAAAAGGGTGGTTTCAATGTGATTCAAACTTATGTCTTTTGAAACATTCATGAACCTCAAGGTTAGGTAACACTTTAGCTTCACTGCTTTTCTAATTCATAAGCTGTTTTTAGGATTTAAGATGTTACACAATTTGACCTAAAACTCCAGTACAATTTCACTGGGAATTATGATTTTGTCAAATTCATCAAAATTGTTGGTGAGCTAGGAATGTATGCAATGCTAAGTATCTGTCCATTCATAGAAACCAAATGGAATATGATATGATTTTGCTAGACATTTTCCTCTTTAAGACTTTTAGTATCTTGTTTCATGTCTTACAATCGTGAAATATGCAGGGCTTCCTATATTGGAGGAGCACCGAATATCACGTTTTAGACAGACAATTCACCATTGGAGGTAAATTATGCTCTTCACAGTTCTCTTAGAGAGAGTGTACATGCCGAATTTAGTCCAGAGTTTCTTTTGATTTGTAGTACTCCATGAAAAAGTTCACCAAAGTGATCATAAAGAAGATGAAGAATGAGAAGTTGTTTGCTTCGACGCAACCCCATCATTTTATCCCAAGTCGAGCTCAATCTTTTGGCAATATTTCAAGCTAGGGTGGAAAAAGATGCAAGTATCCATCTAACCTGCATGCCAATCATATAGCCCTAACTTATCCTTGACTTTTTCTTGACTAGTTGATTTGTTCTTTTATCCAACTGTAGGTTAGAGAAGGATGTAAGGAACGTGAAAGTGGTAGGAGATAATTTTTTGAGATATACAAGAGCAGCAAGAGCAACAACATGAATTTTTTTTTTGGTGTACCATTAGTGGATATAGATGGGTCTGTATAGGATTATATAGGGAGTGTTTTGAAGATAAAGTATGCATAAGTTTGTTGTGTCTGGAAAATTTTTCATGTTGGGATGTTTTTCTTTTACATCAAACAATGTGAATCACTATAAGTTAATGTAATGCTATTTAGTCTACTTTGCCTTCTTCTAAGTTGTGCCTTTTCTATCATCGATTATCAACACGGTAGCAATGCACGGCACTGTTTGCACAACATGGCTAAGTGTCGTGCGCATAGCAAGTGCTGTGTCGTGCCCTTAGCACGTGAGGTGTTGTGCATTGCTTTCCAACAATTTTTGCAGAAGCATTTGGCCAACAATATATGAAATATCCACTCATCACATCAAGCATTCGGCTGAGTAACAATCATCACCAACTCATCATTCGACCATCATCAACTCAACAGCAAGTATATGGTCAAGCAACCATCATTAACCATCATCGTTAACTCATCATTAAACACTTGATTTCTTAAACTCAACTATTTGCATTACAAAAAAAAAGGACAACGAATGAGTTTACAAAATAATTAAACCTCCCACTAATCACAACCCATTCTACAACAACCAATCTAAAGCTCCAAAATACACCTATAACAACCAATCACAGCCCCAAAATAAAATACATTATTACCCATGAAATTAACTAGTCCACCTAATAAAATCTTCTCTCTTTCTGTTTTGTTGAAAGTTGGCTTCAGTAAATCTTGTTCTTTGCAAAAGCCTAGCGATGATTCCGTGGAAGTTCTCATCACCAATAATTACACGCCAATCACACAGCACTAACTTCTTCTGACCTACAAGATTGACCAGCACTCAAGTTTTTTTGTCATATGCCGCATTGTGTTTATATTGTGCTTGAAATTATAGTAGAATGGACTCATCATAGGAAAATGTCAAACAAAAAGCAAAATAAATGGCTAATGCGATTGCTAATCTAGAGCTTGGAAAAAATCACATAAATTTTCACTACCTTGACAATTAACGAAATAGGGATACAAAGCCTGTGACCAACCAACTGTTACATGAGATAAGGACTCTAACTTCAAATTGCACCAGACCCTTGTAACTAATTCTTAAGGAGCATCCAAGATATAGATTGACACTCAACTATAAAAGCTTGGACCAAATGATTTCAAAAGTAAAATTTAAGACATTCTTGGATTATCATGTGATGCAACATTGAACCAAAGGGCTAGGTGGCTGCGTGATCTCCACATCAATTTGCTAATAAAATCAGAACCCAAAGACATTCTCCACTTTCTCTGAATTTGCCACAAAAAAAAAAATGGCACCTTCCTGAGGAAAGTGATCGATGCTTTCTTCTCTTTCTAGTGGTAATCTCGCTCAACATGATTCATGGCTTAACAATAGCAATGTCCGGCTCCTATAAAGCTCAATAACAACACACATCAGCTGAGCAGCTTAATAAAATCGAGCTTTATGAACAACCTAAAGATTGGACATTCGAAACCCCAAAAAATACTCAACTGAAATCTGCAGTAATCTTTAAAATCGAAACGAAACATTTCTAACAACCGAAACATCGATAAATCCATGGAAAAGCGAAGAAGGCAGAACAGACTTGCTAGCGACTCGATTGAGCAGTAAAAATCCAAATAGAGAGTCAAAACCGAAGAGGCGCGATGAGCAAACACGCAATTCTAATGATCGACAAATCAAAAATGAAACCAAAAAACAACGACGGAGTTGAAGCTCGCGGACGACGAACCTGAGAAAGAAAAGACGACAAAGCACAGTAAGAGACGATGACGAACGATGAAATGAAGTTGGCGAGGAGCGACAAGGATCAGGCAAGAACGATTTTCTTGAGCAGCCAAGAGGGGAAGAAAAGAACACGAAAAATTGAAGAAAAACCCTAGGCCCAAGTCAATTTGGGGATTTTATCTAGTTTTTTACCCAAATGAAAAAATTACCCCTGTTGTAATAGCTGGAAAATGTTGGCCAGTGAAGAATTGGCTGGGCCAGCGAAACGAGACCCTTATTTGAGATTCATTGATTACTTTAGGCCCTATTTAAAATAACATCCATTCTGGGCCTTTTTTTTTTTTGAAAAAATGACTTCACTTCATGTCCTTATTTCAAATTTTTCCTAAAATCAATTATGTAAAAGAGACTTTTTAGTTCTATATTATATCAAAGAATGTCTTTTTTTCCATACTATTAATACGATAATTTTAGAAGAAGCATGTAAATCATTAAGAATATAGAATTTACTTTTCTTTAATACTCTTAAAAAACATGTGAAATACTTAATTATGATAAGTATCCTAAATAGAAAAAGGAGGAGTGGGACAAATTGCAATTGAAATATTGAGGCAGTTTTGTCTTTTTAGTGTAAATGGGGGTGAATTTAGCCATTTATAGAGTGAAAATAGCGTCGTCCTTAAAAAAGTCCATATCGACTAAACAAAATCATCACGAATCATGGATTATCTCATTTTGTCATGGCCATAGGCCGAGTTGGACTCGAAACCGGCCTATGACATAAGGGCTTGGTTCCGATTTCTTAAATTCTTGAACCGGAACGAAAAAAAAATCGAAAGAGTCGTTGCAAAATTGTTCTTTCCCCACCCCTTTGGCTTGGTGACTATTGGCAACTAGTGGTCGCCTTTTTTTTCCTCTTTTCTTTCTAACCTATGATATAAAATTATAAATACCTCTCTCATCTCTTATTTTTTTCCACACAAATTCTCTCTTCATCTTAATTCTCTCGAATTCTTTCTAACTCTCAAGTACATCCTCCAATTCCTTATTTTTGTTATTTATTATCTCCTTTAATACTTTCTTATTTCAAAATTTTTTTCATACTCTATTTTGTTTGCAATATACCATATTTTTTTTTGTATCCAAAAAAATGGCAAGTAAAGATAGAACTAGTGGCAGAAGCAAGAGCAAGAAGGGGAAATTCGATTATCCTTCCAGTGCTCGTGATTATGAAATTTGAGAAGTTGATATGAATGTTGAAATCAACATTATTCCTAATATGAATCAAGGCTAAATGCAAGAGAGTCTTCATCTTCATATCGGTATCAAAGAAATGTCAATAATAAAAGAGCGGAAGTTTACATCTGATGTATGGGACCACTTCATGAAGATTGAAAGATTTGATATAGCTCCAAAAAGATATGCAGTAGTTTGTAAACATTATAGAGAAAAATACAAGTATACCGATGGAGCCAGATATAGAACATTTAATCAACATTTTAAGACGAAACATCCAATTGAAGCGGAAATTGACATCAAGTAATAATAAATTTTAGAATACGCCAATCTTAACACTCCTCCTTTATTTTGTTATGATGAAAAAACTTATAAAAATGAATTAGGTAAATTTTTTTTCTGTTGAATATTTATTATTTTGGTAAAAGATTTGGTTTTAATCAATTTATACAAAATACATGTGTTCCACAAGTAAAACATATTCCTAAAAATACACTTAAACGCATAATTAAAGTTATTTACAAAAAATGAAAAAAGTATTTACAAAAATTTATTATGAATTTTAATGGGCGTGTGCATATATATAGCGATATTTGGAGTGATCGTTGACTAGTTCATTCTTACATGGGTATAACATGTCATTGAATAAATGATGAATGGAATATTCAAAAAAGATTTATTACATTTAGAGTTTTTGATGATAGCCATATGGTAAATAATATTTATAGATAGTTAGACAAATTTTAAAAGAATATTATTTGCTTAATAAAATTTTTCAATTGATTTTGATAATACCGCGGCAAATACAGTGACAATTGTTGAACTATAAAAGATTTGTAAACCCGTTTATGATGCACAATTTTTTAGCATTAGATGTGTTTGTCATATTTTAAATTTATGTGCACAAGATGGTTTAAAAAATTTTGATATTTTTCTCCACCCAATAAAAATGATAATTCAATTTTTATGGAAATATTCTCAAATAATAAAAGAATGATTAAAATTTTGTAAAGCAAATTGAAAAAAAAAATCAAAAAGATTTTCGAGAGATGTTCTAATCATTGGAATTCTACTTACGAGTTACTTAATGAATCTTTTACATATAAAGATTTATTATGTGTATTTATTTTAGATAATATAGCTCAAATTAATTTATACCCACAAAAATGGGATATTTGCAAAAAAATAGTTATTTAAAAAAATTTATGATGCAACTTATACTTTATCTGGTGTTTATTATCCTATTACACATTTGTTTTTAATAGAATGTATTAATATTATTGGAGTTTTTGAAGAAAATGAAAATGATGATTTATGATGTGATACTATTAGAACAATGCAAAAAAAAAAGGCTACATTATGTCGGAAAATTCCTATTATTTATTTAGTTGCTTGTGTTTTTTTTATCAACATTATAAATTAGATGATTCATGTGTTTATTTGAATATATATTATGAATATTTACGTTTAATTAATGAGGTAAATATTAAAATTATACAAACATGGATTTTAGAACACAATAATGGAATAATATAATGAATGTAGTACATATAATTTAGGTGATAGTGGATCTTCTCAATTTAGTAACTTGTAAAGTGAGAATATAGGTAAAATTAGTAGATGGTACTTTTTGTTGCATCGGCAAAAATATAAAATAAAAGTTACGAAGTAATTCTGAAATAGAAAGCTATCTAATCATTTCTTTTGAGTTTGATGAATCTTAAAGCAGCACAGATTTCACAATATTGGATTGGTGGAAGAAGCATTCCACCGAATACCCAATTCTTGCTCTAATTGCAAAATAAATTTTAGCAGCCGCTTGTTCGATAGTTACGTTAGAATAAGTATATAGTGCTGGAGATAATATTTTTAGACAAACGATGAAGAACTCTCGATTCGGTGAAGGCTCAAGCTTGTATTGATGATTGGACAAATGCTCAATATAGATAATAAGAGATATATGGCAATAATGAAGTTGAATTCTTTGATGACGGAGATACCATCGGCATCGGTATCGAAAAGGGTAGAAATGATTGAGGATAAGATAAGTATGAGTTATCAAAGGTAAGAGAACTATATGTGTTTTAATTTTTCTATCCCCAGAAAAATATGTAGGTACTGCATAATAATTCATTAAGTTTAAGCCCCTCCCCCTCCCTTCCTTCTCCCCCAAATTTGATTACAATTTATAATTTGATTATAATTTGTATTTAGTAATTCACTAATTCATAATTCATTATTTTCTTTTATTTCATAATTCATTATTTGATAATTTGATTATAATTTTATTACAAATTCATTACGATTCAATTTTTAAACTCAAAAAACCTTAACCAAAACTAGCGGATCCATTTTTTATTTTGAACCGAAACCGGGCTCGGAACTAGTGATTCAAAACCGGAACCGGAACCTCCACTTAAGAGCTCAATTTTGGTTCCCCCTAAATTGGAACAGAAACTGCCTGTTCATGAATTGGAATCGGTGGTTCATGAACCGTGGTCATGACTAATCTTATTAATCTCTCAATCTAGGATAGATATGAGGCACAAGTCTTGGTGAATGGACCAAACATGGAATTCAAATCTTTTTGTGTCGATCATGTTTAGCATGCAATCTTCTTTTCACCTTAATCCAAAAAACAAAGTTATTAAGTCCAGCCATTAAGTTTGTTTTTCAAGAAATCATTTCTAAGGAAATTGCCATATTCTTTGGGATTTGGTCTCAAAGATTGTGCGTAGAATGGGCATAGATTGTCATGCCCCGATCATCAAGTATGCGCTATCCCTACCAAATGCCTCAAGTTGGAAGGATTAACGTCCCAAGTTCGCTAAGGACCAATAGAAATTTCTATGCATGCAGAAACGTATAATACACCTAGACAGAAGATTTAAACAGAGATAGCAAAGCAAGAAAACTCTGTAACTAATAATCAACCAAATATCCCAATACAACAGCTAAAAGTAGAGGATCGCTAACCCAATAGAGTTATACATAATAATTAGAGCCCCATTCTTCAAGGCGGCTCCTTAAGACCAGCAAAAAGGTAGATGGGTTAGGAAGAATTAGCTAGTCATCTACTCCAAAAGAGGGGCCACTACACTCTCATCCTCTTCATCAACTGAGATCTTATAAGACTATCATACTCCTACGATTAAGGAGACGTGGGAATGTCGCCAGATGCCATGGACGAGTCGGACTCACTATCAGGATCGGGGTCTACTATCTCTCTATCGGGTGTATTGAGATCCATTGGCTCCCAAGCAGGGACATAAGGGGTTGGGTTAGGCAGTCCCTCAAATCCATGAAGAGGGTGTGACACCTGATTTTTTTAATCATCTTTTCTTTTTTTAAAAATTGATAAAAAAATCCCCAAAAATTCATAAAATTAAAAAATCAACTTTGAGGACTTGGCTAAGCCTAGGGAATCAATTTTGATCAAAAAATGATTTTCCATATTTTCAGTATTTTTTGCCATTTTATTTTCAAAAATTCATAAAAAAAATCAATAAAAAATGAGAAAATTGAAAAATCAACTTTGGAAGCCTTGGCCAAACTTAATGAACCATCTTTGAATAAAAACTAATTTTTCATATTTTTTGCATTTATTATTATTATTATTTTAAGAAAATAGAAAAATGCTTGAAAATTAATAAATAATAGCACTTGAGGCCACATAAATATGAAAAAAATAGTCAATATTTTTCTTTTGAAAAAAAATTAATCCAGAATCGGAAATTACTTCGTTGATCTCGTTTTCAGATTAAAAGAAAAAAATTATAGAAAATTCATTTTAGCTCTATAATTTTCAATTTTTGCATTTCTGGAGTCGTGACATTGTTCTCTAATAGTCCATATTTTTCAATGGCCTGATGGTGCATTTTTCGTTGTTGCGTTCGATTTTCCGAATTCAATTTATCATTTGAAACGCGGGAACTTCACTGATGCAATGTTACATACAGATGAAGAATAAAATATAAATAAAATCTTGAGATGGAATATTTTCTCAAAAGAAGAACAAGACAATTGTTAGTGGACAAGGGCTGGTACCAGAGGGCAGCGTGAATGGAATTAGGGATTTGCTCTCAAAAGATTCATTAGGAGAGATAAATAATTTTATATCTTCACTTCTGAAAGCACATAATCCTGATGGCCAAACCGCGCTTCATTTGGCAGATTGCGTGCATGAATTGCTATTGGAAAGGTTGTCACGTGATGTCGATTTCCTCCGGAGAATAAATGCCAATACGACAAGAAATAGTGAGTGAAGGGGGGGCCACAATTTGGAGACACCATTATTGAAGACGGTGATGAGTGGAGAATGCAGGTGGAAGAAATGAATCAATAGACCATTGCCTATAATGGAGAGCATGTGATTTCTGCGCAAAAGGCACAAATCTCCCCGAACAACTCTAAATAACGAACGCGTTCCTCTGGGACAAAAGAGGACCGAAAGCAAAAAAAAAAAAAGAGTTGAAAGAAAGCTGGTTGAGAGCCTCAAACGGCTGAATGGAGTTAATTTGAGCATAAAAATTAGGAGAAAAGCCTGATATGTTCATAAAATAGAAAAGGGAATGAGGGGGGTTCCACGATGGAGAAAAAAGGAGGAAGAAAAGGTAATAAGGGGGGACTCTCTTCGGGAGGCACGGTCTGCAGCTTCTCGGGGGAGTTTTCATTCGATCCACGTTGGCGGTTCACCGCCGCGGCTCCTCCCTCTCTGAACCCCAGCCACCAACGTCGGTATTCCCCCAAAAGAGTCCGTAGTCCTTCCCACACGTGCTTGTCCGAGAAGTCCCGCCCGATCAATTTTCACAAGGAGGAGTCCACTACTCCTCGCGAGATGATCATCGAGGTCATCTCCTCCTATAGCGACATACCGCCTCACTACCCGCATCAACCCTAGCCGCTGCCGTCCCATTCGCAACACCAGATGATCCTCGGTGAGAGTACTGGCGAGGACCTCGAAGTCATGGCCTCGAAGAAGCATACCGTGACTTGGGTCCAGGACGAGATCTGTGACCAATCACGCTCGGCCCACTGTGGGGATGCTTTGACCTCCCTTTGCAAAGCCAATATGAGAGGAGGGCAAAAAGATGACTACTGGAGGCTATCGGGGAGACCCTTCTTTGAGATTATTCTTTCAAAATCGCACGTTTGCCCAGGTTATAATCAGTTGGTGACAATGTTGGCGGAGGTAGCATTGCCCAAGTGCATGGTCCCGGTCAAGTACGTCACCAGATTCACGGCCACTCCAAGCGTGGTTAGCCTCTCACAGGCCTCTCCTCCTAAGATCATGGCGGCGCTGGTCCAGCCGTCGGTGCAGGACCGATCGGCCGAGCGGCCCTTGTAGTCCCAAGCATCGGGAAGGGTCTTGCCGCCTTGTGTTTCGGGGAGAGACATGGCGTCGCCGCAGTGCTAAAAAGTTTAGACATCGTGTGCATTTCCTTTATTTTGTTAGGCAGAGAGATTTGAGGAGCATAGGCACGTATGAGAACATGAGATGGGTGCCACGTGAATATGTTAGAGCTCGGCTTGGTAAGAAGAGTGGCTTGAGTGACGTCGCAGAGAGTGAAGGCTCGTTGATTCTGGAAAATGTAGAGGTCGTACTGATACTTGTGTCTGAAAACGACGGTATCTCCAACATGAACAGTCGGGTTCTTCCACTCTAAAACTCCATCCACAAGCACAGTCGAACAGTGGCCCACTTCCCAAACAAGAGAGAAAACAGAGAAGCAGAATAGAAATGTCACGAGCATTGCCATCTTCATCATGAACACCAACAGTTCCTTGTATTCTTTCGAGCAAAGCTGAGACCGAGAGACGATAAAAAGATGAAGAGTGGGATTAACAGTGAACTTTATTCATTTCCCCCCCACATGAGGGAGACCCAGCCGACAAATCTGGTTGTGATGTTACGAAATCCTTACGAGATGCATTGGGAATCTTCAAGACGCGGTATCTCTTTGTCTTAGCCCTTTCTTGTGATTGATATTAGTGGTAATAGCCACCAGTTATTGTTGTTCCTTCCTCACACATTTCATCTATCATGTAATTGCACAATCATCTCTCTGCTACAAAAAAGGTTTGTTTCCATAGAAAATTTGTGCTTTGTTTTCTGTTTCACTAACGGTCCTTGAGTCATTGGTAAGAGCTCAATTTAAGAAAAAAGAAAAAGAGGAGATCGGGAGGACTGGTTTGGGTAGCTTCCAGAGGAATAGGAACGATTTGTGCAGATGATCTTCACCGTTTGGTACTTCAAATGCTTGCTGTCCAAGGATCAAGTTTAAGGCTATCCAGGGAGCAAATGGGTGGCTGTTCAGAGAGGATTTTCGTTGCAATATTAAGTCAGAAGGAGTTGTCTTTGGAGTGAATCCACAGCTTGTGCGTATTCATAATTTTGGAGCAAGACGAGGTCATCCAATTGTGAAACACAAGGTCCAAGCGAGTCCACCAACGGCATTTCCAAGCTCGACGAAGAGACCAAGCACCATCACCATGCTGTTCTGAAACTCATCTAAGATGGGTGCGGTTTAGACTCGTTTGGAAGTATTCCACGCTGATTTGTTAAGTCCAACTGTGGCAAAGAGAAAATCGTGAACTTGGCCCTGAGCTTGAACAGTTTAATATCGTAACTTGCTCATGTTGGTAGGATTGGAATAATGGGTGTCAACTTGGGGATAACTGTGGGTGCATGATTTTGGGGTCCACTCCATGTTATATAATACTACGAATTATTCAAGTTGGTGTCCTAGGATGCTGATCTGACTTCCTCTAACAAGAGGGCATGTGAGATTTGGTCCATTATTGTCTATTGCTCA
Source organism: Psidium guajava (assembly GCA_016432845.1). Taxonomy (NCBI): domain Eukaryota; kingdom Viridiplantae; phylum Streptophyta; class Magnoliopsida; order Myrtales; family Myrtaceae; genus Psidium; species Psidium guajava. The sequence continues at coordinate 18,640,391 of CM028225.1, forward strand.
CTCTCAATGGTCCTTGAGCTTCTGCCATCATATAATACCATGAGCAGCATTAGACAAATCCAACAATACGAAGTCAGGGTGCTTCCATAGCTTGGCGGCGAGTGGATTCTACTGGCACGAATTAAACAAGTCGGATTTCGGGCGGACCGATCACAATGGCGGCGGCCACGGCAACGACTTCGCAACACGATTCAGCGTCCGTTTGAGAGCAACAAGCTCATGGTGGACGATTCCTCCATAAGACCCCTGAGGAGATACGCAAGACCTTCAACATCAAGAATGACTTAATGCTAAGGGAGTGCGATACACGCTAGAGAGCAGGGAGTATTCAGCAATCTATGTGGTCAGGAGAGAACGAAGATGCCAAGCAACCTTCCTCGTCCAGGGGCAATAGCTCCATGTACCCCTAAAACAGCAAGCACCCTTCCCGTTTCGATCGATCGAGTAGGCCATCCCTCTTCTCCTCCGTTCGTTGAAGCAAAACGTCAACATTAGAAATTGCAAGAGTGATCTCAAAAGGGTCGGTGTTCGACTCTCGTCAATATGGTGCTGAGATGAGTGAGCTACTATCGGTCGATGGGGAGGATTTCTTCTCACCTTATGATGAGGTGTATGAGAGCTTCGATGTAAGGGCACTTAGACAAGATCGGGCGGAAGCTTGTTACTGGGAAGGCAAACTCTGTTTTTGCTGCCGAGAAGACTTCGAAAACTGGAAGAGGAGCTGAAGGTCCATGCTTAAGACGATAGAGACCCTCCCTCTGATAGGTTTCGCCGGTGAGGCGCGCACGCTTGAGGAGAGGTTCGCAGAGCCCGCCATGGGGAATGTGTTCCTTCTCCAGGGTGGTGATTGCGCGGAGAGCTCCAAGGAGTTCAGCGCGAGCTACATATAGGAAATGTCCAGAGTGCTGCTCCAGAAGGGCATCGTTCTCACGTTTAGAGGACAGAAGCCTGTCATTAAGGTGAAGGAGAAGGAAGCTACTCCAACACAGAAGCAAAAGAACAGGTGGAGCCAATCAAGGACAATAAAGAAGCTATGTTGCTATTTGGTAAGATTTTTCAGTATGAAATACATGCAGATACTTATACGACGTTGGTTCTTGGGCATTGTAGGAATGAGGATATAGATTGGGCTTTTGAAATTTTTGATAGGACGACACAGGGACGAAGATAAATAAGAAAATAAAAAATATAGGATAAAGGAATAGTTTTAAAAAAATAAATAATAAAAATAAGAATAAAAAATAAAAAAAAGTGGGTTATGAGAAAAGTAGGATCAGATGTATGCATAGGATTGTTCCTACGAATTAGACTTGATTTTGGATTGGGCTGACTCATTGGCTTGGTTTAAAATCTGATCACAATTAGGCTTAAAGAATGGGCCTTTCAAAGAATACAAGAATGGGCTTTGCTCAGGTTTGCTTTTCTTTTTGTCTTAGATGGACTTTAAGGCCTGGCTTGGGTGACTATAGTGTGGGCCGGATCTGTTGGCCCGGTCCGAATAATTTTCCCCAAATTTTAAAAAAATGAAATAAAAAATCGTAAGAAAACCATAAAAAAATTCTATAAAAAAAGTTAAAAAAATTTAGAAAAATTCAGAAAAACCTCAGAAATTAGGAAACGTGCCATTTCGACTGGCAATCCTATTTTTGATGAATTTCCTTCCCGGTCTTTTCAAAATGACGATTTTGCCCCCTTATGGGCAAATTGTCTCAAAAGATTCAGAAAAATCTCAAAAATTAGGAGACGTGCCATTTCGACTGGCCAATCCTATTTTTGATAAATTTCCTTCGTGATCTTTTCGAAATGACGATTTTGCCTCTTATGGGCAAATGGACTCGAAAAATTCGAAAAATCCTAAAAAAATTGCAGAAAATGGAAAATGGTCAATCTTGACTGGCCAGACACATTTCTTGTGACTTTGACTACCATTTCTTCGTGAAATGACAGTTTTGCCCCTCATGGGAAATAAGGAATGATCACATTCAACTTGTTTGACCTGTTTTCATTTCCCAATCCTTAAAAAATGATCATTTTACCATTCTGGTCAGTTTGACCCAAATCTTTCCAAGTCACCCCAAATGATTTTTCATGAAATTGGTATCGAAAGGGCATTAGAGTAATTTAATGTAACTAAGTGTTGACACCTGATTTTTAATAATCTTTTCTCTTTTAAAATTAATAAAAAAAATCCATAAAAATTCATAAAATTAAAAAATCAACTTTAGCGACCTTAGCTAAGCCTAGGGAACCAATTTTGATTAAAAAATAATTTTTCATATTTTCAGTATTTTTTGGTATTTTTATTTTCGAAAATTAATAAAAAATTCATAAAAATTCATAAAATTAAAAAAAATCAATGTTGGGGACCTTGGCCAAGCCTAGAGAATCAATTTTGAACAAAAAATGATTTTTCATATTTTTTTATTTTTTATATATTTTTTAGTAATTACGAAAATATTTAATAAATAATAGCATTTGAGGGCACAAAAATACATAAAAATAGTCAATATTTTTTTTTAAATCCCTTTACATGTTGGCCATCATAAATTTAAAAAAATCCAATTCGGGGTCGTGTATTCTTTCACAAGCATAATCTTGAATCGGGCCTAAAAAATTCAATTTGAGTCAATTTATTTTTCACTTTTAGGAGTTGTGACATTGTTTTCTAATATTCTAAATTTTCGTCTTGGCCCAATTATATCCAGAATGACTTAATTTTGCAAAAGGGCTTTAATTAAATTTTGTATTATTTTCAGCAGCAAGAAATGAAGTTAAATTTGACATGCGGTGAATTTCAACTAAGTATAGGGGAGGTGTGTTGAAAATTGTGAGGAGATTTGGACTTAAAGAAATATTTCTCTAGGGACTGAATTACAAATACTTAAAATCTCAGGGACTAGAGTGCAAATACCTAACTCTTGAGGGATTATTTTGCAAATAACAAAAAGAAGAGTTAGTGGAGAAATTAGAATGTGAGATAGAGATGGAGAAATGAAGATGAAGATGGAGATGAGTTAGTCGAGAAATTAGAATGTGAGATAGATGGGTGGGTTATAAAAGGAGGAAGAAGTGAGCTTGGGAAAGAGGATTTTTTGGGAGAGAAAATTTTGGATGTTTGAAAGGGTTTGGGAGATTGAAGAAAAATTTGAGAGAAAGAAAATACCAAAAAGAGAGAGAATTTTGAAGACGACGGGAGTTTAAAGCTAGGGGGCTATCATTACCAATTCCTTCATCGATCAACATAAATCAAGAGTTCATCCCTGTCGTTTGAGCCGCAATCTTAATCCACAAAGTGATACGAGGTTCGAATTCGGCCATCAAATCCGTTAAATCAGGTAACGATCCTAGCAATTAAAATCTTTAAGAATTTTGTTACCCAAATGGATTAATTTAAATCTCGATTATGTCATGTCGTATGCATATGTCTCCATATCCACATGTCGCATTTGTACTATAATTTTCTGCAATTTAATTCTTGCACTATCAAACCTCAATGGGAAGGCTGACCCACCCACTGGTGGTCCTTTATTTTCTACAATTTAATTTCTTATAATTTAATTTCTGTACCATCAAACCTCGTGATGGATAGGCCGAGCCAAGGCCAAGGCCTCATTGGAGGTCTTTTATTTAATGCAATTTAATTTTAGTATCATCAAACCCCACGATGGGTAGGCCGAATCAAGGCCGAGTCCCCCGTTGGAGGTCCTTTATTTAATGTAATTTAATTTCAGTACCATCAAATCGCACGATGGGTAGGCCGAATCAAGGCCGAGTCCCCCGTTGGAGGTCCTTTATTTAATGCAATTTAATTTCCTACAATTTAATTTCAGTACCATTAGACTCCACGATGGGTAGGCCGAATCAAGGCCGAGTCCCTCGTTGGAGGTCCTTTATTTAATGCAATTTAATTTCCTGTAATTTAATTTCAGTACCATCAAACCCCACGATGGGTAGGCCGAATCAAGGCCGAGTCCCCCGTTAGAGGTCCTTTATTTAATGCAATTTAATTTCTTGCAATTTAATTTCAGTACCATCAAACCCCACGATGAGTAAGCCGAATCAAGGCCGAGTCCCCCGTTGGAAATCCTTTATTTAATGCAATTTAATTTCCTGTAATTTAATTTCAGTACCATAAAACCCCACGATGGGCAGGCCGAATCAAGGCCGAGTCCCCCGTTGGAGGTCCTTCATTTATTGCAATTTAATTTTCTGCAATTTAATTTCTGTACCATTAAACCCAAGAATGAGTAGGCTGAGCCACCTGCTGGAGGTCGTAACACGGCGCAGAAATCGTTAGTTCACGCCCTCTTGCGGCTTTAGGGAATTTTAATGATTTGAAAATACGAAAAAATGTCATTCATATGCATTCCATCTAAAAAGTGAAAATACAAAAAAGAGGGCACCTCACTAGAACCTTAAGAATAAACCAAGCCTGAGTTGCCAAATTAGGATAATGATAAAATTAAGGTTCCGAAAGGGTATTAGTTTTAATTAACTAGTGTAACCAAGTTCCCGAACCCAGAATCTCTGGTTCATAGAAGTAATTTAGTTCTCCCGCTAATTTACTTAGGTTTCTAATCGATCTACCAAAAATGATTAGTGGCGACTCTAAACTCTAAAATCATTTAAACAAAAATCAAAGTTACGATTCGGTAGGACTTAGGAGGGTTTGTATTAGGTTAATTAATTTAATCAACCTGATAATCCGTTAACCTGGAAATTTTTCCACCAAAAGAAAATTTTTAGGGTCGCGACAAAAATACCAAAAAGGGAGAGAGAATTTTAAAGATGATAGGAGTTTAACGCTAAGGGGCTTTCATTACCAATTCCTTCATCGATCAACAAAAATCAAGAGTTCATCCCCGTTGTTCGAGCCGCAATCTTAATCCACAAGGTGATACGGGGTCCGAATTCGACCATCAAATCCGTCAAATCAGGTAAATATCCTAGCCATTAAAATCTTCAAGAATTTCATTACCCAAATGGATTGATTTAAATCTCGATTATGTCATGTCGTACTCATATATCTCCATATCCACATGTCGCACTCGTACTATAATTTTCTGCAATTTAATTCTTGCACCATCAAACCCTAGAATGGGAAGGCCAACCCACCCACTGGTGGTCCTTTATTTTCTGCAATTTAATTTATGTACCATCAAACCCCACGATGGGTAGGTCGAGCCAAGGCCGAGTCCCCCGTTGGAGGTCCTTTATTTAATGCAATTTAATTTCAGTACCATCAAATCCCACGATGGGTAGGCCGAATCAAGGCCGAATCCCCCGTTGGAGGTCCTTTATTTAATGCAATTTAATTTCCCGCAATTTAATTTCAGTACCCTCAAACCCCACGATGGATAGGCCGAATCAAAGCCGAGTCTCCCGTTGGAGGTCCTTTATTTAGTGCAATTTAATTTTCTGCAATTTAATTTCATACCATGAAACCCCAGGATGGATATGCCGAATCAAGGCCGAGTCCCCCGTTGGAGGTCCTTTATTTAATGCAGTTTAATTTCCTGCAATTTAATTTCAGTACCATTAAACCCCACGATGGGTAGGCCGAATCAAGGCCGAGTCCCCCATTGGAGGTCCTTTATTTAATGCAATTTAATTTCCTGTAATTTAATTTCAGTACCATCAAACCCCACAATGGGTAAGCCGAATCAAGGCCGAGTCCCCCGTTGGAGGTCCTTCATTTATTGTAATTTAATTTTCTACAATTTAATTTATGTATCATTAAACCCCAGAATGAGTAGGCCGAGCCATCTGCTGGAGTCGCAACACGGCGCAGAAATCGTTAGTTCACACCCTCTTTCAACTTCAGGGAATTTTAATTATTTGAAAATACCGAAAAATGTCATTCATATGCATTCCATCTAAAAAGTGAAAATACAAAAAAGAGGTCACCTCACTAGAACCTTAAAAATAAATCAAGCCTGAATTGCCAAATTAGGATAATCATGAAATTATGGTACCGAAAGGGCATTAGTTTTAATTAACTAGTGGAACCAAGTCCCCGAACCCAGAATCTCTGGTTCATAGAAGAAATTTAATTCTTCCGCTAATTTACTTAGGTTTCTAATCGACCTACCAAAAATGATTAGTGGCGACTTTAAACTCTAAAATCATTTAAACAAAAATCAAAGTTGCGATTCGATAGGACTTGGCAGGGTCCGTATTAGGTTAATTAATTTAACCAACCTGATAATTCGTTAACCTAGAAATTTTTTCACCAAAAGAAAAATTTTTAGGGTCACGACAAAAATACCAAAAAGAGAAAGAATTTTGAAGATGATGGGAGTTTAAAGCTAAGGGGCTATCATCACCAATTCCTTCATCAATCAACATAAATCAAGAGCTCATCCCCGTCGTTCGAGCCGCAATCTTAATCCACAAGATGATACGAGGTCCGAATTCGGCCATCAAATCCGTCAAATCAGGTAAAGATCCTAGCCATTAAAATCTTCAAGAATTTCTTTACCCAAATAGATTGATTTAAAGCTCGATTATATCTTGTCGTACTAATATGTCTCCATATCCACATGTCGCATTCGTACTATAATTTTCTCCAATTTAATTCTTGCACCATCAAACCCCAGAATAGGAAGGCCGACCCACCCACTGGTGGTCCTTTATTTTCTGTAATTTAATTTCCTGTAATTTAATTTTTGTACCAACAAACCCCACGATGGGTAGGCCGAGCTAAGGCCGAGTCCCCCGTTGGAGGTCCTTTATTTAATGCAATTTAATTTTAGTACCATCAAATCCCACGATGGGTAGGCCGAATCAAGGCCGAATCCCCCGTTGGAAGTCCTTTATTTAATGTAATTTAATTTCCTGTAATTTAATTTCAGTACCATCAAACTCCACGATGGATAGGCCGAATCCCCCGTTGGAGGTCCTTTATTTAATGCAATTTAATTTCAGTACCATTAAACCACACGATGGGTAGGCCGAATCAAGGCCGAGTCCCCCATTGGAGGTCCTTTATTTAATGCAATTTAATTTCCTGCAATTTAATTTCAGTACCATCAAACCCCACGATGGGTAGGCCGAATCAAGGCCAAGTCTCCCGTTGAAGGTCCTTTATTTAATGTAATTTAATTTCAGTACCATCAAACCCCACGATGGGTGGGCCGAATCACGGCCGAGTCCCCCGTTAGAGATCCTTTATTTAATGCAATTTAATTTTCTACAATTTAATTTCAGTACCATCAAACCCCACGATGGGTAGGCCGAATCAAGGCCGAGTCCCCCGTTGGAGGTCATTTATTTAATGCAATTTAATTTCCTACAATTTAATTTTAGTGCCATCAAACCCCACGATGGGTAGGCCGAATCAAGGCCGAGTCCTCAGTTGGAGGTCCTTCATTTATTGCAATTTAATTTTCTGCAATTTAATTTTTGTACTATTAAACCCCAGAATGAGTAGGCCGAGCCACCTGTTGGAGGTCGCAACACGGCACAGAAATCGTTAGTTCACGCCCTCTTGCGGCTTCAGGGAATTTTAATGATTTGAAATTACCAAAAAATGTCAGTCATATGCATTCTATCTAAAAAGTGAAAATAAAAAAAAGAGGGCACCTCACTAGAACCTTAAGAATAAACCAAGCCTAAGTTATCAAATTAGGATATTGATAAAATTAAGGTACCGAAAGGGCATTAGTTTTAATTAACTAGTCTAACAAAGTCCCCGAACCCAGAATCTCTGGTTCATAGAAGTAATTTAGTTCTCCTGCTAATTTACTTAGGTTTCTAATCGACCTACCAAAAATGATTAGTGGCGACTCCAAACTCTGAAATCATTCGAACAAAAACCAAAGTTGCGATTCGGTAGGACTTGGGAGGGTTCGTATTAGGTTAATTAATTTTATCAACCTAATAATCCGTCAACCTGGAAATTTTTCCACCAAAAGAAAAATTTTTGGGGTCGCGACACCAAGGCCATTGACAAAAAAAAATCTTCATTATCTACTTCGGGTTTACAAATCAAGAATTCTGCAAAAATGAGAGATAAATAATCTTGCTTGTACTTTTTCGAGCGATGCTGAAAATTATTCAACTCTACGTTAACTCAAGCACCTTAATCTCAAAAGACTTTCATGGGTTGTAACATAGGTTAGGATTGGAGACCAAGGAAGTAAAAGGCTTATTTTGACCCAGAAAGCATATGAGGTGGTTTGACGTTGGTGATCATTGCATCTTTATCACCAATCTCGGCCCTCAGAATAGTCCTCAAAGAACACCATCATTGCATGAGGAAGGTGTGAGCTTCCGCTGATATCGCTACTCGAGGACGATATGAACTCCAACGAAGGAGACGTCAGTGATCTTTAGAGATTTATTGCCGTTCTTGGTCTTCTGGAACTATCTTCAAAGAACACCATTATTGTATGAGAGTGGTGCTAACTTCTGCTGATACTGCCGTCCCTCCCGAACGATGTAAACTTTAACTGAGTATATTTTGCAATTTGACTCATTCGAAGAGTTTTCTTTTACAACCAGATTCCATTGGGGATTTATAAAAGGAGACAATATGTTTTCACCGAGTTTGCAAAATGTTCATGTAAAGTTCAAAGGCATTAAAAAATGAACATTGATTTGAATGGGCATTGGCCTTACTTTTAACTGGCGCTTTGCTTTTTCATGCTCGAGACTGGCTCTTTTAGTCGCATCTTTTGCCTTTTCTGTTCTGTTTAGAAAAAAGAATCTTCAAAGATTATATCGTATACACATGCATATGAAAGATTTAGCACACTTGAAGAGTTGACTCGGGAACTCTACGTAGACCTACTCCTTCTGAGTTCTTTTGCTTTGAGGTGGCTCCATCTTCATCTCGAAATGACCAATGATCACCAACGGGGTTTCAAGAAACGAATATGCAAGCTCAATTAGGCGATGCAAAGGATAAAAATGTATCGAAAAGAGAAACGAATACTTTTCGTCGTTCAAAGGCACTTGAATTACCGTACGAGGTTGAAAGTGAAGAAGCGCTCGAAAATTGATGTTAGTTCGAGTAAGAAAATTTCTAACCATTTACCTCCTGTTGTTGCTGGAACTACCTCCATTTGGCCCCGATGTGGAGTAGTTCTTGATAAGGGTTACGAAATGAAAACGCCGCTCAAATAGGTGGTCAATGGTCACCTGAAGTGTTTAGGATAGAGAAATGATCACCTCTTTCCCTTCGGCTATCGTACTTTTTGCGAGAAAATCCATTGCCTTGGGGAATGCGGAACCAATTTAGCACATGACTCACTGTGGATTATGACATATGTAGAAATGGATTGCCTTTTCTCATCCTGTTATGCCCCATTCTACACATTCGATGCATCACGTGCAGTTTATACTCCAAGTCAGAATTGGCAAATTAAACATGTAGAATAGTTGTGCATAAATTATGGAATGTGTAAACACAATGCAGATGTGATAATTTTTAGCATCACACGTGTTTATAGAATGTGCAAGTATGGAAGAAAATTCTCAAGAATGGGAAAATTTGAACTACCCCTAGACATGTAGGCGGATCGAACAAATTGGGGAGTCTACTCCTTAAGTCGAGGAGTAGCTTGTCTCTGGCTTTACTCCTGCATAATGAAATGCATGGGTGAAGGAGTCGAGTGAAGATTTGAAGCATTTGGGCTTGTTTAATGTTAACAACCGTCATGATTGTCGATCGAATACTCCTGTAAGAAAGAAAGTAGAAAGGTTATCCTTGAAATCAAATGAGTTAAAAAGACATACTCTCCTTTTCATTTCAAAGTTTGCCATCAATTGCCCCATTTTCAACAGAACGGATCTCATCAAATGATCATAATTTTGCCCCCTTGGGGTTGTCTCCTTCAACATGTTAAATGTTAGTGTAAACATTTCCTGTTAAAAAGAAATGAGACATGTTAGCCAGTATTGGAAGGCATAAACTGAAAACGATACTAGTTTACCCTTCATCTTCAATGCATTGCACAAGTCTTTTACCAGCTTCGCTGGATTGAGCTTCCCTCGACTTTCGTTGGATACTTAACCATGAGGGCCAAGGTTATGGCAAAGTATTGACTTCGGTCTCGTTTGTCGAATATTCTTGTTTCTTTCTGCAAAAAAGAAATGTCCAAAAAATTATTTTATTTATTTACAATATTTACAACATTCCCCAACCTTGGGGATCGAACTCAGACCATTCAGACCACTGTCATCCCCCGTGCCATTTGGTCCCCGAGACCATAGGCGTCTATAGGGGCTCTCTTTTAAGGGTTAATCCTTATGATGACGTGGTCTTGTTGCATTGCGTTGGGTAATTCCACGTCACGGTGCTTTGCAAGGTAATTTATGATGCATGTTAAAAATGAAATAAATTAATTCAGAACTCGAGACGATTATGGGTAAATTGGAACAATACAAAATTACCCATCCTTGAGATTACTCGGGTCTTTCGTTCACATCTTCCTTGTTTGAGGCTATTCGTCCAATAGCAATGTTCACGAATTGATTTGCTCCGAGTTTTGTTCAACAAGAGAAATTCGCATTTGGGTATGACTGTGTTCTCGGGATAGTTTGCAAATTCCTGAGAATAGAAGGGATTCAATTTAAAACCGAAGCAATTTGAGGGTAAATCAAAATGATACGGAGTTACCCTTCGAATTTGCGCGGACTTTTAGTCGCAATTAATTTTGTCCCAAGTTTGGTGCAGTAAAGGATTCAAGCACTTAATAGGAGGAAGGAAGATCACTACTTCTTGCTCTTGCATTAATTCTAGATATCTATAAAAGCAGAAAATATCCCACGCAAGGGAATAAAACATATGCATCCGTTCAGGATTGGTTCTACTTTCCAATGATTAGCTGGCTTCATTTCGAGCCAGGTGCGCATCAGCAATGTTGAAGGACCCGTATCACTAGCTTCGAAGTACAGGCTTTGTATAAACATTACAGCCCCGGTGCTTCATCAATATCTAACTGGTTTATCATGGTAGCAAGCTCATCGTTAATGCCACTTGCTTGGTGGTGATACATCCCCTTTTCCTCGGGAGGCATCAATACTAACCCCCATAAGATCGGTTTTCTCGCCCATTCCTTTAACAGAACTTGATTTTGCTGGAACTGATCTAACTCAACTCTCAAACGTGCATTTTCTATCCTCAGATGTTGCCTTTCGTCGAGGGCGAGGAGTCTACTGCAGTTAGGGTAGGTGGCGGTGTTAAAAGCTTCTTTATACTTCTTATTCTATGCTCGGAGTTTTCATTCTCAACTCTTAGAAACTCAACTTCATAGCGCTCATGTCAAGTCTTTGCCCGGGTTCACCTATTTTAAAACCAAAACTTGACTTGCGAAAGTTTCAGTCCTAGCTCTTAGCTCAGTTCCATTCTTTGTCTGTTATCTGGGATAGGGCACTCCATGAAGAAATCTTCAAGCTTTTGAATTTGATGCTCAGTGTAGCGACAGCAACGCTTCCTTTGACCCTTGTTGTTGTTGTTGTTGTTGTCCTTATCTTTGTTGAGATTTTGGACGTCGTTGGCAGAAGGGCCAGGTTCCATGGTCTTAGTTTCGAATATGGTCTCGAACTCTTCATCTCACATATTCAGCAAGTGACAGTAGCTCTCAAATGTGTTGGGTTGGGACATCTTCAACTGGCAATTGGTCCCTTAAGGTTTACTACCCTTCCTCGTATTTTTACTCTCTTTCATTTTCTCTGAGCGACCATGTATACTTTAAAACTCTCCTCTAAGCACAGATGAAGATTACCAGGAGGACGCCTTTTTTAAAATTTAGGCGTGGATTCAGAAATTGTATCGCTTCCCCCAAGATTTCTATCTTTCTCAACTTTTTTATCATGTCGCTCGCTCGATTTGTCTTCTTCCATCTTTTCCATAGTGGTAGGGCCCCTCTCACTATTTCTTTCGCCTGCCAGTTTTGCAAGAGAGCTCTCTTCTTTTACGAATGGAGACAAATTCTATCTTCTTTTCTTGCTAAAATTTTTCTTGTCTCCCACTCAGGTCATTTTTTTTTCTTCTTCTTTTTCAAAGTTGTGGTATCACCTCAAACCTTTTTTTTACAAAGATTTCAAATTTGTTTGGCTCGAGATTGTAGACTAACAGGGATTGGAGCTAACAGTGGTGACACCAAAAGAGAATGGCAGATATAAAAATTTGATCAACAGAGGCTGCTACTGTGAAATCAATATTTAACGTGAAGTGGGTTAATATCTTCGCATTCCACTCGTCTGCTTTGATTCTCTCTTCTATTATTTCAACGATAATGGTGAATCTTCCTACGTACATCTTTCCGGCTGAAGTTATGTTTAAATGGGAGAGACTTTATTACCTTCTTAGCCGAGACTATATTTATATAGCCCATCATCCGAGTGTTGAAGTTAAGATCTTCGATCTATTCAGGGAGATAAATGCCTCTTCTATCGAAGGCACTAACTTGGAGATGGAATACAGGCGGCTCCCAACTCTGTTTATCAACTTTCTAGAGGCTTGCCAGAACACCTACGAAACAATCACCTTGACTAGGATCGTGAAAGCTCGCTACCAGGATCGATCTGAATGCCTGGAGTCTGCAGAATACGCGATTGTTCAATACAAGAAGGCCGTCAAGTCTGCTGATGAGCGGGCTACGTTGTTGGTTCACGAGAGGGAGAAGTTGGTGGAGCGCCTAGTTTTGAACCAGACTTACTTTGAGCATGACCTGAGTGATATCGTGATGAAGTTTAGATGTGAGTGGTTAGAGGAGAGGCTCGAAGATCTAACAGTGGATATAACTCTCAAGAGAGACTTGATCGAAAGTCTAAAATTCGCCATTGAACATCATGAGGCCAGCGCAGCCAGGTAAAAGGAGAGATGTGTTCGCCTGTTCTTTAAGCTTGCGGATCTCGAATCCCAGATCGTTTGGTGTAGGAAGAACATTAACTTCATGGAGAGTCAATTGAACTCTTTTGTGATGCTTATTAGGGCTCAATTTGGCTTTACTTTTCCTCCTCGGTGACCTGTTGTAAAGGTCGTTGATATATAGAATGAGAGAAAATTGTTGTATATATATGCTTTAATCTTCCCCGCCATCTTTTCTTCCGTATAGCATGATAGAACGACTTTAAGGCACTGGAAACGTCGAGACTTAATATTCTTCTTGATGTTCTTGTTAGTTGCTTCAAATAATGATAGCAAGAACACTGAAGAACGATTCAGCGGTGGTCCCTACTAGCCGCATTGAGACCTGTGATCAGTCATGTAAATTATTAATCTCGGTCAATGTGCCACTAAGTGAACTAGGCCACCTGTGTGTGCCCCACTTCACTTATGCTTTGTCCCTTTTGGCATCCACTTGTTTGTGTCGGTCATCGTAGTTAAGACAGAAATGCTTGTGCGTCATACTCAATAATTGCGCACCGGCCCAACTTTGTAACTATGGGATAATGTTGTCCATCCGGGGATGTTGACACTGCCCTTATGCCTGATCCGGATAAATTCACTTCCCCATCAAAATACACAGTCTATACATTTTCACTGATTAACACGATTCTGTCTCTGGGAGGATAGATCTCTACGCTTGCCCCCAAGGTTATTGGCTAATACATTAGCAATTACCCATCCTTTGGTATTTCTCAAGGTTATTCCTGGTTTGTTGTTGTTATCAATGATTCCAATTTTGCTCCTGCTTGGAGTACCTATGATTTCCTGCAAAAGTAGAGAAAATAATGAGTATGTATCCCAAGAGAGGTCGGTCCATGACTCGCCTAATTGGTACAATATTATTTCTTCATTTTTATAGAGAAATTAGATAAAATTTTCTTAGAAAGATATGGGTGAATTTCTCAGAAAGGATTTTCTTACAAATTTTATAAGTTGAAAAAAACGTGGTAAAGTCCTTTGACATTTAGCGAATTTCCCGAAGGAATTTTCAAGGATAAATTTGTCAAGGAAATCTTGTGTCCATTAAGGCATTAAGGAAAGATGTGACAACATCTTTTATTGGTTAACAAAACTTCCGCATTCATCTTTTCAGAAATGGCACACTCGTTTGATTTTTTTTATATTTTTGCAAAAAAAATGCCCACGATGTTAAGTTCAAAATTTGATTGACACCTAACATGGACCGACCGAAAATAAATACAAGAAAAAGTTAGACAACATACTTCATCTTGAAAAAATACAATGCAAATCACATAGACATGCACGTGAATCGTGAGTTTAAATCTTAACCTATCTACTCTAAAGGCTACAAATTGAAGCGATAGACTTTTGGCAAGACGTCAATCTTGCGCACATAATCAAGATTAGCTGTGATCCTACGTCGTAATCAGGATTAATTGGACCTTTCCACTTCGACTGCTCGAGTTAAAAATTATAACCCCCGCTTTGGTAATCTTACCATGCCTGAGGCCTAACTTTTAAAACTCATTTTTGAAAAGAGGTTCGGGATTGAATCTAGACTAACTTTCAACGTAATCTCACATCAAACGCTAGAACCAAATCACAATACCATCCTAAAACTAGTGGCCCAGGTTCGGTCACGGGACGCGTGTGATATAGTGCTAAAGCGATTAATCATGCACGATAGTTAAATGCAAACACCGCTTCAATAGTTCAAAAATTAAATCACAATTTTCACACACTAGGCCTACAAAATAAAGGGTTAGCCAAACACTCCACCTCCTATAACTCCCATTCTGTAAAATCATTTAACACCTAAAGGATGAGTTCTAAGCAAGATCGCCCAAAGCAAGATATCCATGAAATTTTAATCGGCCTAAGTCCACTAAGGCTTTTAAAATTTCGAAAAAATTCAAGTACCCCAATTAGTGCTTTACTTTTTCGAAAAATTAAAAAATTCCAGTCCCCAACGGAGTCGCCAAGCTGTCGCGACCCGAAAAATATTTCGATCAGTGATGAATTTCCCAGGTTAATAGATTATCAGGTTGATTGGATTGACTAACCTAATACAGACCCTCCCAAGTCCTACCAAATCGCAATTTTGGTTTTTATTCAAATGATTTTAGAATTTGGAGTCACCACTAATCATTTTTTGGTAGGCCGATTAGAAACCTAAGTAAATTAGCGAGAGAACTAAATTATTTCTACGAATCAAAGATTATGAGATTGGGGACTTGGTTACACTAGTTAATTAAAACTAACACCATTTCGGTACCTTAATTCTATGGATATCCTAATTTTGGCAACTTAGGCTTGGTTTACTCCTAAGGCTCTAGTGAGATGTTCTCTTCTTGTATTTTCACTTTTTAAATTAAATGCATTAATGGTAATGGGTGCATGGATAAGCAAAACATGAATATGCAAATATAGACGAGCGAACATATACGTCCGAACGCGATCATGCAATCGTGAATATGCGAGCATAGATATACAAATATGACGTGCAAACGTGAACATACGTTACATGCGAATGTGGACACGTAAATACAGCATACGAACGTGAACATGCAGATGCGACATACGAATGCAGACATGTAGGTACGGCATACATACGTAGACATACGTATGTAGGTATACGAATACAGACAGACGGATACGAAAGCATACGAATAAGCCATGTGGATTCGAAGACGTACGAGTATGACGTGCGAATGCGACATATGTGCATGGATATGCGAACGCGACATGCGTATGTAACATGTGTATGCAAATCATACATACATGGACATGCGTAGACGACGCACGAATAAATTGTCAAAAATAGGATTAGCTAGTCGAAATGGCCCGTTTTCTAATTTTTGGGATCTTTCTGAATTTTCTGAAGTTTTTCAAGACAATTTGCCTATGAGGGGACAAATCCTCATTTTTGAAAAGATCAGGAAGGGAAGTCGTCAAAAATAGGATTGGCCAGTCAAAATGGCCCGTTTCCTAATTTTTGAGATTTTTCTGAGTCTTTTGAATTTTTTCAAGACAATTTACCTATGAGGGGTAGAATCATCATTTTAAAAGGATCAAGAGAGGAAATCAACAAAAATAAAATTGGCCAGTCGAAATGGTCCGTTTCCTAGTTTTTGAGATTTTTTTCTGAATTTTCTAGAATTTTTCAAGATAATTTGCCTATGGGGGAAAAATCCTCATTTTAAAAGGATCAGGAAGGGAAATCGACAAAAATAGGATTGGCCAGTCGAAATGGCCAATTTCCTAATTTTTGGGATTTTTTCTGAATTTCTTGAAATTTTTCAAGGCAATTTACCTATGATGAGCAAAATCATCATTTTTGAAAAGATTAGGAAGGGAAGTTATCAAAAATAGGATTGGCCAGCCAAAATGGCCCGTTTCCTAGTTTTTTGGATTTTTCTTTTGAAATTTTTTTCTTTTGTATGAGTATGCAAGAATCAATGACAATACGAATACACATGGGACATGGCAAAGTATGCGTGAGCTATACTATATGAAATGCACATGAATGATTTTTTTGATATTTTCGAATTAAAATAAGACCGATGATGCAAAATATTCTGAATATAAACGCAATATTAGAAGATGCGATATAAACAACAGTATATGAAAATAAGCGTTAAAATTCCCTGAAGCCGAAAGAGAGAGTGAGTTAACGACTTTTGTGCAGTGTTACGACCTCCAGTAGGTAGCCCAGCCTACTCATTATAGGGTTCGATAACATGGAAATTAAACTGCCGAAAGTAGAGTACGGAAAGCAGTAAATAAAGAACCTCCAGCAGGATGGCTCGGCCTACCTATTTTGGGGCTTAATGGTGCAGAAATTAAACTATAGAAAGTAAAGGCAGTAAATAAAGGATCTCCAATGGGTGGCTCAGCCTTGGCTCGGCCTACCCTTTCTAGGGTTTGATGGTGCGGAAATTAAATTGCAGAAAGTAAAGACAGTAAATAAATGACCTCTAATGGGTGGCTCGGCCTTGGCTCGGCCCACCCTTTCTGGAATTTGATGGTGCAGGAATTAAACTGTAGAAAGTAAAGACAGTAAATAAAGGACCTCCAATGGGTGGCTCGACCTACCCTTTCTGGGGTTTGATGGTGCAGGAATTAAACTGCAGAAAGTAAAGACAGTAAATAAAGGACCTCCATGGGTGGCTCGGCCTACCCTTTCTAGGGTTTGATAGTGCAGAAATTAAACTGTAGAAGTAAAGACAGTAAATAAAGGACTTCTAACGGGTGGCTTGGCCTTCCCATTTTGGGGTTTAGATCTTTTAAAATAAAGATACAATAAATTAATTCGACAATTCGAGTCAAAGCTCGCAGAGAGATCAATTGAGAAATTTGTGCAAGCTTAAGAGCTTGTCTAGGCCAATTTTGCGCCTCCGTAGGGTTCGCCGTTGATATGAAGCTGTTGTTGCCTATCATAAAACATGGTGAAAGTCAGTATATAAAACCTTGGCTAATTTACATAAAAACCAGATGAATAAAAAGAGCACTTAGCTTCAATTTATTGCAAGAAATTTTTGGGGATTGGAAACCGTGTGACATTTGTGAGAGATAGTACATTTCGCATCCTTTCTCTCATTTCATCAAGAATCATTGCAGTTGTTTGTGCTACAAGATCCTCTCTCAATACCTCCCATGCAGTTCCATGCTTTAATATCACATCACAAAATGCCAAAATAGATGAATGTGGGGAAAGAAAAGGAAGGGTTGTAACTAGGGTAGGATGCAGCGAACCCACCATTGCAACATGAGCCCTACCCATGCTAAGACCACAAACTCCAATCTCGCTAATACCTTCCCCATTTTCTAACTAGTATAATTGACTGCGGTCTTCTTCAATAGTCACTCTTCCTAATAAGAGAAATTCGTTGTCGCGACCCTCCCGAGATTTTCGGATCCCGAGGGAGCTAATGGATTGCTAGGCCCATTGGATATCTGGACTTAGCTCGGGCCCTCCCAGGCCCATACCAAATCGCGTCAGGAAAAATTTGAATCGAGGTCGACCTTAGTGTGGTCAGGTGACATGTGAATGGTGTGCATGCCATCGGAGTCGCCACCAGTCATTTATTGGAGGGTATGACTGGAAACCCTATCAAACGATTGGGAGAGATCGTTCGATCCTACGAAAACCAGAGATCTAGATTCGGGGACTTTGTTACGTCGATATTGCTATCGACGCCCTTTCGGTACCTAAGTTGAGTGATTTTCCTAATCTAAGGAATTCATGCAGGCGAGATTGGGTGAGGTAGGCTCTAAAAAAGTCCAAAGGGTTCATGCAAACGTGAGTATTTATCCTATCAATCACAATCATATAAATAAATGCGCAATTAGGGATAAAAGATCATATCAAGTAAAATCAAGTCAAGGCAAATCAAAACGAACCTAGAGGAGCCTCGGAGACCTAGTGGGAATACCAGTTGAACCTTATAAATGATTTGAAAAAATTTGGGTCAGATTGGTCGGGGGGGTGAAATGGTAATTTCCTAAGGCCTGGGAGGTCAAAAATGGGTTAAATTAATTGGATGTGATTTTTCCTTAATTTTCGAAATTTTCCGAAATTTTTCCAATTTTTTTTTTAATTTTCTTGAATTTTTTTGAATTTTTTAAGATTTTTTTTTAAGACCTTTCTAGGACTTTCTAAGAATTTTCCTATATTTTTTGGCATTCTCTATATTTTCTAGGATTTTTATTTATTTATTTATTTTCTTTATTTTTCTGATATATTTATTTTGATTTTCTAGATTGTTTCTATTTTTCCAAACATTTTGTATTTTTTCTAACAAATTTTCCGAATTTTTTCTAAAATTTCTATGAAATTTTAATGACCTTTTTAGTTTTTCTATGAATTTTTACAATTTCTTTATTTTTTGTTTTCTTTTTTTGTAATTCCCGAATTTTCCTTATTTTTGGACCTCTTTTACATTTTCTGATTTTTTTATCATATATTTTTTTGGAATTTTATTTTGATTTTTTGGATCTTTCCTATTTTTCTGAACATTTCTGACTTTTCTAAAGTTTTTCTAATTTTTTTTAAAAGATTTTTCTAAAAGATTTTGGTATATTTTCGGAGCTTTTCTGGTTTATTTACTTATTTTTTTGAACTTCATATTTTCTAAAATCTTTTATGATTTTTTTATTTTTTATTATTTCCTATTTCCCACTATTTTTTTTGAGTTTTTTTATTATTTCATTTTATTTTGTCTTATTTTCTATTTGGGCTATACGGACTGGGTCAAATGGACCCGGCCCACTAATCAAACCAGCCCAAGACCTGAACAAACGTCAAAACGACGTAGTTTTAGGGTTTCATTTTTTTGAACTTTCGGATTTCTTATTTCTTAATTTTGAATTTTTTTATCCTTTTTTTTATCCTTCCCCGAATACTTTCTCGCTCTTGTACGAATCCTAGGGCCATCGTGGCGACACGTGGTGCAATACTGACCGCTTGATCTAAAAGGAATTTCGTTTTTTTTTAAGGAAGCGTTTTATCAGAAAATGATTTTAAGAAAATTCAGATCATGACACGTGGCGCCACCCCTACCGTCGGATCCGGGTATTATTATTTTGAAAATCAATTTTTAAATTTGAGAAAAATATTATTTATATTATTTTTATTTTTATTTTTTAAAAAAGGAACGCCGGCTGACGTATTCGTTGATCGGGTCAACTTTCGTTGACCGGTCAACGATTAGCCAGAGAAGAAGAACAGTGCCGCCGGAGGCACTGTTCCGACGCGAAATTCCGGCGAACGTCGCCGGGACCAAAGCGAACCGACGTGAAAATCTACCAAAACGTCTATATTTTACACCCAATCGATTCTAGACTTCAAATCATGAAGCGTACCGTGATTTCGACTAAACAGACCACCTCGAACTAACTTAGCCGAGCACCCCTAGCTGCGGTTTTCAGGCGGGATGCGAACATCCAATTTCAACATCTGAAGTGCAAAACCGACACATCGAGCAACATCAAGGAAGGCTGAGACGACTTACTTGAGGTTCGAGAGGTTTGGGTTTCGTCGAAAACGAGCTCACAAGCTTGCAACCGGCTGTTTCTGAGTTCTGGAGCTTTGCTGCTTGGTTCCAGACAATCTTCAGCGCTCCACAGAGCTTTGGGAACAGCCGGCCGAACTTGATCTTGCCTAAATCCCCGTGATTTTCGAGCTTGAAGCTCTCGGTCTGGGGAGCATCAATGGCCGACGAACCCCCGCTCTTCTTTGAACTCCCCCCCCCTTTTATATCGTCTTTTGTTTGAAATCTTTTTTCAAAAACAACCCAATAACCGAACGGAAATCTCTCACCAAAGATCTTTGCTACTCTGTTGGTCTTCAACAGAAATCTTTTGGTTTCAAAATCGGTGCGTGCACGAGAAGGCTCCTGGAAGAAGACGATGAACAGTGCGGGTCACCCGGGTCGGGTCGACCCGCTTTGGATAAAAATCCCATATCGACCCCAAATTTACCACTTTCTCCCAAAATTGGCACCAAAATTGGACTCAGGGGCATTGTATTTACCCGAAAATAGCATTTTCCTCAAAAATTATTCAGTATTTGCGCGAAAACCCCAATTTTTGGGTTTGACCCGAGAACCCATTTTGTAAAATCCAAACCCTTAGTGACCTTTTTTGCAAAAATTGATGCCACCAATGGATTCAGGAGGTCAAAATCTAGGGGGTGACGTCGCCCTTTTTTCAATTTAGTCCCTAAAAAAATTTTAATTGCATTTTTAGTGATTTTAGGGACTAATTTGAAAAGTCAGAAATTGCATTTTGGTCCTATTTAGCGAAATTGAAAAATTCCGAGGGCTTTTGGACTGGATCTTAATTTTTAAAAATAGAGGAGGATGTCACGACTCCAAAAATGTAAATTTGGGAAATTAAAGAGCTAAAATGGAATTTCTAGAATTATTTAAATATTCTAAAAAAAATGAAATTAACAAAGAAACCCTATATTCCAAACTTTATTTTTCTAAATTTATTCATTAAAAATGAAGATAAAATTAAATTAAAAATATTGACTATTTTTTGGTAATTTTCTGGCCTCAAATACTATTTTTTTTTATTAATTTTCCATTATTTTCCTAATTTCTGAAAAATACTAAAAATGCCAAAAATAAGGAAAATTATTTTTTGTTCAAAATTAGTTCCCTAGGCTTGGCTAAGGCTTCCAAAGTTGATTTTGCAATTTTCTCACTTTTTATTGATTTTTTATGAATTTTTGAAAATAAAATACGGAAAAATATGAAAAATAAGGAAAATTATTTTTTGTTCAAAATTAGTTCCCTAGGCTAAACTAAGGTCCCCAAAGTTGATTTTTCAATTTTCTCATTTTTTGTTGATTTTTTGTGAATTTTTGAAAATAAAATGCAGAAAAATGTGAAAAATATGGAAAATTATTTTTTGCTCCAAATTGATTCCCTAAGCCAAATTAAGGTCCCCAAAGTTTGTTTTTTAATTTTATGAATTTTTTATGGATTTTCTAAAAATTTCTAAAAATAAAATTGGCCAAAAATCAAGTGTCAACAGCCGCTCACACATAAGAGTTTTGCACCATACTGCACCATAGGACGTCTATGTCGATAGAAGGGGCTCCCAAGCTCCATTGGCTTGAACTTCAGATTTTCCATCGCCAATGGATGAAATTCCTTCACGACTTCTTCTCCTCCCAGCTTTATCTGCCCCTGATCAATCCTCGTCACAAGAGATTGATGTGTCAGTACTGCTCACAAATCCCAACATTGAAGAATTAGGAAGGTAGCAGCTTTGTGATGACCTCTTATTAGACCCATCGTCGGCACTGTTTGCATCTGCACTGCCTATCGACATTGCAAGCCCTTCAAAGCTTTTCAGCTTCTTCATCAGTCCATTATCAGAATTAGCAGATGATTTTCTAGGAGTTTCCACAGCCAAGGGAGTCGGTGTAATGGGAATTACAGGGTATCAATAAACACCCCCATGTGAGTATATTGTAGCATAAAGTGGACCCTATGGTGGCATCATAGGCTGCGGTGGCCCCCACATGTAGGGATGAGGACCATGACCAAATAATACAGCAGAATTATAATAATGTGGAACAACAACTCTTGGACCATAGTATGCGCGCATAGCTGCCAATCAGGATACACATGAATACCCCTCTAATTCGGAGTTGCAGGTGAAGACGATTTCTCAGCTTTTGATGGTTTTGACTCTTCATTGTTCCCTATTATGGAGCAAGTAAATAATACAGATGATTCCTCTCTTGGCAGTGACAGTATGTAATCAGCTTCTACTGCCCAGCTGGAGTCCTGCTTCCTTTCGTCGCCAAACCCAGAAAGAAAAACTTTGGGAAGAATGACGACAGAATTTGAACGGTTGAATTTACAGGGACTCGAATCTCAAATTATCTCGACAAAGAGAGAGAGCTTGGGGAGACCAAACCAGAGTCAAGCCCGTTGGTTCATATTACTTGGGCTCCATGAATTCCCAACTCAGCAAGCTAAACTTGAAGTTCAATGGCCAAAACAGGGACCCTGAACTTCAAGAGCTGTGAATTGTCTATTTTCCATTTCTAACATACACACGAAAGAGCGCAGTTACCGACAGTCTTTGATAGAGAACATGTAGATCCGTCTGTCACCAGTATACATGAATCAATAGAGTTATTAAGTTGGCATGCCATATTAGAGCAATTGGATGTTGACATTGAACTTTGGAAGATGGATGCTTTCCAATGTGAAGAATTGTCAGACCACTTCCAGTCAAAACCATTAGAAGAACTACCATTCCTCCTTCTAGGCCAGCAGCCATCGCTGGTGCTATTACATAGATTATGCATGAGATTCACTTCCTTGAGTGATACCAGAGCTGCTAAGTGTCGACCTTTATCCCCGCAGGAAGCCTCCAGATAATTCCACAAAATCGGTCTTTCAAAGAAGCTAAAACACTTCCTTTTTCTTGGGACAACTACTCAATCTTTAGGACATATTCCATTTTACGGCTTTCTCTTTCACGGAAGTGACAACCCGACTGTTGAGCGTCTCATTGAACACCGTAGTGGAAGCTCGAAGCAGAGTTACCAAAGAAGCAGCGAGGACGGAGAAGGAAAGCACGAAGACGAGGGCCCCTCCTATCGCGGCCATCTTGGGAAAATAGCTAGGTTCTTCTAACTTCATAGTTGACTCCCGTAAGCGAGCGACGACAGCACATGTAATCTCGAGCTGACTCTTGAGGAAAGTGTAGCTGTCATATGGATTGGCCGGCACCTTCGGCGGTTAGATTGAAGAAGAAGGAAGAGGGATCGAGCCGGAGCCTGTGCGGCACATTTCACTCTCAAGGCTCTTCACTTGCGACCCCATTTCCATGTCTGGTGGTGTTAGCAGTGGAATTTAGTGAAGGAACATGGGTACGAGGAAAGCGCAAGGGGCTAAAGGGCCCCGTCAAATCTCCAACAGAGACCTAAAAATGGAAGATGCCCTCTCCATCTTGAAGCAGTGGAGGTGGCTCTCTCGTGTGCATTGATTCTGCGGTGGATGAAGATAGTGGGTGAAATGTGGCCACGATGGTGAGAGATGATAGCTGGTAACAATGGTGTAGTGATGGAGATGATGAAGAAGCATCAAGGAAGAGGGAAGAAGCCAGAAAATCCCCGCTCAAGCTCTCTCCCTCTGTCAAGTTCTTTAGACACACGTTCAAGGAAGCCAATCTAGGAGAGATGAAGAGCACACTACCAAGTGGAGCTCCTCGCTCCATTGGACCTGAAACGAGAGAGCAAACATCGAGTAAGAAAACTCATTTACCCCCGCCTCTACCCTTGGATTCTGCCCTACTTAGATAATGAATGGCCTCTACCTTTCTTTCTTTAGTGCTCCTCCCCTTTTTCTTTTTGGCAGTCATTCCCCATCTACTTTTTTTCTCCCCTTCCTTTCGGTGTCCAGAGGCCCCCTTCATTGTGGATGCCTTTTTCTATTTGTCTTGATAATCCCTCCATGTACCGAGAGACTTTTTCCCCTCCACATTCTGGTCGTGTCTCCTATGATGAGTCATCATGGTCTCTTCCACTAAACTTTCCTTTAATTGTTGTCGCCATTCGTTGTAGTGCTCTGACGATTCATCCTATCAAAGATCTTGATTGCCTTTCCAGACCTTTCTTCCTTCATTAGCCTATCAACGTATGCATTCTACATAGCTGCACTTGGAGGAAGGCCATATTTTCTCATCTCACAAAGACAGCTTCGGCTTTCTCTAGCAAGCCACGTGTACAATAGGCCTCTCAAATGAAGTTGAACAGCTTCGGCTTTCTCCAGCTCCTATGTAGTAGCCACTCACCCATTAGAATTATAGGGTGCCATTTCTTATTCAAACGAAGTTGAGCAGCCATATTTTATGATATCATTCCAAATGGCAAGAGTTGTGGGGAGCGTATCAAGACAAGCATAACCTTGTTAGCATCATTTTCCTCCATAACAAAACTCAGAATTTTTTGTGCACTTGGATTCAGAACTGGGAATATCCCATCCACAAAACTAGAGCCATACTTCCAACCTTGGCCTCTCAAAGACCCACCCCTTTTCCTGGAGACCTTTTCATGATTGAATCTTCTCGATTTAGCACCCTTGTCCAGCTAGCCGAGATAAAATATGATGCATTTAGAGCCAAAGTTCTTGCCTGACTTTCATAAGTCCGTAAGATTTGTACAAAAGAAACAATTTGAAATGCTATAAACCCTGCATCAAGAACTTGAGAATGTATCGCCCATGCCATCTTGAAGGGGATTCTCTGGCTGAGCAACATTTGAAAATATAACGCCCACCATTCTAACCAACATAGAATACTTGGCTAGATGTCTAGCATCTTTGTTAATGGGAATAACATTTGTTCTCTCCTTAGCCAAGTGGACTAAATACCTTCCATTGCGATGTAAAAACTCGACCACATTCACCATTCCAGGTTTAATCCATATCTCATCAACCCCACCAAGAATGGCGGCTACCGACTTTAATGGGAAGTAGTTCCACACTCTGTATTCCACTTTACTTCCATCTTCAGTCTGCACAAAGACTATTCTTCACGAGTAGAGAGCCTCTCCAGGGACCATATTCTTTGTAACAAGAGCATTTTCTCTGCCCTTAGCAATGAACACTTCGTGTCTATGAGGCTCAACCACAAATTTGCCTCCACATTTCATTCTGGGTACTATGGGGCCAATATGAAAATTTGGACTATTAGAGGACGCTGTCACAACTCCCAAAAGTAAAAAATGAAAATAAATTGACTCAAATTGGATTTTTTAGGGCCGATTCGAGATTATGCTCGCGAAGGAACACATGACCCCGAATTGGATTTTTTGAATTTGCGATGGCCAACATGAAAAGGGATTTAAAAGAAAAATATTGATTATTTTTGGTGTATTTTTGTGGCCTCAAATGCTATTTTTGTGAATTTTCAAGTATTTTTCTATTTTCCGCTACTTTAGTATCAAAAATGCGAAAAATATGAAAAATTATTAATTTTATTTTTTTATTCAAAAATGGTTACTTAGGCTTGGCCAAGGCTTTCAAAGTTGATTTTTCATTTTCTCATTTTTTTTCTTGATTTTCTATGAATTTTTAAAAGTAAAAATATAGGAAAATACTAAAAAAATGAGAATTTATTTTTTGTCCAAAATTGCTTCCCTAGGTTTGGCCAACGTCTCCAAAGTTGATTTTTTAATTTTATGAATTTTTATGAATTTTTTAAAAAATTTTAAAAAGAAAATGCGATTAAAAATTAGGTGTTAACACACACACCATGTCGAATGCTCTCAGTATCTCATAAAGATACTCTTTTTGCCTCTATAGCCTAATTTTTCATATTTATGAGAGAATTCATGTGTAAAGAAAGTACATCAAGGTCTAAGAAAACTCAAATCTCATTTTCGACCTGTCCATAACTTATATGGAATGGAAGTAACTAACTTAGAAGGCACATGATTAAGTATCTAAACAACAATCAACAAGTTTCATTCGAAAAGGTGACAGACAAATTAGCCTGTGCCATCATAGATCTAGTCATTTTCATTAAGACCTATTTCTTCTCTCTGTAACTCCATTCTATTGAGGAGTTGTTAGAATAGTCAACTGTTTTTCTATTCCTTCTTCATTACATAATCATTTGAACTGATCAGATAAATTTTCTTGACCTCGATCGGGTTTTTTTTAAGGCTCATAAAATTCTCAAAGCAATTCATGTCTTAGATTTATGAGGAATCAAAACATGTCCGAATCGAGTATAATCATATAAATGTGATGAAATAAACAATTCTATGCCTTGCTCTCACATTCATTGAAGCACATATGTCTGAATGGATCAATTGTGAAAGGAAACTCAGCTCTTGCTCATTTTTCAAATGTTTCTTCGTTATTTTCTTTTTCACTAGGCATGCTCACAAATAGGCAAATCAACTTTTTCAATATTGCCCAATAAGCCCTCTTCGGCTTAGCTAATCATTTGCTATTGGCCAATATGATCCAACCTAGCATGTCACATATTCACATCATTACAGAAGATGTAAATAGGGAATAACAAATATTCACATTATTGTACTCAACAATCAGAACAATAAAACCATCTAGAATCCTAATAACTTGTTTCTAACAACAAGTCATCACCATCGTTATGAAAGTTCAAACTAAAATCAAGTTTAATCAATACTAACATGGAAACCAAATTCCATTGAGTTTCTGGAGTATGTAACACATAATGTGGGACCAGGGTGCGACCATTGCGCATATTCAATTGGCAGGTACCAATCCCTTTGACTTCCTCTAAGGAATTATTTTTCACATTTATCTACTTTGCTCCATGTGAAACTCGTTGAAAATCTACAAAGGTATTTTTGTCCTTTGCTACATAGTCTGTGGCCTTTGAGTCTATAGTCCACAAAGGATATGGTTCATTTACGAAAAACTAAACTAGAGACTAGAGTACAAAGGTTTTTTTTTTTAACTTCTTCGGCTCACCATAATCATTAGTAAAGTAACCCTTCTTGCCACAGTTAAAAACATTTCACTTTTGAAATGTCATTTTTTGAAAGGACGTTTTCTCTTTCCATAATAGTTAAACTTCGA
Source organism: Psidium guajava (assembly GCA_016432845.1). Taxonomy (NCBI): domain Eukaryota; kingdom Viridiplantae; phylum Streptophyta; class Magnoliopsida; order Myrtales; family Myrtaceae; genus Psidium; species Psidium guajava. The sequence continues at coordinate 18,667,358 of CM028225.1, forward strand.
TTTTTATCTTGAAGAATCTCTTCTCTTGTCTTTCCACTTCTTGAACCCACCTTGATGCTTACGCTTGGAGCACAAAGTCCCATTTGAGCTAGAACCAGCATAACAAATGTACGTTTCTGGTTTAGCCGCTTGAAGGCGGTCCACCTCTAGTTCAAGTGATTTTCATAACATCCTCAAAAGTCTTTACCTTTTATCGTAGATCAAGTGAATTTTCATATACACATAGATATGTGGTAGAGAACAAATTACTGCTTGTACATGCTGCTCATCAATTAAAATGTGATTTGTATTTTATAGTTCACTTATCATGTTTGACACATGTCATAAAAGCATTTTCATAATCTGCCAACGAGGCATGATATAGATGTCGAACCTTATAGTGACCCATCTAAAGTTGGTGAAATGCCTCCCACTTGACTTTGGCATTTTCATAAATGTCTGAACTCATGCATAAAAGCATTTTCATGCTACTTAGCAACATAATGCTAACAGTAGAGTTCATCATTTTCTATGTAGTAAATGTCTCTTTTAATTTCTATGTGGTGTAGTAATTTCATCTTCAGGTTCTTCCATAACTAAGTTAAGAGCTTCTAATGCTTCACTTTTTTCTAGCACATACTGGATTCTCATATTTCAGTTTTCATAATTCTTGCCGTTCAAAAATCTCTCATTTATCAAGCTAAGCTATGATATTCTATGAAGCTGTAGCCATTGTATTTGAACACGAAGTTCTATAGACATGTATTCACGAACTATTAATGCCTAGCATTTATGCATCTATTTTACACTAACTAATTATACTAATGAATAATTTCACATAAGGTCTTAGATTCGAAAGTTCACTATGTTCCCAATCATCGTCTGAGAATCCTTGCTTGAAATTATCATTAACATAATCATTTTATGTAAAATTGAGTTCACTAAAGTTACTAAAACTTTACAGAACTCCCCACTCGAATAAAGATCATAAAACACAGAATGACCTCTTATCTTGTAAACATAACATGGCATAGCATGATTTGAACTAATACACAAATAATTCATGCATCAAATCATATTCTAATTTCGAAATACAAGATATAAATAGAAAATGAATTCAATTTCATGCAAAATATACTTAATATTGCATGTGAGGGCAAAACAGTAAATCAATTGAAAGGGTAAAATCGTATATAAATCAGCTAGGGGCAAAAATGTAAATTCTAGCGTAAATAAGGGGCCCAAAGGGTAATGCACACATCCAGGGGCAAAAATGGCAAAGCACCGCGCGGAAGACAACCGGGAACCCTCTGTCGTGTGGTCTTCTTCAATTTTATTTCACCACCATTGACTCATACAATCCAAATAGCCCAACGGTCTAGGGCGTCAGGATCCAATGAAGAGGGCGTGGGTTCAAATCCCACCTTTTTCCATTTTACCCTCAGCTACTTGCTCTTCTTTAATAAAAAAAAAACGTTCTAACTTTGAACACAAAAAGCAAGATGCTTGAGTGGTAAGATGTACCACTTGGCTTTAGAGATTGCATGTGGGTTCAAATCCCACCACTGGCAATTCGGGTGCATCTGTTCCAGCACAGAACAAGGAAAAAGTAAATGAAAAAGTAAACTTTCAGTGCACGACTTCCTCCTCTTCTTCTTTTGTTTTTTAATAAAAATAAAAATAAAAAATTGCCAGTGTGTGTATAGGACGCGCCCCACTACCTTCACGTCTGTGTGCTGCAACTATTCCAGCACACAAATTTTTTTAAATTTTTTTTAAATCCACGACGCACATGGTTCTTCTTACCTAACATAACGATTTCTCATCGCGTTAAGGAAGAAGATGATGATGATGATACCAGGGATATCAAAAGAGATTGGAGCCGATATGAGGAATATAAACTCTTAACCACAGAAGGCACTGCTATAGTCAATATAGGGAATTTTGAGAATCTGAAGGAAAAAACAAAAAAAAAATCAGGGGAAGATTATCTTCATTAGAAACATCTCATCTGATTAAACCTCTCAGTGAGTATTAAGATGTATTTGCTTGGCTCTATGTAGACATGTTAGGTCTACACTCAAGCATTGTCGAGCATTCACTCCCGATTGATCTAAGTATTCCTGTTAAGAAACAGAAATTTCAATGAACAAAACCAAATTGTCCAAAAAAATTAAAGAAGAAGTAATTAAGCTACTTAAAGTTGGGTTCATTAAAGTGATCCCTTACCACGAATGGGTCGCTAACATTGTCCCGATGGTGAAGGACGGGAGAATTAGAGTTTCTGTGGATTATCGTGATATGAATAAGCCAAGTCTAAAAGATGACTTCCCTCTCCCACACATTGATATCTTGTCTGATAGTACCACCAGTTTTGAATTATTCTCGTTCATGGATGGATTTTTTAGGTATAATCAGATCCTTCTAAAAAAAGAGGATAAGGCTAACACCTCTTTCATAACGCCATGGGGCACCTTCTATTATAAGGTTATACCTTTTGGCTTGAAAAATGCGGGGACAACATACTAGAGAGCTATGGTGGCTCTATTCCATGACATGATGCATAAAGAGATCAAGGTTTATTTGGATGATACGATTGCAAAATCTAAACCTAGAGAAGATCACATTCAAGTACTGAGAAAATTATTTGAATGAATTCGGAAGTACAAGTTGAACCTAAATCCTGCTAAATGTGTATTCGAGACACAATCAGGGAAACTCCTCGAGTTCATGGTAAGCAATCGAGGAATCACAATTGACCCTTCTAAGGTCAAGGCGATATTGGATATCAGAATCCCCACAATTGTCAAAAAAGTGAGAAGTTTACTAGGAAGGTTGAATTACATTGCCAGATTTATCTGCCAACTCTCTGACATGGCTAAGCTTTTCTTTAAGCTGCTAAGAAAAGGAGCCAAAGTGAATTGAAATTCCAAGTGTCATCGACCATTAGAAAAGATTAATGAATGCCTCATCTCACCGCCGATATTAATGCCTCGCATGCTTGGTTTTCCATTTGATCCTATATCTCGCGGTTCACCAAAAATCCTTGGAAGCTTTATTAGCCCAAACAAGCTTGGAGGATGGCAAAGAATAGGCAATCTATTATTTGAGCAAAAAGTTCACTGTATCTAAGATGAATTACCCTACAGTTGAGAAGACATGCATTGCATTAGCATGGGTACTCAACAAGTTGAGGCAATATACTCTTTATCACCATATTCAACTGGTCATAGAAAATGACCCGATAAAGTAACTTTTGGAGAAGCCATCTTTAATTGGAAAGTTGGCTAAGTGGCAGGTTATTCTGTCAGAATTCGACATTAGGAGTTCAATTCAGAAATCTATCAAGGAAATAGCCATAGTAGATATGTTAGTAGAAAACACCTAACGATTTGAAGTCCCAATCAATGAAGAATTGGAAGATGGCATTTTAAACTTATCCAAGAATAAGTGGACAGTGTATTTTAATGGTGCAGTAAACCTCACTGGATTCAAATTTGGGGAATCCTAATATCCCCAGAGGGACGCATTATCCAATCGTCGTGAAGCTAATATTCCCATACACCAATAATATTTCTGAATATGAGCGTGCATTCTAGGGCCACAGTTGGCCCTCACTATAAAAGTAAAGGAATTGCAAGTATATGAAAATTTCATATTGATCATCTTGCAAACTCAAGGTGAATGGAAAACTAAAGATTCCAAACTCATCCCTTATCATAAGTTCTTAGAAGAAATGACCAAGGAGTTTGAAGAGATCAACTTTGAATATTTACCAAGAATTCAAAATCACTTTGCTGACGCCTTAGCTACTCCATCATGTATACTACAAGTGGTGGATGGCCTAGACATCGAACCGTTAAGGATCGACATTATCAAGTAACCTGCTTACTGCATGGTGATTGAAGAAGGGTTCGATGATCAAACTTGGTATTATGATATTAAAAATTACCTAATAAAAGGGGAATACCCTCCAACAAGTCAAATGGTAGATAAAAAGTACATAGCCAAGACGGTTACGAAGTTCTTTCTTAATGGCTAGACTTTATACAAGAAGTCATTCGACTTAATCCTATTAAGGTGCGTAGACGCCAAAGATGCGAATCTACTTATGAAGAAAATTTATGAGGGAGAATGCAGACCGCATATAAATGGCCATCTTCTTACTAAGAAGATCATGAGATTCAGTTATTATTGGAAGATTATGAAGTCAGATTGCAACCAGCATGTGAGATTCTGCCATTAGTGTCAAGCTTATGGGAACAAGATTAATGCTCCCCTAAATGAACTTCATCAAATGTCCAAGGCTTAGCCCTTTTCTGTGTGGTGTATTGATATGATCGGATCAACTGTTGACACTTGAATTTTAATCATTTTAAAAAAAATTAACAAAAAAATTTACAAAATTCCATAAAATTGAAAAATTAACTTTGGAAATCTTGGCCAAGCCTAAGGAACTAATTTGGAGCAAAAAATAAATTTTCATATTTTTTTAATTTTTTAATATTTTTCATATATTAGGAAAATATCCAAAAAATCATAAAAAAATATTTCTTGGCCAAAAAGATAATAAAAAATTTTCAATATTTTTATTTTAAATCCCTTTGCATGTTGGCCCATTTAAACTCAAAAAATCCAATTCAAGATTGTGTTCCTTCACAAATGTAATTCCAAATCAAGCTTAAAAAATACGTTTTGAGTCATTGTATTTTCAATTTTTACTTTTTATGGGTTGTGACATCACCCTCTAATACCTCAATTTGTATCTTGGCCCAAAATAGAACTTCAATCCGTAAGGCCCAAGAGGGATTTCTCATGTAGACCATTTTAGAATGTTTTGTTGTTGCTAAGCACATAAAGACAAGAAAGGGGAAAAGGATTAAGTTGGCAAGACAGAGAAAGATTCCAAAAATCTGTTGGAGGGGGTTTTTGGGGTGTGAGGAGCTCATGACGGGGGATGGATTCATTGGGGTTTTGAGAAAACAAAAAAAAAACTCAAAAAACAAAAAAGAGGAAGAATTCAGGGACATCTCAGGGGATTCTCTCTAACGGCTTAGAAAAAAATCGAAGAGAATAGAGGAGCTTTTGAGGGGCTCTAGGGGATCCCCAAGAAAAAAAGGACTCTCAGTTATGGGAAAAAAAGAGGGGCTAATGCCATTTTGGGGGGGGGGGGGGGGGAGTTTTTCAACCTCTTCACTAGTGCTCTCGGTCGAGAACTTCAAAGAAGATAATAGAGAAAAGAATCAAGGGAAGTTGTAAAGGGAGGAGCTCTTTAAAGCTCATTGGCGACTCAACTCAATAGAGTCCATTTCCAAGAACAAAATTCAATGAGAGACTAGGAGCACTGAAGAAAGAGGGAGGAGAGAGCTCCATTAAAGCTTCTCTAGGTTCGTGAGAGTTAAACCAAGGGAAGGGTCCACAAGGGAGTCTGGATCAAGAGTAAAAAGAAAAAAAACTAAAAAGGAAGAACTCAAGCATTGAAGGCAACTCAAGCGATATACAAAAAACCAGAAAAGTAGGGATAAAAAGAGATCCGTTCAGGAGGCCAATGAACTCCTCTTTCTTCATCCGAAGAAGCTCACAGAGAGCAGAGCTCCTCATAGATTTTCGCCATATCTCTAAGAACCGAGAGCTTCGAGGAGGGATTGTTGGCAATTCAGAGCACAACAAACGATTCCAACACATCCATTAGCTTCATCTCTATAGTGAGTATTCTAGAACCATCAGCTTGCCTCTGAAGCCTCGGAACAAGTGAGCTTCTTTGAATCTTGTTGAGCTCCCCTAGCTAAACTTCATCCTTGCTTCACTTACTTTTTTTTAGTCCAAAACTCATCTAAACATGTTTCTACGCTTTTCTGCACTTCTTCTTTGTATTGAACTGCATTGAAAACTATCGGACGACCCTCCCCTCTTCCACCATAGTCAAGACCTACAATTAACCTCCTCCACTTCTACAGACCTCTCTAGGTCAATTCAGCCTACATATACACTCCTTAGACTTGCAGAAACCTGCCCTAGGCGTTTGATAACTCGATTTTAGGTTGGAGTTCTTCGAGATCCACCATGGCTAAGAGCTTTCGAGCTTCGTCCATGGTGATCCCACCATTGGGTTATGCTGATTTTTTTATATGTTATAGCCTGTGTTGATAAGATTCCAACGACACCAAGATCACCCAAATCGGACAAGATCTCACCATTGGATATCGCAAGAAGCTCTCTACCATCATCGGTCTTCTTCAACCTTGGTTCGTTGACCGATCACGTCCATTAATAGGTCAACGGCCAAGGTGGCGTGACATGGCTACCACATGGCATGCCATATCAACTCGTCATTTTCTTAAAAAATAAAAACAAAAAATTATTTTCGAAAATTAAAATTAATTTTCCAAAAAAATTATTTTGTGATCGTGTGCCCCATGTTTGGCCACTTGTTATGATCTTGGCCATCCATCTATTTTTTAAAAATATAAAAATTAAATTTGATTCGGCAGTTGTGATTATACGACGTGGCAAAATCTAGTGCATCCCTTTGAAATTCAAAAATTTGGGCAAAAAATTCAAAAAATGAATAAAAAGGTGAGAAATTCAAAAATCATTGAAAAATTTAAAAAAATTGGAAAATTAATTTAAAAAATCAGAAAATGATTTTTTAAAACCCAAAAAATGGAAAATTCCTAATTTTTTTTAAAAAAATTAGAGACAATTCTTAAAAAAAATTCTCAAAAGCCTTAAAAATTAGAAAATGGGTCATTTTGACAGATTAATTCTATTTTTGATAGTTTTTCCCTTCCAATCTTTTCAAATGATGATTTTGCCCCTTGTGAGCAAATTGTCCCAAGAAATTCTCAAAAATTTCCCAAAATATCAAAAATTAAGAAATTGGTCATTTTAACTGGCCAATCCTATTTTTAATGATTCTGCACTTCTAATCTTTTAAACTTAACAATTTTTCCCCTTGTGAGCAAATTGTCTTGAAAAATTTCAAAAAAATTTCAAAAATGGGAAATGATCAAGCTTGGCTGGTCAAACCCATATTTTGTGATTTTTTCCTTGATTCTTCTTGAAATGAATATTTTACAAAAAAAAATTCAAAAAATTTCTTGAAAATCTCGAAAATTGGGAAACCGAGCACATTTAACTGGCCAACTTTATTTCCAACAATTTGGGTCCCTGATCTTTTCAAATTGAAAATTTTTCTCCTGTTGGGCAAATCGCTTTCAAATCATCTCAAACTTTTTTCAAACTTTAATAGACCCTTTCTCTAAGCCCTTAGGGCTTCATTAAGGATGTCATGTACTAATTTGATGCGTTTTATCCGCATGTTTTGAATCCTTGATTGCGCTCTATCTTTGTTGATTGTGAGTGATAGGTCAAATTTCTTCATCTGCATGAACTCTTAGATTTTAGAACTTTCTCATTCCGATTCATCTACATAAAAATCTTAGTCATAAAATCATTCAATTTAGATATCGAAAGGGCGGTAATAGCAATATTGGCACAGCTAAATCCCCGATCACGAATCTCTGGTTCTGTTAGAGTCATACGACTTCTCCCACCGCTTGACGAGGTTTTCGATTTACTTTTCCTAAAGATTGGTAGCGACTCCAATTGCATGTACATGTGTACATACGTCACCCGATCACACCTATGGTGGAATTCGATAACCTGTAGCGATCTACTATGGGCTTGGGAGGGCCCAAGCTAAGCTTGCTCTGGAAGACTTAGTAATCCATTATCCCGATCAATTCTCGATATTTTTTCTAACATCAAGTCGCGACACCAATCAACCCCAAGGCTTCAAATGGACATCGATTTATCTTGGTAGCAATTGGTTACTTCAAAAAGTAGATAGAAGCCAATTCATACTCCAATGTCACGGCTAAAAACGTGGCAAGCTTTATCAAACGGCATATCATCTTGAGATACGGGACACCTCAAGCTATCCTTACAAATAATGGTTCTAACCTTAATAATAAGGTGGTTGACGACCTTTTGGATCATTATGAAGCTGTGGAAGCGTCAAATAAAAATATCAAGAAGATCCTATCTAAAACTATAGAGAACTTTTGAGATTGCACGAGAGATTGCCATATGCTTTAATGGCATACCGAACTTCAATATGCACCTCAACAGGGGCAACTCACTACTCCTTGGTATACGGCATGGAAGTAGTCCTGCCTATGGAGGTTAAAATTCCTTCCGTACAAAAATATTATCCAAAGCTAAACTCTCAGAGGCTAAATGGATCCAGCAAAGGCATGAGCAGTTAAATTTGATTGAAGAAAAGTTGTTAAAGGCCATTTGCCGTGATTAGGCCTATCGAAATGGATGGCTAAATCATTCAATCGGAAGGTTAGGTCCATAAATTTCATAGTTGGGAATTTCATGGTGAAGAAAACACTTCCAAATACCTTGCATCCTAGGGACAAATTCACATTGAATTATGAAGGTTCATTTGTAGTTCAGAAAGTTCTGCTTGGTAGTGCCTTAATCATTGTAAACATGGATGGAGAGGAATTAGCCAATCTTGTAAATGTGGATGCTCTCAAGAAGTACTACACTTGAATAAAGCAAAGATTTGATCAACTCCCATTTTCTGTGAATGTCTAAGTCATATTAAAGGCTATTACATGCATCTCATGCTTATGTGCATACATTCACATCTTTTTTTTTATATTGTAGGTCCAAGGAAAATTCCTAAGTAAAAAGGATAATTTAAGAGAACTCTGCCTAGGTCAAATGACTACAGTGAAAAGGAATCCACGAGACAGGTAACATATATCCATTTGAAAATGAATCTCAATTTACTATGGTGTTTGATTTGTCTTGATAGATTGCTCATAGGTGGGAGTAGACTGTAATCAAAAGTAAAAGCTATATCATTTCAATTCTTTTAAACATGATAACGTACACTTACTCTTAACCATTTTTCGTATCCATAGGGAGCTTTAGACATGGCAGCCAGGCAAGTATCCCTATTTTGAGACTTTCTAATTTTTGTCTAGGTCATAATGATTGGTAGCTTAGACTATCAAGGAAAACTTTTAAAAACCATTGAAATCACTTCATTTGTGTTTTCATTCAAACAGCTTTGAAATTATTCAAAATATGTTTGAAACATCCAATCATGCATCATAATTCCCCACGAAGATTGACTAATGAAAATCAATTTTGAAATGAGGGTGTTTAGACCTTTCAAATAGATCAACTGATAAGATGAGAGGTGAACTACGCCAAACGCATCCATACACACTTGAGCGATGAGTGTGAGAAATGCGAGATAAAAACTTTTGTCTATGAATGTAGAGAGCAGTTATAATGATTACATGGATTGAAGTGACGAAAGGCACATCCATTTCTGCATTCTAAACATATAATAACCCTTTACAAACTCATTTGAGCCTATAAAAGAAGAATTCTTAAAACAACCCTATCAAGAACCACCCCCATGCTAGGGCATGTCTGGAGGTTCATCGGTTGATTCTTGGAGAAAAGATCAAGTTAAGACTTTATTGTGCTAATTTGCGTTAATCTTTTTGTAGTAGATTTAGGTGATATCCCATAGAAGCTTGAAACATCTTTAAGTGAGGACGAGCATTTTATTTCTCTATCCCAAACACATTATCCTTTGATAAGCTAAGTTGAACCTTTAAATGTTCATTTCTAAGCCCTGTTAATGATAACATCCCTACGCTGGGGTAATGCAAATGATTTACCAAAAAAAAATCTTCTAATTTAAACCTTTAAATGTTCATTCCTTATCATTTTTAATCAGTAGAATCATTTAAATAGGAATCTTCTATGGATTAACCTACCATACGGGTCCAAATTTAATCTCTCTAAGACATTCTTATAACAACTCCTTAGGTTCCCACTCTATCAATAACAGATCAATCAACGACACCCATTTGGCAAGCAAGTAATATTCAGGTAAATCTCTCGACCTTTCTCTCTCCCCTCAGAAAAGAGCAAAATGAACTTTGGACTTAAACTTTCACAGAAGGATTTAGAGTTTGATGTCATGAATTTTCTTTTTCCCCAGTAAGGTTGACTAGATCTTAGGTGTCGTCTTATTTTTGAAAGTGATCTTTCATGAGACCTCTCTCAAAAAGGGGGCAGCTGTTGACACCTGATTTTTAGTTAGTTTTATTTTTAGAAAAATTTTAAAAATTCATAAAAACTCATAAAATTAAAAAAATAATAACTTTAGAGACCTTGGCCAAGCCTAGGAGACCATTTTTAACCAAAAAATATTTCTTCATATTTTATATATTTTAGCATTTTATTTTAAAAAATTCATAGAAAATCAAGCAAAACTGAAAAAAAAATTACAAAATAAACTTTGAAAGCCTTGGCCAAGCCTAAGAAACCATTTTTGAACACAATTTTTTTTTCATATTTTTATTTTTGAATATTTTTTAAAATAGAAAAATACTTGAAAATTCTAGAAATTTCATTTCAATCCTTTAATTTTCCTTTTTTTACATTTTCAGAATCATGACATTCCCCTATATTCTTTTAAAATTATATTTTAGTCCAAAAGTTCACAGAATTATCAGATTTCGCAAAAATGGCCAAAATGCACATTTAATTTTGCAAATTAATCCCTAAAACACATAAAATTCAATTAAAAATTTTCTAGGGACTAAATAAAAAATTAGGGCATGTCACCCCCCAATTTTTGGCCTTCTAAATCGAATGGTGGCATTAGTTTTTGCAGAAAAGGCCATCTAGGGTTTGGTTTTCGTAAAATGGACCCATGGGTCAAATTTGAAAATTGGGGTTTTGGTGTAAAACCTTGGAAATTTTTGGGTAAAAAATTATTTTCTGATAGAACTTAGACCCCTCAGTTCGATTTTGTGAATCAATTTGGAAAATTTTGGGGGTTTTGGAGCAAATTTTAGATTGTCGAGTTGTTGGGTTAGACTAGATCCAACCCACAACCCAACTTCAATCCATCTTCTTCAAGAGGCTACCAGCTCTGCACACGAAGGATCTCCCCAGGATTCGACCCATTTTCAAGCTAAAATAATGAATGTCAGAGCTCCGATGAAACAACTAAAGTGTGCCCGACAACAACGTGCCATTCGTCATCGGGCATGTGAATATAAGTCAGCGAATATCCCCTACGCGCCAAAAATTTTCAAACTTGGGTGTATATTGCATGACGTGTTTTTGAAAAAGAGGAGGTGCACTCTGTTGGCAATCACTTAACAAACTAGAGAGAGAAGTAGAGAGAAGAGAGAGAGGCTCAGAGGAATAGCCATTGTTGGAGTTTCGAGCTCGCACTGTGGGAACTCGGTTGAAATGATCCAGAGCATATCCAACATCACTACCACTCCAAGAAGTTTCCTTGAGCTCCAAGGAGTCGACCGCCGCTAGCTTGGTAGCCTGGAATCTCCTAAATTAGTGAGTCTGAACTTACAAGCTCAAGTATGCACATCAATGGAAAAATATGTTTTCATCCAATTTTCTTCGTTTTTCTTGAGGCAATTTTGTCCTTGAACTTCACTAAGGTCATTGCATTCTCTTTTTGCATTGATTTCGCGTGAGAACCTCCAATCAAAACCTCCAACCTCCTTTTGACTACTGCTACTTGGCCAGAGAGATTTGACAATTTGGAGCTCGATCAAAGCTCGAGATAAGTTTCCTAGACCTCTTACGATGCTTCTTGTTGAATGAATCACATTGTTATGCTCTAGATTACTAGTTTTATTTCGCCATGGATGTTTATGTGCAAGCTTTGATTATGTCATTCTTGCTGTGATTTAGATATGTTAATCTGGAGTCGGGTAGGAGATGATTAGGGTTGGAATTATGCTAATTGGATTTAGTTTTACCATTAGATCTCGCCGAATTTTTTTCGATTGTTCATTCCTATAAGCATCGTGAGGAGGAAGATGAGTCCAGCTAGCCGTTGACTCAATCATAATCTAACGTGGCATACCACGTCAACTGCCACGTCAACTTGTTAACCCAGTCAAAGGCTAACATGGATGCCTCGTCAGCTTGGACGGTTGTAATTCGTTTATTGAATAAAAAAGTAAAAACCAGATCAAATGGTTGGGATGGTGCCACTAGTCCAGATTTGAGAATTTGGAAATAAAAAATGATTTTTTGGATTATAATAGATTTTTTGAAAATTAAAAATTAGAATTTTAATTGGACGGTTTGGATTCGGTCAAGGGTTGATCGTAGCCATCAGTTTTAGTAATGGAGTTAGACGGCCGAGATCTAGTTCTAGGTTTAATCTTGGCTGTTGGCTTTAGTCGCCAAATCCGAGTGTTGTGGGCTAGCCACGTGGCTTTCTGTGGACCATTGGATCTATCGGTTATAAAAATTCGGTGAAAATTAGAAAAATGGATTAAAAAATCAAAGAAAATTCGAAAAATTCAAATAAAGGTTTAGGCTATGTCGTTTTGGTGCCGGGCTTGATCCATTTAGGTTTGGGTCTGGTTTTCAGGTTTTGGAGCTAGGTTAACCTGACCCGACCCAAAAATTTAAATAAAAATAAAAAATTCAGAGAATTCAATAAAAAAAATTCATAAAACAATTCTTAAAAATTCATAAAAAAATCTAAAAAATTCCAGAAAAATCAGAAAAATTCAAAAAATTTCCAAAAATTATGAAAAATAGAAAAATGGCCACTTTTAACTGATTTGACCTATTTTCACAATTTTGGCTCCCTGAATCTTGAAAAATAAACATTTTGTCCCTCTAATCAATGTAACTCAAATTTTTCCAAATCACTTCCGAATCTAATTGGTGGCATTCTCTAAGTTCTTAGGGCTATACCAAGCTTACCATGTGGCCATTTGAGTGATAATTTGATGTGATTTATCTGCATGTTCTTGATTCCTTGACTGCACACTTATTTTGATTATTGTGATTGATAGAACAGATAATCCAACCAGAATGAATTCTTTAGATTTTTAGAACTTACCTTACCCAAAAAGCGTCTACATGACTTCTATAGATTAGAAAATCACTCAACTTACGTATCACAAGGGCGTCAACCAAAGAATCAACGTAACTAAGTCCTCGAATCCGTTTATCTGATTTTCGTAGAATCGAACAATTTCTCCCAATCGCTTGATAGAGTTTCCAATCATACCCTTCAAAAAATGATTGGTAGTGACCCTGATGGCATGTACACTTATCAAATGTCACCCTAACCACACTAAGGTCAATCTCAATTTTAAATTTCTCCTTGATGCGATTTGATATGGGCCTAAGAGGGCCTTAAGCTAAGCCTAATTGAAAGAGACCTAGTAATCCATTAGCTCCCCTCGAAAAGAGGGCAAATCCCCTCCCGAAGAGGGTCACGACGCTTTTTAATAAGAAGTAAAGGTACTTTTAACTTTTTTTTTTGTCAAAAGGTGGTATTTAATTGTTATTGAATGTTAAAAAAAGGTGCGCTTGTCGTGACCTAAAAATTCATGCGGTGAAATTCCAGGGTTAACAGATTATCAAGTTAATTAAATTGACTAACCTAATACGGACTCTTCCAAGCTCTACCGAATCGCAACTTTAATTTTTGTTTAAATGATTCTAGAATTTGGAGTCACTACTAATCATTTCTTGATAGATCGATTAGAAACCTAAGTGAGCGGGAGAACTAAATTACTTCTACGAACTAGAGATTATGAGTTCAGGGACTTGGTTACACTAATTAATTAAAACTAATGCCCTTTCGGTACCTTAATTATATGGATATCCTAATTTGGCAACTCATGCTTGGTTTACTCCTAAGGCTGTAGTGAAGTGATCTTTTTTTTTTTTCTATTTTTGCTTTTTAGATGGAATGCATGGATGATAATGGGTGCATGGATAAGTAAATGTGAATATGCAAATATAAACACGCGAACGTATACATGCGAACGCGGACATGGAATCATTGTTGACACCTGATTTTTAATCATATTTTCTTTTAAAAATTAATAAAAATCCATAAAAATTCATAAAATTAAAAAAAATCAACTTTGGGGACCTTGGCCAAGCCTAGGGAACCAATTTTGACCAAAAATGATTTTTCATATTTTTTTTGTATTCTTAGTATTTTTATTTTTCAAAAATTCATAAAAAAATCAATACAAATGAGAAAATTAAAAAATCAACTTTGTGGACCTTGGTCAAGCCTAGGGAACCAATTTTGAGCAAAAAATAATTTTTCATATTTTTTGCATTTTTTATTTTTTTTATTTTTTTAGAAAATAGAAAAAGTGCTTGAAAATTAATAAAAAAAATAACATTTGAGGCCACAAAAATATAAAAAAAAATAGTCGGTATTTTTCTCTTAATTTTCTCTTCATTTTGACTGAAGAAAATTTTAAAAAAATTAATTAGTTCGAAACTGTGGTTTGCCTGGTTAATCACACTTTTGAATTAATTACCAAAAAAAATTTATAAATTTCATTTTTTAGTTCCGTAATCTTCCATTTGCATTTTCAGAGTCATGATGTTCCCCTCCATTTTCTAAAAATTGCATTTTCAGTCCAAAAATGTAAGGAAATCTTAAGCTTGAGTCATCAAATCAAGAGCTCACCTTCTTAATGATGAGGAACCTGAAATTTTTTTCCATGGAACTCTATTGTGGGCTAGGAGGCTCTAGGAATATTTTTGATCAGAAAATGGCACTTCTCATGAGAAAAATATTGAGAGTTTCTTTCAGTGGCATCATGAATCAGGTTCTTCCACCCTATCTAAACGACTGAATGTTCTCAAACTCCATTGGAAGTAGTTAAAAGCTTTTCTGAAATCTCCATGGGCAACGTTTCTCATATCTTGAGTCATGTTTTCACAAAACTGTGCTACTCAAACCAAGCAAAAATGGTTTCGTTGGTAAGGAAACTCGTTTAAAGAAGCAAATGGCATCGGTCTATTGTTTCGTTCCTCTCTTTATTCCCAGTCATTCAATTACGAGAGGCGGCTGTTTACTGTCCAAAGGCAAGCAGGAAAGAATTGGTCGGTATTTTGTCGATGTAAAAATTGAAGTAATTCTCCTTGTGTTACGAACCCTCTACGAGCAGACTTGGCAACGGACAGCAAATGGTGGTCTCCTTCGGTCAAAGTTGGGACCACATGGAGCGGCCACCGAAAGAATGAGGTGTCTGGGATTCCACTCACTTAGAAAGAATAGAGGGGAGACTATTAATGCGAAAAGAGGAGAGGATCAGAGAGGGTTGTCGGCCACATAGAAAAGGGGGGGCTTTCCTTCTTCTTCCCAAAAACAATGGGTCTCTTCCATGATGAAAAAAAAACATGAGTGTCAAATAGAGGTTAGCTGACATATAGACTTCACTGATCAAACCGTCTGGAGGTTCGAGGGGGGAAGGGGAATGAGTCTGAACTCCACACCCTTCACCTCCAATTCCAAAGGGGAAAGCTCCAACTCAATCGCATCCCTTTTCTCTTTTCACCCCCGTCTCTCCGCCTCTCGAGCCTTGGGCATCCGCTGCCTTCCCGGTGGCGGGACCCGTAATTTCACTGTTCGGTCGGGGGGGCTACTCGAGGACGCCCTTGGAGACTCCGGAGGTCTACCAGCTGATCGACGACCAGACGGGCGAGCGGTTCATCATCTGGGGCGGTAGCGACGACCCGGCCGACTCTCCGGTTTCGTCCGAGGATGTCCTCCGACGGAAGCCTCTGAGGAAGAGCGACGGTGGGATCCGTGGCGGTTCTAATAGAGGCAATCATCATGGGTCTACTCTGCCAAAAAATGATTCTCCTACAACAAGTGCAAGTGGTTTAGGCAGAAGTTTTGGACGATTGAAATCGCAGAGAGTCAAGGCTTTTGCTGAAAAATCTTTCAAGTTAAAGCAATCAAGTCACAAAGGTTATGAACCAGCAGCATAAATCATACCTTTTGATGTTCCTGATCTCTCTTATTCCAAATTGGACCAACGAAGGAAAAAGAGAGCGGCCTTCCTCTAAAAGAGGCCTTTAGGGGGAAAACTGGAGAGGGGGATGGCGGAGAGCTTGGGATCTGTGGCTTGGGTCTTCAACAAGAAAGGGCAGAAAGGAGGCGGAAGCAGAAGATGAAGAAGTGAGACAATGGAAGTGGCTCCGCCGCGTTGCCCGTGGAGAAGCTATCCGTCACCAAGTCCGAGAAATCCAGTCTGAGATCGCCGATTATGGGTTCGGCCGGAGATCCTGCGACACCGACACCCAGATCCCAGTGAGAGAGCCAACGGCAAAGTTCCCACCATCGCTTTGCCGGCGGGTGAATTGACTAAAGAAGGGAGGGGGATTTCGCCGTAGTTCTCAGTCAATAAGAGCTTTTTCAACAGCGTCAATTGGGCTCCTCCCTCCGTGCTATTCCCTCATGTTCCGTGACAGAGCAACCATCCGTCGTTGTTCACTTGCGCAATCACCGTTCTCTTGGCTAGTTTTCTAATGTTAATTTTCGTCTATTTTAAACAATTCCTTTGCTGCACTCGAATCCAGTTTTGCAGATAGATCCGCGCAGGAGATCAAATGAAAGGGGCCTTTTTTTTGGAATTTCAGAATAAGGCAATCGAGATATTAGGCAAGTAAAGATAAAGTCCCTGAGGGTCAGCCGAAGGGAATAAGAGAGCATAGTCAATGCATGTGTTCGAAATGACGTTTGGCATGAGGACTCGTGAACATGTGTCCATCAAATTCGTGACGGTGTCTCTACAACCAGCAACATGGGTAAAGATAAAACTCACCGTTTTAGCCTCTTCATTAAATGGTCCTGGACTTGGCCCAATGTTGAAGAAATGCAACGGTGACGTTACAATGTGAGAATAAAAAGACTAATGCGGTCTTTTAGTATCAATATTGCAACAACAAACGGAAGCTAAGTGCCTTTTTTTTATTATTGTCATTATCTTGGTTTTAGGTGCAAATTGATATGGATTTTTTGCCCTAACCATTTCCCCATATTTTTATGTCAAGTAAAAAATGCAATTCCATACCAACGGTAAATGCCACGGAGCGCAAAGTTAGCCCAGACAAGCTGCAAAATGTCCACCAAATTCTCGATCAACCCGTCGATGAATTTTGGCTCGAATTGTCGAATCAGCTTATTGTATTTTATTTTAAGGAATTCAAACCCTAGAATGGAAAGGGCAAAGCCCATCCGTTGGTGGTCCTTTATTTATTGCATTTAATCCCTGTAATTTAATTCTCGCACCATCAAACTCCAGAATGTGAAAGGCAAAGCCCACTCACTGAAGGTCATTTAAATTCCCGTAATCTAATTCCTGCACCATTAAATCCCAGAGAAGGCGGGCTGAACCAAGGCCGAGCCATTCACTGGAGGTCATTTATTTTCTGTCATTTACTTCCCGCAATTTAATTCCTGTACCATAAAACTCCAAAATGGGTAGGCCGAGTCAAGGCTGATCCCTTTATTGGAGGTTTTTTATTTACCACAATTTAATTTTCTGCAATTTAATTCCAGTATCATCAAACCCCAAAATGAGTAGGCCGAGCCAAGGCTGATCCCTTTTATTGGAGGTTTTTTATTTACAGTCATTTAAATTCCTGCAATTTAATTCCTGCATTATTAAACCCCAAAGGGGAGAGCCAAGCCAATGCTAGGACATCCATTGGAGGTCTTTATTTACAGTCATTTAAATTCCTGCAATTTAATTCTTGCATTATTAAACCCCAAATGGGAGAGCCAAGCCAATGCTAGGCCATCCATTAGAGGTCTTTACTTACAGTCATTTAAATTCCTGTAATTTAATTACTGCACCATTAAACCCCAAAGGGGAGAGCCAAGCTAATGCTAGGCCATCCATTGGAGGTCTTTATTTACAGTCATTTAAATTCCTGCAATTTAATTTTTGCACTATTAAACCCCAAAGGGGAGAGCTAAGCCAATGCTAGGCCATCCATTAGAGGTCTTTACTTACAGTCATTTAAATTCCTGTAATTTAATTACTGTACCATTAAACCCCAAAAAGGAGGAGCCAAGCTAATGCTAGGCCATCCATTGGAGGTCTTCACTTACAGTCATTTAAATTCCTGTAATTTAATTACTGCACCATTAAATCCCAAAAGGGAGAGCCAAGCCAATGCTAGGCCATCCATTGGAGGTCTTTACTTACAGTCATTTAAATTCTTGTAATTTAGTTCCTGCACCATTAAACCCCAAAGGAGGCCGGACCAAGGTCGAGCCATCCACTGGTAATACTTTATTTCCTGCAGTCCAATTTCTATACCATCAGACCCCAGAATGAGTAGGCCGAGCCACCTGTTGGAGGTCGTAACACTGCACAGAAGTCGCTAACACACTCCCTCTTTCGGCTTCAGGGAATTTTTAGAGCTTTGAAAATACCAAAAAATGTCATATGCATTCCATCTAAAAAGTGAAAATACAAAAGTGAACACCCCACTAGAGCCTCAAGAGTAAACCAAGCTTGAGTTGCCAAATTAGGATATCCATGAAATTAAGGTACCGAAAGGGCATCAGTTTTAATTAACTAGTGTAACCAAGTCCCTGAACTCATAATCTTTGGTTCGTAGAAGTAATTTAGTTCTCCCGCTAATTTGCTTAGGTTTCTAATCAACCTACCAAAAATGATTAGTGGCGACTCCAGACTTTAAAATCATTTGAACAAAAATTAAAGTTGCGATTCGGTAGGACTTGGGAGGGTCCTTATTAGGTTAGTCCATCTAATTAACCTAATAATCCGTTAACCTGAAAATTTTCAACCGATCGAAAAATTATTTTTAGGGTCGCGACAATCATGAATATGCGAGTATGGATATACAAATATGATATGCAAACGTGAATGTACGTTACATGCGAACATGGACACGCAAATATGGCATACGAACGTGGATATACAAATACAGCATGCGAATGCAGACATACGGATGCAACATATTAAGGCGGACATGGAGACGTGACATACGTACATGGACATGCGTATGTAGGTATACGAATATAGACAGGTGGATACAAATATATACGGATACGATTATGCGGATACAAAGACGTACGAATGCGACATCCGAATTTGAAGACATACGAATGCAAATACGATGACATACGAATACGATATGCAAACGCGACGTACGTACATGGATTTTTTTATTGTGTTTTTTTTTTGAAATTTTTAGTTATTATCTTTTTACATGAAAGATCAATTTCAGTATTATACAAACAACCAATACAGACAACTATCAACAAGTGAAGCACATGATGAATGCTCTACCTCTAGCCTAGTGCACTGTGACAACCTAGATGATTTATAACATGCAACAAAGGAGGTGCTTAGAGATCTTACAAGCTAAACATTGAAGCACTTTGAAGCTTCCTTGACTTAACTCCCCCGAGCCACTCACAATAGCCATCATTTCTTCTGTGGATCTCTAACCTGACACTTCCTTCGCTGCCTCTAAATCATCCGTTTACGCATATCATCCGACATTTAGAGCACTTCATGGAACACCTCCCCCAGTTTCAACAATAAGGAAGACCAGCTGATGCCGAATGGATGACCCATTTTCCTTTTTCGATCGTCTCTTTCGAAGAAGAAAAGAATTTGACACTAAATGATTTAGGCTTGCTCACCGAACCAGGTGTGAAGGAATTGCGATAACCAAGGACATCGAACTTCCTCATGCGCATCCTCATGTAAGGATCACAGGACAAGTAGAGATTTTTCATGAGAAGGCCATCGGAACCCTCTGGGACTCGCAATTTCATGGTTAATTCACGCACCTCCATGTCCGTCTCCTCCAGGGAACTACTCACGTAGCCCCCTGAATATCACTTGCTTGTTACTCACTTCCTCGCTATTCTCACTCGCCATCACTATTAGATGCCTTCACTTTCTGCCACAAGTTTCCTTGTGTGTGGCCTGTGTGGGCGTCCAAGAAATGAGACTGAGTCCCTCCTCTTCTTTTTTTTTTTTAGAGCCAGCCAAGAGAGAGGGCCCCACTTGGCCTTGTGATCTTCTTCTCGATCACCCCTTCATTCTTTTTTTTTTTTGCTCTGCTAGTGCCATTATATTATAGTCATAATGAACTAAAGAAGTATTGTAGCAATACAAGTATAAAATCTTTCTCGCGAGGGTAATAAAGAAAGAGCAGATTGAAAAACATGACAGCTTATATCCTAAACATTCAAGAGGATTGTTTTAGAAGCAAAGCCAAGAGGAAAGAACAAGACAAAAGAGAGAATATTCCATAGTAGGATTGTCAGGACCTCATTGCACGATCTCTCAGATGCATGAACTCTTTGACAACACTTGTCCTGATACCATTCAACGTTGGTCATAAATAATCATTGCAAGCATCAGGAAGCCATCCATAGGAACGGCTAGAGATGGAGCGCATCGTCGTTGTCTTCTTCCGAGAAAGAAGATTGATCCGCAATCCAGGCCACCAGCTCTTCAGATAATACCCTCTTCTTTTTTTCCCATCATCATCACCATGCCCCCCTTCATGATCATCTTCCCAGGCCTTGGAGGATCTCTGGAAGCAATAAAATATGCCTCCAACCAATGAAAGAGGGGAATTCTTCTCTGTCTTCAGGGTCTCCTCACATTATTATTATTTTATTTCCCTCTATCCCCCACTGAACCAAAAAAGAATCCCATGCAGTTAGTGGACTCTCCTTTTTTCTTTTTGTTTTCGTGTCTGAGCCTTCTTTCTTTTTAGTTGGCCGATTCTTGCCCACTTCTTCAGCACTTTTTGTTTTTTAGCTAGCTCCTTTTCTCTTTTCGGTGGAAAGCTTGCCATAATAGTTCGACGCGCTTAGACGACTCCAGTTCGTCATTTGTGAATTGAGTATCGACTTTGACGAGTATTGACTTTGATGAGAAAGCTTGACTAAGGTTTCCCTCTCAGTGGATAGAATGCAATGAATAAAATTGCAGAGAGAGAGACCCGTCAAATGATAAATTGAATTCGGAAAACTGAATGCAACAATGAAAAATGCACCATCATGCCATTGAAAAATTTAGACTATTAGAGGACAATATTACGACTCCAGACATGCAAAAATCGAAAATTACAGAGCTAAATTAAATCTTCTATAATTTTTTCAATTAATATGAAAATGAGATTAACAAAGTAATTCCCTATTTTAAATTAATTTTTGTAGATTTTTGCCAAAATGAAGAGAAAATAAAAATAAAAATACTGACTATTTTTTCATATTTTTGTGGCCTCAAATGCTATTATTTTTCTATAAAATTTCAAATATTTTTCTAATTTTTGAAAAATATTAAAATATTAAAAAATGCGAAAAATATGAAAAAATATTTTTTTGTTCAAAAATGGTTTCCTAAGCTTGGCCAAGGCTTCCAAAGTCAATTTTTCAATTTTTTCATTTTTTTATTTTCAATGAATTTTTTAAAAAATAAAATACAGGAAAATACTGAAAATATGAAAATTTATTTCTTGGTCAAAATTGATTCCCAAAGCTTGGCTAAGGTCTCCAAAGTTGATTTTTTAATTTTATAAATTTTTATGAATTTTTTAAAGAGAAAAGGTGATTAAAATCAGGTGTCAACAGCTCTTTAGTTGGTTTAGCAATCCAACAAAAAAAAACATTGTTTTAGTAGGACCTTAGTGGCTTTTTTCAGCTCAAGAGGACAATCAACAGCGGTTGAATTTCGTGTGATTCTATTCCTTTTGAATGGCGTGAGCGATGCTACCGTCCAAAAAGCAAAACAGAGTCAAGAAATCACAACCCACACAAGCTCCCATCTGTCATTGAAATTAGCCAACAGTTTGTTTTGTCCACACAAAGTTACCCCAAATCAGACGAGGGACGAGCCCAATCGATTTTGGCGGTTGAATTAGATGAATCTCATGTGGAGTTCACATAAATTAGTGAAAGGAATTTGTCGGATTAGTAAATACTCCTTGAGGATTCGAAGATTTTTTGTTTTGGATCCAATTGAGGTTGTGAATATTGCTCAAAAACTAGGTCCAATAGTAAAAATCGCTAGTTCTGTTTTGACTTGTGAATTGCCCATGAAGAAAGCTTTTGGGGTCCTAATGCAAATAAAGGTTTTCGACGATTCTAGTAATTTGTCTTCATTACTCTGGATCAACAAATGGATATCCCGTTATGTGTCGGATCTGTCAAAATCAACTCTTATCACCAATGGGAGACACTAAGCTAGATGGGTTCTCTCAACCTTGATATCAATATTAATACCGACTTTGCTTTGATAGTGTAATAACGAAAATCTCAAATTTTTGAGGGGTTATATATATGCTCATTTAAGTTACAGTCATGTCAAATTATTTGATAGTGTTTGCATAGCTATAGCCTTCCGATGTACCATTTTTCAGGAATTTATTTCATGTATATTTGATATGCTGTAACTTGAAAAACATGAATTTAAACACTTGACATCGCAACTACAACGCAAAACCAACTTGAACCAATATGTTTGCCATAACTTTGGCTATGCAATAGCTTGCATTGCCATCACATCATCGTATTTTACATGTTTGGCGACATGTGATTTAAGTCGTAAAACTCAAAAACCATGAGGCACGGCTTCCTAAAAGCTGCTTGAGTTCAGGGGTGTTGCAGTCTTAAGGTGTTGGCCAACCGCTTTATGAAAGCAACAACACCTTTTGTTGCGAAAAAACCGTACTGGCCGAACATAGATACTCTTCCCCTTTCCTTCCCTAGTATTTTTTGTCACTGAAAATAAAACAAGAAAGTGAAGCTACAAAGAAAAACGGGCGGCCCAAATGTTCTGAGGATGGATCGCTGCAAGGCCCAGATCGAGGCCCAATGGGCCTCCATGAATTGCCATTCAGGTGGTTGTCTGTTAATCTTCTCCCTTCACACGAACAAAACATCGCGTTCATCGCTCTGCTACTTGCGTCTCTCTCTCTCTCTCTCTCTCTCTCTCTCTCTCTCTCTGCGCGCAAATTCTTGTCTGTTTTCTCTTACTGTAAGGCCTGATACGAAGCTTGAATCGAGTTCGACGAAGGGTCTTGCTAATTTTCAGCTCTAATGTCCCGGCCCTTCTTCCATGGTATGCGCTCGTTCATCGGAAAACGAGGAATCCTGACCTGAACAGGAGTCATTAGATGTAGAGGATCGTCTCGTTATCATCCCCGATTTTGCTTCGCTTGTGTGCGACTCCGGCTCGAAGGTTTGATTATTTTGCTTCTTTCTGTTCATGCGATCACAATCTGTTGTCGTGCTCTTCTTTGGCTTCGGTGGAGAGTGACGCCGTCATTCGACAGTCTTCGCTTTTGCGTAATCTCTTGCGGGCGGATTGTGAGGATGTCCGCGGCTACAACGGAGAGCCCTGCGCCGTCTTTCGAGAGGATGGCCGTGAAACCGCCTTCGCACCCGAGCTATGACCTGAAGGGCGTGATCAAGCTCTCTCTGGCTGAGGATGCTGGGGATCGAGGTTTGGCATAAGCCTTCCTAGTTCTGTTTCTCGGTTTGTTGAGAAAATATTGGGTGCAACGGTTATAGCGTGCCATTTTCGAGTATAAGATAGTGAATGGACTGACACTGACACCCAGCGACGAGTGTGCGTACATGTGTTCGGACTGGGAATCTGTGCATTCGTCGATCGTTTACTTGTGGTTTGTTGGTGAATTTATGCGTCCGTGGGATGCTGCTCTGGAGGTAGTTAAGAACTCACGGTGTGTGAATGCACCTGGACGTGATTAAAGGCTTGTTATTATGACGTCTGATAGTGTTGTTGTAATGCTTCTTTTTTTTTTTCCTGGTGTGTGACTGGTGATCGTCATTTCCTAATAAATCCTGGGGCTTTAGCGATCCTCACTCTGTTTTCACCTCGGGCGTTTCATGGGTTGCATAATTCTTGGAGTTTAGGAGATGTGACTTGTATGGCCACTGTCCCTGTGGACATGGAGGTGGAGGCCCATTTCTTGGCGAAAGAGGATGGTGTTGTGGCGGGAGTTGCTCTTGCGGAGATGGTATTCCATGAGGTCGATCCTTCTCTCATGGTACTCTCTCTCTCTCTCTCTCTCTCTCTCTCTCTCTCTCTCTGTCTCTCTCTCTCACGGAGCCTCTCAATTCTCAATGTTCGACGTATTCCTTGTGTGAAATGGATTGTTCGTGTACAATATGGTGCAGATAGACTGGTCTAAGAAGGATGGAGAACATTTACGTAAGGGTCTTCAGTTTGGAAGAGTTTCTGTTAGATACATGATATTGATATCAGCATTATATAAGTATCCTGACTTTTAATTTGCACTTCAATTTTAGCAAGTTTGTTCTTCCCACTAAGAGCAGTGGATATGCTGGACAATCATACGGTGTTGTAGCTGAAAGGGTAGTGCCGAACTTCATGCCAAGAATGAGTGGCATTGCAACTCTAACTAAGGTACTCTCATCCTCTTGAGGAAGGTAGAACTGAATGGAATAATGCTTTGGTGTTGCAACAGATCTTTTTGCTGTCCTTGCAAAACATTCTGGAAGTGTAATTTAGGATACGCTCCATTACAGACCTTGAGCTCTGCTTGTAATCAATTTCTTAGCTGTCGTACTTGTTAAAGGCGACATGAGGCGTGATTTATTATTTCCGCAGGCAATGGCAGATGCCACACATCCAGCATGCATTCTAGAGACGAGAAAAACTGCTCCAGTTTTATGTTTGGTGGATAATGGGGGTCTATACTATTTCCTGGACTTACATTTCCTGCTTCATTTGTCTCACATTCAAGTTTATCAGTTGACGTTGTGATGTATCTTTCTATAGGTTCTCATTGGTGGAGGGAAAAGTCACAGGATGGGTCTATTTGATATGGTTATGATAAAGGACAATCATATATCTATAGTTGGGGGTGTCACAAATGCTATTAGATCTGTTGACATGTATTTGAAATGAAGAAACCTCCAAATGGAGGTCGAGGTACTTGAATTTGGCACTTTACTTTTTCTCCTTATAAATGTTGATTACGGCATGAATTTGGATGTTCACCGACCTCTTGGCCTCACTACCAGTAAAATAAGCTTGCTTTTGCCCTGATCTTTTTTTTAAAGTTGAAATTTGTAACTGAGGATGTTGATAGGATTATCATTATCATCTCTCTCTCTCTCTCTCTCTCTCTCTCTCTCTCTCTCTCTCTCTCTCAGGTTGAGACAAGGACACTCGAGGAAGTTAAGGAAGTATTAAACTATGCATCTGAGATCAATACCTCCTTGACTCGGATAATGCTGGATGATATGGTCATATCCTTATCAAATGGTGATGTTGATGTTTCCATGCTTCCAGAGGCCGTGGGATTGATCATGGGGAAGTTTGAGACAGAAGTATGTTTTAGAAATTCTATGCATTGGGTTGTTTAGTTGGGTACTGCAGTTACAGAGTTGTTGTCTCTGCTTTCCATCTTTATTCTGCATCTCTTGCAAAAGTGATGTGAAGAAAATTAAGGTACCAGATATTCAATGTGGATGGAAATTGATTGAGTTTGTACATGTGAGATAATCTTAATGACAGTCTTCAGGTAGTATTCCCAACTCTTATTCATAACAAAACCATGCATTACTGCCTTCTAGTACCCATCAAATCTCTACCTGCAACTTTGCATTGGGCTTGCATAGATTTCAATGGAGCAATGTTGAATCTTTATGTAAGCTCGCGTAGTCAGGTGAACTCAGCCGAAACTGCTTCTATTTCAAATCAATTTGTTTCTTGGCAAATTTTAGGTGCTCATTTCCCACAGTAGCCACGATAACAGAAGATTCTGATGTAGGGTGGCATTCTGAGTGAACTGGTTTAAACCTGACAGTAGTGCTTTGCTATGGCAGGCATCTGGAAATGTGAAACAGTACATAAAATTGGACAAACTGGTGTGACATATATCTCGAGGTAATTTGTTTTAGACTCTATTTATGGTCCTCAGCAATTTTTGTTGAACTTGTTTTGATGGATGTTGAATTCTGGGAAAAAATCTCCGTGAATCTGTAGACTGTAGAAGAACATAAATGTTTTTATCTCAAATGAGCAACTTGTCATCTGGAAAAGAAGATTGTAGAAGAATGCGTTTTCACGAAAATTACTTGGTTTAATGATATTCCATGTTTGATGCTCCCTATGAAGGATTTTCTTACTAAATTGTCAGAGTCACAGTTCGTGAACATGTAAGCGACTGTAGTGGCAGTGACAATAACCAACAGATGGAGGTGCTTCTCTTGGCCACAGTGGGCTGGCCAAATAGTGGTGGCTGCTGGTCAGTGGTGAATGTAAAACCCTTGGTAGTTGCAGGAATCTCCTTGGTGATAGGTGACAATTGACAGGATTCGATTTTAAGAATTTGAATATGCACTATTCATTTATTATTTACCAATTTGTCTCAACTGCGTTAAAGGATAAAACGTGATTTTCATTTTTCTTACTGTGGCTGGGAGTAAAAGTCTTGTCCTTTTGATTAGTGAAAAAATGTAAAGTTCCTCTAGTTACTTCTCTTCATGAAAAGGCCTAAACAGTCGATGTCTTTGTCCATGTTTCCTTCTTTATGCTAAATTCTGAAGAGAATAGCTGTTCTCATGTCGGAATCTCCCTTTATTATAACGTAGTCTTGTTTCTTTGCCAAAAAATAATCAATCCCCTAACATGACAGGTTCTGATCACAATCAAGTGAGTGTGAGGAGTTTTGCCAGTTGAATTAAGTGGATCGCTGTTCCAATTATTTCTTAGTGGTGAAGCAGACGATAGAGAGAGTCTGAGAGCTTAAATTATGCGGAATCTTTTTGTGCTGTGACGGGGATGCTTTGTTCACTTGTCAGCAAAGTATTCTTATTTGTTTGTCAAGTAATTGAGAAGCCTGATTTGATCTTCTTCATTCATGGGTTACTATTTTGCCATTTTCGTGTCTTCCAAATGTTCTGGTGCTCTTGTCACTGGGACCCTGGACGGAGAAGATGAGATAGGACTATACTTTCTTTGTTACTGGTTTCGGTAACTCATAAGATCTGTGCTGTGCACCATTCTGGTAATGCTAGATGTATTGATTAGAGAGGGCTTATTCTTTTGACAAAGTTAAATCCTGCTATTTGAACTGGTAATATTTCGATTCGCTAACTCTAATGTATGTTGTAATTGGGAATTGGGCCAAAGTCATTTAGTTTTCGTATCCCATCTGGCAGCCAGCTATATATGGTTCGTTTTTAACAAGTTTTATGGACAGATGATGTCTTTCTTCCCGGTGAAGAAAGTTAGACAAACATGCTGGCATGTGGGATGTCTCATGGGCACTAACCTTTCCCCTGGACGACTTTGTTATTTTTGCAGTGGTGCCCTCACGCATTCTGTTAAAGCGCTAGACATCTCCCTGAAGATCGATACGGACTTGACTCTTGAAGTCGGAAGGCATACGAAGAGAGCTGGATTTGTCGCTCTGTTTCTCATTCCTATAAGGAAGTTTGCCCAGAATTGGATGATCTTTCTTTTCCATGAGATGTGCTGTATTTCCCGACCACCTTTCTTTCGGCTTTTTTCCATTGATGACTGTTAGCAAAATTGTTGGGGGCAGAAATCGGCAAGTAGAAAGCGAGTGGGGGAAGTTCATCAATCTATCCAAGGAAATGATGTTAATAGTCATTAAACTTTGGATCAATGTTTAATGTCATTTTTAAATTTTTAATTTGTTCAATATATTGTTTGAACTATTCACAAGATTCAATTTAATTACTAAACTTTCAATTTGTTCAATTTAATCGATTATCTTTTGATAACAAAGTCAAATCAGTTTTTCGGTACTATTCATAGTTACACTATATGTTAGATTTTAGTATACATTTTCAAGTTAATCTTATCTTATAAATCAACGAAAAAATATGCTATCATTTATTAAGTTTTACCTTTTTGGTTCTTTAAAGTTATTACCATAGTTCCATTTAAGTATATTCCCTTTTTGGGTCTTTAAAGTTATTACGATAGTTCCATTTAAGTATTTTTTTAAGTTTCTGATAAAAGTATTATCTCATCTAAGTTGTCTTGGGTTGACATTCGTACTATTTTTAACTTCCTAATTTACAAATTTAATTTAAAAAAAAGCAACACAAAGGTGTGTAATTATTCTTGTCTAATATGTTAGGAACAAGATTTAGATTCATAGAAGTATGATTATTATTACTTTTGGACATCCTTATGAAAACACTTATTCTTAAAATAGCAGGAATATTAACTCACTATAACTATGAATGAGTTTCTATTGTTACTGTTCTGTTACAGAGATTTTTAAGATAAATATATTTAAATTGGACTATCGTAGTGTTTATTGAGATTAAAACGATAAGAAGATATTGATATAGGAAATAGACTGAAATTAAAAATATATATTCTAAAATCTGGGCAATAATGTAATTATGCAAGCTTATGGACAGTAAAGAATGACTAATATGATTTTGTGAGGGATCGAAATGAACAAATTTAAAGTTTAAAGACCAAACCGAATATCTAGAAATAGTTCGAGAACCGCACGTACAAATGAAAAAAATTCAAAGAATCACATTGCACGTTTGACCAGAATTTAAGGATTATTGGTGTCATTTTCTATATTCAAACTACAAGGGATGAGACTTGTGCCGGCTTCACCTTTTACGGTGTCTCCGGTTTACCCATTGTGAACTATGCAAGGATTGAAAATGGTAAACTTGGGCAGTGCAGAAGAGTTATTTCAATATTTCCATTATTATTATTTTTTTCCAGGGAGGTGACTTTTAGTCTTCATTTTTTGTTCTTTTGGGCCCACACCAGAAGGAGTGGAATTGAACGAATTATTTATTTGAAAATTCTGTGAGTCATCAATCGTGACTTTGCATTTGCAACGGTGGGAATTTACTTTGATGTAGGCAAACTCTGAGGAAAAATCATCTAATTAATTTTAAAATCAATTATACAAATGTCAATTTAATCCTAATATATTCACTTTCGCCTATTCGATCCTAAACCTTTACATTGCAGTGCTTTGTACCAATTTTCGACGTGGATGACTACATTTTACATTAGAATTCTCTGTAAAAGTTTAGGATCGAATTGAAAAAAGCAAAAAGTTTAGGTTGAATTGGCATTCATATAATAAATTTACAATCGATTGATTGGACAATATCTCCCGATTCTCCTGCTTTGAATTTTGCCACGTGATCACCATTCCTTGATCATGTATGCGCAAGGTTGGAATGTAATGTTGTATTCAATTTCTCACCAGTATACCTCGATCTCTAGGTCAAGGAAGAAAAAAGGAGAAGAGTAAAATGAAATGGTTTCCTCTTTGTAGGCTATTGAACCAATTTCAATTCAAAGGGTTCCACCACCTTTGGCTCTTTTTTTAATCATGATGTGTTTGCTTCCTGGAGATCGTTGCCGGTCAAACAAGATAACTCAATTTCCGTTTGCTCAAGACAACACATGTCCTTTTGTTTCTATCAACATAATTTCACAATTGGCCCTGTCATGTCTCTGTACTTTTTTTTTGGGGGGGGGGGAGAGTGGGGAGGTAGAGAAAAGATAAAGAGTGAATGAGACCAACTAACTATAGTAACCTTTATATATATACACACAGACATTCTTGGAAATTGGATTTTTTTTCTTTATTTTCATTCCATTCGATTCCAAAAGTCCCCTTCAAATTTCAACCATTAAGAAGTTCCAGATAACAAGATCAATTATTAAAACAAATATATGAATCATACACTCAAAAAGTAAATTTATGACTTCTTCAAACCAAAATCAACCGATCACCAAATTCATTTTCATTAATGAGCACAAACTAAAATCGTCATTGGTCGGTACAGGTTTGCCTTTCAGTGGTGCGTGCGAAGGTTTAATGTCCCTAGCACCATCGCCATGCAGAATAAAAAAGGATAAACGAGCAAAGATCCAATAGTAAGAGTGAAACATTTATGAAGCTCCTTCCATCTCCTTTTAAAAATGGACTTGTACGCTAATGAAATTTGAGGAAAGTAAAATCCTGAAAACATACACTAAAAAAAATTCCCAAAACGGAAGATAGAAGCTTCAAGATCTAGCCTAGATCGAAAGAAAAAGGCTCTATAAACAGTAGGAAAGCAAGAAAAAGGAATAAAGAACTAAATTAGTTAACGAAGAGGAGAGTAGAGGGAGAGATCTAGTTCAAACCCTCCCCTCTGTAGAGATAGAAGAAGAGAATTGTGTGAAGATGAGAGGGAAAAAGAAAGGTGACTGGCTACTAGAGAGGTCTTGTTTGCAACACCAATATCTACTGTCTAGATAAAGTTTTAATTTTTGCCTAATTTGGATTTCGTTACGCAAGTATTTGAATGTTTTTAATCCGAAGGACTTGAAATTTTCACAATATATGGATCTTGGTACTTAGATGAGAACAAAATGGTATTTTTTTTTTCAAATCGAACTTATTCCTAAACAAATAATTTCTAAGACATTAGCACCGTTGGCTCCAAATTTCCCGTAAGTTGGTGCTTTTACACGTGCCGTTGCCCAAATTAGGCAATGAGGATATATATATATATATATATATATATATATATTACTTTAGTATCTTTTTCCTTAAAGACAAAGAAAGCCTATCCTAGATAAACCTCTCGGGTGTGCAAAATACCTCATTAAGTTTATAAATCAAGTAGCATGCAAGCTAAAATTCGAGAGACTAACCCGAATTTGTACTTGATAGTGTGAGGAATGTAACTTATATTTGCGTGCTAATATTCATGCTGGAGTCCATCCCTTAACAAGATGCGCTTTCTTGTTCGTTTAAATTTTTAATTAATATTTATTTATATAATTTTTTTGCTAAACTTCGAACACAATCTAAATTGTAGAAGTTACAAAACAATTGGAAGGAAGAATACTGTTAAATCACTATTGGATCGAATCCTTTCTCCTATGGTCTTTAATTCAAAGCTCTCGTGATCAAAATCATATACCTTCATTTGCGAAAAAAAGGAAAGAAAGAATCAATGAAGTGCAAAATATTTTTTCTTAATAAGTTGCAAAAAAAAAGTTCTATTTGCAATTACAGAGAGTCTTACAAACAGTTTGTATAATTTGTGTTGAGAACTTTAAAGGCGATGTATTGGCAGTGAATCATGTTACTTTTTTGTGAAAAAAAGAAGAAGAAGAAGAAATGGTTAATTATAGTGCCTTTTTTTTTTAGGTTTCTGCAATAAGTTATGATAATTCTTATATATCAGTAGGGTGTTTAAGAGTTCTTGAGCATCCGAATAATCTTCATTAATGTCACGGTTATCATGTTTCACAAATATCGATAATTGTTGGACATACATGGGTTTGATTACCCTAAGAGGGGTTATCCCATAAAATAACCTCAAAAGGCTGGCTCGGCAGATCCATAAGTAAAAAAATCATTTTATTTGGGGGTTCTAGTAGTTCCTTATTTAATGATATAGTTTAAGAGGGGCATAGCTCTTGGTTACTCTTTCGAGTAAGGACGAATTTGTGCCTAATTCCAATTGAAAGCATAAGTTCCTTTGTCCATTTGCTTCTTGACATTTCATGTGCATAATCATATGTACACTTGATGGGTCATGAAAACCTAAAGCGATACTTGTTGATGGAGATTGCATAAACCCGCACATTTAGTTGGGAAATTGCTCAATTAGTTCTAAATCTATTGTGTTCAAGAAAAGGCTTGACTTACTCTGGTTATATTTCTATATTTAGAATAGCAAAAAAAATCAATTGTCTTAAATTTTTAATTTCATCAATTCAATCTTAAACTTTTCGCGAAATTTCAATGGAGTCATTCCGGTCAATTTTCATTGAAAATCATTGACTTTGGTTTAGTCATTGCTGGCCATCTTACATGGCACTTTGCCATGTCAATGATTTTTGACAAAAATTGTCCAAAAAGATCACATTGGATTTTCACGCAAACTTTTCGACTATTGGCAAAACGGAAAGTTTATAACTAAATTGACATTTGTATAATAAGTTGCAGACTGATTGGACAATTTTCCCTGTATACCGAAGAAGATGCAACAGTCCAAGAGGAAGAAATTGAACGGACATGTTGATTTATGCTAGAATTTAGATATATCGATAAAACTGACATTAACATGTTTTTTTTTTATCATCAATAGTAAAAAAAAAAGAAAAAAGAAACAACAACATAAAAGTTTAATAACATAAAATAAATGTTTTGAGGCGAGAGTATTTGTTTGAAGGTTTGGCGAACCCTGGTGTTGACACCTAAATTTTAATCAATTTTTTAGAAATTTAATAAAAAAATTTATAAAAATTGAAAAATTAAATTTGGAAGCCTTGGCCAAGCCTAAGGAGCCAATTTGGAATAAAAAATAATTTTTAGAATTTTTATTTTTAAATATTTTTAATATATTAGGAAAATACCCCAAAAAATTATATTTCGTAGCCCAAAAATAGAAAAAAAATTATTCAGTATTTTTATTTTAAATCTCTTTTCCTGTTGACCCATTTAAAATTGAAAAATCCAATTCGGAATTACGTGTTCCTCAACAAATGTAATTTCGAATCGGACTTAAAAAATGCAATTTGAGTCTTTTTATTTTTATTTTTTACTTTTTATAAGTTGTGACATTGCACTATACTATCCACATTTTTATTTCAGCCCAATGCTACCCAAAATTTCTCAATTTTGGCAAAAGGAGCTTAATTGGAATTTTTATTCTTAATTTAGCCCCCCGATTCACCAAAAGCTAAATTAAAAATTTTCTAGGGGTATCCATGAAGATAAAAATCTATCACCCTATACTTTTCAGTATTCTAAATCCATTGGTGGGGACATTTTGGTTTGTGTTCGCCCCTTAGGCGTTGGAATGCTCAAATTCAATTTCGTGTCAAACCCAAAATTTGGGATTTTTGTACAATTTCAAGTGAATTTTTTCATAAAAACATCATTTTTAGATGTAATCCATGTTGGGAAATCCAATTTTAGGCTCCGTTTCATAAGAAAATGCCAATTACTAGGTCAATTCGGGTCGCTTTCACTCGGTCGGGTTGTCGGGTCGGCGAACGACGTCACGCCATCCCACGTCCCCAAAGCTGGCCCTTGTCCTCTACTGCACCTTAGGTTAGTACGGAGATGAGCTAGCGTAGAGAATTCGGGGAAGGAGAGCAGAGGCCGTCGGAAGGGGCAGTACGAAAAAAAGCCGAGCTTTCCACAGAGAGTGCGAGGAAGGAATCGGGCATAAAAACGATTCGGGAGCATTCTTACGAAAAGGGGACCATTTTCGAGAAGGGAGAGAAGGGTTTTGAGAGCAAAAAGGGAGAGAAAAAAGGGAGTTTGAGCTCGGCCGCCATTGAAGTAGCCCGAGAGCTTTCGAGCTCGGCCATCGCGAACGGCTCAAAACTGGGCCTCAAGACCCGCCGTCCAAGCTTCCTAAGTACTTGAGGAGTCGTTTGAACCCGCTCGCTCGAAGTTTGATCATCGAACACGGTAAACACCATGAACGAGCCTCGGTCCCGGCTTTGATGGCAATTAATCGTTCCGAGCTTTTTTCTTCGAAATTTTTGTTTCATTCTTGCCTAAAACTAGTTCTAAGCTCATTTCCGTGTTTTCCTTGCATTGATATGGTCCAATGACTTATGTCGAGCCCACCCAAACCGCCGGCCTGTATTGGGCTGACATGCTTGTTTCGGCCAAAACCGAGCACGTTGAACGGTTAAGTAAGGCCCCTTGAACTGCCAGGATGCTGTTTGATGTGTTATTTTGATGGTTTAACGCTAGAAATGGCTAGGTCGGTAGTTCGCCGGAATTCACTATCGGCCGGCGTAGTTTGGGCTCCTTTTAGGTTTGTTTTGGGGCTAAAAATCGTGCATGCGCAGGTTAGAATGGTTTAGGAAAGGTTTAGGCGAAAAGAGGGCCTCGAAATAGTCAACTAATGTTGACGGTCAATGATGACGTGGCTGCCATGGGGCAGCCACGTCAGCGACTGATAATCTGCTTTTAAAATAAAAAGAAAAAAAACATTTTCTGATAATTAAAAATGGATTTTCGGATTAAAAAGTATAATGCAGATCCTAGGGTGGAATTTTATCACGTGTCGAGATCTGGAATTTTCACAAAAAAAAATTTCAGAAAATAATTTCAAAAACGTGTGGCCCAGGATTGGCCAAGCGTCATAATGTTGACCGTCCGTTAAAATTCAAAAACATTTTCACAATATTAAAAATTCAATTTTAATATTTTATAATCCTGCCAAAGCAGATGGTAATGGATTAGCCATGTTGCCCAATCTTGACCGTTGATCTGAGAGCGACCGGAGGGCCGTAAATAGCCCCGTGTGCAAATTATGAACGTTGGATTAATAATTAGTTTAAAAATTCAAAAAATAATAAAAAAAAATTCAAAGATTCAAGAATTCAAAAGTGCAAAACGGCGTCATTTTAGGCCGACCTGAAGACCCATTTGGTTTGGGCCAGGCGACCCCGATGCATGGGCCAAGTCAACCCGACCCGGTCCGAAAATATAAAATTTTAATTAATTAATTAATTAATATTAAAAAATTCAAAAAAAATTGGAAAATTCATAGAAAAGTCTAGAAAAAAATGGAAAAATTCCCAAAAAATTACAAAAAAATCTCAAAAATTAAGAAAATGGTCATTTTAACTGATTAATCCCAATTTTGACTATTCTGTCCTTCCAATCTTTTCAAAATGATGATGTTATCACTTATGGGCAAATCTTCTAGAAAAAATTTCAAAAAAATTTTAAAAATTACAAAAAATGGGAAATGGTCGAGCTTGACTGCCCAAATTCATAGTTTGTGATTTTGGTTCCCGATTCTTCCTCAAATGACGATTTTGTCTCTCATGGGAAAATTGTTTAAAAAAATCCAGAAAAATCTCAAAAATTAAAAAAATGGGCTATTTTCACTGACCAATCCTATTTTTGATTATTTTTTCCTTTTAATATTTTAAAAATGATGATTTTACCCCTTATAGGTAAGTTATCTTGAAAAATTCTAATTTTTTTAAAAAATTTACAAAAAATGGGAAATTGGCACATTCAGTTGGTCAATCCTTTTTTTGATGATTTGGGTTTTAAATCCCTTCAAAATTGATAATTTTTTCCTTTGGAGAAATTGTGCCCCAAAATGACGATTTTGCCCTTGATGAGCAAATCGCTTTCAAATCATCCCAAACTTTTTCTAAACCTTAATGCACCTCTTTCCTATTCTTTCAAGGCTTTACTGTAGATGTCATGTATTGATTTGATGCGTTTTATTCCCACGTTTTAGATCCTTGATTACGCTCTATCTTTATTGATTGTAAGTGATAGGTCAGATTTCTCCATCTGCATAAACTCTTAGATTTTATAACTTCCTTATTTTGATTCATCTGCGTGCAAATCTTACTTAGAAAAATTATTAAACTTAGGTATCGAAAGGGCATCAATGGCAACATTAGTATAACTAAATCCCAATCGCAAATCTCTAGTTTTGTTTGAGTCGTACGACTTCTCCTACCGCCCGACGAGGTTCCCGATTTTTCTATCCCAAAGATCAATAGCAACTCCCATTGACACCTGATTTTTAATTATCTTTTCTCATTTAAAATTAATAAAAAAAATCCATAAAAATTCATAAAATTAAAAAATTGACTTTGGGGACCTTGGCCAAACCTAGGGAATCAATTTTGATCAAAAAATAATTTTTCATATTTTCAGTATTTTCTTGCATTTTATTTTCGAAAATTCATAGAAAATAAAAAAAAATGAGAAAATGAGAAAATTAACTTTGGAAACCTTGACCAAGCCTAGAGAACCAATTTTGACCAAAAAATAATTTTTCATATTTTTCGCATTTTCTTAATATTTTTCAGAAATTTGGAAAATATTTAATAAATAATAGCATTTGAGGCCACAAAAATATGAAGAAATAGTCATTATTTTTATTTTGATTTTTTCTTCATTTTGACCGAAGAAAATCTGCAAAAATTAATTTTGAATCGAGAATTACTTTGTTAATCCTATTTTCAGATTAATTGTGAAAATTGTAGAAAATTCATTTTAGCTCTGTGATTTTCGATTTTTGCATTTCTGGAGTTGTGACATGTGTTATCACAAATTCAAACTTGCGTTAATCTAACCGCCACAAACAGTATACAAATTAAAGGCAAAATGAAATAAATTGAAATCACTATAAGTAAATGGAAATTGAGTCGATACTAGCACGAATACCGAGGCCTGTGTTTCACACAGTCTCCTTAAAACAGATTCGTCCCCTCCGGTACGTGCTCGAGGTTGATCGGACGTCTGTTTCCCAGGATACAACGGCGGCAGCGAAGAGGTGAGCACAACACCTCAAGGCTCTCGGCGAATCTGAACAAGTGGAAACTGGAACACTATCGAAAGGAGGAACACTGCAGAGAGAGTACTGGAGAGGAGGAAGAGCGGATGATTGATCTGCTTAGAAACGAAGGGGAGGCCACCCTTTTATAGCTAATAGTGGGGGGGCTTTTCCGTCAAATAAACATTGGAACGGTCGCAGAATTAATTTGCCGTTACAAGAGAAACGGCCGAGCATAATTAAAACGGCGTAATAAGTCTGCCGTTACAGGAGAAAACAGCCGATTAAAACCAGCGGTTATAATCCGTAACGTGAATAAATAAAACGGCGATTAAATCCGTAACGTAAATAAATAAAACGGCTGAATAAAAATAATCGGATGATTAAATTCGAAATAATGACGGATGCTGACTACGGGAAATAGCAATTTTGAGTTGGAGAAAATTAAATTCGAGGCAAAACTGGGCCTGTCGCGAGGCTTCGGTCCGACATTCGTGCGCCCACGCCCAAGTTTCAGCTCGTCGGACCTGGGATTTGCACCCCCCCCTGCGCCTGCGCGCGAGGCATAGGACTTGTCATAATAGTTACTACTCCTAAAGAGTGTAACTCTATATAAAGTGTTTTGAGGCCTCCTTTTTCTCCAATGTGGGACTATTCACTTCCCACTTCCAACTCAATGGTGTCTTTTCCATTTGAGGTCAATTTCTCATTCACCCATTAATTTTCCCATATTTCCAACAACATGGTCCTTTAATATCTAAATTTTCATATTGGCCTAATTATACCCGGAATGATAATTTTATTCTATCAGAAGCGGGGTCGTCTATCTACGTTGCCATAGCAGCCTTTGTAATGGTTCTTCCAGGATCTGTGCGTGCGATTACATTTTTCATTGGCATGGGATTGCCCGCAGGCGAGGAGAGGTGAAGGTCGACAATAATGAAATTCAGAGCATTGATGCCGGTGATGTGAGTCCTAAACTGAGTGACAGCACTAATTGTGAGAATCCTCAGGTTGAAGTTGTGGCCCCACTTCGATAGCACTTGAGAAGCAGGAGAATAGGAGTTGACAAAGATAGCAAGGTTGAGGGCATAACTATAGTGAATGCGAGGAAGAACGTAAGACCGTCAAATGCCAAGAAGAGGAACAGAAATGATACTGAAAGGCGTTTGCATTCAGGCGTCAAACCTGAAGATGGTTCTCTAGCATTTGTGAGGGCACAACAAAGGAAGACTACTAAACATTCCAAGCGCATGAAAGAGGGGAGACAGATTCAAATTTGTTGAGTAAGGAATCAGAGGCAGTCGAATTTGTAGGGAGAATAACGCGGTCCAAGGCTCTGAGAGGGGACCGTGCTTCTCCTATTATAGCACTAAATGAAATTGTGCAAGTTCAGGGAGTGATTAATGTTGTCAAACTTGGTCAGCCGCCAAAGATTGTAGGCGGAAAGACACGAAAATCAACTGCACAAGACGAAAATCTACCAAGTGAGAATGATGGTCCAGATAGAGGTGGCCACGGTTCGGAACCGGGCCGGTTCCGGTTCGTGACCTATCCCAGTTCATGAACCGGCGGTTCCGGGCCGGTTCAAGGGCCGGTTCCGGTTCCGGTTTGAACCGGACGGAACCGCCGGTTCGGGTTCCGGTTCAAACCGATTTTCAAATAAAAATTTATGAAATAAAAAAATTTAAATAATGAATTATGAAATAATAAATATAAAATTATGAAATAATAAATTTTTAAATACAAATTGTAATCAAATTTGGGGATCGAGGAAAAAAAAAGTGGGAGGGAGGAAAGGGCCTAAGTACCGACATGGACACTTGACACATCATTTTAAAAAAATAGAGAATTTCAACACGTTGGGACACGTTGGATAATAAATTTATATTTTATAGATACATTATAAATTACCATTTTTATGATTATTTTAAGCAAATTAATTTGATTCAAATTTACAAAATAATTAAAAAATCATAAAATTAGTCTCGCATAGATGGTGAGGGAGAGAGACAAAAGCAAAATGACTTAATTTATGAGTCCCACATTGATTGTGAGGGAGAGAGACAAACATGAAGTCTCTTTAAAAAGCCAAGGATGAGACTTGAGGCTTATAACTTGAAGAAAAGAGTCCCACATTGGTTACCTAGTGAAGGTAACAAGCAAGATGTCTCTTTAAAATGAAGTCTCGACATAGAGGCTTACAAGGCTCTCATCTTGGCTTTTTATCTAAGATGAATTCTATACTTCTCTTAGTAATTTGGCTAAGATTAAGTATGTAATTTTATTATTATTTTTTTAAAGTTCTTTAAGGTGCCCGTTCGAAACCGGATGAACCGCCGATTTCGAACTGGCGGTTCCAAACTGGCCCGGAACCAAAACCGGAACCAGCCCATGTGGCACGGGCTGGTTTCGATTCGGAGCGAACCGGCCCGGTCAACGGGCCTGTTTCGGGTTTGACCTGGGCCGGTTCCGGGCCGAAACCGGCCCGTGGCCACCTCTAGGTCCAGAGCATAAGAAATTTTGATATTTTAACAGAAAGGAGTATAGAGAGGAGGAAGACTAAAAACAACGATGATGAAGCCCAATGCAGCGGCAGGTTCGAAATCTCTAGTGGAGGCTGACGTTGCTGGTGTTAAAGTTTGTTCTCAAAAGAAATCCAGCCTTGATGCTTATACCATTAACGCTGAAAGTAGGAAATCCGAGGTTCTAGAGGAACAGGAAGAGGTTCATTACCTCAGACACATGTCAAATGGTTCCAGCCAAAGTGTTTTGGGGGGAAAGCATTCTCCTGTTCACACAGGTAAAGAGCAAAATGTACTCGTTCTCAAGAACGAGACAAGAAGACAAACCAAAGACACATGTCACAAGTTAGGGACTTCAAAATCACAAAAATTCTTTTGGACTCTAATTATACAGCAAAGCTGTCCAACTTCGGACTTGCAAAAGCTGGGCCTCGAGGTGATGAAGCTCATGTATCAGCCCGCGCTATGGGAGCATGTGGTTATGCTGCCCCTGAATATGTAATGACTGGTCACTTAACAGCGGAGAGAGACGTATAAGGCAACAATGAAGTATCTGGACAAGAGGGGAGGTAAAAAAAGAAAAAGGAGAAGAAAAGAAGGAAAAGGGGCACCGAAACGAAAAAGGAAAGGAGCACTAAACCAAAAAGCAAAGAGAACAATGATGGTGGCGGGGGGATGGTGGACAGGTGAGAATCTGCTCGTGCGAAGAGGAGATAGAGCGAGGATCTTGCTCTCTTTCGGGGGAACGACGGATGAGAAGGGCCGATGGGAGTTCTAAGATCGTCCAGTTACGAGGCACGAAGGGAGGCAATACAGGGGAGGTGTTTGGTGACGAAAAAAGAGAGGGGGGGATGGTAGAGAACTCTCTAAAAAAAGAAAAAGATCACCATTTGCTAGAGGATCTTCCGGGGGCTATACCAAAAAAACAAAAGAAAAAACGAACGAAGGGTCGCTCCAAGGGAGCGAACACTGCAAGGACGCAAAGGGGCTCCTGACCTTGTTCATCTCGTCTCTCTACCTCACAACAATTGTCGTTTCCTTTGCCTCGTCCGTGATCATCAAGGTTTACAGCAGAAACACCTTTATGTTCTGGGAAAGCCTGGACTTTCTCATTGGTGCAATCCTCAATGGTGTGGCGAGGTATAGCATTGCTGATACTTGGTCGTATATTGCGAAGCTTGAGGCTGAGTTTGGTCGCGCGTCCTCTCTTTCTTTTTTTTGTTCGGCCTGCATTAGTCCATGTCTTGCGGAGCATTCCTTTTGCTGTGATTCCTGTTGGATTTTTGACCATCAACATCATACGGGCCTCTTTATATTGGAGCAAAAGGAGCGTACTTCCAAGTACGAGCAAGCTAAAGCCTCTGCTGAGATTGCTGCGTTAAAATACGAATGTAACCAAACGGCCAATGTATCTGTTCAAGCTGAAGCTAAGAAGAGAGAAGAGGCACTAAGGAAGTCTCTAGGGGTTAAAAAAAAGTGTATGACCAGTCTTGAGAAGGCCTTGCCCGAGATGCATGCTGAATCTGCTGAAACGAAAGTTGCTGCTGAAAATAAGTTGTCTGAAGCTCACTTGATGGTGGAGAATGCTCAGCAGAAGTTTAATGTAGCTGAAACAAAGCTTCAAGTAGCAGAATCTTCATAGACTGAGGCTAACCGGTATCATAGACATGCTGAAAGGAAGCTGCAAAAAGTTGCGATACACGGACCAGCAGACGCGGCTGCGAAGGATGAGGAAGTTCGCAACTCCAGTTGGGTTTGATTTGACGAGAGGGAAACTCGAACAGCAGATGGAATGCCATTAGGGCTGTGACGAAGCTACGGCCTAGATAGTTTAGGAACTGGAGGAGGAGGTATGCAGACAGAAGGCTACAAACCCTAAGTCTTTGGTTCGAAGCGTGGGACATGACTGCTGTAGAAGTTTGACCAGACAACAGGTTAACCAAGAGTTCTCCCGTCTCGACCTCAAGACAGAAACAAAGGCATAAGTAGAGGTGAACCAAATTGGGAAAGAAGATTTTCTAGTCAAGATAGTAATGTTGCAGAAGCGGAGATGTTTTTCTAGGATGGTGGAGGGGATCCACTCCCTGGGATATACTGTAGTGAACGCCAGTATCACCACGTTAAATGGAAAAGTCCTAGCCAGTCTGAAACTTGAGCTGCACGACGGTGCCCTTTCGAAGAATCTGAGGGAATCACTGATGAAGCTAGGGAGCCTAATTGACCAACTTCAAGCATTATCTTGTTGGTCCGTGTTGCTGAAGCATAACATGCCAGACACAGTGGTATGTAATATTTGGGACAAAATGGCGACCGCATCACCGGTGCGCGAGGAGAACGCGTGCATGGCGAAGCTCGCCGAACGGGCCGAGTGCGGGTTTTTTTCCAATTTAGGTTCTAATTTTTTTTTTACTCAAATAGGACAAAAAAAATATATTTGTTGGATTGGGGCCCGCGTGGCATTCAAAGTGCCGCGCCCCGTGAGGGCCCGTGGGCCCAATGGCCCACGAGGCCTCTTTTGTTTTTGCTTTTTTCAATAATTTGTTATGTATTTTTAATTATATTTAAAACATTTATATTTTTATAAATTATTATATATAAATTTTTATTTTGAGGTTTATTTTTATAACATAATTATCAATAAATAATTAAAAAATTTATTAAGATATATGTAATTAATTTATTTAGTTCGTAAAAAATGAATAAATAAATAAATATTCATAAAATTTATTTTTATTTATATAACGTTGTAAATATAAATAATTAACTTATTAAGATAAATTTATATATAATTTTTAAATTAATTAACTTTTTTTAATTTCATTTTTACATATTTTTATAATTTTATATTTATATAACTTTGTAATATAATTTTTACATAAAAAATAATTAATTTATTTTCATAAAATTTTCAATTAATATAATTTATTTATTATGTAAATAATTAATTTATTATGATAAATTTTTTGTATAAATTTTTATTAATTATTTGCATACTAAATAAATTAATTACTTACATATTAATAATTTTTTAATTAATTACTAATAATTATGTTATAAAAATAATTTTCAAAAGGAAAAAATTATATTTAAAAATTTATTTAATTCTAAAATTATAAAAATATGTAAATAAATATGAAATGAAAAAAAAAAGCTGTCGCACCAGCCTTG
Source organism: Psidium guajava (assembly GCA_016432845.1). Lineage (NCBI taxonomy): Eukaryota > Viridiplantae > Streptophyta > Magnoliopsida > Myrtales > Myrtaceae > Psidium > Psidium guajava. The sequence goes on from CM028225.1 coordinate 18,709,259, forward strand.
TGGAATTAATTTATTTAGTATGTAAATAATTAATAAAAATTTATATAAAAATTTATCTTCATAAATTAATTATTTTTTGCATACTAAATAAATTATATTAATTGGAATTTTTTAATGTCGTATTTTTTACTTAGTTTTATAATTTTATAATTATATAAATATTTAATTTTTTTATATCTATATTTCTAATATTATTTTTTTCCTTTTCAGGCTTATTTTTTATAACATAATTATCAATAATTAATTAAAATTATTTTATATACAAATTTATATAAAAAAATTATTTATTTACATACTAAACAAATTATATTAAATGGTAATTTTAATTTTTTTAATTTATTATTTATTATTTTAAGTATTTTTTATAATTTTATATTGATTTAAATTTTTAAATTTTTTTATGTCTATATTTATAATATTATTTTTTCCTTTCAAAGCTTATTTTTATAACATAATTATCAATTTTATTAATATGTATGTAATTAATTAATTTAGTATGTAAATAATTAATAAAAAATTATATATAAATTTATCTTGATAAGTTAATTATTTATATTTACAACGTTATATAAATAAAAATAAATTTTATGAATATTTATTTATTCATTTTTTACAAACTAAATAAATTAATTACATATATATTAATAAATTTTTTAATTATTTATCGATAATTATGTTATAAAAATAAACCTCAAAATAAAAATTTATATTTAATAATTTATATAAATATAAATGTTTTAAATATAATTAAAAATTCCTAACAAATTATTGAAAAAAAGCAAAAAAAAAAAAAGCCTCGCGAGCCATTAGGCTGCACGGGCCCCAATTCGGGAAACATGTTTTTTTTTTGCCCTATTTTGGTAAAAAAAAAAATTGGAACCTAAATTGGAATAAAAACCCGCCGAGCGCTATGAGGAGATGGTGGAGTTCATGGAGAAGATCCCCACTACCGTCGAGTCGGAGGAGCTCACTGATAAAGGAGCGTGCGTGGACCCATGGTAAGGTGCTTTCTCGTTCATTCTTTGATAGGCTAGATCGCCAATTTGCTTTTGCATCCCAAAGCGGTCCATAACCTGCATAGAAGACCCACGAAGGAGAAAACTAGAAAAGAAGTAATAAGAAAAGGGAAGACAGAAGTGGACTTTTTTTTTGGGTGAACGTGGGCCGCTCGAGTAGGATTCTGGATGTTTAGATTGGTTAGGGAGCGGGCTCGAATAGTGTTGACACCTAAATTTTGATTTTTATTTAATCATTTATTTTGCATGAAAATCAGGAATTAATTCTAGTTCCTACAAAAAATAATTTCATGTAGCATAGTTTTAATTTTTAGCATTCATTTGCATTGCATTTTGCATCAAAACGGATTGACGGCGGAAACAAACTTAATCGGAAAAAGGGACAGTAAACTTGACCAATTGGACTAAATCTACATGCCTGGAAATTGCATGTGCTCAACTCATGGAAAATTTTTGGGAAAGATGCGGAAAATATGTGGTTTGCGGAAAAATAAGTTCACGATTTGGAAATAAATATAATAGAAGCAAGGCAAGTGCTCGTAATATTGTGAAAAAAGGAAAGCTTTCGAAAGAAAATAAAATCCTCTTAATTGCTCCATCAAATCTTCAATATAGCTTTTACATATTCGTAAGGATTCTCTTTGGGACAATATAAAAGAGAAGAAAAGATCATCAAGGGGGGAGGTCACAAAAAATTCTGGAGAGCAAACACAGAGAGAGATACACGTGAGGTTTTAAGTCTTCTTCCTTGGCCGAAGACTGTTCAAGCAAAATTAGCAGCTTGATTCTTCTGTCCCAGCTTGTTCGTGTCCAACCGTGGTTCTTGTTCGTGCTCTTGCTCACGCGTGTACTTCAGTAGTTGCTCGGGTGGTCCTTATCTCTGCTATTCCCTTTTTGCTACTGCACCAAGAAGGAATAACCAGCAGACTTGCTATTTATTTTCTGCTGTTTGAGCTACTATTCAGGGCCTAAAAGTGTTGTTGATTGGTCAAATTTTTTTGCTGTTGACTTGGTACTTTTGGCCTTGCTATTTGGTCTCATCTTGACGTCATTTGGCCATGTGAGAAGTTGTTGTTTGGTGCCTTTCAAGCTATCAATTCACATTTGAACAGCTGGTCGCAAAGCTATTTTCATTCAACCGTGGTGACTTCTAGTCATTAGTCCAGAAAATTGCAAGATCGGTGCCAAGTTCGGGTGCAAGCAAATTCAGAAAGCATATCTCGCAGTTTATGTATGTTTCCTAATTTAAATATTCTGGATATTTGATTGCAAAATTTGACCGTTTGAATTGCATTGTCCGAAAAATTGTCTTGCAAGTTCAAAATATTCAATTTCCTAATTTAAAAAAAATTGCATGTTAAACTTGAATGTTGAATATTTTCTGAAAATTTTTGCAATATGTCACTTGCCTAAACTATGAGATTGTGATTCGATGTGAATATTTCGGAATCTTTGTGATAATCTTGTAATAATTAAAATTCTCTGAAGATACTCAAAGATACTCAAAATATTTCACAAATGTAATCGATTAGGAAATTTCCTAATCCGCAACCGTATATATGGTAATAAGTCGATCTATCAGGCTTTAGATAGAATTATTTCCATAGCGGGTATTTCGAATTTTAGAGTCGATCTATCAGGCTTTAGATCGAAATTTAATTCGAAAGAAATAGCGGTAATTATCTTTTAATTTTTGCAATATGTGCTTTAAATTTCATCTATAAAAAAATACAAAAAAATTCATAAAAAAATCCTAAAAAAATTATACCTTTGAACTGCAAGTGAGAATTAATCGAAATTGCCAAATTGAACATTTTCATGAAAACGGTAGCGAAAGGGCGTTAATACAAATATTAGCGTAACCAAGTCCCGAACTTAAAATCTTTGGTTCGTAGAAATAGAATAGTTCTCCCACTATTTTATTTAGGTTTCTAATCGACCTACCATAAATGATTAGTGGCGACTCCTATTAAAAAAATTTTCCTTTGCATATTGAACCTAAGATGCGAATTGGTAGAGCTTGGGAGAGTTCGAACTAGGTTAGTTAATTCACTTAATTAACTTTGTAATCCATTAACCTAAGAATTGAAAAATCTCGAATTTTTAGGTCGCGACAAATAGGCTTATTGGGTTTTAGGCTTGATTGAGCGCTTTATTAAGAGATAGGCTCGTCTAGATTTATTTGGGCTCTAGGTTTCTTTCTTGGCTCATAACTTTAGAAGAATTGGGCTTAGAAGCCTAATCCAGATCACTACTTTTCACAATGTAAAAATAAAATGAAATAAAAATATATACAATAAACAAAATTTCAAAAATAAAAATGCAATAAAAAAATCCAAAAAATTTTCATAAAAATCATAAAAAAAAGTTCTAAAAAAATTGGAAAAATTCATAAAAATCTCAAAAAATTAGGAAACGGGCCATTTCGACTGACCAATCCTATTTTTGATGAATTTCCTTCCTGATCTTTTCAAAATGACAATTTTGCCCCTTATGGGCAAATTGTCTTGAAAAATTCTGAAAAATTCAGAAAAATCTCAAAAATTAGGAAACGAGCCATTTCGACTGGCTAATCCTATTTTTGATGAATTTCCTTCCTGATTTTTCAAAATGATAAATTTTCCCCTTATGAATAAATTATCTCGAAAAATTCTGAAAAATTCTGAAAAATCTCAAAAATTAGAAAATGGGCCATTTTGACTGGTCAATCCTATTTTTGATGAATTTCCTTTCTGATTTTTTCAAAATGACAATTTTTCCCATTTATGGGTAAATTATCTCGAAAAATCTCAAAAAGTTCTAAAAAATCTCAAGATTTAGGAAATGGGTCATTTCGACTGGTCAATCCTATTTTTGATGATTTCCCTTCCTGATATTTTCAAAATGACGATTTTTGCCCCTCATAGATAAATTGTCTTGAGAAATTTCAGAAAATTCAGAAAAACCTCAAGAATTAGGAAACGGGCCATTTCGACTGGCCAATCCTATTTTTGATGGTTTGCCTTCCTGATATTTTCAAAATGACGATTTTATCCTTTATGGGCAAATTGTCTTGAAAGATCCCAGAAAATTCTCAAAAATCTCAAAGACTAGGAAACGGGCCATTTTGACTGGCCAATCGTATTTTTGGATGATTTTCCTTCTTAATCTTTTCAAAATGACGATTTTACCCCTCATAGGCAAAATGTCTCGAAAAATTTCGAAAAATTCTCAGAAATTGCGAAAAATAAGAAATGACCACATTCAACTAGTTTGACCTATTTTCACTTCCCGAGCTTTGAAAAATGACCATTTTACCCTTTTGATCAGTTTGATCCAAATTTTTTTTCAATCATTCCAAATGAGTTTTCATGAAATAAAATGGTACCGAAAGGGCGTTAGAATAATCTAGCGTAATCAAGTCCCCGAACTCATAATCTCTAGTTCATAGGAATAAAGTATTTCTCGTGATACTTTATTTAGGTTTCTAATCGACTTATCAAAAACGATTAGTGGTGATTCCAAATTCAAAAATCATTGGAACAAAAACTGAAGTTGCGATTAGGTTAATTAATTTAATTAATTTAATTAACCTGATAATTCGTATTATCACCCGATTGATCGAAAAATCAAAAACTTAAATTTCTTTCGGGTTGCGATAACTCCATCTAAGGTCGAATTCGATAATCCGTCACAATTTGGTATGAGCCTAGGAGGGTCCGAGCTAATCCATTAGCCTGATTAAGATTTCAATTTTTCAGAGATCGAGTTGCGATAGCTAGTGACTCTGCTAGGAAAATTGGTTTTTAAACCTTTAGAGAACTTGAGCCAATAAAAAAAAATTAATGGATTTTTCTGACATGTTTTCTATAGATACTCTCAAAAATGAGGTAAGTCCACTAACCTTTGTGTTAGATGTTCTCGTAAATGGAAAAATAATGGGTGGAGTGTTTGTTGACATTATTTTTTGCATGTTGGAGTTTGGAATGTATGTTTGTGAATGTGATTATAGAAGCAATTTTTTGATATAAACTGCTATACATGTTACTGCATTGTGATGATAATGAGATATTGCACACATTGGCGGTCAAACCTCGATTGCAACTACCTTTAGATTTACCTCAAATAGAAAAAAGTGCGAAAGGATCTCGTGATTGATTGCACTTGAGACTTTCGTATTTGTTCCCACTCATTATTCGTATTGGTGTTTCTAACCCTCTTGGGTGGGTGCTCTTGGGAGGGAGGGGAATCTGCTATATACGGATCGTGAGAGCCTTAGCCATAAGTTTCATACCCCCATTTTGATTTTTAGAGTATTATCCTCATTTGTCTCATACGTGTGTCTATGGATGGTTGGCACACCTAAAATCAAAACATCTTTCATTGTTCATAAGAACGATTGGTAAGTTCGTCCCCTTTTTTGAGCTTATTTCTTTTGTTATATATATGTTATCTACATGATAAATTGTTCATGGCATGTACATTTGCATATGTGGAGCATATCATGCATACCATCACATTCCCATTCAAGTGATTAAAATTAATACCGATGGTAGAATAGATCGTCGTTGCATCCCATGGGCGAACTTGGAGTCTTTTCGCTACGAGAGGAAAGTGATGTGGTATAATCCCTACACTATGTTCAATTTCGCCTGGTTTATGTACCCATGAGAACTAACTATGCAAAATTTGGGACAACCTGACAACTACTACACCAAATACCATGTGGATAGGATCTAGGAGAAGAGAGAAGTCGATGAACATTTTGAGGCTTTACGCAAGACCAAGAGGAAGACCCACAACCTACGAGCTAGAGAGATATGCGCTCGACTGAAGAGGGAATGCCTAGCTAAGGAGAATTGACCAAGCTCATAACCCTGAAGAAGAAACCTAAGACCAAAGAAGTCGCTGGGGTTTTATTTCGTGGTGAAAGATACGGCAGGTGGGACCGCGGATCACAAGGGCCATATTGAGCCAAGAGCTCGAGGCATAGGGACTAAATCCATAGGGATTTTCCTAGGTAGATGTGGTTACATTCCATTTTATCCTTTATTTCCTTTTAAAGTTCATGTATAGGGTTTCCCCTATTCGGATCTCCTCTTCTATCATATCCCTTATACTTTTATGTATTAGGGATCTATCTTAGCTATATGTTTTTCTTGGTTTAGTTTGTCTTTCCCACATTTTCATCAATGGAATGTGACATTGGCATTTTTTTTAATCATCAAAGTGACATTGGTCAATTATATATCTCATTTAGGCGAAATTCCAGTTAGATCTCTTATTTAGTCATCTTGATCCTAAATAAGAAAATCTAACTCTTATTTTGCCAAAAGAGGTATGAAATTGAATTAGTTCATGCATACATGATATTTGCATTGCGCATTTTAAAGTAATTCATGGTAATTAATTTTGAAACTTCATTTGTATATTCTAGACTCGATGAGGAAGAATGACATCCGGGTGATCGCTATCCCTAGTGGTAAGCTCCTAGCCTAGTAGGACGGCCTTAATGAAGCAAATCAGTTATTCGTGAAAAAGAAGCTGGGATGTCTGATGGATCTATTACAAGTACAGTGCCAAGTCAGTCTTATCCAAGCTCTGGCCCCTTTTTCGAATCCCAATACTGTCACTTTCAATATACAAGGGTTGGAATTCGCACCAACACTGGAGGAGTATAGTGCTGCCATCGGAGCTAGGTTCACTAATCCTCGCCTCGTACAGCCACCTATAGGACCTAACCCTCATAGTGCCCTAGCTGAGTTCCTGACACTAACCTTTCTGAGATTTTACCCATCCTAAAGAGCAATTCAGGTAGGTTTCCATTATGTTTTCTCATAGAGAAATTCTCTCGCCTTCTTGTACATAAGGGAATCAAATCTGGTGGAGTTTTCGTCCTAGCCTTCTTCAGTTTTGTCTTGTTCCCTATTTCCCCTACCACTTTTGACCCTTCAATATCTATAGTCGCTAGGCAAGTTTGTTGTGGTTGGAACTATTCTAATCTGATTCTGGCCGAGACTATCATTTCTCTAAACCGTTTTATAGCCCGGGCCAAGGGCATCCTTCGAGCCTCATCTGGACTCCTCTATATGTGGTTCACATCCCATGTTAAGGACTTCCACCTTCGAATGGGCCTCCATAAGATTAGGAAATACACTTACCCACTCAATTCTTTCATTCAAGTGCAATTAAATATCCCCGATCGCTCCTTTATCAAATGGATGGAATTTTTCGAAATCGTAGAGCCAAAACAACTCCGATGGTAGCTTAGGTAGCCAAAACTGTCAAAGGCACGTCTTACTTGTAACAATGGAGACCCCGTTCCACTACTGGGGATTACCGGAGGAACAGCTTACTATTCGCTTCGCATTGTCAAACAATTTGGGGTCCTACAGGAGATCCCTCCCCCATTGAGACCTGGAGTATTCTCATTTGACTTACCATCAGGAGTTCTCTCAGGAAAGGTCATAGAACAATTCCTAGCTAAGGTGGAGTATATCAAGAACAGTTTGAAGGATTCCCCGCTACAAGACATTGAATGGCTCGACTCTTTGGTAGGTGAGATGGAGACCCATAGAGCTTCACGAGAGTACATCCAGTACTTCAAAGAGATTAGACGTAGTTTTGTGGAGCACTATGTGCAGAAATACATAGTTCCACATGTATCAGGAGTGGAGCCATGCGTGTCGAAAGGCATCGAACCACCAAATTGCTATAGAGATGGGAAGACTTGTATCTAGGGACCAGATGTTACTAGTAAAGATAAGGTGGCCCTAGACACCAAGCGCCCTAAACTTGGATAGAAGGACGTCATTAAGTTTAGGATAAATGAGCATTACAATTTTTCACTTTTGTTAAATGCTCCCTGTGAGCCTTTCTTTGTAAAAGACTCATTTGATTTTTATTAATGCATAGTATGATTTTTTCTAGATCTGTCAAAATTGCTATGGATTACGTTTCTTTTAATAGCATCTTTGCCGTTGGAGAACAATGAAAAGGACTTGCTGTGCGAAGTTAAGGATCGCATGGAAATCTTTTTTCTCATTAACCGCGAGAAACCATGGAATTGAAAGGATCCAGTCTTTTTTTTTTTTTGTAATTTCCACGATTCTAACTTGCCTTTACTCAAAATAGGTACTCGTTAATCATGGAAATGATACGTAGCCATATTAAAACCCGCTTGAGGACAAGAATGGAATAATAGGAACTAAGCCCTAGGGTATTCAACGTTGAGACGGAAGTGAATGCAATGGCCACAATGCTGGCCAAAATGAAAGCCATGATGATGGTAGCCCAAGAGAAGAACACCCAAGCACCTAATTCGCAATAGCCCACTTAATCGTCTTCGTCTAGGCCTCTGGGTGTTGCCCAAGCCCTAAGCGAAGCAAACACACTGAGAATCGATCAAATGCCAAGTGTTGAGGTGCCGCCCAAATTTTCACTTGTAGTGATTGACCTGGATGCAAAAAAGAAGGAAAGGCTCACAGGCAATACGAAGGAGGGTGCGAGGAGGCTCGCAAAAATTGAGGAATTCCTCAGTAGTTAAGGGTATGAACTGGCCCGTTTTAACAAGATATCTCCCTTCAAGAAGGTAGAGGTCCCGCTTGGCTATGAAGAGCCAGAGTTCGTTAGAAGGTACAATGGGATAGGCTGTCCCCGGGCTCATCTAAAATACTACTTGCACAAGATGGCGCACTACTCCGACTACGTTCCTCTGCTAAGGAACACATTCCAAGAGAGCTTAGCAAGCACCACTCTGGCTTAGTTTATTGAGTTAGATCTTGAGGATTATAATGGCTGGAAAGATCTAGTTGAAGATTTTCTACATCAGTACAAGTTCAACACTGCGATGGCCTCTACTAGGAAGGAGTTGCTAAGGACAATGAAGGAGAAGAATGAAGCGATATGTACATATGCCCAAAGGTGCGAGCTTTGGCCACACCGGTTAAACCCATGATCCCCGAGGATGAACTCGTAGACCTTTTCCTGAAGGCCTTAATGGGTCTTCAAAATAAATAAGTCAAAATAAGTGAGTTATAAATGGGTCTATTATAAACCCATTTGCTACCCACTTAAGGTAAACCACTTAGGAAGCTTCTACCCTTTCTTTTACTTTTCTTTTTACTTTCTTTTTTTAAATTTTTTTTTTGTTTCCTACAAAGTTGGCAAGGTGTTGGTCGACCCTTGCTGCAATCAGCCTTGCTAGCAATTGGGGCCTCTCAAACTTCGGCGATGCTCGGCCTCTAATGCCTCGCCAGTGTTTGTCATCTACTTGCATCTCCTCTCTTCAACCATCATCGCAAGCTCTCTCGATTTTTTGGGTCCCTGCAACTCTTCCTTCATTTTTGGTGAGCTCATGGTAGTTTTTGCATTTTTTTTTCGGCCGCATCACCACCACTGTCGTCCCCTTCCCTAGCACACCTCCGCTAACGCTCTTAGCGGGTGCTCCAGGTCGAACCAAAAAGCCTCCAGACCTACGAATCCCCCGTTCGTGCATCAAATTCATGTGTCAAATCCATATTGATGCATAACATCTTCTTTTTTTGTAATTATCAATCGTGTAGATAAACATATAAACAAATCAATTGGCTCGTACGTCCCACGAACACGAGCTTGTTCTTCTCTACAGCTTTTGCGAACCCTCTCGTAAAGTCCTCCTTTGAGGAGGATGCCCCTACCTCTGCCGTTGCAAAACTGCGTGCCACCACAGTTGCTGTTGGCGACTATGGAGCCTTCACCAGCTGCCTCCTCCATCTTTTGGTGCAAAACAAGAGGAGGAGCAGAAGCATGAAGAGGAGCACAAATAGTGAGCATTCGACCGTGAAGGCAATGATTGCTGTTCTGGAGAGTTTATTGCACTTCTTCTGCGGTGATGGAGGGGTCGTCGGCCAACCTTTGCCGGTCTTAGAAGAAAATAAAGAAATAAAAATTTTAAAAGAAATAAAAATAAAAAAACTATAAAGTACAATAAAATTATCCATAATGATTTAGTAATATTTTTTTTATAAGCATATAAGAAATAATTTTTCTTAGATTTGATTAAATTTAGAAGTGTTTTAGTAAGATAGGTCGGGTTGGGTATGGGTTGGCCATGAGCTAGTTCCGGTATGGATTAAGAAATTTATACTACGCATAAATGGATCATAAATGGGTTAATGGGTCAATTGAGGTGGGACTATTTATAACCCGACCCAAATTCAACTTGATCCACTCGTTTGATAGGTCTAGTCCATAGCGATTTGAACAATCTTCCCAAGCCCACTTGACAAGGGGCATTTTTGTCATTGGCTATTTTTGCGGTGAACCTGGGTTTGGGTTCTTTGGCAAATGGGTTTGAAAAGACAATTCACTTTCTGAGATCTTGATTCTATACCCTGCATTTCTCCACTTGATCGAGAAAAGAATTCCTTTTAAAAGTATCAGTAACCCAAATTAAATCAACTCCGATCGTCATCATCTATCTGATTTCATGTCGTCAATTTGTGTCTTTGAATTGCATCGATGTCAAATCGGTCCCAACCCAATTCGTGATCCGCGAGCCTGGTTTGACCCCCAACATGTCACCAACTCAGTACCCGCAAGACCCGTTGCACCCAAGAATGTAGCTAACTTGAGGTAAACGTAGCAAGACATTAAGGGTCTTTAAGGTAGTTACTCCCCAGGTCCTATGCAAGTGCGTACGTTGTAAGGGCATATTGCGTTTCCCTTGGAGAAGGTCTTTAATTGACTGAAAATTTCACGATAAAAAGATTATTTTTTCTGTGAAAATCATTATTGAGAAAAACGGTTGGTTTTGAGCGTTTGGTGGTTTATGGATATAGTGATTTTCATCCTATCTAAATTTGTTATTTTCAATACGTGGATAACACTTTTTGTAGATTAATTAGTTTTCTATCATTCAAATGCTGAAAAGTTGAAAGATAATTTTTTCAAAAATAATTTTTCTTCAGACAAATGGGCCCTAATTTAAGTCCAGATGATCTACGTACTTGTAATCCACCAATCCAAAAACCACTCGAGAGAAAATTTCTCTCCAATTAGGGATGGTAAAGAAAATCTGTATTTTTAGATCCGATTAATCACACACACATGTATGTATGTATGTCTGTCTTTTCATTGGGTAAGAATTGAAATTGTGATGTCCACACGGCCACCAACGAAGAAAATATCTGCCCTATTGGACTGATTAACCCTTTGCGTGATTGGCAATCCATTCTCGATAATGATGTAGGCCCACCTCATATCTCCCTCCTAGTCTGTCTTGTGATCTTTGAACAACCCTATTATTAAAAATCATTTTGGATGGGATGCGCCTATTAGAGCAAATTGGTAATTGCATAAATTTGGTTCTAAGGGTCAATTCTTCATTTTTTTTTTGGTCTAATTCTTCGTTTTTTTTACATGGTAGAGAATGGTACACACTTGCTGGACAATGAAGGGGGTGGGGATCCATGCCCAAGATGATTAAATAAAAATGAAAAGGATTGGAGCTTTCTTAGAAGAAGTGTTCAACAATGAACCTTTTTTTCTGGTAAATTTATAGATCAAGCCAATCACGAACGATTTCGTATTTGAGCCACTCATCTGGATTTTAATGTGTATTTTATCTAATCCATGCTCGAGATTTGTTACAGCCCCGAGCAGATGTTTCCTTTTTGTTTTTTTTGTTTTTTTTAACTTTCTTCTGTAATTTTGTCAAGTCGGAAAAAATTATAGAACTTGGGCGGAGATGAGATTTGACTTCCAATCCTTCATTAGTTAATCCTTAGTTTCTCCCTCCCTGTTAAATTCACTCAAGGTACTTCTTAGCATTTGTAAACTTATCCAAAATAGGCACTGCTTTAATCTAAGACCAAAAGATGGCAAATAAAACCTAACCATTTAGGGAATTTCTTTTTCTTTGAAGAATCCCATCTTAATCAGTAAACGGTCAAAATGACGAAATCTCATTTAAGGACAAACTTTTGAATTGTAAAAAGTAATGTATGCGAAACGCATCGAAGGGGCAAGCGCTAACATCTCCATTCTGTTCCATTTGCGTCGAATACTTAAGTTTAACAATAATGGAGGGTCAGTTAGAAATTTGTTCAAAAATTTGTCCTTAATGAGATTTCGTACTCTGGACCAATTATTTATGTAAGATGGGATTCTTTGGAAAAAGAAATCGCCTAAACAGTTAGATCTAATTTTGCCATCTCTGGATCTTAAATTAATGCATTGCCTATTTGTGGACATGTTTGCATATGCAAAGAAGTACCTCGATTTTTTACACTTTTTTTCTGGGGATTTAAGGATCATTAATTAAAAAAAAATTTTTGATTCGATAAATGAACGTAGCATAAGAATAAGATAACAAAAAATTCTGAACCTATTGTATGGCGGTCAATTTAGTCATAAACTTCAAGAGATCGTTCGTCCTGATATCATGTTCAGGAGAGAGGCAGGAGTTCACTGTCATTCTTTCGTCTTTGTTCTTTCTCTTGCGTTCTCTCGTGAAGGAATGTTAGAAGCAACATAGAAAGAAACCACGTTCTAAAGATGTGATCCTTATTCACGTTCGAAACTGATAACTTCCTTTAGCATTTATCCATGTGTATAAAGGGATATGGTAACCTACATGAGCAAACCAACCACGGTTCTCCCATACATAGAATGTTCTTTCTTTCCCATCATTAAAGTCGTGTGTTTTCTTATGTTCAATCTCTTCCTAATGGAGTAGACTACAAGAATAACAATCGCAATTCCAACCCCGGATGCAGCAAATTAGAGAAAAGCAAAAGATTCATAAGCAACAACTTCAGTTCATCAGTTTATTGATATAAGGTGCTAATGGTGGAAAAGCAAAACTTTGTCAAGGTTTCCACGCACTGTATTAGCATATGAAACAAAAATTAGGTTTGATGGGGTACCTATTGTGACTTTCATCACCAAAATGCCATACTGAGCTGTTACAAAGGACACAGATCCTTGTCAAGTAAATCTCCCAATCAAAACCATGATGAAACCAGGAGGAATTTTAATTTGGGATAGTTTTGTCACAAATGTACTAATTTGTATACAAAGAAGGAAAGATTAGATCGGTAGTAACAACGCAATCAAAAGGGAGAATCAATGGCTTCCTCCTCTAATGTTTCCTTGGAGCCCTTCATCAAGCCAGGGCTCAATCTGAACATGAGCATGCAAAACTCCCTCTCGCTCAAACTCCGATCCCCGTCCAGATCGCCTTCCCTCAGCATCGACCTCACGACCTTGTCGCTCATGCCGCTCAGCCCCAGCATGCCCGCATTCCTCCTCAAGCTCTCTAAGAGTGATCACCCCCTTCTCCTCGTCCATCAAGAGGCAAAACCCTTTGCTTAGCTACTCCATGAACCCTCGCACCCCCAGCCTCACCACCATCACCAGGAAGAAGTCCTCGAACCCCACAGCCCCATCTCTCATCGCCATTTGCCCCGTCGTCTAATACCGCGAAATCGACAGCTACGCAGAATGCATGCACTACGCACCTTGTGTGATTTGGCTTTTGGACGGGAAATGCTTGCTATATATAGGGACATGGGTTGTGCGCCTGGCCATGGGAAAGGGTCTTAGTGAGAGGAAACTGAGGGAAGAAGGAAGGAACGCGGGGATAAATGAAGTTGAAGTAGTTGGGCATCAGATTACAACAAAGGTACAGATAAAGGCACAGAGATCATGTGAAAAGATGGTTGCCGTCGTCAGATGCTCATAAAGGGTTTCTTCCCTCTTGATGAGGGAGAGTCCAAGCTTCTTCGTCGAAGTTGCATGGGAAGATGCGTTTCAGATTTGTCCATGGCAGACGAAAAAGCTTCTTTCTCTTCTTTTATGGCTGGTTGGGCCTATGGGCAATTCGCGATATCGCCATTCAAGTAATAACAAGGGGAGGGGGGGGGAGAGAGAGAGAGAGAGAGAGAGAGAGAGAGAGAGAGAGAGAGTAGGGGGAGGGGGGCATAGTCAACGTCTTAACGACGCAACTTTGCTTAGGTCGTAGCCCGTCTATTCACACAAACAGTTTGGAAGGATTAGCGGACGTCGGTTTTGGTGCCGTGTAAGTTTGAGCAAAAAGTTCGATAATCACGAAATAATTCAAATTAGTACATTTGCGACAAAAATTAGGTTCGATGAACCCCCGGTTTTTTGCATTTAATAGAACTCTCCTAGGAGGTTCAACTCAATCTCAGTCTAAATCCATGCTTCAACTCCTCCTCATAGTCAACTTTCTATTTTCTCTCTTCCCTCTCTGGTTAGTTCAATAGGTAGAATAACATGACTCGCTTTGCTAACAGATTAATAATACGCGGGTCTTCTTGTCTACCCATAAGAGCGACATAAGAACAGTGCCAAGAGAGGGGCGAAAGTCAGGAAATGGATAATCAACATTTGGGGAGCAACTGTAATTACGGAAAACTACTAGGTATGAAGGCACCTGATTCGATTTAAGAAAAAAGGGTAATTCAAGGCCGGAAACATCAACATTAGATGCACTGGGCGGTATAGGAGACTTTCAAGTGGAGTAAAACAAGCATTGCCCGTTCTCTCAAACTCCGAGGTCGACCTAAGAAATTGGATTTCAAATTCGACAAGTTACTCCCCAAAAGGTTGTAGATTGAGAAGTGACTTATCACGAAACTCGATTTGAAACATTATACTGATACATGGTTTAGTATCGTTTCGAAGGGATACCTTATTATGACATTACCACATTTGCCAGGCTCGCAGACTCCATATGTCTAGCTCCTCATTGATGGAACCCAGTCTTTGATAGAAATAATCGTCAAAATGCTAACGACAAATCAAAAATCTTGGAACTTATGGAGCTTTCGACACCCATTTCAGGAATATTAGAGGAAACAAGAGAAAAACAAGAACAGTCAGAAACAGGAGAGCTTTTGTGGCATATAATGGAGACAAAATGGGCTTCAAGGAGATTCAATGGCTCGAACTGAATATCGCGTTAAATAAATGTCTCATTGAATATTTTTTCACTTAACACGCCAACTGACTAGGTCAGCTGAGCGTACATGACCCAAAATAGCAAATGCCATGGCCTCAAAGCCACAACTATTTCACTGAGATTGGCCTTTGACCCTTGATCTCTTTGAAGGTCGAGTGCTACGATAATTTGAGTTCATGACTAGCGATTGATTTGAAAAGTGAAGTCTTCTCTTGCCATTTTTGGCTCCTATTAGGTGGAAGACAAAACAGAGAAGAGGTCTACTAATCTATTATATTCTTGATATAGATTCCATGAATTATAGGACATTAGAGAAGGGCTAGCACATAGACCTCGATAGCAATCAGGTAACCGTCACCACAGTCACAGCCCATAAGGACTCCGAACACATCAAATCTGGATTTCTTCTGTCATTTCAATCAAAATTATATTATAAGATGTTTTCTTTGTATATTGGAACAAAGGCAGCCACCTTCCTTGTATTTTCAGAAAACAAGCAATCATGATGCTCAACTTTTTCCTGGCCATTGGATCTCTAACAACATGTTTATTTGATCACAATAGTTCTTTTGTTGAATATGCTTAAGAAATGCTATCGGGGACTGCCATGTCAGTTCTACCTGAACAAATTAATGGTATCATAATGTTTCTACTATGTCGATTGGGTTAAAATATTATTGAAAAGGGCGAAAAACACTCAAGAGCTAATGGAGAGAGACATAGACAAAGACAGCTAGTCGCAAACTCCAAAAGAGGGACGGGTTGCATAATCCTTGGTGGGACTGACCCGACCAAGGTTGCATGACCTTAGCAACGCATCGCCTAGCCCATGCCACACAGCAGTCGTCACCACACAGAGTGCAACTGGTGGGAGCTCACAACCCTTTGTGAGTGTGCATATTTGCTATTTCAATTACGGTTTATGTTTTCTCTATATGTACTTTCTCAAAAGCAGTCAGCGACGGCAATGCCTCCAAAGTTGTATCGACCATCGTCAGCCACTAGTTCACTTTTTCACCCTTTTTCAGTTGTTGTCATTTTGTCTTTTTTCTTTTATAATGTTAATACTGGTTATTATTTTTCAAAATTTTCTAAAAGCCACATCGATTGACAAAATCTACATTTAATGGCATAATAATTGACTCAGCATTTTCATTACATTTGTAAGGATCAATTCGAACCAACTGACTATGAAAAAGGTTTCAAGACCCATGCCTTTTTCCCTCTTAAAAAAAAAAGAACAAACTCATTCCTCTTAAGGTTGTCAATCATCAGAATATATATATATATATATATATATATATATATATCATGACGATCCCTCTTCCTTCCTCAAAATCGAAACAATCATACCTGTATCAAACGCCTCACGATAAAAGAAAGCAACTTAATATAGGACCGTAACTTTAATAGACTTTATCTAGATGTGCCCCTTCTTCTATAAGTTCACTGCTCAAACAAGGTTAAGTCAGATGCACACCCAGATGACCTTGATAGTTTTATCAAACTGTTTAAGGCTTCATATATTTCATCACTTTCAGCATGCCTCACATCCATGAAATAGAACTTAACTATATCACCATTCACCTCGATCAAGCTACATCTAGGAAGTTTTCTACGCCCAGTATCTTTCATTGCAGCTTTCAGTCTGGCCGCATCCTTCCACTTCATGTCCCACTATATATTTGAAAGCATAACATAATTGGCTAGATTTCCAAGTTCAAGTTCACTTTACCGATGGAGGGCTATTTTGGCGAAGTGAACATTTTTGTGTAGCCGACAAGCTCCGAGCAAAGTAACCTAAATTACATCATCCACTTTTATGGGCATCATATCCACAAATTCAACGGCCTGGACCAAAAGACCAGCGCGAGCAAGCAAATCAACCATACAGCCATAATGTTCCACTTGAGGGACTAGAGAGTAATGATTGATCATGGACTGAAAGTATGAGTAACCATAAGCAAACATTCCCATATGTGTGCAGGCACATAGCACGCCTATCAACGTGATTCCATCTGGTTTTACTTTAGCACGTTTCATCTGCTAGAACAAACTTATGTCATCAACCCCATAGCCATGGATTGCCAAAGCATTAATTATGGCATTCCAAGAAATTAAGTCCTTCGTGCACTTGTTGATGAACACATTAAGGGCATTCTTTATAGACCCACATTTTGCATACATTTCGATCAAAGCATCGACAACATATGTATTCCCACCGTATCCATGGCTCTCGGTATAAACATGCACCCACTTACCCAAATCAAGAGCTCTAAATCTAGCAAATGTAGACAAAACAGTCACAAGAGTGGCGTCAGTTTGGATCACAGTGCATTCAATCAACACTCTCTTGAAAGTGGCCAAGACTTGCAAGAAATTGCGATTGCGGGCATATCCTCCAATCAAGCCATTCTATGGAAAAATATTATGTTCAGGCATCTCGTCAAACATCACTTCACAAGCATCGAGATCCCCGTTATTATAATAAACATTTAACATAGTGTTCCAGGACATGACATCCCGATTGGGCATGGCATCAAAGAGCTTCCATGCAGCCACCATGTCCCCAGTTTCAATTCAACCGGAGATCATGGTGTTCCATAACACTATGTCACATTCAGGAGCCAAGTCGCAGTCCATGCAACGACATTCCTCTCAAGAATCTCACTAAAGGCCTTATAAGCAGGAACAGGTTCTCCCCCACTAGAGTACATTTCAATCAAGGTGGTGCCTACAAAAGGATTTATCTTTAAAACTAGACTAATCACAAAACAATGCACTTCCCGGCCTTCAGTCAAAGCATGATCTTGCCACAAGATTTGAGCACAATAGGGAAAGTGAAGCAATTTGGCATCATGCCCATGCTTCTCATTCGATTGAACAAAATAACGACCTCCCTATTTAACTCATCTTGGGGACACCCCCTGAACATGGCGTTCCAAAGAGAAACATTTGGGTCAAGAATTCGGTCGAGCACGTTATTGGCATATCCCATTTCCTTGAGCTGACCACAAGTTGTGATGATTTTTGGAGCAACATAATGGCTCTGTTCCAGGCTATGAAAGACAACCTGGGCATGGATTTGATGGAGTTGCTTGTTGGTCCTACATGACTGTAACAGGGCGATGAATTGTTCTTCCAACATACGGCAAGGGAGCTTTCGAGCAAAATCAGGAACAAGCTTCGCTATTTTTGGTGCAATGGCCCGTCTCTGGTTGATGAGAAACGAGTCTTGTTGGAGCTTCCTACAAGAATAGATTCAAAATTCCAAAAATAGCAGCTTTTAATCGATGCAACAGTATTCAATTCTTCGTTGAAATCACCTTCTTCTAGTTGTCCTCATAAATTCCCTACCTTCTAATGCAACAAGTCAATTCGCTTCCTCCACTGGATGATCCAAAGCAGGAAAATCATTCGTCGGCCTGCGTTTTGCCATCAGGAAGAAACTGATTTCGAATCGAAGCCCAAGGCAAAAGGAAAAGGATGACTGCTTTTATAGCATTGTGGGCGGGACTCCATTCCAAGCGAATTGCTTGCTCTCTCAATTCGAAATAAAAGTTTTTTTAGGTTCCCTTTCATGACAAAGGGCTTGTTTCCGGAAAATATTTTTTAAGAGGCCATTTTCAAAATGAAGCTATTTTCTTTCGTTGAGCCCAAAACTAAAAATGAATTAGAAAATATTTTTTCGTTGTTTAGTACAGAAAATCATGATTTGTTTTTCATCCGTCCGCTCCTTTTAAATATTTTATTTTTTGTTTACTTTTAACTTTTCTTGTTTTAGAAAATTTTAAATTTTTATTGTTTAAATTTTCAAATTTTATCTTTTTTTTTTCCTTTTTCCTTTGTCTTCAGTCGGTTGCAGGCCATAGCCTAGGCCAAGCCTCACTCGCTTGTGGTGGGACCTCACCATAGGCCGATGAGGCTCAAGAGGCGAGGCCTCCCTCGCCTGCAGTCGGACCTCGCCACCCTTGCTCACCTGGGACCGGCCAAAGAAGAAGGAAAAAAATAAAATAAGAGAAAAAATAAAAATTTCAATTGTTTTGAAAAAATTAAGAAATAAAAAAGAAACATAAAAGGAAAATAACAAAGTAAGGGAAGGAGGAGGAGGAGGAGGAGGAGGAGGAGAAAGAAAGAAAGAAAGAAAAAAATGTGGAGGAGTTGAGTAAAGAAAGATGATGGAAAATGTTTAATGTTTTTCTCTTCTTAAAAGAGCAAACCATTTTCCCTGCTTTTGAAAATACTTTTTTCATAAGATTAAAATGCTTTCCTTAGCTCGTTTATTTTCCGTAAACGAACTTTGAAAAATCCGAAAAATATTTTTCAGGAAGTTGTTTTCCATGGAAAGAATAGAACGTAAGAAGTGTGAGATTTTTTTCTTTACAATTTTTTTTGTCTCTAAATGAAAATATCATTCATTAAAATCATTTTTCAAAGAAAATAATTAATTTTAATTTATCTGGTGATTAAGAGAAACTGATTTCGTTTTTGCCAAAAGGGAAACATGTTTCAAATCTAAACTTGTTGTTTTTAGTTCATGGAAAACCTTTCTATTGATTGATTAGCTTTCTATTATCCAGGCATTGGAAAGTCAAAAACGATTCGGGTGCTCATCATTGAAAGAGAACACTTCATGGGAGACCGGATGATTATCAAGCTTGCGATACCATTCTATTCCCTTTCTTTATTATTTAAAATAAAATCCTTCCATACTATAGATTATTGCGTATGATATTTGGTTGTCAAAGTGTGGTTTTATTTCTTTATCTTTAGGATTTTACACCCTTATTTTTTTTTTTAACCATCAATACTCATCCGTCTCATTAAATTTTAACTACTCACTTGTACTTTTGCAATAAGTTTTAGGACTTCTATCATACATATACTAAAATTAAGGTATAAGATAGAATAGGCATGGAGTAATTCATCTTTACATAGATTTTCCGTTAAATGATGGATTCAAATCACCTAAGCTCAAGTCGCATTAGCAAATTATTCAAAAAATTTCACCAAAATCTCACCTCTCTCGCTCCCCCCCTCCTCTTAGTGTCATCATCACACTTCAGAGCCGCTGCATCTGCCGTCGTCGCCCGTCACGCAAGTGCCTTCCACCATCGACCTTTTCACCGTCGCCACCACTAATATCTTTCTAGCTGCCTCTCTCTCTCTCTCTCTCTCTCTCTCTCTCTCTCTCTCTCTCTCTCTCTCTGCCCGTAGGTCACAAAGCTCATGCCAGGGATAGAAGAGCTCGAACTACTTAAACACGAATCAACGATAACGAGCTAAATCTAGTTGCCCTCAAACTTGGTGGTTGTGACACGCACGAAATGAGGGAAGGAGTGAGATAGAGATCAAGGGCCAAGGTCCAGACAGCAAAATTGTCATTGACAGCTTTTAGAGGGAGAAAGGAGAAATTATGCGGTGGTTTTAAAGCCTTGTACATTTATTTACCTACGTTCAATTAGAGATTTACACATGGATATTGATTTGGAATAAAAACAAAATAACATCCTCCCTCTTTTGCCTTTGGTTATTCAAGAATCAAGCTTGGCTATCTCTATCTTCCAAGCCTCCACACCGGATCTGGCGGGCGTCTCTGTTGGATTTGATCCTTTTATCGCCCAAGTAGCCGAGGAGGCCGTGAAGTAGTGGAGGAAGCACGGCCGGAGGTCGAGGAAGGAGAGATTAGCTTGGTGCCTCTTGTGAGTCTAGGTTTGGGCACGTCTTCCCAACGAAGGGCTCATTCTCCATATATGGAGGACCTCATTGCTAGTTCATCTCTGGATCTATGACCATGGTGACGACGGTCCTTCGAGGTTAGGAAAGACAGAGCTAGCCAGATCTGGTCGAGCCTCCTCACCAATTATGGACTAGCGACTTCATCATCCATATCTAGTTGGATCCGTCTTCCCGCCATCGCCATGATTCCTTCTAGATTTGATCTACAACAATGAAGGGAGGGAGGAGGAATTGAGAGAAAAAATTTCATGTTGTTGTTAGATACTTAATTCTAAGTTAATGTCTATGTGTTAAGGTATAATTGAAAACGAGTAAATAAAAGCACATCACATTAGTAACTAATATAATGCCGTGAAATCACTAAATATCTTCAAGAGACACAAAGAGAGGGTGTGTGTGTCTCGATGCCACGATTGGGGGAGCTTTTGGGTGGTGATAGCAGATGGCATGGGTGGCAAAGGGGGTGTTCATTGGATGAGAGAGAGGGGGGGTGTGTTGAGATTTTTAGCGGAAGTGTTCATTTTCAACATATGACGAAATTTTAATGGAGGATTTACCTTAAGATAATTTGGCCTCTAAAATTAAGAAAATAAAGGACATTAACGGTAGCATAATTTCAAATGATACTCACTTTATTACTAAAACTTTTTAAGCGATCACTTAATGCCCTAATTTTTTTTATAAAAAAAAAATCATTTTGAGTAGCGTCGGTGATTTCCATTAATTGAAGATACTACGTGGCATTAATTAAAAATAAAATTTCTGATATCGTTTGTGAAGGAAATAATATTACTAAAGCATGTAAAACCTGTCTCTTAAGCCTTTTCCTTACCTGTATTGATGATCTCGGGCTAAATTAGGTTCCAATCGAAAACCCTAGACCCCATCTTCATTAGCAAATAAAAAAATTGTAGGTCAATGAGAACTTGCTTTTGGAATTTGCAATGGAAAACGGAAACAAAAGAAGCCGCGTGGCCTTTTTTCCAATTGCAAGATTCCTTGCTTGTCATCCAAGGCATATATATATTCCCATCCAAACCGTTGTCTTTTCCCGTTTTCATTTTTCATTTTCTAGAGAGAGAGAATTAGACAGGGTGAGTGAAAGAGAGATAGAGAGAGCGAGTCATTTAGTTACTGACCCTCCATTAATTCATCTTCAGTATGTGGTCATTTGAGAATGGTCTGCCAAGTCCTTTGATCGCTTTTTTCACTCCAGACTTTAGTTTAGTTTTCCTTCTCAAAGATATGTTATCTAAATAATTGTTTTCAAGGTTATGCACTTAAATGTCAATTAAGAATATATTACTTGGCTAAAATTATGGCGCTAATGATGTCCGTTTTTCTTTTTCAATTAAGAACATGCTTTTGAAATTTAGCTATGCTATTAAGTATTGACAAAAGACAAGCTATGCGAGCAGTTTTCAGGATGAGAACACTGCATTAAGGAACCCAACTTAAATTTAATCCTACATTATGTAACTTCAAGTAACTAGGTCATTTAGGTGAACAAAAATCACTTAAGACAACTATTCTTTTCTTGGTAAAGATGATGCTCATTAAGATAGCTTAAACAAACCGATTGTACTAAAAAATGAGCTCATTAACATTTTAAGCTGTTGTCCCCTCGATTTTGGGGACAAGGCACGGTAAACAAGATTATATATGTGCTTACGATCGTATTTAAAAAAGCAATTTTGTTAACAAATGTCGTAGAAAAACTCTTATTAATCATACTTTATTGAGTAGGTTGAATCCAGTAAACCTAAGTAAGACATACAATATGTATACAACTAACCAAATCCAATCCAATCCATAGAACTATTATCCATTACGACTCAATTAACTTAAGTTTAGACGAGATATTCATGTTTCACTCATTGTTCTGTCCATATTGGTTATATAGATCCTTTATTTTTCTAGGGCATTGCAAGACTAAATTTGACTGGAAATTTTTTAATAATTGATTAATCTTAGCTTTTATTTCTACTATCCTCGGCCCTTAGCATTAGACCAAGAGTGTTGTGACAACTTTAACAAAGCAACACTTGAAGTTGGTGTTTACCCCTACATTTTCTCAATACTCTCGATATGTATTAGGTTCCCCATGAATTCCCTCTTCATGCGTTTGTTTTTCTGGCAACAATGGCCTTTTGAGTGGATTTCAGTAAAATCCTTTCAATTAGTCTAATATTGTCTTGCACCTTTGCGTGAAGTTTCTTTCGGCCATCTATCGCTTGAAAATGCTTGGATGTCAGCTTAGTCATGGCCAATCATCCTAAATGTCATGTCCTGCTATTTGGAGTGCACAAAACAACGTTCTATTTTTGTTTGTTCATCTTCATCTTCGAGGATCTCTACAGCTAGCGAACTTCATTGCAACGTAGATCCTCGTCTTACTCATTATGATCCCACGCAGCCCAACATTGATATTGAGATTTTAGTAGTAACTGGAAAAGAAAATGACACGACACATGGTTTGGGGCTGTGCTTCGATTGTGTACTCGAGCGTGCACTGTGATGTGCACCTAGTACTCGGTTTCCTCTAGCTCTTGTACCAATTAAAGAACTGTATGATAGAATTGTGAAATTTTTGTATATTTCTCCGCGGTTCATAATGGAGAGTACATGAATGAGCGTTTATGTTATCATCACGTTAATAAACCCTCTTTTCAGCAAAATAAGCCCACCCTAAAGGAACAGGTGAACACTGCAAAGTTCCGCATATTTTGGACAAGAGGAGACCAACACAGATCTGCAACTTCCTGTTTGTTTCTATCTCCGTGTTGTTTAGCCACCGAAAGGCACAAGTATACCGTTTGTCTGACTGCAACTGATGCAAAGTTTTAAGTAAACAATCACATGGGCAACTCAAAACACGATGTGGGAAACAGAACATATGTCGGACCAGGTACGGACGATCAACTGGATCCTTTATCCATATAATAAAGTATCTATGCTGCGCCCGTCAATCACCTCCTTCACAACTGAGGCCGCTTTCTGCACGCTTACTTGAAGTTTACCTAACACAATGCGGGAAACGAGAACATATGTCGGACCTGGTACTGTGCCCATCCATCACCTCCTTTGCGATTGAGGCCGCTTTCTGCACGCTTACTCGAACTTCATCTCTGCTGTCCGTATCCCTAACACGATGTTGGAAATGCGAACATATGTCGGACCAGGTACTGCGCCCATCCATCACCTCCTTCGCGATTGAGGCCGCTTTCTGCACGCTTACTCGAACTTCATCTCTGCTGTCCGTATCCCTAACACGATGTTGGAAATGCGAACATATGTCGGACCAGGTACTGCGACCATCAATCAATTCCCTCACAACTGAGGCTGCTTTCCTCACGCTTACTGTAACTTCGTCTCTGCTGTCCCGATCTCGAATGGACACATCAACTTCTGAATTGACAGTGATTGCAAAGGGCACACCAAGCTCATCGGTTTTCCCTACGGAGTTGCCTGTGAACATAGCCAGGGCACAGTAGCACATGATCATCCATTGGTGCTTTCACCAAGGATAAGAAGATAAATCTCAATCCAAATATACAGCTCCAAAACAAAACAAGTTCTCATATACGATATTTGTGTATCACTCAAATCAGCAAACCTGACACGAACCTTAGAAATTTCCAAAAATCAATGCCCATATTTTAACAAGAAAAGAAGGAGAAGATGCCAATTCATTCTGGAGCTGATACTAGCATTAGGATAAAAGAACTCGATCTTAGAAAAACAGGCATTCAAACCCATCTAGAAAATCCCTCCTGGCATCGTGAATAGCACAAAAAGCAGAAGGATCAACATATATCTCTGTTTTAAGAAAGAAAACAGAAAGAGAAAAAAGATGTCCATCAACCTTTGGAACGATACAATTTCAAGGAAACATGCATTAACCCCCCTCAATAAAATCCCCTTCTATGATGAGTAAAGAAAGAAGAGTGAACAAGAAATGAGCTTCATGTAAAATATTGAAAAAGAAACTCATTTTGTGTAAGACATTAAGAAACTAAATTCTATATTGGATAAGTACCTGTTATGGAACAACTGTGATAAACACCAGCAGCAGTCAGTGACTCACTAATTAGTCGAACAACTTTCTCATACTCTGGCTTTTTTGTCAATGGGAAAACTGCACATTGAAAAGGTGCCACAAGTGGAGGGAAGTGAAACACATTTACTTGTTCATCCCCCGCTTTGCTGCGACTTGTAAAGAAAGAATGCTCAAGAAGGCACTGTATTATGCGTTCAATGCCAAAAGACGGTTCAATAATAGATGGTGTAAAAACCCTCTTCTGTTTCCTCATCCTCTTCTTATAAATATCGACCATGTTATCCTTGATTGTTACTATCCTCCCCAATGTGTGCACAGGAAATACAGCCTCCCCTTTGGATACTAAAGCAGCCTTCATCTGCAAAGCTTCTGATTCACTCATTGCCTGGTATTCACAAGAAAAATGCAAGCATAAAGTAAACCAACAGATTCAGAATA
Organism: Psidium guajava; assembly: GCA_016432845.1. Classification (NCBI taxonomy): domain Eukaryota; kingdom Viridiplantae; phylum Streptophyta; class Magnoliopsida; order Myrtales; family Myrtaceae; genus Psidium; species Psidium guajava. The sequence continues at coordinate 18,734,460 of CM028225.1, forward strand.
TTCGTAGCGAAAGAGCAAAAACCAAGGAACCTCCAGCACATACCAAAAGAGATTCCACCACCATCTTTTGATCTCCCTCAAAGGCATGACCAAGTTCCTTCTGGTTTGGAACAATTACCAGTTTCTGCATTTATACTTCAATCAGTTAAGCATGATAACAAACTCAAGCATCACAAATAAAGGGAAGAAACTTGCTTCATGTACTGCAAGAATAGCTAGCAAAATTAACTAGTCTGAAGAATTACCACCACTTCTATGGTTTGAGCAAGTTTTCCATTCTTACGAAGAGCAACTCCACCTTTCCCCTATCAAATGATAACAAACTCAAGCATTCACAAATAAAGGGCAGAAACTAGCTCCATGTACTGCAAGAATAGCTAGCAAAATTAACTAGTTTGAAGAATTACCACCACTTCTATGGTTTGAGTAAGTTTTCCCTTGCCAAAAAGAGCAACTCTACTTTTCCCCTGTCAAATGATAAGCAACTCAAAACATTCACAAATACAGGGCAGAAACCAGCTCCATGGACTCCAAGAATGGCTAGCAAAATTAACTAGTCTGAAGAATTACCACTTCTTCTCCGGTTTCGGTAAGTCTTTCATTGTCAAGAAGAGCAACTCCACTTTTCTCCTGTCAAATGATAACAAACTCAAGCATTCACAAATAAAGGGCAGAAACCTGCTCCATGTACTCCAAGAATAACTAGACAAATTAACTAGTCCGAAGAATTACCACTTCTTCTCCGGTTTCAGTAAGTTTTTCATTGTCAAGAAGAGCAACTCCACTTTTCTCCTGTCAAATGATAACAAACTCAAAGCATTCACAAACAAAGGGCAGAAACCTGCTCCGTGTACTCCAAGAATAGCTAGCAAAATTAACTAGTCTCAAGAATTACCACTTCTTCTCCAGTTTCAGTAAGTTTTTCATTGTCAAGAAGAGCAACTCCACTTTTCTCCTGTCAAATGATAACAAACTCAACCATTCACAAATGAAGGGCAAAAACCTGCTCCGTGTTAGCAAAATTAACTAGTCCGAAGAATTACCACCTCTTCTCTGGTTTCAGTAAGTTTTTCATTGTCAAGAAGAGCAACTCCACTTTTCTCCTGTTAAATGATAACAATCATCACTCCAACTAGATGCCTCTATAATTAGGGGAATGTATACATCTTTAAACCTTCTCTTATCCAGTTCTCAACACCCTCAAAATGTGCCGGATAATGTTTTGCTTCAAACAGTTTCAAACCGTTGCGCAACAACAGTGGTTCCCACTCAAGACAGCTAAAAAGGAACCTATACAATGTAACAATGCCACTCCTTGCAATGCAAAGATCATTGAAAGAGTAATATGTATAGAAATAAAATAAATGTTGTTAATTGCCAGGCATGTTGGCAGCTTATTAGTCACATTCCATGACTTCGCTTCTGCTGCCTAAATTTTAGAAACTGGATGGAGAGTTCTGGAAGGATTTCAAAAAGACTCAAGAGGACCATATGATAAAAGCAATTTCACTTATTGAGACAACAAAAGATGCAATCTTTCTTTCGGCATTCCTGACAGTGCACCTTCTCCAAACCCCCCCCCCCAAAAAAAAAAGAGAGAAAGAAAGAAAGAAGAAAAGGAAAAAAGAAAAGCACACGCTACATAAGCCTTACCACTCTTACCGCATGTGGTTGTAAATCATATGCTGGCCTATCTTCAATTTCAACGCACTCAATCCAACCATAGGAGCACTCAATTTCAGCAGCCCAACAATCTGCTGCATAGGGAGCCATTTCGTTCCAAAGACGCTGCCTAAAACGCAAGCGATCCTTGTCTATGCCAAGGCTAGTTAAAAATAAAAAAACTCTGCCAATAAAGTAGCCGAGAGTCTCATTGTTAACAGTTCCCTAAAAATAAAAATCGAAATTTGTGAGACTCAAAGTAAACAAGTTAGCGTGAGAAAAATAAACTCCAAAAGATGATTCAAGCTAACCTCTGAAACTGCTACACCAAGCCGACTTTTAATCGAAGATTGGCCTGACATTTGCCGTTCCATTGGGAACACAAAAGTTTCCACATCTGCAACAGCAGAAAACTTCCAATGGGTTTTATCTTCCGGATCAACAAAATGCTGAATCTCAGCGACAGTGGACTCCTGGACTATCACAAGATGACGGGAAGGAGAAATCTACACATGTGAACAGCATTAGAATCAATCGTAGATTAAAATACAAAGGCACCCAATGAAGATAATGACACTACCTCTAATACCACAGTGGAGATCACGTCTTAAGCACAATCAAATCTTACTTTAAGACAACTTAAGCTATGGAATAGTATCAGAGCAGAAATCATGCATAAAACCCAAGCACGTGGACATGCAAGATTTAGGATGATCAGATGATGCACAACCTCTTCTGTGAAAGCCTAAGTATCACAAGATGACAGGAAGGAGAAATCTACACGTGTGAACAGCATTAGAATCAATCATAGATTAAAATACAAGGGCCAGATGAAGATAATGACGCTATCTCTAATACAGCAGTGGAGATCACGTCTTAAGCACAGTCAAATCTTACTTTAAGACAAGTTCAGCTATGGAATAGTATCAGGGCAGAAATCATGCATAAAACCCAAGCATGTGGACATGCAAGATTTAGGATGATCAGATGATGCACAACCTGTTCTCCAAAAGCCTGACTATCACGAGATGACAGGAAGGAGAATTCTACACGTGTGAACAGCATTAGAATCAATCGTAGATTAAAATATAAGGGCCAGATGAAGATAATGACACTATCTCTAACACAGCAGAAGCACAGTCAAATCTTACGTTAAGACAAGTTAAGCTATGGAATAGTATCAGGGCAGAAATCATGCATAAAACCCAAGTATGTGAACATGCAAGATTTAGGATGATCAGAAGATGCACAACCTCTTCTCTGAAAGCCTGACCAATATGAGCTCCAGCACAGGGGAGCCGCCTACGGTTGTTATCCTTAAATAGGGATTTGAAAAGTGCAAAATTGCCTTGTGCAGTTTCACGTCGTCGCGCGTACGACCTACAGTAGATTGAGGGGGAAAAAAACTACATTAAATATACTGAAGACGTAAAACCAAAAGCTAACATTTCTCAAAAGGAAGTTAATTAGCTTGACTTCACCATTGGCATGACAGTGGGACATCCATGGGTGGTACTTACCCAGGTTGAAAACCAGAAGGACCTACGGGCGTTTCCAACATCAACTTGAACGTATAGAGACAGGAGAGAGGATTTTTTGTGTCAGGAGCTGTGATACCATATTCTTTTATCTTGGCAGCCAATTCCTCATTAGAGAGGCAATACAACACCGCAAGTACTTGCTTGAGTTCCGCAGCCTTCTTCGCACTAATGCTCAAATCCTTTTGGAGGGTCTCATTACAGAAATCTCTGAGCAGATGGTCAGCTCGATAGACAGTCCCAGTTTTCTCATCATTAACCATGGGAACCGTGTGGTCCCCACGACCCGGATTGACATGGGGCAAGGGAATTTCCCATATGTTGTCCTCGAGAGCAAAATGCTAACAACAGAAATAAAAATATTAACACAGCAGACAAACCCTAATCTAAATACTATTGGCTAAAGCATCTAATTTCAACTCAATTCCATGACTAACCCGAGACCACAACTCCAAGAGGTTCTCCTTGATTTTATAGCCGAGCGGGCCGTAGTCGTAGATCCCGTGGATTCTCCGGTACTTGCGCGAGGGAATGCAGAACAGGCAGCCCTCCAGCGTCTTGAGCAACGTTTCGCGGAACGCCTCCCTCGCCAGGTCGCCGTCGCCGGCGAGCACTTTGCGGAGGGAGCAATCGGTGCGGCCCATCGCACGGCGGAGGAGGTCAGGGGTAGTCGAAGAGAGAGGGAGAGCGCAGCGGGGAGAACGAAGAAATTTTCGGAGATTTTAGAGCGAAGTTGCCTTTTAGGGATTTTAGAGTGGGACCCGGCTACCATAACGGTGCCGTAAGATTAACATATTCTAACGGTGTAATACTTGCCCCAATTTTTAACGGAGGAAACTTGCCCGCTGCTTTGTCAGGCGAGTGAAAATCAATTAAATTCCTTGTGGTGTTTTGGCATATATTGTTTTATTTTCTGGAGTGAGTTTCTTTTGCGAAACATTAAAGATTTAAAAAATAATTTCTTAAAAATAAACATTTGTATCTTTTAGAAAAATTTGTTAACGAAAAATATTTTCATTATCGATAACACTTATACCTAGCTAAAGTTCAAATGCATTATTTGATCAAATAATGCTAGAGTTCAAAGGGAATTTATACGAAAATATCGCGTTGTGTGATTAGTGAAAGAATATCTTCACCAGCCAACTTTTTCTAGCGCCGGGAACGGGGCAATCTTGTTAATTGGGTAAAAAAATGGGTAAAATTTCCAAAATTGATTTTTTTTTTGGGCCGGCCATTCTTCCCCAGCCCACTTTTTCTAGTGACTGGAACGGGGGTAATTCTATCAATTGGATAAAAAATGGATAAAATTTCCTGAATTGATTTTTTTTTTTTTGGGGTCGAATCCCAAATTGAATTGGGACAATGGTTTTCATTTACTTTCTCGTGTTCTTTTCATCTACTTCCAAGCTTCCAACTGCTTAAGAAAATCGTTCTCGCCCTCGCCAGCTTTAGTTCGTCATCCGTTGTCCACCGTCGTCTCTTACTTGCCTCTATCCTCTTTTCTTTCCTAGGTTCGTTGTCCGCGAGCTTCAACTCCGTCGTTGTTTTTTGGTTTCATTTTCGACTTATCGATCATTAGAATTGCATGTGTGCTCGTTGCGTCTCTTCGATTTGGACCCTTTGTCCGGATCTTGCTGCTCGATCGAGTTGCTGGAAAGTCTGTTCCGCCTTCTTTGCTTTTCCATGATTTTTATCAAGCATTTCGGTTGTTAGAAATGTTTCTTTTCTATGGAGCCGTGCGCATTTGGTTTGTCTCTGGCTTTTTGATAGGGTTTTCCGCGGCTTTTGCGACTAATGGAGGTTTTGGAGTCTGTCGAGACCCTAAAAATTTTTCGATCGATGGAAAATTCTCAGGTTAACGGATTATCAGGTTAATTAAATTAACTATCCTAATACAGACCCTCCCAAGTCCTACCGAATCGCAACTTTGATTTTTGTTCGAAAGATTTTAGAATTTGAAGTCGCCACTAATCATTTTTGATAGGTTGATTAAAAACCTAAATAAATTAGCGGAAGAACTAAATTACTTCTACGAACCAGAGATTATGAATTCGGGGACTTGGTTACACCAGTTAATTAAAATTAATGCCTTTTCGGTACCTTAATTCCATGGATATCCTAATTTCGGTAACTCAGGCTTGGTTTACTCTTAAGGCTCTAGCGAGGTGTTCTTTTTTTGTATTTTCACTATTTAGATAAAATGCATGTGAGTGACATTTTTTGATATTTTCAAAGTATTAAAAATTCCTTGAAACCGAAAGAGGGAGTGAGCTAACGACTTCTGTGCAGTGTTGCGACCTCCAGCATGTGGCTCGCCCTACTCATTCTAGGGTCTGATGATTCAGAAATTAAATTACAGAAAGTAAATGCAGCAAATAAAGGACCTCCAACAAGGGGTTCGGCCTTGGCTCAGCCTACCAATTCTAGGGTTTGATGGTGCAGAAAATTAAATTGCGGTAAATAAAAAACCTCCAACGAGGGGCTCGGCATTGGCTCGGCATACCCATTCTGAGGTTTGATGGTACAGAAATTAAATTGCAGAAAATTAAATGCGGTAGATAAAGGACCTCCAACGAGGGATTCAGCCTTGGCTCGGCCTACCCATTCTGTGATTTGATGAAACAGAAATTAAATTGCAGGAAATTAAATGCGGTAAATAAAGGACCTCCAACGATAGGTTTGGCCTTGGCTCGGCCTACCTATTTTGGAGTTTGATAGTACAGAAATTAAATTGCAGTAAATAAAGAACTTCCAACGAATAGGTCAGTCTTCCCATTCTGGGGTTTGACGGTGCAAAAATTAAATTGCAAAAAGTAAAATACAAGAGATCTTTACACCACCAAATATGGGGCAGAATCTATTGCAATTTAGGATTCGGATCTTTTAAGTGAAAAAAGCAGAAAATTGCAATACGAATATGACACGGTATAATCGAAATTTAAATCAATCCATTGTGGTAACGATATTCTCGAAGACTTTAATGGTTAGGATCGTTACCAGATTTGACGGATTTGATTGCCGAATTCGGACCTCGTGTCACCTTATGGATCAAGATTGCGGCTCGAACGACGGAGATGAATTTGTGACTTGTGTTGATCGGTGGAGAAATTGGTGATGGTAATACTTAGATTTAAACTCCCACCATCTTCAAGACTCTTTTTTTGAGAAAAGAATTCTCTCTCTTTTTTTCTCTCTAATTTTTTTTTAATCTCTCAAAACCCTCTCAAACATTTCAAGTTTTCTCTCCAAATAAAAATCCTCCCTCTCCAAGCTCTCTTCTTCCTCCTTTTATAGCCGACTCATTTATTTTCCATTCTAATTTCTCCACTAACTCTATCTCCTATTCTAATTTCTCCACTAACTCTTCTTCATTTTCATCTTCCCTTCTCCATCTCTATCTCACATTCTAATTTCTCCACTAAATCTTTTTCATTTTCATCTTCCCTTCTTCATATCTATCTTCCATTCTAATTTCTCCACTAACTCTTCTTCATCTCTATCTTCCCTTTTCTATTCTCATCTTATTTTCTTCCTCTATTCTTCCCCACCTTCCTTTTTCTATTTTAATCTTACTTTCTCCATCTATTCTTCTCCATTTTCCCTTCTCTATTCTAATTTCTCCACTAACTCTTCTTTTAGTTATTTACAAAATAATCCCTCAAGTGTTAGGTATTTGCACTTTAACTCTTGAGATTTTAATACAAAATTCAACTAAGGCCCTTTTACAAAATTGAGCCATCTGGGTACATTGGGCTCAGATTAAATTGGCTCACATTAAATTTTTTTAGGCCCGATTCGAGATTATGCTCATGAAGGAATACATGATCCCAAATTGGATTTTTCAAATTTGTGATGGCCAACATGAAAAAGGATTGCGTTGTGATTAACTAATATATTCTTACCTTACCAAAAAAAACATGAAAAAGGATTTAAAATAAAAATATTGACTATTTTTATGTATTTTTGTGGCCTCAAATGTTATTTTTCTCTAATTTTTAAGTAGTTTTGTATTTTTCGAAAAATATTAAAAAAAAATACGAAAAATATGAAAAATTATTATTTATTCAAAAATGGTTCTCTAAGCTTGGCCAAGGCTTTCGAAGTTGATTTTTTCTATTTTCTCATTTTTTTGATTTTCTATGAATTTTCGAAAATAAAAATATTGAAAAATGTTGAAAATACGAAAAATCATTTTTTGGTCAAAATTGGCTCCCTAAGCTTGGCCAAGGTTTCCAAAGTTGATTTTTTAATTTTATGAAATTTTGTGAATTTTTTTATTTTTTTAAAGAGAAAATATGATTAAAAATCAGGTGTCAATAGAGTCTACTCTTAGTGTTTGTGATATTGAGCTTATCATGGTGCTTGATCACCTCGTTTCGTTGAAGAAATGCAGTGTTGTTTGATCTTTAGGAAGAAAATTTTGTGTCGTAGAAGCAGTCTCTAATTTGGAGCTGACCATTCAATTACAATGATCATGATTGTGAACATTATTGTAGAATTCATTCTGGGATTTCAAATGTTGAATCTTTGGCTTATTCATAGGGCTTGATTTGATTAAGTTGCTCAGCTGATTTGTGTTACTATTGAGTTTTGTAGGAGCTAGACATTGCTATTATTAAGGCCATGAATCATGTTAAGCGTTATTACCCACATAGTATCCTCGAGGTAAACTTCATGTGTTTATTTTTTTTTATTCGAGGTTGTTCCACTATATTTCAAAATTAACAATGCCCTTTTTTTCCAACCAGATGTGGGGAGACATTCTATAGAATGTGTAAAAGGGTGGTTTCAATGTGATTCAAACTTATGTCTTTTGAAACATTCATGAACCTCAAGGTTAGGTAACACTTTGGCTTCACTGCTTTTCTAATTCATAAGCTATTTTTAGGATTTAAGATGTTACACAATTTGACCTAAAACTCCAATACAATTTCAATGGGAATTATGAGTTTGTCAAATTCATCAAAATGGTTGGTGAGCTAGGAATGTATGCGATGCTAAGTGTGTGTCCATTCATAGAAACCAAATGGAATATGATATGATTTTGCTAGACATTTTCCTCTTTAAGACTTTTAGTATCTTGTTTCATGTCTTATAATCATGAAATATGCGGGGCTTCCTATATTGGAGGAGCACCGAATATCACATTTTAGATAGACAATTCACCATTGGAGGTAAATTATGCTCTTCACAGTTCTCTTAGAGAGAGTGTCCATGCCGAATTTAGTCCAGAGTTTCTTCTGATTTGTAGTACTCCATGAAAAAGTTCACCAAAGTGATCATAAAGAAGATGAAGAATGAGAAGTTGTTTGCTTCGACGCAACCCCATCATTTTATCCCAAGCCGAGCTCAATCTTTTGGCAATATTTCAAGCTAGGGTGGAAAAAGATGCAGGTATCCATCTAACCTGCATGCCAATCATACAGCCCTAACTTATCCTTGACTTTTTCTTGACTAGTTGATTTGTTCTTTTATCCAACTATAGGTTAGAGAAGGATGTAAGGAACGTGAAAGTGGTAGGACATAATTTTTTGAGATATACAAGAGCAGCAAGAGCAACAACATGAATTTTTTTTTTGGTGTACCATTAGTGGATATAGATGGGTCTGTATAGGATTATATAGGGAGTGTTTTGAAGATAAAGTATGCATAAGTTTGTCGTGTCTGGAAAATTTTTCATGTTGGGATGTTTTTCTTTTACATCAAACAATGTGAATCACTATAAGTTAATGTAATGCTATTTAGTCTGCTTTGCCTTCTTCTAAGTTGTGCCTTTTCTATCATCGATTATCAACACGATAGCAATGCACGGCACTGTTTGCACAACATGGCTAAGTGTCGTGTGCATAGCAAGTGCTGTGTCGTGCCCTTGGCACGTGAGGTGTTGTGCATTGCTTTCCACAATTTTTGCGGAAGCATTTGGCCAACAACATATGAAATATCCACTGATCACATCAAGCATTCGGCTGAGTAACCATCATCACCAACTCATCATTCGACCATCATCAACTCAACAGCAAGCATATGGTCAAGCAACCATCATTAACCATCATCGTCAATTCATCATTAAACACTTGATTTCTTAAACTCAACTATTTGCATTACAAAAAAAAAGGACAACGAATGAGTTTACAAAATAATTAAACCTCCCACTAATCACAACCCATTCTACAACAACCAATCTAAAGCTCCAAAATACATCTATAACAACCAATCACAGCCCCAAAATGAAATACATTATTACCCATGAAATTAACTAGTCCACCCAATAAAATCTTCTCTCTTTCTGTTTTGTTGAAAGTTGGCTTCAGTAAATCTTGTTCTTTGCAAAAGCCTAGCGATGATTTCGTGGAAGTTCTTATCACCAATAATTACACGCCAATCACACAGCACTAACTTCTTTTGACCTACAAGATTAACCAGCACTTAAGTTTTTTGTCATATGCTACATTGTGTTTATATTGTGCTTGGAATTATAGTAGAATGGACTCATCATAGGAAAATGTCAAACAAAAAGCAAAATAAATGGCTAATGCGATTGCTAATCTAGAGCTTGGAAAAAATCACATAAATTTTCACTGCCTTGACAATTAACGAAATAGGGATACAAAGCCTGTGACCAACCAACTATTACATGAGATAAGGACTCTAACTTCAAATTGCACCAGACCCTTGTAACTAATTCTTAAGGAGCATCCAAGATATAGATTGACACTCAACTATAAGAGCTTGGACCAAATGATTTCAAAAGTAAAATTTAAGACATTCTTGGATTGTCATGTGATGCAACATTGAACCAGAGGGCCAGGTGGCTGTGTGATCTCCACATCAATTTGCTAATAAAATCAGAACCCAAAGACATTCTCCACTTTCTCTGAATTTGCCACAAAAAAAAAATGGCACCTTCCTGAGGAAAGTGATCGATGCTTTCTTCTCTTTCTAGTGGTAATCTCGCTCAACATGATTCATGGCTTAACAATAGCAATGTCCAGCTCCTATAAAGCTCAATAACAACACACATCAGCTGAGCAGCTTAATAAAATCGAGCTTTATGAACAACCCAAAGATTGGACATTCGAAACCCCAAAAAATACTCAACTGAAATCTGCAGTAATCTTCAAAATCGAAACGAAACATTTCTAACAACCAAAACGTCAATAAATTCGTGGAAAAGCGAAGAAGGCAGGACAGACTTGCCAGCGACTCGATTGAGCAGTAAAGATCCAGATATAGAGTCAAAACCGAAGAGGCGCGACGAGCAAACACGCAATTCTAATGATCGAAAAATCAAAAATGAAACCAAAAAACAATGACGGAGTTGAAGCTCGCGGACGACGAACCTGAGAAAGAAAAGACGACAAAGCACAGTAAGAGACGACGACGAACGATGAAATGAAACTGGCGAGGAGCGACAAGGATCAGGTGAGAGCGATTTTCTTGAGTAGCCAGGAGGGGAAGAAAAGAACACGAAAAATTGAAGAAAAACCCTAGGCCCAAGTCAATTTGGGGGATTTTATCTAGTTTTTTACCCAAATGACAAAATTGCCCCTGTTGCAATAGCTGGAAAATGTTGGCCAGTGAAGAATTGGCCGAGCCAGCGAAACGAGACCATTATTTGAGATTCATTGATCACTTTAGGCCCTATTTAAAATAACATCCATTCTGGGCCTTTTTTTGAAAAAATGACTTCACTTCATGCCCTTATTTAAAATTTTTCCTAAAATCAATTATGTAAAAGAGACTTTTTAGTTCTATATTATATCAAAGAATGTCTTTTTTTCCATACTATCAATAAGATAATTTTAGAAGAAGCATGTAAATCATTAAGAATATAGAATTTACTTTTCTTTAATACTCTTAAAAAAACATGTGAAATACTTAATTATGGTAAGTATCCTAAATAGAAAAAGGAGGAGTGGGACAAATTGCAATTGAAATATTGAGGCAGTTTTGTCTTTTTAGTGTAAATGGGGGTGAATTTAGCCATTTATAGAGTGAAAATAGCGTCGTCCTTAAAAAAGTCCATCTCAACTAAGCAAAATCATCACGAATCATGGATTATCTCATTTAGTCATGGCCATAGGCCGAGTTGGGCCCGAAATCGGCCTATGACATAAGGGCTTGGTTCCGATTTCTTAAATTCTTGAACCAGAACAAAAAAAAAAATCGAAAGAGTCGTTGCAAAATTGCTCTTTCCCCACCCCCTTTGGCTTGGTGACTGTTGGCAACTAGTGGTCGCCTTTTTTTTTTCCTCTTTTCTTTCTAACCTATGATATAAAATTATAAATACCTCTCTCATCTCTTATTTTTTTCCACACAAATTCTCTCTTCATCTCAATTCTCTCGAATTCTTTCTAACTCTCAAGTACATCCTCCAATTCCTTATTTTCGTTATTTATTATCTCCTTTACTACTTTCTTATTTCAATTTTTTTTTTCATATTCTATTTTATTTGCAATATACCATTTTTTTTATATCCAAAAAAATGGCAAGTAAAGATAGAATTAGTGGCAAAGGCAAGAGCAAGAAGGGGAAATTCAATTATCTTTCCAGTGCTCGTGAATATGAAATTTGAGAAGTTGATATGAATGTTGAAATCAACATTATTCCTAATATGAATCAAGGCTAAATGCAAGAGAGTCTTCATCTTCATATCGGTATCAAAGAAATGTCAATAATAAAAGAGCGGAAGTTTACATCCGATGTATGGGACCACTTCATGAAGATTGAAAGATTTGATATAGCTCCAAAAAGATATGCAGTAGTTTGTAAACATTATAGAGAAAAATACAAGTATACCGATGGAGCTGGATATAGAACATTTAATCAACATTTTAAGACGAAACATCCAATTGAAGCGGAAATTGACACCAAGTAATAATAAATTTTAGAATACGCCAATCTTAACACTCTTCCTCTATTTTGTTATGATGAAAAAACTTATAAAAATGAATTAGGTAAATTTGTTTCTGTTGAATATTTTTATTTTGGTAAAAGATTTGGTTTTAATCAATTTATACAAAATACATGTGTTCCACAAGTAAAACATGTTCCTAAAAATACACTTAAACAAATAATTAAAGTTATTTACAAAAAATGAAAAAATTATTTACAAAAATTTATTATGAATTTTAATGGGCGTGTGCATATATATAGCGATATTTGGAGTGATCGTTGACTAGTTCATTCTTACATGGGTATAACATGTCATTGAATAAATGATGAATGGAATATTCAAAAAAGATTTATTACATTTAGAGTTTTTGATGATAGCCATATGGTAAATAATGTTTATAGATAATTAGACAAATTTTAAAAGAATATTATTTGCTTAATAAAATTTTTCAATTGATTTTGATAATACCGCGGCAAATACTGCGGCAATTGTTGAACTATAAAAGATTTGTAAACCCGTTTATGGTGCACAATTTTTTAGCATTAGATGTGCTTCTCATATTTTAAATTTATGTGTACAAGATGGTTTAAAAAATTTTGATATTTTTCTCCACCCAATAAAAATGATAATTCAATTTTTATGGAAACATTCCCAAATAATGAAAGAATGATTAAAATTTTGTGAAGCAAATTGAAAAAAAAACCAAAAATGATTAAAATTTTGTAAAGCAAATTGAAAAAAAAACCAAAAAGATTTTCGAGAGATGTTCTAATCATTGAAATTCTACTTACGAGTTACTTAATGAATCTTTTACATATAAGCATTTAGAATAATATAGCTCAAATTAATTTATACCCACAAGAATGGGATATTTGCAAAAAAATAAATATTTAAAAAAATTTATGATGCAACTTATACTTTATCTGGTGTTTATTATCTTACTACACATTTGCTTTTAATAGAATGTATTAATATTATTGGATTTTTTGAAGAAAATGAAAATGATGATTTATGATGTGATACTATTAGAACAATGCGAAAAAAAATGGCTACATTATGTAGGAAAATTCCTATTATTTATTTAGTTGCTTGTGTTTTTTTATCAACATTATAAATTAGATGATTCATGTGTTTATTTGAATATATATTATGAATATTTACGTTTAATTAATGAGGTAAATATTAAAATTATACAAACATGGATTTAAGAACACAATAATGGAATAATATAATGAATGTAGTACATATAATTTAGGTGATAGTGGATCTTCTCAATTTAGTGACTTATAGAGTGAGAATATAGGTAAAATTAGTAGATGGTAATTTTTGTTGCATCAGCAAAAATATAAAATAAAAGTTACGAAGTAATTATGAAATAGAAAGCTATCTAATCATTTTTTTTTTTTGAGTTTGATGAATCTTAAAGCAGCACAGATTTCACAATATTGGATTGGTGGAAGAAGCATTCCACCGAATACCCAATTCTTGCTCTAATTGCAAAATAAATTTTATCAGCCGCTTGTTCGATAGTTACGTTAGAATAAGTATATAGTGCTGGAGATAATATTTTTAGACAAACGACGAAGAACTCCCGATTCGGTGAAGGCTCAAGCTTGTATTGATGATTGGACAAATGCTCAATATAGATAATAAGAGATAAATGGCAATAATGAAGTTGAATTCTTTGATGACGGAGATACCATCGGCATCGGTATCAAAAAGGGTAGAAATGATTAAGGATAAGATAAGTATGAGTTATTAAAGGTAAGAGAACTATATGTGTTTTAATTTTTTTATCCCCAGAAAAATATGTAGGTACTGAATAATAATTCATTAAGTTTAAGCCCCTCCCCTTCCCTTTCTCCTCCCCCAAATTTGATTACAATTTATAATTTGATTATAATTTGTATTTAGTAATTCACTAATTCATAATTCATTATTTTCTTTTATTTCATAATTCATTATTTGATAATTTGATTATAATTTTATTACAAATTCATTACGATTCAATTTTTAAACTCAAAAAACCTTGACCAAAACTAGCAGATCCATTTTTTTTATTTTGAACCGAAACCGAGCTCGGAACTAGTGATTCAAAACCGAAACCGGAACCTCCACTTAAGAGCTCGATTTTGGTTCCCCCTAAATTGGAATAGAAACTGCCTGTTCATGAATCGGAATCGGTGGTTCATGAACCGTGGTCATGACTAATCTTATTAATCTCTCAATCTAGGATAGATATGAGGCACAAGTCTTGGTGAATGGACCAAACATGGAATTCAAATCTTTTTGTGTCGATCATGTTTAGCATGCAATCTTCTTTTCACCTTAATCCAAAAAACAAAGTTATTAAGTCCAGCCATTAAGTTTGTTTTTCAAGAAATCATTTCTAAGGAAATTACCATAGTCTTTGGGATTTAGTCTCAAAGACTGCGTAGAATGGGCATAGACTGTCATGTCCCAATCCTCAAGTACGCGTTATCCCTACTAAATGCCTCAAGTTGGAAGGAATAACGTCCCAAGTTTGCTAATGACCAACAGAAATTTCTATGCATGTAGAAACGTATAATACACCTAGACAGAAGATTTAAATAGAGATAGCAAAGCAAGAAAACTCCGTAACTAATAATCAGCCAAATATCCCAATACAACAGCTAAAAGTAGAGGATCGCTAACCCAATAGAGTTATACATAATAATTAGAGCCCCATTCTTCAAGGCGGCTCCTTAAGACCGGCAAAAAGGTAGATGGGTCAGGAAGAGTTAGCTAGTCATCTACTCCAAAAGAGAGGCCACTACACCCTCATCCTCTTCATCAACTGGGATCTCATAAGACTATAATACTCCTACGATTAAGGAGACGTGGGAATGTTGTCAGATGCCATGGACGGGTTGGACTCACTATCAGGCTCGGGGTCTACTATCTCTCCATCAGGTGTATTGAGATCCATTGGCTCCCAAGTAGGGACATAAGGGGTTGGGTTTGGCAGTCCCTCAAATCCATGAATAGAGTGTTGACACCTGATTTTTTTAATCATCTTTTCTTTTTTTAAAAATTAATAAAAAATCCCCAAAAATTCATAAAATTAAAAAATCAACTTTGAGGACCTTAGCTAAGCCTAGGCAACCAATTTTGATCAAAAAAATGATTTTCCATATTTTCAGTATTTTTTGGCATTTTATTTTCAAAAATTCATAAAAAAAATCAATAAAAAAATGAGAAAATTGAAAAATCAACTTTGGAAGCATTGGCCAAATCTAATGAACAATCTTTGAATAAAAAAATAATTTTTCATATTTTTTTTTTATTTTTTATTATTATTATTTATTTTAAGAAAATAGAAAAATGCTTGAAAATTAATAAATAATAGCACTTGAGGCCACATAAATATGAAAAAATAGTCAATATTTTTCTTTTGATCTTCTCTTCATTTTGGCTAAAGAAAACCTCCAAAAATTAATCCAGAATCGGGAATTACTTTCTTGATCTCGTTTTCAGATTAATTGAAAAAAATTATAGAAAATTCATTTTAGCTCTGTAATTTTCAATTTTTGCATTTCTGGAGTCGTGACATTGTTCTCTAATAGTCCAAATTTTTCAATGGCCTGATGGTGTATTTTCCTTTGTTGCGTTCGATTTTCCGAATTCAATTTATCATTTGAAACGCGGGAACTTCACTGATGCAATGTTACATGCAGATGAAGAAGAAAATATAAATAAAATCTTGAGATAGAATATTTTCTCAAAAGAAGAACAAGACAATTGTTAGTGGACAAGGGCTGGTACCAGAGGGCAGCATGAATGGAATTAGGGATTTGCTCTCAAAAGATTCATTAGGAGAGATAAATAATTTTATATCTTCACTTCTGAAAGCACATAATCCTGATGGCCAAACCGCGCTTCATTTGGCAGATTGCATGCGTGAATTGCTATTGGAAAGGTTGTCACGTGATGTCGATTTCCTCCGGAGAATAAATGCCAATACGACAAGAAATAGTGAGTGAAGGGGGGGCCACAATTTGGAGATACCATTATTGAAGACGGTGATGAGTGGAGAACGCGGGTGGAAGAAATGAATCAATGGACCATCGTCTATAATGGAGAGCATGTGATTTCTTCACAAAAGACACAAATCTCCCTGAACAACTCCAAATAACGGACGCGTTCCTCTGGGACAAAAGAGGACCGAAAGCAAAAAAATAAAGGAGTTGAAAGAAAGCTGGTTGAGAGGCTCAAACGGCTGAATGGAATTAATTTGAGCATAAAAATTAGGGGAAAAGCCTGATACGTTCATAAAGGAGAAAAGGGATGCATGAAATGGTGGTGGACACCATTATTAGATAAAAAAAAAGGAGAATAATGATGGGGCACCAAAAAAGAAAAAGGGGGGTTCCACGATGGAGAAAAAAGGAGGAAGAAAAGGTAATGAGGGGGGACTCTCTTCGGGGGGCACGGCCGGCGGCTTCTCGGGGGAGTTTTCATTCGACCCATGTTGGCGGTTCACCGCCGTGGCTCCTCCCTCTCTGAACCCTAGTCACCAACGTCGGTATTCCCCCATAAGAGTTCGTAGTCCTTCCCACACGTGCTTGTCCGAGAAGTCCTGCCCGATCAATTTTCACAAGGAGGAGTCCACTACTCCTCGCGAGATGATCATCGAGGTCATCTCCTCCTATAGCGACATACCGTCTCACTACCCGCATCAACCCTAGCCACCGCCGTCCCATTCGCAACACCAGATGATCCTCGGTGAGAGTAGCGGCGAGGACCTCGAAGTCAAGGCCTCGAAGAAGCACATCGTGACTTAGGTGCAAGACGAGATCCGTGACCAATCACGCTCGGCCCACTGTGGGGATGCTTTGACCTCCCTTTGGAAAGCCAATATGAGAGGAGGGCAAAAAGATGACTATTGGAGGCTATTGGGGAGACCCTTCTTTGAGATTATTCTTTCAAAATCACACGTTTGCCCAGGTTATAATCAGTTGGTGACGATGTTTGCGGAGGTGGCATTGCCCAAGTACATGGTCCCGGTCAAGTACGTCACCAGATTCACGGCTACTCCAAGCGTGGTTAGCCTCTCACAGGCCTCTCCTCCTAAGATCATGGCGGCGCTAGTCCAGTTGCCGGTGCAGGACCGATTGGCCGAGCGGCCCTTGTAGTCCTAGGCATCGGGAAGGGTCTTGCTGCCTTGTGTTTCGAGGAGAGACATGGCGTCGCCGCAGTGCTAAAAAGTTCAGACAACGTGTGCGCTTCCTTTATTTTGTCAGGCAGAGAGATTTGAGGAGCATAGGCACGTATGAGAACATGAGATGGGTGCCACGTGAATGTGTTAGAGCCCGGCTTAGTAAGAAGAGTGGCTTGAGTGAAGTCGCAGAGAGTGAAGGCTCGTTGATTCTAGAAAATGTAGAGGTCGTACTGATACTTGTGTCTGAAAACGACGGTATCTCCAACATGAACAGTCGGGTTCTTCCACTCTGAAACTCCATCCACAAGCACGGTCGAACAGTGGCCCACTTCCCAAACAAGAGAGAAAACAGAGAAGCAGAATAGAAATGTTACGAGCATTACCATCTTCATCATGAACACCAACAGTTCCTTGTATTCTTTCGAGCAAAGCTGAGACCGAGAGATGATAAAAAGATGAAGAGTGGGATTAACAGCGAGCTTTATTCATCTCCCCCCCACATGAGGGAGACCCAACCGACAAATCTGGTTGTGATGTTACGAAATCCTTACGAGATGCATTGGGAATCTTCAAGCCGCGGTATCTCTTTGTCTTAGCCCTTTCTCGTGATTGATATTAGTGATAATAGCCACCAGTTATTGTTGTTCCTTCCTCACACATTTCATCTATCATGTAATTGCATAATCATCTCTCTGCTATAAAAAAGGTTTGTTTCCATAGAAAATTTGTACTTTGTTTTTTTGTTTCTCTAACAGTCCTTGAGTTATTGGTAAGAGCTCAATTTAAGAAAAAAAAAAGAGGAGATCGGGAGGACTGGTGTGGGTAGCTTCCAGAGGAATAGGAACGATTTGTGCAGATGATCTTCGCCATTTGGTACTTCAAATGCCTGCTGTCTAAGGATCAAGTTTAAGGCTATCTAGGGAGCAAATGGGTGGCTGTTCAGAGAGGATTTTCGTTGCAATATTAAGTCAGAAGGAGTTATCTTTGGAGTGAATCCACAGCTTGCACGCGTTCATAATTTTGGAGCAAGACGAGGTCATCCAGTTGTGAAACACAAGGTCCAGGGGAGTCCACCAACGGCACTTCCAGGCTCGACGAAGAGACCAAGCACCATCACCATGCTGTTCTGAAACTCATCTAAGATGGGTGCGGTTTAGACTCGTTTGGAAGTATTCCACGCTGATTTGTTAAGTCCAACTGTGGCAAAGAAAAAATCGTGAACTTGGCGCTGAGCTTGAACAGTTTAATATCGTAACTTGCTCATGTTGGTAGGATTGGAATAATGGGTGTCAACTTGGGGATAACTGTGGGTGCATGATTTTGGGGTCCACTCCATGTCATATAATACTACGAATTATTCAAGTTGGTGTCCTAGGATACTGATCTGACTTCCTTTAACAAGAGCGCATGTGAGATTTGGTCCATTATTGTCTATTGCTCACTCTCAATGGTCCTCTCAATGGTCCTTGAGCTTCTGCCATCATACAATACCATGAGCAACATTAGACAAATCCAACAATACGAAGTCAGGGTGCTTTCATAGCTCGGCGGCGAGTGGATTCTACTGGCACGAATTCAACAAGTCAGATTTCGCGCGGACCGATCACAATGGCGGCGGCCACGGCAACGACTTCACAACATGATTCAGCGTCCGTTTGAGAGCAACAAGCTCGTGGTGGACGATTCCTCCATAAGACCCCTGAGGAGATACGCAAGACCTTCAATATCAAGAATGACTTAACGCTAAGGGAGTGCGATACACGCAAGAGAGAAGGAGCATTCAGCAATCTATGTGGTCAGGAGAGAACGAAGATGCCAAGCAACCTTCCTCGTCCAGGGGCAATAGCTCCATGTACCCCTAAAACAGCAAGCACCCTTCCTATTTCGATCGATCGAGTAGGCCATCCCTATCGCGACCCTCTCGAGATTTTCGGATCCCGAGGGAGTTAATGGATTGCTAGGCCCATTGGATATCTAGGCTTAGCTCGGGCCATCCCAGGCCCATACCAAATAGCGTCAGGAAAATTTAAATCGAGGTCGACCTTAGTGCGGTCGGATGACATGTGAATAGTGTGCATGCCATCGGAGTCGCCACCAGTTATTTATTAGAGGGTATGACTGGAAACCCTATCGAACGATTGGGAGAGATCATTCAATCCCACGAAAACCAGAGATCTAGATTCGGAGACTTAGTTACGTCGATATTGCTATCGACGCCCTTTCGGTACCTAAGTTGAGTGATCTTCTATCTTAAGGAATTTATCAGGTATTTTTATGGATGGGGCGAATCCTAAAGGTCTAAGGGGTTCATGCGAGTGGGAAAACTAACTTATCAATCACAACCATGAAAAAATAATTGCGCAATCAAGAAATGCGAATTCACATTAGATCAAGCTGAGATGAATCGAAACGAGCCTAGGGGAATCTTGGAAGCCTAGGGGGAATGCCAACTAAGTTCGGGGATGATTTGGAAAAATTTGGATCAGGTTGGCCAGAGGGGCAAAATGGTAATTTCCTAAGGCTCGGGAGGCCAAAAATGTGAAAACGGGTTAAACTAATTGGGTGCGATTTTTTCCTTAGTTTTCAGAATTTTTGGGAATTTTTGGGATTTTTTCAAATTTTTTTGAATTTTCCTGATTTTTTCTAAGATTTTTTTGAGGTTTTTATGATTTTCTAAGGACTTTTCTATTTTTTTTGGGAAATTTCGGGATTTTTCGATTTTTTTCCGGGATTTTTCCTATTTTCTGGGCTTTTTTAGAATTTTTATTATTATTTATTATTTATTATTTATTATTTATTTATTTATCTTATTTATTTATTATTTTTTTTTATAATTCTTGAAATTATTTGACTTCTTAACATTTTTTGAAAGTTTTTTGATCTTTTTATTATTTTTTATTATTTTTATTTTGTTATGACATTTTTTTTTATATATTTTCTAAAAAATTCATTATTTTTATGGAGTTTTCATATATGTTCCCATTTTTTATTTCTTTATTATTATTTTATATTATCCAATTATTCCCTAATTTTTTTGACTTTTCTAAGATTTTTCTAAGATTTTTCCTTTTTTTTTATTTTTTTATTTTTAAAATTTCCTTTTATTTTTGTTTATGATTTCTGATTTTTATTTATTATTATTTTTTAAATACTTTTATTATTTTTATTCATCGGGCCGAAACAGCGTAGTTTTTATTTACTATTTTTTAGATTTTCTGTTTTTTTTTATTGATTTTCTAATTTCCTGTTATTTTTATCTTATTTTTTTATTTTTTGTTTAATTTCAATTCTTCGGATTGGGTCCGGTTGACCCGACCCAATGACCCGAACTAAATCCTAAAACCCTAAACCTAAAACGACACCGTTTCGATTCTATTAGTTTTCTATTTATTTATTTATTTATTTATTTATTATTTTTAATTTTTATTTAATTTTCTGGATTATTATTATTCTTCTATTTTTCATTATTATTATTTTTGTTTTACGGACCGGGTCGAATAGACCCGGCCCACTTCCCTAGCTTGGTCCAAAGCCCACTACTCTGACCTGATGCCAAAAAACGACGTAGTTTAAGGTATTCTTTTTTGAATTTTTGAATTTCTTTTCGATTTTTATTCTTCTCTTATTTAAATTTCGCCTATTTCTAATCTAACGGTCTAAAGACTCGCCACGTGGCTCAAATCAGTCCGTCTATCTCCAACACTAAACCTAAGGCCGAGATTAGATCTAAGGGTGTATCCTGACCGTCCATTTATTTTTTTATTATCCATTTATTATTATTTTTTTAGCAGATTATAATAGCCGTGCTAATTGAGCAGCCACGTGGCCTTTGACCTGGTCAGAACCCCACGCGGCATGCTGACTGTGCATCGTCTTCTTCCTCGAGCTAACACCGGACGAATGGCTGCCATTCGCCGGCGATGATCCGACGGTGAAATCAAACCCGATTGGCCTACTTCCGATGTTAATCGACTCCATTCCTACTATGCATCAACATATCCGAGACCCAATGGGATTTATCGGCTAAAAACTAGCAATTCAAGCGTTTACAGAAGATAACCATGGCGGCTCGATCTCATAATCTAGAGCATAAAAATGCAATTTATTCATATAAGAGCACAAGCAGAAGGTCAGGAGATTTACCTTGCGTCCTGATCGAGCTCTAAGTTGCCAGGTTTTCCTGACGGAGCTGAGGCACATTCGGGAAATTTGGAGGCTCGATTGAACGAATTTATGCAAGATCGAAGGAAAAATGGAATGCAAAAGGAGATCAGGAGGGCCGAAGGATGGAAATGCACACGAAAATTTGAAGGATAAGGCTCGAATGAGTAATATGCCATGGACGCACAGAAGCAAGTTCAAAAATGGCAATTACCTTTCTGGCTATCCCAAGACTCCTCGAGCTGGAGCAATGGCTTTCAGAGCACTCAACCCAACTCATTGAAGCAATTTTCAGCTTTTATTCCTCCCAGATTGCTCGGAACCAAAACTCACAATTCACCCCCCTCTTCGAGCTCTCAAAAAATGGATTCCCCCCCCCTTTTTAAACTCCACTTCAGCTCCTGTAATCCCCGAGATCTTCTCCTCCCGACTTAGTTCAAATCTCCGCCCAAATCGACCTCCAACCTCTCGGAATCCATCTCAAATCTTCCAGTTAGGATCTCCCCTAATTGGTTCGAGCTCATTTCGCGCGCAGGGAAAGAACCAGACTTGGTTCTGTTTTTTTAGACCAAATGGGTTGATCGGGTCGGGTCAACTCAACCCGATCGACCCGATTCGATCAAAAATCCAAAAATTGACCCTAATTTCGTCGAATTTTTTCAAAATTAAGGCCAAAATCGAATTTAGAGTGACGAGTTTCATTAGGAAATGATTTTCTTTCTGAAATTTTCAAGTAATTTGCATCAAAACCCTAAAATTTCAGTTTGACCCGAGGACCCATTTTGTAAAATCCAAAGTCTTAATGGCCTTTTTTGCAAAAATTGACGCCACCAATGGATTCAGGAGGTCAAAATCTAGGGGGTGACGTCGCCCTATTTTCAATTCAGTCCCTATAAAATTTTTAATTGCATTTTAAGTGTTTTTAGGGACTAATTTGAAAAATCAAAAATTACATTTTGGTCCTTTCGGGGGGCTTTTGGACTGGATTTTAATTTTGAAAAATAGAGGAGGATGACACGACTCTGAAAATGTGAATTTGGAAAATTACAGAGCTAAAATGGAATTTCTATAAATTATTTAAATAATCAAAAAATGAAATTGATAAAGAAACTATAAATTCCAGACTAATTTTTTCAAAATTTATTTAACCAAAATGAAGGGAAAGTTAAATTAAAAATATTGAATATTTTTTTTTGTAATTTTCTAGCCTCAAATACTATTTTTATTAGTTTTTTGGTATTTTTCTAATTTTTGAAAAATATTAAAAATACAAAAAATAAGGAAAATTATTTTTTATTCAAAATTGGTTCCCTAGGTTTGGCCAAGGCTTTCAAAGTTGATTTTGTAGTTTTTTCATTTTTTATTAATTTTTTAATGAATTTTTGAAAATAAAAATGTAGAAAAATACGAAAAATAAGGGAAATTATTTTTTGCTCAAAATTGGTTCCCTAAGATTGGCTGAGGTTGCCAAAGTTGATTTCTCAATTTTATGAATTTTTATGGATTTTCTAAAAATTTCTGAAAATAAAATTGGCCAAAAATCAAGTGTCAACAATCCCTCTTCTCCTCCGTCCGTTGAAGCAACACGTCAACATTAGAAATTGCAAGAGTGATCTCAAAAGGGTCGGTGCTCGACTCTCGTCAATATGGTGCTGAGATGAGTGAGCTACTATCGGCCGATGGGGAGGATTTCTTCTCACCTTATGACGAGGTGTATGAGAGCTTCGATGTAAGGGCACTTAGACAAGATCGGGCGGAAGCTTGTTACTGGGAAGGCAAACTCTATTTTTGCTATCGAGAAGACTTCGGAAACAGGAAGAGGAGCTGAAGGTCCATGCTTAAGACAATGGAGACCCTCCCTCTGATAGGTTTCACCGGTGAGGCCCGCACGCTCGAGAAGAGGTTCGCCGAGCTCGCCATGGGGAATGTGTTCCTTCTCCAGGGTGGTGATTGCGCGGAGAGCTCCAAGGAGTTCAGCGCGAGCTACATACAAGAAATGTCTAGAGTGCTGCTCCAGAAGGGCATCGTTCTCACGTTTGGAGGACAGAAGCCTGTCATTAAGGTGAAGGAGAAGGAAGCTACTCCAACATAGAAGCGAAAGAACAGGTAGAGCCAATCAAGGACAATAAAGAAGCTATGTTGCTATTTGGTAAGATTTTTCAGTATGAAATGCATGCAGATACTTATACGTCGTTGGTTCTTGGGCATTGTAGGAATGAGGATACAGATTGGGCTTTTGAAATTTTTGATAAGACGACACAGGGATGAAGATAAATAAGAAAATAAAAAATATAGGATAAAGGAATAGTTTTAAAAAAATAAATAATAAAAATAAGAATTAAAAAAAAAGTGGGTTATGAGAAAAGTAGGATCAAGTGTATGCGTAGGATTGTTCCTACAAATTAGACTTGATTTGGGATTGGGCTGACTCATTAGCTTGGTTTAAAATTTGATCACAATTAGGCTTAGAGAATGGGCCTTTCAAAGAATACAAGAATGAGCTTTGCTCAGGTTTGCTTTTCTTTTTGTCTTAGATGGACTTTAAGGCCTGGCTTGGGTGACTATGGCGTGGGCCGGATCCGTTGGCCTGGTCCAAATAATTTTCCCCAAATTTTAAAAAAATGAAATAAAAAATCGTAAAAAAACCATAAAAATTCTATAAAAAAAAGTTAAAAAAATTCAGAAAAATCAGAAAAACTTCAGAAATTAGGATGGTTAATCCTATTTTTGATGAATTTCCTTCCCGGTCTTTTCAAAATGACGATTTTGCTCCCTTATGGGCAAATTGTCTCAAAAGATTCAGAAAAATCTCAAAAATTAGGAGACGGGCCATTTCGACTGGCGAATCCTATTTTTGATAAATTTCCTTCGTGATTTTTTCGAAATGACGATTTTGCCCCTTATGGGCAAATGGTTTCGGAAAATTCGAAAAATCCTAAAAAAATTGCAGAAAATGAAAAATGGTCAATCTTGACTGGCCAGACACATATCTTGTGACTTTGACTACCATTTCTTCATGAAATGACAGTTTTGCCCCTCATGGGCAAATTGTCTCGGAAAATTTCGAAAAATTCTCAGAAATTATGGGAAATAAGGAATGATCACATTCAACTGGTTTGATCTGTTTTCATTTTCCGATCCTTAAAAAATGACCATTTTACCCTTCTAGTTAGTTTGACCCAAATCTTTCCAAGTCACCCCAAATGATTTTTCATGAAATTGGTACCGAAAGGGCGTTAGAGTAATCTAATGTAACCAAGTCCCCGAACTCATAATCTCTAGTTCGCAGAAATAAATTAGTTCTCCCGCTAATTTATTTAGGCTTCTAATCAACCTACCAAGAACGATTAGTGGCGACTCGAAATCTTAAAATCATTTAAACAAAAAAATCAAAGTTGCAATTCGGCAGGGCTTGGGAGGGTCCGCGTTAGGTTAGTTAATCTAATTAACCTAATAATACGTTCGCCCGATCGTAAATCGATAAAATTTCTTTCGGGTCGCGACAGAGGGCTATAAAAAAAACGTCACTCTCACGCAAACACTAGGCTTTAAAGAGATGGGCCACTAGGTGGCTAAATCTCTCATCCATCTAGATCGTGGGGATGTAGTGTTCCTAAACCTAGTTCGTACCTAGATTTGGATGGTATATGATATAAAATGACTGATCGGTAGGGATTCCAAATCTGATGTGCCTCTCCATTACTTGGAACCTGAAAATGGTAACCACGATGGGGTGAAAAACAAATCCCAATGAGTCAGTGCCTAAACTCGACTAGGGCATTGATTCGCTCAAGCGACCTACACAACATTACATAATAAAAGCATGGAGCCAAGCACACATAAGCTTATCATTCCTTGAATCATATATAAGCAAAACTCGATTGAAATAAAAATCGCACAATCCAGATGAACAACTAGAAATTCTACAATGGCCAACAAACACCAAGTTCCCCTCGTATTCGAATTATTAATGGTCACGAGGCCCATTGCACATGACTAGTGTGATGAAACACTAAGATTGGTAGTGTCTACTAGCATGACCAGATATCGTCCCTTACTCTCGGAGATAACGTTCGATGATCCGTAAGATTCGTATGACTGGCACGGCATAGAACTACCAAGAAAAACTATATAACTGGCATATACCATACGACTGGCTTGCGATCAAACAATTGCAGCCAATCAAGCTATCTAATCACCAATTAGCTTCAGCCTACCTCACTACGCAATCTAACTTGTTTAATTGTGGCCATTTAACCTAAATCTGATCTCTAGCTTTATCGACCATAATTAGTCTACCTAAACATCTAATTTAACTAATTAACTAATTCTCGAAAGTAATTAACGTCCTAACCGAGAGTTACGGGCTAACTCACAAAGACATCGGCAACGATGGACGAACATGAGTAGTGGTGAACATAGGTGACAAGCTCCAGTGAGGGGTGGCAGGCTTCGGCAAATGGTGGCAATAATGTGAACGACGCTGGATGGCTAGATAGAGCGTGACGAGCCGAAAGGAAGCTTAACAAAGGGTGGATTAGGGGTGTAGGAAGTTGTCTGGTGTCTGCGGTTGATGGTGAAGCTTCGATGAGCAACACGGGCCTTCGATGGTGGTCGGACAGCGATGAGCAGAGGGGAATAGCTATTGGGTTTGGTTGAGAGGTGGGGGTCGTCGGGGCGAGCAGAGGAAATGGAGAAATAGGAAGTCTCCATCGCAGTTCTCGTGTGACATGACGGGACAAGCTCAAGCTCGCAGCTAGGGGATGCAACGGCGAACTCGTAGGACTCGTGACGGCGGCGACTGGAGCTGCAGGGTGGTAGGGGAGGTAGGGTTGGGCGGTGGTGAAGGTGACTTGAAGGAGAAGAAAACGCAAAGAAGGGGGGAAGAGGGGTGGCGGCAACGACAAGCTGAGGGGAGGAGCAGCGACGAGATGTGGCGCGGGAAGGTGGCACGCAATGGCTAGACAGTAGAGTAGTTGGCAGAGTGGCGAGCGAAGTGGCTAGCATCGAGAGGAACTGTAACAGTCTGAAAATTCGACCCAAATATCGGAAATTTCTAAAGGAATGGAAATACTTCGTTAATACCCTCTGATCGACGCTCACTCAGGACTAGCTACCCTGAGATGACCAACCGAAGGGGAAAGGCTAACTGGGGAGAATTTTCCAAACAGCCGCCCGTTGGTCTGAGACAGAGACAGAGTCGTAAATTAATGAAATTGACCACGAAATGAAATCCGAATTCGGACAATCGAATTAGTAAGACGAACACAATTAAGAAATAAAGTCAGTTTCAGAAATGTCGCCAGAAGGACAGACAGCCGGTGTACGTCGAGAAGCAAGACGTCAATGGAAAATTACCGAAATGCCCCCGGTAAATGCTCAGTCCTTAGGATTAGTAGAATTAGGATTTTTGAGAGTAGATTCGACTAATCGAAATCAAATCCTGTTTAAAATTCGTTCGCGCTCGAGACCCGACCGGTGCATTTGGCACGCAAATCGAGGCGAGTCAAATCAGTTGTCAAATCAATCGAATATCTTGTCAATCAATCAGTCACATCATGGCACAATTTCCAAGACAAGTCAATCATGGTTCAATTCCCAAGGAGGTCAATCAACATGTCAAGTACAAAGTCAAATCCTAGTCACTATTCACTCACTATTCACCTCACCTAACACTCTACCTCTCTCTTAAGTCTTTTCTCTCTCTCCCCTCCCTCATTTTTCCCCCCTTCGGCCGGCCACCCCCTCTTCTCTCTCCCGAAATCTCTCTCTCCCTCTCACGGTTTCTCCCTCCCGTTGCCGTGCCGCCCGAGAGCTCCTCCACCGTGAACCGCCGCTCCGTCCGCCATCATCCTCCACTCCATTTGCCAAGGTAAGCCTCTTCTCCTTCTTACCTTGTTGTCCCATGGCCATATGAGCCTTTTGAAAGCCGCCGGCCCTAACCTCTCTCCCGGTCTCTCTCTCTAGTCGTCGTCGTCGTCGTCGTTTCCCTTTGGCCGACCGACCACCCCTCACCGTCGGTCCTCATCCCTCTTTGGTAAGTGTCCTAAGCTTCCTTGTCTTCATTTTCCATGGCTATTCGAAGCCATTTGCTGACCAAGCCAACCCGAATCCCTTGTAGGCCGAAAACTCCACCGGCCGTTCCTTGCCGTTCCCGTCGTCGTCCTCAACTCCCATAGGTAAGCTTTACTACTAATTCTAGTTTAGGTTAGTAGTATATGCATGTGGAAGGATGTGTTAGAGACGGTTAGGCTTGTTGTGAGGTTGAAAGGTGATTTAAGGTATGCTTACTATGAATTAACATGTGGAGAGCTTGATGTGGGATTCGAAGAGGGGCTGTTGGCATGCGAAACGGTCATTGAAATGCTAAGGGAGGGCTGCGAATGGTGAGTTAGGCGTGCGTGAGAGGTGCCGTGAGGTGCTAATGGACTTGGAGGGCCTAAATCACACTAATTTGATCAAAAACGAACAATCGGGCCAAGATACAACTAGTAGGCTTGCTTATGGACGTGAGTAGCAAACTAAGGGGGCCTTGAAAGTGTGATTAGTGGGCTGCAAATGGGGCATTAGGCGTGCACTTAGTGGGCCAAAGGGAGATATTGGGCTTGAAAGCTTTAAAATTTAGTAATTGGGCCAAAACTAATCAAAATGGGCCAAATCTAGTTAGTGGGCCACTAATGGACGAAAATCCTTGTAAATTGGGCCTAAATTAAGTCCATGAACATTTAAAAATGAAACCCAAAATGTATATGGGCTTGGGTAATTGAATTGGGCCTAAAATGATGAATATGGGCTTGAATAGTAAACCTTTAGAAATGGGCCTGGGCTTTGCACGAAATTAATAAAATAATAGGCCCAACCCATATGAATTAATTTAATAATTAACTATTGGACCTCAACTATTGAAGTGGGCCTTAGGCCCAGTCGAACTTAGCTCGATTAATTAAGGGTTCTTAATTAGATTAGACCTTGGTTTATATGGGTTGGATTAACGAGTTGCCCTTGAGTAAGTGATGACAATGACAGACTCTTGTATGAGATGTAAGGTGAATTTAGATGATCGAGACCTTGAAGGTAGAGGCCTACGATCCATGTCTGTTTGGTTGATGAACGTGAGGTTCACTGATCGATTGAATGATGTGTTCTACTCCTGCACTTGTATTTATTTGCATGCATGCTCTGTGTTGAGTTATTGATGTGATCATCTGGGCCCTGCATACATTCAGAGCATTGCATGAGTCACTGGGGATGTGACATGAGATTGTGCCTTGAGGGGAAGTGGAGAGAAAAGGGAGACCAACGTAAGGCGTCAGAAACGCAGTGTGGTACGGGCCTATGTGGCACCGAGAATTATGCCGTGTGGCACTGTTGGTAGCGCCCTGATGGGAGATGGAGAGAAAATGGAGGCCAGCATAAGGCGTCCGAGACGCAGCGTGGCATGCCGTGTGGCACTGTTGGTAGAGCCCTGATGGGAATTGGAGCGATAGGCGGGCTGATCCTTGGGATCTATGATGGCCGTTTGAGGCCTGTGGCATTTGCATACTATGGTTGCTAATTGTTGATATTGCCCGTCTGTATTGCATGATTTGTTATGATGAAACTCGTATTGGCTATATGAGGTGTGATGAAAACTGGGGAGATCGAGAGCGTTGAACTTTGAATCCCGAATCCTAGTCACTGGTTAGAACCGACCCCACTAGTATATCCTACCCTACGCTAGGATTAGTGGTGAGCTTGCTGAGTCCTCGACTCACTGGCGTTGGTTGCCACCTTTTTCAGATTCAGGTCGCCAGTGATGGATGTGCCACCGATGCTTTTTGGTCTGCCGATCCAGATGGATACCCAGGTTACCCTCCATTTTGATATGCACGCTACCCTGTGGCATAGGCATGTGACGACTGTGCTCGTAGATCAGGGAGGTCCTTATTTAGTGCCCCATATATTCGAGGCTTGGTTTAGAGAGGGCCTGCATGGCTTTGAGGGACCCCAGATAGATTCCCCGATTCCCATGGAGGAAGACCCGTTTTGGCTCCAGCCTGCAGAATATGGAGGCCAGGTAATCGACCCCGACCCGAAGCAGGAGTTGCCGTCTCCAGGGCGCTCCGAGATAGATGGCCACGAGGAGGGCGATGCGATGGATACCGAGGAGGAGGATCCAGAGGAGGACCCTGTGGAGGATTCCGACGAGGAGGACTGAGTTATGGCAGAATCCCGATGTTTTGAGGATTAGTAGAGCGTAGGATGATCTGCAGCTAGTGGTTTCTTTTTGGGAGTCTGTACCTAACGCTGATTATATTTATATAATGTGGTTCATGCTTATCTTGTTTACTCTACCCTTTCGTTATGTATGCTTGTGTGTATGGTTAGAAGGCACGCTTCCGCAGGTATGAGAATTTGGCGCAAGTTGCGTCGTCTGGTTGCGACGAAGAGAAAGTATCCCTGGGCCGTCGCTCATCGTGAACCAGGCGAGCGCGAGGTGTATCTTTGACAGGAACGGGATGCCGCGTTCCCGAGAAGGGATCCGGGGCGTGACATCCCCGTTCGAGTGGTATCAGAGCAAGGTCAGCTCGATACGAGACCGTTCGAGGTTTTGGAGTGATAAGGCCGATGATTTTGGGTAGATAGTTAGACAGACCCTAGACCTAAGGATTAGGAAGGGTACAATGCATGAATTGATTGGCGCATGTGAATGCTTAGTTCGATTGGTTGCCTAGAATAGACTAAGGCAGGGGTATTCGGAACTAAGTTGCAGGTGCGTCAGGACCTGAGGTAAGGTTCTAAGGCAGAGCCCCATGAGTAGGGCGCTTGATTGCTGATTGCTGAATGTTAGTCTGTGAGGTATTGCATGTGGCTGTATGCCTAGTCGGCTGTTGCGCGCTGCTTGACCATCATGCATTGCATGATTTCTGTACCGAAAGCAAAATGGTTTAGAAATGGAAAATCATTGTTGAAAAAGGAGATTTGGATTTTGAAAGAAATGCATGCATTCATGTTGTTGGATTTGGTGACCGTCAGCCTAGTATGGGACAGGATTGACGGGACGTCTAAAAACTGTGATGAAGCGTGGTATGGGACACGTGGAGTGGGATTCTCTTTGTCTATGAATTTCTTAGGACAACTGTTCGCACCAAGAAACGATGAGGGCGGGGAGTGGTCGCCGGGGCGAAGACCTGATCAAGGAAGCGGCTCCCGACAGGCTTCTAGTTGAGGTTGCGAACAGAGTGGCCTGGGTTATGCATTTGCAGGGTTGAGTCTAGATGTCGACCGGGTTCAACTGCATTTAAGCTGCAGCGATTATTTACATGCATATACATGTCAGTGGACGCGACAGTAGACGAAAGCTTGGTTGCTAGATTTAGAATTTCGAATTCCTGAATGGGAATTTCGTTTGTTTTAGGTGTGAGTTTTAGCGAGGATGAGCAATAGGGGCAGAAGACCGACTGCTGGTGCATCGAGCTCGAGGGCTCCTGAGTCAGAAAGGGACCCTAGGATCGAAGAGATGATGAGAGTTCTGACTGAAGTGAGTAATTTGATGGCTAGGCAAGCTGCTGAGAGAGCTGCCACTGTAGCCCAAGCAGCTGAAGCCGCCTTGGCCGCTGCGAATGGAGCCAATGGAGGCAATGGGCATGGAAATGGTGGACGTCAGACTCATCATATGGTGGAGCAGTTTCTGAAGTTGCAGCCGTCGAAGTTTGATGGCAGTGGTGGTCCAGAGGTAGCTGCCTTGTGGATCGAGCAGCTGGAGAAGGCTTTCTCCGTGTTGGGTTGCGCAGATGAGGAAAAGGTTTCGCTGGCAACTTATCAACTTCAGGGGACTGCAGATGATTGGTGGAAAGCCACCAGAGGACGAGTCTTTCCGGATGGTATGAGGCCGAACTGGACCGCCTTCTGTACAGCATTTAATGGAAAGTATTTCTCTGAGGCAGCTCAGGAAAGGAAAATGGAAGAGTTTATCAGGCTCCGCCAAGGATCGCTGACTGTGGACCAGTACGAAGGTGAATTTGCCAGGCTGTCCAAGTTTGCACGAAGGCTGATTGACGACCCATGGGATAAGGCCAGGAGATTCAGGGAAGGATTGAGGCCCGAGTTGAAGAGCATGATCATCGCCACTGGGCTAAGGGACTACAATGAGATTTATGAGCGAGCCCTGGCGATAGAGCGAGATCTGCAAGAGAAAGCCGCCGCAACTGGGTCGCGGTTCGTGCCAAGAGGGAACTTTAGAGACTTTGGCAAGAGGCCAATGAAGGACAACCGCAGGTTCGTTCCACCTGCAAGGAGAACCCTGGGAAAGCCATCGTTCCCTGGGAATCAGGTCTGCCGTGACTGTGGCAGGAGGCATGGGAACAGCCCTTGCCCGAGGAAGACTGGAGGCTGCTTTGGATGTGGCCAGACGGGGCATATTCTGAGGAACTGCCCGAGGAAAGGTCCGAGACCCCCGTTCCAACAGCAACAGCAGCCACCGCAGATGGTGAACGCTCCGCAAGGAAACCAGAACCGTCCGCCTGTTCAGGGACGAGTATATGCAATGGCGCGCAAGGACGCTGAGAACGCGCCAGGGGTGATCACAGGTACCGTTTCTCTCTGTGGTCATACCGCTTATGCCTTGTTTGATCCGGGAGCGTCGCACTCTTTCGTATCTGCACGTTTTGTTGAGTTGTCTGGGATGAATGTTAAGCCATTGGATGTGACCTTGCATGTAACCACCCCGTTGAAGGATAGAGTAGTTGTTGCGATAGGATGTAAGGGGTGTAAGTTAGCTCTGGGCGATAGGCAAGAAGAAATTGACTTAGCTGTTCTGCCCATGTATGATTTTGATGTGATTGTTGGCATGGATTGGTTGGTTAGACATGGGGCAGTGATAGACTGTGGTAGGAGTGTGGTACAGCTAAACCCAGTAGGTCACCCTGGGTATGAATTTAAGGGAAATCGTGGAGGAACGTCGATTCCTTGGATCTCATCTTTAGAGGCGACCAAGTTAATGGATGAAGGTTGCCTGGGATTTTTGGCATCAGTATTAGATTCGTCTGCCCTAGAAATGAAGTTAGAAGAAGTGCCTGTAGTAAGTGAGTATCCAGATGTATTTCCTCAAGAGTTGCCCGGATTGCCACCCGAGCGTGAAGTAGAATTTATGATCGAATTGGCACCTGGAACGGAGCCGATCTCGAAAGCACCGTATAGAATGTCGTTGTCTGAGCTAAAAGAGTTGAAGGTACAGATGCAAGAGCTATTGGATAAAGGATTTATCCGCCCCAGTGCTTCGCCATGGGGAGCTCCGGTGCTATTTGTTAAGAAAAAGGATGGATCACTAAGGCTGTGCATCGATTACAGACAGCTGAACCAAGTGACGATCAAGAATAAGTATCCTCTACCAAGGATTGATGACCTATTCGACCAACTTCAAGGCGCTTGCGTGTTCTCCAAGATAGACCTAAGGACAGGCTATCACCAGTTAAGGATTAAGAAGGAGGATGTGCCTAAGACTGCTTTTAGGACGAGGTATGGGCACTATGAGTTCACCGTTATGCCGTTTGGATTGACAAATGCTCCAGCCGCATTTATGGACATGATGAATCGAGTGTTCAAGGAGTTTCTGGATCAGTTTGTGATAGTCTTCATTGATGACATATTGGTGTATTCGAAGAGTTCTGAGGACCACGAGGAACACTTGAGGATTGTCCTGCAGACGTTGAGGGAACACTCGCTGTATGCGAAGTTTAGTAAGTGTGAGTTCTGGTTGAGCAGAGTAGCGTTTCTTGGTCATATAGTATCTGGAGAAGGAATATCAGTGGACCCATCTAAGATCGAAGCAGTAGAGAAATGGCCGAGACCTACGACAGTGACGGAAGTGCGAAGTTTCCTTGGATTGGCTGGGTATTATAGACGCTTCGTGGAAAGATTCTCTGTGATAGCGTCTCCTCTGACGCGTTTGTTGAAGAAGGAAACAAAGTTTCAATGGACTGAGAAGTGCGAGGAAAGTTTTCAGGAGTTGAAGGATCGATTGACTTCCGCACCAGTCTTAACCATTCCGTCTGGACCAGGAGGATTTGAGATATACAGCGATGCGTCATTAAGAGGATTGGGGTGTGTCTTGATGCAGCATGGACGAGTGGTAGCTTATGCATCTCGACAGTTGAGGCCGCATGAGACGAATTACCCGACGCACGACTTGGAGTTAGCTGCGATTGTCTTTGCATTGAAGATTTGGAGGCATTACCTGGTGGGAGAGAAATTTCAGATCTACACTGATCATCAGAGTTTGAAGTATCTGTTTTCGCAGAAGGAGCTGAATATGAGGCAGCGTCGTTGGATGGAGTTGTTGAAGGACTACGACTGCGATATTTTGTACCATCCAGGAAAGGCGAATAAAGTGGCAGATGCTCTGAGTAGGAAGTCGAGCATTGCGCATATGATGGTCAAGGAGTGGACATTACTGGAGGAAATCAGAGATTCTGAGTTCAAGGTCGAGGTAGGAAACCTCTCGAGTCTGATGGCTACGTTACAGATCGAACCAGAGATTCAGCTAAGAATCAAGGAGTTGCAGTCTACGGACCCCGAGATACAGAAGATTGTGTTAATGAATGTAGAGGAAAGAAAGGCTGAGTTCCAAGTGACTGCTGACGGAATATTGAAGTTTAGAGGACGTCTGTGCGTGCCTAATGACGAGGCGCTAAAGGAGAAGATTCTGTCTGAGGCGCACAGGAGTAACTACAGTATTCACCCAGGAAGTACAAAGATGTATCAGAATTTGCGTCAGCACTATTGGTGGAATGGTATGAAAGTGGACGTGGCTAAGCATGTAGCCAAGTGCTTGACCTGTCAGCAAGTAAAGGCACAGCATTGCAAGCCTGGAGGATTATTGCAACCATTGGAAATCCCAGAATGGAAATGGGAGCATGTCACTATGGATTTCGTGACAGGACTGCCGAGAAGTCAGAGAGGCAATGATTCGATCTGGGTAATCGTGGACAGACTGACGAAATCAGCGCACTTCATCGCAGTGCGAAAGGACTCTACGCTGGAAAGGTTGGCTGAGTTGTATGTGAGGCAGATTGTGAGGATTCATGGAGTACCAGTAAGTATTGTATCAGACAGAGATCCTCGCTTCACCGCTACATTTTGGAAGAGTTTGCAGGGTGCTTTGGGAACAGAGTTGAGATTCAGTACAGCCTACCATCCTCAGACAGACGGTCAGTCGGAGAGGACTATACAAACTCTGGAGGACATGTTGAGAGCGTGTGTAATTGACTTCAAGGGAGGCTGGGAAGAGCAGTTGCACTTAGTGGAATTTGCCTACAACAACAGCTATCAGCAGAGTATCAGAATGGCACCGTTTGAGGTATTGTATGGGAGAGCTTGTAGGACTCCAATCTGTTGGGATGAAGTTGGTGAGAAAAGCATAACAGGCCCAGAATTAGTGCAGCAGTCAGTTGAGGCAGTCAGAGTGATCAGAGACAGATTGAGGACTGCGCAGAGTAGGCAGAAGAGTTATGCAGACAAGAGACGTAAGCCATTGGAATTCCAAGTTGGAGATCATGTGTTTCTGAAGGTGTCGCCGATGCGAGGACTATCTCGGTTTGGCAAGAAAGGAAAGCTTAGTCCAAGCTTTGTTGGGCCATTCGAGATCCTGGAGAAGATCGGGACATTAGCTTATCGTCTAGCACTACCGCCGAACTTATCGCAGATTCATAATGTGTTTCATGTTTCGATGCTTCGAAAGTACGAGCCGGACCCTGGCCATATACTCGATCATGAAGTCATTGAAATGGATGACCGCGTCTCATACGTGGAAAGGCCAGTAAGAATTGAAGATCGCAAGGAGCAGGTCTTAAGGAATAAGACGATTCCGCTGGTCAAGGTTATCTGGGAACACCATGGGACTGAAGGAGCGACTTGGGAAAGCGAGGATGAAATGAAGAAGAAGTATCCGTACCTGTTTGAGTAAATCGATGTAATCTCCATTTCTGTTGTAAGGATTGGTGGATGTAAATTTCGAGGACGAAATTCTTATAAGAAGGGAAGAATTGTAACAGTCTGAAAATTCGACCCAAATATCGGAAATTTCTAAAGGAATGGAAATACTTCGTTAATACCCTCTGATCGACGCTCACTCAGGACTAGCTACCCTGAGATGACCAACCGAAGGGGAAAGGCTAACTGGGGAGAATTTTCCAAACAGCCGCCCGTTAGTCTGAGATAGAGACAGAGTCGTAAATTAATGAAATTGACCACGAAATGAAATCCGACTTCGGACAATCGAATTAGTAAGACGAACACAATTAAGAAATAAAGTCAGTTTCAGAAATGTCGCCAGAAGGACAGACAGCCGGTGTACGTCGAGAAGCAAGACGTCAATGGAAAATTACCGAAATGCCCCCGGTAAATGCTCAGTCCTTAGGATTAGTAGAATTAGGATTTTTGAGAGTAGATTCGACTAATCGAAATCAAATCCTGTTTAAAATTCGTTCGCGCTCGAGACCCGACCGGTGCATTTGGCACGCAAATCGAGGCGAGTCAAATCAGTTGTCAAATCAATCGAATGTCTTGTCAATCAATCAGTCACATCATGGCACAATTTCCAAGACAAGTCAATCATGGTTCAATTCCCAAGGAGGTCAATCAACATGTCAAGTACAAAGTCAAATCCTAGTCACTATTCACTCACTATTCACCTCACCTAACACTCTACCTCTCTCTTAAGTCTTTTCTCTCTCTCCCCTCCCTCATTTTTCCCCCCTTTGGCCGGCCACCCCCTCTTCTCTCTCCCGAAATCTCTCTCTCCCTCTCACGGTTTCTCCCTCCCGTTGCCGTGCCGCCCGAGAGCTCCTCCACCGTGAACCGCCGCTCCGTCCGCCATCATCCTCCACTCCATTTGCCAAGGTAAGCCTCTTCTCCTTCTTACCTTGTTGTCCCATGGCCATATGAGCCTTTTGAAAGCCGCCGGCCCTAACCTCTCTCCCGGTCTCTCTCTCTAGTCGTCGTCGTCGTCGTCGTTTCCCTTTGGCCGACCGACCACCCCTCACCGTCGGTCCTCATCCCTCTTTGGTAAGTGTCCTAAGCTTCCTTGTCTTCATTTTCCATGGCTATTCGAAGCCATTTGCTGACCAAGCCAACCCGAATCCCTTGTAGGCCGAAAACTCCACCGGCCGTTCCTTGCCGCTCCCGTCGTCGTCCTCAACTCCCATAGGTAAGCTTTACTACTAATTCTAGTTTAGGTTAGTAGTATATGCATGTGGAAGGATGTGTTAGAGACGGTTAGGCTTGTTGTGAGGTTGAAAGGTGATTTAAGGTATGCTTACTATGAATTAACATGTGGAGAGCTTGATGTGGGATTCGAAGAGGGGCTGTTGGCATGCGAAACGGTCATTGAAATGCTAAGGGAGGGCTGCGAATGGTGAGTTAGGCGTGCGTGAGAGGTGCCGTGAGGTGCTAATGGACTTGGAGGGCCTAAATCACACTAATTTGATCAAAAACGAACAATCGGGCCAAGATACAACTAGTAGGCTTGCTTATGGACGTGAGTAGCAAACTAAGGGGGCCTTGAAAGTGTGATTAGTGGGCTGCAAATGGGGCATTAGGCGTGCACTTAGTGGGCCAAAGGGAGATATTGGGCTTGAAAGCTTTAAAATTTAGTAATTGGGCCAAAACTAATCAAAATGGGCCAAATCTAGTTAGTGGGCCACTAATGGACGAAAATCCTTGTAAATTGGGCCTAAATTAAGTCCATGAACATTTAAAAATGAAACCCAAAATGTATATGGGCTTGGGTAATTGAATTGGGCCTAAAATGATGAATATGGGCTTGAATAGTAAACCTTTAGAAATGGGCCTGGGCTTTGCACGAAATTAATAAAATAATAGGCCCAACCCATATGAATTAATTTAATAATTAACTATTGGACCTCAACTATTGAAGTGGGCCTTAGGCCCAGTCGAACTTAGCTCGATTAATTAAGGGTTCTTAATTAGATTAGACCTTGGTTTATATGGGTTGGATTAACGAGTTGCCCTTGAGTAAGTGATGACAATGACAGACTCTTGTATGAGATGTAAGGTGAATTTAGATGATCGAGACCTTGAAGGTAGAGGCCTACGATCCATGTCTGTTTGGTTGATGAACGTGAGGTTCACTGATCGATTGAATGATGTGTTCTACTCCTGCACTTGTATTTATTTGCATGCATGCTCTGTGTTGAGTTATTGATGTGATCATCTGGGCC
This sequence comes from Psidium guajava, assembly GCA_016432845.1. Taxonomy (NCBI): domain Eukaryota; kingdom Viridiplantae; phylum Streptophyta; class Magnoliopsida; order Myrtales; family Myrtaceae; genus Psidium; species Psidium guajava. Next base: position 18,772,119 of record CM028225.1, read on the forward strand.
CTGCATACATTCAGAGCATTGCATGAGTCACTGGGGATGTGACATGAGATTGTGCCTTGAGGGGAAGTGGAGAGAAAAGGGAGACCAACGTAAGGCGTCAGAAACGCAGTGTGGTACGGGCCTATGTGGCACCGAGAATTATGCCGTGTGGCACTGTTGGTAGCGCCCTGATGGGAGATGGAGAGAAAAGGGAGGCCAGCATAAGGCGTCCGAGACGCAGCGTGGCATGCCGTGTGGCACTGTTGGTAGAGCCCTGATGGGAATTGGAGCGATAGGCGGGCTGATCCTTGGGATCTATGATGGCCGTTTGAGGCCTGTGGCATTTGCATACTATGGTTGCTAATTGTTGATATTGCCCGTCTGTATTGCATGATTTGTTATGATGAAACTCGTATTGGCTATATGAGGTGTGATGAAAACTGGGGAGATCGAGAGCGTTGAACTTTGAATCCCGAATCCTAGTCACTGGTTAGAACCGACCCCACTAGTATATCCTACCCTACGCTAGGATTAGTGGTGAGCTTGCTGAGTCCTCGACTCACTGGCGTTGGTTGCCACCTTTTTCAGATTCAGGTCGCCAGTGATGGATGTGCCACCGATGCTTTTTGGTCTGCCGATCCAGATGGATACCCAGGTTACCCTCCATTGTGATATGCACGCTACCCTGTGGCATAGGCATGTGACGACTGTGCTCGTAGATCAGGGAGGTCCTTATTTAGTGCCCCATAGATTCGAGGCTTGGTTTAGAGAGGGCCTACATGGCTTTGAGGGACCCCAGAGAGATTCCCCGATTCCCATGGAGGAAGACCCGTTTTGGCTCCAGCCTGCAGAATATGGAGGCCAGGTGATCGACCCCGACCCGAAGCAGGAGTTGCCGTCTCCAGGGCGCTCCGAGATAGATGGCCACGAGGAGGGCGATGCGATGGATACCGAGGAGGAGGATCCAGAGGAGGACCCTGTGGAGGATTCCGACGAGGAGGACTGAGTTATGGCAGAATCCCGATGTTTTGAGGATTAGTAGAGCGTAGGATGATCTGCAGCTAGTGGTTTCTTTTTGGGAGTCTGTACCTAACGCTGATTATATTTTTATAATATGGTTCATGCTTATCTTGTTTACTCTACCCTTTCGTTATGTATGCTTGTGTGTATGGTTAGAAGGCACGCTTCCGCAGGTATGAGAATTTGGCGCAAGTTGCGTCGTCTGGTTGCGACGAAGAGAAAGTATCCCTGGGCCGTCGCTCATCGTGAACCAGGCGAGCGCGAGGTGTATCTTTGACAGGAACGGGATGCCGCGTTCCCGAGAAGGGATCCGGGGCGTGACAGGAACCAATAGAAGAAGAAAAAAAAGCGAAGAAGTAGTAAAAAAAAAGGGAGGGGAAGAAGTCTACGAAGCTACAGTAAAAAACGGTGAAAGGATAAAAGAAAAAGAAGAAAGAAGGGGGGAATTGACAGAGTTGGTGGGGGAAAGGCGCATAGTAGCCAAGAGAAGAGAGAGAGAGAGAGAGAGAGAGAGAGAGAGGGGCTAGGGAAAAAGGGGCGCATGGCAGATTTGACAAGGGGATAAGTCAAATCAATTTTAAAATTTTTGTCTCAATGTGCATAAATTCGAGGGCCAAAAAGGTAATTATGTAGTTTTAGGATAGGGTGGATATTTAGCACAATAAATTAGGGCATTTTTAGAAATCTCACGATAAGGATTTGATCAGGGCTAGGTTCAAGTGGGAACGGAAAAGTCCTGCCACGCGATTAAACAGAGTAAAACTTCTTATTGGCACTTCAAACTAATTAAAATTCACATCCAAAATTTGCTCATTGTCCACAGAAATCTAATTTTATATATTTTGCGGACCTTAAAATTTCGAGACGCCATGACTCTCTCTACCTTAAAAAATTTCGTCCTAGTAATTAAATTACTGTTATAACCTTTCAAAAAGAAAAGGATACAGATCCTTTATAACCTCCTCACTTTTCCACGTTGCTTCTTTTGTTCCATGGTGTTGCCAAACCACTTTGATCAAATGGATCGTGCTGCGCAAAAGTACTTGCTCCTTTCAGTCTATGATCCTCATTAGGCGCTCCACATACAGTGCCCATTTATCCAATTCAATCTTTTCAAAACTAAATACATGGGCTGGAATAGGCTCATATTTACTCAACATTGATACATGGAAGACGTTATGTATCTGAGCGAGTTTCGGCGGCAATGCAAAGCGATATGCTAAAGTTTTGATTTGCTCGAGAATCTCAAACGGCTCTATATATCTCAGGTTCAACTTTCCCTTTTTGCTAAAACGCAACGTTTCTCCCATAGGTGACACCTTCAGGAACACATGATCGCCCACTTAGAATTCTAGAGGTCTATGCCTTCTGTCGGCGTAACTTTTCTGATGACTCTGCGCCATCATGAGTTTTATCTCTAATAATCTTGATAGCTTCCATCGACTACTGTACCAGCTCAGGGCCGGTAATCTTCCTTTCACCCACTTCATCTCAACATAAGAGTGTTCTGCAAGTTTTATCATAAAGCGTTTCGAACAGTGCCATTTTGATACTCTATCGATAGCTCTTTTCAACTACCCTTAAAGTCCAGAACACAAGTTCACAATATGTCCTCGAGCATCTAAATTGTCCTCTCAGATTAACCATCCATCTGCAGATAATAAGCCATACTAAATTGCAGCTTTGTTCTCCATGCGGTCTGCAAGCTTTTCCAAAACGTGGTAATAAACTTAGGATCATGATCTAAAGTAATCGTGACTGGCACCCCATGAAGTCTCACAACGTGCCTCACATAGAGTTCGGTATATCTACCCAAAGCAAAGTCCTTTTTCACTAAGATAAAATGCGTTGACTTCGTCAATCTATTGATCACGACCCAGATTGAATCGTGTCCCTTCTGACTCCTTGGCAATCTCATTATGAAATTCATCGTGATATGTTCCCACTTCCATTTAGGAACTTCAATAGCTGCAGCAATCCTCCGGGCTTACAGTGCTGTGCCTTGACTTGCTAACACATCAAATACTTAGCTACATGCTTGGCTATATTTGCTTTCATCCCATTCCACCAGTAGTACTACTTCAAATTCTAACACATTTTCGTGTTACCTAGATGAATACTATAATTATTATGGTGTGCTTCCAACAAAATTTCTTCTCTTAGACCTTCATCGTTAGGGATGAAGGTCGGTTCTCCTCTTGGTTGAGTCCTCTTGTAGGATCTTTTGAATCGCATGGTCCGTCAATAGCAAGGTCTTAACCCTAGCATGTACTTCTGGCTCAATCCTCAACGTAGCCACAAAACTCAATAGACGTCTCACTTCCAAATTAAAATTTGAGTCTCACACCTCCTCCAAAAGAAGCCACTCTCGAAGCATCATCCGAGCTATTACTGACTTTCTACTCAAAGCATTTGTGACCTTATTTGCCTTACCCGAATGGTACAAAATTTCACAATCATAATCCTTAAGAAGTTCCATCTAACATTGCAGCCTCATGTTCAATTTCTTTTGAGAGAATAGATACTTGAAGCTTTGGCGATCGGTGTATACCTGAAACTTTTCTCCAACTAAATAGTGTCTTTAGATCTTTAAAGCAAAAACGATCATGCCCAATTCTAAATCGTGCGTCGGTACTTCAACTCATGGAGTATCAACTAGCGAGACACATACGCTACGACTCTCCCATATTGCATCAAGACGCAACCCAAACCCTTGAGGAATACATCACTATAGATCTCAAAACCTTCTGGGCCAGATGGGATCATCAAAATAGGAACCGTAGTTAGCCTGCGCTTAAGCTCTTGAAAACTATGCTCACACTTGTCTACTCATTGAAACTTCTCATTTTTCTTGAATAGGCACATCAAAGGCATAGCTAACGTAGAGAATCTTTCCACAAAACATCTGTAGTAGCCCCAAACCAAAGAAGTTTCAAACTTTTGCCATTGTCATAAGTCTCGGCCAATCCATGACCGCTTCGATTTTTGATGAATTCACTGCAATTCCTTCATCAAAAACCACGTGGTCTACAAACGCCACACGAGCTAGCCAAAACTCACATTTACTAAATTTAGCATACAATTAGTGTGCCCTGAGGGTCTTCAAAACTACCCTTAAATGCTGCTCATGATCCTTTGGACTCTTCGAGTACACCAGAATATCATCTATGAACACAATGACAAATCTATCCAAAAACTCCTTAAACACCCTTTTGGTTCCATTCTTTCGAAGATTTTTTGAACTGGCAAATTCAATTGATTCAATTTGAAAATCCATGTGCAATTTATTTTTTGGGATTTTCTTTGATTAAATGAATGATATGCAAATGCATGAATACGACTATATGAATGCAAACATGACCTAAATGCAAAGTCTAATTAAATTATGTTATAAAAAACATTCTAAACTATATGACATGCATGATGACTTTTGAAAAATTGAATTTTGATGCACATAAAATATGAATCCTATTTTAGATGACGTGCAATATGAAATCTAACTTATATGACATGCGACATGATTTAATTAAACTACGTGACATAGCAAAAATGACGCGCAATGATGCACTACTATGACATGAGAAAATTGAGATTTATTCTAGACTGAATGACATGCAAATTGAATTAGCAAAAGCAAGACTACATTCTAAGTGAAATAAAAATGTAATATGTATAAATAATATATAATGACATGGTAAATATGCATGATCTACCCTATATGAAATGCACATGAATTAATTTTTTTTTGGTATTTTCGGATTAAATAAAAGGAAAAATAAAAGATGGTCTAAAGGTTGATAACAATTAATATAAATTACGAAATTGATCACTCAAATTCTAATTTTATATTAAAAAGTATCTTGACATTTAATTCCATTTTAAACAATGATTTGATGCTCTTTTTGTGATTTTTTCTTTAAAAAATAATATTCAAATAAAAGTATAATAAACCTTGAGTATCTTACACCTTCAAATCCAAATTTTCCAATGAATTCGCTTCGTACCCAAAATTTAGGGTTGGAAGGGAATTTATTCATGTTGTACTCTAGGGGTGTGGTCGGATAATGAATTTAAATGAAATTTATCGGTTTGGTTTCGAAGTTATGGGATGAGATGGACAATTTCATTTGTGCAGATGACGTCATACTTCGAGGGTGAAGTCAGATGGCCATCCATAATGCACATTATCCAAGGGACAAAAGTGCAAGGGAGCATATACTATATTCAAGGTAGGTTAAAAAATTATTTGAATGGAAACATGCAACTATAGTATAAAAATAAAATGAAATTTCCGCCAAGCATAAGATTGAAAAAAATTATAAAGGGCAAGATTGCCCTATTCACCAAGGATTATATCTTTTCAAATTAAGGAATTATCTTTTGATATTTTTGAAAATATTTCGGATAATTCCAATTTTAGAAAGATATCTTCAATTCAAACAAGGCTTATCGACAATATCTAAAGATATGCAAAATATTTACAATGGATATGCAATCAATCAAATTAAGCAACAAAATTCAAAAAGATATAATTCAAGGATAAGGATTCGTTACATAATTTGACAAAAGCTAATTGCCAAATTTGAACTTCGAAGATCCTTGCGGACGAAGTAATCGAGCTCGATGATTGGTTGTATGCACGTGCGTAGATGGGTTAGGTTTACATAAATTTGGATGCTTCGATGGACTCAATTTGAAGCACCAACTCATAACACCAATCGCCTAAAAAATCAGCACTAAACAGAATAGGAAATCGCCCATAAAACAGTAGGTAGATCGCCCCAAAATTTGCAGCAAAAACCGTACTGTTTAGTAATCGAAAACGTCCAAAATGAACTGTTTTGACCTTGAGTAGTGGCGAAAAAATAGTCTGAACAACAGCTCCAAAAACCGCTCAGTCAGTAGCTCACAGACATGCCCGAATAGCCTCTGGTCTCACTTAGCCAGCAGCTGAGGTAAACCCTGAATGGAGGATGCTTTTGTCGCAGATTTGCAGCAGAATAAAGCCTCCAACAGCAAGGTTTTTCAACACCTTGCAGCAAGCAAAACGTCCCTAAACAGTGGTGGAAACGTTCTGCAAACAGCAAGTAAAATCAAAACATAAACGGCCTTGAACAGTGGGATGTGCGAGCTGTAACGAGTGGTGTAGATGTGACAGAGATGGTGGCATAGGGCATCGGGGCTGCGATGTGCGACTGTCGGAGGAGGCGATGTTGCATGGACAGTGATCAAAAGCCGAAGCTGTGATGTGCAACTAGCGGAGGAGGCGGTGTTGCACGGATGACGATCGGCACATGAAGATGTAAGTGGATGGCACCGGTTGGAGGAAAGTCTCGACCTTGGGGGAGACCTTTAGACGCCTTAGCTCTCAAGTTTTCTGTTGCTCTGCATGTTCTTTTCCTCTGAACTCCCTTGCTTCCAATTCTAGCGGTGTATTATGATGTGCGCGGCCCTCGAAGACTTCAAGGAAAATCCTCTCTCCATTTTTGTGTGCCATGTATTGAATTCTGAATTGGCCTCCCCTTTTTGTGAAGCATCAACATGCTTATACGGTGTTTAGTTAGGCTTAACGTCACGGGCTTAGGCTGTTTAACTCATACTAATCCAAGACCAATTGTTAATTATAATGGGCTGAATTTCATCAAGTTAGAACTCAATAGCCTCCCTTTTCTAATCCAAGACCAATTGTTAATTATAATGGGCTGAATTTCATCAAGACCAATTATGCATGTTCCTTGCCGAAATACCAATGTTGTGGGCTCGATTTTTGTTAGGGCCTAAATTGATTGAATTCAAGGCTTTCAGCAATAACAGTCCAGACCTGAGAATCAATATGAGCTCAGAGCCTCATTCACCCAGCTTGCAATTTTTGGTCATCATCCCCAATTGTCTTGGTTGGATTTACTTGTAGTACTAGCCTAATATGAGTGTAAATTTTATTTCCATTTTCCACTGCTAATCCGATAAAATACAAATGTTTATGCATGCAAAAAATTAAATATGAATTGAATTAATTATTTTTGGTAGGAATTAAAGTTGATCCCTTATTTTTATGCAAAATAAATGAAAAAAGAAAATCAAAATTTAGGTGTCAACACTACATTTTTTTTCTGAGATTTTGTGAGATGTAATTAAATGGTGAATCACCAAGGATTTTTTTTCTTGAATTTTTTATTTTTATGATTTTTTTTGTGATTTTCAATTTTTTAAGATCGAATTTAAATTCAAATTGAAAATATTTTAATGAAAATATAATTACCGATGTTCCTTTCGAATTAAGTTTCGATCCCTAAAATTTGAAATGCTCGCTATGAAAATAATCCCATCTAAAGTTTGATAGATAGACTTATTTCTATATATGTAGTTGTGGAATAGGAAATTTTCCTAATTGATTACATGATTAGATATTTTCGGGTATCTTGAGTATATTAAGCAAATTTTTAGATTATCACAGGATTTACATAAGATCTCCAAAATATTCATAATGAATCGCAATCTTTCCATTTAAGCAAATGATATATTGCGAGATACAATCTAGATTTTCGATTTTCAAAAATTAACGTGCAATCTTCCAATTTAAACGAGTGACATATTGCTAGATATTTAATTTAGACATGCAATTTTACAATTTAGGCAAATCAAATATCACAATATTCTAAACCAAGCAACGTAATTTTTAGAATATTCAGTTGGATATATCAATTCATGCGATTTTATTGTCCTAATTTGAACTTGCACCAAATCTTGCGGATCAAACTTCGACTCTTCGGACCAGCTCGAGAGGGATGGACTTCTTGGACCTTGCGGTGATTGCTCTCTATTCAATCAGTTGGATCGTGGCTGAAATTTCTACACTACAACTAAAAATTGAAATAGTCGGATTTGTTTAACAGCTGAAGGGGCACGCCACTATGGAATCTTCTGGGCTAAAGGCAAACAAAATGTGTCCTATGTAACTATAGACGTGCAAGGATTTTTGGACGCCATGATAGTGGGATTCATCGAGAAAAATCTTTAAAAAAAAGAAAGAAAGTATGGACAAAAACTGCAAGTATCCAGACGTAGAAAGTCACCACAAACTGCTAAGAAAAATCCCACTGGCACAAGCTTTAATCGCTGAAAAATTATCAAATCCGTTGGAAATCAACATGTTTCTGCTGCCAGGCATCAGCTTGTGTGGCTTCCGTTCCGCAAGCGGTTGGGTCTGAAATAGAAACACCAGCAGGCGAGAACCGACTGGTTTGGAGCAGCACCGAACGGTAGAGGAGGCAATGTCTGGTGAAGGGCCGAAGTGGCTCAAATAGGAGGAGCTGCTGGTGCGACATCGGGAATCAACAGGTTGGTGTTGAACAGGGTCACACTGAGAAGGATTTACCCCATCGTGAACTAGAGCTCTCCCTCTCACTCCTTGCTTCTTGATTCTCACTCGTATTTCAGATTTTTTTGAATAAGAGCTGATGTCCCTTTAACCCTAGGCATAAGCTTGTTTATATATGCAAAAACATTGCGAGCTTGGTGCCTAAGCTTCCTAATTATCGCGAAATAGACCCCTAAATAAAAATCTGATTTTAATTACGTCTTGAGGGGCCTAAATTGCACAAAAATAAAACTCAAATTTTCGGCCATGATTGATATGCATAGGGCTAGTCGAATTCCTCATATAATGTGAGCTTATCGTGCATTTTTGGGCTCAAATTAGGCTTTAATCGATGAATTAATCATTAAATTAAAAGTATTTTCTTCTAATTAAATTAGAGTGGGCTGAATTAAGCCTTAAAGCCTAAAAAATTTCGGCTCCTCCCCCCTTTCAATGTGCCTTGGCCGAATTTCATATTGGCTCGGGTTCCCCGTTTGTCAATTTATGCTCATTTTTCACCACCAGTCCAAATAATAAAAATGTAGTACATGATTGATAAAAATTAAATATGAATGATGAGTTATTTTTTTTGTTAGGAATTAAAATTTAAATTCTGATTTTTATGCAAAATAAATGATTAAAAATGAAAATAAAAATTTGGGTTTCAATAGACTTGAAAGATAGCATCATCCGATAAATGACCAATTATTCCTCATAAAAAAGTGTAACGTTCTGCGCAACATGACAGTAGCTATAAATACTAAGATCCACAATGTATTGCGGGTGTGTCCTCTAGTTGGTAAGATTTGAGGGGTAATGTCTTAGATGGCTCAAAACTTCAGTTTGCAGTTGAGAGTTCTGACCATTTTTGGTTGGTTTTCTTGCTTTTTGGAGCTCGAATAGAATCTATTTGTTTGACTTTAGTGAATGTCGTGGAGTTTGTTAAAGGTTGGGATCTTCAATTCTCAAAGTGTGGGGCCGCCCACTTCATGCTGTCTGCTTTTGTCCTTTTTTCTCCCTTTGCTGTTATCGAATTCTCTCTATTTTGCAGACTTGTTGAACTGACAAAAGAGAAGAAGCTCCCTCTCTCCCTCTCTTATTGCCGTCAATTGAATTCTTGTGGCCTCCAAATTCTGCCGTGAATGATAATGAATTGCGCCGCGCCCGCCCCCAATGAAGCGCAAGTCTTATATCTATAGAGTAGGTCCGGGGCTTTTATTTCCTAAGCAATTTTTTGAATTATTTACCCAAGTAAAATAATAAATCAATTATTCCAATTTGAGGCTCATGAAGCCAATTTAGGCCATATGTGTATTCAATGGGCTTGGCCGAAATCACATGCTCATATGGGCTCATTCCAAATAATTCAATTAAGCTCAACACTTGGAAATAAGTTCAACTATCACCGATCCGATAAATATGTAAATGCAACGCAATGCAAGAAGAAAAATTAAACTAATGCATATGAAAACTACATTAAAATGATTTAAATATTTTTTATTAGAGACTAGAGTTAGTCTCTAATTTTTTATACAATTTTAATGACTAAAAAGGATGGTCAAAATTTAGGTGTCGACAACTGTTTTAGCGAAGAAGTATTTACTATTGTGAAAACACCAGCTTATCAAAACTTACCCAAAAGGAAATGTTTGCATAACTAGGAACAACTCCGCTGTAATTGCAGTGTACAATTCTAAGATTGCATTACTTTGCTCCCACAAGAAAAGCAAATAATAAGTTTTAGTAATTTGAGTGTATTGGTTCATGGGTCTACTACCCCGCATGCTCTTATAGGTCCGCTCTTCCTGGTTACCTTATGAGTAGTATGACATCCCTAATGTTGTCGATTCCAATAATGAATAGAATTATCCGTTCAAAGCTCAAACCAAATCTGCATGTGTGATGGTCTCATATCACCGCAGGTCAAGATACCATTTGTACGGATCCAGGGGCAATAGAATCATCGGTTCAAAGCCTAAATACCATTTGTGCGGATCCAAGGGCACTAGAATCATTCGTTCAAAGCCCAAACCCAATCCACAATGTTTGACAGTCCCATATTGCCGCAGGTAAAGATGCCATTCTTATGGATCCAATCCCATATCGCCGTAGGTCAAGATACAATTTGATAGATGCAAGGGCAATCCCATCTCAAGTATCCTGATAAAAATGCAATTTAAGCCATTAGTTGACCTGATTTTATTACCACTAGGACTGAAGAAACTATAATATATATGGTAAAATGACAAGGAGATATACCTATAGCCAATATTTGCTCAGCACCTGGATCGTAGAGACAGAAAGTATTTGGAGAGAAACTCTTGGAAGAGAATAAGTTGTTGAAGAAAAAAAAATGTTTCCGGAAAATAAAGAAATAGTTAACATATTCAAGATAATTAAGTGTTTACAAAATACTGTCTCAATTCATCCTATTTCGTCATATCCAAGATGTGATATAGTTCCGAAGGATGAACTGTATGTGAGAGTTCCCACAAGATTTCATTCTTAACAAAAATACAAATTTTGATTTATTTCATATGTTCCATGATCGGAACAAGGGACAAACATTACACCACGATTTTGTATCAGAAGAGATTTCAAGAAATGGAAAATATTTTCACTCTATGAATAAGTGAGCTGGATACGGTGTTTCATAGGGGATTAAGTGCTGGATGATACAAATGAAGAAGAGAGCTCCCCTATTTAATAAGAAGTCTCTCAATGACTGCCGTTGATTCATTCTAAATCTGATGGTCGAGGTTAAATTTCCCATATAACATATCTCTGAATGACAAATCTAATGGTTGAGGTTGCATTTCTCATCTAACAACTCTCTCAATAACTACCATTGATTGACTCTAGATCTAACGGTTGAGGTTCCGTTTCCCATCTAACAACTCTCTAGAACATAGAAATTTACCATATCACCCGCCAAAAAAAAAACATTCTAGAGGACTCAAGAAAACTCTAGAGTCCAAGGCGCTTCAAGCCTTGTTATTCTCTCAGGCCACATAGAAATTTACTTAGAATGCAATCTAATCTAAATTATTATAGAATTTAATTAAACTTGCAAATTATCTACATGATTCTATTCTAAGAATGCAATTCAATTTAAATATGCAATCTATTCTAAATGAAATAATAAATATTTTTGTTAGGGGCCAAGATTAGCCCTTAATTTTTTATGTAATAAATGATTGAATAAAAAGTCAAAATTTAAGCAGCAAAACTTTCTTATCTGATGTTCCCTAGTCAACTCAATCGACAAATTATGATCTTGATGGGACATTATTGTGCATCCGTGTGATTTATCAGCGAGGCGAGGATACGAATTAGTTGGAGGGCTTTTACTTGGTAATGGGCTGTCCATTAAATTCTTAGCCGACCTTAGCTGTTGCAAAATTGGTCCGAAAGGAACTCAACAGACACCCAAGACGCTCCAACTCGACAGACACCCATGGGGTCGTCTCGTACTAAACTAAATTAGTTTGTAATTTAATGACTAAAGTTTGTCCTTTTCTGCGCATCCTTCGCATTTTCCTCGGGGCATGTCCCGGGTGAGAGCTCACTCCTACCTACTTCGAACTGGGACAAAATTATATATGTGAAATATACGATTTGTCAAAATCAAATTTTCTTTTTGTTTTTTTTCTCTGACTTAACCTTTTTTTTAATAATTAATTTTCTTAAATATATCAATTCTTTGAATTCCAATGAGCCTTCAACATAATCTATTCTCTGGTTGAGAGTAAATATATAATTGAAGGAACGAGACTTTCATATATTTTATTTTTCCCCTTTTGATCCCTATTTTGCCTTTGAATTTCAGCTCTTCCCATCTAGTTTAGAAAACTTTGCATTGCCCTCAGTGAGTGCTCTATTCTACTCGTTTTAAAACAGTTTTTTTTTTCATCATTAGTAAGGGAGAAAACCTTCAAACAAGAGGTGTCGGACATGAAATAGCCAGTACTTGCGCGATTTCCCTGTACATGACATGGAGATTTTTTTTTTGTCGAAATAAAGTTGCATCTCATTCATCCAAAATCAAGATTACAATCTCTAGAAAACGAAGATTCGCAGCAGATTAAATCCCAAAGTGGTTGGGGAAAATTGACAAGCCAATTAGTTGGAAGCATTTTCCTCCTATGTTCCTTGGCGATCCAATTAGCTACCCTGTTGGCTTCCCAAAGGATAAAGTGCACCTAGACATCTTCAAGTAGGCCCATCATTACTTGGCAATCCTCAATCAAGTGTCAAATAGCCCATGGGCTTTTCTCAGGCTCATTTAGACAAGATAGCAGAAGAGTGCAATCTGATTGTACTTGCACTGGCTTCAGTTCAAAAGAGGCTGAACTGCTTCCATCCACGCAACTCTTTCTATCCTCTAGCAGATTTGATAATGTCTTCTTCAAAGCAAGGGTTTTGCACTCCGTGGCTAAAAGGGCTCGAACAGAACAAGCAAAGCCACCAACAATGAATCCTTCTTCATCTCGACATACGCCAACCACCGATCCTTCAGATTCACCATCAAGTTAGGATCCATCCACGTTCACTTTCAAGCAATCATGTTTCGGGGTAGACCAATGCATAGGTAAAGATTTGATTTTTTCACTCTTTTTTATCTTCCACTAGAGCCCGAAGTCGGAAATAGCTCTAATCGACTCCACATTTTTTATTATTGTCTATGCTCTTGGGTGATGGCGACCAAAGATGAACCTGTTTCTGCCTTTCCAGATGGTCCACAACACGTTTGCCACTAGCTCTAGGGTTGGAGGGTTTGGATCTGAGTTTAAGGTAGAGTCTAGCCACTTGTCTATTCTTTGGATGCTCTCTGATTTGATTACCATGTTCAACCTCGAGTCTGACCAAACTGGTTCTGTCCACTTGCACAGTAACAGGGTGTGTTCGACCGTCTCGGGGGCTTCGCAGCAAATTGGATATAGAAGGTTAGGTAACATCTTTTGCCTGAATAAGTTTTCTGTCATAGGGATTGCATTTTGGCATAGACTCCAAATAAAGTTTCTGATTTTCGAGGGGTTAGGTAGTTGCCGGATAGCATATCATAGTTTACGAGGGGGCTGATATGATGTTGATGCTTGTGATGGTTTGGGTTGTTGTGCTGCTGTGACTATGTATTGACAACCACTTTTGACTAAGTATTTCCCATGACATGACATGGAGATTAGACAACTATAATTTCTCAACATTTGATTAATCACTATTAGTCCAATGATTTTAATGATGGGATTTAATCCTAGCTGTTCTAAATTTGCGCAGCTAGAGAAACTAATACCTCAATTCTATTCTGAAAAATAATACAAAAAGCTATCGACTTTCGAGAAAGAAAAGAAAAAAAAGAAAGAGTAGTTTTTAAAGTAAACTCGTAACGTAGCTCTAACAAATGCCAATGAATAAGTGACAAATAAGCTGATAATATGAAAATAAATAGGTGCAAAGTAGGTAAATGAATTGTTATCCACAAACATATTTAAAGGCTAAAATCAACCGGAAAAAGGTTTGGTATTAGATCGCAATAAGGTATTCGGGATCAATTTGGGGGTTTAGTATTACGATCATCAGAAAAATTTGAGAAAAATGGTATGAAGTATCTATTAAAACGCACGCGATCATGACTTTTTTTTCTTTCCCTGATTGCTACACGAGTCTCTATTTACCCTAATTGTTGCTGAATTCCCAACATCGACATCGCACATAAAAGTTAAGATGATTAGTGCTCAACGTACCTTTATAAAAATCAGGATGACATATTATGGAGATTGCATTGGAAATTGAGACCCGATTAACACATCTGGTGAGTTTAGTCAAAGATTAATTAGCCAAAGTCCATCTGTTGACCATGTGATCGGAGTTGGGGTTGCCCAATTAGTAAATCAAAGCTCGTTTGCCTGGATGCCACGTCATTGAGACTACTTGGAGATCCCAACAAATAAAGAAGAAATGAAAAATGAAAAGAGAAAATTCCTGCTTGCGAGCGTCTCAGCCGTCAACCCTCGTCTCATGTTCCTCCGCTCCCCCATCACCCGTCCTTTTCGACAGAAACAATCAAAAAAATGAACTTCCTTTGGTTGGACTCTTTTTTCTTTGTTTGAATATCATTGTCGTTATTTTGTTAAAAATTGGATTCCTTTTCTTAATAAACAAATGGCTATTTCTGGTACAAATCTGAGTCTTGAATGAAGCCCCCCATTGCGACCAAAGAAAAAGAAAAAGAAAAAGAAAAGTAAAAAGAATTAAACCCCCATTCTCTGGCCAAAAAAAAAAACTTAGTGTATGAAATTCTTCATCACGACCCTTTGTAGGGTTCACGAGAGGAGATGACGGTGTTTCTTTCGCCACTTACTTCTCTCTTTTCCCTTGCACTTGTATCATGTGAGCTCAGAGTGATCATACATCATTTTTCACTGGGCACGGAAATTGTTCGGATTTAGTTTCCCAAAAACGACATCCAAGAAAGGTGTGTTAACAAGTACATCTCTACATACACACGACCAAAGAAAATTAACGAGTACATCTCGTTAACAAGAAAATTGGGAGCATTAACAGGGTAGGATGCATGATGCATCATAAGACCAATCTCAATTAAATCCATCTCTAGGCAAAGCTGTCATGGCATTAATAAGTGGAAAGTCTTTCTGGGTCAATTCTTTCAATTTCAAGGTTTTCTCCCAATCCCCATATATAGTTTCAAGTTGACAACGACTCCCGTCGCTTTTTTCTCTTAATTTTCCCGAATTCATTTTCAACTAAAAAGAATTTTTTTTTCCCTTTTTTTCGTTTTGGGCTAAGGAAAAACCAGTCTCTTATTTTCTTTTTACTCTTCCTAAAAATTTAAATGACGTTTCCTTTTTTGGGGGGTAATGTAAACCCAAATTATTTGATGATTCTAACAACAAACTTGATGGAACAGTTGGGTCACAATTTCCAAAGAAAGTCGCCATTTCCGTCAAATCCGAATCTTTTAACTAAACGCTCTTGTCTTAGCTCTCTCTCTCTCTCTCTCTCTCTCTCTCTCTCTCTCTCTCTCTCTCTCCCTCTCCACTCTGTGTCTGCACTTTCTCGTCGCTCGTTTTCGCCCTCGCAATCGCTTGACCATCTCGTGTTTAGCTGGGGGGAAAATTGCGGGAGCAGAGAGGAAGCAGAGCATGCTCTCTCTCTTCTTCCTCCTCTCTCTCCCTCTCTCTGTAAGTAACTGACTGACCCATTTCTCCATTTCCGCGAACTCCTCGTCTCTAATGCGCTGGCAATGTCTCCTATCACATAGACTGCGGCGGTCGACTGCTTCAACACTACGTGGCTCCCCGACCACCTCTTCACCAGTGGGGCCGCCGCCATCGTCTCGGAGCCCTCCGTTACTTCCACCTTTCCTCCGGCAAGAAGAACTGCTACGTCGTGGCCGACTTGCCCCCCGGCCGCTACTACGGCCGCACCTTCACCGTCTACGACAACTACGACGGCAAGTCCCACGCCCCAAGCTTGGACGCCTCCGTCGAGGGCACCCTCGTCTTCAGCTGCCCCCCAACCCAACCCCCAACAAAGCCCGCCGGCCTCGCCCGCGACGGCGCTTATATTTCTGGAACTAGGATATAGTTGGTGGCCTGTATTGTACTGTGGGCCATAACAGCGTAACCTTGGATCACGCGATCTCTATAGAAATAATTTGTTGATAGTGCGTATGTAGAAATATGGATGTCTCTCTCTGTAGGGACTTTTCCTTGTGCAAGCATCTCATCGGTAATAGTGTCCTCCCCCCACGACCCACCCCACACCACACCCCCCCCCCAACCCCACCCCCACAAAAAAAAAACCACGCCAAAAAACCAACAAAAAACCCACTCTCTCCGTCCCTGTGACGCAAATTAATTTTGGTTCTTCCCACTGAGCTTTAAGAATGTAAACATGCCTAAGTCAAGGCTTGAAGGGTTTTTATAAGTGATCAAGTTGCTCTCCTGTCAAACTTGGTTAGCCTAGGTATCAACCATCAAATCTGTGCTTTCATGGTTCCACCATTGCTATTGTTGCATTACAGCATGAAAAAGATGCTTCAAACATGGTGAGGAAGAGAGATTACAGATTCTTGTCATTATCAGAACTTACAATTTAACCATTTTTTCTTTAAATAACCGACAAGAATATTCCTAACCAATGCATGTTCTCGCTCCCTCTTTCCACCCTCACTAGCGATAATTCTCACATCACTGGAAGTCTCAGGCAAGAAGCTAGTACGGACAAGTGCATGAGGAGCACTTTTGGTTTGCAAACATGATAGAATGTACACCTACACATCATTGTAAAAAAGGCTAGAGTTATTTCATTTTCCTTTTTATTTCAAGTTATGGCACATCCACAGAGCCATTTGGTTATCATCATAGCCTTCCTGCTTTTGTTTTAATCTTGGGGTTCCAGTTTTCATAGTATTACCAATATGAGGTGTCATTGAGGGGCATTCTCTAAGGAGGGAAGCAGAGGATGTTTTTCTTTGTGTAACTACGAAAAAGGAATATTAAACTAAAGTCAGTTCCCTATTTGTCAGCTCTAGTCGTAGTTGGTCTACTGTTCCTTTTCCTTTCAGAGAAGCGAAGCCACTGTGTTGGTGTTCCCAAAAGGATATTTTTCTTTACTGACTGCAGGAACTTAAGTTCCAATTCTATAGCGGGAAGTCTTCGATCTGGGCTCGGTCAAAAATCTCTTGCACAACTGTAATCTCATGGGGTATGAAAGCCATCCTGCTATTTATTTCATTGGGGAATTAGATTCCTTTTAATGTATTGGGTGTTTTCAATTCTATGTGTCTGCCTGATATTTCTGCTTGTTTTTTGCAAATAAACGGTTAAAAGTTTAGGGTAGGCCCCCTGTTCCTTGTTGCATATGGCGTAGATACTGTTGGTAGTCTTTTCATAATTGGTGATTGTATCTTCCCTGGAAATGCAGGTATAATGTTGAATTAGGTAACCTTAACAAAATTTTAAAAAAAATGTAACTGGAAACAGAAAAAGTTGGTCTAAATATAATATAATGTTAAATTAGGTACAATACTCAGAGGCAGCTATCTAAATAGTGTGTCTCCCGTGGAATGTCCCTAACATTGGACAAAAATTGACTTATTAGTATGTGGAACTTCTTAAAACTCTGTCATCTGAAGGTTTGATTGAGTCAACCCCCTATTCAGGTCATAAAAACACTCAGAGTGCCCTTGTGATTTTATTTTGAGTATATCAACTATATCCTTTTGATCTTTCCCTTCCTGTGGGTTTGGGCTTGCATAAGACCCAAAGGTCAGCAATGCAATGGCTATTTAATATTTTGTGAGCCTACTTCTGTAGCATTGAGGCCTCATTCCTCACCATTTCTTCTTTTGTGGTTTTCTTTTCGGTTTTAGGTAATCCTCATGAACATTCTTTCTTCCTTGACAACATCCCTTTTGATAAGTGTGCATGTCTACTATGCATCTTCAAAAGCAGCTCGCACTGCAAAAACTGTACATACTTATCTTCTGTTAATTGCATTTTGCAGGGACTTATCTAATATTCAGTTTGTGGGTTCCATTCCTGTTGACACTTGATTTTTTTGGCCAATTTTACTTTTAAAAAATTTTAGAAAATCCATAAAAATTCAGAAAATTGAAAAAAATCAGCTTTGGAGACCTCGGTCTAGCCTAGGAACCCAATTTTGAGCAAAAAATAATTTTCCATATTTCCGGTATTTTTTGCATTTTATTTTCAAAAATTCATAAAAAATCAAGAAAAAATGAGAAAATTACAAAATCAACTTTGGAAGCCCTACCCTAGCCTAAGGAACCAATTTTGAATAAAAAATAATTTTCCTTATTTTTTTGCATTTTTTAATATTTTTCAGAAAATAGAAAAATACAAAAAAATCAATAAAAAATAGAATCGGTGGCCAAAAAAATACGAAAAAATAGTCCATATTTTTATCTTAATTTTCTCTTCATTTTGGCCAAAGAAATTTTGAAAAAATTAATCTAGAAATGCGGTTTACTTTGTTAATCACATTTTCAAATTAATTGAAAAAAATTCTAAAATTTTTATTTTAATCCTGTAATTCTTGTTTCTTACATTTTTGAAGTCATGTCATCCCCCTCTATTTTCCAAAATTAAAATCCAGTCCAAAAATTCGCTGAATTGGTCAATTTCGCACAAAAGGGCCAAAATGCAATTTTCAGTTTTTCAATTTAGTCATTAAAAATGTTTAAAACGAAATTAAAAATTTTCTAGGGACTGAATTGAAAATCAGGACACGTCACCCTATAGTTTTTGGCCTTCTGAATCCATTGGTGGCATCAATTTTTGCAAAAAAAGGCCATTAACAGTTTGAATTTTACAAAATGGGCCCTCGGGTCAAGATAAAAATTTGGGGTTTTAATGAAAATTGTCAGAAATTTGAGGGGAAAAATCAATCATTCAACAAATTACATGCCCCTGAGTTCAATTTTGACACTAATTTGGAAAAATTCGCACATAATTAGGGTTTAATTTTGAATTTAAATCTAATTGGGTCGACCCGGGTTGAGTTGACCTGACCCGGTCGACCCATTTAACACAAAAATCCCTAGAACCAACTCTGGTTCTCATTCTTCCTCTCGGACGAAAATGCCAAAACAGAAACGGGGAGAGATTTGTTGAGGGGAGGATAAAAACGAGTGATTCTCGTTCGGTTAAAAGGGAGTTACACATACATACGTAGGGGGAGAGAGAGAGAGAGAGGCACAGAGACTAGAGGGGGAGAGAAACAGAGAAGGGGATGAATTTTTTCGCCGGCGCGGAGGTCTCGGCCGGGAAAACTTCAACAGCTTCGTCGGGACTCGTTATGCAAGATCAGACCCCAAGCTTGAGCTTCCAAGCTTCCTGAACTCTCGACGATCATCCAGAGCTAAGTGGAACGCCATTTCATCGTCGGAGGAGGTAATCACCATTAACGCCATCGAGTGTAAGCTTCAATGGCGAAACTTAATCTAGGCAACATCGCGTCTTAATCCTTGTTTCATCATGTTTCCGCACTCATACTGATTGCATTTTCGCTATTTTCTCGCATTTTTGTCGCATAAAACCTACTATCAACCTCTGCAATCACTTGAACATACCGTGAGCTTCACGGCTCACATCAAAGGGCCTTGAGCTCCAGGATTGACCAGGTAAGTCTACTGGAACCTCTGTGAAGTTGATCTATTAGTTTTCTCTAGCTATTCAGAGGTAGAAATGGCATGGATGAAGTTCGCTGGAGCTTTGCTCTCGACCGGTGATGGTTCAGGTAGCCTAGGTGCTGGTTTCGGGTTGATTTGGGGCAAAAAATTGAGAAATATGGATTTTAGGATGTCGCGACCCGAAAGATTTAATTTACAGAGTTCGATCGAGTGAACGGATTATTAGGTTAATTAACTTAACAAACCTAACGCAGGCCCTCTCAAGCCCTACCGAATCGCAACTTTGGGTTTTTATTCAAATGATTTTAAGATTTGGAGTCGCCACTAATCGTTCTTAGTAGGTCGATTAGAAACCTAAATAAATTAGCGGGAGAACTAATTTATTTCTACGAACCAGAGGTTATGAGCTCGGGGACTTGGTTACGTTAGATTACTCTAACGCCCTTTCGGTACCAATTTCATGAAAAACCATTTGGGATGACAAGGTTTGATTTGGGTCAAACTGACCAAAAGGGTAAAATGGTCATTTTTCAAGTGTCGGGAAGTGAAAACAGGCTAAACCAGTTGAATGTGGTCATTCCTTATTTTTCACAATTTCTGAGAATTTTTCGAAATTTTTCAAGATAATTTGCCCATAAGGGGCAAAATCGTCATTTCTAAAGTTTAGAGAGGCAAAATTGTCAAAAATTGGATTGATCGGTTAAAACAACCCGTTTCCTAATTTTCGAGAATTTTCTGAATTTTTTTATGATGAATACGCATGAATTATGCTATGTGAAATGCACATGAATGACATTTTTTTTTGGTATTTTCAAATCATTAAAATTTCATGAAACCGAAGGAGGGAGTGCATTAACGACTTCTGCGCAGTGTTACAACCTCTAACAGGTGGCTCGGCCTACTCATTCTGGGGTCGATGATTCGAAAATTTAATTACATGAAGTAAATGACAATAAATAAAGACCACCAATGGATGGCTCAACTTGGCTTGACCCTCTCTTTTGGGGTTTAATGGTACAGGAATTAAATTACAGGAATTTAAATGACAGTAAGTAAAACCTCCAACGGGCGGCCTAGCATTGGCTGAGCTATTCCCTTTTGGGGTTTAACGGTGCAGAAATTAAATTGCAGAAATTTAAATGACGGTAAGTAAAACCTCCAGTGGGCGGCCTAGCATTGGCTTGGCTCTTCCCTTTGGGATTTAATGGTGCAGGAATTAAATTGCATGAATTTAAATGACTGTAAGTAAAACCTCCAATGGGCGGCCTAGCATTGGCTTGGCTCTTCCCTTTGGGATTTAATAGTGTAGGAATTAAATTGCATGAATTTAAATGACTGGGGCGGCCTAGCATTGGCTTGGCTCTTCCCTTTGGGATTTAATAGTGCAAAATTTAAATTGCATGAATTTAAATAACTGTAAGTAAAACCTCCAATGGGCAGGCTAGCATTAGCTTGGCTCTTCCCTTTGGGATTTAATAGTGCAGAATTTAAATTGCATGAATTTAAATGACTGTAAGTAAAACCACCAACAGGCGGCCTAGCATTGGCTTGGCTCTTCCCTTTGGGATTTAATGGCGCAGGAATTAAATTGCAGGAAATAAACAACCTTCAGTGGATGGGATTTGCCCTCTCCATTCTGGGGTTTGAATTCCATAAAATAAAATACAACAAATTGATTCAACAATTTGAACTAAAATTCATCGCCGGGTTGACTGAAAATTTGATGGGCATTCAGGGGTTCTACTGGGCCGATTTTGCACTTCCGCAGAATTTGCCGTTGACGTAGAGATGTCCTTCTCCTGACATAAAATATTGGGAAATGGGAGTAGGCAATGTAGACAAATTGTGTCGATTTGCGACTAAAACCATAAATAAATAAATAAATAGAAACACTTAGCTGCAATTTATTGCCGGAAAATTGTGGCTCGAACGACGGGGATGAACTCTTGATTTATGTTGATCGATGAAAGAATTGGTAATGATAACTCCCTAGTTTTAAACTTCTATCATCTTCAAAATTCTCTCTCTTGTTTTGGTATTTTCTTTCTCTCAAATTTTCCTTTAATCTCAAAAAACCCTCTCCAACATCCAAAATTTTCTCTCTCCCCCAAAAATCTCTCCTTTTTCAAGCTCTCTTCCTCCTCCTTTTATAAACCACTCATTTATCTTTCATTCTAATTTTTCCACTAACTCTATCTTCCATTTTAATTTCTTCACTAACTCTTCTTCATATTCATCTTCCCTTCTCCATCTCCATCTCTCATTCTAATTTCTCCACTCATTCTTCTTCATCTCCATCTTCCCTTCTTCATATATATCTCCCATTCTAATTTCTCCACTAACTCTTCTTCATCTTCATCTTCCCTTCTCCATCTCCATCTCTCATTCTAATTTCTCCACTCACTATTTTTCATCTCCATCTTCCCTTCTTCATATATATCTCCTATTCTAATTTCTCCACTAACTCTTCTTCATATCCATCTTCCCTTCTTCATATCTATCTCCCATTCTAATTTCTCCACTAACTCTTCTTCATCTCCATATTCCTTTTTCTATTCTCATCTTATTTTCTCCATCTATTCTTCTCTATCTTCCCTTCTCTATTCTAATTTCTCCACTAACTCTTTTTTTAGTTATTCACAAAATAGTCCCTCAAACGTTAGGTATTTGCACTCTAATGCTTGAGATTTTAATACAAAATTCAATTAAGACCCTTTTACAAAATTGAGTCATTCTGGGTACATTGGGCCAAGATGAAAGTTTAGACTATTGGAGGATAATGTCACAACTCCTAAAAGTGAAAAATAAAAATAAAATGACTCAAATTGAATTTTTTTAGGGCCGATTCAAGATTATGCTCATGAAGGAACACATGATCCCGAATTGTATTTTTTTAATTTGTGATCGCCAACATGAAAATAAATTTAAAATAAAAATGTTGACTATTTTTCCTTATTTTTGTGGCCTCAAATGTTATTTTTTCTAATTTTCAAGTATTTTTGTATTTTTCGAAAAATATTAAAAAATACGAAAAATATGAAAAATCACTTTTTATTCGAAATTGGTTCCCTAGGCTTGGCCAAGGCTTCCAAATCTGATTTTTTTTAATTTTATCATTTTTTCTTGATTTTTTTTATGAATTTTTGAAAATAAAAATACATAAAAATACGAAAAATATGAAAAATCATTTTTTGGTCAAAATTGATTCTTCAGGCTTGGCCAAGGTCCCCAAAATTGATTTTTTCAATTTTATGAATTTTTATGAATTTTCTATTAATTTTAAAAGAGAAATGATGATTAAAAATCAGGTGTCAACGTAGGATGCGTAGGAACTATCAGGAATCGCTTCATGTTGAAAGATGATGATTTCGAGCAAGTTTTGGGCGTCGGAATGGAGCTCCGGCAAGGCACCGGCAACAGTCGCCGGCGCCGGTCATCTTCCCCGATAGTAGGTTGACCTGGTCAACGCTGACGTGGCGCTGACGTGGTCCTGCCACGTCGGACGCCACATCATTATACGGTTATAACGGAATTATTTTAATAATTGACTTGATCTGGCGGCTAGGGTGTGACCACGTGTCAAGATCGTGAGTTTTCTGAGAATTAATTTCTTTTATAGTTTTATAATCATTTTAGGAAAATAAAAAAACGGACGGTCTGGATTTAGTCAGGAAAGTAGATCTGAGCCGTAGCTTTAGAGTGAGAGATGAACGTCCAGATTAGAGCCACGTGGAGACCTCGCGGCCGTAGGATGAAATATAGGCGGGAAATAAAAGAAAAGTTAATAGAAATTTTAAAATTTTGAAAATTCGAAAAATACAGACAAAAACTACGTCTTTTTGGGCGGTCAGTCTTTCAGACCAATGGGCTTCGGGCCGGAGCTTTTTATTGGGCCGGGTCCATTTGGCCCGGTCCGTATAACTATTAAAAAAATAAAAATATATATAATAAAAAGAAATAAAAAATAGAAAATCCAGAAAATCAATAGAAAATTAAAAAAATATAGAAAAATCATTAAAAGTCTAAAACTACGTCGTTTTGAGTCGGGTCTAGGGTTTAGGTTCGGACCTTCGGGTTGAATGGTCCGGGTCGACCCGACCCGGTCCGAAAAAAGAAAAAAAATAAAAATAAAATACATAACAAATAATAATAACAAATCCCGAAAAAAGTAAAAATTCGTAAAAATCATAAAAAAAAAAATATTCTAAATAATAATAATAATAATGATAATAATTTTTAGAAAGCGTTAAAAATAATAAAGAAAATCCAAAAAATAAATAAAATAATAAAATAATAAAATAAAAATAAAAATAAAAAATAAAAACCGAAAAGAAAATAATAATAAAAAACATATAGAATAATAAATAGTAATAAAAATAGATAAAAATAATAATAAATATTAATGAAAAAATAAATAAAAATAAATAAAAATTCAAATAAATAAAAATAATATAATATAATATAATATAAAAATAATGAATAAAAATAAATAAAAATGATAAATAAATGAAGAAAATAAAAAATAAAAAATTGTAAAAAAATAAAAAAAAAATAAAAAAAGAGGGAGAGATGGTTTAAATAATTAGGAATTCGAGAATTGTAGAAAAATAGAAAAGATAGTGATAAATAATCATAGAAACTTTAGAAAAATTTGGAAAAATTGTTAAAAAATATAGAAAATGTTTGGAAAAATAAAAAAAAATCTAGAAAATCAAAATAAAAACCCCAGAACATATAGAAAATGTTCCAAAAAATAGGAAAGCCCTTAGAAAATCTTAGAAAATACCAAAAAATATCAAGAAAATTCCAGAAAATTCCCGAAATTTTAGAAAATTAGGGAAAAACCACATTCAACTGGTTCGACCTAATTTCACATTTTTGGATTTTCCGAGCCTTTCAAAATGACTGTTTTGCCCCTTTGGTCAATCTGACCCAAATCATTCCAAATCATCCTTGAATCCAATTGGTTGTTTCCTAGACCTTCCTAAGACTCCCCTAAGCCCGCCTTGACTTGTTTTGACGTGATTTCTCTTTGAATTGATTCCTTGATTGCGCATTTATTTTGTTGATTGTGATTGATATGATAGATACTCCCATTTGCATGAACCCATTGGACCCTTATAACCTACCTTATCCGATATCGCCTGCATGAACTCTCTAGACTAGGAAATCACTCAACTTAGGTACCGAAAGGGCGTCGATAGTAATATTGACGTAACTAAATCCTCGAACCTGAATCTCTGGTTTTCGCAGAATTGAGCGATCCCTCCCAATCGCTCGATAGGGTTTCCAGTTATACCCTCCAAGAAATGACTGGTGGCGACTCCGATGGCATGCACACTGATCGCATGTCACCCGACCACACTAAGGTCGACATCGATTTAAATCTTTCCTGACACGATTTGGTATGGGCCTGGGAGGGCCCGAGGGACGCCCAAATATCTTAACATAGGCCTAGCAATCCATTAACTCCTACCCCTCCTCTCGAGGTCGGGTCGCGACAGACTGGTGACTCCGCTGGGGAATTGGTTCTAACCCATTAGAGGACTTGAGCCGATTAAAAAGTTAAGTGTTTCTAACATGTTTTCCTGCAGGCGCTCTTGAAGGTGAGGTACGTACGCTAACCATTGTGTTAAATGTTTTTGCAGATGGGAGAAATAAGGGGTGGAGTGTTTGTTGACATTGTTTTCTGCAGGTTGGAGTTTGGAAATGTATGGTTATGAATGTGATTATAGAAGTGGTGTTTTGATATAAACTGCTGTGCATGTCTTGCATATCTGGCGATCACGACACTTTGCACACACCCGCGGTCAAACCCCGACTACAACCACCCCTTAGAATTACCTTAAATAGGGAAAGGGTGCGAAAGGATCTCGTGCTTGATGACACTTGAGACTCTCGTATCTGTTTCCGCTCATTATCCTGATTGGCGATCTCCAACCCTCTTGGGCGGGTGCTCTTGGGGGGGAATCTGCTTCATCTGGATCGTGGGAGCCTTAGCCATAGGTTCCATACCCATGCGTTTGATATTAGAGTCCAACCCTCACTTGTCTCATGCGCATGTCTGTGGACGGTTGGTATACCTAAAACCAAATACAAAATCTTTCTTCGAGTATGGTTGGTAAGGCTTTCTTACTTTTAACTTGTAATTCATTCCCATATATTTTAAATTCTATATACCATGCATATCACGCATCATCTCACAAAAAATCATCATCCGAGTGATTGGTTTGAAAGCCAAGTTTAGGATAAAAGGATGATTTCCCCAAGTCAGGTTGTAGTCCTTGAGACAACCACAATGGGGCAAAGAAGCATTCCACGCCACGACACCAACATGGAGTCATTTGAAGCATGTCGATTCGACCGTAGAAGGGAGCTCCAAGATGGAAGGATACATATGCTAGCTTGAAGAAACCTGATTTCAACCAGACGACTTATGATCTGATTTGGGGCATCCTTAGAGTTTATCACACCCATTTATCGTAGATTTCATTTCTGAACTTTGTACTTCGAATTTCCTCATGTGGAAATCATGCGCTATCTCATCCCATTAGATTTGATGTACTAGGGATCTTTTGAAATGTATCTATACTATTCTGACTACGCTAGAGATTTTTGTAGATGGGTGTGATAGTGGCTTTCATTCTAATCACTTGAATGATCCCAATCAATTGCATAATTCCCTTTAGAAGAAATCTGATTTAAAACTCTTTATTGGACCTCCTTCGGTTAAATAAGAGTGCTTAACCATTATTTCACCAAAAGGAGATATGAAATTGAATGGCTCATGCATATATCATCGCATTTTGCATAGCTAACTTCTCTATGTAATTCATGATAACTAGTCAAAGTTGTTCATGCTTCCTAATTTCGATAAAATATGGGACACTCGAATTGTTCTCGTTTCTAGTAAACGGCTTTAATTTGGATGTCCTATAGTTTATCGAATCTAGGACACATTGAAATTGCACTTTGAATTTACTTTGTAACCATTCTATTAATTTTTCTCGAAATGGTCGAAAGTAGTTATCATGAATTACATTCTTTTCAATAGTATGCTTTCTCGTGAAAATTAACGATAAGAACTCTTCATACGAAGCTATGACATGTGTAAAAGCCATTATCTTCATTAATTACGAGAAAGCATAAAATTGAAAGGATTAATGCTTCCCTTCTTCTTCTAACAAGATTCTACCTTCGTCAAATCACAGGAATCAGGTGATTATGGATCGTCGGCCATCAGCCATTTGTACAGGGCAAAAAGCAAAAAAGACTAATCAAGATGAAATATTGAATTGCATCACCAACATCGAGAACGATGTGAAGCAAATCCTTACCATCCTCCAACAACTCTCAAAGCAGTCCATAGATAGCAACGAAGGCAAGGTTATCGAGGAAGGCCTATCCAACTTGAGGGATCAGGTTTCGCAACCCACTGATGATAAGGTTACCCTAACGACGCCCGTAAATATGTCAAAGGACAAATGGGATAAACACTTTACCAATATCATGGTAAAACTAGCTCAACTGTTGGGTGCACAAGACCAAAACTCCACAGATTTACCTTGTTATGCAATCGTTAGAATTCCAGAAAAATTTCGAGTCCTTGAATGTGAGAAGTACGCCGACATTTCTCGTCCAAAGATCTACCTACAAGCTTATTTGGTCCGAAAAATGATTCTGACATATCAAATAAGTCTAGCTGGACATATCTTGCAATGGTACATTGAAAGGAGGTTCGATTCCTTAAAGACCTGGGAAAAATTAATCAATGCTTTTCGTCAGGAGTATGAGGATGACAACTGTATTGTACTTTCTTGCGATGACCTAGTTTCCATTAAGTCGGAGGAAGGAGAATCTTTCAGGGCACATGCCACGAGGTGGAAAATCTTAACCACTCAAAAATGTTCAGAAGCGACGGAGAAGGAATTAATGGGTTTGTTTTTGAAAACCCTTTCCTCTGTATATGAAAACCGAATGTTAGACTCAACTCATGAGTCATTTAATCAACTCGTCACTACGGGCAAACGTATCGAAGCTGTCTTGGGTAATAAACAAACTACCAAGGAAAATTTTTCTACCAAGAAGCTTCTCACTTCGAAAGATGAAGAGCCGATCGATGCGATTGAATTAACATTGCCTGGTCTGAATAAAAATACTGTGACCTTTCCTCTTGTGAATAAGGTGACTCTAGAGGAGCCGACTCTCGTCAATTTGAAGGGTGAAGCTTGGTCATTTTTTAATTCTCCATGTACCACCCGGTCGATCAAACGTAAAGCTCTATCAGAAAGATTGGGACCCTTCAAGGAAGAATGAAGCGTAGACATGCCAATCCAGGATTTGCTGTTCAATACCCATGGAACGTAGCATGGCATGATGCTATTCATTTCCAACCGCCTGGGGCAGGTCACTGGTATTCCCCTAGGCCACCTGCGTGGAGGCCTCCCCGTCAGTTCACGCCATTACCAGCACCCCTGTCTCGGATTTTACACATTCTACAGAGAAGAGGCATAGTTAGCAAAGACTTCCCACGACGAAATCTTGAGTACCATTCGTGGTATGACCCCTCGAAGAGCTGTGAGTATCACATGGGCGAAATAGGTCACTCGACTGATGACTGCCTCCCTCTCAAGCACAAAGTTCAAGGTTTGCTAGATAAAAGGGCGGTTACTCTGCAAAGCTTGTCACCCATCGATCAACTAGATCTCCCACCTAACCAACCAAGAGACCCGGAAGTGGAATTGGATGAAACTCAAAGCTCGGCTCCAAACCCCTCAGTATAGGGAGTTTCTCCATTTTTTTTTATCCATTACATCGAATCTTTTTTTCATGGGTACTAGATATTTGGATTGCATTTCCAATTCCTTCCAATTTCAATTCTGTTGTCACTTTTCTCTTTCATGCCTGTAAGAAGGAACGCCTTGGATTTGGAGCCGTTGGTTCAAGGTAGTCTCATTTGTAAAACGGCCTTATCATTTCATTCTAGTAAATGCATATGCACGTTTTATTAAGAACATGCGGAAATATTCCAAATCGGTCCAATGATGACACTTGTCTTTGATTTTCGAAGACTTGAGGCCCGGGTTCTCGCATGTTTCCTAATTTTCAAATGAATTTCATAGGAACATGGATGTCCGATGATATGAGGACTAGTTCTCCCCATTTCTTAATTCTTCTGTCAAAAACGTCTTTTAAAAGAATTTTTCAAAATATTCATGCATAAGCTTCAATGTTGCTCACACAGTGATCGGTACAGGTATCCTTAGAAATGGTGCCCCAAAAAGGTAAATGTGATCGTTCTAATGAAAACATCTTATATGTAGTCTAACACGTCAATATATTCCTCTTGGCCCAGATTGAAGATGGCCAACTACTCAAGATGGTTAAAAAAAATGATGGTGATGATCAATGAAGAGAGTTTATCTGAAGTAAGTCTCCCCAATTCTACCAAAGAAGCATATTGGGTCAATGAATGAGGGGAGCCATCCAAGTGCGGTTGCATGGCCCATCAGGAAAAGGACGAGACTGAGTCATCATTTTCGGTGAAAAGACGTATCGTTTCTAAGTAACTTTCAATTGATCATGAAAATACTGTCAATTATCCTTTTCTTCTTCACAGGCGACAGATGGAAGTTAAGCACTTGGAGAATAATACTACCAAATGACAAAACAAGGAGTATACCTCTTACTTCATCTTAGACATGCATGTAGAACAAATGTATCTAAGAGCATCTTAATGACCCACTTAGGGGTAAAGTCTTTCATGAAACTCCGATACATATTCAATCAACATTTGAGTCCTTTCAAGCTTCTTATTGATTAGAAATCCCTTTTGAAAAGGACATCTAAGAGAAAAAGAAAATGAAAAATTTGAATGTTGTAAGTTGTCATATGCATTAAAGAAGTGCTTTCCATAAATAAAGTGAAAGTCATTCCTTCATTACATACATGACGCATTTTAAAATCACTTGCATCATGCATGTCATACATACACCCTCTATATGGACACTCTTTTTAAGGCGTCTAAAGGCCAGGACATAGGACCATGGATAAAAAAAATAAATGGTATCGATTCCAACTGTCTATTCCTTACACCATTCTGACATGATTTGGCCTTCCTTTTGATAGGGAAATGTCAAACACTTCAAAGGCAAATGTAATTGAGAAAGTCACTTAATCATCATATAAAAAAATACATGATTACATAAGTGTGAGCTATTTTCACTTTTTGAGGAGACAGACACAAATTCAAATGAAGGGGTTATCAAGCTATCGAGGGGCGAAGCGTTTCGAAGAGCGATAACCCATGAAGCTGAAAACAACCGTTGACTCAAGTAGCTAAAATAAAGATTGGAATCAATAAGGGAACCCATTGGGAACAAGCCCCTCTTTACCCACTAAAAGAACCAATTTGTGGCGTACTCTTTTTTTCATCACTAGAGAATGTGTCAAGATAAAGCCACCAGAGCCTCGAATGGCGAATAGCAAGACACATCCTACTGGGGGCAGAGCATTTCAAAAGAGTAGTCCTCTCGAACATCAGAAAGACAATAAAAGGGGGTATGCCGTTCCTAAAATCTCAAATAAACCTAAAAAAAGCTAACATTCATTTCTTTATTGCAGGTGAAAAGTGAAGAGAAAACTTCAAATAGTGGATATCCCAAACTGGACAGGGGATTACAAGAAGTCTGGGAATATACTGAGCTAGCTGACTGGGGCAAATAGTTCACCAATGTGATTAGGGGTTCGTTCGGAGACAACGCCTGTCAACTCAAATAAAAGAGGTTCATAATAAAACTTCAAAGTTGCCAAACTATCAAAAACTTCAACAAACACGCCTAAAAGATCAACAACCATCGGGCAAATACAAGTCATGCCTATGAGAGTTTTTAGGATAAAGAGCGATGGGCAACGCTTGAGACAACTTGAAAAGCGAATCTTCTCAAGCTTTTCATGGCCTATGCATTCTCTCTCTAGATTGAAATGCATAACCAAGGGTAAGATGTATTGTTCCAATTTATCTTGATTTTGAGAGCATATATTGACCTGTTCCCTTTAATTTCTACAGGAAACGTCGTCTTGATGATCAAACTAGATGGCAAGGTTCCTGCAATCTATACATTGGGATTTCGATGGGAATGCACAGTCAAGAGTAAAGCTGTATTGTTCCAATTTATTCTGGATATGAAATATATGCTAACTCTTCATTTCAGCCTTGATAGGGACTCAACACCACAATGGATAGGTTACAGATTCTCACAATTTATGCGACTGTGTTCGGATTGGAACGCATAATCAAGGGTGAAGTTGTATTGTTTCAATTTGCTTCGAAATTTAAGAAATACACTAACACGCTCCCTTTTACTTTTATAGGGATCCTTCGTCACGACGGGCAGGTAAGTATTCCTTTCCTAATGTTCAAAAATTTTCAAAACCATGTCACCGAATTTGAAGGACTAGAAAATTTACAAAATCAATAACATTTTCGAATAACGTTTAAACGTTCAATAAGCCCACGTTTGGAAGAAAAATATCCAGTTTAGAACTCCATTCGCATGGTGATTCAAAAGGTTTTGAAGTTATCCAAATCATGTTTAAAACATACATCATGCATCATAATCCCCTATAGAGAGTGAATTTTGATGAAATTGAAATGAATTTCCAAATAAGGGCTTTTAAGATTTATCAATTGGAGTACCTCAAATGATGAGAGGCAAACCATACCCAAACACGTCCCTATACACACTAGAGCAGTTAGTCGAGACCTTTACTTAGGGACGTAGGATTTATTCGCAGTGATTACATGGATTGAGATGACGAGAGGTAATTATTTCTCCATCCTAAACACTACAGGTGACCATTGACAAACCCTTTGAACGACGGTTTCATTTCTTTACCCCTGTCAAAGAACCACCCCACGTCGGGGCCAAACGAAGACTGTTCCAGCAATAGTATGAGGTAAATGGTTAGAGATTCTCTTACTTGGACTAATATCAATCTTCGGGCGTGTCTTGGCATTTAATCTCATATGGTAATTCAAGTGCCTTAAAATGACGAAAAGCATTCATTTCTCTATCATACACACTTTCATCCTTTGCATGCCCAATTGAGCCTATATATTCGTTTCTTAAAACCCCGTTGGTGATCGCTATCTATTCCAAGATGAAGACGACACCGTCTCAAAGTAGAGGAACTCAAAAGAATCGGCTCTACGCAGAATTCAGGAATTGACTTTTCAAAAGCACTAGATTTTCATTCGCATGCGTTTTGTCATAATCTTCAAAAAAAAAAACTCTTTTGTCCAAAAAAAAGAGAAAAGAGAGAGAAAAGAGAAAAGAGCAAAAGGCGAGACCTAACTAAAAAAAAAAGAAGAAGAAGAATAGAAAAGGCCAAATCCCAGGCATCAAAAAAGCAAAGTGCCAATCAAAAGCAGGGTCAATGCCCATTTTTATCCTTGTCCATTTGCGAATACCTCCAAAATTTCGTATGTGCACTTTGTAGACTCAGTAAAAATGTCTGCATGTTGTTTCCCTCATAAATTCCCAATGGGATCTGGTTGTAAAAGAAAATTCTCCGTAGGGATCAAGTTGCGAAATATATCCCTCCTCAAGCAACGACATCAGCAGAAGTTCGCACTTTCCTCATACAACGATGGTGTCCCTGGAAGACTATCCCAGAAGACTAACATGGGTGACAAATCTGCAGTGATCACCAACATCAAACCCTCCTCATATATTTTTTGGGCCAAAATAAGCTTCTTCTCCCTTAATCCCTAATCCTAATCTACGTTACAACCCATAAAAGTCTTTTCAGATTATGGCACTTGATTTAACGTAGAGTTAAATGATTTTAAGCGTCGTTCGAAGAAGTACGAGTAAGATTATTTCTCTCTCATTTTGAGGGTTCTTGACTTGTAAATTCGAAGCAGATGGTGAAGATCTTTCGTTCATTAGCTTTTACTCATTTATGAGCCCCCTTGCAAACCTTTAACCAAGTCCAACATTACGGTCCTTCGAAAGGCCTTTCAGATCAATCAAATTGTATGCACTGCGAATAATTCCGAAATCCTAGGCATAGGTTCGAGAGAAAATTCGAGTGCTTCCTGAATGA
Source organism: Psidium guajava (assembly GCA_016432845.1). Lineage (NCBI taxonomy): Eukaryota > Viridiplantae > Streptophyta > Magnoliopsida > Myrtales > Myrtaceae > Psidium > Psidium guajava. Next base: position 18,804,764 of record CM028225.1, read on the forward strand.
AAATCAAAACCTTCTTCGTAGAAATAAGTGAGAAGCCCTCTTTGATGAGCGTACTTCAATTGATGTCTTAATCAAACTCATTTGGCAATTCCAAATCATTTGACTCAAAATCATTCTCATAAGAGATTTCTGATCATGCTTGATATGTGACGAGATACTTTGGATAACCTCTGACATCACTTTACATTCTTTAAAAAAAAAATTCTGCATGACTCATAAATGATAATCATAAGAGCATAACTCATCTCAAAAATTTGGAACGTGCGAAATATTAGAAATCTTCTTACTCTTTCATCTTCAGTATGACGATGTGGGTTTGAGCTTCTGTAGGATCCTTGGTCTCCCCAGATCCTAGAATGACACCCTTCAAAATAAGGTAATGTGGGTTTGAGCTTCTGCAAGATCCCTGGTCTCCCCAGATCCCAGAATGGCACCCTTCAAAATAAGGTAATGTGGGTTTGAGCTTCTGCAGGATCTTTGGTCTCCCCAGATCCCAGAATGACACCCTTCAAAATAAGGTAATGTGGGTTTGAGCTTCTGCGGGATTTCTGGTCCCCTTAGATCCCAGAATGGCACCCTTCAAAATAAGGTAATGTGGGTTTGAGCTTCTGCAGGTCCTTGGTCTCCCCAAATCCCAGAATGACACTCTTCAAAATAAGGTAATGTGGGTTTGAGCTTCTATAGGATCCCTAGTCTCCCCAGATCCCAGAATGGCACCCTTCAAAATAAGGTAATGTGGGTTTGAGCTTCTGCAAGATCCCTAGTCTTTCCAGATCCCAGAATGGCACTCTTCAAAATAAGGTAATGTAGGTTTGAGCTTCTGCAGGATCCCTGGTCTCCCTAGATCCCAGAATGGCACCCTTCAAAATAAGATAACGTGGGTTTGAGCTTCTGCAGGATCCCTGATCTCTCCAGATCTCAGAATGGCACCCTTCAAAATAAGATAATGTGGGTTTGAGCTTCTGCAGGATCCCTGGTCTCCCCCAAATCCCAGAATGGCACCCTTCAAAATAAGATAATGTGGGTTCGAGCTTTTGCAGGATCCCTGGTTTTCCCAAATCCCAGAATGGCACCCTTCAAAGCAACAAAGTCCTTGAATACAGGCACCGAGACCGTTGTCACAGGCGTTTTCATGGGGTAACCTACCATACGGGTCAAATCTCAATCAAAGTTTAAATCAGTAGAATCCTTTCACTAGGAATCTACCATGGGGTGACCTATCATACAGGTCAAATCTCAATCAAAGTTAAAATTAGCAGAATCTTTTCACTAGGAATCTACCATGAGGTGACCTACCATACGGGTCGAATCTCAATCAAAGTTTAAATCAGTAGAATTCTTTCACTAGGAATCTGCCATGGGGTGATCTACCATACGGGTCCAAGTTCAACCATCCTAAGGTGTTCCTATAGTGAATCCTTAGGCGTTCATTCCATCATCACCAGATCAATTAATGATAGCCGCGGGATAAACAGGTGAGTCCCAGGTAAATCCCTCAACTCTATCTCTCTCTCCTCTTATCAAAATGAGCAGGAAGGACTTTGGACCAGAGCTTTCAAAGAAGTGAATAGAAGTGGATGGCACGACTTTTCATTTCCCCGGTAAAGTCGGCTTGGCATCAAGTGTCATTCTGTTTTTGAGAGTGATCTCTCACGAGACCCCTCTCAAAGAGGGGCAGCTGTTGACACTTGATTTTTTTGGCTAATTTTACTTTTAGAAAATTTTAGAAAATCCATAAAAATTTATAAAATTAAAAAAAATCAGCTTTGGAGACCTCGGTCTAGCCTAGGAACCCAATTTTGAGCAAAAAATAATTTTCCATATTTTCGGTATTTTTTGCATTTTATTTTTAAAAATTCATAAAAAATAAAAAAATGAGAAAATTACAAAATCAACTTTGGAAACCCTACCCTAGCCTAAGGAACCAATTTTGAATAAAAAATAATTTTCCTTATTTTTTGCATTTTTTTTAATATTTTCAAAAAATAGAAAATTACAAAAAATAAATAAAAAATAGAATCCGTGGGCAAAAAAATACGAAAAAATAGTCCATATTTTTCTCTTAATTTTCTCTTCATTTTGGCCAAAGAAATTTTGAAAAAATTAATCTGGAAATGCAGTTTACATTGTTAATCACATTTTCAAATTAATTGAAAAAAATTCTAGAAATTTTATTTTAATCCTATAATTCTTGTTTTTTACATTTTTGAAGTCATGTCATCCCCCTCTATTTTCCAAAATTAAAATCCAATCCAAAAATTCGCTGAATTGGTCAATTTCGCACAAAAGGGCCAAAATGCAATTTTCAGTTTTTCAATTTAGTCCTTAAAAATGTTTAAAACGAAATTAAAAATTTTCTAGGGACTGAATTGAAAATCAGGACACATAACCCTATAGTTTTTGGCCTTCTGAATCCATTGGTGGCATCAATTTTTACAAAAAAAGGCTATTAACAGTTTGAATTTTACAAAACGGGCCCTCGGATCAAGACAAAAATTTGGGGTTTTAATGAAAATTGTCAGAAATTTCAGGGGAAAAATCAATCATTCAACAAATTACATGCCCCTGAGTTCAATTTTGACACTAATTTGGAAAAATTCGCACATAATTAGGGTTTAATTTTGAATTTAAATCTAATTGGGTCGACCCGGGTCGAGTTGACCCGACCCGGTGGACCCATTTGACACAAAAATCCCCAGAACCAACTCTGGTTCTCATTCTTCCTCTCGGACGAAAATGCCAAAACAGAAACGGGGGGAGATTCGTTGAGGGGAGGATAAAAATGAGTGATTCTCGTTCGGTTAAAAGGGAGTTACACACACATACGTAGGGGGAGAGAGAGAGAGAGAGGCACAGAGACTAGAGGGGAAGAGAAATAGAGAAGGGGATGAATTTTTTCGCCGGCGCGGAGGTCTCGGCCGGGAAAACTTCAACAGCTTCGTCGAGACTCGTTATGCAAGATCAGACCCCAAGCTTGAGCTTCCAAACTTCCTGAACTCTCGACGATCATCCAGAGCTAATTGGAACGCCATTTCATCGTCGGAGGAGGTAATCACCATTAACGCCCTTGAGTGTGAGCTTCAATGGCGAAACTTAATCTAGGCAACATCGCGTCTTAATCCTTGTTTCATCATGTTTCTGCACTCATATTGATTGCATTTCCGCTATTTTCTCGCATTTTTATCGCATAAAACCTACTGTCAACCTCTGCAATCACTTGAACATACCGTGAGCTTCACGGCTCACATCAAAGGGCCTCGAGCTCCAGGATTGACCAGGTAAGTCTTCTGGAACCTCTGTGAAGTTGATCTATTAGTTTTCTCTGGCTATTCAGAGGTAGAAATGGCATGGATAAAGTTCGCTGGAGCTTTGCTCTTGGCCGGTGATGGTTCAGGTAGCCAGGGTGCTGGTTTCGGGTTGATTTGGGGCGAAAAATCGAGAAATATGGATTTTAGGATGCGTAGGAATTATCAGGAATCGCTTCATGTTGAAAGACGATGATTTCGAGCAAGTTTTGGAAGTCGGAATGGAGCTCCGGCGAGGCGCCGGCGACGGGCATCTTCCCCGATAGCAGGTTGACCAGGTCAACCTCCGTTGGTCAACAATGATGTGGTGCTGACGTGGTCCTGCCACGTCGGACGCCACATCAGCATACGGTTATAACGGAATTATTTTAATAACTGACTTGATCTGGCGGCTAGGGTGTGACCACGTGTCAAGATCGTGACTTTTCTAAGAATTAATTTCTTTTATAGGTTTATAATCATTTTAGGAAAATAAAAAAAAACGGACGGTCTGGATTTAGTCAGGAAAGTAGATCTGAGCCGTAGCTTTAGAGTGAGAGATGAATGTCCAGATTAGAGCCACGTGGAGACCTCGCGGCCGTAGGATGAAATATAGGCGGGAAATAAAAGAAAAGTTAATAGAAATTTTAAAATTTTGAAAATTCAAAAAATACAGACAAAAACTACGTCGTCTTGGGCGGTCAGTCATTCGGACCAATGGGCTTCGGGCCAGAGCTTTTTATTGGGCCGGGTCCATTTGGCCCGGTCCGTATAACTATTAAAAAAATAAAAATATATATAATAAAAAGAAATAAAAAATAGAAAATCCAGAAAATCAATAGAAAATTAAAAAAATATAAAAAAATCATTAAAAGTCTAAAACTGCGTCGTTTTGAGTCGGGTCTAGGGTTTAGATTCGGACCTTCGGGTCGGATGGTCCAGGTCGACGCGACCCTGTCCGGAAAAAGAAAAAAAATAAAATTAAAATACATAACAAATAATAATAATAAATCCCGAAAAAAGTAAAAATTCATAAAAATCATAAAAATAATAAAAATATTCTAAATAATAATAATAATAATAATAATAATAATAATGATAATAATTTTTAGAAAGCGTTAAAAATAATAAAGAAAATCCAAAAAAATAAATAAAATAAAAAAGAATAAATAAAAAATAAAAAAAATAAAAAATAAAAATCGAAAATAATAATAATAATAATAATAATAATAAATATATAGAATAATAAATAGTAATAAAAATAGATAAAAAATAATAATAAATATTAATGAAAAAAATAAATAAAAATTCAAATAAATAAAAATAAAATAAAATAGAAAAAATAATGAATAAAAATAATGAATAAAAATAATTAAAAATGATAAATAAATGAAGAAAATAAAAAATAAAAATAAATAAAAATAAATAAAAATAAAAATAAAAATAAAAATAAAAAAGAGAGAGAAATGGTTTAAATAATTAGGAATTCGAGAATTGTAGAAAAATAGAAAAGATAGTGATAAATAATCATAGAAACTTTAGAAAAATTTGGAAATATTGTTAGAAAATATAGAAAATGTTTGGAAAAATAAGAAAAATCTAGAAAATCAAAATAAAAACCCCAGAACATATAGAAAATGTTCCAAAAAATAGGAAAGCCCTTAGAAAGTCTTAGAAAATACCAAAAAATATCAAGAAAAATCCATAAAATTTTCGAAATTTGTGAAAATTAGGGAAAAACCACATTCAACTGGTTCGACCTAATTTCACATTTTTGGATTTCCCGAGCCTTCCAAAATGACTGTTTTGCCCCTCTGGTCAATCTGACCAAAATTATTCCAAATCATCCTTGAATCGAATTGGTTGTTTCCTAGACCTTCCTAAGACTCCCCTAAGCCCACCTTGACTTGTTTTGACGTGATTTCTCTTTGAATTGATTCCTTGATTGCGCATTTATTTTGTTGATTGTGATTGATAGGATAGATACTCCCATTTGCATGAACCCATTGGACCCTTAGAACCTACCTTATTCGATATCGCCTGCATGAACTCTCTAGACTAGGAAATTACTCAACTTAGGTACCGAAAGGGCGTCGATAGTAATATTGACGTAACTAAGTCCCCGAACCCGAATTTCTGGTTTTCGCAGAATCGAGTGATCCCTCCCAATCGCTCGATAGGGTTTCCAGTTATACCCTCCAAGAAATGACTGGTGACGACTCCGATGGCATGCACACTGATCACATGTCACCCGACCACACTAAGGTCGACATCGATTTAAATTTTTCCTGACGCGATTTGGTATTGGCCTGGGAGGGCCCGAGCGAAGCCCAAATATCTCAAAATGGGCCTAGCAATCCATTAACTCCTATCCCTCCTCTTGAGGTCGGGTCGCGACAATTCCAGATAGTCTAGCAGCTTCAAATCTGCAGCTTGTGTAAGTGTTTTCCCCTTGTTTAGTCCTGGTAAAAGTCAAGCATTGTGTTTGTGTTTAGAATATGAAGGGTAGATGCAACAATGCTAATTAGCATATGAAAAATGATAGATGTTGTAATCTACCTAGTGGTACGGAATGAGTAGTGTTCATGTAGGCCCAGCAGGAGTACCATGGATGCACTTTTCTTTCCTCTTTATGCCTATCTGAAATGACAAATGACTTTAGTTAATTCAAATGTATCGTCCTATTCTCCATATGGTGAAAAGGTATGACTTAGTTGTTGAAGTTGAATGAGTAGAGATAGACTCAGCAACACAATAGATAACGGGTGTTCTTAGAAATCATGCGCTCAGGAGTACCAAATTTGGAGTAAAGCACACGGCCTAAATTGTTTCTGCAAGGACACTGACATTTTTATCATCTCTAGAGGAAAATACACTTACACGTGGTTGATTAGTTTTCTCCAAAGCACGGGATACAATGCCCTTAATTCTGTGCATCCTTGCCATTGCTCTTGACTAGTGCTTGAAATTTGTTATGTTGTGTTGGAGATGTTATTGAAGCAAGCGGAAGATTTTAAGATTCTGTTAGTGCCTAGTCACATTTCTTTCTTTTCTTTTATGTTCCAGATTATTACATGGTAATCAATTGGAGGGAAGAGCGCCGGAAGAAGTCGACTCAATTGGTGTTCATGGTGGAGAAATAGAGTACGTTAACTTGAAAATTATTTTTCGCCCACTCTGTTGTTATTATTTCTTTCCACTAAGTCCTCTTCGGAAAAAAAAAAAATTAGATTCCATTGCTCAACAAATAGATTGCTATACCTGAAGTTTCGTAACAAATTTCTTGAGTCATGATCCGTTTTCTGGGTCTGGCGCAATGTATTATGTATTATATCCGTAGTTTTCTGAATTTTGCATCCTTTATGCCTTTGTGTATTGTTCAGTAGTATACTATCCTGCTTTGTAAGTTGGATAGCTCTCTAACCTTATTTGTTCATTTCGGGCTCTTGATGAAGCGTAAGCGGACCCTAGATATTTTGAATCCATTTATTCATGGAAAATAAATACTCCTAATGATAATCTTTTATATTTCTTCAAATACCATATGCACCTTAACAATTGAGAAAGGCTTTATTAGAAAACTATGTAAGACAACATATAAATCAAGACATGTTGATTGTCCATATTTCTCAAGATTATGTGTATATCTTGATTGATATGGTTTTTTTTTTATCATAATTATCAAAATATCTCCAATATAAGCTATTATCCTACATAATCATGAATTATCGCTAACATCCTCCTCAAACTCAAAGTGACTAGAAGATGTAAACTTGAGTTTGAATACAGTCTGAACAGAGCCCAAAACAAATCTTCGATTGCCATGATATCAAATAGTAAAAATGGTCAAAACCAGCACTGAACAACGTCGAGCACAATGGACCAACGCTTCTGTTGACATCGAGATTTTAATATACCGATTATCTAATGGTAGCGGGGTCAACTTATCGAAATGACACACGAAACATCAAGAATCGTAGGGGAAATAACAAGCGATCGATGCGGCTAGCTTGCAAAACAGTAATGCACGACGCGGCTTATATGGTTGACTTGAAAAATAGTTATTGAGCGATGCGACCTGTGCAACTGGCGTCAAAAGAAGAACCTCTCCGTGAAAAATGCATGACAAGGCGATGTGTCGCCCGATATTGTAACATGACCACCGCGGTGCTTACTCAAATAGGAATGAAGCATTCTTGTGATTACTGTCTAGAGACGAGGATGGATTTATTTTGCTATGAATTACATGCGGTGCACTAGGGTTGCCTCATAAAATGAGGCTCTAATCCCAAATTGAGAAATATAATGCGGAAGAGACAAATATTGAAATTGTACGTTTCAATATATTTTTAACAAGAATACGTGAGGCTTTTTATAGGCTTTATTAGAAAAACTATGCAAGACAATGTATCATCAAGATATACGCATGTCTTGAGAGATACGAATAATCAACAAAAATATTTTTAACATAAATAATTATCCTACATAATTTTTAATTATTGTTAATATTAAATATAGCTTCTCAATGATAGCCTTGATCGAATGTGCAAGATAGGTGGGAAATGGTGACGCACAATGACCAATTCAAAAAGATCACTCTCCCGTCTAACGATGCTTAATGGCCGCAGAGAGAATTTGGGGGCGAAAAATGTTTTCATTATGGCTAAGTAATTATTGCGAACAAAAATAATATTTTTTGTTTATTTATTTTTACCAATAATACAAATCATCGTGTTTTGAGAAATGATAAATCTTTTAAATTATATATTTTCGTGAGTGGATAGGGAATAGGCAAAGAAAACCTGTAGTGTAGGCCACTGGGACAGGTTTGCATATTGCAAGAGGGAAAGGTAAAAAAAAAAAAAAAGCGAAGCTTGCCAGAATTGCGGGGGCCCACCACACTTCTTTTCAGGCGATGCGACACCAACATCCTTTCCTTTCTTCAAGTGGGTCCCCATATTTTGTTTTTGGAAAATCAAAATCGTCTCTTTTAGATAAGACTTCTAAATATCATTTTTTTCTTAAATAAAAATATAAAATGTTATTTATTTTAAATAAAGATATAAAATACCATTATCATTTCAAATAAATACTTAAAGTAACCATAGCTATTTTAAATAAAGATCTGATCTCGTCGATCAACCAGCTAAATATTTTGATATATCAAGAGTATTTTTGTTAAAATATAATGTTAACCTAATTTTTAATTAAATTAAAATTTAATATTAAAGAAACGAAAAGTTAAAAAAAAAATATAGGCGGGAGGATAGCCCTCTGGCCTGCCTTTGTTTCCCTTTTTTTTCACTTTTATTATTTTAATTTTTAAAATTTGAAAGAAAAGGAAAAAATAATAAAATAAGAAAAATATGAATAGCCAAATTACCCCTACTAGCCGGTGAGTCGGGTCTTTTTTGAGACTAATAAGGTCACTTCCGTTTCTTAATTGAAATAACGTCCACTTCATACCTTTATTCAAAATAATGGGGACACTTAAAACCTTTATTTAAAATAAGATCAATTTTAAATTTTGATTTAAAAAAATGGTGGCACTTCGATTTTTTTTTTTTTTGAAATTTTAGCCATTGCTTTTCAAAAGTTTTAGTATAATCTGGTCTCCCATTAAGATGATGAATTTTGTGGACACAAACTTAACGGCATTGAATAATTACTTGCGTGAGCTTCTTTTCCTCACGTTAATTTTGTTTTGTCTGACGTGAAGTCTCTCTCTCTTCCTGCTCTCTCCTCGCGACCTCGCTGATAGCTCGCTTTGAGCTCACAGCCAAGGCTACTTGGGCTTCGTGCCCGTGGCCATGGTCATTCTATCTCTTCTATCTTGTCATCCATGCCTACTTTATCTTTTCTCACTCGCAAACATGACGGCTTGAGACACCCACCGATTCTAGTTTAGAGGAATCAGGAACCGAAACGGTTCTGTAGGGATCCGTTGATATGAGCCGGTTCGGTTCTAAGCAGTTTAAGCTATTTTCGATTTCTTTACATATTCCTACACATAAGCTTATTGGTCAGCAATTTAGAGTGCACACGACAACACTTTTACTTTAAAAATCAACTTTTGACTAGAAATTAATTTTTCTATTCCTGCTTCTAAGTAGAAGTTGAGAGAGAAGTAAGTTTTTTTTTTTTTCTAATTTCTTCAAATGTCTTCAAAATTACTTTTGGAGCAAAAAAATGCTCTAAAAGTAAAAAAATAAAGTTGCATAACTAAATAAATTTATGCTCTAAAAGTAAAATTTTGAAAATAAGAGATTAGTTGAAGAATGAACGTTGAAGCTTTTTGAAAGGTGTAATGGCGATTTTGGTTCAAAGAATTGGGATGGTTTTGCTTTCTAAGACAATATAGAGGGACGATTGATGTCGATTGCCCTCATAACAAATGTTAAATTGAGACCCACGTTTGGAATCGGGACCTTTGATTTGTGAATTGTGAATCCAATCGAATTTTAAGATTTAATAAAATACCGAAAATAAGAATTTTATGTTATAGATATAAATGTTATTTTCGATTATCTTGAAACTATTAAAATATTCGAATAACAGAGGTCACGTCATATGATATTTATGGGAAAAATTATCAAAATAGTCATAAATATATTGTAATTGTGTTGATTCAGTGATAAACTTATTTTTTGTTATTCATACAATCCTAAAACTTTTGAAATTATGCTAGCTTAGTCCATTCAGCGAATTTTGGCCTACCGGCATTAATGTGGATGCCAACTGGGCATTAATGTGGATGGCGCCTGGCCGACGACTTAATATTTTAATAAATTTTTTATTTCTTGATTTTATTTTTTGAATTTTTGAATTTTTATTTTCTTTATTTTTTTTTACTTCCCCTTCCTAGTCCAGATTTGCACTCTCTCCTTCTCTCTCCCTCCTCCTCTTCTTCTTTGTGAGCTTCCATGGCATCCTCCTCTTCAGCTTCTTGGGCCATCGTTGTCATTACTCATTAGTACCATCCCCACCGTTGCCATCATAATCTTCATCTCCTCCTTATTTCCATCTTCCACAAAAGCATCAAAACTATCCTCTAATGCAGACACCTTTAATTCCCCTACAGCATCCTTAGATGCATCGATTTCTTCAGAAACTACATAAGCCTCATCCGAATCGTCGGAAACTTGATCTCTAGACTGGGCCCTTTTCTTCGGGTTTCTCTCGCGCCCAACCTTCCCTCAACGAATTGTGAATTTGTATGGCTTTCACAAAAGAGGCACCACCTCTAGTCCGGGGGATAATTTTTGCATAAAATTTCTAGTGCTGAGCCCATTTTGGCCACAAAATTTTGCTCAAAGATATATATGTGAATTGGGGCTCAAGGTTATGATTCTTCACAAACTCCTATTGAAGAAAGAAATTAGGATATATTGGTGGATGTGCTCCAATCTTGTGAAGAACCCCAAGCCCTAATTCGTATGCCCCTTCTCTCAATTTGATTTCAAGCCATAATATTTGGCTCGGAAACAATGTTATTACAAATTGGAGATGACCCCGTTTTAATTGTTTATGGAAGTCACGATCACTGGAACTTACTTGCCATGTCTAACATTCTTCTGCCGCCTTAGATGGCATATATGCACATTTGGACAAATTCTAACGATGGCCAAGATTGGGCTACGGTAATAGTTGGTATCTTGTTATGTGACACTTTAACGCTAAGGCCAAAATTGTTCCTAGGGTAAATATTGGTGCCTTTTTATGTGACTTGGAAAGTTTGTTGCCAAAGTGAAAATTAGTCTCCTTTTATTGAAAAACTCTAGATTCGTTGATGAAGCAATAAATTTGCTTGCAATTCAGAAAATGAGTGATTCATCTAGTAGATACATATTCCTCATTTACCTTGAATTGACTCAAGTCATCTCATATATCTGATAATAAATTATTTCTATAAACTATGATTCATGTTCAATACATAAACCACATCACCGCAAGCCGTGCCATGTGAGACATTCGACATTCATATCAGTGATGTTTGATGAACGGACTGATTCGTTTGAAAAAAATGTGAAAATATTTTGGGCTATGCAATAAATTTTGGATTTTGTTTTTCAATAATTTTCTCCCATCTCCACGGAATCAAGAGAAAGGGCAAAAGAGAGAAGCACGAGCTCACAAAAGGCAGAAAAATCTTTGCAAATTGGATTTCCCCTACGTTCCTGCACGGGTACCAACGAGCAGTGTCAAGTTTTACTTTGATCTCGGGCTTGGGCTTGGGCATGGGCATGGGCTTGGGGGAGAGCTTTGTATTGCATGGTGGACCCAACCAGCCGTTGCGCCATATGTATGTTTAAGGATACGATCCAAACAATTCCCACCCAAATAAATCTTGCTCTTCTCATTGAACTATCGTCTTTTGGGAAAAAAAATTACCATATACGGCGTTTGGGGATACATTATAGAGGGTTAAGCCTGAATAATTCTTAGTAAAAATCACCGTATGTTAAATCCTAAAATTGGTTTGGGCTCGAAAAAGCCAAAAAGCCCAATGAGCATCGTGGACTTGAAAATCCAGAGCCATCAAAACATGTCAGTAACTAAAGATATGAGATAGCTAATGCGTGAACAAAGGAAGCATGGGCGACACCATGAAATCAGTACATGACACCCAAGTACAAGTAGAGTGAATAAGTTAGAGGATCAATTGCCTAATTGATAAGATGAGCAGTTACCGGAACTTACCTGAAAGTCTAAGTATAGAATAAACGAAACTAATCATTACCGACGATTATCCTTCATGATCCACTACAAATAGCCGGAGATGAATCTATTTAAAGGATCTACAATCAATAAAACCTATCAAGTTACTCTGCATTTTAACGTTATCTGTTTTTATACTCTTGTTGTGTTTTACCTCAAGATGGTCATCGGGCTTACCACTAGAGAGGTGGCTTGTGGTGGTTAGACACGGAAATTCTACAACCCTCTCCCACTTTTTTTTGTCCGACCAAAAAAAAAAGTAAATTTTTTGTGGATTTTTTTCCACGTCTCGAAATGTAAATATGTATCTCTGTATCTATATAGTAGTACTACACTTATAAAATGCATTAATTGTATCTCATTACTGATATGTATTAGTCAACTCATAATTTATATTTAAGTTAACCAATTCATTTTTCATTAGCCAATGGTTTTACTCATTATGTCAAGGTATACGGACAACATCTCAAAAATAAGTTCATTGATAAAAAAAAAAAAAGTCAGAAAGTCTTCCTCACAAACAAATTTCGTCAAACTGGATCTTTTTTTTCAAAAATAAAAGAGCTTAGAAAACATTTTGTTTATCCCAAAGTTAAAAAGAGTAACAATTCATATGAAGAGGCTCATGAAAGCAATCAATCTTAACCCGCAATGTGAAGCATTTTCAAACAAATTACAGAACATTAATTGCCATTTTAGGTTAGGACTCAATTCAAGTGATTGTCCATCCTTTCATGCGGAAAGTGATGGAATAGCTTGTCAAGTATATCCAAGTGAATGGATTGTCCCGACCTAATTACAGCCTTTACTTCTGTTTTTTCCTCCTTTTTTCCTGATTCAGCTTTTCTCCACCAATGGGATGCCCACAATCACTCCAAGAAAAATAGCATGTCATTTGGTTCCCAATACAAACCAAATCAACCAGGGAAAACACAAAACTGATGGAAGATTAGATAGAGATCATAATCAAACTTGAGATATGACAGTAATGGATTAGGCTCGAGATTGTACCATCCTCTTAAAATGACCCTGCTGTATCACCAGTTTGAAGAAGGGATGCTCCAAATCAAATTGGAAAAAGGGAATTCTAAGTCAAATTGGCCGGCCAATTCAAAACTAGGGAGAGGACACAAACTTGTAGGGCCGACAAAAATCGGCTCAGGATGGCTCACTCTGCATCAAGGCTGTCCGTTCTCTTCTGTTCTTTAAAAAAATGGAATGCTTATATGACACTAGTTTGAACTTTTTCATTAGTTGATTTATTTACTATGAAAAGATCTAGTACATAATGGAAGTTGATACCGCCATGGAAATCACGATTTAGATAAGTTGACCAAACGGAAAATTCGCTTCCTTCACCGTAGAAGTTGTAACTACTCAACCACAAAAAGCATTACTAAAGTCATTCTGTTATCAGTCAACATAAACAAACTTATCAAAAAGTTCTCGAGTGCTTGAAAAAGATCTTATGATTGAGAGAGCAATATAAAAGGAAACAAGACGTATAAAATTATTAGTAACACCTTCAAGATCTTGTGACAAGCAGCTTGGACTCAGCTAAGAACATGGTGAATGAGGTTCCACCCTCATTTTTAGATGAGGAGCGGAATCCTTCGAAGCTTCAACTTCTACCACATCCTCCCTCTTCGGCGAGATAAATCCACTCATGAGGCTCGATAAGTCGCTCGATGAATAATTAATCTCTAAAGCACTCTAGTTGAATATCATCATGTGAAAAGTGGAGTTTCCTTTATATTTGAAAACTTCGAGTTGATGGTGATGTTGCATAGATTCTCGCTACCCTTTTCATAACGAAACCATTTCATTGTTACACCTTTCTAGTCCTATGGTCCAGGTCGAACTGCCTGGAACCTTGAGTAGTACCAAAGTTGAGAGATCCTTTCCATAACTTCCTAAGAATTTTTTCGGAATTCCCTATTAAGGAAAACTCAAAAGTTATAGGTCCAGGACACTAATTCATCAAAATTAGATCAAAAGTGAAGGGAAAAAAGGAAGAGGACCGAGCAAATTTAAAGTTCTGCAACATGGTGACGAAAGATTTGGTTTACACACAAACAGGGTGTCGTTGCGCTACTAAGAATCGAGTTTTACTTACAGTTGCTTCATTTAACGAGAGAAAAGCTAGAGAGACCCAACCCCTCTCTCCACGCTAAACAATCCTCAATTCCAAGTTAAAGAACTGATTTTTATATAGAATAATTCAGAATGAACACTTTTTCTTCAGGGCTTTTGTTTTGCTGTCTTTTCGAAAGATTCAAAATGTTAATACGAAGCCAAACGCACAGAAAGATCTCCAGATTGAATGTACACAACAAGAGGGCGACAGTTCTAAACCAAGATAGAAACTCTCGAGACATTGGAGCTGAATCATATGAAACAGACTGCTTGGAAATGTGGAACTTACGACGTTCCCAGATTGAATGGTGTCAGAGACAATGATCTTGAAGAAGTGAGGACTCGCAAGACGAGGTCCAGTCGCGATATCTGGCTCGGCACCTCCATCTTCTCTCGGGCGACGCCGATCGCAAGCCATGCACGGTAGTGTCACAGGGGTCACTAAAGGAAGAGGTGGTGGTGGTTTGTGCGATTTGCCTTTTTTGGGCGACCTTTTCATAAGAGAACCCACCCGAGATTAATAATGTTGTTGATGATATGATAAAACTTGAAGAAGGGCAACTCTAAGTCTCAAATTATTTTTTTCTGACTTTGTTGTTGAGTTATTTAGCTTAATTTTCTAATTTTATTTTTATTTTTTTCAGTACAAATAAGTGAGCAAATTTGATATTGGAAATTGCATTGTCATTTTGCAAATAAAAATGGCAAAGTCCCGATGCTTTTTAGCTTTTTTTTTTAAAATTTTTTTAACTTTTTTTATTTTTGTAGCTTATTTTAAGTTTTTTTATATTACATGAAATTTTTTGATTAATTTTTAGCTTTTTTTTAATTGCTGATTGAGATACCCTAGGGAGCCGCCTAGATGCGACATAAGATCTTCAACAAAGCTCGTAGGAGTTAGCACTCAAATAATTATTTTTCATAAAAATTGACAGTTAAGTTGTCCAAAAAAAAAATGGACACCAAAGTGAGGATCACACATAAA
Source organism: Psidium guajava (assembly GCA_016432845.1). Taxonomy (NCBI): domain Eukaryota; kingdom Viridiplantae; phylum Streptophyta; class Magnoliopsida; order Myrtales; family Myrtaceae; genus Psidium; species Psidium guajava. Next base: position 18,819,887 of record CM028225.1, read on the forward strand.
CTTTGGCACTTGGTGTCCTTTTGCCTATAAAAATTTATAGTATTTATTTCTTGAAAAGGCACAAATTATTTACTACAAATTAAAAAGTCCAAACATCAATCCAATCTATAGCAAAGAGGCATATGAAGCTATTATTTAATCAAATATAGCCTCCATTACTCTGTTTCCATGAACTGGAAATTCTCTACCGTAGATCATTCCTTGCCTGCACATCTTGTAGAGTCATCTTATCAGATTATAGGTCACATCCTTAATCTGGCTTAATTTCATAAGAAATCATAAACTTTAGGTCTAGTCTCAAATTTATCTTGAACTTTTTTTCTCTCAAAATAAATCATCAACTTTCTCTTGATTATCAAATTTATTATTGTCGTCCAAGTCATTATTAGTTATCTAAGGTGGCCGTATTGCCACACCAGACAACATGATTTATAGGGGAAAGAAAAACTTAGAGAGAGAAAGAGAAAAAGAAGAAAAATAGAGTCAGTTTATATCACAAAAAATAACTTTTTGTTTTCCAAATTTTTCGATGTTCGGTTCATAGAAAATAAAATAATTGAGGAAAATTTTTTTTGGTCAACAAAAAAAATACCTTTACAAGTAGGAAAATGATTTCTTGTTTTTTGAAAAGAGGAATTCATTTTTTCATTATCTTTCTTTTGCCTAGGGCTAAATGGTTAAAAAGATGAAAGCATTTTTCCTCCTCTTTCTTTTGCTCAGGCCCAACAAGTTTTCTTTTGTGCACTCCTTCACCTTCCTCTTCATTCTTGTGCACTCATCATCTCTCCCCGGCTCTAGAGTTCCTCCTCCATGCCTCCGGACTTCCTCCTCCTGTCCTCCACCACTTTCAACGGGCCGGCGGCTACATCGCTGCCACTTGAGAAATGGCTTGCAGCTGTGGATGCTCCTGCAATGCCCCTCTCTCTCTCTCTCTCTCTTCCAACACCTGCCCACGCGGAGCTCCCCTCTCACGTCCGATTGTTGCCTCTTCAGAGATGACTTCCTTGCCCTGCCTTCTCCCATCAATCTACAACTCAAATTTCACAATCGAATTGCAAGCATTGAAACCATGTCCCAAGACTCGAATCAACCTTGACGACCCACCGATTTCGCTCGAGTTAGGACAAATTCAAAAGCTTTCAGCTCCACGTTTATAGAGCAGAGGGAAAAAAAACTCTGAGAATTCAAATTTCTAAGTCATGAGCTCGTTGTGGAGCTCGAGCTTCGCACTCAAGGAGTAACAAAATAGAGCGATACCATGTACAGTGTGATCGGACACGAAGAGCGACTGCAGCTTATGAGCCAAACAGGTGAGGGACAAGCTCACCCTAGGCCAGCGAGGCTCCGTGCTTGTCCCTCGCTTGTGGCGGCGGCTAGCAACTTACCGAGAAAGAGGGAAAAAAGAAAATAGAAAAAATAAAAATAAAAAATAATTCGAAATTTGTGGTAATTTTCCCCAGAAAAATTAAATCATATTTTCAATATCAAACAACAAAAAAGAGTTTTCTATTCATTTTCAAGTTTTAGCCAAACAACGACTATGTTGTCATTTTTCACTTTCTCAAAAATATTGTTAGAAAAGCAAAAGAAACGAAGCATAAGAGAAAGAGGCGGCCATGGCTACTTCAGCTCTAAGCTTCTGGCAGCCATTGCCGCTCATACTCCAAGCTCGCAATCGCAGTGAGCCCAAAGCTTGACCAGCCGTGGCCATGGCCACCCTGAAACCGTGATGACTGAGCAGAGCAGCGAGCAGAGAGAGATGGGGACAGGCGAGGGGGAAGAGAGGGGTGATGGCGGCATTGGCCATATGTTGCCACTCACCTAAAAGCTCATAAGCTTGATTGACGCTCTGAGTATGCCACCAGAGAATAGGAAGACGCTAGCTTAGAATTACTAGAAGACTTCAAAGGTGAGACCTCACCGTCAAGACAAAATTTGTAAGAGCAAAGCCACCGAAAGCAAAAGCCATAGCGGGCAATCCTCTTGAGTGTTGAGATGAGTAGCAGATAAGCAAGCGAGAGGACGCCATCTTTTTTGCTCTATTGCAAGTTAATCCCCAAAGCAATTCGTATTCTTGAAAGATACTAGCTAACATGGATCGAATGTGAACTCCAAACCAATTTTTGAAACACACCAACTTAGAAAACAACAACAACATAGATCATTTCTCCGAGGCAAGGATGCTTGACAGGGCCTCACCGGAGGGAAGTGAAGATTGTTCTAAATTTTCTGAAAAAAATAATAATCCGAGGACGTATAAAGTTGGAATCGCTATATCATTGTCATGTAAATTCTGTAAAAAAAATGCAGAATTAAGTCATGTGTAAGGATGAAGTAAATTAAATTGTGACCAAGGCTCCATTTGTTTCGCAAAAAATAAGTGATTTGGAAAAAAATTTTCCTGAAAATGATCTCATATATTGCTTGCAAAAATGAATGAATAGAAAATATTTTTGTTGTTTATGTAAATATTTAGACACAAATTATCATCATCGATGAAAATATTTTTTATTGATTAATTATTTTAAGTGATACATGCGATCATTTTTAGAAAAATATTTTCAAATCACTCATTTTTCGCGAGATAAACGGAACCTAAAATCCAATGTGGTTTTTCAAATTTATTTTATGACGGTTGAGATTGATAAAGCATGCACATGTGGCACCCATAATAACAAAAATAATAATTAAAACCACAAAAAATCCCAAATTAGTAAATTTTTGATAAATTTATCCCAATTTAATTTTTAACCGCAAAAAAAATCCTAAACCGATACACTTATGACAAATTTATTGAAACTATTTTTTTACCACAAAAAACCTTAAACTGATACACTTACGATAAATTTATCCAAATTAACTTTTTGACCACTAAAAACCCCAAATTGATACTCATGTCACAAATTTTCCCTCCATTAGTTTCCACAAAATTGAGTTAATACAATGAAAAATCCAAATTAGTACCAAACTCAAAATTGGTACACCCGTCAACTACTCTGTGTTATCTAACTCAGTAATTTGACAGTAAATTTATTAGAAACTAATGAAGGATAAATTTTGTTAACACCTAAATTTTGATTTTTCTTTAATTATTTATTTTGCATGAAAATCAGGAATTAATTCTAGTTCCTACAAAAAATAATTTCATGTAGCATAGTTTTAATTTTTAACATTCATTTGCATTACATTTTGCATCAAAATGGATTGACGGTGAAAATGGACTTAATTGAATCTCTTAATTAAGATAACCCCGTGGTAATATAAATTCAACACGGCGGAAAGTGAGGTTTGAACAAAATTGTGGCCAGATAATTTATATGGTCAAAGATCTTGTCCCATGGCAAAGAAAGCAATTAGCCATGAACCCATAGTATATTCATACATGCTTGGCTGTTTTGGGAATAAATATAACAGAAGCAAGGCAAGTGCTCGTAACACTGTGAGAGAAAAGGAAAGCTTTCGAAAGAAAATAAAATCCTCTTGATTGCTCCATCAAATCCTCATCCGTATATAGCTTTTACATATTCTTAAGGATTCTCTTTGGGACAATATAAAAGAGAAGAAAAGCTCAGAAAATGGGTGGGGGCTCAAAAAATTCTGAAGTTTTTCTGGAGAGAAAATGTGAGAACGAGGGAGAGATTCCTTGGCGGTCCTAGCCTTCCACAATTGGAAACGGATCCCCTGCCATAGCTCCGCTATGGCAGGGGTGACATAAAAGCAATCTCGACCATCGGATTTAAAGAGACGGCCAAGATTGCACCACGTCGTCCAGGGGAAATGCAGCTCAAATTTGAGCAAGAAGAACCAAATTTATTTAAAAAAACAAAAAACAAAAAACCCAACTTTCCCCAACGACACAAGATTGCGCCTCTCTCTCTCTCTCTCTCTCTCTCTCTAAAAATCCAACAAGAAGAAACGAAAAACCCAAATCAGGTCTGTCATTTCCAAGCTTCCCATGCTTGGAACCCAAATTTCTCTCAAATGTTCCTTGCTGAAATCAGCGTCCTCCATTCTCTCCGGTGACCATCCCCTTCGACGTAGATCTCCGTGGAATCACCCTCCGCAGCCTCATTCCGGGAGAGTTCAGGTGGAGCAGTCTGCAAGCAGTGCGAAGAGTTACCCATTCCTGAGAACCCGAGGATTTCGTCAAGTTCGTGCGCGGAGGAGGTGTTGCCTCCCGGCTCCGATGCTTCGTCTTGATGGCACTTGTGGCTGCTCATGAACAAACCAAAATCGAGGCTTCTGGATCCTCTCGAGGACCAATGGCAAGAAGCAGGCGACGTTGAATGGTAAAAAAGCTATGCTAGGTATTCTTCCAAAGTTTATTGTGTTTATCTCTTACGGTTTCAACTTGAAGGCACTTTTGTGTGTTTTCTTCTTTCTGGGGAAATGGATGTTTCAAAGATCAGAGCAGTGCATACTCTGCCTATGTTATCATAGCTGTTTCTGAATGCTAAATGTGTACTATTTTGCTAAAGAGTGAAAAGGTGAGAAAGGGAGGGAAGGCCGAGGTCAATTGAAGGTCGTGGTTTTAACATTTTTCCTGCGAAAGATAATATGAGAACTTTTAATTAGCTAAAGTATAAGTCAATTCTATGGGCCAAAAGACACAGAGTGTGCTGCCTGCTTGAACTTTTGACATATTTACGTAATCCATCTTTCTGGAGTAGAATCAATCTCTCTTATTAAACACTAATGTATGATCAGAAGCACAGAGTTGCTGCCTGCTTCAACTTTTGACATATTTAGGTAATCCATCTTTTTGGAGTAGAATTGATCTCTCTTATTAAACACTAATATACGATCAAAAGCACCCATGTTTTCGATCTCATTTTTTCCCCTCTCAAATAAGCAAACTAATTTTTTTTTTCTCTTGGGCAAATTCTTTGATGTGTAGACTAACTTCCAAATCCAATAAGAGTGTTTGATGACAGTCATCTAATTCTTTTCCCTTTGTCTGGCCCTTCTGCTGGTAGTGCTACATCTGGCGGTATTTTTGATAGAGCGATTGAAGCAGAAGATAAGGCATGGTGACTTTTTGAGACTGGTAATGTTGTTTAATTGCCTCTTGGCTATGTCCTGTTTACTGTGTGATGCAAAAAATAACATGCTAGATATCAAAACGTCATTATTCAAACAGAAGACTCAACTAACTTGTTTTTTCTTGCACTTGTTGATACTCTAGAAACAGGAGCATGTGGAGGGTTACCTTGAATTGTCTGCCAAGACAAAGACATACTTCGTAACTGTAGTTGCATTGTGGGATGCAGATTTTTATGTCAAAGTGGATGATGACGTGCATGTAAAAATAGGTAGAGACCAGATTCTTTCTCAGTTTAATCATATACTAGAATCTTTGCTTTTTTTTTTTATCTTGGAAGAAAGGTCAGAAGAGAAGAATACAAAATGTTGGGGTCCATTTGTTTTGCGGAATATGAATGATTTGGAAAACATATTCTTAAATGATGGTATCACTTACAAAAATTAGTAAATGGAAATATTTCTAATCATCAACAACAATCTATGCCTAAATCATTTTTGCTAATAATGAAAAGCAGTACAAGTGATCATTTCGAGGAAACTTTTTTTCCCAATTCATCAATTTTCTGCAAAACAAACGTACAATGGAAATTTTTTTATGCTCATTGTTAGGCTTTCAACTCCTTCAGTCACTTTAGGGCTTTTATACTCCCATATATGCTTCTGCTTACTACATAGAAGTTGCTGAAGAGAGTTTCTCCTGTCCTTCGAAATGCTGTTGAGTTTGAAATTGTAAATGTCATGCTATTTATATTCCGCCAAGAAATAATCACAAAGCTTTTGAAAGATAAATTTTTTGTTGGTATGACATAAGAACATGCTACTATTTAGAGATCAATTCTCTCATGGTTTATAGTTAAATTATCTAGGCACAGTTAAAATTCATTTTGATTAAATTGTCACTCTGCAGCCACACTTGGAGCAACTTTGACGAGGCACATATCGAAGCCTAGGGTATATATTGGCTGCATGAAATCTGGTCCAGTCCTTGCTCAGAAGTAAGCAAAGTGCCCTTTCATCACCATGCTTAACATTTTATAAGTAAGAATTGCCTTTAAACGCTGCATTTTTTTTTTCTAAATGTTTAGAGGTGTGAGGTACCACGAACTAGAGCACTGGAAATTTGGTGAAGGGGGAAACAAATATTTCCGTCACGCTACAGGCCAACTATATGCTCAGATTGGCAGAACACTGCAATTGCTACCTAGAATAGGCACATGGAAGATGCAGTTTCTCTTTTTGACTTGTAAATTGATGAGATTTGGTCGGTTGAGTAATGACAGTTTCTTTATACCTAGAATAGGCACTGGTGGCCTTCAATGGATGACGATAGGCGAGCACTAATTGTCATGCTTAGTATTAGCAATCAAATTATGCCTCAAATTGAGACTCCCTCTCAAATGGATGATGATGGCACAAGGTACTTAATGTCTTCATGAAACTATGTTAGTTTTTGTTTTGTTTCATTGTTTGTTGTTCAAGTTATCGTCTAATGTTGCTACTTTATCCACTATTTTTTGTATGATTCCATCAGCAGTAATGACTGGACTCCATAAATGGGTATGAAATTTAATGATGTAGATGAGGCATGGGAGTTTGGAAAATGTATGCATTCAAAATTGATTTTGGTGTATGTAGGAGAGTTACTAACAAAGGGAAGGATGGTTCCATAACATCTACGCGCTTTTGTTGTGCAAAAGAGGGACATCGACAAAAAGATAAATGGCTGAAATTAGTAAAAAAGCCTAAATCTGAAACAAGGATGGACTGCCATGCCTGAATGGGAATCAAATTAGTTCGAGGGAGCGGTAAATATTGTGTGTATGATTTTGAACCAACGCATTCCCATCCACTCTACTTTGCAGATTGTACTCACTTGATACGGTCACATAGGCAAATAAGCGATGCCCAAGCTCAGCAAATTGTGTTGGCTGACAATGCAGGCTTCACACAAAGACAGCATCATAACTTATCTAGTGTACAGGTTGGGGGGAGAGAATATGTTGGTTACACTAGGGTTGATGTAAAAAACTATCTTCGTACTAAACGAGGGAGAGATATGGCCTTTGGAGGCGCATGATATTTACTGAGGTATTTCGAAAAACGACAGATCTTAGACACATCTTTCTTCTATACTGTTCAGCTTGATAGTAATGAGCAAATAACAAACATATTTTGGGCAGATTCTAGGATGGTTATTGATTATGCCCTTTTTGGTGATGTTGTCACATTTAACACCACATTTTCAACCAATAAAGAGTATAGGCTACTCGGTGTATTTATTGGATTCAATCACCATAGAAATCTTGTGATTTTTGGGGCTGTACTTTTATATGATGAAACCACAAATTTCTTCAGATGGCTTTTCGAAACATTCTTGGGGGCACACAAATATAAGAGGCCTGCAACAATTTTTACTGATCAAGATGCAACAATGTCAAAAGCATTAGAAGATGTAATTCTCGAGTCAAGACATGGATTGTGTACATGGCATCTAATGCAAAATGCTATTAAAAATGTTTGTCATTTAATGAAGAATGGATCTAATTTTTTGACTAATTTGAAGAAGCTTGTCTATGAATATGTGGAAATCCAATAATTTGAAGATGCTTGGGATTCATTACTCTCCTTATTTGAAGCTAGTGACAATTCTTGGCTTCAAAATCTGTATAGGTTGAAAGAGAAGTGGGCTAGATGTTATATGAAATCTGCAGTGACTTTGGGGATACATAGCACACAGTTGAGTGAGAGTTTGAATGAAGATTTGAAAGATCATCTTAGATGTAACATGAATATAGATGGATTTTTCAAGAGATTTGATAAAGTGGTGCTTGATAAGTGGTATAAAGAGTTGCAAGCTGAGTTTAATGGTAAAGAGAAATTGCCAACGATTTTATGTCAGACATCACTTATGTTGCAGCAAGTAAGTAAGGTCTATACACCTTCAATATTTGAAAGTTTTTAGGCATAATGGATGAAAACTTTTTCCCTGGTTATCAAGGAACATAATGAGATAGGCGTCTTGCATGAATATATTATTGGTTCATATGGTACAAATGAACAAGAGTACAAGGTCATGGGTGGCCCAAGCAATGAAGTGGTGAATTGTGCATGTAATCATTTTGAAACCGTTGGAATCTTATGTTGCCATGCGTTGAAGGTGCTTGATAACTTGGATATAAAGTTAATTCCTAGTGCTTACATTTTGAAGAGGTGAACACGTGAAGCAAGAGATGGAATACTAGAGAAGCATGATTTAGATACTCATGTATGAACTCTCCTTATACTCTTTTTTACTCAATTTAGTGTTCTAATTTATTGGTAACTTCTAATAACTTCTATATGTTCGTTCAGGGTAATGGTGACATGGATGCTACTGATAGATATAGAGAGGTGTGTGCCGAGTTTGTGAAGATAGCAGTCAAGGGCTCACAAACTATTCAGAGATATGAATTTATCAAGAAGATGATCTTCACCATAAACAAATCTCTCGATGAAATGCCACTTGGAGGTGAGTCTCAGTTCAAGAAGAAAGATAGACGCAAAGGAGGAAAACGACATAAGAGCTGTCTAGAGAAGAGTAAAAGAAAATTAAAGAAGCAAGGAGACACAGCTCAAACTTCTTCGCAAGCTTCTTCTGCACCTTAACTTCTTCAAAATTACAATAGCCCTTTGGGTTTTTACAGTAATCTACTCACTAACATTATTATTGGTTCGGAGGTTGGTGGATCATTTGCTGCAACTCCCCCTGAATTTTCGACAATGAGACAGCAGGTATGCCTGCTCTATAAGGCTGAGACAAGACATGTTGTTTCCGTTCTCTCATTCTGCTTCCTCATCCTTCTTTTGGAAGATGTACAACAGCATATTTTACATGAATGTTACTGAAGATAAACTAAATTGTATTGATTATGATGTTTTATTGTTTTTTCTACCTTTTTTAGTGTGGTAATATTGAAAAAGCAATAGATTGAATTTTCAGCAATCCTCATGCCTCTGCCTCATCTGATGTTAATGCCACTACATCGAACTCTGCATTGAGGCCAAATGATGTGGGATTACCTGATGGAGGAGGGAGTAAGTGCCTCATCACTTTGACTAATTCTTATGCTATCAGATTTTTCAGTTTGCTTCACATCATTAGTTTTTAGGATCCAGTCGACAAGGTAATTCAAATTAGAAGTTGCAGGCTTGAATTTGTATACCCACTATGCTGCTGAAGACTGTTAATTCACATTAGATGTCGTAGTTTTCGATTTCAAAAATCCTTTGTTGGTTTCTCAGTAAATACCAAAGAAGCTTGGTATTTGCATTCATTTGTGTTTACAAGTTTGTCTATGTGAGAATTTGGTTGATTATGTCTCTATCAAGCTGCTTTTCTAAAGTCAAGGCCACTTTGAATTCATGGAGGAGAGAAAAGTGTCAAGCAAGTATGTGCTGTTACTGATTTGAAGTTGTTTCTTTTGCAGATTCTTCTTAGAGGTCCTAAGAATGCCAGAGAAGCAGTGAAACACTTTGGTCTTGCACCTGATTTCCCTTCGCTCGAAGGGAAGAAAGTTTGAGAGGGCTATAGGCAAGAGGAACAATAGGGGATTCAGGGTTTGAGCTTAGTTTCGAACTCATTGAAGCCAATTTGGTCTTGATTGTTGCTATGTAAATTTTGCTAAAGTTAGTCGAAGATTTAATATGAAGACAGCTTTATCTATTTCTAGTATTGGGATCGATTTTCATCTATTTTTTAGTCTTTCTACATTGTTTGTGCTATTTTTCTACACCCTTGAAGAGTGAATGCTTTGAGATCAGTGAGTAAACAATCCAAGCGTTCTGCCTTTCAATTTTCTTATCAATTAGGCACGATGAACTATGTGCCAGACAGAGTATGTACATATTTATCCTGTCATTGCTCGGATACATGCTTAGCATTCATTTTCTTCATTGTTTCTTGCTTCTATTTTACTAACAGGTAGAATGCTTTTGCTGAAGTATTTGTGTTGCTCTGCTATGTTCTTTCAAGGATTCTTGAGCGTTCGTGTCAATATTTGGGCTGTATAAGTAACAGCTTGAGTTTTTGGAGTTGGCTATATCGATCTTGCAGTTTACTAGGGTTATCTGGAGCATTTTATTGAATTGCAGGTATTAATCTTTACTTATATTCTACGATTGATGATCTAGACATTAAGATATGTGCTGTGGACTGCATTACTAGGGATCCACGATTTAGTTGTGTCAGAGCTGCTTTGCACTTGCTTATTTTACTGGAAACGGTATTGGCAGAAATTGTAGATTTTAGTAATGCATGTTGTAAATCTCAGTTTTTCCATTGGTTCATGGTCGATAATTAAAAATGAGATTAGATTTGTTTTTAGGTGAAGATGCACAGGATGTGGTCAGCTTTGTTAGATTCACCAATAATAGCTTGACTATAAGCAATCCTGTGTCTTCTCCAACAAATGCAGAATAAAATAGTAATAATGTTTCATTACCTCCCCCTCCAACAGACAAAAAAAGAACTAGACCTTGGCGTAAGTGTTGATCTTTCATTTTTTTTTTATAATGATGAATTAATATTAGTCAAATTTGCAAAATATGGATCTGATTATATGAGATCAACTTCAATACCTTGGAGTAAGGCGGATGTGTAGGTACTAGGATGTGAATGCAAATTTGTGTGGGTTTCAGCGTGTCCTATCTATTATCTTCCTGTTGAAGAAGCCATTGCCTTAATGCCCAAAGACCCCTCACCCTCACCAGTGCTTAAGGATTTGACGTATGTATATGAGGAAATTTTAAGTAGAGATGGAGAATTTGGAGGATCAGATTTTGGTGGTTATCCCACTTTGAGACAGAGGAATGATTCATATGACATAAGGGAGTCAATGAGCGTGCATTGCAGGTATGTACATTTGCATTTTACTGCCAAGACTGGTGCATAAGGGATCAGCCCTCCTCATGTGGAAGACTTTTGTTACATAACAGATTACACTTACACTAAGGAAGAGGTATACCCTTATCATATCGTTTCAATTTTCATATCTCCCCTTTCTTGAATTTGCACAGCATAGTTGGCTAAGTATGTAATTTGCCTGACACAATCTTTTCATTAATATGAAGGTCGTTAAGATGGAGTCTAACATACTCAAGTCACTGATGTTTGAGATGAGCAATCCTACAATAAAGTCATTTTTAAGGTAAGAACAGTTGGAATTTCATTGCTTTGCATAAACGTTTTTTTTTTCCTTTTTACACATATATAGCTAATGTTTACTCTGCCTTTGATGATTGATATGCAGAAGGTATAATCAAATTGCTCAAGAGGGCTATAAAGTAAGTACAATCTGCTATCATATTTTCATCTGACCAGCTCTTTATGCATTGATATTTGTGGTATTCCATTGTCTAACTTTAGTCCTTTCTTGCTTATGCTACTACCTACAGACAAATAATCATCTGCAACTAGAGCTCCTAGGCTACTACCTTACTGAGCTAAGTTTGCTCGACTATAGTTGCGTGAAGTTCTTACCTTCTCTGGTAGCTGCTTCTACGACATTTCTTGCCAAATTCATGGTCCGACAAAAGACCCATCCTTGGGTAAGAATTTGGCCTTGATTCAAGTAGACATTAATATGCCTTTTTGTTGCGATGTCTTGTGTACTTATGATCACATTCACCTTACAGAGCTTAGCCCTGCAACAATACTCAGGGTATTGTCCCAAGGATTTGAAGGATTGTGTGCAAATCCTGCACGACTTGTATCTAACTAGAAGGGGTGGATCTTTGCCTGCCGCGAGAGAAAAATACAGACAACATAAGGTAATTCTATTTTTCAAATGATTCATAAACATTAACTTTGAGATGAAATGAGTGCTGACCTGGAGTGACTTCCTTTTCCCCCTTGGAACACAGTTCAAATGCGTCGCAAACATGGCCTCTCCACCAAAAATACTTGCTGCTTACTTTGAAGATGTTGGAGAATGATGAGTTGGCTTGCCATCAGTCATGAAATCAAATCACATTTTTCAGCAAATGGATAGAAAAATGCGTGAGTCATAAGATCGGAGGATTTACCATCAGCTCTTAAAAGATGATTGGGCTCTTTAAAGTTGCAGATTAACTTAGCTTAAGAATGCACATAAAGCTAAACATCTGATGTTGAAAAGGAGCTCACTACTGTTTCAACTTCGCCGCAACCAGAAGGCAGAGTCGATATCCTGGATGCCAACATGAGCATTTAAATTGGTTCTACGCCTGATTCAAGGATTGGAAACTAGTCTATATTTGTTTCTGATTATCAGACATTGACATCCCACTGTACATAGATTTATAGTGGTCAAATTCTGGCTTTGTCGTTCTAATGATTCTGATCTGGTAATAGATTGACCTATAATTTTATCCATAGTTATTGCTTAGTACTGTGATTGTTGTCGGGTTCGAACTTCCAGGCATTGAATTCTCATGCAATTAGTTCTTTAGTGGTGCCCTGTTTTTTTTTTGTCCCGGTCAATATTCTTGCCTTCTGAAATGGATGTTCTACAGGTTCTTTGGGCTTTTTTTTGTGGCTGTTTTTTTGTGCTGGTTAATGTTTTTGCCTTGTGCCCGTTAGAAGTTTCCTAGATTTTTTCTGCCAGTAGGTCAAATGCTCCACACTATCGTCATATTGATTCATACATGCACAAGGACAACCTATGCCAACATTACTGAAACCAGGAGAATTTCATGAGCATCAGGAAAGGATAAACTGCCAAATTTTTTGCAGTTTTTCACTTGTTATGACTTTGTAAGACAGGTTGTTTCTTCCTACTTCAGAAAGACAACCTCGGTGGTCTAAAGTATGTACCAAAATGCAAGCACCACCATCACAAGTGGACAGTCCAAAAAATCAAAAGAACACACCTTCTACATCGAAGGATCACACAAGAATTCCAACTAATGTAAATTGCACAGAAGGCACACAATCAACGTTAACATGTTGTCTTAAATAAGAAACCACAACTGTCTTAAACAGAATAAGGTAACATGTACTTTTGAGTGATTACAAATACATAAATGCAGATACTAAGATCCTGCTCACATCCTATAAGTTCAACCTACACCTTCGACAAAACAATAATGCAAGGAGCATTTCTAATCGATGTTGACATTCCTGAAGCCACTAATCACATCTCAGAAGCTATCATTCACCTCCCTTGCATTTTGTAGCTCCTGTACTGTCACTTGAAGCAAACCTTGGGTATGTCCCGATTCTTATATAGTCAATTGATGCGAACATTGGCTATGTTCTAGCTCCCTTCGGGTTTGTTCCAGTTGAAATCAGGTTTGTTCCAACTCCATTTCTAGACCTCTTATTATATGGCTACATCCACTAGGACAAGCATCGTCCTGATTAGACATAATAAGAAATCATATAATTGTTACATCACTAAACTATTGAAAAATTAAACTATTCTATTACAAGAGTAACCAACTAACATACCTGCTTCAGATGTTCATTATTGGGATGAAATCGTGTAGGCAAATGAATTATCGTTGGCAACTCCTTCATATTGAAAAATTTCAAGTACACCTACTTTGCAGCTTCCCAGTTGCTATATCCTTTGTAATTAGCATTACTAAACCCACTTACTTGGACTTTAGTTTCAAGCCAACTATTGTATATGCCGATATTACGGCCATTGAAAACAACATAGTATTCCTTCGGCATTTCAACAAACCTAAAATAGCATAGACAAGTGACATACAACATCAAGGGGCATTAGCATTCAATTTACAAAGCATTCACTTTACCATGTATATATATTCAATTTACAAAGAATTCTTGTGAAGATCAAAGTAACCACCTTGATAACTGTTGACACTTGATTTTTGACCAATTTTATTTTCAAAATTTTTTAGAAAATCCATAAAAATTCAGAAAATTGAAAAATCAACTTTGGGGACCTTGGCATAGCCTAGGGAACCAATTTTGAACAAAAAATAATTTTCCTTATTTTTCGTATTTTTCTGCATTTTTATTTTCAAAAATTCATAAACAACATAAACAAATTAATAAAAAGTGAGAAAATTGAAAAATCAACTTTGGAGACCTCAGCCTAGCTTAGGGAACCAATTTTGAGCAAAAAATAATTTTTCTTATTTTTGGCATTTTTAATATTTTTCAGAAATTAGGAAAATAATAAAAAATTAATAAAAAATAGTATTTGAGGCCAGAAAATTACCAAAAAATAGTCAATATTTTTTATTCAATTCTCCCTTCATTTTGGATGAATAAAGTTTGAAAATTTAGTTCTGGAATCTAGTGTTTCTTTGTTAATTTCATTTTTCAGAATAATCAAATAATTCTAGAAATTCCATTTTAGCTCTTTAATTTTCCAAATTTACATTTTTAGAGTTGTGTCATCCTCTTATATTTTTCAAAATTAAAATCAAGTCCAAAAGCCCTCCGAATCGTCCAATTTCTCTAAAAGGGCCAAAATGCAATTTCTGATTTTTCAAATTAGTCCCTAAAATCATTAAAAATGAAATTAAGAATTTTATAGGGACTAAATTGAAAATAGGGCGACGTCACCCCCTAGATTTTGACCTTCTGAATCCAATGGTAGCAACAATTTTTGCAAAAAATGACCCTAAGACTTTGGATTTTGCGAAATAGACAGTCGGGTCAAATTTAGAAATTAGGTTTTTATGCCAATTCCTAAGAAAAGTGGCTTGGAAATTCACTCTTCTAATGTATTTCATGCCATTTGATTCGATTTTGGGGCTTAATTCGGTTAATTTTGACTTTTAGGGGGTGATTTGGGCAAATTTGACCAGCCGGGTCAATCGGGTCGGGTCGGATCCGACCCGACAACCCGGCCAATCATTTGAAACCCCGAGGACCCAAATCTTCCTCTTCCTCGTCGCGCGAAATGGAGTTCAAATTGGGGCGAATCTTAACTGAGGGATTAGGCACGATTCGGAGAGATTTGAGGGATTTTGAACGAAGATTCGAACGGAACTGGGATGAGGCGATCTCGGGGGAGGTTGAGGGTGCCGAGAACGAAGTTTAAAAGGAAGACACAGAGCTGAAAAAGGTGACTTTTTGGCCGAAAAAAACTGGGCTGCAATTGGAAAATTCGAGCGATTGAGAGTAGACCAAAGTTGGAAACAGGTTCGAGAGGGTTGCTGGAGTCCAGGAGATTCGACCCGCACCAATTTCGACGTTCGTCGTTGCCTGAAACGGTAAGTCACAAGCTCGAGCTCAAGTTCTGTGCTCTAATGGTGAATCTTCGATTTGACCATAATTCTCGCCTTTTTCGTGTGCTTTTTGCTCCTCATTCTCTTCTGACCACGTTCATGTCTTCGTTTTGCATCGACTCTGCCCATAAACCCCGAATCGAGCCTTCAAACCCTAGCTCATCCTGCCTCGATTCAATTAGGCCAATTTGGCAACTTAGGATTCAATCAGAGCCCCAGGTAAGTGTCTCGAACTCTCTGTGATGCTTTTCTGCAAGTTAATTGAATGGTTATGGTCTGTATCATTCGATTGAATTCTCCATGCTCGCGACTGTGTGAGCTTCGATTAATCTGTTCTAGCCGTTAGATTTCAATAGAATTCTGATATGTTGGTCGGGGTTTAGACACGAATCGATAGGAGGTGGAATCGACTCGATCGGAATAAATTCCACCGTTGGATCGTCGCCGGAAAACTTCAGCCGTTCACCCAGTCCTAGCTCGAGGAAGAAGACGAGTCCAGTCAGCCGTTTGACCTGGTCAACGGATGACGTGGCGCTGACACGGGGATCTATGTCATCGGCCATGTCAGCATGCTGACCGAGTCAAATGCTGACGCGGATGATACGTCGGCTGGAACTAAATGAATAAGATGTAAAACATGTTTTGATCGGACGGTTAGGATCGATTTGGAATTTAATCTTGGCCGTAGATTTAGTATAAGAAAGGAACGGCCAGGATTCGGTCTGGAAAATTGATCTGAGGCGTCAGTTTTGCATAGGGGATGAGCGGTTGGATATAAGCCACGTGGTCGATCCTTAGCCGTAAGATTGGCAAATAGGCGGGAAAATAAAACAGAAATGGATAAAAGATTTTTTGAAAATTTCGAAAATTTAAAAAGAAAACCAACCAAGTACTACGTCGTTTTGGCAATGAACATGTTAATTTAATTAATAGGCTTCGGGTCCTTGGGCTGGGTCGGTTAGTGGGCCGGGTCCATTTGACCCGGTCCGTAAAACAAGATAATAAAACCAAAATGAATAAACAAAAAAAAAATAAATAATAGAAAATCCGGAAAATCAAATAAAAAATGAAAAATATAATAAAAAAATAATCTTATAAAAGTCTAGGAAATTCGGAAATTATAGGAAAATAAATAAAATAAATAAGTAAAGCAAAAAATCATAAAAATCTTCAAAAAAAACCTTAAAAAAGGAAAATTCAGGAATTGGAAAATAATAAAAAATTTTAAAAATTCATATATAAAAAATTTTAATTCATAGAAATTTTAGAAAAATTTAAAAAAAATTGTTAGAAAATGTGGAAAATGTTTAGAAAAATAGGAAAGCCCCAGAAAGTCTTAGAAAATCCTAAAAAATTAGGAAAAATATTAGAAAATAAAAATAAAAATTCTAGAAAATATAGAAAATATTCCAAAAAATAGGAAAATTCTTTGAAACTCTTAGAAAAGTCTAGAAAAATTCTAAAAATTCCTAGAAAATTCAGAAAAATTTCCAAAAATCGTGAAAATTAGGGAAAAACCACATTCAACTGGTTTGACCTAATTCCACATTTTTGAATTCCCGAGCTTTTCGAAATGACCATTTTACCCCTCCGGTCAATCTGACCCGAACCATTCCAAATCACCTCGAACCATCCTGGAACTAAATTGATACATTTTCCTAGGCTTCTAAGACTCCCTTTTATTTGTATTGATTGATTTTGACGTGATTTCCCTGGTTGCGCATTTATTTCATGATTGTGATTAATAGGATAGAAACTCCCATTCGCGTGGACCCATTAAATTTCCAGAGCCTACCTTACCCAATCTCGCCTGCATGAACTCTTTAGATTAGGAAATCACCCAACTTAGGTACCGAAAGGGCGTCGATAGCAATATCGACGTAACAAAGTCCCCGAATCTAGATCTCTGGTTTTCGTAGGATCGAACGATCCCTCCCAATCGTTCGGTAGGGTTCCCAGTCATACCCTCCAATAAATGACTGGTGGCGACTCCGATGGCATGCACACCATTCACATGTCACCTGACCGCACCAAGGTCGATCTCGATTTAAATTTCTCTGACGCGATTTGGTATGGGCCTGGGAGGGCCCGAGCTAAGCCCGAATACCCAATGGGCCTAGCAATCCATTAACTCCCTCGGGGTCCGGAAATCTCGGGAGGGTCGCGATAGACTGGCGACTCCACTGGGGACTTAATCTAACCTATTAGAGGACTTGAGCCGATTAAAAAGTTGGGTGCTTTCTAACATTTTTTCTGCAGGCGCTCTTGAAGGTGAGGTAAGTCCACTAACATAACGTGTTAAATGTTCTTGCAGATGGGAGTTATAAGGGGTGGAGTGATTGCTGACGTGTTTTATGCAGGGTTGGAGTTTGGGATTGTTTGTTTATTTCCTGCAGTTTAGAAGCGCTGTTTGATATCAACTGCTGTGTATGTTCTGCATACTTTGAGGATCACGACACTTGCACACACACAAGCGCCTAAACCCAAGCCGCGAAACACTCTTCTTAGGTTGCCATAGATAGGGATCTATATGCAAATCCCTAGCGTTCGATTGCGCCTGGGTTGACCATATTCGATCCCGCTCACTATCCGAGTTGATGATTCTTCCCACTTGACGTTCGATTGCGCTTGTGGGCAAAGTTGTCAAATCAGATAGTGGGAGCCTTTTAGGTCCATACCCTGTCCCTTCTTTTATTTTCTAGAGTCAATTCCTCACTTGTCTCATGCGCATGTGAATTGCTCGGTTGGTATACCTAAAACCAAAAATAAAAAGGGTCCGGTTGGTAAGGCTTTCTTATTTTCATTTCATAATTTCTGTATACCATACATTTCATACATTATTTCATGAGTGAGTCATCACCTTGATGATCGGTCTGAAAGCCACTTTAGGATAGAAGGATAATTTTCTACATACTTTAAATTTTTGAATGTTGTATTTCCGCATCCTCCTCGTCCCATTTAAACTTGATGTATTAGGGATCTTTTGAGATGTATTCGCATATTTTCCCAATTCCTTTTCGAGATCTTTAGATAGGCAATGGCTTTCATTCCAATCATCGAGGGATCCTAGCCAATTGCATAATTTCTTTGGGAGAAATCTGGATTAAAACCCTCTGACTTCTTTTTGGTCGGATAAGAGACTTTAATCCTTATTTCACCAGGAGAAAATATGAAATTGGGCTAGTGCATTTACATTGCATCTTCATTATAACCCATGGTAATTAATTTTAGTATATTCTTGCATATTCATGATAGATGGGGAAATCGGATATTAAGATCATCCCGGTCCCGCGTAAAGAGCTTACAGCGTGGTGGAGCCGCCTCAACCGGGATAACCAAGCCTATGTTGAAGAACGCCTGGGACACTTAATGGATCTCCTCAGGGTCAATTACCAGCCCACCCTCATTCAAGCCTTGGCAAGGTTTTGGGATCCGGAGACTGTGACTTTCAACATTCGAGGAATAGAGATCACACCTACCCTGGAAGAGTATACAGCGATTATCGGACTGGAGTTTGACGATCACATTGTGCGGCCTGTATTGGGAAAAGGTTCCACCTTAGCCCTGTCCAAATTCCTGCGTTTCAAGACTACAGAAATTGAAAAGGTCCTTAAATCCAACTCTGGTAGGTTCACCCTCTCATTCCTATACAACAATTACTCCTCCCTCCCAGTCGAAGCTGGTCTTAAACCGGCTAGAGTATTCATCCTTGCCTTTTTCGCTTTTGTCTTATTCCCCACTTCCCAAACCACTTTCCATCCTTCCATGGTCTACATTGTTAAGCAAGCCTACTACCGCTGGAATTACTCCTACACGATTCTAGCCGAAACCTTCCTTTCCCTAAATCATTTTCAGCCAACCCAAAGAGGTACATTCCAAGCGTCCAATAGTCTTCTCTACGTGTGGTTCACCTCGCACGTTAAAACCCTTAACCTTCGTGTCGGATGTTACGAGATCAGCCGACATATCCACCCACTCAATTCCTTCCTGAAATGTCAGTCCGCTGTCGAGGAACTGTCCTTCAAGGACTGGAGGAAAAAACTAGAAGACCTAGAGCCGAAACAACTTCGCTGGCGCTTGACCTGGCCTAAGATCCTAGAAGCTCGCATCACGGGAGTAGATGGGGACCCTATCCCCTTACTGGGCTGCACGGGTGGAATCGCCTACTATCCTATCAGGGTGGTAAGGCAATTTGGCATGCTGCAAGAAGTCCCGTCGGCGGTACAACCAGGGGTCTTCGCCTTTGACTTGCCACGAAGTGAGCTTACTAAAGAAGCAAAGGCAGCGTACCAGGCCAAGATCGACCTCATCATTTACACCTTGAAGAATTCTCCACTGTAGAGCGTGGAATGGCCAGACTACCTAGATGACGAGATGAACGTCCACCGAGCATCCAAAGACTACATCAAGTTGTTCAAGGAATATCGATAATCCTTCGTAGAGCCATATGTACCGGACTACATCGTCCTGCACCTGCCTGGAGTAGAGCCATATGTACCAGAGCACATGGGACCGCCGCCGGCAGAAGAAGATGAAGACCCGCAGGAATGGGACCTGGATGAATCGGAAGACAGCGAGGATACCTTAGCCTCCAAGCGCCGTCGGATAGAATAGACGATTTCCCTACTCGATTTTGCTTCTGATTGTAATAGAATCATGACATTTTCATATATGATCATTCATCATCGTTTTCTTAAACTAAGTAATTACCATGGGTTATCCACCTTCTTGATAGTATGCTCATACACGTTTAATGAGTAGAAAGACCGATTTCATGAGGCTAAGGCTCATGATCGAGTCTTTCCCCCCATTAACCATGTGTGAACATAGTATCGAGAAGGTTTTAAGTTCCTGCACTTTTACTCAGCTCGCGAATCCCTGACTCGCTACTTTTAAAACAGGAGAAATTCTGTAGTCACGAAGACTCGCAGTAAGACGCGAAAGATGGCTGAAGAGCTGACTTCCAGAGTGACTGGCCTCGAGGATCAGATTAACTTGATGGCCGCCATGATGGCGGAAATGAAGTCAATGATGACTGCGCAAGGAAAGGCCCCAGTTGCATCCGAAGTCAACCCCACCACTTCAAATGACTCCGACACCAACCAGACTACCGGCACCGAGTCTGAGAAGGACGTGCCCCATAAAACCCCTCCATTTGTGATCGACCTAGAGAAAGAGAAGAAGGAAAGACCACCGGCTAAAGCTGAAGAGGGCGCGAGGAGGCTCGCGAAAATCGAAGAGTGCTTGAGCAGCCAGGGTTATGAACTGGCCAGGTTCGACAAGATCTCTCTATTCACCAAGATCGAAGTCCCGGCCGGGTATAAGGAGCCCGAATTCGTGAGAAAGTATGATGGGACAGGCTGTCCCCGGGCTCACCTGAGATATTACCTGCGCAAGATGGTGCACTACTCGGACTACGTCCCATTGCTGATGAACACCTTCCAGGAAAGCTTGTCAGGCGCCGCGCTGGCCTGGTTCATTGAGCTGGACATGGAGGAATACGATAGCTGGGAGGATTTGGCGGAAGATTTTCTACACCAGTATAAGTTCAACACGGCCACGGCACCGATCAGGGAAGATCTGCTGAGAACCGTGAAGGGAAGAAGCGAGACGATACGCACCTTTGCTCAAAGGTGGCGGGCGACAGCCACTCAGGTTAAACCGGCCATTCCGGAGGAGGAGCTGGTGGACTTGTTTTTGAAGACCCTGCCGCTCGAGTATTTCGCGAATCTGAACACGTCGGGCTGCCAAACTTTTACCCACCTTGTCAAGGTGGCAGAGCGTCACGAGTGGGCGCTAAGAGAGAAGCGCGTGTCGGAACCATCGATCAGGCGACCTTACCCAACTAGGAGAGAGCGGGAGAACGTGGGAGACGTCGCATTTGTACCGAACCCCCCGAAACCGAAGAAGTTTCTAGAATCCACCCCCACTCAGGGAAGAACGTCAGGATTGGCCCCAAAGAAGTTTGAGGCCAGGAAAAAAGCTCCGCCGTCATTCACACCACTCCCTCGTCCGCTGTCAAAACTACTGCCCACGCTGTTAGAAGGGCATCTGGTCGCCAAAAAGCCTCCAAGACCGAACCCGCCGAGGTTCCCTGGGTTCGACGAGACCCAGTCATGCGCATACCACATGGGGGAAAAGGGGCACAATGTGGACAATTGTCTGGTGCTCAAGTACAGAGTTCAGGCGCTGATAGATGGAGGAATACTGGAGTTCGATAAGACAGGCCGAACGTGCAACAGAACCCTCTGCCAGACCACGGGAGGGTGAACGCTATTTGGGGCGAAGGCGATGCAGATGAGCCGGAGTGCGCGGCCGATACGACTAAGCTGAAAGAGGTACCGGGATCGGCCATTACATGCTCGACCGACAGAGAAACTGACGATGGAAGCTCAGGGAAAGCCCCATGTGAACGCGAGTCAAACGGAGAACGCGTTGTAGAAGAATCCGACGAGGAATCAGATGATGAGGACGTCCACCGCAAGAAGGCGCATGAGACTGACAAGAAATTCCTGCGGGAGGCCCTCGAGAGGGGGGACATAGTGGACACTCTGGGCCAAGACAGCGGAGGCTACAACTATCGAGTACTTTACTCGGTCCCGCAAAGCTTCTTCGTCAGAACCGAGGAAATTGTCCCTGACGGATGGGACGACTTGGACGACCCGGTTAAGGAGGAGGAGTTGCCTGAACATGCACCGAATGAGCAGTGTGTTACCATGCAATCGGATGAAGAACCGGACGACGAAGAAGCCCGTCGCAAGAAGGCACACGAAGCCGACAAGAAGTTTCTGCAGGAAGCCGCCCAAAGGGGAGACGTGGTGGACATGCTGGGCCAGGATAGCGGAGGCTATAATTATCAAGTGCTCTACTCTGCCCCTCCGAGCTTCTTTGTCAAGACCGAGGAAATCGTCCCTGACGGGTGGGGCGGTATGGATGACCCCGTCAATGAAGAAGGAGTGGTAGGCATGGTGGATGAAGCGACCCCGACTCAGTCAAAGGGGCAGCGTGATTTGGAAACTCAGGAACGACTCGTCGGTCTAGAGAGAGGCATGGACAGCCTAATGGCCGAATTATCAAGAATGGCAGAGAAGATACGGGCGCCGCCCGTGGAAGAGAAGTATCAGATACTGGAACTAAGGAAGACCGTCGATTGGCAAAATCGAAGGGTAGCTGAGTTGGAGGATCAGTCTAAAGACCTAGCCAACATGGTGCGTGAGTTGAGAGCAATCGTCACCCAGGAAGGAAGGCAATATCGACCTGACCAGTCGATAACGTTCCCGCAGAAATTCGGAGGGGAAGGCTGCCCCTTGAACCACATCTCCTGCTATCTCAGCAGGATGGCTGGCCATCATGAGGACGATCAGGTCCTCATTAGCAACTTCGAGCGTAGTCTAATAGGCCCGACCCTATACTGGTATCGCTCAGTCGACTTTGACTGGATCGCCGACTGGGAGGATCTCGAAAGGCAGTTCATTCAGCAATTTGAGACCAACGTGAAGTTCACAGTCACCAAAGACGATCTGACCCACGTCGCCATGGAGGAGGGCGAAGGGTTCGAGACATTTGCATATAGATGGAAGCTGCAGGCAAGACAGGTCCTACCTCCGCTGACTGAGAGGGAGATGTTGGAGCTTTTCATACAAGTCCTTCCCCAAGAATATCTCGAGCGTATTTATGCGTACGGATTTTAGTCATTCAGCCACATGGTGAGTGTTGGAGTAAGGCATGAACGAATCCTTCGAAGAAATGAGCTTGGAAGTGAGAAAGACCCTGGCCAAGCCGGCACATCTACAGGATCAGTGCTGGCTAGCAATCGCCAAAGGAAGAACGACTTTCCACCGGAGCCGATGAGGATAACACCAGAACCGTGATGTCAGGATTACGACTCGGATCACATTGATGAGGATGAGCTGATCGCGATGATAGGAACAAAGGCCCCCTTCATGATCAAACTAGGCGAGATAGACAGATGGGTGGATGCTGAAAGCAGTTCCTCTGAGCGTGTAGTGATATCTCTTTCTGGCCTTGATCTGGAGGATGGTAAGGCAAGATGCGAGGGAAAGGTTGAGAAGATCGTGATAAAGGTCCCCCCACCAGCAGACTACAACCCCAAGGCTGTCCCGTGGGACTACGGAACAGGTGAAACAGATGCAATCATGAGATCCGGCGGATGTTACGCGCCGAGGGAAGGCGAGCCTGAGAGGAGGGAAGTATCGAAAGAGGATGCAGAAAAGGCGCTGTCCATTGTCAGGACAAGCGAGTTCGAGGTGATCGAGCAGCTGAGGAAAATGCCGGCTCAGATCTCACTGCTGGACCTTTTTACCAATTCAGAGAAGCACAAGAACGCCTTGATGAAAGTGCTGAACGAGGTGAACGTACCGGAAACCATCAACGACGTGCAGCTGGAAGAATTTGTCGGGTCTATTTTACTGAAGGATCAGATATCCTTCTCAGACGAAGACGTCCCTGTGGATGGGTGGGCCCATAACAAGGCCCTGTACATATCAGCAAGGAGTCACGGTAAGCAGATCTCTCATATGCTAATCGATAACGGGTCAGCATTCAACATATGCCCGTTAGCCACACTCAGAAACCTGGGTGTAAATGAAGAGCTTATTCGGACTTCTAAGGCCACCATCAGGGCCTTTGACGGAATGAGAAAGAGTGTGGTCGGTGAAATCGAGCTAGACGTTCTCGTCGGACCGGTGGAATTCTCTATCGGATTCCAGGTCATGGACCTCCCAAGCGCCTTCGGGCTTCTACTAGGCAGACCATGGATTCACACGGCAGGCGCGGTACCCTCGAGCTTGCACCAGAAAGTCAGATTCGTTGTCAATGGGAAAGTGATAACTGTGCATGGAGAGACGGATTTGGCTGCGTATCAGAGAAGCGCAGTCCCACATATTGAGCCGGAGCGGAAGGAGGAGGCTAGTTATCACTCCCTCGACTTGGTGGCTGTCACACATGCGCCTCCCGGGATCAATAAGAAGATTCCTGCGCCTTCCCAATATACTTTAGCTCCCGGAAAGATACTACTGATGTATGGGTTCATCCCTGGCTGCGGGTTAGGAAAGAACGGCCAAGGAATCCGGTCACCGTTGCAGTTAGACACCAACGGACATCGGGCAGGCTTAGGATATACTGGTCAATCCAGTAAGGGCTTTGCTTCTAGAGGCCGAGGCAGAGGCCAGCGCGGAGGCCGTGGAAGCCAAGGAGGCAGAGGCAGCTCATTCATTGGCTCCAGGGTCTGGAAGGGGAGAGCTAGCAGGATCGGCAGCCCATTAGACCAGTATTTCTCTGAACGTCCCAAGATGCTAGCGGACGAAACTGTCCAGAACACAGCGGAGCCTGACCTGTCCAATCCGTTCCTAGAGGATACGGTCAACGTCATCCTCGAACGACTTGAAAAGGAATCCAGCCAGCCTGAGTAAAGAGGCCCCTATTTCCCCTTATGCATTTTAATTCCCGCATCATGTTTTCATTCCTTAGTAACGCATTCTCCCTTCAGTAAAAAAATTAATCAATAAAAACAAAAATAAAACAAAAATAAAGAAAAAAAGAAAAAATGCCCTTGGATCTCGGACCGCTGGTTCAAGTGGTATATGCTGTAATGCGGTCCATTTTCTAATAAAAACCCCATGAATTTTGTTGGGGACGCGTGGGATGACAAATCGGCCCAATGATGATACTCGGCTTCAAATTTTTGAAGCTTGAGGGCTGATTTCCCACATGATCCTTTGTTTTCCCAAAAATTTAGGAGAGCGAGGGCGTCCGATGAAATGAGGACTAGTCCCCCTTCTCTCCTCTGCTTCCTTAAAAAAAACATTTTCAAAATGTTTTTGAAAAAACTCATGCATTTTCATTAGCATTAACAAGATACTGACCATGCTTGTAACGTTTCAGGCATACCATCCCTCACATGCATAACAGGTTATTATGTGGCTCAGACTGTGCTGACGACTTCTCCCACGAGGTTGAGGAAGAAGGAGATGATGACGCCAGTGATATCAGGAGAGATTGGAGCAGGTATGAGGAACATAAACCGCCAACCGCAGAGGACGCTATTACAGTCAATCTCGGAGATTCTGAAAATGTGAAGGAAGTAAAGATTGGAGGAAGGTTATCGCCATCAGAAGCGTCTCGGTTTACTAAACTCCTCAAACAATATCAGGATGTGTTCGCCTGGTCCTATGCAGACATGCCGGGTTTGGATCCGAGCATTGTCGAGCATTCGCTCCCAACAGACCCGAGTGTTCCTGCTAAGAAGCAAAAGCTTCGACGCACAAAGCCGGAGTTATCTAAAAAGATCGAGGAAGAGGTGATGAAGCTGCTAAAAGTGGGATTCATTGAGGTGATCGCTTATCCTGAATGGGTCGCCAACATCGTTCCGGTGATGAAGAAAGACGGAAGGGTCAGAGTCTGCGTGGATTACCGCGACCTGAATAAGGCAAGTCCAAAAGATGACTTTTCTCTCCCACACATTGACGTTTTGGTTGACAGCACCGCGGGATTCGACATGTTCTCATTCATGGATGGATTCTCTGGATACAACCAAATCCTTCTGAAAGAGGAGGACAAAGCGAAGACCTCATTTATAACGCCATGGGGGACCTTCTGCTACAAGGTTATGCCTTTCGGCTTGAAGAATGCAGGGGCAACTTACCAAAGGGCCATGGTGGCGCTATTCCACGATATGATGCATGAGGAGATAGAGGTGTATGTTGACGACATGATCGCGAAGTCTAAACCCGGAGACGACCACGTCCAGATATTAAGAAAGCTGTTCGAACGACTTCGGAAGTACAGATTGAAACTAAACCCTACTAAATGCATATTCGGGGCACGATCGGGAAAGCTTCTCGGGTTCGTGGTGAGCAACCGGGGAGTAGAAATCGATCCTTCTAAAGTAAAGGCGATATTGGACCTCAGTACTCCCACAACGGTCAAAGAAGTGAGAAGCTTGCTGGGAAGACTAAATTACATCGCCAGATTCATCTGTCAACTCTCTAATGTCGCAAAACCATTCTTCAAGCTGTTGAGGAAGGGAGCCAAGGTAAAATGGGATTCCGAATGCCATCAAGCGTTGGAGAAGATTAAAAGCTACCTTATCTCGCCACCAGTTTTGGTGCCTCCTGTACCGGGGTCTCCGCTGACCCTGTATCTCACCGTCCATCAGGAATCCTTAGGGGCTCTGTTAGCTCAAACAAGTCCAGAAGACCGTAAGGAACGGGCTATTTATTACCTGAGCAAGAAATTCACTGCATCGGAGGTGAACTACCCCACAGTTGAAAAGACCTGTGTCGCATTAGTATGGGTGCTACACAGATTGAGGCAATACACTCTTCATCACCGCATACAGTTGGTGACAGAGAACGATCCAATCAAGTATCTCCTGGAAAAGCCAGCCTTAATCGAAAAATTGGCCAAATGGCAGGTTCTTCTATCAGAATTCGACGTTGGAAGCTCAACTCAGAAGTCTGTCAAGGGGCGAGCTATAGCTGATATGTTGGCTGAAAATGCCCAGGGATTCAACATCTCGAGTGACGAGAAGGCGAAAGATCGTATTTCCAATTTGTCCGAAGACAGGTGGACGATGTATTTCGATGGCGTCGTAAACCTCGCTGGGTCTGGAACCGGGGCAGTTCTTATATCTCCTGAAGGGCAACACTATCCAGTCGCCGCCAAGTTGACGTTTCCATGTACCAACAACATCTCCGAGTATGAAGCCTGCATACTCGGACTGCAGCTGGCCCTCGCCATGAAAGTAGAGAAATTGCAGGTGTATGGAGACTCCATGCTGATCATCTTGCAAACCCAAGGCGAATGGAAGACTAAGGACTCTAAGCTCATCCCCTATCATAGGTTCTTGGAGGAAATGATTGAAGAGTTTGAAGAAATCGATTTTGAATACCTGCCGAGAACCCAGAATCACTTTGCGGACGCCTTAGCCACCCTATCGTCTATGTTGCAAGTAACGGAAGGCTTAGACATCGAGCCATTGAGAGTCGACATTATCAAGCAACCGGCTTACTGCATGGTGATTGAGGAAGGATTTGATGACCAACCCTGGTATCACGATATCAAGAACTACTTGCTGAAAGGAGATTATCCTCTAGGGAGTCAGGCGGGAGATAGAAAGTACATAGCCAAGATGGCTACCAAGTTCTTCCTTAGTGGCCAGACACTGTATAAGAAGTCATTTGACTCGGTCCTGCTAAGGTGCGTAGATGCTAAAGAAGCAAACCTGCTTATGAAAGAAATCCATAAAGGGGAATGCGGACCACACATGAACGGCCACCTCCTTGCTAAGAAGATCATGAGGCTCGGTTACTATTGGATGACTATGGAGTCGGATTGCAATCAGCATGTGAGGTCCTGCCATCAGTGTCAGGTATATGGAGATAGGATCAACGCTCCCCCGAACGAACTGCACAAAATGTCTGAAGCCTGGCCATTTTCTATGTGGGGAATCGACATGATCGGGCCAATTAACCCTAACGCTTCGAATGGACACCGTTTCATCTTGGTGGCGATAGATTATTTCACCAAATGGATCGAGGCCAATTCGTACGCCAACGTTACGGCTAAGAGCGTCGCAAAGTTCATTAAAAGGGATATCATCGCGAGGTACGGGACGCCACAGGCCATCATTACAGACAATGGATCCAATATGAATAACAAGGTGGTGGACGATCTGTTGGATCGGTTCAAGATCAGACACCTTAATTCTTCTCCTTACCGCCCACAAATGAATGGAGCTGTGGAAGCGGCAAATAAGAATATAAAAAAGATCCTGGCCAAGACCGCGGAGAACTTTCGAGACTGGCACGAGAGGTTGCCATATGCGTTGATGGCGTACCGAACTTCAATTCGGACTTCAATTGGGACAACGCCCTATTCCCTGGTGTACGGCATGGAGGCCGTTCTCCCTGTGGAAGTTGAAATCCCCTCCTTACGAATATTGGCCCAAGCCGAACTTTCAGAAGTTGAGTGGATCCGGCAGAGGCATGAGCAGCTGAACCTGATCGATGAAAAGCGATTAAAGGCCATATGTCATGGACAGGCGTATCAAAAACGGGTAGCTAAATCATTCGACCGTAAAGTGAGGCCCAGAAGTTTTATAGTTGGAGATTTGGTTGTGAAGAAGGTGCTTCCTAATGTTCCCCATCCCGGGGGCAAGTTCGCACCGAATTATGAGGGTCCGTACGTAGTACGGAAGGCTCTACCCGGCGGCGCTTTGATTCTCCTCAATATAGACGGAGAAGAATTGGCAAATCCTGTAAACGCAGATGCTGTCAAGAAGTATTACCCTTGAATAAGACAAGGATTTGATCAGTTCTCATACCCCACTCGTATTTGAGCCACAGCGGGACCCACTACATGCATTTCATGCATACATGCATACACTCGCATTACTTTTTCTATGTTGTAGGTCCGAGAGGAATTCCCAGACGAAGGAAACAACTCAAGTGACCTTACCCGGGCCAAAGGATCACAGTGAAGAAGAATCCACAAAACGGGTTACCTATCGATGCCCCCAGTTCGCAATCAAGGGTAAAAGCTGTATCATTCCAGTTTCTTAATATGAAAATGGATGCTAACTCTTAGAACGTTTTTTTTTTCTCAGGGACTCCCAGCCGCTGCAGGCAGGTAAGTACCTCTTACCCTAAAAATTTCCCAGTCTACCCATTATAATGATCAGTAAATCACATCATTGATGAAATTCGTGAAGTAACTACATCCGCATAAAAAAAAAAAGAAAAAAACTCTCTTCGAGGTTACCCAAGAAAATCTATCGCTCGCATTCATCATGAATCCCCTGTGAGAGTTAACTTTGATGAAATAGAAACGAATTTCCAAATGAAACCGATCAGGTCCGTCACACTGGAGCAGACCGAAATCTGAGAGGCCAGCCATGCCCAAACACGTCCATACACGCTTGAGAGAATGAGCGAAGGAAGGGTGAAATAAAAACTCTTGTCCGTGAACGTAGGGATTATTTGCAGTGGTTACAGAGGTCGAAATGACGGAAGGCACATTCATTTCTTTATCCTAAACACATAATAATCCCTTGCAAGCCCATTTGAGCCTGTAAATGGAGAATTCAAAAACCACCCTGTCAAGAACCACCCCACGCTGGGGCAATCTAGGGATTCATCGGTTAATCTCTAAAAAAATCAAGGTGAGACTTTATTGTGCTAACTTGCATCGCTCTTTCGTGGTAACTTCAAGTGGCCTCTCGTGAAGGTTTGAAACATCAAAGTGAAGGAGAGCAGTTCATTTCTCTATCTTACACACGTTACCCCTTGATAAGACAATTTGGACCTCTAAATCTTCACTTCTAAACCCGGTTGGTGATCACCTCCCCACACTGGGGCAATGCACGTGAGTCATAAACAAGAAGTAAGGTCACGAGTGAAACGATCTCTCACACTTAGCTTGCGAAATCATCGGGCTGACAAAAGCAAAGTGCCTGGTAAAAGCAAGGCCAAAGCCCTTCATAAGGACGAAGTCATGATACTCAGAGTACAGATAGAGTGTCAGAAGGAAAATCCATTGCCATGCGTGTAATAAAGGCAAAAAAAAGCCTTGAGCTTAATTGAAGATAAGCATCCAGCGAGTTTTTGGGGGCTCAAAGACATGGATTTACCCCCAGATTACCATGATAGTTGATGATGATGCACGGGTAATCACCAACCTACTGCACCCCCCCTTTTTCTGAAAATGGCCTTTTCAAGCCTACCCCAAACCAACATTACAACCTACCCGAAAGTCTCCCCTGATTGAGGCGTTTCAAATCAGCACGTGATTTCACGATGGAAGCTACTACCTAAGGGAGTAAGCACAATCTAGTCTCATCTGATTTTCAAGGTTCTTGGCTTGTAAACCTGAAGAAGCTGCCTTTAAAGTTTTGATTCATTTCTAAAAATTCAAAATGCCTACTCATTGCATAAACCATTGACCAAGCCCACACTACGGTCCATCAAAAGACCTTCTCTGATCAATCTTGTTGTATACACTGCAAATAGTCCCGAAATTCTTGACATGGGTTTCAAGTGTTAGCTTGACTATTTCTAGAAAATATCCCCAGTGAGAAAACAGAAATCTTCAGAAACAGATATTGTGAGAAATCCTTTCTGATAAGGATGTTCCAGTTAATGCGGTTGATCAAGCTCATCTGTCGATTTCAGATCTATTGATTCAAAATTTTCCTCATGAGGGATTCTAGTTATGCACGCATGCTGCGAGGTATCTTGGCCCGCAAGAGCGTGACTCATTTCAAAACTTGAAATATTCAAAATATCAAAAATCTTCTAATTCAGCAAGACAATACGGGTTCGAGCTTCTGCAGGTCTTCATAGATCCCGGAATGGCACCCTTCAAAACAAGACAATACGGGTTCGAGCTTCTGTAGGTCTTCACAGATCCCAGAATGGCCCCCTTCAAAACAAGATAAATTAGTAGAATCCTTTCACTAGGAATCTGCCATGGGGTGACTTACCATACGGGTCAAATCTCAGTCAAATTTAATCAGTAGAATCCTTTTACTAGGAATCTGCCATGGGGTGACCTACTATACGGGTCGAATCTCAATCAAAGTTTAAATCAGTAGATTTCTTTCACTAGGAATCTGCCATGGGGTGACCTACCATACGGGTCGAATCTCAATCAAAGTTTAAATCAGTAGATTTCTTTCACTAGGAATCTGCCATGGGGTGACTTACCATACGGGTCCAATCTCAGTCAAATTTAATCAGTAGAATCTTTTCACTAGGAATCTGCCATAGGGTGACCTACCATACGGGTCGAATCTCAATCAAAGTTTAAATCAGTAGATTTCTTTCACTAGGAATCTGCCATGGGGTGACCTACCATACGGGTCGAATCTCAATCAAAGTTTAAATCAGTAGATTTCTTTCACTAGGAATCTGCCATGGGGTGATCTACCATACGGGTCGAATCTCAATCAAAGTTTAAATCAGTAGATTTCTTTCACTAGGAATCTGCCATGGGGTGACCTACCATACGGGTCGAATCTCAATCAAAGTTTAAATCAGTAGGTTTCTTTCATTAGGAATCTACCATGGGGTGACCTACCATACGGGTCAAATCTTAATCATGTCTTAATCAGTAGAATCCTTTCACTAGGAATCTATCATGGGTTGACCTACCATACGGGTCCAAGTTCAATCACCCTAAGGTTTTCTCGTAACAAATCCTTAGGTCTTCATTCCAAAGCGGTCAATGGCGGCGCGAGGCAAACAGGTAAGTTCCAGGTAAATCCCTCGACTCTCACTTCCCCTCTCTCTCATACCCAAGTGAGCAGCGTAAAATTTGGACTTAAGCTTTCAGGGAGGAAACTAGAGTCGGATGCCACGACTTTTTATTTTTATTTTTTATTTTCTTTTCCTTTTCAGTAAAGTCGGTTAGATATCAAGTGTCAGTTCGTCTTTGAGAGCAATCTCTCACGAGACCACTCTCAAAGAGGGGCAACTGTCGACACTTGATTTTTGACCAATTTTATTTTCAAAAATTTTTAGAAAATCCATAAAAATTCAGAAAATTGAAAAATCAACTTTGGGGACCTTGGAATAGCCTAGGAAACCAATTTTGAACAAAAAATAATTTTCCTTATTTTTCGTATTTTTCTGCATTTTTATTTTCAAAAATTCATAAAAAAATTAATAAAAAGTGAGAAAATTGAAAAATCAACTTTGGAGATCTCAACCTAGCCTAGGGAACCAATTTTGAGCAAAAAATAATTTTTCTTATTTTTGGCATTTTTAATATTTTTCAGAAATTAGGAAAATAATATAAAATTAATAAAAAATAGTATTTGAGGCCAGAAAATTACCAAAAAATAGTCAATATTTTTTATTCAATTCTCCCTTCATTTTGGATGAATAAATTTTGAAAATTTAGTTCTGGAATCTAGTGTTTCTTTGTTAATTTCATTTTTTAGAATAATCAAATAATTCTAGAAATTCCATTTTAGCTCTTTAATTTTCCAAATTTACATTTTTAGAGTTGTGTCATCCTCTTATATTTTTCAAAATTAAATAAAGTCCAAAAGCCCTCCGAATCGTCCAATTTCTCTAAAAGGGCCAAAATGCAATTTCTGATTTTTCAAATTAGTCCCTAAAATCACTAAAAATGAAATTAAGAATTTTATAGGGACTAAATTGAAAATAGGGCGACGTCACCCCCTAGATTTTGACCTTCTGAATCCAATGGTAGCAACAATTTTTGCAAAAAATGACCCTAAGACTTTGGATTTTGCGAAATGGACAGTCGGGTCAAATTTAGAAATTGGGTTTTTATGCCAATTCCTAAGAAAAGTGGCTTGGAAATTCACTCTTCTAATGTATTTCATGCCATTTGATTCGATTTTGGGGCTTAATTCGGTTAATTTTGACTTTAAGGGGGTGATTTGGGCAAATTTGACCAGCCGGGTCAATCGGGTCGGGTCGGATCCGACCCGACAACCCGGCCAATCATTTGAAACCCCGAGGACCCAAATCTTCCTCTTCCTCGTCGCGCGAAATGGAGTTCAAATTGGGGCGAATCTTAACTGAGGGATTAGGCACGATTCGGAGAGATTTGAGGGATTTTGAACGAAGATTCGAACGGAACTGGGATGAGGCGATCTCGGGGGAGGTTGAGGGTGCCGAGAATGAAGTTTAAAAGGAAGACACAAAGGTGAAAAAGGTGACTTTTTGGCCGAAAAAAATTGGGTTGCAATTGGAAAATTTGAGCGATTGAGAGTAGACCAAAGTTGGAAACAGGTTCGAGAGGGTTGCTGGAGTCCAGGAGATTCAACCCGCACCAATTTCGACGTTCGCCGTTGCCTGAAACGGTAAGTCACAAGCTCGAGCTCAAGTTCTGTGCTCTAATGGTGAATCTTCGATTTGACCATAATTCTCGCCTTTTTCGTGTGCTTTTTGCTC
Organism: Psidium guajava; assembly: GCA_016432845.1. NCBI lineage: Eukaryota > Viridiplantae > Streptophyta > Magnoliopsida > Myrtales > Myrtaceae > Psidium > Psidium guajava. Next base: position 18,853,105 of record CM028225.1, read on the forward strand.
CTCATTCTCTTCTGACCACGTTCATGTCTTCGTTTTGCATCGACTCTGCCCATAAACCCCGAATCGAGCCTTCAAACCCTAGCTCATCCTGCCTCGATTCAATTAGGCCAATCTGGCAACTTAGGATTCAATCAGAACCCCAGGTAAGTGTCTCGAACTCTCTGTGATGCTTTTCTGCAAGTTAATTGAATGGTTATGGTCTGTATCATTCGATTGAATTCTCCATGCTCGCGACTGTGTGAGCTTCGATTAATCTGTTCTAGCCGTTAGATTTCAATAGAATTCTGATATGTTGGTTGGGGTTTAGACACGAATCGATAGGAGGTGGAATTGACTCGATCGGAATAAATTCCACCGTTGGATCGTCGCCGGAAAACTTCAGCCGTTTACCCAGTCCTAGCTCGAGGAAGAAGACGAGTCCAGTCAGCCGTTTGACCTGGTCAACGGATGACGTGGCGCTGACACGGGGATCTATGTCATCGGCCATGTCAGCATGCTGACCGAGTCAAATGCTGACGCGGATGATACGTCGGCTGGAACTAAATGAATAAGATGTAAAACATGTTTTGATCGGACGGTTAGGATCGATTTGGAATTTAATCTTGGCGGTAGATTTATTATAAGAAAGGAACGGCCAGGATTCGGTCTGGAAAATTGATTTGAGGCGTCACTTCTGCATAGGGGATGAGCGGTTGGATATAAGCCACGTGGTCGATCCTTAGCCGTAAGATTGGCAAATAGGCGGGAAAATAAAACAGAAATGGATAAAAGATTTTCTGAAAATTTCGAAAATTCAAAAAGAAAACCAACCAAGTACTACGTCGTTTTGGCAATGAACATGTTAATTTGATTAATGGGCTTCGGGTCCTTGGGCTGGGTCGGTTAGTGGGCCGGGTCCATTTGATCCGGTCCGTAAAACAAGATAATAAAACCAAAATGAATAAAAAATAAATAAATAAATAATAGAAAATCCGGAAAATCAAATAAAAAATGAAAAATATAATAAAAAAATAATCTTATAAAAGTCTAGGAAATTCGGAAACTATAGGAAAATAAATAAAATAAATAAGTAAAGCAAAAAATCATAAAAATCTTCAAAAAAACCTTAAAAAAGGAAAATTCAGGAATTGGAAAATAATAAAAATTTTTAAAAATTCATAGATAAAAAATTTTAATTCATAGAAATTTTAGAAAAATTTTAAAAAAATTGTTAGAAAATGTGGAAAATGTTTAGAAAAATAGGAAAACCCCAGAAAGTCTTAGAAAATCCTAAACAATTAGGAAAAATATTAGAAAATAAAAATAAAAATTCTAGAAAATATAGAAAATATTCCAAAAAATAGGAAAATTCTTTGAAACTCTTAGAAAAGTCTAGAAAAATTCTAAAAATTCCTAGAAAATTCAGAAAAATTTCCAAAAATCGTGAAAATTAGGGAAAAACCACATTCAACTGGTTTGACCTAATTCCACATTTTTGAATTCCCGAGGTTTCCGAAATGACCATTTTACCTCTCCGGTCAATCTGACCCGAACCATTCCAAATCACCTCGAACCATCCTAGAACTAAATTGATACGTTTTCCTAGGCTTCTAAGACTCCCTTTTATTTGTATTGATTGATTTTGACGTGATTTCCCTGGTTGCGCATTTATTTCATGATTGTGATTAATAGGATAGAAACTCCCATTCGCGTGGACCCATTAGATTTCCAGCGCCTACCTTACCCAATCTCGTCTGCATGAACTCTTTAGATTAGGAAATCACCCAACTTAGGTACCGAAAGGGCGTCGATAGCAATATCGACGTAACAAAGTCCCCGAATCTAGATCTCTGGTTTTCGTAGGATCGAACGATCCCTCCCAATCGTTCGGTAGGGTTCCCAGTCATACCCTCTAATAAATGACTGGTTGCGACTCCGATGGCATGCACACCATTCACATGTCACCTGACCGCACTAAGGTCGATATCGATTTAAATTTCCCTGACGCGATTTGGTATGGGCCTGGGAGGGCCCGAGCTAAGCCCGAATACCCAATGGGCCTAGCAATCCATTAGCTCCCTCGGGGTCCGGAAATCTCGGGAGGGTCGCGACAATGACAAACCTAAAAAAATTTTCAGCAAACATAATCAAGTGACATTAGCAAGTTCGTTGAAGCATTTCAAAAGTTACAAAACCAAAAAAAATGTGACAACCAATAGATGAAGCAGCAAATTTTCTAATAATTTCTAGTGAAGAGACAGAGAATTTCAAAAAATTAAAAAGTACCTCCTAGCATAGTGGTTTCATCACTTTTTGTTCTCAAATACATCTAAGCAATATGCCCCAGGAATTCAGCCAACTAACATATAGACAACATATTTTAGTATTGAAAAAACAAAATAAGAAATCCAAAAAGGGATGGCCGAGTAATATCTCCAGTAAAACATCACAAAACTAGCAAATTAAATGATATAACTAGGCAATGCATGGAAACCATAAAGCCATCAGGACCAAAAGGAGGCAAAGAAAATACTGAGTACAAAAAAAGACAAAAACTGGAATAAAAAGGCCGTAAAATATCTTATTACCTCCTTGAGGAAATCAATTTCTGACTTGGATAAACCTCTCCTAGAAAAAGATTGAACCAAGAATGAGCTAATATAAAGCTGGATAATCAGCAAAGAAATCGAAGGGCTACACATTCCCACTCATCTAGTAACTGGTGTGAGAGAAACAAAAGTAGCATTCACTACCTTACTGTGTGATGCAAGGATTATCATTTCTAGTAAAAAATAATTTCATTAAAGATACTGTTCTACTACATAGGACATATACAAGAATAGGACAAAAAAAAAAGTCAATACTCAAATAAAAAAGAAAGAGCATATAAGCGTTACAGCATGAAGCCAAGATATGACTGTCGCGACCTAAAAATCACCTTTAGGTTAACGGATTATCAGGTTAATTAGATTCACTAACCTAACGCGGACCCTCCCAGGCCCTACCGAATCGCAACTTTGATTTTTGTTTAAATGATTTTTAATTTTGGAGTCGCCACTAATCGTTCTTGGTAGGTCGATTAGAAACCTAAATAAAGTATCGGGAGAAATACTTTATTCCTGCGAACCAGAGATTATGAGTTTGGGGACTTGGTTACGTTAGATTACTTTGACGCCCTTTCGGTACCAATTTCATGAAAATTCATTTGGGGTGATTTGGAAGGATTTGGGTCAAACTGACCAGAAGGGTGAAATGGTCATTTTTCAAGGATCGGGAGATGAAAACAGGTCAAACCTGTCGAATGTGGTCATTCCCTATTTCCCACAATTTCTGAGATTTTTTTTTTGAATTTTTCGAGACAATTTGCCTATAAGGGGCAAAATCATCATTTTGAGAAAGATCGGGATGGAAATTCATCAAAAATAGGATTGGCCAGTCGAAATGACCCGTTTCCTAATTTCTGAGGTTTTTCTGAATTTTCAGAATTTTTCGAGCAAAATCGTGATTTCGAAAAGATCGGGGTGGAAATTCACCAAAAATAGGATTGGTCAGTCGAAATGACCCGTTTCCTAATTTTTGAGACTTTTCTGTATTTTTCAGAGACAATTTGCCGGTGGGGGCAAAATTGTCATTTCGGGATTTTTGTGAAAATTTTGAATTTTTTGGAAGAATTTATTATTATTATTATTATTATTATTATTATTATTATTATTATTATTATTATTATATTGAATTTGGGGGAAATTATCCAGACTGGGCCAGCAGATCCGGTCCGCGCCATAGCTACCCAAGCCAGGCCTTAAAGTCAGTCTATGACAAAGAGGACAAACCCGAGCTAAGCCAATGCTTGTATTCTTTGAAAGGCCCATTCTTCAAGCCCGAATGTGATCTGATTTTAAACCAAGCCAATAAATCAACCCAGCCCCCACAATGTAGACCCTCTCCTTTGCTTCTTTTTAAACTGGATCCAATGGTAAAAAAAAAGCCCAAGCGACAGCCCGACAATGCATTTAATCGAATTTGCAAAAACAAAACAGTCAGCTTCACTGGATCGAGTTTGTCCCCACTTTCGGTGGGCATTTCATCATTAGAGCCAAGGTTGTGGTAGAGTATCAACTTTGGTATCGCTCGTCTAGTATTTCTGTTTCCTTCTGCAAAAAGAAATGTGCAAAAAATTTGTATTATTTATTTACAATACTTACAACCTCTCCATCCTCGAGGATCGAATTCGGGACGTCTCGGACCACTGTCATTCCCCATGCCATCAGGTCCACGAGACCACAGGCGTCCGTGGAGGCTTTCTTTTAAGGGTTAATCTTCGAGATGATGCGATCTTGCTCTGGGAAATTTCGCGTCGGTTCTTTTCAAGGCAATTTACGATCCTTGTTAAGTCGAAATAAAGTAATTCAGAATTCGAGACGATCGGGGGTAAATTGAAACGATACAAAACTACCCATTTCTGAAGCTGCTCGCGTCTTTCGCTCATATTTTTCCTTGTTTGAAGACGTCCATTCAGTGATAGTGTTCACGACTCAATTTGCCCCTGGTTTCATTTAACAAGATGACTTCGCATTCGAGTACGACTGTATTCTTGGGGCAGTTCGCAAATTCCTGAAAATACAAGGAATTTAATTTAAAACTTGGAACAATTTGAGGGTAAATGGAAACGATACGGATTTACCCTTCGAGTTTACACGGATTTTTAGTTGCGATTAATTCGCCGCGAATATGGTGCGGTGGCGGACGCGAGCACTTAACGGGGGAAAGGGAAATGATTGCTTCTTACTTTTGCGTTAATTCCATATATTCATAAAAGCAGAAAATATTCATGCAAGGGAATGAAAGCGTATGTATTCTGGATTAGTTTTTCTTCCTCTGTAGGCTCTCCAATGGTCAGCAGGCTTCCTTTCGGATCAGGTACGCATCGGCCATATTGAAGGTCCGGTGGTCACTGGCTGAGCATGCGCATCACAGCCCCGATGCTCTATCGACATCAAATTGGTCGATCATGGCGAACAGATCATGGCGAACAGATCATCGTCAATGTTCCCTCTTTATCGAGCGGTATCGATGCTGATCCAGTAGGATTGGTCTTTTTGTACCCTGCTCCAACAGAACTCGATCCTGTTATAAACTGATCTAACTCACCTTTTAAACGAGCATTCTCGATCTTCAGGTACTGTCTTTCGTCGAGCGCGAGGAGGTTATGGCAGTTGGGGCAAGTGGTGGAGTCGAAAGCTTCCTTGTACCTCTTGTTCTCTGCTCGGAGTTTTTCATTTTCAGCTTTCAAAAACTCAACTTCACTGCGCTCGTGGTAAGCCCTTACTCGGGTTCGCCTGTTTTGAAACCAAAACTTGATTTGCAGAAGGTTCAACCCTGTTCCTTGGCTTATTTTCCTTCTTTGTTTTTCATCCGGCATAGGATACCTTTTGAAGAAATCTTCAAGCTTTTGAATCTGCCACTCGGTGTGACGCCGACGACGCTTCCTTTGACCCTGGTTGTTGTTGTCTCTATCTTTATCGAGGTCTTGAACGTCATAGGCGGAAGGGCCAGGCTCCATGGTATGAATTCCAAACATGGCGTCGAACTCTGCCTCTCCCATGTTCAGCAAGTAGCGATAGTTCTCGAGATTATTGGGTTGAGACATCCTTGATTGCTTAATGGCTTCACAAGGTTTGCTATCTCTTCTCACCCTCTCAAAATTTCTCTGAGTGATCGTGTATGCTTTGAAACTCTCCTCTGAGCATGGATGAAGGTTTCTGGAGAATGGCTCTTTCTAAAATCTACACGTGGGTTTAGAAATTGTATTGCTCACCCCGAGAATTCTGTCTTTTTCAACCTCTTTACCATGTTTCCTGCACGGTTTGCTTTCTTTCGTCTTTTCATTGTAGGGGTCCCTGTTGTTATCCCTCCCGCTTATCTCCACCGTTGGTTTTGCTGGTGCGTTCTCCCATAAAGGCGGATCCTATCTTCTTTTCCGCTGTAAATTTTTTTGTCCCGCACTTAGGTCGTCCTTTTCTTCCTCTTTTTCGAAATGGTGGCGTCCCGTCCAACTTTTCCGCCGAGACGTCGGATTTGCTTGGCTCGAGATTGCAGACGAGCAGCGAATTCGAGCCAACAGGGGCAATACCGATATGGAACGGCAGATGGGAAGGTCTGACTAGTTGATACTCTCACTATGAAGTCAATATTTACTTCAAAGCAGATTACCATCTTCGCATTCCGCTAGTCTGCCCTGACTCTCTCCTAAAATACCCTCGTGTTCCGTCCATCTGCCTTGATTTCCTCCTCGATAATGGCCAATCTTCCTACACACATCTTCCCAACTGAAATTACATTCAAATGGGAAAGGCTTTATCACCTCCTTGGTCGAGGCTATGTTTACATAGCCCATCATTCGAGTGTCGAGGCTGAGATCCTTGATTTGTTCGGGGAGATAAATGCTTCTTCAGTCGTGGGCACCAAATTGGAGAGGGAATACAGGGCGTTCCCTCATGTCTTCATCAATTTTCTGGAGTCTTGCCGGAACACCCAGGAAAGGGTCACCTTATCCCGCATCGTGAACGCTCGCTATCACGACCGATCAGAATGTTTGGCGTTTGCAGAACACTCAGTCGCCCGGTATAAGAAGACCATCAGGTCCACAGATGAACGGGTTTCGCTGTTGGTTCATGAGAGAGAAAAGCTGGTGGAGCGCCTAGCTTTGAACCAGACATACTTTGAGCATGATCCGAGCGATATTGTGATGAAGTTCAGATGCAAGTGGCTGGAGGATAGGCTTGACGATCTAACAGCGGATATAGCTTTCGAGAGGGACCTAATCAATAACTTGAAACTTGCTGCCGAACACCATGAGATAAATGCAGCTAGGCACAAGGAGAAATGTACCCATTTGTTCTTCAAGCTTGCAGATCTCGAATGCCAGGTTGCTCGGTGTAGGCAGAGTATTAATTTCATGGAGAATCAGCTGAACTCTTTTGTAATGCTTATCAGGGCTCAGTTCGGCTTTACTTTTCCTCCCCAGTGAGGTGTTGTAATACTCCTTGATGAACGGAATAAAAGAAAAGCTTCATATCTCTGTGTTTTAATTTTCTCGCCATTTCTTCCTCCGCATAGCATGAATGACTTAAGGTATTTCTCACACTCATCTCAATTAGGATCAGAGCACCTCCTAGGAGCATCTTCTTCACGACATATGGGTCTTCATAGTCAAGAGTAAACTTTTCCTGTCGCAGCAACCTTCGCAGGACGAGGTCATCTACCTCTGCTGGATCCAGTACGCTACTGTCGACTGTACTTCCGGCGGAATACGTAGGGAACGTATTTCTACCTCGACTGGTAGGACTACCTCAATTATGTCTCATCTTGACAGATAGTGGTTGTGAAATGATGATACATAGCCTAACAGACGAAGGCGAGACCCCATCACTTCTCTCTGATGATGATATCGAAGACATGGAAAAAGGATTCGGCGGCGGCCCCCCACCGGTCACAGTGAGGCCCGTGACTAGCAGTGCAAATCAATACTACTGTAACCACTCGATCAGTGTGCTAATAATGAGCCTAGCCACCTGTTGCGTGCCCCACTTTACTCAAGCCTATCTCTTTTCGGCACCCACTTGTTTGTGTCGGCAGCGTCAGCAGAATGCCATGTAGCGTCGGCAGAAGCGCTTGTGGGCCACGCTCAGTAATAAAATACTGGTCCTTCAAAATCCGCTCTATTTTTCGAATCCGAGGAAGCTAAAGCGCAAGGCTTTGGTGGATTTAATCCGAAAGACATCGCGGGGTTTGATTAACATATTTGATTCATGTGTTTTGACTACACAGTATATACTTCTCTCAAAAAAGTACAGGGACCCTCTAATACATCAAAAATGTCCCCATGCCTGATCCGGATACGTTCACCACCTCATCAAAATACATGGCCCACACGTGCTGACTGATTGACACGATTCTATCTCCGGGACTTCATTTGCCCCCAGGATTATCAGTTGCGGCGTCGGCCATTTCCTATCCTTTTCGCATTCTTTAAGATTATCCCCGGTATAATGTTGAACCCGATTTTGCTCCTGCTTGGGGTACCTGTGATTCCCTGCAAAGGTAGAGAAAATAATTAGTATGTGATCTAAAAAGGTCGGTCCATGACTCCTACATTAGTCCAATTTTATATTTCCATTTCACGAGAAATCAGGGGAAATTTTCTTAGAAAAACATGAGTGGATTTCTTTAGAAAGAATTTTCTTGCGGATTTTATAGCTTGAAAAATGCGGTAAGATCTCCTGGTGTTTATCAAATTTTCTAAATGAATTTTCTTCTTTTATCAGAATGAATTTTCAGTGATAAATTTGTTAAGAAAATTTCGTTTTCGTTAAAGCAGAAAAGATGTGACAAAATTCTTTAACAAAAATCCCGAAATGACAATCTACGACAAAGAGGACAAACCCGAGCTAAGCCAATGCTTGTATTCTTTGAAAGGCCCATTCTTCAAGCCCGAATGTGATCTGATTTTAAACCAAGCCAATAAATCAACCCAACCCCCACAATGTAGACCCTCTCCTTTGCTTCTTTTTAAACTGGATCCAATGGTCAAAAAAAAGCCCAAGCGATAGCCCGACAATGCATTTAACCGAATTTGCAAAAACAAAACAGTCATGGGCACTCCAACTTATAGCCCTCGGTGCACGTGTTTCTTCTTTTTTTTTTTTTTTTATGTTTCTAATTTTAATATATATATTTTTTATTCTTCTTTGCGCCATCTTCTTCGTGAACTTCCTTTTCTCCAGCGAGCGCCAAACGCGGAGGCTCATTATGGCCAAAATCCTATGCCATTAATCAATCTACTCCGGACCTCAGTTATAAACATTACTGGACTTTCAGTCAAAAACCCGATCATTAAAAAAAAATAATAATAATAATAATCACTACCACACATCTATCAAAAAGTCTATGCACGAAAATAATGAGAACCTGGATGTGGATTTGAGCATCTGGACTTATGGATCTGCGGCTGGTGAGTACCAATGAATTTGCCGTCCACCAAAGGAACTTCAACGTGGATGTTTGCTCCAATTCAACAACCTGTTTTAAACGTTCATCGACCAAAACCCTTCTGGATATGATGTCCTTAATGTTCTTGAAAACCCTCTTTATTTCTGGGGCTTGGTCCATCCACACTATATGTTTATTCCTTGCTTGCAATTGCTTCCCTTTGGCCCATTACGTATTCTGTGATTGGTCGAAGCTGCACTATTAATTCCAGAGCTTCCACTTGCGCCACCACTACGGTCATTGACGGATCTGTTCCATTAGGTACTGCTGGATTTTGCGCCCAAACACCAGGAAATGTTGGGGTGATCTGGGAGCGACAGTGAGCCTGCATGGTGTGAGCGGCAATGCACAATGATAGGCTAGATGATAGTCTCCTGCGTGTAACCTCTCAAACCCCCTGCAAGTCCTTTAAGGCCACATGTTTATAGCTATGGCATTTCTTGATTTGAGTGAAACAGGGGAAGAAAATTAGTTGGGTTCCACTCCCTCTATCTCTCTCTCGTGCTTTATTCTGAGGCTGCTCCCAGCTTCTGCATCTTTGAAGAGCAATCTCTCGGTCAGTCACAGGGGAAGGACGATTCACTCGAGCAAGTTCGTGAGTCTTGGTGTCTTGAGCAACAAATGTGAAGTTGACCGTTAATGCCAGCGAATTTGTGGCATTATCGCCCTTGTTGATCAATGTTGAGATTGATCCCCCTTAGTCGTGGCCTCCTCTGCTGATGATGAGGACTAAATAGGCGAGGATCTATAGCTCTTCAAAGGTTCGCCGCTGCGTACGATGGAGGGTGGTCTTTGATGGTGGTGCTTGCGGTTACTCCGGTTATCTCGTAACCAGGGCTGTCCTCCTCGCTGGAACACTAAGACCAGCGTCCTCTAACCCAGCATCCTTCGGTGAATATCAAGCTTTCACGATGTTCTGGGGGCCCACTTCCCTGTTCTAGAACTACTCTCCGTTCAAGCCATGCGCTACCTCTGACTTCACAGTTACTTCGAAACTCCAAAGTCGAACCTCGAATGTTGCTTACGATCGCTTGCGGACTCAAAGACGCGTTGACCTTCCCAATGCCACCCTTCTGCAACTCTTATTTATAGTCGGGCAGCGAGAACATTGGCCTCCACCTGCTTGAAGTCGTCCAGCTCTCCAGTCCGTGTCCCTCAGAAATAGAGAGCCCTTTAATCTTTTTCTTCCTTCCCTTATTTCCCAGCACAAATGCCAGCATCACATGCACTCCGAACCCCTGTGCCACTCCGAACCCCCGTGCCACGTCGTCGTTCAACTCCTCGACATCGACTTTTTTTTTTCTATATGGCTGGAGGGGTCCACTGGAGACCCTGAGACCCAACGATTCTTCTGGAGGTGGAAGCTGCGACGGCCGTGCCTCATGCACAGTGTGTGTGTCTTGTACCTCCTCTTACCCGAGCTTCCCGTTCCCTTACTCATCGAAGCAGACGGAGCTGAAAATCCTAGTCGGCCACCCCTTCTTCATCTTGCCGAGAAAATAGAAAGAGTGAGAGAGACCAGAGAGAGTTCGCCGTTTGGTCTCGTCCCGTACATGGTGGTGAACCCCGTCAACACCGATACTATGGAGAAAGTCAGGGAGAAGTTCGCTGTTGTCGAAAGGTCGCGAAGGAGGTCTTGCTTGCCCCTGAGCTGCTTGAGTCAAGAATCGTCGGAAGCATCGTTGACGGCGTTGCAGTCCCCTCAGTCTCGAAGGAGATGGTATTCATCGGCTGCTGATGCTTCTTCCAAGTCTCTCTCACGGCTCACCATGGTCGCTCTTCCGGAGAGGGAAAGTCTCAGGAGGTGGAAATTCGGGCCTTAGTCAACGATTCTTTCTCGACTTCGCTGGTATAGAAGTCTTCTCTCAGTTTGGTCATGCAATATCAGAAATAAACATGCTACGTCCGCCAACTGATCATTGAGTGTCTTTTTCCAAGGCAAACCAGGAGGGAAATGAAGAGGCGTTCGTCGACGTGGACGTTCTTCACCTTGGTGAAGCGGCGGGAAAGGAGCTTGATGAAGAGGTCCAAAAAGCTGGATGTGCCGACGCAGGGGGTGGTGCGAGTGAGCCGCTCAAGGCCGAGCCATTGCCTGCAGACCAGAGAGCAAGCGTTGCGGCTCGACTTTTAGCCCCGTTGTTTGAATATTTTGACCATCAGCTCCTCCGGGATACAACTGTTGCTCTTGTCGTAGCGTTGCATGGTCGGTTGGTCATTCCACTCCGATTGAGTCGATGATCACCAGAGAGAAATGGAAGATCGGCCGATCGTCTGTGTGTGTGTCTCCTGTTCTCCTCCGAGGGGCTCCCTCAAGAATCACCTCCTTCGCAGCGGTCGACCTCATCTTCGCCTTCTTCGCAATGCCAGAGTTCATCTGCCGTCCAATCCTCCCTCTCCGCGGGCATCTACCCCATCTTCTTGATCGTGGAGTCCTCCACTATCCCCTGAACCAAAGTGGGTCCAGCCATGCTCAAAGACACTTTCCTCCTGCTCCCCGTGTTTGTCTGCCACCTTTCCTTTTTGACTGAGCATCATTGCCCTTTATTCTCTTTGACTCTTGGCCGACAGACTTCCTTCGCTTTTCTGAGTGCATTCCCCACTCATCCTTTTTTATTGAATATTTTGGATAAAGACCCCTCTGATCATTTTTCTTCGTCTTTTGTTCGTGCAAAGAGAGAGTGGAGTGCCTTTTTCTTCTCTTGCCGACAAATAACATGTCCTATCTCCCCTACTCTCTGCCCTCAATTCTCTTTTGCCACCACATACGACAATTCCGAAAAAACCTCAACTCAAATTTTCATTGGTCATCCAACTTTGGGCCGCGTTTTGTCTTCGCGGATCATGAATTTGGACCCATGTGACGACTACTACGTGCCTGCGTACATGGATAGGGAAGATGTGCAAGCGGTACTCGAAGCTCGATCACGAGTGGGATGGATGTCACAGTGTTGTCCGTACTTGGGGGCTAGTCGGGAGCAACTTATTGTACCGTTTGACTAGCTATCTGAGGGTAAAATTTGTCTCCGTCTAATAATTGTCATGATGACTTTAGGGCTCACATATACAGAAACTAGACAGAGAATCGTTGGAATTGCTCTGTGGGATTCACATCGGAGAGCGACAGAATCTTATTTGCGTGCGTCAAATTGAATTCGGACAACCGAACGCGACAACAAAAAATACACCATTAGGTCATTGGAAAATTTGGACCATCAGCGAATAATGTCACGACTCCAGAAATGCAAAGAGAATTGAAAATTACAGCGCTAAAATGAGTTTTCTAGAAAATTTTCAAATTATCTAAAAATGAAATTAATAAAGAAACTCTCAATTCCAAATTGATTTTTTTTTAGAATTTATTTAGAAAAAAATGAAGAGAAAATTAAAATAAAATTACTGACTATTTATTCACATTTTTATGGCCTCAAATGCTATTTTTTTTACTAATTTTCAAGCATTTTTTCTATTTTCCAAAAATAATAATAAAAAAAGCGAAAAATATGAAAAATTATTTTTTGCTCAAAATTGGTTTCCTAGGCTTGGCCAAGGTCCCCAAAGTTGACTTTTCAATTTTATGAATTTTTATGGATTTTCTATTAATTTTAAAAGGAAAAATTGATTATAAATCAGGTGTCAGCAATGACCAGAAATCCCTTAAAACCTAAAAATAAAATTTCTCCCTCCCTCCCTGAGATCCTCATCCAAATAATGCCTTCATACTCACCCTTTATCTCAACTTTCCAAATTCTTTAGTCAGTATTTGCTAAGCTAATACCGTCCAAGAGGTTTCGGGTTTCATTTGTTATATTTGGTGCTTCAATGGGATTATCTATACATAAAAAAATTGAGAGCCAAAAGAAATTACTTGACCAAAAAAGCATGGGCAACGAATGCAAATGTACCTCTGCCAAGGCATGGGCAGCGAAAGCCAACAACTTTCCATATACACCTGTCCAAGGTTTCACTCGTTTCCGTTGCTTTTCGCATCTCCCTTCTGATAAAAGCAAACAGGATTAATGGACTGAAAGATTGATCTACATTGCCATCTAGATGCTAATCTTAGCTGCACAAGCAAATTTTGTTATATAATATTTTACCAAACTAAGGCCAACTTCCTCTTTGCAGAATAGGACAAAAGATTTTCAGCATAAAATATGCTCCCAGGCACTTCCAGAGTATTGGCTTCCCTCTAACTACAATAACTTTCTACTTTGTTAAGATTATGCTCACGTATCAAGAGCCCATGCTTGCGAGCTAGTTTACACAAATGCAATGCAAATTTCTGGACAACAACACTGGACCTTGGCAGAATCAAATACCATACTAATAGAGCCACCTAGGTTCATTGTACTACTTCCCTCAATGGATCAATAATTAATGACAGCCCATTTAAAGAAAATCACAACCACGCAGGTTTCACCTAAACACATCACCACGCAACTTACGCGCAGATCAACGCGCAAAGAAGAAGGGTTGATGCCATGAACGAATCAAAGAGGAGAAGGAGATCCCAGACCCACATGTTCGTATAGGTCAACGACGAGCACCGATCAACATTGCGACGAACCCAGATGAGAGAAAAATCAAACACACTCAAGCAAGATCGAGGAAAGAGGAGAGAAAGATACCGACCCAACAAAAACCGCTGCAGGCTCGGACTTGTTTGACAGGAATTCCACAGGCAAAGGGGCGAGAGCCATAGCCAGATCTATTGCCGATGTCGCTTCTTGGTCGGGAGTGGAGAGAGATGGAAAGAGCAGAGCGAAATCGCCAATCAACGGGAGGGAGAGAGAGCAGAGCATAAAGGTGGGAATCGGGATAGCCCAAAATAGGAGGGAGGAAATTTAGGTTTTATTTTTTTTTTTTTAAGTTGAAATCTGGTTCGACCCGCCCAAATTTTGGGCTAAAGTCTTCGGATGACGTAGCGAAATCTCGGCCGTTAGATTTAAATGGACGGCCGAGATTGCTTCTATGTCACCCCCGACATAGCTCGTCTCTGGCAGGGGATCCGTTTCCTCCACAATTGCCGTCATTGCGTGGTTGCCCTTCGTGGGGTTTCGTGTTACATCCGTTGGCGAGCCATCAAGGCGACAGTTTGTTGCTCTATTGTCCTACATCATGAGGCAACCATCGCTGACTTGAGACCCGTGAATCTGCACCTTTTTGCCAAAAGTTTTCCTCAAAAGTGCAACACAACAAAAGAGAGAGAAGGAGGAGAGAGTGTGTGCAAGAGGCCATTCCTCTCGAGTGATCTCGCAGACTGCAACGCCAAGCCCGACAACCAACACTTTCGCACTTCCAAACCAATGACGTCACTTCCCTAACATCTTCAGGCTTTTGTGGTTGCACAAGTCAAAGTGCTCTCGGTCAGCAAAGCACCCACACATAAGTATATTGGTAGAAGATGGATGCTTCCACGTATTGCACGAAGAGCATCCACTCACTTTAACTTGCAAAAGTCAATGCGATGAGGTAAGAGGTCCAAATTCAAACGCAACGCTCCCAATTTTTTCAAGTAGGTTATTCGAGCATCGCACAAGGAACATCCCATCGTAAGGCCACTGATTGAAGGAGCCCTTTTCGCCAATCCGTGGGGCTCAAACTTTGAGCTGCAATTTTCGGAACAAATTTCGAATTAGGAAAGCAATCTTTGGGCAACTAAGGTAATTTTTTTTATCTTGAAATTTGGATATTCACTTTCCTTGATTGAAAAATTATGCATGTTTTAAACATATTTGCTTAGCTTGAAAATCGCATTGCGAGTTAGAATATTTAATTGCCTTAATTGGAAAGATTGCTTGTCGAGTTCGGAAATTGAAAATTCTAAATATATCTCACAAGTATATCTTTTGTTTGAATTGAAAAGATTGTAATTCGATGCGAATATTTCGGAATCTCTGTGATAATCTTGTGATAATTAAAATTCTCTGAAGATACTTAAAGATACCCAAAAATATTTCAAGATGTGATTGATTAGGAAACTTTCTAATCCGCAACCGCATACATGGAAATAAGTCGATCTATCATGCTTAGATAGAATTATTTCCATATCGGATATTTTGAATTTTAGGGCCGATCTATCAGGCTTTAGATCGAAACTTAATTCGAAAGAAATAGCGGTAATTATCTTTTAATTTTTGCAACTTGAATTTTAAATTTCATCCATGAAAAAAAAAATCCTAAAAAAATCCTAAAAAATTGCACCTTTGAATTTCAAGTGAGAATTCATCAAAATTGCCAAATTAAACATTTTTATTTCATGAAATTGATTCCGAAAGGGCATTAGTTGAAAAATTAATGTAACCAAGTCCCGAACTTAAAATCTTTGGTTCGTAGAAGTAATTTAGTTTTCTCACTAATTTACTTAGATTTCTAATCGACCTACCAAAAAAAGATTAGTGGCAACTTCTATTAAAAATCTTTTGCATTTAAATATTGAACATAAGTTGCGAATTGGTAGAGCTTAGGAGAGCTCGAGCTAGGTTAGTTAATTCACTTAATTAACTTGGTAATTCATTAACCTAAGAATTGGAAAATCCGAATTTTTAGGTCGCGACAAATTTGCCATTGGTGTATCAATTTGGTGTTTTGGTGGTCAAGAATTAGCTTGGGGCAAATTTATCATATGTATACCGGTTTGAGATTTTTTATGGCCAAAAATTAATTTTTTTTCGCAATTAATGCTATTTAGCTTGTTAGATAACTCTGATTAGTTTGATTTAAAAGATTCGATTCAGCTAGAATTTGACTTATCTAATATGCAAAAAATGAGCTACTTAATTTATTCTGTAGAATTTATGGAGATTAGAATCTTTTCAAGTGTATAGTCATCTCGTACCTATCAATTATGGTCGTGTTCCTACGTTTGAAAGGAACTATAGATATTTAGTGATTGCCAAACTTTTTCTTTCTATTTTTAAGTGTTAAAATAATTTCTTAAGTTATTAGAACCGATTTCTCAATTTTGTCGGATAGGGCTAAATGCACATAATCGGTGCATCCATAGTGGCGGATCTGGCTTCTAATTTGAGATTACTTTTAATTTGAAGCATGATCGGATCAGGAATCCATCACGTACAATCAAGCACTTATCCACGCAACTTTCTATTAAAAAAAAATCATTTAGCCATAAGACAATGTAGATATACTGTTGAAAAGCTAGGAATACAAAAAGCTACTAACGTATGGACTCTTTGGTTTGACACCAAATGTTAAGAAGTTAAGAAGTACATATGAACCCTTGAGGTCAGTTGAGCAACCATAAACCTTAAAGAAGCGCCAAACCTGAGGGATTCTTCCCAAAATGGAACTACAGAACCGAAACTACCACCAAAAAACAAGAGAATATGAACAAAAAAAAAATCTCCTTTTCACCGATTCGCCACTGCTGTGTGAAGGACATATAATTAGGAATCCTGCATTCATATTGATGCTGCGAACCGCCTATAGTAACACTTCCAATGACTACCTCAATCGATGTGAATCTGGCCCGTCACTGTTACGGAAGACAACAACGGAGTTGAAGCTCGCGGACAACGAATCTAGGAAAGAAAAGACAATAGAGCCAAGTAAGAGACAACGGTGGACAACGGACGATGAACTGAAGCTGGCGAGGGCGAGAGCGATTTTCTTAAGCAGTTGGGAGCTTGGGAGTAGATGAAAAGAACATGAAAAAGTAAAGGAAAACCCTAGTCCCAATTCAATTTGGGATTCGACCAAAAAAAAAAGAATCCTTTTTTTGTCGAAAAGAAAGAGTTCAGTTTGGGAAATTTTATCCATTTTTTACCCAATTGACAAAATTGCCCTCGTTCCAATCACTGGAAAAAGTTGGCTGGTGAAGATTTGGCCAGCCCAAAAAAAAATCAATTTGGGAAATTTTATCCTTTTTTCACCCAATTGATAAAATTGCCCTTGTTCCAGACTTCTGAAAAAGTTTGCTAGTGAAGATATGGCCAGCCAGAAGTAAGGCCTTTATTTGAGACTCGTTGTCCACTTTAGGCCCTTATTTGAGACTCGTTAGTCACTTCTGACTCTTGTTTAAAATAATATTCACTGTGTCTGTTTTTGAGAAAAAGATATCATTTCAGGTTCTTATTTGAAATTTTTCATTAGTTTAAAGCAAATTTTACTTTAAAACTTACAAATATTCTTTCACTAATCACCCCTTGTGGTATTTTCATATAAATTCTCTTTGAACTCTAGCATTATTTGATCAAATAATGCATCTAAACTTTAGTTAGGTATAAAGTGTTATCGATTACGAAAATATTTTATGTTAACTAATTATCACACAAGCATTTATTTTTTAGAAAATATTTTTAAAATTTTTGATTTTTCGTAAAACAAATTCACTCCAGAGAATAAAACAATATATGCCACGACAGCACAAGGAATTTAATTGATTTTCACTCACCTGACAAAGCAGCGGGCAAGTTTCCTCCGTTAAAAATTGTGGCAAGAATTACACCGTCAGAATATGTTAATCTTACGCCACCGTTATGGTAGTCGGGTCCCACTCTTCGAGTTCGTCGAGAAAAGTGAGGAGAGTGTAAATCTTCTTCGGTAAAAAAAGAAGATTAGTTTCTTCTGGCGCTCTGATGTTTGCGACTGTCTATGGATATCTGGTTTACATTTTCTGTTTTTGTTCATTTTATGTTTGGGAGAACGACACAACGTTGGGTTCTAAACTTTTGATACATGTTCAATTGAGTTTCTAAATTATATAAAAATGCTCGATGTTGTTCCTGAATTTAAAATAATGGAATGACAATATTGTACATTTTCATATGGATCATGAACTAAATTTAACATGGATAAAAAGTCCAAAGACCACACTAAATAATTTAAAAAGTCAAGGAACTATATTACTCATTGGGCTAAAGTCCACGAGTCACATTAAAAAAACAGTAAAAATCCATGGACCACATTGTATATTAAATTAAAATTCATTAACCGTTTGTATCATTATCCCTTTCATCTTTTTCACCTCCACACGAGGTGAACTTTTGTTAGTGAAGGGAAAAATGGTAAACTCGGGCTTGATAGCACGTGAATTAAAATTTTGCAAGTGATTTAGATACGAAATTATTTGTACTTGAAAAAGCCATGTTCTTGACCACTCGTACATATCGTAAGAACTTTACACACTACTTTTGGAATATTCTTTCCCCATTTTTTTCCATCCGCGGAACTCTTTAATCAAAATCAAGCGAAATGGCTTAGGAGACATGGTATATATATTATGATATAATTTATGACGAGAAATGATTATATAACAATACTTCATCTACTATAAGAATAACAGCTTATTTTGGGCCACAATAAATAAGTAACAACTAATTAAAAATTATTGAGGATCCACTTATTCAAGAATTTATGGCTCATAATATGTTGTTATTCTTACACGTAGAAACTGTTATGCTGGCAAAGCTCTCGCGTGAATAGTGACATCATTTCATTTTGAAAGTTGAAGCTAGTGAATGAAGTGAGTGATGGAGGGACACTCTCGGCTCTCGCCTATGAGCATGCCAACCAGGTTGACGACAGCATGAGCAAAAGGGCTGTTGGCCCCTCCTGCAGTTTTCTGCTCCCCCGCCTTTGGCTTTTGGCTCTGCCATGCCCCCGCCACGCTCGCACCGGCAGGCTTTATTCTCCTCTTCCACGCACGACTCGCAGCCCATCCACGGAGAAGCGGCTCGTTTCATGGCCTGCACGGACTCGCTGGCGATCTGGCTTTCGCGAGGGATGCGGCTCTCGATGGACGTCCACAGCTTCGTGCGCATCGCTTGCAGGATCGTCATCGGCTTAGATACACGAATCGAAGCCCAGAGAATTACAGCCACAAAGCAGGAGAATCTCTGTATGTAATGGTTCTTTGTATTGCCTCTCTAATGAGGAATTAGCTGCCAAGATAAAAGAATATGGTATCATAGCTCCAGACACCAAAAATCCTCTCTCTGTCTCTATACGTTCAAGTTGATGTTGGAAACGCCCGTTAGTCCATCTGGTTTTCAACCTGGGTAAGTACCGCTACCACCCATGGATGTCACACTATCATGCCAATGGTGAAGTCAAGCTAATTAACTTCCTTTTGAGAAATGTTAGCTTTTGGTTTTATGTCTTCATTATATTTACTGTAGTTTCTGTTAGGGATATGCCCTAAAGCAACTATGTAATAGTTACATGTTAGGGATTTCAGTTGTATTTCAATTCATTATTATGTTAATGGCAAAGACGTGTTTATTCATTTGTCCAATTATTTATGTATATGAATAAATTCCATAAGATCAGTTGTGACTAGACCTATTCTCGAAACGTCGAGAATATGTGTGGCAGGTTTATAGTTAGACTGAATCTTTAAACTGTTCTCGGTCGATGGATCATTGAGTGGATATTAATGATCCTGTTGAGACCGATGTGTTCTTAATTTTGCTTTTAAGTATTGGATACTTAAAGGAATGACGAGTCACGAGTCATTAGGTATTGCGATGCCCGAATTGGAACACAGGTGCTTGTATCAGACAAGTTCACTGAACGTGACACGAATTTAACGATTAGCAACATGGAAGCTTTTAGCGTGGTCAATGTCTAATCGTTCATGCTCTAGTCTTGTGTAAATAATCCTTAGACTTGAGGCACGGTGTTGACTTGTACATTGGATGGCTATGGTTCACAAGTACGCATATTGACGGTTCGCTGATCCGTCTCTGTACTTGATGGTCATAGTTCATGCACATACGAAGTCACACGTGTGCGTAAAATGGAATCAGTCTCCTTGTTACATGCAAGCTATGATGTCCTATGCGATCTAGTTATGACAATGCATTGAAATCCTTGGCCGAGGTTGTAACCGAGAATGAAATGTTCATGTCTCGTATAAATGCATTTCAATTAGATTTGTGCATATGATTGAATTGGTGGTTTGACAAATATTCCATGGCTTTTGTTCAATCGGGACATAGTAAGACAGAGGGATTGAATTACACTGTAACTAGAGCTGACAGGTTCATTATGTTCTTAAAACATTCACACTGTCTGGGTAGCCATGACATATTGCTAGATGTCACTCATGGCTTGTAGGACCTAGTGGTTGATCGGGACAATCAATTCACTTCGAAGTACTAATGTGTTAGTGCTTGTCTTACTGCCAGCTCAGTGATGAACCTAGGGATGTCACACGCCTTAACCAATACATGACGACGTTGAACGGAAAATGTGATACTGCAAATATGTTTGAAATCACGACTATCGAATTAGTCGAACTGAAATTAAATTAAATTGGATTTAATTTAATTCTTATTTTTTGGTCATAGGTACATGTGTATGTGATGCACACGTATGCTCAAAGTGGATATATATCATATGTCCAATACGTACATATGCTCTTGGTACACTCTTTTGTTTTTATTATAATAATAATAATTGTTATTATTGGTCAGCATCCGTTGCTGACCATGCGCCTATAATGCCCACGTTTGAACGTGGGCATTAGTGAAGGACACCATCAGCTTGTTGCTGATGGCAGTCTCTTTATTTTAATTTAAAAAATGAGAGTGCACAATGTGCACTTTGTGCACGTCTCCCACGGTCAACAAACGGTTGTTGATCGTGGGGAGTTGTGCACAAAGCACACACGATACAGATCGTGTGTGCGGTGCAATTAAGAGAAGTTGTTTTCTTCTCTTTCAGTGCTTGACCGAGGGTGTATTCAGTGTGCGTGTGAGCAAAAAATAGAAGAGAGAAAAAATCAGAATATTCCCTCTACGTTTTTTCTTCTTCTTCAAGTGACCAAACTTAAGAACGCGGAGAGTTATTTTCACGAGATTGCTAGCACAATCAAGTGCGAAGTTTTTCTCGTCGTTTTTCTCCCGTTCGTCGTACGATTGGTGGTGTGTCTGAACTAGAGGTCCGACACTTGTGGGACTCGAATCGAAGAACATCATAACCAACTCGTTTTCAAGCACGCTACAAGAGGTAATTCGTTTAACCCTCTTCATTTAATTTGATTTTTGATTGAAACGCACGAACAATGCCTTTGGAGATACATGTATGGTTTTATTTCCGCTGCGTTTATATGTTTTATTTACCTATACATGTTCCGTGAATCCCAACAGTGGTATCGGAGCCAGGTTTAGGCGTTTTCGTGCGTTTAATTGATTTACGTTCGTAATAATTTTTGCGTTCTAATGGCCATTTTAATTTTAGCGAATTGTTCGCTATTGCATGGCCTATAGAAGTTGATTAATTTATATGATAAATTTGATCAATTGAGCAAAAATTAGAACTGCATCAATTTTGAATCGAAAGTCTGTAGTTAGTATTATTTTACGAATAATGTATTCTGCAAAATGATTTGCGATAGTGAATCTAGAGGGGACAGACGCTCTTACCGCTTAGAATTACGCACGTGAAATTGTTTCGCCGGCGTTGATTTCTTAACGCGGCTTGCGTTGCTCGACCATAATTTTGATTCAATGCAGAATTTTTATTTGTGCCTTCCAAAGCTTTAAATTATGAATTTATTGCTTACGTGGAAGGGTGGTGATCATGGAAAAACCCTAATGAATGTATGATGTTTATTGATATTTTGGGGTTGTAATTATTAAATGGAGGCTGCGTCCTTCTTTTATTTTTCATGTAATATTTATTTTTTTGTATAGTTTAGTATAGTCAATTGTTGAAGTAATTGCTACGAGGATTATGTGGAGGAGCCGTTAAGCCGGTGAGCTCTATGGGCCCGGTTCGCGAAGAGTTCGAGGAACCAAGAAGAAGTGAAGCAGTTCTCCGTCATTAAAATATTAAAATGGTTAAATGTGGTCTCATTGGCTCGAGACCCATTAAACCATAATTCCATGATCACCACGTAGGATAGACGTTTATGCGTTTGACATCTATTTATTTATTATGTTTTATGTGAGCATGTTAAACCGGTTAATGTGCAAAGTGAGACCTTTAATAATGACCCAAACCTCCTTAATAAAATATTACGTCGAAACGGGTTTCTGACTCGTGGCCTTCCATCGTCGTGGTTTGATCCTATATTATAGTGGTTGATTGACCGGCTATGGATACATAGGGGTCAATTGTCATTCATAATAATGGACCACTCCATTAAGCATATGATGTTGTGGGGTTGGAGCCGAACGATTTCCAATAACTGTCAAGTGAGGGGATCGTTTGCGTTTTCAATACTTGCATGTGACGATGGGTTAGACTTTACTATGATCATAAAGTCAATAACTGTTAGGTGAGACTTTCTTGGTCTAGAGGCCGAAGTTATGATTGGGACTCGCATATGATGCGTTGAATAAGTTGATTCACTCACTAAGTTCATAGAACATCAATAACTGTTAGGTGAGGTGGACTATGGACTGATGGGACTCCAATCCCCACTAGTAATCTTTACCCAACGAAGATTGCCGTTTCCCATTTTAAGGAGTATGGGATCCGAATATAAATTTAGTGGGAGGATCTATTTCATTTAAAGGCCAAAATGAAATAGTTATTTTGAAAGACAACAGCTAACAATTTATTTTCTGCACAGATATTATTACTCTGAAAATGGTGAACTCAAACCCACTCGCTTCGATACTTGACAAGAATTGTTTGACTGGACCCAATTTCACCGACTGGGTGAGAAATTTGAGAATTGTTCTCAATTCAGAAAAACTCGGTTATGTGCTTGATGAAAAGATGCCAACCTCCTTTCCTGAGGGTGGGACCCAAGAGGAACGCGTCACTTATGATAAGTGGCATGATGATGACTTAAAAGTTAGGTCATACATGCTTGCTTCAATGAATAATGAATTTCAGAAGAAGTATGAAGCAATGGAAGATGCTAGGTCGATCATATTGCACTTAAAGGAATTCTTTGATGAGAATGGTCGAACCTCTAGATATGAGATATCTAAGGCATTGTACCGCATGAGGATGGTTGAGGGATCATCGGTTAATGATCACGTTCTGAAAATGATCTGGCACATAGAAGAATTGGCTAGGCTGAATCTTGTTATGGATAACGACTTAGCTGTGGATTTGATCCTCCAATCCTTACCCGATTCCTTCTCTAGTTTTATCCAAAACTTCCACATGCATAAGATGGAGAAAACTCTTGCTGAGTTACATAGTATGCTGGTAGTTTATGAGAAGGAAATGCACAACACGAGGCCCAATGTAGTGGCTATGGCTAAAGCTTCTTCTTCAAAGAGTAAGACTATTTTGAAGAAAAAGAAATGGAAGAAGCCTGTGAGATCTGCTGTGCAACCAAAGCCCAAGGTTGAAAAAGGGAAATGTCATTATTGTGGTGTCATGGGGCACTGGAGGAGGAATTGTAGGAAGTACCTCGCGAGCTTGAAAGCCAAGCCTAAGAACCAACCTTGCGAAGGTATGGTGTCTATGCTTATTGAAACTAACATGATGGTTAGTGCTGAATCCAGCTTATGGATTCTAGATTCTGCTGCAACTTCACATATTTGTATGTCTTTGCAGAATTTGGAAATAAGCAGGATGCTGGGGCGAAATGAGATTGTCCTGACATTTGCAAATGGAGCAAGAGTTGCTGCATTAGCTATAGGGACTTTTCGTTTATGTTTGCCTTCTGGACATATTTTGGTTTTAAAGAATTGTTTGCATTATGAGAATGCTGTTCGGAACATCATCTCTATACCTCGTTTGGGTAAAGAGAATTATGAATTTTCTTTCATTGATGATGTATGTTCTATTTATTATAATAGAACGTGTGTTGGTTCTGGTTTATTAACCAATAATCTTTATACCATTACGATGTCTGGTAATACGATTACCAATGCCAATAAGCAAAATAATCATGATGTTAATGCCATAACTAAACGCTCTAGAGATAGTCCAAATCCAAAGTATGTTTGGCATCTCCGATTAGGTCATATTGGAGAAAACAGAATCAACAAGTTGAGTAATAATGGATATATTGATCCAATCGATTTCGAACCATACTCAGCTTGTGATGCATGTCTTCTAGGAAAAATGACCAAAGCGCCCTTTGTAGGACATAGTGCGCGAGCTGCTGACATATTAGGATTGATACATACAGATGTATGTGGACCAATTAATGAATCTGCTAGAGGTGGTTATTCTTACTTCATTACCTTCACCGATGATCATTCACGGTATGGCTATTTGTACTTAATGAAGTATAAATATGAATCTTTTGAAAAGTTCAAGGAATTCAAGTCTGAAGTTGAGAAACAAACAGGAAAGAGTATTAAGGCTCTTCGATCTGATCGAGGAGGTGAATACCTTAGTACTGAATTCTTGGATTATCTTAAAGATAATGGCATTTTATCACAATGGACACCTCCTGCAACTCCAGAGCATAATGGTGTATCTGAAAGAAGAAATCGTACTTTATTAGATATGGTGCGATCTATGATGAGTTACACCGATTTGCCTGTATCCCTTTGGGGATATGCCCTTGAGACAGCTGCATATTTACTAAACAGAGTGCCATCCAAATCTGTTCCAACTACGCCTTATGAGATATGGCATAGTAGGAAACCAAGTCTTAATCATATCAAGATTTGGGGTTGTCCAGCTTTCGTTAAGAAGCTGAGAACAGAGAAATTGGAGGCTAGGTCTGAACAAGGTCGCTTCATTGGATATCCAAAAGAGACTCTTGGATATTATTTCTATTTTCACTCTGATCAAAGGGTTTCGGTCAGCAGACATGCTTCTTTTCTGGAGAATCAGTTCGTCCAGGAAGGTGGTGCTGGACGGAAAATAGTCTTACAAGAAGAAAATAATGAAGTACCGAATAACCAAGTTCAGACACCGATCTCTGATTCAGTGGGAGCTTCTGATACACAACCTCCTAGGAGGAGTGCGAGAACGTCTCGTCTACCTATTCGTTATAGACACTCGATTGAAGATATTGAATCACTATTCATTGTGAATGATGGTGATCAGCCGAGTGATCCTAATACCTACGAGGAGGCGATGTCAGACATCGATTCTGGTAAATGGCTAGAAGCCATGAAATCCGAAATGGATTCGATGTATTCCAACGATGTTTGGACTCTAGTTGATCTACCTAATGGTATTGTACTAATTGGGTGCAAATGGATCTTCAAGAGAAAGATGAACGCTGATGGTCAAGTTGGAACTTACAAAGCACGGTTGGTAGCGAAAGGATATCGTCAAAAAGAAGGGATCGATTATGACGAAACTTTCTCACCTGTAGCCATGCTAAAATCCATTCGGATTATGTTGGCTATAGCTGCGCACCTTGATTATGAGATATTCCAGATGGATGTCAAAACGGCTTTTCTAAATGGTTTTCTCGAGGAGGACATTTATATGGAATAACCACAGGGTTTTGAATCCAATGGTGAAAGCCGAAAGGTGTGCAGGCTTAAGAGATCCATTTATGGACTCAAACAAGCCTCCAGAAGTTGGAACATCCGTTTTGATGAGGTAGTCAAATCGTTTGTATATAAGAAGGTCAGTGGGAGCGCAATTTCGTTTCTGGTTCTATACGTCGATGATATACTTTTGATTGGGAATGATGTACCGATGATATCATCGATCAAACTATTCTTATCACAGAATTTCTCCATGAAAGATTTAGGAGAGGCAACCTATATTTTAGGTATCAAGATCTATAGAGATAGATCGAGACGATTGATTGGCCTCTCACAGTCTACGTACATAGACAAAGTGTTAACACGGTTTAACATGCAATGTTCCAAAAGAGGATTATTGCCTTTCAGGCATGGAATCCGCCTTTCCAAGGAAATGTGTCCCAACACTCCTGAAGAAAGAGAGCGGATGTCGAGGATACCTTACGCATCCGCTATTGGAAGCATAATGTATGCAATGCTATGTACCAGACCTGATATTGCGCATGCTGTAAGCATTACTAGTAGATATCAGTCTGATCCAGGTGAAGAGCACTGGATAGCAGTCAAGAATATCCTTAAGTACTTACGAAGGACTAAGGATTTATTCTTGATATATGGAGAAGGAGAGTTCAAACTTGAAGCTTATACTGATTCCGATTTTCAATCGGATCCTAATGACTACAAGTCTACATCTGGGTTTGTCTTCATACTCAATGGTGGTGCAATTAGTTGGAAAAGTTCCAAACAAAGCATAACTGCTGATTCCACTACTAAGGCAGAGTATGTAGCCGCTTCCGAAGCAGCAAAGGAAGCCGTTTGGATGAAGAAGTTCATTTATGAACTTAGAGTAATTCCTTCCATTGAGCAACCGATTACATTGTTTTGCGACAACAATGGGGCAATTGCTCAAGCTAAGGAACCAAGGTCTCACCAGAAGTCCAAGCACATTGAGAGACGCTTCCATCTCATCAGAGAAATAGTTGGGAGAGGTGATATCGCCTTGCAGAAAATTGCCTCAGCGGAAAACGTGGCAGATCCCTTTACTAAGGCTTTACCTCAGTCTTCTTTTGAAAGACACATTGACAAAATGGGTTTGCGGTACCAGACAAGTTGGCTTTAGTGCAAGTGGGAGATTGTTAGGGATATGCCCTAAAGCAACTATGTAATAGTTACATGTTAGGGATTTCAGTTGTATTTCAATTCATTATTATGTTAATGGCAAAGACGTGTTTATTCATTTGTCCAATTATTTATGTATATGAATAAATTCCATAAGATCAGTTGTGACTAGACCTATTCTCGAGACGTCGAGAATATGTGTGGCAGGTTTATAGTTAGACTGAATCTTTAAACTGTTCTCGGTCGATGGATCATTAAGTGGATATTAATGATCCTGTTGAGACCGATGTGTTCTTAATTTTGCTTTTAAGTATTGGATACTTAAAGGAATGACGAGTCACGAGTCATTAGGTATTGCGATGCCCGAATTGGAACACAGGTGCTTGTATCAGACAAGTTCACTGAACGTGACACGAATTTAACGATTAGCAACATGGAAGCTTTTAGCGTGGTCAATGTCTAATCGTTCATGCTCTAGTCTTGTGTAAATAATCCTTAGACCTGAGGCACGGTGTTGACTTGTACATTGGATGGCTATGGTTCACAAGTGCGTATATTGACGGTTCGCTGATCCGTCTCTGTACTTGATGGTCATAGTTCATGCACATACGAAGTCACACGTGTGCGTAAAATGGAATCAGTCTCCTTATTACATGCAAGCTATGATGTCCTATGCGATCTAGTTATGACAATGCATTGAAATCCTTGGCCGAGGTTGTAACCGAGAATGAAATGTTCATGTCTCGTATAAATGCATTTCAATTAGATTTGTGCATATGATTGAATTGGTGGTTTGACAAATATTCCATGGCCTTTGTTCAATCCGGACATAGTAAGACAGAGGGATTGAATTACATTGTAACTAGAGCTGACAGGTTCATTATGTTCTTAAAACATTCACACTGTCTGGGTAGCCATGACATATTGCTAGATGTCACTCATGGCTTGTAGGACCTAGTGGTTGATCGGGACAATCAATTCACTTCGAAGTACTAATGTGTTAGTGCTTGTCTTACTGCCAGCTCAGTGATGAACCTAGGGATGTCACACGCCTTAACCAATACATGACGACGTTGAACGAAAAATGTGATACTGCAAATATGTTTGAAATCACGACTATCGAATTAGTCGAACTGAAATTAAATTAAATTGGATTTAATTCAATTCTTATTTTTTGGTCATAGGTACATGTGTATGTGATGCACACGTATGCTCAAAGTGGATATATATCATATGTCCAATACGTACATATGCTCTTGGTACACTCTTTTGTTTTTATTATAATAATAATAATTGTTATTATTGGTCAGCATCCGTTGCTGACCATGCGCCTATAATGCCCACGCTTGAACGTGGGCATTAGTGAAGGACACCATCAGCTTGTTGCTGATGGTAGTCTCTTTATTTTAATAAAAAAAAAAATGAGAGTGCACAATGTGCACTTTGTGCACGTCTCCCACGGTCAACAAACGGTTGTTGATCGTGGGGAGTTGTGCACAAAGCACACACGATACAGATCGTGTGTGCGGTGCAATTAAGAGAAGTTGTTTTCTTCTCTTTCAGTGCTTGACCGAGGGTGTATTCAGTGTGCGTGTGAGCAAAAAATAGAAGAGAGAAAAAATCAGAATATTCCCTCTACGTTTTTTCTTCTTCTTCAAGTGACCAAACTTAAGAACGCGGAGAGTTATTTTCACGAGATTGCTAGCACAATCAAGTGCGAAGTTTTTCTCGTCGTTTTTCTCCCGTTCGTCGTACGATTGGTGGTGTGTCTGAACTAGAGGTCCGACATTTGTGGGACTCGAATCGAAGAACATCATAACCAACTCGTTTTCAAGCACGCTACAAGAGGTAATTCGTTTAACCCTCTTCATTTAATTTGATTTTTGATTGAAACGCACGAACAACGCCTTTGGAGATACATGTATGGTTTTATTTCCACTGTGTTTATATGTTTTATTTGCCTATACATGTTCCGTGAATCCCAACAGTTTCCTCCTCCCACCCCCCCTCCCCCCTCAATCTACTGTAGGTCGTACGCGCGACGGCATGAAACTGCACAAGGCAATTTTGCATGTCCAAGTGCCACGCGGGGCCCGCCCGGCAATTAGATTGCTGCACGGTCTCGTGCGGCAATCTAATTAACGTGCGGGCTCGTGTGGCAGTTGAGCTCATGCGAAATTTGGGCTGCCGCATGAGCCCATATGTGGCTCCGGCCTTTTTTCTCTTTAGTAATTTCGTGTTTTACATATTTTTAATTATTTTATATTTATTATTTACAACATTTATATTTATATAACTTAGTAAATTGAAGTGCATACTTGAGTGCACAATCGAAGCACAGGCCCAAACCATATGTCGTGTCATTTTCTTTTTCCAGTTACTACTAAAATCTCAATATCAATCCCCAATATTGTTTGTTGAGCTGCATGGGATCATAACGAGTATGACGAAGATCTACATTGCAATGAAGTTCGCCAGTTGAAGAGATCTTCGAAGATGAAGATGAAGATGAACAAGCAAAAATAAAACGTTGCTTTGTGCACACCAAATAGCCGGACATGACATTTAGGACAATTGGCCATGGCTAAACTGACATTTAAGCATTTTCAAGCGATAAATGGCTGAAAGAAACTTCACGCAAAGGTGCAAGACTATATTAGACTAATTGAAAGGACTATATTGAAATCCACTCAAAAGGTCATTGTTACCCCAAAAACAAACGCATCAAGTGGGAATTCACGGGGAACCTAATACATATTGAGCATATTTAGAAAATGAAGGGGTAAACACCAACTTCTAGTGTTGCTATGTTGAAGTTGTGACACCACTCTTGGTCTAAAGCTAAGGGGCCGAGGATAGTAGAAATAAAAGCTAAGATTAATCAATTATTAAAAAATTTCCGGTCAGATTTAGTCTTGCAATGCTCTAGAAAAATAAAGGATCTATATAACTGATATGGACGCAACAGAGAGTGAAACATGAATCTCTTGTCTAAACTTAAGTTAATTGAGTCGTAGTGGATAATAATTCTATAGATTGGATTGGATTTGGCCTGTTGTATACATATCGTATGACTTATTCAGGTCTACTAAATTCAACCTACCCAATAAAATATGACTAATAAGAGTTTTCCTGTGACACTTATTGACAAAGCCGCTTTTTTAAAAAAAAAAAAATTCGGTTGCCCCCAAAATTGAGGGGACATTGGCTTAAAATGTTAATGAGCTTAATCATTTGTTACACTACAAAAAAATAAGGTTTTAGCAACGGAATTAACGACGAAAATTTTGACAAAATTCATCACTAAATTAAATTGCGACGACATTTGCGACGAAAATATTTTCGTCGCTAATTAGGCGTCGCAAAATTTAGCAACGAAATTTTTTTGTGACAAAATTCGTCGCAACTTTGCGACGAAAAATATTCGTGGAAATATGCGTCACTAATTTGCGACGAAAATTATTCATGGCAAAATTCGTTTCTAATTAGCGACAAAGGTTTAGCAACGGCATTTGCCACGAAAGTTGTGATGAAAATAGGAATGAAAATAATTTCGTCGCCAACTTGGGTCACAAAATTTAGCAACGAAATTTTTGATCATTCATCGCTAAATTGCCACGAAAATGGATTCGTTGCTAATTTACGATGAACACTATTTGTGGCAAAATTCGTTGCTAATTAGCAACAAAGTTTTAGCAACGGCATTTGCCACGAACTTTGCGACCAAAATAGCAACGAAAAAAATTTCTTTGCTAAATCGGTTCACAAATTTTCGCGACAAAATATTTTTTGTTTCATCGCTAAATTAGCGATGAGCTATATTTGTGGAAAATTTCATCGCTAATTAGCGACAATAGTTTTTTTTTTGGAAAAGCAACGAAGGTTTAGCAGAGGCATTTGCACGAAAGTTGCGGTGAAAATAGAAACGAAAACACTTTCGTCGGCAACTCGGGTACCAAATTTAGCAACGAAAATTCTGCTACAAAAGCTATTCATGGAAAAAAAAACATGGCCCCAATTAGCTAATTTGAAATAATTTAGTGACGAAATTAGCTTTCATATATTTGAAGGGGCCTCTTGACAATAAAACGAGCGAGAATTCTTGTTATACTTGCCCAACCACAATTTTATCTTTTCTTCACAGAAAATGTGCATAAATATATAAATATCAAAACCTGAAAAGAAAAAACTGCCATTTATGTAGTTCATACGATGAAAACAACAAGTTGTGCTGTCAGAAAAAACTTGCGATCTAACTGAGCTTGAAATCTGAAATCAACTTCCACACTAGGCGACGGCGAAAGGAATGACGCTATAACATAATAACATGAAATTCATTGAATACAGAGAAGTAAAGAGAAATTCTCATTCCCTCGCTGAAACCTCTATGACATAATAACATGAAATATTTAGTTCATCTTAATGTGCACTCCAAATTCAAGTTTCTGTCATCCAGGTAAGAAGAAAGTAGAGAGTCTAAAAAATGAAGCTGAGCTCTGCCATATAAGAATAATGCCAGCCCCAAACTCTGCATATATGCCTTAAGAATAGTCAACAAACTGCCAGCTTAGCAGAATGGAATGATCGGTGATTACCCTTGGCCAATGTCGTAGATAAACGACATGCAAACCAAATAATACCACTTCGTGTCGGTGAGATCTTCAGGGGACAATGCTGCTGAAGGCCTTCTAACTTGTGGGCTGGATTTACCATCGGATAGAGACTCGTATAGTTCCCTCAGTTGCTCTCTTCTTGGCAGACCGATCTGGTCAGTATTAAGTTCCACGGCTTGAATTGTTTTCCTGGTTTTGATGTCTCCATTGTAGTACCCATCACCCCACTCCAAGACCTTGCAGTAATCACATTGTGGACCACATTCAGAATCAAAATCAAACACTTACCCTTCACTGCTGAAGGGCTAGTTAAATATGTTGAAGCAATGTGGGAATTACGAAATACAAGAAAAACAATTCAACCATCGAACAATAAAAAATTAGCTATTCATTTCCCTTATTGTAAAGATATATTCGCAAACGATTTCACATAACAACGCATAAAGAACATAAAATTACCAAAGAAATCCAGAGTTCTCGGATATCATGTAAGTATGAAAAGAAAGATATCAAGTACATTGAAAAGAAAGATATCAAGTACATTGCAAATAATAGAGCTAATTCCCATAATTGAAACTTCAGAAGAGACAGACAATGGCATATACAGTAACACAAAGCAAGCATTCACAGAAAAAGGAAAAGACAATGAAAAAATAGATTTTTTCGTCATATTGGCTCTTTGCATCTATCCCCCATATTTTGAAACTGCAAATCATCCTAGTCACGCCGCACTATTTCCAGAATTGTAAGAGGACAGACTTTGGAGGGCTTTTTTCCAATTTGGGTTTTTTTAAAAAAATATTTACAAATTTGGGTTTTTTGAAAACATATTTACCATTTTGGGTCCCGTGCGGCACTTATAGTGCCGCACGGAGGCCGTACGCTGACAAACCCCAAAGGGTTTGTCAGGCCAAGAGCCGTGCGGCACTTATAGTGCCGCACGGCTCAGACGGCCCACCAAGAGTTTTTTTTCAATTTGGGTTTTTTTAAAAAAATATTTACAAATTTGGGTTTTTTAAAAAGTTATTTACCAATTTGGGTCCCGCGTGGCACTGCGGGACCCGTGCGGCACTATAAGTGCCGCACGGCCTGACAGACCCACATGGGTCTGTCAGGCGGGCCTGACGGAAGTCAGGCCCGTGAGCCGTGCGGCAGTATGACTGCCGCACGGCTCACGGGGGCCCCCTGGGTGTCAGGCCGTGCGGCACTTATAGTGCCGCACGGCGGGCCCGGCCCCCCCCCCCCCCCCCCCCCCCCCCCCCCCCCCCGCGTGTAGGGGGCGCGGACGCGTGTTGGGGGGGCCGGGCCCGGCCCCCCCCCCCCCCCCCCCGCCTGCCTCCTCTTCCTTCCCCCCCCCCCCCCCCCCCGCGGCAAAACACGCACATTCCTCCCCCCCGAAAAACACGCACATTTCTCCGCTCCTCAGTCCTCTTGCCGACGCCTCCCTTCTCCCCCCTCCCTCCTCTTCCCTTTTTTACTCAAGTCCCGGTTGCAATTCCTCCGCTCCTCACCCCTCCCGCCGACGCCTCCCTTCCTTTCCCTCATCCTCTCCTCTGTTGCACGTTTTCATCCTCTCCCTATATTATTCATCCGCGAGCGCTGATCCATTGAAGATTCTATACTACAGGTTAGTAATTTACCGATACTTTTTACTTAAATTGACCTTATTTAGTCTTTTTAATTCATTTCATCTTTTTTGCAGATCTCCGTCGTAGATTCAGCAACAATTGTCGTCATCTAGAAATTTCCGAACAGGTATGGACAGAATATCTCATGCTTTATTAATTTTGTTATGGACAGAATATCTCATGCTTTATTAATTTTGTTGCTCGATTTAGGCTCTGTTCAGTATTATATATATACACTGTGATTTATATGTAGTAATATATGTACGTGAGATGAAAATTATTTAGGCCCACCCGTGCGGCAGCATATCTATAATTTTAAATTTAATTTATTTCTAAAATTTATGTTTATATGTATTTTTTATATAGTTAATTTTGTTCTTGTAATTATGATGAGATTTATAATTATGATAAAAATACGAAAATAAATTGTATCAAATATATTTAATAATTATAATATTTATTTTCATAATAAATTTAGCGTAATTATGCTTTTATTACACATAGTAATAATAAATTAATGAATTTCCTATTTTTGTAGAAATAAATATCATAATTATCTTGTTATTACACATATTAATAATAATTAAATTAATTTCCTATTATTGTCATAGTTAATTTAGCGTAATTATGATTTTATTACACATAGTAATAATAATTTAATGAAATTCCTATTATTTTCAGAAATAAATTATTATTAATATCTTATTAGTGGATATATTAATAATAATTAAATTAATGTCCTATTATTTTCATAATAAATTTAGCGTAATTATGCTTTTATTACACATAGTAATAATAAATTAATGAATTTCCTATTTTTGTAGAAATAAATATCATAATTATCTTGTTATTACACATATTAATAATAATTAAATTAATTTCCTATTTTTGTCATAGTTAATTTAGCGTAATTATGATTTTATTACACATAGTAATAATAATTTAATGAAATTCCTATTATTTTCAGAAATAAATTATTATTAATATCTTATTAGTGGATATATTAATAATAATTAAATTAATGTCCTATTTTTTTCATACAAAATTTAGCGTAATTATGCTTTTATTACACATAGTAATAATAAATTAATTAATTTCCTATTTTTGTAGAAATAAATATCATAATTATCTTGTTATTACACATATTAATAATAATTAAATTAATTTCCTATTTTTGTCATAGTTAATTTAGCGTAATTATGATTTTATTACACATAGTAATAATAATTTAATTAATTTCCTATTATTTTCATAAGTAAATTATTATTGATATCTTGTTAGTGGATATATTAATAATAATTAAATTAATTTCCTATTTTTTCATAGTTAATTTAGCGTAATTATGGTTTTAATAAATTTCCTATTATTTTCATAAATAAATTAATTACTTTCCTATTTTTGTTACAAATAAATAATCGTAATTATCTTGTTATTACACATATTAATAATAATTTGCTTAATTTATGATTATTATCATAATTAAATTAACATAAATTATTTTTTATTACACATATTACACATTATCATTATTATCTTGTTAGTGAACATATTAATAATATTTTATTAAATTGTAGATGTTAAATAATTTGTAATTTATTCATTTAGCAGAATGTCGTCTACAAATTTTGCAACTGTGCAATGGGGAGGTAGATTAATAGAAAATGAACATGGACATGATTATGAAGGTGGACAATGTACTATGTTTTATTTTGGAAACATATCCACATTTGATGAGTTACGTGCTACGATCGCACGCGAGTTGAATGTAGCAGAATACCGGTGTATTCAGAGACTGATGTATAGATTACCAGTTGCAATACCTGGCCGTATCACGTATCGCATTATGGATGTGTGTAATGATACTGCAGTAGACAAAATCCGTCAGTTTGCAGATCAGTGTCATTCTGGAGGGTTTTTACAGTTTTTTGCAATTATAAATGAACACCAACCCATACATTACTCAACTGGAGAAGATGAAGTTAATGTGGCTAATCGGTACGTGGAGTACGGTGATAATGATGATAACGATAGTGATGATGATAGTGACGAAGATGATGACTTTTGGATGGATACTGATGATAGTGATGAAGAAGATGACGAAAGTGAGAATACAGAGGATGATTACGAGACTCATTGGAGTAATCCCATTTTGCCATTGGTACATCCACCGCCATATTCGGATATTGACTTTGAGTTGATGAGAGACGATACAAGAGCCAAGCCCAGTCGTATGTTGTTTGATGCATCAAAAGAATTTGCTGTTGGGATGCTATTTCCATCACGGGATGCGGTACAGTTAGCTGCGAAAGAGTATTCTTTGAGAAGAAATCACCACTTTCGCAGTGATGAGACAAAGAAGGCCAAATATATGATAAAATGTGGTAATCCAAATGGTCCGTGTGGTTGGAGACTCCGTGCAATTAGACAATCTACTATGTTATGGAAAATAACTAAGTACACCGGGCCACATACATGTAACAATCCTCAAATGTCAAGGGATCATCGACAACTTGATCAGAAGTACCTATGCACCCAGATAGAAGCAATGGTTACTGCCCAACCAGATATCAAAATCAAGCCACTGATGGCAGAGATTAAAGACAAGCTGGGTTTCGAACCTACTTATCGTAAAACCTGGGCAGCTAAACAAATGGCGATTGCCAATGCTTTTGGAGGATGGGATGCGTCGTATGGTCAGCTGAGAAAGTATATGAATGAAATGCAATTGAAGAATCCAGGTTCTCATGTTGTAATCGATGATTACATGAACGTAGATGGGAGTTGCAAAATTTTTCATCGCATGTTCTGGACTTTGAAGCAGACGATTGAAGGCTTCAAAAGTTGTCGTCCCGTTATATTTGTCGATGGGACTTTTTTGTACGGAAAATACAGAGGAATGCTCCTTTGTGCGTGCTCACTTGATGGCAACAATCACATATTTCCATTGGCATTTGCTGTGGTCGATGCCGAAAATGTGGACAACTGGATATGGTTTATGACTTTGTTGCGGAGATATGTGACTAGTAGAGATAATATTTGTGTAATATCAGATAGACATATCGGGATTAAGAGAGCAATGGAGACAGAAGGGTGGCGTCCTCCACATGGCCACCATCGGTATTGCATTCGGCATATAGTCAGCAATTACAATAAACGCTTCAAAAATGCCGAAGGCAAACAACTTATTCAGATGGCAGGTAAATTATTGTATTGAATTTTAGTAATTTCAAAAAAATGGAATTATTTGTTAATAATTTCAAAGCCGAATGCAAACAACTTATTATTTTTTTAATGTACAGCTTACGAGAATCAAAAGTGGAAGTTTGCACGCATCATGAATCAAATTAGGGCTTTAGATCCACGAACAGCTGAATGGTGTGAGCAGATTCCACTGGAGAAATGGACAAAAGCTTATGATGAAGAAGGGAAGAGATATGGATCGATGACGACCAATTTAGTTGAATCGGTTAATGGGATGCTCAAGGGCTTTCGTGGTCTGCCAATAACAGCTATGGTGAATAAGATATTCCATCAGCTGGTCCACTATTTCGACACTTTTAGAACTACATACAGGAGCCAGAAGCTGAGTGGATGGGTATATACTCAATTCGCAGGCGAAACGCTACTGCAAAACAGTCAAAGAGCACAAAAGCATAATGCGACACGGTTCGACTCTGATCGAGGGATTTTTGAAGTTCTAACTGGATCCAGAGGAACAGGAGGGCACACACACGTTGTAGACCTAAACAATCGAACGTGCACATGTGGCAAATTTCAAGAAATTAAAATCCCATGTTCGCACGTAATAGCAGCATGTCAAAAATATGCAATTGATTACCAAGCATACGTGGATGAATTCTATACATTGGATAGAACACTTCGGTGTTATAGGTACATGTTTCATCCATTGGGGGATCCTAATTACTGGCATGAACTTCATGAGCTGCCATTAGTACCAGACCCGACCCGTATTAGGAAGAAAGGAAGGCCCCGTGCATCACGGATACGTAATGAGATGGACTGGAGGACGCCGAGCAGTAGCACTTCGCGCAACCATTGCACCAACTGTGGAAAATCCGGCCACAATAGGCAAACTTGTGCATACAGATCGACCCAGAAATAAAATTTATATAGTGTGTGAATACTGAAATGTAATAAATCGATTTCCTTACTCAAAGTTAATTGTATGAATTACGTAAATTACGATTTGTTCAGTGTGACATTCATCAAGTTCTTTTGTTCCATTTGCAGGCATGGCAGCGAGAGATTACATTCGACCGGGACCTGAGATTGATTCACTACTTACGCAGCAGTCCTCCCATAGATCACAAGCCATATGGGACTCTAAGGTATTTAATAAATTTAGCAGTTAATATATCATTTGCACTAACTAGATAATATTTGTAATTTCACTAACGGTTAATGTAACATTTAACAGCTAGACGAGAATGCAGTTCTTAGATGTCAACGAAGTGCGCATATAGGTGGATTGGATGATCGCATTGTACAGTATGTTCGGAATTCAGGATTTTACGGAGTATATGCAATGGGATTTTGGCAATTGGATTGGCATTTGATTACGGCGTTGGTGGAGCGGTGGAGGCCCGAGACTCACACCTTCCATATGCCGGAAGGTGAGTGCACGATCACACTGCACGATATGGGGGTTCTGACAGGGCTTCCTATTGATGGAGATGCAGTTACTGGCCCCACTAACATGAATTGGCATCATATTTGTGAGGAGCTACTTGGCCAGGTCCCAGTCGATTTGCGTGGATCAATGCTAAAATTAAGATGGCTAAGAGAGCAGTTTGATGAGATTCCAGAATATGCCGATGAGCTTACCCTACTGCAGTATGCTAGGGCATTCATTATGCGGTTGATTGGATCTATTTTTTCAGACAAATCCGGTTCTAGGGTTAGTCTGACTTTTCTTACACTATTAGAGCACATTGACCAACCTACGCAGTACAGTTGGGGCTCGGCAGCACTTGCATGGTTATATCGGGAGTTATGCCATGCGACGGCTTCAGATAGTAGTCAAATCGGTGGTGCCGTACATATATTGCAGATTTGGGCATGGGATCGTTTTAGTTGTGTCTCCCCATCCATCAGACGGCGTTATCCTTTACCTGATACACCTCTTGGTAGTCGGTACGTGATCTATTGCTCTTTTCATAAGTTTTTTCAATGTGTATTTCATATCTTATTATTACTGTTTTTCATTTATGCAGCTGGAGCCAACCCAGACAGATAACAACGGTCCCCACGCATACTGTGACACACCTGCGCTTTCAATTTGATACTATGAAAACCGAAGATGTAAGTGGTGATACAATAAACGCGTTCAATATAATGTTTGCTTTTAAATTAATTATTCATTTAATTTTATATGTTTTAATACTATGGCAGATTACTTGGGAGCCATACACTTATGAGATTCTCCAGAATCTACCGGATTACTGCCTGCAAGGAGAACACCTTTCGAGGGCTCGTGTCCCACTCATCTGTTTCCACATCGTTGAGTGGCATTATCCAGACCGAGTACTTCGTCAGTTTGGCATGGTGCAATCGATTCCTGCTCCTCCCTTTGATCATACGGCCTTTCACGATATTGACATGAGGCCAGTTTTCAAGGACTGGGTAGATGTTCACAGAGACAGCATCAATATATGGGATGATCGTTTTACTCATATAGTCTATGGCGAGCTTGCAACGGAGCCACTATACTATCATTCAGAATATATGAAGTGGTACCGTAGACATACACGGAGGTGGATCTCCTACAAGGGAGCTGCAGCTGGTGCATCGGTTAGTACAAACACTTATAATTTACTTCATTAATTTTTTTATTAACATAAGTTATTGGATTTTAATAACTTATAGTTACTTTTATTTCATTAATAGGCTGATGGTTTGGAGCAAATGGTACACTTAAGCTCCACTGCATTAACTTCAGCCGCTACTCGGGAACACATGAGGGATGCCTTGCGGGCTTTGGCGAGGATATCTAAGGCAACCTTATACGCTTACAATGAGGAGAGGCGGCTCCGAGAGATTCCACCACCCCAACCAGCACCTACAGCAGCTCCCGCTAGCCTGCACGAGGATGACATGCCTCAGACTGTTCAGTCGACCCGGAGGACGAGACCAGCTTATCCAGTTAATGCTGATACCGTCCCTTACCCAATGTCCTATGATACGACATATTTCACTCAGGGATTCACTTCAGGGTTCGATCAGACAGATTATAATGCAGGCTTCAGTCAGTTTCGCAGCCCAGATCATCCAGCTTATCCTTCTAGTTCTTATGAATCTGACTTCTCTCCGCTTTTCTCATACCCTTCTACCGTAGGATATGTACCCTCGGAACATGGATTATCTTCTCAGGATATGCCATCATCGTCTACACATCCACCTCAGTCCGAACCTCGTCGTCGGTATAATACCAGAACGGCCGAAGAACGAAGACAACCTCTTTGCGGAACAGGAGGCCATAGAGGACACCGACATTAGAGTTGATTGTAATCGAGCTGAGAGTTGTTATCTATTACTAAAATTTTGATTTGTTGAATTTTTTTAGTTTTCCACGTCCTTTTCTTCCTTTAATTTGTTTAGGCTTGTTTCTGTCTCACCAAAAATTCTAAAATTATATTTATATCTCTGTCAAGACTTCGTCAATAAGCATCGTTAACGATTTATTTAGGAGAACGATGAAACGAAAATGATTTTCACATGAATCTCATGTAACTTAAATAAAATGAAAACGAGATTGTATTGACTGAAAAATCATGTGACAAATTCTTGATTGACTATAAATAGGTCACACGTATACAAATTTAGAATTTCCAGGTTTATAAATAAGTTATTAAATATAAATTTTTATTTCCAAGTTTATTTTTATAACGTAATTATCAATAAATAATTAAATTTTTTTAAGATATATGTATTTAATTTATTTAATTCGAAAATAATGAATAAATAAATATTCAAAAAATATAAATAATTAATTTATTAAGATAAAATTTTCATTTAATATAATTTATTTATTATAGAAATAAATAATTATTTAATAGGATAAATTTATATATAAATTTCATTAATTATTTACATACCAAATTAATTAATTACACACATATTAACAAAATTTTCAATTAATTATTGATAATTACGCTATAAACATAAGCTTTGAAATTAAAAAATAATATTATAAATATAGATATAAAACAATTAAATATTTATATCAATATAAAATTATAAAAATACTTAAAATAAAAATACGAAATGAACAAAATAAAATTTTCAATTAATATAATTTATTTTGTATGTAAATAATTAATTAATTTATGAAGATAAATTTTTTAGATAAATTTGTAAATAAATTAATTTCAATTAATTATTCATAATGTTATAAAAATAAGCTTGAAAAGGAAAAAAATTAATATTCGAAATATAAATATAAAAAATTAAATATTTATACAATAGAAATTATTTAATTAAAAAAATACTCAAAAATGAGAAATTAAGAAAAATAAAATTTTTTATATAATTTTTTATTAATTATTTACATACTAAATAAATTAATTACATACATATTAATAAAATTTTTAATTAATTATTGATAATTATTAATTACCTACATATTACAAAGTTATATAAATATAAAAAATTTATTTAATTCGAAAATAATGAATAAATAAATATTCAAAAAATATAAATAATTAATTTATTAAGATAAAATTTTCATTTAATATAATTTAATTATTATAGAAATAAATAATAATTTCACAGGATAAATTTATATATAAATTTTATTAATTATTTACGTACCAAATTAATTAATTACACACATATTAACAAAATTTTCAATTAATTATTGATAATTACGCTATAAACATAAGCTTTGAAATTAAAAAATAATATTATAAATATAGATATAAAACAATTAAATATTTATATCAATATAAAATTATAAAAATACTTGAAAACGGAAAAAATTAATATTCGAAATATAAATATAAAAAATTAAATATTTATACAATAGAAATTATTTAATTAAAAAAATACTCAAAAATGAGAAATTAAGAAAAATAAAATTTTCATTTAAAATAATTTATTTAGTATCCAAATAAATAATTATTTTTCATATAATTTTTTATTAATTATCTACATACTAAATAAATTAATTGCATACATATTAATAAAATTTTTAATTAATTATTGTTAATTATTAATTACATACATATTGCAAAGTTATATAAATATAAAATTATAAAAAATATGTAAAAAAATGGAAAATTAAAAAAAGCATATTAATTTATTTAATATGTAAATAATAAATAAATAAATATTCATAAAATTTATTTATTTTTACATAACTTTGTGTATATAAATAATTAATTTATTAAAATAAAATTTTCAATTACTATAATTTATTAATATGTAAATAATTACTTAATTTATTCAGATAAATTTTTATTAATTATTTGCATACTAAATAAATTAATTACTTACATATTAATAAAATTTTTTAATTAATTACTAATAATTATGTTATAAAAATAAGTTTTAAAAAAAATTATATTTATAATATTATATAAATAAATTATTAGAGTGGGCCGTGCGGTAGTATGACTACCGCACGGCCCAGATTGGTGGGCCGTCTGAGCCGTGCGGCACTATAAGTGCCGCACGGCTCTTGGGCTGACAAACCCTTTAGGGTTTGTCAGCGTACGGCCTCCGTGCGGCACTATAAGTGCCGCACGGGACCCAAAATGGTAAATATGTTTTCAAAAAACCCAAATTTGTAAATATTTTTTTAAAAAAACCCAAATTGGAAAAAAGCCCGACTTTGGAGCAAGGACAAAGTATTGTGGTATGGAATACCAATAGTAGTAGATCCTTTCTGCTTAGCATGACATTAATAGCTATTATAATGACCAAAAATAGAAAAGGAAAAACATGTTTGAGATGAAAATATTAGTACCCAAGCTGTCTTGTTGAGATGGACCAGAAGATTCTGTAGCTCTATTGGATTTTTCTCACAGCAAGAGCAAGCTGTTTCTTCAAATTTACAGGAACTTTCCCCTGGTTCTCCATTCTACTTGCCATATTCCAAAATATTCTAATAAAGTAGCAGAAATACCTTTTTTGCGCTAGGTTTCTTCTTCTTTTTCTCTATATTAAGTGTAAGACATGCCCCCTAAAATGATGTTCAGAATTGAATTAGATCATATGAAATGACCAGAGCATGAGAAAACAAAGAAAAACACTTAGAACTTGAAGAGCTTGGCCTCTCCGTTTAATAAGCAAACAAATAATTGTTGAAAAGTACCAAACTGAGTTAAATGTCAAGGACAAAATCATGCAAAAGCAAATTGGAGTGTACCTAGTAATCAACATGCATAAGCAAAAAATTCTTACCATTTAATCAATGAAACGATTGACAAAATCATCATCATCATCAGCAATCTCATCATCATTGTGTTGCTCATCATTGTGCCCATCACCTACTTGATTAGTGGGAGGTACATGAGGAACTTGATCTTAATTAAGGTTGAGATGTCGCAAAATCAATTGCGTTTGAGACTCCAAAGATCTGATTTGTTCATTTTTCTGTAACAATTGTTGTTTGACCATTTTTATTTTTTCATCATTCTCTACAAGTATATGTTTCAGTTGGGTCAATTCTTGGGTCATTTGCTCCTCAATTCGTGTCCTTCTTGAAACAGCGGCATTGGATGATGAAGTTGCAGCAACCTTTGTTAAATATATCCTTGACAGGGATCCCATCTCAAATATTTTGCCTCTTTTCATCCCACCCGATGCCTCCACCCATAATGTCATATTGTCAGACCCTCCACTCGATTGCTCAGACCTATCAACACCATCACCACCACTAGCAGTACTCATTAAAAGTTCATTATATTTTTCCTATATTAACAATATAGATGAAAATTATATATATAACTACCATCAATATTAAAAACATTTATTATTTTCATTCTAGTTAACCTTACATACCTTAATAGCTTTTGCTCGATCGCTAGTCTATGTCTTATCTTTTTTTTTTTTTGAAATGTACGTTCAATGTAGTTGTATATGTCAGTTCCGTCCCCAATTCATCTGCCTATAAAATATAAACATAATTAAGTAATTAAATTAAATTAACTTACAGCATGTTTAACAAACTTACCATTCTTTTTCTATGCTCTCCAATACTGATAGAGCCCCTAGCATATGTGGCAGACCCTTCACTAGAACTAGAAGTTCGATTCTTCTTATTCTGTTCACTTCTTTGCTTATTTCTATCAGTTTCCCAAGTTTTCTTCATTTCTGTCCAACTGTCACCAATAATGAAATCTGGCTTCATTTGACTTGTCTTAGCTTTATTTATCACATTTCGTATGTGATCACCAGCTTTCTTCTTGAAAATTCTTTTAACTTCATCCTCTTCCATTTCATCCCACTTGAATTTTCGCTGCAATAAATAGAAAAATAATTGACTTGACTTACATCGAACTATTTGTGAGAAAATAGAATGACAAAACTTACCTTGAACTCATTCCACCACAAATCCTTTACTTTTTTTTTTAGCGTTGCTGTAACTAATCTACTCCACCCTCCAATAGTTATTGACTATTTTATTAAGTTGCCTCACAACATACGTAGCATTTGTGAATCTGCAAATAGGTTAGAAAGATATAAATAAATCAATTGACATCCATATTTAAGACCCAAATCAAGGGATGACCATGAATATTACATATACTTAAAAAAATGAAGTACTTATGAATCTCCATATGAGAATATCATGAATCGGCTATCTTCTTCACCTCTGTTTCCATCATCATTCGAGTGTTGTATTGAAGGAGATGGAACCAAAGGAAATGGAACTGAAGAAAATGGATCTTGAGGGTTGGAGGAAGGGCCAATGTGTCTATGTTGTCTATCAGCAAGTAGTGGTTCTGAATTAGGTGTAAGAGAAGGGAAAGAGGAAAGGGACATGGACGAGGATGAGGAAATGGAATGGGAATGGGATGGTCTTCTTTGTGAAACTGCACCACGCATGTGACCTCCACGTTTATACTGACAAGTCGGAAGGTTAGACAAATATCTCAAACAATATGAACATATATTAGGGACACATAATGATGTAAACCATGAAGCTTATCATTTTGTTTCAGAGAGCAAGAGATAAACTTGAGAAAATTAAATAAACTTGCTATTGGCTTTGATAAATAGCAATCTCTAGTGTCGAAGAAACCTATTGAAATCTTGTGAACATCAAATTCCATGAAAAATAAATGGGAGCATATTACAATCATTGTGGCAAACAAAACAATAATGGAAATACATAAAAGCAGCAAAAGAACCTCACACGTATCAAAGTAATAGTAATTGCATGACTATAAAAAGAAAAGCATGATTATTATCTCCATGGAGTGGTAGATCTTAAACAAACCTGGAAAATCAAGCCCTATGCCAGGATTGGATGTGCAGGTATCATTAGGTAAAGAGCTTGGTTGCAAAAGTTGATATCTGAAACCTACGAAAAAAGAAACTATATCGGCCATTCAGATTCAATTTGCAGCAGTCATTCACGCAAACAGTAGTCAACTTCAGTCACATGCACTACTCTACATTCCTTTATCTACAATATTAAAGTACCGACACAATGTGCAAGGCATAGACACACCTCTACTCAAACGGTAGTCCAAGCGCAGCTCTTGTGGCATGAATCAACACACCAAAATTTAGAAGGAAACCTCGCACCTACAGATACCAGTAATGGGTATAATTCATTTCCTAGTCATAGATAGAAAGCTTATTTAATCGGTTTAGTATGTGGACGTCAATTAAGAAGTTTATTTCTCACTGATTCCGACATTTTATTCATCACTAATCAGGATTCACACATCATTATACCAACCCAGAATAAAGATAATATTACACACTGGTCAAATTGCTTTAAATTGAAATAGCCAGAAACGAAGACATTGAATTTGACAACTAGACAATGCACATGCAAATCATCTTAGAGTCATATAACCAGAAATTTAGCAGAAATTGTCAAGTCTAAAGTTCACGATAGTAACTTGAAATACCAGACTAGGAA
The DNA here is from genome assembly GCA_016432845.1 of Psidium guajava. NCBI lineage: Eukaryota > Viridiplantae > Streptophyta > Magnoliopsida > Myrtales > Myrtaceae > Psidium > Psidium guajava. The sequence continues at coordinate 18,897,983 of CM028225.1, forward strand.
AGACCTCCAGCTACATAAACAAGTTCCCTTACAATTTTCTCAACTTATTTCTAGCATCTGACATTTGCTAAGCCGATAATCACTAAAAAACAGTTGAGTGCAAACAAAAAAATGACCTTAGATCAAAGTAGAAAATACTTCTAAAGTAAATTGAAGACAGACACCATTTAGATAAAGGAATTATGAAGTCCGCCTCTCATAGCATTGTTGACATTTGATTTTTGGCCATCTTTATTTTTAAAAAATTTTAAAAAATTCATAAAAATCCATAAAATTAAAAAATAAACTTTGGGGACCTTGGCCAAGCCTAGGGAATCAATTTTGATCAAAAAATAAATTTTCATATTTTCAATATTTTCTTGCATTTTATTTTCAAAAATTAATAAAAAAAATCAAGAAAAAATGAGAAAATTACAAAATCAACTATGGAAGCCTTGGCCAAGCTTAGGAAACCATTTTTGAACAAAAAATAATTTTCCTTATTTTTTGCATTTTTTAATATCTTTTAGAAATTAGAAAATACTGGAAAATCAACAAAAAAAAAATAGCATTTGAGGCCAAAAAAATATGAAAAAAATAGTCAATAATTTTATTTTAATTTTATATTTATTTTTACCAAACAAATTTTGAAAAATTCAATCTGGAATTGAGATTTTCCTTGTTAATCTCATTTTCAGATTATTTGAAAAAATTCTACAAATTTCATTTCAGCTCTGTTATTTTTAATTTTCAGATGATACGAACATTTGCACTGTCTGTTTGGAGAGAGCATGTAGAGTGGCAGCTGAAGTTTGTGGTCATGAGCTTTATATGAGATACGCTCTACATCGTCGCTCCACGAGAAGCATATCTTCGGAGTTGATGGGACCACCTGGGTGCATTCCATGTCCCTTTTTGTAGACACGGAGTTATTGCCTTCACCAAAATTCCTGGTTCTCTGGTCAAGGAGATCAAACTTCACACTTCCCTTACCCTCTGTAACCCCTGTATTCTTCATCAATGTGATCCAGAGTATCCTCCGACACGCACACCAGATTGTAGGAAGACCCATGTAGCTCCTGTTCCTCCAGATTTTTGTTTTGCCCTGTCACTTGCGGCCCATTTCCTTTTGTTCCCATTTTGCTGTGCACGTGTAATGACAGACCTTACCCATCTTTTTAGTCTGGAGAGGAAGATGCACAAGGGGAAACTCTTAGGATGAGGAACTTTCCTTTTGATGGGAGAACACATAATAGACTGACGTATTAGGCTTGGGTAGCTACGAAGCCAGGTATCATCAGGGTGTTACAATTGAAGCTCGGCGACGGTGCAATGGCAGTCACGGTCCGATGAAGGCCGTGCGTGATCGATTGCTGGAACCAGTGGTCATGCGCAAACTAGACCAGCGGCGGGACGCGCGAACAGACTTGGCCATGGTGACACCCAAGCAGATACAGCGGAGGTGGCAGCCGTGCGAGGTCGACGATCTGGAGGTAAGGTTGCTTCACTCTGTTTCATTTGAGAACAAGTCAGGTACTAAGGAATAGATGTCTTGGTCGGCGAAGTTCTTCACAGAGAGGAGGGGTTCATGGGAAATAAGATGAAAGAATTAAAACTAAATAAATAAGTAAATAAAAGGGGTGGAAGATCCATCTTGTCAGTTAAGTCTGACTTGATCTTGGGCTAGATTCAGAATTTAGAAGTGGACCTATTGGAAAAGAGAATTGAGCGAAGAGAAATAAAGTCTAGGCCGAGCCCAAGATGTGGCCTTTGTGTCCTAGAATGACTCGGGCCCTTAAGGCCCAAGTTGGGTGCCTACGGCGCAGGCTGATATTGTCGGCCCGGTCCGAAAATTAATTTAGTAAAAAAAAAATTAATAATAATAATAATAATAATAATAATAATAATAATAAAGAAAGAATAGAAGAGAGAATAATAAAAAAAGAAGAAGAAGAATTGAATTGAAAAAATAAAAAATAAAAAGGTTATTCACGTTGCATATCATATGGATTAGAATGCATACTTTGATATGTCATATAGTTTTATGCATTTATTTCATCATATCATCATTTTTTTCCATGTCATTGATCGTGTGTCATGTTATTTGCATACCATTTTGTCATGTCATCATATTTGCATGTCATTTTTGCTAGCTCATATAGTTTATTACATTATTTTGTTATGTCATTTTTTTTCTTTTCGTCATTACGTCATGTCATTCACGTAATTAGAGCATATTTTTTTACATGTTGTATTATAGTTGCATTAATATCATTTTACATGTTTTGATTGATTAGTTAAATTTCATATATAGGAAAATTTAATCTTAATTTTCACATGTCCTTCATTGCATTCTTTTAACTATTCATGTAATTATTCATTTTTGTTCATACATGCATTGCATTCGGAAAAGTGGAAATGTTAAAAATATATAAATAAAATAATAATTAATTAATTAATTAAAAATAATAAAAAAAATAAAAAATTTCATAAAAATAAAAAAAATTAAAAAAATTCTTAAAAAATTCCAGGAAAATAAAAAATATATATTCCAAAAATTCTCAAAAATCTCAAAAATTAAGAAACGGGTCATTTCGACTGGCCAATCCTATTTTTGATGAAATTCCTTCCTAATCTTTTCAAAATGACGATCTTGCCCCTCATGGGTAAATAAGGAATGACCACATTCAACTGGTTCGACCTGTTTTCACTTCTCGATCTTTGAAAAATGACCATTTCACCCTTCTGGTCAATTTGACCCAAATCTTTTCAAATCACCCCAAATGAATTTTCATGAAATTGGTACCGAAAGGGCATTAGTTTTAATTAACTAGTGTAACCAAGTCCCCGAACTCATAATCTCTAGTTCGTAGAAGTAATTTAGTTCTCCCGCTAATTTACTTAGGTTTCTAATCAACCTACCAAAAATGATTAGTGGCGACTCCAAATTCTAAAATCATTTAAACAAAAACCAAAGTTGCGATTCGGTAGGGCTTGGGAGGGTCTGCGTTAGGTTATTCCATCTAATCAACCTAATAATCCGTTAACCTGGAAATTTTTTCCACCACAAAAAGAAAATTTTTAGGATTGCGACATGCACTGATCGAGCATCGAGCGCGAACGAACTCGGACGAACTATCTCACTAAACTAATGCGCTCTCATAACCACAACTATAACTACCTGTTGACACTTGATTTTTAATCACATTTTCTCTTTAAAATTAATAAAAAAATCCATAAAATTCATAAAATTAAAAAAATAAACTTTGGGGATCTTGGCCAAGCCTAGGGAACCAATTTTGAACAAAAATGATTTTTCATATTTTCAGTATTTTTCAGCATTTTTATTTTTGAAAATTCATAAAAAAATCAAGAAAAAATAAAAAAAATTACAAAATCAACTTTGAAAGCCTTGGCCAAGCCTAGGGAACCAATTTTGAACAAAAAATAATTTTTTTGTATGTTTAATATTTTTTTAAAAAAATACAAAAAATACTTAAAAATTAGGGAAAAATAACATTTGAGGCCACAAAAATATAAAAAATAGTCAATATTTTTATTTTAATTTTAACTTCATTTTGGCCGAAGAAAATCTACAAAAATTAATCTGGAATCAGGAATTACTTTGTTAATCTCATTTTTAGATTAATTGAAAAAAAATTTATAGAAAATTCATTTTAGTTTTGTAATTTTCGATTTTTTTGCATTTCTGGAGTCGTGACATTGTCCTCTAATAGTCCAAATTTTTCGATGGCATGATGGTGCATTTTCCATCGTTGTGTTCGGTTTCCGAAGTTCGATTTTATCATTTGAAGTGTCTCTCTGTGCAGCATCATTGCATTCGCAGAACTTGCCGATCGAACATGTAGGATCGATTTTGTGGGATGTTCTTGAGAATTGATGTATTTGAGAGTGGTGTCGGGAATAGCTGTCGACTGCACGTGTTTATTTGGATATTCAGTGTGAATTCGACTGGGTTATAGCGGTTGTTTAGCTCAATTCATGATTACGAGCGATAGAAATTCGATCGGCTGTGCTGATAACATCAAACGGAGTAACTCTAAAGTGTATATACATTGGAAGGGAGCAACAGAGTTGGTCTTAGCTCCACGTGCGAGATATGTTGATTTAAATGGTCAATTCCAGCCCATTGATTGAAAAAAAAAAAAAAGATTTCTTCAAGCAAGCTATTGATGACATGGCAACAAGGTTGTGATGTATTGCCATTGCTTGTAGACAACATGATTAAAGAAATAAAGGCACTCAACAGAAATCGAAAGCAGAGAAGGGAATCCCTTGGTCAACTTTGAGCTAGCAAGCACAGCCGAATAAAGGGACTGCCCATCATTCAATTTGAACGAAAAAAGAAGAAAAAGAGATGGGACATCATCTTAGCTTTCTCGGTGGGCAACGAAAGGAGAGAAGCTGATGATCTTCGTGCTGTTGTTGAATACTTCAATGGAGCTAATCGTGTGACCTGTGCAATTGTGGGACAAGGTGCTCGAAACAAGAGAGGCAAATTGAGTGGAAGACAAAGTTTTGGCGACTTTCGGTGAAAGGGAGGGGCTCGGTCAGCATGATGAAAAATGGACACGAAGAGAGAGCATGGGGTCTAAAGAAAAGGGAAATAAAAAATTTTGGAAAAAGGGGGGAGCGGTTGATTTGTCCCGAGGGGAGGATCCGGAGCAAGTCTCCTGGGCGAGTCATGGGGTAGAGGGACGAGGGGATTCAGGGGGATTCTAGAGAGGGCAAAGCGGAGTCCTCTCGTGAACGACTCTGTTTCAACACCATCGCGAGCTCCATCCTCGTCGACAAAGGCTGTGGATGAATTTGGCACCCGTGTGAGGGTAAAGCTCCAGTGCGCATACCAGAAGATGGAGATGGGGGTGTAAAGCCTGAAAAAGGGGCAAAGACCTGGGTTTTGGAGGAAATCAGAGAAGTTTCGAGCAGATTATTTGAAGCTGGGAAATTTCTCTGTCATCTAAAATGCATTGCCTTTGCTACTTCCGTGCCTAGCATGTGGAGATGGGTTTAAAAAATGAAAAGAAAGAAGCATACGGCTTGGGGTCCTGCTCGAGAACTTGGAAGGAATGCAGTTGAAGATGTTAGTGCTGCTAAATTGGATCCTCTATCAGAAAAGAGGCGAGAAGGAATAGCGACTACGAGTCCAACGAATGAGCGTTCAGCATGGACTGAGCTTCATCTTCGAACGGCTCGGCAACATCACACGAACCACTCATTTTTCTCTCGCTCTCTCTTCCCTCCGCGTGAAAAGAAAGGCTGACTCTCCTCCAACGTCACAATGTGCTGATGTCGCTGAAGAGACCAGCATGGCTCATCGTATCCGCTAACTTGATGGTGGTCGTCCATGTCATCGGAAGTTATTGAGTCTATGCGATGCCCGTTTTCGACATGTTGGAGAGGATGATGGTGAAGAGATTGAACTTCCCTCGCGGCATCGCACTCAGGCTCGTCGCTCGGTCTGCCTATGTTGCTTTTATGTTGTTTCTTGGAGTGACGTTCCCTTTCCTTGGGAACTTATTTGGTTTCTTCGGTGGATTTGGCTTTGCTCTCACATCTTATTTTCGCCCAAGTATCACGTGGCTGATCACCAAGAAGCCTAGAAAATTCAGCATCAACTGGTTCGTCAACTGGGCGTCCATAGTCATCGGAGTATTCATCATGACGGCGTCGACGGTCGGGGAGTTGCAGAACATCATGGGGTTCTTCTTCAAGATCTCATTATCAACTACGTAGGTTTTCCTCGGCTGGGGGCTAGACTCGCATGGCTGTCACTATGGCACGCCTCTTTCCCCGGAGAGTACTCGATCATCGGCCATGGACCGAGCCCAAACGGCGCCGTTTTGGATGAACAAGTCACTGAGCTTTTCCAGAGAATGTGGAGGAAACATTAGAAGGACATCAGTGGAAATCCAAGGGCTCGAAGGTGACCAAGGATTCTAGGTTGCCCCGAAGCTCACCTCTGACTAGCCTGCACTAAAGACGAGATTGGCTGCCTTTCCTTAAGGGGGAGTCCTGATAAATCTAACGCTGTCAGCAAGCCTGGAACGAAGAAGCATCGCCGTCATCGGCCATCCATGCTGCAGCTCCTCGATCTGCCGACGTCGCTGCTCTCTTGCCGTTCGTACTAGCTCAGTTCCATCACGGTCTTATGAAGGTAATCTGAAACAGTCCCCCAAAAGTCTCGTTGACTAGCCGCCCTTGCGGTCCTACAACAGCGGATCAACCACCAGTGGAGCACATTCCAACCCAAACAACATGACACATGGGGGTCCTCTCCATCGCTGATGGGCAATCACGCCCCTCTCTCTCAGGCGCCCTAGTCTGACCTGCTGGAGAGTCCACTTCCCTTTTAAAAAAAAAGAAAAAAAAAAAAGGAGACCCATGCAAGACGAGTTGTCTGATCTCAGAGGAAAAGAAGAGATGGGGGCACTTGGCTTGGACGGACGACTTCAGAGCTTCATAAAATCACAGCGGAGGAGTCTGCTTCTTGGACAGAGGAGATCGTGGCCTGCGAGGCGGTGCATCCTATCAGCAATCTACTAGATCTTAAGAGATGGTTAGGCGATGGACGGCGTTGTTTTGGATAGCTACGTCCAACAATACCTGGAGACCCTCTCATATTCATTGAAGTTGCGTTTTTGAAAAAATGTAGCTCAGACAATACAGGAGGTTTTGTGGGACGATCCTCCCATACTAGAATCCTGCATTTGGCTGCAGGTGGTTGACTTGCTTCGTTGGCAGGCCATGGATTGCGAGGTTGTAAATGTTTGCACCTCGAACGAAGTGGCTTGACGACTCTGGATGTCTCGATCTCTGATCTCTCACAAAAGGGAGCAGGAGATAGAAAGACGAAAGAAGTTGTTGCCGCGGGAGCTGGAGCTAAAAACAAAAGAGGAGGATCCAAAAAGGGACCGATATAAAAAAAAACGAAAAAAGAAAAAGATGGGGATGGCCACGCCACTCTGGGCTGGATCTTCTTCCTTGCTGGAAACACTGGGATTTTGGCGGATGGCCAATGAAAGAGCCTTTCTTGCTTCCTGCGATTGGACATGAAATCTTGCCATGTTGAAAGGGGCTACTAACCTGATACTTGCAATATGCCAATAACAAAAACAGCCTTACCCACTCAACTGCAAGGGATACGGAGGTCACTGAAGATTTAGAAGTTGCTCCCCATCAAGATCGGCCCAAAGAAGGTGGTGTGGAAACAGAGAATGGGAATGTCGAGGATAAGATCGTTCTATATCTTGATGATGAGCACTCACTGGAGGATTTGAAAGGCAGAGATCTTCAAACCGAAAAAGCGCGGAGAAAACACGAAGGGAGAGATTGGCTCTTGTGGGAGATTCTTCTAGATAACACATGTTACTGGTGTTGCACCTTGAGTCCCTCCTGTTAAGGAAACTATCCCGCCAAGAATTTTGATTCTGACAAAACTAGTTTTAAGTAGTCTAATAAATGGAAGAATATTTTCCTTGCAGAAATCACGATGTGAAAAGAGCCTTGAATATCCCACAACTGGCGTTCAGACTCAAGGAAGAGTCGTCACCATAGTACTTCTAAATGGTCAGAAGGAGGAACTATGCTTGTGCCTCTAAGAGAATCAGAAGGAGGAGTCTGCGTCTGAATAACTCAGATGAAGTGTTTGACTGCCTCAAATGGATTCAGATGGAGGACAGCATTGCCTTGGAAGACCTCAAGAAGACTCATGTGAGATGTCGACAGTAGGATCCGTAAAGAGCTCAGATTCACAAAGAAAAGCTGAATCAGATTCAGAGACTTCAAATAGTTTAAAAGCTGTTTCTGAACAGATTCAGATTCTGCAACTAGACGAAGAAGACCCACGATTGACAAAAGTCCGATTGATTTCGGAAATTACGGGAAGGGAAAGGATTCGATCAACAGGATGATTGTCCATCTTTATTAGGACGGAATCCTTGATTGGATATTATCCTTCTTTCCTTCCTCAAAAGATTCAACATCTCACGTAAATGGAAACTGAAGATTTAGTTGTATGGGCGACTGAATCTGAAGTTACCAAAATCTTTCTTCAACGGCTATCTAGCATCTTTCCAAGTTTATCTCGCATCAATCAAGGTTGATTGAAGATTGACGAGTGATCCCATGGAGCACCTTGACAACGGCTAGTTCGAGGTGAAGGGGGTATAAAAGGAGAGTGCTGGTATTCGTTCTAAAAAGAAGAGAAGAAGAAGAAAAAAAAAGATAGAGACGAGCAAAAACTGTTGAGATAGCTTTTTAAACTTCTCGTGAAAATATTCTTGTGAGCAAGTTGAGAGAAGTTCATTGTAATCTTGTGATCATTATAGTGAAATCCAGCCAATCGGCTGTCATCGTGGGAGAGTGGACGTAGGCTTACTATAGCCGAACCACAATAAATCTGTGTGCACATTTCTCCTTCTGAACTCCTTTATCTTGTGCATACTAACTCTGTTTAGCTTCATTACTTGGCTTTTGTGTTTGCTTGCGCTTATAACTCAAATTTTTCAGAAGCACCTATTCACCCCCTCTCTAGGTGTCGTTGCTAGCTACGTCAATTGGTATCAGAGCAGGTTGCTCACATCTGTGAAGTGTTCTACTTCAGAGCTAACGATCTATCATGTCTAGCAACAACTTCTCAGGTTCTGGCGACTCATCATTCCACAACAAACCACCGTACTTCGACGGAAAGGATTACAACGTTTGATGCAACAAGATGAAGTGGTTCATCAAAGCACTAGATGATCAAATGTGGGATGTAGTAACCAGAGGAGTGGTCCCTATCATTTCCGCAAATACGGGATCAGAAGGAAACCCAGCAACTCTTACAGATACTGAAAGAGTCAAGAGACAAGGACTCGACTCTAAAGCTGTTCACTCACTTTTCTGTGCTCTATCCTCACCAATATATAATAGTGTGGCAGAAGAAGAATCTGCAAAAGCAATATGGGACAGATTACATGTCACATATCAGGGCACTAATCGTGTCAAAGAAACTAAACTCAGTATACTACTGAGTGACAGCCTTTAAAATGAAACCTGACGAAACAATAGCTGAGATGATTGACAGGTTTCAGATTCTGGCTAGTGGTCTGGCACAACAAGGTGCTCCTGTTGCTGAACCAATGCAGGTCAGAAAAATCCTCCGAGGATTAACCGAAGAATGGAACTACATCAAGCCTTCCATTCAGGAATGTCAAACTATAAGACCACTATCCATCGACGAATTAGTTGGAACTCTGCAATCATATGAGACAGAGAGGAACAATAACAAACCAGAGATTTCAAAAGGTAAGAAGTCAATTGCTATTTCATCTAACTTTGATGGTAAAATTTCAGATTCAGATGATGAAGATGAAGACGATGAAGAGCTTGCATTAATGGTGAAAAAGTTCAGAAAGATGGTCAAGAAAGGTAGACTCTTCAAAGGAAAGAAGACGTTCAGAAGGAACGATCAAAAACAGTCTGGTCATGACAAACAGGAAAGCAAAGACATCGTATGCTTTCATTGTAAGAAAGTGGGACATATTAAACCCAAGTGTCCACTGCTAAAGAAGGATAAAGCCAAGTTTGAGAAATACAAGAAGGCTTTGAAGGCAGAAACGCTAAGTGATTCTGAAGAAAGCGACGAAGACTATGCAAACATATGTCTCATGGCAAATTCAGACTCAGACTCAGAATCAGACATAGAGGTAAACCTTTATGAGCTACCTGATAATGTCTCCGAATATATAACTGAGCTATGCAAGAACTATAAAGAAGTCATCAAAAAGATTTTTGTTTTAAAAAGGGAAAATCAATCCTTGAAACTGCAAGATCTTTCTCAAAAAGATAGGATTGAGTTTTTACAGAAGAAATTTCACTCTTTAAAGGAAAGTCATGATCTTACTTTAAAGGAAAACGATTCGTTAAAAACCAGAATTGAAAACATTTCTAAGAAGTTTTCTCAAAGCTCCAGAAATCTGGAAAATATCATTTCCACCCAAATTCCTTTTGGCAAAAAATCTGGTCTCGGTTTTGAAAAACTAGATGATTTTGAAAACAATTTTTCAGATTCTGAAAACAGGTTGAAACATCGACCTACCAAATCTGCATATCAACAACATTTCTTCAAGAAATTTACTAAATCGTCACGTCAACCTTACAAGCAATCATATTCTCATAATCATTTTCAAAATCTGGTTTCAAAACCATTTCAAACGCATCATTCATATAGGCAATATTCTAGACCATCACAGAATTGTTTCAAGCCATATCATTCGCAAAATCATTATAGATCATATTATTCTGTTAGACGCTTTCAGAACATACATAGAACTCCTCAAAATGATTACAATGCTCATTATCCACAGAACTTTTACAGAAGGAGTACTAGTTCACTTCCTTCACAGTATCCACACAGATTCACAAGATCACATCACTCTAGAAGCTGCTCAAACTGTGGTGGTAGAAATCACAGTAAAATTGAATGCATGTTTGTATGGAAACCTGTGAATAGATCTGCATACACTAACATCCATGGACCCCAGTAAATGAGGGTACCAAAACAAAGGTAAGATTATTTTCTCTTGCAGGTACCTCGAAAGGGAAATAAGAAATGGTTTCTGGACAGCGGATGCTCAAGTCATATGACTGGTAATCCAGAAAACTTTACAAAATTATCCATGATTAGTGGCAGAAACGTATCTTTTGGAGGTAAGAATAAAGGTAAGGTAATAGGACAAGGAACAGTTAAGATTGGAAATCTCATTATTAACGATGTATATCTCGTTAAAGGTTTGAAGTACAATCTGATATCGGTAAGTCAACTATGTGATTCTGGATATAAAATTTTTTTTCAAGATATGAAATGCACAGGTATTAGTAGTGATAATAAACAGAGTTTTTCTGGATATCGTCATGGAAACATCTATCTTCTACATGTTGCATCTGAAGAAATTAAGTGCCTCATCTCGGTCAAGGATGAATATGATCTCTGGCACAGGAAGCTTGGCTACATAAGTGTTAAGCATATTTCGAAATTATCTTCCAAAAACCTGGTACGAGGTCTACCCCAATCAAAATTTGAAAAGCCCGATTTATGCACTGCATGCACTTTGGGAAAACAGGTCAGAAGCTCTTTTAAGCCCATAAATCATGTTCAAACTAATCGTGTATTATAGTTGCTTCACCTGGATCTCTTTGGACCAAACAAGATTCTAAGTCTTGGAGGTAAGAAATACTGTATGGTTATCGTTGATGATTTCTCCAGATTCACATGGGTTATTTTCTTAGCCCACAAGAGTGATACATTTGCTACATTTGCAAAATTTTCAAAAAGGATTCAGAATGAAAAAGGTTTTATGATTTCTTGCATTAAAACCGATCACGGTGGAGAGTTTGAAAACTAGGATTTCTCCAGTTTCTGTGATGATACTGGAATTAAACATACCTTTTCTACTCCTTACACACCACAACAGAATGGGGTTGTTGAAAGGAAAAATCGTTCCTTACAAGAAATGGGACGAACTCTTCTTATTGAAAGTAAAATTGCATCTCATTTTTGGGAAGAAGCAGTTTCAACAGCTTGTTACATTCTGAATCGAGTTTCCTTAAGACCCATCCTTGAAAAGACTCCTTACGAAATTTTTAAGGAAAGGAAACCAAATCTTTCATATTTCCATATATTTGGCAGTAAATGCTTTATTTTGAAAAATGCTAATGATCGTGTTGGCAAGTTTGATGATAAGTCAGATGAAGGAATCTTCCTAGGATACTCAACAACTAGCAAAGCCTTTCAGTCTTCAACAAATCCTCTCGAACGGTAGAAGAATCAATGAATGTCAGATTCGCAGAATGCAGTCAGAAGGAAGGAGACAAGCAAGAAGCTATTCAAACGCCAACTATATATCTCAACCCAGAAGAAGATAATGGTTCAAGAGATATTCAGAATCATGAACCTAAAGCAACCACCTCTTCAGATCAAGCAGAAAGGCAGAACGACTGTACCACTTCGCAAGAAGATAAAAGATTCAACACAAACTGGAAGCACAAGTCCAGCCATCCAAAGGATCTCATTTTAGGAAACTTGGATGAAGGTATAAGAACCAGATCGAAAATAAGAGAACTATCAGGAAACTTCGCACTAGTATCTGAATTGGAGCCAAAAAGTGTTGAAGAAGCTCTAATCAATGAAAGCTAGATAAATGCAATGCAAGAAGAGCTCCAGCAATTCAAGATCAACAACGTCTGGAAATTAGTACCAAGACCCAAAGACAGACCTGTCATCGGCACAAAATGAGTTTTCAGAAACAAGCTGGATAATAAAGGAAAAGTAGTCAGAAACAAGGCAAGATTGGTTGCAAAAGGGTACTCCCAAGAAGAAGGGATAGATTATGATGAAACATATGCACCAGTTGCCAGATTAGAAGCCATCAGGCTACTTCTCGCGTATGCTTGTTACAACGATTTTAAGTTGTTTCAGATGGACGTAAAGAGTGCTTTCTTAAATGGCTACATCAAGGAAGAAGTTTATGTTGAACAACCACCAGGGTTCGAAGAACCAAGAGGAAAGGATCTAGTTTATCTACTGAACAAAGCTCTATATGGTTTAAAACAAGCTCCTCGCGCCTGGTATGAAAGGTTAAGTAACTTTCTTTCTCAAAAGAAGTTTACAAAAGGCACAGTAGACACTACTCTGTTTATTCAGAAGCAGGGTAAAGACATTCTGATCGTTCAGATTTATGTCGATGACATAATATTTGGTTCATCTAACGAGTCTCTTTGTAAGAATTTCTCCAAAGCTATATAGGATGAATTCGAAATGAGCATGATGGGAGAACTAAATTTCTTTCTTGGACTTCAAATTCATCAATCTGAGAAAGGAATTTTTATCCATCAAGAGAAATATGCTCTTGAAATTGTAAAGAAGTTTGGTTTGCAGAATAGCAAAAAGATGGAAACTCCCATGGCCCATTCATCAAAATTGGACAAGGATGAAGATGGAAAAGAAGTGGATCAGAAGTTATATCGCAGCATGATTGGCTCACTTCTGTATCTTACGGCATCAAGGCCCGATATCTTGTATAGTGTATGTTTATGCGCAAGGTTTCAATCCAGTCCCAGGGAATCGCATCTCTCTGCTCTGAAAAGAATCATCAAATACATTGGAACTTATCCAAATCTCGGACTATGGTACTCAAAAGAATCAACTTTTGTGCTAAAAGGATATTCAGATGCAGATTTAGCAGGTTGCAAAGTTGATAGAAAAAGCACCTCTGGAACGTGTCAATTAATGGGAGATATGCTAATCTCATGGTTTTCTAAGAAGCAAAGCACCGTGGCTCTATCAACAGCAGAAGCAGAATATGTATCTCTCGGAAGCTGTTGTGCTCAGATTCTATGGTTGAAGCAGCAACAAAGGGATTACGGAATTGAAGCTTCAAATGTCGAAATTCTTTGCGACAACACAAGCGCAATCAATCTCACCAAAAATCCAATACTCCACTCGAGAGCAAAGCACATTGAAATAAAACATCACTTTATACAAGATCATGTTCAGAACCAAGAAGTTCAGATTCATCATGTGGATACGAAGAATCAACTTGCAGACATTTTTACCAAGCCCCTTGATAAGCTAAGTTTTAATTTTATTCGTGATAGATTATCAATCACTAACCCTTTTTATTAAGTTCTTAAGAAACAGGAAACTATCAAGCCAAATTATCTCAGAGACTAGGTCTTCAGACACAAATTGAAAGGTCAGCCCAAAGTTTCAGATTCAGAAGCAGATTATATGAAACTTCGGGAGAAAGATATCAAATTATTCGAAATCCCAAGTAAGTAATTTTGTTCGAATGGTAGAACCCAAGACAAAAGGTACGATCTCTAAATTCTATCTTGATTGGTTTATTTGATTCGTTCAAAATATTTTCGAAATTTTCCTGATTCTATTGCCAAAAATAGCGTTATTATGTGTTGCTCTTTATATATATATATATATATATTGAACTTTCTTTCTCTGAAAAACCCTAAACCCTTCCGAGTTTTTCAAGCCCTTTTTGCTCTCATAAAGACCTCATCTTTTCTTCTTCACACTCCTCTTTCTAAAATGGCTCCGAAATCATCCTCGACGGCGAAGAAGACTTCTGGTCCACAATCTGAACAGGTAGAAGGTCCTCAGAGAATCGGGAAGCAGCCACGAGTTTCAGAATCATCTCCAACAATGAAGACAAGAGAGTACTTCGACAAGAAAGTCGAGACGGCTCATCGTATAAAGCATCTCTATGACAATCTGAAAGCAAGAGATTGTGCGTACACCAGTGTCAGTAAGTTTCTGAATACTTACCGTTTTTCTAGTGAGGAAGAATATTTAGAGTGTCTGAATAAGCCATTGCGAACTGTCATTCCGGGTGATGATGATACTTTGAATACGGCGATGAAAAAGGGAAAAAGGGTAGTGATCCCTGAAAAATCAGTCTCGAAAAGGACGTCTCCCAAAAGGAATGTGCCGAAGGAAACGGCTGAAAAGGGAAAGGCAGAGGAGTCAAAGGATGACGATGACTACCTGTATAATAACTTTGCGAAGTTTAAACCTCGTTTGGGCAGGGAAGGAGGTTATACCGATCAATACTTTCTGAGTTCGGATCACAAGGACAGATTTGAAACTCTCAAAGAGAGAGGTATTATGCCTCACAGAGTCTTTGACCTTGATTATTTGGAGTCTGTCGGAATCCCTCTGAAGATGCATCTGAAAAAATGCAAACTGGATTATTTTGTGGAGAGGAAGGCTCCCATTTATCCTGATTTGGTTGCCTATTTTTACTCCACACTGTCCTTCTTTAATGCAAATTCTCTGTATTACAAGATAGGTGACAAACTCTACTATTTGAGGGATGATGAATTGGCTCATTTAATGGGGGTTAAATTCAGAGAGTTTACTCCTATCAATGTCCAGCCGAAGGAGGCTTTTGCATATCTGACAGGGAAAGAAAATTTCTCCAGAGATTCCAAGGCACATATTGCCTATGATGATTTTCCCCTGAAGCACATCATGATGCACAAGATTGTGATCGAGTCTCTTCGACCCAAAGCATCATTAAAAACTGACACCTCAAGATTCGAGGCTAAGTTGATGTGGGCACTGTTGACAGGATACAAGTTTAGTCTTGCACATGCAGTCATACTACATATGTATAGAACTGTGCAAAAGACTAAAGGTCAACTGCCATATGCAGCTCTCATCCATGACATCTTCAGATACCATAATCAAATCCTGCCTAAACCTCTTACAGAGAAAAAGGTTCCAGTCAAAACTGGTGGAGCTGAAATGCTTCAAAAGATGGGCTTCAGACTGAAAGATGGCCAGTGGTACAACAAGTCACGAAAAGTACCAATGGAACTTGAGAAAGATGAGAGATCAGCCAAAAGAAGGAAGGTTATGGCGACAAAGGTGCAGGAAAAGAAGATTCAGAGCATCTCTTCCTCAAGCAGTTCTGAATCTGACAATGAGGAAACACCCTCTGCATCACCAAAGAAAACAAAGAAATTGACCCTTCAGAAGGAATCAGGGTCTACTAAGATGAGAACAAAATTACAGAAGGAGAAGCAGAAAAAGATTGCAGCAGATGAACGTTCAGCTACTGAGAAACAAGTTCAGATGGAAGTTGAACATGAGGAACCTCGTTCAGAAGCTACACCTTTTGCACAACCTCAGGGGGAGGTTCTGGAAACAACTGAAGGAGTGCCTGAAGAAGATGAAGAAGCACTCTTTGCACGACAGATGGAAGCTGCAAGAGTTCTAAGTCTTCTCGATAGACGACCAGAAGAGGACCTACCAATTATTCTTCAGGAAGAAGTTCTTGTCAGGAGTATTTTCTCCAGGCTCTTCAGAGACTTAGAGCCAGAAAAAATCAAGGCGACGTCATCATCTCAACCCTCAAAACCAACAGCTGACAACCAGTCTTCTGAACCTTTCGCTGAAGAACAGCCTTCAAAAGAAACAACTGAAGAACAGCTAGTTGAAAAACAGGGTTCAGAACCACCAGTTGAGAAACAGTTTTCCGATCAAACAGCTGAGGAACAACCTTCAGAACCAATAGCTGACGAACAGCCACAGCCATCTGACGCTCAACCATATAATGCAGACATTGCTTCAGAACCTGTTATTACTCATCGAGAATCTGACAATCTTCTGTTTCAAATTCAACAAGATATTCAGAATCTACGGACTGAAGTTCGAGATGAAGCTCGATTGAGACAGGACAACAGAGAACAGATGTAGGCATTCGAGGCAAAGGTCAAGGCTAAACTAGCTGCGTTGGAAAATTTGGTCAAGAAGACTTGCAGTTTACTTTGTGCCAAAATAGACGATCTAGACAGTTTCATAATTGTCAAATCCAAGAAAAGCAGACCTCAAGATGAAGCCACAGGGGATGATGACGAGCCAACTCTTTCTTAAATTATTTTCCTTACACATTGTTCTTGACGCTTATTAATTATGTATATTCATCATTTATTATCTATATCTCTTTTTGTTGATGACAAAAAGGAGGAGAAGGCATGAATTGTTTACAGGTGGCTAAACTTATAACAATCCGGGGAGAAGGCATGAACTGTTTGTAGGTGGCTAAACTCATAACAATGTACAACCGCAGCATGTTACGGTGATACCTTTTTAGAAGCATAATATCGCTCACCCTGTTGCACTTCTCGAAAGTTTTTTTTTATCCACCTTTATTAAAAGATTCTTATAATTTACTCATTTCATTACAAAGAATCTTTCGTACTTAAATCATTTTACTTTATCATTGCTTAAAAACCGAAGGAGTTTTGTCATCATCAAAAAGGGGGAGATTGTTAAGGAAACTATCCCGCCAAGAATTTTGATTCTGACAAAACTAGTTTTAAGAAGTCTAGTAAATGGAAGAATATTTTCATTGCAGAAATCACGATGTGAAAAGAGCCTTGAATATCCCACAACTGGCGTTCAGACTCAAGGAAGAGTCGTCACCATAGTGCTTCTAAATGATCAGAAGGAGGAACTATGCTTGTGCCTCTAAGAGAATCAGAAGGAGGAGTCTGCGTTTGAATAACTCAGATGAAGTGTTTGACTGCCTCAAATGGATTCAGATGGAGGACAGCATTGCCTTGGAAGACCTCAAGAAGACTCATGTGAGATGTCGACAGTAGGATCCGTAAAGAGCTCAGATTCACAAAGAAAAGCTGAATCAGATTCAGAGACTTCAAATAGTTTAAAAGCTGTTTCTGAACAGATTCAGATTCTGCAACTAGACGAAGAAGACCCACGATTGACGAAAGTCCGATTGATTTCGGAAATTACGGGAAGGGAAAGGATTCGATCAACAGGATGATTGTCCATCTTTATTAGGACGGAATCCTTGATTGGATATTATCCTTCTTTCCTTCCTCAGAAGATTCAACATCTCACGCAAATGGAAACTGAAGATTTAGTTGTATGGGCGACTGAATCTGAAGTTACCAAAATCTTTCTTCAACGGCTATCTAGCATCTTTCCAAGTTTATCTCGCATCAATCAAGGTTGATTGAAGATTGACGAGTGATCCCATGGAGCACCTTGACAACGGCTAGTTCGAGGTGAAAGGGGTATAAAAGGAGATTGCTGGTATTCGTTCTAAAAAGAAGAGAAGAAGAAGAAAAAAAAAAGATAGAGACGAGCAAAAACTGTTGAGATAGCTTTTTAAACTTCTCGTGGAAATATTCTTGTGAGCAAGTTGAGAGAAGTTCATTGTAATCTTGTGATCATTATAGTGAAATCCAGCCAATCGGCTGTCATCGTGTGAGAGTGGACGTAGGCTTACTATAGCCGAACCACTATAAATATGTGTGCACATTTCTCCTTCTGAACTCCTTTATCTTGTGCATACTAACTCTGTTTAGCTTCATTACTTGGCTTCTGTGTTTGCTTGCGCTTATAACTCAAATTTTTCAGAAGCACCTATTCACCCCCCCTCTAGGTGTCGTTGCTAGCTACGTTACCTTCATTCGGCCAAGTGTTGTTCCTGCTCGTGTCTTTATTTTGCTGTTGTGGTGATGCATTTTTTGCCCCGAATTGCACTAAGTTTTTATCTAGCAAATTGCTAGTTTTGCATGAAGTTTCCCTGCAGCATCTTGACACCAATTCTAGCGAGTAATATCAGACACCAACAATCAAGCAGCCATTCGAGAGCTATAATCAGGGCGAGTTGCTGGTCTGTTGCACCGACAAGGACGAAGCTCTCTGGATTTCTCCGCTCTCTCGTCGACCGTGAATCTAGCTTGCCATTCCTTAAGCGCGGGACTCCGACTCCGATGATGACGAACGGGCTCGCGTCTCGGTCGGATTCCGTCCGGAGCTTCTCCAGTTCGGCCGCCGCTGCGGTCACGCCGAATGAGTCGGAGATTTTCGGAGTGAAGGAGTATGAGGACTTCCGGAGGTCCTTGTACGGCAGAATCACTCACAAAGCTCTTTTGGTGGATGCCGTTGGCACACTCGTCCTTTCTCATTCTATGGCTCTGATATATAAGCAGATGGGGGAGAAGTATGGGGTAGAGTACTCGGAGGATGAGATATTGATCAGATATCGAAGGGCTGTGATTATCCCAGGAGCTATTATAAATGTAGCCATCTGAGTTGCTCAGTTAAGAGAGAGGTCGAGCATTCTCTTGACGGTCGAATAATGCAGATTACTTACATAGTGCAACACTAGCATGAAATGCTTCGAGGCAAAGAGACTTCAAAAGATGGTAATAACCTGAAGAGGAGCACAAATTTTCTGGTTGAATCTCAAGCTGTTCTGCAGGGTCAGAATGCGCATCAATCTGCTCCTGCAATGCTTGGAATTAGCTAGATAAGGAGCTTCCTCAAACAATCACTTTGTATACCAGCGGGCCAAGTAACTGGAGGAGTATGAGATGCTCAAACTCCTGCCACATCTTCTAGCCACCGCCGCCTACTCTGACGAGCTCGTCCAGACCACCAAACCCATTGCATCTCCTGGTCGTGGTATCCTCGCCATTGATGAGTCAAATGCAACCTGTGGAAAAGGCCTAGGTGAGCACATCTCGGGTGCCATTTTGCTTGAGGAGACACTTTTCCAATCAACAACAGACGGGAAGAAATTCGTGGACTGCGTGCATGAGGAGAAAGTTGTTTCAAGCATTGAAGTTGATAAGGGTTTGGTTCCTCTTCCTGGATCCGATAATGAATCTTGGTGCCGAGGCTTGGATGGATTGGTTTTAAGCTCAGCTTAATACTTCAAGCGAGATGTTCGTTTTGCCAAATGGAGGACATCCAGTGGATGAGATACTTATGGAACTTCGCGTACGAGGAACGCGGAACACTTCCCTGAACCCGAGAAGTTCGACCCGTCGCAACACGACGACAAAGAACCAGTCTCGAAGTCCCCTCGTTGAACCAGGTAAGCTTTTATTGTCTTATTGAGGTTCGATTCCTTAAAAAATAAGAAAAGAAAGAACGTTCAAGGAAGAGGATGCCAGGAACAAAGAGATATAAAATAAAGGAAAGAAAACAAAAAAAAAAATTGATGAAAATCATAGGCGTTTGCGAATTGGGTTAGAGTTACATTTTGTCTGGAGTTTGTTTTGGGCTCATGGGCTGCGCTTAAAGGTCTGCTAACATAGGAAGAGTTGGCCTTGGGCCCATTTCGTTTTAGTTAAAGGAGCCAGAGACTTGGGCCCATTTTAGGCCTTTCCTTTTGATGTCCAACAATTGGGCTCATCCCTAGAGCCTAGACTTGGCCCGGGTTCGGGGACTTGGCCCGACCCCTTTTTTAACTAATAAAATAATAAAAAAAAATAATATATTTAAAAAATAATATATATTAAAAAAAATTCTCTTTAAAAAAAATCCAAAAGTCCAAAAAAATTTCGAAAAATTCTCAAAAATTGCAGAAAATGGGAAATGGTCAATTTTGACTAGCCAGACCTATATGTTGTGACTTTGTCTCCCATTTCTTCATGAAATGGCAGTTTTATCCTTTATGGGAAAATTGTCTCTAGAAAATGAGAAAAATAATTCAGAAAAATTCTTAGAAATTGTGGAAAATAGGAAATGACCACATTTAACTGGTTTGACCTATTTCCAATTCCCAAGCCTCGAAAAATGACCATTTTACTCTTCTGGTCAGTTTGACCCCAAATCTCATCCCAAATGATTTTTCATGAAATAAAATAGTACCGAAAGGGTGTTAGAGTAATCTAGCGTAACCAAGTCCCTGAACTCATTTTCTCTAGTTCGCAGAAATAAATTAGTTCTCCCGCCAATTTATTTAGGTGTCTAATTGACCTATCAAGAACGATTAGTGGCGACTCCAAATTTTAAAATCATTTAAACAAAAACCCAAAGTTGAGATTCGGTAGGGCTTGGGAGGGTTCGCGTTAGGTTAGTTAATCCAATTAACTTGATAATCCGTTAACTCGATTGTTTGATAAATTAAATTTCCTTTGGATTGTGACACTATCCACAATATAGGGAGTTTGTCGCAAACTAGGGGCAAACTGGTAAAAATCCAACTTAACATCTTGCTTCGCGACGTCCCAAATTTAATTGGCCAAGTTGACGATCTAGCTGCTACCGAATCCAAACCTCAATTGTGACATTCATGAGAATTCGATTGTCCAAGATTGGAATTCATTTCGTGGCCAAATTCATTAAATAACAACTCTGTCGAATTCTCAGACCAACAAGCCGCTGTTTAGGAGTTACGCGTATTGACTGATTAGGTCCACGTACTTTAGAGTCGTGTAGCCATTTCTCTTTAGTTAGTCATCTCAAAGTAGCTAATTCTAAGTGAGGTTCAACTAGAGTGCATTAATAAAATATATCCATTCTTTATTGAAGTCTCGATAATGGGTCGAATTTCCAGACTGTCACAAGACAAATAATCCTCTAAAGGAACTCAATCAATTTCGTGATACATCATCTGTAACTGCACAAGTCGAAAGAATATTGTTGACACTTGATGTTTAATCAGTCTTTTTTAAACAAATTAATAGAAAATCAATAAAAATTCAATTAATTCATAATTTGACTTTTGGGACCCTTGGTCAAGCATAAAGAACCAATTTCGAGTAAAAAATATTTTTCATATTTTTTCGGCATTTTTGAAATTTCTTTTCATTTAAAAGCAGTTGAAAATAAGAAAAAAAATGCTAATTGAGTTTGGAAAAATCTAAAAAAGTTGTCCATAATCTTCTTTTAATTCCAATTGCATTTTGATTGCTTTAAATCTCGAAAATTCGATCTAGGTTGTAAAAAATCCTAGTTCACGTCTTTGATGCCCTAAATTGAGCAAAAAATCAAATTGAGTTTGTTTAGTCCTTTTCTCAATTTAACTGGCTTTTGACATTTGACTAAGATGCCTAAAATTACATTCTGGTTGAATGAAATTCTCGAAAACGAGCTAAATTGATGTCGATGCGAGGCTTTTTTGAGTTGGATCGGGCAGGTTAAACTTGACGCGATCTGGTTAACCCAAAACTACTCCCCAACGCTGAGCAGGAGCCAAAGTGGCAACTGGGTCTTCTCCTTTCTTGTGGGCATAATGAGCCAGGCAGGAAGAATCACCAAATAAGCTTAGTCAATGCTACATCTCTTCCTCCCTAGAAGCTGCATCAGAGATCCCATCTACTATTGAGTGACATCCTGAGCATAGAAGAGACAAAGGGACACAATTGGGTGGTCATTTGTGAGGGCTGCTACACTTTTGAAAATAGGTTTGCTGAGAGCTAGTTGGGGGGCTTGTTCTGGGTTTTGAGAGCTCCATGAGCAAAATGAAAAGGCAAAAAAATTGAGCTGGGGAGGAGCTTTTGCAAAAATTTTACTGAGAGTCTTGAGGGAAGTTCTCAATTTCTGCGCAAAAAAAGGGAATGGAGGGCGCGCGCGCGCGCGAGAGAGAGAATATGAGGAGAAATTTTTGGGGGTCTCTAGCGAAAAAAAGAGAGAGCTCAGTTAGCTCTCAAGAGTCAAAAAAGAAAGAAAGAAAAGAAAGAAATAATACACTCCCATTTTCCTTTGAGATTGAAGCGGTAGGATCCTTAAAAAATTCAGTCCCTCTTCACCAGCTCTCAGTGAAGAGAAGAAAAAAAAAAACAAGGGAGCGAAAGAAAGAGTACCGGAAAAAGAAGAAAAAAAGAAAACTTTGAGTGCTTTTGCGTGAATGAGGATAGACCAGTGAGAGAGAGAAAAAACAAGCGACTAAGAGAAAAGAAAAGGGAAAATGAGAGGAGAGAGCCCATTTTTGGGGAGGTTCTGACGTGAGAGTGGGAGAAACCAAAAGGAAATAAAAACGGAGGGAGTTAGGTGAGGTAGAACCAAAGACATGACTTAGATTTTAAGCTCTGGTTTTGGACGAGAGGAAAAGAGAAAACCTGACCCAAAAAAGAAGAAAGGAAAAGTTGTGAAGCTAAGCGAACCAAAAGCAAACGCCAAAGAAGGAAGGGAGAACAGAAAGATTTGTTCTTCGGGAGATTTCATTCGATTTTTTCTTGAGCAAAAAATCCACCGAGAGCAGAATAGACGGAGAGAGAGAGAGAGTAATCTAGATCCACCGCCATTGCCGTCGCACCAACATCCACGTTGTCACCGCAACCAAGCTAGGTCTTTTTGCACGCGGATCTTTGCGCTGTTTCACAATGTTCCTCGCCAACAATTCGAGAATGGCTTGAAATCACTTCGGATGAGCACGTTTGGACACTGATGGAATTACAATCTGTCGGTCATCATTGAACGACCACCGAAGTTCGAAATCAGTCAGGTAAGTTTTCTAGCATCTAAGACAAAAACCAACTCTTGGACTTGACCCAGTCTTTTTTCTTATTTTTAATTAATTTTCAAAAGGCCTAAATTGAAGCTCGATTTTGGTCTGATTTTAAACTCTAGCCCAATTCTTGCAAGAACCAACGTGGAAATCTCACGCCCTTTGTTCCTTTTTTTCTCGTAGAAATCGAGAGCTGCCCTCAAGGCTCTCTCTCGGTTAACTTTTTTTAAAAGCGCCTCCCTGACTTAGTTTTTCTGCATTTTCCTTTTGCTCATGGAGCTCTCAAAACCCAGAACGAGCCCCCCAACTAGCTCTCAACGAGCCTGTTTTTGAAGGTGCAACAGTCCCCACAAATGACCCTCTAGCTATGTTCCTTTGGCTCTTTTGTGCTCAGCATATTAACTAATGGTAGATGGGATCTTTGATGCTGCTTTTGGGAAGAAAGAGGTGCAACATTGACTAAGCTTATTTGGTGATTTTTCCGCTTGGCTCACTGTACCCATGAGAAAGGAGAAGAACCAGTTGCCACTTTTGCTCCTACTTAGCGTTGGGAAGTGATTTTGGGTTGACCGGGTCGGGTCCGATTTGACCCGCTCGATCTGACATCAATTTGGCCCATTTTTGAGAATTTAATTTGACTAGAGGTAATTATAGGCATCTAAGTTAAGTGTAAAAATCCGTTAAAATGAGAAAAACATTAAACAAATTCAATTTGATTTTTTTCTCGATTTATGGCATAAAAGATGTGAATTGGGATTTTTTACTACCTAGATCGAATTTTTGAGATTTAAAGTGATCAAAATGCAATTGGAATTAAAATAAAATTTTAGACAATTTTTCAGATTTTTCCAAACTCAATCGGTATTTTTTTTTCTTATTTTTTTACTAATTTTAAATGAAAAGAAATTTAAAAAATACAAAAAATATATTTTACTCGAAATTGATTCTTTGTGCTTGACCAATGGTCTCAAAGTTGATTTTTGAATTAATTGAATTTGTAGTGATTTTCTATTAATTTTCTAAAAAAAACTGATTAAAAATCAAATGTCAACAATATTTTTTCGCCTTGTGCAATTACAGATGATGTATCACGAAATCGATTGAGTTCTTTAGAGGATTATTTTTCTTGTTAGTAGGAAATGATTTCTTTGATGGGTTGTATTGTATCATAGGTTTCTGGCTTGATAATAATTCAAAGGTGTTTCTTTTATAGGACTTGTGGTTGGACACAATGATTTGCAGTCAGAATTAAGACTAGTCAATTTTTGAGATTTAAAGTGATCAAAATGCATTTGGAATTAAAAGAAACATTTTGATTTTTTTTATTTTTCCAAACTCAATTGGTATTCTTTCTTATTTTCGACTACTTTTAAATGAAAAGAAATTTTAAAAATATGAAAAATATTTTTTTATTGGAAATTGGTTCTTTGTACTTGGCCAAGAGTCCCAAAGTTGATTTTTAAATAAATTAAATTTGTAGTGATTTTCTATTAATTTTTTGAAAAAGATTGGTTAAAAATCAAGTGTCAACAATGTTCTTTCAGCTTGTGGAATTACAAATGATGTATCACGAAATTGATTGAGTTCTTTAGAGGATTATTTGTCTAGTTAGTAGGAAATGATTTATTTGATGGGTTGTATTGTATCATAGGTTTCTGGCTTGATAATAATTCAATGGTGTTTTTTTTTTTCCAGGAATTGTGGTTAGACACAATGATTTGCAGTCAGAATCAAGACCAGTCTTCTTAGATGCATCATCTTTGGTTTTCGGGTTTATTCATGTTTGCGAGCCGTATGAATCCTTTTGAATCCTTGACTTGGCAGACAGACATCGTCCCTTGATTACTGAATCAAATGTTTTTAAGTTACTTAATTTCTCATGTAATAAGTTAACAAATTCATGAAAGGTAAAAGGTCCGCATCAACATAAAACACCGAGTTCCATTTGGTCCCAAAAATATCATGACAAAATAAGTAACTTGCCTCTTGCCCTCTTTGCATTCAAGCAAAATAATGTTTCGATCGATAGGAAAAAAAAAACAAAATGAAGAAAAAGAGCTTAGAAAAAATTCCAAACGCTGTGGCTAACAAATATAATCGGAACCAAAATTAGAAATCCCAATTATAAAGAAGGTGGATTCCTAAACAAGCTGCAGAATCAGACCCTAGTGTTGTCTTCTGTTGGTGTACAGCACGGGGAGCGTCTGCAAGGGACTTTTCGAGAAACTCACTTGAACATCGTCGTTCAATACACGTTGGCTGCTATACCATCTCAGTGAAGCGTAAGCGGACCCTAGATATTCAGAATCTATTTATTTCGTGGAAAATAAATACTCCTAACGATAATCTCTTATATTTCTTCAAATGCCATGTGCACCTTAACAATTGAGAAAGGCTTTATTAGACAACTATGTAAGACAACATATCAATCAAGATATGTTGATTGACCATATCTCTCAAGATTATGCGTATATCTTAATTGATATGTTTTTTTTAACTTAATTATCAAAATATCTCTAACATATACTATTATCCAATAGAATCCTTAATTATCGTTAACATCCTCCTCAAACTAAATGTGACTAGAAGATGTCAACTTGATTTTAAATATAGTTCGAGCAGAGTCCAAAACAAATCTTAATCGCCATGATTGGTCGAAACTGACACTGAACAACATCAGGCATGATGAATCCCCGCTTCTATTGACATCAAGATTTTAATATACTGATTGTCTGACGATAGCTGGGTCAACTTATCGAAATGACACGCGAAACATTGAGAATTGGAGAGGAAACAACAAGCAACCGAATTGGCTGGCTTGCGAAACAATAAATGTGCGACATGGCCTTTATGGTTGGCTTGAAAATGAGAATGAAGCATAAGAATGCTATGCGGCTTGTGCAGCTAGCATTGAAAGAAGAGCCACTTCCGTGAAAAATGCTCGACAAGGCGATGTGTCGCCAACATCGTAACATGACCACCATGGCACTTACTCAGGCAAGAATGAAGCATTCTTATGATTACTGTCCAGAGACAGGGATGGATTTATTTTGCTGTGGATTGCACACGATGCACTCGGGTTGCCTCAGAAAATAAGGCTCTGATCCCAAGTTGAGAAATATAATGTGGAAGATAGAAATATTGAAATGGTGTATTTCAATATATTTTAAACAATAATACGTGACCCTATTTATAAGATTTTTTTTATAAAAAAACTATGCAAGATAACATATCAATCAAGCTATATGCATATCTTGAGGGATATAGATAATCAACATAATTATCCAAATACCTCTAACATAAACAATTATCCTATAGAATTCTTAATTATTGCTAATAATAAATATAGCTTCGCAGTGACAGCCTTAATCGAACGTGCAAGATAGGTGGGAGGTGGTGATGCAAAATGACCAATCCTGAAAGACCACTCTCTCCTCTAATAATGCCTAATCGCCGCGGCAAGACTTCAAGGGCAAAAAATGTTTTCATTATGTCTAAGTAATTATTACAAACGATAATAATGTTATTTATTTATTTTTATCCATAATATAAGTCATTGTGTTTTGGGAAATGATAAATCTTTTTAATTATATATTTTTCATGAGTGGATAAGGAATAGGCAGGGAAAACTTGTAGTGTAGGCCATCGGGACAGGATTGCAGATTGCATTAGGGGTGAGCAAAAAAATCACGATCCAACCAAACCGGACCAGATCGTACCCAATCGGCTAATTTTGGATCATAACCGGCGGGTGCAGTTCGGTTTTCGATTCCAATTTTCCAAAACTAGCAAGTGTCGGTTCGGTTCCCGATTTTGGGTGGGAATCATCCAACCGGCCCAACTGAACCGGTTTTTATATAATATAAATTGGTCAATTTTTTTAATGAAACAATCTCTTAAATGCTTAACCCATCCGTCCCAAAAAAAAGAGCCTAAACCCGCAAAATGAAAAAAGGCCCTACCCTAATCTCAACTCTCTTCGCACTCAGTCGCTCTTGTTATACAATTTAATTGCACATTTCTTTCTTTTTCTAGTGCAGTGGGCAAATTGTCACTTAGCTGGTACCCTTGGGTTGCTGAGAATTTTGATTTACAAGATAAAAAAAAGGAAAGGAAAGTTATAGGTCTACTGTTCTATAGCTTTATTGAGTCATATTTGTGGGATTAGTATTCAACTTAATTTTTTTATGGAACGAGTGGGTGACGTTAGGACCGTAACCAGGATCCAACCAAGAATTGGACCGAACCGGTGGTTCGGTTCTCGAGTGGATCCATGGAACAAGTGGTTGGTTCATGGTTCGCATTTTGCAAAATCGATCCCTAACGGATGGTTCTCGGTTCTCGGGTGGAACCATTCATCATGTGAACCGATCATTCCTGGATTTCATGAGGAAACGTTAAAAAAAAAGACGAGGCTTTTTAGAATTGCCGGGGCCCACCACTCTTCTTTTCAAGCGATGCGGCTCCAATGTCCGAAGAAAATATTAGGTATCGTCGGGGTAAAGCTGATGCATCTCCACTCACCATGAGACACGTGTCTCACAGGTCCACCTTGCAGAAAAAGAAACGCTCTCTCCTCTCTCTTCACTTTACACGGGGCCCACCTGCAAAAAAAGAGACGCACTCTCTCTCTCCCCCCTCTCTCCTCCGCTTGAACCCCTCCGATTGCTCTCCCTCCCCCTTCTCTCTCTCTCTCTCTCTCTCTCTCTCTCTCTCTTCCCCCTCTCTCCTTCGCTTGATCCCTTTGTTGGCCATCCAATCAATTGTCCGTCGTCACCTACGACACTTTAGGATCGTCGTAGTCGAATTCTAGCAACAAAATAAGCAAGGAGTCGGGTTTGTGTACCTGATTTCGCATTTATGTCTGTACGGTGTTTGGAAACTAATGACACGGGCTCGGAACTTCCCCTCTATCACCCTCGGTTTGCCTGGCGAGATGAGGCCGCTTTCTTCACTCTCTCTCTCTAATCCTTATGAAGAGATGAAGGTGGTGGCAAGATGGAAAAATGAGAAATTAGGGATAGAGGGGGGGTACCTAGCCATTTATACTAGTCTTGGCTAGGCCCTCCCATCACGGGCCGGGCCGGATTCGACCCACACTAGCCTATTAAGAAACTTTAAATCCATTCCTTATTAAACTAATACCGTATAACGGTGAATTATAATTTCGATTAAGATGAGCCCATATTAGGAAAACTCTAACATTCTCCCACTTGGGCGAGCATTAATTGAAACTGTACTGTAGTGCGTGCCTTCATATTGGTTTAGAGATTATTCTTAATGGCCAATCCGATCCTATAAAGTCTCAAACACCGGATCATGCTAGTAACTGCATCAGCAGACACAAGGCCATCCATGGTCACAAATGTTCTCAACTTTATTAGTATGGATTTAATACGGTAATGTGGCAATTGGATAACACCTCAAAAGAGATACACTTTATGTGTTATCCACTTTGTCGGACACCATTCTCTCTTCTTATGTGTCACAAAACCTGACGTGTCACTAGAGAATATCCATATGGTTCTAATGAACCTGTATATGTCTCAGTTTTATAGTTAATTTTTCTTTATGTGTAACAAGACATATAAACACGGCTGATAACCAAATGCCCATAGCCATTACTCGAGACTTACACATATTTCAAGATTTACAAGAATATGTATTTAACATTAATAGTGCTACAAGCACTTCAATACATATCATTATGTTACAAAATGCAACAAAACAGATGTAAACTTTATTAGAGGAAACCGAAAGATGCCTTCCACTAAATTACAGCATCCAATGATGCCATTAAGCCCATATTAGCAACGTGTAGCTCAAAAATACAAGGGCGAAGATCTTTACTTAGTGGGTCTGCAATCATATCATTTGTGGAAATATGCTCAACTGCAACGTCACCTTTCTGCACGGATTCCTTTATGGTCAGAAATTTGACCTCCATATGTTTAGACCCCTTGAGACCTATGTTGTTGTTAATAAACAACACCACGGAGTTATTGTCACAATATAGCTGTATGGGTCTATCAATAAAATCAAATACGGTCAACTCCCTAATGAGGTTCCGGTGCCAAATCGCCTGAGTGGCAGGTGAAAAGCACGCTACGAACTCCGCTTGCATGGTAGAGGAGGATATGGATTTATGTTTCTCACTTTTCCATGACACTGCACCGCCTGCCAACATGAATATGTAGCCTGTTGTTGACTTTTTGTCGTCCTGACAACCCACAAAATCCGAATCCGAGTATCTAACAAGCTGCAGATTCTGAACATGCCTGTAAGTCATCATATAGTCCCTTATCCTCTTTAAGTATCTCAAGACCTTCTTGGCAGCAATCCAATGATTATGTCCTGGATTTGACTGGTATCTGTCCAGAAGTCTTGTCGCAAAAGCAATGTCTGACCTAGTACATACTTGAGCATACATAATGCTCCCAAGTGCACTGGCGTAAGGTACATTCTTCATTTCGAATTTCTCCATTTCTGTCTGAGGACACTGTGAAAGATTCAACTTATCACCTTTACAGATAGGAACAATACCTGGCTTGCAGTTATGCATGTTGAATCTCTTCAAGATACGATCAATATATGCCCTCTGAGATAAACCCAAAATATGGTGTGAATGATCCCTGTGGATTTCAATGCCACGGACAAAAGACACTTCACCAAAGTCCTTCATGTCAAAATTCTCTAACAACATACGCTTCGTCTCATGCAACAGATCGATATCACTGCTTGCCAGTAGGATGTCGTCCATATAGAGAACAAGAAAAATATATTTTCTCCCACTGACTTTGCAGTATATACACTGATCTACTTTATTTTCAACGAAACCAAATGAAGTGACAACGCTATGAAACTTGAAATACTATTGCTTGGATGCTTGCTTGAGGCTATAGATTGACTTCTTCAGTCTGCATACAAGGTCACTCAAATCATCAACCTCAAAACCTTCAGGTTAAGTCATATAGACTTCTTCTTCGAGATATCCATTTAGAAAAGCAGTCTTAACATCCATCTAGTGTAACTCCATGTCAAAATGAGCCACTAAAACCATAATCACCCTGAAGGAATCCTTAGAAGAGACTGGAGAGAAGGTAGATTCGTAATCTACTCCTTCTCTTTGAGTGAAACATTTGGCTATCAGTCTGGCTTTAAACTTTTCTACCTTTCCTTTGGAATCCCTTTTCATCTTGTAGACCCATTTACAGCTGATTGTCCTATGACCTGCAGGCAACTTGACAAGCTCCCAGACTCCATTATGTCTAATAGATTGCAACTCATCTTTCATCGCATCCAACCACAGGTCTGATTGTGTATAGGAAACAACATCCTTGTAGGTAACTGGATCAACTACGCAGCCTATGTCATAGTCCTGTTCACCCAGATAGATTATATATTTCGGTAGGATTACTGATCGTCTTTGTCTAACAGACCTCCTTAGTGGAACTTCCTTAGCTTGATCCTGCGGTTGTAGGGCTTGATTTACTTCATCAGGAACCATTTCAACCAAAGGATCCTGAAGCTCAACAGGCACAGTAACCGGTATGGGAGGCTCCATAGCAGTCTATATTGGGAGAGAAATCGATACAGTATTACCCGCCGTACTGTCACTTTCAATAGTCTCTAAACAGGTACCCTTTTCGGCCACGTCGAATTCAAAAAACTTGGCTGTCTGTGATTCCACAATCCTTGGGCCTCCATTAGGATTGTAAAATCTGTATCCCTTAGAATGCTCTGGATAGGATACGAAATAGCACATTGTGGTCTTGGGATCCAACTTATTCAAGATTGGATTTTACAGCTTCACTTCTGCATGACAACCCTAGACCTTCAAATGATTCAAGCTGTGTTTACGTCCAGTCCATAACTCAAAAGGAGTTAGTGGAGCAGCCTTAGTGGGAACTCGATTCAACATATAAAGCGTTGTCTTGAAAGCTTCACCCCATAGGAACTTAGGTAGATTTGTCCTACTTATCATACTTCTCATCATATCCATTAAGGTGCGATTGCGCCTTTCGGCTACACCATTCTGTTCAGAACTCCTAGGCATAGTGAACTGAGCTACTATCCCAGAATTCTCTAAGTATTTGGCAAATGGCCCTTTAAGCTATCCAGCATCGCCATGTCTGCCATAATACTTACCACTACGGTCAGATCTCACAACCTTAATGACTTTTCTCAACTGTTTCTCGACTTCAGTCTGAAATATCTTGAATTTATCAAGAGACTCAGACTTTTCTTTAATCAAGTACAGATAACCATATCGATAAAAGTGATGAAATAATAATTTCTACACAATATTGGAGTATATGGTCTACTTATATCAGTATGTACGACCTCCAATAGGTCAGAAGTTCGGACTGCAAACTTTTTCTTTATTTTGGTCATCTTGCCTCTACAACATTCCACACAAGTTTCCAGGTCATTTTTAAGAGTAGGTATAACATCGGCCTTTACAAGCCTTTCCACTCTGTCCTTGAAAATGTGACCAAGACGTTTATGCCACAATGCGTAAGACTGTTCTTTAGGTAGAGGCCTTTTGGAGATAACTTTTCGGTTGTATAAGCTACGTATATGTCGTTGGGAGTTAAACACAATCTTTACAATTCATTGGATATGTTGCAGCACCCAACCTTATTTGAATTATAGAACATAGACACTACACTGTTCTTTATTTCAAAAGAGTAACTACACATATCCAAACATGATACAGAAACTAAGTTTCGTCTGAAGGAAGGTACAAAGAAAGTGTTTCTTAACATCAAATGAAACCCAGACTCTAGGATCAAAATGACATCTCCCACGAACTCAACGTCAGCTTTGTTGTTATCTCCTACTATGAGCTTCGATTCATCTTGATTTGGCTTCCTCTGGTTTATGAATCTTTGTATGGTGAATGCAACATGATTAGTCGCACTACTGTCCAACCACCAAGAACTGGATGGGGTTTCAAATAAATTGGATTCACAAACCAGTGCCAAAGAATCATTACCTGTATGCTCATGTTTAAATAGCAAATTCTTATATTTAGCGTAGTCTTTTTTCATATGACCCTTCTTCTTACAAAAGAAACAACAGTCACTGTCCTTCTTTAAGGATGCCTTCTTTCAACCCAAGTTATCAGACGGACCGGTGGTGGGGCGAGTACCTTTATGAGTACGAGGTTTAGGTCCCTTGCCTTTCCTATTACTGGAACTGAAAGCAACTAGGGCATAGTGCCCTCCATCCTTCTTCAATCTTTCTTCTTCCTGCCATTACTTTCGATATCAAATCATTCATAGACCAAGTCTCATCCTATATGTTGAAACTGGTCTTCATCATCCCAAACTTAGGAGGAAGGGTGTTCAAGGCTTGATGTACTATCACGGTATCAAGGATTACTAAACCTAAGACTTTCAGTTTTGTTTGCAAATTCAGCATTCTCAAGATATAGTCCCTAACACCTCCTACACCCGTATACTTCATATTAAAAAGTAACTGGATAAGTATCCCAACCTCAGTATTTGAAGATACTCGGTGCCTGGCTTCCAGGGCTTCCAACATTTCCTTGGCGGTGCAGTCAGCTAGCAGGCTACTCTTTAAATGTTCCTGTATGGATCGATTCATTGACAGCAAAAAGATCCTGTTGCTCTTTTCCCAGGCTGCAAAATGCGCTTTGTCAAGCGCAGTGCTGGTCTTCACGAGGTCAGCAGGCTTGTCTTCATGAAGAGCGACATGAACATCTGCCAATTCTATTGCAAACAGAAAGTCCTCCTTCCATTTCTTGACATTTGAACCATTCAGAACCTCTATGGTAATGGAGTTGCCATTCACAGAAAAGGTGACTGAAAAAAAAAAAGCAATACTTACTATTAGCATCATGTGAGCACTGTGTAACTTTAAATCCTTAAAAGTACACATTTCAGAGTCACACACATAATCATATAATCACACTTAGGCAGGATACATGATATGCAATTGCAAACTCCTTACATGACAACAACCATGGGAGTATGTTCCAATTTTCGTGAATCACCACCTTTGGGTGTATGAATCACTAGAATCAGTCACTTCCCAGTGATATGTTGTTCATGCATCCCTCTATGACCTGACGCACAATCACCTCCTTTGGGAGTATGATCATGTATTAGAACAGGAGACATTCCACCACAATGCGAGACTGATATTTTTCGAATTCAACTAAGCATGCCACTTTGGTGGTCACAACTCAATCAAATTTTTGAAACTCTATCACACTAGGGATATGAATTTGATGCCTCACATTTACTATATGGTGTGATTTTAAATTTGATGACATGGACAATTGTCATTAAAATCACAACCAGTGTCAATAGCATTACTTCATTCATTTGGGGGTTTCACTTGTGTTGATGCTCAATAAATGCTCTACACATTCCTTATGTGGTATTTAGCAAGTGAGCCAACCTCATTATTCCCAAAAGCCGTATGGAAATAATTGAATAAAACAAAAATGACAAAATTACCCCTTATAAATATACTTGTACAAGGGTTTTTCGCATTTTTCAAGACTTTAAAAGGCTCAAAAAAATTAAAATGAACATACCACAGTGTAAAGAATTTCCATATGAGCACAACAGTAAAAAAAATCACCAAAACGGACGGTCTACGTGCCCTCACGCGCCTTACGTGCGAGGCACGTGTGGCGGCCCGTGACCGTTGACTAATGGTCAACATCGTTAACGGTCAACGGGTCAATGGGTCGGGTTCGGTTGACCAGGTCAAACCGGGTCGGGTCAACCCGATCGTTGGCCGAGACGTCATTGCTGACGTCACTGCCACGTGGCACCCGACGGCGGCGACACATTAAATGTGTCGGGGTGACCTCATGTTGACGTCACCCCGACACATTTAATGTGTTGGGAGCGTGAATCCCACGCACTGGCGCGTGGATCTCACGCTGGCGTGTTGTCGCGACCCGAAAAATAATTATGTTTAATTTTCGATCGGGTAAACGGATTATCAGGTTAATTGACTAACATAATTCGGACATTCCCAAATCCTACCGAATCGCAACTTAAGTTCTTTTCATGCAAAGATTTTTTATTTGGAGTCCCCACTAATTATTTTTGGTAGGTCAATTAAAAACCTAAGTAAGTTAGTGGGAGAACTAAATTACTTCTACGAACTAGAGAATCAAAGTCCGAGAACTTGATTACGCCAGATTACGCTAACGCCCTTTCGGTACCATTTTATTTCATGAAAAATCATTTGGGATGATTGCAAAAAAATTTGGGTCAAACTGATCAGAAGGGCAAAATGGTCATTTTTCAATGCTCAGGGAGTGGAATCATCAAAAAATAGGATTAGCCAGTCGAAATGGTCCGTTTCCTAATTTTGAGATTTTTTTCGAGACGATTTGTCCGTAAATGGCAAAATCGTCATTTTTGAAAATAGGATTGATCGGTTAAAACGAACCGTTTCCTAATTTTTAAGAATTTTTTTTGAAATTTTTCCAAGATGATTTGTCTAAAGGGTAAAATCGTCATTTTCAAAGATTGGAAGGCAAAACTACCGAAAATAGGATTGGTCGGTTAAAACGACCCGTTTCCTAATTTTTTTGAATTTGTTTTATGAATATACATGAATCAATGACAATACGAATACGTATACGGCATGAATAAGTATACACGAGTTATACTATATGAAATGCACATGAATGACATTCTTTTGGCATTTTCAAATAAAATAAGACCGACGGTGTAAAATATTCTGAATATAAACACAATATTAGAAGGTGCGATATAAATATCATTATATGAAGATAAGCATTAAAAAATTCCCTAAATCCGAAAGAGAGAGTGAACTAACGACTTCTGTGCAATATTACGACCTCCAGCAGGTGCCTCGGCCTACTTATTTTGGGGTTTGATAATGTAGAAATTAAACTGCATAAAATAGAGTACAGAAAGCAATAAATAAATAACCTCCAATAGGTGGCTCGGCCTTCCCATTTTGGGGTTTGATAATGTAGAAATTAAACTGCATAAAATAAAGTACAGAAAGAAGTAAATAAAGAATCTTCAATGAGTGGCTCGGCCTTTCTATTCTGGGGTTTGATAATATAGAAATTGAACTGCATAAGATAGAGTACAGAAAGCAGTAAATAAAGAACCTTCAACAGGTGGCTCGGCCTTCCCATTATTGGATTTAACAATATAGAAATTGAATTGCATAAAATAGAGTACAAAAAGCAGTAAATAAAGAACCTCCAATGGGTGGCTCGGCCTTCCCATTCTGGGGTTTAATAATATAGAAATTAAACTGTAAAAGTAGAGTACAGAAAGTAGTAAATAAAGAACCTCTAGCAGGTGGCTCGGCCTAACAATTCTGGGATTCGATGGCGTAAAAATTAAACTACAGAAAATAGAATACGGGAGATTTTTACACCATCAAGTGGAGGGAGACATACAAATATGACATGAGGTACAAAGACATACGAGTACTACATGGCATAATCGAAATTTAAATCAATTCATTTAAGCAATGAAATTCTCAAAGATTTTAGAAGTTAAGATCGTTACCTGATTTGACAGATTTGATTACCGAATTCGGACCTCGTATCACCTTGTGGACTAAGATTGCAGCTCGAACGACGGGGATGAACTCTTGATTTGTGTTAATCGATAGAGGAATTGGTGATGGTAACCCTCTAACTTTAAACTCCTACCATCTTCAAAATTCTTTTTTGGGAAAGAATTCTCTCTCTCTTTTTGGTTTTTTCTTTCTCTCCAATTTTTCTTTAATTTCCCAAAACCCTCTCAAACATCCAAAATTTTCTCTCCAAAATAATCCCCCTCTCCAAGCTCCATTCTTCTTCTTTCTATAGACCACTCATCTATCTCTCATTCTCTATTTTATCCTCCATTCTTTATCTTCATTTTCCATTCTAATTTCTCCACTAACTTTTCTTCATCTCCATCTCCTCTTCTCCATCTTCCCTTCGCTATTCTAATTTCTCCACTAACTCTTCTTTTAATTATTTACAAAATAATCCCTCAAGTATTAGGTATTTGCATTCTAGTCCTTGAGATTTTAATGCAAAATTCAGTTAAGGCACTTTTGCAAAATTGAGTCATTCTGGATACATTGAGCCAAGATGAAAATTTAGACTATTAGAGAACAATGTCACAACTCCTAAAAAGTGAAAAATAAAAATAAAATGACTCAAATTGAATTTTTTTAGGGACGATTCGAGATTATGCTCGTGAAGGAACACATGATCCTGAATTGTATTTTTCGAATTTGCGATGGCCAATATGAAAAGGGGTTTAAAAGAAAAAAATTGACTATTTTTGTGGCCTCAAATGTTATTTTTTTAATTTTCAATTATTTTTATATTTTTCGAAAAATATTAATATTAAAAATACAAAAATATGAAAAATTATTTTTTATTCGAAATTGGTTCCCTAGACTTGGCCAAGGTCTCCAAAGTTAAATTTTCAATTTTCTCATTTTTTCTTGATTTTCTAAAAATTTTTTAAAATAAAAAATGCCGGAAAATTTTGAAAATATGAAAATTTATTTTTTGGTCAAAATTGATTCCCTAAGCTTGGCCAAAGTTTACAAAGTTGATTTTTCAATTTTATGAATTTTTATGAATTTTTTTTTATTAATTTAAAAGAGAAAATTTGATTGAAAATCAAGTATCAACAGCTGCCCCTCTTTGAAAGGAAGCTCGGTAGAGGATCGTTTTAAAAACGAGATGACACTTGAATCCTAATCGACTCAACCTAGGAAAATAAAAAGAGTTGTGACATTTTGATCCCAATACCTCACTATGTAAGTTCTGACTAGACCGGGCTTGAGGAGGGTCTTATGAAGTAAGGGAGAGAGGAGAGCTTACCTAGCACTTACCTATCCGTCGTATGACTATTGCTTGACATTTATGCTCTCTGAACATGCACCCAAAAATTCATTCTAAGGATACTCCAGGGAGGTTTAAGCTTTGACCCGTATGGTAGGTCAACCCGTGGCAGAGCTCCTAATGAAAAGATTCTAGTGGCGATCTATCATATTAAAGGATCCGCTCGCATTTTGACCCGTATGGTGGGTCGTACCATGATAGAAGAAAATGCCTGTAAGAAAGACTTTGTGCATGTTGGAAGGAATTTGTGCATGTAAAAAGGACTTTATGCCTGTAAGAAGGACTTTTGTGCCTGTAAGAAGGACTTTTGTGCCTGTAAGAAGGACTTTATGCCTATAGGAAGGACTCTTGTGCCTGTAAGAAGGACTCTTGTGCTTGTAAGAAGGACTCTTGTGCCTGTAAGAAGGACTCTTGTGCCTGTAGGAAGGACTTTGTGCTTGTAAGAAGGATTTTTGAAAATCGACCATTCCGTATTGGGGTTTCCAATGGAAGGACTCCAAAGACGGTACATTCTACAAAAAAAGGCTCGTCTATGTGGTGCCTGCAACTCAGGACTTGAAAAATGGATCATTTAATAATAGAAGTCACCAATGATTACTTAAATGTCACCTTTTTGGGTAGACAGAAGAGGTATTAACTGAAAAAATAATTTTTGGGTGCCAACCTGGGATCTGGGGAGATCAAAAATCCTGCAGAAGCTCAAACCCAAGTTACTTTAGCATGAAGGGTGCTATTCTAGGATCTGGAGATACCAGGAATCCTGCAGAAGTTCAAACCCGAATGATCTTACCATGAAGGGTGCCATTCTAGGATTTTGGGGAGACCAAGAATCCCGCAGAAGCTCAAACCAAATTTATATTCTCCTGTTGCTTTAGGAATAAGCCAAAGAGGCGGAGATTAAGAACATGAGAGAGGGTCGACTGTGAACTAATGAAGGTCTCCCGAGAACAGGTCGCTCACGCGTCGAAAAGGTTCAGAAAATTTACCTGGGTCTTCTGAGTTAATGAACAAGGTATATACAAGCTGACTATGTTGTGCTTGCTTGTTCATTGAATAATCATATGTGTCGTACTGGATTCGATCACCTTAACAATCGTTAGCATTTGTTCCCTTAAAAGGTTCAGGTTGAAGATATACTTACCTGAGGATTTAGAAGAAACGCCTGGTGATTTCTGCGACAACTAAGCTTGTTCATTCAATAATTGCCGAATG
This sequence comes from Psidium guajava, assembly GCA_016432845.1. Lineage (NCBI taxonomy): Eukaryota > Viridiplantae > Streptophyta > Magnoliopsida > Myrtales > Myrtaceae > Psidium > Psidium guajava. Next base: position 18,935,864 of record CM028225.1, read on the forward strand.
AATTTCAATACCTTGGAAAGTGACTCGAACCTTGGGAATGTGTTACCTGCCAAGTAGTATCAGAGGTAACATATGCAAGCATTTTCATCAATGAGTTCATCGGTTCATGCAAAACTATTCAAATAAGTTTGCAATGATTAGAGGCAATCTGTGTAATGGCTCATGATGCAATCAATCAAAATATGGATCATGTATAACTATTCTGTCAAGTTTGCATTACCTCGAATGTAACCTGAATGGGGGACTTCAGTCCGAAAGGGCTTTCTCTCGTTCTCGAGAAAGGATATTTATCCTAATTGCAGGATGAAAAGAAATCACTCAATCTCACCATCATTGCATTCAACAAGGGTCTGAGTAATCTCGCAATTGGTACAATCAAGCTAATTTGTAGGTCTTGATTAGGATCATAATGTAGGCTGGGTCAGAGGCTTAATAAAGGAGACTCTTTTGAGCCAAGGCTGTTGACAAAAAAATCTTCATCATCTATTCCGAGTTTACTAGTCAAGAACCCTGAAAAAATGAGAGAGAAATAGTCTTGCTCGTACCTTTTCGAGCGATGCTTAAAATCGTTTAACTCTACGTTAACTCAAGTGCCTTAATCAAAAAAGACTTTCATGAGTTGTAACGTAGGTTGAGAATAGGGACCAAGGAAGTAGAAGGCTTATTTTGGCCTAGAAAATATATGAAGTGGGTTTGACGTTGGTAATCATCGCATCTTTGTCACCAGTCTCGGCCCTTAGAATAGTCCTCAAAGAACACCATCGTTGTATGGGAATGTGTCAACTTCTGCTAATACCGTCGTTGCTCCTGGATGGTGTAAACTTCACTGTATATTTTGCAATCTGATTCCTTTAGAGAATTTTCTCTCGCAATCAGATCCTATTGGGGATTTACAGAAGGGGATAGTATGTTTTTACTGAGTTTTCAAAGGCATTCAAAAATAAATATTGATTCGAATGGGCATTGGCCTTGCTTTTGACTGGCGCTTTGCTTTTTCATGCTCGGGACTGGCTCTTTTGGTCCCGCCTCTTGTTTTTTTGTCTTTTTCGTTTTGTTTAAAATAAAGAATTTTCAAAGATTGTGTCGTACACACATGTATATCGGAGATCTAGCACACTTGAAGAGTTAACTTGGCAGTTCTAATTCTTCTGAGCTCTTCTGCTTTGAAGTTGCGCTATCTTCATCTTTGAATGAGCAGTGATCACCAACGGGGTTTCAAGAAACGAATATGTAGACTCAATTGAGCGATGCAAAGGATATGAGTGTATCAGATATAAAAACGAATGCTTTTTGTCGTTCTAAGGCACTTGAATTATCGTACGAGGCTGAAAGCAAAGAATCACTCGAAAATTGATGTTAGTCCGAGCAAGAAAATTTCTAACCATTTACTTCTTGCTGTTGCTGGAACTACCTCTATTTGGCCTCGATGTGGAGTGGTTCTTGACAAGGGTTATGAAATGAAATCGCTGCTCAAATGGGTTGTCAATGATCATCTGTAGTGTCTAGGATAGAGAAATAACCACCTCCTTCCCTTCGGCTATCTTACCTTTTGCGAGAAAAACCATTAGCTTGGGGAATGGCGAAACTATTTAGTACATGACTCATTGTGGATTAAAATGTAGGATGTGTGTGGAAATGGTTTGCCTTTCATCATTCTGTCATGCCCCATTCTACACATTTGATGCATCATGTGCAGCTTATGCTCCAAGTCAGAGTTGGCAAATTAAACATGTAGAATAGTCATGCACAAATCATGGAATGTGTAAACACAATGCAAATGTACCAAGTTTTAGCATCATGCATGTTTGCAAAATATGAAAGTAGAAAATAAAATTCTCAAGAATGGGAAAGTTAGAATTGCCCTTGGACATGTGGGCAGATTGAGTAAATTGAGAGTTTACTCCTTAAGTTAAGGAGTGGCTTGTCCATGACTTTGCCCCTACACAATGAAATACACGGGTGAATGCACATTTAGGCTTGTTTTAATGTTGACAACCGTCATGGTCGTTGGTCGAATGCCCCATCAATTTTCCCCCATTTTCATCATAATCAATCTCATCAGATGATCATAATTTTGGTCCTTGGGGTTATCTCCTTCAACATGTTAAATGTTAGTATAATGTTCCTGTCAAAAGGGAAAGGAGACGTGTTAGCCAGTATTAGAGGTGATAAACTGAAAACGATACTGATTTACCCTTCATCTTAAATGCTTTGCGCGATACCTTTACCAGTTTTGCTGAGCTGAGTTTCCCTTAACTTTTGTTGGATACTTCACTATTACGGCCAAGGCTGTAGCAAAGTATTGACTTCGATCTCGTTTGTCGAGTATTCTTGTTTTCTTCTGTAACAAGAAGTATGTAAAAAATTGTAATATTTACAACATTTTCCAATCTTGGGGATCGAACTCGGATCGCTTCGGCCCACCGTCATTCCCTATGTTATCAGGCCCACGGGATTGTAGACGTCTATAGGAGCTTTCTTTTAAGTATTAATCCCCGAGATGACGCGGTCTTGTTGCATTGCATCTGGTAATTCCACGTCATAATATTTTTCAAGGCAATTTACAATCATTGTTAAAAATGGAATAAATTAATTCACAGCTCGAGATGATTATGGGCAAATTAGAACGATACAAAATTACCCTTCTTTGAGACTGCTTGGGCTTTTTACTTGCAATTTCTTTGTTTGAAGCCGTCCATCCAGTGGTAATGTCCACGAATCGATTTGCCCCCAATTTCGTTTGATAAGAGGCTTCGTATTTGGGTATGACTGTGTTCTCGGGCCAGTTGGTAAATTCCTGAGAATGGAAGGGATTTAATTTAAAACTGGAGCAATTGAGGGTAAATTGAAACGATACGGATTTACCCTTTGAGTTTACATGGATTTTTACTCACAATTAATTCGTAGCGAGTTTGGTTCAGTAACGGGTCCAAGCATTTAATAGGAGGAAGGAAGATTACTACTTCTTGCTTTTGCATTAATTACAAAAGCAGAAAAACATCCCACGCAAAGAAATAAAACACATGCACTTGTTCAGAATTAGTTCTGCTTCCTCTGTAGGCTCTCCCATGATTACCTGGCTTTAGTACGCATCGGCCATGTTGAAGGTCCCGTGATCGCTGACTTCGAAATACAGGCTCCGAACGCACACTAGAGCCCTGGTGCTTCATCAATATCGAACTGGTTGATCATGGCGGTGAGCTCGTCGTCAATGCTACTCACATGGTGGTGATACATCCCCTCTTCCTCGGGAGGTATTAATGCTGACCTCATAGGATTGGTTTTTTCGTTACCTCCCCCAATAGAACTTGGTCCTGCTATGAACTGAACTAGCTCCCCTCTTAAACGGGCATTTCTGATCCTCAAATGCTGCCTTTCGTCAAGGGTGAGGAAGCTATTGCAGTTGGGGCAGTTGGCGGAGTGGAAAGCTTCTTTATACATTTTGTTCTCTGCTCGGAGTTTTTCATTTTCAGCTCTTAGAAGCTCGACTTCGTGGCGCTCATGTTGAGTCTTTACTCGGGTTTGCCTGTTTTGAAACCAAAACTTGATTTGTCACGGTTCCAGCCCTAACTCCTGGCTCAGTTTCATTTGTTGTTTTCATTTGGCATAGGGCACTCCTTGAAGAAATCTTCAAGCTTTTGAACCTGATGTTTGGTGTGACACCGGGGATGCTTCTTTTGACCCTTGTTGTTGCTGTCCTTATCTTTGTTGAGGTCTTGGACATCATTGGCGGAAAGGACAGGCTCTATGGTTTGAATTCCAAACATGGCCTCGAACTCCTCCTCTCCCATGTTCAGCAAGTGACGGTAGCTCTCGAATGTGTTGGGCTGAGACATCCTCGACCGGTTACTAGTCCCTTAAAGTTTGCTACATCTTCTTATATTTTCACTCTCTCTGAATCTTTCTGAGCGACCATGTATGCTTTAAAACTCTCTTCAAAGCATGGATGAAGATTATTGAGAGAACGTCTCTTTTTAAAATTTAGGCATGGGTTTAGAAACTGTATTACTTCTCTCGAGAGTTCTGTCTTTCTCAACCTTTTTATTGTATCTCTCGCCCAGCTCGTCTTCTTGCATCTTTTCATGGTAGGGGCCCCTGCCATTATCTCTTCCACTTGTCTTAAGCATCGGCTTTACAGGCGAACTCTTTTCTCTGTCTACAAATGAAGACAAGTATTCTCTTCTTTTCCGCTAAAATTTTCCTTGTCTCCCACTTATGTTGTATTTTACTCCTTCTTTTTCAAAGTGGTGGCATCCCTTCAAACCTTTTTTGCAGAGATTTCGAATTTGCTTGGCTCGGGATTACAGACTAGCAGGGGATTCGATCCAACGGAGGTGACACCGAAAGGGAATGGCAGATAGAAAAATCTGACAAATAGGTAATGCCACTGTGAAGTCAATATTTAACTTGAAGCGGATTATCACCTTTGTATTCCACTCCTCTGCTTTGATTCTCTCCTCTATCATTTCGACAATAATGGCCAATCTCTCTACGTACATCTTCCCGACTGAAGTTGTGTTCAAATGGGAAAGACTTTATCACCTTCTTGGCCGAGGTTATATTTATATAGCCCATCATCTGAGTGTCGAAGCTGAGATCCTTGGTTTATTCAAGGAGATAAATGTTTCTTCGGTTGAAGGTACCAACTTGGAAAGGGAATACAGGGCGTTCCCACACATCTTTATCAACTTTCTGGAGGCTTACCGAAACACTCAGGAAACGGTTACCATAGCCTGCATCGTGAAGGCTCGCTATCAGGATCGATCTGAATGCTTGGAGTCTGCGGAACAAGCGGTTGCTCGATATAAGAAGGCCGTCAAGTCTACCGATGAACGGGTCTCGCTATTGGTTCACGAAAGAGAGAAGCTAGTGGAGCGCCTAGCTTTGAACCAGACTTACTTTGAGCATGACCCGAGCGATATCGTGATGAAATTCAGATGTGAGTGGCTAGAGGAGAGGCTCGATGATCTAACGGCGGATATGGCTTTTGAGAGGGACTTGATCGAGAATCTGAAATTCGTCGTTGAACATCATGAGGTTAATGCAGCCAGACACAAGGAGAAATGTACTCTCCTGTTTTTCGAATTTGCAGATCTCGAATTCCGGATCGCTCGGTATAGGCAGAGCATTAATTCCATGGAGAGTCAGTTGAGTTCTTTTGTGATGCTTATTAGGACTCAATTTGGTTTTACTTTTCCACCTCAATGACTGTTGTAAGGCCTTTTGATGAAGGGAAAGTTTCGCATGTTTGTACTTTAATTTTCCTGCCATCTCTTCTTCTGCATAGCATGATAGAATGATTTGAGGTACCGAAGACGTCGAGGCCTAACGTTCTTCTTGATGCTCTGGTTAGTTGCGGTAGATGATGAAATCAATATCACTAAAGAAGCATTCGGCGGCGGCCCCCCCTAGCCACATTGAGATCGCGAGTTAGTCGCGTAAATTAATATAGATGTGACTACTCGATCAGTGCGCCAATAAATGAACTGACCCACCTGTTGCGTGCCCCACTTCATTCATGTTTTATCCCTTTCGGCGTCCACTTGTTCATATTGATTGCGTGTAGTGTTGGCAGAAATGATTATGGGCCATGCTCATTAATAAAACACCGATCTTCTAATATCCTCAATGTTGTTCGCAAGCCTTTATTTGATTTAATCAAGAAGGCGTTGCAAGGTTGGGTTAATATACATATTTCATGGGTTCTGACTACACAGTCTATACTTCTCTCAAAAAAGTATAGGAACCCCTCTCAATACATTATGTATGCCCCCATGCCTGATCCGGATAAATTCATTACCGTATTAGAATACATAACCCATACATGTTCACTGATTAACGCAATTTCGTCTCCGGGAGAATGGACTTCTTCGCTTAACCCCAGGGTTATGGGATAAAACGTCGGCAATTACTCATTCTTTCGTATTCTTCAATGTTATCCCCGGCGTACTGTTGTACTCAATTTTGCTCCCGTCTGGGGTACCTATAATTCCCTACAAAAGTAGAGAAAATAATGAGTATGTGATCCAAGAGAGGTCGGTCCATGACTCCTATATTAGTCCAATTTTATTTTTTCATTTTATGGAAAAATTAGATAAAATTCTCTTAGGAGGACATGAGTGAATTTCTCAAAAATGATTTTCTTGCAGATTTTATAAGTTGGAAAAATGTGATAAAATTCTTTAACGTTTAACAAATTTCTCGAGAAAGTTTTCTTCTTTTATCACAGTGAATTTTCAAAGGTAAATTTATCGAGAAAATCCCATTTCTATTGAAGTAGAAAAGACGTGACAAAATTCTTTATTGATCAACAAAAATTCCGTAGAGGGATTTTTCTGCAGTTATTTTTTTTTTGAACAATGGTACCCCAACCTTGATTTTTATTTTCTTTTGAAATAAATTGCCATGATGTTAAGTTCAAAATTTGACTGACACTTAGCATGGATCGAACGAAAATAAATGCAAGATAGAGGTAGAGAACTTACTTCACCTTGAAAAAAATACAATGCAAATCACATAGACATGCACATGAATCATGAGTTTAAATCTTAGTCTATTTACCCTAAAGGCTCACAAATTGAAGTGAAAGATTTACGGCAAGGCGACAATCTCGTGCACATAATCAAGATTAGCCGTGATCCCACGATGTAACCAGGATTAGTTGGGCCTTTCTACTTCGGCTGCTCGAGTCAAAAATTACAATCCCCGTTTTAGTAATCTTACCAAGCATGAGGCCTAACTTTTAAAACTCATTTTTGAAAATAGGTTCCGACCACGGGATTTGTGTGGTGTAGTGCTAAAGTGATTAATCATACACAACAATTAAATGCAAATACCGCTTCGATAATTCAAAAATTAAATCACAATTTCCACACACCAAGCCTGCAAAACAAAGGGTTAATCAAACACTCCACTCCTTATAACTCCCATCTGCAAAACCATTTAATACCTAAAGGTTAGAATCCAACCAATTATCAAATCAAATGAATTTTCATGAAATTTTTCTGGCCTAAGTCCTCTAGGTTCTTGAATTTTGAAAAACTAAGAACGAGTTTCCAGCGGAGTCGCCAAACTGAGGCGACCCAAAAAATAATTATGTTTAATTTTTGGTCGGGTGAACGGATTATCAAGTTAATTGACTAACCTAATTCGAACCTTTCCAAGTCCTACCGAATCGCAATTTAAGTTCTTTTCATGCAAAGATTTTTTTATTTGAAGTCGCCACTAATCATTTTTGGTAGGTCGATTAGAAACCTAAGTAAGTTAGTGGGAGAACTAAATTACTTTTACGAACCAGAGATTCAGAGTCCGGGGACTTGGTTACGCTAGATTACACTAACGCCCTTTCGGTACCATTTTATTTGATGAAAAATCATTTGGGATGATTGCAAAAAAATTTGGGTCAAACTGATCAGAAGAGCAAAATGGTCATTTTTCAACGCTCAGAGAGTGGAATCATCAAAAATAAGATTGGCTAGTCGAAATGGCCCGTTTCCTAATTTTTGAGATTTTTTTCGAGACGATTTGTCCGTAAATGAAAAAATCATCATTTTTGAAAATAGGATTGATCGGTTAAAACGACCCATTTTTTAATTTTTAAGAATTTTTTTTTGAAATTTTTCCAAGATGATTTGTCCAAAGGGCAAAATCGTCATTTTCAAAGATTGGAAGGGAAAAACTGCCGAAAATAGGATTGGTCAGTTAAAACGACCCGTTTCCTAATTTTTTTGAATTTTTTTATGAATATGTATGAATTAATGACAATACAAATACGAATACGGCTTGACAAAGTATGTATGAGCTATACTATATGAAATGCACATGGATGACATTCTTTTGGCATTTTCGAATTAAATAAGACCGACGGTGCAAAATATTCTAAATATAAACGCAATATTAGAAGGTGCGATATAAATATCATTATATGAAGATAAGCATTAAAAAATTCCCTGAAGCCGAAAGAGAAAGTGAGCTAATGACTTCTGTGCAATATTATGACCTCCAGCAGGTGCCTCGTCCTACTCATTCTGGGGTTTGATAATGTAGAAATTAAACTGCATAAAATAGAGTACAGAAAGCAATAAATAAATAACCTCCAATGGGTGGCTTGGCCTTCCCATTCTAGGATTTGATAATGTAGAAATTAAACTGCATAAAATAAAGTACATAAAGCAATAAGTAAAGAACCTCTAATGGGTGGCTCGACTTTCCCATTCTGAGGTTTAACAATATAGAAATTGAACTGCATAAGATAGAGTACAGAAAGCAGTAAATAAAGAACCTCTAACGGGTGGCTCGGCCTTCCCATTCTGGGGTTTAACAATATAGAAATTGAACTGTATAAAATAGAGTACAAAAAGCAGTAAATAAAGAACCTCCAATGGGTGGCTCGGCCTTCCCATTCTGGGGTTTGATAATATAGAAATTAAACTGCAAAAAGTAGAATACAGAAAGCAGTAAATAAAGAACCTCCAGCAGGTGGCTCGGCCTACCAATTCTGGGATTCGATGGCGTAGAAATTAAACTACAGAAAATAGAATACGAGAGATTTTTACACCATCAAGTGGGGGGAGACATACAAATATGACATGTAGTACAGAGACATACGAGTACTACATGTCGCAATCGAAATTTAAATCAATCCATTTAAGCAACGAAATTCTCAAAGATTTTAGACGTTAAGATCATTACCTGATTTGACAGATTTAATTACCGAATTCGGACCTCGTATCACTTTGTGGACCAAGATTGCGGCTCGAACGATGGGGATGAACTCTTGATTTGTGTTGATCGATAGAGGAATTGATGATGGTAACCCTCTAATTTTAAACTCCTATCATCTTCAAAATTCTTTTTTGGAAAAGAATTCTCTCTCTCTCTCTCTTTTTGGTTTTTTTCTTTCTCTCCAATTTTTCTTCAATTTCCCAAAACCCTCTCAAACATCCAAAATTTTCTCTCCAAAATAATCCCCCTCTTCAAGCTCCATTCTTCTTCCTTCTATAGACCACTCATCTATCTCCCATTCTATATTTTATCCTCCATTCTTTACCTTCATCTTCCATTCTAATTTCTCCACTAACTCTTCTTCATCTCCATCTTCCATTCTCTATTTTCATCTTCTCTTATCCATCTTCCCTTCTCTATTTTAATTTCTCCACTAACTATTCTTTTAATTATTTACAAAATAATCCCTCAAGTATTAGGTATTTGCATTCTAATCCTTGAAATTTTAATGCAAAATTCAATTAAGGCACTTTTGCAAAATTGAGTCATTCTGGATATATTGAGCCAAGATGAAAATTTAGACTATTAAAAAACAATGTCACAACTCCTAAAAAGTGAAAAATAAAAATAAAATGACTCAAATTGGATTTTTTTAGGGCCGATTTAAGATTATGCTCGTGAAGGAACACATGATCCCGAATTGTATTTTTTGAATTTGCGATGGCCAACATGAAAATGGGTTTAAAAGAAAAATATTGACTATTTTTGTGGCCTCAAATGTTATTTTTTTAATTTTCAATTATTTTTATATTTTTTGAAAAATATTAATATTTAAAAATACGAAAATATGAAAAATTATTTTTTGTTCAAAATTGGTTACTTAGACTTAGCCAAGGTCTCCAAAGTTGATTTTTTTTTTAATTTTACCATTTTTTTCTTGATTTTCTATGAATTTTTGAAAATAAAAAATGCCGAAAATTTTTGAAAATATGAAAAATTATTTTTTGGTCAAAATTGATTCCCTAGGCTTGGCCAAGATCTCCAAAGTTGATTTTTTAATTTTATAAATTTTTATAGATTTTCTATTAATTTAAAAGAGAAAATATAATTAAAAATCAAGTGTCAACACGCGTGGGGCGTGTGAATCACACGCACCGCCGCAGCCCCTCCTTCAAGCCCCGCGTGGCGGCATGTGTAGCCTCCTTTAGCCGTCGGGGACCTACCGTTTTGATTGTCTTGACGAGACGATCGCAAATATGCTTTCAAAAATGAATTTCAATATGCTAAAAGTCACGAAATCAGGCAAAATCGGTACGTGCTAAAATCGAGCTACGGCGGCTCTGATACCAACTGTTGGCCATCCAGTCGGTCGTCCGTCGTCATCTACGACACCCTAGGATCGTCGTAGTCGGATTCTAGCAACAAAATAGGCAAGGAGTTGGGCTTGCGTACCTGATTTCGCATCCATATCCGTACGGTGTTTGGAAACCAACAACACGGGTTCGGAACTTCGCCTCTATCACCCTCGGTTTACTCGGCGAGATGAGGCCGCCTTCTTCACTCTCTCTCTCTATAATCCTTATGAAGAGATGAAGGTGGTGGCAAGATGGAAAAATAAGAAATTAGGGCTAGAGTGGGATGCCTAGCCATTTATACTAGTCTCGACTAGGCCCTCCCATCACGGGCCGGGCCGAACTCGGCCCACACTAGCCAGGCCTATATACGGCCCATTAAGAAACTTTAAATCCATTTCTTATTAAATCAATACCGTATAACGGTGAATTATAATTTCGATTAAGGCGAGTCCATATTAGGAAAACTCTAACACCCTTTTCCCTTCTCCGACGCCTGAGCCACCGCTATTGCTGGTTGCATTTCAGATTGCACGATTCGGAGTCTCCGGCAATTGGCTCATTGCCGATTGACCCCTGTCCCTTCATATGCCTCACGAAGATGGCCAAAGTTGAGCTCTTGCGGCCATGGCTGCGATGGCCGCAAGTCGAGCTTGAGTAGCCATGGTTGAGGCAGCCTTGTGGATGGCCGGCAAACCCAAAAATAAAGCTCGAGCATGAAAGGCCATGTTATCTGCAAACTCGAGAGCCCTCGTCTCTCCCCTTGTCGTTACCCTCAACTTCATCAAGGACTGGAGCAGTCCTCTCTCGCCGGTATCATTGACCGAGTCGATCGGATCTATAGCTAAACGACGCCGACGATGTCCGTAGATGATCCGAAGCCATGCGCTGGTCGTCCATGGAGGAGGGGTTAGGTGAAGGAAAGAAGCGGGAAAGACGAAGAGATAGAGAGGTTTACTGGGGGCCCGTGCGAAGTGGAGAGAGGGGAGAGAGTTTGGGCTTTTTGCTAGGTGGGCCCATGCGACACGTGTCGCACGGTGAGTGGAGACAAGGACCACATCAGCTTTACCTGACGGTACCTAATATTTTCTCCAAAATCCATCCCTAGTCATGAGGTAAATAGAATGATTTCATAACAAGAAAATCAAAATCGTATCTTCTAAATTTTGACACAATATCATCCCATTGCTTTTTAAAAAATTTCATCATTTAATCCCCGCCTCCTATTACAATGATGGATATTATCGACACAAACTTAACGGTATTGAATAGTTACTCGAGGGAACTTCTTTTCCTCACGTAATTTTGTCATTTACTTCTTTGATTTTCTTTTTCTTTTTTTTCTTTTTTCTTTCTACCCTTCCCTACTCCCAGCCATGGCTGAGCCACTGGCGAAGGTCGCTGGCATCGGGTTAGGGTTGCTCGCCCAACCTAGGCAAGGGCGACCCTTGTTCGATACTGATGAGGGAATTCTAAGGACTCCAGGCAAGAGGGCACTCGACACCAGTTGACAAAAGCTAGTGAGAGGGTCTGAAGAAGTAAAGCAAGAAACGATCGTTCTTTTTGCCTAGGGTAGTAGCTAAGTACCTATAATTAGTGAAGAACTCTATATCCAGCGATGGAATCTTGGAGAATAGTCAAGTTCTTTCACTATTGTCAGAGCCTTAACAACTCAGATTTCAAAGAAGATATAGGGATGATGGGGAGCGTGCAGGAGCTTAACCATTGACCTGCCCAGGCGGGGACGAATGTTGCCTTCGCTAGGTTTGGCGAGCGTCCCTTAAGGGATCCTTGCCCAATGCTGGCAACCTCCCCGATGGCTCGGCGATGGTAGGGGGAAAGGAGAGGAAAAAAAGAAAAACTAAAAAGAAAAAACTGGAAAAGAAATAGAAAGAAGGGAAAGAAAATTAAACAAGAAATGACAAAAATGTCCTTTGATCAAGCCATTCTTTGAAATAATGAGGATACTTTATGTCCTTATTTGAAACAAGGTCCACTTTAGGTTCTTATTTGACAAAATAAGTACACTTTGGGTTATTATTTGGAATTTTCTCATTTTTTTTAATCTCCCTCCTCATGACCATGGTGATAGCTCCAGGTTTGAGCTCACGGCCAAGGTTGCTTGAGCTTCGAGCTTGCGGTCATTGTTGCTAGATCTCCAGTTGGTGGCCATGGTCGTTCTATCTCTTCTAACTCGTTGCGATGGCAAATAGAGCTACAAGCTTGTAGCCATGGTTACTTATCTCTTCTCACTTGCAGACATGATGATTTGAGCTTTGAATTTGTAGCTATGATCCCTAGATTTTCGAGCTAGCTATCGCGACCGATCGAGCTTCAAGTTCACGACCATGGATGCTCAAACTCAAGAGGGTATTGTAAGGTAGTGGCAAGCCACATCATTAGTGTCAGTTGTTCTAGTGTCGCGGATTAGAGATTCAATGACCCAATTGACCGATGATATAGCCCGTATGATCAACAAACTTGAAGTGTTTTGACTTCTGGGTTTTTCTTGAGTTCCCTAAAGTATTCCTAGGGACGTATCTAAAGCATTCTTGTCTTAAATGTTGATAAATTATAGGTCAGGAGGTGCAATATCCACCATTCGATTGAGAAGCCTCTTGTACAAATAGGGAAGCTCTCGCCCTCACTTGTACCACCCAACTCACTTGCAAGGGAGAGCTTCTCTATCTAAACTTTATCTCTTTATGATTTGAGGAGCTAGTAATCAATTGATGCCAAGGGAAAGACTTGGATTGGGTGACTCATCGATCCATAGGAAGCATAGGTCGCTGCCTCGATCCCAATCATTGGCCTATGACAAGTGTGTATCAGAGCGCGAAGTTCGTGGTGCACACCAAGTATTCGAGAGAATGTTGAAACAAGAGGTTGCTAATGTTGTTATGGTTAGTAACAAGGTGCAAGAAAAGATTGTCCTGGAGAAGGACACCTTTGTGCAAACAAAGAGGGCTTCCTCGAAGGATGTCACGTCCTCCTTCGAAGAAAGACTTGACTAAATAAACGCCATGATGGACGAGTTTTTCGAAGAAGAGAAGAAGCATCTGGACGAGGTCAAAGAGTCACTCCGTTGTAAATTTTTGGGAATGCTATTGCTAGGATGGTGAACGAGTGGTGATGCCCTCGAATCCTCAACCAGTGATCATCAAGAAGAGCTCGAGATTGTCAAGCAGGAATTCAATGCTTACAAGTCAGTCTTGGCAAGTGAGCTAGAGGAGGTCTAAGATAAACTCAAGGCCTGCAAGATGGCCATGGCGCAAGGAGTGGTCACTGTGCTGCCAAGTCCAAGAGTAGACATCCCCAAGCCAAAGTAGTTTAAGGGATCCTCGTCCGCTAAAGAGGTGGACAACTTCATATGGGGCATGGAGCGATCCTTTGATGCCATGGGAATCGAGGATGATTTGACTAAGGTAATAACTTCAACCATGTATTTGACTGACGTTGCTTTGCTTTGGTAGCAAGGACGGTGTAATAATGAAAGACAAGGTGCCAAGCCGATCGCTCATTGGCCAGACTTTGTTGTCGCATTTCTCGAGCAATTCTTCTCGGTGTGTACCAAGGACGAGGCCCACAGCAAGCTTCGCCATTTCTCTCAAAAAGGAGATGTCCACAAATACGTGTGGGAGTTTTCCGAGCTATTGTTGGAGATTCCGGACATGACTGAGTTCGAGGCCCCATTGATCTTCCTGGATGGGGGCCTTGGGTGAGGGTGAAATTGGAGCGCCGAGGAGTGAACGAACTATCCAAGGTCCTTGCCGTAACTGAGTCCTTGATCGACCTTCATTGGGTTTGAAGAGCCCAGGGCCAAGGATTCACCGTCTCCATGGGAAAATTATGAAAAAAAATTTTAAACCTATTGCAATTGTGCCAATTCAGTTCTAAACATTTTAGTTATGACAATTGAGTTCTAAATATTTTTAAGTTTTGTCAATTGAGTCTGTCTGATTAATTTTGGCTCGATATTGCTAACGCAGACATTGATTGTCTTAAGTGAAAAGTAGGGCGCTGGCGTGGACATTCTTAATAATATTTTAAATATTTTTTAAATTGTTTACATATTTTTTGAAATTTTGATTATATTGCTTTACCCTTTTTTTTTTAAATTAGGGCCCGTGGCAATGGCATCATGACCTTGTCAGCCTCAAGCGAGGGCGTCATGGCCTCATACAGATCGGGGAGGCCGTAGCGGCCTAGGCGAGGACGTCATGGCCCTCGCCCAATGTTGTGAGGACATCCTGGCTCTCTATTGTGGCCGGCGCAAATATAGTAAATTTTGGATTCTTTGTTTTATATAATTCGATCCCATCTCCACAGAATCAAGAGAAAGGGCAAAAGAGAAGAGCACGAGCGGACAAAAAGCATAAGAATCTTTGCAAATTGGATTTTCCCCTATGTTCCTGCACGAGGACCAACTAGTGCTGTGAAGTTTGCCTTTGACCTCGGGCTTGGGGTTTCGTATTGCATTGGGGACCAACTATCCGTTGCGTCGTGAGTATATTTAAGGATACGATCCAAACACTTCTCGCCCGTTATCAACGACAAATCTTCTTTTTCTATGGGGAAAAATTATCCTGTACGGCGTTCGGGGATACATTTATAGAGGTTGAAGCCTGTATAATTTTAGATAAAATCACCATATGTTGACACTTAAAATTGGTATGAGCTAGAAAAACCTAGAGAGCTTAAGGAGCATCGTGGGCTTGAAGATCCTGAGCTATCAAAACATGTTAGCAACCAAAAATATGTGATAGCTGATACACGGACAAAGGAAGCGTTGGCAACACCGTGAAATTGGTACTTGACACCAAAACACAAGCTGAGTAGATAAGTCAGAGGATTAAATGGATAAGATAAGCAGTTATCGCAGCCTACCTGAGGATCTAGGGATAGAATAAAGGAAAGTAACTATAGCCGATAATTATTCTCTATGCTCGGCTATAAATAGTTGGAGACGAATTTCTATAAAAGATCCACAATCAATGACACTTATCGATTTTTTTTCGGTCAAATCACTTATCAATTTACTCTACAGCTCACGTACGTTATCTGTTTTTTTGCTACATTGTTGTATTTACCTCTAGGTGGTCACCGGGCTTGCCACTAGAGTGGTGGCTTGTGGTGGTCAGACACGGCAATTCTACGACCTTCTCCCATTTTTTTTTAGTTTATTTCTATTTTTTTTCACTTTTTCAAGAAACATCTCAAAAATAAGTTCATTGAGGAAAAAAAAGGAGCACACACTATGCAATATGTGAAAAAGTAGGAATGTCTTCCTCACAAACAAATTTCGCCAAACAGTAAAGAATTAAAATGGATTTTTTTTTTCAAAATAAAAGAGCTTAGAAAAAAGACTAATGATTCATATGAGCAAACACAAGCAAAATTACAAATGTATGGTTCTCTACATTGAATTGTTTGCAGGTTAATCAATAAATTCTCATAAAATTAAGGAATAAATGCGTTAACAGTCCTAAAACTTGTCACAAAAGAGTGATTGAGTCCTAAGTGACTTTTGAAAAGTAGAATTAAGTCCTAAAATTTGTTAGAAAGTGCAATTGAATTCCAAAAATTTCAAAAAGCGCAATTTTTTCTCAAAACTTGTTAAATTGGCGAAATCAAGTCCTTCCATTTGATTGCATTTTTTGAAAATTTTGGGATTCGATTGTACTTTCATGAAAAGTTTTAGGACTTTCAGTGCATTTATCCCTAAAATTAATGATGACTCTGGACCACATGGTTTTTTTTATTTTGGTCGAAATGGACCACGAGGTGATTGTGAGTACTTCTTAGATGGAACCATTCGTATGAACTAACCGTGTAACCATGGCATCGATCACTTCTTGGTTCAATGTCTCCCACTTAAACCTCTTGCACTTCCCAAAACAGTCCATTCCCTTACCCCAGGGTTTTTATGGATTCGATCAAGCATCTTTGTTCTCTCTTCCTAACGTTGAGAATATAAACCGGATGGCAGTGATGGTGAAGTTTCTCCATCGTCGTCAATTGCCTTTGAAACTGAAAACTTCTCTTAAGGTACTCTTCATTTGCAGCATGAAAATTTGCTGTCTGACTCTTTCTTTCCGTGTACGATTCTTTTCCACGACCCAATTGATGAGTTCCGGCAGCGAGGTGCATACCAAGTTGAAGCCCCTTGATGAAAACTTTGAGTTCAAACGGTGAAAATGGTTACTACAGATTTTAGAACTATACTGCCCGAGCATTATCTGTTCCAAATCATTTCATTCTTTTACGCTTATAAAGATCAATATGGAAAAGCACAAAACGAACTAGTTTGAAGCAAAAGGGCAATTTATATTGTGTTTACTTCCTCTTCAATACCGACATTTTTCCTAATGATGATGTATTGATAGCACGCGTATTAGTAATTGGTGAATTCATTAGCTACCAGGAAACTGAAAAATCGAACTCAAGCACGTGACATGTTTCTTTGCTCGTTGGTTTGGCTCCTGTTCACGCGATCTGTGATCGGGAATATCTTTCACCGAAATTCGTACTTCGATTTTTATTTAGAAGGGTTCTGTGGCTCTGTTCTGAATGAAAAGATGGACGAACTGGGTGAACGGGGCAATGACTGATGGAAAGGTGTGGAAATTAGGACGATTTGCAGCTACAATACTCCTACTTGCAGGAATTGGTAAATAGATTACTGGAATCTGAAAGTACAAGTAATGAAAAGTGCGAAGAAAGCTAAAGCTAGGCTGCAAACGGGAACGAAAGCTTAAAACTTCAAGGAAAGCAGAGTGTTTTCTTTCTGGATCATCGTCCTTCTCTTTTTCCCCTTTTTCTTGATATTTATTCTTCTTGCGCTCATAACCGCTTGAGCAGTTATCCCTTGATTTCAAACCTTTGAATATTAGCGCCATTACTTGTCTTTCTCAACCCACGATCCTCAAAACTGATCTGAGCAAATTGGGACTCATGTTCTTCGTGATTCATAACTGCATAAGTAACTTCCCTTTTTTGAACACTATCTCTTCACTCCAAAAACCTGTTCGCGCCCATGAGTTTTGCTTCGCGCTCCACTCCCCAACCTTCGGCATGAAACTTTCACACTGTGCGATATGCCGAATTCAAGTACAGCATTCCTTTTATTCGGGAATATCCCTTAACCTTTTCGAATGTTGCGCACATCTTGAATGATAATGCGTCGGCTTGTTATCCCGTATGGCCTGCTTTACTTCGGGATCCTACCCTTCAATCCTCCCGAATGACACTTACATCCCGAATGGAAAATGTTGGTTTGTCCTTCGGTGTAACGTTCCCTTCTCATCATACTTCGGGATCAATTAATAACATCCTCTTGCGTACCTGTCATTCCGAGATACCGAATCGAACGACGATATTATGGTGTCAACATATGCCCCCTTTTAAAAGAATTAAAAGGTTTAATTCTTTTAAACTTCAACATAACATGCCCTCCTTTCCCGAACGACGTCTTTTTCTCCTCTTCTGACGATCTCTCCCTTGTCATCTTGAATACCTGCCTTTTTCGACTTTCTCTCCAAACGACACGTCTCGTGTCGTTTCCCAAAATTCATCTGCTCGATCTCCTTTTCCGTATCAAACGACACTTTTGGCACCGTTTCATTTCCAAGTCAGCTATAAAGTAGTTTGTCCCCACACAATCAAATTTTGTCTTGTTCTCATTACCTTTGTTTCATCTTCGCGCTTTCGCCTGATCTTCCTCTTTTTCTTCAGAGCATCGTTTTGAAACCCGAGCATCAACCCCTCATTTTCTCGTCAATGGCGTCTCAAGCTTCAACCTTTTCTCATGCAGCAGCCCTTGATCGCTTCTTCGAGCTCGTGGAATCGGACGATTTCGACGATCGTCACCATTTCTCTCTACTGAATAATGACGGTAGTGATTCTTTCATCTTGGGCCCTGCCATCTATAACCATTTCTTAGTTCCCAAGATCTTCACTGATGCTTTCCCTCGACATTTTACCGAGATTCTTCCTGTTCATCACGAACCCATTCAGTTTCATCACTGGGTTTCTCAGCCCTCTCGACTTAGGGCTTTTTTCCCTTTCGACCAATCGTTCTACAAATGGTATTCCCGACTCCATGCCTCTAAGGCTACACTCTGGGATGAACTCCAGATTCACGATGCCCTTCGTTTTTCCTGTTTCGATTTCCGCCTAAACTTCGAATTAATCGGTGTCGTACACACATGTATATCGGAGATCTAGCACACTTGAAGAGTTAACTTGGCAGTTCTAATTCTTCTGAGCTCTTCTGCTTTGAAGTTGCGCTATCTTCATCTTTGAATGAGCAGTGATCACCAACGGGGTTTCAAGAAACGAATATGTAGACTCAATTGAGCGATGCAAAGGATATGAGTGTATCAGATATAAAAACGAATGCTTTTTGTCGTTCTAAGGCACTTGAATTATCGTACGAGGCTGAAAGCAAAGAATCACTCGAAAATTGATGTTAGTCCGAGCAAGAAAATTTCTAACCATTTACTTCTTGCTGTTGCTGGAACTACCTCTATTTGGCCTCGATGTGGAGTGGTTCTTGACAAGGGTTATGAAATGAAATCGCTGCTCAAATGGGTTGTCAATGATCATCTGTAGTGTCTAGGATAGAGAAATAACCACCTCCTTCCCTTCGGCTATCTTACCTTTTGCGAGAAAAACCATTAGCTTGGGGAATGGCGAAACTATTTAGTACATGACTCATTGTGGATTAAAATGTAGGATGTGTGTGGAAATGGTTTGCCTTTCATCATTCTGTCATGCCCCATTCTACACATTTGATGCATCATGTGCAGCTTATGCTCCAAGTCAGAGTTGGCAAATTAAACATGTAGAATAGTCATGCACAAATCATGGAATGTGTAAACACAATGCAAATGTACCAAGTTTTAGCATCATGCATGTTTGCAAAATATGAAAGTAGAAAATAAAATTCTCAAGAATGGGAAAGTTAGAATTGCCCTTGGACATGTGGGCAGATTGAGTAAATTGAGAGTTTACTCCTTAAGTTAAGGAGTGGCTTGTCCATGACTTTGCCCCTACACAATGAAATACACGGGTGAATGCACATTTAGGCTTGTTTTAATGTTGACAACCGTCATGGTCGTTGGTCGAATGCCCCATCAATTTTCCCCCATTTTCATCATAATCAATCTCATCAGATGATCATAATTTTGGTCCTTGGGGTTATCTCCTTCAACATGTTAAATGTTAGTATAATGTTCCTGTCAAAAGGGAAAGGAGACGTGTTAGCCAGTATTAGAGGTGATAAACTGAAAACGATACTGATTTACCCTTCATCTTAAATGCTTTGCGCGATACCTTTACCAGTTTTGCTGAGCTGAGTTTCCCTTAACTTTTGTTGGATACTTCACTATTACGGCCAAGGCTGTAGCAAAGTATTGACTTCGATCTCGTTTGTCGAGTATTCTTGTTTTCTTCTGTAACAAGAAGTATGTAAAAAATTGTAATATTTACAACATTTTCCAATCTTGGGGATCGAACTCGGATCGCTTCGGCCCACCGTCATTCCCTATGTTATCAGGCCCACGGGATTGTAGACGTCTATAGGAGCTTTCTTTTAAGTATTAATCCCCGAGATGACGCGGTCTTGTTGCATTGCATCTGGTAATTCCACGTCATAATATTTTTCAAGGCAATTTACAATCATTGTTAAAAATGGAATAAATTAATTCACAGCTCGAGATGATTATGGGCAAATTAGAACGATACAAAATTACCCTTCTTTGAGACTGCTTGGGCTTTTTACTTGCAATTTCTTTGTTTGAAGCCGTCCATCCAGTGGTAATGTCCACGAATCGATTTGCCCCCAATTTCGTTTGATAAGAGGCTTCGTATTTGGGTATGACTGTGTTCTCGGGCCAGTTGGTAAATTCCTGAGAATGGAAGGGATTTAATTTAAAACTGGAGCAATTGAGGGTAAATTGAAACGATACGGATTTACCCTTTGAGTTTACATGGATTTTTACTCACAATTAATTCGTAGCGAGTTTGGTTCAGTAACGGGTCCAAGCATTTAATAGGAGGAAGGAAGATTACTACTTCTTGCTTTTGCATTAATTACAAAAGCAGAAAAACATCCCACGCAAAGAAATAAAACACATGCACTTGTTCAGAATTAGTTCTGCTTCCTCTGTAGGCTCTCCCATGATTACCTGGCTTTAGTACGCATCGGCCATGTTGAAGGTCCCGTGATCGCTGACTTCGAAATACAGGCTCCGAACGCACACTAGAGCCCTGGTGCTTCATCAATATCGAACTGGTTGATCATGGCGGTGAGCTCGTCGTCAATGCTACTCACATGGTGGTGATACATCCCCTCTTCCTCGGGAGGTATTAATGCTGACCTCATAGGATTGGTTTTTTCGTTACCTCCCCCAATAGAACTTGGTCCTGCTATGAACTGAACTAGCTCCCCTCTTAAACGGGCATTTCTGATCCTCAAATGCTGCCTTTCGTCAAGGGTGAGGAAGCTATTGCAGTTGGGGCAGTTGGCGGAGTGGAAAGCTTCTTTATACATTTTGTTCTCTGCTCGGAGTTTTTCATTTTCAGCTCTTAGAAGCTCGACTTCGTGGCGCTCATGTTGAGTCTTTACTCGGGTTTGCCTGTTTTGAAACCAAAACTTGATTTGTCACGGTTCCAGCCCTAACTCCTGGCTCAGTTTCATTTGTTGTTTTCATTTGGCATAGGGCACTCCTTGAAGAAATCTTCAAGCTTTTGAACCTGATGTTTGGTGTGACACCGGGGATGCTTCTTTTGACCCTTGTTGTTGCTGTCCTTATCTTTGTTGAGGTCTTGGACATCATTGGCGGAAAGGACAGGCTCTATGGTTTGAATTCCAAACATGGCCTCGAACTCCTCCTCTCCCATGTTCAGCAAGTGACGGTAGCTCTCGAATGTGTTGGGCTGAGACATCCTCGACCGGTTACTAGTCCCTTAAAGTTTGCTACATCTTCTTATATTTTCACTCTCTCTGAATCTTTCTGAGCGACCATGTATGCTTTAAAACTCTCTTCAAAGCATGGATGAAGATTATTGAGAGAACGTCTCTTTTTAAAATTTAGGCATGGGTTTAGAAACTGTATTACTTCTCTCGAGAGTTCTGTCTTTCTCAACCTTTTTATTGTATCTCTCGCCCAGCTCGTCTTCTTGCATCTTTTCATGGTAGGGGCCCCTGCCATTATCTCTTCCACTTGTCTTAAGCATCGGCTTTACAGGCGAACTCTTTTCTCTGTCTACAAATGAAGACAAGTATTCTCTTCTTTTCCGCTAAAATTTTCCTTGTCTCCCACTTATGTTGTATTTTACTCCTTCTTTTTCAAAGTGGTGGCATCCCTTCAAACCTTTTTTGCAGAGATTTCGAATTTGCTTGGCTCGGGATTACAGACTAGCAGGGGATTCGATCCAACGGAGGTGACACCGAAAGGGAATGGCAGATAGAAAAATCTGACAAATAGGTAATGCCACTGTGAAGTCAATATTTAACTTGAAGCGGATTATCACCTTTGTATTCCACTCCTCTGCTTTGATTCTCTCCTCTATCATTTCGACAATAATGGCCAATCTCTCTACGTACATCTTCCCGACTGAAGTTGTGTTCAAATGGGAAAGACTTTATCACCTTCTTGGCCGAGGTTATATTTATATAGCCCATCATCTGAGTGTCGAAGCTGAGATCCTTGGTTTATTCAAGGAGATAAATGTTTCTTCGGTTGAAGGTACCAACTTGGAAAGGGAATACAGGGCGTTCCCACACATCTTTATCAACTTTCTGGAGGCTTACCGAAACACTCAGGAAACGGTTACCATAGCCTGCATCGTGAAGGCTCGCTATCAGGATCGATCTGAATGCTTGGAGTCTGCGGAACAAGCGGTTGCTCGATATAAGAAGGCCGTCAAGTCTACCGATGAACGGGTCTCGCTATTGGTTCACGAAAGAGAGAAGCTAGTGGAGCGCCTAGCTTTGAACCAGACTTACTTTGAGCATGACCCGAGCGATATCGTGATGAAATTCAGATGTGAGTGGCTAGAGGAGAGGCTCGATGATCTAACGGCGGATATGGCTTTTGAGAGGGACTTGATCGAGAATCTGAAATTCGTCGTTGAACATCATGAGGTTAATGCAGCCAGACACAAGGAGAAATGTACTCTCCTGTTTTTCGAATTTGCAGATCTCGAATTCCGGATCGCTCGGTATAGGCAGAGCATTAATTCCATGGAGAGTCAGTTGAGTTCTTTTGTGATGCTTATTAGGACTCAATTTGGTTTTACTTTTCCACCTCAATGACTGTTGTAAGGCCTTTTGATGAAGGGAAAGTTTCGCATGTTTGTACTTTAATTTTCCTGCCATCTCTTCTTCTGCATAGCATGATAGAATGATTTGAGGTACCGAAGACGTCGAGGCCTAACGTTCTTCTTGATGCTCTGGTTAGTTGCGGTAGATGATGAAATCAATATCACTAAAGAAGCATTCGGCGGCGGCCCCCCCTAGCCACATTGAGATCGCGAGTTAGTCGCGTAAATTAATATAGATGTGACTACTCGATCAGTGCGCCAATAAATGAACTGACCCACCTGTTGCGTGCCCCACTTCATTCATGTTTTATCCCTTTCGGCGTCCACTTGTTCATATTGATTGCGTGTAGTGTTGGCAGAAATGATTATGGGCCATGCTCATTAATAAAACACCGATCTTCTAATATCCTCAATGTTGTTCGCAAGCCTTTATTTGATTTAATCAAGAAGGCGTTGCAAGGTTGGGTTAATATACATATTTCATGGGTTCTGACTACACAGTCTATACTTCTCTCAAAAAAGTATAGGAACCCCTCTCAATACATTATGTATGCCCCCATGCCTGATCCGGATAAATTCATTACCGTATTAGAATACATAACCCATACATGTTCACTGATTAACGCAATTTCGTCTCCGGGAGAATGGACTTCTTCGCTTAACCCCAGGGTTATGGGATAAAACGTCGGCAATTACTCATTCTTTCGTATTCTTCAATGTTATCCCCGGCGTACTGTTGTACTCAATTTTGCTCCCGTCTGGGGTACCTATAATTCCCTACAAAAGTAGAGAAAATAATGAGTATGTGATCCAAGAGAGGTCGGTCCATGACTCCTATATTAGTCCAATTTTATTTTTTCATTTTATGGAAAAATTAGATAAAATTCTCTTAGGAGGACATGAGTGAATTTCTCAAAAATGATTTTCTTGCAGATTTTATAAGTTGGAAAAATGTGATAAAATTCTTTAACGTTTAACAAATTTCTCGAGAAAGTTTTCTTCTTTTATCACAGTGAATTTTCAAAGGTAAATTTATCGAGAAAATCCCATTTCTATTGAAGTAGAAAAGACGTGACAAAATTCTTTATTGATCAACAAAAATTCCGTAGAGGGATTTTTCTGCAGTTATTTTTTTTTTGAACAATGGTACCCCAACCTTGATTTTTATTTTCTTTTGAAATAAATTGCCATGATGTTAAGTTCAAAATTTGACTGACACTTAGCATGGATCGAACGAAAATAAATGCAAGATAGAGGTAGAGAACTTACTTCACCTTGAAAAAAATACAATGCAAATCACATAGACATGCACATGAATCATGAGTTTAAATCTTAGTCTATTTACCCTAAAGGCTCACAAATTGAAGTGAAAGATTTACGGCAAGGCGACAATCTCGTGCACATAATCAAGATTAGCCGTGATCCCACGATGTAACCAGGATTAGTTGGGCCTTTCTACTTCGGCTGCTCGAGTCAAAAATTACAATCCCCGTTTTAGTAATCTTACCAAGCATGAGGCCTAACTTTTAAAACTCATTTTTGAAAATAGGTTCCGACCACGGGATTTGTGTGGTGTAGTGCTAAAGTGATTAATCATACACAACAATTAAATGCAAATACCGCTTCGATAATTCAAAAATTAAATCACAATTTCCACACACCAAGCCTGCAAAACAAAGGGTTAATCAAACACTCCACTCCTTATAACTCCCATCTGCAAAACCATTTAATACCTAAAGGTTAGAATCCAACCAATTATCAAATCAAATGAATTTTCATGAAATTTTTCTGGCCTAAGTCCTCTAGGTTCTTGAATTTTGAAAAACTAAGAACGAGTTTCCAGCGGAGTCGCCAAACTGAGGCGACCCAAAAAATAATTATGTTTAATTTTTGGTCGGGTGAACGGATTATCAAGTTAATTGACTAACCTAATTCGAACCTTTCCAAGTCCTACCGAATCGCAATTTAAGTTCTTTTCATGCAAAGATTTTTTTATTTGAAGTCGCCACTAATCATTTTTGGTAGGTCGATTAGAAACCTAAGTAAGTTAGTGGGAGAACTAAATTACTTTTACGAACCAGAGATTCAGAGTCCGGGGACTTGGTTACGCTAGATTACACTAACGCCCTTTCGGTACCATTTTATTTGATGAAAAATCATTTGGGATGATTGCAAAAAAATTTGGGTCAAACTGATCAGAAGAGCAAAATGGTCATTTTTCAACGCTCAGAGAGTGGAATCATCAAAAATAAGATTGGCTAGTCGAAATGGCCCGTTTCCTAATTTTTGAGATTTTTTTCGAGACGATTTGTCCGTAAATGAAAAAATCATCATTTTTGAAAATAGGATTGATCGGTTAAAACGACCCATTTTTTAATTTTTAAGAATTTTTTTTTGAAATTTTTCCAAGATGATTTGTCCAAAGGGCAAAATCGTCATTTTCAAAGATTGGAAGGGAAAAACTGCCGAAAATAGGATTGGTCAGTTAAAACGACCCGTTTCCTAATTTTTTTGAATTTTTTTATGAATATGTATGAATTAATGACAATACAAATACGAATACGGCTTGACAAAGTATGTATGAGCTATACTATATGAAATGCACATGGATGACATTCTTTTGGCATTTTCGAATTAAATAAGACCGACGGTGCAAAATATTCTAAATATAAACGCAATATTAGAAGGTGCGATATAAATATCATTATATGAAGATAAGCATTAAAAAATTCCCTGAAGCCGAAAGAGAAAGTGAGCTAATGACTTCTGTGCAATATTATGACCTCCAGCAGGTGCCTCGTCCTACTCATTCTGGGGTTTGATAATGTAGAAATTAAACTGCATAAAATAGAGTACAGAAAGCAATAAATAAATAACCTCCAATGGGTGGCTTGGCCTTCCCATTCTAGGATTTGATAATGTAGAAATTAAACTGCATAAAATAAAGTACATAAAGCAATAAGTAAAGAACCTCTAATGGGTGGCTCGACTTTCCCATTCTGAGGTTTAACAATATAGAAATTGAACTGCATAAGATAGAGTACAGAAAGCAGTAAATAAAGAACCTCTAACGGGTGGCTCGGCCTTCCCATTCTGGGGTTTAACAATATAGAAATTGAACTGTATAAAAT
Source organism: Psidium guajava (assembly GCA_016432845.1). NCBI lineage: Eukaryota > Viridiplantae > Streptophyta > Magnoliopsida > Myrtales > Myrtaceae > Psidium > Psidium guajava. Next base: position 18,961,401 of record CM028225.1, read on the forward strand.
AGAGTACAAAAAGCAGTAAATAAAGAACCTCCAATGGGTGGCTCGGCCTTCCCATTCTGGGGTTTGATAATATAGAAATTAAACTGCAAAAAGTAGAATACAGAAAGCAGTAAATAAAGAACCTCCAGCAGGTGGCTCGGCCTACCAATTCTGGGATTCGATGGCGTAGAAATTAAACTACAGAAAATAGAATACGAGAGATTTTTACACCATCAAGTGGGGGGAGACATACAAATATGACATGTAGTACAGAGACATACGAGTACTACATGTCGCAATCGAAATTTAAATCAATCCATTTAAGCAACGAAATTCTCAAAGATTTTAGACGTTAAGATCATTACCTGATTTGACAGATTTAATTACCGAATTCGGACCTCGTATCACTTTGTGGACCAAGATTGCGGCTCGAACGATGGGGATGAACTCTTGATTTGTGTTGATCGATAGAGGAATTGATGATGGTAACCCTCTAATTTTAAACTCCTATCATCTTCAAAATTCTTTTTTGGAAAAGAATTCTCTCTCTCTCTCTCTTTTTGGTTTTTTTCTTTCTCTCCAATTTTTCTTCAATTTCCCAAAACCCTCTCAAACATCCAAAATTTTCTCTCCAAAATAATCCCCCTCTTCAAGCTCCATTCTTCTTCCTTCTATAGACCACTCATCTATCTCCCATTCTATATTTTATCCTCCATTCTTTACCTTCATCTTCCATTCTAATTTCTCCACTAACTCTTCTTCATCTCCATCTTCCATTCTCTATTTTCATCTTCTCTTATCCATCTTCCCTTCTCTATTTTAATTTCTCCACTAACTATTCTTTTAATTATTTACAAAATAATCCCTCAAGTATTAGGTATTTGCATTCTAATCCTTGAAATTTTAATGCAAAATTCAATTAAGGCACTTTTGCAAAATTGAGTCATTCTGGATATATTGAGCCAAGATGAAAATTTAGACTATTAAAAAACAATGTCACAACTCCTAAAAAGTGAAAAATAAAAATAAAATGACTCAAATTGGATTTTTTTAGGGCCGATTTAAGATTATGCTCGTGAAGGAACACATGATCCCGAATTGTATTTTTTGAATTTGCGATGGCCAACATGAAAATGGGTTTAAAAGAAAAATATTGACTATTTTTGTGGCCTCAAATGTTATTTTTTTAATTTTCAATTATTTTTATATTTTTTGAAAAATATTAATATTTAAAAATACGAAAATATGAAAAATTATTTTTTGTTCAAAATTGGTTACTTAGACTTAGCCAAGGTCTCCAAAGTTGATTTTTTTTTTAATTTTACCATTTTTTTCTTGATTTTCTATGAATTTTTGAAAATAAAAAATGCCGAAAATTTTTGAAAATATGAAAAATTATTTTTTGGTCAAAATTGATTCCCTAGGCTTGGCCAAGATCTCCAAAGTTGATTTTTTAATTTTATAAATTTTTATAGATTTTCTATTAATTTAAAAGAGAAAATATAATTAAAAATCAAGTGTCAACACGCGTGGGGCGTGTGAATCACACGCACCGCCGCAGCCCCTCCTTCAAGCCCCGCGTGGCGGCATGTGTAGCCTCCTTTAGCCGTCGGGGACCTACCGTTTTGATTGTCTTGACGAGACGATCGCAAATATGCTTTCAAAAATGAATTTCAATATGCTAAAAGTCACGAAATCAGGCAAAATCGGTACGTGCTAAAATCGAGCTACGGCGGCTCTGATACCAACTGTTGGCCATCCAGTCGGTCGTCCGTCGTCATCTACGACACCCTAGGATCGTCGTAGTCGGATTCTAGCAACAAAATAGGCAAGGAGTTGGGCTTGCGTACCTGATTTCGCATCCATATCCGTACGGTGTTTGGAAACCAACAACACGGGTTCGGAACTTCGCCTCTATCACCCTCGGTTTACTCGGCGAGATGAGGCCGCCTTCTTCACTCTCTCTCTCTATAATCCTTATGAAGAGATGAAGGTGGTGGCAAGATGGAAAAATAAGAAATTAGGGCTAGAGTGGGATGCCTAGCCATTTATACTAGTCTCGACTAGGCCCTCCCATCACGGGCCGGGCCGAACTCGGCCCACACTAGCCAGGCCTATATACGGCCCATTAAGAAACTTTAAATCCATTTCTTATTAAATCAATACCGTATAACGGTGAATTATAATTTCGATTAAGGCGAGTCCATATTAGGAAAACTCTAACACCCTTTTCCCTTCTCCGACGCCTGAGCCACCGCTATTGCTGGTTGCATTTCAGATTGCACGATTCGGAGTCTCCGGCAATTGGCTCATTGCCGATTGACCCCTGTCCCTTCATATGCCTCACGAAGATGGCCAAAGTTGAGCTCTTGCGGCCATGGCTGCGATGGCCGCAAGTCGAGCTTGAGTAGCCATGGTTGAGGCAGCCTTGTGGATGGCCGGCAAACCCAAAAATAAAGCTCGAGCATGAAAGGCCATGTTATCTGCAAACTCGAGAGCCCTCGTCTCTCCCCTTGTCGTTACCCTCAACTTCATCAAGGACTGGAGCAGTCCTCTCTCGCCGGTATCATTGACCGAGTCGATCGGATCTATAGCTAAACGACGCCGACGATGTCCGTAGATGATCCGAAGCCATGCGCTGGTCGTCCATGGAGGAGGGGTTAGGTGAAGGAAAGAAGCGGGAAAGACGAAGAGATAGAGAGGTTTACTGGGGGCCCGTGCGAAGTGGAGAGAGGGGAGAGAGTTTGGGCTTTTTGCTAGGTGGGCCCATGCGACACGTGTCGCACGGTGAGTGGAGACAAGGACCACATCAGCTTTACCTGACGGTACCTAATATTTTCTCCAAAATCCATCCCTAGTCATGAGGTAAATAGAATGATTTCATAACAAGAAAATCAAAATCGTATCTTCTAAATTTTGACACAATATCATCCCATTGCTTTTTAAAAAATTTCATCATTTAATCCCCGCCTCCTATTACAATGATGGATATTATCGACACAAACTTAACGGTATTGAATAGTTACTCGAGGGAACTTCTTTTCCTCACGTAATTTTGTCATTTACTTCTTTGATTTTCTTTTTCTTTTTTTTCTTTTTTCTTTCTACCCTTCCCTACTCCCAGCCATGGCTGAGCCACTGGCGAAGGTCGCTGGCATCGGGTTAGGGTTGCTCGCCCAACCTAGGCAAGGGCGACCCTTGTTCGATACTGATGAGGGAATTCTAAGGACTCCAGGCAAGAGGGCACTCGACACCAGTTGACAAAAGCTAGTGAGAGGGTCTGAAGAAGTAAAGCAAGAAACGATCGTTCTTTTTGCCTAGGGTAGTAGCTAAGTACCTATAATTAGTGAAGAACTCTATATCCAGCGATGGAATCTTGGAGAATAGTCAAGTTCTTTCACTATTGTCAGAGCCTTAACAACTCAGATTTCAAAGAAGATATAGGGATGATGGGGAGCGTGCAGGAGCTTAACCATTGACCTGCCCAGGCGGGGACGAATGTTGCCTTCGCTAGGTTTGGCGAGCGTCCCTTAAGGGATCCTTGCCCAATGCTGGCAACCTCCCCGATGGCTCGGCGATGGTAGGGGGAAAGGAGAGGAAAAAAAGAAAAACTAAAAAGAAAAAACTGGAAAAGAAATAGAAAGAAGGGAAAGAAAATTAAACAAGAAATGACAAAAATGTCCTTTGATCAAGCCATTCTTTGAAATAATGAGGATACTTTATGTCCTTATTTGAAACAAGGTCCACTTTAGGTTCTTATTTGACAAAATAAGTACACTTTGGGTTATTATTTGGAATTTTCTCATTTTTTTTAATCTCCCTCCTCATGACCATGGTGATAGCTCCAGGTTTGAGCTCACGGCCAAGGTTGCTTGAGCTTCGAGCTTGCGGTCATTGTTGCTAGATCTCCAGTTGGTGGCCATGGTCGTTCTATCTCTTCTAACTCGTTGCGATGGCAAATAGAGCTACAAGCTTGTAGCCATGGTTACTTATCTCTTCTCACTTGCAGACATGATGATTTGAGCTTTGAATTTGTAGCTATGATCCCTAGATTTTCGAGCTAGCTATCGCGACCGATCGAGCTTCAAGTTCACGACCATGGATGCTCAAACTCAAGAGGGTATTGTAAGGTAGTGGCAAGCCACATCATTAGTGTCAGTTGTTCTAGTGTCGCGGATTAGAGATTCAATGACCCAATTGACCGATGATATAGCCCGTATGATCAACAAACTTGAAGTGTTTTGACTTCTGGGTTTTTCTTGAGTTCCCTAAAGTATTCCTAGGGACGTATCTAAAGCATTCTTGTCTTAAATGTTGATAAATTATAGGTCAGGAGGTGCAATATCCACCATTCGATTGAGAAGCCTCTTGTACAAATAGGGAAGCTCTCGCCCTCACTTGTACCACCCAACTCACTTGCAAGGGAGAGCTTCTCTATCTAAACTTTATCTCTTTATGATTTGAGGAGCTAGTAATCAATTGATGCCAAGGGAAAGACTTGGATTGGGTGACTCATCGATCCATAGGAAGCATAGGTCGCTGCCTCGATCCCAATCATTGGCCTATGACAAGTGTGTATCAGAGCGCGAAGTTCGTGGTGCACACCAAGTATTCGAGAGAATGTTGAAACAAGAGGTTGCTAATGTTGTTATGGTTAGTAACAAGGTGCAAGAAAAGATTGTCCTGGAGAAGGACACCTTTGTGCAAACAAAGAGGGCTTCCTCGAAGGATGTCACGTCCTCCTTCGAAGAAAGACTTGACTAAATAAACGCCATGATGGACGAGTTTTTCGAAGAAGAGAAGAAGCATCTGGACGAGGTCAAAGAGTCACTCCGTTGTAAATTTTTGGGAATGCTATTGCTAGGATGGTGAACGAGTGGTGATGCCCTCGAATCCTCAACCAGTGATCATCAAGAAGAGCTCGAGATTGTCAAGCAGGAATTCAATGCTTACAAGTCAGTCTTGGCAAGTGAGCTAGAGGAGGTCTAAGATAAACTCAAGGCCTGCAAGATGGCCATGGCGCAAGGAGTGGTCACTGTGCTGCCAAGTCCAAGAGTAGACATCCCCAAGCCAAAGTAGTTTAAGGGATCCTCGTCCGCTAAAGAGGTGGACAACTTCATATGGGGCATGGAGCGATCCTTTGATGCCATGGGAATCGAGGATGATTTGACTAAGGTAATAACTTCAACCATGTATTTGACTGACGTTGCTTTGCTTTGGTAGCAAGGACGGTGTAATAATGAAAGACAAGGTGCCAAGCCGATCGCTCATTGGCCAGACTTTGTTGTCGCATTTCTCGAGCAATTCTTCTCGGTGTGTACCAAGGACGAGGCCCACAGCAAGCTTCGCCATTTCTCTCAAAAAGGAGATGTCCACAAATACGTGTGGGAGTTTTCCGAGCTATTGTTGGAGATTCCGGACATGACTGAGTTCGAGGCCCCATTGATCTTCCTGGATGGGGGCCTTGGGTGAGGGTGAAATTGGAGCGCCGAGGAGTGAACGAACTATCCAAGGTCCTTGCCGTAACTGAGTCCTTGATCGACCTTCATTGGGTTTGAAGAGCCCAGGGCCAAGGATTCACCGTCTCCATGGGAAAATTATGAAAAAAAATTTTAAACCTATTGCAATTGTGCCAATTCAGTTCTAAACATTTTAGTTATGACAATTGAGTTCTAAATATTTTTAAGTTTTGTCAATTGAGTCTGTCTGATTAATTTTGGCTCGATATTGCTAACGCAGACATTGATTGTCTTAAGTGAAAAGTAGGGCGCTGGCGTGGACATTCTTAATAATATTTTAAATATTTTTTAAATTGTTTACATATTTTTTGAAATTTTGATTATATTGCTTTACCCTTTTTTTTTTAAATTAGGGCCCGTGGCAATGGCATCATGACCTTGTCAGCCTCAAGCGAGGGCGTCATGGCCTCATACAGATCGGGGAGGCCGTAGCGGCCTAGGCGAGGACGTCATGGCCCTCGCCCAATGTTGTGAGGACATCCTGGCTCTCTATTGTGGCCGGCGCAAATATAGTAAATTTTGGATTCTTTGTTTTATATAATTCGATCCCATCTCCACAGAATCAAGAGAAAGGGCAAAAGAGAAGAGCACGAGCGGACAAAAAGCATAAGAATCTTTGCAAATTGGATTTTCCCCTATGTTCCTGCACGAGGACCAACTAGTGCTGTGAAGTTTGCCTTTGACCTCGGGCTTGGGGTTTCGTATTGCATTGGGGACCAACTATCCGTTGCGTCGTGAGTATATTTAAGGATACGATCCAAACACTTCTCGCCCGTTATCAACGACAAATCTTCTTTTTCTATGGGGAAAAATTATCCTGTACGGCGTTCGGGGATACATTTATAGAGGTTGAAGCCTGTATAATTTTAGATAAAATCACCATATGTTGACACTTAAAATTGGTATGAGCTAGAAAAACCTAGAGAGCTTAAGGAGCATCGTGGGCTTGAAGATCCTGAGCTATCAAAACATGTTAGCAACCAAAAATATGTGATAGCTGATACACGGACAAAGGAAGCGTTGGCAACACCGTGAAATTGGTACTTGACACCAAAACACAAGCTGAGTAGATAAGTCAGAGGATTAAATGGATAAGATAAGCAGTTATCGCAGCCTACCTGAGGATCTAGGGATAGAATAAAGGAAAGTAACTATAGCCGATAATTATTCTCTATGCTCGGCTATAAATAGTTGGAGACGAATTTCTATAAAAGATCCACAATCAATGACACTTATCGATTTTTTTTCGGTCAAATCACTTATCAATTTACTCTACAGCTCACGTACGTTATCTGTTTTTTTGCTACATTGTTGTATTTACCTCTAGGTGGTCACCGGGCTTGCCACTAGAGTGGTGGCTTGTGGTGGTCAGACACGGCAATTCTACGACCTTCTCCCATTTTTTTTTAGTTTATTTCTATTTTTTTTCACTTTTTCAAGAAACATCTCAAAAATAAGTTCATTGAGGAAAAAAAAGGAGCACACACTATGCAATATGTGAAAAAGTAGGAATGTCTTCCTCACAAACAAATTTCGCCAAACAGTAAAGAATTAAAATGGATTTTTTTTTTCAAAATAAAAGAGCTTAGAAAAAAGACTAATGATTCATATGAGCAAACACAAGCAAAATTACAAATGTATGGTTCTCTACATTGAATTGTTTGCAGGTTAATCAATAAATTCTCATAAAATTAAGGAATAAATGCGTTAACAGTCCTAAAACTTGTCACAAAAGAGTGATTGAGTCCTAAGTGACTTTTGAAAAGTAGAATTAAGTCCTAAAATTTGTTAGAAAGTGCAATTGAATTCCAAAAATTTCAAAAAGCGCAATTTTTTCTCAAAACTTGTTAAATTGGCGAAATCAAGTCCTTCCATTTGATTGCATTTTTTGAAAATTTTGGGATTCGATTGTACTTTCATGAAAAGTTTTAGGACTTTCAGTGCATTTATCCCTAAAATTAATGATGACTCTGGACCACATGGTTTTTTTTATTTTGGTCGAAATGGACCACGAGGTGATTGTGAGTACTTCTTAGATGGAACCATTCGTATGAACTAACCGTGTAACCATGGCATCGATCACTTCTTGGTTCAATGTCTCCCACTTAAACCTCTTGCACTTCCCAAAACAGTCCATTCCCTTACCCCAGGGTTTTTATGGATTCGATCAAGCATCTTTGTTCTCTCTTCCTAACGTTGAGAATATAAACCGGATGGCAGTGATGGTGAAGTTTCTCCATCGTCGTCAATTGCCTTTGAAACTGAAAACTTCTCTTAAGGTACTCTTCATTTGCAGCATGAAAATTTGCTGTCTGACTCTTTCTTTCCGTGTACGATTCTTTTCCACGACCCAATTGATGAGTTCCGGCAGCGAGGTGCATACCAAGTTGAAGCCCCTTGATGAAAACTTTGAGTTCAAACGGTGAAAATGGTTACTACAGATTTTAGAACTATACTGCCCGAGCATTATCTGTTCCAAATCATTTCATTCTTTTACGCTTATAAAGATCAATATGGAAAAGCACAAAACGAACTAGTTTGAAGCAAAAGGGCAATTTATATTGTGTTTACTTCCTCTTCAATACCGACATTTTTCCTAATGATGATGTATTGATAGCACGCGTATTAGTAATTGGTGAATTCATTAGCTACCAGGAAACTGAAAAATCGAACTCAAGCACGTGACATGTTTCTTTGCTCGTTGGTTTGGCTCCTGTTCACGCGATCTGTGATCGGGAATATCTTTCACCGAAATTCGTACTTCGATTTTTATTTAGAAGGGTTCTGTGGCTCTGTTCTGAATGAAAAGATGGACGAACTGGGTGAACGGGGCAATGACTGATGGAAAGGTGTGGAAATTAGGACGATTTGCAGCTACAATACTCCTACTTGCAGGAATTGGTAAATAGATTACTGGAATCTGAAAGTACAAGTAATGAAAAGTGCGAAGAAAGCTAAAGCTAGGCTGCAAACGGGAACGAAAGCTTAAAACTTCAAGGAAAGCAGAGTGTTTTCTTTCTGGATCATCGTCCTTCTCTTTTTCCCCTTTTTCTTGATATTTATTCTTCTTGCGCTCATAACCGCTTGAGCAGTTATCCCTTGATTTCAAACCTTTGAATATTAGCGCCATTACTTGTCTTTCTCAACCCACGATCCTCAAAACTGATCTGAGCAAATTGGGACTCATGTTCTTCGTGATTCATAACTGCATAAGTAACTTCCCTTTTTTGAACACTATCTCTTCACTCCAAAAACCTGTTCGCGCCCATGAGTTTTGCTTCGCGCTCCACTCCCCAACCTTCGGCATGAAACTTTCACACTGTGCGATATGCCGAATTCAAGTACAGCATTCCTTTTATTCGGGAATATCCCTTAACCTTTTCGAATGTTGCGCACATCTTGAATGATAATGCGTCGGCTTGTTATCCCGTATGGCCTGCTTTACTTCGGGATCCTACCCTTCAATCCTCCCGAATGACACTTACATCCCGAATGGAAAATGTTGGTTTGTCCTTCGGTGTAACGTTCCCTTCTCATCATACTTCGGGATCAATTAATAACATCCTCTTGCGTACCTGTCATTCCGAGATACCGAATCGAACGACGATATTATGGTGTCAACATATGCCCCCTTTTAAAAGAATTAAAAGGTTTAATTCTTTTAAACTTCAACATAACATGCCCTCCTTTCCCGAACGACGTCTTTTTCTCCTCTTCTGACGATCTCTCCCTTGTCATCTTGAATACCTGCCTTTTTCGACTTTCTCTCCAAACGACACGTCTCGTGTCGTTTCCCAAAATTCATCTGCTCGATCTCCTTTTCCGTATCAAACGACACTTTTGGCACCGTTTCATTTCCAAGTCAGCTATAAAGTAGTTTGTCCCCACACAATCAAATTTTGTCTTGTTCTCATTACCTTTGTTTCATCTTCGCGCTTTCGCCTGATCTTCCTCTTTTTCTTCAGAGCATCGTTTTGAAACCCGAGCATCAACCCCTCATTTTCTCGTCAATGGCGTCTCAAGCTTCAACCTTTTCTCATGCAGCAGCCCTTGATCGCTTCTTCGAGCTCGTGGAATCGGACGATTTCGACGATCGTCACCATTTCTCTCTACTGAATAATGACGGTAGTGATTCTTTCATCTTGGGCCCTGCCATCTATAACCATTTCTTAGTTCCCAAGATCTTCACTGATGCTTTCCCTCGACATTTTACCGAGATTCTTCCTGTTCATCACGAACCCATTCAGTTTCATCACTGGGTTTCTCAGCCCTCTCGACTTAGGGCTTTTTTCCCTTTCGACCAATCGTTCTACAAATGGTATTCCCGACTCCATGCCTCTAAGGCTACACTCTGGGATGAACTCCAGATTCACGATGCCCTTCGTTTTTCCTGTTTCGATTTCCGCCTAAACTTCGAATTAATCGGTGCCCTGTCCAGTTTTTGGTCATCATCAACTAATTGCTTCTTTTTTCCTTTTGCCTCCATGACTGTAACTCTTTTGGACCTAGCCTGCATTACTGGTCTTAGCCTTTTAGGAGAAGACATCGCTACCCTCTCTGTAAATACTCATCCAGAGTTTCGCCTGCTCTCGGATTCCGACCTATCCTACGGGACTTTTCTGAACAAATATTGCAAAAAGAACGGGGAAGTCACCGAAGAAGAGCACATTGCCTTTTTACTCTACTGACTGTGCAAGTTCCTTTTTTGCCACCCTGTTATTAGGGTTTCTAAAGATTTTTTGTACATAGCCACTGCCTTAGCCGCGGGAACCAAGTTGGCTATGGGCAAGACTGCTCTTGCTCTTCTGTATAGGGGTTTGTCCCATGCTGCTTCGGTTACCTCTACCGGAGTTTTAGGGGTTTTCGGTGGCCCTCTCTGGATTCTGCAAGTCTGGGCCGCCTTTTATTTCCCTTCTTAGTTTTCTGACTCTCAATTCGGTCAACCTTCTTCCATTTCTATACCGGACACTTTCCCCTGTCAAGCCATGAGTCAGGAACTTAACCCTCTTGGTGCCGAATTTTCTTCTTATTTTCGGTATTTCATTACTCAGCTCTACTCTTTGGACATAGAGACTTTTGATTTTGCTCTTTTTCTTTCTCCCGAATTCCGTCAGCATCTTCCCGGTTTTCCTAATAACCGTAGCGAGTACTGGCAGGTTGTGCTGACTTCCATTGATCTCCCTCTCAAAATTTCGTTCAAAGGTAGGCTTATTTCGGGCTTCGAAATTTATTCCCCCCAATATTGCGCTCGGCAATTTGGGCTCACTCAAGGCCTTCCTGTCCCAGCACTCTACACTTTCTCTTTTCCTCATCTTCCCGAAAAGGTCACCTGCAGATCTTCAGACACTTCGGCTTTTACTGAGCTAAAAATCATCACTCGGAGGATATACCGAAAACTCTCTGTGTTTCAGTATGAGCCAAAGTTTAGCTATAGTACTCCCGAGTTTGTACTCTGGTGGGATGACCATCGTTCCCGCTTCTTTTCCGAGAGTAAGGATCTGGATTCATTCTTAGATCGGAATCTGCGAGCACCAGACTCAACTCCTACAACAGACGTAACACCAAAAGCACTCCCAGCGCCTGCGCCCTCGGGAGATCCAAAGAAAGGTTAATTAACCTCTTTCTTCATCAAGTACAAGTAATGTAAGTTCACTTTTTACTTTCTACCTAATCCCGATTACGCTTGCAGATGGCAAACGCAAGAGGACGGCTTCACCGAAATCTCCTGCTCCCCGAAAGCTAATTCAGAAACAACCATCACAAAGGACAGGCGTTCGTATTTCAGAACCCTCATCTCAGAGTTTAGATCCCGATACACCACTTCGGCTATTGAAGAAGCCAAGATCAAGTAAAGGTAAGTGATCATATCTTCTCTTACACCAATACTGTGGCTGTTATGTTTATCATCCCAGAGTTTAATCTTTTGACTATCAGGTCCTTCAAAGAAAGCACCTGCTTCTTCTCCTCCGGAGCCTACTGTTGAAGTTCCAGTCTTCACAGCTTTGACCCCTGCTCATCCACCTTTGATCGAGCTTGATCCAATAACGCCTGAAGTCACTCATCCCGATTCCCCACCAACGGCAACAACAGTACCAGAGAGACTCGCCATTACACTCCCAGGATACAACCCTGAAGAGTCTACTCCTGTTAAAGAACTTGTTCTGCCTGAAGAATCGCTGCCAATCGGTATGTATCTATCCTGGTAATTAACCGATTCACTTTGCTGCCGAAATATTCCACCTCTAACTTCTGTTAGGACTCCTGATTTCAGTGATTTCTCTTCCGACTCCTCCAGTTGAAGCCGATCCTGATGCGCGTCAACTTACCGATTCAACTTCTGCTCCCGAAGAAGGTGCCTCTGCTCGCACTTCAGGTATGTGGACTTTTTGCTCTATTATTCCTCATGGAGACTTAGTTGATGGCTAATTAATTCTTCTGAATTGCAGGACTTCGTTCTTCGAAAGCGCCAATTTTTCCTATTGAGATCATAATCCCCACGAGCGCTCCTCCGTCTTTGACGCAACCTACATCATCTCCCAGAGTGTCTGACATACCATCAGTTTCAACAATTGCTAATCCAGATCCGCTGCCAGAGAAGATTCCCCCATTGTCCAAGCAAGAGAGGCATGCCTTCAAGCAGATTCAACGACTAAAATTGGGAGAAATCACTTCAGTGCAACTCAAGGATCTCTTGTCGGCAACCTCTCCTGTTCCTCCCCAAGTTGCTAAGGCTAAATGGCAAGAATTTTTAGACCTTCTGGAACCTGGTTACGGAGAGCTGATTGTGGATTCCAAAAAAGAACAACGGGCTAGATTCCTTGCCCAGGAAATCTTTTCGGGAAATCCCTCTTACATGCCTTCCGCTGAGCTTAAAAGCGTCTGTACTGACTTTCAGCTTGGTTTTGTTGGGGCAGTGGACACAGTGAGAATCAATATGTACACTCTGCCCTACTTCATTTCCATGGAGCAGCCCCAAATAGCTGTTGAAGATGCACTACATGAACAGCTGAATGATACACTTTTGTCCTTCAACCACTATACTACCGTGGAGCAAGAAGTTGAAGATCTTAAAAAGAAGAAAGCAGATCTTGAAGCAGCTCTCGAAGCGGTTAATAACAAACTTCGTCTTCGGGAATCTGAATGGGATAAGCTTTGTGTTTCTTGCCGACGAGATTTCAACAAATACACAGAGCTGGCAAAAGAGTACGACTCTGGCAAGCATAAGAGTCTGGTTGCAGAACAGCGGAGGAAAGAGATGATGGAGCAGAACTATAATCTCGAAACTCAATTGCAAAATTTTGTAAAAACAGCCAAGCAATTGTTAACCAAGGCAAAATGGCAATCTTCTCGTTAAATTCTGCCTTCCCGAATGAGTTCTGTGATGTTCCCAGTTTCGTGCCTCTGATATTTTGTTCGCTTTTCTGCACCGTAACTTTTATAACTTGACTTCGGGAAGATAACATAAAGGATTAAATCCCTTTTTCGAAAGGTTCTTCAATTTACCCTTTTCACCATTCAGATTCGAGAAGATCAAAATGGTAACAGGCACTGAAACCCTTTTCTCGAAACTCTCACTTACTTGCGTAATCCATGAAATTCGGGATCATAATGTCATAGGGGATCAACTCTTTTTCCGAAAAAAACTATTTTGTCTGGGCGTCCTTGACACGCATTGAATCGGGAATGTGGTAATGTAACGAATCAGAACGTGTTCCTGAGATTATTTCACTTTACATCCTTCTATAACTGAGTTTCGGGAAAACGATTCAACACCAACCAGTAGAATTCCCGAAGATGCTCCATCTAACAATTCGAGTAACCTAATTTCGGCACATTAATCCCGCGTGTACTTAATGCCGCACCGAAATCTCTTCCCGAAATCTCCTCAACCTAAGTCTTGGATAACTTGAATTCGGGAAACTCACCCTGTTAATAACTGAATATTCTCCACACGATCTCACGCTTCCTTGCTATTTCACTCATTCTCAAAGACATCCCCCCACGTTCTGATAACTACTTCATTGTCTTGTCCATATATCATCCAGTCAAAAAAAGTATCTCAATCTGAATGTCAGCTTCGATCTTAATTCTACCGTGTCTTCCAACGGTTATCATTCCAGTCATGGAGGTAATATTCAGCAACAGTCCTTCATCTGCTTGTTTTATGCTTTGTCCGTGCTCCATGTTTGATAAATCCAAACAATCACGATTTGATCTTTTCAGGTCCATTTCCTGTTAGTCATTCACCTGATGACGACCGTGATGTCTGGAGACGCCTTCACGAACTTCTTTCCCACGGTTATAGTGGCCTATTCAGATCTCCTGAATTAGAAGAGGAAGTGAACAATCTGACCAATATGCTTCGGGCCAAACTTTTCTTGTTTGCCGACCCATACTTCCTCGATTTGACCTGGGAATTTTTCTGTCTTTTTCCTTCCAGCTTGTACACTTCTCGTCTGACCATTGAAAAAATTCATGATCTCAGTCCCATTGTTCAGGAGTCTAGCATCATTGGAGCTTGCATCTTCAATGAATCAATGGAATTATCCAACTTGAGAAAGGAGCATCGTAGAGTTGGTCAAATTAATTCTCAACTCCACTTGGACGTAGATGCTGCTGCCAACATCCGTGATTTCTTTTTAGGGCTTATCCTCGAATATGGAGATTTTCCAATGCTGAGAGATGCCTTGACACAAGCTGAACATTTGGCTGACCACACGTTCAATTTGTATGAAGACACGATCCATGAGATGAATAGTCTTGTAGAAATAATCCAGACCAAGACGCATCGCTTGGCTGATTTGGAAGTGCAGCTTGCTACTCTTCAACATGATCTATGCTATCATGCCCATCTTCTAGCTGATTTGCGTGCTTTGGAAATGGACTTGAAAGTCCTATCGGCTAAAATTGGGCCATATTTCCATTTTGTATAACTATACTCATGTTATTGCTGCATTTCCCAAATCGAAGGACAATATTTCTTTAGATATTTCCCATTGATTGACCTAAGTAACTCTTCTCCATCAATATCCATCAATCTGTATGCATTCCCACTCATCACTTCGGTCACTAAATACGGTCCTTCCCAATTCGGTGCCCATTTGCCGAATTCTGGATCTTGTTGATTAACTGGTAAAATGGTTTTCCATACCAAATCACCAATAGAGAACCGCTTCTCTTTTACTCTTTTATTATAAGCTCGGGCTACTCTCCTCTTTTGTGCCAGTAATCTGTCCAAGGCCATTGCTCGAACCTCATCTAAATCGTCAATGTTAATATGCATCCAGTCACGATAGTCTTCGGGAAGTAATTCGCTTTGAAGTTGAACCCTTAAAGACTTCACTGTGATTTCCATCGGTAGCACAGCTTCTTGTCCATATGTAAGCATATATGGACTAACGCCAGTACTTGATCTTCAAGAGGTTCGGTAAGCCCACAACACTGTTGACAATAGAGAATCCCACTTTCTTGGGTTTTCTTCTAGATGCCTCTTGATCAACCCCACAACTATCTTATTTATAGCTTCGACTTGTCCATTAGCCTGCGGGTAGTATGGTGTCGAATGCAACATCTTGATTCCTCTTGACCGGGCGAAATTCATCACTTCTCGTCCAGTAAACACCGTACCTTGATCTGCTGTGATGGTCTCAGGCAACCCGAATCGGTGAATAATGTTTTCTTCAATAAATTTGATCACCGTACCCTGACTTATGCTCTTATATGGAATTGCCTCCACCCATTTCGTGAAATAATCTGTAGCAAGCAATATGAAACTATGTTTATTAGAGGATGGTGGATAGATCTTACCGATTATGTCCATTGCCCATCCTCTAAATGGCCACGGTTTTATGATCGGGTTAAGCTCCACGGATGGTGCATGTTTCAATGGTCCATGTCTCTGACAGGAATGACACGCCTTAGCATACTTAATGCAATCTTGCATCATTGAAGGCCAATGATATCCGTGCCTTTTCAACAACCATCTCATCTTTATCCCAGCCTGATGTGCTCCACATATTCCTTCATGCACTTCTGCCATGACCAATTTTGCATCGCCTTCGTTCAAGCACCGCAGCAACAAACCATCGGAAGATCTGTAATACAATTCTTCTTCCATCAAAATGTATTTTTGAGCTTGCCTTCTTAACTTTTGGTCTCTTGAGTTAGGCTCCTTGAGATATTCCACTATGGGCTTTCTCCAGTCTTCTTTCGGGACTTCTTCACTCATGGCTATCGGTATCTCTCTTTGCTTAATGGAAGGTACCGATAGCACGATGTTTGAAACCATGCCTGCCAGTTCTTTTGATATTTTGTATCCCGAAGCCATCTGTGCTAACTCATTGGCTTCTTGATTCATTTTCCTCTTAACATGAACCACTTCATAGTCTAAGAACTGACTTAATTGTTTCTTGGCCAAATAATAATAGCCAATCAAATTTTCATTCAAGCATTGGTAATCTCCATTCAGCTGTTTGATCACTAGTTGGGAATCATCAATTATTTTAACAAACTGGGCATGTAGATCACTTAATATTCCCAACCCGATAACCAGTGCTTCATATTCGGCTTGATTATTTGAACATTCAAAATCTAACTTGCAAACGCACCTGGTATATTCTCCCCTGGGAGATATTATGACCAAGCCAACTCCCGAATTATTGTTAGCACATGATCCATCAAAGTACATGGTCCATGGCACAACGCAAGCGAAATGTTGTTCATTTTGTTCACTTTCTCCCATTTGCAAACATGGGTATTCGGTAAGGAAATCAGCCACGGCTTGCCCTTTCACTGCCTTTAGTGGGACGTATACCAGATCAAACTTAGACAAAATGAACGCCCACTTAGCTACCCGACCTTTTATAATAGGTCGAGACAACATGTATTTTATCACATCCGTCTTGGCAAGCACGTGTACAGTAGTTTGCAACAAGTAATGTCTTAATTTCACAGATGCAAAATACAAAGACAGACATAATTTTTCTAACACGGTATAATGTTTTTCAACATCAGTCAACGTCCTGCTCAAATAATATACCGCTTGTTCTTTTCCTTCATCATTTTCTTGTACCAACATACTCCCGATAGTATTATCGGCAACTGATATATACAATTTCACCGGCTTACCAAGCTTTGGTGACACTAGAACAGGGGGCTTTATTAAATAATTCTTGATCGCATCAAAAGCCTCCCGCTGCTTCTCACTCCAGACAAACATGTCTTTGTCTTTGAGTCTTAGAAGCTGTGACATCGGTTCGATTTTCCCAGATAAATTAGCAATGAACCGACGCAAGAAATTAATCTTTCCAAGTATCATCTGGAGCTGCTTCTTCGACTCAGGTGGTCTTAATTCCATGATGGCCTTCGCTTTGTGCCTATCCACTTCAATTCCTCTTTGGTTAACAAGGAACCCCAAAAAATTCCCAGCTTGCACACCGAAGGCACACTTAAGTGGATTCATCTTTAACTTATACTTTCTCATGCGGATGAAGGCCTGCTCCAAGTAATCCAGATGATCATCCCGAGCTGACTTCACAACAATATCGTCAATGTAAACTTCCATAAACTTCCCGATCATGTCATGGAAGATAAAGTTCATTGCCCGCTGATACGTTGCTCCCGCATTCTTTAACCCGAACGGTATGACAATCCATTGGAAAGTCTCAATGGCCCCCGGACACCTAAAGGCTGTTTTCGGGATATCTTCCCGAGCGATGAATATCTAGTTATATCCTGAATGTCCATCCATTAGAGATAACATCTCATTTCTCGATGCCGAGTCAATTAACATGTCTGCTATGGGCATGTGGTACTCGTCTTTCGGAGTAGCAGCATTAAGGTTCCGAAAATCAATACACACCCGTAATTTCCCGTTCTTCTTTTTCATTGGAACTATGTTAGAGATCCATTCCACATACCTGGCTGTCTCGATAAATCCCGCCCTCAGTAATCTTTTAATTTCCTCCTTAATTTTGTCGACCACATCTGGGGCGAACCTCCTCGCTTGCTGTTTATGCGGACGGAATCCCTTTTTAATTGGTAACCTGTGCTCAACAACCTCTCTTGATAATCCCGGCATCTCATGGTAATCCCAAGCGAAGCAATCCTTGTATTGGGTAAGCAACTCTACCAACTCGTTCCTCATGCCCCCTGGTAGAAGTGCACTTACAAATATGGGTCGGTAATGCTCATCCTTCCCGATATTTATCTCAACCAGACGGTCTTCAATCTCTATGGACTTGGCCTCCTCTTTAATCGGTGACTCTTCCCATTCTTCGATACAATCTGATGCCTTCTGATCTTGCTGAACCATTTCAGCCAAGTATGCCCAGTACCTTGTTTCAGTTCCTCGTAACGATGTATCGACTTCCATAGAGATCTCTCAAGTCTTGAGATGCCAAGCTCGATTTAGGGATCCATTCATTCCTTCCCTTACCAAAGCGGCAAAATGCATAAGACCGTGAATCGGTCTCGGGAATCTCCAAAACTCGGTTTCCACTCAAGTAGTCTTCGTCTTTTGGATGAATCTCTGTCCATCCTATTGGGATGACTTTCCCGTCTGCTTTGACATACTCTACTTTCTCCCCATTCCTTCCCTTACCAAAGCGGCAAAATGCATAAGATCGTGAATCGGTCTCGGGAATCTCCAAAACTCGGTTTCCACTCAAGTAGTCTTCGTCTTCTGAATGAATCTCTGTCCATCCTATCGGGATGACTTTCCCGTCTGCTTTGACATACTCTACTTTCTCCCCATTCCAAAATGCCAGCATCTGATGTAACGTAGATGGCACACATTGATTGGCATGAATCCAATCCCTCCCAAGCAACAAATTATACGTGCCATCAGACTCGATCACGAAGAAAGTAGTCCTTGTTGTTTTGGACCCGATAGTAAGATTCACCATAACAGCTCCTTTCACGCTTGTCACTTCTCCCAGAAAATCGGATAATTGTACATTCGACGGTGTGATCTCATCATCTTTCTTGCCCAACTTTCTAAAGTATCCGTACGACATTAAATTCAAAGTCGCCCCGGCATCCACAAATATCTTGCCTACGGGTCTTCCATCCACTTTACCGGATATAAGCAATGACTTTAGATGTTTGGCTCTCTCAACTGGGACTTTCTCAAACTCCATTACTTCGTTCTCAGAAAAGTGAAACTCTGCCATAGCCACTTCCCTCTCAGAAATATGTCCCAAATCCTCTTCCACCGTTAAGCTTATCCCGAATTCAAGTGGGAGTTTCGCATTTACCATCCCGATTCTTTCTGGATAATCACGCTCTTTTGGCATCTCAGACTTCCCTTTCCGAAGTCGATTAGCTTCGTTGCTTTCAAGCTTCATGCAATCTTGCCTGAAACCACGTTCATGCTTAGGGGCTAGCTCTACTGTGAACTATCCAAAATCTATTGTTGGCCGTTCTTCTCGAACTTCCTTTCCTTGGATCAACCTTTGGTTTGAACTTTCTCCTTGCTGGCTCGAAGTCACAGCCTCTCCTTCCTTATTTTTCTCTATTTCGGCATCGCTACGTTTCCAAACCCAATTCCTCTTCCAATGATTCGGGACCTTCCTCTCGCTCCGAACCTGTTCAAAATACCTTTGCTTGCTCTTCTGCCTTTGGTCCCGCCTTTTGATAGTTCGGTATGAGGCTTGGCCGGGTGGTTTTGCTTCCTTCCATTTTCCTTCGGGAAGATCGTGAGGAATTTTGTAGGTCTTCTTCCTTTCAAGCTTGAGTGGAATTGGTTGCGGCACTGGATAATCCTCCCTCTCTTTAATAAAGCCATGTTGGACTTGAGAGATTCTATTCTCCTTGACTTCTCATGGTACAGGCTCAGACGTTGAATCATCAAATTCTTCTCCCCAACCAGACGGTTCAACCGGCAACTGTGGTTCTTTGAGATAGTCGGGCTTTCCATAATACACAACGTACTCGAACTTTCCACTAGGTTCTCCAAGAAGACCAACTTCGGGATCTCCATCTTGGTAACGCTGCCACAAACTCTTTTCCTTGGTTGATTTGTTTGGAACCTTATTGCTCTCACTCCCTTGATTATTACTCTGGCCTGCTTGGACCTTCTTATCCTGTGATGCTTCGGGACGATTTCCCTTCTTGACTTTCTCCGATGCGGGAGGTGGTTGGTCATCAAATTCATCCCCCCAACCAGACGGTTCAACTGGTAATGATGGACGTGTGAGGTATTCCGGCTTACTATAGGACACAACATAATCATATTTGCCACTTGGTTCTCCAAGAAGTCCGATATCTGGGTCCTCTTCCTTGTAACGCTGCCACAAACTCTTCTTTTTTATCGGCTTACTTGCAGTCTTACCTACTTCGTCACTTCGGGATTCGCCTTGACTCCTATCAGATTCCCGAACTTGCTGATGACAAAGCTCTTTTTGGTGCTCACAGCGTGCTAACTCGCGCCAATCTTCC
Organism: Psidium guajava; assembly: GCA_016432845.1. NCBI lineage: Eukaryota > Viridiplantae > Streptophyta > Magnoliopsida > Myrtales > Myrtaceae > Psidium > Psidium guajava. Next base: position 18,981,338 of record CM028225.1, read on the forward strand.
AATTTTAATTGTGTGCACTGACCATCCCTCATATGCTCCTGAAAAGAAGTGTTCGGAACTACAATCTCGGATTTGACTTTACTTACCCGTGTTTCCTTTTCAGGTTCACGGCAAAGATTTTGTATCTGAGTTGGCTTTTCTGGTATAATTGCTTCAGGCATCCTCCGTGTCTGGTTTTCCTCTCTGGGATAGAATCTATTTCTGTATCCTTCCCTAGTCCCACGTACTAAATGACTCATGGAACCATGTCCAAAGCCTCCTCGGGATCTGTTATTTCCCCGAATGAAAGAACCTGATCGGTATCTTCCTCTAATTTCGCGGACCGGATGACTTATGAAACCATTTATACACTCTCTTCGGGGTCTAATACTTCCCCGAATGAGAGAACCTGATCGGTATCTTCCTCTAGCTCCTCGGACAAACCGATATTCCGACCAGTATTGGTCTTGACGATTCATGTCCTGGTGACAATGAGAGCATACACCTTCGGTTTGATAACCCGACGGGGTATGAATATTCACCATTCCCGTCATCTTAGGAAAAGGATCTGTATCAACCTCCATTGGTGCTTTTCCTTTGTCTTCGGCAAATTTGATCTTGCCTTGCCGAATCGCCTCTTGTATACAGTTTGTAGTGTTATGGCTAACCGAATGGTGCCATTTGCAGTATCTCTTATCTACCAACTCTTCCTTAGACGAGATTTTCTGTCCTTCAGCCAATTTGATCTTCCCGTCTTTCAGCAACAGATCAAATATTTCGTCTAACTTGTAAATGTCAAACGAATAACTATTTGATTCTTTTGCGTTTGCCATTGCAGGCCCCTTCATTCTCGCTGGTTTGAGAGCTGGGCACATATATGGTTTGTCCAACACCATTGTTGCCACTGCTATCTCTTTTTCCTCTTCTTCTTTCATCGGGATGTCCACTACGGGATTTCCCAACTCCACCAGAGCCTGTCTATTTTCCTTCATTGGCCTTTTATCCTTCTCCTTCAGGAGATGCTCATACTTTGAGACCCTGGTCGTTAACTGAAAAAGGTCATCAAATGTCTGGCCTTCAAAAAGCTCCCGAAGATTAAACTTCAATCCATTAAACGCAAGATCGGTAAATTCTTTCTCCGTGAGGGATGTCAGGCATCGGTTCCTTGACTTCTTAAACCGAGCAATGAACTGATCTGTAGTTTCACCACCATACTGGTGCATTCTCGCTAAATCGGCTACTGACACTTCGGGTACTGACCGATAAAATTGAGAATGGAACTACCTTTCCATTTCAGCCCATGTCTGGATCGAGTTTGCTGGTAAGTTGGTGTACCAGGTAAATGCTGTCTTAGACAATGACAGGGGAAATAGCTTGAGCCTCAAGTATTCATTTGTCCCTGCTTCTCCACACTGTGCTAAGAATCGCCCTATGTGCTCCACCGTTGACTGGTCTTCTTCACCAGTAAAAACAGCAAAGTCTGGCGTTTTAAATCCCCTCGGGTAAGGGATATTATCCACCCAATCTGGATGTGGCTTCCTATAGACTAGCCTCGGAATACCCCTGTCTACCCCCAACTGTTGGAGCACTATCTCTGCTACTCGATCGGGATTCCATGGTCTCCCGTTCTGCTGGCCAACCCATGCCTCCTGCCCCCTAGGATCAACCGGTATAGGTCTATCAGCTACTTGATTCTCTGGATTAAGGTTAACCGGTGGTGCTGGTCTATAAGGTTGATTCCCGACACCATACGGATATGCTGGAATTCCCAGAGGCCTCATCGGCTCAAGATTGGGTACATTCGGCATCGGATGTATATTTTGGACATTTGGGTTGGTTGCATTTCCTTCGGCTGGACCACCTTGTGGGAAGGTATACCCACTTACTCCATTTACTAGATTCACTTGAGTTGGATTCTCTGGCCTTGGTATGATCCTAACTGGAGAAGGTTGAAAAGGAAATCCTGCGCTACCCTAACCAGCAATAGGTGGGCCATACATTGGGGGACAAGGCATAGCCATAGAAGCGTTTACCTGAAAAGGAGGTCCTTGAGATGATGAACCCGGTCGCGATATGACATCATTTATCGCATTGACCACCATTGGCTTGATGACATCAGTGACATGGCGGATCATATGGTTAGTCAATTCATTCTGCTGCTCTTCAAACATTCGCTTCATTGTGGCTACCAGTGTAGCGTCTGGTGCTAATACGCGAGCCTGATCATCCGTCAACTGCCGTGGTATGTCAACGTTAGTTCCACCTACTACGTTGGCTACAGAATGCTCCGACTGGTTACCATCACCTGGATTGTTAGTATTGTCATTCTGACCATCCAGTTGATTCCTTGTTCTCACCATTTTCTCAAAAACTCACCACTCGAGTCCTACCAGGCGTGCCAAAAAGATGTTCGCGCGATCTGTGATTGGGAATATCTCTCACCGAAATTCGTACTTCGGTTTTTATTTAGAAGGGTTCTGTGGCTCTGTTCTGAATGAAAAGATGGACGAACTGGGTGAATGGGGCAATGACTGATGGAAAGGTGTGGAAATTGGGACGATTTGCAGCTACAATACTCCTACTTGCAGGAATTGGTAAATAGATTACTGGAATCTGAAAGTACAGGTAATGAAAAGTGCGAAGAAAGCTAAAGCTAGGCTGCAAACGGGAACGAAAGCTTAAAACTTCAAGGAAAGCAAAGTGTTTTCTTTCTGGATCATCGTCCTTCTCTTTTTCCCCTTTTTCTTGATATTTATTCTTCTTGCGCTCATAACCGCTTGAGCAGTTATCCCTTGATTTCAAACCTTTGAATATTAGCGCCATTACTTGTCATTCTCAACCCACGATCCTCAAAACTGATCTGAGCAAATTGGGACTCATGTTCTTCGTGATTCATAACTGCATAAGTAACTTCCCTTTTTTGAACACTATCTCTTCACTCCAAAAACCTGTTCGCGCCCATGAGTTTTGCTTCGCGCTCCACTCCCCAACTTTCGGCATGAAACTTTCACACTATGCGATATGTCGAATTCAAGTACAACATTCCTTTTATTCGGGAATATCTCTTAACCTTCCCGAATGTTGCGCACATCCTGAATGACAATGCGTCGGCTTGTTATCCCGTATGGCCTGCTTTACTTCGGGATCCTACCCTTCAATTCTCCCGAATGACACTTACATCCCGAATGGAAAATGTTGGTTTGTCCTTCGGTGTAACGTTCCCTTCTCATCATACTTCGGGATCAATTAATAACATCCTCTTGCGTACCTGTCATTCCGAGATACCGAATCGAACGACGATATTATGGTGTCAACAGCTCCTTGGTTGGTATTAACACCAAGCTAATTTTTTTCATTTTGTAACCGCTTCACATTGATCTAGCGAATTGAACGTTTTTCGAGGATGGAGTCCTCCTCTTTGCTACTAAAAACAGTTCGAGACTAGCTAGTTGATGATCATCGCATCATTGAAGTGACTCGGGGAACGTAGATTACACGTTTTCAGAAATCAATGTGTGTATGTCTAACCGTCGCATTCATCCACGTGACCGTTACCCCTAACCACTCAAAAGGTGACATGTGGAGCCACGTTAGTGTGTGGGGCCAACCCCGTCTGGAGACACGTGATTCACGTGTCTCTTCTTGATACTCTAACCTGGAGGCCACCCTATATTTTCTCACCTTGGAAAATGCTCTCCCTCTCTTTTCCAACACATCTTAAAGCTTACGAGAATCTGCATACGTTGCGAATATCGGGCCAATCCTCGCGAATTTTCAGATTGAGCGCGGCCCACGATTAGTATCGCTCGCATTTCACCGGCGAATCCTGCTCGGCCAAGGAGAGATTGGCGTTGATTTCCTACATGTGCGAAGGCTCTGCCTCCGCTTGATCAATTCGCGTGAATGCCGAAAACCAAGTTTGCTGCTTTCGATTGAGAGCTCCAAGTTCCTGATTCGTCATCCATCCATGGTGTTTTCCTCGCTCCTTCGATTCCGATGATGAAATCCCCGTTCCGTCGATTCTCGACCTTCTTCACTTCCTCCCCCGAAAAGCCCCTCCCCATAAACCCCAGCCCCCGACTCCGACGGGACCCGATTCCAGTGCCCCACAGGACGAGACCTCGATTTCGTCAATGTCGCTCACAGCCACCTCGACATGCTCGATCGGCTGAGCGCTGGCTTGGCTCCTCTCCGGACGAAGCACATCTTGCTCAAGGTCCGGAAGGACCACGTCCTGTCGCTCGAGTTCTTCAAGGTCAAGCTCCAAAGCCCGAGTGCCCAGACCCTCGAGACCCACTCCATCGCGCTTCATATTCTCACGAAAAACCGGAAATTTAAGTCCTCGGAGTCGATCGTTCGAGGTCTCGTGGAGGATACTGGCCCGGTTGACCTTGCGCGCAGCTGTTTGATGCAGTGCTCCACTCTTACCGGGCGTGCGATTCTTCGCCTCGAGTTTTAGACTCGCTGTTCGAGACGTTCGCGCATTTGAAGAAGTTTCGGAACGCCACGGAGACTTTTTGCATGATGAAGGAGTACGGGTTTTTCCCCACGGTGGAGTCCTGCAATGCTTACCTGAGTGCATTGCTGAGCATGAACAGGGTCGATGTAGTCTTCGCATTCCATCGCGAAATGCGGCGTTGCAGGATCGCTCCGAATGTTTCACCCTTGACATGGTCATGCCTGCTTTTTGCAAGGCCGGAGAGCTCAAGAAGGCGGTGGATTTGTTTCTTGACATGGAGAGTATGGGTTGTTGTCCGACGGTGGCGTCTTACAACATATTGATCACGGGGCATTGCAGTAAGGTCTGATGCACGGATACAGCGAAGCGGGTGACAGTGAAATTGGAGGTAGGCTTTTCGAAGAAATGTCGAAGTATGGAGTGAGGGCGGATATATTGACATATAATGCATTGATATTGGGGCTCTGCAAGAATGGTAAGACAAAGAAAGCTGCTTATCTGGTTAAAGATCTTGATAGCAAGGGTTTAGTTCCGAACAATTCGACCTTTTCGGCTCTCATTAGAGGGCAGTGTGTCAGGAACAATCCCGATGGCACATTTCAGCTGTATAAAAAGCATGATCAGGAGAGGGGGCCACCCAAATAGCGAAACTCTTACTTTGTTGATGTGCGCTTTTGCGAAATGCGATGAACTTGATGGAGCAGTCCAGGTCCTCATGGAAATGGTCGACGGTTTCGATGCTTCCCGATTCGGATATGTTTTCCAAGGTTTGCCATGAAATTCACCATCGTGGGAAAGATGAGTTGGCATTGAAACTGTGCAGTGAGTGGCAAGCTAGAACCCTAGTTCCGGTGGGTTTTGATAAAAGGGCGGATCTTTAGAACCGAGTGATGGAAACTTGATAGCAGCAGTTGACTTGTGACGATTCTTTTGATTGGTTTGCATTCATTGCTTCCATCGTTGCAATTTTATTAGATAATCTGACCCTGCTAGTCGGGTTTCAGCCCAAGCTCTCAAGCTAAGCAAGCCCAAGCTCTCAAGCTAAGCAATCCGAATGGGGAATACTAACATAGCACAATCTTAAAAAAAACGTTGTCATTTTTTATCTGGCACTTAGTTTTTTGATTTTCGGCCGAATAGCATTTAGTTGGATTCGCAACCTTAAAATTTAAACCGCTGAAAGAGGGTGCACCAAGAGCATTAACTGTTGGCTAAAAAGTAACTTCGACGGACAGCAATGGGAGAAGGAAGTCCAACCGCAACATAACCTTTGAATTATAGTACTTGTACGCTACCTCATTCTCCCAAAAATTGATTAAATCATAAGCCTAAATTACAGGTAACTGTTGAGGTGGATATCCCAAAATCTAACCGATTGATTAGCTGTTGCCTAAATTACCAAAAGAACGCAAGACTTAGACGAGCATCATTCTTCTTCAATGGCTTCAGCAGCGGATATCTTGTAATCTAACCGATCGATTAGTTGTTCGCTTACATGCTTAGCCACGGATATCATATCGAGGATGACACTTGGATCCAGACCTGCACCTCCCCGCTTGGTAAGACCACATATTAACCCTTTCCTGTTGATGGAAATAGAAACAGCAGAGCTCATCTGTGATTCTTCCTCCGGAGTCGCATCTACAATATAATGCCTGCCCACCTGGACAAGAAAGAAGATGAGAATTCAATGGCGACACCAAACAACTCTGGAAGCGGAGAAATACTAAAGCTTTTATACCTTCATTAATGTAACGATGACAGGAACCCCAGATGTGTCAAATTGTAAAAATTCTCCATCACTGATATCAAGTTCGGGTTGATCTTCACTGGATGCTTCGGCTGTGACATGCACTCTGGGGATGCCTGTGTTGCTCAGAGCAGCCTCCATTCCAGAAGGAGCAATGGAAGGGATGTCAGAAAAAGTTTAAGGGCATACTATACGAAGGACCTTGTAAAATCAGGACACAATCAATGACGAAGTTGAAGGTGCCAAATTTATAGAGCCCAAACCCGTCTAGGAGCATGTTTGACAAAACAGAATGCTTGAGAAAGGTATACCTTGATGGAAGCACCAAGAGCATCTAGGACATTCCCATCTGAACTGACAACAAGACCACCGATATACAGATCCCAACAGACTTTTCCTTCCACAACTATCAGAGATGACAAATCAATTCCAGCACCTGTGAAATATAAACAATCAAAGCTTGTCATTTAAATGACAGGAAAATGTTCTCACTAAGACTGTATTGAGGATAGCTATGCAGTGACTTGTGGCATTTCAAACTCAACTCTATATGAAAAATTTCAAACCTGCTCCACTTTTCCCACCCAAAAGACATCGCTGAAGAGCAACTGAGAGTTCTGTTGACAACTCCTCACCCCCTCTACCCTGCACAAAGTTGCAATGCAGTGTTAAATTGATGCAACTAGGTGGGGGAAGAAGGGAATGAGCATATCCAGAAACTGAGTCAGAGACCACATTCCATCTGAAAACATCGAGCAACTCCATGATAGCCAAGTCAAGGTTCATTCTGAAGGTAATAGGCCAGCTATCAGTTAATTTAAAACTGATATGTATACCTATTCTCTAATTGTGTACCGGAAGCATACTGTAGCAAACATAATGCAGCTCATACAAAAAAAGTTTCAAAATGTCATTATTTTGTTTGGTTTCTGTTGATCTTGCTCAAGGGGAGAAAATTGAAAGCTAAATCTGAGACCAGATGCCGTCTGGAAGCATCAAGAAACCCCTATACGAACCAAGTCAAAATTCAGTTTGAAGGCAACAATCAGCCAAATATCAGTTAATTTAAAGCTAATCTACATAAAGCATACCGTACCATACATGGTGCAGTTTATAGGAACAAAATATCAAAATGTCAATATTTGGCTTCAAACCCACCCTTTCAGTTTCAAACGATATCAATCCACTTATTCTGCTAACTGCATAATCAGAGACATTCAAAAGAAACATGAAGTGAAGAGAAATTAGAACTACCAGATATGTTGGGAAGCAGGAGAATTAAAAGTATAGGACCTCAAACATTGGAGCGGCTGTTGGGCTGCAATCAACATATATGGAAACTTTCCCTTTGTTGGGTTGTAGTGGACTTGGTCTTCCAATTTCGGCCTGCATTGGAAAACATCGGGAGGGAATAATGAGTACCATGCTACAGAACACAAACACCAGGATCCATGCGCAGATTGAGTAGAAACAGAAAGAAAACTCCTCACCACCAAACTGTGAAGTCCTACAAAAAGGAAAAAGAAAGAATCATGCTTTAAATTACCTTCACACTGGCAATGACATCAGTTCCACCCATTCTAACTCTGGCCGACCCATTGGCCTGTCATATGTGCGACGGTATTTGCATTGGATAAATCTCACCACATAAAACATCAAGCGTGGCATTTCTATGTATTCCAAATCAGCAATTATAAAGTACCTGAGGAATGATGCCGGTTTCGACATATATAGGCCGGTAGGTTAGTCGTTTACGACCATCAGAGCGGAGGTCTTGAGCAATGCCCCCTTGTATGAATTGCTTTTCTCCAAGAGATAAGCCAGTCATCCTGCATATGCAACAGAAAAATCTGATTATTGTCCTAATACTGGAATAGAAGTAGCAAGACATGTGAAGCTTGAAGAAAACAAGTTTCGCCTGCTCTAAAATTCTCTAACCCTAACCATTTGTTCCTAGGTAAAGATCGCATAAAAATCCGCACAGCATGCAACAGCTCTCACTATCAGGAGCTGCAGCAGTTTTCCCATTGTCAAGCTGGACATAATCGTTTCATCCATTCAAACAAGCCCATCAGTTTCCATGGCGATGACGAAATTGCCGCAATCAACTTAAAAAACAAGAAAAGAGTCCATTGAGAATCGATTCCTGAACTTGAGTTCAGTCGACAGAGAAGAAATTTCCAATAAAATCATGCCAACGCGCTTTTCTGAGCAATGACTAGTTTTACATAGGTTCTATGCGCTCTCGCAACTACCAAAATTTGTGAAAAATTTGAACTTATGCACTTCCAACCTAATTAAAATCGATTACTGAACTTGAGTGCATTATTAACAAATGTCATAGCTAATAGCTATCGCACGTTCACCTTGGTTTCGACGGCGAATCGGCGAGCTGGGCGTGGACACTGCAAAGATCGGCGGTGACTCGGAGTCGGCGAGATGGAAAAAGAAACAAGAGAGGAGGAGCTGGGTTGCGCAGGTGCGAGCGGAAGCAAATGATTGAAAGGGTCCGACGGCGGCGGCGAGAGTGCGACGGCGCTCTGCGAGCGAGAGCAAAGTAGAGAGACTGAGAAACAAGAGAGGAAGGCGGAGGTCAGAAGAGAAAGAGGATACGTTAAGAGTAAGGCTATCTTGTCTAAATTAGTCCCTGGATTTTTGTAAATGTTCAATTAAGTCCCTCGCCTGTGCAATTGAATCCTTCAATTAAAATTATACACCGGAAATGCGGAGGTGACTGTTAAACACTGATGTGTCAGCTTATGTTCAATCTTACATGGCAATTAGCCAATTACAGTTACCAAAATATGTTTTCTAAATTTCTTCGAAAGAAAATTAAAACCTAGAAATTTGGAAAACAATTTTTCACGGCATAATTGCCACATGAGATACCACATAACGTGATACTTCAGCATCTAATGGCCACTACATCATCATCATTTGTACTTTTAACGGAATGACCTACCTGAGCAAAATCGCTTGTCATATATATCTAAATTATTTGTATTTAATCTATACTAGCGAAAACGCATTTACGATGCATATGTGACGAAACGAAAAAAACAACGGAAATTATTGACTTGTTGTATGACGGCATGTTCTGTGATGATCAATGTTCAGGAGACGTGATGACTTTTTAGGATTTGTTGGGCAGTGACATATTGTGCCATGACGACATATGCGATGGCTTATCATGTATAATGACATGGATGCATGGACCCTCTCTTGATATAAATAATATCGAGGTTTAGATAATTAAAAGTTGATTTTATGAAAGTAACTATTGATGGTAAAAGTCATTAAAAGTTATAAATTATACTCATTGTGGCACATTCATTCCAAAATTTTAAAAATCAAATAGTTCATTCATTGTTGTTTTCCAAATGAGTTACTATATTTATATTTTAGAGAATCATGAAAGTAATAATTTGGAGATATCTATGTTTAATGGATTCTTCAAATTTAATCTATATTAAAATTAAACGATAAAATGTGAATTGAGTCTCTTTTTGTCACAAAGTTAAATGAATTAACATTAAAATTCGGCCATATCAATGTGGCTTTGTTTTGTACACTTTTGAGAACTTGGGTGATTAAGATTTCTGAAAAAATAGGAGGTCCTCTTACCTTTAATATAATATCATAGCATTACTAAGGTTCTTGCAAATGTTTTGCTAATGCTTAAGTTGCCTAAACAAAGACAGATGTTGCCTACTATTATACATTATTATGCAGGATAGTTTTACAGAAGCAAATGTCACGTGACTTGAATTTTGCTTACACCGATCTGTTAATCTTTGAAAAATCCTCGATGTGATAAGGAAGTGCATAAATTACGATTCATGTGAGTTTCAGATCTCGATTCATTTATTTATTTTTATGGAGAGAGAGGAGAGTTAGAAAAATTATCAATTGTGCTTGGTATATATAAGTCCCATACAGGTGAGTCATTAGAACATTTATATTCTTTGTGATATCAACATGATCTAACAGCCTTACAAAAAATAAAAAAACATGATCTAACAGATTGGATACTTTAGATTATTAATATCGATAGAAATAACTGATACGTTTTCTATAGAAAATATATTTATCTTCTATTGGTCCAAAGAACCGTAAGGACGGATAGAGAAAGTGACTTAGCAACTAATGTGGATCTCTCATTTTAGCCCCCAACTTCGAAACTACGGCTTCACACGATGCATTATTGCCCACATTTCGAGTCCAATGCATATGATCCATTACATCATGTGGATATCACATGGCCTATGCATGATCTAATGGCTCACTTGTCCTGGCACTATATGTACCAATAGAGGCGTCAAACAGGTGGGTCGGGTCGGGTTTGGGTCGGGTCGAATATGGACCGACCCATATTGACCCGTCTAACCCGTCTTGACCCATATTTAATGACCCATACCCGACCCGACCTACAACTGACCTACACCCGACCCGACTCATTTTGACCTATATTACCTCATTTAACCTATTTTAAGCACTTTACCTGTGTATATTACCTGGCTAAAAACTTCACACCAAATAAAAAAAGTAAATTAAACAATTAAAAAAATTAAAATTTAAAAAATTAAAAAATCTGTAAATTCAAATGCTTATAAATAAATAAAAAAAGACTGACTAAATACTTATAAATCAATCCAACCTATGTAGGGGAAAATGCTAAAATAAGACGGTAGCGATAAAACGAAACAAAACAATTGCAACCTCATTTGTAATTAATCCATATGGAATAAAAGATTGACTAGTTTCCCACATATATAATCTCTAGTTACAAGAGCAAGTTTCAGCCGAATACAAATTGAGAAGAGCTCCACGTCTCTCGAGTCTCTTAGACCTTCTTATATTAATGCTCCGGCCCTTTTCATCCATAGTTTTGTAATGACTCAAGCACAAATCGACCTAGGCCAAGCCCATGGAGGAGTAGTAAATGTTCAAATTCGGAGTAATCATACAGGTCAAATCTTGCGTACATGTTCAACAGACCTTCAATACATGCAAAATTAAATTGGAAAAGGAAAAACAGATGGTCCTAGTGTCCCAAGCCCACTAGGATCAGTTTCAAGCTTCAAAAGAAGAAATCATGAAAGGAGGTTTTTAATGAATTTCTAGTGCAAAAGCAAGAATGGGATACATAAAGGTTGCAATATACTCAAATGCACAGGCATTTCTTGGCCTACAAAATCATAAGATTGCTAATGATCAACAAAGAAGAGGATGGACTTGTACAAGGATTACGCATCAACTGCAAATGATTACACTGAGCCTTATAAATGTAGGTAGAGTTTAACATGGGATCTTGAAATAGAAAACTATTTATAAGCAACAAATCTTACTTGCTAGGGGGTAGCCGGGCCCTAGTACTTCTGCACTCACAAATGGAAATCTTATCTCCGCATTGATACCAGTGCATATGCTTCACCTGAGAATAATCTAAATAAGACATAATGTCTGACTATTTGTTGAAGTGCACAAATCAGTGGAAAGCATAACTAAAATCCCCAGACCTACTCAATGAGTGCAGATTATAGTTTGTAACGATTTTCCAGCAAAAGTCTATGTGGCCACAGAAGAAAAATTGATAATAAATTGGTTAATGAGTTAAAAAAATTGATAATAAATTGGTCAATGAGCTAAAATACAACCATTCACTCAAAGCAAAGTTTGCAGCAGAAAGAGCCATCACATGATGGGAAGCTAGTGATTGGGACTTCCATATAGATCCTACCATCCAGAATTTAACAAAGATTTAAAAACCCAAAAACTTTCTTGTTACAAAAAAGTCCAAGGTCAATCCATCGTAGTATTCATTACAAGGACAAACACTTAAATACCATTAAGAGTCATTATCCTCCCCATTACAACCAATGATATGCAAGAGTCTTCGCTATGTGAAAAGTTTCTTCCTTTATCACCTGGATCAATAACTCCAATTTTGCAGATTGAAAATAGGATCCCATCATCATGTCCATGCCCTACTAAGATGGAAAATTTAAACATATTCTTGTGACCAAGGCTTTGAATAGCACCTCAAGCTTAGCAACTTACCCATTAGTCACTCATCATGTATCTTATAATATTTAATTGAACTGGCATCAACAAGTAATTATCTAGGAATAGCCAAGTACCAAACAATTGCAGGTATATTTTTTCTAAGGAAATCTTCAATTGTGGTGAAAGCAGAAAATTGAAATATGACAAACAATATGTTGGACATTTCCGGGAGTGAAACTTGATGCTGACAGCAGAATTTATTGGATCAACCACAGTTAGTAAATTATCGGCTAAAGCATCTCCAACAAATACTACCATAACACCATTGCATAAAGTGATTAAGAGTAGTATTTGAAAATTCAGGAGGTATTGCGAAAATAAATTAGTGGATAGTAACGATGATGTTGAAAGTTTAAGTTGAAGGACATGCCATACAATCCAATGCACAGAGAGAGTGAAAACTAGCTCTACATCATCAACCGGAATTATTGTACGCTATCTTTCATCATACACTATCTTTCACAGCTATAACTGGGAATAAATTTCTGCAAGTAATCGGAAGGCAGAAAGGTTCCCAACCTGGTGTACCATAGCTGAGCTAAATTGCAGGTCCCGCAACACTATAGAAAGCACTTCCTTAATTTCTGCTTGAAACCAGAGAAATCAGAAAATTCAATTTGGAATCTGCTAGATTCCCTGGCAAAGAAAAACAGAAAAACAACCAAGAACCCATTCTCTAGATTCTGGATACATGCAGTCAATGCAAAAAAGCTAAACTTACAAGAAAACAACGCAAGCTGGTTGGAAAGGCATATAACTAACGACAAAGAATCCACTGAAGAATCTAGGTAAATACCTCTCCCATCAGCAACATGTCTAAGCTTACAGAATTTCACCCCAATAAATGGTATAACGCAGAACTCTTTAACTACTTAAGCTAAATCACATTCTAAACCCTAACGAACTACAACAATAGAAATCCTTGCATAGCATGGATGATTGAAGGCAGCAGAAGCACTTATAGGCTGGAAGTTGATCAGAGAAGTGAAGGACACTTGAAGTAGTAGCCAACTCACCTTTACTTTGTCTGGTCTGACCATTGCATCGTGAAGTGAAGGACACTTGAAGTAGCGTGTCCCTTTTACCCTGCAAGTTGCAGGCTGCAACAGAATGTCCAGTAAGAAGACAAATGCGCAGGGCCAGCCACAGGGAAAAAAACTTAATCATGTTAACACATGACCAGATCCCACCGAATTCAACCCACAGAAACTGGCATATGATCTTCACAGGCATGAAAACGATTTGAATTCGATTCAAACAAAGCCTAAGCTGAGCAAACTGAGCAACCGATTCGTTGACTCTCGACAGATGAGATGGAGGTCATTTGGAACCAAAAAAAAAATGGGGAAAGCCCACGAATCGAAACGCGAAAATTACCTCGAATTGGAGAGAGACGGAACGAGAGAGAAGATTGCGAGCGATGGAGGCGGCGACGGAGGCGCGTGACGGCTGCTTGTGTTTTGCGACTTGCGACTTGCAGCTGCAGGGCAAGAGATGCTTGCAAAAAACTGGGTTGGGTAAGTTCACGACTTGGACTTGCAAACCTTGGGTCGAAAATGGGTCAAAAGTGGGTCGAAAATGGGTTTTCTGTGTGGCCCATATTTGATCCATTTAATTTTACCTCAGCATTTTGAACCCATTTTTAGTGGCCCTCCAAAAGTTGGTGACCCATATTGACGGCTCTAATCACAACCCATTCTACAACAACCAATCTAAAGCTCCAAAATACATCTATAACAACCAATCACAGCCCCAAAATGAAATACATTATTACCCATGAAATTAACTAATCCACCAAATAAAATCTACTCTCTTTCTGTTTTGTTGAAAGTTGGCTTCAGTAAATCTTGTTCTTTGCAAAAGCCTAGCGATGATTCCATGGAAGTTCTTACCACCAATAATTACACGCCAATCACATAGCACAAACTTCTTCTGACCTACAAGATTGACCAGCACTCAAGTTTTTTGTCATATGCCGCATTGTGTTTATATTGTGCTTGAAATTATAGTAGAATGGACTCATCATAGGAAAATGTCAAACAAAAAACAAAATAAATGGCTAATGCGATTGCTAATCTAGAGCTTGGAAAAAATCACATAAATTTTCTCTGCCTTGACAATGAATGAAATAGGGATACAGAGCCTGTGACCAACCAACTATTACATGAGATGAGGACTCTAACTTCAAATTGCACCAGATCCTTGTAACTAATTCTTAAGGAGCATCCAAGATATAGATTGACACTCAACTATAAAAGCTTGGACCAAATGATTTCAAAAGTAAAATTTAAGACATTCTTGGATTGTTATGTGATGCAGCATTGAACCAGAGGGCCAGGTGGTTGCATGATCTCCACATCAATTTGCTAAAAAAATCAGAACCCAAAGACATTCTCCACTTTCTCTGAATTTGCCACGAAAAAAAAAATGGCACCTTCCCGAGGAAAGTGATCGATGCTTTCTTCTCTTTCTAGTGGTAATCGCGCTCAGCATGATTCATGGCTTAACAATAGCAATGTCGAGCTCCTATAAAGCTCAATAACAACACACATCAGCTGAGCAGCTTAATAAAATCGAGCTTTATGAACAACCCAAAGATTGGACATTCAAAACCCCGAAAAATACTCAACTGAAATCTGCAGTAATCTTCAAAATCGAAACGAAACATTTCTAACAACCGAAACGTCGATAAATCCGTGGAAAAGCGAAGAAGGCATAACAGACTCGCCAGCGACTCGATCGAACAGCAAAAATCCAGACAGAGAGTCAAAACCGAAGAGGCGCGACGAGCAAACATGCAATTCTAATGATCGGCAAATCAAAAATGAAACCAAAAAACAACGACGGAGTTAAAGCTCACGGACGACGAACCTGAGAAAGAAAAGACGACAAAGCACAGTTAGAGACGATGACGAACGATGAAATGAAACTGGTGAGGAGCGATAAGGATCGGGTGAGAGCGATTTCCTTGAACAGCCAGGAGTGGAAGAAAAGAACACGAAAAATTGAAGAAAAACCCTAGGCCTAAGTCAATTTGGGAGATTTTATCTAGTTTTTTACCCAAATGACAAAATTGCCCCTGTTGTAATGGTTGGAAAATGTTGGCCAGTGAACATTTGGCCGGGCCAGCGAAATGAGACCCTTATTTGAGATTCATTGGTCACTTTAGGCCTATTTAAAATAACATCCATTCTGGGCCCTTTTTTTTTTTGAGAAAATAACTTTACTTCATGCCCTTATTTAAAATTTTTCCTAAAATCAATTATGTAAAAGAGACTTTTTAGTTCTATATTATATCAAAGAATGTCTTTTTTCCATACTATTAATAAGATAATTTTAGAAGAAGCATGTAAATCATTAAGAATATAGAATTTACTTTTCTTTAATACTCTTAAAAAAAACATGCGAAATACTTAATTATGGTAACTATCCTAAATAGAAAAAGGAGGAGTGGCACAAATTGCAATTGAAATATTGAGGCAATTTTTTCTTTTTAGTGTAAATGGGGGTGAATTTAGCCATTTATAGAGTGGAAATAGCGTCGTCCTTAAAAAAGTCCATCTCGACTAAACAAAATCATCATGAATCATGGATTATCTCATTTAGTCATGGCCACAAGCCGAGTTGGGCCCGAAACCGGCCTATGACATAAGGGCTTGATTCCGATTTCTTAAATTCTTGAACCGAAACAAAAAAAAAAATCAAAAGAGTCATTGCAAAATTGCTCATTCCCCACCTCTTTGGCTTGGTGACTGTTGGCAACTAGTGGTCGCCTTTTTTTTTTCCTCTTTCTTTCTAACCTATGATATAAAATTATAAGTACCTCTCTCATCTCTCATTTTTTTTTTCACACAAATTTTCTCTTCATCTCAATTCTCTCGAATTCTCTCTAACTCTCAAGTACATCCTCCAATTCCTTATTTTCGTTATTTATTATCTCCTTTAATACTTTCTTATTTCAAATTCTTTTTTCATACTTTATTTTTTTTTAATTATACCATATTTTTTTTATATAAAAAAAAAGGCAAGTAAGGATAGAACTAGTGGCAGAGGCAAGAGCAAGAAGGGAAATCCAATTATCCTTCTAGTGCTCGTGATTATGAAATTTGAGGAGTTGATATGGATGTTGAAATCAACATTATTCCTAATATGAATCAAGGCTAAATGCAAGAGAGTCTTCATCTTCATATCGGTATCAAAGAATTGTCAATAATAAAAGAGCGAAAGTTTACATCCGATGTATGGGACCACTTCATGAAGATTGAAAGATTTGATATAGCTCCAAAAAGATATGGAGTAGTTTGTAAACATTATAGAGAAAAATACAAGTATACCAATGGAGCCGGATATAGAACATTTAATCAACATTTTAAGACAAAACATCCAATCGAAGCGGAAATTGACACCAAGTAATAATAAATTTTAGAATATGCCAATCTTAACACTCCTCCTCTATTTCTTTCCCAAAAAAAAAAACACTCCTCCTCTATTTTGTTATGATGAAAAAACTTATAAAAATGAATTAGGTAAATTTGTTTTTGTTGAATATTTATTATTTTGGTAAAAGATTTGGTTTTAATCAGTTTATACAAAATACATGTGTTCCACAAGTAAAACACGTTCTTAAAAATACACTTAAACACATAATTAAAGTTATTTACAAAAAATGAAAAAAATATTACAAAAATTTATTATGAATTTTAATGGACGTGTGTATATATATAGCGATATTTGGAGTGATCGTTGATTAGTTCATTCTTACATGGGTATAACATGTCATTGAATAAATGATAAATGGAATATTCAAAAAAGATTTATTACATTTAGAGTTTTTGATGATAGCCATACAATAAATAATATTTATAGATAATTAGACAAATTTTAAAAGAATATTATTTGCTTAATAAAATTTTTCAATTGATTTTGATAATACCGCGGCGCGGCAAATACTGCGGCAATTGTTGAACTATAAAAGATTTGTAAACCCATTTTTGATGCACAATTTTTTCGCGTTAGATGTGCTTGTCATATTTTAAATTTATGTGTACAAGATGGTTTAAAAAATTTTGATATTTTTCTCCACCCAATAAAAATGATAATTCAATTTTTATGGAAACATTCCCAAATAATGAAAGAATGATTAAAATTTTGTAAAGCAAATTGAAAAAAAACCAAAAAGATTTTCGAGAGATGTTCTAATCATTGGAATTCTACTTACGAGTTATTTAATGAATCTTTTACATATAAAAATTTATTATGTGTATTTATTTTAGATAATATAGCTCAAATTAATTTATACCCACAAGAATGGGATATTTGCAAAAAAAAAGATATTTTAAAAAAAATTTATGATTTAACTTATACTTTAGTATTTATTATCCTACTACACATTTATTTTTAATAGAATGTATTAATATTATTGGAGTTTTTGAAGAAAATAAAAATGATGATTTATGATGTGATACTATTAGAACAATGTGAAAAAAATGGCTACATTATGTAGGAAAATTCCTATTATTTATTTAGTTGCTTACGTTTTTTTTATCAACATTGTAAATTAGATGATTCATGTGTTTATTTGAATAAATATTATGAATATTTACGTTTAATTAATGAGGTAAATATTAGAATTATACAAACATGGATTTAAGAACACAATAATATAATAATATAATGAATGTAGTACATATAATTTAGGTGATAGTGGATCTTCTCAATTTTTTTTTTGGGTAAGGTAGTGGATCTTCTCAATTTAATGACTTATAAAGTGAGAATATAGGTAAAATTAGTAGATGGTAATTTTTGTTGCATCGACAAAAAAATAAAATAAAAGTTATGAAGTAATTCTGAAATAGAAAGCTATCTAACTATTTCTTTTGAGTTTGATGAATCTTAAAGTAGCACAGATTTCACAATATTAGATTGATGGAAGAAGCATTCCACAAAAAATTAAAAATAAATTAATAGCTAATTATTACATAAGATATCGAACACATAGAAAGGAGAGAAAAATTGAGATCATTTTGAAACTTTTGGGAATTGCGATCTATGTATTTGCTTTTAACTGGCTACAATGGCAATAAATCACAATTAATTGCTACTTTTTTTTTTTATTGAATTGCCACTTACTTAATATGGCCCTGTATTCGAGACTCCTTTGCTACTGTTTTAAGCTTCGGCTTTTTTGAATGTGATTTTGTGTTCAATTGATATATCTTTTGTAGTTTTTCTCTTAATCTAAAATTGAATCTAAATTTGGGTGCTATTCTATCCCGATCTATCTATAAATCTGTGATTTACAATGTGTGTTCTGTGTTCTTTCAACATTTTGATTTTGTTGTATCCTTTATACGATGATGGTGATTGGGACGTTGAACTTAGGTGTGCATCGTTTTTTGGCAAATGGTGGTTATTGAAGAGAGATTTATTGGCATGTGCTTGTTATTTATGTTGACTCGAGATTCGGTGATTGGCTGCTATTTGTGCTTTGATATCACAACAGATACGTCTTTATGGAATGGATGAGTCCTTGCAGGGCACATCAAGCTGATTCACTTTTCGGATTTACTTGCTTCAGTTGCTCTGTGAAATTTGCATCTTCATCGAAGTTATGTACCCCGCTTTTATATAAAAGGAAGATATTAGTTTTGACACCAAAAACAAAGTACAACCCTATATGAGACAAAATTTTCCTATCAAGCTAATCTCATTAACTGAGGGATACATACTTGCCAAGTCCTATCTAGCCTCAATAAGTACGGTTCATAATTTTTTTTTTTTGTAAGGTGTTGCTAGCCTGATTGTCTATGGTCAAAGGCCAGCTACAAATCTGTCATCTCTCCAATATAAGTCTAAGAGTGTTGTTGGGACCTACACAGAGCAAAACACAAGTCCATCTGTCACGCCCCGAACCCTACGAGCACGCAACATCTCGCACAAATACACTGGTCGAAAAAGATAATGCGACGTCCCAGGACTGTCGCCGACCCTGAAACCTTAATATCCAAATCAAACGCCATCGGAAGCGATACCTTACCCCTGACAATGAATGAGCAAGGACTAGCACAACCATAATACCTCAAATTTTACACAATCTCAGCTCCATATTATACATGAGTCTCAGTTTTACAAATATTAATAACAATAACCAACCCAGAACGACCACATCCATCAGCAACCATCGATTCACACAAGGCCATATATAAATATCCACATCAGGATATGTATATAGCTCGAAACACCACGCCCTATTAGACAATACCAAAAGGAGACAATTAACACTCTAGTCTACTCTGACTCAGCTTCGCTTCACTCCGAGGACGGTAGCTCCTCCGGGTCGGATTCCTCGGGTGTTGACAACATCTGCTCTGGATCCTCGTCCGGTTGCTCACCCACAAACCAGTCGTACTCATGACCATCTATTTCCATTGGCCAATACTCCTCTGGCTCTTCATCCATCGGCTCTGGATCGATGACCTCACCTCCGTACTTCAAAGCCTCTATGAGTCCATACTGGTCCTCGCTCTGAATCCGCACATCAAAACTAGAAATGGGGTCACCGAACACTAAGCCTCGCCGCTCCAGCCATGCCTCGAACTTAAGGGGCATCAAAAACTCACCTCCCCCGTCTATCCAGATAGAACACTCTACTTTCTTATATGCAGTATTATCCAAACCAGGATATAAAGTCTCCCACCTCTCTATCTCTACTGGGATGCCATAACGCACACCTGAAGTACTCATCTCACAGGCGAGGGTCTGAAAGGTGGGAAAAATAACGACAACTATGAGAACACATCTCAGTAAGTTTGCCCCCTAAACCCCGCTCAGGATAACGCGTAATCAGACGATTAATTCTAGGCATGCAGTTAGGCTAACAACTCGGTTATGACAATAAATGAATTCAACTTGCAATTTACCATCCAATAGTGATATGATCATGCATTAGGATGCATAGGCATATGAGGATCTCGAGGTTCTGCCACAATAGGATTTCATTTTCATTTGACCCGCGCTAGTCGCCTCAGGTCGTGCCTCAACCCGCGCTAGCCGCCTCACGGTTGGCACCCTTATCTCTCCGGATTTCATTTTCATTTGACCCGCGCTAGTCGCCTTAGGTCGTGCCTCAACCCGCGCTAGCCGCCTCACTGTTGGCACCCTTATCTCTCCAGCTACTCCGTGCCGAGCACGTCCGAGCGCATTATGCCTCGACCCGCGATACTCGCATAAGATCAGCATCCTTATCGCTCCACTTTCCCTATGCCATATCGGCATCTCAGGGCCGCCCTCCGCCCCGCGATAACACGCCGTTGGGCTAACATTTCTGCTTGACGATCATTTCACTCAACAGTCAAAAGCATGCCAAAGCAACACGATGCATCTTATGGAATTTATCCATACATGACAAGTCAGAGACACGCAATTTCAGTCAAGCACTTTAATTCCAAATGAAATCAGTAGGCAACGATTCACATTCGTGTAATTACCCAACGATTTTTATCAAAACTGGTCGCCTATTGCACCACAGAGTTGGACGTGCATTCCTAGTCCAGCTCATACATTTCAACTCTCAAATTCACATTCTTTTTCTACTCTGTGGACAGTAACTCCCCGGAGTGAACAGTATTTTCCGGCATGAATAGTGAACTCCGGTCGTGAATAGTATTTTCCGGCATGAATAGTAAACTCCGGTCATGAATAGTATTTTTCGGCATGAATAGTGAGCTCCGGTCGTGAATAGTATTTTTCGGCATGAATAGTGAATTCCGACAGTGAATAGTATTTTCCGGCCGTGAATAGTGAACTCCGTTCCACCTCAAAACGACTCCGATTCGAGCCTTGTTTTCGCCCTAGCCTTCGTCTAGCGATTACCTATCATCCTACTCAAGATTTAGGAGGAAAACTCACCAGAAATTCAGCGGAAAAGTCCACGAACCAAGCCGGGACCAAAACAGCAAAAACCGATAGGAGACGACCACGCGCAGAGCTGAACGAGTTGGTTCACAAGCCGAAAATCACGATGATCCAACGGTCGGTTTTCCGTCGGTGGCCGATTGAAGTTGAGGCCAGAAACTGGAATTCAGCCTGTGCAAGGTCCGATTTTGGCTCTGTTTGAGGGGGTTCCAGGGCTCATCTTGAGCTGATTTTTAGTGGAGAGATTCTAGAGATATAGGTGAAGATCAGGTTAAAAGAGCGTCTCAAACCGACAACGTTTAGGCAGCGAACAAGCGGCACAACGAGCGGCGGTTTTCCGGCGGCCAAAACCAAGAGAGAAAACTAAGAGAGAGAGTGAGCGACGAAATTTTCTGAGGAGAGAGAGAGTGTGCTGTCAATAATTAAAGAGAGAGAAAGAGAGAAATATCTTCAATTATTGGGAGGTACTATTCATCAGTTGACCGGCACTATTCATCGGTTGACCGGTCAAAAGGTTTGACCGACGGCGACCGATGGTCGATTGATGCGATTGATGTGATTAACAATGAATGATGAGGCATCTCTCGAAATTCGTGAAATTTCAGGACCGGTCGGGGCTCAATCAGTGCTGATTTGGCTCAATCGCGATCGGAAAAGACTCAAGATACCGTCGAACAATTTTTCTAACCTCGCTAAAATTACTAACACTCTCTAGCCATGGATTCTAGCACAAGACGGGGGCGAGATGGCAATTTCCAATTTTGCCCTTTCCTCTAGGCATTCCGAGATCAATCTGCTCATTCACGCCTTTCTAGGCAATTTCCAAATTCACAACTGTGACACCCATAAGAGTCGATTGTCCTATTCCGGAACTCAATTCGCGGCCTCATTCATAAGATGGCAACTTTAAATAAATTCTCAAACTAACGGGTGGCTTTTAGGAGTTACGCGTATCGACCAATTGATCCATGTGCTTATATTCCTAGCTAGCCTTTCCCTTCTGGTTAGTTATCTCGAAGTGATCAGTTTCGAGTGAGATCTATTTATAGTGCCTCTATGAAATAACCATTCTATATTCAAATTCCGAAAAAGGGTCGAATTTCAGAATGTCACACCATCTCTCTTCCAATGAAAATGTGTGATTGATAAAGGACCGTCACTCCATCATTATGTAGTGGAGGGTCATCTCAGCTAGTCATGGCCATGGCCAAGTTGAGTCTGGCACAGACCTAAAATAGGCTTAGGTCAAATCCAGAACTGACCTTGTTGATCGGGTAGTAGTTCCAACCTAAAATCAGCCTGTGGTATAAGGACGCAGTTTCGATTTCTTCAAACCTTGAACTAAACTCAGAATTGACGGTTTTGGGCCGGTTCCGAGCAGTGGAAAAAAGGGATAAAAAATTAATTTTTTTTAAAAAGAAACGTGTGCTTTTAAAAAAAAAACTAATTTCTAACCTATGATATAAGTATCTCTCCCCATCTCTCATTTTTTTCCACATAAATTCTCTCTTCATCTCAATTTTCTCAAATTCTCTCAAATTCTCAATTATTCACAAATCCAATTTATTATTTTCTTTTCTTCAATTACGTTCCATGATTCCTTATTTTCTTTATTTATTATCTTCTTTAATTATTTCATATTTCAAATTCTTTTTTCATTCCCTATTTTTTTTTTTGCATTATACCATATATCTTTTCTATATAAAAAAAATGGCAAGTGGAAGTAGAACTAGTAGCAAAGGCAAGTGCAAGGAGAGGGAATTCGATTATTTTCCTAGGTCTCGTGATTATGGAGATTGGAGAGTTGATGTAGACGATGGAATCAACATTATTCATAATATGGAGTATGTCCAAATGCAAGATAGTCTTCATCATCCTACCGGTATCGAAGAAATGTCAACAACAAAGAAGCGAGAGTTTACATCCAACGTGTGAGACCACTTCACAAAGATTGAAAGATTTGATATTGCTCCAAAAAGTTATGATGTAGTTTGTAAACATTGAGAGATAAAAAACAAATATATCAATGGAATCGGATAAAGAGCATTTACATAGCATCTTAGGGTGAAACATCCAATCGAAGTGGGGATTGATACCAAGCAACAATAAATTTTTGGGTACCCCAATCTTAACACCCCTCCTTTATTTCGTTATAAAGAAAAAAGTTATAAAAAAATTGGTAAATTTATTTCTGTTGAACATTTATCATTTAGTTTTAGTGAAAGATTTGGTTTTAATCAATTTATACAAAGTGCATGTGTTCCACAAGTAAAATGTGTTCCTATAAATACACTTAAATGCATAATTAAAGATCTTTATAGAAAAGTAAAAAAAGATTTACATTTTTTTTATGAATCTTATTGGATGTGTGCATATAGATAGAGATATTTGGAGTGATCATTGGCAAGTTCATTCTTATATAGGTATAACATGTAATTGGATATATGATAATTAAAATATTCAAAAAAGAGTTATGGCATTTAGAGTTTTTGATGATAAACATACGGAAAATAATGTTTATAAACTAGTTAGAAAAATTTTAGAAAAATATTATTTACTTAATAAATTTTTTTCAATTGATTTTGATAATGCCGTGGCAAATACCGCTTCAATTGTTGAACTAGAAAAGAATTGCAAACTCATTTCTGGTGGATAATTTTTTCACGTTAGATGTGCTTGTCAAAATTTATGTGTACAAGATGGTTTAAAAACTCTTGATATTTTTCTCGACCCAATAAAAATTGCAATTCAATTTTTGTGGAAACATTATCAAATTATGAAAGAATAAATAAGATTTTGTAGAGCAAATGAAAAAAATCAAAAATATTTTCAAGAGATGTTCTAAATTGTTGGAATTCAACTTACGAGTTGCTTAATGAATCTTTTGCATATAAAAATTTATTGTGTGCATTTATTTCAAATAATACAACTCAAATTAATTTATACCCACAAAATGAGACATTTGCAAAAAATTAGATATTTAAATTTTTTTTAATGATGTAACTTGTACTTTGTCTGATATTTATTATCCTACTACGCATTTATTTTTAATAAAATGTATTAATATTGTTAAAGTTTTTGAAGAAAATGAAAATGATGATAAATTAAGTGACACTATTAGAACAATGCGAACAAAATGGCTACATTATTATAGGAAAATTTTTATTATTTATTTAGTTACTTGTGTTTTTTTTATCCACGTTGTAAATTAAATGGTTTAGACGATTATTTGAATATGTATTATGAATGCTTATATTTAATTGATGGGGTTAAATATTAGAATTATAGGAACAAGGGTTAAAAACATATTAATAAAATTATATAATGAATTTTGTAGTGCATATAATCTACGTGATAGTGGATCTTTTCAATCTAATGACTTACAAAGTGGAAACATAAGTTAAATTAGTAGATGGTACTAACTTCTATTGCATAGACCAAAAAAAGCAAAAGGGAGCAATATGTAGTAATTCTAAAATAGAGAGTTATCTAACCGTTTTTTCGAGTTTGATGAATCTGAAGGTAGCATAGAATTTATAATATTGGATTGGTGGAAGAGGCATTTACCCAATACCCAATTCTTGCTTTAATTGCAAAATGAATTTTAGCAACCCATTATTTCACAGTTGTGGTAGAACAAATATTTAGCACTGAAGGTAATATTTTGGACGAATGACTTTCAAGATTAGCTCCCTGATTTGGTGGAGGCTCAAACTTGTGTTGATGATTAGACAAATGTTCAATATAGATAATAAGAGATAGATCGCAATAATGAAGCTGAATTCTTTGATGATGGAGATACCATCGGTTTTGATACTAGAACGGATTGGGATGATTAAGGATGAGGTAAGTATCGCGTTATCAAAAATAAAAGAACTATATGTGCTTTAATTCTTCTGTCCCTAATAAGATATGTAGGCGCTTAATAATAATTTATTAAGTTCAAGCCTCCTCCTCTCCCTTTTTCCTCCCAAATTTGATTACGATTTACAATTTGATTACAGTATGTATTTGATAATTCATAATTTCATAATTTGATAATTTATTATTTTCTTATATTTCATAATTTATTATTTGATAATTTGATTACAATTTTATTACAAATTAATTAAAATTAATTTTAAACTCAAAAATCGTAACCGAAACTGGATGTTCCATTTTTGGTTTTGAACTGGAACCGTGTCTGAAACTGGCGGTTCAAAATCGGAACGGGAACCGCCACTGAATGGCTCGGTTCCGGTTTCCCCTGAATTGAAATTGGAAGCTCTAGTTTATGAATTGGAATCGGCGGTTCCTGGCTTGTGGCCATGACCAATCTCAGCATTACCCCTTTTTTCCTCTTTGCTGTGGACGAGGACAAACACTATTTAATGGCTCGAGCCAAGCCATGCCCATAAATAACCTACATGGGTTGCTTGTTTCTTCTTGTACTCCAAGCACTAGAAAACTAATATTCTAGAGTGAAATCTGAAAGGTGTATAGTCATGGAAGTCAAGGCATCAAAGAATATGGTTATCGTAGTAACGGCGGGATTGATATTCTCAATGTTTGTCGTGGAGATAAATGCTGGATTTTGCGAAATATTCTGCGGAATCACTTGTCACGGTAGCCTTATTTCCCCAGAGCTTTGCTACCTCGCGTGCATGCGATGCACTCGCCCCACTGGAATTGGGCCGCTGCAAGCTTGGTTGCATTGCGTCGACGTGCTTTGACCCACGTTCAGGTATTTGCTTGCCGAACTGTCGATAGTTGATTTCAACTTTATATAGGTCATTGACTAATTAATTCTGCTGGAATTAAGAGACATCACATGAAAGAGAGTCCAAGGTTCTAACGGTGTTTGCCTTGGTCACTTGCATTTCAAATGGAACTGTGGATGGTCAATTTACCCTCTTTCAAATGAAGACGATTCATTTTCATAGGCAAAACTAAAAGATTTTAGCCCATATATGAATTGAATCTATGTGCATATCTCTAAATTCACAATGGGTAGGTGAGGATCAAGCAGTTCGTTTTGAGAAAAAGAAAATAAATTTTCATCAGTCACTCGGTTAACGTTGGTGAGTTTGTAAATGTAACGATAGATATCACCTTAATTTTAGGGTTTATTTGTCAATAACATTTCCATGAAAGTGTGCGATACAAAACTTTTGAAAAATCCAGACCAAAACGGATCCAGAGCACATAACAAGTACACATCCATACTAAGGTGTCATAATCCAAAATGCTAAAAACCCAAGAGCAAAAGCTCAATCGGTACAAGAAAAACAGCAAAGACTTGGAAACCTAGGAGATTTTGGAGAGTGGGAAGAATCTTGAACACAGATGAGCAGTGAAAAGATTGAGGTGGTAAGACCCAGAGTTGATTACCACCGGCAGATCACAAGGACTTGAGCACTAGATTAGTTTCCTTCTTCCTCAGCTCCCTTGCCTTCTCCACGAACGACAATCCCTCTCCAATCACGAGGGTTTATGCTACGAGCGCCGAACGAGTGTTGATTCTCTTGGCGAAACACTCGGGAGTTCCTACAAACTCCGGCGACAGCTCCCTCCGGTGATGCGCGGCACCATGAGCCATCTACATTTAACAGCCAAGAATCCACAGGTCGGGAGGTGAGTTTTCTTGTCTTGCATTCTTCCCTATACTGTGATTCCGTTTTTTGAAGAGCATTTGTAAATTAAACGCTTCTTCGACTATATGGCTGGGTTTTGGTTTGTTGTTCCTAAGTACCCACGCGTTCCTTTCCTTCCAAATCAACCATAGTGTACCAGCGAGACTTGCTCTCATGGACGAGTCAGCTCGGGAGTTTAAGTTTTTCAATATCCACTTGTTGATTCTGGTTATCTTTGTCGGGGAAGTGTCAAGATTTAACTGAGGCTCTGACCAAATTTGTTTTGTCCAGTCACAGAGGAGGAAGAGGTGCCTAGGAGATTCTAGCGCTTTACGATATACTGGGCAAAGTGGGTCAGGACCATTCCTCTTGTATAAAGGTTTTCCTTAGTTGGAAGTGCATTGCTGCATACTCTCCAAAGGAAGAATCGAACCTTTGTTATATGAATGTCTGCCCTATTGTGGTCCATGGTGTTCTTGGAGGCTGATATGATGAAGATGGCTGGTTGGCGTTTGATTTCTTTCCTAATTGATTTGAACCCATTTTATCCTAGATCTGGGACCAATTTTAAATTGAGCTCGAATTGAATTACCAACCCAAGAGTAATCAAAGTTGGTGCCTCAATGGATTACCTCGGCCAAAATTTAGGAACTTCTCCCTATCTTGGAAATTTCTGTCAGTCGACCTTGGTCAAGATAGGTGCAAATCTTGAATTGAATTCATGAATGCATTTCATCAATCTTTATTTTAAGTTCATTCCTCATGCTGTACCATCCAATTCGATGAAGTTCGCAATTGATTGCTTGTCTCATCTTTGGTGCAAACCTCTTAGTCTTAAGTACCAAAAGAGGGGGGAAAATGCAAAAAAGGAACGCAAGTGCAATGGAAAAGCCCTCTATTTTTACTCCCTTCAATTTCCACTAGTCTCATCAGTAGGAGAGATCACAATTTACAGTCTCCCATATTCATTCGACCACCTCCATTATCATTAATTTCTAAGTGTTCTCCATTTACTCATCATGACTTTAGAAAATGTTGTTTGTCTTGTGCGTTGGGACCTCTACATCTTCAAATACCAGAAGCTTGATAGCTGTGCATTTTTCAATTACAAGAAATAGTAGAACAAATATACAGCATAGATAGGCAAAAGAAAAATCAGAACACTGCAATCTTCCAATTGTTGATTGAATCAGTCTATGGGCAACTTAAAATGTCAACATCTCAAGACAACATATTGAATAACTAGGGTAAGCTCAAGGGTAGGGTCTAGTTCCATATGGACTCCATCTAATTGGTTCTATATATAGGTAAAGCTTCATTGTTTGCTACCTTGGTCGTGGCTGGTCCATTGCCACTCGTTCACCGCGGACCTCCACTTGGTGAATTTCCGAACAATTGTTCTATCCTTTTCGGCATCAACGGTATGTCAGCGATAACAATATTTCACCTCAACACCGATTATGAACCCTTGCAGATGCAACCTTTGTGGAAGATCTCCGAGTCATACACACATTGGTGATTGGCCCCATCTCGATAGAAGATGAGGCCACATAGACAAATAGCATGGATATGCACATGCCTACCACCCACTAGTATTTTGTGGGGCTATGCTCAATCACGATGAGGCACATTCTGAGAGAGATGAACGAGAAGATCATCTCACTAATGCTGCTTAGCAATAGTGATCGCTGCCCTACTCGATCAAGGTATAAGGCGGCAATGAGGATACACTATCTTCACAAAGTCAATTGTTAACATGAGGAGTTTTTTTAAGGATGCGGTGGCCTTCTTGAATATAAGAGGAATAGGAATGTATATTAGTTTGGAGTTGATGCCACACACTGTTGGACAAATTGGATCTCGATGGTGCAGAAAAGCATGTGGCATACAAACTGGGTTAGGTGGAGGAGATCTTGCCATATGTAAGTGTTTTAGCTAATGTTCATGACAATGTCGTTTTTGCATTATGTCAGCAGCCTTCTTGACGTCGGCAAGCTGGAGTGCGGCTTCCTCCTCGGTGTTGGATGTCTTGGTGAGGACACGTTTTATGTAGCCGAGGTACAAACTGGGTTAGGTGGAGGAGATCTTGCCATATGTAAGTGTTTTAGCTGATGTTCATGACAACGTCGTTTTTGCATTATGTCAGCAGCCTTCTTGATGTCGGCAAGCTAGAGTGTGGCTTCCTCCTCAGTGTTAGATGTCTTGGTGAGGACACGTTTTATGTAGCCAAGGCGGCCTTGCATGATGAGCTGCTTGGGAAATTCCGACATGATGAGAATTATGAAGGGAAGCATAACTGAGGGGATTGATCCTGGGATAAGCATGATATGCCACCCAATGTCGGGAGAAGTAATAGTTGGAGATTGCCGAGGAAGCTACCAATGTTGATAAACACTTAAACCACGATAAGGAATGTATGATATATGATATCAGCGTATGATATTACAGTTCAGGTATTCATCAACATTGGCATATTCCTTTGCAGTATCTCTAACTACTTTTTCAAGCTCCACCTCGACCTTAGGTGGTGTGTGATGCTTATCGCGGGATCAATCCTCACGGTTGTGCTTCCTTTCGAAGTTCTCACCATGCTGGAATCCCCTAAGTGGCTCATTATGCAGGGCCACCTAGGCAATGTGAAGTGCATCCTCACCAAGACCTCTAACTCCGAGGAGGAGGCCGCACTTCAGCTTGCCGTAAGATGGTTGCCAACATATTTGAGGAGTGCAACAACAGCATTTTCAAGAATACGAACCAAAATATCTGCGTATGACAAGATCTCCTCCACCCGGCCTACATCGTATGCCACATGCTCGTCTGCGCAATCGAGGTTCAATTCATCCAATAAGCATGTGGCATTGATACCAAACTATTATATAGTTCTAATTCTCTTATTTTTTAGAGGGCTAGCATCACATCATCCTTCGAAAAACTACTCATGAACATGGCAATTCGCTTTGTGAAGACAGTCGGGCGATGACCATTGTTGCTGAGCAGCATCGACGAGATGATCTTCTCGTTCATTTCTCTTGGAATATGCCTCGTCATTATTGAGCATAGCCACACAAACCTCTTGTGAATGATTGGCATAGCATCACCATGCTATTTGTCTATGTGGCGGCCTCCTCCATCAGGATGTGGCCAACCACCTTAGTGTACGGCTCTTCCCACAGAGGTTGCGTGTACAGGGGTACACAATTGACATCCCCACTAGCGAATTTGACATGTATCTATTGACGTGGAACAAAAATTAAATAAAATTTTGGTTGGAGATATTTGCTCAAGGATGGAAGTTTCACCTTCGTGCTTGTGGTCAGCTCCATTTTCCTCCTTAGTTGCTCACTTTATGCGAGTCCTTTATGATCTTCCATGGCTAACGGCTTATAAGCACACAACAATTTGCCTATTTTCATCAAATAGTTTGAGACTATAATTTAAAGTTCAAGATTAAAATTCAATCTAATTATCTGGCCTATCTTGGTCAACAATTGAAAAGAAAAATTGATCAATATATTGAAAATGATAATTTGTTAGAAATATAACCAAATGTTAAATATGATTAAGATTAGATCACATAAGCACAAAAAGGGAAAACATGAACTTCTTGCTATTGTACTCCTACTATGAAGAAAGTAATTAATATTGATTGGATTTAACTTCATAACAAGTGGATCAAACTCTATGAAACATGCTTAAAACTTTCTTCTCAAATAATTTAATTTTAGGTTGAAAGTGAAAAATATGAAACAAGATTCTCAACCCTCATCTTGCAATTTAGATTAAAATGTGAAAAATCTAAAAGAAAGCACAAAATAAACAATGTTTAACTTTAAAAATTCACAAATTTCTTTTGAAAAAACACCTACGAGGTCAAGATTGGCTAGACAAATAAATTAATTTAATTTTCAACTTTGAAAGAAAGTTTCGCTCATATTATGTGGTAAAAAGTAGGCAATTAATTGTGTGTTGATAAGTTGTGTATTTATCATGAATATAAATTCATAATAATTTATATTGCTTTTGTTATTGAAAATATGAGATTGTATATTAAAATTAACAATCTTCTCTAGGCAAAGTGATAACAGAATGTAAGATAAGATGATAACTTATTGAGTATAATGAAATAAAGGCAGTTTTATTAGTTAATATAATATATAACTAAGCAGTAAATTGAAGGGAGAGATGAGAGTATTTTGGTCGTTTAATTGGAAAAAGGAGTGTCTTAACCAAAATAGGGATGGAAATAGCGTCGCCCGAATATCTAATGGGATCTAGATTTTTATATTTCAGTGGGAATGTATCTTGATTCAGTTTATTTTTCCAGACCAACATAAAAATTGTAGTTAGGGCATATAATAGAATTAAAGGCTGGTTATTGAATTTATCCTTTACATTTCCTGTCTTGGATTTGAATATCCGTTACCTTTTTGTTGGTCCAAGATTCTTTCAGCGTTGTTCTTTATTGATTGGCAATAGAGCCTAATTCACAAGAAACTAATTGCCATACAACGTTCTGAAATTCAAAGCCTACATCAAATTTGCTTTTTGAGTTTTGGGAGAAAAAAAATAATTGAACGGGGAATAGAGGCACGTTTGGTTTGTCAACCTTCGCCCTAATCTTGACCTTGTAGGTGTTTGCACCTGGATTGCGAATCTTGACATATGTTTTGAATTTTAGGTGATCGTGATCTACAATAATATCTCCAATCTTACAATCCAATCTACTTGAACATTAACATGACCATCATGAGAAAAGACTAAATGAAAACATAACACTTAAGATTACTAAAATAGGATTATGCTTAAAAATACTAAAATAGGATTATGTGTTTGCATCACAATACTTTCTATGATTTGTTGTTCATTGCTTATGATCTTAATGAGCTAGTGTCTGTCTCTTCCCACTTTGCAAATTCCCTAGCTATTTTTTCTCCTTCGAAAACACTCTCCCTCTCTCTGCAGCTCCCTTGACTTGTCGACATGTGATGGACAAGTTCACGCTTGACAAAAGCGCTCCGCAGCGACAATGCCCTCAGTGACCTCAATCTCTCATGCGTAAGCGGCAACATACCATGTTCATGAGGACCATCAAGGAGTTCAGCTTATACAACCACAACAACATGTACACCAAGGTCAATCATACCTTCTAGAAGAACCTCTTGCAGTTATGTAAGGTTAGTTTTTTTTTTTTAGTCAGAGAGTCAAGTCAATAGCTTTGTCTATTGTGTTAACTCTTTTTTTTTTAATTCTATTATTATCATTTTGTTTGATGACACATGCGCAAGATTCCATCTTGTGAGGCCCTTTCACGTGATGTGCAGTTTAAGATTTTCTTGGTGAAAGCTAAGATAAAAAAAACATTTACTCCTTACCAAAAAAAAAAACATTTACTATCGAATGGACAATCTGCTTAGAAAATTTTGCTATGAGAAGCTCAAAGATCAAGATGATTTGAACACTGAAGAGGATGCAAAACTAGAGTTAGGGGTACAGTTAGCAATTCATGGTATCCCAACTCGGGAAACCAAAATTGGGCAAAGGTTGAATGGTTCCTTCAACCAACCTATCCCAATGCTAGGTAAGTTCCATTATTTCTTATCTTCTAATTGTTGCTGATTTTTTAAGCTATTTCACGTGATGAAATCTCTTAGTACTCACTCTTGATACCATGGATTGAGCCCTAGTACAAATATCAAGCTCACAACATGGTTTAGTGGAGCTAATTAAATTTTATGTTAGTCTTTGAGATTTACTGTTCTTTTTCCTCAATCTGCTCTAGACTATATTTGAGACCTGAAATTGGAATGGAATTCTATCAAGATGTTGAAGGCCACATATAGCAAATGAATATTCTCCCCTTTATTGTTGCATATTATGGACCAGCTTACGTAGATCGGGTTGGCTTTGTGTATGATTTTTGTATTGACTAGTATATATTGCGATGCTTCTAATGCATTTTCATGCATGTAGATTATTCTTGGCAAAGCTAACGATAGTGGTTCTATGATCATCAAGGAGTTCACCGTCGCGACTATGCACCACTTTTTCAATCCACAGAATGGTTTTCATAGTTGCTTTTCTAAAGTAGAGAATTAGGAAATTATTTTGTACACATGTAGATTACTCCTGACAAAATTGTCATGTTGATAGTTCCCTAAAAATCAAAATAGAAATTTGTGAGACTCAAAGTGAACAAGTTAGGGTAAGAAAACCAAGTCCAAAAGATAATTCAAGCTAACCTCTAAAACTGATATTCCAAGCCGGCGTCTAATCCCGACTTCGTTGGACGCTTGTGTGGTCCGTGGAAACAAAATAATTTCCTAATTCTCCACTGTAGAAAAGCTGTTATGAAAACCATTTTGTAGATTGAAAATGTGTCGCATATTCGCGATGGTGAATTCCTCAATGATCATAGAACTACTTGCTTCAGCTTTGCCAAGAGTAATCTATATGTGTTTTACAAAATAATTTCCTAATTCTCCACTTCAGAAAAGCTGCTATAAAAACCATACTATGGATTGAAATAGTTGTGCACATTCGTGACGCTAAACTCCTCAATGAACATAGAATCACTGTCGTTAGCTTTGCCAGTAGTAATCTACATGCGTGAAAACACATTAGAAGCATCGCAGTATATGCTAGTCAATGCAAAAATCATGCACAAAACCCAACTTTATCTATGTAAGCTGGTCCATAATATGCAATAATAAAGGTGGATTATTCATTTACTATAGGTGGCCTTCGACATCTTGATAGAATTCTCTTCCAATTTAGGTTTCAAATTTAGTCAAGAGCAGATTGAGGAAAAAAAAGTAAATCTCAAAAACTAAACTAAAATTTAATTAGCTCTACTAAATAATGTTGTGAGTTTGATATTTGTACTAGGGCTCAATTCATATGTATCAAGAGTACTAAGAGATTCCACCATATGAAATAGCTTAAAAAATCAACAACAATTAAGTTACATGAAATAATGGAACTTACCCAGCGTTGGGATAAGTTGGTTGAAGGGACCATTCAACCTTTGCCCATACCGAAAGAGGAAATGAAAGAGGATTTTTGGTTTGTGGAGCTGTGATACCACAAGCTACTAGTTGTGCTTCTAATTCCTCGATAGAGGGATTTTTCAAACTTTTAAGCAAATGCTCTAGTTTCGCAGCCTCCTCTGTGCTCAAATCATCTTGATCTTTGAATTTTTCATAGCAAAATTTTGTTAGCAAATCATCCGTTTGATTGCAAATATATTTTTATCTTGTCTTACACCAAGAAAATCTCAAGCTGTACATCACGTGAAAGGGTCTCATGAGATAGAATTTTGATTACGTCATCAACCCCTCTAACAAAATGCTAATAACAGGATAATTAAAAAAAAAGTTATGACAGTAGACAAAGTTATTAACCTGACTCTCTAACTAAAAAAAAAAAAACCCAACCTTCCATAACTGCAAGAGGTTCTTTTGAAAGATACGGTCGATCCTGGTGTACTTCTTGTTGTCGTGGTCATATAAGCCGGACTCCTTGATGGCCCTTATCAACATAGTACGATACCGCTGGCACGTGAGGGATTTGGGGTCACCGAGGGCAATGTCATTGTGGAGCGCTTTGTTAAGCATGAACTCATCCATCGCAAGTTGGCAAGTTAGGGAAGCCACAAAGAGAGGGAGAGTATTTTGAAGGAAAAAAATAGCTAGGGAATCTGCGAAGTGGGAAGAGACAAACACTAGATCATTAAGACATCATAACTAATGAATAACAGATTATAGAAAGTATTGTGATGTAGACATAATCCTATTTTAGAATTTTTTAGCATAATCTTATTTTAGTAATTGTTGCGACCCGATCTTCGATTTATCGATCGGCTGGTGGATTGTCAAGTTGCCTCTCAGAACGGGCTTAGCTCGGGCTCTCCCAAGAACATAGCAAATCGCGGCGGGTTATCGGATTCGACCTTAAGTGTGGTCGGGTGACATGTGTATACGTGTACATGCTTTTGGAGTCGCCACCAATCTTTAGGGAAGGTAGATCGAAAATCTCATCGAACGGTGGGAGTAGCCTTACGACTCTAACGGAACTAGAGATTTGGGATCGGGGACTTAGTTACACCAATGTTGCCATTGACGCCCTTTTAGTACCAAAGTTGAATGATTTTCTTGACTATAATTTCATGCAGATGAATTGAGATGAGGGAATCCTAAAATTTAGGAGTTCATGTAGATGGAAATAACTAACCTATCAATCACAATAAGTAAGATAGGTGCGCAAATCAATGATCAAAAGCATGCGGATAAAATGCATAAAATTAATGCATAACATCCCTAATAAAGCCCAATTAGCTTAGAAAATGGGTGTTTAGAGGTTTGGAAGGAGTTTGAGATGATTTGAAAATGATTTGCCCATCAGGGGGCAAAATCATCATTTTGAAAAGATTGAAAAGGCAAGACTGTCAAAAATATGATTGGTAAGTTAAAACGACTGGCTTCCTAATTTTTTAGGCTTTTCTGAATTTTTCCGAGACGATTTGCCCATAAGGGACAAAATTGTCATTTTCAAAAAATTTGAAAGGACAAAACCACCAAAAATAGGATTGGTCGGTTAAAACGACTTGTTTCCTAATTCTTGAGACTTCTGAGATTTTTTGGGATTTTTTTTCTCGAGACGATTTTCCCATAAGGGATAAGATCGTCATTTTATGAAGAAACGGGAGTCAAAGATACAAAATATGGGTCTGGCTAGTCAAGCTTTCACCATTTTCCATTTTCTATAATTTTTAAGAATTTTTTGGAATTTGTCGAGATAATTTGCTCATAAGGGGCACAATCATCATTTTAAAAAGATTGGAAAGGGAAAATAATCAAAAAATAGGATTGACTAGTTAAAATAGGCCATTTCCTAATTTTTGAGATTTTTGGAATTTTTTAGATTTTTTTTCAATTTTTTAGAATTTTTTGGGAATTTTTCATTTTTTTTGAGTTTAAAAATCGTTTTCTTAATCATTTTCTGATTTTTTTTTATTTTTAATTTTTCAAACAGGGCTAATAGACCCGACCCGCGCCATAGGCGCCCAACTCGGGCCTTAAGGGCTCGAATTGGTCTAAGACACAAAATCTAACTTGGGCTCAATCAAATTATTGTATTTTTTTTAAGAGAGGCCCAAGCACGAAACCTATTTCAAATTTTTCTAAGACCAACCCAAATATTGCTAAGCTCAATCAGCCCAGAACAAAATCTAAGCCCAATCTCTGCTCTAGCCTAGAATGAACTAAGCCCACTCGCCTGTCGCAGCCCAAAACAAATTAAACCCAAGTTAATTAGCCATGACCCATTAAGCCTCTTATCCTCATTCAGCCCAAAAGATCAACACCCAGCAGCCTAACCCTTTTTTTTCTCTCAGCGCCTACGGTTTTCATTTCTTTTGTTTTCTTTCCTTTATTTTATTTCTTTTTGTTTCCAGCGTCTTTTTCCCTAGACTTTCTTTCAAAGAACAATGAATAAAACTTCAACCCTTTAGAGCATCACAATCTACACTACAACAAGAGGAATAAGCGACTTACTTGAGCGGTTTCGACCGTGAGACGTTGTCCATTCGGAGGATGCAAGTTGCGATTCTAACGAGGTTTACACGAGGTTCGATCGCGCTTGACCAATGAACTCCGATGGCTTAGCCCGACTCCTCCTTTTCCATCCCAAAGGCTCTCTTCTTGTTGTTCACTGCCCAGAATCGAGAACTCTCCGAGCAACTCCCCAGAAACAAGCATCCCAGAACCAACTCCTCTATTTGTTTCTCTTTCACTCGTGAAGACGAGCCCCCAATCAAAAGAACAAACTTGCTCTCTCTATTCTCTATGGGTTTTTATTGGGGCGAAAAACAAGACTCCCTCTTCACCCTTTTTTTTAGCTCACTGGTCTTACAAGGCTCGAACCAGCTCAACGCCATTGACGACGTGTCCCTCCAAGTGAGCATGGGGTTTCATGCATATGCCCCAAAAGAAATTGTCCCAGAATGGCCTCATCTTTCCGAACAAATTCAGTATGTCCGACCTCTAGCACTCGCTGATGGTAGCGAGCTCTTTCTTTCGAGTCTGGCTGGCCTCGTTCGCGAACTCATCGAGCCCTCGTTCAACTACCTCAACATCCTCTTAGGCCGAGGCGTGGAGACCTCCTCGAGGACGAGGAGGTGCTGGGCACGGACGAGCCTGAGGAGAGACTCGGCGAGGAGCCGAACCCCCGGGTTCCTCTCTATCGTCCTCCTCTCCTTGGACATCTATGAGCTTCTTCGGGCAAAACCTTAATCTCATGAACCTAGAAGATCTCTTTTGGCCCTTCTTTTTTTTTTCTTGCGCGCCCCTCTCTCTCGTTCTACTCTGGCCTTGGTTCTCCAGCCATCGTCGCCGCGCGCTTACCAATGGATCGCCAACCTCGCACGGTTGCCGCCTCCGCTGGTTGTCACCTCCGTTGGTCACCCCCTCGCCGCGCCGCCACACCGCTGGATTCGCCGCGATCGGGCCTGCTCTCACGCGCCACCACTGGTCCAGCTCGTGTGCGACATCTCAGGCCATGCTCTCTTTGCGGTCGGGTTCGTTCGCGCGCACCGCCATTAGTCCACTCGCGCGCGATGTCTCAGGCCATGCTCATTGTTGCGATGGTCAGGTTTGCTCGTTCGCCTCAGCTTCTGTATTTTTTATCCTCGCTTCTCCCGTAGCTAAAGAACTCCACCCAGAGAGCTCCCTCCTCCAAGAGCTCTCCTTTTCTTTGCACCTGTTTTCCCTCAAAACTTTGATCTGCTTCGGCTCGATACTACAGAAGATGGGACACTCTCGGATCGGCTGTTGCTGCCTCAACGAGTTGGGCCTGGGACACTCGTTGTAGACCCTCTTTAGTACCTCCACCTGCTCGGGCGTGTACCGCCGCCCACTTGCTTGGTCAAGCACTGCTCGTGCATTACCAACACCATCGCGGTCCCGTTCGCTTGCCTTTCTCCAAGGGGAAGAAGATGATGATCCCAACAAACTCATGGCGAGATTCTGAGGTTGTGAACGTGAATGCCGACGTCTCGGTCAGTCAGGCAGGCTCTCTCTCGGCCAAAAAGAGCCTCCTATCTTCTTCATCAGATTAATGGCCATAGCTCTCTCCATTTTAGTCTTCTCTCTCTACCCACCTTTT
The DNA here is from genome assembly GCA_016432845.1 of Psidium guajava. NCBI lineage: Eukaryota > Viridiplantae > Streptophyta > Magnoliopsida > Myrtales > Myrtaceae > Psidium > Psidium guajava. The sequence goes on from CM028225.1 coordinate 19,019,277, forward strand.
CTAAATAGAAAGCTTGCGTTCTCCGACATTTTTTGTAGGACTAGAGTCCCTCACCCAGAAACTCGTCACGCTCTCTTGCTATGTTTGTTCTCTCTCTCTCTCTCTTTAGCTTTTGAACCCTAAACCTCAGTGTGCCTCCCTCTCTTTTCCCTTCCACCAAGAGCAAGGAAGAAGAACTAGAGAGCCCCAAAACTGTCGAGAGCCTCCCCATAGAACTCTACTCACTTTTTTTGTTAACTAGCCCCGATAGCTCCTTTCTTTCTTTTTGTCCTTTTATCCAAGAACCCAACCAAAAATCAGACCACTCTCTGCTTTTTTTTTATAGCTCCCTCGGTGAACTTTTCCTTTGTTTGCTCTGGAGCTCTTGCTCTCCGAGCTCTCTAAGTCGAGAGCTCCTCTTGCTCTTTCTTTGGAGTCTTTCGTGTGCGAAGATCCCCCCAAAAAGATGAGCACCCAAAAGGGCTCCACCAACCTTATCTCTAGCTTAAGCTCTAGTCTACTCTGCTCTCAAGCTCTCTTTTTTTCTCTTCGATCTTGAGAACCGAAAGCCTCTTCCCAATGCCCTCTCTCTGTTGTATTTTTTTTTCTTTCGATTGAGCCTCTCACGGTGTATGGATGTAAGGAGTCACGAAGTAAAACCAGGGGAAGAAAACTAGACAAAAGTCCGCCCCCCCCCCCCCCCCCCCAACAAACTATTTTTTGGGTTTTTTTCCAATTTAGGTTCTAAATTTGTTTTTGCCAAAATAGGACAAAAAAAAAACATATTTGCTAGATTGGGGCCCGCACGGCACTTTAAATGCTGCACGGGCCCTGCGCGGCAGTCAAAATGCCGCCCAGGCCTGCGCAACATTCAAAGTGTCACGCCGGGCCCAGCGCGGCATTTTAAGTGCCACGCGGCCCGTGAGGGCCTGTGCGGCCCAATGGCCTGCGAGGCTTCTTTTTTTTTTTTTTGCTTTTTTTCAATAATTTGTTATGTATTTTTAATTATATTTAAAAAATTTATATTTTTATAAATTATTAAATATAAATTTTTATTTTGAGGTTTATTTTTATAACATAATTATCAATAAATAATTAAAAATTTTCTTAAGATATATGTAATTAATTTATTTAGTTAGTAAAAAATGAATAAATAAATATTCATAAAATTTATTTTTATTTATATAACGTTGTAAATATAATTAATTAACTTATTATGATAAATTTATATATAATCTTTATTAATTATTTGCATACTAAATTAATTAATTATATACATATTAATAAAATTGATAATTAAACAATATAAATTATTTAATATAAAAATAAAAAAAATTCCAAATTAAGAAAAAATAAAATTTTAAATTAAAATATATTATTTAGTATATAACTAAATAAATTTATTTAATAAATAAATAAATAATAAAAATTTATATAAAAAAGTTATCTCCACAAATTAATTATTGTTTGCATACTAAATAAATTATATTAATTGGAAATTTTTTTAATTTCGTTTTTTTACTTAGTTTTATAATTTTATAATTATATAAATATTTAATTTTTTTATGTCTATATTTCTAATATTATTTTTTTCCTTTTCACAATTATTTTTATAACATAATTATCAATAATTAATTAAAATTAATTTATATACAAATTTATATAAAAAATTTATCCTAAAAAATTAATTATTTATTTACATACTAAATAAATTATATTAAATGGTAATTTTTTTCTTTTAATTCCTTATTTTTTATTTTAATTTTTTTTTAATTTTATATTGATATAAATATTTAATTTTTTATGTCTATATTTATAATATTATTTTTTCCTTTCAAAGCTTATTTTTATAACATAATTATCAATTTTATTAATATGTATGTAATTAATTAATTTTGTATATAAATAATTAATAAAAAAAATATATATATATTTATCTTGATAAGTTAATTATTTATATTTACAATGTTATATAAATAAAAATAAATTTTACGAATATTTATTTATTCATTTTTTATGAACTAAATAAATTAATTACATATATATTAAGAAATTTTGTAATTATTTATTAATAATTATGTCATAAAAATAAACCTCAAAATAAAAATTTATATTTAATAATTTATATAAATATAAATTTTTTAAATATAATTAAAAATTCCAATCAAATTATTGAAAAAAAAGCAAAAAAAAAGGCCTCGCGGGCCATTGGGCCTCATGGGCCCGCACGGTCCGGGCGGCATTTATAGTGCTGCGCGGGCCCCAATCCGGGAAATATGTTTTTTTTTTGCCCTATTTTGGTAAAAAAAATTTGGAACCTAAACTGGAAAAAAACCCACTGTTTTTTTCTCAAAAGTTCTGCCCCTCAGCCTTTGGCCTCTGCCCTTCTGGCCGAGCCTTCTGCAGTTCCTGCTTGTCCTTGAGAACACACAAAGTCCAAAAATGGGGGCCTTGAAGCATCCTTGGGAAAGAGGGATTAAGCTTGAAAATGGAAGGATTTTGGCTTTAGGTGTGGCGTGGCATCGAATGGGAAGGAGTGTTGTAAAAATATATCGAATAAAAGGAATAACAATGTAGTCGGACTTTGAGGCGTGTAATCACTCTCTTTTAGGATCAATTTGCCCCACAGAGTTGCTATAGGTTTCTGGCAAATTCTCTTCAGGATACAACAAAGTCACGGTGAGAATACTGGATGGCAATTCTAGTATTTCTCCCAAAACTCTCTGCGAAACAATGGAAAAATGGCTGTCTCTCTTTTTGATAAAAATGAGAAAAATAAGCGTATTATAAACTTGAATAGAGGTGTCCATTATATAAAGAATGCACATCTTTTTGTTTGAATAGCCCATACATACGCACCTATTCATGTTCGAAAATTGCAATTCGGATGTGTCCGTTTAGAAGTAATGTTTGTGAGATAACCGCTGTTCGTTCATAACCGTTCGAACACTACTGTTCAAGTGTGACAACTGCCATTCGGACACAACCATTCATGTCCGAACTGTCACAATTAAAAAAATAATAATTAATTTCAAAAACAAAAGAAAGAATTGTTGATTAAAGATAATTTTCTTCTGCGGCGCGAAAGCGTGCAAAGTGCTAAGTGTGTCTAATAATAGCGCCAAAATCGCGATTTTTTTTGGGATTTTTTTTTCCAAGATTATTTTCCCATAAGGAATAAAATCTTCATTTCATGAAGAAACGGGAGTCAAAGATACAAAATATGGGTCTGGCTAGTTAAGCTTTGACCATTTTCCATTTTCTATAATTTTTAAGAATTGTTTTGGAATTTGTCGAGACAATTAGCTCATACGGGGCAAAATCATCATTTTAAAAATATTGGAAAGGGTAAATCATCAAAAAATAGGATTGACTAGTTAAAATAGGCTATTTCCTAATTTTTGAGATTTTTGGAATTTTTTAGAATTTTTTTCACTTTTTTTAGAAATTTTTGGGAATTTTTCATTTTTTTGGAGTTTAAAAATCATTTTCTTAATCATTTTTTCATTTTTTTTTATTTTTAATTTTTCGAACCGGGGCAATAGGCCCGACCCGCGCCATAGGCGCCCAACTCCGGCCTTAAGGGCTCGAATCGATCTAAGACACAAAAACCTAACTTGAGCTCAATCAAATTATTGTACTTTTTTTTAAGAGAGGCCCAAGCATGAAGCCTATTTCAAATTTTTCAAAGACCAGTTCAAATATTGCTAAGCTAAATCAGCCCAGAACAAAATCTAAGCCCAATCTCAGCTCTAGCCTAGAACGAACTAAGCCCACTCGCCTGTCGCAGCCCAAAACGAATTAAACCCAAGTTAATTAGCCTTGACCCATTAAGCCTCTTACCCTCATTCAGCCCAAAAGATCAACACCCAGCAGCCTAACCCTTTTTTTTTTTTAGTGCCTGCGGTTTTCATTTCTTTTGTTTTCTTTCCTTTATTTTATTTCTTTTTGTTTCCAGCGTCTTTTTCCCTAGACTTTCTTTCAAAGAACAATGAATAAAACTTCAACCCTTTAGAGCATCACAATCTACACTATAATAGGAGGAATAAGGGACTTACTTGAGCGGTTTCGACCGTGAGACGTTGTCCGTTCGGAGGCTGCAAGTTGCGATTCTAACGAGGTTCGCACGAGGTTCGATCGTACTTGACCAATGAACTCCGATGGCTTAGCCCGACTCCTCCTTTTCCATCCCAAAGGCTCTCTTCTTGTTGTTCACTGCCCAGAATCGAGAACTCTTCGAGCAACTCCCCAGAAACAAGCATCCCAGAACCAACTCCTCTATTTGTTTCTCTTTCACTCATGAAGACGAGCCCCCAATCAAAAGAACAAACTTGCTCTCTCTATTCTCTATGGGTTTTTATTGGGGAGAAAAACAAGACTCCCTCTTCGCCCTTTTTTTTAGCTCATTGGTCTTGCAAGGCTCGAACCAGCTCAACGCCATTGACGACGTGTCCCTCCAAGTGAGCATGGGGTTTCATGCATATGCCCCGAAAGAAGTTGTCCTGGAATGGCCTCATCTTTCCGAACAAAGTCAGTACGTCTGACCTCTGGCACTCGCCGACGGTACCGATCTCCCTCTTTTGGGTCCGACCGGCCTCGTTCGCGAACTCATTGAGCCCTCGGTCAACTACCTCAGCATCCTCTCAGGCCGAGGCGTGGAGACCCTCCTCGAGGACGAGGAGGTGCTGGGCACGAACGAGCCCTAGGAGGGACTCGGCGAGGAGCCGAACCCTTAGGTTCCTCTCTATCTTTGTCCTCTCCCTGGCCATCTATGAGCTTCTTCGGGCAAAACCTTAATCTCATGAACCTAGAAGATCTCTTTCGGCCCTTTTTTTTTCTCTTGCGCGCCCCTCTCTCTCGTTCTACTCTGGCCTTGGTTCTCCGGCCATCGTCGCCGCGCGCTCACTAATGGATCGCCAACCTCGCACGGTTGCCGCCTTCGCTGGTCATCCCCTCGCCGCACCGCCACACCGCTGGATTCGCCGCGATCGGGCTTGCTCGGACGCACCACCACTGGTCTGGCTCGTGCGCAGCATCTCAGGCCATGCTCATCATCTCTACGGTCGGGTTCGCTTGCACGCACCGCCATTGGTCCAGCTCGCGCGCAGTGTCTCAGGCCATGCTCGTCGTTGCGGCGGTCAGGTCTGCTCGCTCGTCTCAGCTTTTATATTTTTTATCCTCGCTTCTCCCGTAGCTAAAGAACTCCACCCAGAGAGCTCCCTCCTTCAAGAGCTCTCCTTTTCTTTACACCTGCTTTCCCTCAAAACTTTGATCTGCTTCGGCTCGATACTGCAGAAGATGGGACACTCTCGGATCGGCTGTTGTCGCCTCAACGAGTTGGGCTTGGGACATTCGTTGTAGACCCTCTTTAGTACCTCCGCCTGCTCGGGCGTGTACCGCCGCCCACTTGCTTGGTCAAGCACTGCTCGTGCATTACAAACGCCATCGCGGTCCCGTTCACTTGCCTTTCTCCAAGGGGAAGAAGATGATGATCCCAACAAACTCACGGCGAGATTCTGAGGTTGTGAACATGAATGCCGACGTCTGTGTCAATCAGGCAGGCTCTCTCTCGGCCAAAAAGAACCTCCTATCTCCTTCGTCAGATTAATGGCCAGAGCTCTCTCCATTTTAGTCTTCTCTCTCGCACCCACCTTTTCTAAATAGAAAGCTTGCGTTCTCCGATATTTTTTGTAGGACTAGAGTCCCTCACCCAGAAACTTCTCACGCTCTCTTGCTATGTCTGTTCTCTCTCTCTCTCTCTTTTTAGCTTTTGAACCCTAAACCTCAGTCGAGACAATTTGCTCATAAGGGGCAAAATCGCCATTTTAAAAAGATTGAAAATGGAAAATCATAAAAAAAAAGGATTGACTAGTTAAAATAGGCCATTTCCTAATTTTTGAGATTTTTGGAATTTTTCGAATTTTTGACAAATTTTTTAGAATTTTTTGGGAATTTTTCATTTTTTTTGGAGTTTAAAAATCATTTTCTTAATCATTTGCTGATTTTTTTTTTATTTTTAATTTTTCGAACCGGGCCAATAGACCCGACCCGCGCCATAGGCGCCCAACTCGGGCCTTAAGGGCTCGAATCGATCTATGACACGAAAACCTAACTTGGGCTCAATCAAATTATTGTATTTTTTTTTAAGAGAGGCCCAAGCACGAAGCCTATTTAAAATTTTTCTAAGACCAGCTCAAATATTGCTAAGCGAAATCAGCCCAGAACAAAATCTAAGCCCAATCTCTACTCTAGCCTAGAATGAACTAAGCCCACTTACCTGTCGCAGCCCAAAACGAATTAAACCCAAGTTAATTAGCCATGACCCATTAAGCCTCTTACCCTCATTCAGCCCCAAAGATCAACACCAGCAGCCTTTTCCGATATTTTTTTATAGGACTAGAGTCCCTCAGCCAGAAACTCCTCACGCTCTCTTGCTATGTCTGTACTCTCTCTCTCTCTCTCTCTCTCTCTCTCTCTAGCTTTTGAACCGTAAACCTCAGTGTGCCTCCCTCTCTTTTCCCTTCCACAAAGAGCAAGAAAGAAGAACTAGAGAGCCCCAAAACTGTCGAGAGCCTCTCCATAGAACTATACTCACTTTTTTTTGTTAACTAGCCCCGAGAGCTCCTTTCTTTCTTTTTGTCCTTTTATCCAAGAGCCCAACCAAAAACCAGACCACTCTCTGCTTTTTTTTTATAGCTCCCTCGGTGAACTTTTCCTTTGTTTGCTTTAGAGCTCTTGCTCTCCGAGCTCTCTAAGTCGAGAGCTCCTCCTGCTCTTTCTTTGGAGTCTTTCGTATGCGAAGACCCCCCCCCCAAAAAAAAAGATGGGCACCCAAAAGGGCTCCACCAACTTGCTCTCAAGCTCAAGCTCTAGTCTACTCTGCTCTCAAGCTCTCTTTTTTTCTCTTCGATCTTGAGAACCGAAAGCCTCTGCCCTTCTGGCCGAGCCTTCTGCAGTTCCTATTTGTCCTCGAGAACACGCAAGGTCCGAAAATGGGGACCTTGATGCAGCCTTGGGAAAGAGGGATTAAGCTTGAAAATGGAAGGATTTTGGCCTTGAGTGTGGCGTGGCATGGAATGGGAAGGAGTGTTGTAAAAATATATCGAATAAAAGGAATAACAATGTAGTTGGACTTTGAGGCGTGTAATCACTCTCTTTTAGGATCAATTTGCTCCACAGAGTGGCTATAGGTTTCTGGCAAATTCCCTTCAGGATACAACAAAGGCACGATGAGAATACTGGATGGCAATTCCAGAATTTCTCCCAAAACTCTTTGCGAAACAATGGAAAGATGGTTGTCTCTCTTTTTGATGGAAATGAGAAAAATAAGAATATTATAAACTTGAACAGAGGTGTCCATTATATAAAGAATGCACATCTTTTTATTTGAACTGCTCATACGAACGCACCTATTCATGTTCGAAAATTGCAATTCGGACGTGTTCGTTCAGAAGTAATTATTTGTGTGAGATAACCACTATTCACTCATAACCATTTGGACACTACTGTTCAAGTGTGACAACTGCCATTCGGACACAACCATTCATGTCCGAACTGTCACAATTAAAAAAAATAATTAATTATAAAATAATTAATTTGGAAAACAAAAGAAAGAATTATTGATTAAAGATAATTTTCTTCCACGGCGCGAAAGCTTGCAAAGTGCTAAGTGCACCTAATAATCGCGACTTTTTTTGGGATTTTTTGGGATTTTTCTTTTCCGAGAGGATTTTCCCATATGGGATAAAATTGTCATTTCATGAAGAAACGGGGAACAAAGATACAAAATATGGGTCTGGCTAGTCAAGCTTTGACCATGTTCCATTTTCTATAAATTTTAAGAATTTTTTGGAATTTGTCGAGGCAATTTGCTCATAAGGGGCAAAATCGTCATTTTAAAAAGATTAAAAAGGGAAAATCATCAAAAGATAGGATTGACAAGTTAAAATAGGCCATTTCCAAATTTTTGACATTTTTGGATTTTTTTAGAATTTTTATCAAATTTTTTAGAATTTTCTGGGAATTTTTCATTTTTTTTGGAGTTTAAAAATCATTTTCTTAATCATTTTCTGATTTCTTTTATTATTTTTAATTTTTTGAACCGGGCCAATAGACCCGACCTGCGCCATAGGCGCCCAACTCGGGCCTTAAGGGCTCGAATCGATCTAAGACACCAAAACCTAACTTGGGCTCAATTAAATTATTGTATTTTCTTTAAGAGAGGCCCAAGCACGAAGCCTATTTCAAATTTTTCTAAGACCAGCCCAAATATTGCGAAAGCTTGCAAAGTGCTAAGTGCGCCTAATAATCGCGACTTTTTTTGGGATTTTTTGGGATTTTTTTTTTCGAGAGGATTTTCCCATAAGGGATAAAATCGTCATTTCATGAAGAAACGGGAAACAAAGATACAAAATATGGGTCTGGATAGTCAAGCTTTGACCATTTTCCATTTTCTATAATTTTTAAGAATTTTTTGGAATTTGTCGGGGCAATTTGCTCATAAGGGGCAAAATCATCATTTTAAAAAGATTGGAAAGGGAAACTCATCAAAAGGTAGGATTGACAAGTTAAAATAGGCCATTTCCTACTTTTTGAGATTTTTGGATTTTTTATAGAATTTTTTGGGAAATTTTCATTTTTTTTGGAGTTTAAAAATCATTTTCTTAATCTTTTCTAATTTCTCTAATTATTTTTAATTTTTCGAACCGGGCGAATAGACCCGACCCGCGTCATAGGCGCCCAACTCGGGCCTTAAGGGTTCGAATCGATCTAAGACACAAAAACCTAACTTGGGCCTTTAGAGCTCGAATTAAAGATAATTTTCTTCCGCGGCGCGAAAGCTTGCAAAGTGCTAAGTGCGCCTAATAATCGCGACTTTTTTTTGGGATTTTTTGGGATTCTTTTTTCCGAGAGGATTTTCCCATAAGGGATAAAATCGTCATTTCATGAAGAAACAGGAAACAAAGATACAAAATATCTGTCTGGCTAGTCAAGCTTTGACCATTTTCCATTTTATATAATTTTTAAGAATTTTTTGGAATTTGTCGAGGCAATTGGCTCATAAGGGGCAAAATCATCATTTTAAAAAGATTGGAAAGGGAAAATCATCAAAAGATAGGATTGACAAGTTAAAATAGGCAATTTCCTAATTTTTGAGATTTTTGGATTTTTTTAGAATTTTTATCAATTTTTTTAGAATTTTTTGGGAATTTTTCATTTTTTTTGTAGTTTAAAAATCATTTTCTTAATCATTTTCTGATTTCTTTTATTATTTTTAATTTTTTGAACCGGGCCAATAGACCCGACTTGCACCATAGGCGCCCAACTCGGGCCTTAAGGGCTCGAATCGATCTAAGACACAAAAACCTAACTTGGGCTCAATCAAATTATTGTATTTTTTTTTAAGAGAGGGCCAAGCACAAAGCCTATTTCAAATTTTTCTAAGACCAGCCCAAATATTGCTAAGCTAAATCAGCTCTGAACAAAATCTAAGCCTAATCTCTACTCTAGCCTAGAATGAACTAAGCCCACTTGCTGTCGCAGCCCAAAACGAATTAAAACCAAGTTAATTAGCCATGACCCATTAAGCCTCTTACCCTCGTTCAGCCCAAAAGATCAACACCTAGCAGCCTTCTCCGATATTTTTTGTAGGACTAGAGTCCCTCACACAAACTCCTCACGCTCTCTTGCTATGTCTGTTCTCTCTCTCTCTCCCTCTCTTTTTAGCTTTTGAACCCTAAAACTCAGTGTGCCTCCCTCTCTTTTCCCTTCCACCAAGAGCAAGGAAGAAGAACTAAAGAGCCCCAAAACTGTCGAGAGCCTATCCATAGAACTGTACTCACTTTTTTTGTTAACTAGCCCCGAGAGCTCCTTTCTTTCTTTTTGTCCTTTTATCCAAGAACCCAACCAAAAACTAGACCACTCTCTGCTTTTTTTTTATAGCTCCCTCGGTGAACTTTTCCTTTGTTTGCTCTGGAGCTCTTGCTCTCTAAGCTCTCTAAGTCGAGAGCTCCTCCTACTCTTTCTTTGGAGTCTTTCGTGTGCGAAGATCCCCCCAAAAAGATGAGCACCCAAAAGGGCTCCACCAACCTTCTCTCTAGCTCAAGCTCTAGTCTACTCTGCTCGCAAGCTCTCTTTTTTTCTCTTCAATCTTGAGAACCGAAAGCCTCTACCCTTCTGGCCGAGCCTTCTGCAGTTCCTGCTTGTCCCCGAGAACACGCAAGGTCCGAAAATGGGGGCCTTGATGCAGCCTTGGGAAAGAGGGATTAAGCTTGAAAATGGAAGGATTTTGGCCTTGAATGTGGCGTGGCATGGAATGGGAAGGAGTGTTGTAAAGATATATCGAATAAAAGGAATAACAATGTAGTCGGACTTTGAAGCGTGTAATCACTCTCTTTTAGGATCAATTTGCCCCATAGAGTTTCTATAGGTTTCTGGCAAATTCCCTTCAGAATACAACAAAGTCACGGTGAGAATACTAGATGGCAATTCCAGTATTTCTCTCAAAACTCTCTGCGAAACAATGGAAAGAGGGCTGTCTCTCTTTTTGATGAAAATGAGAAAGATAAGTGTATTATAAACTTGAACAGAGGTGTCCATTATATAAAGAATGCACATCTTTTTATTTGAACTACTCATACGAACGCACCTATTCATGTTCGAAAATTGCAATTCGGACGTGTTCGTTCAGAAGCAACTATTTGTGTGAGATAACCACTGTTCGTTCATAACCGTACGGACACTACTGTTCAAGTGTGACAACTGCCATTCGGACACAACCATTCATGTCCGAACTGTCACAATTAAAAAAAATAATTAATTATAAAATAATTAATTTGGAAAACAAAAGAAAGAATTGTTGATTAAAAATAATTTTCTTCCATGGCACGAATGCGTGCAAAGTGCTAAATGCGCCTACAATAGCCTTTTTATATTTAAAGTGCAAAGTGCAAAGTGCTAAGCGCGCCTACAATAGCCTTTTCATATTTAAAGTGCAAAGTGCGAAGTGCGCCTACAATAGCCTTTTCATATTTAAAGTGCAAAGTGCTAAGTGCACCTACAATAGCCTTTTCATATTTAAAGTGTTAAGTGCTAAGTGCACCTACAATAACCTTTTCATATTTAAAATGCAAAGTGCTAAGTGCGCCTACAATAGTCTTTTCATATTCAAAGTGCTAAGTGCGCCTACAATAGCCTTTTCATATTTACGAGTGAGACTACACTCGTTTCTCCATTAAAAAGACTACAATAGCCTTTTCATATTTAAAGTGTTTTGTGCTCTCTCATCTTTCCTATGTGGGATGAGAAGATTGCCTTATTTATTTATTTTACAAACAAACACAAACAAGGAGAACCATCCCTTTTTGCCTCTGCGTTTTCTTTTCTTTTCTTTTTGTTTTCATTTTTTTTAAAGCTGTTGGAGAGCATCCTCTTTTGCCCTTTTGTGCACACACCTTCTACCCTCCACGCTAGCTTGCAACAAAATAGTACCGTATCCACGCCCACAAAATGCAAAAATCCAGAGAATATCTTCTGAAATTTTCTTCAAGTAGAGACGTGGCATCGACATTGAGAATCGACATATATATATATATATATTGGCCTTTTTCTTTTTCTGGAGCCCCCCTGGACGTGCGAAGAGGCTGCTCACTTTTGCAAGTTTTTGGGTTGACCTGGTCAACTCGTTGATTGGGTCAACTTTTCTCTCCCTTTTTTCTAATTATTTTTTGCCTAATTCAAAAAAAAAAATTTAAATAAACTTTCGAAATTTATTGGATCAAAAGTGAAAATTGAGGTATTAGAGGACAATGTCACAACTAAAAAAAATTAAAAATTAAAATAAAAGACTCAAATTGCATTTTTTAAAACCCGATTGGAGTTACATTTGTGAAGGAACACATAATTTCGAATTGGATTTTGTAGGTTTAAATTGGCCGACATGAAAAGAGATTTAAAATAAAAATATTTGATGTTTTTCCCTATTTTTTAGGCCACGAAATCTTTTTTTTATGATTTTTTGGATATTTTCCTAACATATGAAAAATATGAAAAACCGAAAAGTACCAAAAATTATTTTTTATTCCAAATTGGTTCTTTAGGCTTGGCCAAGCCTTCCAAAGTCGATTTTTCAATTTTATAAATTTTTATAAATTTTCTACTAATTTTCTAAAAAAATTATTAAAATTCAGTTGTCAACAGTAATCGTAAGTGTTATTTTTTCATTTAGTCTTTTCGCATGATGGTCATGTTAATGTTCAAGTAGATTGGATTGTGAAATTGGAGATATTATTGTCGATCACACTTGTCTATTGTCTATAACCCTAGTATAAATAACTCTTAGCTTTCTTCTTTCAATAAACATGATTGGTTTTTCATAACTATAAAATACTTTTTATGTGTTCCAACTTCAACTCAACTCTATTTTAGCCCTGCTTTTGTTCTTTTCACAATCTTTTGCTTCTCCGACTGCATGAATTGGTATCGAACCCTTGTTAGAGTTGTCCCTACATCATGTTGTGAGCTTGATATCTATATTGAGGCTCAATCCACGTGAATCAAGAGTGTGTGAAATAGCTTAAAAATCAGCAACATTTTTATTGGAAATAATGGAACTTCAAGAATATCATTGTGCCCACTGATCAAGAATACCACTTGTAAAGAACAGGATGTTAAGAAGAGGGAAGTTATAGATAGGACAGACAAAAAAAAACATCAGGGAAAAAAAGGAGATGAGAGAATAAAAATGATTTAGATGTCAAGTGTTGGATAAAAGAGAAAACAAAAGTCAAGAAATTCAGGTGCTGAAATGAGTTTTTTTCCCCATTTTTCTCCTTATCCTTAATGCATCAATTCAATATATCCATCACTTTATATCTCATCCAAATTTTATAATTCGTATATCAACAACAACAATGTCATACAGATTATTGTACATTTTATTCTAACACAGCGAGCATCGTCCAAGTCCTCTGTGAGTCTCTGGATTCGGGTTTGTCCATGGCCACTTGGGTCAAGCGCGGGTCAACATCAAGTGGGGAGGTATTTTACACATTTCATATGTTTCTTGCTTTGCATATTTGCTAGATAATGCCATCTCAAGTACCAACAATGTCTACTCGTGAGAATAAATAAGGCCTTTAAAGCTCTTTGGGTGGGTTCAACTACTCAAAACTCTCCTATTTTGATAGTCCCTTGATCGACATTGCTTGTATTGTTGATTAATACGATTGAGTGAAACAATTTTAAGAATCGTTTTCGTTTTTTTTCCTAGAAATTATTTTGCGCGCACTGTGCATGCGCTTTAGCATCTGGACGTTGCTCACTTCCTTGCACAATCCTTTGGACAAGGCAGGTCCGGACTGTGACATTTTTATCAAAGCCAGAGTTATGGAGGAAGGCTTCGAACTCATGATCAACACTGTTGGGAAAATCTCTTATGTTATTTTTACGATGACGAAGACAATTCATGGCTATTAATGTGTGTTTGGGTTGAGTTAATACCAGGTGATGCACAAGCCACAATGTAGATAGCGTCATTATCAATATCAAGTGTTAGGGGTGTGCAAAGGAATAGGGAACCGCCCAAAACCGGACCGGAAGGCCAAGAACCGGTGGTTCTTAAGGGAATTAGTCCTGTTCCCGGATCCAAGTTATTGGAATTAATGGGTACTAGTCCAGTTACAGATGTGGAACTTCCCACCCGGACCATTGATAACGTGTCGCTTGATTCGAGTAGGTGATCTATTAACCTATCAATAGAAATGGAGAAACCCTATGATGCGATATCGCCGATAATGGAATCAGAATCACCAAACATAGAGGAGGCGAAGACGACTTTAAAGAGGCATCCAACAACAAGTGCTTATGGACAGCAAGCAATGATATCATCCACTCATTTTGTTAAGTTCACCCTTGACAGAAGGTCATACTAGAACTGTAAGTGTCGTAGATGAATTTCTGCCATCCTAACTACACGTTGAAACTTGAATTGGTTCGACACATATAGGCTACTGACTAATTTTTCTGTTGGATCGCTCTCTCCTTTTGCCCATCATAATAAGTTTGGTGCCTGTGCTCTCTTGCTTACACACTTCCTAACATCCTAATACTGTCAATTCGTTGGCTCTGGCTGGGGCATCTTTGATGAGATGTAATTTTAATTATTCCAGAATTTCTTTCTGTTTAATTCTTTGTTGCATATTGCAGTGCTGGTGCATCAAGTTTGGTGGTACTGGTTCCATGGATCCACTCGGGAGCCGGACCGAACTGGCAATTCGATTTGTGAGTGGGTCCAAGAACCAATAGGCTATTCTCGATTTCAATTTTTTGGAACCAGTCCTTAGTGGGCCAATGACTAACATAGGAGTGTCTGCGTTTGAGGGTGCCATTGAAAAAAATCAAACGGTATGCTTGTGAGCAGTAGGCATTAGCTAGAAATTTTAATACAATAACATTCCTAATCTAAGGCTTTTATACATGGAAAGATAAAATCCTCCACACAAGGAAAGATAAAATGAGTTTTTCAACTTTGAAAACTCTCGCTGCATTTGCTAAGTGTATAAGAGTCGCTTGATTGGTGTTGATAGGATTGAGAGCAATTTTTTTTGGAGATGTTTTCTCCATACTCCAAGGTCAAAGACACGTATTTAGATTTCCAAATGAACCTTATTGGCACTCCCTTTGAAATAGACCACAAAAGCTTTTTAAAGAAGATTTCTTTTAAAGAAAAAAACTGAAGGCAAAAGAAATAGTTTGCAGATAATTACACTATAGGAAAAAGAAAGGCTTTGTCAAGAAGAATGATATCCAGAAATAGAAAAAAAAGAAAGAAAGTAAAAGCCTAAAATTCTTCAATTGGTTTCTACATGGAGTAAAAGAAGAGACTATACATAACATTGAAAATCATCATGCAACTTATTATGGCATATGGAAAACCTCAAGGATCAATCATCCTCCTGTCCTTGGATTAAAACTAGGAGAGAACACTAAAGCACCACCATATAAGGTGAGTGGCAAGAAAGAAGAATGGAGTAAACCTGCTACTTCAGAATAAGTGAATGCAGTAATAATTCATCCTTGCAGTCATTAGGATGATTGCTGGTTTTGAGTCTCCTTAACAAACATGTAGGGAGTTCAAGGAAAATGGAATTTTTTTTCCTCGACATGTCGGTCTCGAGTCTCCTCCGATGAGCAGAGTTTGTAACCTAGCATTGCCCTTTCCTGAACTCCAAGCTGTGCTTCTTTGTGAACTTGAAGCTGTGCCCCTTCCTGAATTTGACGCCGTGCCCTTTCCTGACCTCAAACCTTTGCTTTTTCTTGAACTTGAAGCTGTACCGTTTCCTCGGTTTAAAGCACGTTTTGTCCCACTTCCTCTGCCTGTTTTTGGTCCTTGGTCACTCTCAACTGATGTCTCCCTATTCACCTGGACCACATTCAAATTCGACGTAGGTTTTAAGAACCGCATCATTAAGAAAGGCAAATCTGCACTCCTTACCGACGAAAGGTCTCTTTGATCCTCAACTTCAGCTGTGGCTATGCAGGATCTCTCATAATGTTCAACTCCTTCACAGCTTTGGCAACAAGACGGGCGACATCGTTTTGGTTGCCGTTCTTCCTGTTTTTTATGCTCTTCATGTTCCCTCCATCAACGCTGCCATACTGCTCAATTCTTCCATCCCTCATCTGCCTCACTATTTCCGGTCGTCTCAAAACATTCAGCATTGCCCGACTCTGACCAGAAATCATCAATGGAGGAGGATGTTAGAATTGTCACATCAAGTACAGTAGGCTCTCGAAAACTGATCCTTTTCATGAAGGCGATATGAAAAATAAAATAAAATAGATTCAACATTTTGCATTACATTTGCATTTAATTGGACCAATGGTGGCGAAAGACTAGAATTAATTGTGCGGATTCGGCAAGCAAAACACAAAATTCTGCTGTGGCATTAGAGGACATTTTAGATTTGATATCAAATGTAAGTGAACCGCGCCTTGTCAATGCAATATAAGTTGATGATTCATCCATAAATTACATGACCCTTAATTTTCTCTCTATGCGATTCTTTTATTTCAGATGTAACGGGAAGTCCATGATGAATTTAGCTGCCTATTCTTAGGAGCAAAATGTACCATAAGAGATCTCTAATTTTGAACTATGTGTGGCCAACGCAATGATTACAGAGTGTCTAAAGCAAGAGGCCGGTCGTAGCATGTGGAATTTTCCAAATGGGCTGGCCAAAACATGCGACTAAATAGGTACCAGACCTTATTTTGTTCAGTTTAATCAGATGCAACGGATTTTACAAATATGCACTCATATTGTACACGAAATGTAACTTTTACGTATACAATTTCAATATTTTTACTCATACGACGTTATCATTATTTCCATAGATATCATATTTTACATCTAGTTACAACATATTCTAACACACTTACAATTAAGTTCTCAATTTTATTGAATTAACCAGAAAGCCAACCCAATAAGTACAGTTGGCTTAATCTGATATGCCTAATACGTGCAGTCGAGAAAAGAAATATAAGCTACTCCAAATGAACATAATAAGTATCGAATTGATTGTGCCAATGATGATACTAGAATATTCAATTTTCCGGCTTTTCTTCCTCGTATATCCCTTGCATTCCACATTTAACAAGGCCATAAAATTGTTTACAAGTATCTCGAAAATACTTACTGAGCAATTAATTGATTTTTTTTATAGTTTCATATGTATCGACTTTTCTCGTGTTATCATGGATATTTTGTATTCAAAGTGGATAAATTATGTGGCTATTCTCCAATTATTCGCCAAATAATGGTGAAAGGACATAGTTCGAAGGGAAAATTCCAAATAAGGGTATGAAGTATCTTTATTTTCTCAAATAAAACTCTCAAGTGGATCTTATTTCAAGTAAGAACATGAAGTGTCCTCATTATTTCAAAGAGCGCCGACCGAAGAGCATTTTCTTCTTTTACTTTTTAAAATTTTTTCCTTTTCTTTTCTTTACTATTCTTTTTTTTTTCCCTCTCCTCCTCTCCTAGCCATCACTGGCCTCAGGCAAGGGCTGTCCTCATAGTTGTCAGGCGAGGGTCGCCCTTGTCTTGGTGGGCGACGGTAACCCTCACCCAATCCAGTGAGGGAAACCCTTGTCCTCTATCGGGGTTCTTGTCCTCACTGACAACTGCCCTCACTGACATCTGGTGAGGGTTCCTTGCTAGATTAGGCGAGGCAAACCTATCCCAATGCCGACCTTGATAGCTCAGGCGAGGAAAGCCCTCGTTCGCTGAGGCGGAGGGCGAGGGTTGCCCTTGCTCAACGCAAGCTTGGGGAAAGGGTGAGGACAAAGAAAAGGAAAAAAAATTAAAAAGGAAAGGATGAAAATGCCCTTTCAGTTAAGCACTTCTTTGAAACAATGAGGGTTTATCATATCTTTATTTGAAGTAAAATTCACTTTGTACCTTGTTCGATAAAATGAGAGCGCTTTAAAGTTTTTATTTGAAATTTTTCTTAGTTTGGATGAATTGAAGACCCCGAAGTACATAGGACTTTGTTCTCCGAAGCAAACTCCATTTTCAGTGCACTTTCTTTTTATTTATTTTTTAGTTTTCCTTCCCAACGCATCTCTTGTCCCTCCAATTTAACTTTCTTCGCCCATAGAGTTGCCTCAAATTAAAAAAATGTTTATTTTTAACTTCTTTTGAAACGGCATATTATGGCGTGAGGGATCACACGACAGGTTATGTTCTGGTGACATAAAATCTTGAATTACTCTTGAATTATAATCTTTTTTGGAGGATAAGATCATACTTTCATTATTAAGGAGGATGTAAATCACAAGATTGTCCAAAATCATAACAAAACAAAGAGGAGACGGAGGGGGGGGGGTAGATAGCCAATTCAGGTAGGGGTGGTTACGGGCCGGTTTGGGCTCGGAACCGGATCGGTCAGTACCGAAACTGGCTCGTTGACGGTTCTCCGGTTTGGAACCGGAACTAGCCTGTGGCCATAACGGTCCTATCTGTTGACACCTAAATTTTGGATTTTTCTTTTCCATTCATATTGCATAGAAAATGAGGATTAGAATTTTAGTTCTCACAAAAAATAATTTTTCATGCATAGCATATTTTATTTGCATTGCATTCTAGACTGGCAGAGGAATTGAGCTTAAATCGACAAGTGACGAACTCGGCATTGCACGTAAAATTTGGCTAAACATGAGGGGTTTTTGCTTAAAATTGTAAGAGGGCTTGGACATCATTTTCAGATTTAATTCATCTCATTTTTTTAGCTCACTTTAATTGTTAAAAGGCATTTAATTAATTATCTATTTAATTAATTAAAGCCCGATACGAGCCCAAATGCGCGATAAGCCCATAAGGATAGGATTTTTCGGCTGGCCCGAAATTACAGCATATTTTTATATTAGGACTTTAATAATCAGAATTTTAGATCCTAAGGTCCTAATATAATCTTAGATGTCAAGCCTATTCTAACGGCTTATAATTAACCCTAATGTCTCACTATATATACTTTCATTCTAGGGTTAATTAGGGAGGAGGCCAGCCAATTGCCACACAATTCACATATACGGCCACGCAATTGAGAAGGGTTCGGTGCTTTGGGAAGGACTCTCTCAGTCGACTTGGTGGACGGCAAAAAAAAAATCGTGAGAGGAGAGGTCACACGAAGATGCCAATTCACTATTGAATACACGGCATATTGGAGGGCCACGAAGTTGAAGGCATGCATCTCTCTCCCTCTGGTCTTCATCGACAATGGACATTCAGAGTGAAGGAGAAAACCGTGGAGGAGAAAGGGGGTGTTCTTATGTTTAATCTTCTCTCTCTATTTGCTTACTTTGATGTCTATTAAATTCCATTGATAGTCCCGGTTTGGTTCCATCTTGCGCATCTTCAGGGCCACTTCATTGTTCACACGGCCATGGAGGGAATTCATTGACAATTCACGTAAGGATTTTTCGAAAAAAAAAAAAAGGGCGTGAAAGAGCGAGTTCACGCGAAGAAAAGGGAAAGAGAGTTTTAGTGGTGTTCTTCTGGTTGCTCCAACCCACTGTCTGCTTCATCCCGAGTGGTCTGCTGCTCCTGAAGGTCGCTGTTTACCCGCGGTTACTGTTGTTCGGTGTCCGACTTCACTTGCTAATCGGTCCAAGATTTTTGCTGCTTATCGGTGCACTTTCCTTTGCTGCTCGGAGCTCGGTTCTCCGCTGTTCAGGGATTGAATTCGCTGCTTTTCAGGCCAGATTCAAGCTGCTGTTCGGGGATCAAATTTGCTGCGGATTGTTGTCCGATTCTCCTACTGTTCGGTGGCTCTAAGTCGCCACTGTCCAGTCCTGTTCCCCCGTTGTTTAGCGTTCAAAACAGTGGTTATTTAGGCCGTTCATTGCTGCTATACAGTGCAGTTTTTTTTGTCCATTGTTCAAGGCTATTTCACCTCTGTTTCAGCACTGTTTCACTGCTGGTTGATACTGTTTCGCTGCTGATCGATGCCATTTTTTTTGTAGTTCTGGTGCTGAAATTTACTGCAGGTTCTGGGGAGGTCTACTTGCCGTTTGGAAGCTGTTTCGATGTTATTTGCACCAAAAACAGAGTTGTTTTTTTGGGTATTTCGCTCATGTTCCAATACAGATTTTGGCTCCATGCCCAGTCACTTTCTTTCACTGAGGCTCAATCCTCAAAGCAAGCTTCGGATGACCATTACCGTCAATCATTGCCGCACGGGAGTTCCTAGCCGAGCCTGTCCAATCATCCAAGCTTGGTGCATAAGTTTCGGTTTGAAATTCATATTAGTTTAGCAATTCTGCGAGACAAGGTAAAATTCTGAATTTTGATATCAAAGTCATCTTGTTTGGATTGTTTGATATTATCTGCAAGGATCTTTGTGGCTTAAATTTGATGAATTTAAATCTTGAACAAACCTCATGGACATTCATGCCTATCTCTAGAATATTTGGCATTGTTTGTTCCTTGATTTGAATTCTTTTTTCAGTTTCAAGGCATATCTTTCAGAATATTCGGATTATCTTAATTTCGAATTTGAAGCAATCTAAATCTTGAGCATGTGTTAATGTCTTGCAGATAAGTACTGCCACGGATTGAAGATACGTTTCCAATTTGGGAATTATCCGAAAACATTCTTTTCAAAACCCTAAGAGATAACTTTCAAATTTAAAAAAAGACGAGAATCTTTTGCAAATAAGATAAGATTGTCTACCAATTCCGATTTCCTCATGTGATTTTCAAATAAATTTAGATTTGGTAGTTGGTCTATCTAATCTGATAATGTTTGATTGTTCGGTGGTTGTTTACTTATCTTGTTTCAATTATATTATCATGTTTGTTTATTTCATGTCACGTCTCTTATAATATAGTTTGCACATTTATAAACAAACATGCCCATAATATATGCTCTCTCGTGCCTAGACCCTTCGAAAAATAAATTGCATGCCTTAGCCACGATCTTGTGGAATGGGACGGCAATTTAGTATAGAATTTCGTGTTTCGCCCTTTGGTAACAAGGGATGATGTTATTTTATACAAATTATCTGCATACTGTCTTGAATCTCCGAGGACGTAGCGGGTAAAATTCTTCTCTAACCCAAATCTTTGGGAATGAGTGAATTTATCGGAAAGATCGGAATTAAAAGGTATATTATGGGCATTTTTGTTTATCTTTGTTCAAATCTTTGCGTTTAATTTTTTGCTTCGTTAAATAAAAACCCAAAAAATAACTCTCATTTTTAATAGTTAATCATGCCAAAAGCTCATTTTTGTCCCATAAACATCGTCTAATATGAGTCAAGACTTTGAGAAATCATTTTCTTAGATTAAATTGGACGATGGTTAATTTTAAGACATGTTTTCATAATAGTTGCAATTTAATCCGAAAGTAAAAAATATCATTTGCATATCACATAGTTTAGAGCATACCCTACCATGTCATTAACTCATGCATATTGTCTTCATATAGCTTAGTTGCATTACATCATTTAAAAGAAAATCCAAAAAAAAAAAAAACTTTTTTCATTCACATCATAAATCAAGTGGATTTTTCATGAAATTCGGTACCGAAAGGGCATTAATTTTTTCAAATTAATGTAATCAAGTCTCCGGACTCATTTTCTCTAGTTCATAGAAATAAATTAATTCTCCCGTTAATTTATTTAGGTTTCTAATCGACCTACCAATAACGATTAGTGGCGGCTCTGAATTGAATAGACTTTTGCATTAAAAGAACCTAAGTTGCGATTCGGTAGGACTTGGGAGGGTCTGAATTAGGTTAGTCAATTAACCTAATAATCCGTTAACCTAGATATCTCTGAATTTTTAGGTCGTGACACTATCCCAGTTTCACATTTTGTGGAACCGGAATCGGAACCACCGTTGGAGCCAACACCAAAAAAAATAAAAATAAAAATATATTATACAAAATTTATAAATACTCCTTCTTCATTTTTCATTTTTTTCACACAAATTCTCTCAAGCTCCAAATTCTCTCAAACTCTCAATTACGTTCTCGATTGTCTAATTTCTTATTTTTTTATTTATTATCTCCATTAATAATTTCATATTGCAAATTCTTTTTTCATACCCTATATTTTTTGCATTATACCATATATTTTTTTATATATCCAAAAAATGGCAAGTGGAAGTAGAGCTAATGGTAAAGGTAAGAGAACAATGAGAGAATCTAGTTATCATAATCCTCATAATTATGCAGATTGGGGAGTTGATGTAGATGATGAAATCAACATTTTCCCTAATATGGAGCAAGTTCCCACGCAAGAGAGTCTTCATCCTCCGACCGTCATCGATGCCAAAGAAATGTTAATAATAAAGGAGCGGAATGGTGCATCCATCATATGGGAGCACTTCATGAAAGTTGAAGATTTTGAAAATGATCCAAATATGTATAATTTAGTTTGTAAACATTGTACTAAATCATACAAATTTGTAGGTAGATAAGGATATGGAACATTTACTCAACATCTTAGGTCGAAACATTCGATCGAAATGAGAATTGACACCAGCCAACAACAAATTTCTGGATATGCCAATCCTAATACTTCTCCTTTATTTTGTTTTAATGAAAAAAATTTTAGAGAAGAATTAGATAAATTTATTTCCATTGAACATTTATCATTTAGTTTTAGTGAAAATTTTGATATTAATGAATTTATACAAAATGCATGTGTTCCACAAGTAAAACATGTTCCTAAAAATTCACTTAAATACGAAATTAAAAATTTTTATAGAAAAGGGAAAAAAGATTTACAAACCTTTTTTTATGAATTTTAATGGATGTGTGCATATAGGTAGTGATATTTGAAGTAATCACTAGCAAACTAATTCTTATATGGGTATAACACGTCATTAGATAGATAATGATTTGAATATTCAAAAATGAGTTATTACATTTAGAATTTTTGATGATAGGCATACGACAAATAATATTTATAGATTAATTATATAAATTTTAGAAGAATATTATTTGCTTCATAAATTTTTTTCAATTGGTTTTGATAATGTCGTAGCAAATATCGCTTCGATTGTTAAACTTGAAAATATTTGTAAACCTACTTTTCGTGGACAATTTTTTCACGTTAGATGTGCTTGTCATATTTTAAATTTATGTGTACGAGATGGTTTAAAAGCTCTTCAAGTTTCTCTCAACCCGATAAAAACAACAATTCGATATTTATGGAAACATCCCCAAACAATGAAAGAGTGGGCAAAATTTTGTAAATTAAACGGAAAAAAACCAAAAAGATTTCCAAAAAATGTTCCAAATTGTTGGAATTCTATTTACAAGTTGCTGAATCTTTTGCATATAAATATTTATTATGTGCATTTATTTCAAATAATATATCTGAAATTAGTTTATACCCTCAAGAATGGGATAGTTGCAAATTTTTTTAGATATTTTAATAGTTTTTAATAATGCAACTTATAGTTTATCTTATGTTTATTATCCAACCACGCATTTATTTTTAATAGAATGTATTAATATTGTTGGAATTTTTGAAGAAAATAAAAATGATGATAAGTTAGGTGATACTGTTAGCATAATGCGAGCAAAATGGCTACATTATTATAGAGAAATTCCTATTATTTATTTAGTTGATTCTGTTTTTGATCCACGTTGTAAATTAGATGGTTTGTGTGATTATTTGAATACCTATTATGAATATTTACATTTACCTCATACCATAAATATTAGAACTATAGAAATAAATGTTAAAAACATAATAATAAAATTATATAATAAAATTTTTAAAACATATAATGTTGTGGGTGATAGTGGATGTGGACCTCAATCTAGTAACTTACAATGCGAAGACCTAGATAAAATTAGTAAAGGGTACCAACTTTTGATTAAAAGACAAAAAAGGAAAAAGAGTGCATTATGAAGTAATTCTGAAATAGAAAACTATCTAACCATTTCTTTTGAGTTTGATGAATCTGAAAGCAGTAGAAATTTTAGTATATTGGATTAGTGGAAGAAGCATTCCACCCAATACCAAATTCTTGCTCTGATTGCAAAACAAATTTTAGCAACCTTATTCAACAGTTATAGTAGAGCAAGCATTAGATGAACAACGTTCAACATTAACTCCCGAATCGATGGAGTTTCAAGCTTGTGTTGATAATTGGATAAAAGCTCAATATAAACAACAAGAGATATATTGCAATAATGAAGCTGAATTTTTTGATAATGGAGACACCACCACCACCACTGATACAGGAATGGGTAGCGACGATTGAGAATGATGTAAGTATGAGGTTATCAAAGGTGAGAAAACTACATAGGCTTTGATTATTCTATCTCTAAGAAGATATGTAGGCGCTTAATAGTAATTTTTAAGTTCAAGCCCCCTCCCCCTCTCTTTTTTTCCCTACATTTATTTGATAATATATTATTTTATAATACATTATTTTCTTTTATTTCATAATTCATTATTTGATAATTTAATTACAATTTTATTACAAATTCATCACAAATTAATTTTTAAACTTAAAACCTTTTTTAAAACAATCAAAATCGATTCGGAACCAACGGTCGGTGGTTCGAAACCTTTGGTTCGGAACCGTCGAACTGGCTTGGAACCTCTGATTCCTCCAAATTTGGAATTGGAACTGCCGGTTCCCGAGCCGTGGCCACCCCTAAATTCAGGCCAAGAGAGCCAGTCCGAAATCGTAACAAGAATTATTGTTTCGTGAAAAATAACATCCCGAAAATCATTTTTTGGATTTTACAGCATTTGGGGTGGAAAATAAGCTAGTCTTGGAAAACATTTCTCCCTATGGAAAAAATTTCTTCCAAAGTGGGAAAAATAGGAGGGGAAAACATTTCCTTTTCTTGAGAAAAGGAAAATATTTTCCTCATCTTTCATTCCTCCTCTCTTTCTCTCCTTTTTTCTTTTTAATTATTTTGTTACTTTCTTTTCATTTTTATTTATTTTTTCTAAAATTCGAAATTTTTATTTTTTGAATAAAAATTAACTTTTAATTATGTTCTTTTTTCTCTTCTTTTTCTTTATTTTTAACTATGTTTATTCTTTTTTTTCCTTATCCCTTCTTCTTCTTTGACCGTTCGCTGGCCACGGCCACAATCGGCTGTCAGCCTTGATCGAGGCCAAGTGAATCATCACCAGCCTCGTATGAGGCCCAGCCAAGCGTTGCCGGCCTTGCCTACGACCAGCCACCGACCGTCTTCATGGCCGGCGGTCGATAGAAAACAGTAATGCGAAAAAGAAAATGACAAACATAACAAAGAAAAAAGAAAAGAGTAAAAAAGGAAAAAGATAAATAACTAAAATATTAAAATATTATTTTTTTAAAAAATAAAACTGAAAAGAAAAAAGAAAAAAAATTATTGAATGGTGTGACTGGAGAAGAATTAAATTCAATTTTCCATACCTAATAAAGGAAAATATTTTCTAAGTCTTTTTTATATTTCAACCAAATATTGAAAAATATAGTTATTTTTTCGAAAATTGACTTTTCAAAAACTACTTTTTCAAAATGATTTATTTTTTTATGAAAAAAACAAACCCTAATTAGCATAGCATGTCCCTAGGGTTTTCAGCCAGGCCCCGAACATAAGACCAAGATTTGATCACCATCTACAAATCACAGGGACTTGAGCATCAGATCAGTTTCCTTATTCCTCAGTTCACTTGCCTTCTCTACGAATGACAATCCCTCTCTAATCGCGAGGGTTTCCACTACGAGGACCGAACCAATGTTGATTCTCCTGGGGAAACCCTCGGGAGTCCCTACAAACTCCGGTAACAGCTCCCTCTGGTGATGCGTGGCATTAGGAGCCACCTATGTTTAACATACAAGAATCCCCAGGCGCTAGGATCCAATGGCTGGGAGGTTAGTTTTCTTGTCTTGTATGCTTCCCTATACTACAATTCCATTTTTCGAAGAGCATTTGTGAATTAAACGCTTCTTCAACTATATGGCTGGGTTTTTGTTTATTATTTCCAAATACCCACGCGTTCCTTTCCTTCCAAATCAACCAAAGTGTACCGGCGGGACATGCTCTCGTAGACGGGTCAGCTCAGGAGTTTTAAGTTTTACAATATCCACTTGTCGATTTTAGTCGTTTTTGTCGAGGAAGTGTCTAGATTTAACCAAGGCTCTGACCAAATTTGTTTTGTCCAATCGCAAAGGAGGAAGAGGTACTTAGGGGATTCTGGTGATTTGCGGCACATTGGGCAAAACGGGTCAGGTACCATTCCTTTTCTATAGAGTTTTCCTTAGCTGGAAGTGTATTGCTGCATACTCTCCAAAGGAAGAATCGAACCTTCAGTGTACGATTGTCTACCCTATTGTGGTCCATAGTATTCTTATAGGCTAATAAGATGAAGATGGCTGGTTAGCGTTTGATTTCTCGTCTTGGGAACAAATTTTGTTGTAGACACTTTTAATTGAGCATGAGCCCGCACTGTTTCTAGTCCAAACTAGCTTATTAGTTGTGAGATTATGGCTGAGTGGGGCTGAAAGTATCTCTGGCAGCACATTCTCATCAAAAAGCTCAGTTGGCTTAAGGACTTCCCATTCCTTAGTATGTTGATTTATCAGTTCCTCAACAAATTGGGGTTCATCTTAGTTGGTCAGACCTCCAATTTTGCCTATGGACAGCCATTTTTCTTCCCTAACTTTAATCGTCTTTCTGTCTACCAGTAGCCAAGTCACTTCGAGCTCAATCATGTCCCTTCCTACCAACGAACTTTATTACTCCCAAGAGGGGCAATGGCCTTTGTTTGCATTCCATGGGCAGGAAAATATCGAAAAATATTTTCTTAGTCTTTTTTTATATTTCAACTAAATATTGAAAAATATTGAAAAATATAGTTATTTTTAAGAAAATTAACTTTTCAAAAAATATTTTTTCAAAATGATTTATTTTTTATGAAAAAAGGGACCCTAATTAGCATCGCATGGCCCTAGTGTTCTCAGCCAAACCCCAAACATAAGACCTAGATTTGATCACCACCCGCAGATCATAAGGACTTGAGAACCAGATCAGTTTTCTTCTTCCTTAGCTCACTTGCCTTCTTCACGAATGATAGTCCCTCTCTAATCGCAAGGGTTTCCACTGCGAGGGCTGAACCAATGTTGATTCTCTCAAGGAAACCCTCGGGAGCCCCTACAAACTCTGGCGACAGCTCCCTCTAGTGATGCGTGGCGTCAGGAGCCATCTATGTTTAATATACAAGAATCCCCAGGCGCCGAGGTCTAATGGTCTGGAGGTGAGTTTCCTTGTCTTGTATGCTTCCCTATGCTGTGATTCCATTTTTCAAAGAGCATTTGTAAATTAAACACTTCTTCGAATATATGGTGTGTTTTGGTCTATTATTCGCAAATACCCCAGTGTTCCTTTCCTTCCAAAACAACCGTAGTGTTCCAGCGAGACTTGCTCTCGCGGACGGGTTAGCTTAGGAGTTTTAAGTTTTACAATATCCACTTGTGGATTGTAGTCATCTTTGTCGGGGAAGTGTGTAGATTTAATCGAGGCTCTGACCAAATTTTTTTTGTTCAGTCGCAGAGGAAGAAGAGGTGCTCAGGGGATTCAGGCGATTTGTGGCATACTGGGCAAAGCGGGTCAGGTACCATTCCTTTTCTATAGAGGTTTTCCTTAGCTGGAAGTGCATTGCTGCATATTCTCCAAAGAAAGAATCGAACCTTCAGTGTATGATTGTCTACCTTATTGTGGTCCATAGTGTTCTTGGAGGCTAATAAGATGAAGATGGCTGGTTAGCGTTTGATTTCTCGTCTTGGGAGCAAATTCTGTTATAGACACTTTTAAACGAGTATGAGCCCGCTTTGCTTCCAATCCAAACTAGCATATCAATCGTGGGATTATGGCTGAGTGCGGCTGAAAGTATCCCTTGCACCACATTCTCATCAAAATGCTTAGTTGGCTTACGAACTTCCCTTTCCTTAGTAGTCTGATTTATTAGCTCCTTAACGAAGTGGGGTTTATCTTGATTGGTCAAACCTCCAATTTTGCCTATGGATAGCCATTTTTCTTCCCTAACTTTAATCGTTTTTTTATCTGCCAGTAGTCTTCTCATTTCGGGCTCAATCACTCTTTTTCCTACCAACGAACTTTGCCACCCCGGGGGGGCGATGTCCTTTGCTTGCATTCCAAAACTTTTTTCATGGGCAGGAAGATATTGAAAAATATTTTCTAAGTCTTTTTTTATATTTCAACTAAATATTGAAAAATATAGTTATTTTATTGAAAATCGACTTTCCAAAATTATTTTTCAAAATGATTTTTTTTTAAAAGGGACCCTAATTAACATCGCATCGCCTTAGGATTTTTAGCTAGGCCACGAACATAAGACCCAGATTTGATCACCACCCGCATATCACAGGGACTTGAGCACCAGATCAGTTTCCTTCTTCCTTAGCTCACTTGCCTTCTCCGCGAACGACAATCCCTCTCTAATCGTGAGGGTTTCCACTGCGAGAGCCAAACCAATGTTGATTCTTTTGGGGAGACCCTTGGGAGTCCCTACAAACTCTGGCAACAGCTCTCTCTGGCGATGCGCGGCATCATGAGCCATCTACGTTTAGCATACAAGAATCCCCAAGAGCCGGGACCAATGGTCAGGAGGTGAGTTTTCTTGTCTTGTATGCTTCCCTATGCTTTAATTCCATTTTTCGAAGAGCATTTGTGAATTAAACGCTTCTTTGACTATATGGATGGGTTTTGGTTTATTATTTCCAAATATCCACGCATTCCTTTCTTTCTATATCAACTATAGTATACTGGCGAGACTTGCTCTCGCAGCCGGGTCAGCTCAGGAGTTTTAAGTTTTACAATATCCACTTGTCGATTCCAGCCGTCTTTATCAAGGAAGTGTCTAGATTTAATCGAGGCTCTTACCAAATTTGTTTTGTCCAGTCGCAGAGGAGGAAGAGGTGCTCAGGGGATTCTAGTGATTTGCAACACACTGGGCAAAGCAAATCAGGTACCATTCCTTTTCCATAGAGGTTTTCCTTAGTTGGAATTGCATTGTTGCACACTCTCCAAAGGAAGAATTGAACCTTCAGTGTACGGCTGCCTACCCTATTATGGCCCATAGTGTTCTAGGAGGCTAATATGATGAAGATGGCTAGCTAGTGTTTGATTTCTCATCCTAGGAGCAAATTTTGTTGTAGACACTTTTAACCGAATATGATTCTGCACTGTTTCTAGTCCAAATTAGCCTGTTGGTTGTCGGATTATGGCTAAGTGGGGCTGAAAGTATTCCTTGCACGACATTCTTATCAAAAAGCTCAATTGTCTTATGGACTTCTCATTCCTTAGTATCCTGATTTATCAGCTCCTCCACGAAGTGGGGTTCATCTTGATTGGTTGGACCTCCAATTTTGCCAATGGACAACCATTTTTCTTCCCCAACTTTAATCGTCTTTTTGTCTCCCAGTAGCCATCTCACTTCGGACTCAATCACCTCCCTTTCTGCTAACGAACTTTGCCAACCCCAGGAGGGGCAATGGCCTTCGTTTGTATTCCAAAACTCTTCTTATTGCAAGAAAAAATATTGAAAAATTTTTTCTAGGTATTCTTTTTACATTTCAACTAAATATTGAAAAAATAGCTTTTTTTTTTGAAAAATTTACATTTCAAAAAATATTTTTTCAAAATAATTTATTTTTATATGAAAAAAGGGATCGTGATTAGCATCGCATGGCCTTAGGGTTTTCAGCCAGGCCCCGAACATAAGACCCAGATTTGATCACCACCCGAAGATGACAGGAACTTGAGCACCAGATCAGTTTCCTTCTTCCTCAGCTCACTTGCCTTCCCCGCGAACGACAGTCCCTCTCTAATTGCGAGGGTTTCCACTGCGAGGGCCGAACCAATCTTGATTCTCTTCGGAAAACCCTCGGGAGTCCCTACAAACTCAACCAATAGCTCCCTCTAGTGATGGGTGACATCATGAGCCATCTGCGTTTAACATAAAGGAATCCCCAGGCGCGGGGATCCAATAGTCGGGAGGTGAGTTTTCTTGTCTTGTATGCTTCCCTATGCTGTGATTCCATTTTTTGAAGAGCATTTGTGAATTAAACGCTTCTTCAACTACATGGCTGGGTTTTTATTTATTATTCCCAAATACTCACGAGTTCCATTCCTTCCAAATCAACCATAATGTACCGGCGAGGTTTGCTCTTGCGGGTGGGTCAGCTCAAGAGTTTTAAGTTTTACAATATCCACTTGTCGATTCTGGTGGACTTTATTGGGGAAGTGACTAGATTTAACCGAGGCTCTGACCAAATTTGTTTCGTCTAGTCGCAGAGGTGGAAGAGGTGCTTATGGAATTCTGGTGATTTGCAGCACACTAGGCAAAGCGGGTCAGGTGCCACTCCTCTTCTATAGAGATTTTCCTTAGCTGGAAGTGCACTGCTGTGTACCCTCAAAAGGTAGAATCGACTCTTCAGCGTACGATTGTCTACCCTCTCAAATGGTGTTCTTGGGGACAAATAAGATGAAGATGGCTGGTTACCATTTGATTTCTCGTCCTGGGAGCAAATTTTGTTGTAGACACTTATAATCGAGTATGAGCCCTCACCATTTCCAGTCCAAACTAGCTTATTAGTCGTGGGATTATGGCTGAGTGGGGCTGAAAGTATCCCTTGCGCCACATTCTCATCAAAAAGCTCATTTGGCTTACACACATCCCATTTCTTAGTATCCTGATTTATTAGCTCCTCAACGAAGTGGGATTTATCTTGATTCGTCGAACCTCTAATTTCACCTATGGACAGCCATTTTTCTTCCCTAACATTAATCGTTTTTCTATCTCCCAGTAGCCATCTCACTTCGGGCTCAATCACCTCCCTTCCTTCGAAAGAACTTTGCCACCGTCGGGAGGGGTAATAGCCTTTGTTTGCGTTCCAAAACTCTTCTCGTGGGCAGGAAAATATTGTAAAATATTTTCTAAGCCATTTTTTTATATTTTAACTAATTATTGAAAAATATAGTTTTTTTTTGGAAATTGACTTTTCGAAAAATATTTTTTTAAAATAATTTATTTTTTATGAAAAAAAGGACCGTAACTAGCATTGCATGGCTCAAGGGTTTTCAACCAGGCCCCAAACATAAGACCCAAATTTGATCACCATCCACAGATCACAGGAACTTGAGCACCAAATTAGTTTCCTACTTCCTCAGCTCACTTGCCTTCTCCGTGAATGACAGTCCCTCTCTAATCGCGAGGGTTTCCACTGCGAGGGCTGAACGAATGTTGATTCTCTTGGGGAAACCCTCGGGAGTGCCTACAAACTCCGGTGAAAGCTCCCTCTGGTGATGCACGGCATCATGAGCCATCTACGTTTAACATACAGGAATCCCTAAGCGCGGGGATCTAATAGTCAGGAGGTGAGTTTTCATGTCTTGTATGCTTCCCTATGCTGTGATTCCATTTTTCGAAGAGCATTTGTGAATTAAACGCTTCCTCAACTAAATGGCTTGGTTTTTGTTTATTATTCCCAGACACCCACATGTTCCTCTCCTTCCAAATTAACCATAGTATATCGGCGAGACATGCTCTTGCAGACGGGTCACCTTAGGAGTTTTAAGTTTTACAATATCCACATGTCAATTCTGGTCATCTTTGTTAGGAAACTGTCTAGATTTAACCGAGGCTCCGACCAAATTTGTTTTGTTCGGTCGTAGAGGAGGAAGAGGTGCTTATCAGATTCTGGCGATTTGCGGCACACTGGGCAAAACGGGACAGGTGCCATTCCTCTTATATAGAGGTTTTTCTTAGCTAGAAGTGCATTGCTGCATACTCTCTAAAGGAAGAATCGAACCTTCATGTACGATTGTCTACCCTATTGTGGCCCATAGTATTCATGGAGGCTAATAAGATGAAGATGGTTGGTTAACGTTTGATTTCTCGTTCTGGGAGCAAATTTTGTTGTAGACACTTTTAACCGAGAATGAGCCCGCACCGTTTCCAGTCCAAACCAGCTTATCAGTCGCGGGATTATGGTTGAGTGGGGCTAAAAGCATCCCTTGCGCCACATTCTCATCAAAAAGCTCATCTGGCTTACGCACTTCTCATTCCTTAGTATCCTGATTTATGTGGTGGGACCTCTAATTTTGCTTATCAACAGACATTTTTCTTCCGCAACATTCATCGTTTTTCTATCTCCCAGTAGCCATCTCACTTCAGACTCAATCACCTCCCTTTTCTGCCAATGAATTTTGCTACCCCCAGAAGGGGTAATTGCCTTTTTTTGCATTCCAAAACTCTTCTCGTGGGTAGGAAAATATTGAAAAATATTTTCCTAGCCATTTTTTATATTCCAACTAAATATTGAAAAATATAGTTATTTTTTTGGAAATCGACCTTTCGAAAAATATTTTTTCGAAATAATTTATTTCTTATGAAAAAAAGGGACCGTAATTCGCATCGCATGGCCCTAAGGTTTTCATCCAGGTCCCGAACATAAGACCCAGATATGATCACCACCCGCAGATCACAAGAACTTGAGCGCCAGATCAGTTTCCTTCTTCCTCAGCTCACTTGTCTTCTTCGCGAACTAATCGCGAGGGTCTCCACTAGGAGGGCCGAACCGATGTTGATTCTCTTGGGGAAACCCTTGGGAGTCCCGACCAACTCCAGCGACAGCTCCCTCTGGTGATGTACGGAATCAGGAGCCATCTATGTTTAACATACAGGAATCCCTAGACGCAAGGATCCAATAGTCGGGAGGTGAGTTTTTTTTGTCTTGTATGCTTCCCTGTACCGCGATTCCATTTTTCAAAGAGCATTTGTGAATTAAACGCTTCTTTAACTATGTGGCTGGGTTTTTATTTATTATTCCCAAATACCCACGAGTTCCTTTCCTTGCAAATCAACCATAGTGTACTAGCGAGACTTACTCTTGCGGACGGGTCAGCTCAGGAGTTTTAAGTTTTACAATATCCACTTGTCGATTCTGGTCGTCTTTGTCGAGGAAGTGCCTAGATTTAACCAAGGCTCTGACCAAATTTGTTTTGTCGAGTCACAGAGGAGGAAGAGGTGCTTACAGGATTCTAACGATTTGCGGCACATTGGGCAAAGCGAGTTAGGTGCCAATCCTTTTCTATAGAGGTTTTCCTTAGCTGGAAGTGCATTGTTGTATACTCTCCAAAGGAAGAATCGAAACTTTAGTGTACGATTGTCTACCCTATTGGGGCCCATAGTATTCTTGGAGGCGAATAAGATGAAGATGACTGGTTAACGTTTGATTTCTCATCCTGGGAGCAAATTTTGCTGTAAATGTTTTTAACCGAGTATGAGCCCGCACTGTTTCCAGTCTAAACTAGCTTATCAGTCGCGGGATTATGGCTGAATGGGGCTGAAAGTATCCCTTGAACCACATTCTCATTAAAAAGTTCCTTTGGCTTGCACACTTCCCATTCCTTAGCATCCTGATTTATCAGCTCCTCAACCAAGTGGGGTTTATCTTGGTTGGTCGGACCTCCTATTTTGCCTATAGACAGCCGTTTTTCTTCCTAACTTTAATCGTTTTTCTATCTCCCAGTAGCTATCTCACTTCGGGCTAAATCACCTTCCTTCCTGCCAACAAACTTCGCTACCCCCCGAAGGGGCAATAGCCTTTGTTTGGGGTCCAAAACTCTTCTCGTGAGCAGGAAAATATTGAAAAATATTTTTCACGTGTTTTTTTATTTTTCAACTAAATATTGAGAAATATAGTTAGTTTTTTGAAAATCGACCTTTCAAAAAATATTTTTTTAAAATAATTTATTTTTTACAAAAAAAAAGGGACCGTAATTAGTATCATATGGCCTTCGGATTTTTAGCTAGGCCCCGAACAAAAGACCCAGATATGACCACTACCCGTAGATCACAGGAACTTGAGCACCAGGTCAGTTTCCTTCTTCCTCAGCTCACTTGCCTTCTCCGCGAATGACAATCCCTCTCTAATCGCGAGGGTTTCCACTGGGAGGGCTGAACCAATGTTGATTCTCATGGGGAAACTCTTGGGAGTCCCTACTAACTTAAGAGACAGCTCCCTGTGGTGATGCGCAGCATTATGAGCTATCTGCGTTTAACATAGAGGAATCTCTAGGCTCAGGGATCAAATATTCGAGAGGTGGGTTTTCTTGTCTTATATGCCTCCATATGCCATGATTCCATTTTTGAAAGAGCATTTGTGAATTAAACGCTTCTTCAACTTTATGGCTAGGTTTTTGTTTATTATTCCCAAATACCCATGAGTTCCTTTCCTTCCAAATCAACCATAATGTACCGACGAGACTTGCTCTTGCGGACGGGTTAGCTCAGGAGTTTTAAGTTTTACAACATCCACTTGCCAATTCTTGCCGTCTTTGTCGAGGAAGCATCTAGATTTAATCGAGGCTCTAACCAAATTTGTTTTGTCAAGTCGCAGAGGAGGAAGAGGTGCTTACGGGATTCTGACGATTTGCGGCACACTAGGCAAAGCTGGTCAGGTGCCATTCCTCTTCTATAGAGGTTTTCCTTAGCTGGAAGTGTATTACTGCATACTCTCCAAAGGAAGAATCGAACCTTAAGTGTACGATTGTCTACCCTATTGTGGCACATAGTGTTCTTGGAGGCTAATAAAATGAAGATGGTTGGTTACCGTTTGCTTTCTCGCCCTCAGAGCAAATTTTGTTGTAGACACTTTTAACCGAGTATAAGCCCGCACTGTTTTCCATCCAAACTAGCTTATCAGTCGCGGGATTATGATTGAGTGGGGTGAAAGTACCCCTTGCGCCATATTCTCATCAAAAAGCTCATTTGGCTTACGTACTTCCCATTCTTTAGTATCCTAATTTATCAGCTCCTCAACGAAGTGGAGTTTATCTTGGTTGGTCGGGCCTCCAATTTTGCCTATGGACAACCTTTTTTCTTCTCTAACTTTAATCTTTTTTCTATCTCCCAGTAGCCTTCTCACTTCGGGCTCAATCACCTCCCTTCCTACCAATGAACTTTGCACCCCCTGAAGGAGCAAAAGCCTTCGTTTGCGTTCCAAAACTCTTCTCGTGGGCCGATAAATATTGAAAAATATTTTCAAAGCCTTTTTTTATATTTCAAGTAAATATTGAAAAATTTAGTTATTATTTTTTAAATCGACTTTTTGAAAAATATTTTTTTCAAAATAATTTATTTTTTATGAAAAAAAGGGACCGTAATTAGCATCGCAAGGCTCTAGGGTTTTTAGCCAGGCCCCGAACATAAGACCCAGATTTGAACACCACCCGCAGATCACACGAACTGGAGAGCCAAATCAGTTTCCCCCTTCCTCAGCTCACTTGCCTTCTCCGCGAACGACAGTCCCTCTATAATTGCGAGGTGTTCCACTAGGAGGGGCGAACCAATGTTGATTTTCTTGCTGAAACCCTCTGGAGTCCCGACCAAACTTTGGCGGCAGCTCCCTCTCGTGATGCGCGGCATCATGAGCCATCTACGTTTAACATACAATAAACCACAGGCGCGGGGATCCAATATTTGGGAGGTGAATTTTCTTGACTTGTATGCTTCACTATAATGTGATTCCATTTTTCAAAGAGCATTTGTGAACTAAACGCTTCTTCAACTGTATGAATGGGTTTTTTTATTATTATTCCAAAATACCTACGAGTCCCTTTCCTTCCAAATCAAATATAGTGTACCAACGACACTTCCTCCGGTGGACAAGTCAGCTTAGGAGTTTTAAGTTTTATAACATCCACTTGTCGATTCTGCTCATGCTTGTCGGGGAAGTGTTTAGATTTAACCGAGGCTCTGAATAAATTTTTTTTGACCAGTCATGGAGGAGGAAGAGGTGCTTATGGGATTCTGGAGATTTGCGGCACACTAGGCAAGGTTGCTCAGGTGCCATGCCTCTTCTATAGATGTTTTCCTTAGTTGGAAGTGCATTGCCGCATACTCTCCAAAGGAAAAATCGAACCTTCAATGTACGATTATCTACCCTATTGTGGCCCATAGTGTTCTTCGAGGCTAATAAGATGAAGATAGCGGCTTACCGTTTGATTTCTCGTCCTGGGAGGAAATTTTATTGTAGACACTTTTAACCATGTATGAGCCCGCACTGTTTCAGTCCAAACTAGCTTATCAGTTGCGGGATTATGGTTGAGTGGGGCTGAAAGTATCCCTTGCGCCACATTCTCATCAAAAAGCTCATTTGGCTCACACACTTTCCGTTCCTCAATATCCTGATTTTTCAGCTCCACGGTTTATCTTGGTTGGTCGGACCTCCAATTTTGCCTATGGACAGCCATTTTTCTTCCCTAACATTAATCGTTTTTCCAATAGCCATCTCACTTCAGGCTCAATCACCTCCCTTCCTGTCAACGAACTTTGCCACTCTCGGGAGGGGCAATAACCTCTTTTTTGCGTTCCAAAACTCTTCTCGTGGGTAGGAAAATAATAAAAAATATTTTCAAAGCCTTTTTTTATATTTCAACTAAATATTGAAAATATAGTTATTTTTTTTAAATCCCCTTTTCGAAAAGTATTTTTTTCAAAATAATTTATTTTTATAAAAAAGGGACCGTAATTAGCTTCGCTTGGCCGTAGGGTTTTCAGCCAGGCCCAGAACATAAGACCCAGATTTGATCACCACCCGCATCTCACTTGCCTTCTCCGCGAACGACAGTCCCTCTGTAATCGAGAGGGTTTCCACTGCGAGGGTCGAACCAATGTTGATTCTCTTGGGGAAACCCTCGGGAGTCCCTATAAACTCTGGCGAAAGCTCTCTCTAGTGATGCGCGGCCTCATGAGCCATCTACGTTTAACATATAGAAATCCCCAGGCGCAGGGAACCAATAGTCGGGAGGTGAGTTTTGTTGCCTTGTATGCTTCCCTATGCTGTGATTCCTTTTTTCGAGGAGCATTTATGAATTAAATGCTTCTACAACAATATGGCTGGGTTTTTGTTTATTATTCCTAAATACCCACGCGTTCTTTCCCTTCCAAATCATCCATATCGTATCGGCGAGACTTGCTCTTACGGACGGGTCAGCTCAGGAGTTTTAAGATTTACAATATCCATTTATCGATTCTAGTCGTCTTTGTCGGGGAAGTGTTTAGATTTAACCGAGGCTCTGACCAAATTTGTTTTGTCCAGTCACAAAGGAGGAAGAAGTGCTTATGGGATTCTGGCGATTTGCGGCACACTAGGCAAAGCAGGTCAGGTGCCATTACTCTTCTATAGAGGTTTTCCTTAGCTGGAAGTGCATTGCTGCATACTCTCTAAAGGAAGAATCGAACCTTCAGAGTTTGATTGTCTACCCTATTATAGCCCATAATGTTCTTGGAGGCTAATAAGATGAAGACGGCTAGTTAATGTTTGATTTCTCATCCTGGGCGCAAATTTTGTTGTAGACACTTTTCACCGAGTGTGAGCCCGCACTATTTCCAATCCAAACAAGCTTATCAGTCGCAAGATTATGGCTGACTGGCGCTGAAAGTATCCCTTGCGCCACATTCTCTTCAAAAAGCTCATTTGGCTTACGCACTTCCTATTCCTTAGTATCTTGATTTATCAGCTCCTCAATGATGTGGGGTTTATCCTGGTTTGTCGAACCTCCAATTTTTCCTATGGACAGCCGTTTTTCTTCCCTTACTTTAATCGTTTTTCTATCTCCCAGTGGCTATCTCACTTCGGGCTCAATTACCTCCCTCCCTGCCAAAGAACTTTGCCACCCCCCGAAGGGGCAATAGCCTTTGTTTGCATTCCAAAACTCTTCTCGTTGGCAGAAAAATATTGAAAAATATTTTCTAAGGTTTTGTTGTATATTTCAACAAAACATTGAAAAATATAGTTTTTTTTTAGATCGAATTTTCAAAAAATATTTTTTTCAATATAATTTATTTTTTATGGAAAAAAAGAGAATGTAATTAATATCGCATGGCCCTAGGTTTTTTAGTCAGGCCCCGAACATAAAACCCAGATTTGATTACCACCCGCAAATCATAGGAACTGGAGCACTAGATCATTTTTCCTTCTTCCTCAGGTCACTTGCCTTCTCCGTGAACGCTAGTCCCTCTCTAATCGCGAGGGTTTCCTCTGCGAGGGCCGAACCAATGTTGATTCTCTTGGGGAAACCCTACAAACTTCGGCAAAAGCACCCTCTGGTGATGCGCGGCATCATGAGCCATCTACGTTTAACATATAGGAATCCCCAAGCGTGGGGATCCATTAGCTGGGAGGCGAGTCTTCTTGTCTCATATGCTTCCCTATGCTGTGATTCCATTTTTCGAAAAGCATTTGTGAATAAAACAATTCTTCAACTACACGGCTAGGTTTTTGTTTATTATTCCCAAATACCCACGAGTTCGTTTCCTTCCAAATCATCCATAGTGTACCGGCGAGACTTGCTCTTGCGATTGGGTCAGCTTAGGAGTTTTAAGTTTTACAATATCCACTTGTCGATTCTAGGCGTCTTTGTCAAGGAAGTGTCTAGATTTAACTGAGGACCTGACTAAATTTGTTTTGTCCAGTTGCAGAGAA
The DNA here is from genome assembly GCA_016432845.1 of Psidium guajava. Lineage (NCBI taxonomy): Eukaryota > Viridiplantae > Streptophyta > Magnoliopsida > Myrtales > Myrtaceae > Psidium > Psidium guajava. The sequence continues at coordinate 19,057,297 of CM028225.1, forward strand.
GGAAGAGGTGCTTGCGGGATTTTAGTGATTTGCAGCACATTGGGCAAAGCAGGTCAGGTGCCATTCCTCTTCTATAGAGGTTTTCCATGGTTGGAAGTGCATTGCTGCATACTCTCCAAAGGAAGAATCGAGCCTTCAGCGTACGATTGTCTACCCTATTGTGATCCATAGCTGATTAATGTTTGATTTCTCATCCTAGGCGCAAATTTTGTTGTAGAGACTTTTATCCGAGTAAGAGCCTGCACCGTTTTCGATCCAAACGAGCCTATCAGTCGCGAGATTATGGCTCAGTGGGGCTGAAATTAGCCTTACGCGACATTCTCATCAAGAAGCTGATTTGGTTTACACACTTCCTATTACTTAGTATCCTGATTTATCAGCTCCTCAACGAAGTGAGGTTTATTTTGGTTAATCGGACCTCCAATTTTGCCTATGGACAACCTTTTTTCTTCCCTAACTTTAATCGTTTTTTTGTCTTCCAATAGCCATCTCACTTTGGGCTCAATCACTTCCCTTCTTGCAAACGAACTTTGCCAACCCTGGGAGGGGTAATAGCCTTTATTTGCGTTCCAGTGGGCAGGAAAATATTCAAAAATATTTTCTAAGCCTTTTTTAATATTTCAACTAAATGTTGATAAATATAGTTTCTTTTAAATCGACTTTTCGAAAAAAAAAATTCAAAATAATTTATTTTTTATGAAAAAATGGGACCGTAATTACCATCGCATGGCCCTAGGGTTTTCAGCCAGGCACCGAACATAAGACCCAGATTTGATCACCACCTGCAGATCACAGGAACTTCAGCATCAAATCAGTTTCCTTCTTTCTCAGCCCATTTGCCTTCTTCGCGAAAGACAGTCCCTCCCTAATCGCGAGGGTTTCCACTGCGAGGGCTGAACGAATATTGATTTTGTTTCGGAAAACCTCGGGAGTCCCTACAAACTCCAGCGAAAGCTCCCTCTGGTTATGTGCGGCATCATGAACCATCTACATTCAACATACAAGAATCCCCAGGCGCGAGGATCCAATAGTTGGGAGGTGAGTTTTCTTGTCATGTATGCTTCCCTTTGCTATGATTCCATTTTTCGAAGAGCATTTGTAAATTAAACGCTTCTTCAACTATATGGCCGGGTTTTTGTTTATTATTCCCAAATACCCACGAGTTCTTTTCCTTATAAATCATCCATAGTGTACTGATGAGACTTGCTCTTGAGGACGGGTCAGCTCAGGAGTTTTAATTTTTACAATATCCGCTTGTCGATTCTGGTCGTGTTTGTCGGGGAAGTGTCTAGATTTAGCTGAGGATCTGACCAATTTTGTTTTGTTTAGTCGACGAGGAGGAAGAGGTGCTTACGAGATTCTGGCGATTTGCGGCACACTGGGCAAAGCGGGGACAAGTACCATTCCTCTTCTATAGAGGTTTTCCTTAGCTGGAAGTGCATTATTGCATACTCTCCAATGGAAGAATTGAACCTTCAATGTACGATTGTCTACCCTATTGTGGCCCATAGTGTTCTTAGAGGCGAATAAGATGAAGATGGCTCGTTAACGTTTGATTTCCCATGTTGGACGCAAATTTTGTTGTAGACAATTTTAACCGAGTATGAGCCCGCACTGTTTCCAATCCAAACGAGCTTATCAGTCACGAGATTATAGCTGAGTGGGGCTGAAAGTATCCCTTGCGCCACATTCTCATCAAAAAGCTCATTTCGCTTACATACTTGTCATTCCTTAGTATCCTGATTTATTAGCTTCTCAACAAAGTGGGGTTTATATTGGTTGGTTGGACCTCCAATTTTTCCTATGGACAACCTTTTTTCATCCCTAACTTTAATTGTTTTTCTATCTCCCAGTAGCCATCTCACTTCGGGCTCAATCGCCTCCCTTCCTGCCAACAAACTTTGCCACCTCTAGGAGGGGCAATAGCTTTTGTTTGCGTTCCAAAACTCTTCTCGTGCTTAGGAAAATATTGAAAAATAATTTCTTAGGCTTTTTTTATATTTCAACGAAATATTGAGAAATATTGTTATTTTTTTTAAATCGACCTTTCGAAAAATATTTTTTTGAAATAATTTATTTTTTACGAAAAAAGGGGCCCGTAATTAGTATCATATGGCCTTAGGATTTTCAGCCACACCCCGAACATAAGACCCAGATTTGATCACCACCTGTAGATCACAGGAACTTTAGCACCAGATCAGTTTCCTTCTTCCTCCGCTCAATTGCATTGTCCGCGAATGACAATCCCTCTCTAATCGCGAGGGTTTCCACTGCGAGGCCCGAACCAATGTTGATTCTCATAGGGAAACCCTCGGGAGTCCCTACAAACTCCAGCGAAAGCTCCCTCTGGTGATGCACGACATTATGAGACATCTACGTTTAACATACAGGAATCCCCATGCGCGTGGATCCAGTAGTCGGGAGGTGAGTTTTCTTGTCTTGTTTGATTCCCTATGCTGTGATTCCATTTTTCGAAGAGCATTTGTGAATTAAACGCTTCTTCAACTATATGGCTGGGTTTTTGTTTATTATTTCCAAATACCCATGAGTCTCCTACCTTCCAAATCAACCATAGTGTATTGGTGAGACTTGCTCTTACGGACGGGTTAGCTCAGGAGTTTTAAGTTTTACAATATGCATTTGTCGATTCTAGTCGTCTTTGTCGGGGAAGTGTCTAGATTTAACCAAGACTCTGACGAAATTCGTTTTGCCCAGTCGCAGACAAGGAAGAGGTGCTTATGGAATTCTGGTGATTTGCGGCACATTGGGCAAAGCGGGTGAGGTGCCATTCCTCTGCTATAGAGGTTTTCCTTAGCTTGAAGTGCATTGCTGCATACTCTCCAAAGGAAGAATCGAAACTTCAGTGGACGATTGTCTACCCTATTGTGGCCCAAAGTGTTCTTAGAGGTTAATAAGATGAAGGTGGCTGGTTACCGTTTGATTTCCCGTCCTAGACGCAAATTTTATTGCAGACACCTTTAACAGAGTATGAACTCGTACTGTTTCCAGTCGAAACTAGCTTATTAGTCGCGGGATTATTGCTGAGTGGGGTTGAAAGTATCCCTTGTGCCAGATTCTAATCAAAAAGCTCATTTGGCTTACGCACTTCGCATTCCTTAGTATCCTGATGTATCAGCTCCTCAACGAAGTGGGGTTTATCTTTCTTGGTCGGACCTCCAATTTTGCCTATGTGCAGCCGTTTTTCTTCCCTAAATTTAATCATTTTTCTATCTCCCTATAGCCATCTCACTTCGGGCTTAATCTCCTCCCTTCCTACCAATGAGCTTCGCCACCCTCGGAGTGGCAATAGCCTTTATTTGCACTCCAAAACTCTTCTCGTGGGTAGGAAAATGTTGAAAAATATGTTCTAAGCCTTTTTCTATATTTCACCAAAATATTGAAAAATATAGTTTTTTCTTAAATCGACTTTTCAAAAAATAATTTTGAAAAATAAGTTATTTTTAATGAAAAAATGGGACCGTAATTAGCATTGCATGGCCCTAGGGTTTTTAGCCAGGCCCCGAATATAAGACCCAAATTTGATCACCACTCGCAGATGACAGGAACTTGAGTACAAGATCAATTTCCTTCTTCCTCAGCTCACTTGCCTTCTCCGCGAATGACAGTCCGTCTCTAATCGCGAGGGTTTTCACTGTGAGGGCCGAACTAATGTTGATTATGTTACATAAACACTCGAGAGTCCCTACAAACTCCGGTGAAAGCTCCCTCTGGTGATGCACCGCATCATGTGCCATCTACGTTTAACATACAGGAATGCCCAGTCGCGGGGATCCAATAGTTGGGAGGTGAGTTTTTTTTATCTTGTATGCTTTCCTATGCTGTAGTTCCATTTTTCGAAAAGAATTTGTGAATTAAACGATTCTTCAACTATATGGCTGGGTTTTTGTTTATTATTCCCAAATACCCACGAGTTCCTTTCCTTCCAAATCAACCATAGTGTACCGGCAAGACTTGCTCTTGGGGACGGGTCAGCTCACGAGTTTTCAATTTTACAATATCCACTTGTCGAATCTGGTCATCTTTGTCGAGAAGTGTCTAGATTTAATCGAGACTCTGGCCAAATTTGTTTTGTCTAGTCGCAGAGGACGAAGTGGTGCTTATGGGACTCTGACGATTTGCGGCACACTGGGCAAAGCGGGTCAAGTGCCATTCTTCTTCTATAGAGATTTTCCTTTACTGGAAGTGCGTTGCTGCATACTCTCCAAAGGAAGAATCGAACCTTCAGAGGACGATTGTCTACCCTATTGTGGCCCAAAGTGTTCTTGGAGGCTAATAAGATGAAGATGGCTAGTTAACGTTTGATTTCTCATCCTGGGCGCAAATTTTACTATAGACACCCTTAACCAAGTATGAGCTCGCGCTGTTTCCAGTCCAAACTAGCTTATCAGTCGCGGGATTATGGCTGAGTAGGGCTGAAAGTATCCCTTGCGCCACATTCTCATCAAAAAGCTCATTTGGCTTGTGAGTTTTGCATTCCTTAGTATCTTGATTTATCAGCTCCTCAACGAAGTAGGGTTTATCTTGGTTGGTCAGACCTCCAATTTTGCCTAAGCACAGCCGTTTTTCTTCCGAAACTCTAATCGTTTTTTAATCTCCCTATAGCCAGCTCACTTCGGGCTCAATCACCTCCCTTCTTGCTAATGAACTTTGCCACCCCCCGGAGGAGCAATAGCCTTGGTTTGCATTCCAAAACTCTTCTCGTGGCCAGGAAAGTATTGAAAAATATTTTTTAAGCCTTTTTTTATATTTCAACTAAATATTGAAAAATATAGTGATTTTTTTTGAAAATCGACTTTTTGAAATAGTTTATTTTTTATGTAAAAAAAGGACCGTAATCAGCATCGCATGGCCCTACGGTTTTCAGCAATGCCCTGAACATAAGACCCGAATTGGATCACCACCCACAAATCACAGGAACTTCAGCACCAGATTAATTTTCTTCTTCCTCAGCTCACTTGCCTTCTCCACGAATGATAGACCCTCTCTAATCGCGAGGGTTTCCATTGCGAGGGCCAAACCAATGTTGATTCTCTTTGGGAAACCCTCGAGAGTCCCCACAAACTCCGGCGAAAGCTCCCTTTGGTGATGCACTACATCATGAGCCATCTATGTTTAACATACAGGAATCCCCAGGTGCGGGGATCCAACAGTCGGGAGGTGAGTTTTCTTGTCTTATATGCTTCCCTATGCTTTGATTCCATTTTTTGAAAACCGTTTGTGAATTAAATGCTTCTTGAACTATATAGTTGGGTTTTTATTTATTATTCCCAAATACCCACAAGTTCCTTTCCTTCCAAATCATCCATAGAGTACAGCAAGACTTGCTCTTGCGGACGGGTCTTCTCAGGAGTTTTAAGTTTTACAATATCCCCTTGTCGATTCTGGTCGTCTTTATCGGGGAAGTGTCTAGATTTAACGGAGGCTCTAACCAAATTTGTTTTGTCCATTCACCGAGGAGGAAGAGGTGCTTATGGGATTCTGGCGATTTGCAGCACACTGGACAAAGCGGGTCAAGTGCCATTCCTCTTCTATGGAGGTTTTCCTTTACTGGAAGTGCAATGCTGCATACTCTCCAAAGGAGGAATCAAACCTTCAGTGTACGATTATCTACCCTATTGTGGCCTATGTGTTCTTAGAGGCTAATAAGATGGAGCTGGCTGGTTACCGTTTAATTTCTCATCCTGGGCGCAAATTTTGTTGTAGACACCTTTAACCGAGTATGAGCCAGCATTGTTTCCAGTCCAAACTAGCTTATCAGTCGCGGGATTATGGCTGAGTGGGGCTGAAAGTATCCCTTACGCCACATTCTCATCACAAAGCTCATTTTGCTCATGCACTTCCTATTCCTTAGTATCTTGATTTATCAGCTCCTCAACGATGTGGGGTTTATCTTGGTGGGTCGGACTTCCAATTTTGCCTATGGATAGTCTTTTTTCTTCCCTAAATCGTTTTTCTATCTCCCTATAGCCATCTCACTTCGGGCTCAATCACTTCCCTTCCTGCCAACGAACTTTGCCACCCCCAGGAGGGGCAATAACCTTTGCTTGCGTTCCAAAACTCTTCTCGTGGGAAGGAAAATATTGAAAGATATTTTCTAAGCCTTTGTTTATATTTCAACTAAATATTGAAAAATATACTTATTTTTCTTATGAAAATAGACTTTTTGAAAAATATTTTTTCAAAATAATTTATTTTTTATGAAGAAAAGGGACCGTAATTAGCATCGCATGGCCCTAGGGTTTTCAGCTAGGCCCCGAACATAAGGCCCAGATTTGATCAGTACCCGCAGATCACAGAAACTTGAGCACCAGATCAATTTCCTTCTTCCTCAACCCAGTTGCCTTCTTCGCGAATGATAGTCCCTCCCTAATCACAAGGGTTTCCACGGCGCAGGCCGAACCAATGTTGATTCTGCTGGGCAAACCCTCCGGAGTCCCTACAAACTCCGGCAAAAGCTCCCTCTGGTGATGCGCGGCATCATGAACCATCTACATTTAACATATAGGAATACCCAGGCGCGGGGATTCAACAGTCAGGAGGTGAGTTTTCTTATCTTATAAGCTTCCCTATGTTGTGATTCCATTTTTCAAATAGCATTTGTAAATTAAGCGCTTCTTCAACTATATAGCTAGGTTTTTGTTTTTTATTCCCAAATACCCACAAGTTCCTTTCCGTCCAAATCATCCATAGTGTACTGGCGAGACTTGCTCTTGCGAATGGGTCAGCTTAAGAGTTTAAATTTTACAATATCCACTTGTCGATTCTAGTCGTTTTTGTCAGGGAAGTGCCTAGATTTAACCGAGGCTCTGACCAAATTTGTTTTGTCCAATCGTAGAGGAGGAAGAGGTGCTAATGGGATTCTGGTGAATTGCGGCACATTGGACAAAGCGGGTCAGGTACCGTTCCTCTTCTACGGAGGTTTTCCTTAGCAGGAAGTGTATTGCTGCATACTCTCCAAATCAAACCTCCAGTGTACGATTGTCTATCCTATTGTGGCCCATAGTGTTCTTAGAGGCTAATAAGATAAAGATGGCTGGTTACCGTTTGATTTCCCGACCTGGGCGCAAATTTTGTTGTAGACACCTTTAACCGAGTATGAGCCCGCACTGTTTCTAGTCCAAACTAGCTTATTGTCGCGACCCGAAAAATTATTTTTAATTCGATTGAGTGAACGGATTATTAGATTAATTAGATGGACTAACCTAATACGGACCCTCCCAAGCCCTACCGAATCGCAACTTTGATTTTTGTTCAAATGATTTTAGAGTTTGGAGTCACTACTAATCATTTTATGGTAGGCTGATCAGACATCTAAATAAAGTATCGGGAGAAATACTTTATTCCTATGAACCTGAGATTATGAGTTCGGAGACTTGGTTACGTTAGATTACTCTAACGCCCTTTTGGTACCATTTTATTTCATGAAAAATCATTTGGGACGATTGGGGAAAAGTTTGGGTTAGACTAACCATATGGGTAAAGTCATCATTTTTCAAAGCTTGGGAAGTGAAAATAGGTCAAATCAGTCGAATGTGGTCATTTCCTATTTTCCACAATTTTTGAGATTTTTTCCAAATTTTTGGAGACAATTTACCTATGAGGGGCAAAATCATCATTTTTGAAAAGATCAGGAGGAGAAATAATCGAAAATGGGATTAGCCAGGCGAAATGGCCCATTTCCTACTTTTTGAGATTTTTGAGAATTTTTCGAAATTTTCCGAGACAATTTACCCATAAGGGGCAAAATTACCATTTCGAAAGATCTGGAAGGGATATCATCGAAAATATGATTGGCTAGTTGAAATAGCTCGTTTCCTAGTTTTTTGAATTTTTGGGAATTTTCAGAATTTTTCGAGACAATTTGCCCATGAGGGGCAAAATTGTCATTTTAAAAAGATCAAGAAGGGAATTCATCAAAAATAGGATTGGCCAGTCGGAATGGCCCGTTTCCTAATTTTCAAAATTTTTCTGAATTTTCCGGAATTTTTCAAGACGATTTTCCTATGAGGGGCAAAATCATCATTTCCAAAGATTGGAAGGGCAAGAACGCCGAAAATAGGATTGGTCGATTAAAACGACCCATTTCCTAATTTTTGAGAATTTTTTGAAATTTTTTCGAAATGATTTATCCATAAAGGGAAAAATCGTCATTTCCAAGGATTGGAAGGGGAAAACTGCCGAAAATAGGATTGGTCGGTTAAAACGACCCATTTCCTCATTTTTGAGAATTTTTTTTGAAATTTTTCCGAGATAATTTGTCCAAAGGTCAAAATCGTCATTTTCAAAAGATCAGGATGGAAATTCATTAAAAAATAGGATTGGCCAGTCGAAATGGCCCGTTTCCTAATTTTTGAGATTTTTCTGAATTTGTTGACACAATTTGCCCATAAGGAGTAAAATCGTCATTTTGAAAAGATTAGGAAGGAAATTCATTAAAAGTAGGATTGGCCAGTCGAAATGGTCCGTTTCCTAATTTTTGAGATTTTTCTGAATTTTTCAAAATTTTTCGAGACAATTTACCTATAAGGGGCAAAATCTTCATTTCGGAGAGCTCGAAAGGGCAAAACCATCAAAAATAGAATTGACCGGTTAAAAAGATCATTTTCCTGATTTTTGAGGCTTTTGGGAATATTTTGGAATATTTTGGATTTATTTTTGGGATTTATTTCCATTTTTTACGAATTTCTTTTTATTTTTCGGACCTCTTTTTTTTTTAAGAATTTTATGATTTGTTTTAATTGCAAAAAATTTCTGATCATACGGAGAACAATTCACGTGAAAAGAGCCAACTAAAAATCACATCGGATGTTCCTCTTCATTATTGGCAACCAAAAGGTCAATGTAAACATGCCAACTCTTATCACCTTTCCGTAAAAAAATCATAATCAAAGCTTCAAAGAGAAAAGGGTACTTATCAGGGGTATGCACGGTTAAACAGATTAAATGAAGACCAAAATAGCAACAAGCAGAAAAGGCAGTAAAAATTGGGGGGCTGCAGAAAAACCTGTGACTTTTGAATCTCGCCTGTCTTTTGTTTTAATCAACTCACAATGCTTGAGTTCATTCTTGGAGTGCCGGAGGTGGGGTTGGCGTAAAAAGCCGATTGTCTGCTACTAGATCCTTCGAGTAGTTTCACCAATAGATAAGAGGGACCAGTGTTGCCGATGGAGTCTCCTAGACTGAGCTTCGACATGCCGTCAAGTTCACCCACGTTTACCGGACTCTTCGAGTGAACCACCATGGGCCTGAGCAGCTTGTGCATCTCCTTGGTCGAGTTGTCCACAAGGGGAATGAATAAAGGAAGAATGGCAAAAAGTATACCAGATATATCATCGGATAAGAAGACTGTGATTGCAAAATATCCGACTTTGGAGGGGTTCTCTCCGGTGTTCGAATTGGTGGAGTCCATAGATTCATATTCTTCATCAACAACAGGTGGCATCGGCGGCTGCAAAGCATCATCCGCTTCTGTTTCCGGCTACTGCTCATTGACCGTGAAGAAATCCCTTGATCCGATCGACATGTTAGCCGATTCCTCTGCCACAATATCAAATAGACTTCAGCGTCGTTTTCTCCTTGACAAGTTAGACTACCTGATGAAGTACATCTGAGCATGGCTAGTCACTGGTGTTGGCGTCCTCGAAATGTCGTAGTTGCAAGAAATCCCGTGCCAATCACCTTTCCCGAGCTTTTGCAGACCCAACAGAAACATTCTGTGCTCTTCTTCAGTCCACTCGACACTCATTCCGCGGAGTTCTTGTCGTATCAGGTCCTTGGCGAGCGCCGAATCTGGAGGGCCATAAACAGCGGGATCCAACTGGCTAAGGATAGGAAATTCCATCAAAATCTGAATGCTGACTGGATTAACCCTGGTCAAAGCTTGGCGTGCAAACTCATTGTCTCGTAGCCAAGCAAATCTATCCCTTGATATGACAATAGGAATTTCATACTTCAGTAACCTCTCGCCTACTGTCAAGACTGTTGAATCTAGCAATATCACCTAGAGGGGGGTGAATAGGTGATTTAAAACAATTTTGATGATAAGATGCGGAATTAAAAGTCAAATCAAACTGTATGCAGAATCTGAATCTGAACAAGTGTATTTAGTGATTCTGATCGTGAACAATTTATGAATCTAAATGCAAATATGCAACTTCTGACCATACAGATTCTGAATGCTAACGCTGGCGTGCAAAACACAAAGATCAGAGTTATGAGATAGAGAATCTTGCACACAACAGTTATAGTGGTTCGGCTTATATCAAGCCTACGTCCACTCTCCCACCCTGACAGCCGATAGGCTGATTTCCACTATGTATAAATGAGGATTACAAGAATTTGTATGCTTCTCACACGAAGAACAGAATAGCCTCTCAACACATGTAAGTGGTGTCTCTCGTGTACAAGAGAATAGTCGCAAGTTTGAATCGCTCAAAGCTTTGGAATTTTCAGTTCGTCTCTCTCCCTAATCGTCTTCGTTGATCCTCTTTTATACTCCTCTAACCTTGAACTAGCCGTTGGTCAAGGTGTCCCAAGGATCGCTCCTCAATCATTAATTAATCGTCATCAATCTTGATTAACGGAGACTGTATCAGAGAAGATCTTCTAGCCGTTGTAGCAGAGTTTGAACGCTTCAGAGTCAGTCGCCCATACAACTGAGACTTCAGCTTTCCATAAGTAGAGCCAATCTAATCTTCAATATTCTTTGTATATGGAAGGTGTCATCCAACTGTAGATATTCTCCTGATTTGATGGGACAAGAATCCGGTCAATCAAATCACACAAACTTCCATAGATATCCTAGCCATCTCGAAAACCTGCCATATGTGGGTCTTCAAAGTCTCTTATAAGACTGAGTCTGAAATTGTGTCTGAACATATTTCAGAGTCAGTTTACAACTGAAGTTCCTCTGATTCACTTCAGAGTTAAGTAGCGATTTTTGCTTCTAGAGGATCTTTGCTGACGAGTCACAAAAATCTTCTACGCCATAAGTATTCAGATGCAGCTTCCTTGAAGTCTTTAAACGGAACTCTTCTTCATCTGAAGGCTTTAGAGACAACGCTCTTCCTTCTGACATATTCAGAGGTAGTTCCTCTTTCATCTGAAGGCTTCAGAGACAACGCTCTTCCTTTCGACATATTCAGAGGCAGTTCCTCTTTCATCTGAACACTTTTACTTCTACAGACTTAGAAGTAGATACATGACATCTCTCTCTTGAATCTGAACATCATATCTGGATCCATATAAGCTTCTTTTCACAAACTCATCTCGGCAAAAGTAATTTCAATATATTAACTTAATTCCAAAATAGAAAAGGAAAGTTTTGTCAAAGTCAAAACATTCAGAGAGACAAACTTCCTCAACAATCTCCCCCTTTTTGATGATGACAAAACTTCCTCAATATAAAGCATCATTAAATGGATGTTGTTACGAAAAATAAGATAATGTGAAAAACAGTATGGTTCTTTTCATTTGTTTTAAAAGACGAAATGAATCGGTTTGCTTGGTTTGCGTATGTCTTTGCGCACGAAACAGATGCATAATCTTCTTTGTCCATTTGCACAATATTCAGATACAAAAGTCCTTCTGTTCACCATCCTATTGTTCACCATACCATGTGTTGTTCACCCTGCAAATAAACTTCTCCCCCTTTTTGTCATCAACAAAAAGATAAATATTTAAGCATGAAGAAGAATAACAATGATAACTATAACGAATTTCATACATATTCAAACCAAAAGACAGAAACGATCAGTTTTAAAAACAAAATTTTAAACAAACGGAAATGGGTTTTGGTTGGAAGAAGATGGAATATCAGTCTGCTTTTTGTCTGTTTTCTTGGAGTGTTCTGCAGGTTTTTCCCATGTACCAACGAAAACCTCGTAATCCTTGAAAGGTTCGATTGGTGGTGCAACCTTACTGCTCCTTTCATCTCGGACCAATGTGTAAGAAGTGAGTCCTGCTATTTCAGCACAGAAAAGGTGACAGTACTTGTCAAGCATTGCTTCAAATCTGTTCATCCTCTTCTCAACCTTCTGTTCCAACAGATCCATCCTCTAAATCATCTCAGCCTTGAAGTGATCAACTTCCTTCTGAATCTTCTCATGAGAAGATTTTGTTTCCAGCAGCTCCTTGAAGATGGCATCTAAGTTTGCAGCTGGATGGAGTGTACTTGCAGAAGATGGCTGATTTTGAGCTTCTGGGTGGGTTATTTCTTTGATCAGGGCAAAGACCTTCTTAAGACTAACGTCCCCCTGAATTTTAGAAGGGGTTTTGTTTGAAGTCTCATGTGCCTTGTCTGATGAAACAAAGGTCTTCATCTGAACTTCTTCTTCAGCAGATCTGACCTCCTGAACAATAATCTGAATTTCTTCAGGGTGCGAAACATTTTCTTCGTCTTGTTGTTTGATTAGATGATCATCCTTTTTCTGAACTGGAGGCAAGCCTGCACTTGAATCAACAACTGCTTCTTTTATCAAGACAGTGTCTGCTTCAACTGCTGTCTTGGCTTCTTCTTCTTCCTTTTCTCCCAGTTGTTCTTCTGCTTCTTCCATCTGAACAGTGGCTGCTTCAGATGCTATCTTGACTATTTCTTGCATCATAACAGAGTCTGCTTCTAATGCTACCCGGTCAGCTTGTTCTTCCTTCTTTTCCAGACATTCTTCTTGATCATGAGTCTCAGGTAAGCCCTGATCTATAAGAACCTCCTGCTCATCAGCATGCTCTTGTCCATCCTTACTTTGGTCATCGTCTTTGACCTCCTCTTCCACCTTCTCATCTTTCTTGGGTGAAGCAGTTGGAGTTCTCTCATCATCCTCAGATGAGACTTTCTGTTCTTCCATTTGCTCCTGCTCTTTCTCCTTCTCTGTCTCTTTTTTTGTCGATTTCTCTTCTTCTTCCTGTTCTGCATCCTCTGTTTCCTTCTCTTCTACTCCTTCTCCTTCTTCTGTTTCTTCATCCTCTTCCATCGACATCACTTCATATTCTTTAGAAGAAGATTCACTCTGGACAGTGACTGCTTTTCACTTCTTGGCCATGGTCTTTCTTCTCTTTGCCGACCTTTCAACCTGTTCAGACTCCAACTCAACCAGAACTTTTTCTTTGTTCCTGTTATACCACTCTCCATCCACTTGTTTAAAACCCATTTTCTGTATCATATTTTCACTTGCAGTGAGTATCTTGCTGCTCTCTTGAGTTAGTTCTTTAAAGGGTGGAATCTTGTGGTGGTTGAGGATCATCTGAACCAGTCCTGCATAGGGTAACTGCCCTTTTTGCTTATGCACTGTTCTGTACATATGCAGGATGACAGTGTGTGCAAGAGAAAAATCATACCCTGTAACCAGTGCCCACATCAATTTGGCCTCATACTTGCTGATGTCAGTTCTGGAAGTTGCTTTTGGCCTCAAGGATTCAATGACGATCTTGTGCATGATGAGGTGCTTCAGAGGGAAGTCATTGTAGGCAATGTGTGCCTTTGAGTCTCGGCTGTAGTGCTCCTTCCCTGTCAAGTAGGCATATGCTTCCTCTGGCTTGATGTCAATGGGCTTGAGAGCCCTCTTCCTTACTCCCATAAGTTTTGCCAACTCATGCACGTTCAGATGATATACTTCATCTCCAATGTTGTAGGAGATGGACTCAAAATCAGTGAAGGAAATTGTTGAGTAGAAGTATGCAACAAAGTCAGGAAAAATTGCAGTCCTTGTTGAGAGAAAATTTTTCAACTTCATCTCAGTCAAATGTTTCTTTATGGGGATTCCAGTAGCATCAAAGTAGTTCAAATCAAACACTCTGTGGGGCATAACACCTCTTTCCTTCAATGCCTCAAACTTTTCGGCATGCTTTTGAGACACAAACAAGAAGTTATCAAAATTCTTCTCTCTAGTCCTTCGAAACAAATTCCTTTTGAAATTTCTGAAAACAACGTCATCATCCTCATCAATCTTGCTTTTTGTCTCATCATCACTCACTTCCACAACAGGTTCTCGGATAGTCACTCCCTTTGATGGGGTCCTCTTAGGTTTTGGTAAACTAGGAACCACAGCCTTTTCTTTCCCTTTCTTTGTCTTTGGTGGACCAGAGACAGCAATGGGAGTTACAACACGAAGAGGCATATTCATAAACATCAAAAAGTCCTTTTCGCTTGAAAACTTGTGAATATTCAGCAATTTCTTTACCATTTCATCACTTTGACCCTGTTTTTTAAAAGCATCGTACAGGGGCTTGACAGAATGAGCGAGAGCCACTCTCTCGTCAAACACTTCCTCAGTCATCTTAACCTCTACAGCGCTCGAAATCGTACCTTTGGCTAGAGAGCTTTCCCGTGATCTCGTTCCTTGAGATATTCTCGAGGATTTCCTCGTTACCTTTTCACTCGGAGTACTAGCTTTCTTGGACGAGGAGGACGATTTTGGAGACATTGTGAAATAAGATTTGATTTTTATGATAATCGAGGGAGGAATGTTGGGAGAGAAAATGAGTGGTTTCTTTAGAGATGGTCGTAAGGCAAGCGAGAAGGAGTGCAATGTCGAAATAGGGTTTTGTTTGGGAAGAGAGACAGTTTTTCAAAATAGTTTTGAAATATGGAAAATAAAACTGCCCAGACGGTTATTTTTGGAAAGAAAAACAATTAATCTAAGTGAATAAAATCAAGAGGAAAATATCAATCAAGCAATCAATCAGACTAAATAGTATAAAAAAGATAGAAAACATACCTTTTGATCCTTATGCATGAATAAATTCCAAAAATAAGAGATCTGACCTTGCTTCTAAATAAAAAGCGTTGTGCTTCCAAAGCTGTTGCATCTGAAGACCCTGTATCTGATATAATTCAGAGAGAAATAATGTTTAACTCACCTCGAATATAGTTGAAGGCCTCCTTATCGAGTGGTTTTGTGAAGATATCCGCAAGTTGGTTCTTTGAATCAATGTATTGAATATGAACATCTTCATTCTGAACATGATCACGTATGAAATGATGTTTTATCTCAATATGCTTCGCTCGAGAGTGTAGGAAAGGATTCTTAGTCAAGTTTATAGCACTTGTATTGTCACATAGTATCTCCACATTTGAATTTATGACACCATAATCTTTCAATTGCTGTTTTAACCATAGAATCTGAGCACAGCAGCTTCCAAGTGATATATATTCTACTTCTACTGTTGAAAGTGCTACAGTGCTTTGTTTCTTAGAATACTATGATACCAACATGCTTCCCATGAGTTGACATGTTCCAGAAGTACTTTTTCTATCAATGTTACATCCTGCTAGATCTGCATCTGAATATCCTCTCAGAACAAAATCTGATTCTTTTGAATACCATAGTCCGAGAGTTGGATAAGTGCCAATATATTTTATAACCTTTTTGACTGCTGAATGATGAGATTCCTTTGGATTTGATTGAAATCTTACATAGAGGCAGACACTGAACAGAATATCAGGTCTTGATGCTGAAAGATAAAGAAGTGAACCAATGATACTTCGATATAGCTTCTGATCAACTTCTTTTCCTTGTTCATCTTTGTCAAGCTTCGAAGAATGTGACATTGGAGTGTCAGTCTTCTTGCAGTTCTCCAAACCAAATTTTCTGACTATTTCAAGGGCATATTTTTCTTGATGAATAAATATCCCTTCTTTGGTTTGTTGAATCTGAAGTCCAAGAAAGAATCTTAGTTCTCCCATCATGCTCATTTCAAACTCATCCTGCATAACTTTTGAAAAATTCTTGCAGAGAGTTTCGTTAGAAGAACCGAATATAATATCATCTACATAAATCTGAACAAGAAGGATATCTTTATCATGCCTCTGAATGAACAGAGTAGTGTCAACACTACCTTTAACAAACTTCTTTTCAGAGAGAAAGCTACTTAACCTTTCATACCAAGCACGGGGTGCTTGCTTAAGACCATATAGAGCTTTCTTTAGAGCATAAACAAGATCTTTACCTTTTGGTTCCTCGAATCCAGGTGGTTGTTCAACATATACCTCTTCTTTAATATATCCATCCAGGAATGCACTTTTTACGTCCATCTGAAAGAGTTTGAAATTATTGTGACAAGCAAAAGCAAGAAGTAATCTTATAGCTTCTAACCTGGCAACAGGTGCATAGGTTTCATCATAATCTATCCCTTCTTCTTGAGAGTATCCTTTTGCTACTAATCTTGCTTTATTTCTGACAATTTTACCTTTGTTGTCCAGCTTGTTTCTGAACACCCACTTTGTTCCTATGACAGGATGATTTTTGGGTCTTGAAACTAATTCCCATACATTGTTGATCTTGAACCGATGAAGTTCTTCTTGCATTGCATTGATCCAATTTTCATCTGCCAGAGCTTTTTCGATTCCTTTTGGTTCAATCTCAGATACTAGTGCTATATTGCTCATAGCTTCCTTAAATTTGGAACTGGTTCTGATCCCTTCATTTGGATTTCCCATTATTAATTCTTTGGGATGGCTAGATTTGTGTTTCCAATTTCTACTGAATCCTTCATCTTGATCATCGTTGGAAACTTTGGATTCTGACTAAATTTCTGATGATTCATCTGTTCCTTGATGATTGTTTTCTTGGTTCTGAACTTCTTCAGATGCATGATTAGCTTCAGATTCACCAGTTGGTTCTGAACTCTCAGCAAGTATCACTGTCTGACTTCGTTCAGATTCATCTGTTTGATTCTGAAGAACTTCATTGAACTTGACATTCATGGATTCTTCAACCATCCGTGAATTTTTGTTGTAGATGCGATATGCTTTGCTTGTAGTTGAATATCCGGCAAATATTCCTTCGTCTGACTTCTCTTCAAATTTCCCAACACGATCACTTACATTTTTCAATATAAAACATTTACATCCAAATACGCGAAAGTATGCAAGATTTGGCTTCCTTTCTTTGAAAAGTTCATAAGGGGTTTTTCTCAATAATGGGTCTTAGAGAAACACGATTTAAGATATAACAGGTTGTTGAAACAGTTTCAGCCCAAAAGTGAGATGCAATTTTGCTTTCGATCAAAAGAGTTCTTGCCATTTCTTGTAAAGAGCGGTTTTTTCTTTCCACTACCCCATTTTGTTGAGGTGTGTAAGGGGAAGAGAAAACATGCTGGATTCCAAAGTCATCACAAAAATCTGAGAAACTTTGATTTTCAAACTCACCTCCATGATCAGTTTTAATGCTGGAAATAGCATAGCCTTTTTCATTCTGAACTCTTTTCAAAAACTTTGCAAAAGAGGAGAAGGCTTCACTTTTATGTGCAAGGAATAAAACCCAAGTGAATCTTGAATAGTCATCCACAATAACAAGACAATATTTCTTACCCCCAAGACTTAGTACTTTGTTTGGTCCAAAAATATCCATGTGTAGAGACTGCAATGTACGATTAGTTGATATTTCATTGATAGACTTAAAAGAACTTCTTACTTGTTTTCCAAGGGCGCATGCTGAGCATAGTTCAGATTCTTTGAACTTGGTTGTAGGAAGACCTCGAACTAGCTTCTTTGAAGATAGATTGGAAATATGTTTGATGCTAATATGACCTAGCTTTCTGTGCCACAACTCAGAATCATCCTTGATAGAGATTAGACATTTAATGTCTTCAGATTCAACATTCAGAAGGTAAATATTTCCATGTCAGTAACCAGCGAAGGTTTGTTTCTTGTCTTTGCTAATACCTGTGCATTTCATATCTTGGAAAGAGATGCAATAACCAGAGTCACATAGTTGACTTACTGATATGAGATTATACTTTAATCCCTTGACAAGTGAGACATCATTGATCGTTAGACATCCTATCTTCACGGTTCCATGTCCAATTACTTTTCCTTTGTTCTTTCCTCCGAAGGACACAGTTCTTCCATTGTATTTTGAAAGAGTAATAAATCTTCCTAGATCACCTGTCATGTGACTCGAGCAGCCACTATCCAAGAACCATTTGTCTTTCCTTTTTCGAGGTACCTGCAAGGAAAAGTAAGCTCACTATTTCTTTGGTACCCATGTCTTCTTGGGTCCACTTGTGTTAGTCGAGACAATTCCATTTTTCTTTATAGGTCTCCAAATCATCATGCAATTATCCTTAATATGATTTTTGGCGCCACAATTGATACATTGCCTTGCGTAAACAGATTTTGCGAATTGCCTTATGAAATGCTATTGATATACAGATTTAGAAGGTTTTCTGGAGATCCTTTCATTTGATTCTGGAAACCTATTTTTGAAATCTCCTTCCTTTTTAAAACCAAGACCAGATTTGTTCCCATAAGGAACTTGTTTGGAAATTATATTTTCCAGAATTTTTTATCCTTGATTGAATCTCTTTGAAATATTTTCAATCTCTCCTTTTAAGGAAATGTTTTCTTTTAAAACTGAATCACGATTTTCTCTAATCAGATTAAATTCGCTTTCAAGAAAACTAATTTTATTTGATTGAGATTCATTCTGTTGTTTTAACGATGAGTTTTCCTTTTTTAAACCAGAAACAATTTTAAGAGCTTCTTTGTAATTCGAACAGAGTTATTCAATATAACCAGAAACTTCATCAGGTACTTCAGAAGCACATACCTCTGTTTCTGAGTCTGAATCTGAGTCTGCATCTGAATCGGATTTTGCCATGAGACACAAGTTCGCATAGTTTTCATCACTGTCTTCTGAATCACTTAGTGTTTCTGCTTTTAACGCCTTTTTGTATTTCTCATACATGACCTTATCCTTTTTCAGAAGTGGACACTTTGGTTTTATATGACCAACCTTTTTGCAATGAAAGCATACTATGTCTTTGTTTTCCTGTCTATCGCTGCTTGACTGATCAGGTTGTTTGAATGATCTTTTGCCTTTGAAGTTCCTTCCTCTCCGAGCCATTTTTCTGAACTTCTTCAGTAGGAGTGCGAGTTCTTCATCGTCATCTTCATTATCTGAATATGACATTTCACCCTGTATTTCAAATCTTAAGGCAATAGATTTTTTACCATTGGAATCCTTTGTCTTATTGACAAGTTCGGCTTCATAAGATTGCAGAGTTCCCACTATTGAGTCTAGCAATATCACCTAGAGGGGGTTGAATAGGTGATTTAAAACAATTTTGATGATAAGATGCAGAATTAAAAGTCAAATCAAACTGTATGCAGAATCTGAATCTGAACAAGTGTATTTAGTGATTCTGATTGTGAACAATTTACGAATCTGAATGCAAATATGCAACTTCTGAGCATGCAAATTCTGAATGCTAACGCTGGCGTGCAAAACACAAAGATCAGAGTTATGAGATAGAGAAACTTGCACACAACAGTTATAGTGGTTCGGCTTATATCAAGCCTACGTCCACTCTCCCACGCTGACAGCCGATAGGCTGATTTCCACTATGTATAAACGAGGATTACAAGAATTTGTATGCTTCTCACACGAAGAACAGAATAGCCTCTCAACACATGTAAGTGGTGTCTCTCCTGTACAAGAGAATAGTAGCAAGTTTGAATCGCTCAAAACTTTGGAATTTTCAGTTCATGTCTATGCCCAATCGTCTTCGTTGATCCTCTTTTATACTCCTCTAACCTTGAACTAGCCGTTGGTCAAGGTGTCCCAAGGATCGCTCCTCAATTATTGATTAATCGTCATCAATCTTGATGGACGGAGACTGTATCAAAGAAGATCTTCTAGCCGTTGTAGCAGAGTTTGAACGCTTCAGAGTCAGTCGCCCATACAACTGAGACTTCAGCTTTCCATAAGTAGAGTCAATCCAATCTTCAATATTCTTTGTATATGGAAGGTGTCATCCAACTGTAGATATTCTCATGATTTGATGGGACAAGAATCCGGTCAATCAAATCACACAAACTTCCATAAATATCCTAGCCATCTCGGAAACCTGCCATACGTGGGTCTTCAAAGTCTCTTATAAGACTGAGTCTGAAATTGTCTCTGAACATACTTCAGAGTCAGTTTACAACTGAAGTTCCTCTGATTCACTTCAGAGTTAAGTAGCGATTTTTGCTTCTGGAGGATCCTTGCTGACGAGTCACAAAAAATCTTCTAGCCCATAAGTATTCAGATGCAACTTCCTTGAAGTCTTTAAACGGAACTCTTCTTCATCTGAAGGCTTCAGAGACAACGCTCTTCCTTCTGACGTATTCAGAGGCAGTTCCTCATTTATCTGAACACTTTTACTTCTACGGACTTAGAAGTAGATATATGACATCTCTCTCTTGAATCAGATCTGGATCCATTTGAGCTTGTTTTCACACACTCATCTCTGCAAAAGCAATTTCAATATATTAACTTAATTCAAAATGGAAAAGGAAAGTTTTGTCAGAGTCAAAACATTCAGAGAGACAAACTTCCTCAACACCCACAAGCTCATCAATGGATAGAGGTCTGATTGTTTGACACTCTTGTATTGATGGTTTGACGTAGTTCCACTCATCAGTGAGTCCTCGAAGAATCTTCCTGACTTGCATAGGTTCTACCACTGGAGTACCTTGTCTTGCTAGACCACTTGCTAGTATTTGAAATCTATCAATCATGTCGGTAATTGATTCATCAGATTTCATTTTAAATGCTTCATAATCACTTAGCAACATGCTAAGGTTGGTTTCTTTCACTCTGTCTGTTCCTTGATATCTAACGTGAAGTCTATCCCATATAGCTTTTGATGATTCTTCTTCTGCAACACGATTGTATAAAGGAGTAGATAAAGCACAAAAGAGAGCATGCACTGCTTTGGAGTCAAGATTTCATCTCCTTGCTCTTCCAGTATCTGTCAGAGTTGCTGTGGCATTGGTGTTGTTGTTTGTCTCATCTCCAGTTGAAGGAGTTACTGTGACAGTGGGTACAACTCCGTTAACAACAACATCCCACATTGATTCATCTGATGCTTTGAAGAACCACTTCATTTTACTACACCACATATTGTAATCTTTTCCATCGAAGTATGGTGGCTTGTTGCTGTAGTGTGAATCAGCTGCTCCTGCATTATTGATGCTAGGCATCCTAGATCCTTAGCTCTAAAGTAAAAACACTCCAAAAATATGAGCAACCTGCTCTGATACCAATTGTTGAATCTAGCAATATCACCTAGAGGGGGGTGAATAGGTGATTTAAAACAATTTTGATGATAAGATGCGGAATTAAAAGTCAAATCAAACTGTATGCAGAATCTGAATCTGAACAAGTGTATTTAGTGATTCTGATCGTGAACAATTTATGAATCTGAATGCAAATATGCAACTTCTGAGCATGCAGATTCTGAATGCTAATGCTGGCGTGCAAAACACAAAGATCAGAGTTATGAGATAGAGAAACTTACACACAACAGTTATAGTGGTTCGGCTTATATCAAGCCTACGTCCACTCTCCCACGCTGACAGCCGATAGACTGATTTCCACTATGTATAAACGAGGATTACAAGAATTTGTATGCTTCTCACACGAAGAACAGAATAGCCTCTCAACACATGTAAGTGGTGTCTTTCCTGTACAAGAGAATAGTAGCAAGTTTGAATCGCTCAAAACTTTGGAATTTTCAGTTCATGTCTATGCCCAATCGTCTTCGTTGATCCTCTTTTATACTCCTCTAACTTTGAACTAGCCGTTGGTCAAGGTGTCCCAAGGATCGCTCCTCAATCATTGATTAATCGTCATCAATCTTGATTGACGGAGACTGTATCAGAGAAGATCTTCTAGCCGTTGTAGCAGAGTTTGAACGCTTTAGAGTCAGTCGCCCATACAACAGAGACTTCAGCTTTCCATAAGTAGAGTCAATCCAATCTTCAATATTCTTTGTAGATGGAAGGTGTCATCCAACTGTAGATATTCTCCTGATTTGATGGGACAAGAATCCGGTCAATCAAATCACACAAACTTCCATAGATATCCTAGCCATCTCGGAAACCTGCCATACGTGGGTCTTCAGAGTCTCTTATAAGACTGAGTCTGAAATTGTGTCTGAACATATTTCAGAGTCAGTTTACAACTGAAGTTCCTCTGATTCACTTCAGAGTTAAGTAGCGATTTTTGCTTCTGGAGGATCCTTGCTGACGAGTCACAAAAATCTTCTAGCCCATAAGTATTCAGATGCAGCTTCCTTGAAGTCTTTAAATGGAACTCTTCTTCATCTGAAGGCTTCAGAGACAACGCTCTTCCTTCTGACATATTCAGAGGCAGTTCCTCTTTCATCTGTACACCTTTACTTCTACAGACTTAGAAGTAGATACATGATATCTCTCTCTTGAATCTGAACATCAGATCTGGATCCATATAAGCTTCTTTTCACAAACTCATCTCTGCAAATGCAATTTCAATATATTAACTTAATTCCAAAATGGAAAAGGAAAGTTTTGTCAGAGGCAAAACATTCAGAGAGACAAACTTCCTCAACAAAGACCTCCTTCATCAGATTCGCTAATGCCAGATTGGCCTTGGCCTCATTCTGCTCTTCATCTTTCAGAAGGAGTCCATCGATGTACAGCTTACCGATCTTCGAGAAGCACTTGAATGGGATATCCGAGCTTGACAGTGTTGCAGCTATTTTTGGCACCAAATTATGGAGCAGAGCTTTTAACCTCCCAGCAGCAAAGGTGTTCTGCTTGAATCCTCAAAAAGTCTCATCACGAGGCACATACGCTGGGTGGGGCTTCTAGATTCTACTCTCACAAAGTGTATCTGTTTGCATAGGCAAACGGCCCATTCGACACCGCCGTGAATGAGGTCTCTCCTCGCCTCCCAATACTGGCCTAGCAAGATCATCATCTTTGTCAGGATTTCCCAAGTCGTTATACAAAGAATAATCGTATATCTGCTCGTGAGGCTTTCTCTCACCTTTTCCATTGCCTCGAACGCTCAATAAGTCTTCACGCCGGAGATTTTTGAGCTCCGCTGGTGTTTGCGACGGCAAATAGGCTTGGTTCCGAAAGATGATTTGGCTCTCGGGATTGTCCTTCTGGGCATGGATCCAAGTGTTGGCGGGGAAGTGTATCGGACCTTTACCGAAACCGCGGGTCACGATCCCGAGCAAGTGGAACTCCTTGCCATAGAGATTGGTGATAAGGATAGCTCCTGGACAACCAAAGTCCTGAGGGACCTTGAAAATCCGCTGCATACTTAGCTACGTGGGAGTGTTGTTGAGGGCTTGGCGACCACCTTCTCTCTCAAATCAGAAGAGATGGGAGCCTCAACTATGACAAAGGGAGCAACTGTAGAACCCTTCATGTCTGTAACTTGCGCATAAACATTCTCATAAGACCTTAGACGCAATCCGTAGTTCGGCTGTTCCTTGAAGTCCAGAAAATTCTCCTGTATCTCACTTATAGACTGGATCGTACTTCATTGTGGACTCCCACAGCTGGCTCTTTCGCGGCGAAATCAACAATAGATCTGGGCACAAGCATTGGGGATACTCAGGATCAATTGAAGCTGCTAAATGTGTCGAATTCGCTGGACTAATTCACCAAGATCATTGCTGGACACTTGTGCTTGAAGGGGCTAGCCTAGGTGCGACGGCGACCCCTGAATATTGGGCGAAGCTAGGCTGCTCGCGGATGTGCAAGTAGTTGCCACAACGTCATCAAGGAAAGTCCACAAGAACAAAGGGCTATTTAACTACCGCTGGATACATTGACACTCGATGCAAGGTTAACCGCTTGGAGTAGATCAGCAATGCGATGTGATGTCGGGTTGTGCCACGATTCAGTATAGCTTGTCGTTAAGGCAAGAGCAACGTTTGCTTCACGGTGTCCCCGCTGCACGATAGCCTACTTCTTCCCATTCATATCATGGAGAATCTCTATTCTCCCCCCCTTACTGTCCCTTGCAGAGTCTTTTTATCCTCCTCGCCACAAGAAGTCTGGGTTTGCCATTTTTTTAATTGCTGGAGGTCGACTGCCAATCCTCTCGAAATAGCGTCTGTTTGCAGTTGCTCCCATGACAAGTCTCGTAATGGCATGCTACTCGATGAATTCCACTATCCCCTCTCCTGTATCTCGCGTCTCAAGGTATCTTTTTTTTTTAGCATGAACCTCTGCTTGGTTACACATGTGAATCTACTCATCTAGAATGGTTTCCATCTCTTGCCTTCCAGCCGAGCCAAGTTGGTTTTTTTTTTCGGCATTTTCAACTCTTTTTTTCATTTTCCCCCATGGTGAAAATGGCTTCCAATCATTCTCCATGATGGCTATCACCAATCTTTTGCTTTCGGTGAGTGTCCTTTCTTTTTCCTCGTGATGGCCTTGGCTTCTTTTGCTCCTCTTTTCTTTGTTTAATTCTTCCACTAATGTCCTGTTGGCCACTTTCTTTATGTTTTTGCCAATTCGATGTTGTCTCAGATGAATCAGATCCGTGAGACTTATGAGCAAGAACTACCGTTTCCTTACTCTTAGGAGATGGTCCCATGTTTCCAGACCGCCGAAGTTCTTGGGCTTGAATGCACACCACCTTGAGTATTCGAGGAATTGCATCAAGTGCCTTAAATGAGCAAGAGTTTTCTCCACTAAAACTTGTAATATGTGAAGAAGACTCCTTGCAAGAGCACTAGACAATCTGGAGTTGCAAGCAAACTGTCCAAAGGCATCTAACAAAATTGCTAATTCAGGCAAGTTGTGCACATTTCCATGGGATGTTGCAGCCAATCAAATGAAATAATTTCCATCTGAAGAATTTTCGTGTGACTGGCTTTTGATTGATTGATGGTGAAATTGGAGGAAGATACTCCACACATATCTTTGTACATGACTCATGGAAGACTGGGCCAAAATAAAAAAAAAATTTTCACAGAAGAAGAGCTCCCACAACCCCTCATCCCTGAATACTTCAAGCGATGCCGATAATGAAACAAGAACTTTCTTAAAGGCATGAACGGTGAAGTGCTGCAAAGTATTCATGAAGATCCTTGGATGGCTTGGCAGCTCATTTTGATCTGAGCAAACCCTGATGCAAGGGAAGACCGTAAGAAGAACCTTTAAGACCCACTTAACTGAAAATTCACCATATATAGGGTAGCCAGGCATTGCAGTTCGAGTAAGTGCTCCTAAAAAGAATTACTTTCTCTAAGAATCTCACCTCGCTCTCTTCCAATCTCATAACCTTGATTTGTTATTTCAGAGTCAGACGAGGACTAAAGGTCTACCACTTTTTGCCTCGGTCTGTTCAATTGGTTCAACTCCAAACCACCGCGCATCAGGAAACCATCTGAACTAGCTTTAACGGAGTCAAAGATCGTCTGCCCCCAGTAAACTGTTCTCCTTTCAGCCCTTTTTGAAGTTCTCCGCTCACGTTTTTCCTTTTTGGCCGATCTCTTTGGCCGTCCCTTTCCTCATGATGATGTCCTTTCCCCCACCACCAGCTCGTGTCCCCCGTTTTCTCTTCCACTCACCTCTGTTTTTTTTAGTCAAAGATGAGGTGATGATGGTGATGACCGAAGTTGACGATCATGTGTTCAAAGCAGACCCCTTGTGGCCGTCGTTTCTCTTCTTCTGTGACTAGGAATCTGCAATTACTTGGCCTCTTCGGTACATCATTAGAAGCTTGCTGTGCCGCTTTATATTTCGTTTTCTAATTGCTTTTGAGACGCCAAGACCTGAGCTGTGGTTTGACGCGTTTTCCTCAAATCATCATTCATCTATAGTATAGCTTGTTCCAAGATCTTCTCGGGGTCCTCAAACGAACTGATGATCGCATTCACATATGACCTTATGACTCTAGCAAATCAATCGAAAATATTCATGCTGGCACCAAGGCTGCCTATGCTGTGGCCATTACATCTTAGCCTGTGGGAAAATGCAACTCTCACCCCAGTGGTCCTGAGTGCTCCATGACTGCCAAGGAACGAGGGCTTGAGTCGGGGTACACCGAGCACACGTGGCTTATTATTGGAAGATGAAGAAGCGGGACGTAATGAGGCCATGCTCAACCTGGTGATTAGCGGTGCTGTAATCGCCATGTCTCTCGCTCTCAGCAAGTTTAATCCAGCAATTCCCACGAGTGCCAAATTACTTTTGAGTTTTAATTTTAGGGAGAAAGAAAGAGAGAGAGAGGCGAGTATCTGTATCGTGCGCGCTTGGTCTCCTTTTTCCTTTTTCATCATCGAAAGTCCATCAGTTCTTGGATTTTCATGGGTAGCCTCGGAAAAATTTTAATTTTATTTTTGGTGAATCGGGGGCCGAATCGAGAATAAAAATTCTGATTAAACCCCTTTTGTCCAAAATTGAGAAACTTCGGGCACCATTGGTCTAAGATAGAAATTTTGGATATTAGAGGACAATGTCACAACTCCAGAAATGCAAAAATAAAAAATTATAGAGTTAAAATGCATTTTCTATAATTTTTTTTAATTAACCTCAAAATGAGATTAAGGAAGTAATTCTCGATTTCAGATTAATTTTTGCAGATTTTCTTTGGCCAAAATGAAGAGAAAATTAAAAGAAAAATACTGACTCTTTTTTCATATTTTTGTGGCCCCAAATGCTATTATTTATTAAATATTTTCCTAATTTTCGAAAAATATTAAAAAATGCAAAAAATATGAAAAATTATTTTTTGTTCAAAAATGGTTACCTAGGCTTGGTCAAGGCTTCCAAAGTTGATTTTTCAATTTTCTCATTTTTTTCTTCATTTTCTATGAATGTTTGAAAATAAAAATGCAGAAAAATACTAAAAATATGAAAATTTATTTTTTGGTCGAAATTGGTTCCCTAAGCTTGGCCAAGGTCTCCAAAGTTAATTTTTTTTAATTTTATTAATTTTTATGAATTTGCTATTAATTTTAGAAAATAAAGATGCCGAAAAATATTGAAAATATGAAAAATCATTTTTTGATCACAATTGGTTCCCTAGGCTTGGTCAAGGTCCTCAAAGTCGATTTTTTAATTTTATGAATTTATATATATATTTTTTATTAATTTTAAAAGAGAAAATATGACTAAAAATCAGGTGTCAACACTTACCAGTCGCGGGATTATGGCTGAGTGGGGCCGAAGGTATCCCTTGCGCAACATTCTCATTAAAAAGCTCATTTGGCTTATGCGCTTCCCATTCCTTAGTATCCAGATTTATCAGCTCCTCAACAAAGTGGGGATTATCTTGGTTGGTCGGACCTCCAATTTTGCCTACAGAGTATAGTTTTTCTTCCCTAATTTTAATCGTTTTTCTTTCTCTAGTAGCCATCTCACTTCGGGCTCAATCACCTCCCTTCCTGCTAATGAACTTTGCTACCCCTTGGAGGGGCAATAGCCTTTATTTGCGTTCCAAAACTCTTATCGTGGGCAGGAAAGTATTGAAAAATATTTTCTAAGCCTTTCAACAAATTATTAAAAAATATAGTTTTTTTTAAATCGACTTTCCTAAAAATATTTTTTCAGAATAATTTATTTTTTATGAAAAAAAAGGGATCGTAATTAGTATCGCATGGCCCTAGGGTTTTCACCAATGCTCCCTCTGATGATGCGCAGCATCATGAACCATCTACGTTTAACATACTGGAATCTCCAGGCACGGGGATCCAAAAGTCGGGAGGTGAGTTTTCCTATCTTGTATGCTTCCCTCCATTGTGGTTCCATTTTTCGAAAAACATTTGTGAATTAAACGCTTCTTCAACTATATGGCTGGGTTTTTGTTTATTATTCCCAAATACCCATGAGTTCTTTCCTTCCAAATCAACCATAGTGTACATGCAAGACTTGCTCTTGCGGACGAGTCAGCTTAGAAGTTTTAAGTTTTAAAATATCCACTCATCGATTCTAGTCGTCGTTGTGGAGGAAGTGCCTAGATTTAATCAAGACTCTAACCAAATTTGTTTTGTCCAGTCGAAGAGGAGGAAGAGGTGCTTACAGGATTCTGGCCATTTGCAGCACATTGGGCAAAGCGGGCCAGGTGCCATTCCTCTTCGATAGAGGTTTTCCTTAGTTGGAAGTGCATTGCTGCATACTCTCCAAAGGGTGAATCGAACCTTCAGTGTACGATTATCTATCCTATTGTGGCCCATAGTGTTCTTAGAGGCTAATAAGATGAAGATGGCTGGTTACTATTTAATTTCTCGTCCTGGGCGTAAATTTTACTGTATACACTTTTAATCGAGTATGAATTCGCACTGTTTTCAGTCCAAACTAGCTTGTCAGTCACGGGATTATGGCTGAGTGGGGTTGAAAGTATCCCTTGCGCCAAGTACTAATCCAAAAGCTCACTTGGCTTACGTACTTCCCATTCCTTAGTATCCTGATTTATCAGCTCCTCAATGAAGTGGGGTTTATCTTGGTTGGTCGGACCTCCAATTTTGCCTATGGACAGCAATTTTTCTTCCCTAACTTTAATCGTTTTTCTATATCCTTGTAGCCATCTCACTTCAGGTTCAATCACCTCCCTTCTTGCCAACGAACTTTACGACCCCTCGGAGGGGCAATAGACTTTTTTTGCGTTCTAAAACTCATCTCGTGAGCAGGAAAATATTGAAAAATATTTTCTAAGCATTTTTTTTATATTTCAACTAAATATTGAAAAAGATAGTTATTTTTTCTTTCAATCGACTTTCCGAAAAATATTTTTTCAAAATAATTTATTTTTTATGAAAAAAAAGGAACCGTAATTAGCATCGTATGCCCCTTCGATTTTCAGCCATGCCCTGAACATAAGACCCCGATTTGATAACAACCCACAGATCACAGGAACTTTAGCACCAAATCAGTTTACTTTTTTCTCAGTACACTTGCCTTCTCCGCGAACGATAGTCCCTCTCTAATCGGAAACCCTCGGGAGTTCCTACAAACTCCCACGAAAGCACCCTCTGGTGATGCGCCGCATCATGAGTCATTACGTTTAATATACAGGAATCCCCAGGCACGAGGATCCAAAAGTCAGGAGGTGAGTTTTCTTGTCTTGTATGCTTCCCTATGCTGTGATTCCATTTTTCAAAGAGCATTTGTGAATTAAACGCTTCTTCAACTATATGACTAGGTTTTTGTTTATTATTCCCAAATACCTACGAGTCCCTTTCCTTCCAAATCAACCATAGTGTACCAGCGAGACTTGCTCTTGTGGACGGGTCAGCTCGGGAGTTTTAAGTCGGGGAAGTGTCTAGATTTAACTGAGGCTTTGACCAAATTTGTTTTGTCCAGTCGCAGAGGTGGAAGAGGTGCTTACAGGATTCTGGCGATTTGCGACACACTGGGCAAAGCGGGTCAGGTGCCATTCCTGTTCTATAGAGGTTTTCCTTAGCTGGAAGTGCATTGGTGCATATACTCCGTAGGAAGGATCAAACCTTCAATGTACAATTGTCTACTCTATTGTGGCCCATAGTGATCTTGCAGGCAAATAAGATGAAGATGGCTCGTTAACATTTGATTTCTCGCCTTGGGCGCAAATTTTGTTGTTGACACTTTTAACCGAGTATGAGCTCCCACTGTTTCTAGTCCAAACTAGCTTATCAGTCACGGGATTATGGCTAAGTGGGGCTGAAAGTATCCCTTGCGCCACATTCTCATCAAAAAGCTCATTTCGCTTATGCACTTCCCATTACTTAGTATCCTAATTTATCAGCTCCTCAACGAAGTGCGGTTTATCTTGGTTGATCGGACCTCCAATTTTTATTATGGATAGCCGTTTTTCTTCCGTAACTTCAATCATTTTTCTATCTCCCGGTAGCCATCTCACTTCGGGCTCAATCACCTCCTTTCCTGCCAGCGAACTTTGCCACCCCTCGGAGGGGCAATAACTTTTATTTGCGTTCCAAAACTCATCTCGTGGGTAGAAAAATTTTGAAAAATATTTTCTAAGCCTTTTTTTATATTTCAACAAAACATTGAAAGATATAGTTATTTTTTTTAAAATCGACTTTTCGAAAAATATTTTTTGAAAATAATTTATTTTTTTATGAAAAAAGGGAACCGCAATTAGCATCCTAAGGCCCTATGGCTTTTAGCCAGGCCCCGAACATAAGACTCAGATTTGATCACCACCCGCAGATCACAAGAACTTGAGCACTAGATCACTTTCCTTTTTCCTCAACTGACTTGCCTTTTCCGCGAACGACAGCCCCTCTCTAATCACAAGGCTTTCCACTGTGAGGGTCGAACCAATGCTGATTTTGATGGGGAAATGCTCGGGACTCCCTATAAACTCCGGCGAATGCTCCCTTTGGTGATGCGCGGCATCATGAGCCATCTACGTTTTACATACTAGAATCACCAGGCATGGGATCCAATAGTCGGGAGGTGAGTTTTCTTGTCTGGTATGCTTCCCTATGCTGTGATTCCATTTTTTGAAAAGCATGCATGAATTAAACGCTTCTTCAATAATATCGCTGGGTTTTTGTTTATTATTTCCAAATACCCACGAGTTCCTTTCCTTTCAAATCAACCATAGTGTACTGGCGAGACTTGCTCTTGTGGACGGCTCAGGAGTTTTAAGTTTTACAATATTCACTTGTCGATTCTGGTCGACTTTGTCGGGGAAGTGTCAAGATTTATCTGAGGCTCTAACTAAATTTCTTTGGTCCAGTCACGGAGGAGGAAGAGGTGCTTACGGGAATCTGGTGATTTATGGCATACTGGGTAAAGCGGGTCAGATGCAATTCCTCTTCTATAGCGGTTTTCCTTAGCTGGAAGTGCATTGCTGCATACTCCTCAAAGGAAGAATCGAACCTTCAATGTACGATTGTCTTCCCTATTGTGGCCCATAGTGTCCTTAGAAGCTAATAAGATGAAGATGGCTGGTTACCATTTAATTTCTCATCCTGGGCGCAAATTTTGTTGTAGACACTTTTAACTGAGTATGAGCTCGTACTGTTTCCAGTCCAAACTAGCTTATCAGTCGTGGGATTATGGCTGAGTGGCTCTGAAAGTATCCCTTGCCCCCACATTCTCATCAAAAAGCTCATTTAGCTTACGCACTTCCCATTCCTTAGTATCCTGATTTATCAACTCCTCAACGAAGTGGGGTTTATTTTAGTTGGTCGGACCTCTAATTTTGCCTATGGATGGCGTTTTTTCTTCCTTAACTTTAATCGTTTTTCTATCTCCTAGAAGCCATCTCACTTCGGGCTCAATCACCTCCTTTCCTGCCAACGAGCTTTGCCACCCCCGAGAGGGACAATAGCTTTTGTTTGCGTTCCGAAACTCTTCTCGTAGGCAGAAAAATATTTAAATATGTTTTCTAATCCTTTTTTTTATATTTCAACTAAATATTGAAAAATATAGTTATTTTTCTTTTGAGGATTGACTTTTTGAGAAATATTTTTTCAAAATAATTTATTTTTAATGAAAAAAGGGACTGTAATTACCATCACATAACCCTAGGGTTTTCAGCCAGGCCCCAAACATAAGACCCAGATTTGATCACCACCCGTAGATCATAAGAAATTGAGCACCAGATCAGTTTCTTTCTTCCGCAGCCCACCTGCCTTCTCTGCGAATGACAGTCCCTTGCTAATCGCAAGGGTTTTCGCTGTGAGGGCCGAGCCAATATTGATTCTCTTGGGGAAACCCGCGGGTGCCCCTACAAACTCCGGCAAAAGCTCCCTCTGGTGATGCGCGGCATCATAAGCCATCTACGTTTAACATACAAGAATCCCCAGGCACGGGGATCCAATAGTCGGGAGGTGAGTTTTCTTGTCTTGTGCGCTTCCATATGCTGTGGTTCCATTTTTCGAAAAGCATTTGTGAATTAAACACTTCTTCAATTATATGGCTGGGTTTTTGTTTATTATTCCCAAATACCCACAAGTTCCTTTCCTTCCAAATCAACCATAGTGTACCGGCGAGACTTACTCTTACGGACGGGTCAGCTCAGGAGTTTTAAGTTTTATAATATCCACTTGCCAATTTTGGTCGTCTTTGTCGAGGAAGTGTGTAGATTTAATCGTGACTCTCACCAAATTTTTTTTGTCCTGTCGCAAAGGAGGAAGAGGTGCTTTCGAGATTCTGGCGATTTACGGCACACTGGGCAAAGTGGGTCAGGTGCCATTCCTATTCAAAAGAGGTTTTCCTTAGCTGGAAGTGCATTGCTGCATACTCTCCAAAAGAAGAAACGAACCTTCAGTGTACAATTATCTACCCTATTATAGCCCATAGTGTTCTTAGAGGCTAATAAGATGAAAATGGCCGGTGACCGTTTGATTTCCTGTCTTGAGCGTAAATTTTGCTATAGACACTTTTAACCGAGTATAAACCCGCACTGTTTTCAGTCCAAACTAGCTTATCAGCCATGGGATTATGGCTGAGTGGGGCTGAAAGGTATCCCTTTCACCACATTATCATCAAAAAGCTCATTTGGCTTGTCAACGTCGCATTCTTTAGTATCCTGATTTATCAGCTCCACAACGAAGTGGGATTTATTTTGGTTGGTCGGACCTCCAATTTTGCCTAGGCACAGCCGTTTTTCTTCCCGAACTTTAATCGCTTTTTAATCTCCCTGTAGCCATCTCACTTCGGGCTTAATCACCTCCATTCCTGCCGACGAACTTTGCTACCCCCGAGAGGGGCAATAGCCTTTGTTTGCTTTCCAAAACTCTTCTCGTGGCCAAGATAATATTGACAAATATTTTCAACTGAATATTGAAAAAAATATAATTATTTTTCAATAGGAACTCGAGCACCATATCCTTTTTCGTTCTTCCTCAGCTCACTTGCGCAAGGGTTTCCACTGTGAGGATCGAACCAATGTTAACTCTCTTGGGGAAACCCTTGGGTGCCCCTACAAACTCCAGCTAAAGCTCCCTCTGGTGATGTGCAGCATCATGTGCCATCTACATTTAATATGCAGGAATCCCCAAGCGCGGGGATCCAATAGTTAGGAGGTGAGTTTTCTTGTCTTGTATGCTTCTCTATGCTGTGGTTCCATTTTTCGAAAAGCATTTGTGAATTAAATGCTTCTTCAACTATATGGCTAGATTTTTGTTTATTATTCCCAAATATCCCCGAGTTCCTTTCCTTCCAAATCAACCATAGTGTACCGGCGAGACTTGCACTTGCGAGCGAGTCAGCTCAGGAGTTTTAAGTTTTACAACATCCACTTGTCGATTCTGGTTTTCTTTGTCGGGGAAGTGTCTAGATTTAACCGAGACTCTGATCAAATTTGTTTGGTATAGTCGCAGAGGAGGAAGAGGTGCTTACAAGATTCTGGCGATTTGCGGCACACTGGGCAAAGTGGGTCAGGTGCCATTCTTCTTCTATAGCGGTTTTCCTTAGTTGAAAGTGCAGTGCGGCATACTCTCCAAAGGAAGAATCGAAACTTCAGTGTACCATTATCTACCCAATTGTTACCCATAGTGTCCTTAGAGGCTAATAAGATGAAGATGGGCTGGTTACCGTTTGATTTCTTGTCCAAGGTGAAAATTTTGTTATAGACATTTTTAACCGAGTATGAGCCCGCACTGTTTCTAGTCCAAACTAGCTTATCAATCACGAGATTATGCCTGTGTGGCCCTGAAAGATCCCTTGCGCCACATGTTCATCAAAAAGCTCATTTGACTTACGCACTTCCTATTCCCTTGTATCCTAATTTATCAGCTCCTCAACGACGTGGGGTTTATCTTGGTTGGTCGGACCTCTAATTTTGCCTATGGATAACCTTTTTTCTTCCCTAACTTTAATCGTTTTTATATCTCCCGATAGCCACCTCACTTTGGGCTCAATCACCTCCCTTCCTGCCAACGAACTTTGCCACCCCCGAAAGGGGCAATAGCATTTGTTTGCGTTCCCAAACTCTTCTCGTGGGCGAGAAAATATTGAAAAATATCTTCTAAGCCTTTTTTATATTTCAACTAAATAATAAAAAATATTTTTTTTTAAGATTGACTTTTTGAAAAAAAATTCAAAAAAATTTATATTTTTATGAAAAAAAAGGACCGTAATTAGCATCGCAAGGCCCTAGGGATTTCAGTCAGACCCCGAACATAAGACACAAAATTGATCACCACCCGTAGATTATAGGAACTTGAGCACCAGATCAGTTTCCTTCTTCCTCAACCCACTTCCTTTCTTCGCGAACAACAGTCCCTCGCTAATCGCGAGGGTTTCCACTAGGAGGGCCGAACCAATGTTGATTCTCTTGGGGAAACCCTCGGGTGCCCCTACAAACTCCAGCAAAAGCTCCCTCTGGTGTTGCGCCGCATGATGAGCCATCTACATTTAACATAGAAGAATCCCCAGGCGCAAGGATCCAATAGTCGGGAGGTGAGTTTTCTTGTCTTGTATGCTTGCCTATACTGTGATTCCATTTTTCGAAAAGAATTTGTGAATTAAACGCTTCTTCAACTATATAGTTGGGTTTTATCCATTATTCCCAAATGTTCACGAGTTCTTTTCCTTCCAAATCAACCATAGTGTATCGGCGAGACTTGCTCTTTCGAACGGGTCAGCTCAGGAGTTTTAAGTTTTCCAATACCCACTTGCTGATTCTGGTCATCTTTGCCGAGGAAGTGTTTAGATTTAACCGAGGCTTTGACCAAATTTGTTTTGTCCAGTCGCAGAGGAGGAAGATATGCTCACGGGATTCTGGCAATTTGCGACACACTGGGCAAAGCGAGTCAAGTGCCATTCCTCTTCTATAGAGGTTTTTCTTAGTTGAAAGTGCATTGCTGTATACTCTCCAAAGGAAGAATCGAACCTTCAGCGAACGATTGTCTACCCTATTGTGGCCCATAGTGTTCTTGGGGGCTAACAAGGTGAAGATGGCTAATTAACTTCTGATTTCTCATCCTGGGCGCAAATTTTATTGTAGACACCTATAACCGAGTATGAGTCCGCACTGTTTCCAATCCAAGCTAGCTTATCAGTCATGGGATTATGGTTGAGTGAGGCTGAAAGTATCCCTTGCCCCACATTCTCATTGAAAAGCTCACTTGGCCTTCGCATTCCTTAGTATCTTAATTTATCAGCTCCT
Source organism: Psidium guajava (assembly GCA_016432845.1). Taxonomy (NCBI): domain Eukaryota; kingdom Viridiplantae; phylum Streptophyta; class Magnoliopsida; order Myrtales; family Myrtaceae; genus Psidium; species Psidium guajava. Next base: position 19,092,156 of record CM028225.1, read on the forward strand.
CAACGAAGTGGGGTTTATTTTTGTTGGTCGGACCTCCAATTTTGCCGAGGCACAACCTTTTTTCTTTTTGAACTTTAATCGTTTTTTAAACTCCCCGTAGCCATCTCACTTCGGGCTCAATCACCTCCTTTCTTGTCAACGAACTTTGCCACCCCCGAAGGGGCAATAGCCTTTGTTTGCATTCCAAAACTCTTCTCGTGGGCAGGAAAATATTGAAAGATATTTTCTAAGCTTTTTTTTATATTTCAACTAAATATTGAAAAATACAGTTACTTTTTTTGAAAATCGACTTTTCGAAAAATATTTTTTCAAAGTAATTTATTTTTTATGAAAAAAAGATACCGTAATTAGCATCGCATGTCCCCTAGGGTTTTCAGCCAGGTCCCAAACATAAGACCCAGATTTGATCACCACCAGCAGATCACAGGAACTTGAGCACCAGATCTGTTTCCTTCTTCCTCAGCTTACTTGCCTTCTTCGCAATCGACAGTCCCTCTCTAATCGCGAAGATTTCCATTGCGAGGGCCGAACCAATGTTGATTCTCTTGGGGAAACCCTCGGGAGTCCCTATAAACTCCGGTGAATGCTCTCTCTGGTGATGCGCCACATCATGAGCCATCTACGTTTAACATAAAATAATCCCTAGGCACGGGGATCCAATAGTCGGGAGGCGAGTTTTCTTCTCTTGTATGCTTTTCCTATATTATGATTCCCTTTTTTGAAGAGCATTTGTGAATTAAATGCTTCTTCAACTATATGGCTGGGTTTTTGTTTATTATTCCCAAATACTCACGAGTTCCTTTCCTTCCAAATCAACCCTATTGTACCCACGAGACTTGCTCTTGCGGACGGGTCAGCTCAGGACTTTTAAGTTTTACAATATCCACTTGTCGATCCTGGTCGTCTTTGTCAACAAAGTGTCTAGATTTAACCGAGGCTTCGGCCAAATTTATTTTGTCTAGTCACAGAGGAGGAAGAAGTGCTTATAGGATTCTGGCAATTTGCGGCACACTGGGCAAAGCGGGTCAGGTGCCACTCCTATTCTATAAAGGTTTTCCTTAGCTGAAAGTGCATTGCTACATACTCTCCAAAGAAAGAATTGGACCTTCAGTGCACGATTGTTTACCCGATTGTGGCCCATAGTGTTCTTAGAGGCAAATAAGATGAAGATGGCTGGTTACTGTTTGATTTCCCATCCTGGGCGCACACTGTTAACCGAGTATGAGCCCGCACCGTTTCCTGTCCAAACTAGCTTATCAGTCGCGGGATTATGGCTGAGTGGGGCAGAAGGTATCCCTTATGCCATTTTCTCATCAAAAGGCTCATTTGGCTTACGCACTTCCCATTGCTTAGTATCTAGATTTATCCGCTCCTCAACGAAGTGGGGTTAATCTTGGTTGGTTGGACCTCCAATTTTGCCCATGGACAACCTTTTTTCTTCCCTAACTTTAATCGTTTTTCTATCTCCCAGTAGCCATCTTACTTCGAGCTCAATCACCTCTCTTCCTGCCAACGAACTTTGCCACCCTCAGGGGGGAGGGGGGGCAATTGCATTTATTTGTGCTCCAAAACGCTTCTTGTGGGCTGAAAAATATTGAAAAATATTTTTAAGCCTTTTTTTATATTTCAACTAAATAATGAAAAATATAGTTTTTTTTAGATCGAATTTTTGAAAAATATTTTTTCAAAATAATTTCTTTTTTATGAAAAAAGGGACCGTAATTAGCATCGCAAGACCCTAGGGTTTTTAGCCAGGCCCCGAACATAAGACCCATATTTGATCAGCACTTGTATATCACAGGAACTTGAGCACCGATCAATTTCCTTCTTCCTCAACCCACTTGCCTTCTTCGCGAATGACAGTCCCTCGCTAATCGTGAGGGTTTCCACTTTGAAGGCCGAAAGTATCCCTTGCGCCACATTCTCATCGAAAATGGGTTTTATTTTTGTTGGTCGAACCTCCAATTTTGCCGAGGCACAGCCTTTTTTCTTTCTAAACTTTAATCGTTTTTTAAACTCCCCGTAGACATCTCACTTCGGGCTCAATCACCTCCTTTCTTGTCAACCAACTTTGCCACCCCCGAAGGGGCAATAGCCTTTGTTTACTTTCCAAAACTCTTCTTGTGGGCAGAAAAATATTGAAAAATATTTTCTAAGCTTTTTTTATATTTCAACTAAATATTGAAAAATGTAGTTACTTTTTTTGAAAATCGACTTTTCGAAAAATATTTTTTCAAAATAATTTAATATTTATGAAAAAATAGGGACCGTAATTAGCATCGCACGGCCCTAGGGCTTTCAGCCAGGCCCCAAACATAAGACCTAGATTTGATCGCCACCCGTAGCTCATAGGAACTTGAGCACCAGATTAGTTTCCTTCTTCCTTAGCCCACTAGCCTTCTCCGCGAACGACAGTCCCTCTCTAATCGCGAGGGTTTCCACTACGAGGGTCGAACCAATGCTGATTCTCTTAGGGAAACCCTCGGAAGTCCCTACAAACTACGGCGAAATCTCCCTCTGGTGATGTGCGGCATCATGAGCCAACTACTTTAAACATATAGGAATCCCCAGGTGCGGGGATCCAATAGTCGGGAGGTGAGTTTTCTTGTCCTGTATGCTTCCCAATGCTATGATTCCATTTTTTGAAGAGCATTCTTGAATTAAACACTTGTTCAACTATATGGTTGGGTTTTTGTTTACTGTTCCTAAATACCCATGAGTTACTTTCCTTCCAAATCAACCATAGTGTACTGGCGAGACTTGCTCATGTGGACGGGTCAGCTTAGGAGTTTTAAGTTTTGCGATATCCTCTTGTCGATTCTGGTCATCTTTATCGGGGAAGTGCCTAGATTTAACTAAGGCTCTAACCAAATTTGTTTTGTCCAGTCGCAGAGGAGGAAGAGGTGCTCACGGGATTCTGGCGATTTGCGGTACACTGGGCAAAGCGAGTCAGGTGTCATTCCTCTTCTTTAGAGGTTTTCCTTAACTGGAAATGCATTGCTGCATACTCTGCAATGAAAGAATCGAACCTTCAGTATACGATTGTCTATCCTATTCTGGCCCATAGTGTTCTTGGAGGCTACTAAGATGAAGATGGCTAGTTACCGTTTAATTTCTCGTCTTGGGTGCAAATTTTGTTATAGTCACTTTTAATCAAGTATAAGCCTGCATTATTTCCAGCCCAAACTAACTTATCAGTCGCAGGATTATGGCTGAGTGGGGCTAAAAGTATCCCTTGCACCACATTCTCATCAAAAAGCTCCTTTGGCTTATGCACTTCTCATTCCTTAGTATACCGATTTATCAGCTCCTCAACGAAGTGGGGTTTATCATGGTTGGTCGAACCTCCAATTTTGCCTATGAATAGCCATTTTTTCTTCCGTAGCTCTAATCGTTTTTTTATCTCCCAGCAGCCATCTCACTTCGAGCCCAATCACCTCCCTTCCTGCTAACGAACTTTGCCACCCACCAGAGGGGTAATAGCCTTTATTTGCGTTCCAAAACTCTTCTCGTGGGTAGGAACATATTGAAAAATATAGTTATTTTGTTTGAAAATCGACTTTTCAAAAAATATTTTTTCAAAATAATTTATTTTGTATGAAAAAAGGGACCGTAATTAGCATCGTATGGCCCTAGGGTTTTCAGCCAGGCCCCGAACATAAGACTCCGATTTGATCACCACCCGCAGATCATAAGAACTTGAGCACCAGAAGAATTTCCTTCTTCCTCAGCTCCCTTGCCTTCTCCGCTAACGACAGTCCCTCTCTAATTGCGAGGGTTTCCACTACGAGGGCCGAACCAATGTTGATTCTGTTGGGGAAACCCTCAGGAGTCCCTACAAACTTCGGGCGAAAGCTCCCTCTGGAGATGCGCAGCATCATGAGGCATCTACGTTTAACATACAGGAATCCCCAGGCGCGGGGATCCAATAGTCGGGAGGTGAGTCTTCTTGTCTTGTATGCTTCCCTATGTTGTGGTTTCATTTTTCGAAAAGCATTTGTGAATTAAACGCTTCTTCAACTATATAGCTGAGTTTTTGTTTATTATTCCCAAATACCCTCGAGTTCCTTTCCTTCCAAATCAACCATAGTGTACCGGCGAGACTTGCTCATGCGGACGGGTTAGCTCAGGAGTTTTAAGTTTTACAATATCTAGTTGTCGATTCTGGTTGTCTTTATCGGAGAAGTGTCTAGATTTAACCGAGGCTCTCACCAAATTTGTTTGGTCCAGTCACAGAGGACGAAGAGGTGCTTACGGGATTCTGGCAATTTGCAGCACATTGGCCAAAGTGGGTCAAGTGCCATTCCTCTTCTATAGAGATTTTCCTTAGCTGAAAGTGCATTGCTGCATACTCTCCAAAGGAAGAATCGAACCTTCAGTGTACAATTGTCTACCCAATTGTGACCCGTAGTGTTCTTAGAGGGTAATAAGATGAAGATGGCTGGTTACCGTTTGATTTCTTGTCCTGGTTCAAATTTTGTTGTAGACGCTTTTAACCGAGTATGAGCCCACACTGTTTCCAGTCCAAACTAGATTATCAGTCACAGGATTATGGCTGAGTGGCGCTGAAAGTATCCCTTGCGCTACATTCTCATCAAAAACCTCATTTGGCTTACGCACTTCCTATTCCTTTGTACCCTGATTTATCAGCTTCTTAACGAAGTGGGGTTTATCTTAGTTGGTCGGACCTCTAATTTTGCCTATGGACAGCCTTTTTTCTTCCCTAACTTTAATCGTTTTTCTATCTCCCAGTAGCCACCTCCCTTCGGGCTCAATCACCTCCCTTCTTGCCAATGAACTTTGCCACCCCCGGGAGGGTCAATAACCTTTGTTTATGTTCCAAAACTCTTCTCTTATCAAGGGCAGAAAAATATTGAAAATTATTTTCTAAGCCTTTTTTTTATTTCAACAAAATATTGAAAAATATAGTTTTCTTTTTAAGATCGATTTCTTGAAAAATATTTTTTCAAAATAATTTATTTTTTATGAAAAAAAAGGGATCGTAATTAGCATCGCATGGCCCTAGGGTTTTCTGCCAGACCTCGAACATGAAACCCATTTTAGATCACTACTTAGAGATCACAGGAACTTGATAAATAGATCAGTTTCCTTCTTCCTCAGCCCACTTGCCTTCTTTGCAAACGACAGTTCCTCGCTAATCGTGAGGTTTTCCACTGTGAGGGCTGAACCAAAGTTGATTCTCCTGGGTAAACCCTCGGGTGCCCCTACAAACTCTGGCAAAAGCTTCCTCTGGCGATGCGCGACATCATGAGCCATCTAGGTTTAACATGCAGCAATCCCTAGGCGCGGGGATCCAGTAGTCGGGAGGTGAGTTTTCTTGTCCTGTATGGTTCCCCATGCAGTGATTCCATTTTTCGAAGAGTATTTGCTAATCAAATGCTTTTTCAACTATATGGTTAGGTTTTTGTTTAGTATTCCCAACTACCCACGAGTTCCATTCGTTCCAAATCAACCATTGCGTACCGGCCAAACTTGCTTTTACGGACGGGTCAGCTCAGGAGTTTTAAGTGGGCTGAGGAAGAAGGAAACTAATCTGGTGCTCAAGTTCCCATGAGCTATGGGTGGCGATCAAATCTAGGTCTTATGTTTGGGGCCTGGCTGAAAGCCCTAGGGGCGTGCAATGCTAATTACGGTCCCTTTTTTTTCATAAATATTAAATTATTTTGAAAAAATATTTTTCGAAAAGTCGATTTTCAAACAAAGTAACTACATTTTTCAATATTTAGTTGAAATATAAAAAAAGCTTAGAAAATATTTTTCAATATTTTTCTGCCCACAAGATGAGTTTTGGAAAGTAAACAAAGACTATTGCCCCTTCGGGGGTAGCAAAGTTGGTTGACAAGAAAGGAGGTGATTGAGCCCGAAGTGAGATGGCTACGGGGAGTTTAAAAAACGATTAAAGTTTAGAAAGAAAAAAGGCTGTGCCTCGGCAAAATTGGAGGTCCGACCAACAAAAATAAACCCCACTTTCGATGAGAATGTGGCGCAAGGGATACTTTCGGCCTTCCAAGTGGAAACCCTCACGATTAGCGAGGGACTGTCATTCACGAAGAAGGCAAGTGGGTTGAGGAAGAAGGAAATTCATCTGGTGCTCAAGTTCCTGTGATGTACAAGTGGTGATCAAATATAGGTCTTATGTTTGGGCCTGGCTAAAAATCCTAGGGTCTTGCGATGCTAATTACAGTCCCTTTTTTCATAAAAAAAGAAATTATTTTGAAAAAATATTTTTCAAAAAGTCGATCTAAAAAAAACTATATTTTTCATTATTTAGTTGAAATATAAAAAAAGGCTTAAAAATATTTTTCAATATTTTTCAGCCAACAAGAAGCGTTTTGGAACACAAATAAATGCAATTGCCCCCCCTCCCCCATGAGGGTGGCAAAGTTCGTTGGCAGGAAGAGAGGTGATTGAGCCTGAAGTGAGATGGCTACTGGGAGATAGAAAAACGATTAAAGTTAGGGAAGAAAAAAGGTTGTCCATAGGCAAAATTGGAGGTCCAACCAACCAAGATAAACCCCACTTCGTTGAGGAGCGGATAAATCTGGATACTAAGCAATGGGAAGTGCATAAGCCAAATGAGCTTTTTGATGAGAAAATGGCATAAGGGATACCTTCAGCCCCACTCACCCATAATCCCGCGACTGATAAGCTAGTTTAGACAGGAAACGGTGCGGGCTCATACTCGGTTAAAAGAGTGATTGAGCCCGAAATGAGAAGACTACTGGCAGATAAAAAAACGATTAAAGTTAGGGAAGAAAAATGGCTATCCATAGGCAAAATTGGAGGTTTGACCAATCAAGATAAACCCCACTTCGTTAAGGAGCTAATAAATCAGACTACTAAGGAAAGGGAAGTTCGTAAGCCAACTAAGCATTTTGATGAGAATGTGGTGCAAGGGATACTTTCAGCCCCACTCACCCATAATCCCACGACTGATATGCTAGTTTGGATTGGAAGCAAAGCGGGCTCATACTCGTTTAAAAGTGTCTACAATAGAATTTGCTCCCAAGACGAGAAATCAAACGCTAACCAGCCATCTTCATCTTTTAGCCTCCAAGAACACTATGGACCACAATAAGGTAGACAATCATACACTGAAGGTTCGATTCTTTCTTTGGAGAATATGCAGCAATGCACTTCCAGCTAAGGAAAACCTCTATAGAAAAGGAATTGTACCTGACCCGCTTTGCCCAGTATGCCACAAATCGCCTGAATCCCTTGTGCACCTCTTCTTCCTCTGCGACTGAACAAAAAAAATTTGGTCAGAGCCTCGGTTAAATCTAGACACTTCCCCGACAAAGATGACTACAATCCACAAGTGGATATTGTAAAAGTTAAAACTCCTAAGCTAACCCGTCCGCGAGAGCAAGTCTCGCTGGTACACTACGGTTGTTTTGGAAGGAAAGGAACACGGGGGTATTTGCGAATAATAGACCAAAACACAGCCATATATTCGAAGAAGTGTTTAATTTACAAATGCTCTTCAAAAAATGGAATCACAGCATAGGGAAGCATACAAGACAAGAAAACTCACCTCCAGACCATTAGACCTCGGCGCCTGGGGATTCTTGTATATTAAACATAGATGGCTCCTAACGCCACGCATCACTAGAGGGAGCTGTCGCTAGAGTTTGTAGGGGCTCCCAAGGGTTTCCTCGAGAGAATCAACATTGGTTCAGCCCTCGCAGTGGAAACCCTTGCGATTAGAGAGGGACTATCATTCGTGAAGAAGGCAAGTGAGCTAAGGAAGAAGAAAACTGATCTGGTTCTCAAGTCCTTATGATCTACGGGTGGTGATCAAATCTAGGTCTTATGTTTGGGGTTTGGCTAAGAACACTAGGGCCATGCGATGCTAATTAGGGTCCCTTTTTTTCATAAAAAATAAATCATTTTGAAAAAATATTTTTCGAAAAGTTAATTTTCTTAAAAATAACTATATTTTTCAATATTTAGTTGAAATATAAAAAAAAGACTAAGAAAATATTTTTTGATATTTTCCTGCCCATGAGAAGAGTCTTGGAATGCAAACAAAGGCCATTGCCCCTCTTGGGAGTAATAAAGTTCATTGGTAGGAAGGGACATGATTGAGCTCGAAGTGACTTGGCTACTGGTAGACAGAAAGACGATTAAAGTTAGGGAAGAAAAATGGCTGTCCATAGGCAAAATTGGAGGTCCGACCAACTAAGATGAACCCCAATTTGTTGAGGAACTGATAAATCAAGATACTAAGGAATGGGAAGTCCTTAAGCCAACTGAGCTTTTTGATGAGAATGTGCTGCCAGAGATACTTTCAGCCCCACTCAGCCATAATCTCACAACTAATAAGCTAGTTTGTTCCCAGGACGAGAAATCAAACGCTAACCAGCCATCTTCATCTTATTAGCCTACAAGAATACTATGGACCACAATAGGGTAGACAATCGTACACTGAAGGTTCGATTCTTCCTTTGGAGAGTATGCAGCAATACACTTCCAACTAAGGAAAACTCTATAGAAAAGGAATGGTACCTGACCCGTTTTGCCCAATGTGCCGCAAATCACCAGAATCCCCTGAGCACCTCTTCCTCCTTTGCGATTGGACAAAACAAATTTGGTCAGAGCCTTGGTTAAATCTAGACACTTCCTCGACAAAAACGACTAGAATCGACAAGTGGATATTGTAAAACTTAAAACTCCTGAGCTGACCCGTCTACGAGAGCATGTCCCGCCAGTACACTATGGTTGATTTGGAAAGAAAGGAACGCGTGGGTATTTGGGAATAATAAACATAAACCCAGCTATATAGTCGAAGAAGCGTTTAATTCACAAATGCTCTTCGAAAAATGGAATTGTAGTATAGGGAAGCATACAAGACAAGAAAACTAACCTCCCAGCCATTGGATCCTAGCGCCTGGGGATTCTTGTATGTTAAACACAGGTGGCTCCTAATGCCACGCATCACCAGAGGGAGCTGTTGCCGGAGTTTGTAGGGACTCCCAAGGGTTTCCCCAGGAGAATCAACATTGGTTCGGTCCTTGTAGTGGAAACCCTCGCGATTAGAGAGGGATTGTCATTCGCAGAGAAGGCAAGTGAGCTGAGGAATAAGGAAACTGATCTGATGCTCAAGCCCCTGTGATTTGTAGATGGTGATCAAATCTTGGTCTTATGTTCGGGGCCTGGCTGAAAACCCTAGGGACATGCTATGCTAATTAGGGTTTGTTTTTTTCATAAAAAAATAAATCATTTTGAAAAAGTAGTTTTTGAAAAGTCAATTTTCGAAAAAATAACTATATTTTTCAATATTTGGTTGAAATATAAAAAAGACTTAGAAAATATTTTCCTTTACTAGGCATGGAAAATTGAATTTAATTCTTCTCCAGTCACACCATTCAATAAATTTTTTTCTTTTTTCTTTTCAGTTTTATTTTTAAAAAAAATAATATTTTAATATTTTAGTTATTTATCTTTTTCCTTTTTTACTCTTTTCTTTTTTCTTTGTTATGTTTGTCATTTTCTTTTTTGCATTACTGTTTTCTATCGACCGCCGGCCATGAAGACGGTCGGTGGCTGGTCGTAGGCAAGGCCAGCAACGCTTGGCTGGGCCTCATACGAGGCTGGTGATGATTCACTTAGCCTCGATCAAGGCCGACAGCCGATTGTGGCCGTGGCCAGCGAATGGTCAAAGGAGAAGAAGGGATAAGGAAAAAAAAGAATAAACATAGTTAAAAATAAAGAAAAAGAAGAGAAAAAAGAACATAATTAAAAGTTAATTTTTATTCAAAAAATAAAAATTTTGAATTTTAGAAAAAATGAATAAAAATGAAAAGAAAGTAACAAAATGATTAAAAAGAAAAAAGGAGAGAAAGAGAGGAGGAATGAAAGATGAGGAAAATATTTTCCTTTTCTCAAGAAAAGGAAATGTTTTCCCCTCCTATTTTTCCCACTTTGGAAGAAATTTTTTCCATAGGGAAATTTTTTTTCCAAGACTAGCTTATTTTCCACCCCAAATGCCGTAAAATCCAAAAAATGATTTTCGGGATGTTATTTTTCACGAAACAATAATTCTTGTTACAATTTCGGACTGGCTTTCTTGGCCTGAATTTAGGGGTGGCCACGGCTCGGGAACCGGCAGTTCCAATTCCAAATTTGGAGGAATCGGAGGTTCCAGGCCAGTTCGACGGTTCCGAACCAAAGGTTTCGAACCACCGACCGTTGGTTCCGAATCGATTTTGATTTTTTTTTAAAGGTTTTGATTTTAAAAATTAATTTGTGGTGAATTTATAATAAAATTGTAATTAAATTATCAAATAATGAATTATGAAATAAAAGAAAATAATATATTATCAAATAAATGTAGGGAAAAAAAGGGAGGGGGAGGGGGCTTGAACTTAATAATTTACTATTAAGCGCCTACATATCTTCTTAGAGATAGAATAATCAAAGCCTATGTAGTTTTCTTACCTGTGATAACCTCATACTTACATCATTCTCAATCGTCACTACCCATTCCTGTATTAGTGGTGGTGGTGGTGTCTCCATTATCAAAAAATTCAGCTTCATTATTGCAATATATCTCTTGTTGTTTATATTGAGTTTTTATCCAATTATCAACACAAGCTTGAAACTCCATCGATTCGGGAGTTAATGTTGAACGTCGTTCATCTAATGCTTGCTCTACTATAACTGTTGAATAAGGTTGCTAAAATTTGTTTTGCAATCAGAGCAAGAATTTGGTATTGGGTGGAATGCTTCTTCCACTAATCCAATATACTAAAATTTCTACTGCTTTCAGATTCATCAAACTCAAAAGAAATGGTTAGATAGTTTTCTATTTCAGAATTACTTCATAATGCACTCTTTTTCCTTTTTTGTCTTTTAATCAAAAGTTGGTACCTTTTACTAATTTCATCTAGGTCTTCGCATTGTAAGTTACTAGATTAAGGTCCACATCCACTATCACCTACAACATTATATGTTTTACAAAATTTATTATATAATTTTATTATTATGTTTTTAACATTTATTTCTATAGTTCTAATATTTATCGTATGAGGCAAATGTAAATATTCATAATACGTATTCAAATAATCACACAAACCATCTAACTTACAACGTGGATCAAAAACAGAATCAACTAAATAAATAATAGGAATTTCTCTATAATAATGTAGCCATTTTGCTCGCATTATGTTAACAGTATCACCTAACTTATCATCATTTTTATTTTCTTCAAAAATTCCAACAATATTAATACATTCTATTAAAAATAAATGCGTGGTTGGATAATAAACATAAGATAAACTATAAGTTGCATTATTAAAAACTATTAAAATATCTAAAAAAATTTGCAACTATCCCATTCTTGAGGGTATAAACTAATTTCATATATATTATTTGAAATAAATGCACATAATAAATATTTATATGCAAAAGATTCATTAAGCAACTTGTAAATAGAATTCCAACAATTTGGAACATTTTTTGGAAATCTTTTTGGTTTTTTTCCGTTTAATTTACAAAATTTTGCCCACTCTTTCATTGTTTGGGGATGTTTCCATAAATATCGAATTGTTGTTTTTATCGGGTTGAGAGAAACTTGAAGAGCTTTTAAACCATCTCGTACACATAAATTTAAAATATGACAAGCACATCTAACGTGAAAAAATTGTCCACGAAAAGTAGGTTTACAAATATTTTCAAGTTTAACAATCGAAGCGATATTTGCTACGACATTATCAAAACCAATTGAAAAAATTTTATGAAGCAAATAATATTCTTCTAAAATTTATATAATTAATCTATAAATATTATTTGTCGTATGCCTATCATCAAAAATTCTAAATGTAATAACTCATTTTTGAATATTCAAATCATTATCTATCTAATGACGTGTTATACCCATATAAGAATTAGTTTGCTAGTGATTACTTCAAATATCGCTACCTATATGCACACATCCATTAAAATTCATAAAAAAGGGTTTGTAAATCTTTTTTTCCCTTTTCTATAAAAATTTTTAATTTCGTATTTAAGTGAATTTTTAGGAACATGTTTTACTTGTGGAACACATGCATTTTGTATAAATTCATTAATATCAAAATTTTCACTAAAACTAAATGATAAATGTTCAATGGAAATAAATTTACCTAATTCTTCTCTATAAATTTTTTCATTAAAACAAAATAAAGGAGAAGTATTAGGATTGGCATATCCAGAAATTTGTTGTTGGCTAGTGTCAATTCTCATTTCGATCGAATGTTTCGACCTAAGATGTTGAGTAAATGTTCCATATCCTTATCTACCTACAAATTTGTATGATTTAGTACAATGTTTACAAACTAAATTATACATATTTGGATCATTTTCAAAATCTTCAACTTTCATGAAGTGCTCCCATATGATGGATGCACCATTCCGCTCCTTTATTATTGACATTTCTTTGGCATCGATGACGGTCGGAGGATGAAGACTCTCTTGCGTGGGAACTTGCTCCATATTAGGGAAAATGTTGATTTCATCATCTACATCAACTCCCCAATCTGCATAATTATGAGGATTATGATAACTAGATTCTCCCATTGTTCTCTTACCTTTACCATTAGCTCTACTTCCACTTGCCATTTTTTGGATATATAAAAAAATATACGGTATAATGCAAAAAATATAGGGTATGAAAAAAGAATTTGCAATATGAAATTATTAATGGAGATAATAAATAAAAAAAATAAGAAATTAGACAATCGAGAACGTAATTGAGAGTTTGAGAGAATTTGGAGCTTAAGAGAATTTGAGAGAATTTGTGTGAAAAAAATGAAAAATGAAGAAGGAGTATTTATAAATTTTGTATAATATATTTTTATTTTTATTTTTTTTGGTGATGGCTCGAACGGTGGTTCCGGTTCCGGTTCCACAATATGTGAAACTGGGATAGGACCGTTATGGCCACAGGCTAGTTTCGGTTCCAAACCGGAGAACCGTCAACGAGCCAGTTTCGGTACTGACCGGTCCGGTTTCGGGCCCAAACCGGCCCGCAACCACCCGTACCTGAATTGGCTATCTACCCCCCCCCTCTTTCTCCTCTTTGTTTTGTTATGATTTTGGACAATCTTGTGATTTACATCCTCCTTAATAATGAAAGTATGATCTTATCGTCCAAAAAAGATTATAATTCAAGAGTAATTCAAGATTTTATGTCACCAGAACATAACCTGTCGTGTGATCCCTCACGCCATAATATGCCGTTTCAAAAGAAGTTAAAAATAAACATTTTTTTAATTTGAGGCAACTCTATGGGCGAAGAAAGTTAAATTGGAGGGACAAGAAATGCGTTGGGAAGGAAAACTAAAAAATAAAGAAAAAGAAAGTGCACTGAAAATGGAGTTTGCTTCGGAGAACAAAGTCCTATGTACTTCGGGGTCTTCAATTCATCCGAACTAAGAAAAATTTCAAATAAAAACTTTAAAGCGCTCTCATTTTATCGAACAAGGTACAAAGTGTCACGCGCCGAACCCCAATCGAGCTCGCGACATCCCGCTCATTCATTTAAATTCTCTCTCGCGCTCGCCTGGTCCACGATACGCGACGGCCCAGGAGATTTTCTTTCTTCGTCGCGACCAGACGGCGCGTCCGTTTAAAACCATCATATGAACCTGCGGAAGCATGCCTCTTATCCATACATGCATACATACGATAATTGGTGTAGTACACAAAAAGGGAATACACAAATCATCAACATATACATATCAACAAGGTGTTCGGTACAGACCCCAAAAGAAAGTACAAGCCACGGTCTCGACACCTATGCTCACACTATCTCCCGAAAACTAGACCAGCGTCAGCAGGACTCAGTGCTCTAGCTGCTCCTCTGGATCCTCCTCCTGGTCGGTGTCCATGGCATCGCCCTCTTCGTGGCCGTCTATCTCCGAGCGCCCACGGCAGCTCCAACATTGGGTCGGGGTCGACCACCTCACCCCCATATATAGCAGGTCGTAGAATCGTGGGGTCGTCCTCCATGGGTATCAGGGCATCTCTCAAGGGTCCCTCCAAACCTAACTCGTCCTCTCTATACCAGGCCTCGAACCTATAGGGAACAAGCTGGGGACCTCCCTGATCCACCCATACAGTAGTCAGTCGTCTGAGCCACATCGTAGCACTTTCATCGTAATGGTGGGTAACCTCGGGCTCCATCTGCACCGGCAGGCAAACGAGCATAGGGGGTGCAGCCATCACTGGCGTCTGGGATCTGAAAGTATGGCAACCACCGCCAGTGAGTCGAGAACTCAGCAAGCTCACCCCTAATCCTAGTGTAGGATAGAGTATACCAGTGGGTTCGGACCTATCCAGTAACTAGGGTCTCAGCTCACATAGCTCTAGTATCCTCACTGGTTGTAATTACCCAACCCTAACGAGCGAATAGTCAAACTATGCGTAACAAGCAAGATCACAATACGCAGGCGGGCAGTCAACAGGCAATGACAGCAATTCAATATGCAAGGAAGAATGCATGCGTTCAGATTGCATCGACTGATCCCAGTGGATCCTGCCCGCTTATGCCTCCCATTCCCATCAGGGCCCATCCTACTGTGCCACTCGGCAATGCCTCAACTGCGTGTGGTACGCCTTACGTTGGCCCTGCTTATCCCTCCATTTCCCATCAGGGCCCATCCTACTGTGCCACTCGGCAATGCCTCAACTGCGTATGGTACGCCTTACGTTGGCCCTACTCATCCCTCCATTTCCCCGCGTAAACGACGTCTCAGGGCTCATCCTACATGTCACACCTCCGGGTGACTCATGCCATGCTCACAGTACATGATGCTCAAACAATTTCAACCACGCATCGATCACAGAGCAGGCAATCCAGTAAATTCATATGTAACGAAGCATGACAATTCAACGGTTGTTCTGTCGAACCCATAATCATCGGGGTATGTCTCATACAGACCGAGTACATCACACGAAATTTCCTAACCACTGGATTCAATTGGGTACCTCCACGTAGTTACAGTAGACATTGACTTCCTTACGAAATAAATCCCCCAATTTAGCTCAATCGTGTTCTATTTCCCCTTGGAACTTATTTATTTCAGAGCTCGGTCCAATCCGGCCTAATGGCCCGGCCCAACTTGGTATTATTGACTAATCAACCTTGGCCCGACATCGGCCCACAAATAAGGTTTGGGGATACTCATGGGTCCCCATTAATCTTATTAAATTTTATTAAACCCAACAACTAAGGCCCACGAGTTCTTTCTTAAAGTTTAGGCCCATTAAGTAAGTTAAGTCCATTTAGGCCCAAGGCCCATCTACCATTCACAAGCCCTTGATTTAATTATAAGTAATTAAATAATTTAAGGCCCATTATTTTTATTAATTTCGGATGGGGCCCAAGCCCAAGTTTTAAGGTAAGCTTTTAAAGCCCATTCTTATATAATTAGGCCCAATTTCATAGCCTAAGCCCATGTGTATTATTGGGCCCTAAAATTTTACATTCAAGACCATAATTTGGGGCCCAATTCAATTTAATTTTCGTCCATTAGAGAGCCCATTGAAATAACTTAGGCCCACAAGTTCTTATTAGCCTCATTTAGCTTAAAATAGGTCCCTAAGCCCATTTGCACCTTTGGCCCATCTATTCTCACGCCCAAGTTTCAATTCTCAGCCCATACTTAACATTCCTAAGCCCAAATTAGGTCACCCAAGTCTACACCCAGTCCGAATAGCCTAGCACCCGAATTGGCCCATGGTTTTTCTTGATAATTCTCACCCTTTCCTCTACCCAATCATGCACCGAACATTCACGTTACTAAACCAACATCATATACAGCGATCCTAGGCCAAGGTTAGAGGTTTTGCTTACCCGGAATCGGCTGAAACGAAGATGAAGTGTGCAAGGCCTAAAATGGCCGGTCAAGGGCCCACGGTCCAAAAGGGAGAGGTCGGCGTTCGGGGCTGGTTCCGGCGGTTCCACAAGCCTTCAAGAACCTAATACCATGATCCCTAGTGTCAAGAAGGATGAGGAATGAAGTGGAACAAGTTCTGGTGTTCCGAGCTTCACCGGAGCAAAAACGGGAAGGGAGGAAGGACGAAGAACAGGGGCTGGTTGGGGGTGTTTTAGGGGCTCACATGCCACAAAAATCAAGGGAACAAGGCTTAGAAGACTTACCAAGAGGAGATTGGGAGGTTGGTGGCGCCGGTGGAGGCCGAACGGCGGCGGCGGACGGGGGCGGAGCAAGGGAGAAACCGAGAGGAAAAGAAGAAAATGAAGGAGAAGAAGAATGGAGGAGATGGTGTGGCAAATGAAGAAGAAGATGGAGGAGAGAGAGTGAGGGAGATTATAATGTGTAGAATAAAAGAAAATCAAGGGAAAATCAATAATAATGAGGGTAGGTGTACTTGATGGGACTTGATGGACATGATGGGATTATCTTGGAAATTGTGCCCTTTGACTTGATTGATTGGATTGATGTGATTGATGGGATTGATGGGACATTGATTGATTTGACACTTGATTTGACTTGCCCCGATTTGCGTGCCAAATGCACCGATCGGGTCCCGAGCGCGAACGAATTTCGGACTGGATTGGGTTTCGATCAACCATATTCGCTCTCAAAAATCCTAATTTATCTAATTCTGAGGATTGAGCATTTACCGGGGGCATTACGGTAATTTTCCATTCACGTCTTGCTTCCCGACATGCACCAGCTGTCTGCCCTTCGGGCGACATTTCTGAAACTGTATCCATTTCTCCATTGTGACCATCTTAGAAATTCGATTGTCCAATACCGGAATTCATCTCGCGGCCAAGTTCATTAAATTACGACTCTGTCGAATTCCTCAGACCAACGGACGGCTGTTCAGGAAAATTTTCCTAGGTAGCCATTCCCCTTCGGTTAGTCGTCTCGAGTTGATCAGACTCGAGTGAGGCTTAACTAGAGCGTATTAATGAAATATATCCATTCAATTTATAAATTCCGAAAATGGGTCGAAAATCCAGAATGTCACAATTCTTCCATCCTTAAAATGTTTCGTCCTCGAAACTTGCCTTTTACTTCCTTTCCCATCAATGTAACCATCTTACGTTTGCTACCTCCTTCGGCTATATGGCCCAATTAATCTTCCGCTACGCACTTTGATCCCTCGTCTTCCTTTTTCACTACATTCCGCAATCTCAACTATTCAAAAGAACTCTCATCGACCTGAATTACTTGTAGGTCCATTTATCAACGTCAACCTATAGTTTCTTAACATTTTCTTATGACAATCCCCATCCATTCTCACTCTTGCCTATCCACACGGCCTACTTCAGAACCGTTGAGTCCGTCTCATTTCTCTAAACAGAGCATCCCTTACATCTATGATATGATGCATCTCAGCTCCTTTTTCACGATGATACTTCCATATGCCATGCCTGGGACTTTGTTGGTTACGGTCTTTCAATTCAAGCACATTTCACCCCCACCACAACACTATCGGATCACCAGCCAACTAGCTCGTGTGGGTTTCATCATGAATCGCCCTGATCGCACAATAGTGGTCCTCTCCGACCATTACGGAGGTACAAATCACAATCACTCGACTTTCACCAACACTTCCAAGGCACATCGATATTTCTCACTAGAGGCATCTCAATAAAACATCCTAAAAGAGCATTGGGGCTTTTATCATTTCTTTGCCTTTCTCAAACGACTATTTTCGCTTCATGGTACTCTCCAGGCTTATCCCTTTCTATATTACATGCGTATCAATTCCGTCACACATACCGTTTCACCATCCGCCTATTGATTTCATGATTAAGGGTACGCAAAGCTCTCATTTAAGATCCCATGGTTTGCGCCGCTTATTCATCTGACATTCTTAGCGACTTTGAACAGCCCTTGATCTTTCTCACATCACTTGATTGCACCAATAACTGCTAGACTAACTTTGAGTCCACTATAATTCTTTTACCAATCTCATCGCAGCGCAAGAGAATTCCCTTTTCTCTCTCTGCCATCTAGTGATTCCATTACTAACATCCTGATCTTTAGTTGGCACTTACCATCATGCGTACTCTACTGGGTGAAGCCACTCTTCCTATCCTCCTTTAAGGTTTATCGAGCTAGCCTTCATATATCTTCCTTTGATTCCTTCTACACCCCTTCTCATTTTCCACTCTGTTACTCTGGTATCTACTCCTCTGGAGTCTTCACATCCTACAAAAGTAATTTTTAACACGGGTCATCGACAGTTTGAAGCTCATGGATCCGTTTGGTCACAACTTTCGTTTACACCCTCTTAACAACACCAAGGAGGCTCCTAACTCAATCCCCATGATCGTCGATCTATATGGTGTCCCTCAAGCGCGGAGCATCTATCTCATTTCTGAGATAATCCACCTCTTATCACCAAGGACTTACCAAGTTCATCTTGCCAACTTTTGACACCAATTTTACATGTCAAGGCTCCTAGTCTTTGGTATCACTCCTTGAATTAGCTCTTGTCAATCTCATACCGCAACCTGACTGCTAGAATTAAAAACGACCTCATGCATACACATTTCCCTTGTCTTCGCCTCGATGCTATAGACTGTCGTAGTGCATGAATATCCTCAATTTTTCCCACTTGCCTCGCATACCACTTATTTTCTAAATCCTTAGTCTGTGTCTTCACTTAAACCTCCAAACAGTGTAAATGAACAATTTATAAAAAACCAATTACTTGGAACCAATGTGGAGTACTCTATTTGGTCATTACTAGCATCGAGATCTCAATCATCTCGCCCGATCGAGGTCTACATTTAGAGTCAGCATCCTTATCTCCAAACTCAAGTTTAGTCCACCCTTAGCATTCTACCATCATCGTGTGCCTACTTATCA
Organism: Psidium guajava; assembly: GCA_016432845.1. NCBI lineage: Eukaryota > Viridiplantae > Streptophyta > Magnoliopsida > Myrtales > Myrtaceae > Psidium > Psidium guajava. Next base: position 19,111,013 of record CM028225.1, read on the forward strand.
GTCATATACTTCATGGGCCCTTGTAACATCAATGTCCAAATGCCATAGGAGATGATCATCTCCAGAATTGATCACTTAAATCTCAACTAACGCAACGCTTTTCCTGTCGCTCCTCATTCCGTACCAAACTCTTGCAATTCAATTGCCTCATGGTCCAGGTTTACCATTTGCCTCATTGTGAATCTTATTCAATCATCCAGAGCTTTTAGTAAGGATCCCAGATAAACCATCATCGTCACCATTCTTCACAAGCCGCTCGTCCTCACACCATTCTTGGGCAACTTAGATTTTCCTCATCTCCACCAATGATTAGTATGGCTCATAGATCACTTACTTATATCCAACCTATACACTTTACATCCTGATCATCCTATAAACTCGAAACGTCCTCACAATCATAATGTTCTGAGCGGGTCATCTCCTAAGCTCTCACGTTTTGAATTCAAATGCTCATCTTCCAAACTTATTATCCAACCAACCCATCAATCGCTATGCTACCTTCTTTAATCTGGGTATCAATAGCCCATAATCATGATCGTGTACTTCCACTAGTCCTTCATTTATGCATTACGCCATTAAACATTGAGCATGCCCCTAAATTCGAATTTGCACCTGAGCCTTCCAATTTTCCTTTTAACTTACTAGTGAATCTTAATCGTACCTTCACTCCGGCCACCCATGAGATTCAGCAGCTAAAACCATCAAAGTGCCACAATTCCTCATTCATAAGTATCCCAAACGGCTATCCCTTAAGCTCTCATGATTTAAGCCTAAACCTCTCTTTTTCAAGCTTATTCTCCAACATGTATCTGAGCCTCAACCTATGTAGTCCATAAATGCCTATCATCTCATTATTACATCGTCTTCCACTAGACGAGTCTATCAATAGACTCTCTGGCATCACAAGTACCAATGCGGCCTACCTCAAAGTCGTCCAGAGGCTGTGATTCACCAGCCAATCATTCAACACTAGGCCTCTTTCTTCAACCGACTATAACCATTAACGAGATCTAAATACTTTATCGCAGGGATTACACCATCCTCCGACCATACATAAATCCCAAGAACTAATTCCTGCAATTATCCTCCTTGTTACGGCAATGTCTGTCTTGTTATCCACCTCTACGAACAACCTTACATCTTGAAGGTCTTACTGGCCATGCTTAAGCACATTCTCGTCCCATTCCAATAAGGGTATCTTTACTTTCCTTGACACACCGTCTGGAATTCCTCACCTTTCGCTTTCGTACTTGACCACAAACGTTCACTCTTGATGAAGCTTGAGGAAATTTTCCACCTTCTTCCTCTAGAGCACCCTCGTCATCTTAGCACCTTAGCAAAGCAATTGCCCTTTTCTCGCCATTTTATCTAGAGGGTAACTACTTTAAGTCTACTACTTCCATTAAACTCAGATAACTTTCATCTTCAAAAGTGGTTCCACGCACTAACGCGTTTAACAGGCTCCATTTCACCTCTCTGTTGATTCCTATCCTTCTCATTGGCCCCGTTCACGGTGACCACTACAGCTTTTGCAGCTTGGGCAACAATAGCAGCTCTTTATTCAGTCTGTCTGCCAATCGGATTTCCCTTATTTCTTTCCACATTTTCAAGACCTTATCCATCCTTGGTTCTTCGACTGCGGAAACTTACTTCTGATCCTCCACTCCCGTCAAACTCAAATAGTTGCAGCTTCAGGAATTGTTCTACCACATGATGTATCTGACGACCTCCATTTCAATTACCCTTACCCCCATTCGCTCCATTCACAGCAGCTAGAGTGGCATCAGCTGCTGGGGCTACAATGGCAGTTCTTCTTGTCGCCTGCCTACCCATCAATTTATTGACTTTAATCAGGATCCTCATCATCTTTTCGATCCTAGGGTTTCCTTCTGGTGCTGGAGCTCACGAACTCTACGCGGCTGCGCTAGGTCTTTTGCCCCTATTGCTCATCCTTCCTAATCTCACTCACTCTTGGACCCGATATAATTCCTTTCAGGAATTAGTAATCTAAACTACCATACAAGCTTTCGCCTGCTATCGCGTCTACTGAAATGAATATGCATGTAAAGTTCGCTGCAGCTTTTAATGCAATTGGACTCGGAAGACACCTAAACTCAACCCTGTCAATGCATAACTCAGGCCACTCTGTTCGCCACCTCAACTAGAAGCCTGCCAGGAGCCGCTCCTTGATCGGGTCTCTGCCCCGGCGACCACTCCTCGCCCTCATCATTTCTTGGTGCGAACAGCTGTCCTAAATTATTCACCTCCAAAGAGAGCCCCATTCCACGTGTCCCATACCACGCTTCATCACGGTTTGTAGGCGTCCCGTCAGACCTGTCCCATACCAGGCTGACGGTTACCCAGTCCAATAAAACATGCGTGTTCATGCATGTGCTTTTCAAATCCTAAATCCTCATTTTAAATCGATTTCGTTTCTAAACCACTTTGCTTTTAATGTAGAAATCCATGCAATGCATGATGGTCAAGCAGCGCGCGACAGCCGACTAAGCGTACAAGCACAAACAGCAGTAGCCAGCAGTCAATCAATCAACAATCAGCAATCAAGCACCCAACTCACGGGGTTCGGCTTTAGAACCTTACCTCAGGTCCTGACGCATCTGCAAGTTAGTCTGCAATACCATAATCCATGGCTACGCTAGACTATCCTTTTAACTCTGCAACCACATGCGCCAATCAGTCATGCATTCTACCCTTCCTAATCCCTAAGTCTAGGGTCGGTCTAGCTAACTACCCCAAATCCTCAGCCTTATCACTCCAAATCCTCGAACGGTCTCGTATCGAGCTGACCTTGCTCTGATACCACCCCGAACGGGGATGTCACGCCCCGAACCCCAATCAAGCTCGCGACATCCCGCTCATTCATTTATATTCTCTCTCGCGCTCGCCTGGTCCACGATACGCGACGGCCCAGGAGATTTTCTTTCTTCGTCGCGACCAGACGGCGCGTCCGTTTAAAACCATCATATGAACCTGCGGAAGCGTGCCTCCTATCCATACATGCATACATACGATAATTGGGGTAGTACACAAAAAGGGAATACACAAATCATCAACATATACATATCAACAAGGTGTTCGGTACAGACCCCAAAAGAAAGTACAAGCTACGGTCTCGATACCTATGCTCACACTATCTCCTGAAAACTAGACCAACGTCAGCAGGACTCAGTGCTCTAGCTGCTCCTCTGGATCCTCCTCCTGGTCGGTGTCCATGGCATCGCCCTCTTCGTGGCCGTCTATCTCCGAGCGCCCTGGGGACGGCAGCTCCAACATCGGGTCGGGGTCGACCACCTCACCCCCATATATAGCAGGCCGTAGAATCGTGGGGTCGTCCTCCATGGGTATCAGGGCATCTCTCAAGGGTCCCTCCAAACCTAACTCGTCCTCTCTATACCAGGCCTCGAACCTATAGGGAACAAGCTGGGGACCTCCCTGATCCACCCATACAGTAGTCAGTCGTCTGAGCCACATCATAGCACTTTCATCGTAATGGTGGGTAACCTCGGGCTCCATCTGCACCGGCAGGCCAACGAGCATAGGGGGTGCAGCCATCACTGGCGTCTGGGATCTAAAAGTATGGCAACCACCGCCAGTGAGTCGAGAACTCAGCAAGCTCACCCCTAATCCTAGTGTAGGATAGAGTATACCAGTGGGTTCGGACCTATCCAGTAACTAGGGTCTCAGCTCACATAGCTCTAGTATCCTCACTAGTTGTAATTACCCAACCCTAACGCGCGAATAGTCAAACTACGCGTAACAAGCAAGATCACAACACGCAGGCGGGCAGTCAACAGGCAATGACAGCAATTCAATATGTAAGGAAGAATGCATGCGTTCAGATTGCATCGACTGATCCCAGTGGATCCTGCCTGCTTATGCCTCCCATTTCTATCAAGGCCCATCCTACTATACCACTCGGCAATGCCTCAACTGCGTGTGGTACGCCTTACGTTGGCCCTGCTTATCCCTCCATTTCCCATCAGGGCCCATCCTACTGTGCCACTCGGTAATGCCTCAACTGCGTATGGTACGCCTTACGTTGGCCCTGCTTATCCCTCCATTTCCCCGCGTAAACGACGCCTCAGGACTCATCCTACATGTCACACCTCCGGGTGACTCATGCCATACTCACAGTACATGATGCTCAAACAATTTCAACCACGCATCGATCACAGAGCAGGCAATCCAGTAAATTCATATGTAACGAAGCATGACAATTCAACGGTTGTTCTGTCGAACCCATAATCATCGGGGTATGTCTCATACAGACCGAGTACATCACATGAAATTTCCCAACCACTGGATTCAATTGGGTACCTCCACGTAGTTACAGTAGACATTGACTTCCTTACGAAATAAATCCCCCAATTTAGCTCAATCGTGTTCTATTTCCCCTTGGAACTTATTTATTTCAGAGCTCGGTCCAATCCGGCCTAATGGCCCGGCCCAACTTGGTATTATTGACTAATCAACCTTGGCCCGACATCGGCCCACAAATAAGGTTTGAAGATACTCATGGGTCCCCATTAATCTTATTAAATTTCATTAAACCCAACAACTAAGGCCCACGAGTTCTTTCTTAAAGTTTAGGCCCATTAAGTAAGTTAAGTCCATTTAGGCCCAAGGCCCATCTACCATTCACAAGCCCTTGATTTAATTATAAGTAATTAAATAATTTAAGGCCCATTATTTTTATTAATTTCGGATGGGGCCCAAGCCTAAGTTTTAAGGTAAGCTTTTAAAGCCCATTCTTATATAATTAGGCCCAATTTCATAGCCTAAGCCCATGTGTATTATTGGGCCCTAAAATTTTACATTCAAGACCATAATTTGGGGCCCAATTCAATTTAATTTTCGTCCATTAGAGAGCCCATTGAAATAACTTAGGCCCACAAGTTCTTATTAGACTCATTTAGCTTAAAATAGGTCCCTAAGCCCATTTGCACCTTTGGCCCATCTATTCTCACGCCCAAGTTTCAATTCTCAGCCCATACTTAACATTCCTAAGCCCAAATTAGGTCACCCAAGTCTACACCCAGTCCGAATAGCCTAGCACCCGAATTGGCCCATGGTTTTTCTTGATAATTCTCACCCTTTCCTCTACCCAATCATGCACCGAACATTCACGTGACTAAACCAACATCATATACAGCGATCCTAGGCCAAGGTTAGAGGTTTTGCTTACCCGAAATCGGCTGAAACGAAGATGAAGTGTGCAAGGCCTAAAATGGCCGTTCAAGGGCCCACGGTCCAAAAGGGAGAGGTCGGCGTTCGGGGTTGGTTCCGGCATTTCCACAAGCCTTCAAGAACCTAATACCATGATCCCTAGTGTCAAGAAGGATGAGGAATGAAGTGGAACAAGTTCTGGTGTTCCGAGCTTCACCGGAGCAAAAACGGCAAGAGAGGAAGGACGAAGAATGGGGGCTGGTCGGGGGTGTTTTAGGGGCTCACATGCCACGAAAATCAAGGGAACAAGGCTTAGAAGACTTACCAAGAGGAGATTGGGAGGTTGGTGGCACCGGTGGAGGCCGAACGGCGGCGGCGGATGGGCGGAGCAAGGAAGAAACCGAGAGAAAAAGAAGAAAATGAAGGAGAAGAAGAATGGAGGAGATGGTGTGGCAAATGAAGAAGAAGATGGAGGAGAGAGAGTGAGAGAGATTATAATGTGTAGAATAAAGAAAATCAAGGGAAAATCAATAATAATGAGGGTAGGTGTACTTGATGGGACTTGATGGACATGATGGGATTGTCTTGGAAATTGTGCCCTTTGACTTGATTGATTGGATTGATGTGATTGATGGGATTGATGGGACATTGATTGATTTGACACTTGATTTGACTTGCCTCGATTTGCGTCCAAATGCACCGATCGGGTCTCGAGCGCGAACGAATTTCGGACTGGATTGGGTTTCGATCTACCGTATTCGCTCTCAAAAATCCTAATTTATCTAATTCTAAGGATTGAGCATTTACCGGGGGCATTTCGGTAATTTTCCATTCACGTCTTGCTTCCCGACGTGGACCGGCTGTCTGCCCTTCGGGCGACATTTCTGAAACTGTATCCATTTCTCCATTGTGACCAACTTAGAAATTCGATTGTCCAATACCGGAATTCATCTCGCGGCCAAGTTCATTAAATTACGACTCTGTCGAATTCCTCAAACCAACGGGCGGCTGTTCAGGAAAATTTTTCTAGGTAGCCATTCCCCTTCAGTTAGTCGTCTCGAGTTGATCAGACTCGAGTGAGGCTTAACTAGAGCGTATTAATGAAATATATCCATTCAATTTATAAATTCCGAAAATGGGTCAAAAATCCAGAATGTCACACAAAGTGAATTTTACTTCAAATAAAGATATGGTAAACCCTCATTGTTTCAAAGAAGTGCTTAACTGAAAAGGCATTTTCATCCTTTCCTTTTTAATTTTTTTTTCTTTTCTTTGTCCTCACCCTTTCCCCAAGCTTGCATCTAGCAAGGGCAACCCTCGCCCTCCGCCTCAGCGAACGAGGGCTTTCCTCGCTTGAGCTATCAAGGTCGGCATTGGGATAGGTTTGCCTCGCCTAATCTAGCAAGGAACCCTCACCAGATGTCAGTGAGGGCAAATGTCAGTGAGGACAAGAACCCCGATAGAGGACAAGGGTTTCCCTCACTGGATTGGGTGAGGGTTGCCGTTGCCCACCAAGACAAGGGCGACCCTCGCCTGACAACTATGAGGACAGCCCTTGCCTGAGGCCAGTGATGGCCAGGAGAGGAGGAGAGGGAAAAAAATTAAAAAAAAAGAATAGGAAAGAAAAGAAAATGAAAAGATTTTAAAAAGTAAAAGAAGAAAATGCTCTTCGGTCGGCGCTCTTTGAAATAATGAGGACACTTCATGTTCTTACTTGAAATAAGATCCACTTGAGAGTTTTATTTGAGAAAATAAAGATACTTCATACCCTTATTTGGAATTTTCCCTTCGAACTATGTCCTTTTACCATTATTTGGCGAATAATTGGAGAATAGCCACATAATTTATCCACTTTGAATACAAAATATCCATGATAACACGAGAAAAGTCGATACATATGAAACTATAAAAAAAATCAATTAATTGCTCAGTAAGTATTTTCGAGATACTTGTAAACAATTTTATGGCCTTGTTAAATGTGGAATGCAAGGGATATACGAGGAAGAAAAGCCGGAAAATTGAATATTCTAGTATCATCATTGGCACAATCAATTCGATACTTATTATGTTCATTTGGAGTAGCTTATATTTCTTTTCTCGACTGCACGTATTAGGCATATCAAATTAAGCCAACTGTACTTATTGGGTTGGCTTTCTGGTTAATTCAATAAAATTGAGAACTTAATTGTAAGTGTGTTAGAATATGTTGTAACTAGATGTAAAATATGATATCTATGGAAATAATGATAACGTCGTATGAGTAAAAATATTGAAATTGTATACGTAAAAGTTACATTTCGTGTACAATATGAGTGCATATTTGTAAAATCCGTTGCATCTGATTAAACTGAACAAAATAAGGTCTGGTACCTATTCAGTCGCATGTTTTGGCCAGCCCATTTGGAAAATTCCACATGCTACGACCGGCCTCTTGCTTTAGACACTCTGTAATCATTGCGTTGGCCACACACAGTTCAAAATTAGAGATCTCTTATGGTACATTTTGCTCCTAAGAATAGGCACCTAAATTCATCATGGACTTCCCGTTACATCTGAAATAAAAGAATCGCATAGAGAGAAAATTAAGGGTCATGTAATTTATGGATGAATCATTAACTTATATTGCATTGACAAGGCGCGGTTCACTTACATTTGATATCAAATCTAAAATGTCCTCTAATGCCACAGCAGAATTTTGTGTTTTGCTTGCTGAATCCGCACAATTAATTCTAGTCTTTCACCACCATTGGTCCAATTAAATGCAAATGTAATGCAAAATGTTGAAAATTATACTATCGTATATGAAAATTATATGAAAATGAATTAAATATTTTTTGGTTAGGGACTAACTTTAGTCCCTAGTTTTTATGCAATTTATCCTAAATGGTTAGCCAAAATTAAATGTCAACATCCTCCAATAATAAACCCAAACTTTATCGCCTCCCTCAGCCTTCATTTCTTTCCTTTCCTTTTGTCTTCCTCTCAGTTTGCCTTGCTGCAACCGAGTGGTCTCAATCTCAATCGCCCCAGCCACTCATGGTCTTCTTTCCTTATTTATTTATTTATTTATTTATTATTTATAAAACTACCAAATTTATAGCTCTCTTTAATATAGCCGAAAAAAAGTATAAAAAAAAGTCTTAAACTTATTATATTGACGGAAATTTACTCTTAAACATTTCAATTTGACAAATTTATTCTTAAATCGTTTCACATTGGTATCAATTAAGTTTGTTCGCCCAATTTATGCTGGAAATTGCTGACATGAACATCGGCTATAATACGTGACATAGCTAGTGCTAATCCTTTTCGTTTTTTTCTCTTTTCCTTATTTTCTACTTTTATTTCCTTTCTCTTTTTCTTTTTTACTTATTTCCCTCTGCTAGCCACCAGCTGCAATCAAGGGCAAGGATGCCTTTGTTGGTCACAGACGAGGATGGCCCTCGCTGGCCTTTGGCGAGGGCTAGCGAGGGAAGGCAGTGAGGGGATCTTCACCCAACTCTTATAGAAGGCTAGTGAGGCCCACCACCATTTGGGCTACGCCACCCCTTGTTGGCCTTTGGCAAAGGCTAGGGAAGGGCCTTGCCAACCTATGGTGATGGCATGTGGCCACCTGGATCGCCCTTGCTGGCGGCCATCATGAAGGCTGGTGACTAGCAAAGGGACATACGGAAAAAAGAGGAAAAAAAATTGAAAGAAAAGGAGAAAAGAAGGGAAAACAAACATTGATAAAATATTGATACAAAAATTAAAAAGTATTCCCAAATCAAAAAATAATTATAATACGTTAGGGTTAGCCATGCCACGTATGACGGTTGGAGTCTACGTGAGCAATTTCTGATCTAATATGGACTCATTTGGTAACAGTGCGGAAAGATTATAGCTAAATTTCTCCAATTAAAATGTTTGGGATTAAATTGGTACTTATGCAATATTTTTGGATTTTTTTGGTACTTTTCCCAACATATCCTTTTGGCTGAAAAATATATGCTATGTGCCCGAATATATACCGCTTTTTTATGTTTTGTTGGTCCTCAAGTTTGGCCTAAAATGACTTTCCTATCCTGTATTTACTGAAATTCTTTGCTTGAGTTATTTACTCAGCTGATTTACAACACCACATGCACCGTACATACAACTTCCGGCCAAGCAAGGGAAAAAGAAGGATCGGCCGAATTTCAGTAAGGCCTGGCTCATGTGGGCTTTGTCCAGAAAATTTGACTAAGTATAGGCCCTCTTTCTTTTTCATTTGTTGGGCCCATTTGAATACACTTCACAAATGAACCCGTGTCACATTCGATGCACATATGCTATTCCTAAACAAAATTGTCTCTAAAAATCGAAATGCAGAGAAATGCAGTAAACAATGCAAATTCAAATATGTGATATCAGTATTTATGTTTAGGGGTGAAATTTTACCATGGTCAACAAATCCGATCCCTAATTTTCATGAAATTCATAAGTGCTTTTCAGACGATAATTTAGGTATCAAGAACGACGATTATGATGTGCCTAAAGAATGGCGTCTATTTCGACATATACAGGCTGGTAAGTGCCTTCTACGGCCATCAGTGCAGAGACTCGGAAGAATGACATCTCACCTTATATGAAAGGCTTATCTCTGAGAGATAATTTGAGTATCCTCCGGGTGCATAAGAAAACTCACATTGTAGTCAACACGAATTCACAACCATAATGGCATACCAAAAGAATTGCTAGGCCTGCCCAAGCTACTCTATTCAATGGTATACAAGCATACCCGAGGAGAGAATCATCTACTATATACAATTCTTTTTCAACTTTTGCCCTCAAATAAATTGGTTGTTGGGGCCAAAATTTAACTAAAGATTGCAATGATGCATTAAATAAATCGTTGCTCTCAGTCCCTAGTCTGTCGATCCTTACTAATTTGGTTGAACTGCAACCAAGTGATGGCTCTAGTGATACAGGGATATCAAACCAAAGCACCGGATGCAACTTAAGTTGGATTGGGAGGTTATCTAAACTGAAAATTTTAGATTTACATCTGCTCAACGTCCCTGCACCTTCAGAGTTGGTTTCTCTTTCTCATCTGGAAGAGTTTACTTTCTCTGGCCTCGACCTAGAAGCTCTCGTGCAGCTTCCTTCCTCTCTACTGAGGTTGAAGTTACCATCCCTCAGCATCAGGTGGGCAAAATTACTTCCCTCCTACCTGAGATTGAGAAATCTGTCCACTTTGGAGTTCTATCATGGTGAAGTGGAAGACATTCCACTTGATGGACTTCCAAGTTTGGAGAACTTAACTGTTGATAGTTGTAAACTACTTCAGAGATTATCCATTCCTTTGTCATTAAAGAAGCTAAGGCAAGCGTATGTGTCAGATTGTCCAGAGCTAGTTGAGATAGAAATTGTGGGTCTGTCAAAATCATTGGAATCCTTCTGCGTTATTGGATGCAAATCTCTGAGAAGAATAGGCGGGCTATCATACTTGAAGAACCTAGAGGAATTGGTGATCCAACGGTGTCATGTACTTACCAATGTTGAGGACCTTCACGAGCTAGAGTCTTTGAAAACATTGGATGTACAGGAGTGTACATCATTGAGAAGATTGATTGATGTATCTTGCACAAAAATACCAGATGATTGCCTCGTCCATATACAGGGCTGTGGATACTTTACTAGAGATTCTAATGCCGCCCATTTGGAATCTCTTGGAAGCATTACAGAGAGGAGATTCTTCTGGACACATCAAACAAGGTGCAATATCTTCATCAATATACAGTTGACACGTGGGAATGCACAATGCAAGCTTGAAAATCAATTTTTTTTTTCCAAATTCAGTTGGATTATATAATCCAATAAAACTTACCTAAAATGGATTGACTCATTTTTCTTAGCCAAATATTCTTAACTAATTTTATTAACTATGCATCATTCTCTATTTTCTTAACTTCATAAACCATGAAGTAGATGTTTCTTTTTTAGGTCAGAGTACTATTATTGTTTTAATAAGTACTTCTTCCCCACTTCTTGACAGTTGCTTTTCCTTCCACCTTCAAGTTTCAGATACTTTGACTAAAGCTTTTCATTGTTAGCAGGATAAACATGTCAAGATACAAAGTAATCTTAGGAGCAACACTAGTCAAGATGTGGATGAATATTTGAAGTACGTGGTAAATGGGTATCAACAGAAATTAGTCAAGCTAAATGTTAGCACTACAACATTTAAAAACGATTGCCTTTTGCAGATTTTGTAGTGACCCCATTATTAGTAACTATAGCAGAACGACGAAAATGTTCCAGAAGCGACCTGATATATCCCTGATCTGATGGTTAGTGAGAAAGTGAATAGTTACAATCTTGACATTAAGAGTGGAAAAAATCACTACTGGAAAGTGTTATTTAGACCAGCTAATATTTCACCATTTTTTTTTTTTTGCTTAAAGCAGAGGACCTGTCATGAGAAAGTACTCCTAGGTAGATAATTATCTAACTTATTTGATGTCTAATTTAAATTTACATCACATACTTATCAAAAGTTCAAACTTTAGTGGAAGAATAATCAAATATGTATTACTTATATTTCCCTAGACATTTGCGTATTGAATTCTAGATTTGTCTATACATGAATGATGATCTCTATGCCGTATTGGATTTCGGGTAAGTGCTCAAAGTGGTTTAATATACATCAGACACTTATGTTGTTTGGCTCTTACGTTGAACTTACTACATTACAGACGGAACGTCCCTTCACAATCCGATTCCACCTTGGAGTAAAGAAGTCCAGTGAGGGCTTTGAGTTTGTTGGTGGAGTAAAGAGGGAACACGAAGAGTTCACCCCTGATTCACTGACATATAAAGGATTGATTGCTGACGTGAAAGGTTTCGGCTTTTGTTTGAAGAGAATGTGGTTCGAGACTCCTGGTGAAGACCGCAAGCTCGTAGAGATCAAGAACGATGAGCAAGTGGCGGAAATGGTGCCACTAGCATCTCAAAGAGGACTGATGGATCTGTACGTTGAAGGAGAGGTTTACAGAGAGTGGGAGGAAGAATACGAGGATGACGTGATGGAGGTATTAAGAGAGGAATGGAGAATGAAGACCGATGTGTGTTCTGATGAGGATGGGAATGATTGTGATGTTTCAGGTCCTGATGAAGATTCGGGCTCGGCATCTGTGGGTGAAAGCGAAATCGGTGGCACCTCTACTGGAAAAGATCATGAAGATATTGGGAAAACGGTTGAAAATTTGGCTAGATTATGCGGGGATAAGATCAGATCATTAAGTGGCCCGAGTAATATGAGAATGAGAGATGCATTCATCCGAAAATTAAAGAAAAATTAACCAATAAACAATCTCGGTTACTTGTCTGTGTCCCTTGGGGCTTGGATGCCGAAGGCATCCTTGGGTGATCTCGTAGTTCTTATGGGGTGGAGACAATGGAGTACCCAAGTAACTGATGGAGATGTAGATAAAACTGGTCCTCTCTCTTTTCAACAGCACGCCAGAACTAACATCGAAGTTGCGAGATCAAGAAAAGGGATGCATTCAGGTGAATCTATTTTATTTTATTTTTCATATCGCCTTCATGAAAAGGATCAGTTTTCGAGAGCCTACTGTACTTGATGTGACAATTCTAACATCCTCCTCCATTGATGATTTCTGGTTAGAGTCGGGCAATGCTGAATGTTTTGAGACGACCGGAAATAGTGAGGCAGATGAGGGATGGAAGAATTGAGCAGTATGGCAGCGTTGATGGAGGGAACATGAAGAGCATAAAAAACAGGAAGAACGGCAACCAAAACGATGTCGCCCGTCTTGTTGCCAAAGCTGTGAAGGAGTTGAACATTATGAGAGATCCTGCATAGCCACAGCTGAAGTTGAGGATCAAAGAGACCTTTCGTCGGTAAGGAGTGCAGATTTGCCTTTCTTAACGATGCGGTTATTAAAACCTACGTCAAATTTGAATGTGGTCCAGGTGAATAGGGAGACATCAGTTGAGAGTGACCAAGGACCAAAAACAGGCAGAGGAAGTGGGACAAAACGTGCTTTAAACCGAGGAAACGGTACAGCTTCAAGTTCAAGAAAAAGCAAAGGTTTGAGGTCAGGAAAGGGCACGGCGTCAAATTCAGGAAGGGGCACAGCTTTAAGTTCACAAAGCAGCACAGCTTGGAGTTCAGGAAAGGGCAATGCTAGGTTACAAACTCTGCTCATCGGAGGAGACTCGAGACCGACATGTCGAGGAAAAAAAATTCCATTTTCCTTGAATTCCCTACATGTTTCTTAAGGAGACTCAAAACCAGCAATCATCCTAATGACTGCAAGGATGAATTATTACTGCATTCACTTATTCTGAAGTAGCAGGTTTACTCCATTCTTCTTTCTTGCCACTCACCTTATATGGTGGTGCTTTAGTGTTCTCTCCTAGTTTTAATCCAAGGACAGGAGGATGATTGATCCTTGAGGTTTTCCATATGCCATAATAAGTTGCATGATGATTTTCAATGTTATGTACAGTCTCTTCTTTTACTCCATGTAGAAACCAATTGAAGAATTTTAGGCTTTTACTTTCTTTCTTTTTTTTCTATTTCTGGATATCATTCTTCTTGACAAAGCCTTTCTTTTTCCTATAGTGTAATTATCTGCAAACTATTTCTTTTGCCTTCAGTTTTTTTCTTTAAAAGAAATCTTCTTTAAAAAGCTTTTGTGGTCTATTTCAAAGGGAGTGCCAATAAGGTTCATTTGGAAATCTAAATACGTGTCTTTGACCTTGGAGTATGGAGAAAACATCTCCAAAAAAAATTGCTCTCAATCCTATCAACACCAATCAAGCGACTCTTATACACTTAGCAAATGCAGCGAGAGTTTTCAAAGTTGAAAAACTCATTTTATCTTTCCTTGTGTGGAGGATTTTATCTTTCCATGTATAAAAGCCTTAGATTAGGAATGTTATTGTATTAAAATTTCTAGCTAATGCCTACTGCTCACAAGCATACCGTTTGATTTTTTTCAATGGCACCCTCAAACGCAGACACTCCTATGTTAGTCATTGGCCCACTAAGGACTGGTTCCAAAAAATTGAAATCGAGAATAGCCTATTGGTTCTTGGACCCACTCACAAATCGAATTGCCAGTTCGGTCCGGCTCCCGAGTGGATCCATGGAACCAGTACCACCAAACTTGATGCGCCAGCACTGCAATATGCAACAAAGAATTAAACAGAAAGAAATTCTGGAATAATTAAAATTACATCTCATCAAAGATGCCCCAGCAGAGCCAACGAATTGACAGTATTAGGATGTTAGGAAGTGTGTAAGCAAGAGAGCACAGACACCAAACTTATTATGATGGGCAAAAGGAGAGAGCAATCCAACAAAAAAATTAGTCAGTAGCCTATATGTGTCGAACCAATTCAAGTTTCAACGTGTAGTTAGGATGGCAGAAATTCATTTACGACACTTACAGTTCTAGTATGACCTTCTGTCAAGGGTGAACTTAACAAAATGAGTGGATGATCTCATTGCTTGCTGTCCATAAGCACTTGTTGTTGGATGCCTCTTTAAAGTCGTCTTCGCCTCCTCTATGTTTGGTGATTCTGATTCCATTATCGGCGATATCGCATCATAGGATTTCTCCATTTCTATTGATAGGTTAATAGATCACCTACTCGAATCAAGCGACACGTTATCAATGGTCCGGGTGGGAAGTTCCACATCTGCAACTAGACTAGTACCCATTGATTCCAATAACTTAGATCCGGGAACAGGACTAATTCCCTTAAGGACCACCGGTTCTTGGCCTTCCGGTCCGGTTTTGGGCGGTTCCCTATTCCTTTGCACACCCCTAACACTTGATATTGATAATGACGCTATCTACATTGTGGCTTGTGCATCACCTAGTATTAACTCAACCCAAACACACATTAATAGCCATGAATTGTATTCGTCATCGTAAAAATAACATAAGAGATTTTCCCAACAGTGTTGATCATGAGTCCGAAGTCTTCCTCCATAACTCTGGCTTTGATAAAAATGTCACAGTCCGGACCTGCCTTGTCCAAAGGATTGTGCAAGGAAGTGAGCAACGCCCAGATGCTAAAGCGCATGCACAGTGCGCGCAAAATAATTTCTAGGAAAAAAAACGAAAACGATTCTTAAAATTGTTTCACTCAATCGTATTAATCAACAATACAAGCAATGTCGATCAAGGGTCTATCAAAATAGGAGAGTTTTGAGTAGTTGAACCCACCCAAAGAGCTTTAAAGGCCTTATTTATTCTCACGAGTAGACATTGTTGGTACTTGAGATGGCATTATCTAGCAAATATGCAAAGCAAGAAACATATGAAATGTGTAAAATACCTCCCCACTTGATGTTGACCCGCGCTTGACCCAAGTGGCCATGGACAAACCCGAATCCAGAGACTCACAGAGGACTTGGACGATGCTCGCTGTGTTAGAATAAAATGTACAATAATCTGTATGACATTGTTGTTGTTGATATACGAATTATAAAATTTGGATGAGATATAAAGTGATGGATATATTGAATTGATGCATTAAGGATAAGGAGAAAAATGGGGAAAAAAACTCATTTCAGCACCTGAATTTCTTGACTTTTGTTTTCTCTTTTATCCAACACTTGACATCTAAATCATTTTTATTCTCTCATCTCCTTTTTTTCCCTGATGTTTTTTTTTTGTCTGTCCTATCTATAACTTCCCTCTTCTTGACATCCTGTTCTTTACAAGTGGTATTCTTGATCAGTGGGCACAATGATATTCTTGAAGTTCCATTTTTTCCAATAACCTAAATGTTGCTGATTTTTAAGCTATTTCACACAGTCTTGATTCACGTGGATTGAGCCTCAATATAGATATCAAGCTCACAACATGATGTAGGGACAACTCTAACAAGGGTTCGATACCAATTCATGCAGTCGGAGAAGCAAAAGATTGTGAAAAGAACAAAAGCAGGGCTAAAATAGAGTTGAGTTGAAGTTGGAACACAGAAAAAGTATTTTATAGTTATGAAAAACCAATCATGTTTATTGAAAGAAGAAAGCTAAGAGTTATTTATACTAGGGTTATAGACAATAGACAAGTGTGATCGACAATAATATCTCCAATTTCACAATCCAATCTACTTGAACATTAACATGACCATCATGCGAAAAGACTAAATGAAAAAATAACACTTACGATTACTGTTGACAACTGAATTTTAATAATTTTTTTAGAAAATTAGTAGAAAATTTATAAAAATTTATAAAATTGAAAAATCAACTTTGGAAGCCTTGGCCAAGCCTAAAGAACCAATTTGGAATAAAAAATAATTTTTGGTACTTTTCGGCTTTTCATATTTTTCATATGTTAGGAAAATATCCAAAAAATCATTAAAAAAAAGATTTCGTGGCCTAAAAAATAGGGAAAAACATCAAATATTTTTATTTTAAATCTCTTTTCATGTCGGCCAATTTAAACCTACAAAATCCAATTCGAAATTATGTGTTCCTTCACAAATGTAACTCCGATCGAGTTTAAAAAAATGCAATTTGAGTCTTTTATTTTAATTTTTAATTTTTTTTTAGTTCTGACATTGTCCTCTAATACCTCAATTTTCACTTTTGATCCAATAAATTTCGAAAGTTTATTTAATTTTTTTTTTGAATTAGGCAAAAAATAATTAGAAAAAAGGGAGAGAAAAGTTGACCCAATCAACGAGTTGACCAGGTCAACCCAAAAACTTGCAAAAGTGAGTAGCCTCTTCGCACGTCCAGTGGGGCTCCAGAAAAAGAAAAAGGCCAATATATATATATATATATATATATATATGTCGATTCTCAATGTCGATGCCACGTCTCTACATGAAGAAAATTCCAGAAGATATTCTCTGGATTTTTGCATTTTGTGGGCATGGATACCGTACTATTTTGTTGCAAGCTGGCGTGGAGGGTAGAAGGTGTGTGCACAAAAGGGCAAAAGAGGATGCTCTCCAATAGCTTTAAAAAAAATGAAAACAAAAAGAAAAGAAAAGAAAACGCAGAGGCAAAAAGGGATGGTTCTCCTTGTTGGTGTTTGTTTGTAAAATAAACAAATAAGGCAATCTTCTCATCCCACATAGGAAAGATGAGAGAGCACAAAACACTTTAAATATGAAAAGGCTATTGTAGTCTTTTTTAATGGAGAAACGAGTGTAGTCTCACTCGTAAATATGAAAAGGCTATCGTAGGCGCACTTAGCACTTTGAATATGAAAAGACTATTGTAGGCGCACTTAGCACTTTTCACTTTAAATATGAAAAGGCTATTGTACGCGCACTTAGCACTTCGCATTTAGCACTTTAAATATGAAAAGGTTATTGTAGGCTATTGTAGGCGCGCTTAGCACTTTGCACTTTGCACTTTGCACTTTAAATATGAAAAGGCTATTGTAGGCGCACTTAGCACTTTGCACGCATTCGTGCCATGGAAGAAAATTATCTTTAATCAACAATTCTTTCTTTTGTTTTCCAAATTAATTATTTTATAATTAATTATTTTTTAAATTGTGACAGTTTGGACATGAATGGTTGTGTCCGAATGGCAGTTGTCACACTTGAACAGTAGTGTCCGTACGGTTATGAACGAACTGTGGTTATCTCACACAAACAGTTGCTTCTGAACGAACACGTCTGAATTGCAATTTTCGAACATGAATAGGTGCATTCGTATGAGCAGTTCAAATAAAAAGATGTGCATTCTTTATATAATGGACACCTCTGTTCAAGTTTATAATACACTTATTTTTCTCATTTTCATCAAAAAGAGAAACAGCCATCTTTCCACTGTTTCGCAGAGAGTTTTGAGAGAAATACTGGAATTGCCATCTAGTATTCTCACCGTGACTTCGTTGTATTCTGAAGGGAATTTGCCAGAAACCAATAGCAACTCTGTGGGGCAAATTGATCCTAAAAGAGAGTGATTACATGCTTCAAAGTCCGACTACATTGTTATTCCTTTTATTCGATATATTTTTACAACACTCCTTCCCCTTCCATGCCACGCCACACTCAAGGCCAAAATCCTTCCATTTTCAAGTTTAATCCCTCTTTCCCAAGGCTGCATCAAGGCCCCCATTTTCAGACCTTGCGTGTTCTCGGGGACAAGCAGGAACTGCAGAAGGCTCGGCCAGAAGGGTAGAGGCTTTCCGTTCTCAAGATCGAAGAGAAAAAAAGAGAGCTTGCGAGCAGAGTAGACTAGAGCTTGAGCTAGAGAGAAGGTTGGTGGAGCCCTTTTGGGTGCTCATCTTTTTGGGGGGGTCTTCGCACACGAAAGACTCCAAAGAAAGAGCAGGAGGAGCTCTCGACTTAGAGAGCTCAGAGAGCAAAAGCTCCAGAGCAAACAAAGGAAAAGTTCACCGAGGGAGCTATAAAAAAAGGCAGAGAGTGGTCTGGTTTTTGGTTGGGTTCTTGGATGAAAGGACAAAAAGAAAGAAAGGAGCTCTCCGGGCTAGTTAACAAAAAAAGTGAGTACAGTTCTATGGATAGGCTCTCGACAATTTTGGGGCTCTTTAGTTCTTCTTTCTTGCTCTTGGTGGAAGGGAAAAGAGAGGGAGGCACACTGAGTTTTAGGGTTCGAAAGCTAAAAAGAGAGGGAGAGAGAGAGAGAATAGACATAGCAAGAGAGCGTGAGGAGTTTCTGTGTGAGGGACTCTAGTCCTACAAAAAATATCGAAGAAGGCTGCTGGGTGTTGATCTTTTGGGCTGAATGAGGGTAAGAGGCTTAATGGGTCATGGCTAATTAACTTGTGTTTAATTCGTTTTGGGCTGCGACAGGCAAGTGGGCATAGTTCATTCTAGGCTAGAGCAGAGATTAGGCTTAGATTTTGTTCAGGGATGATTTAGCTTAGCAATATTTGGGCTGGTCTTAAAAAAATTTGAAATAGGCTTCGTGCTTGGGCCTCTCTTAAAAAAAATACAATAATTTGATTGAGCCCAAGTTAAGTTTTTGTGTCTTAGATCGATTCGAGCCCTTAAGGCGCCTATGGTGTGAGTTGGGTCTACTGGCCCGGTTCAAAAAATTAAAAATAATAAAAGAAATCAGAAAATGATTAAGAAAATGATTTTTAGACTCCAAAAAAAATGAAAAATTCCAAAAAAATTCTAAAAAAATTGACAAAAATTCTAAAAAACTCCAAAAATCTCAAAAATTAGGAAATTGCCTATTTTAACTTGTCAATCCTATCTTTAGATGATTTTCCCTTTCTAATCTTTTTAAAATGACGATTTTGCCCCTTATAAGCCAATTGCCTCGACAAATTCCAAAAAATTTTTAAAAATTATAGAAAATGGAAAATGGTCAAAGCGTGACTAGCCAGACAGATATTTTGTATCTTTGTTTCCCGTTTCTTCATGAAATGACGACTTTATCCCTTATGGGAAAATCCTCTCGGAAAAAAAAATCCCAAAAAATCCCAAAAAAAGTCGCGATCATTAGGCGCACTTAGCACTTTGCAAGCTTTCGTGCCGCGGAAGAAAATTATCTTTAATTCGAGCCCTTAAGGCCCAAGTTAGGTTTTTGTGTCTTAGATCGATTCGAACCCTTAAGGCCCGAGTTGGGCGCCTATGACGCGGGTCGGGTCTATTGGCCCAGTTCGAAAAGTTAAAAATAATAAGAGAAATCAGAAAAGACTAAGAAAATGATTTTTAAACTCAAAAAAAATGAAAATTTCCCAAAAAATTCTAAAAAAATCCAAAAATCTCAAAAATTAGGAAATGGCCTATTTTAACTTGTCAATCCTATCTTTTGATGATTTTCCCTTTCCAATCTTTTTAAAATGATGATTTTGCCCCTTATGAGAGAATTGCCTCGACAAATTCCAAAAAATTCTTAAAAATTATAGAAAATGGAAAATGGTCAAAGCTTGACTAGCCAGACCAATATTTTGTATCTTTGTTTCCCGTTTCTTCATGAAATCACGATTTTATCCCTTATGGGAAAATCCTCTCGAACAAAAAAACTACCAAAAAATCCCAAAAAAAGTCGCGATTATTAGGCGCACTTAGCACTTTGCAAGCTTTCGCAATATTTGGGCTAGTCTTAGAAAAATTTGAAATAGGTTTCGTGCTTGGGCCTTTCTTAAAAAAAATACAATAATTTGATTGAGCCCAAGTTAGGTTTTGGTGTCTTAGATCGATTCGAGCCCTTAAGGCCCGAGTTGGGCGCCTATGGCGCGGGTCGGGTCTATTGGCCCGGTTCGAAAAATTAAAAATAATAAAAGAAATCAGAAAATGATTAAGCAAATGATTTTTAAACTCCGAAAAAATGAAAAATTCGCAAAAAATTCTAAAAAATTTGATAAAAATTCTAAAAAAATCCAAAAATCTCAAAAATTTGGAAATGACCTATTTTAACTTGTCAATCCTATCTTTTGATGATTTTCCCTTTTTAATATTTTTAAAATGACGATTTTCCCTTTCTAAATCATTTTTATTCTCTCATCGCCTTTTTTTCCCTGATGTTTTTTTTTTGTCTGTCCTATCTATAACTTCCCTCTTCTTGACATCCTGTTCTTTACAAGAGGTATTCTTGATCAGTGGGCACAATGATATTCTTGAAGTTCCATTTTTTCCAATAACCTAAATGTTGCTGATTTTTAAGCTATTTCACACACTCTTGATTCACGTGGATTGAGCCTCGATATAGATATCAAGCTCACAAGATGATGTAGGGACAACTCTAACAAGGGTTCGATACCAATTCATGCAGTCGGAGAAGCAAAAGATTGTGAAAAGAACAAAAGCAGGGCTAAAATAGAGTTGAGTTGAAGTTGGAACACAGAAAAAGTATTTTATAGTTATGAAAAACCAATCATGTTTATTGAAAGAAGAAAGCTAAGAGTTATTTATACTAGGGTTATAGACAATAGACAAGTGTGATCGACAATAATATCTCCAATTTCACAATCCAATCTACTTGAACATTAACATGACCATCATGCGAAAAGACTAAATGAAAAAATAACACTTACGATTACTGTTGACAACTGAATTTTAATAATTTTTTTAGAAAATTAGTAGAAAATTTATAAAAATTTATAAAATTGAAAAATCGACTTTGGAAGCCTTGGCCAAGCCTAAAGAACCAATTTGGAAAAAAAAAATTTGGTACTTTTCGGTTTTTCATATTTTTCATATGTTAGAAAAATATCCAAAAAATCATAAAAAAAAAGATTTCGTGGCCTAAAAAATAGGGAAAAACATCAAATATTTTTATTTTAAATCTCTTTTCATGTCGGCCAATTTAAACCTACAAAATCCAATTCGAAATTATGTGTTCCTTCACAAATGTAACTCCGATCCGGTTTAAAAAAATGCAATTTGAGTCTTTTATTTTAATTTTTAATATTTTTTTAGTTGTGACATTGTCCTCTAATACCTCAATTTTCACTTTTGATCCAATAAATTTCGAAAGTTTATTTAATTTTTTTTTAAATTAGGCAATAAATAATTAGAAAAAAGGGAGAGAAAAGTTGACCCAATCAACGAGTTGACCAGGTCAACCCAAAAACTTGCAAAAGTGAGTAGCCTCTTCGCACGTCCAGCGGGGCTCCAGAAAAAGAAAAAGGCCAATATATATATATATATATATATATATATATGTCGATTCTCAATGTCGATGCCACGTCTCTACTTGAAGAAAATTCCAGAAGATATTCTCTGGATTTTTGCATTTTGTGGGCGTGGATACGGTACTATTTTGTTGCAAGCTGGTGTGGAGGGTAGAAGGTGTGTGCACAAAAGGGCAAAAGAGGATGCTCTCCAACAGCTTTAAAAAAAATGAAAACAAAAAGAAAAGAAAAGAAAACGCAGAGGCAAAAAGGGATGGTTCTCCTTGTTGGGGTTTGTTTGTAAAATAAACAAATAAGGCAATCTTCTCATCCCACATAGGAAAGATGAGAGAGAACAAAACACTTTAAATATGAAAAGACTATTGTAGTCTTTTTAATGGAGAAACGAGTGTAGTCTCACTCGTAAATATGAAAAGGCTATCGTAGGCGCACTTAGCACTTTGAATATGAAAAGACTATTGTAGGCGCACTTAGCACTTTACACTTTAAATATGAAAAGGCTATTGTAGGCGCAGTTAGCACTTTGCACTTTAAATATGAAATGGCTATTGTAGGCGCACTTAGCACTTTAAATATGAAAAGGCTATTGTAGACGCACTTAGCACTTCGCATTTTGCACTTTAAATATGAAAAGGTTATTGTAGGCTATTGTAGGCGCGCTTAGCACTTTGCACTTTGCACTTTAGAAATGAAAAGGCTATTGTAGGCGCACTTAGCACTTTGTACGCATTCGTGCCATGGAAGAAAATTATCTTTAATCAACAATTCTTTCTTTTATTTTCCAAATTAATTATTTTATAATTAATTATTTTTTTTAATTGTGACAGTTCGGACATGAATGGTTGTGTTCGAATGGCAGTTGTCACACTTGAACAGTAGTGTCCGTACGGTTATGAACGAACAGTGGTTATCTCACACAAACAGTTGCTTCTGAACGAACACGTCCGAATTGCAATTTTCGAACATGAATAGGTGCGTTCGTATGAGCAGTTCAAATAAAAAGATGTGCATTCTTTATATAATGGACACCTCTGTTCAAGTTTATAATACACTTATTTTTCTCATTTTCATCAGAAAGAGAAACAGCCGTCTTTCCACTGTTTCGCAGAGAGTTTTGAGAGAAATACTGGAATTGCCATCTAGTATTCTCACCGTGACTTTGTTGTATTCTGAAGGGAATTTACCAGAAACCTATAGCAACTCTGTGGGGCAAATTGATCCTAAAAGAGAGCGATTACACGCTTCAAAGTCCGACTACATTGTTATTCCTTTTATTCGATATATTTTTACAACACTCCTTCCCATTCCAGGCCACGCCACACTCAAGGCCAAAATCCTTCCATTTTCGAGTTTAATCCTTCTTTTCCAAGGCTACATCATGGCCCCCATTTTCGGACCTTGCGTGTTCTCGGGGACAAGCAGGAACTGCAGAAGGCTCGGCGAGAAGGGTAGAGGCTTTCCGTTCTCAAGATCGAAGAGAAAAAAAGAGAGCTCGCGAGCAGAGTAGACTAGAGCTTGAGCTAGAGAGAAGGTTGGTGGAGCCCTTTTGGGTGCTCATCTTTTTGGGGGGGTCTTCGCACACGAAAGACTCCAAAGAAAGAGCAGGAGGAGCTCTCGACTTAGAGAGCTCAGAGAGCAAGAGCTCCAGAGCAAACAAAGGAAAAGTTCACCGAGGGAGCTATAAAAAAAAAAGCAGAGAGTGGTCTGGTTTTTGGTTGGGTTCTTGGATAAAAGGACAAGAAGAAAGAAACGAGCTCTCGGGGCTAGTTAACAAAAAAAGTGAGTACAGTTCTATGGATGGGATCTCGACAATTTTGGGGCTCTTTAGTTCTTCTTCCTTGCTCTTGGTGGAAGGGAAAAGAGAGGGAGGCACACTGAGTTTTAGGGTTCAAAAGCTAAAAAGGGAGGGAGAGAGAGAGAGAATAGACATAGCAAGAGAGCGTGAGGAGTTTCTGTGTGAGGGACTCTAGTCCTACAAAAAATATGGGAGAAGGCTGCAGGGTGTTGATCTTTTGGGCTGAATGAGGGTAAGAGGCTTAATGGGTCATGGCTAATTAACTTGGGTTTAATTCGTTTTGGGCTGCGACAGGCAAGTGGGCATAGTTCATTCTAGGCTAGAGCAGAGATTAGGCTTAGATTTTGTTTAGGGATGATTTAGCTTAGTAATATTTGGGCTGGTCTTAGAAAAATTTGAAATAGGCTTCGTGCTTGGGCCTCTCTTAAAAAAAATACAATAATTTGATTGAGCCCAAGTTAAGTTTTTGTGTCTTAGGTCGATTCGAGCCCTTAAGGCGCCTACGGTGTGAGTCGGGTCTATTGGCCCGGTTCAAAAAATTAAAAATAATAAAACAAATCAGAAAATGATTAAGAAAATGATTTTTAGACTCCAAACAAAATGAAAAATTCCCAAAAAATTCTAAAAAAATTGGTAAAAATTCTAAAAAAATCCAAAAATCTCAAAAATTAGGAAATTGACTATTTTAACTTGTCAATCCTATCTTTTGATGATTTTCCCTTTCCAATCTTTTGAAAATAACGATTTTGCCCCTTATGAGCCAATTGCCTCGACAAATTCCAAAAAATTCTTAAAAATTATAGAAAATGGAAAATTGTCAAAGCTTGACTAGCCAGACAGATATTTTGTATCTTTGTTTCCCGTTTCTTCATGAAATGACGACTTTATCCCTTATGGGAAAATCCTCTCGGAAAAAAAAATTCCCAAAAAATCCCAAAAAAAGCCGCGATTATTAGGCGCACTTAGCACTTTGCAAGCTTTCGTGCCGCGGAAGAAAATTATCTTTAATTCGAGCCCTTAAGGCCCAAGTTAGGTTTTTGTGTCTTAGATCGA
Organism: Psidium guajava; assembly: GCA_016432845.1. Classification (NCBI taxonomy): domain Eukaryota; kingdom Viridiplantae; phylum Streptophyta; class Magnoliopsida; order Myrtales; family Myrtaceae; genus Psidium; species Psidium guajava. Next base: position 19,135,634 of record CM028225.1, read on the forward strand.
TTCGAACCCTTAAGGCCCAAGTTGGGCGCCTATGACGCGGGTCGGGTCTATTGGCCCGGTTCGAAAAATTAAAAATAATAAGAGAAATCAGAAAAGATTGAAGAAATGATTTTTAAACTCCAAAAAAAATGAAAATTTCCCAAAAAATGCTAAAAAAATCAAAAAATCTCAAAAATTAGGAAATGGCCTATTTTAACTTGTCAATCCAATCTTTTGTTGATTTTCCTTTTCCGGTCTTTTTAAAATGACGATTTTGCCCCTTATGAGCGAATTGCCTCGACAAATTCCAAAAAATTCTTAAAAATTATAGAAAATGGAAAATGGTCAAAGTTTGACTAGCCAGACCCATATTTTGTGTCTTTGTTTCCCGTTTCTTCATGAATTGACTATTTTATCCCTTATGGGAAAATCCTCTTGAAAAAAAAAACTCCCAAAAAATCCCAAAAAAAGTCGCGATTATTAGGCGCACTTAGCACTTTGCAAGCTTTCGCAATATTTGGGCTGGTCTTAGAAAAATTTGAAATAGGCTTCGTGCTTGGGCCTTCCTTAAAAAAAAAATACAATAATTTGATTGACCCCAAGTTAGGTTTTGGTGTCTTAGATCGATTCGAGCCCTTAAGGCCCGAGTTGGGCGCCAATGGCGCGGGTCGGGTCTATTGGCCCGGTTCGAAAAATTAAAAATAATAAAAGAAATCAGAAAATGATTAAGCAAATGATTTTTAAACTCCAAAAAAATGAAAAATTCCCAAAAAATTCTAAAAAATTTGATAAAAATTCTAAAAAAATCCAAAAATCTCAAAAAATTGGAAATGACCTATTTTAACTTGTCAATCCTATCTTTTGATGATTTTCCCTTTTTAATCTCTTTAAAATGACGATATTCCCTTTCTAAATCATTTTTATTCTCTCATCTCCTTTTTTTCCCTGATTTTTTTTTTGTCTGTCCTATCTATAACTTCCCTCTTCTTGACATCCTGTTCTTTTACAAGTGGTATTCTTGATCAGTGGGCACAATGATATTCTTGAAGTTCCATTATTTCCAATAACCTAAATGTTGCTGATTTTTAAGCTATTTCACTCACTCATGATTCACGTGGATTGAGCCTCAATATAGATATCAAGCTCACAACATGATGTAGGGACAACTCTAACAAGGGTTCGATACCAATTCATGCAGTCGGAGAAGCAAAAGATTGTGAAAAGAACAAAAGCAGGGCTAAAATAGAGTTGAGTTGAAGTTGAAACACAGAAAAAGTATTTTATAGTTATGAAAAACCAATCATGTTTATTGAAAGAAGAAAGCTAAGAGTTATTTATACTAGGGTTATAGACAATAGACAAGTGTGATCGAAAATAATATCTCCAATTTCACAATCCAATCTACTTGAACATTAACATGACCATCATGCGAAAAGGCTAAATGGAAAAATAACACTTACGATTACTGTTGACAACTGAATTTTAATAAGTTTTTTAGAAAATTAGTAGGAAATTTATAAAAATTTATAAAATTGAAAAATCGACTTTGGAAGCCTTGGCCAAGCCTAAAGAACCAATTTGGAATAAAAAATTTTTTTTGGTACTTTTCGATTTTTCATATTTTTCATATGTTAGGAAAATATCCAAAAAATCATTAAAAAAAGATTTCTCAGCCTAAAAAATAGGGAAAAACATCAAATATTTTTATTTTAAATCTCTTTTCATGTCGGCCAATTTAAACCTACAAAATCCAATTCGAAATTATGTGTTCCTTCACAAATGTAACTCCGATCGGGTTTAAAAAAATGCAATTTGAGTCTTTTATTTTAATTTTTAATATTTTTTTAGTTGTGACATTGTCCTCTAATACCTCAATTTTCACTTTTGATCCAATAAATTTCGAAAGTTTATTTAATTTTTTTTTTGAATTAGGCAAAAAATAATTAGAAAAAAGGGAGAGAAAAGTTGACCCAATCAACGAGTTGACCACATCAACCCAAAAACTTGCAAAAGTGAGTAGCCTCTTCGCACGTCCAGTGGGGCTCCAGAAAAAGAAAAAGGCCAATATATATATATATATATATATATATGTATATATATGTCGATTCTCAATGTCGATGCCACGTCTCTTCTTGAAGAACATTCCAGAAGATATTCTCTGGATTTTTGCATTTTGTGGGTGTGGATACGGTACTATTTTGTTGCAAGCTGGTGTGGAGGGTAGAAGGTGTGTGCACAAAAGGGCAAAAGAGGATGCTCTCCAACAGCTTTAAAAAAAATGAAAACAAAAAGAAAAGAAAAGAAAACGCAGAGGCAAAAAGGGATGGTTCTCCTTGTTGGTGTTTGTTTGTAAAATAAACAAATAAGGCAATCTTCTCATCCCACATAGGAAAGATGAGAGAGCACAAAACACTTTAAATATGAAAAGGCTATTGTAGTCTTTTTAATGGAGAAACGAGTGTAGTCTCACTCGTAAATATGAAAAGGCTATCGTAGGCGCACTTAGCACTTTGAATATGAAAAGACTATTGTAGGCGCACTTAGCACTTTGCACTTTAAATATGAAAAGGCTATTGTAGGCGCACTTAGCACTTTGCACTTTAAATATGAAAAGGCTATTGTAGGCGCACTTAGCACTTTGCACTTTAAATATGAAAAGACTATTGTAGGCGCACTTAGCACTTAGCACTTTGCACTTTAAATATGAAAAGGCTATTGTAGGCGCACTTCGCACTTTGCACTTTAAATATGAAAAGACTATTGTAGACGCACTTAGCACTTTAAATATGAAAAGGCTATTGTAGGCGCACTTAGCACTTTAAATATGAAAAGGTTATTGTAGGCTATTGTAGGCGCGCTTAGCACATTGCACTTCGCACTTTGCACTTTAAATATGAAAAGGTTATTGTAGGCTATTGTAGGCGCACTTAGCACTTTAAATATGAAAAGGCTATTGTAGGCGCACTTAGCACTTTAAATATGAAAAGGTTATTGTAGGCTATTGTAGGCGCGCTTAGCACATTGCACTTCGTATTTTACACTTTAAATATGAAAAGGTTATTGTAAGCTATTGCAGGCGCGCTTAGCACATTGCACTTCGCACTTTGCACTTTAAATATGAAAAGGCTATTGTAGGCGCACTTAGCACTTTGCACGCATTCGTGCCATGGAAGAAAATTATCGTTAATCAACAATTCTTTCTTTTGTTTTCCAAATTAATTATTTTATAATTAATTATTTTTTTTAATTGTGGCAGTTCGGACATGAATGGTTGTGTCCGAATGGCAGTTGTCACACTTGAACAGTAGTGTCCGTACGGTTATGAACGAACAGTGGTTATCTCACACAAACAGTTGCTTCTGAACGAACACGTCTGAATTGCAATTTTCGAACATGAATAGGTGCGTTCGTATGAGCAGTTCAAATAAAAAGATGTGCATTCTTTATATAATCGACACCTCTGTTCAAGTTTATAATACACTTATTTTTCTCATTTTCATCAAAAAGAGAAACAGCCGTCTTTCCACTGTTTCGCAGAGAGTTTTGAGAGAAATACTGGAATTGCCATCTAGTATTCTCACCGTGACATCGTTGTATTATGAAGGGAATTTGCCAGAAACCTTTAGCAAATCTGTGGGGCAAATTGATCCTAAAAGAGAGTGATTACACGCTTCAAAGTCCGACTACATTGTTATTCCTTTTATTTAGACTAGAGCTTGATCTAGAGAGAAGGTTGGTGGAGCCCTTTTGGGTGCTCATATTTTTGGGGGGGTCTTCGCACACGAAAGACTCCAAAGAAAGAGCAGGAGGAGCTCTCGACTTAGAGAGCTCAGAGAGCAAGAGCTCCAGAGCAAACAAAGGAAAAGTTCACCGAGGGAGCTATAAAAAAAAAGCAGAGAGTGGTCTGGTTTTTTGGTTGGGTTCTTGGATAAAAGGACAAAAAGAAAGAAAGGAGCTCTCGGGGCTAGTTAACAAAAAAAGTGAGTACAGTTCTATGGATAGGCTCTCGACAATTTTGGGGCTCTTTAGTTCTTCTTCCTTGCTCTTGGTGGAAGGGAAAAGTGAGGGAGGCACACTGAGTTTTAGGGTTGAAAAGCTAAAAAGTGAGGGAGAGAGAGAGAGAACAGACATAGCAAGAGAGCGTGAGGAGTTTCTGTGTGAGGGACTCTAGTCCTACAAAAAATATCGGAGAAGGCTGCTGGGTGTTGATCTTTTGGGCTGAAAGAGGGTAAGAGGCTTAATGGGTCATGGCTAATTAACTTGGGTTTAATTCGTTTTGGGCTGCGACAGGCAAGTGGGCACAGTTCATTCTAGGCTAGAGTAGAGATTAGGCTTAGATTTTGTTCAGGGATGATTTAGCTTAGCAATATTTGGGCTGGTCTTAGAAAAATTTGAAATAGGCTTCGTGCTTGGGCCTCTCTTAAAAAAAATAAAATAATTTGATTGAGCCCAAGTTAAGTTTTTGTGTCTTAGATCGATTCGAGCCCTTAAGGCGCCTATGGTGCGAGTCGGGTCTATTGGCCCGGTTCAAAAAATTAAGAAAATGATTTTTAAACTCCAAAAAAAAATGAAAAATTCCCAAAAAATTCTAAAAAAATTGATAAAAATTCTAAAAAAATCCAAAAATCTCAAAAATTAGGAAATTGCCTATTTTAACTCGTCAATCCTATCTTTTGATGATTTTCCCATTCCAATCTTTTTAAAATGACGATTTTGCCCCTTATGAGCCAATTGCCTCGACAAATTCCTAAAAATTCTTAAAACTTATAGAAAATGGAAAATGGTCAAAGCTTGACTAGCCAGACAGATATTTTGTATCTTTGTTTCCCGTTTCTTCATGAAATGACGACTTTATCCCTTATGGGAAAATCCTCTCGGAAAAAGAAATCCCAAAAAATCCCAAAAAAAGTCGCGATTATTAGGCGCACTTAGCACTTTGCAAGCTTTCGTGCCGCGGAAGAAAATTATCTTTAATTCGAGCCCTTAAGGCCCAAGTTAGGTTTTTGTGTCTTAGATCGATTCGAACCCTTAAGGCCCGAGTTGGGCGCCTATGACGCGGGTCGGGTCTATTGGCCCCGTTCGAAAAATTAAATATAATAAGAGAAATCAGAAAAGATTAAGAAAATGATTTTTAAACTCCAAAAAAAAAATGAAACTTTCCCAAAAAATTCCAAAAAATCCAAAAATCTCAAAAATTAGGAAATATCCTATTTTAACTTGTCAATCCAATCTTTTAATGATTTTCCCTTTCCAATCTTTTTAAAATGATGATTTTGCCCATTATGATTGAATTGCCCCGGCAAATTCCAAAAAATTCTTAAAAATTCTAGAAAATGGAAAATGGTCAAAGCTTGACTAGCCAGACCCATATTTTGTATCTTTGTTTCCCGTTTCTTCATGAAATGACGATTTTATCCCTTATGGGAAAATCCTCTCGGAAAAAAAAAATCCCAAAAAATCCCAAAAAAAGTCGCGATTATTAGGTGCACTTATCACTTTGCAAGCTTTCGCAATATTTGGGCTGGTCTTAGAAAAATTTGAAATAGGCTTCGTGCTTGGGCCTTTCTTTAAAAAAAATACAATAATTTGATTGAGCCCAAGTAAGGTTTTGGTGTCTTAGATCGATTCGAGACCGTAAGGCCCGAGTTGGGCGCCTATGGCGCGGGTCGGGTCTATTGGCCGGGTTCGAAAAATTAAAAATAATAAAAGAAATCTGAAAATGATTAAGAAAATGATTTTTAAACTCCAAAAAAATGAAAAATTCCCAAAAAATTCTAAAAAATTTGATAAAAATTCTAAAAAAATCCAAAAATCTCAAAAATTTGGAAATGACCTATTTTAACTTGTCAATCCTATCATTTGATGATTTTCCCTTTTTAATCTTTTTAAAATGACGATTTTCCCTTTCTAAATCATTTTTATTCTCTCATCTCCTTTTTTTCCCTGATGTTTTTTTTTTGTCTGTCCTATCTATAACTTCCCTCTTCTTGACATCCTGTTCTTTACAAGAGGTATTCTTGATCAGTGGGCACAATGATATTCTTGAAGTTCCATTATTTCCAATAACCTAAATGTTGCTGATTTTTAAGCTATTTCACACACTCTTGATTCACGTGGATTGAGCCTCAATATAGATATCAAGGTCACAACATGATGTAGGGACAACTCTAACAAGGGTTCGATACCAATTCATGCAGTCGGAGAAGCAAAAGATTGTGAAAAGAACAAAAGCAGGACTAAAATAGAGTTGAGTTGAAGTTGGAACATAGAAAAAGTATTTTATAGTTATGAAAAACCAATCATGTTTATTGAAAGAAGAAAGCTAAGAGTTATTTATAGTAGGGTTATAGATAATAGACAAGTGTGATCGACAATAATATCTCCAATTTCACAATCCAATCTACTTGAACATTAACATGACCATCATGCGAAAAGACTAAATGAAAAAACAACACTTACGAATACTGTTGACAACTGAATTTTAATAATTTTTTTAGAAAATTAGTAGGAAATTTATAAAAATTTATAAAATTGAAAAATCGACTTTGGAAGGCTTGGCCAAGCCTAAAGAACCAATTTGGAATAAAAAATAAATTTTGGTACTTTTCGGTTTTTCATATTTTTCATATGTTAGGAAAATATCCAAAAAATCATAAAAAAAAAGATTTCGTGGCCTAAAAAATAGGGAAAAACATCAAATATTTTTATTATAAATCTCTTTTCATGTCGGCAAATTTAAACCTACAAAATCCAATTCGAAATTATGTGTTCCTTCACAAATGTAACTCCGATTGGGTTTAAAAAAATGCAATTTGAGTCTTTTATTTTAATTTTTAATTTTTTTTTAGTTGTGACATTGTCCTTTAATACCTCAATTTTCACTTTTGATCCAACAAATTTCGAAAGTTTATTTAATTTTTTTTTGAATTAGGCAAAAAATAATTAGAAAAAAGGGAGAGAAAAGTTGACCCAATCAACGAGTTGACCAGGTCAACCCAAAAACTTGCAAAAGTGAGTAGCCTCTTCGCACGTCCAGTGGGGCTCCAGAAAAAGAAAAAGGCCAATATATATATATATATATATATATATGTCGATTCTCAATGTCGATGCCACGTCTCTACTTGAAGAAAATTCCAGAAGATATTCTTTGGATTTTTGCATTTTGTGCCCGTGGATACAGTACTATTTTGTTGCAAGCTGGCGTGGAGGGTAGAAGGTGTGTGCACAAAAGGGCAAAAGAGGATGCTCTCCAACAGCTTTAAAAAAATGAAAACAAAAAGAAAAGAAAAGAAAACGCAGAGGCAAAAAGAGATGGTTCTCCTTGTTGGTGTTTGTTTGTAAAATAAACAGATAAGGCAAACTTCTCATCCCACATAGGAAAGAGGAGAGAGCACAATACACTTTAAATATGAAAAGGCTATTGTAGTCTTTTTAATGGAGAAACGAGTGTAGTCTCACTCGTAAATATGAAAAGGCTATCGTAGGCGCACTTAGCACTTTGAATATGAAAAGACTATTCTAGGCGCACTTAGCAATTTGCACTTTAAAAATGAAAAGGCTATTGTAGGCGCACTTTGCACTTTGCACTTTAAATATGAAAATGCTATTGTAGGCGCACTTAGCACTTCGCATTTTGCACTTTAAATATGAAAAGGTTATTGTAGGCTATTCTAGGCGCGCTTAGCACTTTGCACTTTGCACTTTAAATATGAAAAGGCTATTGTAGGCGCACTTAGCACTTTGCACGCATTCGTGCCATGGAAGAAAATTATCTTTAATCAACAATTCTTTCTTTTGTTTTCCAAATTAATTATTTTATAATTAATTATTTTTTTTAATTGTGACAGTTCGGACATGAATGGTTGTGTCCGAATGGCACTTGTCACACTTGAACAGTGGTGTCCGTACGGTTATGAACGAACAGTGGTTATCTCACACAAACAGTTGCTTTTGAACGAACACGTCTGAATTGCAATTTTCGAACATGAATAGGTGCGTTCGTACGAGCAGTTCAAATAAAAAGATGTGCATTCCTTATATAATGGACACCTCTGTTCAAGTTTATATTACACTTATTTTTCTCATTTTCATCAAAAAGAGAAACAGCCGTCTTTCCACTGTTTCGCAGAGAGTTTTGAGAGAAATACTGGAATTGCCATCTAGTATTCTTACCGTGACTTCGTTGTATTCTGAAGGGAATTTGCCAGAAAACTATAGCAACTCTGTGGGGCAAATTGATCCTAAAAGAGAGTGATTACACGCTTCAAAGTCCGACTACATTGTTATTCCTTTTATTCGATATATTTTTACAACACTCCTTCCCATTCCATGCCACGCCACACTCAAGGCCAAAATCCTTCCATTTTCAAGTTTAATCCCTCTTTCCCAAGGCTGCATCACGGCCCCCATTTTCGGACCTTGCGTGTTCTCGGGGACAAGCAGGAACTGCAGAAGGCTCGGCCTGAAGGGTAGAGGCTTTCCGTTCTCAAGATCGAAGAGAAAAAAAGAGAGCTTGTGAGCAGAGTAGACTAGAGCTTAAGCTAGAGAGAAGGTTGGTGGAGCCCTTTTGGGTGCTCATCTTATTGGGGGGCTCTTCGCACACGAAAGACTCCAAAGAAGGAGCAGGAGGAGCTCTCGACTTAGAGAGCTCAGAGAGCAAGAGCTCTAGAGCAAACAAAGGAAAAGTTCACCGTGGGAGCTATAAAAAAAAAAGCAAAGAGTGGTCTGGTTTTTGGTTGGGTTCTTGGATAAAAGGACAAAAAGAAAGAAAGGAGCTCTCGGGGCTAGTTAACAAAAAAAGTGAGTACAGTTCTATGGATAGGCTCTCGACAATTTTGGGGCTCTTTAGTTCTTCTTCCTTGCTCTTGGTGGAAGGGAAAAGAGAGGGAGGCACACTGAGTTTTAGGGTTGAAAAGCTAAAAAGAGAGCGAGAGAGAGAGAACAGACATAGCAAGAGAGCGTGAGGAGTTTCTGTGTGAGGGACTCTAGTCCTACAAAAAATATCGGAGAAGGCTGCTGGGTGTTGATCTTTTGGGCTGAAAGAGGGTAAGAGGCTTAATGGGTCATGGCTAATTAACTTGGGTTTAATTCGTTTTGGGCTGCGACAGGCAAGTGGGCACAGTTCATTCTAGGCTAGAGTAGAGATTAGGCTTAGATTTTGTTCAGGGATGATTTAGCTTAGCAATATTTGGGCTGGTCTTAGAAAAATTTGAAATAGGCTTCGTGCTTGGGCCTCTCTTAAAAAAAATAAAATAAATTGATTGAGCCCAAGTTAAGTTTTTGTGTCTTAGATCGATTCGAGCCCTTGAGGCGCCTATGGTGCGAGTCGGGTCTATTGGCCCGGTTCAAAAAATTAAGAAAATGATTTTTAAACTACAAAAAAAAATGAAAAATTCCCAAAAAATTCTAAAAAAATTGATAAAAATTCTAAAAAAATCCAAAAATCTCAAAAATTAGGAAATTGCCTATTTTAACTCGTCAATCCTATCTTTTGATGATTTTCCCTTTCCAATCTTTTTAAAATGACGATTTTGCCCCTTATGAGCCAATTGCCTCGACAAATTCCTAAAAATTCTTAAAAATTATAGAAAATGGAAACTGGTCAAAGCTTGACTAGCCAGACAGATATTTTGTATCTTTGTTTCCCGTTTCTTCATGAAATGACGACTTTATCCCTTATGGGAAAATCCTCTCGGAAAAAGAAATCCCAAAAAATCCCAAAAAAAGTCGCGATTATTAGGCGCACTTAGCACTTTGCAAGCTTTCGTGCCGCGGAAGAAAATTATCTTTAATTCGAGCCCTTAAGGCCCAAGTTAGGTTTTTGTGTCTTAGATCGATTCGAACCCTTAAGGCCCGAGTTGGGCGCCTATGACGCGGGTCGGGTCTTTTGGCCCGGTTCGAAAAATTAAATATAATAAGAGAAATCAGAAAAGATTAAGAAAATGATTTTTAAACTCCAAAAAAAAAATGAAAATTTCCCAAAAAATTCTAAAAAATCCAAAAATCTCAAAAATTAGGAAATATCCTATTTTAACTTGTCAATCCTATCTTGTAATGATTTTCCCTTTCCAATCTTTTTAAAATGATGATTTTGCCCCTTATGATTGAATTGCCCCGACAAATTCCAAAAAATTCTTAAAAATTATAGAAAATGGAAAATGGTCAAAGCTTGACTAGCCAGACCCATATTTTGTATCTTTGTTTCTCGTTTCTTCATGAAATGACGATTTTATCCCTTAAGGGAAAATCCTCTCGGAAAAAAAAATCCCAAAAAATCCCAAAAAAAGTCGCGATTATTCGGCGCACTTATCACTTTGCAAGCTTTCGCAATATTTGGGCTGGTCTTAGAAAAATTTGAAATAGGCTTCGTGCTTGGGCCTTTCTAAAAAAAAATACAATAATTTGATTGAGCCCAAGTTAGGTTTTGGTGTCTTAGATCGATTCGAGCCCGTAAGGCCCGAGTTGGGCGCCTATGGCGCGGGTCGAGTCTATTGGCCCGGTTCGAAAAATTAAAAATAATAAGAGAAATCAGAAAATGATTAAGAAAATGATTTTTAAACTCCAAAAAAATGAAAAATTCCCAAAAAATTCTAAAAAATTTGATAAAAATTCTAAAAAAATCCAAAAATCTCAAAAATTTGGAAATGACCTATTTTAACTTGTCAATCCTATCTTTTGATGATTTTCCCTTTTTAATCTTTTTAAAATGACGATTTTCGCTTTCTAAATCATTTTTATTCTCTCATCTCCTTTTTTTCCCTAATGTTATTTTTTCGTCTGTCCTATCTATAACTTCCCTCTTCTTGACATCCTGTTCTTTACAAGAGGTATTCTTGATCAGTGGGCACAATGATATTCTTGAAGTTCTATTATTTCCAATAACCTAAATGTTGCTGATTTTTAAGCTATTTCACACACTCTTGATTCACGTGGATTGAGCCTCAATATAGATATCAAGGTCACAACATGATGTAGGGACAACTCTAACAAGGGTTCGATACCAATTCATGCTGTCGGAGAAGCAAAAGATTGTGAAAAGAACAAAAGCAGGGCTAAAATAGAGTTGAGTTGAAGTTGGAACACAGAAAAAGTATTTTATAGTTATGAAAAACCAATCATGTTTATTGAAAGAAGAAAGCTAAGAGTTATTTATAGTAGGGTTATAGACAATAGACAAGTGTGATCGACAATAATATCTCCAATTTCACAATCCAATCTACTTGAACATTAACATGACCATCATGCGAAAAGACTAAATGAAAAAATAACACTTACGAATACTGTTGACAACTGAATTTTAATAATTTTTTTAGAAAATTAGTAGGAAATTTATAAAAATTTATAAAATTGAAAAATCGACTTTGGAAGCCTTGGCCAAGCCTAAAGAACCAATTTGGAATAAAAAATAATTTTTGGTACTTTTCGGTTTTTCATATTTTTCATATGTTAGGAAAATATCCAAAAAATCATAAAAAAAAAAAAGATTTCGTGGCCTAAAAAATAGGGAAAAACATCAAATATTTTTATTTTAAATCTCTTTTCGTGTCGGCCAATTTAAACTTACAAAATCCAATTCGAAATTATGTGTTCCTTCACAAATGTAACTCCGATCGGGTTTAAAAAAATGCAATTTGAGTCTTTTATTTAAATTTTTAATTTTTTTTAGTTGTGACATTGTCCTCTAATACCTCAATTTTCACTTTTGATCCAATAAATTTCGAAAGTTTATTTAATTTTTTTTTTGAATTAGGCAAAAAATAATTAGAAAAAAGGGAGAGAAAAGTTGACCCAATCAACGAGTTGAGCAGGTCAACCCAAAAACTTGCAAAAGTGAGTAGCCTCTTCGCACGTCCAGTGGGGCTCCAGAAAAAGAAAAAGGCCAATATATATAAATATATATATATATATGTCGATTCTCAATGTCGATGCCACGTCTCTACCTGAAGAAAATTCCAGAAGATATTCTTTGGATTTTTGCATTTTGTGCCCGTGGATACGGTACTATTTTGTTGCCAGCTGGCGTGGAGGGTAGAAGGTGTGTGCACAAAAGGGCAAAAGAGGATGCTCTCCAACAGCTTTAAAAAAATGAAAACGAAAAGAAAAGAAAAGAAAACGCAGAGGCAAAAAGGGATGTTTCTCCTTGTTGGTGTTTGTTTGTAAAATAAACAAATAAGGCAAACTTCTCATCCCACATAGGAAAGATGAGAGAGCACAAAACACTTTAAATATGAAAAGGCTATTGTAGTCTTTTTAATGGAGAAACGAGTGTAGTCTCACTCGTAAATATGAAAAGGCTATCGTAGGCGCACTTAGCACTTTGAATATGAAAAGACTATTGTAGGCGCACTTAGCAATTTGCACTTTAAAAATGAAAAGGCTATTGTAGGCGCACTTTGCACTTTGCACTTTAAATATGAAAAGGCTATTGTAGGCGCACTTAGCACTTCGCATTTTGCACTTTAAATATGAAAAGGTTATTGTAGGCTATTGTAGGCGCGCTTAGCACTTTGCACTTTGCACTTTAAATATGAAAAGGCTATTGTAGGCGCACTTAGCACTTTGCACGCATTCGTGCCATGGAAGAAAATTATCTTTAATCAACAATTCTTTCTTTTGTTTTCCAAATTAATTATTTTACAATTAATTATTTTTTTTAATTGTGACAGTTCGGACATGAATGGTTGTGTCCGAATGGCAGTTGTCACACTTGAACAGTAGTGTCCGTACGGTTATGAACGAACAGTGGTTATCTCACACAAACAGTTGCTTCTGAACGAACACGTCTGAATTGCAATTTTCGAACATGAATAGGTGCGTTCGTATGAGCAGTTCAAATAAAAAGATGTGCATTCCTTATATAATGGACACCTCTGTTCAAGTTTATATTACACTTATTTTTCTCATTTTCATCAAAAAGAGAAACAGCCGTCTTTCCACTGTTTCGCAGAGAGTTTTGAGAGAAATACTGGAATTGCCATCTAGTATTCTTACCGTGACTTCGGTGTATTCTGAAGGGAATTTGCCAGAAACCTATAGCAACTCTGTGGGGCAAATTGATCCTAAAAGAGAGTGATTACATGCTTCAAAGTCCGGCTACATTGTTATTCCTTTTATTCGATATATTTTTACAGCACTCCTTCCCATTCCATGCCACGCCACACTCAAGGCCAAAATCCTTCCATTTTCAAGTTTAATCCCTCTTTCCCAAGGCTGCATCAAGGCCCCCATTTTCGGACCTTGCGTGTTCTCGGGGACAAGCAGGAACTGCAGAAGGCTCGGCCTGAAGGGTAGAGGCTTTCCGTTCTCAAGATCGAAGAGAAAAAAAGAGAGCTTGCGAGCAGAGTAGACTAGAGCTTGAGCTAGAGAGAAGGTTGGTTGAGCCCTTTTGGGTGCTCATCTTATTGGGGGGCTCTTCGCACACGAAAGACTCCAAAGAAGGAGCAGGAGGAGCTCTCGACTTAGAGGGCTCAGAGAGCAAGAGCTCTAGAGCAAACAAAGGAAAAGTTCACCGTGGGAGCTATAAAAAAAAAAAGCAAAGAGTGGTCTGGTTTTTGGTTGGGTTCTTGGATAAAAGGACAAAAAGAAAGAAAGGAGCTCTCGGGGCTAGTTAACAAAAAAAGTGAGTACAGTTCTATGGATAGGCTCTCGACAATTTTGGGGCTCTTTAGTTCTTCTTCCTTGCTCTTGGGGGAAGGGAAATGAGAGGGAGGCACAATGAGTTTTAGGGTTCAAAAGCTAAAAAGAGAGCGAGAGAGAGAGAGAACAGACATAGCAAGAGAGCGTGAGGAGTTTCTGTGTGAGGGACTCTAGTCCTACAAAAAATATCGGAGAAGGCTGCTGGGTGTTGATCTTTTGGGCTGAAAGAGGGTAAGAGGCTTAATGGGTCATGGCTAATTAACTTGGGTTTAATTTGTTTTGGGTTGCGACAGGCAAGTGGGCATAGTCATTCTAGGCTAGAGCAGAGATTAGGCTTAGATTTTGTTCAGGGATGATTTAGCTTAGCAATATTTGGGCTGGTCTTAGAAAAATTTGAAATAGGCTTCGTGCTTGGGCCTCTCTTAAAAAAAATACAATAATTTGATTGAGCCCAAGTTAAGTTTTTGTGTCTTAGATCGATTCGAGCCCTTAAGGCGCCTATGGTGCGAGTGGGGTCTATTGGCCCGGTTCAAAAAATTAAAAATAATAAAAGAAATCAGAAAATGATTAAGAAAATGATTTTTAAACTATAAAAAAATGAAAAATTCCCAAAAAATTCTAGAAAAATTGATAAAAATTCTAAAAAAATCCAAAAATCTCAAAAATTAGGAATTTGCCTATTTTAACTCGTCAATCCTATCTTTTGATGATTTTCCCTTTTCAATCTTTTTAAAATGACGATTTTGCCCCTTATGAGCCAATTGCCTCGACAAATTCCAAAAAATTCTTAAAAATTATAGAAAATGGAAAATGGACGAAGCTTGACTAGCCGGACAGATATTTTGTATCTTTGTTTCCCGTTTCTTCATGAAATGACGACTTTATACCATATGGGAAAATCCTCTCGAAAAAAAAAATCCCAAAAAATCCCAAAAAAAGTCGCGATTATTAGGCGCACTTAGCACTTTGCAAGCTTTCGTGCCGCGGAAGAAAATTATCTTTAATTCGAGCCCTTAAGGCCCAAGTTAGGTTTTTGTGTCTTAGAACGATTCGAACCCTTAAGGCCCGAGTTGGGCGCCTATGACGCGGGTCGGGTCTATTGGCCCGGTTCGAAAAATTAAAAATAATAAGAGAAATCAGAAAAGATTAAGAAAATGATTTTTAAACTCCAAAAAAAAAATGAAAATTTCCCAAAAAATTCTGAAAAAATCCAAAAATCTCAAAAATTAGGAAATGGCCTATTTTAACTTGTCAATCCTATCTTTTAATGATTTTCCCTTTCCAATCTTTTTAAAATAACGATTTTGCCCCTTATGAGCCAATCGCCTCGACAAATTCCAAAAAATTCTTAAAAATTATAGAAAATGGAAAATGGTCAAAGCTTGACTAGCCAGACCCATATTTTGTATCTTTGTTTCCAGTTTCTTCATGAAATGACGATTTTATCCCTTATGGGAAAATCCTCTCGGAAAAAAAAACACCCAATAAAATCCCAAAAAAAGTCGCGATTATTAGGCGCACTTATCACTTTGCAAGCTTTCGCAATATTTGGGCTGGTCTTAGAAAAATTTGAAATAGGCTCCGTGCTTGGGCCTTTCTTAAAAAAAAAATACAATAATTTGATTGAGCCCAAGTTAGGTTTTGGTGTCTTAGATCGATTCGAGCCCTTAAGGCCCGAGTTGGGCGCCTATGGCGCGGGTCGGGTCTATTGGCCCGGTTCGAAAAATTAAAAATAATAAAAGAAATCAGAAAATGATTAAGAAAATGATTTTTAAACTCCAAAAAAATGAAAAATTCCCAAAAAATTCTAAAAAATTTGATAAAAATTCTAAAAAAATCCAAAAATCTTAAAAATTTGGAAATGACCTATTTTAACTTGTCAATCCTATCTTTTGATGATTTTCCCTTTTTAATCTTTTTAAAATGACGATTTTCCCTTTCTAAATCTTTTTTATTCTCTCATCTCCTTTTTTTCCCTGATGTTTTTTTTTTGTCTGTCCTATCTATAACTTCCCTCTTCTTGACATCCTATTATTTACAAGAGGTATTCTTGATCAGTGGGCACAATGATATTCTTGAAGTTCCATTATTTCCAATAACCTAAATGTTGCTGATTTTTAAGCTATTTCACACACTCTTGATTCTCGTGGATTGAGCCTCAATATAGATATCAAGCTCACAACATGATGTAGGGACAACTCTAACAAGGGTTCGATACCAATTCATGCAGTCGAAGATGCAAAAGATTGTGAAAAGAACAAAAGCAGGGCTAAAATAGAGTTGAGTTGAAGTTGGAACATAGAAAAAGTATTTTATAGTTATGAAAAACCAATCATGTTTATTGAAAGAAGAAAGCTAAGAGTTATTTATAGTAGGGTTATAGACAATAGACAAGTGTGATCGACAATAATATCTCCAATTTCACAATCCACTCTACTTGAACATTAACATGACCATCATGCGAAAAGACTAAATGAAAAAATAACACTTACGATTACTGTTGACAACTGAATTTTAATAATTTTTTTAGAAAATTAGTAGAAAATTTATAAAAATTTATAAAATTGAAAAATCGACTTTGGAAGCCTTGGCCAAGCCTAAAGAACCAATTTGGAATAAAAAATAATTTTTGGTACTTTTCGGTTTTTCATATTTTCCATATGTTAGGAAAATATCCAAAAAATCATTAAAAAAAGATTTCGTGGCCTAAAAAATAGGGAAAAACATCAAATATTTTTATTTTAAATCTCTTTTCATGTCGGCCAATTTAAACCTACAAAATCCAATTCGAAATTAGGTGTCCCTTCTCAAATGTAACTCCGATTGGGTTTAAAAAAATGCAATTTGAGTCTTTTATTTTAAAGTT
The DNA here is from genome assembly GCA_016432845.1 of Psidium guajava. Classification (NCBI taxonomy): domain Eukaryota; kingdom Viridiplantae; phylum Streptophyta; class Magnoliopsida; order Myrtales; family Myrtaceae; genus Psidium; species Psidium guajava. The sequence continues at coordinate 19,152,114 of CM028225.1, forward strand.
TAATTTTTTTTTAGTTGTGACATTGTCCTCTAATACCTCAATTTTCACTTTTGATCCAATAAATTGCGAAAGTTTATTTAATTTTTTTTTGAATTAGGCAAAAAATAATTAGAAAAAAGGGAGAGAAAAGTTGACCCAATCAACGAGTTGACCAGGTCAACCCAAAAACTTGCAAAAGTGAGTAGCCTCTTCGCACGTCCAGTGGGGCTCCTGAAAAAGAAAAAGGCCAATATATATATATATATATATATATATATGTCGATTCTCAATGTCGATGCCACGTCTCTACCTGAAGAAAATTCCAGAAGATATTCTTTGGATTTTTGCATTTTGTGCCCGTGGATACGGTACTATTTTGTTGCAAGCTGGCGTGGAGGGTAGAAGGTGTGTGCACAAAAGGGCAAAAGAGGATGCTCTCCAACAGCTTTAAAAAAATGAAAAAGAAAAGAAAAGAAAAGAAAACGCAGAGGCAAAAAGGGATGGTTCTCCTTGTTGGTGTTTGTTTGTAAAATAAACAAATAAGGCAATCTTCTCATCCCACATAGGAAAGATGAGAGAGCACAAAACACTTTAAATATGAAAAGGCTATTGTAGTCTTTTTAATGGAGAAACGAGTGTAGTCTCACTCGTAAATATGAAAAGGTAATCGTAGGCGCACTTAGCACTTTGAATATGAAAAGACTATTGTAGGCGCACTTAGGACTTTGCACTTTAAATATGAAAAGGCTATTGTAGGCGCACTTTGCACTTTGCACTTTAAATATGAAAAGGCTATTGTAGGCGCACTTAGCACTTTAAATATGAAAAGTTTATTGTAGGCTATTGTAGGCACGCTTAGCACATTGCACTTCGCACTTTGCACTTTAAATATGAAAAGGTTATTGTAGGCTATTGTAGGCGCACTTAGCACTTTAAATATGAAAAGGCTATTGTAGGCGCACTTCGCACTTTGCACTTTAAATATGAAAAGGCTATTGTAGACGCACTTAGCACTTTAAATATGAAAAGGTTATTGTAGGCAATTGTAGGCGCGCTTAGCACATTGCACTTCGCATTTTACACTTTAAATATGAAAATGTTATTGTAGGCTATTATAGGCGCGCTTAGCACATTGTACTTCGCACTTTGCACTTTAAATATGAAAAGGCTATTGTAGGCGCACTTAGCACTTTGCACGCATTCGTGACATGGAAGAAAATTATCTTTAATCAACAATTCTTTCTTTTGTTTTCCAAATTAATTATTTTATAATTAATTATTTTTTTTAATTGTGACAGTTCGGACATGAATGGTTGTGTCCGAATGGCAGTTGTCACACTTGAACAGTAGTGTCCGTACGGTTATGAACGAACAGTGGTTATCTCACACAAACAGTTGCTTCTGAACGAACACGTCCGAATTGCAATTTTCGAACATGAATAGGTGCGTTCGTATGAGCAGTTCAAATAAAAAGATGTGCATTCTTTATATAATGGACACCTCTGTTCAAGTTTATAATACACTTATTTTTCTCATTTTCATCAAAAAGAGAAACAGCCGTCTTACCACTATTTCGCAGAGAGTTTTGAGAGAAATACTGGAATTGCCATCTAGTATTCTCACCGTGACATCGTTGTATTCTGAAGGGAATTTGCCAGAAACCTATAGCAACTCTGTGGGGCAAATTGATCCTAAAAGAGAGTGATTACACGCTTCAAAGTCCGACTACATTGTTATTCCTTTTATTCGATATATTTTACAACACTCCTTCCCATTCGATGCCACGCCACACTCAAGGCCAAAATCCTTCCATTTTCAAGTTTAATCCCTCTTTCCCAAGGCTGCATCAAGGCCCCCATTTTCGGACCTTGCGTGTTCTCGGGGACAAGCAGGAACTGCAGAAGGCTCGGCGAGAAGGGTAGAGGCTTTCCGTTCTCAAGATCGAAGAGAAAAAAGGAGAGCTTGCGAGCAGAGTAGACTAGAGCTTGAGCTAGAGAGAAGGTTGGTGGAGCCCTTTTGGGTGCTCATCTTTTTGGGGGGGTCTTCGCACACGAAAGACTCCAAAGAAAGAGCAGGAGGAGCTCTCGACTTAGAGAGCTCAGAGAGCAAGAGCTCCAGAGCAAACAAAGGAAAAGTTCACCGAGGGAGCTATAAAAAAAAAAGCAGAGAGTGGTCTGGTTTTTGGTTGGGTTCTTTGATAAAAGGACAAAAAGAAAGAAAGGAGCTCTCGGGGCTAGTTAACAAAAAAAGTGAGTACAGTTCTATGGATAGGCTCTCGACAATTTTGGGGCTCTTTAGTTCTTCTTCCTTGCTCTTGGTGGAAGGGAAAAGAGAGGGAGGCACACTGAGTTTTAGGGTTCAAAAGCTAAAAAGAGAGGGAGAGAGAGAGAGAACAGACATAGCAAGAGAGCGTGAGGAGTTTCTGTGTGAGGGACTCTAGTCCTACAAAAAATATCGGAGAAGGCTGCTGGGTGTTGATCTTTTGGGCTGAAAGACGGTAAGAGGCTTAATGGGTCATGGCTAATTAACTTGGGTTTAATTCGTTTTGGGCTGCGACAGGCAAGTGGGCACAGTTCATTCTAGGCTAGAGCAGAGATTAGGCTTAGATTTTGTTCAGGGATGATTCAGTTTAGCAATATTTGGGCTGGTCTTAGAAAAATTTGAAATAGGCTTCGTGCTTGGGCCTCTCTTAAAAAAAATAAAATAATTTGATTGAGCCCAAGTTAAGTTTTTGTGTCTTAGATCGATTAGAGCCCTTAAGGCGCCTATGGTGCGAGTGGGGTCTATTGGCCAGGTTCAAAAAATTAAGAAAATGATTTTTAAACTCCAAAAAAAAAACGAAAAATTCCCAAAAAATTCTAAAAGAATTGATAAAAATTCTAAAAAAATCCAAAAATCTCAAAAATTAGGAAATTGCCTATTTTAACTCGTCAATCCTATCTTTTGATGATTTTCCCTTTCCAATCTTTTTAAAATGACGATTTTGCCCCTTATGAGCCAATTGCCTCGACAAATTCCTAAAAATTCTTAAAAATTATAGAAAATGGAAAATGGTCGAAGCTTGACTAGCCAGACAGATATTTTGTATCTTTGTTTCCCGTTTCTTCATGAAATGACGACTTTATCCCTTATGGGAAAATCCTCTCGGAAAAAGAAATCCCAAAAAATCCCAAAAAAAGTCGCGATTATTAGGCGCACTTAGCACTTTGCAAGCTTTCGTGCCGCGGAAGAAAATTATCTTTAATTCGAGCCCTTAAGGCCCAAGTTAGGTTTTTGTGTCTTAGATCGATTCGAACCCTTAAGGCCCGAGTTGGGCGCCTATGACGCGGGTCGGGTCTATTGGCCCGGTTCGAAAAATTAAAAATAATAAGAGAAATCAGAAAAGATTAAGAAAATGATTTTTAAACTCCAAAAAAAAAAATGAAAATTTCCCAAAAAATTCTGAAAAAATCCAAAAATCTCAAAAATTAGGAAATGGCCTATTTTAACTTGTCAATCCTATCTTTTAATGATTTTCCCTTTCCAATCTTTTTAAAATAACGATTTTGCCCCTTATGAGCCAATCGCCTCGACAAATTCCAAAAAATTCTTAAAAATTATAGAAAATGGAAAATGGTCAAAGCTTGACTAGCCAGACCCATATTTTGTATCTTTGTTTCCAGTTTCTTCATGAAATGACGATTTTATCCCTTATGGGAAAATCCTCTCGGAAAAAAAAACACCCAATAAAATCCCAAAAAAAGTCGCGATTATTAGGCGCACTTATCACTTTGCAAGCTTTCGCAATATTTGGGCTGGTCTTAGAAAAATTTGAAATAGGCTCCGTGCTTGGGCCTTTCTTAAAAAAAAAATACAATAATTTGAATGAGCCCAAGTTAGGTTTTGGTGTCTTAGATCGATTCGAGCCCTTAAGGCCCGAGTTGGGCGCCTATGGCGCGGGTCGGGTCTATTGGCCCGGTTCGAAAAATTAAAAATAATAAAAGAAATCAGAAAATGATTAAGAAAATGATTTTTAAACTCCAAAAAAATGAAAAATTCCCAAAAAATTCTAAAAAATTTGATAAAAATTCTAAAAAAATCCAAAAATCTTAAAAATTTGGAAATGACCTATTTTAACTTGTCAATCCTATCTTTTGATGATTTTCCCTTTTTAATCTTTTTAAAATGACGATTTTCCCTTTCTAAATCTTTTTTATTCTCTCATCTCCTTTTTTTCCCTGATGTTTTTTTTTGTCTGTCCTATCTATAACTTCCCTCTTCTTGACATCCTATTCTTTACAAGAGGTATTCTTGATCAGTGGGCACAATGATATTCTTGAAGTTCCATTATTTCCAATAACCTAAATGTTGCTGATTTTTAAGCTATTTCACACACTCTTGATTCTCGTGGATTGAGCCTCAATATAGATATCAAGCTCACAACATGATGTAGGGACAACTCTAACAAGGGTTCGATACCAATTCATGCAGTCGAAGATGCAAAAGATTGTGAAAAGAACAAAAGCAGGGCTAAAATAGAGTTGAGTTGAAGTTGGAACATAGAAAAAGTATTTTATAGTTATGAAAAACCAATCATGTTTATTGAAAGAAGAAAGCTAAGAGTTATTTATAGTAGGGTTATAGACAATAGACAAGTGTGATCGACAATAATATCTCCAATTTCACAATCCACTCTACTTGAACATTAACATGACCATCATGCGAAAAGACTAAATGAAAAAATAACACTTACGATTACTGTTGACAACTGAATTTTAATAATTTTTTTAGAAAATTAGTAGAAAATTTATAAAAATTTATAAAATTGAAAAATCGACTTTGGAAGCCTTGGCCAAGCCTAAAGAACCAATTTGGAATAAAAAATAATTTTTGGTACTTTTCGGTTTTTCATATTTTCCATATGTTAGGAAAATATCCAAAAAATCATTAAAAAAAGATTTCGTGGCCTAAAAAATAGGGAAAAACATCAAATATTTTTATTTTAAATCTCTTTTCATGTCGGCCAATTTAAACCTACAAAATCCAATTCGAAATTAGGTGTCCCTTCTCAAATGTAACTCCGATTGGGTTTAAAAAAATGCAATTTGAGTCTTTTATTTTAAAGTTTAATTTTTTTTTAGTTGTGACATTGTCCTCTAATACCTCAATTTTCACTTTTGATCCAATAAATTGCGAAAGTTTATTTAATTTTTTTTTGAATTAGGTAAAAAATAATTAGAAAAAAGGGAGAGAAAAGTTGACCCAATCAACGAGTTGACCAGGTCAACCCAAAAACTTGCAAAAGTGAGTAGCCTCTTCGCACGTCCAGTGGGGCTCCAGAAAAAGAAAAAGGCCAATATATATATATATATATATATATATATATATATATATGTCGATTCTCAATGTCGATGCCACGTCTCTACCTGAAGAAAATTCCAGAAGATATTCTTTGGATTTTTGCATTTTGTGCCCGTGGATACGGTACTATTTTGTTGCAAGCTGGCGTGGAGGGTAGAAGGTGTGTGCACAAAAGGGCAAAAGAGGATGCTCTCCAACAGCTTTAAAAAAATGAAAAAGAAAAGAAAAGAAAAGAAAACGCAGAGGCAAAAAGGGATGGTTCTCCTTGTTGGTGTTTGTTTGTAAAATAAACAAATAAGGCAATCTTCTCATCCCACATAGGAAAGATGAGAGAGCACAAAACACTTTAAATATGAAAAGGCTATTGTAGTCTTTTTAATGGAGAAACGAGTGTAGTCTCACTCGTAAATATGAAAAGGTAATCGTAGGCGCACTTAGCACTTTGAATATGAAAAGACTATTGTAGGCGCACTTAGGACTTTGCACTTTAAATATGAAAAGGCTATTGTAGGCGCACTTAGCACTTAGCACTTTGCACTTTAAATATGAAAAGGCTATTGTAGGCGCACTTTGCACTTTGCACTTTAAATATGAAAAGGCTATTGTAGGCGCACTTAGCACTTTAAATATGAAAAGTTTATTGTAGGCTATTGTAGGCACGCTTAGCACATTGCACTTCGCACTTTGCACTTTAAATATGAAAAGGTTATTGTAGGCTATTGTAGGCGCACTTAGCACTTTAAATATGAAAAGGCTATTGTAGGCGCACTTCGCACTTTGCACTTTAAATATGAAAAGGCTATTGTAGACGCACTTAGCACTTTAAATATGAAAAGGTTATTGTAGGCAATTGTAGGCGCGCTTAGCACATTGCACTTCGCATTTTACACTTTAAATATGAAAATGTTATTGTAGGCTATTGTAGGCGCGCTTAGCACATTGTACTTCGCACTTTGCACTTTAAATATGAAAAGGCTATTGTAGGCGCACTTAGCACTTTGCACGCATTCGTGACATGGAAGAAAATTATCTTTAATCAACAATTCTTTCTTTTGTTTTCCAAATTAATTATTTTATAATTAATTATTTTTTTTAATTGTGACAGTTCGGACATGAATGGTTGTGTCCGAATGGCAGTTGTCACACTTGAACAGTAGTGTCCGTACGGTTATGAACGAACAGTGGTTATCTCACACAAACAGTTGCTTCTGAACGAACACGTCCGAATTGCAATTTTCGAACATGAATAGGTGCGTTCGTATGAGCAGTTCAAATAAAAAGATGTGCATTCTTTATATAATGGACACCTCTGTTCAAGTTTATAATACACTTATTTTTCTCATTTTCATCAAAAAGAGAAACAGCCGTCTTACCACTATTTCGCAGAGAGTTTTGAGAGAAATACTGGAATTGCCATCTAGTATTCTCACCGTGACATCGTTGTATTCTGAAGGGAATTTGCCAGAAACCTATAGCAACTCTGTGGGGCAAATTGATCCTAAAAGAGAGTGATTACACGCTTCAAAGTCCGACTACATTGTTATTCCTTTTATTCGATATATTTTACAACACTCCTTCCCATTCGATGCCACGCCACACTCAAGGCCAAAATCCTTCCATTTTCAAGTTTAATCCCTCTTTCCCAAGGCTGCATCAAGGCCCCCATTTTCGGACCTTGCGTGTTCTCGGGGACAAGCAGGAACTGCAGAAGGCTCGGCGAGAAGGGTAGAGGCTTTCCGTTCTCAAGATCGAAGAGAAAAAAGGAGAGCTTGCGAGCAGAGTAGACTAGAGCTTGAGCTAGAGAGAAGGTTGGTGGAGCCCTTTTGGGTGCTCATCTTTTTGGGGGGGTCTTCGCACACGAAAGACTCCAAAGAAAGAGCAGGAGGAGCTCTCGACTTAGAGAGCTCAGAGAGCAAGAGCTCCAGAGCAAACAAAGGAAAAGTTCACCGAGGGAGCTATAAAAAAAAAAGCAGAGAGTGGTCTGGTTTTTGGTTGGGTTCTTTGATAAAAGGACAAAAAGAAAGAAAGGAGCTCTCGGGGCTAGTTAACAAAAAAAGTGAGTACAGTTCTATGGATAGGCTCTCGACAATTTTGGGGCTCTTTAGTTCTTCTTCCTTGCTCTTGGTGGAAGGGAAAAGAGAGGGAGGCACACTGAGTTTTAGGGTTCAAAAGCTAAAAAGAGAGGGAGAGAGAGAGAGAACAGACATAGCAAGAGAGCGTGAGGAGTTTCTGTGTGAGGGACTCTAGTCCTACAAAAAATATCGGAGAAGGCTGCTGGGTGTTGATCTTTTGGGCTGAAAGACGGTAAGAGGCTTAATGGGTCATGGCTAATTAACTTGGGTTTAATTCGTTTTGGGCTGCGACAGGCAAGTGGGCACAGTTCATTCTAGGCTAGAGCAGAGATTAGGCTTAGATTTTGTTCAGGGATGATTCAGTTTAGCAATATTTGGGCTGGTCTTAGAAAAATTTGAAATAGGCTTCGTGCTTGGGCCTCTCTTAAAAAAAATAAAATAATTTGATTGAGCCCAAGTTAAGTTTTTGTGTCTTAGATCGATTAGAGCCCTTAAGGCGCCTATGGTGCGAGTGGGGTCTATTGGCCAGGTTCAAAAAATTAAGAAAATGATTTTTAAACTCCAAAAAAAAACGAAAAATTCCCAAAAAATTCTAAAAGAATTGATAAAAATTCTAAAAAAATCCAAAAATCTCAAAAATTAGGAAATTGCCTATTTTAACTCGTCAATCCTATCTTTTGATGATTTTCCCTTTCCAATCTTTTTAAAATGACGATTTTGCCCCTTATGAGCCAATTGCCTCGACAAATTCCTAAAAATTCTTAAAAATTATAGAAAATGGAAAATGGTCGAAGCTTGACTAGCCAGACAGATATTTTGTATCTTTGTTTCCCGTTTCTTCATGAAATGACGACTTTATCCCTTATGGGAAAATCCTCTCGGAAAAAGAAATCCCAAAAAATCCCAAAAAAAGTCGCGATTATTAGGCGTACTTAGCACTTTGCAAGCTTTCGTGCCGCGGAAGAAAATTATCTTTAATTCGAGCCCTTAAGGCCCAAGTTAGGTTTTTGTGTCTTAGATCGATTCGAACCCTTAAGGCCCGGGTTGGGCGCCTATGACGCGGGTCGGGTCTATTGGCCCGGTTCGAAAAATTAAATATAATAAGAGAAATCAGAAAAGATTAAGAAAATGATTTTTAAACTCCAAAAAAAAAATGAAAATTTCCCAAAAAATTCTAAAAAATCCAAAAATCTCAAAAATTAGGAAATATCCTATTTTAACTTGTCAATCCTATCTTTTAATGATTTTCCCTTTCCAATCTTTTTAAAATGATGATTTTGCCCCTTATGATTGAATTGCCCCGACAAATTCCAAAAAATTCTTAAAAATTATAGAAAATGGAAAATGGTCAAAGCTTGACTAGCCAGACCCATATTTTGTATCTTGTTACCCGTTTCTTCATGAAATGACGATTTTATCCCTTATGGGAAAATCCTCTCGGAAAAAAAAATCCCAAGAAATCCCAAAAAAAGTCGCGATTATTAGGCGCACTTATCACTTTGCAAGCTTTCGCAATATTTGGGCTGGTCTTAGAAAAATTTGAAATAGGCTTCGTGCTTGGGCCTTTCTTAAAAAAAAATACAATAATTTGATTGAGCCCAAGTTAGGTTTTGGTGTCTTAGATCGTTTCGAGCCCGTAAGGCCCGAGTTGGGCGCCTATGGCGCGGGTCGGGTCTATTGGCCCGGGTCGAAAAATTAAAAATAATAAAAGAAATCAGAAAATGATTAAGAAAATGATTTTTAAACTCCAAAAAAACGAAAAATTCCCAAAAAATTCTAAAAAATTTGATAAAAATTCTAAAAAAATCCAAAAATATCAAAAATTTGGAAATGACCTATTTTAACTTGTCAATCCTATCTTTTGATGATTTTCCCTTTTTAATCTTTTTAAAATGACGATTTTCCCTTTCTAAATCATTTTTATTCTCTCATCTCCTTTTTTTCCCTGATGTTTTTTTTTTGTCTGTCCTATCTATAACTTCCCTCTTCTTGACATCCTGTTCTTTACAAGAGGTATTCTTGATTAGTGGGCACAATGATATTCTTGAAGTTCCATTATTTCCAATAACCTAAATGTTGCTGATTTTTAAGCTATTTCACACACTCTTGATTCACGTGGATTGAGCCTCAATATAGATATCAAGCTCACAACATGATGTAGGGACAACTCTAACAAGGGTTCGATACCAATTCATGCAGTCGGAGAAGCAAAAGATTGTGAAAAGAACAAAAGCAGGGCTAAAATAGAGTTGAGTTGAAGTTGGAACATAGAAAAAGTATTTTATAGTTATGAAAAACCAATCATGTTTATTGAAAGAAGAAAGCTAAGAGTTATTTATACTAGGGTTATAGACAATAGACAAGTGTGATCGACAATAATATCTCCAATTTCACAATCCAATCTACTTGAACATTAACATGACCATCATGCGAAAAGACTAAATGAAAAAATAACACTTACGATTACTGTTGACAACTGAATTTTAATAATTTTTTTAGAAAATTAGTTTAAAATTTATAAAAATTTATAAAATTGAAAAATCGACTTTGGAAGCCTTGGCCAAGCCTAAAGAACCAATTTGGAATAAAAAATAATTTTTGGTACTTTTCGGTTTTTCATATTTTTCATATGTTAGGAAAATATCCAAAAAATCATAAAAAAAAAGATTTCGTGGCCTAAAAAATAGGGAAAAACATCAAATATTTTTATTTTAAATCTCTTTTCATGTCGGCCAATTTAAACCTACAAAATCCAATTCGAAATTATGTGTTCCTTCACAAATGTAACTCCGATCGGGTTTAAAAAAATGCAATTTGAGTCTTTTATTTTAATTTTTAATTTTTTTTAGTTGTGACATTGTCCTCTAATACCTCAATTTTCACTTTTGATCCAATAAATTTCGAAAGTTTATTTAATTTTTTTTTGAATTAGGCAAAAAATAATTAGAAAAAAGGGAGAGAAAAGTGGACCCAATCAACGAGTTGACCAGGTCAACCCAAAAACTTGCAAAAGTGAGTAGCCTCTTCGCACGTCCAGTGGGGCTCCAGAAAAAGAAAAAGGCCAATATATATATATATATATATATATATATGTTGATTCTCAATGTCGTTGCCACGTCTCTACTTGAAGAAAATTCCAGAAGATATTCTTTGGATTTTTGCATTTTGTGCCCGTGGATACGGTACTATTTTGTTGCAAGCTGGCGTGGAGGGTAGAAGGTGTGTGCACAAAAGGGCAAAAGAGGATGCTCTCCAACAGCTTTAAAAAAATAAAAACAAAAAGAAAAGAAAAGAAAACGCAGAGGCAAAAAGGGATGGTTCTCCTTGTTGGTGTTTGTTTGTAAAATAAACAAATAAGGCAATCTTCTCATCCCACATAGGAAAGATGAGAGAGCACAAAACACTTTAAATATGAAAAGGCTATTGTAGTCTTTTTAATGGAGAAACGAGTGTAGTCTCACTCGTAAATATCAAAAGGCTATCGTAGGCGCACTTAGCAGTTTGAATATGAAAAGGCTATTGTAGGCGCACTTAGCACTTCGCATTTTGCACTTTAAATATGAAAAGACTATTGTAGGCGCACTTAGCACTTAGCACTTTGCACTTTAAATATGAAAAGGCTATTGTAGGCGCACTTCGCACTTTGCACTTTAAATATGAAAAGGCTATTGTAGGCGCACTTAGCACTTTTAGTATGAAAAGGCTATTGTAGGCGCACTTAACACTTTAAATATGAAAAGGTTATTGTAGGCTATTGTAGGCGCGCTTAGCACATTGCACTTCGCACTTTGCACTTTAAATATGAAAAGGTTATTGTAGGCTATTGTAGGAGCACTTAGCACTTTAAATATGAAAAGGCTATTGTAGGCTATTGTAGGCGCGCTTAGCACATTGCACTTCGCATTTTACAATTTAAATATGAAAAGGTTATTGTAGGCTATTGTAGGCGCGCGTAGCACATTGCACTTCGCATTTTACACTTTAAATATGAAAAGGTTATTGTAGGCTATTGTAGGCGCGCTTAGCACATTGCACTTCGCACTTTGCACTTTAAATATGAAAAGGCTATTGTAGGCGCACTTAGCACTTTAAATATGAAAAGGTTATTGTAGGCTATTATAGGCGCGCTTAGCACATTGCACTTCGCACTTTGCACTTTAAATATGAAAAGGTTATTGTAGGCTATTGTAGGCGCACTTAGCACTTTAAATATGAAAAGGCTATTGTAGGCTCACTTAGCACTTTAAATATGAAAAGGTTATTGTAGGCTATTGTAGGCGCGCTTAGCACATTGCACTTCGCATTTTACACTTTAAATATGAAAATGTTATTGTAGGCTATTGTAGGCGCGCTTAGCACATTGCACTTTGCACTTTGCACTTTAAATATGAAAAGGCTATTGTAGGCGCACTTAGCACTTTGCACGCATTCGTGCCATGGAAGAAAATTATCTTTAATCAACAATTCTTTCTTTTGTTTTCCAAATTAATTATTTTATAATTAATTATTTTTTTAATTGTGACAATTCGGACATGAATGGTTCAGTCCGAATGGCAGTTGTCACACTTGAACAGTAGTGTCCGTACGGTTATGAACGAACGGTGGTTATCTCACACAAACAGTTGCTTCTGAACGAACACGTCCGAATTGCAATTTTCGAACATGAATAGGTGCGTTCGTATGAGCAGTTCAAATAAAAAGATGTGCATTCTTTACATAATGGACACCTCTGTTCAAGTTTATAATGCACTTATTTTTCTCATTTTCATCAAAAAGAGAAACATCCGTCTTTCCACTGTTTCGCAGAGAGTTTTGAGAGAAATACTGGAATTGCCATCTAGTATTCTCACCGTGACATCGTTGTATTCTGAAGGGAATTTGCCAGAAACCTATAGCAACACTGTGGGGCAAATTGATCCTAAAAGAGAGTGATTACACGCTTCAAAGTCCGACTACATTGTTATTCCTTTTATTCGATATATTTTTACAACACTCCTTCCCATTCCATGCCACGCCACACTCAAGGCCAAAATCCTTCCATTTTCAAGTTTAATCCCTCTTTCCCAAGGCTGCATCAAGGCCCCCACTTTCGGACCTTGCGTGTTCTCGGGGACAAGCAGGAACTGCAGAAGGCTCGACCAGAAGGGTAGAGGCTTTCCGTTCTCAAGATCGAAGAGAAAAAAAGAGAGCTTGCGAGCAGAGTAGACTAGAGCTTGAGCTAGAGAGAAGGTTGGTGGAGCCCTTTTGGGTGCTCATCTTTTTGGGGGGGTCTTCGCACACAAAAGACTCCAAAGAAAGAGCAGGAGGAGCTCTCGACTTAGAGAGCTCAGAGAGCAAGAGCTCCAGAGCAAACAAAGGAAAAGTTCACCGAGGGAGCTATAAAAAAAAAAGCAGAGAGTGGTCTGGTTTTTGGTTGGGTTCTTGGATAAAAGGACAAAAAGAAAGAAAGGAGCTCTCGAGGCTAGTTAACAAAAAAAGTGAGTACAGTTCTATGGATAGGCTCTCGACAATTTTGGGGCTCTTTAGTTCTTCTTCCTTGCTCTTGGTGGAAGGGAAAAGAGAGGGAGGCACACTGAGTTTTAGGGTTCAAAAGCTAAAAAGAGAGGGAGAGAGAGAGAGAACAGGCATAGCAAGAGAGCGTGAGGAGTTTCTGTGTGAGGGACTCTAGTCCTACAAAAAATATCGGAGAAGGCTGCTGGGTGTTGATCTTTTGGGCTGAAAGAGGGTAAGAGGCTTAATGGGTCATGGCTAATTAACTTGGGTTTAATTCGTTTTGGGCTGCGACAGGCAAGTGGGCACAGTTCATTCTAGGCTAGAGCAGAGATTAGGCTTAGATTTTGTTCAGGGATGATTTAGCTTAGCAATATTTGGGCTGGTCTTAGAAAAATTAGAAATAGGCTTCGTGCTTGGGCCTCTCTTAAAAAAAATAAAATAATTTGATTGAGCCCAAGTTAAGTTTTTGTGTCTTAGATCGATTCGAGCCCTTAAGGCGCCTATGGTGCGAGTCGGGTGTATTGGCCCGGTTCAAAAAATTAAGAAAAAGATTTTTAAATTCCAAAAAAAATGAAAAATTCCCAAAAAATTCTAAAAAAATTGATAAAAATTCTAAAAAAATCCAAAAATCTCAAAAATTAGGAAATTGCCTATTTTAACTCGTCATTCCTATCTTTTGATGATTTTCCCTTTCCAATCTTTTTAAAATGACGATTTTGCCCCTTATGAGCCAATTGCCTCGACAAATTCCTAAAAATTCTTAAAAATTATAGAAAATGGAAAATGGTCAAAGCTTGACTAGCCAGACAGATATTTTGTATCTTTGTTTCCCGTTTCTTCATGAAATGACGACTTTATCCCTTATGGGAAAATCCTCTCGGAAAAAGAAATCCCAAAAAATCCCAAAAAAAGTCGCGATTATTAGGCGCACTTAGCACTTTGCAAGCTTTCGTGCCGCGGAAGAAAATTATCTTTAATTCGAGCCCTTAAGGCCCAAGTTAGGTTTTTGTGTCTTAGATCGATTCGAACCCTTAAGGCCCGAGTTGGGCGCCTATGACGCGGGTCGGGTCTATTGGCCCGGTTCGAAAAATTAAATATAACAAGAGAAATCAGAAAAGATTAAGAAAATAATTTTTAAACTCCAAAAAAAAATGAAAATTTCCCAAAAAATTCTAAAAAATCCAAAAATCTCAAAAATTAGGAAATATCCTATTTTAACTTGTCAATCCTATCTTGTAATGATTTTCCCTTTCCAATCTTTTTAAAATGATGATTTTGCCCCTTATGATTGAATTGCCCCGACAAATTCCAAAAAATTCTTAAAAATTATAGAAAATGGAAAATGGTCAAAGCTTGACTAGCCAGACCCATATTTTGTATCTTTGTTTCCCGTTTCTTCATGAAATGACGATTTTATCCCTTATGGGAAAATCCTCTCGGAAAAAAAAATCCCAAAAAATCCCAAAAAAAGTCGCGATTACTACGCGCACTTATCACTTTGCAAGCTTTCGCAATATTTGGGCTGGTCTTAGAAAAATTTGAAATAGGCTTCATGCTTGGGCCTTTCTTAAAAAAAATACAATAATTTGATTGAGCCCAAGTTAGGTTTTGGTGTCTTAGATCGATTCGAGCCCGTAAGGCCCGAGTTGGTCACCTATGGCGCGGGTCGGGTCTATTGGCCCGGTTCGAAAAATTAAAAATAATAAAAGAAATCAGAAAATGATTAAGAAAATGATTTTTAAACTCCAAAAAAATGAAAAATTCCCAAAAAATTCTAAAAATTTTGATAAAAATTCTAAAAAAATCCAAAAATCTCAAAAATTTGGAAATGACCTATTTTAACTTGTCAATCCTATCTTTTGATGATTTTCCCTTTTTAATCTTTTTAAAATGACGATTTTCCCTTTCTAAATCTTTTTTATTCTCTCATCTCCTTTTTTTCCCTAATGTTATTTTTTTGTCTGTCCTATCTATAACTTCCCTCTTCTTAACATCCTGTTCTTTACAAGAGGTATTCTTGATCAGTGGGCACAATGATATTCTTGAAGTTCCATTATTTCCAATAACCTAAATGTTGCTGATTTTTAAGCTATTTCACACACTCTCGATTCACGTGGATTGAGCCTCAATATAGATATCAAGCTCACAACATGATGTAGGGACAACTCTAACAAGGGTTCGATACCAATTCATGCTGTCGGAGAAGCAAAAGATTGTGAAAAGAACAAAAGCAGTGCTAAAATAGAGTTGAGTTGAAGTTGGAACACAGAAAAAGTATTTTATAGTTATGAAAAACCAATCATGTTTATTGAAAGAAGAAAGCTAAGAGTTATTTATAGTAGGGTTATAGACAATAGACAAGTGTGATCGACAATAATATCTCCAATTTCACAATCCAATCTACTTGAACATTAACATGACCATCATGCGAAAAGACTAAATGAAAAAATAACACTTACGAATACTGTTGACAACTGAATTTTAATAATTTTTTTAGAAAATTAGTATAAAATTTATAAAAATTTATAAAATTGAAAAATCGACTTTGGAAGCCTTGGCCAAGCCTAAAGAACCAATTTGGAATAAAAAATAATTTTTGGTACTTTTCGGTTTTTCATATTTTTCATATGTTAGGAAAATATCCAAAAAATCATAAAAAAAAAAGATTTCGTGGCCTAAAAAATAGGGAAAAACATCAAATATTTTTATTTTAAATCTCTTTTCATGTCGGCCAATTTAAACCTACAAAATCCAATTCGAAATTATGTGTTCCTTCACAAATGTAACTCCGATCGGGTTTAAAAAAATGCAATTTGAGTCTTTTATTTTAATTTTTAATTTTTTTTTAGTTGTGACATTGTCCTCTAATACCTCAATTTTCACTTTTGATCCAATAAATTTCGAAAGTTTATTTAATTTTTTTTTGAATTAGGCAAAAAATAATTAGAAAAAAGGGAGAGAAAAGTTGACCCAATCAACGAGTTGACCAGGTCAACCCAAAAACTTGCAAAAGTGAGTAGCCTCTTCGCACGTCCAGTGGGGCTCCAGAAAAAGAAAAAGGCCAATATATATATATATAAATATGTCGAATCTCAATGTCGATGCCACGTCTCTACTTGAAGAAAATTCCAGAAGATATTCTTTGGATTTTTGCATTTTGTGCCCGTGGATACGGTACTATTTTGTTGCAAGCTGGCGTGGAGGGTAGAAGGTGTGTGCACAAAAGGGCAAAAGAGGATGCTCTCCAACAGCTTTAAAAAAATGAAAACAAAAAGAAAAGAAAAGAAAACGCAGTGGCAAAAAGGGATGGTTCTCCTTGTTGGTGTTTGTTTGTAAAATAAACAAATAAGGCAAACTTCTCATCCCACATAGGAAAGATGAGAGAGCACAAAACACTTTAAATATGAAAAGGCTATTGTAGTCTTTTTAATGGAGAAACGAGTGTAGTCTCACTCGTAAATATGAAAAGGCTATCGTAGGCGCACTTAGCACTTTGAATATGAAAAGACTATTGCAGGCGCACTTAGCAATTTGCACTTTAAAAATGAAAAGGCTATTGTAGGCGCACTTTGCACTTTGCACTTTAAATATGAAAAGGCTATTGTAGGCGCACTTAGCACTTCGCATTTTGCACTTTAAATATGAAAAGGTTATTGTAGGCTATTCTAGGTGCGCTTAGCACTTTGCACTTTGCACTTTAAATATGAAAAGGCTATTGTAGGCGCACTTAGCACTTTGCACGCATTCGTGCCATGGAAGAAAATTATCTTTAATCAACAATTCTTTCTTTTGTTTTCCAAATTAATTATTTTATAATTAATTATTTTTTTTAATTGTGACAGTTCGGACATGAATGGTTGTGTCCGAATGGCAGTTGTCACACTTGAACAGTAGTGTCCGTACGGTTATGAACGAACAGGGGTTATCTCACACAAACAGTTGCTTCTGAACGAACACGTCGGAATTGCAATTTTCAAACATGAATAGGTGCGTTCGTATGAGCAGTTCAAATAAAATGATGTGCATTCCTTATATAATGGACACCTCTGTTCAAGTTTATATTACACTTATTTTTCTCATTTTCATCAAAAAGAGAAACAGCCGTCTTTCCACTGTTTCGCAGAGAGTTTTGAGAGAAATACTGGAATTGCCATCTAGTATTCTCACCGTGACTTCGTTGTATTCTGAAGGGAATTTGCCAGAAACCTATAACAACTCTGTGGGGCAAATTGATCCTAAAAGAGAGTGATTACATGCTTCAAAGTCCGACTACATTGTTATTCCTTTTATTCGATATATTTTTACAACACTCCTTCCCATTCCATGCCACGCCACACTCAAGGCCAAAATCCTTCCATTTTCAAGTTTAATCCCTCTTTCCCAAGGCTGCATCAAGGCCCCCATTTTCGGACCTTGCGTGTTCTCGGGGACAAGCAGGAACTGCAGAAGGCTCGGCCTGAAGGGTAGAGGCTTTCCGTTCTCAAGATCGAAGAGAAAAAAAGAGAGCTTGCGAGCAGAGTAGACTAGAGCTTGAGCTAGAGAGAAGGTTGGTGGAGCCCTTTTGAGTGCTCATCTTATTGGGGGGCTCTTCGCACACAAAAGACTCCAAAGAAGGAGCAGGAGGAGCTCTCGACTTAGAGAGCTCAGAGAGCAAGAGCTCTAGAGCAAACAAAGGAAAAGTTCACCGTGGGAGCTATAAAAAAAAAGCAAAGAGTGGTCTGGTTTTTGGTTGTGTTCTTGGATAAAAGGACAAAAAGAAAGAAAGGAGCTCTCGGGGCTAGGTAACAAAAAAAGTGAGTACAGTTCTATGGATAGGCTCTCGACAATTTTGGGGCTCTTTAGTTCTTCTTCCTTGCTCTTGGGGGAAGGGAAAAGAGAGGGAGGCAAAATGAGTTTTAGGGTTCAAAAGCTAAAAAGAGAGCGAGAGAGAGAGAGAACAGACATAGCAAGAGAGCGTGAGGAGTTTCTGTGTGAAGGGACTCTAGTCCTACAAAAAATATCGGAGAAGGCTGCTGGGTGTTGATCTTTTGGGCTGAAAGAGGGTAAGAGGCTTAATGGGTCATGGCTAATTAACTTGGGTTTAATTTGTTTTGGGCTGCGACAGGCAAGTGGGCATAGTCATTCTAGGCTAGAGCAGAGATTAGGCTTAGATTTTGTTCAGGGATGATTTAGCTTAGCAATATTTGGGCTGGTCTTAGAAAAATTTGAAATAGGCTTCGTGCTTGGGCCTCTCTTAAAAAAAATAAAATAATTTGATTGAGCCCAAGTTAAGTTTTTGTGTCTTAGATCGATTCGAGCCCTTAAGGCGCCTATGGTGCGAGTGGGGTCTATTGGCCCGGTTCAAAAAATTGAAAATAATAAAAGAAATCAGAAAATGATTAAGAAAATGATTTTTAAACTCTAAAAAAATGAAAAATTCCCAAAAAATTCTAGAAAAATTGATAAAAATTCTAAAAAAATCCAAAAATCTCAAAAATTAGGAATTTGCCGATTTTAACTCGTCAATCCTATCTTTTGATCATTTTCCCTTTTCAATCTTTTTAAAATGATGATTTTGCCCCTTATGAGCCAATTGCCTCGACAAATTCCAAAAAATTCTTAAAAATTATAGAAAATGGAAAATGGTCGAAGCTTGACTAGCCAGACAGATATTTTGTATCTTTGTTTCCCGTTTCTTCATGAAATGACGACTTTATACCATATGGGAAAATCCTCTCGAAAAAAAAAATCCCAAAAAATCCCAAAAAAAGTCGCGATTATTAGGCGCACTTAGCACTTTGCAAGCTTTCGTGCCGCGGAAGAAAATTATCTTTAATTCGAGCCCTTAAGGCCCAAGTTAGGTTTTTGTGTCTTAGATCGATTCGAACCCTTAAGGCCCGAGTTGGGCGCCTATGACGCGGGTCGGGTCTATTGGCCCGGTTATGAAAAATTAAAAACAATAAGAGAAATCAGAAAAGATTAAGAAAATGATTTTTAAACTCCAAAAAAAAATGAAAATTTCCCAAAAAATTCTAAAAAAATCCAAAAATCTCAAAAATTAGGAAATGGCCTATTTTAACTTGTCAATCCTATCTTTTAATGATTTTCCCTTTCCAATCTTTTTAAAATGACGATTTTGCCCCTTATGAGCGAATTGCCTCGACAAATTCCAAAAAATTCTTAAAAATTATAGAAAATGGAAAATGGTCAAAGCTTGACTAGCCAGACCCATATTTTGTATCTTTGTTTCCCGTTTCTTCATGAAATGACGATTTTATCCCTTATGGGAAAATCCTCTCGGAAAAAAAAACACCCAATAAAATCCCAAAAAAGTCGCGATTATTAGGCGCACTTATCACTTTGCAAGCTTTCGCAATATTTGGGCTGGTCTTAGAAAAATTTGAAATAGGCTTCATGCTTGGGCCTTTCTTAAAAAAAAAATACAATAATTTGATTGAGCCCAAGTTAGGTTTTGGTGTCTTAGATCGATTCGAGCCCTTAAGGCCCGAGTTGGGCGCCTATGGCACGAGTCGGGTCTATTGGCCCGGTTCGAAAAATTAAAAATAATAAAAAAATCAGAAAATGATTAAGAAAATGATTTTTAAACTCCAAAAAAAATGAAAAATTCCCAAAAAATTCTAAAAATTTTGATAATAATTCTAAAAAAATCCAAAAATCTCAAAAATTTGGAAATGACCTATTTTAACTTGTCAATCCTATCTTTTGATGATTTTCCCTTTTTAATCTTTTTAAAATGACGATTTTCCCTTTCTAAATCATTTTTATTCTCTCATCTCCTTTTTTTCCCTGATGTTTTTTTTTGTCTGTCCTATCTATAACTTCCCTCTTCTTGACATCCTGTTCTTTACAAGAGGTATTCTTGATCAGTGGGCACAATGATATTCTTGAAGTTCCATTATTTCCAATAACCTAAATGTTGCTGATTTTTAAGCTATTTCACACACTCTTGATTCACGTGGATTGAGCCTCAATATAGATATCAAGCTCACAACTTGATGTAGGGACAACTCTAACAAGGGTTCGATACCAATTCATGCAGTCGCAGAAGCAAAAGATTGTGAAAAGAACAAAAGCAGGGCTAAAATAGAGTTGAGTTGAAGTTGGAACATAGAAAAAGTATTTTATAGTTATGAAAAACCAATCATGTTTATTGAAAGAAGAAAGCTAAGAGTTATTTATAGTAGGGTTATAGACAATAGACAAGTGTGATCGACAATAATATCTCCAATTTCACAATCCAATCTACTTGAACATTAACATGACCATCATGCGAAAAGACTAAATGAAAAAATGACACTTACGATTACTGTTGACAACTGAATTTTAATAATTTTTTTAGAAAATTAGTAGAAAATTTATAAAAATTTATAAAATTGAAAAATCGACTTTGGAAGCCTTGGCCAAGCCTAAAGAACCAATTTGGAATAAAAAATAATTTTTGGTACTTTTCGGTTTTTCATATTTTTCATATGTTAGGAAAATATCCAAAAAATCATAAAAAAAAAAGATGTCGTGGCCTAAAAAATAGGGAAAAACATCAAATATTTTTATTTTAAATCTCTTTTCATGTCGGCCAATTTAAACCTACAAAATCCAATTCGAAATTATGTGTTCCTTCACAAATGTAACTCCGATCGGGTTTAAAAAAATGCAATTTGAGTCTTTTATTTTAATTTTTAATTTTTTTTTAGTTGTGACATTGTCCTCTAATACCTCAATTTTCACTTTTGATCCAATAAATTTCGAAAGTTTATTTAATTTTTTTTTTGAATTAGGCAAAAAATAATTAGAAAAAAGGGAGAGAAAAGTTGACCCAATCAACGAGTTGACCAGGTCAACCCAAAAACTTGCAAAAGTGAGTAGCCTCTTCGCACGTCCAGTGGGGCTCCAGAAAAAGAAAAAGGCCAATATATATATATATATATATATGTCGATTCTCAATGTCGATGCCACGTCTCTACTTGAAGAAAATTCCAGAAGATATTCTTTGGATTTTTGCATTTTGTGCCCGTGGATACGGTACTATTTTGTTGCAAGCTGGCGTGGAGGGTAGAAGGTGTGTGCACAAAAGGGCAAAAGAGGATGCTCTCCAACAGCTTCAAAAAATGAAAACAAAAAGAAAAGAAAAGAAAACGCAGAGGCAAAAAGGGATGGTTCTCCTTGTTGGTGTTTGTTTGTAAAATAAACAAATAAGGCAATCTTCTCATTCCACATAGGAAAGATGAGAGAGCACAAAACACTTTAAATATGAAAAGGCTATTGTAGTCTTTTTAATGGAGAAACGAGTGTAGTCTCACTCGTAAATATGAAAAGGCTATCGTAGGTGCACTTAACACTTTGAATATGAAAAGACTATTGTAGGCGCACTTAGCACTTTGCACTTTAAAAATGAAAAGGCTATTGTAGGCGCACTTAGCACTTTGCACTTTAAATATGAAAAGGCTTTTGTAGGCGCACTTAGCACTTCGCATTTTGCACTTTAAATATGAAAAGGTTATTGTAGGCTATTGTAGGCACGCTTAGCACTTTGCACTTTGCACTTTAAATATGAAAAGGCTATTGTAGGCGCACTTAGCACTTTGCACGCATTCGTGCCATGGAAGAAAATTATCTTTAATCAACAATTCTTTCTTTTGTTTTCCAAATTAATTATTTTATAATTAATTATTTTTTTTAATTGTGACAGTTCGAACATGAATGGTTGTGTCCGAATGGCAGTTGTCACACTTGAACAGTAGTGTCCGTACGGTTATGAACGAACAGTGGTTATCTCACACAAACAGTTGCTTCTGAACGAACACGTCCGAATTGCAATTTTCGAACATGAATTGGTGCGTTCGTATGAGCAATTCAAATAAAAAGATGTGCATTCCTTATATAATGGACACCTCTGTTCAAGTTTATAATACACTTATTTTTCTCATTTTCATCAAAAAGAGAAACAGCCATCTTTCCACTGTTTCGCAGAGAGTTTTGAGAGAAATACTGGAATTGCCATCGAGTATTCTCACCGTGACTTCGTTGTATTCTGAAGGGAATTTGCCAGAAACCTATAGCAACTCTGTGGGGCAAATTGATCCTAAAAGAGAGTGATTACACGCTTGAAAGTCCGACTATATTGTTATTCCTTTTATTCGATATATTTTTACAACACTCCTTCCCATTCCATGCCACGCCACACTCAAGGCCGAAATCCTTCCATTTTCAAGTTTAATCCCTCTTTCCCAAGGCTGCATCAAGGCCCCCATTTTCAGACCTTGCGTGTTCTCGGGGACAAGCAGGAACTGCAGAAGGCTCGGCCTGAAGGGTAGAGGCTTTCCGTTCTCAAGATCGAAGAGAAAAAAAGAGAGCTTGCGAGCAGAGTAGACTAGAGCTTGATCTAGAGAGAAGCTTGGTGGAGCCCTTTTGGGTGCTCATATTTTTGGGGGGGTCTTCGCACACGAAAGACTCCAAAGAAAGAGCAGGAGGAGCTCTCGACTTAAAGAGCTCAGAGAGCAAGAGCTCCAGAGCAAACAAAGGAAAAGTCCACCAAGGGAGCTATAAAAAAAAAAGCAGAGAGTGGTCTGGTTTTTGGTTGGGTTCTTGGATAAAAGGACAAAAAGAAAGAAAGGAGCTCTCGGGGCTAGTTAACAAAAAAAGTGAGTACAGTTCTATGGATAGGCTCTCGACAATTTTGGGGCTCTTTAGTTCTTCTTCCTTGCTCTTGGTGAAAGGGAAAAGAGAGGGAGGCACACTGAGTTTTAGGGTTCAAAAGCTAAAAAGAGAGGGAGAGAGAGAGAGAATAGACATAGCAAGAGAGCGTGAGGAGTTTCTGTGTGAGGGACTCTAGTCCTACAAAAAATATCGGAGAAGGCTGCTGGGTGTTGATCTTTTGGGCTGAATGAGGGTAAGAGGCTTAACAGGTCATGGCTAATTAACTTGGGTTTAATTCGTTTTGGGCTGCGATAGGAAAGTGGGCATAGTTCATTCTAGGCTAGAGCAGAGATTAGGCTTAGATTTTGTTCAGGGATGATTTAGCTTAGCAATATTTGGGCTGGTCTTAGAAAAATTTGAAATAGGCTTCGTGCTTGGGCCTCTCTTAAAAAAAATACAATAATTTGATTGAGCCCAAGTTAAGTTTTTGTGTCTTAGATCGATTCGAGCCCTTAAGGCGCCTATGGTGCGAGTCGGGTCTATTGGCCCGGTTCAAAAAATTAAAAATAATAAAAGAAATCAGAAAATGATTAAGAAAATGATTTTTAAACTCCAAAAAAATGAAAAATTCCCAAAAAATTCTAAAAAAATTCTAAAAAAATCCAAAAATCTCAAAAATTAGGAGATTGCCTATTTTAACTTGTCAATCCTATCTTTTGATGATTTTCCCTTTCCAATCTCTTTAAAATGACGATTTTGCCCCTTATGAGCCAATTGCCTCGACAAATTCCAAAAAATTCTTAAAAATTATAGAAAATGGAAAATGGTCAAAGCTTGACTAGCCAGACAGATATTTTGTATCCTTGTTTCCCGTTTCTTCATGAAATGACGACTTTATCCCTTATGGGAAAATCCTCTCGGAAAAAAGAATCCCAAAAAATCCCAAAAAAAGTCGCGATTATTAGGCGCACTTAGCACTTTGCAAGCTTTCGTGCCGCGGAAGAAAATTATCTTTAATTCGAGCCCTTAAGGCCCAAGTTAGGTTTTTGTGTCTTAGATCGATTCGAACCCTTAAGGCCCGAGTTGGGCGCCTATGACGCGGGTCGGGTCTATTGGCCCGGTTCGAAAAATTAAAAATAATAAGAGAAATCAGAAAAGATTAAGAAAATGATTTTTAAACTCCAAAAAAAAATGAAAATTTCCCAAAAAATTCTAAAAAAATCCAAAAATCTCAAAAATTAGGAAATGACCTATATTAACTTGTCAATCCTATCTTTTGATGATTTTCTCTTTCCAATCTTTTTAAAATGATGAATTTGCCCCTTATGAGCGAATTGCCTCGACAAATTCCAAAAAATTCTTAAAAATTATAGAAAATGGAAAATGGTCAAAGCTTGACTAGCCAGACCCATATTTTGTATCTTTGTTTCCTGTTTCTTCATGAAATGACGATTTTATCCCTTATGGGAAAATCCTCTCGGAAAACAAAACTCCCATAAAATCCCAAAAAAAGTCGCGATTATTAGGCGCACTTAGCACTTTGCAAGCTTTCGCAATATTTGGGCTGGTCTTAGAAAAATTTGAAATAGGCTTCGTGCTTGGGCCGCTCTTCAAAAAAAAATACAATAATTTGATTGAGCCCAAGTTAGGTTTTGGTGTCTTAGATCGATTCGAGGCCTTAAGGCCCGAGTTGGGTGCCTATGGCGCGGGTCAGGCCTATTAGCCCGGTTCGAAAAATGAAAAATAATAAAAGAAATCAAAAAATGATTAAGAAAATGATTTTTAAACTCCAAGAAAATGAAAAATTCCCAAAAAATTATAAAAAATTTGATAAAAATTATAAAAAATCAAAAAGTCTCAAAAATTTGGAAATGACCTATTTTAACTTGTCAATCCTATCTTTTGATGATTTTCCCTTTTTAATCTTTTTAAAATAACAATTTTGCCCCTTATGAGCAAATTGCCTCGACAAATTCCAAAAAATTCTGAAAATTTATAGAAAATGGAACATGGTCAAAGCTTGACTAGCCAAACCCATATTTTGTATCTTCGTTCCCCGTTTTTTCATGAAATGACGATTTTATCCCTTATGGGAAAATCCTCTCGAAAAAGAATAATCCCAAAAAATCCCAAAAAAAGTCGCGATTATTAGGGGCACTTAGCACTTTGCAAGCTTTCGCGCCGCGGAAGAAAATTATCTTTAATCAACAATTCTTTCTTTTGTTTTCCAAATTAATTGTTTTATAATTAATTATTTTTTTTTAATTGTGACAGTTCGGACATGAATGGTTGTGTCCGAATGGCATTTGTCACACTTGAACAGTAGTGTCCAAATGGTTATGAGTGAACAGTGGTTATCTCACACAAATAGTTACTTCTGAACGAACACGTCCGAATTGCAATTTTCGAACATGAATAGGTGCGTTCGTATGAGCAGTTCAAATAAAAAGATGTGCATTCTTTATATAATGGACACCTCTGTTCAAGTTTATAATATTCTTATTTTTCTCATTTCCATCAAAAAGAGAGACAACCATCTTTCCATTGTTTCGCAGAGAGTTTTGGGAGAAATTCTGGAATTGCCATCCAGTATTCTCACCGTGCCTTTGTTGTATCCTGAAGGGAATTTGCTAGAAACCTATAGCCACTCTATGGAGCAAATTGATCCTAAAAGAGAGTGATTACACGCCTGAAAGTCCGACTACATTGTTATTCCTTTTATTCGATATATTTTTACAACACTCCTTCCCATTCCATGCCACGCCACACTCAAGGCCAAAATCCTTCCATTTTCAAGCTTAATCCCTCTT
Source organism: Psidium guajava (assembly GCA_016432845.1). Lineage (NCBI taxonomy): Eukaryota > Viridiplantae > Streptophyta > Magnoliopsida > Myrtales > Myrtaceae > Psidium > Psidium guajava. Next base: position 19,177,441 of record CM028225.1, read on the forward strand.
TCCCAGGGCTGCATCAAGGTCCCTATTTTCGGACCTTGCGTGTTCTCGAGAACAAATAGGAACTGCAGAAGGCTCGGCCAGAAGGGCAGAGGCTTTCGGTTCTCAAGATCGAAGAGAAAAAAAGAGAGCTTGAGAGCAGAGTAGACTAGAGCTTGAGCTTGAGAGCAAGTTGGTGGAGCCCTTTTGGGTGCTCATCTTTTTTTTTTTTGGGGGGGGGGGAGTCTTTGCACACGAAAGACTCCAAAGAAAGAGCAGGAGGAGCTCTCAACTTAGAGAGCTCGGAGAGCAAGAGCTCTAAAGGAGACAAAGGAAAAGTTCACCGAGGAAGCTATAAAAAAAAAAGCAGAGAGTGGTCTGGTTGTTGGTTGGGTTCTTGGATAAAAGGACAAGAAGACAGAAAGGAGCTCTCGGGGCTAGTTAATAAAAAAAGTGAGCATAGTTCTATGGAGAGGCTCTCGACAGTTTTGGGGCTCTCTAATTCTTCTTTCTTGCTCTTTGTGGAAGGGAAAAGAGAGGGAGGCACACTGAGGTTTAGGGTTCAAAAGCTAGAGAGAGAGAGAGAGAGAGAGTACAGACGTGGCAAGAGAGCGTGAGGAGTTTCTGGCTGAGGGACTCTAGTCCTATAAAAAATATCGGAGAAGGCTGCTGGCTGTTGATCTTTGGGGCTGAATGAGGGTAAGAGGCTTAATGGGTCATGGCTAATTAACTTGGGTTTAATTCGTTTTGGGCTGCGACAGGCAAGTGGGCTTAGTTCATTCTAGGCTAGAGTAGAGATTGGGCTTAGATTTTGTTCTGGGCTGATTTAGCTTAGCAATATTTCGGCTGGTCTTAGAAAAATTTTAAATAGGCTTCGTGCTTGGGCATCTCTTAAAAAAAAATACAATAATTTGATTGAGCCCAAGTTAGGTTTTTGTGTCATAGATCGATTTGAGCCCTTAAGGCCCGAGTTGGGCGCCTATGGCGCGGGTCGAGTCTATTGGCCCGGTTCGAAAAATTAAAAATAATAAAAAAAAAATCAGCAAATGATTAAGAAAATGATTTTTAAACTCCAAAAAAAATAAAAATTCCCAAAAAATTCTCAAAAATTTGTCAAAAATTCCAAAAATCTCAAAAATTAGGAAATTGCCTATTTTAACTAGTCAATCCTATTTTTTTTTTAATGATTTTCCCTTTCCAATCTTTTTAAAATGGCAATTTTGCCGCTTATGAGCAAATTGTCTCGACTGAGGTTTAGGGTTCAAAAGCTAAAAAGAGAGAGTGAGAGAGCGTGAGGAGTTTCTGGGTGAGGGACTCTAGTCCTACAAAAATATCGGAGAACGCAAGCTTTCTATTTAGAAAAGGTGGGTGCGAGAGAGAAGACTAAAATGGAGAGAGCTCTGGCCATTAATCTGACGAAGGAGATAGGAGGTTCTTTTTGGCCGAGAGAGAGCCTGCTTGATTGACACAGACATCGGCATTCATGTTCACAACCTCAGAATCTCGCCGTGAGTTTGTTGGGATCATCATCTTCTTCCCCTTGGAGAAAGGCAAGTGAACGGGACCGCGATGGCGTTTGTAATGCACGAGCAGTGCTTGACCAAGCAAGTGGGCGGCGGTACATGCCCGAGCAGGCGGATGTACTAAAGAGGGTCTACAACGAATGTCCCAAGCCCAACTCGTTGAGGCGACAACAACCGATCCGAGAGAGTCCCATCTTCTGCAGTATCGAGCCGAAGCAGATCAAAGTTTTGAGGGAAAGCAGGTGTAAAGAAAAGGAGAGCTCTTGAAGGAGGGAGCTCTCTAGGTGGAGTTCTTTAGCTACAGGAGAAGCGAGGATAAAAAATGGAGAAGCTGAGGCGAGCGAGCAGACCTGACCGCCGCAACGACGAGCATGGCCTGAGACACCGCGCGCGAGCTGGACCAATGGTGGTGCGTGCGAGCGAACCCGACCGTAGAGATGATGAGCATGGCCTAAGATGCTGCGCACGAGCCAGACCAGTGGTGGTGCGTGCGAGCAAGCCCGATCGCGGCGAATCCAGCGGTGTGGCGGCGCGGCGAGGGGGTGACCAGCGAAGGCGGCAACCGTGCGAGGTTGGCGATCCATTGGTGAGCGCGCGGCGACGATGGCAGGAGAACCAAGGCCAGAGTAGAACGAGAGAGAGGGGCGCGCAAGAAAAAAAAAGGGCCAAAAAAGATCTTCTAGGTTCATGAGATTAAGGTTTTGCTCGAAGAAGCTCATAGATGGCTAGGGAGAGGACAAAGATAGAGAGGAACCCAAGGGTTCGGCTCCTCGCCGAGTCCCTCCTAGGGCTCGTTCGTGCCCAGCACCTCCTCGTCCTCAAGGAGGGTCTCCACGCTTCGGCTTGAGAGGATGTTGAGGTAGTTGACCGAGGGCTCGATGAGTTCGCGAACGAGGCCGACCCGACCCGAAAGAAGGAGATCGGTACCGTCGGCGAGTGCCGGAGGTCGGACATACTGTCTTTGTTCAAAAAGATGAGGCCATTCCGGGGCAACTTCTTTCGGGGCATATGCATGAAACCCCATGCTCACTTGGAGGGACACGTCGTCAATGGCGTTGAGCTGGTTCGAGCCTTCCAAGACCAATGAGCTAAAAAAAAGGCCGAAGAGGGAGTCTTGTTTTTCTCCCCAATAAAAACCCATAGAGAATAGTGAGAGCAAGTTTGTTCTTTTGATTGGGGGCTCGTCTTCATGAGTGAAAGAGAAACAAATAGAGGAGTTGGTTCTGGGATGCTTGTTTCTGGGGAGTTGCTCGAAGAGTTCTCGATTCTGGGCAGTGAACAACAAGAAGAGAGCCTTTGGGATGGAAAAGGAGGAGTCGGGCTAAGCCATTGGAGTTCATTGGTCAAGTACGATCGAACCTCGTGCGAACCTCGTTAGAATCGCAACTTGCAGCCTCCGAACGGACAATGTCTCACGGTCGAAACCGCTCAAGTAAGTCCCTTATTCCTCCTGTTGTAGTGTAGATTGTGATGCTCTAAAGGGTTGAAGTTTTATTCATTGTTTTTTGAAAGAAAGTCTAGGGAAAAAGACGTTGGAAACAAAAAGAAATAAAATAAAGGAAAGAAAACAAAAGAAATGAAAACCGCAGGCACTGAAAAAAAAAAGGGTTAGGCTGCTGGGTGTTGATCTTTTGGGCTGAATGAGGGTAAGAGGCTTAATGGGTCAAGGCCAATTAACTTGGGTTTAATTCGTTTTGGGCTGCGACAGGCGAGTGGGCTTAGTTCGTTCTAGGCTAGAGCTGAGATTGGGCTTAGATTTTGTTCTGGGCTGATTTAGCTTAGCAATATTTGGACTGGTCTTTGAAAAATTTGAAATAGGCTTCGTGCTTGGGCCTCTCTTAAAAAAAGTACAATAATTTGATTGAGCCCAAGTTAGGTTTTTGTGTCTTAGATTGATTCGAGCCCTTAAGGCCCGAGTTGGGCGCCTATGGCGCGGGTCGGGCCTATTGGCCCGGTTCGAAAAATTAAAAATAATAAAAAAAAATCAAAAAATGATTAAGAAAATGATTTTTAAACTCCAAAAAAATGAAAAATTCCCAAAAAATTCTAAAAAAAGTGAAAAAAATTCTAAAAAATTCCAAAAGTCTCAAAAATTAGGAAATAGCCTATTTTAACCAGTCAATCCTATTTTTTGATGTTTACCCTTTCCAATATTTTTAAAATGACGATTTTGCCCCATATGAGCAAATTGTCTCGACAAATTCCAAAAAATTCTTAAAAATTATAGAAAATGGAAAATGGTCAAAGCTTAACTAGCCAGACCCATATTTTGTATCTTTGACTCCCGTTTCTTCATGAAATGACGATTTTATCCCTTATGGGAAAATTGTCTCGGAAAAAAAAATCCCAAAAAAAATCGCGATTTTGGCTCTATTATTAGACACACTTAGCACTTTGCACGCTTTCGCGCCGTAGAAGAAAATTATCTTTAGTCAACAATTCCTTCTTTTGTTTTTGAAATTAATTATTTTATAATTAATTATTATTTTTTTAATTGTGACAGTTCGGACATGAATGGTTGTGTCCGAATGGCAGTTGTCACACTTGAACAGTAGTGTTCGAACGGTTATGAACGAACAACGGTAATCTCACACAAACATTACTTCTGAACGGACACATCCGAATTGCAATTTTCGAACATGAATAGGTGCGTTTGTATGGGCTGTTCAAACAAAAAGATGTGCGTTCTTTATATAATGGACACCTCTATTCAAGTTTATAATACACTTATTTTTCTCATTTTTATCAAAAAGAGTGACAACCATTTTTCCATTGTTTCGCAGAGAGTTTTGGGAGAAATACTAGAATTGCCATCTAGTATTCTCACCGTGACTTTGTTGTATCCTGAAGAGAATTTGCCAGAAACCTATAGCAACTCTGTGGGGCAAATTGATCCTAAAAGAGAGTGATTACACGCCTCAAAGTCCGACTACATTGTTATTCCTTTTATTCGATATATTTTTACAACACTCCTTCCCATTTGATGCCACGCCACACCCAAGGCCAAAATCCTTCCATTTTCAAGCTTAATCCCTCTTTCCCAAGGATGCTTCAAGGCCCCCATTTTCGGACTTTGTGTGTTCTCAAGGACAAGCAGGAACTGCAGAAGGCTCGGCTAGAAGGGCAGAGGCCAAAAGGCTGAGGGGCAGAACTTTTGAGAAAAAAACAGTGGGTTTTTTTCCAGTTTAGGTTCCAAATTTTTTTTACCAAAATAGGCAAAAAAAAAAACATATTTCCCGGATTGGGGCCCGCGCAGCACTGTAAATTCCGCCCGGGCCGCGCGGGCCCATGAGGCCCAATAGCCCGCGAGGCCTTTTTTTTTGCTTTTTTTTTCAATAATTTGTTTGGAATTTTTAACTATATTTAAAAAATTTATATTTATATAAATTATTAAATATAAATTTTTATTTTGAGGTTTATTTTTATGACATAATTATTAATAAATAATTACAAAATTTCTTAATATATATGTAATTAATTTATTTAGTTCATAAAAAATGAATAAATAAATATTCATAAAATTTATTTTTATTTATATAACATTGAAAATATAAATAATTAACTTATCAAGATAAATTTATATATAATTTTTTATTAATTATTTATATACTAAATTAATTAATTACATACATATTAATAAAATTGATAATTATGTTATAAAAATAAGCTTTGAAAGGAAAAAATAATATTATAAATATAGACATAAAAAATTAAATATTTATATCAATATAAAATTAAAAAAATAATTTAAATAAAAAATAAGGAATTAAAAGAAAAAAATTACCATTTAATATAATTTATTTAGTATGTAAATAAACAATTAATTTTTTAAGATAAATTTTTTTATATAAATTTGTATATAAATTAATTTTAATTAATTATTGATAATTATGTTATAAAAATAAGTGTGAAAAGGAAAAAAAATAATATTAGAAATATATACAAAAAAATTAAATATTTATATAATTATAAAATTATAAAACCAAGTAAAAAATACGAAATTAAAAAAATTTCCAATTAATATAATTTATTTAGTGTGCAAACAATAATTAATTTATGGAGATAAATTTTTTATATAAATTTTTATTATTTATTTATTTATTAAATAAATTAATTCCACAAGGCCGGTGCGACAGCCTTTTTTCATTTTATATTTATTTACGTATTTTTATAATTTTGTTGTTATATAACTTTGTAAGTATAAATTTTTTTTAAAACTTATTTTTATAACATAATTATTAGTAATTAATTAATAAAATTATTAATATGTAAGTAATTAATTTATTTAGTATGCAAATAATTAATAAAAATTTATACAAAAAAATTATCTTAAAAAATTAATTAATTATTTAGGTATTAAATAAATTATATTAATTGAAAATTTCATGAAAATAAATTAATTATTTATATTCACAAATTTATATAAATATAAATAAATTACATCAATATTTATTTATTCATTATTTACATACTAAATAAATTAATTAACTTTTTTTAATTTCATTTCTTACATATTTTTATAATTTTATATTTATATAACTTTGTAATATAATTTTTTTTTTCTTTTGAAGCTTATTTTTATAACATAATTATCAATAATTAATTAAAAATTTTATTAATATGTATGTAATTAAATTATTTAGTATGTAAATAATTAATAAAAATTTACATAAAAAATAATTATTTAGTTATATACTAAATAATTTATTTTAATTTAAAATTTTATTTTTTCTTAATTTGGAATTTTTTTTATTTTTATATTAAATAATTTATATTGTTTTATTATCAATTTTATTAATATGTATGTAATTAATTAATTTAGTATGCAAATAATTAATAAAGATTATATATAAATTTATCATAATAAGTTAATTATTTATATTTACAACGTTATATAAATAAAAATAAAATTTATGAATATTTATTTATTCATTTTTTGCTAACTAAATAAATTAATTACATATATCTTAAGAAAATTTTAAATTATTTATTGATAATTATGTTATAAAAATAAACCTCAAAATAAAAATTTATATTTAATAATTTATAAAAATATAAATTTTTTAAATATAATTAAAAATACATAACAAATTATTGAAAAAAAGCAAAAAAAAAAAAAAAGAGGCCTCGCTGGCCATTGGGCCGCACAGGCCCTCACGGGCCGCGGGGCACTTAAAATGCCGCGCTGGGCTCGGTGTGACACTTTGAATGCTGCGCAGGCCTGGGCGGCATTTTGACTGCCGCGCAGGGCCCGTGCAGCATTTAAAGTGCCGTGCGGGCCCCAATCTAGCAAATATGTTTTTTTTGTCCTATTTTGGTAAAAACAAATTTAGAACCTAAATTGGAAAAAAACCCAAAAAACAGTTTTGGGGGGGGGGGGGGGCGGACTTTTGTCTAGTTTTCTTCCCCTGGTTTTACTTCGTGACTCCTTACATCCATACACCGTGAGAGGCTCAATCGAAAGAAAAAAAATACAACAGAGAGAGGGCATTGGGAAGAGGCTTTCGGTTCTCAAGATCGAAGAGAAAAAAAGAGAGCTTGAGAGCAGAGTAGACTAGAGCTTAAGCTAGAGAGAAGGTTGGTGGAGCCCTTTTGGGTGCTCATCTTTTTGGGGGGATCTTCGCACACGAAAGACTCCAAAGAAAGAGCAAGAGGAGCTCTCGACTTAGAGAGCTCGGAGAGCAAGAGCTCCAGAGCAAACAAAGGAAAAGTTCACCGAGGGAGCTATAAAAAAAAAAGCAGAGAGTGGTCTGGTTTTTGGTTGGGTTCTTGGATAAAAGGACAAAAAGAAAGAAAGGAGCTATCGGGGCTAGTTAACAAAAAAAGTGAGTAGAGTTCTATGGGGAGGCTCTCGACAGTTTTGGGGCTCTCTAGTTCTTCTTCCTTGCTCTTGGTGGAAGGGAAAAGAGAGGGAGGCACACTGAGGTTTAGGGTTCAAAAGCTAGAGAGAGAGAGAGAGAGAGAACAAACATAGCAAGAGAGCGTGACGAGTTTCTGGGTGAGGGACTCTAGTCCTACAAAAAATATCGGAGAACGCAAGCTTTCTATTTAGAAAAGGTGGGTAGAGAGAGAAGACTAAAATGGAGAGAGCTATGGCCATTAATCTGATGAAGAAGATAGGAGGCTCTTTTTGGCCGAGAGAGAGCCTGCCTGACTGACCGAGACGTCGGCATTCACGTTCACAACCTCAGAATCTCGCCATGAGTTTGTTGGGATCATCATCTTCTTCCCCTTGGAGAAAGGCAAGCGAACGGGACCGCGATGGTGTTGGTAATGCACGAGCAGTGCTTGACCAAGCAAGTGGGCGGCGGTACAAAAGAGGGTCTACAACGAGTGTCCCAGGCCCAACTCGTTGAGGCAGCAACAGCCGATCCGAGAGTGTCCCATCTTCTGCAGTATCGAGCCGAAGCAGATCAAAGTTGTGAGGGAAAACAGGTGCAAAGAAAAGGAGAGCTCTTGAAGGAGGGAGCTCTCTGGGTGGAGTTCTTTAGCTACGGGAGAAGCGAGCATAAAAAATACAGAAGCTGAGGCGAGCGAGCAAACCTGACCACCGCAACAATGAGCATGGCCTGAGACATCGCGCGCGAGCTGGACTAATGGCGGTGCGCGCGAGCGAACCCGACCGCAAAGAGAGCATGGCCTGAGATGCCGCGCACGAGCCGGACCAGTGGTGGCGCGTGAGAGCAGGCCCGATCGCGGCGAATCCAGCGGTGTGGCGGCGCGGTGAGGGGGTGACCAACGGAGGTGACGACCAGCGGAGGCAGCAACCGTGTGAGGTTGGCGATCCATGGGTGAGCGCGCGGCGACGATGGCTGGAGAACCAAGGCCAGAGTAGAACGAGAGAGAGGGGCGCGCAAGAAAAAAAAAAGAAGGGCCAAAAGAGATCTTCTAGGTTCATGAGATTAAGGTGTTGCCCGAAGAAGCTCATAGATGGCCAAGGAGAGGAGGACGATAGAGAGGAACCCGGGGGTTCGGCTCCTCGCCGAGTCTCTCCTCAGGCTCGTCCGTGCCCAGCACCTCCTCGTCCTCGAGGAGGGTCTCCACGCCTCGGCCTGAGAGGATGCTGAGGTAGTTGACCGAGGGCTCGATGAGTTCGCGAACAAGGCCGGCCAGACTCGAAAGAAGGAGCTCGCTACCATCAGCAAGTGCTAGAGGTCGGACATACTGACTTTGTTCGGAAAGATGAGGCCATTCTGGGACAATTTCTTTCGGGGCATATGCATGAAACTCCATGCTCACCTGGAGGGACACGTCGTCAATGGCGTTGAGTTGGTTCGAGCCTTGTAAGACCAGTGAGCTAAAAAAAAGGGCGAAGAGGGAGTCTTGTTTTTCTCCCTAATAAAAACCCATAGAGAATAGAGAGAGCAAGTTTGTTCTTTTGATTGGGGGCTCGTCTTCACAAGTGAAAGAGAAACAAATAGAGGAGTTGGTTCTGGGATGCTTGTTTCTGGGGAGTTGCTCGGAGAGTTCTCGATTCTGGGTAGTGAACAACAAGAAGAGAGCCTTTGGGATGGAAAAGGAGGAGTCGGGCTAAGCCATCGGAGTTCATTGGTCAAGCGCGATCGAACCTCGTGCAAACCTCGTTAGAATCGCAACTTGCATCCTCTGAACAGACAACGTCTCACGGTCGAAACTGCTCAAGTAAGTCGCTTATTCCTCTTGTTGTAGTGTAGATTGTGATGCTCTAAAGGGTTGAAGTTTTATTCATTGTTCTTTGAAAGAAAGTCTAGGGAAAAAGACGCTGGAAACAAAAAGAAATAAAATAAAGGAAAGAAAACAAAAGAAATGAAAACCGTAGGCACTGAGAAAAAAAAAGGATTAAGCTACTGGGTGTTGATCTTTTGGGCTGAACGAGGATAAGAGGCTTAATGGGTCATGGCTAATTAACTTGGGTTTAATTCGTTTTGGGCTGCGACAAGCGAGTGGGCTTAGTTCATTGTAGGCTAGAGCAGAGATTGGGCTTAGATTTATTTCTAGGCTGATTGAGCTTAGCAATATTTGGGCTGGTCTTAGAAAAATTTGAAATAGGCTTCGTGCTTGGGCCTCTCTTAAAAAAAATACAATAATTCGATTGAGCCCAAGTTAGATTTTGTGTCTTAGACCAATTCGAGCCCTTAAGGCCCGAGTTGGGCGCCTATGGCGCAGGTCGGGTCTATTGGCCCGGTTTGAAAAATTAAAAATAAAAAAAAAATCAGAAAATGATTAAGAAATTGATTTTTAAACTCCAAAAAAATGAAAAATTCCCAAAAAATTCTAAAAAAATTGAAAAAAAATCTAAAAAATTCCAAAAATCTCAAAAATTAGGAAATGGCCTATTTTAACTAGTCAATCCTATTTTTTTGATGATTTTCCCTTTCCAATATTTTTAAAATGATGATTGTGCCCCTTATGAGCAAATTGTCTCGACAAATTCCAAAAAATTCTTAAAAATTATAGAAAATGGAAAATGGTCAAAGCTTGACTAGCCAGACCCATATTTTGTATCTTTGACTCTCGTTTCTTCATAAAATGACGATTTTATCCCTTATGGGAAAATCATCTTGAGAAAAAAAATCCCAAAAAATCTCACGAGTCTCAACAATTAGGAAACAAGTCGTTTTAACCGACCAATCCTATTTTTGGTGGTTTTGTCCTTTCAAATTTTTTGAAAATGATAATTTTGTCTCTTATGGGCAAATCGTCTCGGAAAAATTCAGAAAAGCCTAAAAAATTAGGAAGCGAGTCGTTTTAACTTACCAATCATATTTTTGACGGTCTTGCCTTTCCAATCTTTTCAAAATGATGATTTTGCCCCCTGATGGGCAAATCGTTTTCAAATCATCTCAAACTCCTTCCAAACCTCTAAACACCCATTTTCTAAGCTAATTGGGCTTTATTAGGGATGTTATGCATTAATTTTATGCATTTTATCCGCATGCTTTTGATCCTTGATTTGCGCACCTATCTTACTTATTGTGATTGATAGGTTAGTTATTTCCATCTACATGAACTCCTAAATTTTGGGATTCCCTCATCTCAATTCATCTCCATGAAATTATAGTCAAGAAAATCACTCAACTTTAGTACTGAAAGGGCGTCAATGGCAACATTGGCGTAACTAAGTCCCCGATCCCAAATCTCTAGTTCCGTTAGAGTCGTACGGTTACTCCCACCGTTCAATGAGATTTTCGATCTACCTTCCCTAAAGATTGGTGGCGACTCCAAAAGCATGTACACGTATACACATGTCACCCGACCACACTTAAGGTCGAATCCGATAACCTGCCGCGATTTGCTATGTTCTTGGGAGAGCCCGAGCTAAGTCCGTTTTGAGAGGCAACTTGGCAATCCACCAGCCGATCGATAAATCGAAGATCGGGTCGCGACAATTACTAAAATAAGATTATGCTAAAAAATTCTAAAATAGGATTGTGTCTACATTACAATACTTTCTATAATCTGCTATTCATTAGTTATGATGTCTTAATGATCTAGTGTTTGTCTCTTCCCACTTCGCAGATTCCCTAGCTATTTTTTTCTTTCAAAATGCTCTCCCTCTCTTTGTGGCTTCCCTAACTTGCCAACTTGCGATAGATGAGTTCATGCTTAACAAAGCGCTCCACGATGACATTGCCCTCGACGAACCCAAATCCCTCACGTGCCAGCGGTATCGTACTATGTTGATAAGGGCCATCAAGGAGTTCGGCTTATATGACCACGACAACAAGAAGTACACTAGGATCGACCGTATCTTTCAAAAGAACCTCTTGCAGTTATGGAAGGTTAGGTTTTTTTTTTTTAGTTAGAGAGTCAGGTTAATAACTTTGTCTACTGTCATAACTTTTTTTTTAATTATCCTGTTGTTAGCATTTTGTTGGAGGGGTTGATGACGTAATCAAAATTCTATCTCATGAGACCCTTTCACGTGATGTACAGCTTGAGATTTTCTTGGTGTAAGACAAGATAAAAATATATTTGCAATCAAACGGATGATTTGCTAAAAAAATTTTGCTATGAAAAATTCAAAGATCAAGATGATTTGAGCACAGAGGAGGCTGCGAAACTAGAGCATTTGCTTAAAAGTTTGAAAAATCCCTCTATCGAGGAATTAGAAGCACAACTAGTAGCTTGTGGTATCACAGCTCCACAAACCAAAAATTCTCTTTCATTTCCTCTTTCGGTATGGGCAAAGGTTGAATGGTCCCTTCAACCAACTTATCCCAACGCTGGGTAAGTTCCATTATTTCATGTAACTTAATTGTTGTTGATTTTTTAAGCTATTTCATATGGTGGAATCTCTTAGTACTCTTGATACATATGAATTGAGCCCTAGTACAAATATCAAACTCACAACATAATTTAGTAGAGCTAATTAAATTTTAGTTTAGTTTTTGAGATTTACTTTTTTTTCCTCAATCTGCTCTTGACTAAATTTGAAACCTAAATTGGAAGAGAATTCTATCAAGATGTCGAAGGCCACCTATAGTAAATGAATAATCCACCTTTATTATTGCATATTATGGACCAGCTTACATAGATAAAGTTGGGTTTTGTGCATGATTTTTGCATTGACTAGCATATACTGCGATGCTTCTAATGTGTTTTCACACATGTAGATTACTACTGGCAAAGCTAACGACAGTGATTCTATGTTCATTGAGGAGTTTAGCGTCACGAATGTGCACAACTTTTTCTGTCACGCCCCGATCCGCCTTGGGCACGCGGCATCCCGTTCGTACTTCAACCCTCGCTCGCCTGGTCCTCTGATACGATGTCCCAGGATAATCTCATCGCGACCAGACAGTGAATAACACGAAACTCGATCTGCGGAAGCGGCCTCCGACTTTACAATCATGCATGCACATACAGTGGGGGTAGTGAACAGCAGAAGGAAAAACACGAATAACAAACAAAACCATATATATACATATACCCACGGAGCGTTAGATACAACTGTCAAAAGAAGCGACTACAAGTCTTCCCCAAAATTCTACGCTCACCTAAACCCGCATAGATCCCAACCCTAAGCTCCAGTCTCAGTCACTCCTCGGGATCCTCTGGCTCCTCCGGATCCTCCTCAGGCTCCTCGGGGTCCTCCTCTGGATCGTACTCCTCCTCAGGGTAGAGCTCATCGTCTGGGTCGGGGGCCATGGGATCGTCATCCTGATGTGCATCTACAACTATCTGCCCTGGTGAAGGTAGCTCCTGTAGCGGGTCCGGGTCTACAACCTCTCTCGGGTAGGTGACTGGACGTAGGAGTCCTGGGTCGTCATCCTCTGGAATCGGGACGTCGAAATCAAGGACGGGTCCCATCATGCCAAAATCTCCCTCGACTCTCCATGCCTCAAATCGGTAGGGAACGAACTGGGGTCTGCCCACGTCCACCGTGATGGTAGTCAGGTGTCGGTGCCACAGTCGGCCGTCATCGTCCACATGGTGGGTAACCTCCACAAAAACATCTACTGGGAGTCCAAAAAGTGTCGGGGGCGGTGCAGCCATCACTTGGGTCTGGGGTCTGAAATGTTGGCAAACCACGCCAGTGAGTTGGAGACTCAGCAAGCTCACCACTAATCCTAGCGTAGGATAGAGCATACTCAGTGGATTCGGTCCTAACCGGGAGTCTAGGGTTTCTGGTCACCTCACATGGGTCTCACTCTTGTGCACGTAGGGTAATGAACCATAGGACTAAAAACCAAGCAATAGCAGTTATAAACTTGCGGTATAATAGAATAAAACACAGGGAGTAGGAAATCAACAATCAATAGTCACAACAGAATGCCACATCAAATGCTCGGTCAGTCGGCCTCATGGAAATCTCAGATCAAATCTGCCCGCGTCTCAAACGCATCAGGCCAGTACTGCAACCCGCGTGTGGTACGCCTCAGGTTGGCACTCTCAAATTCATCTCTCGAATGATACCGGCTCAATGCACAAACCAACCAGTACAGAAACCTTGCCACAGTACACCAATCAAGGAAAACTAGACAATTGATAAATGCCACGTGCGTACGATACAACCAGGCAGTCAAGGACCCAGATAGTTCAGTCACATCCCTCAAATCATGTGGCCCATTAGGTTTTCAAGGATAAGCCCATTCTTAGATGAATTCAAATCAGAGCCGAAGCCCCATTTAAAATTTATCAACTTAACCCATGTCCAAGAATGCTTTCGGTCCATTACTCTTCTTCGGCCCATTATAGAATATTTATAAGTCTTCGGATGGGCCGGGATTACAATATAAATAGGCCCAAGAATATTTTAAATTCGTACAAGGCCCAAGCCCATTATACAAGATAGGTTTAGAAAGTCCATTTTAATCCATTTAGGCCCAATTTGATAACCCAAGCCCATACACCTCATTGGACCTCACATTTTAATGCTCAAGATCATTATTTAGGCCCAATAAACTTCATTTTCGTTCATTAGAGGCCCACCAATTGAATTAGGCCCAATTTGTCATATTTTAGCCCAATTATAAGAAATAAAAGTCTCCTAGCCCATTAGTATCATTTGGCCCACCTTTTACTCACACAAGCCCGCCAATTACAACCTTAAATGAACATTTTTAGGCCCAATTATAAGCTGAATTTCGTCCATGTGGAGGCCCATTAATCCAACTTGAACCCATTAGCACATTTTAGGTTATTTTAGCTTAAATTTGAGCCCCTAAGCCCATTAACCTCACGTGGCCCACTCCTCACGCGCCCAAATCCAATATTGCAGCCCAATAACAATGTTTTCCAACCCAAATCAGATTATCAAGCCCATCGTGCAGCCCAAAAATTCTAATTTCCTAAACCGGTCTAATTAGCTTAACACTAATTAGGCAATTTACTTCTTAATTCACCCACTTAGCATACAAACCAGCAAACCACATGAGCATACCATAGTCCTAGGCTACTATTAGTGGATTGGCTTACCACAAATGGCTCGGGGTCGACGACGAACGACGAGGGGTCACCGGGCGGCCGAATGGGCTCACGGCGAGGAGGAGAGGAGGCCAGCGTTGAGGGCTGGACCAGAATGAAAAACATGCTAAGAATCAATATTTGAACCTAGAAATGAGTCCTAGAGGTCGCTGGAAACAAGATATATCAACATGAGCTCAATCTCAAATTCGGGTGTCAGAAAACTGGTTCGTCGACTGATAGGAAAACGGACATTTGAAGGGCCAAACGACCTCCGATCGAAGCGATTCAAGTTGGGTTGGATTCAGAAGACATTAAACTATAACATATCCAAAAATCATGAGAATCCGACTTACCAATCTCCGTCGGCGGCCGGTTGAAGTTGTATGCAGAATTCCAGGCGTGAGTAGAGAGAGGGAGGAAAATGAGAGAGAGAAAGTGAGCTGGTGAGAGAGAGATGGGGGTGTGGCCAGCGGCAAAATGAGAGAATGAGGGAGGAGAGAGAAAGGTTTATCAAATTTTCAAGAATTAAAAAAAATATTTAAATAAAGGGGATTAGGTGGAATAGTATATGAGACATTTGATGTGACATTTGGTCTTGGATAAGCTTTGACCATCTTGGAACTTGAACCATGATTGACTGATGTGACAACTGATTTGACTTGTCTCGATTTGCGTGCCAAATGCACCGATCGGATCTTGAGCGCGAACGAAATTCGGACTGGATTTGGTTTCGATCTGCCGAATTCACTCTCAAAAATCCTAATTCATCTATTTCTATGGACTGAGCATTTACCGGGGGCATTTCGGTAATTTTCCAATCACGTCTTGCTTCGCGACGTACACCGGCTGTCTGCCCTTCGGGCGACGCCTCTGAAACCGATTCCATTTCCTCATTGTGTTTATCTTTCTAATTCGATTATCCGATGTCGGATTTCATTTTGTGGTCAATTTCATTAAATACCGACTCTGTCTCAATCTCAGACCAACGGGCGGCTGTTTGGGAAATTTTCCCAGGTAGCCTTCCCCTTTCGGTTAGTCGTCCCAGGGTAGCTAATCCTGAGTGAGCGTCGATCAGAGGGTAACAATGAAGTGTTTCCATTCATTTAGAAATTCCGATAAATGGGTCGAATTTTCAGACTGTCACATTTTCAATCCATAGTATGGTTTTTATAGCAGCTTTTCTGAAGTGGAGAATTAGGAAATTGTTTTGTAAAACACATATAGATTACTCTTGGCAAAGCTGAAGCAAGTAGTTCTATGATCGTTGAGGAATTCACCATCGCGAATATGCGACACATTTTCAATCTACAAAATGGTTTTCATAACAGCTTTTCTATAGTGGAGAATTAGGAAATTATTTTGTCTCCACGGACCACACAAGCGTCCAACGAAGTCAGGATTAGACGCCGGCTTGGAATATCAGTTTTAGAGGTTAGCTTGAATTATCTTTTGGACTTGGTTTTCTTACCCTAACTTGTTCACTTTGAGTCTCACAAATTTCTATTTTGATTTTTAGGGAACTATCAACATGACAATTTTGTCAGGAGTAATCTACATGTGTACAAAATAATTTCCTAATTCTCTACTTTAGAAAAGCAACTATGAAAACCATTCTGTGGATTGAAAAAGTGGTGCATAGTCGCGACGGTGAACTCCTTGATGATCATAGAACCACTATCGTTAGCTTTGCCAAGAATAATCTACATGCATGAAAACGCATTAGAAGCATCGCAATATATACTAGTCAATGCAAAAATCATACACAAAGCCAACCCGATCTACGTAAGCTGGTCCATAATATGCAACAATAAAGGGGAGAATATTCATTTGCTATATGTGGCCTTCAACATCTTGATAGAATTCCATTCCAATTTCAGGTCTCAAATATAGTCTAGAGCAGATTGAGGAAAAAGAACAGTAAATCTCAAAGACTAACATAAAATTTAATTAGCTCTACTAAACCATGTTGTGAGCTTGATATTTGTACTAGGGCTCAATCCATGGTATCAAGAGTGAGTACTAAGAGATTTCATCACGTGAAATAGCTTAAAAAATCAGCAACAATTAGAAGATAAGAAATAATGGAACTTACCCAGCATTGGGATAGGTCGGTTGAAGGAACCATTCAACCTTTGCCCATACTGGACGAGAAAATGAAAGAGGAATTTTGGTTTCCCGAGTTGGGATACCATGAATTGCTAACTGTACCCCTAACTCTAGTTTTGCATCCTCCTCAGTGTTCAAATCATCTTGATCTTTGAGCTTCTCATAGCAAAATTTTCTAAGCAGATTGTCCATTCGATAGTAAATGTTTTTTTTTTGGTAAGGAGTAAATGTTTTTTTTTATCTTAGCTTTCACCAAGAAAATCTTAAACTGCACATCACGTGAAAGGGCCTCACAAGATGGAATCTTGCGCATGTGTCATCAAACAAAATGATAATAATAGAATTAAAAAAAAGAGTTAACACAATAGACAAAGCTATTGACTTGACTCTCTGACTAAAAAAAAAAAAACTAACCTTACATAACTGCAAGAGGTTCTTCTAGAAGGTATGATTGACCTTGGTGTACATGTTGTTGTGGTTGTATAAGCTGAACTCCTTGATGGTCCTCATGAACATGGTATGTTGCCGCTTACGCATGAGAGATTGAGGTCGCTGAGGGCATTGTCGCTGCGGAGCGCTTTGTCAAGCGTGAACTTGTCCATCGCGTGTCGACAAGTCAAGGGAGCTGCAGAGAGAGGGAGAGTGTTTTCGAAGGAGAAAAAATAGCTAGGGAATTTGCAAAGTGGGAAGAGACAGACACTAGCTCATTAAGATCATAAGCAATGAACAACAAATCATAGAAAGTATTGTGATGCAAACACATAATCCTATTTTAGTATTTTTAAGCATAATCCTATTTTAGTAATCTTAAGTGTTATGTTTTCATTTAGTCTTTTCTCATGATGGTCATGTTAATGTTCAAGTAGATTGGATTGTAAGATTGGAGATATTATTGTAGATCACGATCACCTAAAATTCAAAACATATGTCAAGATTCGCAATCCAGGTGCAAACACCTACAAGGTCAAGATTAGGGCGAAGGTTGACAAACCAAACGTGCCTCTATTCCCCGTTCAATCATTTTTTTTCTCCCAAAACTCAAAAAGCAAATTTGATGTAGGCTTTGAATTTCAGAACGTTGTATGGCAATTAGTTTCTTGTGAATTAGGCTCTATTGCCAATCAATAAAGAACAACGCTGAAAGAATCTTGGACCAACAAAAAGGGAACGGATATTCAAATCCAAGACAGGAAATGTAAAGGATAAATTCAATAACCAGCCTTTAATTCTATTATATGCCCTAACTACAATTTTTATGTTGGTATGGAAAAATAAACTGAATCAAGATACATTCCCACTGAAATATAAAAATCTAGATCCCATTAGATATTCGGGCGACGCTATTTCCATCCCTATTTTGGTTAAGACACTCCTTTTTCCAATTAAACGACTAAAATACTCTCATCCCTCCCTTCAATTTACTGCTTAGTTATATATTATATTAACTGATAAAACTGCCTTTATTTCATTATACTCAATAAGTTATCATCTTATCTTACATTCTGTTATCACTTTGCCTAGAGAAGATTGTTAATTTTAATATACAATCTCATATTTTCAATAACAAAAGCAATATAAATTATTATGAATTTCTATTCATGATAAATACACAACTTATCAACACACAATTAATTGCCTACTTTTTACCACATAATATGAGCGAAACTTTCTTTCAAAGTTGAAAATTAAATTAATTTATTTGTCTAGCCAATCTTGACCTCGTAGGTGTTTTTTCAAAATAAATTTGCAAATTTTTAAAGTTAAACATTGTTTATTTTGTGCTTTCTTTTAGATTTTTCACATTTTAATCTAAATTGCAAGATGAGGGTTGAGAATCTTGTTTCATATTTTTCACTTTCAACCTAAAATTAAATTATTTGAGAAGAAAGTTTTAAGCATGTTTCATAGAGTTTGATCCACTTGTTATGAAGTTAAATCCAATCAATATTAATTACTTTCTTCATAGTAGGAGTACAATAGCAAGAAGTTCCTGTTTTCCCTTTTTGTGCTTATGTGATCTAATCTTAATCATATTTAACATTTGGTTATATTTCTAACAAATTATCATTTTCAATATATTGATCAATTTTTCTTTTCAATTGTTGACCAAGATAGGCCAGATAATTAGATTGAATTTTAATCTTGAACTTTAAATTATAGTCTCAAACTATTTGATGAAAATAGGCAAATTGTTGTGTGCTTATAAGCCGTTAGCCATGGAAGATCATAAAGGACTCGCATAAAGTGAGCAACTAAGGAGGAAAATGGAGCTGACCACAAGCACGAAGGTGAAGCTTCCATCCTTGAGCAAATATCTCCAACCAAAATTTTATTTAATTTTTGTTCCACGTCAATAGATACATGTCAAATTCGCTAGCGGGGATGTCAATTGTGTACCCCTGTACACGCAACCTCTGTGGGAAGAGCCATACACTAAGGTGGTTGGCCACATCCTGATGGAGGAGGCCGCCACATAGACAAATAGCATGGTGATGCTATGCCAATCATTCACAAGAGGTTTGTGTGGCTATGCTCAATAATGACGAGGCATATTCCAAGAGAAATGAACGAGAAGATCATCTCGTCGATGCTGCTCAGCAACAATGGTCATCGCCCGACTGTCTTCACAAAGCGAATTGCCATGTTCATGAGTAGTTTTTCGAAGGATGATGTGATGCTAGCCCTCTAAAAAAATAAGAGAATTAGAACTATATAATAGTTTGGTATCAATGCCACATGCTTATTGGATGAATTGAACCTCGATTGCGCAGACGAACATGTGGCATACGATGTAGGCCGGGTGCAGGAGATCTTGTCATACGCAGATATTTTGGTTCGTATTCTTGAAAATACTGTTGTTGCACTCCTCAAATATGTTGGCAACCATCTTACGGCAAGCTGAAGTGCGGCCTCCTCCTCGGAGTTAGAGGTCTTGGTGAGGATGCACTTCACATTGACTAGGTGGCCCTGCATAATGAGCCACTTAGGGGATTCCAGCATGGTGAGAACTTTGAAAGGAAGCACAACCGTGAGGATTGATCCCGCGATAAGCATCACACACCACCTAAGGTCGAGGTGGAGCTTGAAAAAGTAGTTAGAGATACTGCAAAGGAATATGCCAATGTTGATGAATACCTGAACTGTAATATCATACGCTGATATCATATATCATACATTACTTATCGTGGTTTAAGTGTTTATCAACATTGGTAGCTTCCTCGGCAATCTCCAACTATTACTTCTCCCGACATTGGGTGGCATATCATGCTTATCCCAGGATCAATCCCCTCAGTTATGCTTCCCTTCATAATTCTCATCATGTCGGAATTTCCCAAGCAGCTCATCATGCAAGGCCGCCTTGGCTACATAAAACGTGTCCTCACCAAGACATCTAACACCGAGGAGGAAGCCACACTCTAGCTTGCCGACGTCAAGAAGGCTGTTGACATAATGCAAAAACGACGTTGTCATGAACATCAGCTAAAACACTTACATATGGCAAGATCTCCTCCACCTAACCCAGTTTGTACCTCGGCTACATAAAACGTGTCCTCACCAAGACATCCAACACCGAGGAGGAAGCCGCACTCCAGCTTGCCGACGTCAAGAAGGCTGCTGACATAATGCAAAAACGACATTATCATGAACATCAGTTAAAACACTTACATATGGCAAGATCTCCTCCACCTAACCCAGTTTGTATGCCACATGCTTTTCTGCGCCATCGAGATCCAATTTGTCCAACAGTGTGTGGCATCGACTCCAAACTAATATACATTCCTATTCCTCTTATATTCAAGAAGGCCACCGCATCCTTAAAAAAACTCCTCATGTTAACAATTGACTTCGTGAAGATAGTGTGTCCTCATTGCCGCCTTATACCTTGATCGGGTAGGGCGGCGATCACTATTGCTAAGCAGCATTAGTGAGATGATCTTCTCGCTCATCTCTCTCAGAATGTGCCTCATCGTGATTGAGCATAGCCCCACAAAATACTAGTGGGTGGTAGGCATGTGCATATCCATGCTATTTGTCTATGTGGCCTCATCTTCTATCGGGATGGGGCCAATCACCAATGTGTGTATGACTCGGAGATCTTCCACAAAGGTTGCATCTGCAAGGGTTCATAATCAGTGTTGAGGTGAAATATTGTTATCGCTGACATACCGTTGATGCCGAAAAGGATAGAACAATTGTTCGGAAATTCACCAAGTGGAGGTCCGCGGTGAACGAGTGGCAATGGACCAGCCACAACCAAGGTAGCAAACAATGAAGCTTTACCTATATATAGAACCAATTAGATGGAGTCCATATGGAACTAGACCCTACCCTTGAGCTTACCCTAGTTATTCAATATGTTGTCTTGAGATGTTGACATTTTAAGTTGCCCATAGACTGATTCAATCAACAATTAGAAGATTGCAGTGTTCTGATTTTTCTTTTGCCTATCTATGCTGTATATTTGTTCTACTATTTCTTGTAATTGAAAAATGCACAGCTATCAAGCTTCTGGTATTTGAAGATGTGGAGGTCCCAACGCACAAGACAAACAACATTTTCTAAAGTCATGACAAGTAAATGGAGAACACTTAGAAATTAACGATAATGGAGGTGGTCGAATGAATATGGGAGACTGTAAATTGTGATCTCTCCTACTGATGAGACTAGTGGAAATTGAAGGGAGTAAAAATAGAGGGCTTTTCCATTGCACTTGCGTTCCTTTTTTGCATTTTCCCCCCTCTTTTGGTACTTAAGACTAAGAGGTTTGCACCAAAGATGAGATAGGGAATCAATTACGAACTTCATCGAATTGGATGGTACAGCATGAGGAATGAACTTAAAATCAAGATTGATGAAATGCATTCATGAATTCAATTCAAGATTTGCACCTATCTTGACCAAGGTCGACTGACAGAAATTTCCAAGATGGGGAGAAGTTCCTAAATTTTGGCCGAGGTAATCCATTGAGGCACCAACTTTGATTACTCTTGGGTTGGTAATTCAATTCGAGCTCAATTTAAAATTGGTCCCAGATCTGGGATAAAATGGGTTCAAATCAATTAGGAAAGAAATCAAACGCCAACCAGCCATCTTCATCATATCAGCCTCCAAGAACACCATGGACCATAATAGGGCAGACATTCATATAACAAAGGTTCGATTCTTCCTTTGGAGAGTATGCAGCAATGCACTTCCAACTAAGGAAAACCTTTATACAAGAGGAATGGTCCTGACCCACTTTGCCCAGTATATCGTAAAGCGCTAGAATCTCCTAGGCACCTCTTCCTCCTCTGCGACTGGACAAAACAAATTTGGTCAGAGCCTCGGTTAAATCTTGACACTTCCCCGACAAAGATAACCAGAATCAACAAGTGGATATTGAAAAACTTAAACTCCCGAGCTGACTCGTCCACGAGAGCAAGTCTCGCTGGTACACTATGGTTGATTTGGAAGGAAAGGAACGCGTGGGTACTTAGGAACAACAAACCAAAACCCAGCCATATAGTCGAAGAAGCGTTTAATTCACAAATGCTCTTCGAAAAACGGAATCACAGTATAGGGAAGCATGCAAGACAAGAAAACTCACCTCCCGACCTGTGGATTCTTGGCTGTTAAACGTAGATGGCTCATGGTGCCGCGCATCACCGGAGGGAGCTGTCGCCGGAGTTTGTAGGAACTCCCGAGGGTTTCGCCAAGAGAATCAACACTCGTTCGGCGTTCGTAACATAAACCCTCGTGATTGGAGAGGGATTGTCGTTCGTGGAGAAGGCAAGGGAGCTGAGGAAGAAGGAAACTAATCTAGTGCTCAAGTCCTTGTGATCTGCGGGTGGTAATCAACTCTGGGTCTTATGTTCTAGGCCTGGCTGAAAACCCTAGGGCCATACGATCCATTGTGATGGACTGTGTCCCCATTTGTTTCACAAAAAATAGATCATTTCGAAAAAAATATTTTTTGAGAAATCAATTTTTTTAAAAAAATGACTATATTTTTTTATATTTAGTTGAAATATAAAAAAAGATCGAAGAATATTTTTCATTGTTTGATATGGAAAATTGAATTTAATTATCCTCCATGCACACCATTCAATAATTTTTTTATTTTCTATTTTCTATTTTTATTTTTTTAGAAATTACATATTTTAGTTATTTATCTTTTTCCTTTTTCTCTTTTCTTTTTTCTTTTTTTTATGTTTTTCTTTTTTTCCCATTACTATTTTTTGCTAGCCACTGGCCATAAGGACGGCCGGCGATTGGCCACAAGTGAGGCTGACAAAAACTAGCTGGGCCTCACGCAAGGCCGGTGATGGTTTTCCTAGCCTCAATCGAGGCCGGTCGCCGGCCGTGGCCGTGACCGATGAACGACCAATGGAGAAGAAGGGATAAGAAAAAATAAAGAAAAAGAAGAGAAAAAATAAAGAGCATAATTAAAAGTTAATTTTTATTTAAAAATAAAAATTTTGAATTTTGAAAAAATAAATAAATAACAAAAAGGAAGTAATAGAACAATGTTTTCCTCTTCTCAAAAAGAGGAGAATATTCTCCCCTTCTCTTTTTCCACATTTTTGAAGGAATTTTTTCCATCGAAGAAAATGTTTTCTAGTACTAGCTTATTTTCCGCTCCCAAACACTGGAAAATCTGAAAAGGGTTCTTTGGGAAGTTGTTTGATGGAACAATAATTCTTGTTATGATTTCAAACCGGCACTCTTGGCCTTAATTTGCTGTCTAAACCCCCTCCCCCTTTTTGCTTCTTGTTGTGTTATGATTTCGGACAATCTTGTGATTTTCATCCTCCTTAGTAATGAAAGCATGATCTTATCGTCCATAAAAAAAATTATAATTCAAGAGTAATTCAAGATTTTATGTCACGAGAACATATTCAAGTCCTCCTTCTCGGTCCACCTACCGTGTGATCCCTCACACCATACTATGCCGTTTCAAAAGAAGTAAAAAAATAAATACAAATATTTTTTAAAATTGAAAGCAATTATTTGGGTGAAGAAAGTTAAATTGGAGGGACAAGAAATGCGTTGGGAAGGAAAACTAAAAAATAAATAAAAAGAAAGTGCATGGAAAATGGAGTTTGCTTCGGAGAACAAATTTCTATGTGCTCCAGGCAGGGTCTTCAATTCATTCGAACTAAGAAAAATTTCAAAAAAAGAAACAAGCTTGAAGTCTTTTCATTTTCTCAAATAAGGATATGAAATGGGTTTTGTTTCAAATAAGGGCTAGATAAACCCTAATTGTTTCAAAGAAGTGCCTAGTTGAAGGGCATTTTCATGCTTTCCCTTTTTAAATGTTTTTATTTTTTTTCTTATTTATTTTCATTTTCTTTGTCCTCACCCTTTCCCCAGGCCGGCATCAAGCAAGGGCGACCCTCGCCCAACAATTATGAGAGCGACCCTTGCCTGAGGTTAACGATGGCTAGGGGAGGAGGAGACGGAAAAGAAAAGAAAAATAAAAAAGAACAAAAAAGGAAAGAAAAAGGATTAAAATTAAAAAAGTAAAATAAGAAAATGTCCTTCGGTCAGGTGTGAAACAATGGGGGCATTTCATTTTCTTACTTCAAATAAGGTCCACTTGAGGGTCTTACTTGAGAAAATAACGACACTTCAGACCCTTATTTAGAATTTTTCCTTCGAACTATGTCCTTTTACCATTATTTGGTGAATAATTGGAGAATAGCCACATAATTTCTCCACTTTTGAAAACAAAATATTCATGATAACACAAGAAAAGTCAATACATATGAAACTACAAAAAAAAAATTCAATTAATTGCTTAGTAAGTATTTTCGAGATACTTTTGAACAATATTGTGGTCTTGCTAAATGTAGAATGCAAGGAATATACGAGGAAGAAGAGCCGGAAAATTGAATATTCTAGGATTATCGTTGGCGCAATCAATTCGATACTTATTATGTCCACTTGAAGTAGCTTATATATATATATATATATCGACTGTATGTATTAGGCATAATCAGATTAAGCCAACTGTACTTATTGGGTTGGCTTTCGGGTTAATCCAATAAGATTGAGAACTTGATTATAAGTGTGTTAGACTATGTTGTAACTTGATGTAAAATATGATATCTATGGAAATAATGATAACGTCGTATGAGTAAAAATATTGAAATTGTATACGCAAAAGTTACATTTCATGTACAATATGAGTGCATATTTGTAAAATCCGTTGCATCTAATTAAACTGAACAAAATAAGGACTAGTGCCTATTTAGTCGCATGTTTCGGCCAGCCCATTTGGATGAATCCAAATGCTGCGATTGGCCTCTTGCTTTAGACACTTTGTAATCGTTGCTTTGGCCACACACAACTCAAAATTAGAGATCTCTTATGATACATTTTGCTCCTAAGAATAGGCAACAAAATTCATCAAGGACTTCCCGTTACATCTGAAATAAAAGAATCGTGCGGAGATAAAATTAAGGATCATGTAATTTATGGATGAATCATCGACTTATATTGCATCATCAAGGCACGGTTCACTTACATTTGATATCGACTCTTACATGTCCCTCTATGGCCACATCAGAATCTTATGTTTTGCTGGCCAAATCCGCATGATTAATTCTAGTCTATTTGCCACTACCGATCCGATTAACTGCAAATGTAATGCAAAATGCTAAAAAATATACTATCATATATGAAAATTATATGAAAATGAATTAAATATTTTTTAGGTAGGGACTAAGGTTAGTCCTACATTTTATGCAATTTATCCTAAATAGTTAACTAAAATTTAGATGTGAACACCATCCAATAATAAACCCAAACTTTACCGCCTTCCTTAGCCTTCATTTCTTTCCTTTCCTTTTGTCTTCCTCTCAGTTTGCCTCGCTGCAATCAAGTGCTCCCAGTCTTAATCGCCACGGCCACTCACGTTCTTCTTTCCTTTTCCTTTTATTTTTTATTTTTATTACTTACAAAACTACCAAATTTCTAGCCCTCTTTAATAGTCAGAAAAATATCAAAAAAGTCTTAAATTTATTGTATCGATAACAATTCAGTCTTAAACCTTTCAATTTGATAAATTTAATCTTAAATTATTTTAAGCGGTACCAATTGAGTTCGTCTAGCCAATTCATATTGAAAATTGCTGACGTGGACGCCGGCTGTAATATGTGGCATACTTGGTGCTAACATGAAATTTTTAAAAAAATTTTCCTTTTCTTTTTTTTTTCTCTTTTCCTCCTTTTCTACTTTTATTTCCTTTCTCTTTTTCCTTTTTCCTTATTTCCCCCCACTAGTCGTAAGCTGCAATCTAGGGGCAAGGATGCCTTTGCTGGTCACAGACGAGGACAACCCTTGTTGGCCTTTGGCAAGGGCCAATGAGAGAACCTTTGTCTAGCCCGTACAAGAGGCCAACAAGGTCCCCCACCATCTAGGCTAGGCCACCCCTTGCTGGCCTCTGGCGAGGGCTGGTCAAGGGCCTTGCCAACCTATAGTGATGGCATGGGGCCGCTTGGATCGTCCTTTCTGATAGACATCATGGAGGCTGGCAACTAGCAGAGGGACATAAGGAAAAAAAAAGAGGAAAAAAAATGAAAGAAAAGGAGTAAAGAGGAAAAAAATAATAAAATATTAATACAAAAATTGAAAAAGGTATTCCCAAATAAAAAAATAATTATAATACGTTAGGGTCAGTCATGCCATGTGTGATGGTTGGAGTCCACGTGAGCAATTTCTAACCTAATATGAACTTAATTGGTAACAATGTAAAAAGATCATAACTAAATTTTTTTAATTAAAAGGTTTATGATTAAATTGGTACTTACATAATATGTTTTGGACTTTTTTGTCACTTTTCCAAGCATATCCTTTTGGCTGAAAAATTTATGCTACGTGCCCGAATATATACCGCTTTTTTTTATGTTTTGTTGGTCCTCAAGTTTGGCCTAAAATGACTTTCCTATCCTGCATTTACTGAAATTCTTTGCCTTGAGTTATTTACTTAGCTGATTTACAACACCACATGCAATGTAAATACAACTTTCGGCCAAGCAAGGGAAAAAGAAGGATCGGCCGAATTTCAATAAGGCCTGGCTCATGTGGGCTTTGTCTGGAAAATTTGAATGCAATTCACAAATGAACCTCCGTCTCATTCGATGCACACATGCTTTTCCTAACGAAATTGTCTCTAAAATTCTAAATGCGGTAAACAATGCAAATTCAAATATGTGAAATCAGTATTTATGTTTAGGGGTGAAATTTTACCGTCATCAACAAATCTGATCCCTAATTTTCATGAAACTCATAAGACCTCTTTAGACAATAATTTAGGTATCAACAATGATGATTAAGTTGTGCATAACGAATGATGTCTTTTTCAACATATATGGGCTGATAAGCGCCTTCTACGACCATCAGTGCAGAGACTCTGAAGAATGACATCTCACCTTGTATGAAAAGCTTATCTCTGAGAGATAATTTGAGCATCCTTTGGGTGCATAACAGAACTCACATTGTTGTCAACACAAATTAACAACGATAATGACATCCCAAAAGAATTGTTAGGCCTGCCCAAGAGATTCAATGGTATACAAGCATACTCGAGAAGAGAATCATCTACTATATACAACTTATTTCAAATTTTGTCCTCAGATAAATTGGTTGTTGATACATTAAAAATTGCTTCCCTAGAAACATTAGATGATCAATCACCGCAAAATAGAATTTTGATATCATATATGTTAAGCATGTTGGATTGGATTCGTCCCCATTGTTTGATTAGATTCAAGGGTAGTTCACTAAACACAAGGTGTATCATCTGTTTGTGTCGACTATGACAACATTTTGGCTTAGTTACATATTTTTGGGGAAAAGTACACTATAAGTGGTCATAATTTCCGTACATTACTCACTTGAGTTCCATAACCTTTATTCTAATCACTTGAGTGCTATATATCTTTCAATCGATCACTTGAGTGGCATAGTTTTTTTTTTTAACATTCACCGCAAGTGCCATGCCACCCTAGATTTCTAGCACTTGGGTGATCGTTTTTAAAAACTTATGACATTCAAGTGGTCAGTTGAAAGTTATGGCACTCAAAGTGGACGTTTTTTAGAGGTTATAACACTCAAGTGTTAGAAAAAAAATTATAACACTACAATGGACATTGTACAAAAATTATGGCACTTGTGTCCTTATCTCTGTGTTTTCAGCATTTGGGTTCATGTATATTTATTGAACGTCTGGTTAACATGGATTGGATACATCCATTGTTCGTTTGAATTTGACTGGATGCACTCATTGCATTTTTGTTTTTTTTTTTTCGAAATTTGCATTTTTGTTGAAGGATGTTGATAACACACGGCATGACAGAGTCAAGTCATCATCTGCCGGACGATTCTAAACATACCATTGGGACAAATGTTTTTTTTTTCCATGTGAAAATGCATTGTTATCTTCCCTATTCCTTATTCTTTGAAACAAGCAATATTTCCAACCCCAAGAGCACCCCGCCCCCCCCCCCCTCTTTTCTTACACACACACCCAAAAGACAAAAAAAAAACTCATTATGGAAAAATTTCAAATAAGACCATGAAGTGTCTTCATTTTCTCAAATAAGGGTATAAAGTAGACTTTACTTCATATAAGGCCTCGAATTGTCCTTATTGTTTCAAAGTAGACGAATGCCATTTTCATCATTTAATTTTTTTCCTTTTTTTCTTTTCATTTTTCTCATTTCTTTTTTTTTATTGTAGCCGACGAGGGCTTGGCAACTCTCACTGGCTGCTGGCGAGGGTTGCCTTGCCCAAGGCCTCGCTAGCCACTGGCGAGGCAACCCTGCCTTGCCTAACAAAGCCGGCCCTCGCATTAGACGAATCACAGATAAAAAAAGAAGAAAAAAAAAGAAAAAAATTCAAAAAATGTAACTGACGAAAATACCCTTGATAAGGTCCTTTTTTAAAATAATAAGTACACTTCAGGCCCTTATTTAAAATAAAATTTATTTGGCCTTCATTTGATAAAATGATGGCGCTTTAAATCCTTGTTCGAAATAATGAGTGTGCTCTGCTCAACTTGGCTTGATACTGGTCTGGAGTAAGAGCTACTAAGGTGCTAGCCCTCCCACTGACCTCTGGATTTTTCTTGTTAGATATGTACCCCAACCTCCTTATCATCTGCATCTTGGCCTACGCTCCCTCTCTAAAATATTATTCAATACTCTGGTAAGTTGGGAATAAATCCATATTATTTCCTATGTTGTGGAGGCAATATTGGAAGAACTGCAAAAAAGAGACAGCGGTTTTGGCTGGATACACAGTACTAATTCCAGAAAAACTTCATCTTTGGTGGTTGTGGGGTGTCCCCCCCAATTTCATCAACTTTCCCCCATCAAACTACCCACTTTCTATTCTTAGACAATCACTCGACTTCATGCATCTGCGTGTCACGAGCCCTTACACTAGTTCACAACAACAGGATGTTTTTTCTGGACAAGATCTATGAGCCACGAAGCATGACTAAATATTAGTTACATTTTACAGTCCTATTCAATCTAGTTATTATTAAAAAAATATTCTTTTCATCACCGTCATAATATGAAGTTAAAATCAAGTAGTTCATTCAGTACTCTTTGCAGAAGTTACAATAGGAAGACAGTATCATAACTTCATTCGAGAGAATACGGAAAATTAAAATTTGGAGCTATTTATGTGACAGTCTGAAAATTCGACCCATTTATCGGAATTTCTAAATGAATGGAAACACTTCATTGTTACACTCTGGTCGACGCTCACTCAGGATTAGCTACCCTGAGATGACCAACCGAAGGGGAAAGGCTATCTGGGAATTTTTCCCAATCAGCCGCTCGTTGGTCTGAGACTGAGACAGAGTCGGTATTTAATGAAATTGACCACAAAATGAAATCCGACATTGGACAATCGAATTAGTAAGATAATCACAATGGAGAAATGGAATCAGTTTCAGAAACGTCGCCTGAAGGGCAGACAGCCGGTGCACGTCGTGAAGCAAGACGGGAATGGTAAATTACCGAAATACCCCCTATAAATGCTCAGTCCTTAGAATTAGATAAATTATAATTTTTGAGAGCGAATACGAAAGATTGAAACCAATTCCAGTCTGAAATTCGTTCGCGCTCGGGACTCGATCGATGCATTTGGCACGCAAATCGAGGCAAGTCAAATCAAATGTCACATCAATCACATGTCAAATCAATCAAGTCAATCAATCAATGGCACAATTTCCAAGATGGTCACCTCAAGTCAATCAAGTACACATCAATTGTCATAAACCTAATACCTAACCCACTATAAACTTCTTTTCTTTTATTTTATTATGCTATAATCTCTCATTTCTCTCTCTCTCCTCACCCTCCCTTCCATTCGGCCGAACCTCACCATCTTCATTCCTTCTTCTTCTTCTTCTTCTTCTTCTTCTTCACGCCTTCATTTTCTTCTTCGTTGTTCACCGCCCCAAACTGCCGCCGTCCGCCGCCGTTGGAGCACGCCACCGCCACCGTCAGCCACCCATCCTCTTCCACTCGTCTTGGTAAGTCTTCTAAGCCTTGATCCCTTCATTTTCGTGGTGTGATGTCCCTCGAGGAAACCCCGACCAGACCTCCTCTCATCTCCCTCTCTCGGTTTTCTCCTTAGTCGTCCAAGCTTCGCCGACCGTCCGCCCCATCTCCGTCGTCGCCGCCGCCATTTCCAGCCCAATAAGTAAGCAAAACTACTAATTATGGCCTAGGAATATGGTATGCTTATGTGGGTTGCTTGATGTGCAAACTTGAAGTGATTAAATTAGAGAAAACTAACTAATCATGCTTAATACTAATTGGACCTAGATTAGAACACTTGCTAAGTGAGCTGGTGGTGGGCCTCGAGTTTCTGTTTTGGGCTTTAAACCCCATTAATGGGCTGGAAATTATGGTTTGGACATGTGGGTTGATGGACCATAGGATGTGATTGGGCTTGGAGTCCATTTTTGGGCTAAACTATCTAAGTATGGGCCAATAAACCTAAGTTATTCTAGTGGGCCTCATGGTGGACGAAAGTTGTGTTTAAATCGGGCCTTGTAATAATACACAAGGGATGTAATTGAAGGTTTAGACATGTGGAGAGCGGGCCCAAGGATGCTAATGGGCTTAGGGGATAGAATTTAGACTAATTGGGCCATTTTGCAACACATGGGCTTAGAATAAAATAGTGGGCTCTAAATGGACGAAAATTAAATGTATTTGGGCCTAATTTAGGGTCTTGAACTTAATAAATTAGGGCCCAATGTTGTACTTGGGCTTAGGGGTTGAAATTGGGCCAAAATATGTTATAATGGGCCAAATTAACTTACTTTAAATCATGGGCTTGGGCCCCACCCGAGAATTATAAAATAATGGGCCCTAAAATAATTAATACTTAAAATTCAAATTATGGGCTCGTGAATAGTAGATGGGCCTTGGGCCTAAATGAACTTAAATTATTTAATAGGCCTAAAATTTAAGAATGGATTATTGGGCTTTAGCAATTGGGTTCAATAAGGTTAATAAGATTAATGGGGACCCAAAAGTAATATCAAACTTTAATCATGGGTCGATGTGGGCCAGGGTTGAATAGTGAGTATTGAGTTGGACCGAGCCTTTGAGCCGGATGGGATTGGGTTTTAAAGCAGATGAGTTCTAAAGATGAAGTAAAACACGATTGAGCCTAATTGGGGGTTTATTCCATGCGTAAGTAAATGTCTATCGTAATTACGTGGGGTACCCAATTGAATCTAGTTGGTCGAGAGAGTCCGTGCATAGTACCGGGCCTGCATGCTGTATACCCCAATGAATATGGGTTTGACAGAACAACTGTTATATTGTTATGCCTTGTTGCGTATGAACTTATTGGATTGCCTGCTCTATGATCGATGCGTGGTTGAAATTGTTTGAGCATCATGGACTGCGAGCATGGCATGAGTCACCTGGAGGTGTGACATGTGGGATGAGCCTTGAGGCGTCTTTACGCGGGGAATTGGAGGGATAAGCGTGCCAACCCGAAGCGTACCACATGCGGGTTGAGGCACGATGCCGAGTGGCACAGTGGGATGAGCCCTGATGGGAAGGGGAGATATAAGCGGGCAGGATCCACTGGGATCATTTGAGGCAAATCTGAAGCATGCATCTGTTTTTGCTTATTGAATTGCTGTTATTGCCTGTTGAATGCCCGTCTGCATGTTATATTTCTTGCTTTGTTACGCGTAGTTCGACTGTTTACGCGTTGGGGTTGGGTATTTACAGCCAGTGAGGATACCAGAGCAGGTGAGCTGAAACCCTAGTTACTGGATAGGTCCAAACCCACCAGTATACCCTATCCTACGCTAGGATTAGTGGTGAGCTTATTGAGTTTCGACTCACTGGCGGTGGTTGCCATTCTTTTCAGATCCCAGACCCTAGCTATGATTTCGCCACCTGTACTTTTTGGTCACCCAGTTGACATGGAGACAGAGACCACTGATCATTTTGACGAGCATGCCACACTATGGCGTCGCAAGGTAACCACTATATACGTAGACCAGGGTGGACCCCAGTTCATCCCCTTCAGGTTTGAGGCTTGGTTCAGAGAGGGCGAGTATGGTTTTGGACGTCCCAAGCGAGACGCTCCTATACCGATGGAGGACGACCCCGCTACGCTTCGACCCGCCGACTATAAGGGAGATGTGATAGACCCTGATCCGATGGAGGATTTGCCGTCCCCAGGGCAGTCGATGATCGACGGCCATGCTGCAGGCGAGCCCATGGACACCGAGCCCTTTTCCCTAGAGCCAGAGGAGGAGGATGACCCAGAGGAGGAGTATGATCCAGAGGAGTTCGACCCCGAGGAGTGACGCTTGGGATGAGTGGTCTATTTTGGGGGTTGCAGTTAGAGCGTAGGAATTTTGGGGTTGACGTCTGTATTTTGTTTTATTTTGGGGATCTGTACCTAACGCTCATATTATCTATGATATGACTATCTTCGAGCATTTAGTTCCTACCCCATTATCGTATGCATGTGTGTACGGGATTGTAGATTCGCTTCCGCAAGTTGATTTTGGCACGCGCGTCGTCTGCCAACGATGGGTATCCTGGACCGTCGTTGAGCGTAGGCCAGGTGGACGCAGATATTAGATATATGAGCAGGGATGTCGTGGGCCCGTAGGGTTCGGGGCGTGACAATTTATGTCTAATGGATTCGCTTAATTTAGTTTAACTTTGTAAGAGAATGTAGATTGAACCTCCTTCCGTGACAAAGTTTAATGAATTGACGGTAAGATTAAGCCACTGCGATGTGACCTTATTTTTTATACTTCTATTTGGTAAGACATAGCTAGTCATTATGCTTTTTGGCTTAGTTGATTGTAGGAGGTATTTTAAGTTCTATACCATTGCTATTTTCAATTGATGTATTTGGACAAAAATTTCATATTTATGACGAAAGGAGAAAGTTAAGATTTCTGAAAGACGGTGATTTTTCAACTGTATGGCGTTACTATATTCATCCTCACAATAAATTTATTAGAGGTAATTCGTAAAATATGTTCATCGTAGCATTCGAGACACATACTTGTCAAGTATATCTAGCTCAGCAAGTGAAATTTATTGTTTCCTATTTTGCTGTGGAAAAGGATGAACATCACTCAATGGCTTGAACCAAGGCATGACCATAAATGACCTACGTGGGTTGTTCGTCTGTTCTTGTTCTTCAAAAGCCCTAGATAACAAGATTCTAGTGTTGAAACGAAAAGGTGAATCATCATGGAAGTTGAAGAATCGAAGAAAATGGTTATGATGGTCATGGTGGGGTTTATAATCTCGAGGTCTGTCTTTGAGATAACTGCTACGGATCGTGACAAATTGTGCAGAGACTTCTGTGCTGGTACTGTCGGAAGCGGTGCGCTCGTTCGACCGGAATTGGGCCATTGTAAGCTCGGTTGCGTGGCGTCGACGTGCATCAACCATCGCTCAGGTATTTTGTTTGCCAAATTGTTGATGCTTAGATTCAATTTTGGATAGCTATTGAATCGATTGATCAGTCTCTATCAATGTTGGGGAGCCTGCAAATCTAAGGATATGACCTTGCTCTTCAGTGGTTTTTATAAGTGATCATGACTTACAAGATTATGCATGGACTATCCTCCCAACATTTATTTCATTCTTTTTCCATGTAAGTAACACAAGCTCTATTAGAATACGTCTCGAGTTTGAGCCCAAAGCGAAACTGTAAATATTCCGGATTGGATATTTTACGGACGGTCATCCGAAATCCAGCAAAATATAATCCGAATTTGTGTTGGAGGATTTGGCTACTGGAACAAGAAAGTGAACATGGACTTTGATATGCACTTGGACTCCGTCAACATGCATCAACCAATAAAAGAAAACTTACAAAAGGAAACCTTGGATTTTCATTGGGAGAAAACCTTGGATTTTCATTGGGTACAAGATTTTCTGAATCCTCTTCCTTGGTTGAAGTGATCAAGAAATTAAAATACATGAAAAAAGAGAGAGGAAAGTCCATGCCCACAATATTCTTATGCAAATTCAGTGTTGGATTTTGTGCGTGAGAAGTGATATTTAGCTTAGGAAATTTGAGTTTGACTTTGACCAAGATTTCCATGCATATTTCGTGTATATCTATTCTTCTTCGTTGAATGAAAGACAATCAAGGAAGCGTCATTTCATTGAGTACTTGGCAAGGGTCCATCTTTATGGAATTACATCAAGAATTCTAATATTGAAGTAGATTAAATCTTGTTGTAAGATTTACATATTAATTCCTTCGTAAGATTGAGAGATTATTTGATTAGGAATTAT
Organism: Psidium guajava; assembly: GCA_016432845.1. Lineage (NCBI taxonomy): Eukaryota > Viridiplantae > Streptophyta > Magnoliopsida > Myrtales > Myrtaceae > Psidium > Psidium guajava. The sequence goes on from CM028225.1 coordinate 19,211,750, forward strand.
GGGACTAAACAATGTGTGCATTCTTGAATGTAATTGGGGCTAGCAAAACACTGAAAGTGTTTGAGTGACTCAAGTGTGGTTTGTAGTCTCCGAATTGTACCGCTCGTTCTATAGTGAAATTCATTGGAACTCTCTCCATGGAGGAAGGTTTCTATGACCGAATCACGTACATCTGGTATTCAATTTATTTTCTTATTCTATCTATTTATTGTTCAATTGCTTGTTCCCCAACAATTGGTATCAGAGCCAAATTTGGTTGAAGTGAAGCGAATCAATGGCGACAAAAAGAAGTTAAAGTGAAAATCGAAAGATTTGAGGAGAATGACTTTGGTTTCTAGAAGATGCAGATTGAGGATTATCTATATCAGATGAAGTTGCACTTACCCCTATCTGGGGAGAAACCAGAGATGATGAAGCAAGCTAATTGGGAATTGCTAGATAGAGGAGCAATGAGTATTATTCGACTGACATTGGCTCGTAATGTCACATTTAATATTATTAAAAAGAAGACCACTACGGGTTTGATGAAAGCCCTGTTGAATATGAATGAGAAGCCTTTTGTGATCAACAAGGTTTATTTGGTGTGATGTTTGTTAATTTGAAGATGGGCGATGGTGCATCAATTGCTAATCATATCAATGAATTCAATGTGATCATTAGTTAATTAAGTTCAGTTGAGATTGACTTTGAAGATGAGATATGTGCTTTAATTTTATTATCCCCATTGCCTAATAATTGAAATACTACTGTTACTGCTGTTAGTAATTCCTCTAGATCAACAAGTTTAACTTTTGATGGGATTCGAGATTTAATTCTTAGTGAGGACATCCGTAGAAGAGAATCTGGCGAATCTATATCTGCTACTTTAGTAGGTGAAAATAGAGGAAGAGAAAGTACTCATGTTAGCAGAAGTAGTATAAATATGAATAAACACAGTCAGTCTAGGACTAGTGGTGCTGTCTGTTGAAACTGTGGCAAGAGGGGGCATTTTAAAAGGAATTGTCATAAGCTGAAAAACGAAAAGGGTAAGGGAATTAGAGTTGAATATGCAAATGATGTTGCATCTATAGTTGACAGTGATTTGAATAATGCTGATTTTGTCTTGTTTGTCATTGATGATTCGTCGTTTGACAGGTGGATTATGAATTATGGTTGCTTTTTTCATGCTACACCGAATAGGAATTAGTTTACTACTTATCAGTGCATGGATAGTAGTAAAGTGCAGTCGGGAAACAATGTCGAATGTGATGTTATAGGTGTTAGCGATGTGAGAATCAGAATGCATGATAGTATTGTGAGGACATTGACTGGAGTGAGGCATGTTCCAGAGTTGAAGAAAAATTTGATTTCCTTGAGTGCCCTAGATTTAGCTGGTGTCGGTATTCTTTAGAATGTGGTATTCTGAAAATAATTCTAGGCGCTTTGGTAATAATGAGAGCAATCAAACACAATGGCCTATATATGAGCTTCAAGGTGAGATAGTGACAGATTTCGCTCTGGAGACATCAGATGCATCTATTCGAGAGTTAGAATTGTGGCATATGCGTTTGGGGCACATTGGCAAGAGAAGCCTGAATGTTTTAAGTGAAAGAAATTTTTTATGTGATTATATTGCTAACGAACTAAATGTAAGCAAGTGCTATGATTTAGATCAACGGCAGAAAGTACAGTTTAGTGCGATTATCAAAGAAACCACGAAAATTGCAGAATTACTTGACTTAGATGTTCGTAGATTGTCGCGGTTTCCTTTAAGGAGAAGTACCAGATTTATGCTAACAGTTATTGTCACGCCCCAGATCCGCCTTGGGCACGCGGCATCCCGTTCGTACTTCAACCCTCGCTCGCCTGGTCCTCTGATACGATGTCCCAGGATAATCTCATCGCGACCAGACAGTGAATAACACGAAACTCGATCTGCGGAAGCGGCCTCCGACTTTACAATCATGCATGCACATACAGTCGGGGTAGTGAACAGTAGAAGGAAAAACACGAATAACAAACAAAACCATATATATACATATACCCACGGAGCGTTAGATACAACTGTCAAAAGAAGCGACTACAAGTCTTCCCCAAAATTCTACGCTCACCTAAACCCGCATAGATCCCAACCCTAAGCTCCAGTCTCAGTCACTCCTCGGGATCCTCTGGCTCCTCCGGATCCTCCTCAGGCTCCTCGGGGTCCTCCTCTGGATCGTACTCCTCCTCAGGGTAGAGCTCATCGTCTGGGTCGGGGGCCATGGGATCGTCATCCTGATGTGCATCTACAACTATCTGCCCTGGTGAAGGTAGCTCCTGTAGCGGGTCCGGGTCTACAACCTCTCCCGGGTAGGTGATTGGACGTAGGAGTCCTGGGTCGTCATCCTCTGGAATCGGGACGTCGAAATCAAGGACGGGTCCCATCATGCCAAAATCTCCCTCGACTCTCCATGCCTCAAATCGGTAGGGAACGAACTGGGGTCTGCCCACGTCCACCGTGATGGTAGTCAGGTGTCGGTGCCACAGTCGGCCGTCATCGTCCACATGGTGGGTAACCTCCACAAAAACATCTACTGGGAGTCCAAAAAGTGTCGGGGGCGGTGCAGCCATCACTTGGGTCTGGGGTCTGAAATGTTGGCAAACCACGCCAGTGAGTCGGAGACTCAGCAAGCTCACCACTAATCCTAGCGTAGGATAGAGCATACTCAGTGGATTCGGTCCTAACCGGGAGTCTAGGGTTTCTGGTCACCTCACATGGGTCTCACTCTTGTGCACGTAGGGTAATGAACCATAGGACTAAAAACCAAGCAATAGCAGTTATAAACTTGCGGTATAATAGAATAAAACACAGGGAGTAGGAAATCAACAATCAATAGTCACAACAGAATGCCACATCAAATGCTCGGTCAGCCGGCCTCATGGAAATCTCAGATCAAATCTGCCCGCGTCTCAAACGCATCAGGCCAGTACTGCAACCCGCGTGTGGTACGCCTCAGGTTGGCACTCTCAAATTTATCTCTCGAATGATACCGGCTCAATGCACAAACCAACCAGTACAGAAACCTTGCCACAGTACACCAATCAAGGAAAACTAGACAATTGATAAATGCCACGTGCGTACGATACAACCAGGCAGTCAAGGACCCAGATAGTTCAGTCACATCCCTCAAATCATGTGGCCCATTAGGTTTTCAAGGATAAGCCCATTCTTAGATGAATTCAAATCAGAGCCGAAGCCCCATTTAAAATTTATCAACTTAACCCATGTCCAAGAATGCTTTCGGTCCATTACTCTTCTTCGGCCCATTATAGAATATTTATAAGTCTTCGGATGGGCCGGGATTACAATATAAATAGGCCCAAGAATATTTTAAATTCGTACAAGGCCCAAGCCCATTATACAAGATAGGTTTAGAAAGTCCATTTTAATCCATTTAGGCCCAATTTGATAACCCAAGCCCATACACCTCATTGGACCTCACATTTTAATGCTCAAGATCATTATTTAGGCCCAATAAACTTCATTTTCGTTCATTAGAGGCCCACCAATTGAATTAGGCCCAATTTGTCATATTTTAGCCCAATTATAAGAAATAAAAGTCTCCTAGCCCATTAGTATCATTTGGCCCACCTTTTACTCACACAAGCCCGCCAATTACAACCTTAAATGAACATTTTTAGGCCCAATTATAAGCTGAATTTCGTCCATGTGGAGGCCCATTAATCCAACTTGAACCCATTAGCACATTTTAGGTTATTTTAGCTTAAATTTGAGCCCCTAAGCCCATTAACCTCACGTGGCCCACTCCTCACGCGCCCAAATCCAATATTGCAGCCCAATAACAATGTTTTCCAACCCAAATCAGATTATCAAGCCCATCGTGCAGCCCAAAAATTCTAATTTCCTAAACCGGTCTAATTAGCTTAACACTAATTAGGCAATTTACTTCTTAATTCACCCACTTAGCATACAAACCAGCAAACCACATGAGCATACCATAGTCCTAGGCTACTATTAGTGGATTGGCTTACCACAAATGGCTCGGGGTCGACGACGAACGACGAGGGGTCACCGGGCGGCCGAATGGGCTCACGGCGAGGAGGAGAGGAGGCCAGCGTTGAGGGCTGGACCAGAATGAAAAACATGCTAAGAATCAATATTTGAACCTAGAAATGAGTCCTAGAGGTCGCTGGAAACAAGATATATCAACATGAGCTCAATCTCAAATTCGGGTGTCAGAAAACTGGTTCGTCGACTGATAGGAAAACGGACATTTGAAGGGCCAAACGACCTCCGATCGAAGCGATTCAAGTTGGGTTGGATTCAGAAGACATTAAACTATAACATATGCAAAAATCATGAGAATCCGACTTACCAATCTCCGTCGGCGGCCGGTTGAAGTTGTCTGCAGAATTCCAGGCGTGAGTAGAGAGAGGGAGGAAAATGAGAGAGAGAAAGTGAGCTGGTGAGAGAGAGATGGGGGTGTGGCCAGCGGCAAAATGAGAGAATGAGGGAGGAGAGAGAAAGGTTTATCAAATTTTCAAGAATTAAAAAAAATATTTAAATAAAGGGGATTAGGTGGAATAGTATATGAGACATTTGATGTGACATTTGGTCTTGGATAAGCTTTGACCATCTTGGAACTTGAACCATGATTGACTGATGTGACAACTGATTTGACTTGTCTCGATTTGCGTGCCAAATGCACCGATCGGATCTTGAGCGCGAACGAAATTCGGACTGGATTTGGTTTCGATCTGCCGAATTCACTCTCAAAAATCCTAATTCATCTATTTCTATGGACTGAGCATTTACCGGGGGCATTTCGGTAATTTTCCAATCACGTCTTGCTTCGCGACGTACACCGGCTGTCTGCCCTTCGGGCGACGCCTCTGAAACCGATTCCATTTCCTCATTGTGTTTATCTTTCTAATTCGATTATCCGATGTCGGATTTCATTTTGTGGTCAATTTCATTAAATACCGACTCTGTCTCAGTCTCAGACCAACGGGCGGCTGTTTGGGAAATTTTCCCAGGTAGCCTTCCCCTTTCGGTTAGTCGTCCCAGGATAGCTAATCCTGAGTGAGCGTCGATCAGAGGGTAACAATGAAGTGTTTCCATTCATTTAGAAATTCCGATAAATGGGTCGAATTTTCAGACTGTCACAATTCTTCCCTCCTTATAAAAATTTCGTCCTCGAAATTTACAGACCAAAACTTCATACAACCGAAGCAAAATTACACTGACTACTCAAACAGATACGAGTACTTCTTCTTCATCTCATCTTCACTTTCCCATGTAGCTCCCTCGGTTCCATGGTATTCCCAGATGACCTTAACCAACGGTATCGTCTTATTCCTCAGCACCTGCTCCTTTCGATCCTCAATTCTGACTGGCCTCTCCACGTACGAGACTCGATCATCCACTTCAATGACTTCATGATCGAGTATATGGCCAGGATCCGGCTCGTACTTCCTCAACATCGATACATGAAACACATTGTGAATCTGCGACAGGTTTGGTGGCAGTGCTAGACGATAAGCCAGTGTCCCGATCTTTTCCAAAATCTCGAATGGCCCTACAAATCTTGGACTCAGCTTCCCTTTCTTGCCAAACCGAGACAATCCTCTCACCGGCGACACCTTTAGAAATACATGGTCTCCAACTTGAAACTCCAACGGCTTACGTCGCTTATCAGCATAGCTTTTCTGCCTGCTCTGGGCTGTTCTCAGCCTATCCCTGATTACTTTGACAGCCTCCACTGACTGCTGAACCAATTCGGGTCCTGTAATGCTCTTCTCACCAACTTCGTCCCAACAAATCGGTGTCCGACAAGCTCTGCCATACAGTGCCTCAAAAGGTGCCATTCTAATACTCTGCTGATAACTATTGTTGTAGGCGAATTCCACTAAGTGTAGTTGCTCTTCCCAACCACCTTTGAAGTCTATTACACACGCTCTCAGCATGTCCTCCAGGGTCTGTATGGTCCTTTCCGACTGACCATCTTTCTGAGGGTGGTAGGCTGTACTGAATCTCAACTCTGTTCCCAAGGCACCCTGCAGACTCTTCCAAAAGGTAGCAGTAAAGCGAGGGTCACGATCGGACACAATACTTACAGGCACCCCATGCAGTCTCACAATCAATCTTACGTACAGCTCAGCCAGCTTCTCCAATGTAGAATCCTTTCGTACTGCGATGAAGTGTGCAGACTTAGTCAATCTATCAACTATAACCCAGATCGAGTCATTCCCTCTCTGACTTCTTGGTAACCCTGTCACGAAATCCATAGTGACGTGCTCCCATTTCCATTCTGGAATTTCCAAAGGTTGTAACAGTCCTCCAGGCTTGCAATGCTGCGCCTTCACTTGCTGACACGTCAAGCACTTGGCCACGTGTTTTGCCACATCTACCTTCATCCCATTCCACCAGTAGTGTTGGCGCAGATTCTGGTACATTTTCGTACTTCCAGGGTGAATACTATAGTTGCTCCTGTGAGCCTCAGACAGAATCTTTTCCTTCAGTTCCTCATCATTCGGTACACACAATCGTCCTCTAAACTTCAGTACTCCCTCTTCAGTTACTTGGAACTCTGGTTTCCTCTCATCCGCCCTCATTTCTACAATCTTCTGAATGTCGGGATCCGTAGGTTGTAACTCTTTGATCCTTAACTGAATTTCTGGTTCGATTCGTAGAGTAGCCATCAAGCTCGAGAGGGTTCCGACCTCAATCTTAAATTCTGAGTCTCTGATCCTTTCCAATAGTGTCCACTCCTTAACCATCATGTGCGCAATGCTCGACTTCCGACTCAGAGCATCTGCCACCTTATTCGCTTTTCCTGGGTGGTACAGAATATCACAGTCGTAGTCCTTCAGCAGCTCCATCCATCGACGCTGCCTCATGTTCAGTTCTTTTTGCGAGAACAAGTATTTCAAACTCTGATGATCAGTATAGATCTGAAATTTCTCTCCCACCAAATAGTGCCTCCAAATCTTCAGTGCGAATACTATTGCAGCTAACTCCAAGTCGTGTGTCGGGTAATTCATTTCATGTGGCCTCAGCTGTCGAGATGCATAAGCTACTACTCGTCCATGCTGCATCAAGACACATCCCAGTCCTCTTAGCGACGCATCACTGTAAATCTCAAATCCTCCAGGTCCAGATGGGATTGTTAACACTGGTGCGGAAGTCAATCGATCCTTCAACTCCTGAAAACTCTCTTCGCACTTCGCAGTCCATTCAAACTTCGTTTCCTTCTTTAATAAATGAGTCAGAGGAGATGCTATCACCGAGAACTTCTCCACAAAGCGTCTGTAATACCCAGCTAGTCCAAGGAAACTTCGCACTTCAGTCACTGTCATGGGCCTCGGCCACTTCTCTACTGCCTCAATCTTAGCTGGATCCACTGATATCCCTTCTCCAGACACTATATGTCCAAGGAACGCCACTCTATTCAGCTAGAACTCACATTTACTGAACTTAGCATACAGCGAATGTTCTCTTAACGTTTGCAGGACAGTCCTCAAATGTCGTTCATGGTCCTCAGAGCTCTTCGAGTACACTAAGATGTCGTCAATGAAGACTATCACGAACTGATCCAGAAATTTCTTGAATACTCGGTTCATCATATCCATAAATGCGGCTGGGGCATTTGTCAATCCAAATGGCATAACCATGAACTCGTAATGCCCATATCTTGTCCTGAAAGCAGTCTTCGGGATGTCCTCCTTCTTAATCCTCAACTGGTGGTAGCCCGTTCTTAGGTCTATCTTGGAGAACATACACGCTCCCTGGAGCTGGTCAAACAGATCATCAATCCTCGGCAGCGGGTACTTGTTCTTAATCGTTACTTGATTCAGCTGCCTATAATCGATACACAACCTTAAGGATCCATCCTTTTTCTTGACAAACAGTACCGGAGCTCCCCATGGCGAAGCACTGGGGCGGATAAATCCTTTATCCAGTAGCTCCTGCATCTGCACCTTCAACTCCTTCAATTCTGACAATGACATCCTATACGGTGCTTTCGATATCGGCTCGGTTCCAGGTGCCAACTCAATTACAAATTCCACCTCACGCTCTGGTGGCAAGCCAGGCAACTCTTGAGGGAATACATCCGGGTAATCTCTTACTACGGGTACCTCCTCCAACTTTACTTCCTGAACGGACGAATCCGTCACTGATGCCAAGAATCCAGGACAACCTTCGTCCATTAACTTGGTCGCTTCCTGCGATGAAATCCAAGGAATAGAGGTTCCTCCTCGGTTTCCTATAAATTCATACTTAGAGTGGCCCATTGGGTTAAGTCGTATCACGCTCCGACTACAGTCAATGACTGCCCCACGTCTAACTAACCAATCCATGCTAACGATTACATCAAAGTCAAACATGGGCAGGACGGCTAAATCAATCTCTTCTACTCTATCGCCCAAGGCTAACTCACACCCCTTACACCCTAATGCAATAATTACTCTATCCTTCAACGGGGTGGTAACATGCAGAATAACATCCAACGGTCTAACATCTAGCCCAGATAACTCAGCAAATCTTTCAGAAACAAATGAATGCGATGCACCTGGATCGAACAAGGCATAAGCGGTATGACCACAGAGAGAGACAGTACCTGTGATCACCCCTGGCGCATTCTCAGCTTCCTTTCGCGCCACTGCATAGACTCGTCCTTGAACTGGTGGACGGCTCAGGTTCCCTTGAGGAGCAGCTACAGCTTGAGGTTGTTGCGGCTGGAACGGTGGTCTCGGGCCCCTCCTTGGGCAGTTCCTCAGTTGATGCCCCATCTGTCCACACCCAAAGCATCCTCCAGTTTTCTTCGGGCAGGGGTTATTCCCGTGTCTTCTGCCACAGTCACGACAGTTCTGATTTCCAGAGAATGGTGGCTTTCCCAAGGTCCTTCTAGCTGGCGGAACGAACTTTCGATTGTCTCTCATCGGCCCCTTGCCGAAGTCTCTGAAGTTTCTCCCTGGCATAAACCGCGATCCAGAGGCGGTAGCCTTCTCTTGCAAGTCTCGCTCTATCGCCAGGGCTCTTTCATACATCTCGTTATAGTCCCTTAGCCCAGTAGCAATCAACATACTCTTCAGTTCGGGTCTCAACCCTTCTCTGAATCTCCTGGCCTTGTCCCAAGGGTCCTCTATCAGCCTTCGAGCAAACTTGGACAGCCTTGCAAATTCGCCCTCGTACTGATCCACAGTCATCTGTCCTTAACGCAGCCTTATGAATTCTTCCATTTTCCTTTCCTGAGCAGCTTCAGAAAAGTATTTCTCATTGAATACTGTACAGAAGGCATTCCAATTCGGCCTTACTCCTTCTGGGAAGACTCGTCCCTGAACAGCCTTCCACCAGTCATCGGCTGTACTCTGGAGCTGATAGGTTGCCAGTGAGACCTTTTCCTCATCGGTGCACCCCAGCACAGCAAAAGCCTTTTCTAACTGCTCAATCCAACCGGCAGCTGCCTCAGGTCCTCCTCTGCCATCAAACTTGGGTGGCTGCAGCTTCAAGAATTGCTCTACAATATGATGGGTTTGACGTCCTCCGTTTCCTTGCCCATTACCTCCATTGGCAGCGGCCACAGCGGCCTCAGCTGCATGGGCTTCAGCGGCAGCTCTTTCTGCAGCCTGCCTACCCATTAGATTACTGACCTCCGCCAGGACCCTCATCATTTCCTCAATTCTAGGGTCGCCCCCACGCGTTCTAGGTGCTGGAGCCCCCGAGCTTGACGCAGCTACACTCGGTCTTCTGCCCCTATTGCTCATCCTTGCTATCACTCACACCTAAACCAAGCGAAATCCCCATTCAGGAATTCGGAACTCTAAACTACTAACCAAGCTGTCGTCTGCTATCGCGTCTACTGACATGAATATGCATGTAAAATTCGCTGCAGCTTTAATGCAATTGGACCTGGTCGACACCTAGACTCAACCCTGTCAATGTATAACCTAGGCCACTCTGTTCACCACCTCAACTAGAAGCCTGCCGGAAGCCGCTCCTTGAACGGGTCTCTGCCCCGGCGACCACTCCCCGCCCTCATCATTTCTTGGTGCGAACAGTTGTCCTAAATTATTCATCACCAAAGAGAGTCCCGTTCCACGTGTCCCATACCACACTTCATTACAGTTTGTAGATGCCCCGTCAGACCTGTCCCATACCAGGCTGACGGTTACCCAGTCCAATAAATCGTGATGCATGCATTTTCCAAATTTGACTTTCTATTTCAAATCGATTTCATTTTCTAAACCATTTTGCTTTTAATGCAGAAATCCGTGCAATGTATGATGGTCAAGCAGCGCGCGACAGCCGACTAGGTATACAAACACAAGCGGCATTAACTAGCAGCCAGCCAATCAACAAACAGCACTCAAGCGCCCTGCTCACGGGGCTATGCTTTAGAACCTTACCTCAGGTCCTGACGCACCTGCAACTTAGTTCATAACCACTATTACCTCAGCCTATTCTAGGCAACCAATTGAACTAAGCAATCACATGCGCCAATCAATTCATGCATTCTACCCTTCCTAGTCTTAGGTCTAGGGTCTGTCTATCTAACTACCCCAAATCATCAGCCTTATCACTCCAAATCCTCGAACGGTCTCGTATCGAGCTGACCTTGCTCTGATACCACTTCGAACGGGGATGTCACGCCCCGGATCCGCCTTGGGCACGCGGCATCCCGTTCGTACTTCAACCCTCGCTCGCCTGGTCCTCTGATACGATGTCCCAGGATAATCTCATCGCGACCAGACAGTGAATAACACGAAACTCGATCTGCGGAAGCGGCCTCCGACTTTACAATCATGCATGCACATACAGTGGGGGTAGTGAACAGCAGAAGGAAAAACACGAATAACAAACAAAACCATATATATACATATACCCACGGAGCGTTAGATACAACTGTCAAAAGAAGCGACTACAAGTCTTCCCCAAAATTCTACGCTCACCTAAACCCGCATAGATCCCAACCCTAAGCTCCAGTCTCAGTCACTCCTCGGGATCCTCTGGCTCCTCCGGATCCTCCTCAGGCTCCTCGGGGTCCTCCTCTGGATCGTACTCCTCCTCAGGGTAGAGCTCATCGTCTGGGTCGGGGGCCATGGGATCGTCATCCTGATGTGCATCTACAACTATCTGCCCTGGTGAAGGTAGCTCCTGTAGCGGGTCCGGGTCTACAACCTCTCCCGGGTAGGTGACTGGACGTAGGAGTCCTGGGTCGTCATCCTCTGGAATCGGGACGTCGAAATCAAGGACGGGTCCCATCATGCCAAAATCTCCCTCGACTCTCCATGCCTCAAATCGGTAGGGAACGAACTGGGGTCTGCCCACGTCCACCGTGATGGTAGTCAGGTGTCGGTGCCACAGTCGGCCGTCATCGTCCACATGGTGGGTAACCTCCACAAAAACATCTACTGGGAGTCCAAAAAGTGTCGGGGGCGGTGCAGCCATCACTTGGGTCTGGGGTCTGAAATGTTGGCAAACCACGCCAGTGAGTCGGAGACTCAGCAAGCTCACCACTAATCCTAGCGTAGGATAGAGCATACTCAGTGGATTCGGTCCTAACCGGGAGTCTAGGGTTTCTGGTCACCTCACATGGGTCTCACTCTTGTGCACGTAGGGTAATGAACCATAGGACTAAAAACCAAGCAATAGCAGTTATAAACTTGCGGTATAATAGAATAAAACACAGGGAGTAGGAAATCAACAATCAATAGTCACAACAGAATGCCACATCAAATGCTCGGTCAGTCGGCCTCATGGAAATCTCAGATCAAATCTGCCCGCGTCTCAAACGCATCAGGCCAGTACTGCAACCCGCGTGTGGTACGCCTCAGGTTGGCACTCTCAAATTCATCTCTCGAATGATACCGGCTCAATGCACAAACCAACCAGTACAGAAACCTTGCCACAGTACACCAATCAAGGAAAACTAGACAATTGATAAATGCCACGTGCGTACGATACAACCAGGCAGTCAAGGACCCAGATAGTTCAGTCACATCCCTCAAATCATGTGGCCCATTAGGTTTTCAAGGATAAGCCCATTCTTAGATGAATTCAAATCAGAGCCGAAGCCCCATTTAAAATTTATCAACTTAACCCATGTCCAAGAATGCTTTCGGTCCATTACTCTTCTTCGGCCCATTATAGAATATTTATAAGTCTTCGGATGGGCCGGGATTACAATATAAATAGGCCCAAGAATATTTTAAATTCGTACAAGGCCCAAGCCCATTATACAAGATAGGTTTAGAAAGTCCATTTTAATCCATTTAGGCCCAATTTGATAACCCAAGCCCATACACCTCATTGGACCTCACATTTTAATGCTCAAGATCATTATTTAGGCCCAATAAACTTCATTTTCGTTCATTAGAGGCCCACCAATTGAATTAGGCCCAATTTGTCATATTTTAGCCCAATTATAAGAAATAAAAGTCTCCTAGCCCATTAGTATCATTTGGCCCACCTTTTACTCACACAAGCCCGCCAATTACAACCTTAAATGAACATTTTTAGGCCCAATTATAAGCTGAATTTCGTCCATGTGGAGGCCCATTAATCCAACTTGAACCCATTAGCACATTTTAGGTTATTTTAGCTTAAATTTGAGCCCCTAAGCCCATTAACCTCACGTGGCCCACTCCTCACGCGCCCAAATCCAATATTGCAGCCCAATAACAATGTTTTCCAACCCAAATCAGATTATCAAGCCCATCGTGCAGCCCAAAAATTCTAATTTCCTAAACCGGTCTAATTAGCTTAACACTAATTAGGCAATTTACTTCTTAATTCACCCACTTAGCATACAAACCAGCAAACCACATGAGCATACCATAGTCCTAGGCTACTATTAGTGGATTGGCTTACCACAAATGGCTCGGGGTCGACGACGAACGACGAGGGGTCACCGGGCGGCCGAATGGGCTCACGGCGAGGAGGAGAGGAGGCCAGCGTTGAGGGCTGGACCAGAATGAAAAACATGCTAAGAATCAATATTTGAACCTAGAAATGAGTCCTAGAGGTCGCTGGAAACAAGATATATCAACATGAGCTCAATCTCAAATTCGGGTGTCAGAAAACTGGTTCGTCGACTGATAGGAAAACGGACATTTGAAGGGCCAAACGACCTCCGATCGAAGCGATTCAAGTTGGGTTGGATTCAGAAGACATTAAACTATAACATATGCAAAAATCATGAGAATCCGACTTACCAATCTCCGTCGGCGGCCGGTTGAAGTTGTCTGCAGAATTCCAGGCGTGAGTAGAGAGAGGGAGGAAAATGAGAGAGAGAAAGTGAGCTGGTGAGAGAGAGATGGGGGTGTGGCCAGCGGCAAAATGAGAGAATGAGGGAGGAGAGAGAAAGGTTTATCAAATTTTCAAGAATTAAAAAAAATATTTAAATAAAGGGGATTAGGTGGAATAGTATATGAGACATTTGATGTGACATTTGGTCTTGGATAAGCTTTGACCATCTTGGAACTTGAACCATGATTGACTGATGTGACAACTGATTTGACTTGTCTCGATTTGCGTGCCAAATGCACCGATCGGATCTTGAGCGCGAACGAAATTCGGACTGGATTTGGTTTCGATCTGCCGAATTCACTCTCAAAAATCCTAATTCATCTATTTCTATGGACTGAGCATTTACCGGGGGCATTTCGGTAATTTTCCAATCACGTCTTGCTTCGCGACGTACACCGGCTGTCTGCCCTTCGGGCGACGCCTCTGAAACCGATTCCATTTCCTCATTGTGTTTATCTTTCTAATTCGATTATCCGATGTCGGATTTCATTTTGTGGTCAATTTCATTAAATACCGACTCTGTCTCAGTCTCAGACCAACGGGCGGCTGTTTGGGAAATTTTCCCAGGTAGCCTTCCCCTTTCGGTTAGTCGTCCCAGGATAGCTAATCCTGAGTGAGCGTCGATCAGAGGGTAACAATGAAGTGTTTCCATTCATTTAGAAATTCCGATAAATGGGTCGAATTTTCAGACTGTCACAGTTATTGATAACTACTAGAGAAAGACCTAGGTGTTTGTGTTTAGGCACAAGTTTAATGCTATTGTCAGGATTAGACAGTTAAGAGTTTTGATCGAAAATGAGACTGGTAAATTGATCAAGTAGGTGCGAATAGACAAAAGTATGAAGTTTTGCTCGGAGCTATTAAATAAATTATGCATGAAAGAATGCATAGTGAGACACCGCACTAGTATCAATGAACCACTACATGTTACAGAATTGATGAGGAGAAAATTACTAAAGACAACTCATAAAATGCTCTCTAGTGCTGATATGGCTAGGAGATTCTTGGCAGATGCGCTTAGTATAGCGAGCTACTTGATAAATGGATCCCTATCAACTGCAATTAGATATCGAACTCCCGAAGAAGTGTGGTCAGGTAACGTTGCTGATTATTCTGTTCTTATAGTATTTGGTTGCCCACGTTATGTTCGAGTTAGTGATGGTAAGCTCGATGGAATGGCACGAAAGTGCATATTCCTAGGTTATGCACAAGGTGAATATGGCTATCGGTTATGGTGTCCGAAGCTAATTCACTTGTTATCAGCAAAGAAGTTATATTTGACAAGTCTCCATTACTTCTTGTTAAGAGTGATTATATCAATGTTTATACAAATCTGAACAGTGTTCAGCTTGAGGTGAAGTTGCAACCAGAAACTCCTGAAGTAGCTAGTAATCGACACAAATAGTGCTTGTAACGAGGTGGAGCCTATAGAGCCAATCATTGCTGTAATTGTTGATATTGGCAAGATGCGTATTCAATCTCCTGACAGATATAGATGCAATGGTGGTTTTGCTTTATTTATGGTAGAGGAAGTTATGTTAGAAAGTTCTTGTGGAGCAGTTAAAGGTGCATGTTCAGTTAGTATTCTGTTGAGGTCCACAGTTATGGCGAAGTTCAAGCGCAACTTGCACTTGGAAGATATCTGTGGTGATTTAGCTAAGGTTGTTGGGAGAGTAATAGCGAAGTTCGAATTATTAATGAAGCAAATGTGACTTAGTTCAAATGTCGAGACAAGGTGGAGATTGTTAGAATATATCTCGAGTTTGAGGCCAAAGTGAAACTGTAAATATTCCAAATCAGATGTTTTACGAATGGACATCCAAAATCTAGCAAAATATAATCCGAACTTGTGTTGGAGGATTTGGCTACTGAAACAGGAAAATGAACATGGACTTTGACATGCACTTGGACTTAGTCAACATGCATCAGCCAATAAAAGAAAACTTATAAAGGAAATCTTGGATTTTCATTGGGTGCAAGATTTTCCGAATCCGCTTCCCTAATTGAAGTGATCAAGAAACTAAAATACATAAAAGAAAAAAAAAAGAGGAAAGTCAATGCCCATGATATTCTAATGAAAATTCAGTGTTGGATTTTGTGCGTGAGAAGCAATATTCAGCTTAGGAAATTTGAGTCTGACTTTGACCAAGATTTAAATGCATATTTCATGCATATCTATTCTTCTTCATTGAACGAAAGACAATCAAGGAAGCACCATTTCGTTGAGTGCTTGATAAGGGTCTATCTTCGTGGAATTACATTAAGAATTCAAGTGTTGAAATATATTAAATCTTGTTGTAAGATTTGCGTATTAATTTTCTCGTAAGATTGAGACATTATTTCATTAGAAATTGTGGGGTCAAACACTATGTACGTTCTTAAAATTAATTGGGGTTAGGAAATACTGAGAGTGTTTGAGTGATCCGAGTGTGGCTTGTAATCTCTAAATTGTATCGCTCATTCTATAGTGGAATTCATTGGGGCTCTCCCCATGAACGTAGGTCTCTACGACCAAATCACGTATATCTGGTATTTGATTTATTTTCTTATTCTATTTATTTATTATTAGATTGCTTGTTCTGCGCAACAAGCTCCTTCCCTATTTTTCCCCACTTTCGTTTGTAATGTATTGTAGATGTAAAGAAAGTCGAAACAAATAAGGAGAAGGCTAAAGCTTGTGGATTCATATTCGAAAAATTGCCAAAAGTCTTACGGGCCACATTAGGGTTGCAATTGTGAAGGACAGAGTGGGAGTAATGCAATAAATATATAATTTCATTAATGAAAGGTTGTATGTTGATGCATGATTGTATGAGAGAGAACCGTATATAGTTCACCCAAGATCTGGATGGAGTTTTTTGTTTGTTGGTTAATTTAGGGCATTGAATGAAAGGCTTCTCGCCAGGAGACAATTTGATCATCTTACAGGTGCATAAGAAAACTTCCATTGTTGTCTTCAGGGTGGAATGTAGTATGCAAGGTATACATAGTCTGGGAATACAATTTTTATTAGGATGAAATGCTCATGGGATAAGCATCTCAGAAGTCTTCAATGACATATAAAATTTACATTAAATTGAAAAATGAAAGAAAATCTAGATTAGAAGGAATCCAGATCACCTACATCGATACTCGAATGCTAATAAAGACTCCCTTGCATACTAACATATCAATCTTTGCCCTCTTGGTGGAAGGCAATATGCAAGATTTATATAGTCCAACAATACCATTTTTAGGAGGATGAATGTGTTAGGAAAAATCCCTTATGAGGTTTTGAGGATGACAATATAATTAAAGGCTACTAATGTATTTATTGGTTGAGTAGAACCAGGTGAAAGATGCACAAGCCATTATGTAGATAGTGTATTAATAGAACATTTGAAGGTTATGAGTTCTCTATCAATGGTGAACAAGGCATTGACTGTAGAGGTGTGTACAAGTTGGAGGTTCATGAATAGAAGGTAAACAAGCCTAGAACAGGAAGTTCGATAAAGCTTGGAAGGACCTTAGATAGATGAACAACTAGGTAGAGCCATGATGACCAATATGCTTAGAGGGACTAGAATATGGAAACTCAAGTGAAGTTTTGGATATAGCATCAAAAGTTAAGCAAGAAAATTGATAACTTCACAAGGGCTGTTGATTAGAAGATGGATTGGTGATACACATGAGGAAAGAATTTTATATTAACCTTAGTTGGATGTTTACACTCAAGGCAAGAGTGTTGCGTATCTGTTTTTGAAAGAGTTGAATTATGCTATCCAGATTAAGTAAAGTGTGACTTGTGTAGATTCAACTACACCTTTAAAGAAGAATATACAAGTAGCAACAAGAACTTTATTAACTTCCAACTCAGTATTTTTTCTACTCAGATTCTAAAGACTGATTTTGTTTTTCTGAAGACTGTTCAAAAACTGCGACATATCCAAAAACTATTCTTATTTGAAGATACACGTATGACATATGCTATATATGGCTGAGAAATCCTTTGTTTAGAAAGTCTATAATCTTCTATTTGAAAGACGATTCTCTAACATATCATAGGATATCTCAAGTTGGATATTACCTTTTTAGAGACAAGCCAACTGTCATAAATGAAGGTATCTACTTATGAAAACCAAAGATTTGATTGTAGGGACAATTGAATCAGCGGGGTTTAGATTCTTATTACTCAACGGCTACTAAATATTCAAGATACAGTCTCATTCAATCAAGATTGATAGCGTCCGATTAAAGATTGAAGAGCTATCATTTGGAGACCTGTCCAACGGCTAGTTTGGAGGTGGAGTATAAAAGGATACCATTAGTGTTGTTACGAGTAAGAGAGTTCATAATAATAAATTCTAAAGTGCTAGAGAGCTTTACATTCTACGTACTATTAGTCTCTGTGAGCTTTCTACTATAATCTTTGAGAGGCTTTATAAGAGCGATTGAGAGAAGACAGTGTTATCTATCAAAGAGAGTATTATCACTTGTTGTAAACCCTTATTGATTCATTTAGTAGAATCTAGCCTATCGGTTGTCAATGTGAGAGAGTAGATGTAGGCTTGATCTAAGTCAAATCACTATAATCATCATGTGCAATTTTCTCTATTCCTGAACTCTTCTTAATGTGTTTGATGGAATATTGCATATTGGCTTTTAGAATTATAAACTACATACTATCAGATTCTGATTTTTTTTTATATTGACTTCATTCTTTTAAATTCTGCCATTCCAAGTCCAATTCAATTAAAATCACATATTCGCCCATTTTAAGTGATATTGCTAAATACAACAGAATGCTCATGGGATAAGCATCTCAGAAGTCTTCATTGATATATAACATATTGAGGAAGATACACTTGGAAAAAGGTTTCCAAGGATAACGTTTATTGTGAATAATGAGTCCTTTACAATTCCTTAGGTGCCTATTTTTTTTTATTATTATTATAGAGAGTCGCCCCTTAAGAAATAATTAGAAGCAAATAATATAACCAAGGAAAAATATTGACAAAAGGGGAAGTCTTCAAAATGCATCTCGAAAATCTGTAAACTGCATCTGAAATCTCTAAAGGCTTGAAAATTAAGAGAAATGCATGAATTTGGAGATAAAAGCATTGCCCAAATCGGCATAGCCCATTTGTAGATTCCAAGAACTCGTGATTCTCTTTGACTAGATATGTTGCACGCTTTTACTATGCTCAAAGATTTCCACCAAAGTATTTGCCAATTATTTTACATTAGTCTCCTCTACTTTAAAAGAATTCGACCTCAAGTTATTGTCAAGCTAAAGGGGAGTATCTGGAGAATGATACTCGAACATGTCCACCACATTGAATGTCGAGGAAATGTTAAGGTCGCCCAAAAGATCAACAATGTGAGTATTATAATTGATCTTCTCTACGATTTGGTAGGGCCAACTTTCTTGTGCTTTAGCTTGTTATATGTACTAACATGGAAGCGCTCCTTGTGGAAGTAGACCATTACTTCATCACCCTTTGTATATACATTGAGGTGGCGGTGTTTATTTGCAGCAACTTTACAGATAGCGATGGAAGCTCTAGTTATTGCTTTACACCCTCTTGTATCTCTAGCAATTTTTTGCTAAGTTCTCAGCCACAACATTATATCCTAGGACTTTGGGCAAAAGCACTAGGTCCAATGTATATTATGGAGTTCGCTCGTAGATGACCTCAAATGGAGATTTTCTCGTGGAGTGATTGATTGTATTGTTGAAGGCGAGCTTAGCAAGAGCAAGATATCAGTCCCGTTGCTTTGGCATGTCACTACAGAGGCACCAAATGATATCTGCCATAGTACAATTAACGACTTTAGTTTGACTAGTAGTCTAGGGATGGAAGGAGTTACTATGTTGTAAATTTTTCTTAGATGAGAGCCACAAGGTCCTCCAAAAATAACTAAGGAACTCAGTGTCACAGTCGAAATGATAATCTTGGGCACACCAAGTAGGAGAACAACTACTTCCCGAAAGAATAAGCTCGCCACATAGGAAGCATCGGAAGTCTTTTAGCAAGGAATGAAGTTCTCTATCTTCGTGAACTTATCTACCACCAGAAAAACATAATCCATACTTTGTTGAGTTCAGGGAAGGCCCAACACGAAGTCCATTAAAATGTCTACCCAAGGTCCAAAAGGAATAGGTATTGGGGTGTAATGACCAGTGCTCTTAGAGTAGCATTTGGCAGTCTGATCGATGTAGCACTTTTTCACAAATTGCCTAATGTCAGGCTTCAGTCAAAGCCAGTAGTACTGCTCTTCAACCATGGTAGCATTTTTGTCTCATCGAAAATGTCCTCTAATGTTGCTACCATGGAGTTCTCAAATAAGTTGTTCCCATAAAGAGTTATGAGGTATGCACAACCTATTGCCACAGGACAAGAAAATTTATCTTGAATGATCATGTCGCCATGACGGCCTGCCACATAACACTTCTTCCAAATGTCCTAAAATTCATCATCCTTGGTATAAAGGGAACAGAGGTGGTGAAAGCCCACAATGTCGATGCGCATGGTGACAAGTGTTGCAGCATGACAACTAAATGCATTAGTGACTCTATTTAACTGGCTTGCCTTGTGTCGAAGCACAAAATTGAATTGCTCCAAAAAGGAGACCGAATGTGCATGCATTCGATTCAGATGCTTCGACTCTTGAATACTTGAGTGCCTAATAGTCAGTGTTAAGAACAAACTCATGTTGATAAAGATAGGGTTACCAATGCTTGATAGCTCGTACTATAGCAAAGTACTCTTGCTGTGACATCCTGAGTTTCGATCCCTTTTTCTGGAATTCGAATACAGAATGGTTATTTCATAGAGGAGCTATGAATGAATCTCGCTTGGAGCTGGCCACTCTGAGATGACTAACCAAAGGGGAAAGGCTAACTAGGAATATAAGCACGTGGACCAAATGGTCGATACGCGTGACTCCTAAAAGCCACCCGTTAGTCTGAGAATTTATTTAAATCTGTCGTCTTATGAATGAGGCCACGAATTAAGCTCCGGAATAGGACAATCGATTTTCATAAGTGTCACAGTTGTGAATTTGGACCTTGCCTAGAAAGGCGAAAAATGAGCATATGGGTCTTGGAATGCCCAGTGAAAAAAAAGGGCAAAATGGGAAATTTCTATCTTGCCTCTAGTTTGAGCTAGAATCCATGGCATGAGGGTAAGAATATTTTTAGAGAGGCTAGAAAAATTTTACGGCGAAATCTGGAGTTATTTTCCGATTGCGATTGAGCCAAATCAGCACCGATTGAGTCCCACCCAGTCCTGAAATTTCACGAATTTCGAGAAATGTCTCGTCGATCATCTTTTTGACCAATTTGACTAGCTTTGACCAAAAATAATTGAGGCCCAAGCTTTATCAGTTCAAATTTCACTGATAGTCCAAAAATCAGTCAATTCGTTCAGCATTATGTCGTTTTCGGTGAATAGTCACCGCCAATAATTATCCTTAAGATAATTATGGGTCAAACCACTCTCTCTCCTCCATTATTTCCAGAAAAATCTCTCTCCTCTCTCTCTCTCTTAATCTCGGATTTTTCTCTCTCTCTCTACTGGGTTCCAGATTTCTGCTGCCGACTTCAACTGGACGCCGACGGAAATCCGACCGTTGGATCGTTGCAATTTTTAGGTATATTGTAGTTCAATGTCTTGTGGTTCTATTCCAACTTGAATCACTTCGATCGGAGGTTGTTTGACTTCCAAATCTGCTTCGCCGTTTCGGTCGACGAACTAGTCTTTTGTTACCCGAATTTCATATAGGGTTCATATTGAAATATGTTGACCCCAGCGACCTCTAGAGCTCATATTCATGTGAAAATATGGATTTTCAGCTTGTGAACCAACTCGTTTAGCCCTTGAACAGCCCGGGTTCGAACTTAATCCGCCAGAATCCGCCATTGTCGTTGTTACTGCCGGTCATTGCCGCATTCTCAGCCCTGTTTTGACTTCGTTTAGGTAAGTTAAACCTCTAGACTTCGCTCATGATGTTAGACTTGCCATGGATTAGCTCTAGGGACCGATTCGTGGTAAATCGGTTTAGGAAAATTGGCCGTAATCGGCGTATTTGATGGAAATAAATTTCTGTGGGCTGTGAGCATGCTGTGGATTGATGAAATGTTGCTGTCCATGCTTGAATAATGCTATTGGTGGTGGTTGGTGTGGTTTCGGCGAGGTTCGGGTACCGAAAAATGGATTTTCGGGAGATTTAGAGCGAAAACGGGCCAAATAGTGTTTTGAATCACTGTTCATGAACCTCCGAACACTGTTCACGTGCTGCCCAATTTGAGTTTGGTTTGAAAATGACAAGTTTTGTGGGTTCCGTGTGGTTTGAGTACCGAAAACTGGGTTTACAGAGCATTTTACGCAAAACCGGGCCCGAGTAATATTTTATATTATTATTCCAAATATTTGGGGGCCCGTGTTCGTATTTAAAATAATATTTGAAGATATTTCTTGTGTACTTGAAATAATTATTTGGGTCATTTTGGGTCCCATGTGAGAAATTGGGCATTTTTGACAAAATTGGGCACGTGAAAGAAATTGATTGGTTTGGCCAGTTTGTCGGCTATGTGAATTGAAATATTTGGGCACGTGTTTTAAGTTTTGGCCTAACGTACTTGGCCAAGGTTTTTGCCCAATTGAAACTGGCATTGTTTCGTATGCCTGAGTGAAAGATTTGGACTTGTATTTGAAATGTGGCCTAACGTACTTGGCCGACGATTTATGTCCAAATGAATTTAAAGGATGTTATTGCCTGAAAGGCGAGTGCGACAATTTGGGTTCGCAAAATGAGTTGATTGGCTTGGCCATTCGGCCGAAAATGTGGATTGAATATTTGGACTTGCATTTAAAATGTGGCCTAACGTACTTGGCCGATGATTTCTGTCCAAATGAATTTAAAGGGGTTTTGCTGCCTGAAAGGCGAATGCGACAGTTTTTGCATGTTTCATTGCATATCATTGTGACTTGGCGTAAAATGTAGCCTTGAAGTCACCTGGCGTAAAATGTAGCCATTGGCGTAAAATGTAGCCACAGAGGCGTAAAAGGTAGCCTCAGAGGCAGAAAACGTAGCCTCGTGCGCCCTGAAGCGTAAGACGCGGGGTAGCTGGAGTGATAAGGTGCCAACCTGAGGCGTCCCACACGCGGGTTGAGGCACAGACCTGAGGCGTCCACGACGCGGGTCGGACCTGATGCGCCTATATGACGCGGGTCAAATTGGCTGTTAAGCCGAGGCTCAAGATTGAGCGTGCATGCATATGTATTTGCATTGATTGTCCTGGATTGGACGTGGTTTCAAATTGAAAGTTTAATTGCTTTTATTGAGCTCTTAACAGATTGTGTGATCTGGGTTTTGTGTGGTCCTGGATTGGGCCTGTTAAAAATACTTTATATGCTTGGCCACTCTGTGGCGACTTTTCTAAATTTGAACTGCTTTTTGGCGATGGAATTTGGCCCGGTGATTTTGAGTATTTGAGTTGGGACCTGAGAGTTTGGTCTAGGCCTGTTTGGCGTCCTGAGGAGGAGATTAGGGGTTAGCTTACTGAGATTTGTTCTCATAGGTGATTGCCCTTATTTTTCAGACCCCCGACCCCCGCAATGAATGCAATCCCGGTAAGACGGGGAATCCCTAGGAGCATTGATAGGGATTCACAGTCGTTCCCTGGTCCTAATGGAGGAAGGTACGTTAGGTACCAAAGCACAGTCTGGGTCGATATAGGAGGAAGACAGTGGCAGCCACACCTGTATGTGGCATGGTTATACAACTTAGAGGATATTTGGCATGGTCCGTTGCAAGGTTGGGAAGTTCCCGCTGAGATTGTAGCCTTATGGGATCCGACCAGAGATCAATTGACTGATGAAGGTGATGTAACGAGTGAGGAGGCGCAAGAAGCTGAGCCTGATAATGAGGACCCCGTGAATGATTTGATAGCATCTGATGATGGAAGGGAGAGCGAACAACCGTCAACTGAGGAAGAGGAGGACCCAGAGGAAATAGCATCATCTGAAGAGAGTGGAAGGACCGATGGAGGGACAGATGATAGCGAGTGAGCAGGAGAGGAATCGGGCAATTTGGAGATAATCCTGTGAATAGCGTAAGTAGACTGTACTCGGAGTATCTTGCCGACCTCGTTCCTTTTTGTCAAAGGTCGTGCAATGGGACGTCAGGAAGGGGCGGAGAAGTTAGAATAATAAATGAAGATATTTGATGAAAAGTTAGAATAATACCGATGGCAGAGAAGATGAGAGAACATAGATTGAGATAGTTTGAACACATTCTCCATAGATCCTTAGATGTCCCGGTAAGAATAGAAGTTTGTTATCGAGAACATGATATGAAAAAAAGAAGAGGTCGATTAAAACTTACTTGGGGGAAGGTAGTAAAATAAAATTTAATTGAGTGAAAAATAGATTAGTGTATGGTCCATCTTAGAATAGAATGAGGGAAAGTTATTCGCATTGTAGAAGAGAAGATTTCCCATGTTCCAGATTGTCATGTTTAGTCTTTTTTCCCTCGTATCCCTGTCTTTGCTTTTATTTTAATATATTTTATGCTTTTCTATTCTTGTTCATAGATTGTCGATCCCAACTAGTTTGGAATAAAGGTGATGTTGATATTGATGTTAACAAATTAAAAGCCAGCTTTTACTCTCATTAAAGAGAACCTTCCATGGCACTAGCACTAATGCTCCCAAATTTTGAAAAGGTATTCAAATGGGACTATGATGCCTTTAGTGTAGGCATTAGTGTTGTTCTCTCCTAAGAAGGTAAGCTTATTGCTTATTAGTAAGAACCTTAATGATGTCCATAGACGATGGTCTACCAATGGGCAAGTGTCACGCCCCGAACCCCATGAGCCACGCGACATCCCTGTTATACCTGTACGGTCGAATGGTCGACAACCACGACGGCCCAAGAAACTCGTCGTAGACCAAACGACGTCAGAGTTCCTGCCACAACGGAAACAAATTCCTCCCAACAAACATACAGGAACGAGGTAGAGAGAGAGAAATCAATCAATGCACCAAACCACACTTTATATTACACATTATGTTAATAAACACATTATGTGTTCAAACTATCTCAATCTATCCATCTTTGTATGACCACACATCCACCTTAACATCATCATTTTCACTATCCCTATTTTATGTTCATGTTGCTTTTGTACTGACCAACATTCATTCCATATAGCATTGCAGGTTTTGTTACTGTTCTACAAAATTTTCCTTTTAGCCTAAGAGGGATTTTGTGATCACACAAAAACTTTGATGCACTGCGCCATTTCATCCAACCTGCTCTGATTCTATGGCGAACATTCTCATCAATCTCTCCCTTCTTTTGCCAAATTGATCCCAAATATCTAAAAGCATCTTTCTTAGATATCTTTTGTCCAAACATATCAACAGATTCTTGATCTCCTCCTCTTGTCGTGGCAAACAGCTTCTAATTCGTCACCCCAATGAACTTTTCCTTTCTTTAGGTATTCAATATTGGAGTTGCAATGGTACTAAAATTTTTTATAAAGCATTGGTAGAATGTCGCAAAGCCATGAAGCCGCGTGCCTCTCTCTAACAATATAGGAAACTAGCCAATCACAAATGGCAGCTACCTTCTCTATATCAACTTGAAAGCCTTCCATAACAACAATATACCCCCAGAAGAGGAGTTGGTTTGTCATAGAGCTACAATTCTTCATATTAAGGTACAATTGGTTCGTTTATAAGCCGATATGACATCCCTTAAATGCTCTATGTGTTATTGATAATCTAGATTGTATATGGGGATGTCATTGAAGAAGACCACCAAAAACTTGCCAATTGAGGTTTGAGGACCTAAGTCATCAAACGCATGAAGGTGCTAGGTGCGTTGGTGAGGCCAAATGGCTTGGTAAGCAATTCGTACAACCGTTCACTTATTTTAACAGCTGTCTTTCATTCGTCACCAAGGTGGATACGAACTTGATGGTATCCACTATATAGATCAATCTTTGTAAAGACCTTTGATCCAGTAAGTTGGTTGAGCATGTCATTTAGGCGAGGGATTAGAAATTTGCACTTGAAAGTCATCCAATTAATTGATCGGCTATCAATGCAAATACGCATAATCCTCTCTTTCTTTGGTGTGTGGAGTGTAGGGACAGTACAATGGATCTTGCTCTCTTGTAAGAAGTCTTTTTGGAGGAATTCTCACACTTGGTCTTGTAAGATTTGATACTCCTTCAAGTTCTTATGGTAGTGCAACAAATTAGAGAGGTCGCTCTTGGAAGAAAGTCAATCTCATGTTGGATATCCCTCAAGGAAGGTAATTCGACAAGTAGATCCTCTCGCATAAGGTGGCTGAATGCTTTCAAGAAGCGTTAAAAAGCCTTTGGAGTGTGAATAATAGCTTGTTGATCACCTTTCTCCACGGTTACATACATCCCTTCACATTTATGGACGTTTAGCATAATGCTCGCACTCTGCTTCTTTGGAGCCAGGGGAGTGGTACTTTTCAACTTCAAAGTAATCTTTATCTTTTCCCACATGAAAGAGTAGGTGTTCTCTCAAGCCTAGTGGGTAATGTCAATATCTAACTGCAATGGTCGTTCTAGCAAGACATAGCATTATTTAGAATCACGATCATTCCAAATTGTCAGGAGTGTTCTTTGTTGTTTGACTACTAAGTTTCATCTATTTAGCTATGTTGAGTGCACGTCTGTAGTGATCCAAAGTGTTAAGATGTTCACTAAGTTATATCCACCCACCAAACAACAGAAATTGAAGAGCATGTTTCAAAGGCTATTGAATTCATTGGAAGCATATAGCTACCTGACATTTCTTAGTTAGTTTGTTCCTTCTAACTTCTATTGTCACACCCTAATTCCTATCAAAAAGGGAGAACGACGTGACCGAAGGACGCAACCTCAAATCATCCAAAATATAACTTACAAAGATCCACATCAATAATACCCTCACTCTACTAGCCGCTAATCGAGAAACCTAAAAAGGGTTAGAATGAATTGGGTGAGTTAACATGGCTTAGTGAGTAATATATTTTTTCTAAGTGGATCGAACAATCACTATGCATATTTAATACACAAAACATAACTCGTTTACACTAACTCGCAACATAAGAAACCTTTAAGGCCAAAATGAGTTTCATATTATTTCAACAAAACATACTTACAACAAAAGCACTCACTTTAGTCAATAACATCAAAAGATATATCAACCCATTGATCAATCTCATCAAAAATGCATGTCAATGGTTTATCCATTGATCAATCTCGTAATCTTGCTGAAACATATTTCAATGGTCTTCCATTGACTAATCTCATAATCTCATCAAAACATATATCAATGGTCTATTCATTGATCAATCTTGTACTCAAGAATCTAACTATAGTCACGCAGAATGCCCTATGACAAAAGGCGATCAAGATTTCTCCTTTTGCAAGGTCTACATCTAGGATGCCAGTGGCCTAGTCCATAAAGATATCCTAAACTAATATGCACATACCCACAAATTCCTCAAACGGGTTCACAGCAGTCTTGAGTACCACACAAACTCACAACAACATCTTTCTCACATCACAAGCCAACTCAAAATCACATTACAAAATGGTCCCATACCATCCTTATAATCTTCCACATAAATTAGAATATATACCACAAGTCGGTTATGTAAACAAAAACACTTATAGCTCTCATGTTTCAATCAAATTAGAACACTTTCATAAACCACATTCATGAGTCGTGAACTTTTCCCAATCCTTTCATAAAGGTTCACAAATCATGTAGATGGAATCAACTTAAACATATAGCCAAAAGATAACTTTTTTTTTCAAATACACAAAACAACAGTAATTGTTCAATCTTGTTTATGCCTTGCCTACTACGGATCCCATACCACCTCCCATAAACTGAAAATCCATAACTCCAATTGCTATGAAAATACCGTTTAGTCGACCTATGCCTGTTTGAACAGCATCGGTTAATCCTGTCTTTCTTTGATAAGAATCAATACGATCTTTATAGGGTTCCTCCTCTGAATGACAAAAATGTTATTTCTCAACTCACAACTTATTTAGTACTTATCATTGTTGAAGTATGAGTTTGCATACACAAGAAGAAATACTACCACTCACCTGATAAAGCTAACATCAACGTACAAGAGTTATTCAAGCCGACACATCGGAATTCCTATCAAATATGTATAAAAACGAATCAAAAGTTGAGTAATAGCTACTCTAATGAACAACTTGACTAATTATGCCTATCCTTGGACCAATCAACTTCTACATAACAATGAAAGACTTGATGAAGTGAATGTTCCCTATTGTTTGCTACGCACAGCTTACGGGTTGAACTTGTTCTAGTCACAACTCTCTCCGTCAAACTCTAATTTTAGCAATTCTAAAGTCAAACAAAAGCCCTTTCAAGGTACTTAGACATCATAAGCTTTGTCAACTCTAAAGATAGCTGAAACAAAGCCAAAACTGAGGCTAAATTTGCAAATTTGCTATTGCTCAGTAGTTCTGCGTAACTTTGAAAATTTACTTTGAGCAAACCGAAAGCCCAAATTGACTTATGTAAAATTCTATAGCTCCACAACACCATAACCATGATTTCTTAGCTATAAACTCCTAGTTTTAACCCACCAACTCAAAAGTCACAAATATCCGAAATTAGGGCTTGTTTCGGAAAAATCTCTATGATTAGATGAGTGAAGGGTGTGATCACTTACTAGGCTTTTACTGGAGACAATCCAACTCATTGAGGTCCCTAAATTGTGTACGCAATGAAATTCTCTTGCTTTCTTTCGATTTTCCATTCTTTTCTCTCAGCTCACGCTTCCCTTGTTTGCCGACCTCCTCAACTCTCTCTCTCTCTCTCTCTCTCTCTCTCTGATTTTTGTCACAAGCCATCAATCAATTTATTTTCCTTCTTGCTTTTTTTTTTCTTTCTTACTCATTGGTTTCCCCTCGCTTCTTCCTTTTTCTTCTTCTTCTTTCATTTCTTTTCTCTCTTTCCCTTTCTTCTCTGCATGTCACTCTCCCTCCCTTTGTTTTGTCGTGCTATGCTATTCCTCTTTAATAAGAAAGACCAATTTTCTTTTATTTCTATTTCCTTTTCTTTTCCCTCACGAGCCCCTCTCTCTCAATCTCTCTCATTAAATGTTGTTGTTCCCTCCTTTATTGACCAAGACCAAGTCTTCCACTTCTTTCTACCATTTAACTATTCAACTTTTTCTTTTCATTTTTCTACACAAATATTCCATTCTATCCTCCTTGAAAGAAATTTCATCATCGAAATTTCAACTTATCTCAACTTTCATACAAATGAGGATATTTGCACTCTTTCTTCCTTAAGTTCCCATATAGCTTTAGTCAACCTATTAACAATCACACTTATAACATCCTTAGCACTTCACATGTTCTCAGCGAATGAACAATGGAATCCATTAGTGATATGCTCTCGTAATTCAAGAGGCTACATCTGCCCATCCCTCTTTAATGCTCAACTTTTTTTTTGGAACATCTAATCCTCAGGAGCTAACAATCAGTCATAAGACCTCAAAGACCTACTTGTCTCCCAATATCTCATCATTCTCTATGTTTTTCTTAGTTGTGATTCTTCTTTTGGTTTAGACTTGATTCTGCCATCAATAGGGATTGCACTTGGAGATTAGCAAATCAAACACCAGTTCGATGAATCGATACTTTCATGTCCAACTTGCTCATATCCTCGAGAGTAGACTTTCACGTAATGGGTAAATTTGTCACTTCCAAAAGGCTTACGACTTAAGGAATTTACTACTATGTTTGCGTTGCTTAGATTATAATAGATAGACAAAGCATAATCTTTCAAAAGCTCCAAACCATTTCCTCTGGCGAATGCTGGATTCTTCTTGAGTAGCTATGTGCATTAACCTCTTGTGATCCCCCAAAACTTTGCTTTTGTTTTTTTGCCATACAAGTAATGCTACCATCTGATTTCAACTATCTACATGAAACAACTTCATCATTTAGCATGACCGGAAATTTGAAATTTTTTTTCCATCCACTTCCACAAGATATTTTTTTAATTTCGTATCTATTGCTTAGTTTTCCCATTTTACACCACTATTAGTAAACCGATCCACCAAAATTCATCACCTACAATCGAGGATGCTTAAAAGATCACATTACTTTAATCGTCTAGCATTCAAGTATCACTTCCTCTCTATAATCATTTCTCACATAATCTCTAATATCGCCAAAGTATTGTCACTTCATAAAATCACTCTACAACAATTTCTCTAGTACTATAAAGTTCGTTATTGTACTTCAACACTTGAAATATGATTCGCAAGATGTCCAAATCCAAATGTATTACAATATGAATTTTTCACAAGTCATCATTTCTCTTTTCAACATTCCATTCACTTCAATTACGTAATAGTCTAAAAATATCACATCATCCGCTTGATGGTTTGTGCAAATCAACTCTTATTTATTGCACAAAAACTTCCAAATACTTTCAAGTCTTCACTAACACCTCAAGAAGAGATTATTGATAGAACTATTTCAAAATTTGTCCATCTAGCACTATGAGATAATTAACTCTTAGTACACCCAAAACAAGATCCACAATATCATTATATTAAAATAAAGTTCTACTTCTTCAAGTTCTAGTCTCAACTATCTCCTCAAACAAGCAAAAACTTATTTAGTTTCCCTTAAATTCAATGGGTTCAAGTCTCAAATTAAAGAATCATCACTTAGAATTTATCATTCTAAATCAAAGACTTAAGTACTCACCTTGCATCACCATTTTAAAGAAAACCGCAATTGAAATTGATAGCATCTACGAGTTCCACAAAAGTTTTTAGAGTAAGAACATAACTTGTTATTTAGAAGCACATAAGATAATTGCATTTATTTATCATAAATAAATATCTATCCACTTGATAATTCATGCTTATAAGTTTTAAGATCAATTCTTATCAAGCCAAATATCGCCACATACTGTATCAAGGTTTCCAATACAAACTCTACTTTATTAAACAGAAATAATAATCTATTTCGATCGATTATGATGTAATTTTCAAAATCCCAACTTACTATTTCGAGATCACAACTTATCAAAACAATGTCCATGACCTATCACGAAAGGATCAATGCTTTCATTCTACAAATCATCACTTAAACTTTGTCATCTTAGTCCATCTAATTATACAAATAACTGAAGATCAACTTCTTTCAAATTTAAATTTACTCTGATAGAAACAATGACTTGTAACTCTACGAACAATTTTGAAATGCCCAAAGATCATCACTCGCTGTGGGAGGTTAAAGATAACACTTAAAAATTCCAAAATTCTTAGTTGGATACAATTAAAATACTACGATTCTAATAGCTTCAAAATCATAATTTAGGTTTCTGAAAGATCAACAATTCATATTTCACCATGTTAATCTTAACTTATTTTCCATATGTACAGTCCGTCCATTTCTCTTCCAACTTAAGCTTAGTGACTAGTTTGCCATATCACTATGTCAACCTTGCTTACACTGATCCAATCGCACAATTCAACTCCTTTTGACTTAGGTGAGTAAGTTGACCGGTAACTTAAGAGACGCAACTGCTTCAACTTTCTTTTGGTCCAGTGATGTGCTTCACATGATCAAGAATTTCATATATCAAGCCAAGGGTGGACATCAAAATAAATCTGCCCATATGCTCTTTAAATACTTTATTTATCACATCCATGTAAAGCAGCATACGCATTCATTAAACCAAGATCCATGACAAGAAATTCCTAATGACCAAGTTTTGTTTTGAAAATTATGTAAGACATATAATTTCCTTTTGTTTTTCAATTTTAGAAACTACCATTCCATGTGGTGCCTTGAAAAATGATGCACTAAGTATTCTTTCAAAAAAAAAAATCAATTCCTTTGTTAGAAGAAAAACTCCATAGATTGTCAAGAAACACATCTAATAATGGCAATATTTTTAAGCCTCACAGCGTTGTTTCTTGTGTCTTATATATCGGCGGGATAAGTACATTGTAAGTGCCATAACTTTTGTAAGACACTCACTTAAGTGTCATAACTTTTAAAAATCAACCACTTGAGTGTCATCCCTTACATAGATGCCGGAAAAGTTAATGTGGTTGCTGAAAAAGCTGACTTGGACATAAAAAAAAAACTGACGTAATAGTTGGAAAAGCGAAAGTGGCACTTAAGTAAATGATTTTTAAAAGTTATGGCACTCAAGTGAATGAAAAAAAAAATTATGATACTTAAGTGAGCGCTCTATAAAAGTTATGGTACTTATGGTGCACTTATCCCTATATCGGCCATATGATCACAAAAGCATCTTGGTGTGAGGATAACGAACGAATTCCTAAAATAACATCAAAATCCTGTATATTCAACTCCACTAGATTTACATGCACCTCTATACCATCAATTATCAAACATACTCTTGAACACATGCACCAAAAAAAATCACTACTTTACAATCCTCAACTAAATCAGTTTGAGTGATAAATTGTTGGGGCAACTTTACTTTTTGCGAGCTAAGGCCTTGATCATAATGATCATGTTTATCTCTTTATCGAAACCTCACCTCGTAAACTTAGGATACATTCCTAGCATCAAAGGCAACAACTCACTTGCCATTGATGTGCTTTACAAAGTGAAGCATGCTACTCTGAATCAAGATCGATAACTGCTTGGTATTAAAATGAAATATACATTCTAGTACTAGACAAAAGACTAAGGCATTACAAACTAACACGCAATCTCACAACGTCTTATAAGTTTTACCCTATAAAAGATCTTAACCTAAACTTTAATATCAAAAGATGTCACACCCCGATTCCCATTAGAAAAAGAGAACGACGTAACCATTCTCCCACCCAAAGGACGCAGCCTCAAACCACCCAAAATATAACTCCTAAAGATCCTTAACAATAACGCATTTGCTCTACTAGTCGCTAATTGAGAAATTTAAAAAGGGTTGGAATGAACGGGATGAACTAACACAACTTAATGAGTAATACATTATAACCGCTTGGTATCAAAATGAAATATACATTCTAATACTAAACAAAAGACTAATGCGTTTTAAACCAACACACAATCTCACAGTGTCCCATAAGTTTTACTCAATGAAAAATCTTAATCTAAGCTTTGATACCAAAAGATGTTACACCCCGATTTTTATTAGAAAAGGAAAACGACATGGCCATTATATCACTTGAAGGACGCAGCCTCAAACCACCCAAACTATAACTCCCAAAGATCCTCGTCAATATTGCCTTCGCTCTACTAGTTACTAACCTAAAAAGGGTTGGAATGAACGGCGTGAGCTAACACGGCTTAATGAGTAGTACATTTCTTCTAAGCGGATCAAACAATCACTATGCACATTTAATACACAATACGAAACTCATTTACACTAACTTGCAACATAAGAAACCTTTAAGACCAAAACGAGTTTCATATCACTTCAACACAACAAACTCATAGCAAAAGTACTCATTTTAGTTGATAACATCAAAAGAAATATAAATGGTCCAACCTATTGATCAATCTCATCAAAAACACATGTCAATAATTCATCAGTTGATCAGTCTTGTAATCTTGTCAAAACATATATCAATGATCTATCTATTGATCAATCTCACAATCTCGTGGAAACATATGTCAATGGTCTATCCATAGACCAATCTTGCAATCTCATCAAAACATATGTCAATGGTCTATCCATAGACCAATCTTGCAATCTCATCAAAACATATGTCAATGGTTATCCATTAACCAATCTCGTGCTCAAGAATTCAACAATAGTCATGCATAATGCCACGTGACAAAAGGTGACCAAGATTCCTCCTATGGCAAGGTCTACACCTATAACGTCGATGGCTCAACCAATAAGAATATCCTAAACTAGTATGTGCATATCCACAAACTCCTCAAATGTGCTCACAGTAAAACTCCTCAAATGTGCTCACAGTAATCTTGAGCACTACACAAACTCACAATAACCTCTTTTTCACATCGCAAGTCAACTCAAAACCACATCACAAAATGGTCCCATATCATTTCATATAATCTTTAACATAAATTAGAATATATACCACAAGTCAATTATGTAAACAATA
Source organism: Psidium guajava (assembly GCA_016432845.1). Lineage (NCBI taxonomy): Eukaryota > Viridiplantae > Streptophyta > Magnoliopsida > Myrtales > Myrtaceae > Psidium > Psidium guajava. The sequence continues at coordinate 19,245,185 of CM028225.1, forward strand.
ACACTTATAACTCTCATGTTTCAATCATATCATAACACTTTTTCACAAACCACATTCATAAGTCATGAACTTTTTCCAATCCTTTCATAAAGGTTCACAAATCACATAGATGGAATCAGCTTAAACATATAGCCAAAAGAAGACTTTCCATTTCAAATACACAAAATGACAATAATTGCTCGATCCTATTTATGAAACAAAAATGCTATTTCTCAACTTATAACTTATCTAGTACTTATCATTTTTTAAGTATGATTTTACAAACACAAAAAGAAATAGTACTACTCACTGTTGAATCTAGCAATATCACCTAGAGGGGGGTGAATAGGTGATTTAAAGAGATTTTAATGATATGATGCGGAATTAATAATCAAATCAAAATGTATGCAGAATCAAAATCTGAACAAGTGAAATTAGAGATTCTAAATGTGAGCAAATTATGAATCTGAATGCAAATATGCAACTTCTGAGCAAGCAGATTCTGAATGCTAAGACTGGCGTGCAAAACACAAAGATCAGAGTTATGAGATAGAGAAACTTGCACACAACAGTTATAGTGGTTCAGCTTATGTCAAGCTTACGTCCACTCTCCCACGCTAACAGCCGATAGGCTGATTTCCACTATATATAATTGAGGATTACAAGTATCTGAATGCTTCTCATACGAATAACACAATAGCCTCTCAACACATGTAAATGGCGTCTATCGTGTACAAAAGAATAAACGTAAGTTTGAATCGCTCAAAGCTTTGGAATTTTTGGTTCGTCACACACGCTAATCGTCTTCGTTGATCCTCTTCTATACTCCTCTAACCTTGAACTAGCCGTTGGTCAAGGTGTCCCAAGGATCGCTCCTCAATCATTGATTGATCGTCATCAACCTTGATTAACGGAGACTGTATCAGAGAAGATCTTCTAGCCGTTGTAGTAGAGTTTGAACGCTTCAGAGTCAGTCGCCCATATAACTGAGACTTCAGCTTTCCATAAGTAGAGTCAATCCAATCTTCAATATTCTTTGTATATGGAAGGTGTCATCCAACTGTAGATATCCTGATTTGATGGGACAAGAATCCGGTCAATCAAATCACACAAACTTCCATAGATATCCTAGCCATCTCGGAAACCTGCCATACGTGGGTCTTCAGAGTCTCTTATAAGACTGAGTCTGAAATTGTGTCTGAACATACTTCAGAGTCAGATTACAACTGAAGTTCCTCTGATTCATTTCAGAATTAAGTAACGACTTTTGCTTCTGAAGGATCCTTACTGATGAGTCACATAAATCTTCTAGCTCATAGGTATTCAGATGCAGCTTCCTTGAAGTCTTTAAATGGAACTCTTCTTCATCTGAAGACTTTAGAGACAACGCTCTTCCTTTTGACATATTCAGAGGCAGTTCCTCTTTCATCTGTACACTTTTACTTCTATAGACTTAGAAGTAGATGTGGATCCATATAAGCTTCTTTTCACAAACTCATCTCTGCAAAAACAATTTCAATATATTAACTCAATTCCAATATTGAAAAGGAAAGTTTTGTCATAGTCAAAACATTCAGAGAGACAAACTTCCTCAACAATCTCCCCCTTTTTGATGATGACAAAACTTCCTCAATATAAGCATCATTAAATGGATGTTGTTACGAAAAATAAGATAATGTGAAAAACAGTATAGTTCTTTTCATTTGTTTTAAAAGACGAAGTGAATCAGTTTGCTTGGTTTGCGTAAGACTTGGCGCACGAAGCAGATGCATAATCTTCTTTGTCCATCTGCACAATATGCAAATACAAAAGTCTTTCTGTTCACCATACCATGTGTTGTTCACCCGGCAAATAAACTTCTCCCTCTTTTTGTCATCAACAAAAAGATAACTATGCAAGCAGAAAGAGGAATAATAAGGATAACAAGCGAGTTTCATACATATTCAAACCATAACATAGAAACGATCAGTTTTTTTTTTTTAAAAACAAAGGTTTAAACAGACTTGGATGGTTTTTGGGGGGAAGAAGATGGAATATCAGTCTGCTTTTTATCTGTCTTCTTAGAGGATTCTGCAGGTTTTTTCCATGGACCAACGAGAACCTCATAATCCTTGACAGGGTCGACTGGTGGTGCAATTTTACTGCTTCTTTCATCTCGGACCAAAGTGTAAGAAGAGAGACCTGCTATTTCAGTACAGAAAAGGCGACAGTACTTGTCAAGCATTCCTTCAAATCTGTTCATCCTCTTCTCAACCTTCTGTTCCAACAGATCCATCCTCTGAATCATCTCAGCCTTGAAGTGATCAATTTCCTTCTGAATCTTCTCGTGAGAAGATTTTGTTTCCAGCAGCTCCTTGAAAATGGCATCTAAGTTTGCAGCTGGATGGAGTGTACTTGCAGAAGATGGCTGATTCTGAGCTTCTAGCTGGGTTGTTTCTTTGATCAAGGCAATGACCTTCTCAAGACTAACCTCCCCCTGAATTTTAGAAGGGGTTTTGTCTGAAGTCTCCTGTGCCTTGTCTGATGAAACAAAAGTCTTCATCTGAACTTCTTCTTCAGCAGTTCTGACCTCCTGAGCAACAATCTGAATTTCTTCAGGGTGCGAAACATTTTCTTCGTCCTGTTGTTCGACTAGATGATCATCCTTTTTCTGAACTGGAGACAAGCCTGCACTTGAGTCAACAACTGCTTCTTTTATCAAGACAGTGTCTGCTTCAGCTGCTGTCTTGGCTTCTTCTTCTTCCTTTTCTCCCAGTTGTTCTTCTGCTTCTTCCATCTGAATAGTAGCTGCTTCAGATGCTATCTTGACTATTTCTTGCATCATAACAGAGTCTGCTTCTGATGCTACCTGGTCAGCTTGTTCTTCCTTCTTTTCCAGACATTCTTCTTGGTCATGAGTCTCAGGTAGGCCCTGATCTATAAGAACCTCCTGCTCATCAGCATGCTCTTGTCCATCCTTGCTTTGGTCATCGATCTTGACCTCCTCTTCCACCTTCTCACCTTTCTTGGGTGAAGCAGTTGGAGTTTTCTCATTATCCTCAGATGAGACTTTCTGTTCTTCTATTTGCTCCTGCTCTTTCTTCTTCTCTGTCTCTTTCTCTGTCTCTTTCTCTTCTTCTTCCTGTTCTGCATCCTCTGTTTCCTTCTCTTCTACTCCTTCTCCTTCTTCTGTTTCTTCATCCTCTTCCAACGACATCACTTCATATTCTTCAAAAGAAGATTCACTCTAGACAACGACTTCTTTTCCCTTCTTGGCCATGGTCTTTCTTCTCTTTGCCGACCTTTCAACCTGTTCAGATTCCAACTCAACCAGAACCTTTTCTTTGTTCATGTTATACCATTCTCCATCCACTTGTTTAAAATCCATTTTCAGTATCATACTCTCACCTGCAGTGAGAATCTTGCTGCGCTCTTGAGTTAGTTCTTTAAAGGGTGGAATCTTATGGTGGTTGAGGATCATCTGAATCAGTCCTGCATAGGGCAACTGCCCTTTTTGCTTATGCACTGTTCTGTACATATGCAGGATGACAGTGTGTGCAAGAGAAAAATCATACCCTGTAACCAGTGCCCACATTAATTTGGCCTCATACTTGCTAATATCAGTTCTGGAGGTTACTTTTGGCCTCAAGGATTCAATGACGATCTTATGCATGACGAGGTGCTTCAGAGGGAAGTCATTGTAGGCAATGTGTGCCTTTGAGTCTCGGCTGTAGTGCTCCTTCCCTGATAAGTAGGCATATGCTTCCTCTGGCTTAATGTCAATGGGCTTGAAAGCCCTTTTCCTTACTCCCATCAGTTTTGCCAACTCATGCACATTCAGATGATATGCTTCATCTCCAATGTTGTAGGAGATGGACTCAAAATCGGTGAAGGAAATTGTTGAGTAGAAATATGCAACAAAATCAGGAAATATTGGAGTCCTTGTTGACAGAAAATTTTCCAACTTCATCTCAGTCAAGTGTTTTCTTATGGGAATTGCAGCAGCATCAAAGTAGTCCAAATCAAACACTCTGTGGGGCATAACACCTCTTTCCTTCAATGCCTCAAACTTTTCGATATGCTTTTGAGACACAAATAGGGTGTTATCAAAGCTCTTCTCCTTGGTCCTTCGAAACAAATTCCTTTTGAAGTTTCTGAAAACAACATCATCATCTTCATCAATCTTGCTTTTTGTCTCATCATCACTCACTTCCACAACAGGTTCTCGGATAGTCACTCCCTTTGATGAAGTCCTTTTTGGTTTTGGTAAACCAGGGACCACAACCTTTTCTTTCCCTTTCTTTGACTTTGGTGGACTAGAGACAGCAATGGGAGTTACAGTACGAAGAGGCATATCCACAAACATCAAAAAGTCCTTTTCGGTTGAAAACTTGTGAAGATTCAGCAACTTCTTTACCATTTCATCATTCTGACCCTATTTTTTAAAAGCATCATATAGGGGCTTTACAGAATGAGCGAGAGCCTCTCTCTCGTCAAACACTTCCTCAGTCATCTCTACAGCGCTCGAAATCGTACCTTTGGTTGGAGAGCTTTCCCGAGATCTAGTTCCTTGAGATATTCTCGAGGATTTCCTTGTTGCCTTTTCACTCTGAGTACCAGTTTTCTTGGATGAGGAGGACAATTTTGGAGACATTGTGAGAAAGATTGGATTTTTATGAGAAACGAAGGAGGAATGTTGGGAGAGAAAATGAAAGATTTCTTTTGAGATGGTCGAAAGACAGGCGTGAAGGAGTGCAATAACGAAGTAGGGTTTTGTTTGAGAAGAGAGACGGTTTTATTTCAAAAAGTTTTGAAAAACCTAGACGGTTATTTTTGGAAATAAGAACCAATCAATCTAAGTGAAACAAATCAGGAGGAAAATATCAATTAAGCGATCAATCAGACTAAATATGGAAAACATACCTTTTGATCCTTATGCATGAATAAATTTCGAAAAAAAAATAGATCTGACCTTGCTTCTGAATAAAAAGCGTTGTGGTTCCAAAGCTGTTGCATCTGAAGACCCTGCATCGGATATAATTCAGAGGGAAATAATGTTCAACTTACCTCGAATGTAGTTGAAGGTCTCCTTATCGAGTGGTTTTGTGAAGATATCCGCGAGTTGGTTCTTTGAATCAATGTATTGAATATGAACATCTTCATTCTAAACATGATCACGTATGAAATGATGTTTTATCTCAATATGCTTCGCTCGAGAGTGTAGGACAGGATTCTTAGTCAGATTTATAGCACTTGTGTTGTCACATACTATCTCGACATTTGAATCTTTGACACCATAATCTTTCAGTTGCTGTTTTAACCATAGAATCTGAGCACAGCAGCTTCCAAGTGATATATATTCTGCTTCTGCTGTTGAAAGTGCTACAGTGCTTTGCTTCTTAGAATACCATGATATCAACATGCTTCCCATGAGTTGACATGTTCCAAAAGTACTTTTTCTGTCAATCTTACATCCTGCTAGATCTGCATCTGAATACCCTCTCAGAACAAAATCTGATTCTTTTGGATACCATAGTCCGAGAGTTGGATAAGTGCCAATATATTTTATAATCCTTTTGACTGCTGAAAGATGAGATTCCTTTGGATTTGATTGAAACCTTGCACAGAGGCAGACACTGAACAAAATATCAGGTCTTGATGCTGAAAGATAGAGAAGTGAACCAATCATACTTCGATATAGCTTCTGATCAACTTCTTTTCCTTGTTCATCTTTGTCAAGCTTCGAACAATGTGACATTGGAGTGTCAGTCTTCTTGCAGTTTTCCAAACCAAATTTTCTGACAATTTCAAGAGCATATTTTTCTTGATGAATAAATATCCCTTCTTTGGTTTGTTGAATCTGAAGTCCGAGAAAAAATCTTAGTTCTCCCATCATGCTCATTTCAAACTCATCCTGCATAACTTTTGAAAACTTCTTGCATAGAGATTCGTTAGAAGAGCCGAATATAATATCATCTACATAAATCTGAACAAGAAGGATATCTTTATCATGCCTTTGAATGAACAGAGTAGTGTCAACACTACCTTTAACAAACTTCTTTTCAAAGAGAAAGCTACTTAATCTTTCATACCAAGCACGGGGTGCTTGCTTGAGACCATATAAAGCTTTCTTTAGAGCATAAACAAGATCTTTACCTTTTGGTTCCTCGAATCCAGGTGGTTGTTCAACATATACTTCTTCTTTAATATATCCATTCAGGAATGCACTTTTTACGTCCATCTGAAAGAGTTTGAAATTATTGTGACAAGCAAAAGTAAGAAGTAATCTTATAGCTTCTAACCTGGCAATCGGTGCGTAGGTTTCATCATAATCTATCCCTTTTTCTTGAGAGTATCCTTTTGCTACTAATCTCGCTTTATTTCTGATAATTTTACCTTTGTCGTCCAGCTTGTTTCTGAACACCCACTTTGTTCCTATGACAGGATGATTTTTGGGTCTTGGAACTAATTCCCATACATTGTTGATCTTGAACTGATGAAGTTCTTCTTGCATTGCATTGATCCAGTTTTCATCTGCCAGAGCTTCTTCGATTCCTTTTGGTTCAAACTCAGATACTAGTGCTATATTGCTCATAGCTTCCTTAAATTTGGATCCGGTTCTGATCCCTTCATTTAGATTCCCCATTATCAATTCTTTGGGATGACTAGATTTGCGTTTCCAATTTCTACTGAATCCTTCATCGATCATCGTTGGAATCTTTGGATCCTGATTGAATTTATGATGATTCATCTCTTTGATGATTGTTTTCTTGGTTCTGAACTTCTTCAGATGTATGATTAGCTTCAGATTCACCAATTGGTTCTGAACTCTCAGCAAGTGTCACTGTCTGACTTTGTTCAGATTCATCTTTTTGATTCTGAAGAGCTTCATTGAACTTGACATTCATGGATTCTTCGACCATCCTTGAATTTTTGTTATAGATACGATATGCTTTGCTTGTTGTTGAATATCCGAAGAATATTCCTTCGTCTGACGTCTCTTCAAACTTCCCAACACGATCACTTACATTTTTCAATATAAAGCATTTACAACCAAATACACGAAAGTATGCAAGATTTGGCTTCCTTTCTTTGAAAAGTTCATAAGGGGATTTCTCAATAATGGGTCTTAGAGAAACACGATTTAAGATATAACAGGCTGTTGAAACAGCTTCAGCCCAAAAGTGAGATGCAATTTTGCTTTCGATCAAAAGAGTTCTTGCCATTTCTTGTAGAGAGCGATTTTTCCTTTCCACTACCCCATTTTGTTGAGGTGTGTAAGGGGAGAAGAAAACATGTTGGATTCCAAATTCATCACAAAAATCTATGAAACTTTGGTTTTCAAACTCACCTCCATGATCAGTTTTATTGCTGGAAATTGCATAGCCTTTTTCATTCTGAATTCTTTTCGAAAATTTTACAAAAGATGAGAATGCTTCACTTTTATGTGCAAGAAATTGAACCCAAGTGAATCTAAAATAATCATCCACAATAACGAGACAATATTTCTTACCCCCAAGACTTAGTACTCTGTTTGGTCCAAAAATATTCATGTGCAGAGACTGCAGTGTACGATTAGTTGATATTTCATTGATAGACTTGAAAGAACTTCTTACTTGTTTTCCAAGGGCGCATGCTGAGCATAGTTTAGATTCTTTGAACTTGGTTGTAGGAAGACCTCGAACTAGCTTCTTTGAAGATAGATTGGAAATGTGTTTGATGCTAATATGACCTAGCTTTCTGTGCCATAACTCAGAATCATCCTTGATTGAGATTAAACATTTGATGTCTTCAGATTCAACGTTCAGCAGGTAAATATTTCCATGTCGGTAACCAGTGAAGGTTTGTTTCTTGTCTTTGCTAATATCTGTGTATTTCATATCTTGGAAAGAGATGCAATAACCAGAGTCACACAGTTGACTTACTGATATGAGATTATACTTTAATCCCTTGACAAGTGAGACATCTTTGATCGTTAGACATCCTAATTTCACGGTTCCATGTCCAATCACTTTTCCTTTGTTCTTTCCTCCGAAGGACACAGTTCTTCCATCGTATTTTGAAAGAGAAATAAATCTTTCTGGATCACCTGTCATGTGACTCGAGCAGCCACTATCCAAGAACCACTTGTCTTTCCTTTTTCGAGGTACCTGCAAGGAAGAGTAAGCTCATTGTTTCTTTGGTACCCATGTCTTCTTGGGTCTACTTGTGTTAGTCGAGACAACTTTATTTTTCTTTACAGGTCTCCAAATCATCATGCAATTATCCTTAATATGATTTTTGACACCACAATTGATACAATGCTTTGCATAAACAGATTTTGCAAATTGCCTTACGAAATGCTGTTGATAAGCAGATTTAGAAGGTTTTCTGGAGATCCTTTCATTTGATTCTGGAAACTTATTTTTGAAATCTCCTTCCTTTTTAAAACCGAGACCAAATTTGTTCCCATAAGGAACTTGTTTGGAAATTATATTATCAAGATTTTTTGAACCTTGATTGAATCTTTTTGAAATATTTTCAATCTCTGCTTTTAAGGAAATGTTTTCTTTTAAAACTAAATCACGATTTTCTCTAATTAGATTAAATTCGTTTTCAAGAAAACTAATTTTATTTGATTGAGATTCATTCTGTTGTTTTAACGAAGAATTTTCCTTTTTTAAGCCAGAAACGATTTTGAGAGCTTCTTTGTAATTTGAACAGAGTTCTTCAATGTAATCAAAAACTTCATCAGGTACTTCAGAAGCACATACCTCTGTTTCTGAGTCTGAATCTGGGTCGGATTTTGCCATGAGACACAAGTTCGCATAGTCTTCATCACTATCTTCTGAATCACTCAGTGTTTCTGCTTTTAATGCCTTTCTGTACTTCTCATACTTGACCTTGTCCTTTTTCAGAAGTGGACATTTTGGTTTTATATGACCAACCTTTCTGCAATGAAAGCATACTATGTCTTTGTTTTCCTGTCTATTGCTGCTTGACTGATCAGGTTGTTTGAATGATCTTCTGCCTTTGAAGTTCCTTCCTTTCCAAGCCATTTTTCTGAATTTCTTTACTAGGAGTGCGAGTTCTTCATCGTCGTCATCTTCATTATCTAAATCTGACATTTCACCCTGTATCTCAGATTTTAAGGCAATAGAATTTTTACCTCTGAAATCCTTTGTCTTATTGACATGTTCGGCTTCATAAGATTGCAGAGTTCCCACAAGCTCATCAATGGATAGAGGTCTGATTGTTTGACACTCTTGTATTGATGGTTTGACGTAGTTCCACTCATCAGTGAGTCCTTGAAGAATTTTCCTGACTTGCATAGGTTCTGCGACTGGAGCACCTTGTCTCGCTAGACCACTTGCTAGTATCTGAAATCTGTCAATCATATCAGCAATTGATTCATCAGATTTCATTTTAAACGCTTCATAATCACTTAGCAACATGCTAAGGTTGGTTTCTTTCACTCTGTCTATTCCTTGATATGTAACGTGAAGTCTATCCCATATAGCTTTTGATGATTCTTCTTCTGCAACACGATTGTATAAAGGAGTAGATAAAGCACAAAAGAGAGCATGCACTGCCTTGGAGTCAAGATTTCGTCTCCTTGCTCTTTCAGAATCTGTCAGAGTTACTGTGGCATTTGTCTCATCTCCAGTTGAGGGAGTTGCTGTAGTAGTGGGTACAACTCCGTTAACAACAACATCCCACATTAATTCATCTGATGCTTTAAAGAACCACTTCATTTTATTGCACTACATATTGTAATCTTTTCCATTGAAGTATGGTGGCTTGTTGCTGCAGTGTGAATCAGCTGATCCTGCATTATTGATGCTAGACATTCTAGATCGTTAGCTCTGAAGTAAAAACACTCCAAAAATATGAGCAACCTGCTCTGATACCAATTGTTGAATCTAGCAATATCACCTAGAGGGGGGTGAATAGGTGATTTAAAGCGATTTTAATGATATGATGCGGAATTAATAATCAAATCAAAATGTATGCAGAATCAAAATCTGAACAAGTGAAATTAGAGATTCTAAATGTGAGCAAATTATGAATCTGAATGCAAATATGCAACTTCTGAGCAAGCAGATTCTGAATGCTAAGGCTGGCGTGCAAAACACAAAGATCAGAGTTATGAGATAGAGAAACTTGCACACAACAGTTATAGTGGTTCGGCTTATGTCAAGCCTACGTCCACTCTCCCACGCTGACAGCCGATAGGCTGATTTCCACTATATATAATTGAGGATTACAAGTATCTGAATGCTTCTCATATGAATAACACAATAGCCTCTCAACACATGTAAGTGGTGTCTCTCATGTACAAAAGAATAAACGTAAGTTTGAATCGCTCAAAGCTTTGGAATTTTTGGTTCGTCACACACGCCAATCGTCTTCGTTGATCCTCTTCTATACCCCTCTAACCTTGAACTAGCCGTTGGTCAAGGTGTCCCAAGGATCGCTCCTCAATCATTGATTGATCGTCATCAACCTTGATTAACGGAGATTGTATCAGAGAAGATCTTCTAGCCGTTGTAGCAGAGTTTGAACGCTTCAGAGTCAGTCGCCCATACAACTGAGACTTCAGCTTTCCATAAGTAGAGTCAATCCAATCTTCAATATTCTTTGTATATGGAAGGTGTTATCCAACTGTAGATATTCTCCTGATTTGATGGGACAAGAATCCGGTCAATCAAATCACACAAACTTCCATAGATATCCTAGCCATCTCGGAAACCTGCCATACGTGGGTCTTCAGAGTCTCTTATAAGACTGAGTTTGAAATTGTGTCTGAACATACTTCAGAGTCAGATTACAACTGAAGTTCCTCTGATTCATTTCGGAATTAAGTAACGACTTTTGCTTCTGGAGGAGCCTTACCGATGAGTCACATAAATCTTCTAGCTCATAGGTATTCAGATGCAGCTTCCTTGAAGTCTTTAAACGGAACTCTTCTTCATCTGAAGACTTTAGAGACAACGCTCTTCCTTCTGACAAATTCAGAGGCAGTTCCTCTTTCATCTGAACACTTTTACTTCTACAGACTTAGAAGTAGATACATGACATTTCTCTGTTGAATCTGAATATTAGATCTGGATCCATATGAGCTTCTTTTCACAAACTCATCTCTGCAAAAACAATTTCAATATATTAACTCAATTCCAATATTGAAAAGGAAAGTTTTGTCAGAGTTAAAACATTCAGAGAGACAAACTTCCTCAACACTCACTTGATAGAGCCAACACCAACCTATAAGAGTTACTCGAGTCAACAAGTCTGAATTCCTATCAAATTTATGCAAAATTAGATCAAAAATCAAGTAATAGCTATTCTAATGAACAACTCGACTAATTACACTTATTTGTCAACTAATTGACTCTTATATAACAACAAAAGGCTTAACTTAACAGATGTTCCCCTTGTCTGCTATGCGCAGTTTATGTCACCCCCCGAACCCCAATCGAGCTCGCGACATCCGGCTCATACATTTAGATTCTACTCGCGCTCGCCTGATCCACTGTACGCGACGGCCCAGGAAATCTCTTCGTCGCGACCAGACGGCGCGTCCGCTTAAAACCATCATATGAACCTGTCAACCTGAACTTGAAACCTGCGGAAGCGTGACTCCTATCCATGCATGCATACGTTCGATAATGGGGTAGTACTTACGAGGAAGGATAACATACCAACATCATTGTATACATACCAACAAGCGTTAGGTACAGACTACAAAAGAAAATACATTCTACAGTCCAAAAATCCTACGCTCGGTCTGACACACATAGTCTAGACTTGGCCTCTGGCAAAATCACCCTTCTGGCCCCTTCTTCCTATCCGTCAATCTCCAGGCGACCTGGACACGGCAGCTCCGCCATTGGGTCTGGATTAACTACCTCACCTCCATAGGCTGCGGGTGACCTTTGTCCCTATCTGTATATGCAGTCCAAAATAACACGGAAGGTGTAGCCATCATAGGGGTCTGGGATCTGAAAATATGGCAACCACCGCCAGTGAGTCGAGGACTCAGCAAGCTCACCACTAATCCTAGCGTAGGATAGAGTATACTAGTGGGTTCGGACCTAACCAAAAGCTAGGGTTTCAGCTCACCTAGCTCTAAAATCCTCACTGGTTCCAGGAACCCAATCCCAACATATGGACAGTCAAACTACGCGATACAACGCAGTTAATGACATGCAAACGGGCAGTCAACAGGCAATCGCAACAAATCAATATGCAAAGACAAATGCATGCTTCAATCTGCCTCAACCGATCCCAATGGATCCTGCCCGCTTATATCTCCCATTCCCATCAGGGCTCATCCCACTGTGCCACTCGGCATCGTGCCTCAACCCGCGTGTGGTACGCCTCAGGTTGGCACGCTTATCCCTCCATTTCCCCGCGTAAAGACGCCTCAGGGCTCATCCCACTGTGCCATTCGGCTTTGCCTCAACTGCGTATGGTACGCCTTACTTTGGCCAAGCTTATCCCTCCATTTTCCCGCGTAAAAACGCCTCAGGGCTCATCCCACATGTCACACCTCCAGGTGACTCATGCCATGCTCACAGTACATGATGCGCATACAAAATTCACAGTGCATCGATCGCAGAGCAGGCAAATACAGAGATCTCAACACAACAAGGCATAATAATTTAACCATTGTTTCATCAACACATATTCATCGGGATGCGCCTCAGGCAGACTGGGTACTTCACACGGAATTTCTCAATTAACTGGGTTTAATTGGGTACCCCACGAAATTACATTAGGCATTAGCTTCTTCTTAAAACAGACACCCAATAACTCAATCGTGATTTACTTCACCCTGAGGATTCGTCTATTTCGGAACCCAGTCCAATCGAGCTTGAAGGCTCGGCCCAACTTGGTCTTTACTATTCAACCCCGGCCCGGTATCGGCCCACAATTAGGTTTGAAGTTACTTTTGGGTCTCAATTAATCTTATTAAATTTTATTAAACCCAATTACTAAGCCCAAGAATCCATTCTTAAATTTTAGGCCCATTAAGTAAATTAAGTCCATTTAGGCCCAAGGCCCATCTACTATTCATAAGCCCATAATTGAATTTTAAGTATTAAATATTTTAAGGCCCATTATTTTTATAATTTTCGGATGGGGCCCAAGCCCATAATTTAAAATAATCTTATTAAGCCCATTTAAGCATTTTTAGGCCCAATTTCAACCCCTAAGCCCATGTACACTATTGGGCCCTAGAATTTTATGTTCAAAACCATAATTAAGGCCCAACATAATTAAAATTTCCTCCATTTGGAGGCCCATTAGAATGGCTTAAGCCCACAAGTTGCATATTGGCCCAATTAGCTTAAAAATTAACTCCCAAGCCCAATTGCATATTAAGGCCCATCATTCCACACGCCTAAGCTTCATTTCCAGCCCACCATAATAAATTTTGAAGCCCAATCCAACTACCCAGCCCATACGCACGGCCCAATGATGATTCTTTCAAATTGGCTTAATGTTCATTAACCATAATCAACCATTTTCCACACTAATTACCCTCATTAACCTCTAATACACCTATCACACATGTATACAACATGCCTAGGCTAGGATTAGGGGTTAAGCTTACCTATTTGGACCGGAAATGGCGACGGGAACGGCAAGGACTTCGGACGGCCGAACGAAGCTCACGGCCAAGATGATGGGGTAAGGTGGAGGTGGCCGACGGTGGCCGGACGACGGCACGACGGGCGGAGCTCACGGCGGCTTGAGAGGAAACCGAGAGAGAAAGAGAGGAAATGAGGTCGGGTCACGGTCCTAGGGAGCTTCATGGCCACGAAAATGAGATGAGGAAGGGTCAAGGAGGCTTACCACGTGAAGAAGGATGCGTGATGGTAGCGGTGGAGCGGACGGACGGCGTTGTGGGCGGCGGCCGAATGAAGAACCAAGAGGAAGAAGAAGAAGAAGAAGAAGAATAAGAGAATGAAGAAGAAGAAGAAGAATGGGAAGATGATGGTGTCGGTCAAAATGAAGGAGAAGAGGGAGGAGAGAGAGATTATAAGAATTTTCACAAAAATCAAAAATGGGATTATAATGGGGTTAGGTAAGTGAATAGTGACCTTGATTTGTACTTTTATGTGACACTTGTACTTGATTGATTGCATGGGAACTTGAGCCATGATTGATTGATTGATTTGATGGATTGATTGATGTGACATCGGTTGATGTGAATCTGATTTGACTTGCCTCGATTTGCGTGCCAAATGCACCGATCGGATCCCGAGCGCGGACGAATTTCGATCTGGAATTGGCTTCGATCTTTCGTATTCGCTCTCAAAAATCCTAATTTATCTAATTCTAAGGACTGAGTATTTACCGGGGGCATTTCGGTAATTTTCCATTCACGTCTTGCTTCACGACGTGCACCGGCTGTCTGCCCTTCAGGCAACGCTTCTGAAACCGATTTCATTTCTTCATTGTGTTTATCTTACTAATTCGATTGTCCAATGTCGGATTTCATTTCATGGTCAATTTCATTAAATACTGACTCTGTCTCAGTCTCAGACCAACGGGCTGCTGTTTGGGAAATTCTCCCAGGTAGCCTTTCCCCTTCGGTTGGTCGTCCTAGGGTAGCTAATCTTGAGTGAGCGTCGACTGGAGTGTACTAATGAAGTATTTCCATTCAATTAGAAATTCCGATAAATTGGTCGAATTTTCAGACTGTCACAATTCTTCTCTCCTCATAAAAATTTCGTCCTCGAAATTTACAGTCCACTACTCCTTACTCCAAAATAGAAATTACACTTGATCATTCAAACAAATAAGGGTATTTCTTCTTCATCTCGTCTTCGCTTTCCCATGTAGCTCCTTCAGTCCCATGGTGTTCCCAGATAACTTTGACCAAAGGTATTGCCTTGTTCCTCAGTACTTGCTCCTTTCGATCTTCAATTCTGACTGGCCTCTCCACGAACGAGACTCGGTCATCCATTTCAATGACTTCATGATCGAGTATATGGCCAGGATCCGGCTCGTACTTCCGGAGCATCGACACATGGAACACGTTGTGGATCTGAGGTAGGTTCGGCGGCAGGGCTAGACGATAAGCCAGTGTCCCGATCTTCTCCAAGATCTCGAATGGTCCTACCAATCTTGGGCTCAATTATCCTTTCTTGCTAAATCGAGACGACCCTCTCTTCGGCGACACTTTCAGAAACACATGGTCCCCAACTTGGAACTCCAACGGGTTACGTCTCTTGTCTGCATAGCTCTTATGGTCGTTATCTCTTTCAAACATGTAACCCAACCATGCCTACTCTGCGTGCCTTGATCACTCACCTTCCTTAATCGTCACATACCGCAGTCTCAACTGCTTCTAGTGATCTTTATCGACTCCATACTCTTAGGTCCAATCGGCAATGCCACCTTGTATTTTATTAGTAATTTCTTAGGAACACGCCCAGTTTATTCTCTCACCCAGGCCAACTCACATGGCGTACTTCGGGACCACGATGTCCATCTCATTTCACTTAGCGGAGCGCCCATTATAACTTAAGATGTGTCACATTTCAGCCCCTTTCTCAATGCCATTTCGCTGTGCCATGCCCGGGATCCTATTGGTTACGATCTTTCAATTAAAGCAACACCCCACCACGACGCTATCGGATCGCTCGCCGACTAGTTCGTGTGGATCTCATCACAAATCCACCCTGATTACACAACAGGGGACCTCTCCGATCACAACGGAGACATAGTTCGCAATCCTCAACTTTCACCAACATCTCCAGGACACTCTGGCACTTCTCATTCAGGGCATCTCACTAGGCAATTCAAAAGGAATACTCGGGCTTTACTTTCTCTCCGCTTTTCTCTAAACGGCTATTTCCGTTTCTCGATATTCCCTAGACTTGTTCCTTTCTATTCCACATGGCGTACCAGTTCTCCCTCATTTGAGACTTCGCCATTCACTTTAGCAATTTTACGATTAAGGTTCCAAAAGTCTGCACCACTTATTATTTAACTTTCTTAGCGACCTTGGACAGTTCTTACTTCTTTCTCAATTTACTTAATTGCGCCAGTTAGCCACCAGATACACTCTGGCCCCGCTATACTTCTCTCGCCAACCTCATTCTCTATTGGCATCCACTATAGCGAACACTATATTAAGTGAAAACCACATTTCTTGTCCATTCTCCCTTTCCACTAAATTACTTTGGCGTTCACTCCTCAGGAATTTTCACATTTCTCAATCATGATTCTCGACGCAGGTTATTGTCAAATTAATGCTCGTGAATTCATCTAGTCACCCCTTAATTTCACCCCCTTTCAACTATGCCAGGGGTACTTTAGACTTAACCTCCCTTACCATTAACCCGCATGGCGTCACCTAAGAGTATAATCTTCGTTTCAGTTTTTCTTAGACAGGCCGCTTCTCATTGTCAGGAATTTCTCCACTTGGCTCACACGCCACTTATTCTCTAAAACTTTTAGCTTGTGTCCCAACCCTAACGTTCAAGCTCCACGGGCGACCATTGTTACCAAAGCCAAATCTTGAAATTTCCATAGAGTATTCTCCTTTGATCGTTACTCGCACCAAGATCACAATCTTTATTCCTAGTTGGGCCTTCATCCAATGTCAATGTCTTAATCGCCAATCTCAAATTCCTTTCGCATTCAATATCTCACAATCATCGTATGGCCGCTCCTAAATTACATACTTTATGGGCCCTCAAAATGTCAGCATCCAATTGCCATTGGTGACCAACGTTTCTAGGGTCGAATACTTAAGCTTTCAAGCGAATGTAATACTTTTCTTGTCACCACTCATGACCAGTCAAAATCATACCACCATCCCTCTAGCCTGTTATTCAATGTTGCTACTTGCCTCATTTGAATCTCACCTTCAATGTTGCTACTTTCCTCATTTTTTTTTAATCCAATCTAAACCATCGAGGTCTGACATAGTTCTGGCATATAGTCCTTGGATACCGAATCCTTGTAATTCCGTATCCACAATCCGTTTCTCAAGGTCAACTATCAGAATTTCCAGTTCAAGCCTATTGGCATGCCCTCACCACTATTGTTTACACACCTCTTGATTTCGCGCCCATCCTTATATCTCCAGTTTTCCAAACATACTAAAGACCATCACGACTTAAGGCCACTTGCCAATACTCGGACGATGCCCTTACTTCTGGTTCTTATTCAAATCCGAAACGTCCTCGAGGCATCCAATTGGCTTTTGTCCCAATATTCCTTTCTTCGCTTTCCCAAGGAACTTCCTCACCTTAATTAGAACCATTATTGAGATTCGTAACCTAAACCATTAAGCGCCACCCTAATCCAGACTTAGGGTTCGCAATTATCGGGTATCTTAATCCCATACCCTCAAGCGTCTCGAACGGCTATCCATCAAGTTTTCTCTTGATCCAAGCCTGAGCCTTTATCCTTCAAGCTTATCGGCCAACCTATCTCTCAATTGCTAGGTTTATCCCCAAGTTTGGGGCATTGCCATTCCAAGGTTACCGTTGTACCATTCTGCTAATCCTTCATCAATGCTCAGACTCATAAGCCTCGGGCATAATTGTCCATCTGAATCTATGTCTATGGTTTCTTGGCTCTCGCTACTTCCTTACGAACTTCAGTCGTACGTTTGCTCTAGGCCATCGACAAAGATTGGGAAACTAAGACCATCAAACTTGCTTCCGATTTCCACCCTATGTAATCCATAGTGGTTCGTCTTCTCATTAACAAATTGTCCTCGCTAAACAAGTCCATCGGCAGGTTCTCCTTGCGCCACAAGTCCCGTCAATGTGACCTAAATCAATGTCGTCCAGAGGCTGTGATTCGCCAGCCAACCATTCAGCAGATGGCTCTCTCTGTCTTTCGACTCTTTATAACCATCAAGGGGATCGAAATGTCTTATCGCAAAACTACGCTATCCTTCAACCGCATATAGATCTCAGGAACTAACTCCCACGATCATCCTTCTTGCTACGGCGGTATCTGTCTTATTATCCATCTAGGGCTCCATGTCAAAGCTCCTGTTGTCCCCTTTTGATATAAACCACCGCCTAGATACGGTAGCCCTTTTTAGCCATGCTCTGTTGAACTGCCTAAGCTCCTTTCATATCTCTTTCTCTGATCCTCTGACCCTCAGGTTAGCAACTAATACTCGAGTTCCAATTTCAATCCCTTTCGGAGCCCCTTTTTACTTTACTATAGGGGTTCTCTATATTCCTTAATCCAACTCTAGTAGCCTAGGGAACTTGTCTTCGCACTTATCCACAGGCCTTTAGTCTTGACAGAGCCTCGGGATTTCCTCCATCTTTTTCCTTCAAGCAGCTTTCTTCTCTAAGCATTCCAGCGCGGCAAACATCCCATCTAGCTTTCCTGTTTAGCGAGGGAGTACTTTGGGTCCTCCATTTCCATTTCCACCAATTTCATTATTCTCATTGGCCCCATTCACAGCGGCGACTGTAGTTTTAGCAATTTGGGCGACAGCGGCAGCTCTCTCTTCTTGAGCCTACCTACCCACTAGATTTCTAACCTCTTTCAATATCCTCAAGACCCCATTCATCCCCGGGCCTTCAACTACAAATGTTCACAAGCTAAATGCTTCACTAGTCCTTCTGCCCCAATTGCTCGTACTCCCAGATCCTATTCACTCAATCTGCCTCAGTCCCATCAATTTATTGACTTCAGTCGGGACTCTCATCGTCTTTTAGATCCTAGGGTTTCCTTCTGGCGCTGGAGCTCGCGAACTCAACACGGCTGCGCTAGGTCTTTTGCCCCTATTGCTCATCCTTCCTAATCTCACTCACTCCTGAACCCGATATAATTCCCTTTTGGAATTAATAATCTAAACTACCATCCAAGCTTTCGCCTGCTATCGTGTCTACTGACATGAATATGCATGTAAAGTTCGCTGCAGCTTTTAAATGCAATTGAACCGGGTAGACATCTAGACTCAACCCTGTCAATGCACAACCTAGGCCACTCTGTCCGCTACCTCAACTAGAAGCCTGCCGGAAGCCGCTCCTTGAACGGGTCTCTGCCCCGGCGACCACTCCCCGCCCTCATCATTTCTTGGTGCGAACAGTTGTCCTAAGTTACCCACAGCCAGAGAGAATCCCGTTCCACGTGTCCCATACCACGCTTCATCACAGTTTTTAGACGTCCCGTTAGACCTGTCCCATACCAAGTTGACGGTTACCCAATCCAACAACATGAGATGCATGTGTTTTTCAAATTCCAAAGTTTCCAATTTAAATCGTTTTCATTTCTAAACCATTTTGCTTTCAATGCGGAAATCATGCAATGCATGATGGTCAAGCAGCGCGCGATAGCCGACTAGACATACAATCACAAACAACAACCAGCAGTCAATCAATCAACAATCAGCAATCAAGCACCCAACTCACGGGGTTATGCTTTAGAACCTTACCTCAGGTCCTGACGCATCTGCAATTTAGTTCATAATTACTATTGCCTCAGTCTATTCTAGGCAACCAATTGAACTAAGCAATCACATGCGCCAATCAACTCATGCATTCTACTCTTCCTAATTCCTAGGTCTAGGGTCTGTCTAGCTAACTACCCCAAATCCTCAGCCTTATCACTCCAAATCCTCGAACGGTCTCGTATCGAGCTGACCTTGCTCTGATACCACTCGAGCGGGGATGTCACGCCCCGAACCCCAATTGAGCTCGCGACATCCCGCTCATACATTTAGATTCTACTCGTGCTCGCCTGATCCACTGTACGCGACGGCCCAGGAAATCTCTTCGTCGCGACAAGACGGCGCGTCCGTTTAAAACCATCATATGAACCTGTCAACCTGAACTTGAAACCTGCGGAAGCGTGACTCCTATCCATGCATGCATACGATCGATAATGGGATAGTACTTACGAGGAAGGATAACATACCAACATCATTGTATACATACCAACAAGCATTAGGTACAGACTCCAAAAGAAAATACATTCTACAGTCCAAAAATCCTACGCTCGGTCTGACACACATAGTCTAGACTTGGCGTCTGGCAAAATCACCCTTCTGGCCCTTTCTTCCTGTCCGTCAATCTCCAGGCGACCTGGACACGGCAGCTCCGCCATCGGGTCTGGATTAACTACCTCACCTCCATAGGCTGCGGGTGACCTTTGACCCTATCTGTATAGGCGGTGCAGCCATCACAGGGGTCTGGGATCTGAAAATATGGCAACCACCGCCAGTGAGTCGAGGACTCAGCAAGCTCACCACTAATCCTAGCGTAGGATAGAGTATACTAGTGGGTTCGGACCTAACCAGAAGCTACGGTTTCAACCCACCTAGCTCTAAAATCCTCACTGGTTCCAGGAACCCAATCCCAACATATGGACAGTCAAACTACGCGATACAACGCAGTTAATGACATGCAAATGGGCAGTCAACAGGCAATCGCAACAAATCAATATGCAAAGACAAATGCATGCTTCAATATGCCTCAACCGATCCCAATGGATCCTGCCCGCTTATATCTCCCATTCCCATCAGGGCTCATCCCACTGTGCCACTCGGCATCGTGCCTCAACCCGCGTGTGGTACGCCTCAGGTTGGCACGCTTATCCCTCCATTTCCCTGCGTAAAGACGCCTCAGGGCTCATCCCACTGTGCCATTCGGCTTTGCCTCAACTGCGTATGGTACGCCTTACGTTGGCCAAGCTTATCCCTCCATTTCCCCGCGTAAAGATGCCTCAGGGCTCATCCCACATGTCACACCTCCAGGTGACTCATGCCATGCTCACAGTACATGATGCGCATACAAAATTCACATTGCATCGATCGCAGAGCAGGCAAATACAGAGATCTCAACACAACAAGGCATAATAATTTAACCATTGTTTCATCAACACATATTCATCGGGATGCGCCTCAGGCAGACTGGGTACTTCACACGGAATTTCTCAATTAACTGGGTTTAATCGGGTACCCCACGAAATTACATTAGGCATTAGCTTCTTCTTAAAACAAACACCCAATAACTCAATCGTGATTTACTTCACCCTGAGGATTCGTCTGTTTCGGAACCCAGTCCAATCGAGCTTGAAGGCTCGGCCCAACTTGGTCTTTACTATTCAACCCCGGCCCGGCATCGGCCCACAATTAGGTTTGAAGTTACTTTTGGGTCCCAATTAATCTTATTAAATTTTATTAAACCAAATTACTAAGCCCAAGAATCCATTCTTAAATTTTAGGCCCATTAAGTAAATTAAGTCCATTTAGGCCCAAGGCCCATCTACTATTCATAAGCCCATAATTGAATTTTAAGTATTAAATATTTTAAGGCCCATTATTTTTATAATTTTCGGATGGGGCCCAAGCCCATAATTTAAAATAATCTTATTAAGCCCATTTAAGCATTTTTAGGCCCAATTTCAACCCCTAAGCCCATGTACACTATTGGGCCCTAGAATTTTATGTTCAAAACCATAATTAAGGCCCAACATAATTAAAATTTCCTCCATTTGGAGGCCCATTAGAATGGCTTAAGCCCACAAGTTGCATATTGGCCCAATTAGCTTAAAAATTAACTCCCAAGCCCAATTGCATATTAAGGCCCATCATTCCACACGCCTAAGCTTCATTTCCAGCCCACCATAATAAATTTTGAAGCCCAATCCAACTATCCCAGCCCATACGCACGGCCCAATGATGATTCTTTCAAATTGGCTTAATGTTCATTAACCATAATCAACCATTTTCCACACTAATTACCCTCATTAACCTCTAACACACCCATCACACATGTATACAACATGCCTAGGCTAGGATTAGGGGTTAAGCTTACCTATTTGGACCGGAAATGGCGACGGGAACGGCAAGGACTTCGGATGGCTGAACGAAGCTCACGGCCAAGATGATGGGGTAAGGTGGAGGTGGCCGACGGTGGCCGGACGACGGCACGACGGGCGGAGCTCACGGCGGCTTGAGAGGAAACCGAGAGAGAAAGAGAGGAAATGAGGTCGGGTCACGGTCCTAGGGAGCTTCATGGCCACGAAAATGAGATGAGGAAGGGTCAAGGAGGCTTACCACGTGAAGAAGGATGCGTGATGGTAGCGGTGGAGCGGACGGACGGCGTTGTGGGCGGCGGCCGAATGAAGAACCAAGAGGAAGAAGAAGAAGAAGAAGAAGAAGAAGAAGAAGAAGAAGAAGAAGAGAATGAAGAAGAAGAAGAAGAATGGGAAGATGATGGTGTCGGTCAAAATGAAGGAGAAGAGGGAGGAGAGAGAGATTATAAGAATTTTCACAAAAATCAAAAATGGGATTATAATGGGGTTAGGTAAGTGAATAGTGACCTTGATTTGTACTTTTATGTGACACTTGTACTTGATTGATTGCATGGGAACTTGAGCCATGATTGATTGATTGATTTGATGGATTGATTGATGTGACATCGGTTGATGTGAATCTGATTTGACTTGTCTCGATTTGCGTGCCAAATGCACCGATCGGATCCCGAGCGCGAACGAATTTCGATCTGGAATTGGCTTCAATCTTTCGTATTCACTCTCAAAAATCCTAATTTATCTAATTCTAAGGACTGAGTATTTACCGGGGGCATTTCGGTAATTTTCCATTCACGTCTTGCTTCACGACGTGCACCGGCTGTCTGCCCTTTAGGCAACGCTTCTGAAACCAATTTCATTTCTTCATTGTGTTTATCTTACTAATTCGATTGTCCAATGTCGGATTTCATTTCGTGGTCAATTTCATTAAATACTGACTCTGTCTCAGTTTCAGACCAACGGGCGGCTGTTTGGGAAATTCTCCCAGGTAGCCTTTCCCCTTCGGTTGGTCGTCCCAGGGTAGCTAATCTTGAGTGAGCGTCGATTGGAGTGTACTAATGAAGTATTTCCATTCAATTAGAAATTCCGATAAATGGATCGAATTTTCAGACTGTCACAGTTTATGCGTCGGATTTGTTCATGCCACAATTCTCTTTGTCAAACTCTAATTCTAGCAATTCTAACGTCAAACAAAAGCCCTTTCAAAATACTTAGACATCCTAAGCTTTGTCAACTCTAAAGACAACCAAAACTGAGCCATAACTGAGGCTAAAACTGCAAATTTACTACTATTCAGCGGTTCTACATAACTTTGAAAATTTGCTTTAGGCAATCCGAAAGCTCTAATTTACTTCTATAAAATTCTACAGCTCCATGACACTCAGTATTAATTCTTAGGATTTCTCAGCTTAGAAACTACTAGTTTTAACCCACCAGTTCAAAAATCACAACTAGCCGAAATTAGGGCTTGGTTTGAAAAGATCTCTTTGATTAGATGAATGAAGGGTGCGAGTACTTATCGGGATTTGAACAGAGAGAATTTGACTCATCGAGGTTTTCGAGGTGTGTACACAATGAAATCCTCCTACTTTCTTTCGATTTTCTACTCTTTTCTATTAGCTCACGCTTCCCTTTTCTTTGTTTGCCGACCTCTTCAACTCTCTCTCTCTCTCTCTCTCTCTCTCTCTCTCTTATCGCAAGCCACTAATCAATTTATTTTCCTTCTTTCTTTTCCTTTCTCGCTCATTGGTTCTCCTCGCTCTTCCTTTTTCTTTTTCTTCTTTAATTTATTGTCTTTCTTGCCCTTTCTTCTCTGCGCGTCTCTCTCCCTGTCTCTATTTTGCCATGCCATGCTATTCCTCTTTAATAAGAAAGACCATTCTTCTTTTATTTTTTTTCCTTTTCTTTTTTCTCACAAGTCCCTCTCTCTCAATCTCCCTCTCATTAAATGTTGCTGTCCCCTCCTTTGTTGACCAAGACAAATCTTCCACTTCATTCTACCTTTTGACTATTCAACTTTTTCTTTTCCCTTGTGTACACAAATATTACATCTACCCTAGTTACAATTGTCACGCCCCTAGCCCAAGAGCCACGCAACATCCCTGTTATACCTATGTGATCGCTTGGTTAAAAACCATGATGGCCCAGGAAACTCACTGTAAACCAAGCAATCTCAGAGTTCCTGCTACAACGGAAGTGAACTTCTCCGAAGATATACACAGGAAAGGGGTAGAGAGAGACAATCCGGATAATTATAACAAACCACTCCTTATATTACAAGCCTTTATAAACATTCTCAAACTAAGGTAATGTTATATGAACAATTCAAAACTTTCATAATCTCTTTTACATCTCATTACTCGACCTTTACAATAAAAAGAACTTAGGTCGGCAATTTCTCTCTCCGATTACAAGTAAACCATACAAATTTCTACCAAAGGGCTTCTGCCTCAACCCTACTCATCACTATCTGTCCCACTATATGATCCAGGGAACGATTGCGTCTCATAGTCTATGTCTATCGGAAGACCCTGTCTTACCAGGATTGCATTTATTGCAGGGGTCGGGGGGTTTGAAAATATAGAAAACTAACCACCGTGAGAATATATTTTAGCAAGCTCACCCCTAATCTAGCTCAGGATATTACATACCCTCAGATCTAACTCTAACATGCCCTTCTAGACGCTTAGGTCATAGAAACAGAAATAAGGGCAAACGAGACACGGCTCATCATCAAAATAATCAGGCACGCTAAAATTCATATATACATAGAGATCAACAATGCAAATGCGTGCACATGCCATGCTCAAATTCTAGTCTTGGCTCTCTAAGTAACTCGACCAGCATTAAATGCATCAAGTCCGACCTGCGTATCGTACGCATCAGGTCCGTGTCTCAACCTGCGTAAACTAACCACCTCAGGTTGGCACCTTATTTTTCCAGCTACCCCGCGTCAAAGGCATCGGGGCACACGAGGCTACGTATTCTGCCTCTGTGGCTACATATTTGCCAATAGCTACATATTCGCTAAGTCTCATTATAGCTACATATTCGCTAAGTCTCATTATGTGATATACAATTAAATGTGTCTAAACCGTCGCACATGCCATCTAGGCAATAAAATCAATCAAGCTCATTTGGGAAAAATCATCAGCCAAGTACATTAGGCCACATTTTAAAACATGTGTCCAAATGTTTCAATCCATATGGTCGACACAATGGTCAAGCCAATCAATTTATTTCACGTGCCCAATTTTAACAAAAATGCCTTAATTTTTTATTTTTTCGATACTCAAACCACACGGGACCCACAAAACTTGTCATTTTCAAATCAAAATCAAATTGGGTAACATGTGAACAGTGCATAGGGTTTTGTGAACAGTACCATAGAAAATCGCTTGTACCTGATTTCGCCCAAAACATTCCAAAATCTCATTTTGCGGTATTCAAACCTCACCGGACCATCATCAACACCCATGGACAGTCTAAACTCGATATGAATAATACCACATCGGGCATGAACAATACACAGAGTATGCACACAGAATCGATTTCCACAAAAATTACCAAATTAGTCAATTATATATATCGACCTAGCTCGAATCGCATCCTAGATTTGAGCAAAAAAGCCCCAAACCAAACTAGAACAGGGGCAGCTTCAAAAAGATAGTGGAAGATAATAACGCGCAGGGCTAGTTTAAAATGAAATTTTCGATGATTTAGAAGTCATCTAGGGCTGATTCTTACGTCAGAATGTCAAGGAAAGAAAGATGAAGAAACTCATAGTTGGTCGAAAATTCATATGACGTGACAACGGCTGCGAAAATGGTGAAAAACTGACAGAATCATAACTTGAAAAATAGCCTGTGCATGGGTCTAATTTTGCTTTTGTTTAAGGGTGTTCCCGGGCTGGTCTTGAGCTGAATTTTTGTGGAGAACTACTAGAGAGATAGATGAAGATGAGGTTAAAATGGCATCTCAAAATGAAAATGTTTGGGCAGTGAACGAGCGGCACAACGAGTGGCACTTTTTCGGCGGCCCAAAATCAAGAGAGAAAATGAGAGACAAAATTGTGGAGAGTAAGAGAAAGAGTGATCTACTAATAATTGAAGAGAGAGAGAGAGAGAGAGAGAGAGAGTATCCCAAAAAAATAAATTATTGATTTTCACTATTCACGCGACTATTCACGATTTAACTCGATCAAAAAGTAAGGATAAGATCGAATACTATTCATCGATTTGACATAAAGCTGATCGATTTGACTAACACGATTGGTTTGACATCTAATGGGATATTTCTCGAAATTCGTGCCATTTCGAGATTGATTGGGCTCAAACTAGACTGATCGAGACTCTACCACGATCGGAAAATAACTCCGAATATTACTGAACAATTTTTCTAATCTTGCTAAAAATACCTTTACCTTCTAGCCACGAATTCTAGCACAAACTGGGGGTGAGACTGAAATTTTCAATTTTTCCCTTTTTAACTTGGCATACAGAGGCCAATCTGCCCATTTCAAGCTTTTCAAGGCGACATCCAATCTTAGCAGCTGCAACACTCTTGAAAGTCGATTGTCGTATTCCGAAACGCAATTCGTGGTCTCATTCATAAGATGACAACTTTAAATAAATTCTCAAATTAATGGATGGCTTTTAGGAGTTATGCGTATCAACCATTTGGTCCACGTACTTATATTCTTAGCTAGCATTTCCCCTTTGGTCAGTTATCTCGAAATGATCAGCTTCGAGTGAGATTCATTTATAGCACCTCTATGAAATATCTATTATGTATTCAAATTCCAGAAAAAGGAGTTAAAAATTAGAATGTCACAATAATCATCTCGAAATGATCAGCTTCGAGTGAGATTCATTTATAGCACCTCTATGAAATATCTATTGTGTATTCAAATTCCGGAAAAAGGAGTCGAAAATTAGAATGTCACAATAATCATCTTGCAAGAGTCAAACTTTAGGTAATCGAATGTCCCACAACATTTAGGTAATCAAATCTCTAATGTTCTCCTGCATCAATTGATTTTGATTTTGAAAACAAAAGAGATTAATTCGCCTTTAATTTATCCGCAGTATTACCTAGCTTAGCAATTGGAGTCAGTTCCTCGTAATTAGACCTAGGCTAAAATGCTGACTTTCCAAAAAATCATTATTAGACATAAATGACATAGTCAAACTGCTTTAATAATCACACCAAGTAGGGATCTTGGCGAGTCTGTCATCCCAACGGAACATGGTTTGGCATAAATAGATTGGTTGTTGGAGGTAGAACATAGCGAAGTAAGGAGAACATCAAAAGAGCATGCCATTTTGTATTATCCAAACAACTCGAGTCGATCCAATAAAAAAAAAACTCGAATCTTGCAGTCAGGGCGAGAGTTACCTTTCTTCCCAAAACAAGCTATGTGCAACAGATAAAAATGTCAAAGCCTAATGGAGATTAACTCTTGATGATATCCTAAAGCACAATGCAGGTTTTAATTTGCTCTTATTGTGAAGAGATGACATTTTAACTTTTTCTGCAATTGACTGATTGTGCTATAAAGCTTATTGTGCCCTAAAACTTACTATGCCCTGCTTACGAGTGTTGAGGATTCAATTTCTAATCGTATGCTCTGCTAATCATAATCAATTATTGGAGTTTTTAACAAGAACTAGAAGATAAACTATGCTGCTTACAAGAACATTTTTCCTATTTGGGCCGCCTTCCTGCAGTGCACTATCCTTCCCTTTCTCCTCCTAACTTTTCTTCTCCTTTTCTAAAGTTTTTTTTTCCAAAATTTCCTTTTAGATTATAAACACAATTTCTATATCCCATTGCATTTATTGGGAAGGGAAAAGAAAAAGCAAAAACTAACTTCTGATAGGTCTTTATGAGGAAAAGGACACTTTTTGTGACAAAAATTGTATACGGAGACCACTTTGGTATCAAAAGTTTCAATCGAATCATTTTAGTGCCAAATTTTTTGAAAAAGGATTACTTAAATGCCAACTCTAATATATTTCGTCAAAAAATCAAAAGTGGCACTTTTTTTTATTAATATATGACACTGACATGGCTAGCTAGAGGTCCATCGTAGCTTTTTTTTAAAAATTGAATTTTTTTATTTAAAATAACTTCAAAAATAAGTTGAAAATTAAAAAAAAAAAAGAGGGGAGGGGGATCAATAGCTAGCGAGAGCCTTCCTTGCCCAGATCTATGTTGTGGCGAGGAGGAGCAGCTTTTCACTGAAGTTGTCGAGGTTGACAACGGGGTCATGGAAGGTGTAGTTGCTGACGACAACAGTGTAGACATGGCCATAGCTCCAGTTGAGGGTTGCCACTAGCTCAGCCAAACTTAGGCGAGGGCCAGCGACCCTCGCCCAGATTTGGGCAAGGGCCGCCAAGCTCTCGCTTGCGGCTAGCAAGGGTCGCTGACCCCTAGCCGGGGCTTAGTGACCCTCACTGGCTCTGTCCCACCATCACCGGCAATGCTCGCGATGGTGGGGCTGCGACGGCGAGGGTTACAACCCTCACTACCTACAGATCCCTTTTTTTGCTAATTTCTTTTAGCTTATTTCAATTTATTTCAAACAAATTTTTTATTTTAAAAATTTTTTGTTAATTTTTCTATTTTTAAAATCTAATTTTATTTTAAATTTTTTTTCTAAATTTTGGAATCCACGTGGACTTCATTTAAACAAAACTGTTGAAAATTCAAAAATTAATTAAAAATACCACGTATTGATAATGGCTGGAATTTTTTTACCAGAGGCACTAAAGTGATCATTTTATCTTCGAATTGGAACTAAAGTAATTCGATTGAAACTTTTGACACCAAAGTGATTTCTGTACATAACTTTTGGCACCAAAAGTATCATTTTCCCATCTTTATGGTCTCCCAAGGAGTCTTTAAAAATCTCGAAACTTGTTGAGAAATCCTGGACATCTTCACTGATGTTTACTTAAGTACCACCAACACTAATACCAACACATGACATGGCACTATGTCATTTCTCAAGAAATAAAAAAATTGGATACGTTAGGACAAGTTGTATATTAAATGTATATTTTTGTGTATACATGATAATTTATACTAAGGTTTTTTTTTCTTTTTATGTTAGGGATTCACGATTGGAGTTTTTTTTTTTTTTTGCTGACTAGATATATTAATTTTGGTGTGGCTAAATATATGACTTAAGCATATAAAATTTTCATAACTTTACATTTTGATCCCTAGTTTATTAAAAATGCTTAAAATTAATCTTGTGTGTGTCGAAATAGAGTGTTGGGATGCTGGCACATGTCATTGACGTGTCTTGAATGCTGACCACATATTGGTCCAATGCTGGAAAGTATCAAAGTGTTAAAGAGTGTCGGACGTGATACGATATAGAGGCTCTCAAAGAGTATCGGTGCTTTCTAGCTATCTACTTGCCAATGCAGAACCTTAGGTGAGAAATAGACTAATCGATTTCATTTTAAAGTGGCAAATGCAGAACGTTAGGTAAGAAATAGACTAATAGATTTCATTTTAAAGTGAGCCGGCCAAGTATTTTAGATATCGGTGCTCACTTGCTTCGTTCATATCCACAACTTCAATCTCATTTCTTATTTAGGCCACTCCATACCAACCATTTTTCTCTTCAGGGGAGAGAGATATCTGGAAGTAATAAGCTTTCTAGCTATGGAAAAATCTGAGGCCGGGACAAGTAGTGATGCTGCACGAGCATTAGGAGCTGATTACCAAGTGTTCCTCAATTTGAGAGGAGAGGATACTCATCATGAATTCACAGACATCCTCCATCATATCTTGGTGGATACCGGAGTCTGCATATTCAGAGACGAGGATGAACTTTGTGTTGGCGAAGTGATTGGTGGGAACCTTCTACGTGCTATCAACAACTCCTTATTCTATATACCCATCTTTCGGATTTATGCTTCTAGTACATGGTGCCTTCGTGAGGTTATGCACATAGCAGACAACATGTATAAGTCAGAGGGTAAAAAATGTATCCTTCTCATTTCTCTCGATGTGAAACTGGAGGACGTTGAACTTGAGACTCCACGATATAGTCATGCTTTATTTAAACACGCGAACATGTTTCCCGATGAAGTCAAGGTGTGGAGAAAGTCTCTAGTAGAGGTAGATGAAATCAAAGGATGGAACGTCAAGAAGGACCAAAAGTAAAACTCTTTTAGGATCCTTACCTAATTCTTCTTTTCTCGTTTTGGGGATGCAACGTTGTCCTGTCAAATTATTTCTTCTATTCTTATTTTTGGTCGGAAAATATGAGAACTATCTCCAATTGCTGCTCTCATTCAACTTCACATCATGCGCCTTTAACATCTTCCCTTCTGATTATGTCAATAACTGCCATTCGCTTTGTGTTGTAACTTTTCAAAATCTACAATTTGCATTTTGACGCACACACACATATATAGAAACACCGATTACACAAGGAAACTAAAATTAGGGGTGTATTTGTTTCACTGAAGCTTTGTTTGGTGATATGTGATGGAAAACTTTTTTTTTTGTGTTTGATTTTCATTTGAAAAATGATTTCACTTTTTACTTTATCTTAGGCAAAAAACTATCGAATTTTTAGTTCTATATTCTATATTTTATATTTTATAATTTTATATTTCTTTTTTTTTCTTCTTCTTCCTTTGCCTTCTTCTTCCTTCTTCCTTTTGCAACACCTACCTCCTTCCTTCTTCCTTCTTCCTTTTGCAACACTTGCCTCCTTCCTTCAATGAGCTCAAGCTCACTGGCAGAAGGCGAGCTCCAGGCTCACTAGATATGCCCAAGGCCACTAGATTCGACAGCCTTGGGCGAGGCTCGTCGGAATTGGGCAAGCTCAGCTGATGGCCATGAAGCTCGCTAGTGGCCACCACCAACAAGTCATGGCAAGGGAGGAGGAAAAAAAGAAGGAAAGAAAAAGAACAGAAAATAATATTAAAAATAAAACATCAAAATACAATATTAAAAATAAAAAAATAATAAAAACAAGCAATTTTGGAAAGTGTTTTCACCTCTTTAGACTGGGAAATTCACTTTCTTGATTTTGTACATAAAATTTCCATTAACCGAAAAGTGTTTTCTGTGAACCGAATCATTCTCCGGTGAGCCAAATGGATGAAAGTCCAGAAAACTAATTTCAGGGAAACACTTTCCCTGAAACAAACACACCTAGGTGCAAAACAAATATTCAATAGAACCAAGAGCATCCTGAGAACGTGTAAATAATGACCGGCAATCTCTCATGCAGGGCATTTATGTTAGAAACTTATTATGCTTATCATGGTTCCTCAATAGCATCACAATGTTTGTATGTCAATTGATAAATTTGAATGTAAGATATGGTAAATGAGCTGTCTTTGCACAACTTTTAGAGTTGGCAATCTCTCATGCTTTTTTTTTACCAAAAAAAGAAATTATCTCATGCTTTTGGGTTGTGTGATCCA
This sequence comes from Psidium guajava, assembly GCA_016432845.1. NCBI lineage: Eukaryota > Viridiplantae > Streptophyta > Magnoliopsida > Myrtales > Myrtaceae > Psidium > Psidium guajava. The sequence goes on from CM028225.1 coordinate 19,276,399, forward strand.
TCTGCCCGTTGATGCCGCATGAGAATCTTGGATTTTTAACCAGAAGATGGAGTTATTGGAAAGCAAATTGATAAGGTCTATTCGTTTAATTTTTTATATTGACAGGGAAGTCCACTTTAGATAGGTAAATCCGGAAAACTATAACTTATCATACGAACTTTATGGACTAGGGAAGGTACAAGCTGAAGCCTAAATAGGTGGCCCCAACATAGGAATGTTTTCACTTGATGGCATGGAGAATCAGACCTGCGTTGCGCGCCTAGTTGCGCGCCTAATTCACGCACATCTTCATTCCTTAACCACCAAATTAACCCCATGGGATTTGGGTCTCTTAATCTTCTATTTTGAGCAAATATTAATGTTACAAACTCTTTAAACGCCATTACAAATGACATAATTAGATCCATAGAAGAATTACATGCATTAGTTAAGGAATACAAATGTTACAACAACTACACTGCTGGAGCCGGGGAAATAGTTACAGGTCGGGATTATATTTTTCTTCACCGAACTATAGTGTTCAATGAAGGACGTTGCATTTGTCTATATTATCTTGTTTCATGACTCTCCTCTTACGAGTGCCGAAACTTTTTCTTGGCTAGGCTATGAATACTGAAATTTTGCTATTGTACAATATAGTAGCTATTTGGTAATTTTAGCAATTGGGTAAGCCAATATTGTAGTCTTCAGAAATTTCTCTTAATCATGTAGTAAAAACTTATCAACTGAATTCTACTAAATCAGGCTTTAATGATTATTCGGTGTATTTAGATTTTGTTAGTGATATACTTCAATCTTTTCAAGTTCAAATTTAGACAATCCCACTTGTGATGCGTGGATATGAAATTAATCTAGTTAACTAATGAAAGCGCTTTTATACATGGCAGCCAAGCAGCGATTGTCAAATTGGATGTTCAAAAGGTTTTGGAGAAGCTGAAAACCAAACAAAAATTAGTGACTAAGCATTTAGTTGGACTTGATGATCGGATTAAAGCCTTGACAGAATTATTAGATGTCAATGATCAAGTTGTGTTGCTCATTGGAATATATAGGATGGGTGGTATCGGTAAAACGACTGTTGCCAAGGTCACTTTCAATGAGCTATCTTCTCACTTTGGAAAGTGTTGTAGCTTCCTTGATGACGTCCGAGAAAGTGCGTCGACCATGGACAACTTAATCTAGCTATAGAGGAAAGTACTGTCTGACAGTGTTGGTTCTGGGTCTGCAAAAAAACTTGAGGATGGTGAACAAGAAACGAGGAGGATTGAAGAAACGCTTCACACTAAGAAGGTACTTGTAGTTCTGGACGATATTGACAATAGAGAGCACATTAATAAACTAATAGGAAATCATTCATTACATTTAGGATCTAGGCTAATTATTACAACGAGAAACACAACTATTCTGCGAAGTCAGGGCTTTAATGGTAAAATTATACCATATGAGATGCTAAAGATGGATGATGGTCTTGCACTTTAGCTTTTTTTCTAGCATGCCTTTGGTAGAGACTTTCCTTCAAACAATTATCATGGGCTTTCAAGTTATATCGTCTCAAGCAAGGGAGGGCTTCATTTGGCTATTAAAGTGGTAGGTTCATTACTTAATCAGAAAACCAAAGCATTTTGGAAAGAGACATTGGTCAGGTTAAGAGATGTACCTAAGGAAGAGATTATAAGGAAGTTGAGGATTATCTATGATGACCTCGATGAATATCAACAACAAAATTTCCTCGATATTGCATGCTTCTTTTTCAATGCGAATAAGACCAATCCAATTTACATGTGGGGAGATTGTCAACTTTACCCTCAAAGACGAATTGATGTCCTCACCAGCAGGTGCTTGATAAAGATACTAGACAACAATAATTTCTGGATGAATGATCTAATAATAGACCTGGGGAGGCAAATTCTTCATCAAGAAAGTCAAAGTGATCTTGGAAGGCAAAGAAGGCCATGAATTGCAAAAGAGGCCACTAAAATCATAAGAACCCAAGAGTTAAGTAATTAAGAACTTCCCATTTTCAAATACAAGTTGTATATCATGGTTTTGAGGATTCCTTATGTGTTTATGATCTTCATGATTTATTTCCTGCCCATTCAAGTTGTAAAACTTAGTAGTTGGAAGTTGACAAACTTCTTCAAATTTTCACTTGTAGAGGAACGACAAGGTTCAAGCGCTTGATCGAGATGGACTAGATGACTCCATATGATTGCAAATGATGAGTTGGAAAGGTTACCAAACTTAAGATTCCCCAAGTTACGTAATGGAACTTATGCTGAGGACTTCGCAAAGTGTCGTTCAATGTTAAGATAGATTTTTTGGCGTTTTCCTCATTAGGATTTTTGGGCAAATAATCTATATCTGGATCATCTTATGGTTTTTAAACTTGACAAGAATGGCTTCCCGGATAATTCAAAAGCATGGCATTTGATCAAGGAATGTTACATTTTTAAATTCTTGTCTAATAGTCCCAAGGGGTAGGCTGCAATAGTTCTTACAATTGATATGCCATCCATTTTTACATATGGCACAAAATTTGAAAGTTCTATCTCTTACCGGATGTGATGGAATAACAAAAATCCCAGATTTCTCATAATGCTTGCATTTAGAGAGGTTGACTCTTACACACTGCAACAGGCCAAAGAAAATTGAAAGCTTCATTGGAAATCTACAGTCGCTAATTGAGTTAGAGATTGAATGGTGCATGGATCTTAAAGATTTGCCTAAAGAAGTGGGGGCACTACGGAAGCTTAAGCACTTGTCATTGTGGGGATGTTATGGGTTGAGGGAACTTTCAATCTCACTTGGGAATTTAACCTCATTGAGAGGGTTAAACTTACACACACGGGCATCGCCAAACTTTCGAACTCCATCCAAGGACTAGTGAAACTTGAGTCTTTTCTTCCTACATACACACACACACGAGGATAAGGGAACTTCCAAACTTCACTAGAGAGTGGAAATCATTACGCATATTACGGTTATCGAAAAAAGGATCATATTATCCGGTGCATTTTGTTTGGAAGTTACCTAATAGCATTAGCATGCTGAAAAATCTTGAAGAACTTGATCTCTCTGGGCATTTTGAAGTAAAAGGTGAAATTCCCGTCAGAATTGAAGAATTGTCATTTATAAAAATCATAAATTTGACGGGCACCCATATGAGTGGAATTCCACGAACAGTCACCATACTTAATCACCTGCAAACGCTAAATCTAAGAGGCTGTCATATGATTCAAGGGATGCTTGAGCTTCCCACAAGCTTAACCAGTTTACTTCTTGAATCTAAATCGTTGCTCTCAGTTCGTAATCTGTCTATCCTTACTAATTTGGTGGAATTGCTACTAAGTGATGGCTCTGGTAATACGGGGAAATCAAACCTAAGCACCGGATGCAACTTAAGTTGGATTGGGATGGTATCTAAGCTGAAAAGTTTAGATTTACATTTGCCCAGCGTCCCTGCACCTCCAGAGTTCGCTTCTCTCTCTCATCTAGAAAAGTTTACTTTGTCTTGTCTTGCCTAGACCTAGAAACTCTCGTGCAGTTTCCGCCCTCTCTACTGATATTGAAGTTACCATTCCTCAGCATCAGGTAGGCAAAATTACTTCCCTCCTACTTGAGAGTGAGAAATATGTCCGCTTTAGAGTTCTATCATGGTGAAGTGGAAGACATTCCACTTGATGGACTTCCAAGTCTGGAGAACTTAACTGTTGACGGTTGTAAACTGCTTCAGAGGTTATCCATTTCTTTGTCATTAAAGAAGCTAAGGCAAGCATATGTGTCAAATTGTCCAGAGCTAGTCGAGATAAAAGTTGTGCGTCTGTCGAAATCATTGGAATCCTTCTGTGTTATTGGATGGAAATCTCGGAGAAAAATGGGTGGTTTATCATGCTGGAAGAACCTAGAGGAATTGGTAATCCAACGGTGTCATGTACTTACCAATAAAAACTTGGATGTACACTAGTGTTCATCACTGAGAAGATTGATTGATGCATCTTACACAAAAAAACCAGATGATTGCCTCATCCATATACTGGGGTGTGGGTACTTTACTAGAGATTCTACTCGGAGCCACCCATCTCGAATCTCTTGCAAGCATTACAAAGAGGAGATTCTTCTGGACATATCAAACAAGGTGCAACATCTTCATCAATATACAGTTGACATGTGTGAATGCACAAGTTTGCAAATCGATTTTTTTTTCTCCAAATTCAGTTGGATGATATAATTCCGTAAAACTACATAAATTATAGAAAGTTACATACTATTCTGAAACTTACCTAAAATTGATTGACTCATTTTGCTTAGCTAAATATTCTTAACTAATTTTAATAATTAACATCGAAGTTGCGAGATCAAGAAAAGGGATGCATTCAGGTGAATCTATTTTATTTTATTTTTCATGTTGCCTTCACGAAAATGATCACTTTTCGAGAGCCTATTGTACTTGATGTGATAATTCTAACATCCTCCTCCATTGATGATTTCCGGTCAGAGTTGGGCAATGCTGAATGTTTGGAGATGACGGGAAATAGTGAGGCAGATGAGGGATGGAATAATTGAGCAATACGGCAGCGTTGATGGAGGGAAAACGAAGAGCATGAAAAATAGGAAGGACGACAACCAAAATGATGTCGCCCGTCTTATTGCCAAAGTTACGAAGGAGTTGAACATTAGGAGAGATCCTACATAGCTACAACTGAAGTTGAGGATCAAAGAGACCTTTCTTCTGTAAGGACTGCAGATTTGCCTTTTGTAACGATACGGTTCTTAAAACTTATGTCGAATTTGAATGTGGTCCAGGTGAATAGGGAGACAACAGTTGAGAGTGACCAAGTACCTACAAAAATAGGCAGAGGAAGTGGGACAAAACGTACTTTAAACCGAGGAAAGGGTACAGCTTCAAGTTCAAGAAAAAGCAAAGGTTCAAGGTCAGGAAAGGGCACGGCGTCAAATTCAGGAAGGGGCACGGCTTCAAGTTCACAAAGCAGCACAGCTTGGAGTTCAGGAAAGGGCAATGCTAGGTTACAAACTCTGCTCATCGGAGGAGACTCGAGACTGACATGTCGAGGTAAAAAATTCCATTTTCCTTGAATTCCCCACATGTTTCTTAAGGAGACTCAAAAACAGCAACCATCCTAATGACTGCAAGAATGAATTATTACTGCATTCACTTATTCTAAAGTAGCAGGTTTACTCCATTCTTCTTTCCTGCCACTCACCTTATATGGTGGTGCTTCAGTGTTCTCTCCTAGTTTTAATCCAAGGACAGGAGGATGATTGATCCTTGAGGCTTTCCATATGCCATAATAAGTTGCATGATGATTTTCAATGTTATGTATAGTCTCTTCTTTTACTCCATGTAGAAACCAATTGAAGAATTTTAAGATTTACTTTCTTTTTGTCTATTTCTAGATATCATTCTTCTTTAAAAAACCTTTCTCTCTTGTAGTGTAATTATCTGCAAACTATTGCTTTTGCCTTCAGTTTTTTTCTTGAAAAGAAATCTTCTTTATAAAGCTTTTGTGGTCTCTTTCAAAAGAAGTGTCAAAAAGGTTCACTTGGAAATCTAAATACGTGTGTCTTTGGCCTTGGTGTATGGAGAAAACATCTCCCAACAAAAATTGCTCTCAATCATATCAACACCAATCAAGCGACCCTTATACTTTTAGCAAGTGCGGCGAGAGTTTTCAAAGTTGACAAACTCATTTTATCTTTCCTTGTTTGGAGGATTTTATCTTTCCATGTATAAAAGCCTTAGCTTAGGAATGTTATTGTATTACAATTTCTAGCTAATGCCTCCTACTCCTATGTTAGTCATCGGCCCACTAAAGACTGGTTCCACAAAAATTGAAATCGAGAATAGCCCATTGGTTCTTGGACCCACCCACAAATTGAGCTGCCAGTTGGGTCCGGTTCTGAGGTGGGTCAATGAAACTAGTTCCCAGGTGGATCTATGGAACCGGTACCACCAAACTTCATGCGCCATCACTGCAATATGCAACAAAGATTCAAACAACAAAAAGAAATTCTGGAGTAATTAAAATTACATCTCATCAAAGACACGCCCAGCCAGAGCCAACGAATCGACAGTATCAGTATGTTAGGAAGTGTGTAAGCAAGAGAGCACACACACCAAACTTGTTATGATGGGCAAAAGGAGACAGCAATCCAACAGAAAAATTAGTCAGTAGCCTATATGTGTCGAATCATTTCAAGTTTCAACGTGTAGTTAGAATGGCAGAAATTCATGTACAACACTTACAGTTCTAGTATGACCTTTTGTCAAGGGTGAACTTAACAAATTGAGTGGATAATCTCATTTCTTGCTGTCCATAAGCACTTATTGTTGGATGACTCTTCAAAGTCGTCTTCGCCTCCTCCATGTTTGGTGATTCTGATTCCATTATTGACGATATCGCATCATACGATTTCTCCATTTCTATTGACAGGTTAATAGATCACCTACTCGAATCAAGTGACACGTCATCAACGGTCAGGGTGGATGGGTGGGTAGTTCCACATCTGCAACTAAACCAGTACCCATTGATTCCAATAACTTGGATCTGGGAACAGGACTAATTCCCTTGAGAACCACCGGTTTTTGGCCTTCTGATCCGGTTTTGGGTGGTTCCCGATTCCTTTGCACACCCATAACACTTGACTACTAATAATGACACTATCTGCATTGTGGCTTGTGCATCACCTGATATTAACTCAACCCATACACACATTAATAGCCACGAATTGTCTTTGTCATCATCAAAACAACATAAGAGATTTTCCCTACAGAGTGTTGATCGTGAGTCCGAAGGCTTCCTCTATAACTCTGGCTTTGATAAAAATGTCACAGTCCGAACCGCTTGCCTTGTCTAAAGGATTGTGCAAGGAAGCGAGCAACGCCCCGATGCTAAAGCGCATGCATAGTGCGCCCAAAATCATTTCTAGGGAAAAAAACGAAAACGATTCTTAAAATTGTTTCACTCAATCGTATTAATCAACAATGCAATTAATGTCCATCAAGGGACTATCAAAATAGGAGAGTTTTGAGGAGTTGAACCCTCCTAAAGAGCTTTAAAGGCCTCATTTATTCTCACGAGTAGACATTGTAGGTACTTGAGATGGCATTATCTAGCAATTATGCAAAGTAAGAAACATATGAAATGTATAAACTACCTCCCCACTTAATGTTGACCCGTGCTTGACCCAAGTGGCCACGGACAAACCCGGATCCAGACACTCACGGAGGACCTGGACAATGCTCGCTGTGTTAGAATAAAATGTACAATAATCTATTTGTATGACATTGTTGTTGTTGTTGTTGATATATGGATTATACAATTTGGATGAGATATAAAGTGGTGGATATATTGAATTGATGCATTAAGAATAAGGAGAAAATCGGGGAAAAAACTCATTTCAGGACCTGAATTTCTTGACTTTTTTTTTTCTCTTTTATCTAACACTTGACATCTAAAGCATTTTTATTCTCTCATCTCGTTTTTTTCCCTGATGTTTTTTTTTTCGTCTGTCCTTTCTATAACTTCCCTCTTCTTGACATCCTGTTCTTTACAAGTGGTATTCTTGATCAGTGGGCACAACGATATTCTTGAAGTTCCATTATTTCCGATAACCTAAATGTTGCTGATTTTTAAGCTATTTCACTCACTCTTGATACACATGGATTAAGCCTCAATATAGATATCAAGCTTACAACATGATGTAGGGAAAACTCTAACAAGGGGCTCGATACCAATTGATGCAGTCGGAGAAGCAAAAGATTGTGAAAAGAACAAAAACAGGGCTAAAATAGAAATGAGTAGAAGTTGGAACACAGGAAAAATATTTTATAGTCATGAAAAACCAATCATGTTTGTTGAAAGAAGAAAGCTAACGAGGAAGAGACTTATTTATACTAGGATTATAGACAATAGACAAGTGTGATCTACAATACTATCTCCAACTTCACAATCCAATCTACTTGAACATTAACGTGACCATTATGCGAAAAGTCTAAATGAAAAAAGAACACTTACGATTACTAAAATAAGATTATGTTTAAAACTACTAAAAGAGGATTGTGTCTCTATCACAATACTTTCTATGATCTGCTATTCATTGTTGTTCATTGCTTATGATGTCTTAATGATCTAGTGTTTGTCTCTTCCCATTTCACAGATTCCATGGCTATTTTTTTCCTTCAAAATGCTCTCCATCTCTTTGTGGCTTCCCTGACCTACCGACTTGCGATGGACGAGTTCATGCTTAACAAAGCGTTCCACGATGACATTGCCCTCAATGACCCCAAATCCGGCTTATACGACCACGACAACAAGAAGTACACTAGGATCAACCGTATCTTCCAAAAGAATCTCTTGCAGTTATGGAAGGTTAGGTTTTTTTTAGTTAGAGAGTCAAGTTAATAACTTGTCTACTGTCTTAACTTTTTTTTTAATTATCCTGTTATTAGCATTTTGTTGGAGGGTTTGATGACGTACACAAAATTCCATCTCGTGAGGCTCTTTCGCGTTATGTGCAACTTGAGATTTTCTTGGTGAAAGACAAGATAAAAAAATGTTTGCTATCTCTTGCAACCTGAGTTGGTCTCTTGTTGCGTGGTATTCTGCTGATTGAGGCTGGCCATTGCACTCTGCGCTGTCGATTGTTGCTGCTACTCGCGGCTGGCTGCTACAGTGGACGGTGCGGTTCCTCCTTCACCTATGGGGTCCTGTTGGTGAGGTTCGAGTTGTGGCCTGTCCTGGTCTGATGTCGATCTCACTGCTTTCTCCTCCCTCTGTGGCTGCCTTGTTGCTGTCCCGGTGAACCATTTTCGTGTCGAGGTCCTGAGTCGGCTGGCTTCTTTGCTGTTTTGTATTGGCTGCTGCAGCGGCTTTTCTTGGCCTGCGTGCCTAGTTTGACCCGGCTGTGGGTCCGTTCTGTTTTTCTTTTCTGTCTTGGTTGTTGACTCTATACCCTTGCACCCTCGGGGACATCGTCTTTGTAACCCTGGGTTCGAGGTTCGTGTTTAGTCGCCTTTGTATTTTGCGCTGTGCTTAGCTAATATATTTCTTACCTTACCAAAAATTAAAAAAAAAATGTTTGCTATCAAACAGACGATTTGCTCAAAAAAATTTTCTATGAGAAATTCAAAGATCAAGATGATTTGAGCATAGAGGAGGCTACGAAACTAGAGCATTTGCTTAAAAGTTTGAAAAATCCCTATATCAAGGAATTAGAAGCACAACTATTAGCTTGTGGTATCACAGCTCCACAAACCAAAAATCCTCTTTCATTTCCTCTTTCGTTATGGGCAAAGGTTGAATGGTCCCTTCAACCAATTTATCCCAATGCTGAGTAAGTTCCATTATTTCTTATAACTTAATTGTTGTTCATTTTTTAAGTTATTTCACATAGTGGAATCTCTTAGCCCTCTTGATACATATGAATTGAGCCCTAGTACAAATATCAAGCTCACAACATAATTTAGTAGAGCTAATTAAATTTTATTTTAGTCTTTGAGATTTACTTTTTTACCTCAATCTGCTCTTAACTATATTTGAAACCTAAAATCAAAAGAGAATTCTATCAAGATGTCGAAGGCCACCTATAGTAAATGAATAATCCACCTTTGCTATTGCATATTGTGGACCAGTTTACGTAGATAAAGTTGCGTTTTGTGCATGATTTTTGCATTGACTAGCATATACTGCGATGCTTCTAATGTCTTTTCACGCATGTAGATTACTACTGCAAAGTTGACGACAGTGGTTCTATGTTCGTTGAGGAGTTCATTGTCACGAATATGCACCACTTTTTCAATCCATAGTATGGTTTTCATAGCAGCTTTTCTGAAGTGGAGAATTAGGAAATTATTTTGTAAAACACATGTAGATTACTCTTCGCAAGGCTGAAGAAGGTAGTTCTATGATCATTGAGGAATTCACCATCGCGAATTTGCGACACATTTTCAATCCACAGAATGGTTTTCATAACAGTTTTTCTGCAGTGGAGAATTAGTAAATTATTTTGTTTCCACGGACCACACAAGCGTCCAACGAAGTAGGGATTAGACGCCGGCTTGGGATATTAGTTTTAAAGGGTAGCTTGAATTATCTTTTGGACTTGATTTTCTTACCCTAATTTATTCACTTTGAGTCTCACAAATTTCTATTTTGATTTTTAGGGAACTGTTAACATGATAATTTTGCCAGGTGTAATCTACATGCGTTTTACAGAATAATTTCCTAATTCTCCACTTTAGAAAAGTTGCTATGAAAATCATTTTGTGGATTGAAAAAGAGTTGCATATTCGCGACGGTGAACTCCTCGATGATCATAGAATCACTGTCGTTAGCTTTGCCAAGAATAATCTACATGCATGAAAATGCATTAGAAGCATCGCAGGATATACTAGTCAATGTAAAAATCATACACAAACATAACCTGATCTACGTAAGCTGGTCCATAATATGCAACAATAGAGGGGAGAATATTCATTTGCTATATGTGGCCTTCGACATCTTGATAGAATTCTATTCCAATTTCAGATCTCAAATATAGTCTAGAGCAGATTGAGGAAAAAGAACAGTAATTCTCAAAGACTAACATAAAATTTAATTAGCTCTACTAAATCATGTTGTGAGCTTGATATTTGTACTAGGGCTCATTCCATGGTATCAAGAGTGAGTACTAAGAGATTTCACCATGTGAAATAGCTTAAAGAATCAGCAACAATTACAAGACAAGAAATAATGGAACTTACTTAGCATTGGGATAGGTCGGTTGAAGGGACCATTCAACCTTTGCCCGTATCGTACGAGAAAATGAAAGCCGAATTTTGGTTTCCGGAGCTGTGATAACATAAATTGCTAACTGTACCCCTAATTGTTCAATAGATGGATTTTTCAAATTTTTAAGCAAAAACTCTAGTTTCGCAAACTCCTCAATGTTCGAATCATCTTGATCTTTGAGCTTCTTATAGCAAAATTTTCTAAGCTGATCGTCCATTTAATAGCAAACATTTTTTATCTTAGCTTTCACGAAGAAAATCTTAGACTGCACATCACATGAAAGGGCCTCACAAGATAGAATCTTGCGCATGTCATCAAACCCACTAACAAAATGATAATAACATAATTTTTAAAAAAAAAGAGTTAACACAATAGACAAAGCTATTGACTCTCCAACTAAAAAAAAAAAACTATCCTTCCATAACTACAAGAGATTCTTCTGGAAGGTACGATTGACCTTAGTATACATGTTGCTGTGGTCGTATAAGCTGGACTCCTTGATGGTCCTCATGAACATAGTATGATACCACTTACACATGAGGGATTGAGGTCGCTGAGGACATTGTCACTGCAGAGCACTTCATCAAGCGTAAACTTGTCCATCGTAAGTCGACAAGTCAAGGGAGCCACAGACAGAGGAAGAGCGTTTTCGAAGGAGAAAAAATAGCTAGCGAATTTGCAAAGTGGGAAGAGACAAACACTAGCTCATTAAGATCGTAAGCAATGAATAACAAATCATAGAAAGTAATGTGATGCAAACACATAATCCTATTTTAGTATTTTTAAGCATAATCCTATTTTAGTAATCTTAAGTGTTATGTTTTCATTTAGTCTTTTCTCTTGATGGTCATGTTAATGTTCAAGTAGATTGGATTGTAAGATTAGAGATATTATTGTAGATCACGATCACCTAAAATTCAAAGCCCATGTCAAGATTCGCAATCCAGGTGCAAACACCTAAAAGGTCAAGATTGGCATAAGCCGATTAGGGCGAAGGTTGACAGACCAAACGTGCCTCTATTCCCCGTTCAATCATTTTTTTCCTCCCAAAACTCAAAAAGCAAATTTGACATAGGCTTTGAATTTTAGAACGTTGTATGGCAATTAGCTTCCTGTGAATTAGGCTCTATTGCCAATCGATAAAGAACAACGCTGAAAGAAACTTGGACCAACAAAAAGGGAATGGAGATTCAAATCCAAGACAGGAAATGTAAAGGATAAATTCAATAACCAGCCTTTAATTCTATTATATGCCCTAACTACAATTTTTATGTTGGTCTAGAAAAATAAACTGAATCAAGATACATTCCCAATGAAATATGAAAATCTAGATCCCATCAGATATTCGGGCGATGCTATTTCCATCCCTATTTTGGTTAAGACACTCCTTTTTCCAATTAAACAACCAAACACTCTCATCTCTCCCTTCAATTTACTGCTTAGTTATATATTATATTAACTAATAAAACTGCCTTCATTTCATTATACTCAATAAGTTATGATCTTATCTTACATTCTGTTATCACTTTGCCTAGAGAAGATTGTTAATTTTAATATACAATCTCATATTTTCAATTACAAAAGCAATATAATTATTATGAATTTCTATTCATGATGAATACACGACTTATCAACACACAATTAATTGCCTACTTTTTACCCCATAATATGATTGAAACTTTCTTTCAAAGTTGGAAATTAAATTAATTTATCTGTCTAGCCAATCTTGACCTCATAGGTGTTTTTAAAGTTAAACATTGTTTATTTTGTGCTTTCTTTTAGATTTTTCACTTTTTAATCTAAAGTGCAAGATGAGGGTTGAGAATCTTGTTTCATATTTTTCACTTTCAACCTAATATTAAATTATTTGAGAGGAAAATTTTAAGCATGTTTCAAAGAGTTTGATCCACTTGTTATGAAGTTAAATCCAATCAATGTTAATTACTTTCTTCATAGTAGGAGTACAACAGCAAGAAGTTCCTGTTTTCCCTTTTTGTGCTTATGTGATCTAATCTTAATCATACTTAACATTTGGTTATATTTCTAAAAAATTATCATTTTCAATATATTGATCAATTTTCCCTTTCAATTGTTGACCAAGATAGGCCAGATAATTAGATTGAATTTTAATCTTGAATTTTAAATTATAGTCTCAAACTATTTGATGAAAATAGGCAAATTGTTGTGTGCTTATAAGCCGTCATATATAGAAAATTATAATTTTACGTCACTTTTATGAGTGACACTATGAGGTGGATAGGCCATGGAAGATCGAAAAGGACTGACATCAAGTGAGCAACTAAGGAGGGAAATGGAGCTGACCACAAGCACGAAGGTGAAGCTTCCATCCCTGAGCAAAATCTCCAACCAAAATTTTATTTAATTTTTGTTCCAAGTCAATAGATACATGTCAAATTCACTAGTGGGGATGTCAACTGTGTACTGGTCCCTGTACACGCAACCTCTGTGGGAAGAGCCGTACACTAAGGTGATTGGCCACATCCCAATGGAGGAGGAGACCACATAGTCAAATAGCATGGTGATGCACATGCCAATCGTTCACAAGAGGTTTTTGTGGCTATGCTTAATAACGACGAGGCACATTCCAAGAGCAGCGAACAAGAAGATCATCTCGTTAATGCTGCTCAACAATAGTGGTATTCGCTTGACCTGATTAAGGCATAAGGCGGCAACGAGGACACACACTATCTTCACAAAGCAAATTGCCATGCTCATGAAAAGTTTTTCGAAGGATGCTGTGATGTAGGCTGGGTGGAGGAGATCTTGTCATACACAGATATTTTGGTTCGTATTCTTGAAAATGCTATCGTTGCACTCCTCAAGTATGTTGGTAACCATCTTATCTACGGCAAGCTAAAGTGCAGCCTCCTCCTCAGAGTTAGAGGTCTTGGTGAGGATGCACTTCACACTGCCTAAGTGGCCCTGCATAATGAACCACTTAGGGGATTCTAGCATGGTGAGAAGCTCGAAAGGAAGCACAACCGAGAGGATTGATCCTGCAATAAGCATCACACACCACCCAAGGTTGAGGTGGAGCTTGAAAAAGTAGTTAGAGATGCTACAAAGGAATATGCCAATGTTAATCAATACCTGAACTGTAATATCATACACTGATATCATATATCATACATTCCTTACCATGGTTTAAGTGTTTATCAACATTGGTACCTTCCTCGGCAATATTTCCAACTATTACTTCTCCCAACATTGGGTGGCATATCATGCTTATCCCAGGATCAATCCCCTCAGTCATGCTTCCCCTTAGAATTCTCATCATGTCGAAATTTCCCTAGTAGCTCATCATGTAAGGCCGCCTTGGTAACGTAAAACGTGTCCTCACCAAGACATCTAACATCGAGGAGGAAGCCGCACTCCAACTTGCTGACATCAAGAAGGCTGCCGACATAATGCAACAACGAAATTATCATGAACATCAACCAAAACACTTACATATGACAAGATCTCCTCCACTTAACCCACTTTGTATGCCACATGCTTTTCTGCACCATCGGGATGCAATTTGTCCAACAGTGTGTGGCATCGAGTCCAAACTACTATACATTCCTATTCCTCTTATGTTCAAGAAGGCCGCTATATCCTTCATAAAACTCCTCATGTTAACAATTGACTTCGGGAAGATAGTGTATCCTCGTTGCCGCCTTTTGCCTTGATCGGATAGGGTAGCGATCACTGTCGCTAAACAGCATTAGCGAGATGATCTTCTGGCTCATCTCTCTCAGAATGTGCCTCATTGTGATTGAGCATAGCCCCACAAAATACTAGTGGCCGGTAGGCATGACCATAACCATGTTATTTGTCTATGTGGCCTCATCTTCTATCGGGATCGGGCCACTCACCGATGCGTGTATGACTCAAAGATCTTCCACAAAGGTTGCATGTGCAAGGGTTCATAATCGGTGTTGAGGTGAAATACTGTTATCGCTAACATACCATTGATGCTGAAAAGGATAGAACAATTGTTCAGAATTCACCAAGTGGAGGTGCACGGTGAACGAGTGGCAATGGACCAGCCACAACCAAGGCAGCAAACAATGAGGTTCTACCTATATATAGAACCAATTAGGTGGAGTCCATATGGAACTAGACCCTACCCTTAAGCTTACCCTAGCTACTCAATATGCTTTCTTGAGATATCGACATTTTAAGTTGCCCATAGACTGATTCAATCAACAATTGGAAGATTGCCGTGTTCTGATTTTTCTTTTGCCAATCTATGATGTATGTTTGTTCTGCTATTTCTTATAATTGCAAATGCACATCTACCAAGTTTCTGGTATTAGAAGATGTAGAGGTCCCAACGCAAAAGACAAACAACATTTTCTAAAGTCATGACGAGTAAATGGAGAGCACTAAGAAATTAACGATAATGGAAGTGGTGGAATTAATATGGAAGACTGTAAATTGTGATCTCTCCTACTAAGGAGAGTAGCGGAAATTGAACGGAGTGAAAATAGAGGGCTTTTTCATTGCACTTGTGTTCCATTTTTGCATTTTCCCCCCTTTTTTGGTACTTAAGACTAAGAGGTTTGCACCAAAGATGAGACAGGGAATCAATCGCGAACTTCAATGAATTGGATGGTACAGCATGAGGAATGAGCTTAAAATCAAGACTGATAGAATGGATTCATAAATTCAATTCAAGATTTGTGCCTATCACCGAGGTCGACTGCTAGAAATTTCCAAGACAGGGAGAAGTTCCTAAATTTTGGCTGAGGTAATCCATTGAGGCGCCAACTTTGATTAGTCTTGGGTTGGTAATTCAATTCGAGCTCAATTTAAAATTGGTCCAAGATCAGGGATAAAATGGGTTCCAATCAATTAGGAAAGAAATCAAACGCCAACCAGCCATCTTCATCATATCAACCTCGAAGAACACTATGGACTACAATAGGGCAGACATTCATACAACAAAGGTTCGATTCTTCCTTTGGAGAGAATGCAGCAATGCACTTCTAGCTAAGGAAAACCCTTATAGAAGAAGAATGGTACCAGACCCACTTTGCCCAGTGCGCCATAAAACCCCCAGAATCTCCTGAGCACCTCTTCCTCCTCTACGACTGGACAAAACAAATTTCGTTAGACCCTCAGTTAAATCTCGACACTTCCCCGACAAAGATAACTAGAATCGACAAGTGGAAATTGAAAAACTTAAACTCCCGTGCTGATCCGTCTGCGAGAGCAAGTCTCGCTGCCACACTATGGTTGATTTGGAAGGAAAGGAATGCGCGGGTATTTAGGAACAACAAACCAAAACCCAGCCATATAGTCAAAGAAGCATTTAATTCAGAAATGCTCTTCGAAAAACGGAATCACAGCATAGGGAAGCCTACAAGACAAGAAAACTCACCTCCCGACCTATGGATTCTTGGGTGTTAAATGTAGATGGCTCCTAGTGCCGTGCATCACCGGAGGGAGCTATTGCCGAAGTTTGTAGGGACTCCCGAGGGCTTTGTGTGACATTCTGAAATTCGACCCTTTTTCTGGAATTTGAATACATAATGGTTATTTCATGAAGGCGCTATAGATGAATCTCACTTGGAGCTGGCCACTCTAAGATGACTAGCCGAAGGAGAAAGGCTAACTAGGAATATAAGCACGTGGACCAAATGGTCGATACGCGTGACTCCTAAAAGCCACCCGTTAGTCTGAGAATTTATTTAAAGCTGCCATCTTATGAATGAGGCCACCAATTAAGTTCCGGAATAGGACAATCGACTCTCATGAGTGTCACAGTTGTGAATTTGGACCTTGCCTAGAAAGGCAAAAAAATGGGCAGATAGATCTCGGAATGCCTAGTGAAAAAGGGGCAAAATTGGGAATTTTTATCTTGCCCCTGGTTTGAGCTAGAATCCATGGCATGAGGGTAAGAATATTTTTAGAGAGGTTAGAAAAATTTTGCGGGGAAATCTGGAGTTATTTTCCGATCGCGATTGAGCCAAATCAGCACCGATTGAGTCCCACCCGATCCTGAAATTTCACGAATTTCGAGAAATGTCTCGTCGGTCATATTTTTGACCAATTTGACCAGCTTTGACCGAAAATAATTGAGGCCCACGCTTTATCAGTTCAAATTTCACTGATAGTCCAAAAATCAATCAATTCGTTCAGCGTTATGTCGCTTTCGGTGAATAGTCACCACCAATAATTATCCTTAAGATAATTATGGGTCAAACCACTCTCTCTTCTCTATTATTTCAGCAGACTCTCTCTCTCTTCTCTCTCTCTTCTCTCTCTCTAAACTCGGATATCTCTCTCTCGCGGCCCAGTTTTTGCTGCCAACTTCAACTGGACGCCGACGGAAATCCGACCGTTCGATCATCGCGATTTTCGGATATGTTGTAGTTCAATGTCTTTTGGTTCTATTCCAACTTGAATCAATTCGATCGGAGGTCGTTTGACCTTTCAAATCTGCTTCGACATTTTGGTCGACGAACTAGTCTTTTGTTACCCGAATTTCATATAGGGCTCATATTGAAATATGTTCATCCCAGCGACCCCTAGAGCTCATTTTCATGTGAAAACATTGATTTTCAATTTGTGAACCAACTCGTTCAGCCCTTGAACAGCCCAGGTTCGAACTTAATCCGCCGGAATCCACCGTTGTCGTCGTTGCCGCCGGTCATCGCTGCATCCTCAGCCCTGTTTTGCCTTTGTTTAGGTAAGTTAAGCCTCTAGACTTCGCTCATGATGTTAGACTTGCCATGGATTAGCTCTAGGGACCGATTCGTGGTAAATCGGTTTAGGAAAATTGGCCGTAATCGGCGTATTTGATGGAAATAAATTTCTGTGGGCTATGAGTATGTTGTGGATTGATAAAATGTTGCTGTCCATACTTGAATAATGCTGTTGGTGGTGGTTGGTGTGGTTTCCGAGAGGTTCGGTACCGAAAAAATGGATTTTCGGGATATTTAGAGCGAAAACGGGCCAAATAGTGTTTTGAATCACTGTTCACGAACCTCCGAACACTGTTCACGTGCTGCCCAATTTGAGTTTGGTTTGAAAATGACAAGTTTTGTGGGTTCCGTGTGGTTTGAGTACCGAAAACTGGGTTTATGGAGCATTTTATGCAAAACCGGGCCCAAGTAATATTTTATATTATTATTCCAAATATTTGGGGGCCCGTGTGCGTATTTAAAATATATTTGAAGATATTTCTTGTGTACTTGAAATAATTATTTGGGTCATTTTGGGTCCCATGTGAGAAATTGGGCATTTTTGACAAAATTGGGCACGTGAAAGAAATTGATTGATTTGGCCATTATGTTGGCCATCTGAATTGAAATATTTGGGCACATGTTTTATGTTTTGGCCTAACATACTTGGCCAAGATTTTTGCCCAATTGAAACTGGCGTTGCTTCGTGCCTGATTGAAATATTTGGACTTGTATTTGAAATGTGACCTAACGTACTTGGCCGATGATTTCTGTCAAAATGAATTTAAATGATGTTATTGCCTGAAAGGCGAGTGCGACAATTTAGGTTCGCAAAATGAGTTGATTGGCTTGGCCATTTGGCCGAAAATATTGTTGATACCTAACTTTTGATTTTTCTTTTTTCATTCATATTACACAAAATTGAGAGTTAATTCTCACCAAAAATATTTCTCCATGCATTGCATATTTATTTTTTCTACATTGCATTTTGCATCGATGGTGGGGAATTGAGTTTAATTCGACAGGTGATTGGACCAAAGCATATTGCAAAATTCAGCTAAGGCTAGGAGAGATGTGCCGAAAATTTGATGAGAATTTGGGTCTAAGTTGAGCTTAATTCAACCCACTAAATTTTAATTATGGAAAGGGTCTTTTTATTAAAGTTTATTAATAAAAAAGGCCAAAGCTTAAGCCCGCATTATTAGAGTTTGACCTAGGTTTTCACTATATAAACACCTCCAGGTCACATAACACCAGGGGGGGCCAATTAATTTGAGTACACGGCCACAATATGGAGGGAGTACATTGAGAAGAAAAATCGTGGGGGGATATTCAGAAAATTCACGTGAAAAGGAGGGACACAAGAGAGAGCGAGAAAAAAGAGAGGACTTTCAAACACGTTGGTCATCGGGGCTTCACTTCAACAGACCACGTCCAAGTCGAAGTTTCTTCACAGGGACTCCAAATTGCATCGCCATAGAGGAAGAACCGGTCAAGAGGAGAAGGCTGACTTTGTCCATGAGACTGGTTTTTCCCCCACTGTTCCTGCTCGAATCGGTGGCCGTTTTGTCACTGTTTGGGATCCTCAAAGGCCTCGTACCAGCCATTGTTTGAAGCCCTCGGAGCCTCCTTGATCAGCCACTGTTTGGACTCTTGAAGGCTGCTGTTTTTGCCACTCTTCCACATTGAATTGAGCTGCTGTTCAGCCCCTGAACGTGCATGAAGTTGACCCGATTTTCGTTGCTTTTTTGGGAGGAGATTCACTGCTAATCAGTCTAAGTTTCAGCTATTGCTCAACGCTGATTTTTGCTGCTGTTCTTCATCCATTCGCTCCCTGTTTCAATTTAGAATTGGTGTTTAAATCCCATGTTGTCAGTGTTCGTGCGCTAAATCTTCAAGCAACTTCGGACCAGGTAATAAACAATCCTCTTTGTGACTTTGTTAAAGCCCGTTATTCATGTGATTGATGGTTTGTTTATTGTTAAATTCTTTTTGTTGGAGATTGGTAATTGATCACGAAGAATACCAACTTGGAAAGCACGGATAGTTTTTTTTTAATTCTCCTTTGCCCGTGCTAACTCTGAAAAATTATGATGGCATTGATAGAGTTCGTCTTTTAATTGATTGTCCGAATTAACCTTGAATTATCTTGCATGTTCTGAAAAGAATTCGGTGAATCTTGATAAGATAATATTCGGTCGATATTTGGCAGGGCATTCAGCGATAAGGACTGAATTTTGCATATCAAATCTGAATTTCTGCATATCTTGTGGACATCCCGATTGTCTGAATTGGTTATTTGATGCATCCCATGGTTTGAATTTCAAAGTAATCCTTATCCGTTCGTTTTCTTGAAGGACATTGGCAAATTTTCAAATTAAATCATGCGAATTTATTTGGAATATTCGGATTATCTTGGATTTGAACTTGATCTAAAAGATATCGGATAAGCCTTGGAATCTCTGATCATATTTTTTTAAAATTTTGGATGATTATCTTAATTACTCTGGATATTCTAAGAGATGGTCTTCCTTTAATTTAAAAGATGTGATTATCTTTTGCGGATAGGGTCTTACACCCTTTAAAATTTGGCTCTTTATCCCCTAGTAGCACAAATCTTTTTATTATAGTCTAAAGTCAAATATTTTTATAACATTCTTCGAGTGTAGTACATGCTCCCTCGCGCCTTTGTCCCTTGGATATGTGCATTATGAGTGACCATCCAACTTCACCCTCGAAGTACGACGTCATCTGCACGAATGAAATTATCCATCTCATCCTATAACTTTGGGATTAGACCGATAAATTTTATTTAAATTCACCATCCGACCCCACCCTCGGGGTACGACATGAATAAATTCCCTTCCGATCCTAAACATTGGGTATGAAGCGAATTCATCGGAAAAATTCGGATCACATGGTGTACGACACTCAAGGTTTATTATATTTTTATTTGACTCTATTTTCATAAAAAAAAAATCACAAAATGAACATCAAATCGTGGTCTAAAATGGAATTAAATGTCAAGATACCTTTTAATATAAAATTAGACTTTGAGTGATCAATTTCTTAATTTATATTAATTGCTATCAACTTTCGGACCATCTTTTATTTTTGTCCTTTATTTAATCCGAAAATACCAAAAAAAATGTCATTCATGTGCATTTCATATAGGGTAGATCATCCATATTTACCATGTCATTTTTTCCATTCATGCATATTTACCATGTCATTCATGCATTGTTATTCATGTCATATAGGTAGATTTGCATCCCTTGCATGTCATGATTTTTTTAAAAAATTTTAACTTATTTTTTGTGTGCACTAAAACTCACATTATGTCGCTTTTTTCAAAAATTAGCATGCATTTTTTTCATTCATGTTATTTTGCATATTATTAGAATCCACATTTTTGTGCATTTAACTTAGATTTTTAGATATCATGTTTTTCATAAAGTTTAGAATGCATAGCATCATGCAGTTTCATGTCATATTTGCACTCACGTAGTTGCATTTGCATTGCATTCATTATTTCAAGACAATCCCAAAAAATAAATTGCACCTTGGTTTCCAAAGAAATCCATTGAATTTTCCGGTTCAAGAAAATTTTTCACAAGAATGGTACCGAAAGGGTGTTAATTGAAAAATTAACATAATCAAGTCCCCGAATTTGAATCTCTGGTTAGCAGAAAATAAAGTATTCTCTCGATACTTTATTTAGGTTTCTAATCTACCTACCAAAAAAGATTAGTGGCGGCTCCAAATTTAAATCATTCGGACATAAACCTAAGTTGCGAATTGGTAGAGTTTGGGAGAGCTCGGGCTAGGTTAGTTAATTCATTTAATTGATCTAGTAATCCATTAACCTGGGAATTCCATAATTTTTAGGTCGCGACAAATATGTGTTGAATATTTGGACTTGTATTTGAAATGTGGCCTAACGTACTTGGCCGATGATTTCTGTCCAAATGAATTTAAAAGGGGTTTTACTGCCTGAAAGGCGAATGCGACGGTTTTCGCATGTTTGATTGCATATCATTGTGACTTGGCGTAAAATGTAGCCATGAAGTCACATGGCGTAAAATGTAGCCACAGAGGCGTAAAATGTAGCCTCAGAGATGGAAAACGTAGCCTCGTGCGCCCTGAAGCGTAAGACGCAGGGTAGCTGGAGTGATAAGGTGCCAACCTGAGGCGTCCCACACGCGGGTTGAGGCACAGACCTAAGGCATCCACGACGCGGGTCGGACCTAATGCGCCTATATGACGCGGGTCAAATTGGCTGTTAAGCCGAGGCTCAAGATTGAGCGTGCATGCATATGTATTTGCATTGATTGTCCTGGATTGGACGTGGTTTCAAATTGAAAGTTTAATTGCTTTTATTGAGCTCTTAACTGATTGTGTTATCTGGGTTTTGTGTGGTCCTAGATTGGGCCTATTATAAATGCTTTATATGCTTGGCCACTCTGTGGCGACTTTTCTAAATTGAACGAACTTTTAGTGATGGAATTTAGCCCGGTGATTTTGAGCATTTGAGTTGGGACCTAAGAGTTTGGTCTAGGCCTATTTGGCGTCCTGAGGAGAAGATTAGGGGTTAGCTTACTGAGATTTATTCTCATAGGTGATTGCCCTTATTTTTTAGACCCCCGACCTCCGCAATGAGTGCAATATAATACGAGTAAGGCAGGGGACCCAGAAGGAAAATTGATCCAGAGACTAATCCTTCCTGGACCAGATGGTGTGACGGAAAATGACGAGTGGGATGGAGGCTGAAGCCCTTGGTAGAAATTTGTGTGGTTTGCTCGCTATAGGGGTTGAGAACCTTGTCGACCTAGAGCCTTTTGTTGTAAAGGTCGGGCAATGGGTTGTAATGAGGTAACAAGAGCTTTGAACTGTGTATATGATGTTATTCTGACAATTGAATGAAAAAGGCATGTAATATAAAGTGTGATTTAGTGCAATTGATAGATCTCTCTCTCTACCCATTTTATGTGTATGCATTGAAGGAGCTCGCTTCCGTTGTTACAAAAACTCTGAGGTCGTTTGGTTTCGACGAGTTTCCTGGCCGTCGTAGTAGTCAACCATTCGACCGTACAGGTATAACAAGGATGTCGCGTGGCTCGTAGGGCTCGGGGCGTGACACTTTGCCAAAAGAATCAACGATCGTTCGGCCCTTGCAACAGAAACTCTCGCGATTAGAGAGGGATTGTCGTTCATGGAAAAGGCAAGTGAGCTGAGGAAAAAGGAAACTAAACTAGGGCTCAAGTCCATATGAGCTAGGTCTTACGTTCTAGGCCTGGCTGAAAACCCTAGGGCCATACAATCATTGTGGTGGACCGTGTCTCCAATTATTTCACAAAAAATAGATCGTTTCGAAAAAATATTTTTTGAGAAGTCAATTTCCTAGTTACTCAATATGTTTCCTTGAGATGTTGACATTTTAAGTTACCCATAGACTGATTCAATCAACATTTGGAAGGTTGCAGCATTCTAATTTTTCTTTTGCCTATCTATGTTGTATGTTTTTTCTACAATTTCTTGTAATTGCAAATGCACCGCTATCAAGCTTCTGGTACTTGAAGATTTGGAGGTCCCAACGCAA
Organism: Psidium guajava; assembly: GCA_016432845.1. Lineage (NCBI taxonomy): Eukaryota > Viridiplantae > Streptophyta > Magnoliopsida > Myrtales > Myrtaceae > Psidium > Psidium guajava. The sequence goes on from CM028225.1 coordinate 19,299,483, forward strand.
AAGACAAATAACATTTTCTAAAGTCATGACGAGTAAATGGAGAGCACTAAGAAATTAACAATAATGGAGGTAGTGGAATGAATATGGGAGACTGTAAATTGTGATCTCTCCTGCTGATGAGAGTAGAGGAAATTGAAGCGAGTGAAAATAGAGGGCTTTTCCATTGCACTTGTGTTCTCTTTTTGCATTTTCCACCCTTTTTTGGTAGTTAAGACTAAAAGGTTTGCACCAATGATGAGATAGGGAATCAATCGCGAACTTCATCGAATTAGCTAGTATAGCATGAGGAATGAGCTTAAAATCAAGATTGATGGAATGCATTCATGAATTCAATTCAAGATTTGTGCCTATCACCAAGGTCGACTGAAAGAAATTTGCAAGATAGGGAGAAGTTCCTAAATTTTGGCTGAGATACTCCATTGAGGCACCAACTTTGATTAGTCTTGGGTTGGTACTTCAATTCGAGCTCAATTTAAAATTAGTCCAAGATCTGGGATAAAATGGGTTCAAATCAATTAGAAAAGAAATCAAACACCAACCAGCCATCTTCATCGTATCAGCCTCAAAGAACACTATGGACCACAATAGGGCAGGCTTTCATACAACAAATGTTCGATTTTTCCTTTGGAGAGTATGCAGTAATGCACTTCCAGCTAAGCAAAACCCTTATAGAAGAGGAATGGTACTTGACCCACTTTGCCCGGTGCGCCGTAAAAGCCCCAGAATCTCTTAAGCACCTCTTCCTCCTCTGCGACAAGACAAAACAAATTTGGTTAAACCCTCGGTGAAATCTCGACACTTCCCCAACAAAGATAACCAGAATCAGCAAGTGGATATTGAAAAACTTAAACTCCCAAGCTGATCCGTCCGTAAGAGCGAGTCTCGCTGCTACACTATGGTTGATTTGGAAGGAAAGGAATGCATGGGTATTTAGGAACAACAAACCAAAACCTAGCCATATAATCGTAGAAGCATTTAATTCAGAAATGCACCTCGAAAAACAGAATCACAGCATAGGGAAGCACGCAAGACAATAAAACTCACCTCCCGACCTGTGGATTCTTGGGTGTTAAACGTAGATGGCTCTTAGTACCGTACATCACAAGAGGGAGCTATCATCGGAGTTCGTAGGGACTCCCGAGGGCTTCGCCAAGAGAATCAACGCTCGTTCGGCCCTCGTTGCAGAAACTCTCGCGATTAGAGAGGGATTGTCGTTTGTGAAGAAGGCAAGCGAGCCGAGGAAGAGGGAAACTAATCTGGGACTCAAGTCCTTTTGATCAAGGTCTTATGTTTTGGGCCTGGCTGAAAACCCTAGGGCCATACGATCATTGTGGTGGACCATGTCCCCATTTATTTTGCAAAAAATAGATCGTTTCGAAAAAAATATTTTTTGAGAAGTCAATTTCCTAGTTACTTAATATGTTTTCTTGATATGTCAACATTTTAAGTTGCCCATAGCCTGATTCAATTAACAATTGGAAGATTGCAGTATTCTGAGTTTTCTTTTGCCAATCTATGCTGTATGTTTGTTCTACTATTTCTTATAATTGCAAATGCACCGCTATTAAGCTTCTGGTATTTGAAGATGCGGAGTTCCCAACGCAAAGACAAGCAACATTTTCTAAAATCATGACGAGTAAACGGAGAGCATGAAGAAATTGACGATAATGGAGGTAGTGGAATGAATATGGGAGACTGTAAATTGTGATCTCCCATACTGATGAGAGTAGTAGAAATTGAGGGGAGTGAAAATAGAGGGCTTTTCCATTGCACTTGCGTTCATTTTTTGCATTTTCCACCCTTTTTTGGTACTTAGGACTAAGAGGTTTGCACCAATGATGAGACAGGGAATCAATTGCGAACTTCATTGAATTGGATGGCGTAGCGTGAGAAATGAGCTTAAAATCAAGATTGATGGAATGCATTCATGAATTCAATTCAAGATTTGCGCCTATCACCGAGGTCGACTGACAAATTTCCAAGATAGGGAGAAGTTCCTAAATTTTGGCCGAGGTAATCCATTGAGGCACCAACTTTGATTACACTTGGGTTGGTAATTCAATTCGAGCTCAATTTAAAATTGGTCCAAGATCTGGGATAAAATAGGTTCAAATTAGTTAGGAAAGAAATCAAACGCCAACCAGCCATCTTCATCATATCAGCCACGAAGAACATTATGGACCATAATAGGGCAGACATTCATACAACAAAGGTTCGATTCTTCCTTTGGAGAGTATGCAGCAATGCACTTCCAGCTAAGGAAAACCCTTATAGAAGAGGAATGGTACCTGACCCACTTTGCCTGGTGCACCATAAAACCGCCAGAATCTCCTGAGCACCTCTTCCTCCTCTGCGACTGGACAAAATAAATTTGGTCAGACCCTCGGTTAAATCTCGACACTTCCCTAACAAAGATAACCAGAGTCGACAATGGGATATTGAAAAACTTAAACTCTCAAGCTGATCCGTCCGTGAGAGCAAGTCTCGCTGCTACACTATAATTGATTTGGAAGGAAAGGAACGCGTGGGTATTTAGGAATAACAAAACAAAACCCAGCCATATAGTCGAAGAAGCATTTAATTCACAAATGCTCTTCAAAAAACAAAATCACAGCATAGGTAAGCATGCAAGACAAGAAAACTCACCTCCCGACTTGTGGATTCTTGGGTGTTAAACGTAGATGGCTCTTGGTGCCGCACACCACCGGAGGGAGCTATCGTCGGAGATTGTAGGGACTCCCATGGGCTTCGCCAAGAGAATCAATGCTCGCCCGGCCCTTGTTGACACTTGATTTTTGGCCAATTTGATTTTTAGAAAATTTTTAGAAAATTCATAAAAATTCAGAAAATTGAAAAATCAACTTTGGATACCTTGGTCTAGCCTAGGGATCTAATTTTGAGCAAAAAAAATATTTTTCTTAATTTTCTGTATTTTTTGCATTTTATTTTCAAAAATTCATAGAAAAGTCAAGAAAAAATGAACAAATTACAAAATTAACTCTGGAAGCCCAAGCCTAGCCTAAGGAACCAATTTTGAACAAAAAATAATTTTCCTTATTTTTCGCATTTTTTAATATTTTTAAGAATATAGAAAAATACAAAAAAATCAATAAAAAAAATAGCATCCGTGGCCACAAAAATACGAAAAAATAGTCCATATTTTTATTTTAATTTCCTCTTCATTTTGGCCAAATAAATTTTGAAAAAATTAATCTGGAAATGAGGTTTCCTTCATTAATCTCATTTTCAAATTAATTGAAAAAATTCTAGAAATTTCATTTTAGTTCTGTAATTTTCAATTTTTTCATTTTTGAAGTCGTGCCATCCCCATCTATTTTCAAAAATTAAAATCTAGTCCAAAAATACATCGAATCATCCAATTTCGCGAAAAAGGACCAAATTGCAATTTTCAATTTTTCAATTTAGTCCTTAAAAATGCTTAAAATGCAATTAGAGATTTTATAGGGACTAAATTGAAAATCAAGGCACGTCACCCTATAGTTTTTTACCTTCTGTAGCTATTGGTGGGGTGAATTTTTGCAAAAAAGGCCAGCATGGATTTGAATTTTGCAAAATGGATCTCGAGTCAAAAATAAAATTTAGGGTTTTTATGCAAATATACTCAAATTGTTGAAATAAAACCCTTTTCTTGATGAAGTTCACCCCCCCGAGCTCAATTTTGATTTTAATTTCTGGAAATGGGGGTTGAGTTGGGGTCAATTTCAAATTTTTCTAGTCAAACGGGTCAATCAAGTGGGGTTGACCCGACGCGGTCAACCCATTGACCCAAGAACCAGACCCAGGTCTGGTTCTTCCTCTTTTTCCCGATTTAACGCACGTTTTTTATTTGAGGGGGAGGTGGTGATTCTGTTAAAGAAATGTCGGCATTAATAACGGACAGCTTAGATTTAGTCTTAGGATTAATCTCGGCCGTAGATCTGGTAGACAGTTTAGACGGCCGAGATCTAATCTTTAGGTTAATCTCGTCCATAGATTTTGGCATAGAGGATGGACGATCAGATCAGTAGCCACGTGGGTCATTCTCAACCGTAGGATTAACTTGGAGGATGAGTGGCCAAGATGTCAACACGTGGTGAATTTGTAGTCGTCAGATTGAAGATAGGCAGGAATAATGAAAAGTAGAATAAAAATTTAAAAAATTCAAAAATTCAAAAGAAAATCAATACTAAAACTGTGTCATTTTTTGCGTCGTTTGGGCTAATGGGTCTTGGGCTGAGTTGGATAGTGGGCCAGGTCAAGCCGACTTGGTCCGTATAACAAACAAAAAATAATATAAATAATAAATAATAAATAAAAATAGAAAATTCACAAAAATCAATAAAAAAATAAAAAATAGAAAATTAATAAAAAACCAAAACTGTGTCGTTTTATTCTCAAGTCTTAGGTTCAGGCCTTCGGGTCAGGTGGGCCGGGTCGACTCGAACCGATCCGAAAAATAAAAATTAATAAAAATTAAAATATAAATAAATAAATAAATAATCCCAAAAAAGTAAAAATTCTTAAAAATAATAAAAATAAAATAAAATAAAAAAATTATAAAAATAGATAACAACAACAACAACAACAACAACAACAATAATAATAATAACAATAATAATTTTTAGAGAGTGTTAAAATAAGAAAAATTCCTAAAAAAATTTATAAAAAAATATAATAAATAAAAGTAAATAATAAAATAATAAATAACAATAAAAACTAAAAAGAAAAATAAAATAAAGCAAGAAAAAAATAAATGAAAATAAAAATCGAGAAGAAAATAATAATAATAATATAGAATAATAAATAATAATAAATAATAAATAAATAAAATTCAAAAAAAATTCAAAAAATTCAAAAACAATTTAAAAAATAAAATTATGACAAAAAATAAAAATATATAAAAGATCATAAGAGTCATAAAAATTGCAGAAAAAAGCTTAAATAATTAGAAAAATTCGGGAATTGTAGAAAAATAGAAGATATAGTGATAAAAAAATTCATAGAAATTTTAGAAAAATTTGGAAAAATTGTTAGACAATGCAGAAAATGTTTGGAAAATAGAAAAACCTAGAAAATCAAAAATAAAAATCCCAGAAAATATAGAACATGTCCCAAAAAATAGGAAAATCCTTAGAAAATCTTAGAAAGTTCTAAAGAATTTCAGAAAAATCCTAAAAAATTCAGAAAAATTCCCAAAAATTCCCAAAAATTCCCAAAAATTAGGGAAAAACCACATTCAACTAGTTTGACCTAATTTCACATTTTTTGACTTCTCGAGCCTTCCAAAATGACCATTTTGCCCCTTTGGTCAATCTGACCCAAACTATTCCAAATCATCCTTGAATCCAATTGGTGTGTTTTGCTAGCCTTTTAAGACTTCCCTTGGCTTGTTTTGACTTGATGTGGTATGACTTTTCCAGGATTAGATTCCTTGACTGCGCATTTATTTTAATGATAGTGATTGATAGGATAGATACTCCCATTTGCATGAACCCATTAAATTCTTAGAACCTACCTTACCCAATCTCGCCTGCATGAATTACTTAGATGGAAATCACTCAGTTTAGGTACCGAAAGGACGTCAGTAGCAATATTGACGTAACTAAGTCCCCAAACCCAAAATCTCTGGTTTCTGTAAAATCGATCGATACCTCCCAATCGCTCGATAGGATTGTTGACACCTGATTTTTAATCACTTTTTCACTTTTAAATTTAATAAAAAATCCATAAAAATTCATAAAATTGGAAAATCAACTTTGGGGACCTTGGCCAAGCCTAGGGAACCAATTTTAACCAAAAAAATGATTTTTCATATTTTAGTATTTTTCGGTATTTTTATTTTCGAAAATTAATAGAAAATCAAGAAAAAATGAGAAAATTAAAAAATCAACTTTGGAAGCCTTAGCCAACCCTAGGCACCCATTTTTGAACAAAAAATAATTTTTCGTGTTTTTCACATTTTTTAATATTTTTCAGAAATTAGGAAAATACCGAAAATCTGAGATCCATACTTTGAGTAGAACTCAACGCGTGCAATTGAGCTACTTTCTCGAGCTCGTCTTGCCGATATGTGGGAACCCCTCAACCCGTGTCACGTCCCCAGGGGATATGGCATGGTGAAACATGGAAGCACAATTGGAGCTTTATCTACTCCCATCTCCTGTGGCTGTGGACATTCTTTGAAGGATTCATATTTCTTTAGCCAAAAGTCCATGCGCCACCTTACGCCTCAAAGCATAGGACTGGTCGCCGCTCTTTTGTTTCAGGAGATACCTGTGAATATATAAGTTTGTTGACTTCCTCAAGATTGGGTCAGAGATAACTCCATCGCAACAATCACAGGCTGGACCGTTTTGGATGAGCACAGATACGAGCGTCGATTGACGTAGCTAGTGCTGTTGAGGTCATCATGAAGTGGAATGGGGGACATGGCAATAATCGCAAAGTGGAGGGCAGCACTGGGGGTACAACATTAAAAAAAGAGAAAGTGAGTTGAGTGGAACAAAAGGTAAGTGGGTCTTTTGGTGCAACAACAAAGGGTCGGACAAAGGAAAGTGGACAAGTGGAGTTGATCATGGGGGAACTTGATGAAAAAAAAAGGGGAAAGGGAAAAGAGGACGACGAAGGATGATGGCGGGAATTTTATTCAAGAACGTTCTGATTTCTCTTGCCGTCGAGAAGTTCTGGCTCGGCGCCGATCAGCTTTTAGAGGAATCCGACAAGGGAAAGCCGTTCGTTGGTGCCCTGCGGAAGGTCAAAAAAAGAGTTGGTGTTGCTGGGGTTCATATGTCCACTGGTGGCGGTGTTTCAGGCGAAAATATGGAAGATTGCATTTCGGAGATGGCCTTTCAGCAAAGGAAAGTAGACGTTAAGACATGGATTGGGCTATATTCAGGTGGGCGCTACGAGAAATCGGTTTTTTTCAATAAAAGAAGCATGGAACATCCTTTAACACATAATCTACAACTGCACCGATGGCTTATATGACAAGAACAGAGATGTTATCGTGGCATTCCGTGATGCTGGTCCTTCTTCAATTTCATTCTCACAGCTGAGGTATCATCGCTATGGGAAGCCCCTGTTGAGAAGAGCAGTGCTGAATAGAAAAACTGGTCTGACCGATCAGCCTCATCTGTGGTACTCGATATCCGAAATGACAACCTCTGGCAAAGAGCGCAAACGAGCCATTTTTGAAAGTCATAGGAGATTACCAACAGCAAGATGCTCATGGAGTAGCTCTACATGGCCAAAAATTCCTGAACTTTGTTGAGGACATGGACAGGCTCTTGGCTGGTCATGAGGGATTTCTTCTGGGGACTTTGGCTGGAAAGTGCTAGGCAACTTGCCCAAGGTAAAGAACGGCAAAGGCAGATGGAGCACCGAAAGAGATCGCTCACGGAAAAGGACATCATCAAGGCACAAATGAAAGGGGAGGAAAAGTAGAGGAAAAGGACGTAGCGGGGTTAAAAGCAAAAAGAATAGAGAGAGCGGGGGAGAAAAAATAAAAAATAGGGGGAGTCATCATAGACATAGCCACGTTCGGTCAAGTCTTTCTTTGGTGGCAAATTTCTAAAAGGTTCGAAAAAAAAATCACACATGGGGGGCCCCTACTTCATGTGGCAATGGAAACTCCAGTGACCTCCACAGATTCAGGTAGGTACCTCAGGATCCTGATGACTGAGCATATGCCGCGTTGAGGGAACGACATTCCTTCTCCACTTCTCCCTTCCCGACGAAAAAGGGTTTCCTCCGCCTCGGCCACGAGAGCTTTGTGAGTGCGGTCGCTAAGAGCGATCAACATCGCTTGGATTTGATTCTCATGATGGTCCAATAAAAAAATGGAGTCCAAAGGTTGCCGCGGTCGGAATCCTCGAATCGGCCGACATAAACGCCGATGCGAAACTCGCGATGTAGGAGTGCGAGCAACTCTTCCTCCGACCGCTGAGTCTGATCGTTCCCGAGGCCGATCTGGTTCTTCTCTAAGTGAGCCTCACGTGCCTCATCTGGACATCGGTCTTGAAGCACGCAAAGACTAGGATGGTGGCCGTCCTCTCGAGAGATTGAGGGATCCCTCCTCTCCTTCTTCTTGGTTTTCTTCTCCTCGTTCGAGAGGTTACAAGGGAACCCACATAGAAAGCCTTAAGCAAGACTATCCATCAACACCCATCAACGAGAACGACGAAGCCCGAGAGCCAGAGTCCCAGTTTGATCCGACTCACTAGATTCGTTTCTTGCTCCTCAAGGTCTTGCCCTTTTGATCCTGGAAGCCGATGCAACGACGCGAACAAGTCCGTTTATAGCTCGGAACACTATCCCGGATCAACCCAGGTTGAGAAGAAGCATTTCGAATGGTCATGATTTAGGAAGGAGCTCTCGAGGAAGTCCCAACCAAGGGATGACCAGGAAGAGAGGAGGTTGATCTCTCAGACCTCATCGACAGGTCCGGGGGGATGCCCCAACCGGCATTTCAAGCGAATCTCCTCGGGGAACAAATCAGTTGGCCTGTTCAACGCGCTGCTCTGCATGTACGAATCCCTCCCTAACACGCCGGAGTTGCTGGATGAGTCAGTGGACTACGTGGAGAGTCGATTGCTTGTTCCTCTCCCAACTTACTTCATCGGCGGCTATGGCATGGGAGCTCCGAAGGGGGCTGTCGGCGGTTTCGAGGAGTGACGCTAACTTAGGGTTTAAGATGGACGGTTTGAAGATATGCAAGAACTTCTATTGGTCGAAGGTGGACATACTGCGACAGCAGAGATCATTCATGCAATGCGGAAGTCACAGAAGTTCAAGCTCGTATACTTGATGGCCACGCTCTATGCGTTGACCCTGACTCTACCCTCTCCCTCTGCTGACTACTGAGCCTAGAGAAACTTGCTCCCCACTCGTGCATGATGCACTCTCCCTCCTTCCAAGAGCTGGCTTCAGAGATACCGTTGTGATCCTCATGCCCATTCATCAGTTTATAACATTTGGGTTCGCATGCACACCGCTCTATTTCGTGTGGGAGGAATTTTAGGAGTGCATAACACAAAGAGCCCGTTCAAGAGGGCCATCGTTCATCGTCTCATCACCATCGTCACCTGCTTCGTCTCCCTCTATCCAACTCTCGCAATGTTGCTGCTGCTGCTGCTTCCTTTTCCACTTCTTTCATGGATCTCGCCATCTTGGGAGCTTCCATGGACTCCGAGCTCCAGCTCTCCTGAGCCTAGAATCGAGGAAGTAAGGTCCGAGTTGGAGCACGAGCACAAGGCGTGCAAATAGGTCGAGCACACGAATGAGACCTGGAGAAAGAGCCAGCCGAGGAGAAACGGGGGTAGTAGCTCTCGAGTGAGTCCGCGAAAAGCTAGCGAAGGAGGTATTCGCCGTTCAGGCCAACATCGACCGGATGAAGCACGAGATGGAGGAGAAGAGGGTCCAGAGGAAGCTCGCCGAGGCTAGGTTTTGCTGGATGAAGAAAAGAAGCTTGAGAGGCAGGCCAGGGAGGTTATTCCCTCTCGGTCATGTTTTTGTTAGAAGCAAATGTGAATACCTTATGTACAGGCAAGCAAACATGCATGCATGCATGCATGTAGCGGCGGGGTTTGTGGGATCTCCTCACAATTTCATTCATCATTCTTTCTTTCTCTCCAATCTGTCAAGCGTCATTCCCCTGTTCTATGAAGGAAGCACCGCCGATTGGAAACGCTTCTTGGACGCCAATCGAGAAGCGAAACGCATTCTCTCAAGCACTTTGGACAAAAAAGGATACTTCGAACTTCACTTAGAAATGGAGGAAGAGACAATATCCAGACGAAAAAGGATACTCGATGGACGGGCCCAAGGACTCGGAGCTGGACCAATTCATGGAAGTTTGTTATGACATGCTGTTAAAGTGTTGGGAAGAGCTGAGGCCATCGTGCATGGGAAGAGACGTGGAGCTCTACCTCACGCATTTACCTATCAGATCACTCGAGGCGAGGAGAGAGAGAGAGAGAGCGTGATGTAGAGGGATTAGCTCAGCATGCGAAGAGTGGCACCCGTAAAACTCACTGGAGAAGTGCCTAGTGGATCTGGAAATGAAGCTCTAGATGATGTCAAAGGAGGTCACGGCATCGTTCAAGGAGCAGAGCACCGTCAACCTCCTTCACGTGTCCCGCACCACCCACGACGTCGTCCGCGTCCTCGACGATGCCGTTCGCTCCACTATTCCGTCTCCGAGATTTTCCAGAAGCTCGAGAAGTGCAGGACTCTGCTATGAGATAGCTGAATATTGCTGGACCTGATGACCTGGATGAGTCCGTTCGAGTAGACATTGAAGTTTTCCAAACTGGTACATACTTGAGATTGGATGTCCATGACGGTCCCTCTGAGATGGGTGAACATCTTGATCCCTCTCATCCCATATTTGTGGGTGGAATATAGCGGTGAAGGAGGATCAAATCCTCCAAATTGGGATTGACAGCATGAATGGATTGAGCGGCACGTTGGAGTTGCATGTGACCCGCTGGATTTGCTCGCTGGTTGGACACCGACGTGTTGGATAAGATTCATAAGGCTGAAGGAATTATTCTTGGGGCTGGTTCCAGAAGAAGAGGAGAGATGGAATTCACTTCACGTCCCAAGATTCCCAAAAAGATGGCAGAGCTCCTTAAAATATGCTGGCTCGTAGTTGATCTCAAGATGGGGATGTGACTTCGGTCGGTTAACACATACCATGCAGTTTACTTGATCTTCAAGATCGTGCATGGGAACTATGGCTTTGAGAATCGAGCAACGGAAGGGTCTGTCGATTCTGGTTCCAGGGTTAAACGATGCGACATTTATTTGGTTCGACGAGGGTCCCATACCTCCATGGAATCAGCCCGAGAAGACAATGACGATGATGGCGGGGATCTGCTCGTTGTCGTTGGAGACACGAAACAGTGGTTGGTCAAGCGAGAATGGGGCAAAGAAAACACACTTGGACTAAACCTTCAGACCGACGGATTTGGGTGGGGCAACTCTGAGCAATAATTTGGCGAACCCCTCCAACAACAAACCTTGCGGCGATGCTATGGATTCTCCAGCGAACTCCGTCAAGTCGAGTTGGCCATGGTAGGAGTATCACGATCCAGGCTCATGGTTGTATTTTGACAAGTTGTCTATGTTTTGCAGGTTGTTCCAGGTTTACCTGCAGACCTCAAGATGTTTGCCAAAAACTGGGAGCTCGAGTTCGTCCATTGCAGGTGGGCTACGATTGGTGTCCTCGAGAATGTGTTCCCCAGGATCTTCACGAAGGATGGTGTCAAGTTTGGCGAAGCCATCTGGTTCAAGGAGGAGAGATAAGTGAGGGAACCTCGGCAAAGTGAAAGAAGAGGAAGTCAAAGACCTCTGATGAAGCTCGCACGATCGGAGAACTCGCCTCGTTTTGCGTTTTCTCGCTCCACTTGGACTTGTTCGAGAGAGGTGGGCTTGAACGCCATTTGAAATGCTCAATGAGAAAGCGGAATTGCTCATGCTGCTGTTCGACGTGTTGATACCTTAGAAGCAGAGCCCGTTGCTACTGGAAAGGCCCTATATGAGGCCTTGATAAGGCAAGAGGAATCTGCTGCGCATAGGCCCGTAGAGATCTGTCCCGGTTGATGAGTCAGGTAAGTTTCTTCACTAACCAATCTATGTCTTTTTGGGCTGATCTGAGTGTGCGTGTTGAGATAGTTTATCGTGAGTCGGACTAGGGAAGATTTTGGGCTAGATGTAGAATTTAGAAGTGGGTCCATTGGAAAACAGAATTGAACAAAGAGAAATAAAGTTAGGCCGAGTCCAAAGTGTGGCCTTTGCATCGTAGAACAACTCGGGCCGAGATTGTTGGCCCAGTCCGAAAATTAATTTACTAATAAAAATAAATATAAAAAAAATTCTAAAAAAAAATCATAAAAATCATATTAAAAAAATTCTAAAAAAATTGGAAAAATTCCCAAAAATTCCAAAATGCCTCAAGAATTAGGAATTGATCATCTTAGCTGATGAATCCTATTTTTGATGAATCTCTATCCCAATCTTTCCAAAATGACGATTTTGCCCCTTATGGGCAAATCGTCTCCAAAAATTCAGAAAAATCTCAGAAATTAGGAAACGGGTCATTTCGACTGACCAATTCTATTTTTGGTGAATTTCCATTCCGATCATTTCAAAATGACGATTTTGCCCCTTACGGGTAAATTGTCTCGGAAAATTCTGAAAAATTCAGAAAAATCTCAGAAATTAGTAAACGGGTCATTTCGAATGACCAATCCTATTTTTGGTGAATTTTCATCCCGAACTTTCCAAAATGACGATTTCGCCCCTTATGGGTAAATTGTCTCGAAAAATTCAGAAAAATTCAGAAAAACCTCAGAAATTAGGAAACGGGTCATTTTGACTGACCAATTCTATTTTTGGTAAATTTTCATCCCGAATTTTTCAAAATGACGATTTTTCCCCTTATGGGTAAATTTTCTCGAAAAATTCAGAAAACTCAGAAAAACCTCAAGAATCAGGAAACGGGCCATTTCGATTGGTCAATCCTTTTTTTGAATGATTTGCCTTATTGACATTTCCAAAATGACGATTTCGCCCCTTATGGGCAAATTGTCTCGAAAAATTCTGAAAAATTCTCATAAATTGTGAAAAATAAGGGATAACCATATTCAACTGGTTTGACCTATTTTCACTTTCCGATCTTTGGAAAATGACCATTTTACCCATCTGATCAGTTTGATCTAAACCCAAACTCTTCCCAATTATTCCAAAATGATTTTTCATGAAATTAGTACCGAAAGGGCGTTAGAGTAATCTAGCGTAACCAAGTCCCCGAACTCATTTTCTCTAGTTCGCAGGAATAAATTGGTTCTCCCACTAATTTATTTAGGTTTCTAATCGACCTACCAATAACGATTAGTGGCGACTCCAAAATTAAAAATCATCTAAACAAGAAACCCGAAGTCGCGATTCGGTAGGGCTTGGGAGGGTCCGCGTTAGGTTAGTCGATCTAATTAACCTAATAATCCGTTCACCCTCGGAAACTTATTATTTTTAGGGTCGCGACAGGGTTTTCCAGTAATACCCTCCAAAGAATGACTAGTGGCGACTCCAAATGCACATACACCGATGCACATGTCACCCGACCACACTAAGGTCGATTTCGATTCTAAAATTTCCTGACGCGATTTGGTATGGGCTTGGGAGGACCCGAGCAAAGCCCAGATTCCAAAACGGGCTAAGCAATCCATTAGCTCATCCCCCTTTTGAGGGAGGGTCGCAACAGCCCTCACAGCAAAAACTCTCACGATTAGAGAGGGATTGTCGTTCATGAAGAAGGCAAGCGAGCGGAGGAAGAGGGAAACTGATCTAGGGCCCAAGTCCTTGTGATCTAGGTCTTATGTCCTAGGCCAAGCTGAAAACCCTAGGCCATACAATCATTATGGTGGACCGTGTCCGCATTTATTTGGTAAAAATTAGTTCGTTTCGAAAAAAATATTTATTGAGAAGTCAATTTCCTAGTTACTTAATATGTTTTCTTCAGATGTCGACATTTTATGTTGCCCATAGACTGATTCAATCAATAATTGAAAGATTGCAGTGTTCTGAGTTTTCTTTTGCCTATCTATACTGTATGTTTGTTCTACTATTTCTTGTAATTGCAAATGCACCGCTATCAAGCTTCTGGTATTTGAAGGCGTGGATGTGCCAACGCAAAATACAAACAACATTTTCTAAAGCCATGACGAGTAAATGGAGATCACCATGAAATTGACGATAATGAAGGTAGTGGAATGAATATGGGAGACTGTAAATTGTGATCTCTCCTACTGATGAGAGTAGTGGAAATTGAGGGAAATGAAAATAGAGGGCTTTTCCACTGCACTTGCGTCCTTTTTTTTGCATTTTCCACCCCTTTTTTTTACTTAAGACTGAGAGGTTTACACCAATGATGAGATAGGGAATCAATCGCGAACTTCATGGAATTGGATGCTACAGAATGAGGGATGAGCTTAAAATCAAGATTGATGGAATACATTCATGAATTCAATTCAAGATTTGCGCCTATTACTAAGGTCGACTAAAAGAAATTTCTAGGATAGGGAGAAGTTCCTAAATTTTGGCCGAGGTAATCCATTGAGGTGCCAACTTTCATTACTCTTGAGTTGGTAATTCAATTCGAGCTCAATTTAAAATTGGCCCAAGATCTGGGATAAAATGGGTTCAAATCAATTAGGAAAGAAATCAAACGCCAACCAGCCATCTTCATCATATCAGCCTCGAAGAACACTATGGACCACAATAGGGCAGACATTCATACAACAAAGGTTCGATTCGTCCTTTGGAGAGTATGTAGCAGTGCACTTTCAGCTAAGAAAAACCCTTATGGAAGAGGAATGGTACCTAACCCACTTTGCCCAATGCGCCGTAAAACCCCCAGAATCTCCTGAGGGCCTCTTTCTCCTCCGTGACTGGACAAAAAAAAATTTCATCAGTCCCTCAATTAAATCTCGACGCTTCCTCGATAAAGATAACTAGAATCGACAAGTGGATATTGAAAAACTTAAACTCCCGAGCTGATCCGTCCGAGAGAGCAAGTCTCGTTACGACACTATGGTTGATTTGGAAGGAAAGGAACATGTGGGTATTTGGGAACAACAAACCAAAACCCGGACATATAGTCGGAGAAGCGTTTAACTCACAAATGCTCTTCAAAAAAAGGAATCACAGCATAGGGAAGCATGCAAGACAAGAAAACTCACCTCCCGACCTGTGCATTCTTGGGTGTTGAACGTAGATGGCGCCTGGTGCGGCGCATCATCGGGGGGAGCTATCGCTGGAGTTTGTAGGGACCCCGAGGGCTTCGCCAATAGAATCAACAAACGTTCGGTGCTCACAGCAGAAACTCTCGCGATTAAAGAGAGATTGTCGTTCGTGGAGAAGGCAAGGGAGCTAAGGAAGAAGGAAACTGATCTAGGGCTCAAGTCCTTTTGATCTAGGTCTTATGTTTTGGGCCTGATTGAAAACCCTAGGGCCATATGATCATTATGGTAGACGGTGTCCCCATTTATTTCGCAAAAAAAGATTGTTTCAAAAAAATATTTTTTGAGAAGTCAATTTCCTAGTTACTCAATATGTTTTCTTGAGATGTCGACATTTTAAGTTGCCCATAGACTGATTCAATCAATGATTCGAAGGTTACAGTGTTTTGATTTTTCTTTTGCCTATTTATGCTGTATGTTTGGTCTACTATTTCTTGTAATTGCAAATGCACAGCTACCAAGCTTCTAGTATTTGAAGATGTGGAGGTCCCAACGTAAAAGACAAATAACATTTTCCAAAGTCATGACAAGTAAGTGGAGAGCACTAAGAAATTAACGATAATGGAGGTAGTGGAAAGAATATGGGAGACTGTAAATTGTGATCTCTCCTACTGATAAGAGTAGTGAAAATTGAAGGGAGTGAAAAAATAGGGCTTTTCCATTGCACATGCATTCCTTTTTTCCATTCCCCCACCCCCCTTTTTGGTACTTAAATAAGAGGTTTGCACTAAAGATGAGATAGGGAATCAATCGCAAACTTCATCGAATAGGATGGTACAGCATGAGGAATGAGCTTAAAATCAAGATTGATATAATGCATTCATGACTTCAATTCATGATTTGCGCTTATCATCAAGATGAACAGACAGAAATTTTCAAGATAGGGAGAAGTTCCTAAATTTTAGCCGAGGTAATCTATTGAGGCACCAACTTTGATTAGTCTTGGGTTGGTAATTCAATTCAAGCTCAATTAACATTGGTCCAAGATCTGGGATAAAATGGGTTCAAATCAACTAGGAAAGAAATCAAACACTAACCAGCCATCTTCATCATATCAGCCTCCAAGAACACTATGGACAACAATGGGGCAGACATTCATACAACAAAGGTTCGATTCTCCCTTTGAAGAGTACACAGCAATGCACTTCCAGCTAAGGAAAACTCTTATAGAAGAGGAATGGTACCTTCCCACTTTGCCCAGTGCACCGTTAAACCCCCAGAATCTCCTGAGCACCTCTTCCTTCTCTGCAACTAGACAAAACAAATTTCGTCAGACTCTCGGTTAAATCTCGATATTTCCCCGACAAAGATAACTAGAATCGACAGGTGGATATTGAAAAACTTAAACTCCCGAGCTGATTCGTCCGCGAGAGCAAGTCTCGCTGATACACTATGGTTGATTTGGAAGGAAAGGAACGCATAGGTATTTAGGAACAACAAACCAAAACCTAGCCATATAGTCGAAGAAGCGTTTAATTCTCAAATGCTCATCGAAAAACGGAATCACATCATAGGGAAGCATGCAAGAAAAGAAAACTCACCTCGCGACCTGTACATTCTTGGGTGTTAAATGTAGATGGCCCCCGGTCCCGCGTATCACCGGAGGAAGCTGTCGCCGGAGTTTGTAAGGGCTCTCGAAGGCTTCGCCAAGAGAATCAACGAACGTTCGACGCTCGCAGCATGAACTCTCGCGATTAGAAAGGGATCGTTGTTCGTGGAGAAGGCAAGGGAGCTAAGGAAAAAGGAAACTGATCTAGGGCTCAAGTCCTTGTGATCTAGGTCTTATGTTTTGGGCCTGGCTGAAAACCCTTGGGCCACACGATCAATGTGGTGGACGGTATCCCCATTTATTTCACAAAAAATATATCGTTCAAAAAAGGAATATTTTTTGTGAAGTCAATTTCCTAGTTACTCAAAATGTTTTCTTGGTATGTTGACATTTTAAGTTGCCCATAGACTGATTCAATCAATGATTGGAAGGTTACAGTGTTCTGATTTTTCTTTTGCCTATTTATGCTATATGTTTGTTCTACTATTTCTTGTAATTGCAAATGCACAGCTATCAAGCTTCCGGTATTTGAAGATGTGGAGGTCCTAACGCAAAAGACAAACAACATTTTTTAAAGTCATGACGAGTAACTGGAAAGCACTAAGAAATTAACTATAATAGAGGCGGTGGAATGAATATGGGAGACTATAGATTGTGATCTCTCCAACTGATGAGAGTAGTGAAAATTGAAGGGAGTGAAAATATAGGGCTTTTCCATAGCACTTGCATTCCTTTTTTGCATTCCCCACCCATCTTTTTGGTACTTAAGACTAAGAGGTTTGCACCAAACATGAGATAGGGAATCAATCGTGAACTTCATTAAATTGGATGGTACAACATGAGGAATGAGCTTAAAATCAAGATTGATGGAATGCATTCATAAATTCAGTTCAAGCTTTGCGCCTATCACCAAGGTCGACTGACAGAAATTTCCAAGGTAGGGAGAAGATCCTAAATTTCGGCCGAAGTAATCCATTGAGGCACCAACTTTGATTACTCTTGGGTTGGTAATTCAATTCGAGCCCAATTTAAAATTGGTCCAAGATCTGGGATAAAATGGGTTCAAATCAATTAGGAAAGAAATCAAATGCCAACCAACCATCTTCATCATATCAGCCTCGAAGAACACTATGGACCACAATAGGGCAGACATTCATACAACAAAGGCTCGATCCTTCCTTTGGAGAGTATGCAGTAATGCACTTTAAACTAAGGAAAACCCCTATAGAAGAGGAATGGTACTTGACACACTTTACCCAATGTGCCGTAAAACCCCCAGAATCTCCTAAGCACCTCTTCCTCCTCTGCGACTAGACAAAAACAAATTTCATTAGACCCTCGGTTAAATCTCGACACTTCCCCGACAAAGATAACCAGAATCGACAAGTGGATATTGAAAAAATTAAACTCCCGAGCTGATCCGTCCGCGAGAGTAAATCTCGCTGCTATACTATGGTTGATTTGGAAGGAAAGGAACGAGTGGGTATTTAGGAAATAGAAACCAAAACGCAGCCATATAGTCGAAGAATCGTTTAATTTACAAATGCTCTTCGAAAACGAAATCACAGTATAGGGAAGCATGCAAGACAAGAAAACTCACCTCCCGACCTGTGCATTCTTTGGTGTTGAACGTAGATGGCTCCTGGTGCCCCGCAGCACTGGAGGAAGCTATCCTCGGAGTTTGTAGAGACACCTGAGGGCTTCGCCAAGAGAATCAACGAACGTTCGGCGCTCGAAACAGAAACTCTTGTGATTAGAGAGGGATTGTCGTTCGTGGAGAAGGCAAGGGCGCTGAGGAAGAAGGAAATTGATCTAGGGCTCAAGTCCTTGTGATCTAGGTCTTATGTTATGGGCCTGGCTAAAAACCCTAGGGCCATACGATCATTGTGGTGGACGGTGTCCCCATTTATTTCCCAAAAAATAGATCGTTTCCAAAAAATATTTTTTGAGAAGTCAATTTCCTAGTTACTCAATATGTTTTCTTGAGATGTTGACATTTTAAGTTGCCCATAGACTGATTCAATCAACAATTGGAAGCTTGTGTTGTTCTGATTTTTCTTTTGTCTCTCTATGGTGTATATTTGTTCTACTATTTCTTGTAATTGCAAATGCACAGCTATCAAGCTTCTGGTATTTGAAGTTATGGAGGTCCCAATGCGAAAGACAAACAACATTTTCTAAAGTCATGACAAGTAAATGGAGAGCACTAAGAAATTAACGATAATGGAGGTGGTGGAATGTATATGGGAGACTGTAAATTGTGATATGTTCTACTGATGAGAGTAGTGCAAATGGAAGGGAGTGAAAATATAGGGCTTTTCCATTGCACTTGCTTTCTTTTTTTGCATGCCCCTCCCCCCCCCCCTTTTAGTACTTAAGACTAAGAGGTTTGCACCAAAGATGAGACAGGAAATCAATCGCGAACTTTATCGAATTGGATGGTACAGCATGAGGAATGAACTTAAAATTAAGATTGATGGAATGCATTCATGACTTCAATTTAAGATTTACGCCTATCACCAAGGTCGACTAACAAAAATTTCCAAGATAGGAAGAAGTTCCTAAATTTCGGCCGAGCTTATCCATTGAGGCAACAACTTTCATTAGTCTTGGATTGGTAATTCAATTCGAGCTCAATTTAAAATTGGTGCAAGATCTGGGATAAAATGGGTTCCAATCAATTAGGAAAGAAATCAAACGCCAACCAGCCATCTTCATCATATCAGCCTCGAAGAACACTATGAACGATAATGGGGCAGACATTCATACAATAAAGGTTCGATTCTTCCCTTGAAGAGTACGTAGCAATGCACTTCCAACTAACGAAAACCCTTATAGAAGAGGCATAGTACCTGACCCACCTTGCCTAGTGCGTTGTAAAACCCCCATAATCTCCTTAGCACCTCTTCCTCCTTTGCAATTCAACAAAACAAATTTGGTCAGACCCTCGGTTAAATCTCAACACTTCCCTAACAAAGATAACTAGAATCAACAAGTGGATATTGAAAAACTTAAACTCCCGAGCTGATTTGTCCGCCAGAGCAAGTCTCGCTGCTAGCTCATGGTTGATTTGGAAGGAAAGGAATGAGTGGGTATTTAGGAACAACAAACCAAAACCCAGCCATATAGTCGAAGAAGCGTTTAATTCACAAATGCTCTTCGAAAAATGGAATCACAGCATAGGGAAGCATGCAAGACAAAAAAAACACACCTTCCGACCTATGGATTCTTGGGTGTTAAACGTCGATGGCTCCTGGTGCCACGCATCACAGGAGGGAGCTATTACCGGAGTTTGTAGGGACTCTCGAAGGCTTCGCCAAGAGAATCAACGCTCATTCGGCCAACGCAGCAGAAACTCTCGCAATTAGAGAGGGATTGTCGTTCGTGGAGAAGGCAAGGTGCTGAGGAAGAAGGAAACTGATCTAGGGGTCAAGTGCTTGTGGTCTAGGTCTTATCTTGTAGGCCTGGCTGAAAACGCTACGGCCAAACGATCACTGTGGTTGACGATGTCCCCATTCATTTCGAAAAAAATAGATCGTTTCGAAAAAATAAATTTTCAAAACTCAATTTCCTAGTTTCTCAATATGTTTTCTTGAGATATCGACATTTTAAGTCGCCCATAGACTTATTCAATCATCTATTGGAAGCTTGCAGTGCTCTAATTTTTCTTTTGCTTATCTATGTTGTATGTTTGTTCTACTATTTCTTGTAATTGCAAATGCACAACTATCAAGCTTCTGGTATTTGAAGATGTGGAGGTCCCAACGCAAAAGACAAGCAGCATATTCTAAAGTCATGACGAGTAAATGGAGAGCATTAAGAAATTAACAATAATGGAGGTGGTGGAAGGAATATGGGGGACTGTAAATTCTGATCTCTCCTACTGATGGTAGTAGCAAAAATTCAAGGGTGTGAAACTAGAGGGCTTTTCCATTGCACTTGCGTTCCTTTTTTGCATTCCCCCCACCCCCTTTTTGGTACTTAAGACTAAGAGGTTCGCACCAAAGATGAGACAGGGAATCAATCGCTAACTTCATCGAATTAGATTGTACAGCATGAGGAATGAGCTTAAAATCAAAACTGATGGAATGCATTCATGAATTCAATTCTAGATTTGCGCCTATCACCAAGGTCGACTGACAGAAATTTCCAAGATAGGGAGAAGTTCTTAAATTTTGGCGAAGGTAATCCGTTGAGGCACCAACTTTGATTATTCATGGGTTGGTAATTCAATTCGAGCTCAATTTAAAATTGGTCCAAGATCTGGGATAAAATGTGTTCCAATCAATTAGGAAAGAAATCAAACGCCAGCCAGCCATCTTCATTATATCAGCCTCGAAGAACACTATGGGCCACAATTGGGTAGACATTCATACAACAAAGGTTCGATTCTTCCTATGGAGACTATGCAGCAATGCACTTCCATCAAAGGAAAACCCTTATGGAAGCGGAATTGTGCCTGACCCTCTTTGCCTAGTGCGCCGTAAAACCCCCCAGAATCTCCTGAGTACCTCTTCCTCCTTTGCGACTGGACAAAACAAATTTGGTTAGACCCTCGATTAAATCTCGACACTTCCCCGACAAAGATAACTAGAATCGACAAGTGGATATTGAAAAACTTAAACTCTCGAGTTCATCTGTCCGCGGGAGCAAGTCTCGCTGCTACATTATGATCGATTTGGAAGGAAAGGAACGCGTGGGTATTTAGGGACAACAAACCAAAACCCAGCCACATAGTCAAAGAAGCGTTTAATTCAGAAATGCTCTTCAAAAAACGGAATCACAGCATAAGGAAGCATGCAAGACAAGAAAACTCACCTCTCGACCTATGGATTCTTGGGTGTTAAACATAGATGGCTCCTAGTGTTGCGCATCACTGGAGGGAGCTATCGCCGGAGTTTGGAAGGACTCCCGAGGGCTTTGCCAAGAGAATCAATGCTCGTTCGGCCGTCGCCGTAGAAACTCTCGCGATTAGAGAGGGATTATCGTTCGTGGAGAAGGCAAGGGAGCTGAGGAAGAAGGAAACTGATATGGGGCTCAAGTACTTGTGATCTAGGTCTTATGTTTTGGGCCTAGCTGAAAACCCTAAGGCCATACGATCATTGCGGTGGACGGTGTCCCCATTTATTTCGCAAAAAAGAGATCGTTTTAAGAAAATATTTTTTGAGAAGTCAATTTCCTAGTTGCTCAATACGCTTTCTTCAGATGTCGACATTTTAAGTTGCCCATGGACTGATGCAATCAACAATTGGAAGATTGCAGTGTTCTTATTTTTCTTTTGCCTATCTATGTTATATGTTTGTTCTACTATTTCTTGTAATTACAAATGCACAGCTTTCAAGCGTATGGTATTTGAAGAATTGGAGGTCCCAACGCAAACGACAAACAACATTTTCTAAAGTCATGACGAGCAAATGGAGAGCACTAAGAAATTAACTATCATAGAGGTGGTGAAATAAATATGGGAGACTGTAAATTGTAATCTCTCCTACTAATGAGAGTAGTGAAAATTGAAGGGAGTGAAAATAGAGGGCTTTTCCATTGTACTTGCGTTCCATTTTTGCATTCTCCCCCCCCCCCTTTTGGTACTTAAGACTAAGAGTTTTTCACCAAAGATGAGACAGGGAATCAAACGCGAACTTTATTGAATTGGATGGTATAGTAGGAGGAATGAGCTTAAAATCGAGTTTGATGGAATGCACTCATGAATTCAATTCAAGATTTGCCCCTATCACTAAGGTCGAGTAACAGAAATTTCCAAGATATGGAGAAGTTGCTAATGTTTGGCCGAGGTAATCCATTGAGGCACCAACTTTGATTACTCTTGGGTTGGTAATTCAATTCGAGCTCAATTTAAAATTAGTCCAAGATCGGGGATAAAAAAGTTTTAAATCAGTTAGGAAAGAAATCAAATGCCAACCAGCCATCTTCATCATATCAGCCTCGAAGAACACTATGGACCACAATAGGGCAGACATTCATACAACAAAGGTTTGATTCTTCCTTTGAAGAGTATGCAGCAATGCACTTCCAGCTAAGGAAAACACTTACCGAAGTGGAATGGTACCTGACCCACTTTGCCTGGTGCACTGTAAAATTGCCAGAATCTCTTGAGCACCTCTTCCTCCTTTGCGACTAGACAAAAAAATTTTCGTTAGACCCACGGTTAAATCTTGACACTTCCCCAACAAAGATAACCAGAATCAACAAGTGGATATTGAAAAAATTAAACTCTTGAACTGATCCGTCCGCGAGTGTAAATCTCGCTGCTACACTATGGTTGATTTGGAAGGAGAGGAACGAGTGGGTATTTAGGAACACCAAACCAAAACCCAGCCATATAGTCAAAGAAGCGTTTAATTCACAAGTGCTCTTCAAAAAGGGAATCACAGGATAGGGAAGCATGCAAGACAAGAAAACTCATCTCCCGACCTATGGATTCTTGGGTGTTAAACGTAGATAGCTCCTAATATCCTGCAGCACCGGAGGGAGCTATTGCCGGAGTTTGTAGGGTCTCTTGAGGGCTTCACCAAGAGAATCAACGCTCGTTTGGCCTTCGCAACATAAACTCTCGCAATTAGAGAGGGATTATCGTTTGTGTAGAAGACAAGGGAGCTGAGAAAGAAGGAAATTAATCTAGGGCTCAAAACCTTATGATCTGGGTCTTATGTTGTGGGCCTGGCTGAAAACCCTGGGACCATAAGATCATTGTGGTGGACGGTGTCCCCATTTATTTCACAAAAAATAAATCGTTTCAAAAAAATATTTTTTGAGAAGTCAATTTCCTAGTTACTCACTATGTTTTCTTGAGATGTTGACATTTTAAGGTGCCCATAGACTGATTCAATCAATAATTTGAAGTTGCAGTGTTCTGACTTTCCTTTTATCTCTCTATGTTGTATATTTGTTCTACTATTTCTTGTAATTGCAAATGCACAGCTATCAAGCTTCTAGTATTTGAAGATGTGGAGGTCCCAATGCAAAAGACAAGCAATATTTTATAAATTCATGACAAGTAAATGGAGAGCACAAAGAAATTAACGATAATGGAGGTAGCGGAATGAATATGGGAGATTGTAAATTGTGATCTCTTCTACTAATGAGAGTAGTGAAAATTGAAGGGAGTGAAAATAGAGGGCTTTTCCATTGCACTTGCGTTCCTTTTTTGCATTCCCCCCCCCTTTTGGTACTTAAGACTAAGAGGCTTGCGCCAAAGATGAGACAGGGAATCAATTGCGCACCTCATTAAATTGGATGGTACAACATGAGGAATGAGCTTAAATTCAATATGGATGGAAAGCATTCATGAATTCAATTCAAGATTTGCGCCTATCGCTAAGGTCAACTGACAAAAATTTTCAAGATAGGGAGAAGTTCCTAAATTTTAGCCGAGGTAATCCATTGAGGCACCAACTTTGATTACACTTGGGTTGGTAATTCAATTCGAGCTCAATTTAAAATTGGTCCAAGATCTAGGATAAAATAGGTTCAAATTAGTTAGGAAAGAAATCAATCGCCAGCCAGCTATCTTCATTACATCAGCCTCGAAGAACACTATGGACCATAGTAGGGCAGACATTCATACAACAAAGGTTCAATTCTTCGTTTGAAGAGTAAGCAGTAATGCACTTCCAGCTAAGGAAAACCCTTATAGAAGAGGAATAGTACCTAACCCGCTTTGCCTAGTGCGCCGTAAAACCCCCAGAATCTCTTGAGCACCTCTTCCTCCTCTGCAACTAGAAAAAACAAATTTTGTTAGACCCTCGGTTAAATCTCGATACTTCCCTGATAAAGATAACCAGAATCGACAAGTGGATTTTGAAAAACTTAAACTCCCGAGCTGATCCGTCCGCAAGAGTAAATCTCACTTCTACACTATTGTTGATTTGGAAGGAAAGGAACGAGAGGGTATTTAGGAACAACAAAACAAAACCCAACCATATAGTCAAAGAAGCGTTTAATTCACAAATGCTCTTTGAAAATAGAATCACAGCATAGGGAAGCATGCAAGACAAGAAAACTGACCTCTCAACCTATGAATTCTTGGGTGTTGAACGTAGATGGCTCCTGGTGTTGCGCATCACCGGAGAGGGCTATCGCCGGAGTTTGTAGGGACTCCCAAGGGCTTCGCCAAGAGAATCCATGCTCGTTAGGCCCTCACAGCAGAAACTCTCGCGATTAGAGAGGGATTATCGTTCGTAGAGAAGGCAAGTGAGCTAGGGAAGAATGAAATTGATCTAGGGCTCAAGTCCTTGTGATCTAGGTCTTATGTTTTGGCCTTAGCTAAAAACCCTAGGGCCATATGATCATTGTGGTAGAGTGTTCCCCATTTATTTCGCAAAAGTAGATCGTTTCAAAAAAATATTTTTTGAGAAGTCAATTTCCTAGTTACTCAATATGTTTTCTTGAGATGTAGACATTTTAAGGTGCCTATAGACTGATTCAATCAACGATTGGAAGATTGCGGTGTTCTGATTTTTCTTTTGCCTATCTATGCTGGATGCTTGTTCTACTATGTCTTGTAATTGCAAATGCACAGCTATCAAGCTTCTGGTATTTGAAGATGTTGAGGTCCCAATGCAAAAGACAAACAACATTTTCTAAAGTCATGAGGAGTAAATGGAGAGCACTAAGAAATTAACAATAATGGAGGTGGTGGAATGAATATGGGAGACTGTAGATTGTGATCTCTTCTATTGATGAGAGTAGTGAAAATTGAAGGGAGTGAAAATAGAGGGCTTTTCCTTTACACTTACGTTCCTTTTTTGTATTCCCCCTCCCCTTTTTGGTACTTAAGACTTAGAGGTTCGCACCAAAGATGAGACATAGAATCAATCGCGAACTTCATCGAAGTGGATGGTACAGCATGAGGAATGAGCTTAAAATCAAGATTGATGGAATGCATTCATGAATTCAATTCAAGATTTGCCCCTATCACCAAGGTCGATTGACAGAAATTTCCAAGATACGGAGAAGTTCCTATGTTTTGGCCGAGGTAATCCATTGAGGCACCAACTTTGATTACTCTTGGGTTAGTAATTCAATTCGAGCTCAATTCAAAATTGGTCCAAGATCTAGGATAAAATGGGTTCAAATCAATTAGGAAAGAAATCAAACGCCAACCAGCCATCTTCATCATATCAGCCTCGAAGAACACTATGGACCACAATAGGGCAGACATTCATACAACAAAGGTTCGATTCTTGCTTTGGAGAGTATGCAGCAATGCATTTCCAGCTAAGGAAAACCCTTATAGAAGAGGAATGGTACTTGACCCACTTTGCCTCGTGCACCGTAAAGCCCCCAAAATCTCTTGAGCACCTCTACCTCCTCTGCGACTAGACAAAACATATTTCGTTAGACCCTCGGTTAAATCTCGATACTTCCCCGATAAAGATAACCAGAATCAACAAGTGGATTTTGAAAAACTTAAACTCCCGAGCTGATCCGTCCGCGAGAGTAAATCTCACTTCTACACTATTGTTGATTTGGAAGGAGAGGAACGAGAGGGTATTTAGGAACAACAAAACAAAACCCAACCATATAGTCAAAGAAGCGTTTAATTCACAAATGCTCTTCGAAAACAGAATCACAGCATAGGGAAGCATGCAAGACAAGAAAACTCACCGCCCGACCTATGAATTCTTGGGTGTTGAACGTAGATTGCTCCTGGTGCTGCGCATCACCGGAGAGGGCTATCGCCGGAGTTTGTAGGGACTCCCGAGGGCTTCGCCAAGAGAATCCATGCTCGTTCGGCCCTCGCAGCAGAAACTTTCGCGATTAGAGAGGGATTGTCGTTCATAGAGAAGGCAAGTGAGCTGGGGAAGAATGAAATTGATCTAGGGCTCAAGTCCTTGTGATCTAGGTCTTATATTTTGGGCCTGGCCAAAAACCGTAGGGCCATATGATCATTGTGGTAGAGCGTTCCCCATTTATTTCGCAAAAAATAGATCGTTTCAAAAAAATATTTTTTGAGAAGTCACTTTCCTAGTTACTCAATATGTTTTCTTGAGATGTAGACATTTTAAGGTGCCCATAAACTGATTCAATCAACGATTGGAAGATTGCGGTGTTCCGATTTTTCTTTTGCCTATTTATGCTGTATGTTTGTTCTACTATGTCTTGTAATTGCAAATGCACAGCGATCAAGCTTTTGGTATTTGAAGATATGGAGGTCCCAATGCAAAAGACAAACAACATTTTCTAAAGTCATGAGGTGTAAATGGAGAGCACTAAGAAATTAAAAATAATGGAGGTGGTGGAATGAATACGGGAGACTGTAGATTGTGATCTCCCCTATTGATGAGGGTAGTGAAAATTGAAGGGAGTGAAAATAGAGGGCTTTTCCTTTACACTTACGTTCCTTTTTTGTATTCCCCCCTCCCCTTTTTGGTACTTAAGATAGAGAGGTTTGCACCAAAGATGAGACAAGGAATCAATCGCGAACTTCATCGAAGTGGATGGTACAGCATGAGGAATGAGCTTAAAATCAAGATTGATGGAATGCATTCATGAATTCAATTCAAGATTTGCCCCTATCACCAAGGTCGACTGACAGAAATTTCCAAGATAGGGAGAAGTTCCTAAGTTTTGGTCGAGGTAATCCATTGAGGCACCAACTTTGCTTACTCTTGAGTTGGAAATTCAATTCGAGCTCAATTCAAAATTGGTCCAAGATCTAGGATAAAATGGATTCAAATCAATTAGGAAAGAAATCAAACGCCAACCAGCTATCTTCATCATATCAGCCTCGAAGAACACTATGGACCACAATGGGGCAGACATTCATACAACAAAGGTTCGATTCTTTCTTTGGAGAGTATGCAGCAATGCATTTCCAGCTAAGGAAAACCCTTATAGAAGAGGAATGGTACTTGTCCCACTTTGCCTCGTGCACCGTAAAGCCCCCAGAATCTCTTGAGCATCTCTACCTCCTCTGCGACTGGAAAAAATAAATTTGGTCAGACCCTCAGTTAAATCTCGACACTTCCTCGACAAAAAAAACCAGAATCGACAAGTGGATATTGAAAAACTTGAACTCCCGAGCTGATCCGTCCGCAAGAACAAGTCTCGTTGCTACGCTATGGTTGATTTGGAAGGAAAGGAATGCATGGGTATTTAGGAACAACAAACCAAAACCCAGCCATATAGTCGAAGAAGTGTTTAATTCTCAAATGCTCTATAAAATACAAAATCATAGCATAAGGAAGCGTGCAAGACAAGAAAACTCACCTCTCGACCTGTGGATTCTTGGGTGTTTAACGTAGATGGCTCCTGGTGCCGCACATCACCGGAGGGGGCTATTGCCGGAGTTTGTAGGGACTCCCGAGGGCTTTGCCAAGAGAATCAATGCCCGTTTGTCCCTCACAGTAGAAACTCTCGCGATTAGAGAGGGATTGTCGTTCGTGTTGAAGGCAAGTGAGCTGAGAAAGAAGGAAACTGATCTAGGGTTCAAGTCCTTGTGATCTAGGTCTTATGTTTTGGGCCTGGCTGAAAACCCTTGGGCCGTACGATCATTGCGGTGGACGGTGTCCCCATTTATTTCGCAAAAAATAGATCGTTTCCAAAAAATATTTTTTGAGTAGTCAATTTCCTAGTTACTCAATATGTTTTCTTGAGATGTAGACATTTTAAGGTGCCTATAAACTGATTCAATCAACGATTGGAAGATTGCGGTGTTCTGATTTTTCTTTTGCCTATCTATGCTGTATGTTTGTTCTATTATTTCTTGTAATTGCAAATGTATAGCTATCGAGCTTCTGGTATTTGATGATGTGGAGGTCCCAACACAAAAGACAAACAACATTTTCTAAAGTTATGAGGAGCAAATGGATAACACAAGGAAATTAATGATAATGGAGGTGGTGGAGTGAATTTGGGAGATTGTAAATTGTGATCTCTCCTATTGATGAGAATAGTGGAAATTGAAGGGAGTGAAAATAGAGGGCTTTTCCATTGCACTTGCGTTCCTTTTTTGCATTTTCCTCCATTTTTTGGTACTTAAGACTAAGAGGTTTGCACCAAGGGTGTGACAGGGAATCAATCGCGAACTTCATCAAATTAGATGGTACAACATAAGGAATGAGCTTAAAATCAAAATTGATGGAATGCATTCATAAATTCAATTCAAGGTTTGCGCCTATCCCTAAGGTCGACTGATAGAAATTTTCAAGATAGGGAGAAGTTCCTAGATTTCGGCCGAGGTAATCCATTGATGCACCAACTTTGATTACTCTTGGGTTGGTAAATCAATTCGAGCTCAATTTAAAATTGGTCCAAGATTTGGGATAAAATGGGTTCAAATCAATTAGGAGAGAAATCAAACGCCAACTAGCCATCTTCATCCTATTAGCCTCGAAGAACACTATGGACCACAATGGGGCAGACATTCATACAACAAAGGTTCGATTCTTCCTTTGGAGAGTATGCAGTAATGCACTTCCAGCTAAGGAATGCCCTTATTGGAGAGGAATGGTACTTGACCCACTTTGCCTAGTGCGCCGTAAAACCCCCAAAATCTCCTGAGCACCTCTTCCTCATTTGCGACAGGGCAAAACCAATTTGGTCAGACCCTCGGTTAAATCTCCACACTTCCCTGACAAAGATAACCAAAATCGACGAGTGGATATTGAAAAACTTAAACTCCCGAGCTGATCCGTCCGCGAGAGCAAGTCTCGCTCCTACACTTTGGTTGATTTGGAAGGGAAGGAACGCGTGGGTATTTAGGAACAACAAACCAAAACCCAGGCATATAGTCAAAGAAGCGTTTAATTCACAAATGCTCTTCGAAAAACGGAATCACAGCATAGGGAAGCATGCAAGACAAGAAAACTCACCTCCTGACCTGTGGATTCTTGGGTGTTAAACGTAGATGGCTCCTGGTGCCGCGCATCACCGGAGGGAGCTATCGCCGGAGTTTGTAGGGACTCCCGATTCACTTGACGGCATGGAGAATCAGACCTGTGTTGCACGCCTAGTTGCGCACCCAATTCATACACATCTTCATTCCTTAAGCACCAAATTAACCCCATGGGAGTTGGGTCTCTTAATCTTCTATTTTGGGAAAATATTAATGTTATAGGGCTCTTTAAATGCCATTGTAAATGACATAATTCGATCTATAGAAGAATTACATGCATTAGTTAAGGAATACAAATGTTACAAAAACAACACTGCTAGAGCAGGGGAAATAGTTACAGGTCGGGATTATATTTTTCTTCACCAAACTGTAGTGTTCAATGAAGGCCGTTGCATTTGTCTATATTATCTTGTTTCATGACTCTCCTTTTATGAGCACCGAAATTTTTTCTTGACTAGGCTATGAATACTGAAATTTCGCTATTGTACAATATAGTAGCCATTTGGTAATTTTAGCAATTGGGTAAGCCAATACTGTAGTCTTCAGAAATTTCTTTTAATCATGTAGTAAAAATATATCAAGTGAATTCCACTAAATCAAGCTTTAATGATTATTTGGTGTATTTAGATTTTGTTAGTAATGTACTTCAATCTTTTCAAGTTCAAATTTGGACAATGCCACTTGTGATGCGCGGATACGAAATAAATCTAGTTAACTAATGAAAGCACTTTTATACATGGCAGCCAAGCAGCGATTGTCAAATTGGATGTTCAAAAGGTTTTGGAGAAGTTGAAAACCAAACAAAAATCAGTGACTAAGCATTTAGTTGGACTTGATGATCGGATTAAAGCCTTGACAGAATTATTAGATGTCAATGATCAAGTTGTGTGGCTCATTGGAATATATAGGATGGGCGGTATCGGTAAAACGACTGTTGCCAAGGTCACTTTCAATCAGCTATCTTCTCACTTTGGAAAGTGTTGTAGCTTCGTTGATGACGTCCGAGAAAGTGCGTCGACCAAGGACAACTTAATCTAGCTGTAGAGGAAAGTACTGTCTGACAGTGTTGGTTCTGGGTCTGCAAAAAAACTCGAGGATGGTGAACAAGAAATGAGGAGGATTGAAGAAACACTTCACACTAAGAAGGTACTTGTAGTTCTGGACGATATTGACAATAGAGAGCACATTAATAAACTAATAGGAAATCATTCATTACATTCAGGATCTAGGCTAATTATTACAACGAGAAACACAACTATTCTGCGAAGTGAGGGCTTTAATGGTAAAATTATAGCATATGAGATGCTAAAGATGGATGATGGTCTTGCACTTTAGCTTTTTTTCCAACATGCCTTTGGTAGAAACTTTCCTTCAAACAATTATCATGGGCATTCAAGTGACATCGTCTCAAGCACGGGAGGGCTTC
This sequence comes from Psidium guajava, assembly GCA_016432845.1. NCBI lineage: Eukaryota > Viridiplantae > Streptophyta > Magnoliopsida > Myrtales > Myrtaceae > Psidium > Psidium guajava. The sequence goes on from CM028225.1 coordinate 19,330,118, forward strand.
CTTTGGCTATTAAAGTGGTAGGTTCATTACTTAATCAGAAAACCAAAGCATTTTGGGAAGAGACATTGGTTAGGTTAAGAGATGTACCTAAGGTAGAGATTATAAGGAAGTTGAGGATAATCTATGATGACCTCGACAAATATCAACAACAAAATTTCCTCGATATTGCATGATTCTTTTTCAATGAGAATAAGACCAAGCCAATTTACATGTGGGGAGGTTGTCAACTTTACCCTCAAAGAGGAATTGATGTCCTCACCAGCAGGTGCTTGATAAAGATATTGGGCAATAATGATTTTTGGATGAATGATCTAATAATAGACCTGGGAAGGCAAATTATTCATCAAGAAAGTCAAAGTGATCTTGGAAGGCAGAGTAGGTCATAAATTGCAAAAGAGGCCTCTAAAATCATAAGAACCCAAGAGGTAAGTAAATAAGAACTTCCCATTTTCAAATACAAGTTGTATATCATGGTTTTAAGGATTCCTTATGTGTTTATGATCTTCATAATTTATTTCTTGCCCATTCGAGTTGTAAAACTTAGTAGTTGGATGTTGACAAACTTCTTCAAATTTTCACTTGCAGAGGAACGACAAGGTTCAAGCGCTTGACCGAGATGGACTAGATGACTCCATATGATTGCAAATGATGAGTTGGAAAGGTTACCAAACCTAAGATTCCCCAAGTTACATAATGGAACTTATGTTGAGGACTTCGCAAAGTGTCGTTCAATGTTAAGATAGATTTCTTGGCGTTTCCTCATTAGGATTTTAGGGCAGATAATCTATATCTGGATCATCTTATGGTTTTTAAACTTGAAAAAAATGGCTTCCCAGACAATTCAAAAGCATGGCACTTGATCAAGGAATGTTACATTTTTAAATTCTTGTCTAATAGTCCCAAGGGTAGGCTGCAATAGTTCTTACAATTGATATGCCATCATCCATTTTTACATATGGCACAAAATTTGAAAGTTCTATCTCTTACCGAATGTGATGGAATAATGAAAATCTCAAATTTCTCAGAATGCTTGCATTTAGAGAGGTTGACTCTTGCACACTGCAACAAGCTAAAGAAAATTGAAAGCTTCATTGGAAATCTACAGTCGCTAATTGAGTTAGAGATTGAATGGTGCATGGATCTTATAGATTTGCCTAAAGAAGTGGGCGCACTACTACAACTTAAGCACTTGTCATTGTGGGGATGTTATGGGTTGAGAGAACTTTCAAGCTCACTTGGGAATTTAACCTCATTGAGAGGGTTAAACTTACACACACGGGCATCGCCAAACTTTCGAACTCCATCCAAGGACTAGTGAAACTTGTGTCTTTTCTTCTTACACACACACAAGGATAAGGGAACTTCCAAACTTCACTAGAGAGTGGAAATCATTACGCATATTACGGTTATCAAAAAAAGGATCATATTATCCGGTGCATTTTGTTTGGAAGTTACCTAATAGCATTAGCATGTTGAAAAATCTTGAAGAACTTGATCTCTCTGGGCATTTTGAAATGAAAGGTGAAATTCTCGTCAGAATTGAAGAATTGTCATTTATAAAAATCATAAATTTGACGGACACTCATATGAGTGGAATTCCACGAACAGTCACCATACTTAATCACCTACAAATGCTAAATCTAAGAGGTTGTCATATGATTCAAGGGATGCTTGACCTTCCCACAAGCTTGACCAGTTTACTTCTTGAATCAAAATCGTTGCTCTCAGTCCGCAATCTGTCTATCCTTACTAATTTGGTGGAATTGCTACTAAATGATGGCTCTGGTAATACGGGGAAATCAAACCTAAGCACCGGATGCAACTTAAGTTGGATTGGGAGGGTATCTAAGCTGAAAAGTTTAGATTTACATCTGTCCAGCGTCCCTGCACCCCCAGAGTTCGCTTCTCTCTCTCATCTAGAAAAGTTTACTTTGTCTTGTCTTGCCTAGACCTAGAAACTCTCGTGCAGTTTCCGCCCTCTCTGCTGAGATTGAAGTTACCATTTCTCAGCATCAGGTAGGCAAAATTACTTCCCTCCTACTTGAGAGTGAGAAATCTGTCCACTTTAGAGTTCTATCATGGTAAAGTGGAAGACATTCCACTTGATGGACTTCCAAGTCTGGAGAACTTAACTGTTGACGGTTGTAAACTGCTTCAGAGGTTATCAATTTCTTTGTCATTAAAGAAGCTAAGGCAAGCATATGTGTCAAATTGTCCAGATCTAGTCGAGATAAAAGTTGCGCGTCTGTCGAAATCATTGGAATCCTTCTGTGTTATTGAATGTAAATCTCGGAGAAAAATGGGCGGCTTATCATGCTGGAAGAACCTAGAGGAATTGGTAATCCAACGGTGTCATGTACTTACCAATAAAAACTTGGATGTACACTAGTGTTCATCACTGAGAAGATTGATTGATGCATCTTGCACAAAAAAACCAGATGATTGCCTCATCCATATACTGGGGTATGGGTACTTTACTAGAGATTCTACTCGGAGCCACCCATCTCGAATCTCTTGGAAGCATTACAAAGAGGAGATTCTTCTGGACACATCAAACAAGGTGCAACATCTTCATCAATATACAGTTGACATGTGTGAATGCACAAGTTTGCAAATCGATTTTTTTTTCTCCAAATTCAGTTAGATGATATAATTCCGTAAAACTACATAAATTATAGAAAGTTACATACTATTCTGAAACTTACCTAAAATGGATTGACTCATTTTGCTTAGCTAAATATTCTTAACTAATTTTAATAATTAACATCGAAGTTGCGAGATCAAGAAAAGGTACGCATTCAGGTGAATCTATTTTATTTTATTTTTCATGTTGCCTTCATGAAAATGATCACTTTTCGAGAGCCTATTGTACTTGATGTGATAATTCTAACATCCTCCTCCATTGATGATTTCCGGTCAGAGTTGGGCAATGCTGAATGTTTGGAGATGACGGGAAATAGTGAGGCAGATGAGGGATGGAATAATTGAGCAATACGGCAGCGTTGATGGAGGGAAAACGAAGAGCATGAAAAGTAGGAAGGACGACAACCAAAATGATGTCGCCCGTCTTGTTGCCAAAGTTACGAAGGAGTTGAACATTAGGAGAGATCCTGCATAGCTACAACTGAAGTTGAGGATCAAAGAGACCTTTCTTCTGTAAGGACTGCAGATTTGCCTTTCGTAACGACGCAGTTCTTAAAACTTATGTCGAATTTGAATGTGGTCCAGGTGAATAGGGAGACAACAGTTGAGAGTGACCAAGTACCTACAAAAATAGGCAGAGGAAATGGGACAAAACGTGCTTTAAACCGAGGAAAGGGTACAGCTTCAAGTTCAAGAAAAAGCAAAAGCTCAAGGTCAGGAAAGGGCACGGCGTCAAATTCAGGAAGGGGCACAGCTTCAAGTTCACAAAGCAGCACAGCTTGGAGTTCAGGGAAGGGCAATGCTAGGTTACAAACTCTGCTCATCGGAGGAGACTCGAGACTGACATGTCGAGGTAAAAAATTCCATTTTCCTTGAATTCCCCACATGTTTCTTAAGGAGACTCAAAAACAGCAACCATCCTAATGACTGCAAGAATGAATTATTACTGCATTCACTTATTCTAAAGTAGCAGGTTTACTCCATTCTTCTTTCCTGCCACTCACCTTATATGGTGGTGCTTCAGTGTTCTCTCCTAGTTTTAATCCAAGGACAGGAGGATGATTGATCCTTGAGGCTTTCCATATGCCATAATAAGTTGCATGATGATTTTCAATGTTATGTATAGTCTCTTCTTTTACTCCATGTAGAAACCAATTGAAGAATTTTAAGATTTACTTTCTTTTTGTCTATTTCTGGATATCATTCTTCTTTAAAAGACCTTTCTCTCTTGTAGTGTAATTATCTGCAAACTATTGCTTTTGCCTTCAGTTTTTTTCTTGAAAAGAAATCTTCTTTATAAAGCTTTTGTGGTCTCTTTCAAAACAAGTGTCAAAAAGGTTCACTTGGAAATCTAAATACGTGTGTCTTTGGCCTTGGTGTATGGAGAAAACATCTCCCAACAAAAATTGCTCTCAATCATATCAACACCAATCAAGCGACCCTTATACTTTTAGCAAGTGCGGCGAAAGTTTTCAAAGTTGACAAACTCATTTTATCTTTCCTTGTTTGGAGGATTTTATCTTTCCATGTATAAAAGCCTTAGCTTAGGAATGTTATTGTATTACAATTTCTAGCTAATGCCTCCTACTCCTATGTTAGTCATCGGCCCACTAAAGACTGGTTCCACAAAAATTGAAATCAAGAATAGCCTATTGGTTCTTGGACCCACCCACAAATTGAGCTGCCCATTGGGTCCGGTTCTGAGGTGGGTCAATGAAACTAGTTCCCAGGTGGATCTATGGAACCGGTACCACCAAACTTCATGCGCCATCACTACAATATGCAACAAAGATTCAAACAACAGAAAGAAATTTTGGAGTAATTAAAATTACATCTCATCAAAGACACGCCCAGCCAGAGCCAACGAACCGACAGTATCAGTATGTTAGGAAGTGTGCAAGCAAGAGAGCACACACACCAAACTTGTTATGATGGGCAAAAGGAGACAGCAATCCAACAGAAAAATTAGTCAGTAGCCTATATGTGTTGAATCATTTCAAGTTTCAACGTGTAGTTAGAATGGCAGAAATTCATGTACAACACTTACAGTTCTAGTATGACCTTTTGTCAAGGGTGAACTTAACAAATTGAGTGGATAATCTCATTTCTTGCTGTCCATAAGCACTTATTGTTGGATGCCTCCTCAAAGTCGTCTTCGCCTCCTCCCTGTTTGGTGATTCTGATTCCATTATTGACGATATCGCATCATACGATTTCTCCATTTCTATTGACAGGTTAATAGATCACCTGCTCGAATCAAGCGACACGTCATCAACGGTCAGGGTGGATGGGTGGGTAGTTCCACATCTGCAACTAAACCAGTACCCATTGATTCCAATAACTTGGATTTGGGAACAAGACTAATTCCCTTGAGAACCACCGGTTTTTGGCCTTCTGATCCGATTTTGGGTGGTTCCCGATTCCTTTGCACACCCATAACACTTGACTACTAATAATGACACTATCTGCATTGTGGCTTGTGCATCACCTGGTATTAACTCAACCCATACACACATTAATAGCCACGAATTGTCTTTGTCATCATCAAAACAACATAAGAGATTTTCCCTACAGAATGTTGATCGTGAGTCCGAAGGCTTCCTCTATAACTCTGGCTTTGATAAAAATGTCACAGTTCGAACCGCTTGCCTTGTCTAAAGGATTGTGCAAGGAAGCGAGCAACGCCCCGATGCTAAAGCGCATGCATAGTGCACCCAAAATCATTTATATGGAAAAAAACGAAAACGATTCTTAAAATTGTTTCACTCAATCATATTAATCAACAATGCAATTAATGTCTATCAAGGGACTATCAAAATAGGAGAGTTTTGAGGAGTTGAACCCTCCTAAAGAGCTTTAAAGGCCTCATTTATTCTCACGAGTAGACATTGTAGGTACTTGAGATGGCATTATCTACCAATTATGCAAAGTAAGAAACATATGAAATGTATAAACTACCTCCCCACTTAATGTTGACCCGTGCTTGACCCAAGTAGCCATGGACAAACCCGGATCCAGACACTCACGGAGGACCTGGACGATGCTCGCTGTGTTAGAATAAAATGTACAATAATCTATCTGTATGACATTGTTATTGTTGTTGTTGATATATGGATTATACAATTTGGATGAGATATAAAGTGGTGGATATATTGAATTGATGCATTAAGAATAAGGAGAAAATCGGGGAAAAAACTCATTTCAGGACCTGAATTTCTTGACTTTTTTTTTTCTCTTTTATCCAACACTTGACATCTAAAGCATTTTTATTCTCTCATCTCCTTTTTTTCCCTAATGTTTTTTTTTCGTCTGTCCTATCTATAACTTCCCTCTTCTTGACATCCTGTTCTTTACAAGTGGTATTCTTGATCAGTGGGCACAACGATATTCTTGAAGTTCCATTATTTCCGATAACCTAAATGTTGCTGATTTTTAAGCTATTTCACTCACTCTTGATACACATGGATTAAGCCTCAATATAGATATCAAGTTTACAACATGATGTAGGGAAAACTCTAACAAGGGGCTCGATACCAATTGATGTAGTCGGAGAAGCAAAAGATTGTGAAAAGAACAAAAACAGGGCTAAAATAGAGTTGAGTAGAAGTTGGAACACAGGAAAAATATTTTATAGTCATGAAAAACCAATCATGTTTGTTGAAAGAAGAAAGCTAAAGAGGAAGAGACTTATTTATACTAGGATTATAGACAATAGACAAGTGTGATCTACAATACTATCTCCAACCTCACAATCCAATCTACTTGAACATTAACATGACCATTATGCGAAAAGACTAAATGAAAAAATAACACTTATGATTACTAAAATAAGATTATGTTTAAAACTACTAAAATAGGATTGTGTCTCTATCACAATACTTTCTATGATCTGCTATTCATTGTTGTTCATTGCTTATGATGTCTTAATGATCTAGTGTTTGTCTCTTCCCATTTCACAGATTCCATGGCTATTTTTTTCCTTCAAAATGCTCTCCATCTCTTTGTGGCTTCCCTGACCTACCGACTTGCGATGGACGAGTTCATGCTTAACAAAGCGTTCCACGATGACATTGCCCTCAATGACCCCAAATCCCTCATGTGCAAGCAGTATCGTACTATGTTGATAAGGGCCATCAAGGAGTCCGGCTTATACGACCACGACAACAAGAAGTACACTAGGATCAACCGTATCTTCCAAAAGAATCTCTTGCAGTTATGGAAGGTTAGGTTTTTTTTAGTTAGAGAGTCAAGTTAATAACTTGTCTACTGTCTTAACTTTTTTTTTAATTATCCTGTTATTAGCATTTTGTTGGAGGGTTTGATGACGTACACAAAATTCCATCTCGTGAGGCCCTTTCGCGTTATGTGCAACTTGAGATTTTCTTGGTGAAAGACAAGATAAAAAAAATGTTTGCTATCTCTTGCAACCTGAGTCGGTCTCTTGTTGCGTGGTATTCTGCTGATTGAGGCTGGCCATTGCACTCTGCGCTGTCGATTGTTGTTGCTACTCGCGGCTGGCTGCTACAGTGGACGGTGCGGTTCCTCCTTCACCTATGGGGTCCTGTTGTCCTGTTGGTGAGGTTCGAGTTGTGCCCTGTCCTGGTCTGATGTCGATCTCACTGCTTTCTCCTCCCTCTGTGGCTGCCTTGTCGCTGTCTCGGTGAACCATTTGCGTGTCGAGGTTCTGAGTCAGCTGGCTTCTTTGCTGTTTTGTATTGGCTGCTGCTGCGGCTTTTCTTGGCCTACGTGCCTGGTTTGACCCGATTGTGGGTCCGTTCTGTTTTTCTTTTCTGTCTTGGTTGTTGACTCTATACCCTTGCACCCTCGGGGACATCGTCTTTGTAACCCTAGGTTCGACGTACGTGTTTAGTCGTCTTTGTATTTTGCGCTGTGGTTAGCTAATATATTTCTTACCTTACCAAAAATTTAAAAAAAAATGTTTGCTATCAAACAGACGATTTGCTCAAAAAATTTTGCTATGAGAAATTCAAAGATCAAGATGATTTGAGCATAGAGGAGGCTACGAAACTAGAGCATTTGCTTAAAAGTTTGAAAAATCCCTATATCAAGGAATTAGAAGCACAACTATTAGCTTGTGGTATCACAGCTCCACAAACCAAAAATCCTCTTTCATTTCCTCTTTCGTTACGGGCAAAGGTTGAATGGTCCCTTCAACCAATTTATCCTAATGCTGAGTAAGTTCCATTATTTCTTATAACTTAATTGTTGTTGATTTTTTAAGCTATTTCACATAGTGGAATCTCTTAGCACTCTTGATACATATGAATTGAGCCCTAGTACAAATATCAAGCTCACAACATAATTTAGTAGAGCTAATTAAATTTTATTTTAGTCTTTGAGATTTACTTTTTTACCTCAATCTGCTCTTAACTATATTTGAAACCTAAAATCAAAAGAGAATTCTATCAAGATGTCGAAGGCCACCTATAGTAAATGAATAATCCACCTTTGCTATTGCATATTGTGGACCAGTTTACGTAGATAAAGTCGCGTTTTGTGCATGATTTTTGCATTGACTAGCATATACTGCGATGCTTCTAATGTGTTTTCACGCATGTAGATTACTACTGCAAAGTTGACGACAGTGGTTCTATGTTCGTTGAGGAGTTCATTGTCACGAATATGCACCACTTTTTCAATCCATAGTATGGTTTTCATAGCAGCTTTTCTGAAGTGGAGAATTAGGAAATTATTTTGTAAAACACATGTAGATTACTCTGCGCAAGGCTGAAGAAGGTAGTTCTATGATCATTGAGGAATTCACCATCGCGAATATGCGACACATTTTCAATCCACAGAATGGTTTTCATAACAGTTTTTTTGCAGTGGAGAATTAGTAAATTATTTTGTTTCCACGGACCACACAAGCGTCCAACGAAGTAGGGATTAGACGCCGGCTTGGGATATTAGTTTTAAAGGGTAGCTTGAATTATCTTTTGGACTTGATTTTCTTACCCTAATTTGTTCACTTTGAGTCTCACAAATTTCTATTTTGATTTTTAGGGAACTGTTAACATGATAATTTTGCCAGGTGTAATCTACATGCGTTTTACAGAATAATTTCCTGATTCTCCACTTTAGAAAAGTTGCTATGAAAATCATTTTGTGGATTGAAAAAGAGTTGCATATTCGCGACGGTGAACTCCTCGATGATCATAGAATCACTGTCGTTAGCTTTGCCAAGAATAATCTACATGCATGAAAATGCATTAGAAGCATCGCAGGATATACTAGTCAATGTAAAAATCATACACAAACATAACCTGATCTACGTAAGCTGGTCCATAATATGCAACAATAGAGGGGAGAATATTCATTTGCTATATGTGGCCTTCGACATCTTGATAGAATTCTATTCCAATTTCAGATCTCAAATATAGTCTAGAGCAGATTGAGGAAAAAGAACAGTAAAATTTTATTGTAAGCAAAAACTCTAGTTTCGCAAACTCCTCAGTGTTCGAATCATCTTGATCTTTGAGCTTCTTATAGCAAAATTTTCTAAGCTGATCGTCCATTTAATAGCAAACATTTTTTATCTTAGCTTTCACCAAGAAAATCTTAGACTGCACATCACATGAAAGGGCCTCACAAGATAGAATCTTGCGCATGTCATCAAACCCACTAACAAAATGATAATAACATAATTAAAAAAAAAAAGAGTTAACACAATAGACAAAGCTATTGGCTCTCCAACTAAAAAAAAAACTATCCTTCCATAACTGCAAGAGATTCTTCTGGAAGGTACGATTGACCTTGGTATACATGTTGTTGTGGTCGTATAAGCTGGACTCCTTGATGGTCCTCATGAACATAGTATGATACCACTTACGCATGAGGGATTGAGGTCGCTGAGGACATTGTCGCTGCAGAGCACTTCATCAAGCGTAAACTTGTCCATCGCAAGTCGACAAGTCAAGGGAGCCACAGGCAGAGGAAGAGCGTTTTCGAAGGAGAAAAAATAGCTAGCGAATTTGCAAAGTGGGAAGAGACAAACACTAGCTCATTATGATCGTAAGCAATGAATAACAAATCATAGAAAGTAATGTGATGCAAACACATAATCCTATTTTTGTATTTTTAAGCATAATCCTATTTTAGTAATCTTAAGTGTTATGTTTTCATTTAGTCTTTTCTCTTGATGGTCATGTTAATGTTCAAGTAGATTGGATTGTAAGATTGGAGATATTATTGTAGATCACGATCACCTAAAATTCAAAGCCCATGTCAAGATTCGCAATCCAGGTGCAAACACCTAAAAGGTCAAGATTGGCATAAGCCGATTAGGGCGAAGGTTGACAGACCAAACGTGCCTCTATTCCCCGTTCAATCATTTTTTTTCCTCCCCAAACTCAAAAAGCAAATTTGACATAGGCTTTGAATTTTAGAACGTTGTATGGCAATTAGCTTCCTGTGAATTAGGCTCTATTGCCAATCGATAAAGAACAATGCTGAAAGAAACTTGGACCAACAAAAAGGGAATGGAGATTCAAATCCAAGACAGGAAATGTAAAGGATAAATTCAATAACCAGCCTTTAATTCTATTATATGCCCTAACTACAATTTTTATGTTGGTCTGGAAAAATAAACTGAATCAAGATACATTCCCAATGAAATATGAAAATCTAGATCCCATCAGATATTCGGGCGATGCTATTTCCATCCCTATTTTGGTTAAGACACTCCTTTTTCCAATTAAACAACCAAACACTCTCATCTCTCCCTTCAATTTACTGCTTAGTTATATATTATATTAACCAATAAAACTGCCTTCATTTCATTATACTCAATAAGTTATGATCTTATCTTACATTCTGTTATCACTTTGCCTAGAGAAGATTGTTAATTTTAATATACAATCTCATATTTTCAATTACAAAAGCAATATAATTATTATGAATTTCTATTCATGATGAATACACGACTTATCAACACACAATTAATTGCTTACCTTTAACCCCATAATATGATTGAAACTTTCTTTCAAAGTTGGAAATTAAATTAATTTATCTGTCTAGCCAATCTTGACCTCATAGGTGTTTTTTCAAAATAAATTTGCGAATTTTTAAAGTTAAACATTGTTCATTTTGTGCTTTCTTTTAGATTTTTCACTTTTTAATCTAAATTGCAAGATGAGGGTTGAGAATCTTGTTTCATATTTTTCACTTTCAACCTAAAATTAAATTATTTGAGAGGAAAATTTTAAGTATGTTTCAAAGAGTTTGATCCACTTGTTATAAAGTTAAATCCAATCAATGTTAATTACTTTCTTCATAGTAGGAGTACAACAGCAAGAAGTTCCTGTTTTCCCTTTTTGTGCTTATGTGATCTAATCTTAATCATACTTAACATTTGGTTATATTTCTAAAAAATTATCATTTTCAATATATTGATCAATTTTCCCTTTCAATTGTTGACCAAGATAGGCCAGATAATTAGATTGAATTTTAATCTTGAACTTTAAATTATAGTCTCAAACTATTTGATGAAAATAGGCAAATTGTTGTGTGCTTATAAGCCGTCATATATAGAAAATTATAATTTTACGTCGCTTTTATGAGTGACACTGTGAGGTGGACAGGCCATGGAAGATCGAAAAGGACTGACATCAAGTGAGCAACTAAGGAGGGAAATGGAGCTGACCACAAGCACGAAGGTGAAGCTTCCATCCCTGAGCAAAATCTCCAACCAAAATTTTATTTAATTTTTGTTCCAAGTCAATAGATACATGTCAAATTCACTAGTGGGGATGTCAACTGTGTACTGGTCCCTGTACACGCAACCTCTGTGGGAAGAGCCGTACACTAAGGTGATTGGCCACATCCCAATGGAGGAGGAGACCACATAGGCAAATAGCATGGTGATGCACATGCCAATCGTTCACAAGAGGTTTGTGTGGGCTATGCTTAATAACGACGAGGCACATTCCGAGAGCAGCGAACAAGAAGATCATCTCGTTGATGCTGCTCAACAATAGTGGTATTCGCTTGACCTGATTAAGGCATAAGGCGGCAACGAGGACACACACTATCTTCACAAAGCAAATTGCCATGTTCATGAAGAGTTTTTCGAAGGATGCTGTGATGCTAGCCCTCTAAAAAATTAAGAGAATTAGAACTATATAATAGTTTGGTGTCAATGCCACATGCTTATTAGATGAACTGAACCTCAATTGCGCAGACGAGCATGTGGCATACGATGTAGGCTGGGTGGAGGAGATCTTGTCATACACAGATATTTTGGTTCGTATTCTTGAAAATGCTATCGTTGCACTCCTCAAGTATGTTGGTAACCATCTTATCTACGGCAAGCTAAAGTGCAGCCTCCTCCTTAGAGTTAGAGGTCTTGGTGAGGATGCACTTCACACTGCCTAAGTGGCCCTGCATAATGAACCACTTAGGGGATTCTAGCATGGTGAGAAGCTAGAAAGAAGCACAATCGAGAGGATTAATCCCGCAATAAGCATCACACACCACCCAAGGTTGAGGTGGAGCTTGAAAAAGTAGTTAGAGATGCTGCAAAGGAATATGCCAATGTTAATCAATACCTGACCTGTAATATCATACACTGATATCATATATCATACATTCCTCACCATGGTTTAAGTGTTTATCAACATTGGTACCTTCCTCGGCAATATTTCCAACTATTACTTCTCCCAACATTGGGTGGCATATCATGCTTATCCCAGGATCAATCCCCTCAGTCATTCTTCCCCTTAGAATTCTCATCATGTCGAAATTTCCCTAGTAGCTCATTATGCAACGCCGCCTTGGCAACGTAAAACGTGTCCTCACCAAGACATCTAACACCGAGGAGGAAGCCGCACTCCAACTTGCTGACATCAAGAAGGCTGCCGACATAATGCAACAACGAAATTATCATGAACATCAACCAAAACACTTACATATGACAAGATCTCCTCCACTTAACCCACTTTGTATGCCACATGCTTTTCTGCACCATCGGGATGCAATTTGTCCAACAGTGTGTGGTATCGAGTCCAAACTACTGTACATTCCTATTCCTCTTATGTTCAAGAAGGCCACTATATCCTTCATAAAACTCCTCATGTTAACAATTGACTTCGGGAAGATACTGTATCCTCGTTGTCGCCTTTTGCCTTGATCGGATAGGGTAGCGATCACTGTCGCTAAACAGCATTAGCGAGATGATCTTCTGGCTCATCTCTCTCAGAATGTGCCTCATTGTGATTGAGCATAGCCCCACAAAATACTAGTGGCCGGTAGGCATGACCATAACCATGTTATTTGTCTATGTGGCCTCATCTTCTATCGGGATCGGGCCACTCACCGATGCGTGTATGACTCAAAGATCTTCCACAAAGGTTGCATGTGCAAGGGTTCATAATCGGTGTTGAGGTGAAATACTGTTATCGCTAACATACCATTGATGCTGAAAAGGATAGAACAATTGTTCAGAATTCACCAAGTGGAGGTACACGGTGAATGAGTGGCAATGGACCAGCCACGACCAAGGTAGCAAACAGTGAGGTTCTACCTATATATAGAACCAATTAGGTGGAGTCCATATGGAACTAGACCCTACCCTTAAGCTTACCCTAGTTACTCAATATGCTTTCTTGAGATGTCGACATTTTAACTTGCCCATAGACTGATTCAATCAACAATTGGAAGATTGCAGTGTTCTGATTTTTCTTTTGCCAATCTATGATGTATGTTTGTTCTACTATTTCTTATAATTGTAAATGCACATCTACCAAGTTTCTGGTATTAGAAGATGTAGAGGTCGCAACGCAAAAGACAAACAACATTTTCTAAAGTCATGACGAGTAAATGGAGAGCACTAAGAAATTAACGATAATGGAAGTGGTGGAATTAATATGGAAGACTGTAAATTGTTATCTCTCCTACTAAGGAGAGTAGTGGAAATTGAACGGAGTGAAAATAGAGGGCTTTTTCATTGCACTTGTGTTCCATTTTTACATTTTCCCCCCTTTTTTGGTACTTAAGACTAAGAGGTTTGCACCAAAGATGAGACAGGGAATCAATCGCAAACTTCAATGAATTGGATGGTACAACATGAGGAATGAGCTTAAAATCAAGACTGATAGAATGGATTCATAAATTCAATTCAAGATTTACGCCCATCACCGAGGTCGACTGCTAGAAATTTCCAAGACAGGGAGAAGTTCCTAAATTTTGGTTGAGGTAATCCATTGAGGCGCCAACTTTGGTTAGTCTTGGGTTGGTAATTCAATTCGAAATCAATTTAAAATTGGTCCAAGATCAAGGATAAAATGGGTTCCAATCAATTAGGAAAGAAATCAAACGCCAACCAGCCATCTTCATCATATCAACCTCGAAGAACACTATGGACTACAATAGGGCAGCCATTCATACAACAAAGGTTCGATTCTTCCTTTGGAGAGAATGCAGCAATGCACTTCTAGCTAAGGAAAACCCTTATAGAAGAGGAATGGTACCAGACCCACTTTGCCCAGTGCGCTGTAAAACCCCCAGAATCTCCTGAGCACCTCTTCCTCCTCTGCGACTGGACAAAACAAATTTCATCAGACCCTCAGTTAAATCTCGACACTTCCCCGACAAAGATAACTAGAATCGACAAGTGGAAATTGAAAAACTTAAACTCCCGTGCTGATCCGTCTGCGAGAGCAAGTCTCGCTGCCACACTATGGTTGATTTGGAAGGAAAGGAATGCGCGGGTATTTAGGAACAACAAACCAAAACCCAGCCATATAGTCAAAGAAGCATTTAATTCAGAAATGCTCTTCGAAAAACGGAATCACAGCATAGGGAAGCCTACAAGACAAGAAAACTCACCTCCCGACCTTTGGATTCTTGGGTGTTAAATGTAGATGGCTCCTGGTGCCATGCATCACCGGAGGGAGCTATTGCCGGAGTTTGTAGGGACTCCCGAGGGCTTTGTGTGACATTCTGAAATTCGACCCTTTTTCTGGAATTTGAATACAGAATGGTTTTTTCATGAAGGCGCTATAGATGAATCTCACTTGGAGCTGGCCACTCTAAGATGACTAACCGAAGGGGAAAGGCTAACTAGGAATATAAGCACGTGGACCAAATGGTCGATACGTGTGACTCCTAAAAGCCACCCGTTAGTCTGAGAATTTATTTAAAGCTGCCATCTTATGAATGAGGCCACCAATTAAGTTTTGGAATAGGACAATCGACTCTCATGAGTGTCACAGTTGTGAATTTGGACCTTGCCTAGAAAGGCAAAAAAATGGGCAGATGGATCTCGGAATGCCTAGTGAAAAAGGGGCAAAATTGAGAATTTTTATCTTGCCCCTGGTTTGAGCTAGAATCCATGACATGAGGGTAAAAATATTTTTAGAGAGGATAGAAAAATTTTGAGGGGAAATCTGGAGTTATTTTCCGATCGCGATTGAGCCAAATCAGCACCGATTGAGTCCCACCCAATCCTGAAATTTCACGAATTTCGAGAAATATCTCGTCGGTCATATTTTTGACCAATTTGACCAGCTTTGACCGAAAATAATTGAGGCCCAAGCTTTATCAGTTCAAATTTCACTGATAGTCCAAAAATCAGTCAATTCGTTCAACGTTATGTCGCTTTCGGTGAATAGTCACCGCCAATAATTATCCTTAAGATAATTATGGGTCAAACCAGTCTCTCTCCTCTATTATTTCAGTAGACTCTCTCTCTCTAAACTCGGATATCTCTCTCTCGCGGCCCAGTTTTTGTTCCCAACTTCAACTAGACGTCGACGGAAATCGGACCGTTCGATCGTCACAATTTTCGGATATGTTGTAGTTCAATGTCTTGTGGTTCTATTCCAACTTGAATCACTTCGATCGGAGGTCTTTTGACTTTTCAAATCTGCTTTGACATTTTGGTCGACGAACCAGTCTTTTGTTACCCGAATTTCATATAGGGCTCATATTGAAATATGTTGATCCCAGCGACCCCTAGAGCTCATTTTCATGTGAAAACATTGATTTTCAGTTTGTGAACCAACTCGTTCAGCCCTTGAACAACCCAGGTTCGAACTTAATCCGCCGGAATCCGCCGTTGTCGTCGTTGCCGCCGGTCATCGCTGCATCCTCAGCCCTGTTTTGCATTCGTTTAGGCAAGTTAAGCCTCTAGACTTCGCTCATGATGTTAGACTTGCCATGGATTAGCTCTAGGGACCGATTCGTGGTAAATCGGTTTAGGAAAATTGGCCGTAATCGGCATATTTGATGGAAATAAATTTCTGTGGGCTGTGAGTATGTTGTGGATTGATAAAATGTTGCTGTCCATACTTGAATAATGCTGTTGGTGGTGGTTGGTGTGGTTTCCGAGAGGTTCGGTACCGAAAAAATGGATTTTCGGGATATTTAGAGCGAAAACGGGCCAAATAGTGTTTTGAATCACTGTTCACGAACCTCCGTACACTGTTCACGTGCTGCCCAATTTGAGTTTGGTTTGAAAATGACAAGTTTTGTGGGTTCCGTGTGGTTTGAGTACCGAAAACTGGGTTTATGGAGCATTTTATGCAAAACCGGGCCCGAGTAATATTTTATATTATTATTCCAAATATTTGGGGGCCCGTGTGCGTATTTAAAATAATATTTGAAGATATTTCTCGTGTACATGAAATAATTATTTGGGTCATTTTGGGTCCCATGTGAGAAATTAGGCATTTTTGACAAAATTGGGCACGTGAAAGAAATTGATTGATTTGGCCATTATGTTGGCCATTTGAATTGAAATATTTGGGCACATATTTTATGTTTTGGCCTAACGTACTTGGCCAAGATTTTTGCCCAATTGAAATTAGCGTTGCTTCGTATGCCTGATTGAAATATTTGGACTTGTATTTGAAATGTGACCTAACGTACTTGGCCGATGATTTCTGTCCAAATGAATTTAAAGGATGTTATTGCCTGAAAGGCGAGTGCGACAATTTGGGTTCGCAAAATGAGTTGATTGGCTTGGCCATTTGGCCGGAAATATGGGTTGAATATTTGGACTTGTATTTGAAATGTGGCCTCACGTACTTGGCCGATGATTTCTGTCCAAATGAATTTAAAAGGGGTTTTACTACCTGAAAGGCGAATGCGACGGTTTTCGCATGTTTGATTGCATATCATTGTGACTTGGCGTAAAATGTAGCCATTGGCGTAAAATGTAGCCACAGAGGCGTAAAATGTAGCCTCAGAGGCGTAAAACGTAGCCTCGTGCGCCCTGAAGTGTAAGACGCAGGGTAGCTGGAGTGATAAGGTGCCAACCTGAGGCGTCCCACACGCGGGTTGAGGCACAGACCTAAGGCCTCCACGACGCGGGTCGGACCTGATGCGCTTATATGACGCGAGTCAAATTGGCTGTTAAGTCGAGGCTCAAGATTGAGCGTGCATGCATATGTATTTGCATTGATTGTCTTGGATTGGACGTGGTTTCAAATTGAAAGTTTAATTGCTTTTATTGAGCTCGTAACTGATTGTGTTATCTGGATTTTGTGTGGTCCTAGATTGGGCCTATTATAAATGCTTTATATGCTTGGCCACTCTATGGCGACTTTTCTAAATTGAACGAACTTTTAGTGATGGAATTTAGCCCGGTGATTTTGAGTATTTGAGTTGGGACCTGAGAGTTTGGTCTAGGCCTGTTTGGCATCTTGAGGAGGAGATTAGGGGTTAGCTTACTGAGATTTGTTCTCATAGGTGATTGCCCTTATTTTTTAGACCCCCGACCTCCGCAATGAGTGCAATATAATACGAGTACGGCAGGGGACCCAGAAGGAAAATTGATCCAGAGACTAATCCTTCCTGGACCAGATGGTGTGACGGAAAATGACGAGTGGGGTGGAGGCTGAAGCCCTTGGTAGAAATTTATGTGGTTTGCTCGCTATAGGAGTTGAGAACCTTGTCGACCTTGAGCCTTTTGTTGTAAAGGTCGAGCAATGGGTTGTAATGAGGTGACAAAAGTTTTGAACTGTGTATATGATGTTATTCTGACAATTGAATGAAAAAGGCATGTAATATAAAGTGTGATTTAGTGCAATTGATAGATCTATCTCTCTACCCATTTTATGTGTATGCATTGGAGGAGCTCGCTTCCGTTGTTACAAAAACTCTGAGGTCGTTTGGTTGCGACGAGTTTCCTGGGCCGTCGTAGTAGTCAACCATTCGACCGTACAGGTATAACAAGGATGTCGCGTGGCTCGTAGGGCTCGGGGCGTGACACTTTGCCAAGAGAATCAACGCTCGTTCGGCCCTTGTAACAGAAACTCTCGCGATTAGAGAGGGATTGTCGTTCATGGAAAAGGCAAGTGAGCTGAGGAAAAAGGAAACTAAACTAGGGCTCAAGTCCATATGAGCTAGGTCTTACGTTCTAGGCCTGGCTGAAAACCCTAGGGCCATACAATCATTGTGGTGGACCATGTCTCCAATTATTTCACAAAAAATAGATCGTTTCGAAAAAATATTTTTTGAGAAGTCAATTTCCTAGTTACTCAATATGTTTCCTTGAGATGTTGACATTTTAAGTTACCCATAGACTGATTCAATCAACATTTGGAAGGTTGCAGCATTCTAATTTTTCTTTTGCCTATCTATGCTGTATGTTTTTTCTACAATTTCTTGTAATTGCAAATGCACCGCTATCAAGCTTCTGGTACTTGAAGATTTGGAGGTACCAACGCAAAAGACAAATAACATTTTCTAAAGTCATGACGAGTAAATGGAGAGCTCTAAGAAATTAACAATAATGGAGGTGGTGGAATGAATATGGGAGACTGTAAATTGCGATCTCTCCTGCTGATGAGAGTAGAGGAAATTGAAGCGAGTGAAAATAGAGGGCTTTTCCATTGCACTTGTGTTCTCTTTTTGCATTTTCCACCCTTTTTTGGTAGTTAAGACTAAAAGGTTTGCACCAATGATGAGATAGGGAATCAATCGCGAACTTCATCGAATTACCTAGTATAGCATGAGGAATGAGCTTAAAATCAAGATTGATGGAATGCATTCATGAATTCAATTCAAGATTTGTGCCTATCACCAAGGTCGACTGAAAGAAATTTGCAAGATAGGGAGAAGTTCCTAAATTTTGGCTGAGATAATCCATTGAGGCACCAACTTTGATTAGTCTTGGGTTGGTACTTCAATTCGAGCTCAATTTAAAATTAGTCCAAGATCTGGGATAAAATGGGTTCAAATCAATTAGAAAAGAAATTAAACACCAACCAGCCATCTTCATCGTATCAGCCTTGAAGAACACTATGGACCACAATAGGGCAGGCTTTCACACAACAAATGTTTGATTTTTCCTTTGGAAAGTATGTAGTAATGCACTTCCAGCTAAGCAAAACCCTTATAGAAGAGGAATGGTACTTGACCCACTTTGCCCGGTGCGCCGTAAAAGCCCCAGAATCTCTTAAGGACCTCTTCCTCCTCTGCGACAAGACAAAACAAATTTGGTTAAACCCTCGGTGAAATGTCGACACTTCCCCAACAAAGATAACCAGAATCAGCAAGTGGATATTGAAAAACTTAAACTCCCGAGCTGATCCGTCCGTAAGAGCGAGTCTCGCTGCTACACTATGGTTGATTTGGAAGGAAAGGAACACATGGGTATTTAGGAACAACAAACCAAAACCTAGCCATATAGTCGAAGAAGCATTTAATTCAGAAATGCACCTCGAAAAACAGAATCACAGCATAGGGAAGCACGCAAGACAAGAAAACTCACCTCCCGACCTGTGGATTCTTGGGTGTTAAACGTAGATGGCTCTTAGTACCGCACATCACTAGAGGGAGCTATCATCGGAGTTCGTAGGGACTCCCGAGGGCTTCGCCAAGAGAATCAACGCTCGTTCGGCCCTCGCCGCAGAAACTCTCGCGATTAGAGAGGGACTGTCGTTCGTGAAGAAGGCAAGCGAGCTGAGGAAGAGGGAAACTAATCTGGGACTCAAGTCCTTGTGATCAAGGTATTATGTTTTGGGCCTGGCTGAAAACCCTAGGGCCATACGATCATTGTGGTGGACCATGTCCTCATTTATTTTGCAAAAAATAGATCGTTTCGAAAAAAATATTTTTTGAGAAGTCAATTTCCTAGTTACTTAAGATGTTTTCTTGATATGTCGACATTTTAAGTTGCCCATAGCCTGATTAATTAACAATTGGAAGATTGCAGTATTCTGAGTTTTCTTTTGCCAATCTATGCTGTATGTTTGTTCTACTATTTCTTGTAATTGCAAATGCACCGCTATCAAGCTTCTGGTATTTGAAGATGTGGAGGTCCCAACGCAAAGACAAACAACATTTTCTAAAGTCATGACGAGTAAACGGAGAGCACTAAGAAATTGACGATAATGGAGGTAGTGGAATGAATATGGGAGATTGTAAATTGTGATCTCCCATACTAATGAGAGTAGTAGAAATTGAGGGGAGTGAAAATAGAGGGCTTTTCCATTGCACTTGCATTCATTTTTTGCATTTTCCACCCTTTTTTGGTACTTAGGACTAAGAGGTTTGCACCAATGATGAGACAAGGAATCAATCGCGAACTTCATTGAATTGGATGGCGTAGCGTGAGAAATGAGCTTAAAATCAAGATTGATGGAATGCATTCATGAATTCAATTCAAGATTTGCGCCTATCACCGAGGTCGACTGACAAATTTCCAAGATAGGGAGAAGTTCCTAAATTTTGGCCGAGGTAATCCATTGAGGCACCAACTTTGATTACACTTGGGTTGGTAATTCAATTCGAGCTCAATTTAAAATTGGTCCAAGATCTGGGATAAAATAGGTTCAAATTAGTTAGGAAAGAAATCAAACGCCAACCAGCCATCTTCATCATATCAGCCATGAAGAACATTATGGACCATAATAGGGCAGACATTCATACAACAAAGGTTCGATTCTTCCTTTGGAGAGTATGCAGCAATGCACTTCCAGCTAAGGAAAACCCTTATAGAAGAGAAATGGTACCTGACCCACTTTGCCTGGTGTACCATAAAACCGCCAGAATTTCCTGAGCACCTCTTCCTCCTCTGCGACTGGACAAAATAAATTTGGTCAGACCCTCGGTTAAATCTCAACACTTCCCTGACAAAGATAACCAGAGTCGACAATGGGATATTGAAAAACTTAAACTCTCAAGCTGATCCGTCCGCGAGAGCAAGTCTCGCTGCTACACTATAATTGATTTGGAAGGAAAGGAACGCGTGGGTATTTAGGAATAACAAAACAAAACCCAGCCATATAGTCGAAGAAGCATTTAATTCACAAATGCTCTTCAAAAAACAAAATCACAGCATAGGTAAGCATGCAAGACAAGAAAACTCACCTCCCGACTTGTGGATTCTTGGGTGTTAAACGTAGACGGCTCTTGGTGCCGCACACCACCGGAGGGAGCTATCGTCGGAGATTGTAGGGACTCCCAAGGGCTTCGCCAAGAGAATCAATGCTCGCCCGGGCCTTGTTGACACTTGATTTTTGGCCAATTTGATTTTTAGAAAATTTTTAGAAAATCCATAAAAATTCAGAAAATTGAAAAATCAACTTTGGATACCTTGGTCTAGCCTAGGGATCTAATTTTGAGCAAAAAAATATTTTTCCTTATTTTCTGTATTTTTTGCATTTTATTTTCAAAAATTCATAAAAAAAATCAAGAAAAAATGAACAAATTACAAAATCAACTTTGGAAGCCCAAGCCTAGCCTAAGGAACCAATTTTGAACAAAAAATAATTTTCCTTATTTTTCGCATTTTTTAATATTTATAAGAAAATAGAAAAATACAAAAAAATCAATAAAAAA
The DNA here is from genome assembly GCA_016432845.1 of Psidium guajava. Lineage (NCBI taxonomy): Eukaryota > Viridiplantae > Streptophyta > Magnoliopsida > Myrtales > Myrtaceae > Psidium > Psidium guajava. Next base: position 19,351,568 of record CM028225.1, read on the forward strand.
ATAGCATCCATGGCCACAAAAATACGAAAAAATAGTCCATATTTTTATTTTAATTTCCTCTTCATTTTGGCCAAATAAATTTTGAAAAAATTAATCTGGAAATGGGGTTTCCTTCATTAATCTCATTTTCAAATTAATTGAAAAAATTCTAGAAATTTCATTTTAGTTCTGTAATTTTCAATTTTTTCATTTTTGAAGTCGTGCCATCCCCATCTATTTTCAAAAATTAAAATCCAGTCCAAAAATACATCGAATCATCCAATTTCGCGAAAAAGGACCAAATTGCAATTTTCAATTTTTCAATTTAGTCCTTAAAAATGCTTAAAATGCAATTAGAGATTTTATAGGGACTAAATTGAAAATCAAGGCATGTCACCCTATAGTTTTTTACCTTCTGAATCTACTGGTGGGGTGAATTTTTGCAGAAAAGGCCAGCATGGATTTGAATTTTGCAAAATGGATCTCGAGTCAAAAATAAAATTTAGGGTTTTTATGCAAATATACTCAAATTGTTGAAATAAACCCTTTTCTTGACGAAGTTCACCCCCCCCCCCCCCCCGAGCTCAATTTTGATGTTAATTTCTGGAAATGGGGGTTGAGTTGGGGTCAATTTCAAATTTTTCTAGCCAAACGGGTCGATCGAGTCGGGTTGACCCGACCCGGTCAACCCATTGACCCAAGAACCAGACCCAGGTCTGGTTCTTCCTCTTTTTCCCGATTTAACGCACGTTTTTTATTTGAGGGGGAGGTGGTGATTCTGTTAAAGAAATGTCGGCATTAATAACGGACGGCTTAGATTTAGTCTTAGGATTAATCTCGGCCGTAGATCTGGTAGACAGTTTAGACGGCCGAGATATAATCTTTAGGTTAATCTGGTCCATAGATTTTGGCATAGAGGATGGACGATCGGATCAGTAGCCATGTGGGTCATTCTCAACCGTAGGATTAACTTGGAGGATGAGTGGCCAAGATGTCAACACGTGGTGAATTTGTAGCCGTCAGATTGAAGATAGGCAGGAATAATGAAAAGTAGAATAAAAATTTAAAAAATTCGAAAATTCAAAACAAAATCAATACTAAAACTGTGTCATTTTTGCGTCGTTTGGGCTAATGGGCCTTGGGCTGAGTTGGCTAGTGGGCCAGGTCAAGCCGACTTGGTCCGTATAACAAACAAAAAATAATATAAATAATAAATAATAAATAAAAATAGAAAATTCACAAAATCAATTAAAAAATAAAAAAAAGAAAATTAATAAAAAAACCAAAATTGTGTCGTTTTATTCTCGAGTCTTAGGTTCAGGCCTTCGGGTCAGGTGGGCCGGGTCGACTCGACCCGATCCGAAAAATAAAATTAATAAAAATTAAAATATAAATAAATAAATAAATAATCCCAAAAAAGTAAAAATTCTTAAAAATAATAAAAATAAAATAAAATAAAAAATTATAAAAATAGATAACAACAACAACAACAACAACAACAACAATAACAACAATAATAATAAAAATAATAACAATAATAATTTTTAGAGAGTGTTAAAATAAGAAAAATTCCTAAAAAAATATAATAAATAAAAGTAAATAATAATAAAATAATAAGTAACAATAAAAACTAAAAAGAAAAATAAAATAAAGCAAGAAAAACAATAAATGAAAATAAAAATCGAGAAGAAAATAATAATAAAAATATAGAATAATAAATAATAATAAATAATAAATAAATAAAATTCAAAAAAATTCAAAAAATTCAAAAAATAAAATAATAACAAAAAATAAAAATATATAAAAGATCATAAGAGTCATAAAAATTGCAGAAAAAAGCTTAAATAATTAGAAAAATTCGGGAATTGTAGAAAAATAGAAGATATAGTGATAAAAAAAATCATAGAAATTTTAGAAAAATTTGGAAAAATTGTTAGAAAATGCAGAAAATGTTTGGAAAATAGAAAAACCTAGAAAATCAAAAATAAAAATCCCAGAAAATATAGAAAATGTCCCAAAAAATAGGAAAATCCTTAGAAAGTCTTAGAAAGTTCTAAAGAATTTTAGAAAAATCCTAAAAAATTTAGAAAAATTCAGAAAAATTCTCAAAAATTGTGAAAATTAGGGAAAAACTACATTCAACTGGTTTGACCTAATTTCATATTTTTGGACTTCCCGAGCCTTCCAAAATGACCATTTTGCCCCTTTGGTCAATCTGACCCAAACTATTCCAAATCATCCTTGAATCCAATTGGTGTGTTTTGCTAGGCTTTTAAGACTTCCCTTGGCTTGTTTTGACTTGATGTGGTATGACTTTTCCAGGATTAGATTCCTTGACTGCGCATTTATTTTAATGATTGTGATTGATAGGATAGATACTCCTATTTGCATGAACCCATTAGATTCTTAGAACCTACCTTACCCAATCTCGCCTGCATGAATTACTTAGATGAAAATCACTCAGTTTAGATACCGAAAGGACGTCAGTAGCAATATTGACGTAACTAAGTCCCCGAACCCAAAATCTCTAGTTTCCGTAAAATCGAACGATACCTCCCAATCGCTCGATAGGGTTGTTGACACCTGATTTTTAATCACTTTTTCAATTTTAAATTTAATAAAAAAATCCATAAAAATTCATAAAATTGGAAAATCAACTTTGGGGGACCTTGGCCAAGCCTAGGGAACCAATTTTGACCAAAAAAATGATTTTTCATATTTTTGTACTTTTCGGTATTTTTATTTTCGAAAATTAATAGAAAATCAAGAAAATGAGAAAATTACAAAATCAACTTTGGAAGCCTTGGCCAACCCTAGGCAACCATTTTTGAACAAAATTTTGTTTTTCATGTTTTTCACATTTTTTAATATTTTTCAGAAATTAGGAAAATATTATAAAAATAAAAATAAATAGCGTTGAGGCCATAAAAATGTGACTAAATAGTCAGTATTTTTCTTTTAATTTTCTCTTCATTTTGACGAAAGAAAATCTGCAAAAATTAATCTGGGATCGGGACTTACTTTGTTTTTCCCATTTTCAGATTAATTTTAAAAAAAATTTAGAAAAATTCATTTTAGCTTTGAAATTTTCAATTTTTGCATTTTCAGAGTCGTGATAGTGTCTTCTAATAATCCAAAATTTTCAATGGCTTGGCGGTGCGCTCTCCGTTGTTGCGTTCGGTTTTTCGAATTCGATCTATCGTTCGATAGTTCTCTCTCTCCCGCATGCGATCGCATTTCCTCCACAATCTCTCTCTCTCTCTCTCTCTCTCTAGATTCCTATTTCGCAGCTTCGTCACAGCCTCACCTTCGCCCCTTCAAAACTCACGAGGGACGACGACCCAGGAAAATCTGAGATCCATACTTTGAGTAGAACTCAACGCGTGCAATTGAGCTACCTTCTCGAGCTCGTCTTGCCGATATGTGGGAACCCCTCAACCCGTGTCACGTCCCCAGGGGATATGGCATGGTGAAACATGGAAGTACAATTGGAGCTTTATCTACTCCCATCTCCTGTGGCTGTGGACATTCTTTGAAGGATTCATATTTCTTTAGCCAAAAGTCCATGCGCCACCTTACGCCTCAAAGCATAGGACTGGTTGCCGCTCTTTTGTTTCAGGAGATACCTGTGAATATATAAGTTTGTTGACTTCCTCAAGATTGGGTCAGAGACAACTCCATCGCAACAATTACAGGCTGGACCGTTTTGGAAGAGCACAGATACGAGCGTCGATTGACGTAGCTAGTGCTGTTGAGGTCATCATGAAGTGGAATGGGGGACATGGAAATAATTGCAAAGTGGAGGGCAGCACTGGGGGTACAACATTAAAAAAAGAGAAAGTGAGTTGAGTGGAACAAAAGGTAAGTGGGTCTTTCGGTGCAACAACAAAGGGTCGGACAAAGGAAAGTGGACAAGTGGAGTTGATCATGGGGGAACTTGATGAAAAAAAAAGGGGAAAGGGAAAAGAGGACGACGAAGGATGATGGCGGGAATTTTATTCAAGAACGTTCTGATTTCTCTTGCCGTCGAGAAGTTCTGGCTCGGCGCCGGTCAGCTTTTAGAGGAATCCGACAAGGGAAAGCCGTTCGTTGGTGCCCTGCGGAAGGTCAAAAAAAGAGTTGGTGTTGCTGGGGTTCATATGTCCACTGGTGGCGGTGTTTCAGGCGAAAATATGGAAGATTTGCATTTCGGAGATAACCTTTCAGCAAAGGAAAGTCGACGTTAAGACATGGATCGGGCTATATTCAGGTGGACGCTACGAGAAATCGATTTTTTTCAACAAAAGAAGCATGGAACATCCTTTAACACACAATCTACAACTGCACCGATGGCTTATATGACAAGAACAGAGATGTTATCGTGGCATTCCCTGATGCTGGTCCTTCTTCAATTTCATTCTCACAGCTGTGGTATCATCGCTATGGGAAGCCACTGTTGAGAAGAGCAATGCTGAATAGAAAAGCTGGTCTGACAGATCAGCCTCATCTGTGGTACTCGATATCCAAAAGGACAACCTCTGGCAAAGAGCGCAAACGAGCCATTTTTGAAAGTCATAGGAGATTACCAACAGCAAGATGCTCATGGAGTAGCTCTACATGGCCAAAAATTCCTGAACTTTGTTGAGGACATGGACAGGCTCTTGGCTGGTCATGAGGGATTTCTTCTGGGGACTTTGGCTGGAAAGTGCCAGGTAACTTGCCCAAGGTAAAGAACGGCAAAGGCAGATGGAGCACCGAAAGAGATCACTCACGGCAGAGGACATCATCATAGCACAAATGAAAGGTGAGGAAAAGTAGAGGAAAAGGACGTAGCGGGGTTAAAAGCAAAAATAATAGAGAGAGCGGGGGAGAAAAAATAAAAAATAGGGGGAGTCATCATAGACATAGCCACGTTCGGTCAAGTCTTTCTTTGGTGGCAAATTTCTAAAAGGTTCGAAAAAAAAAGCACACATGGGGGGCCCCTACTTCATGTGGCAATGGAAACTCCAGCGACCTCCACAGATTCAGGTAGGTACCTCAGGATCCTGATGACTGAGCATATGCCGCGTTGAGGGAACGACATTCCTTCTCCACTTCTCCCTTCCCGACGAAAAAGGGTTTCCTCCGCCTCGGCCACGAGAGCTTTGTGAGTGCGGTCGCTAAGAGCGATCAACATCGCTTGGATTTGATTCTCATGATGGTCCAATAAAAAAACGGAGTCCAAAGGTTGCCGCGGTCAGAATCCTCGAATCGGCCGACATAAACGCCGATGCGAAACTCGCGATGTAGGAGTGCGAGCAACTCTTCCTCCGACCGCTGAGTCTGATCGTTCCCGAGGCCGATCTGGTTCTTCTCTAAGTGAGCCTCACGTGCCTCATCTGGACATCGGTCTTGAAGCGCGCAAAGACTAGGATGGTGGCCGTCCCCTCGAGAGATTGAGGGATCCCTCCTCTCCTTCTTCTTGGTTTTCTTCTCCTCGTTCGAGAGGTTACAAGGGAACCCACATAGAAAGCCTTAAGCAAGACGATCCATCAACAACCATCAACGAGAACAACGAAGCCCGAGAGCCAGAGTCCCAGCTTGATCCGACTCACTGGATCCGTTTCTTGCTCCTCAAGGTCTTGCCCTTTTGATCCTGGAAGCCGGTGCAACGACGTGAACAAGTCCACTCGGAATACTATCCCGGGTCGACCCAGGTTGAGAAGAAGCATTTCGGATGGTCATGATTCAGGAAGGAGCTCTCGGGGAAGTCCCAACCAAGGGATGACCAGGAAGAGAGGAGGTTGATCTCTCAGACCTCATCGACAGGTCCGGGGGGATGCCCCAACCGGCATTTCAAGCGAATCTCCTCGGGGAACAGATCAGTTGGCCTGTTCAACGCGCTGCTCTGCATGTACGAATCCCTCCCTGACACGCCGGAGTTGCTGGATGAGTCAGTGGACTACGTGGAGAGTTGATGGCTTGTTCCTCTCCCAACTTACTTCATCGGCGGCTATGGCATGGGAGCTCCGAAGGGGGCTGTCGGCGGTTTCGAGGAGTGACGCTAACTTAGGGTTTAAGATGGACGGTTTGAAGATATGCAAGAACTTCTATTGGTCGAAGGTAGACATACTGTGACAGCAGAGATCATGCATGCAATGTGGAAGTCACAGAAGTTCAAGCTCGTATACTTGATGGCCACGCTCTATGCGTTGACCCTGACTCTACCCTCTCCCTCTGCTGACTACTGAGCCTAGAGAAACTTGCTCCCCACTCGTGCATGATGCACTCTCCCTCCTTCCAAGAGCTGGCTTCAGAGACACCGTTGTGATCCTCATGCCCATTCATCAGTTTATAACATTTGGGTTCGCATGCACACCGCTCTATTTCGTGTGGGAGGAATTTTAGGAGTGCATAACACAAAGAGCCCGTTCAAGAGGGCCATCGTTCATCGTCTCATCACCATCGTCACCTGCTTCGTCTCCCTCTATCCAACTCTCGCAATGTTGCTGCTGCTGCTGCTTCCTTTTCCACTTCTTTCATGGATCTCGCCGTCTTGGGAGCTTCCATGGACTCCGAGCTCCAGCTCTCCTGAGCCTAGAATCGAGGAAGTAAGGTCCGAGTTGGAGCACGAGCACAAGGCGTGCAAATAGGTCGAGCACACAAATGAGAAGCTGGAGAAAGAGCCGGCCGAGGAGAAACGGGGGCAGTAGCTCTCGAGCGAGTCCGCGAAAAGCTAGCGAAGGAGGTATCCGCCGTTCAGGCCGATATCAATCGGATGAAGCGCGAGATGGAGGAGGAGAGGGTCCAGAGGAAGCTCGCCGAGGCTAGGTTTTGCTGGATGAAGAAAAGAAGCTTGAGAGGCAGGCCAGGGAGGTTATTCCCTCTCGGTCATGTTTCTTTTAGAAGCAAATGTGAATACCTTACGTACAGGCAAGCAAACATGCATGCATGCATGCATGTAGCGGTGGGGTTTGTGGGATCTCCTCACAATTTCATTCATCATTCTTTCTTTCTCTCCAATCTGTCAAGCGTCATTCCCCTGTTCTATGAAGGAAGCACCGGCGATTGGAAACGCTTCTTGGACGCCAATCGAGAAGCGAAACGTATTCTCTCAAGCACTTTGGACGAAAAAGGGTACTTCGAACTTCACTTAGAAATGGAGGAAGAGACAATATCCAGACGAAAAAGGATACTCGATGGATGGGCCCAAGGACTCGGAGCTGGACCAATTGTTATGACATGCTGTTGAAGTGTTGGGAAGAGCTGAGGCCATCGTGCATGGGAAGAGACGTGGAGCTCTACCTCACGCATTTACCTATCAGATCACTCGAGGCGAGGAGAGAGAGAGAGAGCGTGATGTAGAGGGATTAACTCGGCATGCCAAGAGTGGCACCCGTAAAACTCACTGGAGAAGTGCCTAGTGGATCTGGAAATGAAGCTCTAGATGATGTCAAAGGAGGTCACGGCATCGTTCAAGGAGTAGAGCGCCGTCAACCTCCTTCGCGTGTCCCGCACCACCCACGACGTCGTTCGCGTCCTCGACGATGCCGATCGCTCCACTATTCCGTCTCCGAGATTTTCCAGAAGCTCGAGAAGTGCAGGACTCTGCTGTGAGATAGCTGAATATTGCTGGACCTGATGACCTGGATGAGTCCGCTCGAGTAGACATTGAAGTTTTCCAAACTGGTACATACTTGAGATTGGATGTCCATGACGGTCCCTCTGAGATGGGTGAACATCTTGATCCCTCTCATCCCATATTTGTGGGTGGAATATAGCGATGAAGGAGGATCAAATCCTCCAAATCGGGATAGACAGCATGAATGGATTGAGCAGCACGTTAGAGTTGCATGTGACCCGCTGGATTTGCTCGCTGGTTGGACACCGACGTGTTGGGCAAGATTCATAAGGCTGAAGGAATTATTCTTGGGGCTGGTTCCAGAAGAAGAGGAGAGATGGAATTCACTTCACGTCCCAAGATTCCCAAAAAGATGGCAGAGCTCCTTAAAATATGCTGGCTCGTAGTTGATCTCAAGATGGGGATGTGACTTCGGTCGGTTAACACATACCATGCAGTTTACTTGATCTTCAAGATCGTGCATGGGAACTTTGGCTTTGAGAATCGAGCAACGAAAGGGTCTGTCGATTCTGGTTCCAGGGTTAAACGATGCGACATTTATTTGGTTCGACGAGGGTCCCATTCCTCCATGGAATCAGCCCAAGAAGACAATGACGTTGATGGCGGGGATCTGCTCGTTGTCGTTGGAGACACGAAACAGTGGCTGGTCAAGCGAGAATGGGGCAAAGAAAACACACTTGGACTAAACCTTCAGACCGACGGATTTGGGTGGGGCAACTCTGAGCAATAATTTGGCAAACCCCTCCAATAACAAACCTTGCGGCGATGCTATGGATTCTCCAGCGAACTCCGTCAAGTCGAGTTGGCCATGGTAGGAGTATCACGATCCAGGTTCATGGTTGTATTTTGACAAGTTGTCTATGTTTTGCCGGTTGTTCCAGGTTTACCTGCAGACCTCAAGATGTTTGCCAAAAACTGGGAGCTCGAGTTCGTCCATTGCAGGTGGGCTACGATTGGTGTCCTCGAGAATGCGTTCCCCAGGATCTTTACGAAGGATGGTGTCAAGTTTGGCGAAGCCATCTGGTTCAAGGAGGAGAGATAAGTGAGGGAACCTCGGCAAAGTGAAAGAAGAGGAAGTTAAAGACCTCTGATGAAGCTCGCACGATCGGAGAACTCGCCTCGTTTTGCGTTTTCTCGCTCCACTTGGACTTGTTCGAGAGAGGTGGGCTTGAGCGCCATTTGAAATGCTCAATGAGAAAGCGGAATTGCTCATGCTGCTGTTCGACGTGTTGATACCTTAGAAGCAGAGCCCGTTGCTACTGAAAAGGCCCTATATGAGGCCTTGATAAGGCAAGAGGAATCTGCTGCGCATAGGCCCGAAGAGATCTGTCCCGGTTGATGAGTCAGGTAAGTTTCTTCGCTAACCAATCTATGTCTTTTTGGGCTGATCTGAGTGTGCGTGTTGAGATAGTTTATCGTGAGTCGGACTAGGGAAGATTTTGGGCTAGATGTAGAATTTAGAAGTGGGTCCATTGGAAAACAGAATTGAACAAAGAGAAATAAAGTTAGGCCGAGCCCAAAGTGTGGCCTTTGCGTCCTAGAACAACTCGGGCCCTTAAGGCCCAAGTTGGGTGCCCACGGCGCGGGCCGAGATTGTTGGCCCAGTCCGAAAATTAATTTACTAATAAAAATAAATATAAAAAAATGCTAAAAAAAACTCATAAAAATCATATAAAAAAAATTCTAAAAAAATTGGAAAAATTCCCAAAAATTCCAAAATGCCTCAAGAATTAGGAATTGATCATCTTAGCTGTTGAATCCTATTTTTGATGAATCTCTATCCCAATCTTTCCAAAATGACGATTTTGCCCCTTATGGGAAAATCGTCTCCAAAAATTCAGAAAAATCTTAGAAATTAGGAAACGGGTCATTTCGACTGACCAATTCTATTTTTGGTGAATTTCCATTCCGATCTTTTCAAAATGACGATTTTGCCCCTTACGGGTAAATTGTCTCGGAAAATTCTGAAAAATTCAGAAAAATCTCAGAAATTAGTAAACGGGTCATTTCGAATGACCAATCCTATTTTTGGTGAATTTTCATTCCGAACTTTCCAAAATGACATTTTCTCCCCTTATGGGTAAATTGTCTCGAAAAATTCAGAAAAATTCAGAAAAATCTCAGAAATTAGTAAACGGGTCATTTCGAATGACCAATCCTATTTTTGGTGAATTTTCATCCCGAACTTTCCAAAATGACGATTTCGCCCCTTATGGGTAAATTGTCTCGAAAAATTCAGAAAAATTCAGAAAAACCTCAGAACTTAGGAAACGGGTCATTTTGACTTACCAATCCTATTTTTGGTGAATTTTCATCTCGAATTTTTCAAAATGACGATTTTGCCCCATATGGGTAAATTTTCTCGAAAAATTCAGAAAACTCAGAAAAACCTCAAGAATCAGGAAACGGGCCATTTCGACTGGTCAATCCTATTTTTGAATGATTTGCCTTATTGATATTTCCAAAATGACGATTTCACCCCTTATGGGCAAATTGTCTCGAAAAATTCTGAAAAATTCTCATAAATTGTGGAAAATAAGGGATAACCACATTCAACTGGTTTGACCTATTTTCACTTTCCGATCTTTGAAAAATGACCATTTTATCCTTTTGATCAGTTTGATCTAAACCCAAACTCTTCCTAGTTATTCCAAATGATTTTTCATGAAATTGGTACCGAAAGGGCGTTAGAGTAATCTAGCGTAACCAAGTCCCCGAACTCATTTTCTCTGGTTCGCAGGAATAAATTGGTTCTCCCACTAATTTATTTAGGTTTCTAATCGACCTACCAAGAACGATTAGTGGCGACTCCAAAATTAAAAATCATCTAAACAAGAAACCCGAAGTCGCGATTCGGTAGGGCTTGGGAGGGTCCGCGTTAGGTTAGTCGATCTAATTAACCTAATAATCCGTTCACCCTCGAAAATTTATTATTTTTAGGGTCGCGACAGGGGTTTCCAGTAATACCCTCCAAAGAATGACTAGTGGCGACTCCAAATGCATATACAACGATGCACATGTCACCCGACCACACTAAGGTCGATTTCGATTCTAAAATTTCCTGACGCGATTTGGTATGGGCTTGGGAGGACCCGAGCAAAGCCTAGATTCCAAAACGGGCTAAGCAATCCATTAGCTCATCCCCCTTTTGAGGGAGGGTCGCAACAGCCCTCACAGCAAAAACTCTCACGATTAGAGGGGGATTATCGTTCATGGAGAAGGCAAGCGAGCGGAGGAAGAGGGAAACTGATCTAGGGCCCAAGTCCTTGTGATCTAGGTCTTATGTCCTAGGCCAAGCTGAAAACCCTAGGCCATACGATCATTACGGTGGACCGTGCTCGCATTTATTTGGTAAAAATTAGTTCGCTTCGAAAAAAATATTTATTCAGAAGTCAATTTCCTAGTTACTTAATATGTTTTCTTCAGATGTCGACATTTTATGTTGCCCATAGACTGATTCAATCAATAATTGAAAGATTGCAGTGTTCTGAGTTTTCTTTTGCCTATCTATACTGTATGTTTGTTCTACTATTTCTTGTAATTGCAAATGCACCGCTATCAAGCTTCTGGTATTTGAAGGCGTGGAGGTCCCAACGCAAAATACAAACAACATTTTCTAAAGCCATGATGAGTAAATGGAGATCACCAAGAAATTGACGATAATGGAGGTAGTGGAATGAATATGGGAGACTGTAAATTGTGATCTCTCCTACTGATGAGAGTAGTGGAAATTGAGGGAAATGAAAATAGAGGGCTTTTCCACTGCACTTGCGTCCTTTTTTTTTGCATTTTCCACCCTTTTTTTTTACTTAAGACTAAGAGGTTTACACCAATGATGAGATAGGGAATCAATCGCGAACTTCATCGAATTGGATGCTACAGAATGAGGGATGAGCTTAAAATCAAGATTGATGGAATACATTCATGAATTCAATTCAAGATTTGTGCCTATCACTAAGGTCGACTAAAAGAAATTCCTAGGATAGGGAGAAGTTCCTAAATTTTGGCAGAGGTAATCCATTGAGGTGCCAACTTTCATTACTCTTGAGTTGGTAATTCAATTCGAGCTCAATTTAAAATTGGCCCAAGATCTTGGATAAAATGGGTTCAAATCAATTAGGAAAGAAATCAAACGCCAACCAGCCATCTTTATCATATCAGTCTCGAAGAACACTATGGACCACAATAGGGCAGATATTCATACAACAAAGGTTCGATTCGTCCTTTGGAGAGTATGCAGCAGTGCACTTTCAGCTAAGAAAAACCCTTATGGAAGAGGAATGGTACCTAACCCACTTTGCCCAATGCGCCGTAAAACCCCCAGAATCTCCTAAGCGCCTCTTCCTCCTCCGTGACTAGATAAAAAAAAATTTCATTAGACCCTCAATTAAATCTCGACGCTTCCTCGATATGGATAACCAGAATCGACAAGTGGATATTGAAAAACTTAAACTCCCGAGCTGATCTGTCCGAGAGAGCAAGTCTCGTTATGACACTATGGTTGATTTGGAAGGAAAGGCACGTGTGGGTATTTAGGAACAACAAACCAAAACCAGGACATATAGTCGGAGAAGCGTTTAACTCACAAATGCTCTTTAAAAAAAGGAATCACAGCATAGGGAAGCATGCAAGACAAGAAAACTCACCTCCCGACCTGTGCATTCTTGGGTATTGAACGTAGATGGCGCCTGGTGCCGCGCATCACCGGGGGGAGCTATCGCTGGAGTTTGTAGGGACCCCGAGGGTTTCGCCAATAGAATCAACAAACGTTCGGTGCTCACAGCAGAAACTCTCGCGATTAAAGAGGGATTGTCGTTCGTGGAGAAGGCAAGGGAGCTAAGGAAGAAGGAAACTGATCTAGGGCTCAAGTCCTTTCGATCTAGGTCTTATGTTTTGGGCCTAATTGAAAACCCTAGGGCCATATGATCATTATGGTAGACGGTGTCCCCATTTATTTCGCAAAAAAAGATTGTTTCAAAAAAATATTTTTTGAGAAGTCAATTTCCTAGTTACTCAATATGTTTTCTTGAGATGTCGACATTTTAAGTTGCCCATAGACTGATTCAATCAATGATTCGAAGGTTACAGTGTTTTGATTTTTCTTTTGCCTATTTATGCTGTATGTTTGGTCTACTATTTCTTGTAATTGCAAATGTACAGCTACCAAGCTTCTAGTATTTGAAGATGTGGAGGTCCGAACGTAAAAGACAAATAACATTTTCCAAAGTCATGACGAGTAAGTGGAGAGCACTAAGAAATTAACGATAATGGAGGTAGTGGAAAGAATATGGGAGACTGTAAATTGTGATCTCTCCTACTGATAAGAGTAGTGAAAATTGAAGGGAGTGAAAAAATAGGGCTTTTTCATTGCACATGCATTCCTTTTTTCCATTCCCCCACCCCCCTTTTTGGTACTGAAAGTAAGAGGTTTGCACTAAAGATGAGATAGGGAATCAATCGCAAACTTCATCGAATAGGATGGTACAGCATGAGGATGAGCTTAAAATCAAGATTGATATAATGCATTCATGACTTCAATTCATGATTTGCACTTATCATCAAGATCAACAGACAGAAATTTTCAAGATAGGGAGAAGTTCCTAAATTTTAGCCGGGAAATCTATTGAGGCACCAACTTTGATTAGTCTTGGGTTGGTAATTCATTTCAAGCTCAATTAAAATTGGTCCAAGATCTGGGATAAAATGGGTTCAAATCAACTAGGAAAGAAATCAAACACCAACCAGCCATCTTCATCATATCAGCCTCCAAGAACACTATGGACAACAATGGGGCAGACATTCATACAACAAAGGTTCGATTCTCCCTTTGAAGAGCACACAGCAATGCACTTCCAGCTAAGGAAAACTCTTATAGAAGAGGAATGGTACCTTCCCACTTTGCCCAGTGCACCGTAAAACCCCCAGAATCTCCTGAGCACCTCTTCCTTCTCTGCAACTAGACAAAACAAATTTCGTCAGACTCTCGGTTAATTCTCGATATTTCCCCGACAAAGATAACTAGAATTGACAGGTGGATATTGAAAAACTTAAACTCCCGAGCTGATCCGTCCGCGAGAGCAAGTCTCGCTGATACATTATGGTTGATTTGGAAGGAAAGGAACGCATAGGTATTTAGGAACAACAAACCAAAACCTAGCCATATAGTCGAAGAAGCGTTTAATTCTCAAATGCTCATCGAAAAACGGAATCACATCATAGGGAAGCATGCAAGAAAAGAAAACTCACCTCTCGACCTGTACATTCTTGGGTGTTAAATGTAGATGGCTCCCGATCCCGCGTATCACCGGAGGGAGCTGTCGCCGGAGTTTGTAAGGACTCTCGAAGGCTTCGCCAAGAGAATCAACGAACGTTCGACGCTCGCAGTATGAACTCTCGCGATTAGAAAGGGATCGTTGTTTGTGGAGAAGGCAAGGGAGCTAAGGAAAAAGGAAACTGATCTAGGGCTCAAGTCCTTGTGATCTTGGTCTTATGTTTTGGGCCTGGCTGAAAACCCTTGGGCCACACAATCATTGTGGTGGACGGTATCCCCATTTATTTCACAAAAAATATATCGTTCAAAAAAAGAATATTTTTTGTGAAGTCAATTTCCCAGTTACTCAAAATGTTTTCTTGGTATGTTGACATTTTAAGTTGCCCACAGACTGATTCAATCAATGATTGGAAGGTTACAGTGTTCTGATTTTTCTTTTACCCATTTATGCTATATGTTTGTTCTACTATTTCTTGTAATTGCAAATGCACAGCTATCAAGCTTTCGGTATTTGAAGATGTGGAGGTCCTAACGCAAAAGACAAACAACATTTTTTAAAGTCATGACGAGTAACTGGAAAGCACTAAGAAATTAACTATAATAGAGGCGGTGGAATGAATATGGGAGACTATAGATTGTGATCTCTCCAACTGATGAGAGTAGTGAAAATTGAAGGGAGTGAAAATATAGGGCTTTTCCATAGCACTTGCATTCCTTTTTTGCATTCCCCACCCATCTTTTTGGTACTTAAGACTAAGAGGTTTGCACCAAACATGAGATAGGGAATCAATCGTGAACTTCATTAAATTGGATGGTACAACATGAGGAATGAGCTTAAAATCAAGATTGATGGAATGCATTCATAAATTCAGTTCAAGCTTTGCGCCTATCACCAAGGTCGACTGACATAAATTTCCAAGGTAGGGAGAAGATCCTAAATTTCGGCCGAGGTAATCCATTGAGGCACCAACTTTGATTACTCTTGGGTTGGTAATTCAATTCGAGCCCAATTTAAAATTGGTCCAAGATCTGGGATAAAATGGGTTCAAATTAATTAGGAAAGAAATCAAATGCCAACCAGCCATCTTCATCATATCAGCCTCGAAGAACACTATGGACCACAATAGGGCAGACATTCATACAACAAAGGCTCGATCCTTCCTTTGGAGAGTATGCAGTAATGCACTTCAAACTAAGGAAAACCCCTATAGAAGAGGAATGGTGCTAGACCCACTTTACCCAATGTGCCGTAAAACCCCCAGAATCTCCTGAGTACCTCTTCCTTCTCTGCGACTAGACAAAAACAAATTTCATTAGACCCTCGGTTAAATGTCGATACTTCCCCGACAAAGATAACCAAAATCGACAAGTGGATATTGAAATAATTAAGCTCCCGAGCTGATCCGTCCGCGAGAGTAAATCTCGCTGCTATACTATGATTGATTTGGAAGGAAAGGAACGAGTGGGTATTTAGGAAATAGAAACCAAAACGTAGCCATATAGTCGAAGAATCGTTTAATTCACAAATGCTCTTCGAAAACGGAATCACAGCATAGGGATACATGCAAGACAAGAAAACTCACCTCCCGACCTATGCATTCTTTGGTGTTGAACGTAGATGGCTCCTGGTGCCCTGCAGCACTGGAGGGAGCTATCCTCGGAGTTTGTAGAGATACCTGAGGGCTTCGCCAAGAGAATCAACGAACGTTCGGCGCTCGAAACAGAAACTCTTGTGATTAGAGAGGGATTGTCGTTCGTGGAGAAGGTAAGGGCGCTGAGGAAGAAGGAAATTGATCTAGGGCTCAAGTCCTTGTGATCTAGGTCTTATGTTATGGGCCTGGCTAAAAACCCTAGGGCCGTACGATCATTGTGGTGGATGGTGTCCCCATTTATTTCCCAAAAAATAGATCATTTACAAAAAATATTTTTTGAGAAGTCAATTTCCTAGTTAGTCAATATGTTTTCTTGAGATGTTGACATTTTAAGTTGCCCATAGACTGATTAAATCAACAATTGGAAGCTTGGGTTGTTCTGATTTTTCTTTTGTCTCTCTATGGTGTATATTTGTTCTACTATTTCTTGTAATTGCAAATGCACAGCTATCGAGCTTCTGGTATTTGAAGTTATGGAGGTCCCAATGCAAAAGACAAACAACATTTTCTAAAGTCATGACAAGTAAATGGAGAGCACTAAGAAATTAACGATAATGGAGGTGGTGGAATGTATATGGGAGACTGTAAATTGTGATATGTTCTACTGATGAGAGTAGTGCAAATGGAAGGGAGTGAAAATATAGGGCTTTTCCATTGCACTTGCATTCTTTTTTTGCATGCCGCCCCCCTTTTAGTACTTAAGACTAAGAGGTTTGCACCAAAGATGAGACAGGAAATCAATCGCAAACTTCATCGAATTGGATGGTACAGCATGAGGAATGAACTTAAAATTAAGATTGATGGAATGCATTCATGACTTCAATTTAAGATTTACGCCTATCACCAAGGTCGACTAACAAAAATTTCCAAGATAGGGAGAAGTTCCTAAATTTCGGCCGAGCTTATCCATTGAGGCAACAACTTTCATTAGTCTTGGATTGGTAATTCAATTCGAGCTCAATTTAAAATTGGTGCAAGATCTGGGATAAAATGGGTTCCAATCAATTAGGAAAGAAATCAAACGCCAACCAGCCATCTTCATCATATCAGCCTCGAAGAACACTATGAACCATAATGGGGCAGACATTCATACAATAAAGGTTCGATTCTTCCCTTGAAGAGTACGTAGCAATGCGCTTCCAGCTAACGAAAACCCTTATAGAAGAGGCATAGTACCTGACCCACCTTGCCTAGTGCGTTGTAAAACCCCCAGAATCTCCTTAGCACCTCTTCCTCCTTTGCAATTCAGCAAAACAAATTTGGTCAGACCCTCGGTTAAATCTCAATACTTCCCTAACAAAGATAACTAGAATCAACAAGTGGATATTGAAAAACTTAAACTCCCGAGCTGATTCGTCCGCTAGAGCAAGTCTCGCTGCTAGCTCATGGTTGATTTGGAAGGAAAGGAATGAGTGGGTATTTAGGAACAACAAACCAAAACCCAGCCATATAGTCGAAGAAGCGTTTAATTCACAAATGCTCTTCAAAAAACGGAATCACAGCATAGGGAAGCATGCAAGACAAAAAAAACACACCTTCCGACCTATGGATTCTTGGGTGTTAAACGTCGATGGCTCCTAGTGCCACGTATCACAGGAGGGAGCTATTACCGGAGTTTGTAGGGACTCTCGAAGGCTTCGCCAAGAGAATCAACGCTCATTCGACCCACGCAGCAGAAACTCTCGCAATTAGAGAGGGATTGTCGTTCGTGGAGAAGGCAAGGTGCTGAGGAAGAAGGAAACTGATCTAGGGGTCAAGTGCTTGTGGTCTAGGTCTTATCTTGTAGGCCTGGCTGAAAATGCTACGGCCAAACGATCACTGTGGTTGACGATGTCCCCATTCATTTCGAAAAAAATAGATCGTTTCGAAAAAATAATTTTTCAGAACTCAATTTCCTAGTTACTCAATATGTTTTCTTGAGATATCGACATTTTAAGTCACCCATAGACTTATTCAATCATCTATTGGAAGCTTGCAGTGCTCTAATTTTTCTTTTGCCTATCTATGTTGTATGTTTGTTCTACTATTTCTTGTAATAGCAAATGCACAACTATCAAGCTTCTGGTATTTGAAGATGTGGAGGTCCCAACGCAAAAGACAAGCAGCATATTCTAAAGTCAGGACGAGTAAATGGAGAGCATTAAGAAATTAACAATAATGGAGGTGGTGGAATGAATATGGGGGACTGTAAATTCTGATCTCTCCTACTGATGATAGTAGCAAAAATTCAAGGGTGTGAAACTAGAGGGCTTTTCCATTGCACTTGCGTTCCTTTTTTGCATTCCCCCCACCCCCTTTTTGGTACTTAAGACTAAGTGGTTCGCACCAAAGATGAGACAGGGAATCAATCGCTAACTTCATCGAATTAGATGGTATAGCATGAGGAATGAGCTTAAAATCAAAACTGATGGAATGCATTCATGAATTCAATTCTAGATTTGCGCCTATCACCAAGGTCGACTGACAGAAATTTCCAAGATAGGGAGAAGTTCCTAAATTTTGGCGAAGGTAATCCGTTGAGGCACCAATTTTGATTTTTCATGGGTTGGTAATTCAATTCGAGCTCAATTTAAAATTGGTCCAAGATCTGGGATAAAATGTGTTCCAATCAATTAGGAAAGAAATCAAAACGCCAGCCAGCCATCTTCATTATATCAGCCTCGAAGAACACTATGGGCCACAATAGGGTAGACATTCATACAACAAAGGTTCGATTCTTCCTATGGAGACTATGCAGTAATGCACTTCCAGTAAAGGAAAACCCTTATGGAAGAGGAATTGTGCCTGACCCACTTTGCCCAGTGCGCCGTAAAACCCCCCAGAATCTCCAGAGTACCTGTTCCTCCTCTGCGACTGGACAAAACAAATTTGGTTAAACCCTCGGTTAAATCTCGACACTTCCCCGACAAAGATAACTAGAATCGACAAGTGGATATTGAAAAACTTAAACTCTCGAGTTGATCTGTCTGCGGAGCAAGTCTCGCTGCTACATTATGATCGATTTGGAAGGAAAGGAACGCGTGGGTATTTAGGGACAACAAACCAAAACCCAGCCACATAGTCAAAGAAGCGTTTAATTCAGAAATGCTCTTCAAAAAACGGAATCACAGCATAAGGAAGCATGCAAGACAAGAAAACTCACCTCTCGATCTGTGGATTCTTGGGTGTTAAACATAGATGGCTCCTAGTGTCGCGCATCACTGGAGGGAGCTATCGCTGGAGTTTGGAAGGACTCCCGAGGGCTTCGCCAAGAGAATCAATGCTCGTTCGGCCCTCGTCGTAGAAACTCTCGCGATTAGAGAGGGATTATCGTTCGTGGAGAAGGCAAGGGAGCTGAGGAAGAAGGAAACTGATCTGGGGCTCAAGTACTTGTGATCTAGGTCTTATGTTTTGGGCCTAGCTGAAAACCCTAAGGCCATACGATCATTGCGGTGGACGGTGTCCCCATTTATTTCGCAAAAAAGAGATCGTTTTAAGAAAATATTTTTTGAGAAGTCAATTTCCTAGTTGCTCAATACGCTTTCTTGAGATGTCAACATTTTAAGTTGCCCATGGACTGATGCAATCAACAATTGGAAGATTGCAGTGTTCTGATTTTTCTTTTGCCTATCTATGTTATATGTTTGTTCTACTATTTCTTGTAATTACAAATGCACAGCTTTCAAGCGTATGGTATTTGAAGAATTGGAGGTCCCAACGCAAAAGACAAACAACATTTTCTAAAGTCATGACGAGTAAATGGAGAGCACTAAGAAATTAACTATCATAGAGGTGGTGAAATAAATATGGGAGACTGTAAATTGTAATCTCTGTTACTAATGAGAGTAGTGAAAATTGAAGGGAGTGAAAATAGAGGGCTTTTCCATTGCACTTGCGTTCCATTTTTGCATTCTCTCCCCCCTCCTTTTTGGTACTTAAGACTAAGAGTTTTTCACCAAAGATGAGACAGGGAATCAAACGCGAACTTCATTGAATTGGATGGTACAATAGGAGGAATGAGCTTAAAATCGAGATTGATGGAATGCACTCATGAATTCAATTCAAGATTTGCCCCAATCACTAAGGTCGAGTAACAGAAATTTCCAAGATATGGAGAAGTTCCTAATGTTTGGCCGAGGTAATCCATTGAGACACCAACTTTGATTACTCTTGGGTTGGTAATTCAATTCGAGCTCAATTTAAAATTAGTCCAAGATCGGGGATAAAATACATTCAAATCAGTTAGGAAAGAAATCAAATGCCAACCAGCCATCTTGATCATATCAGCCTCGAAGAACACTATGGACCACAATAGGGCAGACATTCATACAACAAAGGTTCGATTCTTCCTTTGAAGAGTATGCAGCAATGCACTTCCAGCTAAGGAAAACACTTACCGAAGAGGAATGGTACCTGACCCACTTTGCTTGGTGCACCGTAAAATCGCCAGAATCTCTTGAGCACCTCTTCCTCCTTTGCGACTAGACAAAAAAAATTTCGTTAGACCCTCGGTTAAATCTCGACACTTCCCCAACAAAGATAACCAGAATCAACAAGTGGATATTGAAAAAATTAAACTCTTGAGCTGATCCGTCCGCGAGTGTAAATCTCGCTGCTACACTATGGTTGATTTGGAAGGAGAGGAATGAGTGGGTATTTAGGAACACCAAACCAAAACCCAGCCATATAGTCAAAGAAGCGTTTAGTTCACAAATGCTCTTCAAAAAGGGAATCACAGGATAGGGAAGCATGCAAGACAAGAAAACTCATCTCCCGACCTATGGATTCTTGGGTGTTAAACGTAGATAGCTCCTAATATCCTGCAGCACCGGAGGGAGCTATCGCCGGAGTTTGTAGGGACTCCCGAGGGCTTCGCCAAGGGAATCAACGCTCGTTTGGCCTTCGCAACATAAACTCCCGCAATTAGAGAGGGATTATCGTTTGTGTAGAAGACAAGGGAGCTGAGAAAGAAGGAAATTAATCTAGGGCTCAAGTCCTTATGAACTGGGTCTTATGTTGTGGGCCAGGCTGAAAACCCTGGGACCATAAGATCAATGTGGTGGACGGTGTCCCCATTTATTTCACAAAAAATAAATCGTTTCAAAAAAATATTTTTTGAGAAGTCAATTTCCTAGTTACTCACTATGTTTTCTTGAGATGTTGACATTTAAAGGTGCCCATAGACTGATTCAATCAATAATTTGAAGTTGCAGTGTCCTGATTTTCCTTTTATCTCTCTATGTTGTATATTTGTTCTACTATTTCTTGTAATTGCAAATGCACAGCTATCAAGCTTCTAGTATTTGAAGATGTGGAGGTCCCAATGCAAAAGACAAGCAATATTTTATAAATTCATGACAAGTAAATGGAGAGCACAAAGAAATTAACGATAATGGAGGTGGCGGAATGAATATGGGAGATTGTAAATTGTGATCACTTCTACTAATGAGAGTAGTGAAAATTGAAGGGAGTGAAAATAGAGGGCTTTTCTATTGCACTTGCGTTCCTTTTTGGCATTCCCCCCCCCCTTTTTGGTACTTAAGACTAAGAGGCTTGCGCCAAAGATGAGACAGGGAATCAATTGCGCACCTCATTAAATTGGATGGTACAACATGAGGAATGAGCTTAAAATCAAGATTGATGGAAAGCATTAAAGAATTCAATTCAAGATTTGCGCTTATCGCTAAGGTCAACTGACAAAAATTTTCAAGATAGGGAGAAGTTCCTAAATTTTAGCCGAGGTAATCCATTGAGGCACCAACTTTGATTACACTTGGGTTGGTAATTCAATTCGAGCTCAATTTAAAATTGGTCCAAGATCTAGGATAAAATTGGTTCAAATTAGTTAGGAAAGAAATCAATCGCCAGCCAGCTATCTTCATTACATCAGCCTCGAAGAACACTATGGACAATAGTAGGGCAGACATTCATACAACAAAGGTTCGATTCTTCCTTTGAAGAGTATGCAGTAATGCACTTCCAGCTAAGGAAAACCCTTATAGAAGAGGAATAGTACCTAACCCGCTTTGCCCAGTGCGCCGTAAAACCCCCAGAATCTCCTGAGCACCTCTTCCTCCTCTGCGACTAGAAAAAACAAATTTTGTTAGTCCCTTGGTTAAATCTCGATACTTCCCTGATAAAGATAACCAGAATCGACAAGTGGATTTTGAAAAACTTAAACTCCCGAGCTGATCCGTCCACGAGAGTAAATCTCACTTCTACACTATCGTTGATTTGGAAGGAAAGGAACGAGAGGGTATTTAGGAACAACAAAACAAACCCAACCATATAGTCAAAGAAGCGTTTAATTCACAAATGCTCTTCGAAAATAGAATCACAACATGGGGAATCACGCAAGACAAGAAAACTGACCTCCCGACCTATGAATTCTTGGGTGTTGAACGTAGATGGCTCCTGGTGTTGTCCATCACCGGAGAGGGCTATCGCCGGAGTTTGTAGGGACTCCCGAGGACTTCGCCAAGAGAATCCATGCTCCTTAGGCCCTCGCAGCAGAAACTCTCGCGATTAGAGAGGGATTGTCGTCGGTAGAGAAGGTAAGTGAGCTAGGGAAGAATGAAATTGATCTAGGGCTCAAGTCCTTGTGATCTAGGTCTTATGTTTTGGCCTTAGCTAAAAATCCTAGGCCCATATGATCCCTGTGGTAGAGCGTTCCCATTTATTTCGCAAAAAGTAGATCGTTTCAAAAAAATATTTTTTGAGAAGTCAATTTCCTAGTTACTCAATATGTTTTCTTGAGATGTAGACATTTTAAGGTGCCCATAGACTAATTCAATCAACGATTGGAAGATTGCGGTGTTCTGATTTTTCTTTTGCCTATCTATGCTGGATGTTTATTCTACTATGTCTTGTAATTGCAAATGTACAGCTATCAAGCTTCTGGTATTTGAAGATGTGGAGGTCCCAATGCAAAAGACAAACAACATTTTCTAAAGTCATGAGGAGTAAATGGAGAGCACTAAGAAATTAACAATAACGGAGGTGGTGGAATGAATATGGGAGACTGTAGATTGTGATCTCTTCTATTGATGAGAGTAGTGAAAATTGAAGGGAGTGAAAAGAGAGGGCTTTTCCTTTACACTTACGTTCCTTTTTTGTATTCCCCCCTCCCTTTTTTGGTACTTAAGACTCAGAGGTTTGCACCAAAGATGAGACATAGAATCAATCGCGAACTTCATCGAAGTGGATGGTACAGCATGAGGAATGAGCTTATAATCAAGATTGATGGAATGCATTCATGAATTCAATTCAAGATTTGCCCCTATCACCAAGGTCAACGGACAGAAATTTCCAAGATAGGGAGAAGTTCCTAAGTTTTGGCCGAGGTAATCCATTGAGGCACCAACTTTGATTACTCTTGGGTTAGTAATTCAATTCAAGCTCAATTCAAAATCGGTCCAAGATCTAGGATAAAATGGGTTCAAATCAATTAGGAAAGAAATCAAACGCCAACCATCCATCTTCATCATATCAGCCTCGAAGAACACTATGGACCACAATAGGGCAGACATTCATACAACAAAGGTTCGATTCTTTCTTTGGAGAGTATGCAGCAATGCATTTCCAGCTAAGGAAAACCCTTATAGAAGGGGAATGGTACTTGACCCACTTTGCCCCGTGCACCGTGAAGCCCCCAGAATCTCCTGAGCACCTCTACCTCCTCTACGACTGGACAAAATAAATTTGGACAGACCCTCAGTTAAATCTCGACACTTCCCCGACAAAAATAATCGAAATCGACAAGTGGATATTGAAAAACTTGAACTCCCGAGCTGATCCGTCCGCAAGAACAAGTCTCCCTGCTACGCTATGGTTGATTTGGAAGGAAAGGAATGCATGGGTATTTAGGAACAACAAACCAAAACCCAGCCATATAGTCGAAGCAGTGTTTAATTCACAAATGCTCTACGAAAAACGAAATCATAGCATAAGGAAGCATGCAAGACAAGAAAACTCACCTCCCGACCTGTGGATTCTTAGGTGTTGAACGTAGATGGCTCCTGGTGCTGCACATCATCGGAGGGGGCTATCGCTGGAGTTTGTAAGGACTCCCGAGGGCTTCGCCAAGAGAATCAATGTCCGTTTGTCCCTCGCAGCAGAAACTCTCGCGATTAGAAACGGATTGTCGTTCGTAGAGAAGGCAAGTGAGCTCAGAAAGAAGGAAACTGATGTAGGGTTCAAGTTCTTGTGTTCTAGGTCTTATCTTGTGGGCCTAGCTGAAAACCCTTGGGCCGTACGATCATTGTGGTTGACGGTGTCCCCATTTATTTCGCAAAAAATAGATCGTTTCCAAAAAAAAAATTTTGAGTAGTCAATTTCCTAGTTACTCAATATGTTTTCTTGAAATGTAGACATTTTAAGGTGCCCATAGACTGATTCAATCAACGATTGGAAGATTGCGGTGTTCTGATTTTTCTTTTGCCTATCTATGCTGTATGTTTGTTCTATTATTTCTTGTAATTGCAAATGTATAGCTATCGAGCTTCTGGTATTTGAAGATGTGGAGGTCCCAACACAAAAGACAAACAACATTTTCTAAAGTTATGACGAGCAAATGGATAACACAAGGAAATTAAAGATAATGGAGGTGGTGGAGTGAATTTGGTAGATTGTAAATTGTGATCTCTCCTATTGATGAGAATAGTGGAAATTGGAGGGAGTGAAAATAGAGGGCTTTTCCATTGCACTTGCGTTCCTTTTTTGCATTCCCTTTTTGCATTCCCCCCCCCTTTGGTACTTAAGACTAAGAAGCTTGCGCCAAAGATAAGACAGGGAATCAATCGCGCACTTCGTTGAATTGGATGGTACGGCATGAGGAATGAGCTTAAAATCAAGATTGATGGAATGCATTCTTGAATTCAATTCAAGATTTGCCCCTATCACCAAGGTCGACCGACAGAAATTTCCAAGATAGGGAGAATTTCCTAAGTTTGGGCCGAGGTAATCCATTGAGGCACCAACTTTGATTACTCTTGGGTTGGTAATTCAATTCGAGCTCAACTCAAAATTGGTCCAAGATCTAGGCTAAAATAGGTTCAAATTAGTTACGAAAGAAATCAATCGTCAGCCAGCTATCTTCATCACATCAACCTCGAAGAACACTATCGACCATAATAGGACAGACATTCATAACACAAAGGTTCGATTCTTCCTTTGAAGAGTATGTAGTAATGCACTTCCAGCAAAGGAAAACCCTTATAGTAGAGTAATAGTACCTAACCCGCTTTGCCCAGTGCGCCGTAAACGATTGGAAGATTGCGGTGTTCTGATTTTTCTTTTGCCTATCTATGCTGTATGTTTGTTCCATTATTTCTTGTAATTGCAAATGTATAGCTATCGAGCTTCTGGTATTTGAAGATGCGGGGGTCCCAACACAAAAGACAAACAACATTTTCTAAAGTTATGACGAGCAAATGGATGACACAAGGAAATTAATGATAATGGAGGTCGTGGAGTGAATTTGGGAGATTGTAAATTGTGATCTCTCCTATTGATGAGAATAGTGGAAATTGAAAGGAGTGAAAATAGAGCGCTTTTCCATTGCACTTGCGTTCTTTTTTTGCATTCCCTTTTTGCATTTCCCCCCCCCCCTTTTGGTACTTAAGACTAAGAGGCTTGCGCCAAAGATAAGACAAGGAATCAATTGCGCACTTCATTGAATTGGATGGTACAGCATGAGGAATGAGCTTAAAATCAAGATTGATGTAATGCATTCATGAATTCAATTCAAGATTTGCGCCTATCGCTAAAGTCCACTAACAAAAATTTTCAAGATAGGGAGAAGTTCCTAAATTTCGGCCGAGGTAATCCATTGAGGCACCAACTTTGATTACTCTTGTGTTGGTAATTCAATTCGAGCTCAATTCAAAATTGGTCCAAGATCTAGTCTAAAATAGGTTTAAATTAGTTAGGAAGGAAATCAATCGTCAGCCAGCTATCTTCATCACATCTGCCTTGAAGAACACTATGGACCATAGTAGGGCAGACATTCATACAACAAAGGTTCGATTCTTCCTTTGAAGAGTATGCAGTAATGCACTTCTAGCTAAGGAAAACCCTTATAGAAGAGGAATAGTACCTAACCCGCTTTGCCCAGTGCGCCGTAAAACCCCCAAAATCTCCTAAGCACCTCTTCCTCCTCTGCGACTAGACAAAACAAATTTCGTTAGACCCTCAGTTAAATCTCGATACTTCCCCGATAAAGATAACCAGAATCGACAAGTGGATTTTGAAAAACTTAAACTCCCGAGCTTATCCGTCCGCGAGAGTAAATCTCACTTCTACACTATTGTTGATTTGGAAGGACAGGAACGGGAGGGTATTTAGGAACAGCAAAACAAAACCCAACCATATAGTCAAAGAAGCGTTTAATTCACAAATGCTCTTCGAAAACAGAATCACAGTATAGGGAAGCATGCAAGATAAGAAAACTCACTTCCCGACCTATGAATTCTTCGGTGTTGAATGTAGATTGCTCTTGGTGCTGCGCATCACCGGAGAGGGCTATCGCCGGAGTTTGTAGGGACTCCCGAGGGTTTCACCA
Organism: Psidium guajava; assembly: GCA_016432845.1. NCBI lineage: Eukaryota > Viridiplantae > Streptophyta > Magnoliopsida > Myrtales > Myrtaceae > Psidium > Psidium guajava. Next base: position 19,377,610 of record CM028225.1, read on the forward strand.
AGAGAATCCATGCTCGTTCGGCCCTCGCAGCAGAAACTCTCGCTATTAGAGAGGGATTGTCGTTCGTAGAGAAGGCAAGTGAGCTGGGGAAGAATGAAATTGATCTAGGGCTCAAGTCCTTGTGATCTAGGTCTTATGTTTTGGGCCTGGGTAAAAACCCTAGGGCCATATGATCATTGTGGTAGAGCGTTCCCTATTTATTTCGCAAAAAATAGATCGTTTCAAAAAAATATTTTTTGTGAAGTCAATTTCCTAGTTACTCAATATGTTTTCTTGAGATGTAGACATTTTAAGGAGCCCAAAGACTGATTCAATCAACGAATGGAAGATTACGGTGTTCTGATTTTTCTTTTGCCTATCTATGCGGTATATTTGTTCTACTATGTCTTGTAATTGCAAATGCACAGCTATCAAGCTTCTGGTATTTGAAGATGTGGAGGTCCCAATGCAAAAGACAAACAACATTTTCTAAAGTCATGAGGAGCAAATGGAGAGCACTAAGAAATTAACAATAATGGAGGTGGTGGAATGAATATGGGAGACTGTAGATTGTGATCTCTCCTATTGATGAGAGTAGTGAAAATTGAAGGGAGTGAAAATAGAGGGCTTTTCCTTTACACTTACGTTCCTTTTTTGTATTCCCCCCTCCCCTTTTTGGTACTTAAGACTTAGAGTTTCGCACCAAAGATGAGACAGGGAATCAATCGCGAACTTCATCGAAGTGGATGGTGCAACATGAGGAATGAGCTTAAAATCAAGATTGATGGAATGCATTCATGAATTCAATTCAAGATTTGCCACTATCACCAAGGTCGACGGACAGAAATTTCCAAGATAGGGAGAAGTTCCTAAGTTTTGGCCGAGGTAATCCATTGAGGCACCAACTTTGATTACTCTTGGGTTGGTAATTCAATTCGAGCTCAATTCAAAATTGGTCCAAGATCTAGGATAAAATGGGTTCAAATCAATTAGGAAAGAAATCAAACGCCAACCGGCCATCTTCATCATATCAGCCTCGAAGAACACTATGGACCACAATAGGGCAGACATTCATACAACAAAGGTTCGATTCTTTCTTTGGAGAGTATGCAGCAATGCATTTCTAGCTAAGGAAAACCCTTATAGAAGAGGAATGGCACTTGACCCACTTTGCCGCGTGCACCGTAAAGCCCCCATAATCTCCTGAGCACATGTACCTCCACTGTGACTGGACAAAATAAATTTGGTCAGACCCACAGTTAAATCTCGACACTTCCCTGACAAAAATAACCAGAATCGACAAATGGATATTGAAAAACTTGAACTCCCGAGCTGATCCGTCCGCAAGAACAAGTCTCGCTGCTACGCTATGGTTAATTTGGAAGGAAAGGAATGCATGGGTATTTAGGAACAGCAAAGCAAAACCCAGCCTTATAGTCGAAGAAGTGTTTAATTCACAAATGCTCTACAAAATACAAAATCATAGCATAAGGAAGCATGCAAGACAAGAAAACTCACCCCCCGACCTGTGGATTCTTGGGTGTTCAACGTAGATAGCTCCTGGTGCTGCACATCACCGGAGGGGGCTATCGCCGAAGTTTGTAGGGACTCCCAAGGGCTTCGCCAAGAGAATCAACGCCTGTTTGTCCCTCACAGCAGAAACTCTCGCGATTAGAGAGGGATTGTCGTTCGTGTTGAAGGTAAGTGAGCTGAGAAAGAAGGAAACTGATCTAGGGTTCAAGTCCTTGTGATCTAGGTCTTATGTTTTGGGCCTGGCTGAAAACCCTTGGGCCGTACAATCATTACGGTGGACGGTGTCCCCATTTATTTCGCAAAAAATAGATCGTTTCCAAAAAATATTTTTTGAGTTGTCAATTTCCTAGTTACTCAATTTGTTTTCTTGAGATGTAGACATTTTAAGGTGCCCATAGACTGATTCAATCAACGATTGGAAGATTGCGGTGTTCTGATTTTTCTTTTGCCTATCTATGCTGTATGTTTGTTCTATTATTTCTTGTAATTGCAAATGTATAGCTATCGAGCTTATGGTATTTGATGATGTGGAGGTCCCAACACAAAGGACAAACAACATTTTCTAAAGTTATGATGAGCAATGGATAACACAAGGAAATTAATGATAATGGAGGTGGTGGAGTGAATTTGGGAGATTGTAAATTGTGATCTCTCCTATTGATGAGAATAGTGGAAATTGAAGGGAGTGAAAATAGAGGGCTTTTCCATTGCACTTGCGTTCCTTTTTTGCATTTTCCTCCATTTTTTGGTACTTAAGACTAAGAGGTTTGCACCAAGGGTGAGACAGGGAATCAATCGCGAACTTCATCGAATTGGATGGTACAGCATAAGGAATGAGCTTAAAATCAAAATTGATGGAATGCATTCATAAATTCAATTCAAGGTTTGCGCCTATCACTAAGGTCGACTAATAGAAATTTTCAAGATAGGGAGAAGTTCCTACATTTCGGCCGAGGTAATCCATTGATGCACCAACTTTGATTACTCTTGGGTTGGTAAATCAATTCGAGCTCAATTTAAAATTGGTCCAAGATTTGGGATAAAATGGGTTCAAATCAATTAGGAGAGAAATCAAACGGCAACTAGCCATCTTCATCCTATTAGCCTCGAAGAACACTATGGACCACAATGGGGCAAACATTCATACAACAAAGGTTCGATTCTTCCTTTGGAGAGTATGCAGTAATGCACTTCCAGCTAGGGAAAGCCCTTATTGGAGAGGAATGGTACTTGACCCACTTTGCCTAGTGCGCCGTAAAACCCCCAAATTCTCCTGAGCACCTCTTCCTCGTTTGCGACAGGACAAAACCAATTTGGTCAGACCCTCGGTTAAATCTCCACACTTCCCTGACAAAGATAACCAAAATCAACGAGTGGATATTGAAAAACTTAAACTCCCGAGCTGATCCGTCCGCGAGAGCAAGTCTCGCTCCTACACTTTGGTTGATTTGGAAGGGAAGGAACGCGTGGGTATTTAGGAACAACAAACCAAAACCCAGCCATATAGTCAAAGAAGCGTTTAATTCACAAATGCTCTTCGAAAAACGGAATCACAGCATAGGGAAGCGTACAAGACAAGAAAACTCACCTCCTGACCTGTGGATTCTTGAGTGTTAAACGTAGATGGCTCCTGGTGCCGCGCATCACCGGAGGGAGCTATCGCCGGAGTTTGTAGGGACTCCCGATTCACTTGATGGCATGGAGAATCAGACCTGTGTTGCACGCCTAGTTGCGCACCCAATTCGTACACATCTTCATTCCTTAAGCACCAAATTAACCCCATGGGAGTTAGGTCTCTTAATCTTCTATTTTGGGCAAATATTAATGTTATAGGGCTCTTTAAATGCCATTGTAAATGACATAATTCGATCCATAGAAGAATTACATGCATTAGTTAAGGAATACAAATGTTACAAAAACAACACTGCTAGAGCAGGGGAAATAGTTACAGGTCGGGATTATATTTTTCTTCACCAAACTGTAGTGTTCAATGAAGGCCGTTGCATTTGTCTATATTATCTTGTTTCATGACTCTCCTTTTATGAGCACCGAAATTTTTTCTTGACTAGGCTATGAATACTGAAATTTCGCTATTGTACAATATAGTAGCCATTTGGTAATTTTAGCAATTGGGTAAGCCAATACTGTAGTCTTCAGAAATTTCTCTTAATCATGTAGTAAAAATATATCAAGTGAATTCTACTAAATCAAGCTTTAATGATTATTTGGTGTATTTAGATTTTGTTAGTAATGTACTTCAATCTTTTCAAGTTCAAATTTGGACAATGCCACTTGTGATGCGTGGATACGAAATAAATCTAGTTAACTAATGAAAGCACTTTTATACATGGCAGCCAAGCAGCGATTGTCAAATTGGATGTTCAAAAGGTTTTGGAGAAGTTGAAAACCAAACAAAAATCAGTGACTAAGCATTTAGTTGGACTTGATGATCGGATTAAAGCCTTGACAGAATTATTAGATGTCAATGATCAAGTTGTGTGGCTCATTGGAATATATAGGATGGGCGGTATCGGTAAAACGACTGTTGCCAAGGTCACTTTCAATCAGCTATCTTCTCACTTTGGAAAGTGTTGTAGCTTCCTTGATGACGTCCGAGAAAGTGCGTCGACCAAGGACAACTTAATCTAGCTGTAGAGGAAAGTACTGTCTGACAGTGTTGGTTCTAGGTCTGCAAAAAAACTCAAGGATGGTGAACAAGAAATGAGGAGGATTGAAGAAACACTTCACACTAAGAAGGTACTTGTAGTTCTGGACGATATTGACAATAGAGAGCACATTAATAAACTAATAGGAAATCATTCATTACATTCAGGATCTAGGCTAATTATTACAACGAGAAACACAACTATTCTGCGAAGTGAGGGCTTTAATGGTAAAATTATAGCATATGAGATGCTAAAGATGGATGATGGTCTTGCACTTTAGCTTTTTTTCCAGCATACCTTTGGTAGAAACTTTCCTTCAAACAAGTTTACTTCTTGAATCGAAATCGTTGCTCTCAGTCCGCAATCTGTCTATCCTTACTAATTTGGTGGAATTGCTACTAAGTGATGGCTCTGGTAATACGGGGAAATCAAACCTAAGCACCGGATGCAACTTAAGTTGGATTGGGAGGGTATCTAAGCTGAAAAGTTTAGATTTACATCTGCCCAGCGTCCCTGCACCCCCAGAGTTCGCTTCTCTCTCTCATCTAGAAAAGTTTACTTTGTCTTGTCTTACCTAGACCTAAAAACTCTCGTGCAGTTTCCGCCCTCTCTGCTGAGATTGAAGTTACCATTTCTCAGCATCATGTAGGCAAAATTACTTCCCTCCTACTTGAGAGTGAGAAATCTGTCCACTTTAGAGTTCTATCATGGTGAAGTGGAAGACATTCCACTTGATGGACTTCCAAGTCTGGAGAACTTAACTGTTGACGGTTGTAAACTGCTTCAGAGGTTATCCATTTCTTTGTCATTAAAGAAGCTAAGGCAAGCATATGTGTCAAATTGTCCAGAGCTAGTCGAGATAAAAGTTGTGCGTCTGTCGAAATCATTGGAATCCTTCTGTGTTATTGAATGTAAATCTCGGAGAAAAATGGGCGGCTTATCATGCTAGAAGAACCTAGAGGAATTGGTAATCTAACGGTGTCATGTACTTACCAATAAAAACTTGGATGTACACTAGTGTTCATCACTGAGAAGATTGATTGATACATCTTGCACAAAAAAACCAGATGATTGCCTCATCCATATACTGGGGTGTAGGTACTTTACTAGAGATTCTACTCGGAGCCACCCATCTCGAATCTCTTGGAAGCATTACAAAGAGGAGATTCTTCTGGACACATCAAACAAGGTGCAACATCTTCATCAATATACAGTTGACATGTGTGAATGCATAAGTTTGCAAATCGATTTTTTTTTCTCCAAATTCAGTTGGATGATATAATTCCGTAAAACTACATAAATTATAGAAAGTTACATACTATTCTGAAACTTACCTAAAATGGATTGACTCATTTTGCTTAGCTAAATATTCTTAACTAATTTTAATAATTAACATCGAAGTTGCGAGATCAAGAAAAGGGACGCATTCAGGTGAATCTATTTTATTTTATTTTTCATGTTGCCTTCACGAAAATGATCACTTTTCGAGAGCCTATTGTACTTGATGTGATAATTCTAACATCCTCCTCCATTGATGATTTCCGGTCAGAGTTGGGCAATGCTGAATGTTTGGAGATGACGGGAAATAGTGAGGCAGATGAGGGATGGAATAATTGAGCAATACGGCAGCGTTGATGGAGGGAAAACGAAGAGCATGAAAAGTAGGAAGGACGACAACCAAAATGATGTCGCCCGTCTTGTTGCCAAAGTTACGAAGGAGTTGAACATTAGGAGAGATCCTGCATAGCTATAACTGAAGTTGAGGATCAAAGAGACCTTTCTTCTGTAAGGACTGCAGATTTGCCTTTCGTAACGATGCGGTTCTTAAAACTTATGTCGAATTTGAATGTGGTCCAGGTGAATAGGGAGACAACAGTTGAGAGTGACCAAGTACCTACAAAAACAGGCAGACGAAGTGGGACAAAACGTGCTTTAAACCGAGGAAAGGGTACAGCTTCAAGTTCAAGAAAAAGCAAAGGCTCAAGGTCAGGAAAGGGCACGGCGTCAAATTCATGAAGGGGCACGGCTTCAAGTTCACAAAGCAGCACAGCTTGGAGTTCAGGAAAGGGCAATGCTAGGTTACTAACTCTGCTCATCGGAGGAGACTCGAGACTGACATGTCGAGGTAAAAAATTCCATTTTCCTTGAATTCCCCACATGTTTCTTAAGGAGACTCAAAAACAGCAACCATCCTAATGACTGCAAGAATGAATTATTACTGCATTCACTTATTCTAAAGTAGCAGGTTTACTCCATTCTTCTTTCCTGCCACTCACCTTATATGGTGGTGCTTCAGTGTTCTCTCCTAGTTTTAATCCAAGGACAGGAGGATGATTGATCCTTGAGGCTTTCCATATGCCATAATAAGTTGCATGATGATTTTCAATGTTATGTATAGTCTCTTCTTTTACTCCATGTAGAAACCAATTGAAGAATTTTAAGATTTACTTTCTTTTTGTCTATTTCTAGATATCATTCTTCTTTAAAAAACCTTTCTCTCTTGTAGTGTAATTATCTGCAAACTATTGCTTTTGCCTTCAGTTTTTTTCTTGAAAAGAAATCTTCTTTATAAAGCTTTTGTGGTCTCTTTCAAAAGAAGTGTCAAAAAGGTTCACTTGGAAATCTAAATACGCGTGTCTTTGGCCTTGGTGTATGGAGAAAACATCTCCCAACAAAAATTGCTCTCAATCATATCAATACCAATCAAGCGACCCTTATACTTTTAGCAAGTGCGGCGAGAGTTTTCAAAGTTGACAAACTCATTTTATCTTTCCTTGTTTGGAGGATTTTTTCTTTCCATGTATAAAAGCCTTAGCTTAGGAATGTTATTGTATTACAATTTCTAGCTAATGCCTCCTACTCCTATGTTAGTCATCGGCCCACTAAAGACTGGTTCCACAAAAATTGAAATCGAGAATAGCCCATTGGTTCTTGGACCCACCCACAAATTGAGCTGCCAGTTGGGTCCGGTTTTGAGGTGGGTCAATGAAACTAGTTCCCAGGTGGATCTATGGAACCGGTACCACCAAACTTCATGTGCCATCACTACAATATGCAACAAAGATTCAACCAACAGAAAGAAATTCTAAAGTAATTAAAATTACATCTCATCAAAGACACGCCTAGCCAGAGCCAACGAATCGACAGTATCAGTATGTTAGGAAGTGTGTAAGCAAGAGAGCACACACACCAAACTTGTTATGATGGGCAAAAGGAGACAGCAATCCAACAGAAAAATTAGTCAGTAGCCTATATGTGTCGAATCATTTCAAGTTTCAACGTGTAGTTAGAATGGCAGAAATTCATGTACAACACTTACAGTTCTAGTATGACCTTTTGTCAAGGGTGAACTTAACAAATTGAGTGGATAATCTCATTTCTTGCTGTCCATAAGCACTTATTGTTGGATGCCTCTTCAAAGTCGTCTTCGCCTCCTCCATGTTTGGTGATTCTGATTCCATTATTGACGATATCGCATCATACGATTTCTCCATTTCTATTGACAGGTTAATAGATCACCTGCTCGAATCAAGCGACACGTCATCAACGGTCAGGGTGGATGGGTGGGTAGTTCCACATCTGCAACTAAACTAGTACCCATTGATTCCAATAACTTGGATCTGGGAACAGGACTAATTCCCTTGAGAACCACCGGTTTTTGGCCTTCTGATCCGGTTTTGGGTAGTTCCTGATTCCTTTGCACACCCATAACACTTGACTACTAATAATGACACTATCTGCGTTGTGGCTTGTGCATCACTTGGTATTAACTCAACCCATACACACATTAATAGCCACGAATTGTCTTTGTCATCATCAAAACAACATAAGAGATTTTCCCTACAGAGTGTTGATCGTGAGTCCGAAGGCTTCCTCTATAACTCTGGCTTTGATAAAAATGTCACAGTCCGAACCGCTTGCCTTGTCTAAAGGATTGTGCAAGGAAGCGAGCAACACCCCGATGCTAAAGTGCATGCATAGTGCGCCCAAAATCATTTCTAGGGAAAAAAACGAAAACGATTCTTAAAATTGTTTCACTCAATCGTATTAATCAACAATGCAATTAATGTCCATCAAGGGACTATCAAAATAGGAGAGTTTTGAGGAGTTGAACCCTCCTAAAGAGCTTTAAAGGCCTCATTTATTCTCACGAGTAGACATTGTAGGTACTTGAGATGGCATTATCTAGCAATTATGCAAAGTAAGAAACATATGAAATGTATAAACTACCTCCCCACTTAATGTTGACCCGTGCTTGACCCAAGTGGCCACGGACAAACCCGGATCCAGACACTCACGGAGGCCCTGGACGATGCTCGCTGTGTTAGAATAAAATGTACAATAATCTATCTGTATGACATTGTTGTTGTTGTTGTTGATATATGGATTATACAATTTGGATGAGATATAAAGTGGTGGATATATTGAATTGATGCATTAAGAATAAGGAGAAAATCGGGGAAAAAACTCATTTCAGGACCTGAATTTCTTGACTTTTTTTTTCTCTTTTATCCAACACTTGACATCTAAAGCATTTTTATTCTCTCATCTCCTTTTTTTCCCTGATGTTTTTTTTTCGTCTGTCCTATCTATAACTTCCCTCTTCTTGACATCCTGTTCTTCACAAGTGGTATTCTTGATCAGTGGGCACAACGATATTCTTGAAGTTCCATTATTTCCGATAACCTAAATGTTGCTAATTTTTAAGCTATTTCACTCACTCTTGATACACATGGATTAAGCCTCAATATAGATATCAAGCTTATAACATGATGTAGGGAAAACTCTAACAAGGGGCTCGATACCAATTGATGCAGTCGGAGAAGCAAAAGATTGTGAAAAGAACAAAAACAGGGCTAAAATAGAGTTGAGTAGAAGTTGGAACACAGGAAAAATATTTTATAGTGAAAAACCAATCATGTTTGTTGAAAGAAGAAAGCTAACGAGGAAGAGACTTATTTATACTAGGATTATAGACAATAGACAAGTGTGATCTACAATACTATCTCCAACCTCACAATCCAATCTACTTGAACATTAACATGACCATCATGCGAAAAGACTAAATGAAAAAATAACACTTACGATTACTAAAATAAGATTATGTTTAAAACTACTAAAATAGGATTGTGTCTCTATCACAATACTTTCTATGATCTGCTATTCATTGTTGTTCATTGCTTATGATGTCTTAATGATCTAGTGTTTGTCTCTTCCCATTTCACAGATTCCATGGCTATTTTTTTCCTTCAAAATGCTCTCCATCTCTTTGTGGCTTCCCTGACCTACCGACTTGCGATGGACGAGTTCACGCTTAACAAAGCGTTCCACGATGACATTGCCCTCAATGACCCCAAATCCCTCATGTGCATGCAGTATCGTACTATGTTGATAAGGGCCATCAAGGAGTCCGGCTTATACGACCACGACAACAAGAAGTACACTAGGATCAACCGTATCTTCCAAAAGAATCTCTTGCAGTTATGGAAGGTTAGGTTTTTTTTAGTTAGAGAGTCAAGTTAATAACTTGTCTACTATCTTAACTTTTTTTTAATTATCCTGTTATTAGCATTTTGTTGGAGGGTTTGATGACGTATACAAAATTCCATCTCGTGAGGCCCTTTCGCGTTATGTGCAACTTGAGATTTTCTTGGTGAAAGACAAGATAAAAAAATGTTTGCTATCTCTTGCAACCTGAGTCGGTCTCTTGTTGCGTGGTATTCTGCTGATTAAGGCTGGCCATTGCACTCTGCGCTGTCGATTGTTGCTGCTACTCGCGGCTGGCTGCTACAGTGGACGGTGCGGTTCCTCCTTCACCTATGGGGTCCTGTTGTCTTGTTGGTGAGGTTCGAGTTGTGGCCTGTCCTGGTCTGATGTCGATCTCACTGCTTTCTCCTCCCTCTGTGGCTGCCTTGTTGCTGTATCGGTGAACCATTTGCGTGTCGAGGTCCTGAGTCGGCTGGCTTCTTTGCTGTTTTGTATTGGCTGCTGCAGCGGCTTTTCTTGGCCTGCGTGCCTGGTTTGACCCGGTTGTGGGTCCGTTCTATTTTTCTTTTCTGTCTTGGTTGTTAACTCTATACCCTTGCACCCTCGGGGACATCGTCTTTGTAACCCGGGGTTCAAGGTTCGTGTTTAGTCGCCTTTGTATTTTGCGCTGTGCTTAGCTAATATATTTCTTACCTTACCAAAAATTTAAAAAAAAATGTTTGGTATCAAATAGACGATTTGCTCAAAAAATTTTGCTATGAGAAATTCAAAGATCAAGATGATTTGAGCATAGAGGAGGCTACGAAACTAGAGCATTTGCTTAAAAGTTTGAAAAATCCCTATATCAAGGAATTAGAAGCACAACTATTAGCTTGTGGTATCACAGCTCCACAAACCAAAAATCCTCTTTCATTTCCTCTTTCGTTACGGGCAAAGGTTGAATGGTCCCTTCAACCAATTTATCCCAATGCTGAGTAAGTTCCATTATTTCTTATAACTTAATTGTTGTTGATTTTTTAAGCTATTTCACATAGTGAAATCTCTTAGCACTCTTGATACATATGAATTGAGCCCTAGTACAAATATCAAGCTCACAACATAATTTAGTAGAGCTAATTAAATTTTATTTTAGTCTTTGAGATTTACTTTTTTACCTCAATCTGCTCTTAACTATATTTGAAACCTAAAATCAAAAGAGAATTCTATCAAGATGTCGAAGGCCACCTATAGTAAATGAATAATCCACCTTTGCTATTGCATATTGTGTACCAGTTTACGTACATAAAGTCGCGTTTTGTGCATGATTTTTGCATTGACTAGCATATACTGCGATGCTTCTAATGTGTTTTCACGCATGTAGATTACTACTGCAAAGTTGACGACAGTGGTTCTATGTTCGTTGAGGAGTTCATTGTCACGAATATGCACCACTTTTTCAATCCATAGTATGGTTTTCATAGCAGCTTTTCTGAAGTGGAGAATTAGGAAATTATTTTGTAAAACACATGTAGATTACTCTTCGCAAGGCTGAAGAAGGTAGTTCTATGATCATTGAGGAATTCACCATCGCGAATATGCGACACATTTTCAATCCACAGAATGGTTTTCATAACAGTTTTTTTGCAGTGGAGAATTAGTAAATTATTTTGTTTCCACGGACCACACAAGCGTCCAACGAAGTAGGGATTAGACGCCGGCTTGGGATATTAGTTTTAAAGGGTAGCTTGAATTATCTTTTGGACTTGATTTTCTTACCCTAATTTGTTCACTTTGAGTCTCACAAATTTCTATTTTGATTTTTAGGGAACTGTTAACATGATAATTTTGCCAGGTGTAATCTACATGCGTTTTACAGAATAATTTCCTAATTCTCCACTTTAGAAAAGTTGCTATGAAAATCATTTTGTGGATTGAAAAAGAGTTGCATATTCGCGACGGTGAACTCCTTGATGATCATAGAATCACTGTCGTTAGCTTTGCCAAGAATAATCTACATGCATGAAAATGCATTAGAAGCATTGCAGGATATACTAGTCAATGTAAAAATCATACACAAACATAACCTGATCTACGTAAGCTGGTCCATAATATGCAACAATAGAGGGGAGAATATTCATTTGCTATATGTGGCCTTCGACATCTTGATAGAATTCTATTCCAATTTCAGATCTCAAATATAGTCTAGAGCAGATTGAGGAAAAAGAATAGTAAATCTCAAAGACTAACATAAAATTTAATTAGCTCTACTAAATCATGTTGTGAGCTTGATATTTGTACTAGGGCTCAATCCATGGTATCAAGAGTGAGTACTAAGAGATTTCACCATGTGAAATAGCTTAAAGAATCAGCAACAATTACAAGACAAGAAATAATGGAACTTACTTAGCATTGGGATAGGTCGGTTGAAGGGACCATTCAACCTTTGCCCGTATCGTATGAGAAAATGAAAGCCGAATTTTGGTTTCCGGAGCTGTGATAACATAAATTGCTAACTGTACCCCTAATTCTTCAATAGATGGATTTTTCAAATTTTTAAGCAAAAACTCTAGTTTCGCAAACTCCTCAGTATTCGAATCATCTTGATCTTTGAGCTTCTTATAGCAAAATTTTCTAAGCTGATCGTCCATTTAATAGAAAACATTTTTTATCTTAGCTTTCACCAAGAAAATCTTAGACTGCACATCACATGAAAGGGCCTCACAAGATAGAATCTTGCGCATGTCATCAAACCCACTAACAAAATGATAATAACATAATTTAAAAAAAAAAGAGTTAACACAATAGACAAAGCTATTGACTCTCCAACTAAAAAAAAAACTATCCTTCCATAACTGCAAGAGATTCTTCTGGAAGGTACGATTGACCTTGGTATACATGTTGTTGTGGTCGTATAAGCTGGACTCCTTGATGGTCCTCATGAACATAGTATGATACCACTTACGCATGAGGGATTGAGGTCGCTGAGGACATTGTCGCTACAGAGCACTTCATCAAGCGTAAACTTGTCCATCGCAAGTCGACAAGTCAAGGGAGCCACAGACAGAGGAAGAGCGTTTTCGAAGGAGAAAAAATAGCTAGCGAATTTGCAAAGTGGGAAGAGACAAACACTAGCTCATTAAGATTGTAAGCAATGAATAACAAATCATAGAAAGTAATGTGATGCAAACACATAATCCTATTTTAGTATTTTTAAGCATAATCCTATTTTAGTAATCTTAAGTGTTATGTTTTCATTTAGTCTTTTCTCTTGATGGTCATGTTAATGTTCAAGTAGATTGGATTGTAAGATTGGAGATATTATTGTAGATCACGATCACCTAAAATTCAAATCCCATGTCAAGATTCGCAATCCAGGTGCAAACACCTAAAAGGTCAAGATTGGCATAAGCCGATTAGGGCGAAGGTTGACAGACCAAACGTGCCTCTATTCCCCGTTCAATCATTTTTTTCCTCCCAAAACTCAAAAAGCAAATTTGACATAGGCTTTGAATTTTAGAACGTTGTATGGCAATTAGCTTCCTGTGAATTAGGCTCTATTGCCAATCGATAAAGAACAACACTGAAAGAAACTTGGACCAACAAAAAGGGAATGGAGATTCAAATCCAAGACAGGAAATGTAAAGGATAAATTCAATAACCAGCCTTTAATTCTATTATATGCCCTAACTACAATTTTTATGTTGGTCTGGAAAAATAAACTGAATCAAGATACATTCCCAAAGAAATATGAAAATCTAGATCCCATCAGATATTCGGGCGATGCTATTTCCATCCCTATTTTGGTTAAGACACTCCTTTTTCCAATTAAACAACCAAACACTCTCATCTCTCCCTTCAATTTACTGCTTAGTTATATATTATATTAACTAATAAAACTGCCTTCATTTCATTATACTCAATAAGTTATGATCTTATCTTACATTCTGTTATCACTTTGCCTAGAGAAGATTGTTAATTTTAATATACAATCTCATATTTTCAATTACAAAAGCAATATAATTATTATGAATTTCTATTCATGATGAATACACGACTTATCAACACACAATTAATTGCCTACTTTTTACCCCATAATATGATTGAAACTTTCTTTCAAAGTTGGAAATTAAATTAATTTATCTGTCTAGCCAATCTTGACCTCATAGGCGGTTTTTCAAAAAAAATTTGCGAATTTTTAAAGTTAAACATTGTTCATTTTGTGCTTTCTTTTAGATTTTTCACTTTTTAATCTAAATTGCAAGATGAGGGTTGAGAATCTTGTTTCATATTTTTCACTTTCAACCTAAAATTAAATAATTTGAGAGGAAAATTTTAAGCATGTTTCAAAGAGTTTGATCCACTTGTTATGAAGTTAAATCCAATCAATGTTAATTACTTTCTTCATAGTAGGAGTACAACAGCAAGAAGTTCCTGTTTTCCCTTTTTGTGCTTATGTGATCTAATCTTAATCATACTTAACATTTGGTTATATTTCTAAAAAATTATCATTTTCAATATATTGATCAATTTTCCCTTTCAATTGTTGACCAAGATAGGCCAGATAATTAGATTGAATTTTAATCTTGAACTTTAAATTATAGTCTCAAACTATTTGATGAAAATAGGCAAATTGTTGTGTGCTTATAAGCCGTCATATATAGAAAATTATAATTTTACGTCGCTTTTATGAGTGACACTGTGAGATGGACAGGCCATGGAAGATCGAAAAGGACTGACATCAAGTGAGCAACTAAGGAGGGAAATGGAGCTGACCACAAGCACGAAGGTGAAGCTTCCATCCCTGAGTAAAATCTCCAACCAAAATTTTATTTAATTTTTGTTCCAAGTCAATAGATACATGTCAAATTCACTAGTGGGGATGTCAACTGTGTACTGGTCCCTGTACACGCAACCTCTGTGGGAAGAGCCGTACACTAAGGTGATTGGCCACATCCCAATGGAGGAGGAGACCACATAGGCAAATAGCATGGTGATGCACATGCCAATCGTTGACAAGAGGTTTGTGTGGCTATGCTTAATAACGACGAGGCACATTCCGAGAGCAGCGAACAAGAAGATCATCTCGTTGATGCTGCTCAACAATAGTGGTATTCGCTTGACCTGATTAAGGCATAAGGCGGCAACGAGGACACACACTGTCTTCACAAAGCAAATTGCCATGTTCATGAAGAGTTTTTCGAAGGATGCTGTGATGCTAGCCCTCTAAAAAATTAAGAGAACTAGAACTATATAATAGTTTGGTGTCAATGCCACATGCTTATTAGATGAACTGAACCTCAATTGCGCAGACGAGCATGTGGCATACGATGTAGGCTAGGTGGAGGAGATCTTGTCATACACAGATATTTTGGTTCGTATTCTTGAAAATGCTATCGTTGCACTCCTCAAGTATGTTGGTAACCATCTTATCTACGGCAAGCAAAAGTGCAGCCTCCTCCTTAGAGTTAGAGGTCTTGGTGAGGATGCACTTCACACTGCCTAAGTGGCCCTGCATAATGAACCACTTAGGGGATTCTAGCATGGTGAGAAGCTCGAAAGGAAGCACAACCGAGAGGATTGATCCCGCAATAAGCATCACACACCACCCAAGGTTGAGGTGGAGCTTGAAAAAGTAGTTAGAGATGCTGCAAAGGAATATGCCAATGTTAATCAATACCTGAACTGTAATATCATACACTGATATCATATATCATACATTCTTTACCATGGTTTAAGTGTTTATCAACATTGGTACCTTCCTCGGCAATATTTCCAACTATTACTTCTCCCAACATTGGGTGGCATATCATGCTTATCCCAAGATCAATCCCCTCAGTCATGCTTCCCCTTAGAATTCTCATCATGTCGAAATTTCCCTAGTAGCTCATCATGCAAGGCCGCCTTGGCAACGTAAAACGTGTCCTCACCAAGACATCTAACACCGAGGAGGAAGCCGCACTCCAACTTGCTGACATCAAGAAGGCTGCCGACATATTGCAACAACGAAATTATCATGAACATCAACCAAAACACTTACATATGACAAGATCTCCTCCATTTAACCCACTTTGTATGCCACATGCTTTTCTGCACCATCGGGATGCAATTTGTCCAACAGTGTGTGGCATCGAGTCCAAACTACTATACATTCCTATTCCTCTTATGTTCAAGAAGGCCACTATATCCTTCATAAAACTCCTCATGTTAACAATTGACTTCAGGAAGATAGTGTATCCTCGTTGCCGCCTTTTACCTTGATCGGATAGGGTAGCGATCACTGTCGCTAAACAGCATTAGCGAGATGATCTTCTGGCTCATCTCTCTCAGAATGTGCCTCATTGTGATTGAGCATAGCCCCACAAAATACTAGTGGCCGGTAGGTATGACCATAACCATGTTATTTGTCTATGTGGCCTAATCTTCTATCGGGATCGGGCCACTCACCGATGCGTGCATGACTCAAAGATCTTCCACAAAGGTTGCATGTGCAAGGGTTCATAATCGGTGTTGAGGTAAAATACTGTTATCGCTAACATACCATTGAAGCTGAAAAGGATAGAACAATTGTTCAGAATTCACCAAGTGGAGGTGCACGGTGAACGAGTGGCAATGGACCAGCCACGACCAAGGCAACAAACAATGAGGTTCTACCTATATATAGAACCAATTAGGTGGAGTCCATATGGAACTAGACCCTACCCTTAAGCTTACCATAGTTATTCAATATGCTTTCTTGAGATGTTGACATTTTAAGTTGCCCATAGACTGATTCAATCAACAATTGGAAGATTGCAGTGTTCTGATTTTTCTTTTGCCAATCTATGATGTATGTTTGTTCTACTATTTCTTATAATTGCAAATGCACATCTACCAAGTTTCTGGTATTAGAAGATGTAGAGGTCCCAACGCAAAAGACAAACAACATTTTCTAAAGTCATGACGAGTAAATGGAGAGCACTAAGAAATTAACGATAATGGAAGTGGTGGAATTAATATGGAAGACTGTAAATTGTGATCTCTCCTACTAAGGAGAGTAGTGGAAATTGAATGGAGTGAAAATAGAGGGCTTTTTCATTGCACTTGTGTTCCATTTTTGCATTTTCCCCCCTTTTTTGGTACTTAAGACTAAGAGGTTTGCACCAAAGATGAGACAGGGAATCAATCGCGAACTTCAATGAATTGGATGGTACAGCATGAGGAATGAGCTTAAAATCAAGACTGATAGAATGGATTCATAAATTCAATTCAAGATTTGCGCCTATCACCGAGGTCGACTGCTAGAAATTTCCAAGACAGGGAGAAGTTCCTAAATTTTGGCTGAGGTAATCCATTGAGGCGCCAACTTTGATTAGTCTTGGGTTGGTAATTCAATTCGAGCTCAATTTAAAATTGGTCCAAGATTAGGGATAAAATGGGTTCCAATCAATTAGGAAAGAAATCAAACGCCAACCAGCCATCTTCATCATATCAACCTCGAAGAACACTATGGACTACAATAGGGCAGACATTCATACAACAAAGGTTCGATTCTTCCTTTGGAGAGAATGCAGCAATGCACTTCTAGCTATGGAAAACCCTTATAGAAGAGGAATAGTACCAGACCCACTTTGCCCAGTGCGCCGTAAAACCCCCAGAATCTCCTGAGCACCTCTTCCTCCTCTGCAACTGGACAAAACAAATTTCGTCAGACCCTCAGTTAAATCTCGACACTTCCCCGACAAAGATAACTAGAATCGACAAGTGGAAATTGAAAAACTTAAACTCCCGTGCTGATCCGTCTGCGAGAGCAAGTCTCGCTGCCACACTATGGTTGATTTGGAAGGAAAGGAATGCGCGGGTATTTAGGAACATTAAACCAAAACCCAGCCATATAGTCAAAGAAGCATTTAATTCAGAAATGCTCTTCGAAAAACGGAATCACAGCATAGGGAAGCCTACAAGACAAGAAAACTCACCTCCCGACCTGTGGATTCTTGGGTGTTAAATGTAGATGGCTCATGGTGCCGTGCATCACCAGAGGGAGCTATTGCCGGAGTTTGTAGGGACTCCCGAGGGCTTTGTGTGACATTCTGAAATTCGACCCTTTTTCTGGAATTTGAATACAGAATAGTTATTTCATGAATGCGCTATAGATGAATCTCACTTGGAGCTGACCACTCTAAGATGACTAACCGAAGGGGAAAGGCTAACTAGGAATATAATGTTGGGATACACGCAACATACATAGGCAAAAAGATAACAAACGCAACGGAAATAAAATACCCATACATGTATCTCCAGAGGCGTTGTTCGTGCGTTTCAATCAAAAATCAAATTAAACGAATAGGGTTAACGAATTACCTCTTGTAGCGTGCTTCAAACGAGTTGATTCAAATGTTCTTCGATTCGAGTCCCACAAACGTCGGACCTCTAGTTCAGACACACCACCAATCGCACGACGAACGGAAGAAAGACGACGCGGAAAAACTCCACACTCGATTGTGCTAGCAATCTCGTGAAAAGTAACTCTCCGCGCTCTTGATTTTCGTTCACCGTAAGAACAAGAAAATGAGAGAGTTTTTCTCTAAATTTTCTGGATTTCTCCTTGCACTCTGAAGCACACGCACGGAAGAAGTATTTCTCTCGGATTTCTTTTTGCGCCAAGCTTCCAAGAAAACTGCATGCATCCAAAAAAAAAAACTGCTTTCTCTTCCTGTGCGCAAACCCACGATCTAATCGTGGGTTTGTATGCGCAACGGTAAGCACGTTGCTGACCGTTTTCCATTGGCACACGATGAGCAACAATTGCTCATTGTGTGCCACGCACATGGTTAGCAATTGCTGACCATGTGCATGCACTATTCATTTTTTTAAAATATTATATAATAAAACTCATGGTCAGCGCAATTGTGATGACCATGATCGTTGCACGCACATCAGAATGTGCGTGCAACATAACAATTATATATAATATATAAAAAAAATTATATAAATTATATCTTCATATAATATTTAAAAAAAATTACATGCGTGCATTTTGGATACATCAATATGTGTCCTATTTAAAGAGTGCGTGCGCATCGTATGCACGTACGTCCAAGACCAAAAATAAAAATTAAATTAAATCTAATTTAATTTAATTTCAATTTGACTAATTCGATAGTCGTGATTGCAACATATTTGCAATATCATATTTTCCGTTCAACGTTGTCATGTATTGGTTAAGGTGTGTGACATCCCTAGGTTCATCACTAAGCTGGCAGTAAGACAAGTACTAACACATTAGTACTTCCAAGAGAATTGATTGTCCCGATCAACTATTAGGTCCTACAAGCCACGAGTGACATCTAGCAATATGTCATGGCTACCCAGATAGTGTGAATATTTTAAGAACATTATGAACCTGTCAGCTCTAGTTACAGTGTAATTCAATCCCTCCGTCTTACTATGTCCCGATCGAACAAAGGCCATGGAATATTTGTCAAGCCACCAATTCGATCATATGCACAAATCTAATTTACATGCATTTGTACGAGACATAAACGTTTTATTCTCGGTTGTAACCTCGACCGAGGATTTCAATGCATTGTCATAACGAGACCGCATAGGACATCATACCTTGCATGTAACAAGGAGACAGATTCCATTTTGTGCACACGTGTGACTTCGTATGTGCACGAACTATAACCATTAAGTACAAAAACGGATCAGCGAACCGCCAATATGCGCACTTATGAATTATAGCCATCCAACATACAAGTCAACACTGTGCCTCAGGTCTAAGGATTATTTACACAAGACTTGAGCATGAACGATTAGACATTGACCACGCTAAAAACTTCCATGTCGCTAATCGTTAAATGTGTGTCACGTTCAGTGAACTTGTCTGGCACAAGCACCTGTGTTCCAACTCTGGTATCGCAATACTCAATGACTCGTGACTCATCATTCTTTTAAGTATCCAATACTTAAAAGAAAAATTAAGAACACATCGGTCTCAACAGGATCATTAATATCCACTCAATGATCCATCGACCGAGAACAGTTTAAAGATTCAGTCTAACTATGAACCTGCCACACATATTCTTGACGTCTCAAGAATAGGTCTAGTCATAACTGATCTTATGGAATTTATTCATATATAATTGGATAAATGAATAAACACGTCTTTGCCATTAATTTAATAATAAATTGAAATACAACCAAAATCCCTAATATGTAACTATTACATAGTTGCTTTAGGGCATATAACTAACAATCTCCCACTTGCACTAAAGCCAACTTGTTTGGTACCTCAAACCCATTTTGTCAATGTGTCTTTCAAAAGAAGACTGAGGTAAGGCCTTAGTAAAGGGATCTGCCACGTTCTCCGTTGAGGCAATTTTCTGCAAGGCGATATCACCTCTCCCAACTATTTCTCTGATGAGATGGAAGCGTCTCTCAATATGCTTGGACTTCTGGTGAGACCTTGGTTCCTTAGCTTGAGCTATTGCCCCATTGTTGTCGCAAAACAATGTAATCGGCTGCTCAATGGAAGGAACTACTCCAAGTTCAAAAATGAACTTCTTCATCCAAGCAGCCTCCTTTGCTGCTTCAGAAGCGGCTACATACTCTGCCTCAGTGGTGGAATCAGTAGTTATGCTTTGTTTGGAACTCTTCCAACTAACTGCACCACCATTGAGTGTAAAGATAAACCCAGATGTAGACTTATAGTCATTAGGATCCGATTGAAAATCGGAATCAGTATAAGCTTCAACTTTAAACTCTCCTTCTCCATACATCAAGAATAAATCCTTAGTCCTTCGTAAGTATTTAAGAATATTCTTGACTGCTATCCAGTGTTCTTCCCCTGGATCAGACTGATATCTACTAGTAATGCTTACAGCATGTGCAATATCAGGTCTGGTACATAGCATTGGATACATTATGCTTCCAATAGCAGATGCGTAAGGTATCCTCGACATCCGTTCTCTTTCTTCAGGAGTGTTGGGGCACATCTCCTTGGAAAGACGGATTCCATGCCTAAAAGGCAATAATCCTCTTTTGGAACATTGCATGTTAAACCGTGTTAACACTTTGTCTATGTACGTAGATTGTGAGAGGCCAATCAATCGTCTCGATCTATCTCTATAGATCTTGATGCCTAAAATGTAGGTTGCCTCTCCTAAATCTTTCATGGAGAAATTCTGTGACAAGAATAGTTTGATCGATGATATCATCGGTATATCATTCCCGATCAAAAGTATATCATCGACGTACAGAACTAGAAACACAATTGCGCTCCCACTAAGCTTCTTGTATACACAAGGTTCATCCGGATTTTTGATAAAGCCAAATGATTTGACCACCTCATCAAAACGGATGTTCCAACTTCTGGAGGCTTGTTTGAGTCCATAAATGGATCTCTTAAGCCTACACACCTTTCGACTTTCACCATTGGATTCAAAACCCTGTGGTTGTTCCATATAAATGTCCTCCTCGAGGAAA
Source organism: Psidium guajava (assembly GCA_016432845.1). NCBI lineage: Eukaryota > Viridiplantae > Streptophyta > Magnoliopsida > Myrtales > Myrtaceae > Psidium > Psidium guajava. The sequence continues at coordinate 19,398,720 of CM028225.1, forward strand.
CCATTTAGAAAATCCGTTTTGACATCCATATGAAAAATCTTATAATCAAGGTGCGCAGCTACAGCTAACACAATCCGAATGGAATTTAGCATGGCTACAGGTGAGAAAGTTTCGTCACAATCGATCCCTTCTTTTTGACGATATCCTTTCACTACCAACCGTGCTTTATACATTTCAACTTGACCATCAGCGTTCATCTTCCTCTTGAAGATCCATTTGCAACCAATTGGTACAATACCATTAGGCAAATCAACTAGAGTCCAAACATCGTTGGAATACATTGAATCCATTTCGGATTTCATGGCTTCTAGCCATTTAGCAGAATCGATGTCCGACATCGCCTCCTCATAGGTGTTAGGGTCACTCGGCTGATCACTATCATTCACAGTGAATAGTGACTCAATAGCTTCAATCGAGTGTCTATAACGAATAGGTAGACGAGACGTTCTCGCACTCTTCCTAAGAGGTTGTGTATCAGAAGCTCCCACTGAATCAGAGATCGGTGTCTGAACTTGGTTATTTGGCATTTCATAATTTTCTTCTTGTAAGACTATTTTCCGTCCAGCACCACCATCTTGGACGAACTGATTCTCCAGAAAGGAAGCATGCCTACTGACCGAAACCCTTTGATCAGAGTAAAAATAGAAATAATATCCAAGAGTCTCTTTTGGATATCCAATGAAGCGACCTTGTTCAGACCTGGCCTCCAATTTTTCTGTTCTCAGCTTCTTAACGAAAGCTGGACAACCCCAAATCTTAATATGATTAAGACTTGGTTTCCTACCATGCCATATCTCATAAGGCGTAGTTGAAACAGATTTGGATGGCACTCTGTTCAGTAAATATGCAGCTGTCTCAAGGGCATATCCCCAAAGGGATATAGGCAAATCGGTGTAACTCATCATAGATCGTACCATATCTAATAAAGTACGATTTCTTCTTTCAGATACACCATTATGCTCTGGAGTTGCAGGAGGTGTCCATTGTGATAAAATGCCATTATCTTTAAGATAATTCAAGAATTCGGTACTAAGGTATTCACCTCCTCGATCGGATCGAAGAGCCTTAATACTCTTTCCTGTTTGTTTCTCAACTTCAGACCTGAATTCTTTGAACTTTTCAAAAGATTCAGACTTATACTTCATTAAGTACAAATACCCAAACCGTGAATGATCATCGGTAAAGGTAATGAAGTAAGAATAACCACCTCTAGCAGTTTCATTAATTGGTCCACATACATCTGTATGTATCAATCCCAGTATGTCAGCAGCTCGCGCACTATGTCCTACAAAGGGCGCTTTGGTCATTTTTCCCAGAAGACATGCATCACAAGTCGAGTATGGTTCAAAACCAATTGGATTAATATATTCATTATTAGTCAACTTGTTGATTCTGTCTTCTCCAATATGACCTAATCGAGATGCCAAACATACTTTGGATTTGGACTATCTCTAGAGCATTTAGTTATGGCATTTACATTATGATTATCTTGCTTATTGACATTGGTAATCGCATTACCAGACATCGTAATGGTATAAAGATTATTGGTTAATAAACCAGAACCAACACACGTTCTATTATAATAAATAGAACATACATCATCTATAAAAGAAAATTCATAATTCTCTTTACCCAAACGAGGTATAGAGATGATGTTTCGAACAGCATTCTCATAATGCAAACAATTCTTTAAAACCAAAATATGTCCAGAAGGCAAACATAAACGAAAAGTCCCTATAGCTATTGCAGCAACTCTTGCTCCATTTGCAAATGTCAGGACAATCTCATTTCGCCCCAGCATCCTGCTTATTTCCAGATTCTGCAAAGACATACAAATATGTGAGGTTGCAGCAGAATCTAGAATCCATAAGCTGGATTCAGAACTAACCATCATGTTAGTTTCAATAAGCATAGACACCATACCTTCGCAAGGTTGGTTCTTAGCCTTGACCTTCAAGCTTGCAAGGTACTTCTTACAATTCCTCCTCCAATGCCCCATGACACCACAATAATGACATTTCCCTTTTTCAACCTTGGGCTTTGGTTGCACAGCAGCTTTCACAGGCTTCTTCCATTTCTTTTTCTTCAAAATAGTCTTACTCTTTGAAGAAGAAGCCTTAGTCATAGCTACCATATGAGGCCTCGTGTTGTGCATTTCCTTCTCATAAACTACCAACATGCTATGTAACTCAGCAAGAGTTTTCTCCATTTTATGCATGTGAAAGTTTTGGACAAAACCAGAGAAGGAATCGGGTAAAGATTGGAGGATCAAATCCACAGCTAAGTCATTGTCCATAACAAGATTCAGCCTCGCCAATTCTTCTATGTGTCAGATCATTTTCAAAACATGATCATTAACTGATGATCCCTCAGCCATCCTCATGCGATACAATGCCTTAGATATCTCATATCTAGAGGTTCGACCATTTTCATCAAAGAATTCCTTTAAGTGCAAAATGATCGACCTAGCATCTTCCATAGCTTCATACTTCTTTTGAAATTCATTATTCATCGAAGCAAGCATATATGACCTAACCTTTAAGTCATCATCACGCTACTTATCATAAGTAACACGTTCCTCTTGGCTCCCACCCTCAAGAAAAGAGGTTGGCATCTTTTCATCAAGCACATACCCGAGTTTTTCTGAATTGAGAACAATTCTCAGATTCCTCACCCAGTCGGTGAAATTGGGTCCAGTCAAGCAATTCTTGTCAAGTATCGAAGCAAGCGGGTTTGAGTTTACCATTTTTCAGAGTAATAAATATCTGTGCAGAAAATAAATTGTTAGTCGTTGTCTTTCAAAATAACTATTTCATTTTGGCCTTTAAATGAAATAGATCCTCCCACCAAATTTATATTCGGATCTCATACTCCTTAAAATGGGAAACGGCAATCTTTGTTGGGTAAAGACTACTAGTGGGGATTGGAGTCTCACCAGCTCATAGTTCACCTCACCTAGCAGTTATTGGTGTTCCATGAACTTGGTGAGTGAATCAACTTATTCAACGCATCACATGCGAGTCCCAATCATAATTTCGGCCTCTAGACCATGAAAGTCTCACCTAACAGTTATTGACTTTATGATCATAGTTAAGTCTAAACCATCGTCTCATGTAAGTATTGAAAACGCAAACGACCCCTCACCTAACAGTTATTGGAAATCGTTCGGCTTCAGCCCCACAACATCATATGTTTAATGAAATTGTCCATTATTATGAATGACAATTGACCCCTATGTATCCATAGCCGGTCAATCAATCACTATAATATAGGATCAAACCACGACAATGGATAGGCCACGAGTCCAAAACCCGTTACGACTTAATATTATTTTAAAGGAGGTTTGGGTCATTATTAAAGGTCTCACTTTGCACATTAACCGGTTTAACATGCTCACATAAACATAATAAATAAATAGATGTCAAACTCATAAACATCTATCCTATGTGGTGATCATGGAATTATGGTTTAATGAGTCTCGAGCCAAAGAGACCACATTTAACCATTTTTAATATTTTAATGATGGAGAGCCGCTTTTCATTTCTTCTTGGTTGCTCGAACTGTTCGGGAACCGGGCCCGTAGAGCTCTCCGGTTTAACGGCTCCTCCACGTAATCCTCGTAGCATTTACATCAACAATTGACTATGCTAAAAAAAACGCTAAAAATAAAATATTACATAAAATAAAAGAAGGACGCAGCCTCCATTTAAATAATTACTGTCACGCCCCGAACCCCACGAGTCACGCGACGTCCCTGTTATGCCTGTACGGTCGAATGGTTGACTACTACGACGGCCCAGGAAACTCGTCGTAACCAAACGACCTCAGAGTTTTTGTAACAACGGAAGCGAGCTCCTCCAACGCATACACATAAAATGGGTAGAGAGAGAGATCTATCAATTGCACTAAACCACACTTTATATTACATGCCTTTTTCATTCAATTGTCAGAATAACATCATATACACAGTTCAAAGCTCTTGTCACCTCATTACAATCCATTGCTCGACCTTTACAACAAAAGGCTCTAGGTCGACAAGGTTCTCAACTCCTATAGCGAGCAAACCACACAAATTTCTACCAAGGGCTTCTGCCTCCACCCCATTCGTCATTTTCCGTCACACCATCTGGTCCAGGAAGGATTAGTCTCTAGATCAATTTTCCTTCTGGGTCCCCTGCCTTACTCGTATTATATTGCACTCATTGCGGGGTCGGGGTTCTGAAAAATAAGGGCAATCACCTATGAGAACAAATCTCAGTAAGCTAACCCCTAATCTCCTCCTTAGGACGCCAAACAGGCCTAGACCAAACTCTCAGGTCCCAACTCAAATACTCAAAATCACCGGGCCAAATTCCATCACTAAAAATTCGTTCAATTTAGAAAAGTCGCCACAGAGTGGCCAAGCATATAAAGCATTTTTAACAGGCCAAATCCAGGACCACACAAAACCCAGATAACACAATTAGTTAAGAGCTCAATAAAAGCAATTAAACTTTCAATTTGAAACCACGTCCAATCCAGGACAATCAATGCAAATACATATGCATGCACGCTCAATCTTGAGCCTCGGCTTAACAGCCAATTTGACCCGCGTCATATAGGCGCATCTGGTCCGACCCGCGTCGTGGACGCCTCAGGTCTGTGCCTCAACCCGCGTGTGGGACGCCTCAGGTTGGCACCTTATCACTCCAGCTACCCAGCGTCTTACGCTTCAGGGCGCACGAGGCTACGTTTTCCGCCTCTGAGGCTACATTTTACGCCTCTGTGGCTACATTTTACGCCAATGGCTACATTTTACGCCAGGTGACTTCATGGCTACATTTTACGCCAAGTCAAAATGATATGCAATCAAACATGCGAAAACCGTCGCATTCGCCTTTCAGGCAGTAAAACCCCTTTAAATTCATTTGGACAGAAATCATCGGCCAAGTACGTTAAGCCACATTTCAAATACAAGTCCAAATATTCAATCCATATTTTCGGCCAAATGGCCAAACCAATCAACTCATTTTGCGAACCCAATTGTCGCACTCGCCTTTCAGGCAATAAAATCCTTTAAATTCATTTGGACAGAAATCATCGGCCAAGTACGTTAGGCCACATTTCAAATACAAGTCCAAATATTTCAATCAGGCATACGAAACAATGCCAATTTCAATTGGGCAAAAACCTTGGCCAAGTACTTAGGCCAAAACTTAAAACACGTGCCTAAATATTTCAATTCATATGGCCGACACAATGGCCAAATCAACCAATCTCTTTCACGTGCCTAATTTTATTAAAAATGCCCAATTTCACACGTGGGACCCAAAATGACCCAAATAATTATTTCAAGTACACGAGAAATATCTTTAAATATTATTTTAAATACGAACACGGGCCCCCAAATATTTGGAATAGTAAGATAAAATATTACTCGGGTCCGGTTTTGCATAAAATGCTCCATAAACCCAGTTTTCGGTACTCAAACCACACGGAACCCACAAAACTTGTCATTTTCAAACCAAACTCAAATTGGGCAGCACGTGAACAGTGTTCGGAAGTTCGTGAACAGTTATTCAAAACATTATTTGGCCCGTTTTCGCTCTAAATATCCCGAAAATCCATTTTTCGGTACCCAAACCTCGCGGAAACCACACCAACCACCACCAACAGCATTATTCAAGTATGGATAGCAACATTTCATCAATCCACAGCATACTCACAGCCCACAAAAATTTATTTCCATCAAATACGCCGATTACGGCCAATTTTCCTAAACCGATTTACCACGAATCGGTCCCTAGAGCTAATCCATGGCAAGTCTAACATCATGAGCGAAGTCTAGAGGCTTAACTTACCTAAACGAAGTCAAAACAGGGCTGAGGATGCAGCGATGACCGGCGGCAACGACGACAACGGCGAATTCCAGCGGATTAAGTTCGAACCCGGGCTGTTCAAGGGCTAAAACATGACCAAATCGAGCTGGAAAACAAGATTATGACATGAATATAGGTTCTAGGGACAGCCGGGGTTGATATATATCAACGAGAACCAAAATCCAAAATCTGGAAATCAAAGACAAATCCGTCGACCGAAATGTCAAAGCAGATTCGAAAGGCCAAACGACCTCGGATCGAAGTGATTCAAGTTGAAAAAGAACCACAAGACATTGAACTATAACATACCCAAAAATCGCGATGATCCAACGGTCGGATTTCCGTCAGCGACCAGTTGAAGTTGGCAGCAAAAATTGGGCCGCGAGTAGAGAGAGATCCGAATTTAGAGAGAGAGAAGAGAGAGAGAGTCTGCTGAAATAATAGAGGAGAGAGAGTGGTTTGACCCATAATTATCTTAAGGATAATTATTGGCGGTGACTATTCACCGAAAGCGACATAACGCTGAACGAATTGACTGATTTTTGGACTATCAGTGAAATTTGAACTGATAAAGCTTGGGCCTCAATTATTTTCTGTCAAATCTGGTCAAATTGGTCAAAAAGATGATCGACGAGACATTTCTCAAAATTCGTGAAATTTCAGGACATGGTGGGACTCAATTGGTGCTGATTTGGCTCAATCGCGATCGGAAAGTAACTCCAGATTTCGCCGTAAAATTTTTCTAGCCTCTCTAAAAATATTCTTACCCTCATGCCATGGATTCTAGCTCAAACCAAGGGCAAGATAGAAATTTCTAATTTTGCCCTTTTTCACTGGACATTTCCGAGATCCATCTGCTCATTTTTCGCCTTTCTAGGTAAGGTCCAAATTCACAACTATGACACTCCTGAGAGTCGATTGTCCTATTCCGGAACTCAATTCGTGGTCTCATTCATAAGATGGCAACTTTAAACAAATTCTCAGACAAACGGGTGGCTGTTAGGAGTCACGCGTATCGACCATTTAGTCCACGTGCTTATATTTCTAGTTAGCCTTTCCCCTTCGGTTAGTCATCTTAGAGTGGCCAGCTCTAAGTGAGATTCATCTATAGCGCCTTCATGAAATAACCATTCTGTATTCAAATTCCGGAAAAAGGGTCGAATTTCAGAATGTCACAATTACAACCTGAAAAACACCTGTAATAATCATCCATTCATTCATACAACAATCACATTGATTAGGGATTTTTCCATGATCACCACCCTTCCATGTGAACAATAAATTCATAATTTAATGTTTCGAAAGGCATAATAAAAATTCTGCGATGAATCAAATTCATGGTTGAGCAAAACTAGACGCATTAAGAAATCAACGCTAGCGAAACAAATTTCACGTGCGTAATTCTAAGCGGTAGAGCATTGTCACCTCTAGATTTACTATCGTAAATCATTTTGCAGAATTCATACGTAAAATAAAACTAACTATAGATTTTCGATTCAAATTTGATTTGGTTCCAATTTTTTTGCTCAGTTGATCAAATTTATCATATAAAATAATCAACTTCTATAGGCCACGTAAGAGCGAACAATTCACTAAAATCAAATTGGCCATGAGAACGCAAAAATTACTACGAACCTAAATCAATTAAACGCACGAGAACGCCTAAGGATTGGCTCTGATACCACTGTTGGGATACACGCAACATGCATAGGCAAAAAGATAACAAACGCAGCGGAAATAAAATACCCATACATGTATCTCCAGAGGCGTTGTTCGTGCATTTCAATCAAAAATCAAATTAAACGAATAGGGTTAACGAATTACCTCATGTAGCGTGCTTCAAACGAGTTGATTCAAATGTTCTTCGATTCGAGTCCCACAAACATCGGACCTCTAGTTCAGACACACCACCAATCGCACGACGAACGGAAGAAAGACGACGCGGAAAAACTCCACACTCGATTGTGCTAGCAATCTCGTGAAAAGTAACTCTCCGCGCTCTTGATTTTCGGTCACCGTAAGAACAAGAAAATGAGAGAGTTTTTCTCTAAATTTTCTGGATTTCTCCTTGCACTCTGAAGCACGCGCACGGAAGAAGTATTTCTCTCGGATTTCTTTTTGCGCCAAGCTTCCAAGAAAACTGCATGCATCTGAAAAAAAAAAACTGCTTTCTCTTCCTGTGCGCAAACCCACGATCTAATCGTGGGTTTGTATGCGCAACGGTCAGCACGTTGCTGACCGTTTTCCATTGGCACACGATGAGCAACAATTGCTCATTGTGTGCCACGCACATGGTTAGCAATTGCTGACCATGTGCATGCACTATTCATTTTTTTTTAATATTATATAATAAAACTCATGGTCAACACAATTGTGCTGACCATGATCGTTGCACGCACATCAGAATGTGCGTGCAACATAACAATTATATATAATATATAAAAAAAATTATATAAATTATATCTTCATATAATATTAAAAAAAAATTACATGCGTGCATTTTGGATACATCAATATGTGTCCTATTTAAAGAGTGCGTGCGCATCGTATGCACGTACGTCCAAGACCAAAAATAAAAATTAAATTAAATCTAATTTAATTTAATTTCAATTTGACTAATTCGATAGTCGTGATTGCAACATATTTGCAATATCATATTTTCCGTTCAACGTCGTCATGTATTGGTTAAGGTGTGTGACATCCCTAGGTTCATCACTAAGCTGGCAGTAAGACAAGTACTAACACATTAGTACTTCCAAGAGAATTGATTGTCCCGATCAACTACTAGGTCCTACAAGCCACGAGTGACATCTAGCAATATGTCATGGCTACCCAGATAGTGTGAATATTTTAAGAACATTATGAACCTGTCAGCTCTAGTTACAGTGTAATTCAATCCCTCCGTCTTACTATGTCCCGATCGAACAAAGGCCATGGAATATTTGTCAAGCCACCAATTCGATCATATGCACAAATCTAATTTACATGCATTTGTACGAGACATAAACGTTTTATTCTCGGTTGTAACCTCGAACGAGGATTTCAATGCATTGTCATAACTAGATCGCATAGGACATCATACCTTGCATGTAACAAGGAGACAGATTCCATTTTGTGCACACGTGTGACTTCGTATGTGCACGAACTATAACCATTAAGTACAGAGACGGATCAGCGAACCGCCAATATGCGCACTTATGAATTATAGCCATCCAACGTACAAGTCAACACTGTGCCTCAGGTCTAAGGATTATTTACACAAGACTTGAGCATGAACGATTAGACATTGACCACGCTAAAAGCTTCCATGTCGCTAATCGTTAAATGTGTGTCACGTTCAGTGAACTTGTCTGGCACAAGCACCTGTGTTCCAACTCTGGTATCGCAATACTCAATGACTCGTGACTCATCATTCTTTTAAGTATCCAATACTTAAAAGCAAAATTAAGAACACATCGGTCTCAACAGGATCATTAATATCCACTCAATGATCTATCGACCGAGAACAGTTTAAAGATTCAGTCTAACTATGAACCTGCCACACATATTCTTGACGTCTCAAGAATAGGTCTAGTCACAACTGATCTTATGGAATTTATTCATATATAATTGGACAAATGAATAAACACGTCTTTGCCATTAATTTAATAATAAATTGAAATACAAGCGAAATCCCTAATATGTAACTATTACATAGTTGCTTTAGGGCATATAACTAACATATAAGCACGTAGACCAAATGGTCGATACGCGTGACTCCTAAAAGCCACCCGTTAGTCTGAGAATTTATTTAAAGCTGCCATCTTATGAATGAGGCCACCAATTAATTTCCGGAATAGGACAATCGACTCTCATGAGTGTCACAGTTGTGAATTTGGACCTTGCCTAGAAAGGCAAAAAAATGAGCAGATGGATCTCGGAATGCCTAATGAAAAAGGGGCAAAATTGAGAATTTTTATCTTGCCCCTGGTTTGAGCTAGAATCCATGCCATGAGGGTAAGAATATTTTTAGAGAGGCTAGAAAAATTTTACGGGGAAATCTGGAGTTATTTTCTGATCGCGATTGAGCCAAATCAGCACCGATTGAGTCCCACCCGATCCTGAAATTTCATGAATTTCGAGAAATGTCTCGTCGGTCATATTTTTGACCAATTTGACCAGCTTTGACCGACAATAATTGAGGCCCAAGCTTTATCAGTTCAAATTTCACTGATAGTCTAAAAATCAGTCAATTCGTTCAGCGTTATGTCGCTTTCGGTGAATAGTCACCACCAATAATTATCCTTAAGATAATTATGGGTCAAACCACTCTCTCTCCTCTATTATTTCAGCAGACTCTCTCTCTCTTCTCTCTCTCTTCTCTCTCTCTAAACTCGGATATCTCTCTCTCGCGGCCCAGTTTTTGCTGCCAACTTCAACTGGACGCTAACGGAAATCCAACCGTTCGATCATTGCGATTTTCGAGTATGTTGTAGTTCAATGTCTTGTGGTTCTATTCCAACTTGAATCACTTCGATCGGAGGTCGTTTGACCTTTCAAATCTGCTTTGACATTTTGGTCGATGAACCAGTCTTTTGTTACCCGAATTTCATATAGGGCTCATATTGAAATATGTTGATCCTAGCGACCCCTAGAACTCATTTTCATGTGAAAACATTGATTTTCAGCTTGTGAACCAACTCGTTCAGTCCTTGAACAGCCCGGGTTCGAACTTAATCCGCCGGAATCCGCCGTTGTCGTCGTTGCCACCGGTCATTGCTGCATCCTCAGCCATATTTTGCCTTCGTTTAGGTAAGTTAAGCCTCTAGACTTCGCTCATGATGTTAGACTTGCCATGGATTAGCTTTAGGGACCGATTCGTGGTAAATTGGTTTAGGAAAATTGGCCGTAATCGGCGTATTTGATGGAAATAAATTTCTGTGGGCTGTGAGTATGTTGTGGATTGATAAAATTTTTCTGTCCATACTTGAATAATGCTGTTGGTGGTGGTTGGTGTGGTTTCGGAGAGGTTAGGTACCGAAAAAATGGATTTTCGGGATATTTAGAGCGAAAACGGGCCAAATAGTGTTTTGAATCACTGTTCACGAACCTCCGAACACTGTTCACGTGCTGCCCAATTTGAGTTTGGTTTGAAAATGACAAGTTTTGTGGGTTCCGTGCAGTTTGAGTACCGAAAACTGGGTTTTTGGAGCATTTTACGCAAAACCGGGCCCGAGTAATATTTTATATTATTATTCCAAATATTTGGGGGCCCATATGCGTATTTAAAATAATATTTGAAGATATTTCTCATGTACTTGAAATAATTATTTGGGTCATTTTGGGTCCCATGTGAGAAATTGGGCATTTTTGACAAAATTGGGCACGTGAAAGAAATTGATTGATTTGGCCATTATGTTGGCCATCTGAATTGAAATATTTAGGCACATGTTTTATGTTTTGGCCTAACGTACTTGGCCAAGATTTTTGGCCAATTGAAACTGGCGTTGCTTCGTATGCCTGATTGAAATATTTGGACTTGTATTTGAAATGTGACCTAACGTACTTGGCCGATGATTTCTGTCCAAATGAATTTAAAGGATGTTATTGCCTGAAAGGCGAGTGCGACAATTTGGGTTCGCAAAATGAGTTGATTGGCTTGGCCATTTAGCCGGAAATATGGGTTGAATATTTGGACTTGTATTTGAAATGTGGCCTAACGTACATGGCCGATGATTTCTGTCCAAATGAATTTAAAATGGGTTTTACTGCCTGAAAGGCGAATGCGACGGTTTTCGCATGTTTGATTGCATATCATCGTGACTTGGCGTAAAATGTAGCCATGAAGTCACATGGCGTAAAATGTAGCCATTGGCGTAAAATGTAGCCATAGAGGCGTAAAATGTAGCCACAGAGGCGGAAAATGTAGCCTCGTGCGCCCTGAAGTATAAGACGTAGGGTAGCTGGAGTGATAAGGTGCCAACCTGAGGCGTCCCATGCGCGGGTTGAGGCACAGGCCTAAGGCGTCCACGACGCGGGTCGGACCTAATGCGCCTATATGACGCGGGTCAAATTGGCTGTTAAGCCGAGGCTCAAGATTGAGCGTGCATGCATATGTATTTGCATTGATTGTCCTGGATTGGACGTGGTTTCAAATTGAAAGTTTAATTGCTTTTATTGAGCTCTTAACTGATTGTGTTATTTGGATTTTGTGTGGTCCTAGATTGGGCCTATTATAAATGCTTTATATGCTTGGCCACTCTGTGGCGACTTTTCTAAATTGAACGAACTTTTAGTGATGGAATTTAGCCCGGTGATTTTTAGTATTTGAGTTGGGACCTGAGAGTTTGGTCTAGGCCTGTTTGGCGTCCTGAGGAAGAGATTAGGAGTTAGCTTACTGAGATTTGTTCTCATAGGTGATTGCCCTTATATTTCAGACCCCCGACCTCTGCAATGAGTGCAATATAATACGTGTAAGGCTGGGGACCCAGAAGGAAAATTGATCCAGAGACTAATCATTCCTGGACCAGATGGTGTGACGGAAAATGAAGAGTGGGGTGGAGGCTGAAGCCCTTGGTAGAAATTTGTGTGGTTTGCTTGCTATAGGAGTTGAGAACCTTGTCGACCTAGAGCCTTTTGTTGTAAAGGTCGAGCAATGAGTTGTAATGAGGTGACAAGAGCTTTGAACTGTGTATATGATGTTATTCTGACAATTGAATGAAAAAGGCATGTAATATAAAGTGTGATTTAGTGCAATTGATAGATCTCTCTCTCTACCCATTTTATGTGTATGCATTGGAGGAGCTCGCTTCCGTTGTTACAAAAACTCTGAGGTCGTTTGGTTACGACGAGTTTCCTAGGCCGTCGTAATAGTCAACCATTCGACCGTACAGGTATAACAAGGATGTCGCGTGGCTCGTAGGGCTCGGGGCGTGACATTTTGCCAAGAGAATCAACTCTCGTTCGGCCCTTGCAACAGAAACTCTCGCGATTAGAGAGGGATTGTCGTTTATGAAAGAGGCAAGTGAGCTGAGGAAAAAGGAAACTAAACTAGGGCTCAAGTCCATATGAGCTAGGTCTTACGTTCTAGCCCTGGCTGAAAACCCTAGGGCCATACAATCATTGTGGTGGACCGTGTCTCCAATTATTTCACAAAAAATAGATCGTTTCGAAATAATATTTTTTGAGAAGTCAATTTCCTAGTTACTCAATATGTTTCCTTGAGATGTTGACATTTTAAGTTACCCATAGACTAATTCAATCAACATTTGGAAGGTTGCAGCATTCTGAATTTTCTTTTGCCTATCTATGCTGTATGTTTTTTCTACAATTTCTTGTAATTGCAAATGCACCGCTATCAAGCTTCTGGTACTTGAAGATTTGGAGGTCCCAACGCAAAAGACAAATAACATTTTCTAAAGTCATGACGAGAAAATGGAGAGCCCTAAGAAATTAAGAACAATGGAGGTGGTGGAATGAATATGGGAGACTGTAAATTGCGATCTCTCCTGCTGATGAGAGTAGAGGAAATTGAAGCGAGTGAAAATAGAGGGCTTTTCCATTGCACTTGTGTTCTCTTTTTGCATTTTCCACCCTTTTTTGGTAGTTAAGACTAAAAGGTTTGCACCAATGATGAGATAGGGAATCAATCGCGAACTTCATCGAATTAGCTAGTATAGCATGAGGAATGAGCTTAAAATCAAGATTGATGGAATGCATTCATGAATTCAATTCAAGATTTGTGCCTATCACCAAGGTCGACTGAAAGAAATTTGCAAGATAGGGAGAAGTTCCTAAATTTTGGCTGAGATAATCCATTGAGGCACCAACTTTGATTAGTCTTGGGTTGGTACTTCAATTCGAGCTCAATTTAAAATTAGTCCAAGATCTGGGATAAAATGGGTTCAAATCAATTAGAAAAGAAATCAAACACCAACCAGCCATCTTCATCATATCAGCCTCGAAGAACACTATGGACCACAATAGGGCAGGCTTTCATACAACAAATGTTCGATTTTTCCTTTGGAGAGTATGCAGTAATGCACTTCCAGCTAAGCAAAACCCTTATAGAAGAGGAATGGTACTTGACCCACTTTGCCCGGTGCACCGTAAAAGCCCTAGAATCTCTTAAGCACCTCTTCCTCCTCTGCGACAAGACAAAACAAATTTGGTTAAACCCTCGGTGAAATCTCGACACTTCCCCAACAAAGATAACCAGAATCGGCAAGTGGATATTGAAAAACTTAAACTCCCGAGCTGATCCGTCCGTAAGAGCAAGTCTCGCTGCTACACTATGGTTGATTTGGAAGGAAAGGAACGCATGGGTATTTAGGAACAACAAACCAAAACCTAGCCATATAGTCGAAGAAGCATTTAATTCAGAAATGCACCTCGAAAAACAGAATCATAGCATAGGGAAGCACGCAAGACAAGAAAACTCATCTCCCGACCTGTGGATTCTTGGGTGTTAAACGTAGATGGCTCTTAGTACCGCACATCACTAGAGGGAGCTATCAACGGAGTTCGTAGGGACTCCCGAGGGCTTCGCCAAGAGAATCAACGCTCGTTCGGCCCTCGCTGCAGAAACTCTCGCGATTAGATAGGGATTGTCGTTCGTGAAGAAGGCAAGCGAGCCGAGGAAGAGGGAAACTAATCTCGGACTCAAGTCCTTGTGATCAATGTGACAGTCTGAAAATTCGACTCGTTTATCAGAATTTCTAAATGAATGGAAACACTTCATTATTACACTCTGATCGACGCTTACTCAGGATTAGCTACCCTGAGATGACTAACCGAAGGGGAAAGGCTACCTGGGAAAAATTTCCCAAACAGCCGCCCGTTAGTCCGAGACTGAGACAGAGTCGGTATTTAATGAAATTGACCATAAAATGAAATCCGACATTGGACAATCGAATTAGTAAGATAATCACAATGGAGAAATGGAATCAGTTTCAGAAACGTCGCCTGAAGGGCAGACAGCCGGTGCACGTCGTGAAGCAAGACGGGAATGGAAAATTACCGAAATGCCCCCGGAAAATGCTCAGTCCTTAGAATTAGATAAATTATAATTTTTGAGAGCGAATACGAAAGATTGAAACTAATTCAAGTCTGAAATTCGTTCGCGCTCGGGACCCAATCGGTGCATTTGGCACGCAAATCGAGGCAAGTCAAATCAGTTGTCTTGTCAATCAAATCAATCACATCATGGTTCAATTCCCAATGCAATCAATCAATGGCACAATTTCCAAGGTAGTCAACTCAAGTCAAATCCAAGTACACCTAATCCATTATAAACTCTTATTCTTGATTTTTGATTTTTCTTTTTCCACCATTATAATCCTTTTTCTCTCCCTCTCTTCCTTCCCGCCGGCCACTCTCTCCATCTCCATCATCTTCACGCCATTTTCTTCTTCTTCTTCCCCATTTTCTTCTCCTTCTTCCTCCCTCTCCGCCCGTGAGCTCCACCGTCCTCCGCCCGATTCCGCCATTGCCGTCGGCCATCATCCTTCAAGCCGTCGTCTAGGTAAGCTCTCTAGTTCTTCTTCTTCTTGTTCTCGTGGCCCTTGAGAGCCCCGTGAACCCGACCTAACCTTAACTCCCTCTCTTTCTCTCTTGGCCCGCGCTGGACCGCCGCCCACTCAACGCCAAAGTCGCCGTCGTTCGGCCACCATCCATCACCCCACGTCCTCACCGTGCCTTGGTAAGCCTCTAGACTCTCCACTCTCTCGTTTCCATGGCCGTTTGATTCCGCCCAATGACCGAACCAACCCCGACTCTCCTTGTAGGCCGCGAACCCCCATTCGGCCGCCGGAGCTCAAGCCGCCTTCGCCGTCGATTCCAACCCTTAATAGGTAAGCTAGCCCCTAATTCTTGCTTAGGAATGAAGTATACCATGCTTAGTTGCTGTTTGGTTTAGTGGCCTAAGTAGGGTTCGGGGCGTGACATCCCCGCTCGAGTGGTAACATAGTAAGGTCAGCTCGATACGAGACCATTCGAGGATTTGGAGTGATGAGGCTGGTGATTTTGGGGTAGTTAGTTAGACAGACCCTAGACCTAGGAATTAGGAAGGGTAGAATGCATGAATTGATTTGGCGCATGTGGTTGCAAGGTTAGATGGTTAGTTTAGCATAGCCATAAACTATAATGTTTCAGGCTAACTTGCAGGTGCGTCAGGACCTGAGGTAAGGTTCTAAAGCTGAACCCCGTGAGTTGGGTGCTTGAATGCTGGTTGTTGGATTACCGTTTGGTGGCTGCTGTTGTATGTGTTTGTATGCCTAGTCGGCTGTCGCGCGCTGCTTGACCATCATGCATTGCACGATTTCGGCATTGAAGGTAAAATGGTTTAAAATGAAATTGATTTAAAATGAAGCTTTGGGGTTTGAAAAGCGCATGCATCATATTTTATTGGGCTGGGTACCGTCAGCCTGATATGGGACAGGTCTGACGGGACGCCTACAAATCGTAATGAAGCGTGGTATGGGACACGTGGAATGGGGCTCTCTTTAGAGGTGAGTGACTTAGCACAACTGCTCGCCCCAAGAAATGATGAGGGCGGGGAGTGGTCGCCGGGGATGAGACCCGATCAAGGAGCGGCTCCCGGCAGGCTTCTAGTTGAGGAGGCGAACAGAGTGGCCTGAGTTATATATTGACGGGGTTGAGTCTAGGTGTCTTCCGAGTCCAATTGCATCAAAAGCTGCAGCGAACTTTACATGCATATTCATGTCAGTAGACGCGATAGCAGGCGAAAGCTTGGTTGTTAGTCTTAGGGATTCAAATTCCTGAAGGGAATCTTAATTGATATAGGTGTGAGAACGAACTAGGAGAATGAGCAAAAGGGGCAGAAGACCAAGTGCTGGTGCATCAAGTTCAAGGACTCCTGCACCTGGGGGAGACCCAAGGATTGAAGAAATAATGAGGGTCCTGACTGAAGTAAGCCATTTGATGGGTAGGCAAGTCGCTGAGAGGGCTGCCACTGTTACCCAAGCAGCTGAGGCCGCTGTGGCCGCTGCCAATGGAGCCAATGGAGGCAATGGGCATGGTAATGGTGGACAACAGACCCATCACATTGTGGAACAGTTTCTGAAGTTGCAACCGCCCAAGTTTGATGGTACTGGAGGACCAGAGGTAGCCGCCTCGTGGATCGAGCGACTGGAGAAAGCGTTTACTGTGCTTGGATGCACCGATGAAGAAACGGTCTCACTGGCAACCTATCAGCTCCAGAGCACTGCGGACGATTGGTGGAAGGCCACCCGAGGGCGAGTTTTCCCGGATGGCATGAGGCCGAACTGGGCTGCTTTCTGTGCAGCATTCAATGGGAAGTACTTTTCGGAAGCCGCCCAAGAGCGAAAGATGGAGGAGTTTATAAGGCTCCGTCAGGGGCAAATGAGTGTCGACCAGTATGAGGGCGAGTTCACCAGATTGTCTAAGTTTGCTCGAAGGCTAATAGAGGATCCGTGGGATAAGGCCAGAAGATTCAGAGAAGGATTGAGACCCGAGTTGAAGAGTATGCTGATCGCCACTGGACTGAGGGACTATAACGAGATGTATGAGCGAGCTCTGGCGATAGAGCGAGACCTGCAAGAGAAGGCTGCCGCATCTGGATCGCGGTTCATGCCTGGAAGGGATTTCAGAAATTTCGGCAAGAGGCCGATAAGAGAGAACAGGAGGTTCGTTCCACCTGCTAAGAGGACTCTGGGAAAACCACTTCACCCTGGGAGTCAGAACTGCCGTGACTGTGGCAGGAGGCATGGAAACAATCCCTGCCCGAAGAAGACTGGTGGATACTATGGATGTGGACAGTTGGGGCACCGTCTGATAAATTGCCCGAGGAACGGTCCGAACCGTCCACCTGCTCAGGGACAAGTCTATGCAGTAGCGCGCAAGGATGCTGAGAATGCGCCAGGGGTGATCACGGGTACCGTCTCTCTCTGTGGTCATACTGCATATGCGTTATTTGATCGGGAGCGTCGCATTCCTTCGTATCTGCACGTTTTGCTGAGTTGGCTGAATTAGACGTTAGACCTTTGGATGTGACTCTGCATGTAACCACCCCGTTGAAGGATAGAGTGATTATCGTGTTAGGGTGTAAGGAGTGTAAAATAGTCTTGGGCGATAGAGAGGAAGAAATTGATTTAGCTGTTCTGCCCATGTATGATTTTGATAAAATTGTTGGCATGGATTGGCTAGTTAGACATGGGGCAGTTATTAACTGCAGTAGAAGTGTAATACGACTTAACCCAGTAGGCCACCCTGAGTATGAATTCATGGGGAATCGAGGAGGAACGTCGATCCCTTGGATCTCGTCGTTAGAAGCGACCAAACTGATGGACGAAGGTTGTCTAGGATTCTTGGCATCAGTGATGGATTCGTCTGCTCATGAAGTGAAGTTGGAAGAAGTGCATGTAGTGAGAGATTACCCAGATGTTTTCCCTCAGGAGTTGTCTGGTTTGCCACTAGGGCGTGAAGTGGAGTTTGTAATTGAGTTGGCCCCTGGAGCTGAGCCAATCTCGAAAGCACCGTATAGGATGGCACTGTCCGAACTGAAGGAGTTGAAAGTGCAAATGCAAGAGCTACTGGATAAAGGATTTATCCGCCCCAGTGCTTCGCCATGGGGAGCTCCAGTGCTGTTTGTCAAGAAGAAAGACGGATCGCTGAGGTTGTGTATAGACTACAGGCAGCTGAATCAAGTGACAGTCAAGAACAAGTATCCTCTACCGAGGATTGATGATCTGTTTGACCAACTACAAGGAGCACGTGTGTTCTCTAAGATAGACCTAAGGACATGCTATCACCAATTGAGGATTAAGAAGGAGGATGTTCCAAAAACGTCTTTCAGAACCAGATATGGGCATTATGAGTTTACGGTTATGCCGTTTGGATTGACGAATGCCCCAGCCGCGTTTATGGATATGATGAACCGAGTGTTGAAGGAGTTTCTGGATCAGTTCATCATAGTCTTCATCGACGACATCCTGGTGTACTCGAAGAATTCTGAAGACCACGAAGAACACTTGAGGACTGTTCTACAGACACTAAGGGAGCATTCCCTGTACGCCAAGTTCAGCAAGTGTGAGTTTTGGCTCAATAGAGTGGCGTTCCTTGGACATATAGTATCGGGCGAAGGAATATCAGTAGATCCAGCTAAGATCGAAGCAGTGGAGAAGTGGCCGAGACCTACAACCGTGACAGAAGTACGAAGTTTTCTTGGACTGGCTGGATATTACAGGCGCTTTGTAGAAAATTTCTCCGCAAAAGCGTCTCCTCTAACGCGCTTGCTGAAGAAAGAATCGAAGTTCGAATGGACCACGAAGTGCGAGGAGAGTTTTTAGGAGCTGAAGGACCGATTGACATCCGCGCCAGTGCTGACCATCCCATCTGGACTTGGAGGGTTTGAGATTTATAGTGATGCGTCACTGAGAGGTCTGGGATGTGTCTTGATGCAACATGGACGAGTGGTAGCTTATGCATCTCGACAGCTGAGACCGCACGAGATGAATTATCCGACGCACGACCTGGAGTTGGCCGCCATAGTATTCGCATTGAAGATTTAGAGGCACTATCTGGTGGGAGAGAAATTCCAGATCTACACGGATCACCAGAGTCTGAAGTATTTGTTCTCGCAAAAGGAACTGAACATGAGACAGCGTCGATGGATGGAGTTGCTAAAAGATTATGACTGCAATATCCTGTACCATCCAGGAAAGGCGAATAAGGTGGTTGATGCTCTGAGCAGAAAGTCGAGCGTCGCGCACATGATGGTAAAGGAATGGACGCTGTTAGAAGAAATCAGGGACTCCGAATTCAAGGTTGAGGTAGGGAGCCTCTCAAGCCTGATGACCACACTACAAATCGAACCTGAGATTCAATTAAGGATTAAGGAGTTGCAGTCTACGGACCCTGATATCCAGAAGATCGTGGTGATGGATGCAGGGGAGAGGAAAGAGGAATTCAAAGTGACTGAAGACGGAATATTGAAGTTTAAAGGATGCCTGTGTGTGCCAAACGACGAGGAGTTAAAGGAAAGGATTCTATCCGAGGCTCACAGGAGCAATTACAGTATCCACCCCAGAAGTACGAAAATGTACAAGAATCTGCGTCAGCACTACTGGTAGAATGGGATGAAGGTAGATGTGCCTAAACATGTGGCCAAGTGCTTGACGTGTCAGCAAGTAAAGGCGCAACATTGCAAGCCTGGAGGGCTGCTGCAACCATTGGAAATCCCAGAATGGAAGTGGGAACATGTCACCATGGATTTCGTGACAGGATTGCCAAGGAGTCAAAGGGGGAACGATTCGATTTGGGTAATAGTGGACAGGCTAACTAAATCCGCACACTTCATTGCAGTGCGAAAGGACTCTACTTTAGAGAAGCTGGCTGAGCTATATGTGAGACAGATTGTGAGGCTGCATGGAGTGCCAGTAAGCATTGTATCGGATCGAGATCCTCGCTTCACAGCCACATTCTGGAAGAGTCTGCAGGGTGCTCTAGGGACCGAATTGAGATTTAGTACAGCCTACCACCCTCAGACCGATGGTCAGTCGGAAAGGACCATACAAACACTGGAGGACATGCTGAGAGCGTGTGTAATAGACTTCAAAGGTGGCTGGGAAGAACAGTTACACTTAGTGGAATTCGCCTACAACAATAGCTACCAGCAGAGTGTCAAGATGGCACCGTTTGAAGCATTGTATGGAAGGGCCTGCAGGACGCCAATCTGTTGGGATGAAGTGGGCGAGAAAAGTATAACAGGCCCAGAATTGGTACAACAGTCAGTAGAGGCAGTCAAGGTTATTAGAGACAGACTGAGGACCGCCTAGAGCAGACAGAAGAGCTATGCAGACAAGAGACGTAAGCCATTGGAGTTCCAAGTGGGAGACCATGTATTTCTGAAGGTGTCGCCGATGCGAGGGTTATCTCGGTTTGGCAAGAAGGGAAAGCCGAGTCCTAGATTTGTAGGACCATTTGAGATCTTAGAGAAGATCGGGACGCTGACTTATCGTCTAGCACTGCCACCAAACTTATCGTAAATTCACAACGTGTTTCACGTATCAATGCTCAGGAAGTACGAGCCTGATCCTGGCCATATACTCGATCATGAAGTCATTGAAATGCATGATCGAGTCTCGTATGTGGAAAGGCCAGTAAGAATCGAAGATCGTAAGGAGCAAGTATTGAGGAACAAGACGATACCTTTAGTCAAAGTCATTTGGGAACACCATGAGACTGAAGGAGTGATTTGGGAAAGCGAGGACGAGATGAAGAGAAAGTACCCTCAATTGTTTGAATGATCAATGTAATTTTCTTTTGAAGCATGGACTTATGGACTGTAAATTTCGAGGACGAAATTTTTATAAGGAGGGAAGAATTGTGACAGTCTGAAAATTCGACCCGTTTATCGGAATTTCTAAATGAATGGAAACACTTCATTATTACACTCTGATCGACGCTCACTCAGGATTAGCTACCCTGAGATGACTAACCGAAGGGGAAAGGCTACCTGGGAAAAATTTCCCAAACAGCCGCCCGTTAGTCCGAGACTGAGACAGAGTCGGTATTTAATGAAATTGACCACAAAATGAAATCCGACATTGGACAATCGAATTAGTAAGATAATCTTAATGGAGAAATGGAATCAGTTTCAGAAACGTCGCCTGAAGGGCAGACAGCCGGTGCACGTCGTGAAGCAAGACGGGAATGGAAAATTACCGAAATGCCCCCGGTAAATGCTCAGTCCTTAGAATTAGATAAATTATAATTTTTGAGAGCGAATACGAAAGATTGAAACCAATTCCAGTCTGAAATTCGTTCGCGCTCGGGACCCGATCGGTGCATTTGGCACGCAAATCGAGGCAAGTCAAATCAGTTGTCACATCAATCAGTTGTCTTGTCAATCAAATCAATCACATCATGGTTCAATTCCCAATGCAATCGATCAATGGCACAATTTCCAAGGTAGTCAACTCAAGTCAAATCCAAGTACACCTAATCCATTATAAACTCTTATTCTTGATTTTTGATTTTTCTTTTTCCACCATTATAATCCTTTTTTTCTCCGTCTCTTCCTTCCCGCCGGCCACTCTCTCCATCTCCATCATCTTCACGCCATTTTCTTCTTCTTCTTCCCCATTTTCTTCTCCTTCTTCCTCCCTCTCCGCCCGTGAGCTCCACCGTCCTCCGCCCGATTCCGCCGTTGCCGTCGGCCATCATCCTTCAAGCCGTCGTCTAGGTAAGCTCTCTAGTTCTTCTTCTTCTTGTTCTCGTGGCCCTTGAGAGTCCCGTGAACCCGACCTAACCTTAACTCCCTCTCTTTCTCTCTTGGCCCGCGCTAGACCGCCGCCCACTCAACGCCAAAGTCGCCGTCATTCGGCCACCATCCATCACCCCACGTCCTCACCGTGCCTTGGTAAGCCTCTAGACTCTCCACTCTCTCGTTTCCATGGCCGTTTGATTCCGCCCAATGACCGAACCAACCCCGACTCTCCTTGTAGGCCGCGAACCCCCATTCGGCCGCCGGAGCTCAAGCCGCCTTCGCCGTCGATTCCAACCCTTAATAGGTAAGCTAGCCCCTAATTCTTGCTTAGGAATGAAGTATACCATGCTTAGTTGCTGTTTGGTTTAGTGGCCTAAGTAGATTAGTCAATAAGTGTGGGATTTAAATTAATTTAGTGAGGATTAAGTTAGGCTAATTGGTTTATTATGGAATTGGGCCAAATGAGGGGCTGATGCTATTTGGAATGGGCTGTGTATCACTTCTTATGGGCTGCAATGGGTTGATTTGGGCGTGAGAGTGGTGGACCAAAACATACAAATGGGCTTGGGGGTTAATTTCCAAGCTAATTGGCCCAAATTGTAACTTGTGGACCTAAGTTTTTATGGTGGGCCTCAAATGGACGAAAATTAAATGAAATTAGGCCTAATTTAGAGCCTTGAACTTAATAAATTAGGGCCCAATAGTGTACTTGGGCTTAGGGGTGGAAATTGGGCTAAAATATGCTATAATGGGCCAAATTGACTTACTTTAAATCATGGGCTTGGGCCCTACCCGAAATTATAAAATAATGGGCCTTAAAATAATTAATACTTAGAATTCAAATTATGGGCTCGTGAATAGTAGATGGGCCTTGGGCCTAAATGACCTTAAATTATTTAATAGGCCTAAAATTTAAGAATGGATTATTGGGCTTTAGTAATTGGGTTCAATAGAGTTTAATAAGATTAATGGGGACCCAAAAGTAATATCAAACTTTAATCATGGGTCGATGTGGGCCAGGGTTGAATAGTGAGTATTGAGTTGGGCCGAGCCTTCGAGCCGGATGGGATTGGGTTTTAAAGCAGATGAGTTCTAAAGATGAAGTGAAACACGATTGAGCCTAATTGGGGGTTTGTTCCATGCGTAAGTAAATGTCTATCGTAATCACGTGGGGTACCCAATTGAATCTAGTTGGTCGAGAGAGTCCGTGCATAGTGCCAGGCCTGCATGCTGTATACCCCAATGAATATGGGTTTGACAGACCAACTGTTATATTGTTATGCCTCGTTGCGTATGAACTTACTGGATTGCCTGCTCTATGACCGATGCGTGGTTGAAATTGTTTGAGCATCATGGACTGCGAGCATGGCATGAGTCACCTGGAGGTGTGACATGTGGGATGAGCCCTGAGGCGTCTTTACGCGGGGAATTGGAGGGATAAGCGTGCCAACCCGAAGCGTATCACATGCGGGTTGAGGCACGATGCCGAGTGGCACAGTAGGATGAGCCCTGATGGGAATGAGAGATATAAGCGGGCAAGATCCACTAGGATCATTTGAGGCAAATCTGAAGCATGCATCTGTTTTTGCTTTTTGAATTGTTGTTATTGCCTGTTGACTGCCCGTCTGCATGTTATACTTCTTGCTTTCTTACGCATAGTTCGACTGTTTACGCGTTGGGGTTGGGTATCTACAGCCAGTGAGGATACCAGAGCAGGTGAGCTGAAACCCTAGTTACTGGATAGGTCCAAACCCACCAGTATACCCTATCCTACGCTAGGATTAGTGGTGAGCTTATTGAGTTTCGACTCACTGGCGGTGGTTGCCATTCTTTTCAGATCCTAGACCCTAGCTATGATTTCGCCACCCGTACTTTTTGGTCACCTAGTTGACATGGAGACAGAGACCATTGATCATTTTGACGAGCATGCCACACTATGGCGTCGCAAGGTAACCACTATTTACGTAGATCAGGGTGGACCCCAGTTTGTCCCCTTCAGGTTTGAGGCTTGGTTCAGAGAGGGCGAGTATGGTTTTGGACGTCCCGAGCGAAACGCTCCTATTCCGATGGAGGACGACCCCGCTACGCTTCGACCCGCCGACTATGAGGGAGATGTGATAGACCCTGATCCGATGGAGGATTTGCCGTCCCCAGGGCAGTCGATGATCGACGGCCATGCTGCAGGCGAGCCCATGGACACCGAGCCCTCTTCCCTAGAGCCAGAGGAGGAGGATGACCCAGAGGAGGAGTATGATCCAGAGGAGTTCGACCCCGAGGAGTGACGCTTGGGATGAGTGGTCTATTTTGGGGGTTGCAGTTTAGAGCGTAGGAATTTTGGAGGTGGCGTCAGTAGTTTGTTTTCTTTTGGGGTCTGTACCTAACGCTCATATTATATATATGATATGGTTGTATTTGTGCATAACCCTTCCACCCCATCATTGTATGCTTGTATGTATGTAGTAGGAGATTAGCTTCCGCAGGTTGTTGATTCGGCAGAGGCGTCGTCTGGCCGCGATGGGCATCCTGGGCCGTCGTTGATTCGTAGGCCAGGCGGGCGCAGCATTGACGTATGAGACAGGGATGCCGCGGGCTCGTAGGGTTCGGGGCGTGACAATCAAGGTCTTATGTTTTGGGCCTGGCTGAAAACCCTAGGGCCATACGATCATTGTGGTGGACCATGTCCCCATTTATTTTGCAAAATTTAGATCGTTTCGAAAAAAATATTTTTTAAGAAGTCAATTTCCTAGTTACTTAATATGTTTTCTTGATATGTCGACATTTTAAGTTGCCCATAGCCTGATTCAATTAACAATTGGAAGATTGCAGTATTTTGAGTTTTCTTTTGCCAATCTATGCTGTATGTTTGTTCTACTATTTCTTGTAATTGCAAATGCACCGCTATCAAGCTTCTGGTATTTGAAGATGTGGAGGTCCCAACGCAAAGACAAACAACATTTTCTAAAGTCATGACTAGTAAACGGAGAGCACGAAGAAATTGACGATAATGGAGGTAGTGGAATGAATATGGGAGACTGTAAATTGTGATCTCCCATACTGATGAGAGTAGTAGAAATTGAGGCACCAACTTTGATTACACTTGGGTTGGTAATTCAATTCGAGCTCAATTTAAAATTGGTCCAAGACCTGGGATAAAATTGGTTCAAATTAGTTAGGAAAGAAATCAAACGCCAACCAGCCATCTTCATCATATCAGCCACGAAGAACATTATGGACCATAATAGGGCAGACATTCATACAACAAAGGTTCGATTCTTCCTTTGGAGAGTATGCAGTAATGCACTTCCAGCTAAGGAAAACCCTTATAGAAGAGGAATAGTCCCTGACCCACTTTGCCTGGTGCACCATAAAACCGCTAGAATCTCCTGAGCACCTCTTCCTCCTCTGCGACTGGACAAAATAAATTTGGTCAGACCCTCGGTTAAATCTCGACACTTCCCTGACAAAGATAACCAGAGTCGACAATGGGATATTGAAAAACTTAAACTCTCAAGCTGATCCGTCCGCGAGAGCAAGTCTCACTGCTACACTATAATTGATTTGGAAGGAAAGGAACGCGTGGGTATTTAGGAACAACAAAACAAAACCCAGCCATATAGTTGAAGAAGGATTTAATTCACAAATGCTCTTCAAAAAACAAAATCACAGCATAGGTAAGCATGCAAGACAAGAAAACTCACCTCCCGACTTGTGGATTCTTGGGTGTTAAACGTAGACGGCTCTTGGTGCCGCACACCACCGGAGGGAGCTATCGTCGGAGATTGTAGGGACTCTCATGGGCTTCACCAAGAGAATCAATGCTCGCCCGGCCCTTGTTGACACTTGATTTTTGGCCAATTTGATTTTTAGAAAATTTTTAGAAAATCCATAAAAATTCAGAAAATTGAAATATCAACTTTGGATACCTTGGTCTAGCCTAGGGATCTAATTTTGAGCAAAAAAATATTTTTCCTAATTTTTTGTATTTTTTGCATTTTATTTTAAAAAATTCATAAAAAAATCAAGAAAAAATGAGCAAATTACAAAATCAACTTTGGAAGCCCAAGCCTAGCCTAAGGAACAAATTTTGAACAAAAAATAATTTTCCTTATTTTTCGCATTTTTTAATATTTTTAAGAAAATAGAAAAATACAAAAAAATCAATAAAAAAATAGCATCCGTCGCCATAAAAATACGAAAAAATAGTCCATATTTTTATTTTAATTTTCTCTTCATTTTGGCCAAATAAATTTTGAAAAAATTAATCTGGAAATCGGGTTTCCTTCATTAATCTCATTTTCAAATTAATTGAAAAAATTCTAAAAATTTCATTTTAGTTCTGTAATTTTCAATTTTTTCATTTTTGAAGTTGTGCCATCCCCATCTATTTTCAAAAATTAAAATCCAGTCCAAATATACATCGAATCATCCAATTTCGCGAAAAAGGACCAAATTGCAATTTTCAATTTTTCAATTTAGTCCTTAAAGATGCTTAAAATGCAATTAGAGATTTTATAGGGACTAAATTGAAAATCAAGGCACGTCACCCTATAGTTTTTTACCTTCTGAATCTATTGGTGGGGTGAATTTTTGCAGAAAAGGCCAGCATGGATTTGAATTTTGCAAAATGTATCTCGAGTCAAAAATAAAATTTAGGGTTTTTATGCAAATATACTCAAATTGTTGAAATAAAACCCTTTTCTTGATGAAGTTCACCCCCCCCCCCCGAGCTCAATTTTGATGTTAATTTCTGGAAATGGGGGTTGAGTTGGGGTCAATTTCAAATTTTTCTAGCCAAACGGGTTGATCGAGTCGGGTTGACCCGACCTGGTCAACCCATTGACCCAAGAACCAGACCCAGGTCTGGTTCTTCCTCTTTTTCCTGATTTAACGCACGTTTTTTATTTGAGGGGGAGGTGGTGATTCTGTTAAAGAAATGTCGGCATTAATAACGGACGGCTTAGATTTAGTCTTAGGATTAATCTCGGCCGTAGATGTGGTAGACAGTTTAGACGGCCGAGATCTAATCTTTAGGTTAATCTGGTCCATAGATTTTGGCATAGAGGATGGACGATCAGATCAGTAGCCATGTGGGTCATTCTCAACCGTAGGATTAACTTGGAGGATGAGTGGCCAAGATGTCAACACGTGGTGAATTTGTAGCCGTCAGATTGAAGATAGGCAGGAATAATGAAAAGTAGAATAAAAATTTAAAAAATTCAAAAATTCAAAAGAAAATCAATACTAAAACTGTGTCATTTTTGCGTCGTTTGGGCTAATAGGTCTTGGGCTGAGTTGGATAGTGGGCCAGGTCAAGCCGACTTGGTCCGTATAACAAACAAAAAATAATATAAATAATAAATAATAAATAATAAATAAAAATAGAAAATTCACAAAATCAATAAAAAAAATTAAAAAATAGAAAATTAATAAAAAACCAAAACTGTGTCGTTTTATTCTCGAGTCTTAGGTTCAGGCCTTCGGGTCAGGTGGGCCGGGTCGACTCGACCCGATCCTTAAAATAAAAATTAATAAAAATTAAAATATAAATAAATAAATAAATAACCCCAAAAAAATAAAAATTCTTAAAAATAATAAAAATAAAATAAAATAAAAAATTATAAAAATAGATAACAACAACAACAACAACAACAACAACAACAACAACAACAACAATAATAATAATAATAACAATAATAATTTTCGGAGAGTGTTAAAATAAGAAAAATTCCTAAAAAAATATATAAAAAAATATAATAAATAAAAGTAAATAATAAAATAATAAATAACAATAAAAACTAAAAAGAAAAATAAAATAAAGCAAGAAAAACAATAAATGAAAATAAAAATCGAGAAGAAAATAATAATAAAATATAGAATAATAAATAATAATAAATAATAAATAAATAAAATTCAAAAAATTCAAAAAATTCAAAAAAAATTCAAAAAATAAAATAATAACAAAAAAATAAAAATATATAAAAGATCATAAGAGTCATAAAAATTGCAGAAAAAAGCTTCAATAATTAGAAAAATTCAGGAATTGTAGAAAAATAGAAGATATAGTGATAAAAAAAATCATAGAAATTTTAGAAAAATTTGGAAAAATTGTTAGAAAATGCAGAAAATGTTTGGAAAATAGAAAAACCTAGAAAATAAAAAATAAAAATCCCAGAAAATATAGAAAATGTCCCAAAAAATAGGAAAATCCTTATAAAGTCTTAGAAAGTTCTAAAGAATTTCAAAAAAATCCTAAAAAATTCAGAAAAATTCAGAAAAATTCAGAAAAATTCCCAAAAATTGTGAAAATTAGGGAAAAACCACATTCAACTGGTTTGACCTAATTTCACATTTTTGGACTTCCCGAGCCTTCCAAAATAACCATTTTGCCCCTTTGGTCAATGTGACCCAAACTATTCCAAATCATTTCTTGAATCTAATTGGTGTGTTTTGCTAGGCTTTTAAGACTTCCCTTGGCTTGTTTTGACTTGATGTGGTATGACTTTTCCAGGATTCCTTGACTGCGCATTTATTTTAATGATTGTGATTGATAGGATAGATACTCCCATTTGCATGAAACCATTAGATTCTTAGAACCTACCTTACCCAAGCTCGCCTGCATGAATTACTTAGATGGAAATCACTCAGTTTAGGTACCGAAAGGACGTCAGTAGCAATATTGACGTAACTAAGTCCCCAAACCCAAAATCTCTGGTTTCCGTAAAATCGAACGATACCTCCCAATCGCTCGATAGGGTTGTTGACACCAGATTTTTAATCACTTTTTCACTTTTAAATTTAATAAAAAATCCATAAAAATTCATAAAATTGGAAAATCAACTTTGGGGACCTTGGCCAAGCCTAGGGAACCAATTTTAACCAAAAAAATGATTTTTCATATTTTAGTATTTTTCGGTATTTTTATTTTTGAAAATTAATAGAAAATCAAGAAAATATGAGAAAATTACAAATTCAACTTTGGAAGCCTTGGCCAACCCTAGGCAACCATTTTTGAACAAAAAATAATTTTTCGTGTTTTTCACATTTTTTAATATTTTTTAGAAATTAGGAAAATATTATAAAAATAAAAATAAATAGCGTTGAGGCCATAAAAATGTGAATAAATAGTCAGTATTTTTATTTTAATTTCCTCTTCATTTTGACCAAAGAAAATTTGCAAAAATTAATCTGGGATCCGGACTTACTTTGTTTTTCCCATTTTCAGATTAGTTTAAAAAAAATTAGAAAAATTCATTTTAGCTTTGAAATTTTCAATTTTTGCATTTTCAGAGTCGTGATAGTGTCTTCTAATAATCCAAATTTTTCAATGGCCGGCGGTGTGCTTTCCGTTGTTGCGTTCGTTTTTTCGAATTCGATCTATCGTTCCATGGATCTCTCTCTCCTGCATGCGATCGCATTTCCTCCACAATCTCTCTCTCTCTCTAGATTCCTACTTCGCGGCTTCGTCACAGCCTCACCTTCTCCCCTTCAAAACTCACGAGGGACGACGACCCAGGAAAATCTGAGATCCATACTTTGAGTAGAACTCAACGCGTGCAATTGAGCTACCTTCTCGAGCTCGTCTTGCCGATATGTGGGAACCCCTCAACCCGTGTCACGTCCCCAGGGGATATGGCATGGTGAAACATGGAAGTACAATTGGAGCTTTATCTACTCCCATCTCCTGTGGCTGTGGACATTCTTTGAAGGATTCATATTTCTTTAGCCAAAAGTCCATGCGCCACCTTACACCTCAAAGCATAGGACTGGTCGCCGCTCTTTTGTTTCAGGAGATACCTGTGAATATATAAGTTTGTTGACTTCCTCAAGATTGGGTCAGAGACAACTCTATCGCAACAATCACAGGCTGGACCGTTTTGGAAGAGTACAGATACGAGCGTCGATTGACGTAGCTAGTGCTGTTGAGGTCATCATGAAGTGGAATGGGGGACATGGCAATAATCGCAAAGTGGAGGGCAGCACTGGGGGTACAACATAAAAAAAAGAGAAAGTGAGTTGAGTGGAACAAAAGGTAAGTGGGTCTTTCGGTGCAACAACAAAAGGTCGGACAAAGGAAAGTGGACAAGTGGAGTTGATCATGGGGGAACTTGATGAAAAAAAAAAGGGGAAAGGGAAAAGAGGACGACGAAGGATGATGGCGGGAATTTTATTCAAGAACGTTTTGATTTCTCTTGCCGTCGAGAAGTTCTGGCTCGGCGCCGGTCAGCTTTTAGAGGAATCCGACAAGGGAAAGCCATTCGTTGGTGCCCTGCGGAAGGTCAAAAAGTGTTGCTGGGGTTCATATGTCCACTGGTGGCGGTGTTTCAGGCGAAAATATGGAAGATTTGCATTTCGGAGATGGCCTTTCAGCAGAGGAAAGTCGACGTTAAGACATGGATCGGGCTATATTCAGGTGGGCGCTACAAGAAATCGGTTTTTTTCAACAAAAGAAGAATGGAACATCCTTTAACACACAATCTACAACTGCACCGATGGCTTATATGACAAGAACAGAGATGTTATCGTGGCATTCCCTAATGCTGGTCCTTCTTCAATTTCATTCTCACAGCTGAGGTATCATCGCTATGGGAAGCCACTGTTGAGAAGAGCAGTGCTGAATAGAAAAACTGGTCTGACCGATCAGCCTCATCTGTGGTACTCGATATCCGAAAGGACAACCTCTGGCAAAGAGAGCAAACGAGCCATTTTTGAAAGTCATAGGAGATTACCAACAGCAAGATGCTCATGGAGTAGCTCTACATGGCCAAAAATTCCTGAACTTTATTGAGGACATGGACAGGCTCTTGGCTGGTCATGAGGGATTTCTTCTGGGGACTTTGGCTGGAAAGTGCCAGGCAACTTGCCCAAGGTAAAGAACGGCAAAGGCAGATGGAGCACCGAAAGAGATCACTCACGGCAGAGGACATCATCATAGCACAAATGAAAGGTGAGGAAAAGCAGAGGAAAAGGACGTAGCGGGGTTAAAAGCAAAAAGAATAGAGAGAGCGGGGGCGAAAAAATAAAAAATAGGGGGAGTCATCATAGACATAGCCACGTTCGGTCAAGTCTTTCTTTGGTGGCAAATTTCTAAAAGGTTCGAAAAAAAAAATCACACATGGGGGGCCCCTACTTCATGTGGCAATGGAAACTCCAGCGACCTCCACAGATTCAGGTAGGTACCTCAGGATCCTGATGACTGAGCATATGCCGCGTTGAGGGAACGACATTCCTTCTCCACTTCTCCCTTCCCGACGAAAAAGGGTTTCCTCCGCCTCGGCCACGAGAGCTTTGTGAGTGCGGTCGCTAAGAGCGATCAACATCGCTTGGATTTGATTCTCATGATGGTCTAATAAAAAAATAGAGTCCAAAGGTTGCCGCGGTCGGAATCCTCGAATCGGCCGACATAAAAGCCGATGCGAAACTCGCAATGTAGGAGTACGAGCAACTCTTCCTCCGACCGCTGAGTCTGATCGTTCCCGAGGTCGATCTGGTTCTTCTCTAAGTGAGCCTCACGTGCCTCATTTGGACATCGGTCTTGAAGCGCGCAAAGACTAGGATGGTGGCCGTCCCCTCGAGAGATTGAGGGATCCCTCCTCTCCTTCTTCTTGGTTTTCTTCTCCTCGTTCGAGAGGTTACAAGGGAACCCACATAGAAAGCCTTAAGTAAGACGATCCATCAACACCCATCAACGAGAACGACGAAGCCCGAGAGCCAGAGTCCCAGTTTGATCCGACTCACTAGATCCGTTTCTTGCTCCTCAAGGTCTTGCCCTTTTGATCCTGGAAGCCGTGCAACGACGCAAACAAGTCCGTTTATAGCTCGGAACACTATCCCGGGTCGACCCAGGTTGAGAAGAAGCATTTCGGATGGTCATGATTTAGGAAGGAGCTCCCGGGGAAGTCCCAACCAAGGGATGACCAGGAAGAGAGGAGGTTGATCTCTCAGACCTCATCGATAGGTTCAGGGGGATGCCCCAACCGGCATTTCAAGCGAATCTCCTCGAGGAACAGATCAGTTGGCCTGTTCAACGCGCTGCTCTGCATGTACGAATCCCTCCCTGACACGCTGGAGTTGCTGGATGAGTCAGTGGACTACGTGGAGAGTCGATTGCTTGTTCCTCTCCCAACTTACTTCATCGGCGGCTATGGCATGGGAGCTCCGAAGGGGGCTGTCGACGGTTTCGAGGAGTGACGTAAACTTAGGGTTTAAGATGGACGGTTTGAAGATATGCAAGAACTTCTATTGGTCGAAGGTGGACATACTGTGACAGCAGAGATCATGCATGCAATATGGAAGTCACAGAAGTTGAAGCTCGTATACTTGATGGCCACGCTCTATGCGTTGACCCTGACTCTACCCTCTCTCTCTGCTGACTACTGAGCCTAGAGAAACTTGCTCCCCACTCGTGCATGATGCACTCTCCCTCCTTCCAAGAGCTGGCTTCAGAGACACCGTTGTGATCCTCATGCCCATTCATCAGTTTATAACATTTGGGTTCGCATGCACACCGCTCTATTTCGTGTGGGAGGAATTTTAGGAGTGCATAACACAAAGAGCCCGTTCAAGAGGGCCATCGTTCATCGTCTCATCACCATCGTCGCCTGCTTCGTCTCCCTCTATCCAACTCTCGCAATGTTGCTGCTGCTACTGCTTCCTTTTCCACTTCTTTCATGGATCTCGCCGTCTTGGGAGCTTCCATGGACTCCGAGCTCCAGCTCTCCTGAGCCTAGAATCGAGGAAGTAAGGTCCGAGTTGGAGCACGAGCACAAGGCGTGCAAATAGGTCGAGCACACGAATGAGAAGCTGGAGAAAGAGCCGGCCGAGGAGAAACGGGGGCAGTAGCTCTCGAGCGAGTCCGTGAAAAGCTAGCGAAGGAGGTATTTGCCGTTCAGGCCGACATCGACCGGATGAAGCGCAAGATGGAGGAGGAGAGGGTCTAGAGGAAGCTCACCGAGGCTAGGTTTTGCTGGATGAAGAAAAGAAGCTTGAGAGGCAGGCCAGGGAGGTTATTCCCTCTCGGTCATGTTTCTTTTAGAAGCAAATGTGAATACCTTACGTACATGCAAGCAAATATGCATGCATGCATGTAGCGGCGGGGTTTGTGGGATCTCCTCACAATTTCATTCATCATTCTTTCTTTCTCTCCAATCTGTCAAGCGTCATTCCCCTGTTCTATGAAGGAAGCACCGCCGATTGGAAATGCTTCTTAGACGCCAATCAAGAAGCGAAACGTATTCTCTCAAGCACTTTGGACGAAAAAGGATACTTCGAACTTCACTTAGAAATGGAGGAAGAGACAATATCCAGACGAAAAAGGATACTCGATGGACGGGCCCAAGGAATCGGAGTTGGACCAATTCATGGAAGTTTGTTATGACATGCTGTTGAAGTGTTGGGAAGAGCTGAGGCCATCGTGCATAGGAAGAGACATGGAGCTCTACCTCACGCATTTACCTATCAGATCACTCGAGGCGAGGAGAGAGAGAGAGAGAGAGAGCGTGATGTAGAGGGATTAACTCGGCATGCCAAGAGTGGCACCCGTAAAACTCACTGGAGAAGTGCCTAGTGGATCTGGAAATGAAGCTCTAGATGATGTCAAAGGAGGTCATGGCATCGTTCAAGGAGTAGAGCGCCGTCAACCTCCTTCGCGTGTCCCGCAGCACCCACGACGTCGTCCGCGTCCTCGACGATGCCGTTCGCTCCACTATTCCGTCTCCGAGATTTTCCAGAAGCTCGAGAAGTGCAGGACTCTGCTGTGAGATAGCTGAATATTGCTGGACCTGATGACCTGGATGAGTCCGCTCGAGTAGACATTGAAGTTTTCCAAACTGGTACATACTTGAGATTGGATGTCCATGACGGTCCCTCTGAGATGGGTGAACATCTTGATCCCTCTCATCCCATATTTGTGGGTGGAATATAGCGGTGAAGGAGGATCAAATCCTCCAAATCGGGATAGACAGCATGAATGGATTGAGCGGCACGTTGGAGTTGCATGTGACCCGCTGGATTTGCTCGCTGGTTGGACACTGACGTGTTGGACAAGATTCATAAGGCTGAAGGAATTATTCTTGGGGCTGGTTCCAGAAGAAGAGAAGAGATGGAATTCACTTCACGTCCCAAGATTCCCAAAAAGATGGCAGAGCTCCTTAAAATATGCTGGCTCGTAGTTGATCTCAAGATGGGGATGTGACTTCGGTCGGTTAACACATACCATGCAGTTTACTTGATCTTCAAGATCGTGCATGGGAACTATGGCTTTGAGAATCGAGCAACGGAAGGGTCTGTCGATTCTGGTTCCAGGGTTAAACGATGCGACATTTATTTGGTTCGACGAGGGTCCCAGACCTCCATGGAATCAGCCCGAGAAGACAATGACGATGATAGCGGGGATCTGCTCGTTGTCGTTGGAGACACGAAACAGTGGCTGGTCAAGCGAGAATGGGGCAAAGAAAACACACTTGGACTAAACCTTCAGACCGACGGATTTGGGTGGGGCAACTCTGAGCAATAATTTGGCGAACCCCTCCAACAACAAACCTTGCGGCGATGCTATGGATTCTCCAGCGAACTCCGTCAAGTCGAGTTGGCCATGGTAGGAGTATCACGATCCAGGCTCATGGTTGTATTTTGACAAGTTGTCTATGTTTTGCAGGTTGTTCCAGGTTTACCTGCAGACCTCAAGATGTTTGCCAAAAACTGGGAGCTCGAGTTCGTCCATTGCAGGTGGGCTACGATTGGTGTCCTCGAGAATGTGTTCCCCAGGATCTTCACGAAGGATGGTGTCAAGTTTGGCGAAGCCATCTGGTTCAAGGAGGAGAGATAAGTGAGGGAACCTCGGCAAAGTGAAAGAAGAGGAAGTCAAAGACCTCTGATGAAGCTCGCACGATCGGAGAACTCGCCTCGTTTTGCGTTTTCTCGCTCCACTTGGACTTGTTCGAGAGAGGTGGGCTTGAGCGCCATTTGAAATGCTCAATGAGAAAGCGGAATTGCTCATGCTGCTGTTCGACGTGTTGATACCTTAGAAGCAGAGCCCGTTGCTACTGAAAAGGCCCTATATGAGGCCTTGATAAGGCAAGACGAATCTGCTGCGCATAGGCCCGAAGAGATCTGTCTCGGTTGATGAGTCAGGTAAGTTTCTTCGCTAACCAATCTATGTCTTTTTGGGCTGATCTGAGTGTGCGTGTTGAGATAGTTTATCGTGAGTCGGACTAGGGAAGATTTTGGGCTAGATGTAAAATTTAGAAGTGGGTCCATTGGAAAACAAAATTGAACAAAGAGAAATAAAGTTAGGCCGAGCCCAAAGTGTGGCCTTTGCGTCCTAGAACAACTCGGGCCCTTAAGGCCCAAGTTGGGTGCCCACGGCGCGGGCCGAGATTGTTGGCCCAGTCCGAAAATTAATTTACTAATAAAAATAAATATAAAAAAATTCTAAAAAAAAATCATAAAAATCATATAAAAAAAATTCTAAAAAAATTGGAAAAATTCCCAAAATTTCCAAAATGCCTCAAGAATTAGGAATTGATCATCTTAGCTGATGAATCCTATTTTTGATGAATCTCTATCCCAATCTTTCCAAAATGACGATTTTGCCCCTTATGGGCAAATCGTCTCCAAAACTTCAGAAAAATCTCAGAAATTAGGAAACGGGTCATTTCGACTGACCAATTCTATTTTTGGTGAATTTCCATTCCGATCTTTTCAAAATGACGATTTTGCCCCTTACGGGTAAATTGTCTTGGAAAATTCTGAAAAATTCAGAAAAATCTCAGAAATTAGTAAACGGGTCATTTCGAATGACCAATCCTATTTTTGGTGAATTTTCATCCCGAACTTTTCAAAATGACGATTTCGCCCCTTATGGGTAAATTATCTCGAAAAATTCAGAAAAATTCAGAAAAATCTTAGAAATTAGTAAACGGGTCATTTTGAATGGCCAATCCTATTTTTGGTGAATTTTCATCCCGAACTTTCCAAAATGACGATTTTGCCCCTTATGGGTAAATTGTCTCGAAAAATTCAGAAAAATTCAGAAAAACCTCAGAAATTAGGAAACGGGTCATTTTGACTGACCAATCCTATTTTTGGTGAATTTTCATCCTGAATTTTTCAAAATGACGATTTTGCCCCTTATGGGTAAATTTTCTCGAAAATTTTAGAAAACTCAGAAAAACCTCAAGAATCAGGAAACGGGCCATTTCGACTAGTCAATCCTATTTTTGAATGATTTGCCTTATTGATATTTCCAAAATGACGATTTCGCCCCTTATGGGCAAATTGTCTCGAAAAATTCTGAAAAATTCTCATAAATTGTGGAAAATAAGGGATAACCACATTCAACTGGTTCGACCTATTTTCACTTTCCGATCTTTGAAAAATGACCATTTTACCCTTCTGATCAGTTTGATCTAAGCCCAAACTCTTCCCAATTATTCCAAATGATTTTTCATGAAATTGGTACAGAAAGGGCGTTAGAGTAATCTAGCGTAACCAAGTCCCCAAACTCATTTTCTCTGGTTCGCAGGAATAAATTGGTTCTCCCACTAATTTATTTAGGTTTCTATCGACCTATCAAGAACGATTAGTGGCGACTCCAAAATTAAAAATCATCTAAACAAGAAACCCGAAGTCGCGATTCGGTAGGGCTTGGGAGGGTCCGCGTTAGGTTAGTCGATCTAATTAACCTAATAATCCGTTCACCCTCTGAAACTTATTATTTTTAGGGTCGCGACAGGGGTTTCCAGTAATACCCTCCAAAGAATGACTAGTGGCGACTCCAAATGCACATACACCGATACACATGTCACCCGACCACACTAAGGTTAATTTCGATTCTAAAATTTCCTGACGCGATTTGGTATGGGCTTGGGAGGACCCGAGCAAAGCCCAGATTCCAAAACGGGCTAAGCAATCCATTAGCTCATCCCCCTTTTGAGGGAGGGTCGCAACAGCCCTCACAGCAAAAACTCTCACGATTAGAGAGGGATTGTCGTTCATGGAGAAGGCAAGCGAGCGGAGGAAGAGGGAAACTGATCTAGGGCCCAAGTCCTTGTGATCTAGGTCTTATGTCCTAGGCCAAGCTGAAAACCCTAAGCCATACGATCATTATGGTGGACCGTGTCCGCATTTATTTGGTAAAAATTAGTTCGTTTCGAAAAAAAATATTTATTGAGAAGTCAATTTCCTAGTTACTTAATATGTTTTCTTCAGATGTCGACATTTTATGTTGCCCAATGACTAATTCAATCAATAATTGAAAGATTGCAGTGTTCTGAGTTTTCTTTTGCCTATCTATACTGTATGTTTGTTCTACTATTTCTTGTAATTGCAAATGCACCGCTATCAAGCTTCTGGTATTTGAAGGCGTGGAGGTCCCAACGCAAAATACAAACAACATTTTCTAAAGCCATGACGAGTAAATGGAGATCACCAAGAAATTGACGATAATGGAGGTAGTGGAATGAATATGGGAGACTGTAAATTGTGATCTCTCCTACTGATGAGAGTAGTGGAAATTGAGGGAAATGAAAATAGAGGGCTTTTCAACTGCACTTGCGTCCTTTTTTTTGCATTTTCCACCCTTTTTTTTTACTTAAGACTGAGAGGTTTACACCAATGATGAGATAGGGAATCAATCGTGAACTTCATCGAATTGGATGCTACAAAATGAGGGATGAGCTTAAAATCAAGATTGATGGAATACATTCATGAATTCAATTCAAGATTTGCGCCTATCACTAAGGTCGACTAAAAGAAATTTCTAGGATAGGGAGAAGTTCCTAAATTTTGGCCGAGGTAATCCATTGAGGTGCCAACTTTCATTACTCTTGAGATGGTAATTCAATTCGAGCTCAATTTAAAATTGGCCCAAGATCTGGGATAAAATGGGTTCAAATCAATTAGGAAAGAAATCAAACGCCAACCAGCCATCTTCATCATATCAGCCTCGAAGAACACTATGGACCACAATAGGGCAGACATTCATACAACAAAGGTTCGATTCGTCCTTTGGAGAGTATGCAGCAGTGCACTTTCAGCTAAGAAAAACCCTTATGGAAGAGGAATGGTACCTAACCCACTTTGCCCAATGCGCCGTAAACCCCCAAAATCTCCTGAGCACCTCTTCCTCCTCCGTGACTGGACAAAAAAAAATTTCATTAGACCCTCAATTAAATCTCGACGCTTCCTCGATAAAGATAACCAGAATCGACAAGTGGATATTGAAAAACTTAAACTCCCGAGCTGATCCGTCCGAGAGAGCAAGTCTCATTACGACACTATGGTTGATTTGGAAGGAAAGGAATGTGTGGGTATTTAGGAACAACAAACCAAAACCAAGACATATAGTCGGAGAAGCGTTTAACTCACAAATGCTCTTCAAAAAAGGGAATCACAGCATAGGGAAGCATGCAAGACAAGAAAACTCACCTCCCGACCTGTGCATTCCTGGGTGTTGAACATAGATGGCGCCTGGTGCCGCGCATCACCGGGGAGAGCTATCGCTGGAGTTTGTAGGGACCCCGAGGGCTTCGCCCATAGAATCAACAAACGTTCGGTGCTCACAGCAGAAACTCTCGCGATTAAAGAGGGATTGTCGTTCGTGGAGAAGGCAAGAGAGCTAAGGAAGAAGGAAACTGATCTAGGGCTCAAGTCCTTTCGATCTAGGTCTTATGTTTTGGGCCTGATTGAAAACCCTAGGGCCATATGATCATTATGGTAGACGGTGTCCCCATTTATTTCGCAAAAAAAGATTGTTTCAAAAAAATATTTTTTGAGAAGTCAATTTCCTAGTTACTCAATATATTTTCTTGAGATGTCGACATTTTAAGTTGCCCATAGACTGATTCAATCAATGATTCGAAGGTTACAGTGTTTTGATTTTTCTTTTGCCTATTTATGCTATATGTTTGGTCTACTATTTCTTGTAATTGCAAATGCACAGCTACCAAGCTTCTAGTATTTGAAGATGTGGAGGTCCCAACGTAAAAGATAAATAACATTTTCCAAAGTCATGACGAGTAAGTGGAGAGCACTAAGAAATTAATGATAATGGAGGTAGTGGAAAGAATATGGGAGACTATAAATTATGATCTCTCCTACTGATAAGAGTAGTGAAAATTGAAGGGAGTGAAAAAATAGGGCTTTTCCATTGCACATGCATTCCTTTTTTCCATTCCCCCACCCCCCTTTTTGGTACTTAAACTAAGAGGTTTGCACTAAAGAAGAGATAGGGAATCAATCGCAAACTTCATCGAATAGGATGGTACAGCATGAGGAATGAGCTTAAAATTAAGATTGATATAATGCATTCATGACTTCAATTCATGATTTGCGCTTATCATCAAGATCAACAGACAGAAATTTTCAACATAGGGAGAAGTTCCTAAATTTTAGCCGAGGTAATCTATTGAGGCACGAACTTTGATTAGTCTTGGGTTGGTAATTCAATTCAAGCTCAATTAAGATTGGTCCAAGATCTGGGATAAAATGGGTTCAAATCAACTAGGAAAGAAATCAAACACCAACCAGCCATCTTCATCATATCAGCCTCCAAGAACATTATGGACAACAATGGGGCAGACATTCATACAACAAAGGTTCGATTCTCCCTTTGAAGAGTGCACAGCAATGCACTTCCAGCTAAGGAAAACTCTTATAGAAGAGGAATGGTACCTTCCCACTTTGCCCAGTGCACCGTAAAACCCCCAGAATCTCCTGAGCGCCTCTTCCTTCTCTGCAACTAGACAAAACAAATTTCGTCAGACTCTCGGTTAAATCTCGATATTTCCCCAACAAAGATAACTAGAATCGACAGGTGGATATTGAAAAACTTAAACTCCCGAGCTGATCCGTCCGCGAGAGCAAGTCTCGCTGATACACTATGGTTGATTTGGA
The DNA here is from genome assembly GCA_016432845.1 of Psidium guajava. NCBI lineage: Eukaryota > Viridiplantae > Streptophyta > Magnoliopsida > Myrtales > Myrtaceae > Psidium > Psidium guajava. The sequence goes on from CM028225.1 coordinate 19,438,698, forward strand.
AGGAAAGGAACGCATAGATATTTAGGAACAACAAACCAAAACCTAGCCATATAGTCGAAGAAGCGTTTAATTCTCAAATGCTCATCGAAAAACGGAATCACATCATAGGGAAGCATGCAAGAAAAGAAAACTCACCTCTCGACCTGTACATTCTTGGGTGTTAAATGTAGATGGCTCCCGATCCCGCGTATCACTGGAGGGAGCTGTCGCCGGAGTTTGTAAGGACTCTCGAAGGCTTCGCCAAGAGAATCAACGAACGTTCGACGCTCGCAGCATGAACTCTTGCGATTAGAAAGGGATCGTTATTCGTGGAGAAGGCAAGGGAGCTAAGGAAAAAGGAAACTGACCTAGGGCTCAAGTCCTTGTGATCTAGGTCTTATGTTTTGGGCCTGGCTGAAAACCCTTGGGCCACACGATCATTGTGGTGGACGGTATCCCCATTTATTTCACAAAAAATATATCGTTCAAAAAAAGAATATTTTTTGTGAAGTCAATTTCCTAGTTACTCAAAATGTTTTCTTAGTATGTTGACATTTCAAGTTGCCCATAGACTGATTCAATCAATGATTGGAAGGTTACAGTGTTCTGATTTTTCTTTTGCCTATTTATGCTATATTTTTGTTCTACTATTTCTTGTAATTGCAAATGCACAGCTATCAAGCTTCCGGTATTTGAAGATGTGGAGGTCCTAACGCAAAAGACAAACAACATTTTTTAAAGTCATGTCGAGTAACTGGAAAGCACTAAGAAATTAACTATAATAGAGGCGGTGGAATGAATATGGGAGACTATAGATTGTGATCTCTCCAACTGATGAGAGTAGTGAAAATTGAAGGGAGTGAAAATATAGGGCTTTTCCATAGCACTTGCATTCCTTTTTTGCATTCCCCACCCATCTTTTTGGTACTTAAGACTAAGAGGTTTGCACCAAACATGAGATAGGGAATCAATCGTGAACTTCATTAAATTGGATGGTACAACATGAGGAATGAGCTTAAAATCAAGATTGATGGAATGCATTCATAAATTCAGTTCAAGCTTTGCGCCTATCACCAAGGTCGACTGACAGAAATTTCCAAGGTATGGAGAAGATCCTAAATTTCGGCTGAGGTAATCCATTGAGGCACCAACTTTGATTACTCTTGGGTTGGTAATTCAAATCGAGCCCAATTTAAAATTGGTCCAAGATCTGGGATAAAATGGGTTCAAATCAATTAGGAAAGAAATCAAATGCCAACCAGCCATCTTCATCATATCCGCCTCGATGAACACTATGGACCACAATAGGGCAGACATTCATACAACAAAGGCTCGATCCTTCCTTTGGAGAGTATGCAGTAATGCACTCCAACTAAGGAAAACCCCTATAGAAGAGGAATGGTACTAGACCCACTTTACCCAATGTGCCGTAAAACCCCCAGAATCTCCTAAGCACCTCTTCCTCCTCTTCGACTAGACAAAAACAAATTTCATTAGACCCTCGGTTAAATCTCGACACTTCCCCGACAAAGATAACTAGAATCGACAAGTGGATATTGAAAAAATTAAACTCCCGAGCTGATCCGTCCGCGAGAGTAAATCTCGCTGCTGTACTATGGTTGATTTGGAAGGAAAGGAACGAGTGGGTATTTAGGAAATAGAAACCAAAACGCAGCCATATAGTCGAAGAATCGTTTAATTCACAAATGCTCTTCGAAAACAGAATCACAACATAGGGAAGCATGCAAGACAAGAAAACTCACCTCCCGACCTGTGCATTCTTTGGTGTTGAACGTAGATGGCTCCTGGTGCCCCGCAGCACTGGAGGGAGCTATCCTCGGAGTTTGTAGAGACACCTGAGGGCTTCGCCAAGAGAATTAACGAACGTTCGACGCTCGAAACAGAAACTCTTGTGATTAGAGAGGGATTGTCGTTCGTGGAGAAGGCAAGGGCGTTGAGGAAGAAGGAAATTGATCTAGGGCTCAAGTCCTTATGATCTAGGTCTTATGTTATGGGTCTGGCTAAAAACCCTAGGGCCATACGATCATTGTGGTGGACGGCGTCCCCATTTATTTCCCAAAAAATAGATCGTTTCCAAAAAATATTTTTTGAGAAGTCAATTTCCTAGTTACTCAATATGTTTTCTTGAGATGTTGACATTTTAAGTTGCCCATAGACTGATTCAATCAACAATTGGAAGCTTGTGTTGTTCTGATTTTTCTTTTGTCTCTCTATGGCGTATATTTGTTCTACTATTTCTTGTAATTGCAAATGCACAGCTATCAAGCTTCTGGTATTTGAAGTTATGGAGGTCCCAATGCAAAAGACAAACAACACTTTCTAAAGTCATGACAAGTAAATGGAGAGCACTAAGAAATTAACAATAATGGAGGTGGTGGAATGTATATGGGAGACTGTAAATTGTGATATGTTCTACTGATGAGAGTAGTGCAAATGGAAGGGAGTGAAGATATAGGGCTTTTCCATTGTACTTGCATTCTTTTTTTGCATGCCCCCCCCCATTTTAGTACTTAAGACTAAGAGGTTTGCACCAAAGATGAGACAGGAAATCAATCGTGAACTTCATTGAATTGGATGGTACAGCATGAGGAATGAACTTAAAATTAAGATTGATGGAATGCATTCATGACTTCAATTTAAGATTTACGCCTATCACCAAGGTCGACTAACAAAAATTTCCAAGATAGGGAGAAGTTCCTAAATTTCGGCCGAGCTTATCCATTGAGGCAACAACTTTCATTAGTCTTGGATTGGTAATTCAATTCGAGCTCAATGTAAAATTGGTGCAAGATCTGGGATAAAATGGGTTCCAATCAATTAGGAAAGAAATCAAACGCCAACCAGCCATCTTCATCATATCAGCCTCGAAGAACACTATGAACCATAATGGGGCAGACATTCATACAATAAAGGTTCGATTCTTCCCTTGAAGAGTACGTAGCAATGCACTTCCAACTAATGAAAACCCTTATAGAAGAGGCATAGTACCTGACCCACCTTGCCTAGTGCGTTGTAAAACCCCCAGAATCTCCTTAGCACCTCTTCCTCCTTTGCAATTCAACAAAAAAAATTTGGTCAGACCCTCGGTTAAATCTCAACACTTCCCTAACAAAGATAACTAGAATCAACAAGTGGATATTGAAAAACTTAAACTCCCGAGCTGATTCGTCCGCCAGAGCAAGTCTCGCTGCTAGCTCATGGTTGATTTGGAAGGAAAGGAATGAGTGGGTATTTAGGAACAACAAACCAAAACCCAGCCATATAGTCGAAGAGGCGTTTAATTCACAAATGCTCTTCGAAAAACGGAATCACAGCATAGGGAAGCATGCAAGAAAAAAAAAACACACCTTCCGACCTATGGATTCTTGGGTGTTAAACGTCGATGACTCCTGGTGCCGCGCATCACAGGAGGGAGCTATTACCGGAGTTTGTAGGGACTCTCGAAGGCTTCGCCAAGAGAGTCAATGCTCATTCGGCCCACGCAGCAGAAACTCTCGCAATTAGAGGGGATTGTCGTTCGTGGAGAAGGCAAGGTGCTGAGGAAGAAGGAAACTGATCTAGGGGTCAAGTGCTTGTGGTCTAGGTCTTATCTTGTAGGCCTGGCTGGAAACGCTACGGCCAAACGATAACTGTGGTTGACGATGTCCCCATTCATTTCGAAAAAAATAGATCGTTTCGAAAAAATAATTTTTCAGAACTCAATTTCCTAGTTACTCAATATGTTTTCTTGAGATATCGACATTTTAAGTCACCCATAGACTTATTCAATCATCTATTGGAAGCTTGCAGTGCTCTAATTTTTCTTTTGCCTATCTATGTTGTATGTTTGTTCTACTATTTCTTGTAATTGCAAATGCACAACTATCAAGCTTTTGGTATTTGAAGATGTGGAGGTCCCAACGCAAAAGACAAGCAGCATATTCTAAAGTCATGACGAGTAAATGGAGAGCATTAAGAAATTAACAATAATGGAGGTGGTGGAATGAATATGGGGGACTGTAAATTCTGATCTCTCCTACTGATGATAGTAGCAAAAATTCAAGGGTGTGAAACTAGAGGGCTTTTCCATTGCACTTGCGTTCCTTTTTTGCATTCCCCCCACCCCCTTTTTGGTACTTAAGACTAAGAGGTTCGCACCAAAGATGAGACAGGGAATCAATCGCTAACTTCAACGAATTAGATGGTACAGCATGAGGAATGAGCTTAAAATCAAAACTGATGGAATGCATTCATGAATTCAATTCTAGATTTGCGCCTATCACCAAGGTCGACTGACAGAAATTTCCAAGATAGGGAGAAGTTCCTAAATTTTGGCGAAGGTAATCCGTTGAGGCACCAACTTTGATTATTCATGGGTTGGTAATTCAATTCGAGCTCAATTTAAAATTGGTCCAAGATTTGGGATAAAATGTGTTCTAATCAATTACGAAAGAAATCAAACGCCAGCCAGCCATCTTCATTATATCAGCCTCGAAGAACACTATGGGCCACAATAGGGTAGACATTCATACAACAAAGGTTCGATTCTTCCTATGGAGACTATGCAGCAATGCACTTCCAGCAAAGGAAAACCCTTATGGAAGAGGAATTGTGCCTGACCCACTTTGCCCAGTGCGCTATAAAACCCCCCAGAATCTCCTAAGTACCTCTTCCTCCTCTGCGACAAGACAAAACAAATTTGGTTAGACCCCCGGTTAAATCTCGACACTTCCCCGACAAAGATAACTAGAATCGACAAGTGGATATTGAAAAACTTAAACTCTCGAGTTGATCTGTCCGCGGAGCAAGTCTCGTTGCTACATTATGATCGATTTGGAAGGAAAGGAACGCGTGGGTATTTAGGGACAACAAACCAAAACCCAGCCACATAGTCAAAGAAGCGTTTAATTCAGAAATGCTCTTTAAAAAACGGAATCACAGCATATGGAAGCATGCAAGACAAGAAAACTCACCTCTCGACCTGTGGATTCTTGGGTGTTAAACGTAGATGGCTCCTAGTGTCGCGCATCACTGGAGGGAGCTATCGCCGGAGTTTGGAAGGACTCCCGAGGGCTTCGCCAAGAGAATCAATGCTCGTTCGGCCCTCGCCGCAGAAACTCTCGCGATTAGAGAGGAATTATCGTTCGTGGAGAAGGCAAGGGTGCTGAGGAAGAAGGAAACTGATCTGGGGCTCAAGTACTTGTGATCTAGGTCTTATGTTTTGGGCCTAGCTGAAAACCCTAAGGCCATACGATGATTGCGATGGATGGTGTCCCCATTTATTTCGCAAAAAAGAGATCGTTTTAAGAAAATATTTTTTGAGAAGTCAATTTCCTAGTTGCTCAATACGCTTTCTTGAGATGTCGACATTTTAAGTTTACCCATGGACTGATGCAATCAACAATTGGAAGATTACAGTGTTCTGATTTTTCTTTTGCCTATCTATGTTTTATGTTTATTCTACTATTTCTTGTAATTACAAATGCACAGCTTTCAAGCGTATGGTATTTGGAGAATTGGAGGTCCCAACGCAAAAGACAAATAACATTTTCTAAAGCCATGACGAGTAAATGGAGAGCACTAAGAAATTAACTATCATAGAGGTGGTGAAATAAATATGGGAGACTGTAAATTGTAATCTCTCCTACTAATGAGAGTAGTGAAAATTGAAGGGAGTGAAAATAGAGGGCTTTTCCATTGCACTTGCGTTCCATTTTTGCATTCTCCCCCCCCCCCCCCGCTTTTGGTACTTAAGACTAAGAGTTTTTCACCAAAGATGAGACAGGGAATCAAACGCGAACTTCATTGAATTGGATGGTACAGTAGGAGGAATGAGCTTAAAATCGAGATTGATGGAATGCACTCATGAATTCAATTCAAGATTTGCCCCTATCACTAAGGTCGAGTAACAGAAATTTCCAAGATATGGAGAAGTTCCTAATGTTTGGCCGAGGTAATCCATTGAGGCACCAACTTTGATTACTTTTGGGTTGGTAATTCAATTCGAGCTCAATTTAAAATTAGTCCAAGATCGGGGATAAAATAGGTTCAAATCAGTTAGGAAAGAAATCAAATGCCAACCAGCCATCTTCATCATATCAGCCTCGAAGAACACTATTGACCACAATAGGGCAGACATTCATACAACAAAGGTTCGATTCTTCCTTTGAAGAGTATGCAGCAATGCACTTCCAGCTAAGGAAAACACTTACCGAAGAGGAATGGTACCTGACCCACTTTGCCTGGTGCACCGTAAAATCGCCAGAATCTCTTGAGCACCTCTTCCTCCTTTGCGACTAGACAAAAAAAATTTCGTTAGACCCTTAGTTAAATCTCGACACTTCCCCAACAAAGATAGCCAGAACCAACAAGTGGATATTGAAAAAATTAAACTCTTGAGCTGATCCATCCGCGAGTGTAAATCTCGCTGCTACACTATGGTTGATTTGGAAGGAGAGGAACGAGTGGGTATTTAGGAACACCAAACCAAAACCCAGCCATATAGTCAAAGAAGCGTTTAATTCACAAATGCTCTTCAAAAAGGGAATCACAGGATAGGGAAGCATGCAAGACAAGAAAACTCATCTCCCGACCTATGGATTCTTGGGTGTTAAACGTAGATAGCTCCTAATATCCTGCAGCACCGGAGGGAGCTATCGCCGGAGTTTGTAGGGACTCCCGAGGGCTTCGCCAAGAGAATCAACGCTCGTTTGGCCTTCGCAACATAAACTCTCGCAATTAGAGAGGGATTATCGTTTGTGTAGAAGACAAGGGAGCTGGGAAAGAACGAAATTAATCTAGGGCTCAAGTCCTTATGATCTGGGTCTTATGTTGTGGGCCTGGCTGAAAACCCTGGGATCATAAGATCATTGTGGTAGACGGTGTCCCCATTTATTTCACAAAAAATAAATCGTTTCAAAAAAATATTTTTTAAGAAGTCAATTTCCTAGTTACTCACTATGTTTTCTTGAGATGTTGACATTTTAAGGTGCCCATAGACTGATTCAATCAGTAATTTGAAGTTGCAGTGTTTTGACTTTCCTTTTATCTCTCTATGTTGTATATTTGTTCTACTATTTCTTGTAATTGCAAATGCACAGCTATCAAGCTTCTAGTATTTCAAGATGTGGAGGTCCCAATGCAAAAGACAAGCAATATTTTATAAATTCATGACAAGTAAATGGAGACCACAAAGAAATTAACGATAATGGAGGTGGCGGAATGAATATGGGAGATTGTAAATTGTGATCTCTTCTACTAATGAGAGTAGTGAAAATTGAAGGGAGTGAAAATAGAGGGCTTTTCCATTGCACTTGCGTTCCTTTTTTGCATTCCCCCCCCTCCCTTTTGGTACTTAAGACTAAGAGGCTTGCGCCAAAGATGAGATAGGGAATCAATTGCGCACCTCATTAAATTGGATGGTACAACATGAGGAATGAGCATAAAATCAAGATTGATGGAAAGCATTCATGAATTCAATTCAAGATTTGCGCCTATCGCTAAGGTCAACTGACAAAAATTTTCAAGATAGGGAGAAGTTCCTAAATTTTAGCCAAGGTAATCCATTGAGGCACCAACTTTGATGACACTTGGGTTGGTAATTCAATTCGAGCTCAATTTAAAATTGGTCCAAGATCTAGGATAAAATAGGTTCAAATTAGTTAGGAAAGAAATCAATCGCCAGCCAGCTATCTTCATTACATCAGCCTCGAAGAACACTATGGACCATAGTAGGGCAGACATTCATACAACAACGGTTCGATTCTTCCTTTGAAGAGTATGCAGTAATGCACTTCCAGCTAAGGAAAACCCTTATAGAAGAGGAATAGTACCTAACCCGCTTTGCCCAGTGCGCCGTAAAACCCCCAGAATCTCCTGAGCGCCTCTTCCTCCTCTGCGACTAGAAAAAAAAATTTTTATTAGACCCTCGGTTAAATCTCGATACTTCCCTAATAAAGATAACCAGAATCGACAAGTGGATTTTGACAAACTTAAACTCCCGAGCTGATCCGTCCGCAAGAGTAAATCTCACTTCTACACTATTGTTGATTTGGAAGGAAAGGAACGAGAGGGTATTTAGGAACAACAAAACAAAACCCAACCAAATAGTCAAAGAAGCGTTTAATTCACAAATGCTCTTCGAAAATAGAATCACAGCATAGGGAAGCATGCAAGACAAGAAAACTGACCTCCCGACCTATGAATTCTTGTGTGTTGAACGTAGATGGCTCCTGGTGTTGCGCATCACCGGAGAGGGCTATCGCCGGAGTTTGTAGGGACTCCCGAGGGCTTCGCCAAGAGAATCCATGCTTGTAACAGTCTGAATCTTCGACCCATTTTGGGAATTTAATGAGAATGGACGTATTTCATTATTTCGCTTTAGATGAATCTCACTCGAGCCTGATCAACTCGGGATGACTGACCAAGGGGGAATGGCTACCAAGGAACTTAAAGTACGTGGACCCTGACAGGTCGATACCCGTATCTCCTTAAAGCCGCCCGTTAGTCTAAGCATTTGCTAAAGTTGTAAATCAATGGAAGTGGCCACAAAATAGAATTCCTAAATTGGACAATCGAACTTTTCCAGAAAAGTTACAATGAGAATTGGACGGTGTTACCTTCGAGGAAATTCAATTGGAAACCGAGACAGAGTAGAAAATTACCAAAATGCCTCTGGACCGTTCGAAGTTCTCCGGATCATAGACTGGGTAATTCCTAGCATTTCCTAGGTGAGTTGAATTTTAGTTCAGTCTAGCTCGAGAATCACGTCAAGTTTGATAGAGAGGTTCCCGGTCCCGACGGCTCGCATCCCGAGGAAATAGAAACACCGAGGAAACGTCTGTCAGTCGAATTTTTCCTCGAAAATGGAGATTCCACCTATCGTGACAAGTGTCACATTTTAGTCAATCCAAGACCACTATTATAAACCCTAAGTTAAAATAAAACATCCAAGTTTCAATGTGCATGAGAAAGCACAAAATTCCCTCTTAACCTATGCATGTAACCACCTATTCTCTCTCCCTCATTTTTCCTCTTATTTTAACCATCCACTATATCTCTCTCTCTCCACTCACGCCCACTACCCCCCATCAGCTCTAATTCTCTCATTCTTTATGTCATTTGAACCCTCAATAGGATACTACACTCAAGCCTCACTCTCTCTTTCTCTCTACTCTCTCTCGGCGACAAGAGAATCCGCCAGCCTCCCTGCGCACCTCTCCTTCCGACGGCCATAACTTTCACCACAGAGCTCCGTTTGCCTTCAAACCACCTCCATTCTCTTCCTCTCTTCCATACGATTCCAACGCCACCTCCCTCACCCCAAACGACCGCTGGACAGCCCCTCCAGGGCCGCTCGACCACTACTGTCCCAACACCGGTTTTTAGCCCCGACCCCAGCACCTTCCGACCATCATAACTTTCTCTGTATATCTCCGTTTGCCCTGAAATCACCGCCATTCTCTTCCTCTCTTCCAGAAGATTCCAGAGACACCTGGCTCGCGCCAAGAAACCACCTGAGCTGGCCGGAACATCCTTTCGACGGTGGTTGTCAAAATCCCGTCGCGGCGGACTCCAGCGCGCACCAATTTTCAAACGGACCGTTCGGACTCATCCGGAATTTCAGTTATATGGAAATGGATCGGACATGCAATGCCATCCAAGTGAGATTCACTCACATGCAAGATCATATAAGCGCTCTTGATGCTGTTTCACCCCTTGCATGTCATAGATTCAACCCTTTCTTACACTTTCGAACTTGTTCTCTTGTAATACAGCTTCATCAACTTCGTCAAGATCTCCAAAGTCAGCTCCATTCTCGATTTTGTGCCCAAATTCAAGTAGGGTAAGCTCATAACTAGACTTGGGGTAGAACTATGTGTGCTTGGGGCTTGTTCTTGAGTGTGCCGTGAAGTATAACTCATTGCATGTTCGAATTGACTTGCTGGCCGTGTACTTACAGTTCTGTCCATGAGGTTATAATGTCCATATTGTGTGGGTCAAGCATTGGATGGTGGTTCTAAGGGCCTATGATGAGTAATCGTGTGATATTAGGCAATGCATGTCCAAATTGAGTGATGGCCGTGTATGGAAAGATTGTGCCGTGGGGTGTAGCCCATTGTAAGTTAAAATCTGGTTGCTGGTCGTGCATGTGAAGTGCTCTTCGAGAAGTCATGGAGTCCATGGAGTGTGATATGAACATCGTGTGATGGTTCTAGAGTAGTCTAAGATGAGTAATCGTGTGATATTGGTCAATGCATGTTCAAATAGATTGCTGGCCGTGCATGTATGGTTCTGGCCGTGAGGTCCTAGGGTCCATGATGCATGAGATGAACATTGTATGGTAGCCCTAAGAGGATCTAAGAGTAACCACGTATATTGGGACCCATGCTTGGGGTCAAAAACACTGAAAAATGGAGTTTGAAACTCGGATTGATGTGCATTATCTGCTTTGGACTCACGTAAGTGATGGGTGATGAAGTGAACTTTGATGTGATGTATGTGAATCCATGTAAGCTTGATTGAGACAGGCGTGTGCGCTAAAAATGCGTGGTGAATTGTGGGCCGAAGGCCAGGACACGAAATGAACGCCTGATGCATTGCACTTAACCTTATGAGCGAACGTTTGGTGGAGTGCGTAGAACTGTGCGGGACGGCCGGATAGGTGTCAAGAAAACACTGGAGTTGGAGTGACAAGGGGTATCGGCCGTAGGGCAAGTGAGCCACGGTTGCGGTACCGCGCCTGGACGTGCGCGGCACGGGGCGTTGGAGTGACAAGGGTGCCAACTGAGCGAAAGCAGGGGCTCGGTTCGGGGCACGGCCGGCAGTGCTATAAGCCACCGGTGGACCTAGCTCGGGTCGATTAAATGAGAAATAACACTTTGCATCTGAATGAGACTTGATCATACCATGGCATGAAGTATGCGTTCATTACTGTGATGCAGTCCGTTGTTATATGCTAACCTTGTGTTTATTGAATCATGTGTCGAACTGCTTCATTTGCATGCTATGTTCTATTTTGAGTCTTTTGTGAGATTACTGGGTTTCGACTCACGCTGTGGGCTGATCGCCCAATTTCAGATCCCCACCCCTGAAGATGTCTATAACCCCAGCTCGCCACGGTCGACCGGTTGAGTTAGATGAAGACGAGGTAGAGTATCAGGTACCTGGCTACACGTGGTTTAAGAGGATAGTTACTACGGTTTGGGTCGATGTGGGGGAGAAGGATAGTCCGACAGGTCATCGGTACGTAGCATGGTATCGATGGAGCGGGTTGTCTTGGCATGGTCCGCTAGACGCCATGGACGCTCCCGTCCTAGGGCCAAATGGGAACCCGATACTTAACACAATCCACAAAGGTGAGGTGGTAGACCCCGAGCCTATGCAGGTGGAAGACTCCGATAGTGATGCCCAGATGGAGTTTGATGGCGAGGACGACGTGTTTGGTGACGCTGATGAGGACCCTGAAGAGTTTCCCTTGACCGATGAAGATAACCCTTAGGTGTACGGATCTCATGTTGATGGATCTGTCCTTTTGCTAGGTGGCTGTTAGGGTTTATTTTGAATGTTGGATATTGTCTCCCCCCACAAGTTTGTCGGACCCTAGACTGGTTTTGTGTTTACCTCTCCCCGTCTAGTTGTAATTGAATCCCCGAGACTCAATCAGGTGTTTATGTCATGATCTTTCCATCTTCCTGTCTTGCTTGAATGAATGTATGACTTGGGAGTAGAGCGCTTTCCGCTGTCGCTTTTAGTTATCCGTCGTTTGGCCACGACGAATCCTGGGCCGTCGTTCACATTGGGGCCAAGCGATGTGATTGCAGGTCAGGCGTAAATCGACGGGGATGCCGCGCGGCCCGCCGGGATCTGGGGCGTGACATCGCCGCTCGAAATTGGTATCAGAGCAAGGACAGCTCGGGATGAGACTGATTTGAGGTTTGGAGTAATAAGGATGGGGATTCATGGGGTAGTTAGATAGCAAGACCCCTAAGGCAGGATTAAGATGGGAACGCTACATGTCATTGATTGGCGCATGTGATTGCTATTGTAAACTGGTTACCCAGGTCTGTGCTAGGTCCTTGTGTTAAATGCTATTTATGGTACTGCTAATTTGCAGATTGTGTCTGGACCTAAGGTAAGAGACTGAACCCTAACTGTGATGTGATGTGAGTGCCTGTCTGAAACTATTGTTAGTAGCCATATGTTAGCCTGTTGTTGTGTATTGCTAGACCTGAGGGGTGGTTTAGGCCTTAATTCCTCAACGGAATCGTAGCAAGTCTAGGTAAGTAAGATCCGAGAACATGAACAATCGAGGCAGGCCTAGGAGGACTGATGGCGTATCAGGCTCACAAGCTCCAGCAGCTGAAAACCCCAGCATCGCAGACATACTGCGAGTGCTAGCTGAGATGGGGAATCTGATGGGCAGGCAGGCTGCAGAAAGAGATGCCACTGTAACCCAGGCCGCTGAAGCTGCGGTAGCTGCTGCTAATGGAGCAAATGGAGCGAACGGGGCAAATGGGAACAATGGTCGTGGGAATGGAGATCGACAGGCACCACACCTGGTGGAGCAGTTTCTGAAGTTACAACCGTCGAAGTTTGACGGAGGTGGTGGGCCTGAAGCAGCCTCCCTTTGGATTGAACGGCTGGAGAAAGCATTTGACGTACTGAGGTGCACGGACGAAGAAAGGGTTTCACTGGCGGTCTACCAGCTCCAAGATACCGCGAATGACTGGTGGAAGGCTACTCGAGGAAGGATCTTTCCCGAGGGTACAGCGCCAAGCTGGACAGCTTTCTGCGAGGCCTTCAATGGCAAGTATTTCTCGGAAGCTGCGCACGAGAGGAAGATGGAGGAATTCCTGCGACTCCGCCAAGGGCAGATGACGGTGGACCAGTACGAGGCTGAGTTTGCAAGATTGTCTAAATTCGCGCCCAGATTGATTGAGAATGCTTGGGACAGAGCACGGAGGTTCCGTGAAGGACTGAGGCCGGGCCTCCGCAGCAGATTGATCACTGCAGGAGTAAGGGAGTATGGAGCAATGTATGAACGAGCACAGGAGTTCGAAAGGGACTCCAACGAAAGAAGCACGGCATCTGGTCCGCGGTTTACACACTCGAGGGATAACCGAAGCCTTGGGAAAAGGCCAATGATGGACAAAAGGAGGTTTGTCCCTCCAGCCCGGAAGACTCTAGGAAAACCGACGACAGGTAATGGTCCGAGATGCTCTGACTGTGGAATGAGGCATGCGATCGAATCCTACCCTAAGAAGACTGGTGCTTGCTTTGGGTGCGGGCAGATGGGGCATTTGGCAAGGGAATGCCCGAGGAAGAACCGTGGACAACAGAATCAGCAGCAAGGACCCCCGATAAGACCACCACCGCTAGCTGCACAAGGAAACCAGAATCGACCACCTGCACAAGGGAGAGTGTACGCTGTGGCGTGTAAGGACACTGAGGACACGCCGGGGGTGATCACAGGTACGATCTCTCTCTGTGGATGCGCTGCTTATGCCTTGTTTGATCCGGGAGCTACACACTCGTTTGTGTCTGAGCAGTTTGCCCTTTTGTCTAATATGGAGATGAAACCGTTGAAAGTAGCGCTGCATGTTATGACTCCGTTGAAAGATAGGATTCCTGTTCTAATGGGTTGCATGGGCTGTGAGATAACTTTTGGTGTAGGAAGGGGAGTAATTGACTTGGTAGTGCTGCCCATGTTTGACTTTGACGCCATAATAGGAATGGATTGGTTGACTAAACAGGGAGCCGTGATTGATTGTAGTAGCAGGGTGATCCAGTTTAACCCAGCTGGGCACCCTAGATTCGAATTTGTGGGTAGTCAGGGAGGAACTTCAATTCCTTTGATAACGTCGTTGGAAGCGACCAAACTATTGGATGAGGGATGTCAGGGTTATCTGGCGTCTGTGGTCAACTCCTCTGTGGAAGAAGTGAGGTTGGAGGATGTGGCTATAGTTCGTGAATTCCCTGATGTATTCCCATAGGAGTTGCCTGGCTTACCGCCAGGAAGAGAGGTAGAGTTTGTTATCGAATTAGTTCCAGGAACTGAACCGATTTCTAAGGCACCCTATAGGATGGCGTTGGTGGAGCTAAAGGAGCTCAAGGTGCAGATGCAGGAAATGCTAGATAAAGGATTCATCCGACCCAGTGCGTCGCCATGGGGCGCACCAGTGCTGTTTGTTAAGAAAAAGGATGGGTCGTTGAGATTGTGTATTGACTATAGACAGCTGAACCAGGTGACGGTGAAGCACAAGTACCCACTCCCCAGGATTGATGATCTATTCGATCAATTACAGGGAGCAACCATATTCTCAAAGATTGATCTTAGGACGGGTTACCACCAGCTGAGGATTAGGAGTGAGGATATACCAAAAACGGCCTTTAGGACAAGGTATGGTCATTACGAGTTCACGGTTATACCATTTGGGTTGACCAATGCGCCTGCTGCATTCATGGACCTAATGAACAGGGTGTTCAAGGAATTTTTAGACCAATTTGTTATAGTGTTCATTAACGATATCCTGGTTTACTCACGGAGCGTTGAGGACCATGAATTGCACTTGAGGACAATATTGGAGACGCTGAGGAAGCATTCGCTATATGCCAAGTTCAGTAAATGCGAATTTTGGCTAAGTAAAGTAGCTTTCCTTGGACATGTAATCTCTGGCGAAGGACTATCTGTCGATCCATCCAAGATAGAAGCGGTAAGGAACTGGCCGAGACCGACAACTGTAACGGAAGTAAGGAGCTTCTTGGGGTTGGCAGGTTACTATAGACGCTTCGTAGGAAGATTCTCTGCCATAGCTGGCCCTTTGACACGTCTATTGAAGAAGGAGACGAAATTTGAATGGAAGGATAGGTGCGAAGAAAGTTTTCAAGAGCTTAAACAGAGGCTGACGACTGCTCCAGTACTGACTATTCCGTCCGGACCAGGAGGCTTTGAAATTTATAGTGATGCATCGTTAAGAGGTCTGGGATGTGTCTTGATGCAACATGGACGGGTTGTAGCGTATGCATCTCGACAACTGAGACCGCATGAGATGAACTACCCGACGCACGACCTAAAACTCGCTGCAATAGTGTTCGCACTGAAAATATGGAGACACTATCTGGTTGGGGAAAAGTTCCAGATTTATACGAACCACCAGAGCCTGAAGTATTTATTTTCCCAGAAGGAGTTAAACATGAGGCAACGCCGCTGGATGGAATTACTCAAGGACTACGACTGTGATATCCTGTATCACCCTGGAAAGGCTAACAGAGTAGCCGATGCCCTTAGTCGAAAGTCAAGTATGGCATGCCTGATGATTAAGGAGTGGACTCTACTTGCAGGATTGAGAGACTCAGAGTTTAAACTGGAGATGGGACCCCTCTCGAGTCTAATAGCTACCTTGAGGATTGAACCGACGATTCAAATGAGGATCAAGGAACTGCAGTCTACGGACCCTGACTTGCAGAAAATTCTGTACTTGGACACAGATAAGAGGAGACCAGAGTTTCAGGTGGCAGAGGACGGGATTCTGAAGTTTAGAGGACGACTGTGCGTACCGGACGATGAAGCCTTGAAGAGGGAAATTCTGACTGAAGCTCATCGAAGCAGCTATAGTATTCACCCTGGTAGTACGAAGATGTACCAAAACCTGCGTCAGCAGTACTGGTGGAACGGAATGAAAGTCGATGTGGCGAAGTTTGTGGCCAAGTGTCTGACGTGCCAAAGAGTGAAGTCGCAGCACTGTAAACCTGGAGGACTGTTGCAGCCACTGGAGATTCCAGAATGGAAATGGGAACACGTCACGATGGATTTTGTGACAGGATTGCCGAGGAGTCAGAGGGGAAATGACTCGATATGGGTTGTAATCGATCGACTGACGAAGTCGGCTCACTTCATCGCCGTGCGAAAGGATCATTCTCTTGAGAAATTAGCCGATCTGTTTGTACGTCAGATAGTCCGCCTACATGGGGTACCTGTATCGATCACTTTAGATCGTGACCCTCGTTTCACCGCAACATTTTGGAAGAGTTTACAAGCTGCATTGGGATCAAAGTTGCATTTTAGTACAACATATCACCCGCAGACAGATGGACAGTCCGAAAGGACGATACAGACTCTGGAGGATATGTTGAGAGCCTGTATCATTGACTTTAAGGGCGGATGGGAAGAACAGCTACATTTGGTGGAGTTTGCCTACAATAATAGCTACCAACAGAGTATTAGGATAGCGCCATTCGAAGCTCTGTATGGGAGGGCGTGCAGGACGCCAGTGTGTTGGGACGAAGTAGGCGAAAGGAGGATAACTGGACCAGAGCTGGTCCAACAATCAGTCGAAGCGGTTAAGGTGATTAGAGAAAGACTGAAAACTGCGCAGAGTCGCCAGAAAAGCTATGCGGATCGGAGGCGCAAACCTCTGGAATTTCAAGTTGGAGACCATGTATTCCTAAAGGTTTCGCCAATGCGAGGGCTATCACGGTTTGGGAAGAAAGGGAAGCTGAACCCGAGGTTTGTAGGCCCATTCGAAATATTGGAACGAATTGGGACGCTGGCGTATCGACTGGCCTTACCGCCGAACCTGTCGCAAGTGCACAACGTCTTTCATGTGTCGATGTTAAGGAAGTACGAGCCTGATCCTGGCCATATACTCGATCATGAAGTCATAGACGTGGACGATAGGGTTTCGTACGTCGAGAAGCCGGTCAGGATAGAGGACAGAAGGGAGCAAGTTTTAAGGAACAAGACGATTCCACTCGTCAAAGTCGTCTGGGAGCATCATGGCACAGAGGGAGCCACATGGGAAAGCGAGGAAGAAATGAAGCGCTTGTACCCATTTCTGTTTGAATAGTCAAGCATAGTGGTGATGTACAAGTTTCGAGGACGAAACTCTTTAAGGGGGGAAGAATTGTAACAGTCTGAATCTTCGACCCATTTTGGGAATTTAATGAGAATGGACGTATTTCATTATTTCGCTTTAGATGAATCTCACTCGAGCCTGATCAACTCGGGATGGCCGACCAAGGGGGAATGGCTACCAAGGAACTTAAAGTACGTGGACCCTGACAGGTCGATACCCGTATCTCCTTAAAGCCGCCCGTTAGTCTGAGCATTTGCTAAAGTTGTAAATCAATGGAAGTGGCCACGAAATAGAATTCCTAAATTGGACAATCGAACTTTTCCAGAAAAGTTACAATGAGAATTGGACGGTGTTACCTTCAAGGAAATTCAATTGGAAACCGAGACAGAGTAGAAAATTACCAAAATGCCTCTGGACCGTTCGAAGTTCTCCGGATCATAGACTGCGTAATTCCTAGCGTTTCCTAGGTGAGTTGAATTTTAGTTCAGTCTAGCTCGAGAATCACGTCAAGTTTGATAGAGAGGTTCCCGGTCCCGACGGCTCGCATCCCGAGGAAATAGAAACACCGAGGAAACGTCTGTCAGTCGAATTTTTCCTCGAAAATGGAGATTCCACCTATCGTGACAAGTGTCACATTTTAGTCAATCCAAGACCACTATTATAAACCCTAAGTTAAAATAAAACATCCAAGTTTCAATGTGCATGAGAAAGCACAAAATTCCCTCTTAACCTATGCATGTAACCACCTATTCTCTCTCCCTCATTTTTCCTCTTATTTTAACCATCCACTATATCTCTCTCTCTCCACTCACGCCCACTACCCCCCATCAGCTCTAATTCTCTCATTCTTTATGTCATTTGAACCCTCAATAGGATACTACACTCAAGCCTCACTCTCTCTTTCTCTCTACTCTCTCTCGGCGACAAGAGAATCCGCCAGCCTCCCTGCGCACCTCTCCTTCCGACGGCCATAACTTTCACCACAGAGCTCCGTTTGCCTTCAAACCACCTCCATTCTCTTCCTCTCTTCCATACGATTCCAACGCCACCTCCCTCACCCCAAACGACCGCTGGACAGCCCCTCCAGGGCCGCTCGACCACTACTGTCCCAACACCGGTTTTTAGCCCCGACCCCAG
Organism: Psidium guajava; assembly: GCA_016432845.1. NCBI lineage: Eukaryota > Viridiplantae > Streptophyta > Magnoliopsida > Myrtales > Myrtaceae > Psidium > Psidium guajava. The sequence continues at coordinate 19,456,670 of CM028225.1, forward strand.
CACCTTCCGACCATCATAACTTTCTCTGTATATCTCCGTTTGCCCTGAAATCACCTCCATTCTCTTCCTATCTTCCAGACGATTCCAGAGGCACCTGGCTCGCACCGAGAAACCACCTGAGCTGGCCGGAACATCCTTTCGACGGTGGTTGTCAAGATCCCGTCGCGGCGGACTCCAGCGCGCACCGATTTTCAAACGGACCGTTCAGACTCATCCGGAGTCCGAATCGACCCCCGTTTTCTCCCACACGTCGGTAAGATCTTGAATTTCAGTTATATGGAAATGGATCGGACATGCAATGCTATCCAAGTGAGATTCACTCACATGCAAGATCATCTAAGCGCTCTTGATGCTGTTTCACCCATTGCATGTCATAGATTCAACCCTTTCTTACACTTTCGAACTTGTTCTCTTGTAATACAGCTTCATCAACTTCGTCAAGATCTCCAAAGTCAGCTCCATTCTCGATTTTGTGCCCAAATTCAAGTAGGGTAAGCTCATAACTAGACTTGGGGTAGAACTATGTGTGCTTGGGGCTTGTTCTTGAGTGTGCCGTGAAGTATAACTCATTGCATGTTCGAATTGACTTGCTGGCCGTGTACTTACAGTTCTGTCCATGAGGTTATAATGTCCATATTGTGTGGGTCAAGCATTGGATGGTGGTTCTAAGGGCCTATGATGAGTAATCGTGTGATATTAGGCAATGCATGTCCAAATTGAGTGATGGCCGTGTATGGAAAGATTGTGCCGTGGGGTGTAGCCCATTGTAAGTTAAAATCTGGTTGCTGGTCGTGCATGTGAAGTGCTCTTCGAGAAGTCATGGAGTCCATGGAGTGTGATATGAACATCGTGTGATGGTTCTAGAGTAGTCTAAGATGAGTAATCGTGTGATATTGGTCAATCCATGTTCAAATAGATTGCTGGCCGTGCATGTATGGTTCTGGCCGTGAGGTCCTAGGGTCCATGATGCATGAGATGAACATTGTATGGTAGCCCTAAGAGGATCTAAGAGTAACCACGTATATTGGGACCCATGCTTGGGGTCAAAAACACTGAAAAACGGAGTTTGAAACTCGGATTGATGTGCATTGTCTGCTTTGGACTCACGTGAGTGATGGGTGATGAAGTGAACTTTGATGTGATGTATGTGAATCCATGTAAGCTTGATTGAGACAGGCGTGTGCGCTAAAAATGCGTGGTGAATTGTGGGCCGAAGGCCGGGACACGAAATGAACGCCTGATGCATTGCACTTAACCTTATGAGCGAACGTTTGGCAGAGTGCGTAGAACCGTGCGGGACGGCCGGATAGGTGTCAAGAAAACACTGGAGTTAGAGTGACAAGGGGTATCGGCTGTAGGGCAAGTGAGCCACGGTTGCGGTACCGCGCCTGGACGTGCGCGGCACGGGGCGTTGGAGTGACAAGGGTGCCAACTGAGCGAATGCAGGGGCTCGGCTCGGGGCACGGCCGGCAGTGCTATAAGCCACCGGTGGACCTAGCTCGGGTCGATTAAATGAGAAATAACACTTTGCATCTGAATGAGACTTGATCATACCATGGCATGAAGTATGCGTTCATTACTGTGATACAGTCCGTTGTTATATGCTGACCATGTGTTTATTGAATCATGTGTCGAACTGCTTCATTTGCATGCTATGTTCTATTTTGAGTCTTTTGTGAGATTACTGGGTTTCGACTCACGCTGTGGGCTGATCGCCCAATTTCAGATCCCCACCCTTGAAGATGTCTATAACCCTAGCTCGCCACGGTCGACCGGTTGAGTTAGATGAAGACGAGGTAGAGTATCAGGTACCTGGCTACACGTGGTTTAAGAGGATAGTTACTACGGTTTGGGTCGATGTGGGGGAGAAGGATAGTCTGACAGGTCATCGGTACGTAGCATGGTATCGATGGAGCGGGTTGTCTTGGCATGGTCCGCTAGACGCCATGGACGCTCCCGTCCTAGGGCCAAAAGGGAACCCGATACTTAACACAATCCACAAAGGTGAGGTGGTAGACCCCGAGCCTATGCAGGTGGAAGACTCCGATGGTGATGCCCAGATGGAGTTTGATGGCGAGGACGACGTGTTTGGTGACGCTGATGAGGACCCTGAAGAGTTTCCCTTGATCGATGAAGATAACCCTTAGGTGTACGGATCTCATGTTGATGGATCTGTCCTTTTGCTAGGTGGCTGTTAGGGTTTATTTTGAATGTTGGATATTGTCTCCCCCCACAAGTTTGTCGGACCCTAGACTGGTTTTGTGTTTACCTCTCCCCGTCTAGTTGTAATTGAATCCCCGAGACTCAATCAGGTGTTTATGTCATGATCTTTCCATCTTCCTGTCTTGCTTGAATGAATGTATGACTTGGGAGTAGAGCGCTTTCCGCTGTCGCTTTTAGTTATCCGTCGTTTGGCCACGACGAATCCTGGGCCGTCGTTCACATTGGGGCCAAGCGATGTGATTGCAGGTCAGGCGTTAATCGACGGGGATGCCGCGCGGCCCGCCGGGATCTGGGGCGTGACAATGCTCGTTAGGCCCTCGCAGCAGAAACTCTCACGATTAGAGAGGGATTGTCATTCGTAGAGAAGGCAAGTGAGCTAGGGAAGAATGAAATTGAACTAGGGCTCAAGTCCTTGTGATCTAGGTCTTATGTTTTGGCCTTAGCTAAAAACCCTAGGGCCATATGATCATTGTGGTAGAGCGTTCCCCATTTATTTCGCAAAAAGTAGATCGTTTCAAAAAAATATTTTTTGAGAAATCAATTTCCTAGTTACTCAATATGTTTTCTTGAGATGTAGACATTTTAAGGTGCCCATAGACTGATTCAATCAACAATTGGAAGATTGCGGTGTTCTGATTTTTCTTTTGCCTATCTATGCTGGATGTTTGTTCTACTATGTCTTGTAATTGCAAATGCACAGCTATCAAGCTTCTGGTATTTGAAGATGTGGAGGTCCCAATGCAAAAGACAAACAACATTTTCTAAAGTCATGAGGAGTAAATGGAGAGCACTAAGAAATTAACAATAATGGATGTGGTGGAATGAATATGGGAGACTGTAGATTGTGATCTCTTCTATTGATGAGAGTAGTGAAAATTGAAGGGAGTGAAAATAGAGGGCTTTTCCTTTACACTTACGTTCCTTTTTTGTATTCCCCCCTCCCCTTTTTGGTACTTAAGACTCAGAGGTTTGCACCAAAGATGAGACATAGAATCAATCGCGAACTTCATCGAAGTGGATGGTACAGCATGAGGAATGAGCTTAAAATCAAGATTGATGGAATGCATTCATGAATTCAATTAAAGATTTGCCCCTATCACTAAGGTCGACTGACAGAAATTTCCAAGATACGGAGAAGTTCCTAAGTTTTGGCCGAGGTAATCCATTGAGGCACCAACTTTGATTACTCTTGGGTTAGTAATTCAATTCGAGCTAAATTCAAAATTGGTCCAAGATCTAGGATAAAATGGTTCAAATCAATTAGGAAAGAAATCAAACGCCAACCAGCCATCTTCATCATATCAGCCTCGAAGAACACTATGGACCACAATAGGGCAGACATTCATACAACAAAGGTTCGATTCTTTCTTTGGAGAGTATGTAGCAATGCATTTCCAGCTACGGAAAACCCTTATAGAAGAGGAATGGTACTTAACCCACTTTGCCTCGTGCACCGTAAAGCCCCCAAAATCTCCTGAGCACCTCTACCTCCTCTGCGACTAGACAAAACATATTTCGTTAGACCATCGGTTAAATCTCGATACTTCCCCGACAAAGATAACCAGAATCGACAAGTCGATTTTGAAAAACTTAAACTCCCGAGCTGATCCGTCCGCGAGAGTAAATCTCACTTCTACGCTATTGTTGATTTGGAAGGAAAGGAACGAGAGGGTATTTAGGAACAACAAAACAAAACTCAACCATATAGTCAAAGAAGTGTTCAATTCACAATTGCTCTACGAAAACAGAATCACAGCATAGGGAAGCATGCAAGACAAGAAAACTCACCGCCCCACTTATGAATTCTTGGGTGTTGAACGTAGATTGTTCCTGGTGCTGCGCATCACCGGAGAGGGCTATCGCCGGAGTTTGTAGGGACTCCCGAGGGCTTCGCCAAGAGAATCCATGCTCGTTCGGCCCTCGCAGCAGAAACTCTAGGGCCATATGATCATTGTGGTAGAGCGTTCCCCATTTATTTCTCAAAAAATAGATCGTTTCAAAAAAATATTTTTTGAGAAGTCACTTTCCTAGTTACTCAATATGTTTTCTTGAGATGTATACATTTTAAGGTGCCCATAAACTGATTCAATCAACGATTGGAAGATTGCGGTGATAAGATTTTTCTTTTGCCTATCTATGCTGTATGTTTGTTCTACTATGTCCTGTAATTGCAAATGCACAGCGATCAAGCTTCTGGTATTTGAAGATGTGGAGGTCCCAATGCAAAAGACAAACAACATTTTCTAAAGTCATGAGGAGTAAATGGAGAGCACTAACAAATTAACAATAATGGAGGTGGTGGAATGAATATGGGAGACTGTACATTGTGATCTCTTCTATTGATGAGAGTAGTGAAAATTGAAGGGAGTGAAAATAGAGGGCTTTTCCTTTACACTTACGTTCCTTTTTTGTATTCCACCTTCCCCTTTTTGGTACTTAAGACTCAGAGGTTTGCACCAAAGATGAGACATAGAATCAATCGCGAACTTCACCGAAGTGGATGGTACAGCATGAGGAATGAGCTTAAAATCAAGATTGATGGAATGCATTCATGAATTCAATTCAAGATTTGCACCTATCACCAAGGTTGACTGACAAAAATTTCCAAGATACGGAGAAGTTCCTAAGTTTTGGCCGAGGTAATCCATTGAGGCACCAACTTTGATTACTCCTGGGTTAGTAATTCAATTCGAGCTCAATTCAAAATTGGTCCAAGATCTAGGGTAAAATGGGTTCAAATCAATTAGGAAAGAAATCAAACGCCAACCAGCCATCTTCATCATATCAGCCTCGAGGAACACTATGGACCACAATAGGGCAGACATTCCTACAACAAAGGTTCGATTCTTTCTTTGGAGAGTATGCAGCAGTGCATTTCCAGCTAAGGAAAACCCTTATAGAAGAGGAATGGTACTTGACCCACTTTGCCTCGTGCACCGTAAAGCCCCCAAAATCTCCTGAGCACCTCCACCTCCTCTACGACTAGACAAAACATATTTCGTTAGACCCTCGGTTAAATCTCGATACTTCCCCGATAAAGATAACCATAATCGACATGTGGATTTTGAAAAACTTAAACTCCCGAGCTGATCCGTCCGCGAGAGTATATCTCACTTCTACACTATTGTTGATTTGGAAGGAAAGGAACGAGAGGGTATTTAGGAACAACAAAACAAAACCCAACGATATAGTCAAAGAAGTGTTTAATTCACAAATGCTCTTCGAAAACAGAATCACAGCATAGGGAAGCATGCAAGACAAGAAAACTCCCCGCCCCGCCTATGAATTCTTGGGTGTTGAACGTAGATTGCTCCTGGTGCTGCGCATCACCGGAGAGGGCTAATGCCGGAGTTTGTAGGGACTCCCGAGGGCTTCGCCAAGAGAATCCATGCTTGTTAGGCCCTCGTAGCAAAAACTCTCGCGATTAGAGAGAGATTGTCGTTCATAGAGAAGGCAAGTGAGCTGGGGAAGAATGAAATTGATTTAGGGCTCAAGTCCTTGTGATCTAGGTCTTATATTTTGGGCCTGGCCGAAAACCCTAGGGCCATATGATCATTGTGGTAGAGCGTTCCCCATTTATTTCGCAAAAAATAGATCGTTTCAAAAAAATATTTTTTGAGAAGTCACTTTCCTAGTTACTCAATATGTTTTCTTGAGATGTAGACATTTTAAGGTGCCCATAAACTGATTCAATCAACGATTGGAAGATTGCGGTGTTAAGATTTTTCTTTTGCCTACCTATGCTGTATGTTTGTTCTAATATGTCCTGTAATTGCAAATGCACAGCGATCAAGCTTATGGTATTTGAAGATGTGGAGGTCCCAATGCAAAAGACAAACAACATTTTCTAAAGTCATGAGGAGTAAATGGAGAGCACTAAGAAATTAACAATAATGGAGGTGGTGGAATGAATATGGGAGACTGTAGATTGTGATCTCTCCTATTGATGAGGGTAGTGAAAATTGAAGGGAGTGAAAATAGAGGGTTTTTCCTTTACACTTACGTTCCTTTTTTGTATTCCCCCCTCCCCTTTTTCGTACTTAAGATAGAGAGGTTTGCACCAAAGATGAGACAGGGAATCAATCACGAACTTCATTGAAGTGGATGGTACAGCATGCGGAATGAGCTTAAAATAAAGATTGATGGAATGCATTCATGAATTCAATTCAAGATGTGCCCCTATCACCAAGGTCGACTGACAGAAATTTCCAAGATAGGGAGAAGTTCCTAAGTTTTGGCCGAGGTAATCCATTGAGGCACCAACTTTGCTTACTCTTGGGTTGGAAATTTAATTCGAGCTCAATTCAAAATTGGTCCAAGATCTAGGATAAAATGGATTCAAATCAATTAGGAAAGAAATCAAACGCCAACCAGCCATCTTCATCATATCAGCCTCGAAGAACACTATGGACTACAATGGGGCAGACATTCATACGACAAAGATTCGATTCTTTCTTTGGAGAGTATGCAGCAATGCTTTTCCAGCTAAGGAAAACCCTTATAGAAGAGGAATGGTGCTTGACCCACTTTGCCCCGTGCACCGTAAAGCCCGCAGAATCTCCTGAGCACCTCTACCTCCTCTGCGATTGGACAAAATAAATTTGGTCAGACCCTCAGTTAAATCTCGACACTTCCCCGACAAAAATAACTAATCTCGACAAGTGGATATTGAAAAACTTGAACTCCCGAGCTGATCCGTCGGCAAGAACAAGTCTCGCTGCTACGCCATGGTTGATTTGGAAGGAAAGGAATGCATGGGTATTTAGAAACAACAAACCAAAACCCAGCCATGTAGTCGAAGAAGTGTTTAATTCACAAATGCTCTACCAAAAACGAAATCATAGCATAGGGAAGCATGCAAGAAAAGAAAACTCACCTCCCAACCTGTGGAATCTTGGGTGTTGAACGTAGATGGCTCCTGGTGCTCCACATCACCGGAGGGGGCTATTGCTGGAGTTTGTAGGGACTCCCGAGGGCTTCGCCAAGAAAATCAACGCCCGTTTGTCCCTCACAGCAGAAACTCTCGCGATTAGAGAGGGATTGTCGTTCGTGGAGAGGGCAAGTGAGCTAAGAAAGAAGGAAACTGATCTAGGGTTCAAGTCCTTGTGATCTAGGTCTTATGTTGTGGGCCTGGCTGAAAACACTTGGGCCGTACGATCATTGCGGTTGATGGTGTCTCTATTTATTTCGCAAAAAATAGATCGTTTCAAAAAAATATTTTTTGAGTAGTCAATTTCCTAGTTACTCAATATGTTTTCTTGAGATGTAGACATTTTAAGGTGCCCATAGACTGATTCAATCAACGAATGGAAGATTGCGGTGTTCTGATTTTTCTTTTGCCTATCTATGTTGTATATGTTTGTACTATTATTTCTTGTAATTGCAAATGTATAGCTATCGAGCTTCTGGTATTTGAAGGTGTGGTGGTCCCAACACAAAAAACAAACAACATTCTCTAAAGTTATGACGGGCAAATGGATAACAGAAGGAAATTAATGATAATGGAGGTGGTGGAGTGAATTTGGGAGATTGTGAATTGTGATCTCTCCTATTGATGAGAGGGCTTTTCCATTGCACTTGCGTTCCTTTTTTGCATTCCCTTTTTGCATTCCCCCCCCCTTTTGGTACTTAAGACTAAGAGGCTTGAGCCAAAGATGAGACAGGGAATCAATTGCGCACTTCATTGAATTGGATGGTACAGCACGAGGAATGAGCTTAAAATCAAGATTGATGGAATGCATTCATGAATTCAATTCAAGATTTGCGCCTATCGCTATGGTCAACTGACAAAAATTTTCAAGATACGGAGAAGTTCTTAAATTTTAGCCGAGGTAGTCCATTGAGGCGCCAACTTTGATTACTCTTGGGTTGGTAATTCAATTCGAGCTGAATTTAAAATTGGTCCAAGATTTAGGGTAAGATAGGTTCAAATTAGTTAGGAAAGAAATCAATCGACAGCCAGCTACCTTCATCACATCAGCCTCGAAGAATGCTATGGACCATAATAGGGCAGACATTCATACAACAAAGGTTCGATTCTTCCTTTGAAGAGTATGCAGAAATGCACTTCCAGCTAAGGAAAACCCTTATAGAAGAGGAATAGTACCTAACCCGCTTTGACCAGTGCGCCGTAAAACCCCCAGAATCTCCTGAGCACCTCTTCCTCCTCTGCGACTAGACAAAAAAAATTTCGTTAGACCCTCGGTTAAATCTCGATACTTCCCTGATAAAGATAACCAGAATCGACAAGTGGATTTTGAAAAACTTAAACTCCCGAGCTGATCCGTCCGCGAGAGAAAATCTCACTTCTACACTATTGTTGATTTGGAAGGAAAGGAACGAGAGAGTATTTAGGAACAACAAAACAAAACCCAACGATATAGTCAAAGAAGCGTTTAATTCACAAATGCTCTTCGAAAATAGAATCACAGCATAGGGAAGCATGCAAGACAAGAAAAATCACCTCCCGACCTATGAATTCTTGGGTGTTGAACGTAGATGGCTCCTGGTGCTGCGCACCACCGGAGAGGGCTATAGCATAAGTTTGTAGGGACTCCCGAGGGCTTCGCAAAGAGAATCCATGCTCGTTCGGCCCTCGCAGCAGAAACTCTCGCGATTAGAGAGGGATTGTCGTTCGTAGAGAAGGCAAGTGAGCTGGGGAAGAATGAAATTGCTCTAGGGCTCAAGTCCTTGTGATCTAGGTCTTCTGTTTTGGGCCTGGCTAAAAACCCTAGGGCCATATGATCATTGTGGTAGAGCGTTCCCCATTTATTTCGCAAAAAATAGATCGTTTCAAAAAAATATTTTTTGAGAAGTCAATTTCCTAGTTACTCAATATGCTTTCTTGACATGTAGACATTTTAAGGTGTCCATAGACTGATTCAATCAACGTTTGGAAGATTGCGAGGTTCTGATTTTTCTTTTGCCTATCTATGCCGGATGTTTGTTCTACTATGTCTTGTAATTGCAAATGCAAAGCTATCAAGCCTCTGGTATTTGAAGATGCGGAGGTCCCAATGCAAAAGACAAACAACATTTTCTAAAGTCATGAGGAGTAAATGGAGAGCACTAAGAAATTAACAATAATGGAGGTGGTGGAATGAATATGGGAGACTGTAGATTGTGATCTCTCCTATTGATGAGAGTAGTGAAAATTGAAGGGAGTGAAAATAGAGGGCGTTTCCTTTACACTTACGTTCCTTTTTTGTATTCCCCCTCCCCTTTTTGGTACTTAAGACTCAGAGGTTTGCACCAAAGATGAGACAGGGAATCAATCGCGAACTTCGTCAAAGTGGATGGTACAGCATGAGGAATGAGCTTAAAATCAAGATTGATGGAATGCATTCATGAAATCAATTCACGATTTGCCCCTATCACCAAGGTCGACTGACAGAAATTTCCAAGAAAGGGAGAAGTTCCTACGTTTTGGCCGAGGTAATCCATTGAGGCACCAACTTTGATTACCCTTGGGTTGGTAATTCAATTCGAGCTCAATTTAAAATTGGTCCAAGATTTAGGATAAAGTGGGTTCAAATCAATTAGGAAAGAAATCAAACGCCAACTAGCCATCTTCATCATATCACCCTCGAAGAACACTACGGACCACAATAGGGCAGACATTCATACAACAAAGGTTCGATTCTTTCTTTGGAGAGTATGCAGCAATGCATTTCCAGCTAAGGAAAACCCTTATAGAAGAGGAATGGTACTTGACCCACTTTGCCGCGTGCACCGTAATGCCCCCAGAATCTCCTGAGCACCTCTACCTCCTCTGCGACTGGACAACATAAATTTGGTCAGACCCTCAGTTAAATCTCGACACTTCCCTGACAAAAATAACCAGAATCGACAAGTGGATATTCAAAAACTTGAACTCCCGAGCTGATCCGTCCGTAAGAACAAGTCTCGCTGCTACGCAATGGTTGAGTTGGAAGGAAAGGAATGCAAGGGTTTTTAGGAACAACAAACCAAAACCCTGCCATATAGTCGAAGAAGTGTTTAATTCACAAATGCTCTACCAAAAACGAAATCATAGCATAAGGAAGCATGCAAGACAAGAAAACTCACCTCCCGACCTGTGGAATCTTGTGTGTTGAGTGTTCATGGCTCCTGGTGTTGCACATGACCAGAGGGGGCTATCGCCAGAGTTTGTAGGGACTCCCGAGGGCTTCGCCATGAGAATCAACACCCGTTTGTCCCACACAGCAGAAACTCTCGCGATTAGAGAGGGATTGTCGTTCGTAGAGAAGGCAAGTGAGCTGGGGAAGAATGAAACTGATCTAGGGTTCAAGTCCTTGTGATCTAGGTCTTATGTTGTGGGCCTGGCTGAAAACCCTTGGGCCGTACGATCATTGCGGTTGACGGTGTCTCCATTTATTTCGCAAAAAATAGATCGTTTCGAAAAAAATATTTTTTGAGTAGTCAATTTCCTAGTTACTCAATATGTTTTCTTGAGATGTAGACATTTGAAGGTGCCCATAGACTGATTCAATCAACGATTGGAAGATTGCAGTGTTCTGATTTTTCTTTTGCCTATCTATGCTGTATGTTTGTTCTATTATTTCTTGTAATTGCAAATGTATAGCTATCGAGCTTCTGGTATTTGAAGATGTGGAGGTCCCAACAAAAAAGACAAACAACATTTTCTAAAGTTATGACGAGCAAATGGATAACACAAGGTTATTAAATATAATGGAGGTGGTGGAGTGAATTTGGGAGATTGTAAATTGTGGTCTCTCCTATTGATGAGAATAGTGGAAATTGGAGGGAGTGAAAATAGAGGGCTTTTCCATTGCACTTGCGTTCCTTTTCTGCATTCCCTTTTTGCATTCCCCCCCCCTTTTGGTACTTAAGACTAAGAAGCTTGCGCCAAAGATGAGACAGGGAATCAATCGCGCACTTCGTTGAATTGGATGGTACGACATGAGGAATGAGCTTAAAATCAAGATTGATGGAATGCATTCCTGAATTCAATTCAAGATTTGCCCCTATCACCAAGGTCGATATACAGAAATTTCCAAGATAGGGAGAAGTTCCTAAGTTTTGCCCGGGGTAATCCATTGAGGCACCAACTTTGATTACTCTTGGGTTGGTAATTTAATTCGAGCTCAATTCAAAATTAGTCCAAGATCTAGGCTAAAATAGGTTCAAATTAGTTAGGAAAGAAATCAATCGTCAGCCAGCTATCTTCATCACATCAGCCTCGAAGAACACTATGGACCATAGTAGGGCAGACATTCATATAACAAAGGTTCGATTCTTCCTTTGAAGAGTATGCAGTAATGCACTTCCAGTTAAGGAAAACCCATATAGAAGAGGAATAGTACCTAACTCGCTTTGCCCAGTGCGCCGTAAAACCCCCAGAATCTCCTGAGCACGTCTTCCTCCTCTACGACTAGACAAAACAAATTTCTTCAGACCCTTGGTTAAATCTCGATACTTCCCCGATAAAGATAACGAGGATCGACAAGTCGATTTTGAAGAACTTAAACTCTCGGGCTGATCCGTCCGCGAGAGTACATCTCACTTCTACACTATTATTGATTTGGAAGGAAATGAATGGGAGGGTATTTAGGGACAATAAAACAAAACCCAACCATATCGTCAAAGAAGAGTTTAATTCATAAATGCTCCTCGAAAATTGAATCACAGCATAGGGAAGCATGCAAGACAAGAAAACTGACCTCCCGACCTATGAATTCTTGGGTGTTGAACGTAGATGGCTCCTGGTGCTGTGCATCACCGGAGAGGGCTATCGCCGGAGTTTGTAGGGACTCCCGAGGGCTTCGCCAAGAGAATCCATGCTCGTTCGGCCCTCGCAGTAGAAACTCTCGCGATTAGAGAGGGATTGTCGTTCGTAGAGAAGGCAAGTGAGCTGGGGAAGAATGAAATTGATCTAGGGCTCAAGTCCTTGTGGTCTAGGTCTTATGTTTTGGGCCTGGCTAAAAACCCTAGGGCCATATGATCATTGTGGTAGAGCGTTCCCTATTTATTTCACAAAAAATAGATCGTTTCAAAAAAATATTTTTTGAGAAGTCATTTTCCTAGTTACTCAATATGTTTTCTTGAGATGTAGACATTTTAAGGTGCCCATAGACTGATTCAATCAACGATTGGAAGATTGCGGGGTTCTGATTTTTCTTTTGCCTATCTATGCTGGATGTTTGTTCTACTATGTCTTGTAATTGCAAATGCACAGCTATCAAACTTCTGGTATTTGAAGATGTGGAGGTCCCAATGCAGAAGACAAACAACATTTTCTAAAGTTATGAGGAGTAAATGGAGAGCACTAAGAAATTAACAATAATGGAGGTAGTGGAATGAATGTGGAAGACTGTAGGTTGTGATCTCTCCTATTGATGAGAGTAGTAAAAATTTAAGGGAGTGAAAATAGAGGGCTTTTCCTTTACACTTACGTTCCTTTTTTGTATTCCCTCCTCCCCTTTTTAATACTTAAGACTCAGAGGTTTGCACCAAAGATGAGACAGTGAATCAATCGCGAACTTCATCGAAGTGGATGGTACAGCATGAGGAATGAGCTTAAAATCAAGATAGATGGAATGCATTCATGAATGCAATTCAAGATTTGCCCCTATCACCAAGGTCGACGGACAGAAATTTTCAAGATAGGGAGAAGTTCTTATGTTTTGGCCGAGGTAATCCATTGAGGCGCCAACTTTGATTACTCTTGGGTTGGTAATTCAATTTGAGCTCAATTCAAAATTGGTCCAAGATCTATGATAAAATTGGTTCAAATCAATTAGGAAAGAAATCAAACGCCAACCAGCCATCTTCATCATATCAGCCTCGAAGAACACTATGGACCATAATAGGGCAGACATTCATACAACAAAGGTTCGATTCTTTCTTTGGCGAGTCTGCAGCAATGCATTTCCAGCTAAGGAAAACCCTTATAGAAGGGGAATGGTACTTGATCTACTTTGCCCCGTGCACCGTGAAGCCCCCAGAATCTCCTGAGCACCTCTACCTCCTCTGCGACTGGACAAAATAAATTTGGTTAGACCCTCAGTTAAATCTCGACACTTCCCCGACAAAAATAATCGGAATCGACAAGTGGATATTGAAAAACTTGAACTCCCGAGCTGATCCGTCCGCAAGAGCAAGTCTCGCTGCTACGCTATGGTTGATTTGGAAGGAAAGGAATGCATGGGTATTTAGGAACAAAAAATCAAAACCCAGCAATATAGTCGAAGAAGTGTTTAATTCACAAATGCTCTACGAAAAACGAAATCATAGCATAAGGAACCATGCAAGATAAGAAAACTCACCTCCCAACCTGTGGATTCTTAGGTGTTGAACGTAGATGGCTCCTGGTGCTGCACATCATCGGATGGGGCTATCGGTGGAGTTTGTAAGGACTCCCGAGGGCTTCGCCAAGAGAATCAATGCCCATCTGTCCCTCACAGCAGAAACTCTCGCGATTAGAGAGGGATTGTCGTTCGTGGAGAAGGCAAGTGAGCTCAGAAAGAAGGAAACTGATGTAGGGTTCAAGTTCTTGTGATCTAGGTCTTATATTGTGGGCCTGGCTGAAAACCCTTGGGCCGTACGATCATTGCGGTTGACGGTGTCCCCATTTATTTCGCAAAAAATAGATCGTTTAAAAAAAATATTTTTTGAGTAGTCAATTTCCTAGTTACTCAATATGTTTTCTTGAGATGTAGACATTTTAAGGTGCCCATAGACTGATTCAATCAACGATTGGAAGATTGCGGTGTTCTGATTTTTCTTTTGCCTATCTATGCTGTATGTTTGTTCTATTATTTCTTGTAATTGCAAATGTATAGCTATCGAGCTTCTGGTATTTGAAGATGTGGAGGTCCCAACACAAAAGACAAACATCATTTTCTAAAGTTATGACGAGCAAATGGATGACACAAGGAAATTAATGATAATGGAGGTGGTGGAGTGAATTTGGGAGATTGTAAATTGTGATCTCTCCCATTGATGGGAATAGTGGAAATTGAAGGGAGTGAACGCTTTTCCATTGCACTTGCGTTCCTTTTTTGCATTCCCTTTTTGCATTTCCCCCCCCCCTTTTGGTACTTAAGACTAAGAGGCTTGCGCCAAAGATGAGACAAGGAATTAATTGCGCACTTCATTGAATTGGATGGTACAGCATGTGGAATGAGCTTAAAATCAAGATTGATGGAATGCATTCATGAATTCAATTCAAGATTTGCGCCTATCGCTAAGGTCCACTGACAAAAATTTTCAAGATAGGGAGAAATTCCTAAATTTCGACCGAGGTAATCCATTGAGGCACCAACTTTGATTACTCTTGTGTTGGTAATTCAATTCGAGCTCAATTCAAAATTGGTCCAAGATCTAGTCTAAAATTGGTTTAAATTAGTTAGGAAAGAAATCAATCGTCAGCCAGCTATCTTCATCACATCTGCCTCGAAGAACACTATGGACCATAGTCGGGCAGACATTCATACAACGAAGGTTCGATTCTTCCTTTGAAGAGTATGTAGTAATGCACTTCCAGCTAGGGAAAACCCTTATAGAAGAGGAATAGTACCTAACCCGCTTTGCCCAGTGCGCCGTAAAACCCCCAGAATATCCTGAGCACCTCTTCCCTCTCTGCGACTAGACAAAACAAATTTCGTTAGACCCTCGGTTAAATCTCGATACTTCCCCGATAAAGATAAACAGAATCGACAAGTGGATTTTGAAAAACTTAAACTCCCGAGCTGATCCGTCCGCGAGAGTAAATCTCACTTCTACACTATTGTTGATTTGGAAGGAAAGGAACGGGAGGGTATTTAGGAACAACAAAACAAAACCCAACCATATAGTCAAAGAAGCGTTTAATTCACAAATGCTCTTCAAAAACAGAATCACAGTATAGGGAAGCATGCAAGACAAGAAAACTTACCTCCCGACCTATGAATTCTTGGGTGTTGAATGTAGATGGCTCCTGTTGCTGTGCATCACCGGAGAGGGCTATCGCCGAAGTTTGTAGGGACTCCCGAGGGCTTCACCAAGAGAATCCAAGCTCGTTCGGCCCTCGCGGCAGAAACTCTCGCGATTAGAGAGGGATTGTCGTTCGTAGAGAAGGCAATTGAGCTGGTGAAGAATGAAATTGATCTAGGGCTCAAGTCCTTGTGATCTAGGTCTTATGTTTTGGGCCTGGCTAAAAACCCTTGGGCCATATGATCATTGTGGTAGAGCGTTCCCTATTTATTTCGCAAAAAATAGATCGTTTCAAAAAAATATTTTTTGAGAAGTCAATTTCCAAGTTACTCAATATGTTTTCTTGAGATGTAGACATTTTAAGGTGCCCATAGACTGATTCAATCAACGATTGGAAGATTACGGTGTTCTGATTTTTCTTTTGCCTATCTATGCTGTATGTTTGTTCTACTATGTCTTGTAATTACAAATGCACAGCTATCAAGCTTCTGGTATTTGAAGATGTGGAGGTCCCAATGCAAAAGACAAACAACATTTTCTAAAGTGATGAGGAGTAAACGGAGAGCACTAAGAAATTAACAATAATGGACGTGGTGGAATGAATATGGGAGACTGCAGATTGTGATCTCTCCTATTGATGAGAGTAGTGAAAATTGAAGGGAGTGAAAATAGAGGGCTTTTCCTTTACACTTACGTTCCTTTTTTGTATTCCCCCCTCCCCTTTTTGGTACTTAAGACTCAGAGGTTTACACCAAAGATGAGACAGGGAATCAATCGCGAACTTCATCGAAGTGGATGGTACAGCATGAGGAATGAGCTTAAAATCAAGATTGATGGAACGCATTCATGAATTCAATTCAAGATTTGCCACTATCACCAAGGTCGACAGACAGAAATTTCCAAGATAGGGAGAAGTTCCTAAGTTTTGGCCGAGGTAATCCATTGAGGCACCAACTTTGATTACTCTTGGGTTGGTAATTCAATTCGAGCTCAATTCAAAATTGGTCCAAGATCTAGGATAAAATGGGTTCAAATCAATTAGGAAAGAAATCAAACGCCAACTAGCCATCTTCATCATATCAGCCTCGAAGAACACTATGAACCACAATAGGGCAGACATTCATACAACAAAGGTTCGATTCTTTCTTTGGAGAGTATGCAGCAGTGCATTTCTAGCTAAGGAAAACCCTTATAGAAGAGGAATGGTACTTGACCCACTTTGCCGCGTGCACCGTAAAGCCCCCAGAATCTCCTGAGCACATGTACCTCCTCTGTGACTGGACAAAATAAATTTGGTCAGACCCACAGTTAAATCTCGACACTTTCCTGACAAAAATAACCAGAATCGACAAATGGATATTGAAAAACTTGAACTCCCGAGCTGATCTGTCCGCAAGAACAATTCTCGCTGCTACGCCATGGTTGATTTGGAAGGAAAGGAATGCATGGGTATTTAGGAACAGCGAACCAAAACCCAGCCATATAGTTGAAGAAGTGTTTAATTCACAAATGCTCTACAAAATACAAAATCATAGCATAAGGAAGCATGCAAGACAAGAAAACTCACCTCCCGACCTGTGGATTCTTGGGTGTTTAACGTAGATGGCTCCTGGTGCTGCACATCACCGGAGGGGGATATCGCCGGAGTTTGTAGGGACTCCCGAGGGCTTTGCCAAGAGAATCAATGCCCGTTTGTCCCGCACAACAGAAACTCTCGCGATTAGAGAGGGATTGTCGTTCGTGTTGAAGGCAAGTGAGCTGAGAAAGAAGGAAACTGATCTAGGGTTCAAGTCCTTGTGATCTAGGTCTTATGTTTGGGGCCTGGCTGAAAACCCTTAGGCCGTACGATCATTGCGGTGGACGGTGTCCCCATTTATTTCGCAAAAAATAGATCGTTTCCAAAAAATATTTTTTGAGTAGTCAATTTCCTAGTTACTCAATATGTTTTCTTGAGATGTAGACATTTTAAGGTGCCCATAGACTGATTCAAATAACGATTGGAAGATTGCGGTGTTCTGATTTTTCTTTTGCCTATCTATGCTGTATGTTTGTTCTATTATTTCTTGTAATTACAAATGTATAGCTATCGAGCTTCTGGTATTTGATGATGTGGAGGTCCCAACACAAAAGACAAACAACATTTTCTAAAGTTATGATGAGCAAATGGATAACACAAGGAAATTAATGATAATGGAGGTGGTGGAGTGAATTTGGGAGATTGTAAATTGTGATCTCTCCTATTGATGAGAATAGTGGAAATTGAAGGGAGTGAAAATAGAGGGTTTTTCCATTGCACTTGCGTTCCTTTTTTGCATTTTCCTCCATTTTTTGGTACTTAAGACTAAGAGGTTTGCACCAGGGGTGAGACAGGGAATCAATCGCGAACTTCATTGAATTGGATGGTACAGCATAAGGAAGGTGCTTAAAATCAAACTTGATGGAATGCATTCATAAATTCAATTCAAGGTTTGCGCCTATCACTAAGGTCGACTGATAGAAATTTTCAAGATAGGGAGAAGTTCCTAGATTTCGGCCGAGGTAATCCATTGATGCACCAACTTTGATTACTCTTGGGTTGGTAAATCAATTCGAGCTCAATTTAAAATTGGTCCAAGATTTGGGATAAAATGGGTTCAAATCAATTAGGAGAGAAATCAAACGCCAACTAGCCATTTTCATCCTATTAGCCTCGAAGAACACTATGGACCACAATGGGGCGGACATTCACACAACAAATGTTCGATTCTTCCTTTGGAGAGTATGCAGTAATGCACTTCCAGCTAAGGAAAGCCCTTATTGGAGAGGAATGGTACTTGACCCACTTTGCCTAGTGCGCCGTAAAACCCCCAAATTCTCCTGAGCACCTCTTCCTCGTTTACGACAGGACAAAACCAATTTGGTAAGACCCTCGGTTAAATCTCCACACTTCCCTGACAAAGATAACCAAAATCGACGAGTGGATATTGAAAAACTTAAACTCCCGAGCTGATCCGTCCGTGAGAGCAAGTCTCGCTCCTACACTTTGGTTGATTTGGAAGGGAAGGAATGCGTGGGTATTTAGGAACAACAAACCAAAACCCAGCCATATAGTCAAAGAAGCGTTTAATTCACAAATGCTCTTCGAAAAACGGAATCATAGCATAGGGAAGCGTGCAAGACAAGAAAACTCACCTCCTGACCTATGGATTCTTGGGTGTTAAACGTAGATGGCTCCTGGTGCCGCGCATCACCGGAGGGAGCTATCGCCGGAGTTTGTAGGGACTCCCGATTCACTTGACGGCATGGAGAATTAGACCTGTGTTGCACGCCTAGTTGCGCACCCAATTCATACACATCTTCATTCCTTAAGCACCAAATTAACCCCATGGGAGTTGGGTCTCTTAATCTTCTATTTTGGGCAAATATTAATGTTATAGGGCTGTTTAAATGCCATTGTAAATGACATAATTCGATTCATAGAAGAATTACATGCATTAGTTAAGGAATACAAATGTTACAAAAACAACACTGCTAGAGCAGGGGAAATAGTTACAGGTCGGGATTATATTTTTCTTCACCAAACTGTAGTGTTCAATGAAGGCCGTTGCATTTGTCTATATTATCTTGTTTCATGACTCTCCTTTTATGAGCACCGAAATTTTTTCTTGACTAGGCTATGAATACTGAAATTTCGCTATTGTACAATATAGTAGCCATTTGGTAATTTTAGCAATTGGGTAAGCCAATACTGTAGTCTTCAGAAATTTCTCTTAATCATGTAGTAAAAATATATCAAGTGAATTCTACTAAATCAAGCTTTAATGATTATTTGGTGTATTTAGATTTTGTTAGTAATGTACTTCAATCTTTTCAAGTTCAAATTTGGACAATGCCACTTGTGATGCGTGGATACGAAATAAATCTAGTTAACTAATGAAAGCACTTTTATACATGGCAGCCAAGCAGCGATTGTCAAATTGGATGTTCAAAAGGTTTTGGAGAAGTTGAAAACCAAACAAAAATCAGTGACTAAGCATTTAGTTGGACTTGATGATCGGATTAAAGCCTTGACAGAATTATTAGATGTCAATGATCAAGTTGTGTGGCTCATTGGAATATATAGGATGGGCGGTATCGGTAAAACGACTGTTGCCAAGGTCACTTTCAATCAGCTATCTTCTCACTTTGGAAAGTGTTGTAGCTTCCTTGATGACGTCCGAGAAAGTGCGTCGACCAAGGACAACTTAATCTAGCTGTAGAGGAAAGTACTGTCTGACAGTGTTGGTTCTGGGTCTGCAAAAAAACTCGAGGATGGTGAACAAGAAATGAGGAGGATTGAAGAAACACTTCATACTAAGAAGGTACTTGTAGTTCTGGACGATATTGACAATAGAGAGCACATTAATAAACTAATAGGAAATCATTCATTACATTCAGGATCTAGGCTAATTATTACAACGAGAAACACAACTATTCTGCGAAGTGAGGGCTTTAATGGTAAAATTATAGCATATGAGATGCTAAAGATGGATGATGGTCTTGCACTTTAGCTTTTTTTCCAGCATGCCTTTGGTAGAAACTTTCCTTCAAACAATTATCATGGGCATTCTAGTGACATCGTCTCAAGCACGGGAGGGCTTCCTTTGGCTATTAAAGTGGTAGGTTCATTACTTAATCAGAAAACCAAAGCATTTTGGGAAGAGACATTGGTTAGGTTAAGAGATGTACCTAAGGTAGAGATTATAAGGAAGTTGAGGATTATCTATGATGACCTCGACAAATATCAACAACAAAATTTCCTCGATATTGCATGCTTCTTTTTCAATGAGAATAAGACCAAGCCAATTTACATGTGGGGAGGTTGTCAACTTTACCCTCAAAGAGGAATTGATGTCCTCACCAGCAGGTGATTGATAAAGATATTGGGCAACAATGATTTTTGGATGAATGATCTAATAATAAACCTGGGAAGGCAAATTATTCATGAAGAAAGTCAAAGTGATCTTGGAAGGCAGAGTAGGTCATAAATTGCAAAAGAGGCCTCTAAAATCATAAGAACCCAAGAGGTAAGTAAATAAGAACTTCCCATTTTCAAATAGAAGTTGTATATCATGGTTTTAAGGATTCCTTATGTGTTTATGATCTTCATAATTTATTTCCTGCCCATTCGAGTTGTAAAACTTAGTAGTTGAAAGTTGACAAACTTCTTCAAATTTTCACTTGCAGAGGAACGACAAGGTTCAAGCGCTTGACCGAGATGGACTAGATGACTCCATATGATTGCAAATGATGAGTTGGAAAGGTTACCAAACCTAAGATTCCCCAAGTTACATAATGGAACTTATGTTGAGGACTTTGCAAAGTGTCGTTCAATGTTAAGATAGATTTCTTGGCGTTTCCTCATTAGGATTTTAGGGCAGATAATCTATATCTGGATCATCTTATGGTTTTTAAACTTGACAAGAATGGCTTCCCGGACAATTCAAAAGCATGGCACTTGATCAAGGAATGTTACATTTTTAAATTCTTGTCTAATAGTCCCAAGGGTAGGCTGCAATAGTTCTTACAATTGATATGCCATCATCCATTTTTACATATGGCACAAAATTTGAAAGTTCCATCTCTTACCGAATGTGATGGAATAACGAAAATCTCAGATTTCTCAGAATGCTTGCATTTAGAGAGGTTGACTCTTGCACACTGCAACAAGCTAAAGAAAATTGAAAGCTTCATTGGAAATCTATAGTCGCTAATTGAGTTAGAGATTGAATGGTGCATGGATCTTATAGATTTGCCTAAAGAAGTGGGGGCACTACTAAAGCTTAAGCACTTGTCATTGTGGGGATGTTATGGGTTAAGAGAACTTTCAAGCTCACTTGGGAATTTAACCTCATTGAGAGGGTTAAACTTACACACACGGGCATCGCCAAACTTTCAAACTCCATCCAAGGACTAGTGAAACTTGTGTCTTTTCTTCTTACACACACACAAGGATAAGGGAACTTCCAAACTTCACTAGAGAGTGGAAATCATTACGCATATTATGGTTATCGAAAAAAGGATCATATTATCCGGTGCATTTTGTTTGGAAGTTACCTAATAGCATTAGCATGTTCAAAAATCTTGAAGAACTTGATCTCTTTAGGCATTTTGAAATGAAAGGTGAAATTCCCGTCAGAATTGAAGAATTGTCATTTATAAAAATCATAAATTTGACGGACACCCATATGAGTGGAATTCCACGAACAGTCACCATTCTTAATCACCTACAAATGCTAAATCTAAGAGGTTGTCATATGATTCAAGGGATGCTTGACCTTCCCACAAGCTTGACCAGTTTACTTCTTGAATCAAAATCGTTGCTCTCAGTCCGCAATCTGTCTATCCTTACTAATTTGATGGAATTGCTACTAAGTGATGGCTCTGGTAATACGGGGAAATCAAACCTAAGCACCGAATGCAACTTAAGTTGGATTGGGAGGGTATCTAAGCTGAAAAGTTTAGATTTACATCTGCCCAGCGTCCCTGCACCCCCAGAGTTCGCTTCTCTCTCTCATCTAGAAAAGTTTACTTTGTCACTGCACTCTCGTGCAGTTTCCGCCCTCTCTGCTAAGATTGAAGTTACCATTTCTCAGCATCAGGTAGGCAAAATTACTTCCCTCCTACTTGAGAATGAGAAATCTGTCCACTTTAGAGTTCTATCATGGTGAAGTGGAAGGCATTCCACTTGATGGACTTCCAAGTCTGGAGAACTTAACTGTTGACGGTTGTAAACTGCTTCAGAGGTTATCCATTTCTTTGTCATTAAAGAAGCTAAGGCAAGCATATGTGTCAAATTGTCCAGAGCTGGTCGAGATAAAAGTTGCGCGTCTGTCGAAATCATTGGAATCCTTCTGTGTTATTGAATGTAAATCTCGGAGAAAAATGGGCGGCTTATCATGCTGGAAGAACCTAGAGGAATTGGTAATCCAACGGTGTCATGTACCTACCAATAAAAACTTGGATGTACACTAGTGTTCAACACTGAGAAGATTGATTGATGCATCTTGCACAAAAAATGTCACGCCCCGAACCCCGATCGAGCTCGCGACAATCCCGCTCATACATTTAGATTCTACTCTCGCGCTCGCCTGATCCACTGTACGCGACGGCCCAGGAAATTTCTTTGTCGCGACCAGACGACGCGTCCTTCAATCTCTTGAACCTGCGGAAGCTAATCTCCTATCCCATACAAGCATACATATGATCTTAGGGTAACAGGGTGCAAGGGAGGTAGTCGACAATCTTAGTCAAACTAAAATTCATAACCATACATATAAGAGCGTCAGGTACAGACCATCAACAAAGGAGGTCATCACAATACATTTCAAAATCTACTATCGATCAGTTTACATCACCCAGGCCCGACATCTAGTTCTCGTCAACCTCGCTCCAGTCTGACAGCCAAGAGGGCTCCTCTAGATCCTGCTCGATCTCTGGAGAGGACGGCTCGGTCTCTACCTCCACTCGGAGTCCAAAAGGTGTCGGGGTGCATCCATCACGGTGATCTGAGATCTGAAAATATGGCAACCACCGCCAGTGAGTCAAGGACTCAGCAAGCTCACCACTAATCCCAGCGTAGGATAGAGTATACTAGTGGGGTCGGTCCTATCCAGTAAACTAGGGTTTGTGGTCCAAGGTTCAGATACTCTCAGTTACCCTCGGTACCAGACCCCCAAAGCATAAGCAAACGCGCAAAGCATAGCAATACAGATCATACAACACAGACGGGCAAGAATAAACAGACAGCCATAATGCCATATGTCAATGATGCAGGCCTCAATCGGCCATAACGGATCCCAATGGATCATGCCCGTCTATCTCTCCAATTCCCATCAGGGCTCATCCAACAGTGCCACTCGGCAAATGCCACAACTGCGTTTCTGACGCCTTACGTTGGTTACTCCCTTCTCCAATTCCCATCAGGGCTCATCCAACAGTGCCACTCGGCAAATGCCACAACTGCGTTTCTGACGCCTTACGTTGGTTACTCCCTTTTTTCTCCATTTCCCCGCGTATCAACGCCTCTAGGGCTCCTTCTCATGTCACATCTCCGGTGACTCATGCCATGCTCTCAATGTATGCGGGGCCCAGATAGTCGCAAGCAGCGATTCATTCACAGAGCATGCATGCAGTAGTACATAAATATTGGAGCAGAGCACATCAAAGAATCATACGAGCCACTTATTACATTGCCAGAACAGGTATCATGTAGGCCCAGTGCTCTACAATCAGTTCCCCAAGTAAACCCGACCTGTTTATCATTATCTCGGGAACCCACTAAATTGGAACTCGATCCAGACAATCCCAGCAATCCAGTCGAACCCAGTAGCTAAGGTTAGTTCCCAGGGAAATTAATAACCCATGATTAATGATTTAATGTTTTAAATAAACCCTTGAGTTTAATGAAATTAGGCTTAGCTTAGGTTAGGACCTAATTAGTTTATTTAGGTTCGAGTGGGCCTAAGGCCCGTTCTAAGGTTCAAGGCCCATCTATTATTCATAAGCCCATAATTGAATTTTATGTATTAAATATTTTAAGGCCCATTATTTTTATTATTTCGGATGGGGCCCAAGCCCATAATTTAAAATAATCTTATTAAACCCATTTAAGCATTTTTAGGCCCAATTTGGGTCCCTAAGCCCATGTACACTATTGGGCCCTATCATTTTATATTCAAGACCATGATTTGGGGCCCAATTCAATTTAATTTTCGTCCAATTACAAGGCCCATTAAAACACTTAGGCCCAATAGTTTATATTTGCTCATTTAAGCTTAAAATGGGTCCCCAAGCCCATTAACATCACATGGTCCACCTTCCACACGCTTAAGCCCAAGATTTACAGCCCCAATTAACCATTTTGAGGCCCAAATTAAATCTGAATTTTCGTTCTTCAAGAAGCCCAATGAAATAGGTTAGGCCCATAAGCTTGTATTAGGTTAGTTTAGCCTAAATTGAGCCCCTAAGCCCATTAGCACCCCTAGGCCCACTATCCTCAAGCCTAACCTCCTTGATTGCAGCCCACATCATTTATTTCCAAGCCCATTTCAATTCCTCAAGCCCACACATAAGGCCCGGCCAACTAATACTCAATTTAGTCTTATAAAAACCTACCATCATCACCCATTATTCATGCTAATCCTCATCATCAGCCGCTAATACACAGAATCACACATGTATACAACAAGCCTAGACCAAGATTAGAAGTGGAGCTTACCGAGGTTGAACCGAAATGGACGCGACAACGGTGAGGGCCTAGTAGGCCGATTGAAGGCTCACGGCCTACGGGGATGGTGCGACGTCATGGGGCTGTTCCCGTGGCCTTGAGGACTCCAAGAGACCTAAATACATTTGTTCTACGAGTTAGAAAGAGTGAGGAAGTGGTGGTGTGAGCTAGGGCAGCCCGGTTCCTCTCGATGCCAACGACGACGACGGGAGAACACGGGAGAGAGCGATCTGGTCGGGGTCGTTCGGAGGGTCATCATGCCATGAAAACGAAAGGGATGAAGTTTAGAGGACTTACCAAAGTGGGAGGAGGAAGATCGGTGGCCAACGGCGGCGGAACAACAGCGGAACAACGGCGGCAACGGGCGGACGAACGGAGGGAGACCGCCAGGAAAAGAAGAAAAATGAAGAAGAAGAAGAAGAAGAATGGGAAAGTGATGGGAATGTCTTGGCCAAATGGGAAATGGGGGAGGAGAGAGTGAGATTATAACAAATTAAAATAATGGAGAAATAGGTAATAATGGTGTTAGGTGAGTGAATAGTGACATGGATGTGATTATGGTACTTTTGACTTGAATGACTTGATTGATGGATTTGTCTTGGAACTTGTGCCATGATTGACTGATTTGATTTGATGGATTGATTGATGGGACTTTGATTGATTTGACGCTTGATTTGACTTGCCTCGATTTACGTGCCAAATGCACCGATCGGGTCCCGAGCACGAACGAACTTCTGACTGGATTTGGTTTCGTTCTATTGTATTCGCTCTCAAATAATCCTAATTGATCTAATTCTAAGGACTGAGCATTTACCGGGGGCATTTCGGTAATTTTCCATTCACGTCTTGCTTCTCGACGTGCACCGGTTGTCTGCCTTGCGGGCAATGTTTCTGAAACTATATCCATTTCTCCATTGTGACCATCTTAGAAATTCGATTATCCAAGACCGGAATTCATTTCGTGGCCGAATCCATTAAATTACGACTCTGTCGAATTCCTCAGACCAACGGGCGGCTGTTTAGGAAAACTTCCTAGGTAGCCATTCCCCTTCGGTTGGTCGTCTCGAGTTGATCAGACTCGAGTGAAGCTTAACTAGAGCGTATTAATGAAGTATATCCATTCAATTTATGAATTCCGAAAATGGGTCGAAAATCCAGAATGTCACAATTCTTCCCTCCTTAAAAAGTTTCGTCCTCGAAACTTGCCCTTTTACTTCTTTTCCCATCAATGTAACCATCTCACGTTTGCTACCTCCTTCGGCTATATGTCCCAATTAATCTTCCGCTGCGCACTTTGATCCCCTCATCTTCCTTTTTCACTGCATTCCGCAATCTCAACTATTCAAAAGAACTCTCATCGGCCAGAATTACTTGTAGATCCATTTATCAACGTCAACCTATACTTTCTTAACATTTTCTTATGGACGAGCCCCATCCCTTCTCACTCTTGCTTATCCATACGGCCTACTTCAGAACCATTGAGTCCGTCTCATTTCTCTAAACAGAGCATTCCTTATATCTAGGATGTGATACATCTCAGCCCCCTTTTTACGATGCTACTTGCAGATGTCATGCCTGGGACTTTGTTGGTTACAGTCTTTCAATTCTATCACATTTCACCCCCACCACGACACTATCGGATCACCAGCCAACTAGCTCGTGTGGGTCTCGTCACGGATAGCCCTGACCGCACAACAGGGGTCCTCTCCGATTATTACGGAGGTACAGATCACAATCACTTGACTTTCACCAACACTTCCAAGGCACTTCGACATTTGTCACTAGATGCATCTCACTAAAACATCCTGAAAAGAGCATTGGGGCTCTTATTATTCCTTTGCCTTTCTCAAACGATTATTTTCGCTTCATGGTACTCTTTAGGCTTATCCCTTTCCATATTACATGTGTATCAATTCCGTCACATATACCGCTTCACCATCCGCCTATCGATCTCATGATTAAGGGTACGCAAAACTCTCATTTAAGATCCCAAGGGTTTGCGCCGCCTATCCATCTGACATTCTTGGCGACTTTGAACAGTCCTTGATCTTTCTCACATCACTTGATTGCATCAACAACTGCTATACTAACTTTGAGTCCACTATAATTCTTTTACCAATCTCATCCTAGCACAAGAGAAGTCCCTTTTCTCTCTCTACCATCCAGTGATTCCATTAGTAACATCCTGATCTTTCGCTGGCACTTCCCATCATGCGTACTCTACTGGGTGAAACCACTCTTCATATCCTCCTTTAAGGTTTGTCGAGCTAGCTTCCATATATCTTCATTTGATTCCTTTTACATCCCTTCTCATTTTCCACTCTGTTATTTTGGTATCTACTCCTTTAGAGTCTTCACATCCCACAAAAGTAATCTTTAACACGGGTCATCCACCGTCTGAAGCTCATGGATTCGTTGGTCACAACTTTCGTTACACCCTCTTAACAACACCAAGGAGGCTCCTAACTCAATCTCCATGTTCGTCGATCTATATGGTGTCACTCAGGCGCGGAGCATCTAACTCATTTCTGAGATAATCCACCTCTTATCACCAAGGACTTACCAAGCTCATCTTACCAACTTGTGATATCAATTTTCCATGACAAGGCTCCTAGTCTTTGGTATCACTCCTTGAATTAGCGCTTGTCAATCTCATACCGCAACCTGACTACTAGAATTAAAAACGACCTCATGCATACACATTTCCCTTGTCTTCGCCTCGATGCTATAGACTGTCATAGTGCATGAATATCCTCAATTTTTTTTCCCACTTGCCTCGTATACCACTTATTTTCTAAATCCTTAGTTTGTATCTTCACTTAAACCCCCAAACATTGTAAATGACCAATTTATAAAAATCAATTACTTGGAACCAATGTGGAGTACTCTATTTGGTCATTACTCGCATCGAGATCTCAATCACCTCACCCGATCGAGGTCTACATTTAGAGTCGGCATCCTTATCTCCAAACTCAAGTTTAGTCCACCCTTAGCATTCTACCATCATCGTGTGCCTACTTATCAGTCATACACTTCATGGGCCCTTGTAACATCACTGCCTAAATGCCATAGGCGATGATCATCTCTAGAATCGATCACTTAAATCCCAACTAACGCAACACTTTTCCTGTCGCCCCTCATTACGAACCAAACTCATGCAATCCAATTAGCCCATGGTCCAGGTTTACCATTTGCCTCATTGTGAATCTTATCTAATCATCTAGAGCTTTTAGTAAGGATCCCAGATAAACCATCATCGTCACCATTCTTCACAAGTCGCTCGTCCTCACACCATTCTTGGGCAACTTAGATTTTCCTCATCTCCACCAATGATTAGTACGGCTCGTAGATCACTTACTTATATCCAACCTATACACTTTACATCCTGATCATCCTATAAACTCGAAACATCCTCACAATCATAATGTTCTGAGCGGGTCGTCCCCTAAGCTCTCACGTTTCGAATTCAAACGCTCATCTTCCAAACTTATTATCCAACCAACCCATCAATCGCTATGCTACCTTCTTCAATCTGGGTATTAATAGCCCATAATCACGATTGTATACTTTAGCTAATCCTTCGTTTATACATTACGCCATTAAACTTTGAGCATACCCTTCAATCTGACTTTGCACCTGAGCTTTTCTAATGCCCATCAATTTATCAGCGAATCCTGATTGTACCTTCACTCTGGCCATTCATGAGATTCAGCAACTAAAACTATCCAGACACTACAATTCCACAGTGGTAAGTGTCTCAAACCACTATCCATCAAACTCCCAGGATTCAAGCCTAACCCTCCATTTTTCAAGCTTATTCTCCAACATGTATTTGAGCTTCAATGCATATAGTCCACAAACGCCTACCATCTCATTATTACATCGTCTTCCATTAGACGAGTCTATCGATAGACTCTCTGGCATCACAAGTACCAATGCGGCCTACATCAAAGTTGTCAAGAGGCTGTGATTCACCAGCCAACCATTCAACGCTAGGCCTCTTTCTTCAACCGACTATAACCATTAGCGAGATCTAAATACTTTATCGCAGGGATTACACCACCCTTCGACCATACATAAATCCCAAGAGCTAATTCCTGCAATTATCTTCCTTGTTACGGCAATGTCTGTCTTGTTATTCACCTCTATGAACAACCTTACATCTTGAAGGTCTTACTGGTCATGCCTAAGCACATTCTCGTCCCATTCCAATAAGAGTCTCTTTATTTTCCTTGACACACCCTCTGAAATTCCTCACATTGCGTTTTCGTGCTTGACCACAAACGTTCACTCTTGATGAAGCTTGAGGAAATTTTCCACCTTCTTCTTCTAGAGCACCCTCGTCATCTTAGCACCTTAGCAAAGCAATTGCCCTTTTCTCGCCATTTTATTTAGAGGATAATTACTTCAAGTCTACTATTTCCATTAAACTCAGATAACTTTCATCTTAAAAAATTGTTCCACTCACCAATGCATTTAACGGACTCCATTTCACATTTCTGTTGATCCTATCCTCCTCATTGGCCCCGTTCACGGTGACCGCTACAGCTTTTGTAGCTTGGGTAACAATAGCAGCTCTTTCTTCAGTCTGCCTGCCATCGGATTCCCTTATTTCTTCCCACATTTTCAAGACCTCATCTATCCTTGGTTCTTCGACTGCAGAGACTTACTTCTGGTCCTCCACTCCCGTCAAACTCAAATAATTGCAGCTTCAGGAATTGCTCTACCACATGATGTGTCTGACGATCTCCATTTCAATTACCCTTACCCCAATTCGCTCCATTCACAGCAGCTAGAGTGGCATCAACTGCTGGGGCTACAATGGCAGTTCTGATTGCCGCCTGCCTACCCATCAATTTATTAACTTCAATCAGGATCCTCATCATCTTTTCGATCCTAGGGTCTCCTTCTGGTGCTGGAGCTCGCGAACTCTACGCGGCTGCGCTAGGTCTTTTGCCCCTATTGCTCATCCTTCCTAATCTCACTCACTCCTGGACCTGATATAATTCCTTTCAGGAATTAGTAATCTAAACTACCATCCAAGCTTTCGCCTGCTATCGCGTCCACTAACATGAATATGCATGTAAAGTTCGCTGCAGCTTTTAAATGCAATTGGACTCGGAAGACACCTAGACTCACCCTGACGATGCCCAACCCAGGCCACTCTATTCGCCACCTCAACTAGAAGCCTGCCAGGAGCCGCTCCTTGAACGGGTCTCTGCCCCGGCGACCACTCCCCGCCCTCATCATTTCTTGGTGCGAACAGTTGTCCTAAGTCACTCACCTCCAGAGAGAGTCCCATTCCACGTGTCCCATACCACGCTTCATTACGGTTTGTAGGCGTCCCGTCAGACCTGTCCCATACCAGGCTGACGGTACCCAGCCCAATAAAATATGATGCATGCGCTTTTCAAACCAAAAGCTTCATTTTAAATTGATTTCATTTGAGAACAATTTGCTTTTGATGCAGAAATCATGCAATGCATGATGGTCAAGCAGCGCGCGACAGCCGACTAGGCATACAAACACATGCAGTACTAACCAGTAACTAGTCAACCAGCAATCAGCATCCAAGCACCCAACTCACGGGGCTATGCTTTAGAACCTTACCTCAGGTCCTGACGCATCTGCAGATTAGTTCGAAACATCATAGTCTATGGCTATGCTAGGCTAACGATCTAACTCTGCAAACACATGCGCCAATCAATTCATGCATTCTACCCTTCCAACCTTGTCACTCTAGATCCTCGAACAGTCTCGTATCGAGCTGACCTTGCTCTGATACCACTTAAAGGGGATGTCACGCCCCGAACCCCGATCGAGCTCGCGACAATCCCGCTCATACATTTAGATTCTACTCTCGCGCTCGCCTGATCCACTGTACGCGACGGCCCAGGAAATTTCTTCGTCGCGACCAGACGACGCGTCCTTCAATCTCTTGAACCTGCGGAAGCTAATCTCCTATCCCATACAAGCATACATACGATCTTGGGGTAACAGGGTGCAAGGGAGGTAGTCGACAATCTTAGTCAAACTAAAATTCATATCCATACATATAAGAGCGTCAGGTACAGACCATCAACAAAGGAGGTCATCACAATACATTTCAAAATCTACTATCGATCAGTTTACATCACTTAGGCCCGACATCTAGTTCTCGTCAACCTCGCTCCAGTCTGACAGCCAAGAGGGCTCCTCTAGATCCTGCTCGATCTCTGGAGAGGACAGCTCGGTCTCTACCTTCACTCGGAGTCCAAAAGGTGTCGGGGTGCATCCATCACGGTGATCTGAGATCTGAAAATATGGCAACGACCGTTAGTGAGTCGAGGACTCAGCAAGCTCACCACTAATCCCAGCGTAGGATAGAGTATACTAGTGGGGTCGGTCCTATCCAGTAAACTAGGGTTTGTGGTCCAAGGTTCAGACACTCTCAGTTACCCTCGGTACCAGACCCCCAAAGCATAAGCAAACGCGCAAAGCATAGCAATACAGATCATACAACACAGACGGGCAAGAATAAACAGACAGCCATAATGCCATATGCCAATGATGCAGGCCTCAATCGGCCATAACGGATCCCAATGGATCATGCCCGTCTATCTCTCCAATTCCCATCAGGGCTCATCCAACAGTGCCACTCGGCAAATGCCACAACTGCGTTTCTGACGCCTTACGTTGGTTACTCCCTTCTCCAATTCCCATCAGGGCTCATCCAACAGTGCCACTCGGCAAATGCCACAACTGCTTTTCTGACGCCTTACGTTAGTTACTCCCTTTTCTCTCCATTTCCCCGCGTATCAACGCCTCTGGGGCTCCTTCTCATGTCACATCTCCGGTGACTCATGCCATGCTCTCAATGTATGCGGGGCCTAGATAGTCGCAAGCAGCGATTCAATCACAGAGCATGCATGCAGTAGTACATAAATATTGGAGCAGAGCACATCAAAGAATCATACGAGCCACTTATTACGTTGCCAGAACAGGTATCATGTAGGCCCAGTGCTCTACAATCAGTTCCCCAAGTAAACCCGACCTGTTTATCATTATCTCGGGAACCCACTAAATTGGAACTCGATCCAGACAATCCCAGCAATCCAGTCGAACCCAGTAGCTAAGGTTAGTTCCCAGGGAAATTAATAACCCATGATTAATGATTTAATGTTTTAAATAAACCCTTGAGTTTAATGAAATTAGGCTTAGCTTAGGTTAGGACCTAATTAGTTTATTTAGGTTCGAGTGGGCCTAAGGCCCGTTCTAAGGTTCAAGGCCCATCTATTATTCATAAGCCCATAATTGAATTTTATGTATTAAATATTTTAAGGCCCATTATTTTTATTATTTCGGATGGGGCCCTAGCCCATAATTTAAAATAATCTTATTAAACCCATTTAAGCATTTTTAGGCCCAATTTGGGTCCCTAAGCCCATGTACACTATTTGGCCCTATCATTTTATATTCAAGACCATAATTTGGGGCCCAATTCAATTTAATTTTAGTCCAATTACAAGGCCCATTAAAACACTTAGGCCCAATAGTTTATATTTGCTCATTTAAGCTTAAAATGGGTCCCCAAGCCCATTAACATCACATGGTCCACCTTCCACACGCTTAAGCCCAAGATTTACAGCCCCAATTAACCATTTTGAGGCCCAAATTAAATCTGAATTTTCGTTCTTCAAGAAGCCCAATGAAATAGGTTAGGCCCATAAGCTTGTATTAGGTTAGTTTAGCCTAAATTGAGCCCCTAAGCCCATTAGCACCCTTAGGCCCACTATCCTCAAGCCTAACCTCCTTGATTGCAGCCCACATCATTTATTTCCAAGCCCATTTCAATTCCTCAAGCCCACACATAAGGCCCGGCCAACTAATACTCAATTTAGTCTTATAAAAACCTACCATAATCACCCATTATTCATGCTAATCCTCAACATCAGCCCCTAATACACAGAACCACACATGTATACAACAAGCCTAGACCAAGATTAGAAGTGGAGCTTACCGAGGTTGAACCGAAATGGACGCGACGACGGTGAGGGCCTAGTAGGCCGATTGAAGGCTCACGGCCTACGGGGATGGTGCGACGTCATGGGGCTGTTCCCGTGGCCTTGAGGA
This sequence comes from Psidium guajava, assembly GCA_016432845.1. Lineage (NCBI taxonomy): Eukaryota > Viridiplantae > Streptophyta > Magnoliopsida > Myrtales > Myrtaceae > Psidium > Psidium guajava. The sequence goes on from CM028225.1 coordinate 19,489,188, forward strand.
CTCCAAGAGACCTAAATACATTTGTTCTATGAGTTAGAAAGAGTGAGGAAGTGGTGGAGTGAGCTAGGGCAGCCCAGTTCCTCTCGGTGCCAACGACGACGACGGGAGAACACGGGAGAGAGCGATCTGGTCGGGGTCCTTCGGAGGGTCATCATGCCATGAAAACGAAAGGGATGAAGTTTAGAGGACTTACCAAAGTGGGAGGAGGAAGATCGGTGGCCAACGGTGGCGGAACAACAGCGGAACGACGGCGGCAACGGGCGGACGAACGGAGGGAGGCCGCGAGGAAAAGAAGAAAATGAAGGAGAAGAAAAATGAAGAAGAAGAAGAAGAAGAATGGGAAAGTGATGGGAATGTCTTGGCCAAATGGGAAATGGGGGAGGAGAGAGTGAGATTATAACAAATTAAAATAATGGAGAAATAGGTAATAATGGTGTTAGGTGAGTGAATAGTGACATGGATGTGATTATGGTACTTTTGACTTGAATGACTTGATTGATGGATTTGTCTTGGAACTTGTGCCATGATTGACTGATTTGATTTGATGGATTGATTGATGGGACTTTGATTGATTTGACGCTTGATTTGACTTGCCTCGATTTACGTGCCAAATGCACCGATCGGGTCCCGAGTGCGAACGAACTTCTGACTGGATTTGGTTTCGTTCTATTGTATTCGCTCTCAAATAATCCTAATTGATCTAATTCTAAGGACTGAGCATTTACCGGGGGCATTTCGGTAATTTTCCATTCACGTCTTGCTTCTCGACGTGCACCGGTTGTCGGCCCTGCGGGCGATGTTTCTAAAACTGTATCCATTTCTCCATTGTGACCATCTTAGAAATTCGATTGTCCAAGACCGGAATTCATTTCGTGGCCGAATCCATTAAATTACGACTCTGTCGAATTCCTCAGACCAACGGGCGGCTGTTTAGGAAAACTTCCTAGGTAGCCATTCCCCTTCGGTTGGTCGTCTCGAGTTGATCAGACTCGAGTGAGGCTTAACTAGAGCGTATTAATGAAGTATATCCATTCAATTTATGAATTCCGAAAATGGGTCGAAAATCCAGAATGTCACAAAAAAACCAGATGATTGCCTCATCCATATACTGGGGTGTGGGTACTTTACTAGAGATTCTACTCGGAGCCACCCATCTCGAATCTCTTGGAAGCATTACAAAGAGGAGATTCTTCTGGACACATCAAACAAGGTGCAACATCTTCATCAATATACAGTTGACATGTGTGAATGCACAAGTTTGCAAATCGATTTTTTTTCTCCAAATTCAGTTGGATGATATAATTCCGTAAAACTACATAAATTATAGAAAGTTACATACTATTCTGAAACTTACCTAAAATGGATTGACTCATTTTGCTTAGCTAAATATTCTTAACTAATTTTAATAATTAACATCGAAGTTGCGAGATCAAGAAAAGGGACGCATTCAGGTGAATCTATTTTATTTTATTTTTCATGTTGCCTTCACGAAAATGATCACTTTTCGAGAGCCTATTGTACTTGATGTGATAATTCTAACATCCTCCTCCATTGATGATTTCCGGTCAGAGTTGGGCAATGCTGAATGTTTGGAGATGACGGGAAATAGTGAGGCAGATGAGGGATGGAATAATTGAGCAATACGGCAGCGTTGATGGAGGGAAAACGAAGAGCATGAAAAGTAGGAAGGACGACAACCAAAATGATGTCGCCCATCTTGTTGCCAAAGTTACGAAGGAGTTGAACATTAGGAGAGATCCTGCATAGCTACAACTGAAGTTGAGGATCAAAGAGACCTTTCTTCTGTAAGGACTGCAGATTTGCCTTTCGTAACGATGCGGTTCTTAAAACTTATGTCGAATTTGAATGTGGTCCAGGTGAATAGGGAGACAACAGTTGAGAGTGACCAAGTACCTACAAAAACAGGTAGAGGAAGTGGGACAAAACGTGCTTTAAACCGAGGAAAGGGTACAGCTTCAAGTTCAAGAAAAAGCAAAGGCTCAAGGTCAGGAAAGGGCACGGCGTCAAATTCAGGAAGGGGCACGACTTCAAGTTCACAAAGCAGCACAGCTTGGAGTTCAGGAAAGGGCAATGCTAGGTTACAAACTCTGCTCATCGGAGGAGACTCGAGACTGACATGTCGAGGTAAAAAATTCCATTTTCCTTGAATTCCCCACATGTTTCTTAAGGAGACTCAAAAACAGCAACCATCCTAATGACTGCAAGAATGAATTATTACTGCATTCACTTATTCTAAAGTAGCAGGTTTACTCCATTCTTCTTTCCTGCCACTCACCTTATATGGTGGTGCTTCAGTGTTCTCTCCTAGTTTTAATCCCAGGACAGGAGGATGATTGATCCTTGAGGCTTTCCATATGCCATAATAAGTTGCCTGATGATTTTCAATGTTATGTATAGTCTCTTCTTTTACTCCATGTAGAAACCAATTGAAGAATTTTAAGATTTACTTTCTTTTTGTCTATTTCTGGATATCATTCTTCTTTAAAAAACCTTTCTCTCTTGTAGTGTAATTATCTGCAAACTATTGCTTTTGCCTTCAGTTTTTTTCTTGAAAAGAAATCTTCTTTATAAAGCTTTTGTGGTCTCTTTCAAAACAAGTGTCAAAAAGGTTCACTTGGAAATCTAAATACGTGTGTCTTTGGCCTTAGTGTATGGAGAAAACATCTGCCAACAAAAATTGCTCTCAATCATATCAATACCAATCAAGCGACCCTTATACTTTTAGCAAGTGCGGCGAGAGTTTTCAAAGTTGACAAACTCATTTTATCTTTCCTTGTTTGGAGGATTTTATCTTTCCATGTATAAAAGCCTTAGCTTAGGAATGTTATTGTATTACAATTTATAGCTAATGCCTCCTACTCCTATGTTAGTCATCGGCCCACTAAAGACTGGTTCCACAAAAATTGAAATCAAGAATAGCCCATTGGTTCTTGGACCCACCCACAAATTGAGCTGCCAGTTGGGTCCGGTTCTGAGGTGGGTCAATGAAACTAGTTCCCAGGTGGATCTATGGAACCGGTACCACCAAACTTCATGCGCCATCACTACAATATGCAACAAAGATTCAAACAACAGAAAGAAATTCTGGAGTAATTAAAATTACATCTCATCAAAGACACGCCCAGCCAGAGCCAACGAATCGAGGGGAGAATATTCATTTGCTATATGTGGCCTTCGACATCTTGATAGAATTCTATTCCAATTTCAGATCTCAAATATAGTCTAGGGCAGATTGAGGAAAAAGAACAGTAAATCTCAAAGACTAACATAAAATTTAATTAGCTCTACTAAATCATGTTGTGAGCTTGATATTTGTACTAGGGCTCAATCCATGGTATCAAGAGTGAGTACTAAGAGATTTCACCATGTGAAATAGCTTAAAGAATCAGCAACAATTACAAGACAAGAAATAATGGAACTTACTTAGCATTGGGATAGGTCGGTTGAAGGTACCATTCAACCTTTGCCCGTATCGTACGAGAAAATGAAAGCCGAATTTTGGTTTCCGTAGCTGTGATAACATAAATTGCTAACTGTACCCCTAATTCTTCAATAGATGGATTTTTCAAATTTTTAAGCAAAAACTCTAGTTTCGCAAACTCCTCAGTATTCGAATCATCTTGATCTTTGAGCTTCTTATAGCAAAATTTTCTAAGCTGATCGTCCATTTAATAGCAAACATTTTTTATCTTAGCTTTCACCAAGAAAATCTTAGACTGCACATCACATGAAAGGGCCTCAGAAGATAGAATCTTGCGCATGTCATCAAACCCACTAACAAAATGATAATAACATAATTTAAAAAAAAAAGAGTTAACACAATAGACAAAGCTATTGACTCTCCAACTAAAAAAAAAACTATCCTTCCATAACTGCAAGAGATTCTTCTGGAAGGTACGATTGACCTTGGTATACATGTTGTTGTGGTCGTATAAGCTGGACTCCTTGATGGTCCTCATGAACATAGTATGACACCACTTACGCATGAGGGATTGAGGTCGCTGAGGACATTGTCGCTACAGAGCACTTCATCAAGCGTAAACTTGTCCATCGCAAGTCGACAAGTCAAGGGAGCCACAGACAGAGGAAGAGCGTTTTCGAAGGAGAAAAAATAGCTAGCGAATTTGCAAAGTGGGAAGAGACAAACACTAGCTCATTAAGATCGTAAGCAATGAATAACAAATCATAGAAAGTAATGTGATGCAAACACATAATCCTATTTTAGTATTTTTAAGCATATTCCTATTTTAGTAATCTTAAGTGTTATGTTTTCATTTAGTCTTTTCTCTTGATGGTCATGTTAATGTTCAAGTAGATTGGATTGTAAGATTAGAGATATTATTGTAGATCACGATCACCTAAAATTCAAATCCCATGTCAAGATTCGCAATCTAGGTGCAAACACCTAAAAGGTCAAGATTGGCATAAGCCGATTAGGGCGAAGGTTGACAGACCAAACGTGCCTCTATTCCCCGTTCAATCATTTTTTTCCTCCCAAAACTCAAAAAGCAAATTTGACATAGGCTTTGAATTTTAGAACGTTGTATGGCAATTAGCTTCCTGTGAATTAGGCTCTATTGCCAATCGATAAAGAACAACGCTGAAAGAAACTTGGACCAACAAAAAGGGAATGGAGATTCAAATCCAAGACAGGAAATGTAAAGGATAAATTCAATAACCAGCCTTTAATTCTATTATATGCCCTAACTACAATTTTTATGTTGGTCTGGAAAAATAAACTGAATCAAGATACATTCCCAATGAAATATGAAAATCTAGATCCCATCAGATATTCGGGCGATGCTATTTCCATCCCTATTTTGGTTAAGACACTCCTTTTTCCAATTAAACAACCAAACACTCTCATCTCTCCCTTCAATTTACTGCTTAGTTATATATTATATTAACTAATAAAACTGCCTTCATTTCATTATACTCAATAAGTTATGATCTTATCTTACATTCTGTTATCACTTTGCCTAGAGAAGATTGTTAATTTTAATATACAATCTCATATTTTCAATTACAAAAGCAATATAATTATTATAAATTTCTATTCATGATGAATACACGACTTATGAACACACAATTAATTGCCTACTTTTTACCCCATAATATGATTGAAACTTTCTTTCAAAGTTGGAAATTAAATTAATTTATCTGTCTAGCCAATCTTGACCTCATAGGTATTTTTTCAAAATAAATTTGCGAATTTTTAAAGTTAAACATTGTTTATTTTGTGCTTTCTTTTAGATTTTTCACTTTTTAATCTAAATTGCAAGATGAGGGTTGAGAATCTTGTTTCATATTTTTCACTTTCAACCTAAAATTAAATTATTTGAGAGGAAAATTTTAAGCATGTTTCAAAGAGTTTGATCCACTTGTTATGAAGTTAAATCCAATCAATGTTAATTACTTTCTTCATAGTAGGAGTACAACAGCAAGAAGTTCCTGTTTTCCCTTTTTGTGCTTATGTGATCTAATCTTAATCATACTTAACATTTGGTTATATTTCTAAAAAATTATCATTTTCAATATATTGATCAATTTTCCCTTTCAATTGTTGACCAAGATAGGCCAGATAATTAGATTGAATTTTAATCTTGAACTTTAAATTATAGTCTCAAACTATTTGATGAAAATAGGCAAATTGTTGTGTGCTTATAAGCCGTCATATATAGAAAATTATAATTTTACGTCACTTTTATGAGTGACACTGTGAGGTGGACAGGCCATGGAAGATCGAAAAGGACTGACATCAAGTGAGCAACTAAGGAGGGAAATAGAGCTGACCACAAGCACGAAGGTGAAGCTTCCATCCCTGAGCAAAATCTCCAACCAAAATTTTATTTAATTTTTGTTCCAAGTCAATAGATACATGTCAAATTCACTAGTGGGGATGTCAACTGTGTACTGGTCCCTGTACACGCAACCTCTGTGGGAAGAGCCGTACACTAAGGTGATTGGCCACATCCCAATGGAGGAGGAGACCACATACGCAAATAGCATGGTGATGCACATGCCAATCGTTCACAAGAGGTTTGTGTGGCTATGCTTAATAACGACGAGGCACATTCCGAGAGCAGCGAACAAGAAGATCATCTCGTTGATTCTGCTCAACAATAGTGGTATTCGCTTGACCTGATTAAGGCATAAGGCGGCAACGAGGACACACACTGTCTTCACAAAGCAAATTGCCATGTTCATGAAGAGTTTTTCGAAGGATGCTGTGATGCTAGCCCTCTAAAAAATTAAGAGAACTAGAACTATATAATAGTTTGGTGTCAACGCCACATGCTTATTAGAAGAACTGAACCTCAATTGTGCAGACGAGCATGTGGCATACGATGTAGGCTGGGTGGAGGAGATCTTGTCATACACAGATATTTTGGTTCGTATTCTTGAAAATGCTATCATTGCACTCCTCAAGTATGTTGGTAACCATCTTATCTACGGCAAGCTAAAGTGCAGCCTCCTCCTTAGAGTTAGAGGTCTTGGTGAGGATGCACTTCACACTGCCTAAGTGGCCCTGCATAATGAACCACTTAGGGGATTCTAGCATGGTGAGAAGCTCGAAAGGAAGCACAACCGAGAGGATTGATCCCGCAATAAGCATCACACACCACCCAAGGTTGAGGTGGAGCTTGAAAAAGTAGTTAGAGATGCTGCAAAGGAATATGCCAATGTTAATCAATACCTGAACTGTAATATCATACATTGATATCATATATCATACATTCCTTACCATGGTTTAAGTGTTTATCAACATTGGTACCTTCCTTGGCAATATTTCCAACTATTACTTCTCCCAACATTGGGTGGCATATCATGCTTATCCCAGGATCAATCCCCTCAGTCATGCTTCCCCTTAGAATTCTCATCATGTCAAAATTTCCCTAGTAGCTCATCATGCAAGGCCGCCTTGGCAACGTAAAACGTGTCCTCACCAAGACATCTAACACCGAGGAGGAAGCTGCACTCCAACTTGCTGACATCAAGAAGGCTGCCGACATAATGCAACAACGAAATTATCATGAACATCAACCAAAACACTTACATATGACAAGATCTCCTCCACTTAACCCACTTTGTATGCCACATGCTTTTCTGCACCATCGGGATGCAATTTGTCAAACAGTGTGTGGCATCGAGTCCAAACTACTATACATTCCTATTCCTCTTATGTTCAAGAAAGCCACTATATCCTTCATAAAACTCCTCATGTTAACAATTGACTTCGGGAAGATAGTGTATCCTCGTTGCCGCCTTTTGCCTTAATCGGATAGGGTGGCGATCACTATCGCTAAACAGCATTAGCGAGATGATCTTCTGGCTCATCTCTCTCTGAATGTGCCTCATTGTGATTGAGCATAGCCCCACAAAATACTAGTGGCCGGTAGGCATGACGATAACCATGTTATTTGTCTATGTGGCCTCATCTTCTATCGGGATCGGGCCACTCACCGATGCGTTTATGACTCAAAGATCTTCCACAAAGGTTGCATGTGCAAGGGTTCATAATCGGTGTTGAGGTGAAATACTGTTATCGCTAACATACCATTGATGCTGAAAAGGATAGAACAATTGTTCAGAATTCACCAAGTGGAGGTGCACGGTGAACGAGTGGCAATGGACCAGCCACGACCAAGGCAGCAAACAATGAGGTTCTACCTATATATAGAACCAATTAGGTGGAGTCCATATGGAACTAGACCCTACCCTTAAGCTTACCCTAGTTACTCAATATGCTTTCTTGAGATGTCGACATTTTAAGTTGCCCATAGACTGATTCAATCAACAATTGGAAGATTGCAGTGTTCTGATTTTTCTTTTGCCAATCTATGATGTATGTTTGTTCTACTATTTCTTATGCAAATGCACATCTACCAAGTTTCTGGTATTAGAAGATGTAGAGGTCCCAACGCAAAAGACAAACAACATTTTCTAAAGTCATGACGAGTAAATGGAGAGCACTAAGAAATTAACGATAATGGAAGTGGTGGAATTAATATGGAAGACTGTAAATTGTGATCTCTCCTACTAAGGAGAGTAGTGAAAATAGAGGGCTTTTTCATTGCACTTGTGTTCCATTTTTGCATTTTCCCCCCTTTTCTGGTACTTAAGACTAAGAGGTTTGCACCAAAGATGAGACAAGGAATCAATCGCGAAATTCAATGAATTGGATGGTACAGCATGAGGAATGAGCTTAAAATCAAGACTGATAGAATGGATTCATAAATTCAATTCAAGATTTGCGCCTATCACCGAGGTCGACTGCTAGAAATTTCCAAGACAGGGAGAAGTTCCTAAATTTTGGCTGAGGTAATCCATTGAGGCGCCAACTTTGATTAGTCTTGGGTTGGTAATTCAATTCGAGCTCAATTTAAAATTGGTCCAAGATCAGGGATAAAATGGGTTCCAATCAATTAGGAAAGAAATCAAACGCCAACCAGCCATCTTCATCAGATCAACCTCGAAGAACACTATGGACTACAATAGGGCAGACATTCATACAACAAAGGTTCGATTCTTCCTTTGGAGAGAATGCAGCAATGCACTTCTAGCTAAGGAAAACCCTTATAGAAGAGGAATGGTACCAGACCCACTTTGCCCAGTGCGCCGTAAAACCCCCAGAATCTCCTGAGCACCTCTTCCTCCTCTGCGACTGGACAAAACAAATTTCGTCAGACCCTCAGTTAAATCTCGACACTTCCCCAACAAAGATAACTAGAATCGACAAGTGGAAATTGAAAAACTTAAACTCCCGTGCTGATCCGTCTGCGAGAGCAAGTCTCGCTGCCACACTATGGTTGATTTGGAAGGAAAGGAATGCGCGGATATTTAGGAACAACAAACTAAAACCCAGCCATATAGTCAAAGAAGCATTTAATTCAGAAATGCTCTTCGAAAAACGGAATCACAGCATAGAGAAGCCTACAAGACAAGAAAACTCACCTCCCGACCTGTGGATTCTTGGGTGTTAAATGTAGATGGCTCCTGGTGCCGTGCATCACCGGAGGGAGCTATTGCCGGAGTTTGTAGGGACTTCCGAGGGCTTTGTGTGACATTCTGAAATTCAACCCTTTTTCTGGAATTTGAATAGAGAATGGTTATTTCATGAAGGCGCTATAGATGAATCTCACTTGGAGCTGGCCACTCTAAGATGACTAACCGAAAGGGAAAGGCTAACTAGGAATATAAGCACGTGGATCAAATGGTCGATACGCGTGACTCCTAAAAGCCACCCGTTAGTCTGAGAATTTATTTAAAGCTGCCATCTTATGAATGAGGCCACCAATTAAGTTCCGAAATAGGGCAATCGACTCTCATGAGTGTCACAGTTGTGAATTTGGACCTTGCCTAGAAAGGTAAAAAAATGGGCAGATAGATCTCGGAATGCCTAGTGAAAAAGGGGCAAAATTGGGAATTTTTATCTTGCCCCTGGTTTGAGCTAGAATCCATGGCATGAGGGTAAGAATATTTTTAGAGAGGCTAGAAAAATTTTGCGGGGAAATCTGGAGTTATTTTTCGATCGCGATTGAGCCAAATCAGCACCGATTGAGTCCCACCCGATCCTGAAATTTCACGAATTTCGAGAAATGTCTCGTCGGTCATATTTTTGACCAATTTGACCAGTTTTGACCGAAAATAATTGAGGCCCAAGCTTTATCAGATCAAATTTCACTGATAGTCTAAAAATCAGTCAATTCGTTCAGCGTTATGTCGCTTTCGGTGAATAGTCACCGCCAATAATTATCCTTAAGATAATTATGGGTCAAACCACTCTCTCTCCTCTATTATTTCAGCAGACTCTCTCTCTCTTCTCTCTCTCTTCTCTCTCTCTAAACTCGGATATCTCTCTCTCGCGGCCCAGTTTTTGCTGCCAACTTCAACTGGACGCTGACGAAAATCCGACCGTTCGATCGTCGCGATTTTCGGGTATGTTGTAGATCAATGTCTTGTGGTTCTATTCCAACTTGAATTACTTCGATCGGACGTCGTTTGACCTTTCAAATCTGCTTTGACATTTTGGTCGACGAACCAGTCTTTTGTTACCCGAATTTCATATAGGGCTCATATTGAAATATGTTGATCCCAGTGACCCCTAGAGCTCATTTTCATGTGAAAACATTGATTTTCAGCTTGTGAACCAACTCGTTCAGCCCTTGAACAGCCCGGGTTCGAACTTAATCCGCCGCAATCCGCCGTTGTCGTCGTTACCGCCGGTCATCGTTGCATCCTCAGCCCTGTTTTTCCTTCGTTTAGGTAAGTTAAGCCTCTAGACTTCGTTCATGATGTTAGACTTTCCATGGATTAGCTCTAGGGACCGATTCGTGGTAAATCGGTTTAGGAAAATTGGCCATAATCGGCGTATTTGATGGAAATAAATTTCTGTGGGCTGTGAGTATGTTGTGGATTGATAAAATGTTGCTATCCATACTTGAATAATGCTGTTGGTGGTGGTTGGTGTGGTTTCCGAGAGGTTCGGTACCGAAAAAATGGATTTTTGGGATATTTAGAGCGAAAAAGGGCCAAATAGTGTTTGAATCACTGTTCACGAACCCCCGAACACTGTTCACGTGCTGCCCAATTTGAGTTTGGTTTGAAAATGACAAGTTTTGTGGGTTCCGTGTGGTTTGAGTACCGAAAACTGGGTTTATGGAGCATTTTATGCAAAACTGGGCCCGAGTAATATTTTATATTATTATTCCAAATATTTGGGGGCCCGTGTGCGTATTTAAAATAATATTTGAAGATATTTCTCATGTACTTGAAATAATTATTTGGGTCATTTTGGATCCCATATGAGAAATTGGGCATATTTTACAAAATTGGGCACGTGAAAGAAATTGATTGATTTGGCCATTATGTTGACCATCTGAATTGAAATATCTAGGCACATGTTTTATGTTTTGGCCTAACGTACTTGGCCAAGATTTTTGCCCAATTGAAACTGGCGTTGCTTCGTATGCCTGATTGAAATATTTGGACTTGTATTTGGAATGTGACCTAACGTACTTGGCCGATGATTTCTGTCCAAATGAATTTAAAGGATGTTATTGCCTGAAAGGCGAGTGCGACAATTTGGGTTCGCAAACTGAGTTGATTGGCTTGGCCATTTGGCCGGAAATATGGGTTGAATATTTGGACTTGTATTTGAAATGTGGCCTAACGTACTTGGCTGATGATTTCTGTCCAAATGAATTTAAAAGGGGTTTTACTGCCTGAAAGGCGAATGCGACGGTTTTCGCATGTTCGATTGCATATCATTGTGACTTGGCGTAAAATGTAGTCATGAAGTCACATGGCGTAAAATGTAGCCACAGAGGTGTAAAATGTAGCCTCAGAGGCGGAAAACGTAGCCTCGTGCGCCCTGAAGTGTAAGACGCAGGGTAGCTGGAGTGATAAGGTGCCAACCTGAGGCGTCCCACACGCGGGTTGAGGCACAAACCTAAGGCGTCCACGACCCGGGTCGGACCTGATGCGCCTATATGACGCGGGTCAAATTGCCTGTTAAGCCAAGGCTTAAGATTGAGCGTGCATGCATATGTATTTACATTGATTGTCCTGGATTGGACGTGGTTTCAAATTGAAAGTTTAATTGCTTTTATTGAGCTCTTAACTGATTGTGTTATCTGGGTTTTGTGTGGTCCTAGATTTGGCCTATTATAAATGCTTTATATGCTTGGCCACTCTGTGGCGACTTTTCTAAATTGAAGATTTGGAGGTCCCAACGCAAAAGACAAATAACATTTTCTAAAGTCATGATGAGTAAATGGAGAGCACTAAGAAATTAACAATAATGGAGGTGGTGGAATGAATATGGAAGACTGTAAATTGCGATCTCTCCTGCTGATGAGAGTAGAGGAAATTGAAGTGAGTGAAAATAGAGGGCTTTTCCATTGCACTTGTGTTCTCTTTTTGCATTTTCCACCCTTTTTTGGTAGTTAAGACTAAAAGGTTTGCACCAATGATGAGATAGGGAATCAATCGCGAACTTCATCGAATTAGCTAGTATAGCATGAGGAATGAGCTTAAAATCAAGATTGATGGAATGCATTCATGAATTCAATTCAAGATTTGTGCCTATCACCAAGGTCGACTAAAAGAAATTTGCAAGATAGGGAGAAGTTCCTAAATTTTGGCTGAGATAATCCATTGAGGCACCAACTTTGATTAGTCTTGGGTTGGTACTTCAATTCGGGCTCAATTTAAAATTAGTCCAAGATCTGGGATAAAATGGGTTCAAATCAATTAGAAAAGAAATCAAATACCAACCAGCCATCTTCATCGTATCAGCCTCGAAGAACACTGTGGACCACAATAGGGCAGGCTTTCATACAACAAATGTTCGATTTTTCCTTTGGAGAGTATGTAGTAATGCACTTCTTGCTAAGCAAAACCCATATAGAAGAGGAATGGTACTTGACCCACTTTGCCCGGTGCGCCGTAAAAGCCCCAGAATCTCTTAAGCACCTCTTCCTCCTCTGCGACAAGACAAAACAAATTTGGTTAAACCCTCCGTGAAATCTCGACACTTCCCCAACAAAGATAACCAGAATCGGCAATTGGATATTGAAAAACTTAAACTCCCGAGCTGATCCATCCGTAAGAGCGAGTCTCGCTGCTACACTATGGTTGATTTGGAAGGAAAGGAATGCATGGGTATTTAGGAACAACAAACCAAAACCTAGCCATATAGTCGAAGAAGCATTTAATTCAGAAATGCACCTCAAAAAACAGAATCACAGCATAGGGAAGCATGCAAGACAAGAAAACTCACCTCCCGACCTGTGGATTCTTGGGTGTTAAACGTAGATGGCTCTTGGTACCGCACATCACTAGAGGGAGCTATCATCGGAGTTCGTAGGGACTCCCGAGGGCTTCGCCAAGAGAATCAATGCTCGTTCGGCCCTCGCCGCAGAAACTCTCGCGATTAGAGAGGCATTGTCGTTCGTGAAGAAGGCAAGCGAGCCGAGGAAGAGGGAAACTAATCTGGGACTCAAGTCCTTGTGATCAAGGTCTTATGTTTTGGGCCTGGCTGAAAACCCTAGGGCCATAGGATCATTGTGGTGGACCATGTCCCCATTTATTTTGCAAAAAATAGATCGTTTCGAAAAAAATATTTTTTGAGAAGTTAATTTCCTAGTTACTTAATATGTTTTCTTGATATGTCGACATTTTAAGTTGCCCATAGCCTGATTCAATTAACAATTGGAAGATTGCAGTATTCTGAGTTTTCTTTTGCCAATCTATGCTGTATGTTTGTTCTACTATTTCTTGTAATTGCAAATGCACCGCTATCAAGCTTCTGGTATTTGAAGATGTGGAGGTCCCAACGCAAAGACAAACAACATTTTCTAAAGTCATGACGAGTAAACAGAGAGCACGAAGAAATTGACGATAATGGAGGTAGTGGAATGAATATGGGAGACTGTAAATTGTGATCTCCCATTCTGATGAGAGTAGTAGAAATTGAGGGGAGTGAAAATAGAGGGCTTTTCCATTGCACTTGCGTTCATTTTTTGCATTTTCCACCCTTTTTTGGTACTTAGGACTAAGAGGTTTGCACCAATGATGAGACAGGGAATCAATCGCGAACTTCATTGAATTGGATGGCGTAGCGTGAGAAATGAGCTTAAAATCAAGATTGATGGAATGCATTCATGAATTCAATTCAAGATTTGCGCCTATCACCGAGGTCGACTGACAAATTTCCAAGATAGGGAGAAGTTCCTAAATTTTGGCCGAGGTAATCTATTGAGGCACCAACTTTGATTACACTTGGGTTGGTAATTCAATTCGAGCTCAATTTAAAATTGGTCCAAGATCTGGGATAAAATAGGTTCAAATTAGTTAGGAAAGAAATCAAACGCCAACCAGCCATCTTCATCATATCAGCCACGAAGAACATTATGGACCATAATAGGGCAGACATTCATACAACAAAGGTTCGATTCTTCCTTTGGAGAGTATGCAGCAATGCACTTCCAGCTAAGGAAAACCCTTATAGAAGAGGAATGGTACCCGACCCACTTTGCCTAGTGCACCATAAAACCGCCAGAATCTCCTGAGCACCTCTTCCTCCTCTGCGACTGGACAAAACAAATTTCGTCAGACCCTCAGTTAAATCTCGACACTTCCCCGACAAAGATAACTAGAATCGACAAGTGGAAATTGAAAAACTTAAACTCCCGTGCTGATCCGTCTGCGAGAGCAAGTCTCGCTGCCACACTATGGTTGATTTGGAAGGAAAGGAATGCGCGGATATTTAGGAACAACAAACCAAAACCCAGCCATATAGTCGAAGAAGCATTTAATTCACAAATGCTCTTCGAAAAACAAAATCACAGCGTAGGTAAGCATGCAAGACAAGAAAACTCACCTCCCGACTTGTGGATTCTTGGGTGTTAAACGTAGACGGCTCTTGGTGCCGCACACCACCGGAGGGAGCTATCGTCGGAGATTGTAGGGACTCCCATGGGCTTCGCCAAGAGAATCAATGCTTGCCCGGCCCTTGTTGACACTTGATTTTTGGCCAATTTGATTTTTAGAAAATTTTTAGAAAATCCATTGAAATTCAGAAAATTGAAAAATCAACTTTGGATACCTTGGTCTAGCCTAGGGATCTAATTTTGAGCAAAAAAATATTTTTCCTAAATTTCTGTATTTTTTGCATTTTATTTTCAAAAATTCATAAAAAAATCAAGAAAAAAATGAGCAAATTACAAAATCAACTTTGGAAGCCCAAGCCTAGCCTAAGGAACCAATTTTGAACAAAAAATAATTTTCCTTATTTTTCACATTTTCTAATATTTTTAAGAAAATAGAAAAATACAAAAAAATCAATAAAAAATAGCATCCGTGGCCACAAAAATACGAAAAAATAGTCCATATTTTTATTTTAATTTCCTCTTCATTTTGGCCAAATAAATTTTGAAACAATTAATCTGGAAATGGGGTTTCCTTCATTAATCTCATTTTCAAATTAATTGAAAAAATTTTAGAAATTTCATTTTAGTTCTGTAATTTTCAATTTTTTCATTTTTGAAGTCGTGCCATCCCCATCTATTTTCAAAAATTAAAATCCAGTCCAAAAATACATCGAATCATCCAATTTCGCGAAAAAGGATCAAATTGCAATTTTCAATTTTTCAATTTAGTCCTTAAAAATGCTTAAAATGCAATTAGAGATTTTATAGGGACTAAATTGAAAATCAAGGCACGTCACCCTACAGTTTTTTACCTTCTGAATCTATTGGTGGGGTGAATTTTTGCAGAAAAGGCCAGCATGGATTTGAATTTTGCAAAATGGATCTCGAGTCAAAAATAAAATTTAGGGTTTTTATGCAAATATACTCAAATTGTTGAAATAAAACCATTTTCTTGATGAAGTTCACCCCCCCGAGCTCAATTTTGATGTTAATTTCTGGAAATGGGGGTTGAGTTGGGGTCAATTTCAAATTTTTCTAGCCAAACGGGTCGATCGAGTCGGGTTGACCCGATCCGGTCAACCCATTGACCCAAGAACTAGACCCAGGTCTGGTTCTTCCTCTTTTTCCCGATTTAATGCACGTTTTTTATTTGAAGGGGAGGTGGTGATTCTGTTAAAGAACTGTCGGCATTCATAACGGACGGCTTAGATTTAGTCTTAGGATTAATCTCGGCCATAGATCTAGTAGACAGTTTAGACGGCCGAGATCTAATCTTTAGGTTAATCTGGTCCATAGATTTTGGCATAGAGGATGGACGATCAGATCAGTAGCCATGTGGGTCATTCTCAACCGTAGGATTAACTTGGAGGATGAGTGGCCAAGATGTCAACACGTGGTGAATTTGTAGCCGTCAGATTGAAGATAGGCAGGAATAATGAAAAGTAGAATAAAAATTTAAAAAATTCAAAAATTCAAAAGAAAATCAATACTAAAACTGTGTCAGTTTTGCGTCGTTTGGGCTAATGGGTCTTGGGCTGAGTTGGATAGTGGGCCAGGTCAAGCCGACTTGGTCCGTATAACAAACAAAAAATAATATAAATAATAAATAATAAATAAAAATAGAAAATTCACAAATCAATAAAAAAAATAAAAAATAGAAAATTAATAAAAAACCAAAACTGTGTCGTTTTATTCTCGAGTCTTAGGTTCAGGCCTTCGGGTCAGGTGGGCCGGGTCTACTCGACCCGATCCGAAAAATAAAAATTAAAATATAAATAAATAAATAAATAATCCCAAAAAAATAAAAATTCTTAAAAATAATAAAAATAAAATAAAATAAAAAATTATAAAAATAGATAACAACAACAACAACAACAACAACAACAACAACAACAACAATAATAATAACAATAATAATGTTTAGAGAGTGTTAAAATAAGAAAAATTCCTAAAACAATATATAAAAATATATAATAAATAAAAGTAAATAATAAAATAATACATAACAATAAAAACTAAAAAGAAAAATAAAATAAAGCAAGAAAACCAATAAATGAAAATAAAAATCGAGAAGAAAATAATAATAAAAATATAGAATAATAAATAATAAATAAATAAAATTAAAAAAAATTCAAAAAATTCAAAAAAAATTCAAAAAACAAAATAATAACAAAAAATAAAAATATATAAAAGATCATAAGAGTCATAAAAATTGCAGAAAAAAGCTTAAATAATTAGAAAAATTCGAGAATTGTCGAAAAATAGAAGATATAGTGATAAAAAAAATCATAGAAATTTTATAAAAATTTGGAAAAATTGTTAGAAAATGCAGAAAATGTTTGGAAAATAGAAAAACCTAGAAAATCAAAAATAAAAAATCCCAGAAAATATAGAAAATGTCCCAAAAAATAGGAAAATCCTTAGAAAATCTTAGAAAGTTCTAAAGAATTTCAGAAAAATCCTAAAAAATTCATAAAAATTCAGAAAAATTCATAAAAATTCCCAAAAATTGTGAAAATTAGGGAAAAACCACATTCAACTGGTTTGACCTAATTTCACATTTTTGGACTTACCGAGCCTTCCAAAATGACCATTTTGCCCCTTTGGTCAATCTGACCCAAACTTTTCCAAATCATCCTTGAATCCAATTGGTGTGTTTTGCTAGGCTTTTAAGACTTCCCTTGGCTTGTTTTGACTTGATGTGGTATGACTTTTCCAGGATTAGATTCCTTGACTGTGCATTTATTTTAATGATTGTGATTGATAGGATAGATGCTCCCATTTGCATGAATCCATTAGATTCTTAGAACCTACCTTACCCAATCTCGCCTGCATGAATTACTTAGATGGAAATCACTCAGTTTAGGTACCGAAAGGACGTCAATAGCAATATTGACGTAACTAAGTCCCCAAACCCAAAATCTCTGGTTTCCGTAAAATTGAACGATACCTCCCAATCGCTCGATAGGGTTGTTGACACCTGATTTTTAATCACTTTTTCACTTTTAAATTTAATAAAAAATCCATAAAAATTCATAAAATTGGAAAATCAACTTTGGGGACCTTGGCCAAGCCTAGGAAACCAATTTTAACCAAAAAAATGATTTTTCATATTTTAGTATTTTTCGGTATTTTTATTTTCGAAAATTAATAGAAAATCAAGAAAAAATGAGAAAATTACAAAATAAACTTTGGAAGCCTTGGCCAACCCTAGGCAACCATTTTTGAACAAAAAATAAATTTTCGTGTTTTTCACATTTTTTAATATTTTTCAGAAATTAGGAAAATATTATAAAAATAAAAATAAATAGCGTTGAGGCCATAAAAATGTGAATAAATAGTCAGTATTTTTCTTTTATTTTTCTTTTCATTTTGACCAAAGAAAATATGCAAAAATTAATATGAGATCGGGACTTACTTTGTTTTTCCCATTTTCAGATTAGTTTAAAAAAATTTAGAAAAATTCATTTTAGCTTTGAAATTTTCAATTTTTGCATTTTCAGAGTCGTGATAGTGTCTTCTAATAATCCAAATTTTTCAATGGCGGTGCGCTTTCCGTTGTTGCGTTCGGTTTTTCGAATTCGATCTATCATTCCATGGATCTCTCTCTCCCGCATGCGATCGCATTTCCTCCACAATCTCTCTCTCTCTCTCTCTCTCTCTCTCTCTCTCTCTCTCTCTCGCTAGATTCCTACTTCGCGGCTTCGTCACAGCCTCACCTTCGCCCCTTCAAAACTCACGAGGGATGACGACCCAGGAAAATCTGAGATCCATACTTTGAGTAGAACTCAACGCGTGCAATTGAGCTACCTTCTTGAGCTCGTCTTGCCGATATGTGGGAACCCCTCAACCCGTGTCACGTCCCCAGGGGATGTGGACATTCTTTGAAGGATCCATATTTCTTTAGCCAAAAGTCCATGCGCCACCTTACGCCTCAAAGCATAGGACTGGTCGCCGCTCTTTTGTTTCAGGAGATACCTGTGAATATATAAGTTTGTTGACTTCCTCAAGATTGGGTCAGAGACAACTCCATCGCAACAATCACAGGCTGGACCGTTTTGGAAGAGCACAGATACGAACGTCGATTGACGTAGCTAGTGCTATTGAGGTCAGCATGAAGTGGAATGGGGGACATGGCAATAATCGCAAAGTGGAGGGTAGCACTGAGGGTAAAACATAAAAAAAAGAGAAAGTGAGTTGAGTGGAACAAAAGGTAAGTGGGTCTTTCGGTGCAACAACAAAGGGTCGGACAAAGGAAAGTGGACAAGTGGAGTTGATCATGGGGGAACTTAATGAAAAAAAAAAGGGAAAAGGAAAAGAGGACGACGAAGGATGATGGCGGGAATTTTATTCAAGAACATTCTGATTTCTCTTGCCGTCGAGAAGTTCTGGCTCTGCGCCGGTCAGCTTTTAGAGGAATCCGACAAGGGAAAGCCGTTCGTTGGTGCCCTGCGGAAGGTCAAAAAAAGAGTTGGTGTCGCTGGGGTTCATATGTCCATTGGTGGCGGTGTTTCGGGCGAAAATATGGAAGATTTGCATTTCGGAGATGGCCTTTCAGCAAAGGAAAGTCGACGTTAAGATATGGATCGGGCTATATTCAGGTGGGCGCTACGAGAAATCGGTTTTTTTCAACAAAAGAAGCATGGAACATCCTTTAACACACAATCTACAACTGCACCGATTGCTTATATGACAAGAACAGAGATGTTATCGTGGCATTCCCTGATGCTAGTCCTTCTTCAATTTCATTCTCACAGCTGAG
This sequence comes from Psidium guajava, assembly GCA_016432845.1. NCBI lineage: Eukaryota > Viridiplantae > Streptophyta > Magnoliopsida > Myrtales > Myrtaceae > Psidium > Psidium guajava. The sequence goes on from CM028225.1 coordinate 19,508,406, forward strand.
GTATCATCGCTATGGGAAGCCACTATTGAGAAGAGCAGTGCTGAATAGAAAAATTGGTCTGACCGATCAGCCTCATCTGTGGTACTCGATATCCGAAAGGACAACCTCTGGCAAAGAGCGCAAACGAGCCATTTTTGAAAGTCATAGGAGATTACCAACAGGAAGTTGCTCATGGAGTAGCTCTACATGGCCAAAAATTCCTGAACTTTGTTGAGGACATGGACAGGCTCTTGGCTGGTCATGAGGGATTTCTTCTGGGGACTTTGGCTGGAAAGTGCCAGGCAACTTGCCCAAGGTAAAGAACGGCAAAGGCAGATGGAGCACCGAAAGAGATCACTCACGGCAGAGGACATCATCATGGCACAAATGAAATGTGAGGAAAAGCAGAGGAAAAGGACGTAGCGGGGTTAAAAGCAAAAAGAATAGAGAGAGCGGGGGAGAAAAAGTAAAAAATAGGGGGAGTCATCATAGACATAGCCACGTTCGGTCAAGTCTTTCTTTGGTGGCAAATTTCTAAAAGGTTCGAAAAAAAAATCACACATGGGGGGCCCCTACTTCATGTGGCAATGGAAACTCCAGCGACCTCCACAGATTCAGGTAGGTACCTCAGGATCCTGATGACTGAGCATATGCCGCGTTGAGGGAACGACATTCCTTCTCTACTTCTCCCTTCCCGACGAAAAAGGGTTTCCTCCGCCTCGGCCACGAGAGCTTTATGAGTGCGGTCGCTAAGAGCGATCAACATCGCTTGGATTTGATTCTCATGATGGTCCAATAAAAAAATGGAGTCCAAAGGTTGCCGCGGTCGGAATCCTCGAATCGGCCGACATAAACGCCGATGCGAAACTCGTGATGTAAGAGTGCAAGCAACTCTTCCTCCGACCGCTGAGTCTGATCATTCCCAAGGCCGATCTGGTTCTTCTCTAAGTGAGCCTCACGTGCCTCATCTGGACATCGGTCTTGAAGCGCGCAAAGACTAGGATGGTGGCCGTCCCCTCGAGAGATTGAGGGATCCCTCCTCTCCTTCTTCTTGGTTTTCTTCTCCTCGTTCGAGAGGTTACAAGGGAACCCACATAGAAAGCCTTAAGCAAGACGATCCATCAACACCCATCAACGAGAACGACGAAGCCCGAGAGCCAGAGTCCCAGTTTGATCCGACTCACTGGATCCGTTTCTTGCTCCTCAAGGTCTTGCCCTTTTGATCCTGGAAGCCAGTGCAACGACGCGAACAAGTCCGTTTATAGCTCGGAACACTATCCCGGGTCGACCTAGGTTGAGAAGAAGCATTTCGGATGGTCATGATTCAGGAAGGAGCTCTCGGGGAAGTCCCAACCAAGGGATGACCAGGAAGAGAGGAGGTTGATCTCTCAGACCTCATCGACAGGTCCGGGGGGATGCCCCAACCGGCATTTCAAGCGAATCTCCTCGGGGAACAGATCAGTTGGCCTGTTCAACGCGCTGCTCTGCATGTACGAAACCCTCCCTGACACGCCGGAGTTGCTGGATGAGTCAGTGGACTACGTGGAGAGTCGATTGCTTGTTCCTCTCCCAACTTACTTCATCGGCGGCTATGGCATGGGAGCTCCGAAGGGGGCTGTCGGCGGTTTCGAGGAGTGACGCTAACTTAGGGTTTAAGATGGACGGTTTGAAGATATGCAAGAACTTCTATTGGTCGAAGGTGGACATACTGTGACAGCAGAGATCATGCATGCAATGTGGAAGTCACAGAAGTTCAAGCTCGTATACTTGATGGCCACGCTCTATGCGTTGACCCTGACTCTACCCTCTCCCTCTGCTGACTATTGAGCCTAGAGAAACTTGCTCCCCACTCGTGCATGATGCACTCTCCCTCCTTCCAAGAGCTGGCTTCAGAGACACCGTTGTGATCCTCATGCCCATTCATCAGTTTATAACATTTGGGTTCGCATGCACACCGCCCTATTTCGTGTGGGAGGAATTTTAGGAGTGCATAACACAAAGAGCCCGTTCAAGAGGGCAATCGTTCATCGTCTCATCACTATCGTCACCTGCTTCGTCTCCCTCTATCCAACTCTCGCAATGTTGCTGCTGCTGCTGCTTCCTTTTCCACTTCTTTCATGGATCTCGCCGTCTTGGGAGCTTCCATGGACTCCGAGCTCTAGCTCTCCTGAGCCTAGAATCGAGGAAGTAAGGTCCGAGCTGGAGCACGAGCACAAGGCGTGCAAAGAGGTCGAGCACACGAATGAGAAGCTGGAGAAAGAGCCGGCCGAGGAGAAACGGGGGTAGTAGCTCTCGAGCGAGTCCGCGAAAAGCTAGCGAAGGAGGTATCCGCCGTTCAGGCCGACATCGACCGGATGAAGCGCGAGATGGAGGAGGAGAGGGTCCAAAGGAAGCTCGTCGAGGCTAGGTTTTGCTGGATGAAGAAAAGAAGCTTGAGAGGCAGGCCAGGGAGGTTATTCCCTCTCGGTCATGTTTCTTTTAGAAGCAAATGTGAATACCTTACATACAGGCAAGCAAACATGCATGCATGTAGTGGCGGGGTTTGTGGGATCTCCTCACAATTTCATTCATCATTCTTTCTTTCTCTCCAATCTGTCAAGCGTCATTCCCCTGTTCTATGAAGGAAGCACCGCCGATTGGAAACGCTTCTTGGACGCCAATCGAGAAGCGAAACGTATTCTCTCAAGCACTTTGGACGAAAAAGGATACTTCGAACTTCACTTAGAAATGGAGGAAGAGACAATATCCAGACGAAAAAGGATACTCGATGGACGGGCCCAAGGACTCGGAGCTGGACCAATTCATGGAAGTTTGTTATGACATGCTGTTGAAGTGTTGGGAAAAGCTGAGGCCATCGTGCATGGGAAGAGACGTGGAGCTCTACCTCACGCATTTACCTATCAGATCACTCGAGGCGAGGAGAGAGAGAGAGAGCGTGATGTAGAGGGATTAACTCGGCATGCCAAGAGTGGCACCCGTAAAACTCACTGGAGAAGTGCCTAGTGGATCTGGAAATGAAGCTCTAGATGATGTCAAAGGAGGTCACGGCATCGTTCAAGGAGTAGAGCGCCGTCAACCTCCTTCGCGTGTCCCGCACCACCCACGACGTCGTCCGCATCCTCGACGATGCCGTTCGCTCCACTATTCCGTCTCCGAGATTTTCCAGAAGCTCAAGAAGTGCAGGACTCTGCTGTGAGATAGCTGAATATTGCTGGATCTGATGACCTGGATGAGTCCGCTCGAGTAGACATTGAAGTTTTCCAAACTGGTACATACTTGAGATTGGATGTCCATGACGGTCCCTCTGAGATGGGTGAACATCTTGATCCCTCTCATCCCATATTTGTGGGTGGAATATAGCGGTGAAGGAGGATCAAATCCTCCAAATCGGGATTGACAGCATGAATAGATTGAGCGGTACGTTGGAGTTGCATGTGACCCGCTGGATTTGCTCGCTGGTTGGACACCGACGTGTTGGACAAGATTCATAAGGCTGAAGGAATTATTCTTGGGGCTGGTTCCAGAAGAAGAGGAGAGATGGAATTCACTTCACGTGCCAAGATTCCCAAAAAGATGGCAGAGCTCCTTAAAATATGCTGGCTCGTAGTTGATCTCAAGATGGGGATGTGACTTCGGTCGGTTAACACATACCATGTAGTTTACTTGATCTTCAAGATCGTGCATGGGAACTATGGCTTTGAGAATCGAGCAACGGAAGGGTCTGTCGATTCTGGTTCCAGGGTTAAACGATGCGACATTTATTTGGTTCGACGAGGGTCCCATACCTCCATGGAATCAGCCCGAGAAGACAATGACGATGATGGCGGGGATCTGCTCGTTGTCGTTGGAGACACGAAACAGTGGCTGGTCAAGCGAGAATGGGGCAAAGAAAACACACTTAGACTAAACCTTCAGACCGACGGATTTGGGTGGGGCAACTCTGAGCAATAATTTGGCGAACCCCTCCAACAACAAACCTTGCGGCAATGCTATAGATTCTCCAGCGAACTCCGTCAAGTCGAGTTGGCCATGGTAGGAGTATTACGATCCAGGCTCATGGTTGTATTTTGACAAGTTGTCTATGTTTTGCAGGGTGTTTTCAGGTTTACCTGCAGACCTCAAGATGTTTGCCAAAAACTGGGAGCTCGAGTTCGTCCATTGCAGGTGGGCTACGATTGGTGTCCTCGAGAATGTGTTCCCCAGGATCTTCACGAAGGATGGTGTCAAGTTTGGCGAAGCCATCTGGTTCAAGGAGGAGAGATAAGTGAGGGAACCTCGGCAAAGTGAAAGAAGAGGAAGTCAAAGACCTCTGATGAAGCTCGCACGATCGGAGAACTCGCCTCGTTTTGCGTTTTCTCGCTCCACTTGGACTTGTTCGAGAGAGGTGGGCTTGAGCGCCATTTGAAATGCTCAATGAGAAAGCGGAATTGCTCATGCTGCTGTTCGACGTGTTGATACCTTAGAAGCAGAGCCCGTTGCTACTGAAAAGGCCCTATATGAGGCCTTGATAAGGCAAGAGGAATCTGCTGCGCATAGGCCCGAAGAGATCTGTCCTGGTTGATGAGTCAGGTAAGTTTCTTCGCTAACCAATCTATTTCTTTTTGGGCTGATCTGAGTGTGCGTGTTGAGATAGTTTATCGTGAGTCGGACTAGGGAAGATTTTAGGCTAGATGTAGAATTTAGAAGTGGGTCCATTGGAAAACAGAATTGAACAAAGAGAAATAAAGTTAGGCCGAGCCCAAAGTGTGGCCTTTTCGTCCTAGAACAACTCGGGCCCTTAAGGCCCAAGTTGGGTGCCCACGGCGCGGGGCCGAGATTGTTGGCCCAGTCCGAAAATTAATTTACTAATAAAAATAAATATAAAAAAAATTCTAAAAAAAAAAACTCATAAAAATCATATAAAAAAATTCTAAAAAAATTGGAAAAATTCCCAAAAATTCCAAAATGCCTCAAGAATTAGGAATTGATCATCTTAGCTGATGAATCCTATTTTTGATGAATCTCTATCCCAATCTTTCCAAAATGACGATTTTGCCCCTTATGGGCAAATCGTCTCCAAAAATTCAGAAAAATATCAGAAATTAGGAAACGGGTCATTTCGACTGACCAATTTTATTTTTGGTGAATTTCCATTTCGATCTTTTCAAAATGACGATTTTGCCCCTTACGGCTAAATTGTCTCGGAAAATTCTGAAAAATTCTGAAAAATCTCAGAAATTAGTAAACGGGTCATTTCGAATGACCAATCCTATTTTTGGTGAATTTTCATCCCGAACTTTTCAAAATGATGATTTCGCCCCTTATGGGTAAATTGTCTCAAAAAATTCAGAAAAATTCAGAAAAATCTCAGAAATTAGTAAACGGGTCATTTCGAATGACCAATCCTATTTTTGGTGAATTTTTATCTCGAACTTTCCAAAATGATGATTTCGCCGCTTATGGGTAAATTGTCTCAAAAAATTCAGAAAAATTCAGAAAAACCTCAGAAATTAGGAAACGGGTCATTTTGACTGACCAATCCTATTTTTGGTGAATTTTCATCCTGAATTTTTCAAAATGACGATTTTGCCCCTTATGGGTAAATTTTCTCGAAAAATTCAGAAAACTCAGAAAAACCTCAAGAATCAGGAAACGGGCCATTTCGACTGGTCAATCCTATTTTTGAATGATTTGCCTTATTGATATTTCCAAAATGACGATTTCGCCCCTTATGGGCAAATTGTCTCGAAAAATTCTGAAAAATTCTCATAAATTGTGGAAAATAAGAGATAACCACATTCAACTGGTTTGACCTATTTTCACTTTTCGATCTTTGAAAAATGACCATTTTACCCTTCTGATTAGTTTGATCTAAACCTAAACTCTTCCCAATTATTCCAAATGATTTTTCATGAAATTGGTACCGAAAGGGCGTTAGAGTAATCTAGCGTAACTAAGTCCCCGAACTCATTTTCTCTGGTTCACAGGAATAAATTGGTTCTCCCACTAATTTATTTAGGTTTCTAATCGACCTACCAAGAACGATTAGTAGCGCTTGGGAGGGTCCGCGTTAGGTCGTCGATCTAATTAACCTAATAATCCGTTCACCCTCGGAAACTTATTATTCTTAGGGTCGCGACAGGGGTTTCCAGTAATACCCTCCAAAGAATGACTAGTAGCGACTCCAAATGCACATACACCGATGCACATGTCACCCGACCATACTAAGGTCGATTTCGATTCTAAAATTTCCTGACGCGATTTGGTATGGGCTTAGGAGGACCCGAGCAAAGCCTAGATTCCAAAACGGGCTAAGCAATCCATTAGCTCATCCCCCTTTTGAGGGAGGGTCGCAACAGCCCTCACAGCAAACACTCTCTCGATTAGAGAGGGATTGTCGTTCATGGAGAAGGCAAGCGAGCGGAGGAAGAGGGAAACTGATCTAGGGCCCAAGTCCTTGTGATCTAGGTCTTATGTCCTAGGCCAAGCTGAAAACCCTAGGCCATACGATCATTATGGTGGACCGTGTCCGCATTTATTTGGTAAAAATTAGTTCGTTTCGAAAAAAATATTTATTGAGAAGTCAATTTCCTAGTTACTTAATATGTTTTCTTCAGATGTCGACATTTTATGTTGCCCAATGACTGATTCAATCAATAATTGAAAGATTGCAGTGTTCTGAGTTTTCTTTTGCCTATCTATACTGTATGTTTGTTCTACTATTTCTTGTAATTGCAAATGCACCGCTATCAAGCTTCTGGTATTTGAAGGCGTGGAGGTCCCAACGCAAAATACAAACAACATTTTCTAAAGCCATGACGAGTAAATGGAGATCACCAAGAAATTGACGATAATGGAGGTAGTGGAATGAATATGGGAGACTGTAAATTGTGATCTCTCCTACTGATGAGAGTAGTGGAAATTGAGGGAAATGAAAATAGAGAGCTTTTCCACTGCACTTGCGTCCTTTTTTTTTTGCATTTTTTACTTAAGACTAAGAGGTTTACACCAATGATGAGATAGGGAATCGATCGCGAACTTCATCGAATTGGATGCTACAAAATGAGGGATGAGCTTAAAATCAAGATTGATGGAATACATTCATAAATTCAATTCAAGATTTGCGCCTATCACTAAGGTCGACTAAAAGAAATTTCTAGGATAGGGAGAAGTTCCTAAATTTTGGCCGAGGTAATCCATTGAGGTGCCAACTTTCATTACTCTTGAGTTGGTAATTCAATTCGAGCTCAATTTAAAATTGGCCCAAGATCTGGGATAAAATGGGTTCAAATCAATTAGGAAAGAAATCAAACGCTAACCAGCCATCTTCGTCATATCAGCCTCGAAGAACACTATGGACCACAATAGGGCAGACATTCATACAACAAAGGTTCGATTCGTCCTTTGGAGAGTATGCAGCAGTGCACTTTCAGCTAAGAAAAACCCTTATGGAAGAGGAATGGTACCTAACCCACTTTGCCTAATGCGCCGTAAAACCCCCAGAATCTCCTGAGCGCCTCTTCCTCCTCCGTGACTGGACAAAAAAAAATTTCATCAGACCCTTAATTAAATCTCGACGCTTCCTCGATAAAGATAACCAGAATCGACAAGTGGTAATTGAAAAACTTAAACTCCCGAGCTGATCCGTCCGAGAGAGCAAGTCTCGTTACGACACTATGGTTGATTTGGAAGGAAAGGAACGTGTGGGTATTTAGGAACAACAAACCAAAACCAGGACATATAGTCGGAGAAGCGTTTAACTCACAAATGCTGTTCAAAAAAAGGAATCACAGCATAGGGAAGCATGCAAGACAAGAAAACTCACCTCCCGACCTGTGCATTCTTGGGTGTTGAACGTAGATGGCGCCTGGTGCCGCGCATCACCGGGGGGAGCTATCGCTGGAGTTTGTAGGGACCCCGAGGGCTTCGCCAATAGAATCAACAAACGTTCGGTGCTCATAGCAGAAACTCTCGTGATTAAAGAGGGATTGTCGTTCGTGGAGAAGGCAAGGGAGCTAAGGAAGAAGGAAACTGATCTAGGGCTCAAGTCCTTTTGATCTAGGTCTTATGTTTTGGGCCTGATTGAAAACCCTAGGGCCATATGATCATTATGGTAGACGGTGTCCCCATTTATTTTGCAAAAAAAGATTGTTTCAAAAAAATATTTTTTGAGAAGTCAATTTCCTAGTTACTCAATATGTTTTCTTGAGATGTCGACATTTTAAGTTGCCCATAGACTGATTCAATCAATGATTCGAAGGTTACCGTGTTTTGATTTTTCTTTTGCCTATTTATGCTATATGTTTGGTCTACTATTTCTTGTAATTGCAAATGCACAGCTACCAAGCTTCTAGTATTTGAAGATGTGGAGGTCCCAACATAAAAGACAAATAACATTTTCCAAAGTCATGACGAGTAAGTGGAGAGCACTAAGAAATTAACGATAATGGAGGTAGTGGAAAGAATATGGGAGACTATAAATTGTGATCTCTCCTACTGATAAGAGTAGTGAAAATTGAAGGGAGTGAAAAAATAGGGCTTTTCCATTGCACATGCATTCCTTTTTTCCATTCCCCCACCCCCCTTTTTGGTACTTAAACTAAGAGGTTTGCACTAAAGATGAGATAGGGAATCAATCGCAAACTTCATCGAATAGGATGGTACAGCATGAGGAATGAGCTTAAAATCAAGATTGATATAATGCATTCATGACTTCAATTCATGATTTGCGCTTATCATCAAGATCAATAGACAGAAATTTTCAAGATAGGGAGAAGTTCCTAAATTTTAGCCAAGGTAATCTATTGAGGCACCAACTTTGATTAGTCTTGGGTTGGTAATTCAATTCAAGCTCAATTAAAATTGGTCCAAGATCTGGGATAAAATGGGTTTAAATCAACTAGGAAAGAAATCAAACACCAACTAGCCATCTTCATCATATCAGCCTCCAAGAACACTATGGACAACAATGGGGTAGACATTCATACAACAAAGGTTCGATTCTCCCTTTGAAGAGTACAGAGCAATGCACTTCCAGCTAAGGAAAACTCTTATAGAAAAGGAATGGTACCTTCCCACTTTGCCCAGTGCACCGTAAAACCCCCAGAATCTCCTGAGCACCTCTTCCTTCTCTGCAACTAGACAAAACAAATTTCGTCAGACTCTCGGTTAAATCTCGATATTTCCCCGACAAAGAGAACTAGAATCGACAGGTGGATATTGAAAAACTTAAACTCCCGAGCTGATCCGTCCGCGAGAGCAAGTCTCGCTGATACACTATGGTTGATTTGGAAGGAAAGGAAAGCATAGATATTTAGGAACAACAAACCAAAACCTAGCCATATAGTCGAAGAAGCGTTTAATTCTCAAATGCTCATCGAAAAATGGAATCACATCATAGGGAAGCATGCAAGAAAAGAAAACTCACCTCTCGACCTGTACATTCTTGGGTGTTAAATGTAGATGGCTCCCGGTCCCGCGTATCACCGGAGGGAGCTGTTGCCGGAGTTTGTAAGGACTCTCGAAGGCTTCGCCAAGAGAATCAACGAACGTTCGACGCTCGCAGCTTGAACTCTCGCGATTAGAAAGGGATCGTTGTTCGTGGAGAAGGCAAGGGAGCTAAGGAAAAAGGAAACTGATCTAGGGCTCAAGTCCTTGTGATCTAGGTCTTATGTTTTGGGCTTGGCTGAAAACCCTTGGGCCAGACGATCATTGTGGTGGACGGTATCCCCATTTATTTCACAAAAAATATATCGTTCAAAAAAAGAATATTTTTTGTGAAGTCAATTTCCTAGTTACTCAAAATGTTTTCTTGGTATGTTGACATTTTAAGTTGCCCATAGACTGATTCAATCAATGATTGGAGGGTTACAGTGTTCTGATTTTTCTTTTTCCTATTTATGCCATATGTTTGTTCTACTATTTCTTGTAATTGTAAATGCACAGCTATCAAGCTTCCGGTATTTGAAGATGTGGAGGTCCTAACGCAAAAGACAAACAACATTTTTTAAAGTCATGACGAGTAACTGGAAAGCACTAAGAAATTAACTATAATAGAGGCGATGGAATGAATATGGGAGACTATAGATTGTGATCTCTCCAACTGATGAGAGTAGTGAAAATTGAAGGGAGTGAAAATATAGGGCTTTTCCATAGCACTTGCATTCCTTTTTTGCATTCCCCACCCATCTTTTTGGTACTTAAGACTAAGAGGTTTGCACCAAACATGAGATAGGGAATCAATCGTGAACTTCATTAAATTGGATGGTACAACATGAGGAATGAGCTTAAAATCAAGATTGATGGAATGCATTCATAAATTCAGTTCAAGCTTTGCGCCTATCACCAAGTTCGACTGACAGAAATTTCCAAGGTAGGGAGAAGATCCTAAATTTCGGCCGAGGTAATCCATTGAGGCACTAACTTTGATTACTCTTGGGTTGGTAATTCAATTCGAGCCCAATTTAAAATTGGTCCAAGATCTGGGATAAAATGGGTTCAAATCAATTAGGAAAGAAATCAAATGCCAACCAGCCATCTTCATCATATCAGCCTCGAAGAACACTATGGACCACAATAGGGCAGGCTTTCATACAACAAAGGCACGATCCTTCCTTTGGAGAGTATGCAGTAATGCACTTCCAACTAAGGAACCCCTATAGAAGAGGAATGGCACTAGACCCACTTTACCCAATGTGCCGTAAAACCCCCAGAATCTCCTGAGCACCTCTTCCTCCTCTGCGACTAGAAAAAAACAAATTTCATTAGACCCTCGGTTAAATCTCGGCACTTTCTCGACAAAGATAACTAGAATCGACAAGTGAATATTGAAAAAATTAAACTCCCGAGCTGATCCGTCCGCGAGAGTAAATCTCGCTGCTATACTATGGTTGACTTGGAAGGAAAGGAACGAGTGGGTATTTAGGAAATTGAAACCAAAACGCAGCCATATAGTCGAAGAATCGTTTAATTCACAAATGCTCTTCGAAAACGGAATCACAGCATAGGGAAGCATCCAAGACAAGAAAACTCACCTCCCGACCTGTGCATTCTTTGGTGCTGAACGTAGATGGCTCCTGGTGCCCCGCAGCACTGGAAGGAGCTATCCTCGGAGTTTGTAGAGACACCTGAGGGCTTCGCCAAGAGAATCAACGAACGTTCGGCGCTCGAAACAGAAACTCTTGTGATTAGAGAGGGATTATCGTTCGTGGAGAAGGCAAGGGCGCTGAGGAAGAAGGAAATTGATCTAGGGCTCAAGTCCATGTGATCTAGGTCTTATGTTATGGGCCTGGCTAAAAACCCTAGGGCCATACGATCATTGTGGTGGACGGTGTCCCCATTTATTTCCCAAAAAATAGATCGTTTCCAAAAAATATTTTTTGAGAAGTCAATTTCCTAGTTACTCAATATGTTTTCTTGAGATGTTGACATTTTAAGTTGCCCATAGACTGATTCAATCAACAATTGGAAGCTTGTGTTGTTCTGATTTTTCTTTTGTCCCTCTATGGTGTATATTTGTTCTACTATTTCTTGTAATTGCAAATGCACAGCTATCAAGCTTCTGGTATTTGAAGTTATGGAAGTCCCAATGCAAAAGTCAAACAACATTTTCTAAAGTCATGACAAGTAAATGGAGAGCACTAAGAAATTAACGATAATGGAGGTGGAGGAATGTATATGGGAGACTGTAAATTGTGATATGTTCTACTGATGAGAGTAGTGCAAATGGAAGGGAGTGAAAATATAGGGCTTTTCCATTGCACTTGCATTCTTTTTTTGCATGCCCCCCCCCTTTTAGTACTTAAGACTAAGAGGTTTGCACCAAAGATGAGACAGGAAATCAATCGTGAACTTCATCGAATTGGATGGTACAGAATGAGGAATGAACTTAAAATTAAGATTGATGGAATGCATTCATGACTTCAATTTAAGATTTACGCCTATCACCAAGGTCGACTAACAAAAATTTCCAAGATAGGGAGAAGTTCCTAAATTTCGGCCGAGCTTATCCATTGAGGCAACAACTTTCATTAGTCTTGGATTGGTAATTCAATTCGAGCTCAATTTAAAATTGGTGCAAGATCTGGAATAAAATGGGTTCCAATCAATTAGGAAAGAAATCAAACGCCAACCAGCCATCTTCATCATATCAGCCTCGAAGAACACTATGAACCATAATGGGGCAGACATTCATACAATAAAGGTTCGATTCTTCCCTTGAAGAGTATGTAGCAATGCACTTCCAACTAACGAAACCCCTTATAGAAGAGGCATAGTACCTGACCCACCTTGCCTAGTGCGTTGTAAAACCCCCAGAATCTCCTTAGCACCTCTTCCTCCTTTGCAATTCAACAAAACAAATTTGGTCAGACCCTCGGTTAAATCTCAACACTTCCCTAACAAAGATAACTAGAATCAACAAGTGGATATTGAAAAACTTAAACTCCCGAGCTGATTCGTCCGCCAGAGCAAGTCTCGCTGCTAGCTCATGGTTGATTTGGAAGGAAAGGAATGAGTGGGTATTTAGGAACAACAAACAAAAACCCAGTCATATAGTCGAAGAAGCGTTTAATTCACAAATGCTCTTCGAAAAACGGAATCACAGCATAGGGAAGCATGCAAGACAAAAAAAACACACCTTCCGACCTATGGATTCTTAGGTGTTAAACGTCGATGGCTCCTGGTGCCGCGCATCACAGGAGGGAGCTATTACCGGAGTTTGTAGGGACTCTCGAAGGCTTCGCCAAGAGAATCAACGCTCATTCGGCCCACGCAGCAGAAACTCTCGCAATTAGAGAGGGATTGTCGTTCGTGGAGAAGGCAAGGTGCTGAGGAAGAAGGAAACTGATCTAGGGGTCAAGTGCTTGTGGTCTAGGTCTTATCTTGTAGGCCTGGCTGAAAACGCTACAGGCAAACGATCACTGTGGTTGACGATGTTCCCATTCATTTCGAAAAAAATAGATCGTTTCGAAAAAATAATTTTTCAAAACTCAATTTCCTAGTTACTCAATATGTTTTCTTGAGATATCGACATTTTAAGTCGCCCATAGACTTATTCAATCATCTATTGGAAGCTTGAAGTGCTCTAATTTTTCTTTTGCCTATCTATGTTGTATGTTTGTTCTACTATTTCTTGTAATTGCAAAGGCACAACTATCAAGCTTCTGGTATTTGAAGATGTGGAGGTCCCAACGCAAAAGACAAGCAGCATATTCTAAAGTCATGACGAGTAAATGGAGAGCATTAAGAAATTAACAATAATGGAGGTGGTGGAATGAATATGGGGGACTGTAAATTCTGATCTCTCCTACTGATGATAGTAGCAAAAATTCAAGGGTGTGAAACTAGAGGGCTTTTCCATTGCACTTGCGTTCCTTTTCTGCATTCCCCCCACCCCCTTTTTGGTACTTAAGACTAAGAGGTTCGCACCAAAGATGAGACAGGGAATCAATCGCTAACTTCATCGAATTAGATGGTACAGCATGAGGAATGAGCTTAAAATCAAAACTGATGGAATGCATTCATGAATTCAATTCTAGATTTGCGCCTATCACCAAGGTCGACTGACAGAAATTTCCAAGATAGAGAGAAGTTCCTAAATTTTGGCGAAGGTAATCCGTTGAGGCACCAACTTTGATTATTCATGGGTTGGTAATTCAATTCGAGCTCAATTTAAAATTGGTCCAAGATCTGGGATAAAATGTGTTCCAATCAATTAGGAAAGAAATCAAACGCCAGCCAGCCATCTTCATTATATCAGCCTCGAAGAACACTATGGGCCACAATAGGGTAGACATTCATACAAATAAGGTTCGATTCTTCCTATGAAGACTATGCAGCAATGCACTTCCAGCAAAGGAAAACCCTTATGGAAGAGGAATTGTGCCTGACCCACTTTGCCCAGTGCGCCGTAAAACCCCCCAGAATCTCCTGAGTACCTCTTCCTCCTCTGCAACTGGACAAAACAAATTTGGTTAGACCCTCGGTTAAATCTCGACACTTCCCCGACAAAGATAACTAGAATCGACAAGTGGATATTGAAAAACTTAAACTCTCGAGTTGATCTGTCCGCGGGAGCAAGTCTCGCTGCTACATTATGATCGATTTGGAAGGAAAGGAACGCGTGGGTATTTAGGGACAATAAACCAAAACCCAGCCACATAGTCAAAGAAGCGTTTAATTCAGAAATGCTCTTCAAAAAACGGAATCACGGCATAAGGAAGCATGTAAGACAAGAAAACTCACCTCTCGACCTGTGGATTCTTGGGTGTTAAACGTAGATGGCTCCTAGTGTCGCGCATCACTAGAGGGAGCTATCGCCGGAGTTTGGAAGGACTCCCGAGGGCTTCACCAAGAGAATCAATGCTCGTTCGGCCCTCGCCGCAGAAACTCTCGCGATTAGAGAGGGATTATCGTTTGTGGAGAAGGCAAGGGAGCTGAGGAAGAAGGAAACTGATCTGGGGCTCAAGTACTTGTGATCTAGGTCTTATGTTTTCGGCCTAGCTGAAAACCCTAAGGCCATACGATCATTGCGGTGGACGGTGTCCCTATTTATTTCGCAAAAAAGAGATCGTTTTAAGAAAATATTTTTTTAGAAGTCAATTTTCTAGTTGCTCAATACGCTTTCTTGAGATGTCGACATTTTAAGTTGCCCATGGACTGATGCAATCAACAATTGGAAGATTGCAGTGTTCTGATTTTTCTTTTGCCTATCTATGTTATATGTTTGTTCTACTATTTCTTGTAATTACAAATGCACAGCTTTCAAGCGTATGGTATTTGAAGAATTAGAAGTCCCAACGCAAAAGACAAACAACATTTTCTAAAGTCATGACGAGTAAATGGAGAGCACTAAGAAATTAACTATCATAGAGGTGGTGAAATAAATATGGGAGACTATAAATTGTAATCTCTCCTACTAATGAGAGTAGTGAAAATTAAAGGGAGTGAAAATAGAGGGCTTTTCCATTGTACTTGCGTTCCATTTTTGCATTCTCCCCCCCCCCTTTTGGTACTTAAGACTAAGAGTTTTTCACCAAAGATGAGACAGGGAATCAAACGCGAACTTCATTGAATTGGATGGTACAGTAGGAGGAATGAGCTTAAAATTGAGATTGATGGAATGCACTCATGAATTCAATTCAAGATTTGCCCCTATCACTAAGGTCGAGTAACAGAAATTTCCAAGATATGGAGAAGTTCCTAATGTTTGGTCGAGGTAATCCATTGAGGCACCAACTTTGATTATTCTTGGGTTGGCAATTCAATTCGAGCTCAGTTTAAAATTAGTCCAAGATCGGAGATAAAATAGGTTCAAATCAGTTAGGAAAGAAATCAAATGCCAACCAGCCATCTTCATCTTATCAGCCTCGAAGAACACTATGGACCACAATAGGACAGACATTCATACAACAAAGGTTCGATTCTTCCTTTGAAGAGTATGCAGCAATGCACTTCCAGCTAAGGAAAACACTTACCGAAGAGGAATGGTACCTGACCCTCTTTGCCTGGTGCACCGTAAAATCGCCAGAATCTCTTGAGCACCTCTTCCTCCTTTGCGACTAGACAAAAAAAATTTCGTTAGACCCTCGGTTAAATCTCGACACTTCCCCAACAAAGATAACCAAAATCAACAAGTGGATATTGAAAAAATTAAACTCTTGATCTGATCCGTCCGCGAGTGTAAATCTCGCTGCTACACTATGGTTGATTTGGAAGGAGAGGAACGAGTGGGTATTTAGGAACACCAAACCAAAACCCAGCCATATAGTCAAAGAAGCGTTTAATTCACAAATGCTCTTCGAAAAGGAAATCACAGGATAGGGAAGCATGCAAGACAAGAAAACTCATCTCCCGACCTATGGATTCTTGGGTGTTAAACGTAGATAGCTCCTAATATCCTGCAGTACCGGAGGGAGCTATCGCCGGAGTTTGTAGGGACTCCCGAGGGCTTCGCCAAGAGAATCAACGCTCGTTTGCCCTTCACAACATAAACTCTCGCAATTAGAGAGGGATTATCGTTTGTGTAGAAGACAAGGGAGTTGAGAAAGAAGGAAATTAATCTAGGGCTCAAGTCCTTATGATCTGGGTCTTATGTTGTGGGCCTGGCTGAAAACCCTGGGACCATAAGATCATTGTGGTGGACGGTGTCCCCGTTAATTTCACAAAAAATAAATCGTTTCAAAAAAATATTTTTTGAGAAGTCAATTTCCTAGTTACTCACTATGTTTTCTTGAGATGTTGACATTTTAAGGTGCCCATAGACTGATTCAATCAATAATTTGAAGTTGCAGTGTTCTAACCTTCCTTTTATCTCTCTATGTTGTATATTTGTTCTACTATTTCTTGTAATTGCAAATGCACAGCTATCAAGCTTCTAGTATTTGAAGATGTGGAGGTCCCAATGCAAAAGACAAGCAATATTTTATAAATTCATGACAAGTAAATGGAGAGCACAAAGAAATTAACGATAATGGAGGTGGCGGAATGAATATGGGAGATTGTAAATTGTGATCTCTTCTACTAATGAGAGTAGTGAAAATTGAAGGGAGTGAAAATAGAGGGCTTTTCCATTGCACTTACGTTCCTTTTTTGTATTCCCGCCTCCCCTTTTTGGTACTTAAGACTCAGAGATTTGCACCAAAGATGAGACATAGAATCAATCGCGAACTTTATCGAAGTGGATGGTACAGCATGAGGAATGAGCTTAAAATCAAGATTGATGGCAAGCATTCATGAATTCAATTCAAGATTTGCGCCTATCACTAAGGTCAACTGACAAAAATTTTCAAGATAGGGAGAAGTTCCTAAATTTTGGCCGAGGTAATCCATTGAGGCACCAACTTTGATTACACTTGGGTTGGTAATTCAATTCGAGCTCAATTTAAAATTGGTCCAAGATCTAGGATAAAATAGGTTCAAATTAGTTAGGAAAGAAATCAATCGCCAGCCAGCTATCTTCATTATATCAGCCTCGAAGAACACTATGGACCATAGTAGGGCAGACATTCATACAACAAAGGTTCGATTCTTCCTTTGAAGAGTATGCAGTAATGCACTTCCAGCTAAGGAAAACCCTTATAGAAGAGGAATAGTACCTAACCCGCTTTGCCCAGTGCGCCGTAAAACCCCTAGAATCTCCTGAGCACCTCTTCCTCCTCTGCGACTAGAAAAAACAAATTTTGTTAAACCCTCGGTTAAATCTCGATACTTCCCTGATAAAGATAACCAGAATCGACAAATGGATTTTGAAAAACTTAAACTCCTGAGCTGATCCGTCCACAAGAGTAAATCTCACTTCTACACTATTGTTGATTTGGAAGGAAAGGAACGATAGGGTATTTAGGAACAACAAAACAAAACCCAACCCAACCATATAGTCAAAGAAGCGTTTAATTCACAAATGCTCTTCGAAAATAGAATCACAGCATAGGGAAGCATGCAAGACAAGAAAACTGACCTCCCGACCTATGAATTCTTGGGTGTTGAACGTAGATGGCTCCTGGTGTTGCGCATCACTGGAGAGGGCTATCGCCGGAGTTTGTAGGGACTCCCGAGGGCTTCGCCAAGAGAATCCATGCTCGTTAGGCCCTCGCAGCAGAAACTCTCGCGATTAGAGAGGGATTGTCGTTCGTAGAGAAGGCAAGTGAGCTAGGGAATAATGAAATTGATCTAGGGCTCAAGTCCTTGTGATCTAGGTCTTATGTTTTGGCCTTAGCTAAAAACCCTAGGGCCATAAGATCATCGTGGTAGAGCGTTCCCCATTTATTTCGTAAAAAGTAGATCGTTTCAAAAAAATATTTTTTGAGAAGCCAATTTCCTAGTTACTCAATATGTTTTCTTGAGATGTAGACATTTTAAGGTGCCCATAGACTGATTCAATCAACGATTGGAAAATTGCAGTGTTCTGATTTATCTTTTGCGTATTTATGTTGGATGTTTGTTCTACTATGTCTTGTAATTGCAAATACACAGCTATCAAGCTTCTGGTATTTGAAGATGTGGAGGTCCCAATGCAAAAGACAAACAACATTTTCTAAAGTCATGAGGAGTAAATGGAGAGCACTAAGAAATTAACAATAATGGAGGTGGTGGAATGAATATGGGAGACTGTAGATTGTGATCTCTTCTATTGATGAGAGTAGTGAAAATTGAAGGGAGTGAAAATAGAGGGCTTTTCCTTTACACTTACGTTCCTTTTTTGTATTCCCGCCTCCCCTTTTTGGTACTTAAGACTCAGAGATTTGCACCAAAGATGAGACATAGAATCAATCGCGAACTTTATCGAAGTGGATGGTACAGCATGAGGAATGAGCTTAAAATAGAGATTGATGGAATGCATTCATGAATTCAATTCAAGATTTGCCCCTATCACCAAGGTTGACTGACAGAAATTTCCAAGATACGGAGAAGTTCCTAAGTTTTGGCCGAGGTAATCCATTGAGGCACCAACTTTGATTACTCTTGGGTTAGTAATTCAATTCGAGCTCAATTCAAAATTGGTCCAAGATCTAGGATAAAATGGGTTCAAATCAATTAGGAAAGAAATCAAACGCCAACCAGCCATCTTCATCATATCAGCCTCGAAGAACACTATGGACCACAATAGGGCAGACATTCATACAACAAAGGTTCGATTCTTTCTTTGGAGAGTATGCAGCAATGCATTTTCAGCTAAGGAAAACCCTTATAAAAGAGGAATGGTACTTGACCCACTTTGCCTCGTGCACCGTAAAGCCCCCAAAATCTCCTGAGCACCTCTACCTCCTCTGCGACTAGACAAAACATATTTCGTTAGACCCTCGGTTAAATCTCGATACTTCCCCGATAAAGATAACCAGAATCGACAAGTGGATTTTGAAAAACTTAAACTCCCGAGCTGATCCGTCCGCGAGAGTAAATCTCACTTCTACACTATTGTTGATTTGGAAGGAAAGGAACGAGAGGGTATTTAGGAACAACAAAACAAAACCCAACCATATAGTCAAAGAAGTGTTTAATTCACAAATGCTCATTGAAAACAGAATCACAGCATAGGGAAGCATGCAAGACAAGAAAACTCACCGCTCGACCTATGAATTCTTGGGTGTTGAATGTAGATTGCTCCTGGTGCTGCGCATCACCGGAGAGGGCTATCGCCGGAGTTTGTAGGGACTCCCGAGGGCTTCGCCAAGAGAATCCATGCTCGTTCGGCCCTCGCAGCAGAAACTCTCGCGATTATAGAGGGATTGTCATTCATAGAGAAGGCAAGTGAGCTGGGGAAGAATGAAATTGATCTAGGGCTCAAGTCCTTGTGATCTAGGTCTTATATTTTGGGCCTGGCCAAAAACCCTAGGGCCATATGATCATTGTGGTAGAGCGTTCCCCATTTATTTCGCAAAAAATAGATCGTTTCAAAAAAATATTTTTTGAGAAGTCACTTTCCTAGTTACTCAATATGTTTTCTTGAGATGTAGACATTTTAAGGTGCCCATAAACTGATTCAATTAACGATTGGAAGATTGTGGTGTTCCGATTTTTCTTTTGCCTATCTATGCCGTATGTTTGTTCTACTATGACCTGTAATTGCAAATGCACAGCGATCAAGCTTCTGGTATTTGAAGATGTGGAGGTCCCAATGCAAAAGACAAACAACATTTTCTAAAGTCATGAGGAGTAAATGGAGAGCACTAAGAAATTAACAATAATGGAGGTGGTGGAATGAATATGGGAGACTGTAGATTGTGATCTCTCCTATTGATGAGGGTAGTGAAAATTGAAGGGAGTGAAAATAGAGGGCTTTTCCTTTACACTTACGTTCCTTTTTTGTATTCCCCCCTCCCCTTTTTGGTACTTAAGATAGAGAGGTTTGCACCAAAGATGAGACAGGGAATCAATCGCGAACTTCATCGAAGTGGATGGTACAGCATGAGGAATGAGCTTAAAATCAAGATTGATGGAATGCATTCATTAATTCAATTCAAGATTTGCCCCTATCACCAAGGTCGACTCACAGAAATTTCCAAGATAGGTAGAAGTTCCTAAGTTTTGGCCGAGGTAATCCATTGAGGCACCAACTTTGCTTACTCTTGGGTTGGAAATTCAATTCGAGCTCAATTCAAAATTGGTCCATGATCTAGGATAAAATGGATTCAAATCAATTAGGAAAGAAATCAAACGCCAACCAGCCATCTTCATAATATCAGCCTCGAAGAACACTATGGACCACAATAGCGCAGACATTCATACAACAAAGGTTCGATTCTTTCTTTGGAGAGTATGCAGCAATGCATTTTCAGCTAAGGAAAACCCTTATAGAAGAGGAATGGTACTTGACCCACTTTGCCTCGTGCACCGTAAAGCCCCCAAAATCTCCTGAGCACCTCTACCTCCTCTGCGACTAGACAAAACATATTTCGTTAGACCCTCGGTTAAATCTCGATACTTCCCCGATAAAGATAACCAGAATCGACAAGTGGATTTTGAAAAACTTAAACTCCCGAGCTGATCCGTCCGCGAGAGTAAATCTCACTTCTACACTATTGTTGATTTGGAAGGAAAGGAACGAGAAGGTATTTAGGAACAACAAAACAAAACCCAACCATATAGTCAAAGAAGTGTTTAATTCACAAATGCTCTACCAAAAACGAAATCATAGTATAAGGAAGCATGCAAGACAAGAAAACTCACCTCCCGACCTGTGGATTCTTTGGTGTTGAACGTAGATTGTCACGTCCCTCCCCCTCCTCGAGCGACCTCACGACAGATCCTCCGATACCTACGGTCATCGTTGAACGGCCAACCAAAATGCGAACGCCCAGGAAACGTCGCGGCCGAACAACGGTACAGCAGACGCTAACGAAAGCGCAATACAACCCTGACAAGCGTACATGCAATGGACAGAATGCTGACAGTAGCCAATTCAAAGGAACTTAGACAAATACTTGATTATATAAAAGGAACACCCTGTACATATATATACTAATACAACAGAGAGTTATATATATACATACAAACAGTCACCTGAACTGGCTACCAAAAAGGGACTCTCAAAAGCCAGCACACTCAAAAATGGTGCTCAACCACAGACTCCCAAAAACTATGGCAGACCAACTAAAGCTAGTCGGTCTCTGCTCCACTGTCCTCTGAGGATGGCAGCTCCTCGGGATCAGACTCCACCAGCTCCACATACTCGGGCTCATCTGCCAGCTCTGCTTTATCATGGGGGTCATACTCATGGCCGTCGATCTCCATCGGCCAGTCCTCCTCAGGCTCCTCCTCGTCCATAGGCTCGGGGTTGATGACCTCACCACCAAAGGTCACAGGCTCGACAGCTCCAAACTCGTCCTCACTCTGGACGTCTATATCCATACCGATGATCGGTCCTCGATATATCAGAGCTCGCCTCTCGTACCACGCCTCGAACTTCAGAGGTACCAGATAACCTGTACCCTCATCTACCCAGACGGTGGACTCCCTACGCTTATATACAGTATTATTCGTACTACGGTAGATAGACTCCCACTTTTCTATCTCATGTGGCTCACCAAAAAGTACACCTAGGTTCTCCATCCTTTGGGTGCGGATCTGAAATGGCGATCAGCCTCAAGTGAGTCTATATGACTCAGTGAGCAAACATAACAACGGACACACAATATTCACATGCATATAAATCAAGTCAATGATACAAGATTATATGCAGTATAAGATGCTCACTCTCAGCAGTGCAATCACATCGGTATGCATGAATCGAACTCACGTTCATTTATATTTCACACAATAGGTTCTTTAGGGGATCTCTTGAATCATCCCAGAACTTCGAAGTCTTAGGCTTCAAGCCGTACCCGTGCATGCATACTGCACATCAGGCCATGCCACTATCCACGCAGAAGCGTCATAGACAGGCATGCTTATCGCTCCAGCTACCCAGTGCCTTGCACATTCGGGCGCCCTCGGCAAGCAAAGAGGCTGCAAGCCGGAACTACGACACCACCCGTTCTCGATACCAATCTCAGCATTGGTCGAGCCGTTCTCCATTTTCAGTTCATCGACTCGCCCATATAATGTGTCGTGCAAAACAATTAACATGCTCAGCCATGTTATTTAAATTCACACAATCAAGCACACCACTAAATAATTATACATTCACACAATTTCACAGGCGAGTTAATCTCTCATACAACTAATAGACAGTCGCTAAATCAAACAAGCAATTAAATGCTCATTTCTCTCAATTTAGATACTCAGAGAGGTGGACACTTAAAATAGAGAAATTCCATCTATAATAATGTCTAACAGATGCACAATCTATTCCTCATCGACTAAATTTCACGATTTAGGAAGATTGGAACCGATGGGTCTTGGTTCGCTAGATCCCAGTCTCATTGAACTACTCAAATTTGTTACTCACTCAATAGAGTATTCGGTCACCCTAGACCACCAAAAATTTCTAGATTTAAGTCTCAATCAACTTAGCAATTCAACTCATGCTTTAACCGAAATAATGCAACCGGATTTACCCTAATTAGAACCTATCCCTGATAGGTTTAGAAGAGTTTACTCACCAAAACAAGCTTGAAAGTCCACAAATTGAGGCAGCAAACTTGCTGCAAAACAGAACCCAACACAAAAAAAATGAAAATCGGCGAAACAGAAAAAAAACAGAGCAAACTTTGAATCAGTACTGCGATTTCTGTAGAAGGTTTTTTGAAGATCCACTTGAAGATTATCGAAGCTTGAGGTCTTACGAGTACACAGGCGAAAACGGAGCGCGATTTGGAGTCCAGACGACCTCGAACGAGCCGATTCCGTCCGAGCGCGCGTGCAGGGACGCTAGAGAAACAGCTCTCGGGAAGGGAGGATTTTTGGCCCGAAAATGAAGAGATCAATGAGAGAGAGAGAGAAAGAGAGAATGGTCAATGGCTTCTTGGACAAGCCATGGTGAAGCTTGTTGAACAAGCTTTGCAAAAAGTCAAACCACGGTCCAATCCGGGCGCGACACGTGGCAAGAGGGGGTAAGCTTGAAGAAAGTCAAATCAATGGCCAATCCGAGCGTGACACGTGGAGGAGTCATCAAGGTTGGTCCAAAAGTCAAGCAAGGGTCCAATAGAGTGATGACAAGTGGACTCAAGATTAGATTAAATTTATTTTTACTTAACCGCGAAGAAACGAGACTCGGCGGTTCGATCGGGAGAGTGAACTTTTGAAAATTTCAAGAGTATACTCAAAACGCTCACAAAGACGAGGTGACCTCAAATCTAAAGTCTAATCTCACTAAAAACACACTGAACCCAAATTGAGAAGACTGGAGCGAACCGGGGGCAAAACTGACAATTGCACTTGTCGCCCCTTTCGTGGCACCCCTTACTAATTCCAACCTTCTGAATCTCACTGTGGTGCTCAATTTAGCTTTTGCAACACCCTAAGACCTTCGATTGTCCTAAATCAGAAATCCGTATGGTGGTCAATTCCATCGACTCGCAATTTAGCAAATAACTCAAGCCAACGGGCGGCGGTTAGGAGATACGCGTATCGACCGTTAAGTCCACATACTTTAAATCCTAAATCGCCATTCCCATTTGGTCGGCCATCCCGAGGTGATCAATCTCGACTGAGATCTGACTATAGTGCAAGCGACGAAGTAAATCCATTCTATTAGACATTTGATAAAAGGGTCGAAAATTCAGGGCGTTACAACTCTTCCCTCCTTAAAGAAATTTCGTCCTCGAAATTATAGCATATTACAAATATACACTACTCAAACAAATACGGGTACTTGAGCCTCATCTCATCTTCATTCTCCCAGGTGGCTCCTTCTGTACCATGATGCTCCCAGATAACCTTGACCAGTGGCACAGTCTTGGTTCTTAAAACCAGTTCTCGTTTGTCCTCGATTCTAACTGGTCTCTCCACATAGGACACTCGATCGTCTACATCTATAACCTCATGGTCCAGAACATGACCAGGGTCAGGTTGATACCTTCTTAACATCGATACATGGAAGACATTGTGGACTTGCGACAGATTAGGCGGCAGAGCAAGTCGATATGCCAGCTTTCCAATCCTTTCCAAAATCTCGAATGGGCCTACAAATCTTGGACTCAGCTTTCCTTTCTTCCCAAACCGAGATAATCCACGCATTGGCGACACTTTCAAAAACACATGGTCACCAACTTGGAATTCCAATGGCTTACGCCTCTTATCTGCGTAGCTTTTCTGACGGCTCTGCGCTGTTTTCAATCTATCTCTAATCACTTGTAGGGTTTCCACTGACTGTTGAACCAACTCCGGTCCAGTGATAGATCTCTCACCAACATGATCCCAACACAGAGGAGTTCGGCAATGTCGCGACCTAAAATTTTGCGAAATTCCAGGTTAATGGATTACCAGATTAATTAAGTGAATTAACTAACCTAGCCCGAGCTCTCCCAAGCTCTACCAATTCGCAACTTAGGTTTAAGTTCAAATGATTTAAATTTTGAAGCCGCCACTAATCTTTTCTTGGTAGGTAGATTAGAAACCTAAAATAAAGTATGGGAGAATACTTTATTTTCTGCTAACCAGAGATTTGGGTTCGGGGACTTGATTACACTAATTTTTTCAATTAACGCCCTTTCGGTACCAATTTCATGAAAATGTTCCACTCGGCAATTTTGATGAATTTTCATTGGGTTTTCTTTTGTTAAATGTGATGCAAATACAATCTAACTATATGACATGTGAAATGTAATGACGTGGCAAGGACTATGCTATATGCATGACGTAGCAGATATGACATGGCAATATATGCATGATGTTTATATTACATACTATGCAAAATGAATGACTTTTTTTTTGGGTATTTTTTATGATTCTTTTTTTCAGATTTTGGATGTATTATAAAAGAATGCAAAATCACCCAACGCAAACAAAGATATGAAGAGAGAGCAGATAAAGTAAAACTACCCTAAGGACAGTGAAAATAAAACCCGCAACTCGTCGGGTGAATAATTACAGACCAATTAAATAAAACCCAAGACATGATCGGGAATACAAAAATGGACCGGAATGGACATCGGTCAAACACCCGTCGCCAAGCCTCGTGGATCGGGAGTACAACAAAACGGACCGGAATGGACATCGGTCATACTCCAGTCTTCAAAGCATCCGAAAGCCAAATGAAAATAATGAACTTATCCAATCGGACATGCACAATCGCCAATGAGTTAAGACCATTCAAACACTCGAAGAAAGTTTAACACGTGCTGATTAAACTTCATTGAGACCATTTTTTACATTTTCCAATGCATTAACACAAAAAATACGAATTAAATCATACTGACCATGAACATTCTTAGGGAGAAAGCAGTAACCATAAAATACAAAAGAAATAATGAAATGTATGCAAAAAGTTTGAGATTGTTTATGTGGATGGGCAAATGTGTCGTTGACAACTTTCATGTTTTACATTCTTATTGAAGAGACACTCATTTTCGTGTAGAAAATGGTCTTTCATGAGAGCTCAGCAGCAAACAAACAAATTTCACTGAACAGACATACTTCAGGATTAAGCTCAAATGGACACTCAAATCTCAAAATTAATGCACCAAACTTTCCAGTCTACTAAACAAGACCCCAATGAACAACTTTTATTTTTTGTGAAGTTTCAAAAGAAGACTCTAAACATGAGATAACTACGAATCAATATGACCACGCACAGAAAAACACTCAGACTCAAGGACGCCAACAGAATTGCACGATTTCATTAAATGCATTAAAAATACGAAACGTGCATGAATATTTTTGTATTTTTTATATGTTATGCATTAAGATCTTATGAACAAATGTCATGAGAGGTCTTTATGAAACGAAGTCTAGAATAACCCATGGAAAATCATTTAGCGTGAAAGGTCAGATCAGAAAAATTCCATCTCAGGTTCTGATCACCATATTTCCAGATTTCTACTCTCAATTTGGGGACCCTTTTGACATAGCAAACGAGGTCCATTTTCGCGCCATAATATATCAAATCGAAGATCTCGAAGTCATCTACGAAT
The DNA here is from genome assembly GCA_016432845.1 of Psidium guajava. Taxonomy (NCBI): domain Eukaryota; kingdom Viridiplantae; phylum Streptophyta; class Magnoliopsida; order Myrtales; family Myrtaceae; genus Psidium; species Psidium guajava. The sequence continues at coordinate 19,534,376 of CM028225.1, forward strand.
GTTCAGTATATTTGTTTTCGAGATTTCGTCATCTAAATATTAAAAATTGAGTTACCAGATAATTGCACATGCTGATGCGCCTAGAGCTCGTTGGAGATGAATCCGTCGCGTCGCCAAGGCTTGTTCCACGGCGGCGAATTTTTCTCTCTCAAAATTTTTTCTCTTGAAATCTCTCCAAATTTTTTTCTCCTCCCTTCAAAATCTCTTCTCCTCCTCTTTTATAGACAACTCTTCCATCTCCCTTTCTTCATCTTCATCTTCCATTCTTATTTTCATCTTCCATTCTAATTCTTCATCTTCCCTTCTAAATCCACCATCTTCCATTCTCCATCTCCCCGTCTAATTTCTCCATCTTCCCTTCTATATCTCCCCTTCTCCATCTTCCTTTCTAATTTCTCCACTAACTCTTTTTTGCAAAATAATCCATAAAATTTTATGTATTTACAATTCAGTCCCTGAAGTTTTATGTATTTGCAATTCAGTCCCTGTGGAAAAATTTCTTTTAAGTCCAAATCTTCATAAAGCTTTCGGCATACCTCCCTCACGCTCAGTCCAATCGTCTGTCAATTTAAGCTTAAATCCTCCGTCGTTAGCCATAATAAAATGCATGACCGACAAAAAATTAAATATGCAATGCATGAAAAAATTAATTTTTGGTGAGAACTAATTCTCATTTTTTTATGTATTTAAGTGAATGAATTTTAAAAAGTCAAAATTTAGGTGTCAACAGCTGCCCCTCTTTGAGTGGAAGCTCGCAGAGGTTTCGCTCAAAGACCAAATTGAACATAAATTTTGACAATGCAAATGATGAATGAATTTTTTTTTTTTTGCGGGAGTTTTAATCCCATTTTCTATGCAAGAGAAATGATGCATAATATACAAGACTGAAAATAACACGTGTCAAGGTTTCCTTTATCCATGAAATGGATTGAGGAAATCTGCACGTGGATCGCATACAGAGATACCCGTTTTGCCAGATACCTCATAATGCTGATGATTCCCTCAAGCTCCAAGCTTTTTGTGGCTGCTAGGAGCTTAAAGTACTGGGTGCCTATCCGTTACCAGAGGTTTCCCCCGATGCGAGAAAGCGCAAGATCTATAAGAGGATGTGTCCACCGCATTTCTTCGAGTGGAATCATATCAAGGAAATAGGTACTGCCAACTCCACAGGGCAGTGACCTTATTAGATAGGTACCGCCAACCCCACAGGGCGGTGACCATATCGGAAGGATATGTCGCCGAAGCGAAGTCATACCAAGGATGGATATGCTGCCAATCTCACAGGGCAGAATCATATCAAGAGATGAATGAGGTACCGCCAACCCCACAGGGCGGTGACCACATTGAAATTGTGGTGCACGAATTGCATCAGTACAAACACAGGATGTTGGAATTGTAATTTTGAAAAGAGATCCAGGAAACTTACCTGAGTTTTCCGGGTAGTTGAGAGGTAGATTTCTTTCACGATCATTAGAGCTGGTCTTTGATGATCCGGAAGAGTTTCGAGATTGCTAGAGCTGGTCTTGGACAATCCGAAAGGGAGATGTGCCGCCAATCTCACAGGAGGGTAATCACATCGAGAGGGTGTGCTACACGAGCTATGTCAATACAAACACAAGATATTCAAAAATGGGTTCAGAAAACTTACCTGGGTCTTCTGAACGAATGGTCAAGGAGTAGACAGGCTGACTGCATCATACCTGCTTATTCACTTGAAGCAAAGTTATGCGCATAGACAAAATCAATGCTAATGCGACATATATTTCATAAAAATCACGCTTCACTGAAGAAGGTGAATGCTTGAATGACTGTATGTGTCGCAACAGATTAGAGTGCCTTAACAATCATCAGATTTTCATTCTTTTGAAAGGCTCAAGTTGAAAACATATTTACCTGAGAGCTTGGAAGATTGCCAAGTGGACACTTGCCAGCATGGCTTGTTCATTCAATCATCCTTGGATGAATATCAAGACCTCATGAGGTAACTTGAATATTAGGGATGCATGTGCTCAAACAATGTTTAGATGTAACATGTACAGACATGCATGCTGAAATTCATTTTTTGGATTTATGCAAAACTATTCTGTCAAGTTCGCATCACCAATTCTGTTCAAGGAGGTATTACATTGTGAATACCTCGAATGTACTCTGAATGGGGGACTTCAATCCGAAAGGGCTTTCTCCTGCTCTCGAGAAAAGCTGTTTCTCTTGACTTGCAGGATTTCAAGAGAAATCACTCAATCTTACCATCATCGCTTTCAACAAGGGTTTGACTAATCTCGCAATTGGTTTGACCAAACCGATCTGGAGGTCTTGATTGGGACCGTAATATAGGCTAGGTCAATGGTTTACCAAATGGGACTCCTGTGGAGTCAAGACTTTTTTGAAAGAGATCTTCATTATCTGCTCCGGGTTTACAAGTCAAGAACCCTGCAAAAATGAGAGAGAAATAATCTTGCTCGAACTTCTTCGAGCGATGCTTAAAATCATTCAACTCTACGTTAATTCATGTACCCTAATCAGAAGAGACTTTGAGGGGTTGTAACGTAGGTTAGGATTTGGGGACTGAAAAACGAAAAGGCTCGCTTTGGCTTAGAAAATATATGAGAATGGCTTGATGCTAGTGATCATTGCTGTCTTGTCACGGATCTTGGCCTTCTGAAATTGATTTCAAAATGTGTCATTACTGCTTGAGGATAGAGCTTCCGCTGATGATTTTCCAATTTGACTCTTTTGGAGACTTTTTCTTTACAAGTCAACCCGTTGGGATTTATAGGGAGGATAAAATGCACATCCAAATTTCAAAGTATTTTACAAATGAACGAGGATTGAATGGGCATTGGCCTTGCTCTTGGTAGGCACTTTGCTTTTTGACTGCCCGGGATTTTTTGTGGATTTAGCCTTTGCTTTTCTTAATCCCGATTTCTATTTTCTTTTTTGAGAGAGAACTATTTTTCTGACACCTCTCTTTCTTTTCCTTTCTTTGTAAGGAATGATGCTAGACACTACATGAGAAATCTAACATACGAGATGAGTTCACTTGGGGATTCTTTACTGCCCCAATCTCTTCAGTTCAGTTCCTTGGTGATAACGTCATCTTCAAATTGGAACGAGCAATGATCACCAACGGGGCTTGAGAAATGAATACATACTGGCTCAATTGGGTTGTACAATGGATGTAGTGTATAGGATAGAGAAAAGAATGCTCTTCATCATCCTAAGGCACTTGAATTAAAGTTCGAGTAAAATGCAAAGCAAGACCCGAAGATTGATGCTAGTCTGAGCAAGAGAATTTCTAACCATTTACCTCATGCCGCTGTTGGAATTACCTCGTCTTGCCCCAATGTGGGGTGGTTCTTGACAGGGGTAAGAAAATGAAACCGCCGCTCAAGGGGTTTGCAATGGACACCTGTAGTGTTTAGATAGAGAAATGGATGCCTCTGTCGCTTCGGCTATCATACCTTTTGCGAGAAAACCCATCGCCTCGAGGAATGCGGATCCTGACTACCGCTCATCTCACTAGGGATTAGACTGCGGGACGTGTATGGGAATGGTTTGCCTTTCATCATCCTGTCATGCCACATTCTGTCCACCCGATGCATCATATGTAATTTACGTTCCTTATTCAAAGTTGGTAAATTAATCATGAAGATCAATCATGTATGAACCACACAATGTGCAAGCATTTTTCAACCAGGCAGATGTAGCAATTAATCAGAATTGTCATGCTTCTCAAAAACAGATGAAGGGGAATCTAAGTTGCCCCAAGACAGGCGAGCGGATCAAACGAATTTGAGTCGAGGACGAGCTCATTCTCATGTTTGCCCCAGAATATGTTCGCTCTAGTTGTGATATGGCGAAGACCAACATGGTTGGTCGAATGCCCTTGTTTGCCTCATTTCCATCAGGATGGATCGCATCAGGCGATCATGGCTTTTGCCAAAATTGGGAATTGCCCTAGATGTAGTCACTGCTGGGAATTTGATTTTGAGTTTCGGCAAATGACTTGCTTCCAACACCGGATCCTACACAAGAAAAATGTGCATGAATAGGATCTTAAGATGATGGAGAAGCTTCGACTTTGATTTGCTTCAGTGGTAGCAATCAAAGACATGTCTTCTAGCTCGGCACCTGCAAGAAGAAAATCAGGTGTCACTTTGGAAGACATATGAGGAAGAGAAAGGATACTTCCCTTTTTCCAAGTTGGAGTTTGCTATCAATTTGCCCCATTCTCAATTAGATCAGGCTTTGGCAGAATCCAACATTGCCCTCGTACATGCCCCAGCTGGGAGTTTGACTTTGGGAATTTGGTGGACAAGGACTTCTTCTATTTGCCCGGTGTTCCTTTAGCTGACGTCGCATGGTCAAAGGGTCGGTGAAGCAAAGATTTGCTTTGATCGATCGATATCAAATAACTCATGAGATTTTTGTGAAAATCTTGATGAACAAGTCATGCAAGCATGCAAGAAGACTCTGGGGATCATGAGTTGTCTTTGTCCATGTGAATGAGTTGTAGAAACTTTGGCGTCTGCTTTGAGAATTCCAAGATTTTTTATTCTATTTTATTGAGTTTTAAGGGGAAGTAATGCTTACCTGTCCGGCACAGTGATGACCCCTGCAAAAATGAAAGGGAATGTGTTAGTAGACGTTCTCATATTCTGGAAAAATTGGAACGATACTGCTTTACCCTCGTATGTACTTCTTGTGGACTTAGATTGAAGAAGTTCCTTCATTTGGATCGGATTGTATGTCCTTGTAAGAAATCGGAAGGGAATGCGTTAATGTATGTTCTCACGTTATGGAGAAATTGGAACGATACCACTTTACCATTGCATGTGTTTTTATCCAATCACAGGTGAATGGATTATGGGAACGTGTCACTCCAACAGTGTTGCAATAATCCATGTTCTTCTTTTCATCGATTGGTGTCTACCTGTTGGGAGAAAAGTGAATTAAGTTAACAAATAATATCAGAAGTGGTAAATTGGAACTGATACAGTGTTACCCTTCATTTGAGTTCATGTTGACCGTTTTGAAATTTCGTTCTGGCATAGGCGATCTCTATCGGACCCCATACCACTTGAGCTTGAAAGTGTTGTTCCTTGGTCACATTAACAATCTACTTGCCCCAGTCAAGTGGTACTTGTCTTGGCTAAATAGTTCAGGGCATTTCCACGTTCTTTTGTGATCCCTTATCCAATTTGGAATATCTCCTATTTCAAATTTCATGTGTCTCTTTACCTGCACGTGCAGAGATGAAAGTTAATTTGGATTTTGATTTGATTCGAATTTTTTGGGAACGAAGTACCCCCTTTGAGATGTCGTCTTTGTGACGCTTGAGGATATTGTCCTCTTCAGGTATCTTGCTCCAGAAGGACATGTCTTGCTACTCCCATGATGGACTCGGTGGTTTTGCCCTAATATACTCTTTTAATTGAGTATGAGGGATTTGCCCCTACGAAACTTTCTTTGTTCATCTTCAACCGTTTATCCCAATGACTTGCGTCATTAACCACTTTCATCTATCCAAAAGGAAGCGGGTTGACAGTTTAGTTCATATATGAGATGTTTCCATTGGAACAATTACATTTACCTTCATGAGGTACTGCTTTTCAAGTTGTTCTGCAAAAATCACGGCGTGAGCGAAATCATAGCTTGTGCATGGGATTTTGAAATTTTTTTTTTTAAAAGGACCACGGTAAAGATCCGTAGAGAATCAAATGTCAGATTTTTTTTCGATAACGGGCAATCTTGAAATGAGAAAATATATTAAGAAACAATTCCCAAAATTTGGCTTCTTTTTGACATTTCAACCTCAAGAATGGTTTTTGTGACAAACATTTTTCATGTTTATTTTCAAGAAGACACTGAAAATTTCTTGTGATTGAAATGTCTCCAATGATTTGATTGGCCTTGCGGAGAAGAATACTTACCTGTCGTTCGGTAACTCGACAACCCTATAAGAATGAGAAGGGATGTGTCAATTAAAGACCTCTTAGGTAATGAAGATTTTGGAACGATACAACCTTACCGTTCATTGGGACTCGAGTCAGCTTTCTTAACAAGTGAAGATGACTTACATCTTCTCGATCTTTTGAGAATCATTTGGAACCTGCTACATGGTAACTTGGCAATTTCCTCAATTGTGTTCTTCTTTGAAGTATTTGATGTTTCCTCCTTGTTTTGTCATTGGAAGGCATTGTTCCTCGGGTGCTTTGTTCCCATTCATTGCCAAGATGGATAGCTTGGCGTCATTTTCCTTCTAAATTGAAAGGTTGTTGCTACGACCAAATTTGTATTATATCGAGTGAATTCTACTCCATCATGCTTCATGGGTGATAACCACTACTTAGGCAACTTGCTCCACATATTACCTACATGATAAAAGGGATGAACAATCCAAATGTTGTACAAAAAGCTTTAACTAGAACGATCACAAATTTACTATTGTTTTTATATTTTCCGAGCTTCCATCGTTTTGAACACCAGAGGTGGAGAAAATTTTTCTCCGGTGATTCCATTCATTTATTTTTTAGCATCACCTGCAAGTATGAATGACCATATTAATTTATAAACAAGTCAACTAAATTTGGAACGAATACGTCCTTTTCAATTTAGAGAAAGTTGCTCCAAAGTAGGTTGCTCCTTCTTGCATCGTCTGTTTAAGGCTCATTCTACTTGTCATCACAGACCCAATGTATAATGGAGACACGTTTCTTTTCATATTGTGAGAAACGCAAGTTTCATCTCCTTAGCTTCCGACCATTTCATCCTATCAAAGAAGAAATGCAAGAACAAGTCAATTGTAATATCCAAAGTTTTTTATTGGAACGATTACAGTTTTACCGTCAATCCATCATCTTCTTTGCACAAAGTCAAATAAAAAAAGTTTCTAGTGAATGATTGCTGCGTGCAATCCTGTCAAAGGAAGAGAACGTTAGTATTTAAATGAAAATATGATCTTTCAATGAGGTCGCCGCTTATAATGAAAGCGAGACGATTCTACATATCCCATAATTCCCATTTTCGAGCATTTGATATTCACTGAGGTTTCATAATAAGAGGTGACATCATTAAAAGCTCGACCCACGGTTATCTATCGAATGCCCATTCAATTCCAAAGGTTTTATAAGAAAACATGGGCATTAATTTTTTGAAAAATTGCTTCGTGACATTTTTCTTGCAAAAATGAGGTGATTCTTGTTTAAGAAATCACTACACAAAGTGTGATTCAAATTTTATTGGAAACGTAATTCCAATTTTACGCCCCCAGAATTTCATCTTGAATGAGAGAAATTTATGCCAAAAATGTGATCTTAAACCCATGATTGAAAATTTTGGGCACGCCCTCCGAACCGCGATGGTGGATGAATGCAAACTACCAATGATTTCCTACAAAAGAAAAGAAATAGAAATAATGAGTATGTGACTCGAGAAGCGATCGGTCCATGACAATGACTGGACATGATAAACGATCCTTGGCTCTAGACTGGACTCCCTCACGGAACCTGACTTGACTCATAACCCCGACTCAAATAACAATCCATTTCTGTCGAGTTTTAGGAGAAAATTCGTCAAAAATCATGGAGTATTCCAAATGATGTCCAACTTCATGGGGAGATAGCCAAGAGAATGATGAACAACTTTCATGTTTTGAGCTCTTGCAAAAAGGGTCCACATCAATACAATTTAATGCATCTTTGGAGAAAATTTGTTCAGAAAGCTGATTTGTCCGGTTTCTGTCTAATGAACGAAAGGCCCATAAAAAATGTGAGTTAAGGTCCAAAATTTTTCAGGCCAATAGTTTAAAGTCCATTCTCCAACTTTTATGTTTTGATTTCTAGCAAAAAAGCTTGTTTAGCAGTGCTTATTAATGAAACAAGATGAGGTCAGAAAACTGCCAAAATTTCAGACTGCTTTGCATTGGATCACAAATTCTGTATTAAATGGAAAATTGATTGGATTTATCTGAAAATTTTTGACGTGCAAGATCAGAGTCCATTAGACATTTTTCATTCTTTGGTCGGGATCCAGAATTGAGTCGAAGAGACTCGAAAAATTCTCACGAGGAGGAGAGTCGATCAGTCAGAATGCTTTGCATTTTTCATCCATTTAGAAAAACGTGAGTTTGGCCCAACTTCGTCCCAAGCAAATGAAGTCCATTGGTTCTGATTTTTTTATATGTTGAAAATCATTATGTTGGCTACGACTTTCATTAAGGGTGTTTGCCCAAAATTTGACCATAGAAGTTTACAAAAATCGTGCAACACAGAAAGGTAAATCAGAACATGGGGAGAAATTCATTGGATTGCATTTCCTTGAAAAATTCGACCAATCTAACAATGTCATGGACCGACCCAAAATAGAATAAATGCAAGATGAAGTTAGAGAACTTACCTTCACCGTGAAAAATACCATGTAGGTCACAAAGACATGCACATGAATCGTGAGTTTAAATCTTGGCCTGTCTACTCTAAAGGCTGACAAATTGAAGCGAAAGACTTACGGCAAGGCGACAATCTCGCGCACATAATCAAGATTAGCCGTGATCCCACGACGTAACCAGGATTAGCCGGGCCTCCCCACTTCGGCTGCTCGAGCTAAAAATTAAAACCACTGCTTTGGTAATCTTACCAAGCCTGAGGCCTAACTTTTAAACTCATTTTTGAAAAGAGGTTCGGGATTGAATCTGGGCTAACTTTCGACGTGATCTCACGCCGAACGCTAAAACCAAATCACAATACCATCTTAAAACTAGTGGCCCAGGTTCGACCACGGGACGTGTGTGATGTAGTGCTAAAACTGTAAACACATGCACAACATTTAAATGAAAACACCGCTTCAATAATGTGCAGAACTTAAACAAACAATTCCTACACCAATCTGCAAAACAAAAGGGTTAGTCAAACACTCCACCCCTTATAACTCCCACATGCAAAACCATTTAACACCTAAAGGTTATAATCCAAACAATTGTTAAGCCAAATGATCTTTCATGAAATTTTTCTGGCCTAAGTCCTCTAAGTTCTTAAATTTTCAAAAATTAAGAACAACTCCCCAGTGAAGTCGCCAAGCTGTCGCGACCTAAAATTTTGCGAAATTCCAAGTTAATGGATTACCAGATTAATTAAGTGAATTAACTAACCTAGCCCGAGCTCTCCCAAGCTCTACCAATTCGCAACTTAGGTTTAAGTTCAAATGATTTAAATTTTGAAGCCGCCGCTAATCTTTTCTTGGTAGGTAGATTAGAAACCTAAAATAAAGTATGGGAGAATACTTTATTTTCTGCTAACCAGAGATTTGGGTTCAGGGACTTGATTACGCTAATTTTTTCAATTAACGCCCTTTCGGTACCAATTTCATGAAAATGTTCCACTCGGCAATTTTGATGAATTTTCATTGGGTTTTCTTTTGTTAAATGTGATGCAAATACAATCTAACTATATGACATGTGAAATGTAATGACGTGGCAAGGACTATGCTATATGCATGACGTAGCAGATATGACATGGCAATATATGCATGATGTTTATATTACATACTATGCAAAATGAATGACTTTTTTTTGGGTATTTTTTATGATTCTTTTTTTCAGATTTTGGATGTATTATAAAAGAATGCAAAATCACCCAACGCAAACAAAGATATGAAGAGAGAGCAGATAAAGTAAAACTACCCTAAGGACAGTGAAAATAAAACCCGCAACTTGTCGGGTGAATAATTACAGACCAATTAAATAAAACCCGAGACATGATCGGGAATACAAAAATGGACCGGAATGGACATCGGTTAAACACCCGTCGCCAAGCCTCGTGGATCGGGAGTACAACAAAACGGACCGGAATGGACATCGGTCATACTCCAGTCTTCAAAGCATCGGGCCGAAAGCCAAATGAAAATAATGAACTTATCCAATCGGACATGCACAATCGCCAATGAGTTAAGACCATTCAAACACTCAAAGAAAGTTTAACACGTGCTGATTAAACTTCATTGAGACCATTTTTTACATTTTCCAATGCATTAACACAAAAAATACGAATTAAATCATACTGTCCCTGAACATTCTTAGGGAGAAAGCAGTAACCATAAAATACAAAAGAAATAATGAAATGTATGCAAAAAGTTTGAGATTGTTTATGTGGATGGGCAAATGTGTCGTTGACAACTTTCATATTTTACATTCTTATTGAAGAGACACTCATTTTCGTGTAGAAAATGGTCTTTCATGAGAGCTCAGCAGCAAACAAACAAATTTCACAGAACAGGCATACTTCAGGATTAAGCTCAAATGGACACTCAAATCTCAAAATTAATGCACCAAACTTTCCAGTCTACTAAACAAGACCCCAATGAACAACTTTTATTTTTTGTGAAGTTTCAAAAGAAGACTCTAAACATGAGATAACTACGAATCAATATGACCACGCACAGAAAAACACTCAGACTCAAGGACGCCAACAGAATTGCATGATTTCATTAAATGCATTAAAAATACGAAACGTGCATGAATATTTTTGTATTTTTTATATGTTATGCATTAAGATCTTATGAACAAATGTCATGAAGAGGTCTTTATGAAACGAAGTCTAGAATAACCCATGGAAAATCATTTAGCGTGAAAGGTCAGATTAGAAAAATTCCATCTCAGGTTCTGATCACCATATTTCCAGATTTCTGCTCTCAATTTGGGGACCCTTTTGACATAGCAAACGAGGTCCATTTTCGCGCCATAATATATCAAATCGAAGATCTCGAAGTCATCTACGAATGTTCAGTATATTTGTTTTCGAGATTTCGTCATCTAAATATTAAAAATTGAGTTACCAGATAATTGCACATGCTGATGTGCCTAGAGCTCGTTGGAGATGAATCCGTCGCGTCGCCAAGGCTTGTTCCACGGCGGCAAATTTTTCTCTCTCAAAATTTTTTCTCTTGAAATCTCTCCAAATTTTTTTCTCCTCCCTTCAAAATCTCTTCTCCTCCTCTTTTATAGACAACTCTTCCATCTCCCTTTCTTCATCTTCATCTTCCATTCTTATTTTCATCTTCCATTCTTATTCTTCATCTTCCCTTCTAAATCCACCATCTTCCATTCTCCATCTCCCCTTCTAATTTCTCCATCTTCCCTTCTATATCTCCCCTTCTCCATCTTCCTTTCTAATTTCTCCACTAACTCTTTTTTGCAAAATAATCCATAAAATTTTATGTATTTACAATTCAGTCCCTGAAGTTTTATGTATTTGCAATTCAGTCCCTGTGGAAAAATTTCTTTTAAGTCCAAATCTTCATAAGGCTTTCGGCATACCTCCCTCACGCTCAGTCCAATCGTCTGTCAATTTAAGCTCAAATCCTCCGTCGTTAGCCATAATAAAATGCATGACCGACAAAAAATTAAATATGCAATGCATGAAAAAATTAATTTTTGGTGAGAACTAATTCTCATTTTTTTATGTATTTAAGTGAATGAATTTTAAAAAGTCAAAATTTAGGTGTCAACAGGCAAGCCCTACCATACAAGGCTTCAAATGGTGCCATCTTGATACTCTGCTGGTAGCTGTTATTGTAAGCAAACTGCTCCTCCCAACTACCCTTGAAATCAATCACACAGGCCCTTAGCATGTCCTCCAATGTCTGAATAGTTCTCTCTGACTGTCCGTCTGTCTGCGGATGGTAAGCAGTACTAAAATGTAACTCTGATCCCAGGGCAGCTTGTAGGCTCTTCCAAAACGTAGCTGTAAACCTAGGATCTCGATCTGATGTCACTGACACTGGCACTCCATGCAGACGAACAATCTGTCGGATGTAAAGCTCAGCAAGCTTTTCTAAAGCATGATCTTTCCTTACCGCAATGAAATGGGCCGACTTTGTCAATCTGTCGACCACTACCCAAATCGAATCGTTGCCCCTCTGGCTCCTCGGTAGGTTAGTCACAAAATCCATAGTGATATGTTTCCATTTCCACTCTGGGATTTCCAGTGGCTGCAACAATCCTCAAGGTTTGCAGTGTTGCGCCTTTACTTGCTGACAGGTCAGACACTTAGCCACATACTTAGCGACATCCACTTTCATTCCATTCCACCAGTAATGTTGTCGCAGGTTCTGGTACATCTTGGTACTGCCAGGGTGAATGCTATAACTACTGCGATGTGCTTCTGCCAGAATGTCTTCTCTTAACTTCTCATTATTGGGCACGCACCAACGTCCTTGGAACTTTAGCACCCTATCCTCAGTAACCCCAAACTCTGGCTTGCGCTTATCTGTATCCAAAAGCAGAATCTTCTGCAATTCAGGATCCGTAAACTGGAGTTCCTTGATCCTTGTTTGAATGGTCGGTTCAACCCTCAAAGTGGCCATCAGGCTAGAAAAACATCCTACTTCCAATTTGAACTCTAAGTCTCTGACTTCCGCTAGCAGAGTCCATTCCTTTACTACCATTTGCGCGACGCTTGATTTCCGACTGAGAGCGTCCGCTACTTTATTTGCCTTTCCCGGGTGGTACAGTATGTCGCAATCGTAGTCTTTCAGTAATTCCATCCAGCGACGTTGTCTCAAGTTCAATTCCTTTTGGGAGAACAAATACTTCAAACTCTGATGATCCGTGTAAATTTGGAACCTTTCTCCCACCAGGTAGTGTCTCCATATTTTTAATGCAAATACTATCGCTGCCAATTCCAAGTCATGCGTCGGATAGTTCATCTCGTGAGGTCTTAGTTGTCGAGACGCATATGCCACGACCCGTCCGTGCTGCATCAAGACACATCCCAATCCTCTCAATGATGCATCACTGTAGATCTCGAACCCTCCAGGTCCTGACGGAATAGTTAACACTGGTGCCGTCGTCAACCTATCTTTAAGTTCCTGAAAACTTTTCTCACATCTATCTGTCCAATCAAACTTTGATTCCTTTTTCAGTAATTGAGTCATCGGGGTTGCAATCGACGAGAATCTTTCTACAAACCGTCTATAATAGCCCGCTAAACCCAAGAAACTTCGTACTTCATCACAGTCGTCGGTCTTGGCCATTTCTCTACGGCTTCAACCTTCGAGGGGTCCACTGATATCCCTTCTCCTGAAACTATATACCCAAGGAATGCCACCCTGTTAAGCCAAAACTCACATTTGCTGAACTTAGCAAACAGAGAATGTTCCCTTAAGGTCTGCAAAACCGTTCTCAAATGTAACTCATGGTCCTCTAAACTCTTCGAGTACACTAAAATGTCATCAATGAAAACAATCACAAAATGATCTAAGAATTCTTTGAATATCCTATTCATCATGTCCATAAAGGCAGCAGGGGCATTCGTCAAGCCAAAGGGCATGACAGTAAACTCATAATGCCCATACCTCGTCCTAAAGGCAGTCTTGGGAATATCCTCCTTTTTGATCCTCAACTGGTGATAACCTGTCCTCAGGTCGATTTTAGAAAATACTAACGCTCCCTGTAACTGATCGAACAGGTCGTCAATCCTCGGCAGCGGATACTTGTTCTTAATAGTTACCTGGTTCAACTGCCGATAGTCAATGCACAACCTCAACGATCCATCCTTCTTCCTAACAAATAACACTGGCGCTCCCTAGGGCGACGCACTTGGCCGGATGAAACCTTTATCTAGCATTTCTTGCAATTGCACCTTAAGCTCTTTTAACTCCGACAACGCCATCCTATAAGGTGCTTTCGAAATCGGCTCCGTCCCAGGGGCCAATTCAATTACAAATTCCACTTCTCGATCCGGGGGCAATCCAGGCAACTCTTGAGGAAAGACGTCCGGAAACTCACACACAACTGCCACCTCCTCTAATTTGGATTCCACCACTGTGGGATCCGACACAGATGCTAGAAACCCTACACATCCTTCGTCTAACAACTTGGTTGCTTCGAGCGACGAAATCCAAGGTATCGAGGTTCCTCCTCGACTCCCTACAAACTCATATCTAGGGTGACCCATTGAACCAAACTAGATCACCCTACTACTGCAATCAATAACTGCCCCATGCTTAACTAACCAGTCCATTCCCACTATAACATCAAAGTCATGCATGGGCAAAACAACCAAATCAATAAACTCGTTTCTATCTCCCAGAGTTATTTTACACCTCTCACATCCTAACGAAGCAATCACTTTATCTTTTAAAGGGGTTTCCACATGCAGCAATATAGTCAATGGCTTCACATCCATGCCAACCAACTTAATAAACTGTTCTGACACAAATGAATGCGACGCCCCAGGATCAAACAATGCATATGCTGCATGGCCACAGAGAAAAACAGTACCTGTGATCACGCTAGGCGCATCCTCAGCCTCTTTTCGCGCCAAAGCGTACACCCTTCCTTGCACTGGCGGTCTAATCGGCACGTTCTGCTGCACTGGTCGCACTGGTGGTCCCGTCCGCGGCCTCTGCGGTGGGGCTTGTGGTGCAAAAGCCCGCTTCGTGCAATTCCTAGCAAAGTGCCCCGTCTCTCCACATACGAAGCATGCTCCCGTCTTTCTTGGGCAGGGACGATTTCCATGGTTCTGCCCACACTCATTACATCTGGGCCTACCAATATGTATAGGTTTCCTTAAATCCTTACGAATGGGTGGCACAAATTTCCGGCTATCCGCCATCGGCCTTTTGCCGAAATTCCTTTGATCCCGTCTCGGCACAAATCTCGACCCCGACGAGGTGATCCTATCCATCGTATCCCGTTCCAACTGTTGTGCCAACTCATACATCTCGTTGTAATCCCTCAGTCCTGAGGTAATTATCTGACCTCTCAACTCTGGCTTCAAACATTCACGGAACTTTCTTGCCTTGTCCCATGGGTTTTGAAGAATCCGACGAGCAAACTTTGACAGCTGCGCGAATTCGCCTTCATACTGATCGACCGTCATTGATCCTTGACGCAGTCGCAGAAATTCTTCTAGTTTTCTTTCCTGGGCAGCTTCAGAAAAATACTTGCCGTTGAAGGCTTCGCAAAACCCTGCCCACGTCCGTGCAGTTCCTACTGGGAAGACCCGCTCTCTAGTGGCCTTCCACCAATCATCTGCGATCCTTTGCAGCTGGTACTCTGCTAGCATAACCTTGTCATCATCAATACACCTCAGCACCGCAAAAGCCTTTTCTAACTGCTCAGTCCAGAATGAGGCTACTTCTGGTCCTCCAGTTCCATCAAACTTTGGCGGATGCAGCTTCAAAAACTGCTCTACCAAATGGGGCGCTTGTCGCCCTTCAGCACCCTGGGCTGCGGCAGTCCTATCTCCCATCTGCCTACCCATGACAGTTCCCATCTCTGCTATTATTCTCATCAGATCCCTCACAGTTGGCTCGCCCCCTTCTCGAGCATGCGGTTCCCCCACAGCTGGTGCTTGTGAACCTGATGCACCCCCAATGCCTCTGCCCCGGCGACTCATGCTTCTCAATTGAACCTACTAAACCCTGCTACAATTTCATCAAGGAATTAGCAGTCTAAACTACAACTCTAGGCGACTCAAGCCTAAAACGATAGGCCAGAACATAAACTACAGACAGAGCAATCACAGCCCTAAACAAAACACGGGCAACATCTATGCCTTAAACTTACCTCTGGTCCCGACGCACCTATAAAGTACTACTCAAGAACTACTATAGGCACGCAATTCAATACAAGCCATCAATCAACACAGATATTCAATCACAAGCGCCAAACAAGTCTCACACGACTTATTCCCATTCTAACCCTACTTAAGGTCTCACTATCTATCCATTCCCAAATCAGTCATCCTTATAACTCCCAACCTCGATTAGTCTCAGATCGAGCAAACCTGGCTCTGATACCACTCAACGGGAGGCTGTCACGTCCCTCCCCCTCCTCGGGCGACCTCACGACAGATCCTCCGATACCCACGGTCATCGTTGAACGGCCAACCAAAATGCGAACGCCCAGGAAACGTCACGGCCGAACAACGGTACAGCAGACGCTAACGAAAGCGCAATACAACCCTGACAAGCGTACATGCAATGGATAGAATGCTGACAGTAGCCAATTCAAAGGAACTTAGACAAATACTTGATTATATAAAAGGAACACCCTGTACATATATATATACTAATACAACAGAGAGTTATATATATACATACAAACAGTCACCTGAACTGGCTACCAAAAAGGGATTCTCAAAAGCCAGCACACTCAAAAATGGTGCTCAACCACAGACTCCCAAAAACTATGGCAGACCAACTAAAGCTAGTCGGTCTCTGCTCCACTGTCCTCTGAGGATGGCAGCTCCTCGGGATCAGACTCCACCGGCTCCACATACTCGGGCTCATCTGCCAGCTCTGCTATATCATGGGGGTCATACTCATGGCCGTCGATCTCCATCGGCCAGTCCTCCTCAGGCTCCTCCTCGTCCATAGGCTCGGGGTTGATGACCTCACCACCAAAGGTCACAGGCTCGACAGCTCCAAACTCGTCCTCACGCTGGACGTCTATATCCATACCGATGATCGGTCCTCGGTATATCAGAGCTCGCCTCTCGTACCACGCCTCGAACTTCAGAGGTACCAGATAACCTGTACCCTCATCTACCCAGACGGTGGACTCCCTACGCTTATATATAGTATTATTCGTACTACGGTAGATAGACTCCCACTTTTCTATCTCATGTGGATCTGAAATGGCGATCACCTAGGTTCTCCATCCTATGGGTGCGGATCTGAAATGGCGATCAGCCTCAAGTGAGTCTATATGACTCAGTGAGCAAACATAACAACGGACACACAATATTCACATGCATATAAATCAAGTCAATGATACAAGATTATATGCAGTATAAGATGCTCACTCTCAGCAGTGCAATCACATCGGTATGCATGAATCGAACTCACGTTCATTTATATTTCACACAATAGGTTCTTTAGGGGATCTCTTGAATCATCCCAGAACTTCGAAGTCTTAGGCTTCAAGCCGTGCCCGTGCATGTATACTGCACATCAGGCCATGCCACTATCCACGCAGAAGCGTCACAGACAGGCATGCTTATCGCTCCAGCTACCCAGTGCCTTGCACATTCGGGCGCCCTCGGCAAGCAAAGAGGCTGCAAGCCGGAACTACGACACCACCCGTTCTCGATACCAATCTCAGCATTGGTCGAGCTGTTCTCCATTTTCAGTTCATCGACTCGCCCATATAATGTGTCGTGCAAAACAATTAACATGCTCAGCCATGTTATTTAAATTCACACAATCAAGCACACCACTAAATAATTATACATTCACACAATTTCACAGGCGAGTTAATCTCTCATACAACTAATAGACAGTCGCTAAATCAAACAAGCAATTAAATGCTCATTTCTCTCAATTTAGATACTCAGAGAGGTGGACACTTAAAATAGAGAAATTCCATCTATAATAATGTCTAACAGATGCACAATCTATTCCTCATCGACTAAATTTCACGATTTAGGAAGATTGGAACCGATGGGTCTTGGTTCGCTAGATCCCAGTCTCATTGAACTACTCAAATTTGTTACTCACTCAATAGTGTATTCGGTCACCCTAGCCCACCAAAAATTTCCAGATTTAAGTCTCAATCAACTTAGCAATTCAACTCATGCTTTAACCGAAATAATGCAACCGGATTTACCCTAATTAGAACCGATTTTAAGGTTAAATTTTCACAGATTTTTGGGCAGCAAAACCCTCCTGTTCTAGCCCTAACATACTCGCAATAAACCGGCACAATCAAGTATAATGGGTCACCGAATCACCTCAACAAAACAGAACAGCAAATTAAACAGAACCGATTCAAGAGAAACCTGTTTTCAACTCAACATCAACTATCCATTTCATGGAATAAACCAACCTAATCTCTACCAATCTGACCTCACATAATCAGGGATAGGTTTAGAAGAGTTTACTCACCAAAACAAGCTTGAAAGTCCACAAATTGAGGCAGCAAACTTGCTGCAAAACATAACCCAACACAAAAAAAATGAAAACCGGCGAAACAGAAAAAAAACAGAGCAGACTTTGAATCAGTACTGCGATTTCTGTAGAAGGTTTTTTGAAGATCCACTTGAAGATTATCGAAGCTTGAGGTCTTACGAGTACACAGGCGAAAACGGAGCGCGATTTGGAGTCCAGACGACCCCGAACGAGCCGATTCCGTCCGAGCGCGCGTGCAGGGACGCGAGAGAAACAGCTCTCGGGAAGGGAGGATTTTTGGCCCGAAAATGAAGAGATCAATGAGAGAGAGAGAGAGAAAGAGAGAATGGTCAATGGCTTCTTGGACAAGCCATGGTGAAGCTTGTTGAACAAGCTTTGCAAAAAGTCAAACCACGGTCCAATCCGGGCGCGACACGTGGCAAGAGGGGGGTAAGCTTGAAGAAAGTCAAATCAATGGCCAATCCGAGCGTGACACGTGGAGGAGTCATCAAGGTTGGTCCAAAAGTCAAGCAAGGGTCCAATAGAGTGATAACAAGTGGACTCAAGATTAGATTAAATTTATTTTTACTTAACCGCGAAGAAACGAGACCCGGCGGTTCGATCGGGAGAGTGAACTTTTGAAAATTTCAAGAGTATACTCAAAACGCTCACAAAGACGAGGTGACCTCAAATCTAAAGTCTAATCTCACTAAAAACACACTGAACCCAAATTGAGAAGACTGGAGCGAACCGGGGGCAAAACTGACAATTGCACTTGTCGCCCCTTTCGTGGCACCCCTTACTAATTCCAACCTTCTGAATCTCACTGTGGTGCTCAATTTAGCTTTTGCAACACCCTAAGACCTTCGATTGTCCTAAATGAGAAATCCGTATCGTGGTCAATTCCATCGACTCGCAATTTAGCAAATAACTCAGGCCAACGGTTAGGAGATACGCGTATCGACCGTTAAGTCCACGTACTTTAAATCCTAAATCGCCATTCCCATTTGGTCGGCCATCCCGAGGTGATCAATCTCGACTGAGATCTGACTATAGTGCAAGCGACGAAGTAAATCCACTCTATTAGACATCTGATAAAAGGGTCGAAAATTCAGGGCGTTACATAGATGGCTCCTGGTGCTGCACATCACCGGAGGGGGCTATCGCTGAAGTTTGTAGGGACTCCCGAGGCCTTCGCCAAGAAAATCAACGCCCAAGTGTCCCTCACAATAGAAACTCTGCCGATTAGAGAGGGATTGTCGTTCGTGGAGAGGGCAAGTGAGCTAAGAAAGAAGGAAACAGATCTAGGGTTCAAGTCCTTGTGATCTAGGTCTTATGTTGTGGGCCTGGCTGAAAGCACTTGGGCCGTACGATCATTGCGGTTGACGGTGTCTCCATTTATTTCGCAAAAAATAGATCGTTTCGAAAAAATATTTTTTGAGTAGTCAATTTCCTAGTTACTCAATATGTTTTCTTGAGATGTAGACATTTTAAGGTGCGCATAGACTGATTCAATCAACGAATGGAAGATTGCGGTGTTCTGATTTTTCTTTTGCCTATCTATGCTGTATGTTTGTACTATTATTTCTTGTAATTGCAAATGTATAGCTATCGAGCTCCGGGTATTTGAAGATGTGGTGGTCCCAACGCAAAAGACAAACAACATTCTCTAAAGTTATGACGAGCAAATGGATAACACAAGGAAATTAATGATAATGGAGGTGGTGGAGTGAATTTGGGAGATTGTGAATTGTGATCTCTCCTATTGATGAGAATAGTGTACATTGAAGGGAGTGAAAATAGAGGGCTTTTCCATTGCACTTGCGTTCCTTTTTTGCATTCCCTTTTTGCATTTCCCCCCCCCTTTTGGTACTTAAGACGAAGAGGCTTGCGCCAAAGATGAGACAGGGAATCAATTGCGCACTTCATTGAATTAGATGGTACAGCATGAGGAATGAGCTTAAAATCAAGATTGATGGAATGCATTCATGAATGCAATTCAAGATTTGCGCCTATCGCTAAGGTCAACGGACAAAAATTTTCAAGATACGGAGAAGTTCCTAAATTTTAGCTGAGGTAGTCCATTGAGCACCAACTTTGATTGCTCTTGGGTTGGTAATTCAATTCGAGCTCAATTTAAAATTGGTCCAAGATTTAGGGTAAAATAGGTTCAAATTAGTTAGGAAAGAAATCAATCGCCAGCCAGCTATCTTCATCACATCAGCCTCGAAAAGCACTATGGACCATAGTAGGGCAGACATTCATACAACAAATGTTCGATTCTTCCTTTGAAGAGTATGCAGAAATGCACGTCCAGCTAAGGATAACCTTTATAGAAGAGGAATAGTACCTAACCCGCTTTGACCAGTGCGCCGTAAAACCCCCAGAATCTCCTGAGCACCTCTTCCTCCTCTGCGACTAGACAAAAAAAATTTCATTAGACCCTCGGTTAAATCTCGATACTTACCTGATAAAGATAACCAGAATCGACAAGTGGATTTTGAAAAACTTAAACTCCCGAGCTGATCCGTCCGCGAGAGTAAATCTCACTTCTACACTATTGTTGATTTGGAAGGAAAGGAACGAGAGGGTATTTAGGAACAACAAAACAAAACCCAACCATATCGTCAAAAAAGCGTTTAATTCACAAATGCTCTTCGAAAAGAGAATCACAGCACAGGGAAGCATGCAAGACAAGAAAACTCACCTCCCGACCTATGAATTCTTGGGTGTTGAACGTAGATGGCTCCTGGTGCTGCGCATCACCGGAGAGGGCTATCGCAGAAGTTTGTAGGGACTCCTGAGGGCTTCGAAAAGAGAATGCATGCTCGTTCGGCCCTCGCAGCAGAAACTCTCGCGATTAGAGAGGGATTGTCGTTCGTAAAGATGGCAAGTGAGCTGGGGAAGAATGAAATTGATCTAGGGCTCAAGTCCTTGTGATCTAGGTCTTATGTTTTGGGCCAGGCTAAAAACCCTAGGGCCATATGATCATTGTGGTAGAGCGTTCCCCATTTATTTCGCAAAAAATAGATCGTTTCAAAAAAATATTTTTTGAGAAGTCAATTTCCTAGTTACTCAATATGCTTTCTTGAGATGTAGACATTTTAAGGTGCCCATAGACTGATTTAATCAACGATTGGAAGATTGCGGGGTTTTGATTTTTCTTTTGCCTATCTATCCTGGATGTTTGTTCTACTATGTCTTGTAATTGCAAATGCATAGCTATCAAGCCTCTGGTATTTGAAGAAGTGGAGGTCCCAATACAAAAGTCAAACAACATTTTCTAAAGTCATGAGGAGTAAATGGAGAGCACCAAGAAATTAACAATAATGGAGGTGGTGAAATGAATATGGGAGACTGTAGATTGTGATCTCTCCTATTGATGAGAGTAGTGAAAATTGAAGGGAGTGAAAATAGAGGGCTTTTCCTTTACACTTACGTTCCTTTTTTGTATTCCCCCCTCCCCTTTTTGGTACTTAAGACTCAGAGGTTTGCACCAACGATGAGACAGGGAATCAATTGCGAACTTCGTCGAAGTGGATGGTAAAGCATGAGGAATGAGCTTAAAATCAAGATTGATAGAATGCATTCATGAATTCAATTCCTGATTTGCCCCTATCACCAAGGTCGACTCATAGAAATTTCCAAGATAGGGAGAAGTTCCTAAGTTTTGGCCGAGGCAATCCATTGAGGCACCAACTTTGATTACTCTTGGGTTGGTAATTCATTTCGAGCTCAATTCAAAATTGGTCCAAGATCTAGGATAAAATGGGTTCAAATCAATTAGGAAAGAAATCAAACGCCAACTAGCCATCTTCATCATATCAGCCTCGAAGAACACTATGGACCACAATAGGGTAGACATTCATACAACAAAGGTTCGATTCTTTCTTTGGAGAGTATGCAGCAATGCATTTCCAGCTAAGGAAAACCCTTATAGAAGAGGAATGGTACTTGACCCACTTTGCCCCGTGCGCCGTAAAGCCCCCAGATTCTCTTGAGCACCTCTACCTCCTTTACGACTGGACAAAATAAATTTGGTCAGACCCTCAGTTAAATCTCGACACTTCCCCGACAAAAATAACCAGAATCGACAAGTGGATATTGAAAAACTTGAACTCCCGAGCTGATTCGTCCGCAAGAACAAGTCTCGCTGCTACGCAATGGTTGATTTGGAAGGAAAGGAATGCAAGGGTTTTTAGGAACAACAAACCAAAACCCTGCCATATAGTCGAAGAAGTGTTTAATTCACAAATGCTCTACCAAAAACGAAATCATAGCATAAGGAAGCATGCAAGACAATAAAACTCACCTCCCGACCTGTGGATTCTTGTGTGTTGAATGTTGATGGCTCCTGGTGCTGTACATCACCGGTGGGGGCTATCGCCGGAGTTTGTAGGGACTCCCGAGGGCTTCGCCAAGAGAATCAACACCCGTTTGTCCCTCACAGTAGAAACTCTCACGATTAGAGAGGGATTGTCGTTCGTGGAGAAGGCAAGTGATCTAGGGTTCAAGTCCTTGTGATCTAGGTCTTATGTTGTGGGCCTGGCTGAAAACCCTTGGGCCGTACGATCGTTGCGGTTGACGGTGTCTCCATTTATTTCGCAAAAAATAGATCGTTTCGAAAAAATATTTTTTGAGTAGTCAATTTCCTAGTTACTCAATATGTTTTCTTGAGATGTAGACGTTTTATGGTGCCCATAGACTGATTCAATCAACGATTGGAAGATTGCGGTGTTCTGATTTTTCTTTTACCTATCTATGCTGTATGTTTGTTCTATTATTTCTTATAATTGCAAATGTATAGCTATCGAGCTTCTGGTATTTGAAGACGTGGAGTTCCCAACACAAAAGACAAACAACATTTTCTAAAGTTATGACGAGCAACTGGATAACACAAGGAAATTAAAGATAATGGAGGTGGTGGAGTGAATTTGGGAGATTGTAAATTGTGATCTCTCCTATTGATGAGAATAGTGAAAATTGGAGGGAGTGAAAATAGATGGCTTTTCCATTGCACTTGTGTTCCTTTTCTGCATTCCCTTTTTGCATTCCCCCCCTTTTGGTACTTAAGACTAAGAAGCTTGCGCCAAAGTTGAGAAAGCGAATCAATCGCGCACTTCGTTGAATTGGATGGTACGGCATGAGGAATGAGCTTAAAATCAAGAATGATGGAATGCATTCATGAATTTAATTCAAGATTTGCCCCTATCGCCAAGGTCGACCGACAGAAATTTCCAAGATAGGGAGAGGTTCCTAAGTTTTGCCCGAGGTAATCCATTGAGGCACCAACTTTGATTACTCTTGGGTTGGTAATTCAATTCGAGCTCAATTCAAAATTGGTCCAAGATCTAGGCTAAAATAGGTTCAAATTAGTTAGGAAAGAAATCAATCGTCAGCCAGCTATCTTCATCACATCAACCACGAAGAACACTATGGACCATAGTAGGGCAGACATTCATACCACAAAGGTTCGATTCTTCCTTTGATGAGTATGCAGTAATGCACTTCCAGTTAAGGAAAACCCATATAGAAGAGGAATAGTACCTAACCCGCATTGCCCAGTGCGCCGTAAAACCCTCAGAATCTCTTGAGCACCTCTTCCTCCTCTGCGACTAGACAAAACAAATTTCGTTAGACCCTCGGTTAAATCTCGATACTTCCCCGATAAAGATAACGAGGTTCGACAAGTGGATTTTGAAGAACTTAAATTCCCGGGCTGATCTGTCCACGAGAGTACATCTCACTTCTACACTATTGTTGTTTTGGAAGGAAAGGAACGGGAGGGTATTTAGGAACAACAAAACAAAACCCAACCATATAGTCAAAGAAGAGTTTAATTCATAAATGCTCTTCGAAAACAGAATCACAGCATAGGGAAGCATGCAAGACAAGAAAACTGACCTCCCGACCTATAAATTCTTGGGTGTTGAACGTAGATGGCTCCTGGTGCTGCGCATCACCGGAGAGGGCTATTGCCGGAGTTTGTAGGGACTCCTGAGGGCTTCGCCAAGAGAATCCATGCTCGTTCGGCCCTCGCAGCAGAAACTCTCGCGATTAGAGAGGGATTGTCATTCGTAGAGAAGGCAAGTGAGCTGGGGAAGAATGAAATTGATCTAGGGCTCAAGTCCTTGTGATCTAGGTCTTATGTTTTGGGCCTGGCTAAAAACCCTAGGGCCATATGATCATTGTGGTAGAGCATTCCCCATTTATTTCGCAAAAAATAGATCGTTTCAAAAAAATATTTTTTGAGAAGTCAATTTCCTAGTTACTCAATATGTTTTCTTGAGATGTAGACATTTTAAGGTGCCCATAGACTGATTCAATCAACGATTGGAAGATTGCGGTGTTCTGATTTTTCTTTTGCCTATCTATGCTGGATGTTTGTTCTACTATGCCTTGTAATTGCAAATACACAGCTATCAAACTTCTGGTATTTGAAGATGTGGAGGTCCCAATGCAGAAGACAAACAACATTTTCTAAAGTCATGAGGAGTAAATGGAGAGCACTAAGAAATTAACAATAATGGAGGTGGTGGAATGAATATGGGATACTGTAGATTGTGATCTCTCCTATTGATGAGAGTAGGAAAAATGTAAGGGACTGAAAATAGAGGGCTTTTCATTTACACTTACGTTCCTCTTTTGTATTCCCTCCTCCCCTTTTTAGTACTTAAGACTTAGAGGTTTGCACCAAAGATGAGACAATGAATCAATCGCGAACTTCATCGAAGTGGATGGTACAGCATGAGGAATGAGCTTAAAATCAAGATAGATGGAATGCATTCATGAATGCAATTCAAGATTTGCCCCTATGACCAAGGTTGACTGACAGAAATTTCCAAGATTGGGAGAAGTTCCTATGTTTTGGCCGAGATAATCCATTGAGGCACCAACTTTGATTACTCGTGGGTTGGTAATTCGATTCGAGCTCAATTCAAAATTCGTCCAAGATCTAGGATAAAATGGGTTCAAATCAATTAGGAAAGAAATCAAACGCCAACCAGCCATCTTCATCATATCAGCCTCGAAGAACACTATGGTCCACAATAGGGCAGACATTCATATAACAAAGGTTCGATTCTTTCTTTGGAGAGTATGCAGCAATGCATTTCTAGCTAAGGAAAACCCTCATAGAAGAGGAATGGTACTTGACCCACTTTACCACGTGCACCGTAAAGAGGAATGGTACTTGACCCACTTTACCACGTGCACCGTAAAGCCCTCAGAATCTCCTGAGCACCTCGACCTCCTCTGCGACTGGACAAAATAAATTTGGTCAGACCCTCAGTTAAATCTCGACACTTCCCCGACAAAAATAACCAGAATCGACAAGTGGATATTGAAAAACTTAAACTCCCGAGCCGATCCGTTTGCAAGAACAAGTCTCGCTGCTATGCTATTGTTGATTTGGAAGGAAAGGAATGCATGGGTATTTAGGAACAACAAACCAAAACCAAGCCATATAGTTGAAGAAGTGTTTAATTCACAAATGCTCTACGAAAAACGAAATCATAGCATAAGGAACCATGCAAGACAAGAAAACTCACCTCCCGGCCTATGGATTCTTGGGTGTTTAACGTTGATGGCTTCTAGTGCTGCACATCACCGGAGCGGGCTAGCGCCGAAGTTTGTAGGGACTCCCGAGGGCTTTGCCAAGAGAATCAACGCCCGTTTGTCCCTCACAGCAGAAACTCTCGCGATTAGAGAGGGGTTGTCGTTCGTGGAGAAGGCAAGTGAGCTAAGAAAGAAGGAAACTGATCTAGGGTTCAAGTCCTTGTAATCTAGGTCTCATGTTGTGGGCCTAGCTGAAAACCCTTGGGCCATACGATCATTGCGGTTGACGGTGTCCCCATTTATTTCGCAAAAAATAGATCGTTTCCAAAAAATATTTTTTGAGTAGTCAATTTCCTAGTTACTCAATATGTTTTCTTGAGATGTAGACATTTTAAGGTGCCCATAGACTGAGTCAATCAACGATTGGAAGATTGCGGTGTTCTGATTTTTCTTTTGCCTATCTATGCTGTATGTTTGTTCTATTATTTCTTGTAATTGCAAATGTATAGCTATCGAGCTTCTGGTATTCGAAGATGTGGAGGTCCCAACACAAAAGACAAACAACATTTTCTAAAGTTATGACGAGCAAATGGATAACACAAGGAAATTAATGATAATGGAGGTGGTGGAGTGAATTTGGGAGATTGTAAATTGTGATCTCTCCTATTGATGAGAATAGTGGAAATTGAAGGGACTGAAAATAGAGGGCTTTTCCATTGCATTTGCGTTCCTTTTTTGCATTCCCTTTTTGCATTCCCCCCCCCCCTTTTGTACTTAAGACTAAGAGGCTTGCGCCAAAGATGAGATAGGGAATCAATTGTGCACTTCATTGAATTGGATGGTACAGCATGAGGAATGAGCTTAAAATCGAGATTGATGGAATGAATTCATGAATTCAATTCAAGATTTGCGCCTATCGCCAAGGTCAACTGACAAACATTTTCAAGATAGGGAGAAGTTCATAAATTTTAGCCGAGGTAATCCATTGAGGCACCAACTTTGATTACTCTTGGGTTGGTAATTCAATTCGAGCTCAATTCAAAATTGGTCCAAGATTTAGGCTTAAAGAGGTTCAAATTAGTTAGGAAAGAAATGAATCGCCAGCCAGCTATCTTCATCGCATCAGCCTCGAAGAACACTACGGACCATAGTAGGGCAGACATTCATACAACGAAGGTTCGATTCTTCCTTTGAAGAGTATGTAGTAATGCACTTCCAGCTATGGAAAACCCTTATAAAAGAGAAATAGTACCTAACCCGCTTTGCCTAGTGCGCCGTAAATCCCCCAGAATCTCCTGAGCACCTCTTCCTCCTCTACGACTAGACAAAACATTTTTCGTTAGACCCTCGGTTAAATCTCGATACTTCCCCTATAAAGATAACTAGAATCGACAAGTGGATTTTGAAAAACTTAAACTCCCGAACTGATCCGTCCGCGAGAGTAAATCTCACTTCTACACTATTGTTGATTTGGAAGGAAAGGAACGAGAGGGTATTTAGGAACAACAAAACAAAACCCAACCATATAGTCAAAGAAGCGCTCAATTCACAAATGCTCTTCGAAAACAGAATCACAGCATAGGGAAGCATGCAAGACAAGAAAACTGACCTCCCGACCTATGAATTCTTGGATGTTGAACGTAGATGGCTCCTGGTGCTGCGCGTCACCGGAGAGGGCTATCGCCGGAGTGTGTAGGGACTCCCGACAAGAGAATCCATGCTCGTTCGGCCCTCGCAGCAGAAACTCTCGCGATTAGAGAGGGATTGTCGTTCGTAGAGAAGGCAAGTGAGCTGGGGAAGAATGAAATTGATCTAGGGCTCAAATCCTTGTGATCTAGGTCTTATGCTTTGGGCCTGGCTAAAAACCCTAGGGCCATATGATCATTGTGGTAGAGCGTTCCCCATTTATTTCGCAAAAAATAGATCCTTTCAAAAACATATTTTTTGAGATGTCAATTTCCTAGTTACTCAATATGTTTTCTTAAGACGTAGACATTTTAAGGTGCCCATAGACTGATTCAATCAACGATTGGAAGAATGCGGTGTTCCGATTTTTCTTTTGCCTATCTATGCTGTATGTTTGTTCTAGTATGTCTTGTAATTGCAAATGCACAGCTATCAAGCCTCTGGTATTTGAAGATGTGGAGGTCCCAATGCAAAAGACAAACAACATTTTCTAAAGTCATGAGGAGTAAATGGAGAGCACTAAGAAATTAACAATATTGGAGGTGGTGGAAATACTATGGGAGACTATAGATTGTGATCTCTCCTATTGATGAGAGTAGTGAAAATTGAAGGGAGTAAAAATAGAGTGCTTTTCCTTTACACTTACGTTCCTTTTTTTGTATTCCCCCCTCCCCTTTTTGGTACTTAAGACTCAAAGGTTTGCACCAAAGATAAGACAGGGAATCAATCGCGAACTTCATTGAAGTGGATGGTACAGCATGAGGAATGAGCTTAAAATCAAGATTGATCGAATGCATTCATGAATTCAATTCAAGATTTGCCCCTATCACCAAGGTCGACGGATAGAAATTTTCAAGATAGGGAGAAGTTCTTATGTTTTGGCCGAGGTAATCCATTGAGGCGCCAACTTTGATTACTCTTCGGTTGGTAATTCAATTCGAGCTCAATTCAAAATTAGTCCATGATCTAGGATAAAATGGGTTCAAATCAATTAGGAGAGAAATCAAACGCCAACCAGCCATCTTCATCATATCAGCCTCGAAGAACACTATGGACCACAATAGGGCAGACATTCATACAACAAAGGTTCGATTCTTTCTTTGGAGAGCATGCAACAATGCATTTCCAGCTAAGGAAAACCCTTATAGAAGAGGAATGGTACTTGACCCACTTTGCCTCGTGCACCATAAAGCCCCCAAAATCTCCTGAGCACCTCCACCTCCTCTGCGACTAGACAAAACATATTTCGTTAGACCCTCGGTTAAATCTCGATACTTCCCCGATAAAGATAACCAGAATCGACAAGTGGATTTTGAAAAACTTAAACTCCCGAGCTGATCCGTCCGCGAGAGTAAATCTCACTTCTATACTATTGTTGATTTGGAAGGAAAGGAACGAGAGGGTATTTAGGAACAACAAAACAAAACCCAACCATATAGTCAAAGAAGCGCTCAATTCACAAATGCTCTTCGAAAACAGAATCACAGCATAGGGAAGCATGCAAGACAAGAAAACTGACCTCCCGACCTATGAATTCTTGGATGTTGAACGTAGATGGCTCCTGGTGCTGCGCGTCACCGGAGAGGGCTATCGCCGGAGTGTGTAGGGACTCCCGACAAGAGAATCCATGCTCGTTCGGCCCTCTCAGCAGAAACTCTCGCGATTAGAGAGGGATTGTCGTTCGTAGAGAAGGCAAGTGAGCTGGGGAAGAATGAAATTGATCTAGGGCTCAAATCCTTGTGATCTAGGTCTTATGCTTTGGGCCTGGCTAAAAACCCTAGGGCCATATGATCATTGTGGTAGAGCGTTCCCCATTTATTTCGCAAAAAATAGATCCTTTCAAAAACATATTTTTTGAGATGTCAATTTCCTAGTTACTCAATATGTTTTCTTAAGACGTAGACATTTTAAGGTGCCCATAGACTGATTCAATCAACGATTGGAAGAATGCGGTGTTCCGATTTTTCTTTTGCCTATCTATGCTGTATGTTTGTTCTAGTATGTCTTGTAATTGCAAATGCACAGCTATCAAGCCTCTGGTATTTGAAGATGTGGAGGTCCCAATGCAAAAGACAAACAACATTTTCTAAAGTCATGAGGAGTAAATGGAGAGCACTAAGAAATTAACAATATTGGAGGTGGTGGAAATACTATGGGAGACTATAGATTGTGATCTCTCCTATTGATGAGAGTAGTGAAAATTGAAGGGAGTAAAAATAGAGTGCTTTTCCTTTACACTTACGTTCCTTTTTTTGTATTCCCCCCTCCCCTTTTTGGTACTTAAGACTCAAAGGTTTGCACCAAAGATAAGACAGGGAATCAATCGCGAACTTCATTGAAGTGGATGGTACAGCATGAGGAATGAGCTTAAAATCAAGATTGATGGAATGCATTCATGAATTCAATTCAAGATTTACCCCTATCACCAAGGTCGACTGACGGAAATTTCCAAGATAGGTAGAAGTTCCTAAGTTTTGGCCGAGGTAATCCATTGAGGCACCAACTTTGCTTACTCTTGGGTTGGAAATTCAATTCGGGCTCAATTCAAAATTGGTCCAAGATCTAGGATAAAATGGATTCAAATCAATTAGGAAAGAAATCAAACGCCAACCAGCCATCTTCATCATATCAGCCTCCAAGAACACTATGGACCACAATGGGGCAGACATTCATACGATAAAGGTTCGATTCTTTCTTTGGAGAGTATGCAGCAATGCATTTCCAGCTAAGGAAAACCCTTATAGAAGAGGAAAGGTACTTGACCCACTTTGCCCCGTGCACCGGAAAGCCCCCAGAATCTCGTTAGCACCACTACCTCCTCTGTGACTGGAGAAAATAAATTTGGTCAGACCCTCAGTTAAATCTCGACACTTCCCCGACAAAAATAACCAGAATCGACAAGTGGATATTGAAAAACTTGAACTGCCGAGCTTATTCGTCCGCAAGAACAAGTCTTGCTGCTACGCCATGGTTGATTTGGAAGGAAAGGAATGCATGGGTATTTAGGAACAACAAACCAAAACCCAGCCATGTAGTCGAAGAAGAGTTTAATTCACAAATGCTCTACGAAAAACGAAATCATAGCATAAGGAAGCATGCAAGACAAGAAAACTCACCTCCCGACCTGTGGATTCTTTGGTGTTGAACGTAGATGGCTCCTGGTGCTGCACATCACCGGAGGGGGCTATCGCTGGAGTTTGTAGGGATTCCCGAGGGCTTCGCCAAGAAAATGAACGCCCGAGTGTCCCTCACAGCAGAAACCCTCGCGATTGGAGAGGGATTGTCGTTCGTGGAGAGGGCAAGTGAGCTAAGAAAGAAGGAAACAGATCTAGGGTTCAAGTCCTTGTGACCTAGGTCTTATGTTGTGGGCCTGGCTGAAAGCACTTGGGCCGTACGATCATTGCGGTTGACGGTGTCTCCATTTATTTCGCAAAAAATAGATCGTTTCGAAAAAATATTTTTTGAGTAGTCAATTTCCTAGTTACTCAATATGTTTTCTTGAGATGTAGACGTAGACATTTTAAGGTGCCCATAGACTGATTCAATCAACGAATGGAAGATTGCGGTGTTCTGTTTTTTCTTTTGCCTAACTATGCTATATGTTTGTACTTTTATTTCTTGTAATTGCAAATGTATAGCTATCGAGCTTCTGGTATTTGAAGATGTGGTGGTCCCAACACAAAAGACAAACAACATTCTCTAAAGTTATGACGAGCAATTGGGTAACACAAGGAAATTAATGATAATGGAGGTGGTGGAGTGAATTTGGGAGATTGTGAATTATGATCTCTCCTATTGATGAGAATAGTGTACATTGAAGGGAGTGAAAATAGAGGGCTTTTCCATTGCACTTGCGTTCCTTTTTTGCATTCCCTTTTTGCATTCCCCCCCTCTTTTGGTACTAAAGATTAAGAGACTTGCGCCAAAGATGAGACAGGGAATCAATTGCGCAATTCATTGAATTGGATGGTACAGCATGAGGAATGAGCTTAAAATCAAGATTGATGGAATGCATTCATGAATTCAATTCAAGATTTGCGCCTATCGCTAAGGTCAACTGACAAAAATTTTTGAGATACGGAGAAGTTCCTAAATTTTAGCTGAGGTAGTCCATTGAGGCACCAACTTTGATTGCTCTTGGGTTGGTAATTCAATTCGAGCTCAATTTAAAATTGATCCAAGATTTAGGGTAAAATAGGTTCAAATTAGTTAGGAAAGAAATCAATCTCCAGCCAGCAATCTTCATCACATCATCCTCGAAGAACACTATGGACCATAGTAGGGCAGACATTCATACAACAAAGGTTCGATTCTTCCTTTGAAGAGTATGCAGAAATGCACGTCCATCTAAGGAAAACCCTTATAGAAGAGGAATAGTACCTAACCCGCTTTGACCAGTGCGCCGTAAAACCCCCAGAATCTCCTGAGCACCTCTTCCTCCTCTGCGACTAGATAAAAAAAATTTCGTTGGACCCTCGGTTAAATCTCGATACTTCCCTGATAAAGATAACCAGAATCGACAAGTGGAGTTTGAAAAACTTAAACTCCCGAGCTGATCCGTCCGCGAGAGTAAATCTCACTTCTACACTATTGTTGATTTAGAAGGAAAGAAACGAGAGGGTATTTAGGAACAACAAAACAAAACCTAACCATATAGTCAAACAAGCGTTCAATTCACAAATGCTCTTCGAAAACAGAATCACAGCATAGGGAAGCATGCAAGACAAGAAAACTGACCTCCCGACCTATGAATTCTTGGGTGTTGAACGTAGATGGCTCCTGGTGCTGCGCATCACCGGAGAGGGCTATCGCCGGAGTGTGTAGGGACTCCCGAGGGCTTCGCAAAGAGAATCCATGCTCGTTCGGCCCTCGCAGTAGAAACTCTCGCGATTAGAGAGGGATTGTCGTTCGTAGAGAAGGCAAGTGAGCTGGGGAAGAATGAAATTGATCTAGGGCTCAAGTCCTTGTGATCTAGGTCTTATGCTTTGGGCCTGGCTAAAAACCCTAGGGCCATATGATCATTGTGGTAGAGCGTTCCCCATTTATTTCGCAAAAAATAGATCGTTTCAAAAACATATTTTTTTGAGATGTCAATTTCCTAGTTACTCAATATGTTTCCTTAAGATGTAGACATTTTAAGGTGCCCATAGACTGATTCAATCAACGATTGGAAGATTGCGGTGTTCCGATTTTTCTTTTGCCTATCTATGCTGTATGGTTGTTCTAGTATGTCTTGTAATTGCAAATGCATAACTATCAAGCTTTTGGTATTTGAAGATGTGGAGGTCCCAATGCAAAAGACAAACAACATTTTCTAAAGTCATGAGGAGTAAATGGAGAGCACTAAGAAATTAACAATATTGGAGGTGGTGGAATTAATATGGGAGACTGTAGATTGTGATCTCTCCTATTGATGAGAGTAGTGAAAATTGAAGGGAGTGAAAATAGAGGGCTTTTCCTTTACACTTACGTTCCTTTTTTTGTATTCCCCCCTCCCCTTTTTCGTACTTAAGACTCAAAGGTTTGCACAAAAGATAAGACAGGGAATCAATCGCGAACTTCATCGAAGTTGATGGTACAGCATGAGGAATGAGCTTAAAATCAAGATTGATGGAATGCATTCATGAATTCAATTCAAGATTTGCCCCTATCACCAAGGTCGATGGACAGAAATTTTCAAGATAGGGAGAAGTTCTTATGTTTTGGCCGAGGTAATCCATTGAGGCGCCAACTTTGATTACTCTTGGGTTGGTAATTCAATTCGAGGTCAATTCAAAATTAGTCCATGATCCAGGATAAAATGGGTTCAAATCAATTAGGAAAGAAATCAAACGCCAACCAGCCATCTTCATCATATCAGCCTCGAAGAACACTATGGACCACAATAGAGCAGACATTCATATAACAAAGGTTCGATTCTTTCTTTGGCGAGTATGCAGCAATGCATTTCCAGCTAAGGAAAACTCTTATAGAAGAAGAATAGTACTTGACCCACTTTGCCCCGTGCACCGTGAAGCCCCCAGAATCTCCTGAGCACCTCTACCTCCTCTGCGACTGGACAAAATAAATTTGGTTAGACCCACAGTTAAATCTCGACACTTCCCCGACAAAAATAACCGGAATCGACAAGTGGATATTGAAAAACTTGAACTCCCGAGCTGATCCGTCCGCAAGAGCAAGTCTCGCTGCTGCGCTATGGTTGATTTGGATGGAAAGGAATGCATGGGTATTCAAGAACAACAAACCAAAACCCAGCCATATAGTCGAAGAAGTGTTTAATTCACAAATGCTCTACGAAAAACGAAATCATAGCATAAGGAAGCATGCAAGACAAGAAAACTCACCTCCCGACCTGTGGATTCTTAGGTGTTGAACGTAGATGGCTCCTGGTGCTGCACATCATCGGAGGGCGCTATCGCTGGAGTTTGTAAGGACTCCCGAGGGCTTCGCCAAGAGAATCAATGCCCGTTGTCCCTCACAGCAGAAACTCTTGCGATTAGAGAGGGAGTGTCGTTCGTGGAGAAGGCAAGTGAGCTCAGAAAGAGGGAAACTGATGTAGGGTTCAAGATCTTATGATCTAGGTCTTATATTGTGGGCCTGGCTGAAATCCCTTGGGCCGTACGATCATTGCGGTTGACGGTGTCCCCTTTTTTTTCGCAAAAAATAGATCGTTTCGAAAAAATATTTTTTGAGTAGTCAGTTTCCTAGTTACTCAATATGTTTTCTTGAGATGTAGACATTTTAAGGTGCCCATAGACTGATTGAATCAATGATTGGAAGATTGCGGTGCTCTGATTTTTCTTTTGCCTATCTATGCTGTATGTTTGTTCTATTATTTCTTGTAATTGCAAATGTATAGCTATCGAGCTTCTGGTATTTGAAGATGCGGGGGTCCCAACACAAAAGACAAACAACATTTTCTAAAGTTATGACGAGCAAATGGATGACACAAGGAAATTAATGATAATGGAGGTGGTGGAGTGAATTTGGGAGATTGTAAATTGTGATCTCTCCTATTGATGAGAATAGTGGAAATTGAAGGGAGTGAAAATAGAGCACTTTTCCATTGCACTTGCGTTCGTTTTTTGCATTCCCTTTTCGCATTCCCCCCCCCCTTTTGGTACTTAAGACTAAAAGGCTTGCGCCAAAGATGAGACAAGGAATCAATTGCGCACTTCATTGAATTGGATGGTACAGCATGAGGAATGAGCTTAAAATCAAGATTGATGGAATGCATTCATGAATTCAATTCAAGATTTGCGCCTATCGCTAAGGTCCACTGACAAAAATTTTCAAGATAGGGAGAAGTTCCTAAATTTCGGCTCAGGTAATCCATTGAGGCACCAACTTTGATTACTCTTGTGTTGGTAATTCAATTCGAGCTCAATTCAAAATTGGTCCAAGATCTAGTACCTAACCCGCTTTGCCCGGTGCGCCGTAAAACCCCAGAATCTCCTGAGCACCTCTTCCCCCTCTGCGACTAGACAAAACAAATTTCGTTAGACCCTCGGTTAAATCTCGATACTTCCTCGATAAAGATAACCAGAATCGACAAGTGAATTTTGAAAAACTTAAACTCCCAAGCTGATCCGTCCGCGAGAGTAAATCTCACTTCTACACTATTGTTGATTTGGAAGGAAAGGAACGAGAGGGTATTTGGGAACAACAAAACAAAACCCAACCATATAGTCAAAGAAGCGTTTAATTCACAAATGCTCTTCGAAAACAGAATCACAGTATAGGGAAGCATGCAAGACAAGAAAACTCACTTCCCGACCTATGAATTCTTGTGTGGTGAATGTAGATGGCTCCTGGTGCTGCACATGTAGGGACTCCCGAGGGCTTCGCCAAGAGAATCCATGCACGTTCGGCCCTCGCGGCGGAAACTCTCGTGATTAGAGAGGGATTGTCGTTCGTAAAGAAGGCAAGTGAGCTGGGGAAGAATGAAATTGATCAGGGCTCAAGTCCTTGTGATCTAGGTCTTATGTTTTGGGCCTGGCTAAAAACCCTAGGGCCGTATGATCATTGTGGTAGAGCGTTCCCTATTTATTTCGCAAAAAATAGATCGTTTCAAAAAAATATTTTTTGAGAAGTCAATTTCCTAGTTACTCAATATGTTTTCTTAAGATGTAGACATTTTAAGGTGCCCATAGATTGATTCAATCAACGATTGGAAGATTATGGTGTTCTGATTTTTCTTTTGCCTATCTATGCTGTATGTTTGTTCTACTATGTCTTGTAATTGCAAATGCACAGCTATCAAGCTTCTGGTATTTGAAGATGTGGAGGTCCCAATGCAAAAGACAAACAACATTTTCTAAAGTGATGAGGAGTAAACGGAGAGTACTAAGAAATTAACAATAATGGAGGTGGTGGAATGAATATGGGAGACTGCAGATTGTGATCTCTCCTATTGATGAGAGTAGTGAAAATTGAAGGGATTGAAAATAGAGGGCTTTTCCTTTACACTTACGTTCCTTTTTTGTATTCCCCCCTCACCTTTTTGGTACTTAAGACTCAGAGGTTCGCACCAAAGATGAGACAGGGAATCAATCGCGAACTTCATCGAAGTGGATGGTACAGCATGAGGAATGAGCTTAAAATCAAGATTGATGGAATGCATTCATGAATTCAATTCAAGATTTGCCACTATCACCAAGGTCGACAGACAGAAATTTCCAAGATAGGGAGAAGTTCCTAAGTTTTGGCCGAGGTAATCCATTGAGGCACCAACTTTGATTACTCTTGGGTTGGTAATTCAATTCGAGCTCAATTCAAAATTGGTCCAAGATCTAGGATAAAATGGGTTCAAATCAATTAGGAAAGAAATCAAACGCCAACCAGCCATCTTCATCATATCAGCCTCGAAGAACACTATGGACCACAATAGGGCAGACATTCATACAACAAAGGTTCGATTCTTTCTTTGGAGAGTATGCAGCAATGCATTTCTAGCTAAGGAAAACCC
This sequence comes from Psidium guajava, assembly GCA_016432845.1. Lineage (NCBI taxonomy): Eukaryota > Viridiplantae > Streptophyta > Magnoliopsida > Myrtales > Myrtaceae > Psidium > Psidium guajava. The sequence goes on from CM028225.1 coordinate 19,570,476, forward strand.
TTATAGAAGAGGAATGGTACTTGACCCACTTTGCCGCGTGCACCGTAAAGCCCCCAGAATCTCATGAGCACCTGTACCTCCTCTGTGACTGGACAAAATAAATTTGGTCAGACCCACAGTTAAATCTCGACACTTCCCTGACAAAAATAACCAGAATCGACAAATGGATATTGAAAAACTTGAACTCACGAGCTGATCCGTCCGCAAGAACAAGTCTTGCTGCTACGCTATGGTTGATTTGGAAGGAAAGGAATGCATGGGTATTTAGGAACAACAAACCAAAACCCAGCTATATAGTCGAAGAAGTGTTTAATTCACAAATGCTCTACGAAAAACGAAATCATAGCATAAGGAAGCATGCAAGACAAGAAAACTCACCTCCCGACCTGTGGATTCTTAGGTGTTGAACGTAGATGGCTCCTGGTGCTGCACATCATCGGAGGGCGCTATCGCTGGAATTTGTAAGGACTCCCGAGGGCTTCGCCAAGAGAATCAATGCCCGTTGTCCCTCACAGCAGAAACTCTCGCGATTATAGAGGGAGTGTCGTTCCTGGAGATGGCAAGTGAGCTCAGAAAGAAGGAAACTGATGTAGGGTTCAAGATCTTGTGATCTAGGTCTTATATTGTGGGCCTGGCTGAAAACCCTTGGGCCGTACGATCATTGCGGTTGACGGTGTCCCCATTTATTTCGCAAAAAATAGATCGTTTCGAAAAAATATTTTTTGTGTAGTCAGTTTCCTAGTTACTCAATATGTTTTCATGAGATGTAGACATTTTAAGGTGCCCATAGACTGATTGAATCAATGATTGGAAGATTGCGGTGTTCTGATTTTTCTTTTGCCTATCTATGCTGTATGTTTGTTCTATTATTTCTTGTAATTGCAAATGTATAGCTATCGAGCTTCTGGTATTTGAAGATGCGGGGGTCCCAACACAAAAGACAAACAACATTTTCTAAAGTTATGACGAGCAAATGGATGACACAAGGAAATTAATGATAATGGAGGTGGTGGAGTGAATTTGGGAGATTGTAAATTGTGATCTCTCCTATTGATGAGAATAGTGGAAATTGAAGGGAGTGAAAATAGAGCGCTTTTCCATTGCACTTGCGTTCCTTTTTTGCATTTTCCTCCATTTTTTGGTACTTAAGACTAATTGGTTTGCACCAAAGGTGAGACAGGGAATCAATCGCGAACTACATCAAATTCGATGGTACAGCATAAGGAATGAGCTTAAAATCAAAATTGATGGAATGCATTCATAAATTTAATTCAAGGTTTGCGCCTATTACTAAGGTCGACTGATAGAAATTTTCAAGATAGGGAGAAGTTCCTAGATTTTGGCCGAGGTAATCCATTGATGCACCAACTTTGATTACTCTTGGGTTGGTAAATCAATTCGAGCTCAATTTAAAATTGGTCCAAGATTTGGGATAAAATGGGTTCAAATCAATTAGGAGAGAAATCAAACGCCAACTCGCCATCTTCATCCTATTAGCCTCGAAGAACACTATGGACCACAATGGGGCAGACATTCATACAACAAAGGTTCGATTCTTCCTTTGGAGAGTATGCAGTAATGCACTTCTAGCTAAGGAAAGCCCTTATTGGAGAGGAATAGTACTTGACCCACTTTGCCTAGTGCGCCGTAAAACCCCCAAATTCTCCTGAGCACCTCTTCCTCGTTTGCGAGGGGACAAAAGCAATTTCGTCAGACCCTCGGTTAAATCTCCACACTTCCCTGACAAAGATAACCAAAATCGACGAGTCGATATTGAAAAACTTAAACTCCCGAGCTGATCCGTCCGCGAGAGCAAGTCTCGCTCCTACACTTTGGTTGATTTGGAAGGGAAGGAACGCGTGGGTATTTAGGAACAATAAACCAAAACCCAGCCATATAGTCAAAGAAGCGTTTAATTCACAAATGCTCTTCAAAAAACGGAATCACAGCATAGGGAAGCGTGCAAGACAAGAAAACTCACCTCCTGACCTGTGGATTCTTGGGTGTTAAACGTAGATGGCTCCTGGTGCCGCGCATCACCGGAGGGAGCTATCACCGGAGTTTGTAGGGACTCCCGATTCACTTGACGGCATGGAGAATCAGACCTGTGTTGCACGCCTAGTTGCGCACCCAATTCATACACATCTTCATTCCTTAAGCACCAAATTAACCCCATGGGAGTTGGGTCTCTTAATCTTCTATTTTGGGCAAATATTAATGTTATAGGGCTCTTTAAATGCCATTGTAAATGACATAATTCGATCCATAGAAGAATTACATGCATTAGTTAAGGAATACAAATGTTACAAAAACAGCACTGCTAGAGCAAGGGAAATAGTTACAGGTCGGGATTATATTTTTCTTCACCAAACTGTAGTGTTCAATGATGGCCGTTGCATTTGTCTATATTATCTTGTTTCATGACTCTCCTTTTATGTGCACCGAAATTTTTTCTTGACTAGGCTATGAATACTGAAATTTCACTATTGTACAAAATAGTAGCCATTTGGTAATTTTAGCAATTGGGTAAGCCAATACTGTAGTCTTCAGAAATTTCTCTTAATCATGTAGTAAAAATATATCAAGTGAATTCTACTAAATCAAGCTTTAATGATTATTTGGTGTATTTAGATTTTGTTAGTAATGTACTTCAATCTTTTCAAGTTCAAATTTGGACAATGCCACTTGTGATGCGTGGATACGAAATAAATCTAGTTAACTAATGAAAGCACTTTTATACATGGCAGCCAAGCAGCGATTGTCAAATTGGATGTTCAAAAGGTTTTGGAGAAGTTGAAAACCAAACAAAATTCAGTGACTAAGCATTTAGTTGGACTTGATGATCGGATTAAAGCCTTGACAGAATTATTAGATGTCAATGATCAAGTTGTGTGGCTCATTGGAATATATAGGATGGGCGGTATCGGTAAAACGACTGTTGCCAAGGTCACTTTCAATCAGCTATCTTCTCACTTTGGAAAGTATTGTAGCTTCCCTGATGACGTCCGAGAAAGTGCGTCGACCAAGGACAACTTAATCTAGCTGTAGAGGAAAGTACTGTCTGACAGTGTTGGTTCTGGGTCTGCAAAAAAACTCGAGGATGGTGAACAAGAAATGAGGAGGATTGAAGAAACACTTCACGCTAAGAAGGTACTTGTAGTTCTGGACGATATTGACAATAGAGAGCACATTAATAAACTAATAGGAAATCATTCATTACATTCAGGATCTAGGCTAATTATTACAACGAGAAACACAACTATTCTGCGAAGTGAGGGCTTTAATGGTAAAATTATAGCATATGAGATGCTAAAGATGGATGATGGTCTTGCACTTTAGCTTTTTTTCCAGCATGCCTTTGGTAGAAACTTTCCTTCAAACAATTATCATGGGCATTCAAGTGACATCGTCTCAAGCACGGGAGGGCTTCCTTTGGCTATTAAAGTGGTAGGTTCATTACTTAATCAGAAAACCAAAGCATTTTGGGGAAGAGACATTGGTTAGGTTAAGAGATGTACCTAAGGTAGAGATTATAAGGAAGTTGAGGATTATCTATGATGACCTCGACAAATATCAACAACAAAATTTCCTCGATATTGCATGCTTCTTTTTCAATGAGAATAAGACCAAGCCAATTTACATGTGGGGAGGTTGTCAACTTTACCCTCAAAGAGGAATTGATGTCCTCACCAGCAGGTGCTTGATAAAGATATTGGGCAACAATGATTTTTGGATGAATGATCTAATAATAGACCTGGGAAGGCAAATTATTCATCAAGAAAGTCAAAGTGATCTTGAAAGGCAGAGTAGGTCATAAATTGCAAAAGAGGCCTCTAAAATCATAAGAACCCAAGAGGTAAGTAAATAAGAACTTCCCATTATCAAATACAAGTTGTATATCATGGTTTTAAGGATTCCTTATGTGTTTATGATCTTCATAATTTATTTCCTGCCCATTCGAGTTGTAAAACTTAGTAGTTGGAAGTTGACAAACTTCTTCAAATTTTCACTTGCAGAGGAACGACAAGGTTCAAGCGCTTGACCGAGATGGACTAGATGACTCCATATGATTGCAAATGATGAGTTGGAAAGGTTACCAAACCTAAGATTCCCCAAGTTACATAATGGAACTTATGTTGAGGACTTCGCAAAGTGTCGTTCAATGTTAAGATAGATTTCTTGGCGTTTCCTCATTAGGATTTTAGGGCAGATAATCTATATCTGGATCATCTTATGACTTGACAAGAATGGCTTCCCGGACAATTCAAAAGCATGGCACTTGATCAAGGAATGTTACATTTTTAAATTCTTGTCTAATAGTCCCAAGGGTAGGCTGCAATAGTTCTTACAATTGATATGCCATCATCCATTTTTACATATGGCACAAAATTTGAAAGTTCTATCTCTTACCGAATGTGATGGAATAACGAAAATCTCAGATTTCTCAGAATGCTTGCATTTAGAGAGGTTGACTCTTGCACACTGCAACAAGCTAAAGAAAATTGAAAGCTTCATTGGAAATCTACAGTCGCTAATTGAGTTAGAGATTGAATGGTGCATGGATCTTATAGATTTGCCTATTGAATGGTGAAATTCCCGTCAGAATTGAAGAATTGTCATTTATAAAAATCATAAATTTGACGGACACCCATATGAGTGGAATTCCATGAACAGTCACCATACTTAATCACCTACAAATGCTAAATCTAAGAGGTTGTCATATGATTCAAGGGATGCTTGACCTTCCCACAAGCTTGACCAGTTTACTTCTTGAATCGAAATCGTTGCTCTCAGTTCGCAATCTGTCTATCCTTACTAATTTGGTGGAATTGCTACTAAGTGATGGCTCTGGTAATACGGGGAAATCAAACCTGAGCACCGGATGCAACTTAAGTTGGATTGGGAGGGTATCTAAGCTGAAAAGTTTAGATTTACATCTGCCCAGCGTCCCTGCACCCCCAGAGTTCGCTTCTCTCTCTCATCTAGAAAAGTTTACTTTGTCTTGTCTTGCCTAGACCTAGAAACTCTCGTGCAGTTTCCGCCCTCTCTGCTGAGATTGAAGTTACCATTTCTCAGCATCAGGTAGGCAAAATTACTTCCCTCCTACTTGAGAGTGAGAAATCTGTCCACTTTAGAGTTCTATCATGGTGAAGTGGAAGACATTCCACTTGATGGACTTCCAAGTCTGGAGAACTTAACTGTTGACGGTTGTAAACTGCTTCAGAGGTTATCCATTTCTTTGTCATTAAAGAAGCTAAGGCAAGCATATGTATCAAATTGTCCAGAGCTAGTCGAGATAAAAGTTGCGCGTCTGTCGAAATCATTGGAATCCTTCTGTGTTATTGAATGTAAATCTCGGAGAAAAATGGGTAGCTTATCATTCTGGAAGAACCTAGAGGAATTGGTAATCCAATGGTGTCATGTACTTACCAATAAAAACTTGGATGTACACTAGTGTTCATCACTGAGAAGATTGATTGATGCATCTTGCACAAAAAAACCAGATGATTGCCTCATCCATATACTGGGGTGTGGGTACTTTACTAGAGATTCCACTCGGAGCCACCCATCTCGAATCTCTTGGAAGCATTACAAAGAGGAGATTCTTCTGGACACATCAAACAAGGTGCAACATCTTCATCAATATATAGTTGACATGTGTGAATGCACAAGTTTGCAAATCGATTTTTTTTTCTCCAAATTCAGTTGGATGATATAATTCCGTAAAACTACATAAATTATAGAAAGTTACATACTATTTTGAAACTTACCTAAAATGGATTGACTCATTTTGCTTAGCTAAATATTCTTAACTAATTTTAATAATTAACATCGAAGTTGCGAGATCAAGAAAAGGGATGCATTCAGGTGAAAATTCTAACATCCTCCTCCATTGAAAATTTTAATAATACCTTCATGAAAATGATCACTTTTCGAGAGCCTATTGTACTTGATGTGATAATTCTAACATCCTCCTCCATTGATGATTTCCGGTCAGAGTTGGACAATGCTGAATGTTTGGAGATGATGGGAAATAGTGAGGCAAATGAGGGATGGAATAATTGAGCAATACGGCAGCGTTGATGGAGGGAAAACGAAGAGCATGAAAAGTAGGAAGGATGACAACCAAAATGATGTCGCCCGTCTTATTGCCAAAGTTACGAAGGAGTTGAACATTAGGAGAGATCCTGCATAGCTACAACTGAAGTTGAGGATCAAAGAGACCTTTCTTCTGTAAGGACTGCAGATTTGCCTTTCGTAACGATGCGGTTCTTAAAACTTATGTCGAATTTGAATGTGGTCCAGGTGAATAGGGAGACAACAGTTGAGAGTGACCAAGTACCTACAAAAACAGGCAGAGGAAATGGGACAAAACGTGCTTTAAACCGAGGAAAGGGTACAGCTTCAAGTTCAAGAAAAAGCAAAGGCTCAAGGTCAGGAAAGGGCACGGCGTCAAATTCAGGAAGGGGCACGGCTTCAAGTTCACAAAGCGGCACAGCTTGGAGTTCAGGAAAGGGCAATGCTAGGTTACAAACTCTGCTCATCGGAGGAGACTCGAGACTGACATGTCGAGGTAAAAAATTCCATTTTCCTTGAATTCCCCACATGTTTCTTAAGGAGACTCAAAAACAGCAACCATCCTAATGACTGCAAGAATGAATTATTATTGCATTCACTTATTCTAAAGTAGCAGGTTTACTCCATTCTTCTTTCTTGCCACTCACCTTATATGGTGGTGCTTCAGTGTTCTCTCCTAGTTTTAATCCAAGGATAAGAGGATGATTGATCCTTGAGGCTTTCCATATGCCATAATAAGTTGCATGATGATTTTCAATGTTATGTATAGTCTCTTCTTTTACTCCATGTAGAAACCAATTGAACAATTTTAAGATTTACTTTCTTTTTGTCTATTTCTGGATATCATTCTTCTTTAAAAAACCTTTCTCTCTTGTAGTGTAATTATCTGCAAACTATTGCTTTTGCCTTCAGTTTTTTTCTTGAAAAGAAATCTTCTTTATAAAGCTTTTGTGGTCTCTTTCCAAAGAAGTGTCAAAAAGGTTCACTTGGAAATCTAAATACGTGTGTCTTTGGCCTTGGTGTATGGAGAAAACATCTCCCAACAAAAATTGCTCTCAATCATATCAACACCAATCAAGCGACCCTTATACTTTTAGCAAGTGCGGCGAGAGTTTTCAAAGTTGACAAACTCATTTTATCTTTCCTTGTTTGGAGGATTTTATCTTTCCATGTATAAAAGCCTTAGCTTAGGAATGTTATTGTATTACAATTTCTAGCTAATGCCTCCTACTCCTATGTTAGTCATCGGCCCACCAAAGACTGGTTCCACAAAAATTGAAATCGAGAATAGCCCATTGGTTCTTGGACCCACCCACAAATTGAGCTGCCAGTTGGGTCCGGTTTTGAGGTGGGTCAATGAAACTAGTTCCCAGGTGGATCTATGGAACCGGTACCACCAAACTTCATGCGCCATCACTACAATATGCAACAAAGATTCAAACAACAGAAAGAAATTCTGGAGTAATTAAAATTACATCTCATCAAAGACACGCCCAGCCAGAGCCAACGAATCGACAGTATCAGTATGTTAGGAAGTGTGTAAGCAAGAGAGCACACACACCAAACTTGTTATGACGGGCAAAAGGAGACAACAATCCAACAGAAAAATTAGTCAGTAGCCTATATGTGTCGAATCATTTCAAGTTTCAACGTGTAGTTAGAATGGCAGAAATTCATGTACAACACTTACAGTTCTAGTATGACCTTTTGTCAAAGGTGAACTTAACAAATTGAGTGGATAATATCATTTCTTGCTGTCCATAAGCACTTATTGTTGGATGCCTCTTCAAAGTTGTCTTCGCCTCCTCCATGTTTGGTGATTCTGATTCCATTATTGACGATATCGCATCATACGATTTCTCCATTTCTATTGACAGGTTAATAGATCACTTGCTCGAATCAAGCGACACGTCATCAACGGTCAGGGTGGATGGGTGGGTAGTTCCACATCTGCAACTAAACCAGTACCCATTGATTCCAATAACTTGGATCTGGGAACAGGACTAATTCCCTTGAGAACCACCGGTTTTTGGCCTTCTGATCCGGTTTTGGGTGGTTCCCGATTCCTTTGCACACCCATAACACTTGACTACTAATAATGACACTATCTGCATTGTGGCTTGTGCATCACCTGGTATTAACTCAACCCATACACACATTAATAGCCACGAATTGTCTTTGTCATCATCAAAACAACATAAGAGATTTTCCCTACAGAGTGTTGATCGTGAGTCCGAAGGCTTCCTCTATAACTCTGGCTTTGATAAAAATGTCACAGTCCGAACCGCTTGCCTTGTCTAAAGGATTGTGCAAGGAAGCGAGCAACGCCCCGATGCTAAAGCGCATGCATAGTGCGCCCAAAATCATTTCTAGGGAAAAAAACGAAAACGATTCCTAAAATTGTTTCACTTAATCGTATTAATCAACAATGCAATTAATGTCCATTAAGGGACTATCAAAATAGGAGAGTTTTGAGGAGTTGAACCCTCCTAAAGAGCTTTAAAGGCCTCATTTATTCTCACGAGTAGACATTGTAGGTACTTGAGATGGCATTATCTAGCAATTATGCAAAGTAAGAAACATATGAAATGTATAAACTACCTCCCCACTTAATGTTGACCCGTGCTTGACCCAAGTGTCCTATCTATAACTTCCCTCTTCTTGACATCCTGTTCCTTACAAGTGGTATTCTTGATCAGTGGGCACAACGATATTCTTGAAGTTCCATTATTTCCGATAACCTAAATGTTGCTGATTTTTAAGCTATTTCACTCACTCTTGATACACATGGATTAAGCCTCAATATAGATATCAAGCTTACAACATGATGTAGGGAAAACTCTAACAAGGGGCTCGATACCAATTGATGCAGTCGAAGAAGCAAAAGATTGTGAAAAGAACAAAAACAGGGCTAAAATAGAGTTGAGTAGAAGTTGGAACACAGGAAAAATATTTTATAGTCATGAAAAACCAATCATGTTTGTTGAAAGAAGAAAGCTAACGAGGAAGAGACTTATTTATACTAGGATTATAGACAATAGACAAGTGTGATCTACAATACTATCTCCAACCTCACAATCCAATCTACTTGAACATTAACATGACCATTATACGAAAAGACTAAATGAAAAAATAACACTTACGATTACTAAAATAAGATTATGTTTAAAACTACTAAAATAGAATTGTGTCTCTATCACAATACTTTCTATGATCTGCTATTCATTGTTGTTCATTGCTTATGATGTCTTAATGATCTAGTGTTTGTCTCTTCCCATTTCACAGATTCCATGGCCATTTTTTTCCTTCAAAATGCTCTCCATCTCTTTATGGCTTCCCTGACCTACCGACTTGCGATGGACGAGTTCACGCTTAACAAAGCGTTCCACGATGACATTGCCCTCAATGACCCCAAATCCCTCATGTGCAAGCAGTATCGTACTATGTTGATAAGGGCCATCAAGGAGTCTGGCTTATACGACCACGACAACAAGAAGTACACTAGGATCAACCGTATCTTCCAAAAGAATCTCTTGCAGTTATGGAAGGTTAGGTTTTTTTTAGTTAGAGAGTCAAGTTAATAACTTGTCTACCGTCTTAAATTTTTTTTTAATTATCCTGTTATTAGCATTTTGTTGGAGGGTTTGATGACGTACACAAAATTCCATCCCGTGATGCCCTTTCGCGTTATGTGCAACTTGAGATTTTCTTGGTGAAAGACAAGATAAAAAAATGTTTGCTATCTCTTACAACCTGAGTCGGTCTCTTGTTGCGTGGTATTCTGCTGATTGAGGCTGGCCATTGCACTCTGCGCTGTCGATTGTTGCTGCTACTCGCGGCTGGCTGCTACAGTGGACGGTGCGGTTCCTCCTTCACCTATGGGGTCCTGTTGTCCTATTGGTGAGGTTCGAGTTGTGGCCTGTCCTGGTCTGATGTCGATCTCACTGCTTTCTCCTCCCTCTGTGGCTGCCTTGTTGCTGTCCCGGTGAACCATTTGCGTGTCGAGGTCCTGAGTCGGCTGGCTTCTTTGCTGTTTTGTATTGGCTGCTGCAGCGGCTTTTCTTGGCCTGCATGCCTGGTTTGACCCGGTTGTGGGTCCGTTCTGTTTTTCTTTTTTGTCTTGGTTGTTGACTCTATACCCTTGCACCCTTGGGGACATCGTCTTTGTAACCCTGGGTTCAAGGTTCGTGTTTAGTCGCCTTTGTATTTTGCGTTGTGCTTAGCTAATATATTTCTTACCTTACAAAAAATTAAAAAAAAAATGTTTGCTATCAAACAGACGATTTGCTCAAAAAATTTTGCTATGAGAAATTCAAAGATCAAGATGATTTGAGCATAGAGGAGGCTACGAAACTAGAGCATTTGCTTAAAAGTTTGAAAAATCCCTATATCAAGGAATTAGAAGCACAACTATTAGCTTGTGGTATCACAGCTCCACAAACCAAAAATCCTCTTTCATTTCCTCTTTCGTTACGGGCAAAGGTTGAATGGTCCCTTCAACCAATTTATCCCAATGCTGAGTAAGTTCCATTATTTCTTATAACTTAATTGTTGTTGATTTTTTAAGCTATTTCACAGAGTGGAATCTCTTAGCACTCTTGATACATATGAATTGAGCCCTAGTATAAATATCAAGCTCACAGCATAATTTAGTAGAGCTAATTAAATTTTATTTTAGTCTTTGAGATTTACTTTTTTACCTCAATCTGCTCTTAACTATATTTGAAACCTAAAATCAAAAGAGAATTCTATCAAGATGTCGAAGGCCACCTATAGTAAATGAATAATCCACCTTTGCTATTGCATATTGTGGACCAGTTTACGTCGATAAAGTCGCGTTTTGTGCATGATTTTTGCATTGACTAGCATATACTGCGATGCTTCTAATGTGTTTTCACGCATGTAGATTACTACTGCAAAGTTGACGACAGTGGTTCTATGTTCGTTGAGGAGTTCATTATCATGAATATGCACCACTTTTTCAATCCATAGTATGGTTTTCATAGCAGCTTTTCTGAAGTGGAGAATTAGGAAATTATTTTGTAAAACACATGTAGATTACTCTTCGCAAGGCTGAAGAAGGTGGTTCTATTGTAACAGTCTGAATCTTCGACCCATTTTGGGAATTTAATGAGAATGGACGTATTTCATTATTTCGCTTTAGATGAATCTCACTCGAGCCTGATCAACTCGGGATGACTGACCAAGGGGGAATGGCTACCAAGGAACTTAAAGTACGTGGACCCTGACAGGTCGATACCCGTATCTCCTTAAAGCCGCCCGTTAGTCTGAGCATTTGCTAAAGTTGTAAATCAATGGAAGTGGCCACGAAATAGAATTCCTAAATTGGACAATCGAACTTTTCCAGAAAAGTTACAATGAGAATTGGACGGTGTTACCTTCGAGGAAATTCAATTGGAAACCGAGACAAGGATAGAAAATTACCAAAATGCCTCTGGACCGTTCGAAGTTCTCCGGATCATAGACTGAGTAATTCCTAGCATTTCCTAGGTGAGTTGAATTTTAGTTCAGTCTAGCTCGAGAATCACGTCGAGTTCGATAGAGAGGTTCCCGGTCCCAACGGCTCGTATCTCGAGGAAATAGAAACACCGAGGAAACGTCTGTCAGTTGAACTTTCCTCGAGAATGGAGATTCCACCTAATGTGACAAATGTCACATTTTAGCCAATCCAAGACCACTATTATAAACCCTAAGTTAAAATAAGACATCCAATTTTCAATGTGCATGAGAAAGCACAAAATTCCCTCTTAACCAATGCATGTATCCACTTTCTCTCTCTCTCCCTCATTCTCTAATTTTTTTTTATTTCATTCCCTCCCAATATAAGACCCAAGACTTCATTCTCTCTTCCTCCCTCCTTCTTATTCTTCTTCTTCTCTCTCGCTCACTCGTTCTCTCCCTCGGCGACCAGAGAATCCGCCAGCCTCCCTGCGCACCTCTCCTTCCGACGGCCATAACTTTCACCTCAGAGCTCCGTTTGCCTTCAAACCACCTCTATTCTCTTCCTCTCTTCCATATGAATCTATAGCCACCTGAATCACACTGAGAAACCGCCGGAAGCTCCCCGTCCAACCGCTTGAACCTCCCTATTCTGTTATCGGCGCGGAGCCCCGACCCCAGCACCTTCCGACGGCCATAACTTTCACCTCATAGCTCCGTTTGCCTTCAAACCACCGCCATTCTCTTTCTCTCTTCCAGACGATTCCAACGCCACCTGAATAGCAGAAAATAACTGTCGGAGCTGGCCGGAACATCCTTTCGACGGTGGTTGTCCAAATCCCGTCGCGGCGGACTCCAGCGCGCACCGATTTTCAAACGGACCGTTCGGACTCATCCGGAGTCCGAATCGACCCCCGTTTTCTCCCACACGTCGGTAAGATCTTGAATTTCAGTTATATGGAAATAGATCGGACATGCAATGCCATCCAAGTGAGATTCACTCACATGTAAGATCATCTAAGCACTCTTGATGCTGTTTCACCCCTTGCATGTCATAGATTCAACTCTTTCTTACACTTTCGAACTTGTTCTCTTGTAATACAGCTTCATCAACTTCGTCAAGATCTCCAAAGTCAGCTCCATTCTCGATTTTGTGCCCAAATTCAAGTAGGGTAAGCTCATAACTAGACTTGGGGTAGAACTATGTGTGCTTGGGGCCTGTTCTTGAGTGTGCCGTGAAGTATAACTCATTGCATGTTCGAATTGACCTGCTGGCCGTGTACTTACAGTTCTGTCCATGAGGTTATAATGTCCATATTGTGTGGGTCAAGCATTAGATGGTGGTTCTAAGGGCCTATGAAGAGTAATCGTGTGATATTAGACAATGCATGTCCAATTTGAGTGATGGCTGTGTATGGAAAGATTGTGCCGTGGGGTGTAGCCCATTGTAAGTTAAAATTTGGTTGCTGGTCATGCATGTGAAGTGCTCTTCGAGAAGTCATGGAGTCTATGGAGTGTGATAGGAACATCGTGTGATGGTTCTAGAGTAGTCTAAGATGAGTAATCGTGTGATATTGGTCAATGCATGTTCAAATAGATTGCTGGCCGTGCATGTATGGTTCTGGCCGTGAGGTCCTAGGGTCCATGATGCATGAGATGAACATTGTATGGTAGCCCTAAGAGGATCTAAGAGTAACCACGTATATTGGGACCCATGCTTGGGGTCAAAAACACTGAAAAACGGAGTTTGAAACTCGGATTGATGTGCATTGTCTGCTTTGGATTCATGTGATAATGGGTGATGAATTGAACTTTGATGTGATGTATGTGAATCCATGTAAGCTTGATCGAGACAGGCGTGTGCGCTAAAAAAAAAATGCGTGGTGAATTGTGGGCCGAAGGCCGGGACACGAAATGAACGCCTGATGCATTGCACTTAACCTTATGAGCGAACGTTTGGCGGAGTGCGTAGAACCGTGCGGGACGGCCGGATAGGTGTCAAGAAAACACTGGAGTTGGAGTGACAAGGGTATCGGCCGTAGGGCAAGTGAGCCACGGTTGCGGCACCGCGCCTGGACGTGCGCGGCACGGGGCGTTGGAGGGACAAGGGTGCCAACTGAGCGAATGCAGGGGCTCGGTTCGGGGCACGGCCGGCAGTGCTATAAGCCACCGGTGGGCCTAGCTCGGGTCGATTAAATGAGAAATAACACTTTGCATCTGAATGAGACTTGATCATACCATGGCATGAAGTATGCGTTCATTACTGTGATACAGTCCATTGTTATATGCTGACCATGTGTTTATTGAATCATGTGTCGAACTGCTTCATTTGCATGCTATGTTCTATTTTGAGTCTTTTGTGAGATTACTGGGTTTCGACTCACGCTGTGGGCTGATCGCCCAATTTCAGATCCCCGCCCTTGAAGATGTCTATAACCCCAGCTCGCCACGGTCGACCGGGTGAGTTAGAGGAAGACGAGGTAGAGTATCAGGTACCTTGCTACACGTGGTTTAAGAGGATAGTTACTACGGTTTGGGTCGATGTGGGGGAGAAGGATAGTCTGACAGGTCATCGGTACGTAGCATGGTATCGATGGAGCGGGTTGTCTTGGCATGGTCCGCTAGACACCATGGACGCTCCCGTCCTAGGCCAGATGGAGTTTGATGGTGAGGACGACGTGTTTGGTGACGCTGATGAGGACCCTGAAGAGTTTCCCTTGACCGATGAAGATAACCCTTAGATGTACGGATCTCATGTTGATGGATCTGTCCTTTTGCTAGGTGGCTATTAGGGTTTATTTTGAATGTTGGATATTGTCTCCCCCCACAAGTTTGTCGGACCCTAGACTGGTTTTGTGTTTACCTCTCCCTGTCTAGTTGTAATTGAATCCCTGAGACTCAATCATGTGTTTATGTCATGATCTTTCCATCTTCCTGTCTTGCTTGAATGAATGTATGACTTGGGAGTAGAGCGCTTTCCGCTATCGCTTTTAGTTATCCGTCGTTTGGCCACGACGAATCCTGGGCCGTCGTTCACATTGGGGCCAAGCGATGTGATTGCAGGTCAGGCGTAAATTGACGGGGATACCGCGCGGCCCGCCGGGATCTGGGGCGTGACATCTATGATCATTGAGGAATTCACCATCGCGAATATGCGACACATTTTCAATCCACAGAATGGTTTTCATAACAGTTTTCCTGCAGTGGAGAATTAGTAAATTATTTTGTTTCCACGGACCACACTAGCGTCCAACGAAGTAGGGATTAGACGCCGGCTTGGGATATTAGTTTTGAAGGGTAGCTTGAATTATCTTTTGGACTTGATTTTCTTACCCTAATTTGTTCACTTTGAGTCTCACAAATTTCTATTTTGATTTTTAGGGAACTGTTAACATGATAATTTTGCCAGGTGTAATCTACATGCGTTTACAGAATAATTTCCTAATTCTCCACTTTAGAAAAGTTGCTATGAAAATCATTTTGTGGATTGAAAAAGAGTTGCATATTCGCGACGGTGAACTCCTCGATGATCATAGAATCACTGTCGTTAGCTTTAACAAGAATAATCTACATGCATGAAAATGCATTAGAAGCATAGCAGGACATACTAGTCAATGTAAAAATCATACACAAACATAACCTGATCTACGTAAGTTGGTCCATAATATGCAACAATAGAGGGGAGAATATTCATTTGCTATATGTGGCCTTCGTCATCTTGATAGAATTCTATTCCAATTTCAGATCTCAAATATATTCTAGAGGAGATTGAGGAAAAAGAACAGTAAATCTCAAAGACTAACATAAAATTTAATTAGCTCTACTAAATCATGTTGTGAGCTTGATATTTGTACTAGGGCTCAATCCATGGTATCAAGAGTGAGTACTAAGAGATTTCACCATGTGAAATAGCTTAAAGAATCAGCAACAATTACAAGACAAGAAATAATGGAACTTACTTAGCATTGGGATAGGTCGGTTGAAGGGACCATTCAACCTTTGCCCGTATCGTACGAGAAAATGAAAGCCGAATTTTGGTTTCTGAAGCTGTGATAACATAAATTGCTAACTGTACCCCTAATTCTTCAATAGATGAATTTTTCAAATTTTTAAGCAAAAACTCTAGTTTCACAAACTCCTCAGTGTTCGAATCATCTTGATCTTTGAGCTTCTTATAGCAAAATTTTCTAAGCTGATCGTCCATTTAATAGTAAACATTTTTTATCTTAGCTTTCACCAAGAAAATCTTAGACTGCACATCACATGAAAGGGCCTCACAAGATAGAATCTTGCGCATGTCATCAAACCCACTAACAAAATGATAATAACATAATTTAAAAAAAAAGAGTTAACACAATAGACAAAGCTATTGACTCTCCAACTAAAAAAAAAAACTATCCTTCCATAACTGCAAGAGATTGTTCTGGAAGGTACGATTGACCTTGGTATACATGTTGTTGTGGTCGTATAAGCTGGACTCCTTGATGGTCCTCATGAACATAGTATGATACCACTTACGCATGAGGGATTGAGGTCGCTGAGGACATTGTCGCTGCAGAGCACTTCATCAAGCGTAAACTTGTCCATCGCAAGTCGGCAAGTCAAGGGAGCCACAGACAGAGGAAGAGCGTTTTCGAAGGAGAAAAAATAGCTAGCGAATTTGCAAAGTGGGAAGAGACAAACACTAGCTCATTAAGATCGTAAGCAATGAATAACAAATCATAGAAAGTAATGTGATGCAAACACATAATCCTATTTTAGTATTTTCAAGCATAATCCTATTTTAGTAATCTTAAGTGTTATGTTTTCATTTAGTCTTTTCTCTTGATGGTCATGTTAATGTTCAAGTAGATTGGAGATATTATTGTAGATCACGATCACCTAAAATTCAAATCCCATGTCAAGATTCGCAATTCAGGCGCAAACACCTAAAACGTCAAGATTGGCATAAGCCGATTAGGGCGAAGGTTGACAGACCAAACGTGCCTCTATTCCCCGTTCAATCATTTTTTTCCTCCCAAAACTCAAAAAGCAAATTTGACATAGGCTTTGAATTTTAGAACGTTGTATGGCAATTAGCTTCCTGTGAATTAGGCTCTATTGCCAATCGATAAAGAACAACGCTGAAAGAAACTTGGACCAACAAAAAGGGAATGGAGATTCAAATCCAAGACAGGAAATGTAAAGGATAAATTCAATAACCAGCCTTTAATTCTATTATATGCCCTAACTACAATTTTTATGTTGGTCTGGAAAAATAAACTGAATCAAGATACATTCCCAATGAAATATGAAAATCTAGATCCCATCAGATATTCGGGCAATGCTATTTCCATCCCTATTTTGGTTAAGACACTCCTTTTTCCAATTAAACAACCAAACACTCTCATCTCTCCCTTCAATTTACTGCTTAGTTATATATTATATTAACTAATAAAACTGCCTTCATTTCATTATACTCAATAAGTTATGATCTTATCTTACATTCTGTTATCACTTTGCCAAGAGAAGATTGTTAATTTTAATATACAATCTCATATTTTCAATTACAAAAGCAATATAATTATTATGAATTTCTATTCATGATGAATACACGACTTATCAACACACAATTAATTGCCTACTTTTTACCCCATAATATGATTGAAACTTTCTTTCAAAGTTGGAAATTAAATTAATTTATCTGTCTAGCCAATCTTGACCTCATAGGTGTTTTTTCAAAATAAATTTGCGAATTTTTAAAGTTAAACATTGTCTATTTTGTGCTTTCTTTTAGATTTTTCACTTTTTAATCTAAATTGCAAGATGAGGGTTGAGAATCTTGTTTCATATTTTTCACTTTCAACCTAAAATTAAATTATTTGAGAGGAAAATTTTAAGCATGTTTCAAAGAGTTTGATCCACTTGTTATGAAGTTAAATCCAATCAATGTTAATTACTTTCTTCATAGTAAGAGTACAACAGCAAGAAGTTCCTGTTTTCCCTTTTTGTGCTTATGTGATCTAATCTTAATCATACTTAACATTTGGTTATATTTCTAAAAAATTATCATTTTCAATATATTGATCAATTTTCCCTTTCAATTGTTGACCAAGATAGGCCAGATAATTAGATTGAATTTTAATCTTGAACTTTAAATTATAGTCTCAAATTATTTGATGAAAATAGGCAAATTGTTGTGTGCTTATAAGCCGTCATATATAGAAAATTATAATTTTACGTCGCTTTTATGAGTGACACTGTGAGGTGGACAGGCCATGGAAGATCGAAAAGGACTGACATCAAGTGAGCAACTAAGGAGGGAAATGGAGCTGACCACAAGCACGAAGGTGAAGCTTCCATCCCTGAGCAAAATCTCCAACCAAAAGTTTATTTAATTTTTGTTCCAAGTCAATAGATACATGTCAAATTCACTAGTAGGGATGTCAACTGTGTACTGGTCCCTGTACACGCAACCTCTGTGGGAAGAGCCGTACACTAAGGTGATTGGCCCCATCCCAATGGAGGAGGAGACCACATAGGCAAATAGCATGGTGATGCACATGCCAATCGTTCACAAGAGGTTTGTGTGGCTATGCTTAATAACGACGAGGCACATTCCAAGAGCAGCGAACAAGAAGATCATCTCGTTGATGCTGCTCAACAATAGTGGTATTCGCTTGACCTGATTAAGGCATAAGGCGGCAACGAGGACACACACTGTCTTCACAAAGCAAATTGCCATGTTCATGAAGAGTTTTTCAAAGGATGCTGTGATGCTAGCCCTCTAAAAAATTAAGAGAACTAGAACTATATAATAGTTTGGTGCCAATGCCACATGCTTATTAGATGAACTGAACCTCAATTGCGCAGACGAGCATGTGGCATACGATGTAGGCTGGGTGGAGGAGATCTTGTCATACACAGATATTTTGGTTATTATTCTTGAAAATGCTATCGTTGTACTCCTCAAGTATGTTGGTAACCATCTTTTCTACCGCAAGCTAAAGTGCAGCCTCCTCCTCAGAGTTAGAGGTCTTGGTGAGGATGCACTTCACACTGCCTAAGTGGCCCTGCATAATGAACCACTTAGGGGATTCTAGAATGGTGAGAAGCTCGAAAGGAAGCACAACCGAGAGGATTGATCCCGCAATAAGCATCACACACCACCCAAGGTTGAGGTGGAGCTTGAAAAAGTAGTTAGAGATGCTGCAAAGGAATATGCCAATGTTAATCAATACCTGAACTGTAATATCATACACTGATATCATATATCATACATTCCTTACCATGGTTTAAGTGTTTATCAACATTGGTACCTTCCTCGGCAATATTTCCAACTATTACTTCTCCCAACATTGGGTGGCATATCATGCTTATCCCAGGATCAATCCCCTCAGTCATGCTTCCCCTTAGAATTCTCATCATGTCGAAATTTCCCTAGTAGCTCATCATGCAAGGCCGCCTTGGCAACGTAAAACGTGTCCTCACCAAGACATCTAACACCGAGGAGGAAGCCGCACTCCAACTTGCTGACATCAAGAAGGCTGCCGACATAATGCAACAACGAAATTATCATGAACATCAACCAAAACACTTACATATGACAAGATCTCCTCCACTTAACCCACTTTGTATGCCACATGCTTTTCTGCACCATCGGGATGCAATTTGTCCAACAGTGTGTGGCATCGAGTCCAAACTACTATACATTCCTATTCCTCTTATGTTCAAGAAGGCCACTATATCCTTCATAAAACTCCTCATGTTAACAATTGACTTCGGGAAGATAGTGTATCCTCGTTGCCGCCTTTTGCCTTGATCGGATAGGGTAGCGATCACTGTCGCTAAACAGCATTAGCGAGATGATCTTCTGGCTCATCTCTCTCAGAATGTGCCTCATTGTGATTGAGCATAGCCCCACAAAATACTAGTGACCGGTAGGCATGACCATAACCATGTTATTTGTCTATGTGGCCTCATCTTCTATCGGGATCGGGCCACTCACCGATGCGTGTATGACTCAAAGATCTTCCACAAAGGTTGCATGTGCAAGGGTTCATAATCGGTGTTGAGGTGAAATACTGTTATCGCTAACATACCATTGATGCTGAAAAGGATAGAACAATTGTTCAGAATTCACCAAGTGGAGGTGCACGGTGAACGAGTGGCAATGGACCAGCCACGACCAAGGCAGTAAACAATGAGGTTCTACCTATATATAGAACCAATTAGGTGGAGTCCATATGGAACTAGACCCTACCCTTAAGCTTACCCTAGTTACTCAATATGCTTTCTTGAGATGTCGACATTTTAAGTTGCCCATAGACTGATTATATCAACAATTGGAAGATTGCAGTGTTCTGATTTTTCTTTTGCCAATCTATGATGTATGTTTGTTCTACTATTTCTTATAATTGCAAATGCACATCTACCAAGTTTCTGGTATTAGAAGATGTAGAGGTCCCAACGCAAAAGACAAACAACATTTTCTAAAGTCATGACGAGTAAATGGAGAGCACTAAGAAATTAACGATAATGGAAGTGGTGGAATTAATATGGAAGACTGTAAATTGTGATCTCTCCTACTAAGGAGAGTAGTGGAAATTGAACGGAGTGAAAATAGAGGGCTTTTTCATTGCACTTGTGTTCCATTTTTGCATTTTCCCCCCTTTTTTGGTACTTAAGACTAAGAGGTTTGCACCAAAGATGAGACAGGGAATCAATCGCGAACTTCAATGAATTGGATGGTACAGCATGAGGAATGAGCTTAAAATCAAGACTGATATAATGGATTCATAAATTCAATTCAAGATTTGCGCCTATCACCAAGGTCGACTGCTAGAAATTTCCAAGACAGGGAGAAGTTCCTAAATTTTGGCTGAGGTAATCCATTGAGGCGCCAACTTTGATTAGTCTTGGGTTGGTAATTCAATTCGAGCTCAATTTAAAATTGGTCCAAGATCAGGGATAAAATGGGTTCCAATCAATTAGGAAAGAAATCAAACGCCAACCAGCCATCTTCATCATATCAACCTCGAAGAACACTATGGACTACAATAGGGCAGACATTCATACAACAAAGGTTCGATTCTTCCTTTGGAGAGAATGCAGCAATGCACTTCTAGCTAAGGAAAACCCTTATAGAAGAGGAATGGTACCAGACCCACTTTGCCCAGTGCGCCGTAAAACCCCCAGAATCTCCTGAGCACCTCTTCCTCCTCTGCGACTGGACAAAACAAATTTCGTCAGACCCTCAGTTAAATCTCGACACTTCCCCAACAAAGATAACTAGAATCGACAAGTGGAAATTGAAAAACTTAAACTCCCGTGCTGATCCGTCTGCGAGAGCAAGTCTCGCTGCCACACTATGGTTGATTTGGAAGGAAAGGAATGCGCGGGTATTTAGGAACAACAAACCAAAACCCAGCCATATAGTCAAAGAAGCATTTAATTCAGAAATGCTCTTCGAAAAACGTAATCACAGCATAGGGAAGCCTACTAGACAAGAAAACTCACCTCCCGACCTGTGGATTCTTGGGTGTTAAATGTAGATGGCTCCTGGTGCCGTGCATCACCGGAGGGAGCTATTGCCAGAGTTTGTAGGGACTCCCGAAGGCTTTGTGTGACATTTTGAAATTCGACCCTTTTTCTGGAATTTGAATACAGAATGGTTATTTCATGAAGGCGCTATAGATGAATCTCAGTTGGAGCTGGCCACTCTAAGATGACTAACTGAAGGGGAAAGGCTAACTAGGAATATAAGCACGTGGACCAAATGGTCGATACGCGTGACTCCTAAAAGCCACCCGTTAGTCTGAGAATTTATTTAAAGCTGCCATCTTATGAATGAGGCTACCAATTAAGTTCCGGAATAGGATAATCGACTCTCATGAGTGTCACAGTTGTGAATTTGGACCTTGCCTAGAAATACAAAAAAAAATGGGCAGATGGATCTCGGAATGCCTAGTGAAAAAGGGGCAAAATTGGGAATTTTTATCTTGCCCCTGGTTTGAGCTAGAATCCATGGCATGAGGGTAAGAATATTTTTAGAGAGGTTAGAAAAATTTTGCGGGGAAATCTAGAGTTATTTTCCGATCGCGATTGAGCCAAATCAGCACCGATTGAGTCCCACCAAATCCTGAAATTTCACGAATTTCGAGAAATGTCTCTACGGTCATATTTTTGACCAATTTGACCAGCTTTGACCGAAAATAATTGAGGCCCAAGCTTTATCAGTTCAAATTTCACTGATAGTCCAAAAATCAGTCAATTCGTTCAGCGTTATGTCGCTTTCGGTGAATAGTCACCGCAAATAATTATCCTTAAGATAATTATGGGTCAAACCACTCTCTCTCCTCTATTATTTCAGCAGACTCTCTCTCTCTTCTCTCTCTCTAAACACGGATATCTCTCTCTCGCGGCCCAGTTTTTGCTACCAACTTTAACTGGACGCCGACGGAAATCCGACCGTTCGATCGTCGCGATTTTCGGATATGTTGTAGTTCAATGTCTTGTGGTTCTATTCCAACTTGAATCACTTCGTTTGGAGATCGTTTGACCTTTCAAATCTGCTTTGACATTTTGGTCGACGAACCAGTCTTTTGTTACCCGAATTTCATATAGGGCTCATATTGAAATATGTTGATCCCAGCGACCCCTAGAGCTCATTTTCATGTGAAAACATTGATTTTCAGTTTGTGAACCAATTCGTTCAGCCCTTGAACAGCCCGAGTTCGAACTTAATCCGCCGGAATCCGCCGTTGTCGTCGTTGCCACCAGTCATCGCTGCATCCTCAGCCCTGTTTTTCCTTCGTTTAGGTAAGTTAAGCCTCTAGACTTCGCTCATGATGTTAGACTTGCCATGGATTAGCTCTAGGGACCGATTCGTGGTAAATCGGTTTAGGAAAATTGGCCGTAATCGGCGTATTTGATGGAAATAAATTTCTGTGGGCTGTGAGTATGTTGTGGATTGATAAAATGTTGCTGTCCATACTTGAATAATGCTGTTGGTGGTGGTTGGTGTCGTTTCCGAGAGGTTCGGTACCGAAAAAATGGATTTTCGGGATATTTAGAGCGAAAACGGGCCAAATAGTGTTTTGAATCACTGTTCACGTGCTGCCCAATTTGAGTTTGGTTTGAAAATGACAAGTTTTGTGGGTTCCGTGTGGTTTGAGTACCGAAAACTGGGTTTATGGAGCATTTTATGCAAAACCGGGCCCGAGTAATATTTTATATTATTATTCCAAATATTTGGGGGCCCGTGTGCGTATTTAAAATAATATTTGAAGATATTTCTCGTGTACTTGAAATAATTATTTGGGTCATTTTGGGTCCCATGTGAGAAATTGGGCATTTTTGACAAAATTGGGCACGTGAAAGAAATTGATTGATTTGGCCATTATGTTGGCCATCTGAATTGAAATATTTGGGCACATGTTTTATGTTTTGGCCTAACGTACTTGGCCAAGATTTTTGCCCAATTGAAACTGGCGTTGCTTCGTATGCCTAATTGAAATATTTGGACTTGTATTTGAAATGTGACCTAACGTACTTGGCCGATGATTTCTGTCCAAATGAATTTAAAGGATGTTATTGCCTGAAAGGCGAGTGCGACAATTTGGGTTCGCAAAATGAGTTGATTGGCTTGGCCATTTGGCCGGAAATATGGGTTGAATATTTGGACTTGTATTTGAAATGTGGCCTAACGTACTTGGCTGATGATTTTTGTCCAAATGAATTTAAAAGGGGTTTTACTGCCTGAAAGGCGAATGCGACGATTTTCGCATGTTTGATTGCATATCATTGTTGTCACGCCCCGGATCCGCCTTGGGCACGCGGCATCCCGTTCGTACTTCAACCCTCGCTCGCCTGGTCCTCTGATACGATGTCCCAGGATAATCTCATCGCGACCAGACAGTGAATAACACGAAACTCGATCTGCGGAAGCGGCCTCCGACTTTACAATCATGCATGCACATACAGTGGGGGTAGTGAATAGCAGAAGGAAAAACACGAATAACAAACACAACCATATATATACATATACCCACGGAGCGTTAGATACAACTGTCAAAAGAAGCGACTACAAGTCTTCCCCAAAATTCTACGCTCACCTAAACCCGCATAGATCCCAACCCTAAGCTCCAGTCTCAGTCACTCCTCGGGATCCTCTGGCTCCTCCGGATCCTCCTCAGGCTCCTCGGGGTCCTCCTCTGGATCGTACTCCTCCTCAGGGTAGAGCTCATCGTCTGGGTCGGGGGCCATGGGATCGTCATCCTGATGTGCATCTACAACTATCTGCCCTGGTGAAGGTAGCTCCTGTAGCGGGTCCGGGTCTACAACCTCTCCCGGGTAGGTGACTGGACGTAGGAGTCCTGGGTCGTCATCCTCTGGAATCGGGACGTCGAAATCAAGGACGGGTCCCATCATGCCAAAATCTCCCTCGACTCTCCATGCCTCAAATCGGTAGGGAACGAACTGGGGTCTGCCCACGTCCACCGTGATGGTAGTCAGGTGTCGGTGCCACAGTCGGCCGTCATCGTCCACATGGTGGGTAACCTCCACAAAAACATCTACTGGGAGTCCAAAAAGTGTCGGGGGCGGTGCAGCCATCACTTGGGTCTGGGGTCTGAAATGTTGGCAAACCACGCCAGTGAGTCGGAGACTCAGCAAGCTCACCACTAATCCTAGCGTAGGATAGAGCATACTCAGTGGATTCGGTCCTAACCGGGAGTCTAGGGTTTCTGGTCACCTCACATGGGTCTCACTCTTGTGCACGTAGGGTAATGAACCATAGGACTAAAAACCAAGCAATAGCAGTTATAAACTTGCGGTATAATAGAATAAAACACAGGGTGTAGGAAATCAACAATCAATAGTCACAACAGAATGCCACATCAAATGCTCGGTCAGTCGGCCTCATGGAAATCTCAGATCAAATCTGCCCGCGTCTCAAACGCATCAGGCCAGTACTGCAACCCGCGTGTGGTACGCCTCAGGTTGGCACTCTCAAATTCATCTCTCGAATGATACCGGCTCAATGCACAAACCAACCAGTACAGAAACCTTGCCACAGTACACCAATCAAGGAAAACTAGACAATTGATAAATGCCACGTGCGTATGATACAACCAGGCAGTCAAGGACCCAGATAGTTCAGTCACATCCCTCAAATCATGTGGCCCATTAGGTTTTCAAGGATAAGCCCATTCTTAGATGAATTCAAATCAGAGCCGAAGCCCCATTTAAAATTTATCAACTTAACCCATGTCCAAGAATGCTTTCGGTCCATTACTCTTCTTCGGCCCATTATAGAATATTTATAAGTCTTCGGATGGGCCGGGATTACAATATAAATAGGCCCAAGAATATTTTAAATTCGTACAAGGCCCAAGCCCATTATACAAGATAGGTTTAGAAAGTCCATTTTAATCCATTTAGGCCCAATTTGATAACCCAAGCCCATACACCTCATTGGACCTCACATTTTAATGCTCAAGATCATTATTTAGGCCCAATAAACTTCATTTTCGTTCATTAGAGGCCCACCAATTGAATTAGGCCCAATTTGTCATATTTTAGCCCAATTATAAGAAATAAAAGTCTCCTAGCCCATTAGTATCATTTGGCCCACCTTTTACTCACACAAGCCCGCCAATTACAACCTTAAATGAACATTTTTAGGCCCAATTATAAGCTGAATTTCGTCCATGTGGAGGCCCATTAATCCAACTTGAACCCATTAGCACATTTTAGGTTATTTTAGCTTAAATTTGAGCCCCTAAGCCCATTAACCTCACGTGGCCCACTCCTCACGCGCCCAAATCCAATATTGCAGCCCAATAACAATGTTTTCCAACCCAAATCAGATTATCAAGCCCATCGTGCAGCCCAAAAATTCTAATTTCCTAAACCGGTCTAATTAGCTTAACACTAATTAGGCAATTTACTTCTTAATTCACCCACTTAGCATACAAACCAGCAAACCACATGAGCATACCATAGTCCTAGGCTACTATTAGTGGATTGGCTTACCACAAATGGCTCGGGGTCGACGACGAACGACGAGGGGTCACCGGGCGGCCGAATGGGCTCACGGCGAGGAGGAGAGGAGGCCAGCGTTGAGGGCTGGACCAGAATGAAAAACATGCTAAGAATCAATATTTGAACCTAGAAATGAGTCCTAGAGGTCGCTGGAAACAAGATATATCAACATGAGCTCAATCTCAAATTCGGGTGTCAGAAAACTGGTTCGTCGACTGATAGGAAAACGGACATTTGAAGGGCCAAACGACCTCCGATCGAAGCGATTCAAGTTGGGTTGGATTCAGAAGACATTAAACTATAACATATCCAAAAATATGAGAATCCGACTTACCAATCTCCGTCGGCGGCCGGTTGAAGTTGTCTGCAGAATTCCAGGCGTGAGTAGAGAGAGGGAGGAAAATGAGAGAGAGAAAGTGAGCTGGTGAGAGAGAGATGGGGGTGTGGCCAGCGGCAAAATGAGAGAATGAGGGAGGAGAGAGAAAGGTTTATCAAATTTTCAAGAATTAAAAAAATATTTAAATAAAGGGGATTAGGTGGAATAGTATATGAGACATTTGATGTGACATTTGGTCTTGGATAAGCTTTGACCATCTTGGAACTTGAACCATGATTGACTGATGTGACAACTGATTTGACTTGTCTCGATTTGCGTGCCAAATGCACCGATCGGATCTTGAGCGCGAACGAAATTCGGACTGGATTTGGTTTCGATCTGCCGAATTCACTCTCAAAAATCCTAATTCATCTATTTCTATGGACTGAGCATTTACCGGGGGCATTTCGGTAATTTTCCAATCACGTCTTGCTTCGCGATGTACACCGGCTGTCTGCCCTTCGGGCGACGCCTCTGAAACCGATTCCATTTCCTCATTGTGTTTATCTTTCTAATTCGATTATCCGATGTCGGATTTCATTTTGTGGTCAATTTCATTAAATACCGACTCTGTCTCAGTCTCAGACCAACGGGCGGCTGTTTGGGAAATTTTCCCAGGTAGCCTTCCCCTTTCGGTTAGTCGTCCCAGGGTAGCTAATCCTGAGTGAGCGTCGATCAGAGGGTAACAATGAAGTGTTTCCATTCATTTAGAAATTCCGATAAATGGGTCGAATTTTCAGACTGTCACAATTGTGACTTGGCGTAAAATGTAGCCATGAAGTCACATGGCGTAAAATGTAGCCATTGGTGTAAAATGTAGCCACAGAGGCGTAAAATGTAGCCTCAGAGGCGGAAAACGTAGCCTTGTGCGCCCTGAAGTGTAAGACGCAGGGTAGCTGGAGTGATAAGGTGCCAACCTGAGGTGTCCCACACGCGAGTTGAGGCACAGACCTAAGGCGTCCATGAAGCGGGTCGGACCTGATGCGCCTATATGACGCGGGTCAAATTGGCTGTTAAGCCGAGGCTCAAGATTGAGCGTGCATGCATATGTATTTGCATTGATTGTCCTGGATTGGACGTGGTTTCAAATTGAAAGTTTAATTGCTTTTATTGAGCTCTTAACTGATTGTGTTATCTGGGTTTTGTGTGGTCCTAGATTGGGCCTATTATAAATGCTTTATATGCTTGGCCACTCTGTGGCGACTTTTCTAAATTGAACGAACTTTTAGTGATGGAATTTAGCCCGATGATTTTGAGTATTTGAGTTGGGGCCTGAGAGTTTGGTCTAGGCCTGTTTGGCGTCCTGAGGAGGAGATTAGGGGTTAGCTTACTGAGATTTGTTCTCATAGGTGATTGCCCTTATTTTTTGACCCTCGACCTCCGCAATGAGTACAATATAATACGAGTAAGGCAGGGGACCCAGAAGGAAAATTGATCCAGAGACTAATCCTTCCTGGACCAGATGGTGTGACGGAAAATGACGAGTGGGGTCGAGGGTGAAGCCCTTGGTAGAAATTTGTGTGGTTTGCTCGCTATAGGAGTTGAGAACCTTGTCGACCTAGAGCCTTTTGTTGTAAAGGTCGAGCAATGGGTTGTAATGAGGTGACAAGAGCTTTGAACTGTGTATATGATGTTATTCTGACAATTGAATGAAAAAGGCATGTAATATAAAGTGTGATTTAGTGCAATTGATAGATCTCTCTCTCTACCCATTTTATGTGTATACATTGGAGGAGCTCGCTTCCGTTGTTACAAAAACTCTGAGGTCGTTTGGTTACGACGAGTTTCCTGGGCCGTCGTAGTAGTCAACCATTCGACCGTACAAGTATAATAAGGATGTCGCGTGGCTCGTAGGGCTCGGGGCGTGACACTTTGCCAAGAGAATCAATGCTCGTTCGGCTCTTGTAACAGAAACTCTCGCGATTAGAGAGGGATTGTCGTTCATGGAAAAGGCAAGTGAGCTGAGGAAAAAGGAAACTAAACTAGGGCTCAAGTCCATATGAGCTAGGTCTTACGTTCTAGGCCTAGCTGAAATCCCTAGGGCCATACAATCATTGTGGTGGACTGTGTCTCCAATTATTTCACAAAAAATAGATCGTTTTGAAAAAATATTTTTTGAGAAGTCAATTTCCTAGTTACTCAATATGTTTCCTTGAGATGTCGACATTTTAAGTTACCCATAGACTGATTCAATCAACATTTGGAAGGTTGCAGCATTCTAATTTTTCTTTTGCCTATCTATGCTGTATGTTTTTTCTACAATTTCTTGTAAATGCAAATGCACCGCTATCAAGCTTCTGGTACTTGAAGATTTGGAGGTCCCAACGCAAAAGACAAATAACATTTTCTAAAGTCATGACGAGTAAATGGAGAGCACTAAGAAGTTAACAATAATGGAGGTGGTGGAATGAATATGGGAGACTGTAAATTGCGATCTCTCCTGCTGATGAGAGTAGAGGAAATTGAAGCGAGTGAAAATATAGGGCTTTTCCATTGCACTTGTGTTCTCTTTTTGCATTTTCCACCCTTTTTTGGTAGTTAAGACTAAAAGGTTTGCACCAATGATGAGATAGGGAATCAATCGCGAACTTCATCGAATTAGCTAGTATAGCATGAGGAATGAGCTTAAAATCAAGATTGATGGAATGCATTCATGAATTCAATTCAAGATTTGTGCCTATCACCAAGGTCGACTGAAAGAAATTTGCAAGATAGGGAGAAGTTCCTAAATTTTGGCTGAGATAATCCATTGAGGCACCAACATTGATTAGTCTTGGGTTGGTACTTCAATTCGAGCTCAATTTAAAATTAGTCCAAGATCTAGGATAAAATGGGTTCAAATCAATTAGAAAAGAAATCAAACACCAACCAGCCATCTTCATCGTATCAGCCTCGAAGAACACTATGGACCACAATAGGGCAGGCTTTCATACAACAAATGTTCGATTTTTCCTTTGGAGAGTATGCAGTAATGCACTTCCAGCTAAGCAAAACCCTTATAGAAGAGAAATGGTACTTGACCCACCTTGCCCGGTGCGCCGTAAAAGCCCCAGAATCTCTTAAGCACCTCTTCCTCCTCTGCGACAAGACAAAACAAATTTGGTTAAACCCTCGGTGAAATCTCGACACTTCCCCAACAACGATAACCAGAATCAGCAAGTGGATATTGAAAAACTTAAACTCCCGAGCTGATCCGTCCGTAAGAAGCATTGCCCTCGCTGCTACACTATGGTTGATTTGGAAGGAAAGGAACGCATGGGTATTTAGGAACAACAAACCAAAACCTAGCCATATAGTCGAAGAAGCATTTAATTCAGAAATGCACCTCGAAAAACAGAATCACATCATAGGGAAGCACGCAAGACAAGAAAACTCACCTCCCGACCTGTGGATTCTTGGGTGTTAAACGTAGATGGCTCTTAGTACCGCACATCACTAGAGGGAGCTATCATCAGAGTTCGTAGGGACTCCCGAGGGCTTCGCCAAGAGAATCAACGCTCGTTCGGCCCTCGCTGCAGAAACTCTCGCGATTAGAGAGGGATTGTCGTTCGTGAAGAGGGCAAGCGAGCCGAGGAAGAGGGAAACTAATCTGGGACTCTAGTCCTTGTGATCAAGGTCTTATGTTTTGGGCCTGGCTGAAAACCCTAGGGCTATACGATCATTGTGGTGGACCATGTCCCCATTTATTTTGCAAAAAATAGTTCGTTTCGAAAAAAATATTTTTTGAGAAGTCAATTTCCTAGTTACTTAATATGTTTTCTTGATATGTCGAAATTTTAAGTTGCCCATAGCCCGATTCAATTAACAATTGGAAGATTGCAGTATTCTGAGTTTTCTTTTGCCAATCTATACTGTATGTTTGTTCTACTATTTCTTGTAATTGCAAATGCACCGCTATCAAGCTTCTGGTATTTGAAGATGTGGAGGTCCCAACGCAAAGACAAACAACATTTTCTAAAGTCATGACGAGTAAACGGAGAGCACTAAGAAATTGACGATAATGGAGGTAGTGGAATGAATATGGGAGATTGTAAATTGTGATCTCCCATACTGATGAGAGTAGTAGAAATTGAGGGGAGTGAAAATAGAGGGCTTTTCCATTGCACTTGCGTTCATTTTTTGCATTTTCCACCCTTTTTTGGTACTTAGGACTAAGAGGTTTGCACCAATGATGAGACAGAGAATCAATTGCGAACTTCATTGAATTGGATGGCGTAGCGTGAGAAATGAGCTTAAAATCAAGATTGATGGAATGCATTCATGAATTCAATTCAAGATTTGCGCCTATCACCGAGGTCGACTGACAAATTTCCAAGATAGGGAGAAGTTCCTAATTTTGGCCGAGGTAATCCATTGAGGCACCAACTTTGATTACACTTGGGTTGGTAATTCAATTCGAGCTCAATTTAAAATTAGTCCAAGATCTGGGATAAAATAGGTTCAAATTAGTTAGGAAAGAAATCAAACGCCAACCAGCCATCTTTATCATATCAGCCACGAAGAACATTATGGACCATAATAGGGCAGACATTCATACAACAAAGGTTCGATTATTCCTTTGGAGAGTATGCAGCAATGCACTTCCAGCTAAGGAAAACCCTTATAGAAGAGAAATGGTACCTGACCCACTTTGCCTGGTGCACCATAAAACCGCTAGAATCTCCTGAGCACCTCTTCCTCCTCTGCGACTGGACAAAATAAATTTGGTCAGACCCTCGGTTAAATCTCGACACTTCCCTGATAACCAGAGTCGATAATGGGATATTGAAAAACTTAAACTCTCAAGCTGATCCGTCCGCGAGAGCAAGTCTCGCTGCTACACTATAATTGATTTGGAAGGAAAGGAATGCGTGGGTATTTAGGAATAACAAAACAAAACCCAGCCATATAGTCGAAGAAGCATTTAATTCACAAATGCTCTTCAAAAAACAAAATCACAGCATAGGTAAGCATGCAAGACAAGAGAACTCACCTCCCGACTTGTGGATTCTTGGGTGTTAAACGTAGACGGCTCTTGGTGCCGCACACCACCGGAGGGAGCTATCGTCGGAGATTGTAGGGACTCCCAAGGGCTTCGCCAAGAGAATCAATGCTCGCCCGACCCTTGTTAACACTTGATTTTTGGCCAATTTTATTTTTAGAAAATTTTTAGAAAATCCATAAAAATTAAGAAAATTGAAAAATCAACTTTGGATTCCTTGGTCTAGCCTAGGGATCTAATTTTGAGCAAAAAAATATTTTTCCTTATTTTCTGTATTTTTTGCATTTTATTTTCAAAAATTCATAAAAAAAACTCAAGAAAAAATGAGCAAATTACAAAATCAACTTTGGAAGCCCAAGCCTAGCCTAAGGAACCAATTTTGAACAAAAAATAATTTTCCTTATTTTTCGCATTTTTTAATATTTTTAAGAAAATAAAAAAATACAAAAAAATCAATAAAAAAATAGCATCCGTGGCCACAAAAATACGAAAAAATAGTCCATATTTTTATTTTAATTTCCTCTTCATTTTGACCAAATAAATTTTGAAAAAATTAATCTGGAAATGGGGTTTCCTTCATTAATCTCATTTTCAAATTAATTGAAAAAATTCTAGAAATTTCATTTTAGTTCTGTAATTTTCAATTTTTTCATTTTTGAAGTCGTGCCATCCCCATCTA
Organism: Psidium guajava; assembly: GCA_016432845.1. Classification (NCBI taxonomy): domain Eukaryota; kingdom Viridiplantae; phylum Streptophyta; class Magnoliopsida; order Myrtales; family Myrtaceae; genus Psidium; species Psidium guajava. The sequence goes on from CM028225.1 coordinate 19,602,075, forward strand.
TTTTAAAAATTAAAATCCAGTCCAAAAATACATCGAATCATCCAATTTCGCGAAAAAGGACCAAATTGCAATTTTCAATTTTTCAATTTAGTCCTTAAAAATGCTTAAAATGCAATTAGAGATTTTATAGGGACTAAATTGAAAATCAACGCACGTCACCCTATAGTTTTTTACCTTCTAAATCTATTGGTGGGGTGAATTTTTGCAGAAAAGGCCAGCATGGATTTGAATTTTGCAAAATGGATCTCGAGTCAAAAATAAAATTTAGGGTTTTTATGCAAATATACTCAAATTGTTGAAATAAAACCCTTTTCTTGATGAAGTTCACCCCCCCCCCCCGAGCTCAATTTTGATGTTAATTTCTGGAAATGGGGGTTGAGTTGGGGTCAATTTCAAATTTTTCTAGCCAAACGGGTCGATCGAGTCGGGTTGACCCGACCCTGTCAACCCATTGACCCAAGAACCAGACCTAGGTCTGGTTCTTCCTCTTTTTCCCGATTTAACGCACGTTTTTTATTTGAGGGGGAGGTGGTGATTCTGTTAAAGAAATGTCGGCATTAATAACGAACGGCTTAGATTTAGTCTTAGGATTAATCTCGGCCGTAGATCTGGTAGACAGTTTAGACGACCGAGATCTAATCTTTAGGTTAATCTGGTCCATAGATTTTGGCATAGAGGATGGATGATCAGATCAGTAGCCATGTGGGTCATTCTCAACCGTAGGATTAACTTGGAGGATGAGTGGCCAAGATGTCAACACGTGGTGAATTTGTAGCCGTCAGATTGAAGATAGGCAAGAAAAAATGAAAAGTAGAATAAAAATTTAAAAAATTCGAAAATTTAAAAGAAAATCAATACTAAAACTGTGTCATTTCTGCGTCGTTTGGGCTAATGGGTCTTGGGCTGAGTTGGATAGTGGGCCAGGTCAAGCCGACTTGGTCCGTATAACAAACAAAAAATAATATAAATAATAAATAATAAATAAAAATAGAAAATTCACAAAATCAATAAAAAAATAAAAATAGAAAATTAATAAAAAACCAAAACTGTGTCGTTTTACTCTCGAGTCTTAGGATCAGGCCTTCGGGTCAGGTGGGCCGGGTCGACTCGACCCGATCCGAAAAATAAAAATTAATAAAAATTAAAATATAAATAAATAAATAAATAATCCCAAAAAAGTAAAAATTCTTAAAAATAATAACAATAAAATAAAATAAAAAATTATAAAAATAGATAACAACAACAACAACAACAACAACAACAACAACAACAATAACAACAACAATAATAATAATAATAATAACAATAATAATTTTTAGAGAGTGTTAAAATAAGAAAAATTCCTAAAAATATATATATAAAAATATAATAAATAAAATTAAATAATAAAATAATAAATAACAATAAAAACTAAAAAGAAAAATAAAATAAAGCAAGAAAAACAATAAATGAAAATAAAAATCGAGAAGAAAATAATAATAATAATATAGAATAATAAATAATAAATAAATAAAATTCAAAAATTCAAAAAAAATTCAAAAATAAAATAATAACAAAAAATAAAAATATATGAAAGATCATAAGAGTCATAAAAATTGCAGAAAAAAGCTTAAATAATTAGAAAAATTCGGGAATTGTAGAAAAATAGAAGATATAGTGATAAAAAAATCATAGAAATTTTTGAAAAATTTGGAAAAATTGTTAGAAAATGCAGAAAATGTTTGGAAAATAGAAAAACCTAGAAAATCAAAAATAAAAATCCCAGAAAATATAGAAAATGTCCCAAAAAATAGGAAAATCCTTAGAAAGTCTTAGAAAGTTCTAAAGAATTTCAGAAAAATCCTAAAAAATTCAGAAAAATTCAGAAAAATTCCCAAAAATTGTGAAAATTAGGGAAAAACCATATTCAACTGGTTTGACCTAATTTCACATTTTTGGACTTCCCGAGCCTTCCAAAATGACCATTTTGCCCCTTTGGTCAATCTGACCCAAACTATTCCAAATCATCCTTGAATCCAATTGGTGTGTTTTGCTAGGCTTTTAAGACTTCCCTTGGCTTGTTTTGACTTGATGTGGTATGACTTTTCCAGGATTAGATTCCTTGACTGCGCATTTATTTTAATGATTGTGATTGATAGGATAGATACTCCTATTTGCATGAACCCATTAGATTCTTAGAACCTACCTTACCCAATCTCGCCTGCATGAATTACTTAGATGGAAATCACTCAGTTTAGGTACCGAAAGGACGTCAGTAGCAATATTGACGTAACTAAGTCCCCGAACCCAAAATCTCTGGTTTACGTAAAATCGAACGATACCTCCCAATCGCTCGATAGGATTGTTGACACCTGATTTTTAATCACTTTTTCACTTTTAAATTTAATAAAAATCCATAAAAATTCATAAAATTGGAAAATCAACTTTGGGGACCTTGGCCAAGCCTAGGGAACCAATTTTGACCAAAAAAACGATTTTTCATATTTTAGTATTTTTCGGTATTTTTATTTTCAAAAATTAATAGAAAATCAAGAAAAAATGAGAAAATTACAAAATCAACTTTGGAAGCCTTGGCCAACCCTAGGCAACCATTTTTGAACAAAAAATAATTTTTCATGTTTTTCACATTTTTTAAAATTTTTCAGAAATTAGGAAAATATTATAAAAATAAAAATAAATAGCGTTGAGGCCATAAAAATGTGAATAAATAGTCAGTATTTTTCTTTTAATTTTCTCTTCATTTTGACCAAAGAAAATCTGCAAAAATTAATCTGGGATCGGGACTTACTTTGTTTTTCCCATTTTCAGATTAGTTTAAAAAAAAATTTAGAAAAATTCATTTTAGCTTTGAAATTTTCAATTTTTGCATTTTCAGAGTCGTGATAGTGTCTTCTAATAATCCAAATTTTTCAATGGCCTGGCGGTGCGCTTTCCGTTGTTGCGTTCGGTTTTTCGAATTCGATCTATCGTTCGATGGATCTCTCTCTCCCGCATGCGATCGCATTTCCTCCACAATCTCTCTCTCTCTCTCTCTCTAGATTCCTACTTCGCGGCTTCGTCACAGCCTCACCTTCGCCCCTTCAAAACTCACGAGGGACGACGACCTAGGAAAATTTGAGATCCATACTTTGAGTAGAACTCAACGCGTGCAATTGAGCTACCTTCTCGAGCTCGTCTTGCCGATATGTGGGAACCCCTCAACCCGTGTCACGTCCCCAGGGGATATGGCATGGCGAAACATGGAAGTACAATTGGAGCTTTATCTACTCCCATCTCCTGTGGCTGTGGACATTCTTTGAAGGATTCATATTTCTTTAGCCAAAAGTCCATGCGCCACCTTACGCCTCAAAGCATAGGACTGGTCGCCGCTCTTTTGTTTCAGGAGATACCTGTGAATATATAAGTTTGTTGACTTCCTCAAGATTGGGTCAGAGACAACTCCATCGCAACAATCACAGGCTGGACCGTTTTGGAAGAGCACAGATACGAGCGTCGATTGACGTAGCTAGTGTTGTTGAGGTCATCATGAAGTGGAATGGGGGACATGGCAATAATCGCAAAGTGGATGGCAGCACTGGGGGTACAACATAAAAAAAAGAGAAAGTGAGTTGAGTGGAACAAAAGGTAAGTGGGTCTTTCGGTGCAACAACAAAGTGTCGGACAAAGGAAAGTGGACAAGTGGAGTTGATCATGGGGGAACTTGATGAAAAAAAAAAGGGGAAAGGGAAAAGAGGACGACGAAGGATGATGGCGGGAATTTTATTCAAGAACGTTCTGATTTCTCTTGCCGTCGAGAAGTTCTGGCTCGACGCCGGTCAGCTTTTAGAGGAATCCGACAAGGGAAAGCCGTTCGTTGGTGCCCTGCGGAAGGTCAAAAAAAGAGTTGGTGTTGCTGGGGTTCATATGTCCACTGGTGGCGGTGTTTCAAGCGAAAATATGGAAGATTTGCATTTCGGAGATGGCCTTTTAGCAAAGGAAAGTCGACTTTAAGACATGGATCGGGCTATATTCAGGTGGGCGCTACGAGAAATCGGTTTTTTTCAACAAAAGAAGCATGGAACATCCTTTAACACACAATCTACAACTGCACCGGTGGCTTATATGACAAGAACAGAGATGTTATCGTGGCATTCCCTGATGTTGGTCCTTCTTCAATGTCATTCTCACAGCTGAGGTATCATCTCTATGGGAAGCCACTGTTGAGAAGAGCAATGCTGAATAGAAAAACTGGTCTGACCGATCAGCCTCATCTGTGGTACTCGATATCCGAAAGGACAACCTCTGGCAAAGAGCGCAAACGAGCCATTTTTGAAACTCATAGGAGATTACTAACAGCAAGATGCTCATGGAGTAGCTCTACATGGCCAAAAATTCCTGAACTTTGTTGAGGACATAGACAGGCTCTTGGCTGGTCATGAGGGATTTCTTCTGGGGACTTTGGCTGGAAAGTGCCAAGCAACTTACCCAAGGTAAAGAACGGCAAAGGCAGATGGAGCACCGAAAGAGATCACTCACGGCAGAGGACATCATCACGGCACAAATGAAAGGTGAGGAAAAGTAGAGGAAAAGGACGTAGCGGGGTTAAAAGCAAAAAGAATAGAGAGAGCGGGGGAGAAAAAATAAAAAATAGGGGGAGTCATCATAGACATAGCCACGTTCAGTCAAGTCTTTCTTTGGTGGCAAATTTCTAAAAGGTTCGAAAAAAAAATCACACATGGGGGGCCCCTACTTCATGTGGCAATGGAAACTCCAGCGACCTCCACAGATTCAGGTAGGTACCTCAGGATCCTGATGATTGAGCATATGCCGCGTTGAGGGAATGACATTCCTTCTCCACTTCTCCCTTCCCGACGAAAAAGGGTTTCCTCCGCCTCGGCCACGAGAGCTTTGTGAGTGCGGTCGCTAAGAGCGATCAACATCGCTTGGATTTGATTCTCATGATGGTTCAATAAAAAAACGGAGTCCAAAGGTTGCCGCGGTCGGAATCCTCGAATCGGCCGACATAAACGCCGATGCGAAACTCGCGATGTAGGAGTGCGAGCAACCTTCCTCCGACCGTTGAGTCTGATCGTTCCCGAGGCCGATCTAGTTCTTCTCTAAGTGAGCCTCACGTGCCTCATCTGGACATCAGTCTTGAAGCGCGCAAAGACTAGGATGGTGGCCGTCCCCTCGAGAGATTAAGGGATCCCTTCTCTCTTTCTTCTTGGTTTTCTTCTCCTCGTTCAAGAGGTTACAAGGGAACCCACATAGAAAGCCTTAAGCAAGACGATCCATCAACACCCATCAACGAGAACGACGAAGCCCGAGAGCCAGAGTCCCAGTTTGATCCGACTCACTGGATCCGTTTCTTGCTCCTCAAGGTCTTGCCCTTTTGATCCTGGAAGCCGGTGCAACGACGCGAACAAGTCCGTTTATAGCTCGGAACACTATCCCGGGTCGACCCAGGTTGAGAAGAAGCATTTCGGATGGTCATGATTCAGGAAGGAGCTCTCGGGGAAGTCCCAACCAAGGGATGACCAGGAAGAGAAGAGGTTGATCTCTCAAACATCATCGACAGGTCCGGGGGGATGCCCCAACCTGCATTTCAAGCGAATCTCCTCGGGGAACAGATCAGTTGGCCTGTTCAACGCGCTGCTCTGCATGTACGAACCCCTCCCTGACACGCCGGAGTTGCTGGATGAGTCAGTGGACTACGTGGAGAGTCGATTGCTTGTTCCTCTCCCAACTTACTTCATCGGCGGCTATGGCATGGGAGCTCCGAAGGGGGCTGTCGGCAGTTTCGAGGAGTGACGCTAACTTAGGGTTTAAGATGGACGGTTTGAAGATATGCAAGAACTTCTATTGGTCGAAGGTGGACACACTGTGACAGTAGAGATCATGCATGCAATGTGGAAGTCACAGAAGTTCAAGCTCGTATACTTGATGGCCACGTTCTATGCGTTGACCCTGACTCTACCCTCTCCCTCTGCTGACTACTGAGCCTAGAGAAACTTGCTCCCCACTCGTGCATGATGCACTCTCCCTCCTTCCAAGAGCTGGCTTCAGACACACCGTTGTGATCCTCATGCCCATTCATCAGTTTATAACATTTGGGTTCGCATGCACACAGCTCTATTTCGTGTGGGAGGAATTTTAGGAGTGCATAACACAAAGAGCCCGTTCAAGAGGGCCATCGTTCATCGTCTCATCACCATCGTCACTTGCTTCGTCTCCCTCTATCCAACTCTCGCAATGTTGCTGCTGCTGCTGCTTCCTTTTCCACTTCTTTCATGGATCTCGCCGTCTCGGGAGCTTCCATGGACTCCGAGCTCCAGCTCTCCTAAGCCTAGAATCGAGGAAGTAAGGTCCGAGTTGGAGCACGAGCACAAGGCGTGCAAATAGGTCGAGCACACCAATGAGAAGCTGGAGAAAGAGCCGGCCGAGGAGAAACGGGGGCAGTAGCTCTCGAGCGAGTCCGCGAAAAGCTAGCGAAGGAGGTATCCGCCGTTCAGGCCGACATCGACCGGATGAAGCGCGAGATGGAGGAGGAGAGGGTCCAGAGGAAGCTCGCCGAGGCTAGGTTTTGCTTGATGAAGAAAAGAAGCTTGAGAGGCAGGCCAGGGAGGTTATTCCCTCTCGGTCATGTTTCTTTTAGAAGCAAATGTGAATACCTTACGTACAGGCAAGCAAACATGCATGCATGCATGCATGTAGCGGCGGGGTTTGTGGGATCTCCTCACAATTTCATTCATCATTCTTTCTTTCTCTCCAATCTGTCAAGCGTCATTCCCCTGTTCTATGAAGGAAGCACCGCCGATTGGAAACGCTTCTTGGACGCTAATCGAGAAGCGAAACGTATTCTCTCAAGCACTTTGGACGAAAAAGGATACTTCGAACTTCACTTAGAAATGGAGGAAGAGACAATATCCAGACGAAAAAGGATACTCGATGGACGGGCCCAAGGACTCGGAGCTGGACCAATTCATGGAAGTTTGTTATGACATGCTGTTGAAGTGTTGGGAAGAGCTGAGGCCATCGTGCATGGGAAGAAACGTGGAGCTCTACCTCACGCATTTACCTATCAGATCACTCGAGGCGAGGAGAGAGAGAGAGAGCGTGATGTAGAGGGATTAACTCGGTATGCCAAGAGTGGCACCCGTAAAACTCACTGGAGAAGTGCCTAGTGGATCTGGAAATGAAGCTCTAGATGATGTCAAAGGAGGTCACGGCATCGTTCAAGGAGTAGAGCGCCGTCAACCTCCTTCGCGTGTCCTGCACCACCCACGACGTCGTCCGCGTCCTCGACGATGCCGTTCGCTCCACTATTCCGTCTCCGAGATTTTCCAGAAGCTCGAGAAGTGCAGGACTCTGCTGTGAGATAGCTGAATATTGCTGGACCTGATGACCTGGATGAGTCCGCTCGAGTAGACATTGAAGTTTTCCAAACTGGTACATACTTGAGATTGGATGTCCATGATGGTCCCTCTGAGATGGGTGAACATCTTGATCCCTCTCATCCCATATTTGTGGGTGGAATATAGTGGTGAAGGAGGATCAAATCCTCCAAATCGGGATAGACAGCATGAATGGATTGAGCGGCACATTGGAGTTGCATGTGACCCGCTGGATTTGCTCGCTGGTTGGACACCGACGTGTTGGATAAGATTCATAAGGCTGAAGGAAATATTCTTGGGGCTGGTTCCAGAAGAAGAGGAGAGATGGAACTCACTTCACGTCCCAAGATTCCCAAAAAGATAGCAGAGCTCGTTAAAATATGCTGGCTCGTAGTTGATCTCAAGATGGGGATGTGACTTCGGTTGGTTAACACATACCATGCAGTTTACTTGATCTTCAAGATCGTGCATGGGAACTATGGCTTTGAGAATTGAGCAACGGAAGGGTCTGTCGATTCTGGTTCCAGGGTTAAACGATGCGACATTTATTTGGTTCGACGAGGGTCCCATAGCTCCATGGAATCAGCCCGAGAAGACAATGACGATGATGGCGCGGATCTGCTCGTTGTCCTTGGAGACATGAAACAGTGGCTGGTCAAGCGAGAATGGGGCAAAGAAAACACACTTGGACTAAACCTTCAGACCGACGGATTTGGGTGGGCCAACTCTGAGCAATAATTTGGCGAACCCCTCCAACAACAAACCTTGCGGCGATGCTATGGATTCTCCAGCGAACTCCGTCAAGTCGAGTTGGCCATGGTAGGAGTATCACGATCCAGGCTCATGGTTGTATTTTGACAAGTTGTCTATGTTTTGCAGGTTGTTCCAGGTTTACCTGCAGACCTCAAGATGTTTGCCAAAAACTGGGAGCTCGAGTTCGTCCATTGCAGGTGGGCTACGATTGGTGTCCTCGAGAATGTGTTCCCCAGGATCTTCACGAAGGATGGTGTCAAGTTTGGCGAAGCCATCTGGTTCAAGGAGGAGAGATAAGTGAGGGAACCTTGGTAAAGTGAAAGAAGAGGAAGTCAAAGACCTCTGATGAAGCTCGCACGATCGGAGAACTCGTCTCGTTTTGCGTTTTCTCGCTCCACTTGGACTTGTTCGAGAGAGGTGGGCTTGAGCGCCATTTGAAATGCTCAATGAGAAAGCGAAATTGCTCATGCTGCTGTTCGACGTGTTGATACCTTAGAAGCAGAGCCCGTTGCTACTGAAAAGGCCCTATATAAGGCCTTGATAAGGCAAGAGGAATCTGCTGCGCATAGGCCCGAAGAGATTTGTCCCCGTTGATGAGTCAGGTAAGTTTCTTCGCTAACCAATCTATGTCTTTTTGGGCTGATCTGAGTGTGCGTGTTGAGATAGTTTATCGTGAGTCGGACTAGGGAAGATTTTGGGCTAGATGTAGAATTTAGAAGTGGGTCCATTGGAAAACAGAATTGAACAAAGAGAAATAAAGTTAGGCCGAGCCCAAAGTATGGCCTTTGCGTCCTAGAACAACTCGGGCCCTTTAAGGCCCCAGTTGGGTGCCCACGGCGCGGGCTGAGATTGTTGGCCCAGTCCGAAAATTAATTTACTAATAAAAATAAATATAAAAAAAATTCTAAAAAAATTAGAAAAATTCCCAAAAATTCAAAAATACCTCAAGAATTAGGAATTGATCATCTTAGCTGATGAATCCTATTTTTGATGAATCTCTATCCCAATCTTTCCAAAATGACGATTTTACCCCTTATGGGCAAATCGTCTCAAAAAATTCAGAAAAATCTTAGAAATTAGGAAACGGGTCATTTCGACTGACCAATTCTATTTTTGGTGAATTTCCATTCCGATCTTTTCAAAATTACGATTTTGCCCCTTACGGGTAAATTGTCTCGGAAAATTCTGAAAAATTCAGAAAAATCTCAGAAATTAGTAAACGGGTCATTTCGAATGACCAATCCTATTTTGGGTGAATTTTCATCCCGAACTTTCCAAAATGACGATTTCGACCCTTATGGGTAAATTGTCTCGAAAAATTCAGAAAAATTCAGAAAAATCTCAGAAATTAGTAAATGGGTCATTTCGAATAACCAATCCTATTTTTGGTGAATTTTCATCCCAAACTTTCCAAAATGACGATTTCGCCCCTTATGGTAAATTGTCTCGAAAAATTCAGAAAAATTCAGAAAAACCTCAGAAATTAGGAAACGGGTCATTTTGACTGACCAATTCTATTTTTGGTGAATTTTCATCCTGAATTTTTTAAAATAACGATTTTGCCCCTTATGGGTAAATTTTTTCGAAAAATTCAGAAAACTTAGAAAAACCTCAAGAATCAGGAAACGGGTCATTTCGACTGGTCAATCCTATTTTTGAATGATTTGCCTTATTGATATTTCCAAAATGACGATTTCGCCCCTTATGAGCAAATTGTCTCGAAAAATTCTGAAAAATTTTCATAAATTGTGGAAAATAAGGGATAACCCCATTCAACTGGTTTGACCTATTTTCACTTTCCGATCTTTGAAAAATGACCATTTTACCCTTCTGATCAGTTTGATCTAAACCCAAACTCTTCCCAATTATTCCAAATGATTTTTCATGAAATTGGTACCGAAAGGGCGTTAGAGTAATCTAGCGTAACCAAGTCCCCGAACTCATTTTCTCTGGTTCGCAGGAATAAATTGGTTCTCCCACTAATTTATTTAGGTTTCTAATCGACCTACCAAGAACGATTAGTGGCGACTCCAAAATTAAAAATCATCTAAACAAGAAACCCGAAGTCGCGATTCGGTAGGGCTTGGGAGGGTCCGCGTTAGGTTAGTCGATCTAATTAATCTAATAATACGTTCACCCTCGGAAACTTATTATTTTTAGGGTCGCGACAGGGGTTTCCAGTAATACCCTCCAAAGAATGACTAGTGGCGACTCCAAATGCACATACACCGATGCACATGTCACCCGACCACACTAAGGTCGATTTCGATTCTAAAATTTCCTGACGCAATTTGGTATGGGCTTGGGAGGACTCGAGCAAAGCCCAGATTCCAAAACGGGCTAAGCAATCCATTAGCTCATCCCCCTTTTGAGGGAGGGTCGCAACAGCCCTCACAGCAAAAACTCTCACGATTAGAGAGGGATTGTCGTTCATGGAGAAGGCAAGCGAGCGGAGGAAGAGGAAAACTGATCTAGGGCCCAAGTCCTTGTGATCTAGGTCTTATGCCATAGGCCAAGCTGAAAACCCTAGGCCATACGATCATTATGGTGGACCGTGTCCGCATTTATTTGGTAAAAATTAGTTCGTTTCGAAAAAAATATTTATTGAGAAGTCAATTTCCTAGTTACTTAATATGTTTTCTTCAGATGTCGACATTTTATGTTGCCCATAGACTGATTCAATCAATAATTGAAAGATTGCAGTCTTCTGAGTTTTCTTTTGCCTATTTATACTGTATGTTTGTTCTACTATTTCTTGTAATTGTAAATGTACCGCTATCAAGCTTCTGGTATTTGAAGGCGTGGAGGTCCCAACGCAAAAAACAAACAACATTTTCTAAAGCCATGACGAGTAAATGGAGATCACCAAGAAATTGACGATAATGGAGGTAGTGGAATGAATATGGGAGACTGTAAATTGTGATCTCTCCTACTGAAGAGAGTAGTGGAAATTGAGGGAAATGAAAATAGAGGGCTTTTCCACTGCACTTGCGTCCTTTTTTTTGGATTTTCCACCCTTTTTTTTAAATTAAGACTGAGAGGTTTACACCAATGACGAGATAGGAAATCAATCGCGAACTTCATCGAATTGGATGCAACAGAATGAGGGATGAGCTTAAAATCAAGATTGATGGAATACATTTATGAATTCAATTCAAGATTTGTGCCTATCACTAAGGTCGACTAAAAGAAATTTCTAGGATAGGGAGAAGTTCCTAAATTTTGGCTGAGGTAATCCATTGAGGTGCCAACTTTCATTACTCTTGAGTTGGTAATTCAATTCGAGCTCAATTTAAAATTGGCCCAAGATCTGGGATAAAATGGGTTCAAATCAATTAGGAAAGAAATCAAACGCCAACCAGCCATCTTCATCATATCAGCCTCGAAGAACACTATGGACCACAATAGGGCAGACATTCATACAACAAAGGTTCGATTCGTCCTTTGGAGAGAATGCGGCAGTGCACTTTCAGCTAAGAAAAACCTTTATGGAAGAGATATGGTGCCTAACCCACTTTGCCCAATGCGCCGTAAAACCCTCAGAATCTCCTGAGCGCCTCTTCCTCCTCCGTGACTGGACAAAAAAAAATTTCATCAGACCCTCAATTAAATCTCGACGCTTCCTCGATAAAGATAACCAGAATCGACAAGTGGATATTGAAAAACTTAAACTCCCGAGCTGATCCGTCCGAGAGAGCAAGTCTCGTTACGATACTATGGTTGATTTGGAAGGAAAGGAACGTGTGGGTATTTAGGAACAACAAACCAAAACCAGGACATATAGTCGGAGAAGCGTTTAACTCACAAATGCTCTTCAAAAAAAGGAATCACAGCATAGGGAAGCATGGAAGACAAGAAAACTCACCTCCCGACCTGTGCATTCTTGGGTGTTGAACGTAGATGGCGCCTGGTGCCGCGCATCACCGGGGGGAGCTATCGTTGGAGTTTGTAGGGACCCCGAGGGCTTCGCCAATAGAATCAACAAACATTCGGTGCTCACAGCAGAAACTCTCGAGATTAAAGAGGGATTGTCGTTCGTGGAGAAGGCAAGGGAGCTAAGGAAGAAGGAAACTGATCTAGGGCTCAAGTCCTTTTGATCTAGGTCTTATGTTTTGGGCCTGATTGAAAACCCTAGGGCCATATGATCATTATGGTAGACGGTGTCCCCATGTATTTCGCAAAAAAAGATTCTTTCAAAAAAATATTTTTTGAGAAGTCAATTTCCTAGTTACTCAATATGTTTTCTTGAGATGTCGACATTTTAAGTTGCCCATAGACTGATTCAATCAATGATTCGAAGGTTACAGTGTTTTGATTTTTCTTTTGCCTATTTATGCTGTATGTTTGGTCTACTATTTCTTGTAATTGCAAATGCACAGCTACCAAGCTTCTAGTAATTGAAGATGTGGAGGTCCCAACGTTAAAGACAAATAACATTTTCCAAAGTCATGACGAGTAAGTGGAGAGCACTAAGAAATTAACGATAATGGAGGTAGTGGAAAGAATATGGGAGACTGTAAATTGTGATCTCTCCTACTGATAAGAGTAGTGAAAATTGAAGGGAGTGAAAAAATAGGGCTTTTCCATTGCACATGCATTCCTTTTTTTGGTACTTAAACTAAGAGGTTTGCACTAAAGATGAGATAGGGAATCAATCGCAAACTTCATCAAATAGGATGGTATAGCATGAGGAATGAGCTTAAAATCAAGATTGATATAATGCATTCATGACTTCAATTCATGATTTGCGCTTATCATCAAGATCAACAGACAGAAATTTTCAAGATAGGGAGAAGTTCCTAAATTTTAGCCGAGGTAATCTATTGAGGCACCAACTTTGATTAGTCTTGGGTTGGTAATTCAATTCAAGCTCAATTAAAATTGGTCCAAGATCTGGGATAAAATGGGTTCCAATCAACTAGGAAAGAAATCAAACACCAACCAGCCATCTTCATCATATCAGCCTCCAAGAACACTATGGACAACAATGGGGCAGACATTCATACAACAAAGGTTCGATTCTCCGTTTGAAGAGTACACAGCAATGCACTTCCAGCTAAGGAAAACTCTTATAGAAGAGGAATGGTACCTTCCCACTTTGCCCAGTGCACCGTAAAACCCCCAGAATCTCCTGAGCACCTCTTCCTTCTCTGCAACTAGACAAAACAAATTTCGTCAGACTCTCGGTTAAATCTCAATATTTCCCTAACAAAGATAACTAGAATTGACAGGTGGATATTGAAAAACTTAAACTCCCGAGCTGATCCATCCGCGAGAGCAAGTCTCGCTGATACACTATGGTTGATTTGGAAGGAAAGGAACGCATAGGTATTTAGGAACAACAAACCAAAACCTAGCCATATAGTCAAAGAACCGTTTAATTCTCAAATGCTCATCGAAAAACGGAATCAGATCATAGGGAAGCATGCAAGAAAAGAAAACTCACCTCTCGACCTGTACATTCTTGGGTGTTAAATGTATATGGCTCCCGATCCCGCGTATCACCGGAGGGAGCTGTCGCCGGAGTTTGTAAGGACTCTCGAAGGCTTCGCCAAGAGAATCAACGAACGTTCGACGCTCGCAGCATGAACTCTCGCGATTAGAAAGGGATCGTTGTTCGTGGAGAAGGCAAGGGAGCTAAGGAAAAAGAAAACTGATCTAGGGCACAAGTCCTTGTGATCTAGGTCTTATGTTTTGGGCCTGGCTGAAAACCCTTGGGCCACACGATCATTGTGGTGGACGGTATCCCCATTTATTTCACAAAAAATATATCGTTCAAAAAAAGAATATTTTTTGTGAAGTCAATTTCCTAGTTACTCAAAATGTTTTCTTGGTATGTTGACATTTTAAGTTGCCCATAGACTGATTCAATCAATGATTGGAAGGTTACAGTGTTCTGATTTTTCTCTTGCCTATTTATGCTATATGTTTGTTCTACTATTTCTTGTAATTGCAAATGCACAGCTATCAAGCTTCCGGTATTTGAAGATGTGGAGGTCCTAACGCAAAAGACAAACAACATTTTTTAAAGTCATGACGAGTAACTGGAAAGCACTAAGAAATTAACTATAATAGAGGCGGTGGAATGAATATGGGAGACTATAGATTGTGATCTCTCCAACTGATGAGAGTAGTGAAAATTGAAGGGAGTGAAAATATAGGGCTTTTCCAAAGCACTTGCATTTCTTTTTTGCATTCCCCACCCATCTTTTTGGTACTTAAGACTAAGAGGTTTGCACCAAACATGAGATAGGGAATCAATCGTGAACTTCATTAAATTGGATGGTACAACATGAGGAATGAGCTTAAAATCAAGATTGATGGAATGCATTCATAAATTCAGTTCAAGCTTTGAGCCTATCACCAAGGTCGACTGACAGAAATTTCCAAGGTAGGGAGAAGATCCTAAATTTCAGCCGAGGTAATCCATTGAGGCACCAACTTTGATTACTCTTGGGTTGGTAATTCAATTCGAGCCCAATTTAAAATTGGTCCAAGATCTGGGATAAAATGGGTTCAAATCAATTAGGAAAGAAATCAAATGCCAACCAGCCATCTTCATCATATCAGCCTCGAAGAACACTATGGACCACAATAGGGCAGACATTCATACAACAAAGGCTCGATCCTTCCTTTGGAGAGTATGCAGTAATGCACTTCCAACTAAGGAAAACCCCTATAGAAGAGGAATGGTACTAGACCCACTTTACCCAATGTGCCGTAAAACCCCAGAATCTCCTGAGCACCACTTCCTCCTTCGCGACTAGACAAAAACAAATTTCATTAGACCCTCGGTTAAATCTCGACACTTCCCCGACAAAGATAACTAGAATCGACAAGTGGATATTGAAAAAATTAAACTCCCGTGCTGATCCGTCCGTGAGAGTAAATCTCGCTGCTATACTATGGTTGATTTGGAAGGAAAGGAACGAGTGGGTATTTAGGAAATAGAAACCAAAACGCAGCCATATAGTCGAAGAATCGTTTAATTCACAAATGCTCTTCGAAAATGGAATCACAGCATAGAGAAGCATGCAAGACAAGAAAACTCACGTCCCGACCTGTGCATTCTTTGGTGTTGAACGTAGATGGCTCCTGGTGCCCCGCAGCACTGGAGGGAGCTATCCTCGGAGTTTGTAGAGACACCTGAGGGCTTCGCCAAGAGAATCAACGAACGTTCGGCGCTCGAAACAGAAACTCTTGTGATTAGAGAGGGATTGTCGTTCGTGGAGAAGGCAAGGGCACTGAGGAAGAAGGAAATTGATCTAGGGCTCAAGTCCTTGTGATCTAGGTCTTATGCTATGGGCCTGGCTAAAAACCCTAGGGCCATACGATCATTGTGGTGGACGGTGTCCCCATTTATTTCCCAAAAAATAGATCGTTTCCAAAAAATATTTTTTGAGAAGTCAATTTCCTAGTTACTCAATATGTTTTCTTGAGATGTTGACATTTTAAGTTGCCTATAGACTGATTCAATCAACAATTGGAAGCTTGTGTTGTTCTGATTTTTCTTTTGTCTCTCTATGGTGTATATTTGTTCTACTATTTTTTGTAATTACAAATGCACAGCTATCAAGCTTCTGGTATTTGAAGTTATGGAGGTCCCAATGCAAAAGACAAACAACATTTTCTAAAGTCATGACAAGTAAATGGAGAGCACTAAGAAATTTACGATAATGGAGGTGGTGGAATGTATATGGGAAACTATAAATTGTGATATGTTCTACTGATGAGAGTAGTGCAAATGGAAGGGAGTGAAAATATAGGGCTTTTCCATTGCACTTGCATTCTTTTTTTGCATACCCCCCCTCCCCTTTTTAGTACTTAAGACTAAGAGGTTTGCACCAAAGATGAGACAGGAAATCAATCGCAAACTTCATCGAATTGGATGGTACAGGATGAGGAATGAACTTAAAATTAAGATTGATGGAATGCATTCATGACTTCAATTTAAGATTTACGCCTATCACCAAGGTCGACTAACAAAAATTTCCAAGATAGGGAGAAGTTCCTAAATTTCGGCCGAGCTTATCCATTGAGGCAACAACTTTCATTAGTCTTGGATTGGTAATTCAATTCGAGCTCAATTTAAAATTGGTGCAAGATCTGGGATAAAATGGGTTCCAATCAATTAGGAAAGAAATCAAACGCTAACCAGCCATCTTCATCATATCAGCCTCGAAGAACACTATGAACGATAATGGGGCAGACATTCATACAATAAAGGTTCAATTCTTCCCTTGAAGAGTACGTAGCAACGCGCTTCCAGCTAACGAAAACCCTTATAGAAGAGGCATAGTACCTGACCCACCTTACCTAGTGCGTTGTAAAACCCCCAGAATCTCCTTAGCACCTCTTCCTCCTTTGTAATTCAACAAAACAAATTTGGTCAGACCCTCGGTTAAATCTCAACACTTCCCTAAGAAAGATAGCTAGAATCAACAAGTGGATATTGAAAAACTTAAACTCCCGAGCTAATTCGTCCGCCAGAGCAAGTCTCGCTGCTAGCTCATGGTTGATTTGGAAGGAAAGGAATGAATGGGTATTTAGGAACAACAAACCAAAGCCCAGCTATATAGTCGAAGAAGCGTTTAATTCACAAATGCTCTACGAAAAACGGAATCACAGCATAGGGAAGCATGCAAGACAAAAAAAACACACCTTCCGACCTATGGATTCTTGGGTGTTAAACGTCGATGGCTCCTAGTGCCGCGCATCACAGGAGGGAGCTATTACCAGAGTTTGTAGGGACTCTCGAAGGCTTCGCCAAGAGAATCAACGCTCATTCGGCCCACGCAGCAGAAACTCTCGCAATTAGAGAGGGATTGTCGTTCGTGGAGAAGGCAAGGTGCTGAGGAAGAAGGAAACTGATCTAGGGGTCAAGTGCTTGTGGTCTAGGTCTTATCTTGTAGGCCTGGGTGAAAACGCTACGGCCAAACGATCACTGTGGTTGACGATGTCCCCATTCATTTCGAAAAAAATAGATCGTTTCGAAAGAATAATTTTTCAGAACTCAATTTCCTAGTTACTCAATATGTTTTCTTGACATATCGACATTTTAAGTCGCCCATAGACTTATTCAATCATCTATTGGAAGCTTGCAGTGCTCTAATTTTTCTTTTGCCTATCTATGTTGTATGTTTGTTCTACTATTTCTTGTAATTGCAAATGCACAACTATCAAGCTTCTGGTATTTGAAGATGTGGAGGTCCCAACGCAAAAGACAAGCAGCATATTCTAAAGTCATGACGAGTAAATGGAGAGCATTAAGAAATTAACAATAATGGAGGTGGTGGAATGAATATGGGGGACAGTAAATTCTGATCTCTCCTACTGATGATAGTAGCAAAAATTCAAGGGTGTGAAACTAGAGGGCTTTTCCATTGCACTTGCGTTCCTTTTTTGCATTCCCCCCACCCCCTTTTTGGTACTTAAGACTAAGAGGTTCGCACCAAAGATGAGACAGGGAATCAATCGCTAACTTCATCGAATGAGATGGTACAGCATGAGGAATGAGCTTAAAATCAAAACTGATGGAATGCATTCATGAATTCAATTCTAGATTTGCGCCTATCATCAAGGTCGACTGACAGAAATTTCCAAGATAGGGAGAAGTTCCTAAATTTTGGCGAAGGTAATCCGTTGAGGCACCAACTTTGATTATTCATGGGTTGGTAATTCAATTCGAGCTCAATTTAAAATTGGTCCAAGATCTGGGATAAAATGTGTTCCAATCAATTAGGAAAGAAATCAAACGCCAGCCAGCCATCTTCATTATATCAGCCTCGAAGAACACTATGGGCCACAATAGGGTAGACATTCATACAACAAAGGTTCGATTCTTCCTATGAAGACTATGCGGCAATGCACTTCCAGCAAAGGAAAACCCTTATGGAAGAGGAATTGTGCCTGACCCACTTTGCCCAGTGCACCGTAAAACCCCCCAGAATCTCCTGAGTACCTCTTCCTCCTCTGCGACTGGACAAAACAAATTTGGTTAGACCCTCAGTTAAATCTCGACACTTCCCCGACAAAGATAACTAGAATCGACAAGTGGATATTGAAAAACTTAAACTCTCGAGTTGATCTGTCCGCGGGAGCAAGTCTCGCTGCTACATTATGATCGATTTGGAAAGAAAGGAACGCGTGGGTATTTAGGGACAACAAACCAAAACCCAGCCACATAGTCAAAGAAGCGTTTAATTCAGAAATGCTCTTCAAAAAACGGAATCACAGCATAAGGAAGCATGCAAGACAAGAAAACTCACCTCTCGACCTGTGGATTCTAGGGTGTTAAACGTAGATGGCTCCTAGTGTCGCGCATCACTGGAGGGAGCTATCGCCGGAGTTTGGAAGGACTCCCGAGGGCTTCGCCAAGAGAATCAATGCTCATTCGGCCCTCGCCGTAGAAACTCTCGCGATTAGAGAGGGATTATCGTTCGTGGAGAAGGCAAGGGAGCTGAGGAAAAAGGAAACTGATCTGGGGCTCAAGTACTTGTGATCTAGGTCTTATGTTTTGGGCCTAGCTGAAAACCCTAAGGCCATACGATCATTGCGGTGGATGGTGTCCCCATTTATTTCGCAAAAAAGAGATCGTTTTAAGAAAATATTTTTTGAGAAGTCAATTTCCTAGTTGCTCAATACGCTTTCCTGAGATGTTGACATTTTAAGTTGCCCATGGACTGATGCAATCAACAATTGGAAGATTGCAGTGTTCTGATTTTTCTTTTGCCTATCTATGTTATATGTTTGTTCTACTAATTCTTGTAATTACAAATGCACAGCTTTCAAGCGTATGGTATTTGAAGAATTGGAGGTCCCAACGCAAAAGACAAACAACATTTTCTAAAGTCATAACGCGTAAATGGAGAGCACTAAGAAATTAACTATCATAGAGGTGGTGAAATAAATATGGGAGATTGTAAATTGTAATCTCTCCTACTAATGAGAGTAGTGAAAATTGAAGGGAGTGAAAATAGAGGGCTTTTCCATTGCACTTGCGTTCCATTTTTGCATTCTCCCCCCCCCCCCCTTTTGGTACTTAAGACTAAGAGTTTTTCACCAAAGATGAGACAGGGAATCAAACGTGAACTTCTTTGAATTGGATGGTACAGTAGGAGGAATGAGCTTAAAATCGAGATTGATGGAATGCACTCATGAATTCAATTCAAGATTTGCCCCTATCACTAAGGTCGAGTAACAGAAATTTCCAAGATATGGAGAAGTTCCTAATGTTTGGCCGAGGTAATCCATTGAGGCACCAACTTTGATTACTCTTGGGTTGGTAATTCAATTCGAGCTCAATTTAAAATTAGTCCAAGATCGGGGATAAAATAGGTTCAAATCAGTTAGGAAAGAAATCAAATGCCAACCAGCCATCTTCATCATATCAGCCTTGAAGAATACTATGGACCACAATAGGGCAGACATTCATACAACAAAGGTTCGATTCTTCCTTTGAAGAGTATGCAGCAATGCACTTTCAGCTAAGGAAAACACTTACCAAAGAGGAATGGTACCTGACCCACTTTGCCTGGTGCACCGTAAAATCGCCAGAATCTCTTGACCACCTCTTCCTCCTTTGCGACTAGACAAAAAAAATTTCGTTAGACCTTCGGTTAAATCTCGACACTTCCCCAACAAAGATAACCAGAATCAACAAGTGGATATTGAAAAAATTAAACTCTTGAGCTGATCCGTCCGCGAGTGTAAATCTCGCTGCTACACTATGGTTGATTTGGAAGGAGAGGAACGAGTGGATATTTAGGAACACCAAACCAAAACCCAGCCATATAGTCAAAGAAGCGTTTAATTCACGAATGCTCTTCAAAAAGGGAATCACAGGATAAGGAAGCATGCAAGGCAAGAAAACTCATCTCCCGACCTATGGATTCTTGGGTGTTAAACGTAGATAGCTCCTAATATCCTGCAGCACCGGAGGGAGCTATCGCCGGAGTTTGTAGGGACTCCCGAGGGCTTCGCCAAGAGAATCAAAGCTCGTTTGGCCTTCGCAACATAAACTCTCACAATTAGAGAGGGATTATCGTTTGTGCAGAAGACAAGGGAGCTGAGAAAGAAGGAAATTAATATAGGGCTCAAGTCCTTATGATCTGGGTCTTATGTTGTGGGCCTGGCTGAAAACCCTGGGACCATAAGATCATTGTGGTGGACGGTGTCCCCATTTATTTCACAAATAATAAATCGTTTCAAAAAAATATTTTTTGAGAAGTCAATTTCCTAGTTACTCACAATGTTTTCTTGAGATGTTGACATTTTAAGGTGCCCATAGACTGATTCAATCAATAATTTGAAGTTGCAGTGTCCTGACTTTCCTTTTATCTCTCTATGTTGTATATTTGTTCTACTATTTCTTGTAATTGCAAATGCACAGCTATCAAGCTTCTAGTATTTGAAGATGTGGAGGTCCCAATGCAAAAGACAAGCAATATTTTATAAATTCATGACAAGTAAATGGAGAGCACAAAGAAATTAACGATAATGGAGGTGGCGGAATGAATATGGGAGATTGTAAACTGTGATCTCTTCTACTAATGAGAGTAGTGAAAATTGAAGGGAGTGAAAATAGAGGGCTTTTCCATTGCACTTGCGTTCCGTTTTTGCATTCCCCCCCCCCCCCTTTTGGTACTTAAGACTAAGAGGCTTGCGCCAAAGATGAGACAGGGAATCAATTGCGCACCTCATTAAATTGGATGGTACAACATGAGGAATGAGCTTAAAATCAAGATTGATGGAAAGCATTCATGAATTCAATTCAAGATTTGCGCCTATCGCTAAGGTCAATTGACAAAAATTTTCAAGATAGGGAGAAGTTCCTAAATTTTAGCCGAGGTAATCCATTGAGGCACCAACTTTGATTACACTTGGGTTGGTAATTCAATTCGAGCTCAATTTAAAATTGATCCAAGATCTAGGATAAAATAGGGTCAAATTAGTTTGGAAAGAAATCAATCGCCAACCAGCTATCTTCATTACATCAGCCTCGAAGAACATTATGGACAATAGTAGGGCAGACATTCATACAACAAAGGTTCGATTCTTCCATTGAAGAGTATGCAGTAATGCACTTCCAGCTAAGGAAAACCCTTATAGAAGAGGAATAGTACTTAACCCGCTTTGCCCAGGGCGCCGTAAAACCCCCAGAATCTCCTGAGCACCTCTACCTCCTATGCGACTAGACAAAACATATTTCGTTAGACCCTCGGTTAAATCACGATACTTCCCCGATAAAGATAACCAGAATCGACAAGTGGATTTTGAAAAACTTAAACTCCCGAGCTGATCCGTCCGCGAGAGTAAATCTCACTTCTACACTATTGTTGATTTGGAAGGAAAGGAACGAGAGGGTATTTAGGAACAACAAAACAAAACCCAACCATATAGTCAAAGAAGCGTTTAATTCACAAATGCTCTTCGAAAACAGAATCACAGCATAGGGAAGCATGCAAGACAAGAAAACTCACCGCCCGACCTATGAATTCTTGGGTGTTAAACGTAGATTGCTCCTGGTGCTGCGCATCACCGGAGAGGGCTATCGCCGGAGTGTGTAGGGACTCCCGAGGGCTTCGCCAAGAGAATCCATGCTCGTTCGGCCCTCGCAGCAGAAACTCTCGGGATTAGAGAGGGATTGTCGTTCATAGAGAAGGCAAGTGAGCTGGGGAAGAATGAAATTGATCTGGGGCTCAAGTCCTTGTGATCTAGGTTTTATATTTTGGGCATGGCCAAAAACCCTAGGGCCATATGATCATTGTGGTAGAGCGTTCCCCATTTATTTCGCAAAAAATAGATCCTTTCAAAAAAATATTTTTTGAGAAGTCACTTTCCTAGTTACTCAATATGTTTTCTTGAGATGTAAACATTTTAAGGTGTCCATAAACTGATTCAATCAACGATTGGAAGATTGCGGTGTTCCGATTTTTCTTTTGCCTATCTATGCTGTATGTTTATTCTACTATGTCTTGTAATTGCAAATGCACAGCGATCAAGCTTCTGGTATTTAAAGATGTGGAGGTCCCAACGCAAAAAACAAACAACATTTTCTAAAGTCGTGAGGAGTAAATGGAGAGCACTAAGAAATTAACAATAATGGAGGTGGTGGAATGAATATGAGAGACTCTAGATTGTGATCTCTCCTATTGATGAGGGTAGTGAAAATTGAAGGGAGTGAAAATAGAGAGCTTTTCCTTAACACTTACGTTCCTTTTTTGTATTCCCCCCTCCCCTTTTTGGTACTTAAGATAGAGAGGTTTGCACCAAAGATGAGACAAGGAATCAATCACGAACTTCATCGAAGTGGATGGTACAGCATGAGGAATGAGCTTAAAATCAAGATTGATGGAATGCATTCATGAATTCAATTCAAGATTTGCCACTATCACCAAGGTCGACTGACAGAAATTTCAAAAGATAGGGAGAAGTTCCTAAGTTTTGGCCTAGGTAATCCACTGAGGCACAAACTTTGCTTACTCTTGGGTTGGAAATTCAATTCGAGCTAAATTCAAAATTGGTCCAAGATCTAGGATAAAATGGATTCAAATCAATTAGGAAAGAAATCAAACGCCAACCAGCCATCTTCATCATATCAGCCTCGAAGAACACTATGGACCAAAATGGGGCAGACATTCATACGACAAAGGTTCGATTCTTTCTTTGGAGAGTATGCAGCAATGCATTTCCAGCTAAGGAAAACCCTTATAGAAGAGGAATGGTACTTGACCCACTTTGCCCCGTGCACCGTAACGCCCCCAAAATCTCCTGAGCACCTCTACCTCCTCTGCGACTGGACAAAATAAATTTGGTCAGACCCTCAGTTAAATCTCGACACTTCCCCGACAAAAATTACCAGAATCGACAAGTGGATATTGAAAAACTTGAACTCCCGAGCTGATCCGTCCGCAAGAACAAGTCTCGCTGCTACGCCATGGTTGATTTGGAAGGAAAGGAATGCATGGGTATTTAGGAACAACAAACCAAAACCCAGCCATATAGTCGAAGAAGTGTTTAATTCACAAATGCTCTACCAAAAACGAAATCATAGCATAAGGAAGCATGCAAGACAAGAAAACTCGCCTCCCGACCTGTGGATTCTTGGGTGTTTTACGTAGATGGCTCCTGGTGCTGCACATCACCAGAGGGGGCTATTGCTGGAGTTTGTAGGGACTCCCGAGGGCTTCGCTAAGAAAATCAACGGGCGTTTGTCCCTCACAGCAGAAACTCTCGCGATTAGAGAGGGATTGTCGTTCGTGGAGAGGGCAAGTGAGCTAAGAAAGAAGAAAACTGATCTAGGGTTCAAGTCCTTGTGATCTAGGTCATATGTTGTGGGCCTAGCTGAAAACACTTGGGCCGTACGATCATTGCGGTTGACGGTGACTCCATTTATTTCGCAAAAAATAGATCGTTTCCAAAAAATATTTTTTGAGTAGTCAATTTCCTAGTTACTCAATATGTTTTCTTGAGATGTAGACATTTTAAGGTGCACATAGACTGATTCAATCAACGAATGGAAGATTTCGGTGTTCTGGTTTTTCTTTTGCCTATCTATGCTATATGTTTGTACTATTAGTTCTTGTAATTGCAAATGTATAGCTATCGAGCTTTTGGTATTTGAAGATGTGGTGGTCCCAACACAAAAGACAAACAACATTCTCTAAAGTTATGACAAGCAAATGGATAACACAAGGGAATTAATGATAATGGAGGTGGTGGAGTGAATTTGGGAGATTGTGAATTGTGGTCTCTCCTATTGATGAGAATAGTGTACATTGAAGGGAGTGAAAATAGAGGGGCTTTCCATTGCACTTGCGTTCCTTTTTTGCATTCCCTTTTTGCATTCCCCCCCCCCTTTTGGTACTTAAGACTAAGAGGCTTGCGCCAAAGATGAGACAGGGAATCAATTGCGCACCTCATTAAATTGGATGGTACAACATGAGGAATGAGCTTAAAATCAAGATTGATGGAAAGCATTCATGAATTCAATTCAAGATTTGCGCCTATCGCTAAGGTCAATTGACAAAAATTTTCAAGATAGGGAGAAGTTCCTAAATTTTAGCCGAGGTAATCCATTGAGGCACCAACTTTGATTACACTTGGGTTGGTAATTCAATTCGAGCTCAATTTAAAATTGATCCAAGATCTAGGATAAAATAGGGTCAAATTAGTTTGGAAAGAAATCAATCGCCAACCAGCTATCTTCATGACATCAGCCTCGAAGAACACTGTGGACCGTAGTAGAACAGACATTCAAACAACAAAGGTTCGATTCTTCCTTTGAAGAGTATGCAGAAATGCACTTCCAGCTAAGGAAAACCCTTATAGAAGAGGAATAGTACCTAACCCGTTTCGCCCAGTGCGCCGTCAAAACCCCAGAATCTCCGGAGCACCTCTTCCTCCTCTGCAACTAGACAAAAAAAATTTCCTTAGACCCTCGGTTAAATCTTGATACTTCCCTAATAAAGATAACCAGAATCGACAAGTGGATTTTTGAAAACTTAAACTCCCGAGCTGATCCGTCCGCGAGAGTAAATCTCACTCTACACTATTGTTGGTTTGGAAGGAAAGGAACGAGAGAGTATTTTGGAACAACAAACCAAAACCCAGCCATATAGTCGAAGAAGTGTTTAATTCACAAATGCTCTACCAAAAACGAAATCATAGCATAAGGAAGCATGCAAGACAAGAAAACTCACCGCCCGACCTGTGGATTCTTGTGTGTTCAATGTTGATGGCTCCTGGTGCTGCACATCACCGGAGGGGGCTATCGCCGGAGTTTGTAGGGACCCCCGAGGGCTTCGCCAAGAGAATCAACACCCGTTTGTCCCTCACAGCAGAAACTCTCGCGATTAGAGTGAGATTGTCGTTCGTGGAGAAGGCAAGTGAGCTAAGAAAGAAGGAAACTGATCTAGGGTTCAAGTCCTTGTGATCTAGGTCTTATGTTGTGGGCCTGGCTGAAAACCCTTGGGCCGTACGATCATTGCGATTGACGGTGTCCCCATTTATTTCGCAAAAAATAGATCGTTTCGAAAAAATATTTTTTGAGTAGTCAATTTCCTAGTTACTCAATATGTTTTCTTGAGATGTAGACATTTTAAGGTGCCCATAGACTGATTCAATCAACGATTGGAAGATTGCGGTGTTCTGATTTTTCTTTTGCCTATCTATGCTGTATGTTTGTTCCATTATTTCTTGTAATTGCAAATGTTTAGCTATCGAGCTTCTGGTATTTGAAGATGTGGAGGTCCCAACACAAAAGACAAACAACATTTTCTAAAGTTATGACGAGCAAATGGATAACACAAGGAAATTAAAGATAATGGAGGTGGTGGGGTGAATTTGGGAGATTGTAAATTGTGATCTCTCCTATTGATGAGAATAGTGGAAATTGGAGTGAGTGAAAATAGAGGGCTTTTCCATTGGATTTGCGTTCCTTTTTTGCATTCCCTTTTAGCATTCCCCCCCCCCCCCCGCTTTTGGTACTTAAGACTAAGAAGCTTTCGCCAAAGATGAGACAGCGAATCAATCGCGCACTTCGTTGAATTGGATGGTACGGCATGAGGAATGAGCGTAAAATCAAGATTGATGGAATGCATTCATGAATTCAATTCAAGATTTGCCCCTATCACCAAGGTCGACCGACAGAAATTTCCAAGATAGGGAGAAGTTCCTAAGTTTTGGCCGAGGTAATCCATTGAGGCACCAACTTTGATTACTCTTGGGTTGGTAATTCAATTCGAGCTCAATTCAAAATTGGTCCAAGATCCAGGCTAAAATAGGTTCAAATTAGTTAGGAAAGAAATCAATCGTCAGCCAGCTATCTTCATCACATCAGCCTCGAAGAACACTATGGACCATTGTAGGGCAGACATTCATACAACAAAGGTTCGATTCTTCCTTTGAAGAGTATGCAGTAATGCACTTCCAGCTAAGGAAAACCCATATAGAAGAGGAATAGTACCTAACCCGCTTTGCCCAGTGCGCCGTAAAACCCCCAGAATCTCCTGAGCACCTCTTCCACCTCTGGGACTAGACAAAACAAATTTCGTTAGACCCTCGGTTAAATCTCGATACTTCCCCGAAAAAGATAACGAGGATCGACAGGTGGATTTTGAAAAATTTAAACTCCCGGGCTGATCCGTCCACGAGAGTACATCTCACTTCTACACTATTGTTGATTTGGAAGGAAAGGAACGGGAGGGTATTTAGGAACAACAAAACAAAACCCAACCATATAGTAAAAGAAGAGTTTTATTCACAAATGCTCTTCGAAAATAGAATCACAGCATAGGGAAGCATGCAAGACAAGAAAACTGACCTCCCAACCTATGAATTCTTGGGTGTTGAACGTAGATGGCTCCCGGTGCTGCGCATCACCGGAGAGGGCTATCGTCGGAGTTTGTAGGGACTCCCGAGGGCTTCGCCAAGAGAATCCATGCTGGTTCGGCCCTCGCAGCAGAAACTCTCGCGATTAGAGAGGGATTGTCATTCGTAGAGAAGGCAAGTGAGCTAGGGAAGAATGAAATTGATCTAGGGCTCAAGTCCTTATGATCTAGGTCTTATGTTTTGGGCCTGGCAAAAAACCCTAGGGCCATATGATCATTGTGGTAGAGCGTTCCCCAATTATTTCGCAAAAAATAGATCGTTTCAAAAAAATATTTTTTGAGAAGTCAATTTCCTAGTTACTCAATATGTTTCCTTGAGATGTAGACATTTTAAGGTGCCCATAGACTGATTCAATCAACGATTGGAAGATTACGGTGTTCTGATTTTTCTTTTGCCTATCCATGCTGGATGTTTGATCTACTATGTCTTGTAATTGCAAATGCACAGCTATCAAGCTTTTGGTATTTGAAGATGTGGAGGTCCCAATGTAGAAGACAAACAACATTTTCTAAAGTCATGAGGAGTAAATGGAGAGCACTAAGAAATTAACAATAATGGAGGTGGTGGAATGAATATGGGAGACTGTTGATTGTGATCTCTCCTATTGATGAGAGTAGTGAAAATTGAAGGAAGTGAAAATAGAGGGCTTTTCCTTTACACTTACGTTCCTTTTTTGTATTCCCTCCTCCCCTTTTTAGAACTTAAGACTCAGAGGTTTGCACCAAAGATGAGACAGTGAATCAATCGCGAACTTCGTCGAAGTGGATGGTACAGCATGAGGAATGATCTTAAAATCAAGATAGATGGAATGCATTCGTGAATGCAATTCAAGATTTGCCCCTATCACCAATGTCGACTGACAGAAATTTCCAAGATAGAGAGAAGTTCCTATGTTTTGGCCGAGGTAATCCATTAAGGCACCAACTTTGATTACTCTTGGGTTGGTAATTCAATTGGAGCTCAATTCAAAATTGGTCCAAGATCTAGGATAAAATGGGTTCAAATCAATGAGAAAAGAAATCAAACGGCAACCAGCCATCTTCATCATATCATCCTCGAAGAACACTATGGTCCACAATAGTGCAGATATTCATGCAACAAAGGTTCGATTCTTTCTTTGGAGAGTATGCAGCAATGCATTTCCAGCTAAGGAAAACCCTTATAGAAGAGGAATGGTACTTGACCCACTTTGCCACGTGCACCGTAAAGCCCTCAGAATCTCCTGAGCACCTCTACCTCCTCTGCGACTTGACAAAATAAATTTGGTCAGACCCTCAGTTAAATCTCGACACTTCCCCGACAAAAATAACCAGAATCGACAAGTGGATATTGAAAAACTTGAACTCCCGAGACGATCCGTCGGCAAGAACAAGTCTCGCTGCTACGCTATTGTTGATTTGGAAGGAAAGGAATGCTTGGGTATTTAGGAACAACAAACCAAAACCCAGCCATATAGTCGAAGAAGTGTTTAATTCACAAATGCTCTACCAAAAACGAAATCATAGCATAAGGAAGCATGCAAGACAAGAAAACTCCCCTTCCGACCTGTGGATTCTTGGGTGTTTAACGTTGATCGCTCCTAGTGCTGCACATCACCGGAGGCGGCTATCGCCGAAGTTTGTAGGGACTCCCGAGGGCTTCGCCAAGAGAATCAACGCCCGTTTGTCCCTCACAGCAGAAACTCTCGCGATTAGAGAGGGGTTGTTGTTCGCGGAGAAGGCAAGTGAGCTAAGAAAGAAGGAAACTGATCTAGGGTTCAAGTCCTTGTAATCTAGGTCTTATGTTGTGGGCCTAGCTGAAAACCCTTGGGCCGTACGATCATTGCAGTGGACGGTGTCCCCATTTATTTCGCAAAAAATAGATCGTTTCCAAAAAATATTTTTTGAGTAGTCAATTTCCTAGTTACTCAACATGTTTTCTTGAGATGTAGACATTTTAAGGTGCCCATAGACTGATTCAATCAACGATTGGAAGATTGCGGTGTTCTGATTTTTCTTTTGCCGATCTATGCTGTATGTTTGTTCTATTATTTCTTGTAATTGCAAATGTATAGCTATCGAGCTTCTGGTACTTGAAGATGTGGAGGTCCCAACACAAGAGACAAACGACATTTTCTAAAGTTATGACGAGCAAATGGATAACACAAGGAAATTAATGATAATGGAGGTGGTGGAGTGAATTTGGGAGATTGTAAATTGTGATCTCTCCTATTGATGAGAATAGTGGAAATTGGAGGGAGTGAAAATAGAGGGCTTGTCCATTGCATTTGCGTTCCTTTTTTGCATTGAAAAACTTAAACTTCCGAGCTGATGCGTCCGCAAGAGCAAGTCTCGCTCCTACACTTTGGTTGATTTGGAAGGGAAGGAACGCGTGGGTATTTAGGAACAACAAACCAAAACCCAGCCATATAGTCAAAAAAGCGTTTAATTCACAAATGCTCTTCGAAAAACGGAATCACAGCATAGGGAAGCCTGCAAGACAAGAAAACTCACCTCCGGACCTGTGGATTCTTGGGTGTTAAACATAGATGGCTCCTGGTGCCGCGCATCACCGGAGGGAGCTATCACTGGAGTTTGTAGTGACTCCCGATTCACTTGATGGCATGGAGAATCAGACCTGTGTTGCACGCCTAGTTGCGCACCCAATTCATACACATCTTCATTCCTTAAGCACCAAATTAACCCCGTGGGAGTTGGGTCTCTTAATCTTCTATTTTGGGCAAATATTAATGTTATAGGGCTCTTTAAATGCCATTGTAAATGACATAATTCGATCCATAGAAGAATTACATGCATTAGTTAAGGAATACAAATGTTACAAAAACAACACTGCTAGAGCAGGGGAAATAGTTACAGGTCGGGATTATATTTTTCTTCACCAAACTGTAGTGTTCAATGAAGGCCATTGCATTTGTCTATATTATCTTGTTTCATGACTCTCCTTTTATGAGCACCGAAATTTTTTCTTGACTAGGCTATGAATACTGAAATTTCGCTATTGTATAATATAGTAGCCATTTGGTAATTTTAGTAATTGGGTAAGCCAATACTGTAGTCTTCAGAAATTTCTCTTAATCATGTAGTAAAAATATATCAAGTGAATTCTACTAAATCAAGCTTTAATGATTATTTGGTGTTTTTAGATTTTGTTAGTAATGTACTTCAATCTTTTCAAGTTCAAATTTGGACAATGCCACTTGTGATGCGTGGATACGAAATAAATCTAGTTAACTAATGAAAGCACTTTTATACATGGCAGCCAAGCAGCGATTGTCAAATTGGATGTTCAAAAGGTTTTGGAGAAGTTGAAAACCAAACAAAAATCAGTGACTAAGCATTTAGTTGGACTTGATGATCGGATTAAAGCCTTGACAAAATTATTAGATGTCAATGATCAAGTTGTGTGGCTCATTGGAATATATAGGATGGACGGTATCGGTAAAACGACTGTTGCCAAGGTCACTTTCAATCAGCTATCTTCTCACTTTGGAAAGTGTTGTAGCTTCCTTGATGACGTCCGAGAAAGTGCGTCGACCAAGGACAACTTAATCTAGCTGTAGAGGAAAGTACTGTCTGACAGTGTTGGTTCTGGGTCTGCAAAAAAACTCGAGGATGGTGAACAAGAAATGAGGAGGATTGAAGAAACACTTCACACTAAGAAGGTACTTGTAGTTCTGGACGATATTGACAATAGAGAGCACATTAATAAACTAATAGGAAATCATTCATTACATTCAGGATCTAGGCTAATTATTACAACGAGAAACACAACTATTCTACGAAGTGAGGGCTTTAATGGTAAAATTATAGCATATGAGATGCTAAAGATGGATGATGGTCTTGCACTTTAGCTTTTTTTCCAGCATGCCTTTGGTAGAAACTTTCCTTCAAACAATTATCATGGGCATTCAAGTGACATCGTCTCAAGCACGGGAGGGCTTCCTTTGGCTATTAAAGTGGTAGGTTCATTACTTAATCAGAAAACCAAAGCATTTTGGGAAGAGACATTGGTTAGGTTAAGAGATGTACCTAAGGTAGAGAATATAAGGAAGTTGAGGATTATCTATGATGACCTCGACAAATATCAACAACAAAATTTCCTCGATATTGCATGCTTCCTTTTCAATGAGAATAAGACCAAGCCAATTTACATGTGGGGAGGTTGTCAACTTTACCCTCAAAGAGGAATTGATGTCTTCACCAGCAGGTGCTTGATAAAGATATTGGGCAACAATGATTTTTGGATGAATGATCTAATAATACACCTGGGAAGGCAAATTATTCATCAAGAAAGTCAAAGTGATCTTGGAAGGCAGAGTAAGTCATAAATTGCAAAAGAGGCCTCTAAAATCATAAGAACCCAAGAGGTAAGTAAATAAGAACTTCCCATTTTCAAATACAATTTGTATATCATGGTTTTAAGGATTCCTTATGTGTTTATGATCTTCATAATTTATTTCCTGCCCATTCGAGTTGTAAAACTTAGTAGTTGGAAGTTGACAAACTTCTTCAAATTTTCACTTGCAGAGGAACGACAAGGTTCAAGCGCTTGACCGAGATGGACTAGATGACTCCATATGATTGCAAATGATGAGTTGCAAAGGTTACCAAACCTAAGATTCCCCAAGTTACATAATGGAACTTATGTTGAGGACTTCGCAAAGTGTCGTTCAATGTTAAGATAGATTTCTTGGCGTTTCCTCATTAGGATTTTAGGGCAGATAATCTATATCTGGATCATCTTATGGTTTTTAAACTTGACAAGAATGGCTTCCCGGACAATTCAAAAGCATGGCACTTGATCAAGGAATGTTACATTTTTAAATTCTTGTCTAATAGTCCCAAGGGTAGGCTGCAATAGTTCTTATAATTGATATGCCATCATCCATTTTTACATATGGCACAAAATTTGAAAGTTCTATCTCTTACCGAATGTGATGGAATAACGAAAATCTCAGATTTCTCAGAATGCTTGCATTTAGAGAGGTTGACTCTCGCACACCGCAACAAGCTAAAGAAAATTGAAAGCTTCATTGGAAATCTACAGTCGCTAATTGAGTTAGAGATTGAATGGTGCATGGATCTTATAGATTTGCCTAAAGAAGTGGGGGCACTACTAAAGCTTAAGCACTTGTCATTGTGGGGATGTTATGGGTTAAGAGAACTTTCAAGCTCACTTGGGAATTAAACCTCATTGAGAGGGTTAAACTTACACACACGGGCATCGCTAAACTTTCGAACTCCATCCAAGAACTAGTGAAACTTGTGTCTTTTCTTCTTACACACACACAAGGATAAGGGAACTTCCAAACTTCACTAGAGAGTGGAAATCATTACGCATATTACGGTTATCGAAAAAAGGATCATATTATCCGGTGCATTTTGTTTGGAAGTTACCTAATAGCATTAGCATGTTGAAAAATCTTGAAGAACTTGATCTCTCTGGGCATTTTGAAATGAAAGGTGAAATTCCCGTCAGAATTGAAGAATTCTCATTTATAAAAATCATAAATTTGACGAACACCCATATGAGTGGAATTCCACGAACAGTCACCATACTTAATCACCTACAAATGCTAAATCTAAGAGGTTGTCATATGATTCAAGGGATGCTTGAGCTTCCCACAAGCTTGACCAGTTTACTTCTTGAATCGAAATCATTGCTCTCAGTCCGCAATCTGTCTACCCTTACTAATTTGGTGGAATTGCTACTAAGTGATGG
Organism: Psidium guajava; assembly: GCA_016432845.1. NCBI lineage: Eukaryota > Viridiplantae > Streptophyta > Magnoliopsida > Myrtales > Myrtaceae > Psidium > Psidium guajava. The sequence goes on from CM028225.1 coordinate 19,634,315, forward strand.
CTCTGGTAATACGGGGAAATCAAACCTAAGCACCGGATGCAACTTAAGTTGGATTGGGAGGGTATCTAAGCTGAAAAGTTTAGATTTACATCTGCCCAGCGTCCCTGCACCCCCAGAGTTCGCTTCTCTCTCTCATCTAGAAAAGTTTACTTTGTCTTGTCTTGCCTACACCTAGAAACTCTCGTGCAGTTTCCGCCCTCTCTGCTGAGATTGAAGTTACCATTTCTCAGCATCAGGTAGGCAAAATTACTTCCCTCCTACTTCAGAGTGAGAAATCTGTCCACTTTAGAGTTCTATCATGGTGAAGTGGAAGACATTCCACTTGATGGACTTCCAAGTCTGGAGAACTTAATTGTTGACGGTTGTAAACTGCTTCAGAGGTTATCCATTTCTTTGTCATTAAAGAAGCTAAGGCAAGCATATGTGTCAAATTGTCCAGAGCTAGTCGAGATAAAAGTTGCGCGTCTGTCGAAATCATTGGAATCCTTCTGTGTTATTGAATGTAAATCTCGGAGAAAAATGGGCGGCTTATCATGCTGGAAGAACCTAGAGGAATTGGTAATCCAACGGTGTCATGTACTTACCAATAAAAACTTGGATGTACACTAGTGTTCATCACTGAGAAGATTGATTGATGCATCTTGCACAAAAAAACCAGATGATTGCCTCATCCATATACTGGGGTGTGGGTACTTTACTAGAGATTCTACTCGGAGCCACCCATCTCGAATCTCTTGGAAGCATTACAAAGAGGAGATTCTTCTGGACACATCAAACAAGGTGCAACATCTTCATCAATATACAGTTGACATGTGTGAACGCACAAGTTTGCAAATCGATTTTTTTTTCTCCAAATTCAGTTGGATGATATAATTCCGTAAAACTACATAAATTATAGAAAGTTACATACTATTCTGAAACTTACCTAAAATGGATTGACTCATTTTTCTTAGCTAAATATTCTTAACTAATTTTAATAATTAACATCGAAGTTGCGAGATCAAGAAAAGGGATGCATTCAGGTGAATCTATTTTATTTTATTTTTCATGTTGCCTTCACGAAAATGATCACTTTTCGAGAGCCTATTGTACTTGATGTGATAATTCTAACATCCTCCTCCATTGATGATTTCCGGTCAAAGTTGGGCAATGCTGAATGTTTGGAGATGACGGGAAATAGTGAGGCAGATGAGGGATGGAATAATTGAGCAATACGGCAGCGTTAATGGAGGGAAAATGAAGAGCATGAAAAATAGGAAGGACAACAACCAAAATGATGTCGCCCATCTTGTTGCCAAAGTTACGAAGGAGTTGAACATTAGGAGAGATCCTGCATAGCTACAACTGAAGTTGAGGATCAAAGAGACCTTTCTTCTGTAAGGACTGTAGATTTGCCTTTCGTAACGATGCGGTTCTTAAAACTTATGTCGAATTTGAATGTGGTCCAGGTGAATAGGGACACAACAGTTGAGAGTGACCAAGTATCTACAAAAACAGGCAGAGGAAGTGGGACAAAATGTGCTTTAAACCGAGGAAAGGGTACAGCTTCAAGTTCAAGAAAAAGCAAAGGCTCAAGGTTAGGAAAGGGCACGGCGTCAAATTCAGGAAGGGGCACGGCTTCAAGTTCACAAAGCAGCACAGCTTGGAGTTCAGGAAAGGGCAATGCTAGGTTACAAACTCTGCTCATCGGAGGAGACTCGAGATTGACATGTCGAGGTAAAAAATTCCATTTTCCTTGAATTCCCCACATGTTTCTTAAGGAGACTCAAAAACAGCAACCATCCTAATGACTGCAAGAATGAATTATTACTGCATTCACTTATTCTAAAGTAGCAGGTTTACTCCATTCTTCTTTCCTGCCACTCACCTTATATGGTGGTGCTTCAGTGTTCTCTCCTAGTTTTAATCCAAGGACAGGAGGATGATTGATCCTTGAGGCTTTCCATATGCCATAATAAGTTGCATGATGATTTTCAATGTTATGTATAGTCTCTTCTTTTACTCCATGTAGAAACCAATTGAAGAATTTTAAGATTTACTTTCTTTTTGTCTATTTCTGGATATCATTCTTCTTTAAAAAACCTTTCTCTCTTGTAGTGTAATTATCTGCAAACTATTGCTTTTGCCTTCAGTTTTTTTCTTGAAAAGAAATCTTCTTTATAAAGCTTTTGTGGTCTCTTTCAAAAGAAGTGTCAAAAAGGTTCACTTGGAAATCTAAATACGTGTGTCTTTGGCCTTGGTGTATGGAGAAAACATCTCCCAACAAAAATTGCTCTCAATCATATCAACACTAATCAAGCGACCCTTATACTTTTAGCAAGTGCGGCAAGAGTTTTCAAAGTTGACAAACTCATTTTATCTTTCCTTGTTTGGAGGATTTTATCTTTCCATGTATAAAAGCCTTAGCTTAGGAATGTTATTGTATTACAATTTCTAGCTAATGCTTCCTACTCCTATGTTAGTCATCGGCCCACTAAAGACTGGTTCCACAAAAATTGAAATCGAGAATAGCCCATTGGTTCTTGGACCCACCCACAAATTGAGCTGCCAGTTGGGTCCGGTTTTGAGGTGGGTCAATGAAACTAGTTCCCAGGTGGATCTATGGAACCGGTACCACCAAACTTCATGCGCCATCACTACAATATGCAACAAAGATTCAAACAACAGAAAGAAATTCTGGAGTAATTAAAATTACATCTCATCAAAGACACGCCCAGCTAGAGCCAACGAATCGACAGTATCAGTATGTTAGGAAGTGTGTAAGCAAGAGAGCACACACACCAAACTTGTTATGTTGGGCAAAAGGAGACAGCAATCCAACAGAAAAATTAGTCAGTAGCCTATATGTGTCGAATCATTTCAAGTTTCAACGTGTAGTTAGAATGGCAGAAATTCATGTACAACACTTACAGTTCTAGTATGACCTTTTGTCAAGGGTGAACTTAACAAATTGAGTGGATAATCTCATTTCTTGCTGTCCATAAGCACTTATTGTTGGATGCCTCTTCAAAGTCGTCTTCGCCTCCTCCATGTTTGGTGATTCTGATTCCATTATTGACGATATCGCATCATACGATTTCTCCATTTCTATTGACAGGTTAATAGATCACCTGCTCGAATCAAGCGACACGTCATCAACGGTCAGGGTGGATGGGTGGGGAGTTCCACATCTGCAACTAAACCAGTACCCATTAATTCCAATAACTTGGATCTGGGAACAGGACTAATTCCCTTGAGAACCACCGGTTTTTGGCCTTCTGATCCGGTTTTGGGTGGTTCCCGATTCCTTTGCACACCCATAACACTTGACTACTAATAATGACACTATCTGCATTGTGGCTTGTGCATCACCTGGTATTAACTCAACCCATACACACATTAATAGCCACGAATTGTCTTTGTCATCATCAAAACAACATAAGAGATTTTCCCTACAGAGTGTTGATCGTGAGTCCGAAGGCTTCCTCTGTAACTCTAGCTTTGATAAAAATGTCACAGTCCGAACCGCTTGCCTTGTCTAAAGGATTGTGCAAGGAAGCGAGCAACGCCCCGATGCTAAAGCGCATGCATAGTGCGCCCAAAATCATTTCTAGGGAAAAAAACGAAAACGATTCTTAAAATTGTTTCACTCAATCGTATTAATCAACAATGCAATTAATGTCCATCAAGGGACTATCAAAATAGGAGAGTTTTGAGGAGTTGAACCCTCCTAAAGAGCTTTAAAGGCCTCATTTATTCTCACGAGTAGACATTGTAGGTACTTGAGATGGCATTATCTAGCAATTATGCAAAGTAAGAAACATATGAAATGTATAAACTACCTCCCCACTTAATGTTGACCCGTGCTTGACCCAAGTGGCCACGGACAAACCCGGATCCAGACACTCACGGAGGCCCTGGACGATGCTCGCTGTGTTAGAATAAAATGTACAATAATCTATTTGTATGACATTGTTGTTGTTGTTGTTGTTGATATATGGATTATACAATTTGGATGAGATATAAAGTGGTGGATATATTGAATTGTTGCATTAAGAATAAGGAGAAAATCGGGGAAAAAACTCATTTCAGGACCTGAATTTCTTGACTTTTTTTTTTCTCTTTTATCCAACACTTGACATCTCAAGCATTTTTATTCTCTCATCTCCTTTTTTTCCCTGATGTTTTTTTTTTCGTCTGTCCTATCTATAACTTCCCTCTTCTTGACATCCTGTTCTTTACAAGTGGTATTCTTGATCAGTGGGCACAACGATATTCTTGAAGTTCCATTATTTCCGATAACCTAAATGTTGCTGATTTTTAAGCTATTTCACTCACTCTTGATACACATGGATTAAGCCTCAATATAGATATCAAGCTTATAACATGATGTAGGGAAAACTCTAACAAGGGGCTCGATACCAATTGATGCAATCGGAGAAGCAAAAGATTGTGAAAAGAACAAAAACAGGGCTAAAATAGAGTTGAGTAGAAGTTAGAACACAGGAAAAATATTTTATAGTCATGGAAAACCAATCATGTTTGTTGAAAGAAGAAAGCTAACGAGGAAGAGACTTATTTATACTAGGATTATAGACAATAGACAAGTGTGATCTACAATACTATCTCCAACCTCACAATCCAATCTACTTGAACATTAACATGACCATCATGCGAAAAGACTAAATGAAAAAATAACACTTACGATTACTAAAATAAGATTATGTTTAAAACTACTAAAATAGGATTGTGTCTCTATCACAATACTTTCTATGATCTGCTATTCATTGTTGTTCATTGCTTATGATGTCTTAATGATCTAGTGTTTGTCTCTTCCCATTTCACAGATTCCATGGCTATTTTTTTCCTTCAAAATGCTCTCCATCTCTTTGTGGCTTCCCTGACCTACCGACTTGCGATGGACGAGTTCACGCTTAACAAAGCGTTCCACAATGACATTGCCCTCAATGACCCCAAATCCCTCATGTGCAAGCAGTATCGTACTATGTTGATAAGGGCCATCAAGGAGTCCAGCTTATACGACCACGACAACAAGAAGTATACTAGGATCAACCGTATCTTCCAAAAGAATCTCTTGCAGTTATGGAAGGTTAGGTTTTTTTAGTTAGAGAGTCAAGTTAATAACTTGTCTACCGTCTTAACTTTTTTTTTAATTATCCTGTTATTAGCATTTTGTTGGAGGGTTTGATGACGTACACAAAATTCCATCTCGTGAGGCCCTTTCGCGTTATGTGCAACTTGAGATTTTCTTGGTGAAAGACAAGATAAAAAAATGTTTGCTATCTCTTGCAACCTGAGTCGGTCTCTTGTTGCGTGGTATTCTGCTGATTGAAGCTGGCCATTGCACTTTGCGCTGTCGATTGTTGCTGCTACTCGCGGCTGGCTGCTACAGTGGACGGTGCGGTTCCTCCTTCACCTATGGGGTCCTGTTGTCTTGTTGGTGAGGTTCGAGTTGTGGCCTGTCCTGGTCTGATGTCGATCTCACTGCTTTCTCCTCCCTCTGTGGCTGCCTTGTTGCTGTCCCGGTGAACCATTTGCGTGTCGAGGTCCTAAGTCGGCTGGCTTCTTTGCTATTTTGTATTGGCTGCTGCAGCGGCTTTTCTTGGCCTACGTGCCTGGTTTGACCCGGTTGTGGGTCCGTTTTGTTTTTCTTTTCTGTCTTGGTTGTTGACTCTATACCCTTGCATCCTCGAGGACATCGTCTTTGTAACCCTGGGTTCGAGGTTCGTGTTTAGTCGCCTTTGTATTTTGCGCTGTGCTTAGCTAATATATTTCTTACGTTACCAAAAATTAAAAAAAAATGTTTGCTATCAAACAAACGATTTGCTCAAAAAATTTTGCTATGAGAAATTCAAAGATCAAGATGATTTGAGCATAGAGGAGGCTACGAAACTAGAGCATTTGCTTAAAAGTTTGAAAAATCCCTATATCAAGGAATTAGAAGCACAACTATTAGCTTGTGGTATCACAGCTCCACAAACCAAAAATCCTCTTTCATTTCCTCTTTCGTTACGGGCAAAGGTTGAATGGTCCCGTCAACCAATTTATCCCAATGCTGAGTAAGTTCCATTATTTCTTATAACTTAATTGTTGTTGATTTTTTAAGCTATTTCACATAGTGGAATCTCTTAGCACTCTTGATACATATGAATTGAGCCCTAGTACAAATATCAAGCTCACAACATAATTTAGTAGAGCTAATTAAATTTTATTTTAGTCTTTGAGATTTACTTTTTTACCTCAATCTGCTCTTAACTATATTTGAAACCTAAAATCAAAAGAGAATTCTATCAAGATGTCGAAGGCCACCTATAGTAAATGAATAATCCACCTTTGCTATTGCATATTGTGGACCAGTTTACGTAGATAAAGTCGCGTTTTGTGCATGATTTTTGCATTGACTAGCATATACTGCGATGCTTCTAATGTGTTTTCACGCATGTAGATTACTACTGCAAAGTTGACGACAGTGGTTCTATGTTCGTTGAGGAGTTCATTGTCACGAATATGCACCACTTTTTCAATCCATAGTATGGTTTTCATAGCAGCTTTTCTGAAGTGGAGAATTAGGAAATTATTTTGTAAAACACATGTAGATTACTCTTCGCAAGGCTGAAGAAGGTAGTTCTATGATCATTGAGGAATTCACCATCGCGAATATGCGACACATTTTCAATCCACATAATGGTTTTCATAACAGTTTTTCTGCAGTGGAGAATTAATAAATTATTTTGTTTCCACGGACCACACAAGCGTCCAACGAAGTAGGGATTAGACGCCGGCTTGGGATATTAGTTTTAAAGGGTAGCTTGAATTATCTTTTGGACTTGATTTTCTTACCCTAATTTGTTCACTTTGAGTCTCACAAATTTCTATTTTGATTTTTAGGGAACTATTAACATGATAATTTTGCCAGGTGTAATCTACATGCGTTTTACAGAATAATTTCCTAATTCTCCACTTTAGAAAAGTTGCTATGAAAATCATTTTGTGGATTGAAAAAGAGTTGCATATTCGCGACGGTGAACTCCTCGATGATCATAGAATCACTGTCGTTAGCTTTGCCAAGAATAATCTACATGCATGAAAATGCATTAGAAGCATCGCAGGATATACTAGTCAATGTAAAAATCATACACAAACATAACCTGATCTACGTAAGCTGGTCCATAATATGCAACAATAGAGGGGAGAATATTCATTTGCTATATGTGGCCTTCGACATCTTGATAGAATTCTATTCCAATTTCAGATCTCAAATATAGTCTAGAGCAGATTGAGGAAAAAGAACAGTAAATCTCAAAGACTAACATAAAATTTAATTAGCTCTACTAAATCATGTTGTGAGCTTGATATTTGTACTAGGGCTCAATCCATGGTATCAAGAGTGAGTACTAAGAGATTTCACCATGTGAAATAGCTTAAAGAATCAGCAACAATTACAAGACAAGAAATAATGGAACTTACTTAGCATTGGGATAGGTCGGTTGAAGGGACCATTCAACCTTTGCTCGTATCGTACGAGAAAATGAAAGCCGAATTTTGGTTTCCGGAGCTGTGATAACATAAATTGCTAACTGTACCCCTAATTCTTCAATAGATGGATTTTTCAAATTTTAAGCAAAAACTCTAGTTTCGCAAACTCCTCAGTGTTCGAATCATCTTGATCTTTGAGCTTCTTATAGCAAAATTTTCTAAGCTAATCGTCTATTTAATAGCAAACATTTTTTATCTTAGCTTTCACCAAGAAAATCTTAGACTGCACATCACATGAAAGGGCCTCACAAGATAGAATCTTGCGCATGTCATCAAACCCACTAACAAAATGATAATAACATAATTTAAAAAAAAAAAGAGTTAACACAATAGACAAAGCTATTGACTCTCCAACTAAAAAAAAAAAACTATCCTTCCATAACTGCAAGAGATTCTTCTGGAAGGAACGATTGACCTTGGTATACATGTTGTTGTGGTCGTATAAGCTGGACTCCTTGATGGTCCTCATGAACATAGTATGATACCACTTACGCATGAGGGATTGAGGTCGCTGAGGACATTGTCGCTGCAGAGCACTTCATCAAGCGTAAACTTGTCCATCGCAAGTCGACAAGTCAAGGGAGCCACAGACAGAGGAAGAGCGTTTTCGAAGGAGAAAAAATAGCTAGCGAATTTGCAAAGTGGGAAGAGACAAACACTAGCTCATTAAGATCGTAAGCAATGAATAACAAATCATAGAAAGTAATGTGATGCAAACACATAATCCTATTTTAGTATTTTTAAGCATAATCCTATTTTAGTAATCTTAAGTGTTATGTTTTCATTTAGTCATTTCTCTTGATGGTCATGTTAATGTTCAAGTAGATTGGATTGTAAGATTGGAGATATTATTGTAGATCACGATCACCTAAAATTCAAATCCCATGTCAAGATTCACAATCCAGGTGCAAACATCTAAAAGGTCAAGATTGGCATAAGCCGATTAGGGCGAAGGTTGACAGACCAAACGTGCCTCTATTCCCCGTTCAATCATTTTTTTCCTCCCAAAACTCAAAAAGCAAATTTGACATAGGCTTTGAATTTTAGAACGTTGTATGGCAATTAGCTTCCTGTGAATTAGGCTCTATTGCCAATCGATAAAGAACAACGCTGAAAGAAACTTGGACCAACAAAAAGGGAATAGAGATTCAAATCCAAGACAGGAAATGTAAAGGATAAATTCAATAACCAGCCTTTAATTCTATTATATGCCCTAACTACAATTTTTATGTTGGTCTGGAAAAATAAACTGAATCAAGATACATTCCCAATGAAATATGAAAATCTAGATCCCATCAGATATTCGGGCGATGCTATTTCCATCCCTATTTTGGTTAAGACACTCCTTTTTCCAATTAAACAACCAAACACTCTCATCTCTCCCTTCAATTTACTGCTTAGTTATATATTATATTAACTAATAAAACTGCCTTCATTTCATTATACTCAATAAGTTATGATCTTATCTTACATTCTGTTATCACTTTGCCTAGAGAAGATTGTTAATTTTAATATACAATCTCATATTTTCAATTACAAAAGCAATATAATTATTATGAATTTCTATTCATGATGAATACACGACTTATCAACACACAATTAATTGCCTACTTTTTACCCCATAATATGATTGAAACTTTCTTTCAAAGTTGGAAATTAAATTAATTTATCTGTCTAGCCAATCTTGGCCTCATAGGTGTTTTTTCAAAATAAATTTGCGAATTTTTAAAGTTAAACATTGTTTATTTTGTGCTTTCTTTTAGATTTTTCACTTTTTAATCTAAATTGCAAGATGAGGGTTGAGAATCTTGTTTCATATTTTTCACTTTCAACCTAAAATTAAATTATTTGAGAGGAAAATTTTAAGCATGTTTCAAAGAGTTTGATCCACTTGTTATGAAGTTAAATCCAATCAATGTTAATTACTTTCTTCATAGTAGGAGTACAACAGCAAGAAGTTCCTGTTTTCCCTTTTTGTGCTTATGTGATCTAATCTTAATCATACTTAACATTTGGTTATATTTCTAAAAAATTATCATTTTCAATATATTGATCAATTTTCCCTTTCAATTGTTGACCAAGATAGGCCAGATAATTAGATTGAATTTTAATCTTGAACTTTAAATTATAGTCTCAAACTATTTGATGAAAATAGGCAAATTGTTGTGTGCTTATAAGCCGTCATATATAGAAAATTATAATTTTACGTCGCTTTTATGAGTGACACTATGAGGTGGACAAGCCATGGAAGATCGAAAAGGACTGACATCAAGTGAGCAACTAAGGAGGGAAATGGAGCTGACCACAAGCACGAAGGTGAAGCTTCCATCCCTGAGCAAAATCTCCAACCAAAATTTTATTTAATTTTTGTTCCAAGTCAATAGATACATGTCAAATTCACTAGTGGGGATGTCAACTGTGTACTGGTCCCTGTACACGCAACCTTTGTGGGAAGAGCCGTACACTAAGGTGATTGGCCACATCCCAATGGAGGAGGAGACCACATAGGCAAATAGCATGGTGATGCACATGCCAATCGTTCACAAGAGGTTTGTGTGGCTATGCTTAATAACGACGAGGCACATTCCGAGAGCAGCGAACAAGAAGATCATCTCATTGATGCTGCTCAACAATAGTGGTATTCGCTTGACCTGATTAAGGCATAAGGTGGCAACGAGGACACACACTGTCTTCACAAAGCAAATTGCCATGTTCATGAAGAGTTTTTCGAAGGATGCTGTGATGCTAGCCCTCTAAAAAATTAAGAGAACTAGAACTATATAATAGTTTGGTGTCAATGCCACATGCTTATTAGATGAACTGAACCTCAATTGCGCAGACGAGCATGTGGCATACGATATAGGCTGGGTGGAGGAGATCTTGTCATACACAGATATTTTGGTTCGTATTCTTGAAAATGCTATCGTTGCACTCCTCAAGTATGTTGGTAACCATAGAGGTCTTGGTGAGGATGCACTTCACACTGCCTAAGTGGCCCTGCATAATGAACCACTTAGGGGATTCTAGCATGGTGAGAAGCTTGAAAGGAAGCACAACCGAGAGGATTGATCCCGCAATAAGCATCACACACCACCCAAGGTTGAGGTGGAGCTTGAAAAAGTAGTTAGAGATGCTGCAAAGGAATATGCCAATGTTAATCAATACCTGAACTGTAATATCATACACTGATATCATATATCATACATTCCTTACCATGGTTTAAGTGTTTATCAACATTGGTACCTTCCTCGACAATATTTCCAACTATTACTTCTCCCAACATTGGGTGGCATATCATGCTTATCCTAGGATCAATCCCCTCAGTCATGCTTCCCCTTAGAATTCTCATCATGTCGAAATTTCCCTAGTAGCTCATCATGCAAGGCCGCCTTGGCAACGTAAAACGTGTCCTCACCAAGACATCTAACACCGAGAAGGAAGCCACACTCCAACTTGCTGACATCAAGAAGGCTGCCGACATAATGCAACAACGAAATTATCATGAACATCAACCAAAACACTTACATATGACAAGATCTCCTCCACTTAACCCACTTTGTATGCCACATGCTTTTCTGCACCATCGGGATGCAATTTGTCCAACAGTGTGTGGCATCGAGTCCAAACTACTATACATTCCTATTCCTCTTATGTTCAAGAAGGCCACTATATCCTTCATAAAACTCCTCATGTTAACAATTGACTTCGGGAAGATAGTGTATCCTCGTTACCGCCTTTTGCCTTGATCGGATAGGGTAGCGATCACTGTCGCTAAACAGCATTAGCGAGATGATCTTCTGGCTCATCTCTCTTAGAATGTGCCTCATTGTGATTGAGCATAGCCCCACAAAATACTAGTGGCCGGTAGGCATGACCATAACCATGTTATTTGTCTATGTGGCCTCATCTTCTATCGGGATCGGGCCACTCACCGATGCGTGTATGACTCAAAGATCTTCCACAAAGGTTGCATGAGCAAGGGTTCATAATCGGTGTTGCGGTGAAATATTGTTATCGCTAACATACCATTGATGCTGAAAAGGATAGAACAATTGTTCAGAATTCACCAAGTGGAGGTGAGCGGTGAACGAGTGGCAATGGACCAGCCACAACCAAGGCAGCAAACAATGAGGTTCTACCTATATATAGAACCAATTAGGTGGAGTCCATATGGAACTAGACCCTACCCTTAAGCTTACCCTAGTTACTCAATATGCTTTCTTGAGATATCGACATTTTAAGTTGCCCATAGACTGATTCAATCAACAATTGGAAGATTGCAGTGTTCTGATTTTTCTTTTGCCAATCTATGATGTATGTTTGTTGTACTATTTCTTATAATTGCAAATGCACATCTACCAAGTTTCTGGTATTAGAAGATGTAGAGGTCCCAACGCAAAAGACAAACAACATTTTCTAAAGTCATGACGAGTAAATGGAGAGCACTAAGAAATTAACGATAATGGAAGTGGTGGAATTAATATGGAAGACTGTAAATTGTGATCTCTCTTACTAAGGAGAGTAGTGGAAATTGAACGGAGTGAAAATAGAGGGCGTTTTCATTGCACTTGTGTTCCATTTTTGCATTTTCCCCCCTTTTTTGGTACTTAAGACTAAGAGGTTTGCACCAAAGATGAGACAGGGAATCAATCGCGAACTTCAATGAATTGGGTGGTACAGCATGAGGAATGAGCTTAAAATCAAGACTGATAGAATGGATTCATAAATTCAATTCAAGATTTGCGCCTATCACCGAGGTCGACTGCTGGAAATTTCCAAGATAGGGAGAAGTTTCTAAATTTTGGCTGAGGTAATCCATTGAGCCGCCAACTTTGATTAGTCTTGGGTTGGTAATTCAATTCGAGCTCAATTTAAAATTGGTCCAAGATTAGGGATAAAATGGGTTCCAATCAATTAGGAAAGAAATCAAACGCCAACCAGCCATCTTCATCATATCAACCTCGAAGAACACTATGGACTACAATAGGGCAGACATTCATACAACAAAGGTTCGATTCTTCCTTTGGAGAGAATGCAGCAATGCACTTCTAGCTAAGGAAAACCCTTATAGAAGAGGAATGGTACCAGACCCACTTTGCCCAGTGCGCCGTAAAACCCCAGAATCTCCTGAGCACCTCTTCCTCCTCTGCGACTGGACAAAACAAATTTCGTCAGACCCTTAGTTAAATCTCGACACTTCCCCGACAAAGATAAATAAAATCGACAAGTGGAAATTGAAAAACTTAAACTCCCGTGCTGATCCGTCTGCGAGAGCAAGTCTCGCTGCCACACTATGGTTGATTTGGAAGGAAAGGAATGCGCGGGTATTTAGGAACAACAAACCAAAACCCAACCATATAGTCAAAGAAGCATTTAATTCAGAAATGCTCTTCGAAAAACGGAATCACAGCATAGGGAAGCCTGCAAGATAAGAAAACTCACCTCCCGACCTGTGGATTCTTGGGTGTTAAATGTAGATGGCTCCTGGTGCCGTGCATCACCGGAGGGAGCTATTGCCGGAGTTTGTAGGGACTCCCGAGGGCTTTGTGTGACATTCTGAAATTCGACCCTTTTTCTAGAATTTGAATACAGAATGGTTATTTCATGAAGGCGCTATAGATGAATCTCACTTGGAGCTGGCCACTCTAAGATGACTAACCGAAGGGGAAAGGCTAACTAGGAATATAAGCACGTGGACCAAATGGTCGATACGCGTGACTCCTAAAAGCCACCCGTTAGTCTGAGAATTTATTTAAAGCTGCCATCTTATGAATGAGGCCACCAATTAAGTTCCGGAATAGGACAATCTACTCTCATGAGTGTTACAGTTGTCAATTTGGACCTTGCCTAGAAAGGCAAAAAAATGGGCAGATGGATCTCGGAATGCCTAGTGAAAAAGGGGCAAAATTGGAAATTTTTATCTTGCCCCTGGTTTGAGCTAGAATCCATGGCATGATGGTAAGAATATTTTTAGAGAGGCTAGAAAAATTTTACGGGGAAATCTGGAGTTATTTTCCGATCGCGATTGAGCCAAATCAGCACCGATTGAGTCCCACCCGATCCTGAAATTTCACGAATTTCGAGAAATGTCTCTTTGGTCATATCTTTGATCAATTTGACCAGCTTTGACCGAAAATAATTGAGGCCCAAGCTTTATCAGTTCAAATTTCACTGATAGTCTAAAAATCAATCAATTCATTCAGCGTTATGTCGCTTTCGGTGAATAGTCACCGCCAATAATTATCCTTAAGATAATTATGGGTCAAACCACTCTCTCTCCTCTATTATTTCAGCAGACTCTCTCTCTCTTCTCTCTCTCTAAACTCGGATATCTCTCGCTCGCGGCCCAGTTTTTGCTGCCAACTTCAACTGGACGCCGACGGAAATCCGACCGTTCGATCGTTGCGATTTTCGGGTATGTTGTAGTTCAATGTCTTGTGGTTCTATTCCAACTTGAATTACTTCGATCGGAGATCGTTTGACCTTTCAAATCTGCTTTGACATTTTGGTCGACGAACTAGTCTTTTGTTACCCGAATTTCATATAGGGCTCATATTGAAATATGTTGATCCCAGCGACCCCTAGAGCTCATTTTCATGTGAAAACATTAATTTTCAGCTTGTGAGCCAACTCGTTCAGCCCTTGAAAAGCCCGGGTTCGAACTTAATCCGCCGGAATCCGCCGTTGTCGTCGTTGCTGCCGGTCATCGCAGCATCCTCAGCCCTATTTTGCCTTCGTTTAGGTAAGTTAAGCCTCTAGACTTCGCTCATGATGTTAGACTTGCCATGGATTAGCTCTAGGGACCGATTCGTGGTAAATCGGTTTAGGAAAATTGGCCGTAATCGGCGTATTTGATGGAAATAAATTTCTGTGGGCTGTGAGTATGTTGTCGATTGATAAAATGTTGCTGTCCATACTTGAATAATGCTGTTGGTGGTGGTTGGTGTGGTTTCCGAGAGGTTCGGTACCGAAAAAATGGATTTTCGGGATATTTAGAACGAAAATGGGCCAAATAGTGTTTTGAATCACTGTTCACGAACCTCCGAACACTGTTCACGTGCTGCCCAATTTGAGTTTGGTTTGAAAATGACAAGTTTTGTGGGTTCCGTGTGGTTTGAGTACCAAAAACTGGGTTTATGGAGCATTTTATGCAAAACCGGGCCCGAGTAATATTTTATATTATTATTCCAAATATTTGGGGGCCCGTGTGCGTATTTAAAATAATATTTGAAGATATTTCTCGTGTACTTGAAATAATTATTTGGGTCATTTTGGGTCCCATGTGAGAAATTGGGCATTTTTGACAAAATTGGGCACGTGAAAGAAATTGATTGATTTGGCCATTATGTTGGCCATCTAAATTGAAATATTTGGGCACATGTTTTATGTTTTGGCCTAACGTACATGGCCAAGATTTTTGCCCAATTGAAACTAGCGTTGCTTCGTATGCCTGATTGAAATATTTGGACTTGTATTTGAAATGTGACCTAACGTACTTGGCCGATGATTTCTGTCCAAATGAATTTAAAGGATGTTATTGCCTGAAAGGCGAGTGCGAAATTTGGGTTCGCAAAATGAGTTGATTGGCTTGGCCATTTGGCCGGAAATATGGGTTGAATATTTGGACTTGTATTTGAAATGTGGCCTAACGTACTTGGTCGATGATTTCTGTCCAAATGAATTTAAAAGGGGTTTTACTGCCTAAAAGGCGAATGCGACGGTTTTCGCATGTTTGATTGCATATCATTGTGACTTGGCGTAAAATGTAGCCATGAAGTCGCATGGCGTAAAATGTAGCCACAGAGGCGTAAAATGTAGCCATAGAGGCGTAAAATGTAGCCTTAGAGGCGGAAAACGTAGCCTCGTGCGCCCTGAAGTGTAAGACGCAGGGTAGCTGGAGTGATAAGGTGCCAACCTAAGGCGTCCCACACGCGGGTCGAGGCACAGACCTAAGGCGTCCACGACGCGGGTCGGACCTGATGCGCCTATATGACGCAGGTCAAATTGGCTGTTAAGCCGAGGCTCAAGATTGAGCGTGCATGCATATGTATTTACATTGATTGTCCTGGATTGGACGTGGTTTCAAATTGAAAGTTTAATTGCTTTTATTGAGCTCTTAACTGATTGTGTTATCTGGGTTTTGTGTGGTCCTATATTGGGCCTATTATAAATGCTTTATATGCTTGGCCACTCTGTGGCGACCTTTCTAAATTGAACGAACTTTTAGTGATGAAATTTAGCCCGATGATTTTGAGTATTTGAGTTGGAACCTGAGAGTTTGGTCTAGGCCTGTTTGGCGTCCTGAGGAGGAGATTAGGAGTTAGCTTACTGAGATTTGTTCTCATAGGTGATTGCCCTTATTTTTCAGACCCCTGACCTCCGCAATGAGTGCAATATAATACGAGTAAGGCAGGGGACCTAGAAGGAAAATTGATCCAGAGACTAATCCTTCCTGGACCAGATGGTGTGACGGAAAATGACGAGTGGGGTGGAGGCTGAAGCCCTTGGTAGAAATTTGTGTGGTTTGCTCGCTATAGGAGTTGAGAACCTTGTCGACCTAGAGCCTTTTGTTGTAAAGGTCGAGCAATGGGTTGTAATGAGGTGACAAGAGCTTTGAACTGTGTATATGATGTTATTCTGACAATTGAATGAAAAAGGCATGTAATATAAAGTGTGATTTAGTGCAATTGATAGATCTCTCTCTCTACCCATTTTATGTGTATGCATTGGAGGAGCTCGCTTCCGTTGTTACAAAAACTCTGAGGTTGTTTGGTTACGACTAGTTTCTTGGGCCATCGTAGTAGTCAACCATTCGGCCGTACAGGTATAACAAGG
This sequence comes from Psidium guajava, assembly GCA_016432845.1. NCBI lineage: Eukaryota > Viridiplantae > Streptophyta > Magnoliopsida > Myrtales > Myrtaceae > Psidium > Psidium guajava. The sequence goes on from CM028225.1 coordinate 19,650,686, forward strand.
ATGTCGCGTGGCTCGTAGGGCTCGGGGCGTGACACTTTGCCAAGAGAATCAACGCTCGTTCGGCCCTCGCAACAGAAACTCTCGCGATTAGAGAGGGATTGTCGTTCATGGAAAAGGCAAGTGAGCTGAGGAAAAAGGAAACTAAACTAGGGCTCAAGTCCATATGAGCTAGGTCTTACGTTCTAGCCCTGGCTGAAAACCCTAGGGCCATACAATCATTGTGGTGGACCGTGTCTCCAATTATTTCACAAAAAATAGATCGTTTCGAAAAAATATTTTTTGAGAAGTCAATTTCCTAGTTACTCAATATGTTTCCTTGAGATGTCGACATTTTAAGTTACCCATAGACTGATTCAATCAACATTTGGAAGGTTGCAGCATTCTGATTTTTCTTTTGCCTATCTATGCTGTATGTTTTTTCTACAATTTCTTGTAATTGCAAATGCACCGCTATCAAGCTTCTGGTACTTGAAGATTTGGAGGTCCCAACGCAAAAGACAAATAACATTTTCTAAAGTCATGATGAGTAAATGGAGAGCACTAAGAAATTAACAATAATGGAGGTGGTGGAATGAATATGGGAGACTATAAATTGCGATCTCTCATGCTGATGAGAGTAGAGGAAATTGAAGCGAGTGAAAATAGAGGGCTTTTCCATTGCACTTGTGTTCTCTTTTTGCATTTTCCACCCTTTTTTGGTAGTTAAGACTAAAAGGTTTGCACCAATGATGAGATAGGGAATCAATCGCGAACTTCATCGAATTAGCTAGTATAGCATGAGGAATGAGCTTAAAATCAAGATTGATGGAATGCATTCATGAATTCAATTCAAGATTTGTGCCGATCACCAAGGTCGACTGAAAGAAATTTGCAAGATAGGGAGAAGTTCCTAAATTTTGGCTGAGATAATCCATTGAGGCACCAACTTTGATTAGTCTTGGGTTGGTACTTCAATTCGAGCTCAATTTAAAATTAGTCCAAGATCTGGGATAAAATGGGTTCAAATCAATTAGAAAAGAAATCAAACACCAACCAGCCATCTTCATCATATCAGCCTCGAAGAACACTATGGACCACAATAGGGCAGGCTTTAATACAACAAATGTTCGATTTTTCCTTTGGAGAGTATGCAGTAATGCACTTCCAGCTAAGCAAAACCCTTATAGAAGAGGAATGGTACTTGACCCACTTTGCTCGGTGCGCCGTAAAAGCCCCAGAATCTCTTAAGCACCTCTTCCTCCTCTGCGACAAGACAAAACAAATTTGGTTAAACCCTCGGTGAAATCTCGACACTTCCCCAACAAAGATAACCAGAAACGGCAAGTGGATATTGAAAAACTTAAACTCCCGAGCTGATCCGTCCGTAAGAGCGAGTCTCGCTGCTACACTATGGTTGATTTGGAAGGAAAGGAACGCATGGGTATTTAGGAACAACAAACCAAAACCTAGCCATATAGTCGAAGAAGCATTTAATTCAGAAATGCACCTCGAAAAACAGAATCACAGCATAGGGAAGCACGCAAGACAAGAAAACTCACCTCCCGACCTGTGGATTCTTGGGTGTTAAACGTAGATGGCTCTTAGTACCGCACATCACTAGAGGGAGCTATCATCAGAGTTCGTAGGGACTCCCGAGGGCTTCGCCAAGAGAATCAACGCTCGTTCGGCTCTCGCCGCAGAAACTCTCGCGATTAGAGAGGGATTGTCGTTCGTGAAGAAGGCAAGCGAGTCGAGGAAGAGGGAAACTAATCTGGGACTCAAGTCCTTGTGATCAAGGTCTTATGTTTTGGGCCTGGCTGAAAACCCTAGGGCCATACGATCATTGTGGTGGACTATGTCCCCATTTATTTTGCAAAAAATAGATCGTTTTGAAAAAAATATTTTTTGAGAAGTCAATTTCCTAGTTACTTAATATGTTTTCTTGATATGTCGACATTTGAAGTTGCCCATAGCCTGATTCAATTAACAATTGGAAGATTGCAGTATTCTGAGTTTTCTTTTGCCAATCTATGATGTATGTTTGTTCTACTATTTCTTGTAATTGCAAATGCACCGCTATCAAGCTTCTGGTATTTGAAGATATGGAGGTCCCAACGCAAAGACAAACAACATTTTCTAAAGTCATGACGAGTAAACGGAGAGCACGAAGAAATTGACGATAATGGAGGTAGTGGAATGAATATGGGAGACTGTAAATTGTGATCTCCCATACTGATGAGAGTAGTAGAAATTGAGGGGAGTGAAAATAGAGGGCTTTTCCATTGCACTTGCGTTCAATTTTTGCATTTTCCACCCTTTTTTGGTACTTAGGACTAAGAGGTTTGCACCAATCATGAGACCGGGAATCAATCGCGAACTTCATTGAATTGGATGGCGTAGCGTGAGAAATGAGCTTAAAATCAAGATTGATGGAATGCATTCATGAATTCAATTCAAGATTTGCGCCTATCACCGAGGTCGACTGACAAATTTCCAAGATAGGGAGAAGTTCCTAAATTTTGGCCGAGGTAATCCATTGAGGCACCAACTTTGATTACACTTAGGTTGGTAATTCAATTCGAGCTCAATTTAAAATTGGTCCAAGATCTGGGATAAAATAGGTTCAAATTAGTTAGGAAAGAAATCAAACGCCAACCAGCCATCTTCATCATATCAGCCACGAAGAACATTATGGACCATAATAGGGCAGACATTCATACAACAAAGGTTCGATTCTTCCTTTGGAGAGTATGCAGCAATGCACTTCCAACTAAGGAAAACCCTTATAGAAGAGGAATGGTACCTGACCCACTTTGCCTGGTGCACCATAAAACCGCAAGAATCTCCTGAGCACCTCTTCCTCTTCTACGACTGGACAAAATAAATTTGGTCAGACCCTCGGTTAAATCTCGACACTTCCCTGACAAAGATAACCAGAGTCGACAATGGGATATTGAAAAACTTAAACTCTCAAGCTGATCCGTCCGCGAGAGCAAGTCTCGCTGCTACACTATAATTGATTTGGAAGGAAAGGAACGCGTGGGTATTTAGGAACAACAAAACAAAACCCAGCCATATAGTCGAAGAAGCATTTAATTCACAAATGCTCTTCAAAAAACAAAATCACAGCATAGGTAAGCATGCAAGACAAGAAAACTCACCTCCCGACTTGTGGATTCTTGGGTGTTAAACGTAGACGGCTCTTGGTGCCGCACACCACCGGAGGGAGCTATCGTCGGAGATTGTAGGGACTCCCATGGGCTTCGCCAAGAGAATCAATGCTCGTCCGGCCCTTGTTGACACTTGATTTTTGGCCAATTTGATTTTTAGAAATTTTTATAAAATCCATTAAAATTCAGAAAATTGAAAAATCAACTTTGGATACCTTGGTCTAGCCTAGGGATCTAATTTTGAGCAAAAAAATATTTTTCCTAATTTTCTGTATTTTTTGCATTTTATTTTCAAAAATCAACTTTGGAAGCCCAAGCCTAGCCTAAGGAACCAATTTTGAACAAAAAATAATTTTCCTTATTTTTCGCATTTTTAATATTTTTAAGAAAATAGAAAAATACAAAAAAATCAATAAAAAAAATAGCATCCGTGGCCACAAAAATACGAAAAAATAGTCCATATTTTTATTTTAATTTCCTCTTCATTTTGGCCAAATAAATTTTGAAAAAATTAATCTGAAAATGGGGTTTCCTTCATTAATCTCATTTTCAAATTAATTGAAAAAATTCTAGAAATTTCATTTTAGTTCTGTAATTTTCAATTTTTTCATTTTTGAAGTCGTACCATCCCCATCTATTTTCAAAAATTAAAATCCAGTCCAAAAATACATCGAATCATCCAATTTCGCGAAAAAGGACCAAATTGCAATTTTCAATTTTTCAATTTAGTCCTTAAAAATGCTTAAAATGCAATTAGAGATTTTATAGGGACTAAATTGAAAATCAAGGCACGTCACCCTATAGTTTTTTACCTTCTGAATCTATTGGTGGGGTGAATTTTTGCAGAAAAGGCCAGTATGGATTTGAATTTTGCAAAATGGATCTCGAGTCAAAAATAAAATTTAGGGTTTTTATGCAAATATACTCAAATTGTTGAAATAAAACCCTTTTCTTGATGAAGTTCACCCCCCCGAGCTCAATTTTGATGTTAATTTCTGGAAATGGGGGTTGAGTTGGGGTCAATTTCAAATTTTTCTAGCCAAACGGGTCGATCGAGTCGGGTTGACCCGACGCGGTCAACCTATTGACCCAAGAACCAGACCCAGGTCTGGTTCTTCCTCTTTTTCCCGATTTACGCACGTTTTTTATTTGAGGGGGAGGTGGTGATTCTGTTAAAGAAATGTCGGCATTAATAACGGACGGCTTAGATTTAGTCTTAGGATTAATCTCGGCCGTAGAACTGGTAGACAGTTTAGACGGCCGAGATCTAATCTTTAGGTTAATCTGGTCCATAGATTTTGGCATAGAGGATGGACGATCAGATCAGTAGCCATGTGGGTCATTCTCAGCCGTAGGATTAACTTGGAGGATGAGTGGCCAAGATGTCAACACGCGGTGAATTTGTAGCCGTCAGATTGAAGATAGGCAGGAATAATGAAAAGTAGAATAAAAATTTAAAAAATTCAAAAATTCAAAAGAAAATCAATACTAAAACTGTGTCATTTTTGTGTCGTTTGGGCTAATGGGTCTTGGGCTGAGTTGGATAGTGGGCCAGGTCAAGCCGACTTGGTCCGTATAACAAACAAAAAATAATATAAATAATAAATAATAAATAAAAATAGAAAATTCACAAAATCAATAAAAAAAATAAAAAATAGAAAATTAATAAAAAACCAAACCTATGTCGTTTTACTTTCGAGTCTTAGGTTCAGGCCTTCGGGTCAGGTGGGCCGGGTCGACTCGACCTGATCCGAAAAATAAAATAAAAATAAAAATAAATAAATAAATAATCCCAAAAAAGTAAAAATGCTTAAAAATAATAAAAATAAAATAAAATAAAAAAATTATAAAAATAGATAACAACAACAACAACAACAACAACAACAATAATAATAATAATAATAACAATAATAATTTTTAGAGAGTGTTAAAATAAGAAAAATTCCTAAAAAAATATATAAAAAAATATAATAAATAAAAGTAAATAATAAAATAGTAAATAACAATAAAAACTAAAAAGAAAAATAAAATAAAGCAAGAAAAACAATAAATGAAAATAAAAATCGAGAAGAAAATAATAATAATCATATAGAATAATAAATAATAATAAATAATAAATAAATAAAATTCAAAAAAATTCAAAAAATTCAAAAAAAATTCAAAAAATAAAATAATAACAAAAAATAAAAATATATAAAAGATCATAAGAATCATAAAAATTGCAGAAAAAAGCTTAAATAATTAGAAAAATTCGGGAATTGTAGAAAAATAGAAGATATAGTGATAAAAAAAAATCATAGAAATTTTAGAAAAATTTTGAAAAATTGTTAGAAAATGCAGAAAATGTTTGGAAAATAGAAAAACCTAGAAAATAAAAAAAAATCTCAGAAAATATAGAAAATGTCCCAAAAAATAGGAAAATCCTTAGAAAGTCTTAGAAAGTTCTAAAGAATTTCAGAAAAATCCTAAAAAATTCAGAAAAATTCAGAAAAATTCCCAAAAATTGTGAAAATTAGGGAAAAACCACATTCAACTGGTTTGACCTAATTTCATATTTTTGGACTTCCCGAGCCTTCCAAAATGACCATTTTGCCCCTTTGGTCAATCTGACCCAAACTATTCTAAATCATCCTTGAATCCAATTGGTGTGTTTTGCTAGGCTTTTAAGATTTCCCTTGGCTTGTTTTGACTTGATGTGGTATGACTTTTCCAGGATTAGATTCCTTGACTGCGCATTTATTTTAATGATTGTGATTGATATGATAGATACTCCCATTTGCATGAACCCATTAGATTCTTAGAACCTACCTTACCCAATCTCGCGCTGCATGAATTACTTAGATGGAAATCACTCAGTTTAGGTACCGAAAGGACGTCAGTAGCAATATTGACGTAACTAAGTCCCCAAACCCAAAATCTCTGGTTTCCGTAAAATCGAACGATACCTCCCAATCGCTCGATAGGGTTGTTGACACCTGGTTTTTAATCACTTTTTCACTTTTAAATTCAATAAAAAATCCATAAAAATTCATAAAATTGGAAAATCAACTTTGGGGACCTTGGCCAAGCCTAGGGAACCAATTTTAACCAAAAAAACGATTTTTCATATTTTAGTATTTTTCGGTATTTTTATTTTCGAAAATTGATAGAAAATCAAGAAAAAATGAGAAAATTACAAAATCAACTTTGGAAGCCTTGGCCAACCCTAGACAACCATTTTTGAAAAAAAAATAATTTTTCGTGTTTTTCACATTTTTTAATATTTTTCAGAAATTAGGAAAATATTATAAAAATAAAAATAAATAGCGTTGAGGCCATAAAAATGTGAATAAATAGTCAGTATTTTTCTTTTAATTTTCTCTTCATTTTGACCAAAGAAAATCTGCAAAAATTAATCTGGGATTGGGACTTACTTTGTTTTTCCCATTTTCAGATTAGTTAAAAAAAAAATTTAGAAAAATTCATTTTAGCTTTGAAATTTTCAATTTTTGCATTTTCAGAGTCGTGATAGTGTCTTCTAATAATCCAAATTTTTCAATGGCCTGGCAGTGCGCTTTCCGTTGTTGCGTTCGGTTTTTCGAATTCGATCTATCGTTCGATGGATCTCTCTCTCCCGCATGCGATCGCATTTCCTCCACAATCTCTCTCTCTCTCTCTCTCTCTAGATTCCTACTTCGCGGCTTCGTCACAGCCTCACCTTCGCCCCTTCAAAACTCACGAGGGACGACGACCCAGGAAAATCTGAGATCCATACTTTGAGTAGAACTCAACGCGTGCAATTGAGCTACCTTCTCGAGCTCGTCTTGCCGATATGTGGGAACCCCTCAACCCGTGTCACATCCCCAGGGGATATGGCATGGTGAAACATGGAAGTACAATTGGAGCTTTATCTACTCCCATCTCCTGTGGCTGTGGACATTCTTTGAAGGATTCATATTTCTTTAGCCAAAAGTCCATGCGCCACCTTACGCCTTAAAGCATAGGACTGGTCGCCGCTCTTTTGTTTCAGGAGATACCTGTGAATATATAAGTTTGTTGACTTCCTCAAGATTGGGTCAGAGACAACTCCATCGCAACAATCACAGGCTGGACCGTTTTGGAAGAGCACAGATACGAGCGTCGATTGACGTAGCTAGTGCTGTTGAGGTCATCATGAAGTGGAATGGGGGACATGGCAATAATTGCAAAGTGGAGGGCAGCACTGGGGGTACAACATTAAAAAAAGAGAAAGTGAGTTGAGTGGAACAAAAGGTAAGTGGGTCTTTCGGTGCAACAACAAAGGATCGGACAAAGGAAAGTGGACAAGTGGAGTTGATCATGGGGGAACTTGATGAAAAAAAAGGGGAAAGGGAAAAGAGGACGACGAAGGATGATGGCGGGAATTTTATTCAAGAACGTTCTGATTTCTCTTGCCGTCGAGAAGTTCTGGCTCGACGCCGGTCAGCTTTTAGAGGAATCAGACAAGGGAAAGCCGTTCGTTGGTGCCCTGCGGAAGGTCAAAAAAAGAGTTGGTGTTGCTGGGGTTCATATGTCCACTGGTGGCGGTGTTTCAAGCGAAAATATGGGAGATTTGCATTTCGGAGATGGCCTTTCAGCAAAGGAAAGTAGACGTTAAGATATGTATCGGGCTATATTCAGGTGGGCGCTACGAGAAATTGGTTTTTTTCAACAAAAGAAGCATGGAACATCCTTTAACACACAATCTACAACTGCACCGATGGCTTATATGACAAGAACAGAGATGTTATCATGGCATTCCCTGATGTTGGTCCTTCTTCAATTTCATTCTCACAGCTGAGGTATCATCGCTATGGGAAGCCACTGTTGAGAAGAACAGTGCTGAATAGAAAAACTGGTCTGACCGATCAGCCTCATCTGTGGTACTCGATATCCGAAAGGACAACCTCTGGCAAAGAGCGTAAACGAGCTATTTTTGAAAGTCATAGGAGATTACCAACAGCAAGATGCTCATGGAGTAGCTCTACATGGCCAAAAATTCCTGAACTTTGTTGAGGACATGGACAGGCTCTTGGCTGGTCATGAGGGATTTCTTCTGGGGACTTTGGCTGGAAAGTGCCAGGCAACTTGCCCAAGGTAAAGAACGGCAAAGGCAGATGGAGCACCGAAAGAGATCACTCACGGCAAAGGACATCATCATGGCACAAATGAAAGGTGAGGAAAAGTAGAGGAAAAGGACGTAGCGGGGTTAAAAGCAAAAAGAATAGAGAGAGCGGGGGAGAAAAAATAAAAAATAGGGGGAGTCATCATAGACATAGCCACGTTCCGTCAAGTCTTTCTTTGGTGGCAAATTTCTAAAAGGTTCGAAAAAAAAATCACACATGGGGGGCCCCTACTTCATGTGGCAATGGAAACTCCAGCGACCTCCACAGATTCAGGTAAGTACCTCAGGATCCTGATGACTGAGCATATGCCGCGTTGAGGGAACGACATTCCTTCTCCACTTCTCCCTTCCCGACGAAAAAGGGTTTCCTCCGCTTCGGCCACGAGAGCTTTGTGAGTGCGGTTGCTAAGAGCGATCAACATCGCTTGGATTTGATTCTCATGATGGTCCAATAAAAAACGGAGTCCAAAGGTTGCCACGGTCGGAATCCTCGAATCGGCCGACATAAACGCCGATGCGAAACTCGCGATGTAGGAGTGCGAGCAACTCTTCCTCCGACCGCTGAGTCTGATCGTTCCCGAGGCCGATCTGGTTCTTCTCTAAGTGAGCCTCACGTGCCTCATCTGGACATCGGTCTTGAAGCGCGCAAAGACTACGATGGTGGCCGTCCGCTCGAGAGATTGAGGGATCCCTCCTCTCCTTCTTCTTGGTTTTCTTCTCCTCGTTCGAGAGGTTACAAGGGAACCCACATAGAAAGCCTTAAGCAAGACGATCCATCAACACCCATCAACGAGAATGACGAAGCCCGAGAGCCAGAGTCCCAGTTTGATCCGACTTACTGGATCCGTTTCTTGCTCCTCAAGGTCTTGCCCTTTTGATCCTGGAAGCCGGTGCAACGACGCGAACAAGTCCGTTTATAGCTCGGAACACTATCCCGGGTCGACCCAGGTTGAGAAGAAGCATTTCAGATGGTCATGATTCAGGAAGGAGCTCTCGGGGAAGTCCCAACCAAGGGATGACCAGGAAGAGAGGAGGTTGATCTCTCAGACCTCATCGACAAGTCCGGGGGGATGCCCCAACCGGCATTTCAAGCGAATCTCCTCGGGGAACAGATCAGTTGGCCTGTTCAACGCACTGCTCTGCATGTACGAATCCCTCCCTGACACGCCGGAGTTGCTGGATGAGTCAGTGGACTACGTGGAGAGTCGATTGGTTGTTCCTCTCCCAACTTACTTCATCGGCGGCTATGGCATGGGAGCTTCGAAGGGGGCTGTCGGCGGTTTCGAGGAGTGACGCTAACTTAGGGTTTAAGATGGACGGTTTGAAGATATGCAAGAACTTCTATTGGTCGAAGGTGGACATGCTGTGACAGCAGAGATCATGCATGCCATGTGGAAGTCACAGAAGTTCAAGCTCGTATACTTGATGGCCACGCTCTATGTGTTGACCTTGACTCTACCCTTTCTCTCTGCTGACTACTGAGCCTAGAGAAACTTGCTCCCCACTCGTGCATGATGCACTCTCCCTCCTTCCAAGAGCTAGCTTCAGAGACACCGTTGTGATCCTCATGCCCATTCATCAGTTTATAACATTTGGGTTCGCATGCACATTGCTCTATTTCGTGTGGGAGGAATTTTAGGAGTGCATAACACAAAGAGCTCGTTCAAGAGAGCCATCGTTCATCGTCTCATCACCATCGTCACCTACTTCGTCTCCCTCTATCCAACTCTCGCAATGTTGCTGCTGCTGCTGCTTCCTTTTCCACTTCTTTCATGGATCTCGCCGTCTTGGGAGCTTCCATGGACTCCGAGCTCCAGCTCTCCTGAGCCTAGAATCGAGGAAGTAAGGTCCGAGTTGGAGCACGAGCACAAGGCGTGCAAATAGGTCGAGCACACGATTGAGAAGCTGGAGAAAGAGCCGGCCGAGGAGAAACGGGGGCAGTAGCTCTCGAGCGAGTCCGCGAAAAGCTAGCGAAGGAGGTATCCGCCGTTCAGGCCGACATCGACCAGATGAAGCATGAGATGGAGGAGGAGAGGGTCTAGAGGAAGCTCGCCGAGGCTAGGTTTTGCTGGATGAAGAAAAGAAGCTTGAGAGGCAGGCCAGGGAGGTTATTCCCTCTCGGTCATGTTTCTTTTAGAAGCAAATGTGAATACCTTACATACAGGCAAGCAAACATGCATGCATGTAGTGGCGGGGTTTGTGGGATCTCCTCACAATTTCATTCATCATTCTTTCTTTCTCTCCAATCTGTCAAGCGTCATTCCCCTGTTCTATGAAGGAAGCACCGCCGATTGGAAACGCTTCTTGGACGCCAATCGAGAAGCGAAACGTATTCTCTCAAGCATTTTGGACGAAAAAGTATACTTCGAACCTCACTTAGAAATGGAGGAAGAGATAATATCCAGACGAAAAAGGATACTCGATGGACGGGCCCAAGGACTCAGAGCTGGACCAATTCATGGAAGTTTGTTATGACATGCTGTTGAAGTGTTGGGAAGAGCTGAGGCCATCGTGCATGGGAAGAGACGTGGAGCTCTACCTCACGCATTTACCTATCAGATCACTCGAGGCGAGGGGAGAGAGAGAGCGTGATGTAGAGGGATTAACTCGGCATGCCAAGAGTGGCACCCGTAAAACTCACTAGAGAAGTGCCTAGTGGATCTGGAAATGAAGCTCTAGATGATGTCAAAGGAGGTCACGGCATCGTTCAAGGAGTAGAGCGCCGTCAACCTCCTTTGCGTGTCCCGCACCACCCACGACGTCGTCCGCCTCCTCGACGATGCCGTTCGCTCCACTATTCCGTCTCCGAGATTTTCCAGAAGCTCGAGAAGTGCAGGACTCTGCTGTGAGATAGCTGAATATTGTTGGACCTGATGACCTGGATGAGTCCGCTCGAGTAGACATTGAAGTTTTCCAAACTGGTACATACTTGAGATTGGATGTCCATGACGGTCCCTCTGAGATGGGTGAACATCTTGATCCCTCTCATCCCATATTTGTGGGTGGAATATAGCGGTGAAGGAGGATCAAATCCTCCAAATCGGGATAGACAGCATGAATGGATTGAGCGGCACGTTGGAGTTGCATGTGACCCGTTGGATTTGCTCGCTGGTTGGACACCGACGTGTTGGACAAGATTCATAAGGCTGAAGGAATTATTCTTGGGGCTGGTTCCAGAAGAAGAGGAGAGAGGGACTTCACGTCCCAAGATTCCCAAAAAGATGGCAGAGCTCCTTAAAATATGCTGGCTCGTAGTTGATCTCAAGATGGGGATGTGACTTCGGTCGGTTAACACATACCATGCAGTTTACTTGATCTTCAAGATCGTGCATGGGAACTATGGCTTTGAGAATCGAGCAACAGAAGGGTCTGTCAATTCTGACGATGCGACATTTATTTGGTTCGACGAGGGTCCCATACCTCCATGGAATCAGCCCGAGAAGACAATGACGATGATGGCGGGGATCTGCTCGTTGTCGTTGGAGACACGAAACAGTGGCTGGTCAAGCGAGAATGGGGCAAAGAAAACACACTTGGACTAAATCTTCAGACCGACGGATTTGGGTGGGGCAACTCTGAGCAATAATTTGGCGAACCCCTCCAACAACAAACCTTGCGGCGATGCTATGGATTCTCCAGCGAACTCCGTCAAGTCGAGTTGGCCATGGTAGGAGTATCACGATCCAAGCTCATGGTTGTATTTTGACAAGTTGTCTATGTTTTGCAGGTTGTTCCAGGTTTACCTGCAGACCTCAAGATGTTTGCCAAAAATTGGGAGCTCGAGTTCGTCCATTGCAGGTGGGCTACGATTGGTGTCCTCGAGAATGTGTTCCCCAGGATCTTCACGAAGGATGGTGTCAAGTTTGGCGAAGCCATCTGGTTCAAGGAGGAGAGATAAGTGAGGGAACCTCGGCAAAGTGAAAGAAGAGGAAGTTAAAGACCTCTGATGAAGCTCGCACGATCGGAGAACTCGCCTCGTTTTGCGTTTTCTCGCTCCACTTGGACTTGTTCGAGAGAGGTGGGCTTGAGCGCCATTTGAAATGCTCAATGAGAAAGCGGAATTGCTCATGCTGCTGTTCGACGTGTTGATACCTTAGAAGCATAGCCCGTTGCTACTGAAAAGGCCCTATATGAGGCCTTGATAAGGCAAGAGGAATCTGCTGCGCATAGGCCCGAAGAGATCTGTCCCGGTTGATGAGTCAGGTAAGTTTCTTCGCTAACCAATCTATGTCTTTTTGGGCTGATCTGAGTGTGCGTGTTGAGATAGTTTATCGTGAGTCGGACTAGGGAAGATTTTGGGCTAGATGTAGAATTTAGAAGTGGGTCCATTGGAAAACAGAATTGAACAAAGAGAAATAAAGTTAAGCCGAGCCCAAAGTGTGGCCTTTGCGTCCTAGAACAACTCGGGCCCTTAAGGCCCAAGTTGGGTGCCCACGGCGCGGGCCGAGATTGTTGGCGCGGGCCGAAAATTAATTTACTAATAAAAATAAATATAAAAAAAATTCTTAAAAAAACTCATAAAAATCATATAAAAAAATTCTAAAAAAATTGGAAAAATTCCCAAAAATTTCAAAATGCCTCAAGAATTAGGAATTGATCATCTTAGCTAATGAATCCTATTTTTGATGAATCTCTATCCCAATCTTTCCAAAATGACGATTTTGCCCCTTATGGAAAAATCGTCTCCAAAAATTCAGAAAAATCTCAGAAATTAGGAAACGGGTCATTTCGACTGACCAATTCTATTTTTGGTGAATTTCCATTCCGATCTTTTCAAAATGACGATTTTGCCCCTTACAGGTAAATTGTCTCGGAAAATTCTGAAAAATTCAGAAAAATCTCCGAAATTAGTAAACGGGTCATTTTGAATGACCAATCCTATTTTTGGTGAATTTTCATCCCGAACTTTTCAAAATGACGATTTCGCCCCTTATGGGTAAATTGTCTCGAAAAATTCAGAAAAATTCAAAAAAATCTCAGAAATTAGTAAATAGGTCATTTCGAATGACCAATCCTATTTTTGGTGAATTTTCATCCCGAACTTTCCAAAATGACGATTTCGCCCCTTATGGGTAAATTGTCTCGAAAAATTCAGAAAAATTCAGAAAAACCTCAAAAATTAGGAAACGGGTCATTTTGACTGACCAATCCTATTTTTGGTGAATTTTCATCCCGAATTTTTCAAAATGATGATTTTGCCCCTTATGGGTAAATTTTCTCGAAAAATTCAGAAAACTCAGAAAAACCTCAAGAATCAGGAAACGGGCCATTTCGACTGGTCAATCCTATTTTTGAATGATTTTCCTTATTGATATTTTCAAAATGACGATTTCGCCCCTTATGAGCAAATTGTCTCGAAAAATTCTGAAAAATTCTCATAAATTGTGGAAAATAAGGGATAACCACATTCAACTAGTTTGACCTATTTTCACTTTTCGATCTTTGAAAAATGACCATTTTACCCTTCTGATCAGTTTGATCTAAACCCAAACTCTTCCCAATTATTCCAAATGATTTTTCATGAAATTTGTACCGAAAGGGCGTTAGAGTAATCTAGCATAACCAAGTCCCCGAACTCATTTTCTCTGGTTCGCATGAATAAATTGGTTCTCCCACTAATTTATTTAGGTTTCTAATCGACCTACCAATAACGATTAGTGGCGACTCCAAAATTAAAAGTCATCTAAACAAGAAACCCGAAGTCGCGATTCGGTAGGGCTTGGGAGGGTCCGCGTTAGGTTAGTCGATCTAATTAACCTAATAATCCATTCACCCTCAGAAACTTATTATTTTTAGGGTCGCGACAGGGGTTTCTAGTAATACCCTCCAAAGAATGACTAGTGGCGACTCCAAATGCACATACACCGATGCACATGTCACCCGACCACACTAAGGTCGATTTCGATTCTAAAATTTCCTGACGCGATTTGGTATGGGCTTGGGAGGACCCGAGCAAAGCCCAGATTCCAAAACGGGCTAAGCAATCAATTAGCTCATCCCCCTTTTGAGGGAGGGTCGCAATAGCCCTCACAGCAAAAACTCTCACGATTAGAGAGGGATTGTCGTTCATGGAGAAGGCAAGCGAGCGGAGGAAGAGGGAAACTAATCTAGGGCCCAAGTCCTTGTGATCTAGGTCTTATGTCCTAGGCCAAGCTGAAAACTCTAGGCCATACGATCATTATGGTGGACCGTGTCCGCATTTATTTGGTAAAAATTAGTTCGTTTCGAAAAAAATATTTATTGAGAAGTCAATTTCCTAGTTACTTAATATGTTTTCTTCAGATGTCGACATTTTATGTTGCCCATAGACTGATTCAATCAATAATTGAAAGATTGCAGTGTTCTGAGTTTTCTTTTGCCTATCTATACTGTATGTTTGTTCTACTATTTCTTGTAATTACAAATGCACCGCTATCAAGCTTCTGGTATTTGAAGGCGTGGAGGTCCCAACGCAAAATACAAACAACATTTTCTAAAGCCATGACGAGTAAATGGAGATCACCAAGAAATTGACGATAATGGAGGTAGTGGAATGAATATGGGAGACTGTAAATTGTGATCTCTCCTACTGATGAGAGTAGTGGAAATTGAGGGAAATGAAAATAGAGGGCTTTTCCACTGCACTTGCGTCCTTTTTTTTGCATTTTCCACCCTTTTTTTTTTACTTAAGACTGACAGGTTTACACCAATGATGAGATAGGGAATCAATCGCGAACTTCATCGAATTGGATGCTACAGAATGAGGGATGAGCTTAAAATCAAGATTGATGGAATACATTCATGAATTCAATTCAAGATTTGCGCCTATCACTAAGGTCGACTAAAAGAAATTTCTAGGATAGGGAGAAGTTCCTAAATTTTGGCCGAGGTAATCCATTGAGGTGCCAACTTTCATTACTCTTGAGTTGGTAATTCAATTCGAGCTCAATTTAAAATTGGCCCAAGATCTGGGATAAAATGGGTTCAAATCAATTAGGAAAGAAATCAAACGCCAACCAGCCATCTTCATCATATCAGCCTCGAAGAACACTATGGACCACAATAGGGCAGACATTCATACAACAAAGGTTCGATTCGTCCTTTGGAGAGTATGCAGCAGTGCACTTTCAGCTAAGAAAAACCCTTATGGAAGAGGAATGGTACCTAACCAACTTTGCCCAATGCGCCGTAAAACCCCCAGAATCTCCTGAGCGCCTCTTCCTCCTCCGTGACTGGACAAAAAAAAATTTCATCAGACCCTGAATTAAATCTCGACGCTTCCTCGATGAAGATAACCAGAATCGACAAGTGGATATTGAAAAACTTAAACTCCCGAGCTGATCCGTCCGAGAGAGCAAGTCTCGTTACGACACTATGGTTGATTTGGAAGGAAAGGAACGTGTGGGTATTTAGGAAGAACAAACCAAAACCAGGACATATAGTCGGAGAAGCGTTTAACTCACAAATGCTCTTCCAAAAAAGGAATCACAGCATAGGGAAGCATGCAAGACAAGAAAACTCAACTCCCGACCTATGCATTCTTGGGTGTTGAACGTAGATGGCGCCTGGTGCCGCGCATCACCGGGGGGAGCTATCGCTGGAGTTTGTAGGGACCCCGAGGGCTTTGCCAATAGAATCAACAAACGTTCGGTGCTTACAGCAGAAACTCTCGCGATTAAAGAGGGATTGTTGTTCGTGGAGAAGGCAAGGGAGCTAAGGAAGAAGGAAACTGATCTAGGGCTCAAGTCCTTTTGATCTAGGTCTTATGTTTTGGGCCTGATTGAAAACCCTAGGGCCATATGATCATTATGGTAGACGGAGTCCCCATTTATTTCGCAAAAAAAGATTGTTTCAAAAAAATATTTTTTGAGAAGTCAATTTCCTAGTTACTCAATATGTTTTCTTGAGATATCGACATTTTAAGTTGCCCATAGACTGATTCAATCAATGATTCGAAGTTTACAGTGTTTTGATTTTTCTTTTGCCTATTTATGCTGTATGTTTGGTCTACTATTTCTTGTAATTGCAAATGCACAGCTACCAAGCTTCTAGTATTTGAAGATGTGGAGGTCCCAACGTAAAAGACAAATAACATTTTCCAAAGTCATGACGAGTAAGTGGAGAGCACTAAGAAATTAACGATAATGGAGGTAGTGGAAAGAATATGGGAGACTGTAAATTGTGATCTCTCCTACTGATAAGAGTAGTGAAAATTGAAGGGAGTGAAAAAATAGGGCTTTTCCATTGCACATGCATTCCTTTTTTCCATTCCCCCACCCCCCTTTTGGGTACTTAAACTAAGAGGTTTGCACTAAAGATGAGATAGGGAATCAATCGCAAACTTCATCGAATAGGATGGTACAGCATGAGGAATGAGCTTAAAATCAAGATTGATATAATGCATTCATGATTTGCGCTTATCATCAAGATCAACAGATAGAAATTTTCAAGATAGGGAGAAGTTCCTAAATGTTATCCGAGGTAATCTATTGAGGCACCCACTTTGATTAGTCTTGGGTTGGTAATTCAATTCAAGCTCAATTAAAATTGGTCCAAGATCTGGGATAAAATGGGTTCAAATCAACTAGGAAAGAAATCAAACACCAACCAGCCATCTTCATCATATCAGCCTCCAAGAACACTATGGACAACAATGGGGCAGACATTCATACAACAAAGGTTCGATTCTCCCTTTGAAGAGTACACAACAATGCACTTCCAGCTAAGGAAAACTCTTATAGAAGAGGAATGGTACCTTCCCACTTTGCCCAGTGCACCGTAAAACCCCCAGAATCTCCTGAGCACCTCTTCCTTCTCTGCAACTAGGCAAAACAAATTTCGTCAGACTCTCGATTAAATCTCGATATTTCCCCGACAAAGATAACTAGAATCGACAGGTGGATATTGAAAAACTTAAACTCCCGAGCTGATCCGTCCGCGAGAGCAAGTCTCGCTGATACACTATGGTTGATTTGGAAGGAAAGGAACGCATAGGTATTTAGGAACAACAAACCAAAACCTAGCCATATAGTCGAAGAAGCGTTTAATTCTCAAATGCTCATCGAAAAACGGAATCACATCATAGGGAAGCATGCAAGAAAAGAAAACTCACCTCTCGACCTGTACATTCTTGGGTGTTAAATGTAGATGGCTCCCGGTCCCACGTATCACTGGAGGGAGCTGTCGCCGGAGTTTGTAAGGACTCTCGAAGGCTTCGCCAAGAGAATCAACGAACGTTCGACGCTCGCAGCATGAACTCTCGCGATTAGAAAGGGATCGTTGTTCGTGGAGAAGGCAAGGGAGCTAAGGAAAAAGGAAACTGATCTAGGGCTCAAGTCCTTGCGATCTAGGTCTTATGTTTTGGGCCTTGCTGAAAACCCTTGGGCCACACGATCATTGTGGTGGACGGTATCCCCATTTATTTCACAAAAAATATATCGTTCAAAAAAAGAATATTTTTTGTGAAGTCAATTTCCTAGTTACTCAAAATGTTTTCTTGGTATGTTGACATTTTAAGTTGCCCATAGACTGATTCAATCAATGATTGGAAGGTTACAGTGTTCTGATTTTTCTTTTGCCTATTTATGCTATATGTTTGTTCTACTATTTCTTGTAATTGCAAATGCACAGCTATCAAGCTTCCGGTATTTGAAGATGTAGAGGTCCTAACGCAAAAGACAAACAACATTTTTTAAAGTCATGACGAGTAACTGGAAAGCACTAAGAAATTAACTATAATAGAGGCGGTGGAATGAATATGGGAGACTATAGATTGTGATCTCTCCAATTGATGAGAGTAGTGAAAATTGAAGGGAGTGAAAATATAGGGCTTTTCCATAGCACTTGCATTCCTTTTTTGCATTCCCCACCCATCTTTTTGGTACTTAAGACTAAGAGGTTTGCACCAAACATGAGATAGGGAATAAATCGTGAACTTCATTAAATTGGATGGTACAACATGAGGAATGAGCTTAAAATCAAGATTGATGGAATGCATTCATAAATTCAGTTCAAGCTTTGCGCCTATCACCAAGGTCGACTGACAGAAATTTCCAAGGTAGGGAGAAGATCCTAAATTTCGGCCGAGGTAATCCATTGAGGCACCAACTTTGATTACTCTTGGGTTGGTAATTCAATTCGAGCCCAATTTAAAATTGGTCCAAGATCTAGGATAAAATGGGTTCAAATCAATTAGGAAAGAAATCAAATGCCAACCAGCCATCTTCATCATATCAGCCTCGAAGAGCACTATGGACCACATTAGGGCAGACATTCATACAACAAAGGCTCGATCCTTCCTTTGGAGAGTATGCAGTAATGCACTTCCAACTAAGGAAAACCCCTATAGAAGAGGAATGGTACTAGACCCACTTTACCCAATGTGCCGTAAAACCCCCAGAATCTCCTGAGCACCTCTTCCTCCTCTGCGACTAGACAAAAACAAATTTCATTAGACCCTCGGTTAAATCTCGACACTTCCCCGACAAAGATAACCAGAATCGACAAGTGGATATTGAAAAAATTAAACTCCCGAGCTGATCCGTCCGCGAGAGTAAATCTCGCTGCTATATTATGGTTGATTTGGAAGGAAAGGAACGAGTGGGTATTTAGGAAATAGAAACCAAAACGCAGCCATATAGTCGAAGAATCGTTTAATTCACAAATGCTCTTCGAAAATGGAATCACAGCATATAGAAGCATGCAAGACAAGAAAACTCACCTCCCGACCTGTGCATTCTTTGGTGTTGAACGTAGATGGCTCCTCGTGCCCCGCAGCACTGGAGGGAGCTATCCTCGAAGTTTGTAGAGACACCTGAGGGCTTTGCCAAGAGAATCAACGAACGTTCGGCGCTCGAAACAGAAACTCTTGTGATTAGAGAGGGATTGTCGTTCGTGGAGAAGGCAAGGGCGCTGAGGAAGAAGGAAATTGATCTAGGGCTCAAGTCCTTGTGATCTAGGTCTTATGTTATGGGCCTGGCTAAAAACCCTAGGGCCATACGATCATTGTGGTGGACGGTGTCCCCATTTATTTCCCAAAAAATAGATCGTTTCCAAAAAATATTTTTTGAGAAGTCAATTTCCTAGTTACTCAATATGTTTTCTTGAGATGTTGACATTTTAAGTTGCCCATAGACTGATTCAATCAACAATTGGAAGCTTGTGTTGTTCTGATTTTTCTTTTGTCTCTCTATGGTGTATATTTGTTCTACTATTTCTTGTAATTGCAAATGTACAGCTATCAAGCTTCTGGTATTTGAAGTTATGGAGGTCCCAATGTGAAAGACAAACAACATTTTCTAAAGTCATGACAAGTAAATGGAGAGCACTAAGAAATTAACGATAATGGAGGTGGTGGAATGTATATGGGAGACTGTAAATTGTGATATGTTCTACTGATGAGAGTAGTGCAAATGGAAGGGAGTGAAAATATAGGGCTTTTCCATTGCACTTGCATTCTTTTTTTGCATGCCCCCCCTTTTAGTACTTAAGACTAAGAGATTTGCACCAAAGAAGAGACAGGAAATCAATCACGAACTTCATCGAATTGGATGGTACAACATGAGGAATGAACTTAAAATTAAGATGGATGGAATGCATTCATGACTTCAATTTAAGATTTACGCCTATCACCAAGGTCGACTAACAAAAATTTCCAAGATAGGAAGAAGTTCCTAAATTTCGGCCGAGCTTATCCATGGAGGCAACAACTTTCATTAGTCTTGGATTGGTAATTCAATTCGAGCTCAATTTAAAATTGGTACAAGATCTGGGATAAAATGGGTTCCAATCAATTAGGAAAGAAATCAAACGCCAACCAGCCATCTTCATCATATCAGCCTCGAAGAACACTATGAACCATAAAGGGGCAGACATTCATACAATAAAGGTTCGATTCTTCCCTTGAAGAGTACGTAGCAATGCCCTTCCAACTAACGAAAACCCTTATAGAAGAGGCATAATACCTGACCCACCTTGCCTAGTGCGTTGTAAAACCCCCAGAATCTCCTTAGCACCTCTTCCTCCTTTGCAATTCAACAAAACAAATTTAGTCAGACCCTCGGTTAAATCTCAACACTTCCCTAACAAAGATAACTAGAATCAACAAGTGGATATTGAAAAACTTAAACTCCCGAGCTGATTCGTCTGCCAGAGCAAGTCTCGCTGCTAGCTCATGGTTCATTTGGAAGGAAAGGAATGAGTGGGTATTTAGGAACAACAAACCAAAACCCAGCCATATAGTCGAAGAAGCATTTAATTCACAAATGCTCTTCGAAAAACGGAATCACAGCATAGGGAAGCATGCAAGACAAAAAAAACACACCTTCCGACCTATGGATTCTTGGGTGTTAAACGTTGATGGCTCCTGGTGCCGCGCATCACAGGAGGGAGCTATTACCGGAGTTTGTAGGGACTCTCGAAGGCTTCGCCAAGAGAACCAACGCTCATTCCGCCCACGCAGCAGAAACTCTCGTAATTAGAGAGGGATTGTCGTTCGTGGAGAAGGCAAGGTGCTGAGGAAGAAGGAAACTGATCTAGGGGTCAAGTGCTTGTGGTCTAGGTCTTATCTTGTAGGCCTGGCTGAAAACGCTACGGCCAAACGATCACTGTGGTTGACGATGTCCCCATTCATTTCGAAAAAAATAGATCGTTTCGAAAAAATAATTTTTCAGAACTCAATTTCCTAGTTACTCAATATGTTTTCTTGAGATATCGACATTTTAAGTCGCCCATAGACTTATTCAATCATCTATTGGAAGCTTGCAGTGCTCTAATTTTTCTTTTGCCTATCTATGTTGTATGTTTGTTCTACTATTTCTTGTAATTGCAAATGCACAACTATCAAGCTTCTGGTATTTGAAGATGTGGAGGTCCCAACGCAAAAGACAAGCAGCATATTCTAAAGTCATGACGAGTAAATGGAGAGCATTAAGAAATTAACAATAATGGAGGTGGTGGAATGAATATGGGGGACTGTAAATTCTGATCTCTCCTACTGATGATAGTAGCAAAAATTCAAGGGTGTGAAACTAGAGGGCTTTTCCATTGCACTTGCGTTCCTTTTTTGCATTCCCCCCACCCCCTTTTTGGTACTTAAGACTAAGAGGTTCGCACCAAAGATGAGACAGGGAATCAATCGCTAACTTCATCGAATTAGATGGTACAGCATGAGGAATGAGCTTAAAATCAAAACTGATGGAATGCATTCATGAATTCAATTCTAGATTTGCGCCTATCATTAAGGTTGACTGACAGAAATTTCCAAGATAGGGAGAAGTTCTTAAATTTTGGCGAAGGTAATCCATTGAGGCACCAACTTTGATTATTCATGGGTTGGTAATTCAATTCGAGCTCAATTTAAAATTGGTCCAAGATCTGGGATAAAATGTGTTCCAATCAATTAGGAAAGAAATAAAACGCCAGCTAGCCATCTTCATTATATCAGCCTCGAAGAACACTATGGGCCACAATAGGGTAGACATTCATACAACAAAGGTTCGATTCTTCCTATGGAGACTATGCAGCAATGCACTTCCAGCAAAGGAAAACCCTTATGGAAGAGGAATTGTGCCTGACCCTCTTTGCCCAGTGCGCCGTAAAACCCCCCAGAATCTCCTGAGTACCTCTTCCTCCTCTGCGACTGGACAAAACAAATTTGGTTAGACCCTCGGTTAAATCTCGACACTTCCCCGACAAAGATAACTAGAATCGACAAGTGGATATTGAAAAACTTAAACTCTCGAGTTGATCTGTCCGCGGGAGCAAGTCTCGCTGCTACATTATGATCGATTTGGAAGGAAAGGAACGCGTGGGTATTTAGGGACAACAAACCAAAACCTAGCCACATAGTCAAAGAAGCGTTTAATTCAGAAATGCCCTTCAAAAAACGGAATCACACCATAAGGAAGCATGCAAGACAAGAAAACTCACCTCTCGACCTGTGGATTCTTGGGTGTTAAACGTATATGGCTCCTAGTGTCGCGTATCACTGGAGGGAGCTATCGCCGGAGTTTGGAAGGACTCCCGAGGGCTTCGCCAAGAGAATCAATGCTCGTTCGGCCCTCGCCAAAGAAACTCTCACGATTAGAGAGGGATTATCGTTCGTAGAGAAGGCAAGGGAGCTGAGGAAGAAGGAAACTGATCTGGGGCTCAAGTACTTGTGATCTAGGTCTTATGTTTTGGGCCTAGCTGAAAACCCTAAGGCCATACGATCATTGCGGTGGACGGTGTCCCCATTTATTTCGCAAAAAAGAGATCGTTTTAAGAAAATATTTTTTGAGAAGTCAATTTCCTAGTTGCTCAATACGCTTTCTTGAGATGTCGACATTTTAAGTTGCCCATGGACTGATGCAATCAACAATTGGAAGATTGCAGTGTTCTGATTTTTCTTTTGCCTATCTATGTTATATGTTTGTTCTACTATTTCTTGTAATTACAAATGCACAGCTTTCAAGCGTATGGTATTTGAAGAATTGGAGGTCCCAACGCAAAAGACAAACAACATTTTCTAAAGTCATGACGAGTAAATGGAGAGCACTAAGAAATTAACTATCATAGAGGTGGTGAAATAAATATGGGAGACTGTAAATTGTAATCTCTCCTACTAATGAGAGTAGTGAAAATTGAAGGGAGTGAAAATAGAGGGCTTTTCCATTGCACTTGCGTTCCATTTTTGCATTCTCCCCCCCCCCCCTTTTGGTACTTAAGACTAAGAGTTTTTCACCAAAGATGAGACAGGGAATCAAACGCGAACTTCATTGAATTGGATGGTACAGTAGGAGGAATGAGCTTAAAATCGAGATTGATGGAATGCACTCATGAATTCAATTCAAGATTTGCCCCTATCACTAAGGTCGAGTAACAGAAATTTCCAAGATATGGAGAAGTTCCTAATGTTTGGCCGAGGTAATCCATTGAGGCACCAACTTTGATTACTCTTGGGTTGGTAATTCAATTCGAGCTCAATTTAAAATTAGCCCAAGATCGGGGATAAAATAGGTTCAAATCAGTTAGGAAAGAAATCAAATGCCAACCAGCCATCATCATCATATCAGCCTCGAAGAACACTATGGACCACAATAGGGCAGACATTCATACAACAAAGGTTCGATTCTTCCTTTGAAGAGTATGCAACAATGCACTTCCAGCTAAGGAAAACACTTACCGAAGAGGAATGGTACTTGACCCACTTTGCCTGGTGCACCGTAAAATCGCCAGAATCTCTTGAGCACCTCTTCCTCTTTTGCGACTAAACAAAAAAAATTTCGTTAGACCCTCGGTTAAATCTCGACACTTCCCCAACAAAGATAACCAGAATCAACAAGTGGATATTGAAAAAATTAAACTCTTGAGCTGTCACGCCCCGAACCCCAATCGAGCTCGCGACATCACGTTCATACATTTAAAATTTCTCTCGCGCTCGCTTGGTCCACGATACGCAACGGCCCAGGACATTTTCTTCGTCCCGACCAGACGACGCGTCCTTCAATCTCATGAACCTGCGGAAGCGTGCCTCCTATCCATACATGCATACATACGATAATTGGGGTAGTATACAAAAAGGGAATACACAAATCATCAACATATACATATCAACAAGGTGTTCGGTACAGACCCCAAAAGAAAGTACAAGCCACGGTCTCGACACCTATGCTCACACTATCTCCCGAAAACTAGACCAGCGTCAGCAGGACTCAGTCCTCTAGCTGCTCCTCTGGATCCTCCTCCTGGTCGGTGTCCATGGCATCGCCCTCTTCGTGGCCATCTATCTTCGAGCGCCCTGGGGACGGCAGCTCCAACATCGGGTCGGGGTCGACTACCTCACCCCCATATATAGCAGGTCGTAGAATCGTGGGGTCGTCCTCCATGGGTATCAGGGCATCTCTCAAGGGTCCCTCCAAACCTAACTCGTCCTCTCTATACCAGGCCTCAAACCTATAGGGAACAAGCTGGGGACCTCCCTGATCCACCCATACAGTAGTCAGTCGTCTGAGCCACATCGTAGCAGTTTCATCGTAATGGTGGGTAACCTCGGGCTGCATCTGCATCGGCAGGCCAACGAGCATAGGGGGTGCAGCCATCACTAGCGTCTGGGATTTGAAAGTATGGCAACCACCGCCAGTGAGTCGAGGACTCAGCAAGCTCACCCCTAATCCTAGTGTAGGATAGAGTATACCAGTGGGTTCGGACCTATCCAGTAACTAGGGTCTCAACTCACATAGCTCTAGTATCCTCACTGGTTGTAATTACCCAACCCTAACGCGTGAATAGTCAAACTACGCGTAACAACCAAGATCACAACACGCAGGCGGGCAGTCAACAGGCAATGACAGCAATTCAATATGCAAGAAAGAATGCATGCGTTCAGATTGCATCGACTGATCCCAGTGGATCCTGCCCGCTAATGCCTCCCATTCCCATCAGGGCCCATCCTACTGTGTCACTCGGCAATGCCTCAACTGCGTTGGTACGCCTTACGTTGGCCCTGCTTATCCCTCCATTTCCCATCAGGGCCCATCCTACTGTACCACTCGGCAATGCCTCAACTGCGTATGGTACACCTTACGTTGGCCCTGCTTATCCCTCCATTTCCCCGCGTAAACGACGCCTCAGGGCTCATCCTACATGTCACACCTCCAGGTGACTCATGCCATGCTCACAGTACATGATGCTCAAACAATTTCAACCACGCATCGATCACAGAGCAGGCAATCCAGTAAATTCATATGTAACGAAGCAGGACAATTCAACGGTTGTTCTATCGAACCCATAATCATCGGGGTATGTCTCATACAGACCGAGTACATCACACGAAATTTCCCAACCACTGGATTCAATTAGGTACCTCCACGTAGTTATAGTAGACATTGACTTCCTTACGAAATAAACCCCCCCAATTTAGCTCAATCGTGTTCTATTTCCCCTTGGAACTTATTTATTTCAGAGCTCGGTCCAATCCGGTCTAATGGCCCGGCCCAACTTGGTATTATTGACTAATCAACATTGGCCCAACATCGGCCCACAAATAAGGTTTGAAGATACTCTTGGGTCTCCATTAATCTTATTAAATTTTATTAAACCCAACAACTAAGGCCCACGAGTTCTTTCTTAAAGTTTAGGCCCATTAAGTAAGTTAAGTCCATTTAGGCCCAAGGCCCATCTACTATTCACAAGCCCTTGATTTAATTATAAGTAATTAAATATTTCAAGGCCCATTGTTTTATTAATTTCGTGCAAGGCCCAACCCCAATTTTTAAGGTAAGCTTTTAAAGCCCATTCTTGCATAATTAGGCCCAATTTCAACTCCTAAGCCCACATTCATTATTGGGCCCTTAAATTTTATATCCAAGATCATAATTAAGGCCCAATTCCACTTAAATTTTCGTCCACTATGAGGCCCATTAAATTATCTTAAGCCCACAAGTTCATATTAGGTTAAAATGGCCCAAAATGAATTCCTAAGCCCATGTACATTATTGGGCCCCAAGTTTTTATATCTGAGCCCATAATTACAACCCAATTAAATATACATTTTTGTCCAAATGGAGGCCCACTAAAATAACTTAAACCTACAAGTCCAAGAATGGCCCAAATTAGACTAAAACAAACCCCTAAGCCCATTTGTTTCCATCGGCCCACTTTCCACACACCTAACCTCTTTATTTGCAGCCCACATCATTTACTTCCAAGCCCATTTCAATTCCTCAAGCCCACACATAAGGCCCGGCCAACTAATACTCAATTTAGTCTTATAAAAATCCACCATAATCACCCATTATTCATGCTAATCCTCATCATCAGCCCCTAATACACAGAATCACACATGTATACAACAAGCCTAGACCAAGATTAGAAGTGGAGCTTACCTAGATTGAGTCGAAATGGGTGTGACGACGATGAGGGCCTAACACGGTCGGTTGAAGGCTCGCGGCCTACGGGGATAGTGTGGCGTCGTGGGGTTGTTCCCGTGGCTTTGGGGGCTTCAAGAGGCCTAAATACATGGGTTCCACATGTTAGGAAGAGTGAGGGAGAGGCGGAGTGAGCTCGGGCAGCCCGGTTCCTCCCGGTGCCAACGACGACGACGGGAGAGCACGAGGGAGAGGGGTTTGGTCGGCGGCTTTAGTGGAGGAACCAAGCTATGGGAATGAAAAGAAAGGAGCTTGGAAGACTTACCAAGGTGAGGGACGACGACGGGGACGCGGGACGGTGGTGGAACGGCGGCCGGTGGACGGTGGAGACGGGCGGACGGGCGGACGGATGAAACCAAGAGGAAGAAGAAGAAGAAAAAGAAGAAGAGAGGAAGGAGGATCGGCCGAAGCAAAATGAGAGGGGAGAGAGAGAGAATAGAGGTTATAGTAGATTAAAAATAAAAGGGAAAAATAGGTAATAATGGGTTAGGTTGATGAACAGTGACATGGATTTGATTTGTACCTTGATAGGCTTGAATGACAAGTTAGAGTGACATGAGTGACTTGATTGGATTATCTTGGAAATGACATGATTTACTTGGATTTGGTAGATAAGATTTGATTTGTACTTTGACATGTGACTTGATTGATGGATTGACTTGTCTTGAAAATTGTGCCACTTGATTCGATTGATTCGATTGATGTGATTGATTTGACACTAGATTGATGGGACATTTGATTTGACTTGCCTCGATTTGCGTGCCAAATGCACCGATCGGGTCCCGAGCACGAACGAACTTCTGACTTGAATTGGTTTCGTTCTATCGTGTTCGTTCTCAAATAATTCTAATTTATCTAATTCTGAGGACTGAGCATTTACCGGGGGCACTTCGGTAATTTTCCATTCACGTCTTGCTTCTCGACGTGCACCGGCTATCTGCCCTTCGGGCGACGGTTTCTGAAACTGTATCCATTTCTCCATTGTGACCATCTTAGAAATTCGATTGTCCAAGATCGGAATTCATTTCGTGGCCGAATCCATTAAATTACGACTCTGTCGAATTCCTCAGACCAACGGGCGGCTGTTTAGGAAAATTCCCTAGGTAGCCATTCCCCTTCGGTTGGTCATCTCGAGTTGATCAGACTCGAGTGAGGCTTAACTAGAGCGTATTAATGAAGTATATCCATTCAATTTATGAATTCCGAAAATGGATCGAAAATCCAGAATGTCACATGAGCTGATCCGTCCGCGAGTGCAAATCTCGCTGCTACACTATGGTTGATTTGGAAGGAGAGGAACGAGTGGGTATTTAGGAACACCAAACCAAAACCCAGCCATATAGTCAAAGAAGCGTTTAATTCACAAATGCTCTTCAAAAAGGGAATCACAGGATAGGGAAGCATGCAAGACAAGAAAACTCATCTCCCGACCTATGGATTCTTAGGTGTTAAACGTAGATAGCTCCTAATATCCTGCAGCACCGGAGGGAGGTATCGCCAGAGTTTGTAGGGTCTCCCGAGGGCTTCGCCAAGAGAATCAACGCTCGTTTGGCCTTCGCAACATAAACTCTCGCAATTAGAGAGGGATTATCGTTTATGTAGAACACAAGGGAGCTGAGAAAGAAGGAAATTAATCTAGGGCTCAAGTCCTTATGATCTGGGTCTTATGTTGTGGGCCTGGCTGAAAACCCTGGGACCATAAGATCATTGTGGTGGACGGTGTCCCCATTTATTTCACAAAAAATAAATCGTTTCAAAAAAATATTTTTTGAGAAGTCAATTTCCTAGTTACTCACTATGTTTTCTTGAGATGTTGACATTTTAAGGTGCCCATAGACTGATTCAATAAATAATTTGAAGTTGTAGTGTTCTGACTTTCCTTTTATCTCTCTATGTTGTATGTTTGTTCTACTATTTATTGTAATTGCAAATGCACAGCTATCAAGCTTCTAGTATTTGAAGATGTGGAGGTCCCAATGCAAAAGACAAGCAATATTTTATAAATTCATGACAAGTAAATGGAGAGCACAAAGAAATTAACGATAATGGAGGTGGCGGAATGAATATGGGAGATTGTAAATTGTGATCTCTTCTACTAATGAGAGTAGTGAAAATTGAAGGGAGTGAAAATAGAGGGCTTTTCCATTGCACTTGCGTTCCTTTTTTGCATTCCCCCCCCCCTTTTGGTACTTAAGACTAAGAGGCTTGCGCCAAAGATGAGACAGGGAATCAATTGCGCACCTCATTAAATTGGATGGTACAACATGAGGAATGAGCTTAAAATCAAGATTGATGGAAAGCATTCATGAATTCAATTCAAGATTTGCGCCTATCGCTAAGGTCAACTGACAAAAATTTTCAAGATAGGGTGAAGTTCCTAAATTTTAGCTGAGGTAATCCATTGAGGCACCAACTTTGATTACACTGGGTTGGTAATTCAATTCGAGCTCAATTTAAAATTGGTCCAAGATTTAGGATAAAATAGGTTCAAATTAGTTAGGAAAGAAATCAATCGCCAGCCAGCTATCTTCATTACATCAGCCTCGAAGAACACTATGGACCATAGTAGGGCAGACATTCATACAACAAAGGTTCGATTCTTCCTTTGAAGAGTATGCAGTAATGCACTTCCAGCTAAGGAAAACCCTTATAGAAGAGGAATAGTACCGAACCCGCTTTGCCCAGTGCGCCGTAAAACCCCCAGAATCTCCTGAGCACCTCTTCCTCCTCTGCGACTAGAAAAAACAAATTTTGTTGACAAGTGGATTTTAAAAAACTTAAACTCCCAAGCTGATCCGTCCGCAAGAGTAAATCTCACTTCTACACTATTGTTGATTTGGAAGGAAAGGAACGAGAGGGTATTTAGGAACAACAAAACAAAACCCAACCATATAGTCAAAGAAGCGTTTAATTCACAAATGCTCTTCGAAAATAGAATCACAGCATAAGTAAGCATGCAAGACAAGAAAACTGACCTCCCGACCTATGAATTCTTGGGTGTTGAACGTAGATGGCTCCTGGTGTTGCGCGTCACCGGAGAGGGCTATTGCCGGAGTTTGTAGGGACTCCCGAGGGCTTCGCCAAGAGAATCCATGCTCGTTAGGCCCTCGCAGCAGAAACTCTCGCGATTAGAGAGGGATTGTCGTTCGTAGAGAAGGCAAGTGAGCTAGGGAAGAATGAAATTGATCTAGGGCTCAAGTCCTTGTGATCTAGGTCTTATGTTTTAGCCTTAGCTAAAAACCCTAGGGCCATATGATCATTGTGGTAGAGCGTTCCCCATTTATTTCGCAAAAAGTAGATCGTTTCAAAAAAATATTTTTTGAGAAGTCAATTTCCTAGTTACTCAATATGTTTTCTTGAGATGTAGACATTTTAAGGTGCCTATAGACTGATTCAATCAACGATTGGAAGATTGCGGTGTTCTGATTTTTCTTTTGCCTATCTATGCTGGATGCTTGTTCTACTATGTCTTGTAATTGCAAATGCACAGCTACCAAGCTTCTGGTATTTGAAGATGTGGAGGTCCCAATGCAAAAGACAAACAACATTTTCTAAAGTCATGAGGAGTAAATGGAGAGCACTAAGAAATTAACAATAATGGAGGTGGTGGAATGAATATGGGAGACTGTAGATTGTGATCTCTTCTATTGATGAGAGTAGTGAAAATTGAAGGGAGTGAAAATAGAGGGCTTTTGCTTTACACTTACGTTCCTTTTTTGTATTCCCCCCTCCCCTTTTTGATACTTAAGACTCAGAGGTTCGCACCAAAGATGAGACATAGAATCAATCGCGAACTTCATCGAAGTGGATGGTACAACATGAGGAATGAGCTTAAAATCAAGTTTGAAGGAATGCATTCATGAATTCAATTCAAGATTTGCCCCTATCACCAAGGTCGACTGACAGAAATTTCCAAGATACGTAGAAGTTCCTAAGTTTTGGCCGAGGTAATCCATTGAGGCACCAACTTTGATTACCCTTGGGTTAGTAATTCAATTCGAGCTCAATTCAAAATTGGTCCAAGATCTAGGATAAAATGGCTTCCAATCAATTAGGAAAGAAATCAAACGCCAACCAGCCATCTTCATAATATCAGCCTCGAAGAACACTATGGACCACAATAGGGCAGACATTCATACAACAAAGGTTCGATTCTTTCTTTGGAGAGTATGCAGCAATGCATTTCCAGCTAAGGAAAACCCTTATAGAAGAGGAATGGTACTTGACCCACTTTTCCTCGTGCACCGTAAAGCCCCCAAAATCTCCTGAGCACCTGTACCTCCTCTGCGACTAGACAAAACATATTTCGTTAGACCCTCGGTTAAATCTCGATACTTCCCTGATAAAGATAACCAGAATCGACAAGTGGATTTTGAAAAACTTAAACTCCCGAGCTGATCCGTCCGCGAGAGTAAATCTCACTTCTACACTATTGTTGATTTGGAAGGAAAGGAACGAGAGGGTATTTAGGAACAACAAAACAAAACCCAACCATATAGTCAAAGAAGCGTTTAATTCTCAAATGCTCTTCGAAAACAGAATCACAGCATAGGGAAGCATGCAAGACAAGAAAACTCACCGCCCGACCTATGAATTCTTGGGTGTTGAACGTAGATTGCTCCTGGTGCTGCGCATCACCGGAGAGGGCTATCGCCGGAGTTTGTAGGGACTCCCGAGGGCTTCGCCAAGAGAATCCATGCTCGTTCGGCCCTCGCAGCAGAAACTCTCGCGATTAGAGAGGGATTGTCGTTCATAGAGAAGGTAAGTGAGCTGGGGAAGAATGAAATTGATCTAGGACTCAAGTCCTTGTGATCTAGGTCTTATATTTTGGGCCTGGCCAAAAACCGTAGGGTCATATGATCATTGTGGTAGAGCGTTCCCCATTTATTTCGCAAAAAATAGATCGTTTCAAAACAATATTTTTTGAGAAGTCACTTTCCTAGTTACTCAATATGTTTTCTTGAGATGTAGACATTTTAAGGTGCCCATAAACTGATTCAATCAACGATTGGAAGATTGCGGTGTTCCGATTTTTCTTTTGCCTACTTATGCTGTATGTTTGTTCTACTATGTCTTGTAATTGCAAATGCACAGCGATCAAGCTTTTGGTATTTGAAGATATGGAGGTCCCAATGCAAAAGACAAACAACATTTTCTAAAGTCATGAGGAGTAAATGGGGGTAGATTGTGATCTCCCCTATTGATGAGGGTAGTGAAAATTGAAGGGAGTGAAAATAGAGGGCTTTTCCTTTACACTTACGTTCCTTTTTTGTATTCCCCCCTCCCCTTTTTGGTACTTAAGATAGAGACGTTTGCACCAAAGATGAGACAAGGAATCAATCGCGAACTTCATCGAAGTGGATCGTACAGCATGAGGAATGAGCTTAAAATCAAAATTGATGGAATGCATTCATGAACTCAATTCAAGATTTGCCCCTATCACCAAGGTTGACTGACAGAAATTTCCAAGATGGGGAGAAGTTCCTAAGTTTTGGCCGAGGTAATCCATTGAGGCACCAACTTTGCTTACTCTTGGGTTGGAAATTCAATTCGAGCTCAATTCAAAATTGGTCCAAGATCTAGGATAAAATGGATTCAAATCAATTAGGAAAGAAATTAAACGCCAACCAGCCATCTTCATCATATCAGCCTCGAAGAACACTATGGACCACAATGGGGCAGACATTCATACGACAAAGGTTCGATTCATTCTTTGGAGAGTATGCAGCAATGCATTTCTAGCTAAGGAAAACCCTTTTAGAAGAGGAATGGTACTTGACCCACTTTGCCCCGTGCACCGTAAAGCCCCCAGAATCTCCTGAGCACCACTACCTCCTCTGCGACTGGACAAAATAAATTTGGTCAGACCCTCAGTTAAATCTCGACACTTCCCCGACAAAAATAACCAAAATCGACAAGTGGATATTGAAAAAGTTGAACTCCCGAGCTGATCCGTCCGCAAGAACAAGTCTCGCTGCTACGCTATGGTTGATTTGGAAGGAAAGGAATGCATGGGTATTTAGGAACAACAAACCAAAACCCAACCATATAGTCGAAGAAGTGTTTAATTCACAAATGCTCTACAAAATACAAAATCATAGCATAAGGAAGCAGGCAAGACAAGAAAACTCACCTCCCGACCTGTGGATTCATGGGTGTTTAACGTAGATGGCTCCTGGTGCTCCACATCACCGGAGGGGGCTATCGCCGGAGTTTGTAGGGACTCCCGAGGGCTTCGCCAAGAGAATCAATGCCCGTTTGTCCCTCACAGTAGAAACTCTCGCGATTAGAGAGGGATTGTCGTTCGTGTTGAAGGCAAGTGAGCTGAGAAAGAAGGAAACTGATCTAGGGTTCAAGTCCTTGTAATCTAGGTCTTATGTTTTGGGCCTGGCTGAAAACCCTTGGGCCATACAATCATTGCGGTGGACGGTGTCCCCATTTATTTCGCAAAAAATAGATCGTTTCCAAAAAATATTTTTTGAGTAGTCAATTTCCTAGTTACTCAATATGTTTTCTTGAGATGTAGACATTTTAAGGTGCCCATAAACTGATTCAATCAACGATTGGAAGATTGCGGTGTTCTGATTTTTCTTTTGCCTATCTATGCTGTATGTTTGTTTTATTATTTTTTGTAATTGCAAATGTATAGCTATCGAGCTTCTGGTATTTGATGATGTGGAGGTCCCAACACAAAAGACAAACAACATTTTCTAATGTTATGAGGAGCAAATGGATAACACAAGGAAATTAATGATAATGGAGGTGGTGGAGTGAATTTGGCAGATTGTAAATTGTGATCTCTCCTATTGATGAGAATAGTGGAAATTGAAGGGAGTGAAAATAGAGGGCTTTTCCATTGCACTTGCGTTCCTTTTTTGCATTTTCCTCCATTTTTTGGTACTTAAGACTAAGAGATTTTCACCAAGGGTGAGACAGGGAATCAATCGCGAACTTCATCGAATTGGATGGTACAGCATAAGGAATGAGCTTAAAATCAAAATTGATGGAATGCATTCATAAATTCAATTCATGGTTTGCGCCTATCACTAAGGTCGACTGATAGAAATTTTCAAGATAGGGAGAAGTTCCTAGATTTCGGCCGAGGTAATCCATTGATGCACCAACTTTGATTACTCTTGGGTTGGTAAATCAATTCGAGCTCAATTTAAAATTGGTCCAAGATTTTGGATAAAATGGGTTCAAATCAATTAGGAGAGAAATCAAACGCCAACTAGCCATCTTCATCCTATTAGCCTCGAAGAACACTATGGACCACAATGGGGCAGACATTCATACAACAAAGGTTCGATTCTTCCTTTGGAGAGTATGCAGTAATGCACTTCCAGCTAAGGAAAGCCCTTATTGGAGAGGAATGGTACTTGACCCACTTTGCCTAGTGCGCCGTAAAACCCCCAAATTCTCCTGAGCACCTCTTCCTCGTTTGCGACAGGACAAAACCAATTTGGTCAGACCCTCGGTTAAATCTCCACACTTCCCTGACAAAGATAACCAAAATCGACGAGTGGATATTGAAAAACTTAAACTCCCGAGCTGATCCGTCCGCGAGAGCAAGTCTCGCTCCTACACTTTGGTTGATTTGGAAGGGAAGGAACGCGTGGGTATTTATGAACAACAAACCAAAACCCAGCCATATAGTCAAAGAAGCGTTTAATTCACAAATGCTCTTCGAAAAACGGAATCACAGCATAGGGAAGCGTGCATGACAAGAAAACTCACCTCCTGACCAGTGGATTCTTGGGTGTTAAACGTAGATGGCTCCTGGTGCCGCACATCACCGGAGGGAGCTATCGCCGGAGTTTGTAGGGACTCCCGATTCACTTGACGGCATGGACAATCAGACCTGTGTTGCACGCCTAGTTGCGCATCCAATTCATACACATCTTCATTCCTTAAGCACCAAATTAACCCCATGGGAGTTGGGTCTCTTAATCTTCTATTTTGGGCAAATATTAATGTTATAGGGCTCTTTAAATGCCATTGTAAATGACATAATTCGATCCATAGAAGAATTACATGCATTAGTTAAGGAATACAAATTTTACAAAAACAACACTGCTAGAGCAGGGGAAATTGTTACAGGTCGGGATTATATTTTTCTTTACCAAACTGTAGTGTTCAATGAAGGCCGTTGCATTTGTCTATATTATCTTGTTTCATGACTCTCCTTTTATGAGCACCGAAATTTTTTCTTGACTAGGCTATGAATACTGAAATTTCGCTATTGTACAATATAGTAGCCATTTGGTAATTTTAGCAATTGGGTACGCCAATACTGTAGTCTTCAGAAATTTCTCTTAATCATGTAGTAAAAATATATCAAGTGAATTCTACTAAATCAAGCTTTAATGATTATTTGGTGTATTTAGATTTTGTTAGTAATGTACTTCAATCTTTTCAAGTTCAAATTTGGACAATGCCACTTGTGATGCGTGAATACGAAATAAATCTAGTTAACCAATGAAAGCACTTTTATACATGGCAGCCAAGCAGTGATTGTCAAATTGGATGTTCAAAAGGTTTTGGAGAAGTTGAAAACCAAACAAAAATCAGGGACTAAGCATTTAGTTGGACTTGATGATCGGATTAAAGCCTTGACAGAATTATTAGATGTCAATGATCAAGTTGTGTGGCTCATTGGAATATATAGGATGGGCGGTATCGGTAAAACGACTGTTGCCAAGGTCACTTTCAATCAGCTATCTTCTCACTTTGGAAAGTGTTGTAGCTTCCTTAATGACATTCGAGAAAGTGCGTCGACCAAGGACAACTTAATCTAGCTGTAGAGGAAAGTACTGTCTGACAGTGTTGGTTCTGGGTCTGCAAAAAAACTCGAGGATGGTGAACAAGAAATGAGGAGGATTGAAGAAACACTTCACACTAAGAAGGTACTTGTAGTTTTGGACGATATTGACAATAGAGAGCACATTAATAAACTAATAGGAAATCATTCATTACATTCAGGATCTAGGCTAATTATTACAACGAGAAACACAACTATTCTGCGAAGTGAGGGCTTTAATGGTAAAATTATAGCATATGAGATGCTAAAGATGGATGATGGTCTTGCACTTTAGCTTTTTTTCCAACATGCCTTTGGTAGAAACTTTCCTTCAAACAATTATCATGGGCATTCAAGTGACATCGTCTCAAGCACGGGAGGGCTTCCTTTGGCTATTAAAGTGGTAGGTTCATTACTTAATCAGAAAACCAAAGCATTTTGGGAAGAGACATTGGTTAGGTTAAGAGATGTACCTAAGGTAGAGATTATAAGGAAGTTGAGGATTATCTATGATGACCTCGACAAATATCAACAACAAAATTTCGTCGATATTGCATGATTCTTTTTCAATGAGAATAAGACCAAGCCAATTTACATGTGGGGAGGTTGTCAACTTTACCCTCAAAGAGGAATTGATGTCCTCACCAGCAGGTGCTTGATAAAGATATTGGGCAACAATGATTTTTGGATGAATGATCTAATAATAGACCTGGGAAGGCAAATTATTCATCAAGAAAGTCAAAGTGATCTTAGAAGGCAGAGTAGGTCATAAATTGCAAAAGAGGCCTCTAAAATCATAAGAACCCAAGAGGTAAGTAAATAAGAACTTCCCATTTTCAAATACAAGTTGTATATCATGGTTTTAAGGATTCCTTATGTGTTTATGATCTTCATAATTTATTTCCTGCCCATTCGAGTTGTAAAACTTAGTAGTTGGAAGTTGACAAACTTCTTCAAATTTTCACTTGCAGAGGAACGACAAGGTTCAAGCGCTTGACCGAGATGGACTAGATGACTCCATATGATTGCAAATGATGAGTTGGAAAGGTTACCAAACCTAAGATTCCCCAAGTTACATAATGGAACTTATGTTGAGGACTTCGCAAAGTGTCGTTCAATGTTAAGATAGATTTCTTGGCGTTTCCTCATTAGGATTTTAGGGCGGATAATCTATATCTGGATCATCTTATGGTTTTTAAACTTGACAAGAATGGCTTCCCGGACAATTCAAAAGCATGGCACTTGATCAAGGAATGTTAAATTTTTAAATTCTTATCTAATAGTCCCAAGGGTAGGTTGCAATAGTTCTTACAATTGATATGCCATCATCCATTTTTACATATGGCACAAAATTTGAAAGTTCTATCTCTTACCGAATGTGATGGAATAACGAAAATCTCAGATTTCTCAGAATGCTTGCATTTAGAGAGGTTGACTCTTGCACACTGCAACAAGCTAAAGAAAATTGAAAGCTTCATTGGAAATCTACAGTCGCTAATTGAGTTAGAGATTGAATGGTGCATGGATCTTATAGATTTGCCTAAAGAAGTGGGCGCACTACTAAAGCTTAAGCACTTGTCATTGTGGGGATGTTATGGGTTGAGAGAACTTTCAAGCTCACTTGGGAATTTAACCTCATTGAGAGGGTTAAACTTACACACACGGGCATCGCCAAACTTTCGAACTCCATCCAAGGACTAGTGAAACTTGTGTCTTTTCTTCTTACACACACAAGGATAAGGGAACTTCCAAACTTCACTAGAGAGCGGAAATCATTACACATATTACGGTTATCGAAAAAAGGATCATATTATCCGGTGCATTTTGTTTGGAAGTTACCTAATAGCATTAGCATGTTGAAAAATCTTGAAGAACTTGATCTCTCTGGGCATTTTGAAATGAAAGGTGAAATTCTCGTTAGAATTGAAGAATTGTCATTTATAAAAATCATAAATTTGACGGACACCCATATGAGTGGAATTCCACGAACAGTCACCATACTTAATCACCTACAAATGCTAAATCTAAGAGGTTGTCATATGATTCAAGGGATGCTTGACCTTCCCACAAGCTTGACCAGTTTACTTCTTGAATCGAAATCGTTGCTCTTAGTCCGCAATCTGTCTATCCTTACTAATTTGGTGGAATTGCTACTAAGTGATGGCTCTGGTAATACGGGGAAATCAAACCTAAGCACCGGATGCAACTTAAGTTGGATTGGGAGGGTATCTAAGCTGAAAAGTTTAGATTTACATCTGGCCAGCGTCCCTGCACCCCCAGAGTTCGCTTCTCTCTCTCATCTAGAAAAGTTTACTTTGTCTTGTCTTGCCTAGACCTAGAAACTCTCGTGTAGTTTCCACCCTCTCTGTTGAGATTGAAGTTACCATTTCTCAGCATCAGGTAGGCAAAATTACTTCCCTCCTACTTGAGAGTGAGAAATCTGTCCACTTTAGAGTTCTATCATGGTGAAGTGGAAGACATTCCACTTGATGGACTTCCAAGTCTGGAGAACTTAACTGTTGACGGTTGTAAACTGCTTCAGAGG
The DNA here is from genome assembly GCA_016432845.1 of Psidium guajava. NCBI lineage: Eukaryota > Viridiplantae > Streptophyta > Magnoliopsida > Myrtales > Myrtaceae > Psidium > Psidium guajava. Next base: position 19,688,187 of record CM028225.1, read on the forward strand.
TTATCCATTTCTTTGTCATTAAAGAAGCTAAGGCAAGCATATGTGTCAAATTGTCCAGAGCTAGTCGAGATAAAAGTTGCGCGTCTGTCGAAATCATTGGAATCCTTCTGTGTTATTGAATGTAAATCTCGGAGAAAAATGGGCGGCTTATCATACTGGAAGAACCTAGAGGAATTGGTAATCCAACGGTGTCATGTACTTACCAATAAAAACTTGGATGTACACTAGTGTTCATCACTGAGAAGATTGATTGATGCATCTTGCACAAAAAAACCAGATGATTGCCTCATCCATATACTGGGGTGTGGGTACTTTACTAGAGATTCTACTCGGAGCCACCCATCTCGAATCTCTTGGAAGCATTACAAAGAGGAGATTCTTCTGGACACATCAAACAAGCTGCAACATCTTCATCAATATACAGTTGACATGTGTGAATGCACAAGTTTGCAAATCGATTTTTTTTTCTCCAAATTCAGTTGGATGATAAAATTCCGTAAAACTACATAAATTATAGAAAGTTACATACTATTCTGAAACTTACCTAAAATGGATTGACTCATTTTGCTTAGCTAAATATTCTTAACTAATTTTAATAATTAACATCGAAGTTGCGAGATCAAGAAAAGGGACGCATTCAGGTGAATCTATTTTATTTTATTTTTCATGTTGCCTTCACGAAAATGATCACTTTTCGAGAGCCTATTGTACTTGATGTGATAATTCTAACATCCTCCTCCATTGATGATTTCCGATCAGAGTTGGGCAATGCTGAATGTTTGGAGATGACGGGAAATAGTGAGGCAGATGAGGGATGGAATAATTGAGCAATACGGCAGCGTTGATGGAGGGAAAACGAAGAGCGTGAAAAGTAGGAAGGACGACAACCAAAATGATGTCGCCCGTCTTGTTGCCAAAGTTACAAAGGAGTTGAACATTAGGAGAGATCCTGCATAGCTACAACTGAAGTTGAGGATCAAAGAGACCTTTCTTCTGTAAGGACTGCAGATTTGCCTTTCGTAACGATGCGGTTCTTAAAACTTATGTTGAATTTGAATGTGGTCCAGGTGAATAGGGAGACAACAGTTGAGAGTGACCAAGTATCTACAAAAACAGGCAGAGGAAGTGGGACAAAACGTGCTTTAAACCGAGGAAAGGGTACAGCTTCAAGTTCAAGAAAAAGCAAAGGCTCAAGGTTAGGAAAGGGCACGGCGTCAAATTCAGGAAGGGGCACGGCTTCAAGTTCACAAAGCAGCACAGCTTGGAGTTCAGGAAAGGGCAATGCTAGGTTACAAACTCTGCTCATCGGAGGAGACTCGAGACTGACATGTCGAGGTAAAAAATTCCATTTTCCTTGAATTCCCCACATGTTTCTTAAGGAGACTCAAAAACAGCAACCATCCTAATGACTGCAAGAATGAATTATTACTGCATTCACTTATTCTAAAGTAGCAGGTTTACTCCATTCTTCTTTCCTGCCACTCACCTTATATGGTGGTGCTTCAGTGTTCTCTCCTAGTTTTAATCCAAGGACAGGAGGATGATTGATCCTTGAGGCTTTCCATATGCCATAATAAGTTGCATGATGATTTTCAATGTTATGTATAGTCTCTTCTTTTACTCCATGTAGAAACCAATTGAAGAATTTTAAGATTTACTTTCTTTTTGTCTATTTCTGGATATCATTCTTCTTTAAAAAACCTTTCTCTCTTGTAGTGTAATTATCTGCAAACTATTGCTTTTGCCTTCAGTTTTTTTCTTGAAAAGAAATCTTCTTTATAAAGCTTTTGTGGTCTCTTTCAAAAGAAGTGTCAAAAAGGTTCACTTGGAAATCTAAATACGTGTGTCTTTGGCCTTGGTGTATGGAGAAAACATCTCGCAACAAAAATTGCTCTCAATCATATCAACACCAATCAAGCGACCCTTATACTTTTAGCAAGTGCGGCGAGAGTTTTCAAAGTTGACAAACTCATTTTATCTTTCTTTGTTTGGAGGATTTTATCTTTCCATGTATAAAAGTCTTAGCTTAGGAATGTTATTGTATTACAATTTCTAGCTAATGCCTCCTACTCCTATGTTAGTCATTGGCCCACTAAAGACTGGTTCCACAAAAATTGAAATCGAGAATAGCCCATTGGTTCTTGGACCCACCCACAAATTGAGCTGCCAGTTGGGTCCGGTTCTGAGGTGGGTCAATGAAACTAGTTCCCAGGTGGATCTATGGAACCGGTACCACCAAACTTCATGCGCCATCACTACAATATGCAACAAAGATTCAAACAACAGAAAGAAATTCTAGAGTAATTAAAATTACATCTCATCAAAGACACGCCCAGCCAGAGCCAACGAACCGACAGTATCAGTATGTTAGGAAGTGTGTAAGCAAGAGAGCACACACACCAAACTTGTTATGATGGGCAAAAGAAGACAGCAATCCAACAGAAAAATTAGTCAGTAGCCTATATGTGTCGAATCATTTCAAGTTTCAACGTGTAGTTAGAATGGCAGAAATTCATGTACAACACTTACAGTTCTAGTATGACCTTTTGTCAAGGGTGAACTTAACAAATTGAGTGGATAATCTCATTTCTTGCTGTCCATAAGCACTTATTGTTGGATGCCTCTTCAAAGTCGTCTTCGCCTCCTCCATGTTTGGTGATTCTGATTCCATGATTGACGATATCGCATCATACGATTTCTCCATTTCTATTGACAGGTTAATAGATCACCTGCTGGAATCAAGCGACACGTCATCAACGGTCAGGGTGGATGGGTGGGTAGTTCCACATCTGCAACTAAACCAGTACCCATTGATTCCAATAACTTGGATCTGGGAACAAGACTAATTCCCTTGAGAACCACCGGTTTTTGGCCTTCTGATCCGGTTTTGGGTGGTTCCTGATTCCTTTGCACACCCATAACACTTGACTACTAATAATGACACTATCTGCATTGTGGCTTGTGCATCACCTGGTATTAACTCAACCCATACACACATTAATAGCCACGAATTGTCTTTGTCATCATCAAAACAACATAAGAGATTTTCCCTACAGAGTGTTGATCGTGAGTCCGAAGGCTTCCTCTATAACTCTGGCTTTGATAAAAATGTCACAGTCCGAACCGCTTGCCTTGTCTAAAGGATTGTGCAAGGAAGCGAGCAACGCCCCGATGCTAAAGCGCATGCATAGTGCGCCCAAAATCATTTCTAGGGAAAAAAACGAAAACGATTCTTAAAATTGTTTCACTCAATCGTATTAATCAACAATGCAATTAATGTCCATCAAGGGACTATCAAAATAGGAGAGTTTTGAGGAGTTGAACCCTCCTAAAGAGCTTTAAAGGCCTCATTTATTCTCACGAGTAGACATTGTAGGTACTTGAGATGGCATTATCTAGCAATTATGCAAAGTAAGAAACATATGAAATGTATAAACTACCTCCCCACTTAATGTTGACCCGTGCTTGACCCAAGTGGCCACGGACAAACCCGGATCCAGACACTCACAGAGGACCTGGACGATGCTCGCTGTGTTAGAATAAAATGTACAATAATCTATCTGTATGACATTGTTGTTGTTGTTGTTGATATATGGATTATACAATTTGGATGAGATATAAAGTGGTGGATATATTGAATTGATGCATTAAGAATAAGGAGAAAATCGGGGAAAAAACTCATTTCAGGACCTGAATTTCTTGACTTTGTTTTTCTCTTTTATCCAACACTTGACATCTAAAGCATTTTTATTCTCTCATCTCCTTTTTTTCCCTGATGTTTTTTTTTCGTCTGTCCTATCTATAACTTCCCTCTTCTTGACATCCTGTTCTTTACAAGTGGTATTCTTGATCAGTGGGCACAACGATATTCTTGAAGTTCCATTATTTCCGATAACCTAAATGTTGCTGATTTTTAAGCTATTTCACTCACTCTTGATACACATGGATTAAGCCTCAATATAGATATCAAGCTTACAACATGATGTAGGGAAAACTCTAACAAGGGGCTCGATACCAATTGATGCAGTCGGAGAAGCAAAAGATTGTGAAAAGAACAAAAACAGGGCTAAAATAGAGTTGAGTAGAAGTTGGAACACAGGAAAAATATTTTATAGTCATGAAAAACCAATCATGTTTGTTGAAAGAAGAAAGCTAACGAGGAAGAGACTTATTTATACTAGGATTATAGACAATAGACAAGTGTGATCTACAATACTATCTCCAACCTCACAATCCAATCTACTTGAACATTAACATGACCATTATGCGAAAAGACTAAATGAAAAAATAACACTTACGATTACTAAAATAAGATTATGTTTAAAACTACTAAAATAGGATTGTGTCTCTATCATAATACTTTCTATGATCTGCTATTCATTGTTGTTCATTGCTTATGATGTCTTAATGATCTAGTGTTTGTCTCTTCCCATTTCACAGATTCCATGGCTATTTTTTTCCTTCAAAATGCTCTCCATCTCTTTGTGGCTTCCCTAACCTACCGACTTGCGATGGACGAGTTCACGCTTAACAAAGCGTTCCACGATGACATTGCCCTCAATGACCCCAAATCCCTCATGTGCAAGCAGTATCGTACTATGTTGATAAGGGCCATCAAGGAGTCCGGCTTATACGACCACGACAACAAGAAGTACACTAGGATCAACCGTATCTTCCAAAAGAATCTCTTGCAGTTATGGAAGGTTAGGTTTTTTTTAGTTAGAGAGTCAAGTTAATAACTTGTCTACTGTCTTAACTTTTTTTTTAATTATCCTGTTATTAGCATTTTGTTGGAGGGTTTGATGACGTACACAAAATTCCATCTCGTAAGGCCCTTTCGCGTTATGTGTAACTTGAGATTTTCTTGGTGAAAGACAAGATAAAAAAATGTTTGCTATCTCTTGCAACCTGAGTCGGTCTCTTGTTGCGTGGTATTCTGCTAATTGAGGCTGGCCATTGCACTCTGCGCTGTCGATTGTTGCTGCTACTCGCGACTAGCTGCTACAGTGGACGGTGCGGTTCCTCCTTCACCTATGGGGTCCTATTGTCCTGTTGGTGAGGTTCGAGTTGTGGCCTGTCCTGGTCTGATGTTGATCTCACTGCTTTCTCCTCCCTCTGTGGCTGCCTTGTTGCTGTCCCGGTGAACCATTTGCGTGTCGAGGTCCTGAGTCGGCTGGCTGCTTTGCTGTTTTGTATTGGCAGATGCAACGGCTTTTCTTGGCCTGCGTGCCTGGTTTGACCCGATTGTGGGTCCGTTCTGTTTTTCTTTTCTGTCTTGGTTGTTGACTCTATACCCTTGCACCCTCAAGGACATCGTCTTTGTAACCTGGGTTCGAGGTTCGTGTTTAGTCGCCTTTGTATTTTGCGCTGTGCTTAGCTAATATATTTCTTACCTTACCAAAAATTAAAAAAAAATGTTTGCTATCAAACAGACGATTTGCTCAAAAAATTTTGCTATGAGAAATTCAAAGATCAAGATGATTTGAGCATAGAGGAGGCTACGAAACTAGAGCATTTGCTTAAAAGTTTGAAAAATCCCTATATCAAGGAATTAGAAGCACAACTATTAGCTTGTGGTATCACAGCTCCACAAACCAAAAATCCTCTTTCATTTCCTCTTTCGTTACGGGCAAAGGTTGAATGGTCCCTTCAACCAATTTATCCCAATGCTGAGTAAGTTCCATTATTTCTTATAACTTAATTGTTGTTGATTTTTTAAGCTATTTCACATAGTGGAATCTCTTAGCACTCTTGATACATATGAATTGAGCCCTAGTACAAATATCAAGCTCACAACATAATTTAGTAGAGCTAATTAAATTTTATTTTAGTCTTTGAGATTTACTTTTTTACCTCAATCTGCTCTTAACTATACTTGAAACCTAAAATCAAAAGAGAATTCTATCAAGATGTCGAAGGCCACCTATAGTAAATGAATAATCCACCTTTGCTATTGCATATTGTGGACCAGTTTACGTAGATAAAGTCGCGTTTTGTGCATGATTTTTGCATTGACTAGCATATACTGCGATGCTTCTAATGTGTTTTCACGCATGCAGATTACTACTGCAAAGTTGACGACAATGGTTCTATGTTCGTTGAGGAGTTCATTGTCACGAATATGCACCACTTTTTCAATCCATAGTATGGTTTTCATAGCAGCTTTTCTAAAGTGGAGAATTAGGAAATTATTTTGTAAAACACATGTAGATTACTCTTCGCAAGGCTGAAGAAGCTAGTTCTATGATCATTGAGGAATTCACCATCGCGAATATGTGACACATTTTCAATCCACAGAATGGTTTTCATAACAGTTTTTCTGCAGTGGAGAATTAGTAAATTATTTTGTTTCCACGGACCACACAAGCGTCCAACGAAATAGGGATTAGACGCCGGCTTGGGATATTAGTTTTAAAGGGTAGCTTGAATTATCTTTTGGACTTGATTTTCTTACCCTAATTTGTTCACTTTGAATCTCACAAATTTCTATTTTGATTTTTAGGGAACTGTTAACATGATAATTTTGCCAGGTGTAATCTACATGCGTTTTGCAGAATAATTTCCTAATTCTCCACTTTAGAAAAGTTGCTATGAAAATCATTTTGTGGATTGAAAAAGAGTTGCATATTCGCGACGGTGAACTCCTCGATGATCATAGAATCACTGTCATTAGCTTTGCCAAGAATAATCTACATGCATGAAAATGCATTAGAAGCATCGCAGGATATACTAGTCAATGTAAAAATCATACACAAACATAACCTGATCTACGTAAGCTGGTCCATAATATGCAACAATAGAGGGGAGAATATTCATTTGCTATATGTGGCCTTCGACATCTTGATAGAATTCTATTCCAATTTCAGATCTCAAATATAGTCTAGAGCAGATTGAGGAAAAAGAACAGTAAATCTCAAAGACTAACATAAAATTTAATTAGCTCTACTAAATCATGTTGTGAGCTTGATATTTGTACTAGGGCTCAATCCATGGTATCAAGAGTGAGTACTAAGAGATTTCACCATGTGAAATAGCTTAAAGAATCAGCAACAATTACAAGACAAGAAATAATGGAACTTACTTAGCATTGGGATAGGTCGGTTGAAGGGACCATTCAACCTTTGCCCGTATCGTACGAGAAAATGAAAGCCGAATTTTGGTTTCCGGAGCTGTGATAACATAAATTGCTAACTGTACCCCTAATTCTTCAATAGATGGATTTTTCAAATTTTTAAGCAAAAACTCTAGTTTCACAAACTCCTCAGTGTTCGAATCATCTTGATCTTTGAGCTTCTTATAGCAAAATTTTCTAAGCTGATCGTCCATTTAATAGCAAACATTTTTTATCTTAGCTTTCACCAAGAAAATCTTAGACTGCACATCACATGAAAGGGCCTCACAAGATAGAATCTTGCGCATGTCATCAAACCCACTAACAAAATGATAATAACATGATAAAAAAAAAAGAGTTAACACAATAGACAAAGCTATTGACTCTCCAACTAAAAAAAAAAACTATCCTTCCATAACTGCAAGAGATTCTTCTGGAAGGTACGATTGACCTTGGTATACATGTTGTTGTGGTCGTATAAGCTGGACTCCTTGATGGTCCTCATGAACATAGTATGATACCACTTACGCATGAGGGATTGAGGTCGCTGAGGACATTGTCGCTGCAGAGCACTTCATCAAGCGTAAACTTGTCCATCGCAAGTCGACAAGTCAAGGGAGCCACAGACAGAGGAAGAGCGTTTTCGAAGGAGAAAAAATAGCTAGCGAATTTGCAAAGTGGGAAGAGACAAACACTAGCTCATTAAGATCGTAAGCAATGAATAACAAATCATAGAAAGTAATGTGATGCAAACACATAATCCTATTTTAGTATTTTTAAGCATAATCCTATTTTAGTAATCTTAAGTGTTATGTTTTCATTTAGTCTTTTCTCTTGATGGTCATGTTAATGTTCAAGTAGATTGGAGTGTAAGATTGGAGATATTATTGTAGATCACAATCCCTTAAAATTCAAAGCCCATGTCAAGATTCGCAATCCAGGTGCAAACACCTAAAAGGTCAAGATTGGCATAAGCCGATTAGGGCGAAGGTTGACAGACCAAACGTGCCTCTATTCCCCGTTCAATCATTTTTTTCCTCCCAAAACTCAAAAAGCAAATTTGACATAGGCTTTGAATTTTAGAACGTTGTATGGCAATTAGCTTCCTGTGAATTAGGCTCTATTGCCAATCGATAAAGAACAACGCTAAAAGAAACTTGGACCAACAAAAAGGGAATGGAGATTCAAATCCAAGACAGGAAATGTAAAGGATAAATTCAATAACCAGCCTTTAATTCTATTATATGCCCTAACTACAATTTTTATGTTGGTCTGGAAAAATAAACTGAATCAAGATACATTCCCAATGAAATATGAAAATCTAGATCCAATCAGATATTCGGGCGATGCTATTTCCATCCCTATTTTGGTTAAGACACTCCTTTTTCCAATTAAACAACCAAACACTCTCATCTCTCCCTTCAATTTACTGCTTAGTTATATATTATATTAACTAATAAAACTGCCTTCATTTCATTATACTCAATAAGTTATGATCTTATCTTACATTCTGTTATCACTTTGCCTAGAGAAGATTGTTAATTTTAATATACAATCTCATATTTTCAATTACAAAAGCAATATAATTATTATGAATTTCTATTCATGATGAATACACGACTTATCAACACACAATTAATTGCCTACTTTTTACCCCATAATATGATTGAAATTTCTTTCAAAGTTGGAAATTAAATTAATTTATCTGTCTAGCCAATCTTGACCTCATAGGTGTTTTTTCAAAATAAATTTACGAATTTTTAAAGTTAAACATTGTTTATTTTGTGCTTTCTTTTAGATTTTTCACTTTTTAATATAAATTGCAAGATGAGGGTTGAGAATCTTGTTTCATATTTTTCACTTTCAACCTAAAATTAAATTATTTGAGAGGAAAATTTTAAGCATGTTTCAAAGAGTTTGATCCACTTGTTATGAAGTTAAATCCAATCAATGTTAATTACTTTCTTCATAGTAGGAGTACAACAGCAAGAAGTTCCTGTTTTCCCTTTTTGTGCTTATGTGATCTAATCTTAATCATACTTAACATTTGGTTATATTTCTAAAAAATTATCATTTTCAATATATTGATCAATTTTCCCTTTCAATTGTTGACCAAGATAGGCCAGATAATTAGATTGAATTTTAATCTTGAACTTTAAATTATAGTCTCAAACTATTTGATGAAAATAGGCAAATTGTTGTGTGCTTATAAGCCGTCATATATAGAAAATTATAATTTTACGTCGCTTTTATGAGTGACACTGTGAGGTGGACAGGCCATGGAAGATCGAAAAGGACTGACATCAAGTGAGCAACTAAGGAGGGAAATGGAGCTGACCACAAGCACGAAGGTGAAGCTTCCATCCCTGAGCAAAATCTCCAACCAAAATTTTATTTAATTTTTGTTCCAAGTCAATAGATACATGTCAAATTCACTAGTGGGGATGTCAACTGTGTACTGGTCCCTGTACACGCAACCTCTGTGGGAAGAGCCGTACACTAAGGTGATTGGCCACATCCCAATGGAGGAGGAGACCACATAGGCAAATAGCATGGTGATGCACATGCCAATCGTTCACAAGAGGTTTGTGTGGCTATGCTTAATAAGGACGAGGCACATTCCGAGAGCAGAGAACAAGAAGATCATCTCGTTGATGCTGCTCAACAATAGTGATATTCGCTTGACCTGATTAAGGCATAAGGCGGCAACGAGGACACACACTGTCTTCACAAAGCAAATTGCCATGTTCATGAAGAGTTTTTCGAAGGATGCTGTGATGCTAGCCCTCTAAAAAATTAATAGAACTAGAACTATATAATAGTTTGGTGTCAATGCCACATGCTTATTAGATGAACTGAACCTCAATTGCGTAGACGAGCATGTGGCATACGATGTAGGCTGGGTGGAGGAGATCTTGTCATACACAGATATTTTGGTTCGTACTCTTGAAAATGCTATCGTTGCACTCCTCAAGTATGTTGGTAACCATCTTATCTACGGCAAGCTAAAGTGCAGCCTCCTCCTTAGAGTTAGAGGTCTTTGTGAGGATGCACTTCACACTGCCTAAGTGGCCCTGCATAATGAACCACTTAGGGGATTCTAGCATGGTGAGAAGCTCGAAAGGAAGCACAACCGAGAGGATTAATCCCGCAATAAGCATCACACACCACCCAAGGTTGAGGTGGAGCTTGAAAAAGTAGTTAGAGATGTTGCAAAGGAATATGCCAATGTTAATCAATACCTGAACTGTAATATCATACACTGATATCATATATCATACATTCCTTACCATGGTTTAAGTGTTTATCAACATTGGTACCTTCCTCGGCAATATTTCCAACTATTACTTCTCCCAACATTGGGTGGCATATCATGCTTATCCCAGGATCAATCCCCTCAGTCATGCTTCCCCTTAGAATTCTCATCATGTCGAAATTTCCCTAGTAGCTCATCATGCAAGGCCGCCTTGGCAACGTAAAACGTGTCCTCACCAAGACATCTAACACCGAGGAGGAAGCTGCATTCCAACTTGCTGACATCAAGAAGGCTGCCGACATAATGCAACAACGAAATTATCATGAACATCAACCAAAACACTTACATATGACAAGATCTCCTCCACTTAACCCACTTTGTATGCCACATGCTTTTCTGCACCATCGGGATGCAATTTGTCCAACAGTGTGTGGCATCGAGTCCAAACTACTATACATTCCTATTCCTCTTATGTTCAAGAAGGCCACTATATCCTTCATAAAACTCCTCATGTTAACAATTGACTTCGGGAAGATAGTGTATCCTCGTTGCCGCCTTTTGCCTTGATCGGATAGGGTAGCGATCACTATCGCTAAACAGCATTAGCGAGATGATCTTCTGGCTCATCTCTCTCAGAATGTGCCTCATTGTGATTGAGCATAGCCCCACAAAATACTAGTGGCCGGTAGGCATGACCATAACCATGTTATTTGTCTATGTGGCCTCATCTTCTATCGGGATCGGGCCACTCACCGATGCGTGTATGACTCAAAGATCTTCCACAAAGGTTGCATGTACAAGGGTTCATAATCGGTGTTGAGGTGAAATACTGTTATCGCTAACATACCATTGATGCTGAAAAGGATAGAACAATTGTTCAGAATTCACCAAGTGGAGGTGCACGGTGAACGAGTGGCAATGGACCAGCCACGACCAAGGCAGCAAACAATGAGGTTCTACCTATATATAGAACCAATTAGGTGGAGTCCATATGGAACTAGACCCTACCCTTAAGCTTACCCTAGTTACTCAATATGCTTTCTTGAGATGTCGACATTTTAAGTTGCCCATAGACTGATTCAATCAACAATTGGAAGATTGCAGTGTTCTGATTTTTCTTTTGCCAATCTATGATGTATGTTTGTTCTACTATTTCTTATAATTGCAAATGCACATCTACCAAGTTTCTGGTATTAGAAGATGTAGAGGTCCCAACGCAAAAGACAAACAACATTTTCTAAAGTCACGACGAGTAAATGGAGAGCACTAAGAAATTAATGATAATGGAAGTGGTGGAATTAATATGGAAGACTGTAAATTGTGATCTCTCCTACTAAGGAGAGTAGTGGAAATTGAACGGGCTGAAAATAGAGGGCTTTTTCATTGCACTTGTGTTCCATTTTTGCATTTTCCCCCCTTTTTTGGTACTTAAGACTAAGAGGTTTGCACCAAAGATGAGACAGGGAATCAATCGCGAACTTCAATGAATTGGATGGTACAGCATGAGGAATGAGCTTAAAATCAAGACTGATAGAATGGATTCATAAATTCAATTCAAGATTTGCGCCTATCACCGAGGTCGACTGCTAGAAATTTCCAAGACAGGGAGAAGTTCCTAAATTTTGGCTGAGGTAATCCATTGAGGCGCCAACTTTGATTAGTCTTGGGTTGGTAATTCAATTCGAGCTCAATTTAAAATTGGTCCAAGATCAGGGATAAAATGGGTTCCAATCAATTAGGAAAGAAATCAAACGCCAACCAGCCATCTTCATCATATCAACCTCGAAGAACACTATGGACTACAATAGGGCAGACATTCATACAACAAAGGTTCGATTCTTCCTTTGGAGAGAATGCAGCAATGCACTTCTAGCTAAGGAAAACCCTTATAGAAGAGGAATGGTACCAGACCCACTTTGCCCAGTGCGCCGTAAAACCCCCAGAATCTCCTGAGCACCTCTTCCTCCTCTGCGACTGGACAAAACAATTTTCATCAGACCCTCAGTTAAATCTCGATACTTCCTCGACAAAGATAACTAGAATCGACAAGTGGAAATTGAAAAACTTAAACTCCCGTGCTGATCCGTCTGCGAGAGCAAGTCTCGCTGCCACACTATGGTTGATTTGGAAGGAAAGGAATGCGCGGGTATTTAGTAACAACAAACAAAAACCCAGCCATATAGTCAAAGAAGCATTTAATTCAGAAATGCTCTTCGAAAAACGGAATCCCAGCATAGGGAAGCCTACAAGACAAGAAAACTCACCTCCCGACCTGTGGATTCTTGGGTGTTAAATGTAGATGGCTCCTGGTGCCGTGCATCACCGGAGGGAGCTATTGCCGGAGTTTGTAGGGACTCCCGAGGGCTTTATGTGACATTCTGAAATTTGACCCTTTTTCTGGAATTTGAATACAGAATGGTTATTTCATGAAGGCACTATAGATGAATCTCACTTGGAGCTGGCCACTCTAAGATGACTAACCGAAGGGGAAAGGCTAACTAGGAATATAAGCACGTGGACCAAATAGTCGATACGTGTGACTCCTAAAAGCCACCCGTTAGTCTGAGAATTTATTTAAAGCTGCCATCTTATGAATGAGGCCACCAATTAAGTTCCGGAATAGGACAATCGACTCTCATGAGTGTCATAGTTGTGAATTTGGACCTTACCTAGAATGGCAAAAAAATGGGCAGATGGATCTCGGAATGCCTAGTGAAAAAGGGGCAAAATTGGAAATTTTTATCTTGCCCCTGGTTTGAGCTAGAATCCATGGCATGAGGGTAAGAATATTTTTAGAGAGGCTAGAAAAATTTTGCGGGGAAATCTGGAGTTATTTTCCGATCGCGATTGAGCCAAATCAGCACCGATTAAGTCCCACCCGATCCTGAAATTTCACGAATTTCGAGAAATATCTCGTCGGTCATATTTTTGACCAATTTGATCAGCGTTGACCGAAAATAATTGAGGCCCAAGCTTTATCAGTTCAAATTTCACTGATAGTCCAAAAATCAGTCAATTTGTTCAGCGTTATGTCGCTTTCGGTGAATAGTCACCGCCAATAATTATCCTTAAGATAGTTATGGGTCAAACCACTCTCTCTCCTCTATTATTTCAGCAAACTCTCTCTCTCTTCTCTCTCTCTTCTCTCTCTCTAAACTCGGATATCTCTCTCTCGCGGCCCAGTTTTTGCTGCCAACTTCAACTGGACGCTGACGGAAATCCGACCGTTCGATCGTCACGATTTTTAGATATGTTGTAGTTCAATGTCTTGTGGTTCTATTCCAACTTGAATTACTTCGATCGGAGGTCGTTTGGCCTTTCAAATCTGCTTTGACATTTTGGTCGACGAACTAGTCTTTTGTTACCCGAATTTCATATAGGGCTCATATTGAAATATGTTGATCCCAGCGACCCCTAGAGCTCATTTTCATGTGAAAAAATTGATTTTCAGTTTGTGAACCAACTTGTTCAGCCCTTGAACAGCCCGGGTTCGAACTTAATCCGCCGGAATCCGCCGTTGTCATCGTTGCCGCCGGTCATCGCTGCATCCTCAGCCCTGTTTTGCCTTCGTTTAGGTAAGTTAAGCCTCTAGACTTCGCTCATGATGTTAGACTTGTCATGGATTATCTCTAGAGACCGATTCGTGGTAAATCGGTTTCGGAAAATTGGCCGTAATCGGCGTATTTGATGGAAATAAATTTCTGTGGGCTATGAGTATGTTGTGGATTGATAAAATGTTGCTGTACATACTTGAATAATGCTGTTGGTGGTGGTTGGTGTGGTTTCCGAGAGGTTCGGTACCGAAAAAATGGATTTTCGGGATATTTAGAGCGAAAACGGGCCAAATAGTGTTTTGAATCACTGTTCACGAACCTCCGAACACTGTTCACGTGCTGCCCAATTTGAGTTTGGTTTGAAAATGACAAGTTTTGTGGGTTCCGTGTGGTTTGAGTACCGAAAATTGGGTTTATGGAGCATTTTATGCAAAACCGGGCCCGAGTAATATTTTATATTATTATTCCAAATATTTGGGGGCCCGTGTGCGTATTTAAAATAATATTTGAAGATATTTCTCGTGTACTTGAAATAATTATTTGGGTCATTTTGGGTCCCATGTGAGAAATTGGGCATTTTTGACAAAATTGGGCACGTGAAAGAAATTGATTGATTTGGCCATTATGTTGGCCATCTGAATTGAAATATTTGGGCACATGTTTTATGCTTTGGCCTAACGTACTTGGCCAAGATTTTTGCCCAATTGAAACTGGCGTTGCTTCGTATGCCTGATTGAAATATTTGGACTTGTATTTGAAATGTGACCTAACGTACTTGGCCGATGATTTCTGTCCAAATGAATTTAAAGGATGTTATTGCCTGAAAGGCGAGTGCGACAATTTGGGTTCGCAAAATGAGTTGATTGGCTTGGCCATTTGGCCGGAAATATGGGTTGAATATTTGGACTTGTATTTGAAATATGGCCTAACGTACTTGGCCGATGATTTCTGTCCAAATGAATTTAAAAGGGGTTTTACTGCCTGAAAGGCGAATGCGACGGTTTTCGCATGTTTGATTGCATATCATTGTGACTTAGCGTAAAATGTAACCATGAAGTCACATGACGTAAAATGTAGCCATTGGCGTAAAATGTAGCCACAGAGGCGTAAAATGTAGCCTCAGAGGCGGAAAACGTACCCTCGTGCGCCCTGAAGTGTAAGACGCAGGGTAGCTGGAGTGATAAGGTGCCAACCTGAGGCGTCCCACACGCGGGTTGAGGCACAGACCTAAGGCGTCCACGACGCGGGTCGGACCTGATGCACCTATATGACGCGGGTCAAATTGGTTGTTAAGCCGAGGCTCAAGATTGAGCGTACATGCATATGTATTTGCATTGATTGTCCTGGATTGGACGTGGTTTCAAATTGAAAGTTTAATTGCTTTTATTGAGCTCTTAACTGATTGTGTTATCTGGGTTTTGTGTGGTCCTAGATTGGGCCTATTATAAATGCTTTATATGCTTGGCCACTCTGTGGCGACTTTTCTAAATTGAACGAACTTTTTGTGATGGAATTTAACCCGGTGATTTTAAGTATTTGAGTTGGGACTTGCGAGTTTGGTCTAGGCCTGTTTGGCGTCCTGAGGAGGAGATTAGGGGTTAGCTTACTAAGATTTGTTCTCATAGGTGATTGCCCTTATTTTTCAGACCCCTGACCTCCGCAATGAGTGCAATATAATACGAGTAAGGCAGGGGACCCAGAAGGAAAATTGATCCAGAGACTAATCCTTCCTGGACCAGATGGTGTGACGGAAAATGACGAGTGGGGTGGAGGCTGAAGCCCTTGGTAGAAATTTGTGTGGTTTGCTCGCTATAGGAGTTGAGAACCTTGTCGACCTTGAGCCTTTTGTTGTAAAGGTCGAGCAATGGGTCGTAATGAGGTGACAAGAGCTTTGAACTGTGTATATGATGTTATTCTGACAATTGAATGAAAAAGGCATGTAATATAAAGTGTGATTTAGTGCAATTGATAGATCTCTCTCTCTACCCATTTTATGTGTATGCATTGGAGGAGCTCGCTTCCGTTGTTACAAAAACTCTGAGGTCGTTTGGTTACGACGAGTTTCCTGGGCCGTCGTAGTAGTCAACCATTCGACCGTACAGGTATAACAAGCATGTCGAGTGGCTCGTAGGGCTCGGGGCGTGACACTTTGCCAAGAGAATCAACGCTCGTTCGGCCCTTGTAACAGAAACTCTCGCGATTAGAGAGGGATTGTCGTTCAAGGAAAAGGCAAGTGAGCTGAGGAAAAAGGAAACTAAACTAGGGCTCAAGTCCATATGAGCTAGGTCTTACGTTCTAGGCCTGGCTGAAAACCCTAGGGCCATACAATCATTGTGGTGGACCGTGTCTCCAATTATTTCACAAAAAATAGATCGTTTCGAAAAAATATTTTTTGAGAAGTCAATTTCCTAGTTACTCAATATGTTTCCTTGAGATGTCGACATTTTAAGTTACCCACAGACTGATTCAATCAACATTTGGAAGGATGCAGCATTCTAATTTTTCTTTTACCTATCTATGCTGTATGTTTTTTCTACAATTTCTTGTAATTGCAAATGCACCGCTATCAAGCTTCTGGTACTTGAAGATTTGGAGGTCCCAACGCAAAAGACAAATAACATTTTCTAAAGTCATGACGAGTAAATGGAGAGCACTAAGAAATTAACAATAATGGAGGTGGTGGAATGAATATGGGAGACTATAAATTGCGATCTCTCCTGCTGATGAGAGTAGAGGAAATTGAAGCGAGTGAAAATAGAGGGCTTTTCCATTGCACTTGTGTTCTCTTTTTGCATTTTCCACCCTTTTTTGGTAGTTAAGACTAAAAGGTTTGCACCAATGATGAGATAGGGAATCAATCGCGAACTTCATCGAATTAGCTAGTATAGCATGAGGAATGAGCTTAAAATCAAGATTGATGGAATGCATTCATGAATTCAATTCAAGATTTGTGCCTATCACCAAGGTCGACTGAAAGAAATTTGCAAGATAGGGAGAAGTTCCTAAATTTTGGCTGAGATAATCCATTGAGGCACCAACTTTGATTAGTCTTGGGTTGGTACTTCAATTCGAGCTCAATTTAAAATTAGTCCAAGATCTGGGATAAAATGGGTTCAAATCAATTAGAAAAGAAATCAAACACCAACCATCAATCTTCATCGTATCAGCCTCGAAGAACACTATGGACCACAATAGGGCAGGCTTTCATACAACAAATGTTCGATTTTTCCTTTGGAGAGTATGCAGTAATGCACTTCCAACTAGGCAAAACCCTTATAGAAGAGGAATGGTACTTGACCCACTTTGCCCGGTGCGCCGTAAAAGCCCCAGAATCTCTTAAGGACCTCTTCCTCCTCTGCGACAAGACAAAACAAATTTGGTTAAACCCTTGGTGAAATCTCGACACTTCCCCCAACAAAGATAACCAGAATCAGCAAGTGGATATTGAAAAACTTAAACTCCCGAGCTGATCCGTCCGTAAGAGCGAGTCTCGCTGCTACACTATGGTTGATTTGGAAGGAAAGGAACACATGGGTATTTAGGAACAACAAACCAAAACCTAGCCATATAGTCGAAGAAGCATTTAATTCAGAAATGCACCTCGAAAAACAGAATCACAGCATAGGGAAGCACGCAAGACAAGAAAACTCACCTCCCGACCTGTGGATTCTTGGGTGTTAAACGTAGATGGCTCTTAGTACCGCACATCACTAGAGGGAGCTATCATCGGAGTTCGTAGGGACTCCCGAGGGCTTCGCCAAGAGAATCAACGCTCGTTCGGCCCTCGCCGCAGAAACTCTCGCGATTAGAGAGGGATTGTCGTTCGTGAAGAAGGCAAGCGAGCCGAGGAAGAGGGAAACTAATCTGGGACTCAAGTCCTTGTGATCAAGGTCTGGCTTTTTGGGCCTGGCTAAAAACCCTAGGGCCATACGATCATTGTGGCGGACCATGTCCCCATTTATTTTGCAAAAAATAGATCGTTTCGAAAAAAATATTTTTTGAGAAGTCAATTTCCTAGTTACTTAATATGTTTTCTTGATATGTCGACATTTTAAGTTGCCCATAGCCTGATTCAATTAACAATTGGATGATTGCAGTATTCTGAGTTTTCTTTTGCCAATCTATGCTGTATGTTTGTTCTACTATTTCTTGTAATTGCAAATGCACCGCTATCAAGCTTCTGGTATTTGAAGATGTGGAGGTCCCAACGCAAAGACAAACAACATTTTCTAAAGTCATGACGAGTAAATGGAGAGCACTAAGAAATTGACGATAATGGAGGTAGTGGAATGAATATGGGAGATTGTAAATTGTGATCTCCCATACTGATGAGAATAGTAGAAATAGAGGGGAGTGAAAATAGAGGGCTTTTCCATTGCA
This sequence comes from Psidium guajava, assembly GCA_016432845.1. Taxonomy (NCBI): domain Eukaryota; kingdom Viridiplantae; phylum Streptophyta; class Magnoliopsida; order Myrtales; family Myrtaceae; genus Psidium; species Psidium guajava. Next base: position 19,706,488 of record CM028225.1, read on the forward strand.
CTTGCGTTCATTTTTTGCATTTTCCACCCTTTTTTGGTACTTAGGACTAAGAGGTTTGCACCAATGATGAGACAGGGAATCAATCGCGAACTTCATTGAATTGGATGGCGTAGCGTGAGAAATGAGCTTAAAATCAAGATTGATGGAATGCGTTCATGAATTCAATTCAAGATTTGCGCCTATCACCGAGGTCGACTGACAAATTTCCAAGATAGGGAGAAGTTCCTAAATTTTGGCCGAGGTAATCCATTGAGGCACCAACTTTGATTACACTTGGGTTGGTAATTCAATTCGACCTCAATTTAAAATTGGTCCAAGATCTGGGATAAAATAGGTTCAAATTAGTTAGGAAAGAAATCAAACGCCAACCAGCCATCTTCATCATATCAGCCACGAAGAACATTATGGACCATAATAGGGCAGACATTCATACAACAAAGGTTCGTTTATTCCTTTGGAAAGTATGCAGCAATGCACTTCCAGCTAAGGAAAACCCTTATAGAAGAGGAATGGTACCTGACCCACTTTGCCTGGTGTACCATAAAACCGCCAGAATCTCCTGAGCACCTCTTCCTCCTCTGCGACTGGACAAAATAAATTTGGTCAGACCCTCGGTTAAATCTCAACACTTCCCTGACAAAGATAACCAGAGTCGACAATGGGATATTGAAAAACTTAAACTCTCAAGCTGATCCGTCCGCGAGAGCAAGTCTCGCTGCTACACTATAATTGATTTGGAAGGAAAGGAACGCGTGGGTATTTAGGAATAACAAAACAAAACCCAGCCATATAGTCGAAGAAGCATTTAATTCACAAATGCTCTTCAAAAAACAAAATCACAGCATAGGTAAGCATGCAAGACAAGAAAACTCACCTCCCGACTTGTGGATTCTTGGGTGTTAAAAGTAGACGGCCCTTGGTGCCGCACACCACCGGAGGGAGCTATCGTCGGAGATTGTAGGGACTCCCAAGGGCTTCGCCAAGAGAATCAATGCTCGCCCGGCCCTTGTTGACACTTGATTTTTGGCCAATTTGATTTTTAGAAAATTTTTAGAAAATTCATAAAAATTTAGAAAATTGAAAAATCAACTTTGGATACCTTGGTCTAGCCTGGGGATCTAATTTTGAGCAAAAAAATACTTTTCCTTTTTTTCTGTATTTTTTGCATTTTATTTTCAAAATTTCATAAAAAAAATCAAGAAAAAATGAGCAAATTACAAAATCAACTTTGGAAGCCCAAGCCTAGCTTAAGGAACCAATTTTGAACAAAAAATAATTTTCCTTATTTTTCGCATTTTTTAATATTTTTAAGAAAATAGAAAAATACAAAAAAATCAATAAAAAAATAGCATCCTTGGCCACAAAAATACGAAAAAATAGTCCATATTTTTATTTTAATTTCCTCTTCATTTTGACCAAATAAATTTTGAAAAAATTAATCTGGAAATGGGGTTTCCTTCATTAATCTCATTTTCAAATTAATTGAAAAAATTCTAGAAATTTCATTTTAGTTCTGTAATTTTAAATTTTTTCATTTTTAAAGTCGTGCCATCCCCATCTATTTTCAAAAATTAAAATCCAGTCCAAAAATACATCGAATCATCCAATTTCGCGAAAAAGGACCAAATTGCAATTTTCAATTTTTCAATTTAGTCCTTAAAAATGATTAAAATGCAATTAGAGATTTTATAGGGACTAAATTGAAAATCAAGGCACGTCACCCTATAGTTTTTTACCTTCTGAATCTATTGGTGGGGTGAATTTTTGCAGAAAAGGCCAGCATGGATTTGAATTTTGCAAAATGGATCTCGAGTCAAAAATAAAATTTAGGGTTTTTATGCAAATATACTCAAATTGTTGAATAAACCCTTTTCTTGACGAAGTTCACCCCCCCCCTCCCCCCCGAGCTCAATTTTGATGTTAATTTCTGGAAATGGGGGTTGAGTTGGGGTCAATTTCAAATTTTTCTTGCCAAACGGGTCGATCGAGTCGGGTTGACCATTGACCCAAGAACCAGACCCAGGTCTGGTTCTTCCTCTTTTTCCCGATTTAACGCACGTTTTTTATTTGAGGGGGAGGTGGTGATTCTGTTAAAGAAATGTCGGCATTAATAACGGACGGCTTAGATTTAGTCTTAGGATTAGTCTCGGCCGTAGATCTGGTAGACAGTTTAGACGGCCGAGATCTAATCTTTAGGTTAATCTGGTCCATAGATTTTGGCATAGAGGATGGACGATCAGATCAGTAGCCATGTGGGTCATTCTCAACCGTAGGATTAACTTGGAGGATGAGTGGCCAAGATGTCAACACGTGGTGAATTTGTAGCCGTCAGATTGAAGATAGGCAGGAATAATGAAAAGTAGAATAAAAATTTAAAAAATTCGAAAATTCAAAAGAAAATCAATACTAAAACTGTGTCATTTTTGTGTCGTTTGGGCTAATGGGTCTTGGGCTGAGTTGGATAGTGGGCCAGGTCAAGCCGACTTGGTCCGTATAACAAACAAAAAATAATATAAATAATAAATAAAAAATAAAAATAGAAAATTCACAAAATCAATAAAAAAATAAAACATAGAAAATTAATAAAAAACCAAAACTGTGTCGTTTTATTCTTGAGTCTTAAGTTCAGGCCTTCGGGTCAGGTGGGCCGGGTCGACTCGACCCGATCCGAAAAATAAAAAATTAATAAAAATTAAAATATAAATAAATAAATAAATAATCCCAAAAAAGTAAAAATTCTTAAAAATAATAAAAATAAAATAAAATAAAATGAAATAAAAAATTATAAAAATAGATAACAACAACAACAACAACAATAATAATAATAATAACAACAATAATAATTTTTAGAGAGTGTTAAAATAAGAAAAATTCCTAAAAAATATATAAAAAAATATAATAAATAAAAGTAAATAATAAAATAATAAATAACAATAAGAAATAAAAAGAAAAATAAAATAAAGCAAGAAAAACAATAAATGAAAATAAAAATCGAGAAGAAAATAATAATAAAAATATAGAATAATAAATAATAATAAATAATAAATAATAAATAAATAAAATTCCAAAAATTCAAAAAATAAAATAATAACAAAAATAAAAATATATAAAAGATCATAAGAGTCATAAAAATTGCAGAAAAAAGCTTAAATAATTAGAAAAATTCGGGAATTGTAGAAAAATAGAAGATATAGTGATAAAAAAAATCATAGAAATTTTAGAAAAATTTGGAAAAATTGTTAGAAAATGCAGAAAATGTTTGGAAAATAGAAAAACCTAGAAAATCAAAAATAAAAATCCCAGAAAATATAGAAAATGTCCCAAAAAATAGGAAAATCCTTAGAAAGTCTTAGAAAGTTCTAAAGAATTTGAGAAAAATCCTAAAAAATTCAGAAAAATTCAGAAAAATTCTCAGAAATTGTGAAAATTAGGGAAAAATCACATTCAACTGGTTTGAGCTAATTTCACATTTTTGGACTTCCTGAGCCTTCCAAAATGACCATTTCGCCCCTTTGGTCAATCTTACCCAAACTATTCCAAATCATCCTTGAATCCAATTGGTGTGTTTTGCTAGGCTTTTAAGACTTCCCTTGGCTTGTTTTGACTTGATGTGGTATGACTTTTCCTGGATTAGATTCCTTGACTGCGCATTTATTTTAATGATTGTGATTGATAGGATAGATACTCCTATTTGCATGAACCCATTAGATTCTTAGAACCTACCTTACCCAATCTCGCCTGCATGAATTACTTAGATGAAAATCACTCAGTTTAGATATCGAAAGGACGTCAGTAGCAATATTGACGTAACTAAGTCCCCGAACTCAAAATCTCTGGTTTCCGTAAAATCGAACGATACCTCCCAATCGCTCGATAGGGTTGTTGACACCTGATTTTTAATCACTTTTTCACTTTTAAATTTAATAAAAAATCCATAAAAATTCATAAAATTGGAAAATCAACTTTGGGGACCTTGGCCAAGCCTAGGGAACCAATTTTGACCAAAAAAACGATTTTTCATATTTTAGTATTTTTCGGTATTTTTATTTTCGAAAATTAATAGAAAATCAAGAAAAAATGAGAAAATTACAAAATCAACTTTGGAAGCCTTGGCCAACCCTAGGCAACCATTTTTGAACAAAAAATAATTTTTCGTGTTTTTCACATTTTTTAATATTTTTCAGAAATTAGGAAAATATTATAAAAATAAAAATAAATAGCGTTGAGGCCATAAAAATCTGAATAAATAGTCAGTATTTTTCTTTTAATTTTCTCTTCATTTTGACCAAAGAAAATCTGCAAAAATTAATCTGGGATCGGGACTTACTTTGTTTTTCCCATTTTCAGATTAGTTTAAAAAAAAATTTAGAAAAATTCATTTTAGCTTTGAAATTTTCAATTTTTGCATTTTCAGAGTCGTGATAGTGTCTTCTAATAATCCAAATTTTTCAATGGCCTGGCGGTGCGCTTTCCGTTGTTGCGTTCGATTTTTCGAATTCGATCTATCGTTCCATGGATCTCTCTCTCCCGCATGCGATCGTATTTCCTCCACAATCTCTCTCTCTCTCTCTCTCTCTCTCTCTCTGTCTACATTCCAACTTCGCGGCTTCGTCACAGCCTCACCTTCGCCCCTTCAAAACTCACGAGGGATGACGACCCAGGAAAATCTGAGATCCATACTTTGAGTAGAACTCAACGCGTCTTGCCAATATGTGGGAACCCCTCAACCCGTGTCACGTCCCCAGGGGATATGGCATGGTGAAACATGGAAGTACAATTGGAGCTTTATCTACTCCCATCTCCTGTGGCTGTGGACATTCTTTGAAGGATTCATATTTCTTTAGCCAAAAGTCCATGTGCCACCTTACGCCTCAAAGCATAGGACTGGTCGCCACTCTTTTGTTTCAGGAGATACCTGTGAATATATAAGTTTGTTGACTTCCTCAAGATTGGGTCAGAGACAACTCCATCGCAACAATCACAGGCTGGACCGTTTTGGAAGAGCACAGATACGAGCGTCGATTGACGTAGCTAGTGCTGTTGAGGTCATCATGAAGTGGAATGGGGGACATGGCAATAATCGCAAAGTGGAGGGCAGCACTGGGGGTACAACATAAAAAAAAGAGAAAGTGAGTTGAGTGGAACAAAAGGTAAGTGGGTCTTTCGGTGCAACAACAAAGGGTCGGACAAAGGAAAGTGGACAAGTGGAGTTGATCATGGGGGAACTTGATGAAAAAAAAAGGGGAAAGGGAAAAGAGGACGACGAAGGATGATGGCGGGAATTTTATTCAAGAACGTTCTGATTTCTCTTGCCGCCGAGAAGTTCTGGCTCGGCGCCGGTCAGCTTTTAGAGGAATCCGACAAGGGAAAGCCGTTCGTTGGTGACCTGCGGAAGGTCAAAAAAAGAGTTGGTGTTGCTGGGGTTCATATGTCCACTGGTGGCGGTGTTTCAAGCGAAAATATGGAAGATTTGCATTTCGGAGATGGCCTTTCAGCAAAGGAAAGTCGACGTTAAGACATGGATCGAGCTATATTCAGGTGGGTGCTACGAGAAATCGGTTTTTTTCAACAAAAGAAGCATGGAACATCCTTTAACACACAATCTACAACTGCACCGATGGCTTATATGACAAGAACAGAGATGTTATCGTGGCATTCCCTGATGCTGGTCCTTCTTCAATTTCATTCTCACAGCTGAGGAGAGCAATGCTGAATAGAAAAACTGGTCTGACCGATTAGCCTCATCTGTGGTACTCGATATCCGAAAGGACAACCTCTGGCAAAGAGCGCAAACGAGCCATTTTTGAAAGTCATAGGAGATTACCAACAGCAAGATGCTCATGGAGTAGCTCTACATGGCCAAAAATTCCTAAACTTTGTTGAGGACATGGACAGGCTCTTGGCTGCTCATGAGGGATTTCTTCTGGGGACTTTGGCTGGAAAGTGCCAGGCAACTTGCCCAAGGTAAAGAACGGCAAAGGCAGATGGAGCACCGAAAGAGATCACTCACGGCAGAGGACATTATCATGGCACAAATGAAAGGTGAGGAAAAGTAGAGGAAAAGGACGTAGCGGGGTTAAAAGCAAAAAGAATAGAGAGAGCGGGGGAGAAAAAATAAAAAATAGGGGGAGTCATCATAGACATAGCCACGTTCGGTCAAGTCTTTCTTTGGTGGCAAATTTCTAAAAGGTTCGAAAAAAAAATCACACATGGGGGGCCCCTACTTCATGTGGCAATGGAAACTCCAGCGACCTCCACAGATTCAGGTAGGTACCTCAGGATCCTGATTACTGTGCATATGCCGCGTTGAGGGAACGACATTCCTTCTCCACTTCTCCCTTCCCGACGAAAAAGGGTTTCCTCCGCCTCGGCCACGAGAGCTTTGTGAGTGCGGTCGCTAAGAGCGATCAACATCGCTTGGATTTGATTCTCATGATGGTCCAATAAAAAAACGGAGTCCAAAGGTTGTCGTGGTCGGAATCCTCGAATCGGCCGACATATACCCCGATGCGAAACTCCCGATGTAGGAGTGCGAGCAACTCTTCCTCTGACCGCTGAGTCTGATCGTTCCCGAGGCCGATCTGGTTCTTCTCTAAGTGAGCCTCACGTGCCTCATCTGGACATCGGTCTTGAAGCGCGCAAAGACTAGGATGGTGGCCGTCCCCTCGAGAGATTGAGGGATCCCTCCTCTCCTTCTTCTTGGTTTTCTTCTCCTCGTTCGAGAGGTTACAAGGGAACCCACATAGAAAGCCTTAAGCAAGACGATCCATCAACACCCATCAACGAGAACGACGAAGCCCGAGAGCCAGAGTCCCAGTTTGATCCGACTCATTGGATCCATTTCTTGCTCCTCAAGGTCTTGCCCTTTTGATCCTGGAAGCCGGTGCAACGACGCGAACAAGTCCGTTTATAGCTCGGAACACTATCCCGGGTCGACCCAGGTTGAGAAGAAGCATTTCGGATGGTCATGATTCAGGAAGGAGCTCTCGGGGAAGTCCCAACCAAGGGATGACCAGGAAGAGAGGAGGTTGAACTCTCAGACCTCATCGACAGGTCCGGGGGGATGCCCCAATCGGCATTTCAAGCGAATCTCCTCGGGGAACAGATCAGTTGGCCTGTTCAACGCGCTGCTCTGCATGTACGAATCCCTCCCTGACACGCCGGAGTTGCTGGATGAGTCAGTGGACTACGTGGAGAGTCGATTGCTTGTTCCTCTCCCAACTTACTTCATCGGCGGCTATGGCATGGGAGCTCCGAAGGGGGCTGTCGGCGGTTTCGAGGAGTGACGCTAACTTAAGGTTTAAGATGGACGGTTTGAAGATATGCAAGAACTTCTATTGGTAGAAGCTGGACATACTGTGACAGCAGAGATCATGCACGCAATGTGGAAGTCACAGAAGTTCAAGCTCGTATACTTGATGGCCACGCTCTATGCGTTAACCCTGACTCTACCCTCTCCCTCTGCTGACTACTGAGCCTAGAGAAACTTGCTCCCCACTCGTGCATGATGCACTCTCCCTCCTTCCAAGAGCTGGCTTCAGAGACACCGTTGTGATCCTCATGCCCATTCATCAGTTTATAACATTTGGGTTCGCATGCACACCGCTCTATTTCGTGTGGGAGGAATTTTAGGAGTGCATAACACAAAGAGCCCGTTTAAGAGGGCCATCGTTCATCGTCTCATCACCATCGTCACCTGCTTCGTCTCCCTCTATCCAACTCTCGCAATGTTGCTGCTGCTACTGCTTCCTTTTCCACTTCTTTCATGGATCTCGCCGTCTTGGGAGCTTCCATGGACTCCGAGCTCCAGCTCTCCTGAGCCTAGAATCGAGGAAGTAAGGTCCGAGTTGGAGCACGAGCACAAGGCGTGCAAATAGGTCGAGCACACGAATGAGAAGCTGGAGAAAGAGCCGGCCGAGGAGAAACGGGGGCAGTAGCTCTCGAGCGAGTCCGCGAAAAGCTAGCGAAGGAGGTATCCGCCGTTCAGGCCGACATCGACCGGATGAAGCGCGAGATGGAGGAGGAGAGGGTCCAGAGGAAGCTCGCCGAGGCTAGGTTTTTCTGGATGAAGAAAAGAAGCTTGAGAGGTAGGCCAGGGAGGTTATTCCCTCTCGGTCATGTTTCTTTTAGAAGCAAATGTGGATACCTTACGTACAGGCAAGCAAACATGCATGCATGTAGCGGCGGGGTTTGTGGGATCTCCTCACAATTTCATTCATCATTCTTTCTTTCTCTCCAATCTGTCAAGCGTCATTCCCCTGTTCTATGAAGGAAGCACCGCCGATTGGAAACGCTTCTTGGACGCCAGTCGAGAAGCGAAACGTATTCTCTCAAGCACTTTGGACGAAAAAGGATACTTCGAACTTCACTTAGAAATGGAGGAAGAGACAATATCCAGACGAAAAAGGATACTCGATGGACGGGCCCAAGGACTCGGAGCTGGACCAATTCATGGAAGTTTGTTATGACATGCTGTTGAAGTGTTGGGAAGAGCTGAGGCCATCGTGCATGGGAAGAGACATGGAGCTCTACCTCATGCATTTACCTATCAAATCACTCGAGGCGAGGAGAGAGAGAGAGAGCGTGATGTAGAGGGATTAACTCGGCATGCCAAGAGTGGCACCCGTAAAACTCACTGGAGAAGTGCCTAGTGGATCTGGAAATGAAGCTCTAGATGATGTCAAAGGAGGTCACGGCATCGTTCAAGGAGTAGAGCGCCGTCAACCTCCTTCGCGTGTCCCGCACCACCCACGACGTCGTCCGCGTCCTCGACGATGCCGTTCGCTCCACTATTCCGTCTCCGAGATTTTCCAGAAGCTCGAGAAGTGCAGGACTCTGCTGTGAGATAGCTGAATATTGCTGGACCTGATGACTTGGATGAGTCCGCTCGAGTAGACATTGAAGTTTTCCAAACTGGTACATACTTGAGATTGGATGTCCATGACGGTCCCTCTGAGATGGGTGAACATCTTGATCCCTCTCATCCCATATTTGTGGGTGGAATATAGCGGTGAAGGAGGATCAAATCCTCCAAATCGGGATAGACAGCATGAATGGATTGAGCGGCACGTTGGAGTTGCATGTGACCCGCTGGATTTGCTCGCTGGTTGGACACCGACATGTTGGACAAGATTCATAAGGCTGAAGGAATTATTCTTGGGGCTAGTTCCAGAAGAAGAGGAGAGATGGAATTCACTTCACGTCCCAAGATTCCCAAAAAGATGGCAGAGCTCCTTAAAATATGCTGGCTCGTAGTTGATCTCAAGATGGGGATGTGACTTCGGTCGGTTAACACATACCATGCAGTTTACTTGATCTTCAAGATCGTGCATGGGAACTATGGCTTTGAGAATCGAGCAATAGAAGGTCTGTCGATTCTGGTTCCAGGGTTAAACGATGCGACATTTATTTGGTTCGACGAGGGTCCCATACCTCCATGGAATCAGCCCGAGAAGACAATGACGATGATGGCAGGGATCTGCTCGTTGTCGTTGGAGACACGAAACAGTGGCTGGTCAAGCGAGAATGGGGCAAAGAAAACACACTTGGACTAAACCTTCAGACCGACGGATTTGGGTGGGGCAACTTTGAGCAATAATTTGGCGAACCCCTCCAACAACAAACCTTGCGGCGATGCTATGGATTCTCTAGCGAACTCCGTCAAGTCGAGTTGGCCATGGTAGGAGTATCACGATCCAGGCTCATGGTTGTATTTTGACAAGTTGTCTATGTTTTGCAGGTTGTTCCAGGTTTACCTGTAGACCTCAAGATGTTTGCCAAAAACTGGGAGCTCGAGTTCGTCCATTGCAGGTGGGCTACGATTGGTGTCCTCGAGAATGTGTTCCCTAGGATCTTCACGAAGGATGGTGTCAAGTTTAGCGAAGCCATCTGGTTCAAGGAGGAGAGATAAGTGAGGGAACCTCGGCAAAGTGAAAGAAGAGGAAGTCAAAGACCTCTGATGAAGCTCGCACGATCGGAGAACTCGCCTCGTTTTGCGTTTTCTTGCTCCACTTGGACTTGTTCGAGAGAGGTGGGCTTGAGCGTCATTTGAAATGCTCAATGAGAAAGCGAAATTGCTCATGCTGCCGTTCGACGTGTTGATACCTTAGAAGCAGAGCCCGTTGCTACTGAAAAGGCCCTATATGAGGCCTTGATAAGCCAAGAGGAACCTGCTGCGCATAGGCCCGAAGAGATCTGTCCTGGTTGATGAGTCAGGTAAGTTTCTTCGCTAACCAATCTATGTCTTTTTGGGCTGATCTGAGTGTGCGTGTTGAGATAGTTTATCGTGAGTCGGACTAGGGAAGATTTTGGGCTAGATGTAGAATTTAGAAGTGGGTCCATTGGGAAAACAGAATTGAACAAAGAGAAATAAAGTTAGGCCCAGCCCAAAGTGTGGCCTTTGCGTCCTAGAACAACTCGGGCCCTTAAGGCCCAAGTTGGGTGCCCACGGCGCGGGCTGAGATTGTTGGCCCAGTCCGAAAATTAATTTACTAATAAAAATAAATATAAAGAAAATTCTAAAAAAAACTCATAAAAATCATATAAAAAAATTTCTTAAAAAATTGGAAAAATTCCCAAAAATTCCAAAATGCCTCAAGAATTAGGAATTGATCATCTTAGTTGATGAATCCTATTTTTGATGAATCTCTATCCCAATCTTTCCAAAATGACGATTTTGCCCCTTATGGGCAAATCGTCTCCAAAAATTCAGAAAAATCTTAGAAATTAGGAAACGGGTCATTTCGACTGACCAATTCTATTTTTGGTGAATTTCCATTCCGATCTTTTCAAAATGATGATTTTGCCCCTTACGGGTAAATTGTCTCGAAAAATTCTGAAAAATTCAGAAAAATCTCCGAAATTAGTAAACGGGTCATTTCGAATGACCAATCCTATTTTTGGTGAATTTTCATCCCGAACTTTCCAAAATGACGATTTCGCCCCTTATGGGTAAATTGTCTAGAAAAATTCAAAAAAATTCAGAAAAATCTCAGAAATTAGTAAACGGGTCATTTCGAATGACCAATCCTATTTTTGGTGAATTTTCATCCCGAACTTTCCAAAATGACGATTTCGCCCCTTATGGGTAAATTGTCTCGAAAAATTCAGAAAAATTCAGAAAAACCTCAGAAATTAGGAAACGGGTCATTTTGACTGACCAATCCAATTTTTGGTGAATTTTCATCCCAAATTTTTCAAAATGACGATTTTGCCCCTTATGGGTAAATTTTCTCGAAAAATTCAGAAAACTCAGAAAAACCTCAAGAATCAGGAAACGAGCCATTTCGACTAGTCAATCCTATTTTTGAATGATTTGCCTTATTGATATTTCCAAAATGACGATTTTGCCCCTTATGGGCAAATTGTCTCGAAAAATTCTGAAAAATTCTAATAAATTGTGGAAAATAAGGAATAACCACATTCAACTGGTTTGACCTATTTTCACTTTTTTATCTTTGAAAAATGACCATTTTACCCTTCTGATCAGTTTGATCTAAACCCAAACTCTTCCCAATTATTCCAAATGATTTTTCATGAAATTGGTACCGAAAGGGCGTTAGAGTAATCTAGCGTAACCAAGTCCCCGAACTCATTTTCTCTGGTTCGCAGGAATAAATTGGTTCTCCCACTAATTTATTTAGGTTTCTAATCGACCTACCAAGAACGATTAGTGGCGACTCCAAAATTAAAAATCATCTAAACAAGAAACCCGAAGTCGCGATTCGGTAGGGCTTGGGAGGGTCCGCGTTAGGTTAGTCGATCTAATTAACCTAATAATCCGTTCACCCTCGAAAACTTATTATTTTTAGGGTCGCGACAGGGGTTTCCAGTAATACCCTCCAAAGCATGACTAGTGGCGACTCCAAATGCACATACATCGATGCACATATCACTCGACCACACTAAAGTTGATTTCGATTCTAAAATTTCCTGACGCGATTTGGTATGGGCTTGGGAGGACCCGAACAAAGCCCAGATTCCAAAACGGGCTAAGCAATCCATTAGCTCATCCCCCTTTTGAGGGAGGGTCGCAACAGCCCTCACAGCAAAAACTCTCACGATTAGAGAGGGATTGTCGTTCATGGAGAAGGCAAGCGAGCGGAGGAAGAGGGAAACTGATCTAGGGCCCAAGTCCTTGTGATCTAGGTCTTATGTCCTAGGCCATACGATCATTATGGTGGACCATGTTCGCATTTATTTGGTAAAAATTAGTTCGTTTCGAAAAAAATATTTATTGAGAAGTCAATTTTCTAGTTACTTAATATGTTTTCTTCAGATGTCGACATTTTATGTTGCCCATAGACTAATTCAATCAATAATTGAAAGATTGCAGTGTTCTGAGTTTTCTTTTGCCTATCTATACTGTATGTTTGTTCTACTATTTCTTGTAATTGCAAATGCACCGCTATCAAGCTTCTGGTATTTGAAGGCATGGAGGTCCCAACGTAAAATACAAACAACATTTTCTAAAGCCATGACGAGTAAATGGAGATCACCAAGAAATTGACGATAATGGAGGTGGTGGAATGAATATGGGAGACTGTAAATTGTGATCTCTCCTACTGATGAGAGTAGTGGAAATTGAGGGACATGAAAATAGAGGGCTTTTCCACTGCACTTGCGTCCTTTTTTTTGCATTTTCCACCCTTTTTTTTTACTTAAGACTGATAGGTTTACACCAATGATGAGATAGGGAATCAATCGCGAACTTCATCGAATTAGATGCTACAGAATGAGGGATGAGCTTAAAATCAAGATTGATGGAATACATTCATGAATTCAATTCAAGATTTGCGCCTATCACTAAGGTCGACTAAAAGAAATTTCTAGGATAGGGAGAAGTTCCTAAATTTTGGCCGAGGTAATCCATTGAGGTGCCAACTTTCATTACTCTTGAGTTGGTAATTCAATTCGAGCTCAATTTAAAATTGGCCCAAGCTCTGGGATAAAATGGGTTCAAATCAATTAGGAAATAAATCAAACGCCAACCAGCCATCTTCATCATATCAGCCTCGAAGAACACTATGGACCACAATAGGGCAGACATTCATACAACAAAGGTTCGATTCGTCCTTTGGAGAGTATGCAGCAGTGCACTTTCAGCTAAGAAAAACCCTTATGGAAGAGGAATGGTACCTAACCCACTTTGCCCAATGCACAGTAAAACCCCCAGAATCTCTTGAGCGCCTCTTCCTCCTCCGTGACTGGATAAAAAAAATTTCATCAGACCCTCAATTAAATCTCGACGCTTCCTCGATAAAGATAACCAAAATCGACAAGTCGATATTGAAAAACTTAAACTCCCGAACTGATCCGTCCGAGAGAGCAAGTCTCGTTACGACACTATCGTTGATTTGGAAGGAAAGGAACGTGTGGGTATTTAGGAACAACAAACCAAAACCAGGACATATAGTCGGAGAAGCATTTAACTCACAAATGCTCTTCAAAAAAAGGAATCACAGCATAGGGAAGCATGCAAGACAAGAAAACTCTCCTCCCGACCTGTGCATTCTTGGGTGTTGAACGTAGATGGCGCCTGGTGCCGCGCATCACCGAGGGGAGCTATCGCTGGAGTTTGTAGGGACCCCGAGGGCTTCGCCAATAGAATCAACAAACGTTCGGTTCTCACAGCAGAAACTCTTGCGATTAAAGAGAGATTGTCGTTCGTGGAGAAGGCAAGGGAGCTAAGGAAGAACGAAACTGATCTAGGGCACAAGTCCTATCGATCTAGGTCTTATGTTTTGGGCCTAATTGAAAACCCTAGGGCCATATGATCATTATGGTAGACGATGTCCCCATTTATTTCGCAAAAAAAGATTGTTTCAAAAAAATATTTTTGAGAAGTCAATTTCCTAGTTACTCCATATGTTTTCTTGAGATGTCGACATTTTATGTTGCTTATAGACTGATTCAATCAATGATTCGAAGGTTACAGTGTTTTGATTTTTCTTTAGCCTATTTATGCTGTATGTTTGGTCTACTATTTCTTGTAATTGCAAATGCACAGCTACCAAGCTTCTAGTATTTGAAGATGTGGAGGTCCCAACGTAAAAGACAAATAACATTTTCCAAAGTCATGACGAGTAAGTGGAGAGCACTAAGAAATTAACGATAATGGACGTAGTGGAAAGAATATGGGAGACTGTAAATTGTGATCTCTCCTACTGATAAGAGTAGTGAAAATTGAAGGGAGTGAAAAAATAGGGCTTTTCCATTGCATATGCATTCCTTTTTTCCATTCCCCGACCCCCCTTTTTGGTACTTAAACTAAGAGGTTTGCACTAAAGATGAGATAGGGAATCAATCGAAAACTTCATCGAATAGGATGGTACAGCATGAGGAATGAGCTTAAAATCAAGATTGATATAATGCATTCATGACTTCAATTCATGATTTGCGCTTATCATCAAGATCAACAGACATAAATTTTCAAGATAGGGAGAAGTTCCTAAATTTTAGCCGAGGTAATCTATTGAGGCACCAACTTTGATTAGTCTTGGGTTGGTAATTCAATTCAAGCTCAATTAAAATTGGTCCAAGATCTGGGATAAAATGGGTTCAAATCAACTAGGAAAGAAATCAAACACCAACCAGCCATCTTCATCATATCAGCCTCCAAGAACACTATGGACAACAATGGGGCAGACATTCATACAACAAAGGTTCGATTCTCCCTTTGAAGAGTACACAGCAATGCACTTCCAGCTAAGGAAAACTCTTATAGAAGAGGAATGGTACCTTCCCACTTTGCCCAGTGCACCGTAAAACCCCCAGAATCTCCTGAGCACCTCTTCCTTCTCTGCAACTAGACAAAACAAATTTCGTCAGACTCTCGATTAAATCTCGATATTTCCTCGACAAAGATAACTAGAATCGACAGGTGGATATTGAAAAACTTAAACTCCCGAGCTGATCCGTCCGCGAGAGCAAGTCTCGCTGATACACTATGGTTGATTTGGAAGGAAAGGAACGCATAGGTATTTAGGAACAACATACCAAAACCTAGCCATATAGTCGAAGAAGCGTTTAATTCTCAAATGCTCATCGAAAAACGGAATCACATCATAGGGAAGCATGCAAGAAAAGAAAACTCACCTCTCGACCTGTATATTCTTGGGTGTTAAATGTAGATGGCTCCCGCTCCCGCGTATCACCGGAGGGAGCTGTCGCCGGAGTTTGTAAGGACTCTTGAAGGCTTCGCCAAGAGAATCAACGAACGTTCGACGCTCGCAGCATGAACTCTCGCGATTAGAAAGGGATCGTTGTTCGTGGAGAAGGCAAGGGAGCTAAGGAAAAAGGAAACTGATCTAGGGCTCAAGTCCTTGTGATGTAGGTATTATGTTTTGGGCCTGGCTGAAAACCCTTGGGCCACACGATCATTGTGGTGGACGGTATCCCCATTTATTTCACAAAAAATATATCGTTCAAAAAAAGAATATTTTTTGTGAAGTCAATTTCCTAGTTACTCAAAATGTTTTCTTGGTATGTTGACATTTTAAGTTGCCCATAGACTGATTCAATCAATGATTGGAAGGTTACAGTGTTCTGATTTTTTTTTTGCCTATTTATGCTATATGTTTGTTCTACCATTTCTTGTAATTACAAATGCACAGCTATCAAGCTTTCGGTATTTGAAGATGTGGAGGTCCTAACGCAAAAGACAAACAACATTTTTTAAAGTCATGACAAGTAACTGGAAAGCACTAAGAAATTAACTATAATAGAGGCGGTGGAATGAATATGGGAGACTATAGATTGTGATCTATCCAACTGATGAGAGTAGTGAAAATTGAAGGGAGTGAAAATATAGGGCTTTTCCATAGCACTTGCATTCCTTTTTTGCATTCCCTACCCATCTTTTTGGTACTTAAGACTAAGAGGTTTGCACCAAACATGAGATAGGGAATCAATCGTGAACTTCATTAAATTGGATGGTACAACATGAGGAATGAGCTTAAAATCAAGATTGATGGAATGCATTTATAAATTCAGTTCAAGCTTTGCGCCTATCACCAAGATCGACTGACAGAAATTTCCAAGGTAGGGAGAAGATCCTAAATTTCGGCCGAGGTAATCCATTGAGGCACCAACATTGATTACTCTTGGGTTGGTAATTCAATTCGAGCCCAATTTAAAATTGGTCCAAGATCTGGGATAAAATGGGTTCAAATCAATTAGGAAAGAAATCAAATGCTAACCAGCCATCTTCATCATATCAGCCTCGAAGAACACTATGGACCACAATAGGACAGACATTCATACAACAAAGGCTCGATCCTTCCTTTGAAGAGTATGCAGTAATGCATTTCAAACTAAGGAAAACCCCTATAGAAGAGGAATGGTACTAGACCCACTTTACCCAATGTGTCGTAAAACCCCTAGAATCTCCTGAGCACCTCTTCCTTCTCTGCGACTAGACAAAAACAAATTTCATTAGACCCTCGGTTAAATCTCGACACTTCCCCGACAAAGATAACCAGAATCGACAAGTGGATATTGAAAAAATTAAACTCCCGAGCTGATCCGTCCGCGAGAGTAACTCTCGCTGCTATACTATGATTGATTTGGAAGGAAAGGAACGAGTGGGTATTTAGGAAATAGAAACCAAAACGCAGCCATATAGTTGAAGAATCGTTTAATTCACAAATGCTCTTCGAAAACGGAATCACAGCATAGGGAAGCATGCAAGACAAGAAAACTCACCTCCCGACCTGTGCATTCTTTGGTGTTGAACGTAGATGGCTCCTGGTGCCCCGCAGCACTGGAGGGAGCTATCCTCGGAGTTTGTAGAGACACCTGAGGGCTTCGCCAAGAGAATCAACGAACGTTCGGCGCTCGAAACAGAAACTCTTGTGATTAGAGAGGGATTGTCGTTCGTGGAGAAGGCAAGGGTGCTGAGGAAGAAGGAAATTGATCTAGGGCTCAAGTCCCTGTGATCTAGGTCTTATGTTATGGGCTTGGCTAAAAACCCTAGGGCCATACGATCATTGTGGTGGACGGTGTCCCCATTTATTTCCCAGAAAATAGATCGTTTCCAAAAAATATTTTTTGAGAAGTCAATTTCCTAGTTACTCAATATGTTTTCTTGAGATGTTGACATTTTAAGTTGCCCATAGACTGATTCAATCAACAATTGGAAGCTTGTGTTGTTCTGATTTTTCTTTTGTCTCTCTATGGTGTATATTTGTTCTACTATTTCTTGTAATTGCAAATGCACAGCTATCAAGCTTCTGGTATTTGAATTTATGGAGGTCCCAATGCAAAAGACAAACAACATTTTCTAAAGTCATGACAAGTAAATGGAGAGCACTAAGAAATTAACGATAATGGAGGTGGTGGAATGTATATGGGAGACTGTAAATTGTGATATGTTCTACTGATGAGAGTAGTGCAAATGGAAGGGAGTGAAAATATAGGGCTTTTCCATTGCACTTGCATTCTTTTTTTGCATGCCCCCCCCCTTTTAGTACTTAAGACTAAGAGGTTTGCACCAAAGATGAGACAGGAAATCAATCGCGAACTTCATCGAATTGGATGGTACAGCATGAGGGATGAACTTAAAATTAAGATTGACGGAATGCATTCATGACTTCAATTTAAGATTTACGCCTATCGCCAAGGTCGACTAACAAAAATTTCCAAGATAGGGAGAAGTTCCTAAATTTCGGTCGAGCTTATCCATTGAGGCAACAACTTTCATTAGTCTTGGATTGGTAATTCAATTCGAGCTCAATTTAAAATTGGTGCAAGATCTGGGATAAAATGGGTTCCAATCAATTAGGAAAGAAATCAAACGCCAACCAGCCATCTTCATCATATCAGCCTCGAAGAACACTATGGACCACAATGAGGCAGACATTCATACAACAAAGGTTCGATTCTTCCCTTGAAGAGTACGTAGCAATGCGCTTCCAGCTAACGAAAACCCTTATAGAAGAGGCATAGTACCTAACCCACCTTGCCTAGTGCGTTGTAAAACCCCCAGAATCTCCTTAGCACCTCTTACTCCTTTGCAATTCAACAAAACAAATTTGGTCAGACCCTCGGTTAAATCTCAACACTTCCCTAACAAAGATAACTAGAATCAACAAGTGGATATTGAAAAACTTAAACTCCCGAGCTGATTCGTCCGCCAGAGCAAGTCTCGCTGCTAGCTCATGGTTGATTTGGAAGGAAAGGAATGAGTGGGTATTTAGGAACAACAAACCAAAACCCAGCCATATAGTCGAAGAAGCGTTTAATTCACAAATGCTCTTCGAAAAACGGAATCACAGCATAGGGAAGCATGCAAGACAAAAAAAACACACCTTCCGACCTATGGATTCTTGGGTGTTAAACGTCGATGGCTCCTAGTGCCGCGCACCACAGGAGGGAGCTATTACCGGAGTTTGTAGGGACTCTCGAAGGCTTCGCCAAGAGAATCAACGCTCATTCGGCCCACGCAGCAGAAACTCTCGTAATTAGAGAGGGATTGTCGTTCGTGGAGAAGGCAAGGTGCTGAGGAAGAAGGAAACTGATCTAGGGGTCAAGTGCTTGTGGTCTAGGTCTTATCTTGTAGGCCTAGCTGAAAACGCTACGGCCAAACGATCACTGTGGTTGAAGATGTCTCCATTCATTTCGAAAAAAATAGATCGTTTCGAAAAAATAATTTTTCAGAACTCAATTTCCTAGTTACTCAATATGTTTTCTTGAGATATCGACA
Source organism: Psidium guajava (assembly GCA_016432845.1). NCBI lineage: Eukaryota > Viridiplantae > Streptophyta > Magnoliopsida > Myrtales > Myrtaceae > Psidium > Psidium guajava. Next base: position 19,725,191 of record CM028225.1, read on the forward strand.
TTTTAAGTCGCCCATAGACTTATTCAATCATCTATTGGAAGCTTGCAGTGCTCTAATTTTTCTTTTGCCTATCTATGTTGTATGTTTGTTCTACTATTTCTTGTAATTGCAAATGCACAACTATCAAGCTTCTGGTATTTGAAGATGTGGAGGTCCCAACGCAAAAGACAAGCAGCATATTCTAAAGTCATGACGAGTAAATGGAGAGCATTAAGAAATTAACAATAATGGAGGTGGTGGAATGAATATGGGGGACTGTAAATTCTGATCTCTCCTACTGATGATAGTAGCAAAAATTCAAGGGTGTGAAACTAGAGGGCTTTTCCATTGCACTTGCGTTCCTTTTTTGCATTCCCCCCACCCCCTTTTTGGTACTTAAGACTAAGTGGTTCGTACCAAAGATGAGACAGGGAATCAATCGCTAACTTCATCGAATTAGATGGTACAGCATGAGGAATGAGCTTAAAATCAAAACTGATGGAATGCATTCATGAATTCAATTCTAGATTTGCGCCTATCACCAAGGTCGACTGACAGAAATTTCCAAGATAGGGAGAAGTTCCTAAATTTTGGCGAAGGTAATCCGTTGAGGCACCAACTTTGATTATTCATGGGTTGGTAATTCAATTCGAGCTCAATTTAAAATTGGTCCAAGATCTGGGATAAAATGTGTTCCAATCAATTAGGAAAGAAATCAAACGCCAGCCAGCCATCTTCATTATATCAGCCTCGAAGAACACTATGGGCCACAATAGGGTAGACATTCATACAACAAAGGTTCGATTCTTCGTATGGAGACTACGCAGCAATGCACTTCCAGTAAAGGAAAACCCTTATGGAAGAGGAATTGTGCCTGACCCACTTTGCCCAGTGCGCCGTAAAACCCCCCAGAATCTCCTGAGTACCTCTTCCTCCTCTGCGACTGGACAAAACAAATTTGGTTAGACCCTCGGTTAAATCTCGACACTTCCCCGACAAAGATAACTAGAATCGATAAGTGGATATTGAAAAACTTAAACTCTCGAGTTGATCTGTCCGCGGGAGCAAGTCTCGCTGCTACATTATGATCGATTTGGAAGGAAAGGAACGCGTGGGTATTTAGGGACAACAAACCAAAACCCAGCCACATAGTCAAAGAAGCATTAAATTCAGAAATGCTCTTCAAAAAACGGAATCACAGCATAAGGAAGCAAGCAAGACAAGAAAACTCACCTCTCGACCTGTGGATTCTTGGGTGTTAAACATAGATGGCTCCTAGTGTCGCGCATCACTGGAGGGAGCTATCGCCGGAGTTTGGAAGGACTCCCGAGGGCTTCGCCAAGAGAATCAATGCTCGTTCGGCCCTCGCCGTAGAAACTCTTGCGATTAGAGAGGGATTATCGTTCGTGGAGAAGGCAAGGGAGCTGAGGAAGAAGGAAACTGATCTGGGGCTCAAGTACTTGTGATCTAGGTCTTATGTTTTGGGCCTAGCTGAAAACCCTAAGGCCATACGATCATTGAGGTGGACGGTGTCCCCATTTATTTCGCAAAAAAGAGATCGTTTTAAGAAAATATTTTTTGAGAAGTCAATTTCCTAGTTGCTCATTACGCTTTCTTGAGATGTCGACATTTTAAGTTGCCCATGGACTGATGCAATCAACAATTGGATGATTACAGTGTTCTGATTTTTCTTTTGCCTATCTTTGTTATATGTTTGTTCTACTATTTCTTGTAATTACAAATGCATAGCTTTCAAGCGTATGGTATTTGAAGAATTGGAGGTCCTAACGCAAAAGACAAACAACATTTTTTAAAGTCATGACGAGTAAATGGAGAGCACTAAGAAATTAACTATCATAGAGGTGGTGAAATAAATATGGGAGACTGTAAATTGTAATCTCTCCTACTAATGAGTGTAGTGAAAATTGAAGGGAGTGAAAATAGAGGGCTTTTCCATTGCACTTGCGTTCCATTTTTGCATTCTCCCCCCCCCCCTTTTGGTACTTAAGACTAAGAGTTTTTCACCAAAGATGAGATAGGGAATCAAACGCGAACTTCAATGAATTGGATGGTACAGTAGGAGGAATGAGCTTAAAATCGAGATTGATGGAATGCACTCATGAATTCAATTCAAGATTTGCCCCTATCACTAAGGTCGAGTAACAGAAATTTCCAAGATATGGAGAAGTTCCTAATGTTTGGCCGAGGTAATCCATTGAGGCACCAACTTTGATTACTCTTGGGTTGGTAATTCAATTCGAGCTCAATTTAAAATTAGTCCAAGATCGGGGATAAAATAGGTTCAAATCAGTTAGGAAAGAAATCAAATGCCAACCAGCCATCTTCATCATATCAGCCTCGAAGAACACTATGGACCACAATAGGGCAGACATTCATACAACAAAGGTTCGATTCTTCCTTTGAAGAGTATGCAGCAATGCACTTCCAGCAAAGGAAAACACTTACCGAAGAAGAATGGTACCTGACCCACTTTGCTTGGTGCACCGTAAAATCGCCAGAATCTCTTGAGCACCTCTTCCTCCTTTGCGACTAGACAAAAAAAATTTCGTTAGACCCTCGGTTAAATCTCGACACTTCCCCAACAAAGATAACCAGAATCAACAAGTGGATATTGAAAAAATTAAACTCTTGAGCTGATCCGTCCGCGAGTATAAATCTCGCTGCTACACTATGGTTGATTTGGAAGGAGAGGAACGAGTGGGTATTTAGGAACACCAAACCAAAACCCAGCCATATAGTCAAAGAAGCGTTTAATTCACAAATGCTCTTCAAAAAGGGAATCACAGGATAGGGAAGCATGCAAGACAAGAAAACTCATCTCCCGACCTATGGATTCTTGGGTGTTAAACGTAGATAGCTCCTAATATCCAGCAGCACCGGAGGGAGCAATCACCGGAGTTTGTAGGGACTCCCGAGGGCTTCGCCAAGAGAATCAACGCTCGTTTGGCCTTCGCAACATAAACTCTCGCAATTAGAGAGGGATTATCGTTTGTGTAGAAGACAAGGGAGCTGAGAAAGAAGGAAATTAATCTAGGGCTCAAGTCCTTATGATTTGGGTCTTATGTTGTGGGCCAGGCTGAAAACCCTGGGACCATAAGATCATTGTGGTGGACGGTGTCCCCATTTATTTCACAAAAAATAAATCGTTTCAAAAAAATATTTTTTGAGAAGTCAATTTCCTAGTTACTCACTATGTTTTCTTGAGATGTTGACATTTTAAGGTGCCCATAGACTGATTCAATCAATAATTTGAAGTTGCAGTGTCCTGACTTTCCTTTTATCTCTCTATGTTGTATATTTGTTCTACTATTTCTTGTAATTGCAAATGCACAGCTATCAAGCTTCTAGTATTTGAAGATGTGGAGGTCCCAATGCAAAAGACAAGCAATATTTTATAAATTCATGACAAGTAAATGGAGAGCACAAAGAAATTAACGATAATGGAGGTGGCGGAATGAATATGGGAGATTGTAAATTGTGATCTCTTCTACTAATGAGAGTAGTGAAAATTGAAGGGAGTGAAAATAGAGGGCTTTTCCATTGCACTTGCGTTCCTTTTTTGCATTTCCCCCCCCCCCCCCTTTTGGTACTTAAGACTAAGAGGCTTGCGCCAAAGATGAGACAAGGAATCAATTGCGCACCTCATTAAATTGGATGGTACAACATGAGGAATGAGCTTAAAATCAAGATTGATGGAAAGCATTAATGAATTCAATTCAAGATTTGCGCCTATCGCTAAGGTCAACTGACAAAAATTTTCAAGATAGGGAGAAGTTCCTAAATTTTAGCCGAGGTAATCCATTGAGGCACCAACTTTGATTACCCTTGGGTTAGTAATTCAATTCGAGCTCAATTTAAAATTGGTCCAAAATCTAGGATAAAATAGGTTCAAATTAGTTAGGAAAGAAATCAATCGCCAGCCAGCTATCTTCATTACATCAGCCTCGAAGAACACTATGGACAATAGTAGGGCAGACATTCATACAACAAAGGTTCGATTCTTCCTTTGAAGAGTATGCAGTAATGCACTTCAAGCTAAGGAAAACCCTTATAGAAGAGGAATAGTACCTAACCTGCTTTGCCCAGTTCGCCGTAAAACCCCCAGAATCTCCTGAGCACCTCTTCCTCCTCTGCGACTAGAAAAAACAAATTTTGTTAGACCCTCGGTTAAATCTCGATACTTCCCTGATAAAGATAACCAGAATCGACAAGCGGATTTTGAAAAACTTAAACTCCCGAGCTGATCCGTCCGCGAGAGTAAATCTCACTTCTACACTATTGTTGATTTGGAAGGAAAGGAACGAGAGGGTATTTAGGTGGATGGCTCCTGGTGTTGCGCATCACCGGAGAGGGCTATCGCCGGAGTTTGTAGGGACTCCCGAGGGCTTCGCCAAGAGAATCCATGCTCGTTAGGCCCTCGCAGCAGAAACTCTCGCGATTAGAGAGGGATTGTCGTTCGTAGAGAAGGTAAGTGAGCTAGGGAAGAATGAAATTGATCTAGGGCTCAAGTCCTTGTGATCTAGGTCTTATGTTTTGGCCTTAGCTAAAAACCCTAGGGCCATATGATCATTGTGGTAGAGCGTTCCCATTTATTTCGCAAAAAGTAGATCGTTTCAAAAAAATATTTTTTGAGAAGTCAATTTCCTAGTTACTCAATATGTTTTCTTGAGATGTAGACATTTTAAGGTGCCCATAGACTGATTCAATCAACGATTGGAAGATTGCGGTGTTCTGATTTTTCTTTTGCCTATCTATGCTGGATGTTTGTTCTACTATGTCTTGTTATTGCAAATGCACGGCTATCAAGCTTCTGGTATTTGAAGATGTGGAGGTTCCAATGCAAAAGACAAACAACATTTTCTAAAGTCATGAGGAGTAAATGGAGAGCACTAAGAAATTAACAATAATGGAGGTGGTGGAATTAATATGGGAGACTGTAGATTGTGATCTCTTCTATTGATGAGAGTAGTGAAAATTGAAGGGAGTGAAAATAGAGGGCTTTTCCTTTACACTTACGTTCCTTTTTTGTATTCCCCCCTCCCCTTTTTGGTACTTAAGACTCAGAGGTTTGTACCAAAGATGAGACATAGAATCAATCGCGAACTTCATCGAAGTGGATGGTACAGCATGAGGAATGAGCTTATAATCAAGATTGATGGAATGCATTCATGAATTCAATTCAAGATTTGCCCCTATCACCAAGGTCAACTGACAGAAATTTCCAAGATAGGGAGAAGTTCCTAAGTTTTGGCCGAGGTAATCCATTGAGGCACCAACTTTCATTACTCTTGGGTTAGTAATTCAATTCGAGCTCAATTCAAAATTGGTCCAAGATCTAGCATAAAATGGGTTCAAATCAATTAGGAAAGAAATCAAACGCCAACCAGCCATCTTCATCATATCAGCCTCGAAGAACACTATGGACCACAATGAGGCAGACATTCATACAACAAAGGTTCAATTCTTTCTTTGGAGAGTATGCAGCAATGCATTTCCAGCTAAGGAAAACCCTTATAGAAGAGGAATGGTACTTGATCCACTTTCCCTCGTGCACCGTAAAGCCCCCAAAATCTCTTGAGCACCTCTACCTCCTCTGCGACTAGACAAAACAAATTTCGTTAGACCCTCGGTTAAATCTCGATACCTCCCCAATAAAGATAACCAGAATCGACAAGTGGATTTTGAAAAACTTAAACTCCCGAGCTGATCCGTCCGCGAGAGTAAATCTCACTTCTACAATATTGTTGATTTGGAAGGAAAGGAACGAGAGGGTATTTAGGAACAACAAAACAAAACCCAACCATATAGTCAAAGAAGCGTTTAATTCACAAATGCTCTTCGAAAATAGAATGACAGCATAGGGAAGCATGCAAGACAAGAAAACTCACTGCCCGACCTATGAATTCTTGGGTGTTGAACGTAGATTGCTCTTGGTGCTGCGCATCACCGGAGAGGGCTATCGCCGGAGTTTGTAGGGACTCCCGAGGGCTTCGCCAAGAGAATCCATACTCGTTCCGCGCTCGCAGCAGAAACTCTCGCTATTAGAGAGGGATTGTCGTTCATCGAGAAGGCAAGTGAGCTGGGGAAGAATGAAATTGATCTAGGGCTCAAGTCCTTGTGATCTAGGTCTTATATTTTGGGCCTGGCCAAAAACCCTAGGGCCATATGATCATTGTGGTAGAGCGTTCCCCATTTATTTCGCAAAAAATAGATCGTTTCAAAAAAATATTTTTTGAGAAGTCACTTTCCTAGTTACTCAATATGTTTTCATGAGATGTAGACATTTTAAGGTGCCTATAAACTGATTCAATCAACGATTGGAAGATTGCGGTGTTCCGATTTTTCTTTTGCCTATCTATGCTGTATGTTTGTTCTACTGTGTCTTGTAATTGCAAATGCACAGCGATCAAGCTTCTGGTATTTGAAGATGTGGAGGTCCCAATGCAAAAGACAAACAACATTTTCTAAAGTCATGAGGAGTAAATGGAGAGCACTAAGAAATTAACAATAATGGAGGTGGTGGAATGAATATGAGAGACTGTAGATTGTGATCTCTCCTATTGATGAGGGTAGTGAAAATTGAAGGGAGTGAAAATAAAGGGCTTTTCCTTTACACTTACGTTCCTTTTTTGTATTCCCCCTCCCCTTTTTGGTACTTAAGATAGAGAGGTTTGCACCAAAGATGAGAAAGGGAATTAATCGCGAACTTCATCGAAGTGGATGGTACAGCATGAGGAATGAGCTTAAAATCAAGATTGATGGAATGCATTCATGAATTCAATTCAAGATTTTCCCCTATCACCAAGGTCGACTAACAGAAATTTCCAAGATAGGGAGAAGTTCCTATGTTTTGGCCGAGATAATCCATTGAGGCGCCAACTTTGATTACTCTTGGGTTGGTAATTCAATTCGAGCTCAATTCAAAATTGGTCCAAGATCTAGGATAAAATGGATTCAAATCAATTAGAAAAGAAATCAAACGCCAACCAGCCATCTTCATCATATCAGCCTCGAAGAACACTATGGACCACAATGGGGCAAACATTCATATAACAAAGGTTCGATTCTTTCTTTGGAGAGTTCGCAGCAATGCATTTCCAGCTAAGGAAAACCCTTATAGAAGAGGAATGGTACTTGACCCACTTTGCACCGTGCACCATAAAGCCCCCAGAATCTCCTGAGCACCTCTACCTCCTCTGCGACTGGACAAAATAAATTTGGTCAGACCCTCAGTTAAATCTCGATACTTCCCCGACAAAAATAACCAGAATCGACAAGTGGATATTGAAAAACTTGAACTCCCGAGCTGATCCGTCCGCAAGAATAAGTCTCGCTGCTACGCCATGGTTGATTTGGAAGGAAAGGAATGCATGGGTATTAAGGAACAAAAAACCAAAACCCAGCCATATAGTCGAAGAAGTGTTTAATTCACAAATGCTCCACCAAAAACGAAATCATAGCATAGGGAAGCATGCAAGACAAGAAAACTCACCTCCCGACCTGTGGATTCTTGGGTGTTTAACGTAGATGGCTCCTGGTGCTGCACATCACCAGAGGGGGCTATCACTAGAGTTTGTAGGGACTCCCGAGGGCTTCGCCAAGAAAATCAACGCCCGTTTGTCCGTCACAGCAGAAACTCTCGCGATTAGAGAGGGATTGTCATTCGTGGAGAGGGCAAGTGAGCTAAGAAAGAAGAAAACTGATCTAGGGTTCAAGTTCTTGTGATCTAGGTCGTATGTTGCGGGCCTGGCTGAAAACACTTGGGCCGTACGATCATTGCGGTTGACGGTGTCTCCATTTATTTCGCAAAAAATAGATCGTTTCGAAAAATTATTTTTTGAGTAGTCAATTTCCTAGTTACTCAATATGTTTTCTTGAGATGTAGACATTTTAAGGTGCCCATAGACTGATTCAATCAACGATTGGAAGATTGCGGTGTCCTGATTTTTCTTTTGCCTATCTATGCTGTATGTTTGTACTATTATTTCTTGTAATTGCAAATGTATAGCTATTGAGCTTCTGGTATTTGAAGATGTGGTGGTCCCAACACAAAAGACAAACATCATTCTCTAAAGTTATGACGAGCAAATGCATAACACAAGGAAATTAATGATAATGGAGGTGGTGGAGTGAATTTGGGAGATTGTGAATTGTGATCTCTCCTATTGATGAGAATAGTGTACATTGAAGGGAGTGAAAATAGAGGGCTTTTCCATTGCACTTGCGTTCCTTTTTTGCATTCCCTTTTTGCATTCCCCCCCCCTTTTGGTACTTAAGATTAAGAGGCTTGCGCCAAAGATGAGACAGGGAATCAATTGCACACTTCATTGAATTCGATGGTACAGCATGAGGAATGAGCTTAAAATCAAGATTGATGGATTGCATTCATGAATTCAATTCAAGATTTGCGCCTATCGCTAAGGTCAACTGACAAAAATTTTCAAGATATGGAGAAGTTCCTAAATTTTAGCCGAGGTAATCCATTGAGGCACCAACTTTGATCACCCTTGGGTTGGTAATTCAATTCGAGCTCAATCTAAAATTGGTCCAAGATTTAGGGTAAAATAGGTTCAAATTAGTTAGGAAAGAAATCAATCGCCAGCCAGCTATCTTCATCACATCAGCCTCGAAGAACACTATGGACCATAGTAGGGCAGCTATTCATACAACAAAGGTTCGATTCTTCCTTTGAAGAGTATGCAGAAATGCACTTCCAGCTAAGGAAAACCCTTATAGAAGAGGAATAGTACCTAACCCGCTTTGCCCAGTGCGCCGTCAAACCCCCAGAATCTCCAGAGCACCTCTTCCTCCTCTGCGACTAGAAAAAAAAAAATTTCATTAGACCCTTGGTTAAACCTCGATACTTTCCTGATAAAGATAACCAGAATCAACAAGTGGATTTTGAAAAACTTAAACTCCCGAGCTGATCCGTCCGCGAGAGTAAATCTCACTTCTACACTATTGTTGATTTGGAAGGAAAGGAACGAGAGGGTATTTAGGAACAACAAAACAAAACCCAACCATATAGTCAAAGAAGCGTTCAATTCACAAATGCTCTTCGAAAATAGAATCACAGCATAGGGAAGCATGCAAGACAAGAAAACTCACCTCCCGACCTGTGGATTCTTGGGTGTTTAACGTAGATGGCTCCTGGTGCTGCACATCACCAGAGGGGGCAATCGCTAGAGTTTGTAGGGACTCCCGAGGGCTTCGCCAAGAAAATCAACGCCCGTTTGTCCGTCACAGCAGAAACTCTCGCGATTAGAGAGGGATTGTCATTCGTGGAGAGGGCAAGTGAGCTAAGAAAGAAGAAAACTGATCTAGGGTTCAAGTTCTTGTGATCTAGGTCGTATGTTGCGGGCCTGGCTGAAAACACTTGGGCCGTACGATCATTGCGGTTGACGGTGTCTCCATTTATTTCGCAAAAAATAGATCGTTTCGAAAAAATATTTTTTCAGTAGTCAATTTCCTAGTTACTCAATATGTTTTCTTGAGATGTAGACATTTTAAGGTGCCCATAGACTGATTCAATCAACGATTGGAAGATTGCGGTGTTCTGATTTTTCTTTTGCCTATCTATGCTGTATGTTTGTACTATTATTTCTTGTAATTGCAAATGTATAGCTTTTGAGCTTCTGGTATTTGAAGATGTGGTGGTCCCAACACAAAAGACAAACATCATTCTCTAAAGTTATGACGAGCAAATGCATAACACAAGGAAATTAATGATAATGGAGGTGGTGGAGTGAATTTGGGAGATTGTGAATTGTGATCTCTCCTATTGATGAGAATAGTGTACATTGAAGGGAGTGAAAATAGAGGGCTTTTCCATTGCACTTGCGTTCCTTTTTTGCATTCCCTTTTTGCATTCCCCCCCCCTTTTGGTACTTAAGATTAAGAGGCTTGCGCCAAAGATGAGACAGGGAATCAATTGCGCACTTCATTGAATTCGATGGTACAGCATGAGGAATGAGCTTAAAATCAAGATTGATGGATTGCATTCATGAATTCAATTCAAGATTTGCGCCTATCGCTAAGGTCAACTGACAAAAATTTTCAAGATATGGAGAAGTTCCTAAATTTTAGCCGAGGTAATCCATTGAGGCACCAACTTTGATCACCCTTGGGTTGGTAATTCAATTCGAGCTCAATCTAAAATTGGTCCAAGATTTAGGGTAAAATAGGTTCAAATTAGTTAGGAAAGAAATCAATCGCCAGCCAGCTATCTTCATCACATCAGCCTCGAAGAACACTATGGACCATAGTAGGGCAGCTATTCATACAACAAAGGTTCGATTCTTCCTTTGAAGAGTATGCAAAAATGCACTTCCAGCTAAGGAAAACCCTTATAGAAGAGGAATAGTACCTAACCCGCTTTGCCCAGTGCGCCGTCAAACCCCCAGAATCTCCAGAGCACCTCTTCCTCCTCTGCGACTAGAAAAAAAAAATTTCATTAGACCCTTGGTTAAACCTCGATACTTTCCTGATAAAGATAACCAGAATCAACAAGTGGATTTTGAAAAACTTAAACTCCCGAGCTGATCCGTCCGCGAGAGTAAATCTCACTTCTACACTATTGTTGATTTGGAAGGAAAGGAACGAGAGGGTATTTAGGAACAACAAAACAAAACCCAACCATATAGTCAAAGAAGCGTTTAATTCACAAATGCTCTTCGAAAATAGAATCACAGCATAGGGAAGCATGCAAGACAAGAAAACTCACCTCTCGACCTATGAATTCTTGGGAGTTGAACGTAGATGGCTCTTGGTGCTGCGCATCACCGGAGAGGGCTATCGCAGAAGTTTGTAGGGACTCCCGAGGGCTTCGCCAAGAGAATCCATGCTCGTTCGGCCCTCGCAGCAGAAACTCTCGCGATTAGAGAGGGATTGTCGTTCGTAGAGAAGGCAAGTGAGCTGGGGAAGAATGAAATTGATCTAGGGCTCAAGTCCTTGTGATCTAGGTCTTATGTTTTGGGCCTGGCTGAAAACCCTTGGGCCGTACGATCATTGCGGTGGACGGTGTCCCCATTTATTTCGTAAAAAATAGATCGTTTCCAAAAAATATTTTTTGAGTAGTCAATTTCCTAATTACTCAATATGTTTTCTTGAGATGTAGACATTTTAAGGTGCCCATAGACTGATTCAATCAACGAATGGAAGATTACGGTGTTCTGATTTTTCTTTTGCCTATCTATGCTGTATGTTTGTTCTACTATGTCTTGTAATTGCAAATGCACAGGTATGAAGCTTCTCAAGTCCTTGATGGAATGCATTCATGAATTCAATTAACGATTTGCCCTTATCACCAAGGTCGACTGACAGAAATTTCCAAGATAGGGACAAGTTCCTAACTTTTGGCCGAGGTAATCCATTGAGGCCCCAACTTTCATTACTCTTGGGTTGGTAGTTCAATTCGAGCTCAATTCAAAATTGGTCCAAGATCTTGGGTAAAATGGGTTCAAATCAATTAGGAAAGAAATCAAACGCCAACTAGCCATCTTCATCATATCAGCCTCGAAGTACACTATGGACCACAATAGGGCAGACATTCATACAACAAAGGTTCGATTCTTTCTTTGGAGAGTATGCAGCAATGCATTTCTAGCTAAGGAAAGCCCTTATAGAAGAGGAATGGTACTTAACCCATTTTGCCCCGTGCACCGTAAAGCCCCCAGAATCTCCTGAGCACCTCTACCTCCTCTGCGACTGGACAAAATAAATTTGGTCAGCATGAGGAATGAGCTTAAAATCAAGACTGATAGAATGGATTCATAAATTCAATTCAAGATTTGTGCCTATGACCGAGGTCGACTGCTAGAAATTTCCAAGACAGGGAGAAGTTCCTAAATTTTGGCTGAGGTAATCCATTGAGGCGCCAACTTTGATTAGTCTTGGGTTGGTAATTCAATTCGAGCTCAATTTATAATTGGTCCAAGATCAGGGATAAAATGGGTTCCAATCAATTAGGAAAGAAATCAAACGCCAACCAGCCATCTTCATCATATCAACCTCGAAGAACACTATGGACTACAATAGGCCAGACATTCAAACAACAAAGGTTCGATTCTTCCTTTGGAGACAATGCAGCAATGCACTTCTAGCTAAGGAAAACCCTTATAGAAGAGGAATGGTACCAGACCCACTTTGCCCAGTGCGCCGTAAAACCCCCAGAATCTCCTGAGCACCTCTTCCTCCTCTGCGACTGGACAAAACAAATTTCATCAGACCCTCAGTTAAATCTCGACACTTCCCCGACAAAACTAACCAGAATCGACAAGTGGATATTGAAAAACTTGAACTCCCGAGCTGATCCGTCCGCAAGACCAAGTCTCGCTGCTACCCAATGGTTGATTTGGAAGGAAAGGAATGCATGGGTATTTAGGAACAACAAACCAAAACCCAGCCATATAGTCGAAGAAGTGTTTAATTCACAAATGCTCTACAAAAAACGAAATCATAGCTTAAGGAAGCATGCAAGACAAGAAAACTTACCTCCCGACCTGTGGATTCTTGTGTGTTGAATGTTGATGGCTCTTGGTGCTGCACATCACCGGAGGGGGCTATCGCCGGAGTTTGTAGTGACTCCCGAGGGCTTCGCCAAGAGAATCAACACCCTTTTGTCCCTCACAGCAGAAACTCTCGCGATTAGAGAGGGATTGTCGTTCGTGGAGAAGGCAAGTGAGCTAAGAAAGAAGGAAACTAATCTAGGGTTCAAGTCCTCGTGATCTAAGTCTTATGTTGTGGGCCTGGCTAAAAACACTTGGGCCGTATGATCATTGCGGTTGACGGTGTCCCCATTTATTTCGCAAAAAACAGATCATTTCGAAAAAAATATTTTTTCAGTAGTCAATTTCCTAGTTACTCAATATATTTTCTTGAGATGTAGACATTTTATGGTGCCCATAGACTGATTCAATCAACGATTGGAAGATTGCGGTGTTCTGATTTTTCTTTTGCCTATCTATGCTGTATGTTTGTTCTATTATTTCTTGTAATTGCAAATGTATAGCTATCGAGCTTCTGGGATTTGAAGATGTGAAGGTCCCAACACAAAAGACAAACAACATTTTCTAAAGTTATGACGAGCAAATGGATAACACAAGGAAATTAAAGATAATGGAGGTGGTGGAGTGAATTTGGGAGATTGTAAATTGTGATCTCTCCTATTGTTGAGAATAGTAGAAATTGGAGGGAGTGAAAATAGAGGGCTTTTCCATTGCACTTGCGTTCCTTTTTTGCATTCCCCCCCCCTTTTGGTACTTAAGACTAAGAAGCTTGCGCCAAAGATGAGACAGGGAATCAATCGCGCACTTCGTTGAATTTGATGGTACGGCTTGAGGAATGAGCTTAAAATCAAGATTGATGGAATGCATTCATGAATTCAATTCAAGATTTGCCCCTATCACCAAGGTCGACCGACAGAAATTTCCAAGATACGGAGAAGTTCCTAAGTTTTGGCCGAGGTAATCCATTGAGGCACATATTTGATTACTCTTGCGTTGGTAATTCAATTCGAGCTCAATTCAAAATTGGTCCAAGATCTAGGCTAAAATAGGTTCAAATTAGTTAGGAAAGAAATCAATCGTCAGCCAGCTATCTTCATCACATCAGCCTCGAAGAACACTATGGACCATAGTAGGACAAACATTCATAACACAAACGTTCGATTGTTCCTTTGAAGAGTATGTAGTCATGCACTTCCAGCAAAGGAAAACCCTTATAGAAGAGTAATAGTACCTAACCCGCTTTGCCCAGTGCGCCGTAAAACCCCCAGAATCTCCTGAGCACCTCTTCCTCCTCTGTGACTAGACAAAACAAATTTCATTAGACCCTCGGTTAAATCTCGATACTTCCCCTATAAAGATAACTAGAATCGACAAGTGGATTTTGAAAAACTTAAACTCCCGAGCTGATCCGTCCGCGAGAGTAAATCTCACTTCTACACTATTATTGATTTGGAAGGAAAGGAACGAGAGGGTATTTAGGAACAACAAAACAAAACCCAACCATATAGTCAAAGAAGCGTTCAATTCACAAATGCTCTTCGAAAATAGAATCACAGCATAAGGAAGCATGCAAGACAAGAAAACTCACCTCCCGACCTATGAATTCTTGGGTGTTGAACGTAGATGGCTCCTGGTGCTGCGCATCACCGGAGAGGGCTATCGCTGGAGTGTGTAGGGACTCCCGAGGGCTTCGTAAAGAGAATCCATGCTCGTTCGGCCCTCGCAGCAGAAACTCTCGCGATTAGAGAGGGATTGTCGTTCGTAGAGAAGGCAAGTGAGCTGGGGAAGAAAGAAATTGATCTAGGGCTCGAGTCCTTGTAATCTAGGTCTTATGTTTTGGGCCTGGCTAAAAACCCTAGGGCCATATGATCATTGTGGTAGAGCGTTCCCCATTTATTTCGCAAAAAATAGATCGTTTCAAAAACATATTTTTTGAGAAGTCAATTTCCTAGTTACTCAATATGTTTTCTAGAGATGTAGACATTTTAAGGTGCCCATAGACTGATTCAATCAACGATTGGAAGATTGCGGTGTTCCGATTTTTCTTTTGCCTATCTATGCTGTATGTTTGTTCTAGTATGTCTTGTAATTGCAAATGCATAGCTATCAAGCTTCTGGTATTTGAAGATGTGGAGGTCCCAATGCAAAAGACAAACAACATTTTCTAAAGTCATGGGTAGTAAATGGAGAGCACTAAGAAATTAACAATATTGGAGGTGGTGGAATTAATATGGGAGACTGTAGATTGTGATCTCTCCTATTGATGAGAGTAGTGAAAATTGAAGTGAGTGAAAATAGAGGGCTTTTCCTTTACACTTACGTTCCTTTTTTGTATTCCCCCCTCCCCTTTTTGGTACTTAAGACTCAAAGGTTTGCACCAAAGATAAGACAGGGAATCAATCGCGAACTTCATCGAAGTAGATGGTACAACATGAGCAATTAGCTTAAAATCAAGATTCATGGAATGCATTCATGATTTCAATTCAAGATTTGCCCCTATCACCAAGGTCGACGGACTGAAATTTCCAAGATACGGAGAAGTTCCTATGTATTGGCCGAGGTAATCCATTGAGGCGCCAACTTTGAATACTCTTGGGTTGGTAATTCAATTCGAGCTCAATTCAAAATTGGTCCAAGATCTAGGATCAAATGGGTTCAAATCAATTAGGAAAGAAATCAAACGCCAACCAGCCATCTTCATCATATCAGCCTCGAAGAACACTATGGACCACAATAGGGCAGACATTCACACAACAAAGATTCGATTCTTCTTTGGCGAGTATGCAGCAATGCATTTCCAGCTAAGGAAAACCCTTATAGAAGAGGAATGGTACTTGACCCACTTTGCCCCACGCACCATGAAGCCCCCAGAATCTCCTAAGCACCTCTACCTCCTCTGCGACTGGACAAAATAAATTTGGTCAGACCCTCAGTTAAATCTCGACACTTCCCCGACAAAAATAATCGAAATCGACAAGTGGATATTGAAAAACTTGAACTCCAGAGCTGATCCGTCCGCAAGAACAAGTCTCCCTGCTACGCTATGGTTGATTTGGAAGGAAAGGAATGCATGGGTATTTAGGAACAACTAACCAAAACCCAGCCATATAGTCGAAAAAGTGTTTAATTCACAAATGCTCTACGAAAAACGAAATCATAGCATAAGGAAGCGTGCAAGACAAGAAAACTCACCTCCCGACCTGTGGATTCTTAGGTGTTGAACGTAGATGGCTCCTGGTGCTGCACATCATCGGAGGGGGCTATCGCTGGAGTTTGTAAGGACTCCCGAGGGCTTCGCCAAGAGAATCAATGCCCGTTTGTCCCTAGCAGCAGAAACTCTCGCAATTAGAGTGGGATTGTCGTTCGTAGAGAAGGCAAGTGAGCTCAGAAAGAAGGAAACTGATGTAGGGTTCAAGTTCTTGTGATCTAGGTCTTATATTGTGGGCCTGGCTGAAAACCCTTGGGCCGTACGATCATTGCGGTTGACAGTGTCCCCATTTATTTCGCAAAAAATAGATCGTTTCAAAAAAATATTTTCTGAGTTGTCAATTTCCTAGTTACTCAATATGTTTTCTTGAGATGTAGCCATTTTAAGGTGCCCATAGACTGATTCAATCAACGATTGGAAGATTGCGGTGTTTTGATTTTTCTTTTGCCTATCTATGCTGTATTTTTGTTCCATTATTTCTTGTAATTGCAAATGTATAGCTATCGAGCTTCTGGTATTTGAAGATGCGGGGGTCCCAAAACAAAAGACAAACAACATTTTCTAAAGTTATGACGAGCAAATGGATGACACAAGGAAATTAATGATAATGGAGGTGGTGGAGTGAATTTGGGAGATTGTAAATTGTGATCTCTCCTATTGATGAGAATAGTGGAAATTAAAAGGAGTGAAAATAGAGCGCTTTTCCATTGCACTTGCGTTCCTTTTTTGCATTCCCTTTTTGCATTCCCCCCCCCTTTTAGTACTTAAGACTAAGAGGCTTGCGCCAAAGATGAGACAAGGAATCAATTGCGCACTTCATTGAATTGGATGGTACAGCATGAGGAATGAGCTTAAAATCAAGATTGATGGAATGCATTCATGAATTCAATTCAAGATTTGCACCTATCGCTAAAGTCCACTGACAAAAATTTTCAAGATAGGGAGAAGTTCCTAAATTTCGGCCGAGGTAATCCCTTGAGGCACCAACTTTGATTACTCTTGTGTTGGTAATTCAATTCGAGCTCAATTCAAAATTGGTCCAAGATCTAGTCTAAAATAGGTTTAAATTAGTTAGGAAGGAAATCAATCGTCAGCTAGCTATCTTCATCACATCTGCCTCGAAGAACACTATGGACCATAGTAGGGTAGACTTTCATACAACAAAGGTTCGATTCTTCCTTTGAAGAGTATGCAGTAATGCACTTCTAGCTAAGGAAAACCCTTATAGAAGAGGAATAGTACCTAACCCGCTTTGCCCAGTGCGCCGTAAAACCCCAGAATCTCCTGAGCACCTCTTCCTCCTCTGCGACTAGACAAAACAAATTTCGTTAGACCCTCGGTTAAATGTCGATACTACCCCGATAAAGATAACCAGAATCGACAAGTGGATTTTGAAAAACTTAAACTCCCGAGCTGATCCTTCCACGAGAGTAAATCTCACTTCTACACTATTGTTGATTTGGAAGGAAAGGAACGGGAGGGTATTTAGGAACAGCAAAACAAAACCCAACCATTTGGCCAAAGAAGCGTTTAATTCACAAATGCTCTTCGAAAACAGAATCACTGTATAGGGAAGCATGCAAGACAAGAAAACTCACTTCCTGACCTATGAATTCTTGGGTGTTGAATGTAGATTGCTCTTGGAGCTGCGCATCACCGGAGAGGGCTATCGCCGGCGTTCGTAGGGACTCCCGACGGCTTCGCCAAGAGAATCAACGCCCGTTTGTCCCTCACAGCAGAAACTCTCACGATTAGAGAGGGATTGTCGTTCGTGTTGAAGGCAAGTGAGCTGAGAAAGAAGGAAACTGATCTAGGGTTCAAGTCCTTGTGATCTAGGTCATATGTTTTGGGCCTGGCTGAAAACCATTAGGCCGTACGATCATTGCGGTGGACGGTGTCCCCATTTATTTCGCAAAAAATAGATCGTTTCCAAAAAATATTTTTTGAGTAGTCAATTTCCTAGTTACTCAATATGTTTTCTTGAGATGTAGACATTTTAAGGTGCCCAAAGACTGATTCAATCAACGAATGGAAGATTACGGTATTCTGATTTTTCTTTTGCCTATCTATGCTGTATGTTTGTTCTACTATGTCTTGTAATTGCAAATGCACAGCTATCAAGCTTCTGGTATTTGAAGATGTGCAGGTCCCAATGCAAAAGACAAACAACATTTTCTAAAGTCATGAGGTGTAAATGGAGAGCACTAAGAAATTAACAATAATGGAGGTGGTGGAATGAATATGGGAGACTGTAGATTGTGATCTCTCCTATTGATGAGAGTGGTGAAAGTTGAAGGGAGTGAAAATAGAGGGCCTTTCCTTTACACTTACGTTCCCTTTTTGTATTCCCCCCTCCCCTTTTTGGTACTTAATACTCAGAGGTTCGCACCAAAGATGAGACAGGGAATCAATCGCGAACTTCATCGAAGTGGATGGTACAGCATGAGGAATGAACTTAAAATCAAGATTGATGGAATGCATTCATGAATTCAATACAATATTTGCCCCTATCACCAAAGTCGACAAGTGGATATTGAAAAACTTGAACTCCCGAGCTGATCCGTCCGCAAGAACAAGTCTCGCTGCTACGCTATGGTTGATTTGGAAGGAAAGGAATGCATGGGTATTTAGGAACAACAAACCAAAACCCAGCCTTATAGTCGAAGAAGTGATTAATTCACAAATGCTCTACAAAATACAAAATCATAGCATAAGGAAGCATGCAAGACAACAAAACTCACCTCCCGACCTGTGGATTCTTGGTTGTTTAACGTAGATGGCTCCTGGTGCGGCACATCACTGGAGGGGGCTATCGTAGGAGTTTGTAGGGACTCCCGAGGGCTTCGCCAAGAGAATCAACGCCCGTTTGTCCCTCACAGCAGAAACTCTCGCGATTAGAGAGGGATTGTCGTTCGTGTTGAAGGCAAGTGAGCTGAGAAAGAAGGAAACTGATCTAGGGTTCAAGTCCTTGTGATCTAGGTCTTATGTTTTAGGCCTGGCTGAAAACCATTGGGCCGTACAATCATTGCGGTGGACGGTGTCCCCATTTATTTCGTAAAAAATAGATCGTTTCCAAAAAATATTTTTTGAGTAGTCAATTTCCTAGTTACTCAATATGTTTTCTTGAGATGCAGACATTATAAGGTGCCCATAGACTGATTCAATCAACGAATGGAAGATTACGGTGTTCCGATTTTTCTTTTGCCTATCTATGCTGTATGTTTGTTCTACTATGTCTTGTAATTGCAAATGCATAGCTATCAAGCTTCTGGTATTTGAAGATGTGGAGGTCCCAATGCAAAAGACAAACAACATTTTCTAAAGTCATGAGGAGTAAATGGAGAGCACTAAGAAATTAACTATAATGGAGGTGGTGGAATGAATATGAGAGACTGTAGATTGTGATCTCTCCTATTGATGAGAGTGGTGAAAATGGAAGGGAGTGAAAATAGAGGGCCTTTCCTTTAGACTTACGTTCCTTTTTTGTATTCCCCCCTCCCCTTTTTGGTACTTAAGACTCAGAGGTTCGCACCAAAGATGAGACAGGGAATCAATCGCGAACTTCATCGAAGTGGATGGTACAGCATGAGGAATGAGCTTAAAATCAAGATTGATGGAATGCATTCATGAATTCAATTCAAGATTTGCCCGATCACCAAAGTCGACAAGTGGATATTGAAAATCTTGAACTCCCGAGCTGATCTGTCCGCAAGAACAAGTCTCGCTGCTATGCTATGGTTGATTTGGAAGGAAAGGAATGCATGGGTATTTAGGAACAACAAACCAAAACCCAGCCTTATAGTCGAAGAAGTGTTTAATTCACAAATGCTCTACAAAATACAAAATCATAGCATAAGGAAGCATGCAAGACAAGAAAACTCACCTCCCGACCTGTGGATTCTTGGGTGTTTAACGTAGATGGCTCCTGGTGCTGTACATCACCGAAGGGGGCTATCGCCGGAGTTTGTAGGGACTCCCGAGGGCTTCGCCAAGAGAATCAACGCCCGTTTGTCCCTCACAGCAGAAACTCTCGCGATTAGAGAGGGATTGTCGTTCGTGTTGAAGGCAAGTGAGCTGAGAAAGAAGGAAACTGATCTAGGGTTCAAGTCCTTGTGATCTAGGTCTTATGTTTTGGGCCTGGCTGAAAACCCTTGGGCCGTACGATCATTGCGGGGACGGTGTCCCCATTTATTTCGTAAAAAATAGATCGTTTCCAAAAAATATTTTTTGAGTAGTCAATTTCCTAGTAACTCAATATGTTTTCTTGAGATGTAGACATTTTAAGGTGCCCATAGATTGATTCAATCAACGATTGGAAGATTACGGTGTTCTGATTTTTCTTTTGCCTATCTATGCTGTATGTTTGTTCTATTATTTCTTGTAATTGCAAATGTATAGCTATCAAGCTTCTGGTATTTGATGATGTGGTGGTCCCAACAAAAAAGACAAACAACATTTTCTAAAGTTATGACGAGCAAATGGATAACACAAGGAAATTAAAGATAATAGAGGTGGTGGAGTAAATTTGGGAGATTGTAAATTGTGATCTCTCCTATTGATGAGAATAGTGGAAATTGAAGGGAGTGAAAATAGAGGGCTTTTCCATTGCACTTGCGTTCCATTTTTGCATTTTCCTCCATTTTTCGGTACTTAAGACTAAGAGGTTTGCACCATGGGTGAGACAGGGAATCAATTGCGAACTTCATCGAATTGGATGGTACAGCATAAGGAATGAGCTTAAAATCAAAATTGATGGAATGCATTCATAAATTCAATTCAAGGTTTGCGCCTATCACTAAGGTCGACTGATAGAAATTTTCAAGATAGGGAGAAGTTCCTAGATTTCGGCCGAGGTAATCCATTGATGCACCAACTTTGATTACTCTTGGGTTGGTAAATCAATTCGAGCTCAATTTAAAATTGGTCCAAGATTTGGGATGAAATGGGTTCAAATCAATTAGGCGAGAAATCAAACGCCAACTAGCCATCTTCATCCTATTAGCCTCGAAGAAGACTATGGACCACAATGGGGCAGACATTCATACAACAAAGGTTCGATTCTTCATTTGGAGAGTATGCAGTAATGCACTTCCAGCTAAGGAAAGCCCTTATTGGAGAGGAATGGTACTTGACCCACTTTGCCTAGTGCGCCGTAAAACCCCCAAATTCTCCTGAGCACCTCTTCCTCGTTTGCGACAGGACAAAACCAATTTGGTCAGACCCTCGGTTAAATCTCCACACTTCCCTAACAAAGATAACCAAAATCGACGAGTGGATATTGAAAAACTTAAACTCCCGAGCTGATCCGTCCACGAGAGCAAGTCTCGCTCCTACACTTTGGTTGATTTGGAAGGGAAGGAATGCGTGGGTATTTAGGAACAACAAACCAAAACCCAGCCATATAGTCAAAGAAGCATTTAATTCACAAATGCTCTTCTAAAAACAGAATCACAACATAGGGAAGCGTGCAAGACAAGAAAACTCACCTCCTGACCTGTGGATTCTTGGGTGTTAAACGTAGATGGCTCCTGGTGCCGCGCATCACCGGAGGGAGCTATCGCCGGAGTTTGTAGGGACTCCCGATTCACTTGATGGCATGGAGAATCAGACCTGTGTTGCACGCCTAATTGCGCACCCAATTCATACACATCTTCATTCCTTAAGCACCAAATTAACCCCATGGGAGTTGGGTCTCTTAATCTTCTATTTTGGGCAAATATTAATGTTATAGGGCTCTTTAAATGCCATTGTAAATGACATAATTCGATCCATAGAAGAATTACATGCATTAGTTAAGGAATATAAATGTTACAAAAACAACACTGCTAGGGCAGGGGAAATAGTTACAGGTTGGGATTATATTTTTCTTCACCAAACTGTAGTGTTCAATGAAGGCCGTTGCATTTGTCTATATTATCTTGTTTCATGACTCTCCTTTTATGAGCACCGAAATTTTTTCTTGACTAGGCTATGAATATTGAAATTTCGCTATTGTACAATATAGTAGCCATTTGGTAATTTTAGCAATTGGGTAAGCCAATACTGTAGTCTTCAGAAATTTCTCTTAATCATGTAGTAAAAATATATCAAGTGAATTCTACTAAATCAAGCTTTAATGATTATTTGGTGTATTTAGATTTTGTTAGTAATGTACTTCAATCTTTTCAAGTTCAAATTTGGACAATGCCACTTGTGATGCGTGGATACGAAATAAATCTAGTTAACTAATGAAAGCACTTTTATACATGGCAGCCAAGCAGCGATTGCCAAATTGGATGTTCAAAAGGTTTTGGAGAAGTTGAAAGCCAAACGAAAATCAGTGACTAAGCATTTAGTTGGACTTGATGATCGGATTAAAGCCTTGACAGAATTATTAGATGTCAATGATCAAGTTGTGTGGCTCATTGGAATATATAGGATGGGCGGTATCGGTAAAATGACTATTGCCAAGGTCACTTTCAATCAGCTATCTTCTCACTTTGGAAAGTGTTGTAGCTTCCTTGATGACGTCCGAGAAAGTGCGTCGACCAAGGACAACTTAATCTAGCTGTAGAGGAAAGTACTGTCTGACAGTGTTGGTTCTGGGTCTGCAAAAAAACTCGAGGATGGTGAACAAGAAATGAGGAGGATTGAAGAAACACTTCACACTAAGAAGGTACTTGTAGTTCTGGACGATATTGACAATAGAGAGCACATTAATAAACTAATAGGAAATCATTCATTACATTCAGGATCTAGGCTAATTATTACAACGAGAAACACAACTATTCTGCGAAGTGAGCGCTTTAATGGTAAAATTATAGCATATGAGATGCTAAAGATGGATGATGGTCTTGCACTTTAGCTTTTTTTCCAGCATGCCTTTGGTAGAAACTTCCCTTCAAACAATTATCATGGGCATTCTAGTGACATCGTCTCAAGCACGGGAGGGCTTCCTTTGGCTATTAAAGTGGTAGGTTCATTACTTAATCAGAAAACCAAAGCATTTTGGGAAGAGACATTGGTTAGGTTAAGAGATGTACCTAAGGTAGAGATTATAAGGAAGTTGAGGATTATCTATGATGACCTCGACAAATATCAACAACAAAATTTCCTCGATATTGCATGCTTCTTTTTCAATGAGAATAAGACCAAGCCAATTTACATGTGGGGAGGTTGTCAACTTTACCCTCAAAGAGGAATTGATGTCCTCACCAGCAGGTGTTTGATAAAGATATTGGGCAACAATGATTTTTGGATGAATGATCTAATAATAGACCTGGGAAGGCAAATTATTCATCAAGAAAATCAAAGTGATCTTGGAAGGCAGAGTAGGTCATAAATTGCAAAAGAGGCCTCTAAAATCATAAGAACCCAAGAGGTAAGTAAATAAGAACTTCCCATTTTCAAATACAAGTTGTATATCATGGTTTTAAGGATTCCTTATGTGTTTATGATCTTCATAATTTATTTCCTGCCCATTCGAGTTGTAAAACTTAGTAGTTGGAAGTTGACAAACTTCTTCAAATTTTCACTTGCAGAGGAACGACAAGGTTCAAGCGCTTGACCGAGATGGTCTAGATGACTCCATATGATTGCAAATGATGAGTTGGAAAGGTTACCAAACCTAAGATTCCCCAAGTTACATAATGGAACTTATGTTGAGGACTTCGCAAAGTGTCATTCAATGTTAAGATAGATTTCTTGGCGTTTCCTCATTAGGATTTTAGGGCAGATAATCTATATCTGGATTATCTTATGGTTTTTAAACTTGACAAGAATGGCTTCCCGGACAATTCAAAAGCATGGCACTTGATCAAGGAATGTTACATTTTTAAATTCTTGTCTAATAGTCCCAAGGGTAGGCTGCAATAGTTCTCACAATTGATATGCCATCATCCATTTTTACATATGGCACAAAATTTGAAAGTTCTATCTCTTACCGAATGTGATGGAATAACGAAAATCTCAGATTTCTCAGAATGCTTGCATTTAGAGAGATTGACTCTTGCACACTGCAACAAGCTAAAGAAAATTGAAAGCTTTATTGGAAATCTAAAGTCGCTAATTGAGTTAGAGATTGAATGGTGCATGGATCTTATAGATTTGCCTAAAGAAGTGGGGGCACTACTAAAGCTTAAGCACTTGTCATTGTGGGGATGTTATGGGTTGAGAGAACTTTCAATCTCACTTGGGAATTTAACCTCATTGAGAGGGTTAAACTTACACACACGGGCATCGCCAAACTTTCGAACTCCATCCAAGGACTAGTGA
This sequence comes from Psidium guajava, assembly GCA_016432845.1. Taxonomy (NCBI): domain Eukaryota; kingdom Viridiplantae; phylum Streptophyta; class Magnoliopsida; order Myrtales; family Myrtaceae; genus Psidium; species Psidium guajava. Next base: position 19,749,158 of record CM028225.1, read on the forward strand.
AACTTGTGTCTTTTCTTCTTATACACACACAAGGATAAGGGAACTTCCAAACTTCACTAGAGAGTGGAAATCATTACGCATATTACGGTTATCGAAAAAAGGATCATATTATCCGGTGCATTTTGTTTGGAAGTTACCTAATAGCATTAGCATGTTGAAAAATCTTGAAGAACTTGATCTCTCTGGGCATTTTGAAATGAAAGGTGAAATTCCCGTCAGAATTGAAGAATTGTCATTTATAAAAATCATAAATTTGACGGACACCCATATGAGTGGAATTCCACGAACAGTCACCATACTTAATCACCTACAAATGCTAAATCTAAGAGGTTGTCATATGATTCAAGGGATGCTTGAGCTTCCCACAAGCTTGACCAGTTTACTTCTTGAATCGAAATCGTTGCTCTCAGTCCGCAATCTGTCTATCCTTACTAATTTGGTGGAATTGCTACTAAGTGATGGCTCTGGTAATACGGGGAAATCAAACCTAAGCACCGAATGCAACTTAAGTTGGATTGGGAGGGTATCTAAGCTGAAAAGTTTAGATTTACATCTGCCCAGCGTCCCTGCACCCCCAGAGTTCGCTTCTCTCTCTCATCTAGAAAAGTTTACTTTGTCTTGTCTTGCCTAGACCTAGAAACTCTTGTGCAGTTTCCGCCCTCTCTGCTGAGATTGAAGTTACCATTTCTCAGCATCAGGTAGGCAAAATTACTTCCCTCCTACTTGAGAGTGAGAAATCTGTCCGCTTTAGAGTTCTATCATGGTGAAGTGCAAGACATTCCACTTAATGGACTTCCAAGTCTGGAGAACTTAACTGTTGACGGTTGTAAACTGCTTCAGAGGTTATCCATTTCTTTGTCATTAAAGAAGCTAAGGCAAGCATATGTGTCAAATTGTCTAGAGCTAGTCGAGATAAAAGTTGCGCGTCTGTCGAAATCATTGGAATCCTTCTGTGTTATTGAATGTAAATCTCGGAGAAAAATGGGCGGCTTATCATGCTGGAAGAACCTAGAGGAATTGGTAATCCAACGGTGTCATGTACTTACCAATAAAAACTTGGATGTACACTAGTGTTCATCACTGAGAAGATCGATTGATGCATCTTACACAAAAAAACCAGATGATTGCCTCATCCATATACTGGGGTGTAGGTACTTTACTAGAGATTCTACTCGGAGCCACCCATCTCGAATCTCTTGGAAGCATTACAAAGAGGAGATTCTTCTGGACACCTCAAACAAGGTGCAACATCTTCATCAATATACAGTTGACATGTGTGAATGCATATGTGACAGTCTGAAAATTCGACCCATTTATCGGAATTTCTAAATGAATGGAAACACTTCATTATTACACTCTGATCGATGCTCACTCAAGACTAGCTACCCTGAGATGACTAACCGAAGGGGAAAGGCTACCTGGGAAAAATTTCCCAAACAGCCGCCCGTTAGTCCGAGACTGAGACAGAGTCGGTATTTAATGAAATTGACCACAAAATGAAATCCGACATTGGACAATCGAATTAGTAAGATAATCACAATGGAGAAATGGAATCAGTTTCAGAAACGTCGCCTGAAGGGCACACAGCCGGTGCACGTCGTGAAGCAAGACGGGAATGAAAAATTACCGAAATGCCCCCGGTAAATGCTCAGTCCTTAGAATTAGATAAATTATAATTTTTGAGAGCAAATACGAAAGATTGAAACCAATTCCAATCCGAAATTCGTTCGCGCTCGGGGCCCAATCGGTGCATTTGGCACGCAAATCGAGGCAAGTCAAATCAGTTGTCACATCAATCAGTTGTCTTGTCAATCAAATCAATCACATCATGATTCAATTCCCAATGCAATCAATCAAGTACAATTGTCACTCATAAGATCACATCAAGTACAACCTACTCCCACCAACTTGATTTTATTTTTGATTTTTGATTTTTTCACTATTATAACAATTATAATCACTCTCTCTCTCTCTCTCTCTCTCTCTCTCTCTCTCTCTCTCTCTCTCTCCCCTTCCCCTCCCATTCGGCCGACTCCATCTTCTTCTTCATTTGTTCTTCTTCTTCTTCATTCTCTTCTTCTCCTCTTGTTCTTCCTCCGGCCGCCAGACGCCGCCGCCCCGTCGTTGTCGCCGATCAACCACCATCCTTCAAGCCGTCTAGGTGAGCTTCTTTATCCTTTCTTCTTCTTGTTTCCGTGGCCTTAGAAGCTACCATGGAGCCCAACCGAGCCTAACTCTCCCCCTCTCTCCCCGTCTTCATCGTTCGCCCGAGAAGGAGCCGCCGCCGTTCGCCCTTCCAACTCCACCGTCGGCCACCTATTTCCCTTGGTCCACCTTGGTAAGCTCCCTAGACTTCCTTCTCTTCATGTTCGTGGCCGTCCAACCCCATTTGAGAGCCCGTCCACGTTGTTTCCTCCTTGTAGGCCGTGAGCTCCAATCGGCCGCCCGGAGTCCAAACCGCCGTCGCCGTTGATTCCAACCCTTAATAGGTAAGCTAGCCTCTAATCCCCGCTTAGGAATGGTGTATGCAAAGCTTAGTTGCTGTTTTGTGTGGTGATTTAAGTAGATTAGTTGATAAATGAGTGTTTTAAGCTAAATTAAGTAAGGTTAATTAGGTTATTTGCAAAATGGGTTAATCAATGGACTTGGAAAGCTTGAAATGGGCCTTGCTAAGTTGATAAGTGGGCTGGAAATAAAGCTTGGGGCACCTAAATGATGGGCTTTATGTTAGCTATGAGCTTGGGGATCCATTTTAGACTTAAATGAGCAAATTTGGACCTTTGGACCTAAGTGTTTCTAATGGGCCTTGTAATTGGACGAAAATGTAATTGATTTGGGCCATAATTAAAGTATTGAATATAAATTTTTAGGGCCCAATAGTGTACATGGGCTTAGGAGGTGGAATTGGGCCTAAAAATGCTTAAATGGGCCTAATAAGCTTATTTTAAATCATGGGCTTGGGCCCCACCCGAAAATTATAAAATAATGGGCCTTAAAATAATTAATACTTAAAATTTAAATTATGGGCTCGTGAATAGTAGATGGGCCTTGGGCCTAAATGAACTTACATTATTTAATAGGCCTAAAATTTAAGAATGGATTATTGGGCTTTAGTAATTGGGTTCAATAAAGTTAATAAGGTTAATGGGGACCCAAAAGTAATATCAAACTTTAATCATGGGTCGATGTGGGCCAGGGTTGAATAGTGAGTATTGAGTTGGACCGAGCCTTCGAGCCGGATGGAATTGGGTTTTAAAGCAGATGAGTTCTAAAGATGAAGTAAAACACGATTGAGCCTAATTGGGGGTTTGTTCCATGCGTAAGTAAATGTCTATCGTAATTACGTGGGGTACCCAATTGAATCTAGTTGGTCGAGGGAGTCCGTGCATAGTGCCGGGCCTGCATGATGTATACCCCAATGAATATGGGTTTGACAGAACAATTGTTATATGGTTATGCCTTGTTGCGTATGAACTTACTGGATTGCCTGCTCTGTGATCGATGCGTGGTTGAAATTGTTTGAGCATCATGGACTACGAGCATGGCATGAGTCACCTGGAGGTGTGACATGTCGGATGAGCCCTGAGGCGTCTTTACGCGGGGAATTGGAGGGATAAGCGTGCCAACCCGAAGCGTACCACATGCGGGTTGAGGCACGATGCCGAGTGGCATAGTGGGATGAGCCCTGAGGCGTCTTTACGTTGGGAAATGGAGGGATAAGCGTGCCAACCTAAGGCGTACCACACGCGGGTTGAGGCACGATGCCGAGTGGCACAGTGGGATGAGCCCTGATGGGAATGGGAGATGTAAGCGGGCAGGATCCATTGGGTTCGGTTGAGGCATACTGAAACATACATTTGTCTTGGCATATTGATTTGTTGCGATTGCCTGTTGACTGCCCGTTTGCATGTTATTAACTGCGTTGTATCGCGTAGTTTGGCTGTCCATATGTTGAGATTGGGTTCCTGGAACCAGTGAGGATTTTAGAGCTAGGTGAGCTGAAACCCTAGTTTCTGGTTAGGCCCGAACCCACTAGTATACTCTATCCTACGTTGGGATTAGTGGTGAGCTTGCTGAGTCCTCGACTCACTGGCGGTGGTTGCCATATTTTCAGATCCCAGGCGCCAGTGATGGCCGCACTCCCTATGCTCTTTGGCCTGCCAGTGTAGATGGAGCCCGAGGTTACCCACCATTACGATGAAACTGCTACGATGTGGCTCAGACGACTGACTACTGTATGGGTGGATCAGGGAGGCCCCCAGCTTGTTCCCTATAGGTTCGAGGCTTGGTATAGAGAGGACGAGCTAGGTTTAGAGGGACCCTTGAGAGATGCCCTGATACCCATGGAGGACGACCTCTCGATTCTACGACCTGCTGTATATGGAGGTGAGGTGGTCGACCCTGACCCAATGTTGGAGTTGCCGTCCCCAGGACCCTCGGAGATAGACGGCCACGAGGAGGGCGATGCCATGGACACCGAGCAGGAGGAGGATCCCGAGGAGCAGCTAGAGGACTGAGTTCTGCTGACGCTGGTCTAGTTTTTAGAAGATAATGTGAGCGTAGGTGTCGAGACCATGGGTTGTATTTCTTTTGGGGGTCTGTACCGAATGCTTTGTCGATATATATAAATTGACGATTTGTGTATTCTCTTTTCATACTATCCCGATTATTGTATGCACGCATGTGTGGATAGGAGGCACGCTTCCGCAGGTTCATATGATGGTTTTAAACGGATGCGCCATCTGGCTGCGACGAAGAGGATTCCCTGGGCCGTCGCGTGTGGTTGACCAGGCAAGCGCCAGAGTGTAGTATGTGAAAACGCATGAGCGGGATGTCGCGTGCTCCATTGGGGTTCGGGGCGTGACATCCCCGTTCGAGTGGTATCAGAGCAAGGTCAGCTCGATACGAGACCGTTCGAGGAATTGGAGTGATAAGGCTGATGATTTTGGGGTAGTTCGATAGACAGACCCTAGACCTAAGGATTAGGAGGGGTAGAATGCATGACTTGGTTGGCGCATGTACTTGCTTAGTTGAGTTGGATCGTTAGTCTAGAGTAGTCTTAGACCTACGATATTATGGACTAACATGCAGATGCGTCAGGACCTGAGGTAAGGTTCTAAAGCATAACCCCGTGAGTTGGGTGCTTGGTTGCTGATTGTTAATTGATTGATTGTTGGCTGGTTGTTGTTTGTGCTGCTTGTGTTTGTATGCCTAGTCAACTGTCGCGCGCTGCTTGACCATCATGCATTGCACGATTTCTGCATTGAAAGCAAAGGGGTTTAAAACGAAATCGATTTGAAATGAAGGTTTTGGATTTGAAAGGTGCATGCATGAACCATCACATTTTATTGGGCTGGGTACCGTCAACCTGGTATGGGACAGGTCTGACGGGACGCCTACAAATCGTGATGAAGCGTGGTATGGGACACGTGGAATAGGGCTCTCTTTGGAGGTGAATAACTTAGGACAGCTGTTCGCACCAAGAAATGATGAGGGCGGGGAGTGGTCGCCGGGGCAGAGACCCGATCAAAGAGCGGCTCCCGACAGGCTTCTAGTTGATGTGGCGAACAGAGTGGCCTGGGTTAGGCATCGTCAAGGTGAGTCTAGGTGTCTACCGAGTCCAATTGCATTGAAAGCTGCAGCGAACTTTACATGCATATTCATGTCAGTGGACACGATAGCAGGCGAAAGCTTGTATGGTAGTTTAGGTTACTAATTCCTGAAAGGAATTATATCGGGTTCAGGGGTGAGTGAGATTAGGAAGGATGAGCAATAGGGGCAAAAGACCTAGCGCAGCTGCGTTGAGTTCGCGAGCTCCAGCGCTAGAAGGAAACCCTAGGATCGAAAAGACGATGAGGGTCCCGACTGAAGTCAATAAATTGATGGGACTGAAGCAAATTGAGTGAATAGGATCTGGGAGTACGAGCAATCGGGGCAAAAGGACTGGTGAAGCATTTAGCTTGTGAACATTTATAGTTGAAGGCCCGGGAATGAATGGGGTCTTGAGGATATTGAAAGAGGTTAGAAACCTAGTGGGTAGGTAGGCTCAAGAAGAGAGAGCTGCCGCTGTCGTCCAAATTACTAAAACTACAGCGGCCGCCGTGAATGGGGCCAATAAGAATAATGAAATTGGTGGAAATGGAAATGGAGGACCCAAAGTACTCCCTCACTAAACAGGAAAGCTAGATGGGATGTTTGCCGCGCTGGAATGCTTAGAGAAGAAAGCTGCTCGAAGGAAAAAGATGGAGGAAATCCCGAGGCTCTGTCAAGACTAAAGGCCTGTGGATGAGTGCGAAGGCAAGTTCCCTAGGCTGCTAGAGTTGGATTAAGGAATATAGAGAACCCCTATAGTAAAGTGAAAGGGGCTCCGAAAGGGATTGAAGTTGGAACTCGAGTATTAGTTGATAACCTGAGGGTCAGAGGATCAGAACAAGAGATATGAAATGAGCTTAGGCAGCTCAATAGAGCATGGCTAAAAAGGGGGCTACCGTATCTAGGCTGTGGTTATATTAAAACGGAACAACAGGAGCTTTGACATGGAGCCCTAGATGGATAATAAGACAGATACCGTCGTAGCAAGAAGGGCGATCGTGGGAGTTAGTTCCTGAGATTTATATGCGGTGGAAGGATAGCGTAGTTTTGCGATTAGACACTTTGATCCCCTTGATGGTTATAAAGAGTCGAAACACAGAGAGAGCCATCTACTAAATGGTTGGCTGGCGGATCACAACCTTTGGACGACATTGATTTAGGTCACATTGACGGGACTTGTGGCGCAAGGAGAACCTGCTGACGGATTTGTTTAGCAAGGATAATATGTTGAGGAGAGGACGAACCACTATGGATTACATAGGGTGGAAATCAGAAGCGAGTTTGATGGTCTTAGTTTCCCAATCTTTGTCGATGGCCTAGAGCAAACGTACAATTGAAGTTCGTAAGGAAGTAGCGAGAGCCAAGAAACCATAGACATGAATTCAGATGGGCAATTATACCCGACGCTTATGAGTCTAAGCATTGATGAAGGACTAGCAGAATGGTACAATGGTAACCTTGGAATGGCAATGCCCCAAACTTGGGGATAAACCTAGCAATTGAGAGATAGGTTGGCCGATAAGCTTGAAGGATAAAGGCTCATGCTTGGATCAAGAGAAAACTTGATGGATAGCCGTTCGAGACACTTGAGGATATGGGATTAAGGCACCCGATAATTGCGAACCCTAAGTCTGGATTAGGGTGGCGCTTAATGGTTTAGGTTACGAATCCCAATAATGGTTCTAATTAAGGTGAGGAAGTTCCTTGGGAAAGCGAAGAAAGGAATATTGGGACAAAAGCCAATTGGATGCCTCGAGGACGTTTCAGATTTGAATGAGGACCAGAAGTAAGTGCATCGTCCGAGTATTGGCAAGTGACATTAAGTCGTGATGGTCTTTAGTATGTTTGGCAAACTGGAGATATAAGGAGGGGCGCGAAAGCAAGAGGTGTGTAAACAGTAGGGGCGAGGGCATGCCTGAACTGGAAATTCTAATAGTTGACCTTGAGAAACGGATTGTAGATACGGAAGTACAAGGATTCGGTATCCAAGGACTATATGCCAGAACTATGTCAGACCTCGATGGTTTAGATTGAAGGTGAGATTCAAATGAGGCAAGTAGCAACATTGAATAACGGGCCAGAGGGATGGTATGATTTTGACTTGTCATGAGTAGTGACAAGAAAAGTATTACATCCGCTTGAAAGCTTAAGTATTCGACCCTAGAAATGTTGGTCACCAATGGCAATTGGATGCTGACATTTTGAGGGCCCGTAAAGTATGTAATTTAGGAGTGGGCAGACAATGATTATGGAATATGGAATGCGAAAGGAATTTGAGATTGGCGATTAAGACATTGACATTGGATGAAGGCTCAACTAGGAAAAAAGATGGTGATCTTGGTGCGAGTAACGATCAAAGGAGAATACTCTATGGAAATTTCAAAATTTGGCTTTAGTAACAATAGTCGCCCGTGGAGCTTGAACGTTAAGGTTGGGACACGAGCATTAATTTGGCGATAACCGGCGTCGAGAATCATGATTTAGAAATGTGAAAATTCCTGAGGGGTGAACGCCAAAGTAATTTAGTGGAAAGGGAGAAAGGTCAAGAAGGGTGGTTTCACTTAATATAGTGTTCGCTAAAGTGGATGCCAACAGAGGATGAGGTTGGCGAGAGATGTATAGCGGGACCAAAGTGTATCTGGTGGCTGACTGGCACAATCAAGTAAATTGAGAAAGAAGTGAGAACTGTCCAAGGTCGCTAAGAAAGTTAGATAATAAGTGGTGCAGACTTTTGGAACCTTAATCGTAAAACTGCTAAAGTGAATGGCGAAGTCTCAAATGAGGGAGAACTGGCATGCCATGTGGAATAGAAAGGAACAAGTCTAGGGAATGTCGAGAAACGGAAATAGCCGTTTAGAGAAAAGCGGAGAGAAAGTAAAGCCCAAGTATTCCTTTTGAATTGCCTAGTGAGATGCCCTGAATGAGAAGTGCCAGAGTGTCCTGAAAATGTTGGTGAAAGTTGAGGATTGCGAACTATGTCTCCGTTGTGGTCGGAGAGGTCCCCTGTTGTGTAATCAGGGTGGATTTGTGATGAGACCCACACGAACTGGTCGGCGAACGATCCGATAGCGTCGTGGTAGGGTGTTGCTTCAATTGAAAGGCCGTAACCGATAGGATCCCAGGCATGGCACAAGAAAATGGCATCGAGAAAGGGGCTAAAATGTGACATATCCTAAGTTATAATGGGCGCTCCGCTAAGTGAAATGAGATGGACATCGTGGTCCCGAGGTATGCCATGTGAGTTGGCCTGGGTGAGAGAATAAACTGGGCGAGTTCCTAAGAAATTACTAATAAAATACAAGATGGCATTGCCGGTTGGACCTAAGAGTATGGAGTCGATAAAGATCACTACGAGCAGTTGAGACTACGGTATGTGACGATTAAGGAAGGTGAATGATTGAGGCATGCAGAGAAGGCATGGTTGGCTTACATGAGTAAAAGAGATAACGACCACAAGAGCTATGCAGACAAGAGACGTCAGCCGTTGGAGTTCCAAGTTGGGGACCACGTGTTTCAGAAAGTGTCGCCGATGAGGGGGTTGTCTCGATTTAGCAAGAAAGGAGAATTGAGTCCCAGATTTGTAGTACCATTCGAGATTTTGGAGAAGATCGAGACAATGGCTTATCCTCTGGCATTACCGCCAAACTTGTCCTAGATCCACAATGTATTCCATGTGTCGATGCTAAGGAAGTATGAGCCAGATCCTAGCCATACACTCAATCATGAAGTCATTGAAATGGATGACCGCGTCTCGTACGTGGAGAGGCCAATCAGGATTGAAGATCGAAAGGAGCAAGTTCTGAGGAGCAAGACTATACCTTTGGTCAAAGTCATCTGGGAACACCATGGGACTGAAGGAGCCACGTGGGAGAGCGAAGACGAGATGAAGAAGAAGTACCCTCATTTATTTGGATAGTCGACTGTAATTTTTATTTTGGGATGTAAGAACTGGTGGACTGTAAATTTCGAGGACGAAATTTTTATAAGGAGGGAAGAATTGTGACAGTCTGAAAATTCGACCCATTTATCGGAATTTCTAAATGAATGGAAACACTTCATTCTTACACTCTGATCGACGCTCACTCAAGACTAGCTACCCTGAGATGACTAACCGAAGGGGAAAGGCTACCTGGGAAAAATTTCCCAAACAGCCGCCCGTTAGTCCGAGACTGAGACAGAGTCGGTATTTAATGAAATTGACCACAAAATGAAATCCGACATTGGACAATCGAATTAGTAAGATAATCACAATGGAGAAATGGAATCAGTTTCAGAAACGTCGCCTGAAGGGCAGACAGCCGGTGCACGTCGTGAAGCAAGACGGGAATGGAAAATTACCGAAATGCCCCCGGTAAATGCTCAGTCCTTAGAATTAGATAAATTATAATTTTTGAGAGCAAATACGAAAGATTGAAACCAATTCCAGTCCGAAATTCGTTCGCGCTCGGGACCCGATCGATGCATTTGGCACGCAAATCGAGGCAAGTCAAAACAGTTGTCACATCAATCAGTTGTCTTGTCAATCAAATCAATCACATCATGGTTCAATTCCCAATGCAATCAATCAAGTACAATTGTCACTCATAAGATCACATCAAGTACAACCTACTCCCACCAACTTGATTTTATTTTTGATTTTTGATTTTTTCACTATTATAGCAATTATAATCACTCTCTCTCTCTCTCTCTCTCTCTCTCTCTCTCTCTCTCTCTCTCTCTCTCTCTCTCTCTCTCCCCTTCCCCTCCCATTCGGCCGACTCCATCTTCTTCTTCATTTGTTCTTCTTCTTCTTCATTCTCTTCTTCTCCTCTTGTTCTTCCTCCGGCCGCCAGACGCCGCCGCCCCGTCGTTGTCGCCGATCAACCACCATCCTTCAAGCCGTCTAGGTGAGCTTCTTTATCCTTTCTTCTTCTTGTTTCCGTGGCCTTAGAAGCTACCATGGAGCCCAACCGAGCCTAACTCTCCCCCTCTCTCCCCGTCTTCATCGTCCGTCCGAGAAGGAGCCGCCGCTGTTCGCCCTTCCAACTCCACCGTCGGCCACCCATTTCCCTTGGTCCACCTTGGTAAGCTCCCTAGACTTCCTTCTCTTCATGTTCGTGGCCGTCCAACCCCATTTGAGAGCCCGTCCACGTTGTTTCCTCCTTATAGGCCGTGAGCTCCAATCGGCCGCCCGGAGTCCAAACCGCCGTCGCCGTTGATTCCAACCCTTAATAGGTAAGCTAGCCTCTAATCCCCGCTTAGGAATGGTGTATGCAAAGCTTAGTTGATGTTTTGTGTGGTGATTTAAGTAGATTAGTTGATAAATGAGTGTTTTAAGCTAAATTAAGTAAGGTTAATTAGGTTATTTGCAAAATGGGTTAATCTATGGACTTGGAAAGCTTGAAATGGGCCTTGCTAAGTTGATAAGTGGGCTGGAAATAAAGCTTGGGGCACCTAAATGATGGGCTTTATGTTAGCTATGAGCTTGGGGATCCATTTTAGACTTAAATGAGCAAATTTGGACCTTTGGACCTAAGTGTTTCTAATGGGCCTTGTAATTGGACGAAAATGTAATTAATTTGGGCCATAATTAAAGTATTGAATATAAATTTTTAGGGCCCAATAGTGTACATGGGCTTAGGAGGTGGAATTGGGCCTAAAAATGCTTAAATGGGCCTAATAAGCTTATTTTAAATCATGGGCTTGGGCCCCACCCGAAAATTATAAAATAATGGGCCTTAAAATAATTAATACTTAAAATTTAAATTATGGGCTCGTGAATAGTAGATGGGCCTTGGGCCTAAATGAACTTACATTATTTAATAGGCCTAAAATTTAAGAATGGATTATTGGGCTTTAGTAATTGGGTTCAATAAAGTTAATAAGATTAATGGGGACCCAAAAGTAATATCAAACTTTAATCATGGGTCGATGTGGGCCAGGGTTAAATAGTGAGTATTGAGTTGGACCGAGCCTTCGAGCCGGATGGAATTGGGTTTTAAAGCAGATGAGTTCTAAAGATGAAGTAAAACACGATTGAGCCTAATTGGGGGTTTGTTCCATGCGTAAGTAAATGTCTATCGTAATTACGTGGGGTACCCAATTGAATCTAGTTGGTCGAGGGAGTCCGTGCATAGTGCCGGGCCTGCATGATGTATACCCCCAACGAATATGGGTTTGACAGAACAACTGTTATATGGTTATGCCTTGTTGCGTATGAACTTACTGGATTGCCTGCTCTGTGATCGATGCGTGGTTGAAATTGTTTGAGCATCATGGACTGCGAGCATGGCATGAGTCACCTGGAGGTGTGACATGTCGGATGAGCCCTGAGGCGTCTTTACGCCGGGAATTGGAGGGATAAGCGTGCCAACCCGAAGCGTACCACATGCGGGTTAAGGCACGATGCCGAGTGGTACAGTGGGATGAGCCCTGAGGCGTCTTTACGCGGGGAAATGGAGGGATAAGCATGCCAACTTGAGGCGTACCACATGCGGGTTGAGGCACGATGCCGAGTGGCACAGTGGGATGAGCCCTGATGGGAATGGGAGATATAAGCGGGCAGGATCCATTGGGATCGGTTGAGGCATACTGAAACATACATTTGTCTTGGCATATTGATTTGTTGCGATTGCCTATTGACTGCCCGTTTGCATGTTATTAACTACGTTGTATCGCGTAGTTTGGCTGTCCATATGTTGAGATTGGGTTCCTGGAACCAGTGAGGATTTTAGAGCTAGGTGAGCTGAAACCCTAGTTTCTGGTTAGGCCCGAACCCACTAGTATACTCTATCCTACGTTGGGATTAGTGGTGAGCTTGCTGAGTCCTCGACTCACTGGCGGTGGTTGCCATATTTTCAGATCCCAGGCGCCAGTGATGGCTGCACCCCCTATGCTCTTTGGCCTGCCAGTGTAGATGGAGCCCGAGGTTACCCACCATTACGATGAAACTGCTACGATGTAGCTCAGACGACTGACTACTGTATGGGTGGATCAGGGAGGCCCCCAGCTTGTTCCCTATAGGTTCGAGGCTTGGTATAGAGAGGACGAGCTAGGTTTAGAGGGACCCTTGAGAGATGCCCTGATACCCATGGAGGACGACCTCTCGATTCTACGACCTGCTGTATATGGAGGTGAGGTGGTCGACCTTGACCCAATGTTGGAGTTGCCGTCCCCAGGACCCTCGGAGATAGACGGCCACGAGGAGGGCGATGCCATGGACACCGACCAGGAGGAGGATCCCGAGGAGCAGCTAGAGGACTGAGTTCTGCTGACGCTGGTCTAGTTTTTAGAAGATAATGTGAGCGTAGGTGTCGAGACCATGGGTTGTATTTCTTTTGGGGGTCTGTACCGAATGCTTTGTCGATATATATAAATTGACGATTTGTGTATTCTCTTTTCATACTGTCCTGATTATTGTATGCACCCATGTGTGGATAGGAGGCACGCTTCCGCAGGTTCATATGATAGTTTTAAACGGACGCGCCGTTTGGCTGCGATGAAGAGGATTCCCTGGGCCGTCGCGTGTGGTTGACCAGGCAAGCGCCAGAGTCTAGTATGTGAAAACGCATGAGCGGGATGTCGCGTGCTCGATTAGGGTTCGGGGCGTGACAGCACAAGTTTGCAAATCGATTTTTTTTTCTCCAAATTCAGTTGGATGATATAATTCCGTAAAACTACATAAATTATGGAAAGTTACATACTATTCTGAAACTTACCTAAAATGGATTGACTCATTTTGCTTAGCTAAATATTCTTAACTAATTTTAATAATTAACATCGAAGTTGCGAGATCAAGAAAAGGGGCGCATTCAGGTGAATCTATTTTATTTTATTTTTCATGTTGCCTTCACGAAAATGATCACTTTTTGAGAGCCTATTGTACTTGATGTGATAATTCTAACATCCTCCTCCATTGATGATTTCCGGTCAGAGTTGGGCAATGCTGAATGTTTGGAGATGACGGGAAATAGTGAGGCAGATGAGGGATGGAATAATTGAGCGATACGGCAGCGTTGATGGAGGGAAAACGAAGAGCATGAAAAGTAGGAAGGACGACAACCAAAATGATGTCGCCCGTCTTGTTGCCAAAGTTACGAAGGAGTTGAACATTAGGAGAGATCCTGCATAGCTACAACTGAAGTTGAGGATCAAAGAGACCTTTCTTCTGTAAGGACTGCAGATTTGCCTTTCGTAATGATGCGGTTCTTAAAACTTATGTCGAATTTGAATGTGGTCCAGGTGAATAGGGAGACAACAGTTGAGGGAGACCAAGTACCTACAAAAACAGACAGAGGAAGTGGGACAAAACGTGCTTTAAACCGAGGAAAGGGTACAGCTTCAAGTTCAAGAAAAAGCAAAGGCTCAAGGTCAGGAAAGGGCACGGCGTCAAATTCAGGAAGGGGCACGGCTTCAAGTTCACAAAGCAGCACAGCTTGGAGTTCAGGAAAGGGCAATGCTAGGTTACAAACTCTGCTCATCGGAGGAGACTCGAGACTGACATGTCGAGGTAAAAAATTCCATTTTCCTTGAATTCCCCACATGTTTCTTAAGGAGACTCAAAAACAGCAACCATCCTAATGACTGCAAGAATGAATTATTACTGTATTCACTTATTCTAAAGTAGCAGGTTTACTCCATTCTTCTTTCCTGCCACTCACCTTATATGGTGGTGCTTCAGTGTTCTCTCCTAGTTTTAATCCAAGGACAGGAGCATGATTGATCCTTGAGGCTTTCCATATGCCATAATAAGTTGCATGATGATTTTCAATGTTATGTATAGTCTCTTCTTTTACTCCATGTAGAAACCAATTGAAGAATTTTAAGATTTACTTTCTTTTTGTCTATTTCTGGATATCATTCTTCTTTAAAAAACCTTTCTCTCTTGTAGTGTAATTATCTGCAAACTATTGCTTTTGCCTTCAGTTTTTTGCTTGAAAAGAAATCTTCTTTATAAAGCTTTTGTGGTCTCTTTCAAAAGAAGTGTCAAAAAGGTTCACTTGGAAATCTAAATACGTGTGTCTTTGGCCTTGGTGTATGGAGAAAACATCTCCCAACAAAAATTGCTCTCAATCATATCAACACCAATCAAGCGACCCTTATACTTTTAGCAAGTGCGGCGAGAGTTTTCAAAGTTGACAAACTCATTTTATCTTTCCTTGTTTGGAGGATTTTATCTTTCCATGTATAAAAGCCTTAGCTTAGGAATGTTATTGTATTACAATTTCTAGCTAATGCCTCCTACTCCTATGTTAGTCATCGGCCCACTAAAGACTGGTTCCACAAAAATTGAAATCGAGAATAGCCCATTGGTTCTTGGACCCACCCACAAATTGAGCTGCCAGTTGGGTCCGGTTCTGAGGTGGGTCAATGAAACTAATTCCCAGGTGGATCTATGGAACCGGTACCACCAAACTTCATGCGCCATCACTACAATATGCAACAAAGATTCAAACAACAGAGAGAAATTCTAGAGTAATTAAAATTACATCTCATCAAAGACATGCCCAGCCAGAGCCAACAAACCGACAATATCAGTATGTTAGGAAGTGTGTAAGCAAGAGAGCACACACACCAAACTTGTTATGATGGGCAAAAGGAGACAGCAATCCAACAGAAAAATTAGTCAGTAGCCTATATGTGTCGAATCATTTCAAGTTTCAACGTGTAGTTAGAATGGCAGAAATTCATGTACAACACTTACAGTTCTAGTATGACCTTTTGTCAAGGGTGAACTTAACAAATTGAGTGGATAATCTAATTTCTTGCTGTCCATAAGCACTTATTGTTGGATGCCTCTTCAAAGTCGTCTTCGCCTCCTCCATGTTTGGTGATTCTGATTCCATTATTGACGATATCGCATCATACGATTTCTCTATTTCTATTGACAGGTTAATAGATCACCTGCTCGAATCAAGCGACACGTCATCAACGGTCAGGGTGGATGGGTGGGTAGTTCCACATCTGCAACTAAACCCGTACCCATTGATTCCAATAACTTGGATCTGGGAATAGGACTAATTCCCTTGAGAACCACCGATTTTTGGCCTTCTGATCCGGTTTTGGGTGGTTCCCGATTCCTTTGCACACCCATAACACTTGACTACTAATAATGACACTATCTGCATTGTGGCTTGTGCATCACCTGGTATTAACTCAACCCATACACACATTAATAGCCACGAATTGTCTTTGTCATCATCAAAACAACATAAGAGATTTTCCCTACAGAGTGTTGATCGTGAGTCTGAAGGCTTCCTCTATAACTCTGGCTTTGATAAAAATGTCACAGTCCGAACCGCTTGCCTTGTCTAAAGGATTGTGCAAGGAAGCGAGCAACGCCCTGATGCTAAAGCGCATGCATAGTGCGCCCAAAATCATTTCTAGGGGAAAAAATGAAAACGTTTCTTCAAATTGTTTCACTCAATCGTATTAATCAACAATGCAATTAATGTCCATCAAGGGACTATCAAAATAGGAGAGTTTTGAGGAGTTGAACCCTCCTAAAGAGCTTTAAAGGCCTCATTTATTCTCACGAGTAGACATTGTAGGTACTTGAGATGGCATTATCTAGCAATTATGCAAAGTAAGAAACATATGAAATGTATAAACTACCTCCCCACTTAATGTTGACCCGTGCTTGACCCAAGTGGCCACGGACAAACCCGGATCCAAACACTCACGGAGGACCTGGACGATGCTCGCTTTGTTAGAATAAAATGTACAATAATCTATCTGTATGACATTGTTGTTGTTGTTGTTGATATATGGATTATACAATTTGGATGAGATATAAAGTGGTGGATATATTGAATTGATGCATTAAGAATAAGGAGAAAATTGGGGAAAAAACTCATTTCAAGACCTGAATTTCTTGACTTTTTTTTTTCTCTTTTATCCAACACTTGACATCTAAAGCATTTTTATTCTCTCATCTCCTTTTTTTCCCTGATGTTTTTTTTTTCGTCTGTCCTATCTATAACTTCCCTCTTCTTGACATCCTGTTCTTTACAAGTGGTATTCTTGATCAGTGGGCACAACGATATTCTTGAAGTTCCATTATTTCCGATAACCTAAATGTTGCTGATTTTTAAGCTATTTCACTCACTCTTGATACACATGGATTAAGCCTCAATATAGATATCAAGCTTACAACATGATGTAGGGAAAACTCTAACAAGGGGCTCGATACCAATTGATGCAGTCGGAGAAGCAAAAGATTGTGAAAAGAACAAAAACAGGGCTAAAATAGAGTTGAGTAGAAGTTGGAACACAGGAAAAATATTTTATAGTCATGAAAAACCAATCATGTTTGTTGAAAGAAGAAAGCTAACGAGGAAGAGACTTATTTATAGTAGGATTATAGACAATAGACAAGTGTGATCTATAATACTATCTCCAACCTCACAATCCAATCTACTTGAACATTAACATGACCATCATGCGAAAAGACTAAATGAAAAAATAACACTTACGATTACTAAAATAAGATTATGTTTAAAACTACTAAAATAGGATTGTGTCTCTATCACAATACTTTCTATGATCCGCTATTCATTGTTGTTCATTGCTTATGATGTCTCAATGATCTAGTGTTTGTCTCTTCCCATTTCACAGATTCCATGGCTACTTTTTTCCTTCAAAATGCTCTCCATCTCTTTGTGGCTTCCCTGACCTACCGACTTACGATGGACGAGTTCACGCTTAACAAAGCATTCCACGATGACATTGCCCTCAATGACCCCAAATCCCTCATGTGCAAGCAGTATCGTACTATGTTGATAAGGGCCATCAAGGAGTCCGGCTTATACGACCACGACAACAAGAAGTACACTAGGATCAACCGTATCTTCCAAAAGAATCTCTTGCAGTTATGGAAGGTTAGGTTTTTTTTAGTTAGAGAGTCAAGTTAATAACTTGTCTACCGTCTTAACTTTTTTTTTAATTATCCTGTTATTAGCATTTTGTTGGAGGGTTTGATGACGTATACAAAATTCCATCTCGTGAGGCCCTTTCGCGTTATGTGCAACTTGAGATTTTCTTGGTGAAAGACAAGATAAAAAAATGTTTGCTATCTCTTGCAACCCGAGTCGGTCTCTTGTTGCGTGGTATTCTGCTGATTGAGGCTGGCCATTGCACTCTGCGCTGTCGATTGTTGCTGCTACTCGCGGCTGGCTGCTACAGTGGACGGTGCGGTTCCTCCTTCACCTATGGGGTCCTGTTGTCCTGTTGGTGAGGTTCGAGTTGTGGCCTGTCCTGGTCTGATGTCGATCTCACTGCTTTCTCCTCCCTCTGTGGTTGCCTTGTTGCTGTCCCGGTGAACCATTTGCGTGTCGAGGTCCTGAGTCGGCTGGCTTCTTTGCTTTTTTGTATTGGCTGCTGCAACGGCTTTTCTTGGCCTACGTGCCTGGTTTGACCCGGTTGTGGGTCCGTTCTGTTTTTCTTTTCTGTCTTGGTTGTTGACTCTATACCCTTGCACCCTCGGGGACATCGTCTTTGTAACCCTGGGTTCGAGGTTCGTGTTTAGTCGCCTTTGTATTTTGCGCTGTGCTTAGCTAATATATTTCTTACCTTACCAAAAATTAAAAAAAAAAATGTTTGCTATCAAACAGACGATTTGCTCAAAAAATTTTGCTATGAGAAATTCAAAGATCAAGATGATTTGAGCATAGAGGAGGCTACGAAACTAGAGCATTTGCTTAAAAGTTTGAAAAATCCCTATATCAAGGAATTAGAAGCACAACTATTAGCTTGTGGTATCACAGCTCCACAAACCAAAAATCCTCTTTCATTTCCTCTTTCGTTACGGGCAAAGGTTGAATGGTCCCTTCAACCAATTTATCCCAATGCTGAGTAAGTTCCATTATTTCTTATAACTTAATTGTTGTTAATTTTTTAAGCTATTTCACATAGTGGAATCTCTTAGCACTCTTGATACATATGAATTGAGCCCTAGTACAAATATCAAGCTCACAACATAATTTAGTAGAGCTAATTAAATTTTATTTTAGTCTTTGAGATTTACTTTTTTACCTCAATCTGCTCTTAACTATATTTGAAACCTAAAATCAAAAGAGAATTCTATCAAGATGTCGAAGGCCACCTATAGTAAATGAATAATCCACCTTTGCTATTGCATATTGTGGACCAGTTTACGTAGATAAAGTCGCGTTTTGTGCATGATTTTTGCATTGACTAGCATATACTGCGATGCTTCTAATGTGTTTTCACGCATGTAGATTACTACTGCAAAGTTGACGACAGTGGTTCTATGTTCGTTGAGGAGTTCATTGTCACGAATATGTACCACTTTTTCAATCCATAGTATGGTTTTCATAGCAGCTTTTCTGAAGTGGAGAATTAGGAAATTATTTTGTAAAACACATGTAGATTACTCTTCGCAAGGCTGAAGAAGGTAGTTCTATGATCATTGAGGAATTCACCATCGCGAATATGTGACACATTTTCAATCCACAGAATGGTTTTCATAACAGTTTTTCTGCAGTGGAGAATTAGTAAATTATTTTGTTTCCACGGACCACACAAGCGTCCAACGAAGTAGGGATTACACGCCGGCTTGGGATATTAGTTTTAAAGGGTAGCTTGAATTATCTTTTGGACTTGATTTTCTTACCCTAATTTGTTCACTTTGAGTCTCACAAATTTCTATTTTGATTTTTAGGGAACTGTTAACATGATAATTTTGCCAGGTGTAATCTACATGCGTTTTACAGAATAATTTCCTAATTCTCCACTTTAGAAAAGTTGCTATGAAAATCATTTTGTGGATTGAAAAAGAGTTGCATATTCGCGACGGTGAACTCCTCGATGATCATAGAATCACTGTCGTTAGCTTTGCCAAGAATAATCTACATGCATGAAAATGCATTAGAAGCATCGCAGGATATACTAGTCAATGTAAAAATCATACACAAACATAACCTGATCTACGTAAGCTGGTCCATAATATGCAACAATAGAGGGGAGAATATTCATTTGCTATATGTGGCCTTCGACATCTTGATAGAATTCTATTCCAATTTCAAATCTCAAATATAGTCTAGAGCAGATTAAGGAAAAAGAACAGTAAATCTCAAAGACTAACATAAAATTTAATTAGCTCTACTAAATCATGTTGTGAGCTTGATATTTGTACTAGGGCTCAATCCATGGTATCAAGAGTGAGTTCTAAGAGATTTCACCATGTGAAATAGCTTAAAGAATCAGCAACAATTACAAGACAAGAAATAATGGAACTTACTTAGCATTGGGATAGGTCGGTTGAAGGGACCATTCAACCTTTGCCCGTATCGTACGAGACAATGAAAGCCGAATTTTGGTTTCCGGAGCTGTGATAACATAAATTGCTAACTGTACCCCTAATTCTTCAATAGATGGATTTTTCAAATTTTTAAGCAAAAACTCTAGTTTCGCAAACTCCTCAGTATTTGAATTATCTTGATCTTTGAGCTTCTTATAGCAAAATTTTCTAAGCTGATCGTCCATTTAATAGCAAACATTTTTTATCTTAGCTTTCACCAAGAAAATCTTAGACTGCACATCACATGAAAGGGCCTCACAAGATAGAATCTTGCGCATGTCATCAAACCCACTAACAAAATGATAATAACATAATTAAAAAAAAAAAGAGTTAACACAATAGACAAAGCTATTGACTCTCCAACTAAAAAAAAACTATCCTTCCATAACTGCAAGAGATTCTTCTGGAAGGTACGATTGACCTTGGTATACATGTTGTTGTGGTCGTATAAGCTGGACTCCTTGATGGTCCTCATGAACATAGTATGATACCACTTACGCATGAGGGATTGAGGTCGCTGAGGACATTGTCGCTGCAAAGCACTTCATCAAGCGTAAACTTGTCCATTGCAAGTCGACAAGTCAAGGGAGCCACAGACAAAGGAAGAGCGTTTTCGAAGGAGAAAAAATAGCTAGCGAATTTGCAAAGTGGGAAGAGACAAACACTAGCTCATTAAGATCGTAAGCAATGAATAACAAATCATAGAAAGTAATGTGATGCAAACACATAATCCTATTTTAGTATTTTTAAGCATAATCCTATTTTAGTAATTTTAAGTGTTATGTTTTCATTTAGTCTTTTCTCTTGATGGTCATGTTAATGTTCAAGTAGATTGGATTGTAAGATTGGAGATATTATTGTAGATCACGATCACCTAAAATTCAAATCCCATGTCAAGATTCGCAATCCAGGTGCAAACACCTAAAAGGTCAAGATTGGCATAAGCCGATTAGGGCGAAGGTCGACAGACCAAACGTGCCTCTATTCCCCGTTCAATCATTTTTTTCCTCCCAAAACTCAAAAAGCAAATTTGACATAGGCTTTGAATTTTAGAACGTTGTATGGCAATTAGCTTCCTGTGAATTAGGCTCTATTGCCAATCGATAAAGAACAACGCTGAAAGAAACTTGGACCAACAAAAAGGGAATGAAGATTCAAATCCAAGACAGGAAATGTAAAGGATAAATTCAATAACCAGCCTTTAATTCTATTATATGCCCTAACTACAATTTTTATGTTGGTCTGGAAAAATAAACTGAATCAAGATACATTCCCAATGAAATATGAAAATCTAGATCCCATCAGATATTCGGGCGATGCTATTTCCATCCCTATTTTGGTTAAGACACTCCTTTTTCCAATTAAACAACTAAACACTCTCATCTCTCCCTTCAATTTACTGCTTAGTTATATATTATATTAACTAATAAAACTGCCTTCATTAGATTATACTCAATAAGTTATGATCTTATCTTACATTCTGTTATCACTTTGCCTAGAGAAGATTGTTAATTTTAATATACAATCTCATATTTTCAATTACAAAAGCAATATAATTATTATGAATTTCTATTCATGATGAATACACAACTTATCAACACACAATTAATTGCCTACTTTTTACCCCATAATATGATTGAAACTTTCTTTCAAAGTTGGAAATTAAATTAATTTATCTGTCTAGCCAATCTTGACCTCATAGGTGTTTTTTCAAAATAAATTTGCGAATTTTTAAAGTTAAACATTGTTTATTTTGTGCTTTCTTTTAGATTTTTCACTTTTTAATCTTAATTGCAAGATGAGGGTTGAGAATCTTGTTTCATATTTTTCACTTTCAACCTAAAATTAAATTATTTGAGAGGAAAATTTTAAGCATGTTTCAAAGAGTTTGATCCACTTGTTATGAAGTTAAATCCAATCAATGTTAATTACTTTCTTCATAGTAGGAGTACAACAGCAAGAAGTTCCTGTTTTCCCTTTTTGTGCTTATGTGATCTAATCTTAATCATACTTAACATTTGGTTATATTTCTAAAAAATTATCATTTTCAATATATTGATCAATTTTCCCTTTCAATTGTTGACCAAGATAGGCCAGATAATTAGATTGAATTTTAATCTTGAACTTTAAATTATAGTCTCAAACTATTTGATGAAAATAGGCAAATTGTTGTGTGCTTATAAGCCGTCATATATAGAAAATTATAATTTTACGTCGCTTTTATGAGTGACACTGTGAGGTGGACAGGCCATGGAAGATCGAAAAGGACTGACATCAAGTGAGCAACTAAGGAGGGAAATGGAGCTGACCACAAGCACGAAGGTGAAGCTTCCAACCCTAAGCAAAATCTCCAACCAAAATTTTATTTAATTTTTGTTCCAAGTCAATAGATACATGTCAAATTCACTAGTGGGGATGTCAACTGTGTACTGGTCCCTGTACACGCAACCTCTGTGGGAAGAGCCGTACACTAAGGTGATTGGCCACATCCCAATGGAGGAGGAGACCACATAGGCAAATAGCATGGTGATGCACATGCCAATCGTTCACAAGAGGTTTGTGTGGCTATGCTTAATAACGATGAGGCACATTCCGAGAGCAGCGAACAAGAAGATCATCTCGTTGATGCTGCTCAACAATAGTGGTATTCGCTTAACCTGATTAAGGCATAAGGCGGCAACGAGGACACACACTGTCTTCACAAAGCAAATTGCCATGTTCATGAAGAGTTTTTCGAAGGATGCTGTGATGCTAGCCCTCTAAAAAATTAAGAGAACTAGAACTAACTAATAGTTTGGTGTCAATGCCACATGCTTATTAGATGAACTGAACCTCGATTGCGCAGACGAGCATGTGGCATACGATGTAGGCTGGGTGGAGGAGATCTTGTCATACACAGATATTTTGGTTCGTATTCTTGAAAATGCTATCGTTGCACTCCTCAAGTATGTTGGTAACCATCTTATCTACGGCAAGCTAAAGTGCAGCCTCCTCCTTAGAGTTAGAGGTCTTGGTGAGGATGCACTTCACACTGCCTAAGTGGCCCTGCATAATGAACCACTTAGGGGATTCTAGCATGGTGAGAAGCTTGAAAGGAAGCACAACCAAGAGGATTGATCCCGCAATAAGCATCACACACCACCCAAGGTTGAGGTGGAGCTTGAAAAAGTAGTTAGAGATGCTGCAAAGGAATATGCCAATGTTAATCAATACCTGAACTGTAATATCATACACTGATATCATATATCATACATTCCTTACCATGGTTTAAGTGTTTATCAACATTGGTACCTTCCTCGGCAATATTTCCAACTATTACTTCTCCCAACATTGGGTGGCATATCATGCTTATCCCAGGATCAATCCCCTCAGTCATGCTTCCCCTTAGAATTCTCATCATGTCGAAATTTCACTAGTAGCTCATCATGCAAGGCCGCCTTGGCAACGTAAAACGTGTCCTCACCAAGACATCTAACACCGAGGAGGAAGCCGCACTCCAACTTGCTGACATCAAGAAGGCTGCCGACATAATGCAACAACGAAATTATCATGAACATCAACCAAAACACTTACATATGACAAGATCTCCTCCACTTAACCCACTTTGTATGCCACATGCTTTTCTGCACCATCGGGATGCAATTTGTCCAACAGTGTGTGGCATCGAGTCTAAACTACTATACATTCCTATTCCTCTTATGTTCAAGAAGGCCACTATATCCTTCATAAAACTCCTCATGTTAACAATTGACTTCGGGAAGATAGTGTATCCTCGTTGCCGCCTTTTGCCTTGATCGGATAGGGTAGCGATCACTGTCGCTAAACAGCATTAGCGAGATGATCTTCTGGCTCATCTCTCTCAGAATGTGCCTCATTGTGATTGAGCATAGCCCCACAAAATACTAGTGGCCGGTAGGCATGACCATAACCATGTTATTTGTCTATGTGGCCTCATCTTCTATCGGGATCGGGCCACTCACCGATGCGTGTATGACTCAAAGATCTTCCACAAAGGTTGCATGTGCAAGGGTTCATAATCGGTGTTGAGGTGAAATACTGTTATCGCTAACATACCATTGATGCTGAAAAGGATAGAACAATTGTTCAGAATTCACCAAGTGGAGGTGCACGGTGAACGAGTGGCAATGGACCAGCCACGACCAAGGCAGCAAACAATGAGGTTCTACCTATATATAGAACCAATTAGGTGGAGTCCATATGGAACTAAACCCTACCCTTAAGCTTACCCTAGTTACTCAATATGCTTTCTTGAGATGTCGACATTTTAAGTTGCCCATAGACTGATTCAATCAACAATTGGAAGATTGCAGTGTTCTGATTTTTCTTTTGCCAATCTATAATGTATGTTTGTTCTACTATTTCTTATAATTGCAAATGCACATCTACCAAGTTTCTGGTATTAGAAGATATAGAGGTCCCAACGCAAAAGACAAACAACATTTTCTAAAGTCATGAC
Source organism: Psidium guajava (assembly GCA_016432845.1). Lineage (NCBI taxonomy): Eukaryota > Viridiplantae > Streptophyta > Magnoliopsida > Myrtales > Myrtaceae > Psidium > Psidium guajava. The sequence goes on from CM028225.1 coordinate 19,773,526, forward strand.
GAGTAAATGGAGAGTACTAAGAAATTAACGATAATGGAAGTGGTGGAATTAATATGGAAGACTGTAAATTGTGATCTCTCATACTAAGGAGAGTAGTGGAAATTGAACGGAGTGAAAATAGAGGGCTTTTTCATTGCACTTGTGTTCCATTTTTGCATTTTCTCCCCTTTTTTGGTACTTAAGACTAAGAGGTTTGCACCAAAGATGAGACAAGGAATCAATCGCGAACTTCAATGAATTGGATGGTACAGCATGAGGAATGAGCTTAAAATCAAGACTGATATAATGGATTCATAAATTCAATTCAAGATTTGCGCCTATCACCGAGGTCGACTGCTAGAAATTTCCAAGACAGGGAGAAGTTCCTAAATTTTGGCTGAGGTAATCCATTGAGGCGCCAACTTTGATTAGTCTTGGGTTGGTAATTCAATTCGAGCTCAATTTAAAATTGGTCCAAGATCAGGGATAAAATGGGTTCCAATCAATTAGGAAAGAAATCAAACGCCAACCAGCCATCTTCATCATATCAACCTCGAAGAACACTATGGACTACAATAGGGCAGACATTCATACAACAAAGGTTCGATTCTTCCTTTGGAGAGAATGCAGCAATGCACTTCTAGCTAGGGAAAACCCTTATAGAAGAGGAATGGTACCAGACCCACTTTGCCCAGTGCGCCGTAAAACCCTCAGAATCTCCTGAGCACCTCTTCCTCCTCTGCGACTGGACAAAACAAATTTCGTCAGACCCTCAGTTAAATCTCGACACTTCCCCTACAAAGATAACTAGAATCGACAAGTGGAAATTGAAAAACTTAAACTCCCGTGCTGATCCGTCTGCGAGAGCAAGTCTCGCTGCCACACTATGGTTGATTTGGAAGGAAAGGAATGCGCGGGTATTTAGGAACAACAAACCAAAACCCAGCCATATAGTCAAAGAAGCATTTAATTCAGAAATGCTCTTCGAAAAACGGAATCACAGCATAGGGAAGCCTACAAGACAAGAAAACTCACCTCTCGACCTGTGGATTCTTGGGTGTTAAATGTAGATGGCTCCTGGTGCCGTGCATCACCGGAGAGAGCTATTGCCGGAGTTTGTAGGGACTCCCGAGGGCTTTGTGTGACATTCTAAAATTCGACCCTTTTTCTGGAATTTGGATACAGAATGGTTATTTCATGAAGGCGCTATAGATGAATCTCACTTGGAGCTGGCCACTCTAAGATGACTAACCGAAGGAGAAAGGCTAACTAGGAATATAAGCACGTAGACCAAATGGTCGATACGCGTGACTCCTAAAAGCCACCCGTTAGTCTGAGAATTTATTTAAAGCTGCCATCTTATGAATGAGGCCACCAATTAAGTTCCGGAATAGGACAATCGACTCTCATGAGTGTCACAGTTGTGAATTTGGACCTTGCCTAGAAAGGCAAAAAAATGAGCAGATGGATCTCGGAATGCCTAGTGAAAAAGGGGCAAAATTGAGAATTTTTATCTTGCCCTTGGTTTGAGCTAGAATCCATGGCATGAGGGTAAGAATATTTTTAGAGAGGCTAGAAAAATTTTACGGGCAAATCTGGAGTTATTTTCCGATCGCGATTGAGCCAAATCAGCACCGATTGAGTCCCACCCGATCCTGAAATTTCAAGAATTTCGAGAAATGTCTCGTCGATCATATTTTTGACCAATTTGACTAGCTTTGACCGAAAATAATTGAGGCCCAAGCTTTATCAGTTCAAATTTCATTGATAGTCTAAAAATCAGTCAATTCGTTCAGCGTTATGTCGCTTTCGGTGAATAGTCACCGCCAATAATTATCCTTAAGATAATTATGGGTCAAACCACTCTCTCTCCTCTATTATTTCAGCAGACTCTCTCTCTCTTCTCTCTCTCTTCTCCCTCTCTAAACTCGGATATCTCTCTCTCGCGGCCCAATTTTTGCTGCCAACTTCAACTGGACACTGACGGAAATCCGACCGTTCGATCGTCGCGATTTTCGAGTATGTTGTAGTTCAATGTCTTGTGGTTCTATTCCAACTTGAATCACTTCGATCGGAGGTCGTTTGACCTTTCAAATCTGCTTTGACATTTTGGTCGACGAACTAGTCTTTTGTTACCCGAATTTCATATAGGGCTCATATTGAAATATGTTGATCCCAACGACCCCTAGAGCTCATTTTCATGTGAAAATATTATTTTCAGCTTGTGAACCAACTCGTTCAGCCCTTGAACAGCCCGGGTTCGAACTTAATCCGCCGGAATCCGCCGTTGTCGTCGTTGCTGCCGGTCATCGCAGCATCCTCAGCCCTATTTTACCTTCGTTTAGGTAAGTTAAGCCTCTAGACTTCGCTCATGATGTTAGACTTGCCATGGATTAGCTCTAGGGACCGATTCGTGGTAAATCGGTTTAGGAAAATTGGCCGTAATCGGCGTATTTGATGGAAATAAATTTCTGTGGGCTGTGAGTATGTTGTGGATTGATAAAATGTTGCTGTCCATACTTGAATAATGCTGTTGGTGGTGGTTGGTGTGGTTTCCGAGAGGTTCGGTACCGAAAAAATGGATTTTCGGGATATTTAGAGCGAAAACGGGCCAAATAGTGTTTTGAATCACTATTCATGAACCTCCGAACACTGTTCACGTGCTGCCCAATTTGAGTTTGTTTTGAAAATGACAAGTTTTGTGGGTTCCGTGTGGTTTGAGTACCGAAAACTGGGTTTATGGAGCATTTTATGCAAAACCGAGCCCGAGTAATATTTTATATTATCATTCCAAATATTTGGGGGCCCGTGTGCGTATTTAAAATAATATTTGAAGATATTTCTCGTGTACTTGAAATAATTGTTTGGGTCATTTTGGGTCCCATGTGAGAAATTGGGCATTTTTGACAAAATTGGGCACGTGAAAGAAATTGATTGATTTGGCCATTATGTTGGCCATCTGAATTGAAATATTTAGGCACATGTTTTATGTTTTGGCCTAACGTACTTGGCCAAGATTTTTGCCCAATTGAAACTGGCGTTGCTTCGTATGCCTGATTGAAATATTTGGACTTGTATTTGAAATGTGATCTAACGTACTTGACCGATGATTTCTGTCCAAATGAATTTAAAGGATGTTATTACCTGAAAGGCGAGTGCGACAATTTGGGTTCGCAAAATGAGTTGATTGGCTTAGCCATTTGGCCAGAAATATGGGTTGAATATTTGGACTTGTATTTGAAATGTGGCCTAACGTACTTGGCCGATGATTTCTGTCCAAATGAATTTAAAAGGGGTTTTACTGCCTGAAAGGCGAATGCGACAGTTTTCGCATGTTTGATTGCATATCATTGTGACTTGGCGTAAAATGTAGCCATGAAATCACATGGCGTAAAATGTAGCCACAGAGGCGTAAAATGTAGCCACAGAGGCGGAAAACGTAGCCTCGTGCGCCCTGAAGTGTAAGACGCAGAGTAGCTGGAGTGATAAGCTGCCAACCTGAGGCGTCCCACACGTGGGTTGAGGCACAGACCTAAGGCGTCCACGACGCGGGTCGGACCTGATGCGCATATATGACACGGGTCAAATTGGCTGTTAAGCCGAGGCTCAAGATTGAGCGTGCATGCATATGTATTTGCATTGATTGTCCTGGATTGGACGTGGTTTCAAATTGAAAGTTTAATTGCTTTTGTTGAGCTCTTAACTGATTGTGTTATCTGGGTTTTGTGTGGTCCTAGATTGGGCCTATTATAAATGCTTTATATGCTTGGCCACTCTGTGGCGACTTTTCTAAATTGAACGAACTTTTAGTGATGGAATTTAGCCCGGTGATTTTGAGTATTTGAGTTGGGACCTGAGAGTTTGGTCTAGGCCTGTTTGGCGTCCTGAGGAGGAAATTAGGGGTTAGCTTACTGAGATTTGTTCTCATAGGTGATTGCCCTTATTCTTCAAACCCCCGACCTCCGCAATGAGTGCAATATAATACGAGTAAGGCAGGGGACCCAGAAGGAAAATTGATCAAGAGACTAATCCTTCCTGGACCAGATGGTGTGACGGAAAATGACGAGTGGGGTAGAGGCTGAAGCCCTTGGTAGAAATTTGTGTGGTTTGCTCGCTATAGGAGTTGAGAACCTTGTCGACCTAGAGCCTTTTGTTGTAAAGGTCGAGCAATGGGTTGTAATGAGGTGACAAGAGCTTTGAACTGCGTATATGATGTTATTCTGACAATTAAATGAAAAAGGCATGTAATATAAAGTGTGATTTAGTGCAATTGATAGATCTCTCTCTCTACCCATTTTATGTGTATGCATTGGAGGAGCTCGCTTCCGTTGTTACAAAAACTCTGAGGTTGTTTGGTTACGACGAGTTTCCTGGGCCGTCGTAGTAGTCAACCATTCGACCGTACAGGTATAACAAGGATGTCGCGTGGCTCGTAGGGCTCGGGGCGTGACACTTTGCCAAGAGAATCAACGCTCGTTCGGCCCTTGCAACAGAAACTCTCGCGATTAGAGAGGGATTGTCGTTCATGGAAACGGCAAGTGAGCTGAGGAAAAAGGAAACTAAACTAGGGCTCAAGTCCATATGAGCTAGGTCTTACGTTCTAGCCCTGGCTGAAAAACCTAGGGCCATACAATCATTGTGGTGGACCGTGTCTCCAATTATTTCACAAAAAATAGATCATGTCGAAAAAATATTTTCTGAGAAGTCAATTTCCTAGTTACTCAATATGTTTCCTTGAGATGCTGACATTTTAAGTTACCCATAGACTGATTCAATCAACATTTGGAAGGTTGCAGCATTCTGATTTTTCTTTTGCCTATCTATGCTGTATGTTTTTTCTACAATTTCTTGTAATTGCAAATGCACCGCTATCAAGCTTCTGGTACTTGAAGATTTGGAGGTCCCAACGCAAAAGACAAATAACATTTTTTAAAGTCATGACGAGTAAATGGAGAGCACTAAGAAATTAAGAATAATGGAGGTGTTGGAATGAATATGGGAGACTGTAAATTGCGATCTCTCCTGCTGATGAGAGTAGAGGAAATTGAAGCGAGTGAAAATAGAGGGCTTTTCCATTGCACTTGTGTTCTCTTTTTGCATTTTCCACCCTTTTTTGGTAGTTAAGACTAAAAGGTTTGCACCAATGATGAGATAGGGAATCAATCGCGAACTTCATCGAATTAGCTAGTATAGCATGAGGAATGTGCTTAAAATCAAGATTGATGGAATGCATTCATGAATTCAATTCAAGATTTGTGCCTATCACCAAGGTCGACTGAAAGAAATTTGCAAGATAGGGAGAAGTTCCTAAATTTTGGCTGAGATAATCCATTGAGGCACCAACTTTGATTAGTCTTGGGTTGGTACTTCAATTCCAGCTCAATTTAAAATTAGTCCAAGATCTGGGATAAAATGGGTTCAAATCAATTAGAAAAGAAATTAAACACCAACCAGCCATCTTTATCATATCAGACTCGAAGAACACTATGAACCACAATAGGGCAGGCTTTCATACAACAAATGTTCGATTTTTCCTTTGGAGAGTATGCAGTAATGCACTTCCAGCTAAGCAAAACCCTTATAGAAGAGGAATGGTACTTAACCCACTTTGCCCGGTGCGCCGTAAAAGCCCCAGAATCTCTTAAGCACCTCTTCCTCCTCTGCGACAAGACAAAACAAATTTGGTTAAACCCTCGGTGAAATCTCGACACTTCCCCAACAAAGATAACATGAATCGGCAAGTGGCTATTGAAAAACTTAAACTCCCGAGCTGATTCGTCCGTAAGAGCGAGTCTCGCTGCTACACTATGGTTGATTTGGAAGGAAAGGAACGCATGGGTATTTAGGAACAACAAACCAAAACCTAGCCATATAGTCGAAGAAGCATTTAATTCAGAAATGCACCTCGAAAAACAGAATCACAGCATAGGGAAGCACGCAAGACAAGAAAACTCACCTCCCGACCTATGGATTCTTGGGTGTTAAACGTAGATGGCTCTTAGTACCGCACATCACTAGAGGGAGCTATCGTCGGAGTTCGTAGGGACTCCCGAGGGCTTCACCAAGAGAATCAACGCTCGTTCGGCCCTCGCCGCAGAAACTCTCACGATTAGAGAGGGATTGTCGTTCGTGAAGAAGGCAAGCGAGCCGAGGAAGAGGGAAACTAATCTGGGACTCAAGTCCTTGTGATCAAGGTCTTATGTTTTGGGCCTGGCTGAAAACCCTAGGGCCATACGATCATTGTGGTGGACCACGTCCCCATTTATTTTGCAAAAAATAGATCGTTTCGAAAAAAATATTTTTTGAGAAGTCAATTTCCTAGTTACTTAATATGTTTTCTTGATATGTCGACATTTTAAGTTGCCCATAGCCTGATTCAATTAACAATTGGAAGATTGCAGTATTCTGAGTTTTCTTTTGCCAATCTATGCTGTATGTTTGTTCTACTATTTCTTGTAATTGCAAATGCACCTCTATCAAGCTTCTGGTATTTGAAGATGTGGAGGTCCCAACGCAAAGACAAACAACATTTTCTAAAGTCATGACTAGTAAACGGAGAGCACGAAGAAATTGACGATAATGGAGGTAGTGGAATGAATATGGGAGACTGTAAATTGTGATCTCCCATACTGATGAGAGTAGTAGAAATTGAGGGGAGTGAAAATAGAGGGCTTTTCCATTGCACTTGCATTCATTTTTTGCATTTTCCACCCTTTTTTGGTACTTAGGACTAAGAGGTTTGCACCAATGATGAGACAGGGAATCAATCGCGAACTTCATTGAATTGGATGGCGTAGCGTGAGAAATGAGCTTAAAATCAAGATTGATGGAATGCATTCATGAATTCAATTCAAGATTTGCGCCTATCACCGAGGTCGACTGACAAATTTCCAAGATAGGGAGAAGTTCCTAAATTTTGGCCGAGGTAATCCATTGAGGCACCAACTTTGATTACACTTGGGTTGGTAATTCAATTCGAGCTCAATTTAAAATTGGTCCAAGATCTGGGATAAAATAGGTTCAAATTAGTTAGGAAAGAAATCAAACGCCAACTTGCCATCTTCATCATATCAGCCACGAAGAACATTATGGACCATAATAGGGCAGACATTCATACAACAAAGGTTCGATTCTTCCTTTGGAGAGTATGCAGTAATGCACTTCCAGCTAAGGAAAACCCTTATAGAAGAGGAATGGTACCTGACCCACTTTGCCTGGTGCACCATAAAACCCCCAGAATCTCCTGAGCACCTCTTCCTCCTCTGCGACTAGACAAAATAAATTTGGTCAGACCCTCGGTTAAATCTCGACACTTCCCTGACAAAGATAACCAGAGTCGACAATGGGATATTGAAAAACTTAAACTCTCAAGCTGATCCGTCCGCGAGAGCAAGTCTCGCTGCTACACTATAATTGATTTGGAAGGAAAGGAACGCGTGGGTATTTAGGAACAACAACACAAAACCCAGCCATATAGTCGAAGAAGCATTTAATTCACAAATGCTCTTCAAAAAACAAAATCACAGCATAGGTAAAGCATGCAAGACAAGAAAACTCACCTCCCGACTTGTGGATTCTTGGGTGTTAAACGTAGACGGCTCTTGGTGCCGCACACCACCGGAGGGAGCTATCGTCGGAGATTGTAGGGACTCCCATGGGCTTCGCCAAGAGAATCAATGCTCGCCCGGCCCTTGTTGACACTTGATTTTTGGCCAATTTGATTTTTAGAAAATTTTTAGAAAATCTATAAAAATTCAGAAAATTGAAAAATCAACTTTGGATACCTTGGTCTAGCCTCGGGATCTAATTTTGAGCAAAAAAATATTTTTCCTAATTTCTTGTATTTTTTGCATTTTATTTTCAAAAATTCATAAAAAAATCAAGAAAAAATGAGCAAATTACAAAATCAACTTTGGAAGCCCAGGCCTAGCCTAAGGAACCAATTTTGAACAAAAAATAATTTTCCTTATTTTTCGCATTTTTTAATATTTTTAAGAAAATAGAAAAATACAAAAAAATCAATAAAAAAATAGCATCCTTGGCCACAAAAATACGAAAAAATAGTCCATATTTTTATTTTTATTTCCTCTTCATTTTGGCCAAATAAATTTTGAAAAAATTATTCTGGAAATGGGGTTTCCTTCATTAATCTCATTTTCAAATTAATTGAAAAAATTCTAGAAATTTCATTTTAGTTCTGTAATTTTCAATTTTTTCATTTTTGAAGTCATGCCATCCCCATCTATTTTTAAAAATTAAAATCCAGTCCAAAAATACATCAAATCATCCAATTTCGCGAAAAAGGACCAAATTGCAATTTTCAATTTTTCAATTTAGTCCTTAAAAATGCTTAAAATGCAATTAGAGATTTTATAGGGACTAAATTGAAAATCAAGGCACGTCACCCTATAGTTTTTTACCTTCTGAATCTATTGGTGGGGTGAATTTTTGCAGAAAAGGCCAGCATGGATTTGAATTTTGCAAAATGGATCTCGAGTCAAAAATAAAATTTAGGGTTTTTATGCAAATATACTCAAATTGTTGAAATAAAACCCTTTTCTTGATGAAGTTCACCCCCCGAGCTCAATTTTGATGTTAATTTCTGGAAATGGGGGTTGAGTTGGGGTCAATTTCAAATTTTTCTAGCCAAACGGGTCGATCGAGTCGGGTTGACCCGACCCGGTCAACCCATTGACCCAAGAACCAGACCCAGGTCTGGTTCTTCCTCTTTTTCCTGATTTAACGCACGTTTTTTATTTGAGGGGGAGGTGGTGATTCTGTTAAAGAAATGTCGGCATTAATAACGGACGGCTTAGATTTAGTCTTAGGATTAATCTCGGCCGTAGATCTAGTAGACAGTTTAGACGGCCGAGATCTAATCTTTAGGTTAATCTGGTCCATAGATTTTGGCATAGAGGATGGACGATCAGATCAGTAGCCATGTGGGTCATTCTCAACCGTAGGATTAACTTGGAGGATGAGTGGCCAAGATGTCAACACGTGGTGAATTTGTAGCCGCCAGATTGAAGATAGGCAGGAATAATGAAAAGTAGAATAACAATTTAAAAAATTCAAAAGAAAATCAATACTAAAACTGTGTCATTTTTGCGTCGTTTGGGCTAATGGGTCTTGGGCTGAGTTGGATAGTGGGCCAGGTCAAGCCGACTTGGTCCGTATAACAAACAAAAAATAATATAAATAATAAATAATAAATAAAAATAGAAAATTCACAAAATCAATAAAAAAAATAAAAAATAGAAAATTAATAAAAAACCAAAACTGTGTCGTTTTATTCTCGAGTCTTAGGTTCAGGCCTTCGGGTCAGGTGGGCCGGGTCGACTCGACCCGATCCGAAAAATAAAAATTAATAGAAATTAAAATATAAATAAATAAATAAATAATCCCAAAAAAGTAAAAATTCTTAAAAATAATAAAAATAAAATAAAATAAAAAATTATAAAAATAGACAACAACAACAACAACAACAACAACAACAACAACAATAATAATAATAATAACAATAATAATTTTTAGAGAGTGTTAAAATAAGAAAAATTCCTAAAAATATATATATAAAAATATAATAAATAAAAGTAAATAATAAAATAATAAATAACAATAAAAACTAAAAAGAAAAATAAAATAAAGCAAGAAAAACAATAAATGAAAATAAAAATCGAGAAGAAAATAATAATAAAAATATAGAATAATAAATAATAATAAATAAAATTCAAAAAAATTCAAAAAATTCAAAAAAAATTCAAAAAATAAAATAATAACAAATAATAAAAATATATAAAAGATCATAAGAGTCATAAAAATTGCAGAAAAAAACTTAAATAATTAGAAAAATTCGGGAATTGTAGAAAAATAGAAGATATAGTGATAAAAAAAATCATAGAAATTTTAGAAAAATTTGGAAAAATTGTTAGAAAATGCAGAAAATGTTTGGAAAATAGAAAAACCTAGAAAATCAAAAATAAAAAATCCCAGAAAATATAGAAAATGTCCCAAAAAATAGGAAAATCCTTAGAAAGTCTTAGAAAGTTCTAAAGAATTTCAAAAAAATCCTAAAAAATTCAGAAAAATTCAGAAAAATTCAGAAAAATTCCCAAAAATTGTGAAAATTAGGGAAAAACCACATTCAACTGGTTTGACCTAATTTCACATTTTTGGACTTCCCGAGCCTTCCAAAATGACCATTTTGCCCCTTTGGTCAATCTGACCCAAACTATTCCAAATCATCCTTGAATCCAATTTGTGTGTTTTGCTAGGCTTTTAAGACTTCCCTTGGCTTGTTTTGACTTGATGTGGTATGACTTTTCCAGGATTAGATTCCTTGACTGCGCATTTATTTTAATGATTGTGATTGATAGGATAGATACTCCCATTTGCATGAACCCATTAGATTCTTAGAACCTACCTTACCCAATCTCGCCTGCATGAATTACTTAGATGGAAATCACTCACTTTAGGTACCGAAAGGACGTCAGTAGCAATATTGACGTAACTAAGTCCCCAAACCCAAAATCTCTGGTTTCCGTAAAATCGAACGATACCTCCCAATCGCTCGATAGGGTTGTTGACACCCGATTTTTAATCACTTTTTCACTTTTAAATTTAATAGAAAATCCATAAAAATTCATAAAATTGGAAAATCAACTTTGGGGACCTTGGCCAAGCCTAGGGAACCAATTCTAACCAAAAAAACGATTTTTCATATTTTAGTATTTTTCGGTATTTTTATTTTCGAAAATTAATAGAAAATCAAGAAAAAATGAGAAAATTATAAAATCAACTTTGGAAGCCTTGGCCAACCCTAAGCAACCATTTTTGAACAAAAAACTAATTTTTCGTGTTTTTCACATTTTTTAATATTTTTCAGAAATTAGGAAAATATTATAAAAATAAAAATAAATAGCGTTGAGGCCATAAAAATGTGAATAAATAGTCAGTATTTTTCTTTTAATTTTCTCTTCATTTTGACCAAAGAAAATCTGCAAAAATTAATCTGGGATCAGGACTTACTTTGTTTTTCCCATTTTCAGATTAGTTTAAAAAAAAATTTAGAAAAATTCATTTTAGCTTTGAAATTTTCAATTTTTGCATTTTCAGAGTCGTGATAGTGTCTTCTAATAATCCAAATTTTTCAATGGCCTGGCGGTGCGCTTTCCGTTGTTGCGTTCGGTTTTTCGAATTCGATCTATCGTTCCGTGGATCTCTCTCTCCCGCATGCGATCGCATTTCCTCCACAATCTCTCTCTCTCTCTCTCTCTCTCTCTAGATTCCTACTTCGCGGCTTCGTCACAGCCTCACCTTCGCCCCTTCAAAACTCACGAGGGACGACGACCTAGGAAATCTGAGATCCATACTTTGAGTAGAACTCAACGCGTGCAATTGAGCTACCTTCTCGAGCTCGTCTTGCCGATATGTGGGAACCCCTCAACCCATGTCACGTCCCCAGGGGATATGGCATGGTGAAACATGGAAGTACAATTGGAGCTTTATCTACTCCCATCTCCTGTGGCTGTGGACATTCTTTGAAGGATTCATATTTCTTTAGCCAAAAGTCCATGCGCCACCTTACGCCTCAAAGCATAGGACTGGTCGCCGCTCTTTTGTTTCAGGAGATACCTGCGAATATATAAGTTTGTTGACTTCCTCAAGATTGGGTCAGAGACAACTCCATCGCAACAATCACAGGTTGGACCGTTTTGGAAGAGCACAGATACGAGCGTCGATTGACGTAGCTAGTGCTGTTGAGGTCATCATGAAGTGGAATGGGGGACATGGCAATAATCGCAAAGTGGAGGGCAGCACTGGGGGTACAACATAAAAAAAAGAGAAAGTGAGTTGAGTGGAACAAAAGGTAAGTGGGTTTTTCGGTGCAACAATAAAGGGTCGGACAAAGGAAAGTGGACAAGTGGAGTTGATCATGGGGGAACTTGATGAAAACAAAAGGGGAAAGGGAAAAGAGGACGACGAAGGATGATGGCGGGAATCTTATTCAAGAACGTTCTGATTTCTCTTGCCGTCGAGAAGTTCTGGCTCGGCGCTGGTCAGCTTTTAGAGGAATCCGACAAGGGAAAGCCGTTCGTTGGTGCCCTGCGGAAGGTCAAAAAAAGAGTTGGTGTTGCTGGGGTTCATATGTCCACTGGTGGCGGTGTTTCAGGCGAAAATATGGAAGATTTGCATTTCGGAGATGGCCTTTCAGCAAAGGAAAGTCGACGTTAAGACATGGATCGGGCTATATTCAGGTGGGCGCTACGAGAAATCGGTTTTTTTCAACAAAAGAAGCATGGAACATCCTTTAACACAAAATCTACAACTGCATCGATGGCTTATATGACAAGAACAGAGATGTTATTGTGGCATTCCCTGATGCTGGTCCTTCTTCAATTTCATTCTCACAGCTGAGGTATCATCGCTATGGGAAGCCACTGTTGAGAAGAGCAGTGCTGAATAGAAACACTGGTCTGACCGATCAGCCTCATCTGTGGTACTCGATATCCGAAAGGACAACCTCTGGCAAAGAGCGCAAACGAGCCATTTTTGAAAGTCATAGGAGATTACCAACAGCAAGATGCTCATGGAGTAGCTCTACATGGCAAAAAATTCCTGAACTTTGTTGAGGACATGGACAGGCTCTTGGCTGGTCATGAGGGATTTCTTCTGGGGACTTTGGCTGGAAAGTGCCAAGCAACTTGCCCAAGGTAAAGAACGGCAAAGGCAGATGGAGCACCGAAAGAGATCACTCACGGCAGAGGACATCATCATGGCACAAATGAAAGGTGAGGAAAAGCAGAGGAAAAGGATGTAGCGGGGTTAAAAGCAAAAAGAATAGAGAGAGTGGGGGAGAAAAAATAAAAAATAGGGGGAGTCATCATAAACATAGCCACGTTCGGTCAAGTCTTTCTTTGGTGGCAAATTTCTAAAAGGTTCGAAAAAAATATCACACATGGGGGCCCCTACTTCATGTGGCAATGGAAACTCCAGCGACCTCCACAGATTCAGGTAGGTACCTCAGGATCCTGATGACTGAGCATATGCCGCGTTGAGGGAACGACATTCCTTCTCCACTTCTCCCTTCCCGACGAAAAAGGGTTTCCTCCGCCTCGGCCACGAGAGCTTTGTGAGTGCGGTCGCTAAGAGCAATCAACATCGCTTGGATTTGATTCTCATGATGGTCCAATAAAAAAACGGAGTCTAAAGGTTGCCGCGGTCGGAATCCTCGAATCGGCCGACATAAACGCCGATGCGAAACTCGCGATGTAGGAGTGCGAGCAACTCTTCCTCCGACCGCTGAGTCTGATCGTTCCCGAGGCCGATCTGGTTCTTCTCTAAGTGAGCCTCACGTGCCTCATCTGGACATCGGTCTTGAAGCGCGCAAAGACTAGGATGGTGGCCGTCCCCTCGAGAGATTGAGGGATCCCTCCTCTCCTTCTTCTTGGTTTTCTTCTCCTCATTCGAGAGGTTACAAGGGAACCCACATAGAAAGCCTTAAGCAAGACGATCCATCAACACCCATCAACGAGAACGACGAAGCCCGAGAGCCAGAGTCCCAGTTTGATCCAACTCACTAGATCCGTTTCTTGCTCCTCAAGGTCTTGCCCTTTTGATCCTGGAAGCCGGTGCAACGACGCGAACAAGTCCGTTTATAGCTCGGAACACTATCCCGGGTCGACCCAGGTTGAGAAGAAGCATTTCGGATGGTCATGATTCAGGAAGGAGCTCTCGGGGAAGTCCCAACCAAGGGATGACTAGGAAAAGAGGAGGTTGATCTCTCAGACCTCATCGACAGGTCCGGGGGGATGCCCCAACCGGCATTTCAAGCGAATCTCCTCGGGGAACAGATCAGTTGGCCTGTTCAACGCGCTGCTCTGCATGTACGAATCCCTCCCTGACACGCCGGAGTTGCTGGATGAGTCAGTGGACTACGTGGAGAGTCGATTGCTTGTTCCTCTCCCAACTTACTTCATCGGCGGCTATGGCATGGGAGCTCTGAAGGGGGCTGTCGGCGGTTTCGAGGAGTGACGCTAACTTAGGGTTTAAGATGGACGGTTTGAAGATATGCAAGAACTTCTATTGGTCGAAGGTGGACATACTGTGACAGCAGAGATCATGCATGCAATGTGGAAGTCACAGAAGTTCAAGCTCGTATACTTGATGGCCACGCTCTATGCGTTGACCCTGACTCTACCTTCTCCCTCTGCTGACTACTGAGCCTAGAGAAACTTGCTCCCCACTCGTGCATGATGCACTCTCCCTCCTTCCAAGAGCTGGCTTCAGAGACACCGTTGTGATCCTCATGCCCATTCATCAGTTTATAACATTTGGGTAAGCATGCACACCGCTCTATTTCGTGTGGGAGGAATTTTAGGAGTGCATAACACAAAGAGCCCGTTCAAGAGGGCCATCGTTCATCGTCTCATCACCATTGTCACCTGCTTCTTCTCCCTCTATCCAACTCTCGCAATGTTGCTGCTGCTGCTGCTTCCTTTTCCACTTCTTTCATGGATCTCGCCGTCTTAGGAGCTTCCATGGACTCCGAGCTCTAGCTCTCTTCAGCCTAGAATCGAGGAAGTAAGGTCCGAGTTGGAGCACGAGCACAAGGCGTGCAAATAGGTCGAGCACACGAATGAGAAGCTGGAGAAAGAGCCGGCCGAGGAGAAACGGGGGCAGTAGCTCTCGAGCGAGTCCGCGAAAAGGTAGCGAAGGAGGTATCCACCGTTCAGGCCGACATCGACCGGATGAAGCGCGAGATGGAGGAGGAGAGGGTCCAGAGGAAGCTCGCCGAGGCTAGGTTTTGCTGGATGAAGAAAAGAAGCTTGAGAGACAGGCCAGGGAGGTTATTCCCTCTCGGTCATGTTTCTTTTAGAAGCAAATGTGAATACCTTACGTACAGGCAAGCAAACATGCATGCATGCATGCATGTAGCGGCGGGGTTTGTGGGATCTCCTCACAATTTCATTCATCATTCTTTCTTTCTCTCCAATCTGTTAAGCGTCATTCCCCTATTCTATGAAGGAAGCACCGCCGATTGGAAACGCTTCTTGGACGTCAATCAAGAAGCGAAACGTATTCTCTCAAGCACTTTGGACGAAAAAGGATACTTCGAACTTCACTTAGAAATGGAGGAAGAGACAATATCCAGACGAAAAAGGATACTCCATGGACGGGCCCAAGGACTCGGAGCTGGACCAATTCATGGAAGTTTGTTATGACATACTGTTGAAGTGTTGGGAAGAGCTGAGGCCATCGTGCATGGGAAGAGACGTGGAGCTCTACCTCACGCATTTACCTATCAGATCACTCGAGGCGAGGAGAGAGAGAGAGAGAGCGTGATGTAGAGGGATTAACTCGGCATGCCAAGAGTGGCACCCGTAAAACTCACTGGAGAAGTGCCTAGTGGATCTGGAAATGAAGCTCTAGATGATGTCAAAGGAGGTCACGGCATCGTTTAAGGAGTAGAGCGTCGTCAACCTCCTTCGCGTGTCCCGCACCACCCACGACGTCGTCCGCGTCCTCGACGATGCCGTCCGCTCCACTATTCCGTCTCCGAGATTTTCCAGAAGCTCGAGAAGTGCAGGACTCTGCTGTGAGATAGCTGAATATTGCTGGACCTGATGACCTGGATGAGTCCGCTCGAGTAGACATTGAAGTTTTCGAAACTGGTACATACTTGAGATTGGATGTCCATGACGGTCCCTCTGAGATGGGTGAACATCTTGATCCCTCTCATCCCATATTTGTGGGTGGAATATAGCGGTGAAGGAGGATCAAATCCTCCAAATCGGGATAGACAGCATGAATGGATTGAGCGGCACGTTGGAGTTGCATGTGACCCGCTGGATTTGCTCGCTGGTTGGACACTGACGTGTTGGACAAGATTCATAAGGCTGAAGGAATTATTCTTGGGGCTGGTTCCAGAAGAAGAGGAGAGATGGAATTCACTTCACGTCCCAAGATTCCCAAAAAGATGGCAGAGCTCCTTAAAATATGCTGGCTCGTAGTTGATCTCAAGATGGGGATGTGACTTCGATCGGTTAACACATACCATGTAGTTTACTTGATCTTCAAGATCGTGCATGGGAACTATGGCTTTGAGAATCGAGCAACGGAAGGGTCTGTCGATTCTGGTTCCAGGGTTAAACGATGCGACATTTATTTGGTTCGACGAGGGTCCCATACCTCCATGGAATCAGCCCGAGAAGACAATGACGATGATGGCGGGGATCTGCTCGTTGTCGTTGGAGACACGAAATAGTGGCTGGTCAAGCGAGAATGGGGCAAAGAAAACACACTTGGACTAAACCTTCAGACCGACGGATTTGGGTGGGGCAACTCTGAGCAATAATTTGGCGAACCCCTCCAACAACAAACCTTGCGGCGATGCTATGGATTCTCCAGCGAACTCCGTCAAGTCGAGTTGGCCATAGTAGGAGTATCACGATCCAGGCTCATGGTTGTATTTTGACAAGTTGTCTATGTTTTGCAGGTTGTTCCAGGTTTACCTGCAGACCTCAAGATGTTTGCCAAAAACTGGGAGCTCGAGTTCGTCCATTGCAGGTGGGCTACGATTGGTGTCCTCGAGAATGTGTTCCCCAGGATCTTCACGAAGGATGGTGTCAAGTTTGGCGAAGCCATCTGGTTCAAGGAGGAGAGATAAGTGAGGGAACCTCGGCAAAGTGAAAGAAGAGGAAGTCAAAGACCTCTGATGAAGCTCGCACGATCGGAGAACTCGCCTCGTTTTGCGTTTTCTCGCTCCACTTGGACTTGTTCGAGAGAGGTGGGCTTGAGCGCCATTTGAAATGCTCAATGAGAAAGCGGAATTGCTCATGCTGCTGTTCGACGTGTTGATACCTTAGAAGCAGAGCCCGTTGCTACTGAAAAGGCCCTATATGAGGCCTTGATAAGGCAAGAGGAATCTGCTGCGCATAGGCCCGAAGAGATCTGTCTCGGTTGATGAGTCAAGTAAGTTTCTTCGCTAACAAATCTATGTCTTTTTGGGCTGATCTGAGTGTGCGTGTTGAGATAGTTTATCGTGAGTCGGACTAGGGAAGATTTTGGGCTAGATGTAGAATTTAGAAGTGGGTCCATTGGAAAACAGAATTGAACAAAGAGAAATAAAGTTAGGCCGAGCCCAAAGTGTGGCCTTTGCGTCCTAGAACAACTCGGGCCCTTAAGGCCCAAGTTGGGTGCCCACGGCGCGGGCCGAGATTGTTGGCCCAATCCGAAAATTAATTTACTAATAAAAATAAATATAAAAAAAATTCTAAAAAAAACCTCATAAAAATCAGATAAAAAAATTTCTAAAAAAATTGGAAAAATTTCCAAAAATTCCAAAATGCCTCAAGAATTAGGAATTGATCATCTTAGCTGATGAATCCTATTTTTGATGAATCTCTATCCCAATCTTTCCAAAATGACGATTTTGCCCCTTATGGGCAAATCGTCTCCAAAAATTCAGAAAAATTTCAGAAATTAGGAAACGGGTCATTTTGACTGACCAATTCTATTTTTGGTGAATTTCCATTCCGATCTTTTCAAAATGACGATTTTTCCCCTTACGGGTAAATTGTCTCGGAAAATTCTGAAAAATTCAGAAAAATCTCAGAAATTAGTAAACGGGTCATTTCGAATGACCAATCCTATTTTTGGTGAATTTTCATCCCGAACTTTCCAAAATGACGATTTCGCCCCTTATGGGTAAATTGTCTCGAAAAATTCAAAAAAATTCAGAAAAATCTCAGAAATTAGTAAACGGGTCATTTCGAATGACCAATCCTATTTTTGGTGAATTTTCATCCCGAACTTTTCAAAATGACGATTTCGCCCCTTATAGGTAAATTGTCTCGAAAAATTCAGAAAAATTCAGAAAAACCTCAGAAATTAGGAAACAGGTCATTTTGACTGACCAATCCTATTTTTGGTGAATTTTCATCACGAATTTTTCAAAATGACGATTTTGCCCCTTATGGGTAAATTTTCTCGAAAAATTCAGAAAACTCAGAAAAACCTCAAGAATCAGGAAACGGGCCATTTCGACTGGTCAATCCTATTTTTGAATGATTTGCCTTATTGATATTTCCAAAATGACGATTTCGCCCCTTTTGGGCAAATTGTCTCGAAAAATTCTGAAAAATTCTCATAAATTGTGGAAAATAAGGGATAACCACATTCAACTGGTTTGACCTATTTTCACTTTCCGATCTTTGAAAAATGACCATTTTACCCTTCTGATCAGTTTGATATAAACCCAAACTCTTCCCAATTATTCCAAATGATTTTTCATGAAATTGGTGCCGAAAGGGCGTTAGAGTAATCTAGCGTAACCAAGTCCCCGAACTCATTTTCTCTGGTTGGCAGGAATAAATTGGTTCTCCCACTAATTTATTTAGGTTTCTAATCGACCTACCAAGAACGACTAGTGGCGACTCCAAAATTAAAAATCATCTAAACAAGAAACCCGAAGTCATGATTCGGTAGGGCTTGGGAGGGTCCGCGTTAGGTTAGTCGATCTAATTAACCTAATAATCCGTTCACCCTCGGAAACTTATTATTTTTAGGGTCGCGACAGGGGTTTCCAATAATACCCTCCAAAGAATGACTAGTGGCGACTCCAAATGCACATACACCGATGCACATGTCACCCGACCACACTAAGGTCGATTTCGATTCTAAAATTTCCTGACGCGATTTGGTATGGGCTTGGGAGGACCCGAGCAAAGCCCAGATTCCAAAACGGGCTAAGCAATCCATTAGCTCATCCCCCTTTTGAGGGAGGGTCACAACAGCCCTCACAGCAAAAACTCTCATGATTAGAGAGGGATTGTCGTTCATGGAGAAGGCAAGCGAGCGGAGGAAGAGGGAAACTGATCTAGGGCCCAAGTCCTTGTGATCTAGGTCTTATGTCCTAGGCCAAGCTGAAAACCCTAGGCCATACGATCATTATGGTGGACCGTGTCCGCATTTATTTGGTAAAAATTAGTTCGTTTCGAAAAAAATATTTATTGAGAAGTCAATTTCCTAGTTACTCAATATGTTTTCTTGAGATGTCGACATTTTAAGTTGCCCATAGACTGATTCAATCAATGATTCGAAGGTTACAGTGTTTTGATTTTTCTTTTGCCTATTTATGCTATATGTTTGGTCTACTATTTCTTGTAATTGCAAATGCACAGCTACCAAGCTTCTAGTATTTGAAGATGTGGAGGTCCCAACGTAAAAGACAAATAACATTTTCCAAAGTAATGATGAGTAAGTGGAGAGCACTAAGAAATTAACGATAATGGAGGTGGTGGAAAGAATATGGGAGACTATAAATTGTGATCTCTCCTACTGATAAGAGTAGTGAATATTGAAGGGAGTGAAAAAATAGGGCTTTTCCATTGCACATGCATTCCTTTTATCCATTCCCCCACCCCCCTTTTTGGTACTTAAACTAAGAGGTTTGCACTAAAGATGAGATAGGGAATCAATCGCAAACTTCATCGAATAGGATGGTACAGCATGAGGAATGAGCTTAAAATTAAGATTGATATAATGCATTCATGACTTCAATTCATGATTTGCGCTTATCATCAAGATCAACGGACAGAAATTTTCAAGATAGGGAGAAGTTCCTAAATTTTAGCCAAGGTAATCTATTGAGGCACCAACTTTGATTAGTCTTGGGTTGGTAATTCAATTCAAGCTCAATTAAAATTGGTCCAAGATCTGGGATAAAATGGGTTCAAATCAACTAGGAAAGAAATCAAACACCAACCAGCCATCTTCATCATATCAGCCTCCAAGAACACTATGGACAACAATGGGCAGACATTCATACAACAAAGGTTCGATTCTCCCTTTGAAGAGTACACAGCAATGCACTTCCAGCTAAGGAAAACTCTTATAGAAGAGGAATGGTACCTTCCCACTTTGCCCAGTGCACCATAAAACCCCCAGAATCTCCTGAGCACCTCTTCCTTCTCTGCAACTAGACAAAACAAATTTCGTCAGACTCTCGGTTAAATCTCGATATTTCCCCGACAAAGATAACTAGAATCGACAGGTGGATATTGAAAAACTTAAACTCCCGAGCTGATCTGTCCGCGAGAGCAAGTCTCGCTGATACACTATGGTTGCTTTGGAAGGAAAGGAACGCATAGATATTTAGGAACAACAAACCAAAACCTAGCCATATAGTCGAAGAAGCGTTTAATTCTCAAATGCTCATCGAAAAATGGAATCACATCATAGGGAAGCATGCAAGAAAAGAAAACTCACCTCTCGACCTGTACATTCTTGGGTGTTAAATGTAGATGGCTCCCGGTCCCGCGTATCACCGGAGGGAGCTGTCGCCGGAGTTTGGAAGGACTCTCGAAGGCTTCGCTAAGAGAATCAACGAACGTTCGATGCTCGCAGCATGAACTCTCGCGATTAGAAAGGGATCATTGTTCGTGGAGAAGGCAAGGGAGCTAAGGAAAAAGGAAACTGATCTAGGGCTCAAGTCCTTGTGATCTAGGTCTTATGTTTTGGGCCTGGCTGAAAACTCTTGGGCACACGATCATTGTGGTGGACGGTATCCCCATTTATTTCAGAAAAAATATATCGTTCAAGAAAAGAATATTTTTTGTGAAGTCAATTTCCTAGTTACTCAAAATGTTTTTTTGGTATGTTGACATTTTAAGTTGCCCATAGACTGATTCAATCAATGATTGGAAGGTTACAGTGTTCTGATTTTTCTTTTGCCTATTTATGCTATATGTTTGTTCTACTATTTCTTGTAATTGCAAATGCACAGCTATCAAGCTTCCGGTATTTGAAGATGTGGAGGTCCTAACGCAAAAGACAAACAACATTTTTTAAAGTCATGACGAGTAACTGGAAAGCACTAAGAAATTAACTATAAAAGAGGCGGTGGAATGAATATGGGAGACTATAGATTGTGATCTCTCCAACTGATGAGAGTAGTGAAAATTGAAGGGAGTGAAAATATAGGGCTTTTCCATAGCACTTGCATTCCTTTTTTGCATTCCCCACCCATCTTTTTGGTACTTAAGACTAAGAGGTTTGCACCAAACATGAGATAGGGAATCAATCGTGAACTTCATTAAATTGGATGGTACAACATGAGGAATGAGCTTAAAATCAAGATTGATGGAATGCATTCATAAATTCAGTTCAAGCTTTGCGCCTATCACCAAGGTGGACTGACAGAAATTTCCAAGGTAGGGAGAAGATCCTAAATTTCGGCCGAGGTAATCCATTGAGGCACCAACTTTGATTACTCTTGGGTTGGTAATTCAATTCGAGCCTAATTTAAAATTGGTCCAAGATCTGGGATAAAATGGGTTCAAATCAATTAGGAAAGAAATCAAATGCCAACCAGCCATCTTCATCATATCAGCCTCGAAGAACACTATGGACCACAATAGGGCAGACATTTATACAACAAAGGCTCGATCCTTCCTTTGGAGAGTATGCAGTAATGCACTTCCAACTAAGGAAAACCCCTATAGAAGAGGAATGGTACTAGACCCACTTTACCCAATGTGCCGTAAAACCCCCAGAATCTCCTGAGCACCTCTTCGTCCTCTGCGACTAGACAAAAACAAATTTCATTAGACCCTCGGTTAAATCTCGACACTTCCCCGACAAAGATAATCAGAATCGACAAGTGGATATTGAAAAAATTAAACTCCCGAGCTGAGCCGTCCACGAGAGTAAATCTCGCTGCTATACTATGGTTGATTTGGAAGGAAAGGAACGAGTGGATATTTAGGAAATAGAAACCAAAACGCAGCCATATAGTCGAAGAATCGTTTAATTCACAAATGCTCTTCGAAAACAGAATCACAGCATAGGGAAGCATGCAAGACAAGAAAACTCACCTCCCGACCCGTGTATTCTTTGGTGTTGAACGTAGATGGCTCCGGGTGCCCCGCAGCACTGGAGGGAGCTATCCTCGGAGTTTGTAGAGACACCTGAGGGCTTCGCCAAGAGAATCAACGAACGTTCGACGCTCGAAACAGAAACTCTTGTGATTAGAGAGGGATTGTCGTTCGTGGAGAAGGCAAGGGCGCTGAGGAAGAAGGAAATTGATCTAGGGCTCAAGTCCTTGTGATCTAGGTCTTATGTTATGGGCCTGGCTAAAAACCCTAGGGCCATACGATCATTGTGGTGGACGGTGTCCCCATTTATTTCCCAAAAAATAGATCGTTTCCAAAAAATATTTTTTGAGAAGTCAATTTCCTAGTTACTCAATATGTTTTCTTGAGATGTTGACATTTTAAATTGCCCATAGACTGATTCAATCAACAATTGGAAGCTTGTGTTGTTCTGATTTTTCTTTTGTCTCTCTATGGTGTATATTTGTTCTACTATTTCTTGTAATTGCAAATGCACAGCTATCAAGCTTCTGGTATTTGAAGTTATGGAGGTCCCAATGCAAAAGACAAACAACATTTTCTAAAGTCATGACAAGTAAATGGAGAGCACTAAGAAATTAACGATAATGGAGGTGGTGGAATGTATATGGGAGACTGTAAATTGTGATATGTTCTACTGATGAGAGTAGTGCAAATGGAAGGGAGTGAAAATATAGGGCTTTTCCATTGCACTTGCATTCTTTTTTTGCATGCCCCCCCCTTTTAGTACTTAAGACTAAGAGGTTTGCACCAAAGATGAGACAGGAAATCAATCGCGAACTTCATCGAATTGGATGGTACAGCATGAGGAATGAACTTAAAATTAAGATTGATGGAATGCATTCATGACTTCAATTTAAGATTTACGCCTATCACCAAGGTCGACTAACAAAAATTTCCAAGATAGGGAGAAGTTCCTAAATTTCGGCCGAGCTTATCCATTGAGGCAACAACTTTCATTAGTCTTGGATTGGTAATTCAATTCGAGCTCAATTTAAAATTGGTGCAAGATCTGGTATAAAATGGGTTCCAATCAATTAGGAAAGAAATCAAACGCCAACCAGCCATCTTCATCATATCAGCCTCGAAGAACACTATGAACCATAATGGGGCAGACATTCATACAATAAAGGTTCGATTCTTCCCTTGAAGAGTACGTAGCAATGCACTTCCAACTAACGAAAACCCTTATAGAAGAGGCATAGTACCTGACCCACCTTGCCTAGTGCGTTGTAAAATCCCTAGAATCTCCTTAGCACTGCTTCCTCCTTTGCAATTCAACAAAAAAAATTTGGTCAGACCCTCGGTTAAATCTCAACACTTCCCTAACAAAGATAACTAGAATCAACAAGTGGATATTGAAAAACTTAAACTCCCGAGCTGATTCGTCCGCCAGAGCAAGTCTCGCTGCTAGCTGATGGTTGATTTGGAAGGAAAGGAATGAGTGGGTATTTAGGAACAACAAACCAAAACCTAGCCATATAGTCGAAGAAGCGTTTAATTCACAAATGCTCTTCGAAAAACGGAATCACAGCATAGGGAAGCATGCAAGACAAAAAAAACACACCTTCCGACCTATGGATTCTTGGGTGTTAAACGTCGATGGCTCCTGGTGCCGCGCATCACAGGAGGGAGCTATTACCGGAGTTTGTAGGGACTCTCGAAGGCTTCGCCAAGAGAATCAACGCTCATTCGGCCCACGCAGCAGAAACTCTCGCAATTAGAGAGGGATTGTCGTTCATGGAGAAGGCAAGGTGCTGAGGAAGAAGGAAACTAATCTAGGGGTCAAGTGCTTGTGGTCTAGGTCTTATCTTGTAGGCCTGGCTGAAAACGCTACGGCCAAACGATCACTGTGGTTGACGATATCCCCATTCATTTCGAAAAAAATAGATCGTTTCGAAAAAATAATTTTTCAGAACTCAATTTCCTAGTTACTCAATATGTTTTCTTGAGATATCGACATTTTAAGTCGCCCATAGACTTATTCAATCATCTATTGGAAGCTTGCAGTGCTCTAATTTTTCTTTTGCCTATCTATGTTGTATGTTTGTTCTACTATTTCTTGTAATTGCAAATGCACAACTATCAAGCTTCTGGTATTTGAAGATGTGGAGGTCCCAACGCAAAAGACAAGCAGCATATTCTAAAGTCATGACGAGTAAATGGAGAGCATTAAGAAATTAAGAATAATGGAGGTGGTGGAATGAATATGGGGGACTGTAAATTCTGATCTCTCCTACTGATGATAGTAGCAAAAATTCAAGGGTGTGAAACTAGAGGGCTTTTCCATTGCACTTGCGTTCCTTTTTTGCATTCCCCCCACCCCGTTTTTGGTACTTAAGACTAAGAGGTTCGCACCAAAGATGAGACAGGTAATCAATCGCTAACTTCATCGAATTAGATGGTACAGCATGAGGAATGAGCTTAAAATCAAAACTGATGGAATGCATTCATGAATTCAATTCTAGATTTGCGCCTATCACCAAGGTTGACTGACAGAAATTTCCAAGATAGGGAGAAGTTCCTAAATTTTGGCGAAGGTAATCCGTTGAGGCACTAACTTTGATTATTCATGGGTTGGTAATTCAATTCGAGCTCAATTTAAAATTGGTCCAAGATCTGGGATAAAATATGTTCCAATCAACTAGGAAAGAAATCAAACGCCAGCCAGCCATCTTCATTATATCAGCCTCGAAGAACACTATGGGCCATAATAGGGTACACATTCATACAACAAAGGTTCGATTCTTCCTATGGAGACTATGCAGCAATGCACTTCCAGCAAAGGAAAACCCTTATGGAAGAGGAATTGTGCCTGACCCACTTTGCCCAGTGCGCCGTAAAACCCCCCAGAATCTCCTAAGTACCTCTTCCTCCTCTGCGACTGGACAAAACAAATTTGGTTAGACCCTCGGTTAAATCTCGACACTTCCCCGACAAAGATAACTAGAATCGACAAGTGGATATTGAAAAACTTAAACTCTCGAGTTGATCTGTCCGCGGGAGCAAGTCTCGCTGCTACATTATGATCGATTTGGAAGGAAAGGAACGCGTGGGTATTTAGGGAGAACAAACCAAAACCCAGCCACATAGTCAAAGAAGCGTTTAATTCAGAAATGCTCTTAAAAAAACGGAATCACAGCATAAGGAAGCATGCAAGACAAGAAAACTCACCTCTCGACCTGTGGATTCTTGGGTGTTAAACATAGATGGCTCCTAGTGTCGCGCATCACTGGAGGGAGCTATCGCCGGAGTTTGGAAGGACTCCCGAGGGCTTCGCCAAGAGAATCAATGCTCGTTCAGCCCTCGCCGCAGAAACTCTCGCGATTAGAGAGGGATTATCGTTCGTGGAGAATGCAAGGGAGCTGAGGAAGAAGGAAACTGATCTGGGGCTCAAGTACTTGTGATCTAGGTCTTATGTTTTGGGCCTAGCTGAAAACCCTAAGGCCATACGATCATTGCGGTGGACGGTGTCCCCATTTATTTCGCAAAAAAGAGATCGTTTTAAGAAAATATTTTTTGAGAAGTCAATTTCCTAGTTGCTCAATACGCTTTCTTGAGATGTCGACATTTTAAGTTGCCCATGGACTGATGCAATCAAGAATTGGAAGATTGCAGTGTTCTGATTTTTCTTTTGCCTATCTATGTTATATGTTTGTTCTACTATTTCTTGTAATTACAAATGTACAGCTTTCAAGCGTATGGTATTTGAAGAATTGGAGGTCCCAACGCAAAAGACAAACAACATTTTCTAAAGTCATGACGAGTAAATGAAGAGCACTAAGAAATTAACTATCATAGAGGTGGTGAAATAAATATGGGAGACTGTAAATTGTAATCTCTCCTACTAATGAGAGTAGTGAAAATTGAAGGGAGTGAAAATAGAGGGCTTTTCCATTGCACTTGCGTTCCATTTTTGCATTCTCCCCCCCCCCCCCCTTTTGGTACTGAAGACTAAGAGTTTTTCACCAAAGATGAGATAGGGAATCAAACGCAAACTTCATTGAATTGGATGGTACAGTAGGAGGAATGAGCTTAAAATCGAGATTGATGGAATGCACTCATGAATTCAATTCAAGATTTGCCCCTATCACTAAGGTCGAGTAATAGAAATTTCCAAGATATGGAGAAGTTCCTAATGTTTGGCCGAGGTAATCCATTGAGGCACCAACTTTGATTACTCTTGGGTTGGTAATTCAATTCGAGCTCAATTTAAAATTAGTCCAAGATCGGGGATAAAATAGGTTCAAATCAGTTAGGAAAGAAATCAAATGCCAACCAGCCATCTTCATCATATCAGCCTCGAAGAACACTATGGACCACAATAGGGCAGACATTCATACAACAAAGGTTCGATTCTTCCTTTGAAGAGTATGCAGCAATGCACTTCCAGCTAAGGAAAACACTTACCGAACAGGAATGGTACCTGACCCACTTTGCCTGGTGCACCATAAAATTGCCAGAATCTCTTGAGCACCTCTTCCTCCTTTGCGACTAGACAAAAAAAATTTCGTTAGACCCTCGGTTAAATCTCGACACTTCCCCAACAAAGATAACCAGAATCAATAAGTGGATATTGAAAAAATTAAACTCTTGAGCTGATCCGTCCGCGAGTGTAAATCTCGCTGCTACACTATGGTTGATTTGGAAGGAGAGGAACAAGTGGGTATTTAGGAACACCAAACCAAAACCCAGCCATATAGTCAAAGAAGCGTTTAATTCACAAATGCTCTTCAAAAAGGGAATCACAGGATAGGGAAGCATGCACGACAAGAAAACTCATCTCCCGACCTATGGATTCTTGGGTGTTAAACGTAGATAGCTCCTAATATCTTGCAGCACCGGAGGGAGCTATCGCCGGAGTTTGTAGGGACTCCCGAGGGCTTCGCCAAGAGAATCAACGCTTGTTTGGCCTTCGCAACATAAACTCTCGCAATTAGAGAGGGATTATCGTTTGTGTAGAAGACAAGGGAGCTGAGAAAGAAGGAAATTAATCTAGGGCTCAAGTCCTTATGATCTGGGTCTTATGTTGTGGGCCTGGCTGAAAACCCTGGGACCATAAGATCATTGTTGTGGACGGTGTCCCCATTTATTTTGCAAAAAATAAATCGTTTCAAAAAAATATTTTTTGAGAAGTCAATTTCCTAGTTACTCACTATGTTTTCTCGAGATGTTGACATTTTAAGGTGCCCATAGACTGATTCAATCAATAATTTGAAGTTGCAGTGTTCTGACTTTCCTTTTATCTCTCTATGTTGTATATTTGTTCTACTAATTCTTATAATTGCAAATGCACAGCTATCAAGCTTCTAGTATTTGAAGATGTGGAGGTCCCAATGCAAAAGACAAGCAATATTTTATAAATTCATGACAAGTAAATGGAGAGCACAAAGAAATTAACGATAATGGAGGTGGCGGAATGAATATGGGAGATTGTAAATTGTGATCTCTTCCACTAATGAGAGTAGTGAAAATTGAAGGGAGTGAAAATAGAGGGCTTTTCCATTGCACTTGCGTTCCTTTTTTGCATTCCCCCCCCCTTTTGGTACTTAAGACTAAGAGGCTTGCGCCAAAGATGAGACAGGGAATCAATTGCACACCTCATTAAATTGGATGGTACAACATGAGGAATGAGCTTAAAATCAAGATTGATGGAAAGCATTCATGAATTCAATTCAAGATTTGCGCCTATCGCTAAGGTCAACTGACAAAAATTTTCAAGATAGGGAGAAGTTCCTAAATTTTAGCCGAGGTGATCCATTGAGGCACCAACTTTGATTACACTTGGGTTGGTAATTCAATTCGAGCTCAATTTAAAATTGGTCCAAGATCTAGGATAAAATAGGTTCAAATTAGTTAGGAAAGAAATCAATCGCCAGCCAGCTATCTTCATTACATCAGCCTCGAAGAACACTATGGACCATAGTAGGGCAGACATTCATACAACAAAGGTTCGATTCTTCCTTTGAAGAGTATGCAGTAATGCACTTCCAGCTAAGGAAAACCCTTATAGAAGAGGAATAGTACCTAACCCGCTTTGCCCAGTGCGCCGTAAAACCCCCAGAATCTCCTGAGCACCTCTTCCTCCTCTGCGACTAGAAAAAACAAATTTTGTTAGACCCTCAGTTAAATCTCGATACTTCCCAGATAAAGATAACCAGAATCGACAAGTGGATTTTGAAAAACTTAAACCCCCGAGCTGATCCGTCCGCAAGAGTAAATCTCACTTCTACAATATTGTTGATTTGGAAGGAAAGGAACGAGAGGGTATTTAGGAACAACAAAACAAAACCCAACCAAATAGTCAAAGAAGCGTTTAATTCACAAATGCTCTTCGAAAATAGAATCACAGCATAGGGAAGCATGCAAGACAAGAAAACTGACCTCCCGACCTATGAATTCTTGGGTGTTGAATGTAGATGGCTCCTGGTGTTGCGCATCACCGGAGAGGGCTATCGCCGGAGTTTGTAGGGACTCCCGAGAGCTTCGCCAAGAGAATCCATGCTCGTTAGGCCCTCGCAGCAGAAACACTCGCGATTAGAGACGGATTGTAGTTCGTAGAGAAGGCAAGTGAGCTAGGGAAGAATGAAATTGATCAAGGGCTCAAGTCCTTGTGATCTAGGTCTTATGTTTTGGCCTTAGCTAAAAACCCTAGGGCCATATGATCATTGTGGTAGAGCGTTCCCCATTTATTTCACAAAAAGTAGATCGTTTCAAAAAAATATTTTTTGAGAAGTCAATTTCGTAGTTACTCAATATGTTTTCTTGAGATGTAGACATTTTAAGGTGCCCATAGACTGATTCAATCAACGATTGCAAGATTGCGGTGTTCTGATTTTTCTTTTGCCTATCTATGCTGGATGTTTGTTCTACTATGTCTTGAAATTGCAAATGCACAGCTATCAAGCTTCTGGTATTTGAAGATGTGGAGGTCCCAATGCAAAAGACAAACAACATTTTCTAAAGTCATGAGGAGTAAATGGAGAGCACTAAGAAATTAACAATAATGGAGGTGGTGGAATGAATATGGGAGACTGTAGATTGTGATCTCTTCAATTGATGAGAGTAGTAAAAATTGAAGGGAGTGAAAATAGAGGGCTTTTCCTTTACACTTACGTTCCTTTTTTGTATTCCCCCATCCGCTTTTTGGTATTTAAGACTCAGAGGTTTGCACCAAAGATGAGACATAGAATCAATCGCGAACTTCATCGAAGTGGAGGGTACAGCATGAGGAATGAGCTTAAAATCAAGATTGATGGAATGCATTCATGAATTCAATTCAAGATTTGCCCCTATCACCAAGGTCGACTGACAGAAATTTCCAAGATAGGGAGAAGTTCCTAAGTTTTGGCCGAGGTAGTCCATTAAGGCACCAACTTTGATTACTCTTGGGTTAGTAATTCAATTCGAGCTCAATTCAAAATTAGTCCAAGATCTAGGATAAAATGGGTTCAAATCAATTAGGAAAGAAATCAAACGCCAACCAGCCATCATCATCATATCAGCCTCGAAGAACACTATGGACCACAATGGGGCAGACATTCATACAACAAAGGTTCAATTCTTTCTTTGGAGAGTATGCAACAATGCAGTTCCAGCTAAGGAAAACCCTTATAGAAGAGGAATGGTACTTGACCCACTTTGCCTCGTGCACCGTAAAGCCCCCAAAATCTCCTGAGCACCTCTACCTCCTCTGTGACTAGACAAAACATATTTCGTTAGACCCTCGGTTAAATCTCGATACTTCCCCGATAAAGATAACCAGAATCGACAAGTGGATTTTGAAAAACTTAAACTCCTGAGCTGATCCGTCCGCGAGAGTAAATCTCACTTCTACACTATTGTTGATTTGGAAGGAAAGGAACGAGAGGGTATTTAGGAACAACAAAACAAAACCCAACCATATAGTCAAAGAAGCGTTTAATTCACAAATGCTCTTCGAAAACAGAATCACAGCAATGGGAAGCATGCAAGACAAGAAAACTCACCGCCCCACCTATGAATTCTTGGGTGTTGAACGTAGATTGCTCCTGGTGTTGCGCATCACCGGAGAGGGCTATCGCCGAGTTTGTAGGGACTCTCGAGGGCTTCGCCAAGAGAATCCATGCTCGTTCGGACCTCGCAGCAAAAACTCTCGCGATTAGAGAGGGATTGTCGGTCATAGAGAAGGCAAGTGAGCTGGGGAAGAATGAAATTGATCTAGGGCTCAAGTCCTTGTCATCTAGGTCATATATTTTGGGCCTGCCCAAAAACCCTAGGGCCATATGATCATTGTGGTAGAGCGTTCCCCATTTATTTCGCAAAAAATAGATCATTTCAAAAAAATATTTTTTCAGAAGTCACTTTCCTAGTTACTCAATATGTTTTCTTGAGATGTAGACATTTTAAGGTGCCCATAAACTGATTCAGTCAACGATTGGCAGATTGCGGTGTTAAGATTTTTCTTTTGCCTATCTATGCTGAATGTTTGTTCTACTATGTCCTATAATTGCAAATGCACAGCGATCAAGCTTCTTGTATTTGAAGATGTGGAGGTCCCAATGCAAAAGACAAACAACATTTTCTAAAGTCATGAGGAGTAAATGGAGAGCACTAAGAAATTAACAATAATGGAGGTGGTGGAATGAATATGGGAGACTGTAGATTGTGATCTCTCCTATTGATGAGGGTAGTGAAAATTGAAGGGAGTGAAAATAGAGGGCTTTTCCTTTACACTTACGTTCCTTTTTTGTATTCCCTGCTCCCCTTTTTCGTACTTAAGATAGAGTGGTTTGCACCAAAGATGAGACAGGGAATCAATCGTGAACTTCATCGAAGTGGATGTACAGCATGAGGAATGAGCTTAAAATCAAGATTGATGGAATGCATTCATGAATTCAATTCAAGATTTGCCCCTATCACCAAGGTCGACTGACAGAAATTTCCCAGATAGGGAGAAGTTCCTAAGTTTTGGCCGAGGTAATCCATTGAGGCACCTACTTTGCTTACTCTTGGGTTGGAAATTCAATTCGAGCTCAATTCAAAATTGGTCCAAGATCTAGGATAAAATGGATTCAAATCAATTAGGAAAGAAATCAAACGCCAACCAGCCATCTTCATCATATCAGCCTCGAAGAACACTATGGACCACAATGGGGCAGACATTCATACGACAAAGGCTCGATTCTTTCTTTGGAGAGTGTGCAGCAATGCATTTCCAACTAAGGAAAACCCTTATAGAAGAGTAATGGTACTTGACCCACTTTGCCCCGTGCACCGTAAAGCCCCCAGAATCTCCTGAGCACCTCTACTTCCTCTACGACTGGACAAAATAAATTTGGTCAGACCCTCAGTTAAATCTCGACACTTCCCCGACAAAAATAACCAGAATCGACAAGTGGATATTGAAAAACTTGAACTCCCGAGGTGATCCGTCCGCAAGAACAAGTTTCGATGCTACGCCATGGTTGATTTGGAAGGAAAGGAATGCATGGGTATTTAGGAACAACAAACCAAAACCCAGCCATGTAGTCGAAGAAGTGTTTAATTCACAAATGCTCTACCAAAAACGAAATCATAGCATAAGGAAGCATGCAAGACAAGAAAACTCACCTCCCAACCTGTGGATTCTTGGGTGTTGAACGTAGATGGCTCCTGGTGCTGCACATCACCGGAGGGGGCTATCGCTGGAGTTTGTAGGGACTCCCGAGGGCTTCGCCAAGAAAATCAACGCCCGTTTGTCCCTCACAGCAGAAACTCTCGCGATTAGAGAGGGATTCTCGTTCATGGAGAGGGCAAGTGAGCTAAGAAAGAAGGAAACTGATCTAGGGTTCAAGTCCTTGTGATCTAGGTCTTATGTTGTGGGCCTGGTGGAAAACACTTGGGCCGTACGATCATTGCGGTTGAGGGTGTCTCCATTTATTTCGCAAAAAATAGATCGTTTCGAAAAAATATTTTTTGAGTAGTCAATTTCCTAGTTACTCAATATGTTTTCTTGAGATGTAGACATTTTAAGGTGCCCATAGACTGATTCAATCAACGAATAGAAGATTGCGGTGTTCTGATTTTTCTTTTGCCTATCTATGTTGTATATTTGTACTATTATTTCTTGTAATTGCAAATGTATAGCTATCGAGCTTCTGGTATTTGAAGATGTGGTGGTCCCAACACAAAAGACAAACAACATTCTCTAAAGTTATGACGAGCAAATGGATAACACAAGGAAATTAATGATAATGGAGGTGGTGCAGTGAATTTGGGAGATTGTGAATTGTGATCTCTCCTATTGATGAGAATAGTGTACATTGAAGGGAGTGAAAATAGAGGGCTTTTCCATTGCACTCGCGTTCCTTTTTTGCATTCCCTTTTTGCATTCCCCCTCCCCCCTTTTGGTACTTAAGACTAAGAGGCTTGCGCCAAAGATGAGACAAGGAATCTATTGTGCACTTCATTGTATTGGATGATACAGCATGAGGAATGAGCTTAAAATCAAGATTGATGGAATGCATTCATGAATTCAATTCAAGATTTGCGCCTATCGCTAAGGTCAACTGACAAAAGGAAATGGATAACACAAGGAAATTAATGATAATGGAGGTGGTGCAGTGAATTTGGGAGATTGTAAATTGTGATCTCTCCTATTGATGAGAATAGTGGAAATTGGAGGGAGTGAAAATAGAGGGCTTTTCCATTGCACTTGCGTTCCTTTTCTGCATTCCCCTTTTGTATTCCCCCCCCTTTTGGTACTTAAGACTAAGAAGCTTGCGCCAAAGATGAGACAGGGAATCAATCGCGCACTTCGTTGAATTGGATGGTACGGCATGAGGAATGAGCTTAAAATCAAGATTTGGAATGCATTCATGAATTCAATTCAAGATTTGCCCCTATCACCAAGGTCGACCGACAGAAATTTCCAAGATAGGGAGAAGTTCGTAAGTTTTGCCCGAGGTAATCCATTGAGGCACAAACTTTGATTACTCTTGGATTGGTAATTCAATTCGAGCTCAATTCAAAATTGGTCCAAGATCTAGGCTAAAATAGGTTCAAATTAGTTAGGAGAGAAATCAATCGTCAGCCAGCTATCTTCATCACATCAGCCTCGAAGAACAATATGGACCTTAGTAGGGCAGACATTCATACAACAAAGGTTCGATTCTTCCTTTGAAGAGTATGCAGTAATGCACTTCCAATTAAGGAAAACCCATATAGAAGAGGAATAGTACCTAACCCGCTTTGCCCAGTGCGCCGTAAAACCCCTATAATCTCATGAGCACTTCTTCCTCCTCTGCGACTAGACAAAACAAATTTCTTTAGACCCTCGGTTAAATCTCGATACTTCCCCGATAAAGATAACGAGGATCGACAAGTGGATTTTGAAGAACTTAAACTCCCGGGCTGATCCGTTCGCGAGAGTACATCTCACTTCTACACTATTGTTGATTTGGAAGGAAAGGAACGGGAGGGTATTTAGGAACAACAAAACAAAACCCAACCATATAGTCAAAGAAGAGTTTAATTCATAAATGCTCTTCGAAAACAGAATCACAGCATAAGGAAACATGCAAGACAAGAAAACTGACCTCCCGACCTATGAATTCTTGGGTGTTGAACGTAGATGGCTCCTGGTGCTGCGCATCACCGGAGAGGGCTATCGCCGGAGTATGTAGGGACACCCGAGGGCTTCGCCAAGAGAATCCATGCTCGTTCGGCCCTCGCAGTAGAAACTCTCGCGATTAGAGAGGGATTGTCGTTCGTAGAGAAAGCAAGTGAGCTGGGGAAGAATGAAATTGATCTAAGGCTCAAGTCCCTGTGATCTAGGTCTTATGTTTTGGCCCTAGCTAAAAACCCTAGGGCCATATGATCATTGTGGTAGAGCGTTCCCCATTTATTTCGCAAAAAAAAGATCGTTTCAAAAAAATATTTTTTGAGAAGTCATTTTCCTAGTTACTCAATATATTTTCTTGAGATGTAGACATTTTAAGGTGCCCATAGACTGATTCAATCAACGATTGGAAGATTACGGTGTTCTGATTTTTCTTTTGCCTATCTATGCTGGATGTTTGTTCTACTATGTCTTGTAATTACAAATGCACAGCTATCAAACTTCTGCTAGTTGAAGATGTGGAGGTCCCCATGCAGAAGACAAACAACATTTTCTAAAGTCATGAGGAGTAAATGGAGAGCACTAAGAAATTAACAATAATGGAGGTGGTGGAATGAATATGGGAGACTGTAGATTGTGATCTCTCCTATTGATGAGAGTAGTAAAAATTTAAGGGAGTGAAAATAGAGGGTTTTTCCTTTACACTTACGTTTCTTTTTTGTATTCCCTCCTCCCCTTTTTAGTACTTAAGACTTAGAGGTTTGCACCAAAGATGAGACAGTGAATCAATCGCGAACTTCATCGAAGTGGATGGTACAGCATGAGGAATGAGCTTAAAATCAAGATAGATGCAATGCATTTAGGAATGCAATTCAAGATTTTCCCCTATCACCAAGGTCGACGGACAGAAATTGTCAAGATAGGGAGAAGTTCATATGTTTTGGCCGAGGCAATCCATTGAGGCACCAACTTTGATTACTCTTGGGTTGGTAATTCAATTCGAGCTCAATTCAAAATTGGTCCAAGATCTAGGATAAAATGGGTTCAAATCAATTAGGAATGAAATCAAACGCCAACAAGCCATCTTCATCATATCAGCCTCGAAGAACACTATGGACCACAATAGGGCAGACTTTCATACAACAAAGGTTCGATTCTTTCTTTGGCGAGTATGCAGCAATGCATTTCCAGCTAAGGAAAACCCATATAGAAGAGGAATGGTACTTGACCCACTTTGCCCCGTGCACCGTGAAGCCCCCAGAATCTCCTGAGCACCTCTACCTCCTCTGCGACTGGACAAAATAACTTTGGTCAGACCCTCAGTTAAATCTCGACACTTCCCCGACAAAAATAACCGGAATCGACAAGTGGATATTGAAAAACTTGAACTCCCGAGCTGATCCGTCCGCAAGAGCAAGTCTCGCTGCTACGCTATGGTTGATTTAGAAGGAAAGGAATGCATGGGTATTTAGGAACAACAAACCAAAACCCAGCCATATAGTCGAAGAAGTGTTTAATTCACAAATGCTCTATGAAAAACGAAATCATAGCGTAAGGAAGCATGCAAGACAAGAAAACTCACCTCCCGACCTGTGTATTCTTAGGTGTTGAACGTAGATAGCTCCTGGTGCTGCACATCATCGGAGGGGCCTATCGCTGGAGTTTGTAAGGACTCCCGAGGGCTTCGCCAAGAGAATCAATGCCCGTTTGTCCCTCACAGCAGAAACTCTCGCGATTAGAGAGGGAGTGTCGTTCGTGGAGATGGCAAGTGAGCTCAGAAAGAAGGAAACTGATGTAGGGTTCAAGTTCTTGTGATCTAGGTCTTATATTGTCGGCCTGGCTGAAAACCCTTGGGCCGTACGATCATTGCGGTTGACGGTGTCCCCATTTATTTCGCAAAAAATAGATCGTTTCCAAAAAATATTTTTTGAGTAGTCAATTTCCTAGTTACTCAATATGTTTTCTTGAGATGTAGACATTTTAAGGTGCCCATAGACTGATTCAATCAACGATTGGAAGATTGCGGTGTTCTGATTTTTCTTTTGCCTATCTATGCTGTATGTTTGTTCTATTATTTCTCGTAATTGCAAATGTATAGCTATCGAGCTTCTGGCATTTGAAGATGAGAGGGTCCCAACACAAAAGACAAACAACATTTTCTAAAGTTATGACGAGCAAATGGATGACACAAGGAAATTAATGATAATGGAGGTGGTGGAGTGAATTTGGGAGATTGTAAATTGTGATCTCTCCTATTGATGAGAATAGTGGAAATTGAAGGGAGTGAAAATAGAGCGTTTTTCCATTGCACTTGCGTTCCTTTTTTGCATTCCCTTTTTGCATTCCCCCCCCCTTTTGGTACTTAAGACTAAGGGGCTTGCGCCAAAGATGAGACAAGGAATCAATTGCGCACTTCATTGAATTGGATGGTACAGCATGAGGAATGAGCTTAAAATCAAGATTGATGGAATGCATTCATGAATTCAATTCAAGATTTGCGCCTATCGCTATGGTCCACTGACAAAAATTTTCAAGATAGGGAGAAGTTCCTAAATTTCGGCCGAGGTAATCCATTGAGGCACCAACTTTGATTACTCTTGTGTTGGTAATTCAATTCGGGCTCAATTCAAAATTGGTCCAAGATCTAGTCTAAAATAGGTTTAAATTAGTTAGGAAAGAAATCAATCGTCAGCCAGCTATCTTCATCACATCTGCCTCAAAGAACACTATGGACCATAGTAGGGCAGACATTCATACAACAAAGGTTCGATTCTTCCTTTGAAGAGTATGCAGTAATGCACTTCCAGCTAAGGAAAACCCTTATAGAAGAGGAATAGTACCTAACCCGCTTTGCCCAGTGCGCCGTAAAACCCTCAGAATCTCCTGAGCACCTCTTCCCCCTCTACGACTAGACAAAACAAATTTCGTTAGACCCTCGGTTAAATCTCGATACTTCCCAGATAAAGATAACCAGAATCGACAAGTGGATTTTGAAAAACTTAAACTCTCGAGCTGATCCGTCCGCGAGAGTAAATCTCACTTCTACACTATTGTTGATTTAGAAGGAAAGGAACGGTAGGGTATTTACGAACAACAAAACAAAACCCAACCATATAGTCAAAGAAGCGTTTAATTCACAAATGCTCTTCGAAAACAGAATCACAGTACAGGGAAGCATGCAAGACAAGAAAACTCACTTCCCGACCTATGAATTCTTGGGTGTTGAATGTAGATGACTCCTGGTGCTGCGCATCACCGGAGCGGGCTATCGCCGGAGTTTGTAGGGACTCCCGAGGGCTTCGCCAAGAGAATCCATGCTCGTTCGGCCCTCGCAGCAGAAACTCTCGCGATTAGAGAGGGATTGTCGTTCGTAGAAAAGGCAAGTGAGCTGGGGAAGAATGAAATTGATCTTGGGCTCAAGTCCTTGTGATCTAGGTCTTATGTTTTGGGCCTGGCTAAAAACCCTAGGGCCATATGATCATTGTGGTAGAGCGTTCCCTATTTATTTCGTAAGAAATAGATCGTTTCAAAAAAATATTTTTTGAGAAGTCAATTTGCTAGTTACTCAATATGTTTTCTTGAGATGTAGACATTTTAAGGTGCCCATAGACTGATTCAATCAACGATTGGAAGATTACGGTGTTCTGATTTTTCTTTTGCCTATCTTTGCTGTATGTTTGTTCTACTATGTCTTGTAATTGCAAATGCACAGCTATCAAGCTTCTGATATTTGAAGATGTGGAGGTCCCAATGCAAAAGACAAACAACATTTTCTAAAGTGATGAGGAGTAAACGGAGAGCACTAAGAAATTAACAATAATGGAAGTGCTGGAATGAATATGGGAGACTGCAGATTGTGATCTCTCCTATTGATGAGAGTAGTGAAAATTGAAGGGAGTGAAAATAGAGGGCTTTTCCTTTACACTTACGTTCCTTTTTTGTATTCCCCCCTCCCCTTTTTGGTACTTAAGACTCAGAGGTTCACACCAAAGATGAGGCAGGGAATCAATTGCGAACTTCATCGAAGTGGATGGTACAGCATGAGGAATGAGCTTAAAATCAAGATTGATGGAATGCATTCATGAATTCCATTCAAGATTTGCCACTATCACCAAGGTCGATAGACAGAAATTTCCAAGATAGGGAGAAGTTCCTAAGTTTTGGCCGAGGTAATCCATTGAGACACCAACTTTGATTACTCTTGGGTTGGTAATTCAATTCGAGCTCAATTCAAAATTGGTCCAAGATCTAAGATAAAATGGGTTCAAATCAATTAGGAAAGAAATCAAACGCCAACCAGCCATCTTCATCATATCAGCCTCGAAGAACACTATGGACCACAATAGGGCAGACATTCATACAACAAAGGTTCGATTCTTTCTTTGGAGAGTATGCAGCAATGCATTTCTAGCTAAGGAAAACCCTTATAGAAGAGTAATGGTACTTGACCCACTTTGCCGCGTGCACCGTAAAGCCCCTAGAATCTCCTGAGCACCTGTACCTTCTCTGTGACTGGACAAAATAAATTTGGTCAGACCCACAGTTAAAACTCGACACTTCCCTGACAAAAATAACCGGAATCGACAAATGGATATTGAAAAACTTGAACTCCCGAGCTGATCCATCCGCAAGAACAAGTCTTTCTGCTACGCTATGGTTGATTTGGAAGGAAAGGAATGCATGGGTATTTAGGAACAACAAACCAAAACCCAGCCATATAGTCGAAGAAGTGTTTAATTCATAAATGCTCTACAAAATACAAAATCATAGCATAAGGAAGCATGCAAGACAAGGAAACTCACCTCTCGACCTGTGGATTCTTGGGTGTTTAACGTAGATGGCTCCTGGTGCTGCACATCACCGGAGGGGGCTATCGCCGGAGTTTGTAGGGACTCCCGAGGGCTTCGCCAAGAGAATCAATGCCCGTTTGTCCCTCACAGCAGAAACTCTCGTGATTAGAGAGGGATTGCCGTTCGTGTTGAAGGCAAGTGAGCTGAGAAAGAAGGAAACTGATCTAGGGTTCAGGTCCTTGTGATCTAGGTCTTATGTTTTGTGCCTGGCTGAAAAACCTTAGGCCGTACGATCATTGCGGTGGACGGTGTCCCCATTTAGTTAGCAAAAAATAGATCGTTTCCAAAAAATATTTTTTGAGTAGTCAATTTCCTAGTTACTCAATATGTTTTCTTGAGATGTAGACATTTTAAGGTGCCCATAGACTGATTCAATCAACGATTGGAAGATTGCGGTGTTCTGATTTTTCTTTTGCCTATCTATGCTGTATGTTTGTTCTATTATTTCTTGTAATTGCAAATGTATAGCTATCGAGCTTCTGGTATTTGATGATGTGGAGGTCCCAACACAAAAGACAAACAACATTTTCTAAAGTTATGATGAGCTAATGGATAACACAAGGAAATTAATGATAATGGAGGTAGTGGAGTGAATTTGGGAGATTGTAAATTGTGATCTCTCCTATTGATGAGAATAGTGGAAATTGAAGGGAGTGAAAATAGAGGGTTTTTCCATTGCACTTGCGTTCCTTTTTTGCATTTTCCTCCATTTTTTGGTACTTAAGACTAAGAGGTTTGCACCAAGGGTGAGACAGGGAATCAATCGCGAACTTCATCAAATTGGATGGTACAGCATAAGGAATGAGCTTAAAATCAAAATTGATGGAATGCATTCATAAATTCAATTCAAGGTTTGCGCCTATCACTAAGGTCGACTGATAGAAATTTTCAAGATAGGGAGAAGTTCCTAGATTTCGGCCGAGGTAATCCATTGATGCACCAACTTTGATTACTCTTGGGTTGGTAAATCAATTCGAGCTCAATTTAAAATTGGTCCAAGATTTGGGATAAAATGGGTTCAAATCAATTAGGAGAGAAATCAAACGCCAACTAGCCATCTTCATCCTATTAGCCTCGAAGAACACTATGGACCACAATGGGGCAGACATTCATACAACAAAGGTTCGATTCTTCCTTTGGAGAGTATGCAGTAATGCACTTCCAGCTAAGGAAAGCCCTTATTGGAGAGGAATGGTACTTGACCCACTTTGCCTAGTGCGCCGTAAAACCCCCAAATTCTCCTGAGCACCTCTTCCTCGTTTGCGACAGGACAAAACCAATTTGGTCAGACCCTCGGTTAAATCTCCACACTTCCTTGACAAAGATAACCAAAATCGACGAGTGGATATTGAAAAACTTAAACTCCCGAGCTGATCCGTCCGTGAGAGCAAGTCTCGCTCCTACACTTGGTTGATTTGGAAGGGAAGGAACGCGTGGGTATTTAAGAACAACAAACCAAAACCCAGCCATATAGTCAAAGAAGCATTTAATTCACAAATGCTCTTCGAAAAACGGAATCACAGCATAGGGAAGCGTGCAAGACAAGAAAACTCACCTCATGACCTGTGGATTCTTGGGTGTTAAACGTAGATGGCTCCTGGTGCTGCGCATCACCGGAGGGAGCTATCGCCAGAGTTTGTAGGGACTCCCGATTCACTTGACGGCATGGAGAATCAGACCTGTGTTGCACGCCTAGTTGCGCACCCAATTCATACACATCTTCATTTCTTAAGCACCAAATTAACCCCATGGGAGTTGGGTCTCTTAATCTTCTATTTTGGGCAAATATTAATGTTTTAGGGCTCTTTAAATGCCATTGTAAATGACATAATTCGATCCATAGAAGAATTACATGCATTAGTTAAGGAATACAAATGTTACAAAAACAACACTGCTAGAGCAGGGGAAATAGTTACAGGTCGGGATTATATTTTTCTTCACCAAACTGTAGTGTTCAATGAAGGCCGTTGCATTTGTCTATATTATCTTGTTTCATGACTCTCCTTTTATGAGCACCGAAATTTTTTCTTGACTAGGCTATGAATACTGAAATTTCGCTATTGTACAATATAGTAGCCATTTGGTAATTTTAGCAATTGGGTAAGCCAATACTGTAGTCTTCAGAAATTTCTCTTAATCATGTAGTAAAAATATATCAAGTGAATTCTACTAAATCAAGCTTTAATGATTATTTGGTGTATTTAGATTTTGTTAGTAATGTACTTCAATCTTTTCAAGTTCAAATTTGGACAATGCCACTTGTGATGCGTGGATACGAAATAAATCTAGTTAACTAATGAAAGCACTTTTATACATGGCAGCCAAGCAGCGATTGTCAAATTGGATGTTCAAAAGGTTTTGGAGAAGTTGAAAACCAAACAAAAATCAGTGACTAAGCATTTAGTTGGACTTGATGATCGGATTAAAGCCTTGACAGAATTATTAGATGTCAATGATCAAGTTGTGTGGCTCATTGGAATATTTAGGATGGACGGTATCGGTAAAACGACTGTTGCCAAGGTCACTTTCAATCAGCTATCTTCTCACTTTGGAAAGTGTTGTAGCTTCCTTGATGACGTCCGAGAAAGTGCATCGACCAAGGACAACTTAATCTAGCTGTAGAGGAAAGTACTGTCTGACAGTGTTGGTTCTGGGTCTGCAAACAAACTCGAGGATGGTGAACAAGAAATGAGGAGGATTGAAGAAACACTTCACACTAAGAAGGTACTTGTAGTTCTGGACGATATTGACAATAGAGAGCACATTAATAAACTAATAGGAAATCATTCATTACATTCAGGATCTAGGCTAATTATTACAACGAGAAACACAACTATTCTGCGAAGTGAGGGCTTTAATGGTAAAATTATAGCATATGAGATGCTAAAGATGGATGATGGTCTTGCACTTTAGCTTTTTTTCCAGCATGCCTTTGGTAGAAACTTTCCTTCAAACAATTATCATGGGCATTCAAGTGACATCGTCCCAAGCACGGGAGGGCTTCCTTTGGCTATTAAAGTGGTAGGTTCATTACTTAATCAGAAAACCAAAGCATTTTGGGAAGAGACATTGGTTAGGTTAAGAGATGTACCTAAGGTAGAGATTATAAGGAAGTTGAGGATTATCTATGATGACCTCTACAAATATCAACAACAAAATTTCCTCGATATTGCATGCTTCTTTTTCAATGAGAATAAGACCAAGCCAATTTACA
This sequence comes from Psidium guajava, assembly GCA_016432845.1. Taxonomy (NCBI): domain Eukaryota; kingdom Viridiplantae; phylum Streptophyta; class Magnoliopsida; order Myrtales; family Myrtaceae; genus Psidium; species Psidium guajava. The sequence continues at coordinate 19,815,064 of CM028225.1, forward strand.
TGTGGGGAGGTTGTCAACTTTACCCTCAAAGAGGAATTGATGTCCTCACCAGCAGGTGCTTGATAAAGATATTGGGCAACAATGATTTTTGGATGAATGATCTAATAATAGACCTGGGAAGGCAAATTATTCATCAAGAAAGTCAAAGTGATCTTGGAAGGCAGAGTAGGTCATAAATTGCAAAAGAGACCCCTAAAATCATAAGAACCCAAGAGGTAAGTAAATAAGAACTTCCCATTTTCAAATACAAGTTGTATATCATGGTTTTAAGGATTCCTTATGTGTTTATGATCTTCATAATTTATTTCCTGCCCATTCGAGTTGTAAAACTTAGTAGTTGGAAGTTGACAAACTTCTTCAAATTTTCACTTGCAGAGGAACGACAAGGTTCAAGCGCTTGACCGAGATGGACTAGATGACTCCATATGATTGCAAATGATGAGTTGGAAAGGTTACCAAACCTAAGATTCCCCAAGTTACATAATGGAACTTATGTTGAGGACTTCGCAAAGTGTCGTTCAATGTTAAGATAGATTTCTTGGCGTTTCCTCATTAGGATTTTAGGGCAGATAATCTATATCTGGATCATCTTATGGTTTTTAAACTTGACAAGAATGGCTTCCCGGACAATTCAAAAGCATGGCACTTGATCAAGGAATGTTACATTTTTAAATTCTTGTCTAATAGTCCCAAGGGTAGGCTGCAATAGTCCTTACAATTGATATGCCATCATCCATTTTTACATATGGCACAAAATTTGAAAGTTCTATCTCTTACCGAATGTGATGGAATAACGAAATCTCAGATTTCTCAGAATGCTTGCATTTAGAGAGGTTGACTCTTGCACACTGCAACAAGCTAAAGAAAATTGAAAGCTTCATTGGAAATCTACAGTTGCTAATTGAGTTAGAGATTGAATGGTGCATGGATCTTATAGATTTGCCTAAAGAAGTGGGGGCACTACTAAAGCTTAAGCACTTGTCATTGTGGGGATGTTATGGGTTAAGAGAACTTTCAAGCTCACTTGGGAATTTAACCTCATTGAGAGGGTTAAACTTACACACACGGGCATCGCCAAACTTTCGAACTCCATCCAAGGACTAGTGAAACTTGTGTCTTTTCTTCTTACACACACACAAGGATAAGGGAACTTCCAAACTTCACTAGAGAGTGGAAATCATTACGCATATTATGGTTATCGAAAAAAGGATCATATTATCCGGTGCATTTTGTTTGAAAGTTACCTAATAGCATTAGCATGTTGAAAAATCTTGAAGAACTTGATCTCTCTGGGCATTTTGAAATGAAAGGTGAAATTCCCATCAGAATTGAAGAATTGTCATTTATAAAAATCATAAATTTGACGGACACCCATATGAGTGGAATTCCACGAACAGTCACCATACTTAATCACCTACAAATGCTAAATCTAAGAGGTTGTCATATGATTCAAGGGATGCTTGACCTTCCCACAAGCTTGACCAATTTACTTCTTGAATCGAAATCGTTGCTCTCAGTCCGCAATCTGTCTATCCTTACTAATTTGGTGGAATTGCTACTAAGTGATGGCTTTGGTAATACGAGGAAATCAAACGTAAGCACCGGATGCAACTTAAGTTGGATTGGGAGGGTATCTAAGCTGAAAAGTTTAGATTTACATCTGCCCAGCGTCCCTGCACCCCCAGAGTTCGCTTCTCTCTCTCATCTAGAAAAGTTTACTTTGTCCTGTCTTGCCTAGACCTAGAAACTCTCGTGCAGTTTTCGCCCTCTCTGCTGAGATTGAAGTTACCATTTCTCAGCATCAGGTAGGCAAAATTACTTCCCTCCTACTTGAGAGTGAGAAATCTGTCCACTTTAGAGTTCTATCATGGTGAAGTGGAAGACATTCCACTTGATGGACTTCCAAGTCTGGAGAACTTAACTGTTGACGGTTGTAAACTGCTTCAGAGGTTATCCATTTCTTTGTCATTAAAGAAGCTAAGGCAAGCATATGTGTCAAATTGTCCAGAGCTAGTCGAGATAAAAGTTGCGCGTCTGTCGAAATCATTGGAATCCTTCTGTGTTATTGAATGTAAATCTCGGAGAAAAATGGGCGGCTTATCATGCTGGAAGAACCTAGAGGAATTGGTAATCCAACGGTGTCATGTACTTACCAATAAAAACTTGGATGTACACTAGTGTTCATCACTGAGAAGATTGATTGATGCATCTTGCACAAAAAAACCAGATGATTGCCTCATCCATATACTGGGGTGTGGGTACTTTACTAGAGATTCTACTCGGAGCCACCCATCTCGAATCTCTTGGAAGCATTACAAAGGGGAGATTCTTCTGGACACATCAAACAAGGTGCAACATCTTCATCAATATACAGTTGACATGTGTGAATGCACAAGTTTGCAAATCGATTTTTTTTTCTCCAAATTCAGTTGGATGATATAATTCCGTAAAACTACATAAATTATAGAAAGTTACATACTATTCTGAAACTTACCTAAAATGGATTGACTCATTTTGCTTAGCTAAATATTCTTAACTAATTTTAATAATTAACATCGAAGTTGCGAGATCAAGAAAAGGGACGCATTCAGGTGAATCTATTTTATTTTATTTTTCATGTTGCCTTCACGAAAATGATCACTTTTCGAAAGCCTATTGTACTTGATGTGATAATTCTAACATTCCTCCTCCATTGATGATTTCCGGTCAGAGTTGGGCAATGCTGAATGTTTGGAGATGACGGGAAATAGTGAGGCAGATGAGGGATGGAATAATTGAGCAATACGGCAGCGTTGATGGAGGGAAAACGAAGAGCATGAAAAGTAGGAAGGACGACAACCAAAATGATGTCGCCCGTCTTGTTGCCAAAGTTACGAAGGAGTTGAACATTAGGAGAGATCCTGCATAGCTACAACTGAAGTTGAGGATCAAAGAGACCTTTCTTCTGTAAGGACTGCAGATTTGCCTTTCGTAACGATGCGGTTCTTAAAACTTATGTCGAATTTGAATGTGGTCCAGGTGAATAGGGAGACAACAGTTGAGAGTGACCAAGTACCTACAAAAACAGGCAGAGGAAGTGGGACAAAACGTGCTTTAAACCGAGGAAAGGGTACAGCTTCAAGTTCCAGAAAAAGCAAAGGCTCAAGGTCAGGAAAGGGCACGGCGTCAAATTCAGGAAGGGGCACGGCTTCAAGTTCACAAAGCAGCACAGCTTGGAGTTCAGGAAAGGGCAATGCTAGGTTACAAACTCTGCTCATCGGAGGAGACTCGAGACTGACATGTCGAGGTAAAAAATTCCATTTTCCTTGAATTCCCCACATGTTTCTTAAGGAGACTCAAAAACAGCAACCATCCTAATGACTGCAAGAATGAATTATTACTGCATTCACTTATTCTAAAGTAGCAGGTTTACTCCATTCTTCTTTCCTGCCACTCACCTTATATGGTGGTGCTTCAGTGTTCTCTCCTAGTTTTAATCCAAGGACAGGAGGATGATTGATCCTTGAGGCTTTCCATATGCCATAATAAGTTGCATGATGATTTTCAATGTTATGTATAGTCTCTTCTTTTACTCCATGTAGAAACCAATTGAAGAATTTTAAGATTTACTTTCTTTTTGTCTATTTCTGGATATCATTCTTCTTTAAAAAACCTTTCTCTCTTGTAGTGTAATTATCTGCAAACTATTGCTTTTGCCTTCAGTTTTTTTCTTGAAAAGAAATCTTCTTTATAAAGCTTTTGTGGTCTCTTTCAAAAGAAGTGTCAAAAAGGTTCACTTGGAAATCTAAATACGTGTGTCTTTGGCCTTGGTGTATGGAGAAAACATCTCCCAACAAAAATTGCTCTCAATCATATCAACACCAATCAAGCGACCCTTATACTTTTAGCAAGTGCGGCGAGAGTTTTCAAAGTTGACAAACTCATTTTATCTTTCCTTGTTTGGAGGATTTTATCTTTCCATGTATAAAAGCCTTAGCTTGGGAATGTTATTGTATTACAATTTCTAGCTAATGCCTCCTACTCCTATGTTAGTCATCGGCCCACTAAAGACTGGTTCCACAAAAATTGAAATCTAGAATAGCCCATTGGTTCTTGGACCCACCCACAAATTGAGCTGCCAGTCAGGTCCGGTTCTAAGGTGGGTCAATGAAACTAGTTCCCAGGTGGATCTATGGAACCGGTATCACCAAACTTCATGCGCTATCACTACAATATGCAACAAAGATTCAAACAACAGAAAGAAATTCTGGAGAAATTAAAATTACATCTCATCAAAGACAGGCCCAGCCAGAGCCAACGAATCGACAGTATCAGTATGTTAGGAAGTGTGTAAGCAAGAGAGCACACACACCAAACTTGTTATGATGGGCAAAAGGAGACAGCAATCCAACAGAAAAATTAGTCAGTAGCCTATATGTGTCGAATCATTTCAAGTTTCAACGTGTAGTTAGAATGGCAGAAATTCATGTACAACACTTACAGTTCTAGTATGACCTTTTGTCAAGGGTGAACTTAACAAATTGAGTGGACAATCTCATTTCTTGCTGTCCATAAGCACTTATTGTTGGATGCCTCTTCAAAGTCGTCTTCGCCTCCTCCATGTTTAGTGATTCTGATTCCATTATTGACGATATCGCTTCATACGATTTCTCCATTTCTATTGACAGGTTAATAGATCACTTGCTCGAATCAAGCGACACGTCATCAACAGTCAGGGTGGATGGGTGGGTAGTTCCACATCTGCAACTAAACCAGTACCCATTGATTCCAATAACTTGGATCTGGGAACAGGACTAATTCCCTTGAGAACCACCGGTTTTTGGCCTTCTGATCCGGTTTTGGGTGGTTCCCGATTCCTTTGCACACCCATAACACTTGACTACTAATAATGACACTATCTGCATTGTGGCTTGTGCATCACCTGGTATTAACTCAACCCATACACACATTAATAGCCACGAATTGTCTTTGTCATCATCAAAACAACATAAGAGATTTTCTCTACAGAGTGTTGATCGTGAATCCGAAGGCTTCCTCTATAACTCTGGCTTTGATAAAAATGTCACAGTCCGAACCGCTTGCCTTGTCTAAAGGATTGTGCAAGGAAGCGAGCAACGCCCCGATGCTAAAGCGTATGCATAGTGCGCCCAAAATCATTTCTAGGGAAAAAAACGAAAACGATTCTTAAAATTGTTTCACTCAATCGTATTAATCAACAATGCAATTAATGTCCATCAAGGGACTATCAAAATAGGAGAGTTTTGAGGAGTTGAACCCTCCTAAAGAGCTTTAAAGGCCTCATTTATTCTCACGAGTAGACATTGTAGGTACTTGAGATGTCATTATCTAGCAATTATGCAAAGTAAGAAACATATGAAATGTATAAACTACCTCCCCACTTAATGTTAACCCGTGCTTGACCCAAGTGGCCACGGACAAACCCGGATCCAGACACTCACGGAGGACCTGGACGATGCTCGCTGTGTTAGAATAAAATGTACAATAATCTATCTGTATGACATTGTTGTTGTTGTTATTGATATATGGATTATACAATTTGGATGAGATATAAAGTGGTGGATATATTGAATTGATGCATTAAGAATAAGGAGAAAATCGGGGAAAAAACTCATTTCAGGACCTGAATTTCTTGACTTTTTTTTTTCTCTTTTATCCAACACTTGACATCTAAAGCATTTTTATTCTCTCATCTCCTTTTTTTCCCTGATGTTTTTTTTTCGTCTGTCCTATCTATAACTTCCCTCTTCTTGACATCCTATTCTTTACAAGTGTTATTCTTGATCAGTGGGCACAACGATATTCTTGAAGTTCCATTATTTCCGATAACCTAAATGTTGCTGATTTTTAAGCTATTTCACTCACTCTTGATACACATGGATTAAGCCTCAATATAGATATCAAGCTTACAACATGATGTAGGGAAAACTCTAACAAGGGGCTCAATACCAATTGATGCAGTCGGAGAAGCAAAAGATTGTGAAAAGAACAAAAACAGGGCTAAAATAGAGTTGAGTAGAAGTTGGAACACATGAAAAATATTTTATAGTCATGAAAAACCAATCATGTTTGTTGAAAGAAGAAAGCTAACGAGGAAGAGACTTATTTATACTAGGATTATAGACAATAGACAAGTGTGATCTACAATACTATCTCCAACCTCACAATCCAATCTACTTGAACATTAACATGACCATCATGCGAAAAGACTAAATGAAAAAATAACACTTACGATTACTAAAATAAGATTATGTTTAAAACTACTAAAATAGGATTGTGTCTCTATCACAATACTTTCTATGATCTGCTATTCATTGTTGTTCATTGCTTATGATGTCTTAATGATCTAGTGTTTGTCTCTTCCCATTTCACAGATTCCATGGCTATTTTTTTCCTTCAAAATGCTCTCCATCTCTTTGTGGCTTCCCTGACCTACCGACTTGCAATGGACGAGTTCACGCTTAACAAAGCGTTCCACGATGACATTGCCCTCAATGACCCCAAATCCCTCATGTGCAAGCAGTATCGTACTATGTTGATAAGGGCCATCAAGGAGTCCGGCTTATACGACCACGACAACAAGAAGTACACTAGGATCAACCGTATCTTCCAAAAGAATCTCTTGCAGTTATGGAAGGTTAGGTTTTTTTTAGTTAGAGAGTCAAGTTAATAACTTGTCTACCGTCTTAACTTTTTTTTTAATTATCCTGTTATTAGCATTTTGTTGGAGGGTTTGATGACGTACACAAAATTCCATCTCGTGAGGCCCTTTCGCGTTATGTGCAACTTGAGATTTTCTTGGTGAAAGACAAGATAAAAAAATGTTTGCTATCTCTTGCAACCTGAGTCGGTCTCTTGTTGCGTGGTATTCTGCTGATTGAGGCTGGCCATTGCACTCTGCGCTGTCGATTGTTGCTGCTACTCGCGGCTGGCTGCTACAGTGGACGGTGCGGTTCCTCCTTCACCTATGGGGTCCTGTTGTCCTGTTGGTGAGGTTCGAGTTGTGGCGTGTCCTGGTCTGATGTCGATCTCACTGCTTTCTCCTCCCTCTGTGGCTGCCTTGTTGCTGTGCCGGTGAACCATTTGCGTGTCGAGGTCCTGAGTCGGCTGGCTTCTTTGCTGTTTTGTATTGGCTGCTGCAGCGGCTTTTCTTGGCCTGCGTGCCTGGTTTGACCCGGTTGTGGGTCCGTTCTGTTTTTCTTTTCTGTCTTGGTTGTTGACTCTATACCCTTGCACCCTCGGGGACATCGTCTTTGCAACCCTGGGTTCGAGGTTCGTGTTTAGTCGCCTTTGTATTTTGCGCTGTGCTTAGCTAATATATTTCTTACCTTACCAAAAATTAAAAAAAAAAATGTTTGCTATCAAACAGACGATTTGCTCAAAAAATTTTGCTATGAGAAATTCAAAGATCAAGATGATTTGAGCATAGAGGAGGCTACGAAACTAGAGCATTTGCTTAAAAGTTTGAAAAATCCCTATATCAAGGAATTAGAAGCACAACTATTAGCTTGTGGTATCACAGCTCCACAAACCAAAAATCCTCTTTCATTTCCTCTTTCGTTACGGGCAAAGGTTGAATGGTCCCTTCAACCAATTTATCCCAATGCTGAGTAAGTTCCATTATTTCTTATAACTTAATTGTTGTTGATTTTTTAAGCTATTTCACATAGTGGAATCTCTTAGCACTCTTGATACATATGAATTGAGCCCTAGTACAAATATCAAGCTCACAACATAATTTAGTAGAGCTAATTAAATTTTATTTTAGTCTTTGAGATTTACTTTTTTACCTCAATCTGCTCTTAACTATATTTGAAACCTAAAATCAAAAGAGAATTCTATCAAGATGTCGAAGGCCACCTATAGTAAATGAATAATCCACCTTTGCTATTGCATATTGTGGACCAGTTTACGTAGATAAAGTCGCGTTTTGTGCATGATTTTTGCATTGACTAGCATATACTGCGATGCTTCTAATGTGTTTTCACACATATAGATTACTACTGCAAAGTTGACGACAGTGGTTCTATGTTCGTTGAGGAGTTCATTGTCACGAATATGCACCACTTTTTCAATCCATAGTATGGTTTTCATAGCAGCTTTTCTGAAGTGGAGAATTAGGAAATTATTTTGTAAAACACATGTAGATTACTCTTCGCAAGGCTGAAGAAGGTAGTTCTATGATCATTGAGGAATTCACCATCATGAATATGCGACACATTTTCAATCCACATAATGGTTTTCATAACAGTTTTTCTGCAGTGGAGAATTAGTAAATTATTTTGTTTCCACGGACCACACAAGCGTCCAACGAAGTAGGGATTAGACGCCGGCTTGGGATATTAGTTTTAAAGGGTAGCTTGAATTATCTTTTGGACTTGATTTTCTTACCCTAATTTGTTCACTTTGAGTCTCACAAATTTCTATTTTGATTTTTAGGGAACTGTTAACATGATAATTTTGCCAGGTGTAATCTACATGCGTTTTACAGAATAATTTCCTAATTCTCCACTTTAGAAAAGTTGCTATGAAAATCATTTTGTGGATTGAAAAAGAGTTGCATATTCACGACGGTGAACTCCTCGATGATCATAGAATCACTGTCGTTAGCTTTGCCAAGAATAATCTACATGCATGAAAATGCATTAGAAGCATCGCAGGATATACTCGTCAATGTAAAAATCATACACAAACATAACCTGATCTATGTAAGCTGGTCCATAATATGCAACAATAGAGGGGAGAATATTCATTTGCTATATGTGGCCTTCGACATCTTGATAGAATTCTATTCCAATTTCATATCTCAAATATAGTCTAGAGCAGATTGAGCAAAAAGAACAGTAAATCTCAAAGACTAACATAAAATTTAATTAGCTCTACTAAATCATGTTGTGAGCTTGATATTTGTACTAGGGCTCAATCCATGGTATCAAGAGTGAGTACTAAGAGATTTCACCATGTGAAATAGCTTAAAGAATCAGCAACAATTACAAGACAAGAAATAATGGAACTTACTTAAGCTGGTCTATGTAAGCTGGTCCATAATATGCAACAATAGAGGGGAGAATATTCATTTGCTATATGTGGCCTTCGACATCTTGATAGAATTCTATTCCAATTTCAGATCTCAAATATAGTCTAGAGCAGATTGAGGAAAAAGAACAGTAAATCTCAAAGACTAACATAAAATTTAATTAGCTCTACTAAATCATGTTGTGAGCTTGATATTTGTACTAGGGCTCAATCCATGGTATCAAGAGTGAGTACTAAGAGATTTCACCATGTGAAATAGCTTAAAGAATCAGCAACAATTACAAGACAAGAAATAATGGAACTTACTTAGCATTGGGATAGGTCGGTTGAGGGGACCATTCAACCTTTGCCCGTATCGTACGAGAAAATGAAAGCCGAATTTTGGTTTCCGGAGCTGTGATAACATAAATTGCTAAATGTACCCCTAATTCTTCAATAGATGGATTTTTCAAATTTTTAAGCAAAAACTCTAGTTTCGCAAACTCCTCAGTATTCGAATCATCTTGATCTTTGAGCTTCTTATAGCAAAATTTTCTAAGCTGATCATCCATTTAATAGCAAACATTTTTTATCTTAGCTTTCACCAAGAAAATCTTAGACTGCGCATCACATGAAAGGGCCTCACAAGATAGAATCTTGCGCATGTCATCAAACCCACTAACAAAATGATAATAACATAATTAAAAAAAAAAAAGAGTTAACACAATAGACAAAGCTATTGACTCTCCAACTAAAAAAAAAAAAAAAACTATCCTTCCATAACTGCAAGAGATTCTTCTGGAAGGTACGATTGACCTTGGTATACATGTTGTTGTGGTCGTATAAGCTGGACTGCTTGATGGTCCTCATGAACATAGTATGATACCACTTACGCATAAGGGATTGAGGTCGCTGAGGACATTGTCGCTGCAGAGCACTTCATCAAGCGTAAACTTGTCCATCGCAAGTCGACAAGTCAAGGGAGCCACAGACAGAGGAAGAGCGTTTTCGAAGGAGAAAAAATAGCTAGCGAATTTGCAAAGTGGGAAGAGACAAACACTAGCTCATTAAGATCGTAAGCAATGAATAACAAATCATAGAAAGTAATGTGATGCAAACACATAATCCTATTTTAGTAATTTTAAGCATAATCCTATTTTAGTAATCTTAAGTGTTATGTTTTCATTTAGTCTTTTCTCTGGATGGTCATGTTAATGTTCAAGTAGATTGGATTGTAAGATTGGAGATATTATTGTAGATCACGATCACCTAAAATTCAAATCCCATGTCAAGATTCGCAATCCAGGTGCAAACACCTAAAAGGTCAAGATTGGCATAAGCCGATTAGGGCGAAGGTTGACAGACCAAACGTGCCTCTATTCCCCGTTCAATCATTTTTTTCCTCCCAAAACTCAAAAAGCAAATTTGACATAGGCTTTGAAGTTTAGAACGTTGTATGGCAATTAGCTTCCTGTGAATTAGGCTCTATTGCCAATCGATAAAGAACAACGCTGAAAGAAACTTGGACCAACAAAAAGGGAATGGAGATTCAAATCCAAGACAGGAAATGTAAAGGGTAAATTCAATAACCAGCCTTTAATTCTATTATATGCCCTAACTACAATTTTTATGTTGGTCTGGAAAAATAAACTGAATCAAGATACATTCCCAATGAAATATGAAAATCTAGATCCCATCAGATATTCGGGCGATGCTATTTCCATCCCTATTTTGGTTAAGACACTCCTTTTTCCAATTAAACAACCAAACACTCTCATCTCTCCCTTCAATTTACTGCTTAGTTATATATTATATTAACTAATAAAACTGCCTTCATTTCATTATACTCAATAAGTTATGATCTTATCTTACATTCTGTTATCACTTTGCCTAGAGAAGATTGTTAATTTTAATATACAATCTCATATTTTCAATTACAAAAGCAATATAATTATTATGAATTTCTATTCATGATGAATACACGACTTATCAACACACAATTAATTGCCTACTTTTTACCCCATAATATGATTGAAACTTTCTTTCAAAGTTGGAAATTAAATTAATTTATCTGTCTAGCCAATCTTGACCTCATAGGTGTTTTTTCAAAATAAATTTGCGAATTTTTAAAGTTAAACATTGTTTATTTTGTGCTTTCTTTTAGATTTTTCACTTTTTAATCTAAATTTCAATATGAGGGTTGAGAATCTTGTTTCATATTTTTCACTTTCAACCTAAAATTAAATTATTTGAGAGGAAAATTTTAAGCATGTTTCAAAGAGTTTGATCCACTTGTTATGAAGTTAAATCCAATCAATGTTAATTACTTTCTTCATAGTAGGAGTACAACAGCAAGAAGTTCCTGTTTTCCCTTTTTGTGCTTATGTGATCTAATCTTAATCATACTTAACATTTGGTTATATTTCTAAAAAATTATCATTTTCAATATATTGATCAATTTTCCCTTTCAATTGTTGACCAAGATAGGCCAGATAATTAGATTGAATTTTAATCTTGAACTTTAAATTATAGTCTCAAACTATTTGATGAAAATAGGCAAATTGTTGTGTGCTTATAAGCCGTCATATATAGAAAATTATAATTTTACGTCGCTTTTATGAGTGACACTGTGAGGTGGACAGGCCATGGAAGATCGAAAAGGACTGACATCAAGTGAGCAACTAAGGAGGGAAATGGAGCTGACCACAAGCACGAAGGTGAAGCTTCCATCCCTAAGCAAAATCTCCAACCAAAATTTTATTTAATTTTTGTTCCAAGTCAATAGATACATGTCAAATTCACTAGTGGGGATGTCAACTGTGTACTGGTCCCTGTACACGCAACCTCTGTGGGAAGAGCCGTACACTAAGGTGATTGGCCACATCCCAATGGAGGAGGAGACCACATAGGCAAATAGCATGGTGATGCACATGCCAATCATTCACAAGACGTTTGTGTGGCTATGCTTAATAACGACGAGGCACATTCCGAGAGCAGCGAACAAGAAGATCATCTCGTTGATGCTGCTCAACAATAGTGGTATTCGCTTGACCTGATTAAGGCATAAGGCGGCAACGAGGACACACACTGTCTTCACAAAGCAAATTGCCATGTTCATGAAGAGTTTTTCGAAGGATGCTGTGATGCTAGCCCTCTAAAAAATTAAGAGAACTAGAACTATATAATAGTTTGGTGTCAATGCCACATGCTTATTAGATGAACTGAACCTCAATTACGCAGACGAGCATGTGGCATACGATGTAGGCTGGGTGGAGGAGATCTTGTCATACATAGATATTTTGGTTTGTATTCTTGAAAATGCTATCGTTGCACTCCTCAAGTATGTTGGTAACCATCTTATCTACGGCAAGCTAAAGTGCAGCCTCCTCCTTAGAGTTAGAGGTCTTGGTGAGGATGCACTTCACACTGCCTAAGTGGCCCTGCATAATGAACCACTTAGGGGATTCTAGCATGGTGAGAAGCTCGAAAGGAAGCACAACCGAGAGGATTGATCCCGCAATAAGCATCACACACCACCCAAGGTTGAGGTGGAGCTTGAAAAAGTAGTTAGAGATGCTGCAAAGGAATATGCCAATGTTAATCAATACCTGAACTGTAATATCATACACTGATATCATATATCATACATTCCTTACCATGGTTTAAGTGTTTATCAACATTGGTACCTTCCTCGGCAATATTTCCAACTATTACTTCTCCCAACATTGGGTGGCATATCATGCTTATCCCAGGATCAATCCCCTCAGTCATGCTTCCCCTTAGAATTCTCATCATGTCGAAATTTCCCTAGTAGCTCATTATGCAAGGCCGCCTTGGCAACGTAAAACGTGTCCTCACCAAGACATCTAACACCGAAAAGGATAGAACAATTGTTCAGAATTCACCAAGTGGAGGTGCACGGTGAACGAGTGGCAATGGACCAGCCACGACCAAGGCAGCAAACAATGAGGTTCTACCTATATATAGAACCAATTAGGTGGAGTCCATATGGAACTAGACCCTACCCTTAAGCTTACCCTAGTTACTCAATATGCTTTCTTGAGATGTTGACATTTTAAGTTGCCCATAGACTGATTATATCAACAATTGGAAGATTGCAGTGTTCTGATTTTTCTTTTGCCAATCTATGATGTATGTTTGTTCTACTATTTCTTATAATTGCAAATGCACATCTACCAAGTTTCTGGTATTAGAAGATGTAGAGGTCCCAACGCAAAAGACAAACAACATTTTCTAAAGTCATGACGAGTAAATGGAGAGCACTAAGAAATTAACGATAATGGAAGTGGTGGAATTAATATGGAAGACTGTAAATTGTGATCTCTCCTACTAAGGAGAGTAGTGGAAATTGAACGGAGTGAAAATAGAGGGCTTTTTCATTGCACTTGTGTTCCATTTTTGCATTTTCCCCCCTTTTTTGGTACTTAAGACTAAGAGGTTTGCACCAAAGATGAGACAGGGAATCAATCGCGAACTTCAATGAATTGGATGGTACAGCATGAGGAATGAGCTTAAAATCAAGACTGATATAATGGATTCATAAATTCAATTCAAGATTTGCGCCTATCACCGAGGTCGACTGCTAGAAATTTCCAAGACAGGGAGAAGTTCCTAAATTTTGGCTGAGGTAATCCATTGAGGCGCCAACTTTGATTAGTCTTGGGTTGGTAATTCAATTCAAGCTCAATTTAAAATTGGTCCAAGATCAGGGATAAAATGGGTTCCAATCAATTAGGAAAGAAATCAGACGCCAACCAGCCATCTTCATCATATCAACCTCGAAGAACACTATGGACTACAATAGGGCAGACATTCATACAACAAAGGTTCGATTCTTCCTTTGGAGAGAATGCAGCAATGCACTTCTGGCTAAGGAAAACCCTTATAGAAGAGGAATGGTACCAGACCCACTTTGCCCAGTGCGCCGTAAAACCCCCAGAATCTCCTGAGCACCTCTTCCTCCTCTGCGACTGGACAAAACAAATTTCGTCAGACCCTCAGTTAAATCTCGACACTTCCCCTACAAAGATAACTAGAATCGACAAGTGGAAATTGAAAAACTTAAACTCCCGTGCTGATCCGTCTGCGAGAGCAAGTCTCGCTGCCACACTATGGTTGATTTGGAAGGAAAGGAATGCGCGGGTATTTAGGAACAACAAACCAAAACCCAGCCATATAGTCAAAGAAGCATTTAATTCAGAAATGCTCTTCGAAAAACGGAATCACAGCATAGAGAAGCCTACAAGACAAGAAAACTCACCTCCCGACCTGTGGATTCTTGGGTGTTAAATGTAGATGGCTCCTGGTGCCGTGCATCACCGGAGGGAGCTATTGCCGGAGTTTGTAGGGACTCCCGAGGGCTTTGTGTGACATTTTGAAATTTGACCCTTTTTCTGGAATTTGAATACAGAATGGTTATTTCATGAAGGCGCTATAGATGAATCTCACTTGGAGCTGGCCACTCTAAGATGACTAACCGAAGGAGAAAGGCTAACTAGGAATATAAGCACGTAGACCAAATGGTCGATACGCGTGACTCCTAAAAGCTACCCGTTAGTCTAAGAATTTATTTAAAGCTGCCATCTTATGAATGAGGCCACCAATTAAGTTCCGGAATAGGACAATCGACTCTCATGAGTGTCACAGTTGTGAATTTGGACCCTGCCTAGAAAGGCAAAAAAATGAGCAGATGGATCTCGGAATGCCTAGTGAAAAAGGGAAAAAATTGAGAATTTTTATCTTGCCCCTGGTTTGAGCTAGAATCCATGGCATGAGGGTAAGAATATTTTTAGAGATGGTAGAAAAATTTTACGGGGAAATCTGGAGTTATTTTCCGATCGCGATTGAGCCAAATCAGCACCGATTGAGTCCCACCCGATCCTGAAATTTCACGAATTTCGAGAAATGTCTCGTCGGTCATATTTTTGACCAATTTGACCAGCTTTGACCGAAAATAATTGAGGCCCAAGCTTTATCAGTTTAAATTTCACTGATAGTCTAAAAATCAGTCAATTCGTTCAGCGTTATGTCGCTTTCGATGAATAGTCACCGCCAATAATTATCCTTAAGATAATTATGGGTCAAACCACTCTCTCTCCTCTATTATTTCAGTAGACTCTCTCTCTCTTCTCTCTCTCTTCTCTCTCTCTAAACTCGGATATCTCTCTCTCGCGGCCCAATTTTTGCTGCCAACTTCAACTGGATGCTGACAGAAATCCGACCGTTCGATCGTCGCAATTTTCGAGTATGTTGTAGTTCAATGTCTTGTGGTTCTATTCCAACTTGAATCACTTCGATCGGAGGTCGTTTGATCTTTCAAATCTGCTTTGACATTTTGGTCGACGAACTAGTCTTTTGTTACCCGAATTTCATATAGGGCTCATATTGAAATATGTTGGTCCCAACGACCCCTAGAGCTCATTTTCATGTGAAAACATTGATTTTCAGCTTGTGAACCAACTCATTCAGCCCTTGAACAGCCCGGGTTCGAACCTAATCCGCCAGAATCCGCCGTTGTCGTCGTTGCTGCCGGTCATCGCAGCATCCTCAGCCCTATTTTGCCTTCGTTTAGGTAAGTTAAGCCTCTAGACTTCGCTCATGATGTTAGACTTGCCATGGATTAGCTCTAGGGACCGATTCTGGTAAATCGGTTTAGGAAAATTGGCCGTAATCGGCGTATTTGATGGAAATAAATTTCTGTGGGCTGTGAGTATGTTGTGGATTGATAAAATGTTGCTGTCCATACTTGAATAATGTTGTTGGTGGTGGTTGGTGTGGTTTCCGAGAGGTTCGGTACCGAAAAAATGTATTTTCGGGATATTTAGAGCGAAAACGGGCCAAATAGTGTTTTGAATCACTGTTCACGAACCTCCGAACACTGTTCACGTGCTGCCCAATTTGAGTTTGGTTTGAAAATGACAAGTTTTGTGGGTTCCGTATGGTTTGAGTACCGAAAACTGGGTTTATGGAGCATTTTATGCAAAACCGGCCCGAGTAATATTTTATATTATTATTCCAAATATTTGGGGGCCCGTGTGCGTATTTAAAATAATATTTGAAGATATTTCTCGTGTACTTGAAATAATTATTTGGGTCATTTTGGGTCCCATGTGAGAAATTGGGCATTTTTGACAAAATTGGGCATGTGAAAGAAATTGATTGATTTGGCCATTATGTTGGCCATCTGAATTGAAATATTTAGGCACATGTTTTATGTTTTGGCCTAACGTACTTGGCCAAGATTTTTGCCCAATTGAAACTGGCGTTGCTTCGTATGCTTGATTGAAATATTTGGACTTGTATTTGAAATGTGACCTAACGTACTTGGCCGATGATTTCTATCCAAATGAATTTAAAGGATGTTATTGCCTGAAAGGCGAGTGCGACAATTTGGGTTCGCAAAATGAGTTGATTGGCTTGGCCATTTGGCCGGAAATATGGGTTGAATATTTGGACTTGTATTTGAAATGTGGCCTAACGTACTTGGCCGATGATTTCTGTCCAAATGAATTTAAAAGGGGTTTTACTGCCTGAAAGGCGAATGCGATGGTTTTCGCATGTTTGATTGCATATCATTGTGACTTGGCGTAAAATGTAGCCATGAAGTCACATGGCGTAAAATGTAGCCATTGGCGTAAAATATAGCCACAGAGGTGTAAAATGTAGCCACATAGGCGAAAAACATAGCATCGTGCGCCCTGAAGTGTAAGACGCAGGGTAGCTGGAGTGATAAGCTGCCAACCTGAGGCGTCCCACACGTGGGTTGAGGCACAGACCTAAGGTGTCCACGACGCGGGTCGGACCTGATGCGCATATATGACGCGGGTCAAATTGGCTGTTAAGCCGAGGCTCAAGATTGAGCGTGCATGCATATGTATTTGTATTGATTGTCCTGGATTGGACGTGGTTTCAAATTGAAAGTTTAATTGCTTTTATTGAGCTCTTAACTGATTGTGTTATCTGGGTTTTGTGTGGTCCTAGATTGGGCCTATTATAAATGCTTTATATGCTTGGCCACTCTGTGGCGACTTTTCTAAATTGAACGAACTTTTAGTGATGGAATTTAGCCCGGTGATTTTGAGTATTTGAGTTGGGACCTGAGAGTTTGGTCTAGGCCTGTTTGGCGTCCTGAGGAGGAAATTAAGGGTTAGCTTTCTGAGATTTGTTCTCATAGGTGATTGCCCTTATTTTTCAGACCCCCGACCTCCGCAATGAGTACAATATAATACCAGTAAGGCAGGGGACCCAGAAGGAAAATTGATCTAGAGACTAATCCTTCCTAGACCAGATGGTGTGACGGAAAATGACGAGTGGGGTAGAGGCTGAAGCCCTTGGTAGAAATTTTTGTGGTTTGCTCGCTATAGGAGTTGAGAACCTTGTCGACCTAGAGCCTTTTGTTGTAAAGGTCGAGCAATGGGTTGTAATGAGGTGACAAGAGCTTTGAACTGTGTATATGATGTTATTCTGACAATTGAATGAAAAAGGCATGTAATATAAAGTGTGATTTAGTGCAATTGATAGATCTCTCTCTCTAACCATTTTATGTGTATGCATTGGAGGAGCTCGCTTCCGTTGTTACAAAAACTCTGAGGTCGTTTGGTTACGACGAGTTTCCTGGGCCGTCGTAGTAGTCAACCATTCGACCGTACTGGTATAACAAGGATGTCGCGTGGCTCGTAGGGCTCGGGGCGTGACACTTTGCCAAGAGAATCAACGCTCGTTCGGCCCTTGCAACAGAAACTCTCGCGATTAGAGAGGGATTGTCGTTCATGGAAAAGGCAAGTGAGCTAAGGAAAAAGGAAACTAAACTAGGGCTCAAGTCCATATGAGCTAGGTCTTACGTTCTAGCCCTGGCTGAAAACCCTAGGGCCATACAATCATTGTGGTGGACCGTGTCTCCAATTATTTCACAAAAAATAGATCGTTTCGAAAAAATATTTTTTGAGAAGTCAATTTCCTAGTTACTCAATATGTTTCCTTGAGATGCCGACATTTTAAGTTACCCATAGACTGATTCAATCAACATTTGGAAGGTTGCAGCATTCTGATTTTTCTTTTGCCTATCTATGTTGTATGTTTTTTCTACAATTTCTTGTAATTGCAAATGCACCGCTATCAAGCTTCTGGTACTTGAAGATTTGGAGGTCCCAACGCAAAAGACAAATAACATTTTCTAAAGTCATGACGAGTAAATGGAGAGCACTAAGAAATTAAGAATAATGGAGGTGGTGGAATGAATATGGGAGACTGTAAATTGCGATCTCTCCTGCTGATGAGAGTAGAGGAAATTGAAGCGAGTGAAAATAGAGGGCTTTTCCATTGCACTTGTGTTCTCTTTTTGCATTTTCCACCCTTTTTTGGTAGTTAAGACTAAAAGGTTTGCACCAATGATGAGATAGGGAATCAATCGCGAACTTCATCGAATTAGCTAGTATAGCATGAGGAATGAGCTTAAAATCAAGATTGATGGAATGCATTCATGAATTCAATTCAAGATTTGTGCCTATCACCCAGGTTGACTGAAAGAAATTTGCAAGATAGGGAGAAGTTCCTAAATTTTGGCTGAGATAATCCATTGAGGCACCAACTTTGATTAGTCTTGGGTTGGTACTTCAATTCGAGCTCAATTTAAAATTAGTCCAAGATCTGGGATAAAATGGGTTCAAATCAATTAGAAAAGAAATTAAACACCAACCAGCTATCTTCATCATATCAGCCTTGAAGAACACTATGGACCACAATAGGGCAGGCTTTCATACAACAAATGTTCGATTTTTCCTTTGGAGAGTATGCAGTAATGCACTTCCAACTAAGCAAAACCCTTATAGAAGAGGAATGGTACTTGACCCACTTTGCCCGGTGCGCCGTAAAAGCCCCAGAATCTCTTAAGCACCTCTTCCTCCTCTGCGACAAGACAAAACAAATTTGGTTAAACCCTCGGTGAAATCTCGACACTTCCCCAACAAAGATAACATGAATCGGCAAGTGGATATTGAAAAACTTAAACTCCTGAGCTGATCCGTCCGTAAGAGCGAGTTTCGCTGCTACACTATGGTTGATTTGGAAGGAAAGGAACGCATGGGTATTTTGGAACAACAAACCAAAACCTAGCCATATAGTCGAAGAAGCATTTAATTCAGAAATGCACCTCGAAAAACAGAATCACAGCATAGGGAAGCACGCAAGACAAGAAAACTCACCTCCCGACCTGTGGATTCTTGGGTGTTAAACGTAGATGGCTCTTAGTACCGCACATCACTAGAGGGAGCTATCATCGGAGTTCGTAGGGACTCCCGAGGGCTTCGCCAAGAGAATCAACGCTCGTTCGGCCCTCGCCGCAGAAACTCTCACGATTAGAGAGGGATTGTCGTTCGTGAAGAAGGCAAGCGAGCCGAGGAAGAGGGAAACTAATCTGGGACTCAAGTCCTTGTGATCAAGGTCTTATGTTTTGGGCCTGGCTGAAAACCCTAGGGCATACGATCATTGTGGTGGACCATGTCCCCATTTATTTTGCAAAAAATAGATCGTTTCGAAAAAAATATTTTTTGAGAAGTCAATTTCCTAGTTACTTAATATGTTTTCTTGATATGTCGACATTTTAAGTTGCCCATAGCCTGATTCAATTAACAATTGGAAGATTGCAGTATTTTGAGTTTTCTTTTGCCAATCTATGCTGTATGTTTGTTCTACTATTTCTTGTAATTGCAAATGCACCGCTATCAAGCTTCTGGTATTTGAAGATGTGGAGGTCCCAACGCAAAGACAAACAACATTTTCTAAAGTCATGACTAGTAAACGGAGAGCACGAAGAAATTTATGATAATGGAGGTAGTGGAATGAATATGGGAGACTGTAAATTGTGATCTCCCATACTGATGAGAGTAGTAGAAATTGAGGGGAGTGAAAATAGAGGGCTTTTCCATTGCACTTGCATTCATTTTTTGCATTTTCCACCCTTTTTGGGTACTTAGGACTAAGAGGTTTGCACCAATGATGAGACAGGGAATCAATCGCGACCTTCATTGAATTGGATGGCGTAGCGTGAGAAATGAGCTTAAAATCAAGATTGATGGAATGCATTCATGAATTCAATTCAAGATGTGCGCCTATCACCGAAGTCGACTGACAAATTTCCAAGATAGGGAGAAGTTCCTAAATTTTGGCCGAGGTAATCCATTGAGGCACCAACTTTGATTACACTTGGGTTGGTAATTCAATTCGAGCTCAATTTAAAATTGGTCCAAGATCTGGGATAAAATAGGTTCAAATTAGTTAGGAAAGAAATCAAACACCAACTTGCCATCTTCATCATATCAGCCACGAAGAACATTATGGACCATAATAGGGCAGACATTCATACAACAAAGGTTCGATTCTTCCTTTGGAGAGTATGTAGTAATGCACTTCCAGCTAAGGAAAACCCTTATAGAAGAGGAATGGTACCTAACCCACTTTGCCTGGTGCACCATAAAACCCCCAGAATCTCCTGAGCACCTCTTCCTCCTCTGCGACTAGACAAAATAAATTTGGTCAGACCCTCGGTTAAATCTCGACACTTCCCTGACAAAGATAACCAGAGTCGACAATTGGATATTGAAAAACTTAAACTCTCAAGCTGATCCGTTCGCGAGAGCAAGTCTCGCTGCTACACTATAATTGATTTGGAAGGAAAGGAACGCGTGGGTATTTAGGAACAACAAAACAAAACCCAGCCATATAGTCGAAGAAGCATTTAATTCACAAATGCTCTTCAAAAAACAAAATCACAGCATAGGTAAGCATGCAAGACAAGAAAACTCACCTCCCGACTTGTGGATTCTTGGGTGTTAAACGTAGATGGCTCTTGGTGCCGCACACCATCGGAGGGAGCTATCGTCGGAGATTGTAGGGACTCCCATGGGCTTCGCCAAGAGAATCAATGCTCGCCCGGCCCTTGTTGACACTTGATTTTTAGCCAATTTGATTTTTAGAAAATTTTTAGAAAATTCATAAAAATTCAGAAAATTGAAAAATCAACTTTGGATACCTTGGTCTAGCCTAGGGATCTAATTTTGAGCAAAAAAATATTTTTCCTAATTTTTTGTATTTTTTGCATTTTATTTTCAAAAATTCATAAAAAAATAAAAAAAAAATGATCAAATTACAAAATCAACTTTGGAAGCCCAGGCCTAGCCTAAGGAACCAATTTTGAACAAAAAATAATTTTCCTTATTTTTCGCATTTTTTAATATTTTTAAGAAAATAGAAAAATACAAAAAAATCAATAAAAAATAGCATCCTTGGCCACAAAAAATACGAAAAAATAGTCCATATTTTTATTTTAATTTCCTCTTCATTTTGGACAAATAAATTTTGAAAAAATTAATCTGGAAATGGGGTTTCCTTCATTAATCTCATTTTCAAATTAATTGAAAAAATTCTAGAAATTTCATTTTAGTTCTGTAATTTTCAATTTTTTCATTTTTGAAGTCATGCCATCCCCATATATTTTCAAAAATTAAAATCCAGTCCAAAAATACATCAAATCATCCAATTTCGCGAAAAAAGACCAAATTGCAATTTTCAATTTTTCAATTTAGTCCTTAAAAATGCTTAAAATGCAATTAAAGATTTTATAGGGACTAAATTGAAAATCAAGGCACGTCACCCTATAGTTTTTTACCTTCTGAATCTATTGGTGGGGAGAATTTTTGCAGAAAAGGCCAGCATGGATTTGAATTTTGCAAAATGGATCTCGAGTCAAAAATAAAATTGAAGGTTTTTATGCAAATATACTCAAATTGTTGAAATAAAACCCTTTTCTTGATGAAGTTCACCCCCCGAGCTCAATTTTGATGTTAATTTCTGGAAATGGGGGTTGAGTTGGGGTCAATTTCAAATTTTTCTAGCCAAATGGGTCGATCGAGTCGAGTTGACCCGACCCGGTCAACCCATTGACCCAAGAACCAAACCCAGGTCTGGTTCTTCCTCTTTTTCCTGATTTAACGCACGTTTTTTATTTGAGGGGGAGGTGGTGCTTCTGTTAAAGAAATGTTGGCATTAATAACGGACGGCTTAGATTTAGTCTTAGGATTAATCTCGGCCGTAGATCTGGTAGACAGTTTAGACGGCCGAGATCTAATCTTTAGGTTAATCTGGTCCATAGATTTTGGCATAGAGGATGAACGATCAGATCAGTAGCCATGTGGGTCATTCTCAACCGTAGGATTAACTTGGAGGATGAGTGGCCAAGATGTCAACACGTGGTGAATTTGTAGCCGTCAGATTGAAGATAGGCAGGAATAATGAAAAGTAGAATAAAAATTTAAAAAATTCAAAAATTCAAAGAAAATCAATACTAAAACTGTGTCATTTTTGCGTCGTTTGGGCTAATGGGTCTTGGGCTGAGTTGGATAGTGGGCCAGGTCAAGCCGACTTGGTTCGTATAACAAACAAAAAATAATATAAATAATAAATAATAAATAAAAATAGAAAATTCACAAAATCAAAAATAAAAAATAAAAAATAGAAAATTAATAAAAAAACCAAAACTGTGTCGTTTTATTCTCGAGTCTTAGGTTCAGGCCTTCGGGTCAGGTGGGCCGGGTCGACTCGACCCGATCCGAAAAATAAAAATTAATAGAAATTAAAATATAAATAAATAAATAAATAATCCCAAAAAAGTAAAAATTCTTAAAAATAATAAAAATAAAATAAAATAAAAAATTATAAAAATAGATAACAACAACAACAACAACAACAACAACAACAACAACAACAACAATAATAATAATAATAACAATAATAATTTTTAGAGAGTGTTAAAATAAGAAAAATTCCTAAAAAAATATATATATAATATAATAAATAAAAGTAAATAATAAAATAATAAATAACAATAAAAACTAAAAAGAAAAATAAAATAAAGCAAGAAAAACAATAAATGAAAATAAAAATCGAGAAGAAAATAATAATAAAAATATAGAATAATCAATAATAATCAATAATAAATAAATAAATTCAAAACAATTCAAAAAATTCAAAAAAAATTCAAAAAAAAAAATAATAATAAAAAATAAAAATATATAAAAGATCATAAGAGTCATAAAAATTGCAGAAAAAAACTTAAATAATTAGAAAAATTCGGGAATTGTAGAAAAATAGAAGATATAGTGATAAAAAAAATCATAGAAATTTTAGAAAAATTTGGAAAAATTGTTAGAAAATGCAGAAAATGTTTGGAAAATAGAAAAACCTAGAAAATCAAAAATAAAAATCCCAGAAAATATAGAAAATGTCCCAAAAAATAGGAAAATCCTTAGAAAGTCTTAAAAAGTTCTAAAGAATTTCAAAAAAATCCTAAAAAATTCAGAAAAATTCAGAAAAATTCAGAAAAATTCCCAAAAATTGTGAAAATTAGGGAAAAACCACATTCAACTGGTTTGACCTAATTTCACATTTTTGGACTTCCCGAGCCTTCCAAAATGACCATTTTACCCCTTTGGTCAATCTGACCCAAACTATTCCAAATCATCCTTGAATCCAATTTGTGTGTTTTGCTAGGCTTTTAAGACTTCCCTTGGCTTGTTTTGACTTGATGTGGTATGACTTTTCCAGGATTAGATTCCTTGACTGTGCATTTATTTTAATGATTGTGATTGATAGGATAGATACTCCCATTTGCATGAACCCATTAGATTCTTAGAACCTACCTTACCCAATCTCGCCTGCATGAATTACTTAGATGGAAATCACTCAGTTTAGGTACCGAAAGGATGTCAGTAGCAATATTGACGTAACTAAGTCCCCAAACCCAAAATCTCTGGTTTCCGTAAAATCGAACGATACCTCCCAATCGCTCGATAGGGTTGTTGACACCTGATTTTTAATCACTTTTTCACTTTTTAATTTAATAGAAAATCCATAAAAATTCATGAAATTGGAAAATCAACTTTAGGGACCTTGGCCAAGCCTAGGGAACCAATTCTAACCAAAAAAACGATTTTTCATATTTTAGTATTTTTCGATATTTTTATTTTCGAAAATTAATAGAAAATAAAGAAAAAATGAGAAAATTACAAAATCAACTTTGGAAGCCTTGGCCAACCCTAGGCAACCATTTTTGAACAAAAAATAATTTTTCGTGTTTTTCACATTTTTTAATATTTTTTAGAAATTAGGAAAATATTATAAAAATAAAAATAAATAGCGTTGAGGCCATAAAAACATGAATAAATAGTCAGTATTTTCTTTTAATTTTCTATTCATTTTGACCAAAGAAAATCTGCAAAAATTAATCTGGGATCGGGACTTACTTTGTTTTTCCCATTTTCAGATTAGTTTAAAAACAATTTAGAAAAATTCATTTTAGCTTTGAAATTTTCAATTTTTGCATTTTCAGAGTCGTGATAGTGTCTTCTAATAATGCAAATTTTTCAATGGCCTGGCGGTGCGCTTTCCGTTGTTGCGTTCAGTTTTTCGAATTCAATATATCGTTCCATGGATCTCTCTCTCCCGCATGCGATCGCATTTCCTCCACAATCTCTCTCTCTCTCTCTCTCTCTCTAGATTCCTACTTCGCGGCTTCGTCACAGCCTCACCTTCGCCCCTTCAAAACTCACGAGGGACGACGACCTAGGAAAATCTGAGACCCATACTTTGAGTAGAACTCAACGCGTGCAATTGAGCTACCTTCTCGAGCTCGTCTTGCCGATATGTGGGAACCCCTCAACCCGTGTCACGTCCCCAGGGGATATGGCATGGTGAAACATGGAAGTACAATTGGAGCTTTATCTACTCCCATTTCCTGTGGCTGTGGACATTCTTTGAAGGATTCATATTTCTTTAGCCAAAAGTCCATGCGCCACCTTACGCCTCAAAGCATAGGACTGGTCGCCGCTCTTTTGTTTCAGGAGATACTTGCGAATATATAAGTTTGTTGACTTCCTCAAGATTGGGTCAGAGACAACTCCATCGCAACAATCACAGGCTGGACCGTTTTGGAAGAGCACAGATACGAGCGTCGATTGACGTAGCTAGTGCTGTTGAGGTCATCATGAAGTGGAATGGGGGACATGGCAATAATCGCAAAGTGGAGGGCAGCACTAGGGGTACAACATAAAAAAAAAGAGAAAGTGAGTTGAGTGGAACAAAAGGTAAGTGGGTCTTTCGGTGCAACAACAAAGGGTCGGACAAAGGAAAGTGGACAAGTGGAGTTGATCATGGGGGAACTTGATGAAAAAAAAAGGGGAAAGGGAAAAGAGGACGACAAAGGATGATGGCGGGAATTTTATTCAAGAACGTTCTGATTTCTCTTGTCGTCGAGAAGTTCTGGCTTGGCGCTGGTCAGCTTTTAGAGGAATTCGACAAGGGAAAGCCGTTCGTTGGTGCCCTGCGGAAGGTCAAAAAAAGAGTTGGTGTTGCTGGGGTTCATATGTCCAATGGTGGCGGTGTTTCAGGCGAAAATATGGAAGATTTGCATTTCGGAGATGGCCTTTCAGCAAAGGAAAGTCAACGTTAAGACATGGATCGGGCTATATTCAGGTGGGCGCTACGAGAAATCGGTTTTTTCAACAAAAGAAGCATGGAACATCCTTTAACACACAATCTACAACTGCACCGATGGCTTATATGATAAGAACAGAGATGTTATCGTGGCATTCCCTGATGCTGGTCCTTCTTCAATTTCATTCTCACAGCTGAGGTATCCTCGCTATGGGAAGCCACTGTTGAGAAGAGCAGTGCTGAATAGAAAAACTGGTCTGACCGATCAGCCTTATCTGTGGTACTCGATATCCGAAAGGACAACCTCTGGCAAAGAGCGCAAACGAGCCATTTTTGAAAGTCATAGGAGATTACCAACAGCAAGATGCTCATGGAGTAGCTCTACATGGCCAAAAATTCCTGAACTTTGTTGAGGACATGGACAGGCTCTTGGCTGGTCATGAGGGATTTCTTCTGGGGACTTTGGCTGGAAAGTGCCAGGCAACTTGCCCAAGGTAAAGAACGGCAAAGGCAGATGGAACACCGAAAGAGATCACTCACGGCAGAGGACATCATCATGGCACAAATGAAAGGTGAGGAAAAGCAGAGGAAAAGGACGTAGCGGGGTTAAAAGCAAAAAGAATAGAGAGAGCGGGGGAGAAAAAATAAAAAATAGGGGGAGTCATCATAGACATAGCCACGTTCGGTCAAGTCTTTCTTTGGTGGCAAATTTCTAAAAGGTTCGAAAAAAATATCACACATGGGGGGCCCCTACTTCATGTGGCAATGGAAACTCCAGCCACCTCCACAGATTCAGGTAGGTACCTCAGGATCCTGATGACTGAGCATATGCCGCGTTGAGGGAACGACATTCCTTCTCCACTTCTCCCTTCCCGACGAAAAAGGGTTTCCTCTGCCTCGGCCACGAGAGCTTTGTGAGTGCGGTCGCTAAGAGCGATCAACATCGCTTGGATATGATTCTCATGATGGTCCAATAAAAAACGGAGTCCAAAGGTTGCCGCGGTCGGAATCCTCGAATCGGCCGACATAAACGCCGATGCGAAACTCGCGATATAGGAGTGCGAGCAACTCTTCCTCCGACCGCTGAGTCTGATCGTTCCCGAGGCCGATCTGGTTCTTCTCTAAGTGAGCCTCACGTGCCTCATCTGGACATTGGTCTTGAAGCGCGCAAAGACTAGGATGGTGGCCGTCCCCTCGAGAGATTGAGGGATCCCTCCTCTCCTTCTTCTTGGTTTTCTTCTCCTCGTTCGAGAGGTTACAAGGGAACCCACATAGAAAGCCTTAAGCAAGACGATCCATCAACACCCATCAACAAGAACGATGAAGCCCGAGAGCCAGAGTCCCAGTTTGATCCGACTCACTGGATCCGTTTCTTGCTCCTCAAGGTCTTGCCCTTTTGATCCTGGAAGCCGGTGCAACGATGCGAACAAGTCCATTTATAGCTCGGAACACTATCCCGGGTCGACCCAGGTTGAGAAGAAGCATTTCGGATGGTCATGATTCAGGAAGGAGCTCTCGGGGAAGTCCCAACCAAGGGATGACCAGGAAGAGAGGAGGTTGATCTCTCAGACCTCATCGACAGGTCTGGGGGAATGCCCCAACCGGCATTTCAAGCGAATCTCCTCGGGGAACAGATCAGTTGGCCTGTTCAACGCGCTGCTCTGCATGTACGAATCCCTCCCTGACACGCCGGAGTTGCTGGATGAGTTAGTGGACTACGTGGAGAGTCGATTGCTTGTTCCTCTCCCAACTTACTTCATCGGCGGCTACGGCATGGGAGCTCCGAAGGGGGCTGTCGGCGGTTTCGAGGAGTGACGCTAACTTAGGGTTTAAGATGGACGGTTTGAAGATATGCAAGAACTTCTATTGGTCGAAGGTGGACATACTGTGACAGTAGAGATCATGCATGCAATGTGGAAGTCACAGAAGTTCAAGCTCGTATACTTGATGGCCACGCTCTATGCGTTGACCCTGACTCTACCCTCTCCCTCTGCTGACTACTGAGCCTAGAGAAACTTGCTCCCCACTCGTGCATGATGCATTCTCCCTCCTTCCAAGAGCTAGCTTCAGAGACACCGTTGTGATCCTCATGCCCATTCATCAGTTTATAACATTTGGGTTTGCATGCACACCGCTCTATTTCGTGTGGGAGGAATTTTAGGAGTGCATAACACAAAGAGCCCGTTCAAGAGGGCCATCGTTCATCGTCTCATCACCATTGTCACCTGCTTCGTCTCCCTCTATCCAACTCTCGCAATGTTGCTGCTGCTGCTGCTTCCTTTTCCACTTCTTTCATGGATCTCGCCGTCTTGGGAGCTTCCATGGACTCCGAGCTCCAGCTCTCCTGAGCCTAGAATCGAGGAAGTAAGGTCCGAGTTGGAGCACGAGCACAAGGCGTGCAAATAGGTCGAGCACACGAATGAGAAGCTGGAGAAAGAGCCGGCCGAGGAGAAACGGGGGCAGTAGCTCTCGAGCGAGTCCGCGAAAAGGTAGCGAAGGAGGTATCCGCCGTTCAGGCCGACATCGACCGGATGAATCGCGAGATAGAGGAGGAGAGGGTCCAGAGGAAGCTCGCCGAGGCTAGGTTTTGCTGGATGAAGAAAAGAAGCTTGAGAGGCAGGCCAGGGAGGTTATTCCCTCTCGGTCATGTTTCTTTTAGAAGCAAATGTGAATACCTTACGTACAGGCAAGCAAACATGCATGCATGCATGCATGTAGCGGCGGGGTTTGTGGGATCTCCTCACAATTTCATTCATCATTCTTTCTTTCTCTCCAATCTGTCAAGCGTCATTCCCCTGTTCTATGCAGGAAGCACCGCCTATTGGAAACGCTTCTTGGACGCCAATCAAGAAGCGAAACGTATTCTCTCAAGCACTTTGGACGAAAAAGGATACTTCGAACTTCACTTAGAAATGGAGGAAGAGACAATATCCAGACGAAAAAGGATACTCGATGGACGGGCCCAAGGACTCGGAGCTGGACCAATTCATGGAAGTTTGTTATGACATGCTGTTGAAGTGTTGGGAAGAGCTGAGGCCATCGTGCATAGGAAGAGACGTAGAGCTCTACCTCACGCATTTACCTATCAGATCACTCGAGGCGAGGAGAGAGAGAGAGAGAGCGTGATGTAGAGGGATTAACTCGGCATGCCAAGAGTGGCACCCGTAAAACTCACTGGAGAAGTGCCTAGTGGATCTAGAAATGAAGCTCTAAATGATGTCAAAGGAGGTCACGGCATCGTTCAAGGAGTAGAGCGTCGTCAACCTCCTTCGCGTGTCCCGCACCACCCACGACGTCGTCCGCGTCCTCGACGATGCCGTTCGCTCCACTATTCCATCTCCAAGATTTTCCAGAAGCTCGAGAAGTGCAGGACTCTGCTGTGAGATAGCTGAATATTGCTGGACCTGATGACCTGGATGAGTCCGCTCGAGTAGACATTGAAGTTTTCCAAACTGGTACATACTTGAGATTGGATGTCCATGACGGTCCCTCTGAGATGGGTGAACATCTTGATCCCTCTCATCCCATATTTGTGGGTGGAATATAGCGGTGAAGGACGATCAAATCCTCCAAATCGGGATAGACAGCATGAATGGATTAAGCGGCACGTTGGAGTTGCATGTGACCCGCTGGATTTGCTCGCTGGTTGGACACCGACGTGTTGGACAAGATTCATAAGGCTGAAGGAATTATTCTTGGGGCTGGTTCCAGAAGAAGAGGAGAGATGGAATTCACTTCACGTCCCAAGATTCCCAAAAAGATGGCAGAGCTCCTTAAAATATGCTGGCTCGTAGTTGATCTCAAGATGGGGATGTGACTTCAATCGGTTAACACATACCATGCAGTTTACTTGATCTTCAAGATCGTGCATGGGAACTATGGCTTTGAGAATCGAGCAACGGAAGGGTCTGTCGATTCTGGTTCCAGGGTTAAACGATGCGACATTTATTTGGTTCGACGAGGGTCCCATACCTCCATGGAATCAGCCCGAGAAGACAATGACGATGATGGCGGGGATCTGCTCGTTATCGTTGGAGACACGAAACAGTGGCTGGTCAAGCGAGAATGGGGCAAAGAAAACACACTTGGACTAAACCTTCAGACCGACGGATTTGGGTGGGGCAACTCTGAGCAATAATTTGGCGAACCCCTCCAACAACAAACCTTGCGGCGATGCTATGGATTCTCCAGCGAACTCCGTCAAGTCGAGTTGGCCATGGTAGGAGTATCACGATCCAGGCTCATGGTTGTATTTTGACAAGTTGTCTATGTTTTGCAGGTTGTTCCAGGTTTACCTGCAGACCTCAAGATGTTTGCCAAAAACTGGGAGCTCGAGTTCGTCCATTGCAGGTGGGCTACGATTGGTGTCCTCGAGAATGTGTTCCCCAGGATCTTCACGAAGGATGGTGTCAAGTTTGGCGAAGCCATCTGGTTCAAGGAGGAGAGATAAGTGAGGGAACCTCGGCAAAGTGAAAGAAGAGGAAGTCAAAGACCTCTGATGAAGCTCGCACGATCGGAGAACTCGCCTCGTTTTGCGTTTTCTCGCTCCACTTGGACTTGTTCGAGAGAGGTGGGCTTGAGCGCCATTTGAAATGCTCAATGAGAAAGCGGAGTTGCTCATGCTGCTGTTCGACGTGTTGATACCTTAGAAGCAGAGCCCGTTGCTACTGAAAAGGCCCTATATGAGGCCTTGATAAGGCAAGAGGAATCTGCTGCGCATAGGCCCGAAGAGATCTGTCCCGGTTGATGAGTCAGGTAAGTTTCTTCGCTAACCAATCTATGCCTTTTTGGGCTGATCTGAGTGTGCGTGTTGAGATAGTTTATCGTGAGTCGGACTAGGGAAGATTTTGGGCTAGATGTAGAATTTAGAAGTGGGTCCATTGGAAAACAGAATTGAACAAAGAGAAATAAAGTTAGGCCGAGCCCAAAGTGTGGCCTTTGCATCCTAGAACAACTCGGGCCCTTAAGGCCCAAGTTGGGTGCCCACGGCGCGGGCCGAGATTGTTGGCCCAGTCCGAAAATTAATTTACTAATAAAAATAAATATAAAAAAAATTCTAAAAAAAAACTCATAAAAATCAGATAAAAAATTTCTAAAAAAATTGGAAAAATTCCCAAAAATTCCAAAATGCCTCAAGAATTAGGAATTGATCATCTTAGCTGATGAATCCTATTTTTGATGAATCTCTATCCCAATCTTTCCAAAATGACGATTTTGCCCCTTATGGGCAAATCGTCTCCAAAAATTCAGAAAAATCTCAGAAATTAGGAAACGGGGTCATTTCGACTGACCAATTCTATTTTTGGTGAATTTCCATTCCGATCTTTTCAAAATGACGATTTTTCCCCTTACGGGTAAATTGTCTTGGAAAATTCTGAAAAATTCAGAAAAATCTCAGAAATTAGTAAACGGGTCATTTCGAATGACCAATACTATTTTTGGTGAATTTTCATCCCGAACTTTCCAAAATGACGATTTCGCCCCTTATGGGTAACTTGTCTCGAAAAATTCAAAAAAATTCAGAAAAATCTCAGAAATTAGTAAACGGGTCATTTCGAATGACCAATCCTATTTTTGGTGAATTTTCATCCCGAACTTTCCAAAATGATGATTTCGCCCCTTATAGGTAAATTGTCTAGAAAAATTCAGAAAAATTCAGAAAAACCTCAGAAATTAGGAAACGGGTCATTTTGACTGACCAATCCTATTTTTGGTGAATTTTCATCCCGAATTTTTCAAAATGACGATTTTGCCCCTTATGGGTAAATTTTCTCGAAAAATTCAGAAAACTCAGAAAAACCTCAAGAATCAAGAAACGGGCCATTTCGACTGGTTAATCCTATTTTTGAATGATTTGCCTTATTGATATTTCCAAAATGACGATTTCACCCCTTTTGGGCAAATTGTCTCGAAAAATTCTGAAAAATTCTCATAAATTGTGGAAAATAAGGGATAACCACATTCAACTGGTTTGACCGATTTTCACTTTCCGATCTTTGAAAAATGACCATTTTACCCTTCTGATCAGTTTGATATAAACCCAAACTCTTCCCAATTATTCCAAATGATTTTTCATGAAATTGGTGCCGAAAGGGCGTTAGAGTAATCTAGCGTAACCAAGTCCCTGAACTCATTTTCTCTGGTTCGCAGGAATAAATTGGTTCTCCCACTAATTTATTTAGGTTTCTAATCGACCTACCAAGAACGATTAGTGGCGACTCCAAAATTAAAAATCATCTAAACAAGAAACCCGAAGTCGCGATTCGGTAGGGCTTGGGAGGGTCCGCGTTAGGTCAGTCGATCTAATTAACCTAATAATCCGTTCTCCCTCGGAAACTTATTATTTTTAGGGTCGCGACAGGGGTTTCCAGTAATACCCTCCAAAGAATGACTAGTGGCGACTCCAAATGCACATACACCGATGCACATGTCACCCGACCACACTAAGGTCGATTTCGATTCTAAAATTTCCTGACGCGATTTGGTATGGGCTTGGGAGGACCCGAGCAAAGCCCAGATTCCAAAACGAGCTAAGCAATCCATTAGCTCATCCCCCTTTTGAGGGAGGGTCACAACAGCCCTCACAGCAAAAACTCTCACGATTAGAGAGGGATTGTCGTTCATGGAGAAGGCAAGCGAGCGGAGGAAGAGGGAAACTGATCTAGGGCCCAAGTCCTTGTGATCTAGGTCTTATGTCCTAGGCCAAGCTGAAAACCCTAGGCCATACGATCATTATGGTGGACCGTGTCCGCATTTATTTGGTAAAAATTAGTTCGTTTAGAAAAAAATATATATTGAGAAGTCAATTTCCTAGTTACTTAATATGTTTTCTTCAGATGTCAACATTTTATGTTGCCCAATGACTGATTCAATCAATAATTGAAAGATTGCAGTGTTCTGAGTTTTCTTTTGCCTATCTATACTGTATGTTTGTTCTACTATTTCTTGTAATTGCAAATGCACCGCTATCAAGCTTCTGGTATTTGAAGGCGTGGAGGTCCCAACGCAAAATACAAACAACATTTTCTAAAGCCATGACGAGTAAATGGAGATCACCAAGAAATTGACGATAATGGAGTTAGTGGAATGAATATGGGAGACTGTAAATTGTGATCTCTCCTACTGATGAGAGTAGTGGAAATTGAGGGAAATGAAAATAGAGGGCTTTTCCATTGCACTTGCGTCCTTTTTTTTTGCATTTTACACCCTTTTTTTTTACTTAAGACTGAGAGGTTTACACCAATGATGAGATAGGGAATCAATCGCGAACTTCATCCAATTGGATGCTACAAAACGAGGGATGAGCTTAAAATCAAGATTGATGGAATACATTCATGAATTCAATTCAAGATTTGCGCCTATCACTAAGGTCGACTAAAAGAAATTTCTAGGATAGGGAGAAGTTCCTAAATTTTGGCCGAGGTAATCCATTGAGGTGCCAACTTTCATTACTCTTGAGTTGGTAATTCAATTCGAGCTCAATTTAAAATTGGCCCAAGATCTGGGATAAAATGGGTTCAAATCAATTAGGAAATAAATCAAACGCCAACCAGCCATCTTCATCATATCAGCCTCGAAGAACACTATGGACCACAATAGGGCAGACATTCATACAACAAAAGTTCGATTCGTCCTTTGGAGAGTATGCAGCAGTGCACTTTCAGCTAAGAAAAACCCTTATGGAAGAGGAATGGTACCTAACCCACTTTGCCCAATGCGCCGTAAAGCCCCCAGAATCTCCTGAGCGCCTCTTCCTCCTCCGTGACTGGACAAAAAAAAATTTCATCAGACCCTTAATTAAATCTCGACGCTTCCTCGATAAAGATAACCAGAATCGACAAGTGGATATTGAAAAACTTAAACTCCCGAGCTGATCCGTTCGAGAGAGCAAGTCTCATTACGACACTATGGTTGATTTGGAAGGAAAGGAACGTGTGGGTATTTAGGAACAACAAACCAAAACCAGGACATATAGTCGGAGAAGCGTTTAACTCACAAATGCTCTTCAAAAAAAGGAATCACAGCATAGGGAAGCATGCAAGACAAGAAAACTCACCTCCCGACCTGTGCATTCTTGGGTGTTGAACGTAGATGGCGCCTGGTGCCGCGCATCACCGGGGGGAGCTATCGCTGGAGTTTGTAGGGACCCCGAGGGCTTCGTCAATAGAATCAACAAACGTTCGGTGCTCACAGCAGAAACTCTCGCAATTAAAGAGGGATTGTCGCTCGTGGAGAAGGCAAGGGAGCTAAGGAAGACGGAAACTGATCTAGGGCTCAAGTCCTTTTGATCTAGGTCTTATGTTTTGGGCCTGATTGAAAACCCTAGGGCCATATGATCATTATGGTAGACGGTGTCCCCATTTATTTCGCAAAAAAAGATTGTTTCAAAAAAATATTTTTTGAGAAGTCAATTTCCTAGTTACTCAATATGTTTTCTTGAGATGTCGACATTTTAAGTTGCCCATAGACTGATTCAATCAATGATTCGAAGGTTACAGTGTTTTGATTTTTCTTTTGCCTATTTATGCTATATGTTTGGTCTACTATTTCTTGTAATTGGAAATGCACAGCTACCAAGCTTCTAGTATTTGAAGATGTGAAGGTCCCAACGTAAAAGACAAATAACATTTTCCAAAGTCATGATGAGTAAGTGGAGAGCACTAAGAAATTAACGATAATGGAGGTAGTGGAAAGAATATGGGAGACTATAAATTGTGATCTCTCCTACTGATAAGAGTAGTGAATATTGAAGGGAGTGAAAAAATAGGGCTTTTCCATTGCACATGCATTCCTTTTTTCCATTCCCCCACCCCCCTTTTTGGTACTTAAACTAAGAGGTTTGCACTAAAGATGAGATAGGGAATCAATCGCAAACTTCATCGAATAGGATGGTACAGCATGAGGAATGAGCTTAAAATTAAGATTGATATAATGCATTCATGACTTCAATTCATGATTTGCGCTTATCATCAAGATCAACAGACAGAAATTTTCAAGATAGGGAGAAGTTCCTAAATTTTTGCCGAGGTAATCTATTGAGGCACCAACTTTGATTAGTCTTGGGTTGGTAATTCAATTCAAGCTCAATTAAAATTGGTCCAAGATCTGGGATAAAATGGGTTCAAATCAACTAGGAAAGAAATCAAACACCAACCAGCCATTTTCATCATATCAGCCTCCAAGAACACTATGGAAAACAATGGGCAGACATTCATACAACAAAGGTTCGATTCTCCCTTTGAAGAGTACACAGCAATGCACTTTCAGCTAAGGAAAACTCTTATAGAAGAGGAATGGTACCTTCCCACTTTGCCCAGTGCACCATAAAACCCCCAGAATCTCCTGAGCACCTCTTCCTTCTCTGCAACTAGACAAAACAAATTTCGTCAGACTCTCGGTTAAATCTCGATATTTCCCCGACAAAGATAACTAGAATCGACAGGTGGATATTGAAAAACTTAAACTCCCGAGCTGATCCGTCCGCGAGAGCAAGTCTCGCTGATACACTATGGTTGATTTGGAAGGAAAGGAATGCATAGATATTTAGGAACAACAAACCAAAACCTAGCCATATAGTCGAAGAAGCGTTTAATTCTCAAATGCTCATCGAAAAACGGAATCACATCATAGGGAAGCATGCAAGAAAAGAAAACTCACCTCTCGACCTGTACATTCTTGGGTGTTAAATGTAGATGGCTCCCGGTCCCGCGTATCACCGGAGGGAGCTGTCGCCGGAGTTTGGAAGGACTCTCGAAGGCTTCGCTAAGAGAATCAACGAACGTTCGACGCTCGCAGCATGAACTCTCGCGATTAGAAAGGGATCGTTGTTCGTGGAGAAGGCAAGGGAGCTAAGGAAAAAGGAAACTGATCTAGGGCTCAAGTCCTTGTGATCTAGGTCTTATGTTTTGGGCCTGGCTGAAAACTCTTGGGCACACGATCATTGTGGTGGACGGTATCCCCATTTATTTCAGAAAAAATATATCGTTCAAGAAAAGAATATTTTTTGTGAAGTCAATTTCCTAGTTACTCAAAATGTTTTCTTGGTATGTTGACATTTTAAGTTGCCCATAGACTGATTCAATCAATGATTGGAAGGTTACAGTGTTCTGATTTTTCTTTTGCCTATTTATGCTATATGTTTGTTCTACTATTTCTTGTAATTGCAAATGTACAGCTATCAAGCTTCCGGTATTTGAAGATGTGGAGGTCCTAACGCAAAAGACAAACAACATTTTTTAAAGTCATGACGAGTAACTGGAAAGCACTAAGAAATTAACTATAATAGAGGCGGTGGAATGAATATGGGAGACTATAGATTGTGATCTCTCCAACTGATGAGAGTAGTGAAAATTGAAGGGAGTGAAAATATAGGGCTTTTCCATAGCACTTGCATTCCTTTTTTGCATTCCCCACCCATCTTTTTGGTACTTAAGACTAAGAGGTTTGCACCAAACATGAGATAGGGAATCAATCGTGCACTTCATTAAATTGGATGGTACAACATGAGGAATGAGCTTAAAATCAAGATTGAGGGAATGCATTCATAAATTCAGTTCAAGCTTTGCGCCTATCACCAAGGTCGACTGACAGAAATTTCCAAGGTAGGGAGAAGATCCTAAATTTCGGCCGAGGTAATCCATTGAGGCGCCAACTTTGATTACTCTTGGGTTGGTAATTCAATTCGAGCCCAATTTAAAATTGGTCCAAGATTTGGGATAAAATGGGTTCAAATCAATTAGGAAAGAAATCAAATGCCAACCAGCCATCTTCATCATATCAGCCTCGAAGAACACTATGGACCACAATAGGGCAGACATTCATACAACAAAGGCTCGATCCTTCCTTTGGAGAGTATGCAGTAATGCACTTCCAACTAAGGAAAACCCCTATAGAAGAGGAATGGTACTAGACCCACTTTACCCAATGTGCCGTAAAACCCCCAGAATCTCCTGAGCACCTCTTCCTCCTCTACGACTAGACAAAAACAAATTTCATTAGACCCTCAGTTAAATCTCGACACTTCCCTGACAAAGGTAACCAGAATCGACAAGTGGATATTGAAAAAATTAAACTCCCGAGCTGAGCCGTCCGCAAGAGTAAATCTCGCTGCTATACTATGGTTGATTTGGAAGGAAAGGAACGAGTGGGTATTTAGGAAATAGAAACCAAAACGCAGCCATATAGTCGAAGAATCGTTTAATTCACAAATGCTCTTCAAAAACGGAATCACAGCATAGGGAAGCATGCAAGACAAGAAAACTCACCTCCCGACCCGTGCATTCTTTGGTGTTGAACGTAGATGGCTCCTGGTGCCCCGCAGCACTGGAGGGAGCTATCCTCGGAGTTTGTAGAGACACCTGAGGGCTTCGCCAAGAGAATCAACGAACGTTCGGCGCTCGAAACAGAAACTCTTGTGATTAGAGAGGGATTGTCGTTCGTGGAGAAGGCAAGGGCGCTGAGGAAGAAGGAAATTGATCTAGGGCTCAAGTCCTTGTGATCTAGGTCTTATGTTATGGGCCTGGCTAAAAACCCTAGGGCCATACGATCATTGTGGTGGACGGTGTCCCCATTTATTTCCCAAAAAATAGATCGTTTCCAAAAAATATTTTTTGAGAAGTCAATTTCCTAGTTACTCAATATGTTTTCTTGAGATGTTGACATTTTAAGTTGCCCATAGACTGATTCAATCAACAATTGGAAGCTTGTGTTGTTCTGATTTTTCTTTTGTCTCTCTATGGTGTATGTTTGTTCTACTATTTCTTGTAATTGCAAATGCACAGCTATCAAGCTTCTGGTATTTGAAGTTATGGAGGTCCCAATGCAAAAGACAAACAACATTTTCTAAAGTCATGACAAGTAAATGGAGAGCACTAAGAAATTAACGATAATGGAGGTGGTGGAATGTATATGGGAGACTGTAAATTGTGATATGTTCTACTGATGAGAGTAGTGCAAATGGAAGGGAGTGAAAATATAGGGCTTTTCCATTGCACTTGCATTCCTTTTTTTGCATGCGGCCCCCCCCTTTTAGTACTTAAGACTAAGAGGTTTGCACCAAAGATGAGACAAGAAATCAATCGTGAACTTCATCGAATTGGATGGTACAGCATGAGGAATGAACTTAAAATTAAGATTGATGGAATGCATTCATGACTTCAATTTAAGATTTACGCCTATCACCAAGGTCGACTAACAAAAATTTCCAAGATAGGGAGAAGTGCCTAAATTTCGGCCGAGCTTATCCATTGAGGCAACAACTTTCATTAGTCTTGCATTGGTAATTCAATTCGAGCTCAATTTAAAATTGGTGCAAGATCTGGGATAAAATGGGTTCCAATCAATTAGGAAAGAAATCAAACGCCAACCAGCCATCTTCATCATATCAGCCTCGAAGAACACTATGAACCATAATGGGGCAGACATTCATACAATAAAGGTTCGATTCTTCCCTTGAAGAGTAGGTAGCAATGCACTTCCAACTAACGAAAACCCTTATAGAAGAGGCATAGTACCTGACCCACCTTGCCTAGTGTGACAGTCTGAAAATTCGACCCATTTATCGGAATTTCTAAATGAATGGAAACACTTCATTGTTACCCTCTGATCGATGCTCACTCAGGATTAGCTACCCTGGGACGACTAACCGAAAGGGGAAGGCTACCTGGGAAAATTTCCCAAACAGCCGCCCGTTGGTCTGAGACTGAGACAGAGTCGGTATTTAATGAAATTGACCACAAAATGAAATCCGACATCGGATAATCGAATTAGAAAGATAAACACAATGAGGAAATGGAATCGGTTTCAGAGGCGTCGCCCGAAGGGCAGACAGCCGGTGTACGTCGCGAAGCAAGACGTGATTGGAAAATTACCGAAATGCCCCCGGTAAATGCTCAGTCCATAGAAATAGATGAATTAGGATTTTTGAGAGTGAATTCGGCAGATCGAAACCAAATCCAATCCGAATTTCGTTCGCGCTCAAGATCCGATCGGTGCATTTGGCACGCAAATCGAGACAAGTCAAATCAGTTGTCACATCAGTCAATCATGGTTCAAGTTTCAAGATGGTCAAAGCTTATCCAAGACCAAATGTCACATCAAATGTCTCATATACTATTCCACCTAATCCCCTTTATTTAAATATTTTTTTTAATTCTTGAAAATTTGATAAACCTTTCTCTCTCCTCCCTCATTCTCTCATTTTGCCGCTGGCCACACCCCCATCTCTCTCTCACCAGCTCACTTTCTCTCTCTCATTTTCCTCCCTCTCTCTACTCACGCCTGGAATTCTGCAGACAACTTCAACCGGCCGTCGACGGAGATTGGTAAGTCGGATTCTCATGATTTTTGGATATGTTATAGTTTAATGTCTTCTGAATCCAACCCAACTTGAGTCGCTTCGATCGGAGGTCGTTTGGCCCTTCAAATGTCCGTTTTCCTATCAGTCGACGAACCAGTTTTCTAACACC
This sequence comes from Psidium guajava, assembly GCA_016432845.1. Classification (NCBI taxonomy): domain Eukaryota; kingdom Viridiplantae; phylum Streptophyta; class Magnoliopsida; order Myrtales; family Myrtaceae; genus Psidium; species Psidium guajava. The sequence goes on from CM028225.1 coordinate 19,854,066, forward strand.
CGAATTTGAGATTGAGCTCATGTTGATATATCTTGTTTCCAGCGACCTCTAGGACTCATTTCTAGGTTCAAATATTGATTCTTAGCATGTTTTTCATTCTGGTCCAGCCCTCAACGCTGGCCTCCTCTCCTCCTCGCCGTGAGCCCATTCGGCCGCCCGGTGACCCCTCGTCGTTCGTCGTCGACCCCGAGCCATTTGTGGTAAGCCAATCCACTAATAGTAGCCTAGGACTATGGTATGCTCATGTGGTTTGCTGGTTTGTATGCTAAGTGGGTGAATTAAGAAGTAAATTGCCTAATTAGTGTTAAGCTAATTAGACCGGTTTAGGAAATTAGAATTTTTGGGCTGCACGATGGGCTTGATAATCTGATTTGGGTTGGAAAACATTGTTATTGGGCTGCAATATTGGATTTGGGCGCGTGAGGAGTGGGCCACGTGAGGTTAATGGGCTTAGGGGCTCAAATTTAAGCTAAAATAACCTAAAATGTGCTAATGGGTTCAAGTTGGATTAATGGGCCTCCACATGGACGAAATTCAGCTTATAATTGGGCCTAAAAATGTTCATTTAAGGTTGTAATTGGCGGGCTTGTGTGAGTAAAAGGTGGGCCAAATGATACTAATGGGCTAGGAGACTTTTATTTCTTATAATTGGGCTAAAATATGACAAATTGGGCCTAATTCAATTGGTGGGCCTCTAATGAACGAAAATGAAGTTTATTGGGCCTAAATAATGATCTTGAGCATTAAAATGTGAGGTCCAATGAGGTGTATGGGCTTGGGTTATCAAATTGGGCCTAAATGGATTAAAATGGACTTTCTAAACCTATCTTGTATAATGGGCTTGGGCCTTGTACGAATTTAAAATATTCTTGGGCCTATTTATATTGTAATCCCGGCCCATCCGAAGACTTATAAATATTCTATAATGGGCCGAAGAAGAGTAATGGACCGAAAGCATTCTTGGACATGGGTTAAGTTGATAAATTTTAAATGGGGCTTCGGCTCTGATTTGAATTCATCTAAGAATGGGCTTATCCTTGAAAACCTAATGGGCCACATGATTTGAGGGATGTGACTGAACTATCTGGGTCCTTGACTGCCTGGTTGTATCGTACGCACGTGGCATTTATCAATTGTCTAGTTTTCCTTGATTGGTGTACTGTGGCAAGGTTTCTGTACTGGTTGGTTTGTGCATTGAGCCGGTATCATTCGAGAGATGAATTTGAGAGTGCCAACCTGAGGCGTACCACACGCGGGTTGCAGTACTGGCCTGATGCGTTTGAGACGCGGGCAGATTTGATCTGAGATTTCCATGAGGCCGACTGACCGAGCATTTGATGTGGCATTCTGTTGTGACTATTGATTGTTGATTTCCTACTCCCTGTGTTTTATTCTATTATACCGCAAGTTTATAACTGCTATTGCTTGGTTTTTAGTCCTATGGTTCATTACCCTACGTGCACAAGAGTGAGACCCATGTGAGGTGACCAGAAACCCTAGACTCCCGGTTAGGACCGAATCCACTGAGTATGCTCTATCCTACGCTAGGATTAGTGGTGAGCTTGCTGAGTCTCCGACTCACTGGCGTGGTTTGCCAACATTTCAGACCCCAGACCCAAGTGATGGCTGCACCGCCCCCGACACTTTTTGGACTCCCAGTAGATGTTTTTGTGGAGGTTACCCACCATGTGGACGATGACGGCCGACTGTGGCACCGACACCTGACTACCATCACGGTGGACGTGGGCAGACCCCAGTTCGTTCCCTACCGATTTGAGGCATGGAGAGTCGAGGGAGATTTTGGCATGATGGGACCCGTCCTTGATTTCGACGTCCCGATTCCAGAGGATGACGACCCAGGACTCCTACGTCCAGTCACCTACCCGGGAGAGGTTGTAGACCCGGACCCGCTACAGGAGCTACCTTCACCAGGGCAGATAGTTGTAGATGCACATCAGGATGACGATCCCATGGCCCCCGACCCAGACGATGAGCTCTACCCTGAGGAGGAGTACGATCCAGAGGAGGACCCCGAGGAGCCTGAGGAGGATCCGGAGGAGCCAGAGGATCCCGAGGAGTGACTGAGACTGGAGCTTAGGGTTGGGATCTATGCGGGTTTAGGTGAGCGTAGAATTTTGGGGAAGACTTGTAGTCTCTTCTTTTGACAGTTGTATCTAACGCTCCGTGGGTATATGTATATATATGGTTTTGTTTGTTATTCGTGTTTTTCCTTCTGCTGTTCACTACCCCCACTGTATGTGCATGCATGATTGTAAAGTCGGAGGCCGCTTCCGCAGATCGAGTTTCGTGTTATTCACTGTCTGGTCGCGATGAGATTATCCTGGGACATCGTATCAGAGGACCAGGCGAGCGAGGGTTGAAGTACGAACGGGATGCCGCGTGCCCAAGGCGGATCCGGGGCGTGACATCCCCGTTCGAAGTGGTATCAGAGCAAGGTCAGCTCGATACGAGACCGTTCGAGGATTTGGAGTGATAAGGCTGATGATTTGGGGTAGTTAGATAGACAGACCCTAGACCTAAGACTAGGAAGGGTAGAATGCATGAATTGATTGGCGCATGTGATTGCTTAGTTCAATTGGTTGCCTAGAATAGGCTGAGGTAATAGTGGTTATGAACTAAGTTGCAGGTGCGTCAGGACCTGAGGTAAGGTTCTAAAGCATAGCCCCGTGAGCAGGGCGCTTGAGTGCTGTTTGTTGATTGGCTGGCTGCTAGTTAATGCCGCTTGTGTTTGTATACCTAGTCGGCTGTCGCGCGCTGCTTGACCATCATACATTGCACGGATTTCTGCATTAAAAGCAAAATGGTTTAGAAAATGAAATCGATTTGAAATAGAAAGTCAAATTTGGAAAATGCATGCATCACGATTTATTGGACTGGGTAACCGTCAGCCTGGTATGGGACAGGTCTGACGGGGCATCTACAAACTGTAATGAAGTGTGGTATGGGACACGTGGAACGGGACTCTCTTTGGTGATGAATAATTTAGGACAACTGTTCGCACCAAGAAATGATGAGGGCGGGGAGTGGTCGCCGGGGCAGAGACCCGTTCAAGGAGCTGCTTCTGGCAGGCTTCTAGTTGAGGTGGTGAACAGAGTGGCCTAGGTTATACATTGACAGGGTTGAGTCTAGGTGTCGACCAGGTCCAATTGCATTAAAGCTGCAGCGAATTTTACATGCATATTCATGTCAGTAGACGCGATAGCAGACGACAGCTTGGTTGGTAGTTTAGAGTTCCGAATTCCTGAATGGGGATTTCGCTTGGTTTAGGTGTGAGTGATAGCAAGGATGAGCAATAGGGGCAGAAGACCGAGTGTAGCTGCGTCAAGCTCGGGGGCTCCAGCACCTAGAACGCGTGGGGGCGACCCTAGAATTGAGGAAATGATGAGGGTCCTGGCGGAGGTCAGTAATCTAATGGGTAGGCAGGCTGCAGAAAGAGCTGCCGCTGAAGCCCATGCAGCTGAGGCCGCTGTGGCCGCTGCCAATGGAGGTAATGGGCAAGGAAACGGAGGACGTCAAACCCATCATATTGTAGAGCAATTCTTGAAGCTGCAGCCACCCAAGTTTGATGGCAGAGGAGGACCTGAGGCAGCTGCCGGTTGGATTGAGCAGTTAGAAAAGGCTTTTGCTGTGCTGGGGTGCACCGATGAGGAAAAGGTCTCACTGGCAACCTATCAGCTCCAGAGTACAGCCGATGACTGGTGGAAGGCTGTTTAGGGACGAGTCTTCCCAGAAGGAGTAAGGCCGAATTGGAATGCCTTCTGTACAGTATTCAATGAGAAATACTTTTCTGAAGCTGCTCAGGAAAGTGAAATGGAAGAATTCATAAGGCTGCGTCAAGGACAGATGACTGTGGATCAGTACGAGGGCGAATTTGCAAGGCTGTCCAAGTTTGCTCGAAGGCTGATAGAGGACCCTTGGGACAAGGCCAGGAGATTCAGAGAAGGGTTGAGACCCGAACTGAAGAGTATGTTGATTGCTACTGGGCTAAGGGACTATAACGAGATGTATGAAAGAGCCCTGGCGATAGAGCGAGACTTGCAAGAGAAGGCTACCGCCTCTGGATCGCGGTTTATGCCAGGGAGAAACTTCAGAGACTTCGGCAAGGGGCCGATGAGAGACAATCGAAAGTTCGTTCCGCCAGCTAGAAGGACCTTGGGAAAGCCACCATTCTCTGGAAATCAGAACTGTCGTGACTGTGGCAGAAGACACGGGAATAACCCCTGCCCGAAGAAAACTGGAGGATGCTTTGGGTGTGGACAGATGGGGCATCAACTGAGGAACTGCCCAAGGAGGGGCCCGAGACCACCGTTCCAACCGCAACAACCTCAAGCTGTAGCTGCTCCTCAAGGGAACCTGAGCCGTCCACCAGTTCAAGGACGAGTCTATGCAGTGGCGCGAAAGGAAGCTGAGAATGCGCCAGGGGTGATCACAGGTACTGTCTCTCTCTGTGGTCATACCGCTTATGCCTTGTTCGATCCAGGTGCATCGCATTCATTTGTTTCTGAAAGATTTGCTGAGTTATCTGGGCTAGATGTTAGACCGTTGGATGTTATTCTGCATGTTACCACCCCGTTGAAGGATAGAGTAATTATTGCATTAGGGTGTAAGGGGTGTGAGTTAGCCTTGGGCGATAGAGTAGAAGAGATTGATTTAGCCGTCCTGCCCATGTTTGACTTTGATGTAATCGTTGGCATGGATTGGTTAGTTAGACGTGGGGCAGTCATTGACTGTAGTCGGAGCGTGATACGACTTAACCCAATGGGCCACTCTGAGTATGAATTTATAGGAAACCGAGGAGGAACCTCTATTCCTTGGATTTCATCGCGGGAAGCGACCAAGTTAATGGACGAAGGTTGTCCTGGATTCTTGGCATCAGTGACGGATTCGTCCGTTCAGGAAGTAAAGTTGGAGGAGGTACCCGTAGTAAGAGATTACCCGGATGTATTCCCTCAAGAGTTGCCTGGCTTGCCACCAGAGCGTGAGGTGGAATTTGTAATTGAGTTGGCACCTGGAACCGAGCCGATATCGAAAGCACCGTATAGGATGTCATTGTCAGAATTGAAGGAGTTGAAGGTGCAGATGCAGGAGCTACTGGATAAAGGATTTATCCGCCCCAGTGCTTCGCCATGGGGAGCTCCGGTACTGTTTGTCAAGAAAAAGGATGGATCCTTAAGGTTGTGTATCGATTATAGGCAGCTGAATCAAGTAACGATTAAGAACAAGTACCCGCTGCCGAGGATTGATGATCTGTTTGACCAGCTCCAGGGAGCGTGTATGTTCTCCAAGATAGACCTAAGAACGGGCTACCACCAGTTGAGGATTAAGAAGGAGGACATCCCGAAGACTGCTTTCAGGACAAGATATGGGCATTACGAGTTCATGGTTATGCCATTTGGATTGACAAATGCCCCAGCCGCATTTATGGATATGATGAACCGAGTATTCAAGGAATTTCTGGATCAGTTCGTGATAGTCTTCATTGACGACATCTTAGTGTACTCGAAGAGCTCTGAGGACCATGAACGACATTTGAGGACTGTCCTGCAAACGTTAAGAGAACATTCGCTGTATGCTAAGTTCAGTAAATGTGAGTTCTGGCTGAATAGAGTGGCGTTCCTTGGACATATAGTGTCTGGAGAAGGGATATCAGTGGATCCAGCTAAGATTGAGGCAGTAGAGAAGTGGCCGAGGCCCATGACAGTGACTGAAGTGCGAAGTTTCCTTGGACTAGCTGGGTATTACAGACGCTTTGTGGAGAAGTTCTCGGTGATAGCATCTCCTCTGACTCATTTATTAAAGAAGGAAACGAAGTTTGAATGGACTGCGAAGTGCGAAGAGAGTTTTCAGGAGTTGAAGGATCGATTGACTTCCGCACCAGTGTTAACAATCCCATCTGGACCTGGAGGATTTGAGATTTACAGTGATGCGTCGCTAAGAGGACTGGGATGTGTCTTGATGCAGCATGGACGAGTAGTAGCTTATGCATCTCGACAGCTGAGGCCACATGAAATGAATTACCCGACACACGACTTGGAGTTAGCTGCAATAGTATTCGCACTGAAGATTTGGAGGCACTATTTGGTGGGAGAGAAATTTCAGATCTATACTGATCATCAGAGTTTGAAATACTTGTTCTCGCAAAAAGAACTGAACATGAGGCAGCGTCGATGGATGGAGCTGCTGAAGGACTACGACTGTGATATTCTGTACCACCCAGGAAAAGCGAATAAGGTGGCAGATGCTCTGAGTCGGAAGTCGAGCATTGCGCACATGATGGTTAAGGAGTGGACACTATTGGAAAGGATCAGAGACTCAGAATTTAAGATTGAGGTCGGAACCCTCTCGAGCTTGATGGCTACTCTACGAATCGAACCAGAAATTCAGTTAAGGATCAAAGAGTTACAACCTACGGATCCCGACATTCAGAAGATTGTAGAAATGAGGGCGGATGAGAGGAAACCAGAGTTCCAAGTAACTGAAGAGGGAGTACTGAAGTTTAGAGGACGATTGTGTGTACCGAATGATGAGGAACTGAAGGAAAAGATTCTGTCTGAGGCTCACAGGAGCAACTATAGTATTCACCCTGGAAGTACGAAAATGTACCAGAATCTGCGCCAACACTACTGGTGGAATGGGATGAAGGTAGATGTGGCAAAACACGTGGCCAAGTGCTTGACGTGTCAGCAAGTGAAGGCGCAGCATTGCAAGCCTGGAGGACTGTTACAACCTTTGGAAATTCCAGAATGGAAATGGGAGCACGTCACTATGGATTTCGTGACAGGGTTACCAAGAAGTCAGAGAGGGAATGACTCGATCTGGGTTATAGTTGATAGATTGACTAAGTCTGCACACTTCATCGCAGTACGAAAGGATTCTACATTGGAGAAGCTGGCTGAGCTGCACGTAAGATTGATTGTGAGACTGCATGGGGTGCCTGTAAGTATTGTGTCCGATCGTGACCCTCGCTTTACTGCTACCTTTTGGAAGAGTCTGCAGGGTGCCTTGGGAACAGAGTTGAGATTCAGTACAGCCTACCACCCTCAGACAGATGGTCAGTCGGAAAGGACCATACAGACCCTAGAGGACATGCTGAGAGCGTGTGTAATAGACTTCAAAGGTGGTTGGGAAGAGCAACTACACTTAGTGGAATTCGCCTACAACAATAGTTATCAGCAGAGTATTAGAATGGCACCTTTTGAGGCACTGTATGGCAGAGCTTGTCGGACACCGATTTGTTGGGACGAAGTTGGTGAGAAGAGCATTACAGGACCCGAATTGGTTCAGCAGTCAGTGGAGGCTGTCAAAGTAATCAGGGATAGGCTGAGAACAGCCCAGAGCAGGCAGAAAAGCTATGCTGATAAGCGACGTAAGCCGTTGGAGTTTCAAGTTGGAGACCATGTATTTCTAAAGGTGTCGCCGGTGAGAGGATTGTCTCGGTTTGGCAAGAAAGGGAAGCTGAGTCCAAGATTTGTAGGGCCATTCGAGATTTTGGAAAAGATCGGGACACTGGCTTATCGTCTAGCACTGCCACCAAACCTGTCGCAGATTCACAATGTGTTTCATGTATCGATGTTGAGGAAGTACGAGCCGGATCCTGGCCATATACTCGATCATGAAGTCATTGAAGTGGATGATCGAGTCTCGTACGTGGAGAGGCCAGTCAGAATTGAGGATCGAAAGGAGCAGGTGCTGAGGAATAAGACGATACCGTTGGTTAAGGTCATCTGGGAATACCATGGAACCGAGGGAGCTACATGGGAAAGTGAAGAAGAGATGAAGAAGAAGTACTCGTATCTGTTTGAGTAGTCAGTGTAATTTTGCTTCGGTTGTATGAAGTTTTGGTCTGTAAATTTCGAGGACGAAATTTTTATAAGGAGGGAAGAATTGTGACAGTCTGAAAATTCGACCCATTTATCGGAATTTCTAAATGAATGGAAACACTTCATTGTTACCCTCTGATCGACGCTCACTCAGGATTAGCTACCCTGGGACGACTAACCGAAAGGGGAAGGCTACCTGGGAAAATTTCCCAAACAGCCGCCCGTTGGTCTGAGACTGAGACAGAGTCGGTATTTAATGAAATTGACCACAAAATGAAATCCGACATCGGATAATCGAATTAGAAAGATAAACACAATGAGGAAATGGAATCGGTTTTAGAGGCGTCGCCCGAAGGGCAGACAGCCGGTGTACGTCGCGAAGTAAGACGTGAATGGAAAATTACCGAAATGCCCCCGGTAAATGCTCAGTCCATAGAAATAGATGAATTAGGATTTTTGAGAGTGAATTCGGCAGATCGAAACCAAATCCAGTCCGAATTTCGTTCGCGCTCAAGATCCGATCGGTGCATTTGGCACGCAAATCGAGACAAGTCAAATCAGTTGTCACATCAGTCAATCATGGTTCAAGTTCCAAGATGGTCAAAGCTTATCCAAGACCAAATGTCACATCAAATGTCTCATATACTATTCCACCTAATCCCCTTTATTTAAATATTTTTTTTAATTCTTGAAAATTTGATAAACCTTTCTCTCTCCTCCCTCATTCTCTCATTTTGCCACTGGCCACACCCCCATCTCTCTCTCACCAGCTCACTTTCTCTCTCTCATTTTCCTCCCTCTCTCTACTCACGCCTGGAATTCTGCAGACAACTTCAACCGGCCGCCGACGGAGATTGGTAAGTCGGATTCTCATGATTTTTGGATATGTTATAGTTTAATGTCTTCTGAATCCAACCCAACTTGAATCGCTTCGATCGGAGGTCGTTTGGCCCTTCAAATGTCCGTTTTCCTATCAGTCGACGAACCAGTTTTCTGACACCCGAATTTGAGATTGAGCTCATGTTGATATATCTTGTTTCCAGCGACCTCTAGGACTCATTTCTAGGTTCAAATATTGATTCTTAGCATGTTTTTGATTCTGGTCCAGCCCTCAACGCTGGCCTCCTCTCCTCCTCGCCGTGAGCCCATTCGGCCGCCCGGTGACCCCTCGTCGTTCGTCGTCGACCCCGAGCCATTTGTGGTAAGCCAATCCACTAATAGTAGCCTAGGACTATGGTATGCTCATGTGGTTTGCTGGTTTGTATGCTAAGTGGGTGAATTAAGAAGTAAATTGCCTAATTAGTGTTAAGCTAATTAGACCGGTTTAGGAAATTAGAATTTTTGGGCTGCACGATGGGCTTGATAATCTGATTTGGGTTGGAAAACATTGTTATTGGGCTGCAATATTGGATTTGGGCGCGTGAGGAGTGGGCCACGTGAGGTTAATGGGCTTAGGGGCTCAAATTTAAGCTAAAATAACCTAAAATGTGCTAATGGGTTCAAGTTGGATTAATGGGCCTCCACATGGACGAAATTCAGCTTATAATTGGGCCTAAAAATATTCATTTAAGGTTGTAATTGGCGGGCTTGTGTGAGTAAAAGGTGGGCCAAATGATACTAATGGGCTAGGAGACTTTTATTTCTTATAATTGGGCTAAAATATGACAAATTGGGCCTAATTCAATTGGTGGGCCTCTAATGAACGAAAATGAAGTTTATTGGGCCTAAATAATGATCTTGAGCATTAAAATGTGAGGTCCAATGAGGTGTATGGGCTTGGGTTATCAAATTGGGCCTAAATGGATTAAAATGGACTTTCTAAACCTATCTTGTATAATGGGCTTGGGCCTTGTACGAATTTAAAATATTCTTGGGCCTATTTATATTGTAATCCCGGCCCATCCGAAGACTTATAAATATTCTATAATGGGCCGAAGAAGAGTAATGGACCGAAAGCATTCTTGGACATGGGTTAAGTTGATAAATTTTAAATGGGGCTTCGGCTCTGATTTGAATTCATCTAAGAATGGGCTTATCCTTGAAAACCTAATGGGCCACATGATTTGAGGGATGTGACTGAACTATCTGGGTCCTTGACTGCCTGGTTGTATCGTACGCACGTGGCATTTATCAATTGTCTAGTTTTCCTTGATTGGTGTACTGTGGCAAGGTTTCTGTACTGGTTGGTTTGTGCATTGAGCCGGTATCATTCGAGAGATGAATTTGAGAGTGCCAACCTGAGGCGTACCACACGCGGGTTGCAGTACTGGCCTGATGCGTTTGAGACGCGGGCAGATTTGATCTGAGATTTCCATGAGGCCGACTGACCGAGCATTTGATGTGGCATTCTGTTGTGACTATTGATTGTTGATTTCCTACTCCCTGTGTTTTATTCTATTATACCGCAAGTTTATAACTGCTATTGCTTGGTTTTTAGTCCTATGGTTCATTACCCTACGTGCACAAGAGTGAGACCCATGTGAGGTGACCAGAAACCCTAGACTCCCGGTTAGGACCGAATCCACTGAGTATGCTCTATCCTACGCTAGGATTAGTGGTGAGCTTGCTGAGTCTCCGACTCACTGGCGTGGTTTGCCAACATTTCAGACCCCAGACCCAAGTGATGGCTGCACCGCCCCCGACACTTTTTGGACTCCCAGTAGATGTTTTTGTGGAGGTTACCCACCATGTGGACGATGACGGCCGACTGTGGCACCGACACCTGACTACCATCACGGTGGACGTGGGCAGACCCCAGTTCGTTCCCTACCGATTTGAGGCATGGAGAGTCGAGGGAGATTTTGGCATGATGGGACCCGTCCTTGATTTCGACGTCCCGATTCCAGAGGATGACGACCCAGGACTCCTACGTCCAGTCACCTACCCGGGAGAGGTTGTAGACCCGGACCCGCTACAGGAGCTACCTTCACCAGGGCAGATAGTTGTAGATGCACATCAGGATGACGATCCCATGGCCCCCGACCCAGACGATGAGCTCTACCCTGAGGAGGAGTACGATCCAGAGGAGGACCCCGAGGAGCCTGAGGAGGATCCGGAGGAGCCAGAGGATCCCGAGGAGTGACTGAGACTGGAGCTTAGGGTTGGGATCTATGCGGGTTTAGGTGAGCGTAGAATTTTGGGGAAGACTTGTAGTCGCTTCTTTTGACAGTTGTATCTAACGCTCCGTGGGTATATGTATATATATGGTTTTGTTTGTTATTCGTGTTTTTCCTTCTGCTGTTCACTACCCCCACTGTATGTGCATGCATGATTGTAAAGTCGGAGGCCGCTTCCGCAGATCGAGTTTCGTGTTATTCACTGTCTGGTCGCGATGAGATTATCCTGGGACATCGTATCAGAGGACCAGGCGAGCGAGGGTTGAAGTACGAACGGGATGCCGCGTGCCCAAGGCGGATCCGGGGCGTGACACCTAGTGCGTTGTAAAATCCCCAGATCTCCTTAGCACCGCTTCCTCCTTTGCAATTCAACAAAACAAATTTGGTCAGACCCTCGGTTAAATCTCAACACTTCCCTAACAAAGATAACTAGAATCAACAAGTGGATATTGAAAAACTTAAACTCCCGAGCTGATTCGTCCGCCAGAGCAAGTCTCGCTGCTAGCTCATGGTTGATTTGGAAGGAAAGGAATGAGTGGGTATTTAGGAACAACAAACCAAAACCCAGCCATATAGTCGAAGAAGCGTTTAATTCACAAATGCTCTTCGAAAAACGGAATCACAGCATAGGGAAGCATGCAAGACAAAAAAAACACACCTTCCGACCTATGGATTCTTGGGTGTTAAACGTCGATGGCTCCTGGTGCCGCGCATCACAGGAGGGAGCTATTACCGGAGTTTGTAGGGACTCTCGAAGGCTTCGCCAAGAGAATCAACGCTCATTCGGCCCACGCAGCAGAAACTCTCGCAATTAGAGAGGGATTGTCGTTCGTGGAGAAGGCAAGGTGTTGAGGAAGAAGGAAACTGATCTAGGGGTCAAGTGCTTGTGGTCTAGGTCTTATCTTGTAGGCCTGGCTGAAAACGCTACAGCCAAACGATCACTGTGGTTGACGATATCCCCATTCATTTCGAAAAAAATAGATCGTTTCGAAAAAATAATTTTTCAAAACTCAATTTCCTAGTTACTCAATATGTTTTCTTGAGATATCGACATTTTAAGTCGCCCATAGACTTATTCAATCATCTATTGGAAGCTTGCAGTGCTCTAATTTTTCTTTTGCCTATCTATGTTGTATGTTTGTTTTACTATTTCTTGTAATTGCAAATGCACAACTATCAAGCTTCTGGTATTTGAAGATGTGGAGGTCCCAACGCAAAAGACAAGCAGCATATTCTAAAGTCATGACGAGTAAATGGAGAGCATTAAGAAATTAACAATAATGGAGGTGGTGGAATGAATATGGGGGACTGTAAATTCTGATCTCTCCTACTGATGATAGTAGCAAAAATTCAAGGGTGTGAAACTAGAGGGCTTTTCCATTGCACTTGCGTTCCTTTTTTGCATTCCCCCCACCCCCTTTTTGGTACTTAAGACTAAGAGGTTCGCACCAAAGATGAGACAGGGAATCAATCGCTAACTTCATCGAATTAGATGGTACAGCATGAGGAATGAGCTTAAAATCAAAACAGATGGAATGCATTCATGAATTCAATTCTAGATTTGCGCCTATCACCAAGGTCGACTGACAGAAATTTCCAAGATAGGGAGAAGTTCCTAAATTTTGGCTAGGGTAATCCGTTGAGGCACCAACTTTGATTATTCATGGGTTGGTAATTCAATTCGAGCTCAATTTAAAATTGGTCCAAGATCTGGGATAAAATGTGTTCCAATCAATTAGGAAAGAAATCAAACGCCAGCCAGCCATCTTCATTATATCAGCCTCGAAGAACACTATCGGCCATAATAGGGTAGACATTCATACAACAAAGGTTCGATTCTTCCTATGGAGACTATGCAGCAATGCACTTCCAGCAAAGGAAAACCCTTATGGAAGAGGAATTATGCCTGACCCAATTTGCCCAGTGCGCCGTAAAACCCCCCAGAATCTCCTGAGTACCTCTTCCTCCTCTGCGACTGGACAAAACAAATTTGGTTAGACCCTCGGTTAAATCTCGACACTTCCCCGACAAAGATAACTAGAATCGACAAGTGGATATTGAAAAACTTAAACTCTCGAGTTGATCTGTCCGCGGGAGCAAGTCTCCTGCTACATTATGATCGATTTGGAAGGAAAGGAACGCGTGGGTATTTAGGGAGAACAAACCAAAACCCAGCCACATAGTCAAAGAAGCGTTTAATTCAGAAATGCTCTTCAAAAAACGGAATCACAGCATAAGGAAGCATGCAAGACAAGAAAACTCACCTCTCGACCTGTGGATTCTTGGGTGTTAAACATAGATGGCTCCTAGTGTCGCGCATCACTGGAGGGAGCTATCGCCGGAGTTTGGAAGGACTCCCGAGGGCTTCGCCAAGAGAATCAATGCTTGTTCGGCCCTCGCCGCAGAAACTCTGGCGATTAGAGAGGGATTATCGTTCGTGGAGAAGGCAAGGGAGCTGAGGAAGAAGGAAACTGATCTGGGGCTCAAGTACTTGTGATCTAGGTCTTATGTTTTGGGCCTAGCTGAAAACCCTAAGGCCATACGATCATTGCGGTGGACGGTGTCCCCATTTATTTCGCAAAAAAGAGATCGTTTTAAGAAAATATTTTTTGAGAAGTCAATTTCCTAGTTGCTCAATACGCTTTCTTGAGATGTTGACATTTTAAGTTGCCCATGGACTGATGCAATCAAGAATTGGAAGATTGCAGTGTTCTGATTTTTCTTTTGCCTATCTATGTTATATGTTTGTTCTACTATTTCTTTTAATTACAAATGCACAGCTTTCAAGCGTATGGTATTTGAAGAATTGGAGGTCCCAACGCAAAAGACAAACAACATTTTCTAAAGTCATGACGAGTAAATGGAGAGCACTAAGAAATTAACTATCATAGAGGTGGTGAAATAAATATGGGAGACTGTAAATTGTAATCGCTCCTACTAATGAGAGTAGTGAAAATTGAAGGAAGTGAAAATAGAGGGCTTTTCCATTGCACTTGCGTTCCATTTTTGCATTCTCCCCCCCCCCCCCTTTTGGTACTTAAGACTAAGAGTTTTTCACCAAAGATGAGACAGGGAATCAAACGCGAACTTCATTGAATTGGATGATACAGTAGGAGGAATGAGCTTAAAATCGAGATTGATGGAATGCACTCATGAATTCAATTCAAGATTTGCCCCTATCACTAAGGTCGAGTAACAGAAATTTCCAAGATATGGAGAAGTTCCTAATGTTTGGCCGAGGTAATCCATTGAGGCACCAACTTTGATTACTCTTGGGTTGGTAATTCAATTCGAGCTCAATTTAAAATTAGTCCAAGATCGGGGATAAAATAGGTTCAAATCAGTTAGGAAAGAAATCAAATGCCAACTAGCCATCTTCATCATATCAGCCTCGAAGAACACTATGGACCACAATAGGGCAGACATTCATACAACAAAGGTTCGATTCTTCCTTTGAAGAGTATGCAGCAATGCACTTCCAGCTAAGGAAAACACTTACCGAAGAGGAATGGTACCTGACCCACTTTGCCTGGTGAACCGTAAAATCGCCAAAATCTCTTGAGCACCTCTTCCTCCTTTGCGACTAGACAAAAAAAATTTCGTTAGACCCTCGGTTAAATCTCGACACTTCCCCAACAAAGATAACCAGAATCAATAAGTGGATATTGAAAAAATTAAACTCTTGAGCTGATCCGTCCGCGAGTGTAAATCTCACTGCTACACTATGGTTGATTTGGAAGGAGAGGAATGAGTGGGTATTTAGGAACACCAAACCAAAACCCAGCCATATAGTCAAAGAAGCGTTTAATTCACAAATGCTCTTCAAAAAGGGAATCACAGGATAGGGAAGCATGCAAGACAAGAAAACTCATCTCCCGACCTATGGATTCTTGGGTGTTAAACGTAGATAGCTCCTAATATCTTGCAGCACCGGAGGGAGCTATCGCCGGAGTTTGTACGGACTCCCGAGGGCTTCGCCAAGAGAATCAACGCTCGTTTGGCCTTCGCAACATAAACTCTCGCAATTAGAGAGGGATTATCGTTTGTGTAGAAGACAAGGGAGCTGAGAAAGAAGGAAATTAATCTAGGGCTCAAGTCCTTATGATCTAGGTCTTATGTTGTGGGCCTGGCTGAAAACCCTGGGACCATAAGATCATTATGGTGGATGGTGTCCCCATTTATTTCGCAAAAAATAAATCGTTTCAAAAAAATATTTTTTGAGAAGTCAATTTCCTAGTTACTCACTATGTTTTCTTGAGATATTGACATTTTAAGGTGCCGATAGACTGATTCAATCAATAATTTGAAGTTGCAGTGTTCTGACTTTCCTTTTATCTCTCTATGTTGTATATTTGTTCTACTATTTCTTGTAATTGCAAATGCACAGCTATCAAGCTTCTAGTATTTGAACCTTTGTTGTATGAATGTCTGCCCTACTATGGTCCATAGTGTTCTTCGAGGCTGATGTAATGAAGATAGCTGGCTGGCGATTGATTTCTCTCCTAACTAATTTGAACCTATTTTATCCTAGATCTTGGACCAATTTTAAATTGAGCTCGAATTGAATTACCAACCCAAGTGTAATCAAAGTTGATCTGGGTCTACATTTGTTGTATGAATGTCTGCCCTACTATGGTCCATAGTAGGAGTTTGTAGGGACTCCCGAGGGCTTCGCCAAGAGAATCCATGCTCGTTAGTCCCTCGCAGCAGAAACTCTCGCGATTAGAGAGGGATTGTCGTTCGTAAAGAAGGCAAGTGAACTAGGGAAGAATGAAATTGATCTAGGGCTCAAGTCCTTGTGATCTAGGTCTTATGTTTTGGCCTTAGCTAAAAACCCTAGGGCCATATGATCATTGTGGTACAGCGTTCCCCATTTATTTCGCAAAAAGTAGATCGTTTCAAAAAAATATTTTTTGAGACGTCAATTTCCTAGTTACTCAATATGTTTTCTTGAGATGTAGGCATTTTAAGGTGCCCATAGACTGATTCAATCAACGATTGGAAGATTGCGGTGTTCTGATTTTTCTTTTGCCTATCTATGCTGGATGTTTGTTCCACTATGTCTTGTAATTGTAAATGAACAGCTATCAAGCTTCTGGTATTTGAAGATGTGGAGGTCCCAATGCAAAAGACAAACAACAATTTCTAAAGTCATGA
Organism: Psidium guajava; assembly: GCA_016432845.1. Lineage (NCBI taxonomy): Eukaryota > Viridiplantae > Streptophyta > Magnoliopsida > Myrtales > Myrtaceae > Psidium > Psidium guajava. The sequence continues at coordinate 19,870,180 of CM028225.1, forward strand.
CGCGTAAATGGAGAGCACTAAGAAATTAACAATAATGGAGGTGGTGGAATGAATATGGGAGACTGTAGATTGTGATCTCTTCTATTGATGAGAGTAGCGAAAATTGAAGAGAGTGAAAATAGAGGGCTTTTCCTTTACACTTACGTTCCTTTTTTGTATTCCCCCCTCCCCTTTTTGGTACTTAAGACTCAGAGGTTTGCACCAAAGATGAGACATAGAATCAATCGTGAACTTCATCGAAGTGGATGGTACAGCATGAGGAATGAGCTTAAAATCAAGATTGATGGAATGCATTCATGAATTCAATTCAAGATTTGCCCCTATCACCAAGGTCGACTGACAGAAATTTCCAAGATACGGAGAAGTTCCTAAGTTTTGGCCGAGGTAATCCATTGAGGCACCAACTTTGATTACTCTTGGGTTAGTAATTCAATTCGAGCTCAATTCAAAACTAGTCCAAGATCTAGGATAAAATGGGTTCAAATCAATTAGGAAAGAAATCAAACGCCAACCAGCCATCTTCATCATATCAGCCTCGAAGAACACTACGGACCACAATGGGGCAGACATTCATACAACAAAGGTTCGATTCTTTCTTTGGAGAGTATGCAACAATGCAGTTCCAGCTAAGGAAAACCCTTATAGAAGAGGAATGGTACTTGACCCACTTTGCCTCGTGCACCGTAAAGCCCCCAAAATCTCCTGAGCACCTCTACCTCCTCTGCGACTAGACAAAACATATTTCGTTAGACCCTCGGTTAAATCTCGATACTTCCCCGATAAAGATAACCAGAATCGACAAGTGGATTTTGAAAAACTTAAACTCCTGAGCTAATCCGTCCGCGAGAGTAAATCTCACTTCTACACTATTGTTGATTTGGAAGGAAAGGAACGAGAGGGTATTTAGGATCAACAAAACAAAACCCAACCATATAGTCAAAGAAGCGTTTAATTCACAAATGCTCTTGGAAAATAGAATCACAGCATAGGGAAGCATGCAAGACAAGAAAACTCACCTCCCGACCAATGAATTCTTGGGTGTTGAACGTAGATGGCTCCTGGTGCTGCGCATCACCGGAGAGGGCTATCGCAGAAGTTTGTAGGGACTCCCGAGGGCTTCGCAAAGAGAATCCATGCTCGTTCGGCCCTCGCAGCAGAAACTCTCGCGATTAGAGAGGGATTGTCATTCGTAGAGAAGGCAAGTGAGCTGGGGAAGAATGAAATTGATCTAGGGCTCAAGTCCTTGTGATCTAGGTCTTATGTTTTGGGCCTGGCTAAAAACCCTAGGGCCACATGATCATTGTGGTAGAGCGTTCCCCATTTATTTCGCAAAAAATAGATCGTTTCAAAAAAATATTTTTTTGAGAAGTCAATTTCCTAGTTACTCAACATGCTTTCTTGAGATGTAAACATTTTAAGGTGCCCATAGACTGATTCAATCAACGATTGGAAGATTGCGGGGTTCTGATTTTTCTTTTGCCTATCTATGCTGGATGTTTGTTCTACTATGTCTTGTAATTGCAAATGCACAGCTATCAAGCCTCTGGTATTTGAAGATGTGGAGGTCCTAATGCAAAAGACAAACAACATTTTCTAAAGTCATGAGGAGTAAATGGAGAGCACTAAGAAATTAACAATAATGGAGGTGGTGGAATGAATATGGGAGACTGTAGATTGTGATCTCTCCAATTGATGAGAGTAGTGAAAATAGAAGGGAGTGAAAATAGAGGGTTTTTCCTTTACACTTACGTTCCTTTTTTGTATTCCCCCCTCCCCTTTTTGGTACTTAAGACTCAGAGGTTTGCACCAAAGATGAGACAGGGAATTAATCGCGAACTTCGTCGAAGTGGATGGTACAGCATGAGGAATGAGCTTAAAATCAAGATTGATGGAATGCATTCATGAATTCAATTCATGATTTGCCCCTATCACCAAGGTCGACTGACAGAAATTTCCAAGATAGGGAGAAGTTCTTAAGTTTTGGCCGAGGTAATCCATTGAGGCACCAACTTTGATTACTCTTGGGTCGGTAATTCAATTCGAGCTCAATTCAAAATTGGTCCAAGATTTAGGATAAAATGGGTTCAAATCAATTAGGAAAGAAATCAAACGCCTACTAGCCATCTTCATCATATCAGCCTTGAAGGACACTATGGACCATAATAGGGCAGACATTCATACAACAAAGGTTCGATTCTTTCTTCGGAGAGTATGCAGCAATGCATTTCCAGCTAAGGAAAACCCTTATAGAAGAGGAATGGTACTTGACCCACTTTGCCTCGTGCACCGTAAAGCCCCCAGAATCTCCTGAGCACCTCTACCTCCTCTGCGACTGGGCAAAATAAATTTGGTCAGACCCTCATTTAAATCTCGACACTTCCCCGACAAAAATAACCAGAATCGACAAGTGGATATTGAAAAACTTGAACTCCCGAGCTGATCCGTCCGCAAGAACAAGTCTCGCTGCTACGCAATGGTTGATTTGGAAGGAAAGGAATGCAAGGGTTTTTAGGAACAACAAACCAAAACCCTGCCATATAGTCGAAGAAGTGTTTAATTCACAAATGCTCTACCAAAAACGAAATCATAGCATAAGGAAGCATGCAAGACAAGAAAACTCACCTCCCGACCCGTGGATTCTTGTGTGTTGAATGTTGATGGCTCCTGGTGCTGCACATCACCGAAGGGGGCTATCGCCGGAGTTTGTAGGGACTCCCGAGGGCTTCGCCAAGAGAATCAACACCCGTTTGTCCCTCACAACAGAAACTCTCGCGATTAGAGAGGGATTGTCGTTCGTAGAGAAGGCAAGTGAGCTGGGGAAGAATGAAACTGATCTAGGGTTCAAGTCCTTGTGATCTTGGTCTTATGTTGTGGGCCTGGCTGAAAACCCTTGGGCTATACGATCATTGCGGTTGACGGTGTCTCCATTTATTTCGCAAAAAATAGATCGTTTCGAAATTTTTTTTTTTTTTGAGTAGTCAATTTCCTAGTTACTCAATATGTTTTCTTGAGATGTAGACATTTTAAGGTGCCCATAGACTGATTCAATCAACGATTGGAAGATTGCGGTGTTCTGATTTTTCTTTTGCCTATCTATGCTGTATGTTTGTTCTGTTATTTCTTGTAATTGCAAATGTATAGCTATCGAGCTTCTGGTATTTGAAGATGTGGAGGTCCCAACACAAAAGACAAACAACATTTTCTAACGTTATGACGAGCAAATGGATAACACAAGGAAATTAAAGATAATGGAGGTGGTGGAGTGAAATTGGGAGATTGTAAATTGTGATCTCTCCTATTGATGAGAATAGTGGAAATTGGAGGGAGTGAAAATAGAGGGCTTTTCCATTGCACTTGCGTTCCTTTTCTGCATTCCCTTTTTGCATTCCCCCCCCTTTTGGTACTTAAGACTAAGAAGCTTGCGCCAAAGATGAGACAGGGAATCAATCGCGCACTTCGTTGAATTGGATGGTACGGCATGAGGAATGAGCTTAAAATCAAGATTGATGGAATGCATTCATGAATTCAATTCAAGATTTGCCCCAATCACCAAGGTCGACCGACAGAAATTTCCAACATAGGGAGAAGTTCCTAAGTTTTGCCCGAGGTAATCCATTGAGGCACCAACTTTGATTACTCTTGGGTTGGTAATTCAATTCGAGCTCAATTCAAAATTGGTCCAAGATCTAGGCTAAAATAGGTTCAAATTAGTTAGGAAAGAAATCAATCGTCAGCCAGCTATCTTCATCACATCAGCCTCGAAGAACACTATGGACCATAGTAGGGCAGACATTCATACAACAAAGGTTCGATTCTTCCTTTGAAGAGTATGCAGTAATGCACTTCCAGTTAAGGAAAACCCATATGAAGAGGAATAGTACCTAACTCGCTTTGCCCAGTGCGCCGTAAAACCCCCAGAATCTCATGAGCACCTCTTCCTCCTCTGCGACTAGACAAAACAAATTTCTTTAGACCCTCGGTTAAATCTCGATACTTCCCCCATAAAGATAATGAGGATCGACAAGTGGATTTTGAAGAACTTAAAGTCCCGGGCTGATCCGTCCGCGAGAGTACATCTCTCTTCTACACTATTGTTAATTTGGAAGGAAAGGAACGGGAGGGTATTTAGGAACAACAAAACAAAACCCAACCACATAGTCAAAGAAGAGTTTAATTCATAAATGCTCTTCGAAAACAGAATCACAGCATAGGGAAACATGCAAGACAAGAAAACTGACCTCCCGACCTATGAATTCTTGGGTGTTAAACGTAGATGGCTCCTGGTGCTGCGCATCACCGGAGAGGGCTATCGCCAGAGTATGTAGGGACACCCGAGGGCTTCGCCAAGAGAATCCATGCTCGTTCGGCCCTCGCAGTAGAAACTCTCGCGATTAGAGAGGGATTGTCGTTCGTAGAGAAAGCAAGTGAGCTGGGGAAGAATGAAATTGATCTAGGGCTCAAGTCCTTGTGATCTAGGTCTTATGTTTTGGGCCTAGCTAAAAACCCTAGGGCCATATGATCATTGTGGTAGAGCGTTCCCCATTTATTTCGCAAAAAAAAGATCGTTTCAAAAAAATATTTTTTGAGAAGTTATTTTCCTAGTTACTCAATATATTTTCTTGAGATGTAGACATTTTAAGGTGCCCATAGACTGATTCAATCAACGATTGGAAGATTACGGTGTTCTGATTTTTCTTTTGCCTATCTATGCTGGATGTTTGTTCTACTATGTCTTGTAATTGCAAATGCACAGCTATCAAACTTCTGGTATTTGAAGATGTGGAGGTCCCAATGCAGAAGACAAACAACATTTTCTAAAGTCATGAGGAGTAAATGGAGAGCACTAAGAAATTAACAATAATGGAGGTGGTGGAATGAATATGGGAGACTGTAGATTGTGATCTCTCCTATTGATGAGAGTAGTAAAAATTTAAGGGAGTGAAAATAGAGGGCTTTTCCTTTACTCTTACGTTCCTTTTTTGTATTCCCTCCTCCCCTTTTTAGTACTTAAGACACAAAGGTTTGCACCAAAGATGAGACAGTGAATCAATCGCGAACTTCATCGAAGTGGATGGTACAACATGAGGAATGAGCTTAAAATCAAGATAGATGCAATGCATTCATGAATGCAATTCAAGATTTGCCCCTATCACTAAGGTCGACGGACAGAGATTTTCAAGATAGGGAGAAGTTCCTATGTTTTGGCCGAGGTAATCCATTGAGGCACCAACTTTGATTACTCTTGGGTTGGTAATTCAATTCGAGCTCAATTCAAAATTGGTCCAAGATCTAGGATAAAATGGCTTCAAATCAATTAGGAATGAAATCAAACGCCAACAAGCCATCTTCATCATATCAGCCTCGAAGAACACTATGGACCACAATAGGGCAGACATTCATATAACAAAGGTTCGATTCTTTCTTTGGCGAGTATGCAGCAATGCATTTCCAGCTAAGGAAAACCCTTATAGAAGAGGAATGGTACTTGACCCACTTTGCCCCGTGCACCGTGAAGCCCCCAGAATCTCCTGAGCACCTCTACCTCCTTTGTGACTGGACAAAATAAATTTGGTCAGACCCTCAGTTAAATCTCGACACTTCCCCGACAAAAATAACCGAAATCGACAAGTGGATATTGAAAAACTTGAACTCCCGAGTTGATCCGTCCGCAAGAGCAAGTCTCGCTGCTACACAATGGTTGATTTGGAAGGAAAGGAATGCATGGGTTTTTAGGAACAACAAACCAAAACCCTGCCATATAGTCGAAGAAGTGTTTAATTCACAAATGCTCTACGAAAAACGAAATCATAGGATAAGGAAGCATGCAAGACAAGAAAACTCACCTCCCGACCTGTGGATTCTTAGGTGTTGAACGTAGATGGCTCCTGGTGCTGCACATCATCGGAGGGGGCTATCGCTGGAGTTTGTCAGGACTCCTGAGGGCTTCGCCAAGAGAATCAATGCCCGTTTGTCCCTCACAGCAGAAACTCTCGCGATTAGCGAGGGATTGTCGTTCGTGGAGAAGGCAAGTGAGCTCAGAAAGAAGGAAACTGATGTAGGGTTCAAGTTCTTATGATCTAGGTCTTATATTGTGGGCCTGGCTAAAAACCCTTGGGCCGTACGATCATTGCGGTTGACGGTGTCCCCATTTATTTCGCAAAAAATAGATCGTTTCCAAAAAATGTTTTTTGAGTAGTCAATTTCCTAGTTACTCAATATGTTTTCTTGAGATGTAGACATTTTAAGGTGCCCAAAGACTGATTCAATCAACGATTGGAAGATTGCGGTGTTCTGATTTTTCTTTTGCCTATCTATGCTGTATGTTTGTTCTATTATTTCTTGTAATTGCAAATGTATAGCTATCGAGCTTCTGGTATTTGAAGATGCGAGGGTCCCAACACAAAAGACAAACAACATTTTCTAAAGTTATGACGAGCAAATGGATGACACAAGGAAATTAATGATAATGGAGGTGGTGGAGTGAAATTGGGAGATTGTAAATTGTGATCTCTCCTATTGATGAGAATAGTGGAAATTGAAGGGAGTGAAAATAGAGCGCTTTTCCATTGCACTTGCGTTCCTTTTTTGCATTCCCTTTGTGCATTCCCCCCCCCCTTTTGGTACTTAAGACTAAGAGGCTTGCGCCAAAGATGAGACAAGGAATCAATTGCGCACTTCATTGAATTGGATGGTACAGCATGAGGAATGAGCTTAAAATCAAGATTGATGGAATGCATTCATGAATTCAATTCAAGATTTGCGCCTATCGCTATGGTCCACTGACAAAAATTTTCTAGATAGGGAGAAGTTCCTAAATTTCGGCCGAGGTAATCCTTTGAGGCACCAACTTTGATTACTCTTGTGTTGGTAATTCAATTCGAGCTCAATTCAAAATTGGTCCAAGATCTAGTCTAAAATAGGTTTAAATTAGTTAGGAAAGAAATCAATCGTCAGCCAACTATCTTCATCACATCTGCCTCAAAGAACACTATGGACCATAGTAGGACAGACATTCATACAACAAAGGTTCGATTCTTCCTTTGAAGAGTATGCAGTAATGCACTTCCAGCTAAGGAAAACCCTTATAGAAGAGGAATAGTACCTAACCCGCTTTGCCCAGTGCGCCGTAAAACCCCTAGAATCTCCTGAGCACCTCTTCCCCCTCTGCGACTAGACAAAACAAATTTCGTTAGACCCTCAGTTAAATCTCGATACTTCCCCGATAAAGATAACCAGAATCGACAAGTGGATTTTGAAAAACTTAAACTCTCAAGCTGATCCGTCCGCGAGAGTAAATCTCACTTCTACACTATTGTTGATTTGGAAGGAAAGGAACGGGAGGGTATTTAGGAACAACAAAACAAAACCCAACCATATAGTCAAAGAAGCGTTTAATTCACAAATGCTCTTCGAAAACAGAATCACAGTATAGGGAAGCATGCAAGACAAGAAAACTCACTTCTCGACCTATGAATTCTTGGGTGTTGAATGTATATGGCTCCTGGTGCTGCGCATCACCGGAGAGGGCTATCGCCGGAGTTTGTAGGGACTCCCGAGGGCTTCGCCAAGAGAATCCATGCTCGTTCGGCCTTCGTGGCAGAAACTCTCGCGATTAGAGAGGGATTGTCGTTCGTAGAGAAGGCAAGTGAGCTGGGGAAGAATGAAATTGATCTAGGGCTCAAGTCCTTGTGATCTAGGTCTTATGTTTTGGGCGTGGCTAAAAACCCTAGGGCCATATGATCATTGTGGTAGAGCGTTCCCTATTTATTTCGCAAAAAATAGATCGTTTCAAAAAAATATTTTTTGAGAAGTCAATTTCCTAGTTACTCAATATGTTTTCTTGAGATGTAGACATTTTAAGGTGCCCATAGACTGATTCAATCAACGATTGGAAGATTACGGTGTTCTGATTTTTCTTTTGCCTATCTATGCTGTATGTTTGTTCTACTATGTCTTGTAATTGCAAATGCACAGCTATCAAGCTTCTGGTATTTGAAGATGTGGAGGTCCCAATGCAAAAGACAAACAACATTTTCTAAAGCCATGAGGAGTAAACGGAGAGCACTAAGAAATTAACAATAATGGAGGTGCTGGAATGAATATGGGAGGCTGCAGATTGTGATCTCTCCTATTGATGAGAGTAGTGAAAATTGAAGGGAGTGAAAATAGAGGGCTTTTCCTTTACACTTACGTTCCTTTTTTGTATTCCCCCCTCCCCTTTTTGGTACTTAAGACTCAGAGGTTCGCACCAAAGATGAGACAGGGAATCAATCGCGAACTTCATCGAAGTGGATGGTACAGCTTGAGGAATGAGCTTAAAATCAAGATTGATGGAATGCATTCATGAATTCAATTCAAGATTTGCCACTATCACCAAGGTCGATAGACAGAAATTTTCAAGATAGGGAGAAGTTCCTAAGTTTTGGCCGAGGTAATCCATTGAGGCACCAACTTTGATTACTCTTGGGTTGGTAATTCAATTCGAGCTCAATTCAAAATTGGTCCAAGATCTAAGATAAAATGGGTTCAAATCAATTAGGAAAAAATCAAACGCCAACCAACCATCTTCATCATTTCAGCCTCGAAGAACACTATGGACCACAATAGGGCAGACATTCATACAACAAAGGTTCGATTCTTTCTTTGGAGAGTATGCAGCAATGCATTTCTAGCTAAGGAAAAACCTTATAGAAGAGGAATGGTACTTGACCCACTTTGCCGCGTGCACCGTAAAGCCCCTAGAATCTCCTGAGCACTTGTACCTTCTCTGTGACTGGACAAAATAATTTTGGTCAGACCCACAGTTAAATCTCGACACTTCCCTGACAAAAATAACCGGAATCGACAAATGGATATTGAAAAACTTGAACTCCCGAGCTGATCCGTCTGCAAGAACAAGTCTTGCTGCTACGCTATGGTTGATTTGGAAGGAAAGGAATGCATGGGTATTTAGGAACAACAAACCAAAACCCAGCCATATAGTCGAAGAAGTGTTTAATTCACAAATGCTCTACAAAATACAAAATCATAGCATAAGGAAGCATGCAAGACAAGAAAACTCACCTCCCGACCTGTGGACTCTTCGTGTTGAAGGCAAGTGAGCTGAGAAAGAAGGAAACTGATCTAGGGTTCAGGTCCTTGTGATCTAGGTCTTATGTTTTGTGCCTGGCTGAAAACCCTTAGGCCGTACGATCATTGCGGTGGACGGTGTCCCCATTAATTTCGCAAAAAATAGATCGTTTCCAAAAAATATTTTTTGAGTAGTCAATTTCCTAGTTACTCAATATGTTTTCTTGAGATGTAGACATTTTAAGGTGCCCATAGACTGATTCAATCAACGATTGGAAGATTGCGGTGTTCTGATTTTTCTTTTGCCTATCTATGCTGTATGTTTGTTCTATTATTTCTTGTAATTGCAAATGTATAGCTATCGAGCTTCTGGTATTTGATGATGTGGAGGTCCCAACACAAAAGACAAACAACATTTTCTAAAGTTATGATGAGCAAATGGATAACACAAGGAAATTAATGATAATGGAGGTGGTGGAGTGAATTTGGGAGATTGTAAATTGTGATCTCTCCTATTGACGAGAATAGTGGAAATTGAAGGGAGTGAAAATAGAGGGTTTTTCCATTGCACTTGTGTTCCTTTTTTGCATTTTCCTCCATTTTTTGGTACTTAAGACTAAGAGGTTTGCACCAAGGGTGAGATAGGGAATCAATCGTGAACTTCATCAAATTGGATGGTACAGCATAAGGAATGAGCTTAAAATCAAAATTGATAGAATGCATTCATAAATTCAATTCAAGGTTTGCGCCTATCACTAAGGTCAACTGATAGAAATTTTCAAGATAGGGAGAAGTTCCTAGATTTCGGCTGAGGTAATCCATTGATGCACCAACTTTGATTACTCTTGGGTTGGTAAATCAATTCGAGCTCAATTTAAAATTGGTCCAAGATTTGGGATAAAATGGGTTCAAATCAATTAGGAGAGAAATCAAACGCCAACTAGCCATCTTCATCCTATTAGCCTCGAAGAACACTATGGACCACAATGGGGCAGACATTCATACAACAAAGGTTCGATTCTTCCTTTGGAGAGTATGCAGTAATGCACTTCCAGCTAAGGAAAGCCCTTATTGGAGAGGAATGGTACTTGACCCACTTTGCCTAGTGCGCCGTAAAACCCCCCAAATTCTCCTGAGCACCTCTTCCTCGTTTGCGATAGGACAAAACCAATTTGGTCAGACCCTCGGTTAAATCTCCACACTTCCCTGACAAAGATAACCAAAATCGACGAGTGGATATTGAAAAAATTAAACTCCCGAGCTGATCCGTCCATGAGAGCAAGTCTCGCTCCTACACTTTGGTTGATTTGAAAGGGAAGGAACGCGTGGGTATTTAGGAACAACAAACCAAAACCCAGCCATATAGTCAAAGAAGCGTTTAATTCACAAATGCTCTTCGAAAAACGGAATCACAACATAGGGAAGCGTGCAAGACAAGAAAACTCACCTCATGACCTGTGGATTCTTAGGTGTTAAACGTAGATGGCTCCTGGTGCCGCGCATCACCGGAGGGAGCTATCGCCGGAGTTTGTAGGGACTCCCGATTCACTTAACGGCATGGAGAATCAGACCTGTGTTGCACGCCTAGTTGCGCACCCAATTCATACACATCTTCATTCCTTAAGCACCAAAGTAACCCCATGGGAGTTGGGTCTCTTAATCTTCTATTTTGGGCAAATATTAATGTTATAGGGCTCTTTAAATGCCATTGTAAATGACATAATTCGATCCATAGAAGAATTACATGCATTAGTTAAGGAATACAAATGTTACAAAAACAACACTGCTAGAGCAGGGGAAATAGTTACAGGTCGGGATTATATTTTTCTTCACCAAACTGTAGTGTTCAATGAAGGCCGTTGCATTTGTCTATATTATCTTGTTTCATGACTCTCCTTTTATGAGCACCGAAATTTTTTCTTGACTAGGCTATGAATACTGAAATTTCGCTATTGTACAATATAGTAGCCATTTGGTAATTTTAGCAATTGGGTAAGCCAATACTGTAGTCTTCAGAAATTTCTCTTAATCATGTAGTAAAAATATATCAAGTGAATTCTACTAAATCAAGCTTTAATGATTATTTGGTGTATTTAGATTTTGTTAGTAATGTACTTCAATCTTTTCAAGTTCAAATTTGGACAATGCCACTTGTGATGCGTGGATACGAAATAAATCTAGTTAACTAATGAAAGCACTTTTATACATGGCAGCCAAGCAGCGATTGTCAAATTGGATGTTCAAAAGGTTTTGGAGAAGTTGAAAACCAAACAAAAATCAGTGACTAATCATTTAGTTGGACTTGATGATCGGATTAAAGCCTTGACAGAATTATTAGATGTCAATGATCAAGTTGTGTGGCTCATTGGAATATATAGGATGGGCGGTATCGGTAAAACGACTGTTGCCAAGGTCACTTTCAATCAGCTATCTTCTCACTTTGGAAAGTGTTGTAGCTTCCTTGATGACGTCCGAGAAAGTGCATCGACCAAGGACAAATTAATCTAGCTGTAGAGGAAAGTACTGTCTGACAGTGTTGGTTTTGGGTCTGCAAAAAAACTCGAGGATGGTGAACAAGAAATGAGGAGGATTGAAGAAACACTTCACACTAAGAAGGTACTTGTAGTTCTGGATGATATTGACAATAGAGAGCACATTAATAAATTAATAGGAAATCATTCATTACATTCAGGATCTAGGCTAATTATTACAACGAGAAACACAACTATTCTGCGAAGTGAGGGCTTTAATGGTAAAATTATAGCATATGAGATGCTAAAGATGGATGATGGTCTTGCACTTTAGCTTTTTTTCCAGCATGCCTTTGGTAGAAACTTTCCTTCAAACAATTATCATGGGCATTCAAGTGACATCGTCGCAAGCACGGGAGGGCTTCCTTTGGCTATTAAAGTGGTAGGTTCATTACTTAATCAGAAAACCAAAGCATTTTGGGAAGAGACATTGGTTAGGTTAAGAGATGTACCTAAGGTAGAGATTATAAGGAAGTTGAGGATTATCTATGATGACCTCGACATATATCAACAACAAAATTTCCTCGATATTGCATGCTTCTTTTTCAATGAGAATAAGACCAAGCCAATTTACATGTGGGGAGGTTGTCAACTTTACCCTCAAAGAGGAATTGATGTCCTCACCAGCAGGTGCTTGATAAAGATATTGGGCAACAATGATTTTTGGATGAATGATCTAATAATAGACCTGGGAAGGCAAATTATTCATCAAGAAAGTCAAAGTGATCTTGGAAGGCAGAGTAGGTCATAAATTCCAAAAGAGGCCTCTAAAATCATAAGAACCCAAGAGGTAAGTAAATAAGAACTTCCCATTTTCAAATACAAGTTGTATATCATGGTTTTAAGGATTCCTTATGTGTTTATGATCTTCATAATTTATTTCCTGCCCATTCCAGTTGTAAAACTTAGTAGTTGGAAGTTGACAAACTTCTTCAAATTTTCACTTGCAGAGGAACGATAAGGTTCAAGCGCTTGACCGAGATGGACTAGATGACTCCATATGATTGCAAATGATGAGTTGGAAAGGTTACCAAACCTAAGATTCCCCAAGTTACATAATGGAACTTATGTTGAGGACTTCGCAAAGTGTCGTTCAATATTAAGATAGATTTCTTGGCGTTTCCTCATTAGGATTTTAGGGCAGATAATCTATATCTGGATCATCTTATGGTTTTTAAACTTGACAAGAATGGCTTCCCGGACAATTCAAAAGCATGGCACTTGATCAAGGAATGTTACATTTTTAAATTCTTGTCTAATAGTCCCAAGGGTAGGCTGCAATAGTTCTTACAATTGATATGCCATCATCCATTTTTACATATGGCACAAAATTTGAAAGTTCTATCTCTTACCGAATGTGATGGAATAACGAAATCTCAGATTTCTCAGAATGCTTGCATTTAGAGAGGTTGACTCTTGCACACTGCAACAAGCTAAAGAAAATTGAAAGCTTCATTGGAAATCTACAGTCGCTAATTGAGTTAGAGATTGAATGGTGCATGGATCTTATAGATTTGCCTAAAGAAGTGGGGGCACTACTAAAGCTTAAGCACTTGTCATTGTGGGGATGTTATGGGTTGAGAGAACTTTCAAGCTCAGTTGGGAATTTAACCTCATTGAGAGGGTTAAACTTACACACACGGGCATCGCCAAACTTTCGAACTCCATCCAAGGACTAGTGAAACTTGTGTCTTTTCTTCTTACACACACACAAGGATAAGGGAACTTCCAAACTTCACTAGAGAGTGGAAATCATTACGCATATTATGGTTATCGAAAAAAGGATCATATTATTGTTGACACTTGATTTTTAGCCATTTTTTATTTTTTAAAAAAATTCATGAAAAATCAATAAAAAATGAGAAAATTGAAAAATCAACTTCGGGGACCTCGGCCAAGCCTAGGGAACCAATTTTGAACAAAAAATAATTTTCCTTATTTTTCGTATTTTTCTGCATTTTATTTTCAAAAATTCATAAAAAATTAATAAAAAGTGAGAAAATTGAAAAATCAACTTTGGGGACCTCGGCTAAGCCTAGGAAACCAATTTTGAGCAAAAAAAAATTTTCCTTATTTTTCGTATTTTTCTGCATTTTATTTTCAAAAATTCATAAAAAATTAATAAAAAGTGAGAAAATTGAAAAATCAACTTTGGGGACCTCGGCTAAGCCTAGGAAACCAATTTTGAGCAAAAAATAATTTTCCTTATTTTTCATATTTTTCTGTATTTTATTTTCAAAAATTCATAAAAAATCAATAAAGAGCGAGAAAATTGCAAAATCAACTTTGGGGACCTCGGCTAAGCCTAGGAAACCAATTTTGACCAAAAAATAATTTTCCTTATTTGTTGCATTTTTAATATTTTTCAGGAATTATAAAAATACCAGAAAATCAATAAAAAATAGAATTTGAAGCCAGAAAATTACCAAAAAATATTCAATATTTTTTATTTAATTTTATCTTCATTTTGGATGAATAAATTTTGAAAAAATTAGTTCTGGAATCTAGGGTTTCTTTGTTATTTTCATTTTTTAGAATAATCAAATAATTCTAGAAATTCCATTTTAGCTTTTTAATTTTCGGTTTTTGCGTTTTTAGAGTCGTGTCATCCTCCTCTATTTTTTAAAAATTAAAATCAAGTCCAAAAGCCCTCAGAATCGTCCAATTTCGCTAAAAAGGACCAAAATGCAATTTCTGATTTTTCAAATTAGTCCCTAAAATCACTAAAAATGAAATTAAAATTTTTCTAGGGACTAAATTTAAAATTGGGCGACGTCACCCCCTAGTTTTTGACCCTCTGAATTCAATGGTGGCAACAATTTTTGCAAAAAAGGGCCCTAAGACTTTGGATTTTGCAAAATGGGTTATCGGGTCGAATTTAGAAATTGGGTTTTTACATTAATCTTTGGGTTAATTGACATGAAATGTCAGTTTCCCAATGTATTTGATGCCATAGAATTCAATTTTGGGGTTTAATTCGCCTAATTTTGGCCTGTGGAGGGTTAATTTGAGGAAATTTGGTCAACCGGGTCAGTCGGATCGGGTCGGACCCGACCCGATGACCCGGTCAACCAACCTGAAGTCAACAGGACCAAATCTGGTCCTTCTCCTTCGCGCGAATGGAGTTCAAAATAAGGGGAAATCTGAACCGAATGATCGAAGGTGATTCTGAGAGATTTGGGGGAAGTTGAGCGAAGATTCGAGCTGAACTAGAACGAAACGATCTCAGGGAGTTTGAAGATGCAAAAATTGAGTTAAAAAGGTGAGAGAAGAGATCATTTTGGGGGACTTTTTTGGCCAGAGAAAACACGGACTGCAACTCGGAGATTAGGGTGATTGGAAGGCAATCAAAATTTTGAAAATTTTGAAAATTCAAAAATTAAATCCCTAAAACTACGTCGTTTTCGTCGTGGGTAATCCGCTTGGGCTTTGGGCTTGTTTGATTAGTGGGCCGGGTCCATTTGACCTGGTCCGTATAACCTAATTCAAAAACAAAAATAATAAAAAAATCCAGAAAATTAAATAAAAATTAGAAAACTTAAGAAATCAATAAAAATTAAAAAAAAAATAAAATAAAAAAATAGGAAATTGGAAAAAATTGAAACGGCGTCGTTTTGGGGGTCGGGCTTAGAGTTTGATTCTGGGCCTTCGGGCCGGGTCCTCGGTTGGGCCGGGTTGACCCGACCCAGTCCGAAAAAAATTAGAATAAAATAAAAATAAATAATAAACAAATCAACAAAAAATCATAGAAATCTTAGAAAAATTTAAAAATTATTGAAAATAACAATAATAATAATATGAAATTTTTTAAAAAATAAAAAATATCAGAAAATGAAAAATAAAAATTCCAGAAAATATAGAAAATATTCTAAAAAAATAGGAAAATCCCTAGAAAGTCTTGGAAAATCTTAAAAAATAAGGAAAAGTGTTAGAAAAATAAAAAATAAAAATTCTACAAAATATAGAAAATATTCTAAAAAATAGGAAAATCCCTAGAAAGTCTTAGAAAATTCTAAAAAATTTAGGAAAAGTGCTAGAAAATAAAAAAAATAAAAATCCCAGAAAATATAGGAAATATTCTGAAGAAAATAATAGGAAAAAATCCCAAAAATCATAGGAAAATCCTCAAAAAAATTCCGAAAAATATCCCAAAAATAGGGAAAATCCTTAGAAAATTCTTAGAAAGTCTAAAAAATTCCAGAAAAATTACAAAAATTTCGGAAAAATCATAGAAACTCCTAAAAATCGTGAAAGTTAGGGAAAAACCACATTCAACTGGTTTGACCTAATTTCGCATTTTTTTTGAATTCCTGAGCTTTCCAAAATGACCATTTTGCCCTTCTAGTCAATTTGACCCGAACCATTCCAAATCACCCCGAACCATCTTGGAACTAAATTGACGCGCTTTCCTAGATTTTTTTTAAAGACTCCATTTTACTTGCATTGACTGATTTCGACGTGATTTCCCTGGCTGCGCATTTATTTTATGATTGTGATTGATAGGATAGATGCTCCCATTTGCATGAACCCTTTAGACTTTTTAAAGCCTACCTCACCCAATCTCGCTTGCATGAATTCCTTAGATTAGGAAAATCACCCAACTTAGGTACCGAAAGGGCGTCGATAGCAATATCGACGTAACAAAGTCCCCGAATCTAGATCTCTGGTTTTCGTAGGATCGAACGATCCCTCCCAATCGTTCGGTAGGGTTCCCAGTCATACCCTCCAATAAATGACTAGTGGCGACTCCGATGGCACGCACACCATTCACATGCCACCCGACCGCACTAAGGTCGACCTCGATTTGAATTTTCCTGACGCGATTTGGTATGGGCCTGGGAGGGCCCGAGCTGAGCTCAAATACCCAATGGGCCCAGCAATCCATTAGCTCTCTCGGGATCCGGAAATCTCGGGAGGGTCGCGACAATTATCCAGTGCATTTTGTTTGGAAGTTACCTAATAGCATTAGCATGTTGAAAAATCTTGAAGAACTTGATCTCTCCGGGCATTTTGAAATGAAAGGTGAAATTCCCGTCAGAATTGAAGAATTGTCATTTATAAAAATCATAAATTTGACGGACACCCATATGAGTGGAATTCCACGAACAGTCACCATACTTAATCACCTACAAATGCTAAATCTAAGAGGTTGTCATATGATTCAAGGGATGCTTGACCTTCCCACAAGCTTGACCAGTTTACTTCTTGAATCGAAATCGTTGCTCTTAGTCCGCAATCTGTCTATCCTTACTAATTTGGTGGAATTGCTACTAAGTGATGGCTTTGGTAATACGGGGAAATCAAACCTAAGCACCGGATGCAACTTAAGTTGGATTGGGAGGGTATCTAAGCTGAAAAGTTTAGATTTACATCTGCCCAGCGTCCCTGCACCCCCAGAGTTCGCTTCTCTCTCTCATCTAGAAAAGTTTACTTTGTCTTGTCTTGCCTAGACCTAGAAACTCTCGTGCAGTTTCCGCCCTCTCTACTGAGATTGAAGTTACCATTTCTCAGCATCAGGTAGGCAAAATTACTTCCCTCCTACTTGAGAGTGAGAAATCTGTCCACTTTAGAGTTCTATCATGGTGAAGTGGAAGACATTCCACTTGATGGACTTCCAAGTCTGGAGAACTTAACTGTTGACGGTTGTAAACTGCTTCAGAGGTTATCCATTTCTTTGTCATTAAAGAAGCTAAGGCAAGCATATGTGTCAAATTGTCTAGAGTTAGTCGAGATAAAAGTTGCGCGTCTGTCGAAATCATTGGAATCCTTCTGTGTTATTGAATGTAAATCTCGGAGAAAAATGGGCGGCTTATCATGCTGGAAGAACCTAGAGGAATTGGTAATCCAACGGTGTCATGTACTTACCAATAAAAACTTGGATGTACACTAGTGTTCATCACTGAGAAGATTGATTGATGCATCTTGCACAAAAAAACCAGATGATTGCCTCATCCATATACTGGGGTGTGGGTACTTTACTAGAGATTCTACTCGGAGCCACCCATCTCGAATCTCTTGGAAGCATTACAAAGAGGAGATTCTTCTGGACACATCAAACAAGGTGCAACATCTTCATCAATATACAGTTGACATGTGTGAATGCACAAGTTTGCAAATCGATTTTTTTTTCTCCAAATTCAGGTGGATGATATAATTCCGTAAAACTACATAAATTATAGAAAGTTACATACTATTCTGAAACTTACCTAAAATGGATTGACTCATTTTGCTTAGCTAAATATTCTTAACTAATTTTAATAATTAACATCGAAGTTGCGAGATCAAGAAAAGGGACGCATTCAGGTGAATCTATTTTATTTTATTTTTCATGTTGCCTTCACGAAAATGATCACTTTTCGAGAGCCTATTGTACTTGATGTGATAATTCTAACATCCTCCTCCATTGATGATTTCCGGTCAGAGTTGGGCAATGCTGAATTTTTGGAGATGACGGGAAATAGTGAGGCAGATGAGGGATGGAATAATTGAGCAATACGGCAGCGTTGATGGAGGGAAAACGAAGAGCATGAAAAGTAGGAAGGACGACAACCAAAATGATGTCGCCCGTCTTGTTGCCAAAGTTACGAAGGAGTTGAACATTAGGAGAGATCCTGCATAGCTACAACTGAAGTTGAGGATCAAAGAGACCTTTCTTCTGTAAGGACTGCAGATTTGCCTTTCGTAACGATGCGGTTCTTAAAACTTATGTCGAATTTGAATGTGGTCCAGGTGAATAGGGAGACAACAGTTGAGAGTGACCAAGTACCTACAAAAACAGGCAGAGGAAGTGGGACAAAACGTGCTTTAAACCGAGGAAAGGGTACAGCTTCAAGTTCCAGAAAAAGCAAAGGCTCAAGGTCAGGAAAGGGCACGGCGTCAAATTCAGGAAGGGGCACGGCTTCAAGTTCACAAAGCAGCACAACTTGGAGTTCAGGAAAGGGCAATGCTAGGTTACAAACTCTGCTCATCGGAGGAGACTCGAGACTGACATGTCGAGGTAAAAAATTCCATTTTCCTTGAATTCCCCACATGTTTCTTAAGGAGACTCAAAAACAGCAACCATCCTAATGACTGCAAGAATGAATTATTACTGCATTCACTTATTCTAAAGTAGCAGGTTTACTCCATTCTTCTTTCCTGCCACTCACCTTATATGGTGGTGCTTCAGTGTTCTCTCCTAGTTTTAATCCAAGGACAGGAGGATGATTGATCCTTGAGGCTTTCCACATGCCATAATAAGTTGCATGATGATTTTCAATGTTATGTATAGTCTCTTCTTTTACTCCATGTAGAAACCAATTGAAGAATTTTAAGATTTACTTTCTTTTTGTCTATTTCTGGATATCATTCTTCTTTAAAAAAAACCTTTCTCTCTTGTAGTGTAATTATCTGCAAACTATTGCTTTTGCCTTCAGTTTTTTTCTTGAAAAGAAATCTTCTTTATAAAGCTTTTGTGGTCTCTTTCAAAAGAAGTGTCAAAAAGGTTCACTTGGAAATCTAAATACGTGTGTCTTTGGCCTTGGTGTATGGAGAAAACATCTCCCAACAAAAATTGCTCTCAATCATATCAACACCAATCAAGCGACCCTTATACTTTTAGCAAGTGCGGCGAGAGTTTTCAAAGTTGACAAACTCATTTTATCTTTCCTTGTTTGGAGGATTTTATCTTTCCATGTATAAAAGCCTTAGCTTAGGAATGTTATTGTATTACAATTTCTAGCTAATGCCTCCTACTCCTATGTTAGTCATCGGCCCACTAAAGACTGGTTCCACAAAAATTGAAATCGAGAATAGCCCATTGGTTCTTGGACCCACCCACAAATTGAGCTGCCAGTCGGGTCCGGTTCTGAGGTGGGTCAATGAAACTAGTTCCCAGGTGGATCTATGGAACCGGTACCACCAAACTTCATGCGCTATCACTACAATATGCAACAAAGATTCAAACAACAGAAAGAAATTCTGGAGTAATTAAAATTACATCTCATCAAAGACACGCCCAGCCAGAGCCAACGAATCGACAGTATCAGTATGTTAGGAAGTGTGTAAGCAAGAGAGCACACACACCAAACTTGTTATGATGGGCAAAAGGAGATAGCAATCCAACAGAAAAATTAGTCAGTAGCCTATATGTGTCGAATCATTTCAAGTTTCAACGTGTAGTTAGAATGGCAGAAATTCATGTACAACACTTACAGCTCTAGTATGACCTTTTGTCAAGGGTGAACTTAACAAATTGAGTGGATAATCTCATTTCTTGCTGTCCATAAGCACTTATTGTTGGATGCCTCTTCAAAGTCGTCTTCGCCTCCTCCATGTTTGGTGATTCTGATTCCATTATTGACGATATCGCATCATACGATTTCTCCATTTCTATTGACAGGTTAATAGATCACTTGCTCGAATCAAGCGACACGTCATCAACGGTCAGGGTGGATGGGTGGGTAGTTCCACATCTGCAACTAAACCAGTACCCATTGATTCCAATAACTTGGACTGGGAACAGGACTAATTCCCTTGAGAACCACCGGTTTTTGGCCTTCTGATCCGGTTTTGGGTGGTTCCCGATTCCTTTGCACACCCATAACACTTGACTACTAATAATGACACTATCTGCATTGTGGCTTGTGCATCACCTGGTATTAACTCAATCGTATTAATCAACAATGCAATTAATGTCCATCAAGGGACTATCAAAATAGGAGATTTTTGAGGAGTTGAACCCTCCTAAAGAGCTTTAAAGGCCTCATTTATTCTCACGAGTAGACATTGTAGGTACTTGAGATGGCATTATCTAGCAATTATGCAAAGTAAGAAACATATGAAATGTATAAACTACCTCCCCACTTAATGTTGACCCGTGCTTGACCCAAGTGGCCACGGACAAACCCGGATCCAGACACTCACGGAGGACCTGGACGATGCTCGCTGTGTTAGAATAAAATGTACAATAATCTGTCTGTATGACATTGTTGTTGTTGTTGTTGATATATGGATTATACAATTTGGATGAGATATAAAGTGGTGGATATATTGAATTGATGCATTAAGAATAAGGAGAAAATCGAGGAAAAAACTCATTTCAGGACCTGAATTTCTTGACTTTTTTTTTTTCTCTTTTATCCAACACTTGACATCTAAAGCATTTTTATTCTCTCATCTCCTTTTTTTCCCTGATGTTTTTTTTTCGTCTGTCCTATCTATAACTTCCCTCTTCTTGACATCCTGTTCTTTACAAGTGGTATTCTTGATCAGTGGGCACAACGATATTCTTGAAGTTCCATTATTTCCGATAACCTAAATGTTGCTGATTTTTAAGCTATTTCACTCACTCTTGATACACATGGATTAAGCCTCAATATAGATATCAAGCTTACAACATGATGTAGGGAAAACTCTAACAAGGGGCTCGATACCAATTGATGCAGTCGGAGAAGCAAAAGATTGTGAAAAGAACAAAAATAGGGCTAAAATAGAGTTGAGTAGAAGTTGGAACAGAGGAAAAATATTTTATAGTCATGAAAAACCAATCATGTTTGTTGAAAGAAGAAAGCTAACGAGGAAGAGACTTATTTATACTAGGATTATAGACAATAGACAAGTGTGATCTACAATACTATCTCCAACCTCACAATCCAATCTACTTGAACATTAACATGACCATCATGCGAAAAGACTAAATGAAAAAATAACACTTACGATTACTAAAATAAGATTATGTTTAAAACTACTAAAATAGGATTGTGTCTCTATCACAATACTTTCTATGATCTGCTATTCATTGTTGTTCATTGCTTATGATGTCTTAATGATCTAGTGTTTGTCTCTTCCCATTTCACAGATTCCATGGCTATTTTTTTCCTTCAAAATGCTCTCCATCTCTTTGTGGCTTCCCTGACCTACCGACTTGCGATGGACGAGTTCACGCTTAACAAAGCGTTCCACGATGACATTGCCCTCAATGACCCCAAATCCCTCATGTGCAAGCAGTATCGTACTATGTTGATAAGGGCCATCAAGGAGTCCGGCTTATACGACCACGACAACAAGAAGTACACTAGGATCAACCGTATCTTCCAAAAGAATCTCTTGCAGTTATGGAAGGTTAGGTTTTTTTTAGTTAGAGAGTCAAGTTAATAACTTGTCTACCGTCTTAACTTTTTTTTTAATTATCCTGTTATTAGCATTTTGTTGGAGGGTTTGATGACGTATACAAAATTCCATCTCGTGAGGCCCTTTCGCGTTATGTGCAACTTGAGATTTTCTTGGTGAAAGACAAGATAAAAAAATGTTTGCTATCTCTTGCAACCCGAGTCGGTCTCTTGTTGCGTGGTATTCTGCTGATTGAGGCTGGCCATTGCACTCTGCGCTGTCGATTATTGCTGCTACTCGCGGCTGGCTGCTACAGTGGACGGTGCGGTTCCTCCTTCACCTATGGGGTCCTGTTGTCCTATTGGTGAGGTTCGAGTTGTGGCCTGTCCTGGTCTGATGTCGATCTCACTGCTTTCTCCTCCCTCTGTGGCTGCCTTGTTGCTGTTCCGGTGAACCATTTGCGTGTCGAGGTCCTGAGTCGGCTGGCTTCTTTGCTGTTTTGTATTGGCTGCTGCAGCGGCTTTTCTTGGCCTGCGTGCCTGGTTTGACCCGGTTGTGGGTCCGTTCTGTTTTTCTTTTCTGTCTTGGTTGTTGACTCTATACCCTTGCACCCTCGGGGACATCGTCTTTGTAACCCTGGGTTCGAGGTTCGTGTTTAGTCGCCTTTGTATTTTGCGCTGTGCTTAGCTAATATATTTCTTACCTTACCAAAAATTAAAAAAAAATGTTTGCTATCAAACAGACGATTTGCTCAAAAAATTTTGCTATGAGAAATTCAAAGATCAAGATGATTTGAGCATAGAGGAGGCTACGAAACTAGAGCATTTGCTTAAAAGTTTGAAAAATCCCTATATCAAGGAATTAGAAGCACAACTATTAGCTTGTGGTATCACAGCTCCACAAACCAAAAATCCTCTTTCATTTCCTCTTTCGTTACGGGCAAAGGTTGAATGGTCCCTTCAACCAATTTATCCCAATGCTGAGTAAGTTCCATTATTTCTTATAACTTAATTGTTGTTGATTTTTTAAGCTATTTCACATAGTGGAATCTCTTAGCACTCTTGATACATATGAATTGAGCCCTAGTACAAATATCAAGCTCACAACATAATTTAGTAGAGCTAATTAAATTTTATTTTAGTCTTTGAGATTTACTTTTTTACCTCAATCTGCTCTTAACTATATTTGAAACCTAAAATCAAAAGAGAATTCTATCAAGATGTCGAAGGCCACCTATAGTAAATGAATAATCCACCTTTGCTATTGCATATTGTGGACCAGTTTACGTAGATAAAGTCGCATTTTGTGCATGATTTTTGCATTGACTAGCATATAATGCGATGCTTCTAATGTGTTTTCACGCATGTAGATTACTACTGCAAAGTTGACGACAGTGGTTCTATGTTCGTTGAGGAGTTCATTGTCACGAATATGCACCACTTTTTCAATCCATAGTATGGTTTTCATAGCAGCTTTTCTGAAGTGGAGAATTAGGAAATTATTTTGTAAAACACATGTAGATTACTCTTCGCAAGGCTGAAGAAGGTAGTTCTATGATCATTGAGGAATTCACCATCGCGAATATGCGACACATTTTCAATCCACAGAATGGTTTTCATAACAGTTTTTCTGCAGTGGAGAATTAGTAAATTATTTTGTTTCCACGGACCACACAAGCGTCCAACGAAGTAGGGATTAGACGCCGGCTTGGGATATTAGTTTTAAAGGGTAGCTTGAATTATCTTTTGGACTTGATTTTCTTACCCTAATTTGTTCACTTTGAGTCTCACAAATTTCTATTTTGATTTTTAGGGAACTGTTAACATGATAATTTTGCCAGGTGTAATCTACATGCGTTTTACAGAATAATTTCCTAATTCTCCACTTTAGAAAAGTTGCTATGAAAATCATTTGGTGGATTGAAAAAGAGTTGCATATTCGCGACGGTGAACTCCTCGATGATCATAGAATCACTGTCGTTAGCTTTGCCAAGAATAATCTACATGCATGAAAATGCATTAGAAGCATCGCAGGATATACTAGTCAATGTAAAAATCATACACAAACATAACCTGATCTATGTAAGCTGGTCCATAATATGCAACAATAGAGGGGAGAATATTCATTTGCTATATGTGGCCTTCGACATCTTGATAGAATTCTATTCCAATTTTAGATCTCAAATATAGTCTAGAGCAGATTGAGGAAAAAGAACGGTAAATCTCAAAGACTAACATAAAATTTAATTAGCTCTACTAAATCATGTTGTGAGCTTGATATTTGTACTAGGGCTCAATCCATGGTATCAAGAGTGAGTACTAAGAGATTTCACCATGTGAAATAGCTTAAAGAATCAGCAACAATTACAAGACAAGAAATAATGGAACTTACTTAGCATTGGGATAGGTCGGTTGAAGGGACCATTCAACCTTTGCCCGTATCGTACGAGAAAATGAAAGCCGAATTTTGGTTTCCGGAGCTGTGATAACATAAATTGCTAAATGTACCCCCAATTCTTCAATAGATGGATTTTTCAAATTTTTAAGCAAAAACTCTAGTTTCGCAAACTCCTCAGTATTCGAATCATCTTGATCTTTGAGCTTCTTATAGTAAAATTTTCTAAGCTGATCGTCCATTTAATAGCAAACATTTTTTATCTTAGCTTTCACCAAGAAAATCTTAGACTGCACATCACATGAAAGGGCCTCACAAGATAGAATCTTGCGCATGTCATCAAACCCACTAACAAAATGATAATAACATAATTTAAAAAAAAAAAGAGTTAACACAATAGACAAAGCTATTGACTCTCCAACTAAAAAAAAAAAACTATCCTTCCATAACTGCAAGAGATTCTTCTGGAAGGTACGATTGACCTTGGTATACATGTTGTTGTGGTCGTATAAGCTGGACTCCTTGATGGTCCTCATGAACATAGTATGATACCACTTACGCATGAGGGATTGAGGTCGCTGAGGACATTATCGCTGCAGAGCACTTCATCAAGCGTAAACTTGTCCATCGCAAGTCGACAAGTCAAGGGAGCCACAGATAGAGGAAGAGCGTTTTCGAAGGAGAAAAAATAGCTAGCGAATTTGCAAAGTGGGAAGAGACAAACACTAGCTCATTAAGATCGTAAGCAATGAATAACAAATCATAGAAAGTAATGTGATGCAAACACATAATCCTATTTTAGTAATTTTAAGCATAATCCTATTTTAGTAATCTTAAGTGTTATGTTTTCATTTAGTCTTTTCTCTGGATGGTCATGTTAATGTTCAAGTAGATTGGATTGTAAGATTGGAGATATTATTGTAGATCACGATCACCTAAAATTCAAATCCCATGTCAAGATTCGCAATCCAGGTGCAAACACCTAAAAGGTCAAGATTGGCATAAGCCGATTAGGGCGAAGGTTGACAGACCAAACATGCCTCTATTCCCCGTTCAATCATTTTTTTCCTCCCAAAACTCAAAAAGCAAATTTGACATAGGCTTTGAATTTTAGAACGTTGTATGGCAATTAGCTTCCTGTGAATTAGGCTCTATTGCCAATCGATAAAGAACAACGCTGAAAGAAACTTGGACAAACAAAAAGGGAATGGAGATTCAAATCCAAGACAGGAAATGTAAAGGATAAATTCAATAACCAGCCTTTAATTCTATTATATGCCCTAACTACAATTTTTATGTTGGTCTGGAAAAATAAACTGAATCAAGATACATTCCCAATGAAATATGAAAATCTAGATCCCATCAGATATTCGGGCGATGCTATTTCCATCCCTATTTTGGTTAAGACACTCCTTTTTCCAATTAAACAACCAAACACTCTCATCTCTCCCTTCAATTTACTGCTTAGTTATATATTATATTAACTAATAAAACTGCCTTCATTTCATTATCCTCAATAAGTTATGATCTTATCTTACATTCTGTTATCACTTTGCCTAGAGAAGATTGTTAATTTTAATATACAATCTCATATTTTCAATTACAAAAGCAATATAATTATTATGAATTTCTATTCATGATGAATACACGACTTATCAACACACAATTAATTGCCTGCTTTTTACCCCATAATATGATTGAAACTTTCTTTCAAAGTTGGAAATTAAATTAATTTATCTGTCTAGCCAATCTTGACCTCATAGGTGTTTTTTCAAAATAAATTTGCGAATTTTTAAAGTTAAACATTGTTTATTTTGTGCTTTCTTTTAGATTTTTCACTTTTTAATCTAAATTGCAAGATGAGGGTTGAGAATCTTGTTTCATATTTTTCACTTTCAACCTAAAATTAAATTATTTGAGAGGAAAATTTTAAGCATGTTTCAAAGAGTTTGATCCACTTGTTATGAAGTTAAATCCAATCAATGTTAATTACTTTCTTCATAGTAGGAGTACAACAGCAAGAAGTTCCTGTTTTCCCTTTTTGTGCTTATGTGATCTAATCTTAATCATACTTAACATTTGGTTATATTTCTAAAAAATTATCATTTTCAATATATTGATCAATTTTCCCTTTCAATTGTTGACCAAGATAGGCTAGATAATTAGATTGAATTTTAATCTTGAACTTTAAATTATAGTCTCAAACTATTTGATGAAAATAGGCAAATTGTTGTGTGCTTATAAGCCGTCATATATAGAAAATTATAATTTTACGTCGCTTTTATGAGTGACACTGTGAGGTGGACAGGCCATGGAAGATCGAAAAGGACTGACATCAAGTGAGCAACTAAGGAGGGAAATGGAGCTGACCACAAGCACGAAGGTGAAGCTTCCATCCCTGAGCAAAATCTCCAACCAAAATTTTATTTAATTTTTGTTCCAAGTCAATAGATACATGTCAAATTCACTGGTGGGGATGTCAACTGTGTACTGGTCCCTGTACACGCAACCTCTGTGGGAAGATCCGTACACTAAGGTGATTGGCCACATCCCAATGGAGGAGGAGACCACATAGGCAAATAGCATGGTGATGCACATGCCAATCGTTCACAAGAGGTTTGTGTGGCTATGCTTAATAACGACGAGGCACATTCCGAGAGCAGCGAACAAGAAGATCATCTCGTTGATGCTGCTCAACAATAGTGGTATTCGCTTGACCTGATTAAGGCATAAGGCGGCAACGAGGACACACACTGTCTTCACAAAGCAAATTGCCATGTTCATGAAGAGTTTTTCGAAGGATGTTGTGATGCTAGCCCTCTAAAAAATTAAGAGAACTAGAACTATATAATAGTTTGGTGTCAATGCCACATGCTTATTAGATGAACTGAACCTCAATTGCGCAGACGAGCATGTGGCATACGATGTAGGCTGGGTGGAGGAGATCTTGTCATACACAGATATTTTGGTTCGTATTCTTGAAAATGCTATCGTTGCACTCCTCAAGTATGTTGGTAACCATCTTATCTACGGCAAGCTAAAGTGCAGCCTCCTCTTTAGAGTTAGAGGTCTTTGTGAGGATGCACTTCACACTGCCTAAGTGGCCCTGCATAATGAACCACTTAGGGGATTCTAGCATGGTGAGAAGCTCGAGAGGAAGCACAACCGAGAGGATTGATCCCGCAATAAGCATCACACACCACCCAAGGTTGAGGTGGAGCTTGAAAAAGTAGCTAGAGATGCTGCAAAGGAATATGCCAATGTTAATCAATACCTGAACTGTAATATCATACACTGATATCATATATCATACATTCCTTACCATGGTTTAAGTGTTTATCAACATTAGTACCTTCCTCGGCAATATTTCCAACTATTACTTCTCCCAACATTGGGTGGCATATCATGCTTATCCCAGGATCAATCCCCTCAGTCATGCTTCCCCTTAGAATTCTCATCATGTCGAAATTTCCCTAGTAGCTCATCATGAAAGGCCGCCTTGGCAACGTAAAACGTGTCCTCACCAAGACATCTAACACTGAGGAGGAAGCGGCACTCCAACTTGCTGACATCAAGAAGGCTGCCGACATAATGCAACAACGAAATTATCATGAACATCAACCAAAACACTTACATATGACAAGATCTCCTCCACTTAACCCACTTTGTATGCCACATGCTTTTCTACACCATCGGGATGCAATTTGTCCAACAGTGTGTTGCATCGAGTCCAAACTACTATACATTCCTATTCCTCTTATGTTCAAGAAGGCCACTATATCCTTCATAAAACTCCTCATGTTAACAATTGACTTCGGGAAGATAGTGTATCCTCGTTGCCGCCTTTTGCCTTGATCGGATAGGGTAGTGATCACTGTCGCTAAACAGCATTAGCGAGATAATCTTCTGGCTCATCTCTCTCAGAATGTGCCTCATTGTGATTGAGCATAGCCCCACAAAATACTAGTGGCCGGTAGGCATGACCATAACCATGTTATTTGTCTATGTGGCCTCATCTTCTATCGGGATCGGGCCACTCACCGATGCGTGTATGACTCAAAGATCTTCCACAAAGGTTGCATGTGCAAGGGTTCATAATCGGTGTTGAGGTGAAATACTGTTATCGCTAACATACCATTGATGCTGAAAAGGATAGAACAATTGTTCAGAATTCACCAAGTGGAGGTGCACGGTGAACGAGTGGCAATGGACCAGCCACGACCAAGGCAGCAAACAATGAGGTTCTACCTATATATAGAACCAATTAGGTGGAGTCCATATGGAACTAGACCCTACCCTTAAGCTTACCCTAGTTACTCAATATGCTTTCTTGAGATGTCGACATTTTAAGTTGCCCATAGACTGATTCAATCAACAATTGGAAGATTGCAGTGTTCTGATTTTTCTTTTGCCAATCTATGATTTATGTTTGTTCTACTATTTCTTATAATTGCAAATGCACATCTACCAAGTTTATGGTATTAGAAGATGTAGAGGTCCCAACGCAAAAGACAAACAACATTTTCTAAAGTCATGACGAGTAAATGGAGAGCACTAAGAAATTAACGATAATGGAAGTGGTGGAATTAATATGGAAGACTGTAAATTGTGATCTCTCCTACTAAGGAGAGTAGTGGAAATTGAACGGAGTGAAAATAGAGGGCTTTTTCATTGCACTTGTGTTCCATTTTTGCATTTTCCCCCCTTTTTTGGTACTTAAGACTAAGAGGTTTGCACCAAAGATGAGACAGGGAATCAATCGCGAACTTCAATGAATTGGATGGTAGAGCATGAGGAATGAGCTTAAAATCAAGACAAATAGAATGGATTCATAAATTCAATTCAAGATTTGCGCCTATCACCGAGGTCGACTGCTAGAAATTTCCAAGACAGGGAGAAGTTCCTAAATTTTGGCTGAGGTAATCCATTGAGGCGCCAACTTTGATTAGTCTTGGGTTGGTAATTCAATTCGAGCTCAATTTAAAATTGCTCCAAGATCAGGGATAAAATGGGTTCCAATCAATTAGGAAAGAAATCAAACGCCAACCAGCCATCTTCATCGTATCAGCCTCGAAGAACACTATGGACCACAATAGGGCAGGCTTTCATACAACAAATGTTCGATTTTTCCTTTGGAGAGTATGCAATAATGCACTTCCAGCTAAGCAAAACCCTTATAGAAGAGGAATGGTACTTGACCCACTTTGCCCGGTGCGCCGTAAAAGCCCCAGAATCTTTTAAGCACCTCTTCCTCCTCTGCGACAAGACAAAACAAATTTGGTTAAACCCTCGGTGAAATCTCGACACTTCCCCAACAAAGATAACCAGAATCGGCAAGTAGATATTGAAAAACTTAAACTCCCGAGCTGATCCGTCCGTAAGAGCGAGTCTCGCTGCTACGGTTGATTTGGAAGGAAAGGAACGCATGGGTATTTAGGAACAACAAACCAAAACCTAGCCATATAGTTGAAGAAGCATTTAATTCAGAAATGCACCTCGAAAAACAGAATCACAGCATAGGGAAGCACGCAAGACAAGAAAACTCACCTCCCGACCTGTGGATTCTTGGGTGTTAAACGTAGATGGCTCTTAGTACTGCACATCACTAGAGGGAGCTATCATCGGAGTTCGTAGGGACTCCCGAGGGCTTCGCCAAGAGAATCAACGCTCGTTCGGCCCTCGCCGCAGAAACTCTCGCGATTAGAGAGGGATTGTCGTTCGTGAAGAAGGCAAGCGAGCCGAGGAAGAGGGAAACTAATCTGGGACTCAAGTCCTTATGATCAAGGTCTTATGTTTTGGGCCTGGCTGAAAACCCTAGGGCCATACGATCATTGTGGTGGACCATGTCCCCATTTATTTTGCAAAAAATAGATCGTTTCGAAAAAAATATTTTTGGAGAAGTCAATTTCCTAGTTACTTAATATGTTTTCTTGATATGTCGACATTTTAAGTTGCCCATAGCCTGATTCAATTAACAATTGGAAGATTGCAGTATTCTGAGTTTTCTTTTGCCAATCTATGCTGTATGTTTGTTCTACTATTTCTTGTAATTGCAAATGCACCGCTATCAAGCTTCTGGTATTTGAAGATGTGGAGGTCCCAACGCAAAGACAAACAACATTTTCTAAAATCATGACGAGTAAACGGAGAGCACGAAGAAATTGACGATAATGGAGGTAGTGGAATGAATATGGGAGACTGTAAATTGTGATCTCCCATACTGATGAGAGTAGTAGAAATTGAGGGGAGTGAAAATAGAGGGCTTTTCCATTGCACTTGCGTTCATTTTTTGCATTTTCCACCCTTTTTTGGTACTTAGGACTAAGAGGTTTGCACCAATGATGAGACAGGGAATCAATCGCGAACTTCATTGAATTGGATGGCGTAGCGTGAGAAATGAGCTTAAAATCAAGATTGATGGAATGCATTCATGAATTCAATTCAAGATTTGCGCCTATCACCGAGGTCGACTGACAAATTTCCAAGATAGGGAGAAGTTCCTAAATTTTGGCCGAGGTAATCCATTGAGGCACCAACTTTGATTACACTTGGGTTGGTAATTCAATTCGAGCTCAATTTAAAATTGGTCCAAGATCTGGGATAAAATAGGTTCAAATTAGTTAGGAAAGAAATCAAACGCCAACCAGCCATCTTCATCATATCAGCCACGAAGAACATTATGGACCATAATAGGGCAGACATTCATACAACAAAGGTTCGATTCTTCCTTTGGAGAGTATGCAGCAATGCACTTCCAGCTAAGGAAAACCCTTATAGAAGAGGAATGGTACCTGACCCACTTTGCCTGGTGCACCATAAAACCGCCAGAATCTCCTGAGCACCTCTTCCTCCTCTGCGACTGGACAAAATAAATTTGGTCAAACCCTCGGTTAAATCTCGACACTTCCCTGACAAAGATAACCAGAGTCGACAATGGGATATTGAAAAACTTAAACTCTCAAGCTGATCCGTCCGCGAGAGCAAGTCTCGCTGCTACACTATAATTGATTTGGAAGGAAAGGAACGCGTGGGTATTTAGGAAAAACAAAACAAAACCCAGCCATATAGTCGAAGAAGCATTTAATTCACAAATGCTCTTCAAAAAACAAAATCACAGCATAGGTAAGCATGCAAGACAAGAAAACTCACCTCCCGACTTGTGGATTCTTGGGTGTTAAACGTAGACGGCTCTTGGTACCGCACACCACCGGAAGGAGCTATCGTCGGAGATTGTAGGGACTCCCATGGGCTTCGCCAAGAGAATCAATGCTCACCGGGCCCTTGTTGACACTTGATTTTTGGCCAATTTGATTTTTAGAAAATTTTTAGAAAATTCATAAAAATTCAGAAAATTGAAAAATCAACTTTGGATACCTTGGTCTAGCCTAGGGATCTAATTTTGAGCAAAAAAATATTTTTCCTAATTTTCTGTATTTTTTGCATTTTATTTCAAAAATTCATAAAACAAATAAAAAAAATGAGCAAATTACAAAATCAACTTTGGAAGCCCAAGCCTAGCCTAAGGAACCAATTTTGAACAAAAAATAATTTTCCTTATTTTTCGCATTTTTTAATATTTTTAAGAAAATAGAAAAATACAAAAAATAAATAAAAAAATAGTATCCGTGGCCACAAAAATACGAAAAAAATAGTCCATATTTTTATTTTAATTTCCTCTTCATTTTGACCAAATAAATTTTGAAAAAATTAATCTGGAAATGGGGTTTCCTTCATTAATCTCATTTTCAAATTAATTGAAAAAATTCTAGAAATTTCATTTTAGTTCTGTAATTTTCAATTTTTTCATTTTTGAAGTCGTGCCATCCCCATCTATTTTCAAAAATTAAAATCCAGTCCAAAAATACATCGAATCATCTAATTTCGCGAAAAAGGATCAAATTGCAATTTTCAATTTTTCAATTTAGTCCTTAAAAATGCTTAAAATGCAATTAGAGATTTTATAGGGACTAAATTGAAAATCAAGGCACGTCACCCTATAGTTTTTTACCTTCTGAATCTATTGGTGGGGTGAATTTTTGCAGAAAAGGCCAGCATGGATTTGAATTTTGCAAAATGGATCTCGAGTCAAAAATAAAATTTAGGGTTTTTATGCAAATATACTCAAATTGTTGAAATAAAACCATTTTCTTGATGAAGTTCACCCCCAATTTTGATGTTAATTTCTGGAAATGGGGGTTGAGTTGGGGTCAATTTCAAATTTTTCTAGCCAAACGGGTCGATCGAGTCGGGTTGACCCGACCCGGTCAACCCATTGACCCAAGAACCATCCTCTTTTTTCCGATTTAACGCACGTTTTTTATTTGAGGGGGAGGTGGTGATTCTGTTAAAGAAATGTCGGCATTAATAACGGACGGCTTAGATTTAGTCTTAGGATTAATCTTGGCCGTAGATCTAGTAGGCAGTTTAGACGGCCGAGATCTAATCTTTAGGTTAATCTGGTCCATAGATTTTGGCATAGAGGATGGACGATCAGATCAGTAGCCATGTGGGTCATTCTCAACCGTAGGATTAACTTGGAGGATGAGTGGCCAAGATGTCAACACGTGGTGAATTTGTAGCCGTCAGATTGAAGATAGGCAGGAATAATGAAAAGTAGAATAAAAATTTAAAAAATTCAAAAATTCAAAAGAAAATCAATACTAAAACTGTGTCATTTTTGCGTCGTTTGGGCTAATGGGTCTTGGGCTGAGTTGGATAGTGGGCCAGGTCAAGCCGACTTGGTCCGTATAACAAACAAAAAATAATATAAATAATAAATAATAAATAAAAATAGAAAATTCACAAAATCAATAAAAAAATAAAAAATAGAAAATTAATAAAAAACCAAAACTGTGTCGTTTTATTCTCGAGTCTTAGGTTCAGGCCTTCGGGTGAGGTGGGCCGGGTCGACTCGACCCGATCCGAAAAATAAAAATTAATAAAAATTAAAATATAAATAAATAAATAAATAATCCCAAAAAAGTAAAAATTCTTAAAAATAATAAAAATAAAATAAAATAAAAAATTATAAAAATAGATAACAACAACAACAACAACAACAACAACAACAACAATAACAATAATAATAACAATAATAATTTTTAGAGAGTGTTAAAATAAGAAAAATTCCTAAAAAAATATATAAAAAATATAATAAATAAAAGTAAATAATAAAATAATAAATAACAATAAAAACTAAAAAGAAAAATAAAATAAAGCAAGAAAAACAATACTTGAAAATAAAAATCGAGAAGAAAATAATAATAAAAATATAGAATAATAAATAATAATAAATAATAAATAAATAAAATTTAAAAAAATTCAAAAAATTCAAAAAAAATTCAAAAAATAAAATAATAACAAAAAATAAAAATATATAAAAAGATCATAAGAGTCATAAAAATTGCAGAAAAAAGCTTAAATAATTAGAAAAATTCGGGAATTGTAGAAAAATAGAAGATATAGTGATAAAAAAAATCATAGAAATTTTAGAAAAATTTGGAAAAATTGTTAGAAAATGCAGAAAATGTTTGGAAAATAGAAAAACGTAGAAAATCAAAAATAAAAATCCCAGAAAATATAGAAAATGTCCCAAAAAATAGGAAAATCCTTAGAAAGTCTTAGAAAGTTCTAAAGAATTTCAAAAAAATCCTAAAAAATTCAGAAAAATTCAGAAAAATTTCCAAAAATTGTGAAAATTAGGGAAAAACCACATTCAACTGGTTTGACCTAATTTCACATTTTTGGACTTCCCGAGCCTTCCAAAATGACCATTTTGCCCCGTTGGTCAATCTGACCCAAACTATTCCAAATCATCCTTGAATCCAATTGGTGTGTTTTGCTTGGCTTTTAAGACTTCCCTTAGCTTGTTTTGACTTGATGTGGTATGAATTTTCCAGGATTAGATTCCTTGACTGCGCATTTATTATTAATGATTGTGATTGATAGGATAGATACTCCCATTTGCATGAACCCATTAGATTCTTAGAACCTACCTTACCCAATCTCGCCTGCATGAATTACTTAGATGGAAATCACTCAGTTTAGGTACCGAAAGGACGTCAGTAGCAATATTAACGTAACTAAGTCCCCAAACCCAAAATCTCTGGTTTCCGTAAAATCGAACGATACCTCCCAATTGCTCGATAGGGTTGTTGACACCTGATTTTTAATCACTTTTTCACTTTTAAATTTAATAAAAAATCCATAAAAATTCATAAAATTGGAAAATCAACTTTGGGGACCTTGGCCAAGCCTAGGGAACCAATTTTAACCAAAAAAATGATTTTTCATATTTTAGTATTTTTCGGTATTTTTATTTTCGAAAATTAATAGAAAATCAAGAAAAAATGAGAAAATTACAAAATCAACTTTGGAAGCCTTGGCCAACCCTAGGCAACCATTTTTGAACAAAAAATAATTTTTCGTGTTTTTCACATTTTTTAATATTTTTCAGAAATTAGGAAAATATTATAAAAATAAAAATAAATAGCGTTGAGGCCATAAAAATGTGAATAAATAGTCAGTATTTTTCTTTTAATTTTCTCTTCATTTTGACCAAAGAAAATCTGCAAAAATTAATATGGGATCGGGACTTACTTTGTTTTTCCCATTTTCAGATTAGTTTTAAAAAAAATTTAGAAAAATTCATTTTAGCTTTGAAATTTTCAATTTTTGCATTTTCAGAGTCGTGATAGTGTCTTCTAATAATCCAAATTTTTCAATGGCCTGGCGGTGCGCTTTCCGTTGTTGCGTTCGGTTTTTCGAATTCGATCTATCGTTCCATGGATCTCTCTCTCCCGCATGCGATCGCATTTCCTCCACAATCTCTCTCTCTCTCTCTCTCTCTCTCTCTCTCTAGATTCCTACTTCGCGCCTTCGTCACAGCCTCACCTTCACCCCTTCAAAACTCACGAGGGACGACGACCCAGGAAAATCTGAGATCCATACTTTGAGTAGAACTCAACGCGTGCAATTGAGCTACCTTCTCGAGCTCGTCTTGCCGATATGTGGGAACCCCTCAACCCGTGTCACGTCCCCAGGGGATATGGCATGGTGAAACATGGAAGTACAATTGGAGCTTTATCTACTCCCATCTCCTGTGGCTGTGGACATTCTTTGAAGGATCCATATTTCTTTGGCCAAAAGTCCATGCGCCACCTTACGCCTCAAAGCATAGGACTGGTCGCCGCTCTTTTGTTTCAGGAGATACCTGTGAATATATAAGTTTGTTGACTTCCTCAAGATTGGGTCAGAGACAACTCCATCGCAACAATCACAGGCTGGACCGTTTTGGAAGAGCACAGATACGAGCGTCGATTGACGTAGCTAGTGCTGTTGAGGTCATCATGAAGTGGAATGGGGGACATGGCAATAATCGCAAAGTGGAGGGCAGCACTAGGGGTACAACATCAAAAAAAGAGAAAGTGAGTTGAGTGGAACAAAAGGTAAGTGGGTCTTTCGGTGCAACAACAAAGGGTCGGACAAAGGAAAGTGGACAAGTGGAGTTGATCATGGGGGAACTTGATGAAAAAAAATGGGGAAAGGGAAAAGAGGACGACAAAGGATGATGGCGGGAATTTTATTCAAGAACGTTCTGATTTCTCTTGCCGTCGAGAAGTTCTGGCTCGGCGCCGGCCAGCTTTTAGAGGAATCCGACAAGGGAAAGCCGTTCGTTGGTGCCCTGCGGAAGGTCAAAAAAAGAGTTGGTGTCGCTAGGGTTCATATGTCCACTGGTGGCGGTGTTTCAGGTGAAAATATGGAAGATTTGCATTTCGGAGATGGCCTTTCAGCAAAGGAAAGTCGACGTTAAGACATGGATCGGGCTATATTCAGGTGGGCGCTACGAGAAATCGGTTTTTTTCAACAAAAGAAGCATGGAACATCCTTTAACACACAATCTACAACTGCACCGATGGCTTATATGACAAGAACAGAGATGTTATCGTGGCATTCCCTGATGCTGGTCCTTCTTCAATTTCATTCTCACAGCTGAGGTATCATCGCTATGGGAAGCCACTGTTGAGAAGAGCAGTGCTGAATAGAAAAACTGGTCTGACCGATCAGCCTCATCTGTGGTACTCGATATCCGAAAGGACAACCTCTGGCAAAGAGCGCAAACGAGCCATTTTTGAAAGTCATAGGAGATTACCAACAGCAAGATGCTTATGGAGTAGCTCTACATGGCCAAAAATTCCTGAACTTTGTTGAGGACATGGACAGGCTCTTGGCTGGTCATGAGGGATTTCTTCTGGGGACTTTGACTGGAAAGTGCCAGGCAACTTGCCCAAGGTAAAGAACGGCAAAGGCAGACGGAGCACTGAAAGAGATCACTCACGGTAGAGGACATCATCATGGCACAAATGAAAGGTGAGGAAAAGTAGAGGAAAAGGACGTAGCGGGGTTAAAAGCAAAAAGAATAGAGAGAGCGGGGGAGAAAAAATAAAAAATAGGGGGAGTCATCATAGACATAGCCACGTTCGGTCAAGTCTTTCTTTGGTGGCAAATTTCTAAAAGGTTCGAAAAAAAAATCACACATGGGGGGCCCCTACTTCATGTGGCAATGGAAACTCCAGCGACCTCCACAGATTCAGGTAGGTACCTCAGGATCCTGATGACTGCGCATATGCCGCGTTGAGGGAACGACATTCCTTCTCCACTTCTCCCTTCCCGACGAAAAAGGGTTTCCTCCGTCTCGGCCACGAGAGCTTTGTGAGTGCGGTCGCTAAGAGCGATCAACATCGCTTGGATTTGATTCTCATGATGGTCCAATAAAAAAACGGAGTCCAAAGGTTGCCGTGGTCGGAATCCTCGAATCGGCCGACATAAACCCCGATGCGAAACTCGCGATGTAGGAGTGCGAGCAACTCTTCCTCCGACCGCTGAGTCTGATCGTTCCCGAGGCCGATATGGTTCTTCTCTAAGTGAGCCTCAAGTGCCTCATCTGGACATCGGTCTTGAAGCGCGCAAAGACTAGGATGGTGGCCGTCCCCTCGAGAGATTGAGGGATCCCTCCTCTCCTTCTTCTTGGTTTTCTTCTCCTCGTTCGAGAGGTTACAAGGGAACCCACATAGAAAGCCTTAAGCAAGACGATCCATCAACACCCATCAACGAGAACGACGAAGCCCAAGAGCCAGAGTCCCAGTTTGATCCGACTCACTGGATCCGTTTCTTGCTCCTTAAGGTTTTGCCCTTTTGATCCTGGAAGCCGGTGCAACGACGCGAACAAGTCCGTTTATAACTTGGAACACTATCCCGGGTCGACCCAGGTTGAGAAGAAGCATTTCGGATGGTCATGATTCAGGAAGGAGCTCTCGGGGAAGTCCCAACCAAGGGATGACCAGGAAGAGAGGAGGTTGATCTCTCAGACCTCATCGACAGGTCCGGGGGGATGCCCCAACCGGCATTTCAAGCGAATCTCCTCGGGGAACAGATCAGTTGGCCTGTTCAACGCGCTGCTCTGCATGTACGAATCCCTCCCTAACACGCCGGAGTTGCTGGATGAGTCAGTGGACTACGTGGAGAGTCGATTGCTTGTTCCTCTCCCAACTTACTTCATCGGCGGCTATGGCATGGGAGCTCCGAAGGGGGCTGTCGGCGGTTTCGAGGAGTGACGCTAACTTAGGGTTTAAGATGGACGGTTTGAAGATATGCAAGAACTTCTATTGGTCGAAGGTGGACATACTATGACAGCAGAGATCATGCATGCAATGTGGAAGTCACAGAAGTTCAAGCTCATATACTTGATGGCCACGCTCTATGCGTTGATCCTGACTCTACCCTCTCCCTCTACTGACTACTGAGCCTAGAGAAACTTGCTCCCCACTCGTGCATGATGCACTCTCCCTCCTTCCAAGAGCTGGCTTCAGAGACACCGTTGTGATCCTCATGCCCATTCATCAGTTTATAACATTTGGGTTCGCATGCACACCGCTCTATTTCGTGTGGGAGGAATTTTAGGAGTGCATAACACAAAGAGCCCGTTCAAGAGGGCCATCGTTCATCGTCTCATCACCATCGTCACCTGCTTCGTCTCCCTCTATCCAACTCTCGCAATGTTGCTGCTGCTGCTGCTTCCTTTTCCACTTCTTTCATGGATCTCGCCGTCTTGGGAGCTTCCATGGACTCCGAGCTCCAGCTCTCCTGAGCCTAGAATCGAGGAAGTAAGGTCCGAGTTGGAGCACGAGCACAAGGCGTGCAAATAGGTCGAGCACACGAATGAGAAGCTGGAGAAAGAGCCGGCCGAGGAGAAACGGGGGCAGTAGCTCTCGAGCGAGTCCGCGAAAAGCTAGCGAAGGAGGTATCCGCCGTTCAGGCCGACATTGACCGGATGAAGCGCGAGATGGAGGAGGAGAGGGTCCAGAGGAAGCTCGCCAAGGCTAGGTTTTGCTGGATGAAGAAAAGAAGCTAGAGAGGCAGGCTAGGGAGGTTATTCCCTCTCGGTCATGTTTCTTTTAGAAGCAAATGTGAATACCTTACGTATAGGCAAGCAAACATGCATGCATGTATGCATGTAGCGGCGGGGTTTGTGGGATCTCCTCACAATTTCATTCATCATTCTTTCTTTCTCTCCAATCTGTCAAGCGTCATTCCCCTGTTCTATGAAGGAAGCACCGCCGATTGGAAACGCTTCTTGGACGCTAATCGAGAAGCGAAATGTATTCTCTCAAGCACTTTGGACGAAAAAGGATACTTCGAACTTCACTTAGAAATGGAGGAAGAGACAATATCCAGACGAAAAACGATACTCGATGGACGGGCCCAAGGACTCGGAGCTGGACCAATTCATGGAAGTTTGTTATGACATGCTGTTGAAGTGTTGGGAAGAGCTGAGGCCATCGTGCATGGGAAGAGACGTGGAGCTCTACCTCACGCATTTACCTATCAGATCACTCGAGGCGAGGAGAGAGAGAGAGAGAGAGAGAGCGTGATGTAGAGGGATTAACTCGGCATGCCAAGAGTGGCACCCGCAAAACTCACTGGAGAAGTGCCTAGTGGATCTGGAAATGAAGCTCTAGATGATGTCAAAGGAGGTCACGGCATCGTTCAAGGAGTAGAGCGCCGTCAACCTCCTTCGCGTGTCCCGCACCACCCACGACGTCGTCCGCGTCCTCGACGATGCCGTTCGCTCCACTATTCCGTCTCCGAGATTTTCCAAAAGCTCTAGAAGTGCAGGACTCTGCTGTGAGATAGCTGAATATTGCTGGACCTGATGACCTGGATGAGTCCGCTCGAGTAGACATTGAAGTTTTCCAAACTGGTACATACTTGAGATTGGATGTCCATGACAGTCCCTCTGAGATGGGTGAACATCTTGATCCCTCTCATCCCATATTTGTGGGTGGAATATAGCGGTGAAGGAGGATCAAATCCTCCAAATCGGGATAGATAGCATGAATGGATTGAGCGGCACGTTGGAGTTGCATGTGACCCGCTGGATTTGCTCGTTGGTTGGACATCGACGTGTTGGACAAGATTCATAAGGCTGAAGGAATTATTCTTGGGGCTGGTTCCAGAAGAAGAGGAGAGATGGAATTCACTTCACGTCCCAAGATTCCCAAAAAGATGGCAGAGCTCCTTAAAATATGCTGGCTCGTAGTTGATCTCAAGATAGGGATGTGACTTCGGTCGGTTAACACATACCATGCAATTTACTTGATCTTCAAGATCGTGCATGGGAACTATGGCTTTGAGAATCGAGCAACGGAAGGGTCTGTCGATTCTGGTTCCAGGGTTAAACGATGCGACATTTATTTGGTTCAACGAGGGTCCCATACCTCCATGGAATCAGCCCGAGAAGACAATGACGATGATGGCGGGGATCTGCTCGTTGTCGTTGGAGACACGAAACAGTGGCTGGTCAAGCGAGAATGGGGCAAAGAAAACACACTTGGACTAAACCTTTAGACCGACGGATTTGGGTGGGGCAACTCTGAGCAATAATTTGGCGAACCCCTCCAACAACAAACCTTGCGGCGATGCTATGGATTCTCCAGCGAACTCCGTCAAGTCGAGTTGGCCATGGTAGGAGTATCACGATCCAGGCTCATGGTTGTATTTTGATAAGTTGTCTATGTTTTGCAGGTTGTTCCAGGTTTACCTGCAGACCTCAAGATGTTTGCCAAAAACTGGGAGCTCGAGTTCGTCCATTGTAGGTGGGCTACGATTGGTGTCCTCGAGAATGTGTTCCCCAGGATCTTCACGAGGGATGGTGTCAAGTTTGGCGAAGCCATCTGGTTCAAGGAGGAGAGATAAGTGAGGGAACCTCGGCAAAGTGAAGGAAGAGGAAGTCAAAGACCTCTGATGAAGCTCGCACGATCGGAGAACTCGCCTCGTTTTGCGTTTTCTGGCTCCACTTGGACTTGTTCGAGAGAGGTGGGCTTGAGCGCCATTTGAAATGCTCAATGAGAAAGCGGAATTGCTCATGCTGCTGTTCGACGTGTTGATACCTTAGAAGTAGAGCCCGTTGCTACTGAAAAGGCCCTATATGAGGCCTTGATAAGGCAAGAGGAATCTGCTTCGCATAGGCCCGAAGAGATCTGTCCCGGTTGATGAGTCAGGTAAGTTTCTTCGCTAACCAATCTATGTCTTTTTGGGCTGATCTGAGTGTGCGTGTTGAGATAGTTTATCGTGAGTTGGACTAGGGAAGATTTTGGGCTAGATGTAGAATTTAGAAGTGGGTCCATTGGAAAACAGAATTGAACAAAGAGAAATAAAGTTAGGCCGAGCCCAAAGTGTGGCCTTTGCGTCCTAGAACAACTCGGGCCCTTAAGGCCCAAGTTGGGTGCCCACGGCGCGGGCCGAGATTGTTGGCCCAGTCCGAAAATTAATTTACTAATAAAAATAAATATAAAAAAAATTCTAAAAAAAAACTCATAAAAATCATATAAAAAAATTCTAAAAAATTGGAAAAATTCCCAAAAATTCCAAAATGCCTCAAGAATTAGGAATTGATCATTTTAGCTGATGAATCCTATTTTTGATGAATCTCTATCCCAATCTTTCCAAAATGACGATTTTGCCCCTTATGGGCAAATCGTCTCCAAAAATTCAGAAAAATCTCAGAAATTAGGAAACGGGTCATTTCGACTGACTAATTCTATTTTTGGTGAATTTCCATTCCGATCTTTTCAAAATGACGATTTTGCCCCTTACGGGTAAATTGTCTCGAAAAATTCAGAAAAATTCAGAAAAATCTCAAAAATTAGTAAACGGGTCATTTCGAATGACCAATCCTATTTTTGGTGAATTTTCATCCCGAACTTTTCAAAATGACGATTTCGCCCCTTATGGATAAATTGTCTCGAAAAATTCAGAAAAATCTCAGAAATTAGTAAACGGGTCATTTCGAATGACCAATCCTATTGTTGGTGAATTTTCATCCCGAACTTTCCAAAATGACAATTTCGCCCCTTATGGGTAAATTGTCTCGAAAAATTCAGAAAAATTCAGAAAAACCTCAGAAATTAGGAAACGGGTCATTTTGACTGACCAATCCTATTTTTGGTGAATTTTCATCTCGAATTTTTCAAAATAACGATTTTGCCCCTTATGGGTAAATTTTCTCGAAAAATTCAGAAAACTCAGAAAAACCTCAAGAATCAGGAAACGGGCCATTTCGATTGGTCAATCCTATTTTTGAATGATTTGCCTTATTGATATTTCCAAAATGACGATTTCGCCCCTTATGGGCAAATTGCCTCGAAAAATTCTGAAAAATTTTCATAAATTGTGGAAAATAAGGGATAACCACATTCAACTGGTTTGACCTATTTTCACTTTCCGATCTTTGAAAAATGACCATTTTACCCTTCTGATCAGTTTGATCTAAACCCAAACTCTTCCCAATTATTCCAAATGATTTTTCATGAAATTGGTACCGAAAGGGCGTTAGAGTAATCTAGCGTAACCAAGTCCCCGAACTCATTTTCTCTGGTTCGCAGGAATAAATTGGTTCTCCCACTAATTTATTTAGGTTTCTAATCGACCTACCAAGAACGATTAGTGGCGACTCCAAAATTAAAAATCATCTAAACAAGAAATCCGAAGTCGCAATTCGGTAGGGCTTAGGAGGGTCCGCGTTAGGTTAGTCGATCTAATTAATCTAATAATCCGTTCACCCTTGGAAACTTATTATTTTTAGGGTCGCGACAGGGGTTTCCAGTAATACCCTCCAAAGAATGACTAGTGGCGATTCCAAATGCACATACACCGATGCACATGTCACCCGACCACACTAAGGTCAATTTCGATTCTAAAATTTCCTGACGCGATTTGGTATGGGCTTTGGAGGACCCGAGCAAAGCCCAGATTCCAAAACGGGCTAAACAATCCATTAGCTCATCCCCCTTTTGAGGGAGGGTCGCAACAGCCCTCACAGCAAAAACTCTCACGATTAGAGAGGGATTGTCGTTCATGGAGAAGGCAAGCGAGCGGAGGAAGAGGGAAACTGATCTAGGGCCCAAGTCCTTGTGATCTAGGTCTTATGTCCTAGGCCAAGTTGAAAACCCTAGGCCATACGATCATTATGGTGGACCGTGTCCGCATTTATTTGGTAAAAATTAGTTCGTTTCGAAAAAAATATTTATTGAGAAGTCAATTTCCTAGTTACTTAATATGTTTTCTTCAGATGTCGACATTTTATGTTGCCCAATGACTGATTCAATCAATAATTGAAAGATTGCAGTGTTCTGAGTTTTCTTTTGCCTATCTATACTGTATGTTTGTTCTACTATTTCTTGTAATTGCAAATGCACCGCTATCAAGCTTCTGGTATTTGAAGGCGTGGAGGTCCCAACGCAAAATACAAACAACATTTTCTAAAGCCATGACGAGTAAATGGAGATCACCAAGAAATTGACGATAATGGAGGTAGTGGAATGAATATGGGAGACTGTAAATTGTGATCTCTCCTACTGATGAGAGTAGTGGAAATTGAGGGAAATGAAAATAGAGGGCTTTCCCACTGCACTTGCGTCCTTTTTTTTTGCATTTTCCACCCCTTCTTTTTACTTAAGACTGAGAGGTTTACACCAATGATGAGATAGGGAATCAATCGCGAACTTAATCGAATTGGATGCCACAAAATGAGGGATGAGCTTAAAATCAAGATTGATGGAATACATTCACGAAGTCAATTCAAGATTTGCACCTATCACTAAGGTCGACTAAAAGAAATTTCTAGGATAGGGAGAAGTTCCTAAATTTTGGCCGAGGCAATCTATTGAGGTGCCAACTTTCATTACTCTTGAGTTGGTAATTCAATTCGAGCTCAATTTAAAATTGGCCCAAGATCTGGGATAAAATGTGTTCAAATCAATTAGGAAAGAAATCAAACGCCAACCAGCCATCTTCATCATATCAGCCTCGAAGAACACTATGGACCACAATAGGGCAGACATTCATACAACAAAGGTTCGATTCGTCCTTTGGAGAGTATGCAGCAGTGCACTTTCAGCTAAGAAAAACCCTTATGGAAGAGGAATTGTACCTAACCCACTTTGCCCAATGCGCCGTAAAACCCCCAGAATCTCCTGAGCGCCTCTTCCTCCTCCGTGACTGGACAAAAAAAATTTCATCAGACCCTCAATTAAATCTCGACGCTTCCTCGATAAAGATAACCAGAATCGACAAGTGAATATTGAAAAACTTAAACTCCCGAGCTGATCCATCCGAGAGAGCAAGTCTCGTTACGATACTATGGTTGATTTGGAAGGAAAGGAACGTGTGGGTATTTAGGAACAACAAACCAAAACCATGACATATAGTCGAAGAAGCGTTTAACTCACAAATGCTCTTCAAAAGAAGGAATCACAGCATAGGGAAGCATGCAAGACAAGAAAACTCACCTCCCGACCTGTGCATTCTTGGGTGTTGAACGTAGATGGCGCCTGGTGCCGCGCATCACCGGGGGGAGCTACCGCTGGAGTTTGTAGGGACCTCGAGGGCTTCGCCAATAGAATCAACAAACGTTCGGTGCTCACAGCAGAAAATCTCGCGATTAAAGAGGGATTGTCGTTTGTGGAGAAGGCAAGGGAGCTAAGGAAGAAGGAAACTGATCTAGGGCTCAAGTCCTTTTGATCTAGGTCTTATGTTTTGGGCCTGATTGAAAACCCTAGGGCCATATGATCATTATGGTAGACGATGTCCCCATTTATTTCACAAAAAAAGATTGTTTCAAAAAAATATTTTTTGAGAAGTCAATTTCCTAGTTACTCAATATGTTTTCTTGAGATGTCGACATTTTAAGTTGCCCATAGACTGATTCAATCAATGATTGGAAGGTTACAGTGTTTTGATTTTTCTTTTGCCTATTTATGCTATATGTTTGGTCTACTATTTCTTGTAATTGCAAATGCACAGCTACCAAGCTTCTAGTATTTGAAGATGTGGAGGTCCCAACGTAAAAGACAAATAACATTTTCCAAAGTC
The DNA here is from genome assembly GCA_016432845.1 of Psidium guajava. Classification (NCBI taxonomy): domain Eukaryota; kingdom Viridiplantae; phylum Streptophyta; class Magnoliopsida; order Myrtales; family Myrtaceae; genus Psidium; species Psidium guajava. The sequence continues at coordinate 19,914,693 of CM028225.1, forward strand.
ATGACAAGTAAGTGGAGAGCACTAAGAAATTAACGATAATTGAGGTAGTGGAAAGAATATGGGAGACTATAAATTGTGATCTCTCCTACGGATAAGAGTAGTGAAAATTGAAGGGAGTGAAAAAATAGGGCTTTTCCATTGCACATGCATTCCTTTTTTCCATTCCCCCACCCCCCTTTTTAGTACTTAAACTAAGAGGTTTGCACTAAAGATGAGATATGGAATCAATTGCAAACTTCATCGAATAGGATGGTACAGCATGAGGAATGAGCTTAAAATCAAGATTGATATAATGCATTCATGACTTCAATTCATGATTTGCGCTTATCATCAAGATCAAGAGACAGAAATTTTCAAGATAGGGAGAAGTTCCTAAATTTTAACCGAGGTAATCTATTGAGGCACCAACTTTGATTAGTCTTGGGTTGGTAATTCAATTCAAGCTCAATTAAAATTGGTCCAAGATCTGGGATAAAATGGGTTCAAATCAACTAGGAAAGAAATCAAACACCAACTAGCCATCTTCATCATATCAGCCTCCAAGAACACTATGGACAACAATGGGGCAGACATTCATACAACAAAGGTTCGATTCTCCCTTTGAAGAGTACACAGCTATGCACTTCCAGCTAAGGAAAACTCTTATAGAAGAGGAATGGTACCTTCCCACTTTGCCCAGTGCACCGTAAAACCCCCAGAATCTCCTGAGCACCTCTTCCTTCTCTGCAACTAGACAAAACAAATTTCGTCAGACTCTCGGTTAAATCTCGATATTTCCCCGACAAAGATAACTAGAATCGACAGGTGGATATTGAAAAACTTAAACTCTCGAGCTGATCCGTCCGCGAGAGCAAGTCTCGCTGATACACTATGGTTGATTTGGAAGGAAAGGAACGCATAGATATTTAGGAACAACAAACCAAAACCTAGCCATATAGTCAAAGAAGCGTTTAATTCTCAAATGCTCATCGAAAAACGGAATCACATCATAGGGAAGCATGCAAGAAAAGAAAACTCACCTCTCGACCTGTACATTCTTGGGTGTTAAATGTAGATGGCTCCCGGTCCCGCGTATCACCAGAGGGAGCTGTCGCCGGAGTTTGTAAGGACTCTCGAAGGCTTCGCCAAGAGAATCAACGAACGTTCGACGCTCGCAGCATGAACTCTCGCGATTAGAAAGGGATCGTTGTTCATGGAGAAGGCAAGGGAGCTAAGGAAAAAGGAAACTGATCTAGGGCTCAAGTCCTTGTGATCTAGGTCTTATGTTTTGGGCCTGGCTGAAAACCCTTGGGCCACACGATCATTGTGGTGGACGGTATCCCCATTTATTTCACAAAAAATATATCGTTCAAAAAAAGAATATTTTTTGTGAAGTCAATTTCCTAGTTACTCAAAATGTTTTCTTGGTATGTTGACATTTTAAGTTGCCCATAGACTGATTCAATCAACGATTGGAAGGTTACAGTGTTCTGATTTTTCTTTTGCCTATTTATGCTATATGTTTGTTCTACTATTTCTTGTAATTGCAAATGCACAGCTATCAAGCTTCCGATATTTGAAGATGTGGAGGTCCTAACGCAAAAGACAAACAACATTTTTTAAAGTCATGACGAGTAACTGGAAAGCACTAAGAAATTAACTATAATAGAGGCGGTGGAATGAATATGGGAGACTATAGATTGTGATCTCTCCAACTGATGAGAGTAGTGAAAATTGAAGGGAGTGAAAAAATAGGGCTTTTCCATAGCACTTGCATTCCTTTTTTGCATTCCCCACCCATCTTTTTGGTACTTAAGACTAAGAGGTTTGCACCAAACATGAGATAGGGAATCAATCGTGAACTTCATTAAATTCGATGGTACAACATGAGGAATGAGCTTAAAATCAAGATTGATGGAATGCATTCATAAATTCAGTTCAAGCTTTGCGCCTATCACCAAGGTCGACTGACAGAAATTTCCAAGGTAGGGAGAAGATCCTAAATTTCGGCCGAGGTAATCCATTGAGGCACCAACTTTGATTACTCTTGGGTTGGTAATTCAATTTGAGCCTAATTTAAAATTGGTCCAAGATCTGGGATAAAATGGGTTCAAATCAATTAGGAAAGAAATCAAATGCCAACCAGCCATCTTCATCATATCAGCCTCGAAGAACACTATGGACCACAATAGGGCAGACATTCATACAACAAAGGCTCGATCCTTCCTTTGGAGAGTATGCAGTAATGCACTTCCAACTAAGGAAAACCCCCATAGAAGAGGAATGGTACTAGACCCACTTTACCCAATGTGCCGTAAAACCCCCAGAATCTCCTGAGCACCTCTTCCACCTCTGCGACTAGACAAAAACAAATTTCATTAGACCCTCGGTTAAATCTCGACACTTCCCCGACAAAGATAACCAGAATCGACAAGTGGATATTGAAAAAATTAAACTCCCGAGCTGATCCGTCCGCGAGAGTAAATCTCGCTGCTATACTATGGTTGATTTGGAAGGAAAGGAACGAGTGGGTATTTAGGAAATAGAAACCAAAACGCAGCCATATAGTCGAAGAATCGTTTAATTCACAAATGCTCTTCGAAAACGGAATCACAGCATAGGGAAGCATGCAAGACAAGAAAACTCACCTCTCGACCTGTGCATTCTTTGGTGTTGAACGTAGATGGCTCCTGGTGCCCCGCAACACTGGAGGGAGCTATCCTCGGAGTTTGTAGAGACACCTGAGGGCTTCGCCAAGAGAATCAACGAACGTTCGGCGCTCGAAACAGAAACTCTTGTGATTAGAGAGGGATTGTCGTTCGTGGAGAAGGCAAGGGCACTGAGGAAGAAGGAAATTGATCTAGGGCTCAAGTCCTTGTGATTTAGGTCTTATGTTATGGGCCTGGCTAAAAATCCTAGAGCCGTACGATCATTGTGGTGGACGGTGTCCCCATTTATTTCCCAAAAAATAGATCGTTTCCAAAAAATATTTTTTGAGAAGTCAATTTCCTAGTTACTCAATATGTTTTCTTGAGATGTTGACATTTTAAGTTGCCCATAGACTGATTCAATCAACAATTGGAAGCTTGTGTTGTTCTGATTTTTCTTTTGTCCCTCTATGGTGTATATTTGTTCTACTATTTCTTGTAATTGCAAATGCACAGCTATCAAGCTTCTGGTATTTGAAGTTATGGAGGTCCCAATGCAAAAGACAAACAACATTTTCTAAAGTCATGACAAGTAAATGGAGAGCACTAAGAAATTAACGATAATGGAGGTGGTCGAATGTATATGGGAGACTGTAAATTGTGATATGTTCTACTGATGAGAGTAGTACAAATGGAATGGAGTGAAAATATAGGGCTTTTCCATTGCACTAGCATTCTTTTTTTGCATGCCCCCCCCCCTTTTAGTACTTAAGACTAAGAGGTTTGCACCAAAGATGAGACAGGAAATCAATCGCGAACTTCATCGAATTGGATGGTACAGCATGAGGAATGAACTTAAAATTAAGATTGATGGAATGCATTCATGACTTCAATTTAAGATTTTCGCCTATCACCAAGGTCGACTAACAAAAATTTCCAAGATAGGGAGAAGTTCCTAAATTTCGGCCGAGGTTATCCATTGAGGCAACAACTTTCATTAGTCTTGGATTGGTAATTCAATTCGAGCTCAATTTAAAATTGGTGCAAGATCTGGGATAAAATGGGTTCCAATCAATTAGGAAAGAAATCAAACGCCAACCAGCCATCTTCATCATATCAGCCTCGAAGAACACTATGAACCATAATGGGGCAGACATTCATACAATAAAGGTTTGATTCTTCCCTTGAAGAGTACGTAGCAATGCACTTCCAACTAACGAAAACCCTTATAGAAGAGGCATAGTACCTGACCCACCTTGCCTAGTGCGTTGTAAAACCCCCAGAATCTCCTTAGCACCTCTTCCTCCTTTGCAATTCAACAAAACGAATTTGGTCAGACCCTCGGTTAAATCTCAACACTTCCCTAACAAAGATAACTAGAATCAACAAGTGGATATTGAAAAACTTAAACTCCCGAGCTGATTCGTCCGCCAGAGCAAGTCTCGCTGCTAGCTCATGGTTGATATGGAAGGAAAGGAATGAGTGGGTATTTAGGAACAACAAACAAAAACCCAGCCATATAGTCGAAGAAGCGTTTAATTCACAAATGCTCTTAGAAAAACGGAATCACAGCATAGGGAAGCATGCAAGACAAAAAAAACACACCTTCCGACCTATGGATTCTCGGGTGTTAAATGTCGATGGCTCCTGGTGCCGCGCATCACAGGAGGGAGCTATTACCAGAGTTTGTAGGGACTCTCGAAGGCTTCGCCAAGAGAATCAACGCTCATTCGGGCCACGCAGCAGAAACTCTCGCAATTAGAGAGGGATTGTCGTTCGTGGAGAAGGCAAGGTGCTGAGGAAGAAGGAAACTGATCTAGGGGTCAAGTGCTTGTGGTCTAGGTCTTATCTTGTAGGCCTGGCTGAAAAAGCTACGGCCAAACGATCACTGTGGTTGACGATGTCCCCATTCATTTCGAAAAAAATAGATCGTTTCGAAAAAAATAATTTTTCAGAACTCAATTTCCTAGTTACTCAATATGTTTTCTTGAGATATCGACATTTTAAGTCGCCCATAGACTTATTCAATCATCTATTGGAAGCTTGCAGTGCTCTAATTTTTCTTTTGCCTATCTATGTTGTATGTTTGTTCTACTATTTCTTGTAATTGCAAATGGACAACTATCAAGCTTCTGGTATTTGAAGATGTGGAGATCCCAACGCAAAAAACAAGCAGCATATTCTAAATTCATGACGAGTAAATGGAGAGCATTAAGAAATTAACAATAAAGGGGGTGGTGGAATGAATATGGGGGACTGTAAATTCTGATCTCTTCTACTGATGATAGTAGCAAAAATTCAAGGGTGTGAAACTAGAGGGCTTTTCCATTGCACTTGCGTTCCTTTTTTGCATTCCCCCCACTCCCTTTTTGGTACTTAAGACTAAGAGGTTCGCACCAAAGATGAGACAGGGAATAAATCGCTAACTTCATCGAATTAGATGGTACAGCATGAGGAATGAGCTTAAAATCAAAACTGATGGAATGCATTCATGAATTCAATTCTAGATTTGCGCCTATCACCAATGTCGACTGACAGAAATTTCCAAGATAGGGAGAAGTTCCTAAATTTTGGCGAAGGTAATCCGTTGAGGCACCAACTTTGATTATTCATGGGTTGGTAATTCAATTCGAGCTCAATTTAAAATTGGTCCAAGATCTGGGATAAAATGTGTTCCAATCAATTAGGAAAGAAATCAAACGCCAGCCAGCCATCTTCATTATATCAGCCTCGAAGAACACTATGGGCCACAATAGGGTAGACATTCATACAACAAAGGTTCGATTCTTCCTTTAGAGACTATGCAGCAATGCACTTCCAGCAAAGGAAAACCCTTATGGAAGAGGAATTGTGCCTGACCCACTTTGCCTAGTGCGCCGTAAAACCCCCTAGAATCTCCTGAGTACCTCTTCCTCCTCTGCGACTGGACAACACAAATTTGGTTAGACCCTCGGTTAAATCTCGACACTTCCCCGACAAAGATAACTAGAATCGACAAGTGGATATTGAAAAACTTAAACTCTCGAGTTGATCTGTCCGCGGGAGCAAGTCTTGCTGCTACATTATGATCGATTTGGAAGGAAAGGAACGCGTGGGTATTTAGGGACAACAAACCAAAACCCAGCCACATAGTCAAAGAAGCGTTTAATTCAGAAATGCTCTTCAAAAAACGGAATCACAGCATAAGGAAGCATGCAAGACAAGAAAACTCACCTCTCGACCTGTGGATTCTTGGGTGTTAAACGTAGATGGCTCCTAGTGTCACGCATCACTGGAGGGAGCTATCGCCGGAGTTTGGAAGGATTCCCGAGGGCTAATCAATGCTTGTTCGGCCCTCGCCGCAGAAACTCTCGCGATTAGAGAGGGATTATCGTTCGTGGAGAAGGCAAGGGAGCTGAGGAAGAAGGAAACTGATCTGGGGCTCAAGTACTTGTGATCTAGGTCTTATGTTTTGGGCCTAGCTGAAAACCCTAAGGCCATATGATCATTGCGGTGGACGGTGTCCCCATTTATTTCGCAAAAAAGAGATCGTTTTAAGAAAATATTTTTTGAGAAGTCAATTTCCTAGTTGCTCAATACGCTTTCTTGAGATGTCGACATTTTAAGTTGCCCATGGACTGATGCAATCAACAATTGAAAGATTGTAGTGTTCTGATTTTTCTTTTGCCTATCTATGTTATATGTTTGTTCTACTATTTCTTGTAATTACAAATGCACAGCTTTCAAGCGTATGGTATTTGAAGAATTGGAGGTCCCAACGCAAAAGACAAACAACATTTTCTAAAGTCATGATGAGTAAATGGAGAGCACTAAGAAATTAACTATCATAGAGGTGGTGAAATAAATATGGGAGACTGTAAATTGTAATCTCTCCTACTAATGAGAGTAGTGAAAATTGAAGGGAGTGAAAATAGAGGGCTTTTCCATTGCACTTGCGTTCCATTTTTGCATTCCCCCCCCCCTTTTGGTACTTAAGACTAAGAGTTTTTCACCAAACATGAGATAGGGAATCAAACGCGAACTTCATTGAATTGGATGGTACAGTTGGAGGAATGAGCTTAAAATCGAGATTGATGGAATGCACTCGTGAATTCAATTCAAGATTTGCCCCTATCACTAAGGTCGAGTAACAGAAATTTCCAAGATATGGAGAAGTTCCTAATGTTTGGCCGAGGTAATCCATTGAGGCACCAACTTTGATTACTCTTGGGTTGGTAATTCAATTCAAGCTCAATTTAAAATTAGTCCAAGATCGGGGATAAAATAGGTTCAAATCAATTAGGAAAGAAATCAAATGCCAACCAGCCATCTTCATCATATCAGCCTCGAAGAACACTATGGACCACAATAGGGCAGACATTCATATAACAAAGGTTCGATTCTTCCTTTGAAGAGTATGCAGCAATGCACTTCCAGCTAAGGAAAACACTTATCGAAGAGGAATGGTACCTGACCCACTTTGCCTGGTGCACCGTAAAATCGCCAGAATCTCTTGAGCACCTCTTCCTCCTTTGCGACTAGACAAAAAAAATTTTGTTAGACCCTCGGTTAAATCTCGACACTTCCCCAACAAAGATAACCAGAATCAACAAGTGGATATTGAAAAAATTCAACTCTTGAGCTGATCCGTCCGCGAGTGTAAATCTCACTGCTACACTATGGTTGATTTGGAAGGAGAGGAACGAGTGGGTATTTAGGAACACCAAACCAAAACCCAGCCATATAGTCAAAGAAGCGTTTAATTCACAAATGCTCTTCAAAAAGGGAATCACAGGATAGGGAAGCATGCAACACAAGAAAACTCATCTCCCGACCTATGGATTGTTGGGTGTTAAACGTAGATAGCTCCTAATATTCTGCAGCACCGGAGGGAGCTATCCCCGGAGTTTGTAGGGACTCCCGAGGGCTTCGCCAAGAGAATCAACGCTCGTTTGCCCTTCGCAACATAAACTCTCGCAATTAGAGAGGGATTATCGTTTGTGTAGATGACAAGGGCGCTGAGAAAGAAGGAAATTAATCTAGGGCTCAAGTCCTTATGATCTGGGTCTTATGTTGTGGGCCTGGCTGAAAACCCTGGGACCATAAGATCATTGTGGTGGACGGTGTCCCCATTTATTTCATAAAAAATAAATCGTTTCAAAAAAATATTTTTTGAGAAGTCAATTTCCTAGTTACTCACTATGTTTTCTTGAGATGTTGACATTTTAAGGTGCCCATAGACTGATTCAATCAATAATTTGAAGTTGCAGTGTTCTGACTTTCCTTTTATCTCTCTATGTTGCATATTTGTTCTACTATTTCTTGTAATTGCAAATGCACAGCTATCAAGCTTCTAGTATTTGAAGATGTGGAGGTCCCAATGCAAAAGACAAACAATATTTTCTAAAGTCACGAGGAGTAAATGGAGAGCACTAAGAAATTAACAATAATGGAGGTGGTGGAATGAATATGGGAGACTATAGATTGTGATCTCTTCTATTGATGAGAGTAGTGAAAATTGAAGGGAGTGAAAATAGATGGCTTTTCCTTTACACTTACGTTCCTTTTTTGTATTCCCCCCCCCTTTTGGTACTTAAGCCTAAGAGGCTTGCGCCAAAAATGAGACAGGGAATCAATTGCGCACCTCATTAAATTGGATGGTACAACATGAGGAATGAGCTTAAAATCAAGATCGATGGAAAGCATTCATGAATTCAATTCAAGATTTGCGCCTATCGCTAAGGTCAACTGACAAAAATTTTCAAGATAGGGAGAAGTTCCTAAATTTTAGCCGAGGTAATCCATTGAGGCACCAACTTTGATTACACTTGGGTTGGTAATTCAATTCGAGCTCAATTTAAAATTGGTCCAAGATCTAGGATAAAATAGGTTCAAATTAGTTAGGAAAGAAATCAATCGCCAGCCAGCTATCTTCATTACATCAGCCTTGAAGAACACTATGGACTATAGTAGGGCAGACATTCATACAACAAAGGTTCGATTCTTCCTTTGAAGAGTATGCAGTAATGCACTTCCAGCTAAGGAAAACCCTTATAGAAGAGGAATAGTACCTAACCCGCTTTGCCCAGTGCGCCGTAAAACCCCCAGAATCTCCTGAGCACCTCTTCCTCCTTTGCGACTAGAAAAAACAAATTTTGTTAGACCCTCGGTTAAATCTCGATACTTCCCTGATAAAGATAACCAGAATCGACAAGTGGATTTTGAAAAACTTAAACTCCCGAGCTGATCCGTCCGCAAGAGTAAATCTCACTTCTACACTATTGTTGATTTGGAAGGAAAGGAACGAGAGGGTATTTAGGAACAACAAAACAAAACCCAACCATACAGTCAAAGAAGCGTTTAATTCACAAATGCTCTTCGAAAATAGAATCACAGCATAGGGAAGCATGCAAGACAAGAAAACTGACCTCCCGACCTATGAATTCTTGGGTGTTGAATGTAGATGGCTCCTGGTATTGCGCATCACCGGAGAGGGCTATCGCCGGAGTTTGTATGGACTCCCGAGGGTTTCGCCAAGAGAATCCATGCTTGTTAGGCCCTCGTACCAGAAACTCTCGCGATTAGAGAGGGATTGTCGTTCGTAGAGGAGGCAAGTGAGCTAGGGAAGAATAAAATTGATCTAGGGCTCAAGTCCTTGAGATCTAGGTCTTATGTTTTGGCCTTAGCTAAAAACCCTAGGGCCATATGATCATTGTGGTAGAGCGTTCCCCATTTATTTCGCAAAAAGTAGATCGTTTCAAAAAAAATATTTTTTGAGAAGTCAATTTCCCAGTTACTCAATATGTTTTCTTGAGATGTAGACATTTTAAGGTGCCCATAGACTGATTCAATCAACGATTGGAAGATTGCGGTGTTCTGATTTTTCTTTTGCCTATCTATGCTCGATGTTTGTTCTACTATGTCTTGTAATTGCAAATACACAGCTATCAAGCTTCTGGTATTTGAAGATGTGGAGGTCCCAATGCAAAAGACAAACAATATTTTCTAAAGTCATGAGGAGTAAATGGAGAGCACTAAGAAATTAACAATAATGGAGGTGGTGGAATGAATATGGGAGACTATAGATTGTGATCTCTTCTATTGATGAGAGTAGTGAGAATTGAAGGGAGTGAAAATAGAGGGCTTTTCCTCTACACTTACGTTCCTTTTTTGTATTCCCCCCTCCCCTTTTTGGTACTTAAGACTTAGAGGTTTGCACCAAAGATGAGACAGAGAATCAATCGCGAACTTCATCGAAGTGGATGGTACAGCATGAGGAATGAGCTTAAAATCAAGATTGATGGAATGCATTCATGAATTCAATTCAAGATTTGCCCCTATCACCAAAGTCGACTGACAGAAATTTCCAAGATACGGAGAAGTTCCTAAGTTTTGGCCGAGGTAATCCATTGAGGCACCAACTTTGATTACTCTTGGGTTAGTAATTCAATTCGAGCTCAATTCAAAATTGGTCCAAGATCTAGGATAAAATGGGTTCAAATCAATTAGAAAAGAAATCAAACGCCAACCAGCCATCATCATCATATCAGCCTCGAAGAACACTATGGACCACAATAGGGCAGACATTCATACAACAAAGGTTCGATTCTTTCTTTGGAGAGTATGCAGCAATGCATTTCCAGCTAAGGAAAACCCTTATAGAAGAGGAATGGTACTTGACCCACTTTGCCTCGTGCACCGTAAAGCCCCCAAAATGTCCTGAGCACCTCTACCTCCTCTGCGACCAGACAAAACATATTTCGTGAGACCCTCGATTAAATCTCGATACTTCCCCGATAAAGATAACTAGAATCGATAAGTGGATTTTGAAAAACTTAAACTCCCGAGCTGATCCGTCTGCGAGAGTAAATCTCACTTCTACACTATTGTTGATTTGGAAGGAAAGAAACGAGAGGGTATTTAGGAACAACAAAACAAAACCGAACCATATAGTCAAAGAAGTGTTTAATTCACAAATGTTCTTCGAAAACAGAATCACAGCATAGGGAAGCATGCAAGACAAGAAAACTCACCGCCAGACCTATGAATTCTTGGGTGTTGAACGTAGATTGCTCCTGGTGCTGCGCATCAGCGGATAGGGTTATCGCCGGAGTTTGTAGGGACTCCCGAGGGCTTCGCCAAGAGAATCCATGCTCGTTCGGCCCTCGCAGCAGAAACTCTCGCGATTAGAGAGGGATTGTCATTCATAGAGAAGGCAAGTGAGCTGGGGAAGAATGAAATTGATCTAGGGCTCAAGTCCTTGTGATCTAGGTCTTATATTTTGGGCCTGGCCAAAAACCCTAGGGCCATATGATCATTGTGGTAGAGCGTTCCCCATTTATTTCGGAAAAAATAGATCGTTTCAAAAAAATATTTTTTGAGAAGTCACTTTCCTAGTTACTCAATATGTTTTCTTGAGATGTAGACATTTTAAGATGCCCATAAACTGATTCAATCAACGATTGGAAGATTGCGGTGTTCCAATTTTTCTTTTGCCTATCTATGCTGTATGTTTGGTCTACTATGTCCTGTAATTGCAAATGCACAGCGATCAAGCTTCTGGTATTTGAAGATGTGGATGTCCCAATGCAAAAGACAAACAACATTTTCTAAAGTCATGAGAAGTAAATGGAGAGCACTAAGAAATTAACAATAATGGTGGTGGTGGAATGAATATGGGAGACTGTAGATTGTGATCTCTCCTATTGATGAGGGTAGTGAAAATTGAAGGGAGTGAAAATAGAGGGCTTTTCCTTTACACTTACGTTCCTTTTTTGTATTCCCCCCTCCCCTTTTTGGTACTTAAGATAGAGAGGTTTGCACCAAAGATGAGACAGGGAATCAATCGCGAACTTCATCGAAGTGGATGGTACAGCATGAGGAATGAGCTTAAAATAAAGATTGATGGAATGCATTCATGAATTCAATTCACGATTTGCCCCTATCACCAAGGTCGACTGACAGAAATTTCCAAGATACGGAGAAGTTCCTAAGTTTTGGCCGAGGTAATCCATTGAGGCACCAACTTTGCTTACGCTTGGGTTGGAAATTCAATTCGAGCTCAATTCAAAATTGGTCCAAGATCTAGGATAAAATGGATTCAAATCAATTAGGAAAGAAATCAAACGCCAACCAGTCATCTTCATCATATCAGCCTCGAAGAACACTATGGACCACAATGGGGCAGACATTCATACGACAAAGGTTCGATTCTTTCTTTGGAGAGTATGCAGCAATGCATTTCCAGCTAAGGAAAACCCTTATAGAAGAGGAATGGTACTTAACGCACTTTGCCCCGTGCACCGTAAAGCCCCCAGAATCTCCTGAGCACCTCTACCTCCTCTGCGACTAGACAAAATAAATTTGGTCAGACCCTCAGTTAAATCTCAACACTTCCCCGATAAAAATAACCAGAATTGACAAGTGGATATTGAAAAACTTGAACTCCCGAGCTGATCCGTCCGCAAGAACAAGTCTCGCTGCTACGCCATGGTTGATTTGGAAGGAAAGGAATGCATGGGTATTTAGGAACAACAAACCAAAACCCAGCCATGTAGTCGAAGAAGTGTTTAATTCACAAATGCTCTACCAAAAATGAAATCATAGCATAAGGAAGCATGCAAGACAAGAAAACTCACCTCCCGACCTGTGGATTCTTGGGTGTTGAACGTAGATGGCTCCTGGTGCTGTACATCATCGGAGGGGGCTGTCGCTGGAGTTTGTAGGGACTCCCGAGGGCCTCGCCAAGAAAATCAACGCCCGTTTCTCCCTCACAGCAGAAACTCTCGCGATTAGAGAGGGATTGTCGTTCGTGGAGAGGGCAAGTGAGCTAAGAAAGAAGGAAACTGATCTAGGGTTCAAGTCCTTGTGATCTAGGTCTTATGTTGTGGGCCTGGCTGAAAACACTTTGACCGTACGATCATTGCGGTTGACGGTGTCTCCATTTATTTCGGAAAAAATAGATCGTTTCGAAAAAATATTTTTTGAATAGTCAATTTTCTAGTTACTCAATATGTTTTCTTGAGATGTAGACATTTTAAGGTGCCCATAGACTGATTCAATCAACGAATGGAAGATTGCGGTGTTCTGATTTTTCTTTTGGCTATCTATGCTGTATGTTTGTACTATTATTTCTTGTAATTGCAAATGTATAGCTATCGAGCTTCTGGTATTTGAAGATGTGGTGGTCCCAACACAAAAGACAAACAACATTTTGTAAAGTTATGACGAGCAAATGGATAACACAAGGAAATTAATGATAATGGAGGTGGTGGAGTGAATTTGGGAGATTGTGAATTGTGATCTCTCCTATTGATGAGAATAGTGTACATTGAAGGGAGTGAAAATAGAGGGCTTTTCCATTGCACTTGCGTTCCTACTTAAGACTAAGAGGCTTGCGCTAAAGATGAGACTGGGAATCATTTGCGCACTTCATTGAATTGGATGGTACAGCATGAGGAATGAGCTTAAAATCAAGATTGATGGAATGCATTCATGAATTCAATTCAAGATTTGCGCCTATCGCTAAGGTCAACTGACAAAAATTTTCAAAATACGGAGAAGTTCCTAAATTTTAGCCGAGGTAGTCCATTGAGCCACCAACTTTGATTACTCTTGGGTTGGTAATTCAATTCGAGCTCAATTTAAAATTGGCCCAAGATTTAGGGTAAAATAGGTTCAAATTAGTTAGGAAAGAAATCAATCGCCAGCCAGCTATCTTCATCACATCAACCTCGAAGAACACTATGGACCATAGTAGGGCAGGCATTCATACAACAAAGGTTCGATTCTTCCTTTGAAGAGTATGCAGAAATGCACTTCCAGCTAAGGAAAACCCTTATAGAAGAGGAATAGTACCTAACCCGCTTTGACCAGTGCGCCGTAAAACCCCCAGAATCTCCTGAGCACCTCTTCCTCCTCTGCGACTAGACAAAAAAAATTTCGTTAGACCCTCGGTTAAATCTCGATACTTCCCTGATAAAGATAACCAGAATCGACAAGTGGATTTTGAAAAACTTAAACTCCCGAGCTCATCCGTCCGCGAGAGTAAATCTCACTTTTACACTATTGTTGATTTGGAAGGAAAGGAACGAGAGGGTATTTAGGAACAACAAAACAAAACCCAACCATATAGTCAAAGAAGCGTTTAATTCACAAATGCTCTTCGAAAATGGAATCACAGCATAGGGAAGCATGCAAGACAAGAAAACTCACCTCCCGACCTATGAATTCTTGGGTGTTGAACGTAGATGGCTCCTGGTGCTGCGCATCACCGGAGAGGGCTATCGCAGAAGTTTGTAGGGACTCCCGAGGGCTTCGCAAAGAGAATCCATGCTCGTTCGGCCCTCGCAGCAGAAACTCTCGCGATTAGAGAGGGATTGTCGTTCGTAGAGAAGGCAAGAGAGCTGGGGAAGAATGAAATTGATCTAGGGCTCAAGTCCTTGTGATCTAGGTCTTATGTTTTGGGCCTGGCTAAAAACCCTAGGGCCATATGATCATTGTGGTAGAGCGTTCCCCATTTATTTCGTAAAAAAAAAGATCGTTTCAAAAAAATATTTTTTGAGAAGTTAATTTCCTAGTTACTCAATATGCTTTCTTGAGATGTAGACATTTTAAGGTGCCCATAGACTGATTCAATCAACGATTGGAAGATTGCGGGGTTCTGATTTTTATTTTGCCTATCTATGCTGGATGTTTGTTCTACTATGTCATGTAATTGCAAATGCACAGCTATCAAGCCTCTGGTATTTGAAGATGTGGAGGTCCTAATGCAAAAGACAAACAACATTTTCTAAAGTCATGAGGAGTAAATGGAGAGCACCAAGAAATTAACAATAATGGAGGTGGTGGAATGAATATGGGAGACTGTAGATTGTGATCTTTCCTATTGATGAGAGTAGTGAAAATTGAAGGGAGTGAAAATAGAGGGCTTTTCCTTTACACTTACGTTCCTTTTTTGTATTCCCCCCTCCCCTTTTTGGTACTTAAGACTCAGAGGTTTGCACCAAAAATGAGACAGGGAATCAATCGCGAACTTCGTCGAAGTGGATGGTACAGCATGAGGAATGAGCTTAAAATAAAGATTGATGGAATGCATTCATGAATTCAATTCACGATTTGCCCCTATCACCAAGGTCGACTGACAGAAATTTCCAAGATAGGGAGAAGTTCCTAAGTTTTGGCCGAGGTAATCGATTGAGGCACCAATTTTGATTACTCTGGGGTTGGTAATCCAATTCGAGCTCAATTCAAAATTGGTCCAAGATCTAGGATAAAATGGGTTCAAATGAATTAGGAAAGAAATCAAACGCCAACTAGCCATCTTCATCATATCAGCCTCGAAGAACACTATGGACCACAATAGGGCAGACATTCATACAACAAAGGTTCGATTCTTTCTTTGGAGAGTATGCAGCAATGCATTTCCAACCAAGGAAAACCCTTATAGAAGAGGAATGGTACTTGACCTACTTTGCCCCGTGCACCGTAAAGCCCCCAGAATCTCCTAAGCACCTCTACCTCAGCTGCGACTGGACAAAATAAATTTGATCAGACCCTCAGTTAAATCTCGACACTTCCCCGACAAAAATAACCAGAATTGACAAGTGGATATTGAAAAACTTGAACTCCCGTGCTGATTCGTCCGCAAGAACAAGTCTCTCTGCTACACAATGGTTGATTTGGAAGGAAAGGAATGCAAGGGTTTTTAGGAACAACAAACCAAAACCCTACCATATAGTCGAAGAAGTGTTTAATTCACAAATGCTCTACCAATAACGAAATCATAGCATAAGGAAGCATGCAAGACAAGAAAATTCACCTCCCGACCTGTGGATTCTTGTGTGTTGAATGTTGATGGCTCCTGGTGCTACACATCACCGGAGGGGGCTATCGCCGGAGTTTGTAGGGACTCCTGAGGGCTTCGCCAAGAGAATCAACACCCGTTTATCCCTCAAAGCAGAAACACTCGCGATTAGAGAGGGATTGTCGTTCGTGGAGAAGGAAAGTGAGCTAAGAAAGAAGGAAACTTATCTAGGGTTCAAGTCCTTGTGATCTAGGTCTTATGTTGTGGGCCTGGCTGAAAACCCTTGGGCCGTCCGATCATTGCGGTTGTCGGTGTCTCCATTTATTTCGCAAAAAATAGATCGTTTCGAAAAAATATTTTTTGAGTAGTCAATTTCCTAGTTACTCAATATGTTTTCTTGAGATGTACACATTTTAAGGTGCCCATAGACTGATTCAATCAACGATTGGAAGATTGCGGTGTTCTGATTTTTCTTTTGCCTATCTATGCTGTATGTTTGTTCTATTATTTCTTGTAATTGCAAATGCATAGCTATCGAGCTTCTGGTATTTGAAGATGTGGAGGTCCCAACACAAAAGACAAACAACATTTTCTAAAATTATGACGAGCAAATGGGTAACACAAGGAAATTAAAGATAATGGAGGTGGTGGAGTGAATTTGGGAGATTGTAAATTGTGATCTCTCCTATTGATGAGAATAGTGGAAATTGGAGGGAGTGAAAATAGAGGGCTTTTCCATTGCACTTGTGTTCCCATTCTGCATTCCCTTTTTGCATTCCCCCCCCCTTTTGGTACTTAAGACTAAGAAGCTTGCGCCAAAGATGAGACAGGGAATCAATCGCGCACTTTGTTGAATTGGATGGTACGGCATGAGGACTGAGCTTAAAATCAACATTGATGGAATACATTCATGAATTCAATTCAAGATTTACCCCTATCGCCAAGGTCGACCGACAGAAATTTCCAAGATAGGGAGAAGTTCCTAAGTTTTGCCCGAGGTAATCCATTGAGGCACCAACTTTGATTACTCTTGGGTTGGTAATTCAATTCGAGCTCAATTCAAAATTGGTCCAAGATCTAGGCTAAAAGAGGTTCAAATTAGTTAGGAAAGAAATCAATCGTCAGCCAGCTATCTTCATCACATCAGCCTCGAAGAACACTATGGACCATAGTAGGGCAGACATTCATACCACAAAGGTTCGATTCTTCCTTTGAAGAGTATGCAGTAATGCACTTCCAGTTAAGGAAAACCCAAATAGAAGAGGAATAGTACCTAACCCGCTTTGCCCAGTGCGCCGTAAAACCCCCAGAATCTCCTGAGCACCTCTTCCTCCTCTACGACTTGACAAAACAAATTTCGTTAGACCCTCGGTTAAATCTCGATACTTCCTCGATAAAGATAACGAGGATCGACAAGTGGATTTTGAAGAACTTAAACTCCCGGGCTGATCCGTCCGCGAGAGTACATCTCACTTCTACACTATTGTTGATTTGGAAGGAAAGGAACGGGAGGGTATTTAGGAACAACAAAACAAAATCCAACCATATAGTCAAAGAAGAGTTTAATTCATAAATGCTCTTCGAAAACAGAATCACAGCATAGGGAAGCATGCAAGACAAGAAAACTGATCTCCCGACCTATGAATTCTTGGGTGTTGAACGTAGATGGCTCCTGGTGCTGCGCATCACCGAAGAGGGCTATCGCCGGAGTTTATAGGGACTCCCGAGGGCTTCGCCAAGAGAATCCATGCTCGTTCGGCCCTCGCAGCAGAAACTCTCGTGATTAGAGAGGGATTGTCGTTCGTAGATAAGGCAAGTGAGCTGGGGAAGAATGAAATTGATCTAGGGCTCAAGTCCTTGTGATCTAGGTCTTATGTTTTGAGCCTGGCTAAAAACCCTAGGGCCATATGATCATTGTGGTAGAGCGTTCCCCATTTATTTCGCAAAAAATAGATCGTTTGAAAAAAATATTTTTTGAGTAGTCAATTTCCTAGTTACTCAATATGTTTTCTTGAGATGTAGACATTTTAAGGTGCCCATAGACTGATTCAATCAACGATTGGAAGATTGCGGTGTTCTGATTTTTCTTTTGCCTATCTATGCTGCATGTTTGTTCTACTATGTCTTGTAATTGCAAATGCACAGCTATCAAACTTCTGGTATTTGAAGATGTGGAGGTCCCAATGCAGAAGACAAACAACATTTTCTAAAGTCATGAGGAGTAAATGGAGAGCACTAAAAAATTAACAATAACGGAGGTGGTGGAATGAATATGGGAGACTGTAGATTGTGATCTCTCCTATTGATGAGAGTAGTAAAAATTTAAGGGAGTGAAAATAGAGGGCTTTTCATTTACACTTACGTTCCTTTTTTGTATTCCCTCCTCCCCTTTTTAGTACTTAAGACTCAGAGGTTTACACCAAAGATGAGACAGTGAATCAATCGCGAACTTCACCGAAGTGGATGGTACAGCATGAGGAATGAGCTTAAAGTCAAGATAGATGGAATGCATTCATGAATGCAATTCAAGATTTGCCCCTATCACCAAGGTCAACTGACAGAAATTTCCAAGATAGGGAGAAGTTCCTAAGTTTTGGCCGAGGTAATCCATTGAGGCACAAACTTTGATTAATCCATTGATTCTTAGGTGTTGAACGTAGATGGCTCCTGGTGCTGCACATCACCGGAGGGGGCTATCGCCGAAGTTTATAGGGACTCCCGAGGGCTTTGCCAAGAGAATCAATGCCCGTTTGTCCCTCACAGCAGAAACTCTCGCGATTACAAAGGGGTTGTCGTTTGTGGAGAAGGCAAGTGAGCTAAGAAAGAAGGAAACTGATCTAGGGTTCAAGTCCTTGTAATCTAGGTCTTATGTTGTGGGCCTAGCTGAAAACGCTTGGGCCGTACGATCATTGCGGTTGACGGTGTCCCCATTTATTTCGCAAAAAATAGATCGTTTCCAAAAAATATTTTTTGAGTAGTCAATTTCCTTGTTACTCAATATGTTTTCTTGAGATGTAGACATTTTAAGGTGCCCATAGACTGATTCAATCAACGATTGGAAGATCACGGTGTTCTGATTTTTCTTTTGCCTATCTATGCTGTATGTTTGTTCTATTATTTCTTGTAATTGCAAATGTATAGCTATCGAGCTTCTAGTATTCGAAGATGTGGAGGTCCCAACACAAAAGACAAACAACATTTTGTAAAGTTATGACGAGCAAATGGATAACACAAGGAAATTAATGATAATGGAGGTGGTGGAGTGAATTTGGGAGATTGTAAATTGTGATCTCTCCTATTGATGAGAATAGTGTACATTGAAGGGAGTGAAAATAGAGGGCTTTTCCATCGCATTTGCGTTCCTTTTTTGCATTCCCTTTTTGCAATTCCCCCCCCCCCCTTTTTGTACTTAAGACTAAGAGGCTTGCACCAAAGATGAGACAGGGAATCAATTGCGCACTTCATTGAATTGGATGGTACAGCATGAGGAATGAGCTTAAAATCAAGATTGATGGAATGCATTCATGAATTCAATTCAAGATTTACGCCTATCGCCAAGGTCAACTGACAAAAATTTTCAAGATAGGGAGAAGTTCATAAATTTTAGCCGAGGTAATCCATTGAGGCACCAACTTTGATTACTCTTGGGTTGGTAATTCAATTCGAGCTCAATTCAAAATTGGTCCAAGATCTAAGCTAAAAGAGGTTCAAATTAGTTAGGAAAGAAATCAATCGCCAGCCAGCTATCTTCATCACATCAACCTCGAAGAACACTATGGACCATAGTAGGGCAGACATTCATACAACAAAGGTTCGATTCTTCCTTTGAAGAGTATGTAGTAATGCACTTCCAGCTAAGGAAAACCCTTATAGAAGAGTAATAGTACCTAACCCGCTTTGCCCAGTGCGCCGTAAAACCCCCAGAATCTCCTGAGCACCTCTTCCTCCTCTGCAACTAGACAAAACAAATTTCGTTAGACCCTCGGTTAAATCTCGATACTTCCCCTATAAAGATAACCAGAATCGACAAGTGGATTTTGAAAAACTTAAACTCCCGAGCTGATCCGTCCGCGAGAGTAAATCCCACTTCTACACTATTGTTGATTTAGAAGGAAAGGAACGAGAGGGTATTTAGGAACGACAAAACAAAACCCAACCATATAGTTAAAGAAGCGTTCAATTCACAAATGCTCTTCGAAAACAGAATCACGGCATAGGGAAGCATGCAAGACAAGAAAACTCACCTCCCGACCTATGAATTCTTGGGTGTTGAACGTAGATGGCTCCTGGTGCTGCGCATTACTGGAGTGGGCTATCGCCGGAGTGTGTAGGGACTCCCGAGGGCTTCGCAAAGAGAATCCATGCTCGTTCGGCCCTCGCAGCAGAAACTCTCGTGATTAGAGAGGGATTGTCGTTCGTAGAGAAGGCAAGTGAGCTGGGGAAGAATGAAATTGATCTAGGGCTCAAGTCCTTGTGATCTAGGTCTTATGCTTTGGGCCTGGCTAAAAACCCTAGGGCCATATGATCATTGTGGTAGAGCGTTCCCCATTCAAAAACATATTTTTTGAGAAGTCAATTTCCTAGTTACTCAATATGTTTTCTTAAGATGTAGTCATTTTAAGGTGCCCATAGACTGATTCAATCAACGATTGGAAGATTGCGGTGTTCCGATTTTTCTTTTGCCTATCTATGCTGTATGTTTGTTCTAGTCTGTCTTGTAATTGCAAATGCATAGCTATCAAGCTTTTGGTATTCGAAGATGTGGAGGTCCCAATGCAAAAGACAAACAACATTTTCTAAAGTCATGAGGAGTAAATGGAGAGCACTAAGAAATTAACAATATTCGAGGTGGTGGAATTAATATGGGAGACTGTAGATTGTGATCTCTCCTATTGATGAGAGTAGTGAAAATTGAAGGGAGTGAAAGTAGAGGGCTTTTCCTTTACACTTACGTTCCTTTTTTGTATTCCCCCCTCCCCTTTTTGGTACTTAAGACTCAAAGGTTTGCACCAAAGATATGACAGGGAATCAATCGCGAACTTCATCGAAGTGGATGGTACAGCATGAGGAATGAGCTTAAAATGAAGATTGATGGAATGCATTCACGAATTCAATTCAAGATTTGCCCCTATCACCAAGGTCGACGGACAGAAATTTTCAAGATAGGGAGAAGTTCCTATGTTTTGGCCGAGGTAGTCCATTGAGGCGCCAACTTTGATTACTCTTTGGTTGGTAATTCAATTCGAGCTCAATTCAAAATTGGTCCATGATCTAGGATAAAATGGGTTCAAATCAATTAGGAAAGAAATCAAAAGCCAACCAGCCATCTTCATCATATCAGCGTCGAAGAACACTATGGACCACAATAGGGCAGACATTCATACAACAAAGGTTCGATTCTTTCTTTGGCGAGTATGCAGCAATGCATTTCCAGCTAAGGAAAACCCTTATAGAAGAGGAATGGTACTTGACCCACTTTGCCCCGTGCACCGTGAAGCCCCCAGAATCTCCTGAGCACCTCTACCTCCTCTGCGACTGGACAAAATAAATTTGGTCAGACCCTCAGTTAAGTCTCAACACTTCCCCGACAAACATAACCGGAATCGACAAGTGGATATTGAAAAACTTGAACTCCCGAGCTGATCCGTCCGCAAGAGCAAGTGTCGCTGCTACGCTATGGTTGATTTGGAAGGAAAGGAATGCATGGGTATTTAGGAACAACAAACCAAAACCCAGCCATATAGTCGAAGAAGTGTTTAATTCACAAATGCTCCACGAAAAACGAAATCATAGCATAAGGAAGTATGCAACACAAGAAAACTCACCTCCCGACCTGTGGATTCTTAGGTGTTGAACGTAGATGGCTCCTGGTGCTGCACATCATCGAAGGGGGCTATCGCTGGAGTTTGTAAGGACTCCCGAGGGCTTCGCCAAGAGAATCAATGCCCGTTTGTCCCTCACAGCAGAAACTCTCGCGATTAGAGAGGGATTGTCGTTCGTGGAGAAGGCAAGTGAGCTCAGAAAGAAGGAAACTGATGTAGGGTTCAAGTTCTTGTGATCTAGGTCTTATATTGTGGGCCTGGCTAAAAACCCTTGGGCCGTACGATCATTGCGGTTGACGGTGTCCCCATTTATTTCGCAAAAAATAGATCGTTTCGAAAAAATATTTTTTGAGTAGTCAATTTCCTAGTTACTCAATATGTTTTCTTGAGATGTACACATTTTAAGGTGCCCATAGACTGATTCAATCAACGATTGGAAGATTGCGGTGTTCTGATTTTTCTTTTGCCTATCTATGTTGTATATTTGTTCTATTATTTCTTGTAATTGCAAATGTATGGCTATCGAGCTTCTGGTATTTGAAGATACGGGGGTCCCAACACAAAAGACAAACAACATTTTCTAAAGTTATGACGAGCAAATGGATGACACAAGGAAATTAATGATAATGGAGGTGGTGGAGTGAATTTGGGAGATTGTAAATTGTGATCTCTCCTATTGATGAGAATAGTGGAAATTGAAGGGAGTGAAAATAGAGCGCTTTTCCATTGCACTTGTGACATTCTGGATTTTCGACCCATTTTCGGAATTTATAAATTGAATGGATATGCTTCATTAATACGCTCCAGTTAAGCGTCACTCGAGTCTGATCAACTCGAGACGACCAACCGAAGGGGAATGGCTACCTAGGAAATTTTCCTAAACAGCCGCCCGTTAGTCTGAGGAATTCGACGGAGTCATAATTTAATGAATTTGGCCACGAGATGAATTCCGATCTTGGACAATCGAACTTTTATGGAGGTTACAATGGAGAAATGGATTCAGTTTCAGAAACATCGCCCGAGGGGCAGATAGCCGGTGCACGTCGCGAAGCAAGACGTGAATGGAAAATTACCGAAATGCCCCCGTAAATGCTTAGTCCTTAGTATTAGATTAAATTAGGATTATTCGAGAGCGAATACGATAGAACGGAACCAAATCCAGTCCGAAGTTCGTTCGCACTCGGGACCCGATCGGTGCATTTGGCACGCAAATCGAGGCAAGTCAAATCAAGCATCAAATCAATCAATGTCCCATCAATCAATCCATCAAATCAAATCAGTCAATCATGGCACAAGTTCCAAGATAAATCCATCAATCAAGTCATTCAAGTCAAAAGTACCATAATCACATCCATGTCACTATTCACTCACCTAACACCATTATTACCTATTTTTCCTTTATTTTAATTTGTTATAATCTCTCTCTCTCCTCCCCCATTTCCTATTTGGCCAAGACATTCCCATCACCTTCCCATTCTTCTTCTTCTTCATTTTTCTTCTCCTTCATTTTCTTCTTTTCCTCGCGGCCTCCCTTCGTTCGTCCGCCCGTTGCCGCCGTCGTTCCGCTGTTGTTCCGCCGCCGTTGGCCACCGATCTTCCTCCTCCCACTTTGGTAAGTCCTCTAAACTTCATCCCTTTCATTTTCATGGCATGATGACCCTCCGAAGGACCCCGACCAGACCCGTTTCCTCATCGTCGTCGTGAGCACAAATGGAGCACGGGTTGTCCTAGCTTACTCCGCCCACCCCCTTAGCCTTTCTAACACCTAAAGCCAACTTATTTAGGTCTTGGAAGACCCATGAGGACATCGGACCAGCCACCTAAGCCGCCGTCCATCCTCGCTTGGCCGTGAGCTCTTCCGGCCGTTTCGGACTCCGAGCCTTCGTCGTTCTTCCACACCCCATCCAAGTAAGCCGCACCTCTAATCTTGGTTTAGGAATGGTTTATACATGGTTGGTTGCTGATCCGTGTGGTAGCTTATGTGGATTAAATGACAAATGGGTGATTAAGGTTGAAATGGATTAGCTTAAGTTATGTGATTAGAGAGGAGGGATTGAGCCGTGGGCCTTGGTTAGTTAAATTTGGGCTTTGGATTGCAAATGTGGGCTAGGATGAATGGGTTTGGTGCGAAATTTGATGGGCCGAACGATATAGATGGGCTTGGGGTCCATTTTAGGTTGAAATAACTAAGTTTGGGGTAATGGGCTTAAGCCCAAATTCGTGGGTTTGTGTTGGACGAAAATTTAGGTTTGAATGGGCCCTTGAAATGGATTAATATGGGCTGCCAATAATGGCTTGGGCGGGTAAGATGATGGGCCGAAGGTGTAATGGGCTTAGGGACCCATTTTTAGGCTAAAATAAGTAATTATGGGCTCGTGGGCTCAAGTTATTTTAGTGGGCTTCTTGATGGACGAAAATTAGGTTCAATTGGGCCTTAATTTATGGGCTTGGATATAAAAATTTAGGGCCCAATAATGTACATGGGCTTAGGCTATTAATTTGGACCTAAATAATTGAAAATGGACTTAATGGGCTTAAACTTAAGAAAGAAACTTATTGGGCCTTAGTCTGGGCTCAGTCTAATTTAATAGGACTTAATAAAACCCAAAAGTATTCTAAGATATTAATTATGGGCTGGGGTCTAAAGCTAGAGGCTAGGCTTAGGCCGAGTTATTGGGCCTGATAGGACCAGGTCCCGAGATAAATGGGCCCCAAAGGATGATGTCAATTACGATTGGGTTCATTTGAGAGGATTATTCAAGGGAAAGTAAATGGCTCATTGTGGGATATCTGATTGAACCCAGATGATCGAGAATCCACCTGTAGGGTACTGGGTTCACATGTAGCCTGTTCTGATGAACGCGAGTTGCTCAGATGATTTCTCGAAATGCTTGGCTCCTGTACTTATGTACCTTTGTGAATGCATGCTCTGCGACTGATTCACTGTTTGACTGCATCTGAGCATATTGTGATTTGAGCCTGGCATGAGTCACTGGGAGGAGTGACATGTTGGATGGGCCCTGATGCGTGTTTACGCGGGGAAATTGGTGGGATAAGGTTGTTGTGCGCCCGGACGTGCTCGGCACGGGGTAGCTGGAGAGATAAGGGTGCCTACCTGGGTCTTAGCTTTGACGCTATGCAGGTTGACGCACCGGGGAGGTTATTGTGCACCTGGGTCTTTGCGCGCTGGAGGCGTATATGCGGGTGCATGGATTTTTGGTGATGTGCGTTGAGGCACGATGCCGAGTGGCACTGTTGGATGAGCCCTAATGGGAATTGGAGAGATAAGCGGGCAGGATCCACTGGGATCAGTTGAGGCGGGCTGAAGCATGCATCTGTTTTGCATATTGAGTTGCTGTCATTGTCTGTTGACTGCCCGCCTGCATTTCATGATTTGCATTACCGTGCGTAGTATGACTATTCACGCGCTGGGGTTGGGTATCTACACAAGTGAGGGTACTCGAGTTAGGTGACCTGAAACCCTAGATTACTAGGTAGGGCCGAACCCCCTAGTATACTCTATCCTACGCTAGGATTAGCGGTGAGCTTGCTGAGTCCTCGACTCACTGGCGGTGGTTGCCATATTTTCAGATCCCAGACGCCAGTGATGGCCGCTCCCCCTATGCTCTTTGGCCTGCCAGTGCAGATGGAGCCCGAGGTTACCCACCATTACGATGAAACTGCTACGATGTGGCTTAGACGACTGACTACTGTATGGGTGGATCAGGGAGGTCCCCAACTTGTCCCCTATAGGTTCGAGGCCTGGTATAGAGAGGACGAGTTAGGTTTGGAGGGACCCTTGAGAGATGCCCTGATACCCATGGAGGACGACCCCACGATTCTACGACTTGCTGTATATGGAGGTGAGGTGGTCGACCCCGACCCGATGTTGGAGCTGCCGTCCCCAGGGCGCTCGGAGATAGACGGCCACGAAGAGGGTGATGCCATGGACACCGACCAGGAGGAGGATCCAGAGGAGCAGCTAGAGGACTGAGTCCTGCTGACGCTGGTCTAGTTTTCGGGAGATAGTGTGAGCGTAGGTGTCGAGACCGTGGCTTGTACTTTCTTTTGGGGGTCTGTACCGAACACCTTGTTGATATGTATATGTTGATGATTTGTGTATTCCATTTTTGTGTACTACCCCAATTATCGTATGTATGCATATATGGATAGGAGGCACGCTTCCGCAGGATCATAAGATGATTTTTAAATGGACGCACTGTCTGGTCGCGACGAAGAGATTTCCTGGACTGTCGTATACAGATGATCAGGCGAGCGCTGAGCAGAAGAGAAATTAAATATATGAGCGGGATATCGCGGGCTCGAGAGGGGCTCGGGGTGTGACAGCACTTGCGTTCCTTTTTTGCATTCCCTTTTTGCATTCCCCCCCCCCTTTTGGTAGTTAAGACTAAGAGGCTTGAGCCAAAGATGAGACAAGGAATCAATTGCGCACTTCATTGAATTGGATGGTACAGCATGAGAAATGAGCTTAAAATCAAGATTGATGGAATGCATTCATGAATTCAATTCAAGATTTGCGCCTATCGCTAAGGTCCACTGACAAAAATTTTCAAGATAGGGAGAAGTTCCTAAATTTCGGCCGAGGTAATCCATTGAGGCACCAACTTTGATTACTCTTGTGTTGGTAATTCAATTCGAGCTCAATTCAAAATTGGTCGAAGATCTAGTCTAAAATAGGTTTAAATTAGTTAGGAAAGAAATCAATCGTCAGCCAGCTATCTTCATCACGTCTGCCTCGAAGAACACTATGGACCATAGTAGGGCAGACATTCATACAACAAAGGTTCGATTCTTCCTTTGAAGAGTACGCAGTAATGCACTTCCAGCTAAGGAAAACCCTTATAGAAGAAGAATAGTACCTAACCCGCTTTGCCCAGTGCGCCGTAAAACCCCCAGAATCTCCTGAGCACCTCTTCCCCCTCTGCGACTAGACAAAACAAATTTCGTTAGACCCTCGGTTAAATCTCGATACTTCCCCGATAAAGATAACCAGAATCGACAAGTGGATTTTGAAAAACTTAAACTCCCGAGCTGATCCGTCCGCGAGAGTAAATCTCACTTCTACACTATTGTTGATTTGGAAGGAAAGGAACGAGAGGGTATTTAAGAACAATAAAACAAAACCCCACCATATAGTCAAAGAAGCGTTTAATTCACAAATGCTCTTCGAAAACAGAATCACGGTATAGGGAAGCATGCAAGACAAGAAAACTCACTTCCCGACCTATGAATTCTTGGGTGTTGAATGTAGATGGCTCCTGGTGCTGCGCATCACTAGAGAGGGCTATCGCCGGAGTTTGTACGGACTCCCGAGGGCTTCGCCAAGAGAATCCATGCTCGTTCGGCCGTCGCGGCAGAAACTCTCGCAATTAGAGAGGGATTATCGTTCGTAGAGAAGGCAAGTGAGCTGGGGAAGAATGAAATTGATCTAGGGCTCAAGTCCTTGTGATCTAGGTCTTATGTTTTGGGCCTGGCTAAAAACCCTAGGGCCATATGATCATTGTGGTAGAGCGTTCCCTATTTATTTCACAAAAAATAGATCGTTTCAAAAAAATATTTTTTGAGAAGTCAATTTCCTAGTTACTCAATATGTTTTCTTGAGATGTAGACATTTTAAGGTGCCCATAGACTGATTCAATCAACGATTGGAAGATTACGGTGTTCTGATTTTTCTTTTGCCTATCTATGCTGTATGTTTGTTCTACTATGTCTTGTAATTGCAAATGCACAGCTATCAAGCTTCTGGTATTTTAAGATGTGGAGGTCCCAATGCAAAAGACAAACAACATTTTCTAAAGTGATGAGGAGTAAACGGAGAGCACTAAGAAATTAACAATAATGGAGGTGGTGGAATGAATATGGGAGACTGCAGATTGTGATCTCTCCTATTGATGAGAGTAGTGAAAATTGAAGGGAGTGAAAATAGAGGGCTTTTCCTTTACACTTACGTTCCTTTTTTGTATTCCCCCCTCCCCTTTTTGGTACTTAAGACTCAGAGGTTCGCACCAAAGATGAGACAGGGAATCAATCGCGAACTTCATCGAAGTGGATGGTACAGCATGAGGAATGAGCTTAAAATCAAGATTGATGGAATGCATTCATGAATTCAATTCAAGATTTGCCACTATCACCAAGGTTGATAGACAGAAATTTCCAAGATAGGGAAAAGTTCCTAAGTTTTGGCCGAGGTAATCCATTAGGGCTCCAACTTTGATTACTCTTGGGTTGGTAATTCAATTCGAGCTCAATTCAAAATTGGTCCAAGATCTAGGATAAAATGGGTTCAAATCAATTAGGAAAGAAATCAAACGCCAACCAGCCATCTTCATCATATCAGTCTCGAAGAACACTTTGGACCACAATAGAGCAGACATCCATACAACAAAGGTTCGATTCTTTCTTTGGAGAGTATGCAGCAATGCATTTCTAGTTAAGGAAAACCCTTATAGAAGAGGAATGGTACTTGACCCACTTTGTCGCGTGCACCGTAAAGCCCCCAGAATCTCCTGAGCACCTGTACCTCCTCTGTGACTGGACAAAATAAATTTTGTCAGATCCACAGTTAAATCTCGACACTTCCCTGATAAAAATAACCAGAATCGACAAATGGATATTGAAAAACTTGAACTCCCGAGCTGATCCGTCCGCAAGAACAAGTCTCGCTGCTACGCTATGGTTGATTTGGAAGGAAAGGCATGCATGGGTATTTAGGAACAACAAACCAAAACCCAGCCATATAGTCGAAGAAGTGTTTAATTCACAAATGCTCTAGAAAATACAAAATCATAGCATAAGGAAGCATGCAAGACAAGAAAACTCACCTCCCGACCTGTGGATTCTTGGGTGTTTAACGTAGATGGCTCCTGGTGCTGCACATCATCGGAGGGGGCTATCGCCGGAGTTTGTAGGGACTCCCGAGGGCTTCGCCAAGAGAATCAAAGCCCGGTTGTCCCTCACAGCAGAAACTCTCGCGATTAGAGAGGGATTGTCGTTCGTGTTGAAGGCAAGTTAGCTGAGAAAGAAGGAAACTGATCTAGGGTTCAAGTCCTTGTGATCTAGGTCTTATGTTTTGGGCCTAGCTGAAAACCCTTGGGGTGGACATTGCGGTGGATGGTGTCCCCATTTATTTCGCAAAAAATAGATCGTTTCCAAAAAATATTTTTTGAGTAGTCAATTTCCTAGTTACTCAATATGTTTTCTTGAGATGTAGACATTTTAAGGTGCCCATAGACTGATTCAATCAACGATTGGAAGATTGCGGTGTTCTGATTTTTCTTTTGCCTATCTATGCTGTATGTTTGTTCTATTATTTCTTGTAATTTCAAATGTATAGCTATCGAGCTTCTGGTATTTGATGATGTGGAGGTCCCAACACAAAAGACAAACAACATTTTCTAAAGTTATGATGAGCAAATGGATAACACAAGGAAATTAATGATAATGGAGGTGGTGGAGTGAATTTGGGAGATTGTAAATTGTGATCTCTCCTATTGATGAGAATAGTGGAAATTGAAGGGAGTGAAAATAGAGCGCTTTTCCATTGCACTTGCGTTCCTTTTTTGCATTTTCCTCCATTTTTTGGTCCTTAAGACTAAGAGGTTTGCACCAAGGGTGAGACAGGGAATCAATCGCGAACTTCATCAAATTGGATGGTACAGCATAAGGAATGAGCTTAAAATCAAAATTGATGGAATGCATTCATAAATTCAATTCAAGATTTGCGCCTATCACTAAGGTCGACTGATAGAAATTTTCAAGATAGGGAGAAGTTCCTAGATTTCGGCCGAGGTAATCCATTGATGCACCAACTTTGATTACTCTTGGGTTGGAAAATCAATTCGAGCTCAATTTAAAATTGGTCCAAGATTTAGGATAAAATGGGTTCAAATCAATTAAGAGATAAATCAAACGCCAACTAGCCATCTTCATCCTATGAGCCTCGAAGAACACTATGGACCACAATGGGGCAGACGTTCATACAACAAAGGTTCGATTCTTCCTTTGGAGAGTATGCAGAAATGCACTTCCAGCTAAGGAAAACCCTTATTGGAGAGGAATGGTACTTGACCCACTTTGCCTAGTGCGCCGTAAAACCCCCAAATTCTCCTGAGCACCTCTTCCTCGTTTGCGACAGGACAAAACCAATTTGGTCAGACCCTCGGTTAAATCTCCACACTTCCCTGACAAAGATAACCAAAATCGACGAGTGGATATTGAAAAACTTAAACTCCCGAGCTGATCCGTCCGCGAGAGCAAGTCTCGCTCCTACACTTTGGTTGATTTGGAAGGGAAGGAACGCGTGGGTATTTAGGAACAACAAACCAAAACCCAGCCATATAGTCAAAGAAGCGTTTAATTCACAAATGCTCTTCGAAAAACGGAATCACAGCATAGGGAAGCGTGCAAGACAAGAAAACTCACCTCCTGACCTGTGGATTCTTGGGTGTTAAACGTAGATGGCTCCTGGTGCCGCACATCACCGGAGGGAGCTATCGCCGGAGTTTGTAGGGACTCCCGATTCACTTGACGGCATGGAGAATCAGACCTGTGTTGCACGCCTAGTTGCGCACCCAATTCATACACATCTTCATTCCTTAAGCACCAAATTAACCCCATGGGAGTTGGGTCTCTTAATCTTCTATTTTGGGCAAATATTAATGTTATAGGGCTCTTTATATGCCATTGTAAATGACATAATTCAATCCATAGAAGAATTACATGCATTAGTTAAGGAATACAAATGTTACAAAAACAACACTGCTAGAGAAGGGGAAATAGTTACAGGTCGGGATTATATTTTTCTTCACCAAACTGTAGTGTTCAGTGAAGGCCGTTGCATTTGTCTATACTATCTTGTTTCATGACTCTCCTTTTATGAGCACCGAAATTTTTTCTTGACTAGGCTATGAATACTGAAATTTCGCTATTGTACAATATAGTAGCCATTTGGTAATTTTAGCAATTGGGTAAGCCAATACTGTAGTCTTCAGAAATTTCTCTTAATCATGTAGTAAAAATATATCAAGTGAATTCTACTAAATCAAGCTTTAATGATTATTTGGTGTATTTAGATTTTGTTAGTAATGTACTTCAATCTTTTCAAGTTCAAATTTGGACAATGCCACTTGTGATGCGTGGATACGAAATAAATCTAGTTAACTAATGAAAGCACTTTTATACATGGCAGCCAAGCAGCGATTGTCAAATTGGATGTTCAAAAGGTTTTGGAGAAGTTGAAAACCAAACAAAAATCAGTGACTAAGCATTTAGTTGGACTTGATGATCGGATTAAAGCCTTGACAGAATTATTAGATGTCAATGATCAAGTTGTGTGGCTCATTGGAATATATAGGATGGGCGGTATTAGTAAAACGACTGTTGCCAAGGTCACTTTCAATCAGCTATCTTCTCACTTTGGAAAGTGTTGTAGCTTCCTTGATGACGTCCGAGAAAGTGCGTCGACCAAGGACAACTTAATCTAGTTGTAGAGGAAAGTACTGTCTGACAGTGTTGGTTCTGGGTCTGCAAAAAAACTCGAGGATGGTGAACAAGAAATGAGGAGGATTGAAGAAACACTTCACACTAAGAAGGTACTTGTAGTTCTGGATGATATTGACAATAGAGAGCACATTAATAAACTAATAGGAAATCATTCATTACATTCAGAATCTAGGCTAATTATTACAACGAGAAACACAACTATTCTGCGAAGTGAGGGCTTTAATGGTAAAATTATAGCATATGAGATGCTAAAGATGGATGATGGTCTTGCACTTTAGCTTTTTTTCCAGCATGCCTTTGGTAGAAACTTTCCTTCAAACAATTATCATGGGCATTCAAGTGACATCGTCGCAAGCACGGGAGGGCTTCCTTTGGCTATTAAAGTGGTAGGTTCATTACTTAATCAGAAAACCAAAGCATTTTGGGAAGAGACATTGGTTAGGTTAAGAGATGTACCTAAGGTAGAGATTATAAGGAAGTTGAGGATTATCTATGATGACCTCGACAAATATCAATAACAAAATTTCCTCGATATTGCATGCTTCTTTTTCAATGAGAATAAGACCAAGCCAATTTACATGTGGGGAGGTTCTCAACTTTACCCTCAAAGAGGAATTGATGTCCTCACCAGCAGGTGCTTGATAAAGATATTGGGCAACAATGATTTTTGGATGAATGATCTAATAATAGACCTGGGAAGGCAAATTATTCATCAAGAAAGTCAAAGTGATCTTGGAAGGCAGAGTAGGTCATAAATTGCAAAAGAGGCCTCTAAAATCATAAGAACCCAAGAGGTAAGTAAATAAGAACTTCCCATTTTCAAATACAAGTTGTATATCATGGTTTTAAGGATTCCTTATGTGTTTATGATCTTCATAATTTATTTCCTGCCCATTCGAGTTGTAAAACTTAGTAGTTGGAAGTTGACAAACTTCTTCAAATTTTCACTTGCAGAGGAACGACAAGGTTCAAGCGCTTGACCGAGATGGACTAGATGACTCCATATGATTGCAAATGATGAGTTGGAAAGGTTACCAAACCTAAGATTCCCCAAGTTACATAATGGAACTTATGTTGAGGACTTCGCAAAGTGTCGTTCAATGTTAAGATAGATTTCTTGGCGTTTCCTCATTAGGATTTTAGGGCAGATAATCTATATCTGGATCATCTTATGGTTTTTAAACTTGACAAGAATGGCTTCCCAGACAATTCAAAAGCATGGCACTTGATCAAGGAATGTTACATTTTTAAATTCTTGTCTAATAGTCCCAAGGGTAGGCTGCAATAGTTCTTACAATTGATATGCCATCATCCATTTTTACATATGGCACAAAATTTGAAAGTTCTATCTCTTACCGAATGTGATGGAATAACGAAAATCTCAGATTTCTCAGAATGCTTGCATTTAGAGAGGTTGACTCTTGCACACTGCAACAAGCTAAAGAAAATTGAAAGCTTCATTGGAAATCTACAGTCGCTAATTGAGTTAGAGATTGAATGGTGCATGGATCTTATAGATTTACCTAAAGAAGTGGGGGCACTACTAAAGCTTAAGCACTTGTCATTGTGGGGATGTTATGGGTTGAGAGAACTTTCAAGCTCACTTGGGAATTTAACCTCATTGAGAGGGTTAAACTTACACACACGGGCATCGCCAAACTTTCGAACTCCATCCAAGGACTAGTGAAACTTGTGTCTTTTCTTCTTACACACACACAAGGATAAGGGAACTTCCAAACTTCACTAGAGAGTGGAAATCATTACGCATATTACGGTTATCGAAAAAAGGATCATATTATCCGGTGCATTTTGTTTGGAAGTTACCTAATAGCATTAGCATGTTGAAAAATCTTGAAGAACTTGATCTCTCTGGGCATTTTGAAATGAAAGGTGAAATTCCCGTCAGAATTGAAGAATTGTCATTTATAAAAATCATAAATTTGACGGACACCCATATGAGTGGAATTCCACGAACAGTCACCATACTTAATCACCTACAAATGCTAAATCTAAGAGGTTGTCATATGATTCAAGGGATGCTTGACCTTCCCACAAGCTTGACCAGTTTACTTCTTGAATCGAAATCGTTGCTCTTAGTCCGCAATCTGTCTATCCTTACTAATTTGGTGGAATTGCTACTAAGTGATGGCTCTGGTAATACGGGGAAATCAAACCTAAGCACCGGATGCAACTTAAGTTGGATTGGGAGGGTATCTAAGCTGAAAAGTTTAGATTTACATCTGCCCAGTGTACCTGCACCCCCAGAGTTCGCTTCTCTCTCTCATCTAGAAAAGTTTACTTTGTCTTGTCTTGCCTAGACCTAGAAACTCTCGTGCAGTTTCCGCCCTCTCTGCTGAGATTGAAGTTACCATTTCTCAGCATTAGGTAGGCAAAATTACTTCCCTCCTACTTGAGAGTGAGAAATCTGTCCACTTTAGAGTTCTATCATGGTGAAGTGGAAGACATTCCACTTGATGGACTTCCAAGTCTGGAGAACTTAACTGTTGACGATTGTAAACTACTTCAGAGGTTATCCATTTCTTTGTCATTAAAGAAGCTAAGGCAAGCATATGTGTCAAATTGTCCAGAGCTAGTCGAGATAAAAGTTGCGCGTCTGTCGAAATCATTGGAATCCTTCTGTGTTATTGAATGTAAATCTCAGAGAAAAATGGGCGGCTTATCATGCTGGAAGAACCTAGAGGAATTGGTAATCCAACGGTGTCATGTACTTACCAATAAAAACTTGGATGTACACTAGTGTTCATCACTGAGAAGATTGATTGATGCATCTTGCACAAAAAAACCAGATGATTGCCTCATCCATATACTGGGGTGTAGGTACTTTACTAGAGATTCTACTCGGAGCCACCCATCTCGAATCTCTTGGAAGCATTACAGAGAGGAGATTCTTCTGGACACATCAAACAAGGTGCAACATCTTCATCAATATACAGTTGACATGTGTGAATGCACAAGTTTGCAAATCGATTTTTTTTTCTCCAAATTCAGTTGGATGATATAATTCCGTAAAACTACATAAATTATAGAAAGTTACATACTATTCTGAAACTTACCTAAAATGGATTGACTCATTTTGCTTAGCTAAATATTCTTAACTAATTTTAATAATTAACATCGAAGTTGCGAGATCAAGAAAAGGGATGCATTCAGGTGAATCTATTTTATTTTATTTTTCATGTTGCCTTCACGAAAATGATCACTTTTCGAGAGCCTATTGTACTTGATGTGATAATTCTAACATCCTCCTCCATTGATGATTTCCGGTCAGAGTTGGGCAATGCTGAATGTTTGGAGATGACGGGAAATAGTGAGGCAGATGAGGGATGGAATAATTGAGCATTACGGCAGCGTTGATGGAGGGAAAATGAAGAGCATGAAAAATAGGAAGGACAACAACCAAAATGATGTCGCCCATCTTGTTGCCAAAGTTACGAAGGAGTTGAACATTAGGAGAGATCCTGCATAGCTACAACTGAAGTTGAGGATCAAAGAGACCTTTCTTCTGTAAGGACTGCAGATTTGCCTTTCGTAACGATGCGGTTCTTAAAACTTATGTCGAATTTGAATGTGGTCCAGGTGAATAGGGAGACAACAGTTGAGAGTGACCAAGTACCTACAAAAACAGGCAGAGGAAGTGGGACAAAACGTGCTTTAAACCGAGGAAAGGGTACAGCTTCAAGTTCCAGAAAAAGCAAAGGCTCAAGGTCAGGAAAGGGCACGGCGTCAAATTCAGGAAGGGGCACGGCTTCAAGTTCACGACGCAGCACAACTTGGAGTTCAGGAAAGGGCAATGCTAGGTTACAAACTCTGCTCATCGGAGGAGACTCGAGACTGACATGTTGAGGTAAAAAATTCCATTTTCCTTGAATTCCCCACATGTTTCTTAAGGAGACTCAAAAACAGCAACCATCCTAATGACTGCAAGAATGAATTATTACTGCATTCACTTATTCTAAAGTAGCAGGTTTACTCCATTCTTCTTTCCTGCCACTCACCTTATATGGTGGTGCTTCAGTGTTCTCTCCTAGTTTTAATCCAAGGACAGGAGGATGATTGATCCTTGAGGCTTTCCATATGCCATAATAAGTTGCATGATGATTTTCAATGTTATGTATAGTCTCTTCTTTTACTCCATGTAGAAACCAATTGAAGAATTTTAAGATTTACTTTCTTTTTGTCTATTTCTGGATATCATTCTTCTTTAAAAAACCTTTCTCTCTTGTAGTGTAATTATCTGCAAACTATTGCTTTTGCCTTCAGTTTTTTTCTTGAAAAGAAATCTTCTTTATAAAGCTTTTGTGGTCTCTTTCAAAAGAAGTGTCAAAAAGGTTCACTTGGAAATCTAAATACGTGTGTCTTTGGCCTTGGTGTATGGAGAAAACATCTCCCAACAAAAATTGCTCTCAATCATATCAACACCAATCAAGCGACCCTTATACTTTTAGCAAGTGCGGCGAGAGTTTTCAAAGTTGACAAACTCATTTTATCTTTCCTTGTTTGGAGGATTTTATCTTTCCATGTATAAAAGCCTTAGCTTAGGAATGTTATTGTATTACAATTTCTAGCTAATGCCTCCTACTCCTATGTTAGTCATCGGCCCACTAAAGACTGGTTCCACAAAAATTGAAATCGAGAATAGCCCATTGGTTCTTGGACCTACCCACAAATTGGGCTGCCAGTTGGGTCCGGTTCTGAGGTGGGTCAATGAAACTAGTTCCCAGGTGGATCTATGGAACCGGTACCACCAAACTTCATGCGCCATCACTACAATATGCAACAAAGATTCAAACAACAGAAAGAAATTCTGGAGTAATTAAAATTACATCTCATCAAAGACACGCCCAGCCAAAGCCAACGAATCGACAGTATCAGTATGTTAGGAAGTGTGTAAGCAAGAGAGCACACACACCAAACTTGTTATGATGGGCAAAAGGAGACAGCAATCCAACAGAAAAATTAGTCAGTAGCCTATATGTGTCGAATCATTTCAAGTTTCAACGTGTAGTTAGAATGGCAGAAATTCATGTACAACACTTGTGACAGTCTGAAAATTCGACCCATTTATCGGAATTTCTAAATGAATGGAAACACTTCATTGTTACCCTCTGATCGACGCTCACTCAGGATTAGCTACCCTGGGACGACTAACCGAAAGGGGAAGGCTACCTGGGAAAATTTCCCAAACAGCCGCCCGTTGGTCTGAGACTGAGACAGAGTCGGTATTTAATGAAATTGACCACAAAATGAAATCCGACATCGGATAATCGAATTAGAAAGATAAACACAATGAGGAAATGGAATCGGTTTCAGAGGCGTCGCCCGAAGGGCAGACAGCCGGTGTACGTCGCGAAGCAAGACGTGATTGGAAAATTACCGAAATGCCCCCGGTAAATGCTCAGTCCATAGAAATAGATGAATTAGGATTTTTGAGAGTGAATTCGGCAGATCGAAACCAAATCCAGTCCGAATTTCGTTCGCGCTCAAGATCCGATCGGTGCATTTGGCACGCAAATCGAGACAAGTCAAATCAGTTGTCACATCAGTCAATCATGGTTCAAGTTCCAAGATGGTTAAAGCTTATCCAAGACCAAATGTCACATCAAATGTCTCATATACTATTCCACCTAATCCCCTTTATTTAAATATTTTTTTTAATTCTTGAAAATTTGATAAACCTTTCTCTCTCCTCCCTCATTCTCTCATTTTGCCGCTGGCCACACCCCCATCTCTCTCTCACCAGCTCACTTTCTCTCTCTCATTTTCCTCCCTCTCTCTACTCACGCCTGGAATTCTGCAGACAACTTCAACCGGCCGCCGACGGAGATTGGTAAGTCGGATTCTCATGATTTTTGGATATGTTATAGTTTAATGTCTTCTGAATCCAACCCAACTTCAATCGCTTCGATCGGAGGTCGTTTGGCCCTTCAAATGTCCGTTTTCCTATCAGTCGACGAACCAGTTTTCTGACACCCGAATTTGAGATTGAGCTCATGTTGATATATCTTGTTTCCAGCGACCTCTAGGACTCATTTCTAGGTTCAAATATTGATTCTTAGCATGTTTTTCATTCTGGTCCAGCCCTCAACGCTGGCCTCCTCTCCTCCTCGCCGTGAGCCCATTCGGCCGCCCGGTGACCCCTCGTCGTTCGTCGTCGACCCCGAGCCATTTGTGGTAAGCCAATCCACTAATAGTAGCCTAGGACTATGGTATGCTCATGTGGTTTGCTGGTTTGTATGCTAAGTGGGTGAATTAAGAAGTAAATTGCCTAATTAGTGTTAAGCTAATTAGACCGGTTTAGGAAATTAGAATTTTTGGGCTGCACGATGGGCTTGATAATCTGATTTGGGTTGGAAAACATTGTTATTGGGCTGCAATATTGGATTTGGGCGCGTGAGGAGTGGGCCACGTGAGGTTAATGGGCTTAGGGGCTCAAATTTAAGCTAAAATAACCTAAAATGTGCTAATGGGTTCAAGTTGGATTAATGGGCCTCCACATGGACGAAATTCAGCTTATAATTGGGCCTAAAAATGTTCATTTAAGGTTGTAATTGGCGGGCTTGTGTGAGTAAAAGGTGGGCCAAATGATACTAATGGGCTAGGAGACTTTTATTTCTTATAATTGGGCTAAAATATGACAAATTGGGCCTAATTCAATTGGTGGGCCTCTAATGAACGAAAATGAAGTTTATTGGGCCTAAATAATGATCTTGAGCATTAAAATGTGAGGTCCAATGAGGTGTATGGGCTTGGGTTATCAAATTGGGCCTAAATGGATTAAAATGGACTTTCTAAACCTATCTTGTATAATGGGCTTGGGCCTTGTACGAATTTAAAATATTCTTGGGCCTATTTATATTGTAATCCCGGCCCATCCGAAGACTTATAAATATTCTATAATGGGCCGAAGAAGAGTAATGGACCGAAAGCATTCTTGGACATGGGTTAAGTTGATAAATTTTAAATGGGGCTTCGGCTCTGATTTGAATTCATCTAAGAATGGGCTTATCCTTGAAAACCTAATGGGCCACATGATTTGAGGGATGTGACTGAACTATCTGGGTCCTTGACTGCCTGGTTGTATCGTACGCACGTGGCATTTATCAATTGTCTAGTTTTCCTTGATTGGTGTACTGTGGCAAGGTTTCTGTACTGGTTGGTTTGTGCATTGAGCCGGTATCATTCGAGAGATGAATTTGAGAGTGCCAACCTGAGGCGTACCACACGCGGGTTGCAGTACTGGCCTGATGCGTTTGAGACGCGGGCAGATTTGATCTGAGATTTCCATGAGGCCGACTGACCGAGCATTTGATGTGGCATTCTGTTGTGACTATTGATTGTTGATTTCCTACTCCCTGTGTTTTATTCTATTATACCGCAAGTTTATAACTGCTATTGCTTGGTTTTTAGTCCTATGGTTCATTACCCTACGTGCACAAGAGTGAGACCCATGTGAGGTGACCAGAAACCCTAGACTCCCGGTTAGGACCGAATCCACTGAGTATGCTCTATCCTACGCTAGGATTAGCGGTGAGCTTGCTGAGTCTCCGACTCACTGGCGTGGTTTGCCAACATTTCAGACCCCAGACCCAAGTGATGGCTGCACCGCCCCCGACACTTTTTGGACTCCCAGTAGATGTTTTTGTGGAGGTTACCCACCATGTGGACGATGACGGCCGACTGTGGCACCGACACCTGACTACCATCACGGTGGACGTGGGCAGACCCCAGTTCGTTCCCTACCGATTTGAGGCATGGAGAGTCGAGGGAGATTTTGGCATGATGGGACCCGTCCTTGATTTCGACGTCCCGATTCCAGAGGATGACGACCCAGGACTCCTACGTCCAGTCACCTACCCGGGAGAGGTTGTAGACCCGGACCCGCTACAGGAGCTACCTTCACCAGGGCAGATAGTTGTAGATGCACATCAGGATGACGATCCCATGGCCCCCGACCCAGACGATGAGCTCTACCCTGAGGAGGAGTACGATCCAGAGGAGGACCCCGAGGAGCCTGAGGAGGATCCGGAGGAGCCAGAGGATCCCGAGGAGTGACTGAGACTGGAGCTTAGGGTTGGGATCTATGCGGGTTTAGGTGAACGTAGAATTTTGGGGAAGACTTGTAGTCGCTTCTTTTGACAGTTGTATCTAACGCTCCGTGGGTATATGTATATATATGGTTTTGTTTGTTATTCGTGTTTTTCCTTCTGCTGTTCACTACCCCCACTGTATGTGCATGCATGATTGTAAAGTCGGAGGCCGCTTCCGCAGATCGAGTTTCGTGTTATTCACTGTCTGGTCGCGATGAGATTATCCTGGGACATCGTATCAGAGGACCAGGCGAGCGAGGGTTGAAGTACGAACGGGATGCCGCGTGCCCAAGGCGGATCCGGGGCGTGACATCCCCGTTCGAAGTGGTATCAGAGCAAGGTCAGCTCGATACGAGACCGTTCGAGGATTTGGAGTGATAAGGCTGATGATTTGGGGTAGTTAGATAGACAGACCCTAGACCTAAGACTAGGAAGGGTAGAATGCATGAATTTATTGGCGCATGTGATTGCTTAGTTCAATTGGTTGCCTAGAATAGGCTGAGGTAATAGTGGTTATGAACTAAGTTGCAGGTGCGTCAGGACCTGAGGTAAGGTTCTAAAGCATAGCCCCGTGAGCAGGGCGCTTGAGTGCTGTTTGTTGATTGGCTGGCTGCTAGTTAATGCCGCTTGTGTTTGTATACCTAGTCGGCTGTCGCGCGCTGCTTGACCATCATACATTGCACGGATTTCTACATTAAAAGCAAAATGGTTTAGAAAATGAAATCGATTTGAAATAGAAAGTCAAATTTGGAAAATGCATGCATCACGATTTATTGGACTGGGTAACCGTCAGCCTGGTATGGGACAGGTCTGACGGGGCATCTACAAACTGTAATGAAGTGTGGTATGGGACACGTGGAACGGGACTCTCTTTGGTGATGAATAATTTAGGACAACTGTTCGCACCAAGAAATGATGAGGGCGGGGAGTGGTCGCCGGGGCAGAGACCCGTTCAAGGAGCGGCTTCCGGCAGGCTTCTAGTTGAGGTGGTGAACAGAGTGGCCTAGGTTATACATTGACAGGGTTGAGTCTAGGTGTCGACCAGGTCCAATTGCATTAAAGCTGCAGCGAATTTTACATGCATATTCATGTCAGTAGACGCGATAGCAGACGACAGCTTGGTTGGTAGTTTAGAGTTCCGAATTCCTGAATGGGGATTTCGCTTGGTTTAGGTGTGAGTGATAGCAAGGATGAGCAATAGGGGCAGAAGACCGAGTGTAGCTGTGTCAAGCTCGGGGGCTCCAGCACCTAGAACGCGTGGGGGCGACCCTAGAATTGAGGAAATGATGAGGGTCCTGGCGGAGGTCAGTAATCTAATGGGTAGGCAGGCTGCAGAAAGAGCTGCCGCTGAAGCCCATGCAGCTGAGGCCGCTGTGGCCGCTGCCAATGGAGGTAATGGGCAAGGAAACGGAGGACGTCAAACCCATCATATTGTAGAGCAATTCCTGAAGATGCAGCCACCCAAGTTTGATGGCAGAGGAGGACCTGAGGCAGCTGCCGGTTGGATTGAGCAGTTAGAAAAGGCTTTTGCTGTGCTGGGGTGCACCGATGAGGAAAAGGTCTCACTGGCAACCTATCAGCTCCAGAGTACAGCCGATGACTGGTGGAAGGCTGTTCAGGGACGAGTCTTCCCAGAAGGAGTAAGGCCGAATTGGAATGCCTTCTGTACAGTATTCAATGAGAAATACTTTTCTGAAGCTGCTCAGGAAAGGAAAATGGAAGAATTCATAAGGCTGCGTCAAGGACAGATGACTGTGGATCAGTACGAGGGCGAATTAGCAAGGCTGTCCAAGTTTGCTCGAAGGCTGATAGAGGACCCTTGGGACAAGGCCAGGAGATTCAGAGAAGGGTTGAGACCCGAACTGAAGAGTATGTTGATTGCTACTGGGCTAAGGGACTATAACGAGATGTATGAAAGAGCCCTGGCGATAGAGCGAGACTTGCAAGAGAAGGCTACCGCCTCTGGATCGCGGTTTATGCCAGGGAGAAACTTCAGAGACTTCGGCAAGGGGCCGATGAGAGACAATCGAAAGTTCGTTCCGCCAGCTAGAAGGACCTTGGGAAAGCCACCATTCTCTGGAAATCAGAACTGTCGTGACTGTGGCAGAAGACACGGGAATAACCCCTGCCCGAAGAAAACTGGAGGATGCTTTGGGTGTGGACAGATGGGGCATCAACTGAGGAACTGCCCAAGGAGGGGCCCGAGACCACCGTTCCAGCCGCAACAACCTCAAGCTGTAGCTGTTCCTCAAGGGAACCTGAGCCGTCCACCAGTTCAAGGACGAGTCTATGCAGTGGCGCGAAAGGAAGCTGAGAATGCGCCAGGGGTGATCACAGGTACTGTCTCTCTCTGTGGTCATACCGCTTATGCCTTGTTCGATCCAGGTGCATCGCATTCATTTGTTTCTGAAAGATTTGCTGAGTTATCTGGGCTAGATGTTAGACCGTTGGATGTTATTCTGCATGTTACCACCCCGTTGAAGGATAGAGTAATTATTGCATTAGGGTGTAAGGGGTGTGAGTTAGCCTTGGGCGATAGAGTAGAAGAGATTGATTTAGCCGTCCTGCCCATGTTTGACTTTGATGTAATCGTTGGCATGGATTGGTTAGTTAGACGTGGGGCAGTCATTGACTGTAGTCGGAGCGTGATACGACTTAACCCAATGGGCCACTCTGAGTATGAATTTATAGGAAACCGAGGAGGAACCTCCATTCCTTGGATTTCATCGCGGGAAGCGACCAAGTTAATGGACGAAGGTTGTCCTGGATTCTTGGCATCAGTGACGGATTCGTCCGTTCAGGAAGTAAAGTTGGAGGAGGTACCCGTAGTAAGAGATTACCCGGATGTATTCCCTCAAGAGTTGCCTGGCTTGCCACCAGAGCGTGAGGTGGAATTTGTAATTGAGTTGGCACCTGGAACCGAGCCGATATCGAAAGCACCGTATAGGATGTCATTGTCAGAATTGAAGGAGTTGAAGGTGCAGATGCAGGAGCTACTGGATAAAGGATTTATCCGCCCCAGTGCTTCGCCATGGGGAGCTCCGGTACTGTTTGTCAAGAAAAAGGATGGATCCTTAAGGTTGTGTATCGATTATAGGCAGCTGAATCAAGTAACGATTAAGAACAAGTACCCGCTGCCGAGGATTGATGATCTGTTTGACCAGCTCCAGGGAGCGTGTATGTTCTCCAAGATAGACCTAAGAACGGGCTACCACCAGTTGAGGATTAAGAAGGAGGACATCCCGAAGACTGCTTTCAGGACAAGATATGGGCATTACGAGTTCATGGTTATGCCATTTGGATTGACAAATGCCCCAGCCGCATTTATGGATATGATGAACCGAGTATTCAAGAAATTTCTGGATCAGTTCGTGATAGTCTTCATTGACGACATCTTAGTGTACTCGAAGAGCTCTGAGGACCATGAACGACATTTGAGGACTGTCCTGCAAACGTTAAGAGAACATTCGCTGTATGCTAAGTTCAGTAAATGTGAGTTCTGGCTGAATAGAGTGGCGTTCCTTGGACATATAGTGTCTGGAGAAGGGATATCAGTGGATCCAGCTAAGATTGAGGCAGTAGAGAAGTGGCCGAGGCCCATGACAGTGACTGAAGTGCGAAGTTTCCTTGGACTAGCTGGGTATTACAGACGCTTTGTGGAGAAGTTCTCGGTGATAGCATCTCCTCTGACTCATTTATTAAAGAAGGAAACGAAGTTTGAATGGACTGCGAAGTGCGAAGAGAGTTTTCAGGAGTTGAAGGATCGATTGACTTCCGCACCAGTGTTAACAATCCTATCTGGACCTGGAGGATTTGAGATTTACAGTGATGCGTCGCTAAGAGGACTGGGATGTGTCTTGATGCAGCATGGACGAGTAGTAGCTTATGCATCTCGACAGCTGAGGCCACATGAAATGAATTACCCGACACACGACTTGGAGTTAGCTGCAATAGTATTCGCACTGAAGATTTGGAGGCACTATTTGGTGGGAGAGAAATTTCAGATCTATACTGATCATCAGAGTTTGAAATACTTGTTCTCGCAAAAAGAACTGAACATGAGGCAGCGTCGATGGATGGAGCTGCTGAAGGACTACGACTGTGATATTCTGTACCACCCAGGAAAAGCGAATAAGGTGGCAGATGCTCTGAGTCGGAAGTCGAGCATTGCGCACATGATGGTTAAGGAGTGGACACTATTGGAAAGGATCAGAGACTCAGAATTTAAGATTGAGGTCGGAACCCTCTCGAGCTTGATGGCTACTCTACGAATCGAACCAGAAATTCAGTTAAGGATCAAAGAGTTACAACCTACGGATCCCGACATTCAGAAGATTGTAGAAATGAGGGCGGATGAGAGGAAACCAGAGTTCCAAGTAACTGAAGAGGGAGTACTGAAGTTTAGAGGACGATTGTGTGTACCGAATGATGAGGAACTGAAGGAAAAGATTCTGTCTGAGGCTCACAGGAGCAACTATAGTATTCACCCTGGAAGTACGAAAATGTACCAGAATCTGCGCCAACACTACTGGTGGAATGGGATGAAGGTAGATGTGGCAAAACACGTGGCCAAGTGCTTGACGTGTCAGCAAGTGAAGGCGCAGCATTGCAAGCCTGGAGGACTGTTACAACCTTTGGAAATTCCAGAATGGAAATGGGAGCACGTCACTATGGATTTCGTGACAGGGTTACCAAGAAGTCAGAGAGGGAATGACTCGATCTGGGTTATAGTTGATAGATTGACTAAGTCTGCACACTTCATCGCAGTACGAAAGGATTCTACATTGGAGAAGCTGGCTGAGCTGTACGTAAGATTGATTGTGAGACTGCATGGGGTGCCTGTAAGTATTGTGTCCGATCGTGACCCTCGCTTTACTGCTACCTTTTGGAAGAGTCTGCAGGGTGCCTTGGGAACAGAGTTGAGATTCAGTACAGCCTACCACCCTCAGACAGATGGTCAGTCGGAAAGGACCATACAGACCCTGGAGGACATGCTGAG
Source organism: Psidium guajava (assembly GCA_016432845.1). Classification (NCBI taxonomy): domain Eukaryota; kingdom Viridiplantae; phylum Streptophyta; class Magnoliopsida; order Myrtales; family Myrtaceae; genus Psidium; species Psidium guajava. Next base: position 19,958,555 of record CM028225.1, read on the forward strand.
AGCGTGTGTAATAGACTTCAAAGGTGGTTGGGAAGAGCAACTACACTTAGTGGAATTCGCCTACAACAATAGTTATCAGCAGAGTATTAGAATGGCACCTTTTGAGGCACTGTATGGCAGAGCTTGTCGGACACCGATTTGTTGGGACGAAGTTGGTGAGAAGAGCATTACAGGACCCGAATTGGTTCAGCAGTCAGTGGAGGCTGTCAAAGTAATCAGGGATAGGCTGAGAACAGCCCAGAGCAGGCAGAAAAGCTATGCTGATAAGCGACGTAAGCCGTTGGAGTTTCAAGTTGGAGACCATGTATTTCTAAAGGTGTCGCCGGTGAGAGGATTGTCTCGGTTTGGCAAGAAAGGGAAGCTGAGTCCAAGATTTGTAGGGCCATTCGAGATTTTGGAAAAGATCGGGACACTGGCTTATCGTCTAGCACTGCCACCAAACCTGTCGCAGATTCACAATGTGTTTCATGTATCGATGTTGAGGAAGTACGAGCCGGATCCTGGCCATATACTCGATCATGAAGTCATTGAAGTGGATGATCGAGTCTCGTACGTGGAGAGGCCAGTCAGAATTGAGGATCGAAAGGAGCAGGTGCTGAGGAATAAGACGATACCGTTGGTTAAGGTCATCTGGGAATACCATGGAACCGAGGGAGCTACATGGGAAAGTGAAGATGAGATGAAGAAGAAGTACTCGTATCTGTTTGAGTAGTCAGTGTAATTTTGCTTCGGTTGTATGAAGTTTTGGTCTGTAAATTTCGAGGACGAAATTTTTATAAGGAGGGAAGAATTGTGACAGTCTGAAAATTCGACCCATTTATCGGAATTTCTAAATGAATGGAAACACTTCATTGTTACCCTCTGATCGACGCTCACTCAGGATTAGCTACCCTGGGACGACTAACCGAAAGGGGAAGGCTACCTGGGAAAATTTCCCAAACAGCCGCCCGTTGGTCTGAGACTGAGACAGAGTCGGTATTTAATGAAATTGACCACAAAATGAAATTCGACATCGGATAATCGAATTAGAAAGATAAACACAATGAGGAAATGGAATCGGTTTCAGAGGCGTCGCCCGAAGGGCAGACAGCCGGTGTACGTCGCGAAGCAAGACGTGATTGGAAAATTACCGAAATGCCCCCGGTAAATGCTCAGTCCATAGAAATAGATGAATTAGGATTTTTGAGAGTGAATTCGGCAGATCGAAACCAAATCCAGTCCGAATTTCGTTCGCGCTCAAGATCCGATCGGTGCATTTGGCACGCAAATCGAGACAAGTCAAATCAGTTGTCACATCAGTCAATCATGGTTCAAGTTCCAAGATGGTCAAAGCTTATCCAAGACCAAATGTCACATCAAATGTCTCATATACTATTCCACCTAATCCCCTTTATTTAAATATTTTTTTTAATTCTTGAAAATTTGATAAACCTTTCTCTCTCCTCCCTCATTCTCTCATTTTGCCGCTGGCCACACCCCCATCTCTCTCTCACCAGCTCACTTTCTCTCTCTCATTTTCCTCCCTCTCTCTACTCATGCCTGGAATTCTGCAGACAACTTCAACCGGCCGCCGACGGAGATTGGTAAGTCGGATTCTCATGATTTTTGGATATGTTATAGTTTAATGTCTTCTGAATCCAACCCAACTTCAATCGCTTCGATCGGAGGTCGTTTGGCCCTTCAAATGTCCGTTTTCCTATCAGTCGACGAACCAGTTTTCTGACACCCGAATTTGAGATTGAGCTCATGTTGATATATCTTGTTTCCAGCGACCTCTAGGACTCATTTCTAGGTTCAAATATTGATTCTTAGCATGTTTTTCATTCTGGTCCAGCCCTCAACGCTGGCCTCCTCTCCTCCTCGCCGTGAGCCCATTCGGCCGCCCGGTGACCCCTCGTCGTTCGTCGTCGACCCCGAGCCATTTGTGGTAAGCCAATCCACTAATAGTAGCCTAGGACTATGGTATGCTCATGTGGTTTGCTGGTTTGTATGCTAAGTGGGTGAATTAAGAAGTAAATTGCCTAATTAGTGTTAAGCTAATTAGACCGGTTTAGGAAATTAGAATTTTTGGGCTGCACGATGGGCTTGATAATCTGATTTGGGTTGGAAAACATTGTTATTGGGCTGCAATATTGGATTTGGGCGCGTGAGGAGTGGGCCACGTGAGGTTAATGGGCTTAGGGGCTCAAATTTAAGCTAAAATAACCTAAAATGTGCTAATGGGTTCAAGTTGGATTAATGGGCCTCCACATGGACGAAATTCAGCTTATAATTGGGCCTAAAAATGTTCATTTAAGGTTGTAATTGGTGGGCTTGTGTGAGTAAAAGGTGGGCCAAATGATACTAATGGGCTAGGAGACTTTTATTTCTTATAATTGGGCTAAAATATGACAAATTGGGCCTAATTCAATTGGTGGGCCTCTAATGAACGAAAATGAAGTTTATTGGGCCTAAATAATGATCTTGAGCATTAAAATGTGAGGTCCAATGAGGTGTATGGGCTTGGGTTATCAAATTGGGCCTAAATGGATTAAAATGGACTTTCTAAACCTATCTTGTATAATGGGCTTGGGCCTTGTACGAATTTAAAATATTCTTGGGCCTATTTATATTGTAATCCCGGCCCATCCGAAGACTTATAAATATTCTATAATGGGCCGAAGAAGAGTAATGGACCGAAAGCATTCTTGGACATGGGTTAAGTTGATAAATTTTAAATGGGGCTTCGGCTCTGATTTGAATTCATCTAAGAATGGGCTTATCCTTGAAAACCTAATGGGCCACATGATTTGAGGGATGTGACTGAACTTCTGGGTCCTTGACTGCCTGGTTGTATCGTACGCACGTGGCATTTATCAATTGTCTAGTTTTCCTTGATTGGTGTACTGTGGCAAGGTTTCTGTACTGGTTGGTTTGTGCATTGAGCCGGTATCATTCGAGAGATGAATTTGAGAGTGCCAACCTGAGGCGTACCACACGCGGGTTGCAGTACTGGCCTGATGCGTTTGAGACGCGGGCAGATTTGATCTGAGATTTCCATGAGGCCGACTGACCGAGCATTTGATGTGGCATTCTGTTGTGACTATTGATTGTTGATTTCCTACTCCCTGTGTTTTATTCTATTATACCGCAAGTTTATAACTGCTATTGCTTGGTTTTTAGTCCTATGGTTCATTACCCTACGTGCACAAGAGTGAGACCCATGTGAGGTGACCAGAAACCCTAGACTCCCGGTTAGGACCGAATCCACTGAGTATGCTCTATCCTACGCTAGGATTAGCGGTGAGCTTGCTGAGTCTCCGACTCACTGGCGTGGTTTGCCAACATTTCAGACCCCAGACCCAAGTGATGGCTGCACCGCCCCCGACACTTTTTGGACTCCCAGTAGATGTTTTTGTGGAGGTTACCCACCATGTGGACGATGACGGCCGACTGTGGCACCGACACCTGACTACCATCACGGTGGACGTGGGCAGACCCCAGTTCGTTCCCTACCGATTTGAGGCATGGAGAGTCGAGGGAGATTTTGGCATGATGGGACCCGTCCTTGATTTCGACGTCCCGATTCCAGAGGATGACGACCCAGGACTCCTACGTCCAGTCACCTACCCGGGAGAGGTTGTAGACCCGGACCCGCTACAGGAGCTACCTTTACCAGGGCAGATAGTTGTAGATGCACATCAGGATGACGATCCCATGGCCCCCGACCCAGACGATGAGCTCTACCCTGAGGAGGAGTACGATCCAGAGGAGGACCCCGAGGAGCCTGAGGAGGATCCGGAGGAGCCAGAGGATCCCGAGGAGTGACTGAGACTGGAGCTTAGGGTTGGGATCTATGCGGGTTTAGGTGAGCGTAGAATTTTGGGGAAGACTTGTAGTCGCTTCTTTTGACAGTTGTATCTAACGCTCCGTGGGTATATGTATATATATGGTTTTGTTTGTTATTCGTGTTTTTCCTTCTGCTGTTCACTACCCCCACTGTATGTGCATGCATGATTGTAAAGTCGGAGGCCGCTTCCGCAGATCGAGTTTCGTGTTATTCACTGTCTGGTCGCGATGAGATTATCCTGGGACATCGTATCAGAGGACCAGGCGAGCGAGGGTTGAAGTACGAACGGGATGCCGCGTGCCCAAGGCGGATCTGGGGCGTGACATCCCCGTTCGAAGTGGTATCAGAGCAAGGTCAGCTCGATACGAGACCGTTCGAGGATTTGGAGTGATAAGGCTGATGATTTGGGGTAGTTAGATAGACAGACCCTAGACCTAAGACTAGGAAGGGTAGAATGCATGAATTGATTGGCGCATGTGATTGCTTAGTTCAATTGGTTGCCTAGAATAGGCTGAGGTAATAGTGGTTATGAACTAAGTTGCAGGTGCGTCAGGACCTGAGGTAAGGTTCTAAAGCATAGCCCCGTGAGCAGGGCGCTTGAGTGCTGTTTGTTGATTGGCTGGCTGCTAGTTAATGCCGCTTGTGTTTGTATACCTAGTCGGCTGTCGCGCGCTGCTTGACCATCATACATTGCACGGATTTCTGCATTAAAAGCAAAATGGTTTAGAAAATGAAATCGATTTGAAATAGAAAGTCAAATTTGGAAAATGCATGCATCACGATTTATTGGACTGGGTAACCGTCAGCCTGGTATGGGACAGGTCTGACGGGGCATCTACAAACTGTAATGAAGTGTGGTATGGGACACGTGGAACGGGACTCTCTTTGGTGATGAATAATTTAGGACAACTGTTCGCACCAAGAAATGATGAGGGCGGGGAGTGGTCGCCGGGGCAGAGACCCGTTCAAGGAGCGGCTTCCGGCAGGCTTCTAGTTGAGGTGGTGAACAGAGTGGCCTAGGTTATACATTGACAGGGTTGAGTCTAGGTGTCGACCAGGTCCAATTGCATTAAAGCTGCAGCGAATTTTACATGCATATTCATGTCAGTAGACGCGATAGCAGACGACAGCTTGGTTGGTAGTTTAGAGTTCCGAATTCCTGAATGGGGATTTCGCTTGGTTTAGGTGTGAGTGATAGCAAGGATGAGCAATAGGGGCAGAAGACCGAGTGTAGCTGCGTCAAGCTCGGGGGCTCCAGCACCTAGAACGCGTGGGGGCGACCCTAGAATTGAGGAAATGATGAGGGTCCTGGCGGAGGTCAGTAATCTAATGGGTAGGCAGGCTGCAGAAAGAGCTGCCGCTGAAGCCCATGCAGCTGAGGCCGCTGTGGCCGCTGCCAATGGAGGTAATGGGCAAGGAAACGGAGGACGTCAAACCCATCATATTGTAGAGCAATTCTTGAAGCTGCAGCCACCCAAGTTTGATGGCAGAGGAGGACCTGAGGCAACTGCCGGTTGGATTGAGCAGTTAGAAAAGGCTTTTGCTGTGCTGGGGTGCACCGATGAGGAAAAGGTCTCACTGGCAACCTATCAGCTCCAGAGTACAGCCGATGACTGGTGGAAGGCTGTTCAGGGACGAGTCTTCCCAGAAGGAGTAAGGCCGAATTGGAATGCCTTCTGTACAGTATTCAATGAGAAATACTTTTCTGAAGCTGCTCAGGAAAGGAAAATGGAAGAATTCATAAGGCTGCGTCAAGGACAGATGACTGTGGATCAGTACGAGGGCGAATTAGCAAGGCTGTCCAAGTTTGCTCGAAGGCTGATAGAGGACCCTTGGGACAAGGCCAGGAGATTCAGAGAAGGGTTGAGACCCGAACTGAAGAGTATGTTGATTGCTACTGGGCTAAGGGACTATAACGAGATGTATGAAAGAGCCCTGGCGATAGAGCGAGACTTGCAAGAGAAGGCTACCGCCTCTGGATCGCGGTTTATGCCAGGGAGAAACTTCAGAGACTTCGGCAAGGGGCCGATGAGAGACAATCGAAAGTTCGTTCCGCCAGCTAGAAGGACCTTGGGAAAGCCACCATTCTCTGGAAATCAGAACTGTCGTGACTGTGGCAGAAGACACGGGAATAACCCCTGCCCGAAGAAAACTGGAGGATGCTTTGGGTGTGGACAGATGGGGCATCAACTGAGGAACTGCCCAAGGAGGGGCCCGAGACCACCGTTCCAGCCGCAACAACCTCAAGCTGTAGCTGTTCCTCAAGGGAACCTGAGCCGTCCACCAGTTCAAGGACGAGTCTATGCAGTGGCGCGAAAGGAAGCTGAGAATGCGCCAGGGGTGATCACAGGTACTGTCTCTCTCTGTGGTCATACCGCTTATGCCTTGTTCGATCCAGGTGCATCGCATTCATTTGTTTCTGAAAGATTTGCTGAGTTATCTGGGCTAGATGTTAGACCGTTGGATGTTATTCTGCATGTTACCACCCCGTTGAAGGATAGAGTAATTATTGCATTAGGGTGTAAGGGGTGTGAGTTAGCCTTGGGCGATAGAGTAGAAGAGATTGATTTAGCCGTCCTGCCCATGTTTGACTTTGATGTAATCGTTGGCATGGATTGGTTAGTTAGACGTGGGGCAGTCATTGACTGTAGTCGGAGCGTGATACGACTTAACCCAATGGGCCACTCTGAGTATGAATTTATAGGAAACCGAGGAGGAACCTCTATTCCTTGGATTTCATCGCGGGAAGCGACCAAGTTAATGGACGAAGGTTGTCCTGGATTCTTGGCATCAGTGACGGATTCGTCCGTTCAGGAAGTAAAGTTGGAGGAGGTACCCGTAGTAAGAGATTACCTGGATGTATTCCCTCAAGAGTTGCCTGGCTTGCCACCAGAGCGTGAGGTGGAATTTGTAATTGAGTTGGCACCTGGAACCGAGCCGATATCGAAAGCACCGTATAGGATGTCATTGTCAGAATTGAAGGAGTTGAAGGTGCAGATGCAGGAGCTACTGGATAAAGGATTTATCCGCCCCAGTGCTTCGCCATGGGGAGCTCCGGTACTGTTTGTCAAGAAAAAGGATGGATCCTTAAGGTTGTGTATCGATTATAGGCAGCTGAATCAAGTAACGATTAAGAACAAGTACCCGCTGCCGAGGATTGATGATCTGTTTGACCAGCTCCAGGGAGCGTGTATGTTCTCCAAGATAGACCTAAGAACGGGCTACCACCAGTTGAGGATTAAGAAGGAGGACATCCCGAAGACTGCTTTCAGGACAAGATATGGGCATTACGAGTTCACTACCCCCACTGTATGTGCATGCATGATTGTAAAGTCGGAGGCCGCTTCCGCAGATCGAGTTTCGTGTTATTCACTGTCTGGTCGCGATGAGATTATCCTGGGACATCGTATCAGAGGACCAGGCGAGCGAGGGTTGAAGTACGAACGAGATGCCGCGTGCCCAAGGCGGATCCGGGGCGTGACAATAAAAATGTCACAGTCCGAACCGCTTGCCTTGTCTAAAGGATTGTGCAAGGAAGCGAGCCACGCCCCGATGCTAAAGCGCATGCATAGTGCGCCCAAAATCATTTCTAGGGAAAAAAACGAAAACGATTCTTAAAATTGTTTCACTCAATCGTATTAATCAACAATGCAATTAATGTCCATCAAGGGACTATCAAAATAGGAGAGTTTTGAGGAGTTGAACCCTCCTAAAGAGCTTTAAAGGCCTCATTTATTCTCACGAGTAGACATTGTAGGTACTTGAGATGGCATTATCTAGCAATTATGCAAAGTAAGAAACATATGAAATGTATAAACTACCTCCCCACTTAATGTTGACCCGTGCTTGACCCAAGTGGCCACGGACAAACCCGGATCCAGACACTCACGGAGGACCTGGACGATGCTCGCTGTGTTAGAATAAAATGTACAATAATCTATCTGTATGACATTGTTGTTGTTGTTGATATATGGATTATACAATTTGGATGAGATATAAAGTGGTGGATATATTGAATTGATGCATTAAGAATAAGGAGAAAATCGGGGAAAAAACTCATTTCAGGACCTGAATTTCTTGACTTTTTTTTTTTCTCTTTTATCCAACACTTGACATCTAAAGCATTTTTATTCTCTCATCTCCTTTTTTTCCCTAATGTTTTTTTTTCGTCTGTCCTATCTATAACTTCCCTCTTCTTGACATCCTGTTCTTTACAAGTGGTATTCTTGATCAGTGGGCACAACGATATTCTTGAAGTTCCATTATTTCCGATAACCTAAATGTTGCTGATTTTTAAGCTATTTCACTCACTCTTGATACACATGGATTAAGCCTCAATATAGATATCAAGCTTACAACATGATGTAGGGAAAACTCTAACAAGGGGCTCGATACCAATTGATGCAGTCAGAGAAGTAAAAGATTGTGAAAAGAACAAAAACAAGGCTAAAATAGAGTTGAGTAGAAGTTGGAACACAGGAAAAATATTTTATAGTCATGAAAAACCAATCATGTTTGTTGAAAGAAGAAAGCTAACGAGGAAGAGACTTATTTATACTAGGATTATAGACAATAGACAAGTGTGATCTACAATACTATCTCCAACCTCACAATCCAATCTACTTGAACATTAACATGACCATCATGCGAAAAGACTAAATGAAAAAATAACACTTACGATTACTAAAATAAGATTATGTTTAAAACTACTAAAATAGGATTGTGTCTCTATCACAATACTTTCTATGATCTGGTATTCATTGTTGTTCATTGCTTATGATGTCTTAATGATCTAGTGTTTGTCTCTTCCCATTTCACAGATTCCATGGCTATTTTTTTCCTTCAAAATGCTCTCCATCTCTTTGTGGCTTCCCTGACCTACCGACTTGCGATGGATGAGTTCACGCTTAACAAAGCGTTCCACGATGACATTGCCCTCAATGACCCCAAATCCCTCATGTGCAAGCAGTATCGTACTATGTTGATAAGGGCCATCAAGGAGTCCGGCTTATACGACCACGACAACAAGAAGTACACTAGGATCAACCGTATCTTCCAAAAGAATCTCTTGCAGTTATGGAAGGTTAGGTTTTTTTTAGTTAGAGAGTCAAGTTAATAACTTGTCTACCGTCTTAATTTTTTTTTTAATTATCCTGTTATTAGCATTTTGTTGGAGGGTTTGATGACGTACACAAAATTCCATCTCGTGAGGCCCTTTCGCGTTATGTGCAACTTGAGATTTTCTTGGTGAAAGACAAGATAAAAAAATGTTTGCTATCTCTTGCAACCTGAGTCGGTCTCTTGTTGCGTGGTATTCTGCTGATTGAGGCTGGCCATTGCACTCTGCGCTGTCGATTATTGCTGCTACTCGCGGCTGGCTGCTACACTGATGGTGCGGTTCCTCCTTCACCTATGGGGTCCTGTTGTCCTGTTGGTGAGGTTCGAGTTGTGGCGTGTCCTGGTCTGATGTCGATCTCACTACTTTCTCCTCCCTCTGTGGCTACCTTGTTGCTGTCCCGGTGAACCATTTGCGTGTCGAGGTCCTGAGTCGGCTGGCTTCTTTGCTGTTTTGTATTGGCTGCTGCAGCGGCTTTTCTTGGCCTGCGTGCCTGGTTTGACCCGGTTGTGGGTCCGTTCTGTTTTTCTTTTCTGTCTTGGTTGTTGACTCTATACCCTTGCACCCTCGGGGACATCGTCTTTGTAACCCTGGGTTCGAGGTTCGTGTTTAGTCGCCTTTGTATTTTGCGCTGTGCTTAGCTATTATATTTCTTACCTTACCAAAAATTAAAAAAAAAATGTTTGCTATCAAACAGACGATTTGCTCAAAAAATTTTGCTATGAGAAATTCAAAGATCAAGATGATTTGAGCATAGAGGAGGCTACGAAACTAGAGCATTTGCTTAAAAGTTTGAAAAATCCCTATATCAAGGAATTAGAAGCACAACTATTAGCTTGTGGTATCACAGCTCCACAAACCAAAAATCCTCTTTCATTTCCTCTTTCGTTACGGGCAAAGGTTGAATGGTCCGTTCAACCAATTTATCCCAATGCTGAGTAAGTTCCATTATTTCTTATAACTTAATTGTTGTTGATTTTTTAAGCTATTTCACATAGTGGAATCTCTTAGCACTCTTGATACATATGAATTGAGCCCTAGTACAAATATCAAGCTCACAACATAATTTAGTAGAGCTAATTAAATTTTATTTTAGTCTTTGAGATTTACTTTTTTACCTCAATCTGCTCTTAACTATATTTGAAACCTAAAATCAAAAGAGAATTCTATCAAGATGTCGAAGGCCACCTATAGTAAATGAATAATCCACCTCTGCTATTGCATATTGTGGACCAGTTTACGTAGATAAAGTCGCGTTTTGTGCATGATTTTTGCATTAACTAGCATATACTGCGATGCTTCTAATGTGTTTTCACACATGTAGATTACTACTGCAAAGTTGACGACAGTGGTTCTATGTTCGTTGAGGAGTTCATTGTCACGAATATGCACCACTTTTTCAATCCATAGTATGGTTTTCATAGCAGCTTTTCTGAAGTGGAGAATTAGGAAATTATTTTGTAAAACACATGTAGATTACTCTTCGCAAGGCTGAAGAAGGTAGTTCTATGATCATTGAGGAATTCACCATCGCGAATATGCGACACATTTTCAATCCACAGAATGGTTTTCATAACAGTTTTTCTGCAGTGGAGAATTAGTAAATTATTTTGTTTCCACGGACCACACAAGCGTCCAACGAAGTAGGGATTAGACGCCGGCTTGGGATATTAGTTTTAAAGGGTAGCTTTAATTATCTTTTGGACTTGATTTTCTTACCCTAATTTGTTCACTTTGAGTCTCACAAATTTCTATTTTGATTTTTAGGGAACTGTTAACATGATAATTTTGCCAGGTGTAATCTACATGCGTTTTACAGAATAATTTCCTAATTCTCCACTTTAGAAAAGTTGCTATGAAAATCATTTTGTGGATTGAAAAAGAGTTGCATATTCGCGACGGTGAACTCCTCGATGATCATAGAATCACTGTCGTTAGCTTTGCCAAGAATAATCTACATGCATGAAAATGCATTAGAAGCATCGCAGGATATACTAGTCAATGTAAAAATCATACACAAACATAACCTGATCTACGTAAGCTGGTCCATAATATGCAACAATAGAGGGGAGAATATTCATTTGCTATATGTGGCCTTCGACATCTTGATAGAATTCTATTCCAATTTCAGATCTCAAATATAGTCTAGAGCAGATTGAGGAAAAAGAACAGTAAATCTCAAAGACTAACATAAAATTTAATTAGCTCTACTAAATCATGTTGTGAGCTTGATATTTGTACTAGGGCTCAATCCATGGTATCAAGAGTGAGTACTAAGAGATTTCACCATGTGAAATAGCTTAAAGAATCAGCAACAATTACAAGACAAGAAATAATGGAACTTACTTAGCATTGGGATAGGTCGGTTGAAGGGACCATTCAACCTTTGCCCATATCGTACGAGAAAATGAAAGCCGAATTTTGGTTTCCGGAGCTGTGATAACATAAATTGCTAACTGTACCCCTAATTCTTCAATAGATGGATTTTTCAAATTTTTAAGCAAAAACTCTAGTTTCGCAAACTCCACAGTGTTCGAATCATCTTGATCTTTGAGCTTCTTATAGCAAAATTTTCTAAGCTGATCGTCCATTTAATAGCAAACATTTTTTATCTTAGCTTTCACCAAGAAAATCTTAGACTGCACATCACATGAAAGGGCCTCACAAGATAGAATCTTGCACATGTCATCAAACCCACTAACAAAATGATAATAACATAATTTAAAAAAAAAAAAGAGTTAACACAATAGACAAAGCTATTGACTCTCCAACTAAAAAAAAAAAACTATCCTTCCATAACTGCAAGAGATTCTTCTGGAAGGTACGATTGACCTTGGTATACATGTTGTTGTGGTCGTATAAGCTGGACTCCTTGATGGTCCTCATGAACATAGTATGATACCACTTACGCATGAGGGATTGAGGTCGCTGAGGACATTATCGCTGCAGAGCACTTCATCAAGCGTAAACTTGTCCATCGCAAGTCGACAAGTCAAGGGAGCCACAGACAGAGGAAGAGCGTTTTCGAAGGAGAAAAAATAGCTAGCGAATTTGCAAAGTGGGAAGAGACAAACACTAGCTCATTAAGATCGTAAGCAATGAATAACAAATCATAGAAAGTAATGTGATGCAAACACATAATCCTATTTTAGTATTTTTAAGCATAATCCTATTTTAGTAATCTTAAGTGTTATGTTTTCATTTAGTCTTTTCTCTTGATGGTCATGTTAATGTTCAAGTAGATTGGATTGTAAGATTGGAGATATTATTGTAGATCACGATCACCTAAAATTCAAATCCCATGTCAAGATTCGCAATCCAGGTGCAAACACCTAAAAGGTCAAGATTGGCATAAGCCGATTAGGGCGAAGGTTGACAGACCAAACGTGCCTCTATTCCCCGTTCAATCATTTTTTTCCTCCCAAAACTCAAAAAGCAAATTTGACATAGGCTTTGAATTTTAGAACGTTGTATGGCAATTAGCTTCCTGTGAATTAGGCTGTATTGCCAATCGATAAAGAACAACGCTGAAAGAAACTTGGACCAACAAAAAGGGAATGGAGATTCAAATCCAAGACAGGAAATGTAAAGGATAAATTCAATAACCAGCCTTTAATTCTATTATATGCCCTAATACAATTTTTATGTTGGTCTGGAAAAATAAACTGAATCAAGATACATTCCCAATGAAATATGAAAATCTAGATCCCACTAGATATTCGGGCGATGCTATTTCCATCCCTATTTTGGTTAAGACACTCCTTTTTCCAATTAAACAACCAAACACTCTCATCTCTCCCTTCAATTTACAGCTTAGTTATATATTATATTAACTAATAAAACTGCCTTCATTTCATTATACTCAATAAGTTATGATCTTATCTTACATTCTGTTATCACTTTGCCTAGAGAAGATTGTTAATTTTAATATACAATCTCATATTTTCAATTACAAAAGCAATATAATTATTATGAATTTCTATTCATGATGAATACACGACTTATCAACACACAATTAATTGCCTACTTTTTACCCCATAATATGATTGAAACTTTCTTTCAAAGTTGGAAATTAAATTAATTTATCTGTCTAGCCAATCTTGACCTCATAGGTGTTTTTTCAAAATAAATTTGCGATTTTTTAAAGTTAAACATTGTTTATTTTGTGCTTTCTTTTAGATTTTTCACTTTTTAATCTAAATTGCAAGATGAGGGTTGAGAATCTTGTTTCATATTTTTCACTTTCAACCTAAAATTAAATTATTTGAGAGGAAAATTTTAAGCATGTTTCAAAGAGTTTGATCCACTTGTTATGAAGTTAAATCCAATCAATGTTAATTACTTTCTTCATAGTAGGAGTACAACAGCAAGAATTTCCTGTTTTCCCTTTTTGTGCTTATGTGATCTAATCTTAATCATACTTAACATTTGGTTATATTTCTAAAAAATTATCATTTTCAATATATTGATCAATTTTCCCTTTCAATTGTTGACCAAGATAGGCCAGATAATTAGATTGAATTTTAATCTTGAACTTTAAATTATAGTCTCAAACTATTTGATGAAAATAGGCAAATTGTTGTGTGCTTATAAGCCGTCATATATAGAAAATTATAATTTTACGTCGCTTTTATGAGTGACACTGTGAGGTGGACAGGCCATGGAAGATCGAAAAGGACTGACATCAAGTGAGCAACTAAGGAGGGAAATGGAGCTGACCACAAGCACGAAGGTGAAGCTTCCATCCCTGAGCAAAATCTCCAACCAAAATTTTATTTAATTTTTGTTCCAAGTCAATAGATACATGTCAAATTCACTAGTGGGGATGTCAATTGTGTACTGGTCCCTGTACACGCAACCTCTGTGGGAAGAGCCGTACACTAAGGTGATTGGCCACATCCCAATGGAGGAGGAGACCACATAGGCAAATAGCATGGTGATGCACATGCCAATCGTTCACAAGAGGTTTGTGTGGCTATGCTTAATAACGACGAGGCACATTCCGAGAGCAGCGAATAAGAAGATCATCTCGTTGATGATGCTCAACAATAGTGGTATTCGCTTGACCTGATTAAGGCATAAGGCGGCAACGAGGACACACTGTCTTCACAAAGAAAATTGCCATGTTCATGAAGAGTTTTTCGAAGGATGCTGTGATGCTAGCCCTCTAAAAAATTAGGAGAACTAGAACTACATAATAGTTTGGTGTCAATGCCACATGCTTATTAGATGAACTGAACCTCAATTGCGTAGATGAGCATGTGGCATACGATGTAGGCTGGGTGGAGGAGATCTTGTCATACACAGATATTTTGGTTCGTATTCTTGAAAATGCTATCGTTGCACTCCTCAAGTATGTTGGTAACCATCTTATCTACGGCAAGCTAAAGTGCAGCCTCCTCCTTAGAGTTAGAGGTCTTGGTGAGGATGCACTTCACACTGCCTAACAGGCCCTGCATAATGAACCACTTAGGGGATTCTAGCATGGTGAGAAGCTCGAAAGGAAGCACAACCGAGAGGATTGATCCCGCAATAAGCATCACACACCACCTAAGGTTGAGGTGGAGCTTGAAAAAGTAGTTAGAGATGCTGCAAAGGAATATGCCAATGTTAATCAATACCTGAACTGTAATATCATACACTGATATCATATATCATACATTCCTTACCATGGTTTAAGTGTTTATCAACATTGGTACCTTCCTCGGCAATATTTCCAACTATTACTTCTCCCAACATTGGGTGGCATATCATGCTTATCCCAGGATCAATCCCCTCAGTCATGCTTCCCCTTAGAATTCTCATCATGTCGAAATTTCCCTAGTAGCTCATCTTGCAAGGCCGCCTTGGCAACGTAAAACGTGTCCTCACCAAGACATCTAACACCGAGGAGGAAGCCGCACTCCAACTTGCTGACATCAAGAAGGCTGCCGACATAATGCAACAACGAAATTATCATGAACATCAACCAAAACACTTACATATGACAAGATCTCCTCCACTTAACCCACTTTGTATGCCACATGCTTTTCTGCACCATCGGGATGCAATTTGTCCAACAGTGTGTGGCATCGAGTCCAAACTACTATACATTCCTATTCCTCTTATGTTCAAGAAGGCCACTATATCCTTCATAAAACTCCTCATGTTAACAATTGACTTCGGGAAGATAGTGTATCCTCGTTGCCGCCTTTTGCCTTGATCGGATAGGGTAGCGATCACTGTCGCTAAACAGCATTAGCGAGATGATCTTCTGGCTCATCTCTCTCAGAATGTGCCTCATTGTGATTGAGCATAGCCCCCACAAAATACTAGTGGCCGGTAGGCATGACCAAAACCATGTTATTTGTCTATGTGGCCTCATCTTCTATCGGGATCGGGCCACTCACCGATGCGTGTATGACTCAAAGATCTTCCACAAAGGTTGCATGTGCAAGGGTTCATAATCGATGCTGAGGTGAAATACTGTTATCGCTAACATACCATTGATGCTGAAAAGGATAGAACAATTGTTCAGAATTCACCAAGTGGAGGTGCGCGATGAACAAGTGGCAATGGACCAGCCACGACCAAGGCAGCAAACAATGAGGTTCTACCTATATATAGAACCAATTAGGTGGAGTCCATATGGAACTAGACCCTACCCTTAAGCTTACCCTAGTTACTCAATATGCTTTCTTGAGATGTCGACATTTTAAGTTGCCCATAGACTGATTCAATCAACAATTGGAAGATTGCAGTGTTCTGCTTTTTCTTTTGCCAATCTATGATGTATGTTTGTTCTACTATTTCTTATAATTGCAAATGCACATCTACCAAGTTTCTGGTATTAGAAGATGTAGAGGTCCCAACGCAAAAGACAAACAACATTTTCTAAAGTCATGACGAGTAAATGGAGAGCACTAAGAAATTAACGATAATGGAAGTGGTGGAATTAATATGAAAGACTGTAAATTGTGATCTCTCCTACTAAAGAGAGTAGTGGAAATTGAACGGAGTGAAAATAGAGGGCTTTTTCATTGCACTTGTGTTCCATTTTTGTATTTTCCCCCCTTTTTTGGTACTTAAGACTAAGAGGTTTGCACCAACGATGAGACAGGGAATCAATCGCGAACTTCAATGAATTGGATGGTACAGCATGAGGAATGAGCTTAAAATCAAGACTGATAGAATGGATTCATAAATTCAATTCAAGATTTGCGCCTATCACCGAGGTCGACTGCTAGAAATTTCCAAGACAGGGAGAAGTTCCTAAATTTTGGCTGAGGTAATCCATTGAGGCACCAACTTTGATTAGTCTTGGGTTGGTAATTCAATTCGAACTCAATTTAAAATTTGTCCAAGATCAGGGATAAAATGGGTTCCAATCAATTAGGAAAGAAATCAAACGGCAACCAGCCATCTTTATCATATCAACCTCAAAGAACACTATGGACCACAATAGGGCAGACATTCATACAACAAAGGTTCGATTCTTCCTTTGGAGAGAATGCAGCAATGCACTTCTAGCTAAGGAAAACCCTTATAGAAAAGGAATGGTACCAGACCCACTTTGCCCAATGCGCCGTAAAACCCCCAGAATCTCCTGAGCACCTCTTCCTCCTCTGCGACTGGACAAAACAAATTTCGTCAGACCCTCAGTTAAATCTCGACACTTCCCCGACAAAGATAACTAGAATCGACAAGTGGAAATTGAAAAACTTAAACTCCCGTGCTGATCCGTTTGCGAGAGCAAGTCTCACTGCCACACTATGGTTGATTTGGAAGGAAAGGAATGTGTGGGTATTTAGGAACAACAAACCAAAACCCAGCCATATAGTCAAAGAAGCATTTAATTCAGAAATGCTCTTCGAAAAAAGGAATCACAGCATAAGGAAGCCTACAAGACAAGAAAACTCACCTCCCGACCTGTGGATTCTTGGGTGTTAAATGTAGATGGCTCCTGGTGCCGTGCATCACCAGAGGGAGCTATTGCCGGAGTTTGTAGGGACTCCCGAGGGCTTTGTGTGACATTCTGAAATTCGACCCTTTTTCTGGAATTTGAATACAGAATGGTTATTTCATGAAGGCGCTATAGATGAATTTCACTTGGAGCTGGCCACTCTAAGATGACTAACCGAATGGGAAAGGCTAACTAGGAATATAAGCACGTGGACCAAATGGTCGATACGCGTGACTCCTAAAAGCCACCCGTTAGTCTGAGAATTTATTTAAAGCTGCCATCTTATGAATGAGGCCACCAATTAAGTTCCAGAATAGGACAATCGACTCTCATGAGTGTCACAGTTGTGAATTTGGACCTTGCCTAGAAAGGCAAAAAAATGGGCAGATGGATCTCGGAATGCCTAGTGAAAAAGGGGCAAAATTGAGAATTTTTATCTTGCCCCTGGTTTGAGTTAGAATCCATGGCATGAGGATAAGAATATTTTTAGAGAGGCTAGAAAAATTTTACGGGGAAATCTGGAGTTATTTTCCGATCGCGATTGAGCCAAATCAACACCGATTGAGTCCCACCCGATCCTGAAATTTCATGAATTGTGAGAAATGTCTCGTCGGTCATATTTTTGACCAATTTGACCAGCTTTGACCGAAAATAATTGAGGCCCAAGCTTTATCAGTTCAAATTTCACTGATAGTCTAAAAATTAGTCAATTCGTTCAGCGTTATGTCGCTTTCGGTGAATAGTCACCGCCAATAATTATCCTTAAGATAATTATGGGTCAAACCACTCTCTCTCCTCTATTATTTCAGCAGACTCTCTCTCTCTTCTCTCTCTCTTCTCTCTCTCTAAACTCGGATATCTCTCTCTCGCGGCCCAGTTTTTGCTGCCAAATTCAACTGGACGCCGACGGAAATCCGACCGTTCGATCGTCGCAATTTTCAGGTATGTTATAGTTCAATGTCTTGTGGTTCTATTCCAACTTGAATCACTTCGATCAGAGGTCGTTTGACCTTTCAAATCTTCTTTGACATTTTGGTCGACGAACTAGTCTTTTGTTACCCGAATTTCATATAGGGCTCATATTGAACTATGTTGATCCCAGCGACCCCTAGAGCTCATTTTCATGTGAAAACATTGATTTTCAGCTTGTGAACCAACTCGTTCAGCCCTTGAACAGCCCGGGTTCGAACTTAATCCGCCGAAATCCACCGTTGTCGTCGTTGCCGCCGGTCATCGCTGCATCCTCAGCCCTGTTTTGCCTTCGTTTAGGTAAGTTAAGCCTCTAGACTTCGCTCATGATGTTAGACTTGCCATGGATTAGCTCTAGGGACCGATTCGTGGTAAATCGGTTTAGGAAAATTGGCCGTAATCGGCGTATTTGATGGAAATAAATTTTTGTGGGCTGTGAGTATGTTGTGGATTGATAAAATGTTGCTGTCCATACTTGAATAATGCTGTTGGTGGTGGTTGGTGTGGTTTCCAAGAGGTTCGATACCGAAAAAATGGATTTTCGGGATATTTAGAGCGAAAACGGGCCAAATAGTGTTTTGAATCACTGTTCACGAACCTCCGAACACTGTTCACGTGCTGCCCAATTTGAGTTTGGTTTGAAAATGACAAGTTTTGTGGGTTCCGTGTGATTTGAGTACCGAAAACTGGGTTTATGGAGCATTTTATGCAAAACCGGGCCCGAGTAATATTTTATATTATTATTCTAAATATTTGGGGGCCCGTGTGCGCATTTAAAATAATATTTGAAGATATTTCTCGTGTACTTGAAATAATTATTTGGGTCATTTTGGGTCACATGTGAGAAATTGGGCATTTTTGACAAAATTGGGCACGTGAAAGAAATTGATTGATTTGGCCATTATGTTGGCCATCTGAATTGAAATATTTGGGCACATGTTTTATGTTTTGGCCTAACGTACTTGGCCAAGATTTTTGCCCAATTGAAACTGGCATTGTTTCGTATGCCTAATTGAAATATTTGGACTTGTATTTGAAATGTGGCCTAACGTACTTGGCCGATGATTTCTGTCCAAATGAATTTAACGAATGTTATTGCCTGAAAGGTGAGTGCGACAATTTGGGTTCGCAAAATGAGTTGATTGGCTTGGCCATTTGGCCGGAAATATGGGTTGAATATTTGGACTTGTATTTGAAATGTGGCCTAACATACTTGACCGATGATTTCTGTCCAAATGAATTTAAAAGGGGTTTTACTGCTTGAAAGGCGAATGCGACAGTTTTCGCATGTTTGATTGCATATCATTGTGACTTGGTGTAAAATGTAGCCATAAAGTCACCTGGCGTAAAATGTAGCCATTGGCGTAAAATGTAGCCACAGAGGCATAAAATGTAGCCTCAGAGGCGGAAAACGTAGCCTCGTGCACCCTGAAGTGTAAGACGCGGGGTAGCTGGAGTGATAAGATGCCAACCTGAGGTGTCCCACACGCGGGTTGAGGCACAGACCTAAGGCGTCCATGACGCGGGTCAGACCTGATGCGCCTATATGACGCGGGTCAAATTGGCTGTTAAGCCGAGGCTCAAGATTGAGCGTGCATGCATATGTATTTGCATTGATTGTCCTGGATTGGACGTGGTTTCAAATTGAAAGTTTAATTGCTTTTATTAAGCTCTTAACTGATTGTGTTATCTGGGTTTTGTGTGGTCCTGGATTGGGCCTATTATAAATGCTTTATATGCTTGGCCACTCTGTGGCGACTTTTCTAAATTGAACGAACTTTTAGTGATGGAATTTAGCCCGGTGATTTTGAGTATTTGAGTTGGGACCTGAGAGTTTGGTCTAGGCCTGTTTGGCATCCTGAGGAAGAGATTAGGGGTTAGCTTACTGAGATTTGTTCTCATAGGTGATTGCCCTTATTTTTCAGACCCCCGACCTCCGCAATGAGTGCAATATAATACGAGTAAGGCAGGGGACCCAGAAGGAAAATTGATCCAGAGACTAATCCTTCCTGGACCAGATGGTGTGACGGAAAATGACGAGTGGGGTGGAGGCTGAAGCCCTTGGTAGAAATTTGTGTGGTTTGCTCACTATAGGAGTTGAGAACCTTGTCAACCTAGAGCCTTTTGTTGTAAAGGTCGAGCAATGGGTTGTAATGAGATGACAAGAGCTTTGAACTGTGTATATGATGTTATTCTGACAATTGAATGAAAAAGGCATGTAATATAAAGTGTGATTTAGTGCAATTGATAGATCTCTCTCTCTACCCATTTTATGTGTATGCATTGGAGGAGCTCGCTTCCGTTGTTACAAAAACTCTGAGGTCGTTTGGTTACGACGAGTTTCCTGGGCCATCGTAGTAGTCAACCATTCGACCGTACAGGTATAACAAGGATGTCGCGTGGCTCGTAGGGCTCGGGGCGTGACACTTTGCCAAGAGAATCAACGCTCGTTCGGCCCTTGCAACAGAAACTCTCGCGATTAGAGAGGGATTGTCGTTCATGGAGAAGGCAAGTGAGCTGAGGAAAAAGGAAACTAAACTAGGGCTCAAGTCCATATGAGCTAGGTCTTACGTTCTAGGCCTGGCTGAAAACCCTAGGGCCATACAATCATTGTGGTGGACTGTGTCTCCAATTATTTCACAAAAAATAGATCGTTTCGAAAAAATATTTTTGAGAAGTCAATTTTCTAGTTACTCAATATGTTTCCTTGAGATGTCGACATTTTAAGTTGCCCATAGACTGATTCAATCAACATTTGGAAGGTTGCAATATTCTGATTTTTCTTTTTCCTATCTATGCTGTATGTTTTTTCTAAAATTTCTTGTAATTGCAAATGCACCGCTATCAAGCTTCTGGTACTTGAAGATTTGGAGGTCCCAACGCAAAAGACAAATAACATTTTCTAAAGTCATGACGAGTAAATGGAGAGCACTAAGAAATTAACAATAATGGAGGTGGTGGAATGAATATGGGAGACTGTAAATTGCGATCTCTCCTGCTGATGAGAGTAGAGGAAATTGAAGCGACTGAAAATAGAGGGCTTTTCCATTGCACTTGTGTTCTCTTTTTGCATTTTCCACCCTTTTTTGGTAGTTAAGACTAAAAGGTTTGCACCAATGATGAGATAGGGAATCAATCGCGAACTTCATCGAATTGGCTAGTATAGCATGAGGAATGAGCTTAAAATCAAGATTGATGGAATGCATACATGAATTCAATTCAAGATTTGTGCCTATCACCAAGGTCGACTGAAAGAAATTTGCAAGATAGGGAGAAGTTCCTAAATTTTGGCTGAGATAATCCATTGAGGCACCAACTTTGATTAGTCTTGGGTTGGTACTTCAATTCGAGCTCAATTTAAAATTGGTCCAAGATCTGGGATAAAATGGGTTCAAATCAATTAGAAAAGAAATCAAACACCAACCAGCCATCTTCATCATATCAGCCTCGAAGAACACTATGGACCACAATAGGGCTGGCTTTCATACAACAAAGGTTCGATTTTTCCTTTGGAGAGTATGCAGCAATGCACTTCCAGCTAAGCAAAACCCTTATAGAAGAGGAATGGAACTTGACCCACTTTGCCCGGTGCGCCGTAAAAGCCCTAGAATCTCTTAAGCACCTCTTCCTCCTCTGCGACAAGACAAAACAAATTTGGTTAAACCTTCGGTGAAATCTCGACACTTCCCCAACAAAGATAACCAGAATCGGCAAGTGGATATTGAAAAACTTAAACTCCCGAGCTGATCCGTCCGTAAGAGCGAGTCTCGCTGCTACACTATGGTTGATTTGGAAGGAAAGGAACGCATGGGTATTTAGGAACAACAAACCAAAACCTAGCCATATAGTCGAAGAAGCATTTAATTCAGAAATGCACCTCGAAAAACAGAATCACAGCATAGGGAAGCACGCAAGACAAGAAAACTCACCTCCCGACCTATGGATTCTTGGGTGTTAAACGTAGATGGCTCTTAGTACCGCACATCACTAGAGGGAGCTATCATCGGAGTTCGTAGGGACTCCCGAGGGCTTCGCCAAGAGAATCAACGCTCGTTCGGCCCTCGCCGCAGAAACACTCGCGATTAGAGAGGGATTGTCGTTCGTGAAGAAGGCAAGCGAGCCGAGGAAGAGGGAAACTAATCTGGGACTCAAGTCCTTATGATCAAGGTCTTATGTTTTGGGCCTGGCTGAAAACTAGGGCCATACGATCATTGTGGTGGACCATGACCCCATTTATTTTGCAAAAAATAGATCGTTTCGAAAAAAATATTTTTTGAGAAGTCAATTTCCTAGTTACTTAATATGTTTTCTTGATATGTCGACATTTTAAGTTGCCCATAGCCTGATTCAATTAACAATTGGAAGATTGCAGTATTCTGAGTTTTCTTTTGCCAATCTATGCTGTATGTTTGTTCTACTATTTCTTGTAATTGCAAATGCACCGCTATCAAGCTTCTGGTATTTGAAGATGTGGAGGTCTCAACGCAAAGACAAACAACATTTTCTAAAGTCATGACGAGTAAACGGAGAGCACTAAGAAATTAACGATAATGGAGGTAGTGGAATGAATATGGGAGACTGTAAATTGGGATCTCCCATATTGATGAGAGTAGTAGAAATTGAGGGGAGTGAAAATAGAGGGCTTTTCCATTGCACTTGCGTTCATTTTTTGCATTTTCCACCCTTTTTTGGTACTTAGGACTAAGAGGTTTGCACCAATGATGAGACAGAGAATCAATCGCGAACTTCATTGAATTGGATGGCGCAGCGTGAGAAATGAGCTTAAAATCAAGATTGATGGAATGCATTCATGAATTCAATTCAAGATTTGTGCCTATCACCGAGGTTGACTGACAAATTTCCAAGATAGGGAGAAGTTCCTAAATTTTGGCCGAGGTAATCCATTGAGGCACCAACTTTGATTACACTTGGGTTGGTAATTCAATTCGAGCTCAATTTAAAATTGGTCCAAGATCTGGGATAAAATAGGTTCAAATTAGTTAGGAAAGAAATCAAACGCCAACCAGCCATCTTCATCATATCAGCCACGAAGAACATTATGGACCATAATAGGGCAGACATTCATACAACAAAGGTTCGATTCTTCCTTTGGAGAGTATGCAGCAATGCACTTCCAGCTAAGGAAAACCCTTATAGAAGAGGAATGGTACCTGACCCACTTTGCCTGGTGCACCATAAAACCGCCAGAATCTCCCGAGCACCTCTTCCTCCTCTGCGACTGGACAAAATAAATTTGGTCAGACCCTCGGTTAAATCTCGACACTTCCCTGACAAAGATAACCAGAGTCGACAATGGGATATTGAAAAACTTAAACTCTCAAGCTGACCCGTCCGCGAGAGCAAGTCTCGCTGCTACACTATAATTGATTTGGAAGGAAAGGAACGCGTGGGTATTTAGGAACAACAAAACAAAACCCAGCCATATAGTCGAAGAAGCATTTAATTCACAAATGCTCTTCAAAAAACAAAATCACAGCATAGGTAAGCATGCAAGACAAGAAAACTCACCTCCCGACTTGTGGATTCTTGGGTGTTAAACGTAGACGGCTCTTGGTGCCGCGCACCACCGGAGGGAGTTATCGTCGGAGATTGTAGGGACTCCCAAGGGCTTCGCCAAGAGAATCATTGCTCGTCCGGCCCTTGTTGACACTTGATTTTTGGCCAATTTGATTTTTAGAAAATTTTTAGAAAATCCATAAAAATTCAGAAAATTGAAAAATCAACTTTGGATACCTTGGTCTAGCCTAGGGATCTAATTTTGAGCAAAAAAATATTTTTCCTTATTTTCTGTATTTTTTGCATTTTATTTTCAAAAATTCATTAAAAAAAATCAAGAAAAAATGAGCAGATTACAAAATCAACTTTGGAAGCCCAAGCCTAGCCTAAGGAACCAATTTTGAACAAAAAATAATTTTCTTTATTTTTGGCATTTTTTAATATTTTTAAGAAAATAGAAAAATACAAAAAAATCAATAAAAAAATAGCATCCATGGCCACAAAAATACGAAAAAATAGTCCATATTTTTATTTTAATTTCCTCTTCATTTTGGCCAAATAAATTTTGAAAAAATTAATCTGGAAATGGGGTTTCCTTCATTAATCTCATTTTCAAATTAATTGAAAAAATTCTAGAAATTTCATTTTAGTTCTGTAATTTTCAATTTTTTCATTTTTGAAGTCGTGCCATCCCCATCTATTTTTAAAAATTAAAATCCAGTCCAAAAATACATCGAATCATCCAATTTCACGAAAAAGGACCAAATTGCAATTTTCAATTTTTCAATTTAGTCCTTAAAAATGCTTAAAATGCAATTAGAGATTTCATAGGGACTAAATTGAAAATCAAGGCACGTCACCCTATAGTTTTTTACCTTCTGAATCTATTGGTGGGGTGAATTTTTGCAGAAAAGGCCAGCATGGATTTGAATTTTGCAAAATGGATCTCGAGTCAAAAATAAAATTTAGGGTTTTTATGCAAATATACTCAAATTGTTGAAATAAAACCCTTTTCTTGATGAAGTTCACCCCCCCGAGCTCAATTTTGATGTTAATTTCTGGAAGTGGGGGTTGAGTTGGGGTCAATTTCAACTTTTTCTAGCCAAACGGATCGACCGAGTCGGGTTCACCCGACCCGGTCCACCCATTGACCCAAGAACCAGACCCAGGTCTGGTTCTTCCTCTTTTTCCCGATTTAACGCACGTTTTTTATTTGAGGGGGAGGTGGTAATTCTGTTAAAGAAATGTCGGCATTAATAACGGACGGCTTAGATTTAGTCTTAGGATTAATCTTGGCCATAGATCTGGTAGACAGTTTAGACGGCCGAGATCTAATCTTTAGGTTAATCTGGTCCATAGATTTTGGCAGAGAGGATGGACGATCAGATCAGTAGCCATGTGGGTCATTCTCGGCCGTAGGATTAACTTGGAGGATGAGTGGCCAAGATGTCAACACATGGTGAATTTGTAGCCGTCAGATTGAAGATAGGCAGGAATAATAAAAAGTAGAATAAAAATTTAAAAAATTCGAAAATTCAAAAGAAAATCAATACTAAAACTGTGTCATTTTTTTGTCGTTTAGGCTAATGGGTCTTGGGCTGAGTTGGATAGTGGGCCAGGTCAAGCCGACTTGGTCCGTATAACAAACAAAAAATAATATAAATAATAAATAATAAATAAAAATAGAAAATTCACAAAATCAATAAAAAATAAAAAAATAGAAAATTAATAAAAAACCAAAACTGTGTCGATTTATTCTCGAGTCTTAGGTTCAGGCCTTCGGGTCAGGTGGGCCGGGTCGACTCGACCCGATCCGAAAAATAAAAATTAATAAAAATTAAAATATAAATAAATAAATAAATAATCCCAAAAAAGTAAAAATTCTTAAAAATAATAAAAATAAAATAAAATAAAAATTGTAAAAATAGATAACAACAACAACAACAACAATAATAATAATAACAATAATAATTTTTAGAGAGTGTTAAAATAAGAAAAATTCATAAAAAAATATAATAAATAAAAGTAAATAATAAAATAATAAATAACAATAAAAACTAAAAAGAAAAATAAAATAAAGCAAGAAAAACAATAAATGAAAATAAAAATAGAGAAGAAAATATTAATAAAAATATAGAATAATAAATAATAATAAATAAATAAATAAATAAAAATAAAAAAAATAACAAAAATAAAATAATAACAAAAAAATAAAAATATATAAAAAGATCATAAGAGCCATAAAAATTGCAGAAAAAAGCTTAAATAATTAGAAAAATTCGGGAATTGTAGAAAAATAGAAGATATAGTGATAAAAAAATCATAGAAATTTTAGAAAAATTTGGAAAAATTGTTAGAAAATGCAGAAAATGTTTGGAAAATAGAAAAACCTAGAAAATCAAAAATAAAAATCCCAGAAAATATAGAAAATGTCCCAAAAAATAGGAAAATCCTTAGAAAGTCTTAGAAAGTTCTAAAGAATTTCAGAAAAATCCTAAAAAATTCAGAAAAATTCAGAAAAATTCAGAAAAATTCCCAAAAATTGTGAAAATTAGGGAAAAACCACATTCAACTGGTTTGACCTAATTTCACATTTTTGGACTTCCCGAGCCTTCCAAAATGACCATTTTGCCCCTTTGGTCAATCTGACCCAAACTATTCCAATTCATCCTTGAATCCAATTGGTGTGTTTTGCTAGGCTTTTAAGACTTCCCTTGGCTTGTTTTGACTTGATGTGGTATGACTTTTCCAGGATTAGATTCCTTGACTGCGCATTTATTTTAATTATTGTGATTGATAGGATAGATACTCCTATTTGCATGAACCCATTAGATTCTTAGAACCTACCTTACCCAATCTCGCCTGCATGAATTACTTAGATGGAAATCACTCAGTTTAGGTACCGAAAGGACGTCAGTAGCAATATTGACGTAACTAAGTCCCCGAACCCAAAATCTCTGGTTTCTGTATAATCGAACGATACCTCCCAATCGCTCGATGGGGTTGTTGACACCTGATTTTTAATCACTTTTTTACTTTTAAATTTAATAAAAAAAATCCATAAAAATTCATAAAATTGGAAAATCAACTTTGGG
This sequence comes from Psidium guajava, assembly GCA_016432845.1. Classification (NCBI taxonomy): domain Eukaryota; kingdom Viridiplantae; phylum Streptophyta; class Magnoliopsida; order Myrtales; family Myrtaceae; genus Psidium; species Psidium guajava. The sequence continues at coordinate 19,985,023 of CM028225.1, forward strand.
GACCTTGGCCAAGCCTAGGGAACCAATTTTGACCAAAAAAATGATTTTTCATATTTTAGTATTTTTCGGTATTTTTATTTTCGAAAATTAATAGAAAATCTAGAAAAAAATGAGAAAATTACAAAATCAACTTTGAAAACCTTGGCCAACCCTAGGCAACCATTTTTGAACAAAAAATAATTTTTCGTGTTTTTCACATTTTTTAATATTTTTCAGAAATTAGGAAAATATTATAAAAATAAAAATAAATAGCGTTGATGCCATAAAAATGTGAATAAATAGTCAGTATTTTTCTTTTAATTTTCTCTTCATTTTTGACCAAAGAAAATCTGCAAAAATTAATCTGGGATCGAGACTTACTTTGTTTTTCCCATTTTAGAATTAGTTAAAAAAAATTTAGAAAAATTCATTTTAGCTTTGAAATTTTCAATTTTTGCATTTTCAGAGTCGTGATAGTGTCTTCTAATAATCCAAATTTTTCAATGGCCTAGCGGTGCGCTTTCCGTTGTTGCGTTCGGTTTTTCGAATTCGATCTATCGTTCGATGGATCTCTCTCTCCCGCATGCGATCGCATTTCCTCCACAATCTCTCTCTCTCTCTCTCTCTCTCTCTCTAGATTCCTACTTCGCGGCTTCGTCACAGCCTCACCTTCGCCCCTTCAAAACTCACGAGGGACGACGACCCAGGAAAATCTGAGATCCATACTTTGAGTAGAACTCAACGCGTGCAATTGAGCTACCTTCTCGAGCTCGTCTTGCCGTTATGTGGGAACCCCTCAACCCGTGTTACGTCCCCAGGGGATATGGCATGGTGAAACATGGAAGTACAATTGGAGCTTTATCTACTCCCATCTCCTGTGGCTGTGGACATTCTTTGAAGGATTCATATTTCTTTAGCCAAAAGTCCATGCGCCACCTTACGCCTCAAAGCATAGGACTGGTCGCCGCTCTTTTGTTTCAGGAGATACCTGTGAATATATAATTTTGTTGACTTCCTCAAGATTGGGTCAAAGACAACTCCATCGCAACAATCATAGGCTGGACCGTTTTGGAAGAGCACAGATACGAGCGTCGATTGACGTAGCTAGTGCTGTTGAGGTCATCATGAAGTGGAATGGGGGACATGGCAATAATCGCAAAGTGGAGGGCAGCACTGGGGGTACAACATAAAAAAAGAGAAAGTGAGTTGAGTGGAACAAAAGGTAAGTGGGTCTTTCGGTGCAACAACAAAGGGTCGGACAAAGGAAAGTGGACAAGTGGAGTTGATCATGGGGGAACTTGATGAAAAAAAAAGGGGAAAGGGAAAAGAGGACGACGAAGGATGATGGCGGGAATTTTATTCAAGAACGTTCTGATTTCTCTTGTCGTCGAGAAGTTCTGGCTCGGCGCCGGTCAGCTTTTAGAGGAATCCGACAAGGGAAAGCCGTTCGTTGGTGACCTGCGGAAGGTCAAAAAAAGAGTTGGTGTTGCTGGGGTTCATATGTCCACTGGTGGCGGTGTTTCAGGCGAAAATATAGAAGATTTGCATTTCGGAGATGGCCTTTCAGCAAAGGAAAGTCGATGTTAAGACATGGATCGGGCTATATTCAGGTGGGCGCTACGAGAAATCGGTTTTTTTCAACAAAAGAAGCATGGAACATCCTTTAACGCACAATCTACAACTGCACCGATGGCTTATATGACAAGAACAGAGATGTTATCGTGGCATTCCCTGATGCTGGTCCTTCTTTAATTTCATTCTCACAGCTGAGGTATCATCGCTATGGAAAGCCACTTTTGAGAAGAGCAGTGCTGAATAGAAAAACTGGTCTGACTGATCAGCCTCATCTGTGGTACTCGATATCCGAAAGGACAACCTCTGGCAAAGAGCGCAAACGAGCCATTTTTGAAAGTCATAGGAGATTACCAACAGCAAGATGCTCATGGAGTAGCTCTACATGGCCAAAAATTCCTGAACTTTGTTGAGGACATGGACAGGCTCTTGGCTGGTCATGAGGGATTTCTTCTGGGGACTTTGGCTGGAAAGTGCCAGGCAACTTGCCCAAGGTAAAGAACGGCAAAGGCAGATGGAGCACCGAAAGAGATCACTCACGGCAGAGGACATCATCATGGCACAAATGAAAGGTGAGGAAAAGTATAGGAAAAGGATGTAGCGGGGTTAAAAGCAAAAAGAATAGAGAGAGCGGGGGAGAAAAAATAAAAAATAGGGGGAGTCATCATAGACATAGCCACGTTCGGTCAAGTCTTTCTTTGGTGGCAAATTTCTAAAAGGTTCGAAAAAAAAATCACACATAGGGGGCCCCTACTTCATGTGGCAATGGAAACTCCAGCGACCTCCACAGATTCAGGTAGGTACCTCAGGATCCTGATGACTGAGCATATGCCGCGTTGAGGGAACGACATTCCTTCTCCACTTCTCCCTTCCCGACGAAAAAGAGTTTCCTCCGCCTCGGCCACGAGAGCTTTGTGAGTGCGGTCGCTAAGAGCGATCAACATCGCTTGGATTTGATTCTCATGATGGTCCAATAAAAAAACGGAGTCCAAAGGTCCGGGGGGATGCCCCAACCGGCATTTCAAGCGAATCTCCTCGGGGAACAAATCAGTTGGCCTGTTCAACGCGCTACTCTGCATGTACGAATCCCTCCCTGACACGCCGGAGTTGCTGGATGAGTCAGTGGACTACGTGGAGAGTCGATTGCTTGTTCCTCTCCCAACTTACTTCATCGGCGGCTATGGCATGGGAGCTCCAAAGGGGGCTGTCGGCGGTTTCGAGGAGTGACGCTAACTTAGGGTTTAAGATGGACGGTTTGAAGATATGCAAGAACTTCTATTGGTCGAAGGTGGACATACTGTGACAGTAGAGATCATGCATGCAATGTGGAAGTCACAGAAGTTCAAGCTCGTATACTTGATGGCCACACTCTATGCGTTGATCCTGACTCTACCCTCTCCCTCTGCTGACTACTGAGCCTAGAGAAACTTGCTCCCCACTCGTGCATGATGTACTCTCCCTCCTTCCAAGAGCTGGCTTCAGAGACACCGTTGTGATCCTCATGCCCATTCATCAGTTTATAACATTTGGGTTCGCATGCACACCGCTCTATTTCGTGTGGGAGGAATTTTAGGAGTGCATAACACAAAGAGCCCGTTCAAGAGGGCCATCGTTCATCGTCTCATCACCATCGTCACCTGCTTCGTCTCCCTCTATCCAACTCTCGCAATGTTGCTGCTGCTGCTGCTTCCTTTTCCACTTCTTTCATGGATCTCGCCGTCTTGGGAGCTTCCATGGACTCTGAGCTCCAGCTCTCCTAAGCCTAGAATCGAGGAAGTAAGGTCCGAGTTGGAGCACGAGCACAAGGCGTGCAAATAGGTCGAGCACACGAATGAGAAGCTGGAGAAAGAGCCGGCCGAGGAGAAACGGGGGTAGTAGCTCTCAAGCGAGTCCGCGAAAAGCTAGCGAAGGAGGTATCCGCCATTCAGGCCGACATCGACCGGATGAAGCGCGAGATGGAGGAGGAGAGGGTCCAGAGGAAGCTCGCCGAGGCTAGGTTTTGCTGGATGAAGAAAAGAAGCTTCAGAGGCAGGCCAGGGAGGTTATTCCCTCTCGGTCATGTTTCTTTTAGAAGCAAATGTGAATACCTTACGTACAGGCAAGCAAACATGCATGCATACATGCATGTAGCGGCGGGGTTTGTGGGATCTCCTCACAATTTCATTCATCATTCTTTCTTTCTCTCCAATCTGTCAAGCGTCATTCCCCTGTTCTATGAAGGAAGCACCGCCGATTGGAAACGCTTCTTGGACGCCAATCGAGAAGCAAAACGTATTCTCTCAAGCACTTTGGACGAAAAAGGATACTTCGAACTTCACTTAGAAATGGAGGAAGAGACAATATCCAGACGAAAAAGGATACTCGATGGACGGGCCCAAGGACTCGGAGCTGGACCAATTCATGGAAGTTTGTTATGACATGCTGTTGAAGTGTTGGGAAGAGCTGAGGCCATCGTGCATGGGAAGAGACGTGGAGCTCTACCTCACGCATTTACCTATCAGATCACTCGAGGCGAGGAGAGAGAGAGAGAGCGTGATGTAGAGGGATTAACTCGGCATGCCAAGAGTGGCACCCGTAAAACTCACTGGAGAAGTGCCTAGTGGATCTGGAAATGAAGCTCTAGATGATGTCAAGGGAGGTCACGGCATCGTTCAAGGAGTAGAGGGCCGTCAACCTCCTTCGCGTGTCCCGCACCACCTACGACGTCGTCCGCGTCCTCGACGATGCCGTTCGCTCCACTATTCCGTCTCCGAGATTTTCCAGAAGATCGAGAAGTGCAGGACTCTGCTGTGAGATAGCTGAATATTGCTGGACCTGATGACCTGGATGAGTCCGCTTGAGTAGACATTGAAGTTTTCCAAACTGGTACATACTTAATATTGGATGTCCATGACGGTCCCTCTGAGATGGGTGAACATCTTGATCCCTCTCATCCCATATTTGTGGGTGGAATATAGCGGTGAAGGAGGATCAAATCCTCCAAATCGGGATAGACAGCATCAATGGATTGAGCCGTACGTTGGAGTTGCATGTGACCCGCTGGATTTGCTCACTGGTTGGACATCGACGTGTTGGACAAGATTCATAAGGCTGAAGGAATTATTCTTGGGGCTGGTTCCAGAAGAAGAGGAGAGATGGAATTCACTTCATGTCCCAAGATTCCCAAAAAGATGGCAGAGCTCCTTAAAATATGCTGGCTCGTAGTTGATCTCAAGATGGGGATGTGACTTCGGTCGGTTAACACATACCATGCAGTTTACTTGATCTTCAAGATCGTGCATGGGAACTATGGCTTTGAGAATCGAGCAACGGAAGGGTCTGTCGATTCTGGTTCCAGGGTTAAACGATGCGACATTTATTTGGTTCGACGAGGGTCCCACACCTCCATGGAATCAGCCCGAGAAGACAATGACGATGATGGCGGGGATCTGCTCGTTGTCGTTGGAGACACGAAACAGTGGCTGGTCAAGCGAGAATGGGGAAAAGAAAACACACTTGGACTAAACCTTCAGACCGATGGATTTGGGTGGGGCAACTCTGAGCAATAATTTGGCGAACCCCTCCAACAACAAACCTTGCGGCGATGCTATGGATTCTCCAGCGAACTCCGTCAAGTCGAGTTGGCCATGGTAGGAGTATCACGATCCAGGCTCATGGTTGTATTTTGACAAGTTGTCTATGTTCTGCAGGTTGTTCCAGGTTTACCTGCAGACCTCAAGATGTTTGCCAAAAACTGGGAGCTCGAGTTCGTCCATTGCAGGTGGGCTACGATTGGTGTCCTCGAGAATGTGTTCCCCAGGATCTTCACGAAGGATGGTGTCAAGTTTGGCGAAGCAATCTGGTTCAAGGAGGAGAGATAACTGAGGGAACCTCGACAAAGTGAAAGAAGAGGAAGTCAAAGACCTCTGATGAAGCTCGCACGATCGGAGAACTCGCCTCGTTTTGCGTTTTCTCGCTCCACTTGGACTTGTTCGAGAGAGGTGGGCTTGAGCGCCATTTGAAATGCTCAATGAGAGAGCGGAATTGCTCATGCTGCTGTTCGACGTGTTGATACCTTAGAAGCAGAGCCCGTTGCTACTAAAAAGGCCCTATATGAGGCCTTGATAAGGCAAGAGGAATCTGCTGCGCATAGGCCCGAAGAGATCTGTCCCGGTTGATGAGTCAGGTAAGTTTCTTCGCTAACCAATCTATGTCTTTTTGGGCTGATCTGAGTGTGCGTGTTGAGATAGTTTATCGTGAGTCGGACTAGGGAAGATTTTGGGCTAGATGTAGAATTTAGAAGTGGGTCCATTGGAAAACAGAATTGAACAAAGAGAAACAAAGTTAGGCTGAGCCCAAAGTGTGGCCTTTGCGTCCTAGAACAACTCGGGCCCTTAAGGCCCAAGTTGGGTGCCCACGGCGCGGGCCGAGATTGTTGGCCCAGTCCGAAAATTAATTTACTAATAAAAATAAATATAAAAAAATTCTAAAAAAAAACTCATAAAAATCATATAAAAAATTCTAAAAAAATTGGAAAAATTCCCAAAAATTCTAAAATGCCTCAAGAATTAGGAATTGATCATCTTAGCTGATGAATCCTATTTTTGATGAATCTCTATCCCAATCTTTCCAAAATGACGATTTTGCCCCTTATGAGTAAATCGTCTCCAAAAATTCAGAAAAATCTCAGAAATTCGGAAACGGGTCATTTCGACTGACCAATTCTATTTTTGGTGAATTTCCATTCCGATCTTTTCAAAATGACGATTTTGCCCCTTACGGGTAAATTGTCTCGGAAAATTCTGAAAAATTTAGAAAAATCTCAGAAATTAGTAAACAGGTCATTTCGAATGACCAATCCTATTTTTGGTGAATTTTCATCCCGAACTTTTCAAAATGACGATTTCGCCCCTTATGGGTAAATTGTCTCGAAAAATTCAGAAAAATTCAGAAAAATCTCAGAAATTAGTAAACGGGTCATTTCGAATGACCAATCCTATTTTTGGTGAATTTTCATCCCGAACTTTCCAAAATGACGATTTCACCCCTTATGGGTAAATTGTCTCGAAAAATTCAGAAAAATTCAGAAAAACCTCAGAAATTAGGAAACGGGTCATTTTGACTAACCAATCCTATTTTTGGTGAATTTTCATCCCGAATTTTTCAAAATGACGATTTTGCCCCTTATGGGTAAATTTTCTCGAAAAATTCAAAAAACTCAGAAAAACCTCAAGAATCAGGAAACGGGCCATTTCGACTGGTCAATCCTATTTTTGAATGATTTGCTTTATTGATATTTCCAAAATGACGATTTCGCCCCTTATGGGCAAATTGTCTCGAAAAATTCTGAAAAATTCTCATAAATTGTGGAAAATAAGGGATAACCACATTCAACTGGTTTGACCTATTTTCACTTTTTGATCTTTGAAAAATGACCATTTTACCCTTCTAATCAGTTTGATCTAAACCCAAACTCTTCCCAATTATTCCAAATGATTTTTCATGAAATTGGTACCGAAAGGGCGTTAGAGTAATCTAGCGTAACCAAGTCCCCGAACTCATTTTCTCTGGTTCGCAGGAATAAATTGGTTCTCCCACTAATTTATTTAGGTTTCTAATCGACCTACCAAGAACGATTAGTGGCGAATCCAAAATTAAAAATCATCTAAATAAGAAACCCGAAGTCGCGATTCGGTAGGGCTTGGGAGGGTCCGCGTTAGGTTAGTCGATCTAATTAACCTAATAATCCATTCACCCTCGGAAACTTATTATTTTTAGGGTCGCGACAGGGGTTTCCAGTAATACCCTCCAAAGAATGACTAGTGGCGACTCCAAATGCACATACACCGATGCACATGTCACCCGACCACACTAAGGTCGATTTCGATTCTAAAATTTCCTGACGCGATTTGGTATGGGCTTGGGAGGACCCGAGCAAAGCCCAGATTCCAAAACGGGCTAAGCAATCCATTAGCTCATCCCCCTTTTGAGGGAGGGTCGCAACAGCCCTCACAGCAAAAACTCTCACGATTAGAGAGGGATTGTCGTTCATGGAGAAGGCAAGCGAGCGGAGGAAGAGGGAAACTGATCTAGGGGCCAAGTCCTTGTGATCTAGGTCTTATGTCCTAGGCCAAGCTGAAAACCCTAGGCCATACGATCATTATGGTGGACCGTGTCCGCATTTATTTGGTAAAAATTAGTTCGTTTCGAAAAAAATATTTATTGAGAAGTCAATTTCCTAGTTACTTAATATGTTTTCTTCAGATGTCGACATTTTATGTTGCCCAATGACTGATTCAATCAATAATTGAAAGATTGCAATGTTCTGAGTTTTCTTTTGCCTATCTATACTGTATGTTTGTTCTACTATTTCTTGTAATTGCAAATGCACCGTTATCAAGCTTCTGGTATTTGAAGGCGTGGAGGTCCCAACGCAAAATACAAACAACATTTTCTAAAGCCATGACGAGTAAATGGAGATCACCAAGAAATTGACGATAATGGAGGTAGTGGAATGAATATGGGAGACTGTAAATTGTGATCTCTCCTACTGATGAGAGTAGTGGAAATTGAGGGAAATGAAAATAGAGGGCTTTTCCACTGCACTTGCGTCCTTTTTTTTTTTTGCATTTTCCACCCCTTCTTTTTACTTAAGACTGAGAGGTTTACACCAATGATGAGATAGGGAATCAATCGCGAACTTCATCGAATTGGATGCTACAAAATGAGGGATGAGCCTAAAATCAAGATTGATGGAATACATTCATGAATTCAATTCAAGATTTGCGCCTATCACTAAGGTCGACTAAAAGAAATTTCTAGGATAGGGAGAAGTTCCTAAATTTTAGCCGAGGTAATCCATTGAGGTGCCAACTTTCATTACTCTTGAGTTGGTAATTCAATTCGAGCTCAATTTAAAATTGGCCCAAGATCTGGGATAAAATGGGTTCAAATCAATTAGGAAAGAAATCAAACGCCAACCAGCCATCTTCATCATATCAGCCTCGAAGAACACTATGAACCACAATAGGGAAGACATTCATACAACAAAGGTTCGATTCGTCCTTTGGAGAGTATGCAGCAGTGCACTTTCAGCTAAGAAAAACCCTTATGGAAGAGGAATGGTACTTAACCCACTTTGCCCAATGCACCGTAAAACCCCCAGAATCTCCTAAGCGCCTCTTCCTCCTCCGTGACTGAACAAAAAAAAATTTCATCAGACCCTCAATTAAATCTCAACGCTTCCTCGATAAAGATAACCAGAATCGACAAGTGGATATTGAAAAACTTAAACTCCCGAGCTGATCCGTCCGAGAGAGCAAGTCTTGTTACGACACTATGGTTGATTTGGAAGGAAAGGAACGTGTGGGTATTTAGGAACAACAAACCAAAACCAGGACATATAGTCGGAGAAGCGTTTAACTCACAAATGCTCTTCAAAAAAAGGAATCACAGCATAGGGAAGCATGCAAGACAAGAAAACTCACCTCCCGACCTGTGCATTCTTGGGTGTTGAACGTAGATGGCGCCTGTTGCCGCGCATCACCGGGGGGAGCTATCGCCGGAGTTTGTAGGGACCCCGAGGGCTTCGCCAATAGAATCAACAAACGTTCGGTGCTCACAGCAGAAACTCTCGCGATTAAAGAGGGATTGTCGTTCGTGGAGAAGGCAGGGGAGCTAAGGAAGAAGGAAACTGATCTAGGGCTCAAGTCCTTTTGATCTAGGTCTTATGTTTTGGGCCTGATTGAAAACCCTAAGGCCATATGATCATTATGGTAGACGGTGTCCCCATTTATTTCGTAAAAAAATATTGTTTCAAAAAAATATTTTTTGAGAAGTCAATTTCCTAGTTACTCAATATGTTTTCTTGAGATGTCGACATTTTAAGTTGCCCATAGACTGATTCAATCAATGATTCGAAGGTTACAGTGTTTTGATTTTTCTTTTGCCTATTTATGCTATATGTTTGGTCTACTATTTCTTGTAATTGCAAATGCACAGCTACCAAGCTTCTAGTATTTGAAGATGTGGAGGTCCCAACGTAAAAGACAAATAACATTTTCCAAAGTCATGATGAGTAAGTGGAGAGCACTAAGAAATTAACGATAATGGAGGTAGTGGAAAGAATATGGGAGACTGTAAATTGTGATCTCTCCTACTGATAAGAGTAGTGAAAATTGAAGGGAGTGAAAAAATAGGGCTTTTCCATTGCACATGCATTCCTTTTTTCCATTCCCCACCCCCCCTTTTTGGTACTTAAACTAAGAGGTTTGCACTAAAGATGAGATAGGGAATCAATCGCAAACTTCATCGAATAGGATGGTACAGCATGAGGAATGAGCTTAAAATCAAGATTGATATAATGCATTCATGACTTCAATTCATGATTTGCGCTTATCATCAAGATCAACAGACAAAAATTTTCAAGATAGGGAGAAGTTCCTAAATTTTAGCCAAGGTAATCTATTGAGGCACCAACTTTGATTGGTCTTGGGTTGGTAATTCAATTCAAGCTCAATTAAAATTGGTCCAAGATCTGGGATAAAATGGGTTCAAATCAACTAGGAAAGAAATCAAACACCAACCAGCCATCTTCATCATATCAGCCTCCAAGAACACTATGGACAACAATGGGGCAGACATTCATACAACAAAGGTTCGATTCTCCCTTTGAAGAGTACACAGCAATGCACTTCCAGCTAAGGAAAACTCTTATAGAAGAGGAATGGTACCTTCCCACTTTGCCCAATGCACCGTAAAACCCCCAGAATCTCCTGAGCACCTCTTCCTTCTCTGCAACTAGACAAAACAAATTTCGTCAGACTCTCGGTTAAATCTCGATATTTCCCCGACAAAGATAACTAGAATCGACAGGTGGATATTGAAAAACTTAAACTCCCGAGCTGATCCGTCCGCGAGAGCAAGTTTTGCTGATACACTATAGTTGATTTGGAAGGAAAGGAACGCATAGGTATTTAGGAACAACAAACCAAAACCTAGCCATATAGTCGAAGAAGCGTTTAATTCTCAAATGCTCATCGAAAAACGGAATCACATCATAGGGAAGCATGCAAGAAAAGAAAACTCACCTCCCGACCTGTACATTCTTGGGTGTTAAATGTAGATGGCTCCCGGTCCCGCGTATCACCGGAGGGAGCTATCGCCGGAGTTTGTAAGGACTCTCGAAGGCTTCGCCAAGAGAATCAACAAACGTTCGACGCTCGCAGCATGAACTCTCGTGATTAGAAAGGGATCGTTGTTCGTGGAGAAGGCAAGGGAGCTAAGGAAAAAGGAAACTGATCTAGGGCTCAAGTCCTTGTGATCTAGGTCTTATGTTTGGGCCTGGCTGAAAACCCATGGGCCACACGATCATTGTGGTGGACGGTATCCCCATTTATTTCACAAAAAATATATCGTTCAAAAAAAGAATATTTTTTGTAAAGTCAATTTCCTAGTTACTCAATCAATGATTGGAAGGTTACAGTGTTCTGATTTCTCTTTTGCCTATTTATGCTATATGTTTGTTCTACTATTTCTTGTAATTGCAAATGCACAGCTATCAAGCTTCCGGTATTTGAAGATGTGGAGGTCCTAACGCAAAAGACAAACAACATTTTTTAAAGTCATGACGAGTAACTGAAAAGCACTAAGAAATTAACTATATTTTGGGCCTGGCCAAAAACCCTAGGGCCATATGATCATTGTGGTAGAGCGTTCCCCATTTATTTCGCAAAAAATAGATCGTTTCAAAAAAATATTTTTTGAGAAGTCACTTTCCTAGTTACTCAATATGTTTTCTTGAGATGTAGACATTTTAAGGTGCCCATAAACTGATTCAATCAACGATTGGAAGATTGCGGTGTTCTGATTTTTCTTTTGCCTATCTATGCTGTATGTTTGTTCTACTATCTCTTGTAATTGCAAATGCACAGCTATCAAGCTTCTGGTATTTGAAGATGTGGAGGTCCCAATGCAAAAGACAAACAACATTTTCTAAAGTCATGAGGAGTAAATGGAGAGCACTAAGAAATTAACAATAATGGAGGTGGTGGAATGAATATGGGAGACTGTAGATTGTGATCTCTCCTATTGATGAGAGTAGTGAAAATTGAAGGGAGTGAAAATAGAGGGCTTTTCCGTTACACTTACGTTCCTTTTTTGTATTCCCCCCTCCCCTTTTTGGTACTTAAGACTCAGAGGTTTGCACCAAAGATGAGACAGGGAATCAATCGCGAACTTCATCGAAGTGGATGGTACAGCATGAGGAATGAGCTTAAAATCAAGATTGATGGAATGCATTCAAGAATTCAATTCACGATTTACCCCTATCACCAAGGTCGACTGATAGAAATTTCCAAGATAGAGAGAAGTTCCTAAGTTTTGGCCGAGGTAATCCATTGAGGCACCAACTTTGATTACTCTTGGGTTGGTAATTCAATTCGAGCTCAATTCAAAATTGGTCCAAGATCTAGGATAAAATGGGTTCAAATCAATTAGGAAAGAAATCAAACGCCAACTAGCTATCTTCATCATATCAGCCTCGAAGAACACTATGGACCACAATAGGGCAGACATTCATACAACAAAGGTTCGATTCTTTCTTTGGAGAGTATGCAGCAATGTATTTCCAGCTAAGGAAAACCCTTATAGAAGAGGAATGGTACTTGACCCACTTTGCCCCGTGCACCATAAAGCCCCCAGAATGCCCTGAGCACCTCTACCTCCTCTGCGACTGGACAAAATAAATTTGGTCAGACCCTCAGTTAAATCTCGACACTTCCCCAACAAAAATAACCAGAATTGACAAGTGGATATTGAAAAACTTGAACTCTCGAGCTGATCCGTCCGCAAGAACAAGTCTCGCTGCTACGCTATGGTTGATTTGGAAGGAAAGGAATGCATGGCTTTTTAGGAACAACAAACCAAAACCCAGCCATATAGTCGAAGAAGTGTTTAATTCACAAATGCTCTACAAAAAAAAAAATCATAGCATAAGGAAGCATGCAAGACAAGAAAACTCACCTCCCGACCTGTGGATTCTTGTGTGTTGAACGTAGATGGCTCCTGGTGCTGCACATCACCGGAGGGGGCTATTGCCGGAGTTTGTAGGGACTCCCGAGGGCTTCGCCAAGAGAATCAACGCCCGTTTGTCCCTCACAACAGAAACTCTCGCGATTACAGAGGGATTGTCGTTCGTGGAGAAGGCAAGTGAGCTAAGAAAGAAGGAAACTGATGTAGGGTTCAAGTCCTTGTGATCTAGGTCTTTTGTTGTGGGCCTGGCTGAAAACCCTTGGGCCGTACGATCATTGCGGTTGACGGTGTCCCCATTTATTTCGCAAAAAATAGATCGTTTCCAAAAAATATTTTTTGAATAGTCAATTTCCTAGTTACTCAATATGTTTTCTTGAGATGTAGACATTTTAAGGTGCCCATAGACTGATTCAATCAACGATTGGAAGATTGCCGTGTTCTAATTTTTTTTTTTTTTTTGCCTATCTATGCTGTATGTTTGTTCTATTATTTCTTGTAATTGCAAATGTATAGCTATCGAGCTTCTGGTATTTGAACATGCGGGGGTCCCAACACCAAAGACAAACGACATTTTCTAAAGTTATGATGAGCAAATGGATGACACAAGGAAATTAATGATAATGGAGGTGGTGGAGTGAATTTGGGAGATTGTAAATTGTGATCTCTCCTATTGATGAGAATAGTGGAAATTGAAGGGAGTGAAAATAGAGGGCTTTTCCATTGCACTTGCGTTCCTTTTTTGCATTTTCCTCCCTTTTTTGGTACTTAAGACTAAGAGGTTTGCACCAAGGGTGAGACAGGGAATCAATCGCGAACTTCATCGAATTGGATGGTACAGCATAAGGAATGAGCTTAAAATCAAAATTGATGAAATGCATTCATAAATTCAATTCAAGGTTTGCGCCTATCACTAAGGTCGACTGACAGAAATTTTCAAGATAGGGAGAAGTTCCTAAATTTCGGCCGAGGTAATCCATTGATGCACCAACTTTGATTACTCTTGGGTTGGTAAATCAATTCGAGCTCAATTTAAAATTGGTCCAAGATTTGGGATAAAATGGGTTCAAATCAATTAGGAGAGAAATCAAACGCCAACTAGCCATCTTCATCCTATTAGCCTCGAAGAACACTATGGACCACAATGGGGCAGACATTCATACAACAAAGGTTCGATTCTTCCTTTGGAGAGTATGCAGTAATGCTCTTCCAGCTAAGGAAAACCCTTATTGGAGAGGAATGGTACTTGACCCACTTTGCCTAGTGCGCCGTAAAACCCCCAAATTCTCCTGAGCACCTCTTCCTCCTTTGCGACAGGACAAAACCAATTTGGTCAGACCCTCGGTTAAATCTCCACACTTCCCTGACAAAGATAACCAAAATCGACGAGTGGATATTGAAAAACTTAAACTCCCGAGCTGATCCGTCCGCGAGAGCAAGTCTCGCTCCTACACTTTGGTTGATTTGGAAGGGAAGGAACGCGTGGGTATTTAGGAACAACAAACCAAAACCCAGCCATATAGTCAAAGAAGCGTTTAATTCACAAATGCTCTACGAAAAACGAAACCATAGCATAAGGAAGCATGCAAGACAAGAAAACTCACCTCCCGACCTGTGGATTCTTAGGTGTTGAACGTATATGGCTCCTGGTGCTGCACATAATCAGAGGGGGCTATCGCCGGAGTTTATAGGGACTCCCGATTCACTTGACGGCATGGAGAATCAGACCTGTGTTGCACGCCTAGTTGCGCACCCAATTCATACACATCTTCTTTCCTTAAGCACCAAATTAACCCCATGGGAGTTGGGTCTCTTAATTTTCTATTTTGGGCAAATATTAATGTTATAGGGCTCTTTAAATGCCATTGTAAATGACATAATTCGATCCATAGAAGAATTACATGCATTAGTTAAGGAATACAAATGTTACAAAAACAACACTGCTAGAGCAGGGGAAATAGTTACAGGTTGGGATTATATTTTTCTTCACCAAACTGTAGTGTTCAATGAAGGCCGTTGCATTTGTCTATATTATCTTGTTTCATGACTCTCCTTTTATGAGCACCGAAATTTTTTCTTGACTAGGCTATGAATACTGAAATTTCGCTATTGTACAATATAGTAGCCATTTGGTAATTTTAGCAATTGGGTAAGCCAATACTGTAGTCTTCAGAAATTTCTCTTAATCATGTAGTAAAAATATATCAAGTGGATTCTACTAAATCAAGCTTTAATGATTATTTGGTGTATTTAGATTTTGTTAGTAATGTACTTCAATCTTTTCAAGTTCAAATTTGGACAATGCCACTTGTGATGCGTGGATACGAAATAAATCTAGTTAACTAATGAAAGCACTTTTATACATGGCAGCCAAGCAGCGATTGTCAAATTGGATGTTCAAAAGGTTTTGGAGAAGTTGAAAACCAAACAAAAATCAGTGACTAAGCATTTAGTTGGACTTGATGATCGGATTAAAGCCTTGACAGAATTATTAGATGTCAATGATCAAGTTGTGTGGCTCATTGGAATATATAGGATGGGCGGTATCGGTAAAACGACTGTTGCCAAGGTCACTTTCAATCAGCTATCTTCTCACTTTGGAAAGTGTTATAGCTTCCTTGATGACGTCTGAGAAAGTGCGTCGACCAAGGACAACTTAATCTAGCTGTAGAGGAAAGTACTGTCTGACAGTGTTGGTTCTGGGTCTGCAAAAAAACTCGAGGATGGTGAACAAGAAATGAGGAGGATTGAAGAAACACTTCACACTAAGAAGGTACTTGTAGTTCTGGACGATATTGACAATAGAGAGCACATTAATAAACTAATAGGAAATCATTCATTACATTCAGGATCTAGGCTAATTATTACAACGAGAAACACAACTATTCTGCGAAGTGAGCGCTTTAATGGTAAAATTATAGCATATGAGATGCTAAAGATGGATGATGGTCTTGCACTTTAGCTTTTTTTCCAGCATGCCTTTAGTAGAAACTTTCCTTCAAACAATTATCATGGGCATTCAAGTGACATCGTCTCAAGCACGGGAGGGCTTCCTTTGGCTATTAAAGTGGTAGGTTCATTACTTAATCAGAAAACCAAAGCATTTTGGGAAGAGACATTGGTTAGGTTAAGAGATATACCTAAGGTAGAGATTATAAGGAAGTTGAGGATTATCTATGATGACCTCGACAAATATCAACAACAAAATTTCCTCGATATTGCATGCTTCTTTTTCAATGAGAATAAGACCAAGCCAATTTACATGTGGGGAGGTTGTCAACTTTACCCTCAAAGAGGAATTGATGTCCTCACCAGCAGGTGCTTGATAAAGATATTGGGCAACAATGATTTTTGGATGAATGATCTAATAATAGACCTGGGAAGGCAAATTATTCATCAAGAAAGTCAAAGTGATCTTGGAAGGCAGAGTAGGTCATAAATTGCAAAAGAGACCTCTAAAATCATAAGAACCCAAGAGGTAAGTAAATAAGAACTTCCCATTTTCAAATACAAGTTGTATATCATGGTTTTAAGGATTCCTTATGTGTTTATGATCTTCATAATTTATTTCCTGCCCATTCGAGTTGTAAAACTTAGTAGTTGGAAGTTGACAAACTTCTTCAAATTTTCACTTGCAGAGGAACGACAAGGTTCAAGCGCTTGACCGAGATGGACTAGATGACTCCATATGATTGTAAATGATGAGTTGGAAAGGTTACCAAACCTAAGATTCCCCAAGTTACATAATGGAACTTATGTTGAGGACTTCGCAAAGTGTCGTTCAATGTTAAGATAGATTTCTTGGCGTTTCCTCATTAGGATTTTAGGGCAGATAATCTATATCTGGATCATCTTATGGTTTTTAAACTTGACAAGAATGGCTTCCCGGACAATTCAAAAGCATGGCACTTGATCAAGGAATGTTACATTTTTAAATTCTTGTCTAATAGTCCCAAGGGTAGGCTACAATAGTTCTTACAATTGATATGCCATCATCCATTTTTACATATGGCACAAAATTTGAAAGTTCTATCTCTTACCGAATGTGATGGAATAACGAAAATCTCAGATTTCTCAGAATGCTTGCATTTAGAGAGGTTGACTCTTGCACACTGCAACAAGCTAAAGAAAATTGAAAGTTTCATTGGAAATCTACAGTCGCTAATTGAGTTAGAGATTGAATGGTGCATGGATCTTATAGATTTGCCTAAAGAAGTGGGGGCACTACTAAAGCTTAAGCACTTGTCATTGTGGGGATGTTATGGGTTGAGAGAACTTTCAAGCTCACTTGGGAATTTAACCTCATTGAGAGGGTTAAACTTACACACACGGGCATCGCCAAACTTTCGAACTCCATCCAAGGACTAGTGAAACTTGTGTCTTTTCTTCTTACACACACACAAGGATAAGGGAACTTCCAAACTTCACTAGAGAGTGGAAATCATTACGCATATGACGGTTATCGAAAAAAGGATCATATTATCCGGTGCATTTTGTTTGGAAGTTACCTAATAGCATTAGCATGTTGAAAAATCTTGAAGAACTTGATCTCTCTGGGCATTTTGAAATGAAAGGTGAAATTCCCGTCAGAATTGAAGAATTGTCATTTATAAAAATCATAAATTTGACGGACACCCATATGAGTGGAATTCCACGAACAGTCACCATACTTAATCACCTACAAATGCTAAATCTAAGAGGTTGTCATATGATTCAAGGGATGCTTGACCTTCCCACAAGCTTGACCAGTTTACTTCTTGAATCGAAATCGTTGCTCTCAGTCCGCAATCTGTCTATCCTTACTAATTTGGTGGAATTGCTACTAAGTGATGGCTCTGGTAATACGGGGAAATCAAACCTAAGCACCGGATGCAACTTAAGTTGGATTGGGAGGGTATCTAAGCTGAAAAGTTTAGATTTACATCTGCCCAGCGTCCCTGCACCCCCAGAGTTCGCTTCTCTCTCTCATCTAGAAAAGTTTACTTTGTCTTGTCTTGCCTAGACCTAGAAACTCTCGTGCAGTTTCCGCCCTCTCTGCTGAGATTGAAGTTACCATTCCTCAGCATCAGGTAGGCAAAATTACTTCCCTCCTACTTGAGAGTGAGAAATCTGTCCACTTTAGAGTTCTATCATGGTGAAGTGGAAGACATTCCACTTGATGGACTTCCAAGTCTGGAGAACTTAACTGTTGACGGTTGTAAACTGCTTCAGAGGTTATCCATTTCTTTGTCATTAAAGAAGCTAAGGCAAGCATATGTGTCAAATTGTCCAGAGCTAGTCGAGATAAAAGTTGCGCGTCTGTCGAAATCATTGGAATCCTTCTGTGTTATTGAATGTAAATCTCGGAGAAAAATGGGCGGCTTATCATGCTGGAAGAACCTAGAGGAATTGGTAATCCAACGGTGTCATGTAATCACCAATAAAACCTTGGATGTACAGGAGTGTTCATCACCGACAAGATTGGTTGATGCATCTTGCACAAAAAAACCGGATGATTGCCTCATCCATATACTGGGGTGTGGATACTTTACTAGAGATTCTACTCGGAGCCACCCATCTAGAATCTCTTGGAAGCATTACAAAGAGGAGATTCTTCTGGACACATCAAACAAGGTGCAACATCTTCATCAATATACAGTTGACATGTGTGAATGCACAAGTTTGAAAATCGACCTTTTTTTTTCTCTAAATTCAGTTGGATGATATAATTCAGTAAAACTACATAAATTATAGGAAGTTACATACTATTCTGAAACTTACCTAAAGTGGATTGACTCATTTTGCTTAGCCAAATATTCTTAACTAATTTTAATAATTAACATCGAACTTGCAAGATCAAGAAAAGGGATGCATTCAGGTGAATCTATTTTATTTTATTTTTCATGTTACCTTCATGAAAATGATCACTTTTCGAGAGCCTATTGTACTTGATATGATAATTCTAACATCCTCCTCCATTGATGATTTCCGGTCAGAGTTGGGTAATGCTGAATGTTTTGAGATGACGGGAAATAGTGAGGCAGATGAGGGATGGAAGAATTGAGCAATATGGCAGAGTTGATGGAGGGAAAACGAAGAGCATGAAAAATAGGAAGGACGACAACCAAAATGATGTCGCCCGTCTTGTTGCCAAAGTTGCGAAGGAGTTGAACATTAGGAGAGATCCTGTATAGCCACAACTGAAGTTGAGGATCAAAGAGACCTTTCTTCTGTAAGGACTGCAGATTTGCCTTTCTTAACGATGCGGTTCTTAAAACTTATGTCGAATTTGAATGTGGTCCAGGTGAATAGAGAGACAACAGTTGAGAGTGACCAAGTACCTATAAAAACAGGCAGAGGAAGTGGGACAAAACGTGCTTTAACCCGAGGAAAGGATACAGCTTCAAGTTCAAGAAAAAGCAAAGTTTCGAGGTCAGGAAAGGGCACGGCGTCAAATTCAGGAAGGGGCACAGCTTCCACTTCACAAAGCAGCACAGCTTGGAGTTCAGGAAAGGGCAATGCTAGGTTACAAACTCTGCTCATCGAAGGAGACTCGAGACTGACATGTCGAGGTAAAAAATTCCATTTTCCTTGAATTCCCCACATGTTTCTTAAGGAGACTCAAAACCAGCAACCATCCTAATGACTGCAAGAATGAATTATTAATGCATTCACTTATTCTAAAGTAGCAGGTTTACTCCATTCTTCTTTCCTGCCACTCACCTTATATGGTGGTGCTTCAGTGTTCTCTCCTAGTTTCAATCCAAGGACAGGAGGATGATTGATCCTTGAGGTTTTCCATATGCCATAATAAGTTGCGTGATGATTTTCAATGTTATGTATAGTCTCTTCTTTTACTCCATGTAGAAACCAATTGAAGAATTTTAAGATTTACTTTCTTTTTGTATATTTCTGGATATCATTCTTCTTTAAAAAAAAAACCTTTTTCTCTTGTAGTGTAATTATCTGCAAACTATTTCTTTTGCCTTCAATTTTTTTCTTGAAAAGAAATCTTCTTTATAAAGCTTTTGTGGTCTATTTCAAAGGAAGTGTCAAAAAGGTTCACTTGGAAATCTAAATAAGTGTGTCTTTGGCCTTAGTGTATGGAGAAAACATCTCCCAACAAAAATTGCTCTCAATCGTATCAACACCAATCAAGCGACTCTTATATTTTTAGCAAGTGCGGCGAGAGTTTTCAAAGTTGACAAACTCATTTTATCTTTCCTTGCGTGGAGGATTTTATCTTTCCATGTATAAAAGCCTTAGCTTAGGAATGTTATTGGATTACAATTTCTAGCTAATGCCTCCTACTCCTATGTTAGTCATCGGCCCACTAAAGACTGGTTCCGCAAAAATTGAAATCGAGAATAGCCCATTGGTTCTTGGACCCACCCATAAATTGAACTGCCAGTTCGATCCGATTCTTAGGTGGGTCGATGGAACCAGTTCCCAGGTGGATCTATGGAACCGGTACCACCAAACTTCATGCGCCAGCACCGCAATATGCAACAAACAATTAAACATCAGAAAGAAATTCTGGAATAATTAAAGGAGACAGCAATCCAACAGAAAAATTAGTCAGTTGCCTATATGTGTTGAATCATTTCAAGTTTCAACGTGTAGTTAGAATGGCAGAAATTCATGTACAACACTTACAGTTCTAGTATGACCTTCTGTCAAGGGTGAACTTAACAAAATAAGTGGATAAATGTAATTGCTTGCTGTCCATAAGCACTTGTTGTTGGATGCCTCTTTAAAGTCGTCTTCGCCTCCTCCATGTTTGGTGATTCTGATTCCATTATTGGCGATATCGCATCATACAATTTCTCCATTTCTATTGACAGGTTAATAGATCACCTGCTTGAATCAAGCGACATGTCATCAACGGTCAGGGTGGATGGGTGGGTAGTTCCACATCTGCAACTAAACCGGTACCCATTGATTCCGATAACTTGGATATGGAAACAAGACTAATTCCCTTGAGAACCACCGGTTTTTGGCCTTCTGATCCGGTTTTGGGTGGTTCCCGATTCCTTTGCACACCCATAACACTTGATTACTAATAATGACACTATCTGCATTGTGGCTTGTGCATCACCTGGTATTAACTCAACCCATACACACATTAATAGCCACGAATTGTCTTTGTCATCATCAAAACAACATAAGAGATTTTCCCTACAGGGTGTTGATCGTGAGTCCGAAGGCTTCCTCTATAACTCTGGCTTTGATAAAAATGTCACAGTCCGGACCGCTTGCCTTGTCTAAAGGATTATGCAAGGAAGCGAGCAACGCCCCGATGCTAAAGCGCATGCATAGTGCGCCCAAAATCATTTCTAGGGAAAAAAGCGAAAACGATTCTTAAAATTGTTTCACTCAATCGTATGAATCAACAATACAATTAATGTCCATCAAGGGACTATCAAAATAGGAGAGTTTTGAGTAGTTGAACCTACCCAAAGAGCTTTAAAGGCCTTATTTATTCTCACGAGTAGACATTGTAGGTACTTGAGATGGCATTATCTAGCAATTATGCAAAGTAAGAAACATATGAAATGTGTAAAATACTTCCCCACTTAATGTTGACCCGTGCTTGGCCCAAGTGGCCATGGACAAACCCGGATCCAGACAACTTGGACGATGCTCGCTATCATACAATAAAATGTACAATAATCTATATGACATTGTTGCTGTTGTTGATATATGAATTACACAATTTGGAAGAGATATAAAGTGGTGGATATATTGAAGTGATGCATTAAGGATAAGGAGAAAAATGGGGAGAAAAAACTCATTTCAGCACCTGAATTTCTTAACTTTTTTTCTCTTTTATCCAACATTTGACATCTAAAGCATTTTCATTCTCTCATCTTCTTTTTCTTTTCTGGTGATTTTTTTTTTTGTCTGTCCTATCTATAGCTTCCCTTTTTCTTTTTGACTTTTGCTCTACCTCTTTATAAAATGTATGAATCGAATTCTGCACCTGTGATACTAATGTCCACTTCCCCAATCCTTTTACCATTTTACCAGCAAGACGCCTATTCGCTTCTTCCAGTGTTTGTAAAGTAGCTTTCTTGCCTTTTTAAAGGCAAGAACAACCACCCCCCTCCCTCTCGCCAGAGTGCATTCAAAGGGAGGGACATCTTCATCTGAGGAAAAAGAGAGATGTAGAATTCAAAATCGGTGCTAGAAAAGTCGCTTGCACCGTGGAAGCCACGAAGAGCATTCACATAATGAATTAATGGTGTCCCTGTACAACCACAAAGTCAATCTCCCCCGCTGGGCTTGACGAACATTTCAGAAATGAAATCTCTTTTTTTCTGGAGAGAGTGATAAGAAACATTTATAATTGTCGCCGGATTGGTTTTCCTGTGATTCGAACTCCTTTTGTTACACCAGAAGTGGGAGAATCATTATGAGCGCACTGACGGTAAAAACCAAAAAAAGTAATCAAAATCACAATTTCGCATCCTCTCTCGAACTTCTATGAAGAACTAATAAGACTAGCGTGCGTAATCTTGTCAAGAGGAACATCACAGGATATCTTTTCGTAACGATGGAGCTGTTGGCATGTGTAATCTCGAAATTAATGTAAGTTAGGATGCGTTTATTTTATGAAAAACTCAAAATTTGTAAAATATTTTTTGAAAACTGATCCCTTTTATCTTTTAAGATGAGTGAATGAAAAATATTTTCGTCACCCATAAAATGATTAGTTATATATTATTGTCAATAAAGAAAATAATTTCCGATATAACCAACTATTCTTCAAATTTTTTCTTCCAAATCTTGTTTTTTCCATAAAACAAACGCACCATTTGTTTGAGGGAAAGTATTTTTCGAGAGTTAATTTTTCAGACTTTCACCCGTTGATTTATTGAAAATGACTAGTCAACCGAAAACACTTTCCGGTCAACTGAATATTCATGCATAAAATTTAAAAAGTGAACTCTTAAATCTAAAGAGGTAAAAATACTTGTCGAAAATGCACCTCTTGAATTTCTCAATATTTTAATAAATTAATAGGATTTTTTTTCTTTTTTTTCTTTTTTCGCTTCTTTTTCTACTAGTGGCCGGCCACGGCAATCGAATTTGGTGAGGCCGAGCCTCATCAACCTTGGGTGAGCTCATCCTTGCCTATGGCCTATGCTGGCAGTCACTATGGCTGGCCATTGGCCAAAAAAGGAAAAAAACAAAAAAAATAAGAAAAATAAAAATAAAAATTCAAATTTTTTTTTGCCTCAGATAAAGTCGTAAAATTGAAATCATTTTTCAAATGAGATCCAAACACCAAAAAACATTTTCAATCACATATCTCTAAACATAGGAAAACTAATCATTTTCCTAAAAAATAATTTCCCGAAAAGCATTTTCCTTCATCGTGAAGTTTCTTTTTCCCAACCAAACACACCCTTAGTGCATAATGATTGCTTGCTCTGGCTAAAGCCATTTTGTCTTCATAAGTTGGATATATTCATTAGATGAAACAGCGATTAGACATGGCAATCGCTTGCTCTTGTTCGGGTGAGACCTTCTCGTTCCAAAATATGGTCTTATTTCTAGAGCATAAATTGTTAGGATTCGGCGCACAATTATAATAAAGTAAAGCGTAAATAATGAGAAAGAGAAATCGAGATAAAAGTTCTTATCTTGGTTCACCCTTAAACTAGAATTATATTCAGTATGGGATTCCACTATAATTAGCACCCCGTATATCTTGTTATATCACTCAATTACAAACAAAAAATAGTATATATAGCAGTAGTTGTTCATGGGCTCAAGCCCAAACTATCAATGAAAAAATATGAACTCAAATTATAAAGGCCCTTTGGTGTCCACCGTAGATGTGGGAATTTGTAAAAAGATTTTAATAATTTTTTAAATTTTATTTAGTTTTTATTTCTTATTTCTTTCTTTCTTTCTTTATTTTTCTCTTTCTTCCTCTAGCTGATTGCCAGAGGCGAGAACTAGCGAGGTCGACCTCGCCGTCACAAGGGAAGATCAACCTGAACCTCACTAGCCCTCTCCTCTCTGGCTAGTTGTCACGCTAGAGGAAGGAGAAAAAAAAAAGATACCAAAATTTGTCCACATCAGTGCCGTCATCCACATGATCACCAACCTACATTTACATCAGTGTCCGCTAACCAAAGTTAGTCAAATGGACTGAGAATTGGCACAAATATAAAAGGTTTAAAACGGAATTGACTAGAAAAAAGGTTTAGAGCCGAATTAGTACAATTATAATAGATTTAAGACGTTTTGTTTTCATAAATTTGCCGGAACAAGAATAGATGAAACCCCATCTCTTTAAAAGAGAAGGCATCAAGGGGGAAAATGGCTCGACTTAGATGCATAAGAAATCATTTCAGAAGCAGCACTATGATTTCAGGTGCTCACTGGAGCACCAAAGAAAAGTTTAATTTGCCAAAGCAGTTCCTTCCCATTATCATAGCCGCTTCGATGATGATTTGAGAGGAAATTATTGCATGCCCCCCATCTTGGGTTGACCTTTGATTAGGGGTGGGCCTTTGGCCTGCTTAATTTTTCAGCCCCGCAAGATCTTTGGTTGCTCTCTGTTCTGATGGCGTTTCATGCGTTTCGCGAGCATGAGTGGGAACTTTTCCAGAGGGCCTGGTGTTCTTGATCCAACCAAATTATTAGCCTAATCTCTCAGGATTTCCTTTCTGTTCCGTGGGCATGTGTCTTACAGAAAGTATTGATTGTTTTGGAGTGATTGGTTCTGTTCTCCCAGTAAAATAAGTCCATGAGGTGTCGTTTTCGTGTCTAAATATATTCATTATGTTGCGCATGTGCTATTAATTTATCTGACGCGGTCTCTCTATCTTGAGGACGATCCGAGTAGGATCAAGGACTAGAGAAAGCTAATTTTCATCGAGAGGCCTTTTCCATTGTTTAAATAAGTTCAAAGTGTAATGTAAGCAGTCGAAGTCGAAGTACATTAGTTTATATTACTTGGCCAAGCATCGGAAGCTTTTTATCTTCATCAGAGTTGAAGAATAAGTAACAAGGTTATAATCAATGAGGCAGATAAAATCATCTTTCTCGTTGAGATGTCAATAAATTCGAATAAAGATAGAGATGCGGGTGCCTAGGGAAACATTTTGAAATTGTTTCTAGGCCATCTAGATATGTCAAAAGTCTAAATTTCATCAGTGTAAAGGGTATTGTATGGGTTTTAAATTGCAAAAACTCTGCGCTTATCTCCCAGGATTATGAAAAGAAAAAGTGTAAATATTGTTCTCTTACCGATGAATGCTAAGAATTGCAATTTCTTCGACTATAAAGAGGCATAATGAAGGGCAGAAATGCAAAAAGAAATTAAGTTGAAAAAATAAAGAGGCCCCAATGTGTTAATGTGTTTTTATTCTTTTCGAAATAACATTTCATTCCATTCACTTCCTCTTTCATGGGATACAAGAGAAACATCGCAATTCAATTGTAAACCAAAATAAATCCTAGACAAATAAGCTCCAGATAACAAGAGAAATCATCAAAATAAAGTTATGAGTTACAGGCTTAAAGAGCACATTTATGACTTCTTCACATTATAATCGACGGCCAATCACTGGATCCATGTTTAATGATAAGCATACATTGAGAACTCTATTAATGGCTATGGCTTAGGGTGAACCAAAAAAAATGATCCACCCAAACCGAACTAAACTGTACCTAACCGATTGATTTTGGATGGAACTGGCCATTACCAGTCCGATTTTCGGTTTCAATTTTCTGGGACCGGGTTCGGTTCGTGATTTCGAGTAAAAACCATCCAACTGCTACAATCGAACCTATCCCTTTACATAATACAAATGTATATTCTTTTAATTGAAGTCATCTCCCTTAAAGGCCTAAAATCTAGACCCATCGGTCTAAAAAAAAAAAGAGTACAGACCCAACTTATTTTCATATGTCATATGTGTTGTACAATATGGATGCATTTGAAAACCTGCGTTAATTAATTGATCAATTGCTATTGCATTTCCACGATACTTGACTCCATTAGTAACAATAATATTACCACCTGCAAAGACATTATCCTTAAGTTTTTCATGGGGTAAAAATACTAAATGCAAACGTGAGGAATGCACTCTAAAGTCTCAAGTTGAGTCCTCTTTTAATCATTAGGGATTGGTTCCATTTTGTTTTTTAATTGATATTGGTGATCGATAAGACTGTAACCAGAATCCAATTGGGAATCGAACCGGACCAATGATTCAATTCTCGGGTGGATCCATGAAATGAGTAGGTGGTTCACGATTCACATTTTGCGAAGCCAGTGCCTAATGAGCAATTCTCGATTTTAAGATGAGAACCACTATATCTTGGAATCGACCACCCTTAGATATGGCTTTGTCTTTTGGCAGTGCACGCCTAGGTTTGACAGAGTAAAAAAGTTGAACAAGCATAGATTTGACACTTGTGGCAACGAAATCTTGTTCACCAACGAAACTCGAGGAGAGCGAAACTTCGAAAACATATACGGAAAAAACTTCAATTCTAAATTAGATTGAATATAAATCTCCCCAAAAATGGAAGAGAAAAGCTTTCAAATCTAGACTAAATTGGAAGAAAAAAGTTTCCAAAAGAGAGGAAAGAAAGAAAATGAAATAGAAATTTAAAGTAGCCTAAGAAAATGGGGAGAGGAGGGAGAGATCTAGCTCAAACCCTCCTATCCATGGAAATTGAAGAAGAAAGTAGGCAAAGAAGAGAGAGAAAGGAGAGAAGAAGACAAAAAAAAAACTAGGGCCAACTATGTTAATGTGTTGGCTAATTAACTTTCTTTCAAGTTTCCCGCAATCTACAAATTAAGCAAAATGTCAAAAAAATTCCTAAATATATTATATTGATGCCAATTAAATCCTAAAATTTTAATTATGTCAATTTAATTTTAAACTTTTTGATATATTGTCAATTCAGTCCTTCCATATATCTTTGATTAGATATTGCTGATTTGGACATTGGGCAGCCTCCATGGCACAAGCGAGGCTAATGTGAACATCTTTTATTTATATTTTAATATCTATTCATTGTTTTCCTTCTTTTTTTTTTTCCTTTCCTTTTCTCTCTCTATTTTTTTCCCTCATGTTTTCGATGGCCAATACAGTGAGGGGTGGTCTCACATGAGGGAGGGTGGCCCTCCTCACTATAGGCAAGCGTCAACCTTGCCAAGGCGTGGGCAAGCACTGTTGAGGCTAGGTGTCAACTGGGGGAAGGCGGCCTCGCCTTGGCGATAGTGAGGATCAACCTCCCCAGATATGGCGAGGCTAGCATTTCCTGTTGACCTTGCCCAAGCCAAGGCAAGTCCACCCTTGCTCAAGCGAAGGCCAGATCTGGGACTCACTGGTAATGGCCATGCTGGCCATTGAAAATAAGAGCAAAACAAAAAACAAAAAGAGGGAAAAAAAAAGGAAAAAAAATAGCGGAATATTATTAAAAATGTCTATATTAGTGCTGATCGTACCACATAAGCTGGCCGAACTGTGTACACGTCAGTAATATCCCGGTAAAATTAGCCAAAAAGGCTAAATTGACATTAAATCAAAAGGTTTAGGACTAAATTGACATAATTAAAAAGTTAGTACTAAATTGACATCAATGTAATAGGTTTAACATTAAATTTCCCCACAAACTAAAGCCAATGAAATGCCGCTAAAAACTTTTATCTTCATAAGGACTTTCTTTTCTTTTCTTCCTTTTTATAATCCAGGGGACGTGTTCATGGGATTTCCACCCAATTCACCATTTCTCTCTGCATCATCGACGCACACCTCAGTGAATTTTCACTTCTTCCAAACATCAATTCTTCATCTGATTAGGCATATTCATTGAGCAACTTACTCCGCACTTTCATGAGATTCAGACTGCCATCTTCTTCTCTTGAGGCCAAATGGGTCGTCTAAAAAAGCAATCTTTGGTCTCAATCCTCCGCGATTGAAACGAAGCCAAATACAAAAACCGGGGAGACAAGAGTCACAGGAGGGAATGTTTCTGGTCCAAAGCGACTAAGAAAAAGCAAATGTCCCAAGTCGCAACCAGGGAGTGAGAACAACGACCAACAAACCGCATGAATATGGTCGGCCCTGCAATAAAGACAAAAGCCCTTTTTAGACCTGATGAGGCAGCAGCTGCTCCTGCTGCTGCTCCTTTACCCCTCCACAATAATGCCTCCTATCCTCCTTTTTAACAACTTAAATTTATTGAAAAGAAGACAAAATTCACTATGATCTTTACTGTGCATCCTGGGATAGGTCACACTGAGTAGCCTCTGTGGTTTAAATTCTCGCTTGTCAGAATAAGACAACTGGCGGGGCTATCGAAGTCCAGGAATATTTTACATTTTTTCTCACGTCTTGAGGGCATACTGTAATTATCACTTACCCTTTTTGTGCATCAGAAGTTGGGGAAATATCTCGAGATTTTACAAGTTTTTCATGGTTTTTGTTGTTGTTATATTTAGCAGCTCCATACAGGTATCTCCTTTTAATTAGTATTCTGAAGCGTCAAGATTGTGTTCGTGATCATGAAGAAAGTAGCATAGATGAAGGACATGGCATTAATCAGTATTTAAATATTAAATCATGTTCTCATCAAATGACTTAAGTTTTTAAAACAGTTGGTAATGATTTCATCAAAATTTCCCATAATATCAAGCTTTTAAAAACAGTTGATAATAGTCTCATAGAATTCCACGATCAGAAAGCATGAGTTGCCAAGTTATGTTAGGTTTATGCGGCTTTCTTTCATTGGACATGTGGAACGCTTAGGCAATTTCAGAAAAAAAAAAAATAGGTTGTCCGTGATGACAAGTTAACATCCCACGATGCATTTATGAAATAGGCCACATCATGTTGCGACCAAGAATAACCCAATTGTATGTGGCTATTTAATTTTGGAAATATGCAATTCATGGAGATGTAATAAAAATCACATATGCAAATGACGCGACATGTGATGTGGCATATAAAGATAACATATGTGAATGACATGGAATTCAAATCACGATGATGCACAGTGAATCCTTACATGGCATGGGACATTATGTAGCGTAACGAGGTGGTGTGATGACACAATTTAAGGATGCATTTGTTTCAATGAAAATATTTTTTGGGAATTAGTTTTTCGAATTTTCACACGTTTGGTTCACTGATAATAATTTAGTCAATCAAAAACACTTTCCGGCTAATTAAAAAATTCATGGAAAAACTTAGGAAAGTGAATTCCTAAATCTAAAGAGGTAAAAACACTTTTCAGAATTGCTTTGCTCAAACTTTTTAATTTTTTCAATCTTTTTTAAAATTTTATATTTTGTATTTTAATTGCTGCTAAATCACCCCTTTCAACCTCCTTCTTTTTCAGATTGTTCCGATAACATCTATAATGGGTATCCAACAGATAATAACCTTTTTTACCCAATATAATGAGTCAAATGGTAATGTAAAAGAGTCCAAGCAATAGCACATCAACCTCTCATAGATAGAAAATTTACATTTAAGCATTCCATAGTCTTCAACAATCAAAACCCATTTCTGAAAATAAGTCAAATCACAATTTCTCTTCCTTTATTAAATTTTTTTCCCCATCTTTGCATATGGAAATGCATGCTTTTCTTGCTAGTTTATCATATAAAATACACTATTCATCTTGTCAAATTCTCATCCCACGTTTCACTAAATTTAACACTTTTCGAATAACATATCCATAGTTTTTTGATTTTTCACCGAAATTGGCCCTATAATTCACTAGGTCAGTTACCCTAGCTACTATCAAAATGATTACTGCACGAGGAAGATGAAAACGACAAGATAAGATTACTATGTTCAAGAAGAGGTGGAAAGAATAAGGTGTGGTGAACCAAGAGAAAGTAGGGGAATATGAAGAGTACATCAAGGCAAATTTCTCCACAAAATATATTATAGATTATTCCCCGATGCTCTTTCCAAGGGCACATGATGATCTAACCACTCCCAAAATTGGCTCCTTATATTTATTCTCCACCTATACACTCCTTATTAAATCTACATATATACATATACGTACACAGATATCCAGATAAAAAGATAAATGTTATTATATTTTTCTTATAATATTTACAATTGTTATTATTGTAATTGTTATTGTTATTATTATGATGGAATTCAAGCAAGAGCTTTGGCATGTGAGAAAAGCAGCTTTCATCTTCTTGTAAAGCGACCACGCCCGTTTGGCTGCAATCATGCGGTCTACCTTGTTATAATTCCTTTCACTTGTTCCTTCTCGTTCTTACATATTCTCTCTTCTTTTTTGCTTTCCTAGAACCTTGTTTTTCTAAAACAAAACGAGGGGTCTTTTTTTTTTTTTTGCCAAAATTGTCTCTTCCTCTTACCATCGTATGCCTCGCCCTATTTTAACCCTAGTCTCGGAAATTACCCCAATTTTTTTTTTATACAATTAAGTAACATATGGTGAATTTGATTGGAAACCCAAAGCTTCTTCCTCTACCTTCCTTCCAAGTTAACCTCCTAATTAGCCCCACAAATGGTGATTAATGATTGTTAATTTCCCGTGGTCGCGCGCCTGTCGACCGTGCTTCGAAGCGCTTTCACACACAAATTCAAGAGGCGTCTACAATATCTGGCGCATAAGCCATGTTTAACTGACTAGATGGCGTTTCTTACGGTCAACCGAATCATGTTATTATACTCCATCCGCAGCTAATTCTGTTCGTTTTTTCATTTTTCGGGATAAAGTACATCCCTTTTTCTTCCTCATACAGCATTAAAAATGGATTGCTGATAATCAACGTGGCTAAATTAGTCAAGTTATAGACAAATTAATGAAGCAAAAAAATGGGACAACTTCGAGCTCGGGAAGCGTGTAGACCCGCTCGTGCGGAGGAGCCGTTCACGCTCCCCAGGAAAATCAATTAAGAAAGAGAGAATTCCACCAAATGCACAGTGTTATTTTAATCACGAGCTAAACTCCAAAAGTCTTCATTGCAACTAAGGCATCGAAGACCACACTTCAACTCGTCAAACTCGCCATTTCTAGCCCACCATCATGCTCTTTCATGAAAAAAAAAATACTTACTTTTTTACGTGGAATGAATCTCGAGTTATGAAATACCTCGCTGCTTTGACTTGGGTCAAGATTGCTTGAGTCCTATTTGTATCGGCTCATAAATAGTCTGACTCAAATAAACTCATTTAATTGCAATACAAATCTAATGACAAATATCCGATCTGACTCATATCCAACACATTCTCGACACAGCCCATATTTCTAAATCACTTTCATATTTAATCAAATTTAGAGACACTATACCTAAATTGAGGCTAGAGTACGGAGTGATTCAGGAATGGGCTCAGATTTAAGTAAATAGTACATCTATTAACCAACTATTTAATACTCATATATAAGTTTAAATTTATTTATGAAACATAATTGAATATGACTTACCCATATAATAACGCTGCACATCATATATGGATAAAGAAATGACATTTCTTGAGTTATGAATCTTGAGCAATGCAATATATATATATATATATATATATATATATTACACAAACATACTATAATTAAGAAAATGAAAAGTCAATAAAAATAAGAAATTGCTTATAGTTTACTCGCTTCCCAAAACATCTCCCTGTCTCTGTCCAACATACCTTTCAAAGAGACACAGCCTTTTCTCAGCCTTCGCGAATCCTGTCCCCTTCGAACCACCTATATATCGGCACCACCAACTCCAATCTTTTCTCCAAACTCCATTCCTCTTTCCTCTTGAAAACTCCCTTTGCCTTCTCAGACTCGAGCATGCTTGCTGTTTAGTTCACTCACCAAGTGTCAGTCGCCACAAGACTGAAGGAAGTCACAGTAGAGAGAGAGAGAGAGAGAGAGAGAGAGATGGCGAGCGACAAGGTGGTGGAGACAGTGATAGTGGGGAACTATGAGGAGATGGAGACGGACGAAGGGAAGCCCAAGAGCGTCAAGAACAAGATGTCCAGCCTCTTCTGGCACGGCGGTTCCGTCTACGACGCTTGGTTCAGCTGCGCTTCAAATCAGGTTCATTGCCAAAAACCAGATCTAACTCATCAACTTCTTAGCCCTTTCGCTGAGATGGGTATCTTATCTGCAAGATTCATGTTTAAAGATCACTGCTTGGTTAGAGATTTCTTCGCCATCTTGGGTATCAACTGTTCCATTGCTGTGTTGTGTCTCAGGTGGCTCAGGTCCTGCTCACTCTGCCCTACTCCTTCTCCCAGCTCGGTTTGCTCTCGGGCATCCTCTTCCAGCTCTTCTATGGCTTGCTGGGGAGCTGGACTGCTTACCTCATCAGCGCCCTTTACGTCGAGTACAGAACCCGGAAAGAGCGAGAGAAAGCCGATTTCAGAAACCATGTCATTCAGGTAAATCAACCCAAAGAAAAACTCCCATCCCAGAAGCGCACCTATTTCTTCTTCTTCTTCTTCCTCCTCCTCCTCCTCCTCCTTCATGCCCCCTGTTCTCATGTCGTTCTTGTGCTGTTCTAGTGGTTTGAAGTTCTGGATGGGCTGCTGGGGAAGCACTGGAGGAATGTGGGTCTGGCATTCAACTGCACTTTTCTCCTGTTTGGATCTGTCATTCAACTCATAGCCTGCGCAAGGTTTCTCCTTTGTCCTCTCTGCTCTGCTCTGCTCTCTCTCTGTCTCTCTCTCTGCAACTCCTTATTTTATCTCCGTCCTCCCTCGAGCTTTATTAAATCCAAGCAAATACCCATTAAAGAGAGAGAAAGAGAGGGAGAATCATAATGATGTGAACATGTCTGTTTGTTTGTGTTTGGTGGGTGTGGGTGGTGGGGGGTCTGATCTCTTCTGCAATTCCTGTGGCCAAAAAACGCAGTAACATATACTACATAAACGACAACCTCGACAAGAGGACGTGGACATACATCTTCGGAGCCTGCTGCGCCACCACCGTTTTCGTCCCTTCCTTCCACAACTACCGCATCTGGTCCTTCCTCGGCCTCCTCATGACCACCTACACCGCCTGGTACCTCACCATCGCCTCCCTCCTCCACGGCCAGGTAAACGCACTGCCCTTCGTCGCAATCATTTTCCACTTAACATGGTTTGTTTGGCGAAAAAAATACTTGGTGGGAGAAACATTTTTAAAAAATGATGTTTATTTCGTTTAAAATATAAATAATTGAAAAATATTTTTTTCCGCGCATGAAAATATTATTTTGTTAGTAAATTACCCTCCAGCGCAACAATGCATGATTCGTGCTTGCATGTTCGCAGGTTTTTCGTGAAATTTTATTTGAGTACTTGCATAATACAACTTTTTCCATAAATCAAGTGACTACTTAATTAATTATTGGTAGTATTATTAATTGACGTGAAACTTTTCTTAATAGGTGGAAGGAGTCAAGCACTCCGGTCCGACCAAGATGGTCCTGTATTTCACCGGGGCCACAAACATTCTCTACACATTTGGGGGACACGCTGTCACTGTGTAAGCTGAAGCCCCGTCTCGACGGATTTACTCTATATATTTTCCAGTCCCTGTCTTTTACGTTATTCACAAATCTCCCCCACGTTCTTATCCTATATGTTAATAATTGCTTTGAAAACATTTTTCTCAAAAGCCGGTCTGAAAACGACTGGAGATAGGGAGAAACTCGCGCTTCCTGAGGACATGATCTGACGCCTTCCCTTGCGATCCATGCACCAATCGCCGTCAAGAATCTTATTTCTTGTCTATTTTCTTTTTCTTTTCTTTTCTTTTTCTTTTCCTATTGGATGGGGGGAAAGGATGGGGGGTGAAAATGACAGGAAAAAAGATGAAATTTTGGTCCTTGGTAAAAAAAGAAGAAAAAAAGAAAGGATTTTCACTTTAGGGGGGTAAAAAGTCGAGCGATCTTTTTTCATGTTGCTTTTGCTTTTATCATGAGGGGAGGGCGTGCCAAAAGGGATTTGTTTCCATGAAAGAAGCTGACATTAATGTTGTCCCAGAAAAACAAATAATAAAAAGTTGAAGGACCCAAAAGGAAAAAACAATATTTACCATCTAGAAAAAGCGATTTTTAATATGAATTTGGCTTCTTCTTTTTTTTTTTTGGTGCAGGGAAATTATGCACGCGATGTGGAAGCCCCAGAAGTTCAAGGCCATATATTTGTGGGCGACGTTGTACGTGCTGACCCTGACCCTTCCGTCGGCGTCGGCGGTCTACTGGGCTTTCGGCGACATGCTCCTCAACCACGCCAACGCCTTCTCGCTCCTCCCGAGGTCGCCGTTCCGCGACATGGCGGTCGTTTTGATGCTCATTCACCAAGTGAGCTTCGTCCATCGACTATAGTTTAGCCTCTATAATTCCTGAGTTTATACTATTGTCAATTTTAGGTGTGGTATAACTTTCCGATAATATCCCACTCGGATCCATAGAAAAAAAGATGCGTAGATTTGATTTTTCTCTTAACTCGGACAATCGAGCACTGATATCGATCCGTTTTGCATCCTTCGCAGTTCATCACGTTCGGGTTCGCCTGCACGCCGCTCTACTTCGTTTGGGAGAAAGCGATAGGGCTGCACGAGTGCAAGAGCATGTGCAAGCGGGCGGCGGCGAGGCTGCCGGTGGTGGTCCCGATATGGTTCCTGGCCATCATCTTCCCGTTCTTCGGCCCCATCAACTCCACCGTCGGATCCCTCCTCGTCAGCTTCACGGTCTACATCATCCCCGCCCTCGCCCACATCTCCACCTTCAGATCCTCAGCTGCTAGGGAGGTAAAAACCCACTGAATTTTGCCCTGATTTCTTTTCATGACACGATTTTCCTTAACGGTATCTTTGCTGTTGCGCGGTGCAGAACGCGGTGGAGCAACCCCCGAAGTTCGTGGGCAGATGGGTCGGGGCGTACGCGATCAACACGTTCGTGGTCGGGTGGGTGCTGGTGGTCGGGTTCGGGTTTGGCGGGTGGGCGAGCTTGACCAATTTCATCCACCAGATCGACACGTTCGGGCTCTTCACCAAGTGCTACCAATGCCCTCCTCCTACGCTTCCCCCGCCGTCGCCCCACCCTCTCCTCAACGTCACCGCATCTCCGCCGCTCCAACACCCTCGCCACGGCCTTCGCAACCCTTGAACCCTCCTCTTCTTTTCCCGCAATTAGCGCTCGGAAATCCGCGAAATCTCAGAGTCGTGCCAAAGAAAGCTTCAAATGCTACTCCTGAAGAAGCTTGGGGACTTTCCTAGTTGGCCAGAGGAGATAGGAACTGAAATGCACAATCGCCCCCAATTTCCATTTTCCCATT
Source organism: Psidium guajava (assembly GCA_016432845.1). Lineage (NCBI taxonomy): Eukaryota > Viridiplantae > Streptophyta > Magnoliopsida > Myrtales > Myrtaceae > Psidium > Psidium guajava. The sequence continues at coordinate 20,019,849 of CM028225.1, forward strand.
TTACCCTCAACACCACTCCTGTTTTCTGAATTTTAGCTTATAGTTTTCATCATGCACTTGCGAGAGAGAGGGAGAGAGAGAGAGAGAATATTGATCCATGTATGAGATGATGTGCTCAGTTGGCCATCAACTGTCCATCTCTACCAGTTTAACAGCTCATTTTTCACATGAATTTCCTTCTTTTTGTCCTTTTTCTGATCCGTGAGAGAATTAACTTTAATCAGCTATGCTAATTCATTAACTCATTAACTCTTTAATCAGCTATGTTGGATACATACAGAGCAGCAACCAGAAAGCAGAGGAATTAGAGAGACTCCAAAGAGATTCTACTCAATTCATTCCAAGTTAAGAATCGCGTGAAACTAGTCCGGATGCCAGCGAAGAGAATTGCCGGAAGTTGGATCATGTTTGCAATGGAAGCGGCATTCCTTATCTGTTCGAAAAGAAAGGAAAATTATTCAAAAAAAAATAAATTCCTAGACATGTTGTATTGGTATCAGTTTAGTCATAAACCGTTTAATTTGATCAATTTATTCTTAAACATATTAAATCGGTACCAACTATGTCCATCTGGCTAGAAATTGCCGATATGGATACCAGCCGCCCTATGTGGCAAGATCCGATCCGCGTTGACGTTGATATTTTGTAATAATATTTCGAGTTTTTGTAATAATTCTTTTGATTTTTTTTCTTTTTTTTTTTTTTCTTTTCATTTATTTACTTTTTCTTTGGGCTGATGGACGGCATAGATCGGCAGCCAACCCTCACCAGCCACAAACGAACGCTAGGACACCCTCACTGGCCATGGGCGAAGGTCAAGGTTGCAAAGCCCTCGCTAGCGAGTCCACGACGCCCTCACTCGATGCCAATGAGAGGCTGCACCCTCAATTTGGCTTGTGAGGGTCTATCGGCAGCCATTACCAACCCTCAACAAAAAGAGAGAGATCAAAGAATAGAAAAGAAAAGAAAAAAAAATCATAAAAAAATTCAAAATATTATCAAGAAATGTCCACGCAGAGCGATCGGCGTACACATCAGCAATTTTTTGCCAAAATTGGCTAGATGAACTCAATTGGTACTAATGCCAAAAAAAAAAGTTTAAGACTAAATTGGTCTAATTAAAAGGTTTACAACTTAATTGGTATCAATACAATAGATGAGGACTATTGTAGTACTTTTCCCACAAAAAGAACTGCATGTAATGGAAATGAAAATTTCAGAATGACATGTTTCACATTTTACTTCTTGATTAACCCTTTCTTTTTCACTTAAAAGGGTAATAAAGGCGAACATAGCTTAACTTATGCAAACTCGACAAGGGTCGATAAAAAGAATGGTTAAAGCTCGTGAAGCACTCAAAGGGGAAACCCACTAATTAATGAAAGGGGAATCGAACAAGGGATTCGTGATCCCAAAAATCCTTTAAATGTGTGTGTACTAATGTAGGAAAAAAATTAAATTGTTCAAGAACGGTGCTAAAATTTTGCATTTGTGACCCTCACAGTAAACATTATCAAAGTCCCCACCTCCGAGAGATGTGTAACCATTAGGTCATTGACCATAGGGGTGATCGATTTTAATGCAAGTCGATTTCCAACTAAGAATATTACAGAAACTACCCAATCAAGGATTGTTTCATATTTTTGGAACACGATCTGAATCGCGACCCTTTGGAACTGGTTTGGGACCGAACTAACCGGTTCCAAGATAGATATGGAGGGTTGCAAGTTTTCTGTTCGTTTTAAAGATAAATTGGAATAATTTGTACATTCGCATCCTTTGGCAAAATGGCTAAAGCACTTCAAGCTTTTCTGAGTCACCTAAGATCGAGAGTCGATTCTGCCCACGGAATGGTCCCGGGCGAGAACCGAGAACCGGTGGTTCATAAGGTCAATGCGAGAATAGAAAGGCTTTTGTCGATGAACTTTCCCTTGAGACGAGCTGGTTCAGGGCGCATCCCGAGTTGAATCGGAACCGATGCTCACCCTTCAGTCTACAAAAGGTAAACCATAAGTTTTTATCACGGCATTATTGCCGTGCAGCTATGTAACATATGAACACGTGGACACGCACACTTTCTGAGCTGATTTTTTCGCAGAATTCTCGCAATTTGCATTCAAACATGTTGAGCACAAACTCCGACTCTAATTCAAGTGCTGTAAAGCTGTAAACTTGCCAAGCACATGACAGACGGTCTTAGAAATTTGTCTCAGCTGCACCTCTTCTCTGCCTCGTCAACACCATCGAAGCTCAATTATGCAGCGAAATAAACGTGATAAGGCATGATGATGATTCGTCGATTCTGCGAGAGCATAAATATCGCAACGGTTGCATTCCTAGGAAAAGGGAAAAAAAAAGAGGAATAGTAATCACTCGCTGCAAATGGTTACACTTAACCCGTTTTTACTTCGATATGGGTACTCCCCGGCGACGACGCCGAAAAATGACATAACTCACCATGCTGTTAATCTACATTGTGTAGATAATCGCATTGATCAGGTCATTCTCAGTAGAGAACTTGGAGATTAACATTTGCTTTGAATTTTACAGAGATCGCTGGAGGAAACATTAAAGGACCAAAATGTTAAAGTCTAAAATCTTGAAGGACTCTGTCCCTCGTGATTCCCTCCAATCTCTCTCTCTCTATCTCCATATTTAGGGCAACTTGCCTCTTGAAAACGATCATTCATGGACCAAAGTCACTACACATGCAGCGAGAGAGGGAAGGGAAGAAAGGAGGGACTCGGGAGCAGCACCTTTCGCTTTATATCTACTCTTTTCAGACCCTTTTCTCAGCAAAGAAAAAAGATGTTGGAGAGGGTGGTACAGGGTCAGAAGAAACCCTAATAATTAAAGAAGCAAAGAGAGAGGAAGACGCAAATGGTTTGGAAGGGCTTTGAGAACACAGGCTTGTCTTGGCTTCCACTTTAGGTGGTGGAGGCAATGGCTTTTTTTTTTTTTTAAATTAACATCACGAAAAACTTCAAACTGTGATAAATTTATTTCGAATTATTTTTTTAACCGTAAAAAATCATAAACTGATACATCTTTGATAAATTTACCCCAAACTGATATACTTGTGATAAATTTACCATCCGTTTATTCTCGTTAAATTTTCTCATCAAATTGTTGATTTTGATGACACGTGGCAGTTGCCGAATGTGCACGTTAAGGATTTTTACCGTCTATTTGTCACAGATGTATCAATTTTAGATTTTTCGTGATATTAATCCAATTTAGCGAAAACTAACGTGGGGTAAATTTGTCACATGTGTAGTAGTATGAGATTTTTGGTGGCCAAAATAATTAGTTTAAAGTAAATTTTTCACAGATGTACCGATCTGAGATTTTTAAAGGTCAAAAAAAAATAATTTAGAATGAATTTATTACAAATGTATCGGTTTAGGGTTTTTTACGATCAAAAAAATAATTTGAGATAAATTTATCATAGACGTACTAGTTTGGGACTTTTTTTTTATATATTAACCCTTCTTCCTTTACCTTATCCAAAAAAAAAAAAAACCCTTCTTCCTTTTGCCTTTGGCTCCTTTTGTTTGGAATCTCATGATTCTTTCTTTGGGATGTGCAATTGACATTCTTCATTCATGGAGATAAAATTGTGGGTGTGTATCAGCACTTTGCTTTTGCGTTACGAGCGCATGCAAAGCTTGGGTGAGAGAAACTGAGAAAGCTCTTTGTCTTTTCAGATGAAGTCAATTTCAGCCCGTCATCCCCTGGCCAGAATTCTCCAACAAATCAATATATGAATAAAATAAAAATAAAAATCGGGGACCAATATCTCCACGGGGGGAGACATATCTACCTTGTTCGTAATGTAGAGGACCATTTCGCAGGCTTTCGAGCATACCTTTTTCGTTTTATTTTTGTCTTCTTTGCCGACACGAAAGCGTGGATTTTTAACTCTTACCCAATTATTAATACCGCGAGAAGATTAACGTTATATTTCTGATGGTAAATTTAAGTAGAAGAACGAAAGTGAAGGGAAATACTTGAGGTTTATTCGAGTGGCGACATCTTTTTTTATGGATTAAGGTTAGTATTTTTTTTTTTTCCCATGAGCAATGCTGGGTATATGGGAAACAGTTCACATGGTTTGGTTTAGAAATCAATATGGTCGGCTCTTGTAAGGTGTCGAATGCCACCATCGACCACCTGGACTTTAAATTCTCAAATCGCAGTCTTTCTTCTCACATCACTTGGTGTGCAGAGATGACAAATGTGTTGATTGGATTGATTTTAGGTGGACTAGGGGTAAGCATGAGTCCAAGATAGAACTGAGAATCGAAAAACCGAACTTGTGGTTCTGATCCGGTCCCGATTCTAGTAAAACATGGTCCAATTCTCGATTCCGATTTATAGGAACCGTCGGTTCCGGTTCCCGGTTCTATCTTGAACCCAAACCGGAACTGGAATCAGACCCAAAATTGGAACATATTGGTTGGTTTTCTCGAAAAATTTGGTTAAGGCGGTTTCGAAGGAGCATAAAAGGTTTCTTGCTAGTATGGTTTTGATCCATAAAAAGATTAGGATTGATCAAATTTTCATTTAGAACCATTGGTTTTTTTTTTTAATTTAAATGCACTTCTTCTATTTCTTCAAATTTGGTATTATTACTGGATTTTTAAACGTTTGCATAGCTACTCCAGAAGGAATCAAGCGTTATAGATTGATTGTTGTCCATGCAGAATCAGAGAGAGGAAAAGATGTCGGAAAGCAACCGACAAATACGGCGATATAAAATCATTTGGTCGAGTACGACAGGTTCCTGAGTACCCTAAAATCGGACCCTAGAACTTGTGACAGGGTAGGTTCCAGGTTCTACGGTTAGTAGGGTAAGTTCTAGATTCCAAAAAATAAGAAACATGTACTAGTGAGTAGGTTCCAGGTTCCAGGTGAAATCTATCAAGAACCTAGAACCACTCACCCCTAAGGTGGATCATAAATGGGTTCAACTCAAATTGATCGATTAATTTATTTTCTAATCATTTTAGATACCCACATTTAGGGATGTCAATTTGTCAAGTCGGGTTTGGGTCTACATGATACCTAATTTGAAACACAATACATGTATGCCTGACCTGATCCGGATCAAGATCGAATGGAACATGACCCCGAACAATCGGGTATGGATGGGTTTTGGGTTGTGTAATTTTGTTTTTCTTTAAAATTCTAAGTGAATTGCAGTCAAAACGCGATTGGTAGTTGGTAGCTGTCGCGACTCGAAAAAAAAAACTTTTTGGTGAAAACATTTCCGGGTTAACGGATTATCAGGTTAATTAAATGGATTAACCTAATACGGACTTTCCCAAGTCCTACCGAATCGCAACTTTGATTTTTGTTCAAATGACTTTAGAATTTGGAGTCGCCACTAATCATTTTTGGTAGGTTGATTAGAAACCTAAGTAAATTAACGGGAGAACTAAATTACTTCTACGAACCAGAGATTACGAGTTCGGGGACTTGGTTACACTAGTTAATTAAAACTAATGCACTTTCGGTACCTTAATTTCATGGATATCCTAATTTGGCAACTCAGGCTTGGTTTATTCCTAAGGCTCTAGTGGGGTGTTCTCTTTTTGTATTTTCCCTTTTTAAATGAAATGTATGTGAGTGACATTTTTTTTGGTATTTTCAAAATGTTAAATATTCCCCTGAAGCCGAAAGAAGGGGTGAGTTAACGACTTCTGTGCAGTGCTGCGACCTACTCATTTTGGGGTCTGGTGATTCAAAAATTGAATTACATGAAGTAAATCACAGTAAATAAAGACCTCCAATAGATGACCCAGCCTTGGCTCGGCCCTCCCTTTTGGAGTTTAGTGGTACAGGAATTAAATTGCGATAAATAAAAACCTCCAATGGGCTGCCTAGCATTGGCTTGGCTCTTACCTTTGGGGTTTAATGGTGCAGGAATTAAATTGCAGAAATTTAAATGACAGTAAGTAAAAACCTCTAATGGGCGGCCTAGCATTGGCTTGGCTCTTTCCTTTGGGGTTTAATGGTGCAAGAATTAAATTGCAGGAATTTAAATGACAGTAAGTAAAAACCTCCAATGGGCGGCCTAGCATTGGCTTGGCTCTTCCCTTTGGGGTTTGATAGTGCAGGAATTAAATTGCAGGAATTTAAATTGCAGTAAATAAAGACCTCCAATGGACAGCCCAGTCTTGGCTTGGCTCTTCCCTTTGGAGTTTAATGGTGCAGGAATTTAAATTGCAGTAAATAAAGACCTCCAATGGACGGCCCAACCTTGGCTTGACTCTTCCCTTTGGGGTTTAATGGTGCAGGAATTTAAATTGCAGGAATTTAAATGACAGTAAACAAAAACCTCCAATCGGCGGCCTAGCATTGGCTTGGCTCTTTCCTTTGGGGTTTAATGGTGCAGGAATTTAAATTGCAGGAATTTAAATGACAGTAAGTAAAAACCTCCAATGGGCGGCCTAGCATTGGCTTGGCTCTTCCCTTTAGGGTTTAATGGTGTAGAAATTTAAATTGCAGTAAATAAAGACCTCCAATAAATGGATCAGCCTTGGTTCGGCCTACCCATTTTGGGGTTTTATGGTACTGGAATTAAATTGCAGGAATTTAAATGACCTCCAGTGAGTGGGCTCTGCCCTTCACATTTTGGGATTTGATTTCCTTAAAATAAAATGCAACAAATTGATCCAACAATTTGAGCTAAAATTCTTCGACGGATCGGTCGAGAATTTAGTGGACCCTTTGGAGCTGGACTGGGCTAATTTTGCATCTCCATGGAATTTACCATTGATGTGGGGTCTTCCTTTTTACCTGATATAAAAATATTGGGAAATGGGGGGTCAGTGTAGAAAATCTGTGCTAGTTTATATCTAAAGCCAGAAGAATACTTAGCTTCGATTTGTTGCTGAATGTTTTTGGACGTGAAGAGGAGCTGAAGTGATAAGGACGAATGCCCGAGTTCTCCAAGGATACTATGGGAGAGATCTTCATACTGAGTCTTTGGACACTTTACCACATCAGTTAAAAATTCAATCTTGGTCTCAATTGGGCTTGAAGAACTTCAGCTTCATTCCACTGTTCACCATACTCTAGATGCCACCGATCGAGAAAGCCTAGCTAAAAGCAATTCCCAGCCAACCAAGAATCCAGTTAAAATACCAATTGAAACTGTATTTGGTCGATTTTTTTTAGGACCCACATGAATCATGGGTAAGCAAATGTAACCGGAAGAGTGAGCCCACCAAGCAATCCCGCAAGGCTCGAAAGGAATGGAAGGGCCACGCCTATAAAGAAGTTTACAAGGCTGTAGAAAACTCGAAAACCACAACGGACCCAGATCGAGCACGGACGGTTCGTACAGCTCGTGTAACTAGCCTCAAAACTATCGAATACATGCACGGAGTAAACCTGGAAACTGCTGGGGCAGTTGAAGACAGCTAGAAGGAAAGTCATTGTAAGAAGTCCTCTCAGAATATCGTGGCCGTGGAATCCATACAAGGCATTTAGGATTCTTCCTTGAGGTATTTGATTTCCATATGCCCAAAAGCCCCCGATCGCAACAGGGAGTAAACACATGGCAATGAAGATATAAGCAACTTTGGCCACTTTCCACATTGGTACATGAGCCGGGTGCTTGAAAGTTGAAGGCATTGTTGCCTGTATCTCCATAACCAAATTGTGACCTCGGAATGCAAAGGCCACAGTCCCAAGTGCATTCATGGCTGAAAATACAGAAGTGTTGAAGGATGGGAGTGAAAGAAGCTAGTATGAAATGGTGGGAGGTCTTTCTTGGCTCACTGAGAGCACTCACACTATGGTGGAATAAGTGATTGCCGTTACAGCCCCCACGAGCGAGAGTCCAGCAATTGAATTAAGGTTTGGCGGTTGAGATAGCACAATACATAGAGACGTGAAAACCAGACACCACCCTATAGTCGTCAGGGGATTCGAAGAACACAGGGGACCGCAAACTATTTGAAAGAATAGCCTCATCATCTCCCCTCCAATGAGAATCAGAGCCGTGATAGTTCCCGCTGATAAATAAACTGTTGGGAAGACAGTAAGCCATAGTCCTAACTTTTCCCCAAATGCTGCTTGCGCGAGCTCAATATATCTGTTGTATCTCTTATCTAGGACTGCTTCATGAAGCTGAACTAGGATCCACAGGGTGTAAAGTTGCCAACAATATGCAATTGTCAATGACAGAATTCCCCAACTCCAACCCAGAAAAGTGAAGACGACGAGCAAGAGCAGGGCCTGGAAGCCGACACCGGCATTGGGGTAGTGGAAGGCGACGTAATGGCGTTGCCGTTGCGGGACTCGGTGATGGAGAGCCAGGCGTCCTACGGGTTGAGCTTCGTCAGGTGGCCCACCTCCTCCAGGTTCTCAACAGACCCTTCCTCAAATGAAGCAACTTGCCGTCTGAACAAAGCTGTAACTCCGCCCTTATTACTGTAAAATCCCACGATTCTCCCTCCATTCATTGCTCCGAACTCCCTGGACGATACATTTGCCGCATCATCTACGAACCTCGAAGCCACACAACTCGATGGACCACTGCTTTCATCCGGCCTCGAAATCTCACTAACATCATCATAGTTGACGACAACGTTTTCGAATTAACGAGATCGAGCGAGGATGGACTTGGATTAGGGAGTTCAGCTCCCCTCCTCCCGAATTGTTTCCCTCTTTTCGTTAAAACCAGAAGTGGTTCTTTTTTGAGGTGCTCGGGGTGATCATGATCATCCGGATGAATATGGCCCTACCTTTTTTCCAGTTTCCACCCTTTTTTTTATCATCATTCACCCACTTGCCATCTACCACCGAAAGAGTGAAGACCACCATCAGTTGTCGGTCATCTATTGGACCCAGTATGCCCAAGTCCTAATGCGAGGATGTTCAACGAAACGTCTATAATCAGGAAGCATACGTGGGTTCTTCGAAACTTATGTTGATCAGATCTCTTTTTTTTTTTTATCACCGCAGTTATTAACGCTCGAATTATACGAATTCTAGTTTCTATTGAACCTAATCGTGGGTCTCCGATTTTATAGGGGCTCAACTGAACTCTAGATGTAGCCCATTTCTTTAGCTTCCAAATCTTCTCATCATTTGATCGATGTCTATCTGATCCGTCCATCCTTTTATCTTCACTGCCCGAATATTTATCCTCCGCTAGCACTCAGAAATCTTGCCCCATGAAACTTCCTTCCTCATCCTTCAGAGGGAACTTGGTTCGTCCCCTAATGGTTTAACAAAACTTCGAATAGCATAGCAACCGAAAAATGTACCTCAGGTCATTGAAAAATTTGGGCTATTAGAGGATAATGTCACGATTCCAGAAAAAACAAAAATCGAAAATTACGGAGCTAAAATAAATTTTCTACAATTTTTTTCAATTAATCTAAAAATGAGATAAAGTAATTCTTGATTTCAAATTAATTTTTGCAGATTTTCTTTGGCCAAAATGAAGAGAAAATTGAAATAAAAATACTGACTATTCTTTCATATTTTTGTGGCCTCAAATGCAATTTTATTTTCAAACATTTTCCTAATTTCTGAAAAATATTAAAAAATACAAAAAATATGAAAAATCATTTTTTGGTCAAAATTGGTTCCCTAGGCTTAGTCAAGGTCCCCAAAGTTGATTTTTTAAATTTATGAATTTTTATGGATTTTCTATTAATTTTCGGAAATAAAAATACTAAAAAATACTAAAAATATGAAAAATCATTTTTTTGGTCAAAATTGGTTCCCTAGGCTTAGCCAAGGTTCCCAAAGTTGATTTTTCAATTTTATGAATTTTTATGAATTTTATATTAATTTTAAAAGAGAAAATATAATTAAAAATCAGGCGTCAACGGTAGCCTAAAGCTTGCGAGCATCACAGATCAAGATAGAGAAATCAATCAACTACTCCAAATTCCATATATAGTTTGCCATCGCTTGCAATTGTCGCCTGCCACCTTCGTTCGCCGCAACTCATGACCGAAGACGGCAACCCGACGGTGGGCTACGGTGGGCCGGGGACAGCGCGGAGGTGGTGAGCAATGGGCAGAGGTGGCGATGGCAGGCAGATGACGCTAGTGGGCAGCGAACGAGTTTAGGCGATGGTTGGAGGTGGACAGCGAATGGTGGTAGGGATGGTAGGTGGCAAGCAGTAGTGGGTGAACGGATGGCGATGGAGGGCAATAGATAGGGGCGAGTGGTGGTTGGAGGTGATGGGTGGTGGTGGGTGAAGGGGAATAATAAAAAAATTATTTTTTAATAAAAAATTTTAAATCTTTTTAAAAAATTAAACAATTCTAATTGCATGAAAGTATTTTAGCAATATCATTTTTCTTAATAAATTATAAGAAATTAAATATGAAAGTATTTAACTACTATGAATTGAGTTGGGTATGGGTTGAGTATGTGTTGGATCGGGTATGGTTGTTAAATTTTTTTTTTTATGAAAATGGGTCAATATGAGTCGGTTCATATTCGACATGACCTGATTCACCCATTTGATACCTCTAGTGAGGACTCCCAACTTGTGGAGGAGTCGATTAACTGAGAAGAAAACTGTTGGGATGAACAAAGGTTAAGTAGCCTTTTCGAGGAAAATACAATGAAAGAAATCATAGCGATCCCTATCAGCTCTAACCCAAAGGAGGATGAGATTGTAAGCACTGAGACACCAAATCACTTTGCTACTCAGTTAAAAGCACCAATCATAGAATCACCCTACTAGCCAACCACAAATTAAAAAAAAAATTATGTGGAGTTTATGTTAGATCGCATTTCCCACTCGAGAAAATTTATTCAAGAGAAAGGCCCTACCTGACCCACTGTGCCAGTTCTATCAGTAAGCGCTCGAAACAATAGAGTATCCTTTTCGATTATGCTGATGGACAGGGGAAATCTGGTCAGACCCATTCATGAGTATCACATTCACAAGTCGAGATTACAAGAATTGAACAACAGATATTAAAAGTCACGGAGCAAACCGACAACCATCTTCCTCGGAAATAATTTCAAGTGTACTGTGGGAGATTTGAAAATCAAGGCACGCCTTTATATTTCGAAACCAGAGACTATACCTAAACCTAATTCTAGAGGCAGTGTTTGCTATGAACGAATGTTTTGTGCGATAGAATCAAACGAGAGGTTCGAACTTGAAGAAGAAAGAAGATGCACCTGCCCACTAGTCATCGCCTGAAAATGGCTCCTTTAAGCTAAATGTGGAAGAGTCTTTTGTCTAATCGGAAGGAGCGAAATGCTAGTTCATGCGTCAATTCAAAAGGAATCATAGTTGCTGTGTTTGCAAAATCAGTCGGTGCATCGTAGTCTGAAATGGTGGAAGCCCTAGGTTTGTTCAATTCAAAAGCATGATCATGGCCCATTGCCTGCGAAAAGCAAATCAAGTGGCTGATTGCTAAAACTTAACATAGGAAAGGTCTCCCCTCTAATTGGGTTGCTCGACCTGGAATCTATTTTGCTCCACAAACATCCTTGTTTAGTACTTTGGTTTAAGTATCCTTGTTTAGTACTTAAAGTTTAGTAACTAATGAATGAAGTATCCTTCGTCTTGAGCTACTTGATTGAGTAAAGTTTAGTAACTAATGAATGAAGTATCCTTCGTCTTGAGCTACTTGATTGAGTAATTCAAGTGAGTGGCCAGGGACCACTGGAGCAAAGGCGAGATGGATGGGGATCGAGCGCAAGTACTTTTGTTGATGTCGATCCTTTGTCACGGCTACTGCTGCTTCTAGGCTGCGTATGGTAACGATTCTAATCCAAAAAATTGATTCTAATTAAAATGACTTTTTCTGATTTTATTCCTGGATGAGTTTTTGAGAATCAGAATGCATTTGATAACTGCATAAAATTTTTTGTTCCTGGAATAAAAACGCGCTTGGTAACTATATAAATTTCTGATTCTCTTCCTGATTTTTTTCATTTAATTCAAATAATTACGTAGTTACTTTTTGGTTCTAGGAAATGAAATGTGATCTTATTCTTATTTCATCAAAAACTTAAGAATAAACATTGTCCTCACCCATGACCCAACAAAAAATATTGATGTTGTATTCACGCTGACTATTTTTTGCTTTTTCCAAAATTTTCTAAAACTAAACTAAGTCTAAAGTATATAAACCTAGGCAAATCACAACCATTAAAATCAAGTGCACAATTAAAGATCATGGCATTGATAAATCGCATCATAAAATGCGAACAAAGCCCTAAGGGCTTAGAGAATGTGGTTCATGTTTAATTTCAAAGGTATTTATGAATTTCCTAAAAAAGAACAAAATATATGAAATCTACGGAATTTAGGTCCAAATTTATGAAAAAAAGGGGTCAAATTAGCCTAATATAAGCTTCTTCTATTTTAGGGATTTTCTGAAAATTTTCTATTTTTTAGAATTTTTTCAATTTTTTCAATTTTTTTGATTTTTTCGATTTTTTAATTTAATTTAATTTATTTTATTTTATTGAAAATAAGACCTTATTCTATTTTAGGTCGAGGGAAAAGTGACGAGAGAACTGAAAGAGAAAAGTAAGAGATATGGTACTTCATTCTGTTTTGTGATTCTTAAAAGTGATTCTTTTTTCAGAACCAACTTTTTTTTTGTTTTTGTTTTTGCTTCAAAACTGTTCCTGGGAACAGAATCAGAATCAGAATCATTTATGTTATCAAATAAGATTCTGATCTTTTTTTTTGTTCCAGGAAACAGAATAACAAAACCAGAATGGTTATCATACGCAGCCCTAGTCACTATCCATTTTACCCACCTTCGCTGCAAATCTGACTTGATCGGAGATTGCACAATTGTGAGATAAGAATTACAAGTGCCTTAACTTTTGTACAGCACTCACTTGAGTGCCATAAATTATGTACGATACTCACTTAAGTATCACAATTTTTTTTTCAATCACTTGAGTGTCATATAACTCTTCGATTGATCACTTGAGTACCATAACTTTTTTTTAAAAAAGTTCACCACAAGTGTTATGCCATGTTAGATTTACGGCACTTGGATGACCATTTACTGGTATCTAAGTGATCAATTGAAAGTTATGGCACTCAAATAAATATTTTTTTAGAAGTTATGGCACTTAAGTGATCGAAAAAAAATATCATGACACTCAAATAAGCACCGTATAAAAGTTATGGCACTTATGCTGTACTTATCCACACAATTGTTGTTTTAGTGGTGCTCCCTTGATGTGCTGATTTCTAAAATTTCCTTGATAGCAAAAATGAAAGTTGTTCCATGTGTGGTAAATACATTATATCGGTAGTAAATTTAAAATATCAACAAGAAGTAAACAGTGATCGGTAATTTTTCAGTCTAATCAACTAGTTATAAATTACTAACAAAGTAACAATTTACCATTTACAAACCGAACAGTAGTTCAAAAAAAAAAACCAAATAGTAGATTCTCATTTTAGATTTACGAGCAGGCGCGTAAGTATTTGCAAGTTATCAATGAAATAACAACGTTTCCATTCACAAAACCTAATAATAGATTACCACATGTTTTTCTTTTTTTTTTTTTTTTACATATGACAGCATAAGTTCTGATAAGTTACCAATGAAATAACAAATATACTAATCTCGAAACCCAACAGTAGATTATCACTTCTACAAGTGGGTGAATAAGCATTCAAGTTACAAAGAAGTAAAAATTTTACCATCGGCAAACTTAGTTGTATATTACTACTTATTTTACTTTTTGCAAGTAGGCGCGTAACTATTTCTATGCTGTCAATGGAACAACAATTTTACCATCAACAAAATAGAATAATAGATTGCCACTTTTTTTTTTTCAAATTTTATAAGTGGACACGTGAATTTTTGTAAGTTACCAAAGAAATTAAAATCCCACCATCCACAAGCCCAGTAGCAAATTAGCACATGTCTTAGTTTTTACAAGTGGTCGTGTAATTATTCGCAAGCTATTAATGAAATAACAATTTTACCATCCACAAAACCCAATAGGAGATTGTTTTTTAGATTTCAGAAGTGAACACATAAGTGTTTGTAAGATAGCCATGAAATAACAATTTTAACGTAACATGAACAAACACATTAATACATTACTACTTGTTTTAGATTTTACAATTGGGCACGTAACTACATGTAAGTAATTCATGAAATAGCAAATTTATTATCCTCAAATTTAATAGTAGATTAGCACTTGTTATTATGATTACTTGTCAGTTGTCAATGAAATGAAATTTTACCATCCACAGACCCAATAGTAGATTATCTCTTATCAGGCAATGATTTCGTTTTGAGTTGTTAAGTAACTAGAACATTGATAGGCATAATTCGCAAATATTGTTGCAAAATCAAGTTAATATACATAACCATTAACTAGCAAATTGCACGATTTTACTCCTATAAGAGTTGGTACCTCAATCCACCTTGTGATAACTTCTTTGTATTTTCCACCCATCGCCAATGATTGCCGGTGTTGGCTGCCGCTGCCACCAAATCCTACACCCCTTCTCGCGTCTCTCTGAGTCTCCCACTCTTGCCTTCCACAATTTGCTTAAAAAAATAGTTTCTTTTGATTTTCACATTATTGACTTTTAACAATTTGATAACAACTGAAAAAATACATTCTGGAATGAAGGATCCAAATTGCACAAGCAACAGATGTGTAGATACTCCAGACAAAGACCTACTTCTTTAAATGGTAAGCAAGTGTTCTGTTGATCAACATACAGAACCTGTCTTTGGTGATGAAGAACTATGAAGAGAAGAATAAAAGAAAATACTCTTTGTCAAGTTTAAAAATGAACCTCCGTGGAATTCTTCATGGACGTGAGTGTCTGAACAGCACTTTATCCCAGAATCGGTAATAAGCCAACCTCCATGATTTGATAAACGCCAACGGTCCACAAAATGCCCAGAAGCCAACAACGAATCCAAGCGGCATGCCCAGGTAAAACCACTTCTTCATGCTGTCATCGTCGTTGCCATCGTCACCAGCTTCTTCCGTCCCGTTCTTGGTATTTGAGCAATTTGTTTCCAGTGGTGGTCCACACAATCTGGCATTGCCTTCGAAGGAGCTTGCTGAAAAGGTGAGAAACTGTTTGACCACTGGGATGCTTCCCACAAGATTATTGTACGAGAGGTTTAGGAAGGAAAGAAAATTAAGGTCTGAAAGGTGTGTGGGGATAGTCCCATCGAGGTTGTTCCATGAAAGGTCCAAGGACTCAAGCTGTTGCAAGTGCCCTAGGGATGAAGGAATCGGCCCTGAGAATGCATTCCTTGATAAATTGATACCATAAAGCGCTTTGAGATCCCCCAGAGTCTCAGGTATTGGACCTTCGAGATGGTTGCCTGAGATGTCAATGGAAGTGAAAAGAGTCAAGATCTTCACCAGCTCCACTTGCTGACCTTTGATGGTGACGCTTACCGTGTCCTGATAATAGAGTCCCGTCAAGCGAAGAAATGGATACTGGATATGATTGAAGTCTACATTAGCCTTCATAGCCTCCCAAGTTGCAAGGGATTTAGCAGGCACAGCACCACTGAATTTGTTGGAAGATATGTCTACAATTTGAAGCATCTTCCAAGTGCCATCAGTTCCTGGACATCCAACCCCTCCATGGAACTTGTTAAATCGTAAAACGAGGACACGTAGACTTGAAATGTTCTTCAATCGACATGGAAACACGTCATCAATCTGGTTGTTTCCGACATCTAAAACCTCCAGAGCTCTGCAATTTGCCAATGACTCTGGGAACTTCCCTTGTAATTGATTAGAGCTGAGATCCAAAGTCTTCAAACCACATGTTTCAGGGAAATTGAAAATGCCACCATCCAAGGCATTATCTCGCAGATTTAATACCTTGAGAGATGCCATCACTAAGCAATCAGGAATATTTCCCCTCAAATTATTATGAGATAGGTCGAGCACCTCGAGATATTCAGCATTACAAATTGATTTTGGGATAAACCCCTGGAAATTATTATTGGACAGGGAGAAGAATATTGCCACAAAAAGAATCGTACCACTAGTAGGTGGAATTTCTAAAGTGAAGTTGTTACTCGAGAAGTCCATGTATGTGGCAAGGGGTGGCAGTGGTAACGTTTGTCCATGGAGCCTGTTCTTATGGAGGTCAATAATTGACAGAGTAGAAGTAAGATTTGCTGACAGTGTTTCAATATCGTCTAGTAAGTTAGACGAAAGATTGAGATACACAAGATTTTGAAGCTCCCATATCCATTTTCGGTATCTTGCCCTGAATTTGATTGTCAGAGAGGTCTAGAAGTGTCAATCTGTGTTGCCCAGCCAGGAACTCAGGTAAAGTCCTCAGCTGGCAAGAAGCCAACTTTAAAGTTGTAATGTTAGGGAATGAAGACACCTGGGAAGCAGTATTTGTGGCATCAATAAAAAATCGATTGTGGGAAAGATCCAAATAAGAAAGGTTTCTCAACTGCTGAACCTCCTTAATGTGGAATGAGCCCCTGAAATTATTGGAAGAAAGTGAGAGGTACTTGAGCCCTCGGAGTTCCCATATGGACTTCGGTAGTTCTCCTCCTATATTGTTGTTGCTCAAATCAAGTGTATCCAGTTCGTGCAATGCAGCATTTAAAGATCCGTCCACTTGACCAGAAAATTGGTTGTTGGAAAGTTGAAGCTTCTGAACCGATGGAAGTGTGAACAGAGATGAAGGGATATTTCCTTTCAGTGAATTGAATCGCAGGTCGAGAATAAGAAGACTCGAGAGATATTCCCATTGGGTTGAATTAATCTGACCAGTTAGATTATTATGGGACAAAGTGATTTGCGTCAGATTCTTGGACTTGCTGAGGGATGGAATTGAACCAGTAAAATTGTTGAACGAGAAGTCCAAATAAGCCAGTCGCGAAAGATTGGAGAAAGAGCTTGGGATATTTCCATGAAAGCTGCAATTCATCAAATCTATTCTTGACAGATTTCTGAGACTACCAATTGACTCTGGGAGCCTCCCGGAAATATTCGTGGAACTAAGAACAAGTGTCTGAAGAGAACCATTCTCCGGAAATCCGGACAAAGAACCCTGAAGGAGTTGGTTGAATGATAGGTCAAGGGTCTGAAGTGTTTGTACCTGGAAGATTTCTTGAGGAAATTCTCCCTGGAGGCCACAATTACTGAGATGCAGGGTGGTTAAATTGTGGAAGTGGGAAAAGAACTCCGGGAAAGTGGTAGACAGATTATTGTCGCCCAGTTTAATCACGGACAGAGAACGAAGATTCACGAGGGAAGAGCAAGAGTCAATGGGACCTGATAAATCACAATACATCATGCTCAACACTTGAAGCTTCGGCAGTGAAGAAGACAAGGCATTGCAAAATTCATTGCCTGTAGCAGACACGTTTACTCCGTCAAGATACAACTCGTTCAGCTCGCTAAGATTTGCAACAACCATCTTTAGATTTGGATTCTCGAGTTTCAGCCGAGAGAGCCCAGGCGAATAAAACGGGAGGGATACATCAAGAGTAACCAACCTCGTCAAACGGGATATTCCGATAGGAACCTGCCCTACGAACCCCGCATTTGAAAGATTGAGGTAGACTAAATTGGTGAGATTACCGAACCCAGATAGAATCTCCAAAGACTGGAACCAGTTGTCAGCCAAATTCAGCCTTTGAAGATAATTGAGTCTGAAAAGACTCGATGAATCGTCAAGTCCACCAGCGATGCTCTCGGTGCTCAGATCAAGACCCGTGACCTGGCCACCTTCGCAGGTCACGCCATCCCAAGAATCATTGCTCAGATTCCATTTGATCAGTTTCGTGGACAAAGAAGCACTGAAGTCGAGGCTATTCTTCAATTCCAGCAGCAGTAATTTCTGATCTCCAAGACACTGGCCCGAGACCAAAGCCGTGCCAATGCTGAAGGAGTTGGTATGTGCGAGTATTAAGGCCACCCATAGCAGGAGCCAAATCCTCATTTGTTTCAAGCAGATTAGCACACACTATTTTTATGGAGTTTTTGAGTGAACACATTCAAGGAGCAATTGTGTCCTTAATGGAAGGCAGATGAGCCGGAACTTGGATGAGTTTCTTGGGGAGCTGTGTTTGGTCTAATTCTTATGATGGCCTATCATTAATTTTTCAGTCCCTACCTTTGACTATCTTACGTTGACTTGACTTGGGAATGGGCACATACATTAAGTCACTTTGTTGAGCCATTGGCAGCCTTTAGCGGTTCTTCCCTGTTCATGAAGAAGTGATCAGGAAGAAGAAACATCGGCAACTCTTTCCCTTGGATGAAGAAGTGATAAGGAAGAAGAGTTTACCATCTTGTATAAGAGTTTAGTAATTGCAGGTTGGTAGATCATCACAAGAGTAGGTGATTATTGAACAATCAAATAAAGGTTGGTAAATGAGTTTAAATAAAATTAATAATTTCATACAAAAGTTTATAAAGTTTAAATTCCATCGAGAAATGATGGTAATTATGGAAATAGTTGGTATTTTTTTTTCTCTTTTTGACAGAGGCATTATATTTACTTAGAGTGTTATAAAAAGTAGTGTAAAGGAAAATAAAAAAGAGGGAAACATCCGAAAAGATTTAAAAAAGAAAGAAAGAAAAAAGAAGAAAAAGAATTGTAGTCGCATGGAATTGATCCATGGCATGCCAAAAATGTGCCATGGCCCGCCTACACCCGTCCATCGGGCTATTACCACAATTTCAAGCCAGCTAAGGCATTCACACCTGCACAGAAGAAAAGTCAAAAGTGAAACAACTATGATATATTTTTTAAGAAAACCAACTAAAAGTGAGTCTTGGTCCCACACCAAGAGAGACCAACCGACATTAGAGAAGATCATGGCTTTGCGCAAATTCTATTGGAAAGACATCAATCAATTACATTGCATACTTAGACAATTTTCTATATTGAAACTTATCCCGGGTCAAGCATAACCACCGTGACATTTGGGTTCATTGACTTGGACAAGAATTGGCTGATTGAAAAAACTTGAGTAGTCAAAAAGAAAAAGGAAAGTGGACTCTCATATTAAAGCAGAGAAGGAGAGCCCCAAGAGTACGCAAAGGAACAGAGAAAAGGAAAGGAAAAGAAGAAGAAAAGGACAACCCGAAGAGTACGCAGAGAAAAAGAGAAAAGGAAAGAAAAAGAAGCAAAAAAAGAAAAGAAGTATACACTACCGGAGCCTCGCCATGATAGATTAATTTCGTTTTGCAATGGTAAGGATTTAAACCCTTTATATCTAATAGGAGTAACTTTCAAAATAGGATTCCAATTCAAAGTTTATGAAATACTTTTGAGCTTTCAAGCTGAGAAATTTCATGAAAACAATAGGTTAAGGTGTTGTGGAGCCATGTGGTTTGACGAAAATCGACTTGGAATAATGGTTCAGTCGATTATAAAGTTTCGGTAGGCTAGGTACCTAGGATTCATTCCACAGTAGAAAGGGGTATGCGCACCAGCCCTTAGCATTAGTGCGTCTATGTGTGCTTTTAACAATATCTTAGGGCCTTACTCTTGCGGCAATGTCCCTTGTTGTGCTATATTGGGAATGTGGAGAGCCTCCGTTTGAAGAGGCCCGGCTTTCTAATGTTGCATGAGGAGTGCAAGGGGATGGTTTCAAGAAAGGAAATTAGAGACGGCAGTCTTATTTAATTAAAGCCTTCCATCCGTAGCAAGATCCGCTCCCAGCCGCTCGTTAAGAGGTGGGTGACTTATTTTTTGCGTCATTTCTCGCTTATTTGATGATTTGCAAGTTCGACAGTTCAAGTAACTTTCGTAATTCCGTTTTAGGCATTTCCGGCTAAGTCGTATTATCTTTTCTTTGAGTTTGCAAACTCATATTTCACAAGCATATAGAATGAATTACGAAATGACATTTTTGTTGCATAAAAAATTGGATTGAGCATTCACTACTCTTTGGTTATTCGTGAATGGTTTTAGAAATATGTTATGAAAGGTATTGTGAAAATTTATATACGTATTGCCTTATGAATTTGGTTTAGGAAATGAATTTTGAAATGTGAAAATTATCTCAAGTAATTGAGCTTATGATGGCAAGGGTGCCATAGGAGTGTTTGGCCTAATTCTTAGGATGGCCCAAGAACTGAGGAGGAATTTGAAAACCTTTCGGGAGCGAAATTTCAATGCACCTTCTTAGAACTGGGAAGGTTGCACCTTTGGTCCACTTTGGTGGCCACACGCTTGAGAACGTTTCTGATTGGAGGACTTTCCGACAATCAAGCCTAACGGCCAAAGTAGACGCCATAGCTTTTAGGTGACTTCACTGGAGAATGCAACATTGTTGTCTCAGTGGTGCTCCCCCTAGTCGTTGATTTATAAAAAGTGCATTGACGAATAAGAGGGTATTTATTTTTTGTGGACGGTTATTCTGTAACGTCGAATATTAAATTCGAACTATTGGTTATACGTATAAAGTGATCCATAAATTATTAATTCAGTTAGCCATTTGTAATTAGCGATGAAATAATAATTTTACCATTAACAAACTCAGCGGCATATTACCGCTTGTTTTTAGAGTTTACAAATGGTTCCGTAAGTAAATTTTACCGATGAAATAACAGCTATATCATCCAGAAATCTAATAGTAAACTAACGCTTATTCTTATATTTTACGAGGGGATGTAAAACTATTTATAAGTTAATAATGAAATAACAATCTTACTATCCACAAACCTAATAATAGAAAGTCATACTGTTATTTGAAATTTGGTGAATAATATTACAAATATACTATTAAAAGGACCATTGTTCTGTATGGGCCAAACATAATGTTAAACACTCCTTCATGATTATTAAATGACTCATCAAGTTGGAGATATCGTTGCACCTTGATTACCTTTCATGTGAATGTCTCTTTCTTGGAAAATTAGAATATTGTAATTATGAAATCATTCTTTTCCTTATTCTGTATATTTCTTTCCTTAATTAGCTAGCCTTTGTATTATAAATAGGATTGTACACATACATCTCTTTACAAGAAAGTAATATACGACTTCCGATTTCCCATTTCCCAATTCTCCATTGCTATCCATCGTCTCATATTCTAACATGCTATCAAAGCTTTCTTTTCTCAACGTAGCTTCTGCACAAAAATCTTCAACCTTCGAAGAGAACAATGGTCCTTTCAATAGTATATTTGTAATATATTATTCAACCCATCGGGTTTTGGGTGAAACCATATCCAACATTCAGCCCCAATTTCTTTCCTTTTGTTGGCGCCACTAGCTGCCGACCAGAGCCAGGTGACCCTCTGTACATGTCCACGGCCGACGGACCAGCGCTTCATGTTATTGCCCAACGACTCTCAAGAACGGAAAATTACCCGTCTGGTCACGAGAGTTTCAGCGGGCTTTAATCACGAAGGACAAAGAAGGGTTCATAAGCAGTACCATCCTGATTTCGTCCGACTAATGACTTGCACGAAGCTGGAGGAAGTGCAATCAACTTGTCCAAACGTGGATTGGCAACTGTCTCACTCCGGAAGTCCCTGCCAGACTCCCTCTGACTAAACACGTGAGGACAATTGGGAGAGTATTTGGGAGATGTATGGAAAGCTTGATAAGGCTAACATGATTCTCCATAACCCAAGAATGAATCAAGCTTCGGCAAAAACGCACTAATGGCTAATCAAGCCAAATCAACCGAGTTACTTTCAGCACGTAAAAACATTTCACATGGTGAAATCGATTCGTAAAAATTGAGCATCATCGAGATCGAGTGCAAATCGAGTATCCAATCTTGAATTTTTGAGCTCAATCCCATGTTGATATTGGATTATAACTATTTGACTAGACTCGACTACAACTATCTTTTGTAAGTACCCTCTGACAAGTATTTCAGAAGCCACTTAGATATTAGTCACGGTCATCGTTGGACATTCATTCAAAAAGACAATCTTAGCACATGTTAATTACATTTAGATACTCGCAATACAATTAAAACGTTATTCACTTGAATTTCTTAACAACAATCATGTCACACAAGTCAAGATTACTAAAATAATGACAACACTTAGGTAGACCCAAGCACAAATAAGAAAAGAACAACCATCATTGATATAAAATTTTCGTTTTCAATTAGCCATCAACCTTTAACGAGTGATCTGAAGGTACTTTATTGGGCAGAGATTAGGCGATGACTTAAGCAACCTTTTCATCCATACATCGAGTCCATCTCCGATAAAAACTGAATCCATCTTCAATTCAATCTTGGCTCCAGCGGTTCCAATTCTATCATTGAGGTGGTCAGACAATGAGGTACAGTTTGTGGACTGGAGAGGTTCTGATCACATAGTCATGGGTGTCTCGCCAAGGTCTTGTTGAATAGATGGTTTTGATGTACCGCAGTCTCTGGTGGTCTTTCCTCTTAAAGTTCTCAAATTTATAACTTCTAATGAGGTGCCGGAAACAGCTTTCAGATATTATCGTTTGGGATGTATATGATTTTCTACACTGCAGAGTGGTTATTACTTATAATAGAAGGTATCACATGGAAGAACCTATGAGAAAACATTGATCTTTTATTATGGTCTGGTTTCGCAGAATGCTTTCTATGGATAAAAAATTTCTCTTTTAGTTGAAAAATGAAGCTGCTCTGTTCTTTTCCATTTGTCTGCTGCGAGTTTCCCTATAATGAAATCAAGACCTCGCGGGATAAACTGATTATGGTATGGTAATGGCGTGAAGCACTGGATCCCACAGAAAAGAACTCCAAAATGCAAGAGGCGGCTTGTTTGTATCTTGATTGGACTAGTCTCAGGTTGGGGGACCACCTGAGAAGATCCATCAAGTCATTCTCGGTCACTCATGTTTTATTTTGAGGTTTGAAGCATGGTTCATTTTTCCTATTAATGTCTGGAGATTTGGTATGCTTTGTATCTATGTGTCAATATGCGAAATTCATTCAGAAGCATTCAGATGTGATGTTGAGGGTAGTCTTTACGTTTTTTCAACAGTAAGATGCAGTCACTTATAAGGTAGATTTTGGCTGCGCATCGAATATAATTGTTTGGAACTTTGAATCCTGATTTCTTTTATCGTGTGGCTGCTGAGTGTGCATTAGTTGATGTTTTTTCTTGTTGGCAGAAATCAAATTTACGTCAGCATGTGAAAGCTGTTCATCTTGAAGTGAGGCCATTTGTTTGCGGCTATGAGGATTGCGGCAAGAAGTTTGCTTATAAGCACGTGAGAGACAATCATGAGACAACGGGTTGCCATGTTTACACTCCAGTGAGCCCCATTCCCTCCTTCTCTCTATTGAAATTCCATTTTACTGCTGTCGAAATCCAGCTTTACCACATGAGAGATATATGATACTTGCACCTGGAACTTTTGGCTCCTTGGGTTTAGGGTGATTTCGAGGAGTCAGATGAGCAATTATGATTGAGGCCCAAAGGCGGGAGAAAGAGGAAATGTCCAACGGTCCAGTCCTTACTGCAGAAAAGAGTTACTCCACCCAGTGAGTTAGAATTCCTTGCGTATTAGTGGCTGGAGTCTCTCGCCGACGCTGCACAGCAGCCGAGGATAATGTATGGGAGATGTGGTTTTTGGCCTTGTAGGCCTAGCAGAGGTGGTAAATTCACTCGGGGTGATTAGATGAGCAATTCCGATCAAGGCACAGAGGTGGGAGAAAGCGGAAATGTCCGATGACCGAGTCCCTGTTGCAAAAAAGAAGAGTTACTCTACCCAGGGAGTTAGAATTCCTTTTGGATTAGTCGCTGGAGTCTCTTGGTGACGCGCCGCAGCAGCGGAGGATAAGAGTTTGCTGTAGGCCGAGCAAAGGGTGACAATTCACTCATCCTCCTGTCACTTGAAGTTAATAGTCGATAAGAGTTTGCTGTGGTTTTGTGTTGTGAAGATAAGAGAGCAAGTGAATCCTTGGCGAAAGATTCTTGTTCTTGAGCTATTGTCAATCATGCAATATAGTAAAATTCAAATGAATCAACTGGTCTCGTACTGATCTCTAACTTATCGCCTTTCCCATAATTATCATTGAACAGTCGAAAAATTTTGGGCGATATTTTCCTTCTCGAGATTGTTGAAAGCTTGAAAGTTGGAATACCAATATCTCCTATGGTAACTTCTAAAACGAAATTAATAATTGTCTACAGAAATCATCTCTCTGAAGTTTTTGTTTAAATGCTAGGACAAATGGACTGCCCACGAGCTCTTGGTGCAGCGCTTGATGGGCTGTGAGCTCTGTCCCAGAGGGCTCTGAAGCCACCCAGAGCTCGAAGCTTGTGCCGTAGCAGCTCCCATGGCCGCGACCGCGGAGCACCAGCTCAATTGAGAGACTGCATTCATGAGCGTGGCTGACGGTGTTCCACATTTTGTTTCACGTAACACCAAACTCGTCCAAGAAAGTTCTGCGAAAAACATTTCGAATTTTCCGGTGCTCGTTACAAGGAAAATAAATGAGTAAAAAGAAAGTAACTTTAGTAACGGAAAGGAGACCTTTAAAATAGGAAAAAATGATTTCCGCTTCCTGCTCTTGTTCATGCACGACCTCTCTCTCGTCGCTACATGCTCTTTGCCTTTTTCTCATCTCTCTCTGCCTCTAGAGCTCCTCCTCCAGCTCTCCTTCTCTCCCCGCATAAACCAAAGCAAAGCTTCCTTCGATCCTTCAATCAAGACCGAGCGTTTGTAGAATCTCTCTTTGTCGAGGGCCAATTCCCTTCGCTTGGCAGCTTCCAATCGCCAGAGAAAGCCCAGCTCTTTTCTCCGTTCTGCTGGGGTTGGGACCTCCGCTTCGGGAGGTTCCCCCCTGGCTCTCTCCTTCAGCAGGTTTGACAGAGTCTCATGGCTTCAATTTCGTTTTTGTTGTGAACTTTGTGATTTCAGTTGCCATTTCTAGCTTTCCCTTGCGTATCCGGTTCGTTTCCGTGTAGCCTTGACGATTCGATTTGATTAACCGAGGAATTTTGGGCTTTATTCAGTTTGGTTTGTGTTTTATACTTTAGTCTCTTGAACTGCAAGTGAGTGATTTTCTCCGGCTGGGAAGTGTCATGTGCATCAACGATGTTAAGAAAAAATGCACAGATCTCTAGGGCTAATGTTTTTGGTTGCATTTGTTTAAGTTGACACGGGGTAGTGGCTGATCCCAGGTAAGAGAGGAAGAGATTCTTGGCAAAGGTGAAGTAGAATTGCTCCAAATGCTTTTGCCTCTGTGGGCAGAGGTTCTCAAGTCTTGAATTTGGCTACCGACTATAAGTCGACAGTTCTTATCTTTTTAGGCGTCGTGAGTTGGTGTCTGTCAGGTTTTCTATGGAGTGTTCTGTTTCATGCTGAATGGGTCAGACTCACTTTATATGGACATCAAGCAATGTTAGAGATATAAAGTACTTGCTATATAAACGATGTGACATGTTTTGATTGTGAGTTGCCAAATATTTAACGAGGGGGTGCAGTGAACTTAATGTAACAACTTCTCAATTTATTAGAAGTGAACGATTTTAGGTTCCTTACTGCTCCATCTGGAAAGTGAAACTTATCCATCGAAAAAAGTTTCTCATTTTTTGGAACCTGAAACTTATCCGTAATACCCTGAAACCTAAAACCTACCCTACTATAGGATCTAGGGTTGGTTTTAGAGTACCCAAAACTTGCCAATTTTTTTTTTTTAATTTTAGTTAATTAAAATGAAAGTAAATGTTATAACTACTAAAGGAAAGTAGAGGTGAGTGATTTCAAGTTCAATTTCAAGTTCCATAAATGTTACATTTAAAACCTGAAACTAACCCATTGGAATAGGTTCTTCATTTTTTGGAACCTGAAAGCTAAAAACTTGCTTGACTCAAAATTATACGCTCATCATCGGACACCATAGTGTTAGAGAATTGTAAGAAGACATACACAAAAAAAAAACACAAATTTTTTTTATGATCCATGGTCCATATTCCAAGCTCCAAGTTCCAAGTAGAGGAACCGGAAACGTATCTGTTGGAATAAGTTCTTCAATTATCGAAAGCTGAAATCTATCATACATATCTTGAAATTTGAAACCGAATCTATTTCCACATGTTTCGGTTCTAAGTTCGCGATTTTACTCCGAAACCATACTCATCCTTACTATTTCTGGAACGGTGAGTTCAAAGGAATAGCTAAAGCAACTATCTTGTATAAAAATTACATAAATTTTTGGCAATGCAAGAAAACGACAAAAAACCTAGGTGGGGACATCTAAAATTTCTTCTATCCCCTAACTCCTTTGGCTCATTTTATGTCTTGCTTAAAAATTTTGTTCTTTTGTTAATTCTGGGTAATTAAAGTTTATTATTCCGAAACACCCCCCCCCCAAAAAAAAAAAGTAGCACAAAAGGAAAATGCCATCGGGGGTTTCCATTATTGGGAATTCTCCACAGAACGGTTATACATCACTGGTAAGCAGGCCAAAGTAATGCTTGTTTCAAAGAGTTCGAGGTAGTTTTCCTGCTCTTAAGCCTAACAGCCAAAAGGGTGCCGGATTCCTCAAGTTTGGATCAGGTGGCGACGACCAGTCCAAGAGGAAACTCACCATGTTGAAGCCATCCAAACAGCTGGTCCTCATCTCATCTGAGTTGGGAGCATCTTGTAGGATCAGATTCCGTTTGTTCTACAATTGGATCAAGGTGTTTATAGAACAGAGACATAGCACCAGCACAAAAAGCCCAAGGTGCAAAATGCTCTCTTCTTTGAAGCAAAACTCAAGAGAGAATATATATTAGTTTTTGCCTTTACACAGTGCAGAGTAACCCATGTATAAAACAAAGCAAGAAACAATTTAACTTGATCTCCAAGCTACTGAGTAAATGTCAGGCTAGTTTTGGCCGCCACAAGAGTAAAAGTAGGAGGAGAATCTGGTCCTGGATTCAAGCACTTTCAAGTGTGAGCATTTATGCACCGAGGCAGAGAAAAGTAGTGTGCCTGAACCAGAAGCAAGGCCCAGTTGGCGAATCCCCTATTCCCCCTATACGACAATATTCCTACACAACACCCATTGCAGAGATTACCTTCAGCTTCTTGATGCCGCATGGGACTACCCTTCCATAAAGAATGACAAGTGCAAGATTTTGTTAAAATCTTCGAGCGAAGAGATACGACTGGTCACATATCTCCACTTAATGAAGCATTCGATTCTGAGTCCGTTATTAAACTGGAATAACTCGTCCTCACTGCTGTTCATCTCCATCTTTAACGACTAGTGCTGTTGAGTCTCCACTTCTGTTATCACCGGATGCATCTTTTCCGACACCGTCCTGCAAATAAGCTAATTATTTGGGACAGCAAGAAAACGACAAAGAACCCAGATGGGGACATCCATGAAAAAGATCAGAGCGAAACTAAGTAGAGGAGGGCTGATTACGTTGCATTTATGGAGAGAAGAAATGAATCCAAGGAAGACAATGCAAACACAATCGCATGACTGAAGCAAGATTCATACACGGCTTTGCTGTTTTTAAACTGCTAAGGGAAATATCAATCTCTCTTCATGTCCTAAACTAGTAACACTTGGCCAAAGTTCGCTTATGATGTATGCAAAGGTAACATCAAGAACAAAGACATTCTAGGCAGTTTACTAGAAGAATAATGAAACCCAATTGTGAGTGCCATCAGGGAAATAAAAGAATTTCTCATTACATAGTGTTGTTAGCAAGTTTTCGGTCCTCGTTGAAACAGGACACAGAAAATTACATGCCTAAAACTGGAAGCAGACATAGAATTGGACAGTGGAGCAGAAGAAGCAGATGAAACGTGTCCTGTGTTACCGTTTCAATATCTGAAAAGATATTTTTTAGGATGTAAATGAAATAAAGCTGTAAAAGCGTCCCGAGCAAACCCAGTCGAAAATAGGTTTCTCAAAAGCTTACCGTTTCAACATCCTCGAAACTGTCCTCATACTGGCCACCCAACTCGCCGACGATAGCAACAAGCCCTCCTCCTTCCTTGCGTTGTCGCTTCCTCGAACTCCGTCTCATAGCACTCCTCGAGAATGCTTTTGCCTCGACTCGCCAACCATGCCAAAAATCACGAAAAAGAACTCCTACAGTGAGGCTTGACAAAGAAGCACACATGGGCGAAGAACGAAAGGGGTCGAAGAAGAAGAAGCAGACTCCACGAACAAGGAACAGAACTAGAGAACGAAATTAGGGCTTGGAAATTTGGGGCAAACCCCAAAAGATGAAGCACACACGGGCGAAGAACAGAAGAGCTCGAAGAAGAAGAAGCATCCTCCACGAACAAACTTGAGAATGAAATTAGGGCTTCGAAACATGGGACATACCTCAAACGATGTTGTTTTTGCACCCGTGGACCTCTTCATTTGATCTCTATGCCACATAGGAGAGAGAAATGAATTAAAAAATGCCACATCAGCATTTTCTGTTAGTCAAATTTAACGGAGTTAACGAAAGGGCTCGATTACACCAACTTCACAAATTTTAGGATTCGATTGCACTTTTTGCAAGTTTTAGGACTCAACTACACTTTCGTGATTAGTTTTAGGACTTCTAGTGAACATATCCCTTGTTTTATTGTGGGAATTGCCTTTTTAGCCATTTTTGTCTATTTCCCTATTGTGTCTACTATTTTGGCCCTTCTATATTTTATAAAGAATTTACGCGACTGAAAAAATTAGGTTCAACAATCCCAATTTCAATTTGCAAAGCCATCAAGCAAAGAGTCCCTCCCAACCACCGCCTTCGTCCCTCCCAACCAGCCCGCCCACTCCTCATCATCCTCAGCCAACGCTCTGCAGCCCCCGGCCATAGGTTAGTGGATTTCAACGAGATAGGGGAAGAATCAGCCGTAAATAGGACGGAGTGGGCTCGAGTTCTTCAATCCTGTCCGGTCTCTGAAACCCACACCACAGTCCAGTTCCTGAATCTCTCTGCGTCTCTCTAAATCAATCCATGGAGAATCAGGCGTGCTCCTTAGTCTGAGCCCAATTTTAAATGGATTGGAAATGGGTTCATTTTTCAACCCATTTATTTTAGGCTTTCGTTTAAAGCTCGTTTTCAACTAAGAGTATCAAAATGAGTCTAGAACCCATACTCAATCCATATTTGATGGTGGTGAGTCAAAAATGAGTTAACTTAAGTGCTCAAGTGGGTCATAAATGAATTACTTAGAAATTTAATAGGTTCTAAATGGATTTTAAATGGGTCACAATGCATCTGGTAGGACAACTATCTTTAAACTAATAAATAGATTTTATGCATATTTCAAAAAAAAATTGAATTTTTAATATATTATATTTTATTATAATATTAATTTTTTCTTTTTTTTTTCTTTCTATTTTCTTTTTTCTCCTGCCTTGGTCACCCATTGGCTGGCGATAGCCATAGCCATTGATGAGCCTAGGGTGAACTTGTCTCGTTAAGACTTGGCGAGCCTCGAGGCTTGACCAAGCTCTGGCCAACCTGAGCTCGCCCTAGGTGGACGAGCTGAGGTGAGTTCGAGGCTCATCGAGATCTAGCCTTGAGCTCGCTAGCTGGTATGGGGTGAGCCTCGAGCTTGTTGGCCTCAAGCGAGCTTGGGGCTCATTGGGATCTAGCCTTGAGCTCGCCAATCAGGATTGGGCGAGCCTTAAGCTTACTGGCTTTGGGTGAGCTTATGCTCGCCTGGATCAGTCGAGTTTGAGGCTCACCAGGACATGGCCGGTTGTCGGGCTTCTTGCTATCATTGAAGCCCTGGATATGGGTGGACGGAGAAGGGAGGAGGAAGGAGGGGGAAGAAAAAAAGAAAAGAGAAGATAAAATAAAAATTTAAAAATTATAATAATAAAAAATTCACAAAATTTGTATTGTATGATTTGGTTAAATATCATTTTTAGCAATATCATTTTTTTAATAAAAATTATAAGAAACAAGTATTGTATGATTTGGTTAAATATAGAATTGTTTAAAAAATACGGATCAGATATGGATCATTGAATTTGCATTGGATGAATATGGGTCAAAACGGGTTAAATGAGTCAATATGGATCGGATCATATTCAACCCGACCCAAACCTAATCCAACCCATCCATTTGACACCTTTATTTTCAACCCATTTATCAAATTTAAGGTGAGACATTCATGAACAATTTGAACAGTTTTGAGTTAATAAATGAGTTTACGGCCCATTTTAATAGATCTAGTAGAATGTAATGGATAATTAGCATGACTCATGTTGAATAGATGATCTTATGAGCAGTTCAACACCATAGTTCGATGGGCTTTTGACTAAGGGCCTGTTTGTTTGTCGAAAACTAATGATTTAAAAAATATTTTGCTAAAATAATATGTTTGTCAAGAAACAAACGGAGCCTAAATCTGGGCTAATTCCCTTAAAAAAACTTTAGGTTTGATGACGATTCTGACTCGAACTTTTTTTTTTTTTTGATAAAAAGCACCAACTTTAGGTTCAATGACAATTCCGGCCCAAACTTTTTTTTACCCCATGAAAAACTTGAGTCTCAAATCTCATTCCCGTTAATTTGGAACTATTAGTTGTCTAATGTGGCAATTTCATGCCATCAATAAATCCATCTGACTTATTGACGCGAATTTAAGGCACTATTCATCAGTCACAGCTTGATGGATGATGGTTAAGCTGTTCATTGTCTCTTTTACTTCACCTGCAAGCATCCGTTGTCTCATTAGAATCTGAAGCTGTGTATCACCATCCATGGCAAGACTCCATGGATGAGATCCGCAAAGCTCACGGCTAGAGCCTTTATTTTTTAAATAAGCCCAGGCCCTCCCTAAAGCTTTGACACAGTAAGCCAAGTCTCTTCCTTTTCTTTTGTTTTTTCACTTTCGTCACTGTTCATCATTGTTGTGGCCACATCATCATCCATGTCTTACTATTTCAAAGCTTTGGGGAGGGGGGTTGGGCGATCTAGCAGGACATTTCTGAAAAAGCGAATTGAGTTGAAATGGAGAGATTTTAAGGAAGGAGGAAGATTAATTCACTGTTGATGTCACATTATGGCTTTTTGTTTAGAGGTTGACCAATTATGATTATATGAGTTTAATCATAATTGTGAATACAATACATATCGAATTTTTGAAATGATCAAGAGAGACATAAATGTGACTATTGATCACGGTACTGCTTACTGGATCTACTCTAAATTGTAATCCCCAATGTAAGCTGTTATATATTCCTAACAAATGTATGACACCGAGCTCTTAGAGTATGATGGTCGCACGGATTATTTGCTCATATGAACTTTGCAGTGAGAAGAGAAACGGGGGAAATTACCAAAAAAGTCTTAAATCTATTATAATTGTACTGATTCAATCATAATTTTTTTTTGCCGATTCAGTCCTAAACCTTTTGTAATTATATCAATTCAGTTTATCTGGCGAATTTAGTTGGCCGGCGTTGACGTGGACACCGGCCAACCGGTGATCAAATATTTTAATATTATTTTTTTACTTTTTATTTTATTTTTCACTTCTTCTTTTTTTCCTTTCCCTTCCTTGTTCTTCTGCAAAGGGACACCAGTTTTCACCTTCCTCCTCCATCTTTGTCACGTCCTTGGGTCATAAAAGGATGACGTCCAGGGCACGTCATCGACCCAAATAAATTTATCTCTTAATTAAATGTATGCATAACATAAAACTCCTAAACAATTGCTAAAATAGTAAAGATAGACAAGCAGGAAGTCACATCAACCAATATCAATAGGTTCAGTAAAAGATTTCTTTCATTAATGAATATTCAAGCTCATCTTTAGAGCTACTCCCTATGACTAACAAAAGGTACCGAGTCAAGATAAGGTCAACTTCATATCTACTCCAAAAGAGAGGTCAGAACACTCTCATCATCCACATCAACAGATTTTCAAAGTTAACAGACCTAAAAGCATTTAACAACGAAGAGTGAGATATAAAATATCTTTATGAGTTACTGTCTAAATCCGACTAGGGCATTGATTCACTCAGGGCAACCTAAACATGCGGCATAAGTCAACAATATATCGTCAATCATACGTGTTGACACTTGATTTTTAGGCCTTTCATTTTTTAGAAAATTTTTAGAAAATTCATAAAAATTCAAAAAAAATTGAAAATTCAGCTTTGGGGACCTTGGTCTGGCCTAAGGATCCAATTTTGAGCAAAAAATAATTTTCCTTATTTTCAGTATTTTTTGCATTTTATTTTCAAAAAATTCATAAAAAAAAATACAAGAAAAAATGAGAAAATTGCAAAATCAACTTTGGAAGCCCTAGCCTAGCCTAAGGAACTAATTTTGAACAAAAAATAATTTTCCTTATTTTTTACATTTTTAATATTTTTAGAAAATACAAAAATACAAAAAAAAGTTAATAAAAAATAGCATTCATGGCCAAAAAAATAAAAAAAAATAGTCCATATTTTTATTATAATTTCCTCTTCATTTTGACCAAAGAAATTTTGAAAAAATTAATCTGTAAATGGGATTTTCTTCGTTAATCTAATTTTCAAATTAATTGAAAAAATCATGGAAATTTCATTTTAATTCTGTAATGTTCAATTTTTGCATTTTTGAAGTCGTGTCATCCCCATATATTTTTAAAAATCAAAATCCAGACCAAAAATGCATTGAATCATCTAATTTCGCGAAAAAAGACCAAATTGCAATTTTCAGTTTTTCAATTTAGTCCTTAAAAATGCTTAAAATGCAATTAGAGATTTTATAGGGGCTAAATTGAAAATCAAGGCACGTCACCCTATATTTTTTGACCTTCTGAATCCATTGGTGACATAAATTTTTGCAAAAAAAGCCATAAAGAGTTTGAATTTTGCAAAATGGGTAATCGGGTCAAAATTAAAAATTCTGATTTTCGTGCAATTCCTTGCAAAATTGTCGCAGAAAATTCATTTTCTAGAAGAATTCATACTCCTAAATCCGATTTTAAGCTCATATTTGGTTAATTGTGTGTTTTTTCGGGTGATTTTGGGCGATTTTGGTGGACCGGGTCAGTCGGGTCGGGTCGGATCCAACCCGACGACCCGGCCAATCCATCTTCTCCCCCAAACGCATCTCGAACAAAGAGGCTGAAGGGGGGAATTTTAACAAACTCTCAAGCGACTTCTTGAGTATAAAAAGGGGAGATTGATTCAGTTAAAAAAAAGGGGGGGAGATATAAAAACAGGAAGGAGATTACAGAACTAGAGAGGAGAGTCTGGGAGAGTCTGGGCAAGTTTCTCCTCGCGTCCGCCATTGAAGAAGAAGGTCCAAGCTGTGAGCTAGGCCACAGGGTCATCGGAGGCTCACTGAGGCGACGTCAAGCCGCGCCGTCAGTCCTATAAGCTCGGCGAGGACCAGACTAAGCTCCGGAACCACTCGGTAAGTCATTTTATTGCCAATCGATATAAATGCCATTGACGAACAGTCGAAGACTCATCAATGGCGGATTCGTCATTTTGTGACCATTCTTTGAGTTTCTTGATTCAAATCGCCCCTCTGCACCTCCTGATTCGAACTCTGTGCTCCCCTTGCATTTTCGTGGCATAAAACTCCATGAATGTCGCCTCGGTTGTCTCGGTCTGTCTCGAACCTTTGAACGTCTTCGTGGTTTGCCTGAGTTCGGATACCGCACAGGTAAGTTCCCCACACTCCGTTGATGCATTGCGACTAATCTGTATAGCTGGATAGAGAGTTTTTTTTTCACTCGTTCGAATCGTCGCCGGAGTTAGTTTCGGTTAACACTGTGATAAGGTGATTAAGGTTAGTTTCGATGGTGAATCCCAGGTATCCTGGCAAGGAATAGTCGAGGATTAGTTCAGGAGTTGAAGTCGGCGAAGAATCCTTTGGCTTTAGGGCCATTCTCGCGTCGCCGGCGAGAGTTACGGCCAGACGGCCGGAGTTTCATAACTCCTGTCATCTTCTCAAGCAACCGTTTTGACAGGTCAATGACGACGTGGCTCTCACGTGGATAACACGTGGCATGCCACGCCATCTCTTCAGTTAGGGATAAAACAGACTAACAAATTTAGATCCAAGGGTCTGAATTCGTCCACGTGTCAAGATCAGGCGATTTCTAAGAATAAAAGTTTAATTCGAATTTCTTAATCATTTTTAGATATTGAAAATAACGGACGGTGGTGATCGAGTCAGGGGTTTAATCGGGACCGTAAATTTAGTAAGAGCAATGAACGGTTAGATCAAGGACACGTGGGAATTTCTAGACCGTCAGATTAGAAATAGCGGGAATAATAAAAAAATATAATAAAAATCTAAAAAAATTCGAAAATTCGAAAGAAAAAAAACCCTAAAACTACGTCGTTTTTGCGTCGGGTCAGTCTACTTGGCTCCTGGGCCGGGTTTGGTATAGTGGGCCCGGTCCATTTGACCCGGTCCGTATAACAAATAAAAAAATAAATAACAAATAAATAATAATAGAAAATTCCAGAAAATTAAATAAATAATAAAAAATAGAAAATTAATGAAAGCTAAAAACTATGCCGTTTTGCTCTCGGGTCTTAGGTTCAGACCTTCGGGTCAATTGGGCCAGGTCGACCCGACCCGGTCCGGATAATTAAATAAGAAAAAGAGTAATAAAATTAAAATATATAATAAAAATAAATAAATAAATAAATAAATAAATAAATAATAATAATAATAAAATTTTTTAGAAAGTGTTAAAAAAATGAAGAAAATTTCCAAAAAATATAATAAATAATAAATAATAAATAATAAAAATATAATATAATAATAATAATAATAATAATAAAAGCAAAAAATAATAAGTAAAATATAGATAAATATAATAGATAAAAAATAAAAATAATATAAATATATATACATATATACATAAAATAAGATAAAAACCGAATGAAGAACAATAAATATAATGATAAATAAAATAAAATAAAATAATAAAAAATTAAAAATTAAGAAAAATAAAAAAATCAGGAAAATTCGGGAATTGTAGGAAAATAGAAAACATAGTGATAAAAAATCATAGAAATTTTAGAAAAATTTGGAAATTTTGTTAACAAATGTAGAAAATATTCCAAAAAAATAGGAAAATCCTTAGAGAGTCTTAGAAAGGTTTAAAAAATTTCAGAAAAATCCTAAAAAAAATTCAAAAAAATTCAGAAAAATTCTCAAGAATTGTGAAAATTAAGGAAAAACCACATTCAACTGGTTTGACCTATTTTCACATTCTTGACTCCCCGAACCTTCCAAAATGACCATTTTGCTCCTCTGGTCAATCTGACCCAAATCATTCCAAATCATTCTTGAATCCATCTGACATGTTTTCTAAGCCTTCTTAAGACTCCCCTAAGCCCGCCTTGACTTGATTTGATGTGTGTTCTCTGCATATTGATTCCTTGATTGCGCTATTATTTCAATGATTGTGATTGATAGGACAGATACTCCCATTTGCGTGAACCCATTAGACTTTCAGAGCCTACCTTATCTAATCTCGCCTGCATGACCTCATTAGATTAGGAAATCACTCAACTTAGGTACCGAAAGGGCCTCGATAATAATATTGACGTAACTAAGTCCCCGAACCCAAAATCTCTGGTTTTCGCAGAATCGAGCGACACCTCCCAATCGCTCGATAGGGTTTCCAGTTATACCCTCCGAGAAATGACTGGTGGCGACTCCGATAGCATGCACACTGATCACATGTCACTCGACCACACTAAGGTCGACCTCGATTTAAATCTTTCCTGACGCGATTTGGTATGGGCCTGGGAGGGCCCGAGCAAAGCCCAGATTATCAGAATGGGCCTAACAATCCATTAACCCTCCCCCCTTCGGGAGGGTCGCGACTATACGTAAGCTTAACTCTCCTTGGTTCATACATATGCAGTACTCGACATGACTCAATGGTCACATAAACCAAGGCAAACAATCAGACCATTCATCTCAACTAGCATGCACAATATACCACACGAGTTCTAGTTATTAACGGCCACTCGGCCCGGCACACTAGACAGTTAGTGGCCAATACACTAGACAGTTGGTGCTCTTCTGGCATGACCAAGCGTCATCGTACTCTGTCGGTGACGACAATTGATAATCCTTGTGATTTCGATCAACATGGCGCGTATATATCAGATATTCCTATAAAGACTTCGGTTCGTCACAACTTGCAACCGGCATTTGGATTGTTGTACATCCAATAAACCTGACGACATGGATTGTCGTACATTCGATAAATCATGTGGTTCCGATCGACATGGCACGAACTTATCCGGCATCGTCCCGAGACACTCTCAAGCGATGGTAACCATCATGATCACACAAGTGTGCCAGACAACCAAGCCAATTATTATCTTTGCATTTAATTAAAATGCTCACACGATCATGCTCAAAACTTGGCTCAAGGCTATTTTTTATTTCATGCTTAAATATGCAATTTGATTTCACACGCAGTCACATGAATATCTACATTATCCACCAGACTTTGCATATAAATAAATGCAATCGGTCATCAATATACATATGACATATATAATTATCCAATAATCACCCAAAAAATAACTCAATAATAATAAATTAAATAATAAAATAATAATTAATTAGTAAACTAATAATAATTAATTATTTTAGACCATAATTAATTAACGAATCACAATTAATTAACCGAATAATAACTTATTAATTTTTCCTTAATAAATAAATAAATTAGATTTTATTAAACCCGGCTCGCCTCAAACAAATAGTTCGATCGCAATTCAAACAACCTAAATCAATCGTATTACACTAATCATGGTCATTTAACCTAATCATGGTCACTAACCTAAATTGACCGCGGTTAACTAATTAATCTGTAATTAACGCTAATTACTCTATCCCTAAATGATATTAATGTCCTAATTAGGGATTAGAAGTTAACTCACTCTAAATCGTCTGGCAATGACGGCGAACAACGGTGATGATGAGCACGCAGCAACACAAACCCGTGGCGACATGAATGCATGGCGACAAACATGACGGCTCGATTGGTGGGCGGCAACGCAATGGTGGAAATAATGACGATGGTGTAGCAACAATAGGCTGGGCGTGGTGACTGAGGGCGGCGACGGGCTGAGTGATGGTGGCGAAGCTCAGCTGGGGCGGAGATAAGAGGAAGATGAAGAAGAAGTTGCAAAGAGGCGGAATCGTTGGGATTTCGAGCGAAGGTGGCAGTGGCGCGACATGGGGTTGGTGGGCTCGGTGACCGGTGACGACAGGACAGCAAGATGGAGCGATGATGAGGCGAGGTTGAGTGATGGCTGGCGTAAAATTTAAAAAAAAAAAGAAGAAGAAGAAGATGGAGCTGCACAACAATGGCATGGGGGCCGGGGTTCTCATGAGCAAAAGGGGGAAAAGGAGGAGGAAAATGGAAAAAAAAAAAAAAGTAAGGGGGGAGGTCAGATCGTGGGTAGAGAGGAGAGGAGAGAGAGAGGAAAAAGCAAAAAGAAAAAGGAGAGAAAAAAAATAAAAGGAAAAAGCTAACGAGATGGGTTTGTGGTAAATTAAATGAAGTGGGGCTCACGGTTTAAATCAGAATTTATGGCCTTCATCATATATGCATAATATTTGAAGGGCAAAAAGGTAATTTGATAATTTCGGACATGGTGGTCAATTAGCACTGGCGAATGAGGGCATTTTTGGAAATCTCGCAACAAGGATTCGGGCATGAAAGGAAAATTCTACGGTGCAACAAAATCGGCTAAAACTTCTAATAGACACTTCAGCTAAAATTAAAATTTGCATCTAAAAATTATCCCTTAAACCAAAAAAAAAAATCCAATATTATTTATTTACAACCACAAAAATTTCGGGACGTCACAATCGTCTTCTGCACAAGGTCACCTCCTTGCTCAACCACTATAAGGCTCGGCTTCGCCGGTCCCTAGTGAGGCGGCCTCGCCGTCGCTAGGCAAGACTCGCCTTGCCTCGCCCACCTCGCTAAATCTAGGCTAGCAAGGCTTGGTCTTGTCCCGCCATGATGAGGGGAGCCTTGCCTGACTATTGCGAGACTCGGCCTCACTAGCCCTGGCGAGGCCATCGCTCTGGTTGATTGCCAAACCTCGGCAACTGGCTTCCCTATGAAGATAGGTGACCCTCTGAAGAAGATGATGAAGGAGGAAGGTGAAGACTGGCGTTCCTTTGCAGAAGAACAAGGAAGGGAAAGGAAAAAATAAAAAACAAGATAAAAAAGAAAAAAAACAAAAATTCAAAAAAAAAACTCAAAAAAACTCAAAAAAACTCAAAAATAATATTAAAATATCCTATTGTCGGTCGGCCCTTGTCCACGTCAGCATCGACTAGCCAACTTCGCTGGATGGACTGAATTAACACAATTGCAAAAGGTTTAAGACTAAATCGACAAAAAAAAAACTTAGGACTAAATCGACACAATTTCAATAAGTTTAGGACTTTTTTGGTAATTTTCCCAAGAAATGAAGATGTTTGGCCCTTTATGGGCAAGTGGGCGATATGGAAAATTGCACTCATAAAGAAAATTGTCTTTATTATGTGGTATCAATTACCATATAGAAGAAAATCAAATAAAGGCAAGTCTTAATTGATTGCAGTTATGGGAAATTTATTTCCTATTCAATTCCAAGAGAGACCAGATAATATATTCTCTTGGATAGAATGTACGTCGTTCAATTCCATCGTTAGAAAAACTCGCTCTAAAACAACTCTATGGTTTTCTCTCGAAGAACAAGCAATCTCGGATCTGGATTCTTTCTCATCTGCGTTTGGGACTCTTAATCTACAGCTTTCGAAGTATGTTTGTTCTAGATGACATACTTTTCTGAACAGCGATTCAAGATGATTCTAGCTGAAACAAACAAATTCCTGTTCTAAACAATAAATGTACAGAAAATCATATTGTAATATACCCAAGATTCAATAACTCACATCATCGATCGGCGTTTGATCACATGAGGTAACGTACCCACTGTCCACAAATTAAGAGCTTTTGATGAACAGCCTTGCTAGAATCCTTGTTTGTTCAAGTGCGATAGAGAGTTTCAAGAACGTACTATTGCTTTTGAGAGTGTTATTCAAGTGAGAGAGAAAACTGACGTAGTTATCCACTAACATCTTCCAAAAGACATTATATCAACTTTTTGAAATAAATTGATAATTGCCTTGGTAGTTACCTCTAGTGGCATGAGGTGTGGTTGCCTACATGGGCGTACCACCGTAGCTACCATGCAATCCAACACTAGGACATGTTTTTTCTGAGTATTTCCGTTGCGTATGTTATCGAGATCCGTTCCTATTAGGTCTATTTCTCTTTTACTCTTCAATTAGGCTTATGCGGCAACAATGCATCGTACATCACCGAACTTCGGCCAGGCCAACAACCCTTATGGACAAAAATTGAACCACTTGACAATACGACGACAATTTAACTTAGATCACATTATAGTACTCGACAAATTTCTAGCAACTTAGGAGGCCTCTTACTGTCCTAAATAACGAGGAAATTATACTTCTAAAAAATAGAAGGCAAATATTTGAGATTTGGGTGAGGGCCGGCATCCTTTATGTCCATGCCCCCATCATCCTCCCGGAGGAATATGTGCTTCTAAAAAATCTTTAATACTTTGCCGAATCCTGAAATTAGTTCTATATATATGAAAAGCAATGAGAAAAATAAATGCAATAGCCAAATGATGATGAGTAATATCAATCAACCATAAACTTTGCGTTTGTGGATGGAATCCCCCTAGAAGCGGTTTTTTTTTTTTTTGGTTGGACCCCTAGAAAGGTTAGAATGACAATTCCTGATCCTTGGGAGGGTTGCCGGCCCTCGCTGAGGCATTGGCGACCCCGTTGACCATGGCCGACTCAAGTGGAGGGCCTAGCCCTCGTTTCGTCCGTGAATTGTTTTTTTTTTATATGAGTGTTTTTTTAACTTTCACTGTTTTATGTGTTTTTTTTAAGTTTGTCTTTTTTAAAAAAAAAACTTAAGGATTTTTTAATTTAATTAAGATGTGTAAAAATTAGAATTCGGATCAAAACAATGTTGTTTTTATGCTTTAGTTAACCTTAATACCCCGCAAGACGTCACATATGTCAGTATTTTTCGTTGATCAAATTGGACGAAATTAATGAAAGGACTTGACTGCACCGATTCCACAAGTTTTAAAATTTGATTGAATTTTTTGAAAGTCTTAAGGACTCAACTTCACTTTTGCGGCCACTTTTAGGATTTCTGCTATACCTATTACTAAAATTAAGGAATAAGATAGAGTAAGCATGGACTAATTCGACTTTACATACATTCCCCGTTAAATGATGGACTCGTACCGCGAATTTTGTCTAAGCTCGACTCAAATCAGCAAATTATTCAAAAAAATTTCACCAAATCAACGATGACGAGCTAAATCTAGTGGCCGTCGACTTGGTAGCTGTGACGCATGAAATGAGGCGCAATAGAGCAAATCAACAAAATGAGCAAATAAGAGAGAGAGAGAGAGATTAGGGGCCAAGAATCAAGCTCGGCTGTCCCTATGTCCTAAGCCGCCGCACCTGACCTGACTGGCGACGCTGTTGGATTTGATCCCTTTTATCGCCCAAGAAGCCAAGGAGGCCGTGAAGTAAAGGAGGAAGCACGGCCGGAGGTCGAGGAAGGAGATACTTAGTTTGGTGCCTCTCGTGACTCCAGAGGTTTGGGCACCGTCTTCCCTACGAAGAGTTCCATCGCCATGAAGAGCTCCATCTCCAGATATGGAGGACCTCATTGCTAGTTCATCTCTAGATTGCAGCCATGTTGACGATGATCCCTCCAAGGTCAGGAACTATAGAGCTAGCCAGATCTGGTCCAGCAGCCTCGCTGGTTCAACCAGCGGCTTCATTAGCCATATTTAGTTGGATCCGCTTCCCATCGGCGCCATGATTCCTGCCACAGTTGATCTGTAGCAGCGAAGGAAGTTAAAAGGATTTGAGAGGGAAAAAAAATTCAAATTTTTATCAAATCACTTAATTCCAAGTCAATGTCTATATGTTAAGGTTTAATTGGAAATGGATGAACAAACGCACCCCATGTCAGTTTTTGACGTAACACTGAGAAATCACTGAATATTTGAGAGAGAGAGTCGATGCCATAGTGGGTGGAGCTTTTGGGTGGTGCGGCAGATGCCATGGGGGGCAAAGAAGTGCTGCGTTCATTGGATGAGGTAGAGAGAGAGGGGGGGTGTTGAGATTTGCAGCGGAAGTGTTCATTTTTTACAAATTACGAAATTTTAATGGAGGATCTACCTTAAGATAATTTGGCCTCTAAAGTTAAGCGGATAATGGACATTAATGGTAGCATAACTTCAAACGATGCTCACTTTGTCACCATAACTTTTCAAGTGATCATTTAATGCCATAATTTTAGAAAATAACTTTCATTTTAAGTGGCGTGGCGATTTCCTGTACTTGAAGATCCTCAGTGGCATTAACTAAATTAAAATTATCTGATGTGTTGTTAGGGAAATGATGTCATTAAAAGCGTGTAAAACAACGTTGCTTAAGCATTTCCTTACTCAAATTAATGGGTTAAAGTACATTACGAATGTCAAAATTTGTGTATAGAGCTCACGTTAGTGCCAAAGCTTTCAAAACAATTACTTAAGTGCCAATTTTTTTTTAAGAAACGCTCATTTTAGTGCCAATTCCAATTTCAGCTGACGTGTTTCGCTAGAAATCCGACGTGACTTATTTTTTATTAATATTTGAGCTGATGTGACTCGTTGGAATTGGCACTGAAAGGAGCGTTTTTTAAAAAATATAACACTTAAGTGATCGTTTTAAAAGTATTAGCACTGAAATGATCATTTTCCAAAAAAATTGGCATTTAAGTTATCGTTCTGAAAGTTTTAGTACTAAAGTGAGCGTTGTACACAAGTTTTGGTACTTGTAATGTATTT
Organism: Psidium guajava; assembly: GCA_016432845.1. Lineage (NCBI taxonomy): Eukaryota > Viridiplantae > Streptophyta > Magnoliopsida > Myrtales > Myrtaceae > Psidium > Psidium guajava. The sequence goes on from CM028225.1 coordinate 20,061,681, forward strand.
TAGCCCAAATTGGTGATATAGGGCAGAATGAGGTTTCAATCTAAAACCCTAGATCGATATTCATTAGCAAATAAAAAAAAATGCTGGTCAATGAGAACTTGCTTTTGAAATTTGCACTGTAGAACAGAAACAAGAGAAGCTGTGTGGCCTTTTGCCAATTGCAAGATTCCTTGCTTGTCATCCAAGCCATATGTTTATTCCCATCCAAAGAATTCCGCTTTCATTTTTCTTTTTCTTTTTTAGAGTGAGAGAGAATGAGATGTAATTATTATTCTCCATTAAATCATCTTTAGTATGTCGTCATTTATGATTGGTCTGCCCAGTCCTTTCATCATTTTTCCACTACAAACTCTCTTTAAAGCCGCATAAAAGTAAAAATTGTCATACATTTGGTAGTTTTCGTTCAAGTCCTTTCATCGTTTTCCCACTCTAGACTTAACTCTCTTTAAAGCCGCATGGGAAATGTTATAATTATAACAAATTCTGTAGTTTTCGTTGTCGCAAAATGTTATTGTAACTCAAGTGAAGATTTTTTTTTTCAAAATTATTACACTTAAATGATGTATTGAAAAATTATGGTATTAAAGTGAATACCTCGTGTAAATTAAGGCACCAATGATGTCTTTTCTTTGTTTTCCCAAATCTAACCTAGTAAGTTATGATGTTAAATATTAAGATAAAAGACAAGCTAGGCTAGCACTTTTTCAAAATCTAAGCTAAGAAGCTATGCTATTAAGTATTAAGACAAAAGGCAAGCTACTCAAGCGCTTTGCAGGATGAGAACACTGCATCGAGGAACGTAACTTTAAAAAGTTGGTAACTTGATGATAGGGGAGCCGGCGACCAAAGCCCTAATGAATGGCAACCGTAACTATAACGGTTCTAAGGTAGCGAAATTCCTTGTCTGGTAAGTTCTGACCCGCACGAAAGGCTAAACGATCTGGGCACTTATCTCGGAGACAGCTTAAACAAATCGGTTGTACTAACGAATGATTATGCTCTTTCACATTTTAAGCCGTTGTGCTCTCAAATTTGGGAACGAGGCACTGTAACCAAGATTCTATATATGCTTAAGATCGTATTAAAAAAAAAATAGTTCTGTCAACAAGTCCCACAGGGTACTTATTAATTCAAGATACTAATTGTATATATCATGGTGACGTCAATATATTACAAACTATAAAGTGTCTACAATCGGTTGCTTACCAAATATTTCCGGATTACCTCTTTACCAAATATATATTTCCAGGTTACCTGTTAATAAAAATTCTTGAAAAGAGCATCAATGGTTTTGGCTCATGGGCTACCAAGGCAGGTTTGAGTAGGTTATGATTGATTGAAAGCATGGTCGTCACCGTCGAACGTAGGAGAAGTCGAGGGAGTCGCAGAGACAGGGAGAGCGTGGAGTAAGAGAAGAAGCGAGAGATGAAGAAAAGAGAGTCCAGAGAAGTGGATTTTAGAGTTTTTGACAGAAGTTTGAATGGATGCCATTATTGAGATTCTTCCAAAGTTTTAGAAATTATGATATGGGCAATTACACAGAAAGAGTCAAAATCGAAAGCACGCAACGGTAAGTGAAGACGGCAGGGGCGTTGCACATCAAGTCAAGGGGAATTAGGGTTCATGTTATCCTCAATTTTGGAAACCCTCTTTTCGGCGAAATATACGCACCTAAAGGCACGTGTAAACACTGCAAAATTCCGAGTATTTTAGACTGAATATTAAGATAATTTCCATAAAAATTAGCAATAGAAAATTAAGAGAAGCGACCAACGCGGATCTACAACTTCCTGTCTGTTTTTATCGCCGTGTTGCCACACGTAAAAGATATCAACAGCATGTTTAGCCACCAAAAGACATATCAAAAGCATACCATTTGTTTGCCACCTCGAATATCCCCCAAAGTTGTGACAAAATGTTTGATCCCAACTGATGCGAAGTCTCCGACCCCCACGAAAAGAAAAGGAAAAAAAAAAAAGAAACTGATGCAAAGTTAAGTAAACAATTGCATCAGTAACTCAACTATTCATGAGGGTGTCATGTCTTCATCGTATGCTCCCAGGAGCCTTCAATTCTTCTGGAGATCTTGCGATCGCTCACTCATTCAATCATATAGGCTTTCTCACCCTCCCGCATATTCATGCTCGGTTGCTCGAAGACGTCATTTCGGTCTGATATTTTGGACTTGAAGGATCTCTGCTTGCTCAAGGGCTGAAGCGGATAGACCATTGTTGACATTGAACAGAAGGCAGTCTTCTTCTTCTTGTTCTTCCCACGCTACTCGATGTATTAAATCTTGATCAACATGTGTTTAATGGTTTGTCTAAAAGTGGTCTTTCTCACAGAAATTAAAATCAGTTGAAATTTTCCAGGTATAACTAACTTATGAAGGTGTCAGGTCTCTAGGATCCTTTGCCCTAGAATGATTTAATCACGTCGGAGGCAATGAATTTGATTGTAGTCAGAGGTGGATATGTCCGGTGTTGAGTCTTGGAGTCTATTAATAGCTTTATAAGACAAGTCAAATTGCATACACGCCATTAGCATAAGTCCCACACACGAAAATCAGTGCTGAGAAAAAAATATTAGCATGACTGGCATTAGATCAATAGAAATTTGGAATGGTGAATCAGTTGTAATTTTGTGGGTATAAGTACATTACCATTCTGATTTTGATATCTAAAATTGGATTTATTCTCGTTATCCCTATGCTCATGGTTGGCCATTGGTGGCAATGCTTTCAAAACTAAAATAGATTGGCTGATTCGATAGTTGGACTGGATAATGTAGGTCTAGTTGATTATGACTGTGAGAGATGGCGTTAACCAAGTTGAGCTAACCAAACCCCATGTTGAACTGGCTAAAAAAGTTGGGGTGTTTCTCCCCTTGTTCATCCCTATAAAATCTTTTTCTTTTGTTGAACGGTAGCTTACTTTTGAGGATAGCAAGAAACAGAATTTTGTTCTTGCGATTGGTGTTACATGTGTAAGCATTTTGGGTAATCTGTCGATCATCTCTTGCTTCGTCGACTTGGCTTTTAAGTTTTAAAATCATGTCCTTCGCTTGTCTAAGGTGGCAAGGGTTATTGCAAGTCATGTCATTCGGCTTTTTCTTTGTTGGAATGCTTATGCAGGAGGATCGATTTCCAAAAGGTCTCGGGGTGTTGCACCCCTTCGTGTCATGTGGTGTTCTCAACCGTCTGTTCCCATGTTCTTCAACTTGAAGAACATTGTAGAACCTTTTTGTCATTGAAAAACATTGTAGAACCTTTTTGCCAGTAATATCAATAGTTTTATATTTTTTCGTACTCATTAGTCTTTATGCATTATAAAGAACTTTTAGAACTTTGCTTTTGTCGTATCATATCTACTTAATATTGAAGATTTCCCACCATTCGGATGTGAGAGCATATCCATATTACCTTTCCCCCATTAATGTCCGTGCATGTTTGAGTGACAAGTGCTTAAAGAAACTGCCTGTCAAAAGAAATTCATTACTTGCAATAGGAAAGAATGATTTCCTAGTAAGTTTAGAAAAGTTACACGACTTGCTCTACTTGCTTTATTTGTTGAATATAATATTCATACTTGTGTTTAGTGTATGTATATGCTAAATGCTCTGATTTGTCGTCTATATCTAGAGCTGTAACTCTCTGTCTTGATTCTGGAGCTGCCACATTATATATTTGTGCACATATCTGTCGGCTCATACTTTTCTTTTGTGTGTTCTTGTGGCAAAGATAACTGGCCTACAACTGTGAAAAGATCTCATGTTGTATAGCTTACTCTACGACATCAGCTGCTTGTCCTTCTGATTATTGTCAATGCCTCTGAAATCTTGCCTCATGCTTTCTCTTCCCTTTCCCTAGGTAAGACGTCGTTTGAGGAAAGATAATGGCATTGAGGGTGGTATTCCTGTTGTTTAGAGATAAAATTTATTCATATTTTCAAAGATGGTGAGCTTATTGCCTCTTGTATGGTGTTCATTGCAAATGACTTCATAAGAACAAAAAGAAATAGTTGTCCACATTCCCACTCACGAGATTCTCTACCAATTTTTCATTTCATGTCTACTGATTGAATTTGTTCATTTTATGTGAAGGGTCAAACAAGAGCAAATCAACGCAGAATGTCTTCTTGGAGAAGTTCTAACGGATGCATTGGAGCATTCAGTCTGACTCACGAGCAACGATATCAGCAAGGATTGTTTGCGTAGGATTTGTTAGGGTTTTTCTTGTTTTCAGTTGCGGGTTCACTTAAATTGATGATAACTTGAATGTAAGCATCTATTACTCAAAAGCAAGATCTTCTTTAATGTCAACATCTTTAAAGGAACGTACCTGTGCAGAGAATATATATCTCGAATTGTCATGCTATCATCAAATCTTCTGTAAGTCCTTTGAAAAATAAGCCTTTTCTACATATGCTACCACCACAATTGATATTAAAATGCAATAGAACTGCAAAACTAAAATTTGCAAAATCCAGACGTAATAGAACTGCAAAATCCAAGTTTTGCCTCATTTTCTTGTCAAGTTTTTCGAACTAGCCAGACATAGAGTGAATAGCCAAAACATCGCCAAATCCCCTAACAAACATAAACTAGCAACTTTTAGTCTTACAACTCAATATCTAATAACAGGCATTGCATAATTTTCTAGTTTACAATTTCATATTCGACCACCAATTCCAAGTTCTTGAGTGAATGGAGGTTCAGGTATATCCGTGAAAGATTGGCCTGGTGAAACTTGAACAACATTCCTTGCTTTTGTTTGTCTGTTTGAAATGGATGGACCTCCAATGTCAATAACTTTATCACTTCCAGGCATCTGCAATATAAAAAAAAAAAAGTAAACATGTTAGCCTGCTTTTCTTTTCGATACACATACAATACTTTAGACAGAGATGACCCATAAATAGGAATTCCCAGTAGCTTCAAATATGAAAAGTCCATATCCTTGTCATGCCTAAAGAAACAAGATAAACATTAATCACATTATACATGTGATATGAGAATATAATTGTATCTGAAAAAACACCAGCATGTGCTCTCTCCTTCCTGATGATAGTAGAGTCCATGTTAGATGGTCTACTAGCATGTGAACTAGCCTGCGCACCAGTAGCCCCATCAACTTTTTTTGGTCTTCCTCTGTTTGCCTACTTGGGGGGGAAAAAAAGCACAAGAAACACCAATGTTATCTGTCATGATAACCAAGTAAAAATCTTATCGACAATCACAATGTTGTCAAATAAAACATACTTTGGGTAGATTAGATGTTGTAGCATTCTTGCAAGTCTTCTTGTTATGCCCATATCGAAGGCAATTTGTACATCACATTTGAACTCTAATTTTCGTCAATTTCTTACCATCATTGATTCGCTCACACGTATCCTTAATTCTTTTTTTTTTCCCTCTCTCCCCCTTTTCCTTCTATAAGGTGGCGATTTGATTGGCTCGCCATTGACTTTGGACCACATTTTTTTCCCATTCATGACTAGGAAGGGAAATTGCTAACATTTTTCATAAGCAACTTTCTTAAAGCAGTCATCAACATAATCATTAATGTCTAACTTCATGAAAGTTATGCAACATATGACATGTCTACATGGTATTCCATAAATATCTTATTCCCTACTAGCACAGGTCTTCTTAGTCAAGTCAACTATAAATCTATCGCCATCCCTTTCAACCTCAAATTTATTCCCCAAAGACACTCTAGTAATGCAATTCCTAGCTGCCAATTTTGTCTTCTTGAATTTCTTTCTAATCCTTGGGCAAATTTGATCTGTGCAGTCAACCATCAACCGACTTCTCACTATCATTCTCTGCATCAACATAGCTTATATTTCTTCAACCATCTCAAGAATGGATTTTGCTCTCAATATGCACATGTAACAGTTAAAGGTCTCGCTTAAACTATTTTCAACCGCATCACACTTGGTACCTATCTAAATGGAAGCGCTACAAAAGTGTCTAGGGCCTTTCTCCATGAAGTCTTCATAACCTTTAGGGCACTCCATCTTCAAATCTACCATTGCAATGCCAAAATTATCATTAAATCTACAAGTCATGGCCCTCCATAAGAGATTCTTCAAAGCATCCCCTTTATGTCTTTTTTTTAAATCAGCGTATATATGTCTTGCACAATTTCGATGTTCTGCTTCTGGAGATAGCCATGAAACTGTATTTATTAGTCCCTACAAACAAAATTAGCCAATGAAGCAGCAATGATTGCACTAATGTAGTTGTAATTAGCCAATAAAGAGACATGTAAGATATTACGTTTTGCTGATCATTGATAAAAGTCTAACCGTCGCCTGTGCTCATACTCAAGTCACTGAATAACAAGGTGAGAAACCAAGTCCATGACGCTTCTGATTCAACTTCCATAACTGCCCAAGCTATTGGAAACATTTGACTGTTTCCATATCGTCCAACAGCACAACAACATATCCTTTAATCTAGTCTTAGGGAATCACCTATCCAAGCCTATAACACGCCTACAACCTACTAAAAACCACTTTTCAACTCATCAAAGCCCACATAAAACCTCTCGAATACTTTGGTTTCTAGGTTGACTTCTATTTCGAATGTTCCATTCTTGCTAACTCTCTTAAGCTCCTCCAAATAAGATCTTAGCATATCATATTCCTTCTTTATCGGCCCCCCTACATGACTAAGGGCTCTCCATATGGCTTTGTAACATTTTTTTAAAAATAAGAATAAGGGCAAACCTTTCTCTTGCATCCGTTTGCATTTCAGGAGCTGAGTAAGTGAGTCTAGCTCTAATATTAGACATATATTCACAAACAAGCTATGTAGAAGTGGCTTGTCTATTTGTAAGGCTTCTATTGCAGTTATGTGGATTTCCTGCTCTCTTTATCACAAAATTTTTCTCATCTTGAACCTAACTACCATAAAACCTCCAACAATAGCCACTTATACACTTTGCTTCCAGCCTTTTATTTTGATTCCTTTCCCAAAAAATGTCAAATCCATTATTTACCACATATTTTTGCATAGCAATCTTGAACTATTTATGAGACTCAAATCTCATGCCTAGACTAAACACATTCTCGTTATGGTCACACATAGGATTATACCTATTAAAAATTCCTGCTGTTGTGCCACTAATTTCTTCAAAATTATCGACATTGGGGCCACTTAGATGTTCACTATTAGATATCGCATCTTCGTCAACATCTCCACCATCATCTATCTTCTCCATTGTTGCTTCCCTAAATTCTTTCCTCATCTCCCTTATTATGATCTCTTCATCATCTGATATATTAATGTCATTATCACACAAGTTCAATGAACCACCTTCACTGTCACTTTCATTCCATGAAAAAACACACAAACTTATACACTGGAAGGTAAAAACAATATTCCAACATAAAGAGTCAACAAGTGAATGCACTCACCATTGCTTCGAATTCAAACTGCAATAGTTCAATCTACCTAATCCTATAAACAGAGGCAGAGTCAAAATTTTGACTTTGGAAGTTCAATGCCGAACTCATGACAATAATTAAATACATAAGAAGACAACAATAGCTCTATTGATGAATCATTTGCAGGCATCGAACTATCAATACAGTCCAAGACTCCAAGACAGGATCCACCTCTAGCCATGATCGATATCATTTAAAGCTCAAGCTCCCACATGTCAACCATAATAGACCTAAGAAAGGCTTCATAATATGCTTCAACGTGCTAGAAAATTTCATAAGTTCATTATATGCAAATAAATTGAACTTGACTTGATAATGTTTACATTTTCACATATGATATTTATAAAACCCTATTCCAAGAGATGAAATGTTCAGAAGACAAAAAAGCCTGGGACAATAATTGTGTCCAAAATCACAACACTGACTAATGCAGTTCTCCTTTTATAGATAATGAATCTCATCTATAGTTGGCGCTAACTCTAAATAAAGAGTCAAGCAATGTTGGCGAAGATAGAATTTTACCATTCACATTCACTTTAACAACTAAGCGACAATGATGTAAAGAAAAAAAAAATCTCCAAACATAGAATATCTGAGTGCCAATGATCATTTATGCCATCACTAGCCGAAAAGGAACATCCAATTTTGGAAAAGATTGATGAATCACAGCACTAACAATGAGACTATAGCAAATCGCACAACCATGTACCAATAGAGGTTTCTACGACCATCAAATAGTTGGTGAACATAATTTAACATGTCCAATAGCATATGATGAAGAAGAAGAATACCTTTCTGATGCCATTGATGCTCTGTCCACTTTGACCCTGGAGTAAACACAAATCCTTCGAGCCCAAACCTTCAGACGAAAATAACGTCTCTAATCGACCGAGCATGAGAATATGTGAGAGTGAGTGAATTATTGTGAGAGACTGAGCGAGCGTGAGAATTTGATACGTATTGCAATCTCTCGCACGTATACAATAGAGACAAGAATTGAAGACTCCCGAGCGAGAACGAGCAAGCGAACGCAAGATCTCGAGAAGAATTGAAGACTTCTGGGTGTATATGATCAAGACATGAAACCCTCAGCTCTGATTGCAAAAATTGTTCGTGACAAGATGAATAGTGAAGACACAGCAAAATGGCGTAGTTTTATCTCTAAATCCATGTCAGCTTTTTGATGTATATTATTGCTAACGTGGAAATTCCACGTTATATCACTAATGGTAATTGTGGACGGAGGGATAACGGAGGCCAAATTTGGGTTTCTTGTTAAAGCTGGTGACTTTTTTTCATACAAAAAAAAGTTAGGGCCAGATTTGGAACTACACCTAAAGTTCGTGTTTTTTTTGTGGAATTGGGCCTCATTTCATATGGCAAGAGAAGTACATGATTTCAAGACAAATACATGAATCCAACAAAGCAAGTAAAATAAGAAAATTTGAAAAATAAATCAACTTGACACTGTTTGCGAAGATTAGCCTATTTCCTAAAAATTGATCTGTTGTAGCATCAAAACTCATAGGGCGGCCAATCACCAAATCTAACATCATTATCAGTGATGGGCATACGCCAAGAAATTCTTATCTAGTAACTACAGTTTTGCCAAAAGGCGGTGCGCATTCAGATTCGACATCCCCAGCACCATCACCGTATAAAGACCATAACAACACTCAAAGGTTGAAAGAACACATAAAATGTCTTGTAAATTTCAAATCTATCTCTAGATCGGAATAGAAAATCATCCAAATCTATATATAACTCCAGATTGGGAGAGAAAAACTACGAAATAGATAACAGCTGAAGGTCATAATCTTTTTTCCTCGACATGAAAAGGGAGAGAGAAGCGTGTTCCTTAGTCTAAGCCCAATTTTGAATGGGTTGGAAATGGGTTCATTTTTCAACCCATTTACTTTAGGCTTTTCGTTTAAAACTCATTTTCAACATATTTATCGAATTTAAGATGAGCCATTCATGACCAATTTGAACAATTTTGAGTTAATAAATGAGTTTGAAACCCATTTTGACAAATCTACTAGAATGTAATGGATAATTAGCACGACTTATGTTGAATAGATGATCTTATGAGCACTTTTACACCATAGTTCGATGAGCTTTTGACTAAGAGCCCTGTCTGTTTGTCTGAAATTGATGATTCGAAAAATATTTTGCTAGAATGACACGCTTGTCAAGAAACAAGCGAAGCCTAAATCTAGGCTAATTCCCTTAAAAAAGCACCAACTTTAGGTCTAATTATGATTTTGACTCGAATTTTTTTCGTCTCATAAAAAAGCATTAACTTTAGGTCAGATGATAATTCCGGCCCTAATGACAATTCCGGCCCGAACTTTCTTTTATCCCATGAAAAATTACCAACTTTAACTAGAGTCTCAAATCTAGCCCCAGTTAATTTGGAACTATTGGTTGTCCAATGTGGCAATTTCATGTCATTAATAAATTCATGTGACTTGCTGACGTGGATTTAAGGCACTATTCATCGATCACAATTGATGAACTATAGTTAAGCTGTTCATCATCTCATTCACTTCACTTGTAAGCATCCGCTGTCTCACTAGAATCTGAAGCTATGTATTACCACCCACGAAGAGACGCCATGAATGAAGTCCGCCAAGCTCACAACTAGACATTTTTTTTTTAAAACAAGCCCAAGCCCTCCCCTAAGGTTTCGACACAATAAGCCACGTTCTTTCCTTTTCTTTTGTTTTTTCAATTCCATCATTGTTCATCATTGTTGTAGCCGCAACATCATCGACATCTTACTATTTGAAAGCTTTGGGGATGGGGGTTGGGCTAGGCTTGTTAAAAAAAGAAGGCTCTAGTCGTGAGCTTGGCGGATCTTGTTCATGTCGTCTCTCCATGGGTTATACATAGTTTCGGATTCCAATGAGACAACACACACTTACAAGTGAAGTGACAGAAATGATGAACAGGCTAATTATCGTTCTTCAAGCTATGACCAAGGCGCAGCGGGATGAAAACTTTAAATTCCGTGCTAGAAGATGATGAATAGTGTCAAAATCCACGTCAGCAAGCCACGTGGATTTATTGATGACGTGAAATTGCTATATTGGACAACTAATGATTTCAAATTTACGAGGCCAAATTTAGGACTAGAGTTGAAATTGGTAATTTTTTATTGGATAAAGAAGAAGTTCGGACCAGAATCGTCATTGGACCTAAAGTTTGTGTTTTTTTATGAAACAAAAAAAAAGTTCAGGTCAAAATCGTCATTAGACCTAAGGTTTGTGCTTTTTAAGGAAATTAGCCCACCTAAATATATTAGAACTATCTTTTTTCCCACTAGATCCAAGCTCTGCGTGTGTGTGTGTGTGTGTGAGAGTGAGAGTGAGAGTGAGAGAGAGAAGAGAGTTGAAGCGCGTGGCCGGTGTTGATAGAGGAGAGAGATTCTAGACGGCGGTGACAAGGATGGCGATGGTGGCAATGGGAAGGTGATGGCATATTTGGGGTTGGGAGTTCGGCCAGTTTGAGGCTGATTTCGTCGCTTCAATTGGGCTAAAGAAGGAAAACTGTATTTTGAATGGTAGAGACAAGTAATTGGTGTTTAAGTGAAAATTGAGGATTATTTATTTATTTATTTATTCTTCTTTTGTCTTTTTCTTTAAGGACTTAGGTGGGAAACTTGACGGACAGAAATTTAAAAAAATTATAAAAAAAAAAAAAGGAAAAAACTCAGTTCGAAATTTGGGCAGGCCGATTCTCTCCATTAGATCCGATCAATGATGGCAGGTTTAAGTGGGCTCAAGCTGGTCGTGCCTGATAAAAATGTTGACCGTCGGCTGTTGTTGGGTTGGGCTTGGTCGTGCCGAGGTTCGCTCATGCTCAATCAACAAAAGTTCAAATATTCAGGCCCGTATCTCTTAATATGATGGGTGACCTGATGAGCCCACAATTTGGATTGTTGTGAAAATATCCGAAAATCGCCCAAAAGATCACACGAACGCCTAAGGCATGCCGGTGCTGGGCACTGTCTTTAAGGATGACTTCCGCCCTCGAGACAGCGAAGAAGGTAAGTCGCAATTGTACTCTAGGATTCAACGGACTTTTGCCATTTTGATGATTCTCGGTTTTGAGCGCGCGCAACCAATGAGAGAGAGAGAGAGAGAGAGAGAGGAAAGAGATAGAGAGGGGCGAATGATAGCCGGTAGAGAAGAGGGGGACAACTCTCTTCATTTAGGGGCACTCACCGCATTGTCGATTCGATCGGCGACAATGACGACTAGGTAGTGGCTGCAGAGGGCTGATCTTGGAGGTTGGGTTTAGTTTTTGTGGTTTGTGACATTGTGTGTTGGCGGGTGTGAGAACACGAGGGGGTACTTTTGGAAAGAAAAATGCCACTTTAGTGAATAGATGCCTAAATTTGCAGAGGCAGACATGCGTTACGAAAGGTAAGAGGCATGTATGTTTTTGGTGTTCTTTCGAGAATAAGTAATTCACCCCTAGAAAGTTTAAAAAAAAAAAAAATTACGTGAACTCTTGTTGTACCACTAGTTAGCATCACACGTTTGCGGGGTCATGTTTTGAGCATCAGAAAAATGGACAAGAATTATATGACACGGCAAATGTAAATCACACCGGTTTCGGCACATAATTGTGGGTGACATAGCCATGATGGATCATGTTTTGAGTCATGCCGTGACACGAATTTTGCTTTCGGTAACACACGTATTAAAACCGCAGCAGCTCGAGGGCATTGCAAATTCGAGGAGTTCGCCAAACACATTACAAAAGCTGCTGCAAAACTTCTCCCAATTAGAACAGTCGCAAGTAACCTAGGTCAAACAAGCTCTTAGTACATTAAGCCACTAGGGCACATGTAACCATCGTCTGCCGCTACGAATTAAGGGTATGGAAGTAGCTAACATGGGCCAATTCTAAGGTTAAACCGACTCACATGTCAGGTTTAAGGTTTCCTAGAATTGACACGCCACAGGACCAAACCCAACATTGAAAACGAATCCCACCAAACATCATAGTTATCAATCGAGATAAAACCAAATTTATTTTTGGTTCAATTTGATTCTAAACCTTCAAGAAATTGCTAGACGCAGGACAAAGACACGCCGAGTTGTTAAAGTAGGTTTTAACTTTCACAATTTTTGCTTCCGACAAGTGTCCCTTCCATGGCCGAAGCCTCAGCTGTAGAGGGAAACCTCTACACTTTTGCAGACACAGAAGCAAATTTCAATTTGAATATGGCAGTCCCCACACCATCAACTCAATTGCTACTGGCTCAGCACTCTTTTTTTCTCGGCCAACGATTGAGCTAGCCCTTTTGGATAAGGGGAAAAGGTGCATTTGACTCTATTCAATGAAAAACAGGGACCAAAAACGGATATTTTCAAAAGAAGTTGGTGATAAAACTTCAGAAGAAACGAAAATCTGTAAAAGCTCCGCTCAATAATATTGGGATTTTTTAAGATCTCTCGAAAAGATCGATCCGACGTCCTAAAAAGACCGTAATTCCATCCTCTACTACAAAAGCACTTCGAAAAAATCTCCAGTGGTGACCAACAGATTCCATCCTACTACAAAAGCACTTCAAAAAATTTCAAAAAATGACCAAAACGTATTCTTATGTGATCGAACCGTCATTAATATCATGATTTGGATCCGTAAAAATGCCCATCAATGGCCAAAATCCTCGACCTAGTACACACTTGGCCATGCATCTACCTTAAAGATAATTGAACCATTGAGAAACCCTTTGAGGGGGGGTGACCCTGAGAAACCTAGAACCCCACTTTCCAGCACACTCTGTACTCCCCCTCTTCAATGGCGCAAATAAAGATGATGATGATGGACCACAGAGACCCAAAACCAAAAAGTCCCCCAAGACTTAAGAACAGTGTTCTCCTATAATTGGGTGTCTTCTAAGCTTTGCATTATTCAATAAATGCTTCCCAATCCTTATTACCAAGCTTTTTCCAAAACAAAGGCAGGCACTAAAAAATTTTCATCACCTTTGATTCCCCCTCCATCAGAAAAAGAGAACATTTAAAGGCACAAGGACATCACTTTCACTTGCTCTTCATTTCTGTTTCAGAACATAGGCAACCACATTCCCACTCAAACACAAAAGTCTCCTTCCAATCCTTGTCACCAGCATCCTCGCAAAGAATATTCCCTCCCTAAACATATATGTTAAGTCATGTTAATCTTACTTATGCTTAGAAAGAGTTTGATTTCCAGAGGATTAGGGTTCCTTTTGGTGAGAAAGAATCCTCTGGAAAGCAAATCTGTGTAGTCTTACTTGTGCTTGGTAAGTGTTTGATTTCCAGAGGCTTCATCACACATCAAGAGAAAAATCCAACATCGCAAAATCTGCTTATATGCAAGTTAAGGAATGCTTAGGGTTTGCTCTTTGACAAAATCCATGCTTATGCTTTATGAGATTATATTAGTTGGGACTTGACAATCACAATGGTCTTGAATCTCATACCCTATGTCAATTGCCATTTAATGTTGACAGAGACTTGTCTATGAAATCAAATGAGCTCTCCAAGGAACACCCAAAAGAGAACATGGACCAAACCTACTGAAAGGTGAACCATAAGACCAATTAAAATGAATGGCAATCTCTATGAACACACGCTTCAAGAGAGCTCATTTGAGTGAAATCAGAACCATCAAAGGTTCATCACTCATCCCCTGCAACTTGTGAAAAAATTTGAACCAAAAACCAAAAAGAATGGATGGCAATCCCTATGAACCCCCACTTCAAGAGAGTTCATTCAAGCAAAATCAGAACCATGAAAGATTCACCACTCATCCCCTGCAAATCCACAGTCTAGTCCAACCAGCCATTGAAGGCTCAATCCAGCAAGGCAACAACAAGGTCACAGAACTAAATCAAGGGAAAGAAATAGCATTCACCCAGTAGAAAACCACACGTCTTCTTGAGGGTTAAGTGTTAACTGACCCACAGAAACACACAAAATTAACAAAGAGAGAGAGCTGATAAAAACAGTCCCATGTACCAAAAACAGTGCACCAAACTCACCCACCAGATAAAGAGAGACTCGCCAAGCCAAGACGATTTTTTTATGGACCTAAAATCCATCTGTATCATCGTTACCTCAGTTAACCATTCCTGGGACACTCCCTGGCAAAGTGCCCTGATTCCCCACAGTTGTAGCAGCTCCCGCCGCCGCCTCCTCCTCCTCCGCCGCTGTACCTTCCTCCCCCGCCGCCGCCGCCTCCATACCTTCCTCCTCCGCCGCTGCCGGCCTGGTAGCAATCTCTCGCCATGTGCCCAGTCTCCCCACAGTTATAACAAGCCCCCCCTCCGCCACCGCCGTAACCACCCCCGCCGCCGTAGCCACCCCCGCCGCCGTAACCGCCCCCGCCGTAGCCGCCTCCATAACCACCGCCCCTCCCACCATAGCCCCCGCCCCTGCCGCCCCTGCCGCCGCCGCCGCCGCGGCTGCTTCCCTGCACCGGGGCGCCGCCGGGGCCGGTCACGTCCACGGCCTTGGTGCGGTTGCCATCGGACTCGATCTGGAACTCGACGGTCTCGCCCTCGGCGAGGCTGCGGAAGCCCTCGGTCTGGATGGAGGACTGGTGGACGAAGAGATCTTCGGAGCCGTCATCGGGGGTTATGAAGCCGAACCCCTTCTGGTCGCTGAACCACTTGACCTTCCCCGTGATCCTCTCCGCCATGGCCGCTTTCGGAATCAACCTCACTGCACAGGAATCGCAGATAGCAACAAAACCCACCACCGCCTGGGAGAGGCGAGAGAGAGAGAGATGGAAAAGAGATCTCTTTTGCCCTTCACTGTTCCTTCGCTGAGGAAATTTCTGTGGGCTTCTGAGTTTTGGGGGTTGTAGCCTTGTAGGGGAGGCGTGGTGGCGCTTCGCTACTCATGGAAGAATATATACGAAAAGGTCAAAAGCGCAAAAATGGAGAGGTGAAATTACATCTTTACCCGTCTGGTTTTTCTGGACTCCTGACCTAGAATCGGAAAAAACCAAAAATTGAGGGCTGAAATTACAGCTTTGCCCATCTGGGTTCCTTGAACTTTTGACCTAGTCTCCCTTTGCCCTTTTAAGATTAGATTTGTAATGAATGGTTCGAAATTCCGAGCATTGCTTTTCCCCTTCAAATGAAAATTATTTGGGTGCTCTTGTCCATGTGAACAACCTAAAGAGAACGCGCTTATATCATATTCGACCTACCTTATCTTGTTATGAATCATGTAATTGGATAACTTTTTTTTTCCCCAAAGAATCACTTACCGTCAAAGTTTATCCGTATTTTCGATGAGGGTTTTCGTATGTAACTTTTACGAGAAAGATATTTTGGAAGTCAAAATTATCTCCATATAAAATGCTGACGTGGATTGTGTCGGTTCAAAATAACCTCAAGATCAATTTGAAACGGAGCATGAAAATCTCTAATCGAAATGGTATTTTATTCACCCAAATCCTTTTGAGAATACCTCATCAACTCATATGATTGCATTCCAATAAAATTTGGACTGATCTATTACATATTCTACTGTGCATTATTAAAACCGTAGTTGGAGAGAATATTCGCTATATCACTCATCGCCTCATCGCGTGGCACCGAATAGTCCTAACAAATGATGATTGACGCGAGAGTCGGCATTTTCGAATAACGAAATCATCGAAACGCTTAGTTTTCCATTTCGATTGTATGTGTAACCAGCTTGCTATTAAGTGGCGCTTACGTTAGCCATGTGAAATGTGTCATATTTTTGTCATGGGGCGCACATTTGACCATATATCTTTTAGTTTAATTCTAATCCTTATTGATGTAACAAATCAGAAAAATTGTTGAGTTTAAGCGGAAGAAGAAGAAGAAGATAGATTAGATAAAGGATTTTCAATAATGCTCTATCATCTCTCAACTTCTATGCTCTATTTATTTTGACCATAAAAGTTAGGAAATGGATAAAGAGAAAGAATATCAAGATCTTATCTCTCACTAAATTCAAATCCAAAAGAAGAATAAACTAGAGAAGGTATTTTAAAGTATACTCTTCACTTCATGGCTTATTTTCAAGGGTTAATACCACGAAAAACCCTGAACTGGTACGCCTGTGACAAATTTACCCCAAATTAATTTTTTGACCATGAAAAACCCCAAACTGGTACACTTGTGACAAATTTACCCTCCGTTAACTTCCGTCAAATTTCACCGTTAAATTTGCTGACGTGGATGACACTTGTACCTTGGTACGCTGATGTGGACATAGTCTACGTGGGAATCTCATATGATTGATACCGCGAAAAACCTCAAACTGGTACATTTGTGACAAATTTACCCTAAATTGGTACATTAGTGACAAATTTACCCCAAACTGGTATATTTTTGACAATTTTACCTTAAACTAATACACTATGTGACAAATTTACCCTTACACTTTTCTATCCTTTGCGATTTTTTTTTTATTTCTTTGGGAAATACATGCTGAATGTTTTTTGGGGGCATATTGATTGCTTTCAAGTGCACCTAAGTGTTTGAAAAATAAAAAAGTGCAACAAAGTGTGATTATCATCCTTAAAATTTACCTTCAAACGAAGGTAATTTATCTCATATCATCCCGTGCAAACTTTGCAACTTTAAACTTTAAACGAAGGTAAATTTTAAGGATGATAATCACACTTTGTTGCACTTTTTTATTTGTCAAACACTTAGGTGCACTTGAAAGCAATCAATATGCCCAAAAAAAGACATTCAGCATGTATTTGCCA
Source organism: Psidium guajava (assembly GCA_016432845.1). Classification (NCBI taxonomy): domain Eukaryota; kingdom Viridiplantae; phylum Streptophyta; class Magnoliopsida; order Myrtales; family Myrtaceae; genus Psidium; species Psidium guajava. Next base: position 20,078,897 of record CM028225.1, read on the forward strand.
AAGAAATAAAAAAAAAAACGCAAAGGATAGAAAAGTGCAAGGGTAAATTTGTCACATAGTGTATTAGTTTAGGGTAAAATTGTCAAAAATGTACCAGTTGGGGGTAAATTTGTCACAAATGTACCAGTTTAAGGTTTTTCGTAGTATCAATCATATGAGATTCCCACATAGACTATGTCCACATCAGCGTACCAAGGCACAAGTGTCATCCACGTCAGCAAATTTAACGGTGAAATTTGACGGAAGTTAACGGAGGGTAAATTTGTCACAAGTGTACCAGTTTGGGGTTTTTCATGGTCAAAAAATTAATTTGGGGTAAATTTGTCATAGGCGTACCAGTTTAGGGTTTTTCGTGGTATTAACCCTATTTTCAACATAGTTTTCTTCACTGTTCTCGTAGACTACGACAATATTGAGCCAAATATGAAATTCTACATAAATATTTCAGTGCCTCAACAATTTTAAAAAGTTAAAAAGAAAATGACCACTTAAGGGTCAATTTCGATTTGGGTTGTTGAAAATCCGATGTTGCCATATTTTATTAATTTTTCTGATCGACGTGATTCGCCAGTCTACCCAGTCAACATATATATATATATATCCCTACACGACGTCGTCTACATGTTTTGTCCCAAGTATAAACCCTATATTGACCATTCAACCAACTTCCCAAATTCGAAATCAACCATACAATCAATGTCCCAAATATGAACCCTAACTTGAAATCCTACTTCATTTTTCCCTCAAGTTAACATCTCAATATTGCAAATGGAGAGAGTAGGAGCATGACAAGCGGCTGTTCGTTTCAACGAAGTGAAGAAGAAACTAAACATTGTTGTTATTGTGGGCTCAACAGCCGAAAGGATGTCTTCGTGTAGGAGATTCTGCAGCTCGATGAGTTTTGAACGATCCGTGGGAGATTAAGGCTCAAGAGATCGCCGATACCTTACAGGTTGTGCTGCCTCCGCCGCAACCTGTGGCCGGGGTCGATGCAGTCAAGATCATCGATTGAGGAGCTGACGGAGAGGATGATGCATTGGTTGCTGTGTTGGTGAAGACGAAGCGTTCTGCGCCGTAGAACAAATCCGCTGCCGCTATGGTCACGGCCAAGGACTGTGCTCGGTGATTTGCGTCTAGTGACCTTGCGGTAAGGTCACCTCAATTTACAAGAGTTGCTCTCGCAACGTCGTCTCACTAGTCCACGTGGACTCGTTTTCAATATAGAATGCCAAGTCAGATTAAAATTTATAAAAGCCGCGTAATATTTTTGGCTTGAATTTCTGGCCAGAGGCACTTAATGATGATTTTTTTCCCTCGGATTTGGTACTTAAATGAGTCGGTGAAAATTTCTAGCACTAAAATGAGTACCGCATGAAAATTTTAATACTTTTGGTGTTCTTATGCCGCATAATTTGATTTGAGACTAAGCCTTAAGCTCTCGAATTGCATTTACAGAAGACTTCAAGATCCTGCTCTCGATAGAAAATTGTGCTTTCTAGGCCCTCGAATTGTCATTTCATTACTAAACAATAGAAATATTAGACGGGCTCTAATTGAAAAGAACGTGCTTCTTAAGTTTTTTTTTTTTTGGTCGGGTTGTTAAGTTAAAGTAGTAAATTATTTTACTATTTTTTTAGCCATTTTACATAAAGCAATGACTTATATCCTGTGATGTGCAAAAAAATTTAGCAATATAACTTCCGCATTTTTATTACAATTCAAATTGTTGAAAAAAAAAAAGATAGGGAGAAATTATCTCTAAATATATTCCTACATATTATTGTTCACTTTGGAATATTGTAATAATAAAAATAAGGGATACTGATACAAATGATATCTGAACTTTGATCCAATATGCAATGTGATCCATGAACTATTAATTTGTTGAATAAGTTCTTTGAACTTTATTATAATGTGTAATGTCGTCCTTGAATATTCGATTTGTTCAATGTGGTCCCTAACTTTTAGTTTATGTTCAATCTAGTCCCTGAACAACATGAAGATGCACAATATTGTCGATGAATTTGAATTAATGGAATGACAACATTGAACATTTTTGTGCAGTCTAAAGACTAAATTAAACATGTACCGAAAATTCAAGAACTACATTGTACGAATTTAAAGTGAGGAACAGTATTGCTCACCCGTGAGCCCTGCTCTGGAGTTGGTTGCTGCTCGTTGTCTGTTTGCTTGTATTTCTTTTCAGGCCTACCCGTTGTGGCCTGTTTTCTTGTGTTTTGTGTCTTGTTTTACCCTCGTTGGGGCTGTTGTTGTCTTGTTTTTGTTTTCCCTTTGGCCCTACACCCTTTCACTCTTGGGGACATCTCTTTGTAACCCTGGATATGAGGCTCGTGTTTGGTCGCCTTTTTGTAATTGCACTGTGTTAAGCTAATATATTACTTACCTTACCAAAAAAAAAAACAGTATTGCACATCAAGCTGAAGTTCAATAATTACATTAAACAAATTAAAAGCTGAGGGATCATATTACATATTGGATTAAAATTTAGAGATTATTTGTGTCATTTTCCAAAAAATAGAGAAAACATCTTGATAGAAAAGTACCCAAAAAAAAAAAAAGTACGACAAACTTGAAGGAAACTAAGTGCACATGCAATTTAATGCATAAAACAAATATAGCGAATATGGAAGTTCATTTAATTTGATGTTTTGAAAAATATGGATAAGGACAAAGTTCGTGGACTTCAATTTTTAGCAATACGACTTTTATATATTTTAAAGAAAAACTCACCAAAAATTCCAAATTACATCTACTTTAACACATTCATCCCTTTTTTTTTTGTGATATCAAAACTTCCGATCTTGGGCTTGACGGTGGCTTGACCAAGATTTTAGGGCTCCCTCGATCTCGTATTTGGACTTCAATCTTAGTAATACGACTTTTATATACATCGGACAGGGTGGTCGCAGAGGCGTAGCGTGCAACCGACGGAAGAGAGGAGCCATGCGAACGCTTGGGATCTTGTGAACAGTAATTACAAGAAAAGAAAAGGAAAAAAAAATCCGAAAAAGCAAAAGGACATGATTTCAGGCAAAAATTATCCATGTTGGACTGTCTGTCGTGACATGTGGGAGGGCCGACAGTGGCCAAAAGTCTACATCAGTAATTTCGACAAACTCGATAGATGTAGATGAACACAACAATAATTTTCATGTGGAAAAACTCTTCAAAGACCGCAATATCATCTGTCTTGTTTCATGCTTCGATAATACGTATCATTTAATGGAGGAGAAGACTTCAAGTACACCTCTCTGTGTCCGGAAACTAATCAAGTCGTGAACGTATTCATTTGACAAATGCAATCCTAAAACCTTTGAGAGAAAGAGCAATCAAGTCCACTCGACCGAGTCTCATTGGATTTATCTAACGTGATGGTCTAATCATCGTCGCTCATTACACACATGTGAAGGCACCTACGCGACGAGAAAGAAATCACTTTGTTTTTCTTATGATTTTTATGATTATTTTCTTTCATTTTTCTTTTCTCAGTTTTTTTCGTCCACGCACAAGTTATTGTTCATCGTCCTCAAGCTCGCATGCTCGGCCAAAGCTCCTTCACCACTCAGTCTGTTATTGCCCTTGGACCTCCGGCCGGTGACTTCCATGGCCACAATCGGCAACCTTGAACTCCACGACGATCTCCTTAAAAATTGCAACCTTGAAGGCTATCGGCCTCGTCCGACCACAAATCGGGGATGCCTTGAGGGAGGCAACCGTCATTGGAAGGAAACAAAACGACAGAGGTTTCGTGATCTTCATGGCCACGAATGGCCTTGAACTCTATGACTACGGGCGAGAGAGACAGAGATAGGGAGGCCCCTGGCATCTCTAAAAATCTCAAAGGTAGAGGTAGTAAGCCTCACACATACGATGGTGGCCCTTGTCTGTTAAAGACGATCGCTTATATCACTTATAATTATAAGAATGAATGTATCAAAAATATTGCCGTCAACCTCGGAAATATTTAGACACGAATTATTAACGAAAGTGAAGATATTTCATTAACTAAGTATTACAAGCAATACAAGAGATCATTTTATAGAAAATATTTTTTAAATCATACATTTTTCGCGAAATAAATAGAGCCTTAATTATTTGATATCTGATACCTTCTATTAACTCCAATGGATGCGGTGGATGAATGCAATAACCAGACCATCGTCTCAAACTGAACAATTTGCAAACAAGGCTTGGTATTTATCATTTCAAAGAGACGGTTTGCTCAAACAAGGCTCCATTTGTTTCATGAAAAATAACTTTTCGAAAAAAGTTTTACAAATTTTTTGGCATTTGGGGGTGAAAAATAAGCTAGTCCTGAAAAACATTTTCCTCCTATAGAGTAAAAAAAAACTCTTTCCTTCATTCTCTCTTTCACGTCTTCTTTCTTTTCAATTAATTTGTTACTTTCTTTTAATTTTTTATTTATTTTTTTCAAAATTTGAAATTTTTTCTAATAAAAATTATTTTTAAAATTTTTTTCTCTTCTTTTTTTTTTTACTTCTTTCTTCTTTAATTTCTTTGTCAGCTAATCATTGTTGCCGGCGAGAAATTTAATTTTCAAGAGCCAAAAATGGAAAATTCGAATGGTCGACGCCACATGCGAGGTTCAGCCTTGCTAGAGGTCCAAAAGCTCTACCTGAGAAGGGTTGGCCTAAGCGAAGCCTCGGCATCACCAGATTTGGCTCAACTAGGGTTGGCCTCAAGCGAACAGGCTCGCCTCACTAGTCGTGGCCGTGGCCATGGCCGAGCTCTAAATCTGAGAGACGACTCGCTTGGCGATTCCTGCGATCCTAGAACTCCTCTAGATGGCGGCCATACAAAAGCTATTTTCCTTGCCTATTGAAGATAGTCTGCGAAATCTTGATATTTCGAGAACCACGTCAAACCTTCACTCCATGCAATGTAATTTTTTTTTTCAAAGCTCTTCTATTTTTGTGCATGCCCATGAGGACCAGCCTCACCGACCATGGTTGTGCCATCGATAAGAGGGAAAAAAAAATATTAAAACAAAAAAAATATTAAAATATTAGTAAACTTGTTCACGTGAGCGTCAGTCGTGCCATGTAAGCCAGTCGATATCCATGTCAGTAATATCTGGCCATGGTTTGAAGGACTAAATTAGCTCTAGGTCAAAAGGTTTATGATTAAATTGGTTCAATGCAATAGATTTATGACTCTTCTAACCCTTTTCCCTCATTTATTGTCCCGATCATATGTTTTCGCTTACATAATTTGGCTCAAGTATTCCTTTTTTTTTGTTTTTCCACATCCAACATAGGATCGGAAATTGTTAAGTTTCTTTTTTAATTTTCCATGTTAGACAAATCAGTGAGTTAATATTTTAACATTATGAAAATCATTTTTTTAATTTGGATTTTACCAAATTCTACCGATTTGGAGTTTAACACGATTTGATCTTTCAATGTGTTTAGAATCGCAAAATGGCAAGATTTTGAGAGTTAAATCTAGATTAAACAACAAGTTTTTGAACTCAATTTTTCGGGTTGAAACTCAGTTGGAGGCCCTAGTTTTCAATTTGGGGACGAACTCGATTCGGATATGCTCGGTATTTTCGCCTCCTTGTTGCATTTTTTAATTTCAGGATGAAGTTAATTTTTCAAACATTTTGTGGTTGAATTTTTTCTAGATAAAAATACAAATTATTCCTAAACTTTGACTTAATATGCAATATGATTTCTGAATTTTTAATTTGTTCAATGTGATTTCTAAACTTTTGGTACATGTTCAACTTAATTCCTGAATTATATAAAAATATTTAATATTATTATTCCATTAATTCATGTCCAAGGACACCTTCATATAGTTTTGTGGACTAAATTGAATATATACCAAAAGTACAGAGATTAAATTGAAAAATTTAAAGTTCATGAATCATTTACATCATTTTCTCACCTTTTTCGATTTGGTTTTTCTGTTTGGATTAACTCTCAAATGAACCCTAAGTTTTGGTTGACAAAAAAAAAAAGAACCCTAAGTTTTGGATCTTCGACAAAAACACCACTCTTTATACACTCGATCACCCTAACTTTTGCTCAAATGGCATGTCATTTCTATGCTTTTTCACCGTTTGTTATGTTAGTTGTTGCATATTTTTGTGTTTTCTTTTTGTTTTTTTTTAATATGGATTATTTGTGTCGATTTAGTTATAAATCCGTACTTTTCTTTTGACACTTGGGTAAGGAATTTATCGGAGAATGGTAAGAAAGACGAGAGAAGAGAAGAGAAGAGAAGATAAGAGAGAGTAGGTGAAATTGAGAGCGACATTAATAGGCTCCTCTCTTTACCCTTGTAGTCAATAGAATTATCAATCATCTTAGTCCATTTATTAAAATATTTTAACATAACGGTCGACTCCCCAGTCAAAAGAAATTTCTTCCCCAGACACGGTTATCACGATTCTTAACTTTATGGTCTCACTCGCCCGTGAATTTTCGAACGCAAGACGCACAAAATCAACAATCGAGAGGAATTGGGACGGTGGGCCCGAATCCGAATCTAAATAAGAATCTGGAACGACCCGGGATGACCTCTCAGGCTCCGAATATCAAAGAGCGCACCGACAGAGTTCAGTAAGCTTTTTCATCATGGGCCGACTTTGACCCGACTTATGCAAAGGGAATTACAGGCAAGCGCCTGACAAATCTTTGCTCTGGAAGTAGAATTTATGCTCTGAAAGTGCTTTTGAAGCTAAAATCAGTTTAATGACCTAATTTTCGAAGCTAAAATCATTTGATTACTTAATTTTATTTTTCTATTTTCGGATTTTTTTTTTCTGCTCTGAAAATCGAGAGCGATTGGGACGATGTGTCCAAATCCAAATCTGAATCTAGATAAGAATCAGGGACGACCCAGGATGGAACCCTCAGCCTCCGAATGCCCAAGAGGGCGCCGACAGAGTCCAACGGGTTTTTCCATGGTGGGCCGACCCGACCTGACGCGACCCGACCCGACAGGCGCTCGACAAATTTTGGCTTGATTAATGGCGAAGTAGGACGTCGGCTATGGTGATTTGAAGCCGAAGGACCCGGGAGGAGGACTATTCCAAGGGCGAGCCGAGGATGAAGAACAAGAAGCGGAGGAGAGAGCAGCCCAGACCCACGATCCACCCGAGAAACAAGTACTCCGAGAACCCGCCCGATTTCGCGCTTCTGGCCTCCCTCTACACCTCCTTCAACCCCTTCGTCTTCTACGGCCGCGACGGCCGACCCAGGATCGACTGGACGGACTTCAACGCCACACGCGAGCTCACGCGGGTCTTGCTTCTCCACGACCACGGCCTCGACTGGTACTCCCTCCATTTCACCTAGCAAGATTCGAACTTTGAACACCTTTTCTTTTTTGTTCATTTTCATTTTTAGCGTGCTTATTTATGGCTGACCATTGTGGTGGTCTGTCTCTGCTTATGCTTTTCTGGTTGGCGTTTGTGCTTTGTTGGAGTTCGCTTCCTGGCATGAGTATGAAAACTGATGCAGCTGGTGAAGGAGCTATTTGATGATGCTCAAGATGAAAATAGCTAATTTGATGACAAACAATAATAACTTCCAAATTGCTCTACGTCCGAGTAACAACAACTCCTTGCAAGGTGGTTCGGAGTGGTGTAATAATTTCATCATCAGTCATGTTGGGTATATTCTTATAAACTTGTACGTGGGAATGGAAACTTGGGAAAAAGATTCCAAACATTTGAATGGTACTCGACAGAACAAAATGGCAAGGAACAATCCATACACTTGACCCACTTAATGGAGAAACAAGAGCTTGGTTTTTTTTTTTTTAATCTCTGCCGGCCATTTGCTTACTTGTGCCTTGCTATGTATATTATAATGTAGAGGTGAATGGCTCTGCGAAGCATCTCTTCCACCTGTTTTGAATCTTCAGGAAGTTAAAAGTTTGAATAATAGGCTACCTACTCGGGCATGGTTATTGAATGTGACATTTGACTCGGATGCGCATTCTGAGGCTCATATCATGGTTAGAGAGTGCCTCTATAGCCCTTGTGATTGCAGACCTGGCTGATTGCTCCTGTTGTGCAGTTCAAATGATAGTAACTCTCATTATGCCAGGGGGCAAAAATAATCATATTCTGCCTGTCCCTGTGAAGGAAATTCCACAGCCTAATTGGAAAGTGAAATATGTTAGTGCATTGTTTGAATAAGGTCAATGAACTTTTTTAAGTTTGGCTTTTGATATGGGGTAATTGTGTGTTTTTCTGTTTCAAATACTGCTATTCCTTTTTGTCATTGTGAACATGATTATTGTCCAGGTGGATTCCTGATGGGCAGCTTTGCCCTACGGTCCCCAACAGATCTAATTACATCCACTGGATTGAAGACCTTCTGTCGTCAGAAATTATTCCTAAGATTAATAGCAATGCAGATAACATTAGGGGATTTGACATAGGAACTGGAGCAAACTGCATTTATCCCCTTCTTGGTGCATCTCTTTTGGGGTGGAGCTTCGTTGGGTCGGGTGAGCTTCTTAGTTTCGATATCAGTTGTCATCTTTAGATCTGAAGATGTCCTTTGGATTTCCAAATCATAATATTTCTCCTCCTGGTTGTAGATGTGATGGATGTGGCATTTGAGTGGGCAGAGCGAAATGTTAAAGCTAATCCACAAGTTTCAGACCTGATAGAAATTAGAAAGGTCAACACCTGTATTGATGCTCTTCTTGGGGAAGATTCTTCTAAGGAGGATCTCCTATGCTGTGGAAGCAAAAGCAATTGTGGCAATAGCATAGGGAGAGAGTTGGCGCCAATATCTTCTTCAACGCGTGATTATGCCGTTGGGGAAAAGAGTTATTCAGGACCACCTATCCTTTTTGGTGTGGTCAGGGATGGTGAGACATTTGATTTCTGCATGTGCAATCCTCCATTTTTCGAGTCAATGGAGGAAGCAGGTCTGAATCCAAAAACTTCATGTGGCGGGACTCCCCAAGAGATGGTTTGTCCTGGTGGAGAGAAGGCTTTCATCACTCGCATTATTGAGGATAGTGTTAGACTGAAACAGTCTTTTCGGTACTATTTTGTGTTTTCACCTTCTTGATATGACATGCTTATATGTTCTTTTGGGTACATATGACGTTGTCATTTATCGTTTGTTTAGATGGTTTACTTCAATGGTCGGGAGGAAATCAAACCTCAAGTCCCTAATTGCCAAGCTACGAGAGGTTGGGGTCACCATTGTGAAGACAACTGAGTTTGTGCAGGGACAGACATGTCGATGGGGAATTGCTTGGTCTTTTATACCTCCTGCCAGGAAGATGATTTCACCTTATGTGGCTGAGAAAACCAATCTGTCTTTCATGCTTGAGGTGTCAGTAAATTTAATCTCGCAGTTGTTGTAAGTTTGTCATTTTGATTCTCTCAGTCATTTGATAGCTACTAGTCTGCCACTTAAGAGATAACATGCAAGCCTTCCTCTTAAACTTGATTCGCACTAACACAGTAAGCTGCCAAGAAAGATGCCTTCCTGCTTTTATCTTCTTTAGGGTTTTGCCTTTGCTTAGCTGTTAAACAATTGAAGTCTCTAGGCTATTTTTATGGATGTTTTGTACTGTCAGTGTTTCCCTGACTTTGTATATCTGTATGGATAGGTTGTTTTTTTTTGTTGTGGTAGATTAAAGATGAATTATATGTTTATAATGCCGTTGGTTAGGTTTTGGGCTCTTCGAAATTTGAGATGCCATCTTCGATTGAATATATAGTTGTAAGTGCTGCAAGCTCGATGTAGTTGTTATATCAAACAATATTATGTGAAGACTTGCTGTGATTTCATCACGCATGCTGGTGGGGGCACAATGTTGGAATCCCGAAAATTGAAGGAGTACCTTTTCCCGTTTCTTGCTCATATCATTCTATCTGCATTCCTTTTCCTTTCTGATACTTTTGAATTTGTGATGTAATACTTGAAGTTTTGGTATCTTTAGGGCCTTCAACGTCAGTTTGGTGCCACACAGGTCTTGCAGTCAGTCGAATCCTTTTTCCATGAGACTGGCGCGTCCTGTAAATTGAATGTACATTCATTTTCTGCTAATGTAAGCTTTTTATGGTGCAAGTATGAGTATGCTTTCGTGTGCTAAAAATTGCTGTATTAGTGGTACACATTTTTTCTTACATCTAGGCCTTCTACTTTGAACAGATTACTGCATCAAATGAACATCTAAAAGGAATTTTGAGGAATAAGTTGGGGCTCCTTGAGGAATCTTTTGGTCGAGATTGTGAGGAAAAGCCACCCAGTTGCTCAGACACTACGCCATGTCCTTCAGATGACTTAAGTTTTCGTATAACAGTAAAGCTCTCACCACTCTATGCTATGCTTGGAAAGAAATGTCTTGTACAAAGTGAAAACAAACCTTTCTTACTGGCCAATGATATAGTTTTATATTATATCCTAAGCAGGTATTTCAGCAAATTCCTGGCACCCTGCTAGTGAAAGGATCATTGCAGCATAAAGACGGCTCAATTGCAGGTTCTTATTGTTAATTTTCTGCTTGCAACTGGCAATAATAGCGAATGTTCTCACTGGAGATTAAGTTTGTTTGTTTTTTTACTTTTCCTTTTCCCCCTGTCAATGATGACTGGAAAAGAGATATGTCAAGTGGTTGGTGATTGATCTGTGGGTTATTTCCCGTCAGTGCATACTTTTACTAAATAAACACTAGCATCTATTCCTGGAGCATTACCTGATTAACATCCATTAAATAGAACTTTCTTGCCATTTTGGGATGAGAATAAGCCTCCCTTCATGGAAAATTATTAGGTACTCCCGACCTATGTTAGCCCACATGAGCTAACATAGGCCAAGAAGGCTAACATAGGCTGGGAGTACCTAGTAACTTTCCCGTGAAGGGGGCTAACATAGGGGGTCATACCCAAAATAAGCTCTCATGGGCTCAACCTCTATATTGATGCTTTGCTTCTGGTTGTGTCTGTACAAGGCCGCCTCTCATTAATTTTTCAATATCCTTTCTAGACATCAGGCACTCGGGATTTGCTCTATGTTTATGTCAAGTTGTTTCCTGTCCCACGTGATGAATCCTGAATGTATCTTTAATGGCTCTTGACCTTCCTCTGCTCGCATTGGCTTGGTAGAGAGGATCTGTCATGCGGCTCTCATCTTTAAGGGAAAATAGATAGAAATAAACATTTCATGCCATACTCAAATCTGGTGGGTCTACATTGTCTGATATATCTCACCATTTGGCCCTGCTAAATATAGAATGTCAAGTCATTCTGGAACTTCTCAAAGCTTCTAGCATTCTGTGTAATTTAATTTTGCATTGTCATGTTGCAGGAGCCTTTTCATCCGTCTTTCAGCAGTTAGAGGAAGCCCTCAAACAGAAGTTTTGTAGAGAGAAGGCTTCTGTCGCTAATTTTTAGCAGAATACACGCCGTCAAACTTGCACCTACATCCGGTGCTAGCATCACTGCATATTCTGCTAGAACAAATCCCATGCTTAGTATCCTCGACAGAAAAACTCGTACTGTGGACCTTATTGCAGCTCACTAGCATCCCGACAAGTTAGAACTTTTTGTCTCCATGCTCAAAGGAGGAAACTGCATGAGCTACGCTGCTTTCATCTTTGAGGTTCCATTGATACTTGCTTTTCCAGAACCGTGGTCTAGATACATTGCCAATGCAATTTGCTAGTGTGACCCAATGAGTTCTATTTCTTCAATTTGATGACAGTTGTTGTAATAGATTTGAGTTTGGTATGGCATCCATTATTAAGGTACCATTTGAACCAGGGAATGTCTGCAATCTTATTCTAAAACTCTGCTTTCAATACCAAATCTGTAAAGTGAAGCATCTTATGAAAGATCTACGCATTGGCCTATGTTACCCCACCTAAAAGGCGTTTGTCTTGTAGTCACATTGTTACTTTATCATAACCCAATTGGATGCATGTGATGTGCATGTTGCTCTTTCAGGCTCTAATGTCCTCCATTGAAAGGAAATAGGAAGTTTCCTCCAGAATCCAACAATATCCGGAGATTTTCCTGTCCATTTTTATCTCATACCATTACTGATTACACCAGACGACTCTTTGCACACAATAAACCACAAACAAACAAATACATTAACTTAAGACCAAACAAATCTTACATACAACCTGACCCCAAATGAATACCTGTCTGCTGCAGATGATCTGGCAGCAGGAAGGAGATCTCAAGCACAATACAGGGACCGTAACATTTACACAAAAATAATACAGCGAAAAAAGCACGCGAAATTTCATGCTTTCCCTTCGATTCTGGCATGTGTGAGCCCGATGCACGCATCGACGAAATCCTCATCGATGAAGTCCGTCGACAGAACCTGCAGCCGATCCGCGCAACCCTTTGTGAAGCACTGCGATATAAAGAGCCGTGAATGCCCGTGGATTCGGCCAGTCACTGGCTTGACGCACAAGATGGGATTGTCTGCTTTTGGCGTGACCGTGTTCTCCACCCGGTAGAAGTAGTTCCTGGATGACGCTGGCGGCTGCTCGCTCAAATGCTTCATGTTGCTGTCGAATTTGGTCGAAGGCAAATCGGTGTCGATCCAATTGTCCGTCAAATACACTGCGCTCCACAGAGGATCACCCGCTTTCGGATGGGGCGACTTCGTAGGCTTCCAAATGCAGATTATCCTCCTCGGCAACAATTCCTCGACCGTCTTCCTGAAGACATGGTCGTCCTGGTGGATCAGGAATTCCCCCAGCTGGTCAACTAAGTACTTGTCGAAGTCTGGCGGGTCCTGGTGCCCGAACTCAGTCCTGATCTCGAGGATCACAATCTCCTTCTCAGTCTCCGATAGGAACTTCTTGATATCCCGGATCACGACGTCGACGCTGTAGGTGACCAGGATCCCGTGGCAGACCTTGCGATCCTCCTGGATCCGAATGTCCAGGACCCGAGTGCCTAGCATCAGCTGGCGGTAGATAGACAGGCTTTGGCATTGAGCGAAAGGGCGAGACACAAAGGGTATGCCGATCTTGTTGGTCGCGGAGTCGTGGGTCCCCGGCCAAACAATCTTGTTTATGTGGAGTTTCTCCGCGCCAAGGCCGGCCATCCAGGCTTTCCTGTCCGGCGGACGGTAGTCGCAGCCAGGGAAATCGCAGCCGCAGGATTGGTTGAGATCACAGAGGACCTTCTTCTCTGTTGCTAAGGCCTTTCTTTTCTGGACCTGTGTGGAGACCGTGGATCCCATTCTTGAAACTCAATAGAAGGAGGAGGAGGAAGAAAGAAGACCAGAGCCTTCTCTTCCTCTTCTTGCTTGGGGGTGTAACTGGTGGCAGAACAATTATATCTTCATCAAGAATGGAACATTGAAACCACAAGCGGATTAATTCCAAGGAGCTTGGACTTCCATGGCATTGCAGGGAAGACCAGACGGGAAAAACTATGACCTGTCGTTAGGACTTTCTGTGTTTTTATATAATTTTGGGTTTTATATTGTTGGGTGGGAAAATGTTGATTTGCATTATTGGTAGGAGGGAGCTATCATCATTCATCAGCTATTGATTTGGTTGGTCCACTTGTGTTTGCCATCTGTCTAGAAAAGCTTATCCATGGGGATATATCTCCCCTGCTTTTTTCTTTTTCCAGTTTTTTCGGCCGACAGAAATGAAGAAACTCTGCTGGGAATTATTAGTGTAGGGGTGGAAAAATCAATGTTTTTAAGGGAAAGAAGGCAATAGAACAGTAAGTGAGAACCATATAAGGACAATACATTTGGGAACATTCTCTCGGCTCTAGATTTTTGTAATTTTCAAAGAGATGCATCAAGTGGGGATAATTATAACTAAAAAGAAAAAATACGAAACATATTGCATAGATGTCAATCCAGTCTAAAACCTTTTGACGATTTGCCAATTTTGGCCAGGAATCACTTACGTGGCCATAGGCTATCGTACGTGGCATGGCCGGCGCTGACGTTGGTAGTTTCGTAATTTTTGAGCAATTTTTTCGATCCAACCATTTAACACCTCTATTCGCAACCCCTAACCTCCATTGCAATCATAGAAATTTTATGCTATTATCAAATGAATTTTTATTTCGAAAACAAAAATTTTATGTCGTTATTATACACGTTTCTCTGTTCAAAAACTCACCTACAGAATATTTCTGGCCAAATTTTTTTTCAAAAATAAAATGGTTATCATTCACGCCCTAATTATTTTCAACCATCTAATTGATCTTTTTGGTGATTCGATGGCCTCGGACCTTTGTAAACCCTTTCCTCTGGTTCTTTCTTGCAAAGGAGAAGTAAAAACGGTCAGCATGTTTTCAATGTTGGTCCTCGGTTGGGTAAGATGATTAGAAAAAGTTGGAAAGAAAATGGCTGGTTCCACAGGAAAAGTGGGATGGCAGATTGGATAGGCATGATGATACAGGTCGAATCTTTACAAAAAGTGATAAAATTTAAAGTAAAAATTTACTCCAAACGTAATTTGAAAGTAATATACTTTTTTTTTTTGTCAAAAAAGTAATATACTTTTAGAAAAGGTGATTGTTTAACTTATGGACGTGGAAACTGGACCGGATCAGTCTGGACCAGACTGGACCGGCGGGGGGATCAGATCGGATCGCTTGAATTGAACCACTAGAATATATATAATTCAGTGTATATATAATTAGAAAAAAAAAATTATAAATGTTTGACTTCAAACAAAATAGTATAATAATGTCACAGTTTGTCCAAAATATGAGGGGTATATTCAATGGAGTAAAATTGTACAAGTTGGTAAATATCCATGTTATTCATTTGTTGATTTAATACAGTTGGATTCATAACTGCAATGATCCCTCTCGACCTTTTTTTTTTTTGGTCCAAATCCATCTCAAGCCTGAATACCATTAAAACAGCTGAGTTTTCATGGAAATATCCCTTTGTGCTCCAATGTTATAGTTTGTCGAAGATATGAGTTTTTCATTAGCATAATTAGTTGTGAATCATTAGACTTATTAATCATGCATGTATTTCAAGAGTTGAATTTCTACAAGCAGCTAGTGTTAGCGGTGCCACTGGGACTGGACCGAGACCGGACCGGGGTCCGGTCCGGTCCCACTCCCTGGTCTTGAAAATTTGGGAACCGGAAGTACAGTCCAGTCCTCGGTTCCATGCCGGGATCGGATATGCCCGGACTATGCACACCCCTAGTTTGACTGATTGGCGTGCGATTATGTTTTGTTTGGAGATGTACAGTTGGCTCCCCGGTTTTTAGATGTTAATTGCTTTTCTTCCTTGGTCTTGGGTCCTTCGTTTCACAAAAGTGAAAAATCACTCCAAGAAGGTGATTTGCTTTTATGGATAGTGTTGTGTAGCGCCTCGCCGATCGATCCCCCATCGCGCTCCAGCGGTGACGACGACCCCCTTGAGTTTTCGTAAGAGAGGAAAGAGTTTTGCTTTCGAAATCGAAAATGAACGGATATAGAAAGCAAACTAAAGACATTGTGATTTCGAGAAACCCTCACCCACGGTACATTGCCTATAGCCTTCTCCACCCAAGGTTGGTTAATCACCGATGTGGATATCAGTCGTCCTACATGACATGATTGGCGCTGACGTGAACAATTTCTATAATTTTCTTTAAAAATTTCTAATTTTTTTTTATATAATCTGTTATTCTTTTCTTCTCTATTTTCCTTTTCCTTTTTTTTTATTTTTTTTTATTATTTTACCCAATCGACCCTCATCTGTCACAATTGAGGGCCTATATCCCTTGTCAGCCGTTGGGCAAGGGCCAAGACCCTTGCCCTCTACCAATGAGGGTTGGCCAGCCCTTGCCGGACTTGAAAAAGAGAAAAGAAAGAAAATGAATAGAGTAAATAAGTAAAAATGCAAGAAAATACATTATAAAATCTTAAAAAATTACTCGCGTCAGCATCGATCATTTTACGTGACACTATGGGTCATTTTCAAATAAAACTATGGGTCATTTTCAATTCAGCAGATCCATAGTTTTATTGGGTCTGCTCGATTGATGTCGTGCTTGAATTTAGATGGCATAAACATTTGCTCAACAATAACTCACTGATCAATACTCATCATTGAATAATTTCTAAAGTTTTTGACGTTTCAGCAAAACATAGTCGATCTTCTTGGCACCTTACCTCTACTCATCCAATGTTATATCTATAGTTCACCAAATAGTAAATGAAATATGACCAAATCCTTATATTTTTTATCCTATCATATCCAATCCTATCTTGACTAAAAATCTAGACGACCATATGCAGCTCAAGTGTACTACTAATGATTGGAGACAAATCCAATCCCGATATTTGAGAGTGCGTTTGTTTAACAAAAAAACTTAAATTTTGAAAAATATTTTTTCGAAAAATAATTGCTTGTGTTGCTTAAAAGAATGAATGAAAATACTTTCATCACCTACAAAAAAATATTTAGATATAAATTGTTGTCAATAGTGAAATTCTTTTCATTGACTAATTTTCTTAACCGATGTACCGAATCAATTTCTGAAAAATATATTCCAAGTTTTGAGTTCCCTTCAAAACAAACGCACCATTAATATTCAATCTCAGCGTGCATTATTATCCAACAACATGCAATTTCAAAGCAGCATACGATATTGTCACATCAGCCTATATAACATGCAATCTATTTTATGAAAATTCTATCAAGACCACGAGCAATAAGAAATCGGCATATAGTTAGAAGGCCCCATGTGAGTTAGAACGTCATGCATTTTACCTATTTATTCATCCACGTCATCTATTCTTGTTATCCATGTACACAATTTATCAACATGTTATTCATCTTTATATGACAGCAATCGACATTTGAAATCAACTCCAGTCATATTCTAGCAGCGCGCAAAGCATTCAACTTCACGATTTTCATTTTGCGAAATAATCTCAAATACAAATGCAATTTCAAATCGGGTCAAGTTTCAATTCAGGTATAAAAATTGGCAAATTTAGAAAATTGATTCGGCAAATTGAAAACTTAAAATACACTTATTTTTTGTTATTGAAAGAAAATTGATGTTGAGATTAAGCATGAACAGGCAAATTTAGAAAATTCGTCCACGTTGATGACCACATTACATGCATTTAATGATATATATTTACACACGACTTAATTGGTTGTTTTAAGTCTGTAAAGAATGACTTACTTGATTGGTTAGAGAAATTAAAATCCAACCAATTATATTGTCAAAATGATACAACAACACTCCATGATCCGTGCTCCGTCTACTGTGAGGGTTTTTTTTTTCCAATTTAGGTTTCAAAATTTTTTTTTTACCAAAATAGGGCAAAAAAAAGTTATTTCCCGAATTGGGGGCCGCGCAGCATTCAAAGTGCCGCGCCGGGCCCAACGCGGCACTTTCAATGCCGTGCGGCATTTTAAGTGCCGCTTGGGCCCGCGGGCCCGTTCGGCCCAATGGCCCGCGAGGCCTTTTCTTTTTGCTTTTTTTTCAATAATTTGTTGGGCATTTTTAATTATATTTAAAACATTTATATTTATATAAATTATTAAATATAAATTTTTATTTTGAGGTTTATTTTTATAACATAATTATCAATAAATAATTAAAAAATTTCTTAAGATATATGTAATTAATTTATTTAGTTCGTAAAAAATGAATAAATAAATATTCATAAAATTTATTTTTATTTATATAAAGTTGTAAATATAAATAATTAACTTATTAAGATAAATTTATATATAATTTTTATTAATTATTTACATACTAAATTAATTAATTACATACATATTAATAAAATTGATAATTATACAATATAAATTATTTAAAATAAAAATACCAAAAAATTCGAAATTAAGAAAAAATAAAATTTTCAATTAAAATAAATTATTTAGTATATAACTAAATAATTATTTTTTATGTAAATTTTTATTAACTATTTACATATTAAATAATTTAATTACATACATATTAATAAAATTTATAATTAATTATTGATAATTATGTTATGAAAATAAGCTTCAAAAGAAAAAAAATTATATTACAAAGTTATATAAATATAAAATTATAAAAATATGTAAAAAATGAAATTAAAAAAAGCTAATTAATTTATTTAGTATGTAAATAATGAATAAATAAATATTGATATAATTTATTTATATTTATATAAATTTGTGAATATAAATAATTAATTTATTTTCATAAAATTTTCAATTAATATAATTTATTTATTATGTAAATAATTAATTAATTTATTAAGATAAATTTTTTGTATAAATTTTTATTAATTATTTCCATACTAAATAAATTAATTACTTACATATTAATAATTTTTTTAATTAATTACTAATAATTATGTTATAAAAATAAGTTTCAAAAGGAAAAAAATTATATTTACAAAGTTATATAATTATAAAATTATAAAAATACGTAAATAAATATGAAATGAAAAAAAAAAAAGCTGTCACACCGGCCTTGTGGAATTAATTTATTTAGTATGTAAATAATTAATAAAAAAATTTATATAAAAAATGTATCTTCATAAATTAATTATTGTTTGCATACTAAATAAATTATATTAATTGGATTTTTTTAATTTCGTATTTTTTATGTAGTTTTATAATTTTATAATTATATAAATATTTAATTTTTTTATATCTATATTTCTAATATTATTTTTTTTCCTTTTCAGGCTTATTTTTATAACATAATTATCAATAATTAATTAAAATTAATTTATATACAAATTTATATAAAAATTTATCTTAAAAAATTAATTATTTATTTACATACTAAATAAATTATATTAAATGGTAATTTTATTTTTTTAATTTCTTATTTATTATTTTAATTATTTTTTTATAATTTTATATTGATATAAATATTTAATTTTTTTATGTCTATATTTATAATATTATTTTTTCCTTTCAAAGCTTATTTTTATAACATAATTATCAATTTTATTAATATGTATGTAATTAATTAATTTAGTATGTAAATAATTAATAAAAAATTATATATAAATTTATCTTGATAAGTTAATTATTTATATTTACAACGTTATATAAATAAAAATAAATTTTATAAATATTTATTTATTCATTTTTTACGAACTAAATAAATTAATTACATATATATTAAGAAATTTTTTAATTATTTATTGATAATTATGTTATAAAAATAAACCTCAAAATAAAAATTTATATTTAATAATTTATATAAATATAAATGTTTTAGATATAATTAAAAATGCCTAACAAATTATTGAAAAAAAAGCAAAAAAAAAAGGCCTCTCGGGCCATTGGGCTGCACAGGCCCGCGGGGCCCAGGCGGCACTTAAAATGCCGCGTGGGCCCCAATCTGGGAAATATTTTTTTTTTTGCCCTATTTTGGTAAAAAAAAAATTTGAAACCTAAATTGGAAAAAAAACCCCTATTGTGAAATGATTCCTTATTTTCATTTTCAGATTAAAAAATTGCAGCAGATAACATTATGTACTTCAATTTTGAACACCTATTTTTCCATTTATTTGACGAATGGTGAGTTTAATTGATTCCATACGCAATCCAGTAGCTAAATTCATATGCCATTTCCCATCTTGTTTGTGTGGAAGATGAGGTTTTACACATAGTAAATAAAAAAAGAAACCCAACCCGCATCGACCCAACCGCTTTGAGTTATATATCTACAGTGTCTTGGGTCGGATATCATGGAAACCTAACCTGACCCATTGACACCCCGGGCCTTCCTCGCGCTCCGTTTCCTCGCTCATTGGGATCCCCTCCGGGAATCAAGAGAAAACAAATTAGTAATACGTTCCAATAAGAATGAGCAAGAGAGGAATCAACCTTCCAACAAAATGAGAAATTTGAAGCTCATTTAAAAGAAAATATAGCCTCCAAAGAAAAATGATGCACGCCATGAGGGAAATGTGCATGCCATGAGGTAAACAAATTATGTCTAATGCGCCCAAAACCCGGGTAGGCCCAGTCATGCGCTGGTCACGTGAGGCCCAACGAATGACTGGCCCGGCTGCGGCCTAGGCCTGTGTGTTTGCGCAAGCCCTCCACCGCCCCGGGCCAATGTTGCAAATGACATGTGGCGGCGGCCGACTAAGCGACTAATGCCACGTCATCATTTTATGACAAATTTTTTTAAAGCCTTTTTTACTAAAATATTGATTAAGCTTCATTTAATCATCACTTTTCAGTTGGACATCCGATCGATCCAGTTCTTGAACTCTCCGGAAATGTGGCTAGTTACTGAAAAGGTGTTGGGACCATGGATTTCCAAAAATGGGGTAGAATGGATGATCATGATGAAAAAAATATACGATATTTTTGTCGAGAAAACACGAATCGTAGTGATTTTCGAGGTCTCGAAAAACTCATGACCAAATTCCGATCTCATCATCTGATATATCGAAAATCGTAATTTTTCCAATTCCTTCGAGATTAGACGGTCCCAATTGAAAGTTGTGATGTCGAGCGATCCAACCATCTGATTTGGTAAAATTAGTCATGGTTGGAAAATTCTCGCAGAGCAAGAGCACGACCACGTTATAAACTGTAATCAATATGTTGTATGAGGTTGACTTTTGGTCAAAACTTGGTCAAAATCCTAAACGAAAATTAGGTGTGTACTGCGTACCCGTTTTTGCACTATGTGTTTTGCTTTGAATATTTGGATCAATCTCCGTCTTTCGAATCTTTTCTATGCATTGATCACCGGACAAAGAGAAAACGAAAGAAAAATGACACAAATGATCAAGCTAGACGTGAATATGCGAACTCACATGCCTTGTAGAGACACCCATCATTGCATTAACCCAATTCTGACCTACAAAAGAAAGAGAAATGAATACGATCCTCTCGCTTTAAAAAAAAAAGAAATAATAAAGGAACTAGCATCAAACAATGCACGGTCTCCACAATTCATTAACTCAGGCTTGCAGAAAAAGGCAATACCCTAAAGGCTTTTGGCAAATGCAGGCGCAGCATGTTAAACATCTTTGTACCAAGATGTCACAAAGTTGTCAAAACAAAGTAAAACTAAGAGCAGTCAATCTAAGATAGCTGGAACACCGCGGATTACACGAAACACATGCACCAGAGGCAGACAAAGTACGATAATTTTGGTTCTCCAATTCAACTGATCATCCCAACAATTCAGCTAAGGCAATCCTCGATTTTACAACATCAACCAGCAATATTCTCAATCAGGCACAACATCGAAAGTGCCGTCCACGAAATCACCATGCACTTGAGAATCACAAATAGAAAAAGCACAATGAAAAAGAATCAAAGCGAAAGAACCTGGATTCTAGGTTAGATGAGCAACTGGGTTCTGAGCGAAGAGAGAGGATAGCACAAGGGAGGCAAGCAACTGTGTTCTGAGCGAAGAGAGAGGCCACCAAGAGAGAAGCCAGCACGAGGGAAGCAAGCGAATATTGAGTAAAGAGAGAGGTGACCAGAGAGGCGAGCGGCGAATATATCTAGGATTTGTATTTACAAAAAGGCTAAAGGTGAAATTTTCATAAATTTTTTAGGGCAACAAAGTCAAGACAAAGACAGCCTCCTACCGGCCTTGGGCTTTTGCACTATATTTTGACCCAAGGGACTTTTGGACCCTTGAGAAAGCCCTTTCCAAATGCACTTATAATTATGGGTGAGCAAATTGGACTGATCGGATCGGGACCGATGCTCCGATTCTCGATTCTAGAGGCTAGAGGTCCGGTTCACGATTCTTAAAATTAAAACCAATGGTTGAGCGGTCCAATTTCCTATTCTAGGGGCCTAGGACTGGACCGGACCAGTTATTTTTGTTTATAATAAAAGTAACCCTAAATCTAAGTTTATGGTTTGTTCTTTCTTCTGCAATTCCCACTCACTTCTGCATTTGTCTGTGCATCAATTCATAGCATGGATAAACTCCCTTTTCTTTAATGAAGTACTTATATGTGGAGCGTTCATTGGTGTGTCAACGCACATCACCCTCTAGAACTTGCAAGACACCCAAAAATTTCTCCCTCATCTCCCTCTGGCAATGGATATATGCATAAAAAGTGCTTCATTTATATAATTGTGTGCATGAGTTTTTTTGGTTGAAATTGTGTGCACAAAGTTATAGCTTCCCTTTTTTTGGGCATGTTTCCAGTCCAATAGAACCATTTGGGAACCAGATCGGAGCAGTCGGTTCGGTCCGGTCCGGTTCTCGAGACTATTGGTCCGGTTCCTAGTTCTTGAAGTGAAACTGACCGGATCGAGAACCAATCACATTTACTCATAATGGTGTTATAGCACGTGCACGATTGTGAGCAGGTTAAGCAAGAGGAGCAAAGAATAACTTTTAAAGAATTTGTGATTACTTATAAAGAAAACGTAATGGGTAATCTTACCATTTGATGCAAAGGTAATTTTGAAAAATAGAAAGTGAGGCAAATGGCACTTTGGCTTATATACACATAGCTACTATCTTTAATTATTAATTAAATTAAAGTATGAGGTAGGATGAAGGAGCTGTAGTTGGAGAAACTAAAGATCATGAACTTTGTCCGTAACAATATTTTTAAAAATTTTTAATGTCAAATTAATTGAGTATTCAATTTATGTTTTTTACATTCAAAGCTGTTAGCCATGATTCAAGTCCAAGTAGGCAGGAGGGAAACCTTTCTTTTCGGCATCTCGATTGGAAATTCAAAGTACAAAGTTTCCCTCCCATCTCATTTACAAGAAGAACGTTCATTACTCGGGGAAAGTCATAACTTCTGTTATGGTTGTCGAGGACCGACACAAAGAGAAGATCATAAACACTGCATAAGGAATTTGGTGCCCGGATTTCTCAAAGCTAAACCCAGGAAATCCCATCATTTCTTATTCCAAGGACAATAACGAAAGGAGGTAACTCAAGATGACCTGAAGCACAGAAGTCTTCAGCAGCCCGTCAAAACTTTTGTTGATTCTCGAGTATAAGACAAGTTTAGTCAAAACTCCCTAGCTCTATGTTGGTGTTATAGGGCTTCACCTAAGTTGAGAGCACAAAAAATTACAGGTTGATAATCTCCAACCAGAGCATGATCTTCCCTGACCTAGCTCAAGAGAACAAAAATTACAGGTTGATCTTTCCAAGCAACGTATCATCATCCCTGATTGACCCCGTGCTGTCTGAGGATTGATGTTACATACAGTGACTATTGAGTATCGAGTCGTAACTTGTCTTTTCCATCTGGATAGCAATCTGATCCAACATCAAATATATTTCTTCTTTCGAAGGATGCGAGTCATCTGCAGTGGAGAAAGAATGCACCTTATTGTTGGTTTCTATCCAACTGACAGCTCGATCTTTCGTTGTACATCGATCATGCATAAGTTTTCTAACTTCCTCTACTAATTTCCACTTCCCAAGTGATGCATAGATGCTTGAAAGGAATATGTAAGCTTCAGGAGAGCTCGGTTGCAACTCGAGAAGGCGTTCGGCTGCTTCTTTTCCTAGAGCCAAATTGCGGTGTATCTTACAAGCACCCAGCAAGGCATTCCATATGTGCTTATCCGGTGGAAAAGGCATCATACGGATCTGGTTAATAACCTCGTCGAACCGACCAGCTCGCCCCAAGAGATCAATCATGCATGCATAATGTTCCTGATCTGGAGAAATTCCATGATCAAGTGTGATGGAATCAAACAACCGCAGTCCTTCCTTTGGAAGACCGGAATGACTGCAAGCATTCACAATGACAAGTAAAGTGATCTTATCTGGCTTAATGCCCAACCTGATCATGTCATTAAACATCTCTATCGCAACTTCACCCTGGCCATGCTGCGCTAAGGCAGATATCATTGTGTTCCACAAAACCACGTTATTCTTATCGCCCGAGAGATCAAAAACCAGCCTAGCAGAACTCAGAAGACCACATTTGGAATACATGTCAATGAGAGAACAGACAACTATTGCATTGGGCTTAAAGTAAGTCCTTATTAAGAAGCCATGGATTTGTTTACCCTGGTTCAATGAGGCCATGCTAGCACAAGCACACAGGCTGCTACTGAAAGTGAATTGTTCAGGCTTGAGGTGAAGTTTCATCATTTCTGAGAATGACTTAAGCGCGATATCACCCAAACCATTTCTAGCATATCCAGCAATTAAAGCAGTCCAAGAAACTGCGTTCTTTTCGGGCATCTGATCAAATATTCCGATTGCAGCCTCCATGTCGCCCCATTTGGCATATCCAGAGACCAATGTGGTCCAAGCAAGAATATCTTTCACTTGCATGCCATCAAATGCTCTACGTGCGTCCCTCATCTCCCCACACTTTGAATACGCATCGACCACAGTGCTGACGATAACTGCATTGGATGCGTAGCCAGAAACCAAGACCTGCCCATGAATCTGCTTGCTAAGGCACAAATCTTTCAACTTCACACAAACAGTCAGAATGCCTGCAAAACTAAACTCGCTGCACTCAGTTCCCGACCTCCTCAACTCTGTATACAGCCTCACTGCCTCATCACCGTACCCACACCGCACATACCCCATCACCATGGTATTCCACGACACGACATCCCTCACCGGCATTTTCTCAAACAGCCTCCTCGCCAAATTCATCCTACCCAACTTGGCATACCCAGAGAGGGTGTTGTTCCACGAATACACGTTCTTAGCCGGCATTTTGTCGAATACCTTGCGCGCAGCGACTTCGTCGTTGCATCTGAAGTACATCTCAATCAAATGGTTGGACAAGAACGTGCCGGGTCGTTTCAGCCCAGTAAGCTTCAGATGCAGGTGCACGTGTTTCCCTTGTTTGAGGGTCCTGGCGGTGCCGCATTGATGGATCAAGTGGGCGAGGACTTTGGAGGGCAAGCGAACGCCTTTGAGGGCCAACCGTTGGAGGGAGTCAACGGCGTCCGCCAGTTGCCCTCGAGAACAGAGACTAAGGAGGGAACGGACGAGGCAGGGAGGGCCCGGGTCGCGGGTGGGTCGTTTTCTTGGATTTGGAGGGGACGGGAAGGGATTGAGAGGTTTGGGAGAAGAGAGGCGGGGCATTGGGGAGAGAAACCATGAGAAAGTGAAAAAGAAGGGCGAAGGTTCTTCATCTAGATATTGCTCGGGAGATGTTGAACGGCGGCGGCGGCGGCCCGTGGTACGCGATTGGACCCGGCGAGCATCGCCGCTGGAAGGGGACGATTGAGACGATGATTTTCCGGTGAGGGAGCGGTGGCGGACTGGCGGCCATGGGCCCTGCTGGCGTGGAGTTTGGGCGTGCTTTCAGATACCGCCAATTCCATGTCGCCACGTCCGCAGCAGAGTAGGGCAGTGGGAAAAGGAAAGAAAAAGAGAGGGATACTTGCCAGATCCGAGTGCTCATAAGCTCGGTTAATCTGAACCGTAAGATCACATGGTTTCACCCTGGGCTTGCATGATTGTGCGGTTCAGATCAGTGGGCTCATAGGTAATCGAAACATCTAATTATTTTCAGGAAAAAGTGAGCAAGGTTTTTTGCGTTCCATAATATATATGTGTATATATATACATATATAAATGTGGCTTGAAACTCTACATTCAAAGTTTTGCTCTATTAATGTATCGCGAAATATAGTAATAATGGAAAAGAGGATTTTGAATATTATTAGCTTCATCACAATATTCATTTGGTTTTGTTTGAGAGAACATTGATACCCTTATTTCAACGTCGTGTTCTTCAAATATCATTTCTATTCATTTTTCTGAATGGCTAAATCAAAACTCGAAAATTGTCTCTTTCAACAAATTAGAATACGAATTTTTTTTTCTATCATTTGTTTTATGATTCGATTTCAAACTACACGACTTTACAAAAAAAAAATGTATCGTTTTCCCTTCATATTTCTCGTGCACTGCAAAGAGACGAAGCAAAAGGCAGGGAGATAAGAGTTAAAGATAGGATATACAAAAAATACATTGAGTTTTGTATAATAATTATTCGATTTGTTTTTAAGGATATTTCGCTTAGAATAATACACCATATCGATTCGATAAATACATATCCTTTTTTCCCAAGAATATCCAGGATGATTCCTTCGGGGAGATGAGATGAAGAACAAAAATGCATAATTTGTATGGTGAGAGACTTATTATTAGTTTTCGATATAACAAGTTATCCCGAATCTTAAACTCTAAACCCTAAGTCACGTGCTCTCCATCGGATACTCTATTCCTATACATAATATGGAACATAAGGAAGAGCAGATACAAGGAGGTGTTTGGAGATGTTGCTCACTCTATTGATGTTGCTAACAAAGCAATTTGGTGAATTCCAATGAATATTTTTGTATGATTGCATTTGCTAGGTTACTGCTCGACTCCATTGTGGAAGATAGTCATAAAAAAGCTAATCATTGCTTGGGTCTTTTGGCAAAACATGGAAGGCACCAACTTGCAAAAACAAAAAAAAAAATTTGTCTATATTATATTGAAAATTAGGATATAGAAAAATACATTCAATTGAATTATCAAAACTTCTTTTTTGTCATGAAGAAATCGTTTAATAAATAATTTTATTTTTGTGGAAGATGATACCCACATCATTACCTCGAATAAAGTTTGTCACATATCCAAAACAAAACAAATCTAAAATAGATCGGGGGTGTTAGGGAGTCGGTTTATGGCGTCCACTAAATGATTTTGTCAAAAGATCATAAGGTTTCATCTGTCGAGGGAGTGAGAGAGGAGCTACTGAAATTTTTTTTGGGGGGGAAATTCCAGCAGGAAATAAAATCGGGAGAAGCATTTAGTAAAAATTTAAAGGCAATTACTAAAAATTGCCACCGATGGCCTATCTCGTATTGCAATTTGCAAAAAATTGTCAAAGCGGGTTACTTTTTACGGTGGTAATTACTCGGCTGTCGTTTAAAAGTGGCCTAACAGTGCCACATTATCATGGTTGCCACTAAAGAAATCCCAACTAAATCCCCATCCACTTGCAGTGAATGCCATGAACTCAAGCTTTAAGTATGGACTTAGGCCAATTTGATTTCGACGACGAAGTTAACTTACCCTTAAAAAAGAGAGAAATCATTTCGAAACTCAACATGACTAAACCCCGTCAACTTCCTGATCATATCATTCAATTAATCATTCCCCGCTAACTTATCTCGACTCGATTATACCTCTCGACTCGATTATACCTCTACTCCGCTTCAAATTCAACGGAAACGACGGAACGCCGTCTCTTCGGTCTCCAATCCATCCCACTCCATGTGACATGGGGGAGGAAACAAAGGCCAAAAGGAAAAACCAGCCAAACGAGAACGCAAGAACGCAAAGGAGAAGGCAAAATTGGGAAACGATCCAAATGCGTCAATCCTTCCTCGGATCTAACATCTTCACGTGGGTGATGCTGGTCTTTTGCAAATTATTTCTCCAAGACAAGCCGAAGCAACCAAGAACGACGAACCCCACATGGTGGGCCGTTGGGGGCGGGCCGGTGGGCGGTGGTGCTCCGCCTAGGAAACTCCATTAGCGCCACTCCAAGCTCGCCCGTCAAGAGCGTCCCCTCTCGTAGATTTTTGCATTTGGATGCGTAGTGACTTGGTGGTTTCATGACTGGTCAGAGATTTGTCGATGCACACGCCAATTGATGCCTTCTCTCTCTCTCTCTCTCTCTCTCTCTCTCTCTCTCTCTCTCTCTTTGGAAGATGGTGTAGAGATTTTTCTGAGGTCAGCTTGGCACTAGGAAGGTGGTGTTGCTCGTTGCTAATTTATAATACAAGATATATTTCTTTTGTGTGTGTATAAATTATGGCTCTTGAAGCGTCTTTATTTAGTAGTTAAAGTACTCAGAGCGCATGACTTTTAAGCATTTAGCATGCTTTTGCAATTTCATGAAAGTCAAAAACACAAGTATTGATCTCTCGCTCTCTTTGTTGTGCCGTTCGACGTCTTCTGATTGCGACTCGAGAACTTCTGAAGCGGCCGCAGAACACTCGCGAAGCTAATTTCCACCGTAACTCGGCTTGCAAATCGGGGTAGCCAAGTCCCCTATCTAAACAACGGTTATAATTGAGTCCGGCATTTCCCAGGGATAAGGAAAATTAAGCGCTCCAGCTTATGAGCGAGTCGGATTAATCCTGTATCAGCTGTGCACGAGTCACAAACCGCTCCTGCTCATCTCGATTGAAACTTGACTTTTTATTGGAATGGAACTCTAGAGCATGCTCGTAAATTTCATAAATAATTATGTCCGCCATTTAAATTCATACTCGAGCTCCAATTGGACATGAGCTATACTTCAATTTCATGTAATTCCTAATGATATCCAATTGCTATTAAAAACACTTTCTCAACATCGACATTGAAGCTGAATTAACCATCCAACTTTAATCGTAAACAGTATCGATTTGACTCCACCCGACCCGATAACTCTCCAAAAATATGGATTCTAATGTACTCCACGGTCCCTACATTCTGCTCTGCCACCAGCACGTGACTCACGTGACAAACCCTCCCCTCACGTGCTCGTGCTCGTGCTCTCAACCGCAGTGTGGGGACTCTCAATTTTCCCTCAAGTCCACGTCATCACGCCTTGGCGTCTTTCACGATGGTACCAGTGCAAGGGCTCCGCGCCGTCCGATCGAGCCGAGGGCCGTCTCAGCCGTCGATGGGCCCTTGCGTTAAAAAAGATTGGGGAAACGAGAAGCGACTGACCGAGAGAGAGAGGAAGAGAAAGAGAACGAGGAAAGAAGATCCCTGATTTCCCCCAAAATCTTCCAATTTCATCTCACTGAAAACAACAGAGCCACACACGCAAAGGAGAGACCTTTTTCTCTCTCTACACTACTCTCTCTCTCTCTCTCTAGAATCGTCGAAACCAGGTGAGCTTTTTACAATTCCGATTGCTTTTCCGCTTTTCCATTTTGACTTATTGCTTGCTTCGGTTTCATCGTTCCGGTAGCTCCGTCTTGTTTGTAAAACCCTAGCAAAAACCATTCCCACGCGCGTTGAAGGTTAGATGGAGTCGCGCGGAATTGGGATGAGTTCCGTTGTCCGTGTTCTTCCGTGGAGGGTGCGTCGGTGTTTGTGTGGTGGGTGAAATGGGGATTTCTTGTTGTGGTTCGATTTTTGTGAATGGCTTGTTTCTGATTGGTTGATATGGGCTATTTGTTTTGTTTTGGTGTGGGTTGATTGCGCGTTCCCTGAGATGGTTTCTTTCTTGTGTTACTGAATCTAGGCTTGGGGAGGGAGGCTTGACGGGGATAGATAATGGAGTATACTGACCGAGATGTGGATGTCCCGTGCGTTGAAGATCAAGTCAATGCGGAGGCTAGTGTTTTGGAGGAGAGAACAGAGGAGAGGGCCTATTCAGTGGGGAATGATTTGAAGGTCAGTGAAGGAGAAGAGGTTTTTGAGGAGGCGGTGGGTGCCCAAGACGGTTTGCAAGAGGAAGAAGTGAAGCTGGTTTCAGGGGTCAGTGTTCCCGGTCCTGATACGGACGCTATTGAGGCTGTTGATCCAAGTAGCGGTGTTTTTCACGAGAAAGCTAGTGCGGGGGATGAGGTTGAAAATTTTGAGGAGGCAATTGGCGCACCGGAAAAAATTGAGAAACTTGAGGAGATAGTTGAGGAGGTGGATGTTGAAGAGAAGGTAGAGGGTTTGTTGGGTGGGGAGAGTATCGGTGGTGCTCTTGTGGTGGCAGATGGAGTTGATGAGGGAGGGACTCGTGAGAAAGTGCCGGTCAAAGAAGATGATGGATTGATGAATAATGGGGAGGATGCTGTGGAGGAGATAGCTGAGCTTCATGTAGATGAAGAGATGCGCAATGATGCAAATGAGTCTGCTCCGACGCTTGGTGGAGTTCTTGAAAAGCTTGACAATGTGACCGAAGATGAATTCGAGAATGGCAATGTGAGCGTGGAAGGACTACTCGACACTGATCAGAAGCGAACTTCTAGTGAGGAGGTTCTGTACGCAACTGATCAGCGGGAAGAATTAGTAGACGCTGACGTGGCAACTGAAGGCAAACTTACCAGTGACAGGGATCTGGAAGTTGCTCCAGCTGCTAATCATCCAGATAATCTGGATGAAGGGAATGCTACTTTGGCTACAGAAAATGAAGTCCATCTCAACGTGGAACCCGAAGTTGTGACAGCTAGCTTTGACTCAGTCTATCGTGATGCTGGTAGAGAAGTGAACAAGTCTTCTTCCGGTATCGATACAGGATATGAGAATGACCTCAAAAAGGAGGTGAAAGATGCTACTAATGGAAAGGAATCCTTTCAGGAGGGAAACTCTGAGCAGGACCCAACTTCAATTGACAAACCTTCGTCTGCCTCAGACAAGTCAGTTACTCGTGAGTCTGGAATCTTGACTACTTCAGACAAACTTAAGTCTGAGAAGGATGAGCAAATTATGGCTGGAACAATTGAAATTAACAAAGAGGATGTGACTTCTCATACTCAGAATCCTGTTGAGAAAGTCCAGGAAAATCTTCACAATCACACTTTTGCAGAAAAGCTTGTAAAGAAGGATTCAGATAGCGGGGATGATGGTACAAAAGTAATCAGGGAAAATGGTATACGGGCTGCAGAAGAAGTTGCATCATCTGGAAGATCAATGAATCATGCTTCGGTACCTGCTCGTCCTGCTGGTCTTGGCCGTGCTGCTCCTCTGCTGGAACCTGCACCTCGAGTGTCTCAGCAACCGCGTGTTAATGGAGCTGTATCTCATTCGCAGGCTCAGCATATTGAGGAACCTGCTAACGGGGAGTCTGACGATCATGATGAGACCCGCGAAAAACTCCAGATGATACGTGTGAAATTCTTGCGTCTTGCACATCGACTTGGGCAGACTCCCCATAATGTCGTTGTGGCGCAGGTCTTGTACAGGCTGGGATTAGCGGAGCAGATTAGGGGAAGAAATGGGGGCCG
The DNA here is from genome assembly GCA_016432845.1 of Psidium guajava. Lineage (NCBI taxonomy): Eukaryota > Viridiplantae > Streptophyta > Magnoliopsida > Myrtales > Myrtaceae > Psidium > Psidium guajava. The sequence continues at coordinate 20,109,772 of CM028225.1, forward strand.
TGTTGGTGCCTTCAGTTTTGATCGTGCAAGTGCAATGGCAGAGCAGCTTGAGGCTTCCGGGCAGGAACCACTTGATTTCTCTTGCACTATTATGGTCTTGGGGAAGACAGGTGTGGGAAAAAGTGCGACAATCAACTCAATATTTGATGAGGTGAAATTCAGCACTGATGCTTTTGACACGGGCACTAAGAGAGTTCAAGATGTCGTAGGAACTGTTCAGGGGATTAAGGTGCGCATAATTGACACGCCAGGCCTTCTGTCCTCTTTGACGGATCAACGCCAAAATGAGAAGACCCTTCACTCTATTAAGCGATTCATTAAGAAGACTCCACCTGATATCGTGCTGTATCTTGACCGCTTGGACATGCAAAGCAGGGATCTTGGTGATATGCCGCTTTTGCGCACAATTACTGAGATATTTGGACCCTCTATATGGTTTAATGCAATTGTGGTTCTAACACATGCAGCATCAGCTCCACCTGATGGGCCAAACGGTACTGCTTCCAGTTATGACATGTTTGTCACTCAACGATCGCATGTTGTGCAGCAAGCGATTCGTCAGGCAGCTGGTGATATGCGGCTTATGAATCCTGTTTCTTTGGTGGAAAATCACTCGGCATGCAGGACAAATAGGGCTGGACAGAGAGTGTTGCCGAATGGTCAGGTTTGGAAGCCTCATCTGCTACTGCTTTCCTTCGCCTCAAAAATTTTAGCCGAGGCTAACGCACTTTTGAAGCTGCAAGATAGTCCACCTGGGAAGCCTTTTGCATCTAGGTCAAGAGCCCCTCCTTTGCCTTTCCTTCTTTCAACTCTTCTCCAGCCAAGGCCACAGCCAAAGCTGCCTGAGGAGCAGTATGGTGATGATGATGGCATGGATGATGACTTGGACGAGTCATCTGATTCTGATGATGAATCAGAATATGACGAATTGCCGCCATTTAAGCGATTGACAAATGCCCAGGTGGCAAAGCTTGCTAGGGCTCAGAAGAAGGCGTATTTTGATGAGTTAGAATATAGGGAGAAACTTTTTATGAAGAAACAGTTAAAAGAGGAGAGAAGGCGACGGAGGATGATGAAGAAGATGGCAGCTGCAGCCAAGGATCAGCCAAGTGAATATGTTGAAAATGCTGAAGAAGAAAGTGGCGGGGCAGCATCTGTACCAGTACCCATGCCAGATTTGGCCTTACCTGCATCATTTGATTCTGATAATCCTACTCACCGGTATCGTTACCTTGATAACTCTACCCAGTGGCTTGTAAGGCCTGTTCTTGATACTCATGGTTGGGATCATGATGTTGGTTACGAAGGCATTAATTTAGAGCGATTGTTTGTTGTTAAAGACAAGATTCCTATCTCTTTTTCGGGCCAGGTCTCAAAAGATAAGAAGGATGCGAATGTCCAAATGGAGGTAGCTAGTTCGCTAAAACATGGGGAGGGAAAATCAACTTCACTAGGACTTGATATGCAGACCGTTGGGAAGGACCTGGCTTATACTCTTCGCAGTGAGACTAGGTTTAGTAATTTCAGGAAGAATAAGGCGACTGCTGGATTGTCCTTTACTCTCTTGAATGATGCTTTAACGGCTGGATTGAAAGTTGAGGACAAATTGATCGTCAATAAATGGCTGCGTTTCGTTATGACTGGTGGTGCTATAACTTCTCGTGGTGATGTTGCTTATGGAGGCAGCTTAGATGCCACCTTGAGGGATAAAGATTACCCTTTGGGTCGTTCTCTGTTCACTCTTGGCCTTTCCGTCATGGATTGGCATGGGGATCTTGCTGTTGGTGGCAATATACAATCTCAGTTGCCCATCGGACGGTCTACGAATCTGATCGCTCGTGCAAATTTGAATAATAGAGGGGCAGGACAGGTCAGTGTTCGGGTGAATAGCTCCGAACAGCTTCAAATTGTTCTGCTTGGCCTCATTCCACTATTCAAGAAGTTGCTGGATTTTCCTCTACAATGGCAGCTTGGACAATGATGAAAAATAGTTCATACTTACTGCATGATGCATGCAGTGACAGAAAATAACTTGGAATCTGGTTTTTGTTGTTGTTGAATCCGGAAAGTTCCTTCTTGACATGTGGATCATAGTATTCTAGGTTTTTGTCATTAGAAGTTTGGCATATGGTGAGTTTTGTTCCCTTGAAGCTACTGGACACAAGCACTCCCTCTTCTTTAATGGTGTTTCAGTTAGAGTTATTCTCTGGAAATGACATTCATGTTGAGGAACCACCCCCTTGAAAATATTTTTCTGCTTCACCTTTTGATTCACCTTTTTTCTCTTAGCCTGAAATCAAGCTTCTCTACAGCTGTTTCTGTTATTTGGATGACATGTTATGAGATGATTTGAATCTCGTTACTGTGATTGAAAAGGCTGGAGGGTTTTGAAAGCTCTTGGTGTTTCTCTGGTAGTTTAGATGTTTATTCCCTGGCATCATTAGATTCGTTGAAGCATAAGCAAGCCGAAGATGACACCAACAACATTGGATTCTGTTGCTTGTGGAATGATGTATTGTAGCATAGTGGATTACCTCTTGTTCAATTTCATTTCACCTGAAAATGGGGCTACTGCCGATGAAGCATTTGGATCGGTGTTCGCTGTAGCTCTCTCATTCTTAATGACAAGTTTCATTCCGAAAAGTTTAAACATGATGAGGCATGGCTTGAAGTTGGTTTGGTATTACTGTAACTTTTTTTTTTTTGGTCGGGGGTATTGCTGTAACTTAATGAGGTCTGTTGTACGGCAACGCTGCTCTAGCTATGGAAGTTGTTGGGGGATGAATATGACGTGATTGCTGTGTTGTGAGGTATGAGATGATGTTTAGCAACTGGTCTAGGACTGCTGCATTTGTTGAAAGCTTGTTAAGGAATGTTAGCTATTTGGTTATGCCCCAATACCTCTAGTCATATAGGTGAACTTTACTGGTGCTGCGGACTGTCTACGGAGATATGAAAAATGATCTCAATGCTGTTGCGGGTAGAGAATGGGGAAGAGCAATTGATGAAGTGACCATATTTCCCTTTTTCTCACTGCTATTTCTGAATAGATCTCTTTTAGTTTGTCTCTAGCTATTAGTATTTGAGACTTTGTCAAAGTCTTTTGACTTATACAGGGTGGGGTGCTGGCGTAACCTTAGTTGTGTGTCATGGAATTAGGAAGGCCTCCTAAGGGTTTTCTTGACATTTCAATTATAATCCTAGAAAGAGATTCGACAACTAATTTGCTAGACCATGTCGACCTGTTTATGCCCCACCCACCTTTCCCTTTTTTCCAAGATCGCTTTTCGTTTACGCCCCATTCTTCTCGAGTTTATTGGTTTCTTGTTGAATCTGTGACGTCGAAGGAGAAATGTGTACACCACTGCCATTGAGAGCCTTTCAACTTCTTCCATCGACCCATGAGCCTAGTTGCAGCCAAATTTTTTGCCCGTTTTATTGGGCTTGTGCCCACCTCGCCTCGGCATAGAAGAAAGCAAAGGGTTCAATGAAGAAAAGATGTCGAGGGAGGAACTCCTGACCCAAAGCAGCATGGCCCACGTGCCTCGGGGCAAATGCCCAACCGAGCTCGGCCACGAAGGTTGACGACTATGACTGCGCAGCTAAGCACCACCTCCCAGGTTAGCCTAGCTCCTCTTTGGTTGGGTAGGCCTTGTTATTGTGGCATTGCAAAACCAAGTAGGCCATGAGGTTTCTCTCCAAACCTGCTTGGGGAGCAGTAGCACACCGGAGGCGGGCACAAAAGGGCAAGGACATTTACCCAAAAAGGTAAGTCCAATGTTTCTACAAAAATGGCTTTCTCACCGGGATAGATTTTCTCTCAAAGTTCTCTCATTTTTCTCTTTATTCCTCTTTAACCATCGAAGGATTCTTAGGGCCAAGCCTAGGAAAAGCTTCTTGTTTGTGGTGTGCTATTCGATCCAATCCACGTGTGTTCAGTGAAGCCCAATGGAGACTGGGAAAAACTGTGCGTCACCGCTAATGATAAACTTTACGCTTTGTAACTAGGAGGGAGCAATGGTCCTAGTCAACCTGGGAATTGAGCTTGCCAATCCAGTTCGAGGCCAGTTCGCTTTCACTTCCCTGGAGACACGGTCATGGGTTGAAAGCCTAGGAACTGAGCAGGTTCGATTTAGCTTCTAGGTTGAAGCTATATAACTCACTAATTCTAAGTGGCAATCGAACCAAATGAGCTATTTCTTTGATAGAACCGATGTTGATCTGGCTTTGAATTGGGCTACTGGTTCTGATATGTGTGCATGGTGGATAATGTGTTTTGAGCGATTATGATATGACGTATAATAGATGATGATCACCACCAAGGGGTAAAAGAAGTCCCATCAGTCAAGGATAAAGATAGGAATAAACGAAGTTCACTACTAAGACTCAAAGGATAAGTCACCTGCCAAGGATAAAGTTTTTCAAGATAGAAGAAGTTCATCACCAACCTAAAGGAAAATCATCAGCCAAAGATAAAGGGGTCATTGGTACACCACCAAGAGAGAATCCACCAACAAAAGATCACGACCTAGGATAGCAATTCGCTCACTTGTAGAAAATCTCATATGTACTTCAATATTAAAGTAGTCTCTCTACCTTACAAATGAGATTACACTTCTATTTATGGTGTGATTCTCCTGAAAAAAAAAAAAATAAAGAGATTCTTGGAATAGTAGAAAACGATTCTAATCCAAAAAAGTGATTTTGATTAGAATAATATTTTTTTATTCTGTTCTCTGGATGATTTTTAGAGAATCAGAACGCGTTCGATCATTGCACAATATTTTTATTCCCAAACAAAAATAAGTTTGGTAACTGCACAAAATTTTTATTCTCGGGAACAACCAAGTGGTGAGAATTCTTTTTCTAAAAAAATCATATATTTTTTTAATTTTTAAATTTTCTTTAATTTTTTTAATTTTTAATTTTTCTAAATTACATTTTTTTTACTTCTCCCATTTTTTGGCATTTTTTTTATTTTTTTAATTTACCCCCATTTTAAAAAATTTTAATTTTTTTGGTTAAATTTTAAAACTTATTTTTAAATTTAATTTTAAAAATTATTCATTAGTAAATTTTCAATTTCAATTTTAATTTTTTAAAGTTCAAAAGTTCATGTGGAAGCCTATCTGGACTTAATATTTTTAAAACAACTAAGACTTTACCATTCTTTGTGATTCTCAAAATTGTTTTTTTTTCATAACCAATTTTTTTTGTTTCTTATTTTTTGTTCAAAACTGTTTTCGGGAGCAGAATCAAAATCAGAATCATTTGCGTTATCAAACAAGTTTTTGACTTTTTTTTGTTCCAAAAACAGAATCAAAGGTATATAAACCTTAGCAAACATGCCCTAAATGACTCTTGGAGCATTCAAAGACTTTTGAAAGCAACACCACAATGAAGAATTAGAAAATCTAGGACTTAAGACTCATAAAACTAATAATTAAGACAATTTAGGACCAAATGCATGGAACTAGGAGTAGATGCAATGCATCTAAGAAAATACTCTTCAACTTCGGGCACCGGCCTTTGAAACCGAATATTCATATTAGGAGATGAACAAATAGCGAAGGAAATTGATCTACGTAGCCTCTAGTTACTAGGTAGTTGATCAGGAGTTTCGAAATCGACAATTTGTAATCAATCAGTAACCATAAAATCAATAACTATTCTTGCAAATCAACAATTAGCTTGTAGAATCGACATCTTCAAATTTGGGCTAATCTAATCAAATTGTAGCTGAAATTGGTCATCGCTTGCAAAACTAAGGATTGTTTTAGATCAGTCGGCAAATTCTGAGTTGAGCTTAAGAGTTGATTGGCATTCTCGAATCAGTTCCCTGACAGAATTGATGTTGAACCGGTTTTGAAGTGGGGCATCAACTTTTGTTAGAAACAAAAACTATAAACTAGTTAACAACTTAAAATATAAAAAGCTCAAAAGCACAAAATGCACATCATCACCCGAACCACACCCTTACCACTTCTCTTTATATATATATATATATATTGAAAAATTAGAGGAATAAACTAACCTTACATTTCCTAAATTAGAAATTAAAACCCAAGCTCTCTCCCTCTCACGAAAAAAAAAGGGTGGCCTAGTTCTCGGACCTGGAGATAGGGCTGGTTTGGTGCCTGTCGCGACCTAAAAATCGAGGTTTTCAATTTTAGGTTAATGGATTACCAAGTTAATTAAGTGAAATAACTAACATAGTTCGAGCTCTCCCAAGCTCTACCAATTCGCAACTTAGGTTCAATATTTAAATGCAAAATATTTTTGATAGGAGTCGCCACTAATCATTTATGGTAGGTCGATTAGAAACCTAAATAAAATAGTGGGAGAACTATTCTATTTCTACGAACCAAAGATTTTAAGTTCGGGACTTGGTTACGCTAATATTTCTATTAACGCCCTTTCGGTACCGATTTCATGAAAATGTTCAATTTGGCAATTTTGATGAATTCTCGCTTGAAATTCAAAGGAATGAATTTTTTAGGATTTTCCTTTTTTATGAAATTTTTTTTTATTTTTTTTAATGATGAAATTTAAAGTTCGAGTTGTAAAAATTAAAAGATAATTACCGCTATTTTTTCGAATTAAGTTTCGATCTAAAGCCTGATAGATCGACCCTAAAATTCGAAATACCCGCTATGGAAATAATTCTATCTAAAGCCTGATAGATCGACTTATTTCCATGCATGCGGTTGCGGATTAGGGAATTTTCATAATCGATTACATCTTAAAATATTTTGGATATCTTTGAGTATCTTCAAGAAATTTTAATTATCACAAGATTATCACAAAGATTCCGAAATATTCACATCGAATCCCAATCTTTCTAAGTTTAGGCACAAGATATATTCCAAGATATGTTCCAGATTTTTTATTTCCAAAATTAATCATGCAATCTTCCAATTCAAGTAATTAAATGTTCTAAACTTGCAATGCAATTTTCAGGATATGCAAAATTCAATTAACCATTGATGCAAAATAAGCAAGTGAATATCCTAAGTTTCAAATTAGGAAATACCTGAAATTGCTTCCCGATTTCGATTCGCACCGAAACTTGATGATCAAGCCCAAACAGCGTGGGAACCTTCACGGATCAGCTCGGTGGAGAGCACTTGTGGTTGGCCAATGGACGAAACCAAAACAACAACCGTCACGAGGTTTGAATTTTTTTTTCTCTATTGAACTCGAACGAAAATTGCAAGCCAAGCCCGTTCGTGCGTCCTTTTTTGTGGCTGAATCAGCAGTAAATGTTAGGCTAATTTGGAGTAAAAATAACACTTAAACAGTCACCAAACTTTGACCAAAACAGCAGAGACTTTCTGGATATCCAACGACAAAAACAGGCCCACTAAAGCACCGCTCTACAGAAGAAAAATCAGGCTGGACAGTGACAATTTAAGCACTGAACAGCAGTGGGTTCGGCACTAAATTGTCGCACAAAGGGACCTTGGACAGCAGGAAATATCGGCACCAAGTGGCAACCAAACCGCGCCTAGACCATGGTTAAATCGGTGTCGAACAGCAACAGAGATGGGCACAAAACAGCAACAACTTGGACAATGATGCTGAACACAAATGAATTGGGACAGAGGAGTCGAAGCTGCCAATTTTTCTTGAAGAGTCTTCGGCCTCCGAAGAAAACCTTAAACCTCACGTGTATGTCTCTCTATTTGTATGAATTATCTATGGCCCTCCTTTTGTGTTTGCTCCTCAGAATTTTCTAGGCTCCCCCCTCCATTGTCTGCAATAGGTCTTCTTTTATAGCCCAATAGCTAGGGTTTCTTCAAGAAAGGACGTGACCAACTTTCCTATTATACATGCATATCTTTTATTCTTTCCACTGCACTCATATTTTCCCCATCATAAGAAAAGATTTCTTTCTTTATGTTAGTGTGCCTCCTCTTTCTTTCGAATTCTCCGCACGAGGATCTTCCATGAATATCTCCAAGTAACATCATTAATTCAATTCCTTATTTTCCAAACACATATTTGTCCCCAAGTCACGAACTTATTTTTCCACAAACCACATATTTTCCCCATCTTTCTCGAAAATTTTCCATGAGTTGAGCACATGCAATTTCCAGCCATGTAGATTTAGTCCAATTGGTCAAGTTTAGTGTCCCTTTTTTTTTTCAATTAAGTTTGTTTCCGCCGTCAATCCGTTTTGATGCAAAATGTAATGCAAATGAATGCTAAAAATTAAAACTATGCTACATGAATTTTTTTTTGTAGGAACTAGAATTAATTCCTGATTTTCATGCAAAATAAAAAATCAAAATTTAGGTGTCAACAGTGCCTGGTTGGAAGTTTTTTTGGAATAGGGCTCCGGTTTAGTTCCCAGTTTCAACGTAGCATCAGACCACATAGACTATACTCATCACTATCTGTAGACCTCTTCACTTATTTTGAAGTAAAAAAAAAAAAAACCAGACACGACCTCTATTTCACTTATGTGACCCATTACATGTGATGGCGACAATGTCTAAATATGTATACATATGCTTACAATTAGTAGCTATCTTCACTGTTATAATGCTTAATTTCATTAACCACACGCATTGATCAATATCTGTCGTTAGATTTGCAGTTGACAAGGATCCTCAAGCGTCGGATGGGAGGTGGACTTGTATATATTCACACACACAATACAAGCAAAATATGGAAGGGCGCAAGGTTGATGAACCGTCCGATTATTGCTCGTATATCACATTAGCTACGGGTTGGCCTCTTGCGAATCAATAGTGCATAGCTATTATATTATGGTCTACCACGGCGTCTCCGGTGGTGGCATTAAATTGATGGGCCCTCACCGTTGTTATTCCATGGGCGAGTCGGAAAGCACCCGACCCGCTGACGATCGGCATCTCACGGTGAGCTTCCATGGCCGCGTTCTGGCCCATGATGCTCAGAGTGCTCCGATTGTACTTCTCATTGGTGAAGACGAGGTTCATGTTCATGAGCAGGCCTAGGGTTTCCAGCCCTGCAGATGCGTATAGCCCCAGGGCTCAGCCCACGGGCCTCGAGGACAGTTCGGGCCCTTATGTCCATGGGTTGTTGAAAACGTTCACGAGGCCGAAGAGGGTGACGGATCGGTTCGTGAACGGGGCACGAGTGACCTCGACCGAAGTGGGGTTCTTTCCCGAGAGGGTGTTGTGGAAATAGAAATGGAGCCGGGTCAACTTAGGCTTCGCCTAGTGAAGTTTATCGTACCACGACTCGATCGTTTTCGGGTCGTCGGCCATGGCCCGAGCGGAGGGCATGGCTGTGTGAACAGCAAGAAAGAAAAGAGCAAGAGCTATCTTCCCCATTTCTATGGATGAATTCCTCGGCTCTAGTGGATAAGGGAAAAGAAGGCATTAGATGGGCTTTTGTAAGATGAATTGAAGTGCCAATGCTAGTGCTTAGTGAACTTCCAGGTCCAACTTTTCAAGTCAGCAGACAAGAGTTTGTTTGGACTTGGGGAGCAAATTTTCAGATAATTTGATCTGGGACTATAATATCCGTCCTTTCTGTACTCAATTGAAATTCGAGTTTTGAAAGGGGGAAGTTTCGCCCAATGGAATTGAGATGAACGATTCTGTGTTTGAATTCTCTTTCTGGCCATAGACTCTTGTCATTTGACGGCTCCTGCCCATTTGACTGCCTTCTAGATCACACACCTACCGTTATCTCTCCCCACCACCAACCCAGGCTGCTAATAGAACAGTAATCACTTCAGGAAATTTTGGGAAATTGGAAACCTGGACAAGAACAGCAATCACCTACCACATGTTTATGTCCGTTTTCGCATCAAAACATTGATTCAACCGGTAAGGCGGTGATTTATAAGACGAGGGATTCTGCTTTCTCTCCTTGTGACTTGAGTTCAGTCTTTTAGCGAAAGCACCCCAAGAATAAAGTCATGGACGCAACCCTCCATATTGAAGCAGTACGCCCTTAAGATCGATGGGGAGATGTATCAGTTGAGATGCACGTGCATACATCTCTGTCGATAATCTTCTTTCACCCTTAGGTGAGTTAAGAGGTGTAGCTTTGGCCAAGGCGTCCCGCAATGGAGGGACGACGGGGTTGGATAAAACCGGCACGATTTCCATGGATAGCTATGAAGGAAAAAGGCACGCAGGCAAGGAGCCGGGTCAATTATTCAATCAAATTATATTGAGCATATTTCTCATCTCTTCTCGAGAAATAAGTGGGCTCAATTTCGAAATTTATCGAAGCCTTGAGTAATAAAAAAAAGGTGAGCTGCTGTATTTTCAAGATTTGAATTTCGCATTTGAATAACCCTTGTAATCGTAAGAAATCGAAAGTGTGCATGGATAACATCGGACCACCAAACCAAAAAAGGGGAAAAAAAAAAAACAACTAGGATGTTGGTTCTACAATCTAGATTTATCTTGGCAATTAATTGGACCAACGTACCAACGATGCGTTACCCTTTTATCACTTCCCTCGTCTACCGGACGCGCACCACCAATAGAGATTTCTGATGGTGAAATTTGGACGAATTGGAAATTAGACCGGGAAGGTCCGTTTTGTCTTTTAATAAGTTTGATGTGGGTAAAAGTATTTCCGGCCCAATTTCTACAAAAACCCAACTTCTGAACTTCGTACCTTAGTCCAAGCTCGAGCACCGGACCGACCCTGCGGGACACTACTCCCAAAAATAAGTCGGGTAAGCCCAATTTAAAGACGAGAAAGAGATGGATCTAGTCAAATCGCCGCGACCCGCCCCGGTCTTTTGTAAGTCATCTTGATATGCCTTTTCGATTTTAGGCTACGCTTGGGCAATTGTTTTCGAGTAACAAGACAAAATCTAGCATTTGGTTAAACTTTTCGCTTTCGCTTTCATTAGGTTGTGATCGGCAAAATAGCACGAATGGTACCTAAATTTTTAATTTGTGCAATGTGCCGTATCATTCCTAAACTTTTAATTTGTGTAATGCGGCGCATGAACTTTGACTCAATTTGCAATGTCGTATTTAGGCTTTTAATTTGTTCAACATGGCCCATGAGCTATTTGATAAGCGTTCAATGTAATCCTTAGATTATATGAAAATATTTGAAAGTTTAGGAACCACATAGAATATTGGATCAAAGTTCATGAACCACGTTGAATAATTTAAAAATTTATGGACGATAGTGTATATTTAGACCAAAGTTCATAGCCCATTTGTGTCATTCTCCCTTTGTGAATTTTTACAATTTGATTTTTGTGTTGTCATATAATAATTTTCCACAAATCTTAAAGCTATGTATTTTATTACTTACGAATTTTTAGAGTGAAAAAAATTTGCATACGAAAGAGCAATTTTCCATGACAAAAATAACATCACTAAAGACCTGCTTAGCAACCATTCTGATATTAAAAACTTATTCCGATTAAAATGATTTTTTCTAACCCCTTTTCATTCAATCTTAAAGGAGTGAATATTGACCGGATATCTCTCCTCTAACGCTGAATGAGTTCTATTGTTCTTCACGCTGCAACACTTCAAAAAGAGGGAGAAATCGCATCACATCATCAAGGTTTGAATGAGGGAGGCTTCCTAATCTTTGTAGCTTGCTCAAATGAGTAGGCGATTTCTATCAGCTTCGGCTCCGTACCCTTCAGCCCTCCAAAGCAAATTCCGAACGGTACTCCCTTGTCGTCGTAACCGGCTGGGACGCTGATCCCTGGGAAGCCGCCGATGGCCAGAACCGGAGCAACATGGAACCCAGGAGCGATGATCGCATCTAGATTGTACTGCATCATCAGCTTCTCGAATCCGTTTCTTGATAGGTATGCCAAGTTCGACAAAGCCGCCTTCTCTGTGTCGCCGATCCCGTTCGTGGCTTCGGATGCCAGAAAGATGTTCTGGCCGATCTGATCAGTTAGTTCCTGTGACACCATTGAGGCACATACTTGTCATTCCCCAGTGTCGTCGGGTTAAGGATGTTTTACCAAACTAGAGCATCAGGTTGTCTCTAGGGAAGTATCTGCCCATGTGTTTCCTCGTTTTTAGGTTTTGTCATGCAATTAAGAAAAGCCGGTCTGGTCGAAAAATCATTTTCCGAATCGACAATAGCAGTTATACATTCAGAAATCGAACTTTTGATTTATGCAGAGGGAACGGAACTTGATTACCAGTTTAGAGTTTTTCTGGTTGAAAGCTATGATATCTGCCAAGGATCGCACCGGAGACACCACGAGATCCTTCAAGTAAGCATTCAAATTTATCTTGAACTCTCCTAATATGGCCACTGCTTCACCGCTTGCAGTGGCGTTCAAGATTATGTCAATGTTGTCTATCTTCAGATTGTCTACCAAAACTGCACCTGCTTGCCTGGTATCAGAAAAGTTTCAAGTCATCATCCGAGAACAACAGATGATCAGGTATTTACTCCAAATATGTTATTTTTCTCATAACACTATGCTGGTAAAACGATCGATACCGGAATGTTCGAAAATGATTCTGAAAAGCAAGAGCTTGGCTGCGCTTATCGGTGAAATCAAAGAAGGGATCTCTCACTATCCCCAGCCTTTTTCCCCGGAGCCCATAAACTTTCAGAAACTGTCTATATCCGCCTTTAGGAATGTATTTCGACGCTTCTATTGTTGCCCTGTCGTTGTAGTCATAACCCACTATGGCATCAAGAACGCGCACGGCATCCGAAACAGTCCGGCACAGGGGCCTGTTGCATCAAGAATTTCGTGGCTGCTGTTTGAGAACGCTTATTGCAGATGATAAAGTTTTCGGTGTAAAGCTAACATGTTGAGGCGACAAGATCGGTCGACCAATAAGTAATCTACTAGCTGTATTATTTGAGCTATCGACTGCCTATGACAAAACCTATCAACTCGATTATGCAGCCGCTTAGAAATAAATCGCGCACTCGACGTACCCGACGGTGTCTTGTCTGGGAGAGACAGGAACAACCCCAGCTCGGCTCGTGAGGCCAACAGTTGGCTTGATGCCTACTACTGAATTAACACTAGCGGGGCATAAGATCGATCCATCAGTCTCGGTTCCTAGAGACACCGCCACCATATTAGCCGCAACTGAAATCGCCGGTCCACTGCTTGATCCGCAAGGATCCGCCGAAAGAACGTATGGGTTCTGCACGCCATCCACAGAATGCAACTTGTGACTTTTGCAAAAGCTTGGGTAACTTCAAAACTGATCATTAGCTAGCTGCTCCGCAACTTTGTGACTTTTGCCTATTATAGTTCTAGCAAGATAGTAACTCACCTTGCCTTGACCACCTCTGGCACTCCAACCATTTGGTGCAGTCAAAGACCTAAAGTTTGCCCACTCGCTCAAGCTAGCCTTCCCCAATATGACGGCGCCAGCGCTCCTCAGGCGAGCCACCACTCCCGCATCCCGAGCCACAACAGAACCGAGCAGAGCAAATGAGCCGGCCGTGGTATTCAGCTTGTCTTTCGTCCCAATGGTATCCTTGAGCAGGATAGGAATCCCATGCAGGATGGGCAGCGAGCCATACGGCTTGGCCTTGCGCTCCCTGTCGGCCTTACCAGCCTGACACAACGCGTCTGGGTTCACTTCGATGACTCCATTCACGACCGGGTTGAGCCGACGGATCTCGCCGAGGTAGAACTCAGTGAGTTGCCTGGAAGTGAGCTGGTTCTGCTTGAAAGCTTGTTGGATATCACTTATGCTTGCTTCTCTGATTGACAGTGCTTGCGCAGAGACCAAGAGGATTGTGCCAAACGATGACAAGTAAAGGAAATATGGGACGAATGATGAAAGTAGAGGATTCATTTTTGGGTGTTTCGAACCTGGAAATGCATTCGAGGGTTGAATGTAAGAGTTGGGATGATCTTTGATATAGAGAGATTTATATGACTTTGGCTCCACTAAATGTCATTAGACCTTACATAAAGAATTGTTTTGTTCATGTAATTTTTTGTTTTTAAACTGTTTTAATCCCACGAGCGTAAACCTGGTTATCTCGAGGTTCGTGAAACATTCTGCAAATCTCATGAACTGATTAAGCCCATGCATTCTGTCCTATGAAAGTAAACCTGAGCCAGAACAGTTTGCACGTAGTTTGTGTGATTTAAACAGATACATGAAAATCCCCTTATGCCTCAATCAACCATGCCAACCCAGCAAAGGTAGTAATCTTCTTGGCTGTCTAATTCCAACGTCTTGTTGGTTGTTGGATCTAGATAAATATTTGTTGCTAGCGGTACATGTGTTACAATGCAAACTTATGCACTTGGGATGATTCCTTTGTCTTCATGCCAATGAACTTGGGAAAAAATATGGGAACTCTGAAATGGGTCTCTTGACTTAGTATTTACATGATGCCATGTCAAATGGCACATTAAAACACTACAATTGACAAAAAATGGAGATTCAATTCTTGCTATTGCTTCGACTCGTATTCCTTGGATCGCTGCCTACATGAGCAAATTGTCGATAAAACTCCAAAATGGCATTATGATGCCAAACCATCTAGAAACTGGAAGGAAGATACGTGGTCTTCTGAAGTTGTAACATTGTTTATGGATTCAAGCAGAAAGCGTTGAATACAAAAGGACAGTGGAAAAAATAGAACCGGAGCCAGAGATGGAATACTTGAATTGTAGACGATTGACCAGTTCGGCGATTTGGCCGACTCCATCGAATTTTGGCCGTAGGGTCTTGGATTGGTGCGCCAGTTTGAATCGAAATTGGATGCAACTTCTCTTTGAGGAAATGGCCGATCGTTCTGTCCCTTTCAAACCAATGCACAAGCACCAAAAGGATAGCCCAAATAGGTGATTGCCGTTTGAGCGCGGATCATACTAAGCAAGCTATCGAGTCTTCGTCATCGTACTTACAAGTCTTGAGAACCGAGATTTCATCGCATAATGCTTGAAATTTTCCATGCCGGTAAAAAATGCGACTGCACACTCGAACTAACAGCCGTATTCTCAACAGTGAAGAGTACAAAAAAGTCATAAACCTATTATATTGGTATCAATTTAGTCATAAACTTTTCAATTGGATCAATTTATGGTGTGTTTGTTTCACGAAAAATCAAAGATTTGAAAAATATTTTTCAAAAAATAAATGCTTGTATCACTCATAAAAATGAATGAATGCAGAATATATTCATCACCGTGAAAATAATTATGCATAAAGTGTTATCAATCTTTAATTTTCCATGAAATAAACACACCCTTAAATCTCAAACTTTTCATATCAAAACCAATTCAGTCTACTTGGCCAATTTAGGCCGAAAATTACTAACGTGAACGTAGGCCGTCTTAAGTGACACGGCTATCATTGATGTGGGTATTTTTTTAAAATACTTTTTTTCGTATTTTTCCTATTTTTGTCTCTTTTTTTCCGCTTTTCTTTCCTTTCTTTTTTTCTTCACTAAGCTCCGATGAGATCGCCAGCCATTGGGCGAGGCGCAAGCGATCGCGGCAAGGCAAGCCTTGCAATGGCTAAGTCTATGGCAAGGCTAGCTAGTCCATCACGAGGTTGGCCTCACCCGCAGTGGCTTGCGCCTCGTTTCGCGAATGATGAGCTCTAGCAACCCTCGCTAGCCACAAATGAAAAGAAAGAAAAAGAAAAGAAAGAAAATAGAAGAAAGAAAAGAAAAGACAAAATCATTAAATTTTTGAAAAAATATTTAAAAATTAAAAATATATTAGCATCAACAATAGCTACGCCATGTAGGATGGCCCACATCAACGTTAGTAATTTTCAATATAAATTTGCCGAATGGACTAAATTGGTACAACCGTGAAAATGTTTATGACTAAATTGGTCTAAGTGACTACACACTCGAACTAAAGCCATAGTTGCATATAACCAAATATGAAAAAGCATAAAAAAAAAGTCATAAACATGTTGCATTGGTATCAATTCAATCATAAGTTTTTCAATTGAATCAATTTAGTTCTAAACACTCTCACAATGGTACCGATTCAATCTATTTGGAAAATTTAGGCCATGAATTGGTGAAGTGAACGCAGGCTATCCATGATACGACTATTGCCGACGTGGGTATTTTTTAATTTTAAATATATATTTTTTTATTTTTACTGATTTTGTCTTTCTTTTTTTCATCCTTTGTCTTTCTTTTCTTTTTCCTTACTGGACTTTGGCGAGCTCGCTGGCCACTGGGTAAGGCACAGGCGGCTGCAGCAAGGCCAGTCTTGCCATGGCCTAGTCCATGGCTATGGTCGGCTAGTCCATCGCGAGGTTGGCCTCACCTGCGGCCACCTGCGCCTCGCTCCATGGCTGACAAGCTCTAGCAAGCTTCGCTAGCCATTGTGGATAGGAAAAAAAAGATTAGAGAAGGAAAAAAACAAGAAAAGGAAAAATCATTAAAATTCAAAAAAATATTTAAAAATTAGAAATACATCTGCGCTAGTGCCACAAAGGATGGCTTACATCCATGTTAGTAATTTTCTATCTAAATTGGTATCAATATGAAAATATTTATGACTAAATTGATCCAAGTGAAAGGTTTATGATTGAATTGGTACTAATGCAATGTGTTTAAGATTTTTTTGGTACTTTTCCTTGACCGAATAGGTCCCTTGTTCTCACACTTGGCTTATATAATGTTCGTGCTTAACTTGGCCCTTTTCACGCACTTCTTGTCTGTTTCTTCTTCTTGTGGTTGTTTCTCACACGCACAAGGGCAATCCTTCTTCCACGCATAACCCTATGGACACATTGC
Source organism: Psidium guajava (assembly GCA_016432845.1). Taxonomy (NCBI): domain Eukaryota; kingdom Viridiplantae; phylum Streptophyta; class Magnoliopsida; order Myrtales; family Myrtaceae; genus Psidium; species Psidium guajava. The sequence goes on from CM028225.1 coordinate 20,126,476, forward strand.
ATCCCGATCTGGCACTAAATTCGAGCAAGGAGAAGATAAAACCGTTCCCTCAAGAAGAAAAAAACATAATGGATCGGGTTTGGTCAGCCCATCTCAAGTTCAAAAATTAATATCTTCTACTTGCCCATGATGGACGAACTCTTTGGTGCTCGTAATTCAATTGCAGATGTATGAATTGACTATTCTTAATTTATTGTGAGAATAACAGTCTAATTTGGACCATAAAAAAATAAATAAAAATAATTATAACTTGTTGCTACTCCTTTAAGAATTTGTGACTCAAACTTATTATTCTTATAGTGGCCCAAAGACTAGCATTTGGGCGTGCGACTAGCGTCTGCGCCTGCATCAAGGGTACTATGTATTGGTTGAGGTTATGTAGGGCAATCCATTACGTCAGTCCAAGCACATTGAATTTGGGGGGGGGGGGGGGGGGGGGGGGGGGGGGGGGGGGGGGGGACATGCTTGAGCTTATCATGTATTCATGTCCAGGTCATAACCACTTGATAAGAACAAAGCCTGCAGCTTGGCCAGATAGTACAGAGCAACTTTGCCACGGACCTAGAGGAAAATTTACACGATTCTGTAAGAATATATTTCATATATCTAATATGGGCTTTATTAATTATTACTGTAATTATTTTTGATCTAATAAAGGAAAGATATTAGGTTTCCTAATTCTAGTTGGATATGGGACTGGATAGTATGGGCTGAGTTATTTCCTTATCTGTAATGAGGGGGATAGGTTACAAATTCTATAAATAGAGCTCAAGTCATAACCTCACAAAAAATTTCGTCAGAAAAATATACATGAGGGGTCGTCTCATTAAAGCCAATGCATAAAGGGGGTTCATAGAGAAGAAGATCTTGAGCATCGGATTGTCACTATTTCGCATCAAGAACAATTGATCCAAAACAAGGTGCGTCAATTCTTCTACTTTATGAAATTGTGATTCGCATATCTCTACGTGATGATCTTGGGTTGCTACATAAGGATTAAAATCGCAGCTTACATGTGGTATCAGAGCCTACGCGTTTTAGATCTCGAAATCACGATTTTGGTTCATATTCGAAATTTTTCATTCGGATTGTGCTCGGACAGCTACAAATAAGAATTGCCCTCAATTTTTTACTCTAAGACTTTAATTTTTTATTTTTTATTGTGCTTTGTGCGGCTCAAGTCTTCTTCGTAAAGCTCAATGTGCAATTGTCCGAGAGAAAAGTGAAAAGAAAGTAAACTCTTCCCCTGACAAACTCTTTGAACCTCAATATTATATTTATGGGATGTGCATCGTTGGGTTGTGTGCATTCCCCTCCAAAAACAAGAAAAAAGGGGTTTTAGTTTTACATCGATCTAATTCTCATTATTGCCTTCTTGTTCTAAAACAAGTCAATTAAGATGCCCACAATTTGTAGTCGTTGGAAAGCAATACGTGTCAATTATCCCCACACATGCTAGACCCGACCTCGCACGTGCTCACACATGTAGGTTGACATCATATGACGTCACTTCAGTCAGAGGCAACCCAACCTGACCTGGTGATCCGACTTAACCCATGACCCCGACAAGAATCGGTTGACTGTTGACTCGGGCCTTTCGATCAAATTGGTCATTGACCGATTCAATTGGATCACATGACCTAATTTGTTGATTTGGTCAAGGGATAGAGGTTGGATAGGAAAAAACGGTTGGATCGATTTTCAGGACCAGTTGATACTCAAACATGTGCTATGCACGTGTTAGCGTGTGGGGACCAAGCGTAGAAGCTTTAATGCGCGCATGAAGGTGCGTGACAAGTCTAAATGTGGCGTTTCAGGTACCGGCGTCCTCGTATAATCATGCTCTACAAGATGGTATATTTATTTTACATATTTGATGCTTTTATGGAATGAATATACATATGAAATCCCAAATACGTGTATTTTTTTTTGAGGTTTTTCTAGTATTTTTCATGTGTATTTCTCTATGATTTGCGAAATACAAGTGCAAGCTCACATGTATGTACCACATACAGATTGGTGGATCATGACTTATCGACTATATGTATATGGTTGAGCATGTATTATTGAGTGTATCAATGTAAATTAGCATAGCATGTAACTTTTGTGGATAATTGCCCCTAATCTTAAGTTTAAAATTACATGCATACAGTAAATGTGAATATAAGGTTTATATCCCACTTTCAGTAAATTCAATTGGGTTGTGACCGTCAAAGTAGCATACTTAATTGGATTTAATAAATAAAGGTCTATGAAATATTGGGATGTCTCCTATTTTAATACGTGATCATACTCCCAAAGGAGGTAATTGCGTGTTGTTATATGGAGGGATGCATGTACTGCATATGGTTGAGAGTTGTCTAATCTAAGTATTTTCATACACCCAAAGGTGGTGATTTAACGAAGATTAAAATAAATTATCATGGCTGCTGTAATGTAGAGAGTATACAACTGCATATCATGTTTTCTGCCCAAAGGTGATTATATGATGATGCATGTAACTCTCAAGAAAAATCTTCACATTATGGTAATTATAAACATTGATTATTTTTCAGTCACCTTTTCTGTGAACGGCAACTCCATAGCTATTGAGATTCTTACTGATTTTAATTTTAAGAAGTGGATAGAGGATTATCTTAATGAGGATAAATCGACAGCTCTCACTGAGGTTAGTATAGAATCCCAGAAAGCACACTTTGTTGCTTGGGAAAAGAACAATAGGATTTGCTTATTGTCTATAAAACGATCCATATAGGAACATCTTAGAAGTGATTTTGCAGTTAATATTTCTGCTAGGCAGATGATGGAGTCCTTGATCGCAAGGAATCACGACTCTCCTCATGCTGAAGTTGGGACACATCTGTTTGGGCTATTCAGTTTGAAATATGATGGTTCTGCTAGTGTTAGGGATTTATGTCCTAAGGATGGTGGATCTACAAACAAAGCTCAATGTGTTTGATGTTAATATTCCTCATGTTTGTATTGTGCATCTGGCACTCAACTCTCTTCCACCTGAGTTTGGTATTATTCAAACACGGTATAATACTGTTGATCAAACATGGAATATCAATGAATTGATTGCAAGGGTGGTGTCGGAGGAGATGAAGCTAAAGAAAGGTAAAGTGCATATTGCTATGTATGTCGCTTCTAGTTCTAGTGTTAAAAAGGGTAAGGTGCACAAAAATCATACTCATAAAGAAACTCATTCATTTGCTGGTCCTTTTGACAATTTAGGCCCCAAAAAACCTACCTTTAAAAAGGATGGTAATGATGGTAAGGATGGTCTCTATTTCTTCTGCAAAAAGGGAGGACACATAAAGAAAGACTGCGTTAAATATAAAAATTGGTTGTCTAAGCATGAGCCTAAAAATAATGATTCTTTAGCAATGGTTTATGAATCTAATCTATCAGAAGCCCCATCTTGTTCTTGGTGGCTAGATATCGGTGCAACTAATCATGTTGCGTTTACCATACAGGGATTCATAAACCGGAGGAAGCCAAATAAGGAAGAATCAAAGCTCACCATAGGAAACAATAATAAAGCTGACATCGAGTTCGTGGGAGATTTTATTTTAATTCTAAACTCTGCTTTTAATTTCATGTTAAGAAATACATTTTATATACCTTCCTTTAGACGAAATTTGATTTCTGTATCAAGTTTGGACATGTGTGGTTACTCTTTTGAGATTTCAAACAATGCAATTTCTATTTCTTTTAATTCAAATAAAGTTTGGTATTGCACTATGTCTAATGGATTGTACAGATTATATTTGTCTCCCAACGAAATATACGTTGCTTATACAGCTGAAAAATTATTTCCAAAAGACCCCTATCTAAAGAACAGTCTTACGCACTATGACATAAACGTCTTGGTCATATCTCTAAAGAAAGAGTGGAAAGACCAATAAAAGCAGACATTCTACCCACTCTTAAAAGTGACTGTCGCGACCCTCCCGAGAAGGGATGAGGGGGGCTAATGGATTGCTAGGCCCATTTTGAGATAGCTGAACTTCGCTCGGGCCCTCCCAGGCCCATACCAAATCGCGTCAGGAAAGATTTAAATCGGGGTCAACCTTAGTATGGTCGGGTGACATGTGATCAGTGTGCATGTCATCGGAGTCGCCACCAACCATTTATTGGAGGGTATGATTGGTAACCCTATCGAGCGATTGGGAAAAATCGTTCAATTCTACGAAAACCAGAGATTTGGGTTCGGGGACTTAGTTACGCCGATATTACTATTGACGCCCTTTCGGTACCTATGTTGAGTGATTTTCCTAATCTAAGGAGTTCATGCAGGCGAGATTTTGTGAGATAGGCTCTGGAAGTCTAAGGGGTTCATGCAAATGGGAGTATCTATCCTATCAATCACAATCATCGAAATAAATGCGCAATCAAGGAATCAATTCAGAGAGAAATCACGTCAAACAAGTCAAAACGAGCCTAGGGGAGTCTTAAGAAGGCCTAGAAAACATGTCAATTGGGTTCATGGGTGATTTGGAATGATTTGGGTCAAATTGACCAGAGGGGCAAAATGGTCATTTTGGAAAGCTCGGGGAGTCCAAAAAATGTGAAATTAGGTCAAACCAGTTGAATGTGGTTTTTCCTAATTTTCACAATTTTTGAAAATTTTTCTGGATTTTTCTTAATTTTTTTAGAATTTCCTAAGACTTTCTAAGGGCTTTCCTATTTTTGGAACATTTTTTGTATCTTCTGGGATTTTTATTTTTGATTATCCGCATTTTCCTATTTTTCCAAACATTTTCTATATTTTTCTAACAAATTTTCCAAATTTTTCTAAAATTTCCGAATTTTTTTATTATTTAAACTCTATTTATTTATTTATTTATTTTTTAAATTTTTTTATTTATTTTTATTTGTTTTTTATTTATTATTTTTTTATTATTATTTTTAGGATTTTTATGTTATTTTTATTATATATATTTTATCATTTATTTTTATTAATATTTATTCACTTTATTTATTTATTATTTATCACTATTTATTATTCTATATATTTTATTGTTATTATTTTTCTTTTCAGTTTTTATTTTTATTTATTTATTTATTTATTTATTTATTTATTTATTTATTTTTCTTTTATTATTATTTTTTTTTAATTTTCCGGACCGGGTCGGGTCGACCCGGCCCACTTGGCCCGAAGGCCCAAACCTAAAACCCGAGACGAAGACGACGCAGTTTTGATTTTTATTGATTTTCTATTTTTTTTTTAATTTTTTATTAATTTTGGGAATTTTCTATTATTATTTTCTATTATCATTTTTTTCGAATTTCTATTTTTTCATTTTTTTTAGTGTTATACGGATCGGGTCAACGGACCCGGCCCACTATCCGAGACCCGGCTCAAAGCCCACTAACCTAACCCGACGCAAAACGACGTAGTTTAGGTATTTGTTTTTTGAATTTTTGGAATTTTTTGGGTTTTTATTCTATATTTTTTATTTTCCCGCCGTTTCTGATCCTATGGCTGGGAAACCACCACACGGCGTGATCATGACCGCACGAGCTTCATACTAATCTAACGGTTGAACATTGCCCACGTGTCGCTATCCTAACGCTCACATTTCGAACAATGATCTACGGTCAGGATTTAACCAGAGGATGAAATCTGGACCGTTTATTTCTATTAATTCTAAAAATGATCATTAAAATCGAATTAAAATTTTTATTCTCAGAAATATCGGATCTCGACACGTGGCAGTCTTCTAGCCACCCGATCAAATTCGTTATTTTACTAATTTGTTATAACGGTCTAGCTGACGTGGCTGCCACGTGGCGTATACGTGGCGCCACGTCATCGTTGACTCGGTCAACGAAAGTTGACCGAGTCAACGGCTTGCCGAGGAAGACAACCGGCGCCAGTGCTGGTCGCCGGAGCCTCGCCGGCAGAGCCAAAGTCCGGGTAAAACCTACTCGAAACTACCAGTTTTCAACACGAAAATACTCCTGACCTTTCCTGCGTACACATACATGATTTCCAGGCCATAAAACCCTCCCTAACTACCTGATCTAACCTTGACCGAGAACTGGATCCCGGCGACCCTAAAACTTGCAGTATCTACGCTCACGACTTCGTTCAAGCTATCAGACAACATCAAGGTGTGATTAGAGAACTAACCTGCCATCCAGGGAGCTTGGTTTCGCGCGAGATGAGCTCGCGAACCCGAAATAGACCGAGGAGGTTTGGGGATAGACACGGTGATTCATGCAATGAAAATGGGAAAGGGAACCAGAAACAGAGTCAGCATAACTGTAGGAGAATTTCAAGCCAAAGATCGCAAAGAATAATGAAGAAATGCAAGATCTGCGATTGACAGACCTTCGCCTGTGCATCCATGGCGTTTTATGCTAATCGGCGATGAAATGACTTACCGATCGGTTCAGGACCTTCGTCTGGTGCTCACCGAACTCGCAAAACCAACAACGCAGCTCAATGTCGCCCTGGTGAGTCTACCGCCAAGCTCAGATCTCCGGGTGTTTTTTTCGTCAATGGCGACCAAAGAGATTTTCCTCATTGCTCGTCCTCCTCTCTCTGTCAGTTTTCTTGCGTCTGTGTGTGTGTCGTCTATCGCCCCCCAAAACAGAATGGAAACGTCCCATTTATACTGACCCAGCCAAATGCCAAATCTGTTGGGACTTCAAGATTGCTCGCGCGAAAAATTTCTGAGGAAGAAGACACTTAATCGGGTCACTGGGTCAGACCTTATCCGACCCGGAAGACCCGATTGTGAGAAAATCAAACAATTGACCCCCCAAAGTCCATAATTTCCCAAAATTAACACCAAAATTGGATTCAGGAGGGTGAACTCTATTTGAAAAGGAATGTTATTTCGAAATTTTCGAAGAATCCTCATAAAAACCCTAGTTTTCAATTTCGACCAGAGGGTCCATTTTGTAAAATTCAAGGTCTAGGTAGCCTTTTTTGCAAAAATTGATGTGCTCAATGGATTCAGAAGGTCAAAATCTAGGGGGTGACGGGCTTTGATTTTCAATTTAGTCCCTATAAAATTTTTAATTTCATTTTAAGCATTTTTAAGGACTAAATTGAAAAACCAGAAATTGCATTTTGGTCCTTTTGTGCGAAATTGATAAATTCATTGAGTTTTTGGACTGGATTTTAATTTTGAAAAATAGATGGGGATGCCACGACTTCAAAAATGTAAAAATTGAAAATTACAGAATTAAAATGGAATTTCTATAATTTTTTCAATTAATTTGAAAAATGTGATTATCAAAGAAAACCCCATTTCCAAATTAATTTTTTCAAAATTTCCTTGGCCAAAATGAAGATAAAAATAAGGGAAAAATATTGACTATTTTTCTGTATTTTTGTGGCCACGAATGCTATTTTTTTATTAATTTTTTTGTATTTTTCTATTTTCTGAAAAATATTAAAAAATGCAAAAAAAATAAGGAAAATTATTTTTTGTTCAAAATTGGATCCCTAGGCCAGACCAAGGTCCCCAAAGCTGATTTTTCAATTTTTTTTGAATTTTTAAGGATTTTCTAAAAAAATTTTAAAAATAAAATGGCTAAAAATCAAGTGTCAACAGCGACTTAGACACATGCGTAGACTGCTGTAGAAGTAAGATGACTAAAATAAAAAATAAAACTGCAGTCCATAGTTCTCATTTATTAGAGATCGTTTATATAGATATAAGTGGACCCTATACAGTAACTTTGTGTAGAAATTTTTATTTCATCACATTTATTGATGATTATTCCCGATATGGTTATCTGTACTTGATTAAAAAAAAGTCTGAATCTCTCGACAAGTTCAAAATTTTTCGAACTAAAGTCGAGAAACAATTGGGAAAAATCATAAAAATTGTCAGATCTGATCATGATGGTGAGTATTATGGTTGACATGGTGATACTGGATAGCTTAAAGGGACATTCGTCAAATACTTAGGGGATTCTAGAATTGTGGCTCAGTTTACTATGCCCGAGAGTCCTGAACAGAACAGTGTAGTAGAAAGGCGTAATCGCACCCTTATGGATATGGTGAGGAGTATGATTAGTAGAACTAATTTATCTAGATTTCTGTGAGGTGAAGCTTTGAAAACAGCACTTTATATTTTAAAACGTGTTCCTACAAAATCTTCTGTACTCACTCCTGTTGAATTATGGACTGGACGTAAACCTAGCTAAAATCATTTGAAGGTTTGGGGATATCCTGCAGAAATAAGATTGTATAATCCGACTTTGAGTAAGTTGGACTCTAGAACTACTCGATGTTATTTTGTATCTTATCCAGATCATTCAAAGAGACATCGATTTTATAATCCCAACAGAGGTACTAGAATTGTGAATTCACAAATAGCGAAGTTTCTTGAGCTAGATGTGGCTGAGAAAGGTGAATGATCATAGACTATTGAGGATAGCAGTATAGAGAGCACTCCTATGTCGTTTTTTTTTTCTATGCAGAAAATTGTAGAGGTCCCTACACCGCAGACTGAACCTGTTGAGGTTCTAGAACCTGTTATTGAAGCAATTCTTGATGAAGTTCCTCAAGCCTCTCAGGAACAGAATGAGGTTGAAGATGCTACTTTAAGGAGATCCGTTAGGCACAGACGATCAGCTATACCACCATACTATATTGTCTATCTAGGAGAGCAGGATTATGATATCAGTTGTGTTATTGATCCGGTAACTTTTACATAAGCTATTTCTTAGTCTCAGTCTGATTTATGATTAGATGCGATGAAAGATGAGATGTAATCTATGAAATATAATGATATTTGGGAGCTTGTTAAATTGCCTGAAGGTTATAAACTCATCGGCTGTAAATGGGTATGTAAGACTAAGAGGGACTCCAAAGGAAAGATTGAGAAATTTAAAGATAGATTGGTAGCAAAGGGATTCACTCAAAGAGAAGAAGTAGATTATGAGGCAACTTTGTCTCCAGTGTCTTCTAAAGACTCTTTTAGAGTGATAATGGCTCTTGTAGCTCAATTTGATATGGAGCTTCATCAGATGGATGTTAAAACTACTTTTCTTAATGGAGACATTGATGAACAAGTCTATATAGTACATCCAGAAGGTTTTGCAGCAGATGATACGGGTAATTTGGTTTGTAGATTAAAAAAATCTATCTACGGTTTGAAACAAGCTTCTAGACAGTGGTACTTAAAGTTTCATAATATTATTACTTCGTTTGGATTTATTGAAAACAAGCTAGATCAGTGTATATACTGCAAGGTAGTGGGAGGAAATTTATTTTTCTTGTTCTTTATGTTGACGATATTTTGCTTGCGAGTAGTGATATTGAATTGCTATATGAAACAAAACGAATGTTATTGAAGAACTTTGATATGAAGGACCTTGGTGAGGCTTCTTTTGTCCTTGGCATTGAGATCCACAGAGATCGTTCTCTCCGTATTTTTGGTTTATCTTAGAGAACATATATTGATCGTGTTTTAAAAAGATTCAGTATGCAACAATACAAACCAGGAATTGCTCCTGTCTGTAAATGTGATAAATTGAGTATTTCACAATGTCCTCATTCGGATATTGAAAAAGCATAGATGAAAAATGTATCTTATGCTGGTGCACTTGGTAGTATCATGTATGCTCAAGTTTGTACTAGGCCAGACATTGCTTTTGCTATAGAACTTTTAAGCAGATATCAGTCAAATCCAGGACACGATCACTGGGTTGCTACTAAGAAGGTTTTGAGGTATTTACAAAAGATAAGAGACTATATGCTAATTTATATATTTGTTCAAAACCTACAGCTAGTAGGGTATTCAGATTCATACTATACTGGTTGTCAGGATGACAAGAAGTCAACAACAAGGTACATCTTTATGTTAGCAAGTGGTGCAGTATCATGGAAAAGCAAAAAGCAGAAAACGATATTATCCTCTACCATGCAAGCAGAGTTTATAGCTTGCTTTTCGGCTGCTACTCAAGTTATTTGGTTCCGAAATCTCATTAGGGAGTTGATCGTTTTTTATTTTATCGATAGACCCATATAGTTATATTGTGACAATAACTCTGCAATGTTGTTCATTAACAACAATAAAGGTTTCAAGGGGTCTAAACATATGGAGATCAAGTTTTTGACCATAAAGGAATCCATACAAAATGGTGACGTTGCAATAGAGCATATTTCTACAGATTATATGATTGTTGATCCATTGACTAAAGGTCTACGCCCTTATGTATTTGAACGACATGTCATTAACATGGGTTTAGAAGTATCATGGAATGTTATTGTTTAGTGGGAACTCTTCAGTTTTTGCTCTAATGAATTTTATATCTATATTATGTTACACTTAGTAATAGTTTTGATATGTATTAACTCTTTTACATTCAATAAAGTATTTATAAATGCATTATTTTCATATTGAATACATATCTATTTAAAATCTCAAGGTATTATATAAACCTTGAGTGATGATGGAGGTATTATTTTTAGCCAAAAACGCATGTCTTGTTCACATAAAGAATAGTTAACTATAAAGATAAGATATATGTGGGTTCGTTGGAACCATAAGGATATTCTCTTGTGGAACATCAGGTTTCGTGACACATAAAGTTAGAGAATGGTGACTGACAAGGAGGATAACATATAAACTTTCTCTATTACTTGAGACATTATCCATTTGCCATACTACCATATCAAATCCATATTAGTAAAGTTAAGAGCATTTGTGATCATGGACGGTTCTGTGCCTCCTGATACAGTTACTACCATGATTTGGTATTTAAGACTTTATAGGATCGGATTAACTATTAGAAATTATCTTTAGACCAATATAAAGATGCGCATTTACAGTGCAATTTTAATTAATATAGCCCAAGTGGGAGAATGTGAGAATATGTTTCATATATCTAATATGGGCTTTATTAATTATTATTATAATTATTTTTAATCTAACAAAGGAAAGATATTAGGTTTCCTAATTGCAGTTGGATACAGGACTGGAGAGTATGGGCTGAGTTATTTCCTTATCCGTAATGAGGGAATAGGTTACAAACTTTATAAATAGAGCTCAAGTCCTTCCTCTAAACCTTAATGTCCACATAACCTCACAAAAAGAGTCGTCAGAAAACGATACGTGGAGGGTCATCTCATTAAAGCCAGTACAAAAAAGGGGTTCATAGAGGAGAAGATCTTGAGCATTAGATCGCCGCTATTCCGTATCAAGAACAATGGACCCAAAACAAGATGCATCAATTCTTCTACTTTATGAAATTGTGATTCGCATATATATATACGTGATGATCTTGGGTTGCTGCATAAGGATTAAAATTGCAGCTTACAGATTCACCTTCTTCAGAGTAAGTAAGAAAAATTAGGAGGAATAGGCAATTTATAAACCGGTCAAGCAAGCACAATCCAGTGATAGCGGTTCTTGGTTACACTTCTTCTCTCTTCCAAAATCCTAAGCAAGCGAAGCGCTTTGATTTTGAATGTTACTTGCGCGAGGTTGTTCTGGCTAGGAGAGTAGACCTGAAATTTCTGGAGAGGCATTCTATTGAAGTCGAACCCCATTCTTAAAAGATCTCATTCTCCATCTCTGCTTTGTTGAAAATAAATCATATCCTATGCTTTTGTACATTTTCTACTTCAATCTTGACTCCAAACACACAAATATCCTAGCTTTTAATGTGGGAAATGATTCATATACCATCACTGCTGAAAATACAGCAGAATGCTCCAAGCTTGAAGCTTAACGTTTGCTGCTTGATAAGCCTGACTTGAATCTTTTGTTCAAGGATCGTTATACTCGTAGTGATCCCTCTCCAGCCTAAAGTTCACGTCCTTCATAAATTTCTTATTCGTGGCATGATTCCTAGAGGAGGTACCTTGAACAATGGTGTGCCCTAGGAGGCATAGAAAGATCGAGCTTAATGTTCCTGGACTTAATATCAAGCACATCCACGCTTCCGAAGCAAGCATAAGGGATATCTTCCCCATGGCAACATAATTTTTGTGATCTTCAAGCAGAAGAAAATTCAATATTCTAGTGGATCGAAGATGACCGAGGGTGGCCAACTTCACCAGGAAAAGGCACCCCCGTAGTGATGGAAATTGTTAGGATTATACGCAAAAATACAACGAAATAGAAAGTAAAGGGAGAAAGAGAAATCAAGGCATAAGTTCTTTTTTTTTTGTTCGCCCTTAAACTAGAGCTACATTCAACAGATAATTTCACAATAATTAGTATCTTCCACCTTTTTATTATAACTCTCAATTACAAGAGAAACAAGATTATATATAGACGGCACAAGGACACCTAGGCCATTTAGTAGCTATTTAAGAGCCCTAACCCAAGCTATAATAATAATAAAAAAATACAATCCAAAACTATAAAATCCCTCTGGCAGCCCAAAGCGCTGCCCTCCGCGACTCCGCCAGGGCTGCCCCTCCAAACTCCTGCCTACTTACTGGAGAGCGAAACCCCCGTGCTTTTTTGTTAATGGGGAGTAGAAACCACATCCCAACAGAAATGATGGCCATTCTAAAGGCTAGGCAGACAAATTCGGTAAACTTGTGCTTGTGGACAATGATGATGATGACCCTCTTTCAAGCGTCAGATTGCATAGTAGAAGGGATGGAAGAAGAAGGAAATGTAGTAGCACTGTAGCAGGAAGATCTAACATTAAGATTTGAATTTTTTTATTAAGCTAATAAACCTGGAATGATGAACCGCAGTTTATTTCGCTATCCCAAACATGAGTTGTACCTTTCTAACAGCATGGAGCCTTTCCCTCGCGTCGCATGACCCGATTTCGATGATCTCCATATTAGGGCAAGGCCCACAGACTAAATCGAAAGATATCCGCCCTGAGATGAAAGGACCACCTGCAAATAGTGAAGCTTCAAGAATATTATATAAATGGTTCCTGAACTTTAGCTCAACGTGCAACACCATTCATGAACTTTAAATTTCTTCAATGTCATCCCTGAAATTTTAATTTGTTTAATGAGTCCCTGGGCTTTTGGTAGATGTTCAATTTAGTCCATGGTCAATATAAAAATGTTCAATGTTATCTCAGCCTTGAATTAATGAAAGGACAGTAATATTTTCATATAGTCTAGGGACAAAAATGAACATATAATAAAAATCCAAGGACCACGTTAAACAAATTAAAAGTTCGAGGACGACATTGTACATTGAGTTAAAATTCAGGGACATAATTAAAGAAATTTAAAATTCATGAATGGCATTGCACATTGAGCCAAAGTTGGTAAATTTACAAAAAAAAGTTCTAAACCTATTACAATTGTGTCAATTTAGTCATAAACATTTAGCAATTATGCTAATTTAGTCCATTTGGCAGCCTGATGCTGGCAGGACAAATTTGCAATAATATTTTAATTTTTTTGAATATTTGAATTATTTTTTCACAAGTTTTTTTCGTCTTTTTTTTCTTTTCATTTTTTTTTGGTATGGGCCGGCAAGAGGCTACTAGCCATTCGCGACCTCCACCACTGCTAGGTGAGGGCTCACAGCCTTGCCCAAATCTAGGCTAAGGCTGTAGTCGTCGCCAGCTACGAGCGAGGGCTTACAACCCTCACCTAGTGGTCGACAAGGGCCGCAACTCTCGCTAGCTACTAGCAATGGCTCGTAGGCACTCACCCAACAAAAAAAAAAGAGAATAAAAAAGAAAAAATATATTTAAAAATTAGAAAAATATTAAAATATTAATAAAAAAATTACTACCTTAGCATCGCCTGCCAAATGACTTGAATTGACACAATTACAGAAGATTGAAATTGAATTGGCCAAAAAAAAAGAATTAAAGACTGAATTGACATAATTATAATAAATTTAAGACTTTTTTGATAATTTTCTCGATCAAAGTTTATGAATCATATGTGTCCGTATCTCTTATCTAGAGGTGTCAAATGGGTGGGTCGGGTCGGGTTTGGGTCGGGTCGAATATGGTCCGACTCATATTGACCCGTCTAACCCATTTTGACCCATATTCAATGACCCATACCCGACCCAACCCGCAACCAACCTATACCCGACCCGACCCATTTTGACCCATAGTGCCAAATTACATTAATATTCTAAAAAAAATTATATAACTCATTTAATCTATTTTATTTTGCTTTTATTTTTTCTTTCATTTTTCTCCAGCCACGGCGAGCGGCGGCGGTCGATGGCGACGGGTCGCCACTGATGGTTGCTGCCGCCGGACATGGTCGTGGGTCAACCGCCGGCACCGGTCGTCGAGGCCGGTCGCCGCGGCCGGCGGTCGCTGAGGCCGGTCTCCGCGGCGGGCCGGCGGTCAACGAGGCCGGTCTCCGCGGCCGGCCAGCGGTCGCCGAGGCCGGTCCCCTCGGCCAGCCGTCGGTCGCCGCGGCCGGTCTCCGAGGCCGGCCGTCGGTCGCCGCGGCCGGTCGCCGAGGCCGGTCGCCGCGGCCGGCCGTCGGTCGCCGAGGCCGGTCGCCGCGGCCGGCCGGCGGTCGCCGAGGCCGGTCGCCGCGGCCGGCCGGCGGTCGCCGAGGCCGGTCGCCGCGGCCGGCCATCGGTCGCCGAGGCCTGTCTCCGCGGCCGGTCACCGAGGCCGACCGTCGGTCGCCGAGACCGGTCACCGAGGCCGGCCGGATGTCGCCGAGGCCGGTCTCCGCGGCCGGCCGGCGGTCGCCGAGGCCGGTCTCCTCGGCCGGCCGTCGGTCGCCGCGGCCGGCCGTCTGTCTCCGCGACCGATCACCGCGGCCGGCCGGAGGTCGCCGAGTCCGGTCGCCGCGGTCGGCCGTCGGTCGCCGCGGCCGGTCTCCGAGGCCGGCCGCAGGTCGCCGCGGCCGGCCGGCGGTCGCCGAGGCCGGTCTCCGCGGCCGGCCGGCGGTCGCCGAGGCCGGTCTCCGCGGCCGGCCGGCGGTCGCCGAGGTCGGTCGCCTCGGCCGATCTCCCCGGCCGGCCATTGGTCGCCGCGGCCGGCCGCAGGTCGCCGCGGCCGGCCGCCGGTCGCCTCGGCCGATCTCCCCGGCCGGCCGCAGGTCGCCGCGGCCGGCCGCCGGTCGCCTCGGCCGGTCTCCGCGGTCGGCCGCCGGTTGCCACAGCCGGCCGCCGGTCTTCGCGGCCACCCGTCGCCGCCGCGGCCGGCCACCTGTTGCTGCCGCGGCCAATCGTCGGCTGCTGCCACCGTCGATCCCCGAAAATCAATTCCATAACAAACGACGAAAATTGTTTTCCAGTTTATTTTTAAGTATTAATCAAATATCGGAAAATATTATCATTTTCTTGAAAAATGACTTCCTGAAAAATGATTTCCGAAAATATCACATTTTCCGTGAAACAAACGGAAAGACCATAGGTCCATTTGTAATTTGTGAGAGTTATGGGTCGAAAATGGGTCCAATATGGGTCGAAAATGGGTTTCATGCGTGGCCCAATTTTGACCCATTTAATTTCACCTCAACCTTTTGGACCCATTTTTAGTGAGTACTTTAAATGTTAATGACCCATATAAGACCCATTTTATACGAAATATGGGTCAAATATGGGTCTTTGACCCATATTGACGGCTCTACTCTTATCCAACGTGTACATTGTGTGTTAACAGCTTTTGTCGTAAACGGTGATTCGCTTAATTTCGATAAGCAAAAGAGACATAGGCGGGACACGAAAAAGCCGCGCCATGCAAAAGTAAAGGCGCCCGTCAGAGGCATAAAAAAAAATTAAAAAAAGAAGAAGAGGAAAATAACGAAGAAACAACAAACGGCCTCCAAGTTTGCGCAAGAACGAGCGTACGAGTTAAAATTATCATAGGCAGGATACGGGATGTGGGTTCAAAGTTCAGGATTGAAGACATGCCAAGTTCAAGATTTAGGGGGTGCAACCAAATCGGATTTATCCGAAATTCAGATCAGGCCATCCGAAAAATAGGTTTGGGAACAGGTTCCCATTCAAACCGGTCTAGAAACTAATTCTAAATTTTGAGAATCGGTTGGAACTGGGCTGGTTCTCGATTCTAGGTACTCAAGAACTGCATCGATCTTGGAACAAATTTTTAGCTATTGTTAATATGTGCGTCAATATTGATGTGTGCGAGAAGAAAAACTCAAATTAACACGTTTAGAATTTTAATTTCCATAATGTGCAGGTGTTTTTGATTGATAAAAAAAGATAAAAATAAAAATAAAAATAGAAAAAGGTAAAAATGGGAAAAGAAGAGAGACATATGTGTAATGCCAAATGTTGGTTTTCTATTGAAGGCCCTCCCTCCGCCTTAGTAATTCAAAATGGGAAATCGAACAATTCAATGAAAATGACTCTAATTTCTCGGATTTTCGTGTTTGGCCTTGTTGCCGGCGAGCGAGAAAGAGAGACGGAGGTACAGCAGACAACTTGAAGGGGCAAGGGGTTGACGTCGCTGGCAGGCTGAGGTGCGACGGGGCACGGACGGGTCGTGGTTCTGCTACGTGCTGGTGGCGGCCTCTTCGGCGGAGAAGAGTCCAAAAAGACAAAAGAAGAGTCGAAGAACAAAAGGTAAGCAAAGAATGGAGAAAGTTAAAACAGAGCGAATAAGTCCTCAGCATGGAACGATCAATGATACAGACATTTCCTCCATTCAAGATCTAAAAGCTTCTCGGCATCCAACAATGGAAAACGAATCCGATTCCTCTTGGAATGAGAATTATTTGTGATTCTTTGTCAACAAACGAAACGAGCAACTAGTGATCATGAAGAATTGCTTTGAGGGGAGTCTTGATCAGGGGAGCTTCAAGGCCTAAATGAGGGAGGCTTCCTGATCTTAGTAGCTTGCTCGAACCCGTACCCGATTTCAATCAGCTTCGGCTCTGAACCTTTCAGCCCTCCGAAGCAAATCCCGAAGGGCACGCCCTCGGTGTCGTAACCAGCCGGGACACTGATTCCTGGAAATCCGCCGATGGCAAGAACAGGAGTGAAATCAAATCCAGGAGTCATGACAGCATCCAGCTCGTACAGTGTCATTAGCTTCTCGAACCCTTCTCTTGTTAGCTTTCCTAGATTCAACAAAGCTGCTTTCTCCGCATTCCCGATCCCATTCGTGAATTCAGACGCCAACAAGAGGCTTTGGTCTATCTGGTCGGTCATTTCCTGCACGATTGTCACGAGCGTTCTGTCATTTCGAACTTCCAGGAGGGTCGAACTAGGTCAATGGAGCGTGGCAACACTCTTACCAGTTTAGAGTTTTTCTGGTTGAAAGCTATTACGTCTGCCAAGGATCGCACTGGCGATGACACTAGCTCCACAAGGTAAGCATCCAGGGCTATTTTGAACTCCGCGAGCACTGCTGTCCCTTCACCGCTCAAATTGGAGTTCAAGATCACATCTAAGTTCTTGATTGTCAGATTATCCACCAAAACAGCTCCTGCTTGCCTAGCATGAACAAAGTACTTGTGTCGTCATCTATGAATGATGTGACCGACATCGGCCTCGATTGTGGTCAAAATAAACTGCAGTGAAGAAACTTTCAGTACCTCAGTGTCGCGAAATGCTTCGTAAAAGCTAGAGCTTGGCTGGGCTTATCGGTGAAATTGAAGAAAGGGTGTCTCACGATACCCAGTCTCTTGCCGTGGAGACCATGAACTTTGAGGAACTGTCTATATCCACCTCGCGGAAGGTATTTTGACGCTTCTCTTGTGGCTTTCGCGTCATTGTGGTCATAGCCTACGATTGCATCAAGAACATCAACAGCATCTGAGACGGTCCTGCATATCGGCCTGTTACATTTAAATTATTAACGACTTTGTTTAACAACTCGAAAAGGATAACAATATGTGAGACCTTAATTTGAGAAGAATGATCTGTTTCAGAAATTTAACCATTTAGCATAGGCAAGGATTGTAATGGTGTAGTCGTCTATATAGAAAATCCTTGAGGTTTGATAGTGTTGAAGAGTAACATGACGTGCATGACATACCCAATCGTGTCTTGTCTGGGTGTGATCGGAATCACCCCGGCTCGGCTAGTTAGACCAACGGTTGGTTTGATGCCTACTGCTGAATTTACACTGGCAGGACATAAGATCGAGCCATCGGTCTCAGTTCCTAGTGACACCGCCACCATATTTGCCGCCACTGCTATCGCCGATCCGCCACTTGAACCACAAGGATCTGCAGAAAGCACATAAGGATTCTGCGATGCCATCAAGGCAAAAACTTAGGATTAGACAAAAGTACTGAATTGCTTGAACAATTTAAGTTGTATATAGGTAAGAAGCGCCTCATTGAAAAAAAAAAAAAAAAAGAGAACACTCACCCTGCCTTGTCCACCCCTTGCACTCCAACCATTTGGTTGAGTCAAAGACCTAAAACCAGACCACTCATTCAAATTGGCCTTCCCTAATATGACAGCACCAGCTCGCCTCAACCTAGCCACCACCCCTGCATCTCGAGCCACAATCGAGCCAAGCAGTGCAAACGAGCCGGCTGTGGTGTTCTGCTTGTCTTTCGTCGCAATGCTATCCTTGAGCAGTATAGGAATTCCATGCAAGCTGGAGAGCAAGACGTGTTTCTTGGCCTTACGTTCCCAGTCTGCCCTATCGGCTTGGTTCCATGCATCTGGGTTCACCTCTATGATAGCTCTTAGGACTGGATTGAGTCGGCGGATTTCGCCGAGATAGAACTTGGTAAGTTGCCTGGAAGTGAGCTTGTTTTGCTTGAATGCTAGCTGGAGATCACTTATGCTTGCTTCTCGGATTGAGATTGCTTGGCTTGTAAAGACCAGTGACAGAGATGATAACAGGCACAGGTACCGTAAGAAGAGACGGAATCTGATTGGCATGGCAACCATGCTTAAACCTTGGAAAGATTGTGTATACCTTGTGAGTTTGAGTGAAAATGAGAATTCGTCGGGATTAGTATCCGAAAACAAGCAATAAGACAGAGCTTCGAACTTTAATCATATATAGGACTTTGAGCTTGAGCTTAGCTCTAAAAGTCAAATGTGACCCATCAAACGTCAGCTTTATCGCAGAGCAGGTGTGTACATGTCAAAAGACAGGCAAGGGGGATCGATTACTTTGAAACTAAGCTAACCAACTTCTCAATAAGCTATTGAGCATCCCTGCCATTTACTTTTTCTTGTCCGAGTTCATGTTCTGTTAAAAACCATTGTAAAGTATAACTTCTCTGAAGGTGGCACATATGAAGATGCTAAAGCATCTAGAATTGATGCCTTAAAGTCTTATGAGCTTTTCTGAACTTTTGGCTATACTGTCACATCATCTGAGAAATGGCTCAAATGGTTTCCTAGACAGAAGTTGGAAGGAATGAGATTAAAATCATTAACCCCATTAAGTATGACAATGTGTTGATTGACCGGTTCAGCTTCAGCCATTGACCAAGCCCTCACCAGAGTTTTCTTTAATGTTAAGGAGCTTTGGATCTAGTGTTAAGAGAATAAATCGACTGTTTTATGAAGTCAATGGCTCTTCGATCTAGTTAAGGTTGCTATTCCCCTGGTATATTCTACCCCAAGCCTGTCCATGAAGGCGTTTTCTATTCGTAACCCTGGATTATAAAATGATGAATTTGGTGGAGAGAAGTTCCTAACCCAAAAAAAAAAAATTGGTGGAGAGAAGCTTCCTAAGTGCAAGTTCTGATGCGCCATTGAACAAAGTGGCAGTAGGAGGCAACGTGTTTGAACTAGTCTATCCTTACACAGTTCCCTGTTTCAGCTTCATGCATGTGTGTGGCCATGAGATGAAATTTTCCCCAGATTTACTCTGCTAACTAATGAAAACATAATCGACCAAAGCAGCTTCTTTTACGATGAACCTTCACTTCAGGAGTCGATGATATGTATGACCACTCCCAGTTACACCACTAATAACTCGATAGCAATGATATGTACAAAATTACGGTGAAAAAAAAAAAGTTCGAAAGGAAATTACAGTAAGATTACTCCATGGTGCGATTGTTCCGTACCAGCATTATACTCATTTTCACAAAGTTCCCGACATGCTTGTTCCAGGACTTTGATTCATAACAGAAAAGGGGAGGAAAATGCAGGCACAAATTGGACGTCGAATGTATTCCATTTTATTCTGTGACCTACGAAAAGTGGTCTAGAATGACTCTTATTTGCTCAAATTCTGAAAAATACTAATACATTACGGTATGACAATCCCCTGTGGCATAGAACATACAGAAGATTGGCATAGTAGCACAGGCATAAAATAGCCCTGTAAAATATTTAAAGTCTCCACTAGGATCGCAGCAGGATAATATCCAAATCCAATCTGTATAGCAATGGATGAATATATTGCGATCACTTGCAAGGGGTGAATTTGCAGGTGGTGGTGCTGTAACCAGAGTTGGCCCTCTTGAAGCGCAGCGCCGTGAGGAGGACGTCCTGTGTCGAGCCCATCAGGGCCCAGTTCATGTGCTGGATCACACCAAGGGTATGATAAGGGAACTGGATGCTATTGTAGGAGTTGAGGAGCGCGGCGGTACCCTCCCTCAGGAGGGTCCTGTACGGGTCGCCCCGGCCCTTTAGGCCCTCCCACAGCGTCACGTCGGTGCCGTACCTCCGAGCTGCCATTAAGCCGAAGACCAGAGCCACCTTGGTGTCGGGGTTGACAGCCCTCCAGTAACATTTGTATTCCGGCATCATCCATTTCCTGAGATGTAAGAAACTCAGAGTAAGTACATGGAATATGAGGCCATCGGATCATGGATCCTGAGAATACAATTCGAAGTGCATAACGTCCTATACCTAACCTTTCATCCTATTTAGGAGCAAAGTGTACGTTGATGTCACATAGAATGAATTTTCTGTCTGAAGTAGCTTTTGTCTGCCTAGGTTTGTATTGCCAGACAACAGTGGCTTCAGGAGAGCCTTCGCTCTAGCTTCGATTGGGAGAGAACCGGACTTTTCATTTTCACATAACGTCAATCAACATCTCATCTTTTCCTCACATGATGTTTATTTAGGATGGCTACGAACATGAAGATTAGGTGATTTAGCACGTGAAGTCCCTTGGAACCGTACCCGAAATCCGGCATCGTATGGGCCTTCATTGGAAATTACAGGAAAAGAGGGAGGGCTCAACCATTTTGTAGCGGTATACCGCCAACTGTAATAAAATTACGTCTGCAAATATGCCGGCAACGCTTGCCTTTAATGCCTAGTAATCTCGTTAACTTTTTGGTCATCGGATTACATTAGGCGCGAGAATTACCGTAGAAAGGCATTCTATGGTCCATTTTGAGGAATACTGCACATTTCAAGAGGATTTTCGATTCCTGTATTCGCATATCTAATTAGAAATGCGGAACGAATTGATCACCTTGTGGAGAGTCCTGGCCATAAAGGGGAAAAGGAAGCGTCTTTGGATCGAACTTACTCGTGTGGACAAGCTGAAGCTTCCAAGAAAGGGGCAGGCGGCAGCGGTGGAGTGAGAGGGAGCTTGAAGGCTGGCGGCGACGGCACTGCCGGCGTGACCGGTGCGGGAGACCGTGGGCAGAAGGACATGGGCTGCGCGGGCTGCGAGAGCAAGGGGTCCACCGAATAGAACTCCATGTCGAACATCCGGAACATGAGCCTAAGGCTCTGCGCAGGACCAGCCGACGCCGAACATCCCATGGACCTTTGACCGCACCCTCCCGTCACTTGCGCATGGCAGCTGCTCAGGTCGGGAGTCCCGTCGAACTTCATGGCGTAGTTTCCGAACCAGTTCGTGGTCTCTTCTCTCGACATCGTGACTTGGCCGTCGCTATTGGCGCACGCAACGGTTACCTTGATTCCTGCACAACACCACAACACAAGTTCTGAATCCATCATGGGTTGCCCCTAGGATCTGCTCTCTTCTTTTCCTCTTAAGTTAGAACAAGCAGCAATAATGAAACTGCAAGCATTCACATAATTCAAGCACCTAGGATTCTTTAACCTCAATAAATGTAAACCCCGCCACCATCTCATATTAAACTGGTGCAGAACAAATATCTAGGATTAATTAGTGGAATGTTGGCACATGTATGTTGCATACTTCGACTAAAATTTTTGTTTTTTTTTACACAAAACAAATGGTTGAACTTGAAAAAGCCGTGAGCATCTTCAACTCACCATAAATGGGGTAATCAAAGAGGGATATCTGACCATCCTTGCACTGGTCACAGAAGACAGTGCCTGAGACCATGGCATCTCCTAGGGTGCCATCAATGGCGGATGCAAGGATGAGAAGAGCTGCGAAGAGGAGTCTCTGCATGGAATAATCCATTAAGTTTTGTCAATAAGCTGTGGACGAGAGACCAATCAATAAAGAGAGCTTGAGAGAGGAAAGAGGGTGATCAGCATTTGGTGGCAGAAGCCCAACAGTCAGAAGAAGTAAATAAGGCTAGCAGCTGGTTCCTTTTTTATTTTTTTCCACACTCAACTGTCAACATTTATGAGGGTGCAAGAACAGTTCTTGATAGTAAAGAGACTTGGTACGGTCAGTCATTCTCATTTTTGGGGACGATGAGTTCCCGATCTGATTCCATTTCTAGTTTTTGAAATTAGGAACTAGACTAAATGATTTAGGATCAGACAGACCGCATCCTAGATGGTCGAATAAAATCGATGAAGTATTAGAAAGGGTGAGCAACATGACCTTAATTTTAATATATTGATTAAAATCAAGTTTACATTTAAGAAAAAAAAAAGAAATTTGGTGGATTTTTAGGCTTACATTCGAAAAAAATAAAAAATAATCAATCCAGTCCGATTTTCCTTGAAACTAGGAATCAGATCGAAAATTATCGATTTCAATTTTATGGAATTGAGAACCGGACCAGCAATCCCGAAAACTGAACCGAACCTATCGATTCTATCTTATCCAAGCGGTTCTCGATCTGGTTAGTCCGTCTTACTCACCCGCTTATTCCTATTTGTGATGGATGACTCAAAAAGGGTCTAGATGTAGAACCATGAGACGGAGAGTTGACATATGAAGGTTCGATGGTGTGTGATGGATTTTGATATGTGCATTAACTCTTGGGGGAAAATGTCCTTCTAGATGCCGTTGAATATGCAATTGCTGACGTGGGGCCACCTAAGATTTGCATTAAATCAAGATCTTGTGATTGAGAAATGGGGATATTGTTCAGTACTTTGTTGCATGGGCGATCTACGACATACAGTAAATCAAAGGTCTAGGACAGAATTTCTAGTAGCGAAGAGACACCCTAATTGCTTGGGTCACCCATCCTCCTACTTCATCAAACCACCTCCGTGAAAATATATATATATATATATATATATATATATATATATTGTATGATTAGGTTCCATTTATTTTGCGAAAAAAATAAAAAATTTGGGAATCGTAGTCCTAAAAGTGATCCCTTATATCGCTTGTTAAAATAAATAAATAAAGAAATAACATTTTCATCTCCACGAGATTGTTAAGACATAAATTGGTATCAACAATAGAAAAAAAAATTCAACTAACTAATTATTTTCAAGTAATCAGTTTTTAGGAAAATGTTCTCAAAATCCTTCATTTCTCGCGAAACAAACGGAGCTTTATAGACCTTGTAAATTGGACATTGAACACTCGGCGAGGCTGGCCGGCTCGCTAGCCCTAGGCGAGGCTCGTCCGAATTTGGGCGACGCCGGCCCTCTCCGAGGGCTAGCAAGGCCTCATCCTAGCCTGGCGATGATGGGGAGCCATGACGTTTCCAAAATAGTGGAGGAGCAGAGTGTCCTTAAAAACATGCACCAAGTGCAATGTCCACGCTCCGGCGTCGAGAAATTGATTCTAGCAAAAACCATGAAGATGGCGAGTACCGTCGACTTTGATGTCGATGGTGTAGAGCTGCTCTCGGACGGTACTCCGTGCTTACAACTAATTGCAATTTGTAGGTTGGGCCTTTCTAGTGACAACTAAAGAAAGCAATAACACAAAGTGAATTTCGCAGATCTTTTCGTAAAGACCTGTTGAAGTTTGTTTATAAAACAAATAAAAGTTATTTTTTCCAATCCCACGTGAGATGAAAAAGAAGAGTGCAAGTTTCGTTATTAGTTAAAAAGCTATTATACTCTTTCAAAATAAAGAAATGGACAAGTTTGCTAGACCTTATTATATACGTGTGTGATTGCGCAATTATTAGGCGCACTTAGTACTTGCGCGTGCGCAGTCATGAGTAATATTCGACATTAATCAACAATCATATTTTTATTTCAAAATTTAATTTAATAAAATTTAATTGTAATATTGTAGCGAAACGGTGCGACTGTTCACTTAGGAGTCGCGATTATTTTTATATTAATTTTGAATTTTAATTGATTAATTATGTCCAATAGTTGTAATTCTTCCAACTTGACAATTTGGGCATAAAGAATTGCATCCTTTCGAGTTAACAGTTTTAAACTTTTGAAAAGTTGCAATCTTTCATACAAAACTATTTCCGAAAAATGAAAATATGTGATTGAAAAAATTGTTTTAAATACGAAATGTTGCATAAGAATTAACTATTCTTCAGATGCAAAAAAAAAAAAAGTGTGTTCATTTCTCGTTATATGTTCAAGTGTTCTGTTCATTTTAAAAAGAATTCTTATTCAACCTTCGTTCTTTAGAAAAAAAAAATTTACAACCTTCATTTTCGATTGTTTCCTAAAGAGCTCTTGGAGAAATACCAGAATTATTACTAATATTCTCACTTGAAACTCTGTTGTATCATGAAAGATTTTTGTCAATTGTCATTAACAATATTGTGGGATAAATAATTCCTTAAAGAGAGTACTATCACGCTTTAGAATCTGATTTTTTGTTCATCCCATTCGATCATATTTCGCGAACAAGACCCTCACTTGATTTGGCTGTCAATGGCGGCCCTCGCCCAATTTGGGGGAGTACCACAATCCGTGAGGGCTTGCAGCCCTCCTCTCTCTCTCTCTCAAATTTTACCTTAGTTTTTTTAATTTAATTCAAATGTAATTGATATCGAAAATCGTTCTAGGACAAAAAAAAAATCTAGGTCAACGTCGGTAGCGCCATGTCAGCGCCAACCAGCCAAATAGAGATATAAATACAAAAACTTAAGATTGAATCGGAAAAAAAAAATTAAGACGGAATTGGCCTAATTACAATAAGAAGTAAATCACACTTCGAGGCACACGGTGGGTACTTGTTGAAGGACAAAGGGAGTTGTTCTTATTTAGTAGCCTCGAGACAGTGATTCGAATACGGATCTCGAAAGAGAAAGCTATAGCACCCTCGTCGCTTTAGCATTTACCAAACAGTGATCGAAACCACGTACCGGTGTCGCCGGGAATGGGCAAACGCAGACGATTCGAATCCGAACAGGAGCAAGAAAGATCGAGGACGTGCATCGTCCCACAAAATGTCATCCCACCTATAACTATCTCGATGCTCAATTGACTGAACGCGACTCTTCGGACGTGTGAACGTCGCAGCCGCAATCTCTGGTGGTCATGTGATGGCAGTAGTTATTAGTTGGCCGTCGAGGTAGAAAGATCGGCATTGATGGCAAATTGCACAGATGTCTCCCGGCCGAAAAGCAAGAAAAAAAATTAGCCAATGTCTTTCCTATCTTCTAGAATGAAATATAGTCACGCCCATGAACCATATATAATTTTTAGGAGCAAGCGCATTAAAAGTCCTAAAACTTAATCGCGAAAGTGCACCGAGTCTTAAAATTTTCAAAAGAAAAAAAAGTTACAAGTTAATTTTTAAAATTTATCGCAAAAAATGCAATTGAGTCATAAAAAACTTGTCAAATTTGTGAAATCAAGCCCTTCTATAAATTGCACTGAAATTTTAAGATTCGATTGTACTTTCGTAATAAATTTTGAACTTGATTGCATCTTTTGAAAGGTTTATGACTCGATTCCACTTTCGTGACAAGTTTTGAGACTTTATTGCATTTTTGACTTTTTTTAGGACTCCATTACATTTCCATGACAAGTTTTAGCATTTTCGGTGCATTTATCCCTTAATTTTAAAAGAACAGAAGGGACCTCTTGTCATCATACGAATGATGAAATTCTCAATTCTTTTAACCGATTTTTAAAGAGAGGAAAAAAAAAAAAGTAGAGGCCTCTCTTCTGGTCTGCCTCCCGTGATGAAGTGTTCCCCTTCGTACAAAACAGCTGTTTTTGGCTGTAAAAGAAACGCTGTAGGAAAAGTGCTACATGAACGGTTGAATCCACACCACACACTCTGTTTTTATGGCCTGCCTGAATCTTCATGAGAATGAATTTTGCTCTTCGTCCATTCATTTGATCGTTTAACGGGTCAGGACAGACCCGCCTAAAAGGTGTGGTAGATTGAATACGTGCACTCATAAAACCAATTGAGGACGAGAGCTGATCCGACGTCCGACGAGGAAAATTGGTAGACTGTAGTACGCATGCATTTTATGCGGGAGGATTACTAAAAAAATCTTAAAACTATTATAACGATGTCAATTCAATCCTAAATTTTTTTTTTATACCAATTCAATCCACGAAATCGCTAACGTGAATATTGGCCTTCTTACGACATAAACTTTTCTTTTCTTTCTTTGCTTCTTTTTTTTTTCTTTTTGCCCCTAGACTTGGGGTCGACAGAGGTCTCTAACCACAAGTGAGAGCCGAGACACCCTCACCAGCTTTGGGCGAGGGCGAGGGCATGGCCAAGGACCCCTCACCAGCCCTCGGTACAAGGAAAAAAAGTAACAAAAAGAGAAGGAAAAATAAAAATAAAAATAAAAATAAAAATACAGAAAAATAAATAATAAAAAAACTCAAAATATTATTAAAAATTTCCACATTAGTTTCTAGTAAAAATTTATCGAATGAATTAAATTGACACAAATGGAAAAGGTTTATGACTTTCTCACTAATTTTCCTCATTTTGTGCATTACCACATTCCCATGAAACTCTGATAATCACCGTAAAATGCCAAAGGCAACTGCGTTGCCTTTGGCCACACCGCCAACTGAGGTGAAGTTTTGGGGGTATGTGGTTGGTGCCTGACTGTGGTATCACGAAATGTCAAAAGTAACACGGACTATTAAAGAGCAACACCAAAGGATTATTTTCGACTAAGGCATGCCAATTGCAATGCTTGGAGCTTCTGTGTCGGCTATTCTACGCATTAGCCAATCCAAACTGACATGATAGTTACAATGCCAGGACGTTGGATGGAAAGTAATTCAATCTTTCTCACTCGGAACAGCTACAGAGAACTTCCACAATGAAAATGATCCCATATGCCACCCCGAAAATGACAACATCTCTCTCTCTCTCTCTCTCTCTCTCTCTCTCTCTCTCTCTCTCTCTCTCTCTACGAGCGCTTGTAAAAGAGAAATGGCATGACTTGTATCACTACTGTGTAAACAAAGAGTTTGAGAGCAAGCATTACACACTCTCCAAGATCTTTTTTTTTCACAAAAAAGAAAAAGAAAAAATCATATCATCTGCATCAACTTCCATCTCATAGTGATATAAGTATGGATACCTTTCTGATTGCAGAGACTTCCCATGACTCGAGCACTTCCCTCCAGTAGCTTTCAGGGGAACTACAAGTTAAGGGACAAAATACACTTAGCCTTGCACAGAGAATGAGATCAAACCCACAATCCTCATTATTGGAAGCAAAACTTCCTCATCAGCATCAGATGCGCTTATTTCCCAACTCAGGTAAACACTAAAAAATGTCTGCGTGAAGAAAATGTCAGAGCATATGTACAGAAACAATTGGTTCGTTGCCAACTTCTTCATGTCTGGGACCTTCGGGTTGATGGGGTGCCGCTAGCACATCCAGTGTGGAGTTCCGTGAAAGGGCTTTGAAAATGGGGATTCTTCATTTCAAAACCCCAGTGCAAGGCTTGTCAAATTGAGACTAACGGAGAGGCGCACCAGCCAAATTGGCTCCCTCAAACTTTGCTTGGCAAAGCACTAGGCTCTCTCCACGTCAACAACGTGAAAAAGTGTTG
Source organism: Psidium guajava (assembly GCA_016432845.1). Lineage (NCBI taxonomy): Eukaryota > Viridiplantae > Streptophyta > Magnoliopsida > Myrtales > Myrtaceae > Psidium > Psidium guajava. The sequence continues at coordinate 20,154,378 of CM028225.1, forward strand.
GGTGGAGTCTTCAAAAAGAGCTTTCCAGAACCAAAGGAGAACACTCTCTTGAGCTCATTCTATATAAATTCTCAATGCTCCAAGTAATCTGAATTGCTCTATGTGACTAGATGTTCTTCCTCAACACTTTTTATGGAATCCCCACCAACATAACACGTCACACTGCCTGCAAAAATCCAGTGGACTCTGATGATTAGATCCCTTTTAAAGGCATAAAAATAGCTTCCAAATAGTCAATCACTTCAGTAAGCATGACAGCCGGGCAAAGCATGATATTGGTGATACATCATATGAATAATAGCATTACTTTTATATTCAGAGGAATACTATTCCTTGCGAGAAAAGCAGGAAGATTGTTTTTGACACGTTGGATATGTTTCACAACAGGCGTCACCTGCCTGCCTGTCGGACAGCATTAAACTTCTGCAAGAAAAGAGATGAAGGACAGAGTTTACCTCGTGCATTAGCTAATTCCTGTTCTCTTGTTGAATGAAGTATGATTGTTCCTGAAAGTACAGTGATGAACCCACATATCTCAGATGTTATGCTGCTTGCAGTCTGACCTGACCAATCCTGCAAAGAGAATGCCACTTGAACACACTGTTCTCAAGAAAATTGAAAGCAGAAGTCTCACTGGCTGAAAACCTCACTTGATGAAGTAAGCCACTTACCTTGAACATTATTGCACTAGCAACAATTGTCAGAGTCGTGAACATCACGTAATATACTGGTGAAATGATGGCAGCATTGAATGTATCTAATGCCTAAAGAAACATTAAGAAGACATCATTAGAATGTAAGTCTTACCTCGAACATTATCAGCCCTTGATCTGTAAAATCTAAGAAACCAAACTTCACAAAAAATCACATGCAATATGAGGCATCAGAATCATTCCGATGTATTGATGACACTTCAATACATGGTGGTTAACATACAGAAAGGAAACTCTTATGCAAGAACATATTGATTGATGGCAACTCACAAATCAATGCATCATGCCATCTTATATTGGACAGGAGTTCCTATGCTTTGATATAGATGGTTTAACTAAAGCTGTCATGCCATTGCTGCCTATTTATGATGGGTAGAACATGATTGGACAGACATTTGCAGGTTAAATTCTAAATCTTGACAAAATTCTAAAACAATTATGGTAACAGTTTGGAGATTTTTCATTAGTGAAAGCTAAGATAGGCAAGGCCTTTAAATATACAATGAAAATGTTCTAGAAATAAAAAAGAATATGGTGGATCAGTTACTCGAATTGTGTGAGAGAAAAATGCGAATGAATGTTGCAGTAGCAACTTGTGGGTTTCCAAGTTTCATGCACAACAGCAGTACACTCCTATTTCATGTAACAGACAGCAGTGCCTAGTTCAATACCTTAAAATGGAGAGGGGGGGACAATATCATCGGGGGGTGAAGAAACTTTTGCACTTTCCCTCCAATTCACTCTCACAAAAAATTAAATATTTACAAATTTCCCATACCAACCTCCTATTTTCTCCCCCTCCCCTCTCTCCCAAACAAAGCCTAACAGACTCGAACTTCTTTGTCTCAAACAAGAAAACAATGGCACTGCCAAATATTGTTGCATTAGGCATCAGACATCATGGGTCATTCCTCGGTAGACCTATTCCAGCCATAATCACATATCTTCTTAACAATGGACTCTTGCCAAATGAAAGCAAAAGCACAAACAATTGCTATACTATAACTTGTATAATGACCTGATAAAAGTGACGTTTAATTTTCTCAAATTTCCATAGTGAAGGCAAGCAAGTTTTTTTCTCATAATCTCACAAATCAAAATCCCAAGTAAAGATGGCAAATGCATTGACATGGAGAGGCACAGAACCAAGTTAAAAGGCAAACAATCTTTTGGTGGTCTGCTATTTACTTGAAAATGCGATACTTACCTTGTTAAGGTAGTTCAACTGAGTGATGACACAAACTCCAGCAACTGTAACAAAGAACCAAGTCTGTGGATAAGCAATTTGACTTATTCCCTCCAAAGTAAGCTTTATCGCAATACCAATAGCTTTTATGCTGACAACCTATAAAAACGCACAGAAAATGTCCCGATGAGTTGGACACAGAACAAAAAGGGCACATAGGGATGTTTGTTCATATTTACAGAGAGTTTGGCAGTTCACAACTCAATGGGAGATGGTTACCGTAAGTGAACCCATCAGGGAACATATTCCCAAGTAGACAAGTATGTTTGTCTGGCCATAACGAGGTTCAAAATACAACACCAAAGCTAACACCATAGATGTTGTTGCTCCGACATAAATAAGAAAAGCTGTTGACGGAAGCAGGAAGAACGATTGTTTAATAATTCTCTCAGATGAGGTCAATTTTCTAACCACAAAATCTGAAGATGACAAATCGAATAGACCTGGTTGCGTAGCTAGATCCCAAATTTTTTGGACTGAACCTGGAGTATGCTCTTGAGGAGCATGAATTACAATCACCACTGAACCAACGATGCAACAGACACATCCTACAACGCCCATCTTTTGCAGCCGTTCCTTCAGCATGAAGTGTGCCAAAAAAGCACTGTCAAGATTTTCAAGGAAAGCTGTCAGGTTAGAAGGCAGAGTTATGTGTAATCAGCATAAGCACAGGAAGTGAGGTTGAATTTCCTGTGCACCTGACTATTATACTCAATGCACCAAGAGGTGTCACCAGGACAGCTGGAGCATAAGCGTAAGCCACAAAATTCGCAACCTCTCCAATAATCACTTTCACCATTAAACATGCAGCAGGGAAAAAAAAATCCAATATCAATGCTTGTCAACTGCAAACAAGGAGTTCAGAGTCTTTGATTTTCCAAAATCTAAATGTCAAAAGCCGAATTACAACAATTGTTGTTCTCTACTTTCATTCAGATATTTCCATGTAACAATTGGAGAAATAATGGCTAAGAGAACCCTCCCCGAGGATGCAAAGCCTATGGAGCTCATACAATTTTAGAATCAATTTCTCGAGGGACTTCAAGACTTAAATTTCCAAAAAGAAAAGGAAAGCAAGAATGAAAGCTTCAACGTTTCCTAACATACCCACCAAAGCTTATCAAGTTCCTCATTTTCAGGTCCAACCACTAGGCACTAGCAGCAAGAGAAATTATGAGTAGATGTTACTTAAGACTTATCAAGAAATTGGAATCTTCGATGAATAATGAGAGATGTGGATCCAACTTCAGAATAGTGTTCAATTGTGAAATTCAAAGAAAGCAAATATATATACCAGATGAGTCAGTAGAAAGCTTGGATCTACTACTATAGAGCCAGTAAAGCGTTCAGCTGGATCAAAGGCTTAACCTACCTATCTTAACATGTGAGGCATGCCCACATCTGTATAGAAATAGGGGAAGAAGGAGGGAGGGAGGGAGGGAGAGAGAGAGTTAGAGAGTTACTTGTGACCATTCCTGCCCACCAAAGAGGCTCCAATAAGTATGTATATCCTCCAATCCCTACATTATCAGACGGAATCAGAAATGAGCTTGACCTTCAGATATGTTTAATCACAGGGAATCATGAAAGCTTAATATAATTGTTGATGCAAAAGCAAATATTATCTATATACCTGCAAATCGAAGTTACAGATGGGAATTCAAAGCAAGAAAAGGCCAATTTGTTAGCCAACAACAATCTTGCCCTTCAAGAGCTTCCACTCATGCAAGATTACCAGAACTGAGGATTTAACACCTTGTGCACATTACCCGGTGATTATACAAGATCGCTGTGTATGTGCTGTGGACAGTTTTTCCAGCTAAATTGTCCTTTAGTTTTGTAAAACATGCCGTCAGGTTAATGTAATGAATCATGAATACGATAGTCCATTTGCTAGTTGAATAAAAAATTCTGAAATTAACATCCAAGTAAAAATTCAAAAATTCAAAGCACAACTTCTCGTTGTTTCCTTACCCCCAAAAATAAAAATTCTCGCTGTTTACCCACCCATCGGTGGCCCAGTTGATAGGTGGGCTTGGGATTGTGCGTTCACAAGGGTTAGGTCTTGGGTTCAAACCCCCTACTGGACATCGGTAATTTAAGTGGAGGGTCAAGGCGGTGGGTTGCTACACTAGCACTCCCGAGGACTAGTCGAGCTTCACCGCTAGTTTGAGCACAAGCTCGCCGGTCACGTGGACACCTTGGTTATCAAAAGAAAAAAAAACTTCTCGTTGTACACTGTGGCCCATGAGTAATTGGTAAATCTCACAAGCCACGACCATATAGCTTTATCTATAATATTGCACACCCTTAAAGCGTCTTGCCCGAGCTTTCTTCCTAAACACTTGCCCAATTACACAGAAAACCAACCTCTGTCCTAATATATCCATTTCACAGGATGCAGTTATCCAAGCTTGGGATTATGCTGGGATCACACGGCAATACGACAAGGAATCAGTACTTATTGGAAGCTCTATTTACAAGATGTGCCATGTAATTGCTGAGAAGGCAGCAAGAATGACATGCAGATGTTCACACACAATCAAACATCCACTGGATAAGCAAACGGCGACGCAACAAAGAACGTAATCAATTCCGCACCTCGCATCATTCAGCTAACAATTATGTTTTCAATTGACACTCTCCTTCCGGTGCCACTAAAGAGTAGAAGGCATCGACCTAAAACATTTGACTTCATCCAATCAGAGCTATATAACTGATAGACAAGCACGGATACCACCAGCACACAGAATCGAGCCACTCCAATCAATCGCAATAACTCGAGCAACAAAATCGAACTCCTAGCTAGCTTAGACATGTAATTTCGACTAAGGCGCGATTACGGAGCTATAGATGCTCAGGAGAAGTGAACCTGCACGAGTACCAACAGCACCAGCGCGCTTGAGGCCCTTCTTCTTCAATATGAAGCTCGCTCCGATGAACGCGCTCGAGGCCACGGCCAGTATGAGCCCCCTGGTGTTATCGGACATCACCATCTGCAGCTCGTTCTCGCGAGTGCGTATTCATTCAATCGCTTCGGGTGTGTGCTCGCGGATTCGGACGACGTTCGGTTGCTGTTCTCTTCTGATTGGGAGGATCACTCCTCAGTCGATCGAGATGAAGTTGTCTCGCATCGACGATGGAAGAGGCGCGAAGGCCGAGAGAGTCGCAACGCGGAGAGAATCTCCACAGTCGCCAGAGAGAGATCTTCGACGACGCCCGGAGTTCGTCGTCTTGTCGGAAGCTTCCGGCGGCTGGACCGACTTTCGGCTTCGCAGACCATGACGTTGGCAGACCGGTCGAGTTCAATCTGAGCCGTCGAATGATGTAGATTCTGCACCTTTTATTTTTATCAAAAGAATTATCAATTTTCACTTCAATCTCAAATCTACCTCCGAAAAAATTCACGATTTTTCAAATTATCCACTTGAATGTGAGGGTGTTATAAAAGCATGGGTTCTAATAAGGAAGTTTTAATTGTCATTAATTCTGATAATTTTGAAAAAATTAGCAGTAACTTTCAAATGTGGTGGTAAATTTGAAATAAGAGTAAAAATTAGTGATTTTTTCAAAGGAAGAAAAAAAGGATTCGGGAAAGAATTGAAATTGGACTTGAATTATTGAATACATACAATAAGATGTGCCTCTCCGCCTCTGTGATTGGTATTAATATTAACTATTGGAATCAAATCGTAGGTACCATCTATTTCGTAAAAAATAACTTTGAGGAAATTGTTTCTCGAATTTTTTAGCACTTTATTCACGAAAAAAAAATTGATCAAAGAAAAAATTTTCCTTCTATAGATAAAAATACATTGAAAATTGGGGGAAATGATTTTATTTGTTCCCTACACAACTTTGCATTTCTTTTCTTTTTTATTTTGTTTTTTACTTTTATTTTTTTTCTTTTTTTCCCCTTCCTTTGCCAATCGTTGGCATGATGACCAGCCGCAAGCCTCACCCAAGATTAGTGAGCTCAAGCATTGCCTACCAGTGATCAGCCACCCCCGAGGCTAATGAGCTCAAGCCTCACTGAATCTAGTGAGGCAAGGGCTCACCCCATGCCAAACTTCATCATGGCCAACAAAGGAAGTAGAAAAAGAAGAATAAATTCAAAAATTAATATTATTAAATATTTTAATTTTTTTTAAATCACGTTAGCGTCAATCATGCCACATAAGATGATTAAGTCCATGTTAGCAATTTTCGACAAAACGATAACATAGAAAATTAAATGATGAAAAATATTTCCCTTACTAGATGATAGAAAAATATTTTTTAGTTTATTTTCAAGTTTCAATCAAACACCGAAAAAGATTATCATTTTCTTGAAAAATGACTTTCACGAAAGTATGTCAAGAAACATCGCATTTTCGGCGAAACGACTGAAGATGTGATTATTTTTTGGTATTGATTACAACTTGAAAACGAATAGTAAAATATTTTATGCTGTTTAGTCTGAAAAACCTAATTTGATTTTTTTGAAAAAAATACCAAACAAATTTGAATTTTAAATTATTTTGCATTTACTTTTTTTTTTCTCTTTTCTTGTCTCTCTTCCTTTGGAGGTTGCCAGTCACGATGACGGTTGGTGACTGACCACAATCAAGGGATGACCTCACCCTATCCGAAGATGTCGAGCTCCCACGTGGCCAACAAACTCAAGGCTTAACCTTGTTGGATCTAACAAGGCAGAACCTCACCTCAAGCTAGTGAGGCTTGTCCCTTGTCTGTGCCCATTGCCAACCGTTGCTATGGTCGGCAACTAACAAAGGAAGTAAGAAAAGAAAAAAAATAATTAAAAATTTTGAAAAACAAAAGTTCATTAAAATTGGATTTTTTTTAAAATAATTAAGAAGAAAAGGAATCTGAATGAATGGAAAGATGAGGGGGAAAATGATTTTTCCTACTTTTGAATGTGTTTTTGTCATTGGTGGGAATTTTTTTTTTCACTAGCTTATTTTCTGTGAACCAAACGCTAACAAATCCGAAAAACTTTTCTGAAGTTATTTTTCGTAAATTTAATTCAAAGATGGATTATTTATGATGATTTAGTAAAACTTTATTCAAATAGTGACATCCACGCAAATTTTTTCTCAATTCAATAGCTATTTGAATTTAATAATTTCTTATGAGTATTTAATGTTCAAAGAATTTTGAGATCGTTGAATATGTCCTCTCAAGTTACTTGAAAATGCTCCGTAGATTCAATACAAAGACCCTTTTTTTTTCTTCCTAATATTTAGAAATTTAAAATTAATAATTTAATTACAATGTTGCGTTCATCCAATAAAAACCATAAATTCAATTGTATATCCATTGGGTATGATGCATGAATAATCAATGTGATTAGATAACATTAACTGTGAATGTATAGAAATAATATTTCTTTTGCAGTATTAAAAATAATAAAGAAAACACGTGATTCAATCTTATCTCATCCACGGATCAGGCTAATGGCCTATGTCCTAGACTGGTAGGTGTACGTGATTCCATCATTCACGGATCGCATGCCTATGCTAAAATCACGGTGGCTTATGGGAACCATTGGAATTGTATATATTATTTTTCTAAGAGATTATACTGCCTTCGTCTGATAGAGAAATCATACTTGGGGAATGTTTTTCGGATGGGAAAAAAAAGGATAAATTTCAAATGATAACATAAAATGCTATTTTTTTTAATAAAGATTTGAAATGAACTTTACTTTAAAGGATTTGAAGTGTCATTATTATTTCAATGAAATACTAGATTAATGTTGTTATTTTACATTTTCTAATTTTTTTTCCTTTGATGTTTTTCTTTTTTTTCCCTTTTCTTTTCACAAGTGGCCAGTATCATCCGATGGTTAGCCACCATGAGGGCTAGGCAAAGGCCTCCCTTGGCCATTACAACCCTCGCCTCAATGAGGCCGACCGGGAGAGGTGAGCCCTTGCTAGATTTAGGCAAGCGTTGCCTTGCCCTCTCTAGCCACAAGAAAAAAGAATAGGAAAAATATAAATAAATAAATAAATGATGAAAATGTTAGGTTTTTCTTTGAAATAAGGTCAACTTTAGATTTTTATTTAAGAAAATAAAAGCACTTTAGATTCTTCTTTAAAATTTTTTATAAAAAAAATAAAAGGAAGATTATTTTCCTCCCATTTTCACATCAATTACCGCACAAGACATAATTGGCCATTTTCAACCAAAATGGTTATCATGTAAAATGATTTCTTTCGATATAAGATTTTTTATTGCCTTTTTGCAAGCCACAGCTATTGGAAAGGGAAATCTCAACGTGTTTCATCACTGATATTAATGCGAGATTTTGGTAATTGCCTACCAATTGTGCTTTGATGCTATGACAAACTTATGTTTACGAAATGAGCAAGTCTCTACAGACCAATACCAAGTTGGTTTATTTTGAAGATTTACTTTTTTTTGTTAGATTGACATCTTTATCTCAGTTGTCATAAAAGGAAAAGAAATTTACAATGTTTTTGTCCAAGGTTAAGAAGGATCGTCATAAACATTTGTAAATCATCACGAGTGAGGAAACAAATTGTCAATTTCTTCATTGTTATGATAGCCTGAAAGGCCGCCGTAAAACTTTGTGAGTTGTCGTCGAGAAAAATGATTCTGAATTTTACGATGTTTTATTCTTTGCCACAGCAAACTATCAAATAACCTTTGTTAATTGTCATAAGGAAAAAGAAATCGATTTTACAACATTTTATTGATGGTTAAACAAACCTTTGAATTTTACGATGTTTTATTCTTGCTTATGACATTTTAATTGATTATGATCGATCATGGTGAACCTTCTAAATCGTGTAAGAAAATAATCCAATTTTAAGATGTTTTATTCTTTGTTACGAAGAATCACCCTAATCCTTTCTCGATCCTTATTGGGAAAAAAAAGTTCAATTTATTACTACATGTGATTTTTTTTTGGGGGGATTTTATTCAAGGTTAAGACTGACCACAGTAAATCTTTGTAAATCGTCACGAGGATTTTTTTTTCCTTCCAAATTTGCGATCATCGTAATCTTTTGTAATTGTCATAAGAACTAAAAAAAAAAAAGCAATTTTGCGGCTTCCTATTGCTGATTAAGACGAATCATCGCAAAAATTCTACCGACCATTTATTCTTGTTTAACCACAGAGTCATGCATAAATAATAATAATAAATCAAACTTTATTGTCTTGGACGTCAGTATCGTCGGTGCATGAAAGTGAATTTTTTTTTTTCAAAAGTGGATAATTGGATGAAAACTGGCTCTCTTTCAACGGCCGAGATCCTTCTCATCCCAATCGAAGGGCTTATATTTTTGTTGGAACGGTACAAGATCGTTGCCCTTTCTTGTGAATTTAAGGGTTAATATCATGAAAAATTACAAACTGGTGTATCTGTGATAAATGTATCTCAAATCTTTTTTTATCACAAAAAATTTTAATCTAACACACCTATGATAAATTTTCTTAAATTATTTTTTTAACTATCAAATACTTCAAACTAATACATTTATGATAATTTACACTAAATTAATTATTTCGACTACAAAAAAAATTAAATTAATACACATCTGACAAATTTACCTTTTGTTAATTTTTACTAAATTAAATTAATATTAAAAAAAATTTAAATAATATATATATGACAAATAAAAGGATAATGTATATCCGACAATTATCATGTGTAATTCAAATTAATAATTTAACAATAAGAATTAATAAAGGATAAGTTCGTATCAATTTTAGTAAGCGCTTTTAGGAGGACAATTAATGGGCCTCAATTTAAGGAATAAAAGGCGGAAGCATCAGAAAAAGCAACGAAAAAGTAACGGACCCAAAAAGGAAATAAAAAACAAACAATAAAAGGGGACGGAAAAGCAAGAATTACAGCACTGCCACCGCTCCGAGTGGGGCCACCATCTCCCATTGCTCCCCCCTTCCCCCCCCGCCCCCCGACGCTTGCCTCGTTCTTCCCCTTCAATATGTTCACGTTTCCCGCCCCTCCTCAGCATGGTACGAGTCGTCAGTGCTTTATAATTTTTTTTTTTTACTTTTTTGTTTTTTGTTTCTTGTTTGGTTGGGGTGAGAGAGGAAAGCAAAATTTGGCACTGCTCTTTCCAATAAAGCCCTTAATGCTTTTTCCATGAGGAGGGAAAACCAATTTTTATTTTCCAAATTTTAAATAAATAATAATAAGGTGCCTACTAATTCTCGACATTTCTTTAAAGGGAAAAGCATTTCGTAACCACTCAGTTCAGTCGCCGCGACCATTGGGTCAATCAAATCAACCCCGGTGGGCTCCACCAATCAAAGATAATCTAATATTTACTTCTAACTCTGTCCACTCCCCCCTTGGCATTATCTCCCCCTTCCCTTCACAGTAAAATTTCCAAGAACTCTCCAAAAAAGATTCGATGGATCCAATATCACAACCCACCAGGCCCGAGTCAACGCCAGAGTCAAGCCAAGCACCTCTTCTCCATCTAGCCCCAGATCGAAGCCCCACCCCCACGTTTCAATCCACGTTTCAGATCAAAGAAAATATAGAACAGCAGTTGCAGAGAATTTGCCAGAGAACAGAACCAAGAACCAGGAAATCCAACAGGCTATAGATAAGGAAAAGGGTCAGATTCAAGAAAAGCTCCGTTCTTATTTTCTCAGGTAGTTAATGACAGTCCAACATCGCCACACCAAAAGAGGAATCCTCGACCCAGAAACAACGACGACCGACCGAAGAGAGACCGTAACCAGACAAGCTAAAAGCCGAAAAACAAGAAGACCCTTAAAACGACGACTACCGTAACAGGACTCAGATCACAAAGACTCATAAAGGATAGCGGGAGATCCAGCGACCGGGAGGAGATCGCGGATCTAGGAGAGCTGGCCGCAGTCGGCGATGGCGACGGGCTTCGAGGTCCTGCCGGAGCTGGACCCCACCTTCTCGATGGCCTTCACGATGTCCATCCCCTCCACGACCTGCCCGAACACGACGTGCTTGCCGTCGAGCCACTCGGTCTTGGCGGTGCAGATAAAGAACTGGGATCCGTTGGTCCCCGGGCCGGCGTTCGCCATGGACAGGATCCCCGCGCCTGTGTGCTTCTTCACGAAGTTCTCGTCGGCGAACTTGGATCCGTAGATCGACTCGCCTCCAGTCCCGTTCCCGGCGGTGAAGTCCCCGCCCTGGCACATGAACCCCGGGATCACGCGGTGGAAGTTCGACCCCTTGTAGTGGAGCGGCTTCCCGGAGCGGCCGACGCCCTTCTCGCCAGTGCAGAGCGCGCGGAAGTTCTCCGCCGTGCGCGGGACCACATCGGCGAAGAGCTCCATCACGATCCGGCCCGCCGGCTGGCCGCCGATCGTCATGTCGAAGAAAACTTTGGGGTTTCCCATTTGTCTTTTTCCTGGAGAATTGGCTGGATACTGAATTTTCTCGAGAAAACTTGCGGAGCAGTGAGAAAATAACGTGTTGTGGCCTTGATTAAATAGCGGGGGTCTGCGAGGTTAATATCCAGGGAAAGTTGGATGCGACCGTTCGATGGAGACACGTGTCGGTTCTGAGTGGTGATGGGGTTAACCAGAGTTGAGTTAGGAATGGACCGCGGTTAGTTGTTGAGATGCGAGGCGAAGCGCGACGGCGTTCACTTGTCGCGCTCTTTATCCGAAAGCGTGGGATTAAAGAAAATCGGATATGCTTGTGGCGACTACGGGGAAAAAGAGGTCGCGGCTTCGTGGGCACATCTAACGATACGACGTCGATTCGGACCAGGGGGGCAGGGACTAACGACACGTGGCAGGATTCGGGAATGGTCAAGGCAGAATTCGGGGCCCTTGTTTCAATTCATGGAGCAAATCCAATCATAGTATCGTATGTACATCTCACGTTATCGACGGCGAGGATGAATCCGATACTCCCCAGTGGAAATTTAGATAAACTAAATTTTAAAAATAATTCCGCTCCTACGTTGTTATATATCGTAATAGTGTTTACTTTCCCGTTTCGTATATAAAAGTGATATAAAAGAAATTAAAAAAAAAAACCGAAAATGCAAATTAGTCTAAAAATGATGGCTCTAGTTGACACCTCAAAATTGGGATCCGTCCGTTCAATCGCGTTATTTTTTTTTTTGTTTCAAATAGTTAAAAATAATGGCAAATTGCATCATGAATGGAATGGAACTTTTATCCCCAATTCAATGGTTTAATTCCCAATATCCACATCGTCAATCCGCCCCAAGTTGGTTTCGACGCTTTGAAAGGAACATTAAAGACCCCGAGCGCTGTCGCGCAACTGAACAAAAGCAAGGGCCTAACTTTTTGTTAAAAAAAACAAAAAACGACAGCTGTAATTTTTTGTCTGAACAAAAGAGGGCTAACTAAGCAAAATGAACTCCACCTCGAATAAAGTAAATTTTAACAAACAAAACGGGAAAATGACACTTTTAATGTAAAAAATTATGCCACTTTATTTTCAAATTTTTGAGAAGATATATCGTTTTAGGGCTTGCATAGTAACTATTCTCATTGTCTGACTATGTTTTCCAGAATAGTAAAGAATAAAAATCATGTTTGGTAATATAAATAATTCTGATTCTGATTATGTTTTCAAAAATCAGTTTTAGAGAATTGAAATCGATTTTAGAATATAAAAAAACGCAAAAAAATAGTTATAAAAAAAGAATCACTTTTGAGAATTACAAAACAGAATAAAGTCTCACATCTTTCATCTTTTTCTCAACCTAAAACAGAGCAACGAGGTTTTATTTTAAAAAAATTGATAAAAATAAAATAAAATAAAGAAGATAAAAAAAATCACAAAAAATTTAGAAAATCCCTAAAAATAGAGGAAGTTTATATTAGGCTAGTTTGACCTCTTTCATAAATTTGGGCATAATGTTTTCTAGATTTCATAGATTTTATTCTTTTTTTAGAAAAATCATAAGCACCTTTGAAATTATACCCGGATAACATTTTTTTAAGTCCTTAGGGATTCGTTAAGGTTTTATAATGTGGTTCATCAATGTCATGATTTCTCGATTATGCACTTGATTTCATTGATTGTGATTTGCTTAGGTTTATATACTTTAGACTTAATCTAGTTTTAGAAAATTTTGGAAAAAGACAAAATACCAGTGTGAATACTTAACAAGCTATTGTTCTTAAGTTTTGGATGAATTCTGATTGAGATTTGATTTTCTTGAACCAAAAACGCACACCAATGCATGACAATGCATTATAATTTCCTTGCAGAAACGATGGTGTCGCTCATGTTGATTATCTGCTCATTCAAAAGAGTTTGATGAAACGTCATAATAAATGATGAAAATGACTTGTGATAATTTTTTATATTTATTTTTACATTTTAATATGCAATATATTAAATAAGAGAATCAATATGAGTTAATATTCGATTAATTTGAAATTTAGGATGAAATTTTATAAAGTAACTACAAAATTATTTGACTTAAATGCAAAAAAAGTAGGAAAAGAAATTGTTCTTAGAAATAGAAAATTTGTGCAGTTACCAAACACATTTCTATTTCCAGAACAGAAATTTTATGCAGTTACCAAATGCGTTTTGATTCTTTAAAACTCATTTAGAGAACATAATAAAAAAATTTATTTTAATTAGAATCCCTTTTTTGGAATAAAATGGTTACCATACAGGCTAGTGCTAAGTTCGATTTGATTCGTCGGAATCCGAAGTGTCCTTATTTTGTTAACATATGACGCTGATGTTGTTTGTTGGATGTCCACCATGGAAATTTTTTATTTAAAATAATTTGAAAACTATGCTGAAAAAAGTAAAAAATTAAAATAAGAAAAGATTGCATTAGGCGACGAGGGCTTACTGTAACCCTTGTCGCCGCCACTCCACCATCGCCGGTAATGGTCGATGAGGGTGAGGGCACCCCCGCTGAGCCCTAGCTAGGGGTCGACAATCCTTGCCGGGCGCAAGCGAGTGCCTGGCAGCTCTCGTTTGGATCTAGCACTAAAGTGATTTGGTGAAAACTTTTAATAGCAAAGTAATCTTCGTACACAACTTTTAACACTAAAATTGTCTTTTTCCCCTAAAAAATGGAAAAAAAATGAAGAAGAAGAAGAAGAAGAAGAAGAAGAAGAAGAAGAAGAAGAAGAAGGGCTCATAACCCCATTTACTTCAACTTCCTCCGTTGACTGTGGAGTGAAGATGCGCTCTTCACACTGACCAGCTGTGAGAGTTGCTTTTGCTCGTTTATTCGCTCTCGTGTCAGGATTCGCGATGGTAATAGAAATTTGAAATGAATTGTTTTCCCTTCCTTGAAAAGAAATATTTGCGATACAAAGGCTGTACAAGTTGTATCATCAAATTTTAAATAAAAATTTATTGAATTAATTTCCATAACATATATACATTTGTAGACTATAGACAATTTATTATTTACTCTTGTGGAACCAAGGCTGTGGGTGCTTAAATCCTAAGCGTGATCCTAGACCCGATCGCCAGGGTCCAAGCCTAGTGTCGCGACCCTCTAAAAAAATTTTAAATTTTAAAAGGGTTAATGGATTATTAGGTTAATTAGATTTGACTAACCTAACGCGGACCCTCCCAAGCCCTACCGAATCGCAACTTTGGTTTTTGTTTAAATGATTTTAAAATTTGGAGTCGCCACTAATCGTTCTTGGTAGGTCGATTAGAAACCTAAATAAATTAGCGGGAGAACTAATTTATTCCTGCGAACCAGAGATTAGGAGCTCGGGGACTTGGTTACACTAGTTAATTAAAACTAATGCCCTTTCGGTACCTTAATTTCATGGACATCCTAATTCGGCAACTCAGGCTTGGTTTAATCCTAAGGCTATAGTAGGGTATTCTCTTTTGTGTTTTCACTTTTTAAATAGGATGCATGGATGGTATATATTTTTATTTGTTATATTTTTTTAAGTGTTAAAGATTCCCTGAAGCCGAAAGAAGGAGTGTGTTAACGACTTCTGTGCAGTATTACAACCTACTTATCATTTGGGTCTGATGATTCAAAAATTAAATTATAGGAAGTACATGACAGTGAATAAACACCTCCAATGGGAGGCCTAGCATTGGCTTGGCTCTTCCCTTTGGGATTTAAGGTACAGGTATTTAAGTTGCAAGTATTTAAACTACTGTAAGTAAAAACCTCCAATGGGAGGCTAAGCATTGGCTTGGCTCTTCCCTTTGGGATTTAAGGTACATGTATTTAAGTTGCAGGTATTTAACTACTGTAAGTAAAAACCTCCAATGGGAGGCTAAGCATTGGCTTGGCTCTTCCCTTTGGGATTTAAGGTACATGTATTTAAGTTGCAAGTATTTAACTACTGTAAGTAAAAACCTCCAATGGGAGGCTAAGCATTGGCTTGGCTCTTCCCTTTGGGATTTAAGGTATGGGTATTTAAGTTGCAGGTATTTAACTACTGTAAGTAAAAACCTCCAATGGGAGGCTAAGCATTGGCTTGGCTCTTCCCTTTGGGATTTAAGGTACAGGTATTTAAGTTGCAGGTATTTAACTACTGTAAGTAAAAACCTCCAATGGGAGGCTAAGCATTGGCTTGGCTCTTCCCTTTGGGATTTATGGTGCAGGTATTTAAATTGCGGATGGACTTTGTCCTCTCCATTCTGGGGTATGAATTCTTTAAAATAAAATACAACGAATTGATTCAACAATTTGAAATTTGTGCGCGCTTGAGGACTCCTCCAAGCCGATTTTGTGCTTCCATAGGGTTGACCATTGATATAAAGTTGCGGCTTCCTGACATAAAATAGAGTGAAATGTCAGTATACAAAATATGTGCTAATCTGCACCTAAAACCAGAAGAGTGGAAAGAGTACTTATCTCCCATTTTTTTGGGAGGGATTTCTATAATTGATTTTCGCTCTCTATGTTCCCAATATAGAGAGTTTCTTTTGAATTAAGAGGGACTTTTAGTCACAGATCAGTTGAGAAATCGGTGGACAGCTTAGGAGCTTGTCTGGGCCGATTTTTGCATATCTACGAGATTTTTGCTGTTGACGTAGAGATATCCTTCTCCTGACATAAAATATGAAAAAAAAAGAGGAGATGGAGAAAGTGTATACAATTTGTGCTAATTTGCAAGTAAAACCATAAACAAATGAATAAATAAAAACACTTAGCTCGAATTTGCTTGCTCGTTGATGAGGATGAACTCTTGATTTATATTGATCGATGAAGGAATTTGTGATGATAATCCCTAGCTTTGAACTCCCATCATCTTCAAAATTCTCTCTCTTTTGGTATTTTCTTTCTCTCAAATTTTTCTTCAATCTCCCAAAACTCTCTCAAACATCCAAAATTTTCTCTCAAAAAAAAATCCTCCCAAACACTTCAAATTTTCTCTCTCCAGAATCCTTTCTCAAGCTCACTTCTTTCTCCTTTTATAACCTACTCATCTATCTCCCATTCTAATTTTTCCACTAACTCTATCTCCCATTCTAATTTCTCCACTAACTCTTCTTCATTTTCATCTTCCATTCTCCATCTCTATCTCACATTCTAATCTCTCCACTAACTCTTCTTCATCTTCATCTTCCCTTCTTCATATTTATCTCCCATTCTAATTTCTCCACTAACTCTTCTTAATCTCTATCTTCCCTTCTCTATTCTTATCTTCCATTCTAATTTCTCTACTAACTCTTCTTCATCTCCATCTTCCCTTCTCTATTCTTATCTTATTTTCTCCATCCATTCTTCTCCAACTTCTCTTCTTCATCTCCTCTTCTTCATCTTCCCTTCTCTATTCTAATTTATCCACTAACTTTTCTTTTTATTATTTGTAAAATAATCCTTCAAGAGTTAGGTATTTGCACTTTAGTCCTTGAATTTTAAGTATTTACAATTCAGTCCCTGAAAAAATATATTTCTTTAAGTCCAAATCTCCTCACAATTTTTGACACACCAAAATTTACCACATGTCAAATTTAAGCTCATTTCTTGTCGCTGAAAATAATGCATAATTTAATTAAAGTCCTTTTGCAAAATTAAGTCATTCTAGGTATAATTGGGCCAAGATGAAAATTTAAAATATTAGAAGACAATGTCACAACTCATAAAAAGTGAAAGTTAAAAATAAGTTGACTCAAATTAAATTTTTTTAGGCCCGATTCGAGATTATACTCGTGAAGGAAGACGTGACTCGAATTGGATTTTTTTGAATTTGCGGTGGCCAATATGAAAATAGATTTAAAATAAAAATATTAACTATCTTTGTGTATTTTTTGGCCTCAAATGTTATTTTTTCAAAATTTTCAAATATTTTTGTATTTTTTTTAAAAAATATTAAAAATATATATAATATGAAAAATTATTTTTTGGTCAAAATTCGTTCCCTAGGCTTGGCTAAGGTTCCCAAAGTTGATTTTTCAATTTTATGAATTTTTATGGATTTTCTATTAATTTTTGAAAATAAATAAATAAAAAATACGTAAAAATACTGAAAATATGAAAAATCATTTTTTGGTCAAAATTGGTTCCCTAGGCTTGGCTAAGGTCTCCAAAGTTGATTTTTCAATTTTATGAATTTTTATGGATTTTTTATTACTTTAGCAATAGAAAAAATGATTAAAGATCAGGTGTCAACAGCTGCCCCTCTTTGAAAGGAAGCTCGGTAGAGGTTCATTTCAAAGACGAGATGACACCTGGATTCTTATCGACTCAATACAAGGAAATAAAAAGAGTCGTGACATGATTGTTCCACTGAAAATGAAATGAGAACCTAAGGATTCGTTATATAAAAAAACTTTAGGGTGGTTGAACTTGAACCCGTATGGTGGATCAACCCATGGTAGATTCCTAATAAAAGGATTCTACTGATTAAAAATTGAATTAAAATTTGACCCGTATGGTGGGTCGTACCATTTGACCCGTATGGTGGGTCGTACCATGGTAGATTCCTAATAAAAGGATTCTACTGATTAAATTTTGATTGAGATTTGACCCGTATGGTAGGTCACCACATGGAGATACCTGTAAGAAGGACTTGGTGCCTGTAGAAAGGACTTGGTGCCAGTAAAAAGGACTTGGTGCTTTGCCTGTAAGAAGAACTTTGTGCCTGTAAGAAGGACTTGCTTTGCCTGTAAGAAGGACTTGATTTACCTGTAAGAAGGACTTTGTTTGCCTGTAACAAGGACTTACTTTGCCTGTAAGAAGGACTTTGTGCCTGTAAGAATGACTTGATTTGCCTGTAAGAAGGACTTTGTTTGCCTGTAAGAAGGACTTTATGCCTGTAAGAAGGACTTTGTGGCTGTAAGAAGGACTTGATTTGCCTGTAAGAAGCACTTTGTGCCTGTAAGAAGGACTTTATGCCTGTAAGAAGGACTTGATTTGCCTGTAAGAAGGACTTTGTGCCTGTAAGAAGGACTTGATTTGCCTGTAAGAAGGACTTTGTGCCTGTAAGAAGGACTTTGTGCCTGTAAGAAGGACTTGATTTGCCTGTAAGAAGGACTTTGTGCCTGTAAGAAGGACTTGGTTTGCCTGTAAGAAGGACTTAGTTTGCCTATAAGAAGGACTTGATTTGCCTGTAAGAAGGACTTTATGCCTTTAAGAATGACTTGATTTGCTTGTAAGAAGGACTTTGTTTGCCTGTAAGAAGGACTTGATTTGCCTGTAAGAAGGACTTACTTTGCCTGTAAGAAGGACTTTGTGCCTGTAAGAAGGACTTGGTTTGCCTGTAAGAAGGACTTGCTTTGCCTGTAAGAAGGACTTGGTTTGCCTGTAAGCAGGACTTGATTTGCCTGTAAGAAGGACTTGGTTTGCTTGTAAGAAGGACTTTATGCCTGTAAGAAGGACTTGATTTGCCTGTAAGAAGGACTTGATTTGCCTGTAAGAAGGACTTTATGTACCTCAGAGGGTGCCATTCTGAAATCTGGGGAGACCAGGAATCCTGCAGAAGCTCAAACCCAAATTATATTCTCCTGTCGTTTTAGGAATAAACCAAAGAGGCAGAGATCAAAAGGTCTCGAACATTTCTGTCCTTGAGACAAATCATGCTTTATTGAAGAATGTGGATACCTGTATATACCGCAATGGATTCGAGTATCCCAACAACCGTCAGAATTCATTCTCTTGAAAGGTTCTGGTTGAAGATATACTTACCTGAGAATTTGGAAGAAATGCTTGGTGGCTTCTGGACAACCAGGCTTGTTCATTCAATAATCGCCGAATGAATTTCAAGACTTTGGAAGGTAACTCAAACACCGGGAATGTGTTGCCTGTCGGGCAATGTCAGAGCTAACATGTGCAAGCATTTTCATCAATGCGTTCATTGGTTCATACAAAATTGTTCAGCTAAGTTTGCCATGATTAAAGGCAGTCTATGTAATAACTCATGATGCAATCGATCAACATATAGATCATGTATTGCATTACCACTTCTGTTTAAGGAGGTTCTTATAGTATGAACACCTCGAATGTAATCTGAATGGGGGACTTCATTCTGAAATGGCTTTTTCTCACTCTGGAGAAAGGCTGTTTATCTGTAGATCAAAATGTTAGACCTGTGTGGAAATGGTTTGCCTTTCCTCATCCTGTCATGCCCCATTCTGCACATTTGATATCTCCTGTGCAGTTTATGCTCTAAGTTGGAGTTGGTAAGTTAAACACACGGAATAGTCATACATAATTCATGAACTGTGTAAGCACAATGCAGATGTGACAATTTTTTAGCATCACGTGTGTTTATATAATGTGCAAATATGGGCGAATTTAAATTGCCCCTGGTATGTGGGCGGACCGAACAAATTGGGAAGCCTACTCCTTATGTCGAGGGGTGGTTTGTCTCAAACTTTACCCCTGCGCGATGAAGCATATGGGCGAGGGAGCATTTTGGTTTGTTTAATGCCCCTGCAAGAAGCAGAGAAATTATTCTTGAAACCAAACGAGATAAGGAAGACATATTTGCTTTTTCGTTTCAGAGCTTGCGATCAATTTGCCCCATTTTTCACCAGAATAGATCTTGTCAGGTGATCATACTTTTGTTTTGGATTTGTCTCCTTCAACATGTTAAATGTTAGTATAAATATTTCCTGTGAAAAGAAAAGGAGACATGTCAACCAGTATTAAAAGGGATAAATTGGAAACGATACTGATTTACCCTTCATCTTGAATGCCTTGGACAAGTCTTTTACCAATTTTGCTGGATTGAGTTTTCTTCGACTTTTGTTGGATGCTTCACCATTAAGCCGAGAATGTAGCAAAATATTGACTTCGGTATTACTCGTCGAGTATTCCTGCTTGCAAAAAGAAATGCACAAAAAGTTGTTTCATTTATTTATAATACATACAACATTCCCCACCCTCGGGGATCGAACTCGGGATATTTCGGACCTACTGTCATCCCCCATACCATTCGGTCCATTGGACCATAGGTGTCCATGGGGCTATCCTTTCAAAGGTTAATCTTTGGGGATAAAGCAGCCTTGTTGTATCACCTTATGCCATGTTACGGTATTTCTCGAGGTAATTTGCAATCCCTGTTAAGAATGGAATAAGACAATTCAAGACTTGAGATGATTATGTGCACATTAGAACGATACAGAATTACCCATTTCTGAGATTGTTCGCGTCTTTCGCTTGTACTTTCCTCTGTCCGAAGCTGTCCATCCCGTGGTAATGCCCACGAGTCGATTTGCCCCCAAATTTTGTTCAACTTGTATTCGGATATGATTGCGTTCTCGGGTCGATTTGCAATTTCCTGAGAATAGAAGGGGCTTAATTTTAAAACTTGGAGCAACTGAGGGTAAATTGAAACGATACGGAGTTACCCTTCAGGTTTATCCAGATTTTTACTCGCCATCAATTCGTCGTGAGGTTGGTGAGGTGGCGGATTCGAGCATTTAATAGGGGGAAGTCGGATTATTACTCCTTGCTTTTACATATTCACAAAAGCAGAAAAACATATCACGCAAGGAAATAAAACACATTCACTCATTCAGGATCAGTTCTGCTTCCTCTACAGGCTCTCCCATGATCAGCTGGCTTCATCCCAAATTAGGTATGCATCGGCCATATAGAAGGTCTGGTGGTCACTGGCTGAACAAGTGCATCACAGTCCCGATGCTTTACCGATATCAAACTGGTTGATTATGGCGAAAAGATCATCGTCAATGTCCGCTTGGTGGTGATCTGTCCCTTCTTCCTCGGGAGGTATTGATACTGATCCAGTATCATTGGTCCTTTTGTACTCTGCTCCAACAGAACTCGATCCTGTTATAAATTGGTCTAACTCACCTCTTAAACGTGCATTTTCGATCCTCAGATCATACATTTCATCGAGGGTGAGGAGGAGGCTATTGCAGTTGGGGCAGGTGGCGGAGTCAAAAGTCTCTTTATACATCTTGTTTTCCGCTCGGAGGTTTTCATTTTCAACTCTTAGAAACTCGGCTTCGTTGTGCTCATGACGAGTCTTCATTCGGGTTCGTCTATTTTGAAACCAGAACTTGATTTGCGAAGGTTTAAGGCCTAGTTCTTGACTCAGTTCCATTTTTTGTTTGCCGTCTGGCATAGGGCACATTCTGAAGAAAGCTTCAAGCTTTCGTACTTGCTCCTCAGTATGGCGACGGTAACGCTTCTTTTGACCTTTACCGTTGTTGTCATTGTCCTTACTGGGCTCTTGGACGTCGTCGGTGGAAGGGCCGGGCTCCATAGGCTCGATCCCAAATATGGCTTCGAACTCTTCCTCTCCCTTATTCAGCAAGTAACGATAACTTTCAAGTGTGTTGGGTTGAGACATCTTCGATTTGGTTAACGATTTCTCAAAGTTTGATATCTCTTCTTGTATTTTCACTCTCTGGATTTTTCTGGGAGACTGCGTATGCTTTAAGAGTCTCTCTTTCGAGCACGAATGAGAATTATCAAGAAGATGCCTCCTTTAAAATTAGACGTGGGTTTAGCAACTGTATTGCCTCTCTCGAGTGTTCTGGCTTTCTCGATTTTCTTTTCATCGTATCTCTCGTCCAGCTCGTCTCCTTCCATCTTTCCGTGGAAGGGGGCCCCTTGTTGCTGTCTCCACCGTCAATTTGCTGGCGAGTTCTTCAATAAAGACGAGTCGTATCTCTTTTCTGCCGAAAATGTCTTTGTCTCCCACTCAGCTTATTTTTTATCCTTTCTTTTTCAAAGTAGTGGCGTCTCGTCCAACTTTTCCGTAGAGACGTCGGATTTGCTTGGCTCGAGATTGGAGACGAGTAGCGGAGGTGATACTGATAGGGAATGGTAGACAGGAAAATTTGGCTAGTAGAGACTTCCCCTGCAAAAATGAAAGAGAATGCGGCAGTATATGTTCTTCATATTCTAGAAAAATTGGAACGATACGGTTTTACCCTTGTGTATACTTCCATTGAATTTGAATTGAGGAAGTTCCTTCATTTGGATTGGATTGAATTGTATGTCCCGAGTTGCCCTTCACTTTGAGCTTGCCACATATGTGCTTTGCTTAGTTGGGCCTTGTTTTCTTTCGGGTTGCCTTGGACCATCATCATTTTCCATGCCATTGGGTCCGTGGACCGGAGGGCTCCTTTAATTTGAAGGTTACCTTGAAGGCGAATGAATCCTATCACATTCCATTGGGTCATTTCATTTTGCGACACTCTTGAGGCACTTTGCAATCCCCTGGGTGAGAATGGAACAAATCCAATTTAGCATTTTGCAACGATTGAGGGTAAATTGGAACGTCACACAGTTACCCGTCTTCGAGCTCGCCTGGGCTTTTCACTTGAAATTTCCCTACGTAAGGCCATTCAACATTTCTCATTATGGCAGTCAGCGACGTTGCCCCAAATTGATCGGCCCTAAATCTAGTATAAAAAGGGATTCACGCATTCGACGGGATAAATAAATTGCCCCCTTGTCCTTGAATTAAATCGAGACACCTAGAAAGCTGGAAAATATCATACGCAGGGGAATTAAACATGAAATGAAAGGTGCACTTATTCAAGGTCAGTTCTGCCTCTCCTGTGGCTCTTCGATAATCAGCTAGTCTAGTGTTGGTTCGGGTGTGGATAACCGATGTTTGAGAGTCCCTACTCACTGGCTCCTGATCGCGGCTTGGGACGTCTGTCAACCCTAAACTGGTTGACCAGGGCAGTAAGCTCATCATCTGGGTAATCTCTTGAACCTTCCAGCAACTGATGCTCGAATTGGGCATTGTTGTTGGCAAATGCTGGCGGTAGATTTCTCATTCTGTTCTCGCCATGAGCAATTTGACTTCTCATGCTGGAGCCTTCATCATTACTCGAGAAAGTGTGGGGATCACCAACTGTCCTGCTGCCAAAAACTCCTTCCATTCGAGGATTAGAGAAGTGGAAGTGCTCAGGATAACTTCTTGTCTGATTCTCTAGCTGCGCAGGCGCGCTGATCATGGGATGAGTTCTAGCCACAGGTTGGTGCTCAAACCAAGGAATCTGAATACACTGCTCCTGCGGTCTATACTCTTGAAGAGCATTAGGGTGATTCTGGGGGATACTTTGATTAACGCCTGGGGGATTGATGGCATGGCTACTAGCTTGGTTGATGATGGGAAGTGGCTCGCCCCATGCTAACCTGGGGAACTTATGGTGGCGTGGAGACTCGACGTTCAGGCTTGGATCAGTCCCGCCTTGGTTTTCTTGATTCTGAGCTGCATTGTGTTCTCTCACCCTTTTTCTGTACTTCTGAAGATGACTCGAAACATTTGCTTTAGTGAGTCCCTCTACCTTCATAATTTCCAGTATATGTTGCGGTCGTGCCGAATCTATTCCTAGCTGCTGAACTGCATTAACAAACATACGATGCAGCTCGGGAGACCAACTCATCTTCTTTCTCCAGTTGCTTGGAACAAAATTGAAGGCTTGATGCTTGTTCTCATGGTCATGCAATTGCTTCCTTACCACGTGCTGCCATATGTTTTGAAGCATCTGAACTCTAACTGGTTTCGTTACGACGTCTTGGGCCCCATTTAAGACAGCCTTCATTAGGGCTTGCTGATCATCGCTTGCCGATATTACGAGGACTGGCATGTTTAATTTAGAATTGATGACTTCCAAGAGAGTGAAAACATCCATGTCAATCCCTACCATGGCGGTGAGGACGATATCAAACGGGTCACTACTCCTCCTTAATATCTCTAAGGCCTCTGTCGCCTTTGCTTGAGCTACAACCTTATACCGGCATTTTCTTAATACGGTAACAAGGATTGACAGAGAGACTGGATTACCGTCAATGGCCATGACCAGTAGACCCTCAGGGTAAGGAACTTCATCAGCTTTGACCAGGGTTGAACATGCGCCCGTTCCCCTAATACTCGACATATTTCTGGATCTAGGACTGCCGATTCGAGACCGCCTCGGGATGTCTTCTCGGACTTGAGGGATCACGAGATCATTGATGCCTTCTCGTAACAGGCTTTGAAAGCCGATGTTTTGATGGTGAAGGTTTTGAATTCCTCTCCCACGAGAACTCCTTCCTCTCTATCTTTCTCCTGCGAGTTCTTGCGAATGAACTCTGACTATCAAATGGGGACAAGTTTTCTCTCTGGCAATAGCAACGACTTCCCTCTTCATGGGCAGCGCTATTAGATTTTCCGAGGGAGAAAATCTGATATTCAGCTTTTGATCAAAGGGGAAATCCTTGTTTCTCGCTCAGTTTGTCTTCTTTTTTCTTTTCGTGATAGAGGGCCCCTGTCAAGATCTCCACCGTCGATTTACTGGCGGGTCCTCCAATGAAGACAAGTCGTATCTCCTTTTCGCTAACGTTTGCCGTGTCTTCCACTCAGCTCATCTTTCCGTCTTCTTTTTCAAAGTGGCGGTGTCTCGTCAAACTTTCTGCGGAGATTTCGGACTCGCTTAGCTCGCAGTCGCCATCTGATGGGAATTCGAGCCAACGAGGGTGGTGCCAATAGAGAATGGTAGATAAGAGAAATCTTGACTGGTTGATACCGTCACTATGAAATCAATATTTACTTCAAAGCAGATTACCATCTTCGCATTCCGCTCATCTGCCTCACCTCTCTCCCCCTTTCTTTCGTATTCTGCTTTCAAAAATGGCCAATTCTCCTAACCATACCTTATCCGCCGAAGTCCTAGCTGGGTGGGAGAGACTCTACAATCTTCTTGGTAGAGGTTACGCTCATATAGCCAAAAACTCTACCGTTGAGGCTGAAATCCTCGGTTTATTTAGGACCGTGGACGCTGCTTCTGTTGAGGGTACCCAACTAGGGAAGGAGTACCGGAACTTCTCGACCCTCTTCATCAATTTTCTGGCTGCCTATAACCGTGCTTATGAGACGGTCCTTGTGACCGCTGTCGTGAAAGCCCGTTACCGAGACCGGCACGAGCGTCTGGCAACAGTTACGTTTGTGGCTGATAATCACAAAAAGGCCCTCAAGTTTGCCAACGATCAGCTTTCGTGGCTGGTTCGTGAGAGGGGAAAGTTGGTGGACCGTCTGGCCTTGATCCGAACTTACGCCGAACAGGAGCCAGGCAATATTGTGATGAGGTGTAAATGTGGTTGGCTGCAGGAGAGACTTGATGACATTACGGCAGACATTGCTTTCGAGAGGGCAGCGGTTCCGGACCTGGAGTTTGCCGTTGAGCATTACGAGGCCACTATGGCCCAGGTTAAAGAGAAGTGCGATCGCCTCTTCTTTAGGCTCGCGGAGCTTGATCCCGAGAGCGCCCGGTGCATCCAGAGCATCAACTGTTTGGAGAGTCAGTTGAGCTCTTTCGTAATGGTCATCAGGGCCCAGTTTGGCTTTACCTTTCCTCCTCAGTGAGTTGTTGTAATACTCTTTGATGAATGGAATGAAAGAAAAGCTTCACGTGTTTTGTTTTGTTTTTTTTTAATTTTCCTGCTATCGTTTCTTCCGCATAGCATAACAGAACGATTTGAGGTACCGAAGATGTCGAGGCTTAATGTTCTTCTTGATGTTCTTGTTTAATTGCTCCAGACGATGATATCGAGAACATTGATGATGGGTTCGGCGGTGGCCCCCACTATCCATCTTGAGATCACGAACAATAACGCTATGACAACTCGATCAGTGCGCTGGTAGTAAATCCGGCCACCTGTTGTGTGCCCACTTTTATCCATATTTTGTTTCTTTCGGCGTCCACTTGCTCGTGTCGGTCGCCTGTAGCGTCGGGAGAAATTCCTGTGGGCCACGTTCATTAATAGAACCTCGGTCCTCTAAAGCCCTCCGCATGTTTCGGATAAGAGGAAATTTTAAGACCGGTCTCTGGTTGATTTGATCAGGTAAAGGTATTTGTTTCATGGGTTCTGATTATATAATCCATATTGTTTTTCAAAAGACGCGGGATCCTCTGCAATACATTAAATATGCCCCCATGTTTAATCAGTATAAATCCACCGTCATATCAGAATACACTGCCCATACAAGTTTACGGATTGACACAACTTTATCTGTCAAAGATGGACAATGTTCGTTTGCCCCCCAGAATTAACGGTTGAAGCCTCGGTGTTTTTCGTCTTTTGGTATTTCTGAAGATGATTCTTGATATATTATTGAACTTAATTTTTACACCCGTTTGGGGTATCTAGGATCTCCCTGCAAAAGAAAGGATATAATTAGTATGCGACACAAGAAATGTCGGTCCATGACTCCTATATTAGTCCAATTTGATTTTTTCTATTTTATAGAGAAATCAGAAGAAAGAAAAAAAAAATTTCCTTAGGAAGAAATGGGTTAATTTCTGATACAGAATTTTTTTTCAGATTTATTATTCGTTTTTTTATTTTTTTAAAGGAATGTGACAAAGTCTCTTGACGTTTACTAAAATTTTTGAAGGAATTTCCTTTTTATCAAAATAAATTTTCAGAGGTAAATTTGTCAGGAAAATTTTATTTTTATTGAAGCAGGAAAGACATGACAGAAATCCTTTATTGGTTAACGAAATTCCCCCGAGACATTAGTCTAATTTTATTTAGAGAAACTTTTCTTAGAAAAACATGAGCGAATTTCTCGAAAAGAATTTTTGTTGCAAGTTTTTATAATTTGAAAGAATGTGATAAAATCACTTGATGTTTTTTTTAAAGGAATTTTTCTTTTTATCGAAATAAATTTTCAGAGGAAAATTTGTCGGGAAAATTTCATTTTTATTGGAGAGAAAAAAAACATGACAAAAATCTCTTATTGGTCAATTAGTCTAATTTTATTTAGAGAAAATTTTCTTAGAAAAACATGAGCGAATTTCCCGAGAAGAATTTTCTTGCAAGTTTTTATAATTTGAAAAATGTGATAAAATCACTTGATGTCTACTAGAGTTTTTTTTAAGGAATTTTTCTTTTTATTGAAATTTTCAGAGGAAAATTTTTTCAGGAAAATTTCATTTTTATTGAAGCAATAAAAATATGACAAAAATCCCTTATTGGTTAATAAAATTCCCATGAAGGGATTTTTTTACATCATTTTTTCAAAATTTTTTTTAAAAGAAATGAGGGACAAATTTAATTTTTATTTTCTTTTAAAAAGAATGGTCGTAATATCAAGCTCAAAAACTGACTAACACCTAGCATGGACCGACCGAAAATAAATACAAGATAAAATTAGAGAACTTACTTTTACCTTGGAGAAATGCAAATCACATAGTCATGCGCATGACTCAAGTGAGGAGTGGACTCTAGAAAATAAAAGAAGGAGAGACAAGGTATGGACCTAAAAAGGCTCCCACTATCTGAATTGACAAACTTACCCTCCGCGCAATCAAATCACAATGGGAAGAATTGTCAATTCAGATAATGAGCGGAATAAAATATGGTCAACCCGAGCGCAATCGACGCAAGAGCTTTGCATATTCGATCCCTATCTATGGTTTTCTAGGAAGAATTTCGCGACTTGGGTTTAGACGCTTGTGTGTGCAGGTGTCGTGATCCTCAGAGTATGCGAGACATGCACAACAATTGATATCAAAACAGCGCTTCTAAAAATGTGCGAAATTAAACAAATAAACCCAACACCGAGCTTGCAAAACAAAGGGGTTAGCCAAACACTCCGCCCCTTATAACTCCCATCCTGCAAAAACATATAACACCTATAGAATGAGTCCCAAACAATATCGCCAGAAGCGAGATATGCATGAAATTTTCATTGGCCTAAGTCGACTAAGACTCTTAAAATTTCGAAAAAATTTAAGTATTCCAATTGGTATCTTTTTTCGAAAATTTAAAAATCTCTCTCCCCAGTGGAGTCGCCAGTCTGTCGCGACCCTCTAAAAAAATTTTAAATTTGAAAGGGTTAACGGATTATTAGGTTAATTAGATTTGACTAACCTAACGCGGACCCTCCCAAGCCCTACCGAATCGCAACTTTGGTTTTTGTTTAAATGATTTTAAAATTTGGAGTCGCCACTAATCGTTCTTGGTAGGTCGATTAGAAACCTAAATAAATTAGCGGGAGAACTAATTTATTCCTGCGAACCAGAGATTAGGAGCTCGGGGACTTGGTTACACTAGTTAATTAAAACTAATGCCCTTTCGGTACCTTAATTTCATGGATATCCTAATTCGGCAACTCAGGCTTGGTTTAATCCTAAGGCTATAGTAGGGTATTCTCTTTTGTGTTTTCACTTTTTAAATAGGATGCATGGATGGTATATATTTTTATTTGTTATATTTTTTTAAGTGTTAAAGATTCCCTGAAGCCGAAAGAAGGAGTGTGTTAACGACTTCTGTGCAGTATTACAACCTACTTATCATTTGGGTCTGATGATTCAAAAATTAAATTATAGGAAGTACATGACAGTGAATAAACACCTCCAATGGGAGGCCTAGCATTGGCTTGGCTCTTCCCTTTGGGATTTAAGGTACAGGTATTTAAGTTGCAAGTATTTAAACTACTGTAAGTAAAAACCTCCAATGGGAGGCTAAGCATTGGCTTGGCTCTTCCCTTTGGGATTTAAGGTACATGTATTTAAGTTGCAGGTATTTAACTACTGTAAGTAAAAACCTCCAATGGGAGGCTAAGCATTGGCTTGGCTCTTCCCTTTGGGATTTAAGGTACATGTATTTAAGTTGCAAGTATTTAACTACTGTAAGTAAAAACCTCCAATGGGAGGCTAAGCATTGGCTTGGCTCTTCCCTTTGGGATTTAAGGTATGGGTATTTAAGTTGCAGGTATTTAACTACTGTAAGTAAAAACCTCCAATGGGAGGCTAAGCATTGGCTTGGCTCTTCCCTTTGGGATTTAAGGTACATGTATTTAAGTTGCAGGTATTTAACTACTGTAAGTAAAAACCTCCAATGGGAGGCTAAGCATTGGCTTGGCTCTTCCCTTTGGGATTTATGGTGCAGGTATTTAAATTGCGGATGGACTTTGTCCTCTCCATTCTGGGGTATGAATTCTTTAAAATAAAATACAACGAATTGATTCAACAATTTGAAATTTGTGCGCGCTTGAGGACTCCTCCAAGCCGATTTTGTGCTTCCATAGGGTTGACCATTGATATAAAGTTGCGGCTTCCTGACATAAAATAGAGTGAAATGTCAGTATACAAAATATGTGCTAATCTGCACCTAAAACCAGAAGAGTGGAAAGAGTACTTATCTCCCATTTTTTTGGGAGGGATTTCTATAATTGATTTTCGCTCTCTATGTTCCCAATATAGAGAGTTTCTTTTGAATTAAGAGGGACTTTTAGTCACAGATCAGTTGAGAAATCGGTGGACAGCTTAGGAGCTTGTCTGGGCCGATTTTTGCATATCTACGAGATTTTTGCTGTTGACGTAGAGATATCCTTCTCCTGACATAAAATATGAAAAAAAAAGAGGAGATGGAGAAAGTGTATACAATTTGTGCTAATTTGCAAGTAAAACCATAAACAAATGAATAAATAAAAACACTTAGCTCGAATTTGCTTGCTCGTTGATGAGGATGAACTCTTGATTTATATTGATCGATGAAGGAATTTGTGA
Source organism: Psidium guajava (assembly GCA_016432845.1). Taxonomy (NCBI): domain Eukaryota; kingdom Viridiplantae; phylum Streptophyta; class Magnoliopsida; order Myrtales; family Myrtaceae; genus Psidium; species Psidium guajava. The sequence goes on from CM028225.1 coordinate 20,184,256, forward strand.
TGATAATCCCTAGCTTTGAACTCCCATCATCTTCAAAATTCTCTCTCTTTTGGTATTTTCTTTCTCTCAAATTTTTCTTCAATCTCCCAAAACTCTCTCAAACATCCAAAATTTTCTCTCAAAAAAAAATCCTCCCAAACACTTCAAATTTTCTCTCTCCAGAATCCTTTCTCAAGCTCACTTCTTTCTCCTTTTATAACCTACTCATCTATCTCCCATTCTAATTTTTCCACTAACTCTATCTCCCATTCTAATTTCTCCACTAACTCTTCTTCATTTTCATCTTCCATTCTCCATCTCTATCTCACATTCTAATCTCTCCACTAACTCTTCTTCATCTTCATCTTCCCTTCTTCATATTTATCTCCCATTCTAATTTCTCCACTAACTCTTCTTAATCTCTATCTTCCCTTCTCTATTCTTATCTTCCATTCTAATTTCTCTACTAACTCTTCTTCATCTCCATCTTCCCTTCTCTATTCTTATCTTATTTTCTCCATCCATTCTTCTCCAACTTCTCTTCTTCATCTCCTCTTCTTCATCTTCCCTTCTCTATTCTAATTTATCCACTAACTTTTCTTTTTATTATTTGTAAAATAATCCTTCAAGAGTTAGGTATTTGCACTTTAGTCCTTGAATTTTAAGTATTTACAATTCAGTCCCTGAAAAAATATATTTCTTTAAGTCCAAATCTCCTCACAATTTTTGACACACCAAAATTTACCACATGTCAAATTTAAGCTCATTTCTTGTCGCTGAAAATAATGCATAATTTAATTAAAGTCCTTTTGCAAAATTAAGTCATTCTAGGTATAATTGGGCCAAGATGAAAATTTAAAATATTAGAAGACAATGTCACAACTCATAAAAAGTGAAAGTTAAAAATAAGTTGACTCAAATTAAATTTTTTTAGGCCCGATTCGAGATTATACTCGTGAAGGAAGACGTGACTCGAATTGGATTTTTTTGAATTTGCGGTGGCCAATATGAAAATAGATTTAAAATAAAAATATTAACTATCTTTGTGTATTTTTTGGCCTCAAATGTTATTTTTTCAAAATTTTCAAATATTTTTGTATTTTTTTTAAAAAATATTAAAAATATATATAATATGAAAAATTATTTTTTGGTCAAAATTCGTTCCCTAGGCTTGGCTAAGGTTCCCAAAGTTGATTTTTCAATTTTATGAATTTTTATGGATTTTCTATTAATTTTTGAAAATAAATAAATAAAAAATACGTAAAAATACTGAAAATATGAAAAATCATTTTTTGGTCAAAATTGGTTCCCTAGGCTTGGCTAAGGTCTCTAAAGTTGATTTTTCAATTTTATGAATTTTTATGGATTTTTTATTACTTTAGCAATAGAAAAAATGATTAAAGATCAGGTGTCAACACCTAGCCACCAAGGTAAAGATCGCAGGAGTCAAGTTTCTTGAGCCCACACAATGGGAACCCACGCATGAGCGTCTAGGACTTGGGATCTTATGATCTAGGAATGAGAGCTGGGTCGCCTCGCATAGCTTTGGTGACCTTGGGCACAAGCACTTGAGTCTTGAGCCCACCTTAAGGTACCAAGGACAGCTTGTGGGGGACCTGAGCTTGGACATCATGAAAAATGGGTTGCCGGGATGGACTCGAGTGTTGGCGAGAATGACTTGGGCACACGGTGGTCGGGTAGCCGGATGTGGCACCGGGAAATCGGTTCGGGAGCTGGTGACTTGGGCACGTGGCCCGCTACTCGAGCACCGCTATTGGGAGATCGAGCACAAACATTGGGTGTTTGCCCTGCCCATCGAGGACCTAGGACTAGCCTTTCTAGACCCGGACCGAACCAACACTGTTCAACACTTTTAACTTTTCGTCTTTTTTAACACACAACTCTGAGCATGTCGTGGCACTCCATAAACCATTAAAAAAAAACTCCCACTATTATGCAAATCGATGTGGGGTCTCACACTTGGGCTCTATTATGTTTTGTTTTTTTTTTCTCCCCACTTTTTATCATCCTAAAAAATGAATAATGTATGCTGCCATTTGTTTTTTTTAACTTTTAAATCATTCGGACTACATTTGGCAGTCAATATTTTTTCTTATGGATAATATAATTTCGGATAGTATAAGGATATGATAGGATTTTAAATATCCCATTTAATATTTGTTGATGTCCTAATATAACAGAGATTCAAATAAATATTTGATTTTGTAGGATTAAAATTCAAAATAAACCATGGACGTAAAACAAACTTCCCCGTGAATCAGAGGAGGAGGCCGTGAAGTAGAAGACTCAACTTTCACAAAGAAAACAACACTCTAGAAGTAGGTAGAAAAATAGCTAGGAAGTGAGACGAACTGACTATCTCTTTGCTGGAGATAGATAATCGTGTGGATCTTCGATAAATAACTGAACTTGAGAAAAATAAAATAAAATCCAGCTTTGTACTTTGCCTGAGATGTCAAGTTGCTGGGTTGATCAATTAAGGATGACATTCATCAAATCTGGGTCTTTAGCGTGTGTTTTGAACAGAGAAGAGAAAGCACGGGAAGAGATTTGGAGAAATGGAAGGGATTGGCCAGTTTTTTCAGAGACGATGGAAACAATCTCACACAACACCATACATTCTGCGAGTGGTTTCCCTATGGGCCAACCCTTTGTGGCCCTTCTGTGGAATTCCTCGAGTTCCTTCCTTCCTTCTGCAATGTGCTCATTTTCCCTGTCATTATCATCAGTCAAGAATTGTGCATAGACTAGGTCCAATTACTTGAAGGTTTTTTTGGCCATGAAGGGGAGCCAAACGGAGCACTACGGCTGTCTTAAAAAACTGAAGCTCTCAGTTCAATCTATGTTCATGGTCAAATACTGCATCTATAGCATATACGTATCCTCCATGTGGCTAATTGAGTCTGAAAAGCATGGTTGAGGCTCACGTGAAATTTGTCTCTGGTTAAAGCTTATCACTGTTTCAAATGTGCATTGACGTCGTAGTGATGACCCGATAGCGATGCTTCGCCTTTATGTTAGGAGAAGTTCAATATTCGAAGTGCATGCCACCTATTTGATGAAATGTCAAAGCGAAATCAGAATGCATGTTCTCTGAACGAAATAAGTTCAACAGCCATTTTGTTGAATTCCAAACTACCATGAGCAAGACTGACCGATCAAGTGGTTGCACATGTGGGTGATTCTCCCATGGCTGTGTCGTTATTGTATCTTTTTTTTTTCCTTTTCATATTTTGCCACGCTCACGTGGTGACAAGGAAACCAATGAGATTTGATGGTTTGGGACCACAAAAATATACCTTTGTATCTGCTGAATGTCGAAAACACAAGCAAACAGGGATCACACACTTTGTTTGTTCCCTGTAGAGTCTCAAGGTCGAATCGGGTCCTGACCGGGTTATGGGTCGATTGGGTCTTCGCAATTTCAAAGAGCAAATTGAAGGGCGAGTGCCGGCCAATCTTTGAGCGACCATCGGACGACCATTGGGCTACCATGGCTTGAGCAAAATCCTTCAATTTGAGTTGCGATCGAATCGATTTGGGTAGATAGGAGTTAGGGTTCTTCCTTCATCAGTCTGCATTCCAGAAGTTCGCTTGCAGGAAAGAGGCGAAGAACGAGAGCGACGCCGTTTGAAGGCTCTAGGGTGTTTTCTTCTTTATATTAATTAAACAAAGCGATGCCCTTTTGTTTTCCGGTAACCACATGAGCGCCGATCTGGCCACGCAAGATGGTTGGCGCTGATTGGGTATTCATTTAGGCATTTTGTTCGAGCTAGATTATTTGGAAAGACTCGAGCATTGCCGACATTTGAGGTTTGTGCTAAAGAAACTCCAGCTCCTTATCGAGATTTTGAGGTACCTACACAGTCTGTGGTGTGCTAAAAAAACCCGATCTCCGAGAGCATCGAGACCTTAGTCTTTGTCATCATCTTTTAGTGTCCTAACCCTTAACTCTTCCCCACCCCTGAATCCTCCTTTGTTGTTTCTTGTGTTGTGGTGGCTACATGTATGTGATTCTAGCTAGGGGTAATCGGTTTCTGGTCTGGTCAGGTTCCGATTCCGAAAATCGAATTGATGATCTCGGTTCCCAATTTGTCGCAGTTAGGAACCGAACCGTTGGTCCGGTTTGGTTCTCGAGCAATTTCATTGGACCGGTAACATGCAAAAAAAAAGTACACATAATTACTTACTCATCGATCATTCTTTTGAAGAAAATATTTCCTTTGCATTGCATTAAGACCGTTAGCACTTAGATTGGAACCTTTTGGAGCTTCATTGAGTGATGAACTTTACACTATGAGACTTTTTTAATAAGTAAACATTATGTTACTTTTAAAAAATTAAAAAAAAATTGACCGATCCAATCCGAGCGGTCTGGTCCGACCCTATGTCCTTAGAACTGGAAACCAGATTGGACTCCTTAGAACCGGAAATCAGACCACCAGTCCTGATTCGGTCCGGACGGTTTGATTTGCTTACCCCTAATTCTAGCCTAAGAAGACATGGAGCTACCACCGGCTCTGCTGTTGTTTGGTTTTGCGAAAGATAGAAGCTTCCAATGTCTCGAACTTACAAATAGAGATCTTAACTTTTCATAAAGCGGGGTTTGTTCAATGCAGACGAATTAGACTGCATGTTGTGTCCATTGGCCGTGCCTACAGCATCTAACCACCAATCTCATTGGATCGATCCTTGAAAGAGTCTGATGAACTAAAGAGAGACTTTGAACGATGGACTGCAATCTTCCAACGGAAACATCACTGTGGTAACTTTTTGATTCTTTCGCATTATATATACAGAAGAGAACGAAGAAAGCAAATTTCAGAGCAATCGCACATCCAGGTAGATCTTCAAATTTCGCCAAGGGAAAAAGAAGTGCAAAGCGTTAGCATCAAAAGGAAGACAAGTTGCACGCACATGAATTATGACACGACAGCCATAACCCTCTTTTATTGCTTGTACTTGTCAATCATGCCGTGCCGCATTTGGGGAAAAATGGCCGTGAAAATCAGAAATCAAGTACTTGGCAAGTGATGGCTAGCAATAGGAAAATCCCAACAAACACGTCAGAAGATTAGACGGTGGAGGATTTGTCGAACTTTTTGTGCTCTCGCTAGTTGTTCCGGTTGGGGCAGCCACGGAATTTGATTTTCCCCTGGCATGTTCAATCTCCTTGCTCTTTTTCTCCAGGGTTGAGTTACCGGCTGAACCGTGCTCTTTGTATTCTAGGACCTGCCAACATAACAGCATTTTCAAATGGTGAGATGACAGGGAAAAAGAAAAGACAAAATTAGCTCGAAACTAGAAAATGAAGAATGAATAAGACAAAATGGGTTGAGTTCAGGCGCTGTTTTCACGTTTGCTCGGGCTGCAGTTTCTATTGTGTTGGGTTGTGCTTGTAGGGCAGCGTTTGTTCGTGCGTTATTTTTGTCAGATCGCTTCCTCTTCGGTGGAGCCTTGACTTGCCCGCTAGCGCTGTCGTCGTCTTCATCCTCGCCCTCTTCTTCAACATCCTCCTCCTCGCCCTTTTCCTCGGAGTCGAAGTCACTCGCGTTTTCCTCATCCTCGAGACGACCCACAGGCCTAACCTCAGTAGTGAAAAAAGCCCTTCTTCAGTGCTTTGGCTCTGTTAGGACCAAGTCATGATACGCAATAGGACTAATTTTCTTCAGTGCTTTGGTTCATATGAAAAAGATCGGGGTGAACAAATATTTCATGAAACAGTATTTGAGTATGTGCAAAGAGTAAAGCTTTAGAAAAGATTGGCATACTATATATATATTGATTTGTTGCATATTAGATGTATAGTAGTTCGGCTTATATACCAAGTATATATCTACTCCACATAACTAACAGCCATAATACGGCTGAAATGTAGTAGTAAATTTCTTCACAAGTTACAAATAATATGTAAATTGATCTTTCACGGATAGATCATATTATCTTGATATAGCATCATTACTCAGGGATGTGCACTCGATTTTGCACAATCACAAGATAATAATAGATCACATGATCTTTTAACAAGTAAGCTTTTCAATTAGAATAATTTCTAGAGCAAACTTGATTGAAATCCATTCGGTTCTTAGTCCCTTGGTTACTCCTTGGTCTTCATGACCCTCTTCTTTTATAAATCTCAATAATCTAGTCGTTTGAACTCTTTTGGAGAAGCAAATGAGCCGTTGGAGTTTGATGGGACATCTTGTCCTCACACTAGAGCAGTTTCCACAAAGTCATATTAGACTTGCCTAAAATAGGCGCTAAGCTACTGTACCGCGCAGATAGCTTTCTATTATACCATGATAAAACAGTGGACTGCTCCCGAGAAGGTCAAAATCCTCCCCGTTGGACCTTCCCATCAAACTAGCGAATCTTTCTCAAACATCAGTTCGTATGGATTTTATACACTATGTCTCACTTGATCTTTTAAGCTCCGATATCAAAAAATTGGTGACCAGATCTTTTGTGATCATCAGCAGATTTTTTCACGAAATAGCTTTAAACTTCACGCGATTTTTACTAGATGGTCATAATGTGATCCTTAGCCATAGAAATAAAAAATCTACGCAACGAAGGTAGATCAAATACCAAAGGACAGTTTGAAAATCATCAAAATGTTTTATAAGATGTTTCTTCAACACTCTTAACCCATTGCCAAAACAGTCTTTAAATATGTATGCCCTTAGACATCTTGCCCCAATTAGCATAGATGTGGCGGTACACATTCCGTGCTTAGCTGCAGGCAACAAGTGAGCCACGGCTTGTAGAAAGCCCTAGAAAAGACGATTTCAACGTAAATAACATACTACATGTGATTATTCAAAAGGCATAACACTAAAAAAGGGCAATAAGGAACTTAGCTTTTTCTTGTCACTAATGATAACCCAACCTTGTCCTTTCGTGTCTGTTATGTTGAGGTCATACATCAAAACGGTGAAGTGTCTTGAATTGAAGCCAATGAGAAGAAACGAAACGGTGAAGAAGACAAAACTCATAGAAGGGAGAGAGAGAGAGAGAGAGAGAGAGAGAGAGAGAGAGAGAGAGAGAGAGAGGTGTGTCATCTTTTGCAATGTTCTAATGGGTCTCCATCATCACCACCGCCCTCAGGAGAAAGATGAGACAAATTGTTTGCGGGTCATGTGTTTAGCTCATATTCGTCTGAAAACTTTCCAATTCCATGTTTTGTGCAGCGAGTTAGGTGTTTGACTGATGGTTGACCATGGACGTCGTTACAGTCACGCCAAGACCGCTTGAGGAGGGATTGGATTTTCAGCCATTAAAGGAAAGAGCTTTTCCTCTTTCCCTTCTTCTTTTTTTGTTTTTGCAACTAGTGAGTGTCGCGATCCTAATTTTTTTTTCTTTTGGTGAAAAAATTTTCAGGTTAACGGATTGTCAGGTTGATTAAATTAATTAATCTAATATGGACCCTCCCAAGTCTTACCAAATTGCAACTTTGGTTTTTTGTTCAAATGATTTTAGAGTTTGGAATCGTTAGTAATCATTTTTGATAGGTTGATTAGAAACATAAGTAAATTAGCAGGAGAACTAAATTACTTCTACGAACCAAAGATTCTGGGTTCGGAGACTTGGTTACACTAGTTAATTAAAACTAATGCCCTTTTCGGTACCTTAATTTCATGATTATCCTAATTTCGCAACTCAGGCTTGATTTATTCTTAAGGTTCTAGTGAGGTGATATCTTTTTTGTATTTTCACTTTTTAGATGGAATGCATATGAATGACATTTTTTGGTATTTTCAAATCATTAAAATTCCCTGAAGCCGTAAGAAGGCGTGAACCAACGATTTCTATACAGTGTTACGACCTCTAGTAAGTGTCTCGACTTACTCATTCTGGGGTTTAATGGTACATAAATTAAATTGCAGAAAATTAAATTGCAATAAATAAAGAACCTCCAACGGGGGACTCGGCCTACTCATCGTGGGGTTTGATGGTACTGAAATTAAATTGTATTAAATAAAGGATCTCCAACGGGGGACTTGACCTTGATTCGGCTTACCCATCGTGGGGTTTAATGGTACTGAAATTAAATTGTAGGAAATTAAATTACATTAAATAAAGGATCTCCAACGGGGGACTTGGCCTTGGTTCGGCTTACCCATCATGGGGTTTGATGGTACTGAAATTAAATTGCATTAAATAAAGAACCTCCAACGGAGGACTCGGCCTTGGCTTGGCCTACCCATCATGGGGTTTAATGGTACTGAAATTAAATTGCAGGAAATTAAATTACATTAAATAAAAGACCTCTAACGGGGGACTCGGCCTTGATTCGACCTACCCATTATAGGGTTTGATGGTACTGAATTAAATTGCATGAAGTTAAATTGCATTAAATAAAGGACCTCCAACGGGGGACTAGGCCTTAATTCGGCCTACCCATCGTGGAGTTTGATGGTACTGAAATTAAATTGCATTAAATAAAGGATCTCCAATGGGGAACTCGGCTTTGGCTTGGCCTACCCATCGTGGGGTTTGATGGTTCATAAATTAAATTATAGGAAATTAAATTGCAGAAAATAAAGGACCACCAGTGGGTGGGTTTGCCTTCCCATTCTGGGGTTTGATGGTGCAATTAAATTGCAGAAAATTATAGTACGAATGCGATATGTGGATATGGAGACATATGGGTACGGCATGACATAATCGAGATTTAAATCAATTCATTTGGGTAATAAAATTCTTAAAGATTTTAATGGCTAGGATCGTTACCTGATTTGACGGATTTGATGGCCGAATTCGAATCTCATATCACTTTGTGGATTAAGATTGCGGCTCGAATGACGGGGATGAATTCTTGATTTATGTTTATCGATGAAAGAATTGGTGATGATAGCCCCTTAGCTTTAAACTCCCATCATTTTCAAAATTCTTTCTCTTTTTGGTATTTTCTTTCTCTCAAATTTTTCTTTAATCTCCCAAAAACCTCTCAAACATCCAAAATTTTCTCTCCCCAAGAAATCCTTCTCCCAATCTCACTTCTTCCTCATTTTATAACCCACTCATCTATCTCCCATTCTAATTTTTCCACTAACTCTATCTTCCATTCTAATTTATCCACTAACTTTTCTTCATTTTCATCTTCCCTTTTCCATCTCTATCTCACATTTAATCTCTCTACTAACTTTTCTTTATCTTCTCTTCTCCATATTTATCTTCCAGTTTAATTTCTCCGCTAACTCTTCTTCATCTCCATCTTCCCTTCTCTATTCTTATCTTATTTTCTCTATCCATTCTTCTCCATTTTCTCTTCTCCATCCCTCTTCTCCATCTTCTATTCTCTATTTTATTTTCTCCACTAACTTTTCTTTCTGTTATTTGTAAAATAATCCATCAAGAGTTAGGTATTTGCACTTTAGTCCCTGAGATTTTAAGTACTTGCAATTCAGTCCCCGAAAAAATATTTCTTTAAGTCTAAATCTTCTCACAATTTTCGACACACCTCCCCTATACTTAGTCGAAAATTACCGCATGTCAAATTTAGCTTCATTTCTTGCTGCTGAAAATAATGCAAAATTTAATTAAAGCCCTTTTGCAAAATTAAGTCATTCTGAGAATAATTAGGCCAATATGAAAATTTAGAATATTAGAGAACAATGTCACAACTCCTAAAAGTAAAAAATGAAAATAAATTGATTCAAAATGAATTTTTTAGGGCTGATTCGAGATTATGCTTGTGAAAGAATACATGACCCCGAATTGGATTTTTTAAATTTACGATGTAAAACATGAAAATGGATTTAAAATAAAAATATTAACTATTTTTATGTATTTTTGTGACCTCAAATGCTATTATTTATTAAATATTTTCCTAATTTCTAAAAATATAAAAAATACAAAAAATGTGAAAAATATTTTTTTTGTTCAAAATTGGTTCTCTATGCTTGGCCAAGGTCCCCAACGTTGATTTTTTTTAATTTTATGAATTGTTATGAATTTTCTATTAATTTTCGAAAATAAAAATACCGAAAAATACTGAAAATATGAAAAAAAATATTTTTTGGTCAAAATTGGTTCCCTAGGCTTACCCAAGGTCGCAAAAGTTGATTTTTTAATTTTATGAATTTTTATGGATTTTTTTTATTAATTTTAAAAGAAAAAAGATTATTAAAAATCAGGTGTTAACAGTGAGTTTAGTGATTTTTTCTTGAGGCATTTAACGAATTCATTTCGGCCTTCGTGTAGGAGGCCTTTGCGTAGGAGAAGCATCGTATATTCCAACCTATAGATAACATTAAATGGTCCATATACGTGTTCCGATACATGTCGACGATTGCGAGAAAACGTTTTTGCTGTCGGAGGACCAGATTATGGATTGGTATGACAGCAACAATTCTTTGGTTGACAAACATGAGATATGCGTACATACCAAATGCCTTCGACGCATGATTGATCTAACCACATGTTACTCTTTGATTCCTTGGATTCTTTCTTAAAGTGAAAAGCAATACTTTCGCTGAGGGACTGCTGAACGATCGATCTTGAGTCTTGGGACATATCTAGATTTATTAGCTGTTTCATGCATTGATTTTGCGAGTATTGCGGTTGTGGTCCCTGCTTGGATTTGTTTGGTAGTCAGTCTAAATATCTGGAACTACATGTTTAGGGTGACCTGGGGATACATGTTATCCTAGGGAGACTTAGAGAGTGAGCTTATTGAAATTTATTCTCAATATTGTTGTTCCAAACCTTTCAAACCTTAAACCCTGAGTATGAAGGACCTACTGCAAGTTTTGGGATACTGAGGGACATTGACTTGATGGTGACGACGTATCCAATGGCCGAGAATAAAGTGTATTTCAGGTACGTTAGTACAGTCTGAGTAGATGTGGGGGAAGTACTTTTGAAGCCCCATGCATTCATGGCATGGACATATAGAGATGGTGATACATTGATTGGTCCATTCCAAGGCTTTGACATACCATATGACGGAGTGGGTGAGTGGGACCCCATGGCGGTTGTTCCCTCTAATGGAGTGGTGACAAGTCCAGACAACCGTTTTGAAAATTTTGAGTCCGAGATATAGTTGGACCCTGTGGAGGAGCTGATGGACTTTGACCTTGAGGAGGAGCCGATGGAGTTAGACTCGAAGCCGATTTCGTCGTCCGATGATAGTGGCATAGAGGACTAGCCCCGTTGCCTCTATTTCCCCTTTTGGTGTGTCCTTTTGACAGGGAAGTTAGGATAGTCGACCAGTGACCCTTTTTGATTTATGTGGTTGTTCTGAGAAGGGCTTGTATGCTGTTCTTTTGTTTGTAAATGCATAATTTTTATAATAAAATTGTTGTTTTATTATTGTGTTTTTTTTATAACTGAGGTGTTCGCACGGCCAGCGAGCAAAAAGAATGGTTGATTTGCTTCCCCTAGCGTTTGCCTCTGAGCTATTAATTTGGGTCGGCGACAAGTTCTTAGGATGTAGCAATCTCATCGACCATAGGCGGGTTGTTATGAGCTCGTAGGGTTCGGGGTGTGATATTGTTGGGATGGTACATATTCTGCGAGTGGGGGTTCCCCTATAGTCCAAGACTTTGTGGCCCTTCTGTGGAATTCCTAGAGTTTCTTCCTTCCTTCTACAAGGCCCTCATTATCCCGTCATCATCAGTTAAGATAGATGTGTCAAATGGGTGGGTCGGGTCGGGTTTGGGTCGGGTCAAATATGGTCCAACCCATATTGACCCGTCTAACCCATTTTGACCCATATTTAATGACCCATACCCGACCTAACTCACAACCAACCCATACCCGACCTGACCCATTTTGACCCATATTGCCAAATCGTATTAATATTCTAACAAAAATTATATAACTCGTTTAACCTATTTTATTTTGCTTTTATTTTTTCTTTCATTTTTCTCCGGTTACGGCGAGCGGCGGCGGTCGACGGATACGGGTGGGCGGAGGCGGCCGGTGGACGGCGGTGGCCGGTGACCGGCGGCCATAGGCCCATTTGTAAAAATAGAAAATTTAAAAAATAATAAGAAGAAAGTTTAGGCTTTAAGGCTCCGTTTGTATCACGAAAAATAGCTTCCTAGAAAATATTTTTCGGATTTTTCGATGTTTGGGAGGCGAAAAATAGGCTAATCCTGGAAAATATTTTCCTTTTATGAAAAAATCTCTTTGAAAAGTGTGGAAAACGTTTTCCTTATTTTGAAAAGAGGAAAACATTTTCCTCTGTTATCGTTGATTGCCGGTCGCCACTAATGGTTGTTGCCGCTGGACATGGTCGTGCTTCAACCGCCGGCACTGGCCGCCAGTCACCCATATTGACGGCTCTAATCGCAGTAAAGGATTTTCATTGGCCCAATATATCTTAGTTCAGGGATAAAACGCTAAATAATAAGGAATTATATAATATAGAACCAAGATATTGTCTGTACAATTTTATTTTTTTCATTTGACAAGCAATACATTATTTTCCCTCTATCCAAATTGTAAAAGCTTTCCCTTTGGCTTGTATGATAATTCATTTTTTGAATGTGACGCGACAATTGTTTGAATGAACATGTGAAGGAAAAGCGAAGAAAAAGTTCACCAGGGATTAAAAAAAAGCGTAAAAATAAGAAGATAAGATTGTGCCAGAAGGAAAGAAGCTCCTTGCAAGGAGCAAAGCGCATGCAAAGTCAGCCATTTCAACACGTTTCGCATGCGCCCTCCGTTCGATCGACGCCTTCGTCTCAATACAAGGGGCACAGCAACCTCGGGCTTGGGATCACCACGAGGCGGTGAGCCCTCGGTGCCATCAGCCCGAACACGTCGCCCATGTCCATCTCGCCGGGCTTCATCCCGTGGGGCAACTCCCACGTGAAGCAGTGGAGGAGGTTGGCCACTGCGCACTCAAGCCCGTAGAGCCCGAGCTGCATGTCTGGGCTAGACTTGCTGCCCGACCCGAACGGGATGAACTCGAAGTTGCTCCCCTTGAAGTCCGGAGCGCCCTCGGCCAAGGACCGGGAGGGCTTGAAGGTGTCCGGGTCCTCCCACGAGCTCAGGTCCCGCCCGATGGCTCACGCGTGAAACAAACGGAAAGGCCCTAGGTCCATTTGTAATTTGTGAGAGTTATGGGTCAAAAATGGGTCCAATATTGGTCGAAAATGGGTTTTATGCATGGCCTAGTTTTGACTCATTTAATTTCACTTCAACCTTTTGGACCCATTTTTAGTGAGTCATTTAAATGTTAATGACCTATATAAGACCTATTTTATACAAAATATAGGTCAAATATGGGTCTTTGACCCATATTGACGGCTCTAAGTCAAGAATTGTGCATCGACTAGGTCTGTGTCTTCATTTTCTGAATCGATTTTTCCCATAAGTTCATCACCCTCTAAGTCAGCATAATTACCCTCATCCACTAAGTAATCATAATCTAAACCACCATCGTGCTGAACAAATGCCTCATTACCTAAACCAGCACCCTCTCACCATTGCCCTGACCCTGATTAGCAGCCTCACCTACCAAGTTGTTGCTCATCTCCACCCCACGCAAAAAGAAAACATACTTTGTAAGCATATGCAGACACATAAGGGAGCGACAACATAATAGGTCCAATTACTTCAAGATTTTTTGGCTATGAAGGAGAGCCAAACAGAGCACTACGACTGTCTTAAGAACTGAAGTTCTCAGTTCAATTGATGTTCGTGGTCAAATACCGCATCTATCACATATAAGTATCCTTAATGTGTGGCTAATCGAGTCTAAGAAACATGGTTTGAGGCTCATGTGAAATTAGTCTCCGGTTAAAAGCTTATCATTGTTTCAAATGTGCATTGATGTCGTAGTGATGACCTGATAGTGATACTTTGTCTTCATGTTAGTAGTTCAATTAGGGGTGTGCATGGTCCGGGCCGATCCGATCCTGGCATGGAACCGAGGACCGGACCGTTAGTTCGGTCCCCAAATTTTCAGGATTGTGGACCGGGACCAGCGGTCCGGTCCCCAAATTTTCAGGATCGCGGACCGGACCGAGACCGGACCGGATCGCTAACACCAATTACTTATAAAAATCTAACTCTTGAAAGACATGCAAAAATATGTGTAATGCTATAAATGATATTAATAATAGGTGCTGGACGACAAAATATGCATCCACTTCAGGTTCCTCCACTTAATCAAAAAAGTATTTGAAGTCCTAACTTTTGTTTTTGAGTTGGATATAAGTGATAACAACCCTAACGCAACCGATATGGTGAATTAGTAGCCAATAGCAACCTAAAATTTAACTAATTCAATAGGTATCTAGCTCCTTTTTTTTTTTTTATCATTTGTTTGAAGTCAAATATTTCTAATTCTTTTTTTATATATACAATTATATATATTGGACGGTTCGGTCTGGGCGGTCCGGTCCCCCGTCCCATACCACGGGACCGAGGACCGGACCAACCCGACCGGTCCGGGCCTTTCCGGTCCAGTTTGCACACCCCCAAGTTCAATATTCGAAGTGCATGCCACCTATTTGATGAAATGTCAAAGTGAAATCAGAACGCGTGTTCTGTGAAAACAAATGAGTTCAATAGCCATTTCGTTGAATCTCAAATTGCCATGAACAAGGCTGACCAATCAAGTGGTTACTCATGTGGTTGATTCTCCCATGCTGTGTCGTTATTGTATTCTTTTTTTCTTTCATATTTTACCGCGCTCACGTGATGACAAGGAAACCATTGAAATTTGATGGTTCGAGACCACAAAATATACCTTTATGTCCGCTGAATGTCGAAAACACAAGCAAATCAGGATCGCACACTTTATCGTGTTCACTGTAGAGTCTCAAGATCGAATTGGGTCCCGACTGGGTGGCGGGTTTATCGGGTCTTCGCAATTTTGAAAAGCAAATTGAAGGGCGAGCGTCGGCCAATCTTTGAAACGACCACCGGACGACGGTTGGGCTACCGTTGGTTTGAGCAAAATCCTTCAATTTGAGTTGCGATCGAATCGATTTGGGTAGATAGGAGTTAAGGGTTCTTCCTTCATCAGTTCGCATTCCGGATTTTTTTTTTTTTTGGTCGAAAAGCAAACTTGCAATGTTAACTCAAAGAGTTGCTTACATAAAGGCCCGTTACAGGGACATCAATGGAAAGAAAGTCCCTTGGGGATTTGAGAGGGGTGGAGACACAAAGGGCTGAAATAGACTCGGTCCTAAGTGAATTAGCAATCCAATCAGCCGCTCGATTAGCCTCTCTCTCACAGTGAACCAAGAAAAAGTTACGGAATTAGGCCAAGATGCATTAGGCCTCTCTTAGAAAAGATTCAGCCTCCCAGTACAAGTCAATCTCCCCTTTGACCGCACGGACAACACCCAGGGAGTCAGACTCCACTTCCACCAGAAGATTCCTCTCAGATATCTCCCTTTTGCCGCAGAGGAAGCGAAGACCTGCAACCATAGCTTTAGCTTCGGTGACGCTTGCAGGAGAAAGGCAAAGAATGTGAGCGGCGCCGTTTGAAGGCTCTAGGGTGTTTTCTTTTTTTATATTAATTAAACAAAACGGTGCCCTTTTGTTTTCCGGCAACCACATTAGTGCCGATCTGGATACGCAGGATGGTTGGCATTGTCTGGGTATTCATTTAGGTATCTTTTTCGAACTAAATTATTCAGAAGGAGTAAATTGGCTATATGTCAAAAGGTTTATGACTAAATTGACACAATTAAAAGATTTAAGACTAAATTGACACAAATGTAAAAAGTTTAGGGCACTTTTACAAAAAGATATGCTGACTTTTTTTACTTTTAAACGATGTAGAGAACAAGATGGCCATGCTTAGTCTCCCTTCTCAAGAACTCGACTGGAACCGGGAGCCATGAGGTCGAATCCCAATTCCAGATTGAGGACTAATCTGCTCTACTCGAGAATCGGTTACCCTCAGTCAACATCTGCATCTTTTTGAAAAGAATTTCGAAATAGTATTTTTTCCAAAAATAAATGATAGCTCTTCAAAAGTCAAAAGAGTCCAAGGCAAAACGACACTAGATAACAACTAAAGATGAGGATGCAATGACGATGGCTAAAGATAATGTGAACATGAGAAATAAAGACATCGGTCAAACTCTTTTCAGGATTTCAATGCTCCGTGAAGCATTGTTAAGCGCATTTCGTATACCTGAAGCACTCCTTCGGTGCATTCTAAACATGCATCAAGTTACCAAAAGAAAAGCTCGAGCTTCGAAAGCATCGAGACCTAAAGTTTGTGCTCCGCGCCATCGTGTTTTCTGGTGGCCATGTGCCTTGTGGTGCACCAGGAAAGACTCGAGGACTGCTGACACCTGAGGTTTGTGCTAAAGAAACTCGAGCTCCTTATCGAGATTTGGAGGTACTTACGCGGCTACGTGCTCCGTGGTGTGCTAAAAAAACCCGATCTCTGAGAGCATTGAGGCCTTAAGTTTTATGGCCTTTGTCACCATCTTTTAGTCCCGTGAATGTCCTAACTCTTAACTCTTCCCCGCCTCCGAATCCTCCTTTGTTGTTTCTTGTGTTGTGGCTACATGTATGTGATTCTAGCCTAGGAAGACTCAGAGCTACCACCGGCTTTGCTGTTGTTTGATTTTGCCAAAGATAAAGGCTTCCAATGTCCCGAACTTGCAGATAAAGATCTTAACTTCTCATCATAAAGCGGGCTTTGTTCAATGCAGACTGATTAGAATGCGCGTTGTGTCCATTGGCCGTGCCTACAGCATCTAACCAATCTCATTGGGTTGATCCTTGAACGAGTCTGATGAACTACAGATAGACTTCGGAGCAATCGCACATCTAGGTA
The DNA here is from genome assembly GCA_016432845.1 of Psidium guajava. NCBI lineage: Eukaryota > Viridiplantae > Streptophyta > Magnoliopsida > Myrtales > Myrtaceae > Psidium > Psidium guajava. The sequence continues at coordinate 20,201,021 of CM028225.1, forward strand.
GATCTTCAAATTCCGCCCAGGTGAAAAGAAGTGCAAAGCGTTAGCATCAAAAGGAAGACAAGCTACTCGCACATGAATTGGGACACGACAGCCATAACCCTCTTTTTACTACTTGTACTCGTCAATCATGCCGTACCGCACGCGGGTGAAAAGAGCCGTGAAAATCAGAAATCAAGTACTTGGCAAGTGATGGCTAGCAACAGGAAAATCCCGACAAACACGTTCAGAAGATTAGGCGGTGGAGGATCTGTCGAACTTTTTGTGCTGTCGCTGGTTGTTCCGGTCGGGGCAGCCACGGAATTTGATTTTCCTCTGGCATGTTCAATCTTCTTGCTCTTTTTCTCCAGGGTTGATTTACCGGCTGAACCGTGCTCTTTGTATTCTAGGACCTGCCAATATAACAGCATTTTCAAATGGTGAGATGACAGGGAAAAAGAGAAGACAAAATTAGCTCGAAACTAGAAAATGAAGAATCAATAAGACAAAATGGGTTGAGTTCAGGAGCTGTTTTCACATTTGCTCGGGCTGCAGTTTCTATTGTGTTGGGTTGTGCTTGTAGGGCAGCGTTTGTTCGTGCGTTGTTTTTGTCAGATCGCTTCCTCTTCGGTGGAGCCTTGACCTGCCCGCCAGCGTTGTCCTCGTCTTCATCCTCGTCCTCTTCTTCAACATCCTCCTTCTCGCCACTCTCCTCGGGCTCGAAGTCACTCGCGTCTTCCTCATCCTCGGGACGACCCACAGGCCTGGCTAGGTACTCGAAGTCACTAGCGTCTTCCTCATCCTCGGGACGACCCACCAGGTACTCGAAGTCACTCGCGTCTTCGTCATCCTCGGGACGCCCAACAGGCCTGACTAGGTACTCGAAGTCACTCTCGTCTTCCTCCTCATCTTCAGCTTCCTTGTTGTCGTCCTCGTCACCTTCGGTGTCATCCGCCTCCTCGTCGTCCTCATCGTCGTCGCTATCACCACCTACTGCCACAGGTGTTAGTGTGTGCACTTATGTGCCAAGACACTTTATTGTATTTGTGGGTAATTTGATTAATAAAGGCGAGTATTTGTCATTAATTATTTTACTTTTCTGCACGTGAAATTATTAATGATAAAGTCCCACAGATTAATTAGTATATTAATCTGAAATTGTCCTTGATCGGATAGATGTTTAGAGGGGACATGAACATCTAGATCATCACTAAGTATAATTGAGGTCGAGATAGACCAAAGGAAAGTATATCAAAATTATACTTAAGGGTACCCTGAGATTAGGGATACTGGACACGACCCGTTATAGAGGATACCACATATTAAGCATCATTGGTCAATCCTTTTATGAACGAGTGTAACTGATCTTTTGACTTGAGACCTTCATTTATTCTATACGTGGAGTTAGCGCGCTTTGACGTCGTTAAAAGCAGTCTTTAATCGGATTGTGAATAATACGATTGTTGGGCGTGTGGCGAAGCGTAGAGAGAATAGTGCTGAGTCAATATAGGATTCATCGCTCTTTTGGATTAGAGAGTTGACATCTTGGCCACTTGATAGAGATATTAGTGACTCTGAAATCCATGGCCATGGGAGGAATGTTTTACATTCAAGCGAGTCTATTATATCTCGGTAATCAAATAAAAACAATTAATTTAGTGATGGTGCATATTGTACTGAATTAATTGGGATGTCGGTTAGATGAAGAGATTGAATTACACGGTAATCGGTTCATGGTGGTTTATGATTTACGATCATTATTCTATCACGTTGGGTGACTAAAAACTGTTGCTAGACGGTTACCTTAGTCTGTGTATGGATATACACTGCCTCCGTGAATAGAACCTAGAGGGTCGCACGCATAGCATATCGACGTGGACACATACATATATTGATTATTTTAGTGGATACTAAAATAAATCAATTTATTATTTCAGAATTAGAATTAATTGGATTATTAATTTATTCTGAAATATCGGAAGTTAAAAGAAAGACCAAGAACGAATATGGATTTATTCGTATCTCTGTTAAGTAATTTTTTTTAAAATTATTTTATTATTATTTTATTTATTATTATATATTATATTATATTTAATATAATATAATAGAGAGGAAATCATAGTGCGCCGAAAGCCATCTGGCCGAAAGCGGACTAAAGAAGGGAAAATTAAATAATCCCTCCCTTTCGGCTGGGTTAGTGGAAATTAATAATAATAATAATATAAATAATAATATTAATAATAATAATAAAAGGGCCCCAATTTCCCTATAAAAGAACCACTTTCCATTCTTATGAAACAGGGACATTCGCAGACCTTCGGAAGAAAAATTCGGAGAGGGAGAGAGATTCGGGGAGACCTTCGGAAGAAAAATCGAAGGGGAGAGAAAAGGGAAACAGAGAGAGAGGAAAAGAGAGAGAGGCTATTTTACTTCCGATTTTTAACAATCCAAGAGGCTAGCACCTAAAGGATTGGCAAGCGTCCACGATCGAGTGCGCGTGGATACCGCTAGAGGGATCACACGTGAGATCCTTTTGTTCGAAACGATAATTTCAACGAAAACAAGGTATGTTTTCGAGGTAAGAATTATTTTGTTTAATTTTATTATACGTACCACGAATAGATTTTGTTATTTGGGCCTGAAAAATTAATTTTTCTTTCGACTTCCGCTGCGCCCGAATTCCAATAAGTGGTATCAGAGCCAGGTCGTGGTTGGAACGTATATTATTTATGCCTTTTAATTTGATATATTATTGTCGGCCTTCCACATCTCAAAGAGGAGATTTTTCTAAAATTCTCATAGTTGAGATTTAAATATATTAAATAATTATTTGTTTTGAACAAAATGGTCAAATACTAAAATTGTTCAAGAAAACTAATAATTATAAATTATACGGCCGCAATAATGATGCGACTGAGAAACGAAATCCCAAAGATGAGATTTTAAGTTTAACCTATTCTGGACAAATTAAAAGTTAATTTTGTCCTAGTGAGATCATGAACAAAATATTTTAACTGCCGTCGTTTACTAAAAGGTTGTCAAATTAAATCCAAGAATGGGGATTTGAAGCAACTGACAAATTAAGAATAAAAGAAAATGTCCCGACCAAGAAATTACATATTTGAATAATAATTCAAAAGGTTAAAAGTATATTCTCAATGGTCGTACAAGACAAGAAAGTTATGGACAAAGATGTCCGAGTATATTATTGGTGAGACAATTTTAAAATAAAATCCCCTAAATATTAAGTCAAGAATTATAAAAGGCCCTCCATTAATATTTATTATAATAGTCAGATTTTTCCCACGGGTCGGTACAGCTTAACTGTGGGCTTGTGGTAGAACATCTGTAGTTTATTCTAAATGATTAATGGGTTGACTTAACTCGATTTAGTTGACTTGTTTAGCTCAGCTAACGTTAACTGTTTTGAGGGGAAAGTGATGAGTTTAAGAGTTATTAGACTCAGCAGAAAAATACCGAAAATCACATAGACAATTGTGACTGGCAAGTTAAGGCCTATTTGTTTCGTGTAGTGTGTAGGTACAGCTCAGCTGTGTGCATACTCCATGTTTCAATATTTCGGTCCCACTAGGAATCATTACCAACAAATTCCCGAATTCAACAGTGGGGGCTGTTGTATTTGAATAAAATAGTGGGAGTAATACAAAAGTCCTTTATTAATCAATATTCCACAAATACTGAAACTCTGTTTTAAATTACTGTAGATGGCAAACACAAACACCCTATCGCTGCGTAGCATTCTCGAGAAAGAGAATATCCTAATCGGTTCCAACTACCTGGATTGGTATAGGAAATTGAAAATTGTCCTAAGGCACGAGAGAAAGATTTATGTGCTGGATGATGAACCATTAAAAGAACCTGCACCTGATGCTTCTGAGGATGATCAGTCTTACTATAGTCAATACTTGGAGGATGCACTGGATGTTCAGTGTATCATGTTGTCCTCTATGTCTCCCGAGTTGCAGAGGCAACATGAAAACATGAGTGCTAGGGAGATTGATCAGCACTTGCGTGAGCTCTTCCAAGAGAGTGCTAGAGTTGAGAGGTATGAGACCTCTCGGGCATTGTTTCGTACCATGCTGGTGGAAGGAAACCAAGTTGGGCCACATGTACTCAAGATGATAGGGTATATTGAAAGGCTCGAGAGCTTGGGTTCCAAGTTGGACCAGGACTTGGCTGTTGACCTGGTTTTGTCCTCACTCCCATCGTCCTTTTCTCAGTTCGTGTTGAACTTCAACATGAACAGCATGGAGAAGAGTTTGACTGATCTGATGGCAATGCTGAAAACTGCTGAGAAAGACATGAAGGTGAATCCTTTACCTCGGGCAATGATGGTCAGAAAGACCAACAAGCGCCCTAGCACCGGGAAATTCAATCCCAAGGCTAAAGCAGTTAAGAACGTTGGATATCAAGCTCAGAAGAAGCTTAAGAAAGGGCAGCAGGTGCCCCAGTCTGATGAAAAGGAGGCAGTATGCTTCCATTGTGGCAAGAAAGGTCACTGGAAGAAAAATTGCTTCCAGCTCATGAAGAATAATGCTAGTGGAGCGAATGCTTCAGGTATCTTTATGATCGAATGCAATCTTTCTGTTTCTTCATCGTGGGTCATAGACTCTGGAAGTAGTTCTCACATTTGTGCGAACATGCAGGGTCTAAGTGACTGCAGACGGCTGTCCAAGGGCGAGATGGACCTACGAGTGGCAAATGGAGCTAGAGTTGCTGCATTAGCTGTAGGGACTTATGTAATAAAGTTGCCCAGTAGATTTGATTTAAATTTGGAGAACTGTTATTTCGTTCCTAGTTTCTCAAAGAACATCATTTCGGTGTCGAGTTTAGACGCCAAGGGATTTGTATTTGAATTTAAAGACAAGTTGTGTTCCTTTTATTTGGAAGGAATATTCTATGGAATTGGTTCGTTGAGTAACGGTTTGTATGTTCTGAATTTAGATGAGCCGATTTGTTGCGTTGAAAACAAGAAACAGAAATCGCGTGACTCAAACTTAACATATCTCTGGCATTGTAGACTTGGTCATGTAAACGACAAACGCATCGCAAGGTTACTAAGTAACGGGTATTTGGACTCTTTTGAGTTAGAACCCATAGATACATGTGAAGCGTGTTTACAAGGAAAAATGACTAAGAAGCCTTTTACCAAGACAGGTGAAAGGGCTAAGGAATTGTTAGAACTCATACATAGCGATGTGTGTGGGCCATTGCCAGTTCAGGCCAGAGGAGCGTATACCTACTTCGTGACTTTCACCGACGATTTAAGTAGATATGGATATGTCTACTTAATGAGGCACAAGTCTGAAACTCTAGAAAAGTTTAAGGAGTTTAAGAATGAGGTAGAAAATCAACGAGGCGAGAAGATAAAGGCCCTTCGGAGTGATCGAGGAGGCGAGTATCTTAGCCAAGAGTTCATTGATTACCTAAAAGAGTGTGGGATTGTTTCACAACTCACACCTCCTAGAACACCAGAGTGGAATGGTGTTTCAGAAAGGAGGAACCGCACACTCATGGACATGGTTAGATCAATGATGAGTCATGCAAGCCTTCCGTTGTCATTTTGGGGTTATGCCTTAGAAACAGCAGCATACATGCTTAACCGAGTTCCAACCAAGTCAGTGGATAAGACTCCATATGAATTATGGTTTAAGAAGAAACCAAATCTGTCTTATCTTAAGATATGGGGTTGCGATGCTTATGTGAAGAATGATCATTCTGATAAGCTTGCAGCAAGATCCATAAAGTGTATGTTTGTAGGTTATCCCAAGGAAACCAAGGGATACTACTTTTATCTCCCAAACGAGCGCAAAGTTATCGTTGCTCGATATGCTACTTTCTTGGAAAGAGAATTCATTTCCAAAGAGAGTAGTGGGAGTAAAGTGAGTCTTGAAGAAATTTCAGACTCTACAAACGGGTTGGAAAATGAACTTTTAGATAGGGAATCGGTACCACCAGTACAAGCAATTCCAACTTCTGAAATTGTTCAAGAAACGCAAGATCAACGTACGTCGACTAGAGTACACCGAGAGCCTGACAGGTATGGTTGGCTGGTGACCCAACATGGGGAAGTACTACTCATCGAGGATGATGAACCGTCGACTTATGAGGAAGCAATCGCTTCAAATGATTCCGAGAAATGGCTAGAAGCCATGAAATCTGAGATGGACTCCATGTATACCAACCAAGTTTGGGAGTTGGTCGATGCACCAGTTGGGATAAAATCCATAGGGTGCAAATGGATCTTCAAGAAGAAGATTGACATGGATGGAAATATAAGTACCTACAAAGTAAGGCTTGTGGCAAAGGGTTTCACTCAACGTCAAGGAATTGACTATGATGAAACATTCTCGCCAGTTGCAATGCTTAAGTCCATTAGGATTTTGCTTGCTATAGCAGCTTACAAGGATTACGAGATCTGGCAGATGGATGTTAAAACCGCCTTTCTGAATGGAAAGTTACAGGAGGAAGTATTTATGGTACAACCTCCCGGTTTCATTACATCCAAGAATGCAGATAAAGTATGTAAGCTCAAGAAGTCCATTTATGGGCTAAAGTAAGCATCTCGGAGTTGGAATCTGCGATTTGACGAAGCAGTAAAAGAATTTGGCTACGTCAAAAATCCAGAGGAACCTTGCGTTTACAAGAAGGTTAGTGGGAGCAAGACTACGTTCTTAGTGCTGTATGTTGATGATATCCTTCTGATAGGCAATGACATCTCAAGCCTAGAGTCTACCAAGACATGGCTAGGAGAGTTTCTCTATGAAAGATCTTGGGGAAGCGACTTATGTCTTAGGTATTAGAATATACCGAGATAGACAGAATAGGTTGCTGGGTTTGAGTCAAAATACATATATTGACAAAGTGTTGAATAGATTCAGCATGCAAGACTCCAAGCGAGGATTCTTGCCAATGTCACACGGTGTACATCTCTCCAAGTCGATGTGTCCAAAAACACAAGAGGAGAGAAGTCGAATGGGCAAGATACCTTATGCTTCGGCTATAGGGTCCATTATGTATGCCATGATCTGCACTCGACCTGATGTCTCGTATGCCTTGAGCATGACAAGTAGATATCAGTCAGACCCTGGAGAAGGTCATTGGACTGCAGTAAAGACTATCCTCAAGTATCTTAGAAGAACAAAGAATATGTTCTTAGTTTATGGAGGAGATGAGGAGTTAGTTGTCAGAGGATATACTGACGCTAGTTTCCAGACAGATCGAGATGATCTGAAATCGCAGCAGGGTTATGTGTTTTGTTTGAATGGAGCAACTGTATGCTGGAGGAGTTCCAAGCAGGAGACGGTTGCAGATTCTACAGCAGAGTCCGAGTACATCGCGGCTTCCGAGGCGGCAAAGGAAGCTGTGTGGATCAAGAACTTCATAGCAGAACTTGAAGTGGTTCCTAGCATTGTTGATCCAGTGACACTGTACTGTGACAACAATGCGGCCATAGCACAGGCCAAGGAGCCAAGGTCTCACCGACGATCCAAGCACGTACTGCGGAAATATCACATCCTTAGAGAGATTATTCAGAGGGGTGACGTGTTGGTTAGCAGAGTAGATACGAGCGAGAATATCGCGGACCCACTCACAAAGGCCTTACCCCTGCAGAAGCATGAGACCCATGCGAGGAGCTTAGGACTTCGAGTCCATAGTGCTTGGCAATAGTGCAAGTGGGGGACTGTTAGTGTGTGCACTTATGTGCCAAGACACTTTATTGTATTTGTGGGTGATTTGATTAATAAAGGCGAGTATTTGTCATTAATTATTTTACTTTTCTGCACGTGAAATTATTAATGATAAAGTCCCACAGATTAATTAGTATATTAATCTGAAATTGTCCTTGATCGGATAGATGTTTAGAGGGGACATGAACATCTAGATCATCACTAAGTATAATTGAGGTCGAGATAGACCAAAGGAAAGTATATCAAAATTATACTTAAGGGTACCCTGAGATTAGGGATACTGGACACGACCCGTTATAGAGGATACCACATATTAAGCATCATTGGTCAATCCTTTTATGAACGAGTGTAACTGATCTTTTGACTTGAGACCTTCATTTATTCTATACGTGGAGTTAGCGCGCTTTGACGTCGTTAAAAGCAGTCTTTAATCGGATTGTGAATAATACGATTGTTGGGCGTGTGGCGAAGCGTAGAGAGAATAGTGCTGAGTCAATATAGGATTCATCGCTCTTTTGGATTAGAGAGTTGACATCTTGGCCACTTGATAGAGATATTAGTGACTCTGAAATCCATGGCCATGGGAGGAATGTTTTACATTCAAGCGAGTCTATTATATCTCGGTAATCAAATAAAAACAATTAATTTAGTGATGGTGCATATTGTACTGAATTAATTGGGATGTCGGTTAGATGAAGAGATTGAATTACACGGTAATCGGTTCATGGTGGTTTATGATTTACGATCATTATTCTATCACGTTGGGTGACTAAAAACTGTTGCTAGACGGTTACCTTAGTCTGTGTATGGATATACACTGCCTCCGTGAATAGAACCTAGAGGGTCGCACGCATAGCATATCGACGTGGACACATACATATATTGATTATTTTAGTGGATACTAAAATAAATCAATTTATTATTTCAGAATTAGAATTAATTGGATTATTAATTTATTCTGAAATATCGGAAGTTAAAAGAAAGACCAAGAACGAATATGAATTTATTCGTATCTCTGTTAAGTAATTTTTTTTAAATTATTTTATTATTATTTTATTTATTATTATATATTATATTATATTTAATATAATATAATAGAGAGGAAATCATAGTGCGCCGAAAGCCATCTGGCCGAAAGCGGACTAAAGAAGGGAAAATTAAATAATCTCTCCCTTTCGGCTGGGTTAGTGGAAATTAATAATAATAATAATATAAATAATAATATTAATAATAATAATAATAAAAGGGCCCTAATTTCCCTATAAAAGAACCACTTTCCATTCTTATGAAATAGGGACATTCGCAGACCTTCGGAAGAAAAATTCGGAGAGGGAGAGAGATTCGGGGAGACATTCGAAAGAAAAATCGAAGGGGAGAGAAAAGGGAAACAGAGAGAGAGGAAAAGAGAGAGGCTATTTTACTTTCGATTTTTAACAATCCAAGAGGCTAGCACCTAAAGGATTGGCAAGCGTCCACGATCGAATGCGCATGGATACCGCTAGAGGGATCACACGTGAGATCCTTTTGTTCGAAACGATAATTTCAACGAAAACAAGATACGTTTTCGAGGTAAGAATTATTTTGTTTAATTTTATTATACGTACCACGAATAGATTTTGTTATTTGGGCCTGAAAAATTAATTTTTCTTTCGACTTCCGCTGCGCCCGAATTCCAACAACAGGTCCACCGGAAGCGGGAAAAACCTCCTGCATGTCGTCGTCGTCGTCGTGCTCATCACCATCGCCATCCTCGTTGTGGTCATCGTCCTCTTCGTCACCCTCGTCGTCTTCTTCTCCGCCGTCCTCTTCCTCGTCTCCACTGGAAACCTCAACTTCCTCCTCCTCGTCCTTCTCAACGTTCTGTATCTTCTCCTCCACAAGCTTCGTCTCTCTCCGGAAAGAAAAAAGGTCGCTGGGAGCTTTCTCGGGAAAATTTTCGAACAGTGATGTGCATTCTGGTTTGATATTTATGGCTGCAGTTTCCTTCTTAACCTTTTCAAACCTCGGCTCTTCATCTTTGCCATAGCTTTTCACACTCACAGCTCCTCCGGGAGGTGCCATAGGTCTGCGAGGCGCCTTCGGTACAGGGCGCAGCTCAGGTTTCTCAGGGGCGACAGGTGAGCCGGTAAACTTATTCTCCACCGTGCCTTTCTTTTCATCGAGAGGAACAAAACCGTGACGTGAGTCGGTCGTTTGTGCTCGCCGGTTCATCAGAATAGGATGTTCATCATGCCAGTTAGATGTTTGGCCATACTGAACGACGGATTGCACAAGATAAAATGAATCAGAGAAAATAATTGAGGCATCATCTTAATTTCGTAGCAAAACGACTTTCGAGTGAAGAATTTTGACCTCTGTTTGCATGTATCCGTCGAAGAAGTCTGCATGAGCAAGATCTGCATTTTGCATCTCACCACCATCTTCATCCTCTTCACTTGTTCCAAACGCTAATGGAATAAATTCATCAGTAACGCCATTGTCCAATGGTATGTCCATAGCAGATGGACTCTCGATATTCACATGCTGATGTATGTTGGAGGGGAAGCTAATATTCTGTGATCCTAACGCAGGCTGAAGCAGCCGCAGGAGGTCAGCCGAATCAAATTCAGCTCGGTTCTCGGGCTAATGTGAGTGCTCCATCAGTGACTTCATCTTTGCTTGGACCAAAGGCTGTATCAACAGGTAAAACATCAGCCATTAACACAATTCGCCCGCTCGTTAAGACAGATATTTAATGTGTAAACAGGACATTCTGATAGGATAGGCTCACATATACACGAACACGTTAGAAAAACACCCGATTTCGATACCAAAAGGGCGTTGGTGGAAACACCGGTGTAATCAAGTCCCCGGATCCTTAATCTCTAGTTGTATAGAATCAAACAACATTTCTCGGCTACTTGATAAGGTTTCCGGTCTGCTTTCCTCAAAGATCGGTGGCAACTTCTTTTTGCATGTACACTTTACACATGAGCCGAGAGAGCCCAAGCTAACCTTTTCTGGAGATTTAGGAATCCAATTGCTCAATCATTTTCGAGATTGGATCGCGACATGGAGTCCTGCCTGTACGTTGTCTGATGCACTCTTCGTAACCTTAATTGGGAAGTTATGTTGTCTGTGGCTTTTCTAGTGGATTCCACATCTTTCCATAGTCTTTTTATTTTTTATTTTATTCGCTGGACTTGTTCGTCAAGTCTGAGTGAGAACTTCCTGTGGAAGTCGAGAGCGAGTCATTACTGGTCCTGCCAATGCTTTCTCCAGTCAATTATTTGGCTTACTTCATAGTGGACCTTTCTTCAATTTTTCTGGTCGTAGGTTATTATTATTATTTATTATTTATTTTATTTTCTTCATCTGTTTTTCTGGTTTCTCTTCTTAACAAAGCCAGAACAATAGCAAGTGTGCAAAATTAATTTTACAAAAATGTCTGGTTACAGTTTTATCAACTTTTAAAGAGTATTACTGGGCATTAAGTATGATCAACTTTCAAATGTCTTCCTACAGTAGTCATACTATTGTCAACTAATTTGTGAATTAAGCTTAATATTAGTCAAGGCATGATATCAACGTGGTCTATATGTAATATGAGCTCACTTTAAGGTAATAAATCATTTGGAGAGAAAAGAGTGGCCACAAGACTGTTCTAAGCAATATATATATATATATATATATATATTCCTCGTCATTGATGGTGATCGAAGAAATTTACGAAGCAATATATTAAGGCGCGCATGGCTGCTTTAGAAATCAATTTCTAGAAATAAGTAAATTTTTTTTGTTTTTTCTAGTGGCTCCAAAACTACTTCTAGAATAACAAATGCTCCAGAAGTAGAAAAATAAAGTTGTGTTACCAAACGGATTTTTGCTCTTGAAGAATCATATTGATACATGCTTGGAGGATTGTGAGCGAGTAAATGAGCTTAGACTGAACTTTTCCAAAAGCAAAGCAAGTTGCTTAATTTTATGTTGATGCAAGGCCTGTCTGCTAGCTCCAGAAGTTTTTCACTGGCTAAGAAAGAAGGTGGAGAAGTCCATAGCGTTCCGTCTCCTTGGAACCCTCACCTAGATTTGAGTGAGGGCCGCGATGTCCTTACCTATGGTCGGTGAAGGTCGTTGGGATCCCATCAACTCCGTGGCCGAAAATGTGATAAACTGAAATTAAGATATTCAGAAATATTTCAAAAAAATTTAAAAATTATTCACATCAACGTTGACCATGCCATATAAGATGGCGGATGCTAATTGAATATCAACGTAATTATTTTCAGGCCAAAATTGGCCATGATGACTTAATTGGTAAATTGTCATAAGGTTTATGATTAAATTGAAAAAATTAAAAAAAAAATTGAGATTGAATTAGCCGCCATACAATGGATTTATAATTTGTTTTTAGATAATTTTCCCTTTTGCTAGACTCCTCCTTAAGTAAGGAATTTGACTTCTAACAAGATTGTGCTCCTTTTGTACGCAAGAAGCGGATCCTTCATCGGTGATTTCGGGATAACTAGTATATCTAGGCAGGCGTAACTTGTATAACGTAATAAATGGCAAGAATTGTGACATGGAAATAAGTAATGCGCTGTAATTGAAAATGTTGTGGCTCTAGTCATGGTGGTGGAGTGAAGATCATTCGACTCGAAGAACCTCAGGCGATTCGCGGAAAAACACACTTACGAGCCGTGACAATCGCTTTTGCTCGTTCATGCGCTCTTGCGTCCTGATTTGCAATGGTAACTCAATTCTAGAAAATGAAGCTGGAAATTGCTTTCTGTCCTTGGAAAAGAAAAATTTGTGATATAGAGACTACACATGTTATATCATCAAATTTTGCAGAAATTTTTTTTTATCGAATTAAATTTCAGTAACATATATACGTTTATAGATTGTAGACAATTTATTTTTCACTCTTATGGAACTATGGCTTGGGTGCTTAAATCCTGCGCTCGACACTTGACTCGAGCGGCGGGGTCCCAAGCACAGCCTCTGCAGTCCCGATCGTAGGACTTGGGCTTCTCGGGCCCACACAATGGGAACCAGGGCATGGGCTTTAGGGGAATTGCGCACGTTCTCAATGGACCGGGACTTAGGAGCCGGGCTCAAGTGCTCGCAACTTGGGTGCAGGAGTCGTGTGCATGGGCATGGCCGCCAAGGACCTAAGAACGGGCACTGATGTCCTTGCCCTGCTAGTCTGTGAAAATGCAGCAAGTGTCGAAGTAATTTGGTCAAAACTAGAGCGGTGTCCGGTCAAGCCTGATTGTGGTCTCTAACTTGCACTGTTCTAGTGTTCTGTTCATCTTCTTCCTTGCGCAATCGATCCAGTCAATCCGTTCCATCAAGATCTGTCATCAATGGCCATTGGTAACAGCGCTACAGTGCTGTTCTGGCGTGACAAATTGTCTTACATGGCTACTGTGTTTGTGTGTGTGAGAGAGAGAGAGACGGGCCATTATGTTGGAAATCCTTATGTGAACTGTCATCTATACCTAGAATATATCTAATATGCAAAGAAAACAGGTTGTCACTACATATATGAAAGCGTGCGGCGGTACCCGTCTTAAGGTGATCCATATGTTTACGGCCTTCTCCCATTCCTCGCTCTTGACATTCAGCATCGGTTCAGATGTGTTCTCGGTCCTTCTTTGTTGTTTCTTGTGTTCTGACTACATGTGTGAGATTCCAGGAAGACTCGGAGCTGCCACCGGCCGCTGTCGTTTGATTTTGCCAAAGATAAAAGCTTCCAATGTCCTGAACGTACGGATAAAGATCTCAACTTCTTACAAAGCGGAATTTGTTCTATGTCGTGGACTGATTAGTTTGCAGGTTGTGTCCATGGACTGTGCCCACAGCAACTAACCAATCTCATTGGATCAATCCTTCATCGAGCCTGAAGAGCTAAAGAAAGACACAGGACGATGGAATGCAAGCTTCTAAAGGAAACATCACCGTGGCAACTTTTTGATTCTTCGAGAGCAAAGTAAGTAAATTCCAGAGCAGTTGCCCATCTAAGTAGTATCTTCAAATTCCGCCAAGGCAGAAAGAAGTGCAAAGCATTAGCATCATGAAATGCGACCCAACATACAAAACTCTCTTCTACTATTTGTTCTTGTCAATCATGCCACGTCGCACTCGAGGAAAAATTGCCATGAAAATCAGAAGTCAAGTACTTGGCACATGATGGCGAGCAACAGGAAAATCCCGATGAGCACGTTCAAAAGATTATGCAGTGGAGGATTTGTGTGACTTTCTGTGCCCTCACTGGTTGTTCCAGTCGATGCAGCCATTGAGGTCGATTTTCCCCTAGGATGTTCAACCTCCTTGCTGTTTGTCTTCTGGGGCGAATTACTGGCTGAACCGTGCTCTTTGTATCCCAGTACCTGCCAACATAAAGTGTCCTCAAATGGTGAGCAATGAAGAATTTTCCTAGTCCTTTCAATTATTTGTGTCTGCCGGTTCTCCGTTATGGATACTTGGCCATACTGCAACAAAGCATTGCCCAATATCAAATGGATAAATGGGAATAACTGAGGCATTATACATATGACATGACAAGCATTCATGTTTTTGTTCTCAAGTTGTCTGGAAGATCTAATTACATAATCAGCTTTTCAGTCATATCCTATTGCCTTGTTAGATATATCATCTGCAACTTTGTTTAAAATACGCTTTCTGCTTTGTAGTTCTACACCATTCTTCCTATAATTTGAATCAAAGTTGATAAAGCACGACTGATTTCGATTGAAATTTCGCTTCTTTTTGGTAGAAGAATGCTAGAATCCAATATATGGTTCGCTGCACTCGAAAACAGAATCCCACCATCTAATTAACTGCCCAAGCAATGACGTCTAACATATATGAATAGCAATAAGTTCAGGAGCTGTTTTCACCTTTGCTTTGGCTGCTGTTTCATCCAAGGATATGCATTCTGGTTTGATTTTTATGGCTGCAGTTTCCTTCTTAACCTTTTCAAACCTTGGCTCTTCATCTTTGCCATAGCTTTTCGCACTAGCAGGCCGTACGGGAGGTGCCATAGGTCTGTGAGGCACCATAGGTGCAGGGCGTGGCTCAGGTTTCTCAGGGGCGACAGGTGAGCTGTTAAACTTATTCTTCACTGTGCCTTTCTTTTCCTCGAGAGGAACAAAACCGTGGACTGAGTCGGTTGTTTGTGCTCGCCGGTTCATTAGAATATTATGTTCACTGTATGAGTTAGATGTTTGGCCATACTGAAACGACGGATTGCATGAGATAAAATGAATCAGAGGAAATAATTGAGGCATAATCTTAATTGCATAGCAAAACGACTTTCAAGTAAGAATTTTGACCTCTGTTTGCATGTATCCGTCGTAGAAGTCTGCATGAGCAAGGTCTGCATTCTGCATCTCACCAATATCTTCATCCTCTTCACTTGTTCCAAATGTTAATGGAATAGATTCATCAGTAACACCATCGTCCAATGTTATGTCCATAACAGATGGACTCTCGATATTCACACGCTGATGTATGTTGGAGGGGAAGCTAATATTTTGTGATCCTAGTGAAGGCTGAAGCAGCTGCAGGAGGTCAGCCGAATTAAATTCAGCTCGGTTCTCGGGCTGATGTAAGTGCTCCATCAGTGACTTCATCTTTGCTTGGACCAAAGGCTGTATCAACAAGTAAAACATCAGCCATTAACACATTTTGCGCGCTCGTTAAGGCATATTTAGTGTGTAAACAGAATATTTTGTCCTCCAAACCTCAGGAAATGAGTTGTCATGATCAGGTTGGTCAAGATCCAGATCGAAATCTGCCAGGGTAATGACTCCACCCGCTGATTCTGGGGTTGAATTATCAGCCTTCTTATCTTGCTTAAGCTTTAAGCGACACAGAACATAAGTCCTATTTAACTGCCAAAAGACCATGTTATACCAGTTCATACCAATAGATCACTTTTCTTCAAAAGTAAAATTCTGCCCACAAATTTGGCAAAAATAATGTCATTCTCTAACATATATAAGATTTCAAACTTCTGTAGTAGAAACTGAGCAACGAAATATTTCTTTGCACTTTGATCAAGTGTTTCTGCAGATTACTTTAGCTATATACTTCACATATGATATGATATCGAACCTATGTATCTTGTAAATCAAAGTAACTATTATGAACAGATGAGGGATAGTTTAAGTACATCATTGGTGAGTAGATGATACTCATGGATCACCCAGTTGGTCTTGACGCCGTTAGGGCTTCGACCAGTGTAAAAGACTAGTGTCTTCTTCCTACCGATTGTTCTGTTGGAATCACTGGCCTTGACATTCCGGTCGATACCAGTCTTCTTCCAGTAGCCAGAGGGAGTCGATCTTTTAACCTGTTGGGGTGTATGCGGACAGAAGAACCACCCCTTTTGAACTAGGTCATTCAGGCCTATGATTGATGCACCTGTCAAACTCATCAATTTCTTATTATCAAGAACTGATATTCCTTTTCCTGGCCAAACGAAGGATTTGCATTTCGCAATTGCCTGCTCCTTATATTCACTACCAGAAACT
This sequence comes from Psidium guajava, assembly GCA_016432845.1. Classification (NCBI taxonomy): domain Eukaryota; kingdom Viridiplantae; phylum Streptophyta; class Magnoliopsida; order Myrtales; family Myrtaceae; genus Psidium; species Psidium guajava. The sequence continues at coordinate 20,217,231 of CM028225.1, forward strand.
ATCATATTCACATCTCATCAGCAATATTTTCACTGATTAATGTAAATATTATGCTCCAACAACCCATAAACTTATGGTAGTAAGTTTCCGACAATCATGGCTGCAGAGAAATTGTATCAAAGTGGCAAGATAAGTGATAGTAGTATCTGTTCTTACCCTTGAAAATCTCTGGTAATTGCCAAGGATCCGAGCTGCAGATGTCGACATCGGGAATTATGCAGGGACAATCTATGTATCCTAGAACTCGGTTCATCAAGTAATGATCGATGAACTCCTGGTCAGTCGGATGGAATCTGTATCCAACCGGCAAATTCTGCGGGTTGATCACATCTGCCATCTCCTTCCGTTCTTTTACTCACTCAACACACAAGTAAAAGTAATGAACTCACTTCAGTTTGAGGAAGCAAGAGAATTGAGCATCGACAACACTACCATTTGAGAAGGTCTTTGTTGAAGTCTTCCCTTCCCTGAGAAGCTACCAAACTTTTTGTAGGAGGAATTAGAAAAATTTTGATCACGAATGATAGCTGATGGGGATTGTTTTTTTGTCTGCTTTTCGTTGTTCTGATCCATCAGACTAATTTAAGATTCTCTTCATACTGGAAGATGGACTGTTGACCAAAAAAAAGTTGGTTTTGCTTTCTCAAATGACAATGACAACAACATCCAGGAAATTTCCGGGATTTGCCCCTGTGACGTGTCCTGCTAGTTACCTCTGATTTCAATAGGAGACTATTTCATTTCATTTCGTTAATGACATAGAGTGAATTTGAGTTAGAATTTTTTAAGAGCAAAGGTTCACCCTGCAGGGCCTCTGTATATGCCAGAGCAACAATATGTTCTGCAAAGTTGGGATTTTGCTGGTGCTTTGTCTAGTTAAAAAAGGGAGCTTTCCTGGGTTTATGACCGAACTGGGTGATGATTAGCTTCATCTCCTCTGGATTTAGATAATGCTAAATTATGATTGGTATTTCGGCACCACGGGCCATAAGGGTATTGATAAGTGGGAACTTCTCCCCTAATGTTTGTGCTGCAGCCGATCACTCCTAGAACCTGACAGCAAAGGAAAATGAATGCTTTTTTTTTTTTCCTTCTTTTGGGCATGTCATTACAGTTTCACTGTTATAAGATGATGATAGGTGAAAGTTCAGATTCAAGAAATGCGCCAGACAGCAGGATTTTTCTAAGATGACTTGCAACACCGTCCTAGATGCATAAACCCGCCGGGCGGCTCTGAAAACATTCGTCTGACCTTGTGGACCATGTGATATTTGATCATAAGCCCTCGTGCGTGACACAAACATAAGATTGTATGCGGCTCATGGTCTGCTGGAGAATCAAACCTGTGTCGAGTGAACTATTCCACACACAAGTCAAGTCTGTTTCTTAACTGTTATACCAGCCGCATGTGGTTAAAAAAAAGTGTTATTGCTGCTTCCTTTTTCCCGGTGAAACCTGTGTGCTCACTGATTCTGGTGATCGTCTTTTCCTCTTTCATGATGGAAGGAGTTAATTATGTTTAGTGCGAGTATTTCTTCTGATATAAGTCATAAATCAGGCCATCATCCATGGAATTCGGAATTTCGGATATATCGCAAGCTCCAGAACGACAAATGCAGCAAAGCTTAAATGTCCCTCACTCAAGATGACCACACCATGACACCATCCAGCATTTTTTAGTAATAACAGATACCCATCAGGACATCTAATTATGTTGTTATGAACAGATGTACCCCAACTAGGATTAAAATTCCTGTTTGTTTTTTCTCCTGATTGTACTAGAATATCAACCTGGCAGATTATGTTGGGGAGATTGCAGAGGGAGAAAGAAGGAAAGAATCACAAAAGACTATCGATTGAAGAACGGATAAACTTGTTTGACAGCAGGGGCTTTGGAACGCTGTCATCTTAAAGTAAGAAGTCAAGTCTCAGTTAATTTCTTGAGCACTTCCTTTGCACCGGGGCCTTCATTTGCCGATGTCGAGGACTCTGAGATGCTCGAGTGCAGTCATAAGCTCAAAGTATGAAATGAGATGTACTGTAGGCAAATCATCAATCTGCCAAGGATACCCGAATGTATACACATTTACTGAGTTGGAGAAGTACTGTAATTTGGGTTGGACAATCTTTGAGCAATCGATGTTCTTGTATCGAGATAAAATAGAAAAGTAAAATAAAATAAAAAAACTTCTTGCTTAGAAAGAAGATTGTACTTCTAATACACAAGCTTATTGTGAATTCACAATAAGCATGTAGGAACTTAAGTTGAATACGGCTTCACATATGTCTTCGGTCACTTGGATAGCGTCGATTTTATCATAAACAGGTGGATTGCCTTCTTAATCTGCCTGCTGATGAGTTAGTTGAATCCACTAGGAATGTCAGAATCATCAGCCTTCTCATCTTGTCGCACCTCCAAAAGGCCAAGAACGATATCTATGCGCACAATTGAAAGAAGAACGGGACATGAATTGAGATAGTATCCAAGGAGTAGCAAAAGGCAGCCGTATATCCTCATAGAACTGAGATGTACAGGGCAGCCTCTTAATCATTAGATGCCAACTGGTGTGCATCAAGCATACTGTTATATACTCTGCAAAGACAATATAGACGAGCGAAATTGATAGTTACACCGTAGTCTTGCAAAGCCAAGCAGAGCATAGATATCAAGTGAACTGATAAATATATGTATATGGCCTCCTGTTTAGGTGATATTCGTGCATGCCTCTTGCCCGTGTGCTCCGATCGGGAACCAAGAGTGATCAGAGTACCAACACATGGATCATTCTTTCAGCTTCAAGTAATGATTGACAAGTTCTCCGGTCATGGGCTTCGTCTCTGAAAGCTAGAGGATAACTTTGTTCTTCATCTTGGGCGAGGAGATCAATTTATACTTGACATTCTTGAGTTGGAGTCCCGCCTGTGCATTGTCTGATAACCTTACTTGTGAAGTTATGTCGTCTGTGGCTTTTTTGGAGGATTCCACATCTTTCCATAGTTTTTATTTTTATTTTTATTTTATTCGTTGGACTTGTTTGTCAAGTCTGAGAACTTCCTGCGGGAAGTTGAGAGTGGGTCATTACTGGTCCTACCAATACTTTCTCCAGTCAATTTCTGGCCGTTGCTTATTTATTTATTATTTTCTTCGTCTGTTTTACTGGTTTATCTTCTTAACAAAACCAGAATATTAGCAAGCGTACAAAATTAATTTTACAAAAATGTCTGCTTACAGTACGATCGAATTTTAAAGAATATCACTGGGCATTAAGTACGGTCAACTTTCAAATGCCTTCCTACAGTAATCATACTATTGTCGATTAAATTGTGAATTCAGCTGAGTATTAGCATCATTATCTTCAAGGGCATGATATCAACGTGGTATATATGTAATATGAGATCATTTTAAGGTAATAAAGCATTTAGCGAGAGAAGAGTGGCCACAAGACTGTTCTAAGGAAAATAAAAATAAAAATAAAATTCCTTGTTGTCATTGATGGCGACCGAAGAAATTTACGAAGCAACATATTGGGGTGCGCCTAGCAACACTTCTGCTTTAGAAATCAACTTTTGAAGAGAAGTATTTTTTTTTACCTTTTCAAATGGATTTAAAACAATTTTGTGAAGTTGCGTAATCAAACGGATTTCTTCTATAGAAATTGTATTGCTAAATAGATTTTTGCTCCAGAAAAATCAGATTGATACGTGCTTGGAGGATTGTGGGCGAGTAAATGAGCTTAGGCTGAACTTTTCCATAAACAAAGCAAGTTGCTTTTATGCTGGGGCAGGGTCTTTTTGCCAGCTTTGGAAATTTTTCACCGGCTAAGAAAGAAGGTGAAGAAATCGATAGTGTTCTCTCTCGTCGGAACCCTCACTTGGATTTGAGCGAGGGTTGTCGGGATCCCATTAACTCCACTAGCCGAAAATATGATAAAAGGAAATAAAAATATCTAGAAAAATTTCAAAAAAATTTAAAAATTATTTACATCAACGTTGACCATGCCATATAAGATGGTGGGTGCTAACTGAATATCCACATAAGCATTTTTAGGCCAAAATTGCCCATGAGGACTTAATTGGTAAATTGTCATAAGATTTATGACTAAATTGAAAAAAATTTAAAAAAATTAAGACTAAATTAATTGCCATGCAATAGGTTTATAATTTTTTTTTTGGATAATTTTCCTTTTTGCTAGACTCCTCCTCAAGCAAGGAATTTGACTTCTAATATGATTGTGCTCCTTTGTATGTAAGAAGCAGATCCTTCATCACTGATTTTGGGAGAACTAGTCCATCTAGGTAGGCGTAACTTGTAATTGAAGATGTTGTGTCTCTAGTCGTGGATGGTGGAGTGAAGATCATTCGACTTGAAGAACCTCAGGAGATTCGTGGAAAAACACCTACGAGCTGTGACAATCGCTTTTGCTCGTTCATGCGCTCTTGTGTCATGATTCGTGATGGTAACTCGAATAAAAAAAATGAAATTGGCCCGTCCTTAGAAAAGAAAAATTTGTGATACAGAGACTACACGTTATATCATCAAATTTCATTCACAACTTTATCAAATTACATTTCCATAATAGATTGTAGAGAATTTACTTTTCACTCTTGTGGAACTAGGGCTCCGGTGCTTAAATCCTACGCTTGATACTCTGACCCGAACGCTGGGGTCCCGATTGTAGAGAATTTACTTTTCACTCTTGTGGAACTAGGGCTCCGGTGCTTAAATCCTACGCTTGATACTTTGACCCGAACGCTGGGGTCCCGATTGTAGAGAATTTACTTTTCACTCTTGTGGAACTAGGGCTCCGGTGCTTAAATCCTACGCTTGATACTCTGACCCGAACGCTGGGGTCCCGATTGTAGAGAATTTACTTTTCACTCTTGTGGAACTAGGGCTCCGGTGCTTAAATCCTATGCTTGATACTCTGACCCGAACGCTGGGGTCCCGATTGTAGGACTTGGGGTTTCTCGGGCCCATACAATGGGAACTTGGGCATGGGCGTTGGGGGAACGGGGCACGTTCTCAATGCACCGGGAGTATGGCGCTGATGGTCTGGGCACGGGAGCTGGTTCGCCAAGCATGGCCTTTGGAACATCGGGCATGAGCACCCGAGCCTTGGGCTCACCTCAAGGGACCAAGACCAGCCTTTGCGGACTTGAGAGGTGGATGCCGAGAAACTGGGCAGCTTTGATGGATCGAGTGCCGGCGCAAGTGATTGGGGCGCGGGAGTCGGGTACCCGAGCGCGGTCACTAGGGACTTGGGCTGAGCGCTGGTGTCTTGGGCATGTCAACTGTGATACTCGGGCACGGCTGTTGGGAGCTTGGGCACAAGCATTGAGGTCTTCGCCCTAGCCATCAAGTACCTAGGACTAGCCTTTGTGGACCCGAGCCCGGCACCAGTGATTTGGGCACGGAAATTGAGTACCTGAGCATGTCCACCAAGGACCCAGGCTCGAACGCTAGAGACTTGGGAGCAGAAGTCGGGAACTCTAGGGCTGGGCCTAACCTCGAGGGATCTAGGCCTAGCGTTAGTGGGAACCGGACTCAAATGCCCGCAACTTGGGTGCAGGAGTCGTGTGCTTGGTCATGGGTGCCAAGGATCTAAGAATGGGCACTGATGTCCTTGCCCTGCTACTCTGTGAAAATGTAGCAAGTGTCGAAGTAATTTGGTCAAAACTAGAGCGGTGTCCGGTCAAGCCTAACTATGGTCTCTAACTTGCACCGTTCTAGTGTTCTGTTCATCTTCTTCCTTGCGCAATCGATCCCGTCAATTTGTTCCATCAAGATTTATCATCAGTGGCATGAAGAATTGTCTGACATGGCTACTGTGTTTGGGCGCGTGCGCGCGAGAGAAAGGGGCCAATATGTTGGAAATCCTTATGTGAACTGACGTCTGTACTAGAATATGTCTAATGTGCAAAGAAAACAGGTTGTCACTACATATATGAAACCATGCGGTGGTACTTGTCTTAAGGTGATTCATATGTTTACGGCCTTCTCCTATTTCTCGCTCTTGACATCCAGCGTCGGTTCAGATCGGTTCTCGGTCCTCCTTTGTTGTTTCTTGTGTTCTGACTACATGTGTGTGACTCTAGGAAGACTCAGAGCTGCCACCGGCTGCTGTCGTTTGATTTTGCCAAAGATAAAAGCTTCCAATGTGTGACAGTCTGAAAATTCGACCCAATTATCGGAATTTCTAAATGAATGGAAATACTTCGTTAATGCACTCTGATAGACGCTCACTCAGGATTAGCTACCCTGAGATGACTAACCGAAGGGGAAAGGCTATCTGGGAAGAATTTCCCAAACAGCCGCTCGTTGGTCTGAGACAGAGACAGAGTCGTTATTTAATGAAATTGACCACGAAATGAAATCCGACTTTGGACAATCGAACTAGTAAGATAAACACAATTAAGAAATGAAGTCAGTTTCAGAAACCCTGCCAGAAGGGCAGACAGCCGGTGTACGTCGCGAAGCAAGACGTGATTGGAAAATTACCGAAATGCCCCCGGTAAATGCTCAGTCCTTAGAATTAGTTGAATTAGGATTTTTGAGAGTAGATTCGAATAATCGAAATCAAATCCTGTCTGAGGTTCATTCGCGCTTGGGACCCGATCGGTGCATTTGGCACGCAAATCGAGACAAGTCAAATCAGTTGTCAAATCAATCAAATGTCTTGTCAATCAATCAATCACATCATGGCACAATTTCCAAGAATGTCAACCCATCAATCCATCAAGTCAATGTCAAGTACACATGTCATATTAAGGTACAAATCCAAGTCACTATTCTACACTATTCACTCACCTAATCCACTTACCATTTGACTTAACCTTGCTCACTCTCTCTCCTCCCTCATTTCTCCCATTCGGCCGTGACCCCTCCTCCCTCTTTCTCTCTTCATTTTCTTCTTCTTCTTCCTCGGCTTCTCCTCCTCCGTCCGCTTCTAACGCCGCCGTCCGCCCTTGCCGTCGGCTCCCTCTCCCTTGGCTCGTCTTGGTAAGTCTTCTAAGCCCTCTCCTTCTCATTTTCGTGGCCTTGAGAACCCCCCTTGCAGCCCGACCGACCCTCACCGTCCCTCTTCGTCGTCGTCGTTCGTCGCCATCGGCTTGGCCGTGAGCCTTCGGGTTGCCCAAGCTTGATCCATTCTCTCCCTCAACCTCTCTAATGTCTAGAACTAACGCTTTTAGGTCCGTGGAACTCTTGGAAGTGGCCGGACCGTTCGCGAACAGCCCCTACTCCCCGTTAGACCGTGAACGCCTAATCGGGCCATTTGAGCCTTCGTCGTCTTCGTCTTCATTTCGGTCCAACCAAGGTAAGCTCTACTCCTAATCCTAGCCTAGGTTAGTGGTGAATGCTTGTGGGATGATGATTTAAGGGCTGGTCATGTTAGTTAGGGTATTAAAATGTGATTAAGGGTAAGATTAACCTAGGCTAATTGCGAAATTGGCCTAGAAAGGTTAAGTGTGGGCTGCAATGTAAGGGTTGGGCGTGTATGAGGTGGGCCGAAATGTGTTAGAGGGCCCGAAGACTTAAATTATACGAATTGGACCTAATATAAGCTAACGGGCCTAAGATATCCTAATGGACTTGCTAATGGACGAGGTTAACAATCCGAATGGGCCTCGAAAACATGATTAGCGGGCTGTATTGGTGGGCTTGGGCGTGTACATTAATGGGCCAAAGGATACTAATGGGCTTGGGAGCCTTTAATTCAAGTAATTGGGCCAAAGTGATGCAAGATGGGCTTAATTTGTAATGGTGGGCCTCAATGGACGAAAATTTACTTAAATTGGGCCTAATCTATAATTTTGAATATTAAAATATGAAGCCTGATGATGTATATGGGCTTGGGTTATCAAATTGGGCCTGAAATAGTTGAAATGGGCTTAAATGGATAATCTTTAACAATGGGCTCGGGCCCCGCACGAAATTAATAAAATAATGGGCCCAAACCATATAATTTAATTTAAGAAATAAATCATGGGCCTCAAATCTTGAAGTGGGCCTTAGGCCCAGTCGGACTTAACTTAATTAGTTAGACCCTCATTTAGATTAAACCTTGGTTCGTATGGGTTCAATTAGGGGATCGCCTATGGTGAGCAACAGTATGACAAGATTGCGAGTAAGATGTTAAGGCGGGCCTAGATGATTGAGAATCTGAGTGTATAGCACTAGTCCTATGATCGTATGGCATGATGAACATGTGATTTATTAGATGATCAATTGATGTACTCTGTTCTTGTACTTGTGTACTTTAGCATGTATGTTCTGTGTTGGAATCATTGATGCAATCATTTGGGCCCCGTATACATTCACAGCATTGCATGAGTCACCGGGGTTGTGACATGAGATGGTGCCCAGAGGGGAAATGGAGAGAAAAGGGAGGCCAGCATAAGGCGTCTGAAACGCAGCGTGGCGTTGCCGTGTGGCACTGAGATCGAGCCCTGATGGGAATTGGAGTGATAGGCGGGCTGATCCGTGGGATCCGTGATGGCCGCTTGAGGCCTGCAGCATTGCATGACATGATTGCTGATTGTTTGATATTGCCCGTCCGTGTTGTATAACTTGTATTATTATGTGGTTCGTGTTGGTTACGATGGGTTATAGTATCTTGGGAGATCGAGAGTGGTTGGACTCTGAACCCTGAACCCTAGATACTGGTTAGGACCGACCCTACTTGTATATCCTACCCTACGCTAGGATTAGTGGTGAGCTTGCTGAGTCCTCGACTCACTGGTGGTGGTTACCTTCCTTTTCAGATCCTGGACGCCAGTGATGGCTGCACCCACGATGCTTTTTGGGCTGCCGATTCAGATGGATACTCAGATCACCCACCATTTTGATATGCACGCTACTCTATGGCATAGGCATGTGACGACTGTACTAGTAGATCAAGGTGGACCCTACCTAGTACCTCATAGGTTCGAGACTTGGTTTAGAGAGGGCCTTCATGGCTTTGAGGGACCCTAGCGAGATTCCCCGATACCTATGGAGGAGGACCTGTTCTGGCTGCAGCCTGCCAAGTATAGAGGCCAGGTGATTGACCCCGACCCATTACAGGAGTTGCTGTCCCCAGGACGATCCGAGATCGATGGACACGAAGAGGGCGATGCCATGGACACTGAGGAGGAGGATCCAGAAGAGGACCCCGTGGAGGATTCCGAGGAGGAGCCTGAGGAGGACTGAGTTCCTGGCAGTGGTTTAGTGTTTTGATGTTAGGATGAGCGTAGGTTGGTTTGTAGTTGGTGGTTTCTTTTTGGGGTCTGTACCTAACGCTAATGCTATGTTATGTATATGTATATATTGTTATTTGTGTTATATTGTTCGTTCTACCCCTCTGTTCTGTATGCATGTATATGTGGATAGGAGGCACGTTTCCACAGGTACGAGAGTTCGTTGAGGGACGCATCGTCTGGTCGCGACAATAGTTTCCCCTGGGCCGTCGCGTATTATAAACCTGACGAGCGAGGGTGAGAATCTTCCGCAGGAACGGGATGCCGTGTGCCCGATTAGGGTTCGGGGCGTGACACAATGTCCTGAACATAATGTCCTAAACGTACAGATAAAGATCTCAACTTCTTACAAAGCGGGATTTGTTCTATGTCGTAGGGGAAAAGGATACTTTTAGTGCCAAAAGTTATTTACGACGCTCACTTTAATGTCAAAACTTTTAGAACGATCACTTTTTTTTTTTTGGGTAAAAGTAAGAATGAATAAGACTAATCAAAAGCGCTTACAAAAGAGTCCAAAGCACAAGAACCCGAACAAGAAACAACCCTCCACCACAAACGATACTAATGTTGCAGGGGGTGCAGGGTTGATGGGGATCTGCGCAAATGGGCAAAAGGGGAAGCCAAAAAGAGACCAACAACAGACCGAAAAACGGCCAAACGAACGCTAACACCAACACAGACCGAGCAGAACAAGATCAAACAAGAATTGACAGAGAACAATCCCAAGCAGACAAAATACGTCGATTACGGTTGTCATCCGTCCCTTGCATGGTAAGCGCTTTATCTTGGACAGCTTTAAAGAGATGCTTTTTCATCGCAGTGATATCCCGAGTCTTGTTCCTAAAGATAATGTGGTTGCGTTCTGTCCAAATCAAATGGCAAATGGCAGCAAATAAAATTCTGGCAATGCATTGGTGAAGTTACTGGCCACCACAATATTTCATGGCCCAATGAAGGTTTTCCAGCCACGTTCCGTTAGTCCAAGGCAGGCAGCATTTGGTTGCCCAGAAGCGAACCAGGGAAGCCGTAATATTACAGCCAAAGAAAAGATGATCAATAGAGTCCGGTCTACATCGGCAAAAGGGGCAAACACCTTCTGTAATACGACGATAGTTCAGCAATAATACCAGAGTGGGTAATCTGTTCAAATTTAGAATGATCATCTTAAGTGTCAATTTTTTTGAAAAAAAATAACTTAAGTGCCAATGTTTTTGAAAAACAATCATTTCAATGCAAAACTTGCAAAATTGCAAAACGATCATGCCAATTTTTTTGAAAAACGGTCACTGCATCGCCGGGAAGTGATCATTTTTCAAAAAAATTGACACTTAAGTAATCATTTTTTTTAAATTGACACTTAAGTGATCGTTTTGAAAGTTTTGGCGCTGAAGTTATCATTTTTCAAAAATCTGGCAATTAAATGCTTGTTTTGAAAGTTTTTGAGCACTTAAGTAATCATTTTGAAAGTTTTTGAGCACTTAACTGATCGTTTTGAAAATTTTGGCATTAAAATGAGCGCCATATACAAGTTTTGACACTAAAAATGTCATTTTCCCATGTTGTAGACTGATTAGTTTGCAGGTTGCGTCCATGGACTGTGCCTACAACAGGTAACCGATCTCATTGGATCGATCCTTCATTGAGCCTGATGAACTAAATGAAGGGAAAACCTAATTACCAAACGATTTTTGCGAAAAAGCATGCCCAGAAATATTAAGACACCGATCGAAGGCTACGTCACGGAAAACGGATCGTATCTTATTGTTCACGGACTAAGAGCCAACTTTGCACCGATATCGCTTCGTCGGAGAGGCGTCGTCGAGAGAGAGTGTTTTGGGAGAACCAAGGGTTTCGTTCAGTGAGAGCGTCGTAGAGAAGACAACGTCAGTTTTTTTTTTCTTCAATAACGGATAGGGGGATATCACGTAACATGATTTTCTCCTTTTTTCAAATAAAAAGATAACTGCTAGGTAGTTATCCTCTGGTGGTAGGGTGTGTTTGCCCGCATGGGCGCACACCCTAACTATTATACACCAACATCTCCCACTAGCCCATGTAGGGCAAACAGTTCCCACAAGTCCATCAAGAACCAACAAATTTCACTTGCCCACTGAGGGCTAATTGTGACTCTCTCTTATTTGCAAAGTTCATACTGACAAATAGTCTGTGTGACCAGCATACTCCGAGAGCTCGTTGCTATACATCTGTTAGGAGTATTGTTGACACTCGATTTTTAGCTAATTTTATTTTTAAAATTTTGGAAAATCCATAAAAAGTCAGAAAATTGAAAAAATCAACTTTGGGAACCTCAGCATAGCCTAGGGAACCAATTTTGAGCAAAAAATAATTTTTCTTATTTTTTGTATTTTTCTGCATTTTATTTTCAAAAATTCATAGAAAATCCATAAAAAGTCAGAAAATTGAAAAATCAGCTTTGGGGACCTCAGACTAGCCTAGGGAACCAATTTTGAATAAAAAATAATTTTCCTTATTTTTTGCATTTTTAACATTTTCAGAAATTAGGAAAATAATAGAAAATTAATAAAAAATAGCATTTAAAGTCAGAAAATTACCAAAAAATAGTCAATATTTTTAATTTAATTTTATCTTCATTTTGGATGAATAAATTTTGAAAAATAAAGTCTGGAACCTAGGGTTTCTTTGTTAATTTCATTTTTTAGATTATTTAAATAATTCTAGAAATTCCATTTTAGCTTTTTAATTTTCCATTTTTATATTTTTAGAGTCGTGTCGTCCTCCTCTATTTTTCAAAATTAAAATTGAGTCCAAAAGCCCTCATAATTGTCCAATTTCGCTAAAAGGACCAAAGTGCAATTTCAGTTTTTTTTAATTTAGTCCCTAAAATCATTAAAATGAAATTAAAAATTGTCTAGGGACTGAATTGAAATTAGGGCGACGTCACCCGCTAGATTTTCACCTTCTGAATCCATTGGTAGTGTCAATTTTTGCAAAAAAGGCCATTAGGACTTTGGATTTTGCAAATTAGTCTCCCGGGTCAAATTTGCAAATTGGGTTTTTAGGCCAATTCCTAAGAAAATTGGCGTGGAAATTCACTTTTTCAAAGTATTTCATGTCATAGAATCCAATTGTGGGATTTAATTCAGGAAATTTTGAATCTAGACAGCCCAATTTGAAGAAAATTGGCGATTTGAGTCAGTCGGGTCGGCCCAGATCCGACCCGACCCAACCCGATCACCATTGTCTTCTCCACAATCCCACGCGCACACTGGTTTTGAAAAAAAAAAGAGAAGTTTGCTGAGGGCAAGGGATTCGCAGAGATTCGGGGGCACAAATCAAACGAAAAATCTCGATTCTGTTGAGAAGATTTCGAGAGAGAGACTTGAGGGTTCCGTTGGTGAGGTTTTAGGAAGAGATTTGTGGAGGGAATATAAAGGGGGTGGTACTCTGTTTTTCGGGGGGTCTGGGCTGAGAGAATTGAGGAGCAATTGAGGACGAGAGGAGCAAAACCAAGCTCCATTGCTGTTACCACAAGCTTTCTGAAAGACTGAGGAGCAGGAGGAGCCGTTCCACACGCGGATTCATCACGAAACGAGGTAGTTGCCATTAGCATCCGGTAATCCGAGCTTCCATGGTGAATCATGCATTTCTCTATTATATTCTGCGATTTTTGGCCTAAAACTTTCCTGCAGTCACACTACCTTCATTCCCGTCTTTCTTTTGCACTTTCGCCGCATAAAACCTCTCTCCCATCCTTATCGTCGCCGAACTCACCGCGAGCTCATATGCTCGCCTTTGGTATCGGAACAAGTCGTACAACCCCAGGTAAGCCTTCTTGAGCCTCATGAGTACTCCCTGTTTGACTTGTGTACTTCGTTAATGCGAATCCATTGCTTTTGGGTTTGGTTGCCGGAGCATCTCCGACGCTCGACCGAAGCTGAAATATGGGGTTTTGAACCATTTTTTTTGGGGGCTAAAACTTAGAGACATGGCTGCCAGGACGATTAGGAGTAGATTTGACTTGGAAAAGTAGGAATTTTCGGTTGAGTTTGGCCCGATTCAGGTTCGCCGGCGAGGCCACGGCGAAGTCGCCGGAGTCTGGAAAGTGCTCCGGTCGTCTTCAACCTCAATCAGGTTGACCGGTCAACTTTTTTTTCGAATCCGACGGTCGAGCGCGAGCCACATGTCAAGGTCTTGAAATTTTTTGAAAATAAAAAATAGGTTTTAGCTTTTATATTAGATTTTCAAATCAAATCCGGACGGTCGGAATGATTCCAAATCAAATCCGGTCGGACGATCCAGATTGATTCCAAATCCGGACCGTCGGACGGTCCAGATTGATTCCAAATCAAATCCGGACCGTTGGATTTAGCGCTGAGATTGAACGGCTGAGATCAAAGTCTCTCGTTCGATCTCGGCCGTTGAATTTAGTAATAGAGTTTAACGGTTGAGATCGAGTCTTCTTTAGATCGTGGCCGTCGATCTTACTGAACCAATCCAGTGGCTGTGGAGTAGCCACGTGTCGCGTCTTCGGCCTTAGGATCTGTCATTTTAGGTATTATTTTAGATAAATAAGAAATAAAATCCGGGAAATTCAAAAAAAAAAAAAAACCTAAACTACGTCGTTTTTACGTTGAGACAAATAACCTGGGCTGGGTCGGTACGGCCCAGTCCGTATAGCAAAAAATAAAAAAATTAAGAAAATTAAATAAAAATTAGAAAACTTAGAAAATTAGTAAAAAATAAAAAGTAATAAGAAATTAGCCAAAATAAAAACGGTGCCTTCTTAAGGTTGATTTCGGTTCGGGTTATTGGGCCGGGTCGACCCGACCCGGTCCGAAAAAATTAGGAAATAAAGAAAAACAATCAATAAATAATCAAATAGAAAATATAAAAACTAAAAATAAAAATAATAAATAAAAAAATTCTGAAAATCTTGTTAAAATTTAGAAAAATCCGGGAATTATAGGAAAATAAATAAAAAAAATATAATAAAGAAAAATAAATAAATATAAAAAAATATAAAAAATTCGTAGAAACCTTTAAAAAAAATTTTGGAAAAATTGTTAGAACACATAAAAAAATATTTGGAAAAATAGGAAAAATATTAGAAATTAAAAATAGAAAATTCCAGAAAATATATAAATGTTCTAAAAAATAGCAAAATCCCTCAAAATCTTAGAAAATTCTAAAAAAATATAGAAAATCAAAATAAAAATATAGAAAATATCCCAAAAAATAGGAAAATTCTTAGAAAGTCTTAGAAATAGCCTAAAAATTAATTCAGAGAATTTCTAAAAAAAATTTAGAAAAAATCCAAGAAAAATCAAAAGACCCAAAAATAGGAAAAATTCCTAGAAGTTACAGATAAATTCAACAAATTCGAAAAATGTCTAAAAAATAGGGAAGATAAGGAAAATCCTTAGAAAATTCTTAGAAAGTCTGGAAAAACTCCAGAAAAATTTTAAAAAAAATTCAGAAAAATCAGAGAAATTCCTAAAAGTCGTGAAAATTAGGGAAAAACCACATTTCAACTGGTTTGACCTATTTTCACGGTTTTGAGACGCCCGAGCCTTCCAAAATGACTGTTCTACCCTTCTGGTCAATTTGACCCAAATCATCTCAAACCATCCCAAACCATCTTCAAACTTAATTGATGTATTTTCCAGACTTCTAGGACCCCCCTTTGTTTATAATTGACTTGATGTGGTATGTTTGTTTTCCTGATTTGATTTCTTGTCTGCGCATTTATTTCTCTGGTTGTGATTGATATGATAGGTAATCCCATCTGCATGAATTCCTTAGGTTCTTAGAGCCTACCTTATCTCGCATGCATGAATTCCTTAGATTAGGAAATCACTCAACTTAGGTACCGAAAAGGCGTCAATAGCAATATTGGCGTAACTAAGTCCCCGAACCCAAATCTCTGATTTTCGCAGAATCGAACGATTTCTCCCAATCGCTCGATAGGGTTTCCAATCATACCCTCCAAGAAATGATTGGTGGCGACTCCTATAGCATGCACACAAATCACATGTCACTCGACCACACTAAGGTCGACCTCGATTTAAATTTTCCTGACGCGATTTGGTATGGGCCTGGGAGGGCCCGAGCTGAGCCTAGATACTCAATAGGCCTAGCAATCCATTAGCTCCCTCGGGATCCCTGGAAAATCTCGGGAGGGTCGCGACAAGTATATAGCAGCTCAAACTAGACATGACAATTCAGAGCAGATTCAGTATGCAGTGCCCTAGATCGATCATTCACATTTACTCTCTCTTGATCTCTTTAAAATAATATATGTTGTATTCACAATTATGATTAAGTACAAAACAATCATAATTGACCGGTCTGTGAATACCAACTGTAATGTGAGTCAAAGATATATCGATCTTCCTCTTTACTTAAGCCTCTCGATTTCAGTTCAGCTTGCTTTTCTAGAAATGTCCCATTAGACCGAATCACTCATGATCATTGGCAACACTCTAAGATAGCAAACACCAAAAAGGAATCTTGAGAATAAGTAAGAGTTATGAGGGTACTATTTGAGGAACTTCTATCCTCAAGAGTCTCACACGGCTTAGAAAATTGAGATCAAAATTTTCGCCAACTCTTATTGGTCAAATAATGCACACGTAGTATGAAATACGTATTACGGTATTTTCTCCTTCCCTATGGAGCGTATGTCTTCAAAAATAATACCGTACAGATGATGGTTCAGACATACCCAATGTCTAACTTGAGTTCACAAATCTACTCCAAAAATAAAATTCTTTCAGAACTCACATCTGGCATTTAAGACAGGTAAGGTGAAATATGTGGGTTACTTCACCTGCGGACGTAATAAATATTATGACCTCATCTTAACACTCAGTTAAGGCGGCACTAGTACTTTAAGCTTGAACTCTCAATTATCAATTAGATAATAAGCTAAAAAAATGCCTCATCTCTATTTATCACATAGTAAATAGAGGCGATTACCCGTGTGAGTGGGCTAATCTCATATCTGTCCGACATACCTTTTCGATATAATGCACCAAGCATTAACATGCATAAATTTCAAATAGACTTATAAACACTTATACTGATAAACAACATCATCAGTTATGAACATTTAGGGAAAATACAAATATACAATACATCAACCTCTACGCAGTCCTAGAGTTTTTGCATGACCAGTAAAAACATCTCTAGGAATCGGCTTCGTCATAGGATCTGCTAACATTCTATGCGTAGATATATACTGTACGTTCACATCTTTTCGTGCTACCATGTCCTTGACATAGTTATACTTAATGTCTATATGTTTGGTCTTACAATGAAACTTAGTATCCTTAGTGTAAGCTATTGCTGCCTGACTATCACAGTAAATCAACACAGGATTTGCAGCATGTTTAGCAACACCCAAATGATCCAAAAATCTTCTAAGCCAAACACCTTCTCGTGCTGCTGCTGATAATGCTACGAACTTAGCTTCCATGGTAGACAAGGCTATACACTGTTGCTTCTTACTACTCCATGATATGGCGCCATTATTAAGTAAGAATACATTTCCAGAAGTGGATTTCCTCTCATCCAAATCTCCTCCCCAGTCAGCATCAATATAGCTCTCAAGGTCCAGATCACTTCCTTGATATGTCAGCGAGTAATTTGCAGTCGCTCTCAGATACCTCAGGATTCTTTTAACGGCAGTCCAATGTGCTGGACCTGGGTTGGATTGGTATCTGCTAACCAATCCAACTGCATAACAAATATCAGGTCTAATACACAACATAGCGTACATCAGACTTCCAACAACATTGGCATATGGAACATTTTTCATTTGCGCTTGTTCATGTGGATTTTTAGGACACATTCGACGACTCAATCCTTCACCTTTTGCAATAGGAGTATCAATGGGTTTACTATTTTGCATACAAAATCGTTCAAGGACTTTATTTATGTATGTCTCTTGAGAAAGAGATAACAACCTTTTGGAACGGTCTCTAGAGATCTTAACTCCAAGAATGTATGCAGCTTCACCCATATCCTTCATTTCAAAATTTGAAGACAGCCAACTTTTGACTATCCTGACAAACTCCATATTGCTTCCAGCAATTAGTATATCGTCAACGTATAACGATAGGATCACAAATTGCCCTTTGGATCTTTTGATATACACGCAATTATCTTCATTAATTATCACGAAATCATATGCCACTATGGCATTATGAAAGCGTATATACCATTGTCTTGAAGACTGCTTAAGGCCATATATTGATCTCAAAAGTCGACATACTTTATGTTCTTGGCCTTTAGTAACAAACCCAACGGGTTGTTCCATATAGATCTCTTCTTCTAATTCTCCATTGAGAAACGCAGTTTTTACATCCATTTGATGCAATTCAAGATCCAATCTGGCTACTATTGCCAGAATAAGGCGAATAGAGGTAAATCTTACCACAGGAGAAAAAGTATCTTCATAATCAATTCCTTCCTGTTGGTTATACCCCTTTGCCACAAGACGAGCTTTATATCTCTCAATTGAGCCATCAACTTTACGCTTTATTTTGAGAACCCACTTGTTCCCAATGGCTCTACGTCCTTTTGGAAGATCAACTAATTCCCAAACTTGGTTCGATCTCATTGACTCCATTTCTTCTTCCATTGCTTTCATCCACATTTCCTTATCAGGGCAAGATAAAGCCTCATTGACATTCCTTGGCTCATCTTCATCTTGTGGAGCGATCATGAAAACTTCCCTTTTGATCTCAAAGCGTCGACGAGGAATGCTTTTGCGACTTGTTCGTCGTGGAGAAGATTGTACCCTAGGTACTTCATTTTCCATTACGCTCCCACTCGGATCAGATAGTGGCATTGACTCATCAAGTGGTTGCAATTGTGACTGATTAGTACTTAACTCCCCACTTCTCACATTGCTCCCACTTGGATCGTTATATCCAACTATCATATTATCTTGATCCAGTGTCTCAAATAGGGAATAGTCTTAACCTATTTCGCCCTTTTTCGGAAAATCATTCTCTAAAAACGTGACATCTCGAGATTCAAATTCAGTTATACTTCCACTTTCTTGTTCGCCTATGAACACATATCCTTTTGAGTGTTCAGAGTATCTTATAAAAATACTCTTTTTGCCTCTTGGACCTAATTTTCCATATATATGAGAGGTCTCATGAGTGAAGGCGGCACAACCCCAAGATTTAAGAAAACTCAAATCAGGTTTTCGACCTGTCCATAACTCATATGGAGTGGAAGTCACCGATTTAGTAGGCACACGATTAAGTACATAGGCAGCAGTCAACAAAGCATCACCCCAAAAGGCGATTGGCAAATTTGCTTGCGCCATCATGGACCTAACCATTTCAAGTAAGGTTCTGTTTCTTCTCTCAGCTACTCCATTCTGTTGAGGAGTATAAGGAATAGATAACTGTCTATCTATCCTATTTTCATGACACAAATGTCTGAACTCATCGGATAGATATTCACGACCTCGATCGGATCTTAATGCTTTTATTTTCTTGTCTAGCTGATTTTCCACTAAGGTCATAAATTTCTTGAAACAACTTAATGCTTCTGATTTATGAGAAATCAAATAGACATATCCAAATCGAGTATAATCGTCAATGAATGTAATGAAATAAACAGCACCATGCCTAGCTTTCACATTCATCGGCCCACAGATGTCAGTGTGAATTAACTGCAATGGAAACTCAGCCCTTATCCCTTTTCCAAATGGCTTTCGAGTTGTTTTTCCCACTAGGCAATGCTCACAAGTAGGCAATTCAACTTTCTCAATATTACCCAATAAGCCTTCTTTGGCTAATCTATTCATTCGTTGTTGACCAATATGGCCAAGTCTAGCATGCCACACGTTCACATCATTATCACTTGAATGAGTAGATGTAAACAGGGAATAACAAACATTCACATTAGTGTTTTCAACATCCAACACAATAAAGCCATCCACAAAATAACCAGATCCGTAGAAAGCTGTACCTAACAACAAATCCACACCATTGTCATGGAAATTCATACAGAAACCAAGTTTGACTAAAACTAATACAGAAACAAGATTCCGACGAATCTCTGGAGCGTATAAGACATCATGCAGGAATAAAGTGCGACCACCGCGCATCATCAGTTGGCAGGTGCCAATTCCTTTAACTTCTACTCTAGAGTTATTCCCCACATAAATCCATTTCGCTCCGCCTGGAATTCGTCGAAATTCCACAAAGGTATTTCTGTCTCTGGCTACATGGTATGTGGCTCCTGAGTCTACAGTCCACAAAGGATGAGATTCAGTTAAAAATACAGAACTTGATACATAAGAAACACTTTTAAGTGCATTGAGGGTTTCTACCTTCTTCGGCTCACCACAGTCGCGAGCGAAGTGACCCTTTTTGCCACAGTTGTAACACTTCATCCTTGAAATGTTTTTCTTAAAGGGACGTTTCCCTTTTCCATGCTTGTTAAACTTTGGTTTCTTTCCAGAAGGTTCCGCTCCTTTACCTTTCCCTTTCTTGAACCAGCCAGGATGTTTGCGCTTAGAGCCCGAAGCTCCATGTGAGCCAGATCCAATAAAATACACATCTGATTGTGTCTTGGCCGCCAGAAGGCGGTCCTCTTCCAGCTCAAGATGGCGCATAGCATCCTCGAAGGTCTTGACATTCTCATTATGGGTCAGGTTAACTTTCATATGCTCTCAACTGTGGGGCAAAGAGCGGATCACTGCCTGCACTTGCTGCTCATCAGATAATATGTGACCTGCATCCTTCAGCTCACTAATCATATTCGATATGCGCCTCAAATGCTACTTCATATTATGCCCATGTGGCATCTTATATGTGTCGAATCTGATAGTTAGCTGCCTAAGCTTGGTGACCGAAGTCTGTCCAAACCTTATCTTTAATGCATCCCACATGTCCTTTGCATTTTCATACTGTCTGAATTCTCGCATGATATCATTATCCATACTGCTCAACAACGTACTGCGAGCAATGGAATTCTTCTTTTTCCAAGCAGCAAAGGCTTCCTTATCTCTTCTATGCTGTGCAGTGGTTCCATCCTCTGGTTCAGCCATGATAAGGTTAAGAGCTTCCAGAGCCTCTTGCTCTTCCAGTACATACTGGATTTTCATGTTCCAAATCTCATAATTTTCGCCGTTCAACTTCTCGCCTTTATTCAGCTCTGCCACAATGTTCTTAGATGCAGAAGCCATTGTATCTGAACATTTTAGACATTTAAGCACGATTTATTAAAGCCCATTTGTATGCAACAAATGCATCATATTTATGCATTTAAATTGTATTTATTTTTAATACAATGATTCAAATGTGTTCCTCTTAAAGTTACAAAAAAAACTTATGAACACTCCCACTCAAAACATATAACAAATATATGTATAAAGTAGCATTAACAACAGAAAAGCTATCATAATTCAAAAATTAGAACATTAAAAAAAATATAAGCAATGGCGATTCGAAACAAATTCAACAATCCTAAAGTGAACAAAAAAAAAGTCAAAGGTAATAACGCGTCATCTTCTTTTCGTCAGTCTCTTTATGAACCCACTTAGTTTCCATCGTACAAGGGAGGGAGTCCTTTAAATCCTTAGGGGGGTTGCTAATTAAATCAGGAGCCCATAATGGTACGCTAGGAAAACCCTTCTTAATACCTGTGTTATGACGCCAATGCGCATTCTGTCTGCGCCAAGAACCATTCATACCAAGCGACGACGTCTTCGTCGCTCCAACCCTAATGTACTTGTCTAAGAAAAGCAACACTAGGGCTCTGTAGGTGTTGGTATCAAGCCACACTCGAGTAATCATTCCATGCCACTCCTCTGGTATGGAATTCCTTAGGGCATAAAAACCCATTTCAGCATCTATTCGATATCCATCCCAAATGAGTTCTTGGATCATGTTGTTGACCGTTATCGCATGGGATATGATATCACTCTCATTATTCCATCGATAATTATTTAGTGCATCCACCTTCACATTTAGGGCTCGAACTTGCTCACTTGTCAATCTTATGAGAGGCTTTTTTGTTCCCTTCCTAGTCCATAAATTCCTAGGCATCGGCCTCGACATTGGTCCTGCAACGAATGCAGAACAAAGTGGATTACAAAAACCCATCAATTAAAAAAAAATCACGAACATATCGTAATATGCAATAATAGGCACGAAAGTAAACAAAACTTGAGCAAGCCCCTAATTATAATCACATTGAAGAAAATTTTGATACGAACACATCGGTATCAAAATCATCCCAATTGGATATCATATGCCCCCGTAGGAGACCCAATAAAGATTTTAATTTTAATTTTTAATTTTAATTTATTTTTTTTTATCGGTCAAAGTCAACAGTCAACGGTCAAAGTCAATGGGCTAGAGGCTCTGCGTGGCCTGGGCCCGCGCACCCATGGCCTGGGTCACGGCCCGCCGAGCATGGGTCGCGACTTGGTCAAGGACTGATCGTGGCCCACGAGGCCTGGGCCCCGACCTGGTCGTGGGCCGATCGCGACGAGTCATGGGCTGGTCGCAACTGGTCGCGTGCCGGGTCATTGGCCGATCGCGTCTGGTCGCTGGCCGGGTCATTGACCAGTCGCGACTGGTCGCGGGCCGAGTCGTTGGCCGGTCGCAACTGGGTCATGGCCGGCGCGGCGACCTCGGCCAACACCGCCTTCCCCTTGCAAATTGCCGCCGGAGATCAGCGGCTTTCGGCGGCCACCACGGCCACATCCAACCTCCGTTCACAACGCATAATATATCAAAATGCTCGAATCGCTGAGTACTTTCTATATACCCAATCAAAACCTATTTTCACAGAACCAAATTTCCAGAAAATGCATGAACAGTAATTTTCCGAAAATATGTATTCTAGCCCGTTTTCTTAATTCAATTCCAAAAATCAACACAAAGTAGATCAAGCAATCGGGAATCAATAACGCTTCGCTCTGATACCAATGAAGGGAAAACCTAATTACCAAACGATTTTTGCGGAAAAACATGCCCAGAAATATTAAGACACCGATCGAAGGCTACGTTACGGAAAACGGATCGTACCTTATTGTTCACGGACTAAGAGCCAACTTTGCACCGATATCGCTTCGTCGGAGAGGCGTCGTCGAGAGAGAGTGTTTTGGGAGAACCAATGGTTTCGTTCAGTGAGAGCATCGTAAAGAAGACAACGTCAGTTTTTTTTTTTTTCAATAACTGATAGGGGGATATCACGTAACATGATTTTCTCCTTTTTTCAAATAAAAAGATAACTGCTAGGTAGTTATCCTCTGGTGGTAGGGTGTGTTTGCCCGCATGGGCGCACACCCTAACTATTATACACCAACACTAAAGAAAGACACGGAACGATGGAATGCAAGCTTCTAAAGGAAACATCACTATGGCAACATAACGATTCTTCACGTTATATACAGCAGAGAACGAAGACAGTAAATTTCAGAGCAACCGCACATCTAGTGAGTTCTTCCATTTCCGCTGAGTCGAAAAGCAGTGCAAAGCATTAGCATCAAAAGGAAGACAATCTACACTCACATGAAATGTGACATGACGGACAAAACCCTCTTTCACAACTAGTACTTGCCAATCATGCCGCGTCGCACTCGGGACAAGATAGCCGTGAAAATCAGAACCCAAGTACTTGGCATGTGATGGCGAGCAACAGGAAAATCCCGACCAACACGTTCACAAGATTAGGAATTGGATTTGTAGGACTCTTTGTGCTCTCGCTGGTTGTTCTGGCCGGTGCAGCCGCTGAATTTGATTCTTCTCTGGCATGTTCAGTCTCCTTGCCGTTTGTCTTCTTGACTGAATTACCCGCTGAACCGTGCCCTTTGTATCCTAGTACCTGCCAACACAAAGCAATTTCAAATGGTGCGATGACAGGGAAAACGAAAGACACGATTAACTGGAAACTGAAAAATGAAGAATTTTCCAAGTCTTTTCAATTGGTTTGTGTTTGCCGATTCTCCATCACGGATACTTGGCCATACTGTAACAAAGCATGAGTAGCAATAAGACAGCACGGGTTAAGTTCAGGAGCTGTTTTCACCTTTGCTCTGGCTGCTGTTTCATCCAAGGATATGCATTCTGGTTTGATATTTATAGCTGCGGTTTCCTTCTTAACCTTTTCGAACCTTGGCTCTTCATCTTTGCCATAGCTTTTCACACTCGCAGGCTGTACGGGAGGTGCCACAGGTCTGTGAGGCACCTTAGGTGCTGGGCGTGGCTCAGGTTTCTCAGGGGTGAGAGGTGAGCCGCTAAACTTATTCTTCACCGTGCCTTTCTTTTCCTCGAGAGGAACAAAACCGTGGACTGAGTCGGTCGTTTGTGCTCGCCGGTTCATTAGAATATTATGTTCATTGTACGAGTTAGATGTTTGGCCATACTGAAACGACGGATTGCATGAGATAAAATGAATCAGAGGAAATAATTGAGGGATAAGCGTAATTGCATAGCAAAACGACTTTCAAGTGAAGAATTTTGACCTCTGTTTGCATGTATCCGTCGAAGAAGTCGGTATGAGCAAGATCTGCATTTTGCATCTCACCAACATCTTCATCCTCTTCACTTGTTCCAAACGCTAATGGAATAGATTCAGCAGCAACGCCATTGTCCAATGTCATGTCCATAACAGATGGACTCTCGATATTCACACTCTGATGTATGTTGGGGGGGAAGCTAATATTTTGTGATCCTAGCGCAGGCTGAAGCAGCCGCAGGAGGTCAGCCGAATTAAATTCAGCTCGGTTCTCAGGTTGATGTAAGTGCTCCATCAGTGACTTCATCTTTGCTTGGACCAAAGGCTGTATCAACGAGTAAAACATCAGCCATTAACACATTTCGCGCACTTGTTAAGACATATTTAGTGTGTAAACAGAACATTTTGTCCTCTGCACCTCAGGAAATGAACCCTCTTGATCAGGTTGGTGAAGATCCAAATCGAAATCTGCCAGGGTAATGACTCCATGCGCTGATTCTGGGGTTGAATTATCAGCCTTCTCATCTCGTTTATGCTTCAAGCGACACAGAACATATGTTCTATTTAACTGCCAAAAGACAATATCATACCAGTTAATGCCATTAAATGTAATATGACATGCTATCAAACTCTTTTATCTTGTGAATCTAATTAATTATAACGAAAACATGATGGATACATTAAGTACATCATTGGTGAGCAGATGATATTCATGGATGACCCAGTTGGTCTTCACGCCCTTAGTGCCTCGACCTCGGTGGAAGACTAGTGTTTTCTTAGTACCAATTACGCTGCCGGTATGCCTGGCCTTGACATTCCGGTCGTTACCGGTCTTCTTCCAATAGCCAGAGGGAGTCGATCTTTTAACCTGTTGGGGTGTATACGGACAGAAAAACCACCACTCTTGAACTTGGTCATCCAGGCCAATCATTGATGCACCTGTCAATCCCATCAATTTCTTAATATCAAGAACTGATACTTCTTTCCTTGGCAAAACGGAGGATTTGCATTTCACATTTGTCTTCTCCTCTTAAGGTGACAGTTCACCACCAGAAACTATCAAATTCAAATCTTATCAGCACATCCCTTGAGTTTTTACTGATTGATTATAAGTGTTATGCTCCAAAAACCCAAAACTTAAAGTAATAAGTTTCTGTCAATCATGGCTGCAGAGAAATTGAATCAAAGGGGCAAGCTAAGTGATAGTAGTATCTGTTCTTACCACGGAACTTATCTGGTAATTCCCAAGGATCCCAGCTGCAGATGTCGACATCGGGAATTATGCAGGGACGATCTACATATCCTCGAACTCGGTTCGTCAAGTAATGATCGACAAACTCCTGGTCAGTCGGATGGAATCTGTATCCGACCGGCAAATTCTGCGGGTTGATTACAGCTGCCATCTCCTTCCGTTCTGTTCCTCACTCAACACACAAGTAAAAGTAATGAACTCACTCCAGTTTGAGGAAGCAAGGGAATTGAGCATCAACAACACTACGATTTGAGAAGGTCTCTATTGAAGTCTTCCCTTCTCTGGGAAGCTACCAGATTTTTTGTAGGTTGAATTCGAAAAATTTTGATCACGATTGGTAGCAGACGGGGGTTGTTTTTTGTCTGCTTTTCCTTGTCCTGATGGACCCCATCAAACTAATTTAGGATTCTATTCATCCTGGAAGGTGCGCTGTTGACTAAAAAAAAGTTGGTCTTGCTTTCTCACATGACAATGACAACAACATCCGGGAAATTTCTTGGATTTGCTCCTGCGATGTGTCCCGGTAGTCAGTAGTCACCTCTGAATACAATAGGAGACTTTTTCATTTCATTTCATTAATGACATAGAGTGAATTTGAGTAAGAATTTTTCAATAGCAAAGGTTCGCCTGCACGGTCTCTTTATGTGCCGGTACACCAATATGTTATGCACGGTTGGGATTTTGTTGGTGCTGTCTAGTTAAAAGAGGGAGCCTTCTGGGGTTTATAACTGAGCTGCGTGATGATTGGCTTCATTTCCTCTGGATTTAGATGACACTAAACTATGATTGATAATTCAGCACCATGGGTTATAGGGTATTGATAACTGGATTGATAACTGGGAACTTTTCCCCTTATGCTTATGTGGCGAGGCCAGTTTAGCTGATCACTCCTAGAACTCGACGGCAAAGGAAAATGAACGCTTTTTTCCTTCTTTTGTGCAGGTCATTACAATTTCACCGTTATAAGATGATGATAGATGAAAGTTCAGATTCAAGAAAAGCGCTAGACAGCAGGATTTTTCTTAGATGACTTGCAACGCCGCCTTAGATGCATAAACCACCTGGGCGGCTGTGAAAACATTCCTCTGACCTCGTGGACCAAGTGATATTTGAGCAAAAGCCCTCGTGCGTGACACAAACATAAGATGGTATGCGACTCGTGGTCTGTTGGAGAATGAAACGTGCGTCGTATGAACCATTCCACACACATCTGTTTCTTAGCTGCTAAAACCACCAGCATGGGGTTAAAAAAAAGTGTTATTGCCGCATCCTTTTTCCGGATAAAACCTGTGTGCTCATTGATTCTGGTGATCCTCTTCTCCTTTTTCATGATGGAAGGAGTTCATTTTGTTTAGTACAAGCCATTCTTCTGATATAAGTCATAAATCAGGCCATATTGGAATTTCGGATACATCGCAAGCTCCAGAATTTTCCTCACTCAAGAGAACCACACCATGACACCATCCAGCATTTTTTGGGTAATAACAGATTCTCATTGGGACCTCTAATTATGTTATGAACAGATGTACCACAACTAGGATTACAATTCCTGTTCGTTTTCTCCTGATTGTACTAGAATGTTAACCTGGCAGATTCTGTTGTGGAGATTGCAGAGGTTGAAAAAAAGAAAGGAAAAAAATAAAAGACTATCAATCGAAGAACAGATGTAATTGTTTAACGACCGGGGCCTTGGAACGCCGTGATCTTAAAACTAGAAGATTGAGTCTGAATTATTTTTTCCAGTATTTCCTTCGCAATGGGGCCTTCATATACCGATGTTGAGAACTCTGAGATACTTGTGTGCGGTCATAAGCTCTAAGTAGGAAATGAGACGTACTATAGGCAAATCATCAATCTGCCGAGGATACCCAAATGTATTCAGATTTACTGAGCTGGAGAAGTACTGTAATTTGGGTTAGACAATCTTCAAGCAATCGATGTTCACGTATTGAGATGAAATAGAAAAGTAAAATAAAATGAAAGGACTTCCCACTAAGAAAGAAGATTATACTTCTGACATACAAAGCTTACTGTGAACCCACAGTAAGCAGAGGAACTTAAGTTGAAAATGGCTTCATAAGTGTCTTGGATCCCTTGAATCGAGTCGATTTTATCAGCCTTCTCATCTTCTCGCACCTTCAAAAGGCCAAGAACGATATCCCTGCACACATTTGAAAGAAGAATGCGACATGAAATGAGATAGTACCCAAAAAGCAGCAAAAGGCAGTAACATATTCTTATAGAACTGAGATGTACAGAGAAGTATCTTAATCATTAGATGCCAACTGGTGTGCATCAGGTATACTCATATAGACTCGGCAAAAACAATGGGACGAGTCAAATCGACAGTTATACCTAAGTCTGCAAAGCCAACCAGAGCATAGATACCAAGTGAATGAGATAAAGAAATGTACCTGGCCTCCTGTTTAGGTGATATTCGTGCATGACCCTTGCCCGTATGTTCCGATCAGGAATTGGGAGTGATTGGGGTACCGACACGTGGATCGTTCTTTCAGCTTCAAGTAATGATTGACGAGTTCGCTGTCACGGACTTCATCTGTGAAACCCAGAGGATAACTTTGATCTTCAACTTGGGTAAGGAGATGAATTTATACTTGCCTTGCTTGAGCTGCAGTGCCCCTGTGCATTGTCTGATGCACTCTTCTTAACCTTACTTGGGAAGTTATGTCGTCTGCGACTTTTTTAGTGGATTCCACATCTTTCCGTATTCTTTTTATTTTTTATTTTATTTGTTGGACTTGTTTGGGAAGTCTGAGAACTTCTAGTGGAAGTTGAGATCGAGTCATTGCTGGTGCTACCAATGCTTTCTCCAGTCAATTATTTGGCTTACTTTATAGTGAACCTTTCTTCAATTTTTCTGGTCGCAGCTTATTTTTTATTTTAATTTTCTTCATCTGTTTTTCTGGTTTCTCTTTTTAAAATGCCAGAATAATAGCAAGTGTACAAATTTAATTTTACAAAAATTTCTGCTTACAGTACTATCAACTTTTAAAGAATATTACTGGGCATTAAGTATGATCAATTTTGAAATGTCTTCCTACAGTTTGTCAACTAATTTGTGAATTAAGATGAGTATTAGTAACATTACCTTCAAGGGCACGAACGTGGTATATATGTAACATGAGCTCATTTT
This sequence comes from Psidium guajava, assembly GCA_016432845.1. NCBI lineage: Eukaryota > Viridiplantae > Streptophyta > Magnoliopsida > Myrtales > Myrtaceae > Psidium > Psidium guajava. The sequence continues at coordinate 20,245,352 of CM028225.1, forward strand.
AATGTAATAAAGCATTTGGAGAGAAAAGAGTGGCCACAAGATTGTTCTAAGCAAAAAAATGAAAATAAAAATTACCTTGTCGTCATAAGAAATTTTTAAAGCAATATATTAGAGTGTGCATGGTAACACTTCTGCTCTAGAAATCAACTTTTGAAGAGAAGTAAATTTTCTTTACTTCTTCAAATGGCTTCAAGACCACTTATGTAGCAAAAATAATGCTCTAGAAGTAGAAAAATGAAATTGCATAACCAAACGGATTTCTGTTTCGAAATTTATGTTGTCAAATGTATTTTTGCTTCAAAAGAATCAGATTGATACATGCTTTGAGGATTGTGGGTGAGTAAATGAGCTTAGACTGAACTTTTCCATAAACAAAGCAAGTTGCTTTTATGCTGATGCAAGTCCTGTCTGCTCACTTCGGAAGTTTTTTGCTGGCTAAGAAAGAAGGTGGAAAAATCGATAGTGTTATCTCTCATGGGAACCCTCACTTGGATTTGATTGAGGGCCGCGATGCCCTTATCGATGATTGGCAAGGGTCATCGAGATCCCATCGATTCCGCAGGCTAAATATATGATAAAAGGAAATACAAATATTCAAAAAATTAAAAAATTATTTACATCAATTTTGACCATGCCATATAAGATGGCCGGTACTAATTGGATATCCACATAGGCATTTTTATGCTAAAATTGCCCATGAGGACTTAATTGGTAAATTGTCATAAGGTTTATGACTAAATTGAAAAAAATTAATACTAGGTTAGCCATCATACAATAGATTTATAATTTTTTTTGGATAATTTTCCCTTTACTAGACTCCTTCTTAAATAGGATTGTGCTCCTTTTGTACGCAAGAAGCAGATCCTTGATCGGTGATTTCAGGATAAATAGTCCACTTAGGTAGGCATAACTTGTAATTGAAGATGTTGCGGCTCTGGTCGTGGATGGTGGTGGCCGTGAGAATAAAGATGGACATAAGCCTTGTGAATCTGATTCATCGTTGCTTGTTATTCACGAGCTCATAAAGATATTTTTGCCCAAGAATCTAGATTTGTCTAGGAGATTTGTGTGGCGGGGGCAATTTATTGTGGGCAAGATAGATTAGTTGCATCCAGAAGACAAGGGCCGATATATGCTAGCCACAAATCTTCTTGACGTTAGTCAATTTTGAAGTTCAAGCATACGATCAATGCGGATAACTTTATTACATTCCATTAGGTAAAATTGATTAGGCCTGGCCGAGCTCGGCGGGCTAAGCTCAAGAAGGGAATTGCTCACCGAAACCTGGCGTTTCAGCCTTCTAAATAGCCAGGATTGATTGGTCTTGGATTGGACCTCGATAGGCTGCCGGGTTCATGATCACATTTACCTCTTGCCCGAATGGCTTTAATACACATTGCGTTATTTTGAAGTCGCGATCATTATCTACGGACGCAAGGTTCACATTTTTTTTTTGGGGGTCAGAAAACTAATCCCGACCGAATAATTCGGTTTGATTTGAGTTGGTTCCGACTTAAGCCAAAATTTTAATTGTATCTTAGTTTTTCTTAATTTATTTAGATGGTATGAAAGCTCAATTTACATAGGTCACCACAAATTTTTGAGATACTCCATCTATTTCATAGTCATCCAAAACAGAGGATTAATACAAACGACGTTGTAAAAAAACAAAAAACCTACTAAACTGTAAACAGTACAAAATAATTAGAATACCGTTTTGGGTCATGACGATTGATTCAAAGTGAATTATTGGGTGATTTTCATATTCATCCAAAATAGACGATTAATACAAAGTGCAAAAATGCATGCGATATACATCTGATATGCACGGACGACGAGTGAGCTTGGAGAACTAAGTGCGAAGTCCAAAAATGAACGTGATATGAACAGGCTGCGAGCGAGCTCCAGCACTAGTTGGCAATTTTATTTGAGACAAGGTAAACCCACGAAAACATAAATAGTGCAAAATAATTAAAATATCATTTTGATTTCGACAATTGATACACAGTGGATTTTTGGCTTTTTATTTTTATTTTTTTATAGTCATCTAGAATAGATGATTAATACGAAGTACAAAAAATGCACTTGATATACACGTGATGTGCAAGAGATTAACTAGCCCCTTTGGATCAACACACTAACAAGTGGGTTGTTGAATCTTGGATCTGTCACATGAAGTGTAAGTAATGATAAAAATCTTGGCCTTAAAAGACACATTCACCACTTCACCAGCACGCAATTGAGAGCATTGCGGACTGAAAATAAGAAAAAGTTGGTTTTGCTTTCTCATATGACAATGACAACATCCTGGAAATTTCTGGGTTTTCTCCTGGCATGTGTCCTGCTAGTTACCTCTGATTACAATGGGAGACATTTCTCTTCATTTCATTAATGACAGTGTGTGAATTTGAGTGTGAATTTCAATAGCAAATGTTCACCCTGCACGGTCTCTCTATGTGCCGATATACCAATATGTTACGTAGAGTTGGGATTTTTGTTGTTGCTTTGTCTGGGTTTATAACCGGGCAGTGTGATGATTAGTTTCATCTCCTTTGGGTCTGGATGACACTAAACTAGGATTGGTATTTCGGTGCCCCAGGTCATATACACTCACTGAGACTCTCGGACGCTCTTTGACATGCAATCGACATGTGGTCAGCGCTTCGACATGCCAGCGACATGCAAGTCCAGCATCTCGACACACCATTTCGATATGCACGAGATCAATTTTTAGCATTTTTAATAAATTAGGAGTCAAAATATAAATTTATCAAAAATATATGTACTTAAAATATACATCCAACATTGATTAAAAAAATCATATGCCTGGCCATTCCAAAATTAATGTAAATAGCCAACAAAAAAAAAATCTAATCGTGAATCTCTAATAGGAGAAGAAAAAAAAACTCACTGTTTATATTTCTATATATACGTGATAAAAAAAATAAATATTTAATATAAAACGTGTAGGAATTCTCTATTTTTTGAAATATCACGTGTCGACATATTGTGTGGTGTGATGTGGTGTCGTGTCGGTGCTATATAGGTGCTTACTGATTCTGATGATCATATTCTCCTTTTTCATGATAGGGGGAGTTCATGTACTCTTTTTTACTTACCAATGCATGCACTTTTAGCAAGCTAATCACGTTTAGTACGAGCTATTCCTCTGGTTTAAGTCCACAAATCAGGCCATCGTACATGGAATTCGATACATTGCGAGTTCCAATATGACAAGTGCCGCAAATCCGGCATTTTTTAGGTAATAACAAATGCTCCTTAGGAGCTCTAATTATGTTACGAACATATGTACCACAACTAGAGGTGTCAATATGGGTCATTGACCTATTTCTTTACCCACTTTTATTCACTTAGGTCACATATATGAGTTCAGTGGATTTAAAAAATGGGTTAAATATGAGTTTAGGCTTATAAAGCCTATTCAAGTATGGATTTCAACTCAACCCATTTTCAACAAATATACTCTGAGAGCTCGTTGCCAATGTTAAGAATATATAGTAGCCCACATTGGGCATTCTAATTTAGAGTAGATCTAGTATGCATTTATATCTCTCATGATCTCTTAGAAAAACTTCGATAAGTATTGTTTTCACAATTATGATTATACTCGTATAATCATAATTGGTCGACTTGTGAATACAAAATCATAATGTGACTTCAACTACAAAATTGATCTTCCTATTTCTTTACCCAATTTTATTCACTTGGGTCACATATATGAGTTCAGTGGATTTAAAAAATGGGTTGAATATGAGTTTAGGCTTATAAAGCCTATTCAAGTATGGATTTCAACTCAACCCATTTTCAACAAATATACTCTTGAGAGCTCTTTGCCAATGTTAAGAATATATAGTAGCCCACATTGGGCATTCTAATTTAGAGTAAATCTAGTATGCATTTATATCTCTCATGATCTCTTAGAAAAACTTCGATAAGTTTTGTTTTCACAATCATGATTACACTCGTATAATCATAATTGGTCGACTTGTGAATACAAAATCATAATGTGACATTGACTACAAAATTGATCTTCCTATTTCCTTAAAATCTCTCCATTTCAACTCAATTCGCTGTTCCAGAAATGTCATGCTAGATCGAATCATCTATGATCATTGGTAACATTTTAGGATAGCAAATATTGAATCAAATTTCAAGAGTCTCACATGGTTATAGAGTTGAGATCAATACTATTGCCAACTCTCCTTGGTCGTTTCATGCATATATAATATGAAATATGTATTATGGTATTCTCTCATTCCCATAGAGCGTATATCTCTACATTTAATACTGTGCAGATGATAGTTTAGACATCCTAATGTCTAACTCGAGTCAACAAATCTACTCTCTTCAAAGAATCCATCAAAAACTCACATATGCGTCAAAGACAGATAAAGTGAAATGTATGATTTACTTCACTTTTGGGCATAACTTATTATCACCTCATCTTAACGCTCAAATTAAGACCCTTAAAATTTCAAGTTTGAGCTCTCAATTATCACCTAGATAATAAGCTTGAAATTATCTCATCTCTATTTATTACATAGTAATTAGAACTCCCGATTTGAAATTATCTAAGGATACTCATTTGAAACTATCATTAATATAATCAATTATGTAATTGAGTTAATTAAAGTTACTAAAACTTTATAGAATTCCCCACTTGAAATTGAGTTTACAATCATAAAATGATCCCCTTATCTTGCAATCATAACATGGCAAAACATGATATGAACTAGCATACTATTCATGCTACAAATCATATCCAAATTACGGAATACCATATACAAATAGCAAGTACGTCAAACTATATGCATGCTATCAATAAAACATTCTCTATACAATCTTCATGTGGTTATATACATGTCACATACCTTTTGTATTTTCAAGAAATAGAGAAATATAGGTGAACATACTCGAAAAACACTCCAAAATACCTGTGCCAAAATGAAGATAATTTCAAGACACACACAATGGTACCTCACACGCACCCAACGGAGCTCATAGGTGCCCGCACGTGCCGATCAAAGCTTTGGCACGTGTAGTCAACTATTGGTCAATGGCTAGAGTTGACTTTAGGGACCAAATTGCAATTTTCAAAAAGTTGAAGGACTAAATTACAATTTCTAAAAAGTTTAGGGACCAAATTGCAATTATTAGAAAAGTTTATGGATAAAATTATAATTTTCAAAAAATTTAGGGATCAAAATGCAATTTTAGTCGAATTTTGGATTGGGTCGGAACCTGACTCGTTGACGTCACCATGACCTCAGCAGCATGCATTTGGAATGTGCACCGCATAAGAAGCGTGCATTGCACATGGCACATGAGGCCCACATGTAGCGAGCTTCACCAGCGCTTGTGGCGCTATCCAGCCTCCTCCAGCAGTCGTCGACCCCTCAAAATGCTCATAACAATGAGACGAACTCGATGGTATGATCAAATCTTATTTTCATTCAGCAAAAAATCACTAAAGAGTTGATGTTTCGTCCTGGCCTCAAGGGACCCTGCCCCATCACAGAGCATGGCATGCCTATAGCCTCTGCCGGCGTCACTTGGTGACAGGTGACCACACAAATTTCTCGTCTCTTTGAGCTCGATCCAACTATGTCTTCGAAAATCATTTTTATTGCATAGAAATTCATGAATGAACCATGAACAGAAGTCTCGAAACGGGTTTTTTGCTCTAAAATTGACGACAAAATACAATACGATCAGGAAATAAGAATGATTATGCTTTGATATCAATGATGGAAACACATGGCAATAACATATACATATATATACACACGCGCAACGAATTACACTAAATTACATGCCCTATATCTACTTGAATCATTGATCGAAAAAGTATATTAGGTAGACTGAACATACCTCGATTGCCACATATTAAGAGTTCTAAACGTAGATGAAGGAGAGAATCCGGATCCGAGGATTGCTCGTTCTTTGAGAGAAATCATAGAGTTTTTTTGGAGAATGTTATTGCTTCGGAACTTACGTTTTGTTCTAACACAGGGAATGTATATACTCTCCTCTTTTAGAATCAGAATCCAATCTCTGATTATTGCAATCAAATAAGATTTTCCTATTTTAGTCTTATATTATATGATAACCGATACCATACAAAAAGCAATCTTTTTTTTTTTTTCCATTAATAGGTGCAGCTATTTCCAACACATGGTTTCAAACTTAGCGCCGAGGAAGCTCGCGTACCTCCCAAAATCAACAGGTTCTTCCTCAAAGACTCGTCGGAAGTGCGTTTTCTTCTCCTCCTAATTCGGAGAGTGAGTCATGGAGGAGACAAAGGAGCGTTGGCTCAGAGCGTGATCGATGCAGTCAACGAGACAGCTTCCATTTCGGGTTACAGAGGCACGATCAAGAAGCAGCACTACAATGTGTTCAGGAGATTGAAGCTGTTCACTCCATTGTTCGAAGAGATTAAGGACAGCAAGGAGTCAATGCCTGAAGGGACGATCATAGCTCTTGCCTTGCTCGCGGGATCTTTGAGTTCCGCCAAGGAGTTACTGAGGTTTGTGACCAAACGCAGCAAAATTTACGGGGTGCCTGCCGTTCATTTTGCGTGGCAGTCGGCAGCGGACGGTGGTGGGCAGTGCCCGGCGGGTAAAACTCAAAATTATTTCTATAAAAAATGCAAAAAGTTCAAAATTTTTAAGAAAAATTGAAAAATTTCAATTGCAAGAAAATGTTTTCGCATCATTTTTCTTAATAAATTATAAGAAACCACTATTTCATGATTTGGTTAACTATAGAAATATTTAAGTAATATGGGTTGGATTTGGTATAGGCCGTTAAATTTGTGCTGTATAAAAATGGGTTAAAATAAGTTAAATGGGTTAATATGAGTTGGATCATATTCGACCCGATCTAAACTCGATCCAATCCATCTTTTGACACCTCTAGTCCACAACTAGGATTACAATTCCTGTTTATTTTCTCCTGATTGTACTAGAATATCAACCTGACAGATTCTTTTGAGGAGATTGCAGAGGGAGAAAAAAAGAAAGAATCACAAAAGACAGTCGATTATAGAACGGACAAAATTGTTTTAACGGCCCGGGCCTTGGAACGCCGTGATCTTAAAGCAAGAAGTCGAGTCTCAATTATTTTCTCCAGCACTTCCTTTGCACCGGGACCTTCATTTACCGATGTTGGGAACTCAGATGCATGTGTGCAGTCATAAGCTCAAAGTAGGAAATGAGACGTACCGTAGGCAAATCATCAATCTAATTTGGGTTGGACAATCTTCGAGCAATCGATGTTCTCGTATTGAGATGAAATAGAAAAGTAAAATAAAATGAAGATGTCTTGCGTAGAAAGATGATTGTACTTCTAATACACAAATCTTATTGTGAATCCTCTCACTAAGCATGTAGAAACTTAAGTCGAATACGGCTTCACAAGTGTCTTCGGTCACTTGGATGGCATCGATTTTATAAAAAATAAGTGGATTGCCTTTTTAACCTGCCTACTGACGAGGTAGCTGAATCCAGTAGGAATGTCTGAATTATCAGCCTTCTTATTATGTCTCACCTCCAAAAGGCCAAGAATGATATCCCTGCACGCATTTGAAAGAAGATTGTGACATGAATTGAGATAGTATCCAAAAACTAGCGGAAGGCAGCAACATATCCTCATAGAACTGAGATGCACAGGGCGCATCTTAATCATTAGATACCAACTGGTTTGCATCAAGTATCCTCTTATATGGTCAGCAAAAACAATATAGACGAGCGAAATCGATAATTACGCCCCAGTATGATGAGGAATCAGGAGTGATCAAGGTACCGACATGGATCGTTCTTTTAGCTTCAAGTAATGATTGACGAGTTCTCCGGTCATGGGCTTCAACTCTGAAACCCAGAGGATAACTTTGATCTTCAATTTGGGTGAGGAGATGAATTTATACTGGACTTGCTTGAGTGGGGTCCTGCCCGTGAATTTTCTGATGCACTCTTATTAACCTTGCTTGGGAAGTTATGCTGTCTGTGGCTTTTTTGGTGGATTCCACATCTTTCCATAGTCTTCTTATTTTTTATTTTATTTGTTGGACTTGTTTGTCAAGTCTGAGAACTTCCCGTGGAAGTTGAGGAAGAGTCATTACTGGTCCTACCAATGCCTTCTCCAGTCAATTATTTGGCTTACTTTATAGTGGACCTTGCTTCAATTTTTCTGGTCGTAACTTATTTTTTATTTTTATTTTCTTCATCTGTTTTCTTGGTTTCTTCTCCACAAACCCAGACTAATAGCAAGTGTACAAAATTAATTTTACAAAAATGTCTGCTTACAGTGTTATCAACTTTCAAAGAATATTACTGGGCATTAAGTATGATCAACTTTCAAATGTCTTCCTACAGTAGTCATACTATTGTCAACTAATTTGTGAATGAAGCTGAGTATTAGTAACGTTATCTTCAAGGGCATGATATCAACGTGGTATATATGTAATATGAGCTCATTTGAACGTAATAAGGCATTTGGAGAGAAAAGAGTGGCCACGAGACCGTTCTAAGCAAAAATTATGTGTGTGTATATGTGTTCTTTGTTGTCATAAGAAATTTTCGAAGCAATATATTAGGGCGCACATGGCAACACTTTTGCTCTAGAAATTAACTTCCAGAGAGAAGTAAATTTTTTTTTACCTTTTCAAGTGTCTCCAAAAGTACTTTTGTAGCCAAAAAATAAAAAGAAGCTCCAAAAGTAAAAAATAGGTTCTGCAACAAAGCGGATTTCTGTTTTAAAAATTACATTATCAAATGGATTTCTACTCTAGAAGAATCAAATTGATACTTGCTTGGAGGGGTGTGGGCAAGTAAATGAGCTTAGACTAAACTTTCCCATAAACAAGGCAAGTTGCTTTTATACTTTGCAAGGCATGTTTGCTCGCTTTGGATTCCCTATGATTAGTGAGGGTCGTCGGGATCCCATAGACTTTGCTGGCTGAAAATATGATAAAAGGAAATAAGAAAAAAATTATACAGAAACTTTTCAAAAAAAATTAAAAAATTATTTACGGCAATGTTGACCAAGCCATATAAAATGGCCGGTGCTATCTAGATATCCCCATAAGCTTTTTCTGGCCAAAATTGCCTATGAGGATTAATTGGTAAATTATCATAAGGTTTATGACTGTTGGAATTTAACATCGAGAAGTACAACTAGCCTCTATCGATATTCGATTGGGGAATTGCCTAGGAATGCCATTGAATCACCGACACATCAATGTAACTTTTAACCCACAATAATCTGAATACAATCACGAGCGGAAAGTATTCTTTTTTCACAACGTAAATGCCAATTGGTCCTCAAAGTAACAATATATGCCTTTCTGTTTTTGAGTTTGTGTGTGAGAGAGATGAACATACGTTTAGATCATTCATTTTCGTAATGTCTATTGGCACTTGGAAGTTATCTATATATTTATAGATAAGAAGGCAATAGTTCGAAAAAACGCCTCTTGGGAGGGGCCACTCTCAATTGCATCCCTTCATGAATGTAATGTAACATCTCCCACTCGTACATGAAGGGCTTGGTAATCCTCTATCAAGAATGTAAGGCATTCAACATCATCCACTTTGGGGACATTTCATATTTGCAAATACATTGTGCGATCAATGAGTACACTTGCATTTGGGAGCTCAATTATGCATATGTTAAGGAATACATAACAGCTACAACCCCAAAAATAAAACAACGTCTCACAGTACCTCGGGCATATTTTGTTACACCAATCCAAGTCTACCTATCCCTTAAGACTATACTTGACTATTCTTAACTCACCATATATTTACAATTATATCTGCATCGATAGTAGGCGATAAAATTGGCCGGCCAGTAAATACATGTACTATATGTAAAACAATAATAGTCTTCCTTCACACTCATGTCTCTCTCCATTTCAAAAGAACTATTTTCCTAGACTCTTCTCATAAAGCCATATTAATTTCATGATCTACGATAACGTGCTAAAGCAGCAACATTGGTACGTTACTTGAGAACATAGTCTGAAGTAACATAGGGTACAAAATGAGGTAGCCAGTTCATAAATCACCTCAAGGACTCACATGATGAGTAAATAGGAATAATTATACTAATCTCCTTTGTTGATCGTATAAAACACATGTAGTGTGAATTATATGCTATCGTGTATTTCTCTTTACATAAGAGCATATGTCATTTGTCAAACATATATACTATACTGATCTTAGCCTAAACAAAGTCACATACTTCTCACGTACATATGTTTAGCCTGAGTGCTATATCAGCTCACTCTTTACTTTGCACAAATAAGCACTCATAAATGGCTTCCATAAGGCATACATGATTGTGGGACTATCATGTTCAATTTCATCACATATAAATCATAGACCTCATCTTGATTCTAATCAAGGTCACATAAGTATATTATGTATTGAATTTGCTCTCCCAACATCCTTTGTACATATCATTTAATCTCAACTTGCTTACTACAGTGCTTGAGGCGGTTGCTCATTTGAGTGAGCCCATCATTGCCTAGGGACATACCTTTCAATAATATGTATGCCTTTGCTAGTCTCACAAACTATACTAGATGATGAAACATCAATTCATTTAATGACAAGTATAATACATATATAATGTAATGATTCTCAATAATATTACAAATCATATTCTAAACAAACCTAGAGATATCTTGTGGGTTAAGAACACGTATCTAGGAACAGCCTTAGTGAATAGATCAACGACCATCTTGTTCATGGAAATATATTGTTTGATCACTTTCTTCTATGCTATTAAATCTCTGATAAAGTTATTCTTTATATCAATATATTTCCTCCTATTGTGATCCTTGGAATCTTTCACATAGACAATGGTTGCTTGACTATCACAATAAACCGTTACTGGCTTGAAACATCATTGACAATGACTAAACTTTCGAAGAAACATTTAAGCCATATTGCTTCTTATACTACAGTAGAGCATGCAATAAATTTAGCCTCCATCGCAAATAAAGTTGTGCATGTCTGTTTCTTACTACTCTAAGAAATCGCACCTTCATTAAGCAAGAACTCATTTCCAGATGTTGATTTGCGCTCATCAAAGTCTCATCCCCAATCAACATCAGAGTAACCAATTAAGTGTAAATTGCTCCCTCAGTAATAGAGTTGATAATTCATTGTGCCTTTCAAGTATCTTAGGTTCCTCTTTATTGCTTTCTAGTGTTCTTAACCAAGATTTTATTAGTGGCAACTCACTAACCCCATGGATCGACATATGTTGAGCCGAGTACACATCATAACATACATCAAACTCTCAATTGCACTCGAGTAAGGAATAGTTTCCATTTCTTTTCTTTCTTTTGAAATCTTAGGACACATTTTAGAGTTTAGGCATTCACCACATATGATAGGGGTATCAATGGAATTACAATGTTGCATATTAACATGTTCATGAATTTTTAATATAAGACTCTTGAGATAGAGTAAGAAAGTTCCTTGATCGATCTCGTTCTAAGTTAATTCCCAGTATATAAGCAATTTCTTCCATGTCCTTCATATCTATTCCTTCTCTCAACAATGCCATTTTGTTGCGCGGTATAAAGAATAGTCAATTGTCTTTCAATAACCTTTTCATTACAAAGAGACTTGAATTGCTCAGATAGATATTCATGTTTGTGATCGGTTCTTAATATCTTTATTATTTTGTTTAACTAATTTTCTACCAAGCTCATATATTGTTTAAAGCAATTAAATGCTTCTGACTTATCGAAGATCAGAAAAGTATAATCGAAACATGTGAAGTCATATATAAAAGTGATAAAATGTGAGGCTTCATGCCTCATCCTCACATTCAATGGACCACATGTGTTAAAATGGACTAGTTACAATGGGAATTCAGCCTAGGTTCCTTTACCAAATGATTTTCTAGTTATTTTTCTTGCTAGATAATGTTCACATGTGGGTAGATCTATATTAATGAGTGACTCTAAAAGGCCTTCTCTCGCTAATCTTCTCATTCTATTTAACCCAATGTGACCTAGTCTAGCATGTTAAACATTTGTATCAATATGTACATTATCGAAAGATGCAATTAAATAAAAACAGTCATTAACATTAACATTGTACATATTGTCGTCAATTTCTAAAATCACAAAATCATTCAGCACGTCACCAGAATCATAATAAATTATTCCAAACTTAATGTCAACACAATCACCATGGGGATTTAAAACATAACCTAAGCCTAGAAAAATAACTATATTGACCAAATTTTGCTGAATATCAAGAGCATAGAGAACATCATGTATGAATAGAGTTCGGCTACCACGTAAGTTTAACTTATATGTGCCAACACCCTTCACTTCAATTATGGAGTTATTTCCAACATATATCCATCTTTTTCTTGGCGGTATCCGATAACACTCCACAAATACTCCTCAATCTCAATCGATTGTGACTTTAGTAAATTTTTGGACTAACGGGCAGCTTTTAGGAGCTACGTGTATTGACCTGTAATTAGATCCGCATATTTGAATTTCCTAGTTAGCATTTTTCTTTTGGTTAGTCATTTCAAGAGTGATCAAGTTTGAATGAGATTTAGCTAAAGCGCAATGACGAAATATCCATTCATTACGAAAATCTTGAAAATGGTCAAAATTCAGAATGTCATATGCCATATCGATATTGGCAGGCAAAAATTAACCGGATAGACTAAATTAATAAAGAATTGTAGGTTGCAATTCTCTCTAGTTCCATTTGACCTTATGTTAACAAAAAAAAAAAACCACCCTTGACGTGACCCAACCTTACCTGACCCACTTTTTTGTCCACTTCATATTCGGTTTGGGTCAAGGTTGGGGTGGGTAACGTACAAAACTCTTAAGGATCGGGTTGGGCAATATGGAAACCCTATCATACTCTACTCGTTGACACCCCTAAACAAAATGGATAAGTGCACTAGAAGTTCTAAAATTTGTCATAAAAGTACAATGAGGTTCTAAAACTTTTTTAAAAAAAATGTAATCAGATCTTAAAATTTATCATGAAAGTACAATTAAGTTATAAAACTTTCAAAAGATATAATCAAGTCTCAAAACTTGTTACGAAAGAACAATTGAATCCTAAAACCTTAAAAAAATGCAATATATGAAAGACTTGATTTCACTAATTTGACAAGTTTTAAAATTTAATTAAACTTTCTTTTTTAAAGTTTTATGACTTAATTATATTTTGTAACAAGTTTTAGGACTTAATTACACTTCGTGCTTTCGTGATAAATTTTAGAACTCGTAACACATTTATTTATTATTATTTTTTTGGTCAACACATTTATTTTTTCAGAAAACTAGGAAATAAGTATAGAAACAGTGGCAAAAAAGAAAAAAGAAAAAGGAGAGGTACGATCCCTTCCTGTTGGACCAAAGAAAAGGACAGGGTCTCCTCTTTCCATCGGTCGAGTGGAGGCCCACTGAGTTTAAGTTAAAGAGGAGATAATGTTTCCCGGTTTGTCAACGTTCCACTGGTTAGCTGCACACGTCATGGTACGATGATAGGCCTCAAATGGGCTTTATCAATCAAGCCCGCTTTAATTAAAACTCATAAGACCCATTCTAAACGTAACCAACTCGGCCCATGTCTAAGCCCATACCCTTTATAACCACATCAAACCCACACTAAACCCATTTTCCATTATACTAACCCTAAGGCCATTATTATTTTCTTTTATTCATTTTTATTTCATTTACTTGCTCCCATCATCTTCCTCTAAAGCAAACTTCAAAAAAAGCTTCAACCAAAGCTCGATCCACCAAAAAATCGAAACATGAACGTATATACTTCACGGTCAATTAACGTATATACTCACTGTTGGATCTCCACCATCGATCGCCACATTTGACCATTATCGTCTGCCACTAGCATACACTGGTTACAATCTCTAAAGACATGGAGAGTAGAGACATATCGACACACGAGTAAGAGGAATGGATAAACAAGCCGATTTAAATGAGTCTAACGCAACACTCAAGCCATAGATTCAGCACCATCACCTCGCCGACTAATACCATTGATAACCATGGGAACATAGAACATAAGACAGAGAAACACTAATTCAGTAAGATTGTTATTATTTTTTTGGTAAAGTAATTCAGTGAGATTATTGATGACTTCGTTATGCATTAAAACCTTGTCTAAATGCTAATGATTCAACTTATATCATGCCAACCCCATAAAAAATTTTCCGATGGCTACAAGACGATTCATATATGTGAACTAGACACGTAAGGGGGAAAAAAAAACACCAATCATCAACCAACGATAAATGCAGGAAGAGTGAAAATATGCTTGAACGAAGTAAGGACCCAACAGAGCACCCCTTACATGAAATCCCCCAGGCAAATGACGCAGTCTCCAGATTCCGACCTGATCCCTTGACTCCTGTAACTCACAGAAGGACACAACTCAGAACAGGTATTGTAACCCTTTTCCCTTTCTTCTTCTCCGATGTTTCTCTCCCCGATCGGAGATCATCGTGTGGGACGGAGCATTATCGAACTCGCGTCGCTAGTCCTGGTTGTCCCAAACGTCAGCGAGGGAGTCCTTGATGTACACGGTGAGGACAACCATAAGATGCATAGACAAGACAAACGTGCCGCCGTAGGCAACCGCACTGATCAATCGACTGTGCAGTCTCATATGAAATTTGCGCCTCACTCTGAGCACTCCATATGCTCCCTCACCTCTCGGGGAGCTACGGTGAAGAATCGAGGATTTGGGGCTGCTGGCAGTGACGACTCTTCGTGCATTGTCCTGCATGCGCCGTACATGTGTCGTACATTACACATTTTCTGAAAAGACTCCTGACAAAAGATTAATGAGAGTTTTTCACCTATAATTTTGATTTACTCATGGTTTGAGAGTGCGTTGATTTGCCAATGTTGGTTGGTAAAGTGGGAAGAACTTTTTAGGAAGGACAACATTCGCCTCTAGAGAGGCAAATTGAAGAGTCTGTGGAAATTATCCAATTATCAGGATCCAAAGGCAAAAATGAGCCATGCATCACTAGCTGTTTCCTCCTGTTTTTGAAAGCATGGCTAAATTCCTTTTACAACTTTTAACAGGGGCCAATGCGAATCGAAGCTTTTGGGTCATGCACCAACGGACTCGGGAGGAGGGCGAATTGGACCAACGTCTTCTTGTGAACTTTGCAAATTTGACCGACACGGAATTAAACCTATTTTCATATTTATATTCTTATTTTTATTATTGTTGGTTTTCTTTTTTACTTAATTATTTGTTTATTTATTTATTTTCTTTTTCTATTGTTTTTTTTTTTCACTAAATTGCATGCCCAATTTTTCGATTGGAATTTAGTTGTCAAAAAATATAAGTGCATTGAAAATCATTCCAGCGATAAGTTCCCCACTAAATGCAAATTTTGAAAATTTCCACAAATGATAAAGTTGGAAACTTTCATAAAAATGTGCGAATAGAGGTGCCCATCCTGATTACTTCGGGGAAAAAAAGTCTAAAAAAAAAAATGCACTACAAGTGAATGTCACAGTCGATTGATCTCTACTCCAAAAAGCAATATATTCTGACCCAACTGTCTGATTCGGGCAGATTGGTAAAGATAAGAATATCACAAAGAAGATTACCGAGTTCGATCATCTTAAGGCTTCACAAATGGGTTTTTGCATAACTTTCATCTACGGTTCTAAGAGGTTTCGATCAAACTACTCATTAACCAGTTGAATTTTTCTCATCGAATGACAAACTGAGGTTCACCTAATTCAAAAGACGTGACTGGTACCGTAAGAGTCCACTCTACATAAAAAGAATTTCTTACTAAAAGTATCATATTTCGACTGTATTGCACAATTAATCAATAAATCCCGACTTTTTCTTTATTTCCTTTTGGATCTCCGTACATGAAATCTCACTCTCCGAAGAATTCGTCGCTCATCCAAGGCTCTTCCCATAAATATGCATGCATTCTTCATGAAAACAATTGTATTATTCATTTTTATAGACTGAAATTCTGTGTACGCATTACAATGAATTTGATCCCACCCAATCTCAAGATGGGCTCCAACATGCCCACTAATGATTTTTTTTTGGGCCAAAAATGACATTTCATTTCATTCACTTTCTCGGGATACAAGAAAGAAATATCGCAATTCAACTACAAACCAAAATACATCATAAATAACTTCAAACCAAAACAAGCTCCAGATAATAAAAGAAATAATGATAATAAGGTTACAGAATACACACTCAAGGAGCACATCTATGACTTCTTTACACCATAATCGGCGATTGATTACCGAATCCGTCTTCATTAATAAGCACACATCGAGAATTTCATCTGTTGCTACGGTTTTGCCTTTCAGCAGTGCACGCCTAGGAGCAACCCCACCTATGTTCACATCAACTCTTTAAATAACATGTCTTCAAAATTCACATTAAAAAGAAAGTCAACATCTAACTCAACCACTTTGGTTGCTCCATTTATAATATAGGTTGGACGAATAAAGAGAGAGCACTTATTCCAATTTTCAACCCATAATTCCCTTGGAGAACACGGAGTCAGTCCTTGTTGCTTTCCGCTGGAATAGAATTAGCTAATTTAGTCATAAATCTTTTAATTTTGCGAATTGAGTCATAAACCTTTTTATATTTTGTCAATTGAGTCCATTTTACTAATTTTGGCTGAAAATCACAGATATAGACGTTGCTGTTTTATGTGCCATGGCCGGCGCTAACGCATACAATTTTTAATAACATATTAATATGTTTTTTTGGGTAAGGGAAGGAGACATATTAATATGTTTTCTTTTGAAATTTTTATTTATTCATTTTTCTAAATTTTTCTTTTGTGTCGTGTTGCAGAAGGAAGAGGAAGAAGAGGGGGAGGGGGCGTTGGTTGGGAATGATGGAACGGAGTTGCTGATTACCTGAATGGAGGGGAATTCTTGGTCCTAGGGCTCGAAGCAATGAGACGATCGCGACAAGAGTTTTTTCCTCCTCGTGCTTTTTGCATCGACCAGGGGGTAGACGAATCTTCAATGGAGCTCCAAAATGCCGTGCGTCCCGTGTTAGAATATGACACTTTTTAAATCAATGGCATTCCCCCCAAAAAAAGAGAAAAAAACGAAATTCATTGGAATTAGGAATTGGAATTTTAGCCTTGCAGGCTCATAAAATTTGTCTTATTATCTCAGTCTTTCCATATGAATACTGATATGTTAAGGGATCCAAAAAATATATATATATATTTATATATAGTTCCTTAAAACTTTAAATATACACGGTTCATAATTTCGGGCCGATGATAGACCTACAATAAATCCATGCACGAAGAATTACGTCAACGTGCTAACGACGACGCACCCACGAAAGCCGGGGTCACAATCCCGTCTACCGCCAAAATTTTTCAAAGAGGACGGTCCATTTGTCTATATTGAAATTCGCCTTAAGCACATCATATATATCAAAACTTAAGTGCGGCACTCACTTTAGTGCTAAAAATTTCAAAATGATCGCTTAAGTGTCAATTTTTTTTGGAAAAAAAAATATCACTTCATTGCCAAACTTTTCCAAACGATTACTTAATAGCCAATTTTATTTTTTTGAAAAACACTCACTTCAGTACCAACTCTAATTTGATCTAACGGAATTGGCATTGAAGTGAGCATTTTTTTTTTAAAAATGACACTTAAGTGATCATTTTAAAAGTTTTAACACTAAAATAAGTGTTGTATACAAGTTTTGATACATATAGTGTACTTTAACCTGGATTTAGCACAAAAAAAAAATCTCTTAGGCGATTTTGTATAAGAGTTTTTCTTGCTAAATATAAGAGTAACTAAATTCGAAGCTTTAGTAGTTCTGTACGTATAGAAATTGATAATTTGCAAGCCATTAAAAAGAATTCGTAATTTCTCGAAAGTTTGAGCGAGTTAACAATAAGCTGCCTATAGAAAAGCCGCTGATCACTTTCTCACGAACAATATTTTAAATTTCCTGACACGTGAAGAGAACAAGAATCCCCACTTCTTAGTTTGCACTTGCTCGAAACATCAAGCTAAAACATTTAATGGCCAAATATTACCTTAACAAATTTTAAAATTTCCATTCGAGACATTTTCCCCTGCATTTTTTTGAACTGAAGCACCTCAAGTCATCCCTCAGAATCTAAGACATCAAAATCAGCATTAGATTTCAAAACAATGGATTTCTTACCTTTTGAATGTGCTTCTCCATTGATTCTTTCATCCTCATAGGATTAAAGAATTCCAATGAATTCGTCCATAGATAATGGCATAACCCTCTGAGTCTCTCGAATGGACATTTTGATATTATCCCATTCCTTTGTGAGTCCTCTTAGAAACTTGTTAACTCTCATCGGGCTGGGCACTGGTTGTCCATGATAGGTGAGGCCATTCACTATTTTAGTGAATCTGTCAAACATTTATTCCATTGTTTCGTTGGGCTTCGTTTTTGAATGCTTCGTACTGGCTAAGTAGAATATTGATCTTGGTCTCCTTGATCTTGTCTGTTTCCTCATAGGTTATGTGAAGCTTGTCCCATATCGCTTTTGAAGAAGGACAATCTGCAATATGTTTATATTCATTGGGAGATAATGCACTATAAAATAAATAAATAGCTTTAACATCCAGTACATCTCTCTTCGCTAATTCGATTGCAGATAGAGTTGCGGTGGGAGTAGTGTTGGTGTTACTAGTGTTAGTGTCCCCTGCATTTGAATTTGCATCGTCTACTCTATTTGCGGTTGGATCAACGCCTCTTTGTACAACATCCCAATCGCTATAGTCCTTCCCGTTGAAGTAGGATGGCCAATTGTTGCTTCCTCTTTCAATTCATGTTGGAATAAAGTTGCCAGCCATAGGAAATCATTAACTCATAAGTAACAACACTTCAATATAAAATAGGAGCATCAAGCTTTGATACCAATTATTGGTACTAGTATTGTCACCTAGAGGAGGTGAATAGGTGATTTTAAAGAATTTAAGCAATTAATGCAGAAATTAAACAAAAAAGCTTAGAGCTTAGTTCAGATAATAATCGCTAACAAGATCTGAGATGCTAATAGTGTGCACAATTCAATATATCACAGAATAATGATAAGAAGTTTAAGGGATAGAAAATTTGCATAGAGATAGTTTATAGTGGTTTGGTTTTGCTCGAGCCTATATCCGCTTCTTCACGTTAGCAGCTAATCAACTAGATTCCACTAGTAAATTGCTCAGAAGTTAAAACACTTGTGACAACATTCAAGTCAATAGACTTCCCATCTAACACTCTCTCACTTGAGTGGACCTCTAAGTGTTACAGTATGGAATCAAAATAATATATAGGATGTGACGCTCTCTTGATCTTAAAATTTAAGATCTGCTCTCACATTGTATGTTCTTTAGCCTTGATGTCTCCTTTTATACTTCTCCATTTTCAATTGCTCATTGCAAAATCTCTGGAGAATTACTCTCCAAAACTTTCCATTTTGGAAGAGATTGTATACGACGGATCTCGTAGCCGTTGAGGTCTGACAAAGGAAAGAATTTGTCATTAGATCAAATTGCACATGCAATTATGATCTTGGGTGTCCATGGATAGAGTTCTCTATTATGTAAGTCATCTTCATCTCCCTTAATTTACGTTCTTGATTGATCTTCATGATTGATAGTTTTTAAGAACGAATCCGACTTGATTTGCTAGCCATTGTGTTAAAGTAATATGTCAATTAAATCATTTTGAATTTATTTTTTGATAATCTGATCGTTGGGCATGAAATACTCTCTCAGAACTTAAGCTTAATTACAACGTCTTAGCTCTCCGCTCAACGTTTAAGCCATCTATAGCGTTTGAGTCCCTCGGAACATTGTTGAGCCTTTAATCATTTCTTGACACTTGAATATACATTAGAACAATATGCAAAGATAAGTATTTTATTGTATTAACTCAGATATTAGAGAGCACGGATTATTTTGTTAACTCTAAAATCAATTAGTGGTTTCTCCTAACACTTTTTTTTTTTGGAAAGGCTCCCGAGAAACGGTTAATAAGAGTTTTTTCACCTATAATTTTGATTTACTCCTGGTTTGAGAGGGCGTTGAGTCGCCAACGTTGGTTGATAAAAAGTGGGAAGAACTTTTTTGGGAAGGACAACATTCACCCGTCCCGAAACGAATTGAGGAGTTCGTTGGCGGAGATGACCCGTTATCAGAATCCGAGGCATTTATGAGCCGTTCATCACTAGCCGTTTCCTCTTGTTGGGGCCGATGTGATCAATACGCCAACCGGCTCGGGAGGGGGGCGAGTTGGGCCAACCTCTTCTTGAGGACTTTCCAAATTTGACCGACACGGAATTATACCTTTTTCCTTATTTATATTATTAATTGTACTATTGTTGATTTCCTTTTTTGCTCTATTATTTGTCTTTTTATTTTTTTATTTTTATATTGTTTATTTTCACTAAATTGTATGCCCAATTTTCCGACGAGAATTTAGTTTTCAAAAAATTTAAGGGTATTCAAAATTGTTCCAGCAATAAGTTTCCCACTAAATGTAAATTTTGGAAATTTCTACAAATGATAAAGTTTGAAACTTCTACAAAAATGTGTGAATAGAGGTGTGCACCAGATTCGATTCAACTCGAGAACCGGATGAAATTGAGTGATTTTTCACCTATCACGATTATTTCAGGAAAAAAAATCTCAAAGAAAAAGAAAAAGAGAGCCTAGTATACAAGTGAATGTCACAATTGCTTGAGCTCTACTCGAAAATGCAATATATTCTGACCCAACTGTCTGAGTCGGATAGATTGGTAAAGATATGAATATCACAAAGAAGATTACCCGAGTTTGATCATCTCAAGGCTTCGAAAATAGGTTTTTGCATAACTTTCATCTACGGTTCTAAGAGGTTTTGATTAAACTACTGATTAACCAGTTGAATTTTTCACATCAAATAACAACTTGAGGTTCACCTAATTCAAAAGACGTGACTGGTACCAAAAGAATTCACTCTAAATTAACCTTTTTTTTTTTTCTTAATAAGAGCATCATTTATCTACCGTATTGCACGATTAATCAATAAATTCCCAACTTTTTCTTCATTTCCTTTTGGATTGCTGCACATGAAATCTTATTCTCTGGAGAATCCATCGCTCATCCAAGGCTCTTCCCATAGATATGTATGCATATTTCGTGAAAAACAGTTATATTATTCCTTTTTCTAGACTGAAAGTCTGTGCACGCATTACAGTGAATTTGATCCCACCCAATCTCAAGATGGGCTCCAACTTGGCCATCTATGATTTTTTTTTTGGAGGTCAAAAATAACATTTCATTTCATTTACTTCTTTAAGATACAAGAGAGAAATGTCACAGTTCAACTGCAAATCAAAATACATCCTAGATAACTTCAAAACAAAACAAATTCTAAATAATAAGAGAAATCATCATAACATGGTTTTGGATTAAACACTCAAAAAGCACATCTATGACTTCTTCACAACATAATCGGCGGCGGATTACCGAATTCATTTTCAGTAATGAGCGCGCGCGCACACACACACTAAGGAATCTATTTATTGTTATGGCTTTGCCTATGAGCGGTGCGTGCCTAGGAACATGCCCTCCTATGATCACATCTAACTCTTTAAATAACATATCTTCAAATTCACATTAAAAAAAAAATCAACATCTAACTCAACTACTTTGGTTGCTCCATTTATGATATAGGTTGGATGAACAAAGAGAGAGCACTCATTCCAATTTCCAACCCTCAATGTCCCCGGCGAACATGGAGTTGGCACTTGTTGCTTTCTGCTGGAATGTAATTAGCCTATGCCGTTACTTTTCGGTCACTGATTTCAAATGTCGTAGTATTTGGGAAAAGAAAGCATCCGGGAGTTGGAAAGAATGTTTCATGTGTTTGAGCTACATCTTGCCTTAAAAGAATGTTTCCAAACATATTTAGATACATGATCTCGTCGATATTTTGATTTTCTATCCATGCTATTATATCTATCTATGCTATTAATTAGGCAAACCCGAAAACCGCCTCAGCCTCAAAATTTTCCAAAACAATTCCACGGAAAACCCCATGATATATTAGAAATATCCTGTGGTCACGCATAATCATATAGGGACAAAATCGTAACTATAAGACGATTGGCAAATAATCAATGAATTTCTTACATTCTAAATTGAATTACAAACTAATTTTAAGGTGATTCATAGCTTTTTTTTTTTGGAACATTCGATTAGGAGAAGTAAAAATATATAAGAAAACGGAACAAAATCTGCATATACTCTTTTATCCTTTATTAGTGTCATTATTTTGACTATTACTCTTTGCACGCAACTTGTGCTTGCGTTTTCTGCTATAAACTCCATTTGTTTCACAAAAAATAAATGATTGAAATAATATTTTTCATCAAAACAATTGCTTGTATCACCTAGATGAATTATTCAATGGAAAATGATTTTACTGTTGACAACAGTTTATAACTAAAAATTACCATAGAAAATGAAAATATTTTTTTGGTAGTTCATTTTTGTAAGTGATACAAACCACCATTTTTATGGAAATATTTCTCAAATCATTTATTTTACACGAAATAAATAGAACCTAAGTGAAAAAAAAAATTAGCTACATTTCCGTATCTGCACTGGTTAAAAAAATTGTAATTACAAGCTAAAGGTTTTCGCATGTAGCCATCAAACCAAACTTGAAAAGAGAATTTCTTTTCAAGCTGTGATAGATAATTGAAAGATTAACCAATTGCAGACCCTCTTTGTATTGAATGGTTAAATTGCTTAAATGGACTCATTTCCTACTATTAACATTTATGAAAAATTATTCAAAAAGACCTAAACTTATTACAGTTTTGCCAATTCAGTCATAAACCTTTTAATTTTCCGAATTGAGTCATAAACCTTTTCATATTTTTTCAGTTGAGTCCATTTGGCCAAATTTTGATTAGAAATCACAAATGTGGACATTGCCATCCTATGTGGCACAACTAGCGCTAATGCGCACAATTTTTAATAACATATTAATGTCTTTTTTTTTTTCATTTTTCTAAATTTTCCTTTGTTTTTCTTTACTTTTTTTTTTCTTCCTTTCTACCCTCCGATAGCCATTGATGAGCTCGACGATGGTTGATGGATGTCCCCGACCTTGGGTGCGGGATGTCCAGGCCTAGACTGGTGAGGGTCAACGTAAAGAGAGGGTTGCCCTCGCTTGGGCAAGCGACGACCGCCCTTGCCTAGGCTTGCGATGGTAGCCCTTCTCTACATCGGGCGAGGGTTGCCCTCACCATCCCAGGTGAGGTTAGTTGACGCCCACCTTAGTGAGAGCAACTCTTGTTAGGGGTCAGCAAGTGTAACCCTCGCTAGCCCAAGCCGCCCAAACAAGGGCGACATTCACCTAAGACCGATAAAGGATAGAAAGGAAGAGAAAAAAAAAGTAAAGTAAAGGAAAAAAGGAAAAAGATAATCCAAAAAAATAAAAATGATAATAATTAGTCTACATCAGTGCTGGTCATGTCACGTAGGATGGCTGACATTCATATCTACGATTTCTAGCAAAAATTAGTCGGATGGTTTCAATTCGTAAAATGTAAAAATGTTTAAGACAAAATTGAAAAAAATTAACCTGACTAAGAAAAATTGAAAAATTAAAAAGTTTATGATTGAATCGACAAATGTAATAGGTTTAGGATTTTTTTTTAAATTCATGTGGTAAAATTTGACTAAATCTGAATAGACATAGGTGTGTTCTGCCTGATCAATAATTTCCTCAATGAACTTATTTTTTTGTTGTTGGATAATATTACTAGTAATGCACATAATGTATATCCACCATCTAACCGAATCCTTGTGCAAAATTAAATGCAAGAACCTTTAACCAGTGTGGGTTCCCTGGCTACAACCTATCCACATGCTTCATTTTCAGCTTTGCTTTTTCTTACTATTATAAATTAATTACACTCTCCATTATTTCCAACTGTGATTTCAATCATGCGGGTAGATGAAATAGGTGGAAGGCTTCAGCTCAAGGGGTCACTTGCATGTGGACTAACGATATCCTTGTCCCGTTCTAAAAGGGTCACGCTAACTAGCGCTCTCGAGACATTATATTTTAATTTTTATAATGTTAACGAAATACTTTCAAAAATTACGTCTTCCGAGGTCCACACGTTTCAATGAATCTTTTAGTTGTACACACAAGAGTGCATTCACATGATAGGGTTGATATTTGGTTCTGCCAAGCATGACTTTAGTTGTGCTTTCAAGCTGTTTCTGTGGGAACTACACATCATAAATGCACATGCTATGAGGAAGCACGTATTCTAACAGTTCTCCACATCATAAATGCACATGTATGAGGAAGTACGTATCCTAACACTTCTCGACAGAATGAATGATCAGTATTTGTCCCAAATCCTTATCTTTTGGGCGGGGTAGAAACAATAAAAGTTAAAAGATGCTCTAAGATAGATATCTGTTAAATATTTAGATAAAGAAAAATCGGGAAGAGTTGCCTCCAATACACTTGTTAAACTTCTAAACTCAAGGCATATCAATTCCTGCAAAATAAACCAAATCCATTCTTTTCTCTCTCTATCGGCAAACCTTCTCATCTCCCAAAATTCCTTCTGTAGGCTCTGATTTTCATTTTCTTTGCTTGATTATTTTTTATTTTCTCTCCCGATCTGTTTTGGGAGTTTTTGAGTGAAAATAAATTTATGCAGTTGATCTTGAGTGAATGTGGAGATCGGTTCGGCCATTCGTCCAGAAGACGACCATCGAGGAGGATTTTCGTGACGTGACTCCATGACCTCTCCGAGATTATACCACTCTCCTTTCCTAATCTAGATTTAGGTCAAGATCTAGGAGTTTTGCTCTCATGAACTAAATCTAAATATAAATCTAAGAGTTCCTAATGGCTGTTTGATTTGTTTTCTTTCAACACATTGATGTTGTTATCTATACACAACGTTGGTGATGAAGAAATTGAACCTAGATGCCAACCGCAAACCGTTGCAAATGAAATGAGAGATCTCGACATGTGGTCATCATTGAATCTACGGATCATATTATGATCATTTATGGGGACTGTTCTATTCCCGAGGGATGAAAATGTTCTTCTAGCTACAAATTGTGCTTCGTTATTTGCTTTTTGGCATGTACTTAATTATGCATTTATTTGAAATTTGCTAGACTTAAAAGTCTTCTACGTATCTCTCAAGTATTATTCTGATTAATGAATGAAACTTTTCTTTGGACAAAGAAAAACTCCTAAGCTTTTGGATAGGAAACATTCATGAGAGTTGGTGAGCAGGCTTGAATCCTGCTTCTCGAGCAGCTGAGCATCTGCAAAATCTACCCGCCTAGTGCACGCATTCTCCAGCTGGACTTTAGATCAACTTGGGTTGAGGAAGTCTAGAATAGTTCGAATTACGTCGGAGCTCGTAATACTCGACTCGCATTGCATGAATGACCTTTGTGTGAGATGCTTAAATTTCTGGTAGTAATTCGACTTGAATGGAGACTTGTAATTGTGCAGTTGATTCTTCCTTGGGTAAGTTTTTCAGAATGGTTCAAACCCACAAAAGCACCAACCTACCTACCCGTAAATAGTACCATGCAATTGATTATTCCCTCATAATGGCTCAGTTTAAACTCGATCTTGCATGGACTTATTTAATGACCAAAAGGTCAAAGCGAGTAAAACAATTTTGTTAGTAGAAAACAGGCTCAATCAAGCTCGGGATTAGCTACGCCATCAGCAATTCGTCATGTGTGCGTCTTTGAAAAATGGTTACGTTTTCACACCATCGACACAACTCAGCAAAATGGGACAACTATTTAGGGATGGATAGACAGAGAGAGCAGTTGAAGGCTTTCAATGCAAGTCTCGATAATGTTTGCACAGCACATGTTTTAGGGTCCTTTTCAGAGCCTTCTATTATTAAGGGGTCATCTCAAAATTGGTCCCTAAAACTCCATGTGAGGCCCTTTACTGCAGTGTCGGTGAAGAAGCGATTAATGCCTTGAACCCTAACTTGCTCAAGCCTCATATCATTATATAAGAGAAGCCCCAGAGTGATATCATAAGCACGGATCCCGATGAGGATACGGGGAGTACTTTCTGTGTTCTTGCTGTTGGCTGCCACGATCTGCCATGGAGAGGACACGACCGTGGAGGTGGTTGGTGTCATGGAATGCAGCGACTGTGCACAGAGTAATGTCAAGCCTAGCCAGGCATTTTCTGGTACTACGTTTGTTTACTCTTCTTGTTCCAGACTAGGAACAGCTCGCTGGCTTGTCCGAACAATGCATGCAAGATTGCCTAAATTAGCATGCATTGCACTCAGTCTGCTTCTTTTTCTAGGGCAGATTGTATCACTACACCTAGAATTTACTTCTTCGGACAAAAAATCAAAGTTCTAACAAATTCGACCATCTGTTTGCGCCCGTTTGATGTTGTCATCGAAGGGATTCGAGTGAGCATCGACTGCAAGACTACGCAAGGCGAGTTTGAGCGCAGAGCAACGGGGGAGCTAGATGGAGAAGGCAAGTTCAAGGTCTCGCTCCCACAGGAGATGGTGGAAGGTGGCAAGCTGAAAGAAGATTGCTATGCACAGCTTCACAGCGCGCAAGCCACGCCATGCCCCACCCTAGATGGCCTAGAGTCCTCAAAGATAGTCCTCAAGTCCAAAGCCAATGGCAAGCACACTTTTGGCCTACCTGGGAAGCTCAAGATCTCACCCTCAACTTGCGCCTCGGCCTTCTTTTGGGTTGGCCACCCAATCCCCCCGTTCCCACCAAAGAAACTCCCTAAATTCCCTCCCATCTACAAGAAGCCCCTCCCTCCGCCGGTGCCGTTCTTCAAGAAGCCTCTCCCTCCACCAATTCCCGTGTTCAAGAAGCCATTGCCACCACCAGTGCCGGTGTACAAAAAGCCATTGCCACCACCAGTGCCAGTGTACAAGAAGCCGCTCCCTCCACCTATACCGGTGTTTAAGAAGCCATTGCCTCCCCCGGTGCCGAAATTCAAGAAGCCGCTCCCTCCACCAATCCCCGTGTTCAAGAAGCCGTTGCCACCACCAGTGCCGGTGTACAAGAAACCGCTCCCACCACCTGTACCGGTGTTTAAGAAGCCATTGCCTCCCCCGGTGCCGAAATTCAAGAAGCCGCTCCCACCACCGATCCCAAAAAAGAAGCCACTTCCTCCGATTCCCAAGGTGAAGGAACCATGCCCGCCCCCGATTCCGAAGTTCAAGAAGCCGCTTCCCCCGCCATTCAAGAAGCCGCTCCCACCTCCAGTCCCCGTATTCAAGAAGCCGCTCCCACCTCCAATCCCCGTATTCAAGAAGCCACTTCCCCCGCCATTCAAGAAGCCGCTCCCACCTCCAGTCCCCGTATTCAAGAAACCGCTCCCACCTCCAGTCCCCGTATTCAAGAAGCCATTTCCACCTCCAGTCCCCGTATTTAAGAAGCCGCTCCCACCTCCAATCCCAATATTCAAGAAGCCGCTTCCCCCGCCATTCAAGAAGCCTCTTCTGCCACCATTCAAGAAGCCGTTCCCACCTCCAGTCCCTGTATTCAAGAAGCCGCTCCCACCACCAATCCCCATGTTCAAGAAGCCGCTTCCGCCGCCTATTCTGATCAAACCGCTACCTCCATTCCCAAAGATCCCTCCTTTCACTAAGCCTCCATGCCCACCACTTCCTAAGTTCCCTCTTATCCCCACAATCCCTCCAAAGTAGTTCAAACATCTCAAACTCGGAAAGTTGCCCTTTTCACCTCCATTCCCAACTCATTCTTAGGTTCTTGCAAAAATTTTACTACTGATGTAACTAGGATATCTTTTTATCTTGGCAAATATCGAAGAGTCTGCTTTAGATTGTGGTTACTATAATAATGCCTTAGACTTCGATCAGTGAGGTACGTGGAGCTGAGAGGAAAAGTGGGAAGGCGTGGTGGAGTAGAGGAAATGGGATCAGTGTATCGCTGTTCAATTTTTATTTTTCAAATTGTTGCATGAGTGAAGTCGAATGGGTTTGGAATTGCCCATGTCACAATGAGTGAATTCCGAAGGTGTACAATATTTTAATTCATCAAATATGCTTATGGGATGAAGTTTCTTTGCTTTGTTTTTCCCTCATTGGAAATACTCCTAAATAAATCAGTATTGCGATCTTGTTCAAGTAACATATATGGATTGGGGAAGATTAAAGAGAGGATAAGTCATTTATTTAAGGCTTTGCATTATTTTCACTCCTTAATCGGCTCCTGACACTCCCTTTTACATTGAATTAACTACATTGTCTTTGTGAGTCATACTCGATTAAAAAAAATTTCTTACTCTCTTTTTCTTCTTTTTCATTTCTTTCAATTTTACAAGAGAAAAAACTACTCATGCTCCTCTCAAAAAATATATATTAAAGTTAAATGTGGGCTATGCTCTTGATTTAAGACTATTGTTTGCCTCCCTTCTTCTTCTTCTTCTTCTTCTTCCGCCTTTTGCCTTTTCTTTCTCCATTTGGAACAAAAACTCCATACCACTTTTCCAAAAAAAAGGTTTATATGATAGACAACCAACTAATTATTGTATTTTTGACAAAAAAAAAAAGCTAATTATTCTACTAATGAGTTATATTTTCATTATTTTTTGTAATAGGAAACTATTATTGAAAAAGTAACTTAAGTTATCAGTACATTGTGTATAATGCATATATCAACTATAATATTTTTTTTCTAGCCAAATGAAAAATATAAATTTTCAATTTTGAGTAGATTATCGAAAATTTGATCCAAAAATCAAAGTTGAAAAATTCACAATCATAAGAATAATCTGAGAAAATCAAGTAAAATCTTTGTAAATAATACTAATATTTCTTTACTCTAGTATATGATTAGTACTTGCTTGGATTACAATAATAGAGAACAAGTTCGGAAGAAGACAAACATGAAGGAAATCTTGAAATATAATGTGTGGAAGAAGAAGCCACTAGGTTAAAAAAAAAGTGGTTGGGAAGAGACATGGATAAGTTTTTCTTCTATTAAAATTGAAATAGAAAGAAGAAAAAAAAGGTAAAGAATAAAACTTATATCAAGAATGGGACCCATGACAGATAATTGTTGTGACCCGGCATCAAAAAATCTGGTTGATAGATTACTAAGCCTTTAGAACGGGTTTAGCATAGGTCCCCCCAGGCCATACCAAGTCACGGTGGGATTATCAAGTTCAATCTTAGTATAATCGGGTAACATGTGTAAAGTGTACATACAAGAGAAATTGGTATTGGTCTTTAAAGAAGGTAGACTAGAAACTTTATCAAGCAGTCGAAAGATATTGTTCAATCCTACGCAAGTAAAATGAAAGGTCTGGGGACTTGGTTACGTTGATGTCTCCACCAACAACGCCCTTTCAGTATTGAGATTGGGTGCTTTTCTAAAGAACTCATGTAATTGTGAGTCTATCCTAACAATTACAAACATAGCATATAATCTACAAAATCAGGGAGTCAATGACGTGCGGATAAAAAGTATCAAAACGAGCATGTCATCCTTAGTAAAGCCCTAGGAGCTTAGAGAAATATTTTTTTTAAGGTTTGATTTCAATATGGAATAATTTACTCGAAAAAGGCAAAATCGCCATTGTCAAGATTTCTAAGGCAAAACTAGGAAAATAAGGTCAATCTAACCATTTCCTTTTTTTTTTTGTGATTTTCTAGAATTTTTCTGAATTTTTTTAATTTTTAATTTATTTTTATTAATTTTTATTTTTTTAAAAAAGAATCGAGGTCTAGGTCGAGCCATTGGGCTGGATCGGGGCTTGCGGATGAGACTCCCCACTCGGACTGGGCTTTGGGGATAAGCCCAGTCCGCTGACGCCTACTGTCGAGGCCTGAATTAGGCCCAAGTCGAAAGTCGCATCCAAAAGAAAATAAATTCTAGGCTCGATGAGCCCTCTGCTTAGGCCAGTCCACATGTCTACCCCAGCTCACTAACCAGACAAAAACTCAATATATTTCCTTTTTTTTCTATTCTTTTTCTTTTTTTATTTTGTTGACACCTGATTTTTAATCACATTTTCTCTTTTAAAATTAATGAAAAAAATCATAAAAATTTATAAAATTAAAAAATTAACTTTGGAGACCTTCGCCTAGCCCAGAAAACCATCTTTGAATAAAAAATTATTTTTCATATTTTTAATATTTTTCAGCATTGTTTATTTTCGAAAATTAATAGAAAATCAAGAAAAAAAAGAGAAAATTGAAAAATAAACTTTGAAAGCCTTGGCCAAGTCTAAGGAACCAATTTTGAACAAAAAGTGATTTTCATATTTTTCGTATTTTTAAAATATTTTTAAAAAAATACTTAAAAATTCGGAAAAAATAACATTTGAGGCCATGAAAATACACAAAAATAGTCAATATTTTTCTTTTAATTCCCTTTTCATGTTGGCCATCATAAATTCAAAAACAATTCGAGGTCATATGTTCCTTCACAAGCATAATCTCGAATTGTTCCTAAAAAAATCCAATTCAAGTCATTTTATTTTTTTTTCACTTTTAGATGTTGTGACATTATCCTCTAATAGTCTGAATTTTCATCTTGGCCCAATGTACCCAAAATGACTTAATTTTGTAAAAGGACCTTAGTTGAATTTTGCATTAAAATCTCAAGGACTAGAGTGCAAATACCTAACACTTAAGAGATGAAGAATAGAGAATGGAAGATGGAGATGAAGAAGAGTTAGTAGAGAAATTAGAATGGGAGATAGAAATGGAGAAGGGAAAATGAACATGAAGAAGAGTTAGTGGAGACATTAGAATGTGAGACAGAGACAGAGAAAAGAAGATGAAGAAGAGTTAGTAGAGAAATTAGAATGGAAGATAGAGTTAGTGGATAAATTAGAATCGGAGACAAATGAGTGGGCTATAAAAGGAGGAAGAAGAGAGCTTGGAGGGTTTTTTTTTAGAGAGAAAATATTGGATGTTTGAGAGGGTTTTGGGAGATTGAAGAAAAATTAGAGAGAAAGAAAATACCAAAGAGAGAGAGAGAGAGAATTCTTTTCCAAAAGAGAATTTTTAAGATGATAGGAGTTTAAAGTTAAGGGTTATCATCACCAATTCCTCTATCGATCAACACAAATCAGGAGTTCATCCCCATCGTTCGAGCCGCAATCTTGATCCACAAGATGATACGAGGTCCGAATTTGGCAATTAAATCCATCAAATCAGGTAACGATTCTAACTATTAAAATCTTCGAGAATTTGGTTGCCCAAATGGATTGATTTACATTTCGATTATCTCATGTCGTACTCAATGTCTCTTTATCCACATGTCGCATTCGTACTACAATTTTCTGCATTTTTTTATTAATAAATCCAAACCCTATAATGGGAAGGCTGACCCACCCGTTGGAGCGTTTGTATATGTTGCATTTACTTTCTGCAATTTAATTTTTGCACTATTAAACCCCAGAATGGGTAGGTCGAGCCAAGACCGAGCTCATCGTTGGAGGTTCTATATATATTATATTTACTTTCTGCAATTTAATTCCTGCACCATCAAACCTCAGAATGGGTAAGCCAAGCCCCTCTTTGGAGGTTCTGTATATACTACCTTTACTTTCTGCAATTTAATTATTGCACCATCAAACCCCAGAATAGGTAGGTTGAGCCAAGGCCGAGCCCCTCGTTAGACATTCTGTATATACTACCTTTACTTTCTGCAATTTAATTCTTGCACTATCAAACCCCAAAATGGGTAGGCTGAGCCCATCGTTGGAGGTTCTTTATATATTGTCTTTACTTTATGCAGTTTAATATTATTAAACCCCAGAATGAGTAGGCCGAGCCACTTTCTGGAGTTCATAACATTGCACAGAAGTCGTTAGCTCACTCTCTTTTCCGGCTTTAGGAAACTTTTAATACTTATATTCACATACTACTGTTTATATCGCATCTTTTAATATTGCGTTTATATTCAGAATATTTTGCATTATCAGTCTTATTCAATTCGAAAATACCAAAAAAATGTCATTCATACACATTTCACATAGTATAGCTTATGCGTACTTTGTCATGCCACATTTGTATTCGTATTGTCATTGATTCATGCATATTCAAAAAAAATATTCAAAATTTTTTTTTCAAAAACTAGGAAATGAGCCATTTCGACTGGCTAATCCTATTTTTAATGACTTTCATTCATGATATTTTCAAAATGATGATTTTGCCCCTCATAGGCAAATTGTCCTGAAAAATTTCAGAAGATTCAGAAAATCCCAAAAACTAGGAAACGGGCCATTTTGACTAGCCAATCCTATTTTTGATGACTTTCCTTTATGATATTTTCAAAATGACAATTTTGCCCCTCATAGGCAAATTGTCATGAAAAATTTAAGAAGATTCAGAAAATCCCAAAAACTAAGAAACGGGCCATTTTGACTGGCCAATCCTATTTTTTTTTATAATTTATCGTATGTCATGTATGCATGTCTACGTATGCATGATCTGTGTACACATGTTACATACGCATGTCTATGTACGTATATTGGATTTGCATGTTCATGTATGTATATTGGATTCGCATGTCATATTCATACGTCTTCAAATCTACATATCATATTAGTATGTCTTCGAATCTGCATCTCGTATTCATACGTCTTTGAATCCGCATAATCGTATTTGTACGTATTCGTGTCTGCCTATCTGTATTCATATATATATGCATGTCCATGTATGTCTGTTGCGTTTGCATGTCCATGTTCATGTGATGTATCTACGTGTCCACGTTCGCATGTAACGTACGTTCGCGTTTGCATATCATATTTGTATATCCATACTCGCATATTCATGATTGCATGTCCACGTTCGCATGTATAGGTTCGCTTATCTATATGTGCATATTCACGTTTTGCTTATCCATACACTCATTACCATCCATGCATTTCATCTAAAAAGTGAAAATACA
Organism: Psidium guajava; assembly: GCA_016432845.1. NCBI lineage: Eukaryota > Viridiplantae > Streptophyta > Magnoliopsida > Myrtales > Myrtaceae > Psidium > Psidium guajava. The sequence continues at coordinate 20,278,392 of CM028225.1, forward strand.
AAAAGAGAACACCTCACTAGAGCCTTAGGAGTAAACTAAGCCTGAGTTGCCGAATTAGGATATCCATGAAATTAAGGTACCGAAAAGGCATTAGTTTTAATTAACTAGTGTAACCAAGTCCTCAAACTCATAATCTCTGGTTCGTAGAAGTAATTTAGTTCTCCTGCTAATTTATTTAGATTTCTAATCGGCCTACAAAAAATGATTAGTGGCGACTCCAAATTCTGGATGGGCTGCAGAAACAATTCTAGCAAATTGCAAAGAGCACAAACATGGCTAAATTTAGAATAGCGAAAGAGGGCTTGCTTCACCTGACCAAGGATGGTTTCGAAGCACTATTCGAAACTGAAGCGAAGCATTGGTGTAAGGCCTCCTTCAGCGAGGAATTCAAGGGCGACATTATCGACAACAACCTCAGCGAAGCTTTCAATGGCAGCATATTAGCCGCGAGGTGCAAACCAATCATTGCTATGCTTGAGGATATACGACTTATGGTAATGACTAGGCTGCGCAATAGAAGAGACGAGGCTGGAAAGTGGACTCGAGTATGTGGTCCTAGGATTGCCAAGAGATTAGATGAGAACTTAGCCGATAACAGGTTTTGCCATCCAATTTGGAATGGTGATGACGGATTTGAGATCAAGAAAAATGACGACACGTATGTCGTTCACCTCGAGAGGAAAAAATGTTCATGTCGAGAATGGCAACTAACTGGAATTCCTTACCCACATGCCATTTTTGCAATCCAGGACCTGCAAAAAAAACCCAGAAGATTACCTAGCTGATTGCTACAACAAAAAGTCATATCTTGACACGTACCAATTCATGATGCAGCCCATTAGAAGTAACAAATTTTGGAAGCCAACAAATCAGGATGCCCCTGCACCTTTGCCACTAAAGAAGCAAGTTGGAAGGCCAAAGCAGAGACGAAAAATGCAAGAAAGGGAGATTTCAATGCAACGGATGACTAAGGCTGGTGTAAAGATGACGTGCTCGTATTGCCATAAGGGAGGTCACAATAAAAAAGGCTATGAACTAAGGAAGCACCAGCTTACTGCAGATCCCATACAAGAGCCAAGTGAATGGCCAACATATGGACAAGTTGGACAGCCAACTGAAGTGCCAACAGAAGGGTCTACTGTTCAGCAAACGAGGAGCAAATATCTAGTGAGTTGTGCATTGTTTGTTTGTCTTATTTTATGGCTATTTATCTAACTCCGTTTCCACACTTTAGCTGAGGAGAAATGCAACAGAAAGGCATGCTATACAGCTACCTCAAGGGCCAACAGCAGGAGTGTATCGGGCCTACTATTCAACAACCAATGAGAAAATATTCAGTAAGTTGTATATTGTCTGTTTGTTTATCTTGTTTTATGGCCACTTATCTAACCTTGTTTCCATACTTCAGGTGAGAAGAAAGATAAGAGCAGTGCATGCTACCAAGCCGCCATCGCCACCACCACCACCTGAAGGGCCCGTAGAACTTGCTGTATAGCCACCACCACCACCTGAAGCGTCAACAGAAGGACATGTTTCACAGCCAACTGAAGTGCCAACAATAGGGCATGTTGTGCAACCAGATGAAGGGCCAACAGAGGAGTGTACTGAGTCTACTATTGAACAAAGGAGAAAATATCTAGTAAGTTACATGTTGTCAGTTTTTCTTGTTTTATGGCCAGTAGTCTAATCTTCTTTCGAACTGCAGGTTAGAAGAAGGGCAAGAGCAGGGCATGCTGCCCAACCACCACCACTACTTGAAGGACCTACAGATCTTGCTGCACAGCCGCTGCTACCACCATCTCCTTAAGGGCTAACAGAACTTGCTACACAGCGGCCACTACCACCGCCATCACTTTCACGACGAACAAGAGGGGCTCTTGGTAAGAGGTTGAGGGAATATGGTTATGGCCTATTTCAAGACGAACGTACTGGAATGACTATATTGCATGTAAGTTTAATAGAAATTGTGCACTTAATTTACGGTTTTAATTTACGGCAGTTGCAATTGTAAAGGCAATTTTCTTATGCTTTTATATTGTTGTAGCTTGGGAGAAGCTCAGAGATGCTTATCTCTAAAGGTAACCTGACCCCAGAGTCAATGGCTGCACCAAAAAAGAGATTGACAAAGAAGAAGACAACAGTTGCAGCTAAGAAACGGCAACCAAGAAAGAGGCCAGTAAGGGTTTTACCTCAATCAAGCCTCAAAAGACCACTTGAAAAACCACAACCTGCTAGAAAGAGTGCTAGGCTTATGAACCAAGTTAAAAAGCCATACAAAGGAAAAGGAGCTAGGATCGTCAATGTTATATTTGTCCGGAGGGGACTTCATAAGTTAGTTTTAGTTTGTGGGAAGCACAATTGTCTATGTGTTGGATAGTTGCTAACAAGGACTTGGTTGTTAATTCAATTTATGTAAAACTATGTCAACAGAGCAATGTGAAATTTTTCCATTTTGCTTTCCTATTTATATTGCTATGGTGGTTGTGCTTGTCACCATTGTTGTCAATAGAGAATGCACCATAATTGTGAATACTGTGAATGCATAGGTGAATTCTGTTTTGGTGCATATTGTACATACTATGAATACTATTAATATTGTAAATTCTATTGTTGTCAATTATGAATGCATACTGTTTTGGTGCACCAGGGTACAAACTACTTTATGGTGCATATTTGCGAATGCACCAGTAACTTGTTGTGCATTCTTACCGGTGCACTTGTCAATGCATTCTTGTTGTGCATACTTGTCAATTCATGTGAACTAAGTTGCTGGTGCACAATGGTTAATGTAGTTGCTGGTGCATTAAGGTTAGATATTGCAAGTCACGGTTACATCAGCAAGTTGCTGGTGCACAAATTGGTATTGCAAGGTTTGATGATGTGCTTAAGTTAAGTGAGCATTTTCATGACAAATTAGCACTGAAGTGATCACTTTCACAACAACTTGGCACTTAAGTGATCACTTTAACAATAACTTGGCACTAAAGCTTTTAGGGATAATTTGGAACTTAATTGATCACTTTTTACCCCCGATTGGTACTTAAGTGATCATCATTTGCAAATTATGGCACTTAAATAATAACAACGGGAATTGGGATTTGCAGCAAATCACCAACCCAATTACAATTCTAACGAGTCAATCACAAACATTTCCTGGTTTGCAAACGCAGCAAACCAGCAAAGCAGCCGAGCAGTAAACTAGCAGCCTTTTGTAGCATACCAGCATTTGCAGCAAACCTTTATTAAATAACTAAGCGAATAGAGATTGACAATACATAGATAGTCCAAGAACTGAGCAAATATTACATTGCATTATAATTTCCAACTATGACACTTAAATAATAACCATGGGAAGCAGGATTTGTAGCAAATCATCAACCAAATTACCTGTAAATTCTAACAAGTTAATCACCAACTTTTGCAGCAAACCACCAACATTTTCTGGTTTGCAAATGCAGTAAACCAGCAAAGCAACTGAGCAGCAAACCAGTAGCCCATTTGCAGCATACTAGCAGCCACATTTACAGAAAACCAAACAAGTGAAGCAAAAACTAAGCGAATAGAAATTGATAATATATAGATAGTCCAAGAACTGAGCAAAAACTAAGCAAACACTGCATTACAACCTTCCATTTCCCACAAAATACCGTAACAACGTCTTCATCCATACAAAAATCGTTCCTTACTTATACATTATCCAATACAAGTATATGTCCAAGTGATCTTCACCTATGGTAAATTGAGAAACTTTCTCTCATAACACACCTTACACTTTACTATTAAATAAGCTACATAACAGAACAAAAATATAATTAACGCTCGATGATGCTTTCTTTGCCTTTTCAGCGTTGACACTTCCTTCTTCATTTTATTGGTCACAGATTTTACAGCCTTCATCTCAGCTTCCCTTGAATCAACATCGTCCAACTCCTCGTCCATGAATGTAGGTGGAAGCTCATGTCATTTTTCAAGAAGTTCCAATATGACCTCTATGGCTTGGCCGGACAACTTTTGATCTACCCATTTGAAATATTTGCACTTGGATCCCTCTCTATACCTGCCACATCTATGGAATCTTCTCCCTAGATTCAATCGAGTCTAAGATGTTCTTCTTGGACTAGGTAACTCACAATAACAGTAAACCTCACCATCTTCTTCAATTGGTCGAAATGAATTTGAGCTGCTACTAAAGCTCATTCCCTCCATTTTGAAGTATGGGCTATTTTACGATTTTTAAGCTTATGTAGACATAAGAAAATAAAGAAAAAATGACAAATCACTTGTTTTCTGATTATAAAGGAAAGAAGATGAACATCAATTAGCAAAAACCATCGTAGACAAGAAAATCGTTGCTGAACACAAACCTTTCGAATGCCTTTACAAGAGTGATATGATGAGGGGATCGGAAGAAATAGTCGTCGAATTTCGAGCGGCTCGACAAACCGAAACTGATTTTAGTGTTCACATTCTTCCTCTGCTTTGGGGACCAGCTAGTTAGGGTTTTCGATTTGGGGTTCAATCGGGGATTTAGGAGTTTATGGGTAAAACGAAATGAACGACGTCGTTTTCATCTTCAAATTGCTAACTCAACCTCCGGCAAGCCACATCAGCTGAAGTTTTTAATGTAAAAAATCCACGTAGACTTTCCAGCATGCCACCTATGCTTCTGATCAGACTTGGCACTGAAGTGCTCGCTTTTCTCCAAACTTGACACTTAAGTGAACGATTTGAAAGTTTTGGCACCAAAGTACACGCCGTACACAAGTTTTGGCACTTGGGGTATACTTTTGCCCTTTTGCACGATCCCTTTATCAAGTTCATTGGGTCGAGTTTGTTTACAGTTTTCATTGGACACTTTATCATTTGGGCGAAGGCTTGGGGATCGAACTTGGGGCATTTTGGACCACTGTTACCCCCTAATGCCATCAGGCTAACTGGGCCTTAGGCGTCCATGTAAATTCTCTTTTAAGGGTTGATTTTCATATTGACATGGTCTTGTCGTATTGGGCAATTCTACGCCACAATGCTCTCCAAGGTAATTCACAACCCCTGTTAATATAGAATACAATAATTTAGAATTCGAGGCGATCAAGGGGAAATTGAAACGATACAAAATTACCCATCTCTGAGTCTACTCGCGTCTTTTGCTCGTATTTTTCTTTGTTGAAGCCATCCATTCAGTGATAATATCCACGAATTGATTTACCCTCAGTTTCATTCAACAAGAGGACTTCGTATTCGAGTATGGCGTCCTTCTCGGGTCAGTTCGCAAATTCTTGAGAATAAAAGGGGTCCAATTTAAAATTGAAGCAATTGATGGTAAATTGGAACGATACGGAGTTACTCTTCGGGTTCTCGCGGTCTTTTAGTTGCAATTAATTCATCACGGATTTGGTGAAGTGGCAAATTCGAGCATTTAATAGGAGAAAGGAAAATTACTACTTCCTGCTTTCACATTAATTCCAGACATCCATAAAAGCATAACATATCCCATGCAAGGAAATAAGGAATATGCATTCGTCCAGGTTTGATCTTCTTTTCTTTGCAGGCTCTTTAGTGATCAGCTGGCTATGAAATACAAGCTCTGTGTGCATATTACAGCCTCGCTGCTTCATCAACATCGAACTGCTTAATCATGGCGGTGAGCTCATCGTCAATGCCACTCATCTAATAGTGATACATCTCCTCTTCCTCGGGAGGCATTGATGCTGGCTCCGTAGGCATGGTCTTTTCATGCCTTCCCCTAACAGAACTTGATTCTGCTATGAACTGATCTAACTCACCTCTTAAACGGGTATTTTCAATCCTTAGATACTGTCTTTCGTCGAGGGTGAGGAAGCTATTATAGTTAGGGCAGGTGGCGGAGTCAAAAGCTTCTTTATACATCTTGTTTTCTGCTCAGAGTTTTTTATTTTCAGCTCTTAGAAACTCGGCCTCATTGCGCTCATATCGAGTCTTCATTCGGGTTCGCCTATTTGAAACCAGAACTTGATTTGCAAAAGTTCCAGTCCTAACTCTTGGTCAGTTCCATTCTTTGTTTACCATCTGGCATAGGGCAAGTTCTGAAGAAATCCTCAAGCCTTTGCACTTACTCCTCAGTGTGGCGACGGTAGCGCTTCCTTTGACTCTTGTTGTTGTTGTCGTCCTTATCTTTATCGAGATCTTGGACGTCGTCGGCAGAAGGGCCAGGCTCCATGGTTTGAATCCCAAACATGGTCTCGAACTCCTCCTCTCCCATATTCAGTAGGTAACGATAGCTCTCAAGCGTGTTGGGTTGAGACATCCTTGATTTGGTTAATGGTTCCTCAAGATTTTGCTACTTTTTCTTGTATTTTCACTTTCTTTGCATTTTTTTGAGCGACCGTGTATGCTTTAAAACTCTCTTCAAAGTATGGATGAAGATTATCAAGAAGACGTCTCTTTTTAAAATTAAGCGTGGGCTTAGCATCTGTATTGCTTCTCCCAAGAGTTGTCTTTCTTAACCTTTCTTGCGTGTCTCTTCCTCGGCTCGTCCTTTCTCATCTTTTGATAGTGGTGGGGCTCCCGTTGTTATCTCCTCCGTCTGTCTCAAGTGTCGGCTTCGCAAGCAATCCCTTTTCCCTGTTTATAAATGAAGATAAGTCTTCTATTCTTTTATGCTACAGATTGCCTTGTCTCCCACTCAGCTCTTGTATCTCTTTTTTCTTTTTTAAAGTGGTGGCGTCCCCTCAAACTTTTTCGCAGAAATTTCGGATTCGTTCGACTCGAGATTGCAGACTAATGGGGATTCGAGCCAACAGAGGTGGTGCCGACAGAGAATGGCAAATAGGAAAATCTGGCTAATAGAGACTACCCATGTGAAGTCAAAATTTAACTTGAAGCAGATTATCACCTTCGCGTTCCAATCATCTACTTCACCTCTTTCCTCTTCCTTTTCGTGTTCTACTCGTCAGTCTTGATTCTCTCATCAATCTTTTAATGATAATGGCCAGCCTTCCCACGTAGATCTTCTCGACTGAAGTTATGTTCAAATGGGAAAGACTTTACCATCTTCTTGACCGAAACTATATTTACATAGCCCATTATCCGAGTGTCGAAGCTGAGATTCTCAGTTTGTTCAGGGAGATAAACGCTTCTTCGGTTGAAGGCACCAACTTAGAGAGGGAATACAGGGCGTTCCCACACGTCTTTATCAATTTTCTAGAGGCTTGCCGAAATACCAAGGAGACGGTCACCTTAACCCGCGTCGTGAAGACCCGCTACCATGATCGATTTGAATGCCTAGAGTTTGCAGAACGCTCGGTTGCTCGATAAAAGGAGGCTGTCAAGTTTGCTGAGGAGCGGGTCTCACTATTGGTTCACGAGAGAGAAAGAAGTTGGTGGAGCGCCTAGCTTTGAATCAGATTTACTTTGAGCATGACCCGAGAGATGGTGTGATAAAGTTCAGATGTGAGTGGCTGGAGGAGAGGCTTGATTATCTAATGACGGATATAGCTTTTGAGAGAGACCTGATCGACAATCTGAAACATGCCGTTGAACACCATGAGATTAATGTAGCTAGGTACAAGGAGAAATGTACTTGCCTGTTCTTCAAGCTTGCAGATGTCGAATCCCAGGTCGCTCATTGTAGGCAAAGCATTAATTTCATGGAGAGTCAGTTGAACTCTTTTGTAATGCTTATCAGGGCTCAGTTTAGTTTTACTTGTCCTCCCCAATGCGGGGTTGTAATACTCCTTGATGAATGAAATGAAAGAAAAGCTTCATATCTATATATTTTAATCTTCTCGCCATTTCTTCCTTCACATCACATGAATGACTTAAGGTATTTCTCACAACCATCTCAATTAGGATCAGAGCACCTCCTGGGAGCTCTTCTTCATGACTTATGGGTCTCCATAGTCCAGAGTAAACTTTTCCTGTCACAGCAACCTTTGCGGGATGAGGTCATCTACCTCTGCTGGCTCTAATACGCTACTGTCGACTATACTTCCAACGGAATATGTAGGGAACATATTTCTACCTCGACTGGTAGGACTGCCTCAATCGTGTCTCATCTTGATAGATGGTGGCTGTGAAATGATGACACGCAGCCGGTCATAGTAAGGCCCATGACTAGTGGTGTAAATTAATACAACTGTAACCACTCGATCAGTGTGCTAATAATGAACCCGGCCACCTGTTACGTACCTCACTTCTTTTATTCTTTATCCTTTTCGGCGTTCACTTGTTTGTGTCGGTCACTTGTAGCATTGGGAGAAACGTCTGTGGGCGATGCTCATCAATAAAATACCGGTCCTTGAAAGCTTACTACATGGTTCAAGACCGAAAAAGCTAAGGGGCAAGTCTTTAGTGGATTTAATCAAAAAGGCGTTGCAAGGTCGGATCAACATACTTGCCTCACGAATTATGATTTACAAAATGTATACTTTTTGAAAATACAGAAACCTCCAAATACATTGAAAATGCCCCCATTCTTGATCTGGATACGTTTGATACCCCCATCAAAATACATGGCCCATACAAACTCGTTAATTGACATGATTCTGTCACCGGGAGGATCGATTTTTTCGCTTGCCCCTAGGATTATCGGCTAGGGTACTTGTGATTCCCTACAAAAGTAGAGGAAATAATTGGTATGCGATCTAAGAGAGGTCGGTCCATGACTCCTAGATCATTTTTCAATTTTATGAGAAATTAGAGAAAATTTTCTTAGAAAGACATGGGTGAATTTCTTCAAAAAGAATTTTCTTGCATATTTTATAATTGGAAAAATGTGATAAAATGAATTTGCAAGGGTAAATTTATCAAGGAAATCTTGCATCCATTGAAGCATTAAGGAAAGATGTGGCAAAATCTTTTATCGGCCAACAGAATTCCAAAGGAATTTTTCACATTCATTTTTTTAGAAATGGGATACCAATTTAATTTTTGTTTTCCTTTGAAAAAAAATAATCACAATGTTAGGTTCAAAATTTAACTGAATTCTAACATTGACCGACCCAAAAATAAATACAAGATAAGGTTAGAAAATTTACTTCATCTTGAAAGAAATACCATGCAAATCACACAGACATGCACATGAATCGTGAGTTTAAATCTTAGTCTATCTACCCTAAGGGCTCACAAATTGAAGCGAAAGACTTACGGCAAGGCGACAATCTCGCGCACATAATCAAGATTAGCCGTGATCCCACGACGTAACCAGTATTAGCCGGGCATTTCCACTCCAGTCGCTCGAGTAAAAAATTATAACCCCCGCTTTGGTAATCTTACCACGCCTGAAGCCTAACTTTTAAAACTCATTTTTAGAAAAGAGGTTTAGGATTGAATCTGGACTAACTTTTGACGTAATCTCATGCCAAACGTTAGAAACAAATCACAATACCATCCTAAAACTAGTGGCCCAGGTCCGCCCACGGGATGTGTGCGATGTAGTGCTAAAGTAATTAATAATGCACAACAATTAAAATCAAGCACCGCTTCAAAAATATACAAAATTAAATCACAAATTTCACACACTAAGCCTGCAAAACAAGGTGTTAGTCACAAACACTCCACCCCTTATAACTCTCATCTGCAAAACCATTTAACATCTAAAGAATGAGTTTCAAGCAATTGCCAAATCAAATAAATTTTCATGAAATTTTTCAGCCCTAAGTCCATTAGGTTCTTAAGTTTTTTAAAATATTAAGAACAAGTCCCCAATGGAGTCACCAAGCTGTCGCAACCCGAAAATTTTTTCGATCGGTGGAAAATTTTCGGGTTAACGAATTATTAGGTTAACTAGATGAAATAACCTAATACGGACCCTCCCAAGTCTTACCGAATCGTAACTTTGATTTTTTGTTTAAATGGTTTTAAATTTGGAGTCGCCACTAATCGTTTTTGGTAGGTTGATTAGAAACCTACGTAAATTAGCGGGAGAACTAAATTACTTCTACGAACAAAAGATTATGAGTTTGAGGACTTGGTTACATCAGTTAATTAAAACTAATGCCCTTTCGGTACCTTAATTTCATGGATATCTTAATTTGGTAACTCAGGCTTGATTTACTTCTAAGGCTCTAGTAGGGTGTTCGCTTTTTATATTTTCACTTTTTAAAATGGAATGTACGTGAGTGATATTTTTTTGGCATTTTCAAAATATTAAGTATTTCCCTGAAGCCGAAAGAGGGAGTGAGTTAACAACTTCTGTGCAGTGCTGCGACCTACTCATTTTGGGGTTTAGTGATTCAAAAATTAAATTATAGGAAGTAAATGACAATAAATAAAGGCTACTAATGGATAGCTCAGTCTTGGCTTGGCCCTCTCTTTTGGGGTTTAAGGTGCAGGAATTTAAATGACAGTAAATAAAAACCCCCAATGGGCGGTCTAGCATTGGCTTGGCTCTTCCCTTTAGGGTTTAATGGTGCAGGAATTAAATTGCAGGAATTTAAATGACAGTAAGTAAGAACCTCCAATGGGTGGCAGCATTGGCTTGGCTTTTCCCTTTGGGGTTTAATGGTGCAGGAAATTAAATTGCAGGAATTTAAATGACAGTAAGTAAAAACCTCAAATAGACGACCTAGCATTGGCTTGGCTCTTCCATTTGGGGTTTAATGGTGCAGGAATTAAATTGCAGGAATTTAAATTACAGTAATAAAGACCTCCAATGGGCGGCCTAGCATTGGCTTGGCTTTTTTCTTTTGGGGTTTAATGGTGTAGGAATTAAATTGCATGAATTTAAATGACAGTAAGTAAGGACATCCAATAGACGGCCCAGCCTTGGCTTGGCTCTTCCTTTTGGGGTTTAATGGTTCAGGAAATTAAATTGCAGGAATTTAAATGACAGTAAGTAAAAACCACCAATGGGAGGCCTAGCATTGGCTTGGCTCTTCCCTTTGGGGTTTAATGGTGCAGGAATTAAATTGCAATAAATAAAGACCCCCAATGGGCGGCCTAGCATTGGCTTGGTTCTTCCCTTTGGGGTTTAATAGTGTAGGAATTAAATTATAGGAATTTAAATTATAGTAAATAAAGACCTCCAATGGACGGCCCAGCCTTGGCTTGGCCATCTCTTTTTGGGGTTTAAGATGTGGGAATTTAAATTGCAGGAATTTAAATGACCTCCAGTGAGTGGGTTCTGCCCTTCACATTCTGGGATTTGAATCATTTAAAATAAAATACAACGAATTGATTTGACAATTCGGGCCGAAATCCATCGACGGATCAATTGAAAATTTAATGAGCACTCAAGATCTCGTCAGTGCCTATTTTACACCTCCATGGGATTTACCGTTGACTTGGAGTTGTCCTTTGCCTGACATAAAAATATGGAGAAATGGAGGGAGGAGTATAGACAATTTGTGCTAATTTGCGACTAAAACCACAAATAAATGAATAAATAAAAACGCTTAGTTCGAATTTGCTTGCTCGTTGACGAAGATGAACTCTTGATTTATGTTGATCGATGAAAGAATTGGTGATGATAACTCTTAACTTTAAACTCCCATCATCTTCAAAATTTTCTCTCTTTTTGGTATTTTTCTCTCTCTAATTTTTCTTCAATCTCGTGAAACCCTTTCAAACATCCAAAATTTTCTCTCCAAAAAAATTCCCTTCCCAACTCTCTTCTTCTTCCTTTTATAGGCAACTCATTTATCTCTTATTCTTATTTCTCCACTAACTCTATCTCCCATTCTAATTTCTCCATTAACTCTTCTTCATCTTCATTTTTCTTTCTCCATATCTATCTCACATTCTAATTTCTCCGCTAACTCTTCTTCATCTTCATCTTTATCTTCCCTTTTCTATTCTCATCTTGTTTTCTCTATCTACTCTTTTCCATCTTCTCCTCTCTATCTCCTCTTCTCCATCTTCCCTTCTCCATCTCCTCTTCTCTATCTTCTATTCCCTATTCTAATTTTTCCATTAACTCTTCTTTTTGTTATTTACAAAATAATCCCTCAAGTGTTAGATATTTGCACTTTAGTCCCTCAAATATTTGCAATGCAGTCCCTGAAAAAATATTTCTTTAAGTCCAAATCTCCTCATTATTGTCGACACACCTTCCCTATGCTTAGTCGAAATTTACCTCATGTCAAATTTAAACTCATTTCTTGCCACTAAAGATAATGCAAAATTTAATTAAAGCCCTTTTACAAAATTGAGTCATTCTAGGTATAATTGGACCAAAATGAAAATTTAAAATATTAGAGAATAATGTCACTACTCCTAAAAGTGAAAAATGAAAATAAATTGATTCAAATTGAATTTTTTTGGTCAGATTCGAGATTATGCTTGTGAACAAATACACGACCCCGAATTGTATTTTTTTTTAAAACATTTGCGATGGCCAACATGAAAAGGAATTTAAAAGAAAAATATTGACTATTTTATGTATTTTTGTGGCCTCAAATACTATTATTTATTAAATATTTTCCCAATTTCTAAAAAATATATATATAAATAAAAAAAAATATGACAAATTATTTTTTGTTCAAAAATAGTTGCATAAGCTTGGCCAAAGCCTCCAAAGTTGATTTTACAATTTTCTCATTTTTCTTGATTTTTTTTTATGAATTTTTGAAATTAAATATATCGAAAAATACTGAAAATATGAAAAAAAAAATTAGTCAAAATTGGTTCCCTAGACTTGGCCAAGGTCTCCAAAGTTGATTTTTAAATTTTATGAATTTTTATAGATTTTCTATTAAGTTTTCAAAATAAAAATGCCGAAAAATTTTGAAAATATGAAAAATCATTTTTTTGGTCAAAATCGGTTTCCCAAACTTGGCCAAGGTCTCCAAAGTTGATTTTTTTATTTTATGAATTTTAAAAGAGAAAAGATGATTAAAAATCAGGTATCAACACATGCAAGCTAGTCGCGTGAATTATTACAGATACGGCTACTCGATCAGCATGCCAATAAATGAATTAGGCCACCTGTTGCGTGCCCCCACTTCACCCATACTTTGTTTCTTTCGGCGTCCACTCGTTTGTGTGGGTCGCCTGTAGCGTTAGCAAAAATGCCTGTGGGACGTGTTTATTAACAAAGTACCGGTCCTTAAAAGTTCTCTACGTGGTTCGAATCCGAGAAAGATAAGAGGCAAGCCTTTGGTTAATTTAATCAGAAAGGCGTTGCGAGGTCGGGTCAACATACTTGCTACATAGTTTTTGACTATATAGTCGATGCTTCTCCCAAAGAAGTACATGAATCCCCCAATACATTAAGGACGCCCCTATGCCTGATCGGGATAAATCCATCGCCGTATTAGAATACGTAGCCCATACATGCTCACTAATGGACCAGTTTCTAACTCCGAGAGGATTGATTTCTTCGCTTGCCCTTAAGATTATCAGTTGAGGCATTGGCCGTTTTCTATCCTTTCGCATTCTTCAAGGTCATTCTTGGTATGTTATAATCGATAAGCCCAATTTTGCTCCTGATCGAAGTACCTATGATTTCCTGCAAAAGTAAAGGAAATAGTTAGTATATGATCCAAGAAGGGTCGATCCATGACTCCTACATTAGTCTAGTTTTATTTTTTAATTTTATGAGAAATTAGAGAAAATTTTCTTCGAAAAACATGAGTGAATTTCTCAAAAAGGATTTTCTTGCAGATTTTACAATTTAGAAAAAAAAATGTGATACTTTGATATTTAGCAAATTTTCTCGAAGGGAATTTTCTCTTTTATCAGAATGGATTTTTAGGGGTAAAATTTGTCAGGAAGGTTTAACTTGAAGCAGGAAAGAGGTGCCAAAAATTCTTTATTAGTCAATAAAATTCCCTGAAGGGATTTTTCATATTCATGTTTTTTCAAAAATTGGACACTAATTTGATTTTTATTTTCTTTTGAAAAATGAACATGGTATTATATTCAAAATTTGACCGATACCTAACATGGACTGACAAAAAATAAATACAAGATAGGGTTAGAGAACTTACTTTTACCTTGAAAAATACCATGTAGATCACATAGACATGCACATGAATCGTGAGTTTAAATCTTAGCCTATCTACTCTAAAGGATCACAAATTGAAGCAAAAAACTTACAGCAAAGTGACAATCTCGCACACATAATCAAGATTAGCCGTGATCCCATGATGTAACCAGGATTAGCCGAGCCTTCCCACTTCGGCTGCTCGAGCTAAAAATTAAAACCACTGCTTTGGTAATCTTATCAAGCCTAAGGTCTAACTTTTGAAACTCATTTTTGAAAAGAGGTTCGGGATTGAATCTGGACTAACTTTCGAGGTAATCTCACGCCGAATGTTAGAACCAAATCACAATACCTTCCTAAAACTATTGGCCCAGGTCCGGCCACGGAACGTTTGTGATGTAGTGCTAAAGCAATTAATCATGCACAACAGTTAAATGTAAACACTGCTTCAAAATGTGCAAAATTAAACAAAAATTTCCAACACCAAGCCTGCAAAACAAAAGGTTAGCCAAACACTTCACCCCTTATAACTCTCACCCTGCAAGACCATTTAACACCTAAAGGTTAGAATCCACCCAATTATCAAATCAAGTGAGTTTTCATGAAATTTTTCTGGCCTAAATCCTCTAGGTTCTTAAATTTTCAAAAATTAAGAACACGTCCCCAGTGGAGTCGCCAAGCTGTCACGACTTAAAAATAAGTTTCAGGTGAAGGGATTATCAGGTTGATTAAATTAATTAACCTAATACGAACCCTTTCAAGTTCTACCGAATCGCAACTTTGGTTTTTGTTTAAATGATTTTAAAATTTGGAGTCGCCACTAATCGTTCTTGGTAGGTCGATTAGAAATCTAAATAAAGTATTGGGATAAATACTTTATTCCTACGAACCAGGGATCATGAGTTCGGGGATTTGGTTACGTTAGATTACTCTAACACCCTTTTCAGTACCATTTCATGAAAACTCATTTAGGGTGATTGGGAAAAGTTTAGATCGAACTGACCAGAAGGGTAAAATGGTCATTTTTCAAAGATTAGAGAATGAAAACGGATCAAACCAGTTGAATGTGGTCATTCCTTGTTTTTCGCAATTTTAGAGATTTTTTTTTTGAAATTTTCTAAGACAATTCTCCCAAAAGGGGCAAAATCGTTATTTTGAAAAGATCAGGATGGAATTCACCAAAAATAGTATTGGTTAGTCGAAATGACCCATTTCCTAATTTCTAAGATTTTTTCTGAATTTTTGGGAATTTTCCCAAATTTTTTAAATAAAGTTTTTAATTAATTAATTTTTTAAAATAATTTTTAATATTTTTTGTGAT
Source organism: Psidium guajava (assembly GCA_016432845.1). Classification (NCBI taxonomy): domain Eukaryota; kingdom Viridiplantae; phylum Streptophyta; class Magnoliopsida; order Myrtales; family Myrtaceae; genus Psidium; species Psidium guajava. The sequence goes on from CM028225.1 coordinate 20,293,616, forward strand.
TTTTATTATTTTTCATTTTTTATCATTATTTTATTTTTTTATTTATTATTATTTTTTTCATCACATTTATTTTAGATTTTTATTTATTATTATTTAATTCCAAAAAAGTGGGTCGGGCTGGGCTAATTAGACCCAATCCACGCTATAAACACCCACTTCGGGCCCGAGTTGATCTTAGAAGCCCAAACCCGAAGCCTATCTAACGTTCAAATTTAAATGCAAGCCCACACATCAAGCCCAAGACCAGATCAGGCCTAATTCGCAAGAACAAACCTAACGCGCCCATCCCATCTTACCTTTTTCATAACCCACGTTTTTGTCCTTTTTCGACTTTTACTTCACCCCCCCCCCCCCCCCCCTTTTTTTTTTTTATATCAAATGCTAAGCTAATGGTCTATTGTAATACGTTGCTTTGCATCAAGATTATTTTTTACCCAACTATTCCAGAGGCAAAGAGCACAATGGCACATGTGGAACAAGCAAACATCAACGCAACCATAGCGTAAAAAGATTGAAGGGACTTATCTGCTCTGGGGGACACACACCTTATCGTGTGAGGTGGCTCCGGACCAACAGCACCTGTGAATTCGACTCGCGTACACTTGGTCGGGCAATACTTGCTCAAAAGAATTGCACTTTCGGGTTCAAGATTGGTGCAAAATCAGTTCCGAGATAGGAGTGTAGATGAACGTGTATACCGTTCCACTTCCTCTGTGCATTACTCTGATCTACTCAACATCTGTACTCTCACGGGAAGCCTCAATGAGTTCATTCAGCTTTCTTCACTCGACTTCATCAGGAACATCGTCACCATAGTTCCCATTGGCACGTTATTTTTTTCTCTCATGCCATAAGCAAACATGCGTGCCATATCGTACCCAACTGCTCTTACCAAGTCAAGTATTTCTTCATGCTCGTCTTTTCTTTTGCAGGAAGATGGAGTCCGGTCCCTTTGACTGCCATCATCGAGAGAAAAAAAATCAAGAAAACCCCTCCTCGGGTATTTGGTCAATTCCTCACGAGTTCTTTGTTCTGCTATCATTGCATTTCCCCATAGTCAATATCAGCATCCCCTATGACAGGAATTGATGCAGCGTGGGTAATCTGTTGCCCTTGATCTACCCTTTCCCAAAGGATATTAAACCAGTATCTGGCGACCCCAATTTAGCAGCAGATACTGGGAACCCGCTTGTGAAGCAGTAACCGAATCTAGCTCTCTCCACGAGTTTCGCGCTGAGTACGTTGGTGCAAACCGGCCCCTGGTGAATCCCTGGCGACATGATGACGCATCGAAATGCCTTGGTCGAGGACTCCGCTGCCGGATCCCGATCCCGGTGATCGGAGCACGCGATAGTTGGGCGGAACGATCCCTCAACGATTTAGATTAGAGAGCGCACTTGACCGATCATCTCAGTCAAATGGATGAAGACAAGCCAATTCGAGCAGCTGGGGAGGCGGAAGAGTGAAGAGAAGAGAGAGCAAGTCCCCCTCTTACCTTTTCTTTTTACCTCTCTCAGCTGTAACGTCTGTATGGAAAGCATCCCAGATACACAAGCCAAACCAGTTTAGCAAATCAGGCGTCTTCTTTCTCGTGCGGTGAGAAAAGGTCTCTCTGAGGTTGAGCTTGCAAAGTTCGTCCCTTTCTGGTGAATCAGTGTTTTTAGCCCTTTAACCCAGGCCGTCGCCGTGGTTTCATGCATAAACCGAAAAAGGTATGAGCTTGCCATCTTGGCCACCACCTCCTTGGATCAAAGGCATCTACCGCGGGCTGAAAGAGGTAGCCCCAGCTGCGCGGAGAAACTCCCCGAGTTGAATAGCTACATCAAGTACTTCAGGTATCCATGATGGAGGTGCCTTGGCTTGGGATCTTCGTCATTGTCCATATCAGCACCAAGGAACTTTGAGCAGAGATTCACCATTTCTTCCTCCTCCAGCTTCTTCTTTACTTCTCCCTTCTTCTCAACGATAACCTCGGATCAGATTTTTCTTGTTCAAGAAAAATTGCCGCTCCTCTATGGTGCAGGGTCCCCATGAAGACATCACAGCTCCTCCCACAAATTCCCTCCGTTGCTCCGACACTTCTTCGTGATCATTGTCGTCGTTGTCGTTATCATGAGTTTTCCTTCACCACCTGTATCGCGTGAGCATCATGAGGTGCGTGGCGGCATCTTCCTTATTGTTGTTGCAACTGCCCCGCCTTCTCTTACTCCTCTTTTGTAGTTAGACAACAACTTCTCTCCCTTGTGCATGCACGTATGCATGCATGTTTACTTGCAATGTCATGTAAGAGCCGAAGGATTGAGGGGATGGACGAGAGCCACAATCGGGGCGACCTGGTTTTCTTTTGCATCTTGTACCAACTCCCCGTATGGAGGAACGGCTCCCTCTAGTCCCTCTCCTCCTCGACGTTCGAGTGGAGCTTTTCTCCTTGTCCTCTTCTTCTAATGCTGGCTGGTGGACTCCTCTGTTGACCCTGGCCTCACGCACGCGTTGCAGCAGCATGGAGTGTGTTAGCCACCATTGTTGATCCTCTCCCCTCGTGCTTGGACTCGAGATCCAAGTGGACAACGTACTAGTTCCGTGGATAGTGCAAGGCCATCAAAGTCCTCCTGAGCCATGATCCCTCCTAGCCTGAACCAGAGATCAAGCGAGTGAAATGAGGCGGCGACGGGATGGCAGAGACGGGGAGTGGACGGAGCTTGGATTTGACGAAAAGAGAACTCGATGCTATGGGGAGAAGAAGAAAACAGCAACGTCGGGATTCCAAGGTTAATGCATCGGCATGTAACGGTGTATCATGGTTGGAGCCGTTGGCGGGGTGGAGTTCGCGTCACTGACGAAGTGCCGATTAGAATGATTCACGGTGTTGCTCGATCCGCTAAGGATAAAGTGCTTGGTCAGCGGACTATAGGCTGAGGAGAAAATGAGAAGAAGTAGGTATTGAAGAGAGACGAGAAAAAGAGGGATGTCAGGGGCATGGACTTCCTGGATGAGGAACTTGGTCCAGAAACCAGAGGACGAGCATGGAGCTTAGCTTCAAGATGTGAATTATCATTCAGCGAGCGGCTGACAAATCTCCCCGTTATTCTTCGACAAGAACGTACTTGATTCAGACTAAACTGGCACATACGCACACATGCATAGGCATGCATGCTCATGCGAAGGAAGAAACGAGGGGGAACCGAGACCATCAAGGACGGGACTAGAACCAGAAACCCTAGCTCCTCTGCATATACTTGCCCGCGGTATCCGCACACCCACCATAACCATTGGGAACCAACTCCAAGCCTTCGCTATCGTAACCGGCACGACACTAATGTTCTTGATCAGCTTTGAGCTCTTGAACAGATCCTGAGAACCCATTCGAGCAATCCGAAACATGTTTCGAGAGTGGCTGCAGCTGGTCCCCTTGGTGAAGGCTCAAATGCTCAAGCTCTTGGCTTGGGAGCCAAGCAAAGAATACGACTACGGCAAGATTGTAGAGATGAGGGGATTTGGGAACTCGTTTTTTTTGTTCTCCACCGACGCTTCTCCTAGAGAGAAGAGGAGGAGGATCCTGTTTTTACCCATTTTCTAACGTTTGTGAAGCAAACATCCATGTCACGCTCATCTTGCTTCCATTTTGGCATCTCGTTTTTTTTTTTTAGCTTGTGCAAGTTCAACGGCGGCAAGCGAGTCATCAAGGCGTCGAACAGATAAACTGGAAGCTTGTAGACATCTGGAAGAACATTTTCACCTCAGAGAAGCTTGTTTTTGGACCGGTACCAAGAAGAGCGAGATGAGAGGTGGAGCTCACTTCATGATCGATGGTTTCGGGTGTGTAGAAAGCTAGGGTCCACTCTCGGGATCAAGTGAAAAAGGGGAAGGTCAGTGAGAATCTCTTGTTCCAGCCCCCGATCTTCCTAACGCATGATTGGGGGCTGGTCGCGGAGTTCAACCATGAACGGGGGCCCGCTAGAGCCATCCCCCCGCGTGCCTTCTCCATTGATCTCTTTTGCGCACCTTTTCTCATCATGAAAAATCGTCCCCTTCTTTCATGAGAGATGCTCCTTTTTATTATTTTTCCTCCCACTAGTTTCTCTTCTCCTTCTTTTGTTAGAAGCTCCATCTCCACCGAAACCCGGTCTGCCTCCCTCTCCTTTTTTCATTTCTTTAACCTTTAGTGGAGCAACTTTTTCTTGTCTCGTAGCTAGTACTCCACCTCCTCGTGGAAATCAACTAGGCTAATCATTTCTGCCGGGTTAAGGAATTGTCCATTGACAGAGAAGAGGATGAAAGTTGGCCATCCACCAGCCCCCTCGTGTGACTTTCGACATGTTGTTCAAACTTAACAACCGGCCAGCCACTCATTTGACTAGAATCCTTCCAGACTTATCTCCATCAAACTCTTAAATACTTGCGACCATGACCATTCTTGCTGCGCGTATCAACTATCTCCATAGCAAATAAACATGTAAACTTCCATGATGCTCCTTTCGTTCATTGTTTCACTCCCTGGACAACACACTAACTCGTCTTATCTACATTAGCTCCATCAGTGAGAGAGGAGAGTAGAATCAACAAAGCCAACTGCTCGAGCAGATATCTCGCTGGCATACCAGTAATTGGTTGCAGAACAGGTGCGGCCAAATCATTTCTGATATCGGAAATAAAATCCCGGCGATGACTTGGTAGTTTTTGAGAGGTGATAAACGAAGGGGATGAAACAAGATGTAACGGGCACCGTCATCGAAGGGTTGTGGCCAAATATCCAGCAATGGTCCATAAAAACCTCCTCTCGTTTCTCCGGATATGGCCATTGAGATTGAGCAAACGAAAAAATAAAACCACATCGACGGCGAGACCCAGTGAGGCGAGACGAGTGAAAGTGACTTTTTGTTTTTCTAGAACCGCGGATTTTCTACTTTCAACTCCCATGGTGCCAGTATCAAGGCTGGACAAATTTTAACACCAGTAATGTCAACCTTCACTGGTGATTTTTCGTTCCTCCGCCGCGTTGGGCTTCATTCTTTTAGTCTCTCTCCTCTCTATACTTCTTTCCGTTAAAATATTAATTTTTCCTTCTAAATCCTTCTTCTCACTTGACAGATTTCATCTTCCACAATTGATTTTCGTGTCTTTCTGTGTGCAATCTTTACCGACTGACCAGGTTTGACGACCTCAATCTCTCCCTGTATTTCCACAATTCAGTTCTATGACAGTAGAGGCGGCGGTCCCCTCTTAGAACCCTGGACCGCGTTATTCACCCTACACATTTGACCGCCTCTGATTCCTCACTCAACTAATTTGGATTTATCTCCTCTCTTTTATGCGCTTGGCATGTCTAGTATTCTTCCTTTGTTGTACTCTCACAAATGCTAAGGAACCATGTTCCTCAGGTGGGGCATCTCGAAACGACATGCCGTATGATAAAGCCTGCGTCTTTAGAATTTCTATTTCGAGTGTTCGGTTTTCAATCTTACCCGCTTTGGCTGTTGAAAAATTTGGATTATTAGAGGGTAATGTCACAACTCCAAAAATGCAAAAATTGAAAATTATAGAGCTAGAATGAATTTTCTACATTTTTTTAACTAACCTGAAAACGAGATTAACTAAGTAATTCCCTGTTTCAGATTAATTTTTAGATATTTTCTTTGGCCAAAAATGAAGAGAAAGTTAAAAGAAAAATACTGACTATTTATTCATATTTTGGTGTGATCAAATGCTGTTATTTATTAATTTTCAAACATTTTTCTATTTTCCAAAAATAAAATAATAATAACAAAATGCGAAACAAAATATGAAAAATCATTTTTTGTTCAAAATTGGTTCCATAGGCTTGGTCAAGGTCCCCAAAGTTGATTTTTAAATTTTATAATTGTTTATGGATTTTCTATTAATTTTCGAAAATAAAAATACCGAAAAATACTGAAAATATGGAAAATCATTTTTTGGTCAAAATTGATTTCCTAGGCTTGGCCAAGGTCCCCAAAGTTGAGTTTTTAATTTTATGAATTTTTATGGATTTTCTATTAATTTTGGAAAATAAAAATATCAAAAAATACTGAAAATATGGAAAATCATTTTTTAGTCAAAATTGATTTCTTAGGCTTAGCCAAGGCCCCCCAAAGTTGATTTTTCAATTTTATGAATTTTTATGTATTTGTTTTTATTAATTTTCGAAATTAAAAATATCGAAAAAATACTGAAAATATGGAAAATTATTTTTTGCTCAAAATTGGTTCCCTAGGCTTGGCCAAGGTCCCCAAAGTTGATTTTTCAATTTTATGAATTTTCATGGATTTTCTATTAATTTTTAAAAATAAAATATGATTAAAAATTAGGTGTCAACAATTGGAAGGAGCCGAATCCTCATCGTTACAATTCGACTTATCTTTATGCTCCTGTCGCTCATTTTCGGCTTCATAGCTGGAGAGGATACCATCTCAGTTACTCCAATGGATAGACATGATGAATCAACTGAACTCTGAGAATGACTCTTCTTTGATAACCTTCTAGTTTCATGATAACTTTCTTCTCTTTCCGACATGCTTCGTGCAGTTGATTGTTCTGGAGAACTCTCTGGGGAAAGAGAAACAATCGACCTTCCTTCATGCCTCACATATCATGCCCCGAATTTATCAGTTTCTGTGTATCATTTCCACGCGTGTCCCAGATGATGACCTCGAGAGAGTTGACACTCCAAAATCAGGGGCAGAGTTCATTAAAGCCAGTGAAGAGGGAACTTCTATATCAGCTTGATCTATACTAGCCTCCCTCATACGAATGAGGTGACCCTTGTTTATAAACCAAATGTGACAGGAAAAAGGTGCCTCTTCTCAAATAGAAATGGCTTTTTGGACTTAAGCTTCACCATTTTCTTGGAATAGTGCCTCTTCTCCTGCTCCCATAACAAGTTTTCTGATATCATGAGCCTGGATAACTTCCAAAATCCCCTTCTCAATAGAGCTTGCTTCAGTAAATAGCTCCTCTTTCACATTATTCCTGTCAGTGACGTGAATCTTATCCTCGATCGCCAGTGTCACTAGTTCAGCCACAATCTCCTCTTCGGTCGCCACAGTTGTCAAAACTCCAATTTGTCAATCCGAATTCGATCCACACTTGGCATTACCATCGGCACATGACTCACCACAGCCATGGCAACAACACAAGCATGAGCTCACTAGCTTGAACACCAAAAATTTGACACCCATCAATCCCGAAAAATATTCCGCGCCACCAACTTCAGTCATTCAGCATCGACCCCAAACATTAGCAGGAAAAAGCGCAAATGATGAATTGAATTCACAATAACAGAAAGTGCACTATCAGGCTATTGAAAAATTTGGACTATTAGAGGACAATGTCACGACTCTAGAAATGCAAAAATCTAAAATTACAGAGTTGAAATGGGTTTTCTATAATTTTAAATTTTTTTAATTATTCTAAAAATGATATTAACAAAGTAATTCTTGATCCTAGATTAATTTTTGCAGATTTGCTTTGGCCAAAATGAAGAGAAAATTAAAAGAAAAATACTAGATTTTTTTTCATATTTTTGTGGCCTCAAATGCAAAATTTTTTAAAGTATTTTCCCAATTTTTGAAAAATATTAAAAAAATGCAAAAAATAAGAAAAATCAGTTTTTGGTCAAAATTGGTTTTCTAGACTTTATGAATTTTTATGGATTTTCTATTAATTTAAAAAGAGAAAAGATGATTAAAAATCAGGTGTCAACAGCTGCTCCTCTTTGAAAGGAAGTTCGGTACAGGTTCATTTCAAAGATGAGACGACACATGAATCCTAATTGACTCAACACAAGGAAATAAAAAGAGTTGTGATATTTGATCTCCAATACCCCCTCTTTGCAAATTCCAATCTAGACCTAGTTTGAAGAGGCTCCTACAAAGTGAGGGAGAAATAGAGAGGAGAGTTTACCTGGCACTTACCTGCCCTTTGTATGGCTATCGCCTGACATGAATGCTCCTTGCACAAGCACCCAAAGATTCATTCTAAGGGTACTTCGGGGAGATTAAGCTTTAACCCGTATGGTAGGTCAACCCATGGCAGAGTTCCTAATGAAAGGACTCTAGTAGCGATCTATCATATTTAGAGGATTCGCTTGCATTTTGACCCGTATGGTGGGTCGTGCCATGATAAAATCATAATGAAGGGATTCTACTGAGCGGTTTATCTGATGTCAAGTTCACCAAAGAAAATGCTTGTAAAAAGGACTTAGTGCTTGTATAAAGGACTTAATGCCTGCAGGAAGGCTTTTATGCCTGTAAGAGAGACTTCTGAAAATGAACAATTTTGTATTTGGGTTTCCAATGGAAGGGCTCTAGAGACAGCATACTAGTGGGTGGGCCAAGCCAAGGCTGAGTCCTCCGTTGGAGGTCCTTTATTTAATGCAATTTAATTTTCTGCAATTTAATTTCAGTACCATCAAACCCCACGATGGGTTGGTTGAATCAAAGCCGAGTGCCCCGCTGGAGGTCCTTTATTTAATGCAATTTAATTTCCTGTAATTTAATTTCAGTACCATTAAACCCCACGATGGGTAGGCCGAGCCAAGGCCGAGTCCCCCGTTAGAGATTATTTATTTAATGCAATTTCATTTCCTGCAATTTAATTTCAGTATCATCAAACCCCACGATGGGTAGGCCGAACCAAGGCCGGGTCCCCCGTTGTAGGTCCTTTATTTAATGCCATTTAATTTCTTACAATTTAATTTTAGTACCATTAAATCCCACGATGGGTAGGCCGAATCACCCGTTGGAGGTTCTTTATTTAATGCAATTTAATTTTGGCACTATTAAACCCCACGATGGGTAGGCCGAATCAATGCTGAATCCCCCGTTGGAGGTCCTTTATTTAATGCAATTTAATTTCCTGCAATTTAATTTCAGTACCATCAAGCCCCATGGTGGGTAGGCCAAGCCAAGGCCGAGTCATCGTTAGAGGTCCTTTATTTATTGCAATTTAATTTTCTGCAATTTAATTGCTGTACCATTAAACTCCAAAATAAGTAGGCCGAGCCACCTGCTGGAGCTCGCAACACTACATAGAACTTGTTAGTTCACACCCTCTTGCGGTTTCAGGGAATTTTAATGATTTGAAAGTATAAAAAAATGTCATTTATATGCATTCCATCTAAAAAGTGAAAATACAAAAAAAAAGGTCACCTCACTAGAACCTTAGGAATAAACCAAGCTTAAGTTGCCAAATTAGGATTATCATGAAATTAAGGTACCGAAAGGGCATTAATTTTAATTAACTATTGTAACCAAGTCTCCAAACCTAGAATCTCTAGTTCGTGGCAACTCCAAACTCTAAAATTATTTGAACAAAAAACTAAAGTTACAATTCAGTAGGACTTGGGAGGGTCCATATTAGGTTAATTAATTTAATCAACCTGATAATCCGTTAACCTGGGATTGTTCCATAAAAAAAAAATTTAGGGTCGCGACAGCTTGGCGACTCCACTAGGGACATAGGATGTGTGTAGAAATGGCTTGACTTTCATCATCCTATCGTGCCCCATTCTACACATTAGATGCATCATATGCAGTTTATGCTCCAAGTCAGATTTGGCAAATTAAATATGCAGAAAAATCATGTATGCATGTGTTTATAGAATGTGCAAGCATGAAAGAGAATTTCTCAGGAAATGAGGGATTCGAATTGCCCCTAGATGTGCTGACTGAACAAATTGAGGGTCTACTCCTTAAGTTAAGGAGTGACTTGTCTATGACTTTTCCCTCTTCTTTTCAATTCAGGGATTTGCCATCAATTTGCCCCAGTTTTATCAGAAAGGATCTTATCAGATGATCATAATTTGCCACTTGGGGTTGTCTTCTTCAACATGTTAAATGTTAGTGTAAATATTTCCTATAAAAAGGAAAGGAGACGTGTTAGTTAGTATCAGAAAGGATAAATTGGAAACGATACTGATTTACCCTTCGTCTTGAATGTCTTACACGAGTCTCTTATCAGTTTCATTGGATTGAGTTTGTCTCCAATTCTTGTTGGACACTTTATCATTAGGGCTAAGGCTATAGTAAAGTACGGGCTTTGATTTCGCTCGTCAAGTATCCTGATTTCTTTCGCTTCGGATCACTGTTATTCCTCATGCTCTTAGGCCCATTAGACCGTAGGCGTCCATAGAGGCTCCCTTTTAAGGATTAATTTTCGAATGATTCGGTCTTGTCGTATTGGGCAATTCTACGCTATGATCCTCTCCAAGGTAATTTATAACCCCTATTAAGACGGAATAAAGTAATTCAGAATTCGAGACAATCAGGGGTAAATTGAAACGATACAAAACTACCCATCTCTAAGGCTGCTCACGTCTTTCGCTCATATTTTTCTTTGTTTGAAACCATCCATTCAGTGATAATATCCGCGAATTGATTTGCCCCCAGTTTCATTCAACAAAAGGACTTCGTATTCAAGTATGGATGTGTTCTCGAGTTAATTCGCAAATTTCTGAGAATAAAAAAGGTCCAACCCGATTTATCTTCTCTTTTTGTTTTAGAAATAAGCCAAAGAGGCAGATATCAAAGTTTCTCGAACATTTCTATTTTTACAACGAATCATGCTTCATTGAAGAAGGTGGATACATGTATGTTCCGTACTAGATTTTAGCACTTCGACAATCGTCAAAATTCATTTTCCTAAAAGGTTCAGGTTGAAAATATACTTACTTGAGGATTCGGATGATTGCCTAGTAGTTTTTTGACAACTAGGCTTGTTCATTCAATAATTGTGAATGGATTTCGAGACCTTGAAAGGTAACTTGAACATCGGGAACGTGCTACCTATTAAGAAGTGTCAGAGGTAACACATATAAGCATTTTCATCAATGAGTTCATTGGTTCATGCAAAACTGTTTATCTAAGTTTACCATGATTAGAGACAGTTCATGTAATAATTCATGATGCAATCGACCAAAATGTGGATCATGCCCAACTATTCTGTCAAGTTTGCATTACCAATTCTACTCAAGGAAGTTATCATGGTGTGAATACCTCGAATGTAATTTGAATGGGGAACTTTAGTCCGAAAGGGCTTTCTCTCACTCTCGAGAAAGGTTGTTTATCCTGATTGCAGAATTGAAGAGGAATAACTCGATCTTACCATCATCGCATTCAGCAAGGGTCTGAGTAATCTCGCAATTGGTACGACCACGCCGATTTGGAGGTCCTAATTAGGACCATAATGTAGGTGGGTTTGATGGTGGTGATCATCGCATCCTTGTCACTAGAATCGACCCTCAGAATAGTCCTCAAGGAATACCATCGTTGTATGAAGATAGTATTAATTTCTGCTGATACCATCGTTGTTCTCGAACGGTGTAAATTTCGACTGTGTATATTACAATCTAACTTCTTCTAAAAATTTTCTTTCGCAATCAGATCTCATTGGGGATTTACCGAAGGAGATAGTATGTTTTCACTGAGTTTTCAAAAGCATTCAAAAAAGAATATTGATTTGAATGGGCATTAGCCTTGTTTTAATTGGCACTTTACTTTTTCATGCCCGGGTTTTCTTTCACCTTTTTTTCTCAATTGAAAAGATCTCCCAAAGATTGTGCTATATGTACATGCATATCAAGGATCGTGCTTGAAGAGATGACTTAGGAACTCTATATAGACCTTAATTCTTCTGCTTTAAGGTGGTGCCATCTTTATCACGAAATTAGCGATGATCACCGACGGGGTTTTAAGAAATGAATATGTGTGCTCAATTGGGAGATGTAAAGGATGAAAGTGTATTGGATAGAGAAACGAATGCTTTTCGTCTTCCTAAGGCATTTGAATTATCGTATGAGGTTGAAAGCAAAGAAATACTCAAAAATTGATGTTAGTCCGAGCAAGAAGAGTTCTAACCATTTACCCATGCTATTGCTGAGACTACCTTCATTTGGCCCCGATGTAGGGTGGTTCTCGACAAGGGTTACGAAATGAAACTATCGCTCAAATGGGTCATTAATGGTCACTTGTAGTATTTAGGATAGAAAAGCGATCGCCTGCTTCCCTTCGACTATCGTACCTTTCGCGAGAAAACCCATTGCTTTTTTGGAACGCGGAACCTATTTAGCACTCAACTCATTGTGGATTGAAATGTAGGATGTGTGTGCAAATGGTTTGCCTTTCATCATCCTGTCATGTCCCATTCCACATATTCGATGCATCATGTAAAGTATAGGCTCCAAGTCAGAATTGTTAAAATAAACATACAGAAGAGTCATGCATAAATCATGGGATGTGCAAACACAATGTGGATGTGGCAATTTTTAAGAATCATGTATGTTTACGAAATGTGCAAGTGTATCATGAATGGGAGAATTTGAATTTCCATTGACATGTAGGCAGATTGAGCAAATGGGGAGTCTACTCCTTAAGTCAAGGGGTGGCTTGTCTCTGACTTTGCCTCTTTTCATTTCATGGTTTATCATCAATTTGCCCCCATTTTCATCAAAATAGGTCTTATAAGATGATCATAATTTTGCCCTCTTGGAGCTATTTTCTTTAACATGTTGAATGTTAGTGTAAATATTTCCTGTTATCGCGTCCCTAAAAAATATTTTTTGATCGATCGGGTGAACGGATTATTAGGTTAATTAGATTAACTAACCTAACACGGACCCTCCCAAGCTCTACCGAATCGCAAATTTATTTTTTGTTAAAATGATTTTAAAATTTGGAGTCGCGACTAATAGTTTTTGGTAGGTCGATTAGAAACCTAAATAAATTAGCGGGAGAACTAATTTATTTCTGTGAATCAAAGATTGTGAGTTCGGGGACTTGGTTACACTAGTTAATTAAAACTAATGCCCTTTCGGTACCTTAATTTTATGGATATCTTAATTCGGCAACTCAAACTTAGTTTACTCCTAAGGCTCTAGTGGGGCATTTTTCTTTTGTATTTTCACTTTTTTTTAAAATGAAATGTACGTGAGTGACATTTTTTTTTTGCATTTTCAAAATATTAAATATTTCCCTGAAGCCGAAAGAGGGAGTGAATTAATGACTTCTGTGCAGTGCTGCGATCTATTCATTTTTGGGGTTTAGTAATTCAAAAATTAAATTACTGGAAGTAAATGACAGTAAATAAACACCTCTAATGGATGGCCTAGCCTTGGCTTGGCCCTCTCTATTGGGGCTTAATGGTACATGAATTAAATAACAGGAATTTAAATGACAATAAGTAAAACCTCCAATGGGCTACCTAGCATTAGCTTGGCTCTTCCCTTTGAGATTTAATGGTGCAGGAATTAAATTGCATGAATTTAAATGACAGTAAGTAAAACCTCCAATGGGCGGCCTAAAATTGGCTTGGCTCTTCCCTTTAGGATTTGATGGTGCAGGAATTAAATTGCAAGAATTTAAATAACGGTAAGTAAAACCTCCAATGGGCGACCTAGTATTAGCTTGGCTCTTCCCTTTGGGATTTAATGGTGCAGAATTTAAATTGCAGGTATTTAAATAACAGTAAGTAAAAACCTCCAATGGGCGACCTAGCATTGGTTTGGCTCTTCCCTATGGGGTTTAATGGTGTAGGTATTTAAATTGCAGGAATTTAAATGATTGTAAATAAAAACCTCCAATGTGCGGCCTAGCATTGGCTTGGCTTTTCCCTTTGGGATTTAAAGTGCAGGTATTTAAATTGCAAGAATTTAAATGATTGTAAATAAAAACCTCCAATGGGCGGCCTAGCATTGGCTTGGCTCTTCCCTTTGGGATTTGAAATGCAGGAATTTAAATTGCAGGTATTTAAATGACCTCCAGTGGATGTGCTTGGCCTCTCCATTCTGGGGTTCGAGTTCTTTAAAATAAATTACAATAAATTGATTTCGATAATTTGAAATTTGTGTTCGCTTAGGGACTCCTCCAAGCAAATTTTGTGCTTCTGTAGGATTGACCGTTGATCTAGAAGCTGCGGCTGCCTAACTTAAAATAGAGTGAAATATCAGTGTACAAAATTTGTGCTAATCTGCACCTAAAACCAGAAGAGTGAAAAAAGCACTTATCTCTCATTTTTTGGGAAGATTTCTAGAATTGGTTTTCGCTCTCTCTGTTCTCAACATAGAGAGTCTCTTTTGAATTAAAAGGGACTTTTAATCACAGATCAGCTAAGAAATTGGTAGACACTTAGGAGCTTGTTTGGGCCGATTTTTGCACCTCCGTAGGATTTACCATCGATGTGGAGTTTTCCTTTTGCCTGACATGAAATATGGGGAGATAGAGAGGTGGAGAAAGTATATACAATTTGTGCTAATTTGCGACTAAAACCATAAATAAAAACACTTACCTCGAATTTGCTTGCTCGTTGATGAGGATAAACTCTTGATTTATGTTATCGATGAAGGAATTTGTGATGATAACCCTTAGCTTTAAACTCCCATCATCTTCAAAATTCTATCTCTCTTTTGGTATTTTCTTTCTTTCAAATTTTTCTTCAATCTCCCAAAACCCTCTCAAACATCCAAAATTATCTCTCCAAAAAATCCCCGTTTCCCAAGCTCACTTCTTCGTCCTTTTATAACCTATTCATCCATCTCCCATTCTAATTTTTCCACTAACTCTTCTTCATCTCATCTTCCATTCTCTATTATCATCTTATTTTCTTCATCTCCTCTTCTCCATCTTCCCTTCTCCATCTCCTCTTCTCCATCTTTCCTTCTCCATCTCCTCTTCTCCATCTTCCCTTCTTTATTCTAATTTCTCCACCAACTCTTCTTTTTATTATTTATGAAATAATCCCTCAAGTACCGGGTATTTGTACTCTAGTTCTCGAGATTTTAAGTATTTGCAATTCAGTCCCTAAAGAAATATTTCTTTAAGTCCAAATTTTCACACAATTTTCAACACGCCTCCCCTATGCTTTGGTCGAAATTTACCTTATGGGTACCCTTAGAAAAAGTTTAATTTCATTTTTTTATTAACTTGAATTTTTATGAATTTGTGATGGCCAATATGAAAATAGATTTAAAAGAAAAATATTGACTATTTTAGTGTATTTTTTTGCTTCAAATGTTATTTTTCCAAAAGTTTCAAGTATTTTTGTATTTTTTTGAAAAATATTAAAAAATATGAAAAATATGAAAAATTATTTTTCATTCAATAATGGTTTCCTAGGCTTGGCCAAGGCTTCTAAAGTTGATTTTACAATTTTCTCATTTTTTCTTGATTTTTTATGAATTTTCGAAAAATAAAAGTGCTAAAAAATACTAAAAACATGAAAATTTATTTTTTGGTCAAAATTGGTTCCTGAGGATTGGCCAAGGTCACCAAAGTTGATTTTTTAATTTTATAAATTTTTATGGATTTTCTACTAAATTTTTAAAAGGAAAAGGTAATTAAAAATCAAGTGTCAACACCTATAAAAAGGAAAAGAGACATGTCAGCCAATATTAAAAGGGATAAATTGGAACGATACTGGCTAACCTTTCATCTTGATTACATTGTACAAATCTTTTACCAGTTTCACTAGATTGAGCTTTTCTCGATTGTTGTTGGACGCTTCATCATTAAGCTATGATTGCGGTAAAAAACTGACTTCGGTATTATCCATCGAGTATTCCTATTTCTTACTGTAAAAAAGAAACATGCAAGTGATTGTATTATTCATTCACAACATTTACAATATTCCCCGACCTTAGGGATTAAACTTGGACAATCGCAAACCGTTGTTATTCCTCATGCCATTAGGCCCATTAGCCCATAGGCGTCTATGGGGTTTTCCTTTTAAGGGTTAGTCCTTAGGATAGAGAGGCCCCTATTGTATCGCCTTGGGCCATTTCACGTCCCGGTTCTTTTCGAGATAAATTACAATCCCTGTTAAGAATGAAATAAGTCAATTCAAAACTCGAGATGATTATGGAAAAATTGGAACGATACAACGTTACCCATCTTCGAGATTGCTTGCGTCTTTCGCACGTATTCCTTTTTGTTTGAAGCTGTCCATCTAGTGATAATGTCCACGGATCGATTCCCCCCCCCCCCCAAATTTATTCCAACTAGGGAATTTTCATTTTTAGGTATGACTGAATTCTTAGGTCGTTTTGCAAACTCCTGAAAAACAGAATGGATCTAATTTAAAACTGGAGCAATTCAAGGTCAAATTGAAACGATACGAAGTTACCCTTTAAGTTTGCGCAGATTTTTACTCGCCATTAATTCGTCGCGGGTTTGGTGAAGTAGCAGATTCGAGCATTTAATAGGAGCAAAGAAAATTACTACTTTTTGCTTCTGAATTAAAGCTAGCTATCTATAAAGATTGAAAATATCCCTCGTAGGGGAACGAAATATATTCGTTCAGGGTCGGTTCTGTTTCCTCTATGGGCTCTCCCATGATTAGCTGGCTTCGTTCCGGATCAGGTACGTGTCGGCCTTGCTAAAGGACTCGTGATCACTAGCTTGGAAGTACAGGTTCCGTGTGCACGTCAGAGCCTCGGTGCTTCATCAATATCAAACTGGTTGATCATGGCAGCGATCTCATCGTCGACGCTACTTGCTCGATGATGATGCATCCCTTCCTCCTCGGAAGGCATCAATGCTGGTTCCATAAGCTCGATCTTTTCGTACCTCGCCCCAACTTGATCTTGTTATGAACTGATCTAACTCACCTCTTAAACAGGTATTTTCGATCCTCAGACACTGCCTTTCGTCAAGTGTGAGGAGGCTATTGCAGTTGGGGCATGTGGCGGAATCAAAAGCTTCTTTATACATCTTGTTCTCTGCTCAGAGCTTTTCATTTTCAACTCTTAAAAACTCGACCTCATTGCACTCATATCGAGTCTTCATTCGGGTTCGACTATTCTGAAACCAGAACTTGACTTGCAAAAGTTCAAGCCCTAACTCTTGGCTCAATTCTATTCTCTATTTGTCGTCTGGCATAGGGCACATTCTAAAGAAATCCTCAAGTCTTTGTATTTGTTCCTCAGTATATCGAGGGTAACGCTTCCTTTAACCCTTATTGTAATTGTCCTTATCCTTACCGAAATCTTGGACATCGTCGGCGGAAGGGCCAGGTTCCATGGTCTGAATCCCAAATATGACCTCAAACTATTCCTCTCTCATATTCAGCAGGTAATGATAGCTCTCAAGGGTGTTGGATTGAGACATCCTCGATTAGTTGATGATTCCTCAAAACTTGCTACCTCTTCTTGTATTGTTTACTCTCTTTGAATTTTTCTGAGTGATTATGTATGCTTTGAAACTCTCTTCTGAGTATAGATGAAGATTATCAGAAAGACGTTCCCTTTTAAAGTTTAGGCATGGGTTGAGCAACTGTATTGCTTCTCCTGAGAGTTCTGTCTTTCTCAACCTTTCTTGCATATCTCTTGCTCGGTCTATCTTCTTTCATCTTTTCATGGTAGAGGGCCCCTGTCATCATCTCTACCGTCGACTCACTAGCAAGTCCTCCCATAAAGACACATCTTATCTTCTTTTCTGCGGAATATTTTCTTTGTCTCCCACTTGGATCGCTTTTTCTTCTTCTTTTTCAAAGTGGTGGTATCACCTCAAATCCTTTTATGCAAAGATTTCGGATTCGTTTGACTCTAGATTGTTGACTGATGGGGATTCGAGCCAACGAAAGTGACACCGAAAGAGAATGACAAATAAAAAAAATCTGGCCAATAAATACTGCCACTGTGAAATCAATATTTAGGTCGAAGCAGATTATCACCTTCATTTTCTAATCATCTACTTCACTTCTCTTCTCTTATCTTTCATATTTCGTTTATCAGTCTTGATTCTCTTCTTGATAATGGCCAATCTTCCTACACACGTCTTTCCTGCAGAGGTTATGTTCAAATGGGAAAGACTTTATCATCTTCTTGGTCGAGGCTATATTTACATAGCCCATCATCCGAGTGTCGAAGCTGAGATCCTTGGTCTGTTTATGGAAGTAAATGGCTCTTCGATTGAAGGCACCAACTTGGAGAAGGAATACAGGGCATTCCCACATGTCTTTATCAACTTCCTAGAGGCCTGTCGAAATACCTAGGAAACGGTTACCTTAGCTCGCGTCGTAAAGGCCTGCTATCAGGATCGATCTGAATGCCTGGGGTTTGCAGAACGCTCGGTTGCTCGATACAAGAAGGCTGTCAAGTCTGCTGATGAGCGGGTCTCGCTGTTAATTCATGAGAGGGAGAAACTGGTGGAGTGCCTAGGCTTGAACCAGACTTACTTTGAACATAATCCAAGTGACATCGTGATGAAGTTCAAATGTGAATGGTTGGAGGAGAGACTTGATGATCTAACGGCGAATATAGCTTTCGAGAGAAACTTGATCGATAATCTGAAATTCGCTATTGAACATTATGAGGCTAACGCACCCAGGCACAAAGAGAAATGTACCCGCCTGTTCTTCAAGCTTGTAGATCTTGAATCCCAAATCGCTCAGTGTAGGTAGAGTATCAACTTTATAGAGAGTCAATTAAACTCTTTTGTGATGCTCATTAGAGCTCACTTTAGCTTTACTTTTCCTTCCCAGTGACTGTTGTAGAGCTTGTTGATGAACGGAATGAGAGAAATGTTTCACATGTTTGTGCCTTTATTTTTCCGTCATGTCTTCTCTTCCGCATAGCATGAACGACCTAAGGTACTGGAAACGCCGAGGCTTGACGTTCTTCTTGATGTTCTTGTTAGTTGCGATAGACGATGATATCAAGAACATTAAAAAGTATTCGGCTGTGGCCTCCACTAGCCACCTTGAGCTTTGTGAGCTTCGCGTGAATTATTACAGATACGACTGCTCGGTCAGCGTGCCAATAATGAATTCGGCCACCTATTGCATGCCCCACTTCACTCGTATATTGTCTCTTTCAGTGCTCAATTATTGGTGTCTGTCGCCTATAATGTTGGCAAAAATGCTCATGGGCCATGCTTAATAATCAAACACCGGCCCTTCTAATATCCTCCATGTTGCTCGAATCTGAGGAAGTTAAAAGGCAAGCCTTTAGTGAATTCAATTAGAAAGACGTAGCGGGGTCGGATTAACATACTTACACAATTTGTACCTTTCCAACAAAAATATAGGAACTCCTCCAATACATAAAAATGCCCTCATGTTCGATCTGGATAAATTTGCAGCCACATTAAAATACATAACTCATTCATGCTGACTAATTGTCACGATTGTCTCTGAGAGGGTCGATCTCTTTACTTGCCCCTAGGATTAACGGTTAAAGCTTCGGTATTTTTCATCCTTTCGTATTTCTAAATATTATTCCTAACGTGTTGTTGAACCCGATTTTGCTTCCGCATGGGGTACCTGTGATTCTCTGCAAAAGTAAAATAAATAATGAGTACGTGATCCAAGAGAGGTCGGTTCACAACTCCTAGATTAGTCCAATTTTAGTTTTCTATTTTATGAAAAAATCAGATGAAATTTTCTTAGGAAGAAATGGAGAGATTTCCCAGAAAGAGTTTTTTTGCAGATTTTTATAACTCGAAAAATGTGATGAAACCTCTTGACGTTTACCAAATTTTCCAAACGAATTTCCCTCTTTTATCAAAATGAATTTGCAGGGATAAATTTGTTAAGAAAATCTCATTTCTATTGAAGCAAAAAAAATGTGACAAAATTCTTTATTGGTCAACAAAATTCCCTGAAGGGATTTTTCCACATTCATTTTCTTTTCAGAAATAGGACACCAATTTGTTTTTTATTTTCTTTTGGAAAAATGACCATGATGTTAGTGTAGCTATCTTAAAGATAAAATTTTCAGAAATAGGACACCAATTTTTAACCGACACCTAATATGGACCGACCAAAAATAAATAAAAGATAAAATTAGAGGTATTACTTCACCTTGAAAAAAAATGCAAATCACATAGACAGCATATGAATCGTGAGTTTAAATCTTAGTGTAGCTATCTTAAAGGTTCACAAATTGAAGCAAAAGACTTAGGGTAAGGCGACAATCTCACGCACCTAATGAAGATTAGCCGTGATCCCACGACGTAACCAAGATTAGCCAAGTCTTTTCACTTCGACTGCTCGAGCTAAAAATTAAAACCCCCCGCTTTACCAAGCCCGAGGTCTAACTTTTAAAACTCATTTCTGAAAAGAGGCTCGAGATTGAATCTGGACTAACTTTTGACGTAATATCACGCCAAACGCTAGAAACAAATCACAATACCATCTTAAAACTAGTAGCCCAGGTCCGGCCACGAGACGTGTATGATGTAGTGCTAAAGCAATTAATTATGCACAACAATTAAATGCAAACACCGCTTCAATAATTCAAAAATTAAATCACGATTTTCACACACCAAACCTGCAAAACAAAGGGTTAAGCAAGCACTCCACCCCTTATAACTCTCATTTGCAAAACCATTTAACACATAAAAAGTGAGTTCCAAGCAATTGCCAAATTAAATTAATTTTCATGAAATTTTTTAGGCCTAAGTCCACTAGGTTCTTAAGTTTTTTTCAAAAATTAAGAACAATTCCCTAGTGGAGTCGCCAAGTTGTCACAACCCTAAAAATTTTGTCAATCGATGGAAAATTCCCAAGTTAACAGATTATCAGGTTGATTAAATTAATTAACATAATACGGACCCTCCCAAGTCCTACCGAATCGTAACTTTGATTTTTTGTTCAAATGATTTTAGAGTTTGGAGTCGCCACTAATCATTTTTGGTAGATTGATTAGAAACCTAAGTAAATTAGCAGGAGAACTAAATTACTTCTACGAACCAGAGATTCTAGGTTCGAGAACTTGGTTACACTAGTTAATTAAAACTAATGCCCTTCGATACCTTAATTTCATGATTATCCTAATTTGGCAACTCATGCTTGGTTTCTTCCTAAGGTTCTATGTGAGGTGACCTCTTTTTTTGTATTTTCACTTTTTAGATGAAATGCATATGAATGATAGTTTTTGGTATTTTCAAATCATTAAAATTTCCTGAAGCTGCAAGAGGGCGTGAACTAACCATTTCTAAGCCGTGTTGCGACCTCCTAAGTAGCACCGACACTGACACGCGACACGATACACGACACGACATGCCGACACGTCATTTCTAAAAAATATAGAATTTCGACACGTTAGGACACGTTTTATATTAAATATATATTTATATATATGTCAACAAAAAATTATTTTTTAGGCATTTTAATAATTATCAAATCAATCACTAGTGATGACATTGAATTGCACAGAATGAATATAGATATTTTTGTAACTATTTGCATTGAAAATTTGATAAATTAATTTTGAGAAATTATTTTACTCTCATAAAATTCCAAATAAAAGATATTCATAATTGTCCCATCTAACCCACTTTCCCATGCGCACGCTCTCTCTCTCTCTCTCTCTCTCTCTCTCTCTCTCTCTCTCTCTCTCTCTCTCTCTCTCTCTCTCTCTCTCTCTATCCTTAGTCTTGTTAAACTTTTGTACAACTCCAAGTCTTGTCATGTCAATTGTTGTCTTGCACCCAAAAGCCACTATTCACCACCTCCTTCCCCTGCCGCAATTTTCTTTGCAAGAAGCCTCTGCAACTTTCATCTCTTTCTCTCTCTACTGATCTGGACTCCATCGGTCGGCGAAACCATGCGTCCTTGTCTCTCACCACCCACTCGGACACTACCGCCCGACGACAACTGGTCGCTCGTTTTTCATTTCGTCTCTGGCTTCTCCACCACCGCCTCAGATCTGACCCAGCGCTCCACCGTTACTGTCCTCCCTATCCAAAATATCTACCCGCCTCTCCAACATCATGCTTGACGCGCCAGCTCTCCCCTACCTCCCTCTCTGACGTCGGTTGTGCTCTAGATCCTCTTCTCCTCCTCCTCCGGACTCGTGTGTCGCCAGTGAGTCCGGCTCGTTGACCTCGTGTCGGAAGTCGGACACACGGTCAACGCATGTCCGGACATGCCGGAGCGTGTCGAACGAGTGTCAAACACGTGACAAGCGTCCGACACTGACACGGTGCCTCCTAGCACGTATCGGTGCTTCATAGGCGACCTCCAGTAGGTGGCTCGGCCTACTCATTCTGGGGTTTAATGGTATATAAATTAAATTACAGAAATTTAAATTACAATAAATAAAGGACCTCCAACGGGGGACTCGGCCTTAATTTGGCTTACCCATCGTGGGGTTTGATGGTACTGAAATTAAATTGCGGTAAATTAAATTGCATTAAATAAAAGATCTCCAACGGGGGACTCGACCTTGATTCAGCCTACTTATCGTGGCATTTGATGGTACTGAAATTAAATTGTAGGAAATTAAATTTTATTAAATAAAGAACCTCCAACGAGGGACTCGGCTTTGAATCGACCTACCCATCGTGGGGTTTGATGGTACTGAAATTAAATTGCAGGAAATTAAATTATATTAAATAAAGGACCTCCAACGGGGGACTCAGCTTTGATTTGGCCTACCCATCGTGGGGTTTGATGGTACTGAAACTAAATTGCAGGAAATTAAATTGCATTAAATAAAGGACCTCCAACGAAGGACTCAGCCTTGGCTCGGCCTACCCATCGTGGGGTTTGATGGTACAAAAATTAAATTACAGGAAATTAAATTGTAATAAATAAAGGATCACCAGTGGGTGGGTCGGCCTTTCCATTCTAAGGTTTGATGGTGCATGAATTAAATTGCAGAAAATTATAGTACAAATGCGACATGTGGATATGAAGACATATGAGTACGACATGACATAATTGAGATTTAAATCAATTCATTTAGGTAACAAAATTCTTGAAGATTTTAATGGCTAGGATCGTTACCTGATTTGACGGATTTGATGGTCGAATTTGGATATCGTGTCACCTTGTGGATTAAGATTGCCATTCGAACGACAGAGATGAACTCTTGATTTATGTTGATCGATGAAAGAATTGGTGATGATAGCTCCCTAACTTTAAACTCCCATTATCTTCAAAATTCTCTCTCTTTTTGGTATTTTCTTTCTCTCAAATTTTTCTTCAATTTCTCAAAACCCTCTCAAACATCCAAAATTTTCTCTTCAAAAAATCCTCCCCCAAGCTCTCTTTTTCCTCCTTTTATAACCAACGCATTTATCTCTCATTCTAATTTCTTCACTAACCCTTCTTCATCTTCATCTTCATCTTCCTTTCTCCATATCTATCTCACATTCTAATTTCTCCACTAACTCTTCTTCTTCATCATCTTCATCTTCCCTTCTCCATATCTATCTCACATTCTAATTTCTCAACTAACTCTTCTTCATCTCCATCTTCCCTTTTCTATTATCATCTTATTTTCTCCAACTGTTCTTCCCCATCTTCCCTTCTTTATTTTAATCTTACTTTCTCCATCTTCCCTTCTCTATTCTAATTTCTCCACTAACTCTTCTTTTTGTTATTTGCAAAATAATCCCTCGAGTGTTAGGTATTTTCACTCTAGTCCCTGAGATTTTAAGTATTTGCAATTCAGTTCTTGGAGAAATATTTCTTTAAGTTCAAATCTTCTCACAATTTTCGACACACCTCCCATTAAAATTCACCGCGTGTCAAATTTAAGCTTATTTCTCGCCGCTGAAAATAATGCAAAATTTAATTAAAGCCCTTTTGCAAAATTGAGTCATTCTAGGTATAATTGGGCCAAGATGAAAATTTGAAATATTAGAGAACGATGTCACAACTCCTAAAAGTGAAAAATGAAAATAAATTGACTCAAATTGAATTTTTTAGGCCCGATTCGAGATTATGCACGTAAAGGAATACACGACCCCGAATTAGGTTTTTTTAAGTTTGTGATGGACATGAAAAGGGATTTAAAAGAAAATATTGACTATTTTTTATGTATTTTTGTGGCCTTAAATGCTATTTATTTATTAAATATTTTCCTAATTTCTAAAACATATATTTAAAAAAATACAAAAAATATCAAAAATTATTTTTTGTTCAAAAAAGATTGCCTAAACTTGGCCAAGGCTTCCAAAGTTAATTTTTTAATTTTCTCATTTTTTCTTAATTTTTTTTATGAATTTTCGAAAATAAAAATATCGAAAAATACTGAAAATATAAAAAAATTATTTTTGATCAAAATTGGTTCTCTAGGCTTGGCCAAGGTCCCCCAACTTTTATTTTATAATTTTATGAATTTTCATGAATTTTCTATTAATTTTCGAAAATAAAAATACCGAAAAATACTGAAAATATGAAAAATCATTTTTGGCCAAAATTAGTTCCCTAGGCTTGACCAAGATCCCCAAAGTTGAATTTTTTAATTTTATGAATTTTTATAGATTTTTTTATTAATTTTAAAAGAGAAAAAATGATTAAAAATTAGGTGTCAATACTATCCCCAAGGTGAAGAAACCTTGCTCGCCCCCGATTCCACCACTCAAGAAGCTGCCGCCACCGATCCCAAAAAAGAAGCCGCTTCCTCCGATCCCCAAGGTGAAGAAACCATGCCCACCCCCAATTCTGCCGCACAAGAAGCCGCCACTACCGATCCCAAAAAAGAAGCTGCTTCCTCGGATCCCCAAAGTGAAGAAACCATGCCCGCCCCCAATTCCGAAGTTCAAGAAGCCATTTTTTCCACCATTCAAGAAGCGATTCCCACCGCGGTCCCTATATTCAAGAAGCCACTGCCACCACCAGTGCCTGTGCTTAAGAAGCCACTTCCCCTGCCATTCAAGAAGCTGCTCCCACCCTTGGTCTCGCCACCAGTTTCAACTTTCAAGAAGCCCCTCCCATCACCGATCCCCACATTTAAGAAGCTGCTTCCGCTACCTATTTCGATCAAACCGCTACCTCCATTCCCAAAGATCCCTCCTTTTCACTAACCCTAAATGCCCACCACTTCCTATGTCCCCCCTTATCCCCACAATCCCTCCAAAGTACTTCAAACACCCCAAACTCGGAAAGTTGCCAGTTCCACCTCCAGTCCCAACTCATTCTTAGGTTCTTGGAAAAGTTTATTTCGTGATGTAACTAGGATGTCTTTTGATATTGCCAAATATTGAAGAGTCTGCTTCATATTGTGGCTGCCGTAATAATGCCTTTGACTTCAATCAGTGAGGTACGTGGAGTTAAGAGGAAAAGAGGGAAGACGTGGTGGAGTAGAGACAATGGGATCAGTGGATTGATGTTCAATTTTTCTTTTCCAAAGTGTTGCATGAGTGAAGTTGAATGTGTTTGGAATTGCTCGTGTCACAATGAGTTAATTTTGAAGGTGTACAATATTTTAATTTATCAAATATGCTTATGGGGTGAAGTTTCTTTGCTATGTTTTTTTCCCTCATTGGAAATACTCCTAAATAAATAAGTATTGTGATCTTGTTCAAGTAACATATATGGATTGGGAAATGATAAAGAGAGGATAAGTCATTCATTTAAGGCTTGCATTGTTTTCACTCTCCAATTGGATCCTAACACCCTCTTTTACATTGAACTAACTACATTATCATTGCAAGTCATACTCTTGATTTAGAATTATTTCTTACTCTTTTTTTTCTTCTTTTTCAGTTGTTTGAATATTACATGAGACGAAACTATTGATGCTCCTCTCAAACAACATTTATAAAGGTAAATGTGGGCCATGCTCTTGATTTAAGACTAATGCTTGCCTTCTTTTCTTTTCTTTTCTTTTCTTTTGATCTTTTGTCTTTGGCCTTTTCTTTCTCCATTTGTAACTAAAATGTGTACCACTTTTCCAAAAAAAAAAGTCTATTTAGTGGATAGCTAACTATTTATTGTATTTTTGACAAAAAAAAAAGCTAATTATTCTATTAATGATTTATATTTTTCCTTATTTTTGTAATAGGGAACTATTATTGAAAAAACTAACTTAAGTTATCAGTACATTGTGTATAATGCATACATCAACTACAATATTTATTTTGACCCAAATGAAAAACATAATATTTCAGTTTTGAGTAGATTCTCGTAAATTTGATCCAAAAATCAAAGTCGGAAATTTCACAATCATAAGAATAATCTAAGACCTTTGCCAATAAAACTAACATTCCTTTGCTCTAGTATATTATTAGTACTTGGTTGGATTATAATAATAGAGAATAAGTTCACAAGAAGACAAACATAAACAAAATGTTGAAATATGATGTGTGGAAGAAGCGGCGAGGGTGAAAAAAGAAAGTGGTTGGGAAGAGACATAGGTAAGTTTTTCTTTTAGTAAAATTGAAAAAGAAAGAAGAAAAAAAATGTAAGGAATAATCTTATATCAAGAATGGGATCCACAAGGGATAACATGATCAATCTAACATATAGGGGGTGTCCGTAGCTAATAAGAGAGTGAAAATAATGTGAGCCTTATTTAATTAACGATATTTTCAATGTCATTTTGGACCCTTTTAGTTGAAGATCAAAAGGGCAATTTGCCTAAGACAAGGTTGTCTTCAGTTTATTTGTTTCATTGGCTAGAAGGTTGTCTTGTGTTTTTTTTTTTTTTTGGGGTTAGATCCACCATCTTTATCCTCATACAATTTTAAAGCCTCCTTTCATTAGACAAGAAATAATGAAAGTGCAATTTATTTATCAGTAACATTTATCCTATTATTATAAAAATTTAATGGTCTCGAAATGGAGTGTCCAATTGGGAGGGAAAAATATAGAAGAAAAAGTTGTCACAAATTAGAGTAAAATGATCCCAAGAAAAATAATAGCATTTTGGTTTGCCTTAGCGTGAGTATGATGCGTCGGTGAAGTCATGATGGTGGGAAGAACGCCATTTCAACAATGTTTCCTGCCTCCACCATATTTTTCTCTCTACATTTTGCATGACTGACCATGACTCCTATATGAGTGATTCAACGTGGGTAGTTTCCTTTTTTATTGGCGAAAATTA
The DNA here is from genome assembly GCA_016432845.1 of Psidium guajava. Classification (NCBI taxonomy): domain Eukaryota; kingdom Viridiplantae; phylum Streptophyta; class Magnoliopsida; order Myrtales; family Myrtaceae; genus Psidium; species Psidium guajava. Next base: position 20,320,401 of record CM028225.1, read on the forward strand.
TTGAAAAAGTCATAAATTTATTGTATAAACATCAATTCAGTTATAAACCTTTTAATTTATGTAATTTAATCGTAGACATTTTGAAAAGTTGCTAATGTATTCATTTTGACCAATTTTGTTCATTAATCATTAACATGAACGCCACCCATTTTAGTGACACGACCAGCCCTGATTTTCTCAGTTTTGCTGCTACAAAATATTTTGAATTTTTTATTTTCTTTTTGTAAATTTGATAGAGGTTTGATGATGAATAGATTAATAGATTCCTTCATGATTCTCTCTTTTGTTGTGTTACACTTTTCTTTACATGTTCTTTAATTCGAACCCTTATCTAAGCTCAACTCAAGGGGAGGTACGTTGTCAAACCCTTAACTTTCTATACGAGCTTGATTTGGATAGAAAATCCAAGTACTCAAACCGGCTGGGTATATTTGAATTATATACAAACTCAAATTATTTTTGTGTGTGTGTGTGTGTTTTTTTGTGAATGTTCTTGAAAAAAAATAATAAAAGCTCGATTAGACTAGCGAGCTTGTCGAGTGAAGTAAAGAGAAACTTGAACCGGACTCGATTCATTTTTGCATCGGTCTAATTTTTTGTCCGTATTAAACCGATAAAAACAGAAAACCAAGGAAGAGAACGCGAGGTTTTGTTTCGGCTTTGACCCAGGAGAGATCGATCCAGAAAGATGAAACTCCAATTTTTTTCTTCGTTGCTGCCACTGTTCTTCTTCATCGTTCGCTTGGGATAACGCAAACTCGAAAAGACTCGAGCTTTGTCGCGATCTCACCACCATTCTCCTGCCCGTCTGCGTCAAATGGATCGCCCGCTGGAACCGGACTCTCTCTCTCTCCTCCAATCCACGCGAACCCCAAATGCGCCTCCGGAGCCTCGCGTCCCCTCCACTTCCAGGTTCTGCCCCCGACCCCATCCAAATCTTTCAATCCGGCTCTTGATTTGCTTACGTCGGTGAATTTAGGACCGAAACTTTGTCAATTACGAGGATAATTTGGGAAAAGAATCCTGGGTTCTTTTCTATATTGGCTCGTTGTTCGGTCTCTCTTGTCGATTACGAGGATAATTTAGGAAAAGAATCCTGGGTTCTTTTCTATATCAGCTCGGTGTTCCCTCCCTCTCTCTCTCTCTCCCCACGCGATTATGGTTGAATTGCTTTTCTGAGTATAGCATTCACTTCAAAGTCAGAATGTTGCAATGTCCAGGCACTGATTTTGGGAACTTCCTTTATCATTTTGTTTTGGTAACGAGTTCTAAGTCAATAGGAATTTGACCTAGAGGCTGATTAAGCATTTTTCTTTTAATTGGAGAAACTGTTAATGCTATGGAACTATCTGGATTTTACCAAGACTAGGGGCAAAACGAGGGAGGAAAAAAGACCAGAAGAAGTCAGCTAAAGGGTGCTTCATCCTTCATAAAAGAGAAATCCTTTCGCGCCACCACTAAAGTGGAGACATTGGTTTTTAATGCATTGAGTTTTTTTCCTGATGCAGCCGGGATGAAGTTGCTACGCGGAAAAGTCAGAAGGCAGACCGTGAGAAATTGAGGAGGGATCGACTGAACGAGCATTTTATCGAGTTGGGAAATACACTAGGTGATGCTTGTAGCCTCTATTAAATTGTGAAGGAGTTTTGATATGTGTTTCTTGTTTTCTGTGCTCTCACTGCATTAGTTGTATAAGTATTTTGTCTGTTGTTACTTTATAGTGTTATTTTGATTATATATCATTTCATTTGTTAAAGTTCACGATAAGTAAGACTTTCTTCTTCTTTTTCTTCAACCTTGATTCGTCAAATTTTTCATGACGAGACCTCTTGTAGGATGCAGGGCCGTTGATATTGATGACTACTTCCTTCTACCTTTGTGAAAATACCATTATCTTACTCTGCTGATGGATTAGTTTATCTCGAGATGTCTCCTCTGCATTTCAAAAGCACTAGCTCTCAGTGCTTTACTTGATTGGCTAACATACTGACAGCAAAATTATTTTTAGGTCGCACATAAATCTTCTTATATTTTGATCTAGGCTCTTGAGATTTTAAATTCCTAACTAAGATACCCGAGTTGATAGTGTAATCTTTTGAGATGTTTTTAATCAATCCCTTTATGTACATGTTATAGCAATTTGGCTCTTCTTAGCTGGTTAGTCTCTACCTATTAAAGGATGTGCTGCCTTCTGTCTTTTATCCTCATTCTCTTGTCAGCCTTTTGTTGGCTTTCCCATGGGTGCATGCTACCTCACATTCACCATTTACTCGTCAATGATCTTTATCCAGCCTTTGTCCCTTTGTATCTTCCCTGGAGAAAGTGCCTGGTTCTCGCAAGTCTTTTCTGAAAATTGTAGGAGATATAGCTTTGAAGTATGCTGGCTACGTCCTACTTCAGCTTTCTACTCTGCCAATGTTGTTTTCTAAATTGCTCTTTCATTCATACAATGAACATAGACAGTTAACTCAGGCACTGACTTAGAAACGGAAAGACACTCAACGCTAGTTGCATTGACAAGCTTTCACTTTCTGACAAAGAAAAAAGGAAAAGGAGAAGACTTTGTCATTGGTATCTTCATTGTTTTCCAAAAGTTAGACAGTTAAAACAAAGAATTTGGCGAATTATTTAGCAAAAGTCTGTTTTGTCATTGTGTGTAGGATTCTCAATGCACCTTCCATACTGGTTTTGCGCCATCTTTAGTACATAAGGCATGAAATTATTGTAATTTAAAACTTCCCAGGTTGTATGATTTCATACCTTAAGAAGTTAGAAGCACAGTTTTCTCTTTTGGTTTAAGATTATAATACTGTAGCTTGATTAACATATAGCCATTACTCGGCCTCTATTTTAAGAAATTTGTCAACTCTTGAAGTAGAAGTTTGTTGAACTATTCCTGTTCCTGGTGCTATCTTGGCGCTGAAGTTATAAATTTTCCCCCCTTTAACAATCTGAATCATGAGCTGAATGCTGATAATTTAATGAGATTTCCCATAAGCAAATGCATTTATCTTTTGATTTTCCAGCTGTTACCCTGCGTGCACATCTTTGGAGTGGTAAAAGAAAAACTTTCACTATAATCGTATCTTAAGAGAAAGCTACTTACACTTGCAGATCCCGACAGGCCAAAACATGACAAGGTGACAATTTTATCAGATGCTATGCAACTGCTGAAGGACTTGACCACTCAGGTTAACCAACTCAAAGATGAATATAATACACTCTGTGAAGAATCTCGTGAGGTTATCTTCTGCTTAGGCTCTTTTTATTTAAGGTTAAAAATCATAGGGCACCTGGTAATGCTTTCTTTTCCTTCTTAAAATAGTTGACACAGGAGAAAAATGATCTCAGAGAAGAAAAGGCCTCTTTAAAATCTGACATTGAGAGCCTTAATGCTCAGTATCAACAGAGAGCTAGGGCCATGTTTCCATGGCCCGTTATGGATCACTCAATGGTTATGGCCCCACCTTCATACCCCTATCCGGTGCCCATGGCTATGCCTTCTGGTCCCATTCCTGTTCATCCACCTATGCAACCTTACCCTTTCTATGCGACTCCAAATCCCGGTGTCATCCCCAACTCCCACTCGACTTTGCTTCCATTTGCAACACCTAACATTCAGGTTGAGCAGTTGTCGGGCCATTATGCACCTGCACTTATGCAGCTGGGAAATCGGTCCCTTGTCTCGAGCAATAAAAACGACCAGAGCAAGGAGAGGAAGCATGAAAAGTCTGGTAGTTCAAACGATGTCACAACAGACTTGGAGCTGAAGACACCTGGGTCTGCAACAGACAATGTTAGTTTTTTTTTTTTTTCCCTTGTTGAACCTTTTCTGTAAAACCTGCCACTATGGGAAAAAAAAAACTCTAATTTATTGTTGTGCAGGACTCGTTGTCACCACATAGATCATCTATGAAATCTACAAGGAAGGATGGTAACACTGCAGAAAGGAGTTCTTCTAGTCATTGTTCATCACCTCGTAGTGTACAGGATAGCTCTTCCAGTAGCATAGTTGGCGGTTCAAACTCGAAGGCAAATGGTTAAGTGATCAGCTGCAGACTTAAAAGGAAAGCAAGGTTAGTGGCCAAGTCCAATGGACGTGCTTTTTCCCGGCCCTCTGTTGTATAGTATACGTAGGTGTTCTGGGTTTATCTCTTCATGTTGGATTGGCAAAGTGATGGTGGGAATTCAATTATAGTCTTTATGCAGCTGTCTCGGCAGAGTACCCATTTTGTTGTTCGTGACATGTCATTTCATGCCCTCCTGATCCCAATGGTGTTCAACCCTGAACAAGACTCGCTACTTTTGCTGTTCAGAGGCATGCACGCAGATGCAGCACCATCCGAGCGTCATGCTTTGCAAAGAAGCATCTGACCTGCATGTCGAGGACACTACCAAAATGCCGATTCTTAGCTTGAGCTTTTTTTTTTTTGTTTTCTTGGGTCAAATTAGCTTGAGCTTCAATCGTGAAGTTTTCGCTTTGCTGACACGTGAAAGTGAACAAGGCTTTGCACCTTGTTTGGTAAAGGCAAATGTTGTGTCTGTGCAATCCTCCCTTGGCTGGTTTAGCAATGGTGGGGCAGCCGCTTGCGGCGGTGCCGCTGGTTTGTAAAACGGATGTCCTTTGAATTCAAATTCCATTTTTAATTCTTTCTACAACCATTACCAATCCGATTTCCATTTACAATTGTCTACGTCGCTTCTCGTCGTTAACATTTACATCAAACCTGATCAAGTGGCCGCAATATCAATTGGTAAGTGCCTGTGGAGGTTTGTACAGATCTCGAGCTAAAAGGAAATGAAAGATAATTGAAGTTGAACTTGGTTACCGCGGCCTAGGCTCATCTTACTAGGCGGTCAATCACATATATTAGAAAGGGGGAATGTTACAACGTGCCTCACCGAGAAACTGTTGGGTTTTTTGGCATTGCAACGAGGATAATACAATGATTGGCTCCATTTATTTACGGGTGATCGGTTTCTGTTTTCATCCCATTCAAGAATCAAGAATCGTATCAGTCACCGATTCTGTCCGGTTCCTAGACGGTCCAATGAAACCGATGGATTATTAGTAAAAGTGAGCAATAAAAAATTAATTGGTAGGTTATAGAAATAAAAAAAATGAAAAAAAAATGGATCTGGTCCGATTCTCTCTTGAAACTTGAAATTAGAACGAAAGTCACTAGGTCCAATTTTATGGAACTAAGAACTGGATCGGGCATTCTCGGAAACCAGATTGAATCGGCAGATTCGGTCTGGTCCAAGTGTTTTTCGATTTGATCGATCCATCTTGTTCATCCCTAATTTTACATATCATCTAAAGCACAAGTCTACATAATTGATTTTTAGTCGTATTAAACATGTTTAACTGAAGAGATTGGCATGACAAGCAGCGTTCGAGTGGGAAATCGACTTAAAGAAATAAATGCCAGACCAAAGCAGGAAGGAGATGCAAGCTTTCCTTCTTCTTATCAACAAGTTAGTAAAGACATAGATTGGCAGCATCAAAGCACCAGTGGTCTAGTGGTAGAATAGTACCCTGCCACGGTACAGACCCGGGTTCGATTCCCGGCTGGTGCACTGTTTCTTTTTTGGTCCTTCTTGCTTATTGTGTGAATCCTTTTCTTTTATTTTTCATCCAATGCACGCTTGAAGAAAAGCATGGTAACTGTCGCCCCATCTTTGAGTGCCACTCACTCCACCTATCGTAAACTCCAACCACACTCCAAGCATTTATCCCAGACACTCCCCAACCATTAACACTTGCGAAAAAAATCCCAATCTCCCTCACGTCCAAGTCATTTCAGAGAGAGAGAGAGAGAGAGAGAGAGAGAGATCACATTCGCATGGATTGGCTTCAACCAAGAAGGAGGAGAGGCCCAGAGTGGAAGCAGGGATGGACCAACCAGACCTTGGCGTCGATGTCAGCCCCTCCGCTCCACCTGCTCTTCGTCTTCTTCATCGCCGTCTCCCTGCTCTGGTTCTCCGGCCGAGCCCGGTACGAGTCCCAGCTCCGCTACTCCGCGCTCAACCTCCAGCTCCTCCTCTTCCTCCTGCCCTTCCTCGCCTTCCTCTTCGTGTCTCTCTCCGCCGGGGCTTCGCAGCTCAACCACCTCCTCTCCTGGCGGCAGCCGCGGCATCCCATGCAGCCCCACCTCCCAGGCAGTGTTGGGGGAGGCGGTGATGGCGGTGGGGGAGTGGGCGTGCCCTGGGGCGTTGCCATCTTTGTGGTGCTGCTCCTGGTGATGGTGTCGTACCACCAGTCGTTTCAGTCCATGTGGTTTGGGCCTCTGCGGAGGACAGACTGAGCGGGCGTTAATATCTGGAGTCCAAATTGCGAGGGAAATAGGAGGAGTGGGGAAGTTGATTTTGTAGGCAGGCAGGGCATGTATGCAAATATAGAGCTCCTCGTTGTTGTTGTTGTTTTTTTCCCCCCTACTGTTTAAGTCCTTATTGTTTGAGGTTTCTTAAGAGTGGATCTTTGGACTTGGACAAAATTTTCAAATTAAGTTCTCTTGACGTGAAAAACATTGAGTGCTAGAATTTGTAATTTGACAAAAACCCATCGCTCAATATCTTATATAATGATCGTCATTTTAAGAGATTTTTAGGCTCGGCCAGAAACTGATGACCTGCGATGACTAAAAGTTTATACACTCACTCTTAAGACGTTGATTGTAACATCCCGGGTCGGCTCCACTATAGGAGACGGATGTATCATGACATCTGAACTCAGCCTCGCCGCCATAGTCGATTGGGGCCGTGACGTCCTAGGCGCGTCATTTGTTATTGCATCTTATTTTGTTTTATTTGCATGCGAAGGTGGGCTGCGACAACCATCCCAACAGTACGAAAGCTAACAACAAGCCATAGCATGCATAACACACTGTTTCTATTAGGATACATTGGAATACGTACATCATTTATTTTTCTCTGCTATATTGTCCCTGGTGGGCAAAAAGGGAAATCTAACTCCGCTATGCGGCTGCAATCAAAACTGATTTTCCCCCCTTATATGAACCGCTCAACCGTGGGCTAGGCTTCCTTTGTTAGGTCCGGCGGGCCCAACGGCTCCGTATATGGGCCCGATAACGTTGTCCTCACTATATTAAGTGGTATGTCACTAGGGAACCCGCTCTGTGATCCCAACTTGGATCCACATGATAGAGTCACAGCGACGGCAGGTAACGTCATCCTCTAGGTTGATCATATCGGTAAAAAGATAACTCTATGTTTATGGGCACACCGAACTGAGGGGCAGCCATCCTGCGAATCTGAAAAACAAAGGGGGGGGGGGAGACACATCTCTGGAAGTGAAATCTCTAGCTCGAAGTTAAAGGTGTTAGCTTACTGCTTTGCTTAGCACAAAACATGTGTGGCCAATTAAAACATGTCGACTACATATCGATGGCAGATCAATAACAAAATAATTCTCATGCATGTATGCAATTACTGAGTAACTTATGTGTAATGATCTAGGAACTTTCCCCTGCAATTTACTCTTATAAATACTTCTTTTTGTTTTCTGCCATCCTTTATTTTAGACGGATAATGGTAGGCGACCTAATTTAGCAAACATAGCAACCTCCAAGACTTTTACAAACACATTAAGTTTTATACATATGTGTCAATCATATTTTACACTATACACTCACCATCCTTTTTATGTACAATCAAAATTGTGGAAGGTTATTTTGCGGCTACTATTCTGCCTTCCCTTACTATTACGACTAGACTGTCAAGACTCCTTTTCCATCCTAAACCAAACACTCTCCTATGCCATCATTTCACCTTGAAACCTAGATGGTCCATTGAAATTACGCAAAGGGCCATAAGCATTCCTTCTCCTACTCTATGGTGGAAAGGAATAAAGGTGAGGGAGACTGCGCTGACAACCCAGTATCTATCCATACAATGGTTTTGATTCTCACATATTCTGCTCCTGTCTCTACAGCTACGACTTTCTATTGGGAGAGTTCCATGGGAATCGGAAGTCCGAATAGCAAGGCTTGTGGCAGACCTATCTTAGTTTCCTGAAAAACTGAAGGGGTGAGCGGATAGCCCAATAAATGAATTACTAGACCTAAAATAGGAATATCGGCTTAATACTCAATAAAGCTATCCTGCTATCCATTGTAAAAATGAGCATGACTATTCATTTGCAAATCATTAAATGCGTGGAGTTGACCACATAACTTTTGTTCAAATACCATGCACACATCAATTAATTCAAATCACATCAAACAGCCGCTATTGGTTCCTTGATTTGTGCCTATCTGAGCCATAAATAATTGCCTATTCGGGAAAAAATAATTAGTAAGTTGTATCTCGAGACACTCTCTCGTGGGTTCAATGTTACTTAATGGTAAACGTCTCGCATAATCACCTTCACAAGAATGGGGGACCATAATATGCCCACAATACGAACCGTTGGGACTTTAGGGGAACTAACAGCTACTCCTGGCTCCTTGATTCATGTCTATTCGAGCCATACATCATTGCTCAGATGACTTGCTCAAATACAATCTTATAGGTGTATGATTCAAACTATTTTAATGCAAGAGAATATCATTGTGGCTTAATGCAAGACACTCATATCACACACAAAATATACAATTCATGTCAATCTAATGTAATATTGCGTTTAAGTAACTAACGGATGTTATTGCATTAGATCCAGTAATCTCATTTATCTATACTTGGACTATGTATTTTACTCTACGATGAATAAAAATAAGACAAAAGGGTAGAGACAGCAGCATGACGACAGTCTCATGATTGTGTGGTAACATGACGATAATGTGACGATGAGAGGAGATGGCAGCCGTGAGGCGGAGAGAGAGAGAGAGAGAGAGAGAGAGAGAGAGAGAGAGAGAGAGAGAGAGAGAGAGAGAGCATTTATGGATGTTGGAAATGAAGAAACCATCCCTTTATTTATAGTAATTTCCAGCTTCTCTCACACGTCACTTCATTAATGACCTTGTTTTAGTGTTTTAATCTCATTAGTCCACCTAAAAGCCTATCTTTCTTAGGTTTCTAAACTAGCTACTTATCAGCGTTTGATTGGTCTACTTGCATGGTTATTAATGAACTTTATCTTATAATTTAATACTTGAAAAATGACATTAATCTTATTATTATCTAATTGACTTACCATTGACTTATACATTTTATCTAATTGCCCCACCATTGACTTACTTTTTGATCGATGACTAACGGCTATGGAACATTGGAATAAAGATGGGGGCCCGGTGATGTGATTGGTGCCAACCAATCGAATGGGCGACCGTGAGCTACCTGGGCTAGGTAGCCCCGGTATCACGTTGACTGGACTCTACCAACCCTAGCAGGTGTGCGCCCAACACCGACTACATTTTCTCAACTGAGCCGAACAATTGTCGGCAGTTCCTATCTCAAGCCGTCTCGTACTTATCACATTGTTTATAATTTAGGCCATCCTGTTATATTTTCTTAATTTAATGATTAGTCTGTATTCCAATCTACATACGATTTAATAATTGTCAAAATCATAGATGTCACAATTCTACCTCTTAAGTAATCTTGTCCTGCAATTTTCTTGCCATTGGTCTTCAATGTTTTCTTTTATAACTAGTGTTCAAGAAAATTTGTTAACCAAATAAGGCGATGGCTTCCTCGAGAAGCTACGAGATAGTTTCCTTAGCAAGTCAAAATGGTTAGCTTCTTTCAATAATATTTTTTTAAAATTATTTTTTAATTGTTTTTTCCTCCTCCCCCCTTAAAACATAAGGCTTGGCCGACGATCTTACCAAAAATCGCTGATGTGGACATTGTCAATACCACATAGGACGGCCTATGTGGACATTGACATTATTTTTAAAAAACATTTTTTTTAAAAAAAATCAATTTTTAATAATATTTTTTTTAACTTAGGGTTTGGCTTGTGAGGGTCATCGACCCTTGGACAAGGGTCGGCCAGCCCTTGACGATCGCTAGCAAGGGCTGGCTAGCCCTCACCGACCTTGGGTGAAAGTTGCAACCCTTGCAGCCTTGCCAGCCCTAGACTACGTCCTTTGCGGCCTCACGTGCAGCCGATGAGGCCACGACCTTTGCCAAGGGTTGACAAGGGCTAGCTAGCCCTTGCTAGTGGTCGACGAGGGCTTGCTCGCCCTCGTCCAGCGGTTGTCGGCAACCCTCACTGGTCAAACCAAGTTTTAGGCAAAAACTAAAAAAAAAATATTATTAATAATGTCCATGTTAGTGTTGTCACTCTACGTGGCATCGTTAGTGTCCATGTCAGCGATTTTCGACAAGGATTGCTTGCATCCCTCGCTGACCAAACCCTAAGTTTTAGGGAAAAAATAAAAAACAATTAAAAAATAATTTTTAAAGAAAATTATTAAAATAATGTCCACGTTAGTCGTTGGCCGTTCTACGTGGCATTGCTGATGTCTATATCAATTATTTCTGGGCAAAATTGGATGGATGGACTGAATCAGTACTAAAGCAAAAAAGTTTAGAACTAAATTGGTATAATTGAAAGGTTTAGGTCTGAATTGATTTCAATATAATATGTTCAAGATTTTTTTGGTACTTTTCCTCTTAGATCAAACAAATTATTAAAAAGAATATTTTTTGAGTCAGATAAAACTTCATGAACTTACTTGGAGGAAAAAGGACACTAAATCACGGATTAAAAGTGGGCTGTTACCATTACAACGAGATGTGAAAATAACGGGCTCTAGCTAGTAATAATGGAATACATTATCATGAGGATCGTTTTTTTTTATCGAAAAAAAAAATTATCATGAGGATCGTTTCGTCCTATAATTTCATAAAATTATGCTCGTACCCCTGATGATTCTCGTGACTCTAAGATTTTTTTTTTTCGATCGGGTTAACGGATTATTAGGTTTATTAGATGAATTAACCTAATACGGACCCTCCCAAGTCCTACCGAATCGCAACTTTGGTTTTTGTTCAAATGGTTTTAAAATTTGGAGTCGCCACTAATCATTTTTGGTAGGTTGATTAGATACCTAAGTAAATTAGCGGGAGGACTAAATTACTTCTACGAACCAGAGATTATGAGTTCGGAGACTTGGTTACACTAGTTAATTAAAACTAATGCCCTTTTGGTACCTTAATTTCATGGATATCTTAATTTGGCAACTCAAGCTCGGTTTATTCCTAAGACTCTAATGAGGTGTTCTCTTTTCGTATTTTCACTTTTTAGATAGGATGCATGGGTGGTATTTTTTTTATTTTCAAAGTGTTAAAAATTTCCTGAAGCCGAAAGAGGGAGTGTGTTAACGACTTCTGTGCAGTGCTACAGTCTACTCGCTTCGGGGTCTGGTGATTCAAAAATTAAATGGCAGAAAGTCAATGACAGTAAATAAAGACCTCCAATGAACGGCCCAGCCTTGGCTTGGCTCTCCTCTTTGGGGTTTAATGGTGCAGGAATTAAATTGCGGGAATTTAAATAACGATAAGTAAAAACCTCCAATGGGCGGCCTAGCATTGGCTTGGCTCTTCCCTTTAGGGTTTGATGGTGCATGAATTTAAATTACAGTAAGTAAAAACCTCCAATGGGCGGCCTAGCATTGGCTTGGCTCTTCCCTTTGAGGTTTGATGGTATAGGAATTTAAATTGCAGTAAGTAAAAACCTCCAATGGGCGGCCTAGCATTGGCTTGGCTCTTCCCTTTAGGATTTAATGGTGTATGAATTTAAATTGTAGTAAGTAAAAACCTCCAATGGACGACCTAGCATTGGCTTGGCTCTTTCCTTTGGGGTTTGATGGTGCAGGAATTTAAATTGCAGGAAATAAATGACCTCCAGTGGATGCGCTTTGCCTCTCCATTCTGGGGTTTTAGTTCTTTAAAATAAAATACAACAAATTGTTTCAACAATTTGAACTAAAATCCGTTGACGGGTCGGCTGCAAATTTGATGGGCACCTTGGAATTTGTTTGGGCTCACTTTGCACCTCCATGGAATTTATCGTTGAAACGGAATTGTCCTTTTTTATTACCTGCCATAAAATATGGGGAAAATGGAGATGGAGAAAGTGTATACAATTTGTACTAATTTGATACTAAAATCACAAATAAATAAATAAATAAATAAAAACACTTAGCTTAAATTTGCTTGCTCGTTGACAAGGATGAACTCTTGATTTATATTGATCGATGAAGGAATTAGTGATGATAACTCCTAACTTTCACCATCTTCAAAATTTTCTCTCCAATTTTTCTTCAATCTCTCAAAACCTTCTCAAACATCCAAATTTTCTCTCCCAAAAAAAATTCCCCTCTCAAGTTCACTTCTTCCTCCTTTTATAACCCACTCATCTATCTCCCATTCTAATTTCTCCACTAACTCTTCTTCATTTTCATTTTCCCTTTTCCATCTCTATCTCACATTCTAATCTCTCTACTTACTCTTCTTCATTTTCATCATCTCTTCTTCATATTTATCTTCCATTCTAATTTCTCCACTAACTCTTTTTCATCTCCATCTTCCATTCTCTATTCTTATCTTATTTTCTCCATTCATTCTTCTTCATCTTCTCTTCTCCATCTTCCATTCTCTATTCTTATCTTATTTTCTCTATCCATTCTTCTCCATCTTCTCTTCTCCACTCCTCTTCTCCATCTTCCCTTCTCTTTTCTAATTTCTCCACTAACTCTTCTTTTTGTTATTTGCAAAATAATCCTTCAAGAGTTAGGTATTTGCACTCTAGTCCCTGAATTTGAAGTATTTACAATTTAGTCCCTGAAAAAAAATATTTCTTTAAGTCCAAATCTCCTCATAATTTTTGACACACCTCCCCTATACTTAGTCAAAATTCACCGCATGTCAAATTTAAGCTCATTTCTTGCCACAAAAAATAATGCAGAATTTAATTAAAGCCGTTTTGCAAAATTGAGTCATTCTGTGTATAATTGGACCAAAATGAAAATTTGAAATATTAGAGATCAATATCACAACTCCTAAAAGTGAAAAATGAAAATAAATTGACTCAAATTGAATTTTTTTAGGCCCGATTCGAGACTATGCTCGTGAAGGAATACATGATCCCGAATTGGATTTTTTAAATTTGAGATGGCCAACATGAAAAGAGATTTAAAATAAAAATATTTACTATTTTTATGTATTTTGGGGCCTCAAATGCTATTATTTATTAAATATTTTCCTAATTTCTAAAAAATATATTTAAAAAAATACAAAAAATAAGAAAAATTAATTTTTACTCAAAATGGTTGCTTAAGCTTGGCCAAGGCTTCCAAAGTTGATTTTGCAATTTTCTCATTTTTTCTTGATGTTTTATGAATTTTCGAAAATAAAAATATCGAAAAATACTGAAAATATGGAAAATTATTTTTTGGTCAAAATTGGTTCTCTAGACTTGGCCAAGGTCCCCAAAGTTGATTTTTTAATTTTATGAATTTTTATAGATTTTTTTATTAATTTTAACAGAGAAAAGATGATTAAAAATCAGGTGTCAACAGTTGCCCCTCTTTGAAAGGAAGCTCGATATAGGTTTATTTCAAAGATGAGATGACACCTGAATCTTAATCGACTCAACTTAAGAAAATGTAACGAGTTGTGACATTTGATCTCCAATATCTCTCTGAGCATGTTCTGATCCAAATCGGACTAGAGGAGGTTTTTATGAAGTAAAGGAGAGATAGAGGAGCGAGCTTATCTGGCACTTACTTGTCCGTTGTGTGGCGGTTGCCTGATATGGATACTCTACTGAAAGTGGAATGAGAACCTAAGGATTCCTTAGGATGGTTGAGCTTGGACCCGTATGGTAGGTTAGCCTATGAAAATGCCTGTAAGAAGGACTTGGTGCCTGTAAGAAGGACTTTGGGTTGCCTGTAAAAAGGACTTTTGGTTGCCTGTAAGAGGGACTTTAGGTTGCCTGTAGGAAGGACTTTTGGTGCCTGTAAGAAGGACTTTGGTTTGCCTATAGGAAGGACTTTTGATGCTTGTAAGAAGAACTTTGGTTTGCCTATAGGAAGGACTTTTGGTGCCTATAAGAAGGACCTTGATTGCCTGTAAGAAGGACTTAGTGCCTGTAAGAAGGACTTTGGGCGTCTGTAGAAAGGACTTGGTGTCTGTAAGAAGGACTTTGGGCGCTTGTAGAAAGGACTTTGGTGTCTGTAAAAAGGACTTTTGGTGCCTGTAGAAAGGACTTGGTGACTGTAAGAATGACTTTTGGTGCCTGTAGAAAGGACTTTTGTGTGCCTATAGAAAGGACTTAGTGCCTATAAGAAGGACTTTGGGTTGCCTGTAAGAAGAACTTTGGGTTGCCTGTAGGAAGGACTTTGGTGCCTGTAAGAAGGACTTTGTGCTTGTAGAAAGGACTTTGTATGCCTGTACAAAGAACTTTGTGTGCCTGTAGAAAGGACTTTGAATGCCTGTACAAAGGACTTTAGTGTGCCTGTAGGAAGGACTTTGAATGCTTGTAGGTGTGCCCGTAGGATGACTTTGAATACCTGTAGAAAGGACTTGGTGCCTGTAGAAAGGACTTGGGTTGCCTGTAAGAAGGACTTTAGTGTGCCTGTAGAAAGGACTTTGTGTATTTCGAATGGTGCCATTATGAGATCTGGGAATACCAGTAATCCTGCAGAAGCTCAAACCTAATTTAATTTTACCTTGAAAGATTCAAGTTGAAGATATATTACCTGAGGATTTGGAAGATTGCCTAGTGATTCCTTGACGACTAGGCTTGTTCATTCGATAATTGCCAAATGGATTTCGAGACCTAGGGAGGTAACTCGAACATCAGGAACTTGTTACCTGTTAGGCAGTGTCAAAAGCAACATGTGCAAGCATTTTTTATCAATGAGTTCACTGGTTCATGCAAAACATATTCAGCTAAGTTTGCAATGATTAGAAGCAGTCTGTGTAATAACTCATGATGCACTCAATCAATATGTAGATTATGCAAAACTATTCTGTCAAGTTTACATTACCAATTATGTTCAAGGAGCTTATCATAGTATGAACACCTCGAATGTGATTTGAATGGGGGACTTTAGTCCGAAAGGGCTTTCTCTCACTCTCGAGAAAGGATGTTCATACTGATTGCAGGTATACACGATTAAAAAAGAATCACTCAATCTTACCATCATTGCATTCAGCAAGGATCCGAGTGATCTCGCAATTGGTACGATCGAGCCGATCTAGAGGTCTTGATTAGGACAATAATGTAGATTGGGCCAAGGCTTACCAAGGGGGACTCTTTTGAGTCAAGGCCATTGACAAAAAGGTTTTCATCATCTGCTCCGGGTCTACAAGTCAAGAACCCTACAAAAATGAGAAAGAAATAGTCTTGCTCGTACCTTTTCGATCGATGCTTAAAATCTTTCAACTATACGTTAATTCAGGCGCCTTAATCAGAAAAGACTTTCACAGGTCGTAACGTAGGTTGGGTTTGGGGATCAAAGAAGGCTTAATTTGGCCCAGAAGATATATGAGATGAGTTTGACATTGGTGATCATCGCATCTTTGTCGCAGTTTCGGCCCTTTTAGAACAGTCCTTAGAGAATACCATCGTTGTCTGAAGATGGTATCTATTTTCGCTGGTGCCATTGTCGCTTCCAAACGGTATAAACTTCAACCGAATATTTTGCAATCTGACTCCTCCAGCGAATTTTCTCTTGCAATCAGGTCCCATTGGGGATTTACCGAAGGAGATGGTATGTTTCCACTAAGTTTTCAAAGGCATTCAAAAATACGGAATGATAAATGAATGCCTCCTTCCTTTCGGTATCGTACCTTTCGCGAGAAAACTCATTGCTTTGGGGAATACGGAATCTATTTGGCACACAGCTCGCCGTGGATATGGGATGTGTATAGAAATGGGATTGCTTTTCATTATCCTATCATGCCCCATTCTACACATTCAATGCATCATGTGTAGATCATGCTCCAAGTCAGAATCGGCAAATTAAACATGCAAACAATTCATGCATGAATCATGGCATGTGCAAACACAATACGAATGTGGCAATTTTGGCATCATGCATGTTTGTAAAATAAGCAGGTATGGAAGAAAATTTTCAACAACGAGAGGATTTGAATTGCCCCTGGACGTGTGAACGGATCGAACAAATCGCGAAGTCTACCCCTTAAATTGAGGAGCAGCTTATCTCAGACTTTGCCCCCTTTTCAATTCAGGGTCTGCCATCAATTTGTCCCATTTTGATCGGAATAGATCTTTTCAGATGATCATAATTTTACCACTTGGGGTTGTCTCCTTCAACATGTTAAATGTTGGTATAAATATTTCCTGTAAAAAAGAAAAGGAGATGTGCTAGCCAGTATTAGAAGGGAGAAACTGGAACGATACTGGTTTACCCTTCATCTTGAATGTTTTGCGTGACTCCTTTTATCAGCTTCACCGGATCGAGTTTGTCTCCACTTTCGGTGGGCATTTCATCATTAGAGCTAAGGTTGTGGCAGAGTATTGACTTTGGTATCTGTCGCGACCCTCTAAAAAAATTTTTAAAATTTTAAAAGGGGTTAACGGATTATTAGGTTAATTAGATTTGACTAACCTAATGCGGACCCTCCCAAACCCTACCGAATCGCAACTTTGGTTTTTGTTTAAATGATTTTGAAATTTGGAGTCGCCACTAATCGTTCTTGGTAGGTCGATTAGAAACCTAAATAAATTAGCGGGAGAACTAATTTATTCCTGCGAACCAGAGATTATGAGCTCGGGGACTTGGTTACACTAGTTAATTAAAACTAATGCCCTTTCGGTACCTTAATTTCATGGATATCCTAATCCGGCAACTCAGGCTTGGTTTATTCCTAAGGCTCTAGTAGGGTATTCTCTTTTGTGTTTTCACTTTTTAAATAGGATGCATGGATGGTATATATTTTTATTTGTTATATAATTTTTTTAAGTGTTAAAGATTCCCTGAAGCCGAAAGAGGGAGTGTGTTAACGACTTCTGTGCAGTATTACGACCTACTCATCTTTTGGGTTTGATGATTCAAAAATTAAATTATAGGAAGTACATGACAGTGAATAAACACCTCCAATGGGAGGCCTAGCATTGGCTTGTCTCTTCCCTTTGGGATTTAAGGCACAGGTATTTAAGTTGCAGGTATTTAACTACTGTAAGTAAAAACCTCCAATGGGAGACTAAGCATTGGCTTGGCTCTTCCCTTTGGGATTTAAGGTACAGGTATTTAAGTTGTAGGTATTTAACTACTGTAAGTAAAAACCTCCAATGGGAGGCTAAGCATTGGCTTGGCTCTTCCCTTTGGGATTTAAGGTACAGGTATTTATGTTGCAGGTATTTAACTACTGTAAGTAAAAACCTCCAATGGGAGGCTAAGCATTGGCTTGGCTCTTCCCTTTGGGATTTAAGGTACAGGTATTTATGTTGCAGGTATTTAACTACTGTAAGTAAAAACCTCCAATGGGAGGCTAAGCATTGGCTTGGCTCTTCCCTTTGGGATTTAAGGTACAGGTATTTATATTGCAGGTATTTAACTACTGTAAGTAAAAACCTCCAATGGGAGGCTAAGCATTGGCTTGGCTCTTCCCTTTGGGATTTAAGGTACAGGTATTTAAGTTGCAGGTATTTAACTATTGTAAGTAAAAACCTCCAATGGGAGGCTAAGCATTGGCTTGGCTCTTCCCTTTGGGATTTAAGGTACAGGTATTTATATTGCAGGTATTTAACTACTGTAAGTAAAAACCTCCAATGGGAGGCTAAGCATTGGCTTGGCTCTTCCCTTTGGGATTTATGGTGCAGATATTTAAATTGCGGATGGACTTTGTCCTCTCCATTCTGGGGTATGAATTCTTTAAAATGAAATACAACGAATTGATTCAACAATTTGAAATTTGTGCGCGCTTGAAGACTCCTCCAAGCCGATTTTGTGCTTCTATAGGGTTGACCATTGATATAGAGCTGCGGCTTCCTGACATAAAATAGAGTGAAGTGTCAGTATACAAAATATATGCTAATCTGCACCTAAAACCAGAAGAGTGGAAAGAGTACTTATCTCCCATTTTTTGGGAGGGATTTCCAGAATTGATTTTCGCTCTCTCTGTTCTCGACATAGAGAGTCTCTTTTGAATTAAGAGGGACTTTTAATCACAGATCAGCTGACATAAGAATATTGGGAAAATTGGGTGTATGTCTGTGTCGATCCGTCACATAGGAATGTCAAATTCCTGTACTTGTGCCTTCCATATCAGAGTAGATGATTAGCGAGGTTCAGTCGTTTAAAAGATAAAATGAATACCTTGAAATAAAATTTAATTACCATACTAATTTATCTATTAAATCGTACATTACAAAACAATTTATTCAGACATTCATAAATTAAGTTAAACCTGAATCAGGCGGATTGGGCCTAAAAATAATTAAAAAAAAAAAAACCTAATTGCACAACAATAAGCAAACAGAAACAATTCATATTTATATTATATAATACTATATTATATTATATTGCATTATACTATACTATATTATATTATATTATTATTTATGTATTTAATAAAACAAATAAAAATAAATAAACAAGTAAATTCAAACCAAATCAAATCGTTAGACTTGACCACGGCTTGGATAAACAGAATTTTCTACGGTCCGCATCCATTCTTGGGTTCAATCCCCCAAAAGAATGCTTGACGTCCAACATATTCAGTATGCACAAGTTTCAGCTCCTATAGTTACCCTTCTCTATACTAATACCAAAATGACAAAGAAGAGTTTCATCTATATCAATCTTATCTTTCATAAAATTCTGATCACAACTTAATCTAATCTTCACTTCATTCATTCTTGTGTTTGAACTGCAAATGACGATAGACATTCTCACAGGGAGGTGGGAGAGAATAACACCTTTGAAGTTCGATAATCACACGCCCAAATTTGGTTGATCACCTCGAGAGATAATTAAACAAGTGACCCAAACGCAAACCTTACTATCATGTAAAAGCGAAATTTTCTTTCTTTTTTTTTATACTAAGACAGAAAATTTAGCCAACTGCTATAGATGTTGAACAACAGAACTTCAGTTATTTGCTCCGAAGGCAGGTAAAAGAAAACAGGGCCTAATTTCTTATCAATTCAGGAGAAAAATGATCTTTGAGATTGAAAGAATTCATCGATGAACTTCTATTAACAGCTGAGTCTAAGATATATATATATATATATATATATTTTTGCGCATGCAACTCCTGAGATCAATCTGGAACCTTAGGCTCTTTCACTTTGCATTTATATGACAACAATCTCTATCGCTACATGGATGAGCACGTTATAAGAATGCTACTTATCATAAGGCAAATGTGCAAATCAGCGAGAAGCATGTGCAAACCTCAGCGCCAAGTCATCCAGCTAACAAAGTTGAGGAGGCAACAGAAACCAAAGAGCTCATCGATCATAGCGTAAGCATCATCATACCGCAAGAAATGAAAGTCCTATGTTCCAGTGATGAAAAATAAATGCTGACCAAAACGATGAAGAAAAATACTCGGAAAGCATAATTTTCTTAATTAGTGATTCACAAGAAAGATTATTATACATGGACAAAGTTTTCATCCTTTGAGAGATGTAAAAGAAAAGGAAAAGATCAGAAAATCATTTCCGCAGAGCACTTAATGCCACATGAGCGAAGGCTTAACTTACATTCGTTAATTAACACAGTTAACGGTACAGTTTCCTGAATGAAAATTGATATTACTTCAGTAGGATGTCTCCTCATATATTGGCAAATCGGCAGGGGAATATTCATTTTTGTTCAAGCAACAATCTACAGCTTGAATACTCCCATCTGATCGGATTGAGCTCCAATCACAAATGACAGCAAATTCATACATCAACGCAGAGTACTACATATGAGAAATGATACCGACCAAAAAGCGGCTCCTAAAACACGCAGGACTGCAACGAAAATTAACCTTGAATTCACTGGTTCAGACCGTACTTTGCAAAATCATGAGTTGGAGAACAATTAACGAGGCATATTTTCGACTTTAGATTTCAATCTTTGAACATAACCAGTGACGAAACCGCATATCGATGCGAAGCACTGCTTGTAAGAAATATCGTTAACCACAAAGAGACTCTTAACCACACGAAATCACAAAATTCCGAACTCGCGAGTTTGCTCTGCCCAGGACATTTTGTCAAATACGAGCTGGGCAATTCGAAGAACCACAAAAGTAGAGGTGCGACGAGCAAAATCGAAACAAACAGGCACTTAAAACAAATCATATAGATCGCGTACTGATATGCAGAACTAACTGATTTGGATCCGTTGGAACCGTGAGTGAAATGGAGCTGAACCCAGTAAGCCCAAGAAAAAAAGGGGAACTTGGCCGTTGGGGAACTTTTACGGCAGGATGCGAGAGGTGGCCATTTAATCAGAGACCAAAATAGAGAGGGCGAGGGGCAGGGATGAAGCCATGGCAAAGCTCATGGTTTTTCCTCTTGAGCACCGAGAAGACTGGGACTCGTGAAACTTCCCCGGTCCCCCCTTTCCTTCCTCCTGATGCCCCAAAAAAATAGGAGAAGAAAATCCCCCCGGAGGAGGAGTTCCCTCCAGCCGAAAAAAAAACTCCTCTCCCTCCTATCCCACGATCAAGAAAATCCTTCCTGCCATCTGTCCGCCCATCCTTGGTTTAACGAAGAGATGGTGTCAACGACCCACGTGATTTTCTCCATCCCATGCATGAAAATCGTTTTGACCGTCTGCTCCATCAATTAATTCTCTCACTTTTAGCTGGACTTCCCCGCGTTTTTTTTTGTAAAAATCCCAGCCCACTCACCTCATTCTGAGCTTGAATAGTCAACGGAACTATTGGACTTCTCAAAATCAGCGTGTAGCTTAGCGTCTACAACGGTTTTAGCAATTATTCTCGCGCTAGGCCTTGACTTTGCTGAGTCATTGGATGGTTGACTGGGGGTTGAAGCAAGCATCTTCGATCGAATTCTCATAAACTCTCAAAAGAAACCTAGCAAAAATCGGAAAGAATTTTCTTTTCCGATCTTCTACTTCTTCTTTGACTCTCACCATAACTTGCCTGGTCAAGACGTCATGCTGCTCAGGCTGTTGATTATTTTCAGGTTCATCAGATTTGCTCGCCAAACCATTAAAATTTCTTGAAAAGTTATTATTTAAACGGACACATTAAACATCTGGCATCAAATAATTGATTCATTGTTTAACATGGGTGATAGCTTTTTTTAATCATTTCGGGTTAACTATTAAACCAATTTAATAGTAGATTGCGATTCAGTTATTTTCAAATGAATTAGACTATTAAATTTTATTATGAGAAGATTTTCAAATTAAGATTAAAACGCCTTTGTATAATTGGTCATGATATTAGTTAAAATGACCAATTATGTCTACTATATAAATGTTATATTTTTAAATTGCCTTTGGGCAATTTAACTTTGAAAATATATATAGATATTTAAAATAACTACATGTTATTTGAGGTGTTGATTCATGATCTTGACATATATATAGATTTAATATATGTCTAGTTATATAATATGCTTGTAATAAATCTAAATCGATGTACTAAATTATTTGAGGTGTCATGATATATTTAACTAGACATATTAATAAGTTATTGGCCATTATATTTTATAAAATGAGCTTAAAATGCATCGATAATAGATAAGGCATTATTAAACTTATTAAGGTTAACGCTATAAATTAATTGGTCATGATGTTAGTTATTTGGTAATATAAAAATAATATTAGGCGATTAAAATAACGCATTTTTAATAATTAAGCTAATATTAGTTGTCATGAGTTAAAATAAAATGGGTGATATCTTTTTAATCACGATTATTAGGCTCAATAAACCCAAAATTAATACAAACTTATATTGAATCAATTTATATGACACATTAATATATACTATTAATGACACATTAAACGTCCTCCAGAACCATAGGTATTACCCAGACCAATGACAATATTATATTTTCAATTTAGTCAACTTTTAACCCTGTTTCATATTAACTACAAGCATGATTAACCGATATTGGTTCTATATAAAAAAAAATTACAGGCAGTACATAACCACGGATTAATTTAACGCCAGGGAATAAAACACCATTAAATTTTTTAGGAATTTTTTTTTATGGTCACGATAGACCGAAGTTGATTTTTTTAATTTTTTATATATTTTTTATTATTATATTTTTTTATGAATTTTAAAAGAGAAAAAGTGATTAAAAATCAGGTGTCAACAGTATCGCTCCTCTAGCGTTTCTATTTCCTTATGCAAAAAGAAATGTGCAAAAGGTTGTATTATTCATTTACAATACTCACAATATTCCCCAACCTTAGAGATCGAACTTGGGATGTTTCGGACCACTGTCATTCCCCATGCCATCCGGTCCACAAGACTGTAGGCGTTCGTGGAGGTTCGCCTTTAAATGTTGATATTTGAGGTGACTTTGTCTTGTAATTCCATGTTTCGATTCTTTTTAAGGCAACTTACAATCTTTGTTGAGACAGAAGAAAGTATTTCAGAATTTGAGATAATTCTGGGTAAATTGGAACGATACAAAATTACCCTTCTTTGAGATCGCACGAGTCTTTCGTTCGTATTTTCTTCATTCGAAGTCGTCTATTGAGTAGCGATATCTACGAATCAATTTGTCCCCAGTTTCGTTCAACAAGGGGATTTCGCATTTGGGTATGACTGTGTTCTCGGGACATTTTGCAAATTCCTGAAAATAGAAGGGGTTGAATTTAAAACTAGAGCAATTCAAGGGTAAATTGAAACGATACGGAGTTACCCTTTAGGTTTATGCAGATTTTTACTTGCCATCAATTCGTCTCGAGGTTGGTGAGGTGGCGGATTCGAGCGTTTAATAGGGGGAAGTCGGATTATTACTCCTTACTTTTACACATTACAAAAGCAGAAAAACACATCACTCAAAGAAATAAAACACATTCACTCATTCAGGATCGATTCTACTTCATCTGCAGGCTCTCCCATGATCAGCTGGCTTCATCCCGGATCAGGAATGCATTGGCCATGTTGAAGGACCCGTGATCACCAGCTTTGAAATACAGACTCCGTGTGCCTTACAGCCCTGATGCTTTACCGATATCGAACTGGTTGATTATGGAGAAAAGATCATCGTCAATGTTCGCTTGGTGGTGATCTGTCCCTTCTTTCTCGGAAGGTAATGATGCTGATCCAGTAGCATTGGTCTACAAACAATGCTTTGGTAATCTTATCAAGCCTGAGGTCTAACTTTTAAAGCTCATTTTTGAAAAAGAGTTCGGGATTGAATCTGGACTAACTTTCGACGTGATCTCACGCCGAATGCTAGAACCAAATCACAATACCATCTTAAAACTAATTACCTAGGTCTGGCCACGGGACGTGTATGATGTAGTGCTAAAACAATTAAACATGCACAACAATTAAATGCAAAACCGCTTCAATATTTCAAAAATTAAATTATAATTCTCACTGTAAAACGAAGGATTAGCCAAACACTACACCCCTTATAACTCCCATCTGCAAAACCATTTAACACCTAAAGATGAGTTGCAAACAAGATCACCAAAAGCGAGATATCCATGAAATTTTCATTGGCCTAAGTCCACTAAGGCTTTTAAAATTTCGAAAAAAATTCAAGTATTCCAATTGGTGTCTTTTTTTCGAAAATTTAAAAATCCCGCCTTCAGCGAAGTCGCCAAGCTGTCGCGACCCTAAGAATTTCTTTTTCGATCGGGTTAACGGATTATTAGGTTTATTAGATGAATTAACCTAATATGGACCCTCCCAAGTCCTATCGAATCGCAACTTTGGTTTTTGTTCAAATGGTTTTAAAATTTGGAGTCGCCACTAATCATTTTTGGTAGGTTGATTAGATACCTAAGTAAATTAGCGGGAGGACTAAATTACTTCTACGAACCAGAGATTATGAGTTCGGAGACTTGGTTACACTAGTTAATTAAAACTAATGCCCTTTCGGTACCTTAATTTCATGGATATCCTAATTTGGCAACTCAAGCTCGGTTTATTCCTAAGACTCTAGTGAGGTGTTCTCTTTTCGTATTTTCACTTTTTAGATAGGATGCATGGGTGGTATTTTTTTATTTTCAAAGTGTTAAAAATTTCCTGAAGCCGAAAAAGGGAGTGTGTTAACGACTTCTGTGCAGTGTTATAGTCTACTCGCTTCGGGGTCTGGTGATTCAAAAATTAAATGGCAGAAAGTCAATGACAGTAAATAAAGACCTCCAATGAACGGCCCAACCTTGACTTGGCTCTCCCCTTTGGGGTTTAATGGTGCAGGAATTAAATTGCGGGAATTTAAATAACGATAAGTAAAAACCTCCAATGGGCGGCCTAGCATTGGCTTGGCTCTTCCCTTTGGGGTTTGATGGTGCATGAATTTAAATTGCAGTAAGTAAAAACCTCCAATGGGCGGCCTAGCATTGGCTTGGCTTTTCCCTTTGAGGTTTGATGGTATAAGAATTTAAATTGCAGTAAGTAAAAATCTCCAATGGGCAGCCTAGCATTGGCTTGGCTCTTCCCTTTGGGATTTAATGGTGCATGAATTTAAATTGCAGTAAGTAAAAACCTCAATTGGGCGGCCTAGCATTGGCTTGGCTCTTCCCTTTGGGGTTTGATGGTGCATGAATTTAAATTGCAGGAAATAAACGACCTCCAGTGGATGCGCTTTGCCTCTCCATTCTGGAGTTTTAATTCTTTAAAATAAAATAGAAAAAATTGTTTCAACAATTTAAACTAAAATCCGTTGACGGGTCGGCTGCAAATTTGATAGGCACCTTGGAATTTGTTTGGGCTCACTTTGCACCTCCATGGAATTTATCGTTGATACGGACTTATATTCCCTTTTTTTTTACCTGCCATAAAATATGGGAAAAAGGGAGATGGAAAAAGTGTATACAATTTGTACTAATTTGAGACTAAAACCACAAATAAATAAATAAATAAAAACACTTAGCTCGAATTTGCTTACTCGTTGACAAGGATGAACTCTTGATTTATGTTGATCGATGAAGGAATTAGTGATGATAACTCCTAACTTTAAACTCCCACCATCTTTAAAATTTTCTCTCTCTTTTTGGTATTTTCTTTCTCTCCAATTTTTCTTCAATCTCTCAAAACATTCTCAAACATCCAAATTTTCTCTCCCCAAAAAAATTCCCCTTTCAAGTTCACTTCTTCCTCCTTTTATAACCCACTCATCTATCTCCCATTTTAATTTTTCCACTAACTCTATCTCCCATTCTAATTTCTCCACTAACTCTTCTTCATTTTCATCTTCCATTCTCCATCTCTATCTCACATTCTAATCTCTCCACTTACTCTTCTTCATTTTCATCTTCCCTTCTTCATATTTATCTCCTATTCTAATTTCTCTACTAACTCTTTTTCATCTCCATCTTCCCTTCTCTATTCTTATCTTATTTTCTCCATCCATTCTTCTTCATCTTCTCTTCTCCATCTTTTATTATCTATTCTTATCTTATTTTCTCCATCCATTCTTCTCCATCTCCTTTTCTCCATCTTCCCTTCTCTTTTCTAATTTCTCCACTAACTCTTCGTTTTATTATTTGCAAAATAATCCTTCAAGAGTTAGGTATTTGCACTCTAGTCCCTGAATTTTAAGTATTTACAATTTAGTCCCTGAAAAAAAATATTTCTTTAAGTCCAAATCTCCTCATAATTTTTGACACACCTCCCCTATACTTAGTCAAAATTCACCGCATGTCAAATTTAAGCTCATTTCTTGCCGCAAAAAATAATGCATAATTTAATTAAAACCCTTTTGCAAAATTGAGTCATTTTGGGTATAATTGGACCAAAATGAAAAATTGAAATATTAGAGAACAATGTCACAACTCTTAAAAGTGAAAAATGAAAATAAATTGACTCAAATTGAATTTTTTAGGCCCGATTCGAGATTATGCTCGTGAAGGAATACATGATCCCGAATTGGATTTTTTAAATTTGAGGTGGCCAACATGAAAAGGGATTTAAAATAAAAATATTTACTATTTTTATGTATTTTTGTGGCCTCAAATGCTATTATTTATTAAATATTTTCCTAATTTCTAAAAAATATATTTAAAAAAATACAAAAAATAAGAAAAATTAATTTTTACTCACAATGGTTGCCTAAGCTTGGCCAAGGCTTCCAAAGTTGATTTTGCAATTTTCTCATTTTTTCTTGATTGTTTATGAATTTTCGAAAATAAAAATATCGAAAAATACTGAAAATATGAAAAATTATTTTTTGGTCAAAATTGGTTCTTTAGGCTTGGCCAAGGTCCCCAAAGTTGATTTTTTAATTTTATGAATTTTCATGGATTTTTTTTATTAATTTTAACAGAGAAAAGATGATTAAAAATCAGGTGTCAACAATAATAAGAAGAGACAGTACTCAAATCAAGACTATCAGGCAAAATCTTGTCACTGGTCAATTTACTTTTTTTAATCAAATCATGATGTCATAAGCATTTAGTGCTTTTATCAATTCCATTTGATTAGATCGTAATATTTGTTTTGGCATGCTAAGAAAAAGTAAGTTCCATGTATTCGACCAGTAGGTAAACATGTATATTTACATGATTATTTGCATATGATACCACAACCCTAAGGTTGAGTTTGGGATGCAAGAAGGTGAACAAAATGGCTTGCTACCCTAAAATAACCTAAACTTAAACTTAAACTTTTGTTCAATTGTACTTTTTCTCTGACAAAAATCTTTTAACTTTTTGTGCAGTATCAATTCTATCATAAACATTTTTTGGACCCATAAAACACGTTGAACTTCAGGTCCATCCCCAATTCTATCTTAAACTATTTTTTGTCTCCTAAAATCCCTCAACTTTAGATCCAGTATCAATTTTACTTTTTTTTGTTTCTTAAAAAAAACCCTACTTTAGGTCCATTTCAATTTTACTCTTATTTCTTTTGGTCTCGTAAAAGATCATCAAATTTACTTGAGTCATAAATCTGCATCCATTAAACCTTCATCAAAGTTACCCTTAGTGATTTTGCACTTGATCTTCAATCTTTCGTGCTTTGGAATGTTCTATCTTTTGTAGTCGAAGAACTTGTGCTCGAGACGCTTGAATAGCTCATGCTTAGGGTTTTTCCATTTCTCTATTGTCGAAAAGAAATTTAAGGCATATGGTTAATGGGTGCAAATTTATGACCCAAGTAAAAGTTTGCGATTTTTTATGAGACTAAACAAATTTTAGGAAAACATTGGGACTAGATAGTAAAATTAGGACAAGATCTACAGTTGGGAGTTCTTTATAGAATAAAAAATGTTTATGGTAGAATTGGGACAGGACCTAAAGTTGAGGGTTTTCTATAGAATAGAAAAAAGTTTATGATAAAATTAAGACCGACCTTAAAGTTGGAGGTTTTTTTTTGTCTTTGAAAGTTTTTTATGAGATAAAAGGTAGAATTGAGTAAGAGCTAAAGTTGGAGATTTTTAAGATATTAGACTTGAAGAAAATAGATTGAAAGTTTCAAATTGTTCTCATGTAGGGTGCATTTGTTTAATGAACAACTCAAGATTTTAAAATTTATATTATTTTAAAAAATTGAAAAATACTTTCACCATCCACGAAAATAGTTAGGCATAAAATTAATACTGATAATAAAAATATTTTTTCTTGACTAATTTTCTAGGTGATAGAAATAGTCTTTTTTTGAAAAATATTTTTCAATTCTTGAGTTTGTTGCGAAACAAGTGCACTGTTGCTTGCCACAATTTTTGTTTAAAATTTCCATAATTTCCCACACCCACCCCTCGTTTTCCTTTCCTTTCCTTCCTTTCCAAACAAAGCATTAAAGCTCTCCAAAGCCGGGAAAAATGCACCAAAGTCCTAAATCTTGTGTATGAAACGCGATTGAGTCATAAATCGTTTCATTTGATTCAATCAAATCCTACACATTTATCAAAAGTGCAATTCCTAAACCCTGTGATTAGTTCAATTAATTCCTTAATCGTTGTTGAAGGATCTAATTAATTCCTAAAACTATAGTGGGAAGTGCAATTTAACGATGTCACATAAATAATGTATGAGTGACATGTAGGCAATTATAGATGCTGTTCAATGTAAGGACTTGATCACACTTTTAAAGAAATTTCAAAACTTAATCGAATCAATTGAAAAATTTAGAATTTAGATGCATTTTAAACCCCTTGTAATTTTCACCTCTGATGGCTTATCCCAATTTGACTGTAAGCTCTCAATCATACCCTCTTTGATTAAAGCACGTGAGAATTTAATTTGGGCAGGGCATTTTATGTCGAAATCTTCTTAAAATCAAATCAAATAGATAGAATTTTTTTAGGGGTAGATTAAGTTTGAGTCCTCAGATGAAAAGAAATTAATACAATAAATAGTGTTTATGGGCTTAAAGACGCAAATGATGCAAACAGAGTACCATAATTGATCATAAGATACACGACTTTTTCCATTAAATAATTTTTTTAAGAAGTCCATGGCACGAATGAGCTTTCCACGAGAAAAAAACAAAAATTTCATTTTGTTTTTACTAAAAAAGGAAATTTTAATTCACAGAAAAAGAAAAAGACAAAGACAAAAGAAAGAGACAAGTAAGAATAATTTACCTCCAAATCACTCCATAAACTTAAAATGCAACCAAATATCGTGTCTTTAAATTAATTTCGTGAACCAATTTATATAAGTCCAGCATTTTTTTTTTCATATTGTAGGAAGATAAATTACCAGTAATACACCGTTGAAGCTTAAGGAAAAACTCAACACAAGATCAAAGCAGAGGAAGGAAGCAGAAAAAAAGAAAATCACAATTGAATTATTTAAGGAATATGTTAGAGGTAATTAGGATATTATTCATGACTCTTCAAATATTACCAAAAAGGTCATAAATCTATTGTACTTGTGCTAGTTCTGTCCAAATGCCAATTGAATTTTAAACCTTCTCGTATTTCGTTAATTGAGTCCATTCAATCAGTTTTTGCTAGAAATATTGACAATTGTTCGTCTTAGATGGCACGCCAGCGCTGATGTGGATTTTTTAAATTATATTATATTACTTTTTTGAATTTTATTTCCTTTCTTTTTTAACTTTGGACAATGAAGCGTCATCGGTCACATGCAAGGGAGGCCCTCACAGCCATCGCCTTGGATCCGGTGAGGGCTACGATGCCTTTGCCTAGTATTGATGAGGGCATCCGGCCCTAAGTTAAAAAAAAAAAAGAGTAAAGAAAACAAAGAAAAAATTTTAAAAATAAAAGATCACAAAACATATTTAAAAATTGAAGAAATACTAAAATATTGTTAAAATGTCTACATGAGCGCTCATCATGCCACGTAAAACGGTTGATATTTATGTCAGTAATTTTCAACTAAAAAAGATTAGATAGACTTAATTGAAAAAATATAAAAAGATTTAATATTCAAGTAGCACGATTAAATTCGACCAAAAAAATTAGCACAATTAAAAAGTTTAGTATTGAATTAATATAAACTTAATATTTTTATAACTTTTTTGATGATTTTTTTCAATAATGATCAATCAAGAGCACAATCCTGAAATATATGAAGGATTAGGAGAAATACCCAAATTATATAATTTGGAGAAATTTTATATAATTTGTTGGTGATGCGATAAATAATTCGGAGCAATTTAGGGAGACCCTTTGGAGTGCGATTGATTGGATTTAATAGAGCCCTGTATGAGTCACTTACCCCATGATTTGACCATGATTTGACGATAGGAAGAGCCTAGAAACTTCATGGACCAAACACCGGCAAGAACGTGGCCACTGCACGATGGCTATTTAATTTGTGATGGGACAACCACGATTCACAGAGGCGGGCACTCGGCAGATCGTAAAAAGGGAAATCATGTCACAGATTGTGACCTTTACTTTAGAGTGATCAGACGAAAAAAAAATCAAAAACACATGATCCTCAGTCGATATATACGCAAGAAATGAATGAAACGAAGATGGAAATTGAAGTCCAACGGCAAGGTAATTTATAAAATTCTTTGTGTTGTTCAATCATTATGCACCATTGACAAAACAATTACTTAATCCATTGACAAAACCATTATTTAATTTAATGTTTTTCATTTTTCCGTTGTTGTTTTGTTTCACTCACTTTTGGATTTTAAGTGAAAGATCTAAATGTCATGGTATAGTATGAAAATTTCAGAATAGGCAATTCCTTTAGACGATATTTCTAAATCTAGGGCACGTTCCTGTCAATTGATTTCGAGAATGGACTGTTGAGGTAGCCTAGGGGTCCTGTCTAATGTCCCGTAGGCGGAAAAAGGGGGATCAACAAAATTTTTCTTAAACCTGCCATAATTTACCAAAAATCATCAAAAGATGGCTCACGTTTAAATAAGGAATTAACCATCATATGTAATAATTTACTTCAAAGTTTCCCAAGATCGAATATCCTAGCATTCATATAACTTTTCACGATGAACCGTTAACAACCTAAAGTTATCATAATCTTTTTTCCCTATTCTTGTCAACCTACCCCCATGATATTTACATTCTTTCAGATTTTGTAAATTTAAAGGCCCTATCAATGAGCAATTATCATCATATGTCGTAATTTTTCTTAATCAACAGTAACATTCATAAACTTACATAGTCAATAAAATTATTAGAAATTTCAAAAGATACTATATTTTCAAAACCATCAGACAGTTGAACTTTCTTTTTCCCTTCTATTTTGATCCAAGGATCCATATTAAACACGAAACAGATCTCGTAAATTACTTGAACATGGAATTTCCCCTATATGATGTAACCACCAAATAGAAAGTGATTTATAAATAAATGCAAATCATCGTGTCGTTCTCGAGAATACCATTTGGAGATTCGGTCCTCCTCCGTCTTGAGCCGGGTAGTTATCGAATTACTTAAAAGTAAATGTGTTAAATGGGTGGTTAGGATCAGATTTGGGTTGAGTCAAATATGATCCTATCCATATTAGTCATTTAATTTGTTTTGAGTCATTTTTACGTAGTATAAATTTTGTAATCCATGCTTGATTCATACCTGATCCGACCCATGCAATTTAAATACTTATATATTTCATCAAATTGTGAAATATTTATTTCATAAAATTAAAAATGTAAAAACAATTTTGCCGACTGCCCATTGACGTCATCATGGCCCACCCGCTGCCGCCATCCGCCCTCCAGCTTGTGGGATGGTTTGGAAGAATGCAAGAGACGAGAGGAAGCATATCGTGGTTTCGATCTGAATGTAGTGGCTGAGCCTAATGTGCCAAGCCAGAACAATGAAGTCATGCACTTTTTTTGCGTTAGCACATACTGCGAGGATACAGGACGGAACAAGAAATGCAAATGTGCTCTTGGTAGCCATAGGTCATGTATTAACAGCACCGTGAGGGCAAATAGATCTAAGCTTTGTGGGAGAGATTTTTCTTGAGCGGGATCGGGAATCTTAGCCTTAACAAGCTTAATTACTTGCCGCCAGTGACAAGGGAAGCTTCTCGCTAGTGGCGATAGGCAGGTGGCGGTAGGGGCAATAGCGGGCGAGCAATAGCGACAACGATGGGCGAGCATTGGGTGGTAGTGTGTGTGAGTGCAAGAGGCGGAAGCGGGGGTTTTTTTTTTGGTCAGAAATAGAAGATACCATAAATGACAATTAGGAGTTCGTACAAATAAAGCCCGAAGAAGGGGCATCCGCACAAAGCAAATTCCAAAGACACGGAGGGGGTTTAGAGACCCAAGTTGAAGGGAGTAAGTTAAAACGGAAATTTCTGGCGACCCAATCTGCAACCCTGTTAGCTCTTCTGTCACATTGGGCCACGGACCCAGAATGCATTTGGACCAGACGGTTTTGGGCTTCGGTAATCCACTGCTCCGCTTCCCAGCTAGTTTCCCCTTGTGCGTTGACAGCTTCAGTTAAAGTACGACAATCAGATTCTAACAGAACTCTCTCGTTTCTCTCTCTCTTTGTTTCCAGAAAACTCAGACCAGCAACAAGGGCTTTTGCTTCGGCTTCAATCGGCGACCAAGCTTGAATCTTTTCAGCGAATCCGTCTAGTAGAACCCCTTTGGAGTCTCGCAACACTCCCGCTATGGCTCCATTAACGTCGTCAGCCCAGATCGAGGCATCCACGTTTAGTTTCAGAACGCGATCTGTCGGCGGAGACCATCTCACAGATACGATTTTGTTTCGTTCCTTTGACCTCTTATCTTTTTTATTCCATCTGTTGTGAAAATCTAAGAATATTTCTGCTTCGTTGATTAGATCTCCTGCGTACGGTGTGGCCCCTCTAAAGACCAAGTTGTTTCTGCTCTTCCATATGAACTAGAGGGTCGCAGCGACCAAATCAAAGGTAAAGTCTTGATTTTGTCCTTCTGAAAAATCTTGTAGCCACATATCCATGCGTGATCTAGTCATTCTCAGATTAAGTTCAAACAACCTCGGGTCCTGCCATATTAACTGAGTCCATGAGCACCAAAGAAAGAGATGTTCTGTTGTTTCCACTTCTGCTTTGCACACTGAACATAAAGGCTGGTTGATGATATTTCTCTTGACTAGATTTTCCTTAGTGGGTAAGGCATTTTGGCAGACATTCAATAGGAAAAATCGTAGCTTTGGGGGTAGTAGGTATCCCAGATTCTCTTCCATAGTCCTCGAGAGGGTCTGTATGAACTTGATGCCTGATTGACCAAGGATAGGGTCTCTCTGTCCCTGATAACATTGTAATAGCTCCTTACTGAGAATTTGCCAGACTGTTTCCCTGCCCAAACCAATTTATCCTTCTGGAGGGGTGCCTTGAGAGGGATCCCCATTATTTCTTCAGCCAGTCCCTCATCGAAGAGGTTTTTGATTTCACTTTCCATCCAATCTGCATTCTGTTTCGATATAAGTTCTGCAACCATTAGTGGTTCATTCTTATTAGTAGGGCCCCCTATAATTCCTCTCTTCAGCTAGCGATCCTTTCTAATATTGACTAGTTCTCCATCTCCATTGGACCATTTCACAGATTCTAAGATTGTGTCTCTCCCAACCAGAATACTTTGCCACCCCCAAGATGGTCTATGGCCTTTCCGGGCATGGAAAAAGGAACCATTAGGAAAGTACAATCCTCTAAGTAATATGCTCCATAATGAGTTCTGGTTTTCAGCAATCCTCCATGCTTGTTTTCCAAGCAAAGCTCTGTTTAAAGCTGATAGATCCTTGAAGCCCAGCTCCCTATAATCTTTTCTAATTTTCAGTAGATCCCATTTTTTCCAATGAATTCCAGTGCCAGTTTCGCTACTTTTCCACCAAAAGGCTGCTATTTTCCTTTCAATCGTTTTGCAAACCAAAATGGGAATTTTGAAAATGGACATCGCATATTGGGGGATAGCCTGCACTACTGATTTGATTAGAATCTCCTTCCCCGCCTTTGATATGAGGTTTTCTTTCCAGCCTTCCAGCTTCATATTGACTCTAGCATTAATCCAATTGAGCATCTGTTTTTTGGATCCTCCCCAATCTGATGGTATCCCTAAGTATTTTCCTGATTTCTCCAAAACTGGAACCCTCAACCAGGCTGTAATATTTCTTTTAAGTTGGATTGGACAGTTTGGTCCCATAAACAACCCCGACTTATTCAGATTAATCTCCTGTCCAGTAGCATAACAATACTGATTCAGAATTTGAGCTAGATTTTGAGCTTCAACGACCTTTCCCTCTAGGAAGAAGATGGAATCATCCGTAAAGAGAAGATGAGATAGAGTTGGACAATCACTTCTGAGTTTGATTCCTCTGATGGTCCCATCCACCACAGCTTTTTTCATCATCACAGACAGAGTATTAGACATTAGAATGAAGAGGTAAAGTGCGATTGGGTCCCCCTGACGAAGTCCTCTAGATGGTTTAAAGAAAGGCAAGGGTTCACCATTAAACTTGACACTTAAAGTTGCCGTAGTAACGCATGTCATAACCCTGTCTACCCAAAAAGAACAAAACCCCATATTCAGTAAGCAAGCTTCCAAAAAATCCCACTCCACTCTATCATAAGCTTTTTTCATGTCCAACTTTAGGACAGCTTGAAACCTTTTCTTCCTTTTCCTAGTTCTCATTTGGTGTAAAACCTCCTGAGCTACTAGGATGTTGTCTTGGATCTGTCTTCCCCCCACAAAAGCACTTTATTCTTCAGCAATGAGGTCAAGAAGCCATTGTTTGAGCCTATTTGCAAGTATTTTTGAGATGATTTTGTAAATAAAATTGCACAGACTGATTGGCTTGAACTGGTCCAGCCTCTTTGGGTTTTTAACTTTTGGTATTAGGGTGATATGGGTTCTGTTCAGATCTGGATGCAAGATACCAGTCTCAAAAAAACATCTAATCTCTTCAAAAATCCCCGTTTTGATGTTGTCCCAATTTTGTTGAAAAAACATACCATTAAGCCCATCGGGACCTGGAGCTTTAGAAGGTCCCATCTCAAAAACTGCTCGGTGAATTTCTTCAAGAGACACTGGGCCTGATAGTTCAGCATTCATCTCGTTTGACACAGTAGAGGGGCACTGGCTGAGGATAGGGTGGAAATTTCTGGCTCTCCCAGAGCAGTATAGTCCTTAAAAAAAACTGGTTGTCATTTCTTTCAGTTGAGATTGGTCTTTGACCCAAATATCCTAGTCCACCATTTTCAGCATAGAAATTCTATTTCTCTGTCTTCTCTGAATGGTAGTTGCATGGAAAAATTTTGTGTTTTTGTCCCCCCATTTCAACCAGTTGATTCTGGATCTGAGGCCCCAATACATCTCCTCCCTTCTCCAAAGACTCTTAATCTGATTTAAAATATCCTTCCTCCTAGATGAGTGCTGGTTGGGTTGAGACTCATTAGTTAAAGCCACTAGTTCCCGTTTCAAATATGCTATCTGCTTCAGACAGTTAGGGAAGCGTCTTTTGCTCCAAGATTCTAGAGCTCTAGAGACGTTTTTTATTTTGAGTACCAACCCTCCACCCAAATTCTCAGCATTTTCCCAAGCATCCTTAATAATACCCCCACATTCTGAATTCTCCATCCAGAATGCCTCAAATCTGAAAGGTTTTTTCGTTCTACTTCTTTTCTTAGCTAGGGATAGAACTATTGGGCTGTGATCGGACCCAATTGCAGGGAGGGCAAAAGCTTCAGCAAGGGGGAACGTTAATCTCCAATCTAAGTTGCACATAGCCCTGTCCAGTCTTTTTTTGACCATCTGCCCATCTTCTCTGTTATTAGACCAGGTAAAAGCACATCCTTTGCTTTCCAAATCCATCATACCACAATCATCTAGCAGCCCTTTGAAAGTTTGCATCCGATAGTTAGCCGAGTCTCTTCTTTCGACTTTTTCCCAATGGTAAAGAGTTTCATTAAAATCTCCTATCCAGACCCATGGAAGGTCACTCATCAGTTTGAGCTGTCTAATCTTGTCCCACGTGTTGAGTCTCTCCTTGTATGTTGTGGTGCATAGACAAAGGTAACTCTAAATGAGATTTTCATGATGGGATCAGTGTATTTCAAATCAATAAAATGTTCCGTAGCTGTATAGAGCAAGACTTCGGCTTCCTCCTTCCAAAAAAGAGCCAGATCACCTCCAATCCCCGTAGGATTTACCACAAAGGGTTTCTGCATGGCAATTCTCTTTTGCACCCTTTGGATCACACTTTCTTTGTTTTTTGTTTCGCATAAGAACACTAGATTGGGCCTTTCTTGAGCCATAATGACTCCGAGTGCCTAAACTGTCAAAGGTGTGCCCAACCCTTGACAGTTCCAAGCGAGGATACTCATTTGTTACCTGGTGGCTTTTTAGGGCAAGCCACCAAAGCCCGTATTGATGACCCCTCCACCAAATTAATAGGGGTGTCCAATAGACTTTCTTCATCTAGTAACATAGGCTGCGTATTAACACCATCACAGTTCATACTTTTCCTTCCTCTTTTAGATGCTCTGGGTTTTGTTTTCTTCTTATTCGTCTTCAGAGCTTCACTATCTTGCTGGAATGAAGGGAGTTCTAATAGCAGGGGTGCGGTTCTAGCTACTAAAGGAGGAGTATCCCGGATTTCTCCTTCCGAGGTATTAGTTTCTAATTCACTCACCTTTCTTTTTCCCTTGTCTGCTTTTAGGCAGTCTTCTTTCTCCGTCTTCTTCTCTGTTCCCTACGGAAGGTCAGGTCTGTCTGAGTTTTCTTGTGTCTCTGGTATGGTTTCCTTCTCCATCAGTCCCTCCAAATCAGCTTCATAATAAGATTGCCAAAAAGGGCTGCTTAAATTCATTTCAGATCTCAACCATGATCCATAGAAAAGGTTCTCATTATCAGCAAATGCCTCTTCAAGATATGGAATGACAGTGCAATTCTGGGCATAGTGACCCATTTTTCCGCAAGAGTAACAATAGGTAGGTAATCTTTCGTACCGGAAGTCCAACCAAATTTCCTTTCCTTTGAAACTGTAGATTAATCCAGATTCGAGTGGGGAGTCTAGATTAAGATTCACTTTGGCCTTACATATGGACAGCCCAGCGAACCCCTTTGATTCTATTTTTATGTTTTCTACTCTACCCACCTTTTCAGCAATACTAGTTATAACCTCATCCTTTCTTCCCTCCACAGGCAGCCCAACTATATGCATCCAGAAAGCACACTAGTCGAAAGGAATAAACTGAGGGAGAGTGCTCGGCTCCCAAGGTTTCAGAATCAGGAAATGTCTTGAAAAGGACCAAGGTCCCGTCTCTAGAACCCTATTCCTCTCCTCAACATTTTTGAAAACAAACGAAAATAGGCCCATTTCCAGGTGGGAGACTTCTACCTTTTCGGTTTTCCAAGCTTTCTTCATAGTCGTTTGAAATGCTTGGAAATTGATCGAAGGTCTGTTGAGCAGTCGGCCGAACGCTGTACGTTCTCCTTCCTCTAGACTCTCCTTTGTGACAATCTCATCCATGATTGCTACTTTTGTTTTTGGCCAGAGGTGACCCAGGCGTCTGCACAGAGAGGCCATACGTAGCTCTTGATCATTGTCCCTCGCCATCTTGGATCAAAGCTGTGGCAGTCTTCCTACTGGTGGGAGGGAAATGCGATGATGTTTTTTGATACAGAAAACCAGGGGGAAAGCGATACCAAGGGATGGAGACCACAAGATGGAGGGACGATAGAACTAGGGTTAGTGGGGTTTAAAGTGTATGGGTTTGTGGGTGGGTTTGTACTGTGTTGTATCCATTGTGTGGGTTCAGGGCGCGAAGAAAGCAGAACAAAATTAGGGTTTACTACTCATGAGGTAGAGAAAGGAAATCTCTCAGACGAGAGGGAGAGAGCTCTCATTTGAGAGAGGGAACAACTTCATCCCGGAAGCAGGGGTTCACAAGTGAATAAAAGTAGCCTTATGAAGGTATATGCCATGAGTGGTGAATTGGGTTAAAACCCGTATTTAGATAGACTTTATAAACCTAAACCCATATATAACCCCTTTTTTAAAGTTATTGAACCCATATTTGGCCTAAACTAATAAAAGTGGGTTAAAAAGTGCATAAAAACTCATATTGACACTTCTATTTCGAAGAAAGGTTGCAATAAGTGGAAATCGATTTGACTTTTCATTTAAGAAATGATTAAGGTGAGTTTGTAATTTTTTATTTCTCTAATTCCTGTTCTTTTGTTCATAATAAAATTCTGTTTGATAACGTCAATTAATTTTTTTATTTTCAGGAATAGATCAATGATTAGGAATTGAAACAAAAATAAAAAGCAAAAAAAAATTACTTCTTTATTTTTGAAAGAATTAAAAAATTTATTTCTACTCAGAAACTATTTCTATTTCAGAATTGTTACCTAACACTTAACCGGCCCCAAGGTGCTAAGAAAAAGAAAAAAAAAAAAAGAGGGGGCCCTAATTGCTTTGACCCACAGGCAAAGAGACGATCTGTCATTGGATGTTGACCATTCTCTAACTTATGGCTAGAATTCATCCGCCTCTATCTTCTTGCATCTTTTTTTGAACTTCCAAACAACGTTTTTTTTTCCCTCTTTGACAAAATCATCAGTCATGGATGCTCTTTGATTTTATTTTATTCACTTTATTTATCTGCTTGGATTAACATATATATCAACCCCAACTTCATCATGTAACTCTGGTATTGGTAAATTACAGGCTTCATATTTTGCAGGTACATAGCAAAAAAGAGATAATTGATCCATCTCATCAACCTCTAATCAACACCTCATACAAACTCCTATACCAGTCTCGTCCAATTTACAGAAACCCCCCTTCTTGAGTACCCATCCAGAAAAAGAAAAAGAAAAGACAGCATAAACAGCTCAAGTTTAGCAGTTTCACATGATCATCATCGTCATCATCTTCAGAAGCTTCAAAAAAACCAGCCCTCGAGAAAGCTGGACTGATACTGGAGCAAAACAAGGAGGAGCACGATGATAGCCGCCACGCCCCATGGTGAGCTACCCTCGGACGGCCGCCCGTAGGTCGCCTCGCTCCGGCCCCACGGCGACCGCCCGGTGAAGAAGCTCTGTGGATCGTCCATGGATGATAAGAGCGTCACAAGCACTATCAGAATGATAGGAGTCGCCAAAAGGATCCAACCCATCTGCTCTTCAGCGGTTTCGACCGCCGATTCATAGCTGAAGTACCAAGATATGCCTAGAAAGATGGAGATCACTGCCAGGATCACAAGGACTGGATATGGTAGAGGGTTGAGAGTGAAGACATCGGCGATTGAGGAGCTTGTGTTTCTCCCATAGGCCATGATGGGAGTTTTTTTTTTTCTTCCTTTTTTTCTTTCTTAAGCTATTGATTCGTGGTAGAGGGGTTTGGTAGTATAGCGAAGAGGGTCAAGAGTAATGGCCCCAGAAGTTTGCTTTTATAAGGAAACATCGCGACTATAAAGAAAAGAGCTTTCTTTTTATAAGCAAAAGGTTTATTATATGAAAGAGTCCTAGCAATTGATGATTCTTATTGACTCTCCGGATGTATATGATTACCACAACAAACGATTAAAATTACGTTTGATAACTTCTAACCACGCACTTCATTATTTAAATTAAGTAAAACCCTCTTAAGACCTTGGAGCCCATGCCCGAGCCCATCGAGGTCAAGCCCAATGCATGGGCTCCAAGGTCTGAGGCCCGGTCTTGATGGACCCGAGCATGGGCTTTGAGGACTTGCATCCAACCTTGCTATTACCAGACTTGGCATCCCAGACATGGGCATGGGGGATCCGACCTCGCTGTCAAGGGGTTTCCATGCCTAAGCAAGAGTTTATGATCCAAGCGTCGATACCTAATCATATTTTAAAAAATAAATTTTTGTTTTTTAAAAATGAAATTATTTTGCTAATATCAAGCTTTGGTAGGAGAATATTTTCTTTTGACCAGGAAAACATTTTTTTTTCGTTGATAAATTTTCCTAAGCAATCTAAACGCTGAAAAATGAGGAAAATATTTTCTTAGAAAAATATTTTTCGCGAAATAAACGAAACTTAAATCAATTCAAAATGACTAGAAAAGTCTGTGAGCAACATTAAAAACCCGAGAGATATGTGAGCGACAATAAAAACCCGAGAGATTTAAGTGATTTGATTCAAGAATGAGTACATATTTCATTGAGAAAGCAGCCTCAAATAATCTTCTAATCAAATTGGAGAATTAGAAAATTCCAATTGCCTCAAGTATTTTTCGAGCCCTAAATTATACCCAATCTACAATGTTCACGAAGAAAATTAAAACGTTTGGGTATAGAAATCGTAGCACATATCCACCGCATCCAGAGCTCTACGTGCGACTTGAAAGATTTCTCCGTGCGTTTACTAAATGATGAATCCAAACAAGGGCTGCATAAAAAAAAGGTGGCCCTTCATTTGAAAATGAGTAGCCAACTTTTTTTTTTCAAACTGGATTGGCGCTTGGACCATTGGATCATTGAATCATTTGCGTATTAATTATTGAATCACTTTTGATTATTGAATCATTCGCACATTAATTATGTCAAAATTCCATCCATTTCTTTCCCTGCAATTGCATCTAATCCCGAATTAAATCCCAGCCGCGTACGAAATAAATGTGCAAATCATCTTATCATTCAATCATTGACACGTCATCATGCACACCCACATTACATTGTTTCCTCTAATCCTGAATTAAATTCTCTAATCCTAAATCCCGTTAAGTGAATTTTCTTGAATATGAAGAAATAAAAAAATATAATAAATACCAAAAACATAGAAAATCACAAGTAAAAAATTTATCATTAATTTTAGGAAATCATTGATGTCATCTGAAAGATCTATTACATTTAAAGAGGAACTTGAAATGTTGGCTTTGCAATTGATAACGAAATTATTATGTAATGAAATGGCTCATCATTACTTTTGCCAAAATCAAATTGCTCTGGTATGACTCTACAATGACCTAAAATCAAGACCGATGATATCGATCATGCATAAAAAAAAATGAAGTAAACAAAAGATCAAAATATGAATAATGAATAAAAAAAGGCGCACTAATTTCATCAATTTATTGGCTCTTAACACTTCCTATTGCAGTGATTTGACTACATTAACCATTGTGAATCCCATCCTTAACTTAAGATTACTTTTTCTATTTTTTTTCTTCGTTTTCTTTTGTTTCAATTTTCCTAGAGACCAAACTACAAATGTTTCTCTTAAACAACATTTGTTAGGGTTAAATGAGGGCCTACTCTTGATTTAATATTATTTATTGCTTTCTTTTCTTCTTCTTTTTGATTTCTTTTCCTTTTCTTCTCTATTTGGAATAAAATTGGTATTCTCATCTTCCAAAAGAAATAGTTTATTTAGTAGATACCTAATGAATTATCGTGCCAATGAGTGAAAATTTCTCTTTTTTGGTACTAAGAAACTACAAAAAATAACCTAAGCATAAGTAAGAGTGAAAAGAACCATTTACTGGTTTTTGTACACATTTGATTCAATTATAGCATTAATATGTGTCATGTTGTAGTCCGCGCACTTTAACAGCTCAATTTTCATTTTTTTTTCGGTGAATGTAGTAGTCCTAGAACCATTTATTTTTCAAGCCATCGTTGCATGATGTTTTAAATAATACTTTCAAAAAGATAAAAATTATGAAAAAGTTAAGCACATAAAAAAATTACACGTGCATAAGAAAATATTCCCAAAACATTATTACATAGAGTACTATCTTTGCGTTGATTACTAGTATAATTTGCCGTTGATAAGAGATTATAGCAATTGTAACCATGTCGTAAGACAACCCATTCAAACCTTTTGCAAACACATGTTTTTTTTTTTGTCAATTCTAAATGCATAAGAGTTTTATAGAACCATCCGTGAAAATAATAACAATAATAATATAATGAAATACGAATAAATTTTGTATATTGTATACATCAATCATAATATTCAATCTTTGAGTACATTTTTGTAAAGTTGTATTGAAAGTGAAAATAAAAAAAAAATTCACGATCATGAGTTTAGTCTATGAAAATAGAGTAAACAACTTACAGATAAAACTAACATTTCTTTACTCTGATGTATGATTAGAGCTTGCTCAAATTCACCAATGGAGAATAAGTTCATAAGAAAACAAGCATGAAGATAACTTCAAAATGGGTGTAGGAGAAGTGGCTGGCGTGAAAAAAGGTAATTTGAAAGGGGTGTGGTCAGGATGGTTCTATAAAAGGCATTAAACTGAATAATATGTGTCCAACACTAACCCATTTACTGTTTGCAGATGATGCAATTTTCTTCTTAGGCCCTGTTTGGTTCAACATTTGCAAGGAGCTTTGAACCCCTAGAGGGTTTGGCCA
This sequence comes from Psidium guajava, assembly GCA_016432845.1. Taxonomy (NCBI): domain Eukaryota; kingdom Viridiplantae; phylum Streptophyta; class Magnoliopsida; order Myrtales; family Myrtaceae; genus Psidium; species Psidium guajava. Next base: position 20,362,228 of record CM028225.1, read on the forward strand.
AATGCAAATAGCGTTTGGTTCAATTTTTAGAAGACTTTGGGCAAATTCAATTACATCTCCAATGCTCCTCAAGGGCCTTTAGGCCAAAGTACCTCAAGAGGTACTTTGGGAAGTTGCATTTCCAAAATGCAACTACAATTTTTTATTTTTTATTTTCTTTTAAGAAAGTAATTAAAAATAAAAAATAATTTTTCAAAAATATAAAAATTTAAAAATTTAAAAAATCGAAACAATGAAAAAAATTAATTAAATAAAATTAATTAAAAATAAAAAAATAATTAAAGAAATTAATTAAAAAATGAATTAAATATAAAAATATAAAAATAATTTTTTGAAAATATAAAAATATAAAAATTGAAAAAATCGAAACAATGAAAAATAAAAAATAATTAAATAAAATTAATTAAAAATAAAAAAATAATTAAAGAAAGTAATTTAAAAATAAAAATAATTAAAGAAATTAATTTAAAAAAATAAAAACTAATTAAAGAAAGTAATTTAAAAATAAAATAATGAAAAATAAAAATAATTTTTTCTAAAAATAAAATTAGAAAAAAGATTAAAAATATAATATAATAAAATTAATTAAAAAATAAAAATATTTTTTTGAAAAAATTATTTGAAATAATAATTAAAAATAAAAAAAATTGAAAAAATAGAAATAAAATATTAAAAATATAATATAATAAAATTAATTAAAAAAATAAAAATATTTTTTGAAAAAAATTATTCGAAATAATAAAATATAATTAAAAAATCAAATCATTTACAAAGGTTTTTTTTTTTTACCAAACAGCACTTTAAGGGAATAGTTTCGAATTACATGTTCATCATCGGATACCATTCATTATCGACATCCAAAAAAATATGAAATATTAACAAAGTAAAAGTTTTAATAATGAAATAGTTTCGAATTAGATGGTCATCATCGGATACCATTCATTGTCGACACCCAAAAAATAAGAAATATTAACAAAGTAAAAGTCTTAATGATGAAATAGTTTCGAATTACATGGTCATCATCGGATACCATTCATTGTCGACCACCATAGAATACCATAGGATGATGCGGAGACATATACCAAGAAAAAATATAAAAATTTGCTATAGTTTCTAGAACCTACCCATCAGAATAGGTTTCTAATTTTAAGATACTGGAATCGACAATTCTCATAGGTTCGGTTCTCCAGGTTTCAAGTTTTACCCTAAAAACTAGGGGTGAGTATGGACCGGGTGGGTTGGGTCTAGACCTAAACTCTAAACCCGACCCTGTTATAACCGGTTCCCGATTTTTGAAACTAAGACCCTACCCTATTTTTCTTGAAACCTGTTTTGGAATCGACCATATTTTTCGGTCCAGTTCCAGGGTCTACCCGGTTTTCCTTTTTTTTAGTCATCCTCAAAGGAAAAACAAAGCCAATGGTTTCAGGATCTACCGAGTTTTCTTATTTTTTTAGTCATCCTTAAAAGAAAACAAAGCCAACGGTGTAGAAAACATATTTACTTCACTTAGGCTACAATAAAGACTGGGTGACACCCCCAGAGGTGAGTGTGCTGTCAGTGCGTGAAGTAAGGCTGTGGCGAAAACTTAGCCATTTGACTTAAGATTTTTTTTTTAAAAAAATAGTATGCAAAACTAGTTCTATAAACGGTCCGGGTGGGTTTTTACCTAGACCCGATTTTCGGACCGGTTCTCACCGGTTCTCAAAAATTGGAATCGGTTCCCGGACCGGTTTGAATGGAAACCGATTCCCGACCCTATTTTTGGGGTGGTCCAATCTGGGTACCAGGTAAACCCGATTGGTTGCACACCCCTACTTAAAACATGCTTACCTTTAGGTCCTGACCCTCTCTAATATCTAGATGAAGGTCATGGGCCTTTACCTAGGTCTGGGGGATGATTGTGACCCTCAGCCGATCCAGGGCGACAATGGTCGACCCTCCATTGACGGTCGCCCTAGATCGGTTGAGGGTCGTGCCTATCTCCTGGACTTAGGTGAGGGATGGCGACCCTTGTCCAAATCTAGGAGAGGGTTAGAGCCTTCTCCTTGGTTTTGCGAGGGCCAGCACGCCCTTCCCTTTGGTATACGTCAAGAGATGTTTCATTATTGACAATAATTAATATATACGTATATTAGCTGATGATGAAAGTTTGTGTCTCGTTCCTTCATTTTTATAGGCAATACAAACGATTATTTTTAAAAAAATATTCTTCAAATCATTCGATTTCCTTGAAACAAACACATCCCCAACCTTCTTCAATTTTCTTTAATAAGGTACGTGGGATTTGCTAAGGCCGGTAGAACACATAAAAAATAGGGTTAATACCACGAAAAACCCTAAACTGGTACGCTCGTGAAAAATTTACCCCAAACTATTTTTTTGACCATGAAAAACCCCAAACTGGTACACATGTGACAAATTTACCCCAAACTATTTTTTTGACCTCAAAAAACCTCAAACTGGTACATTTGTGACAAATTTACCCCAAATTGATATATTTGCGACAAATTTACCCTCCGTTAATTTTCATTAAATTTAATGTTAAATTGCTTAGTTGGATGGCATGTGGCACTTCACGAGTATATCGGTTTATGATTTTTACCCTCTATTTACCATATGTTTATCAATTTAGGATTTTTCATGGTACTGAACCAATTTAATAAAGGGTAAATTTGTTATAAGTGTAATAGTTTGGGGTTTTTCGTGGTAAAAAAATTTTTTTTAGGGTAAATTTGTCACAAATATACTAGTTTGGGGTTTTTTATGGTCAAAAAAATAGTTTGGGGTAAATTTGTCACAGGTGTACCAGTTTGGGGTTTTTCATGATCTAAAAAATAGTTTGGGGTAAATTTGTCATAAGTGTACCAGTTTGGGGTTTTTAGTGGTCAAAAAAATAGTTTGGGGTAAATTTGTCATTGGTGTACCAGTTTGGGGTTTTTCGTGGTATTAACCCTAAAAAATAACTATCGAGGTTCACAATGGTATGGTTAGTCTAATAACCTAGAGTTTACTTTCTAACTGTTTTGAACCGCCGGATCAGCCTTTCGCGGCTTTTGATCCTCAATAAGAAGTGACTTCGTCGTCGGAGCAAAATCAAAACTCATGTGATATTACTGAGTTCGGTAGCGCCGGTCATCTTAAACAAGAACAAAAATAAAGTTTTGTCAATGTGTTCCTCAAGAATCATCGCCAGTGAAATTTGGGACTGTCCAATATTCAAGTGTGTATATATATATATATAATTTTTTTTTAAGCAAATTAAAATTCGGCACCGATAGCTCCCAAACTATTGAAACTGCCTCCGTCTCCCTACAGAACATGCTCGTGAAATGACAACCGGCAACGATACTTCATAAATTATCTCATTTAGTTGTGTGCATGAAAAGTTCACGTAATTGGTACTCCTCAAGTTGAAGATCTCAAACGGATCTCGCAGAATTTCAGCAATATGAGTCATGGAATCTAAAACGGTTATACGCTTTTTGCTATTTGGGATTGTCCTGGAGCATCGTGCAGCTTTCAGGATACCAGATATCCGATTGACAGCAGAAAAAACTAAACATCATAAATTTTGTTTGACCACTGCATCGACGGACATAGACGAATCAAACTTGCAAATCTTTCACTTTGATCCAAAGGGCAAGAAGTGATCATCTGAAGAAATTCAGTCAAACTCCTCTCTACTTAACATGTGATGCACAATTACAAAGGCTCAATCCCTAAATGTGATGAGAATATGTTTGTTCAACCAATGACGAGACACAAGATGGCGTCTTACATTCTTCCAAGCAAGCATCATAGTCCTCGCTATCGTCCCCTCAGCATGATACCACTGCACTCAGAGATCCGTGGACCTCCTAGAGCCTTAACCTGATTAGAAAGGTCCTTCTGATCAGAAGCTGCCAAAAAATCGTTCATCAGGACTATGAATACGTAGAATGCAAAACGGAATGAAATCTCTTCCGAAAGCTAACTTGGGAATGTCTCAATTCTGTGAATGGCAAAATGTGCCTGTACGTACTAGGAGATGTACGGATTGATACAGATTAATTTCGTCTTACTAGCTTTTGTCACATCTGATGAATACCTTCAGGGTTTGAATCCACGTGGCGCGAGCTTCCAGACATTGAAGACGATGGTTGAGCACGTCCCCTGAAGTTTGCAGTGCGGTTGTCACCGGTGATGAGGTTTGGGACTTGCGAAATCTGCATTAGTGCGGCGCCCAATGCAGCATTTGCTTTCGTTCCTTGTCCTTCCAATGGAGACTGAGCAAGACTGCCGCTGGGCACGAGATTTGGATCAGACCCCGCCACCTCTTCTGATCCGACAGAGCCGACAGGATTCGGATCAGATTGAGCTCTGCTCATTTTTCAGCCGCAAGCGTGAACACTAGTTAGCATCGCATTTTGAAGATCAAAGTGTTACTAGAATGCACACCTTGACTGTGATGTTGTTTCTGCCAATGTGTTTTATCGGCGAAAGCATTTACAATTCATCTAAACATAAAAGTTTTGACCGAGGCAAATGAAATTTTGCCATGCCCCAGGCCATAAGCCGATAAAGTCACTTGCAGCCCAAACGACGCATGAATTTTAACTCGCAAAGTTAAATAATTTGCACTAGCAAGTAATTTGAGTTACGAATCCAATGAAGTAAAAAAAAAAGCTTTCAGATTGGAATGAGTAGTTAAGCTAATCACCAGATTATTTGATGCAGTTGGAGAAAAAATTCAAAGAAATTGTAGAGGATGCACCCAAAAAAAGTTTCTTGGAAGAGACGATATACAGAAACATGGCAAGATCTGAGTCTCTTACTCATTCTCATTGTTCGCTATGCTCACTGGAGAGTCAGCCTGTGGAGCTGTCTCTGACAATTCCATTGACGTTTGTTGCTCTGCTGCACCATGAAAGGAGGGCAAGAACAATTAAACCACGCATAATGAAGTGTTCAAAATTCATAGGCTGGACTTCGAGGTCTGCACTAAACGTCTTCAAGAACCAAACAATCATAAACAGATGGGCGTGCCTAGAAGAGAACTCAACAAGACCCCTGTTTCTACAGTCATCTTGCGAGTACAACTAGCTTTTGCTTTTATGGTACCATATGCCATGAAGGACAGAAGCTATGCATTTGCACCGAAAAAGTCTTCAAGAACCAAGCAATCATAAAACATGTTGAGTCTTCTTGGGAGTGCAACTAGCTTTTGCTTTATGATATAACGAAAGAACCGAGTTCAATGGGTTTTTTCTCTCGTTCAGGAGGTTGAGCAGAGTTTACATGATACCATTATGCTATGAAGGACAGAAGTTATGCATTTAAACCGAAGAAGTTCCATACTATGAGAGCCTTACCAGGCACCAGAGGAGTATTCATGAGTCGATGCTGTTTCTCGAGCAATTCGTTGAACCTGTTGATCTGTTTGATCAACACTAGCCTTGTGTAGTAATTTTGGAAAAACTCCCGATTATCTTTTACCAGTTTGTCCCAAACTGGAATTCGAAGGACAAGTTCAGAAGCTCCGTATCAAAATATAACCCATACAAGAAACAGCGGCTGGTAAACGGGACTGAATCATTCGGCATACTCAAACCGGACTAGTTCTCAGCATTACTCATTGATCAAACGAAAAAAGAAGATCTCTTACCGAGACGTGTGAAATCAGGGTGGATCCCGTAACGAAGTTCTAACAAACGGGCTGTTTCATTACGGTTCATGTACAGCTGAATGCACCTCTCTATCAAGTTTTTGGCCTACGGAAAAAGATCACGCAATGCGATTAGAGGCCCTTTCGATTTGAAGAAACTCGGCGATCTTAATGCAATGCAGTGAGAGATTGATTTCAAATACAAGAAAACTTGTGCCTCACCCTGTCAATCCGATGGTCAATATCGTTGTCTTCCATCGGCCGAGCGTTTGGCTCCCGGGCCGCCATGATTCTACTGTGAAAACCACTTTCTGTGATCGAATAAAACAAAGAACTTGCTGCAAAAATGTGGGACGGAGAGAGAAGACCTGGAGAAGACGAAGTGACTAATGACTGAGAGTAATCGAAAGTGATTTTCGTTTGCGAAGTTTGAAGGTGGGCTTGCATTTTGCTCAACCGTCACCGCTCTTTTTAACGACGCCAACCGTTTTTGCCGATTGCCCACCGAAGTTTGAAGTATTTCAGTTCAACCCTGACCTTTCCAAACTTTCCAGTTCTACCCCGGCATTTCGAAACTTTTCATTTCAGCCGGGCAGTTATATATCGGGAAAAAGATTAGATAGATGACAACTCCTACATTAGGAAAAAGAGGAATAAGAAAAGATAGAATGGTTTATATTGACAAACATATTTATTGATAGAATTATTTAATATTAAGCAACATTTTCAGCTAACAACTTAAACTTTTAGAATAGCCGATAATGACCTCTCAAAATCTTAGACTTATATGCTTAAAGTCTATAAATTTGATGAACAAAATAGTTAAAAAAAACTCTATTTTTGTCGACTTATCACAAGCAAATATTAGTTCCTATCGTACTTCCAACTAAAAACTCCACAAGTTCCTTTTTTTAAACACAACACCCCCAACAAATTTACAATTGCATCACCAACTATAAATAAAGACCCTCCTAAAACAACTCTATGGTGGTCAACGTCTTCCGTGCTGCGTGTGCTCAGTGTAGGCCATGGCATAGATTGGCCGGTTGACTCACTCCACTCCTCCACGATCGCTAGCCAGCGGATTGCCGGCTTCATGATGCCCTAGATGTCGCTTATGACTTTCCGATCAATGGTTTTGGCACATCCAATTCGGAAAAGAGACCTCCATCAAGGCAGTGTGATCAATGGATCGGAGGTACTAAGGGCATGATAATGTCTGTTAGGCTCCATTTGTTTCATGAAAAATAAAATATTTATGGAAAATGTTATCGAAATAGTCGTTTTTTAGGAAAATAACAATATTTTCCGGTGTTTGGTTGAAACCCAAAAACATATTGAAAAATATTTTTTGCCATTTGGTAAGAAAAATCGATGTCAATCGCACATATTTTTTTTTTTTACTTTTTTCATTTTTTTTAAATTCGATTTTTTTTTCTTTTTTAATTTTTTTTAATTTTTTCTTTTTCTATTTCTTTCTCCTCCTTACTTCATATGCTATTGCTCCTTAGTCTGGCCATCGACCACGATACAAGCTGGCATGTCTTGAGCTTGGCCCCAATTGAAGTTGGGGAGGGAACGGCCACAGTTAGCGAGTGAGGAAGTTGAATGCAAAGGTGGCCTTGACGATGGACAATAGCGTCAAGGAATGGCAAGTGCGAGGGATTGGCGAGATCGTGGCTCACCTCGCCATGGAGACGAAGATCGAAGATGCAACTCCATCGGGGAGAGAGGGGTGAGAGAACGAGGAGAGATAATATGGATGGAGAAGAGAGAACATGGATAAGGAGAGAGAATGTGAATTGAGGAGAGAGAAAAGAAACTTTTCCCTATTACACACACAAGAGAAGCTGAGGGGAACATAATTTCCATTCCCGAAAAAAGGAAATCATTTTCCTCAATTTTAGAATTTTTTTTATTGACTGAAAAATATTTTCCATTTAACATTCATTTTTTGCCCTCCAAACACCAGAAATTAGGGAAAATGTTTTTTGAAGTTTTTTTTTCATAAAACAAACGGAGCCTTGATCTTTCATTTGGTTGAAGGATGAGTAATTACTTTTTTCTTTTTTTTTTAATTAGTTGCAATATTTTATGGCGACTCCCGATTAAGAGAATATAGTTGATGAATTTTGCTCAAGAGATGGCATATTTATTATTGGTCTTTTTTTTGTATCGAAGGTGTCCGGCCCAGTGTCCGTACGGATCGCACACCTCGACTAATCCTCCAGGAGGATTAGCGCAGCATCTCACCGCCACGACCCTCCACTTAAATCACCGGCACCCAGCGAGATTCGAACCCAGGACCTCTCGTGAAAGGACCAGAGCGCAAACCAGCTGGGCCACAGATGGATGGACTGGTCTTTTTTTTGTGTGTGTGGAAAAGTATATTAATAATTATTTATTAGATACATACATACATACATACATACATACATATCTTAGGACAAAACAAACAAATCTCCGCTATTGGATGGATTTCTCTAGGATAATTTTCTACATTAGAAGTATTCAATAAGTCATGTCGATTATATATATCTCACGAGCTTGATTGCTAAATATTGCCTTAATAGTCATTTCATAAAGCTTACAAATATGCTGATGTGCTCTTCATAAATATTGAAATATACAAAAAAAAAAATTCTCCAATTCACTTTTTCACATTATTTTCAACTAAATCTCGATGGTAACAAAGTCAACAACATAACTCATCATCGCGACGTGATAAATTTTTAAAAGTAATTGATAATGTGTCAAAATGAGAAATACATAGGATGACCGATCATTGGCAATTTTTAGGCTAAATTGGATGGACCAACCCAATTGGTCTCGATTGGTATTGGTTTGAGACTATATTAGTTTAATTTAAAAGTTTAGGACTAAAATGATTCCAATGCAATTGGTTTAGGACTTTTTTGGTACTTTCCCTCGAAATAAATCCATCTCGTTGCTTGACAATGTTCACATATTAAAGTCTATAAATAGGCCTATGTATTATTTATCAATAAATCGAAAAGCATACAAATTCCACAATTCTCTCTTCCTCTTTATTGTTATTAACAAGGATGATCCGGCCAACAAAAATGAAAAATGATAATCATCCAAACTTAAAATTAGGGAACAAACGAAGAGGAGTATACTCTTTGGAATGCATCCTCAAATATTGCGAGGACACTACACTTGATAGTTTAAGCATAACCTACTTCATTCAACTAGTATAATTTAGTGCATTAAAAGAATTACAATGAGCAAATAATTCATTTTTTTTTAGAAATATAAAATTTTTGATAATTATAGTTAATTGAGAAAAAATTATTGAATTTGTTTCTTTTAATTGCGAGGATAATGAGGATTGCAAATAACTGCGAATACTTTAATCTTACAATCTTATTCTTTGTCTCAAGCTTGCAATACCTTCTCAATAAGAAAAAGGATTTAAAATTTCAAGTTATTCAAACAAAGAGCGTTTTCTTATTTTTTTTTTATTCTTTTTAAATGAACGTGTTTCAACTATAGCTTCCAGTGCTACAATACCCCGTGTTTCAACTATAGCTTCCAGTGCTACAATACCCACATTCTCTATTTACATTTTACATGCTTAGGAAATGTAATGGAGGAGGAGTTCGTGTGGGCTCGTGCCTGGAGCTTCAAGACGCCCAGCTGGTGGACCTCCAGGGAGTTCTGGGCCTCGTCGATTGTACGCCCGGGAGAGTATGGACGTGTGGGTGATGGAGGATAGTGGCCGGCGGATGAAGGTGCACACTGTTTAGCTCTCGTTGCCGGTGAGGAATCACCTCTGCCTTAATGTTCTATGCTAGGGCGGCTGGAAGACCGCGATGAACTACTGGGATTGGTTCTGGCTCCATGATCCTGCGATTGACGAGCTGGAGTGTGTGAACCGAAGCATCGCGTGGCTGGCCAAAGAAGTAGGCATCTCGTTGCCGGTGAGGAATCACCTCTGCCTTAATGTTCTGGGCTAGGGCGGCTGGAAGACCGCGATGAACTACTGGGATTGGTTCTGGCTTCATGATCCTGCGATTGACGAGCTGGAGTGTGTGAACCGAAGCATCGCGTGGCTGGCCAAAGAAGTAGGCATCATCGCTGTGTTTTGATTTTGTTTGGCGAAGTTGTGGAATAGTGGGGTTGCGGAAATGAAGTTCCGATTAAACTTTGGCGCATCATCGTGAAAAGAGTTTGTCAAGGAAAGATACATCATCATGCGCGGCGCAATTGACGGTTTAGAGGTACCAAGCGAACGAGAATATTTTAATTTTTTATCGGTTGGAATTATAATAATATTCTCAAAGTTGATGATTTTTTTCGATGTTGATGCATATATTATAATTCATTTTTATTGACTTTTCCTACATTGGAAAATCGAGGTCTTTTTCTTTTCTTTTTTTCTTTTATTGAAAAAGCTCACTAACTCACTAATATATATATATATATATTGTAAAGATAAGAAGTATATTGACTAATCAACTGTGCACAATTGTAGAGAGGGAACTCAAATAAGACAACCTTCCACCCAAAGCGACACTAATGTCAAATCGGGTGCAAGGGTGTCGGGGGTAGTGAAGCAACGAGGAGCAAGAAAAAACGAGAGTGCTTTGTTGGAATTTTATTTTTAACTTTTATTATTTTATTTTGTTTTATAAAATTCCTATTGAGCTATAATAAATTATTTTGTATTCGAGACAATGCATGATAGCCCGTTAATGTTTGAGTGATCGTTTATTGGGTTTCTGCGCATCTCGTTTTCATTATTAATGTGGGTTGGACGGCATAAGGTGTAGGCTTAAATGTTGACGTAGGCCCACGATGGAAGGGCCCGTCACTATTATATTATTAGCGCTAGGTCCCCTTTCCCACTTGCGTAAATAACATAACAATAGTTCCATCGGCCGTCACGTGAGAAGGGAGAGGAAGACCTAGGGCACAGTTTTCTCATTTTTCGCAGATCTTGCTTCCACGTCATATCGTATTGTAGATCTCAGCGTTCGCGTGCAAATTCGAGATCATGGCACAAACAGGTACGCATTTATTTATCGTAATTCCTTGACCTAAATCGATTACGGTGATCCTGGATCGCGATTGAAAATCTTATATGTGGTATCAGAGCATGTTGTAATTCGATTTAGGTCAAGTCATGTTTGGTTATGCTCTTTGGTTCTTTCTCTTGGTTTTCTTCTTGTTGATTCTTGGACTTATGTGTTCGCACCGACGAGATCTTCAAAACCCACCAATTATTTTTGTTGGATGTGAGCTATTGGAAGAGAATTAGATGACGAACAGGCGGCGGAGTTGTGGAGGAAGTCTTCTGTTCGTGAATCGTCGCGAGAAAGAAAAAGCTGTCTAGCATGCAGCCCACGTTCCTCTTCCTTTTATTAAATAAAAGGCAGACCATTTCCTTCATTAAAAAAAGGGGGGTCACCAACAACAAAACCTTTTGACGTCAAACGATTTTCAAGCTTTGGTCCTCGTGCCATCCTTTGCATTTTTTTAATATGAGTCCAACGTCACCTGTCATAACTAGTTTTCCTGCATTTTCAATATAAAGGGAGATTTGTTGGAGATTTCCTGCATTTTCATAACTAGTTTGGGGAACCGATGTTCCACCTTCTTACATACTGAAATGGCACAGCACAACGTTATTCACACATTTCTACCAAGTAGAAAGTAGAAACCAGTGTTAATAAATTGTGTGTTAATAAATTATTAACATATGTGTGATTAATAAATTATTAATTGTTTAAATACCATTGTCCGTTGATTTAGTGACTAGGGCAACAAAGTTATTTTGATCAATCAGAGTAAGCATGCGGGGTTACTTCATATTTGTGATGTGAGTGTTTGGCTGTCAAAGTAGCCCGTTTGCAGTGACAGATAGGGTACCTCGCGGGCATGTGCATTCGGGGTGAGTCGCTTTGGATTTGTGCTTTTGTTGCTTGGCTGCCAAAGTGGCTCTATCAGAGTGACAGCTAAAGTTTTCTCGCAATAGCATGTGTTCTCAATAAGTAAAAGGTCTCACATTTGTGATTTGAGTGCTTGACCGCCAAAGCGGCTCACTTGAAGTGACAGGTGAGATTCTCTCAGGCTTGTTGAGGGTGTTTAAGAGTCTTGGTTGTGCTAGTGTGGGGTCTTTCTGCCCAAAGGTGTTGGATTTTCTGCATTTGGTGTTGTATGAGATTTTCTCGTTGATAGTCTATGTTATTGACTATTGTATTTTGCTTACTTATTAATTATTGCATTATTTTTCAGTCACTATTGCTTTGAACAACGGTGGTGTTGGTGCTATTGAGGCCTTGAATGGATCTAATTATAAGAAGTGGAAGGATGATCTTCTGTATGCCCTGGATATATTAATCTGGACCTTGCGTTGCGTGTAAATCGCTCCACTCTGCTTACGGAGGCTAGTACTCGAGGAAGACCTAGGGCACAGTTTTCTTGTCTTTCGCTGATCTTGCTTCCACGTCATATCGTATTGTAGATCTCAGCGTTCACGTGCAAATTCGAGATCATGGCGCAAACAGGTACGCATTTATTTATCGTAATTCCTTGACCTAAATTGATTACGGTGATCTTGGATCACGATTGAAAATCTTATATGTGGTATCAGAGCCGACTCTCGACAGCATATGCGGATCACAGCTGGTTCTCGCTAGTGCATGCAGTGCACAGCGGGGACGCTATGCCGCAGAGGGGGGGAGTGTGTTGTTGAGGTCTTGAATGGATTTAATTATAAGAAGTGAAAGGATGATCTTCTGTATGCCCTGTGATATATTAATCTGGACCTTGCGTTACGTGTAAATCGCCCCGCTCCACTTATGGAGGCTAGTACTCCTACACAAAGGGAGCATTTTGCTAAGTGAGAGCACTCAAATTATATGAGCTTTCTAGCCATGAGGAGATCTATCTCAGAACACTTGCTGAATGATTTACCTGAGACCGCTACTGCTAGGGAGTTGCTCACAGCGCTAGGGGAAGGGTACCTGATATCCGATATGGCTGAATCAAGTGTCCTTCTGAAAAAGTTAACGAGTATGTCTTATAATGTGGGAAGTGTGAGAGATTATATTCTGCAAATGGTCCATACCTAGTCTAAGATCAAAACCCTTGAGATTCCTCTTCCAAATAAGTTCATCATTCTCCATGCTCTCAATTCCTTACCTCCCAATTTTTCTCAAATCAAAACTACTTTCATTTCCCAAAACGAGAGTTGGTCTGTAAATGATTTCATTAGTAAGTGTGTGGTGGAGGAGGAGAAGCTTAAGAGGGAGAAGAATGAAAGTGCTTTGTTTGTGTCTGCCCCTAGACCTGTCTACGGTAAGAGTAAGAAGGCTACTAAGCATTTTCACCCCGGTGCTTCTAAAAATGTTAAGGGTTTTAAGAGGCATGGTCATGATCAGAGTGAGAGAGGTCCCAAAGCTACTTTTAAGAAAGATGTCAAATGTTTCTACTGTCAAAAGATTGGGCATCTAAAGAAAGATTGCTTCAAATTAAAGGCTCGCAAAGAGCAAAATAAATCTGGAGGTAATTCATTAGCCTGTGTCTGTTTTGAATCCAATTTAGTTGATGTCTCACCTAACTCCTGGTGGATTGATAGTGGTGCTTCTGTACATGTTACTATGACATTGCAGAGGTTCAGGAGCATAAGGAAACCAAGTGAGACGGAGTCGAAGCTAAAAGTAGGACATTATTTCGAAGCTGAAGTGGAGTCAATAGGAGTTGTTAGGCTTATATTAGAGTTGAGTCATGTACTCATTTTGAGAAATGTTTTTTATGTTCCTAGTTTTAGGCGAAACTTAATTTCTATTTCTGCTTTAAACATTAGTGGATATTCTTTTCTTTTTCAAAGTGGCTCTGTTCAGTTGTCCTTGAACTCTCAACTTGTTGGCTCCGGTATTCTAAATAATGGATTATATCAGCTTGTTCTTTCTCCTAGTTTGTATCAAAGTTTTGCTGTTGAGTCCAGTGTTTCCAAAAGATCCTTATGTATTGAAAATTCTTGTCTCTTATAGCATAAACGTTTAGGTCACATATCGAGAGACATGATTCAAAGGTTGGTCAGAAATGAAATTTTGCCTTTCCTTGATTTCGGTGACATGGAGACTTATATAGATTGTATTAGGGGCAAATTCACGAAATCTAAAAAGAAAGGGTCTACTCGTAGCTCAGAACTTCTAGAAATCATTCACACTGACATCTCTGGACCTTATCCTAATACCTTATGTGGACATAAGTATTTTATTACATTCATAGACGATTTCTCTCGATATGGCTATCTTTATTTCATTAAAGAGAAGTCAGAAGCTCTCGACAAATTCAAACTTTTTAAAACTGATGTTGAGAAGCAGTTAGAGAAGGTTCTTAAAGTAGTAAGGTCTGATCGTGGAGGTGAGTACTATGGTAGACATAAAGGGTCCGGGTAGCAAATGTGACCGTTTGCCAAGTACTTGCAGGAATATGTGATTGTTCCTCAGTATACCATGCCTTATACGCCTGAACAGAATGGTGTGGCCGAAAAGCGAAATAGCACACTTATGGACATGATGAGAAGCATGATGAGTAGGTCTAACCTACCAAGTTTTTTGTGGAGTGAAACGCTTAGAACTGCCTTGTATATCCTTAACCGTGTCCCTTCTAAATCTGTGTCTAAAACACCTTTTGAGATGTGGACTGGTCGTAAACCTATCCTTAGATATTTTCATGTGTGGGGGTGTCCTGCCGAGGTGAAAGTTTTTAATCCCACGGTGAGTAAAATTGATTCAAAGACTACTCGTTGCTTTTTCATTGGGTATCCTGATAGGTCTAAAGGGTACAGGTTTTATTGTCCAAATCGTGGGAGGACGGTGATAGACTCCACGAATGCTAAGTTCTTGGAGTTTGATGTTGCTGATGTTGCTAGTGTTAGTGATGATGGTATTGACACTTTTGAGCAGAGTGAGAGGGTGTTCTTTCTTCTGGCTGTTCCACGTGATGACGTACATATTATGCCTAATGAATTTGTTGTTAAGCATCCTATTGTTGATGATTCTTCTGCACAGCCTAGGTCTTTTTCTCAAAATACTCCGCATGATATTCCTATCAGGAGGTCTGTTAGACAGAGGAGACCAACTTGTGGTGATGATTATATTGTTTATCTTGGGGAGTCTGATGTTGTTTTAGTAGACCCCGTGAGTTATCATGAGGTTGTTGCTAGTTCCCATGTAGATAAGTGGCTTGAGGCTATGAGAGATGAAATGCATTCAATGTCACAAAACGTTGTGTGGGAGCTTGTGGATTTACTTGATGATCATTAGCCAGTTGGGTGTAAATGGGTGTTCAAAACAAAGCGGGATGCCAATGAAAAAGTTGATCGCTATAAGGCGAGGTTAGTAGCAAAAGGTTTTACCCAGCAGCCAGGTATTGATTATGCTGAGACATTTTCTCTAGTTTTTTCTAAGGATGCTTTTCGCATTATTATTGCATCGGTTGCACATTATGATATTGAGCTTCATCAGACGGATGTTAAGACTGCTTTTCTGAATGGCAGTTTGGATGAGGATGTGTATATGATGCAACTAGAGAGTTTTGAAGAGACTGGTAAGGAGAACATGGTTTGTAAACTCAAGAAATCTATTTATGGTTTGAAGCAGGCTTCTTGTCAGTGGTATTTGAAGTTTGATGAGGTAGTGACTTCAATGGGTTTTGTTGAAAATAAGGTGGATCACTGTATCTACCTGAAGACCAGCGGGAGAAGGTATATTTTTCTGGTATTGTATGTTGATGACATCCTCCTTGCTAGCAGTGATGTTAATTTGTTGCATGAAACTAAAGTAATGTTGACAAGGTCTTTCGATATGAAGGATCTTGAGGAGGCGTTTTTTGTTCTCGGGATAGACATACATCGAGATAGATCTCGTGGATTGTTAGGACTCTCACAAAGAGCATATATTGATCGCGTGCTTAAGCGTTTTGAGATGGAGAGTTATAAACCTAGTGTTGCGCCAATACAAAAGGAGATAAATTTAGTAAAAGTCAGTGTCCCAAGAATGACTTTGAGAAAAAGTCAATGGAGAATGTACCTTATGCTAGTGCTGTCGGCAGTTTGATGTATGTACAAGTATGCACTAGGCTGGACATTGCTTTTGCAGTGAGTGTTCTTGGCAGATATCAGTCTAATCCAGGTCCAGATTACTGGGTGGCTGCCAAGAAGGTTATGAGGTACTTGATGGGGACACGGGATTATATGCTTGTGTACAGGCGGTCGGCCAATCTTGAAGTAGTTGGTTTTTCTGACTCTGATTTTGGGACATGTCCGGATGATAGAAAATCTACCTCGGGATTTATCTTCATGATGGCTGGAGGTGCAGCTTCTTAGAAGAGTGTGAAACAAACTCTGACTGCTTCTTCTACTATGCAAGCAGAGTTTGTTGCATGTTATGGGGCAGTATCGCGAGCGGTTTGGTTGAGAAATTTTATTTCAAGGCTTGTGATTTTTGATTCTATATGTAGACCATTGAAGATATATTGTGATAACAGTGCAGCTATATCATTTTCGAAGAATAATAAGAGTCCAAATGGTTTGAAGCATATAGAGATTAAATATCTCACTGTTAGAGATTTTGTGAAAAAAGAGGATGTTAAGATTGAGCACATCCGCACTGACGCAATGATTGCAGATCCTTTAACCAAAAGGTTACCACTTGGGATTTTTCGGGCTCATGTAGCCAATATGGGGATGGTAGAGTCTTTTGATGTACTTGGTTAGTGGGAGTCTGTGTTGTCTTATTTTATGAGACAGCTATTTGTTGTTTTTGATTGAAACATGTGATTGTTTCAGTATTTATAGATGATGATCATCAGTTATTTCTATTTGTTATTGTATTACATGTGCACATGATTGAAAGACTCAAGATCCGGTGTTTATCTTAAGCATGACGGATATGTCAAATTTGTATGTCTCTGATGACACCATAAAAGTTCTCACAAGGTTATGTTTTAAGACATACAGGGCATTAGTGCCAGTTGTTTTCATCCGGCTTCTTCGAAGCATTAAGGTTACGGATGGGTACTCTGATTTCTCTGAGATATTCAGGTTGCAGAGAGTTTTCTCTAACTTCAGTGAGATATAAAGGTTACAGAGGGATTTTCCTGACTTCTATAAAGTATCAAAGTTATAGGAAAATGGTAAAGGACTCACCGAAAGATAACATCATTGAGATCACCATTCAAAGATGTTATTTTCGACTACACCACCACATTGACCCATTGACATTAGAGTTGCTAGCGCTTGTAATCATGGTTGTCCAATATCGTTTAATGATGTGACGATGGCTATGGTTTGGTATTAGTAATTTTGGTGGTCGGGGTTGTTTTGAGATGTTGTCTCGAATATTGTATTTTTATTTTGGATATATTTGTGTACAGCCTGAGAGTCATTTTGAAAATAAAATTTTTAAACTTTTGTAATTGATCATAGCCCAAGTGGGAGAGTGTTGGAATTTTATTTTTAACTTTTATTATTTTATTTTTGTTTTATAAAATTCCTATTGGGCTATAATAAATTATTTTGTATTCGAGACAATGCACGATAGCCCGTTAATGTTTGGGTGATCGTTTATTGGGTTTCTGCGCATCTCGTTTTCATTATTAATGTGGGTTGGACGGCATAAGGTGTAGGCTTAAGTGTTGACGTAAGCCCGTGATGGAAGGGTCCGTCACTATTATATTATTAGCGTTAGGTACCCTCTCCCACTTGCGAAAATAACATAACGATAGTTCCATCGGCTGTCGCGTGAAAAGGGAGAGGAAGACCTAGGGCACAGTTTTCTCATCTTTCGTAGATCTTGCTTCCACGTCATATCGTATTGTTGACCTCAGTGTTCGCGTGCAAATTCGAGATCATGGCGCAAACAGGTACGCATTTATTTATCGTAATTCCTTGATCGGTGATCCTGGATCACGATTGAAAATCGTATATGCTTCACAACGAGAAACCCTAGAGAGCTAAAAAAAAAAAAGAGAAAAGCCAAAACAATGGTCAAGAGTATACAAACAAACCAAAAAAATTGCACAGCAGCCAAGCATTAGGCAAAAACCGACGGTGAGCATCCGCAGCTAGTCTGCATCCTCCAATTGCAGGAGGCAGTCAACATTGTCAAACATTAAGGATTTATCCATGATGACTTTAACAAGATGAGTCTTGAGAGCAGCAATAATATGGACTTGATTTCTAAAGAGAATATGGTTACATTTCTTCCAAATCAAATGACATAAGACGCCAAAGGAGAAACAAGCAATACATTGAGCAATAAGTTTGTTATAGTTTGAGCCCGAAATTTATTTGGGTCGCCCAAAATGACAATTTTTTGTCTTACTCAACATATTGTCAAACACGGCGGTGTCCTATTCACATGCATGTAATGTTGGGTCCAAGATCTTAGTATAAAACAAATGCTCCTAAGGCCATCAATGGATCTTGGCGCAGGCATCGGGACCCATCCATAATGAATCCAAGCTCAGGTGCCAAAGTTATCAATCTGAGTCCTAAACCTTTCACTTCATTCAATTAAATTTTAAACTTTTTCAAAAAATGCTAATCAAGTTCTTTTCATTAACATGGCTTTTAGATATGCATTAGATGGGTCATTAATAAAGCATGAAGCGTTCGCGAATTGCCCGCATTTGTTCCAGAAACTAAAACGCCGAATGAACACTTGAAAGACAAAAGAACTCCGAAGGCACTCCACGGGATCCATATGTAAGAATCATTTCAGGAACTGCTGGAGGCGGCAAGGAAAGATTTCCAGGTGGAGGACCGCGGAAGTAAGGCCTCTTGTCGAATCGCCGCTCTCCAATTTTTGCCGTATGTTAGCTCGCCCGGGAAATATGCAAGCCACTGGGTTGAGTTCTAAAACAAGCAGTTCAACGTATTGATGTACAAAAAAGGAGTTTGGCGACTTCAATTACAATCTATGACAAAGAAAAATGTTCTTGAAGCAGCTTCGCATGACCTATAGCTTGGAAAAAATTGTACATTCACCTTTAAGTTGTAGTCACTTCCATAAAGTACAGTGGATAATAAACTTCTTTCCAGTTTGAAGATCCCACGGAGGCTAAAAACGGAAAAAGAAAAGAGAATTCAAATGGTTATTCGAGAAGGTCCCCCATTCTATGTAACCAGTGGAAAGACGATTGAAAGAAGATGAGCAGAAGTTGATATAACCCCATAAAGTTTCATTTCAAACCTACAGCATAAAGTCTTTCCTCAGAGGAAACGCTTAACACCATGCAAAGCGGGCAGATGCTACGGCATAGGCATACCTGAGATTGACAAAAGACGAGAATAAACCATGACCATTGTTGCTACTTAGAGTAGGGAAAAAATAAGAAATAAGCCTTTTGCCATCGTAGACTCGACTCCATTAACCATCTATTTTTCAGTTGCCCCTTCACAAGCTCTCTGGCCCGATATTGGGCCTCCAAATGCAGCCTAAGCAGGCGGAACAGCTCTTGGCGGGATACCCTTGTATGGATTGGCCGGTCCTTCAAACTGTCTTCTTTTTGTGATCACATTGCCCGTTTCTCCTTTGCCGCTCTTTGCTATGTCATTTGGATTGAAAGGAACAATGCCCTTTTTCCGTGATCACCCATGCTTCATTCCGCCCATGTGCGCCCCACCTTTGCAAGCTATAGTGAAGGATAGAGGGTTATCCCTCAAACCAGTGGATGCCTCCCCGCACAACAAGAGGATGCAAACTAATTGGGACATCTATCTTTACTTAGCTTTTGTGCAGTTGTTCCGCTGCTTTTGTCTAGCTGTTGTATGGCTGGTGTCTTGTTTGCGCTCCAGTGCTTCTTTTCTGCTGGGACACCTTTGCACCTTTTGTGACATCCTTACTTGTCATCCTTGGTGTGAGGTTTTTGTGTCTTGGCTTTCCTTGTAATCACGCATTTTTGAAAAGCTAATACATTACTTACCTTAACCAAAAAAGAAAAAGAAATAAGAAATAAGCTCACACTTTCTCAAACACTCAAATCTCCAGTACCCATCCAAATGCTTTCAGTTTTGGAATCATCCTTCATTCTTAGAGAAACTCTCCAGCATATCCTGAATAAAAAACTTCGTTTATTCATCTATGACCTATACCACTCAAGATTAGGAAAGACCATAATTTTTGCATGCAAATGAATATCAATTGGTATTTCCATTAACCAAAGAAGGTCGCATAGAACGCAATGCAGGCGCAGGTTGGTTTCGGCCTTTTTTTTTTTTTTTATTATCAGAGATCACATTAATCAGATATAAAATGATAAGATCATCATTATTCAGGAGGAATATTTGCAAAATTCATTACGTTCTTAATGATTACAGGAGACTTACCGATAGGGTCAACATCGGGTCGGCTTGAATCTGGAATCAAAAGTACAGGAAATTGCCGGTCTTGAAGGTTATTTTTCAACTGCTAACATGGTAACTTTGCAGTTGATCTAAAAATTGAAGTTCCAGGCTGTTTCTTTACCATTGTGAAAGTGGACATTGCGTTTATTATTTCTTGACTCATGAAGAAGTCAGACTTATAAGTAAGCTGAGTGTACGTAAATATGCTCCACAAAACCAGAACCGCTAGTCAGACAAAAACTGGCCTAAATCCGCGATATGAAGAAGACACAATGGCAGCTTCTGCAACCAATCCCCCAAATGTGTTGTTTTACCAAATCAATTTCATTCGTCAATCCCCACTACAGCCAACAGGAATCTTATGATAAATCCAAAACTGAACAACGGAACTAGCATATTGTTGGCCATACAATCCAAAGAGAACAGCACATCTTACTCTATCCAAGCCTGCAGGTAGAGGATCCACAACAAGGTAGGAATCTCATCCATGAAGTTGTCGAGATTTCCTGAATGCAAAATCCGAGTGAAATCCCCCCATCTCGGAGCCAGGCAGGTCCTTTTTCTTCTTACACCAGTAGTACATAAAGCGACTCTGCCATTTGCTATATGGAGCACTTGTAGCTGCACGAGCAATATGAAAAGGTGATCCTGAGGTTTTTTGCTTCTGCATATCACCAGGCATCTCAAGAATGGGACTGGATAATAGTTTCCTGTTCGAATCATCCACCACTGATCTCATGATTGCTCTGCTGAGCATTATTACAGTTAGAAGATTGTATGTAGCAAAGCAGAATCCAAGAGACAACAGAACCAGCAGTGGTACTGAAGGGCTTCCGGTGTTCTTTTCTCCAAGTCATTATCATTTCCCATATGATCAACTATATCGTTCCCTTTTTTGTTACAAAAGTCCCTCGTTCCCGGTATCATATAATCATGATCACCACGATGTGATACGTAAGTTTTCTCAAACCTGATATTCTGCTCTCTGTCTTCATGCTAGCAACCTGATAGATGCCCAACATTAAAATCAGCAAAATCCAAAAGAGGATCTAACAGCCACCAAACCTCGTCCAGATTTGTATAGCAGCAATAGTATATTTCGTGATTTCAAATGATGTAAAAGAGATGAACCTTTGAAATAGATGCCAGTGAGCGAGGTCTACATATCCTATCGTCAGTAGTTGCCGCCAAAAAGCGAGACTCTTAAGACTGTCTCATTGGACTGGTCCATGAAAGGAGATCAGATAACATTGCTCCAAGATTAAGAAAACAACCAGTAATGGAAAGGCAATCGACTTAGGAAACGATATCTGCTTTTCAAATATGAGCAAAATCATTGATGTCGAGGAAAAGTGAACCGGAATGGGTGAAAGATACTGCTACCACATAAGAAACTTGCCCGGCTAAATATCCAGATTACCAGTGGATGGCCCAATCAATCCCACAATCTTGCGAGTAAATCAATCAGTGGAAAAATGAAAACAAACCCACGAAGCAAAACACCGAACTTCAATCCGCTACAGCAAGAACAACAAGGGACAACCAAACATCAAACAATGGGAAGAATGTAACGGAGCACATGAGTCACGGGTCAAAAACAAAAGGACAACGATCATCAATGCATAGTCGAGGATCGAAGATTAAGGTGTTCGGACGCAAAAGAGATGCCTTTACCATCAACCCGCATCCAGAGAACCAGAGAAGGGTGTCGACAAAGAGAGGTCCGTTCATCTATTTTTGTAAGCAATACGAACTATTATTTTTTAAAAAAGTCTTTTTTAAATTATTCATTGTCTGCGAAACAAACACATGCCCAACCTTCTTCAATCTTCTTTAATAAGGCACCTGGGATTTGCTAAAGCCGGTAGAACTCATAAACAATAACCATCGAAGTTCACAATGGTATGGTTAGCCTAATGACGTACAGTTTACTTTCTAACTGTTTTGAACCGCCTGATTAGCCTCTCGCGGCTTTTGATCCTCAATAAGAAGTGATTTCATCCTCAGAGCAAAATCAAAACTCATGTGATAATACTGAGGTCATTGATGCCGATCGCCTTAAACGAGAACAAAAACAAAGTTTTGTTAATGTGTTCTTCAAGAAACACCGCCAGTGAAATTTGGGACTGTCCAATATTCAAGTGTATTTTTTTTAAGCAAATTAAAATTCCGTATCGATAGCTCCCAAACTATTGAAAGGGCCTCCGTCTCCCTACAGAACATGCTCATGAAATGACAACCGGTAACGATACTTCATAAATTATCTCATTTAGTTGTGTGCACGAAATCTGTGTTTCAAATTTTCCCCCCCTCACACCTTTGTTACCTTGAGCCGGGAAACTACTATGGCATTTGGAAGCCCAACGATGTTAAATATCATGTCCTGAAAAGCTCACGTATTTGGTACTCCTGCTGTAAAAATACCAAGTTGAAGACCTCAAATGGACCTATCAGAATTTCAGCAATATGAGTCATGGAATCTAAAACAGTTATACGCTTACTATTGGGATTGTCCTGGAGCATCATGCAGTTTTCAGGATACTCGATATCTGATTGACAGCAGAAAAACCTAAACGTCATAAATTTGTTTGACTACTGCATCGATGGACATAGACGAATCAAATTTGCAAATCTTTCACTTTGATCTAAAGGACAAGAAGTGATCATCTTAAGAAGTTCGGTCAAACTCCTCTCTACTTGACATGTGATGCGCCGTTACAAATGCTCAATCCCTAAATGTGATGAGAATATGTTTGTTCAACCAATGATGAGACACAAGATGGTGTCTTACATTCTTCCAAGCAAGCATCATAGTCCTCGCAATTGTCCCCTCGGCATGGTACCATTGCACTCAGAGATCGGCAGACCTAGAGCCTTGACCTGATGCCAAATTAGCAAGGTCCTTCTGATCGGAAGCTGCTAACAAATCGTTCATCAGGACTATGAATACATAGAATGCAAAATGGAATGAAATCTCTTCCGAAAGCTAACTTGGGAATGTCTCAATTCTGTGAATGGCAAACTGTGCCTGTACGTACTAGGAGATGTACTGATTGAGACAGATTAATTTCATATTACAAGATTTTGTCACATCTGATGAATACCTTCAGGGTTTGAATCCACCTGGCTCGAGCTTCCAGCCATTGAAGACAATGGTTGAGCACGTCCCCTGAAGTTTGCAGTGCAGTTGCCACCGGTGATTAGGTTAGGGACTCGCGAAATCCGCATTAGTGCAGCATCCAATGCAGCATTTGTTTTCATTCCTTGTGCTTCCAATGGAGACTGAGCAAGACTGCCGCCAGGCACGAGATTTGGATCAGACCCTGCCACCTCTTCTGATTTGACAAAGCCGACAGGATTTGGATCAGATTGAGCTCTGCTCATTTTTCAGCCACAAGCGTGAGCACTAGTTAGCATCCCAATTTGAAGATCAAAGTGTTACTAGAATGCACTCCTTGACTGTGTTTTATCAGCGAAAGCATTTACAATTCATCTAAACATAAAAGTTTTGACTGAGGCAAATGAAATTATGCCATGCCCCAGGCCATAAGCGGATAAAGTCACTTGCAGCCCAAACGACGCATGTATTTTAACTCGCAAAGTTAAATAATTTGCACTAGCAGGTAATTTCAGTTATGAATCCTATAAAGTAAGTAAAAAAAAAAAAAAAAGCTTTCAGATTGAGATGAACGGTTAAGCTAATCACCAGATTGTTTGATGCAGTTGGAGAAAAAATTCAAAGAAATTATAGACGATGCACCCAAAAAAATTTTCTTGGAAGAGACGATACACAGAAACATGGCAAGATTTGAGTTTCTTACTCATTCTCGTTGTTCGTTATGCTCACTGGAGAGTCAGCCTGCGGAGCTGTCTCTGACAATTCCATTGACATTTGTTGCTCTGCTGCACCATGAAAGGAGGGCGAGAACAACTAAACCACGCATAATGAAGTGTTCAATCAAAAACCAAACAACCATAAACAGATGGGCGCGCTTAGAAGAGAACTCGACAAGACCCCCGTTTCTACAGTCATTTTGCGAGTACAACTAGCTTTTGCTTTTATCATACCATATGCCACGAAGGACAGAAGCAATGCATTTGAACCGAAGAAGTTCCATACTACGAGAGGCCTACCAGGCACCAGAAGAATATTCATGAGTTGATGCTGTTGCTCGAGCAAATCGTTGAACCTGTTGATCTGTTTGCTCAACACTAGCCTTGTGTAGTAATTTTGGAAAAACTCCGGATTATCTTCTTCCAGTTTGTCCCAAGCTGGAATTCGAAGGACAAGTTCAGAAGCTCCGTATCAAAATATAACCCATACAAGAAACAGCGGCTGGTAAACGGGACTGAATCATTCGGCAGACTCAAACCGGACTAGTTCTCAGCATTACTCATTGATCAAACCAAGAAAATATGTATCTCTTACTGAGACGTGTGAAATCAGGGTGGATCTCGTAATGAACTTCTAACACATGGGCTGTTTCATTACGGTTCATGTACAGCTGAATGCACCTCTCTATCAAATTTTTGGCCTACGGAAAAAGATCACGCAAGGCGATTAGAGACCCTTTTGATTCAAAGAAACTCAGGGATCTTAATGCCATGCAGTGCGAGAGATTGATTCGAAATACTAGAAAACTTGTGCCTCACCCTGTCAATCCGACGGTCAAGATCATCGTCTTCCCTAGACCGAGCATTTGGATCGGGGACCGCCATGATTCTACCGTGAAAACCACTTTCTGCGATCGAATAGAACAAAGAACTTGCTGCAAAAATGTGGGACGGAGAGAGAAGACCTGGAGAAGACGAAGTGACTAATGACTGAGAGTAACCGAAGGTTGATTTTCCATTGCGGAGTTTGAAGATGGACTTGCATTTTGCTCAACTGTCACCGCCTCTTTTTAACGACGCCAACCGTTTTTGCACAACTTTGAAGTATTTCAGTTCAACCCTGACCTTTCAAAACTTTCCAGTTCTACCCCGGCATTTCGAAACTTTTCATTTCGGCCGGGCAGTTATATATCGGGAAACAGATTAGACGGGTGACAACTCCAACATTAGGAAAGAGAGGAATAAGAAAAGATAGAATGGTTTATATTGACAAACATATTTATTGATAGAATTATTTAATATTAAATAATGTTTTCAGCTAATAGCTTAAACTTTTAGAATAACTGATAATGATCTCAGAAAATCTCATACTTATATGCTCAAAATTTATAAATTTGATGAACAAAATAGTTAAAATTACTCTATTTTTATAGACTTATCACAAGCAAATATAGTTCCTATCGTACTTCCAACTAAAAACTCCACAAGTTCCTTTTTTGAAACACCACACCCACGGCAAGTTTGCAACTGCATCATCAACTATAAATAAAGACCCTACTAAAACAACTCTATGGTGGTCACCGTCTTCCGTGCTGCGTGTGCTCAGTGTAGGCCATGGCATAGATTGGCCGGTTGACTCACTCCACTCCCCACGATGGCCAGCCGGCGGATTGCCGGCTTCATGATGCCCTTGATGTTGCTTAGGACTTTCCGATCAATGGTTTTGGCACATCAAATCCGGAAAAGAGACGTCCATCAAGGCGATGTGATCAATGGATTGGAGGTACTAAGGGCATGAGAATGTCTCTTAAGCTCCATTTGTTTCGCAAAAAATAAAGCATTTGCGGAAAATATTATCGAAAAAGTCGTTTTTTTAGGAAAAATAACGATATTTTCCGGTATTTGGTTGAAACCTAAAAATAAATTGAAAAATATTTTCTGCCACTTGGTAAGGAAAATTAATGTGGATTGCACATAAATTTTTTACTGTTTTCATTTTTTATTTTTTAAATTCAATTTTGTTTTCTTTTTTAAATGTTTTTTTTTTCTATTTCTTCCTCCTCCCTCCTTCCTTCCTTCCTATGCTGCCGCTCCTTCCTTAAACTGGCCATCAACCATGATGCAAGCCGACATGTCTTGAGCCCGGCCTCAATTGAAGCTGGCAAGGGAACAGCCATGGCTAGCGAGTGAGGAAGTTGAAGGCGGAGGCGGCCTTGGCGATGGACAGTACCATCGAGGAATGGCTCCACCGGCACACGCTCACGGTGGCGAGCGAAGGTGCGAGGGACTGGCAAGATCGTGGCTCACCTCGCTATGTAGGCAAAGATCTGAGGACGCAACTCCATCGGGGAGGGAGGGGTGAGAGAACGAGGAGAGAGAATATGGATGGAGGAGAGAGAACAACGAGAGAGAACAGGGTTAAGGAGAGAGAATGTGAATTGAGGAGAGAGAAAAGAAAATTTTCCCTGTTACACGCACAAGAGAAGTTGAGATGGGGAAACATGATTTCTATTCCCAAAAAAGAAATCATTTTTCTCAATTTTAGAAAAATTTTTTATTGGCTAAAAAATATTTTCTATTGACCATTAATTTTTTTTTTGGGATAAGGACCATTGACCATTCATTTTCTGCCATCCAAACACCAGAAATTACGGAAAATATTTTTTGAATTTTTTTTTATAAAACAAATGAAGCTTTAATTTTTCATTTGGTCAAAAAATGAGTAATTACTTTTTTTTTAAATTAGTTGCAATAGTTTACCTGCGACCCTTGATTAAGAGAAGATAGTTGATGAATTTATCAAGTCTTTTTTTTTGTGTGGAAAAGTATATTACTAACTATTGATTACATACATACATACATACATACATACATACATGTGATCTTAGGACAAAACTAACAAGTCTCTGCTATTGGATGGATTTCTCTAGGATAATTTTCTACATTAGAAGTATTTGATAAGTCGCGTTGATTATATGTACGTATCTCATGAGATTGCACTTGTATTTACCTTTGATTTTGCAGATCTTGATTGATATTTATTGCCTTAAATAGTCATCTCATAAAGCCTATAAATTTGCTGATGTACTTTTCATAAATATCGAAATATACAAAAAAAAAATCTCCAATTCACTTTTTCGCATTATTTTCAACTAGATCTTGATGGTTCTTCTAACAAAGTCAACAAACTAATTCATCATGCAACACGATAAACTTTTAAAAGTAATTGATAATGTGTCAAAATGAGAAATACATTAATAAAGATCAACAAACAAAAAAAAAAGAAGAAGGAGGGGATACATAGCTCTTAAACTTGGATTGCGAAATGGCAACCCACTGACCATCACAAAGGCTAGCGATTGGCGAAGGGAAATAAGGAAAAAATAAAAAAAGAAAAGGAATTAATTAAAAAATTAATAAAATAATCAAAAGTTATATAAAAATGTCAACACCAACTATGCCACATAGGATGCCCGATTATTGGCAATTTTTAGGCTAAATTGGATGGACTGACCCAATTGGTCTCGATTGGTATTGGTTTGAGACAAGATTAATTTAATTTAAAAGTTTATGACTAAAATGATACCAATGCAATTGGTTTAGCACTTTTTTGGTACTTTCCCCCGAAGTAAATCCATCTCGTTGCTCTCGACAATGTTCACATGTTAAAGTCTATAAATAGGCCTATGTATTATTTATGAATAAATCGAAATGCATACAAATTCCACAATTCTTTCTTCCTCTTTATTATTATTAACTAGGATGATTCGGCCAACAAAAATGAAAAAAAGATAACCTTCCAAACTTAAAATTAGGAAACAAACGAAGAGGAGTAGACCCTTTGGAATGCAGTCCTCAAATATTGCAAGGACACTCGACTTGATAGTTTAAGCATAACTTATTTCATTCAACTAGTTTAATTTAGTGCATTAAAAGTATTACAATGAGCAAATATATTTTTTTTTTGAGAAATAGAGAAAAATTTGATAATTTTAAGGAGGGGAATCTTGTGACAGACTGAATTGTGGACAAATTGATTTGTGTGCAGACTAGTCAATGTCGGGCTTGGGTTATTAGAAAGCATGAATTGAGGGATGTAATTTATGGTACAGTGGATTATTAGATATCAGTTTAAGCGACATGTGCAATAGAAATAAGAATTGATCGACCGTTATTTGTCGGTAACCATTTTTATGTTTGAAAGAGTAGTCCGCGCTGGAATTTACTTGCGGTTAGAGCGCAAAACCTCAAGAGCCCGCCCCTAGCTTTCACCGACCCTCCCACCCCTATGAAAGCACACATTTTTCTCTCTTCATTTTCTTCCCCTTCATTTTTCGTGGACAGCTCTCCCCCTCTTATTTTTCTCTCTCTCTTTTCCATCTTCGCGGAGTCCGCCTGAGCTTCCCTCGCTCCCTCGTCCTTGCATCAGCTGACTAGAAGCTTAATGACGATGATCCATGGGCTGTTCTACGCCTTGTGCACCAACCCTCAATGCTGCTATCTCTCAAATCCAGTCGGTCCGTCTCCCGCATGTGCAAAGGAGGAGAAAGATAGTGTTTCGAGCTTATCTGAAGGGCGAATCAAGCTCCGTTCTTCGTGTGCGACCTAAGGCAAGTGTTCATCCACTCTTGTGACTAATATACTCATTTGTCATTCATTTGAGTGTGGTTTTTTGAAATTGGAAAACGGGGATGGAGGTCCACAGTTTGGCTTGCATGGTTGGGAAAAGGGTATCATGTGGGCAATCCATCACTTGAGTTGACATCTATAGGACTTGGGTGAGCTGATTTTGTGAGTTGATTATCTTGGATGATGCCGGTTTTTTGGGAATCGAGGTCGGATCTATGACGGGTAGCCTAGCTATGGGTCTTGAGGGGTGGTTGTTAATGTTCAGCGCTTGCTTGTTGATTCTGCTAGTTAAATATTGACTATTTGGTTTTGGGAAGTAAGGCTCCAAATTGACATGAATCAAAGTTAAGGATTTGGTACAGAGTTGGCCTAATTCCATGGGGGTTGCCTTGGGGGCTTTGTGGGTTGCCAGACGATTGCCAACTGATAACTTAGTTACTTGAGGCTCTAGGTAGTTGGAGTTACTAGGTAGATCAATGTGGTTGTCAGCAAAACGATAGAAGTTACAAATGAACTAGGAGAGGGTATTTGGCCATGAGAATTGGAGGACTGTTGGTGTAGTTTTATAGTCCAATGTTGGCTTGAACCAACATAGACTGAAGTGCAAGCACAAGTGTTGCTCAGCCAAATATATTGGGATTATGTGGAGGATTCTGACGAGGAAGAGTAACTTAGTCTCAAGGACCATTGAATTGGTTGATAACTCATTAGCCATATCCTTTCTTGTAAGTTTCTTGTGGTGTTATTGATGTATACTTTGATTCGTTGCTTGTAGGATTGTGCCCAAATGAATGATTGAATGGATAGCATAGTCGTTTGACTAGATGTTTTTCTTGTTAAGCTTCGGCCCACTCCTTCATTGTTAAACCTTTTCCAAATACCAGTTTTCTGCGGCTCAAGGTGATAGTGATGGTATCGGAGCATGGTGAAGGAGTTAGTGGGTAGCATTCAGGATTAGATGTTCTCTCTTGACTCCTCCCAATATATTTTTGTTGTTATGAAATGGATGTACGAAATGCTTTTCATCGACAAAATGAAGTACTATTCTAGCTTGTCTGTGTTCTTATTATCTAATGTAAGCCATAGTGAACCCTAAGAAGTTGTAACCTTTAGGTGTGCCTACCCTTTGCATACATTTGTATGATGGCCTTGCCTGTGTAGTTAGTAAGCTTCTCCATGTGCCTTTTGATATAAATATAATAAGAGATCAAAGCAGATCGAGTGAGTAAGTAGGTGGCGAGCCTGAGGCACCACATTCTTATTCGGGAAAAGAATTACTATGCTAGGGTAAGACAATTTCGGTAATCGTTTATACCATTCTGTTGAAACCCAAATAGTTTGCCCATCGATACATGTGCTATAAATGTAAGTCAAAGACGTCAAAGCATTATATTAAGGGATAAAAGGACATGTGCACAGCACTTGGAAATTCCCATAGTTAAATTAAAGGTTCTTAGAAAGCCTATCGATACCAGCACAGATTAATGCCATGTACCAAGCTAGCTACACACGTTGAGAACTGACATCCACAAGTCTCCTCTGCATGATACCACTCTACTCAGAGATCCGCAGACAGAGAGCCCTGACCTGATGTGAAATTAGCGCGGTCCTTCTGATCGGAAGCTGTCAAAAAACTTGTTCATCATGATTAAGGAAGGCTTTCAATCACTAAGAACGAATCTCGGTTTATAGAATGCAAAATGGAATGAAATCTCTTCCAAAAGCTAACTCGGGAATTTCTCAATTCTGTAAGTGGCAAACTGTCTGTATGTACTAGGAGATGTACTGATACATTGATTAATATCGTATTACTAGCTTTTGTCACATCTGATGAATACCTTCAGGGTTCGAATCCAAGTGGCTCGAGCTTCCAGCCATTGAAGACAATGGTTGTGCAGGTCCCTTGAAGTTTGCAGTGTGGTTGCCACCAGCGATAAGGTTCGGGACTTGCAAAATCGGAATAAGTGTAGCGTCCAATGCAGCAGTTCCTTTCAATCCTTGTTCTTCCAATGAAGACCAAGCAAGACTACCGCTGGGCACGAGATTCAGGTCAGACCCTGCTACCTCTTCTGATCCGACAGAGCTGACAGGATTGTCAGGTATCTTGTCAGATTGAGCTCTGCTCATTTTTCAGCCACAAGCGAGGGCACTAATCAGCATCACAATTTGGAGATCAAAGTTTTTGGGAAGAATGTGCACCGTGACTATCAAGTTGTTTCTGCGAATGTTCATCTTATTATACGATTCCTATCAAAAGAATATTCATGGCCTGTGAAGCTACACCTCATGCCATAAGCCGACAAAGTCACTTGCACTCCCAAGCGATGCATTTATGTATGAATCCTATAAAGTTTTTTCATCTGCAGATAACATAATTTGCAAAGTTGAAAAATTGCAAAGTAGGTAAAAAGCTTTCGGATTGAGATGAATGGTTAAGCTAATCATCAGGTTGTTCGAGGTGGTGGAGAAAAATGTTAAAAGAAATTGTAGACGATCTACCAAAAAAATTGTCTCAGACGCCAAACAGAAACATCACAAGAATCGAGTTTCTTACTTATTCTCATTGTTCGTTATGCTCACTGGAGAATCAGCCTGTGGAGATGTCTCTGCCGATTTCATCGGTATTTGTTGCTCCGCTGCACCATGAAAGGAGGGCAAGAACAATTATAACCTCGCATAACCAAGTGTTCAAAGTGCGACGAGGACCTAACTAATCTTGAAAGCGCAAGTAGCTTTCGGTTTATGATATAGTGTAAGAGCCGAGTTCGATGGGATTTTTATCTTGTTCGGGAGGATGACCAGAGTATACATGATACCATATGCTATGAAGGACAAAAGCTATGCACTTTAGCCGAGAAAGTTCTACACTATGAGAGCCTTACCAGGCACCAGAGGAAAATCCATCGCTCGAGGCGGTTGCTCGAGCAATTCATTGATCCTGGCGATCAGCCGTTTCAACGCTAGCCTTGTGTAGTAATTCTGGAAAAACTCCTGATTATCTTCTTCCAATCTGTCCCAAACTGGAAATCTAAGGACAAGTTCAGAATCTTGGTATAGAGATATAACCCTTACAAGAACCGCGGGGTAAACAGGAACGAATCATTCAGAATACTCAAACGGACCAGTTCTTACTTCTTAGCATTGATCAGACTAAAAAAGATGATCTCTCACCAATACGTGTTAGGTGGGGGTTGATCCTGAATTGAATTTCTAACCTATGGGCTGTTTCGTCGCGGTCCATGTACTGATCAATGCACTTCTCTATCAAATGGTGGGCCTACGGAAAGAGAACAAGCATCACGATTAGAGATCCTTTTGATTCAAAGAAACTCGGTGATCTTGATGCAGTGCAGTGTGAGAGATTAAACAAGAAGACGTGTGCCTCACTCTGTCAACTTGCTTCTCAGGATATGTGTTGCCTTCCGTAGACCGCTTTGGATCCGTGGCTGCCATGATTCTACTGTGAAAACCACTTTCTGCAATCGAATATGACAAGAGAATCGAGCAATAGCCTTTGAACCAAGAAGTTGCAGCAAAAGTGTGGCGCCGGGAGAGAGATCTGGAGATGACGCGAAGTGGCCAATAAGAGTAACCGAAAGTTGATTTTGGTTTGCGGAGTTTGGAGATGGACTTGCATTTTGCTCAACTGTTACACGTCTTTCTAACGAAGCCAACTGGTTTTGCCCACTGCTCCCCGAACTTTGAAGTGTTTCAGTGCGACCCTGAGCTTTCAAACCTTTTCAGTTCTACCCCAGTAATTCGAAACTTTCCAGTTCGGCCCAACAGTTATATATCGGGAAACAGAGTAGATAGGTGACAACTTGATAATCATCCCTCATGTTCTTTTTCACCAAAGAAGAAGCTTATACTCTTTTTTGATGGACAATACACTTATCACAGTATAAATGAAGTTTTGAGCCACTTAATATAGATTGGTAGGGTTTGTGCCTTAATCTACGTCAGACAGCCTTCTTTTGCCCATATAATAGTCGTTACGTGGCCTTCTCTTTTTTTCTTTTCTTCGTTTTGGCTTGTGTATTGCCTTTTCTTTCTCATTTTGAGGTTATCGCGGCATTTTAAATTCACAAAGGTACTTTATTTTATTTTATTTTTTTATCTAACGCAAAGGTATTTGTACAGCTAAACTCTATATATAGCCAATAAACTTTAGGGCTTAGATCAATGGGTATGGTGGTTCCTTGTTAGCAATTAATGAATGGCCAATGTGGAAGTTTATGGTAGAATCGGAAAAACTTATAATATAAGATTTCATTTATTTCACAAAAAATAAATGATTTGGAAATATTTTCTTTACCAACAACAATTTACGTCTAACCATTTTTATTGATGATGAATATACTTGTAGTTTACTAATTTTGTAAGACATACAAGCTGACATTGTTAGAAAAGTATCTTTCAAATCATTCATTTTTAGTTAAAAAAAATAAAAAAGAAGGCTAATTTTTTTAATCATTCACTTTTTTATTTATTTGGCATTAGATATTTTTAGCTTATTATTGACACCTAAATTTTGATTGTTCTTTTTCATATATATAGCACAAAAATGAAAATTAATTCTCATAAAAAATAATTTCCTCATGCATTTCATAGTTCATTTTCTCGTGTATTGCATTTTGCATCAATAGAGAGGAATTGAGCTTAATTTGACGAGTGTTCCAGATTGAGGTTCATCATAATTGTTGGCTAAAGCAAGCTGACATAACTAAAAACTAAACTAGATGATATCACATTTTAAGGCATGTTTTCATAATGGTCATCATTTAATCCTAAAATACAAAAGAAAAAATCATTTTTGCATATCATATGATCATTCACGTCATATTTTTCTTTTAAAAAAATCATTTCATTCACATTATCAATCAAAAGGGGTTTTTCATGAAACTTGGTAAAAAAAAATCATTTCATTGAAATCATCAATCAAAGGGGATTTTCATAAAACTTATACCAAATGGCATTAATTTTTCTAAATTAATATAACCAAGTCTCCGAAGTCATTTTATTTGGTTTGCAGAAATAAAATAATTATCCCACTATTTTATTTAAATGTCTAATCGATCTACTAAAAAAGATTAGTGGCGGCTCTAATTTAATATTTTTATGAAATGAACCTAAGTTGCAATTCATTGTACTTAAAATACAAAAAAGAAAATAAAATCATTTTTGCATGTCATATTTTCCTTAAAAAAAATCATTTCATTCACATCATCAATCAAAAGGGATTTTTCATGAACCTTGGTACCAAAAGGGCATTAATTTTTCTAAATTAATGTAACCAAGTTTTTATACTCATTTTATCTGGTTCGTAGAAATAAAATAGTTCTCCCGCTATTTTATTTAAGTTTTTAATCGACCTACCAAGAATAATTAGTGGTGACTCCAATTTAATAATTTTCATGAAATGAACCTAAGTTGGGATTCAGTAGGACTTAAAATACAAAAAAAAATCATTTTTGCATATCATATGGTTGTTCATGTCATATTTTCCTTAAAAATCCTTTGAAACTTGGTATCGGAAGGGCATTAATTTTTTAAAATTAATATAACAAAGTTTCCGAACTCATTTTATCTGGTTTGCAAAAATAAAATAGTTCTCCCGCTACTTTATTTATGTTTCTAATATACCTATTAAGAATTATTAATAGTGGCTCTAATTTAATAATTTTCATGAAATAAACTTAAGTTATGATTTGGTAAGACTTGAGAGGATTCGCATTAGATCAGTTAATTTAATTAACCTGATAATCCGTTAACATAAGGTTTCCTAATTTTAGGTTGTGATGCCTATGTAAAAGAGGCCCTCTGAGTTAACTCTCCTTTCTATTCGACCTACAAAGAATTCTATTTATTTATTTTTTATTTTTTTAAACATTGATGGATATTTTGCGACATTAATTTTCACAAATTACGACAACTAGTGTGGATAAAAAGTCCAGGTTTAATTGAAATATTCGAAATTCTCAATGAAAACAAACTTTTAAATATCAAATAAGTACTTTAGAAAATCACTCCATAATAATTGTTTATCTCTATCAATTTGTACGTGAAAAGAGTGCCAAGTGTTGACAAACTCTAAGTTACTCGCACGTAAAGTGTGATTGATGGGCGGACAACTTGCTCAATTCACCTACGTTCGCCTAGTCACGAAAGATATGCAAACCTAGGCACGGCTCCTACATGAGGTGCTCTTGCTTGAGAAAGTTCAGTATATGTCCAACTTTATTCAGCGCATTCGGGCCGCATGTAAAACTTTAGTTGTGCGTGGGCTACATAGGCGTGGCCCAGCTCGAGCCATTCGATATTCACCTTAAACCATAGGAAAATGTTGACATTAAGGTCAGAGAGTGCCCTCTCTTGTTACTGTAGTACCATCGATTTTTTTTATTTCCTCCTCACAAATAGACTATAAAGGGAAATAACACTTTTGCACGAAGGCCCAAGACCAAGTTTCTTTTATTCTAGCTATTTAATGGCACGTTTGGTCCCCAGAATCAGCATTTAATTCCCAGTCTCTTCTTGATGAAACAGTCGTTGCTTTGTTTCGTAGAAACTCAAAGTTAGATAAAAGTATAAATATTACTTAGAGGGTCAAGGGCTAGGCATTTTATGCAACTAGAAATCGCTTCAATAATTATATTCCACCAACAACCTTGCCATTTTAATAGGGTTTTCATACCATGAACAAATCCAGATTTATACATGTGACAAATTTACCTCAAATCTAGTTTTTGGTTGCTAAAAACTCTAAATTGATACACCTATAATGAATTTAACTCAAACTGAGTTTTGGGTCGCCAAAAACTCCAAACTGATATAGGCGTGATACATTTACCCTTCATCAGCTTCTATCAAATTTTATTAATAACTCAATTGAAGTAACAAGTTCATGTGGAAATCCATATCTCACTCTTTTTTTTGGGGGTAAAGAAAGCCATATCTCACTCTTTATTTCTTCAATTAGCCATAATTTTCTCTATCCCTTAGAGAACGAAAAATCCTAAATCGTCTTCTCCTTCATCTTCACCTTCAACTTAGTGATTGGACATTGGAACTTGTTCAACCACACTTTTATATATGTAATCTTCTCAACTTTATTTATTATTATTTTTTTGTCTAGGTTTGTTTGCAAACTCGTCCAAATCACCAAATTAAGATATTCAATGACTTCAATTGGAAGTCGTTCGAAGAGAAGTGCAACCAAGAAAAAAAAAATCAAAGGTAAGAATACTACAATGAGACAATGCCAGAGTGTGCTCAATGAAGAGAAAGACCTAGCATTTTTCATGCTCTAAAGGGAGAGAGAGAGAGAGAGAGAGAGAGAGAGAGAGAGCTATTTGTTTTCAAATTAGGGCTAATTGAAGAAACAAAGAGAGAAAATTATGGATCTCCACATGAATTTGTAATGTTAACTAAGTTACTATCATGTGCCATCTAACTAGCACTAAAACAGATAGAGGAGGACACATGTATCATGCGTGTCCTGGTTTAGGATTTTTAGTGAATTAAAATTTAATTTTGGGGTAAATTTATTATCAGCATACTGGTTTGGAGTTTTTAATGGTATTAACCCATTTTATACTATAAAAGCATATCGACATTGTCAAAGAATTATTTATGCTAACTAAATTTATAGTTAACTACCATAATTATATTGTTGTATTTGAAATTTCATTTACATAGTATATTGATCATAAATGATATACTTATCAGGACCCTCCCAAGCCCTACCGAATCGCAACTTTGATTTTTTTTTCTTTTAAAGGATTTTAAGAATTAGAGTCGCCACTAATCGTTCTTGGTAGGTCGATTAGAAACCTAAATAAATTAGCGGGAGAACTAATTTATTTCTGCGAACTAGAGATTGAGTTCGGGGACTTGGTTACGCTAGATTACTCTAATGCCCTTTCGGTACCAATTTCATAAAAAATTTATTTGGGATGATTTGAGAAAAGTTTGGGTCAAACTGATCAGAAGTGTAAAATGGTCATTTTTCAAAGACCAGGGAGTGAAAACAGGTTAAACCAGTTGAATGTGGTCATTTCTTATTTCCCACAATTTTTGAGAATTTTTCGGAATATTTCGAGACAATTTGCCCATAAGGGGGCAAAATCGTCATTTTGGAAAGATCGGGATGGAAATTCACCAAAAATATTGGTCATTCGAAATGACCCGTTTCCTAATTTTTAGGACATTTCTGAATTTTTCAGAATTTTTCTAGACAATTTACCCATAAGGGGTAAAATCGATATTTTAGAAAGATCGGGATGGAAATTCACCAAAAATAGGATCGGTCCATCGAAATGACCCGTTTCCTAATTTTTGGGATTTTTCTGAATTTTTTTGGAAATTTTTTTATCATTATTTATTATTATTATTATTATTATTTTAATTGATATATATTTTTAATTTAATTTTTTTAATATATATTTGCACCAGTTCGGGTTGACCTGGCTCATGCCATGGGCGCCCAACTCGAGCCTTAAGGACCCGAATCGTTCTAAGACATTAAAACCAAACTCGGGCTCAAAGCAATTTATTTTATTATTATTATTTCTTTTAGAGAGATCAGGTGCGAAGCTTATTTCGAATTTTTCTAAGGTCAACCCAATTGCTGCTAAGCCCAAATTAACTGGCCATGACCCATTAAGCCTCTTTACCCTCGATCGGCCCAGAAAACCAACACCCGGCAGCCTAACCTTTCTTATTGGTTACGATTTTCATTTTTTTTTTTTGGTCTTCTTTCTTGTACTTTATTTCTTTCCTCTTTACTGCGTAATCTTCTTCGTGTGTGAGTCCTCATTCTTGGACCTTCACCAAGAGTCAAGCACAAAGCACCCCATGACGAAAGCCGTCCACCATTAAACAAATATACTCGGACCGTCTATGACCATCAATGACATAATTAGTCGATCTTACATCCTCCGGCGACGACTAGTACTAGACTTAGGTGCTACTGACCAGTACTGGACTTAGGTGCTTCTAAAAGTAAACCTCGAAGACGTTACTGACAAAATAAGAAATCCTACTACTGAAAATCTGGGAGCAGAAAGTTTTCTTTTTTTAACATAGACATATTCTGCACTATCCATCTAGGAATGATGTAATAAAACTCAAACCCTTTCTTGAATTGCTATACTTGACAACATAGGCAAAGAACAAACCTGCAAGAACCATTTCGATAGGAACTTCGATTGCTGCATCCCAGTCCTCTCGTTCAAACAATCCATTTACTACCTACTAAAGGAACTTTGAGAACATTGTTACAGAAGAGAATTATAGGAAAAACACTAAAGGTCGATCCATGATATTGATAACCACCATGTAAGACACGTATAAACAAAATCATTGCGGCTCCTAGATAAGTTAAAGGCTGTTAACAAACTTCAAAGAAAAGTTGACAAATTGCAGCCACTTCATAGAAGGTCTTTGATCATGCTAAGAGTTTATTATGGCATCTAGCATCTGCACCGAGATAGCTAACCTCAACTAAGATTCCATCTCCGCTTACCCAGACAATACCATCACACCTCGATAAGTCCAGAGAATGAGTAACTTCCTTCGTGTGCAACTGGTATTGAGTCTCTTGGATGTCAACTTGAATGCGGGCATCCTCAAGAAGAGGTTTTACAACATTGGCAAATGTCTTGGGAGCCACTTTTTCTCCAAAAGGATTTAATAGTATAAGCAACTTCTTTGGACGGTCCAGAAGTTTTTCTGATACGCGTGCGCTTGATGTTCAC
Organism: Psidium guajava; assembly: GCA_016432845.1. Taxonomy (NCBI): domain Eukaryota; kingdom Viridiplantae; phylum Streptophyta; class Magnoliopsida; order Myrtales; family Myrtaceae; genus Psidium; species Psidium guajava. The sequence continues at coordinate 20,400,482 of CM028225.1, forward strand.
ACTCAGAACAGTGCACTTTTCGCTCAATTTCGCCTCGAATTGTATTCACAAATCATCTAGATCCTGACATAAGATAACAGCTTCATTATACATCAAAAATCAAAGGAAAACAAGTCATTTTACCACTCAAATGTAGCTGGCCCGCATGTAAACGACGGTTGGACAGCAGCTCGATTTGGGATGATGGACGGTAGAGCGTTCAGTCCAAATCTTGTTGACGGAATGGCGTCCCTTGTGAAATCCCAGTTTGCAGGAAAGGAGACGGGTTGACTGATCTCAACAGGCAACTAGAGTTGCTATAGATTTGTCGCTCGTTGGGCCTTACATCGTCGGAGCACTTGCGAAAGGGGCTGATCAATTAAAAAGGATTTCGAACCGTCGGGATATTGTGATTTTGGGGCGACGAGATAGTAGGCATGATTGATCACCCCAGGAGGTGAGCGAGCTCAGCCGAGGAGCTCGGCTCCTTTTTTCCTGAACGGCCTCCACACTTTTTGACCCCCTCCTCTTTTAGTTCTTTCTTCTTCTTTTTTTTGTTCCCTTTTGCCCACTTCTCCACTATCCACCGAAAGTGTTGCTTCATCATTGCCCCAAGGAATAAGTTTTTTCCACTTTCGATCTCTTTTGATCCTCCTCCACGTTCCTTTAACCATTTCTTCAAAACTTTTCAAAAGGGGTGGGGTATGGGATGAGCACCCTACCCCCCACCCCGTTCAGCGCTTTTGGTTTGCCACTCTTCATCGTGTTCCGTAGAGCTTTGTGAAGGGCATCTTCGCTTCCTTTATGATTGAGCGATACCGTATCGAACATCTCTGACCTCACAGTTGATTTGGGGTAAACTGATAAATGCTTGCTCACCCTTTGTTGACACCTAAATTTTGACTTTTTAAAATTCATTCACTTAAGTACATAAAAAAATGAGAATTTGTTCTCACCAAAAATTAATTTTTTCATGCATTGCATATTTAATTTTTTGTCGGTCATGCATTTTATTATGGCTAATGACAGAGGATTTGAGCTTAAATTGACAAACGATTGGATTGAGCGTGAGGGAGGTGTGCCGAAAGACTTATGAAGTCTTGAACTTAAAAGAAATTTTTCCACAGGGACTGAATTGCAAATACATAAAACTTCAGGGACTGAATTGCAAATACATAAAACTTCAGGGACTAAATTTGCAAATACATAAAACTTCAGGGGCTGAATTGCAAATACATAAAATTTTAGGGATAGTGGAGAAATTAGAAAGGAAGATGGAGAAGGGGAGATATAGAAGGGAAGATGGAGAAATTAAAAAGGAAAATGGAGAAGGGGAGATATAGAAGAGAAGATGGAGAAATTAGAAGGAAAGATGGAGAATGGAAGATGGTAGAATTAGAAGGGAAGATGAAGAATTAGAATGGGAGATAGAAAGATTAGAATGGAAGATGGTGAATTAGAAGGGAAGATGGAGATAAAGAATGGAGGATGGTGGAATTAGAAGGGAAGATGGAGATAAAGAAGGGAAGATGGTGGAATTAGAAGGGAAGATGAAGTTAGTGGAAAAATTAGAATGATAGATGAAGATAGAGAAAGGAAGATGGGGGAGTAGGCTATAAAAGGAGGAAGAATGAGAGCCTTGGAGGGGGGACTTTTGGAGAGATTTCAAGAGAAAAAATTTTGAGAGAGAAAAATTCGCCGCAGTGGAACAAGCCTTGGCGACGCGACGGATTCATCTCCAACGAGCTCTAGGTGCATCAGCATGTGCAATTATCTGGTAACTCAATTTTTCATGTTTAGATGACGAAATCTCGAAAACAAATATATTGAACATTCGTATATGACTTTGAGATCTTCGATTTGATATATTATGGCGTGAAAATGGACGTCGTTTGCTATGTCAAAAGGGTCCCGAAATGGAGAGTAGAAATCTGGAAATATGGTGATCAGAACCTGAGATGGAATTTTTCTGATCTAACCTTTCACGCTAAATGATTTTCCATGGGCTATTCTAGACTTCGTTTCATAAAGACCTCTTCATGACATTTGTTCATAAGATCTTAATGCATAACATATAAAAAATAAAAAAATATTCATGCACGTTTTGTATTTGTAATGCATTTAATGAAATCATGCAATTCTGCTGGCGTCCTTGAGTCTGAGTGTTTTTCTGTGCGTGGTCATGTTGATTCGTAGTTATCTCATGTTTAGAGTCTTCTTTTGAAACATCACAAAAAATGAAAGTTGTTCATTGGGGTCTTGTTTAGTAGACTGCAAAGTTTGGTGCATTAATTTTGAGATTTGAGTGTCCATTTGAGCTTAATCCTGAAGTATGTCTGTTCTGTGAAATTTGTTTGTTTGCTGCTGAGCTCTCATGAAAGACCATTTTCTACACGAAAATGAGTGTCTCTTCAGTAAGAATGTAAAACATGAAAGTTGTCAATGACACATTTTCCCATCCACATAAAACATCTCAGAATTTTTGCATACATTTCATTATTTCTTTTGTATTTTATGGTTACTGCTTTCTCCCTAAGAATGTTCATGGATAGTATGATTTAATTCGTATTTTTTGTGTTAATGCATTGGAAAATGTAAAAAATGGTATCAATGAAGTTTAATCAGCACGTGTTAAACTTTCTTTGAGTTTTTGAATTGTCTTAACTCATTGATGATTGTGCATGTTTGATTGGATAAGTTCATTATTTTCATTTGGCTTTCGACCCGACGCTTTGAAGATTGGAGGATGACCGATGTCCATTCCGGTCCGTTTTGTTGTACTCCCGACCCACGAGGCTTGGCGACGGGTGTTTGACCGATGTCCATTCCGGTCCATTTTTGTTGTGTTCCCAATCATGTCTCGGGTTTTATTTAATTGGTCTGTAATTATTCACCCGACGAGTTGCGGATTTTATTTTCACTGTCCTTAGGGTAGTTTTACTTTACCTGCTCTCTCTTCACATCTTTGTTTGCTTTGGGTGATTTTGCATTCTTTATAATACATTGAAAAATCTAAAAAAAATTCATACAAAGAAAACCAAAAAAAAAATTGCTCCTTTGAACCTCAAGTGAAAATTCATCAAAATTGCCAAGTTGAACATTTTCATGAAATTGGTACCGAAAGGGCGTTAATTGAAAAATTAGCGTAATCAAGTCCCCGAATTCATTAATCTCTGGTTCGTAGGAATAAAGTATTTCTCCCGATACTTTATTTAGGTGTCTAATCAACCTACCCAAAATGATTAGTGGCGACTCCAAGATAAATCATTCTTTTGATGAAATTGAACCTAAGTCACGATTTGGTAGAACTCGGGAGAGTTCGAGCTATGCTAGTTAATTCAATTTAATTAACATGGTAATCCATTAACTTTAAAAGTCGGGAAACTCATTTTTTTAGGTCGCGACACCCTTCCTTCTTCTAAGTCACATCCTCCTGCATGTCACAACCCTCTAATTTTTTTTTTTAAATTTTAAAGGGGTTAACGGATTATTAGGTTAATTAGATTTGACTAACCTAACGCAGACCCTCCCAAGCCCTACCGAATCGCAACTTTGGTTTTTGTTTAAATGATTTTGAAATTTGGAGTCGCCACTAATCGTTCTTGGTAGGTCGATTAGAAACCTAAATAAATTAGCGGGAGAACTAATTTATTCATGCGAACCAGAGATTATGAGCTCGTGGACTTGGTTACACTAGTTAATTAAAACTAATGCCCTTTGGGTATCTTAATTTCATGGATATCCTAATTCGGCAACTCAGGCTTGGTTTATTCCTAAGGCTCTAGTAGGGTATTCTCTTTTGTGTTTTTACTTTTTAAATAGGATGCATGGATGGTATATATTTTTATTTGTTATATTTTTTTAAGTGTTAAAGATTCCCTGAAGCCGAAAGAGGGAGTGTGTTAACGACTTCTGTGCAGTATTACGACCTACTCATCTTTTGGGTCTGATGATTCAAAAATTAAATTATAGGAAGTACATGACAGTGAATAAACACCTCCAATGGGAGGCCTAGCATAGGCTTGGCTCTTCCCTTTAGGATTTAAGGTACAGGTATTTAAGTTGCAAGTATTTAAACTACTGTAAGTAAAAACCTCCAATGGGAGGCTAAGCATTGGCTTGGCTCTTCCTTTTGGGATTTAAGGTACATGTATTTAAGTTGCAGGTATTTAAACTACTGTAAGTAAAAACATCCAACGGGAGGCTAAGCATTGGCTTGACTCTTCCCTTTGGGATTTAAGGTACAGGTATTTAAGTTGCAGGTATTTAACTACTGTAAGTAAAAACCTCCAATGGGAGGCTAAGCATTGGCTTGACTCTTCCCTTTGGGATTTAAGGTACAGGTATTTAAGTTGCAGGTATTTAACTACTGTAAGTAAAAACCTCCAATGGGAGGCTAAGCATTGGCTTGGCTCTTCCCTTTGGGATTTAAGGTACAGGTATTTAAGTTGTAGGTATTTAATTACTGTAAGTAAAAACCTCCAATGAGAGGCTAAGCATTGGCTTGGCTCTTCCCTTTGGGATTTATGGTGCAGATATTTAAATTGCGGATGGACTTTGTCCTCTCCATTCTGGGGTATGAATTCTTTAAAATGAAATACAACGAATTGATTTAATAATTTGAAATTTGTGCGCGCTTGAGGACTCCTCCAAGCCGATTTTGTGCTTCCATAGGATTGACCATTGATATAGAGCTGCGGCTTCCTGACATAAAATAAAGTGAAGTGTCAGTATACAAAATATGTGCTAATCTGTACCTAAAACCAGAAGAGTGAAAAGAGTACTTATCTCCCGTTTTTTGGGAGGGATTTCTATAATTGATTTTCCCTCTCTATGTTCCCAATATAGAGAGTTTCTTTTGAATTAAGAGGGACTTTTAGTCACAGATCAGTTGAGAAATCGGTGGACAGCTTAGGAGCTTGTCTGGGCCGATTTTTGCATCTCTACGAGATTTTTGTTGTGACATAGAGATATCCTTCTCTTGACATAAAATATGGGAAAAAAATGGGAGATGGAGAAAGTGTATACAATTTGTGCTAATTTGCGAGTAAAATCATAAATAAATGAATAAATAAAAAAACTTACCTCGAATTTTCTTGCTCGTTGACGAGGATGAACTCTTGATTTATATTGATCGATGAAGGAATTTGTGATGATAACCTTAGCTTTAAACTCCAATCATCTTCAAAATTCTCTCTCTTTTGGTATTTTCTTTCTCTCAAATTTTTCTTCAATCTCCCAAAACTCTCTCAAACATCCAGAATTTTCTCTCCAAAAAATCCAATCCTCCCTCAAGCTCACTTCTTCCTCCTTTTATAATCTACTCATCTATCTCCCATTCTAATTTTTCCACTAACTCTATCTCCCATTCTAATTTCTCCACTAACTCTTCTTCATTTTCATCTTCCATTCTCCATCTCTATCTCACATTCTAATCTCTCCACTAACTCTTCTTCATCTTCATCTTCCCTTCTCCATATTTATCTCACATTCTAATTTCTCCACTAACTCTTCTTCATTTCCATCTTCCCTTCTCTATTCTTATTTTCCATTTTAATTTCTCCACTAACTCTTCTTCATCTCCATCTTCCCTTCTCTATTCTAATTTATCCACTAACTCTTCTTTTTGTTATTTGTAAAATAATCCTTCAAGAGTTAGGTATTTGCACTATAGTCCTTGAATTTTAAGTATTTACAATTCAGTCCCTGAAAAAATATATTTCTTTGAGTCTAAATCTCCTCACAATTTTTGACACACTAAAATTTACCACATGTCAAATTTAAGCTCATTTCTTGCCGCTGAAAATAATGCAGAATTTAATTAAAGCCCTTTTATAAAATTGAGTCATTCTGGGTATAATTGGGCCAAGATGAAAATTTAAAATATTAGAAGACAATGTCACAACTCATAAAAAGTGAAAATTAAAAATAAGTTGACTCAAATTAAATTTTTTTAGGCCCGATTCGAGATTATACTCGTGAAGGAACACGTGACTCGAATTGGATTTTTTTGAATTTGCGATGGCCAGTATGAAAATAGATTTAAAATAAAAATATTAACTATCTTTGTGTATTTTTTTTCCTCAAATGTTATTTTTCCAAAATTTTCAAGTATTTTTGTATTATTTATTTTAAAAAAAAAATTAAACAAATATATAAAAAATATGAAAATTTATTTTTTGTTCAAAAAATGGTTGCCTAGGCTTGGCCAAGGCTTCCAAAGTTGATTTTGCAATTTTCTCATTTTTCTTAATTTTTTGTTTTATGAATTTTCGAAAATAAAAATACCGAAAAATATCGAAAATATGAAAAATCATTTTTTGGTCAAAAGTGGTTCCCTAGGCTTGGCTAAGGTCCCCAAAGTTGATTTTTCAATTTTATAAAATTTTATGGATTTTTTATTACTTTACCAATAGAAAAATTGATTAAAAATCAGGTGTCAACACTGCAAAGGATTTTTTCCCCTATATCCTCCAAGGTAAGCAAACGTGTTCTCATTGTTCCTTAAATTTGGATCCAAACTTGTAGACCCTTCAGTTTGTTCATTAAAGCAAAATTCACCCCTCTCCTGATCAACTAAATTTCACTTCCAACAGCGACCAACTCTATCACTTCTTCACGAGTGCCCTTGAGCTGCATAATAGACTCACTTTCAGTAAGTTCAGGCAAATAAACGGCGCTCGTTGGGGATTTAGCTCGTCCAATGGCACTGGTATTGGCATATACACCACCCAATGACTGCTCAGTTGATGATGACATAGATGAAGACACCGTGGTGAGGACATTCGTTTGTGCGCTTTGTAGTCCGACTCCGACTCAACCAAGTTGATTGCATTGGCACTGCTATTACGCGAGCACTCATTGGTTCGACTGGGTGACGGGCACTGATTTGCAGCTAGCAGACGCCTCACCCCAATGACCTCGTAGAATGATTTCTCAGCCACTTCAAGTGCGGAGACTTCGTGACACGCGAGGCTCTTCTCTTCTATCCCTTCCTCCATAAGCATCTGACTGATGTACTTGAGAGCGACGTTATTAAAATCGTAGTCCTCAGCCGATTCCTGTTAACACCTGATTTTTAATCATCTTTTCTCTTTTAAAATTAATAGAAAATCTAAAAAAATTCATAAAATTGAAAAATCAACTTTGAGGACCTTGGCTAAGCCTCAGGAATCAATTTTGACCAAAAAATAAATTTTCATGTTTTTAGTATTTTTTCAGCATTTTTATTTTCGAAAATTCATAAAAAAAATAAGAAAAAAATGAGAAAATTGCAAAATCAACTTCGGAAGCCTTGGCCAAGCCTAGACAACCATTTTTGAACAAAAAATATCTTTTTTTTTTCATATTTTTCATATTTTTTCATATTTTTTTTAAAAAAATACAAGAATACTCGAAAATTTTGGAAAAATAACATTTGAAAAAAATACGCAAAAATAGTCAATATTTTTCTTTTAAATCTATTTTCATATTGGCCATCGCAAATTCAGAAAAATCCAATTCGGGTCACGTGTTCCTTTATAAGCATAATCTCGAATCGGGCCTAAAAAATTCAATTTGAGTCAATTTATTTTTACTTTTCACTTTTTTATGAGTTGTGACATTGTCTTCTAATATTTTAAATTTTCATCGTGACCTAATTTTATTCTAAATGACTCAATTTTGTAAAAGGGCCATAGTTGAATTTTGGATTTTAGCCCCTAAGTTAATAAAAAAAATGAAATTAAACTTTTTCTAGGGGTACCCATGAGGTAAATTTTGACCAAAACATAGGGGAGGTGTGCTGAAAATTGTGTGAAAATTTAGACCTAAAGAAATATTTCTTCAGGGACTGAATTGCAAATACTTAAAATCTAAGGGACTAGAGTACAAATACATAATACTTGAGGGAATATTTTGTAAATAACAAAAAAAAGAGTTGGTGGAGAAATTAGATGGAGAAGAGAAGATAAAGAAGAGAAGATAGAGAAGAGAAGATGAAGAAAATAAGATGAGGATAGAGAAGGGAAGTTAAGATGAAGAAGAGTTAGTGGAGAAATTAGAATGGAAGATGGAGTTAGTGGAAAAATTAGAATGGGAGATGGATGAGTTGCCTATAAAAGGAAGAAGAAGAGAGTTTAGGAAGGGGATTTTTTTTATAGAGAAAATTTTGGATGTTTGAGGGAGTTTTGGGTGATTGAAGAAAACTTTGAGAGAAAGAAAATACCAAAAGAGATAGAGAATTTTGAAGATGATGAGAGTTTAAAACTAGGGTTATCATCACAAATTCCTTCGTCGATCAACATAAATCAAGAGTTCATCCTTGTCAATGAGCAAGCAAATTCGAGCTAAGTGTTTTTATTTATTCATTTATTTGTGGTTTTAGTCGCAAATTAGCACAAATTGTATACACTTTCTCCATATCCCATTTTCCCCATATTTTAGTCAGGAGAAGGATATCTCTACGTCAACGGCAAAAATCTCGAGGAGGTGTAAAATTGACCCAGACAAGCTCCTAAGTGTCTACCAATTTCTCAGCTGATCTGTGATTAAGAGTCCATCTTATTTCAAAAGAGACTATCTATGTTGAAAACAGAGAGAGTGAAAACCAATTTTAGAAATCCCTAAAAAAAATGGGAGATAAGTGCTCTTTTCACTCTTCTGATTTTTGGTGCAGATTAGCACAAATTTTGTACATTCACATTTCACTCTTTTTTATGTCAGGTAGCCGCGGCTCTATATCAACAGTCAACCCTACGGGAGCACAAAATCGGTTTGGAGGAGTCCCCAAACGCGCATAAATTTTAAATTATTGAATCAATTTGTTGTGATTTATTTTTAAAGAACTCAAACCCCAGAATAGAGAGGCAAAGCACATCCACTGGAGGTCATTTAAATACCTGCACCTTAAATCCCAAAGGGAAGAGCCAAGCCAATGTTAGGCCACCCATTAGAGGTTTTTTCTTACAGTAATTTAAATACCTGCACCTTAAATCCCAAAGGGAAGAACCAAGCCAATGCTAGGCCTCCCATTGGAGGTTTTTACTTACAGTAATTTAAATATCTGCAATTTAAATACCTGCACCATAAATCCCAAAGGGAAGAGCCAACCAATGCTAGGCCTCCCATTGGAGGTTTTTACTTACAGTAATTTAAATATCTGCAATTTAAATATCCGCACCATAAATCCCAAAGGGAAGAGCCAAGCCAATGTTAGGCCTCTCATTAGAGGTTTTTACTTACAGTAATCTAAATACCTGCAATTTAAATACCTGCACCATAAATGTCACGCCCCGAACCCGGCGAACCTCGCGACATCCCTGTCGTACCTGTACGATTGAATGATTCACAAACACGACGGCCCAGGAAACTCGTTATAACCAATCGACCTCAGAGTTCCTTAGGTAACGGAAACGAGCTCATTCAATCTCATATACACAGAAAGGGATAGATAGGAAGACCAACCAATCTAATTTATATCAAACCACTCTATCTATTACAACATATTTATATACATCGGTTTAGCGACATCAAATATGCACAAATCAAAATTTCTGTCGTCCTCTAACATCACATAAGTTGACTTTTAACAAAAAGGGCAAAGTCGGCAATTTCTCAACTCCGATAACAAGCAAACCATACAAATTTTTACAAGGGCTTCTGCTTCTGCCCTACTCATCACCATCCGTCCCACTTTCGGGTCTAGGGAATAATTGAGTCACAATTTCAATTATCATTGGGATTCCCTGTTTTACTCATACGGCATTCACTGTTGAGGACGGGGGTCTAAAAAATAAGGGTAATCACCTATAAGAACAAATCTCAGTAAGCTAACCCCTAATCCCCTTCTCAGGACACCAAACAACCTTAGACTAAACTCTCAAGCCTCATCTAGAAATTCAAAATCATAAGGCCAGAAAAATACCAAGCACAGTTCAATATAAAACTCGCCATAAAATGGCCAAACATCAATACAGTTCCAATCTCAGGTTCAATCCAGGACCACACAGAATCAGGATATCAAAATCATCGCCAATTAATGACTTAATATAAAATCGTTAGGCATTTAAACCAAATACGTTCAATCGGGATAATCACAGCAATCGCATATGCATGCACGCTCAATCTTGAGCCTCGGCTTAATAGCCAATTTGACCCGCGTCGTATAGGCGCCAGGTCCGTACTTCAACTCGCATAGAAGAACCGCCTCAGTTCGGCACGCTTATCACTCCACCTACCCCGCGTCAAACGCATCAGGGCACACGAGGCCATATTTTACGCCTCTGTGACTACATTTTACGCCAAGTCACATTATGGCTACGTATTATGCCAAGTGACAATGATATGCAATTTCACACGCGAAATCCGTCGCACGAGCCTCTCAAGCAATAAAATAATGCTAATTCAATTGGGCAAAAAACACAGTCAAGTACATTAGGTCACTACTCAAAACACGTGCCCAAGAATATCAATACACATGGCCGACACCATGGTCAAACCAATCAATTTATTTCACGTGCCCAATTATATTCATTTTTATTGCCAAAAATTCCACGGCGAACTATAATCACTAAATTCAACACATGAGGACACATATGGATAATCCACAAATATTATTCGGACTCAGCCATAACTCTCAAGCATCGGGAATAGTCCCGTGAAATATTCCCCGAGCCCATTTCTGACAAAAATGCCTTATTTTTCCATTTTTTTGAGATCCAAACCACTCGGAACCCACAAGACTTATCATTCTCAATTCAAAATCAAATTGGGCAGCACGTGAACAGTACACATAGTGTCGTAAACAGTGATGCAAAAATACTATTTGGCCCGTTTTTGTATAAAATTCCCCAAAAATCCATTTTTCGGCACCCGAACCTCACGGGACTCACTCCAATCAACACCAACAGCCTATATTCAACCAAGACAGCAACAATTCACATCCAAACTGCATATCACAACATTCTATAGAATTGATTTCCACGAATAACGCCGTTTCCGGCAATTTTTTCTAAACCGATTTACCCCGAATCGGACCCTAGAGCTAATCCATGGCAAATTCAATATCCTAATCAAGGAATAGAGGTTTAACTTACCAAACGAAGCTTGAAAAGTTGTGGAAATAAGCAAAAACGGCGAAAAACAACCGGCGACAACCGAGACCGGCGGCGGCGCACGACGACAAAGGAATAAAACGGCTAAACCAAGGGGAACCGGGGTTGTGAGAGGCTGTTTTGACACCAAAAACAAACTAGAAATCACATATTTGACATGAAAATGAGATCAAAGGGCAGCCGGGATTGACATATATCAATTAGAGCTAAAACAGAAATTCGGCACCCAGAAAATAGTTTCGTCGACTGATACGAGAAAATACATTTGAAGGGTCAAATGACCTCGGATCGAGGCAATTCAAGTTAGGTTAGTACCGTAAGACAGAGAACTATGACATACCCAAAAATTGTGATGATCCAACTGCCAAATCTCCGGTGGCAGTTGGTTGAAGGTGGCTGCTGAAAATTTGAGCCAAGATAGAGGGGGGAGGAAAAGAGAGAGAGATGGTTTCTACGTGGAATAGTGAGGGATGGGGAGTATTCTGCTGACAAAATGAATGAAGAAGAAGAAGTCAAATTCTTCATAAAAAAAAATAATATATTAATAAAGAAATTATAATATCTCAAAATATTAATTAAATAATAAAATCTAAATATTATTCATCGATATTGACATAAAGTTGACCGATTTGACTGACAAGATTGATTTGACATTCGATAGGACATTTCTCGAAATTCATGCCAAATTAGTACTGATTGAGGCTCTATCGATGCTATTTTAGTTCAATCGCGAAGGGAAAATGACTCGAGATGATCTCGAAAAAGTTTTTTGACTTCACTAAAATTCATCTCACACCCTAGCTATTGAATCCAAAGCAAATTAGGGACTCGAAAGCAATTTATTTTTTTTTCCTTTCTTCTAGGCACTTCGAGTCTAAACTATTAATTTTCGAACCTTTCTCATCAATATCCAAATTTAGCAACTGCAACGCTCCTGAAAATCGATTGTCCTATTCGGAACTCAATTCATGGCTGAATTCATAAGATAGCAGCTATAATGAAATTCTCAAACTAACGGATGACTGTTAGGAGTTACGCGTATCGACCAATTGGGCTACGTACTTATTTTCCTAGATAGCCCTTCGATTTTGGTCAGTTATCTCGAAGTGATCAGTTTCGAGTGGAATTCATTAATAGTGCATCCATAACATATCCATTCTATATTCAAGTTCCAAATAAGGGTCGAAATTCAGAATGTTACAATTCTTCCGCTCTTAAGAAATTTCGTCCTCGAAATTACAACATACTAATACATAAAACTACTCAAATAAACTAGGATATTTGCGCCTCATCTCGTCTTCGTTTTCCCACGTGGCGCCTTCAGTTCCATGATGTTCCCAGACTACTTTAACCAACTGGAACGTCTTATTTCTCAAGACTTGCTCTCTGCGATCCTCAATCCTCACTGGTCTTTCCACATCCGAAGCTCGATCGTCAACTTCAATCACTTCATGATCGAGTATATGACTTTTATCTAGCTCATACTTTCTTAACATTGATATGTGGAATACATTATGCACTTGTGATAAGTTGGGCGGCAGCGCTAGATGATAGGCCAAATTCCCAATGTGCTCCAAAATCTCGAATGGGCCTACAAACCTCGGGCTCAGTTTTCCTTTCTTTCCAAATCGAGATAGTCCTCGCATTGGTGATACTTTTAGAAACACATGGTCCCCAACTTGGAACTCCAGTAGCCTTCGTCTTTTGTCAGCATAACTCTTTTGACGACTTTGAGTTGTTTTCAATCTGTCTCTAATAACTTTGACAGCCTCAACTGACTGTTGAACCAATTCCGGGCCCGTGATCCTTCTTTCGCCAACCTCATCCCAACATAACGGAGTTCTGCATGCCCTGCCATATAAAGCTTCAAATGGTGCCATCTTTAAGCTCTGCTGATAACTGTTGTTATATGCAAACTCCACCAAATGTAACTGATCTTCCCATCCGCCTTTAAAATCTATTACACAAGCTCGTAACATATCCTTGAGTGTCTGAATAGTCCTTTCAGTCTGACCATCAGTCTGCGGATGATAGGCCGTACTAAATCTCAACTCTGATCCCAACGCTGTTTGTAGACTTTTTCAGAATGTCGCTGTAAATCTTGGATCACGATATGATGTCACTGACACTGGCACACCATGAAGACGAACAATCTGATGTACATATAACTCGGCCAACTTTTCCAAAGCAAAATCCTTTCGTACAACTATGAAATGAGTTGACTTCGTCAGTCTGTCTATTACCACCCATATCGAGTCGTTACCCCTTTGGCTTCTCGGTAAGCCCGTCACAAAGTCTATGGTGACATGTTCCCACTTCCATTCAGGAATTTTTAACGGCTGGAGTAATCCTCCATGTTTACAATGTTGCGCTTTTACCTGCTAACACGTCAAACACTTAGCCACATGTTTGGCTACATCTACTTTCATTCCGTTCCACCAATAATGTTGACATAGATTCTTGTACATCATGGTGCTACCAGGTTGGATACTGTAATTACTGCGATGTGCTTCTAATAAAATTTCTTCTTTTAACTCCTCGTTATTCGGTACACATAGCCGTCCACGAAACTTTAAGATCCCATCTTCAGTCACTTGAAATTCAGGCTTTCTTTTCCCCACATCCATCATCAATATTTTCTGGAGATCAGGGTCCATAGACTGCAGTTCCTTAATCCTTGCCTGAATTTCCGGTTCAATTCTTAATGTGGCCATTAGACTCAAGAGGTGTTCAACCTCTATTTTGAATTCCTAGTCTCTTACCCTTTCCAATAGAGTTAATTCCTTAATCACCATCTGCGCGATGCTTGATTTCCGGCTAAGAGCATCCGCTACTTTGTTTGCCTTTCCCGGGTGATACAAAATCTCATAGTCATAGTCCTTCAATAGCTCTATCCACCGACGTTGTCTCATGTTCAATTCTTTCTGCGAAAACAAATATTTCAAACTCTGATGATCCGTGTAAATTTGAATCTTTTCCCCCATCAGATAATGCCTCCAAATTTTCAATGCAAACACAACTGCTGCGAGTTCCAAATCATGCGTTGGATAATTCATCTCGTGAGGCCTTAATTCTCGATATGCATATGCTACTACTCGCCCATGCTGCATCAAGACACATCCAAGTCCTTTCAATGATACATCACTATAAATTTCAAATCCTCCAGATCCTGACGAAACTGTCAACACCGGTGCGGTCGTCAGCTTATACTTAAGCTCATGAAAACTCTTCTCGCATTTATCCGTCCACTCGAATTTTGTTTCCTTCTTTAATAAGTGCGTTAGAGGAGTTGCTATCACAGAAAACCTTTCCACGAAGCGTCTGTAATAACGTGCTAATCCCAGAAAGCTTCTTACTTCTGTGACTGATGTCGGCCTTAGCTACTTCTCAACAGCTTCAATCTTCGATGGATCCACTGAGATTCCTTCACCAGAAATGATATGTCCAAGAAATGCTACTCGATTAAGCTAGAAGTCGCATTTACTAAACTTGGCATAAAGCGAGTGCTCTTTGAGGGTCCGTAGAACAATACTCAAATGCAGCTCATGGTCCTAAAAGCTCTTGGAGTATATCAAGATATCGTCAATGAATACGATGACGAACTGATCCAAAAACTCCTTGAATACTCGATTCATCATATCCATAAAAGCAGCATGAGCATTCGTCAATCCAAAGGGCATAACCGTAAACTCATAATGCCCATATCTTGTTCTAAATGCTGACTTTGGCACATCCTCTTTCTTAATTCTCAACTGATGATAACCTGTCCTCAAATCGATCTTCGAAAATACTAACGCTCCCTGCAACTGATCAAACAGGTCGTCTATCCTCGGCAGTGGATACTTATTCTTGATAGTCACCTGATTCAACTGTCTGTAGTCAATGCACAAGCGCAATGACCCGTCTTTTTTCTTCACAAATAAAACTGGCGCTCCCCATAGTGAAGCACTTGGATGAATAAATCCTTTGTCTAGTTCTTGCTGTTGCACCTTTAACTCCTTCAATTCCGATAATGCCATCCTGTAAGGTGCTTTCGAGATCGAATCCGTTCTAGGGGCTAATTCAATCACAAACTCTACTTCTCTTTCCGACGGCAATCCTGGCAACTCTTGAGGAAAAACATCTGGAAAATCACGCACTATTGGCACATTCTCAAGCTTCACTTCCTTAACTGATGAATCCACTACCGAAGCTAAGAATCCTGGACATCCTTCATCCATTAATTTAGTCGCTTCAAGTGACGATATCCAAGGGATTGAGGTTCCTCCTCGGTTCCCTAAAATTCATATCTAGGGTGACCCATTGGATTAAGTTGAATCACCCTATTACTACAATCGATGACTGCACCATGCTTAACTAACCAATCCATTCCAATAATCACATCAAAATCATACATGGGCAGTACTACCAAATCAATCAACTCTTCTCTACCACTGCACACAAGCTTACATGCTGGACATCCAAACAAAGCAGCAACCGTATCCTTTAACGGAGTCGCCACATGCAACATTACTTCTAACGGTTTTATATCAACACCAGTCAATGCCACAAACTACTCAGATATAAACGAATGCGATGCTCCAGGATCAAATAAAGCATATGCGGCATGATCACAGAGAGAAACGGTATCTGTGATCACGTCGGGCGCATTCTCTGGGTCCTTTCGCCCCACTGCATACACTCGTCCTTGGGTGGGAGGTCTATTCTGGTTTCCTTGAAGTGCAGCTCTAATCCGAGGTATTCCTTGGGGTCTTGGTGGCTGAAATTGGGGTCTAAGGGCAGGTTGCGGACAATTCTTAGATTGATGCCCTATCTGTCCACATCTAAAACAAGCTCCAGTCATACTTGGGCAAGGACCTCTAGCATGCCTTCTTCCACAATCTCGACATGCCATGCTCGGAGAATAATTTGGCTTCCTCAAATTCCCTCGAGCAAGAGGGATAAACCTCCGATTATCTATCATCATCGGCCTTTTCCTAAGGCTCCTATCATCTCGCCTGGGCATAAACCGCGATCCAGATGCGGTAGCCCTTTCGTTCGAGTCTCTTTCGAACTCTTGCGCTCGCTCATATATCGCGCCATATTCTCTTATTCCTGCAGTAAGCATTCGGCTGCGAATCAGTCCTTCACGGAACCTCTTTGCTTTATCCCAGTCATTCTCGATCATCCTTGGGGCATACTTGGATAGCCTGGCAAACTCAGCTTCATATTGGTCTATTGTCATCTGCCCCTGTCGGAGTTGCAGAAACTTCTCTATCTTGCGCTCTTGAGCAGCTTCAGAAAAGTATTTTCTGTTGAACGCTTCACGGAAAACGGTCCAAGTCGGTACTGTGTCATTCGGAAAAACTCGTCCTCGAGTGGCCTTCCACCAATTGTCAGATGTACCCTGCAGTTGATACACGGCAGGTCACCTTCTCTTCTTCAGTGCAACCCAGCAGAGCAAAGGCTTTCTCCAATTTCTCGACCCAAAGCGATACGACTTTTGGCCCGCCATCGCCGTTGAACTTTGACGGCTTCAGTTTCAGAAACTGTTCTACTAGTTGAGTCATCTGTTTGGCTTCGTTCCCATGCTCCCATTATTGCCGTTTTCCCCATTAACTGTAGCCAGGGCGACTTCGGCGGCTTGGGCCATAGTGGCAACTCTTTCTTTAGCTTACCTGCCCATTAAAGCACCTACTTCCGCAAACATTCTCATTACATCCCCCATGCTGGGGTTTCCTACATCTTGAGCTTCTGTAGCTCGAGCACCCGAACCAGATACTTCTCTACCCCTTCTTGGTCTACCTCGACCCCGGTATTCATTTTCCTTGATCTCGCTTACCTAAACCTGTTACGATTCCATTGAGGAATTATATTCAATCCAACGCACAAGCTTACTAATCCAGATAGCAGGTCAAATAGCTATATAACAATAGCAATACAGGCTGACTAGCACAGTTACTTCACTCATCAATCACCTATGCCAAGCAATATCATGCGAAAACATCTCTTAACCAAACCAAAACTCATAGTCTCTCTATTTATCTATCCCAATATCCATCACCCTTATCACTCCAAGCCTCAAATACCCATTGGATCGAGTTGACCTTGTTTTGATACCAATTCGGACGGGGATGTCACGCCCCTAACCCGGCGAACCTCCCAACATCCCTGTCGTACCTGTACGATCGAATGGTTCACAAACACGACAGCCCAGGAAACTCGTCATAACCAATCAACCTCAGAGTTCCTTAAGCAACGGAAACGAGCTCCTTCAATCTCATATGCACAGAAATGGATAGATAGAAAGACCAATCAATCTAATTTATATCAAACCACTCCATATATTACAACATATTTATATACATCGGTTTGGCGACATCAAATATGCACAAATCAAAATTTCTTTCGTCCTCTAACATCACATAACTTGACTTTTAACAAAAAGGGCCAGGTCGGCAATTTCTCAACTCCGATAACAAGCAAACCATACAAATTTTTACAAGGGCTTCTGCTTCTGCCCTGCTCATCACCATCCGTCCCACTATCTGGTCCGGGGAATAATTGAGTCGCAGTTTCAATTATCATCGGGATTCCCTGTTTTACTCATGCGATATTCACTGTTGAGGACGGGGGTATGAAAAATAAGGGTAATCACCTATGAAAACAAATCTCAGCAAGCTAACCCCTAATCCCCTTCTCATGACACCAAACAACCTTAGACTAAACTCTCAAGCCTCATCGAGAAATTCAAAATCATAGGGCCAGAAAAATACCAAGCACAGTTCAATATAAACTCGCCATAAAATGGCCAAACATCAATACAGTTCCAATCACAAGTTCAATCCAGGACCACACAGAATCAAGATATCAAAATCATCGCCAATTAATGGCTCAATATAAAATTGTTAGGCATTTAAACCAAATACGTTCAATCGGGACAATCACAGCAATCGCATATACATGCACGCTCAATCTTGAGCCTCGGCTTAACAGCCAATTTGACCCGCGTCCTATAGGCGCCAGGTCCGACCCGCGTCATTTAGGCGCATCAAGTCCGTGCTCCAACCCGCGTAGAAGAACCGCCTCAGGTCGGCACGCTTATCACTCCACCTACCCCGCATCAAACGCATTAGGGCGCACGAGGCTACATTTTCCGCCTCTAAGGCTACATTTTACGCCTTTGTAGCTACATTTTACGCCAAGTCACATTATGCCTACGTATTATGCCAAGTGACAATGATATGCAATTTCACACGCGAAATCCGTCGCACGAGCCTCTCAAGCAATAAAATAATGCCAATTTAATTGGGCAGAAAACACAGTCAAGCACATTAGGTCACAACTCAAAACACGTGCCCAAAAATATCAATACACATGGCCGACACCATGGTCAAACCAATCAATTTATTTCACATGCCCAATTATATTCATTTTTATTGCCAAAAATTCCACGGCGAACTATAATTACTAAATTCAACACACGTGGACACACATGGATAATCCACAAATATTATTCGGACTCAGCCACAGCTCTCGAGCGTCGGGAATAGTCCCGTGGAATATTCCCCTAGCCCATTTCTAACAAAAAATGCCTTATTTTTTCATTTTTTGAGATCCAAACCACTTGGAACCCACAAGACTTATCATTCTCAATTCAAAATCAAATTGGGCAGCACGTGAACAATACACAGAATGTCGTAAACAGTGATGCAAAAATACTATTTGGCCCGTTTTTGTATAAAATGCCCCAAAAATCCATTTTTCGACACTCGAACCTCACGAGACTCACTCCAATCAACACCAACAGCCTATTTTCAACCAAGACAGCAACAATTCACATCCAAACTGCATATCACAACATTCCACAGAATTGATTTCCACGAATAACGCCGTTTCCGGCAATTTTTTCTAAACCGATTTACCTCAAATCGGACCCTAGAGCTAATCCATGGCAAATTCAATATCCTAATCAAGGAATAGAGGTTTAACTTACCAAACAAAACTTGACAAGCTATGGAAATAAGCTGAAACGGCGAAAAACAATCGGCGACAATCGAGATCGGCGGCGGCGCACGACGACAAAGGAAAAAAAACGGCTAAACCAAGGGGAACCGGGCTTGTGAGGGGCTGTTTTGACACCCAAAACAAACTAGAAATCACATATTTGACATGAAAATGAGATCTAAGGGCAGCCAGGATCGACATATATCAATTAGAGCTAAAACACAAATTCGGCACCTAGAAAACAATTTCGTTGACTAATACGAGAAAATACATTTGAAAGGTCAAACGACCTCGGATCGAGGCGATTCAAGTTAGGTTAGAACCGCAAGACAGAGAACTATGACATACCCAAAAATTATGATGATCCAACTGCCGAATCTCCGGTGGCAGCCGGTTGAAGGTGGCTGCTGGAAATTTGAGCCAAGATAGAGGGGGGAGGAAAAGAGAGAGAGATGGTTTCTACGTGGAATAGTGAGGGATGGGGAGTATTCTGCCGACAAAATGAATGAAGAAGAAGAAGTCAAATTCTTCTTCAAAAAAAAATATATTAATAAAGAAATTATAATATCTCAAAATATTAATTAAATAATAAAAATCTAAATATTATTCACCGATATTGACATAAAGCTGACTGATTTGACTAAAAAGATTGATTTGACATTCAATGGGACATTTCTCAAAATTCGTGCCAAATTAGTACTGATTGAGGCTCTATCGGTGCTATTTTAGCTCAATCGCGAAGGGAAAATGACTCGAGATGATCTCGAAAAATTTTTCTGACTTCGCTAAAATTCATCTCCCACCCTAGCCATTGAATCCAAAACAAATCAGGGACTCGACAGCAATTTCTATTTTTCGCCTTTTTTCTAGGCATTCCGGGTCTAAACTATCAATTTTCGAACCTTTCTCGTCATTATCCAAATTTAGCAACCGCAACGCTCCTGAAAATCGATTGTCCTATTCGGAACTCAATTCGTGGCCAAATTCATAAGATAGCAGCTATAATGAAATTCTCAAACTAACGGGTGGCTGTTAGGAGTTACGCGTATCGACCAATTGGTCCACGTACTTATTTTCCTAGATAGCCCTTCGATTTTGGTCAGTTATCTTGAAGTGATCAGTTTCGAGTGGAATTCATTAATAGTGCATCTATGACATATCCATCATATATTCAAGTCACAAATAAGAGTCGAAATTCAGAATGTTACAATAAATCCCAAAGGGAAGAGCCAAGCCAATGCTAGGCCTCCCATTGGAGGTTTTTATTTTTAGTAATCTAAATATCTGTAATTTAAATATCTGCACCATAAATCCCAAAGGGAAGAGCCAAGCCAATGCTAGGCCTCCCGTTGGAAGTTTTTACTTATAGTAATTTAAATACCTACACCATAAATCCTAAATGGAAGATCCAAGCTAATGATAAGCCTCCCACTGGAGGTTTTTACTTACAGTAATTTAAATACATGCACCTTAAATCCCAAAGGGAAGGGCTAAGCCAAGCATGGGCCATCCATTGGAGGTGTTTATTCACTGTCATTTACTTCCTGTAATTTAATTTTTGAATCACCATCCATGCATCCTATTTAAAAAGTGAAAACACAAAAGAGAATACCCTACTAGAGCCTTAGGAATAAACTAAACATGATTTGCCAAATTATTATATCCATGAAATTAAGGTACCGAAAGAGCATTAGTTTTAATTAACTAGTGTAACTAAGTCCCCGAACTCATAATTCACTGGTTCGCATAAATAAATTAATTCTCCCGCTAATTTATTTAGGTTCCTAATCGACCTACCAAGAATGATTAGTGGTGACTCCAAATTTCAAAAATCATTTAAAACAAAAACCAAAGTTGCGATTTAGTAGGGCTTGGGAAGGTCCGCGTTAGGTTAGTCAAATCTAATTAACCTAATAATCCGTTAACCCTTTAAAAGAAAATTAAATTTTTAGAGGGTCGCGACAGTTCCTTCTCGAGGAAGCGCGTATGCGTAGCTATAGGCAAACTTATCGAACATGTCATCGATGGAGATCCCACTAATAAGATGATCCTGTCGCAAAATTGAAAAGGCGGAATCCAACAATCATCAACTCGCTACATAAACACAGAAATGATCCCCAAATTGTGACTAAACTAAGCGCACAACTGGAAAAGAATCTCGGACTCATTAGGTTCAGAGCTTGCAATTAGCTCCGCAAACAGAAAATAGAGAACCCATTTTTTAGCTAGAAGGGCCAATTAATATTGTTTCCAAAATCCATCCGAACGAGATGGAAGAACTTTCCTTCTTAGACCGTCTCCCTTTCTCACCGAAAGAAAGTCCATTAACCATCTCCTTCTTTTCTTTTATTCTCCACTGAGGATACCACTAAAATTCCCCTCCACCAAAGTGCCGAATTTGAAATATACACGTCTGAGGAGCGGCATGTTTGGACTTTTGCCCCATTTATTCGCAACCACCCCACCATGAATAAAATTGAACCGTCTCCCTTCAAAATGGTTGGACGAAGACGCTTAATGTCAAAAGTTGAGATCACAATTGTGGGTTCAATGTCTGGTGCCACCTTGTATCCACTTTCTCTCCTTTTTTTTTCAAGGGCAATGATTTTCCATCTTTTTGACCACTCCATGACATCGTTTTGAAACAGACATAATGACTACCTTCGTCTAATCTCTTCTTTTGTCCTCTTATGACAGGCAAATTCCACAGACAAGTCAAACTGCAACCATTCCTAGTCACAGTACTAATAAACAAGAATATGAACCAAGCTTTGGACAGATTATAGAGTACTGTCCGAGAGAGAGAGAGATCGCCGTGAGCGAAGGGACGGCCAAGCTGTACCAACTCTTCGTCAACATCAATGAGCGAGTAGCCTATGGTGTCACCAGACAATCTTTTGCACTTCAAAAACAAGTGGATCCCATCAAATGATGAATTGAATTCGGAGGACCGAACTCAAAAATAGAAAGTGCACCATCGAGCCGTTGAAAAATTTGGACTAATAGAGAACAATGTCACGATTCCATAAATGTAAAAATTACAAATTTCAGAGCTAAAACGAATTTTCTAGAAATTTTTCAAATGACCAAAAAACAAAATTAACAAAAAGAAATCTCGATTTCAAATTAAATTTCTCAAAATTTATTTAATATGAAGAGAAAATTAAAATAAAAATACTGACTATTTATTCACATCTTTATAGCCTCAAATGCTATTATTTATTAAATATTTTTATAATTTCTAAAAATATTTAAAAAATAAAAAAATATGAAAAATTATTTTTTTTTCCAACATGGTAGCCTAAGCATAGCAAAGCCTTCCAAAGTTGATTTTGTAATTTTCTTATTTGTTTCTTGATTTTCTATGAATTTTCGAAAATAAAAAATGCAGAAAAATACTGAAAATATGAAAAATTATTTTTTGGTCAAAATTGGTTCCCTAGAATTGGCCAAGGTCCTCAAATTTGATTTTTTAATTTTATAAATTTTTATGGAGTTTCTATTAATTTTCGAAAATAAAAATACCGAAAAATACTGAAAATAGGAAAAATTATTTTTTGGTCAAAATTGGTTCTCTGGGCTTGGCCAATGTCCCCAAAGTTGATTTTTTAATTTTATGAATTGTTATGGATTTTCTATTAATTTTCGAAAATAAAAATACCGAAAAATACTGAAAATATGGAAAATTATTTGTTTTGGTCACAATTGGTTTCCTAGGCTTGACCAAGGTCCCCAAAGTTGAATTTTTTAATTTTATAAATTTTTATGGATTTTTTTTTAATTTCAAAAGAGAAAAGATGATTAAAAATTAGGTGTCAACAGTACTGTTCATGACTTGATTAATGATTGAATGAGCTATTTGATGATTGGTGTCATTGAACGATGATTCAAACAATGAGTCGATGATTAAATGTACCTTTCAAATTATAAATTTTAGCATTCAAAACATACCTTTCAAATGATGACCATTGAAAAATGATTTCAACACCTTTTAAACTCTCAAATGATGATTTCCATCATTCTTTTGTGCCCCTCAATGATTTGTCAAGATGATTTTGTCACACTCCAAAACCAATATAACAAGAGCCATACACAACCATCCTTTCTCAAAAGGACATAGCATCAACAACCAATACTCTTCCCCATACCGCTCCCAAATGAATAGAGCAGTAGAAGCAGTCAATAAAAACATCAAAAAGATCTTGGTTAAAACGGTCGAGAATTATTGAGATTAGAATAAGCATTTGCCCTTTATACTTATGGCATATCAGACCTCAATCCGAATATCAACTGGGGCAACTCCCTACTCTTTAGTTTATGGTATGGAAGCAGTATTACCTATTGAAGTGGAGATCCCTTCCCTGTATATTCTTTCTCAAGTCAAGCTGACTGAAGTTAATTGAATCCAATAAATGATAGATCAATTGAATCTCATTAATGAGAAACGACTCAAGACTCTATGCCATGGCCAATGCTACCAACAGAGGGCTGCAAAGTCCTTCAACAAGAAAGTCCGGCCACGATATTTTCAGGTAGGTAACATTGTTTTACGAAAACTACTGCCAAAACTTCCTCTTCTAAAAGGAAAATTTGTTCCAAACTACAATGGGCCATATGTCATGAAGAAGGTGCTCCTAGGTGGCACTCTGATTTTAGCTGAAATGAATGGTCATTTGTTTACTAGTTTTGTTAATTCTGATGTTGTAAAGAAATATTATACTTAATTTGTTTTGACATTTTCGTGATCAAGTTATAATATTCATTTATTTGATGATTGTTCATTTCATGAGTTGTTAGCTTGTATCACTAATTTTCATTGGGAGAAAATTTTCAATCAAGAAATCTTTTTGATCCATTGAAATGATCATATTAAATGTGAAACATTAGCTCGATGAAAGGCAAGCCATTTTTACATATGTCATACATTATAACCCCTGGTAAGATTCGAATCGAAATTTCTATGCTTACAATGCAATGGGTTATCTCGCGAAAAGTATGATGACTAGAATGATGAGAGGCATTCATTTTCTCTACCATACATACTACAGGTTGCCCCTTGGCTAACCCCTTTGAATGAAGAATTCATTTCCTACTCCTGTCAGGAGCAACCCATATTGGAGGAAAATTCCCAAAAGAGTCTCAAGATGGCTAGAATTTTCTTGCTTTCACTTGTATCAATCTTCAAGTGAGTTTATTACATACGAATTCTGGGTTAGTTCAAGTGTCTTAGACATGATGAAGAATATTTCTTCCATATCTCTACATACTTTAATCCCTCGCTAACCCCATTTGAGCGAAAGATTTATTTCTTAAAAAACCCACTTGGTGATCATCCTATGATGAAAGGTGAAAAATCATTGAGGAAAGTACACAAAAAACATCTATCAAGTGAGGCTTTTTCTCTCATTCTTTTTAAAAGGGAAGGCAAAACCTCCTTGGTAAAAAGATTTCTCTTAAAAGTCAAGAGAAGAAAAAAATCAAAGTTGAAGAGAAGAAAAGAAAGCCTTGGCAAAAATCCATCTGCTCCTAAAAAAAACATTTAGCAAATCCTCAGAAGGAACTTCTAAAATTGCCAAAGCAAAGATCAGCGACAAAAGTAGTAAAGATAGATTATCACCGATCCATTCATGATGCACCATTTTGCTATGAATAGGAAGACATTTATATGAAACAACCCATTGGGTTTATTATAGAAGGCCATGAATAAAAAGTATATAGACATTTGAGATTGATATATAGCCTTAAGCAATTTTTGAGACACTAGCATATATATATTTTTCAAAATGCCATAACGACATATGATTTTGTAATAATTTATGAAGATAATTGTGTATATATCAAAAGATTCAGAGATCATTTGTAATTTTATCATTATATGTTGATTACATATTAATTGCTGGTAGAAATATGGAGTTTGTCAATATTGTTGAAAACTATTTATGTGCCAATTTTTGAGATAAATGATATGGGTGAAGCTGCATATATTCTTGGAATGAAGATTTCAAGAGATTATATAAAGAGATCATGATCTCTTTCGCAAAAGACTTATATAAATAAAATTCTTGAATAATTTCACATGCAAGACTGTAAACTCATAGATACTCCTATTGCAAGAGGTGAAAGTCTGAGTCACAAAATATGTCCTGAGGCTGCACAAACAAAATAACAAATGAAAAGTGTTCCATATGTTAGTGCTGTGGGAAGCTTAATGTATGCTATGAAATGTACAAGACCTAATATTTGTTATGCAGTCAAGATGGTAAGGAGGCACAAATCTAATCTAGGTTAAGCACATTGGATTGCCGTCAAGAGAATCTTGAGGTATATTATGGGTACTGCCAATTATTCACTAAGTTATCAAGGTAGAAATCTGTGTTTTGAAGGCTATACTGACACTATTTGAGGAGAAGGTTTAAATAAAAGAAATTCTACCTCTGAATTTGCATTCTTACTTAACAATGGTGCCATATCATGGTGTAGTAACAAAAAAATGTGTATGACCTTATCCTCAATCGAAGCCAAATTTGTAGCATTATCAGTAGTAGTACAAGAGTGTATTTGGCTTAAGAGATGTTTGAATCAATGAGGTATTGCTAAAGATGTTATAGATTTAATTATTGGTTAATTTGTGATAGCCAAACAACAATAGATCACACTAAGGATCCATTGCAAGAACAAACATATAGACACGAAATATAATTTTGTAAAAGATATGATTGTGGGAAAAGATATGAACATACAATACATATCTCTGTATAGAATTATAACAGATCCTATAATGAAGTCAATTACTAGAGATGTTTTTCTAGGTCATGTTTCGACAAATGAATTAGTTCCTTACATTGAAATCTCTAAAAGTGTATAAAAGCTGGAATACTAAATATTTATATTTTCCAAAGTTTACAGTTAATGGTATTGATGCCTACTGTTATTGATACCTATGAGTTTGTATGACATTCATGCATATTAATGTGTAGTGCATTATATTGAGAAGGTATTTCGGACATATAAGATTAGCTCACTCACACGGGTCATCGTCTTTATTTATTATGTGATAAATATAGGTGAGACAATCTCAAGCTTATTATCTAGGTAATAATTGAGAGCTCAAGCTTGAAATTTTGATGTCGCCTTAACAAAAGTGTTAAGATGATGTTATAATAAGTTATACATGAAAACGAAATAACATTATTTCATTTTATCTAATGTGAGATTTGATGGATGCTTTAACGAGATTAAAATTGTGAACTCAAGTTAAATATTAAGAATGTCTGAACTCTCATTTGTACAATATTGAATGTATAGACATATGCTCCATAGGAAAGGAGAGAAGACTGTAATACGCATTTCATATTACATATACAATAGACAATAGACAAGAGTTGGCGAGAGTATTGATCTCAACTGCACATCCGTGTAAGACTCTTGAGGATATGAGTTCCTCAACTTCGCGCCCTTATGACTCTTAACTTATTTTGAAAATTTTAATTCAGTGTTTGTTATCATAAATTGTTGCCAATGATCATAGATGATTCGATCTAGAGGAACATTTATAAAAAATGAATTGAGTTGAAATGGAGAGATTTTAAGGAAGGAGGAAGATCAATTCGCAATTAATGTCACATTATAATTTTGTATTCATAGGTTGATCAGTTATGATTATATTAGGGTAATCATAATTGTGAATACAATACATATCGAACTTTTGAAGATATCATGGGAGATATAAATGTGATTGATTGATCTAGAGTACCTCATACTTGATCTGCTCTAAATTATAGTGCCTAATATGAGTTGCTATATATTCCTAACAGATTTATGACAACGAGCTCTCAAAGTATGCTAGTTATATGGATTGTTTGCCCATTTGAGTTTAGCAATAAGAAGAGAAATATAAATAACTTCTCCTATGTATGCTTACATAGCCTGTCCTAAACCAGGATAAAAAAGGAGGGTTGGCGTCAGGTATCACAAGTCGGCCGTAAAAAAAAGAGCTATCCCTTATGAGATTAACTTTAGATTTTTTATTGGAGCGTACCCTTCTTAGCGATGCGTTGCATCGATGCCCGAGTGTAGTGAAAAATGGGCAAAGGTGATAACTCTACAAAAGTAGAGTTTAAGTGCTTCTAAAATGTGGTCAATTAAGTTTAGTCGTTCGAGTTTTATTTAGTTTTTAATGTTTTTGTTTTACTTTAGTGTTTTGATCGTGGTTAGTTGATTTTGGGTTTTAATTCTCGTGTTTTCTCGCTCGAGTGTCTCAATGATGTCTTGTTATGTTTAGGTGTGTTTTGGAAGAATGAAGCGAAGAACATTGATGAGAAGATTTGGAAAATTGCAGCTTCAAAGTTGCTGGAGACAGAACCGAGATGGACGCATCCGTCAGGCATGGACGCATCCATCTGCAATCTGTGGTTGAGTACAGAACCGAGACGGACGCGTCTGTCAGGCACGGACGCATCCATCTGCACGCTGATAATAATGCGCGACGGGCAAGCTTCTCCTTTTGCCGTGGCTTGAAGATTTTATTAGAAGATTATGTTTGGATATTTTTAGAATTTGGTTTTCTTATTTTGGAGGGATTAAGGATATTATATTCTAGGAGATTTTGATGGAATATTTGAAAGGTGATAAAGTAGGAAAGAGAGGATAACCCTAGCAGATTTTTAGAGGATATCTTTTTGGGGTGGTTTTCTTGGACGGAAATTCTAGAGAAAAGAAAAGAACAGCTTTTTGGAGGACAGAGATGACGGATTTGAGGAAAGACGACAGCAACTTCTTGACAGCAAGAGGAGAGCGAGGATCGAAGAAGACGAAGCTCGAGTTTGACGACCAAGCCTCATTCTTTCTCATCTTTTGTTCTTGAATGCTGATGCTATTCTATCTTTTTCGAATGATGTGTTTTCTTGGTGTTAGCATGAACTAATTTGTTATTCTAGGGTTACAATGGATCTTGACAGTTGATCAATAGTTGTGAACTCTTTTTTGATATTATTGAATGAATTCTCGTTGTTTATTTCTATCTGCGTTTAATGCTTGTCAATTGATTAGCCACCAGTTGATTTGAATTGGTAATTTAGGTGAACTCGGGAGAGGAACCCTAGATTTAGCCGTGGTAGAAATAACCTAAGTTGATCTTAGTCGGAAGACGGGATTATTAGCGAAAGGGATAGGAATATACCCAATTGCCTTAGGTAATCAAATAGAATTGGTTCGTAATGGGTTCTCAATAGTTGCTTGCCTAGGAATAGAGTGAACGATTATTTACTCGAGAATACGTTCCTATTGACGCTCGGAAGAGGTATAGGGAGATGTTAGAATTCTAGGTTAACAACTTGGTCATTCGATAATACTAGAGAAGAGGGATCGACTTGCGATTAATTGTTAAGTGAAATTGTATACCCTAGGCTTTTTATTAGTGAAGTTCTACTCAAGTTAAATTTGCGTGTTTTAGTTTATTTTCTTAATTTAGTTGAATCCCTTAATTTAGATTTTCTGAATAATAGTGGTTTGAGACAGTTTAGTACTCGGTAGAAGTCTTTGATCAGTCCTCGTGGGATCGACAACCCTATTTACCCTTTATTACTTGTTCGATAGCGTGCACTTGCGTTAGCGATCTGATTTCAGCATCAACAAAAGGTCCTTGCACCAAGATAGGCCGGTGCAAGATAAGGAAGCTAGGTTTGAGCCATCATTCCTAGAGTGATTCGCCACATTGGTGCCTGGATGTACTGAAATGTGAGCTAGGTGTTGACACCTGATTTTTAATCATGTTTTCTCTTTTAAAATTAATACAAAATCTATAAAAATTTGTAAAATTGAAAAATCAATTTTGGGGACCTTGGCCAAGCTTAGGGAATCAATTTTGACCAAAAAATAATTTTTCATATTTTTGGTATTTTTCAGCATTTTTTATTTTCGAAAATTAATAGAAAATCCATAAAAATTGAGAAAATTATAAAATCAACTTTGGAAGCCCTAGCCAAGCCTAGGCAACCATTTTTGAACAAAAAAATAATTTTTCATATTTTTTGAATTATATATATTTTTAGAAATTAGGAAAATATTTAATAAATAATGGCGTTTGAGGTCACAAAAAAATATGTAAAAATGGTCAATATTTCTCTTTTAAATTCCTTTTCATGTTGGCCATCACAAATTAAAAAAAAAACCCAATTCGGGGTCGTGTATTTCTTCACGAGCATAATCTCGAATCGAGCCTAAAAAATTTAATTTGAGTCAATTTATTTTCATTTTTTCACTTTTAGAAGTTGTGACATTATTCTCTAATATTTTAAATTTTTATCTTGGCCCAATTATACCCAGAATGACTCAATTTTACAAAAGGGCTTTAATTAAATTTTGCGGCAAGAAATAAGCATAGGGGAGATGTGTTGAAAATTTTGAGAAGATTTGGACTTAAAGAAATATTTCTCCATGGACTGAATTGCAAATACTTAAAATCTCATGGACTAGAGTGCAAATACTTAACATTTGAGGGATTATTTTGTAAATAATAAAAAGAAGAGTTAGTGGAGAAATTAGAATAGAGAAGGAAAGATGGAGAAGAGGAGATAGAGAATGGAAGATGGAGAGGAGGAGATGAAGAAGAGGAGATGGAGAGGAGGAGATGGAGAAGAGAAGATGGAGAAGAATAGATGAGAATAGAGAAGGGAAGATGGAGATGAAGAAGAGTTAGTAGAATGTGAGATAGAGATGGAGAATGGAAGATGTTGAAGAAGAAGAGTTAGTGGAAAAATTAGAATGGAAGATAAATGAATGGGTTATAAAAGGAGGAAGAAGAGAGTTTGGATGGGGGGAATTCTTTGGAGAAAAAAAATTTGAAGTGTTTGAGAAGGATTATTTTTGGAGAGAAAATTTTGGATGTTTGAGAGAGTTTTGGAAGGTTGAAGAAAAATTTGAGAGAAAGAAAATACCAAAAAGAGAGAGAGAATTTTGAGGATGATGGGAGTTTAAACCTAGGAGTTATCATCACCAATTCCTTCATCGATCAACATAAATCAAGAGTTCATCCTCGTCAACGAGCAAGCAAATCCGAGCTAAGTGTTTGTATTTATTCATTTATTTGTGGTTTTAGTCGCAGATTAGCACAAAATTGTATACACTTTCTCCATTTCTCATTTCTCCATATTTTTATGTCAGGCAAAGGACAACTCCAAGTCAACGGTAAATCTTATGGAGGTGTAAACACAAAAAGAGAGCACTCCACTAGAGCCTGAGGAATAAACCAAGCCTGAATTGCCAAATCAGGATATCCATGAAATTAAGGTACCGAAAGGGCATTAGTTTTAATTAACTAGTGTAACCAAGTCCCCGAACTCATAATCTCTGGTTCGTAGAAGTAATTTAGTCCTCCCGCTAATTTACTTAGGTTTCTAATCAACCTACCAAAAATGATTAGTGGCGACTCTAAATTCTAAAATCATGTGAAAAAAATCAAAGTTGCGATTTGGTAGAGCTTGGGAGAGCTCGAACTAGGTTAGTTAATTTAATTAATTAATCTGGTAATCCATTAACTTAAAAATGAATTTTAGGTCGCGACAGCTTGGCGACTCCACTGGGGACTTGTTCTTAATTTTTGAAAAAATTTAAGAACCGAGAGGACTTAGGCCAGAAAAATTTCATGAAAATTCATTTGGTTTGACTTGGTTGGATTCTGATCTTTAGGTGTTAAATAGTTTTGCAGGATGGGAGTTATAAGGGGTAGAGTGTTTGGCTAACCCTTTGTTTTGCAGGTCTGGTGTGTGGGAATTCAATTTAAATTATGCACATTATTGAAGCGGTGTTTGCATTTAAATGTTATGCATGTGTTTACAGTTTTAGCACTACATCACACACGTCCCGTGGCCGGACCTGGGCTACTAGTTTTAGGATGGTATTGTGATTTGGTTTTAGCGTTCGGCGTGAGATCACGTCGAAAGTTAGCCCAGATTCAATCCCGAACCTCTTTTCAAAAATGAGTTTAAAAGTTAGGCCTCAGGCTTGGTAAGATTACCAAAGCAGTGGTTTTAATTTTTAGCTCGAGCAGCCGAAGTGGGAAGGCTCGGCTAATCCTGGTTACGTCGTCGGATCACGGCTAATCTTGATTATGTGCGCGAGATTGTCGCCTTGCCGTAAGTCTTTCGCTTCAATTTGTCAGCCTTTAGAGTAGATAGGCTAAGATTTAAACTCACGATTCATGTGCATGTCTATGTGACCTACATGGTATTTTTCACGGTGAAAGTAAGTTTTCTAACTTCGTCTTGTATTTATTTTTGGTCGGTCCATGATAAGTGTCAGTTAAATTTTGGACTTAACCACGTGGTCATTTTTTCAAAGAAAATGAAAAATCGAAATCAAATTGGTGTCCCATTTCTGAAAAGATGAATGCAGAAAAATCCCTTTGGGAAATTTTGTCGGCCAATAAAAAGATTTTGTCACATTTCTCCTTACTGCTTCAATGGATACAAGATTTTCTTGACAAATTTACCCTTGAAAATTTATTGTGATAAAAGAAGGTAATTTCTTCGGGAAATTTGTTAAATGTCAAAGGATTTTACCACAGTCTTCTGAGTTATAAAATCTGCAAGAAAACTCTTTCTGGGAAATTTGTCCATGTCTTCCTAAGAAAATTTCATCTGATTTCTTCATAAAATGGAAAACTAAAATTGGGCCAATCTAGGAGTCATGGACCGACCTCTCTTGGATCACATACTGATTATTTTCTTTACTTTTGCAGGGAATTATAGGTACCCTGGGGTGGAGAAAAATCGAGCTCGTTGGTGATAACAATCAGGGGGCAAGCGAAGAAATCGTTAACCCTAGGGGCATATGAAGAGGCCAATTCTTCCGGAGACAGAATCGTGTCAATAAGTCAGCACGTATGGGCCATGTATTTTGATGAGGGGTAGTAAATGCATCCAGATCGGGCCTGGGGACATTTTTAATGTATTAGAAGGGTTCATGTATTTTTGTTGAGAAAGTCGAGACTGTGTAATCAAAACCCATGAGGCAAGATTATGAACCCGACCTTGCGACGCCTTTCTGATTAAATTGAACAAAGGCTTGCCTTTTTACCTTCCTCGGATTCAAAACACATGGAAGATTTTGGAGGACTAGTATTTTATTACCGAGCATGGTCCGCAATCATTTCTCCCAACGCTACAAGCGACCGACACATTCAAGTGGACGCCGAAAGAGATAGGCAGGAGTAAAGTGGGGCACGCAACGGGCAGCCCGGTTTGTTTATTGGAGCACTAATCGAGTAGTTGATTTGCAATAATTCACACGACTGACTCACGGCGCTGTGACCGGTGGGGGCCGCCACCGAACCCTTCGCCAATGTCCTTGATATCATCGCCGGCAGCAGATAACAAGAACACCGAGAAGAGTGTTAAGCCTCAACGTCTTCAGTACCGTAAATCGTCCTATCATGCTATATGGGCGAAGAAATGGCAGGAAAATGAAAAGCACAAACACGTGAAACTTTCTCTTCATTCCATTCACCAACAAAGCTTACAACAACTCACTGAGGAGGAAAAGTGAAATCAAATTGAGCCCTAATAAGCGTCACAAAGGAGCTCAGCTGGCTCTCCATGAAGTTGATGCTCTGGGTGCACCGGGTGTTCTCGGGATCAAGCTCCGCGAGCCTAAAGAAGAGGCGATCGCACTTCTCTTTAACCTGGGCCATAATGGCCTCGTAATGCTCAACGGCAAACTCCAGGTCCGGAATCGCCGCCCTCTCGAAAGCAATGTCTGCCGTAATGTCATCAAGCCTCTCCTGCAGCCAACCGCATTTGCACCTCATCACAATATTGCCTGGCTCCTGTTCGGCGTAAGTTCGGACCAAGGCCAGACGGTCCACCAGCTTTCCCCTCTCACGAACCAGCCACGAAAGCTGATCGTTGGCAAACTTGAGGGCCTTTTTGTGATTATCAGCCACAAATGTAACTGTTGCCAGACGCTCGTGCCGGTCTCGGTAACGAGCTTTCACGACGGCGGTCACAAGGACCGTCTCATAAGCGCGGTTATAGGCAGCCAAAAAATTGATGAAGACGGTCGAGAAGTTCCGATACTCCTTCCCCAGTTGGGTACCCTCAACAGAAGCAGCGTCCACAGTCCTGAATAAACCAAGGATTTCAGCCTCAACAGTAGAGTTTTTGGCTATATGAGCGTAACCTCTACCAAGAAGATTGTAGAGTCTCTCCCACCTAGCCAGGACTTCGGCGGATAAGGCGTGGTTAGGAGAATTGGCCATTTTTGAAAGAGAGAGGTGAGGCAGATGAGCGGAATGCGAAGATGGTAATCTGTTTCAATTTAAATACTGATTTCACAGGGGCAGTCCTTATAGGTTTTCCTATCTACCATTCTCTGTCGGCAACACCCCCGGTGGCTCAAATTCCAGTCAAGTGGCAACCTCGAGCCGAACAAACCTGACGTCTCTGTGGAAAAGCTGGACGGGACTCCACCGCTTTGAAAAAAGAAAGAACGAAAAGACGAGCTGAGTGGGGGACAAAGAAATTTTCGGCAGAAAAAGAGATATTACTCGTCTTCATTGGAGGACTCGCCAGTAAATCGACGGTGGAAATCTTGACAAGGGCCCTCTACCGCGAAAAGAAAGAAGAAGACAAACTGAGCGATAAACGAGGATTTCCCCTTTAATCAAAAGCTGAATGTCAGATTTTCCCCTCGGTAAATCTAATAGCACTGCCCGTGAAGGGGGAAGTCGTTGCTATTGCCAGAGAGAGAATTTATCCTCATTTGATAGTGAGGGTTCATCTGCACGAACTCGCAGGAGAAAGATAGAGAGGAAGGAGTTCTCGTGGGAGAGGAATTCAAAACCTTCACCATCAAAGCATTGGCTTTCAAAGCCTGTTACGAGAAGCCATCAACGATTCCGTGATCCCTCAAGTCCGAGAAGACATCATGAGGCGATCTCGAATCGGCAGTCCTAGATCCAGAAATGTGTCGAGCATTAGGGAAATGGGCGCATGTTCAACCCTGGTCGAAGCTGATGAAGTTCCTTACCCTGAGGGTCTACTGGTCATGGCCATTGACGGTAATCCAGTCTCTCTGTCAATCCTTGTTACCGTATTAAGAAAATGCCGGTATAAGGTTGTAGCTCAAGCAAAGGCGACAGAGGCCTTAGAGATATTAAGGAGGAGTAGTAACCAGTTTGATATCGTCCTCACCGCCATGGTAGGGATTGATATGGATGTTTTCACTCTCTTGGAAGTCATCAATTCTAAATTAAACATGCTAGTCCTCGTAATATCGGCAAGCGATGATCAGCAAGCCATGATGAAGGCTGTCTTAAACGAGGCCCAAGACGTCGTAACGAAACCAGTTAGGGTTCAGATGCTTCAAAACATATGGCAGCACGTGGTAAGGAAGCAATTGCACGACCATGAGAATAAGCATCAAGCCTTCAATTTTATTCCAAGCAACTGGAGAAAGAAGATGAGTTGGTCTCCCGAGCTGCATCGTATGTTTGTTAATGCAGTTCAGCAGCTAGGAATCGATTCGGCACGGCCGCAACATATACTGGAAATTATGAAGGTAGAGGGACTCACTAAAGCAAATGTTTCGAGTCATCTTCAGAAGTACAGAAAAAGGGTGAGAGAACACAATGCAGCTCAGAATCAAGAAAACCAAGGCGGGACTGATCCAAGCCTAAACGTCGAGTCTCCTCGCCACCATAAGTTCCACAGGTTAGCATGGGGCGAGCCACTTCCCATTATCAACCAAACCAGTAGCCGTGCCATCAATCCCCCAGGCGTTAATCAAAGTATCCCCCAGAATCACCCTAATGCTCTTCAAGAGTATAGACCGCAGGGGAGTGTATTCAGACTCCTTGGTTTGAGCACCAACCCGTAGCTAGAATTCATCCCATGATCAGCGCGCCTGCGCAGCCAGAGAATCAGACAAGAAATTATCCTGAGCACTTCCACTTCTCTAATCCTCGAATGGAAGGAGTTCTTGGCAGCAGGACAGTTGGTGATCCCCACACTTTCTGGAGTAATGATGAAGACTTCAGCTCGAGAAGTCAAATTGCTCATGGCAAGGACAGAATGAGAAATCTACCGCCAGCATTTGCCAACAATAATGCCCAATTCGAGCATCAGTTGCTGGAAGGTTCAAGAGATTACCCAGATGATGAGCTTACTGCCCTGGTCAACCAGTTTAAGGTTGACAGACATCCGAAGCCATAATCGGAAGCCAGTGATTAAGGTCTCTCAAACATCGGTCATCCATGCCTGAACCAGCATGAGACTAGCTGATTATCGAAGAGCCGCAGGAGAGGCAGAACTGACCTTGAACAAGTGCACCTTTCATTTTACGCTTAATTTCCCTGCGTGTGATATTTCCAGCTTTCTAGGTGTCTAGATTTAATTCAGGGGCATGGGGTAATTTGTTTTTTATCCCATCGAATGCGTGAATCCTTTTTTATGCTAAACTCAGGGCGGATCAATTTGTGGCAACGTCGCTGACTGCCATAATGAGAAATGTTGAATGACCTCACGTAGGGAAATTTCAAGTGAAAAGCCCAGGCGAGCTCGAAGACGGGTAACTGTGTGTCGTTCCAATTTACCCTCAATCGTCGCAAAATGCTAAATTGGATTTGTTCCATTCTCACCCAGGGGATTACAAATTGCCTCAAGAGTGTCGCAAAATGAAATGACCCAATGAAATGCGATAGGACTCATTTGCCTTAAAAGTAACCTTTAAATTAAAGGAGCCCTCCGATCCACGGACCCGATGGCATAAAAAATGATGATGGTCCAAAGCAACCCGAAAGAAAACAAGGCCCAACTAAGCAAAGTACTTATGTGGCAAGCTCAAAGTGAAGGGCAACTCGGGACATACAATCCAATCCAATCCAAATGAAGGAACTTCCTCAATTCAAATTCAATGGAAGTACATACAAGGGTAAAACAGTATCGTTCCAATTTTTCTAGAATATGAAGAACATATACTGCCGCATTCCCTTTCATTTTTGCAGTGAAAGTCTCTACTGGCCAGATTTTCCTGTCTACCATTCCCTATCAGCATCACCTCCGCTACTCGTCTCCAATCTCGAGCCAAGCAAATCCGACATCTCTGCCAAAAGTTTGACGGGATGACACAACTTTGAAAAAGGAGAAAGAAAGGTGACTTGGGTGGGAGACAAGGAAAATGGGATTCGTTTTTATAGGAGAACACGACAGCAAATCGACGGTAGAGACGTTGATAGGGTCCCTACCACTATGAAGAGATGAGAAAAGACGAGCCAAGCAAGAAACTCGCAGGAAAGGTTGAGAAAGACAGAAATCTCGGGAGAAGCGATACATATGCTAAGCCGACGCCAAATTTTAAAAGAGACATCCTCCTGATAATCTTTATTCATACATTGAAGAGAGTTTTAAAGCATACACGGTTCAGAGAGAGTGAAAATACAGAAAGATATAGTAAACCTTGAGAAATCATCGACCAAATCGAAGATGTCTCAACCCAATACTTCCGAAAGCTATCATTGCCTGCTGAATATGGGAGAGGAAGAGTTCGAAACCATTTTTGGGATCGAGCCTATGGAACCTAGCCCTTCCACCGACGACGTCCAAGATCTCAGTAAAGATAAGGACAACAACGGTAAGGGTCAAAAGAAGCGTTACCATCGCCATACTAAGGAGCAAGTACAAAGGCTTGAGGATTTCTTCAGAACATGTCCTATACCAGACGGCAAACAGAAAATGGAACTAAGTCAAGAGCTAGGACTTGAACCTTCACAAATCAAGTTCTGGTTTCAAAATAGACGAACCCGAATGAAGACTCGTCATGAGCACAACGAAGCCGAGTTTCTAAGAGTTGAAAATGAAAACCTCCGAGCGGAAAACAAGATGTATAAAGAGGCTTTTGACTCTGCCACCTGCCCTAACTGCAACAGCCTCCTCCTCGCCTTCGATGAAATGCATGATCTGAGGATTGAAAATGCGTGTTTGAGAAGCGAGTTAGACCAGTTTATAACAGAATCGAGTTCTGTTGGAGCAGGGTACAAAAAGACTAATGCTACTGGATCAGCATCAATACCTCCCGGGGAAGGGGAGATGTATCACCACCAGGCAAGCGGCATTGACGATGAACTCACCGCCATGATCAACCAGTTTAATGTTAATGAAGCACGGGGACTGTAATATGCACAGGGAGTCTGTATTTCGAAGCTGAGATCACAGGTCCTTCAACATAGCCGATGCATACCTGGTCCAAAATGAAGCCAGCTGATCATGGGAGAGCCTGCTGAGGGAGCAAAATCGATCTTGAACGAATGCAGACGCTTCATTTCCTTGCATGGGATGTTTTCTACTTTTATTGATGTTCAGAATGAACGCAAAAGCAAGAAGCAGCAATTTCCTGTTCTCCTATTAAATGCTCGAGTCTGCTACCACACCAAACTCGTAGTGAATTTATTGCGAGTAAAAAGTCGCGCGAACTAAAAGGATAAAGCAGTATCGTTTCAATTTACCCTCAAATTGTCCCGATTCTAAATTAGATCCCTTCTGTTTACAGGAATTTGCAAGTTGACCCAAAAACGAAATTCCCCGATTAATCAAAACTTTGGGCAAATAGATTCGTGGACATCGCCACAGTATGGACAGCTTCAAATGAGGAATATGTGAATGAAAGACCCAAACAATCTCAAAGAAGGGTAATTCTGTATCGTTCTAATTTGCTCATACTCGTCTCATGTTCTGAATTATTTTATTCCATTCTTAACAGGGTTTGTAAACCACCCCGAAAAATACAGTGACCTGGAATTACCTAGTACAATACAACAACACCGTGTCATCTCAAGGATTGACTCTTAAAAGGAACCTCCATGAGCGCCTGCGGTCTTGTGGACCAGATGGCATGGGGAATGACAGTGGTCCGAGACGTCCCGAGTTCGATCCTCGAGGATGGAAATGTTGTAAGTATTGTAAATAAATAAAAACAACTTTTTCTCGCATTTCTTTTTGCAGAAAGAAACAGGAATACTCGACGAGCAATACCAAGGTCAGTATTTTGTTACGATCTTAGCTTAACGTTGAAGTGTCCAGCGAAAGCCAAGGGAAACTCAATCCAGTGAACTTGATAAAGGCGTCACGCAAAACATTCAAGATGAAGGGTAAACCAGTATCGTATCCAATACATCATTTCTAATACTGACTAATACGTCTTCTTCTCCATTGTTTGACAGGAAATGTCTAACTTGACATACCCACGGAGAAAATCCCGAGTGGTAAAACTGGTAAAGGAGTTGCGCGAAGCACTCAAGGGTAACTCAGTATCGTGTCCAGTTCATCATTTCTGATACTGGCTAACAGGTCTCCTTCCTTTTTACAGGAAATGTTAAACTAACACCTGATACTTCAAAGAAAACAGCCCAAAGGGGCCAAGTTATGATCGCCTGATGCGATCCGTCTGATGAAATAAGGGAAATCAATGGCGAACCCTAGATCGAAAAGAGGCAAAACCAGAAACAAGCTACTCCTCGACTCGGGGAATAGGCCTCCAACGTGTCTGATCCGCCCACACAGTCAGGGGCAATTTCCATACTTGTACTTGCATTGCCATATTTGCATGATGTTTACACATTCCATGGTTCATACATGACTATTCTGCATGTTTAATTTGTTAATTTTGACTTGGAGCATAAACTGTACACGATGCATCGAATATACAAAATGGGGCACGACAGGACGATGAAAGGCAAGCCATTTCCACATACGTCCTGTATTTAATCCACAGTGAGTTGAGCGGTAGACAGATTACGCGTTCTCTAAGGCAATGAGTTTTCTCGCAAAAGATACGATAGCTGAAGTGAAGGAGGCATTCATTCTCCGTCCCAAACACTTCAGGTAACCATTGACGACCCATTTGAGCGGCGGTTTCATTTTGCAACCCCTGTCAAGAACTACCCCACATCGGGGGCCAAATGGAGGTAGTTCCAGCAGTTATCATGGTTAGAAATTGTCTTGCTTGGACTAATACCAATCTTCGAGTGTTTCTTTGCATTTAACTCGAATTTTAATTCAAGTGTTTTAGGATGACAAAGAGCATTCGTTTCTCTATCCTACACAGGCATCCTTTGCATAGCCCAATTGAGCCTAGAAATTCATTTCACAAGCCCTTGTTGGTGATCGTTGCTCATTCCAAAGAAGGATGGCGCTTTCCCCAAAGAGCATAATCAAAGAAATCGGGTCAACAATGAACCCTCGAAATGAGCTTATGTCATGTGCTAGACTTTTCATATAATGTCTAGTATCAATTTTTGAAAAATCATCTTGTCAAAAAGAAAAACAAGTGTAGCCTAAAAAATGGGCCTGCTCCCAAACAAAAGGGAGTCGGGAGTAAGAAAAGCAAGGGCTACTCCAGAAATCTGGGGCAGAAAAAGCAAAGTGCCTATCAAAAGCAAGGCCAATGCCCATTCATCTGTAATATACCTCTGATTTTGAGAACGCTCAAAAGAGAATTCTCCAAAGAAGTCAATTTACAATTTCCAGCAAAAGAATTATCACCCCTCAGCCAATGGTGGTATTCATTGAAGACAAATTCAGGAAGGTCAAAGATCGGTGACAAGACTGCAATGATCACCAACACCAAGCATTTCTCATATATTTTTCTGAGCCAAAATGAGCCTTTCGTTTCTAAGTCCTAACTCCCAACCTACGAAAGTCTCTTCTGATTAGAGCACTTGAATTAACGTAAGAGTTGAATGATTTTAAGCATCGCTCGAAGAAGTTCGAGCAAAACTATTTCTCTCTCATTTTTGCAGGGTTCTTGACTTGTAAACCCGGAGCAGATAATGAAGACATTTTTTGTCAGTGGCCTTGACTCAAAAGAGTCCCCTTTGGTAAGCCTTGACCCAGCCTACATTACGGTCCTAATCAAGACCTCCAGATCGGCTTGATCTTATCAATTGCGAGATTACTCAGACCCTCGCTGAATGCGATGATGGTAAGGTTGAGTGATTTCTTTTCAAATCCTACAATCAGGATAAACAGCCTTTCTCGAGAGTGAGAGAAAGCCCTTTCGGACTGAAGTCCCCATTCAGGTTACATTCGAGGTATTCATAACGTGATAACCTCCCTGGACAGAATTGGAAATGCAAACTCGACAGAATAGTCATACATGATCCACATTATGAGCATACACATACAGTTTTAATCATTGCAAACTCAACTGAATGGTTTTGCATGAACCGATGAACTCATTGATAAAAATGCTTGCACATGTTATCTCTGACACTGTCTGACAGGTAGTGCATTCCTGATAGTCGAGTTACCCTCCGAGGTCTCGAAATTAATCTAAGGGCTATTGAACAAACAAACCC
Organism: Psidium guajava; assembly: GCA_016432845.1. Taxonomy (NCBI): domain Eukaryota; kingdom Viridiplantae; phylum Streptophyta; class Magnoliopsida; order Myrtales; family Myrtaceae; genus Psidium; species Psidium guajava. The sequence goes on from CM028225.1 coordinate 20,440,886, forward strand.
TGTTGGCAAATACTCGCCAAGCATTTTCAGGTGAGTATATCTTCAGCCTGAACCTTCCAATTCTGATGATTGTCTGGGTGCTCAAATCTATTGCAGCACATAAGGTCATTCAGTGAGCAAGCAGACATGATACAATCAGTCTGTCTATGCCTCGATCATTAACTCAGAAGATCCAGATAAGTCTTCTGAACCCTTGCGACTCATGATCAACATGCGCTCATGAAGTCTTCATCAGCTCACGATTGATATAATCTCGTGTTCTCAAGCTTTATCAAATCATGATTGACCAACTCTCGTGATCTTGATCTCAACATGCCTCGCTTGCACAAAAAATGCAGCACGGCCTCCTATCTTCGAAGACTTTACCTGCACCAGAAGGCGGTACAGCTTCATTTCTCAAAGACCTCATCTGCGCAAGAAAGCAATACGGCCTCAACTTCAGGCGAAATGCCATCTCTGGAGACTTTCCATTGGAAACCCCAATAAGAAACGGTCCATCTTCAAAAACCCTGAAAAGCGGGCACCAATCAGGCGAAATGTCATCTCTAGAACCCTTCCATCGGAAACCTCGATACGAAATGGTTCATTTTCAAGTCCTGAAAAGCAAGCACCAATTAGGCGAAATGCCATCTTTGGAACCTTCCATTGGAAACCCCAATACTGCAAGGTCCATCTTCAAGTCCTGAAAACCAGACACCAATTAGGCGAAATGCCATCTCTGGAACCCCTTCATTGGAAACCCCAATACGGAATGGTCCATTTCAAGTCCTTCTTACAGGCACCCAAAAGTCCTTCTTACAGGCAACCAAAAGTCCTTCTTACAGGCACCAAAGTCCTTCTTACAGGCAACCAAAAGTCCTTCTTATAGGCACCAAAGTCCTTCTTACAGGCATTTCCATGGGGTGGCCTACCATACGGGTCAAATTTCAATCAGTAGAATCCTTCCATTAGGAATCTACCATGGGGTGACCTACCATACGGGTCAAATTTCAATCAGTAGAATCCTTCCATTAGGAATCTACCATGGGGTGACCTACCATACGGGTCAAATTTCAATCAAAGTTTAATAAGTAGAATCCTTTCGTTAGGAATCTATCATGGGTTGACCTACCATACGGGTCAAAATGCAGGCGAATCCTCTAAACAGGATAGATCGCCAATAGATTCCTTTCACTAGGAACTCTATCATGGGTTGACCTACCATACAGGTCAGAGCTCATCCTCCTCGGATTATCCTCTGAGTGAACATTTGGGTGTCTATTCAAAGTGCATTCATGTCAGGCAACGGCCATACGATGGGCAGATAAGTGCCAGGTAACCTCTCCACTCTAGCTCTCCCTCACTTCATAGAAGCCTCCTCAAGCCAGAACTGGATCAGAACTTGCAATGTGGGGTATTGGAGATCAATTGTCACGACTCTTTTTATCTCCTTGTGTTGAGTCGATTAGGATTCAGGTGTCGTCTCGTCTTTGAAATGAACATCTATCGAGCTTCCTTTCAAAGAGGGGCAGCTGTTGACGCTTGATTTTTAATCATGTTTTCTCTTTTAAAATTAATACAAAATCTATAAAAATTTGTAAAATTGAAAAATCAATTTTGGGGACCTTGGCCAAGCTTAGGGAATCAATTTTGACCAAAAAATAATTTTTCATATTTTTGGTATTTTTCAGCATTTTTTATTTTCGAAAATTAATAGAAAATCCATAAAAATTGAGAAAATTATAAAATCAACTTTGGAAGCCCTAGCCAAGCCTAGGCAACCATTTTTGAACAAAAAAATAATTTTTCATATTTTTTGAATTATATATATTTTTAGAAATTAGGAAAATATTTAATAAATAATGGCGTTTGAGGTCACAAAAAAATATGTAAAAATGGTCAATATTTTTCTTTTAAATTCCTTTTCATGTTGGCCATCACAAATTTAAAAAAAAAAAAACCCAATTCGGGGTCGTGTATTTCTTCACGAGCATAATCTCGAATCGAGCCTAAAAAATTTAATTTGAGTCAATTTATTTTCATTTTTTCACTTTTAGAAGTTGTGACATTATTCTCTAATATTTTAAATTTTTATCTTGGCCCAATTATACCCAGAATGACTCAATTTTACAAAAGGGCTTTAATTAAATTTTGCGGCAAGAAATAAGCATAAGGGAGATGTGTTGAAAATTTTGAGAAGATTTGGACTTAAAGAAATATTTCTCCGTGGACTGAATTGCAAATACTTAAAATCTCATGGACTAGAGTGCAAATACTTAACATTTGAGGGATTATTTTGTAAATAATAAAAAGAAGAGTTAGTGGAGAAATTAGAATAGAGAAGGAAAGATGGAGAAGAGGAGATAGAGAATGGAAGATGGAGAGGAGGAGATGAAGAAGAGGAGATGGAGAGGAGGAGATGGAGAAGAGAAGATGGAGAAGAATAGATGAGAATAGAGAAGGGAAGATGGAGATGAAGAAGAGTTAGTAGAATGTGAGATAGAGATGGAGAATGGAAGATGTTGAAGAAGAAGAGTTAGTGGAAAAATTAGAATGGAAGATAAATGAATGGGTTATAAAAGGAGGAAGAAGAGAGTTTGGATGGGGGGAATTCTTTGGAGAAAAAAAATTTGAAGTGTTTGAGAAGGATTATTTTTGGAGAGAAAATTTTGGATGTTTGAGAGAGTTTTGGAAGGTTGAAGAAAAATTTGAGAGAAAGAAAATACCAAAAAGAGAGAGAGAATTTTGAGGATGATGGGAGTTTAAACCTAGGAGTTATCATCACCAATTCCTTCATCGATCAACATAAATCAAGAGTTCATCCTCGTCAACGAGCAAGCAAATCCGAGCTAAGTGTTTGTATTTATTCATTTATTTGTGGTTTTAGTCGCAGATTAGCACAAAATTGTATACACTTTCTCCATTTCTCATTTCTCCATATTTTTATGTCAGGCAAAGGACAACTCCAAGTCAACGGTAAATCTTATGGAGGTGTAAACACAAAAAGAGAGCACTCCACTAGAGCCTGAGGAATAAACCAAGCCTGAATTGCCAAATCAGGATATCCATGAAATTAAGGTACCGAAAGGGCATTAGTTTTAATTAACTAGTGTGACCAAGTCCCCGAACTCATAATCTCTGGTTCGTAGAAGTAATTTAGTCCTCCCGCTAATTTACTTAGGTTTCTAATCAACCTACCAAAAATGATTAGTGGCGACTCTAAATTCTAAAATCATGTGAAAAAAATCAAAGTTGCGATTTGGTAGAGCTTGGGAGAGCTCGAACTAGGTTAGTTAATTTAATTAATTAATCTGGTAATCCATTAACTTAAAAATGAATTTTAGGTCGCGACACTAGGGTCCTTAAACTTTTATGGGCGAGTATGGGAGGTAAGAAATGCCCAATGAGTAAGGATTCGATTAAGAAGTTGGAACATAAGAACCTTAACGGGTAAGTTGATGGAGTTAACAGATACTTTTGGTAGAAGGAAAGTGAATATTGCTTGCCTGCAAGAGATTAAATGGATTGAAGAAAAGGCTAAGGAAGTGGAAGGATAAAAGTTTCAAGGATAAAGAGTCAAAATGGAGTTGGGATTTTAATTGATAAAAGTTTCAATAATAAAGTTATTGATGTTTATAGATCAGGCGATTAGATTATCTTGATTAAGCTAGTACCGGGTGAGTTGATTTTAAACATCCTTAGTGCATATGCCACACAAATTGAATTGCTAATAACTGATAAAAACAGATTTTGGGAAGACTTGGAGGAGATTTTAAAGGGATTAGATTATCTTGATTAAGCTAGTACCGGGTGAGTTGATTTTAAACATCCTTAGTGCATATGCCACACAAATTGAATTGCCAGTAACTGATAAAAACAGATTTTGGGAAGACTTGGAGGAGATTTTAAGGGGAATACCATGTAAGGAGAAACTATTCATAGAAGGAGATGTTAATGGACATATTGGCCAAAGTAGTAGAGGTTTTCACATAGTTCATGGAGGTTTTGGCTATAGGACTAGAAATGAGAGTAGCGATGACATCTTGAATGTTACATTAGCGTATGATTTGATGTTAGTAAATATCTTCTTTAGGAAAAAAGAGTCACATCTAATCACTTTTCGCAGCGGTCAAAATTATAGTCAAATTGATCTCTTTCTTGCTAGAAGAGAGGATATAATATCATATATAGATTGCAAAGTTTACCCTAGAGAATGTGTAGTTACGCAACATAAGTTGGTGTCTTAGAGGTCTAGAATAAGGCACAGAATATGCCGTGAAAGGCTCAAAATTCTAGAATAAGATGGTGAAAGTTAAAGGAAGAAAAACATACCAATTTCAAGGAAATGATGCTTCAAGAATGACCATGAAAACTAGAGGGAGAAATAAATAGGATGTGAAGTGAGATGTCTAAATGCATATAGAGAGTAGCAAAAGGGGTGTTAGGTAAAAGTAAAGGGGACGGACATCAAACAAAAGAAACTTGGTGATGAAATAAAGAGGTGCATGACGCAATTAAGTAGAAGAAGAAGTGTTTTAGATATTTGCATAAATATCATAATGAAAAGAATCTGCAAAACTTTAGATTGGCATGAAAAAAATGTCAAGAAAACTATGAGAGAAGCTAGAGGAAAGGTTTTAGATATTTGCATAAATATCATAATGAAAAAGAATTTGCAAAACTTTAGATTGGCACAAAAAAAATGTCAAGAAAACTATGAGAGAAGCTAGAGGCAAGGTTTTCTCTTATATGTATAAAAAAACTTGGGAGCAAAGAGGGAGAAAAAGATATCTATAAGGTTGCAAAGATAAGAGACAAAAAAAAGTAAAGACTTGACCCAGATTAGATGTATGAAGGATGAAAATCAAAAACTATTAGTAAAATATAAAGAAGTGAAGGAAAGGTGGATGAGCTATTTTAACAAGCTTTATAATGAGGAGGGTGACGAAAGTGAGATAGATTTGGTGGACGCTTCTGATGAGTTAAACAGAAGGTTTATATGTAGAATTAGAGCACAAGAAGTTAAGAATGCTTTTAAGAAGATGAAGACTAGTAAAGCCTTGGGACCAGATGGTGTCCCTATTGAAGTATGGCAATGCTTAGAGAATGTGGTAATAAGTTGATTGACTAAACTATTTAATAAGATTTTTCAAGCTAATAAGATGCCTGATGAATAGAGGAAGAGTATGATTGTGCATATCTACAAGAATAAGGGGGATATTTATAACTACTACAACTATAGAGGCATACAATGAAATTCTGGGAAAAAGTTATTGAACATCGTTTGAGAGTAGAAACCAAGGTGTTTGTAAATCAATTTAGATTTATGCTAGGAAGATCTACCATGGAGGCTATCTTCTTAATACGACAGTTCATGGAAAGATATCGAGAAAAGAAGAAGAATTTACATATAATGTTTATTGACCTCGAGAAGGCATATGATAGGATTTCATGAAAAGTTTTGTGATGGATCCTTGAGAAGAAAAAAAAATACCCTTAAATTATATATAGGCAATGAAGGATATGTATGATGATGTTACTACAAGTGTGAAAGCTTGTAATGGCACATCAAGTTATTTTCCAATCACAGTAGGTTTACATTAAGGTTCAGCTTTGAATCTTTATTTTTTTGCACTAATTATGGATGAGCTAACAAAAGATATCCAAAATGAAGCGCCGTGGTGTATACTGCTCACAGATAATATTGTGTTTAGTAATGAGACCAGGGTTAGAGTCAGTGCTAAATTAGAATTATGGAGAGAAACACGTCAAAGTCCAAAGGATTTACGTTAAGTCAAAGTAAAACGGAATACATAAAGTATAAGTTCACTACGACAAGAGGAGATGAACAAGAATCCGTGGATATGCTTGGACAAGATGTACTTAAGAAAGATGCTTTCAAATATTTATGGTCAATTTTACAAAAGAGAAAACAAATTAATGAGGATGTTAGAATGAAATGGCATAGTATATCGGGTGTTTTTGTGTGATTGCAATCCCTCTTAAGTTAAAGGAAAAATTTTATAAAACAGTAATAAGACTTGCAATGTTATACGGAGCTGAATGTTGGCCAATACAGAAGTAACATGAGCATAAAATTGGGATATGAAAATGAGAATGTTAAGATGAATGTGTGGTTATACAATGATGGATAAGATAAGAAATAACGATATTCGATGAAAAGTTGGAATAGCACCGGTGGTAGAGAAAATGAGAGAACATAGATTGAGATAGTTTGGACACGTTCTCTGTAGACTCCTAAATACTCCAATAAGAATAGAAATATGTTACCGAGAACACGATATGAAGAAAGGACGAGATCGGTCGAAACTTAGTTGGGGGAAGGTAGTAAAACAAGATTTAATGAAGTAAAAAAATAGATTGGCGCACGGTCCATCTTAGGACGAAGTGGAGAAAAGATATCCGCATTGTAGATGGAGGATTTCTTATGTTACAGAGTGCTCTGTTTAGTCCTTTCTACTTTATTTATATTTATTTATTTATTTATTTTTGGGTACCAATATTTTTGCTTTCATTTTAGTATATTTTAAGTTTTTTGCTTCGAGTTCATCGATCACCGACCCTAACTGATTTGAGATAAAGATGATGTTAAATTTAAATAGAAATATAAACGTTTAGCCCTTTATGAGCAAGCGTAAGATGCCGGAATTAATTGCGCCCATAAAGAGCAAATTTGGAATTGCTTTTAATATATGTTATCAGTTACCATAGACCAAAAAGTTAGCTTTTGATTGATTGCAATAATGGGCCATTTGATTTTCAATTCCGGAGAAGAGTATGTTGCATATTCTCTAAGAGAAAATAGATGACATTTTCATTTGCGCAAAAAACTCTCTCCAAAAACTCACTATGCAATTCTCTCAAAGGACAAGTGATCTTCAAATCCGGATTTTTTTTTCTCATCTGCTTAAGGGGCTCTTAATATGTGGCAATCGAGGTACATTTGTTAATCGTGATATACATGTCCGATCAATGACTCAATATGATTCTTGGGCATGTAATTGCATGTTTTTTCTGCCACGTATAACATGGAATTGGTTATCGATCTATTGTAGTTGTTGATGTAACGTTTTCGCTACATGTTAGATCTGGGTTAGGGTTTACATGCTTAACCCTTCAGTCAGAAAAACTCCTGATTCGGTTCTCCCAGTCTGTCCCAAACTGGAATTTGAAGGGCAAGTTCAGAATCAGGGCATGAAGATATGACCCATACAAGAAAAGCCGTGGGTAAACAGGACTATAATCACTGTTCAGATCAAAAAGATGATCTCTCACCCATCTGTGGTCTGGCGGTCGATCCTGGTATTCTACGGCACGGGCTGTTTCGTAATGGTCCATGTACAGCTGAATGCACTTCTCTATCTAAAGTGTACGCGGACAAGACAAAAATACGCAATGCGTTTGGAAAGCCAGTTCCAATGTTAGCCCAGACACTGAGCCTAACATTAATTAACATAACTACTAACTATTAACAAAAACAATCTATAATATAGTGATTAAGACATTAATAATTTCCTAAGCTTTTTCCATGTTCAAAACCCATCTCCAGAAAAGCTAAAAATCATGTTTTGCCCAGTCCCCATGTGAATCGGCCTGGAACCAAATGAGTAAGGCCATGGTTCACTCGGTTCTCGAGTTAAAACTGCCATGTTGCTGACTCCTAAGACTCATAGCTTTCAAAATATAAAGCAAAGATTAAAGTAAAAGTTGGCAAATTTTAATGCCACCTAATCTTTAATTGACAGCTATCTTAACGGATTTAACAGGAGAAAGAAAGCTAAAGTCAATGTCGAATTTAGCAATTAAGTAGATAATTAATTTTTACAGAAGAAGCGACAAAATCTTTTTTTGAAATACAGAGATGGCAGTTCTACCAAACTACAATCCTAGATTGAACACTTTAAGAGGCAACACACAAAGGGGACTATATATAAATATATATAAATATATATATAGAGAGAGAGAGAGATTCATCTTACGTGGAAGAGTGATGCTAGATGATCCGATTACATAATACATAGTTCAAATGTTGGGCGGACTGAGGTGTCGTCTTACGCAACTACAACTCTGCCACCGTGCAATTGCCGAGCTTGTAAAATGAGAAGAAAACAAAAAGAAATTCCACCTTCGCTTTTAACACACACGAAAAAAAAAAAAGATATTTATCAAAACTATGGTGATATAATTCTTGGTGCCATTGCTCTAGTTACATATGTTTCGAGCCCTCTAAAGGATTTATTGACATTTCATTAGACGGGCTATCTAAAACTTCCTATCTAGCTAATTTACGTCGATGCGTCGGGTAAGACTCCATTTAGAGAACGGTAGCTCTGGGAGTGGTGCGCGTGGTTCTAAGTGGTTACATAATCTAAAAATAAAATCAATTGCATTCAAATCAAGCGCTTGAGTCGATAGCAAATACTATCAAGATGAAAAATCGAGAAGTTTGTTCTTGGATTCTAAGGACTTCAATCCCTGGTCTGGCAACTGGATTTCTAGTTTCATCCATCTGAGATGCTAAATCCATTCACCAAATCCCCCAAGTGCAGCTGAGGGCTAGTTTCGGTGACGCGAGTTCAATGGCCTGACTGCAAGGGACATACGCCCAGTTGTGACTTGTGGGGATACACATAGAGCCCGTACGGAGGTAGAAGTGAAATTTTTTTTTTAAGTGACTTAGGTAAGTTGATTTTTTTTAAAAAAAAATTTGCTATTAGAAAATAATATTTCCTTATTTCTTTTGTCTAACACCAAGTAGGAAAACGACTCAATTTTCATAATCAATAGTGATTGTCTTTGAAGATCAAGAATGATTTACCATTTCAAAAACCAAAAAACACCTTCAAGATTAACCTGGATTTCTATCCTTGATCCTCACAATTGCATAAATGTTCTGGTTGAGGTCAAGACCCCCTTGCAATACTAGGGACGTGGCATTGCTCGATATTGTAACCCTAACATTCGAACCAGGGTCCCTACCAAATTGAAATGGACTTAGGACTTTTGATACTCAAACCCATTTGTTTGTCCAAAAAAAAATTTAAGCTTGATCTTTTTTTTCATGAAAAATATGAAAAAACAAAAAAAAAACAACGGTTTCTAGCTCAATTTTTGAAATCCAGCCAATAAGTGAAATTAAATATTTTTTCCTAGAAAATGCTTTCTTCTTTCGGAACATTAGTTACAAAATCAAAATTTCAGCAAAATAAAGGGCCTTGATATAGGGGTGAGCAAGTCGAACCAACCAGACGAGGAACTGCCCGAACTAGACCCTACCGATGGTCCATTTCCCAATCCTTAAAATTAGAACCGGTAGCTGGGTAGCCCGATTCTCGATTCCAAAGGTATGGGAACGAATAGGACAAGTTATTATTTTATTTTATTTTTTTACATTTACGAGGTCTTTTATATTGAGATTTGAACCACACGTTATTTTGGAACTTCAATTGCCATGACTCCTGCCAACAATGTCAAATGCTACGTGTTACTAGATTGCGCTCGAAAATTCTATTATCTCACTTTTTTTAAAAAAGAATTTTCCTATTTTAGTGTCATTTCTTCAAAAATAATGGACTTTATAATATTTGCATGACTCCGCTGGACCACCTGGGAGCCAGACCCGACCAGGCGGTTCGATTCGGTTCTCGAGACCGTCAGTCCAGCCCCCAATTCGAAAATTGAAAATTAGGACTACCGGTCTGGTTTTTGATTTTTGAGGAGAACCGGACTTAGACCGAACTAGAAACCACTCACCCCTACCTTGATATATACACATAGATACCATTATGTACTAACGCAACGACTTCAAATAATGAATAGTGTTTATTTTTTCTGTAATATTCCATTGCAATAAAGTCTTTTTTTCTGAAAAATCGAATTAGTCATTTGATTAAGTCAAAACGTAGACGATAATTGCCAAGAAAAATCAAACTAAAAGGAGAAACTTAAGAAAACAAACGTGCTCCTGAACTCGATAGCATCTTGGCACAAAGAAGGCGAATTGGTAATTCAGGCACACAATAAAGTCATCGATCTTTCGGCCGATGTGCATCATTTTTCCATGTAGAATAATGTACATCAACAAAGGGTTCCATAGGCAGTCTTCTTATTCATATCTGTTCATTTATTTACAAACCCTAATTGCACGGAATGTTGTAAAAGACCATCTTAACAAATACAACTTTTTTCTTTCTGAAAGAGAGGGGGGAAAAGAAAAACCAGCATCTTTTTCTTGGTTTGTATCTGAAATTCTACAAACTTGATCAACTTCTGAAAATGTCTTGCGCAGTTTAATGTCAACAAATAGATCTGAAAATGTCTTGTAGACTCACAAGATACCTTTATAGAGAGGTACAACCAAAATGCAACATGGGCACAAACGTGGTGCGCAACACGGATGGATCGGCACGACCCACCATGGGCCGTGCACAACGTGCTTGAGTGCCCACATGATACAGGACTATCACATATAGTATCTTGTGCTTTTAATGTTCTTTTATTATTCATTGTTTCCTAATTAATAGGCCCCTAATGTGCCAACCTCTATATTATAATTTCACAAAAACAAGAATATGAAAAAGAGGAATTGGCATTTTCTTAAGCCAATATCTTAATTTATTTGAAAATGAGAATGCTAAATCTGCTAAACTATCATGCATCGTTTCTACATGGGGTATCACTACACGTACTATTCATGTAATCTCCATCCACCTATTAGATTAATTTTTTCGAACTGTACAATCCCACATAGTATCAGAGCCAAGTTTGCCGCCGATTCACTTCGCTTGTAAGGCTCCTTGTTCATCAATTCCATGTATTTCCCAAATCGGATTGCACGTGAGAACGGTTGTTAGGATATTTCACATCGCTTGTTTACGGTGCTTTAATCTGTCTACCCAATATTCATGTAGTCTCTTTTTACTTATCAATTTAAGTTTTTGGGCTTGACTTTTGAATAAGACCCATGAACTACGTAACATGCTCTTTGGCCAAAAGGGGCGCTTAACGATGATGTGAGCCATGTGTTCTTGTCGACAATCATGCACATTTGGCGGGCGATATACGTTTAATCTTGGAAAATAGGGTGATAAAGACAGTTTGCAAGTTTTTCAGCGATCACATGATCGAATATCACATCACTTTCCGTGGGCACAAGGTGGATTGTCTTCATTGGTTAGTGTTAGGTAGCAGTTCACATCCTCATCTTAAAGTAGCACACGTTTCTTTCTTTAGCCATCGCATTACATCATTTTCGGGGTACCGCTTTCTTCAGCATGCTGCAAAGACTTAGAATGGCAAGAAGGCCGAAGTCACGCAAAGTCAGCTAAGCCCTGCCCACATAGAACAAGGGTCAACAAAACCATGTATCATGCACATTAATTACATTATTTAGAAAGTTCTGGTTCATCTATTGGTTCATCCAGTAAAATGCGGATATATCGATATTCATCTCGTCGTTTTGTGATTTCGAGGGGCAAATTCGGGGGGTAAATTCTCGTTGCGACCAATATTGGGTCATCTAATACTAGAACAAAAAAAAAAAAAGAAACTCATTCGTTCAATAGCTTTCTAGTTTGATTCAAATCTCTTCGCAAACGATTTTGAAGGGTCTGGGATCTATCTGAAGCACACTCATCGACTTAATTGAGTGATTACCTATTGAAACAACAAGGGATTCAAGAGTTCGACACTACGATAGTGGCTCTGAGTGAGTACTTCACATCCACCAGGACGCCAAACAGACAAGGAAAATGATATTTTCATGAGAATAAGGGGAAGCGTCAACATGTGCAGGAGTACGTCTCTTTGATGAGAATGGTCCCAACCCAATGCGATTCCTTCCATTAGGTGTTGATGGCGACAGATATAATTGCTTGTTGTGACAGATTGATCCAACCCAATAAAGCCTTACCATACGTTACGATGGAACTTAACTTACTCGTCATTACAATTCAGTTTTTACCTTAGTTGAAGGAAGAATATCAACATGTGGCAAACTTAGGTAAAAACAACCTGCAGCACATGAACACAGAGGAAGAAAATCACCACGGCTTGATAGTTCTCATGACAGTTTGAGATAAAAGATAATTCAGTTCCCCAAAAGAGCGTCAAGATTTTTTTCGGGCTTCATTGGTAAAATGATCTTGTTTTTTCATCTAAATCAAAAAAACGGAATAAGTATTCGACTCATCTTTCCATATAAGTTTCTCAGCACTCTGGAAAATGAAACGTCTGAAGGCGGAACAAATGCCGTGGCAGGAATCCGTTCCAAAGGAACTGTCGTTCAGAATTCAGTTGAAAGAGCATAGACAAGTTACCTTAGCAAATCAACAGATCAGTACTGATTCTTTTCGCTGCTCGCGACTAACACAAAACAAGAATCTGATAGCCGCTTTCTGGAGATCTTGGCATGTTGACAAACAGAAATTACAGAGCTATTAAAACAAGAGCCTCACATGAGTGAAAGTACTGGAACGCAGACGCCTTCAGGAGTCAGGGGCGAACATTGACCCACTGAGGCGGCGCCATTAACGGCAATAGCATTGGTGGGTCTTCCAGCAACGGCAGCATGGTGCCGGGGGATAGAACTTCCGACGTTTCTCCATGCCAGAGATCCACTGGACCAAGGCTAAGATGGCCACAGGAACAAGCAAGAGTGGCCAATTTATCCGGATCTCAGGAGCTTCGAAGAGCGAGTCGAACGACAACAATTTCGATAAGGCGATGAAGAGACAGACCAATGCCAAGAACAGCAGAACTGGGTATGGCAGAGGTCCTGGAGGTGGAGGTCTGCATTTGTAGCAGGGATAGTGAACCATTTTGACGAGAATTCACAGGGTAGACAGTCAAGGAATGTCAGATGACAGGGCAATACTAGCATATATACACACGCGCAACGTCTTTCTCCTAGACTTTGTTGGGCCGTTACCCCAAAAGGCCTTTTTCTGAATGATTTAGAGTCTCCAGAGAAGATAAAGTCAACAAGAGGCCCAAAGCATGAATCAGCCAGATGTAAAGATAGAGTCGCAACTCTCCGAACCGTCCCCTGGTGAGGCACTGCAAAATACAAACATTCAGAGGAAAATTATTCGATTAGTTTTAAACTTATTAGACTTTTGCAAATTCAATCGTAAATATTTCACGCTTATGTCAATTGAATCCTAAATATTTCACGTTTTGTCTATCCATCCGGTCAATTTTAACTGAAAATCACTAATATGAAAGTAGACTTTTCTTTTAGATTTTAAATAATTCTTTTTGCCACGGTAAGGGAAAAAAAAACAAAGACAGGAAAAGGAAAAGGAAAATTAAAAAACTAATAAACTATTTAAAAATATTAGAATGTTATTTAAAATTATTCACATCAGTGCCGAGTCGACAATGCGATCATACCACGTAGGACGCTCGGCGTCCATGATTTCCGATCACAATTGGTCGAATAATCTCAATTTAAAAAATATGAAAACGTTTAGGATTAAATTGGCATAATTAAAAAGTTTTGAACTGAATTACCAAAAATACAATAGATTTAAGACTTTTTGAACAACTTTCACAACATTACCACAGAGAAAATGCAATACAAAACGGCATGTAGGAACAGCCCCTCGTTTTTGCTTCCTGGACGATTCAGGGCTCAATGAGCTCACACATCCCGCTGCGGTGCTGGCGAAATGTTACGATCATAGAATCCTCCTCACTCGCTTATTGAGAAATATATAAGATAGGGCACGGTGGGTTAACTCGGGCGAAATCAGAAATTATCTCGGAACAAAAAAACAAAAAAACAAAAAGCGTGAATAAGCTAGGAAGCACGGATACGTTGTAGGAGTGATGACACGTGTCCGACACGCGTGTGACACGCGTCGACACGTCCGGACACGCATTGACCACGTGTCAGACTTTCGACACGCGATCAACGAGCCGAACACGCTCCTGACTCGCGTGTCTGGCTCGAGTAAAGAGAACATGGGGGGAAGAAAGAAGAGTTCTTTGGCCATTCATGTTCTCACATGGTAGGGGCCTTCATCCACTACAACACCCAAGACACAACACCAAGACGTGAAGGAGGCTTGGGGCCTCGGTCAAAAGAAGAGGGAGGAAAATAGTGAGTGGAGGGCAGCTTTTAGGGGTCTGCGGCTAGGAAGCACCGACACGGACACAACACGCGACACGACACCACACAACACGACACGCCGACACGTCATTTCTAAAAAATACAAATTTTCGACACGTTGGGACACGTATATTAAATATATATATTATATGCATGATAAATTATAGTTAATTTGATTCAATCCAAAATTCATTCTACCTATTAGTAAGGGAATATAGCTCACCTGCATGTACTCAAAGTACGATGTAAACCACTCAACTCCTGTGAGTTTTCAATAGCTGCAATTGTCAACTCCAATTATTTCCTTCTTGTATCTTCTTATCCACAATTCAAGTTATTTGATGATTGAGAATATATAAAAACAAATCTACAAAAGAGTAAATCAAAGAGTCAAAAGCGCAACTAAAAAAATTATGAAAACACTACTAAGGAAATTATAGATCACATAAGAAATGCAATAAAAAATTTTTTTTATATAAAGGTAAGAATGAAATGCGGTAAAATAGGAATTGAGCCTATTAGCATGTTACTCGGAATTGAGCTGCATAAAAAGGTCAACTTCATTACTAATTAGTAAAAGCTGGATCCATCGCTATGGAAATAGCTTCTTTAGTTCTAGGAATAGAGAGAAATTTCAAAAAAATTTCAAGCTAGAATAGAGAGGAAGAAGAAGAGAGACGATTCAAGAGTATAAAGAGAGAGTTAGGGCCGCAGACCCCTAAAAGCTGCCCTCCACTCACCATTTTCCTCCCTCTTCTTTTGACCGAGGCCCCAAGCCTCCTTCACGTCTTGGGTGTTGTGTCTTAGGTGTTGTAGTGGATGAAGGCCCCCACCATGTGAGAACATGAATGGCCAAAGAACTTTTCTTTCTTTTTTCCTCCCTTGATGTTCTCTTTACTCGAGCTGGATACGCGAGTCAGGAGCATGTCCGGCTCATTGACCGCATGTCGGAAGTCTAACATGCGGTCAACGCATGTCCGGACGTGTCGACACGTGTCCGACACTGACACCATCACTCCTACAGCGTGTTCGTGCTTCCTAGGTCTGCAGCCCTAACTCTTAACTCTCTCCTTATACTCTTGAATCGTTTTTCTTCTTCTTCCTCTCTATTTTAGCTTGAAATTTTTTTTGAAATTCCTCTCTATTCCTAGAACTAAAGAAGCTGTTTCCATAGTGATGGATCCATCTTTTACTGATTAGTAATGAAGTTGACCTTTTTATGCAGCTCAATTTCGAGTAACATGCTAATAGGCTCAATTCCTATTTTACCGCATTTCATTCTTACCTTTATAAATAAAAAATAAAAAACTTTTATTGCATTTCTTATGTGATCTATAATTTCCTTAGTAGTGTTTTCATAAATTTTTTTAGTTGCGCTTTTCACTCTTTGATTTACTCTTTTGCAGATTTTTTTTTATATATCCTCAATCATCAAATAACTTAAATTGTGGATAAGAAGATACAAGAAGGAAATAATTGGAGTTGACAATTGCAGCTATTGAAAACTCACAGGAGTTGAGTGGTTTACATCGTACTTTGAGTACATGCAGGTGAATTATATTCCCTTACTGATAGGTAGAATGAATTTTGAATTGAATCAAATTAACTATAATTTATCATGCATATAAAATACATATATTTAATATACGTGTCCTGACGTGTCGGAAATTTGTATTTTTTAAAAATGACGTGTCGGCGTATCGTGTCGTGTCGCGTGTCGTATCCGTGTCCGTGCTACCATGGTAAATCAAACTCGTTGCCATTGCTTCTGTACCAGTGCACAACTTTTATATAGATAAATATAACACAGACCGGCAAAAATTACAGAAACAAAATTACAAACGTTTACAATCTGAGAGAGGCCATTTACACTAGATTGGACAATACTCAAAATCGCACGTTACAGCCATCGACTAATCTAACTCCACTAATAGCCTAAAACTCTCCTAAGAATCATATGTACATGAGTCACCTACTTGCCTTTAATCCAGTCTACCGATAAAACCGGTTCATCCCCGAGTGTTAGATTGCCTTCCCTCGAAAGGTTTTTTTAGTAGCTTGAAATCAGTATCAGAAAAGGTCGTCTTTCCCATTCGATAGTTCCTGTATCTCGGTGATACACGATGGCGTTCATCTTCAAGTGAAGCAAATAACGATGATCATTCCTGCATTTGCAGCACTTCTTCATTGTCCTAACAGGATCATATTTGGTAGAATTTGAACCCCCACCGAAATGTCTTCACCATAGGTGAACCGAGAAAGATCATTTATACCGACGGACCACTATGAAGGATATACACTCGCATCAAACTTTTCCTTCATACCGAAAGTGAACTTTGTAGTCATGCTGCAGAGATGCTAAAGTGTTTCTGCAAGGACCCTCTGCATAGGAAGTTGCAACATAAGAAACTCGAAATAGAAAATGTCGTCCATTGAAATTGTGTACGGTAAGATCAGCTTATAACAGCATACCTCCAAATAATGTATGAAGATACTGAAGATCATCTGCAGAGCAAGAATCAATTAAAGCATACACCCCGGGTCTCAAAGCTTCATCAATTTCTCTGTGACGGAATAAAAAAGTACAACCATTCTGTAAGTATCAAAACACGTACCAATAGTAACTAGGCTCACTTAATCAAACATAAAGCGAAACACCAAAGGAAGGTACCTTCTGAATTTAGCCTTAAGGGGACTGCATTCCGAAAATGTATATATGTAACTAGACAAGAACTTAAAACAATGACGGCCATATGCATCTTTCTGCTGCCTCAGCTGTAAAAGGATGAAAACAACATAACATAAAGAAAAAGAAACAGAAGACATAAAGAGTTGAAAACTGAGATTCCAATATCTTCTGCCAAGCACAAACTAAACACTCCCCTTCTGTTTTGAGGCTCGGATACAGACAAATGCAAAACAAAGCAATCCAATGATTGGTCAATTGACAAATGCATTCTTGCACTTCTTGCTAGGAAAAGCATAATTTTCCAACTAAACACTCCCCTTCTGTTTTGAGGCTCGGATACAGACAAATGCAAAACAAAGCAATCCAATGATTGGTCAATTGACAAATGCATTCTTGCACTTCTTGCTAGGAAAAGCATAATTCTCCATCTACCTCTCATCCTCCTACGACTAGACCAAATTTAAATCCTAAACTCAAATAGTTTTTTGAATTCCCCAGCATTTTGTAGGTCAGATAGCCATTTTCAAGAAACTAGCTCCTTCAATGCCAATGCATGAAGACTTGACACAAACATTATAAGTCACTCCCCAGTGCTAAGGTCTAGGCGGTCATGGCAATAGGTTAGAATGAACCACTCTGCTTGAAGAAATCGTCATATAAAGGTAAAGTTATGAGGAACTCATCAATGACATCATAACCAACTGAACACACAACAGGGGAAAAAGATCTCTCCAACTGAAGAAAAACTAACCTTCTTATTTTCGATAGGAAATCAATATGCATGCAGCTAGAGGGACTCAAAAGAGTGGTGTGAACATTTCAATGAGATTATAAGTGATTGTGCAATATATATATATATATATATATATATATATATATATATCTCGAGAGGAATAATGGAACCAATATTTCAATGACGACATTGCCATAATTGAACAATACTCCAGCCTCACAAAATCTAGCAAAGAACTCTCAGCCAAGTTGGCCTGCATCTCCACATGCTCATTCTGGCATTCTATAGACCTAGAGTAACTTGCCCCCAAAAATATGCATTCCATGAACATAAAACTAAGGAATTGCAGCATATCAATACCACACAAAGCAAACAGTTTTATGACAAAGTTACCTCTTCATATATCCGTCGGAGGGAACATGCACATTTGACTCCTCCTTCTACATCCCATGAAAGATAGCCTCGCCTGACCGCCAGGTCCATGTTTACAGTCTCCAAACAATTGAGAAGTACAGAAGCAGAATCTTGAAGCAAAGCAATGTATCTTTCACATTCACTAGAAAAACACAACCATAAAGTATGTTTTCAGCAAAGAAGCGCTTAGATGGTGGAAGAAAAGGCAACGAAAGATGACAACAATATCTCCAAAAAACTTGACTGCAATGTGAGCATATGGTCTCTCTGGGTGCATGCTTTTGTCGGTGCGCGCGCGCGTGCATGCGTGAGAGAGAGAGAGAGAGAGAGAGAGAGAGAGAGAGAGAGAGAGAGAGAGAGAGATATTACAGAAGTGAGAAGGGGTACACTGCTGTCAAAAAATACTAAAATAACCACATAATGTTAATTGAAAACCTTTCTCTAGTTCTTGTTTCTCATCCCACTCCACAAGACACCTCTAGGAGGCATGCCCCCAATTCCCGCTTATATTTTTCCCAGTGGTAAACAAAGACTATTTCACCACCTAAATTGACTAATGAGCTTCTTGACCAACTTTTTACTGCGAACATTGAAGTGTAGCTACCTTTTCTGATGCTTAAGAACAGTACACAGCAATCGACAACAGGTAGCATACATGAGGGAAAAACTGACTATTTCGCCACCTAAATTAACTAATAAGTTTCTTGACCAACTATTTTACTGAGAACATGAATGAAGAATTTGTAAAGCATAGCATACCTTCTGTGGTGCTTAAGAACAGTACACAGCAATCGACAACAGGAAGCATATAGCTTCACTGAAAATGGCCGATCAACGTCAAGATTATCCGAAGAAAATAAAGAGCAGGAAGAAATCGGATCTTTCAGTTGAGACTGACAGAAAACCTGGAATAGTGCTGCCGGAATACCTAACATCTGGGCAATATGCCAAGGATCCATTTGAAAGAGAGCATGTCTTCCTGAAACCCTAATCAGTACCTCAATGCACATAAGAGTGACTGATCCTGGGTCAGGATCACCAAAGCCTTTGCCAGGTGAACTCTCGTAGAAAATTAATGGGCTTTGCACATGCAGAATTATATTGAACAAAGCAGCCATAAAGCTCTGAATGTGTCTCCTGACCACGCTCAAACGTTTCCGACCTACAGAATAAATTCAAAGGTTGAGGCCTACATTATCTGAAAGTAAAGATACACTATTGCCACCTGACACAAAAGTATAACTACACGGAGACAAGAAATTTTTCTTTTTTTTTAAATGACACTTTTGGACATATAAAGCAAAGTATCCATTACGGAGCATCGTTTCATGCAATCAGTATGTTTCTAGATCATAAATTGTTAGAACATCTGACAAAAAAAAAAAATTTGTTAGAACAGGAAAAGAGAAATGGACATAATAATTAACAAAATCGCCCAGTAATCAGATTATAACATTGATTTAACATTATTCACTCCCATTATATTGCTCATAGATTTTCTTTCCATTTTACACAAAGTATTTTGTAAAACAACCATGGAGCATCAAATTCTTCCTTTCATCAACAAACAAAGGCAAAGAGAGTTATCAAGTTATTAAAGTCCAATACTTGGTCTATCAACAGAAAGTGAATATTAGTTAAGCAACAATTGAGGAGAGTTCATTCCTAATTTGTTACTCATTGAAAACATCTTTTAAATGCCTGAGAATACATAACCTCTTCCCCTCAACCACACCTTCAACATATGTGCACATTATTACCTGAAACATTTTCTAGGAGCATATCCAAAAAGTCAACACCTGCTGCAACAACGGGTGAGACATTCCCCCCTACCGTTCCAAAACTAATGCCATACTTAGCCGTGCAGCATTCTTGCACTCCAACTAATGCTCTCTCTATTGCTTGGATAGCGGACAAGAGATGCAACTCTGCAGGCTTCTTAATATAAACGGTAAATGACGTTCTCAACTGTCCTTTGATGTTATCCAGGCAACATTGCAGAGGAAAATCTTTTGGTCCATTTAGTCTCGCATGACCAGGAATTGTCTTGGCACTTGACTCAGTCTCATGAGTCATTAAAGTATATCTTTTCCCTTGTAACACAATGCATTTACCTAGAGCCACCAACTGCAATTCTATCAGTCTAGCATACACATTTCTGGATAATGTGGGATTAGTGTAGGGAAAATGACTCCCTAATTCTTCCAGATACTTCAGAACACCATCTAAGCAAACAAATGATGATGGCTGTGACAGCTCAAAACCATTGACCAACTCCATGATCAAGAACTGCGCCATTGCCATAAAAGTTTGCACCAAAGTCGTCGAGAGAAGAGTCCGGTCTTTCAAATTCAGCTTTAAAATAGCTGAATAACCAATAAATAAGTGCCTGAGCAGAAATGCCCCATCAGGATTATCACCTTTTAGCAACTGCTGTAAGAAAGGCTTATTTAAATATTGCAGGTCAAAAAAATTGACTTCATTTGAAATGCTCAAAACACAATCATCACCTTCCACGTGTGACAACTGAGGGCCAACATCAGTGCCCACAGACTGATTAGTAAAGCCAGATGACTCTAAGAAGGCTGTCACAACCTCCTTCTGTTCACTGCAGCTGGATATATTAGGGACAGATGAAGAGTCACTATGTGACGAGCCATCACTTCCCAATAAATCCCAGCTGTAGTTTGACAATTTACTACTTTGCTCATGACCAAACATAATCCGCAGAAAGATACTAACTGCATCTGCAAATACGTCAATAAAGAGGCTAAGCTTGCAAAGAGGTTCATGCTTCCAATGAGACGATATGACTTTGTGAACCCGATCTTTTGCATCAGTTTGGTCAACAGCCAATGCTAAGCCCCAAAAGAAACCACTCAGGCAAGATATAATGGTAGATAATTTAGCCATATCTGAGGAGTTCTGACCAACATCCGCTTTTTTATCATGAAAAGAGTCTTCCAGAGAGCAAAAGAAGCTTTGTGTCTCTTCTCTCATACTCTGCGCAACAAGGCAGATGCTTTTCCAAGCTTCAGAATGTTTTGAAGAATCCCAACATGAACCTGGTTTGACTAAATTTGTCTCCTCCAGGCCAATGTCAGAACCTTCTCTCTGTTTACAGTGCCACTTGGACTTTGCAATTGCCGGAAGTGTTCGACAAAAGCAATACTTGCTGAACATTAGGAATATATGTGATGTGTGGTCCATTAAAGACATATTCACTTTGCAAGAATTATACTCCCCCCATTCATCTTGAAGCCCACTCACAACAACTACTGACTTGAAAAGCCATACAAGAGAAAATAATCCTTCAGATATAAGGGCACACAGCGGATGTTGAGTTGTTTCTATATTATCGCTGAAAGATGCTTCAACTAAATGCTTTAAAGCCTTTCGACAATATAAGAACAACTTTAAGTGTTTATTATGCTTAGATGAGAAAGAAGCACCTTGAAAGTCCAGTAAGTTGCTAGCTGCAAGTCTGAGAAAGAAAAATACTAGTTAATCCCCAAAGAAAAGCTAAAAGGCATACTAAAAAACAAAATAACAAAATAGCAAGCTTTTGGTACGTTGAGAAAATTAAATTAGAGCAAGCAACTTTTAAAGGGGAAATTATCCAGTAAGCTCAGTCCAGTTTTTGTCTAACTTAAATCTCAAAGCTTATGAATTGTTTCAAGATACCACTGTACTACAAAACATATCACACGTCACATCACAAAGAATTTTCAAAAGAAACATAACCTTATGGGCCTTAATTACGAATTTCCACTACTGATATACATACTTAGGTTAAGTCAACACATGTATATGTTTCAGGGCTTCTACTCTCAAAACTTGTGATTACTGAAAGAACTCGATCAGAACTAGTATGAATTCCATTTGAAAAGAAGAC
The DNA here is from genome assembly GCA_016432845.1 of Psidium guajava. Classification (NCBI taxonomy): domain Eukaryota; kingdom Viridiplantae; phylum Streptophyta; class Magnoliopsida; order Myrtales; family Myrtaceae; genus Psidium; species Psidium guajava. The sequence goes on from CM028225.1 coordinate 20,462,730, forward strand.
AAAGAATAACAACAACGACGGTTGCAGATTTTGTGTCCATACCCCTTTCTTATGTTATTGGGTACTGTATTGAGCAACTAACATAGGCCAAACAAACTAAGATATAAATCAAAAGACCAACAGAAAGGACAGAGGAAGATATCAATCATCCAAAATCTTCTCCAGGCACTCTTCAGTTCTCCCAAAAAAAAAAAATTTCTCACAAACTGACAGTATGGGAGGAACTGCCTTAAAAGTTTCAGAAGACATCCATCATCATTGTTAGTATTTTTGAAACCAACAATGAATATCTGCTAGAAGTTGTGCTGAACAAATGATAGATTAACAGAAACCAAATTTACCTTTCAACATTAATAATGTGAGTTGCATAGCACTTGAATGATCTCAAACTTAAGTAGTCTTTTGGCATCCGACTAAAAAGATTAAGCAAATCCATGCAAGCAGCAAAATTCATGCTTTGAGATGTTCTCTCAATGCAATCATCAATAGGCTCTTTATTGAATGAGGGAGCAGTCCGCTTCAAATAGTAGGTGTGGCTTTTGCTACCTGAAATGACCGATAATGACTTCTTAAGTTCCATTAGACAATGAGACCAATTAGGTGATGAGCGGAGATCAACTTTGCCAGATGAATCACTGCGAAATAGTGACCCTGCTAACTTCTCCATCACACGACAAAGCCTTGATGCCAAGTGCCTGTGAACAAACTAATGCGAAAGACGATTAAAATCCCTAGACAATCATTGATACTAACACAAAATAAGGGTAAACGAAAGGGTGTAAATAGTGGGCAAAAGGACATCTCGGCAGACAAAGATACATAAAAACACAACGAAAAAAATCCTCTCTTCGACATGCTTTTGGAATCAACATAAAATGAGTAAATATTTCATAGAAAGATCATGGACAATTTCTTACTCTATGCTCATGAAAGGTAGAGTCATGTAGAACTTCATATGAGATTTGTTGCACCGACTTGTAGACCATCTGACTGGGAGTTTGGGGCTTGAACGGACTTCCAGTTATAGCAGGAAGAGAAGATTGGATCAAAAAGTAGAGGAACATCTTCACGTTCTTTTTAGAAGCATGAATACACCAGATATCTGTGCTGAGGCATATGATCCACCAAATTGCAGTGAGCAATGTTTTTTCATCTATAGAGCCTAGACCAAAATCCCACTGATTACTTACATGCGGAGACTGGGCACATGTATTAGTGCTTGCCTCAGAATAACTGGAAAATAATGGATCATTCACCATAGAATTCAGGTATCTCATTATGAAATCAGCAAGGCCTTGTGCTTCTTGTCTCAAGTTTACAACATTCTCTTCCCACTTTTGACATTTTTCGCTCAGAGCTGAATGGTCGCCACCATCAAGGGAAATGTTACACAGCATTCCCTTCTTGCTCTGTAGTGCATACACGGCAGATTTTATCTGCCTGTTCAAATCAACCAGTCTCTGAAGTGCCATGGCATACAATACGTAAACCAGACAACAGCAATCTGCAAGACTATTTTGAAGATATATATCGGATACAGATTTAATAACAGTCAGAACAGAAGCTGAAGGTTTGACAACCCATGAGAAATAGCCATTATGAGGCAAATCATCTCTCTCAGTCCAATCTTTTCCGGAACATGCTGTAAATGAATCGCCCATAAAAGCTGACATCTTTATTGATGAATTTGGGGGCATAAGGCTTATTGCTTGCCTATATAGGCTTCGACATGACAAGTACAATCGAAAGAAGAACACAAAAGCCCAATGGCTGGACAAGCCAAACTTCATTGAAATAATTTTGTTAATCATTTTCTTATCAAAAATACTTCCTGATAATGACAAAAGGAACTCACTTAAGCTTCCCGACAGTGGTTCAACCAAAATACTCAAGCTAGGACGTATTACTGCCATCAAGTTGTTTATAGAAGATCCAACTGCCACACTGTTGCTGGTTGTCACAGTGATGGAATCGAGTAAACAACTGTATATCTCAGACAAACCTTTGCCCAGCAATTCACAGTGCAGGTTGAAGCTAATTATAGCGCATCTTCGTAAATTCCAGCAGCCAGACCCTTCTCCAATATTCTTGGAGCAACAAAGTTTCATCCATATCAGAGATTCTGATACATCTTCTGCCAACTGCTGAATGCATCCACTTGCTTGCCCCTCTGGTATGGATGAAATAGCCTTATGAATAGCCACCTTAAATTCTTGCGAGCACAGTAACGTACCCACTGATTTAACATAAGCCTCATATGAGGCATGAGTACCAACAACCATCTTAGGATTGATCTCACCATTACCCTCCCAATTTGCTAAGAGTCTCGCAGCTTTACTAAGAGAAAAAATGACATTGCTCACCTGCATCAGGCAATGGATATCACATAAAGAACAACAAGCCAAAGATTGAAAAGATCTAAACAACAATTAGACATAAAACAAGCACTTTTCCGGAAAGCACAGCTTCATATGAACAAGATCGATGCATACATTAAACAGATGTTTTGAGCCTTCGATATTTATGATTAACAAACCTGGCGAAGTTCACTGAAGAGACTGACAAGCTGGCATCCTAGTTCGAGTATCTTGCTTATTAATGATTTTCCATCAGATAAATCATTTACAGAAAGCCCCATAGCCAAGTGTATAAGCAACAAATGCCACAAACTTTCTAGGTCTTCCCCAATAACCTCATATTCTATATCTAGAAGACAACCTATAGCAGCAACCAGCTCCTTGACCACAGAAGAAAATAGTCCCTCATGCATTCTGATGTCTGCATGGTTCTTGGACTGCCAAAATACGTTAAAGTTAGCAGATATTGAGGTCACTGTATGGTAAACTTCCTTAAGAAAACCCAAAAAAGCTCCTCCAGAGATGTCCTCGGTCTTAACATAGACAATTTCATCGATAATGCTCTGAAGTAACCAATTTACAGAACCGAGTATGTATTGAACATTCAGCAAGTCTTCCACTTCCATTTTCTCCTGGAAATAGCTATTAAGGTTGATCAATAGTGGCTCCATAATCTGCACAAAAAAATCAAACAGCGATTTGCGTGCTTCTGGGCTTAGGTTAACCAAGCTATAATCTCTCTCGGAATTAATATCACTAGCCATGGATAGCATTTTAGATCTGTGACCAAATAAACCATGTTCTGGTTGTTTTGAACCTTCACCAACTGATGGTGCACTACTCACTTCTATTGGCACGGAAGCTCCCCTGAGTTTTCTTACTTGCTTAACAAGCAAATGAAACAGTTTACTCACACCTTTCAATGGCGACACATTCTTTGCAGTCATTATTCTCTCCAGTTCCTCAAATAAATGTCTATGGTAACTCATGATGATGATCTTTGAGTCTTTTGACTTACCTTCATTGGAAGTGAGATACTTGTCAGAGCTATGCAAAGTTAAGAAGCCCTCAACATGAATTGGATGGAACACCCCATTCGACACAACTTGATCAACTGACCTTAAAAGGTTGCTAGTGAGACCAGGATTATTTCTGTTGTCACGTAGATGACCAAACAATTGCAACAGTGGCTCAAGAAGTTCATGTACAAATTCACTAAAACCAATTTTCCGAGTTGGGTGAATCCTCAAAAACTTGGCAAATGGACCAAGTACAAAGCAAGAGAACTGCAGAACCAAAACACCAGCTTTCCTGCTGTCAAGATTCTCTGTAAAAATTCTGTTGACGAGCTCAATCACCATATGAACAGTTGAAATCCATTGCTCCAAGCTTTCATTTGATGTGAAATTGTCGGAAGCATATAACAGAGAAACGCAATCAACCATAAGATTAAACAACTCAAACTCTTCATCAGTAAGGAAGGACTCTTCTGCATGCATGGGCGAATCATTGAGCCTGAATACCACATGCCTTGCAATAAACTGGATAGGTTGCAATAGCTTTTGGGAAAAATTTAGAGGGATTTGCAATCTAGATGACTTATCCAGACAGAACTTGAAAATCTCCCAGCATCTCGCGTCTAAACATGCCTTAACTACATCATGCTGTTCTCCATCAACTTTGACTTTCTTTCCTGATGAAATCAACAATGACTGGATCCAATCGCTAAGAAAGACTATCACACGGGACAGTTTCACTGTATCATAATCTTGATCAGGGCCAGTACACTCTTCTTCGCTTCTGATTCTAACATAATCTAGAGCAATCCCAACCTTCCTGCATTTAATATTTATTATCAGGCTAAAATACTCAACACTTGTTTCGATCATTCAGATAATTCCTAGAGTAAAAATACAGCAACTTTCCAACGTCCAATTTTGTTCACTAGACTCATGCCAATATAGTTATTCCTTTCTTACTGTTTTCCTTCTCAACGCCTGTTCCTAAATCTCCAAAATTGAAAGCGCAGCAGATTGATTTCCAGATTAAGTTCAAAGCACAAAACAAATTCCAGGAAATCCTCAATGTCATTGCTAATAAACATTCTAATCATTAGAGGCCCCGTCATAGATAAACATCACCGCGACTAAGTTCATAGTAAGCTCATTGTCTCCACTCTTCTCCATCATACTAATAGCAACCTACGCATTGGTTGAATATGGAAACCACCTCGCGTACTTCGTCCTCCAATTGCTTCGTCTGGGATAAGAACTTCCGATGGATTTTCACTCTGCAGTACGCATATAGACTTCCCACGCGATAAAACAACAACAAGCGAAGTCATAACTCTCGCTTCAGAGAGAGAGAGAGAGAGAGAGAGAGACTAACTTTCCAACGTCGACGTCCTTGTTCTGCAACGAGAGAATCAACTGCAGGTTCCGCCAGGGACGATCCTTCTGCACCATCGGAATGGCTTCTTCGACTTGTGCTGGTCCTTCGACTTCATCCGTGGAATCAACGCGGCGCGACTTGCTAGGTCTCGACAAACTCTCTTCCGCGAGCTTGAGTCTCCTCTTCTTCTTGCCTTGCGAGTGTTTAGATCCCGACTTCGAAGCTCCGACCATTGTTGGCGTCACTGTAGCCTAAGAAATTGCAGAGAGCGAAAGAAAGACGAGGGTTTTAGACTTTAGAGGACAGAGAACGGAGGAGGCATCGGTCCGTTGAAGGGTTTAAGCCGGGTCATGGGCCGGTCCGGCCTGAATCCGGCCAGCCCCGGTAGTATAATGGATATGGAGCTGATCCGGTAAAACTTCCGCCCCGAGAGCAGGCGGCTAGGCACGTCAAGACCATTGGATTAGATCTGTCAAGTGGGTGAGTCAAGTCCATCAAAAATAATCCGAGCCACATTGATACATTAAATCAATTTTGATCCATTTCCAATGCAATATAAATCTAGAGATACTTACTCATTCGACCCATATTGCCAAAACACCATAATCTTAAATCCGTTATCGATACTACCCATCTGCCAGCATGATATTTATTGATATATGCGAGAAAAAGCGGTACGCCAACCCTCTACTCAACGTCGTGGCTTTCCATCTAGCGATATACGGGACCATGATCAAGTTCTTGCTCTTGTTCCTTGCGATAGTCAACATCATTCGGATCAAGCTCGAAAAGGGCTGGTGCGGCCGCAACTACGCGGACCACACGGTGACCATGCTGGTCGGAGCAATCGGAGTGGCACCAATAACGTACTTCTTCCCGGGGTCACATGTTAATGTTGTTCACAAAGAGATCAGTAAGCAAAAGCGAGTCCTCCTAGAGATACTTCAAACCATGTTTAAGAATTCTTTAAGCTTTTATCAGACTCATAATCATGATGTAAGTCTTGTGCCGAAGATGTAATTCCATTGCTGCACAAAATGATACTTCAAATTTTGGTGGTACGCTTTTCCACCATTGCATCACTCGGTTTTCTTTCGCGGCCCTTTGCCACCTAATATGATCGGAGAGGAAAAATATCATATTCAGGAACCAGGTCCGTGATATCATAGCGCTTAAGATGCATCTCTCCAAGGTTATCTAGGACAAGGCTTTAACCTTCAAGGACATGGACGATAACCCCGCAACAGGTGCATCCTGATTTCCTGGAGTTGCTCCCTCTCGGTTTTTTCATGACCCGTTGTCCCTTGTGTTCGTTTGTTTTTACTTGGTTCTGTTGCTGGCTTCGTTCTGGTTGTGTGTCGGGGGTTTGTGCCCCCATGTAACCCTCTGCGCATATCCTCCCGTCAACCTTGCACCCGCCTCTCCATTTGTGTAGATTCTGGTGGAGGGTTGTTTTTCGGATCCCTGCACTTCAGTTTAGGTTGTTCGTGATTGTGATTAGTCAATCTTATACTTACCTTCACCGAAAAAAAGATGACTAAGTGTAGAGAGCATCACTAGAGTTGCTATTTCAATCACCATCACTGACTTTAGGTATTCGTAAGTTTTAATTGAGCGCTATGTCGTTGAGCGAGATAGCAACTCTTACATACATGATACGAATTAGATCCGCAATATCATAGTTAAACAGTGCTAGCCCCAAATTATACAAAGAGATATATGAAAAATAGTATTCACAATTTCCTCCTTGTAAACAATAAGGCTACATCTAATTGCACTTAAAGTACAGTTAGCTTTTTCAGATTCCCTGATTAAATATACTTGGCATGTGAAGAAAAGCATGTATTTTACTTTGGGACCAAAATACACCCGAAAAAACCGTAGTTTCCATTAATTCATCAACGTCTCATTTAAACTTAAATCTACCTAGCCTCATGTTGCCTGGCCTACGTAAGCCCTTGTGAAATTATATTTCGATTTACTCTTCAACTGTTTCTCTTAATTTTTGCCAATTTAATCTCAAATATTTACTCGAAATTTTAATGTATTCCTTTTGATCAATTTTTGTCCAAAGTCACTGACGTGACATGGCGATCCAGTCATCGCCGATCTTTCTACATGATACACCACCACGCTAGTGACTTTTGATGAGAATTGGCCAGAAAGACTATACTGAAATTGACAAAGAATAAACAATCCACATGCACCTTTTTCTTGATATTTTACGAAACCAAAAGATGTTGCTACAGTAACAATAGCATTAACCCCCCCCCCTCCCAAAAAAAAATCTATTGCATTGCTTTCAAATTATGCATAAAAGTTTAAAATTAAATTGACAACTTGGAAAGTTCAGAAGAAATACAAAGTTCTTTGAGTATTTTTGCCAAGTCTAAAATTAATGCATTACAAATGATTTAACACAATCCTGTGCTATCTATACAACTATAGAAGGAAAACCACAAAGAATGATTTGTCCTTTTTTTATTTTTATTTCACCGGTTGTCGAAAATTATAGATCATCACTACTTGAAGCACGTGTCAAAAAGATTCCAAGAAGCATTTTCATATAGGATGTATCTGTGCAGTAATTAAAAGAAAAAGTTAAGTACATAAAAATACATCTTTAATGTGTGAACACCAATAAATTCAAACTCGCTGAAAACACACCAAGGTCGGGTTCTATTACACGATGTATCAACTCATACAGATATTTTTGGCCCTTCTCATTGCTAGGCATGCCTCAAAAGAGCAATTTTCGCATGCTTTTGATCCACAAGTTAAAAGCATGTTCATTAGATTAAGTAGGTTACGCATTAGAAATTTATTTAAATGAAAAATGCCCTTACCAAACTTATTAAGCAATTAAAACAAGAATATTCTGATTACAATCCTTTAATATTTTAACGAGATTTAATTTGGAGTTTTCGACGTCGAGCCTAAATTCCATTCATTTGGATTGAAAAGTGTAGGCAGTTCCATGATATCCAAAATTCTTCGAGATCCTTTACCCATTGCCTCTTTAAAAAAAAATTAAAATTAGAGATTAACTTTCTTGTCGAATTTTAATCGTTCATCATAGATTTTACGGATCATGTGCGCAAAATGACTTCATATACCTTTTTATATGGACTTTTAAAGATTTTCAGCATTTAGTTTTAAACAAAGACCGAAATTCAACAACGAAAATTAAAATTGAAAAATAAAGATTTTCGCAAAAGAACCCTCATTCATAAAATTGATTCATATATATTTGTTTATGATTAATTAAGTAAACATGTTATATCGTTGAGCATTACTTAACACATGAGAAAAGATAACTCTTGAAAGGTAATCAATTATTACTATGTGATTCATAGACTTTTTTCAAGAGAACCCGTGCTCGAGAAGAAATTTACTTATTCATGCTCGATCAATTTGCACTTCCACACTAGAGAAATTTACTATGTGATTCATAGACACATTTGGATGCGAAAAACGTGCCGACTTTTCACGAACCTACTCAACATTTGATTTTTTTTCCATTATTTATTTATTTATAATTTTTTTGGGTTTCTTTTATTTAATTATTTGGCTAATTGTTCGTGTGTCTTCGGCCCAGGAATGCTCGAGCGGAGAAGTTGGCCATGGTCTTTGTATTTTTGGTTAATACCGAGAAAAAAATCTCAAATTGGTATATCGATGATAATTTTACCCAAAATTATTTTGGGTTAATACCACAAAAAAACCCCAAACTGATACGCTTGTAACAAATTTACTCCAAATTATTTTTTTGACCACGAAAAACTCCAAACTGGTACACATATGACAAATTTATCCTAAACTATTTTTTTAACCTCAAAAAACTCCAAATTAGTACATTTGTGATAAATTTACCCCAAAACTAATATATTTGCGACAAATTTACCCTCCGTTAATTTTCGTTAAATTTAACGTTAAATTACTTAATTGGATGGCATGTGGCACTTCACAGGTATACTGGTTTAGGATTTTAACCCTCCGTTTACCATAGGTTTATCAATTTAAGATTTTTCATGGTACTGATCCAATTTAATAAAGGGTAAATTTGTCATGAGTATAATAATAGTTTGGGGTTTTTCGTGGTAAAAAAAATTAGTTTGGGGTAAATTTGTCACAAATGTACCAGTTTGGGGTTTTTTATAGTAAAAAAAATAGTTTATGGTAAATTTGTCACGGGTGCACCAGTTTGGGGTTTTCATGGTAAAAAAATAGTTTGGAGTAAATTTGTCACATATGTATCAGTTTAGGGTTTTTCGTGGTCAAAAAAATAATTTGGGGTGAATTTGTCACATGCGTACCTATTTGGGGTTTTTCGTGATATTAACTCAATTATTTTTTTTTCGATGTGCGTGATCCGTACGGACGCTGGCCCGGATACCTTCGATACAAAAAAAAACTCAATTATTTTTTATCACAAAAAATCCAAATTGGTATACTTATGACAAATTTATCCTAAATTATTTTTTAACCGCGTAAAAATATTTTTTGTCACAGACGTATCAGTTTGAAGATTTTATGATTAAAAAATAATTCGAAATAAATTTGTCATAAATATAATAATTTGAGATTTTTCGACCATCAACTCCTCCGTCTCTCCTCCTCGTCCAGCTTCATCGGCTCATGCTGGGCTAGCACAGAAAGAGTAAAGGAGGGCAAAGATTTATTGTTCAGAAATATGTGTGAACCAGAGAATCCAAAGGGAAAGTGAAAGCAAATCGACCACTTGCTTTTTTTAATTTTTGTGAGGTGGAGGCAGAAATAAGAAAAGGGTCAACCGATAGGGGGTATGGGGAACATTTTGAAAATTGAACTAGCGAGAATTCAAAGGATACTGGTCTCCAGGCGGTTGACGAAACTAAAGCTCAAGTCGATGGCTGGAAAACATCGCTGCACACTGTTCCACTATCGTTTCTTTACGAGGATGGAAAGCAACGGTCGGCATCGGAGATCCATTTCCAGCGTTATTACAGCAGATTCACGCTCGCTTTGGAATGTTCCATCGGAGTCATGGTTCTAGAAAAGATTTCAAATATACCGTGGAGGTTACGGTCGTTAACGACTGAGCTTATCGTGCTATGAAGCTGTCTTCTATGGAAGGTGAGAAATAGCTTCCGAAACACATGCACGAAGTTGAGTAGGTTGGATATTGAGCTTTTCCCGGTAGAGAGAAAGAAGTTACGTTCATGAACTTTTTTCTGCTCTACATCCAGAAAGTGGTATGATTTAAGAAGAAAATTATAAAGTTTGGGAAGGGACTTTGAATGATAAAATCGAAGATTTTGACGTGGCGATATATTCAACATATTGGAAACCTCTACTTAAGGGAGGAAAAGTGCCTGTGCACCGTATAAAAAACTTTTACTTACAACTAGAGATACCAAACGGGTGAATCGATTTGGGTTTAGATTGGGTCAAATAAGATCTAATTCATATTGACTCATTTAACTCATTTTGATCTATTTTCATGCTATAGAATTTAGTGATCCATACTCGATTCGACATATATTGTTAAAACACTTCAATATTAAAATCCAGTTTAGTGAGAATTGTTTCTTAGACATTTTTAAAGATATGCTAATTTTTTTTATAATATTCTTAACTAACCCATTGACGACCTATTTAAAGCCCATTTGTGACCCATTAAATTTCTAAATAACCCGTTTATAATCCACTTTTAAAACTTAAGGTATCCATTTGTGACCCACCATCATGAGATATGGGTCAAATATGAGTTCCAGACCCATTTTGCCAGCTCTATAATTAAAACGTCTGACCTTTGTTGGAAAGCGCATTTGTTCGCAAAAAATGAGCAATTTGAAAAATATTTTCCGACAAATTATTGCTTATACCATTTAAAAAAATTAATTAACGAAAAATATTTTCATCATCTCTATATCTAACTATCTCCTATCTGCACCGACGATGAAAATTCTTTTCATTCATTTATTTTTGTAAGTGATATAAGCGATTTATCGCTCATTTTTCGTGAAAATGAACACACCTTTGACATTAACGCGAGATCATCCAAGACCATAAGCATTTAGACACGATTGAAATAAAATCCAAAATTATATTGTGTCAATTTTATGATATTCTAGGGTTACTCTTGCTACGCTGAACTCGGCCACTTCATACATGTCTAGGCTGGTAGAAAAGCATGATCATAGATCAATTCACCCTTTAAGGGTAGCTCATCTACAAATGAAACCCGAGCTTTTAGTGAAAAGTGGTCCTTCAATTGTTCTCATAGTTTTGCAATGAAGAATAAATTAATGTTGACAATTGATTTTGGTGGTTCGAAATTGTTATTTTCCTATAATGTATAAAAAGGTCAAACTAGTGGAAATAGATAAATATGAAATTTTCCTTAAATTTTTATTTTTATCATCATTCCAAAAAAAATAAGAAAATAAAAACGAAAAATTAGCTCTCGGGCCGGGTCGGTCCACGCCCCATCCCGGGCAGGCCAACCAGCCTTCTGCCCGGCCCCTTTTCCTTTCTTTTTCCCTTCCCCGTGGCCCAGCCCCTTTTCGTTTTACACTTCTTTTTCCCACGATGCGGCCTAGCCTCTCTCCTGGCCCTCTTTCCTTTCTTTCTTCTTGTTTCTCACGTGCGTGCCCGACCCTCTTTCCTTTCTTCCTCCTTTTTCTTCACATGGCCCTCTCCTTTCTCTTTTCTTTATTCCTTGGTCCTCACTGACCCAAAAAAGAAATTAAAATTAAAAAAGTCCCAATCTTAGAATCTCGTGTTTTGTAGGAAATGAGGTATTCTTCCATACCTGTCTCGGAGAGTCATCGCTCACTCGCTCAGGGAGTGTCCTTTTTTCTCTCATCATGAGAGCTCCCCCTCTCACCATGAGAGCACCTTCTACCTTCGACTTTTCTCAAAAATCTCTGCCCTATGAACCCTAAACCCTAGTTGTTCCAGCTAATTATGGTCACGCTCACTCTTTACCCACAAGCACCATTATTCCCATTAACCATTACAACTAAAGCTTTCCTTTCACAGTCTACACAAAAACCCTAAAGTCTCCAAAACCTTAAATCTCCATCTCCCTGCTTTCTTTTTCGCCATCTACATTCTGCTCCATCACTCACCTGAACTATCCAACAACCACAGCAACGGAGTTGGAGGTTAACACCTGAGCCTCTTGTAGCCTTTACCCCTTTTTCAACCTCCATCCTGGCATCATCTGGTGGAACTCGTCTGCAACTCTAGAAGGAAAACAGTAGTATGGATCAAGATATTAGGCTAAATGCTCTATGTAATCGGCTGGGACACCTATAGACCAGAACCAAAAAAGTAGTGGTGGACGATGTGGTCACGGAAACAAGCCTTAGAGAAGGGGAACGCACATTTTTTGGGCGCCTCTATGGAAACCCAGATGTAAACTTTCAAGCATTTCAGTTTACAATGAAGAAATCATGGAAGTTTGATAAGGTGCAGTGTTCTCACCTTGAACTGGGGATTTTTTCCTTTGTCTTTGAATAGTGGAGGACAAAGAGGTCATTTCCAGCATCGCAAGGAATGTAGGGAGCGTAGAGGATGTTAGAATTGAAGCAAAAGGGTATGCAGGCATAGCAGTTTGTAAAGCAAAGGTATCTCTCGATCTTAAATCCCCCCTGGAATCTGGAATAATCTACAACTACAAGGGGAAAGAGCTATGGATTGATTTTCATTATGAGAGACTACCCACTTTCTTTTTCTCATGTGGGAGAATTGTCCACTATGTCCAGAACTGTGTTGAGATCTCCTATGTGAAAGAAAAATTTTACAGTAATGAAAACTTCTTCTATGGGTCATGGTTGAAGGATGAAACAAACACCCCGAGCCCCTATTGGAAATCCTTTTATGAGGCACAAACTGAAGGTGAGATGGAGGAAGAAATGATTCTAGAAACCCCATAAAGCCCACATCCTGCAAAAAGCAACCTGAGAGAGGAGGAGGAAAAGGGAAGGAAAGGAAACTACGGTGAAGAAAGGGCGAAAAGGAAAATCTGCGAGGTTGAAGAGATTCATCCTACTGAGGCATTACCATAAAGAGCTGCAAGGGCAGAAATAGCCACTCAACTCCTTTTAGAACTCCCTTCACTCCATGGTAGTAGTTCCCAAAAAAAAGGTTCAGACAAAAATGGTCAGCAGAGAGGCGAAGAAAGGCAGAGTGTCGAGTCTTAATGAGGAGAAACAGAAAATGATGTTGATTGATGAATCAAACTTACTGGAGACCCTTGTGAATTCTGTGGAAGTTTCTAACATACGGGCATTGGTGGCTTGCCCTAATAAGCCACCAAGTCACAAATGAGTATTCTAGCTTGGAACTATCAAGGGTTGGGCACACCCTTAACAGTTCAAACCCTTAGAGACATCTCGGTTCAAGAAAGGCCCAATTTAGTGTTTCTATGTGAGACTAAGAATCAAAGGGAAGTTATTCATCGAGTGAGAAAGAGGCTGAAATTTCAAAATCAATGGGTGGTTAATCCGAATGGTACGAGTGGTGGTTTGGCTCTCTTTTGGAATGACAATGTGGGGGTGGATGTTCTCTCAGAGACAAAAGATTTCCTTGACATAAAATTTGAAGATCCAGCTCAATGGGGGCCCTTTAGAATAACATGCAGCTATGCTCCTGCGAACTATCAGGAGAGGCTCAAGGTTTGGGATAAATTTAGACAAATGAAGTCAGGCTGTAATCTCCCATGGATCTGGATTGGGGATTTCAATAAGACCTTGTATACTTGGGAGAAAGCCAGTAGGAGAGAGGCTAACAATTACAGAATACAATCTTTCAAAAGACTCTTAGAAGATTACGAGATGATGGATATCGAGAGTAAGGGGTGCGCATTTACTTGGTCAAATAACAGAGAAGGGGAAAATCTAGTGAAAATGAGATTGGATAGAGCGGTATGCAACCTGGCCTAGAGACTTGTCTTCCTGACAGCAGAGGTTTTCGCCTTACCAGCAATTGGATCAGCCCACAGTCCTATTCTGCTAGCTCTATCGCCTGGGAATGTTAAGAGGAAGCAATCTTTCAAGTTTGAATCGTTTTGGCTACAAAGTGAGGAGTGTGGCCAAATCATTAAAGAAGTGTGGCAAGAAAAAGAGTATGCGGGGGATGAGTTAGTAGAAATTTTAAAGGCTATCTCAGTAGCTCTCGGCACATGGAGCAAGAGAGTATTTTCAAACAGCAGAAACTAGATCCAAAAGCTACAACTTGAACTCCAGAGGATCACAAATTGTCAAACCTTAACAGCAAACAGAACGACCCAAAGAGAGATAATAATGAAACTGGAGGAATTATGGAGAAGAGAGGAGATGTACTGGGGCTTAAGATCTAGAATTAATTGGTTGAAATGGGGGAACAAAAATACAAAATTCTTCCACGCAACCACAATCTAGCAACGACAAAGGAATAGAATATCCATACTAAAAGTAATGGGGCAGGATAACTGGGTAAGAAATCCAGATTTACTGAAAAAGATGATAGCATACTTCTTTTACGATTTATACAGCACATCTGGCCCTAGAAATTTTGGCCCGATGCTTGCACAATGTCCCAGAATTGTCATTGATGAAAATCAACTCTGCTTTAGCTGCTGAAGTTATTATGGAAGAGGTCCAAAAGGCTGTTTTCGAAATGGGAGCAGAGAAGGCACCGGGACCAAATGGACTTAACGGGTTATTCTATCAGCATAACTGGGAGAAAATCAAAGAAGGAGTATTTAAGGAAGTCAAGCGGTTTTTTTATATGGGAAGGATGAACCCATAACTTAATAAAACCTCTATAACCCTTGTGCCAAAGGTGAAGAATCCAAAAAGACTTGATCAATTCAGGCCCATTAGCCTCTGTAACTTCGCATACAAGATCATATCAAAGGTCTTTGCTAACAAATTGAGAAGCTAGCTACCTCTATCATTGAGGAGGAACAAAGTGCATTTATAGAAGGAAGACAGATTCAGGATAACATACTGATCGTTCAGGAAATTTTGCACCAATTGAGAATTCGAAAGAGGAAAAAGAGGTTTCAAACTATTCTGAAGCTGGATATGAAGAAGGCGTATGATAGAGTTGAATGGGATTTCCTTGAGGCATGCCTTATCAACATGGGTTTCGATGTTAAGTGGGTAGACAGAATCATGACATGCTTTACTACTGCCACAATGAGTGAGAAATTTAATGGGGAGCCTCTATCTATTTTCCACCCTAATAGAGGTATTAGACAAGGTGACTCAATCTCCCCATATCTGTTTATCCTTCTGGCTAACACCTTATCTTTGTTGTTAAAAAAGGTTGTCCATGATGGGACTATAAAAGGCATTAAACTGAGTAGTTCCTGCCCTTCTCTATCACACCTCCTCTTTGCAAATGATTCAATCTTTTTTTAGAAGGAAAGCTGATTGAATGCCAAAACCTGGGATCAATCCTCAATCAATACTGTTACGCGTCGGGACAGGAGATAAACCTAAACAAATTAGGGCTATTCATAGGTCCAAACTGCCCCCTACAGCTTCAAGAGAGCCTAGCAAGTTGCCTCAAAGTACCAATAATGAGGAAAACAGGGAGATATCTCGGTCTCCCGTCCGACTGGGGTGAAACGAAGAAACAAATGTTCTTATGGATTAATACACGTGTTGACTCGAGGCTAGAAGGTTTGAAGGGGAATCTGTTTTCTAAAGCGGGGAAGGAGATTCTCATAAAATCTGTAGTTCAGGCTATACCCCAGTATGTTATGTCCATATTCAAGATTCCTATCTCAATTTGTAATTCGGTTGAAAAGAAGATTGCTCAATTCTGATGGAGGAATTGTGGAAAGGAATCTGGCCTTCAATGACGACGATGGAATATACTTAAGACACAAAAGGATGACGGAGGGTTAGGCTTTAGAGACTTGGCCACTTTTAACAATGCATTACTGGGTAAACAGGCTTGGAGACTAATTCAGAATCCAGAAGCACTATGGAGCAGAATTTTCGAAGGGTTATACTTCCCTAATTCAAAATTCCTACAAGCAGGTAAAGGAACAAGACCGTCATGGGGTTGGCTCAGTATTCTCCATAGTAGAGAGACTTTTGATGGCTTAGTACGTTGGTCGATCGGCAATGGGAAGGCTGTTAAAATTAGAGAGGACTGCTAGATTAGAAAGGGCATTATCGGGGGGCCGGCAAATCGAATGGAACCCGAGTATGTTACAGGGTTGATTCGAGAGGAGAGTATAGCATGGGATGCCCAGAAAATAGAAGCTATGTTTGATGAGGATACTGTTAAGGAGATACTAGCAATACCCTTACACCCATAGGCGCGAGAGGATAAATTGATGTGGATAGGAAATGCTAAAGGAGAGTTCTCGGTTAAGAGTGCATACAATGTCTTAAGAAGCAACGAGAAAGAAAGAAGGCTTCCTATTACAGCAACTACCTCAAACGAACCCTCCAGAAAGCTATGGAATGGAATCTGGAAAACCCATGTGCCCCCTAAAATTCGTATTTTTCTATTGCAAATAGCACAGAATGCTTTACCTACCAGGGATAACTTGTTCACACGCAACATTACTCCTAACCCTATATGCTCTATCTGCAAACAAGAAGCTAAAACAACAGAGCATATCTTCATAAAATGCCCATGGACAGAACAGATCTGGAAAAACCTTACCGTATGGGAGCGCTATACTCCAACCTATAGAATGGGAGCGTGGTTGCAGGCCATCCTTGAAGATGCGAAAAGGCTAACTTGTTTTGATTTAATTGCGGTGGTCCTATGGTGTATCTGGAAACAGAAGAATGACTAAGTGTTCCGAAGTAGAGATCGTAATGCAACGGGCGTGATAGACGAAGCAAAGGTGATTCTCACTAGCCATAACAGGTGGAGCCCGAAAGATCAAAACTTTGGGGGAAACGAATTGGACTTACCTGTCGACTGGGTCTCATCGGCATGCCCAGATCTAAAATTGAATGTCGACGCCTCTGTGGGTGGAACAGACACTAATAGGGCCATCGCCGGAATTCTTCGAGACTCCAGTGGTATCATGGCGACGGGTTTTACCAAAAAATCACACCTTGTTCGCCGCTGGTTGCTGAAGCTCAAGTGTTGCTTTGTGGTCTGAAGTTTCTAGAAGACAGAGATGTAAGAGGAGATTAGAGAGATTGTGTTAAAGTGGAGTCTGACTCATCTGCTTTAGTTCGTGCGATCAACGAGGGAATGGAAGCCAGCTGGGAAGCAGAAGACCTTATTCGCCAGGCCCAAGTCTCCCTAGCCTCTCTACCGCGTGTATCTCTGGCCCAATGTAGAAGAATAGCAAAACAAGTAGATGACTGGGTTGTCAAGACGCACCACTCGGATAAACTGCTGGCCCATTAGATCTCCAATCCGCCTCAGCCTCTTTGGGATTTATTGTGTATTGATGCTCTAAATTTGGGTCCCTTTGTTTGAAACTCCCTTATGTAGTTATGTTACTTCCTTTTCAGACAAAAAAAAAAGGTATTCTTGCATACCTCACTTGATTTCTAGCCAACCACAAGAGATTTGTGGTGGCTCTTAGTTAATTATTTAGGTTAAAATAGACTAAAATACGATTCAGCTGACTACTCTTATAATTGAATTCAGATTAAAAGTCAATTATAACCACCTTAATAGAGAAAATCATTAGGTTGATACTAGTATACTTTGATGTGTTCACTTACATTTATTAGTAAGCTATGTCCCTCATTATAGTGGGGAATGATTCAATTCTGTTATTAGTGAAATCAATAGTGCCTTAATCAGTAAATCAGATTTACTTATAATTCCAATATTAACATAAGTAGTATTTAATAACTGCTTTTATATATCTCCAAGATGGAAATTGTGAACTAATTTGCTTTTACATAATTTTCTCCGATCTCATTGTTTTTTCAGTTTAGAGTCTTTCTCCAAAGGAGAAATGAATTAGCCTATCGTTTGGTAGCCATATGGTACAAAATTGCCCATTAAGCCTAATTATTTAGTGACAGTATATGATTCAGTTCCGATATTGTATTAGGCGTTGTTGTTGCCGACTTGTTGCTGAGACTTGTAATCGCGTGAACTCACAAAGAAATTTTGGATTTCTATGCACAATTCTTTGTTTTCTTTTCAAATTTATTGCAGCAAACCAGACACGAGGGTATGCAGAAAATGATCTAGCAGCTTTATTTTCTTCACTAATGTTTATTGAGAAATGCGGTAACCTCTAGTGTCATGCTCCGTTCAGTGGACCAGTCTCTCTCTTCTTCTTCTTCTTCTTCTTCTTCTTTTCAATTCTTTTTATGGTCCATCAAGAAGCTTTGAAGTAGTAATTGGTTCCTTCCTGGTGCTACTTTTCTGCTCGTCAAGATTGTACAGCATTTTCTTATGATTCCTCGTGAAGATTGTTCACAAGTCCTTTCTTGTTCGATTCTTTGCTCTGCAACCACCATCCGGTATCATTTCATGGGTGAAGATTATCTCTCATATCTGGCGCCGACCTTCTTCACGACCATGCTATTGTTTGACCAGAGTTATCCTTCACGGGGTGGCTGTGGAGACTTTGTTTCGGATGAAACTTTTTTATGGAAATGACAGGTCTGTGCCTAAGTATACGTCCTTTTGATGGAGCACAAGGTCTGTCCCTGCCCTAGTATCATGTTATGACCGAATTTTGCGAAATACTTGACCTGTAATGCTCTTCAGAGTTGCATCTTTGGTAAAACTCTGGTGATTTGAGTTTTGCAGGGGTGAATACGCACTACAAAAAAATAAGGTTTTAGCGATGGAATTTGTGACGAAAATTTTGACAAAATTCGTCGCTAAATTAATTTGCGACGAATTTTGCGACGAAAAATATTTCGTCGCCAATTCGGCGTCGCAAAATTTAGCGACGCAAAAATCGGAGTTTCATCGCTAATTTGCGACGAAAATAATTCGCGGCAAAGTTCGTCGCTAATTTGCGACGAACATTATTCGCGGCAAAGCTCGTCGCTAATTTGCGACGAACATTATTCGCGGCGAAGTTCGTCGCTAATTTGCGACGAAATTTCCAACAAAAATTTTCGTCGCCAAATTGCCTGACGAGATTTAGCGACAAAGTTGTTGACTTTCGTCGCTAAATTGCGATGAAAATACGTTCGTCGCAAAATTGGGTGATCAGATTTAGCGACGAAGTTTTTGACTTTCGTCGCAAATTAGGCACAAAATTGCAATGAAAATAAATTCGTCACTAATTTGTTTCAATTTTCGCAAATTTTAGTAACGATATTTGCCACTAAAAATTTCGTCGCTAATTCATTAGCCACGAAAAATTGTGTCTATCACGAAATTGCAACGAAAATTTTGCTACAAAATTCGTCATAAATTTGCTGTGAACGCTATTTGACAAAAAAATCATGGCCAATTAGCTGAAATTAAAAATAATTTAGCAACAAAATTAGCTTTTATATATTTGTAGAGCTTCCCGATGATAAAACTAGAAAGATCCTTGTTATACTTGCCAATCACAATTTTATCAAGCATGCATAAATATTAAAACCTGAGAGAAGTGTCCATAATATCTCAAGGAAAATATCATATTCGTAAAGAACTCAATAATGCATTTGCACATACAAATTTTTCTCCAAAATCCTAATTACACCACAAGATAGACTGATATATACATATAAGTCCAAGGAATTGCCAGAAAATGTAAACAGTGATGAAACATCTAGAGGAACAGGATTTTCATTTCACTATGAGCCAAAGGAATCACTTATGACTAAAAGGTCTGCTATTCTTTGGTCAAGAATAAGCCTTTTTCCAATGAAAGCAATCTCACACAAGAACATAGGTAGCCAACTTGGTGGACTTTATCTTCAGCCAATAAATCATGCCATCCTTCGCCAGAATAAAGAGCGCAAACCTTCTCATGATAGATGGCAGCTATGTCAAAATTCCCATCCACGCGTAAAGGAGACCACCTATTTCACCATCAAGGACAACTCCATGCCTTTTCCACCTGAAACGATGGTAATTGTCCGCAGCACCTTTGGTTAGCTTCAGATAGTTCTCCTATCATGATCAACTTTTAAGAATGACAAATTAAAAAGTTCCTTTCCTCTTTTAGACCCCCCATAAGGCTATGTCTAGAAAAAGTAGAGTTTCCCATTAAAAATTTACCAACACAGAAAGCAACCTCTTTAAGTTTAGCAAAACTAAAATTCATAAACAGAAAAACACAATGCTAGAAAATACTCGTAATGGAAACAACAAGCGAAGGAAAGATAAAATGACAAAGCTACTAGTAAATGCTAAGGTAAAATTGTGCTTGCCGGTGGTTATACCTCGAAATCCTTCCAAAGATCTGGACTCGATATGGTATTGTGAAGAGCATGTTCTGCAGCAACATGAATTGAGCATCAATACTACAACAGGAAGTCTATTCAATTAATATAGATTCATATTCTGAGAAAAATAGCAATCTCTGAGAAAAAACAGGAAGTTTATCGGCTTTGATAAATAGCAATCTCTGAGAAAAAACAAAAGAAGTAACATTTCATTCATTTATGAAAAAGAATAACAAGATAGAAAGGACTGCAGTCAACAAGAATAACAACATTTCCTATCATTGTTGACAGGCAAAGTACATGCCATATATGCAGAACGTTCTAGAGATACCTTTTCAAGAATGTACAGTACACAATCTATTCGACAAGGATAGACTACAGTCAAGAAAAGTGTTGATTTCTAGTTTAATGATGCTTCTTTTTAATTGAGAAAGGACTACTGAAATAGTACACAATGTATTGTTACTGAAAGTGGTTCAACAGAGTTAGCTATAAAGCCTGTTGTTCACGTTCATATTTCTAATATAGTATTCATTTACACCACTTCCACAGAAAAGGGCAGCAGAACTTGTCCATTTGATCGTCATGGGAGTGAAAAGATTTTAAGTGACTCACATGCTAGGGAATTCTCAGGCTGTATTATAATAGCGAATTGAAGTTCAACATTTTTGGCGCAAAAGAGAGTAACGTATGCTAATACCTTGGAGAGGA
Organism: Psidium guajava; assembly: GCA_016432845.1. Taxonomy (NCBI): domain Eukaryota; kingdom Viridiplantae; phylum Streptophyta; class Magnoliopsida; order Myrtales; family Myrtaceae; genus Psidium; species Psidium guajava. The sequence goes on from CM028225.1 coordinate 20,483,509, forward strand.
ACAGCTCGACTATAGTTACCACATTGACAAGGGAGGGATCCAATCCGATTTCCTCTTTGGCTTCCCTTGTGGCCGTATGCCCATCATCCTTATCACCCTCCTCTGCTTTCCCACCTGGCAACGATACTTCACCTACAACCCAAAACAATTATGAACTTAGACACAGAATAGCTCCTTCATGCTCTTGTAATAACCTAACATGCTTATACCTACCGTAGAGATCCTAATCACTTGAAACAGAACACAACCAAACTTTCTGCGTTCAATGTAGCTAAAGTTTCAGTCCCAACCATTTCTGCTAGTATCGCATTTCGGTGCCTCGATTTTCTAGGAAACAAAGAATTCACCTTGACACTAAGGTACTACAAGATCAAAACTTATCATTCGAGGAGTAGAAATAAAGAGCTACCACTTGAATCAGGGCACATTAGGCTGAGAACACCACACTTATTTACCTAAATCCTTATGCAACGAGGCTACTAGTCAAGTGCGCAGGAATCATTGTGTTTTCTTACTTTTGGTGAATAAAGGGCTGCTGCGAATTTCCCACTTATAAAATCAAATTGTTGAAGTTAATCAAGAAGTAGGCTTTCTGGACCCCATATGAAAAGCACAATGGTGAAGACAACTTCATCTTCCAGTAGAACATTCGCAAATAGCATTATGTAGCAATCAACCAGGTTTTTTTTTTTTTTTTTGCATATTGAAGACACAATCTAGTTCCCATGTTCATCGCTCAAATGCATAAGACAATTTCACAAAGGGGTAAAGAACTTCCTTTTATAGACAAACAAGCCATCTACAAGTCATAGAAAGCATCCAAGCTGAGAATACCAAATTTTGTCTGGAAAAACAAGAAGAGGAAAAATATTGATGCCCAGAACCATTGCCCTTTTCTGTACACACATCTAATCACCCATTCGACTGGACGAATTTCTTTTTTCTTTCTTCAGAATTCTCACAAAACGGGGAAAGAGAAAGAGAAGCAAAAGCAATGATCATTGGATTGTGCAGGCACACGCACAAAAGTGCTCATACTGAAGCATCTCAAGAACAAATACACACTAAAATTCTACAGATACAAAATGATCAGACAAGGAAATGCTAAAAAGCAGGAAACTTCCATCAAGACTCGGCGCAAAGCCGAAACCAAGCTGTTCCCCAAGCTCCATCGACCTGCGATGTCGTTTCTCTCATCCAAAAAAGAACCAAGAACTCACCAATAAATGAAAAGAAAAGCGATTCATCGTGTTGGAGTTTGAAGAACATACATCAAAACTAAGAGAGGAGAACAGCTTCAGCAGAAGGATCTCACTAGAATGGATTTGCGCCGGATCCAATTCAGCTCCTTTGGGGAAAACAGGGTACACCGAAAACGATGATGACGACCCGAGAATGCAGACTACAGCCAAAATCAGGTTCTTGCAATTTTTATGGCAACCCGACACCGAAGGCGGAGAGAGGACAGAAGAGAACGGCGGCCGTTCTTACGATGGGTCCAAAAGAGCAAACGAGCAAATGAGAGAGAACAGTAAAAACAAATAATCTTAGGTCAATTAGCGACGACTAAGAACTGTCGTCGCTAATTAGCTACCAATAACTAAGGTGGTCGCTAATTTTGTTTGGGCTATTTTGCTACGAATTTCTAAATTCGTCGCTAATTTTTTGACGATTTTTTGTTTGTGGCTAATTTTGCGACGAATTTCCGAATTCGTCGCTAACTTTGCGACAAATTTCTAAATTTATCGCGAATTTTCTGACGATTTTTTGTTTGTGGCTAATTTTGCGACGAATTTATGAATTCGTCACTATTCATTGCTAATTTTCTGACGATATTTTGTTTGTGGCTAATTTTGCGACGAATTTCTGAATTCGTCGCTAACTTTGCGACAAATTTCTAAATTCGTCGCGAATTTTCTAACATTTTTTTTTGTGGCTAATTTTGCAACGAATTTATGAATTTGTCGCTAATTTTGTTTGGGCTAATTAGCGACGAATTTGGAAATTCGTCGATAATTTTGCTACGAATTTCTAAATTCGTCGCTAATTTTGTTTGGGCTAATTAGCGACGAATTTGGAAATTTGTCGCTAATTTTGCTACGAATTTCTAAATTCGTCGCTAATTTTCTGACGATATTTTGTTTGTGGCTAATGTTGCGACGAATTACCGAATTCGTCGCTAACTTTGCGACAAATTTCTAAATTCGTCGCGAATTTTCTGACGATTTTTTGTTTGTAGCTAATTTTGCGACGAATTTATGAATTCGTCGCTAATTTTGCTACGAATTTCTAAATTCGTCGCTAATTTTCTGACGATTTTTTGTTTGTGGCTAATTTTGCGACGAATTTATGAATTCGTCGCTAACTTTGCGACGAATTTCCGTATTCGTTGCTAATTTTGCGACGAATTTCTCAATTCGTCGCTAATTTTCTGATGAATTGTGTTTCGTCACTATTTTATTTCTAATTTCCGAAATTTTAGCCCCGATTAGCAAACAACCAGAGAAACTTTCGAGTTATGAATCAGATATAGAGCCAATGGGCGATGCTTGGTTACAATTTCGAATCCATTATTATATGTTTGCTCTAGTTTTTATTGTTTTTTATGTTGAAATGGTTTTTCTTTATCCATGGGCAATGAGTTTTGATGTATTGAGGGGTATTCATATTTATAGAAGCTTTAATTTTTGTGTTTATCCTAATTGTTGGTTTAGTTTATGCATGGTGAAAAGGAGCATTGGAATGGTCTTAGTTCCTGAATATTTAGACAATAAAAAAAGTAAAAAAAAAAATAACATTGAGACAGTTATGAATTTCATAGAATTTCCCTTGCTTGCTCGAACAACCCAAAATTCAGTTATTTCAACTACATCAAAGGATCTTTCAAATTGGTCAAGGCTCTCTAGTTTATGGCCGCTTCTTTATGGTACCAGTTATTGCTTCATAGAATTTGCTTCATTAATAGGTATTTTTCAACGTTGTCGCTAATAATTAGCGATGAAAATCAATTTCGTAGCGACGAAACTTTATATTCGTCGCTAATTAGCGATGAAAATTAATTTCATCCCTAATAACAAATGTGTGACAAAAGTTATTTTCATCGCAATTTTACGACGAATTCACTTTCATCGCTATTTTTTTGCGAGTAAAATCTCTTTTTTTTGTAGTGATAGTTTTACATAAACAAATGTCACGTGACTTAAATTTCGGTAACATTGATATGTTATCTTTGAAAAATCCATGATGTGATAAGAAAGTGCATAAATTACGATTCATAAGAGTTTCAGATCTCGATTCATTTATTTATTTTTATGCAGAGAGAGAGGAGTCAGAAAAAATATCAATTGTTCTTGGTACATATAGGCCCCATACAAGTGAGTCATTAGATAATGTATGTCCTTTGTGATATCAACATGATCTAACGGATTGGATACTTTAGATTATTCGTCGCAAATGTCATTGCTAATTAGTATTTATCGCCAATTACTGACAATTAAGTATTTCGTCGCTAATTTTGTGACGAATACATTTTGCGATTAATACATTTTGTCGCCAATTAGCGATGACTAAGTATTTCGTCGCTAATTTGGCGACTAAATACTTTGTCGAAACTTTAGCGACAAAGTTTGACACAAATGCGCTGTCACAAAAATTGGCGCCATGCTACACAAATATTAGCAATGACTTCTATGGGCAAAAATTCGTTTTCATCGCTAATTTTTCGTGGGTAAAATCAAATTTTTTGTGGAATTTTGTGATGAAAGCAATTTTCATGGCAAAATTCGTCGCGAATTAGCAACAAATTATTTTTCGTCGCAAAATTACGAAATTTTTTCCGTCACAAAATTCGTTGCAAATTAGTCACAAATTTTTTCGTCGCAAAGGTCGTCGCTAATTTGCATACTTGTATATAGACAAATAAGCCACACACATATTGGAGAAATAAAATAGGGAATTTCAGTCAATGAACACCAAGATTGACTTTCCTATTTTGTCTTTATCTCACGTAGAAAGTTCAACTCCAATATAAATATTATTCATCAAATAGAATATATCACACTATTTTCATCAAGATAGATTTCCATGATATTCAAAACAAATCTTATCTTTAATTTCAAGATCAAGATATATTTGTTTCCGAAATTTAAATTTTCGTTTCGGGCTCAAATTCGGGACATATTCTAACAGTTGTGATGAGATTACACTACAAAAAAAAAGGGCATTTAGCCATGAAAAATTAGCGACAAAATTAATTCGCCGCTAATTTGCGACGAATTTTGCGACTGAAAAATATTCATCGCTAATTTGCGACGAATATTTTTTCGTGGCAAAATTTGTCTCTAATTAGCGACGAATATTTTTTTGTGGCAAAATTCGTCGCAAATTAGCGACGAATATTTTTTTGTCGCAAATTAGCGAGGAATATTTTTTCGTCACAAAATTCGTTGCAAATTAGCGATGAATATTTTTCAGTCGCAAAATTCGTCGCAAATTAGCGACGAATTAATTTCGCTGTTAATTTTTCGTGGCTAAATGTCCTTTTTTTTTTTTGTAGTGACGGCGTTTGGGCTGCCTTCCTGGCACTTCTTCCTCGTCTTTTTCTTTTATATTCCAGGAATGTTGACTAAACATGCTTGATTAGCTACTGGTATATGGTTTTACTCTTCCGAACTAGGCGGGATCATACATACTTCCCCGAACTGGTGACCTTCTGGCTTTGCTTTTTCCTAATTCTTCTCTTCTTTGGCATAGCTAGGAAACTTGTAGACATATGGGCATAGTCACCGCCTTTAGGTTACTCGCAAAGCAATCCTATGTTTATTATTATTATTTGGGTAAAGGTAAGAATAGTATTAACTTTAACCAGTACGCAGATTTACTAGAGTGAAACCCGACACCACAAGAAGAGGCCTTGCACGCATAGTGACACCAGAAAGTGTCACAAGTGGTGCACGGGTGTCGAGGAATCAAGAAAAGGCACTAGAGTCCCTAAACAAACAAAAGAGAACGGCCAAAACAGGCAGCCAAAAGCAGAATCAAAACAAGCATGGGACGAACCTCCAATCAACGAAAAATAAGCATTCTTATGTTTAATTTGGTGTCTAAATGGTACGTTATTCATTTTTTCTCTGATTTTTTGGGAAAACTATGGCTGTGGCATGCAGAATAAGCTTTATTATTCTCCAGTGGGCAGTCATCAGTCGCCACCAAAGCTAAATTCACAATAAGTGGACAATATCTCAAGGAACCTTGATGCTTTTGTCTCTGAATACCGGAGAATGGTGAAATTAAGAGATCGGTGGAGAAAGTGCATGTAGAAAATTTAGTCCTAAATCTTTCGATAACATGTCAATTTTAGTTCTAAACCTTCTCGTGATTTGCCATAAGTCGGGCTTGTTCTACCGCTCTATGTCTTGAGAGTTGGTCCATACAGTCAAGGACGGTATAATTTTCTAAGATAAGTTGAGCGGTACACAAAAGGGTATCTTATTTTCGCTTGTGGGAGGAAACTAACCTTCAAAGAATCGTGTTTGTTGTTTTCGCTTCGATGGCAAGTTAACATGAAGCATACGCCTCAAAAAGGAAAATGTGCATTTGACTATTGAATAGTGAATACGATATTTCCCAATTTTATCGACTTTGTGTTGCTTTAAGAGATAACATGAGTGTCAATTATCCGATTATATCCTATTATTATCCGCCACTTCAGAAAACGAATGGGAAATAATAGTACCGTGAAGGTGTGAACGATTTTACATTGACATTCTATTTTGTTCTAAGTGAGGTCAATATCATCTAGTCGTAATTATTAGATAAAAAAAATTACAAATATTTTGTTTCATCATGATTTAGATGGAGACAATCTTCCTTTTGTGGCGGGACCTCCTTTATTTATCAAGCTGCGTTCATGTTCCACATGGTGTCATCTTAATCACTAATAGATAAAACGTTAACGAGTCAATATGTGAAATAAAGCTTCTTGCTTCCGGACGGGATAATGATAAGGTTAGTCCTTAGCCTTTTTCTTTAATGTTCAATGCGGTCATGGGATTTTTTTTTATTATTCGATTTGATTTATTCATTGAACTTTCACAAAAAATAAAATAAAATAAAAGTCCTACCACTTTAGATCGAAAAAAAAAATTCCTTAGCCTTCTTTCTTGACTACGAGACATTCGCTCCCATGTAATTCTTTATTGGGACCACGTGACACTAGAGCCATCAAATGAGTGGGTTAGGTTGGGGGCACATCCGAAATTGTTCGACCCAAATCTATTCATTTAACGCGTTTTGACCCGCCCATTTATTTACAATGCAAATTTAAACCCTCCTCGACCAATACTACTAAAGTACTACCCACCTATTTGACTCACTTTAAGCTCTTCATGTATATATATTACTTGGATAAATTTTTATGTCTTATTTAAAAAGTAAATTAACAAAGCACTATATTTATTAATTTGTTAGGAACACACAAGAAGCCCGATAGATTCATTAAGAGACATCGCCAATAGAAAGCAAAAGTTTTAATCTATCAATTTCTCTTGTTTTTTTTCCCCAGTGACTGTCCTAACAGGAGGACATATGAATGCCCTATTCAGCTTATGCTTGGCCCTCTTGGAATTTTTCTTGTCCCATATTAAATGTAATTGCTCAAGCTAAATGTAGCCCAATATGAAAAGAGAACTATGTTCCCCTTCTTGAGTTTTATTGGTCCAAAGTTCAACTCTTACTTAGGAAACAATTGACTCCACGAGAGTTAATGTTACTCCATCCTACTCGAGTCATCAAACTGCAATGTAATCCTGAAGTTCCTAACAAGCTAACAACGTGATGTTCCCTTAAATAAAAAGAAAAATTGTCCATCCCCTCCCTCCAAGGAGATGTTGGATCTTTCGTTGATCTTTATTCTGTTAATATATCATCTTTCTTTGAATGAAAAATGAAACGGGACACGTATATTTAAAAAAAAAAAGTGAACGTACTTCTTTGCAACGATATGCCGGACTTGTTCCATTGGCAAGAAAGCAAAAGACAAAAATTGTACAACCTGTCGCGACCTAAAAATTCAGATTTTCCAATTAAGTGAATTAACTAACTTAGTTTGAGCTCTTCCAAATTCTACCAATTCGAAAGTTAGGTTCAATATTTAAATGCAAAGGATTTTTAATAGGAGCCGCCACTAATCAGTTAAAGTAGGTCGATTAGAAACCTAAATAAAATAGTGAGAGAACTATTCTATTTCTACGAACCGAAGATTTTAAGTTTGGGACTTGGTTATGCTAATAATTCTATTAATGCCCTTTTGGGTACCAATTTCATGAAAATTTTCAATTTGGCAATTTCAATTAATTCTCGCTTGAAGTTCAAAGGTGTAATTTTTTTAGGATTTTCTTTTTATGATTTTTTTATATTTATTTTTTTTTATGGATGAAATTTAAAATTCAAGTTGTAAAAATTAAAAGATAATTACTGCTACTTCTTTCGAATTAAGTTTTTACCTAAGGCTTGATATATTGACCCTAAAATTTGAAATACCCACTATAGAAATAATTTTATTCAAAGCCTGATAGATAGAATTATTTCCATGTATGCGGTTGCGAATTAAGAAATTTTCCCAATCAATCACATTTTGAAATATTTTGGATATGTTTGAGTATCTTCAAAAGATTTTTATATTATCGTGAGATTGTCACAAAAGATCTATAAGAATATTCACATTGAATCACAATCTCATAGTTTACTAGGCAAGTAACATATTGCAAGATTTTCAAACGTATTCAAGATTCAATTTTGATGTGCAATCTTCCAAATTAGGCAATCCAAATTAAACAATTAAACCCTTGAGATATACTCAAATAATTCAAATAAGTAAAATTAGGAAAACAAGACAATCTTAATATTCAGGAATAGAATTTTACATTATCTTAGGATTGCAATTTCCTAATTCAAACTTTGCTCAAAGATTGCGCACCAAAATCGAGAGGAAGATTGATCGACTATGGTTCTCGTGCGTCCAGGAGCTTTGTCAAAGCTTGATTCGTAGCACTAATTTGGATACGAATCCACCTAAGAAAACAACATCAAATTGCGAGGAGATCTCGCAAAAAACGATGGGGGTAATTGGTCCAAGATAGTGAGTAAAAATCTGCACTAAACCAAAGAATAAGTCACTCAAAACATATGTGGTTCCAGGTCTCGAACAACAGTGAACAGCGAAATAATCCTATTACAGTAGCTAACTCCACAGTCAATCAGCAGCAAAATAAAACTTTTGAGCAGCAGCTAATCAGGCACCAAACAGCAACAAAATCTGGGCAAACTATGACTGTTCTAGACACCAAACTACAAGTATTTTAACACCGTAGCATCAAGAAATTCAGCGTCGAAACAGCAGCAAAATTCAGCGTTGATACAGCAGCGAAACAATCCCGAACAATGATCAAAACGGGTTTTTGGACGGCAATAATTTTCGAGCAAAAAAGTAGCGAGACAAAGGCCAAATAATGATGGTATTCTGGTTTGGACAGCGTGGGGATTAAGCACTAAACAAGAACTGAACAGCAGAAATCAGCAGAGGGACAGAGCTAAGGATCAATTGTGCTTCTCGGTACACCAGCCAACAATGGACACCAAGAAACTATTCTCTCTTTTGTGACCTCACATGTATTCTCTAAATTTTTTGAGCTATTTGTCGATGTGGACTCCCCTTCTTACGTGAACTTGTGCTCTTTTATAAGCAATGATGACTTTGGATCCAAAAACAAAAACCCCCTTTCCTCATGCGAATGCCTAAAGATATATTTAACTTCTGTCTCTATCTTCACTATGGCTACCACGTATCTTTTCCGAAAATCAAATTTACTAAAAATCTGAGAACATTTCCTCTCCATCCCCTTCAAAGTGAATATATGAAACCTTCACTACAAAAAAAAGTGGTTTTAGCCACGGAATTTGTGACGAAAAATCTGACCAAATTCGTCGCTAAACTAATTTGCGACGACATTTGCGACGAACAAAATTTCGTCGCTAATTCGGCGTCGCAAAATTTGGCGACGGGAAAAATAAATTTTCGTCGCTAATTAGCGACGAAAAATATTCGTGGCAAAATTCGTCGCTAATTTGCGATGAAAAATATTCGTGGCAAAATTCGTCGCTAATTTGCGACGAAACCAATTCGTGGCAAAATTCGTCGCTAATTAGCGACGAAATATATTCGTGGCAAAATTCGTCGCTAATTTGCGACGAAACAAATTCGTGGCCAAACTAAATTAGCGACCAAATATGTTCGTGGCAATAGTCATCGCTAATTTGCGACGACGCACGGCGTTCACAGCAAAATTCGTCGCTAAAATGTTCGTTGTTAACTTGCAACGACCGCTCTTCGTGGCAAAATTCGTCGATAATTAGCGACGAAGCTTTTGCATTAGCAACGATATTTGCCACGAATGTTACAATGAAAATTCGCAGAATTTAATGATTTAAATACCGACGAATTGGGACGAAAATGGAATCCTCAACGTCGGTGACATGGTCACAAAAATTAGCTACGAAAACAAATTCATTGCTAATTCCTCACTAATTTTCGACGAACGTTATAGTGAGAGCCGTGGACGTCGATTAGCAATAATATGAATTTAACAAAATTGAGCAACAACATTAATCATGAAAATTTTCGTCACTATTTTACCATGAACGTTGTTCGTTAAGAAAATCGTAAAGAAAAAAATTAGCTTTCATATATTTAAAAAGCCAGGACCTCCCGACGATAACAGAGAGGATTCTTGTTATACTTGCCCTACCACAATTATATCTTTTCTCCACAAAAAAATATCCATAAATATCAAAACCTAACCTAATAGAAATGTGTCCATAATATCTCAAGAAAAATATAATACTTATGTATAAGTCAATAATGTATTTGTACATACTGATTGTTCTCCTTTTCAACTTAAATGACCAAAGCTAACAATCCATACTAAAAGCGATTAATGCTATAGAAGAAAAGGAGGGAAAGCTCCTTTTGACCTGTCTATATCATGAAGCCTTTAATGTAGACATCCTGCAGTTCTAAACTCCAGTTCGCTCAGAGCATTCACGTGGGGACTAGCTGCTTGTCCATTCCCATTTTCCAAACTTGGAAGAAGTCTCAGACTTGCAACCTGTTGATCTCGCACGGTAGAGCTTGCAAATCCATTGTCTAGCAGAAAAATACCCAGCTGAAATTTTCTATACAAACTTTGAACAAACTATCTTGCAAGGACTCACAAAATAGCGATCTGTGTTTCATGAACAACCAGCAGATGTACCTGATCCAGATGAAATTGAACACGAGTATCAGCAAGAAACCTACTAGCCTGCTTCTCCCATGCATTAGTGCTCCAAACAAACAACTGCAATGATGATAAGGCATTCATCAAAAGGAACTTCTACATTACATATGAAAGAATAAAATTCTGTTTTCATATGGGAACCAAACCGATCGTCTGTTGCAAGCAACAACAGGACATCATAGCTTCTTTTTTCTTGCTTAATGCGATGGGATTAATTTGTCAAAACAAAAGACGAAGTTTTCTAGAAGGATTTATTCTGCCAGAAAAGGATGCCTTCATGAACCGATGTATGCTGAGGACATAAGCATCAATATATCCAGAGCGAACATCAACCCTGTTTTTGTTCGGAGCACTTCAAACTACATTGCTCACTCTACCCAAAACCTAGGCATGTATACATGGAAAGGAAGATGCAGCAGTGGTCTGGTACCAGAGAGTCGACGCCAGAAGACACAAGAACAACACTGACCTCGGTCGAATATTCTGTTCCACTACCAATTTGATTTATTTATTCATTTCCTCCTCGGTCGAATATTCTTCAAATCTTGCCCACGATCAATTACTCCGCAAATAGCCAAACAACACTGACCTCTCAACTTTATATATATTATAATTAACTTCCATGTGGCCCTTACTACGACTGAAACAAAAAAATGCAGCCCAAAAGCTAATTTTGACCGCCGTGGGCTTTCTAACCATCTTTGCTCTTGCAGGTTTTGCTCGGAAGCTTCTAATTAAGCTCAAGGCTAACCCGCTTTCATTCCATCGCCGTTGTCCTATTAAATACAAGTGTGATGCATGCCAAAATTAAAAATGCAAACTATATAAAAAAAAATTGAATTAAATCTTTTTTTCTTTGTAGAGACTAAGGTTAGTCTCTAATTTTTTTATGCAAAAATCAATGACTAAAAAAGATCTTCAAAATTTAGTTGTGAACACAACCATGATGTTGTATGCCTGCTTTTGTTGAAGATTCCTCTAATATTCTTTTTACTAACTCTCTCAGGAAGGCTTACAATCAGTGGAGAGTGTGGTACAAAAAAAAAATGCAAATGATACACATCACAACTCCTGCTCAATCTCATCAATGGGGGAAAAGTCATAACTAAGATGAACGCAGTGAATATTTCAAAACAACTCTTGACAGTAGCAAACTGGAAGTGGGAACCATAAACTGGAACCGCCTTTTAAAAACACGAGACCCAACTTCAATATACTAAAACCTCAACGCCAAAAGGTGGCGCATACAAAGTGCACACAAAAAGGCACAAAGCCAGGTCCCTACCTTCACAACCCTGCTTCTTAGTTCTTACAACATGGGTGCATTTATTTAAGGAGAAATGAACGATTTGGAAGATATCTTCCAAAAAATGATTACTTATGTCGTTTATAAAAATTAATTAATAAAAAATATTTTTATAATCGATAATAATTTATGTTTAATTATTTTCGTAAATAATGACGTAAATGATTAATTTTCAAAAAGTATTTTTTAAATTATTTATTTTTTTCACGAAATGATGGTCGTGTGAAATTAGTAACAAGCCTATGGAAGTACCATTACTGCTCTAGGCAGTAGGCATCATTAATGCCCAAAAGCTCACTTATGGACTATGAAACAAAGTCAACATTAATGGCTAACGACCAAAAAGGTCTCTTCTACATGGATGGAGATTCCGACCAAAAAAAAAAAAGGATGAAGATATTAACATCGATTGCAATTTCCACCCTATTTATTTCATCTTACTCCAAGAAATACAAACAGTAATGAGAGTCTTAAAAGCATCGTATGTTTTACATAGCGCTCCTTTCAAATGTGCACTTGAATGAATTATAAATGATTTTTGGAAATCAAGTGTACACATGAATGTTTCGAAGTCTTGATTTTCCATCGAGGACGATACCAAGATTTTTGAGTTACGAGTTTGCATTACACTTAAGGAAGTGTGCTAGCAATTTTTTTGCCGATTGAAGAGAATAAAATTCCTCGATCATCGAGTCTCAAAAGACGAAAGTAAGAGATAAATTTTATTTAGGTCAATTCTTAATACAAAAGATAATTTCCACCATCACGGTACTTAATAATCAATAAAGAGAGAAAATCCATTATGCAACTTCGCCAAAGATCCAAATCACATGAACAATGATAAATTGCGCTAGTTCTTTATCAGCATGATGGTAGGATTGGCTACATTGGCCCCATCCTTTTAACTATTAAATAAATTTCTTTTAATGAAAAGAATTGTTCGTATATTTAAAATAATAAATAAATTATTTAGTCAAATTGATATACAATTACATTTTCACATAGTTTGAAAAGAAAACTTGGATAACTGAATCATAATTGGGAAATTATATATAAAAAAAAGTCATGAACATACCAATGTCAATTCAGCTCTAAATTTTTTAATTCAACTAATTAATTTATAAATATTTTAACAATTTGTTAATAAAGTCTTTCTCACCAATTTAGCCATACTTCAATGACGTTCCAATCATCCTACATGATATGTCTAACGTTGACATGGATAATATTTCTAAATTTTGATTTTTTTAAAAAAAATCAAAATTTAGAAATATTATCCATATCATCGTTAGTCGTGCCACGTATAAAGATCAACTTCCGCGTCAAGGATTTTTCAGCAAAAATGAGACTATATTAACAAATCATTAGAAGATTTATGATTAAACTGGTCAATTCGAAAGTTCACATTGAATCTATAATTTTTTTTAATAATTATTCATAATAATCAAAACACACAAATTACACTAAATAAAAAGTCTAGTACAAGTGAACCATGTTCCCGTGCCTCGTACACGCCCATATACTTTAGAGGAAAAAGACAAGCGAGACAAATAAAATTTTCACAGCTGTGGCATGATCACGTGACTGATACACGTACACATTTATTTTAAAGAAAAAAAAAGAAAAATGAATAAAACAAAAGGCCAACAGCAAAAAATTGGAAAACACCTGCCTCCGAATCTTGACACGAGATGCCGATGGTTGCCCCACCATCTACCCATCACTGTTCATGCAAGCTCACATCTGTCGTTCCAGTCGATTGAGAAGTGGGTCTAAAAGCACAGCGACGATCGATCTCTTGAGGTTAGTTTCCTCTAATCCTAGAGCTTAAATTCGGACCCGACCCATCAAAACATCCGTCAATCTGGTCAGAGATCTGGGGTACATACTGGACATGCAAAAGGGTTGAGAATTCTTTTTAGGACGTCTCAGTTTTCATGTGCTTGTTTGGATTTGGTGCTGGTGACAATGGGAATCTGGTCTTTTTTGCTTTTTGCTGGAAACAGTGGAATCTGACGCTGCAGCATGTGCTGATGTTTCCACAACTTAATTCATGTTCCGTGTGTCTGTCAACAAGAAATTATTCTAACGGCGGGACCAGGATCGCGACCGGAAGAATAGTTTCATCGTCTACGAAATTTTGATTTTGGGTGTGCTCCTACATACCTTTTTTTTTTTTTAAATCTTTTTTCGGTAAGTGTAAATGCACATACCCTTCTCAATCCTGTTTTCCAGTGCTTTTGTAGATTTGGAGGGAATTGGAAATATTCTATACAAGAATGACAAGTTTCCGAGGAGCATCTCTTTGGCCTTACGTAGTTGTTTCTAGTGTCGTTGATCTAGTGATTCGGCAAGAATTATGTACGTTTGAGATCTGGATTGGAATTTCGCTGAAAAGTATTATGTAGACTTGTTTCACCGATGATGAAATGGACAACTACCATTCTTAGCACAGGAAGAACATGAGAACCTGTGCCTGTTGCTGGTTTCTAAGTAGCTTAATTATGCTGTTTTGTACAGAGAGTGGATCGTATCATTCGAAAAAATTTTGGGGATCGCTTAACTTCACTCAAGAACCCTGAGAATATTGTCTACCCTTTAGTATGGACGTGCAGCGGAAGGGTAATGTTACTCAGAATGGAAGCGTGAGAGGATCTGATATGCTGTGCACTTTAGCCGAGACTGGAGAATGTGATTTCTCGAAATTGATGGAGAGGCCGAGGCCTTTGAACATGGAAAGGAAGAGGTCACTTGACGAACGATCCCTCAATGAGTTGTCGATTGCACTGTCTCCTCATCTCTCCTCAAGAAATGCTGAGAATTCTTCCCACTTTACCGACCCCTTTGGTTACTTTCTGTCGCCCGATCGAAGGTCGGGCTATAACACCCCAAGGCCAGAGAATGGATTTGAGACCCATCCTATGGTTGCTGAAGCTTGGGAAGCACTTAGGAGATCATTAGTATATTTCCGCGGTGAACCAGTGGGGACTATCGCTGCATTGGATAATTCTGAAGAGAACCTTAATTATGATCAGGTGAAGAGTACTATTTCCAGATTGCATAATGGAGTATTTGCATTCGCCGTATTTAGTTTCCGTCGCCGCCACTTGCATCTGTATTTCTTCTTGGTCCATCGAACATGAATGGTTTGGGAAAACGCAATTGTATTGGTTGATGTCATTTGTTGGTTGTACAGAAGGTTTTCTTCACCTTTTTTGGGGGGTAAATAAGTATGTACTGAATATTTTAGGTTACATGCTCCCGTCAATGGTTGTACAGATCCTACTTGTTCTTATTTTACGAACTATGATGTACTTCAGCATTTTCAAGGTAATTACTGTCAGTATTCCGTTCCAGAAATTCTTATTTACACTAGGCATCACAGCATCGTTACTCTATAGCTCTTATAATCCATCCACAATGTGCTATATGTTTACATGTCCATAGACTTTGTGCACAGCGACATCTAATTTTTCTTAGGTTTCTAGTTAGTCGAGGGAGAAAGGTATTTTTCTGGAGATGATTCAGAGCATTGACTGATTCAAGTTGTAATGCTAACTTTTTCATTGGCTCTCTAGGTCTTTGTGAGAGATTTCTTTCCGAGCGCATTGGCTTTTCTGATGAACGGAGAATCTGAAATAGTCAAAAACTTCATATTGAAGACTCTTCGCCTGCAATCATGGGAGAAGAAAATCGATAGATTCCAGCTAGGAGAAGGAGTAATGCCAGCTAGTTTCAAAGTGCTCCATGATCCGGTCAGGAATAACGAAACTCTGATAGCTGATTTTGGAGAGAGCGCGATAGGAAGGGTCGCTCCTGTTGATTCTGGGTTTTGGTGGATTATTCTGCTTCGAGCTTATACGAAATCCACAGGAGATACATCCTTGGCTGAACGATCTGAATGCCAGAAGGGCATGCGGCTGATTCTGAGTTTGTGTCTGTCCGAGGGCTTTGACACTTTTCCAACTCTTCTCTGTGCCGATGGATGTTGTATGATTGACCGTAGAATGGTGAGTTTCTCATGGCATTGCTATCTTACGACTTGGTTGAGGCATATAGTAGTTCAATATGATAATCTTACAACAAAGCGATATTCAATTGCAACTTCGTCCTTTTCTTCTCACGATGTGAAGGGATTCACAAGATCATTATTTAAGGGTTCTTCGCATTTGATCGAGCTGAAATGGTTACTCTTTATTCTAAATAATCCAAATGTATAGACTAGTTCACATGCAGGCATTCACATCTAAGTGTATCATCATGCCAGTAATGAACAAATAATCAGCAGTAATGAACAAAATAGTTAGAGGTGCAACCTTGTACGTTCATTACTATAGATGAGACGTATAATTTGATTTCAAATGTTACACTAGTCTTTTCATGCTGCTTGATAATGATCTAAAGAGAGAATTCTTATCAATGAGAGAATTCTTATAAACAAACTTGCTCACAACGTCCGATAAATATTGTGAGAGAAAAAATAAATTAGGTTTGATGTCGTCGAATATCTCTGTTTTCTGCCTAATCGAGGTCTACGAGGAGCTAGCACATCCTGAAACTTTTAGAAATGATAAAACTGTTATGGATCTACTTATTCTCATTATTCATTTACTTCAACTCAGGTCAAAATTGTTTGTATTTTGCAGGGTGTCTATGGCTATCCTATCGAAATACAAGCACTCTTTTTTATGGCACTAAGATGTGCATTGCTTCTCCTAAAGCAAGATGTGGAGGGAAAGGAATTTGTGGAACGTATTGTCAAACGCCTTCATGCCCTAACTTATCACATGAGGGGTTACTTCTGGATAGATTTAAAGCAGCTTAACGATATTTATCGTTATAAAACAGAGGAGTACTCTCATACAGCAGTCAACAAATTCAATGTGATACCTGATTCTCTTCCAGAATGGCTTTTCGATTTTATGCCAACTCGCGGGGGATATTTTGTCGGCAACGTTAGTCCTGCTAGAATGGATTTCCGTTGGTTCTGCTTGGGTAACTGTATTGCCATTTTGTCGTCACTGGCGACGCCGGAACAGTCCACTGCCATAATGGATTTAATAGAATCTCGCTGGGAGGAGTTAGTCGGAGAGATGCCTCTGAAAGTTTGTTATCCAGCTATAGAAAACCATGAATGGAGGATCGTGACAGGGTGCGATCCAAAGAACACTAGATGGAGTTACCACAATGGAGGATCTTGGCCAGGTATGCTCCTAAAATTTGCCCATGAGAAGTGAAGTTGGTTGGTTTCCATTGATCTGCTCTTTGAGGGATTTGTATCACCTCAGTTCTACTTGATTGATACACTGACATGGTTTACTTTACATGGTCAAACTGCACTTCGCCAGTTGCTACAAATTTCTTCGATTTACACGGTCTTAGGTTTCGCTCTGAAGGACTCTTCCAATTCAACCTCTATGCTCAAATTTTTTTTTTGCTGTCATGATGTGTGCAGTGCTTCTATGGCTTCTGACTGCCGCTTGTATCAAGACCGGACGACCCCTGATTGCAAGAAGAGCGATTGAACTCGCAGAAGCGAGGCTACTCAAGGACAGCTGGCCAGAGTACTACGACGGGAAGCTTGGTTGTTACATCGGGAAGCAGGCTCGCAAATTCCAAACCTGGTCGATCGCCGGTTACCTGGTGGCGAAGATGATGTTGGAAGACCCTTCACATATAGGTATGATATCACTTGAGGAAGACAGACAGACGAAGCCGGCTATGAGGAGATCCAATTCATGGACTTTCTAGTAGATTAACGTTTCTTTCTCATTTTCTGCAATTTATCAATCGTTGACTTGCTTTGAGCTTCACTTCCTGTCATTTAAAATTTCCTAATCTGAAGTAACCTCTTTTGCTTTTTGTCTAAGCAATGCTAGTAGGTACATATGTTCCTGTATGTATTTTTTTAATTTCTAATTCCTAATTTATAGGCCGCGATTGGCTATGTATAATGAGACTAAATTGAGAAAATCTTGAATTCAATTAGAGTTCTGAATGTATTATCTGAAAATCTTGAATTCAAATGTACAAGACAAAAGTTTACAAAGAACTGCTTAGTAAAGCAATGATTGAATTGGACCCCCAAAAAAAAAAAAGGAATGATTGACATTTAACTTATTTTTGCTACTTCTGATCCCGAAGCCCTAACTTATTAGGTGGCTAGCGCGCTATCTATATTCGGAGCCCTCTTCTTGCTCGTTAGCACTCGATTTGAAGACCGCCTTCTTGCTCGATGGCGCTCGATTTGAAGACCAAGTCAGAGACTACCGGATGTTTTGAAGACTGCCTTCTTGCTCGTTGGCGCTCGATTTGAAGACCAAGTTAGAGACTACCAGATGTCTCGCAAAGCGAATTTTA
Organism: Psidium guajava; assembly: GCA_016432845.1. Taxonomy (NCBI): domain Eukaryota; kingdom Viridiplantae; phylum Streptophyta; class Magnoliopsida; order Myrtales; family Myrtaceae; genus Psidium; species Psidium guajava. The sequence goes on from CM028225.1 coordinate 20,501,509, forward strand.
ATGAGGACGTTCAAAATTTTCAGAAAAAAAAAAAAGATTTGACTTAATGTTTGCGTAAAAAAAAGTTATATGTTTTTTTTTTTTTGGCTGCTTGACGATAATCAGTTAACCACTATCATATTAGCAAGTCAATTTTTAAATCCTAACAAGGTACACATATGTCCAACGACTAATATAAAAATGTGTGGGGGCAATTCGTTTTGGAGAGATATAATAATTTTGTTTCTACATGCCAAACATTTGAATTACGATGAAATCATATATCGTACCATAAAAGTTAAGCGTGCCGTGTAGTGTCATGCTCGGATTTTCTCTTTCTAATTTGTCTCGCACGGCACTGCCAATGAATTGTTTTCAGTATTTGCCATCTCTATGAAGGCACGACTCCTTTAGCGAAGGAACGCTATTATAGCAAATTAAATATGAAAAGAGCTCAGCTGACGTTGTCTTTCGTATAGAAGCTGACGGGTATGCCTACGTGGAACCATGATGGCAGTAAATTATCAATTTCAATATCATTTATTGCTGACATGGCAATATAAAGATGAAGAAAGAAAAATAAGTATTTTAAAATTGCAATAGATAAAAATGGAACAAAAAAAAAATAAAAAGAATATGTGCATGCGACAATAAGAAGAATTTTCCGCTGAGAAAAATCTTGTCTTGTACCCACTTTGTATGCTCAAATCCATCACGGCCATTAGTCATGTGGGTTCAACCTAGATCTTACAAATTAAACAGCAGTAAATGCATTGGAACTGTGTGTTCAGATCCAGCGAAGAATTTCAACACATGCTCCTCATCATGAGGAAAGCCATCAAGTCTATGTAGAGATTTTAAAAAAAAAAAAAAGCAACATGATACTTGGATAATGCCATCCTGGCCTGTGGTCCACGTTAAAGTCTCATTACATTCAGGAAATAGCAGACTGATCGGGCATTTCAGGGAATGATCAACAGCATTCAATAGCATTTCCCAGTGAAATACAAGGCATGACTTTCATTTAAGAAGAAAATTAGAGGTGCCTCGGGGGAATCGTGGCCAATCGCAACGGATGGCTTGTGATTAGTCTATGGCCTGTGTGCTTCATCAGTTGAATTCATCATGAAGGCCCTGGACTCCCAGAGATCCAACAGTTGAATCATGAATGATCAAACTGCGATGACATTAAAATAAGAAAAGACCGAGTGCGCAACTGAAACGACTATAGTTTTAGTCAGGAAGATCTCGTAGAGCCCAGAGAGGATGTTTCAGAGAGGGAGAGCTCAGACAGGGACTTCCCACTGATGAAGTCCACGACTTCTGCAACTGTCCGATCTAGGGCAGACGTCGCCACTGCCAAATTCTGGTGAAATTCCTCTACAGATGGCTTGCCTCCATCAATGGCGTTGCTCACAACTTTCAAGAATATAGAGGGGACGTTTAATAGACCCGCCACATACGCAACAGCTGCTCCCTGCAAACCAAATCCATTCCTGATTCTTGGAACTAAAACGAAGACTATAAAACTGTGAAACTTTGAAAGATTCATAGGACGCTGAACATGTTAATTTGCCGGTCTAATCAGAGCAAGTCAAGAAAAATCTGAGTTACCGCATCTCCAGAACTACTTGGGGATCTAAAATGTGACCTCTACAACACCCCTTCACTATGTCACCTTCAGACTTCTGGAGCTATATCACCAGAACAATCCTTCTCTGTGTTTTTTTCACTTCTATCAGTAATAATAGTGCCATAAAGCAGGAACTTTACCGCATCAAGATAATTTGGGAAACATGAAGTGCAGGTTGGAAATTGGTGTTAGGACATGCAGCAGTGCTCGAAATGGTTACCTCCATGTCAACAATGTTAGCATTATTAGCAGCAATGAATGCTTCATCCGGTGGGCAAATATCAAAGGAGTCACCAGTGGATAGTACCCCAGCCTGGAATATCAAGTTACTCCAAATAAAATTCAGTATAAGAGTATTATACGTGAAGAATTGTAGAGGCTGGTAATGATGAAAGGAGAACTATTCTGCGGATTACCAAGATCTTCAAATCACAGGATTACATGCTTTTTCATTAAATTCTTCAAATACTAGATTACCTTGATAAGAAAGTAATGCAATAACGTAGTTCTTCAATATAATACATATCAAGCGGAATTAGTGTAACATAAGGAGGTGAGCAAATTAAATAAATACTATACCACTGTTTGTCAATGTGTTGCAAGCACTAATGATATATAAAATGCAAATCACCTTTTCATTCACAAAAATTGTCACAAACTGCTCTATGCCAGGTAACATGATAAAATATCCTAAGTGTAAGATTTTGTGGGACCACTGCCAACTGTTCCAAAAGCTTAAGCTGTTAGATGAAGGCATGATTTAATATTTAATTACTCTAACACTCCCCCTCACGTTTAGCCTGGTTTTGTTGCCTAGTACTAAGCATGAAAATTATCATTGGAGAGGCAAATAGGGGCCTGGAAAGATTTGAACTCAGGACCTCCTGCTCTGATACCATGTGAGATTTTGTGGGACCACTGCCAACTGTTTCGAAAGCTTAAGTTGTTGGATGAAGGCGTGATTTAATATTTAATTACTCTAACACTAAGTATGAATACTTTTTGAGCAAGCCTGCGTTCTATGTATGATGACCTTTAGTTGAAGCTCGGCTGAAAGAACAGGCATTGAGAAGGACTGTCGCCGGCCAACTCCATATAGAGCACGACCCTATAGAGAAAAAAGCACGACTTATTATCTTAAATTGCAGAAGTTGTTAAAATTTCAACATAATGCAATTGCTCCACTTAGGCAGACACCTTTTTGTACTGCCAAGGATCTGATCACCACTACGATATAAATATACAAACTGATATTTGGAATTAAAGTAGATGCACTCCCTGCGAACATCTTGCGTTTATCAAAAGAAAAAGCATTTAAGAATCAAAAGGTTCAGCTCACTTACAGGAAGAGGTATCCTTCTATGATGGAAAGCAACACTTGATACAAGAAAAACATCCTCGATGTTTGCTCCTTTCGACTGAAACCACCAAAAGTCAGTACAATGACCTAAAATGATTATGTCTTCTAGACATGTGTGCTTAGGTGCCGTGTAAATCTTATATCCCTATGTTGTGTTCCTTTAAGAGTAAACTGTCCTCCTGGATTCTGTTTACTAAAGAGCAAATAAGAAAGTAGTGGAAAGCATATAGTACGGACAACACTGAAAGTCATATGCACAAGGGCTGAATTAAGTTTATGGAAAGTAAGGAAACCGATGGCCCCTATGTTGAGGAGAAATGAATCCACTTTACAAATTTGGAATAGACGCTACAAGACATATAAGTATATTTCAGAGCCTCTATAAAATATACAGTTTCAAAATCTTCATAATAAGCAGCTTTACCATATAGCCACCAGCTGTGCCTGCATTTATGATGAGATCTGGCTTCAATGCCTGGATAGAAGCACATGTCACGAGTGCTGCTGGAATAGTCCCAATATTATTAACACCTATCGAAGAGAGAAACTGAGAGGAGTTGGTAAGTCTTTTATGGGTAGATGAGCATAGCATTCACAGCTCACGAATTGATTGCAGAGGGCATCTGGTAGGTACTGAATTCTATCATTGTTCTTAAACAAGGATACTGATCCTAGCATACTTCTGGTCAAAGGCTCATGTGTTGTTGAGAACAGGTAACTTCAGATTGAAGTAATAGGAAAGAGATTTCAGAATCTGAATTAGGTAACGAAAAATAAATGTTTCAGCTAGAAAAGACTTGCAGAGGATTTAAATATGCTTTATCATGCTAAGAGAACTCTCCCGAAGTTCGTTTGATGTGCTTGTGTGTGGCTATGGATGAACAAGAAGAACTCATTACTAAGCTTGTGTTATCTTAATGCACATGAAATTTCAAATTTAATGAATAGGAAGGCAAAACTATTCCTATGCCACCATAAGTCAAATTGTTCTCTGATGTCAGCATTCTGCAGCTAGGAAACACTTGTCAAAAGAGGAAAGTTGTGGTAAATATCGGTCACAGGGAAAATTAGCTGACTCAAGAGTCAAGAAGAGGGAATTTAGTTTTTCCTAGCATCTAGTGTCTATAACACAATTTAGCAAAGTAGACTGAATGGTACAATCACGATGCTTGCATGTCTAAAAGATTATATAAAAGTTTCATTTTCTTAATACTGTAGCTCCTCTTTTAGAAGACCCTGAAATAGGTGTACTGCATATCATCACAGCCATATTACTCAAACCGTTTGGTAAGAAAGAGTTCCATTCTAGTGGCTGAGGATAATATTCAGAAGCTTTCCTATATCAACTTGGGTGGAAAAGGCCGAAGAGTAGGGAAATAATGAACAAGGGAATAATAGATACTGTTAGGTACCCACCAAGAACTAAATCTTTCCCTGGCCAAATCACGTTCAGTTGCAAATCTTTGTAAAACCCATGGTACCGAATCCAAGGGAGACCTGGAAAACTGCATGCGGATTTTACTTCTTGTCATGTGCAAAGATAAGAAATGTCTGAGGTAAGATATCTCTCTTGGAAAAACTTCAAGCAATCCACAACATCGCGGCATCAAGCATTATGGAAGGGAACTTACATCCGGAAATTTCAGGAGCAATCAAATGCCTTAAGAGGCTGCCGGGATACAATGAGAAAGCATGATAAAGAGTGAAAGCATGCAAGAGCCAGTAACGTAAGACAAAACAAGTTGTCTCCACCCATACTGATTCATCGGGTTGGGAAAAAATCTGAAGGTTTTACCAGACTGCAGATGTATCTATGAGGTTCGAGGTTTCCTTTTGGGACCATGAAGACAAAATAAAATAATTAAAAAAATAAAAGAACAGAAGGCTCGTCTTGAGGCAGATCATCATTAAAGCGGTGATTGAACTGATCACAAGTCAAAGCAAAGTGCAACTGAATAATTAAGGTAATCATTGAGGACATTGACTATAGATTCCTTAAATTATAGAAAAATAGATCCTGAATTGAAAATCCTAAAACAAACCACTTTATGAGAGCCAAGCAAGTATTATAACATCATGATCATCCATGAAAGAAAAGAAGCTTACAATGTGGTATCCTGAGCAAGATTGAACCTTTTCAGAATAGGAAGTGCCTCCGCGTCCATAGCTACAATCCAAATTATACCCCAGTGAGAAAAACCAGAAAAACTACAAATAAACGCAGCTATGAGTTCAAACATAATTTACTCGCAAGAATCTGCAAACTCATGATCCGCCACACGAGTCGCATGATACAGAACTCACGATTCCACGGAGACCCAGAGCAAACCCAACATCTCTAACTCATCAGATTCACAGAGCAAACACGACAAACTGGGACGATATGCCACTCACTCAGAGAGAGAGAGAGAGAGAGAGAGAGAGAGAGAGAGAGAGAGAGAGAGAGTACCGATGATGAAGACGATGGTGGAGATGGGTCTTTCGCAGTCATCCTTCGAGTCTGCGCTTGATCGAACTTGAAGAAGCGACATTGAGGAGGAAGGACGGTGAACGAACCGAGAAGACGGGCAGAAACTAAGTTCAAGCTCGTTGTGCACTCTCTCTCTCTCTACTCCTCCTGAATGAAAAAGTCAGCGGTCTCATGGCGAGAGAAATGTGCTCATGCTGTTGAATTACCTTTTCGATAAGAAACGTGGGCTCCCGCGAACGATTTGGAAAACACTGTGCCCCGCTCATAAAATGAAATGATCGAAAAACATTTTAATTGTCAACGAAATAGTTAGATATAATTTTATGTTAATAATAAAAAAAATATTTATTGTTGACTAATTATTTCAAAATATAAAATTAATTATTTAAAAAATATAAAATTATTTATTTATTGCAAAATAAATACAATTATATATTATGTTAGTATGCATCCAATTTGTGTTTTTCTTTTTCCAACGAAGCCGTCAATAAAGGTTCCGTTGGGGTCTTGAAGCACGCCTGCAATGTCTCTAGCACCGGGGGCACTAGCTACAGAAGCATCAATATTGAGTTTCAGGTTAGATTTCATTGGGGGAGTCCATTTTTGTGGAAGATCTATTCTATTTCGGTAAACCTTTGATTTTTGCCGGTTGATTTCCTATAGCTTTGCATCATAGCTTCCGCTTCATAGATTAAGATTTCTGAATCTGGCTTTCAAGTTATTTGGGTTTTTTTTTTCCAATATAGGTTTTAATTTTTTTTGTTTTACAAAAATAAGACAAACAAAAAGTATTTACCAGATTGGGGCTCGTGCGGCACTTAAAGGTGCCGGGCGGGCCTGCGCGGCATTAAAGGTGCCTCAAAATAAAAACTTATATTTATATATAAGTTTTTAAATATAATGAAAAATTTATATAATTATTTAAATGATTATTTAAATAATTATTTATATAAATCTATATTTAAAAATTTATATGATTAGTTATCTGAATATTTTTAAATTATTTATATAAATTTATATAATTATATGTATAAATTTATATTTAAAAAAATTTATATAATTATTTACATAAATAAAAACACATAACAAAATGTTAAAAAAAAGGCCTTGGGTCCTTTGGGCCGCACTGAACCGGGCTTGGCACTTTGAATGCCCCCTAGGGGCTCAGGCGGCATTTAAAGTGCCGCGCGGGCTATAATCCGTTAAATTATTTTTTTGCCCTATTTTTATAAAAAAAATTAAAACCTAGATTGGAAAAAAAAAACCAAGTTATTTCTTGCCTTCCAGATACACTAGAGAAGTACAATCATATTATTGAAGAAGGGAGAAGTGTCGGGGTTCTCGATCTGATCTTAGAGCTAGGCATCCATCCTTGTATTGTTCAGAGAGAGGCCCGGGGGGAGGGGGGTTATGGCCCGATAATCTTTGATCTTGCTAGATCTGTTCGGTCCAAGGGCAAGAGAAGAAGATATGTTTAGTGGTTTCCACCTGAGAGTCACATGAGGGGCAAAAAAGTTGTGACATGATTCTTCTTCTGAATAAGTTCTTTCTAGTTAGTATGGCATTTTGACACATTTGCCAAGTGAAAATACACACCTTTTTTTTTTTGAGGTGGGAGGGTGGGGGGATCTATGCTCTTCAAATTCTATTCCAAAGTTTTCTAGAGGATTGGAAGGAAGTAGAAGCCTAGTATGTGCTTGGTCTCTATTTTTCTCTCAAACCGTGTTATAGGCACCCTTGATAATGAAAGGGCCAGAGGGTTTTAATGTCCAAATTAGTTTATCTTTTCTAAGGAAAGGGCCGATAGGGATCGATAGGATTTCCTTTGTTAGTATCTCGTCAAACATACTTCTAGGATATTTTCATTCCACATTGCTTCCTCTTTAGAGATCAGATCCGATACCATATGCGGTTCATTCTTGTTTGTTTGGCAATCAATCACACCCCTTCTCCATTACTAGTTGACCACCTAATTGACCCTGCGATGGTCTCCCCTCCATATAGGATACTTTGCTATTCTCAGGAGGGTTTAGTACCCCAAGCCGCTTGTAAAAAATTCCCATTTGTGTAATACATACCTTTCAAAAACCTGCCACAAAGAGGGTTTTGGTTCCGAGAAAGCCCTCAAGCCTACTTTCCTAACATTGCTTTGTTGATAGAAATGAGGTCTACCCCTTTATCCTTTCTTCAGAGTGCCAAATCTCACGATTTTAATGCACCACCATAGTCATGGATACAAGTTACTGCTGAACGAATGACATTTGTAATTGAGATAGCTATATAATAATTTATATCGACGCATCTATGGTATCTAATTTGAAAAGCATAACTAATACCTTACACCGTTATAAACCTAACGAAAATTCTTTAAATCTATTTGATGCATATCGATTGTAAACTTTTTCTCGTAATATCAATGAAGTGCATATCCCATAATAACTGTACCGTTATCAAAACCGTACCTGTTAATCTGATTTTAAATCGGTGTCTATCTTGTCATTCACGTACTTCCAAACTTTTTTTTTTTTAACCATGACATAGGATATTAGCTTACTACATAAAGTTTGTACATTAATCATTTTGAATAAATGGTGTCTCAATTTCTTTTTAAGGGCGCCTACCGTATTTACAAAAATAAAAAAAACTGTTGCAATATTGATGGAAAAAGTAAAAAAATTATCCACGACGCAACTTCTCATCTTGGAATAAAAAATGTGACTAGAGGGGTGGAAAAATACTGAAAATTGCAAGTGCATGCATCCATGCATCTAAATCACGATAGATGCGAGTACAAGCCATCATAAACTGAACAAACGTGATTACTATTACAACCCCATGTGACTGTTGTCATTTGAAACATTGCTGCAACCAAAACCACAGATGTCCAAAATGCAACTTGTACAGATGATTCAAGAGGATAAGTCCGCCCAGCACGAAGTGAACGAGTCAATCGGCAGGAAGGTTTTCAACCCGCAAATGATCGAACAGGTCTCATGAAAAATCAACTTCCGTACATGTGGAATACGAAGCATCTAGTTGTGCGTTCTTACCCACACCATCCTCGGTCAACTCGAATAGCTATATGGAGCGGAATTCCAGGAGGCGCGCGTTAATGCCGTGTACACACAAATCGATAAGTTCTACATTGATGTCTCAGAGCTCAGAAAGGCACTTCCCGCTGATGAATTCGACGACTTGAGAGACTGTCTGATCGAGGGCAGCAGTAACTGCCGCCAAATTTTGCAAGAATTCCTCCGCGGTTGGTTTGTCACCGTCCACGATGTCGGTCACTGCTTTTACAAATATCGCAGGAACTTTCAAGATGTCGGCCACATAAGCAACAGCTGCACCCTACAATTTCAAATGTTTGTAAAAACTGTTAGCAAGATACAAGAAATTAACAGGTGGAAAATAAGAAATGAACGATTCTGGTGTGATGTTGGTTACGGTTACACAACAGCAATAACATCTCTATGGAATGTCATCACATAATCATAAACCAAAACCAAAACCAAAATGGTCCACTATAAGACAACTGCCATGCCATTTGTCAGAAATTAATAGCACGTGCTTAATTGATACATAGTTGTTCATTTTTATCTACAACCTGAGTTGGTAGCAACACTTAGCTAGCAAGGTCATCCATTGATGTGTAGATGGATAGAAAGGAAATAACAGAATACCTCCATATCTTTGATTGCCGCATCATTTGCAATAATTGTTGCTTCATCTTGTTGGGACATGTCCAGAGAGTCTCCCGTCGACAGCTTGCCAACCTGAAAGATGCATAAATTTAGTGAAGCCGACTCTACTCTGACATAACCAACTTGAGAAGGATATATATGCAGTCCATCTGATGCAATTTCCTTTCAAAAGAAAAAATGCATTATTAAGCGCAGAAACTAGATTATCTTAACAGTTGCTGCATCCTGCTTGGAAAAGGAAAGAGAAGCGGGATTTGCCAAAACCTTGACTATGAGAGCTACAATTACCATAAATCTACTTTTGAGAAAAGAGTCAGTTTACGAATAGCTCATCCATGCAGAAATGGAAATGCCCTGCTAGGCAAAGTGGCCTCTAGGCCAACAGCAAGTGGCGATAGGTGTATAGGGTGAAGAATGACTCGTTTCGCCAACGAACCCATCCTGAGGGAGTTGCTACAAGTATTGTAGAAGCACCATCAGTGAAGCTACTAATCATATAACCACAGGCCTAGGCAGCATCAAGTAGGTGACGCCTGTTGTCTAGACAGTAGACCATATTCCAATAAAGAGAAAGGAGATACTTTTGCAAAAATGAAGCAGTAGGACCCTGGGAAAACTGCCAAAAAAAATAGTCCTCAAGGTGATTTCCAGTGACTAGTTCGACTTGACATTTTCCTCTTCATCCATCAACCTCCGACCAACATCAACAGCGAACTACAGTTCAGTTAAACCACTTGTCAGAGCTTCTTGAACAACAAAGGGATTATTTGTCAGATGAAAACCTGTCTTATAATCTCCTAGAAGTTTGAGAGGTTCTTTTCATTGAAAGAAAACAAAAGTGTGACATTGTAAAAAATAAATAAATAAATAAATAAATAAATAAACTAACCAAAGATTATCTCGGAAAAAATAGCATTCCCAAGAAAAAAAAATTTCTGACTTGACTATCCCAGTTAGTTGGGCCATTTCATTTTATGATTCCAAAAGTCCAGACAAACTCCATTAACATAAGAAAAAATATATTGACCAAGCAAATGGTTCTGAGGTTAAGCAAGAGAAGTCTCTCAATCAAGCACGGAATTACCTTCAAGCTGAGTTCTTTTACAAGATTTGGTGTTGAGAATGCCTGTCGTAACCCAACTCCATACAGATCAAAAACCTGCAGAAGACATTGGAGGCAGAAAAGCAGCTTGAACTATATGTTTTGACCAAGAAAAAGCTAGTGGCAGCATCAGCATGACTGATCATGGACTAGCACCAAGACAGAAAGGGAATATATGCACACGAGAAAATTTGTATTTATTGAGCAAAAAGATCTGGAAACAAGAGGTAAGGCACGTAAGGAAGACAAGCAACTGATTAACAGCTCGTGCTTGTCCTTTTGACATTACAACCAACTACATATTTAAAAAAAAAAACTATGCTGTTCAGGGCAATAAACATTGATAAACAACCTAAGACAATGCACTGTCATACACCTGACACCATTTTGTCAGGACCAGCAGAACTTTGAAAGATCCCATCTAGTTTATGTCAAATGCTAGCAAATGAGATCCAAAGAAGCACTTTGTCTTCATATGGTAACGATTCTGATTCCAAAAACTGATTCTGATTAAAATGACTTTTTCTGATTCTGTTCTTGGATGAGTTTTGGAGAACCAGAAACGCGTTTGATAACTGCACAAATTTATATTTCAAAAAACTATTTCTCTTTCTAATTTTTTTAATTTAAGTCAAATAACTATGTAGTTATTTTGTAAAATTTCATCCTAAATGAAAGCTAATTTTCAATGTACACTAAAATAATTTAAAATACATTTATTTTTTTAACATGTCACAAATGAAACACAAATTTTAATACATGATGCCCGAAGTTCAATTGAAGTTCCAATTTATGAAAATGAGATCAAACTCGCCTAATCTAAGCTTTTTCTATTTTTAGGAATTTTCTAAATTTTTTGTGATTTTTTAAAAATTTTCTAATTTTTTTTAAATTTTTTTTTTGTTTTTATTAGATTGAGAGGAAAGTGATGAGAAAAATGAAAGGGAAAAGTGAAAGATGTGATATTTCATTCTGTTTTGTGATTGTCAAAAGTGATTCTTTTTTCAAAACCAACTTTTTTTTGTTCTGGATTTTACTCTAAAACTGATTCTGGGAACAGAATTAGAATCAGAATTATTTGAGTTATCAAACATGATTCTCATTCTTTACTGTTCCAGAGAACAGAATCAGAGAATGAGAATGGTTATCATACGCAACCTTTATCACCCAAACATAGGAAACACGATGCCACTTTAATGAAAAGTGACTTACAGGGATAGGTATTCTTCTATCATGGAAAGCAACCTCAGATGCCAGAAACACATCGCTGAGGCTTGCTCCTTTAGCCTGCGGCAAATGGGAATAAACATGAATTAGTATGCTGCATACCAATGGAAATGTAAACTCTTAGCTGAGAAACTGGAACTGATACATGCTATGCAATTAAATTATTTGTGGCGTTCTTCCAACACCAAAATGTCTAAATAGGTCGAGAGGAGCAAGCCAAATAAATGAAACCATATTTTGCTGGACTGTAGCAATACCAATGAATTGCAAACACGGTCACTTTTGAATAATATGAATAGGATGATACGATCATAAACAAAATATAATTACAACTCCTTCAAAGCCAAAACAAAAACCTTGAAGCCACCAGCGGTACCGGCATTTATGATTAGGTCAGGCTGCAATGCCTGAATAGAAGCATAAGTCACCAGGGATGCAGAAATTGTGCCAACACTATCAACCCCTGTGAGCATTACAATGTATCAAACACATAAGGGTATAAGCTATAAGCAAGTATCACCAAGCAAAAGTCCAAACATTGTGGTTTTGAGGAACACAAATAAACTACATACCGAACAAAGGATCTTTTCCAGGCCAGATCAAATTCACGTTCAAGTCTTTGTAAGTACCATAGTAACGAACCCAAGGGACACCCTTGGGGAACCTGTAGCATGTCAGATTCGCACGTCAAACTTAATGCAAAAATATCAAGCAAGAAAGTAATGCCCCAAATAGAGAGATTTTGAAAACTTAGGAACTTAAAAGATCCAAAATCAATCTCTTGAACGGCTCAAGAATCGCCTATACCATATTACTCTGAGCAGAGAGACAAAAGGAACATATACTTGCAGGTAAGTTTCTGATTATCCGGACGGCCACAAAGGGTTTTGTTTTTTCCATTTTCTAATTCCCTCGAGATGCTTCGCTTTTCAATCTCAATCATCAATCAGGCCCAAATCGACAGTTAACATCAAAAACAACCTCAAACTCAGAGCGCTAAACAGTCGAAAACAGGAGCAACAACAAATCCCAATATTTTCCACACCACAAACAGCATTTGACAGTAACGGGACAACTCCTGACTTCCTACTATTAACTGAAAAGAACATATAAAAAATAAGAGCAAAAATCAGCAGCTAATGAAGAAACTCACAAGGAGTCTCGATCCTCGACGAGCTGGAACCTGTTGACCAGTGGAAGTGCTTCAGTTTGCATAGCTACGCACCCCCGCAAAATCAACCAAGGAAAAATACCCAAAGAAAATCACATGTTATCAGTTACCCAACAAGACAAACACAAACCCATACCCAATACGAAACACGAAAGGATTCCACGGGCAGAAATGGAAAAGGACTTGAATAAGTACCAATCACGATGACGACGGTCGAAATAGGACGCTTCTCGGCCTCGACGACCGCGGCTTCCTCCGCAGCGCCCGATCCGTCGCCGCGAGGAGCCATCGGGGTTATTTTGCCTCTTTGCGTAGCGAATCAGTCGGGGCTCCTACGACGCCGAGTGTCCGAGGAGGAAGAAGGAACAAGAGAACGTGCGAGTGCGTTGCGGCAAATACAACAGGATTGGTCCGCGTCCTGTCGGGAGATGGAGATTACAGAGGAGAAAGAGTAGACGTCTTATTTTAGGTTAAATGTTTTTGGTGACGTGGTATTAGTATAGTTAGAAATTAACGGATGTTATTTAAAGCAATTAAATAAAAATTTATTGAATTGAATTTTTCTTTCCACGTTGACTCTCCCTCTCTCTCTTCCCCAATCACTGTTCTTGGGGTCGTCGTCATCATCATCTATAAACTCCACGTAATCCAAATCAAAACCCACAAAATCTAATATCTCCACCACTACGAAACTTCGAGCAGCCATGATCGAGCTCGGCACCGGCATCGCCCGCGGCCACCATAGTCAAGCTCGACGAAGCCGCCATATCCGAGATCGAGAGTCACTTGACTCACGAGTTGATATCTTAAATGTTTTTTTTTTTTGAAAATCTACTGTCGCGGCGAAGAATGCAAGTGCTTGCTTTTTGTACCTCATTGTCTACCTACTGTTGGTCCGCTGTGACATGAAGAACATGTCTCTATGACTTCTTGCATGTGTTTGCCTAGTGATTGTCAAAGCATCATTCTTCCTTAGCCTCATTGTGAGCCTGGATGTAGCGAAAAACTTCGATTAAAAACTCCCTATTATAAGTATTCACATGCAATTCATGCGTTTGGTGCTCGTGACAACAGACGTGCGGTTAATCTTCATCATAATTAGAGGTGGCAAATTGAGTTTACCGCCCATATTTTAATTCATATTGACGGTGCATATCAAATGGGTTGCCTTAAATTTTATAAACAAACTTAGATGAGTCCAAGAAATAAGTGCCTAATAATTTAATGGATCATAAATGAGTTGATAACTAACCTATTTCGAATCAATATGAAAAATAGAAAACTTTATCACCCGTCTTTTAGTAGTGGCCGGCCGACCATCGCACCCAGACCCGGCAAGGGCTTCTAAGCACTTGTGATGTCTATTCGTGTTCCAATTGATAATATCTAAAAGCTCTTTGGGGAGTTCTAACTACTCAAACTCTACTATTCCAATTGTCCCTTTATGGGTATAAATTGCTTCCACCGTTGGTTAATAGAACTGTCTAGGGTGTAGAACGTCTCCTTATTTCCCGTTTTCACGATCTTGAAAACCATGTCTGCCTTTTAACATCGTGGGGTCGCTGGCTTTAAGTCGGCAAGTGTACGGAAGTGCCACGTGATCCTTCGAACCTGGCCACGATTCCGACCGAGCAGCGTTTGGATTCTCTGGACCGGAGGAGTCAAGAACCGCGACGAAAGCCGGGGATTCCCTCTCGGAGGAAGCAATTTTCTGTTCGTTCACTCACGCCTCATGCGATACCGTATATCTCATGCTCTGTTTTAGGATTACCTGGATTCCCAGTCCGACTCTTCGGTTCATGGTCCCGTACCTAGGAACCGAAAGCCAAACTGCATTGTACAGGTTCCAAAAATTGTGAACCGAGTTGATTCTCACGAAAACCTAAAACTGAACTAGTTCCTATGGCCAGTTTGGTTTGATTTTCGAGTCTACCCGCGAATCATGATCACCTCGAATAGCTCTGATCACTAATTTTGATATTTAAGCTATGGTGAAAGGCTTTGGAATCGTGATCGGACACTCGAAAGACCATAAATTGACAACAAATTTCAGGTTTGAAACTAAAGTGAATGCCCTAAGTGGCCTAGGGGCATCATCACAGAACTCGTTGAGCGGATTGGATTCATTAAGTAGTGATTGCCTCGTGCCATGGGTGATCAAATGGGTATTCTTTAGGATGACGTCTGCAACAGGCTATGCGCGTACCATGCAAGGAGATAGCATAACTAAACTCGCAAATGTGAATACTTTAGGGCGCTGCATTCAAACTCGAAGCAAATCGTGGGCTATAAGGTAGCGGCTGTGGTCACTTTCAACTTGAATGACTTCAGGGGTTTAGACAAGCAACAAAATTACTAATCTTTACTAAAAGACAAGTAATAATTTTTTCATGTAAAATTTCATTCTTATGTATACAACTCTAAATTATAAAATGATTTAATTTGCTTGAACGAAATTACTCAAAGTTGAAGTACTTCGCTCTCTTTTCAACTTAAGAATCTTTTATCATGTGGATTTGTGATTTGTCATGTCACTCCCTAGTTAAGTGTCTATTTTGAAAAAAAAAAAGGAATTCCAAAATAGGAAATAAAATACACAAAGTTAAGAAATTAATTTTCAAGTAACAATATTTTGTATTTTGTTTCTTCAAATTATTTTCAATTTTACTCTTTACATTTAGCAGCGATGCCTAAGGGGATAGGACAACATAACAATAAAAAAAAGTCTTATACGAAAAATGACGTATCTCTTGTATTTTTGCATCAATCCTTTTTCGGGCTTTTAAGAGAAAAGGACGCCAAAAAGATTTCAAACTATGCTTGCTATGACACATTTACCTTAATTTTTTTGTGACATTAAAAAACCGCATCTATGCATTGTTACACATTTACCCAATTTTTTTTAAAACCAAAATACTAAACTTATATATGTGACACATGTACCTTCCGTTATGCTTCCATAAAAAATTACCTTTAAAAGTCTTATGTGACCGCTGACTTGGATGATGGACTTCAAACAAAGCCGACATGGGGCCAATGTGGATTACGTGAATGAAAACAACCCTACTTTTTATTTGACGTGGTTGAAATATTAGAGAATATTGCTCATAAACTTTGCACCCACTTTCCTAGGCATTCATCACTTTATTGTTTGTCTCATCAATTTCTTGTTATCATCACAGCTATAACAGTACTTCACAAAATTTAACTTTCTAAAATCCAACGCAGCCACAATCAACATTATTATATTTACATTTTTCTAAACTCTAAAAATATTTGTGAAACATGCCTGTCATTCATATCTATATATTAAAGCTTAAAAATCAAATCATTTGCCATTTCTATATATAAAAAAAAAATTCATACACAAAAGCTATCATCCTCAAACTAATGAATTGATGTAATTTACAAGGTAGCGCACATCCGATTGGTGGCATGATAAAACCTTTTCAGAAATTTTGAAAGTATAGTAAAATCTTCTCAATCTTCATTTTCAGGATTATCAAAGTGAAGCTTGTCTAAGAAAAAAAAAATCATCTCCTTCCATCATTTTAAAATCCTTTTTTTAATTTATGGCATCATCTAACATGAGGTAAGTACAGTCTCATCTAATGAAGACACACCGAGCCCTTATAAGTGATCTTCGCATTTTCAATACAAGATTGAAATAGCTCTCAAGAGAAAACCTCTTACATACCTAACCCCTTTTGAATATGTGAAATAGAACTATGTGTTAGAGATATCACCAAGGTGATGATTGTTAAAATCCCCTATCTTTTTTTTTTAATGATAATGAAGGCAATCAAAGGCTACTAATGTGTGTAGTCATTGAGTTATACCAAGTGATATATGCACAAGCCAAAATGCAAATGATGTCATAAGCAACACTAAATGAGGAGTGTTCTCCCATTGTTTGGCGTGCTCTACCGATATCTGAGGATCGCTGCCAATATTTGAGGAAGAACAATCTAGCCATTGAAGATGTCTATAATTTGGAAGGATCTCCAGATGATGTGAATAGCTTGAAGGATCTTGATTAAGAGCGAACAAATCGAGAAGAACGAGGATGTTCATGATAGCTTGAAGATATAAAAATCGGGTGAACAAAGTTGTATTGGCAATTCCTATTTTTTGGAAAGTAGCACCAACGGATCTCTACTGACTAGTTAATCCTTTAAAGCATCTCCAATGGGAAGATTGAAGATGGATATATAATGGAAAACCTTTTAGGCCAAAATATTAGAGAGCATAATGTAGAATCCAAATATTTGCTCTGAGCTACTTTCTTTGTTGAATTTTTTGTCATCTCAAAAGATCTTCAATGTAGAGATTTTGTCGTGGAGAAATCATGTGAAAGATGAAGTGTACAAGAGTAAGAGCAGCACATGAATTTTGATAGTGTGATCTATCGTGTGAAAGGAGCGGTGCTTGCCAATTGTAAGTTGTTGAGCAGATTATTAGTGCAATCCAACCCAACTTGTGGCTATTAGTTTTGAGAATAGACATGGGCTTGGGATATAGCCAAACCACACTATACATTGGCATGTGCTCTTGTTTCTCATGATCTTTATACACTTCATCACAAAATAATCTCACAATATTTCAATCATTTGGCTTTACTTGATTTCTACATCCCGTTTCTCCTGATATTTGAAGCTGAACTTATTATATTCTGTAAATTTTTTTCATAGTTCCTAAACAACCTATTCACCTCCTTTTAGGTTATATTATTAGCCCCAACACCACATACCTCATCTAGTCATCTCTTACAATCAACTTAAAGTACATGAGGTGAGCACCTCATATCTAAACCATCACCATCTAAGATTAAGAGCATACCCCTTGGAAATTTCTCTTTCAAAACACAGTGACAACGTCATTCAAAATGGCATTATCCATTGTGGTTGCAGACACACTTTTTTTCTATTTACCACTCCTAGATGTGCTTCTCAAGCATTTTTGCGCTCGTGACTAGACATTATCACAAAGTTGATGATTCTCTTATGCAAACTTTAGTTTTCATCAATAAGAAGCGTAGTGAGACATAAAAAGTATCATTCACTAGTGCAATCCCTTAGTTTACAAAATCGAAATTATTCTTCAAATTAATCCTTTCATTGACATACAACTTCATGCAATCCCTAGCCACTTTAAATTGTGACATGTTTGAAGAAAGGTCGTCAAGTAATAGTTATTGAAATTGTAATTTCACGGTGAAAAACGAAAAATATTAACTTTAAATTATAGAAACCTATTCATGTAAGCATAATTAAGAGGCATCTAACTTGAGATCCATGTAATTTTAAATTTGTCATAAAAATACAAAAGCCTTCTTCTCTGACTCAAGTGGAAACCCTAACCATATATGAACTTACGAAGCCCTTCTCTTCGCTTCTTGCTGTTCTCTTCAGTTCGAAACCCTCACGATCGAGTTTGATCGACTTGATCTGGTGAAGTTTTTGATAAGCGGCAGCACAGATCACTTCATGAGGGGACAAAGACCGCTTAACATTGACTGTTTGAAGCTTCTATTGGCCCAACAAAAAATCCAGTGGCCCATTGCCGAAGAGTTTCAAATGCAGCTGCTGATTGGGCCACGAAAGCCTAGAGACTAAATGAACTTCCCTACAATTGGCTTGTTCACCCTCCCCAATCCCTTTGGGATTTTCTTCGTATGGATGCTCCATTTTCTAGGCCCCTTAATCTGAGTTAATATATGAAATAAACTTTTTTCTGGCAAACAAAAATGTGCTCGAACCTCAACTCATTAAACTCAATTAAATTCATTCAAGATCTTCATTGGATTTAAAGTTGTAAATATAATGAAAATTCAACATTATTGTTGCTTGTTATAGTTTTCCTTTAAGGAAATCAAGTAGCTTAAATTTGAATTTAGTAATTTTTTTTAATTTAGTAATTGACTTTCTTTGTATATTGTTGATACTAGATTTTTAATTACCTTTTCTCTTTTAAAATTAATAAAAAAGACATAAAAATTCATAAAATTAAAATATCAAATTTGGGACCTTGGCCAAATCTAGGAAATCATCTTTGAACAAAAAATAATTTTTCATATTTTTAGTATTTTTCAACATTTTTTATTTTCGAAAATTCATAGAAAATCAAGAAAAAAAATGAGAAAATTGAAAAATAAACTTTGAAAGCCTTGGCCAAGTCTAAGGAATCAATTTTTAACAAAAAGATATTTTTCATATTTTTCGTATTTTTTAATATTTTTTGAAAAATAAAAATACTTAAAAATTTGAAAAACAAATAACATTTGAGGCCACCAAAATATACAAAAATAGCCAATAATTTTATTTTAATTTCCTTTTCATGTTGGCTATCACAAATTCAAAAAAACAATACAATTCGGGGTCATATGTTGCTTCACGAGCATAATCCCGAATCGGCCCTAAAAAATTCAATTCAAGTCATTTTATTTTTATCTTTTACTTTTAGAAGTTGTGACATTATCATCTAATAGTCTGAATTTTCATCTTGGTCCAATGTACCTAGAATGACTTAATTTTGTAAAAGGACCTTAGTTGAATTTTGCATTAAAATATCAAGGACTAGAGTACAAATACCTAACACTTGAGGGATTATTTTGTGAATAACCAAAAGAAAAGTCAGTGGAGAAATTAAAATAGAGAAGGGAATATGGAAAAGAATATATGAAGAAAATAAGATGATAATAGAGAAGGGAAGATGGAGTTAATAAAGAGTTAATGGAGAAATTAGAATGAGAGATAAATATGGAGAAGGGAAGATGAAGATGAAGAAGAGTTAGTGAAGAAATTAAAATGTGAAATAGAGATGGAGAGGCAAAGATGAAGATGAAGAAGAATTAGTGGAGAAATTAGAATGGGAGATAGAATTAGCGGAGAAATTAGAATGAGAGATAAATGAGTGTGCTATAAAAGGAGGAAGAAGAGAACTTGGAGGGGGTATCTTTTTTGGAGAGAAAATTTGAAAGTTTGAGAGGGTTTTGGGAGTTGAAGAAATATTAGAGAAAAAAAAAGAGAGAGAGAGAATTCTTTTCCAAAAGAGAGTCTTGAAGATGGTGGAAGTTTAAATCTAGGTATTACCATCACCAATTTCTCTACCGATCAACCCAAGTCACGAGTTCTTCCCCATCGTTCGAGCCGCAATCATGATCCATAAGGTGACACGAGGTCCGAATTTGGCAATCAAATCTGTTAGATCAGGTAACGATCTAACCATTAAAATCTTCGAGAAAGTCGTTACCTTAATGAATTAATTTAAATTTCGATTATGCCGTGTCATATTCACATGTCATATTCGTATTGCAATTTTCTGCATTTTTTGCTTAAAAGATTCGAATCCTAAATTGCGGCAAATTTTGCCCCATACTTGGTAGTGTAAAGATCTCTTTTATTCCATCTCTTATATTTTGATTTCTGTATTATCAAACCCCAAAATTGGTGAGCCAAGCCACCTGCTGGAGCTTCTTTATTTATTGTATTCTATTTTTCACAGTTTAATTTCTATATTGTCAAACCCCAGAATGGGTAGACCAAGCTACACGTCAGAGGTGTCTTTACTTGCTACCTTTACATTCTGCAATTTAATTTCTGCACCATCAAACCCCATAATGGGAAAGCCGACCCACCCATTGGAGGTTCTTTATTTACTGCTTTACTTTTTGCAATTTAATTTATGTACCGTCAAACCCTAGAATGGATAGGCCGAGCCAAGGCTAAATCACCTGTTGGAGATTCTTTATTTACTGCCTTTACTTTCTGTAATTTAATTTCTACACCATCAAACCCCAGAATGGGAAGGCTGACCCATATGTTAGAGGTTCTTTATTTACCGCCTTTACTTTCTGTAATTTAATTTTTGCACCATTAAACTCCAGAATGGGAAGCCCGAGCATTCGAAAATACAAAAAAAATATCATTCATGTGCATTTCATATAGTATAGCTCATACATATTTTGCCATGCTGCACATGTAATTCGTATTATCATTAATCCATGCATATTCATGCAAAAAAAAAAATTCAAAAGAAAAATCCCAAAAACTAGGAAACGGGCCATTTCGACTGGACAATCCTATTTTTGTTGATTTTCCTTCCTAATCTTGTAAAAAATGATGATTTTTCCCCTCATAGGTAAATTGTCTTGAAAAATTTCAGGAAATTCAAAAAAAATCCCAAAAAATTAGGAAACAGATCATTTCGACTAGCCAATCCTATTTTTAATGATTTATTCATACGTCGCATCCTCATGTCTATGCTCGCATGTTCATGATTGTATGTCCACGTCCGCATGTATACATCCGCATGTCTATATCTATTCACGTTTTGATTATCCATGCACCCATTACCATCCATGCATTCAATCTAAAAAGTAAAAATACAAAAAGGAGAATACCTCACTAGAGCCTTAAGAGTAAACCAAGCCTGAGTTGCCAAAATTAGGATGAATGGGCATTAGTTTTAATTAACTAGTGTAACCAAGTCCCCGAACTCACAATCTCTGATTCGTAAAAGTAATTTAGTTCTCTTACTAATTCACTTAGGTTTCTAATTAACCTACCAAAAAATGATTAGTGGCGACTCCAAATTCTAAAATCATGTGATAAAAAAAATCAAATTGCGATTCGGTAGGGCTTGAGAGAGTCCGTATTAGGTTAGTTAATCTAATTAACATGATAATCCGTTAACTTGAAAAATTTTCACCGATTGAAATTTTTAGGCCCCGACAGCTTGGTGACTCCACTGGGGATTGGAATTTTTGAATTTTTGAAAAAAGAAGGCACTAATTGGAGTACTTGAATTTTTCGAAATTTTAAAAGCCTTAATGGACTTAGGCCAATGAAAATTTTATGGATATTTCGCTTTTAGCGATCTTGCTTGGAACTCATTCTATATGTGTTATATGTTTTCGCAGACATGGAGTTATAAGGGGTGGAGTTTGTTTGCTAACCCTTTGTTTTGCATATTGGTGTTGAAATTGTTTATTTAATTTTGCACATTCTAAAGTATTGTTTGAATTTAACTGTTATGCATGATTAATTGTTTTAGCACTACATCACACACGTCCCATGGTTGGACCTGAGCTACTAATTTTAGGATGGTATTGTGATTTGGTTGTAGCATTCGGCGTGAGATCACTTTGAAAGTTAGTCCGGATTCAATTCCGAACTTCTTTTTAAAAATGAGTTTTAAAAGTTAGGCCTTGGGCTCGGTAAGATTACCAAAGTGGGGATTATAATTTTTAACTTGAGCAGCTGAATTGGAAAGGCTCTGTCACGACCCGAAAATTTTTTCGATCAGTGGAAAATTTCGGGTTAACGGATTATTAGGTTTATTATATGGATTAACTTAATAAGGACCCTCCCAAATCCTACCGAATTGCAATTTTGGTTTTTGTTCAAATGTTTTTAAAATTTGGAGTCGCCACTAATCATTTTTTGTAGGTTGATTAGATACCTAAGTAAATTAGCGGGAGGACTAAATTACTTCTACGAACCAGAGATGATGAGTTCGGGGACTTGGTTCACTAGTTAATTAAAACTAATGCCCCTTTGGTACCTTAATTTTATGGATATCCTAATTTGGCGACTCAAGCTTGGTTATTTCTAAGGTTCTAGTGAAGTGTTCTCTTTTTTGTGCTTTCACTTTTTAAATGGGATGCATGGATGGTATTTTTTGGTATTTTCAAAGTATTAAAATTTTCCTGAAGCCGAAAGAGGGAGTGTATTAACGACTTCTGTGCAGTGTTACGATCTCCAATAGGTGGCTTGGCCTACTCATTCTGGGGCCGATGATTCGATAATTTAATTTTAGGAAGTAAATGACAATAAATAAAGACCACCAATAGATGGCTCAGCCTTGGCTTGGCTCCCTCTTTTGGGGTTAATGGTACAGGAATTAAATTACAGGGAATTAAATTGCGATAAATAAAGACCTCCAATGGATGGCCTAGCATTGGCTTGGCTCTCTCTTTGGGGTTTCATGGTGCGGAAACTAAATTGTAGGAATTTAAATAACAGTAAGTAAAAACCTCCAATGAGCAGCCTAGCATTGGCTTGGCTCTCCCCTTTGGGGTTTAATGATGCAGAAACTAAATTATAGGAATTTAAATGACAGTAAGTAAAAACCTGCAATGGGCGGCCTAGCATTGACTTGGCTCGGCTCTCCTCTTTAGGGTTTAATGGTGCAGAAACTAAATTGAGGGAATTTAAATAATAGTAAGTAAAAACCTCCGATGGACAGCCTAACATTAGCTTGGCTCTTCCCTTTGGGGTTTAATGGTGCAGGAATGAAATTGCAGGAATTTAAATGACAGTAAGTAAAAACCTCCAATAGGCAGCCTAGCATTGGCTTGGCTCTTCCCTTTGGGGTTTAATGGTGCAGGAATTAAATTACGGGAATTTAAATTACATGAAGTAAAGACCTCCAATAGATGACCTAGCCTTGGCTTTATCCTCTCCTTTAGGTTTAAGGTACAGGAATTTAAATTGCAAGAATTTAAATTACAGAAAATAAAGATCTCCAATAGACGGCCTAGCCTTGATTTGGCTCTCTCCTTTGGGGTTTAATGATGCGGAAACTAAATTGCAAGAATTTAAATGACAGTAAGTAAAAACCTCTAATAAGCGACCTAGCATTGGCTTGGCTTTTCCTTTTGGGGTTTAATGGTGCAGAAATTAAATTGCAGGAAATAAACGACCTCTAGTGGATGGGTTTTGCCCTCTCCATTCTATGGTTTGAATTCCTTAAAATAAAATACAACAAATTGATTCAACAATTTGAATTAAAATCCCTCGACAGGTCGGGTGGGCTTGTATGGGTCAATTTTGCTTGTACCTTCATGAAATCACCATTGGTATTAAGTCGTTATTACCTGACATAAAATATGAGAAAGAAAAGTGGGGGGGCAGTGTAGACAATTTGTTCTAATTTGCGACTAAAACCATAAATAAATGAATAAATAAAAACATTTAACTCGAATTTGCTTGCTTGTTGACAAGGATGAACTCTTGATTTATGTTGATCGATAAAGGAATTGGTGATGATAACCCATAGTTTTAAACTCCCATCATCTTCAAAATTCTCTCTCTCTCTTTAGTATTTTCTTTCTCTCAAATTTTTCTTCAATCTCCCAAAACTCTCTCAAACATCCAAAATTTTCTCTCCAAAAAATTCCCCCTCTGAAACTCACTTATTCCTCCTTTTATAGCCTACTCATCCATTTGTCATTCTAATTTTTCCACTAACTCTTCTTCATCTCATCTTCTCTTCTCTATTATCATCTTATTTTCTTCATCTCCTCTTCTCCATCTTCCCTTCTCCATCTCCTCTTCTCCATCTTCCCTTCTCTATTCTAATTTCTCCATCAACTCTTTTTTTTATTATTTACGAAATAATCTCTCAAATGTTAGGTATTTGCATTTTAGTCCTTGAGATTTTAAGTATTTACAATTCAGTCCCTGGAGAAATATTTCTTTAATTCTAAATCACCTCATAATTTTCGACACACCTCTCCTGTGCTTAGTTGAAATTCATTGCATATCAAATTTAAGCTCATTTCTTGTCGCTGAAAATAACGCAAAATTTAATTAAAGCCCTTTTACAAAATTGAGTCATTCTGGGTATAATTGGGCCAAGATAAAGATTTAGAATATTAGAGAATAATGTCACAACTCCTAAAAGTGAAAAATGAAAATAAATTGACTCAAATTAAATTTTTTAGGCCCCAAATGCTATTATTTATTAAATATTTTCCTAATTTCTAAAAAATATATATAATACAAAAATTTATTTTTCATTCAAAAATGGTTGCCTAAGCTTGGCCAAGGCTTCCAAAGTTAATTTTGCAATTTTTTCATTTTTTCATTTTTTATTTTATAAATTTTTGAAAATAAAAATACCGAAAAATACAGAAAATATGAAAAATCATTTTTTGGTCAAAATTGGTTCCCTAGGCTTGACCAAGATCCCAAAAATTGATTTTTTTAATTTTATGAATTTTTATGGATTTTTTTTATTAATTTTAAAAGAGAAAAAGATGATTAAAAATCAGGTGTCAACAGGCTCGGCTAATCTCGATTATGTCATTAGATCACGGCTAATCTTAACTATGTGCGCAAGATTGTCGCATTGCCATAAGTCTTTCGCTTCAATTTGTGGGCCTTTAGGATAATTAGAATAAGGTTAACCCACGAGTCATGTGCATGTCCATGTGATTGTTTATCCCATAGTAAAGTATACTTCTGAACTTCATCTTGTCTTATATTATTGTTTGGGTCGATCCATGACACTTAGGATTGTGGCGCATGATCTATAGACAATGGGACACATCGATATCCCTTTTGTGTACATTCCGAAGGCCAAGTTGAAGCAAATGTAGGGCCGTTTGAGCATTGATGTACAAACCTATGTCCTTAGCCGTATAGGTTATATGTTGCCACTTTTGGACATCGGATTACAAACCGGGGTCATGCAAGCGCTTGCATATTTTTGGTGCCAATATACCGCTACTTTCATTCTAGGTAAGCACAAGCTCACTCCGACTTTGGAAGAATATAGCCTTACCATTGGAAAACCTTTGAGTATTGATTTAATTCACCCTTGTGTGAGAATGGATCCAATTGTCATTTTTGCTGAGTTTTTGAAAATTAGCGAAAATAAAATGAGGAAAATTTTAAAAGAAAACTGTCATATATGCCCTTTCTCATTCCTCATTAAACTTTTTTATGAGAGCAATTTACGCTTGCAAAGTAGAATCTTCATTCTAGCTTTCTTCGGACTTGTGATCTTTTCGCTCCAAAAGAATTTTATTAGTCCATCTATAGCTTGGATAGCAAGGCAAGTTTGTAGTGGAATAAACTTTACTAATGCTATCCTAGCCGAGACTTTTATATCCCTGACTCGTTTTAAGCAAAATAAGGACAAAACATTTCATGTTTCAGTTGACTTTTGCAAATGTGGTTTTTCTCTCATTATGCCAAGTTTGGCTCAAAAATGTCTATTCCACAGGTAAGTCAAGAGGAAAACCCAATTGCAAAATTTCAAGAGTTGCAAACAAATTTTGCTAGATTATCTTATTTCGAGTAGATTGATTTATTTAAAGATCTGAGTCTTAAAGTTTTTCTATGGCAAGCTATATGGTTTCAAGTCTCTAAGGCTCATTTGTACCATGGTGAACGGGAGGTTTTACTTCTTTTGGGTATTACCGGCTTGACGTGGTATCATTCTCTTCCTATGGTACGGCAATATGGAGTTTTAGAGGATATTCCACCACCTTTGAGACCAGACACTTTTCAAGTTGAATTAGTTGCAGCCGAGAATTATAGAACCGAGATCAAGCATCTTGACCAAACTTGGCTTCAGTCCAAGACTCACTCACTATCACTATCCAAGGAGGAGCTCGAGGGAAAGGAAAGACGTTATCATGCGAAGGCCCGGTATATTAAGCTCCATGTAATACTAACTCACATGCTTCCAAAGTTCCCATTGGTGATTGTAAAGCCCACTCGTCAAGCCGAGATCGAGACCTATGCAAAGAAAGCACAAGAGGCGAAGAAACAAATAGAGACTTTGGCTAAGGAGAATGCATGACTTCGGAAAGAGTTGGAGGCCCGTTCATCTATAGATCGCGCCGCCACAAAGAAAAGAAAAACAGCTTGATTTACCATGTTTAGGATTCTTGTTCCATGTTTAATTGCATTTTCGTGACTTTATGAGCTTTTCCTGTAATAAAGGTTATTATTCAGACTTGACTTTCTGATATTGTATAATTTTTATTAAATTTTATGATTTTAATTGAACCATAAAGTCTTCACAAAAAATATTCACAAGACTTAATTCATCACTCAAAATTTTTTTGAATCAATTCAATGCATTTTCCATTTATTACCGAATTTAAGGTGAAAGAAAAACTATATGGATTCTGGAATTTTCTCAACTTCACTTTTTTCTCTCTATTTATCATTAGAAAACATGCTTTTTTTTTTTAGAAAAATCAAAACATGAAAGTTGTAGATTGGGTTTTGAATTAGTGGACTAGAAATTTTTGGGCATCAATTCACATTTTTGATGACCCATTTATCCTCAAAGTAAAAATCGGACAAATCAATTTTCTGAAGAAAATTTTTAGAAAGAAGTATTAAACTGTACTAATCCATGAGGAATCTTCCCAATCTGAAAAAAAGAAATTTGTACATCATTGTCTTAATTATTAGCTTGCAAAGTTTGGCATTTTTTCGAATTCTGTGAGAATTGATACGAATTTTCTTGTAAAAGCTGACGAAATCGAAATTTGTTCGAATTAATCTTTTGATCATGTTGGCTTTGTTTCTTGGGTCTAGAAGGTTGTTATGGACCGACTTGTCATTTCCATCCATCACACTCATTTGTATAATTTTTTTTGCAGGTACCCATTTATCACAGAAGTACCACGCAACCGTATCAAAACCCGTCTCAAGACAAGAATGGAACGCGAGGAATTGAGTCCTAGGGTAATTAACCTAAAGACGCATATGACAACCATGGCCATGATGCTGGTAGAAATTAAAGCTATGATGATGGAAGCCTAGGAAAAGACTACCTCACCAGCTGATCTGGCCCAAGCTACTCACTCGTCGTCATCCAACCCTTCGAGCATGGCTCAAGCCTTAGGGGAAGTACACATTCCAAGAAAGGTGCCAAATGTCAAGCTGTCACCCGAATCCCCGCCCGTGGTCATCAACCTCGATACAGAAAAGAAAGAAAAACCTGTGAGCAAAGCAGAGGAGGGTGCGAGGAGACTTGCAAAGATTGAGGAATGCCTCAGTAGCCATGGATATGAACTGGCCAGTTTCGACAATATATCCCATTTCGCTAAGGTGGAAGTTCCACCTGATTACAAAGAGCCTGAATTCGTCAGAAAGTACAATGGGACAGGCTGCCTCCAAGCTCATTTGAAGTACTACTTGCGCAAGATGGCGCATTATTCCGATTATGTTCCATTATTGATGAACACGTTCCAAGAGAGTCTGGCAGGTGCTGCTTTAGCATGGTTTATTGAGTTGGATCTAGAAGATTATAACGGTTGGGAAGATTTAGCTGAGGACTTGTTGCACCAGTATAAATTCAACACCGCGACGGTCCCTACTAGGAAAGAATTGCTGAGAATGGTAACGGTAAAAAATGAAGCCATTCGTAACTATGCTCAAAGGAGGCGGGGCTTTGGCTACACCAGTTAAGCCATTAATCCATGTAGACGAGCTCGTCAACCTATTTCTAAAGGCACTCCCGTATGAGTACTTTGACAAACTGAACACTTTTGGATGCCAGACATTCATACACCTCATAAAGGTTGCTGAAAGACTTGAATGGGCTATGAGAGAGAGAAAGACTCCTAAGACTGCAACGAGACGCCAGTATCCACCTTGGAAGGAAAGAGAGCCCAGCGTCGACGCGGCTTTCGTGCCTAATCTATCATAGCCAAAACAGTTCTCCAACTCCATCATGGCACAAGGAAGCTCGTCATGGTCGACACCGAAGCCGCCTTAACCTCAGAAAAGGAAGTCGCCTCCTAAACAGTTCACTCCACTCCTTAAGCCACTATCCAAGCTGCTCCCAATGTTGTTGGAAGGGAGGCTAGTCGCCAAGGAGCCACCGAGATTAAATCCTTTAAGATTTCCGGGTTATGATCCAAGCCAATCATGTGGTTCCCACATGGGAGAGAAATGCCACAATATTGACAATTGCGTCACCCTAGAGTTCAAGGTTTAGGCCCTCATTGATATTCACATCATTTAGTTTGATAAAACGAAGCCAAATGTACAGCAAAACCCACTCCTGGACCACCAGGTAGTGGGTATGATATCCGGAGATAAGGAGTTAGACAAAGAGGAGCTTTAAGTAACAAAGGCACGCCATGCAGACAAGAGATTTGTCCGCAAAGCCCACTGGAGAGGAGAAATCGTGGATGCCCTAGGGCAGGATAACGAAGGCTATAACTATAGAGTTCTATATTCAATTTCACCACGTTTTTTCGAAAAGGCGGAAGAAATAGTGCCCGACCGGTGGAGAGGTATGGACGACATAGAGGGGGTGCCAAAAAAGGGTCATTCCAAGAAAGACTCCTTTAAGACAATTGATGAAATCATCCTTATTGCGATAAATGAGAAAGAAGCCAACCCATTAAGCGGTTCAAGCATCGCAGAATGCTTCGGTAAGATTGAGAGAGAGCTGAATTTTGCCTCCGAAAAGTTGTTAGATTTGCTCCAACGGTCGAGAGAAGTGAGTCAAGCGCGAGTTATGAGCAACGCGCTTTCACTGGAGTTGCACACAAGGATCGAAAACTAAGGTTGTAGGCTGACTGCAATGGAGATGCGACTGGGGGAATTGGCAACCGTGGTCAGTAAGTTGAAGGAATGAATGGACGAGTGTGGATCCGACATTGGAGGTGCCCTCGCCCGAGCTGACCTCTTTCAGGTGGTCAAACGAAGCAAGGAGCGATTCCAGACTTACGTGCATAGATAGAGGTTGCGTGCCTCACAAAAAAATCCTCCGTTGACTGAGGAGGAGCTGATCGGGTACTTTCCGAAAAACCTTTCATACGAGCTCTTCCAACACATGGCCGTAACTACCTACGACTCATTCTGGCATCTGCTGGGGGAGTTGAATGGGGACTCGCCAACGGAAGGCTGAAGAGTAAGGATGCTAGAGGGCCCAATGCACCACCCTCTGATAGACCTGATAAGACGGCTCATGCTGAACCCAAATGAGGGTACAATTCTAAAGACTTAGATCACCTCATTGAGATGATTGAGACTATAGAAGTTTTTGTAATTAACCTAGATAAGGTTGACAATTGAAAAAAAAGGGGATGATTACATAGTCAAGCCACTTATAATCAGCATCTCTAATGAGGAGACGAATGATGACCCCGAAGGAGAGGCTGAAGGTGTTAGGTCGGTTATGATAAAGATCCCTCCAGTGAAAGAGTACGATCCCCAAGCGGTCCATTGGGACTACGGGATGAGCGAAATTGATGTAGTGATGAACGAAATATAGTTAGAGAGCTTCGTTAGCGCCGTCCTATTAAAGGATCAAATCACCTTCTCGGATGAAGACTTTCCCATGGATGGGCGGGCTCACACTAAGGCCTTATGCATATTAGTGAGGAGCCACGGTAAACAGGTGTCCCATGTGTTGGTGGACATCGGTTCGGCCTTTAATATATGCCTTTTGGCCAGCTAAGAAGTCTAGGCATGAATGAAGAGTTGATTTGCACATCTAGGACGACCATTCGAGCTTTCAATGGAATGAAGAAAACCATTGTCGAAGAGATTAAACTAGATGTGTTCATTGGGCTAGTCAAGTTCTCCATTGATTTTCAAGTTATGGACCTCCCCAGTGCTTTTGGCCTATTACTTAGAAGGCCGTGGATCCATACAGCCAGCGATGTACCTTCAAGCTTGCACCAGAAGGCCTGATTTATGGTAAACGACAAGGTGATAACAGTGCATGGTGAGACAGACCTCGTGTCCTATCAGAAGAGTGTTGTGCCTTATATAGAGCCCGAGTCTAAAGAGGAGTCAAGCTACCACTCTCTCGACCTTGTGGCTTTTGTGCGAACACCCCCAGGGACTAAAATAGGGAATCCCACACCATCAAGCTATACTCTCGTGCTTGGGAGAATGTTATTGGTCCATGGTTTTGTCCCTGGGAGAAGACTGAGGAAGTACTGCCAGGGAATTCGCCTACCCCTTCAACTGAACTCTAATAAACATTGAACTGGTTTAGGTTATACAAGTTAAACTTACTGTGATTTCACTTCGAGAAGTGGTAGTGGAAGCCGAGGACGAGGTCCAAGGGGTAAAGTAGGTAGAATCAGCTCATTTGTGGGATCTGGTGTTTGGAAAGGCAAAGTGAAGATATTCGACACTCCCCTCAATCAATTTTTCTCTAAGTACCCCAAATGGTTAGCAGATGAGGATATCCAAGCTGCAACCGATCCTGATATACTTGACTCCCTCTTTGAAGATTCTGTGAATGCTAATGTGGAGTGGCTTAACATCGACACCGAGCTACATGAGTAAAAAGGCTCTTCTTCTACTTCTTATAGCATTTCTTTATTCGCAATTTCAATTTAGTTGTTGCATTTCATTTGCCCCCTCTTTTTTTTTAATTCCAAGAAGATACCTTTGAATCTCAAGCCGTTGGTCCAAATGGTTGCCTTGTAATACGACCTTATCAATGAAATTCAATAAAATGCTTGTGCATGTTTTATTAAGGACGCGCAGGAACATTCCAAACTAGCCCAATGATGATGCTTATCTTCGATCCTCGAAGATTTGATGTCTAAATTCCCGCACGCTTCCTGGTTTGTCAAATGGACTCAGAATGCAACGATATTAGAGGATATAAGGACCAACTTTCCTTTTTTGCCTTTTTTTGTTTAAAAAGATTTTCAAAAATCATGCATCACGATTACTTGTCAAAATGGACTAACCATTCCCATGATATTTCAAGCATATCATTCCAAGCATGCACAATAGGTTACTATGTGACTCGGACCATCGAGGAGATTACTCATGTAGTATTGATGAAGAGGATAGGGACTTTATGGATATTCAGAGAGATTGGAGTCGGTACGAAGAGTTTAGACCCCTAATAGTAGAAGAGGTAGTGGTAGTGAACCTAGACGACTCACCGAATGTTAGAGAAATGAAGATTATGGAGTCCTTGTCACCCTCTGAAGCTGCCCGAATGACTGAACTTCTTAGGGAATACCAAGATGTCTTTGCTTGGTCGTATGCAGACATACCCGGCCTCGACCCCAACATTGTGGAGCACGTACTGCCCACTGACCCTAACACCCCACCAAAATAACAAAGGTTCAGGCGAACAAAGCCCGAACTTTCCAAGAAAATTAAGGAGAAAGTGATGAAGCTACTTAAGGTGAGGTTCATAGAAGCGATCCCCTATGCCGATTAGATCACCAACATCATGCCAGTGATGAAGAAAGACGGTACAGTTCGAATCTATGTTGATTACCAAGACTTAAATAAAGCCAGCCCAAAGGATGATTTTCATTTGTCGCACATAAATGTGTTGGTCGATAATACAGCTGGGTTCGAACGGTTTTCCTTTATGGATGGATTTTCTAGCTATAATCAGATCTTAATGAAGGAGGAAGACAAGGCGAAGACCTCATTCATAACACCATGGGGCACCTTTTGTTATAAGGTTATGCCTTTCGGGTTGAAGAATGCTGGAGCGACATACCAAATGATCATGGTCGCTCTATTCCACGACATGATGCACAAGGAAATCGAGGTGTACGTAGATAATATGATTGCCAAGTCCAGACCAGGAGAAGACCATGTTCTAGTGCTAAAAAAGTTGTTCGAACATCTATGAAAATATAAGCTGAGGCTGAACCCCAACAAGTATATATTTGGGGCAAGATCTGGAAAGCTTTTGGGATTTGTGGTTAGTAGTCATGGCATCGAGGTCGACCCTTTCAAGATCAAAGCTATACGGGACATCAATATCCCAACCTCAGTAAGGGAAGTGAGAAGTCTACTGGGGCGGTTAAACTACATTGCCAGATTTTTATCCCAACTTTCTGATGTGGCAAAACCATTCTTCAAGCTCCTCAAGAAGGGCGCCAAAGTCATTTGGAATTTAGAATGCCATCAGGCATTTGAGAAGATCAAGGAGTATCTGATCCTGCCTCCAATATTGGTACCACCAATCTCGGGAATCCCCTTAACTCTGTACTTGACGATCTATCAGGAATCATTAGGAGCTCACTCGCCTAGACGAGACCGGAGGACGGGAAACAGCGAGTAGTTTATTACCTGAGCAAGAAGTTCATGCAGTCGGAGGCTAATTACCCGATGGTTGAAAGGACATGCATATCACTGATCTGGGTACTCCACAGGTTATGACAATACACTCTCCACCACCATATCCAGCTAGTAACAGAATGCGACCCAATTAAGTACTTGATGGAGAAACCCGCATTATTAGGAAAGCTGGCCAAGTGGCAAGTACTGCTATCAGAATTTGACATGAGGAGTTCACCTCAGAAGTTAGTTAAGGGGTGGGCCATAGCCAACATATTGGCAGAAAATTCACCAGGGTTTGCAATCCCTGATGAGGAGGAGGCAGAAGATTGAATCCTCGCATTATCTTATGATAAGTGGACCATGTATTTTGATGGTGCCGTTAATTTGGCCAAATTTGGAACTGGGGCAGTACTGATATCCCCGGACGGCCTACATTATCTGGTTTCCGCAAAGTTTGTATTTCCATGCACCAATAATATATTAGAATATGAAGCTTGTATTCTAGGCCTGCAATTAGCCATCACCATGAATGTGCAAAGGTTACAGGTTTATGGGGACTCCATGCTAATTATTCTCCAGACTCAAGGAAAATGGAGAACAAGAGATTCTAAGCTCATATCCTATCATAAGTTCCTAGAGGAGTTAACCAATAATTTTGACGAAATTTCATTCGAATATCTGCCAAGGACCTAGAATCACTTTGCAGATGCGTTAGCCACTGTATCTTCATTGTTGCAAGTGGAGGACGAGCTCGACATCAAGCTTTTAAAAATCAATGTCATGGATCAGCTAGCCTATTACATGGTGGTGGAAGGCGAATTTGATGGCGAGCCCTAGTATCATGATATTAAGAATTATCTTTCGAAAGGAGAATTCCCTCAAGGGAGTCAAATCGAGGATAAGAAGTACATAGCAAAGATGGTTACCAAATTTTTCCTGAGTGGGCAACTCTCTATAAAATGTTCTTCGATTCAATCCTATTGAGATGTGTAGATGCTAAAGAAGTAAACATGCTCATGAAGGAAATCTATGAAGGGATATACAATCCTCATATAACAACCACATCCTCGCAAAGAAAACCATGCGGCTTGGTTATTATTGGATAACCATGAAAGCGGATTGCAACCAACATGTAAGGTCCTGTCATCAGAGCTAAGTATACAACACAAAATCAACGCACCCCCGAATGAGCTCCACGAGATGTCGGAGGCTTGGCCATTAGCCATGTAGG
The DNA here is from genome assembly GCA_016432845.1 of Psidium guajava. Classification (NCBI taxonomy): domain Eukaryota; kingdom Viridiplantae; phylum Streptophyta; class Magnoliopsida; order Myrtales; family Myrtaceae; genus Psidium; species Psidium guajava. The sequence continues at coordinate 20,535,212 of CM028225.1, forward strand.
GGATAGACATGATCGGTCCCATTCACTCTAACGCTTCCAATATACACCGCTTCATCCTAGTGGCGATTGACTATTTTATGAAGTAGATTGAAGCAAACTCATATGCGAATGTCACAGTAAAGAATGTGGCTAGGTTCATCAGAAGGGATATCATCTCTCGATATGGGGCCCCCTCAAGCGATAATCACAAACAATGGTCCAATTTGAACAATAAGATAGTCGATGGTTTGCTACAAGCTTTCAACATTCGACATCCTAATTTGTCCCTCTATCGTTCACAAATGAATGGAGTTGTGGAGGCGGCAAATAAAAACATCAAGAAAATTCTAGCAAAAACCGCAGAGAATTACAGAGACTAGCATGAGAGACTGCCGTATGCGCTGACGGCATATCGGACTTCGATTCAGACCTCGACTGGGGCAACCCTATATTCCATAGTTTACGATATGGAGGCAGTTCTACCAGTGGAGGTTAAAATCACCTCTCTAAGGATCTTGTCCCAAGTTAAACTCTCCAAAGCTAAGTAGACGCAGCAGAGATATGAGCAGTTGAACCTGATCGACGAAAAGCGTCTGAGGGCAATATGTCACGGTTAGAGCTACCAAAGAAAAGTTGCCAAAGCATTCAATCGAAAAGTCAAGCCTAGGAATTTTGAAGTAAAAAATCTGATAGTGAAAAAGGCACTTCCAAATGTTTCTCATCTCGGGGGCAAGTTTACCCCAAATTATGAAGGTCCTTATGTCGTCAAAAAAGTCCTTCCTGGAGGAGCCTTGATTCTCGTAAGTATGGATGGAAAAGAGTTAGGATATCCTGTAAATGCGGATGCAGTCAAGCAATATCATCCTTGAAATGAAAGCAGGAACCAGTTTGGCTACCTTTTGGACAATTTAAGTCACTTTATGACTGTTACATGCATTCATGCATACACGCATTTGTTTCATGTGATCTAGTCAGGAAAAACTCCCGAATCAACAAGCTACCAAAGTTACTATTGAGGGTCCCACTGATGCGAATTTACTGGAATAGGTGAAATGTATTCGTTCCAATGATATCCCCTAATATGATACTTTATTCAGGTGAATCCATTTCTCCGATAGGAAATCGGCAGTGATTCAAGGAGCTGTAGCCATAGTTAGTAAGGGGCATTTGACCGATAACCATGACGGTTATCAACATTAAACAAGTCCAAATGCTCCTTCGCCCATGCATTTCATTGTTCAAGGGCAAAGTCAGAGAGAAGCCACTCATCGACTTAAGGAGTAGACTCCCAATTTGCTCGATCTGCCCATATATCCATGGGCAATTCAAATTCTCCCATGCTTGAGAATTTTCTTTCATACTTGCACATTCTGTAAATACGTGTGATGTTAAAAACTGTCACATCGGCATTGTGTTTACACATTCCATGATTTATGCATGACTATTCTGCATATTTAATTTATCAATTCTGACTTGGAGTATAAACTGCACATAATGCATCAAATGTATAGAATGGGGCATAAGCAGATGATAAAAAGCAAGTCATTTCTACACATGTCCTACATTTTAAGCCACAGTGAGTTGTATACTAAATAGGTTCCGCATTCCCCAAGGCAATGGATTTTCTCATAAAAGGTATGATAGCCGAAGGGAAGGAGGTGATCACTTCTCTATCCTAAACATTATAAGTGACCATTGATAACCCATTTGAGTGGCGGTGTCACTTCATAATTGTTGTCAAGAATCACCCCCCACATCAAGGCCAAATGGAGGTAGTGCCAACAGCAGCAAGAGGTAAATGGTTAGAAATTTTCTTACCCAGAATAACATCAATTTTCAAGTGTTTCTTTGTTTTCAACCTCGTACGGTAATTCAAGTGCTTTAGGACGACGAAAAGCATTCGTTTCTCTATTCGATACACTTTTAACCTTTGCATCGCCCAATTGAGCCTGTATATTTATTTCTTAAAACCTCATTGGTGACATTGTTCATTCCAAGATGAAGATGGCGCTACCTTAAAGCAGAAGGGCTCAAGAGAAGTAGGTCTATATGAAATTCTGAGTTAACTCTTCAAGTGTACTAGATTTTGGGTATGCATGTGTATACAGCACAATCCTTGGAAGATCCACTCAAAAAAGAAGAGGAAGAAGAAGAAAAGCCAATCCTTGAGCATTAAAAAGCAAAGCGCCGATCAAAAGTAAGGCCAATGCTTATTCAAATCAATGTTCATTTTTTAATGCCTTTGAAAACTTAGTGAAAACATATTATCTCCTTCTGTAAACCCCTAATCTCCTTTTGTAAATCGCTAATGGGATTTGATTGCAAAAGAAAATTCTTCGAATGAGTCAAATTGCATAATATACTCAGTTGAAGTTTACACTGTTCAGTAGCGACGACGATATTAGCAAAAGTTAACACCATTCTCAGCAGAAGTTGACATCATTCTCATATAACAATGTCGTGATAAAAATGCGATGATCACCAATGTCAAACCCACCTCATATATTTTCTGAGCCAAAACAAGTCTTTTATTTTCTCGGTCCCTAATCCCAACCTACATTACAACCCATGAAATTCTTTTCTGATTAAGGCGCTTGAGTTAACGTAGAGTTGAATGATTTTAAGCATCGCTCGAAAAGGTACAAGCAAAATTATTTCTCTCTCATTTTTGCAGGGTTCTTGACTTGTAAACCCAGAACAGATGATGAAGACTTTTTTGTTAATGACTTTAGCTCAAAAGAGTCTTCTTTGGTAAGCCTTTGGCCCAGCCTACATTATTGTCCCTATCAAGACCTCCAGATCGGCTTGACCGTATCAATTACGAGATTACTTAGACCCTTGTTGAATGCAATGATGGTAAGATTGAGTGATTTCTTTTCAATCATGCAACCAGGATAAACAGCCTTTCTCGAAAGTGAGAGAAAGCCTTTTCAGACTGAAGCCTTCTATTCAGATTACATTCGAGGTGTTCATACTATGATAACCTCTTTGAATAGAATTGATAATGCAAACTTGACAGAATAGTTATGCATGATCCACATTTTGATTGACTGCATCATGAGTTATTATACAAACTATTTCTAATCATTACAAATTTAGCTGAATAGTTTTGCATGAACCGATGAACTCATTGATGAAAATACTTGCATATGTTACCTCTGACACTCCCTAGCAGGTAACACATTCCTGATGTTCGAGTCACCTTCCTAGGTCTCAAAATTCATTTGGCGATTATTGAATGAATAAGCCTAGCTGTCGAGAAACCACCAGACAGTTCTCCCAAATCCTCAAGTAAGCATATTTTCAACCTCAATATTTCAAGAGAATGAATTCTGACGATTGTCAGGTTGCTCGAATTCATTATGGCACATACAGGTATCCATTTTCTTCAAATGAAGCATGATTCGTCTCGAAAATATAAATGTTCAAGATATTTTGATCTCTGCCTCTTTGGCTTATTTCTAAGGTAACAAGAGAATAAAATTGGCTTTGAACTTCTGCAGGATCTCTAGTCTCCCCAGATCCTACAATCGCACCCTTCATGGTAAGTTAATTTGGGTTTGAACTTTCGCGAGATTTCTAATCTCTCCAGATCGTAGATTAGCACCCAAAAATCATTTTTTTAGTCAATACCTCTTCTATTTGTCAAAAAAAAATGTGACATTTAGGTAGTCATTGGTGAATTCTAACATAGAATGACCCATTCATAAGTTCTAAGTTGCAAGCACCACATAGACGAGCTCTTTTATAGGATAGGCCGTCTCTGGAGCCCTTCCATTTGAAACCCCAATACAAAACGGTCTATTTTCAAAAGTCCTTCCTATAAGCGCCAAGTCTTTCCTACATGCACCAAAGTTCTTTTTACAAGCACAAAGTGCTTCCTACAGGCATAAAGTCCTTCTTCTAGGAACTCCTTCGATAGATCCCACATCGGGTGAACTATTTTCAAAGTCCTTTCTATAGGCATAATGCCCTTCTTATATGCATTTTCTTCGGTGAACCCAACATCGGGTAAACCGCTCCGTAAAATCCTTTCACCAGGATTTTGTCATGGTACAACCCACTATACGGGTCAAAATGCATGCGAATCCCCTAAATAGGATAGATCGCCACTAGAATCCTTTCATTAGAAACTCTGCCATGAGGTGACTTACTCTACGGGTCAAATCTTATTTTAGTCAATAGAATCCTTTTATTAGGAATCTGTCATGGGGTGACCTACCATGCGGGTCCAAATTCAATCCTCCTAAGGTTTTCTTATAACGAATCATTAGGTTTTCAATCCATCGTTAACAAATCAGTCGGTAATAACCCCGAGGTGGGTAGGTAAGCTTCAGGTAAAACCCTTGACTCTCCTCTCTATCTCTCCCTTACTTCATGAGAACCTTCTCAAGTTCGGTTTAGATCAGAACTAGCATAGAGAGGTATTAGAGATCGCATACCACAACGCTTTTTATATCTTTACGTTTGAGTCAATTAGGATTCAAGTGTCATCTCGTTTTTGAAATGAACCTCTACCGAGCTTCCTTTCAAAGAGGGGCAATTATTGATACCTAATTTGTAATCACATTTTCTCTTTTAAAATTAATGAAAAAACCATAAAAATTAAAAAAATTAAAAAATAAACTTTGAGACCTTGGCTAAGCCTAGGAAATCATCTTTGAACAAAAAATGATTTTTCATATTTTTAGTATTTTTTAGTATTTTTTATTTTCAAAAATTCATAGAAAATCAAGAAAAATGAGACAAATTGAAAATCAACTTTGGAAGCCTTGGCCAAGTTTAAGGAACCAATTTTGAACAAAGAGTGATTTTTCATATTTTTCGTATTTTTAATATTTTTTTGAAAAATAAGAAATACTTAAAATTTTGGGGAAAATAACATTTGAGGCCACAAAAATACACAAAAATAGTCAATATTTTTTATTTTAATTCCCTTTTCATGTTGGCCATCACAAATTCAAAAAATACAATTTGGGGTCATATGTTCCTTCACGAGCATAATCTCAAATCAGCCCTAAAAATATCCAATTCAAGTCATTTTATATTTATTTTTCACTTTTAGAAGTTGTGACATTATCTTCTAATTGTCTGAATTTTTATCTTGGCCCAATGTACCCAGAATGACTCAATTTTGTAAAAGGACCTTAGTTGAATTTTGCATTAAAATCTCAAGGACTAGAGTACAAATACCTAACACTTGAGAGATTATTTTGTAAATAACTCAAAGAAGAGTTAGTGGAGAAATTAAAATAGAGAAAGGAAGATGGAGAAGAATAAGATGAGAATAAAGAAGGGAAGAAGGAGATGAAAAAGAGTTAGTGGAGAAATTAGAATGGGAAATAGAGTTAGTGGAGAAATTGGAATAGGAGAATAATGAGTGGGCTACAAAAGGAGGAAGAAGAGAGCTTGGAGGGGATATTTTTTTGAGAGAAAATTTGAAATGTTTGATAGGGTTTTGAGATATTAAAGAAAAATTAGAGAGAAAAAAAAAAGAGAATTCTTTTCCAAAAGAGAGTCTTGAACATGGTGGAAGTTTAAATCTAGGTATTACCATTACCAATTTCTCTATCGATCAACCCAAGTCACGAGTTCATCCACATCGTTCGAGCCACAATCTTGATCCATAAGATGACACGAGTTTTGAATTCGGCAATCAAATTTGTCAGATTAGGTAACGATTCTAACCATTAAAATTTTCGAGAATGTCGTTACCTCAATGGATTGATTTAAATTTCGATTATGCCGTGTCATATTCACATGTCGTATTCGTATTGCAGTTTCTGCATTTTTCGCTTAAAAGATCCGAATCCTAAATTGCGGCAGATTCTGCCCCATACTTGATAGTGTAAAGATCTCTTTTATTCCATCTCTTATATTTTGATTTTTGTATTATCAAATCCCAAAATTGGTGAGCCAAGCCACCTGCTGGAGCTTCTTTATTTATTGTATTCTATTTTTCGTAGTTTAATTTATATATTGTCAAACCCCAGAATGGGTAGACCAAGCCACATGTTGGAGGTTTTTTTACTTGCTGTCTTTACTTTTTGCAATTTAATTTCTGCACCATCAAACGCCAGAATGGGAAGGCCGACCCACCCGTTGGAGGTTCTTTATTTACTGCCTTTACTTTCTACAATTTAATTTATGTACCATCAAACCCCAAAATGGGTAGGCTGAGCCAAGGCTGAACCACCCGTTGGAGGTTCTTTATTTATTGCCTTTACTTTCTATAATTTAATTTCTGCACCATCAAACCCCAGAATGGGAAGGCCGACCCACCCATTGGAGGTTCTTTATTTACCACATTTATTTTTTGTAATTTAATTTATGCACCATGAAACCCCAGAATAGGAAGCCCGAGCATTCGAAAATACAAAAAAAATGTCATTCATGTGTATTTCATATTGTATAGCTCATGCATACTTTGTCATGCCGCACATATATTCGTATTGTCATTAATTCATGCATATTCATGCAAAAAAATTCAAAAGAAAAATCCCAAAAACTAGGAAATTGGGCATTTCGACTGGCCAATCTTATTTTTATTGATTTCCCTTCTTAATCTTGTCAAAAATGACGATTTTTCCCCTTATGGGTAAATTGTCTTGAAAAATTTCAGGAAATTCAGAAAAATCCCAAAAAATTAGGAAACGGGCCATTTCGACTGGTCAATCCTATTTTTAATGATTTATTCATATGTTGCTTCCTCATGTCTATGCTCGCATGTTCATGATTGAATGTCCACGTCCGCATCTATACATCTGCGTGTCTATATTTGCCTATTCACGTTTTACTTATCCATGCATCCATTACAATTCATGCATTTCATCTAAAAAGTAAAAATACAAAAAGAGAACACCTCGCTAGAGCCTTAGGAGTAAACCAAGCCTGAGTTACCAAAATTAGGATATCCATGGAATTAAGGTACCGAAAGGGCATTAGTTTTAATTAACTAGTGTAACCAAGTCCCTGAACTCATAATCTCTGGTTCGTAAAAGTAATTTAGTTCTCCCGCTAATTTACTTAGGTTTCTAATCGACTTACCAAAAAATGATTAGTGGCAACTCCAAATTTTAAAATCATGTGATAAAAAAATTTAAGTTGTGATTCAATAGGGCTTGGGAGAGTCCGTATTAGGTTAGTTAATCTAAGTCATATGTGCCCTAGAAACTTATAACTAGTTTGCTATATCATAATATAACTAAAAATGCAATTGTTATTAGATGACGTTTGATAGAGTAAATATTTATTCCATATTCATTTATCCTTATAGTATGAAACTAATAGAGCGACATCATAATTTAAAAAGTTTGTATCTTTATTGTCAGCCAAATCTAAGGAACGTTTACAGCCATATAGATGTAAACGAACTCAGACACTTCCAACAGAAGACAAAAAACATCGTGAATACTTATTAGGAGAACTTCTTGAACATATTTAAGGGAGCATTGAAATTTCAAGCATAAGCATTGTGGTTCTGGAGGAGGTATGCTTCAGTGACCTCGTACATTCCCAAGGCTCTATCTTTGCCTGCCTTAACGTCCTCTTCTTTGAGTTCAACATCGCCCTTTGTGTAATATGTGCTTGTCATCTTGTTCTTGCTCCCGCCTTCTGGTGTTGGCTCAAATTTGACTTCATAAACAATGGATTCAAACTTCTCCTTCAAATCAATCATTGTAAACTTGTATGTGAATGTCTCCTCATTCAGCTCATCCACACGATTCTTCATGCTACTAAGTTGGCCACCTGCTTGCAATAGAAGGAGATCAATGTTGACATCTGATTTTTAATTATCCTTTCTCTTTTAAAATTAATAGAAAACCCATAAAAATTCATAAAATTGAAAAATCAAATTTGGGGATCTTAACCAGGCCTAGGGAATCAATTTTGACAAAAAAAATGATTTTCCATATTTTTAGTATTTTTTGGTATTTTTATTTTCGAAAATTAATAGAAAATCCATAAAAATTCATAAAATTGAAAAATAAATTTTGAGGACCTTAACCAACCCTAGGGAACCAATTTTGACCAAAAAATTATTTTCCATATTTTTAGTATTTTTCGATATTTTTATTTTTGAAAATTAATAGAAAATCCATAAAAATTAATAAAATTAAAAAATCAATTTTGGGGACCTTAACCAACCCTAGGGAACCAATTTTGACCAAAAAATTATTTTCCATATTTTTAGTATTTTTCGGTATTTTTATTTTTGAAAATTAATAGAAAATCCATAAACATTCATAAAATTAAAAAAAATCAATTTTGGGGACCTTAACCAAGCTTAGGGAACCAATTTTGACCAAAAAATGATTTTCCATATTTTTAGTATTTTTTTGTATTTTTTATTTTTGAAAATTAATAGAAAATCCATAAAAATTCATAAAATTAAAAAATCAACTTTGGGGATCTCGGCTAAGCCTAGGGAACCAATTTTGACCCAAAAAAATAATTTTTCATATTCTTCACATTTTTTTATTATTTTTAGAAAATAGAAAAAAGGCTTGAAAATTAATAAAAATAGCATTTGAGGCCATAAGAATGTGAATAAATGGTCAGAAATTTTATTTGCTCTTCATTTTGTTTAAATAAATTCTGAAAAATTCAATCTGGAATTGAGAGTTTCTTTATTAATTTCATTGTTTTTAGCTAATTTGAAAAAAATTTCTAGAAAATTTTAGTCCTGTAATTTTTTATTTTTGTCTTTCTGGAGTTGTGACGTCATCCCCTAATAGTCTTATGACTAGTAGAATATTGGTTTTAGCACACCCATGTCCTGTCCCAAGTTTCTCCATGTATTGTATCTTTCCAAAGGCACGCTAATCGTTCTTCGAATTCCTTGTAGAAATTCGTCAAATCCAGGCCTCATTGGATCAATGGGCTACTTGCTATCAAGCTTGATATCTACGACCAACTTTGATTTGAGCAAGAACAACCTCAACGATGACTGATACCAAGTATATAAATCTGCGCCATAATCAGCTCAACGGACAATTAAGCGATAGGATTGGAAAAACTCCCTAAATTCGCCACTTACAACTCATTGTTAGGGAATCTGCCTCAGGAACAATTGTTTACCTTGAAAAGAGCCAGATGAAGTAAAAAAAAAATCGTGGTATAAATAAAAAGAGAGAGATAATGGGGGACAAAGGTGGTGGCAACTTTCGGTGAGGGGAGTTGGCGTCGCGAGTACTAGGAAAAGAGATAGCAAAGAAAAGAGGGGCAATTGGAATAAATCTTGAAAAGTTGGATGGGGTGGACGGATACAAAAGTAGGGGGAAGATATTTTTTAATGAATAAAGAGAAAGGGGGATGGTGGTTACGGGAAAGGGGGATCATGAAGAATAAAAAATGAAGAAGGATGATTGAAGAATAAAAAATTTGGGGGGGGGAGGGGGGGGGGGGATTTAGCACGAAGGGAGGGGAACCCTCAACCAGAAAAGGGAGAACCCCCTTCCTCTCTCTCGGGCTCTCGGCTTCCCCATGTCTTCTTTCGCTCGCGTGAAACCGCCCGACAGAGGGTGTTAAATTGAACACTGCGACCTTGAATTGGGACGAACACATCTCTCTCTAAAGTTGTGATGATTGATCCCGTTCTTCCCATGTTAGAGGAGGGAACGACATGGAATTGATGTTCAAGACGCTGCAAGTGGAACACAAGCTCTTTTACTTCGATCTGAAAGAGGAAAAAAGGAAGAAAGTTAATCCCGGGCATAAAAAAGCAAAGCACCAGTCAAAAATAAGGCCAATGCCCATTCAAATCAATGTGAATCCTCAATGGGATCCGGATGCAAAAGAGAACTCTTCAAATGAGCCAAATTACAAAATATACACAAATGAGGTTTACACCGTTCGGGAGCAATGATGGCATCAACAGAAATTGACACCATCCTCATACAACGATGGTATTCTTAAAGGACTATTCAAAGGGCCGAGACGGATGATAAAGATACAATGATCACCAATATCAAACCCGCCTCATATGTTTTCTGAGCCAAAAATAAGCTTTTTTACTTCCTTGGTCCCCAATCCCAACATACGTTACAACCCGTGAAAGTCTTTTCTGATTAAGGCGCTTGAATTAACGTAGAATTGAACGATTTTAAGCATCGCTCGAAAAGGTACGAGCAAGACTATCTGTCGCGACCTAAAAATTCATGATTTTTCAATTTTAGGTTAATGGATTACCAAGTTAATTAAGTGAATTAACCAACCTAGTTCGAGCACTCCCAAGTTCTATCAATTCACAACTTAGGTTCAATATTTGAATGCAAAAGATTTTTAATAGGAGTCACCACTAATCATTTATACTAAGTTGATTAGAAACCTAAATAAAATAGTGGGAGAACTATTATATTTCTACGAACCAAAGATTTTTAAGTTCGGGACTTGGTTACGATAATATTTTTATTAACGCCCTTTCGGTACCGATTTCATGAAAATGTTTAGTTTGGCAATTTCGATGAATTCTCGCTTGAAGTTCAAAGGTGTAATTTTTTTTTAGGATTTTCTTTTTATGATTTTTTTGTATTTTTAAAATGATTTTCGAAATTAAAAATTAAATGAAAAAGAGAGTGAATTGGCCAAAGATAAATTTATAATTTTCGGATTTAATTTGCATTAATTCCCAAAAATTTTAAGACAATCTTTTTACCCTACGTCTACATCTTTTAAAAGTTTGAATGGATTTAAAAGATTTTATTGAGTACAATCCATGAAATAGGATTTCTACGAAATCTTATCTTTCTTTAAATGATAAGACGTGATTTTTAAGAAATCATATCTTCCTTTTTTTTAAAATTTTTAAGTTGCAAAAAATTAAAAGATAATTACCGCTATTTCTTTCAAATTAAGTTTCGATCTAAAGCCTCACAGATCGACCCTAAAATTCGAAATACCTGCTATGGAAATAATTCTATCTAAAGCATTATAGATAGACTTATTTTCATATATGCGGTTGCGGATTAGGAGATTTTCCTAATCAATCACATCTTGAAATATTTTTGGGTATAATTGAGTATCTTCAGAGAATTTTAAGACTATCACGATATTACATAAAATTTCGAAATATTCACATTGAATCACAATCTCACAGTTTAGGCAAGTAACATATTGCAAGATTTTCAAAGGTATTCAAGATTCAATTTTGATGTGCAATCTTCCAAATTAGGCAATCCAAATTAAACAATTAAATCATTGTAGATATACTCAAATAATTCAAACAAGTCAAATTAGGAAAACAAGACAATCTTAATATTCAGGGATAGAATTTGACCTTATCTTAGGGTTGCAATTTCCTAATTCGAACTTTGCTCAAAGATTGCGCACCAAAGTCGAGAGGAAGATTGATCGGAAATGGTTCTCGTACGTCCAGGAGCTTCGTCAAGGCTTGATTCGCAGCACTAATTTGGGCATGAATACACCTAAGAAAACATCATAAAATTGCGAGGAGATCTCGCAAAAAACGATGGGGTAATTAGTCCAAGAAAGCGATTAAAAATCTGCACTAAATCAAAGAATAAGTCACTCAAAACAGTGTGGTTCCAGGTCTCGAACAGCAGCGAAATGATCTCCGCACAACGGCAAACTTGGGCACCAAACTACGGGGATTTCATGCGGCAAACTCCAGCACAAACGAACACCGATCAGCAGTGATTTCTGTGCACAACAGCAGCTGGAAAACAGGCCGAACGGCAGCACAAACTCACTTTGGACAGCGGCTTGAACTCGGCACCAAACAGCAGCAAATTGGATACCGAACAACAACCTTTTTTTGTTGCAACAACTGCAAAACATCAGCAAGTACAGCAGGGGAGTGGGTGGAGCATAGGCAACTAGTGGGGTTGACCTTCAAGGAAGAACCGAAGATATCAAGCTCTTTCTCCCACTTTTCTCTCTATTTTTTTGTATGATGACCATGTGGGCTCCCCTCAATTGTGAACCCTATACGTGTATTTATAATGATTTGCTAGGGTTTGTGCTTTTTCTTTTAATTATGAAATAGTCTCTTAACTTCGGATAATTGCAATATAATTCGGTAACAAAATATTCTGCTCCATAAAAGGCCCTTAAACATTAAATGGGATGATTTAGGCTCAAATTAGGCCCCAAGACCTTGGTGAATTTTTAGCAATTGCTCCCTTAGTTAGCCGAATTCTACTTTGTGAGCTTTGGTCCACCGCTCGTCGAATTAAGCTCCATTCCCGACCGTCGATGCAAAATACATGCAGGAAAAATAAATACGCAATGCATGGGAAAATATTTTTTGTGAGAATAAATTCTCATTTTTGTGCAATATAAATAAAAAAAATCAAAATTTAGGTGTCAACACTATCCCTCTCTCATTTTTGTAGGGTTCTTGACCTGTAAACCCGAGCAGATGATGAAAACCTTTTTAATAATGGCCTTGACTCAAAAGAGTCTCCTTTGTTAAGCCTTTGATCAAGCCTACATTATGGTCCTAATCAAAAACTCCAGATCGGGCTCTCGGCTTCCCCATGTTTTCTTTCACTCACGTGAAATCGCCCGGCAGAGGGTGTTGAATTGAACACTGCGACCTCGAATTGGGACGAACGCATCTCTCTAAAGTTGTGATGATATCCCGTTCTTCCCATGTTAGAGGAGGAGGGAATGACGTGGAATTGGTGTGCAAGACGCTGCAAGTGGAACACAAGCTCTTCTACTTCGATTTGAAAGAGAACCCTCGAGACCGCTACCTCAGATCTCCGAGAAGACCTCGGCCACGCGATCCACCATCATCGTGCCCTTCTCTAGCATCTCCTGATTCCTAGATCTCTTCAATCACTATGTCAATACCGACGATCAGGAGGCCTCCGGCAAGGACTTGCAGCTCAACACCAAGGCGTTCTACTTTGATGTTGGTGAGAATCGGCGGGGCTAGTTTTTTAAGGTAATTCTTCTCTTAGGTCTCCATTACTTTGGGTTTTTGCCAGTGATTAGACTTGCCGCCATTGAATTTTCCCGTCATTTTTTCCCATAGCTCTATCTCCTCTGCTTATCGATTCTAATATGTCTTCATGTGGAGTCCATGGTTCTGTGATCACCTTGACCTGGCAATTCATTTTCTCTTGACATAATTAGTTGAAATATGAACTTTTAAAAGGTCATCCATGGTTCGAGTTCCTTGCTACTGTCGCGAAGCTCTTTTGATCTTCAATATACTAGGCCGAGTAAATTGTGTTTTGTGCATGCTGCATTCTTAGTATTATGACTGGGGGGTTGCGTTCAATGATGGGGCATGTTGCCCCAAAGTGGACCTTAATCTACACCAAATGTTTTGTACCTCTGTTGGTGGTGCTTTCAAAACATTACAGTTTTTGTTTAGAGTAATAACACAAAAATGTCAAATGGATTTTCCAAATGCTAGATCTTTTGTAGTTTATTGCTCTAGGAAGACTAAGCATCTTTTCCTTTTGATAGTTAACAACTTGTGGGCTTCGTAGTTAGCACAAATTTTAATTTTTTGTCTGGTTCCCAGTAATTTTGGATTATGCTTGCGGACAGTCTAACTACATGGAATGACAGGGACCTTTTACAAACATGGAATTTTGTTATGTAGGTCTAGACAAGTAGAATAATATAATTTGATAATATGAAAGAGTTCCGATTCAACAACTGAATGGATAATATAAATGGACCCCAATATAGTGGTCCTCCTTATGTTCACAAACTAAATTAGTGCCAAAGCTCTTAATATAATGCATGAAATTCTGACATTTTTTTTCGTGCCCTCAGTCTCTGACTAGTGCTGTTTGACCTGCACTGTCACATACATGTATTTATCCCTTCCGGCAATTGATGTACGTGTTCGACATGAGTCTGAGTTTGAAGCGAAGAACAATTCCATATCAACGGTAAATCCAAAGGCTAAGTTGACACAGATAAGCTTCAAAGTGTCCATCAAATTCTCAGGCGACTCGTGGAAGGGATTTGGCTCGAATTGTCCAATCAATTTGTTGTATTTTATTTTAAAGAATTCAAACCTCAGAATAGAGAGGACAAAGCCCATCCACTAGAGGTCATTTATTTCCTGCAATTTAATTCCAGCACCACCAAACCCCAAAAGAGAGGGCCAAGCCAAGGTTGGGTCGTCCGTTGGAGGTCCTTATTTACCTTCATTTAAATTCCTGCAATTTAATTCCTGCACCATTAAACCCTAAAGGGAGGGGCAAGCCAAGGCTGGGCTGTCCGTTGGAGGTCTTTATTTACCATCATTTAAATTTCAGTAATTTAATTCCTGCACCATATACCCCAAAGGGAAGAGCCAAGCTAATGCTAGGCCGCCCATTGGAGGTTTTTACTTATTGTCGTTTAAATTCCTGCAATTTAATTCCTGCACCATCAAACCCCAAAGGGAAGAGCCAAGCCAATGCTAGGCCGCCCATTGGAGGTTTTTACTTACTGTCATTTAAATTCCTGCAATTTAATTCCTGCACCATCAAACCCCAAAGGGAAGAGCTAAGCCAATGCTAGGCCACCCATTGGAGGTTTTTACTTACTGTCATTTAAATTCCTGCAGTTTAATCCCTACACCATCAAACCTCAAAGGGAAGAGCCAAGCCAATACTAAGCCGCTCATTCAGTCTACTTGGATATGAAGATCTCACGGTGGAGCTGCAAAGAGACCCATCCTAAGTCATGGAAGCCGAGGATATAAACATATATCTGAAACCATTTCTGCGCAACGTATTCTTTTCGAAGAGGTGGTTCATGCAAAGGAGCATAGAAGAACGAGCAAGGGTTATAGACAGCTAAGAGCTGAGCGAACCAAGAATGCCGATGTCTATGCCATTGCTTATGAACTAGCGATGGTGCAGCCAGCAAAAGAGCAGCTTGATGACCATGATGAGGCTGCAACAACTGGAAAAAGAGAATTAACGACACGAGCAAGTGTCGATTTGAATCTAGCAATGGGTAGTGGGTTAACCTCAATGCCAGTAAACACGAAGATGGTGTCAGAACCATACCAAGATGCTGATATGGAAAGGGATTTAAACATTGGTCATCCTATTGAGAGTGAGGTTGGTGATCGTGCAGCATCATTTGAATCAAGAGGCCTAGGTACTCATAAACGAAGAGCAGATAAAGGTGGGAAATGTCGCGACCCTCTAAAAAAATTTCTAAAGGGGGTTAACGGATTATTAGTTTAATTAGATCGACTAACCTAATGCGGACCCTCCCAAGCCCTACCGAATCGCGGCTTTGGATTTTTATTTTAAACAATTTTAAAATTTGGAGTCACCACTAATCATTCTTGGTAGATCGATTAGGAACCTAAATAAATTAGCGGGAGAACTAATTTATTCCTGCGAACCAGAGATTATGAGTTCGGGGACTTGGTTACACTAGTTAATTAAAACTAATGCCCTTTCGGTACCTTAATTACATTGATATCTTAATTTAAACTAATTTCTTCCCTTTGGGATTTAAGGTGCATGTATTTAAACTACTGTAAGTAAAAACCTCCAATGGAAAGTCTAGCATTGACTTGGCTCTTCCCTTTGGGACTTAAGGTGCAGGTATTTAAATGACCTCCAGTGGATGTGCTTTGCCTCTCCATTCTGGGGTTTGAGTTCTTTAAAAATAAATTACAACAAATTGATTCAACAATTTGAAATTTGTGCGCACTTGAGGGCTCTTCCAAACCAATTTTGTGCTCCCATAGGATCGACCGTTGATATAGAGCTGCGGTTGCCTGACATATAATAGAATGAAGTGTTAGTATACAAAATCTGTGCTAACCTACACCTAAAATTAGAAGAATGAAAAGAGCACTTATCTCCCTTCTGTTTTTCGGAGGGATTTCTAGAATTGATTTTCGTTCTCTCTGTTATCAACATAGAGAGTCTCTTTTGAATTAAGAGGGACTTTTAATCACATATCTGCTGAGAAATTGGTGGACACTTAGGAGCTTGTCTGGGCCAATTTTGCACCTCCTCGAGATTTTTGCCGTTGTCGTAGAGATATCTTTCTCTTGGCATAAAATATGGGGATAAGGGAGGTGGGGAAAGTGTATATAATTTGTGCTAATTTGCTACTAAAACCACAAATAAATGAATAAATAAAAACACTTAGCTTGAATTTGCTTGCTCGTTGACAATGAAGAACTATTGATTTATGTTGATCGATGAAGGAATTTGTGATGATAACCCCTAATTTTAAACTCCCATCATCTTCAAAATTCTCTCTCTTTTTGGTATTTTCTTCAATCTTCCAAAATCCTCTCAAACATCCAAAATTTTCTCCCCAAAAAAATCCCCCTTTCAAGCTCACTTCTTTCTCCTTTTATAACCTACTCATCTATCTCCCATTCTAATTTTTCTACTAACTCTATCTCCCATTCTAATTTCTCCACTAACTCTTCTTCATTTTCATCTTCCATTCTCCATATATATCTCCCATTCTAATTTCTCCACTAACTCTTCTTCATTTTCATCTTCCCTTCTCCATCTCTACCTCACATTCTAATCTCTCCACTAACTCTTCTTCATCTTCATCTTCCCTTCTCCATATTTATCTCCCATTCTAATTTCTCCACTAACTCTTCTTCATCTCCATCTTCCCTTCTCTATTCTTTTCTTATTTTCTCCATCCATTCTTCTCCATCTTCTCTTCTCCATCTCCTCTTCTCCATCTTCCCTTCTCTATTCTAATTTATCCACTAACTCTTCTTTTTGTTATTTGCAAAATAATCCCTCAAGAGTTAGGTATTTGCACTCTAGTCCCTGAATTTTAAATATTTACAATTCAGTCCCTGAAAAAAAAAAAATATTTCTTTAAGTCTAAATCTCTTCACAATTTTTGACACACCGTTCCTATACTTAGTCAAAATTCACCACATGTCAAATTTAAGCTCATTTCTTGTCGCTGAAAATAATGCAGATTTTAATTAAAGCCCTTTTGCACAATTGAGTCATTCTGGGTATAATTGGGCCAATATAAAAATTTGAAATATTAGAGAACAATGTCACAACTCCTAAAAGTGAAAAAATGAAAATAAATTGACTCAACTTGAATTTTTTAGGCCCGGCTTGAGATTATGCTCGTGAAGGAATACACGACCCCAAATTGGATTTTTTAAATTTGTGATGGCCAACATGAAAAGGGATTTAAAATAAAAAAATATTGACTATTTTTATATATTTTGGTGGCCTCAAATGCTATTATTTATTAAATATTCTCCTAATTTTTAAAATATATAAAAAAAACACAAAAAAATTTTTGTTGCTCAAAAATGGTTGCCTAAGCTTGGCCAAGGCTCCAAACTTGATTTTGCAATTTTCTCAATTTTCTTTATTGTTTTATGAATTTTTGAAAATAAAAATACCGAAAAAATACTGAAAATATGAAAGATCAATTTTTGGTCAAATTGGTTCCCTAGGCTTGGCTAAGGTCCCCAAAGTTGATTTTTCAATTTTATGAATTTTTATAAATTTTTTATTAATTTTAAAAAAAATGATTAAAAATCAGGTGTCAACAGCTGCGCCTCTTTGAAAGGAATCTCGGTAGAGGTTGTGACATTTGTTCCCTAATACTCCCTTTAGCAAGTTCTGATCTAGACCTGTCTGCCTTGAAGTTGTTGATTAACATGAATGCTTTACCGAAAGTGGAATGAGAACCTAAGGATTTATTATAAGAAAACCTTAAGGTGGTTGAACTTGAACCCGTATGGTGAGTCAACCCATGGTAGATTCCTAATGGAAGGATTCTACTGATTAAAATTGGATTGAGATTTGACCCGTATGGTAGGTCACCCCATGGTAGATTCCTAATAAAAGGATTCTACTGATTTAAAATTTCGTTGAGATTTCACCCGTATAGTAAGTCACCCCATGAAAATGCCTATAAGAAGGACTTTGCGTCTGTAGAGTAGAAAGGACTTTGGTGGCTATAAGAAGGACTTTGGTACCTGTAAAAAGAACTTGATGCCTGTAGAAAAGACTTGATGCCTGTAGAAAGGACTTGGTGCCTGTAAAAAGGACTTTGGTGCCTATAGAAAAGACTTGGCGCCTGTAAAAATGACTTGGTTTATCTGTAAGAAGAACTTGATTTGCTTGTAAGAAGGACTTGATTTGCTAGTTAGAAGGACTAGATTTGCCTGTAAGAAGGACTTTGTGCCTGTAAGAATGATTTGATTTACCTGTAAGAAGGACTTTGTGCCTGTAGAAAGGACTTGGTTTGCTTGTAAGAAGGACTTGATTTGCCTGTAAGAAAGACTTTGTGACTGTAAGAAGGACTTGGTTTGCCTGTAAGAAGGACTTGATTTGCTTGTAAGAAGGACTTTATGCTTGTAAGAATGAATTGGTTTGGCTGTAAGAAGGACTTGTTTCGCCTGTAAGAAGGACTTGCTTCGCCTGTAAGAAGGACTTGATTTGCCTGTAAGAAGGAATTAGTTTGCCTGTAAGAAGGACTTGGTTTGCCTGTAAGAATGACTTGATTTTCCTGTAAAGAGGACTTATTTTGTCTGTAAGAAGGACTTGATTTGCCTGTAAGAAGGACTTAGTTTACCTGTAAGAAGGACTTGATTTACCTGTAAGAAGGACTTTGTGCCTGTAAGAAGGACTTGCTTTGCCTGTAAGAAGGACTTGGTTTGCCTGTAAGCAAGACTTGCTTTGCCTGTAAGAAGGACTTGCTTTGCCTGTAAGCAGGACTTGCTTTGACTGTAAGCAGGACTTGATTTGCCTGTAAGAAGGACTTTATGCTTGTAAGAATGACTTGGTTTGCCTGTAAGAAGGATTTGGTTTGCCTATAAGAAGGACTTGCTTCGCCTGTAAGAAGGACTTGATTTGCCTGTAAGAATGACTTAGTTTGCCTATAAGAAGGACTTGGTTTGCCTGTAAGAAGGACTTGGTTTGCCTATAAGAAGGACTTGATTTGCCTGTAAGAAGGACTTGGTTTACCTCAAAGGGTGCCATTCTGGAATCTGGGGAGACCAGTAATCCTGCAGAAACTCAAACTCAATTTTATATTCTCCTGTCGCTTTAGGAATAAACCAAAGAGGCAGAGATCAAAAGGTCTCGAACATTTCTGTCTTTGAGACAAATCACACTTCATTGAAGAAGGTGGATACATGTATGTGCCGCAATGGATTCGAGTACCCTAACAACCGTCAGAATTCATTCTCTTGAAAGGTTCAAGTTGAAGATATACTAACCTGAGGATTTGGAAGAAACGCCCGGTGGCTTCTCAACAACCAGGTTTGTTCATTCAATAATCGCCTAATGAATTTCAAGACCTTGGAAGGTAACTCGAACATCGGGAATGTGTTGCCTGTCAGGCGGTGTCAGAGGTAACATGTGCAAGCATTTTCATCAATGAGTTGATCGGTTCATGCAAAATTATTCAACCAAGTTGGCAATGATTAGAAGTAGTCTGTGTGATAATTCATGATGCCATCAATCAAAATGTGGATCATGCAAAAGTATTCTGTCAAGTTTGCATTACCAATTCTGTTTAAGGAGGTTCTCATAGTATGAACACCTCGAATGTAATCTGAATGGGGGGACTTCAGTCCGGAAGGGCTTTCTCTCACTCTAGGGAAAGGCTGTTTATCTGTAAATTAAAATGTTAGACTTGTGTGGAAATGGTTTGCCTTTCCTCATCCTGTCATGCCCCATTCTGCACATTTGATGTCTCCTGTGCAGTTTATGCTCTAAGTTGGAGTTGGTAAATTAAACACGCGGGATAGTCATGCATAATTCATGAACTGTGTAAACACAATGCAGATGTGACAATTTTTTAGCATCATGTGTGTTTATATAATGTGCAGATATGGGCGGATTTGAATTGCCCCTGGTATGTGGGCGGACCGAACAAATTGGGAAGCCTACTCCTTATGTCGAGGGGCAGTTCGTCTCAAATTTTGCCCCTACTCGATGAAGCATATGGGTGATGGAGCATTTCGGTTTGTTTAGTAATAGCGACCGCCATTGTTTAGCAGTTGAATGCCCCTGCAAAAAGCAGAGAAATTATTCTTGAAATCAAACGAGATAAGGAAGACATATTTGCTTTTTCGCTTCAAAACTTGCAATCAATTTGCCCCATTTTTCACCAGAATAGATCTTGTCAGATGATCATAATTTTCTTTTGGATTTGTCTCCTTCAACATGTTAAATGTTAGTATAAATATTTCCTGTAAAAAGAAAAGGAGACATGTCAGCCAGTATTAAAAGGGATAAATTGGAAACGATACTAATTTACCCTTCGTCTTGAATGCCTTGCATGAGTCTTTTACCAGTTTTGCTGGATTGAATTTTCCTCGACTTTTGTTGGGCACCTCACCATTATGGCAAGACTATGGTAAAATACTGACTTTGATATTATTCGTCGAGTATTCCATTCGATCCATTATACCGTAGGTGTCCATGGGGCTTCCCTTTCATAGGTTAATCCTTGGGGGTAACGCAGCCCTGTTGTATCACTTTGGGCCATGTTACGGTATTTCTCGAGGTAATTTGCAATCCCTGTTAAGAATGGAATAAAACAATTCAGGACTCGAGATAATTATGTGCAAATTAAAACGATACGGAATTACCCATGTTTGAGATTGTTCGGGTCTTTCGCTTGTATTTTTCTTTATCCGAAGCTGTCCATCCTGTGGTGATGTCCATGAGTTGATTTGCCCCCAATTTAGCCCGATCAGGAAATTTTGTTTTTGGGTACGACTGTACTCTCGGGTTGCTTTTGCAAATTCCTGAAAATAGAATGGATCAAATTTAAAATCGGAGCAATTTGATGGTAAATTGGAACGATACGGATTTACCCTTTACATTTACGCGGATTTCTTCTCGATATTAATTTTTTCGAGTTTGGTGTGGTAACGGTTCCGAGCATTTAATAGGGGGAAGGGAAACCATTACTTTTTGCTTATACATTAAATTCGGACATTGATAAAAGTAGAAGACGTGCAAGGAAACGAAACAGATGCATTGGTCCAGGTTTATCTTCCTTCCTTTGCAAGCTCTTCAGAGATCAACTGGTTTCGTTCTGGATCAAGTACGTGTCGGTCATGTTAAAGGTCTCATGATCACTATCTTTGAAATATATGCTCCGTATACACATTAAAGCCCTGGTGCTTCGTCAGCATCAAACTGGCTGATCATGGCGGCGATCTTGTCGTCGACACTACTTACTCGGTGGTATGTATCCCCTCCTCAAAAGGCATCAATGCTGGTTCCATAGGCTTGGTCTTTTCATACCTTACTCCAACAAAACTTGATCTTGCTACAAACTGATCTAACTCATCTCTTAAACGGGCATTTTTGATCCTCAGATATTGTCTTTCGTCGAGGGTGAGGAAGCTATTGTAGTTGGGGCAGGTAGCGGATTCGAAAGTTTATTTATACATCTTGTTTTCTGCTCGAAGCCCTTCATTTTCATCTCTTAGAAACTCGGCCTCACTGCGCTCATATTGAGTCTTCATTCGGGTTCGCCTATTTTGAAACCAGAACTTGATTTGCGAAGGTTCAAGTCCTAGCTCTTGACTCAGTGCCATTCTCTGTTTGCCGTCTGACATAGGGCACGTTCTGAAGAAATCCTCAAGCTTTTGTACTTGCTCTTCAGTATGGCGACAGTAACGCTTCTTTTGACCCTTACCGTTGTTGTCCTTGTCCTTACCGAGCTCTTGGACATCGTCGGTGGAAGGGCCGGGCTCCATAGGCTCGATCCCAAACATGGCTTCGAACTCTTCCTCTCCCATATTCAGCAAGTAACGATAACTCTCAAGTGTGTTGGGTTGAGACATCTTCGATTTGGTTAACGATTTCTCAAAGTTTGCTATCTCTTCCTGTATTTTCACTCTCTGGATTTTTTCTGGAAGACTGCGTATGCTTTAAGAGTCTCTCTTTCGAGCATGAATGAGAATTATCAAGAAGATGCCTCCTTTAAAATTAGACGTGGGTTTAACAACTGTATTGTCTCTCTCGAGTGTTCTTCTGTCTTTCTCAATTTTCTTTTCATCATATTTCTCGCCCAGCTCGTCTCCTTCTATCTTTTCGTGGTAGGGGGCCCTGTCGTTATATCCACCGTCGATTTGTTGACGAGTTCTCCGATAAAGACGAGTCGCATCTTCTTTTCTGCCAAAAATTTCTTTGTTTCCCACTCAATTTGTCTTTTATTTTTTTTCTTTTTCAAAGTGGTGGCGTCCCGTTCAGCTTTTTCATAGAGACGTCAGATTTGCTTGGATAGAGGTTGCCGCCTGACTGGAATTCGAGCCAGCGGAGGTATTGCCGACAGAGAATGGCAGGTAAGAAAAATCTAGCCAATAAAGACTGCCCCTGTGAAGTTAATATTTAGCTCGAAGCAGATTATCATCTTCGCATGCTAATCATCCGCTTCATTTTTCTCCTCTCATCTTCCGTATTCTGCTCGTCGGCTTTAATCTTCTCCTCTATCTCTTTAAGGATAATGGCCAATCTTCCAACACAGATCTTCCCGGCTGAAGTTGTGTTCAAATGGGAAAGACTTTACCATCTTCTTGGCCGAGGCTATATTTACATATCCTATCATCCGAATGTCGAAGCTGAGATCCTTGGTCTGTTCAGGGAGATAAATGCTTCTTCAGTCGAAGGCACCAACTTGGAGAAAGAATATAGGGCATTCCCACATGTCTTCATCAATTTTTTGGGGGCCTGCCGAAACACCCAGGAGACGGTCACCTTCGCCCGCGTTGTGAAGGCATGTTACCAAGATCAATCTGAGTGCCTGGAGTTTGCAGAGCGCTCGGTTGTTCAATACAAGAAGGCCGTAAAGTCTATTGATGAACTGGTCTCGCTGTTGATTCACGAGAGAGAAAAACTGGTGGAGTGCCTAGCTTTGAACCAGACTTACTTTGAGCATAACCCGAGCGACATCGTGATGAAGTTCCGATGTGGGTGGCTGGAGGAGAGGCTTGATGATTTAACGGCGAACATAGCTTTCGAGAGAGACCTGATCGACAATCTGAAACACGCCGTTGAACACCATGAGATCAATGCAGCCAGGTACAAGGAGAAGTGTACTCGCCTATTCTTCAAGCTTGCAGATCTCGAATCCCAGTTCTTTCAATGTAGGCAGAGTATTAATTTCATGGAGAGTCAATTAAAGTCTTTTGTAATGCTCATTAGGGCTCAGTTTGGCTTTACTTTTCCTCCCCAGTGATTGTTGTAAAGTTTGTTGATAAATGGAATGAAAGGGAAGTTTCACTTGTTTGTGCTTTTATTTTCCTGTCATCTCCTCTTTTGGGGAACGATTTAGAGTGCTGAAGATATTAAGGCTTAACCTTCTTCATGATACTCTCACGGGTTGCGGTAGACGATGATATCAAGAACATTAGAGAGGCATTCAGTGTGGCTTTCCACCAGCCGCCTAGAGACCCGCGTTCAATCATGTAAATTAATAAAGCTGCCACCACTCGATTGGTGTGCCAATAAATTCGGCCATTTGTTGCGTGCCCCACTTCAACCGTGTTTTGTTTCTTTCGACGCCCATTTGCTCGTGTCGGGCACCTGTAGCATTAGGAGAAATACTTGTGAGCCACGTTCATTAATAGAACCTCAGTCCTCTAAAGCCCTCCGCGTGTTTCAGATCCGAGGAAATTTTAAGACCGGTCTCTGGTTGATTTAATCAGGTTAAGGTACTTGTTTCATTGGTTCTGATTATATAATCCATATTGTCTTTCAAAAGACGCGGGATCCTCTGCAATACATTAAATATGCCCCCGTGTTTAATCAGTATAAATCCACCGTCATATCATAATACATTGCCCATACAAGTTTAAGAATTGACACAACTCTGTCTGTCAAAGATGGACATTGTTCGTTTGCCCCCTGAATTAATGGTTGAAGCCTCGGAATTTTTCGTCCTTCGGTATTTTCTGAAGATGATTCTTGATATATTATTGAACTTAATTTTTACACCCCTCTGGGGTACATAGGATCCCCCTGCAAAAGAAAAGGATATAATTAGTATGCGACACAAGGAATGTGGTCCATGACTCCTATATTAGTCCAATTTGATTTTTTTTATTTTATAGAGAAATCAGAAAAAACTTCCTTAGGAAGAACATGGGTTAATTTCTGATACAGAATTTTCCTGCAAATTTTTAAAACTTTAAAAAAATGCGACAAAATCTCTTGGCGTTTACCAAAATTTTTTTTGAAGGAATTTTCCTCTTTTATCGTAACGATTTTGCAGTGGTAAATTTGTTAGGAAAATCTCATTTTTTATTGAGACAGGAATGATGGCACAAAGTTCTTCATTGGTCAATAAAATTCCCTTGAAGGAATTTTCCACATTCATTTTTTTTCAAAAATTTTTAGAAATATGGTTCAAATTAGATTCTTGTTTTCTTCTGAAAACATGGTCGTGATGTTAAGTTCAAAATCTGACTGACGCCTAGCATGGATTGACTGAAAATAAATACAAGATAAAACTAGAGAACTTACTTTTACCTTGGAGAAATGCAAATCACATAGTCATGCACATGACTCAAGTGAGGAGTGGACTCTAGAAAATAAAAAGGAGAGACAAGGTATGGACCTAAAAAGGCCCCCACTATCTGAATTGACAACCTTACCCTTCGCGCAATCAAATCACAATGGGAAGAATTGTCAATTCAGATAATAAACGGGATAAAATATGGTCAACCCAAGCGCAATCGACGCAAGAGCTTTGCATATTCAATCCCTATCTATGGTTACCTAGGAAAAATTTCACGACTTGGGTTTAGACGCTTGTGTGTGCAGGTGTCGTGATCCTCAGAATATGCAAGACATGCACAACAATTGATATCAAAACAACGCTTCTAAAAATGTGCGAAATTAAATAAATAATCCCAACACCGAACCTGCAAGACAAAGGGGTTAGCCAAACACTACACCCCTTATAACTCCCATCTGCAAAAACATTTAACACCTAAAGATGAGTTCCAAACAAGATCGCCCGAAGCGAGATATCCATGAAATTTTTATTGGCCTAAGTCCACTAAGACTTTTAAAATTTCGAAAAAAATTCAAGTATTTCAATTGGTGACTTTTTCGAAAATTTAAAAATCCATGTCCCCAGCGGAGTCGCCAGTCTATCGCGACCCTATAAAAAAAATTTTGTAAAGGGGGTTAACAGATTATTAGGTTAATTGGATCGACTAACCTAACGCGGACCCTCCCAAACCCTACCGAATCGCGACTTTGGATTTTTATTTTAAACGATTTTGAAATTTGAAGTCGCCACTAATCATTCTTAATAGGTCGATTATGAACCTAAATAAATTAGCGGGAGAACTAATTTATTCCTGCGAACTAGAGATTATGAGTTCGGGGACTTGGTTACACTAGTTAATTAAAACTAATGCCCTTTCGGTACCTTAATTACATGGATATCCTAATTTGGCAACTCAAGCTTGGTTTATTCCTAAGGCTCTAATAGGGTATTCTCTTTTGAGTTTTCACTTTTTAAATAGGATGCATGGATGGTATATATTTTTTATTTATTATATTTTTTAAGTGTTAAAAATTCCCTGAAGCCGAAAGAGAGAGTGTGTTAACGACCTCTGTGCAGTGTTACGACCTACTCATTTTTTGGGTCTGGTGATTCAAAAATTAAATTACATGAAGTAAATGATAGTGAATAAACACCTCCAATGGATGGCTCAGGCTTAGCTTGGCCCTCTCTTTTGGGGTTTAATGATACATGAATTAAATTACAGGTATTTAAATGACGATAAGTAAAAACCTCCAATGGAAGACCTAGTATTGGCTTGGCTCTTCCTTTTGGGATTTAAGGTGCATGTATTTAAATTGCAGGTATTTAAATTACTAAAAGTAAAAACCTCCAATGGGAGGCTTAGCATTGGCTTGGCTCTTCCCTTTGGGATTTATGGTGCATGTATTTAAATTACTTTAAGTAAAAACCTCTAATGGGAGGCCTAGCATTGGCTTGGCTCTTCCCTTTGGGATTTAAGGTGTAGGTATTTAAATTGCAGGTATTTAAATTACTGTAAGTAAAAACCTCCAACTTGGCTCTTCCCTTTGGGATTTATGGTGCAGGTATTTAAATTGCAAGTATTTAAATTATTGTAAGTAAAAACCTCCAATGGGTGGCCTAGCATTGGCTTGGCTCTTCCCTTTGGGATTTAAGGTGCAGGTATTTAAATTGCAGGTATTTAAATTACTGTAAGTAAAAACCTCCAATGGGCGGCCTAGCATTAGCTTGACTCTTCCCTTTGGGATTTAAGGTGCAGGTATTTAAATTGCAGTATTTAAATGACCTCCAGTGGATGTGTTTTGCCTCTCCATTATGGGGTTTGAGTTCTTTAAAAATAAATTACAACAAATTGATTCAACAATTTGAAATTTGTGCGCGCTTGAGAGCTCTTCCAAATCAATTTTGTGCTCCCATAGGATCGACCGTTGATATAGAGTTGCGGCTGCCTGACATAAAATAGAATGAAGTGTTAGTATACAAAATCTGTGCTAATCTATACCTAAAATTAGAAGAATGAAAAGAGCACTTATCTCCCATTTTTTTATTCCTGGAAGGGATTTCTAGAATTGATTTTCATTCTCTCTGTTATCAACATAGAGAGTCTCTTTTGAATTAAGAGGACTTTTAATCACATATCAGCTGAGAAATTGGTGGACACTTAGGAGCTTGTCTGGGCCAATTTTGCACCTCCTCGAGATTTTTGCCGTTGTCGTAAAGATATCTTTCTCCTGGCATAAAATATGGGGAAAATGGAGGTGGTGAAAGTGTATATAATTTGTGCTAATTTGCTACTAAAACCACAAATAAATGAATAAATAAAAACACTTAGCTCGAATTTGTTTGCTCGTTGACGAGGATGAACTCTTGATTTATGTTGATCGATGAAGGAATTTGTGATGATAACCCCTAGCTTTAAACTCCCATCATCTTCAAAATTCTCTCTTTTTTGTATTTTCTTCTTATCAGGATTTTCTTCAATCTCCCAAAATCCTCTCAAACATCCAAAATCTTCTCTTCAAAAAAATCCTCCTTTTAAGCTCACTTCTTTCTCCTTTTATAATCTACTCATCTATCTCCCATTCTAATTTTTCTACTAACTCTATCTCCCATTCTAATTTCTCCATTAACTCTTCTTCATTTTCATCTTCTTTTCTCCATATTTATCTCCCATTCTAATTTCTCCACTAACTCTTCTTCATTTTCATCTTCCCTTCTCCATCTCTACCTCACATTCTAATCTCTCCACTAACTCTTCTTCATCTTCATCTTCCCTTCTCCATATTTATCTCCCATTCTAATTTCTCCACTAACTCTTCTTCATCTCCATCTTCCCTTCTCTATTCTTTTCTTATTTTCTCCATCCATTCTTCTCCATCTTCTCTTCTCCATCTCCTCTTCTCCATCTTCCCTTCTCTATTCTAATTTATCCACTAACTCTTCTTTTTGTTATTTGCAAAATAATCCCTCAAGAGTTAGGTATTTGCACTCTAGTCCCTGAATTTTAAGTATTTACAATTCAGTCCCTGAAAAAAATATTTCTTTAAGTGTAAATCTCCTCACAATTTTTGATACACCTTCCCTATACTTAGTCAAAGTTCACCACATGTCAAATTTAAGCTCATTTCTTGTCGCTGAAAATAATGCAGAATTTAATTAAAGCCTTTTTGCATAATTGAGTCATTCTGGGTATAATTGGGCCAATATAAAAATTTAAAATATTATAGAACACTGTCACAACTCCTAAAAGTGAAAAAATGAAAATAAATTGACTCAAATTGAATTTTTTAGGCCCAGCTCGAGATTATGCTCGTGAAGGAATACACGACCCCGAATTGGATTTTTTAAATTTGTGATGGCCAACATGAAAAGGGATTTAAAATAAAAATATTGACTATTTTTATATATTTTGGTAGCCTCGAATGCTATTATTTATTAAATATTCTCCTAATTTCTAAAATATATAAAAAAAACACAAAAAAAATTATTTTTTTTTCTCAAAAATTGTTGCCTAAGCTTGGCCAAGGCTCGAAACTTGATTTTGCAATTTTCTCATTTTTCTTTATTTTTTTATGAATTTTCGAAAATAAAAATACCGAAAAAATACTGAAAATATGAAAGATTATTTTTTGGTCAAAATTGGTTCCCTAGGCTTGGCTAAGGTCCCCAAAGTTGATTTTTCAATTTTATGAATTTTTATGGATTTTTTATTAATTTTCGAAAATAAATAAATAAATAATACGTAAAAATACTGAAAATATGAAAAATCATTTTTTGGTCAAAATTAGTTCCCTAGGCTTGGCTAAGGTCCTCAAAGTTGATTTTTCAATTTTATGAATTTTTATGGATTTTCTATAAATTTTTGAAAATAAATAAGTAAAAAATACGTAAAAATACTGAAAATATGAAAAATCGTTTTTTGATCAAAATTGGTTTCCTAGGTTTGGCTAAGGTCACCAAAGTTGATTTTTCAATTTTATGAATTTTTATGTAATTTTTTATTAATTTTAAAAAAA
Source organism: Psidium guajava (assembly GCA_016432845.1). NCBI lineage: Eukaryota > Viridiplantae > Streptophyta > Magnoliopsida > Myrtales > Myrtaceae > Psidium > Psidium guajava. Next base: position 20,563,687 of record CM028225.1, read on the forward strand.
GAAAAATTGATTAAAAATCAGATGTGAACAGGAAATTATGCCGGATCGGTCAGAGACGGTGATTGCAAGAGTATAGTCCGGCGGGGCGACCACGAGCGGGCTAACCCGCTGCTTATGTGAGTCAAAATGGATGCAGCATGTGCAGATCTTAGCATTTTGCAAGAAGCAGGTGAAGCCAACAAGCTGGTCAAGCTTTCTCATACTATTTCCCACACCAATTCAACAAAAGAAATGCGGGTGGTCTATTTCAAGAGCAAAGAAAAAGGCAGCAAAACCGGCAGTGGTGGAGCCATGAGATCATTAGTGTCTGGAAGCTGTCCAAATGAATTATCGGAAATGGGTGTTCCTTATAGTGTTGACCTTGAGGTTCAAAGGCGGAGTAAAGGGGACGTAGGAGATTCTTCGAGAAAGGAAAAGGAAAGCAACATTCTGTGTAGGGGAATAACGGGACCTCATAAGTCAACTGAAAATTATCCTATGAATGAAGCTTTGAAGTCCAATAGTTCCTTCCCTATGGGAAAGATCAATGGCATGGATAAGCTAATGCAACCGGTGAGCCAGGTTGACAACTCTATGAAATTGAATGGAAGTGGTAGCATACATGGACCTGGAAAGCAGAGAGTGCCAAATCAGTGGACATCAAACTACTGTTGATTCTGGTGAAATCATGCAGTTGAGATGTTCTTCTCATCAACTTAATTGTGAGGAACTTCTGGGATTGGAGATATATTCTAATCAAGGTGATGTGAAGACGGCTGGCTCTTCAGGAAAACCAACGCAATCTCCCCAAGATGATGATTGTGGCTCTGCCCACGACCTGCCAAAAGCACACCATGCTACATTAGATGCCCTATCAAACTTGAGCAATAACGTTGAACCAAAAGAACGTGTTATAGATGCAGCTCAATCTTCAATTGCGCTTGAAAAGCCATCTGAAGGATTTCCCTTTGGCATTCCTTCTACCATTGATTCTGGTGATTTGAATGAGGCACCAGAAGCATTAGGCTCGGGCCTTTGCTCTGATTCCAATATTCTTTTGAAGCCCCAAGCAACTTGACTTCAACGAAGCCAGAGAGAATGGGTGCTGCGTGAATAAGGCTTGTGGAGCCGCGTTAGAAGAAAGTGATGAGGGACATAGAGCATAATTAGTATACTTAGCAAAGCCTTAACATCCTCTTTAGTCAGTTCTCCATCAGCAACATACAGCCGAAGCTTCTGTCAGTAAAGTTCCTCATGAATCTCACCGGCCTTCTGAAGATCGAAGGGGTTATGAAACTTATCTCGAGGGACTTCATCGCTTGTGCTACCATCGTCAGCACTCATCAATGTGCCATGGATACAGTTCCCAATGCCCTTTCTTCTAAAAAAGGAGCAACATGAGAAGAGGCACCGAGGCAATTCGTACATGCCACTAAAGAACATAGAGTACAGCCTTCAGTTGGAACAACCTATGATGTGCATGGGGATCATGAAGAATTCAAATTTAGAGAAGTCTCTGTCCACCAGCCTTTACATACCACTGAGTTTATACTGAGGGTAGTCTCCAATATAGCTTCATATCCTCGTCTGTGGCCACTTAGTTTCGCCCACTTAGAGCCGTCAAGCATGTTCTATAAGAAAGTTTCTGCTGTTCGCTTGGGGGATCAAATGTGATCGTTCTAATTGTCGGCATCATCATCTTTATCTTTGCAACTACCGGTGTGTTGCTGGTGATGGAGACCCTCAGGGCTTTCTTACATACTCCGAGAATTCACTGGGTAGAGTTCCAAAACGAGTTTCACGAGGGAAATGGTTATCAGCTCCGTTCGTTCTCCTTTACTTTGGCTAGTGACAAGGATGATTTTTGTTCCCTATTGAATATTTACCCAATATAAATGATGGTTTGGTGTGTATCGTGGGTGTTCAGCTGGGCCTGCATCGATCCTTTTACTGACAAAGATGGGTCTGCATCGCGAGCGATGTGGTCCGGCAATCAGCTGGATAAAAGATTCACCTATCACCTAACAACAATAAGCTGCTTGTCTGCTCTTGGTGTCTCCATGGTCACATTTTAGTCGCTTACCGTCTCCTACCCAACTCTAGCTACTACATGTCACATGTTCATCGATGCCTACAATAATGTTTTGGCTGTTGCTGTCGAGACCAAGCATTCGCACCCATATGCTGATGAAGTGAAGGAGTTCCCCAAACCTCCTAGCAAGTTTGCTATCGTGGCTTCAGTTGCTGCGGCTGCCTTGGGTGCTGCTACTCTTGGAGGTAAGGTCTTCATCATTGATTAATTTCTACAATTCCTAAGTTTCTTCTGCTTAGATTATTGTAAGTCATATTTTTATTTAAGTGCACGATGAGGAGAATGTTTCCATAAATATCCAATATCTGCGATGCGCCATTGTAAAGCTGCCAGTAATTGCTTTGTTGCTTCTCCTCTTGATCCAAACTCGTTGAACGGGCCTTTGACATTAGAGTATTTGGCTATCATGTTAGGGAGAACCAGATAGAAGAATGTGGGCCAGGTTGAGTACGCACATTGTCTTTCTGGCAAGATGGGTTGGGAAGATATGGGTTTAAATTTGGATTGTAGGCCTAGAGCGGTGAAATAAAAATGGGCAACGAAATGGAATCTGGGCCGAATTTAAAAAATGGCCTCTGTTCAGGTCGGGCACCAGTGGTGCGAGTGGGTCTATTCGGCCCGATTCGAATCACAATTTGTGGAGTAATAAAAAATATATAATAATAATAAATAAATAAATAATGATAAAGAAAAGATAAATAAAGTAATGATAAAAAAAATGATAAAAAAATTTTCGAAATAAAAAAAAATTGGAAAGATGCAATAAAATAAAAAAATAAAAAAAATAAAAAATTCTAAAAAAATTTCAGAAAAATCAGAAAATTTCCAAAAATTATAAAAATTCTCAAAAACTAGGAAATGGGCTATTTCGACTGGCCAATCCTATTTTTGAATGATTTTCCTTCCTAATCTTTTTAAAATGACGATTTTGCCCCTTATGGGAAAATTGTCTCAGAAAATTTCGAAAAATTCTCAAAAATTGTGGGAAATAAGGAATGACCACATTCAACCGGTTTGACCTATTTTCACTTTTCGAAAAATGACCATTTTTCCCTTCTGATCAGTTTGATCCAAATCTTTCCAAGTCACCCCAAATGATTTTTCATGAAATGGTACCGAAATGGCGTTAAAGTAATCTAGCATAACCAAGTCCCCGAACTCATTTTCTCTGGTTCATAAAAATAAATTAGTTCTCCCACTAATTTATTTAGATTTCTAATCGACCTACCAAGAACGATTAGTGGCAACTCCAAAATTAAAAATCATTTAAATAAAAACCAAAGTTGCGATTCGGTAGGACTTGAGAGGGTCCGTGTTAGGTTAGTTAATCTAATTAATCTGATAATCCTTTCACCTGAAATCTTATTTTCAGGTCGCGACATACCAAAGTGGAAAATAGACTTAAAACTAATATATAAACTAGAAACTTAAGGATAAGCTCGGTGGATTTTAATTATTGTTTTCGTTTTGTTTACGCTAGAAAAAAAAATTATAGGTCTTTCTTTGGGCCAACCGTTAACAAAAAATGTATGGCCATTAATCTTTGAACTCGTTCTTTCTAGGCTTCAGAAATAAAGCCGCAAAAACTATAATTTGGCGATTTTGTCCCTTTCTGAATGATATTCCTTTTATGCCTCTGTGGTGTTATCTTAACTTAATCCTCAAATACTAAGGCTGTGTATGGTAACCATTCTCATTCTTTGATTATGTTCCCTAAAACAGTAAAGAATGAGAATCTTATTTGGTAACTCAAATAATTCTGATTCTGATTCTGTTCCCAAAATCAGTTTTAGAGAATCAGAATCAGTTTTAGTGTAAAATTCGGAACAAAAAAAAGTTGGTTCTGAAAAAGAATCACTTTTGACAATCACAAAACATAATGAAATCTCACATCTTTCACTTTTCCCTTTCAATTTTCTCATCAGTTTTCTCTCAACCTAATAAAAATAAAATTTTAAAAAAAATTAGAAATTTTTTAAAAATCACAAAAAATTTAGAAATTTTCTAAAAATAGAAAAAGCTTAGATTATACTAGTTTGGCCTCATTTTCATAAATTGGGGCCTAAATTTTCTGGATTTCCTAAATTTCACTCTTCTACAAAAAATGTTGCAAAAAATGAGGGTATCCAATATGCGGATAGTAACATATATAATCGTAGCCGTGTGTCACAAAATGTGGTCATCTACATGTGGAGCTTGAGCTAAACACCCATTTGAATTTAGAGCAGAAGTTGCAAAATAATAGTGAAGGACTCGTATTTCATATGAAAGAGGACAATTTGGTCTTTTTCTTCAGTAGATAATTTGTTATTTGACTATTATGTTTGTAACATATTTGGACAACGCAACATTTAAAGAAACAATGAGTCCCTAATATGGAAAATTGTCTCATGCTTCAATCAAACTTCAAATATCATATATTAAAATTTGTGTTTCCTTTATGACATCCTAAAAAAATAAATGTATTTTAAATTATTTTTGTATGCATTGGAAATTGTTGACACCTGATTTTTTATCACATTTTCTTTTTAAAATTAATAGAAAATCCATAAAAATTCATAAAATTAAAAAATCAACTTTGGAGACCTTGGCCAAGCCAAGGGAATCAATTTTGACCAAAAAAGTATTTTCCATATTTTTAGTATTTTTCAATATTTTTATTTTCGAAAATTAATAGAAAATCCATAAAAATTCATAAAATTAAAAATTCAACTTTGGAAGCTTTGGCCAAGTTTAGGCAACCATTTTTGAGCAACCAATAATTTTTCGTATTTTTTTGTATTTTTTAAATATATTTTTTAGAAATTAGGAAAATATTTCATAAATAATAGCATTTGAGGCCACAAAAATACATAAAAATAGTCAATATTTTTATTTTAAATCCCTTTTCATGTTGGCCATCATAAATTTAAAAAATCCAATTCGCGGTCATGTATTCCTTCACGAGCATAATCTCGAATCGGGCCTAAAAAATTTTAATTTGAGTCAATTTATTTTCATTTTTCACTTTTAGAAGTTGTGACATTATTCTCTAATATTCTAAATTTTCATCTTGGCCCAATTATACTCAGAATAACTTAATTTTGCAAAATGGCTTTAATTAAATTTTGCGGCAAGAAATGAGTTTAAATTTGATATGCGATGAATTTCGACTAAGCATAGGAGAGGTGTGTTGAAAATTTTGAGGATATTTGGACTTAAAGAAATATTTTTTCAGGGACTAAATTGCAAATACTCAAAATCTCAAGGACTAGAGTGTAAATACCTAACTCTTAAGGGATTATTTTGCAAATAACAAAAAAGGAATTAGTGGAGAAATTAGAATAGAGAAGGGAAGATGAAGAAGATGAGATGGAGAAGAGAAGATGGAGAAGAGGAGATGGAGAAGAATAGATGGAGAAAATAAGATAAGAGAAAGGAAGATGGAGAAGAGGAGATGGAAAAGAGAAGATGGAGAAGAATAGATTGAGAAAATAAGATAAAAGAAAGGAAGATGGAGATGAAGAAGAGTTAGTGGAGAAATTAGAATGGGAGATATATATGGAGAAGGGAAGATGGAGATGTAGAAGAATAGGTGGAGAAATTGGAATGTGAGATAGAGATGAAGAAGGGAAGATGAAGATGAAGAAGAGTTAGTGGAAAAATTAGAATGGGAGATAGAATTAATGGAGAAATTAGAATGGGAGGTAAATGAGTGAGCTATAAAAGAAAAAAGAAGAGAGCTTGAAAGGGAGGAATTTTTTTGGAGAGAAAATTTTGGATGTTTGAGAGGGTTTTGGGAGATTGAAGAAAAATTTGAGAAAAAGAAAATACCAAAAAGAGAGAGAAAATTTTGAAGATGATGGAAGTTTAAAGCTAGAGAGTTATCATCATCAATTTCTTCATCGATCAAGAATTCATCCCAGATTTGAAGCTAAGTGTCCCTCTACTCTTTTTGATTTTTTAGTATAAACTAGCTCAAATTTTCTACTCTTCTCCCATTTCCCCATATTTGATTTTAGGCAGGAACCAATTATATCCATCAAGCACTTCTCATAATGCCATTGAAGTTAAGTGCCTCTTTCATTGTTCTAATTTTTAATGTGAATTAAATCATATTTGCTCCATTACTCCATTTCTCCATATTTTTATGTTAGGCAAAGGACAACTCCAAGCCAACGGTAAATCCCATGGAGGTGTAAAATTGGCGCTGACGAGCTCTTGAGTGCCCATTAAATTTTCAATTGATCCGTCGATAAATTTCGGTCCGAATTGTCAAATAAATTCGTCTTATTTTAAAGAATTTTAACCCCAGAATGTGAAGGGCAGAGCCCGCTCACTGGAGGTCATTTTAAATTTCTGCAATTTAAATTCATGCACCTTAAACCCTAAAGGAGAAGGCTAAGACAAGGCTGAGCTATTCATTGGTAGTCTTTATTTATTGTCATTTACTTCCTGTAATTTAATTTTTGAATCACTAAACCCCAAAATGAGTAGCTCGCAGCACTGCACATAAGTCGTTAACTCACTCCCTCTTTCGGCTTCAAGGAAATACTTAATATTTTGAAAATGTCAAAAAAAAATGTCACTCACGTATATTCCATTTAAAAAAGTGAAAATACAAAAAGAGAACACTCCACTATAGCCTTAAGAATAAACCAAACCTGAGTTGCCAAATTAGGATATCCATGAAATTAAGGTACCGAAAAGACATTAGTTTTAATTAACTAGTGTAATCAAGTCCCTGAACTCATAATCTCTGGTTTATAGAAGTAATTTAGTTCTCCCGCTAATTTACTTAGGTTTCTAATCAACCTACCAAAAATGATTAGTGGCGACTCCAAATTTTAAAACCATTTGAACAAAAAACCAAAGTCGCGATTTGGTAGAGCTTAGGAGAGCTCGAACTAGGTTAGTTAATTTAATCAATTAATCTGGTAATCCATTAACCTAAAAAAAATGAATTTTAGGTCGCGACAGCTTGGCGACTCCGCTGGAGATTTGTTCTTAATTTTTGAAAAAATTTAAGAACCTAAAGGACTTAGGCCAGGAAAATTTCATGAAAATTCATTTGATTTGACATTGGTTGGATTTTAATCTTTAAGTGTTAAATGGTTTTATAGGATGGGAGTTATAAGGGGTGGAGTATTTGGTTAACCCTTTGTTTTGCAGGTTTGGTGTGAGGGAATATGAATTTAATTTTCGCACATTTTTGAAGCGGTGTTTGTATATTAATTGTTGTGCATAATTAATTGTCTTAACACTACATCACACACGTCCTGTGGCCGGACCTGGGCCACTAGTTTTAGGATGGTATTGTGATTTGGTTTTAGCGTTCGGCGTGAGATCACGTCGAAAGTTAACCCAGATTCAATCCCGAACCTCTTTTCAAAAATGAGTTTAAAAGTTAGGCCTCAGGCTTGGTAAGATTACCAAATCAGTGGTTTTAATTTTTAGCTCGAGCAGCCGAAGTGGGGAGACCTGGTTAATCCTGATTAAGTCGTGGAATCACGGCTAATCTTGATTATGTGCGCGAGATTGTCGCCTTGCCGTAAGTCTTTCGCTTCAATTTGTCAGCCTTTAGAGTAGATAGGCTGAGATTTAAACTCAGGATTCATGTGCATGTCTGTGACTTACATGGTATTTTTCAAGGTGAAATAAGTTTTCTAACCTTATCTTGTATTTATTTTTGGGTCGGTCCATGTTAGGATTCAGTCAAATTTTAAATTTAATATCATGGTCATTTTTTAAAAGAAAATAAAAACTAAATTGGTATCCCATTTTTGAAAATAATGAATGCGGAAAAATCCCTTAAGTGAATTTTGTTGATCAATGAAAGATTTTGTCACATTTTGTTTCTTAATACTTCAATGGACCCAAGATTTTCTCAACAAATTTACCACTAAAAATTCCTTTTGATAAAAGAAAAATCCCTTCGAGAAATTTGCTAAATTTCAAAGAGATTTTATCGCATTTTTCAAGTTGTACTTGCAAGAAAATTCTTTTTGAGAAATTCAACCATGTTTTTCTAAGAAAATTTTCTCTAATTTTGCAAAAATAAAATCGGACTAATGTAGGAATCATGAGCCGACCCCTCTTGAATCACATATTTATTATATCCTTTGCTTTTGCAGGGAATCCTAGGTACCTCAGGTGGGAGTAAAAATGGGGAATAACCTCGAGGAATACGATAGGACGGATAATTACTGATGCCTCAACCGATAATCCTAAGGACAAGCGAAGAAGTCCCGGACACAGAATCGTGTCAATCAGTCAGCACGTATGGGCGATGTATATTGATGGAGCAGTAAATGCATCCAGATTGGGCCTGGGGACATTTTTAATGTATTAGAATGGTTCATGTATTTTTGTTGAGAAAGCCGAGACTGTGTAATCAAAACCCATGGGGCAAGATTATGAACTCAACCTTGCGACGCCTTTCTGATTAAATTGAACAAAGGCTTACCTTTTTACCTTCCTCGGATTCAAAATACATGGAAGATTTTGGAGGACCAGTATTTTATTACCGAGCATGGCCCGTAATCATTTCTCCCAACGCTACAGGCGACCGACACATTCAGGTCGACGCCGAAAGAGATAGGCAGGAGTAAAGTGGGGCACGCAACGGGCAGCCTGGTTTGTTTATTGGAGCACTAATCGAGTGGTCGATTTGCAATAATTCACACGACTGACTCACGGGTATCGCTGTGACCAGTGGGGGCCGCCACCGAACCCTTCGTCAATGTCCTTGATACCATCGCCGGCAGCAGATAACAAGAACACTAAGAAGAGTGTTAAGCCTCAACGTCTTCAGTACCGTAAATCGCCCTATCATGCTATATGGGCAAAGAAATGGCAGGAAAATGAAAAGCACAAACACGTGAAACTTTCTCTTCATTCCATTCACCAGCAAATCTTACAACAACTCACTGGGGAGGAAAAGTGAAATCAAATTGAGCCCTAATAAGCATCACAAAGGAGCTCAACTGGCTCTCCATGAAGTTAATGCTCTGGGTGCACCGGGCGTTCTCGGGATCAAGCTTCGCGAGCCTAAAGAAGAGGCGATCGAACTTCTCCTTAGCCTGGGCCATACTGGCCTCGTAATGCTCAACGACAAACTCCAGGTTCGGAATCGCCGCCCTCTCGAAAGCAATGTCTGCCGTAATGTCATCAGGTCTCTCATGCAACCAACCGCATTTGCACCTCATCATAATATTGTCTGACTCCTGTTCGGCGTAGGTTCGGACCAAGGCTAGACGGTCCACCAAATTTCCCCTCTCACGAACTAGCCACGAAAGCTGATCGTTGGCAAACTTGAGGACCTTCTTGTGATTATCAGCCACAAACGTGACTGTTTCCAGACGCTCGTGCCGGTCTTGGTAACGAGCTTTCACGACGGCAGTCACAAGGACTGTCTCATAAGCGCGGTTATAGGCGGCCAGAAAATTGATAAAGAGGGTCGAGAAGTTCCGATACTCCCTCCCCAGTTGGGTACCCTCAACAGAAGCTGTGTCCACGGTCCTGGATAGACCGAGGATTTCAGCCTCAACGATAGAGTTTTGGGCTATATGAGCGTAACCTCTACCAAGAAGATTGTAGAGTCTCTCCCACCCAGCTAGGACTTCGGCAGAGAAGGTATGGTTAGGAGAATTGGCCATTTTTGAAAGCAGAATACGAAAGAAAGGAGGAGAGAGTTGAGGCAGATGATCGGAATGCGAAGGCGATAATCTGCTTTAATTTAAATACTGATTTCATAGGGGCAGTCCTTATTGGTCAGGTTTTTCTATCTCCCATTCTCTGTCGGCAACACCCCCGCTGGCTCAAATTCCAGTCAAGTGGCAACCTCGAGCGCGAACAAACCCGACGTCTCTGTGGAAAAGCTGGACGGGACTCCACCGCTTTGAAAAAAGAAAGAACGAAAAGACGAGCTGAGTAGAGGACAAAGAAATTTTCGGCAGAAAGAGAGATATGACTCGTCTTTATTGGAGGACTCGCCAGCAAATCGACGGTGGAGATAACGACAGGGCCCCCCTACCGTGAAAGAAGAAGAAAAAGACGAGCCGAGTGGGAGACAAGTAAATTTTAGCGGAAAAGAAGAGAAGAATTGTCTCCATTTGTAGACAGAGTGAAGGCTCGTCTGAAAAACAGAAATGTTTTGAGGGGCGATACAATTTCTGAACCCACACCTAGATTTTAAAAGAGACGTTCTCCTGGTAATCTTCATCCATACTCAGAAGAGAGTTTTTAAGCATCCATGCTCGCTCAGAGAGAGTAAAGATACAAGAGAGAGCTGCAAACGTTGAGGAACCAGTAGCCCATCAAGGATGTCTCAACCCAACATATATGAGGGCTACCACCACTTGCTGGACATGAGAAATGAAGAATTCGAGGCCATGTCTGGGATTCAGACCATGGAGCCTGGCCCTTCCGCTGACAACGTCCAAGATCTCAGTAAAGATAAGGGCAACAACAGTAAAGGTCAAAAGAAGCGTTATCGTCGCCATACTGAGGAGCAAATACAAAGGCTTGAGGATTTTTTCAGAACGTGCCCTATGCCGAACAGCAAACAGAAAATGGAACTGAGTCAAGAGCTAGGGCTGGAGCCTTGGCAAATCAAGTTCTGGTATCAAAATAAGCAAACCAGAATGAAGGTTCAGTATGAACGCCATGAAAATGCATTTCTAAAGGCTAAAAATGAAAAGCTCTGGGCAGACGTTCTTGCCACCACCACCTGTCATAACTGTGGTGGTCGTACCGCTTTTACCGAGCTATATTTTGACAACCGACGCCTGAGGGATGAAAATGCTTGTTTGAAGGAGCGGTTAGAAAAGATTTCCGTCATTGCTACAAAGAATGACGAGGAGCCGTTGGTTTCTGACAGGCCCTATATTTCTCCTCCACTACCTTTCCAACCCTCAAATCAATTCCCAACACAATCAGGTTTTGTTCAAGGAGCGCATGGGAGAACCGATCTCATTGGATCAACATCGGTACCTCCCGAGGGAAGAGACATGCAACACCACGAGTGGAATGGCCTTGAAGGTGAGCTTGTTGCCATGATGGACCAGTTCGACCCTGGCAAAACTCCGAATCTGTAATGAAGTCCGTGGTCCAAAGCCGGTGATTGTGAGTCCTCGGTCATCTGTACCAGATCTAATTCGGAGTTGATCTAATTCTGAAATTAGTCTGTTGGTAGAGAACCCTCAAGGAAAGCAGAACCAATCTCGAATGAATGTATTTCTCATTTCATGCCCAATCCCCCTGCGTGGGATATTTTTTGCTTTCTCGGTATCTAGGGTTAAGCAATGGGGTAATTCTATTTCCTTCCATCAAATGTGCAAATACCGTATTAGAATCGTATATGGGACTCCAACTTCATCGAGCAACCCCAGATAGAAATCGAATCTCGTGCCCCAAGCACGATCACAGTTTGGAGAGAAATGACGTGTAAATCGAGAATCGTGGGCTTACTGTTGATCTACAGTCTTGGGTGTCGACAAATCCACAAGAAAAGTTATGAAAGGATTTCAGGGGGGCCACCACATTAAAAAAAAGAAAAAAAAGAAAGAAGAAGAAGAAGAAGACAAACTGAGCGAGAAACAAGGATTTCGCCTTTTGATCAAAAGCTGAATGTCAGATTTTCTCCCTCAGTAAATCCAATAGCGCTGCCCGTGAAAAGGAAAGTCGTTGCTATTGCCAGAGAGAGAACTTGTTCTCATCTGATAGTGAGAGCTCATCTGCAAGAACTCGTAGGAAAAAGATAGAGAGGAAGGAGTTTTCGTGGGAGAGGAATTCAAAACCTTCACCATCAAAGTATTGGCTTTCAAAGCCTGTTACGAGAGCCATCGACGATCCCGTGATCCCTCAAGTCCAAGAAGACATCCTGAGGCGGTCTCGAGTCGACAGTCCTAGATCCAGAAATATGTCGAGCATTAGGGAAACGGGCGCATGTTCAACCCAGGTCAAAGCTGATGAAGTTCCTTACCCTGAGGGTCTACCGGTCATGGCCATTGATAGTAATCCAGTCTCTCTGTCAATCCTTATTACCGTATTAAGAAAATGCCGGTATAAGGTTTTAGCTCAAGCAAAAGCAACAGAGGCCTTAGAAGTATTAAGGAGGAGTAGTGACCAGTTTGATATCATCCTCACCGCCATGGTAGGGATTGACATGAATATTTTCACTCTCTTGGAAGTCATCAATTCTGAATTAAACATGCCAGTCGTCGTAATATCGGCAACCGATGATCAGCAAGCCATAATGAAGGCTGTCTTACATGGGGCCCAAGACGTCATAACGAAACCAGTTAGGGTTCGGATGCTTCAAAACATATGGCAGCACGTGGTAAGGAAGCAATTGCACGACCAAGAGATCAATCATCAAGCCTTCAATATTGTTCCAAGCAACTGGAAAAAAGAAGATGATTTGGTTTCTCGAGCTGCATCGTATGTTTGTTAATGTAGTTCAGCAGCTAGGAATCAATTCGGCACGGCCGCAACATATACTGGAAATTATGAAGGTAGAGGGACTCACTAAAGAAAATGTTTCGAGTTATCTTCAGAAGTACAGAAAAAGGGTGAGAGAACACAATACAGTTCAGAATCAAGAAAATCAAGGCGGGACTAATCCAAGCCTGAACGTCAAGTCTCCTCGCCACCATAAATTCCGCAGGTTAGCAAGGGGTCAGCCACTTCCCATCATCAACCAAGCCAGTAGCCGTGCCATTAATCCCCCAGGCATTAATCAAAGTATCCCCCAAAATCACCCCAATGCTCTTCAAGAGTATAGACCGCAGGGGCAGTGTATTCAGATTCCTTGGTATGAGCACCAACCTGTGGCTAGAATCCATCCCACGATCAGCGCGCCTGCGCAGCCAGAGAATCAGACAAGAAGTTATCATGATCACTTCCACTTTCTAATCCTCGAATGGAAGGAGTTTTTGGCAGCAGGACAGTTGGTGATCCCCACACTTTCTCGAGTAATGATGAAGGCTCCAGCTTGAGAAGTCAAATTGCTCATGGCGAGAACAAAATGAGAAATCTACCGCTAGCATTTGCCAACAACAATGCCCAATTCGAGCATCAGTTGCTGGAAGGTTCAAGAGATTACCCAGATGATGAGCTTACTGCCCTAGTCAAACAGTTTAGGGTTGACAAACGCCCGAAGCCGCGATCAGGAGCCAGTGAGTAAGGACTCTCAAACATCGGTCATCCACACCCGAACCAGCACGAGACTAGCTGATTATCGAAGAACCGCAGGAGAGGCAGAAATGACCTTGAATAAGTGCACCTTTCATTTCATGCTTAATTCCCCTACGTATGATATTTCCAGCTTTCTAGGTGTCTAGATTTAATTCAGGGGTAAGGGGGTAATTTGTTTTTTATCCCGTCAAATGCGTGAATCCCTTTTTATGCTAGACTCAGGGCGGATCAATCTGTGGCAACGTCGCTGACTGCCATAATGAGAAATGTTGAATGGCCTTACGTAGGGAAATTTCAAGTGAAAAGCCCAGGCGAGCTCGAAGACAGGTAACTGTGTGTCGTTCCAATTTACTCTCAATCATTGCAAAATGCTAAATTGGATTTGTTCCATTCTCACCCAGGGGATTGCAAATTGCCTCAAGAGTGTCGCAAAATGAAATGACCCAATGGAATGCGATAGGACTCATTTGCCTTGAAGGTAACCTTTAAATTAAAGGAGCCCTCCGGTCTACGGGCCCGATGGCATAGAAAGTGATGATGGTCCAAGGCAACCCGAAAGAAAACAAGGCCTAACTAAGCAAAGTACTTATGTGGCAAGGTCAAAGTGAAGGGCAACTCGGGACATACAATCCAATCCAGTCCAAATGAAGGAACGTCCTCAATTCAAATTCAATGGAAGTACACACAAGGGTAAAACAGTATCGTTCCAATTTTTCCAGAATATGAAGAACATATATTGACGCATTCCCTTTCATTTTTGCAGGGGTCATCACTGTGCCGGATAGGTAAGTATCCCTTCCCCTTAAAACTCAATAAAACCCAAAGAAAAATCTTGGAATTCTCAAAGTAGACGCCAAAATTTCTACAACTCATTCACATGGACAAAGACAACTCATGATCCCCAGAGTCTTCTTGCATGCTTGCATGACTTATTCATCAAGATTTTCACAAAAAATCGCATGAGTTATTTCATATCAATCGATCAAAGCAAATCTTTGCTTCACCGACCCTTTGACCATGCGATGTCAGCTAAAGGAACACCGAGCAAATTGAAAAGTCCTTGTCCACCAAATTTCCAAAGTCAAATTCCCAGTTGGGGCATGTACAGGGGCAATTTTGGATTCTGCAAAAACCTAGCCTGATTGAGAACGGAGCAAACTGATACGAGCTCCAACTTGAAAAAAAGGGAAGTGTCGTATCTCTTTCTCATATGTCTTCCCAAAGTAACACCCAATTTTCTTCTTGCAGGTGCCAAGCTAGAAGACATGTCTTTGATTGCTACCACTGAAGCAAATCAAAATCGAAGCTTCTCCATCATCTTAAGATCCTATTTCATGCACATTTTTCTCGTGTGGGATCCGATGTGGAAACGAGTCATTTGCCAAAACTCAAAATCAAATTCCCAGCAGTGACTATGTCTGGGGCAATTTCCAATTTTGGCAAAAGTCATGATCGCCTGATGCGATCCGTCCTGATGGAAATGAGGCAAACAAGGGCATTCGACCAACCATGTTGGTCTTCGCCATATCACAACTAGGGCGAGCATATTTTGGGGCAAACATGAGAATGAGCTCGTCCTCGCCCCCGACTAATTTGATCTGCTCGCATTGTCTTGGGGCAACTTAGATTCCCCCTCATCTGTTTTTGAGAAACATGACAATTTTGTTAATTGCTACATCTGCCTGGTTGAAAAATACTCGCACATTGTGTAGTTCATACATGATTGTTCTTCATGTTTAATCTACCAAATTTGAATAGGGAGCATAAAATTGCATATGATGCATCGAATGTACAGAATGGGGCATGACAGAATGATGAAAGGCAAGCCATTCCCATACACGTCCTGTAATCTAATCTCCAGTGAGATGAGCGATAGTCAGGATCCGCATTCTCCAAGGCAATGGATTTTCTCGCAGAAGGTAAGATAGTCGAAGTGAAGAAGGCATTTATTCTCCATTCCAAACACTTCAGGCAACCATTAACAACCCATTTGAACGGTGATTTCATTTCATAACCCTGTCAAGAACTACCCCACACTGGGGCAAAACAGAGGTAATTCCAACAATATCAGGAGATAAATGGTTAGAAATTCTCTTGCTTGGACTAACATCAATCTTCGAGTGTTTCTTTGCATGATACTCGAATTTTAATTCAAGTGTTTTAGGATGATGAAGATCATTTATTTTCTCTATCCTACACACTCATCCTTTGCATAACCCAATTGAGCTTGCAAATTCATTTCTCAAGCCCGTGTTGGTGATCCTTGCTCATTTCAAGGTAACGACGAAACCTTCTCCCAAGGAGCAGAATTGAAGAAATTGGGCCAATAGAGAATTCTCGAATTAGCTCATTTCATATGCTTGACTTTCATGTAATGTCTAGTATCATTTGTTGAAAATCATCTTGTTGCTAAAATTCAAAATCACAATATTGTTAAACAAAAGAAAAAAAAACAAGTGTAGCCTAAAGAAAATGGGTCTGCTTCCAAACAAAAAGGAGTCGGGAGTAAGAAAAGAAAAGGCTACTCCAAAGAATCTCGGGCAGAAAGAGCAAAGTGCCTATCAAAAGCAAGGCCAATGCCCATATATCTGTAATGAACTTCTGACTTCAAACATACATTTTGAGAATTCCCGAAAAATGATCCCCAAAGAAGTCAGTTTGCAAAGTGTAAAAGAACTACCACCCCTCAGCCAATGGTGGTATTCATTGAAGACGAATTCAGGAAGGTCAAAGATCGGTGACAAGACTGCAACGATCATCAACACCAAGCCCTTCTCATATATTTTTCTAAACCAAAACGAGCCCTTCGTTTCTCAGACCCAAATCTCGACCTATGTTACGACCCTTGAAAGTCTCTTCTGATTAGAGCACTTGAATTAATGTAAGAGTTGAATGACTTTAAGCATCGCTCGAAGAAGTTCGAGCAAGATTATTTCTCTCTCATTTTGCAGGTTCTTGACTTGTAAACCCGGAGCAGATGATGAAAACTTTTTTGTCAATGGCCTTGACTCGAAATGAGTCCCCTTTGATAAGCCTTTGACCCAGCCTACATTACGGTCCTAATTAAGACCTCCAGATCGGCTTGATCGTACCAATTGCGAGATTACTCAGACCCTCGCTGAATGCGATGATGGTAAGATTGAGCGATTCCTTTTCAATCCTGCAATCAGGATAAACAACCCTTCTCGAGAGCAAGAGAAAGCCCTTTCGGACTGAAGTCCCCATTCATGTTACATTCAAGGTATTCATGACATGATAACCTCCCTGGACAAAATTGGAAATGCAAACTCGACAGAATAGTCATGCATGATCCATATTATGAGCATACACATATGGTTTTAATCATTGCAAACTCAACTGAATGGTTTTGCATGAACCGATGAACTTATTGATAAAAATGCTTGTACATGTTACCTCTGACACTGTCCGACAGGTAGTACATTCCTGATAGTCGAGTTACCCTCCGAGGTCTCGAAATTCATCCAAGGGCTATTGAACAAACAAGCCCTGTTGGCTAATGCTCGCCAAGCATTTTCAGGTGAGTATATCTTCAGCCTGAACCTTTCAATTCTGATGATTGTCTAGGTGCTTAAATCCATTGCAGCACATAAGGTCATTCAGTGAGCAAGCAAACATGATACAATCAGTCTGTCTATGCCTCGATCATTAACTCAGAAGATCCAGGTAAGTCTTCTGAACCCTTGCGACTCATGATCAACATGCTCTCATGAAGTCTTCATCAGCTTACGATTGATATAATCTCGTGTTCTTAAACTTTATCAAATCATGATTGACCAACTCTCGTGTTCTTGATGTTTGCCTCATCGGTTTATTTCTAAAGTGATTGGACAACAAAAATTGGGTTTGAGCTTCTGTAGGATTCCTGGTTTTTCCAGATCCTAGAATGGCACCCTTCATGGTAAGTGAAATTGGGTTTGAGCGTCTGTAGGATTCCTGGTCTCCCCAGATCCCAGATTGGCACCCGAAAATCATTTTCTCAATCAATACCTCTTCAGTCGACCCAAAAGGTGACATTTAAGGTATACTGTCTCTGGAGCCTTTCCATTGGAGACCCCAATATGGAATGGTCCATTTTCAAAAGTCCTTTTTATAGGCACCTAAAGTCCTTCCTACAGGCACCCAAAGTCCTTCTTACAAGCAACACAAAAGTCATTCTTACAGGCACCAAAGTCCTTCTCACGGGCAACACAAAAGTCCTTACAGGCACCAAAGTCTTTCCTACAAGCACCCAAAGTCCTTTCTACAGGCATACAAAAGTCCTTCTTACAGGCACCCAAAGTCCTTTTTACAGGCATACTAAGTCCTTCTTACAGGCATCAAAGTCCTTTTTACAAGCACCAAAGTCCTTTCTACAGGCACCCCAAAGTCCTTTCTACAGGCACTCCAAAGTTCTTCCTACAGGCACCTGAAGTCCTTCAGACAGGCACTAAGTCCTTTTTACAGGCACCAAGTCCTTTCTACATGCACCAAAAAGTCCTTTTTACAGGCATACCAAGTCCTTTCTACTAGCATACCAAGTCCTTTCTACAGGCATCTAAAATCCTTTCTACAGGCATACAAAAGTCCTTCTTAAAGGCACCCAAAGTCCTTTTTACAGGCAGCACACTAAGTCCTTCTTACAAGCACCAAAGTCCTTTTTACAGGCACTAAAGTCCTTTCTACAGGCACCCCAAAGTCCTTTCTACATGCACTCCAAAGTCCTTCCTACAGGCACCCGAAGTCCTTCCTACAGGCACTAAGTCCTTTTTACAGACACCAAGTCCTTTCTACAAGCACCCAAAAGTCCTTTTTACAGGCATACCAAGTCCTTTCTACAGGCACCTGAAGTCCTTTCTACATGCATACAAAAGTCCTTCTTATAGGCACCAAAAGCCCTTCATAGAGGCACCAAAGTCCTTCCCACAGGCACCAAAGTCCTTCCTACAGGCACCCAAAAGTCCTTCTTACAGGCACACAAAAGTCCTTTCTACAGGCACAAAGTCCTTCTTACAGGCATTTTCATGGGGCGACCCACCATACGGGTCAAATCTTAATCACTAGAATCCTTTCATTAGGAACTCTGCCATGGGGTGACCTACCATACGAGTCAAATTTCAATCAAATTTTAATCAATAGAATCCTTTCATTAGGAATCTACCATGGGTTGACCTACCATACGGGTCCAAGTTCAACCATCCTAAGGTTTTCTTAACAAATCCTTAGGTTCTCATTCCATTTTCAGTAGAGCATGCGTGTCAAGCGACCGCCAAACAACGGGCAGGTAAGTGCCAGGTAAACTCTCATCTTCGTCTCTCCCTCACTGCATGAAAGTTTCTTCAAGCCGGGTTTGGATCGGAACTTGCAAAGATGGGTATTGGAGATCAAATGTCATGACCCTTTTTATTTCATTGTGTTGAGTCGATTAGAATTCAGGTGTCTTCTCGTCTTTGAAATGAACCTCTGCCGAGCTTCCTTTCAAAGAGGGGCAGCTGTTGACACTTGATTTTTTATCACATTTTCTCTTTAAAATTAATAGAAAATCCATAAAAATTTATAAAATTAAAAAATCAACTTTGGGGACCTTGGCCAAGCCTAGGGAATTAATTTTGACCAAAAAAGTATTTTCCATATTTTTAGTATTTTTCAATATTTTTATTTTCGAAAATTAATAGAAAATCCATAAAAATTCATAAAATTAAAAATTCAACTTTGGAAGCTTTGACCAAGCTTAGGCAACCATTTTTAAGCAAAAAATAATTTTTCGTATTTTTTTGTATTTTTTAAATATATTTTTTAGAAATTAGGAAAATATTTCATAAATAATAGCATTTGAGGCCACAAAAATACATAAAAATAGTCAATATTTTTATTTTAAATCCCTTTTCATGTTGGCCATCATAAATTTAAAAAATTCAATTCGGGGTCGTGTATTTCTTCACGAGCATAATCTCGAATCGGACCTAAAAAATTTTAATTTGAATCAATTTATTTTCATTTTTCACTTTTAGAAGTTGTGACATTATTCTCTAATATTCTAAATTTTCATCTTGGCCCAATTATACTCAGAATAACTCAATTTTGCAAAATGGCTTTAATTAAATTTTGCGGCAAGAAATGAGTTTAAATTTGATATGCGATGAATTTCGACTAACCATAGGAGAGGTGTGTTGAAAATTTTGAGGATATTTGGACTTAAAGAAATATTTTTTCAGGGACTAAATTGCAAATACTCAAAATCTCAAGGACTAGAGTGTAAATACCTAACTCTTAAGGGATTATTTTGCAAATAACAAAAAAGGAATTAGTGGAGAAATTAGAATAGAGAAGGGAAGATGAAGAAGATGAGATGGAGAAGAGAAGATGGAGAAGAGGAGATGGAGAAGAATAGATGGAGAAAATAAGATAAGAGAAAGGAAGATGGAGAAGAGGAGATGGAAAAGAGAAGATGGAGAAGAATAGATTGAGAAAATAAGATAAAAGAAAGGAAGATGGAGATGAAGAAGAGTTAGTGGAGAAATTAGAATGGGAGATATATATGGAGAAGGGAAGATGGAGATGTAGAAGAATAGGTGGAGAAATTAGAATGTGAGATAGAAATGAAGAAGGGAAGATGAAGATAAAGAAGAGTTAGTGGAAAAATTAGAATGAGAGATAGAGTTAATGGAGAAATTATAATGGGAGGTAAATGAGTGGGCTATAAAAGGAAGAAGAAGAGAGCTTGAAAGGGAGGAATTTTTTTGGAAAGAAAATTTTGGATGTTTGAGAAGGTTTTGGGAGATTGAAGAAAAATTTGAGAGAAAGAAAATACCAAAAAGAGAGAGAGAATTTTGAAGATGATGGGAGTTTAAAGCTAGAGAGTTATCATCATCAATTTCTTCATCGATCAAGAATTCATCCCAGATTTGAAGCTAAGTGTCCCTCTACTCTCTTTGATTTTTTAGTATAAACTAGCTCAAATTTTCTACTCTTCTCCCATTTCCCCATATTTGATTTCAGTCATGAACCAATTATATCCATCAAGCACTTCTCATAATGCCATTGAAGCTAAGTGTCTCTTTCATTGTTCTAATTTTTAATGTGAATTAAATCATATTTGCTCCATTACTCCATTTCTCCATATTTTTATGTCAGGCAAAGGACAACTCCAAGTCAACGGTAAATCCCATGGAGGTGTAAAATTGGCGCTGACGAGCTCTTGAGTGCCCATTAAATTTTCAATTGATCCGTCGATGGATTTCGACCCGAATTGTCAAATCAATTCGTCTTATTTTAAAGAATTTTAACCCCAGAATGTGAAAGGCGGAGCCCGCTCACTGGAGGTCATTTTAAATTTCTGCAATTTAAATTCCTGCACCTTAAACCCCAAAGGAGAGGGCTAAGCCAAGGCTGAGCTATCCATTGGTGGTCTTTATTTATGGTCATTTACTTCCTGTAATTTAATTTTTGAATCACTAAACCCCAAAATGAGTAGCTCGCAGCACTGTACAGAAGTCGTTAACTCACTCCCTCTTTCGGCTTCAAGGAAATACTTAATATTTTGAAAATGTCAAAAAAAAAAATGTCACTCACGTATATTCCATTTTAAAAAGTGAAAATACAAAAAGAGAACACTCCACTAGAGCCTTAAGAATAAACCAAACCTGAGTTGCCAAATTAAGATATCCATGAAATTAAGGTACCGAAAGGGCATTAGTTTTAATTAACTAGTGTAACCAAGTCCCCGAACTCATAATCTCTTATTCGTAGAAGTAATTTAGTTCTCCCGCTAATTTACTTAGGTTTCTAATCAACCTACCAAAAATGATTAGTGGCGACTCCAAATTTTAAAACCATTTGAACAAAAAAACCAAAGTCGCGATTTGGTAGAGCTTGGGAGAACTCGAACTAAGTTAGGTAATTTAATCAATTAATCTGGTAATCCATTAACCTAAAAAAATGAATTTTAGGTCGCGACAGAAATTAGCTTTCATTTAGGATGAAATTTTACAAAGTAACTACATAGTTATTTGACTTAAATGAAAAAATTAGAAAGAGAAACATTTTTTTGAAATATAAATTTTGTGCAGTTATCAAACACGTTTCTAGTTCTCCAAAACTCATCCAGGAACAGAATAAAAAAAAATTCATTTTAATCAGAATCAGTTTTTGGGTTTAGAATTGTTACCATACGCAGCCTAAGTGTCGTTATTCTTGTTAAGCCCTTTTGGGTTTATGGTTCCTCAAATTCTTAACATAGTCACTACGTTATGTGAAACTTAGTAGCTATATATCTGGCAGTGATATGATCATGTACTATCTATAATGTAATGAATTACATGATTAGCAATAGCTAATGTGTTGAATATGAGCATTTGTTTATATTTTTGTATAATCCTTTACCCTTAAGATATCTAACAAATAAACTAATAACTACTATTCTATTAGGTAAACCAAGCAACATTATATGGTTTAGACTATTATTATGGTAGCCCAGCTGTGATCATTCACTAGTTTCAATAGGGATGATGACCAAAAAAAAATTTAAAATCTATTGTACGGATGCCAATTCAATCCTAAACTCTTTGATAATGTGCCAATATAGTCCTTCAAGTAAATTTTGGCCTTCGATATCATAAGCAAATTGTACAAAGGCTTCTAATTCTGCAAATTGTGCTAATTTCAATTTAATTTTCCAAGGCATTTCTCTTCTACATGTCCATGGAGTTTTGAAAATTCCAAATATCTCAGATATTGATAGAGAGGTAGGAATCGATCGAACGAACCGCACTCCTTCATATACGCCAAGAGCCCATTGATAAGAAGGGGCTAGGGAAAGCTTGAATCCATATTGATTGGGTCGTGCAGATAGATATATGCCTTTATGTGGCACATTGGAATTCACAACCTGTCTTTGTTCCAACCACCCTATAAAAGTAGCTTATATTGCTTTTTCTTTCTACCGTTTTTTCATATCCGAGCTTGCATAATCTTCTTCAATATTTTTCTCTTGGTTTGAGAGAAGTGATCCAAGATTCACTTGATTTTGTGTGTGATCATTAGATCAAAATATTCTTCATAAGTCTCTCTCCATTTTTCTAATGTTCTTTTGAAAGATTTTCCAAATCTTTCAAAAGAAAGAAAAATTCACTATAACTATGGGTAGCCGGCCACTTTTTTTTTTAAAGATTTTCCAAATCTTTTGATTCTATCTCTAATGTTCTTCACCCCTTCACATGTTAATAACTGAATGAAAAAAAAAAGTGAATGTCTACACATCCGAAAATAAACGCACTTCGACTTTGATATGAGAATTTTTTTCTTAAACATTAGATTATATTTTGAAAGTGTAGTATGAAATTAGTATAAAATAAAAGGTATTCTCGATTTTATTTTATTTATCAATGACCACTACCATTTCAACGTCACTAACTTTTTTGTTTTCACAACAACAAAATTTTATCAATATTTATGTTTTTGTTATGAAAGAGTACGAAAAAAGGAAAATTAATCAATTTTAATTTATTAATATACTATATGCCATGCCCCCCTCCCGGCCCATGGGTTGAAACCTAGGCACCCAGAGATGAGGAATGGCGTAGTAAGCGATGAAATGCTTTGGGGAATTGAAACTAAGCGTAGATCCAGATATTCCTGAATAGGTTGACCTTTCGAACTACTGCTGAATCCATAGGCAGGCAAGAGACAATCTGGCGAACTGAAACATCTTAGTCACCAAAGAAAAAAAAAAGCAAAAGAGATTCCTATAGTAGGGGGAGTGAAATGGGCTTGTAGGAGAGCAATACAGGCATTGTGCTGCTAGGCTAAACAATGAAATACTGCACCCTATATGATGATAGTCCAACAATCGAAAAGTTCTTTCTTTATCCTAATTATCATTAGAAGATTTATCTTGGCTTTATCATTTTCTAAAAGTATGTATCGCCCCATTCATCAAGGAATATTTTGGTTGCTTTTGGCGGATTCCCCAAAACAGCGTATTTTTTTAAAACGAGGCCATCGGTAACACGACGTAAAGGCTCCTTTCTTTTTGTGTAAGCCTTTCTTTGTTTGAACCTCACCCTTCACTTTAAGGCCGATTTCTTATGGGCACAGGCAATCCAACTAATTCAGTCTTATGGTTCTTCATTATCTAGAGTAAAATAAGTTTCTTGAGAGATTGAACCTCAAATTGTGTCTGAATAAGACCAATACAGATTTCATGAGAGACCATTTGAGTTGCAAATCATAATGCTTCTAGAAAGGCATATTTTGAATATAGAGGAGTGGACTCAATCTTGGCACTAGCCTATAACATTCAAAGGACATGTACATCGACTATCCTACTTGGCAATTGGCACTATTAGTTCTAACATTGACAATTTTGCAATTTAGAAAAAAAAAATCTAAAATTTTTACATATGACTTTTTTTACTTTTTTTTTTTAGTTGTCATTGGTGACCTAGCCACTAAGCGAGTGATCCTTGCTTGTGGCCGGCAAGGCCATGGGGTCGCCAACCATCATCTCCAAGGCCTCGACTACTCTCGCCTGCCATAATGAAAAAGAAGAAGAAAAGAATAAAATAAAATAACATTAAATGATAATAAAAATAACAAATTTATTTAAATATAAGCAAAATTGTCTACGTTAGAGCCTCTTATGCCACATAGAACAACCAACATTCACATCGGCAATTTTAAGCCAAAATTGGCCATAAGGAATGTATTGGGAAATTGTCAAAATGTTTAAGACTAAATTGACCAACTTGAAAGCTCTAAGATTAAATTGACATCCATACAATAAGTTTTATAACTATTTTTTGGAAATTTTTCCGGTCTGAATATGAAGGTAGCAATTATACTATCTTGACATCTGCAATTTGATATTGTATTGACCATAATACTATCGATGATACATTAAGAAGATCATTTCAACTGCTTACGCGAATATAAAGAATTAGTATACAAAACTTCATAGAAATTTCATATAACTCGATACATTTTATTATCATATGTCATGTCTTTGGTATCATAAATGTTGTGACGATTTTGACTCGTAATGCACCAAAACGATGTACTCCATTCATACCTAATATTTTTCGAGTGTGACATTCAATAAGGGTAATGTCTTGTCATCCAACTTGAAAAAGTAGATCCACTTCAGTGGTAGAAATCATGTAATTTAATCAAAATTGGACTTTCATAATAATTTACAATCACCGAGAATTTATGCCCGAATTCTTCTCAAGACAATTTGTTTCGCCATTTATCTCTAGACAAATTCCTCACCCACGACAAGTACGAAAGATACCAGGAAATATATATATATATATATATATATATATATATGCATAGCAAATGAATTGTACTTGCTTGAACATGAATTAAAAATGTAGTTTCGCCACGAAACTTTCGAAGCAGTAACTCGAAAAATCTGTTGCCACAAATAATTGCCGGAGCTAAACATATTAGTTTGATGGAACGAAAAAATTGAAATTTTTTTGTGGCGACAAAGATATTAATCACCACGAAATTTCTAATTCATGTCAACAAATTGTCCATTACCCCTTATAGTACATGGTACATTTTACAATTTTCAGTTCTTCATTTGAATGTGTAAGAAGAAGCCGCATCCTTTTTTCGAAATAAAAAAAAATTCAACATGAATTTTAGTTTTGAGATTTAGAACGCCCTCAATTGTGGATGCATATTGTGTTGTGGTAGAAAGTTCTTCCATGAAACTACTTTGCGAACCTCATATTTTAAGAAACCTGATCTTGGGCCTGGTAATGTCGGGCCTATCCATGACTATAAGCCCGAAGACAAATATGGGGGTGTGATTTTGAATGTGAAGCCCAACTTGATTGGGCTCGTTCTAGGCCCACCTATCTCGAGAAACCATTGCATGTGTTTTGCTTGATCGATGGGTCAGGGCAAAGTTTGATTCCAAGGCTCGAGATCACTAGGCCCATGACATGTTACCGTTTAAATATCTTGTCATTATACTAAAAAGATTTACCATTCTTGTTTACTCCATCCATTCATGTGGCCAAAGAAATTACGCTGGCGTATAAAAACTACATATCACTAAAAAAAATTGTCCACTAGGTATAGCTACATTATTTTACCTTAATTCTACTAGACGACACTACCTGACCAAAACAAGTTTTTTTAGAAAAAAGAAAGTCTACTTAAGGATGTGTCTATTTAAGGCAAAGAATTTTTTGCAGAATTGATTTTTTTTTTTTACTTGCACGCGAGAAGTTTGGTAGAAATGATCAATCAACGGAAAAGTATTTGCATTAAAAAAATGCGTACTTAAAGTTAGGAAAATGAATTTATAGGAAGTGTACGACAAATGAAAGAATAGCGCGATCACCCAACTTGGCATGATGGAATATCCCAAACATGGAACAAATGTGAGAACTAAGAGGAAATGTTGGGAATCTGCGCAAGGCATCGATGAGCAAAAGTTAAAAAACAAATGCATTGTAGCTTTTGGCATTTCGTTATTCCACTTCTAAGAAGCTTATTAGATGTTCACCCATACTCTTCATCATGTACTCTTCATTAGACATATCGTACATACAAAGCTAGATTTTTTAGGAAACTTTGAGTGCATCGTGGATTCGGTAGCAATTCGAAAGGTTGACCTATTCCATGTTCACTGCTCGTGGACTCCCGAGCACACTCACCAAAGAATACATTGCATCTCATCAACGAGAAGCTATCGCGCGACAACAGCCTCGTGCCTCCTACTCCTAGCCTACTCAATAGCCACGATAGCCTCATCCAGCGTGGTATGTGTCGCAGCTACAACAACACATAACAGCCGCATCATATTAGATGATTCCCTCTTCAACACACCAAACCGCTTAGGCATTCAAGCAAGGTGTTTCTCGGATGTTTTCTCCAAATCCAAATGACTTATTCTAAGTGACCTTGATATCTCCATTAATTTTCTATGTCTAAGATATTCTCCATATAGCTATTTGATTATACATATCCTTCGTTGACATATTACTTTAGATAGTTATCTAATAAAAATTATAAATAGGCCCATGTGCTCCTCATCATAACATATTATTGTATTTACATGAATCTATCTTGCGCATTATTCTTATTTATACCATTCTCTTGCTTTCGGATATCTTTTCAATGATATATAATTTGCGGAAATAATAAAAATGTGGCATCAAGTGTGTTTTGACTAATAAATCTTATGATGTTTTTCTTTTGGCCAGGATTGCGAGGATTAAGGATCTATTTGGTAATGTTTCTATTCCTCTGATTTTATTCCTTGGAACAAGAAAAAAATCAGAAATATGTTTAGCAATGCAAATAATTTTGATTTCGATTCTGCTCTCGAGAATAGTTTTGGACCAAAAATAATAACCAAAAAAAAAGTTGATTCTCTAAAAAAAGAACACTTTTGAGAATCACAAAAAAAAAAAGAAGTCTTGTTCTTTTAAAAAAAATTAAGTCCACGTAGGCTTTCACGTGAACTTATGAACTTTAAAAAAAATTTGAAAATTTACTAATAACTAATTTTTTAACAAAAAAAATTAAAAATAAGCTTTAAATTTTTTTAAAAAATTAAAAGTTTAAAAAGGGAAATTTAAAATACAAAATTCAAAAAAATAAATTTTTTAAAAATAAAAATGTGGATAATTAAAAATTTAAAAAATAAAAAAACATTTTAAAAAGGTTTAGAAAAAGATGAAGGATTTTAAAAAAAGAACTCTCACCACCTGGTTGTTCTCAGGAATAGAAATTTTATATAGTTATCAAACTCATTTTGATTCTCTAAAAATCATTTATTGAATTAGAAAATATGATTCTAATCAGAATCACTTTTTTAAGTTAGAATTGTCATTTAAGGCCTGTATAGGCCCTGTTTGGCAACTATTCTGGTTCTCTAATTCTGTTCCTTGAAATAAAAAAGGATGAAAATCATATTTGGTAACATAAATGATTCTAATTCTAATTTTGTTCCCAGGAATAGTTTTAGAGGAACTATAAGAACAAAAAAAGGTTGGTCTGGAAAAAAAAATCACTTTTGAGAGTCACAAAATAGAATGAAGTCCAACATTTCTCACTTTTTATTTTCAGTTCTTTCATCACTTTTTCCTCAACCTAAAGCAAAACAAGTATAAGATAATTATTTAAAAATATGAAAAAAAAAATTCTAAAAAATTAGAAAAATTCTAGAAAACCCTAAAAATAGAAGACGTTTAGATTAGGCTTTTTTGACTTCATTTTCATAAATTTACGCCTAAATTCCCTAGATTTCATATATTTTTTCTTTTTTAGGAAAATTGTAAACACCTTTGAAATTAAGCCAAATACCCAAAAAAACTCCAACTTTAGCCTTTATCTCAATTATATCCAAAACTTTTTTTGTCTCGTAAAAAACTTCAATTTTGGCATCTGCCTCAATTATATAAAAAAAAAATTCATAAAATATCCAAAAATTTTACTTTTGTCCCAATGCTACAAGTCTAATACCCAAAAAACCCTCAATTTCAGCATTTATCCCAATTATATATAAAAAAAAATTTGTCTCATAAAAAATCTCAAACTTTTATTTTTCACCCAATTCTATAACCACCGACTTTTTGTCTATAATCACTGTTAATTAATCTTATGTTGGCTCAAATTTTCTCGCTAAACTTACTAATGAATCTTCAGAATTCAAAAAAAAAAAAGGGTTTCAATGATGGCAAGTTTGAGATTGTTCATCTAGATAATCAAACCTTCACGTCTAGCCATTGTTTGGGTTGTTGGATGCCGGGGAGATTCTGATACATACCATCTTCAATGGCTTTATATCTCCCTACAATATGTAAGGGAAGCAGATAACAAAAGAGAAGTTGTTGAATTTTTTCATGTTAGCTTTAATGAGGAATAATTATTTAAAAATGTGAAAGTGTCATGTATGATTAACAAATGGTGATTATAAATGAAAAGCTAACGGTGGTAGAATTGGGGCATAAGTAAAAGTTTAGAGTTTTTATGAGACAAAAAAGAAGTTTTTAATATAATAGGGGTAAATGCTAAAATTATTGGTTTTTCTTTTGTATTAGGGTGGTAGAATTGAGACAAAAGTTAAAGTTGGAGATTTTTTTTATGTGTTAAACCAATAGAATTGGGATATAAGTAAAAATTTGGGGGTTTTTTATGAGACAAAAAAATTTTTAGATATAATTTAGTCGAAGGTTAAAGTTAAAGTTTTTTTGGGGTATTAGGCCTGTGAAATTAAAAACAAACCTCATTTCTCTAAGTCCTTAGGACTTCATTATAATTTTATTATGCGATTTATCCATGCCATGATTTCTTAATTGCGTACTTAATTTCATTAATTGTGATTTGTCTAGATTTATATACTTTAAACTTAGGTCTAGTTTAAAAAAAAAAGAGAAAATCAACCTACGTGAACACTTTGCATTACCTTACCATGACACTTTGCATTACCTTACCTCACATAGTTAAAAATGAATTAAAAACTTACATGAAACACGTTTAGAAAATACTTAACTTTGGCATCGAAAGGTTTTCATCGACGTAACTAAATTCCCAAACCCTAAATTTCTTTGGTTTGGTAGAATCAAACAGTTTCTCCCGACTACTCGATGAGGTCTTTGATCTATCTTCCTCAAAGAAGTTTTTGTTATAGGAACATAAATTTTGTGCAATTACTAAATATGTTCTGATTTTCTAAAACTCATCTAAGGAACAGAATTGAAAAAAAAAATCAATTCTAATAGCACTTGCCTTTGGATAATAATAAATAATTTAGAGCGTCACTAAGTTGCAATTTCATTATTTTATTATTTTTATAATGATTATAGACTATTCTATTATCGTGTTTATTAATTTATCTAAAAATTTTGTATACGTAAATTTCATCCTCACTAAAAATACCTTTAAAATTGCAATAAGCTTTCTTGATCAAACAATTAAAAAGCAATCTCTCACGTATGTATAAAAAATGTTCTCCGATTTTTTTTTCTTCCAATGTTCTCCAATTCATGGAATGGGAATTTGAGTGAGGATGGAATTCAAGGGGAAAAAAAAGAAAATAAAATAAAGAAAAGGTTACTTTGATTATGTTGTTTAAAGCCGTGTTAAAGTATGGGATAATAACATAAATGATTTTTAAACTCTAATTCAACGTATAATGTTATCTCTGAATTTTTAATATGTTTAATATTATCTTTAAATTTTAACCTAATGTGTAATATAGTCCCTAAATTTTTAATCGGTTTAATTGTGGTTCATAAACTTTTGGTAAATATTTAAGCTAATCCTTAGATTATATGATATTGTCCAAGGACTAAATTGAATATGCACAAAAAATTCAGGTTTCACATTGAATAAATTAGAAGTTGCACATTTGATTAAGGGTTAATACCACGAAAAGCTCCAAACTGGTACACCTGTGACAAATTTACCCCAAACTTTTTTTTACCATGAAAAACCCCAAACTGGTACACTTGTGACAAATTTACCCCAAACTATTTTTTTGACCTCAAAAAACCCCAAACTGGTACATTTGTGACAAATTTAGCCCAAACTGATATATTTGCGACAAATTTACCCTTCGTTAATTTTTCGTTAAATTTAACATTAAATTGCTTAATTGGATGGCATATAGCACTTCACGGGTATACCAATTTATGATTTTTACCTTCTGATTGCACAGGTTTATCAATTTAGGATTTTTTATGGTACCGATCCAATTTAATAAAGGGTAAATTTGTCATAGGTGTAATAGTTTGGGGTTTTTTGTGGTAAAAAAAATTAATTTGGGGTAAATTTGTCATAAATATACCAGTTTGGGGCTTTTTATGGTCAAAAAAATAGTTTGGGGTAAATTTGTCACATGTCTACCAGTTTGGAGTTTTTTATGGTAAAAAAAAATTTGGGGTAAATTTGTCACATGTCTACTAGTTTGGAGTTTTTTATGGTAAAAAAAATTTGGGGTAAATTTGTCACAGGTGTACCGGTTTGGATTTTTTCGTGGTCAAAAAAATAGTTTGGGGTAAATTTGTCACGGGGTACCAGTTTGGGGTTTTTGGTGGTATTAACCTTTGATTAAAGCTTAGGAATTACATTTAAAAAAAATTAAAAGATCAAATTAGCTAAAATTTAGAGATCATTTGTGTCATTTTTGTTAAAGCATAAAATAAGTAAATTAACAAGTAAAAATAACAAGTAGTAACAAGAAAAATAAACGTATGAATAGACGAAAACGACCTTCTTTATCATCTTCATAATCAATCCTCAACCATCATCGTCCACTTGCTACTGGCCACCAGCGATGCCAAGCCTCATCCTCCACAATGCGCCGTCCATCAGACATCCGCTCCCGCCGGCCGTCTCTCGCCTCGCCGCGACGTCTCCTTCGCACATCCGCTTCGCCAAACCGCTCGGCGGACCCCCTGCGCGCGCGTTCCTGGCCGCCGTGGGCGCGAGGGCGGCTTCGGCGGTGAAGTGCATGGCGAACCCGAGGAGGGTAAAGATGGTGGCGAAGCAGATAAGGAGGGAGCTCTCCGACATGTTGCTCACGGACAAGGTGTTGCAGTACGCGATACTGCCCGAGGCCGCCCTGGGAGCTGATCGCTACCTGTCGTCCCTCACTACCATCAGCGACGTCGAGGTCTCTTCCGATTTGCAGGTGAATTTGTGGGTGGAATACGCTTTAATTTTTGAATGCCTGTTTATTTTTAGCCGCAATAAGCCCTGATTATCTGACTATATTAGTTATTATCCTGTAATAAAACGAAGTAGAGAATTAGCTTTCCTGAGATTTGCCAGATGATTGATGTATTGATCCTTCCAGAGGGGTCTATAGGCTGCTAATCAGTGTGGAGTATTGGAATCAGTTTCAGAGGTTAATTTTTGTAGCAATTTCATCTAAATACTTTGTAAAGATGGAGTATAGGGCTTGCGATGAGTAGCATAGAGAGGTGGAAATAGCAGTGCTTGGTTTGTTCTCCACCTCAATCATCTTTTGCAACGAACTGGGTTGTGGGTTGTCCTTTGGATTCTGCTTCTGCCTTTATTGTTTAAGCTGGATGTGTCAGATTTCTACAATAGCTAGTAATCACTGGTCTTTTGGTTCTTTTTTGGCCGGTCGGTGCACCTTGGAGAGTCGGAATATTAAAAGATAAGCTGGCTAGTGGCTTGTCTTCCCCTGCAGTCTTTTCTTGTTATAGGATCGTGCAACTTGGTTCGTAATGCAAGCTTGTTTTTGTACTTGAATTGTCTGATTGTTGGTCTAATTATGTAAAAAGCTGCATAGTATTGGCAATGAAGATACCTGCAGACTTGTCTGGAGAGTTGATTTGCATTGTTAATGCTTAGGCCTAGAATGATCGCCTATGTCGCATCTAACTCTGCAAATGCGTTGTTGGCCTTCGTTTTAACCCGCTTCAAAAGATTTTCTTTGCAGAGTTTCGTGTCTGTTGACCTATCCTAGTGGATCAATCAGATGAGCTAGTTCTTTGAATTACTTACTTTCATTGAGGATAGCTTATACTATCTTAGACGATGTATATAATGCAACTTGTGCATACTATACTTATGTGTATGTCATGAGTTACATGAGGGCACTATACTTGATCTCATCTTTCCACTGTCGTTCTTCTAATTATATTCTATCAGCGGGGTTTTCATCAGAACTATGGCTGCCACACACTCAAGGTGAAATTTTGGCTTAATTTTTAGAGAGTTAACATTGTTATTAGGTTTACGTCATTGTACTACTCATTTCACCATTTCTTAATACAAATAAGATCTGGAAGCCTCAGAATTCCTCCCTTTGTTGCCTGACTCATACAGGTGGTTAAAGTGTATGTATCAGTCTTTGGTGACGAAAGAGGAACAGAAATTGCAATTGCT
Organism: Psidium guajava; assembly: GCA_016432845.1. Taxonomy (NCBI): domain Eukaryota; kingdom Viridiplantae; phylum Streptophyta; class Magnoliopsida; order Myrtales; family Myrtaceae; genus Psidium; species Psidium guajava. The sequence continues at coordinate 20,595,818 of CM028225.1, forward strand.
GGGTTGAAATCAAAAGTTAAATATGTTCGTAGTGAGCTGGGAAGACGAATGAAGTTACGTCTCACTCCTGAAATACGTTTTATAGAAGATGAATCTCTAGAAAGGGGAAGCAGGGTAAGAATTGCCTCATTTACGATGGTTCTATGTTCTTCTTGGGTTGTGGAATGCAGGTTTTACTTATGTAAGCTCTTTATTCGTTTCTATTGAAAGCGTCAATTATCTACAATCAAGCTTCCTATTACTCGTTTTGATGTTAAGACGAGCAGAAGCCCTCTTGTATTTTTGCAATATTTATTTATTTAGAACCGATCTGCTGTTAGAATTCCCGCTCCCAGATTGTCAACTTAAGCCTTGGTTTATGTATATAGTAGGTGGTTTCTCAGCAAGATTCCACTGCCTTCTGATGGTTCTCTTGAAATGTCTCCTGAGAGACAAGATGTGGGGGACCTTGGAATTTCAGAAACTTCTTCTTTTGATTTATTTTGCGATACAGTGTTTTGGGGCAGCAGAGAAAATAGTATAGTTTCTTCTCGATTGCCTTATCTATGGTGATCTCAATATTCTGTCATTCTCCTGTTATATATTTTCTTGAATAATATCATCTGGCAGATTCCCAGATGAAGTTCAAGGTCCATACATCTGCTTTCAAATTGTTGACGGTCCATTTAATTATATTTCTTCAGGTTATTGCTATACTAGATAAATTAAAGGCCGAGAAAAAGACAGCAAAAGGTCAGGATGAAGAGCAAGTTGAGGCATCAGATCATCCTCAAGATGGTGGAGATTGGGAAGGCGAGGACCCTGATGGAGACATCATATATGTGGAGTAGGTCGAACTGCTGCATATCAATGGCACTATGTTGATAGACTGGGCATACTGCTGTTTCACTGGTTAGTTTGGAGTTGTCTTTATAGGGCAGAGAATTCTTTTTCGTCTGTTCAATAACAAAATACGATGGCAATCGTAATGTAGGTTGCAGCTTAGCCATATTCTAGATCTTGTCGGAACAAGTTATTTATGTACTATACTTCCATAAGATATATAGTTTCAAAGGTTGAATAAAGTCCTCCCATAGACAGAAAGCAGTAACTCTCAGGTTTAGATATCCTTGGTAAAGGAAGAAGAGAGAGAGCCTTGGGGTTTGATATAGAGCGTAAGTCCTTGTCCCTTAGGCAAGTTAAAAAGCAGGTTCTGCGGCAAGCAGGTCAAGCCTTTTAGTCTTAGTCAAGTCATTTCATTTCTTTGGCTTTGGTAAGGCCCTGTTTCTTTCGGTTAAGGCCCAGTAACGAAGAAAGTCTCTTTTTTCGATTGTATTGGCCTTCTGGTTTTCAAAGTAACTTGCTATAAAATGAAAAGAAAGGTTTGAAAATTCACTTGTTTACCATACTTTGCTATTTCTCATTGATCTTTTAAATGAGTCTACTGAAGGAATAGCCGATGTTCGTATCTAAATTATTTGCCACTCTAGTCAACACTGCCCATTTGGAATCGTAAATCTTCAGCTGATATTGATGTGTCCATCTTCTTTTGCCAGCCTGAAATAGGAAAGAAATTAACAGCCATTTGATTCTCTAGTTAAATGCCAAAGCTGATAAACAAGCTGAATCCTTCTGTCGAGGCGGTCTGCATAACATGCAGTCCAGGTCACAGAACACTCGTAAGCGGGTTAATTTTCTTGTAATTGGTAAATGTCAAGCATCTTACCAAGAAAACGGTGATTTTTGACTTCTTTCGATAGTTTACAGCACAATAAACGCATTTGCAAGTGTTTACTTGTCCCGGGATACAGCTGTTCACTAAAGGACCATACGCATACTCTTGTTGGGTTTTACATTTCAAGTTGTTCCTTCAATGATGCTACTTATTATTTGCAGAATGACGATAACCGAAAAGTCGGTCTCTCTTCATGCAGGTTTAAGGCGGTAACAATAAACAGCTCTTTGTGCAGGGTAGGAGGTTTTATGGCATCATCTGGACTTGAAATATATCCTGCCAATCTTCCGTGCAATCCTCACAGTTTTGTCCTTGCGTTTTCTGACCACACGCCATATCAAGCTATATTGAGCTTGTACTTCAAGTATCTGAGCATGTTGCCCTAACTTCTGAGGAGCGGATAGCAACCTTAACGAAGGCAAGAACCTGATTTGAATCCCATCCGTTGAGAATGGCCTGTACCGAAAATTCAATTCATGTATAACCAACCGTTTTATTTGGTGAGGAGAAACCTAATTCTCTTGAAGCATAGGGATATCCGCCTTTTGTTTTGATCTGGGTCAACCGTCCCCTTTTGATCGATTAGCTTTTAAGATTCTTTAAAGCACAAGTTCAAATTACAAAAGGATGGAGCAAATCTCTTATGTGCATGTATGTTCAGGGTGTACATTCATCTCATTAACAGCGAAGAGGGATACTGCTGTGGTTCTTGGACGGTGGACATCTTTTGCTGACATAATACACGTCAATAATTTTTCTTGGGAAAATAGTACAAATGATCCATAAATTTTAACTTAATGTGTACTCTAATCTCTGAACTTTAACTTTATCTCTAAATTACAAGAAAAAGTCCAATTTCATCCTTGAATTTGAAGTAATAAAATGATTATATTGAATTTTTTATTATAATTTAAAGATTAAATTAAACACGTTTTAAAAATTCATAGGCCGCATAAAACAAATTAAAAGTTTAAAGACTACATTTTACATTAGACGAAAATTCAAGGGCCGCATTGGTCAAATTAAAAATTCAGAAAAACATTACATATTTGGTCAAAATTCAAGGATTAATTATGCCATTATCTCAATTTCTTTTTTTCACCTTTTTTAGGAGTTGAAGTGGACTCTCTCTCTATAGAATCTCTGTGGGCTAATTAATTAGAGAACCATCATCCACCATTTTGCAGCGTCGGACCATCGGATGTCGTCAGGTCACAACACTCGCGGCCTAGATGTGAAGCACCAGACCTTGCGACCGGCCATGGCAGTACCTCTCCACTTCAAGGCCCCCCATCAACCCAGTCGCACACGCTAAGAATTCCCTCACTCATTTTCATCTCTGGATCCTCTTGATCTTCGCCCACAATATGAATCGGGTTTCTCTTTCCATGCCTGCAATTGTTTTTCATCCAAGTACCCACACAAACGTGCACACATCACCATTAAACCTTGCGGCCTAGCAATGGCGGCCGGTGGCTCCTTGGGCATGTGCACCTGTATGGACGCAGGCTCTGATTCAAAGTGCAAGCAAATCCCACGAGGCGACCAACGCCACAGCAGGACACAAAGGAACGGCAACCACAGCACAACCGTCACGAGTGCTCTCTCTCTCTCTCTCTCTCTCTCTCTCTCTCTCTCTCTCTCTCTCTCTCTCTCTCTCTCTCTCTCTCTCTCTCAAGCATACACACATCCACAGCTGGCTCTCGAATATGAGATCTGAGAGCATGAAAACCACCTCAGAGCGGCCGCCTAAGGAATGCAGCTGCAGGGAGGTGATTGAGGGCTCCCTGTCTCTCGCTTGTGTTTTTACTTTCCTGAAGTGGTTTGCACCACGTAACTCACATTAGTACAGTCCCAATGCGTGGTAGCTAGTACGTGACACACGTTCTCAATTTGTCCAACTCAGCGCTCCGACCTCCACTTCAGCACTCCATGGGGGGATTTTGATAGAGGGGCGGCAACAATTTCTTGAAAACACAAGGACCATTTCGAGTAAAAAGAAGAATACAAGTACGATGTTCACTTACGAGGCCTCTGGTAGAATTACCAGCCCCCGGAAAAAACTAATCTTGTAGATCGTCTTACTGTGGCAATATCTTGCATTGAGGTGCCAGGAAATGGGCTTAGGAATTTGTGCACAAGCCATGCACCATAAGATAAAAACACAAGGCACGCCAGCATTATGAACCGATACTTAGCAACTAATGCAAACAAAGCATGCAAATTCTCCCATCATTCTAAGCGGGAAACAACTTCTCCCAAGTCCCCAAATTTCTATGCAAAAGCAATTATTTTCCGAGGGAAAGGACTAACATTTCCACCCGGACAATTTGGTAAGCCATAAAAGGTGGAATGCCATGGCAGTAGCTGAACCAAGATTTAAATAAATTCACGAAACATGTAGACAGTGGGAGCCGCTGCAAATGCTCATGGTAAAATCTACAAGCGGATTATTCAATCCCTAATTCTAGCAATTGAGACTTCCAATCGAAAGGAGCTGTAACAGTCAATGATGGGCCTTGGCCTCGGCTTTCTTTTGGGACTTGGCCTTTGCCTGGAAACAAAACAAAAGGTTTAGTTACGAAGACAGATGCTTACGTTGCTGGAGAGGGTATTAGAGTATCCGAGGGAAACATTTCAACAATGACCATTGCTCTCTATATTGGAAAATTCTACAGGGTCTTCTTGGTCATTCATATGTTTTACATAACATTAAAATTCAGGTGAGGATTTGCCTTCTGATAAATTCTTCCCTTATTATGCTGAAACTTGAAACCTAACGGAAACCATGATATGAGGTTGAGCACAGTACAGGTCACGCACCGCGTCCAAAAAGCATTTTTCACTTGTCCATTATGTCGTGGGCCAATTTAGATACACGTCACGATTCCCCTTTTACTTACTTCAACACTATCGCCAGTTCTAGTTATACGACAGTACCTGCCCTTCAAAGGAACAGAGCCAAACAAATGGGGACCCTACCTACTTCTACATTCAAAATCAGATAGTTTGAGACTAACATCAACAAGGAACAATATCATAATATAGAAAATATAACCAGGACATTGTGAAAATCTGATTCTGCCTACATTCAAACTCTGCCATTTTTCAAACCCTGCAGTAACATGAGAAAAGTATAGTCCAAGTTCTCAAACTATTTTATAAAGTACACTCAATTATTATTTTTTTTTTTTTGGGTAAGGTACGAATAGTATTAACTGATCAAAATCGCATTACAAAGGGAAAGCCCAATACAAACCTTGCACCCCACGAGACATATGCGGATGTCACAGAGGGTGTGAGGGTGTATCGGCAACCAGCCAAGAAACACCACAAAAACAATCAAAAACGAGACCCACAGGACACGAATCAGGACGAAAGGGCACAAAACCGACCCAATCAATCACGACCAAAATACATAAGGCCACGACAGCAATAACAGACACTCAATTATTAACTCCCAAAACTTTTTAAAATTGGATCAATGAACTATCTCCAGCAATTTATCTAGCTGGAAAATTCTCCATGACATTATTTTAATAATAAATGTCCAGCGAGTCACTTTTTATGTTGAATTTATCCTTATGCAAGTACTTTCTTTACCAGAAAGAGAAGATAAGAAAATTAACGAAAAAGAATCATCCCAGCATGCCATCTTCTCCACCACCCACCACCATTTCTGCATTGTTGGCACCACCAACGCATTTACCACCGTTTTCAGAAAAGGTATTTTATCTCCAAAAGACAAGCACCAAGAATGCCAAAAGAAGTTGAGCAGCCAAAACCAGGACGAAATTTCTAAATTTCTACATGAAGGGTGAAATCCCAGAGAATGCAATGCTTAGTTTCCTTCCTTATTTTTGTTTTCCTCGAAAGTTAAGCACACTCCCATTTGACCTCTATGGTGGCTCACAAGTGCTAGATTTTCAAAATGTAAGGATAGACAGAAATAGGTTAATTGGAGTGTGTTAGGAGTTATTCAACCACCATCTAAAGTGTTTCAGGTGTCCATCGCCCAATCTAAAACTTCTGTTAGAATTCAATCTCTGACATGAAGTTAGTTCCTTGCCTTGTAGATGTGTCAAACAATCGATTATCCCTTTGCTTTGGAAATTCTATCTCTTCCGGGAACCAATAAATCGTAAACCATGTCAGGCCAAGAGCAATCAATATCCAAACAGGAGCTTGCTGCTAGTCGTGTTTTGAGCTTGTGGTGGGGCTACATAGATGGTAGGTGAAGGAAAACAACGACCACCAAAAAAAAAAAAAAAAGCAAAGCAAAAGTTCTAGAAAAATGCAAAACTACATATATTCCATTTTCTATCCCTTCTTGAGAGAGAGGAGTTCCATTTTGAAGCTACTGGAAGCTTTTAAAATGTGAAGCACATCTACCATAACATAAATGGCTTTCCAGAAACCATGAATTCCATGCAAGAACAGCCTCAACATTCAACGAGAACACTTCACTCCGCAAGCAAACAGTTCTCTGGCAAAAGTTGAAAATTAAAGCATGGGAGACCAAAATCACGAGCACAGCCACGTAGATCATCATGCCACAGGCCATTTATGCACGCAATGCAGTAATGTTAGGCTCGTATTTTGCTTGTGCAACACTACGATGAATAAATATTGAAGCAATATAAACAAGAATCCTTCATTTACAATCCACTACCTCACTAAAGGAGACCCAGTTCAGAAAATCTACACTAACAATCATTTCCACAAGCTACTCGTGTGCTTCCCAAACACCCATGAGAACACTGACCCACAAACCCATCAATCATTATAACCACAAATCATAACATTATACTAAAAAATGAATAGCAGAGCCAAGTTCTTCCATACCTTGAGATACTTCAACTTGACGCTCCCATACACAACTCCGAAAGAAAAGGCCGAAACACGAGCCACCTATCCATCGGCCCCATCAAATACAAACAGCCCAAATCAATCAAAGTGGAGATCGATATCTTGTTTTTCTCTCCCCTTTCCCTTTCCCTTTCCTTTACCTCATCGCATTCACAGAGAAATTAAACCCAAACCAAAGGGAGGCGAATTCGGCTTACCAAAGCGAGAGTGCTGGTTCCAGAGTAAGGTCCTGGAGGCGGCGCCATTGAAAATGTCCGTGCTCGGAGAACGAAAGCTCGTGCCTTGCGAGATCAATCGGAGAAACAAGAGGAGAGTAGAGAGAGACTGCTTTGCTATGCGCACCAAACGTCACCAAAGAATTTTCAGAAGCTACGACTACGGGGATTGGTTTTGGGCTTAGGAATGCGTTGATATGGGTTTACCGTCAAAATGTCGCGGGTGGGCCGATACCCGAAACCCGAATTTGACCCGGATCGTACCGACCGTTTTATGAGAAGAATGGAAACGGGCCGGGTTTGAGACCGTTGAACATGACCAAGCCCAAGTCCACTTCTCCCCAACAATAACCCAAGCCCGTCCGAAATCTAAGATGAGTTTCGTAGATGTCTTCCCACACCATTTTTTTTTTCTTTTTAAGCCAACAGATATTCAAATCAGCAAAAATAAAGGATACAATTGCCGGACTGAATAGCTTATTGAATTTGTTTAAAAAGTATGGGGTAAATTAGTAACTTGATTAGCCAACCGGGTTTGGATTTGAAAATGGGTCTTTGTTAACGAGTGTCCCTAGGATTAGTGGTCAAATTAACTAGAAATAGAAACAATAATTTTCAAAAATCCTTGAGAATGAAAGAAATGAGAGTTTTGATAAATTAACTTCGAAAACACGTTTAATAAGACTTTAACAAGTGATTTAAAAAATAATACTCTTTATCATTTCCGTTCACCAAAATATTCACCGATTAAATCACCATCTAAGTCTTTCCTAATGAGATCACAGATGTTGCCGAAGAGGGGCTATCAATTGCATGGATGTTGCCGGCCTCTAAGGTCACGATCGCAATGCTTTTCGAGAGGTGCGACATGGCATTGAGATTCAACCAAAATCTATTCCGAAAGGCGTGTCGTAAAGATGCCTCGAGACCTTAAAATCACAAGAAAAATGTCGCGCTATCGAGTATTGATGGAAGAGACAATGGGAGTGATGGGTGGATGTGGAGTTTAGTCCATCCTTTTTCTTATTATTCTTTTATTATTTTTGCCCTACTTTTCTTATTATTCCCTTTTTGAGGTTTTTTCTTTTTTTTTTCTTTTAAACTTTTGGAGCGTTACAGCTAAACAACAAAATTGCTTGATCAACATGGAACATGAACAAACATTTTTTTCCCAAAATTCTCGGTCCGTGCGAATGTTAGCCAAGTCTCTTGGCGCTCCATGAGTCGGCACTCGCTTTCAAGAGGAAACAGGAAAGGACAGGGAAGGGAATCGATAGAATAGCTTTATTATGCTAAATTCTAAGTGGGAACAACATAGTTTCCAACGAAATAGGATCTAGCTTTATGTGTACTTAAAAGCCAAGAGCTCTCGTTAAAGGACGCGCATTACAACACTTTCGGAGTATAATCGCTGCTACAAAAGCATTGTTGAAGCAAAAATCCGTGTGATAATATAATTTTTGAAGCATAAACTCATTTAGTTACGCAACTTCAGTTTTCTACTTCTAGGGCATTTTTTTTAAAATTTTGGAGCCACTTGAAAAGGTAAAATTTTTTTTGCTTCTTACCAAAGAAAAAAAAGAAAAATAAACTTCTGCTCATAAACAAAAATAGCAAAATCAACTTCTGCCCAGAAATTAATTTCTAGAACGTAGGTGTTGCCATGCGTGCCCTCCGTTTATTTCACGAAAAATGAATGATTTAGAATTGCTTGAAATAATTAATCGAGCAAAAGTATTTTCTTGAAAATGATTGTTTGTATCGCTCGAAACAAATAACCAAAGGGAAACGTTTTCATTATCATCAACAGTTTATATGTAAACATTTTCGCGAACGAATTCTCTTTAAAAGATATGTATAAATGATTGAAATTATAAAAGACACAAAAATTTGTCAACACTAGTAACGGTCATGTCACGTAGGATGATTAGTATCTACGTTAGTAATTAATTGCCAGAAAGAGCTTGAAGGGCTAAATTGACAAAAATATTTAAGACTTAATTAATCGAATTAAAATGTTTAAGACCGAATTGACATCCTTACAAAATGTTTATGACTTTTTCAGTAAAATTTTCGAATTTTTCTCCCTAGAATCTGTGTTTTGCCTCGTCCTCCTTCGTATCATGCAGGCTGAGCCTATGTCCAACATTGCCAGCTTGAGTATATAGGGGAGGAGATCCTCCATCACTGCCGGTGTCTTCATCTGGTGTATCATCATGGCGCTGAGGTTCCCTCTATCGGATTCCCAGAAAGAGTCCAAAAAGTATGCAACTTAACAGTGCGTGATTCACGTCCGGCAAAAGTCGACTGGGATCCAATTTCATATAAATAGAAGGAGCTTTCTTAGAGCGGCTCGCAATATTGTTGCAAAATACACTGACTTTAAACTTTTAAGGAGCATCGTGGACTTAAATGGCATAGTTTATTTATAAAGAAAAAAAAAGAATTGGTGGCAGTTCTTGTTTTAATTGCTGTACTTTCCTACAATAAAGCATTTGTATAAAAATTTCCAATAGCAATATTACTTTATCTTGATTTTATTTTTTCAAAACGCTGAAAAAATTCAATTTCGCTTCCTATTTTTCATTCCTATGGCTTTAAATTTCTTTGTTCGATTCCCCCCCCCACTATGTTGGAGGTCCAATGAAGACTACTAGTAAGAAATTTATCATTGAAACATGAATTCTTCATCAATAGCGAACGTCACATCTATCGTGCAAGGACTACGGTTTGTTTAAGAGAATAAAAAAAAAATTCTATAATTTATAGCTTTCAATTTTTTGAAAATTCTTTTGATTTTTATCAAACTTGTTAATTCCACGCAACCCCCATGGGTTTATGTCTAGTTATGTTGTATGAAGGACCCGTGTTTTATGTCGAATGCATGAGTGGTGACCTTTCTGCGGTAAGTTATTACTTAACAATGTTAAAATGTGTCTTGGGTTTTGAGCCTGTGGACGAAATCCGACATGAGATTTATTAGGAGAGAGTTTGAAATCAGGCGAAGCTGGAATGGATGAAAATCTATTCCCTCGTTGAAGTCGGTGAAGTTAATCGAAAGAGGAAATAAAAGGTTTTGTTTATATGTTTATTTCGAGTGGAAATTTCTCTTTTGAAGTCCGACTATGTGTGGGAGTAGGAAAGTCCAATGTGGGACTACGAATTTTGACCATGACTCGGTCAGATTTGGTATGATGTGTTAGTTGCGAGGGTAACGTGGGTCCTGAGGGAGCGCCGCTTAAAGTGAGTCTTGAAGCCCCGTTTGCGGTGCTTGTCAGTGGGGTTTTTATGAGTGAAATTACATTAAGAATTCAAGTATTAAAGTCAATTAAATTTTATTATAAAATTTATATAATTCTATTATGAGATTAAGAGATTATTTCTTAAGAAATTAATAGGCTAACCATTACATGGGTTCTTAGGTGTAATCGGAGATTAGGAAACACTATGGATATTTAAGTGACTCGAGTGTGGTTATAGTCTCCGTTGTATTATTTGATCTATAGTGAAATTCGTTGTTTTTCTTTTTGGGGATGTAGGTCACCTGTCCGAGCCACATAAATTTGATATGCGATTTATTTTTTTGTTCTGTTTATTTGACTATTCGGTTACTTGCTTTCGTAATATTTGATATGAGAGTTAGGCTTAACTGAGTTGAAGTAAATGGATGGCAACAGAAGAAGGAAAAATGGGAATCAACAAATTTGATGGGAATTATTTTATTTTTTGAAAACGCATACTAGGGACTATATATGTACCAAAGAAAATTGCACTACCATTGTCTAAGGAAAAATGAAAGTCAATGAAGCAAGCTGAATGAAAATTATTGAATAGAAAAGCTTTGGGTGTCGGTATTCTTTAGAATGTGGAATTCTAAAAATTAATCGAAGTGCCTTGGTAATAATGAAAGAAATCAAGTACAACGGTCTCTATGAGCTTCACAGTGAGACCGAGACAAATTTCATCACGAAGACTTCAAATGTATACATTGAGAGTCTAAATTGTGACATATGTGCACGGGTCACATTAGTGAGAGAAGCCTAAATGTTCTAAGTGAAAGGAATCTGTTGTGGGATTATGTTGCTGATAAGCTAAATATATACATGTGATGTGATTTAGATCAATAGTGAAAAGTACATTCCAGTATGACTTTCAAAGAAACCATGGAAATTATAAAGTTAATTCACTTGAATGTTTGCAAGTTGTTGCGATTTCCTTTGAGGAAGAGTGCTAGATGTATGCTAACAGTTGATAATTATTCAAGGAAGACTTAGATGTTTGTGTTGAGGCACAAGTTGAATGTTGTTATCAAGATCATGCAATCAATAGCTTTGATTGAAAAAGAGACTGCTAAAATAATCGGGCATGTACAAACTGACAAAAGCATGGAGTTCTAATTGGAACTATTAAACAAATTCTACATGAAGAAGGCATAATGAAACACTCCACTATTGCCAATGAACCACAACATGACGTAGAAATGATGAGCAAAACATTACTAGAGATAGCGCACAAAATGATCTCTAATGTTGGTATGGTTAAGAGATTCCTAGCAAATGTGCTTAGTATGAAAAGCTACGTGGTGAATATATTTTCATCAATTGCCATTAGATGTCAAACTCTTGAAGACGTGTGATCGGGGTAATATTAATGATTATTTTATTATTAAAATATTCGATTACTCATGTTATGTTCGAGTTAGTGATGGTAAGCTTAATGAAAGCGCAAGAAAGTGCATGTTCCTGGATTATGCACAAGGTGGGTGGGGTTATCGATTATAGTGCTCGGAATTAAATTCACATACTATCCGTCGATAAGTTATGTTTGACGAGTCTCTAATATTTCTAGTTAGGAGTGATTGTAGCAATGCTTATACGAATCTGGATGGTATTCTGCATGAGTGTAATTGCAACTAGAAACTCTTGAGACAGCGAGTACAAGTGTGGTAATTGACACAAATGGTGCCTATAGCGAGTTGGAGCTTGTAGAGTCATCGTTTTTTGTAATTGCTGATATTGGTAAGGTATATGTTCAATTTCCTAACGAATATCGATGTATAGAGAGTTTACTTTATTTGTGGTTGACGAGGTTGTGTCGAAAAGTTCTTATAGAGCAGTTAAAAGTGTAAGTGCAGTTGGTGTTCTGATAAGATCCATAATTATATTGAAATTCAATTAAGGCTTGGACTTGAGAAATGTTTGTGGCAATTGAGCCCATGAAAACTATGGGAGAATAGCAGCTAAGTTCGTATTTCGAGCGATGCGATTGTGATTTGGCTCTTATTGAGTCAAGATAGAGATTATGAAAATATATTTTGAGTTTAAGCTCATGAACGAAATTCGATACAAGATTTATTAAAAGAGAGTATGAAATCAAGCGAAGCTGAATATAGTTGTTGAAATCCGCGAAGTTAATCAAAAGGGCAAACTAAAGGTTTTTTTTTTTTATATGATTACGAGTTGAAAATTTCCTTTTGAAATCCGACCGTGCGTTGGAATCCTTTGGCCTCCGAAATAGGGAAGTCCAATGCGGAGTTTGAATTTGATCATGACTCAGTCAAATTTGGTTTCATATGTGTATTTTTTACAGTAGGAACTTGAGTCTCGAAGGAGCCCCGCTTAACGCAAGTCTTACGAGTGTTGTTAGTGGATTTTATTCGTGAAATTACATCAAAAATTCGAGTGTTGAGCTAATTAAATCTTATAGTAAGATTTATGTAATTCTTTTGTGAGATTGAGATATTATTTGGTAAAGCACTGTTGAGCTAAACACTATGAGTTATTGAGTGTAACTAAGATTGAGAAATACTAAGAGTGTTTGAGCAATTAAGTGTAGTAGTAATGTCCATTGTATCGTTTCATTTATAGAGAAATTCATTATTACTTTCTCCGTAAATATAAATCACCGAACCGAATCACATAAATCTGGGTCCGATTCCATGTCTTGTTCTATTTATTTTAATATTAAACCGTTTACTTTTGAAAAAAATAATTCATTAAAAAATTACCGTACAATTCATTTAAAATGTACACGTAATTACTATTTCGGAATTACCCCCTGACGAAGCAACTTATGATTTTGAAAAGGTAGGAATTATTCGCATTCACTATATGGCGAATTGGCTCTTTCTATCCAAGATAGACAAAATCTCCCGTGATGAATTACGCATTTATACAATTTTCCTCGTTTCAGTTCTTTTCTATTGTGGATTCTCTTACAATTTTTGAACCCACTCTTGTTCAAAAGTAAAAATGGACATTTTCTTTGTTCGTATCTTGTGAGGCCACCGACAACCCCACAGCGTGGATTACCGCCCCGGCGGTCCCATAGCATGTCGTCTTGAATCGCGCGGGGAAAAGCCTGCCCGGCTAGATGAACGTGGTTGTGTTGGGTTCGCAGTTGGCTAAGTCGAAGGTAGGGCCATACAGGAACATCAACCGCTTGTTCATGTGGCAAGGTCTTGACTTAGCTTTTTTTTTTTTTTTTTTCGTGATAAGTTAAGAAGTATATTGATCAGAAAAACGCGGTTAATAAAGCTAACCCAAGCCGCGCACCACCACGTGTCGCAAAGAGCGCAGGGGCAGCCCGGTAAAAAAAGAAAAAAAGAAAAGCATGCCCAAGTAACACACGGCCAAATAAACTGTGGGTAAAACTCCTTCAAGTCTTCGCTGATCGTGGAAAGCGTTTGGACTTTGTCGTCAAACTCTTGAACGGGCTCCTTTGTGTTTGTCTACGGTACAAACATCGTTTGCATTCAGATTTTCCTGGAATTCTAATTGACAACTAATTTGGACATTTGCCCCCGCGATGTGACGACTCGTTATAATTTCTCTACTGGACAAACCCATAATATATATGGTAATATTCATTTAAATGTGTTATTTTTAATTATGGTAATCTATCCTGCACAACAAGGAAAGTATCTAAATGGGGTTCACTACTTTTGAGTTTCAATTCATTAATAAAGGATAATTCCACCTCTTTAATAGTTTCTCTATCGGACAATTGCATCATTAAATCTATTAAGTACGTAAATGGGGCCTATTGTTTTAAGGGTGTGTTTATTTCACGAAAAATTCAAGATTTGAAAAATATTTTTCAAAAAATAATCTCTTATATCGCTTATAAAAATGAATAAATGAAATTTTTTTTATCATCCATGATAATACTAGTCATAAATTGTTGTTGATGGTTAAAATATTTTTTGTTGTGTAATTTTTCTTAGGAAAATAACCAATTATTTTTTGAAAAGTATTTTTGAAATCTTTATTTTTTAGTGAAACAAACGCACTCTAAAGTTGAATTCATTAATATAGAATAATTCCACCTATTTAATAAATCTCCCGATGATGTGAAAAATTCTTAATAGTCTTTCTGCTGGACAAAATTCTTTTTTCGGTTGAACTACTGGACAAAATTATTAAAGAGCATAGAGGTGTAAGAAAAAAAAAGAGATAGGCTTATGATATAAATAATAAATATGTACTTAAATGTTTTATTCTTAATTATGGTAATCACATGCTACGTAAGAAGTTTGTAGATGGGATTCACTACTTAAGTTTTGGTTCACTAATAAAGGATAATTCCATCTCTTTAACAAAAAAAAAAGAGTAGAAATAGAAAAAAATTCCAAATAAAGACTTGACCTTATTTTTCTTTTAATAAATGCCTAAAGTGGATTTTATTTCAAATAAGAGAATTTTTTCAAAGAAAGGTTTGAAGTATTTTCATTATTTTAAAGAATGACTTGACCAAAGTTATTTTTTTCATTTAATATTTTCTAAATTTATTTCTTTTTTCCTTCATTTTCACCGGCGATTAATCTCAAGCGATGTCTGGCCATCATCGAGGCCCGACCTTGCCCCTGGTGGGCGAGGGTTACCTCGTCTAAACAAGGTCACCATAGGACATTACGACCCTCGCCTGAGCGAGGCAGTTATGACCCTCGCCAGGTCAACGTTGTTGTGACCCTCGCCATGGCGAGATTGTCACGAGCTTGAGTAGCCACACCTAGGTGAGGCGAACGCTGTTGACCACAAATGAGGTTGAGCCTCACTAGATTTGGGCAAGGGTCGCCTTGTCCCTAGCCGACAAGCCCTTAGTGGCGCTTGCTAGCAACTAATGACCCTTTAACCTACTCTTGCCCAATGGTTGGAAAGGGTCGCTAGACCTTGTCGACCCCAACAGAGAAAAAAATAACAAAAATGAAAGGAAAAAAGGAAAAAAAAATGAAAAATATAAATGACCAAAATATCATTGATCTATTCTTTAAAATAAGGATCATTTTAGGTTTTTATTTAAAAAAATGAGGGCACTTTAATTTTGTATTTGGAATTTTCTAAGTGGAAATATAAGTCGGGAAGATAGCTTTTCTCTTTCGAAAGTCTTCCTAAGTTCCAACTCCGTTTGTTTGTTTTTTTATATAACAAGAAAAAACAAAATTTCTCCCCTCTTTGATATTTTTCGACTTTTCTCCCTAGACAAAATAAAATAACTCCTCCAAAAACCTAGAAACTGACTTTTTCTCTAGGCGTGGGATAGTCGTCGTCGTCGTCGTCTTCGTCCTCCTCCTCCGTCCTCTCTCTCTCTGCGAAAAACAGCTTTTCATTTTTCCCCATCTCTCTCTTCCTCTTCTTCTTCCTCTCCTCAACCCTCACATGGCTTCCACAGCCACGGCCCCAGCCCCGGCCTCAGCCTCAGCCTCAGCCCATCGCTCCTCTCTCTCCTCCTCCAAGCCCACCGCCACCGCACTCTCTCTCCACCACTTCGTCCCCCTCCCCAAAACACTCTCTAAAACCCTTTTCCCTCTCAAACCCTCCCTCTCTCCCCCCACCCCCAAGCTATCCTCCTCCGCCGCCTCCTCAAAAAGCCCTCTTTCCGACTTCTTCGCCTCCGGCGACCAGCCCCACCACGCCGTCCTCGACGAGTCCGACGACAAGCCCCGCGAGGAGTGCGGCGTCGTGGGCATCTACGGCGACCCGGAGGCCTCGCGGCTCGGCTATTTGGCCCTCCACGCGCTCCAGCACCGCGGCCAGGAGGGCGCCGGCATCGTGGCCGTCCACGACGGCGTCCTCCAGTCCATAACGGGCGTCGGGCTCGTGTCCGAGGTGTTCAACCAGTCGAAGCTCGACCAGCTGCCAGGAAGTTCGGCCATCGGCCACGTGCGGTACTCGACCGCTGGCTCCTCCATGCTCAAGAACGTCCAGCCCTTCGTCGCCGGGTACCGGTTCGGGTCCGTCGGGGTTGCCCACAATGGAAATCTAGTGAATTACCAGGCCCTGCGTGCGCAGCTCGAGGAGAACGGGTCGATTTTCAACACCAGCTCGGACACGGAGGTGGTGCTCCACCTGATAGCAATCTCGAAGGCGAGGCCCTTCTTCGTGCGCATCATCGAGGCCTGTGAGAAGCTAAGAGGTGCGTATTCGATGGTGTTCTTGACTGAGGATAAGCTCGTCGCGGTTAGGGACCCACATGGGTTTAGGCCATTGGTGATGGGGAGGAGGAGCAATGGTGCTTATGTTTTTGCCTCTGAGACTTGTGCTCTTGATCTGATTGAGGCCACTTATGTGAGGGAGGTGAACCCTGGAGAGGTTGTGGTGATTGATAAGGATGGTGAGCATAATCTCTGCTTGATGGCGCATCCCGAGCCAAAGCAGTGCATCTTTGAGCATATCTACTTTTCACTGCCGAATTCCGTTGTGTTCGGAAGGTCTGTCTATGAGTCGAGGTCTAAGTATGGGGAGATTCTGGCCACTGAGTATCCGGCTGAGTGCGATGTTGTGATCGCAGTGCCGGACTCGGGCGTCGTGGCCGCTCTTGGTTACGCTGCGAAAATTGGCGTTCCGTTCCAACAGGGGTTGATTAGGTCTCACTATGTGGGAAGGACTTTCATTGAGCCTAACCAGACCATTAGGGATTTCGGGGTGAAGCTTAAGCTGGCCCCGGTCCAGGGGGTGTTGGAGGGTAAGAGAGTTGTCGTCGTGGATGACTCAATCGTGAGGGGAACCACTTCATCAAAGATTGTGCGGTTGATTAGAGAGGCAGGGGCCAAGGAGGTCCACATGAGGATCGCGAGTCCACCCATAATCGCTTCGTGTTACTATGGAGTGGACACACCGAGCCCAGAGGAGTTGATTTCTAACAGGATGACTGTGGAGGAGATACGGGAGTTCATCGGGTCGGATTCACTCGCATTCTTGTCGTTCGATAGCTTGAAGAAGTATCTGAGCAGAGACGCGCCAAACTTCTGCTATGCTTGCTTCTCGGGGAATTACCCTGTCAAGCCCACCGAGGTCAAGGTGAAGAGGGTTGGCGATTTTCTGGATGATGGCCTGATTGGAAGCATAGAGTCCATTGATGGTGGTTGGGTTAAAGCTCAGACTGAGAAAGAAGAGAAGGTCGAGCACCCAGTTTAGTTGCCATCCTTCGTCGTCTCTGGTGCTGTCGCAACGGCGAAGCTTTGTATGGTTCACAGATTCGGGGTAAGGAGTATAGGAACAATTCAATCGCTTTTGTAAGGGGCCTGCCTTGGTGAAATTTCGACTCCTGAAAATCGAAAGCCTCGATATATCTGTCCCGTCTCCAGTTTTGAGAAACTAAAAAATGGGTAGGATTTCTCATTTCCGTGTTCTTGAGGGTGGTATAAGAAGATTAAAGTTTTGTTCTTGTGATTATTTTTTTAACCTCAAGTATTGCATTGTATACCGGCTTTTGCTTAACTGCTGCGTATTTACTTGATGAAAGGGATGAACGAAAAATTAGACATAGTTCTCTTCCCTTCTTTTATAGTACTCGCTGTTCATTTAATATCACGTGCTTCAAGAATTCAGATTCGCACTCATCTTCTTGTCACTGCATCGTTTGCAAAGTATTGAGCTCGATGGCCATATGTATACGTTTCGTTCCGTCTGTAGTTTCCCCCCAAAGAGAGACCTGGCTTCTTTCGTTTCTTTCTGCGGTTGCTGGGGGATCAAAAGCTCTGTTTGGTCGCTAAAAGCAGTTTATATGCTTCTTGGAGCTTCTAACCAGGGGTGAGCACGGTGGTAGAATATGGAACCTAGAACTGGACCAGTGAGGGACCGGTCAGGTTATTTTAGGTTTCAAAGTATGTAGGGTAGGATTCAAAATTTCAAAAATTAGGGAACATGTTTCGATGGGTAAGTTTCAGATTCTAGGTATCCGTGATAAGTTGTTGTGATTAGGGAACAGGTTGTCTTCGTGTAATCTTGCATTATTCTATGGCATCCGATGATGAATGTGTAATATGAAATTACTAGTCAACTTTTTGTGGTTTTCTTAATACTTTGTTAATATTTCATGTTTATTCGTATGTCTAAATATGAATTATGTTCGGTAGATTGTAATAGTAAATAGTTGTCATTAAATATGATGATTCACTGTGATAATTTAATTAAAAATATAGGTGAAATCTATCTAGACCTTGGGAACTGTGACAGGATAGGTTTCAGATTTTAAAAAATGATAAACCCGAACCCACTCAATCCTACTTCTAATGATAAGCAGAATCTTGGGTTTCAGATTTGAAAAAAACTGAGGAATGTAGAACCCTCTCAATCCTACTTCTAACTATAAGCAAAACCTCAGGCGGTGCCTGCTTTTTCATCGACTCATGGCTCTCCAAACTGCGCACTTTACTTGCCCCATTCAATTGTTACATAAGAGCGTTTCCTTACACAAGCTTGCTTGTCGAAGTTGGCGTGCGTCGGCTTGGATGGTTGGCTTCATGGGCAGTCCCCCTCCAATTCTCATTCAGGCTTGGCCACCGGTACCAGCAGTGGAACCGTTGAGACGAGAATTTGTATTTCTGGCCGTTGTAAATTTGGTGCGCACTCCTTCAAAGATCTCAAAGATCCAAGTTTTGACTAGGCCAGGTTTTGTGAACTCAACCCTCAAAGATCTTTTTACATAATTCACGGCATTCACATGAATCAAGTCCAACTCAAACGCGATAATCCCAATCTTGAACGGTGTCTAAGCAGTGAAGTAAAGCATTGAAACATTGGCAGGGAAGAAAGATCAGCAGAAAGTTGCTGATGGTTGTTGCTAGTACATGCTCAGAATCGCCTGAATGAAAATGGAAAGCCACTAGGCCGTCGAATCAAAGTTTACCAGTACTCCACGAAACAAAAAGGCTGTCCGAATTTTATAATATCTGATGCTGTATGGGATACAAGGTAAAAACAGACATGCCGAGACAGATAAATATGCTCTCGCGGTTGTTAAAAACACTACATTGCTTGTATAATGCCCGCGCAGTGACCTCGCCATCCTGTTGATGGCAATTTCCAGACGCTGCATGGGTAATTCCCTGAGGCTCATCATGTGACATGATTTGCAGCCTCTAGGCATATCTATATAATTGCTGCAGGGAGACATCGCGGGACCAAAATGACACCACCAAAAGAATTGTCATATCATGCAAAACTGTCCATAATTAGCCATTCTCTGCTCTGTCATAAGCATTCGATTTATGCTTCGGCGCAAAAGTGAAGCCATCTGGAACTTTACCAAGTAGCATTTCTGAAATTCGAACCTGCAGAGGCACAAAAATTATATCAGCTCTTATAGGCCTTAGTGCTCATGGCATCCCTCCATGTAAATTTCGGGGTTCAGATAAAAGAAGAAAACCATACCCAGTCAGCTGCAGAATCAGATGCCATTAATGTCTCCAGGTCATCTCGACCATAGTAGGAGGGCGGCCGCCAATTCAGTTGCTGAGGAACAACTTCCAAAAGCCCAACCGGTACATATCTATATGTGTAGCTCAGCCATTCCAACAAGAAATGTCTAGTTGTCTCCACTCCTATAAAAGGAAGAGGTTTTTACTATTTTCATCATTACTCAACAAAAGGAAAAAGCTAGTTCTTCCTCATCTCTCCGAGGCAGTAATTTCTGTTCTCGTCTTTTGGTGATCTAAAGAGACGGTGAGCAAAAATGACAATACCTTTTCTGTCAGAACCCCAATGCTCAAGTCCAAAGCGAACATAATCCTTCAAAATGTTCAACCTCTCCCCAGAAGTAATATCCCAGTGTCTCTGTTCCTTGATTTCAGTAAATAACCAAGGCTGGAAAAAGATCATGAATATCACTGTCTAAACTTAGCATAACAAAACTATGAAAGAGATAACAACATGCTCAAGTTCCAAACCTTAATTAGTGCCCCTCGAGCAATCATGCACGTAGAAAGGCTGGGGCAGTCAGACTTGCGCTTGTTCCAGTCAACATAAGAAAAGATGTCCCCATTCCCCAGGACTTGCAGGGAATCGGGGGCTCTTGCAGCACACTGATATATGTAGTCCCAATCAGCAAGCTTACTATAACGCTGCTGACGTGATCGGCCATGAATGGTAACTGCACTTGAGCCCCAGTAACCAATATCCGCAATCAGTGAGTCGATGCGGTTTTTCCCTTCAAAATAACCTGTCCTCACCTACCAATAAACAATTTGAAAGAAACGTTTGAAAGAAAATTCCCCAACTAACCAAGGAAATACAAAAAAGCTCAAGTACACAACATGACAAAGCATGTCAATTTGAGACCAAAGAAACAAATCATAAGACACATTTTCCAATCTGATTGGATGTTACTAAGTTCATTTGTTTTAGTCTGCACAGCCTGTTAGGACTAGTAGACTATGCTGATCATATACCTTGACAGTGATGGGTGTGTCTACTGTGCCAGAAGCTGCTTCTATGATGGCTTTCATCCGCATTGGCTTAGTTAGAAGAGCTGATCCAGCACCCTTGTTAACAACTAGATCTATCGGGCACCCCATGTTAATGTCAATGAAGTCTACCGTACACTCCTGACCTATAAGTTCAACAGTACGTGCTACAGTGTCTGGATATGCCCCACATATCTGTACACCAAATATATCCTCAGATGAATGTCGCCTCAACAAAGCCCACTCTGAAGCTTGACCCTGTTCAACAGTTGAGCGATACATGAGAAATGGGATGTTTATACTTGGACAACAGTGAATACAGAAAGAAAAATGCTTATGCAACTGAGGATGGTATCAAAGATGATAATTCTGATGTCAAGATCAAAACAACCATCAAGAAACTATCACTTTAAAATGTATGAGAGGCATTTGATAAAATTCGCACCATTTAAGACATTACTTCTACCAAAGAGAAATGAAAACCAAGCAACGTATCCAGAGCTTGACAATATCTAATATCTTCCCATTAAAAATATTCTTGAAACGGGATATAAGAGCCCGCGAAAATAATGTTCGTCGATTCAATTTAACAGCAAACGATTACCGAGAAAAAACCATCAACACATGGAAGCAAAGTACTTAATGTTGACTGATAAAAGCTCTAGAATGCTAGAGTGAAAGCATGAGCGCTTGGAGCATACACATATCCAGTCACACATACCTGCAATAGATTTGTACCCATAGCCATTTCGCCGCATGTTACATCAGCCCCTAGAGATTTGCAGAGCCTTCGGAAAGGTAGATTTCCCACAGTGGTCAGAGGTGCAAGGTACAGCTTATCTCTCAAATCAATGAGCTTTTTTTCACGTGGGTTCAATTTAAGACTTCTATCACTCTCTGTCATCACATTATCAGTTGAGGCCTTTTGTTCAGTTACTGTGTGGCTTGCTTTAGAGTCCCTCTGCAGGATATCAGTTCCTGTTGCAATAAAAATCCATAAGTTCCATAGTCATGGAGAAAGAGAGGCCCAGTGAAAATTCATCTACACACAGAAAAAACTACCATCATCAGCATTGCCAGTGGAGTTCTCCTCTTCAAGAACATTTTTCTGCTTTTTGAGGGGCCGGAGTTCATCAGTAACAGTGACATTGATGGCGGCGGCACTATTTCCTTCAGCAACCTCCCGTGGATGGTCCAAGTTAGTCAATTCGCTGGGAACCCCATCTTTACAGTCATTCCCATTAGCAACACTACAGTCCTTTGAAGCAGGTTCTTTACTTTCCACTTCTTCCAAAATTTTTTTCACTGACTTATTGTGAACCTAAAGGAAAGGAAACAAGAGAGATGTATTAACATCCAGTTCTTTTAAGTAAATACAGAAAACAAGAGGGAAAGAGATTCAAGGGACACAGTATAGGACTTGATCTAAATCCATAAAAAGTGACAAGATAAGTATAGGAGCCAAAGTATACTTACCACTAGGCCAAGAGATTTAAGACGGGCTTCAGACTTAGGGAGTCGCATTTTGTTCTTCCACAGTAGTTTCTGTACATCTTTCTTCAGCGAATTCATTTCAAAACTTTTCTTGTGAGAATTTGGAGTAGAGGCACAAGTAACAACTTTGTGTGTACTAGAAAATCTGCAGGCTAAACCGAAAGGGCATGGCTCCTCAGCATCCAAGAAAGGGCACCCTCCCTCCAATTCAGCTGGTTTCTTCATTTAAAAGACCAAAGGGTGAATGATAAAATATCCCAAAGACAACAGTGGATATATAGTCAACAGATGACTTGTTAAGTACCTGAGCGTTGAATGCTTCCAGGTCATGGCTAAAGCGGCACTTATCATTGTAACGACAGGAACTTATGTCACCAGTTTTTGCAATCTCAGGACAGAGATTTAAAGCAGATTTTCTTTCCTAAAAAATTAGAAACAGAGATATCATGGTAAGAAACCAAATTGAGAGGAGCAAATGGATTTTTTTTTTTGTTCAATCAGAGCACTTAGAACCGAAGTAACATCAAAGGAATAAGAAACAAGCATAATCAGATTTCTCAGAGTAAGAAGCAACAATTCTACAAATCAGTATTTCTACTAAAAAATCCAAAACTCAGTTTCAGAACTCCTGGACAAAAACTGTTAATCTCAACTGTGTCCTTTCACCAATCATAATACCAGAATTTAGCAACAGAAAACAGATAATACCCCAAAAAAGCCAAATACTCATTCTTCCCATTCCTTTCCAACTTCAAAAGAGCTTCCTCTCAGCATCACAGCGTCAACATATCAATAAGAAAGCTTTGAAAACCATATGCCTAAGACATTGCCGACACGACAACAAACGGAAAATTGTCAACTGGCTCCTCAGCCGAATCACAAACACATCATCCTTACAGGTGAAGTTCAAAACCAATCCACAATTTTTAGTGATTCTATGGAACCATTAAACATCGCTTTGGCCTGTACCAGTGCACAAGATCATGTTTTCATGACTAGACCCTCATCTTGCTTGGGACAAAGTTCAGTTTTCGGGCCGTGGCTTTGAGATAAGCCGACAGCAACTACATAACAGAACACGAGATGCCCCCTCTTTTATAATCAATTTACTTTACGCAATGAGAAAGCGAACCAATTACCTGAGCAAGCGCTCGAGATTTTTGAACAGTGAACATAGCATTTCTCTAGGCAAAAGTATCTCATTTCTGACCGCATTGACAAGAGCAATCCGCAAGACAAAACAAACTCAAAATCTTCACAGACAAAATTCACTTTACACGTACACGCTCAAAGAAATCGCGAGGAAAGAGGATAGACCTGCTGGCGTTCGCGCTTCAGCTGGCGTTTCGACTTCTTCTCCTTGACCAGTCCCGACTGCGGCGCGCCCGCTTTGGCCTCAGGGGCGGCTTCACTCTGGCCGGAAGAGCTGGGCCTGACCGGAGGAGGCCGGACGAACTCACTCTTCACCGGAGCTATGGCTTTGGCGACGAGCTCTTCCGGAGTTCGATGGGCTCCGTTCGCGTTCGATGCGGGGGCGTCCCCAGCAGTCTCCGGAGTAGGGAGTTCGCCGTGCTCCGCCGTGAGCTCGGCCATGGGCGGCGAGTTTGGGATACGAATCTCGGGTGCCGGGTTCAGTGTTGTCGGAGTGCGTTGCAATTGTTTAAAGAAGTGACGCGGAGTTCGGTTTAGGGTTTTGTAGCTAGTAAAATTAACTGCCCCCAACCAAATTTTACTTATCATGTTTAATATATATAGGATTTTTTTTTTGAGGTAAACTAAGATGTATATTCACTTTTCACTGCGTAAAATACAAAGAGGTGGCTGAATACAAAAACCTTGTACCCATTAGGACACTTGAGTGTATGACAACTCGTGCAAAGGTGTTGCAGCTGAACAAAGGAAAAGTCAACCACGCGAGCGTAACTAAATACACCAACAACTTTTGGATTGGGATCCCCTGCCATAGTTTTAATCTCGGCCGTCCATTCTCATCGGATGGCCGAGGAGGCGCCACGTCATCCGGAGAGCTGTCCGAAATTTTGCACGCGGGTTTGTTGTATTGTAGCGGCACTGTACCGCTTTTTGAAATTTTTTTTTAAATTTTTTATCTTCACATCTTTGTTTTTTCTCTCTTCTCTCTCACGTTTTGATTTCTCTCTCCCTTTCGCCCCGACGCCGAGCAACGTCCGACCTCCCCCGACGAGGAGCAAGATTCTCCTATCGGCGTCCCCCAACCCGAACCTGACGCCTCTCTCTCTCTCTCCCCTTCGTCCCGACGCCGAGCGACATCCGACCTCCCCCGACGACGAGCAAGATTCTCCTGTCGGCATCCCCCAACCCGAACCCAACACCTCTCTCTCTCCCCTTCGCGCCCGCAGGTTCTCCGTTGCTTCTGAAAGCGTTACTCCGAGGGGGCTCCACTTCCGTCTCCTTTCCCTTGATAGGAGGAGTTCGTTTGTCATCGCCTTCGCAGCTTCTCACGAGGATTCGGTAAGCTCCTGAGGCAAGATTCATTGTGTTTTCCGTTTCGGCGATTGGGGGTATGAGTCGTTGATACCGGTTCTGTTTATTCTCTCGATGATGGAGTCAATCCAGCAATTGCACGTGTAAATTAAGATTCTTTTGGATTTCCTTGCATTTGATTAGGCTGAATAACCTGGTCATTGGATATGGTTCGTTTAGTTGAGTAGAGATGATACAACTTGTGCTTGCATTTGGATGGCTAATAGCTAACAGAATGGAAGGTGTCCTTTTGGAGTAATGAAGACCGCATCGGATTTGCTAGTTCAAAACTCTCAAACAGGTTCGCATTGGTTCGACTAGTTTGGTTTCATGGATCGAAAAGGACCGGTAAAATGTTTCGGTTACTACATTACTTACTAGTGAGCATAAGTCATAGCAAGATATGAAGCAGGTCTAATTGGCTTGTATTGGAAAGGAGAGGAT
Source organism: Psidium guajava (assembly GCA_016432845.1). NCBI lineage: Eukaryota > Viridiplantae > Streptophyta > Magnoliopsida > Myrtales > Myrtaceae > Psidium > Psidium guajava. Next base: position 20,620,740 of record CM028225.1, read on the forward strand.
AACTCTCTCTCTCTCTCTCTCTGCGCATAAGTTAGAGAATGAATATATGTCGAATTTACAACTTGAAATGAAAGGAAAATGAAAGAAAATGAGGGAGAAAGGACTGTTGGATGCAGAATCTGAAAGGAATGACATTAGAGGTCTTAAACCATGGTTGATCAGCAGAAAACAACCAGGGCAGTGTAAGCTTTCAGAAGATTTTGAATCTATGAGAATTCAAAATGGACCCTTTAATCAGTATAATCACCAGAACAATGAGAAAGTCAAAAGGATGAATCAATTATGATACACTGAAACATAACAGAAGAGCAAGAAGAGCTTGGGGGGATTAAGTTTTTAGTTTACCTGGAATCTTTTTTAGAATCTTTTCGACTTTGCGCTTGCACGCTTCGCAGTCGATAGAGACTCTCAATACCGAAGTCTGTAAATCAGTTGCAGAGCAAAAATTCCAATCAGTTTTTGAACAAAAGCTGCTCTTTGCTTAATCTAGAGATTATGTACTATAATTGCATACGATTATGGTTCAACAGCAACTAGTATGGGAAGGCCACAGTTTACTGTGAAGATAGTCTTATTGTTAAATTTTTACCGCGAAGACAATCCAAAGCGCATCACTTCATAGTCTAAATGGAACTTTTTCTTAGGTTTGTCATCAAGGTGGTTGCTTTGATGTATTAGTATCATGCTTTTTAAAATGAATATATAGACATGATAAATTGAATGCTTTGTAAATTGAATGCTAATGCCTATTGGTGTTATATGTCACTTTTTTTATGCTATTTTAGGTTTATTGAAATGCTGAAGGAGTACTATGTTGTTGTCAATGGCCGTAATATCGGCATATACGATAGTTGGCCTGAAACTGAAGTCCAAGTAAGTGGTTTTAGTAATGCTAATTACAAAGGATATAACAATTGGGAAGCTGCAAAGCAGGCGTACTTGAAATTTTTCAATATGAAGGAGTTTCCAACGACAATTCATTTGCCTACACGATTTCATCCCACTAATAAACATGTAAAGCAGGTATGTTAGATGCTTACTCTTGTTGTAAGATACTTTAATTTTTTCATAGGTTTAGGGATGTAACAATTATATGGTTTCTTGTTATGTCTAATCAGGATGAAGCTTGTCCTAGTGGATGTAGCCGTATGATAAGAGGTCTGGAAATGGAGCTGGAACAAACCCGAAGGGAGCTGGAATATAGCCAATGTTCGCATCGATTGACTATACAAGAATTGGGACATACCCAGGGTTCACTTCAATTGACAATACAGGAGCTACATAATGCAAGGGAGGTGAATGACAGCTTCCGAGATATGATTAGTGGCTTGAAGAATGTCAACATCGATTAGAAATGCTACTTGCATTAATGTTTTGTGGAGATAGTCTTATTGTGCGAATGAACTACATGTTGTAAATTAAGACTCAAAATCTGATTTTACCTTCACTCTGATCAATTGACATCTCAACTCCTCATGTATTTGTTTTCTGCTGATGATTGAAGGGAACTGACTGGTTGTTGCTCCGTCTCCCCTCAAGCTTTTAGCTTATACTGCTTTTAGATGATTCTTATTGCTTTTGTGCAGTTTTCTGTATTCTCTCATTGACAGATCTCCATCATAACTGAATGCTGTGCTGTGGTGGCTTTTTCTCTATCAAAAAAAGCATTTTAATCAATTAGCTTTTCAAATTTTGCAAGGGGCAACATATTAAATGTTATTTTGCACCATAAAGCTGTGCTTAACATGCCTATGATTCTTTAAATACTATAAAAACTTAAACTTCTTCGCTTGTGATTCCAAGGAAGCTTGCAGACAAGGTGGCCTCTCATGGATTCTATGTGGTGGTTCCAGACTTCTTCTATGGAGATCCCTATGTGCCTGACAGGACATGAGAGACCTATTACAATCTGGAGACAATCCCATGGAACTGTTTGCTTTAATTTTCAGTTCAAGTCTCTGTTTAAGGGATTTCCTATACCTTATGAGACATTTATGTTTTGCATAGTGTTTTTCTGACTTATAAATTAGTGGCTTTCTTGGGTTTCACTTTTCTCGATAAACATATGGATTCTAGTTATATTCTTTCTTCCGTAAGAGAGCTGACCCTGAGAGTTTTGCTACGGAAGCATTTTTGTCATATTACTTGCTGTTCTTGTATAGGATAAAGGATTCGAAGATGCCATGAGAATTGTTTCTGCACTGAGAAGTAAAGGTGTGTCTGCCATTGAAGCACTGTACAACAGCTTAGAGAAGGCTCGACACCAAATCAAGTGCAATTGCAAAAGATGATTCATATAGCCGACTTAAACTTCTGGTTTGACTTGTTGTCATTGTTCTTGTCTTTTTAGAGTATTTGGTGCTGTCTCTATAAAAAAGCCTGAAATTACAGTTTAGTTACTATTCTGACCTTCAAATCTTGATCTTATGACCTAGTTTAGTTACTGAGATCTTATCTATGCTCTTTTTTCCTGCCAACTTCCTTTCTTTACTTTTGACAACCCCTGAGTTCTGGATCTCCATATCCGATGATCTGAGCGACTCATTCTCATTAATCATTCGAGTAGACAGGCTTGAATGCAAAGTATAGAACACTGAAAGCTAACATTACCTAAAGCTGCATGTGCATGATTTGATCTCTACAAGCATGTCCAGTGTAGCAATAAGTTGGATAACCAGGCAATCAGCCTTTTCTGCTGTCCCCTAGATACTTTGTTCGCATTTCCTCGAAGAGAAGTGGGAAGGGTGGTAAGTAAATTAGGAGTGATACTTCCCATGGTTGCTATAATATACTAGGTGACCGTAGGTAAGCTACTGCTTGAAGTCGTACCATGTTCGAGCATTTCCTTTAATAGCAGAGCTAAAGTATTCCCTACTACAAGCATTGCGAGTGCCCATTCCTTCACAAGCTAGAATGGACATTCCCACATGACTACGGTTCCTAATGGACAGGTAATAAAGCAACCTTGCCACCTACTACCACTAAATCACCACCTCCCCAAGTCAAACTGGTGCTTGCTGTTGCACTAAAATAGAAGAAAAGTGAAAGACCAAAAACTAGAAGTGCTCATTCGAGGTTCTGAAATTTCTTCCTTTGGTTCACTGACATGTCTTGGATAACCACTTCTCTTCACCTAGCAGATTGTATGTTTGCTAGAGTAGAATCTACTTTGCAATCTTTCTCCTTGTTTGATATCGTTGCTTTTCCTTGGCAGGATGATCATGGTGAGAATGCAATCGACATAGCTGCTGAATCCTCAAAAATGATACGAGAAAATCTTCGGTGGCTCATAATAATGGTTAGAAGCCCTGATGCTGCTATTGAAGCAAGAAATCACAAGCAAGTGCCAATACAAACCTACTGCCTCTTTGATTTTACCATATATGTAAACCGATGGTCATAATTAGCTATTCACCTACCTACATACATTTTTCATTTCTAAGATCTTGCACTTAAATTTGTGAGACAGTTTGAACCTGATGACCTAAGGATGATACCTATTCTCTTTATTCTTAGCATGAACCCGTCCTTGCTATTTTTTGGTAGTGGTAAGACATTGTGAGATTTCTTGGATGCCCTTCCTCGAGAATGGATATCAGAAGATCTCATGGAGGCTCTTGCAAATAGAGGAGTTCATCTATCTCCCACAATGTGAGTAGCAAGGTTCTGCTTTTTCAAGCAATTATTATTGATCCTCAGGAACGTTATTTTGATTGTTTGCTTCTATTTGTTTAGGTATGAAGTGCGAGATTGGGTAAAGTTCAAAAGAAGTGTTAGAAATCCTACATATGGATGGCAAGGTGCAAACCATAAGAGTGTTTGAGTTTGTTCAAGGTGTTCCAGACAAAGAGAACCTCATTGTTTCATTTTGTTATGGAGAGGCTCGTGTACTGGCAAGTGAAGTTCTAAAAGTGATACCCCAGGACAGAGGACAGCATGTGAAACTTAAAGCAGATGTTGAAGAACCCAGGTACGAATTGAATAGTTGCTAATCTTTCACTTGACGGAGCATTCTTTGTAGACGGGGAATTTATCATGCATTGTTAATAAAATACTCTCAAACTGCTACAGGAATGTCCCTAAATTCTACCAAAAAAATTAGGAAGTCTCATTTGTTCACTCAATGGAACTTGAGCTGTTGCTCCTGTCCTCTCAAGTCAAGTTGATTATTCTATCTTAAGGAAGTAGGAGTTTCCCACTTTTTACGCAAAATTATGGTTTATAAAAAGAAAATAGTGATTTCATTAGGAGAGCAGGAAATTTCTTGTAGAATTGGCTTGATTTGAAGAGAGAATTCGCAATGTTCCTTTGACAAATGTTATTGTAACATCAGGTAGATTTATGATTTCACTCTGGGTAACTTTACATTATGTGGTATTTGGACAAATGGTGGTCTATATAGTGTCACATATTACAATGCACATAACAATTGACATATTTTGGCATTGATTGCTAATTGTTGTCAATTTCAGATTCATGGTCATGGAGCGTTGATGAATTGTGTAGAATAAATATGCACGTTCTTCATTGTCTTGAGCTAGTTCTGCAAAATTCATTGTTCCAGTGCTGTCTAAAGGCTTGCCCAATGTTTTTTAAGCATTTTGTTAAAGCACTTACGCATCTGGAATTGCCCTTGCAGCAGTCTATCTAGGTGCAGTTACCTTAAAAACTCCCATGTTTAATCTGGTTCAATGCTCAGGTTTGGTTGGCGCGGTCAGTCAAGGGACAGCATTGGCACTGTTTTATATTTTGATGATGATGGCATTCTGCGTGTTGGGTTTCCTGGAGCATCTAGGGGATGGAAAGCGGACCCGGCGAAGATGGAAAGGGTTGAAGAATTCAAGGTTGGGGATTGGGTTCGCACTTGTCCTGGTCTTACCGTTGCTAAGCATGGATTAGGCTCTGTTACACCAGGGAGTGTCGGTATAGTTTACTGTATACGACCAGATAGTAGTCTTTCTGGAATTGAGCTACCTGAGTACTCGATGGAATTGTGAGCCAGAAGAAGTCGAGCATGTTGTCCCTTATAGGGTGAGCAAGAGTCTTCTGTTATTTATGAATGATGCCTTTTCTCTCCTCTTGTACTTTTTTTTTCTACAGTTCCATTTTGTTAGATATATATGCCCTAAAGCAACTATGTAATAGTTACATATTAGGGATTTCGGTTTTATTTCAATTTATTATTAAATTAATGGCAAAGACGTGTTTATTCATTTGTCCAATTATATATGAATAAATTCCATAAGATCAGTTGTGACTAGACCTATTCTTGAGACGTCGAGAATATGTGTGGCAGGTTCATAAGTTAGACTGAATCTTTAAACTGTTCTCGGTCAATGGATCATTGAGTGGATATTAATGATCCTATTAAGACTAATGTGTTCTTAATTTTGCTTTTAAGTATTGGATACTTAAAGGAATGACGAATCACAAGTCATTAGGTATTGCGATGCCCGAATTGGAACACAGGTGCTTGTGTCAAACAAGTTCACTGAACGTGGCACACATTTAACGATTAGCGACATGGAAGCTTTTAGCGTGGTCGATGTCTAATCGTTCATGCTCAAGTCTTGTGTAAATAATCCTTAGATCTAAGGCACAATGTTGACTTGTACGTTGGATGGCTATAGTTCATAAGTGCGCATATTTGCGGTTCGCTGATCCGTCTCTGTACTTAATGGTTATAGTTCGTGCACATACGAAGTCACACGTGTACGCAAAATGTAATCTGTCTCCTTGTTACATGCAAGGTATGATGTCCTATGCGATCTAGTTATGACAATGCATTGAAATCCTCGGCCGGGGTTGTAACCGAGAATAAAATGTTTATGTCTCGTACAAATGCATGTAAATTAGATTTGTGCATATGATCGAATTGGTGGCTTGACAAATATTCCATGGCCTTTGTTCGATCGGGACATAGTAAGACGGAGGGATTGAATTACACTGTAACTGGAGTTGACATTTGCAAATGGAGCAATAGTTGCTGCAATAGCTATAGGGACTTTTCGTTTATGTTTGCCTTCTGGACATATTTTGGTTTTAAATAATTGTTTGCATTATGAGAATGCTGTTCGGAACATCATCTCTATACCTCGTTTGGGTAAAGAGAATTATGAATTTTCTTTTATAGATGATGTATGTTCTATTTATTATAATAGAACATGTGTTGGTTCTGGCTTATTAACCAATAATCTTTATACCATTACGATGTCTGGTAATGCGATTACCAATGTCAATAAGCAAAATAATCATAATGTAAATGCCATAACTAAATGCTCTAGAGATAGTCCAAATCCAAAGTATGTTTGGCATCTCCGATTAGGTTATATTGGAGAAGACAGAATCAACAAGTTGAGTAATAATGGATATATTAATCCAATTGGTTTTGAACCATACTCGACTTGTGATGCATATCTTCTAGGAAAAATGACCAAAGCGCCCTTTGTAGGACATAGTGCATGAGCTGCTGACATACTGGGATTGATACATACAGATGTATGTGGACCAATTAATGAAACTGCTAGAGGTGGTTATTCATACTTCATTACCTTTATCGATGATCATTCACGGTTTGAGTATTTGTACTTAATGAAGTATAAGTCCGAATCTTTTGAAAAGTTCAAAGAATTCAAGTCTGAAGTTGAGAAACAAACAGGAAAGAGTATTAAGGCTCTTCGATCTGATCGAGGAGGTGAATACCTTAGTACCGAATTCTTGAATTATCTTAAAGATAATGACATTTTATCACAATGGACACCTCCTGCAACCCTAGAGCATAATGGTGTATTTGAAAGAAGAAATCGTACTTTATTAGATATAGTATAATCTATGATGAGTTACACCGATTTGCCTATATCCCTTTGGGGATATGCCCTTGAGACAGCTGCATATTTACTGAATAGAGTGCTATCCAAATCTGTTCCAACTACGCCTTATGAGATATGGCATGGTGGGAAACCAAGTCTTAATCATATTAAGATTTGGGGTTGTCCAGCTTTCGTTAAGAAGTTGAGAACAGAAAATTTGGAGACCAGGTCTGAACAAGGTCGCTTCATTGGATATCCAAAAGAGACTCTTGGATATTATTTCTATTTTCACTCTGATCAAAGGGTTTCGGTCAGTAGGCATGCTTCCTTTCTGGAGAATCAGTTCATCCAGGATGGTGGTACTGGACGGAAAATAGTCTTACAAGAAGAAAATTATGAAATACCAAATAACTAAGTTTAGACACCGATCGCTGATTCAGTGGGAGCTTCTGATACACAACCTTTTAGGAAGAGTACGAGAACATCTCGTCTACCTATTCGTTATAGACACTCGATTGAAGATATTGAGTCACTATTCATTGTGAATGATAGTGATCACCCTAGTGACCCTCTATGAGGAGGCGATGTCGGACATCGATTCTGCTAAATGGCTAGAAGCCATGAAATCCGAAATGGATTCAATGTATTCCAACGATGTTTGGACTCTAGTTGATCTACCTAATGGTATTGTACCAATTGGATGTAAATGGATCTTCAAGAGAAAGATGAACGCTGATGGTCAAGTTGGAACGTATAAAGCACGGTTGGTGGCGAAAGGATATCGTCAAAAAGAAGGGATCGATTATGACGAAACTTTCTCACCTGTAGCCATGCTAAAATCCATTCGGATTATGTTTGCTATAGCTGCACACCTTGATTATGAGATTTTTCATATGGATGTCAAAACGGCTTTTCTAAATTGTTTCCTTGAGGAGGACATTTATATAGAACAACCACAGGGTTTTGAATCCAATGGTGAAAGTCGAAAAGTGTGTAGGCTTAAGAGATCCATTTATGGACTCAAACAAGCCTCCAGAAGTTGGAACATCCGTTTTGATGAGGTGGTCAAATCGTTTGGCTTTATCAAAAATTCGGATGAACCTTGTGTATACAAGAAGCTTAGTGGGAGCGCAATTGTGTTTCTAGTTCTGTACATCGATGATATACTTTTGATCGGGAATGATATACCGATGATATCATCGATCAAACTATTCTTGTCACAGAATTTCTCCGTGAAAGATTTAGGAGAGGCAACCTACATTTTAGGCATCAAGATCTATAAAGATAGATTGAGACGATTGATTGGCCTCTCACAATCTACGTACATAGACAAAGTGTTAACACGGTTTAACATGCAATGTTCCAAAAGAGGATTATTGCCTTTTAGGCATGGAATCCGTCTTTCCAAGGAAATGTGTCCTAACACTCTTGAAGAAAGAGAACGGATGTCGAGGATACCTTACGCATCCGCTATTGGAAGCATAATGTATGCAATGCTATGTACCAGACCTGATATTGCACATGCTGTAAGCATTACTAGTAGATATCAGTCTAATCCAGGAGAAGAACACTGGATAGTAGTCAAGAATATCCTTAAATACTTACGAAGGACTAAGGATTTATTCTTGATATATAGAGAAGGAGAGTTTAAAGTTGAAGCTTATACCGATTCTGATTTTCAATCGAATCCTAATGACTATAAGTCTACATCTAGGTTTATCTTTATACTCAATGGTGGTGCAGTTAGTTGGAAGAGTTCCAAACAAAGTATAACTGCTGATTCCACCACCGAGGCAGAGTATGTAGCCGCTTCTGAAGCAGCAAAGGAGGCTGCTTGGATGAAGAAGTTCGTTTCTGAACTTGGAGTAGTTCCTTCCATTGAGCAGCCGATTACATTGTTTTGCGACAACAATGGGGCAATAGCTCAAGCTAAGGAACCAAGGTCTCACCAAAAGTCCAAGCATATTGAGAGACGCTTCCATCTCATCAGAGAAATAGTTGGGAGAGGTGATATCGCCTTGCAGAAAATTGCCTCAGCGGAGAACGTGGCAGATCCCTTTACTAAGGCCTTACCTCAGTCTTCTTTTGAAAGGCACATTGACAAAATGGGTTTGAGGTACCAAACAAGTTGGCTTTAGTGCAAGTGGGAGATTGTTAGATATATATGCCCTAAAGCAACTAGGTAATAGTTATTATTAGGGATTTCGGTTGTATTTCAATTTATTATTAAATTAATGGCCAAGACGTGTTTATTCATTTGTCCAATTATATGTGAATAAATTCCATAAGATCAGTTGTGACTAGACCTATTCTTGAGACGTCGAGAATATGTGTGGCAGGTTCATAGTTAGACTGAATCTTTAAACTGTTCTCGGTCGATAGATCATTGAGTGGATATTAATGATCCTGTTGAGACCGATGTGTTCTTAATTTTGCTTTTAATTATTGGATACTTAAAGGAATGACGAGTCACGAGTCATTAGGTATTGCGATACCCGAATTGGAACACAGGTGCTTGTGTCAAACAAGTTCACTGAACGTGGCACATATTTAACGATTAGCGACATGGAAGCTTTTAGCGTGGTCAATGTCTAATCGTTCATGCTCAAGTCTTGTGTAAATAATCTTTAGACCTGAGGCACAATATTGACTTGTACGTTGGATGGCTATAGTTCATAAGTGCGCATATTGGCGGTTCGCTGATCCGTCTCTGTACTTACTGGTTATAGTTCGTGCACATACGAAGTCACACGTGTACGCAAAATGGAATCTGTCTCCTTGTTACATGCAAGATATGATGTGCTATGCGATCTAGTTATGACAATGCATTGAAATCCTCGGCCGGGGTTATAACCGAGAATATGTTTATGTCTCGTACAAATGCACGTAAATTAGATTTGTGCATATGATCGAATTGGTGGCTTGACAAATATTCCATGGTCTTTGTTCGATCGGGACATAGTAAGACGGAGAGATTGAATTACACTGTAACTAGAGTTGACAGGTTCATTATGTTCTTAAAATATTCACACTGTCTGGGTAGCCATGACATATTGCTAGATGTCACTCGTGGCTTGTAGGACCTAGTAGTTGATCGGGACAATCAATTCTCTTGGAAGCACTAATGTGTTAGTATTTGTCTTACTGCCAGCTTAGTGATAAACCTAGGGATGTTATACACCTTAACTAATACATGACGACGTTGAACGGAAAATATGATATTGCAAATATGTTGCAATCATGACTATCGAATTTGTCGGATTAAAATTAAATTAAATTAGATTTAATTTGATTCTTAATTTTGGTCATGGACGTATGTACATACGATGTGCACGCACTCTTAAAATGAGACACATATTGATATATAAAAAAATGCACACATATGATTTTTATTAAATTATATATAGATATAATTTATGAGTATATTTATATATAATTTTATATTATGTTGCACGCACATCAGTTATGGTCTGCACAAATTTGTGCTGACCATGAGGTTTCTTTATTAATATATTAAAAAAAAGTCAAAAAGTCAAAAGTTGCATATTAGTTAAACGTGGTCTGCAAGTGGAATAGAAAGTGGTTGGCAAGAGAAATGGATGGTCAACAATTCTTTTTAACTTGTGCAACGCACGACTGCAGTTATTGATCGTGCTTTTGTGGTAAAAAATGCACAACACGCACGATCAGTAACCGTTCCTGATTGTGCGCGTAATGCATTGCATCTTCAAGCTTTTATCTACCAAAGAGTTGCAGATATGAAGAAGAGTTGTTTTTTTGGCGTGCGTAACCTTTTTTTTTTAGTGCGAGCCCGTGAGAAAAACTAGAGAGAAAAACCAGAAAAATTCTTTCTACGGTTTTATTCTTGCGGTGACCGAAAATCAAATACGTGGAGAGTTTTTCATCACGAGATTGCTAGCACAATCGAGTGTGGAGTTTTTCCGCGTCGTCTTTCTTCCAGTCGTCGTACGATTGGTGGTGTGTCTAAACTAGAGGTCCGACGTTTGTGGGACTTGTACCGAAGAACATTTGGATCAACTCGTTTCAAGCACGCTGCAAGAGGTAATTCGTATAACTCTCTTTATTTAATTCGATTTTTGATTGAAACACACGAACAACGCCTCTGGAGATACATGTATGGGTTTTTATTTCCGCTGCGTTTATTGTTATTTTTGCCTATGCATGTTATATGAATCCCAACACATTTTTCTAGTTTACTTATGGAATGGAAAATTGTATTATGTTTTTGACAGATCGGGGACCGCATTTGTGTGAAACGGTCTGTTGCAGAACCTAGATACGCTTGGGGTCGTGAGACACATCACAGTGTTGGGAGGATATGTGAAATAGAGAATGATGGTCTGCTGCTAATCGAGATACCAAACCGCAATATGCCATGGCGAGCGGATCCTTCTGACATGGAAAAGTTGGAGAATTTTAAGGTAATGATCATCACGTTATTTTATATCCTAGCGTCTTTGGTATTTTCTTGGTGGCGCATCTGTTTGTCACTATAGGACTTGCCTTGCTTCAGGCAACTCATCTCTGGGAACATGCTATTTATCATTGACTGTTGATAGGTTAAAGTGGCTGGTCGACATAGTTTGTGGAAGGTTTCCCCTGGAGATGCAGAACAATTGACGGTGATGGGAAGCTGAGAATATATGCCCCGGCAGGCACAAAAGCTTGAGTGCTAGACCCGTCAGAGGTGGAGATTGTGGAGGAAGAAGAGCTTCGAATTGGAGATTGGGTAAGGTGAAGGCATCAGTATCAAACCCCACCCATTAGTGGGGTGAGGTGAGCCATTCGAGCGTTGGGGTAGTGCATAGAATAGATGATGGAGATTTGTGGGTTGCATTTTGCTTTGTGGACAGGCTTTGGCTTTGCAAGGCTTTTGAGATGGAACTCGTTAGGCCGTTTAAAGTCGGTGATAAAATTCGGATCAGAGGAGGACTGATTTCTCCACGATGGGGGTGGGGAATGGAGACACATGCTAGCAAAGGTGAGATCGTGGGGGGGATGCCAATGGCAAGTTGAGGATCAGATTTCAATGGAGAGAAGGGAGACCATAGATTGGAGACCCTGCGGATGTCGTTTTGGACGAATGCCCAGTAAGGACTTGTGTATCACGAGACCTCCCATATCATTGTATCTCAGAATGCTGTTCTTCGCTGCACTCTGCGATGACGAAGCCGATGCTGCTTGTGCTATGACATCCTTGCAGATGCAAACCGCCGATTACATTATGTGCGGGGGCGTGGGTGTGGTAATTGCGAAAAAGTACTTGATGCAAAGCGGGATGATGACGGTATGAAATCAGAATAGGGGGATTTGTCTTAAGTTGCGCAGCCCCAGGAGATCCAGGTTCAGTCCAGACAGCAGAGGTAGTGAGATAGGAAATTTGTACTTTATTGAATTATTGAGCTCTGGGGTATATAATTCCGCTCACGTTTGTACAAATTGGACTGTTATATATATATATATATATCTGTGAATTATGAAATTTTGGTCTTTCTGTAGCTGTCCCATTCCCCAACTGGTTGGGCCTATTGTAGTCCTAAACCATATGCCCAAGGTCGAACGGTTTCTTTACAAGTTGTGTAATGTAGAAAATTTTCCCCATGGAAAGCAGGTGCATGAATAGGCATGATTAGTAGGAAGGCTCTGGCTTAGTATATTACTGAGTAACAAGTGTTTCAATATCATCAGGGGCGAGGTGAAATTTTGTTACAATGTTGATGATGCATTCAATCCACTTTCACTTGCATTAGTCTTTAAAATCTATGAGTTTTCAATATAGACATATCAACAATAGGCCGTCTAAGGTTCCACTTATTCTCTGAGAAACTATCCATCACTATTGACTATTAGACACACCAGGAAGAGACGAAAGTAACACAAATCTGTGTTACATATATCACATTAACACAAATCTCTGTACGTACTGGTCAATATCATTAGAGACATGAACAACATTCACAGAGATCGAAACAACAATCGATGCACCCGAACCAAGCGAGGCCGGTGCAGAGTTGTGCAAGAGTGACTGCGCATCGGAGATTCATATAGGAGCAAGTTTGGATGAAGCACATGCAACAGATACGATCAAGGAGCTTGCCGCAACAGTTTGAAGCTGCCTTGACCAAGACACCTGCAGTATCGGACGACTTTTCTTCAGCTCCTGGAGGAATGTTTTTCACTGTCGCAGTCAAGTTTCCGAAGCCTTTACCCAAACTTCCCAGCAAAATTGCCCTCTGGCCCTTTAAGTCCAGCATCTTCTTGAAATTCACTTTCTTAGGCACCTGTTTTAAAGTGAAGAAAATGACCTTACGTTGATGAAGAGAGATAGAAATTTGAAATCAGCTTCATCACTACCATGGGGATTGGAGCATCCGAATGTGCATTTGGTTAAAAGACAGTTTTCAGTTCTTATTTTCACCGCCATGTGTTTAGAAGTATATATGTATATAATGATTTTCTTCTATTTAATTTTCACTTTTAGAACATGTCAGGTACTATAAACAGAATATATTGTCTGTTTCTTCTCCTATTTAGGATTTAACAACGAGTCTTTCATGAAATTTCAATTTCCTTCCTCTTTTACTTGTAAACAAAGAAAACAACATTATGTCGCCTTAATTCTAAAGCAGGGTATGCTAGATTCATTTTGACCACTTTCTGTTGTCATTGGAAATGGAAACTGCAATGCTAGACGCAGTCTAAGTTTTCCAGATGATACCAAAAACCACTTTGCAAATATATAATATGACTTACAGAGGTAAAATGACACACAACAGACAAACTATAGAAACAAATGCTTAAACTAAGGAGTTCTTCAGGAGTCAATACTTATTTAAATCAGGTTTAGCATAAACATCTTTTTGGGCCTGATGCAAGAGGTGAATAAGCCTATATGACAACGTAGAAACTACTAGGTCACGTAATGCTTAATCATACCTCTAGTGTAATATCAGATGATATTTTCTCACGAATAGTTTCAAGTAAGATCATGCACGTATACTCCGATGGAACCCGTGATTTTATGCTCATTCTTGCAACCTATAATTAGACAGCACTTGAAAATGTAAGCAAGCTGAAAGTAACAGCACACGAAAAGTAAGTAAGCTGAAAGTAACAGAAGCATGAAAATGTTCTTGATGCCAATCCAGATTTGCTGCCATGCTGCAATATATCATGCACTTATATTATGAATTAACCAATTGAGAGGCCAATTCAGAAAACTTCTGTATGACCAGATGTTATTAACAAAATTGTCTTAGCAAGAATTCTGGGTATAACAGGTTGTTAATAAATAACAATTGGTTTTTCTGGTTAGAATGATATCATGCATCTGAAGATCCAAACTCGAAAAGGTAAATTTGACCTAAGGCACCTTTTTCCGAAGGATGTCCCCTTCCTCCAAAGTGTTATCCAGCCAACATTTCTAAGAATACTAAAATCTCATGTTCTATCATCACTTTATTCCCTCTTGTTTCCAGAATTTGTATCCAGTCGAGTTTACGAGCTAGTGATGATAATAGTGATTGAGATAAACCTCTTAAAACAATAGAATGGTATGGGGTGATGGCCTAATAGATGATCTCATATCTGAGCTTAAACTTCTCAGATAACTTTAGCATTCGCATAAAGTTAACTGCAATTCGTATAAAAGTAAGTAAACCAGATCCATGTTTTGAATGCTGTAACAAAGTATGTTGATAGAACGACCGAAGTTTAAACTTCTTGCTGGGGTAATCACTAGAAGTTTGCATTAAAATAGTAGCTTTTTTGGAAGTGCAAATGGATACTCATGAGCGGATTACCAGCGATACATCTCCAGAACCCAGTTCGCACATCGTGTTCACATTGACTTCGGCGATGAGCAGACCTGTTGCAACCTGCAATGTTTGGACACCCAACAATTGCTGGAGCGGGTGAGAATTTGTCTTAGCTTTTTGTCAATGATGATTGACAATAGTTCGCAAAAGAATAAAAAGTAAAATTAACAACTTGAATACGTTTAGAAGTGTCACTCGGATGATTAACAGAAAATACAGGTAACTGCAGAAGCTATGAATCCAGATTCTTGTGTAACGGCAGGTATGGCGAGAATCCCAACTCCTACCAATGTGATCATGGATGCCTCCTCTCGCCATGCACTTCAAGGTAAAGAAAACCATGCCCGAAGTCATGTCTGCCTAACTTGATTTCCCTGCCTCCTCCAAACATTGATGATGTGCCACCTTAGAGCTGGGGAGGCTGGGTAGATTTTGATAAAAGGGCCACTTCACTTCCTTCGCTAATTCCAAGACTCTCAAATTGTACATCTGTGTTTGCAATTGGTTACATATTCAGAGAGGCAATGATGAAACATAAATATGACAAGGACTGCTGATCAATTGATAAACAATAAAGATGAGAACCTTGGGTGTGATAAGGAGCAAGGGGAACATCAATGCAGCTCATTCCTTCGTCGAATCCAGGGAACCATCAGACATAGTTAGCAAGTGCTTCAAACATAGGATAACAATATCATCAGCTAAGGCACTGCTATTTACTGAGCCTGCAGGCGAAAACGGAAACTGTCAAGCTTCAAGATTGAGCACTTTTTATTTTATACCACTAATGCAGTCTATTTGGCACATGGGTGATAGATTGAACAACCATGCATCAGTGTAGCTGCTGTTGCTGGTCCATATCTTTGACCTGCTGGTCCAATACTAAGCACCAACCATGCTAAGCAATCTCTGCTGCTGCTGCTGCTGTTGTTGTTGCTGCTGGTCCATATCTCCCATGTTATTTTGTTGACCCGCCAACTGGTTCTGCTGCATCATCTGTTGACTTGAAAGTTGAAACTTTGCTGTTGCTGTTGTGAAGTCAATATTGGCTGCTTTGACAAAGATGCTTGCAGTTAATGAACATCCTACTCAGACTGGTTTAATAATGAATGAAGGTTGTTTGTCCTGCCCCAACACTTTTGCTTCGGCTTTAAACAATGTCAATAGCATTTCAGCAAAAGAAAAGTGAACGGTAAAAAAGGGACAAGAAGGATGCTAACAAGCTTACTCAATGAGCAAAAAACACAAAAGGAAGTAAGGACAAAGCAAACTGATGCATAAAGTTCAATTTGAATATATACTGCAGTTCACCTTTCATATTCTATTTGATTTTTGTAGCAGTTTGATAATGTCAATCATTTTCTTCATCATCAAAGCAAGATGAATTAATCAGATGGATAATGGTGAACGAAGCCCAACACCAGATAGATAATTTGACATAGTAAATCAATCACATATTTGGGATGAAGCGCATATTTCGAGAACGTAAATGGTCAAAATTCTTGGATTGCATCAATATCTTAAAAGTAGATTCCAGCATTGATTAAAAGATTTGATGCGTACAAATTCATCTGAGAGAGAGAGAGAGAGAGAGAGAGAGAGAGAGAGAGAGGGGGTTGGAATAGCTTACTTGAAAGAGGTGGTTCAGCAAGGTGAGCACTCCCAATTTGTGGTTATCCATGTAAAAAGAGTTACTATACTTGCAATAAGCATTGCAAAGTCAAGTGAACAGTATGCTCTTGCAGGATCGTTGTTCTAGCGATCATTCAAGCTCAACCACGAGATGAAACCTCAAAGACTTTAGTCTTTTAGGTGCTGTTTTATTTCTTTTAGATTCATCAGTTCTTTATGTTCTGCTCAACCAAAGTAAATTAGAGGCACATGCATAGTATATGGCCATCATCATCATATTGGTAAAGGAAAAAACAAAAAAGTTTATGCAAAGCAATGAAATTCCAGCTGTTCTTACCTAAAAAATGACTTTACTATAGGATTGCCTATCTCAAACAGCAGTGACTTCCGTATGTTAGACTCCATCTTCATTCATTTGGGCTTGATTTCAAAACCAATGCTCAGAAGAGTCCTAGCTACTATGGGATAACACTTCTATAAATATCAAAGAAATAGTCATAATACCCATGAATAAAATATCATATTAGGGAAAAAAATTCCTGTTATTAGCATGGCATAATTATTGCTTTACTTAGCATTCACTCTTGAAGGATGTAGAAAAATAGCATAGCCAATGTAGCAAGACTAAAAAATACATGAAAACCGATCCCAACACCAAAAATAGATGAAGCTATCTTCACATTAAGTTGTTCGACGAACTTTAGCCAATTTTACATAGTAACAATCAAGAGCAAATTTGCTTCAATGAGTTCAAATCAAGTACAGGACCGAATTGTTTCATTGCTTCTCTGGCATTCTTAGGACCTCTCAAAAGAATCTGCCTCCTCCACCTAGAACAAAAGTCAAATAAGCAATTCTTGTAAAGTGAATTAGTCAAAGTGATGAAGCACTTACTCCCTCCTCCATCAGGTAATCTCGCATCATTTGGCCTCGATGCAAAGTTGGATGTGCTGGCATTAATATCAGATGAGGCAGAGGCATGAGGATTGTTGAAAATCCAATCTGTTGCATTTTCAATATTACCACCCTAAAAAAAGAAGAAAAAACAATAAATTATGATGCTGTACATCTTCCAAAAAAAGGATGAGGACGCAAAATAAGAGACCGCAAACAGCATGTCTTCTCTCGACCTTATAGAGTAGGCATACCTGCTGTCTCATTGTCATGAAATCAGGGGGAGCTGCAGTAAATGATCCACCAACCTCCGAATTACTCACAGTGTTAGTGAGTAGATTACTATAAAAACCCGAAGGGTTATTGCAATTTTGAAGAATTTGAGGTGCAGAAGAAGCTTGCGAAGAAGCTTGAGGTGTGTATCCTTGCTTCTTTGATTTTCTTTTGCTCTTCTTTAGACAGCTCTTATGTCGCTTTCCTCATTTGCCTCCAACTTTCTTCTTAAGTCCCTTACATTTTGCAATGAGACTCGTATCTTCACTTGAGCCAACTAAATTTCTCTTAGACTCATCTCCAAGTGGCATTTCATCGAGCAATTTGTTTATGGTCAAGATCATCTGCTTGATAAATTCACATCTCTGAATAGTTTGTGACCCCTTCACTGCTATCTTTACAAATTCGGGACACACCTCTTTATATCTATCAATATCATCCATGTCACCATTACCCTGAAAGAATATGTAGAAGTTATTAGAAGTTACCAATAAATGAGAACAATAAATTAACTAAAAAAGAGTATAAAGAAAGTTCATACCGGAGAATCTAAACCATGCTTCTCTAGTATTCAATCTCTTGCTTCACGTGTCCACCACTTCAATATGTAAGCATTGGGAATTAACTTTATATCCAAGCTATCAAGCACCTTTAACGCATGGCAACATAAGATCCCAACGGTCTCAAAATGATTGCATGCACAATTCATCACTTCATTACTTGGGCCACCAGTGCCCTTGTACTCTTGTTCATTTGTACCATATGAACCAATAACATATTCACGCAAGACGCCCATCTCATTACGTTCCTTGATAATCAAGGATAAAGTTTTCATCCATTCTGTCTGAAAAATTTCAAATATCGAAGGTGTGTAGACCTTACTTGCTTGCTGTAACATAGGTGATGTCTGACACAAAATCGTTGGCAATTTTTCTCTACCATTAAACTCAGCTTGTAACTCTTTGTACCGCTTATCAAGCACCACCTTATCAAATCTCTTGAAAAATCCATCTAGATTCATGTTACATCTAAGATGATCTTTCAAATCGCCATTCAAACTTTCACTCAACTGTGTGCTACGTATCCCCAAGATCACTGTAGATTTCATATAACATCTAGCCTACTTCTCTTTCAGCTTATAAAGATTTTGCAGCCAAGAATTGTCAGTAGCTTCATATGTTGAAAGTAATGAATCCCAAGCATCTTCAAATTTTTGGACTTCTACATATTCATACACAAGCTTTTTCAAATCAGTCAAAAAATTTGATCCATGCTTCATTAAATGACCAACATTTTTAATGGCATTTTGCATTAGATGCCATGTACACAATCCATGCCTTGACTCGGGAATCACCTCTTCTAATGCTTTCGACATTGCTGCATCTTGATCAGTAAAAATTGTTGCAGGCCTCTTATATTTGTGTGCCCCTAGAATGTTTCGAAAAGCCATCTGAAGGAATCTGCAGTTTTATCATATAAAAGTACAGCCCCAAAAATGACAAGCTCTCTATGGTGATTAAATCCAATGAATACACCAAGTGGCCTATACTCTTTATTAGTTGAAAATGTGGTGTCAAATGTCACAACATCACCAAAAATCGCATAATCAATAATCATCCTAGAATCTACCCAAAATATATTTGTTATTTGCTCATTACTATCTAGCTGAACAACATGGAAGAAAGAGGTGTCTAAGATCTGTCGTTTTTCGAAGTACCTCAATAAACTTCCTGCCTCTCCAAAGGCTATATCTCTCCCTCGTTTAGTGTGAAGATAGTTTTTTTACATCAACCTTAGTGTATCCAACATTTTCTCTTCCCCCAATCTATACACTAGATAAGTCATGCTGCTGTCTTTGTGTCAGGCCTGCATTGTCAGTCAATATAATTAGCTGGGCTTGGACATCGCTTATTTGCCTATGTGACCGTATCAAGTGAGTACACTCTGCATAGTGGAGTGGATGGGAATGTCTTTGTTCAAAATTATACACACAATATTTACCGCTTCCTCGAATTAATTTAATTCCCATTCGGGCCTGGCAATCCATCCTCGTTTCAGGCCTAGGCTTCTTTACTAATTCCATTCGTTTATCTTTTTGTCGATATCCCTCTTTTGCACAACAAAAGCGTGTGGAAGTTATAAAACCATCTTTGCCTTTGTTACTAACTCTCCTACGTACACCAAAACCAATTTTGAATGCATATATCTTCCAAAACTCCCATGCCTCATCTACATCATTAAATTTCATACCCATTTGTGGTGTCCAGTCATTACAGCTGATGAAATCATACATAAAATAGTGGACAAAGTGGCATCATTAGACGATAAACTTTAAAAACAAACAATGAAACATAAAAAAAACTAATGTAATTAAATGAAGACATTAATTACCTTGTGCCATCATCATCCAATTGAGAGGGAGTCTCAATTTGAGGCATTATTTGACTACTAGTCATGCTCACCCCTTTAAAAACCTAAGGAATACTAGCATACCAAAAAACCAAATTAATGTACAAAAAAAGCAAAGACGTTCAAATGCTTGTACGATGTACTATTCTTACCTGGAAAAGAAGAGAGATTCAAAAGTATTTTTCACCAAGTGACTGCAATTCTCTTAGGCTTTTGGCAAATCTTCATATCCAACTCATCGCAAGTCTTAAAGGACCATGGTTCCACTAGAATCTTATGCATACATGTCAGCACAGTGACCATCCACATCAATATTATAGCGGTTCTGAAGGACCCTTGCAAGATGTAAGAGGTAAATTTAGTTGTTCACGAGAGGAAATCATAAAGTACTAACAACAACCTATTATAATGCTCACATCATTAAATGAAGCAGCACCGAGCAACAAGGCAATGAGCTTTTTATGAGCAAAGCCAATGGTAGACTGTAGAAAAAGTCTCATACCAAATTGTTTGCAAGATTTTCTCATCTTCTCTCAGAATAAATAACAAATTTCGGACAATTTCCTCCAATTGACAATATTTGCTTCACTTCCTCAAATGATAGACAGACGATGCAAACCAGTTTGCACTTTTTCTCCACTTTTCCCTATTTTATATTTCCTTTTTTTTGTTTGTGGGGGGGGGGGGAGAGAGAAACAGGGGTGTGGAGGTATTTCAACGAGTCTGAGCTTCCATAGAAACACAAATGGCTTATAGTAACTAATTTAATTATCCTTAAGTTAGTTCACAACAAGTGCTAAAGCTTGAAAGTTAAGATTCCCCCAAGTCCACACTGAGGACTATATAGTCACTCTTGATAGTTTTACTTATTCTCCAGGCTTTTGAAATGAAGCTCAATACCTAAAAAAAGACCTCACAAATTAGCCTAATGGAAAGTAAAATCTGGTCAACATTGGCAGAATGCATTGAGTGACATTTTAACAAGAATTACCAACTAACAATAGGTTATCTAAGGCATTTACAGCACTCAGTTAAAGATCACCAAGTCTAGCAGAATTTGTATTCTTGTAATAAATATTACATCACACATTGCACCTAAAAGTAGAAGCTACCCGTTTGAGAAAATATAGGTAGTGCGAATCACATATAGATTACCAAGAACAAAAGGTAACACTGATTGACTAAGGAATACTCATTTGATGGCAACACCTCCGTGTTGCTTTTGTGACTTCAATGGGACAATGTGGAGAACTATACACTCTGATCTGTTTACATCGAACTTCATCCCTAACTGCACCATAAATATAGACAACCTCAACAAATTCCCAAGTAATGCACGGCGGAGACGAAAACTAAAATGCTAAACATCAGTACCTTAACTGCCTACAAAAGAATGGCTTTTTCCGTGGGTGATCCAGAAATCTCAACATCCTCTCCACCCTACAAGCAATGAGCTTCAATATATCAAGTTGGTTGATGCAAAATTACACACAGGATGCTATCTCCTCTCTAGACTGATCCTCTCTCTCGTTATTTTTTAATTTCAACTCAAAGTAAATTCGGAGAAGGGCCCCCTCTCATTCAAGATACAGGATGAGGAAAGTTTCACTTTTCTAGCACTACAATACTTGGCCCTCTTCATCAAATCTACTTCCAGACAACATAAAAGCCAAGGCATTTTCAAGAAACCCAGACCCAGAACAAAATGTCGATTAGCTGTCAATGCTTGAGATGAAACAAAACTACTGTTAATTTTGACTAAAGAAAATGAAAGCAGAAGGATGTTGCTGCAAAATAAAAGGGAAAGCCGTTGTCTGAGAAGGACTTCTAGAAGCAAGCATGAATTCTTTTCCTTAGCAAGTAATGAAAATATAGCTCATGCCCATATCACAGTTATAGGATTTTCTTTTGATGCATAAATAATATTCCTTCTCCAAGTCTCATGTATAAAACTTCCTGCTCAATTTACTTTCTCATACACTTAGTCTAGCTTCCCCCGATAGTAACTAGCTTTGTCAATCACCCTCAATAGTCCCTGCTTTAATTTAAAATCTGTTTGACTCCATCTTACCGACACCAATGCCGAATCAGAACCCCCAAAAGATTTTTGATGTCCGAAGTCCATTGGGAATGGTTTCGGTTTGCAAATGCACTCTTGGTTTTGCATGGCAGCTTAATCTTCTTCCACCTGCTGACTTTATTAAAGAGTTTTTACAGACATTTCTTTAGGTATATATTTGTGCATTTGCTTATTGCTTTCTCCTTAAAAACAACAGCTTCTTGAAATGAAGGACAACAAGCAATCAGTTTATGGGGCTCTTGATGCCTGGGTCGGATGGGAACAAAATTTTCCTATTGCTTCACTTAGGACGGCATTGGTTGTTCTTGAGAAACAACACTAGTAGCATAGGATAATCCAGGTAATCTCACTAAAATTGCCCTGGGAAACATTTGATGCCGTGAGTTACTAAAATTGTTAAATATGGTACGATGAATGTGTTGTTGACCTTTGTTTCAGATGAAGTGTGAGCTTTTGCAGTTCCTAATCAGTTCCCCTTTGAGCTTGTGGCACTCAAAAAGTAGTGCACTATGAGCAGTCTGTCTATCTGACTTTAGATCGGGTTTTGCCTTGCATTCATAGGTAATTAAATGGATGGTGAGCGAAGGACAGGGACACACAATTGGAACATATGGAGTGTTAATCCGGGCTCTAGACATGGACCATAGAGCAGAAGAAGCGCACAGATTTTGGGTGAAGAAAATTGGTAGTGATCTACATTCTGTACCATGGAATTTATGCACCAGCATGATAGCAATCTACAATCAAAACAATATGTTGGAACATCTTATAAACGTAGTAGTTCTGTGGAAGTTAAAATTCACATGCTTCAAGTAAAAGGTCGTTATGATTATGAAGTTACTCTCCGACTGACGAGCTAAACTTTAACTTACTTACGGTAGTCTTTGACAAGAAGATTTTCAGAAATTCTTGAATTCACGATATGTTTGGGGCGACATCTTGATAACTGCCTACTAAATCTATGGGGCCTCGGTAAAGTTCTAAGAGGGAATTGTATGTCTAAGCATGGAAAAATAAGTCTTGCATTAAGTTTCCTGTGAACTACATAAAAGAAAGCTTTTGCAGCTTAATCACATATTAAGAAGGTTCATATGGAGATGATTTTTGTGTCCTCCCCTCCGTCTCTCAGAAATACCATCTTATGCTACACCAAGCTGGCACTCCCATTTCAGAACAACTAAACAATATAGAGTTTGTTCTACTATTTTTTAGGCTACCTATCTTTGGACAAAGATTTTGAACAAAGATTTTGATCTAACACTGATCTAACACGAATAAGCCTAAAAATAGTAGGACGCCAGTCCACTGATTTTGATTATGCTATTGTTATTGTGGGTGATCACTCTTGTGCAAAAGCCGTGGGAGATAGCATGACACTTGCAATGGCAGATCCCGACTGTTGAAGCGACAGACTTGAAGAATAATAAGAGCGAAGTGGATCTCGCAAAAGGGAGGACGAGAAATTACCTCTCCAGTGTTCCAATTCGGATCGAAACCCTCACAGCATCATCACATTGTCGGGCCGGGTGCCCCTGTAGGCGGCGACGAGCTTCTTGAGGTCCCTGATGGTGTTGTCCCCGTTGAACTTCACCCTCACCTTCTTCTCCACTTGGACGTTCAGTCTTCGATTCACCGGAGCGCTCCCCTCTGCTGGTCGGTCGTCAGTCGATTTGGGAGAGAGAGAGCAAGGAGTCGTCACTGGTCAGCAATACCCGATGTTGCTTCCTTGCTCAACGGGGATTCCAGCCGGAGCGCTCCCCTCTGCTGGTCGGTCGTCAGTCGATTTGGGATAGAGAGAGAGAGCAGGGAGTCGTCACTGGTCAGCAGTACCCGATGGGAGGTTGGACCTCGCTTGGCGTCGGGACGAAGGGGAGAGAGAGAGAGGCAACTAGTTCGGGTTGGGGGATGCCGATAGGAAAATCTTGCTCCTCGTCGGGGGAGGTCGGACGTTGCTCGGCGTCGGGGCGAAGGGGAGAGAGAGAGGCGTCAGGGAGAGAGAAATCAAAACGTGAGAGAGGAGAGAGAAAAAAGAGATGTGAAGATAAAAAATTAAAAAAAATTTCAAAAAGCGGTACAGTGCCGCTACAGTACAATAAACCCGCGCGTAAAATTTCGTACAGCTCTCCGGTTGACGTGGCGCCTCCTCGGCTATCCGATGAGAATGGACGGTCGAGATTAAAACTATGTCACCCCTGCCATAGGATCCGATTCCATAACTTTTCGCCAACATGACAACCAAAATGAGAAAAACAACACCAACAGAAAATAGAACAGGGCGACAACCACACTAATAAAAAAAATAGAAGACGAAATTCCCCAATTGACTTGTGAGGGTTATCCTCCACCTGATCAAAAGCGAGGGTCTTGTCTCTGACAACCTTCTAAAGATGCTTCATAAGTGCCAGCCTAAATAAGGAACGCTCTCTAAATAAAATATTGTTCCGTTTCATCTAGATGATATGACAAAGTGCCCCAAAAGATAATCGTGCGATCCTCTGATGAAATTGATGGCCACTAGTATGCTGAATATCCCACCAAAAGTTGTCTTGCCATGGTCAATTGTGCCATCCTAAATTGCACTTCTTTGCCCATGCCAACACGATAGTGCCAATGGCACTACACCCGAAAAATAGATGATCAACTAAATCTGGTCTATATCGACAAAAACCACACAAGCCACCTGAAATTCTACGATAAGTTAGCAACAATATCAGCAAGGGGAGCATGTTGACAGTGATTAACCAAAGAAGAAAGCCATGGCTTAGAGCAATGAATCGAACCCATAAAAAGGAGTGCCACGAGACAACATTCCTCTTGTGCTTAATAAAGTCCTAAGTGGAAGAGGTAGAGAAGGTACCCAAATGATGACCCAGCCATATGAATCGATCTCCTCTCTTCGAGTAACCATTAGGGCACCCTCAGGCCATAATGTAATAGTGTCCATAACATGAGATTGTTGCCACATTGAGGAAACAATATGCATCCTCGGGCCATAAAAGAGTGATGTCCCTAGCACGTTATCGACTCATTTATTTTTATCTTATCATTATACCAATGCGGAGCGTGAAACTCCCAAACAATTGCTAAATTAGCAGGGATAGATAAGTAGGACAACGAATCAAACATCAACAGCCAACTCAGCAAAAAACTATCATTTTTATTAGAAGATAATGATTAACCCTACAGAAGCTACAGCTTATACAACCCTATGCTTCGGGGTGGCTTCCTAATTAGCCTAAAAATATTTAATTAAATTTTTGATCAATCCATAAATAATTAATTAAATTTCAATAAGTCTAAGAATAATTAATTAAATTTTAATAATCTCACCCACCTCAAACAAATAATCCGCTAGTCGAACCAGTCTAATTATTTAACTGCGACCATTTAACCTAACTAGGGTCACTAACTTAAATTGATCACGGTTAACAAACTAAATCAATACTAATTTAATCTAAACTAGCCTAAGTGTAATTAATAACCTAATCGGAGATTAGGGGTTAACCCACCTAAAATTGTTCGACGATAACAAGCGACGACAAGGGGTGATGGACGACAGTGGTGTCGCGACCTAAAATTAGTATTGATTTAGTTAGTTAACTGTCACGACCCGAAAAAATCGATTTCCTAATTTTTAAAGTTAATGGATTACCAGGTTAATTAAATTGAATTAACTAGCCTAGTTCGAACCCTCCCAAGTTCTACCGAATCGTGACTTAGGTTTAATTTTATCAAAAGAAGGATTTATCTTGGAGTCGCCACTAATCATTTTGGGTAGGTTGATTATATACCTAAATAAAGCATCAGGAGAAATACTTTATTCCTACGAACCAGAGATTAATGAGTTCGGGGACTTGGTTACGCTAATATTTCTACTAGCGCCCTTTCGGTACCAATTTCATGACAATGTTCAACTTGGCAATTTTGATGAATTTTCACTTGAGATTCAAATGTGCAATTTTTTTGGGTTTTCTTTTTTAAATGCATGCAATGCAAATGCAATTACATAAATGCAATTAAGACATGAAACTACATGATTTATGCATTCTAGGTTACATGACAAGTATGATGAACATGCATGATGGCTTTTAAAAAATTGGGTTTTGATGCAAATAAGTATGAATCCTATTTTAGATGACATGCAATATGAAATCTAATTTATATGACATGCGAATACGAAGACATATGAATACAACATGCAAATGTAGACATACAAATGCGACATGAGAACGTAGACGTACAAATACGGCATGCGTACGTAGATATACAAATGACATACGTACGTGGATGAACGAATATGACATACGTACACGGATATATGAATACAACATGCATACGTGACATACGTACGTGACATGCGACATGAATACACGAATACGGCATACGTACGTAACATGCGTACGTAGACATGCATACGCGACATGCGACATGAATATATGAATATGACATACGTACGTGACATACGAACATGGACATGCGTACGTGAATATGTGTACATGACA
Source organism: Psidium guajava (assembly GCA_016432845.1). Taxonomy (NCBI): domain Eukaryota; kingdom Viridiplantae; phylum Streptophyta; class Magnoliopsida; order Myrtales; family Myrtaceae; genus Psidium; species Psidium guajava. Next base: position 20,647,177 of record CM028225.1, read on the forward strand.
TGGCAAAATATGCATGAGCTATACTATATGAAATGCACATGAAAGACATTTTTTGTATTTTTGGATTTTCTACATTTTTTTTAGATTTTGGATGTATTATAAAAGATTGCAAAATCACCCAAAGCAAACAAAGATGTGAAGAGAGAGCAGGTAAAATAAAACTACCATAAGGACAGTGAAAATAAAACCCGCAACTCGTCGGGTGAATAATTACAGACCAATTAAATAAAACTCGAGACATGATCGGGAACACAAAAATGGACCGGAATGGACATCGGTCAAACACCCGTCGCCAAGCCTCGTGGGTCGGGAGTACAACAAAACGGATCGGAATGGACATCGGTCATACTCCAGTCTTCAAAGCATCGGGCCAAAAGCCAAATGAAAATAATGAACTATCCAATCGGACATGCACAATCACCAATGAGTTAAGACAATTCAAACGCTTAAAGAAAGTTTAACACGTGCTGATTAAACTTCATTGAGATCATTTTTTACATTTTCCAATGTATTAACACAAAAAATACGAATTAAACCATACTGTTCATGAACATTCTTAGGGAGAAAGCAGTAACCATAAAATACAAAAGAAATAATGAAATGTATGCAAAAATTCTGAGAGTTTTTATGTGGATGGGAAAATGTGTCGTTGACAACTTTCATGTTTTACATTCTTATTGAAGAGACACTCATTTTCATGTAGAAAATGGTCTTTCATGAGAGCTCAGCAGCAAATAAACAAATTTTACAGAACAGACATACTTCAGGATTAAGCTCAAATGGACACTCAAATCTCAAAATTAATGCACCAAACTTTCCAGTCTACTAAACAAGACCCCAATGAACAACTTTCATTTTTTGTGAAGTCTCAAAAGAAGACTCTAAATATGAGATAACTACGAATCAATATGACCACGCACAGAAAAACACTCAAACTCAAGGACGCCAACAGAATTGCATGATTTCATTAAATGCATTAAAAATACGAAACGTCCATGAATATTTTTGTATTTTTTATACGTTATGCATTAAGATCTTATGAACAAATGTCATGAAGAGGTCTTTATGAAAAGAAGTCTAGAATAACCTATGGAAAATCATTTAGCATGAAAGGTCAGATCAGAAAAATTCCATCTCAGGTTCTGATCACCATATTTCCAGATTTCTTCTCTCAATTTCGGGACCCTTTTGACATAGCAAACGACGTCCATTTTCGCGCCATAATATATCAAATCGAAGATCTCGAAGTTATCTACGAATGTTCATTATATTTTTTTTTCGAGATTTCATTATCTAAACACGAAAAATTGAGTTACCAGATAATTGCACATGCTGATGCGCCTAGAGCTCGTTGGAGATGAATCCGTCGCGTCGCCAAGGCTTGTTCCACGGTGGCGAATTTTTCTCTCTCAAAATTTTTTCTCTTGAAATCTCTCCAAATTCTCTCAAACATTCAAAATTTTCTCATCCCCAAAAATCCTCCTCTCAAGCTCAATTCTTCCTCCTTTTATAACACACTCATCTATCTCCCATTCTAATTTTTCCACTAACTCTATCTCCTATTCTAATTTCTCCACTAACTCTTGTTTTTGTTATTTACAAAATAATTCCTCAAGTTTTAGGTATTTATACTGTAGTCCATGAGATTTTAAGTATTTGCAATTCAGTCCCTGGAGAAATATTTCTTTAAGTCCAAATCTCCTCATATTTTTCGACACACCTACCGCATGTTGAATTTAAGCTCATTTCTTCCTATTGAAAATAATGTAAAATTTAATTAAAGCCCTATTTGTAAAATTGAGTCATTCTGGGTATAATTGGGCCAAAATGAAAATTTGGAATATTAGAGAACAATGTCACAACTCCTAAAAGTGAAAAATGAAAATAAATTGGCTCAAATTGAAATTTTTAGGCCCGATTCGAGATTATGCTCGTGAAGGAATACACGACCTCGAATTGGATTTTTTAAATTTGCGATGACCAACATGAAAATGGATTTAAAGGAAAAATATTGACTATTTCTATGTATTTTTGTGGCCTCAAATGCTATTATTTATCAAATATTTTCCTAATTTCTAAAACATATATTTAAAAAAATACAAAAAAATACGAAAAATTATTTTTTACTCAAAAATGGTTGCCTAAGCTTGGCCAAGGCTTCCAAAGTTGATTTTGCAATTTTCTCATTTTTTTCTTTTTTTTTGTTTATGAATTTTCAAAAATAAAAATATCGAAAAATACTGAAAATATGAAAAATTATTTTTTTTGGTCAAAATTGGTTCTCTAGGCTTGGCCAAGGTCCCCAAAGTTGATTTTTTAATTTTATGAATTTTTATAGATTTTTTTTTATTAATTTTAAAAGAGAAAAGATGATTAAAAATCAGGTGTCAGCAGCTGCCCCTCTTTGAAAGGAAGCTCGGTAGAGGTTCATTTCAAAGACGAGATGACACCTGAATCCTAATTGACTCAACACAAGGAAATAAAAAGAGTTGTGACACTTGATCTCTAATACCCTCCGTAGCAAGTTCCGATGCAGACCCAGTTTGAGAAGGCTTTTATATAGTAAGGGATAGACAAAAATGAGAGTTTACCTGGCACTTACCCGCTCGTTGTATGGCGGCTGCCTAACATGCTTGCTCTACTGAAAATGGAATGAGAACCTAAGGATTCGTTATAAGAAAACCTTAGTGTGGTTGAACTTGGACCCGTATGGTAGGTCATCCCATGGTAGACTCCTAATGAAAGGATTCTACTGATTTGATTGAAATTTGACCTGTATGGTAGGTCGTCCCATGGTAGATTCCTGATGAAAGAATTCTACTGATTAAAATTGGATTGAGATTTGACCCGTATGGTGGGTCACCCCATGGAAATGCCTGTAAGAAGGACTTTGTGCCTGTAAGGAGGACTTTCGTGTGCCTGTAGAAAGGACTCTGGATGCCTGTAGAATGGACTTTGGTGCCTATAAGAAGGACTTTTGTGTGCCTGTAGAAAGGACTTTGGGTGCCTGTAAGAAGGATTTTTGTGCCTGTAAGAAGGACTTTAGTGCATGTAGAAAGGACTTTGGGTGCCTGTAAGAAGGACTTTAAATGCCTGTAGAAAGGACTTGATGCCTATAAAAAGGACTTCGGGTGCCTGTAAGAAGGACTTTGGTCCATGTAGAAAGGATTTTGGGTGCCTGTAAAAAGGACTTCGGTGCCTGTAAGAAGGACTTCGGTACATGTAAGAAGGACTTTGGATGCTTGTAAAAAGGACTTTTGTGCCTGTAGAAGGACTTTTGATTGCTTGTAAGATTGCCTATAAAAAAGACTTTTGAAAATGGACCATTCTGTGTTGAGGTCTCCAATGGAAGCGCTCCAAAGACAGTATACTCTAAATGTCACATTTTGGGTAGACTGAAGAGGTGTTGATTGAGAAAAAAATGATTTTCGAGTGTCAATCTGGGATCTAGGGAGACCAGGAATCCTGCAGACGCTCAAACCCAATTTCACTTACCATGAATGGTGCTATTCTGGGATCTGGGGAAACCAAGAATCCTGCAAAAGTTCAAACCCAATTTTTGTTGTCCCATCACTTTAGGGATAAACCGATGAGGCAAAGATCAAGAACACGAGAGTTGGTCAATCATGATTTGATAAAGTTTGAGAACACGAGATTATATCAATCGTGAGCTGATGAAGACTTCATGAGAGCATGTTGATCATGAGTCGCAAAGGTTCAGAAAACTTACCTAGATCTTCTGAGTTAATGATCGAGGCATAAACAGACTGATTGTATCATGTCTGCTTGCTCATTGAATGACCTTATGTGCTGCAATGGATTTGAGCACCCAGACAATCATCAGAATTGAAAGGTTCATGCTGAAGATATACTCACTTGAAAATGCTTGGCGAGCATTAGCCAATATCGCTTGTTTGTTCAATAGCCTCTAGATGAATTTCGAGACCTCGGAGGGTAACTCGACTATCAGGAATACACTACTTGTCAGACAGTGTCAGAGGTAACATGTGCAAGCATTTTTATCAATGAGTTCATCGGTTCATGCAAAACCATTCAGTTGAGTTTGCAATGATTAAAACCGTATGTGTATGCTCATAATGTGGATCATGCATAACTATTCTGTCGAGTTTGCATTTCCAATTCTGTCTAGGGAGGTTATCATGTCATGAATACCTCGAATGTAACCTGAATGGGGACTTCAGTCCGAAAGGGCTTTCTCACTCTCGAGAAAGACTGTTTATCCTGATTGCAGGATTTGAAAAGAAATCACTCCACCTTACCATCATCGCATTCAGCGAGGGTCTGAGTAATCTCGCAATTGATACGATCAAACCAATCTGGAGGTCTTGATTAGGACCGTAATGTGGGCTGGGTCAAAGGCTTATCAAAGGGGACTCATTTCAAGTCAGGGCCATTGACAAAAGAGTCTTCATCATCTGCTCCGGGTTTACAAGTCAAGAACCTTGCAAAATGAGAGAGAAATAATCTTGCTCGAACTTCTTTGAGCGATGCTTAAAGTCATTCAACTCTTACGTTAATTCAAGTGCTCTAATCAGAAGAGACTTTCAAGGGTCGTAACGTAGGTCGGGATTTGGATCTGAGAAACGAATGGCTTGTTTTGGCTCAGAAAAATATATGAGAAGGGCTTGGTGTTGGTGATCATTGCAGTCTTGTCACCAATCTTTGACCTTCATGAATTTGTCTTCAATAAATACCACCATTGGCTGAGGGGTGGTAGTTCTTTTACACTTTTGCAAATTGCTCTTTCTGCCCGAGATTCTTTGGAGTAGCCTTTGCTGTTCTTACTTTCGACTCCCTTTTGTTTGGAAGCAGGCCCATTTTCTTTAGGCTACACTTGTTTTTCTTTTTCTTTTATTTAACAATCTTGTGATTTTGAATTGTAACAACAAGATGATTTCCAACAAATGATACTAGACATTACATGAAAGTCTAGCATATGAAATGGGTTAATTCGAGAATTCTCTATTGGCCCAATTTTTTCAATTCTGCTCCTTGGGGGAAGGTGTCGTCGTTACCTTGAAATGAGCAAGGATCACCACCATGGGCTTGAGAAATGAATTTGCAGGCTCAATTGGGTTACGCAAAGGATGAGTGTGTAGGATAGAGAAAATAAATGCTCTTCGTCATCCTAAAGCACTTGAATTAAAATTCGAGTATCATGCAAAGAAACACTCAAAGATTGATGCTAGTCTGAGCAAGAGAATTTCTAACCATTTACCTCATGCCGCTGCTGGGATTACTTCGTCTTGCCCCAATGTGGGGTGGTTCTTAACAGGGTTGAGAAATGAAACCGCCGCTCAAGAGGTTTGCAATGGACACTTGTAGTGTTCGGATAAAGAACTGAATGCCTCTGTCACTTCGGCTATCGTATCTTTTTGCGAGAAAACCCATCGCCTCGAGGAATGCGGATCCTGACTACCGCTCATCTCACTGGGGATTAGATTACAGGACGTGTATGGGAATGGCTTGCCTTTCATCATCCTGTCATGCCCCATTCTGTACATTCGATGCATCATATGCAATTTTATGCTCCCTATGCAAATTTGGTAAATTAAACATGAAGAACAATCATGTATGAACCACACAATGTGCGAGCATTTTTCAACCAGGCAGATGTAGCAATTAACAGAATTGTCATGTTTCTCAAAAACAGATGAGGGGGAATCTAAGTTGCCCCAAGACAATGCGAGCGGATCAAATTAGTCAGGGGCGAGGACGAGCTCATTCTCATGTTTGCCCCAAAATATGCTCGCCCTAGTTGTGATATGGCGAAGACCAACATGGTTGGTCGAATGCCCTTGTTTGCCTCATTTCCATCAGGATGGATCTCATCAGGCGATCATGGCTTTTGCCAAAATTAGGAATTGCCCCAGGCTTAGTCACTGCTGGGAATTTGATTTTGAGTTTTGGCAAATGACTCATTTCCACATCGGATCCGACACGAGAAATATGTGTATGAAATAGGATCTTAAGATGATGGAGAAACTTCGATTTTGATTTGCTTCAGTGGTAGCAATCAAAGACATGTCTTCTAGCTTGGCACCTGCAAGAAGGAAATTGGGTGTCACTTTGGAAGACATATGAGAAAGAGATGTGACACTTCCCTTTTTTCCAAGTTGGAGCTCGTATCAGTTTGCTCCGTTCTCAATCAGGCCAGGCTTTGGCAGAATCCAAAATTACCCTTGTACATGCCCCAATTGGGAATTTGACTTTGGAAATTTGGTGGACAAGGACTTTTCAATTTGTCCGGTGTTCCTTTAGCTGACATCGCATGGTCAAAGGGTCGGTGAAGCAAAGATTTTCTTTGATCGATTAATATCAAATAACTCATGAGATTTTTTGTGAAAATCTTGATGAATAAGTCATACAAGCATGCAAGAAGACTTTGGAGATCATGAGTTGTCTTTGTCCATGTGAATGAGTTATAGAAACTTTGGCGCCTACTTTGAGAATTCCAAGATTTTTCTTTGGGTTTCATTGAGTTTTAAGGGGAATGGATACTTACCTATCCGGCACAGTGATGACCCCTGCAAAAAATGAAAGGGAATGCGTCAGTATATGTTCTTCATATTTTGGAAAAATTGGAACGATACTGTTTTACCCTTGTGTGTACTTTCATTGAATTTGAATTGAGGAAGTTCCTTCATTTGGAATAGATTGGATTGTATGTCCCGAGTTGTCCTTCACTTTGAGCTTGCCACATAAGTGCTTTGCTTAGTTGGGCCTTGTTTTTCTTTCAGGTTGCCTTGAACCATCATCATTTTCTATACCATCGGGCTCGTGGACCGGAGGGCTCCTTTTAATTTAAGGTTACCATCAAGGCAAATGAGTCATATCGCATTCCATTGGGTCATTTCATTTTGCGACACTCTTGAGACAATTTGCAATCCCCTGGGTGAGAATGGAACAAATCCAATTTAGCATTTTGCAACGATTGAGGGTAAATTGGAACGACACACCGTTACCCGTCTTCGAGCTCGCCTGGGCTTTTCACTTGAAATTTCCCTACGTGAGGCCATTCAACATTTCTCATTATGGCAGTCAGCGACGTTGTCACAAATTGATCCCCCTTGAGTCTAGCATAAAAAGGGATTCACGCATTCGACGGGATAAAAAAAACCAAATTACCCCCTTACCCCTGAATTAAATCTAGACACCTAGAAAGCTGGAAATATCATACGCAGGGGAATTAAGCATGAAATGAAAGGTGCACTTATTCAAGGTCAGTTCTGCCTCTCCTGCGGCTCTTCGATAATCAGCTAGTCTCGCGCTGGTTCGAGTGTGGATGACCGATGTTTGAGAGTCCCTACTCACTGGCTCCTGATCGCGGCTTCGGACGTTTGTCAACCCTAAACTGGTTGACCAGGGCAGTAAGCTCATCATCTAGGTAATCTCTTGAACCTTCCAGCAACTGATGCTCAAATTGGGCATTGTTGTTGGCAAATGCTAGCGGTAGATTTCTCATTCTGTCCTCGCCATGAGCAATTTGACTTCTTAAGCTGGAGCCTTCATCATTACTCGAGAAAGTGTGGGGATCACCAACTGTCCTGCTGCCAAAAACTCCTTCCATTCGAGGATTAGAGAAGTGGAAATTCTCAGGATGACTTCTTGTTTGATTCTCTGGCTGCGCAGGCGTGCTGATCGTGGGATGAATTCTAGCCACAGGTTGGTGCTCAGACCAAGGAATCTGAACACACTGTCCCTGCGGTCTATACTCTTGAAGAGCATTAGGGTTATTTTGGGGATACTTTTGATTAACGCCTGGGGGATTGATGGCACAGCTACTGGCTTGGTTGATGATGGGAAGTGGTTGGCCCCTTGCTAACCTGCGGAATTTATGGTGGCGAGGAAACTTGACGTGCAGGCTTGGATCAGTCCCGCCTTGGTTTTCTTGATTCTGAGCTGCATTGTGTTCTCTCACCATTTTTCTGTACTTTTGAAGATGACTCGAAACATTTCCTTTAGTGAGTCCCTCTACCTTCATAATTTCCAGTATATGTTGTGGTCGTGCCGAATCGATTCCTAGCTGCTGAACTGCATTAACAAACATACGATGCAGCTCGGGAGACCAACTTATCTTCTTTTTCCAGTTGCTTGGAACAATATTGAAGGCTTGATGATTGTTCTCTTGGTCGTGCAATTACTTCCTTACCACGTGCTACCATATATTTTGAAGCACCCGAACCCTAACCGGTTTCGTTATGACGTCTTGGGCCCCGTGTAAGACAGTCTTCATTATGGCTTGCTGATTATCGCTTGCCGATATTACGACGACTGGCATGTTTAATTCAGAATTGATGACTTCCAAGAGAGTGAAAACATCCATGTCAATCCCTACCATGGCGGTGAGGATGATATCAAACTGGTCACTACTCCTCCTTAATACTTCTAAGGCCTCTGTCGCTTTTGCTTGAGCTAAAACCTTATACCGGCATTTTCTTAATACGATAACAAGGATTGACAGAGAGACTGGATTACCGTCAATGGCCATGACCGGTAGACCCTTAGGGTAAGGAACTTCATCAACTTCGACCAGGGTTGAACATGCGCCCGTTTCCTTAATGCTCGACATATTTTTGGATCTAGGACTGCCGACTCGAGACCGCCTCAGGATGTCTTCTTGGACTTGAGGGATCACGAGATCGTCGATGGCTTCTCGTAACAGGCTTTGAAAGCCGATGCTTTAATGGTGAAGGTTTTGAATTCCTCTCCCACAAGAATTCCTTCTTCTCTATCTTTCTCCTGCGAGTTCTTGCAGATGAACTCTCACTATCAAATGAGGACAAGTTCTCTGTCTAGCAATAGCAACGACTTCCCTCTTCACGGGCAGCGCTATTAGATTTACCGAAGGAGAAAATCTAACATTCAGCTTTTGATCAAAGGGGAAATCCTTATTTCTCGCTCAGTTTGTCTTTTTCTTTCTTTTCGTGGTAGAGGGCCCCTGTCAAGATCTCCATCGTCGATTTACTGGCGGGTCCTCCAATAAAGACGAGTCGTATCTCCCTTTCTGCCGAAAATTTCTTTGTCTCCCACTCAGCTCGTTTTTTATTCTTTCTTTTTCAAGGTGGTGGCGACCCGTCCAACTTTTCCGCAGAGACGTCGGGTTTGCTCAGCTTGAGGTTGCCGCTTGACTGGAATTTGAGCCAGCGGGGGTGTTGCTGATAGAGAATGGTAGATAGGAAAACCTGACCAATAAGGACTGCCCTTGTGAAATCAGTATTTAAATTGAAGCAGATTATCGCCTTCGCATTCCGATCATCTGCCTCGCCTCTCTCGTCCTTTCTTTCGTGATCTGCTTTCAAAAATGGCTAATTCTCCTAACCATACCTTCTCCGCCGAAGTCCTGGCTGGGTGGGAGAGACTCTACAATCTTCTTGGTAGAGGTTACGCTCATATAGCCCAAAACTCTACCGTTGAGGCTGAAATTCTCGATCTATTCAGGACCGTGGACACTGCTTCTGTTGAGGGTACCCAACTGGGGAGGGAGTATCGGAACTTCCCGACCTTCTTCATTAATTTTCTAGCCGCCAATAACCACGCTTATGAGACGGTCCTTGTGACTGCCGTCGTGAAAGCTCGTTACCAAGATCGGCACGAGCATATGGAAACAGTCACATTTATGGCTGATAATCACAAGAAGGCCTTCAAGTTTGCCAACGATTAGCTTTCGTGGCTGGTTCGTGAGAGGGGAAAGTTGGTAGACCGTTTGGCCTTGGTCCGAACTTACGCCGAACAGGAGTTGGGCAATATTGTGATGAGGTACAAATGCGGTTGGCTGCAGGAGAGACTTGATGACATTACGGCAAACATTGCTTTCGAGAGGGCGGCGATTCCGGACTTGGAGTTTGCCGTCGAGCATTATGAGGCCAGTATGGCCTAGGTTAAGGAGAAGTGCGATCACCTCTTCTTTAGGCTCGCGGAGCTTAATCCCGAGAGCGCCCGGTGCACCCAGAGCATCAACTGTTTGGAGAGTCAGTTGAGCTCTTTCGTAATGGTTATCAGGGCCCAATTTGACTTTACCTTTCCTCCCTAGTGAGCTATTGTAAAACCTGTTAATGTATGGAATAAAAGGAATGTTCCGCATGTCTATATTTTTATCTTCGCGCCATCTCTTCGTTTCCTCACGAAATCAGAGTCAATACAAATATCCGACTTGGTTAGGATTAGAGCACTTTTTGGGAGGACTTTCTTTACGTCATATGAACCATCATAGTTCGGTGCAATCTTCTCTTCTGGAAGAGGGACTGTTAGGCATAACCTTCGTAAGGTCATTCGCCTCTGCTAGATCTAATCCACCTTTATTAATCGTGCCTCCGAAAAAATATACAGTGAACACACCCCAGTCTCAACTAGCAGGATAGCCTCAATCATATCTTATCTTGGCAGGTGGTGACTGTAAAAATGATGATACACAACCTAACAGACAAAGGTAAGACGCCATCACTCCTCTCTGATGATGATATCGAAGACATTGAAAAAGAATTCGGCGGCGGCCCCCACTGATTACAGTAAAACCCACAACTGGTCATTATTATCGTTATGACCACTCGATTATTATGCCAATAAACTTGGCCATCTGTTTTGTGCCCCACTTCAATCATACTTTATTTCTTTCAGCGTCCACTTGTTCTTGTCGGTTGCTTGTAGCGTTGGGAGGAATGATTGTGGGCCATGCTCATTAATAAAACGCCGATCCTCAAAAGTTCTCCACATGATTCGAATCCGAGTAAATTTCAAGGCAGACCTTTAGTTGATTTAATCAAGAAGACACCGTGAGATGAATTTGCTTTATGAGTTCTGTTTATACATTTCGTGCTTTTTCAACAAAATACAGAAACCCCTCTCAATACATTAAAACGCCCCCATGCTCGATAAATTTACGACCTCATCAAAATACATAATTCATACGTGCCCATTGATTGACACAATTCTGTCTACAGGACTTCTTTGCTTGCCTCCAGGATTATCGGTCGAGGTATCGATGACTACCCATTCTTTCATATTCCCCATGATTATCTTCGGCGTATTGTTGAATCTAATTTCGCTCCCGCCCAGGGTACCTATAATTCCCTACAAAAATAAAGAAAATAATTAGTATGCGATCCAAAAGGGGTCGATCCATGACTCCTAGATTAGTCCAATTTTGTTTTTTCGTTTTATGAGAAATCGGAGAAAATTTTCTCACAAAAACATGGGTAAATTTCTTCAGAAAGAATTTCCTTGCAGATTTTATAACTTACGAAAAATGTGACAAGTTCATTTGATATTTACCAAATTTCTCGAAAAAATTTCCTTTTTCCTCAGAATGAATTTTCAAGGTAAATTTGTTGAGAAAACCTCGGGTCCATTGAAACATTAAGGAAAAATGTGACAAAATCTTTTTATTGGTCAACAAAATTCCCCAAAGGGATTTTTTCACATTCATCATTTTTTAGAAATGGGATACCAACTTAATTTTTATTTTCTTTTGAAAAATGACGATGATATTAAGTTTAAAATTTGACCAACGCCTAACATGGACCGACCAAAAATAAATACAAGATGAAATTAGAAAACTTACTTTCACCATGAAAAATACAATGTAAATTACATAGACATGCACATGAATCGTGAGTTTAAATCTTAGTCTATCTACCCTAAAGGCTGACAAATTGAAGTGAAAGACTTACGGCAAGGCGACAATCTCGCGCACATAATCAAGATTAGCCGTGATCCCACGACGTAACCAGGATTAGCTGGGCCTCCCTACTTCGGCTGCTCGAGCTAAAAATTAAAACCACTGCTTTGGTAATCTTACCAAGCCTGAGGCCTAACTTTTAAACTCATTTTTGAAAAGAGGTTCGGGATTGAATCTGGGCTAACTTTCAACGTGATCTCACGCCGAACGCTAAAACCAAATCATAATACCATCCTAAAACTAATGGCCCATGTCCGGCCACAGAACGTGTGTGATGTAGTGCTAAAACAATTAATCATGCACAATAATTAATATACAAACACCGCTTCAAAAATGTGCGAAATTAAACAAGCAATTCCAACACCAACCTGCAAAACAAATGGTTAGTCAAACACTCCACCCCTTATAACTCTCATCTGCAAAACCATTCAATACCTAAAGATTAGAATTCACCCAATTCAGATCAAATAAATTTTAATGAAATATTCTAGCCTAAGTCCTCTAAGTTCTTAAATTTTCAAAAATTAAGAACACATCCCCAGCGGAGTCGCCAAGCTGTCATGACCCGAAAAAATCGATTTCCTAATTTTTAAAGTTAATGGATTACCAGGTTAACTAAATTGAATTAACTAGCCTAGTTCGAACCCTCCCAAGTTCTACCGAATCGTGACTTAGGTTCAATTTCATCAAAAGAAGGATTTATCTTGGAGTCGCAACTAATCATTTTGGGTAGGTTGATTAGATACCTAAATAAAGCATCGGGAGAAATACTTTATTCCTACGAACCAGAGATTAATGAGTTCGGGGACTTGGTTACGCCAATATTTCTACTAGCGCCCTTTCGGTACCAATTTCATGAAAATGTTCAACATGGCAATTTTGATGAATTTTCACTTGAGATTCAAATGTGCAATTTTTTTGGGTTTTCTTTTTTAAATGCATGCAATGCAAATGCAATTACATAAATGCAATTAAGACATGAAACTACATGATTTATGCATTCTAGATTACATGACAAGTATGATGAACATGCATGATGGCTTTTAAAAAATTGGGTTTTGATGCAAATAAGTATGAATCCTAATTTAGATGACATGCAATATGAAATCTAATTTATATGACATGTGAATACGAAGACATATGAATACAACATGCAAATGTAGACATACAAATGCGACATGAGAACGTAGACGTACAAATACGGCATGCGTACGTAGATATACAAATGACATACGTACGTGGACGAATGAATATGACATACGTACATGGATATATGAATACAACATGCATACGTGACATACGTACGTGACATGCGACATGAATACACGAATACGGCATACGTACGTAACATGCGTACGTAGATATGCATACGCGACATGCGACATGAATATATGAATACGACATACGTACGTGACATACGAACATGGACATGCGTACGTGAATATGCGTACATGACATGGCAAAATATGCATGAGCTATACTATATGAAATGCACATGAAAGACATTTTTTGTATTTTTGGATTTTCTACATTTTTTTTGGATTTTGGATGTGAAGAGAGAGCAGGTAAAATAAAACTACCCTAAGGACAGTGAAAATAAAATCCGCAACTCGTCGGGTGAATAATTACAGACCAATTAAATAAAACTCGAGACATGATCGGGAATACAAAAATGGATCGGAATGGACATCGGTCAAACACCCGTCGCTAAGCCTCGTGGGTCGGGAGCACAACAAAACGGACCGGAATGGACATCGATCATACTCCAGTCTTCAAAGCATCGGGCCGAAAGCCAAATGAAAATAATGAACTATCCAATTGGACATGCACAATCACCAATGAGTTAAGACAATTCAAACGCTCAAAGAAAGTTTAACACGTGCTGATTAAACTTCATTGAGACCATTTTTTACATTTTCCAATGTATTAACACAAAAAATACGAATTAAACCATACTGTTCATGAACATTCTTAGGGAAAAAGCAGTAACCATAAAATACAAAAGAAATAATGGAATGTATGCAAACATTCTGAGATTTTTTATGTGGATGGGAAAATGTGTCGTTGACAACTTTCATGTTTTACATTCTTATTGAAGAGACACTCATTTTCGTGTAGAAAATGGTCTTTCATGAGAGCTTAGCAGCAAATAAACAAATTTCACAGAACAGACATACTTCAGAATTAAGCTCAAATGGACACTCAAATCTCAAAATTAATGCACCAAACTTTCCATTCTACTAAACAAGACCACAATGAACAACTTTCATTTTTTGTGAGGTCTCAAAAAAAGACTCTAAACATGAGATAACTACGAATCAATATGACCACGCACAGAAAAACACTCAAACTCAAGGACGCCAACAGAATTGCATGATTTCATTAAATGCATTAAAAATATGAAACGTCCATGAATATTTTTGTATTTTTTATATGTTATGCATTAAGATCTTATGAACAAATGTCATGAAGAGGTCTTTATGAAAAGAAGTCTAGAATAACCTATGGAAAATCATTTATTGTGAAAGGTCAGATCAGAAAAATTCCATCTCAGGCTCTGATCACCATATTTCCAGATTTCTTCTCTCAATTTCGGGACCCTTTTGACATAGCAAACGACGTCCATTTTCGCGCCATAATATATCAAATCGAAGTCATCTACGAATGTTCAATATATTTTTTTTTTCAAGATTTCGTCATCTAAACACGAAAAATCGAGTTACTAGATAATTGCACATGCTGATGCGCCTAGAGCTCGTTGGAGATGAATCCGTCGTGTCGCCAAGGCTTTTTCCACGGCGGCGAATTTTTCTCTCTCAAAATTTTTTCTCTTGAAATCTCTCCAAATTCTCTCAAACATTCAAAATTTTCTCATCCCCAAAAATCCTCCTCTTAAGCTCAATTCTTCCTCCTTTTATAACACACTCATATATCTCTCATTCTAATTTTTCCACTAACTCTATCTCCTATTCTAATTTCTCCACTAACTCTTGTTTTTGTTATTTACAAAATAATCCCTCAAGTGTTAGGTATTTGTACTCTAGTCCATGAGATTTTAAGTATTTGCAATTCAGTCCCTGGAGAAATATTTCTTTAAGTCCAAATCTCCTCACATTTTTCGACACACGTACCGCATGTTGAATTTAAGCTCATTTCTTCCTATTAAAAATAATGTAAAATTTAATTAAAGCCCTATTTGTAAAATTGAGTCATTCTGGGTATAATTGGGCCAAGATGAAAATGTGAAATATTAGAGAACAATGTCACAACTCCTAAAAGTGAAAAATGAAAATAAATTGGTTCAAATTGAATTTTTTTAGGCCCGATTCGAGATTATGCTCGTGAAGGAATACATGACCCTGAATTGGATTTTTTAAATTTGCGATGACCAACATGAAAAGGGATTTAAATGAAAAATATTGACTATTTTTATGTATTTTTGTGGCCTCAAATACTATTATTTATCAAATATTTTCCTAATTTCTAAAAAATATATTTAAAAAAATACAAAAAAATAAGAAAAATTATTTTTTACTCAAAAATGATTGCCTAAGCTTGGCCAAGGCTTCCAAAGTTAATTTTGCAATTTTCTCATTTTTTTTCTTTTTTTTTTTTATGAATTTTCAAAAATAAAAATATCGAAAAATACTGAAAATATGAAAAATTATTTTTTTGGTCAAAA
Source organism: Psidium guajava (assembly GCA_016432845.1). Taxonomy (NCBI): domain Eukaryota; kingdom Viridiplantae; phylum Streptophyta; class Magnoliopsida; order Myrtales; family Myrtaceae; genus Psidium; species Psidium guajava. Next base: position 20,662,557 of record CM028225.1, read on the forward strand.
TTGGTTCTCTAGGCTTGGCCAAGGTCCCCAAAGTTGATTTTTTAATTTTATGAATTTTTATAGATTTTTTTTTATTAATTTTAAAAGAGAAAAGATGATTAAAAATCTGGTGTCAACATTAACCAATCCTACGTTACAACCCTTACCAAAGTCCCTTCAGATTAGGGCACTTAAGTTAATGTAAAGTTTTATATGCTTATATATATTGCTTGAAGAAGTGCGAGCAAGTTTTTTCTATCTTATCTGTGCAGGGTTTCTGACTTGTAGACTTGATTGTAATCCATGATAATGTTTTATTCAAAGCCAAATGACTCGTATGAGTCCCCCTTGTTAAACCCTTGATCAAGCCTTACATTACGGTCCTTCTAAAGACCTCTCAGATTGGTCAAGTCATACTGATTGTAAGAATACCTAAACCCTTGCCAAGCATAATGATAGTTTTGAGCGATTCTGATACCCGTATCAAAGGTCAGGATTAAATACTTTTTCAAGAGAGTGAAAGTCCTTTCTGACTGAAATTTCCTCATTCGATATGACCAAATTTGTCAAAAGATCAGACAGACTTCCTCATTGATGAATTCCCCACTGAAGTTTGGTAATGCAAACAAATTCATGAATTCTATTTTCTTTGTCTATGCACATGTGTTACACTTACCATGAAGTAGGTGATATTGCTTCTCACTACGTGTTTACCAAATGGAATAGGTAACACGCATTTTTTTATATTCACCCATTTGGAACAGGTGATATTGGTTCTTATTACGTGTTTATCGAGTGAAATAGGTAGCACGCATCTTTTATTGTTCACCCATTTGGAACAAGTGATTTTTCTTCTCACTACGTGTTTACCAAGTGGATTAGGTAGCACGCATCTCTTTATGTTCACCAATTGAAACAGGTGATATTATTTTTCATTTCGTGATTACCGAGTGGAATAGGTAACACGTATCTTTCGAATATTCATCCTGTGGATTTATCTTTTGTGTTTGCTCAGGCATCATAAACCTATTTCATGTTCGTCGAGTGGATTAGGCGGCATGAGTTTCATTTTTTGTGATCATCGAGTAGATTAGGTGTCACAAACCCCTTTCGTGTTCATCAAGTGGATTAGAAGTCACCATTCCCTTTCATGTTCACCGAGTGGATTAGGTGGCATGGTCCTTTCGTGATTGCCGAGCGGTATAGGCAACATGTCCTTTTTAATCAAATCATATCATGTGCTGTTTCGCAGTTGTAGGAAACTACAGGTAACAGACAGGCGACTCAGTACTTTGAGAACCCTATTTCGAATGGATTAAAAGATCGGCGATCAAGGGAACTGATAGCATTACAAAGTATTTCCCCATTTGGGAGCTTTTATATGCGTTCCATATGCAAAGTTTTCATTACCACTCTGCAGGAAATGAGAAGCATTGACATACGTTCTTTATTGTCTACATTTTTTGCATATCATGCATCATTTCATTTGCATAGGAAATGAGATTAAAACCCCACAAAAAATTTCATCAATTATTTGTATTGTCAAAATTTAGGTTCAATTTGATCTTTGAGCGAAACCTCTGCGAGCCTCCACTCAAAGAAGGGCAGCTATTGACACTTAAATTTTGGTTTTTCTTTTTCCATTTATATATTGCAAATATAATGAGAATTTATTCTCACAAAAAATATTTCCTCATGATTTGCATATTTATTTTATTCATGCATTACATTTGGATCGATTTGGACCAGTAGATTGAGCTTAAATCAAAGAGTTCTAACCCATTGACACTCTTCAATATTCTGAAAATTAAGAGTTTTAAGCAATTAAAACTCATAAATTCAGAATTTCTAATCTAATGGCTCTAATTTAATCCTACCTTAGCTAAGCTTAATCCTATGGTCCCTAATGAATCCTACTAGGGCTAGGATTGATCTAACTCTATAAATACTAGCCTAAGCTTAGGGTTTAAGGGGTCGGCGATTATTATAAAAAATTTTCAGAGCATCACTTGGAGTTCGAGAGTTTTTCCTCCCCCAAAGAGTTTTTCCCAATCGATTACATTTTGAAATCTTTTATATATCTCGAGTATATTCAGATTTTTTCTGAAAAAATATTCTAAATTTTGAACTCGGGAAACTCCAAATATTTCGAACTATATGCTCAATCTCTTAAAGATAATGAAAACTGAACCGCAAAACATATCAAATATCCGAAAGAATATCCTTAAGATATGATTTGAATTTGACACATGCACCAATATCCTCAAGATAAGGCTAAAATTTCAGATTTACATGAAAATTAAATTCCTCCCAATGATTTCTTACGTTTCACCAAGTGCATCCAAAATCAAAATTCCCACTTATCCTCATACATCCTCAAGATGCCTCAAATCTTTGAAAATTGGATTAAGCATTTACACAAAATTCTGGATAACTCACGTTTTGGCAATAAGATTTTTGTGGATATGCTCAAAGTGATGCGAAAGTATGTGGTATTTTTTTTTATATATGCTTCCAATCCCAAAATTTCAAATTAGGCGATCATAGTCTCACAAAATTCACTGAATATTCGAATCAAATAAATATTTCCTGAATATTGTCAGAATAGGAAATTACCTAATTTGATCTTGAGGCAAACTTGAGCACCAAATGATTTTGTGTAGACCGATCGGCTAAGATTTGTGCGTCTAAGGGAACCTTGGCAAGATGAAATTATAGCAGCTAACTCGAGCTTCAATCCATGGTGATTTGCAAGAAAAATCACTCTAAAATGTTGAACTAATCACCGTTTAACGAAGACAAAATTTCTGCACTGATCAGTGGCAAAAATCACCAAAACAAAAGGGCTGTTTTGGGTCCAAATAGAGACCTAAAAACACCTGGACAACAAGCTCAGATAGTGATAAGTGACGATTGATCCTTTGGCCACTGGTGGGCTGCAACGAGCTACCTTGGGATTAAGCAGACGTTGGGAAGATGATGCAACGTCAAGGTGGTAGTGCGGCGGTGGAGAGATGGTGTGCGCACGGGAAAAAAATTTCAATCTTTGGGGGAGGAAAAACTCTCGAACCCCAAGTGATGCTCTGAAAGATTTTGATAATAATCACCGACCCCTTGAACCCTAAGCTTTGGCTAGTATGTATAGAGTTAGATCAATCCTAGCCCTAGTAGGATTCATTAAGGACCATAGGATTAAGCTTAACTAAGGTAGGATTAAATTAGAGCCATTAAATTAGAAATTCTGAATTTATGAGTTTTAATTGCTTAAAACTCTTAATTTTCAGAATATTGAAGAGTGTCAATGGGTTAGAACTCTTTGATTTAAGCTCAATCTACTGGTCCAAATCGATCCAAATGTAATGCATGAATAAAATAAATATGCAAATCATGAGGAAATATTTTTTGTGAGAATAAATTCTCAATTTTTTGCAATATATAAATGGAAAAAGAAAAATCAAAATTTAGGTGTCAACAAGTGGCGGTGAGGGACGGTGAAGGGCTCCGGCGAACTACAACAACGGCGCGAGCTGGTCACGGTGGACGTGAGTTGATGGCGACCGATAGCGCTCGACGGAGGAGCTCGACTGGTTGTAGAGGAAAAAGCAGCAGCACGCACAAGGACGCCGAATGAGCTCATGAATAGCGGGACGGCGAGGGAGCACCAGTGGCGGTCGACATGACATAGCAAGATGGTCGATGACGAGCGGAGCTAGGTAGCGTTGGTCAACAGAGGGGGAGGAAGAAGTTGTGCAAGTGGTAGCAACAGTGGTGGTGTGACGGCTGGGATGACGGGAGGGCAGAGACGTTGGGATGAAGTTCGACCGAAGAAGAAAAGAAGAAGAAGAGACGAGGATGGAGCGCTAGCAGAAAATGGCGTCCCGGGGGAGGGGTTCTCACGAGTAAAAGGTGGAGGGGGAAAAGGGGGGAAAAGAAAAACAAGGAGAGTGGGTGGGGTGAGGTGACAGATGAGGGAAAGTGTGCACAGTAAACAAGGATGAAAAAGAAAGAGAAAAAGGAAGAGAGAGGGAAGAGAGGGAGAAAAGTCAAAGAAGGAGGAGGGGGAAGATTGTCACGACAGAGAGGAGGAGAAAAAAGAAGAGAGAGGAGGGGAAAGAGAGTAAGTGAAAAATAAATGAGGTGGAATCCTTTATCAAAGATTCAAATTTTTTTGTCTTTAGTACACAAAATCTGGATGTCACAATTCTTTCCACCTTAGAAAATTTCGTCCTCGAAATTAACCATTATACAACCTCAAAAAGAAAAGGGTACTGGGCTTTCATGACCTATTTATGCTCCCACGTTGCTCCTTCAATTCTATGATGTTGCCAAATTATCTTAACCAAACAAATTCTCTTTCTGCGAAGCACTTGCTCTTTTTAGTCCACAATCTTCACTGGACGTTCCACATATGATATTTGTCATCCACTTCGATCTCATCAAAACTTAACACGTGAGCAGAGTCAGACTCATACTTCCTCAACTTTCGATACATGGAAAACATTATGCACTTGTGCAAGTCTTGGTGGCAACGCAAGACGATAAGCTAGATTTCCACTCAAATGGTCTAACATACCTTGGACTTAACTTTCCTTTCTTGCCAAAATGATAAATCCCTCTCATGGGTGACACAAAAAAAAAACATGATCACCCACTTGAAACTCTAATGGTATGCGTCACTTGTCGGCATAACTCTTTTGGTGGCTCTAGTTTGTCCTCAGCCTTTCTCTAATGAGCTTGACAACATCCATTAACTATTGCACTAACTTAGGACTGATGATCTTTCTTTCACCAACCTCATCCTAACAAATAGGGGTCCTACAAACTCTACCATGCAATGCCTCAAAAGGCACCATCTTGATTCTGTGCTAGAAGCTGTTGTTGTAGGTAAACTCAGCCAAATGAAGCTATTCCTCCTAACTTCCCTTGAAATCCAAAGTACAGGCTCGTAACATGTCCTCGAGCATTTGAATTGTCCTTTCAGATTGACTATCCATCTGCAGATAAAATGCCATACTAAACTTCAACTTCATTCCCAATGCAGTCTGCATACTTTTTCAAAATGTGGTAGTGAACTTAGGATCATGATCTGAAGTGATCGTCACTGGTACTCCATGAAGTCTCACGAAGTGCCTCATATAGTGTTCGGTATATCTGTCCAAAGCAAAGTCCTTTCTCAATACAATGAAATGTTCAGACTTCGTCAGTCTATCCACCACAACCCAAATTGAATCATGCCTTCTGACTCCTTGGCAATCCCATCACGAAATCCATCGTGATATGTTCCCATTTCCACTCAGGGATCTCTAATAGCTGTAGCAATCCTCCAGGCTTATAGTGCTGAGCCTTGACCTGCTGGCAAGTCAAACATTTAGCTACGTGCTTAGCTATATCTGTCTTCATTCCATTCCACTAGTAGCGTTATTTCAAATTCTAATACATCTTCGTGCTACCCCGAATAAATACTGTAATTGCTACGGTGTGCCCCTATAAAATTTCTTCTCTTAAACCTTCATCAGCAGGTATGCACAAACGTCCTCGAAACTTCAATATTCCATCCTCGGCTACATGGAAGTCGGTTTTCCTTTTCCCTGAGTCCTCTTGAAGAATCTTTAAAATTGCAGGATCCGACGACTGCAAGGCCTTAACGTGGTCATCAGACTTGATAGATGGTTCACCTTTAATCTAACATATGAATCTTGCACTTTGTCTAAGAGACGCCACTTGTGGACCATCAACGTAATCGCTAACTTTCGACTTAGCCCATTTGTAACTTTATTGGCCTTACTCGAGTGATATAAAATTTCACAATTATAATTCTCGAGGAGCTCCATCTAACGATGTTGTCTCATGTTTAATTCTTTCTGAGAGAACAAATACTTAAGACTCTGATGATTGGTGTAGACTTGAAACCTTTCTCCAATCAGATAATGCCTTCAAATCTTAAGAGCAAAAATACTTGCTGCTAACTCCAGGTCATGTGTCGGGTAGTTCAACTCATGCGGTCTTAACTGACGAGGCTAGTATGCAACTACCCTTCCATGTTGCATTAGAACGCAGTCCAATCCCTTAAGTGGCATGTCATTATAAATTTCATACCCTCCAAGACTAGATAGTATTATTAAAATATGAGCAGTAGTTAGCTTATGCTTAAGCTCTTGAAAAATATGCTCGCACTTATCTGTCCACTCAAATTTATTGTTTTTCTTTAACAGTCACGTCAAAAGCATGACTATCATGGAGAATCTTTCCACGAAATGTCCATAATAGCCTGCCTATCCTAAGAAACTTCGAACTTCTGTCACCATTGTTGGCCTCGGCTAATCCATGACTGCTTCATTCTTGGCCGGATTCATAGATATCCCTTCTCTAGAAATCACTTGACCTAGAAAAGGTACATGAGTCAGCCAAAATTCGCACGTATTGAACTTGGCATGCAACTTATGCTTTCGAAGGGTTCCCAATACCGTTTTTAGATACTGCTCATGATTCTTATAACACCTCGAGTACACCAATATATCATTAATAAATACAATGATGAATTTGTCCAAGTACTTCTTGAATACCCTGTTCATCAAATTCATAAAAGCAGCATGAGCATTTGTCAGATCAAATGGCATTATAGTGAATTCATAATGGCCATAGCACGGCCTAAATGCTGTCTTCAATATATCCTCTTTCTTAATCCTCAGCTAATGATATCTCGTTCGTAGATCAATCTTGAAAAATACCGAATCTCCTTGAAGTTAGTCAAATAAATTGTCGATACTTGGCAACAGATACTTATTCTTGATTGTCTCCTGATTGATCTGTCGATAATCACAGACGCAACAATCCATCCTTTTTCCTTACAAATAACACAGGTGCTCTCCATGGTGATGTACTGGGTGGGGTGGATAAATCCTTTATCCAATAACTCTTGCATCTGCACTTTTAATTCCTTAAGCTTCGACAATGTCATCCTATACGATGCCTTAAAGATAGGCTCCATACCAGGAACTAGCTCAATCACAAATTCTATTTCTGTAAACCTGACAACTCTTGAGGAAAGACATCGGCAAACTCACCTACTACAGTAATGTTTTCCATCCTCGGTTCCTCAATCGACACATCAACATAGACGCTAAATACCCAAAGCAATCTCTATCCAATAAACAAGTCGCCTCAAGCGACGAAACTAACAAAGTCGAGGTTCCTCCTCGATTTTCAGCAAACTCAAAACTAACCCCATCCAGCGGATTAAAATGAATTGCCTTACGATAATAATTCATTGAAGCTCTTTGCTCCGAGAGCATATCCACATCAATAATGATATCGAAATTTAACATTTTCAACACAATCAAATCTATCCTTCCCCATGACCACCTACGACTAACTTATAGCCAGAACAACCTACTGCATATATTACGCTATCTTTTAATGGCAAAGAAATTTTAGAAGCGACACCTAACGGTTCCACACTTAACCCAGCTAATTTAACAAACTGCTTAGCAACGAAAGAATGTAGCTCCAGGATCAAACAAAGCATACACAATATGATCCTGCAAGACGGCCGTACCTATAACGATTAGCGAATCCTTCGCCTCCTTTCGAGTAACAGAATACACCCTTCCTTGAGTTGGGGGTCGATTTCGAGAATTTTGTGGAACATTCCTTTGCAGCTACCTTCCTTGCAGTGGTGGTCTTGAAACCATCTGCCTCTGCGGATAGTCCTTCACTTGGTGACCACATTCAAAACAAGCTCCTCTCCTAAATGGGTATGAGGTAAATCCATGCCTCCCATGGCAGAACCGACACACATCATTAGGCCAATACACCAGCTTTCCTATAGTATTCCTTCGATTGGGTGGGATGTGATACCTTCCTCTTACCATTGATCCCTTCCTAAACCTGCGGTTATTCGTCATAGCAGGTCTAAATCGCAATCTAGATGATGTTGCCCTCTCAGACAAATTTCTTTCTACTAGCTGGGCCCTCTCATACAGCTCATCATAATCTTTCAAGTTCAATGGCACTAGAAGGCCCTTAATCTCAAGCTTCAAACCATCTCGAAATCTCCTTGCCCTATCTACAGGGTCCTCTACTATCTTTGGCGTGTACTTCGATAACTTAGAAAATTTCACTTCATACTGATCTACCGACATTTGATTTTAGCGAATGCGCAAAAATTCAGCCAACCTCTGTTCTTGCGCACAGTCTAAGAAGTACTTGCCATTAAAAGCCTTCATGAAGGCATCCCACACCGGGACCGTACTCTCAAGAAATATCCTCCATTGTGTGATTTTCCACCACGAGCTAGCGTTACCTTGCAGTTAGTAAACAACTAGCGTCACCTTACCTTCCTCAAAGCACCTCAACAAGGTAAAAGCCTTCTTTAACTCCTCAACCCAAGTAGTCGCAGCTTCAAGGTCGCCTATTCCAGAAAACTTCGGGGGATTTAACTTTAGAAAATGCTCCACAAGCTTATGCAATGGCAGGCCACCATTTCCATTTCCATCCAATGGTTCTTTATATAGGATAACCTCAACAATGGCAGCTTGGTTCCTTTCTTGCTGCCCTACTATATTCTCCAATATTTCTAACGCTTGTAGGATCCCGTCCATCTTGGCATCATCTTGGGCTATCCTTCTCCTAGGCACTCTCGAGATGCGATTACTCATCCTGTAGGACCTTATGGACTCATGCTCACCCAAAAGCAATGCATAAAAACTTCATACTACAACTACCAATTAAAACCAAAGCAATAATCACATGCATAGGGTTTTAATTCTACTAAATATCTCAAAACCCATCGCACCTTATCACTCCAGGCCATGACCAAGTAGATCAAGCTGATCTTGCTTTGACACCATAAAAAGGGGAGATGTAACATCCTCGGGTAATAAAAGGGTGACATCCCTAGCACGTCATCGATCCATTTATTTTTATTTTATCATTATACGTATGTGAAACGTAAAACTCTCAAACAATCACTAAAATAGCAAGGATAAATAAGTAGGATAATGGATTAAACATCAATAGCCAGCTTAGCAAAAGACTATCATTTTCATTAGTAGATAATCATTAATTCTATAGAAGCTACAACTTATACAATCCCATATTTCGGGGTGGCTTCTTAAGACCAACAAAAAGATAATGGGTCGGGACAGGGTTAACTTTACATCTACTCTAAAAGAGGGGTCATAGCACCCTCGTCATTTACATCAGTATATCTTTAGAGTTATGGACTTGAAAAATATTTATCAACGACGAGGTGAGATATTAATATTTCTGTGAGTCAACACTTAAGTTTAATTAGGGCATTGATTCACTCAGACAACCTAAACTGGCATGATAATGTAAAAGCAATCCAAATGTCAATCACATGTAATTTACCCCATCTTAGCCCACATAATACAATAATTTATTTGACAATTATATGGCACCCTAAATCAATGCGATAATCAGAACACGTATACCAAACTCTCAGGCATTATACAACATGCGCTTTTCAGTTATTAACAGGCACTTGGCCTCGACACACTAAATAGTTGGTGCCCAGTACACTGAGCAGTTGATGCTCTTTCGACATGACCGAGTTTCGTCTCGCTCCATCGGCGAGGGCAACCAATAATCCGGGTAATTTCGATCGACAGGCACAGATATATTAGGCATTCCTGTAAGGATTTCGATTCGTCACAAGTTGGGATCGGCATCCGATCAATTTGACAACACATACTATTGTGCTTTCTATAAGTCGTGTGGTTTTGATCGATACGGCACGAACTTATTAAGCATCGTTCCCGGGACACCACCGAGCAATGATAACCAATATATGACTACACAAGCACGCTAGATAATCAAACAAGTTATTATCTTTGTATTTAATTAAAATGCTCACACAATCGTGCTCAAAACTTGGCTCAAGGCCGTTTTTTCATGCTCAAATATAAAATTAATAGAGATTCATCCACCGATAATTTAATAAAGTTAATCGACAATTCTTCGTAAATAATTATTTTTTTAATAATAATTATTTATCTAAGTCACGGTTGATTAAAGCATCATAATTAATTAATTTCATCAAAATTAATTAAATAAAAAAATCATTAACCCAATAATAATTAATTAAATTTAATTAGCTCAAAAATAATTAATTAAATTTAATTAGCTCAAAAATAATTAATTAAATTTAATTAGCTCAAAAATAATTAATTAAATTTTAATAAGTCCAAAAATAATTAATCAAATTTGAATAATCTCAGCCCTCCTCAAACAAATAATCCGCTAGTCAAACCAGTCTAATTATTCTAACCATGACTATTTAACCTACTAGGGTCACTAATTTAAACCGATCATGGTTAACTAACTAGATTAACATTAATTTAATCTAAACTAGCCTCACTGTAATTAATAACCAAATTGGAGATTAGGGTTTAACCCATCCAAAATCATCTGATGACGACGAGCGATCACGACCGGCGGTGGACAATAGTGGCGGCTAGGGACAGTGAAGGGCTCCGGCGAATGGCAACGACAGCGCGAGCTGATCATGGTGGACGTGAGCTGATGGTGAAGGATGGTTCTCGACGGAGGAGCTCGATTGGCTATAGAGGAAAAGGAAAGGTAGCAGCATGCGTAAGGACGCCGAATGAGCTCGCGAACAGTGGGATGGTGAGGGAGTAGCAGTGGTAACGGCTCAGCGCGACGGCTGTCAACGCAATGCGACAAGATGGCCGATGACGAGCGGAGCTAGGCGGTATTAATGAGCAGAGGGGGAGGAAGAAGTCAAGCAAGTGGTAGCAACAGTGGCGGCGCGATAGCTAGGATGACGGGAGGGTAGAGATGTCAGGATGAAGTCCAATCGAAGAAGAAAAGAAGAAAAAGAGACGAAGATGGAGCAGTAACAGTAGCAGAAAATGGCGTCGTGAGGGAGGGGTTCTCACAAGCAGAATGTGGAGGGGGAAAAAGGGGGAAAAGAAAAACAAGGAGAGTGGGTGGGGTGATGTGATAGATGAGGGGAAGTATGCACAGCAAAAAAGAGGGAAAAAGAAAGAGAAAAAGGAAGAGAGAGGGAAGAGGGGGAGAAAAGTCAAAGAAGGGAGAGGGGGAAGATTATCACGACAGAGAGGAGGAGAAAAAGGAAGAGAAAGGAGGGGAAAGAGACTAAGTGAAAAATAAATGAGGTGGGGCTCTCGGTCAAAGATTCAATTTTTTTTTCTTTGGTGCACAAAATCTGGACGTCACAAACAAAGTCCATGGCTGAAGCGTTTCTAGGGATTCTGGATTGGTAGATTTCCCTATTCGAAAAGAGTTTATAGAGTAGCCCTTTGTTATGCCTATGATCAAACTAGAAAAAGGCAATGCACCCATTCCCAATTCACCAGCAAAATTGAAACTAACAATCCAAGTGAAGGTTAAGGATGTTCTTCCAAGCCCATAAGCAGACCGTAGGTTTTAGTGGCAACCCAAAACAAATAGGATTAATAACTCAAAAAATCATAAATTGATATATTTATAGTAAATTTATCTCAAACTGAAAAAAGTGGTAAAATATATACCTACATTAACTTCTGTCCAATTTTACCTTTAATTTTTTATGTGAATAACACATGGTGACATGACAAGTCTACATGAAAATAAATTTTTTTAAAAAATTAATAATAACTTAGTTGACGTTTCTTCAAATTTTTTTTTCTTGTTGACGTTTCTTCAATTAGCTTACTTTGGTTTATAACACAAAAAAACCCTAATGACAAGGCTTAATCATCTTCTCTGACATTATTTCCTTCAATGAACCCCTCCTCTTCACATCACCACTTCTACCTTGCTTGGTCACGGTCTTGGGTTTATGTCATAGGTTTCATCTTGTCGAGGTAGGAAAATGAGCCTTCTATTCCGCATCACGTTCAAGGCTCTATGCTTTCGAGGACTTCTCTCTCTTTCATTTTTGTTGGATCTCTTAGCCATAAACTTCTTTATCGCATTCCCGGTTGCTTCGCTCATTGTCGATTCGTGTCAAATTTGGTCTTATGTTTCTATGTCTCAACCCTACATAATTTATTATTTATCCAAAAATCTCTTTGCACTTATATATTGCTCTTGCTATGTGGGTCATTCGTGTTAATTAATGCCCTAGTGTTACATGGTCTTTCCAACCTTGAATCGTATGTGCATGTCGAAATTATAAACTTGCATGTGAATGGTATGATTGACTCAAACATCATATGCCCAAGGAAATGTTTGAACTATATTCACTTAAGTTTGTCATATACTTCGAGTTTACTTTGAGTATGATTCTATGTGTCTTGCGAGAGTTCACTTCTTTGACTTGTATGTAGAACTCCAAAAATAACAAAATGCTTGTTTGCCGAACTAGATCTTCTCATCTCATTTGTTGAACTTGATCATCCCATCTTTACTAGTTTATGTGAGAAGTTTCTACAAACTATTTGGTTTGTTTGTCGTTCTATTGTAGATGTCTAATGAATTTACAATTGCACTTAACCTAGTTAGAGTTATGGACTTTGGAGACATCATGGAGTATACAGACAACCATGTGGATGTAACGACGTCCTTGTCCGCCACCTTCCTCAAGTTGATCGCAATATGTTTTAATATGATATTACATATAAAATAGAGGGCACATGTAGAAGAATATCAGCGAAACAAGCGTTGGCCATACAATAACTTACAAGTGCACTCCAAAAACAGAGGCATGATGCCTAAAGTGTATGGTCTTACTCATAGGGTCTACTATATGTCATTCGAAAATTCACATGTTCCGTAAAATACTAAATTTTACATAATAGATAATCATTTATGCACATCATCCTTTGAAATAAAAGAAGTACTACATTGGGAGGAATCAAATGGTAACATCTACTCATGAATACTATCTAATAACTCTTTCAGCATGTTTCGACCCCATCACTATTATCCTGCGCCACTAGAACGTAGGTATCTAAAGAAAGGTTCATACAACAAAAGAGTAAGCTGAAGCTTAGCAAACATAACATTTAATCAAACGACTAAATTGTCTAATCACTATTCAATCAAGCATGAACTCATACATCAAATGCTTGAGAAAATGCCAAAACTAGATTCACTTAAGTTCGTCACATATTTTGGTTTACTTTGAGTGTGATCCTATGTGTCTTATGACAGTTCACTTCTTTGGCTTGTATGTAGGACTCAAAAAATAACAATATGCTTGTTTGCCGAACTAGATATTCTCATCTTGTTTGTCGAACTTGATCATCCCATTTTTACTAATTTATGTGAGAAGTTTTTACAAATTAATTAATTTGTTTGTCGTTCTATTGTAGATATCTAACGAATTTATAATTGCACTTAACTAAGTTAGAGTTGTGAACTTTGGAGACATCACGGAGTATACAGGCTACCATATAGATGTGACGACATCCCGATCCACTGCCTTCCTCAAGTTGATCACGATATGTTTTAATATGACATTACATATAAAATAGAGGGTGCATGCGGAAGACTATCAACGAAACAATCATTGGCCATATAATAACTTACAAATGCACTCTAAGAACATACGCACAATGCCTAAAGGGTATGGTCTTACTCATAGGGTCCACTACGTGTCATTCAAACATTCACATGTTCTGTAAAATACTAAATTTCATATAATAAATAATCATTTATGTACATCATCCTTTGAAACAAAAGAAGTACTACATTGGGAGGAATCAAATGGTAACATCTACTCATGAATAATATCTAATAACTCTTGTGGCATACTCCGACACCATCACTATTATCCTGAGCTACGGGAACTTAGGTATCCAAATAAAGGTTCAATAACAAAAGAGTGAGCCGAAGCTCAGCGAGTATAACATTTAATCAAATAATTAAATTGTCTAATCACCATTTAATCAAGTAGGGATTACGAATGAATCACACTATGGCTCAATCAGCTATTTCAAGAGCTCAAGGTCAAAAGTTGCTATGGCCTCGAACAAGGAATTTGCACTCTAACTACCATATACTCAGCAATTCAACTCACAAATCATAAAATCCAATAGCTCAAGTCCATAATTCACTAATAATAGACGAGTGGGACCAAAACTAGACATTGAACCCCTCCTTTTACACCCAACTAAACCTCGTCACGGGTTCAATCTACATTCACCATCAGCTTTTCAAGCATCATCTATTCACGCCCAAGGTCAAAAGAACCCATAAAAAGCGTAAAGCAATTCACGCCAAACCGAGACCAAACTTGACGATCAAACCATAGAATCTAGTTGCCCAAGGCCTAAGGTACTCAAACAAGCAACGGATCATTCATATTAAAGCGATTCCCCTTTTATGCAAGCCAAAAGCTCCATTGACATACCCAATTCCAAACTCCACTATTTGTGTTAAATCAAATGACGACTAAGCAATCTAGTGGTAAGGTTAGATGAACACTTGCATTGAATCAAAGTACGAAAAAAATAAATTTCTATTCGCCAACGAAACGTGCTCAAACCACCTCTCTTCCTCCTTAGAACGGCACCCACCGAAAGGAGCGAGAAAGAGACTGAACGGCAAGTGGGTGACTAGAGGAGAGCTATTGTGGCATCCCGAATTTTGGTCATTTGTAAGATAAATAATATTGAATGTTTTAGAATTGAGCGACAATAATTAGATGATGAACTATCGAATTGAAAAGGAGATTGAAAATCCGAAGGTATTGTATCAGAAAAAGTCAGTAGGGATAATCGAGTCATCAAATCGAAGCATCGAGACTATTCACACTCGAGCCTTGTCTTGACCGAACCTTAAGAGTGAATTTACCGTTTTGCCCCTAAAGATAAATTTACGATTTTTCCCTTTTACCTTGAAATTATCATTTTACCCCTTTATAAAATTATCATTTTATCCTTGAGTACTAAATTACCAAAGTACTCTCAATTATTTGTGGCAAATTACCAACCTATATCCCTAGTTGTGAAATGATCAAATTGCCCTTGGATATTTTCATGTGAGACAAAAGCCGTTAATGCTAATTAATATGTGAACCCCACTTTCTCTCTCTCTTGTCTTTCTTCTTTCCCAAGTTGCCATGGCCCTCTTCTCTCTCTTCTCATTTCCTTTTTCCCTTCATTTTTGTGGAAGCTTTCTCCTCTATCTTGAGCTCTCTCTCTTTCTCGGATTTCTGTACATGCCCAAGAAGAAAACGTTCGTTTGAGCTCATCTGGAGGACGAATTGAGCTCTATTTTTTCACTCAAGGGCTATATGGATCTAAGGGCTGTTTCTTCGGAAAATTTTTGGATTTTTGTGGGTTTGAGTTGCAAACAGGCTGGTCAGTAGAGACCCATTATCCGTCGTCCTTCAGTGTGGCTTTTGGAGCAAGCCACACGTAGCCATCACCGCCATCGTCACGTCCATGTCTTTGGAATCATTGTTGGATGAGCTTTCTCCCTAATCTCTCGACTAGTAGGTTAAACTTAATTAAGATGTAATTAAATTAGACTAACTATATTTATTACTAATTAAGTATGGATTAGTTGATAAGCTATCAAAGTTTGGTGATAAATTATCAAGTTATGTGATAAGCTATCATGTATTTTTACGATAAGCTATCATGGTTTGGGTGATAAGTTATCATGTGCTTAGGGATAAGCTATTAAGGATTTGGGATAAGCTATCGATTTATTCTAATATTATTACTTTTATTAATATTTTCTAATATTAGATTGTGGTAGTTTATGCTTGAATTGTGATGTCTATATTAGAAATTACTATATAAATTGATTTGTATAGCTTTGATTATTTAATTACGTGTATGTGATCACATGTGATTTATTTATTTCATTTTGGCATGAGAGTGACATTAGTTTGAGAAATGCCCGGATAAATTAGAAGACCCTTGTATGGTAACGGGAGTGCCATTGATATGTCGTAATTGATTGAATGAATGCCTAAGTGGTAGTAATTATTAAAAGACGTTTGAGTACACTGAGTATGAAGATGCTGCTGGATGTTCAGTCATGTTGTATACATTTTGCATATCATGATTTAGGATTATATCGGCCATGTGCCAAGGCAATATTTGGTTGCCTGTAATCGCGTGATGACATATTTATGAATATTAAATTGTATTACATGCATTAGGTGCATCTGAGCTGAGTTGAGCTCCTAATTGAGGCTTAGGTCGTTAACTCACTGAGATTTATCTCATTCGTTGTTGTTAACCGTTTTTTTAGGACATAAGGTAAGTGGATGATCTGATCTCTAATCCGAATGAGGACCTTGAGACCCCCTATTGACTACTGGTGTTAAGTGGAGGACGTGGACATGGATCTTTATGGAGTAGTTTTATTTGGGAGTAGCATTAATCTGAACTCTGACTCTGTAACTTTTTGTCGGTTGTAGAAAGTGGCCCTAAGATCGAGCTTATAGATACAAACTTCCTAGACTTAATAGTAAATTAATAAAATGAGGTTTTGTTGTATGCTGATTATTGGTTTTCCATCTCTATTGTTGTATTTGTTTGGGGATTTGATTTGTTTCCGTATGCGTTTAATTGAAAGATTAATATATTAAGAACAGAGTGAGGAATGAGTAAACCTTGGGTAGCGTTCTAGGACGTTATTGCTATAGCGATTGGAGGTCTTGAGGATTGCAACTGTTGAGCCATGGGCTCACCGGTCAAGAAGAGAGCTAGAGAGAGGAGCCATGGGCGGACAAATCGAGAGGGAGAGGGAGGGAGCTGGCCATGAAGAAGAAGAGAGAAAATTAAAGAGAAAGAGAGCGTGGGAATATTTTATAGGGAGTTGGTTGGTGAGGCTTAGGGGTTGAGATGGTGGCTTCATGCTTAAATCACGAACTAATCTTATGCTGACCAACTAATCTCCAATGGTCTGTCTAATTCTCACTATGCCCGACTATACCATTCACCCAACTAATCCGCCACACTAAAACTTAAAAACCCATAATTCATAATTTCCAGTAGCTTAACCTCGACATTAACAATTTGCTCGTTGATCCAATTGGGTAAAATTTAGACCGTCATGATGGAATATCTTCATAGTCGTAAGACAATGGTAGTGAACTATAATGCAATTATTAAGGCTGTTATTGGTCCAGGATATATAATTGAAAAGTTATGGTATCTAATTCCTAGGTATTCCTTGAGAGGTAGTGCTGTGTAGATTTATTTGTGATGATGGAGTACAAGAATTGATGGATCTAGGATAGGGATTTGACGTTACCGAGGTATATATTGAAGGAGTTGCTCTTGGTGATAGTAATTCTTCTATTAGTGATGATAATAGCGAGAGTGATGATAGGGATAGGGATAGTGAACTAGTCAAAATTTAGTACATTATCGTTAAGTTAGGATGACACATTCTTGATAGTGATAATAGGGATTTCTTTTTTACATTGAAACTAAAAAGAGGTTGATGTTGCTATTGTTATCACTGCTATAGTTGCAATTAGCATTCCTAAAAATGAGGATAATGGTAAAAATGACGGAGACACTAATATAGAAGGAGGTCAAAATTTGAGCCCTCCTAACTCTGGTGGAGATGTGGAAGTTTTGACCTATGAAGATCGAAAACCATTAGATATGACCCTAATTTTTCACGATCACCACCTCTTTTATGCGTCGGATCACCTCTCTATCATGTTGAGCCGCCTTTTTGGCGGTGATAATCTTTAAGTTTGGAGTGCTCTCTAGCAACGACAGGCTAAGGTCATTGGCGATAAAGTTGGGTATCTTCACGACTTCGTTCTTTAATCAATAATTTGGCATGATATGAGATCACATCATGCATTCTTTAATAGCTTGAGCCTTTCTAACAATTGAAATGGGTCTTGGCATGTTATGAAGAACTCGAGATTAATCGAGATTGATCATTGACTTTCAAGATAACTATCTTTGATGACCTGCATGAGTGTATCTTCAACTCTTAAAAAGAGGCCAGATAATTTCATTGTTCAGCATTTACTCACTTGATAAGCTAGTGGGTCATTTTCAAAGAATACAACTCCAAATAAAAACTCTTAGTGCTGCTAAGTCTACTTAATTGATGTCGTGCTCAAATTTAGATGACACAAATCTCTGTTCAATAATAACTTCTCATCAAAACTCATTATTAAACAATTTCTAAAACATTTAAATGTTTTAGTAAAATAAAGTCAATCTCAACTATTACCTCTATCTACTCGACATTATATTTGCACTTCACCAAATAGTGGATATGATATGACAAATACATTATTTCTTATCATATCATATTCAGTCATATTCTAACTTGAAATTTAGATAATCTAAAGTATTCTTAAGATTAGAACTAATCAATTCTCGCATGGGCTAGTCCATGGCTTGAAATGAGGAACTAACCCTAGGGCCATCAGGTCCTCGCTTCTGGTCGGTAGGGTCGCCGATGACCCTGATGGCCATAGTTGTTGCCCCATTGCCTCTTGGCTGTCTTCCTTTATTTATTTTTTATTTTTTAAAATCTCTTGAAAATAAAAAAAAAGGAAGAAGTAAAATAAAATAGCAAATAACAAAAATACCCCTAGCTAAAGTAATTTAGGCTCCCTTTTTTGACACTAATATATTCACGTCAGGTCTTTATTCGACGTAATGAGGACATTTTAAGTCTTAATTTGAAATAAGGTCCATTTTATATTTTATTTGAAAAATAAGAATATTTATGTTACTTCTTTGAAATTTTCCTTGGGTCATATAATAAAATAAGGATGTTTTTTTTCTAAAGCAAATCAACGTGAGTCGCCTTTTTAGAATGACTAAAAGTACAAAAGGACAAAATAGAGCACACATGTGAGATACCCATGGATTTTTTAGGAAGAAAACATGTTGCCTTTTCGCTTTTTAGGAAGACTAAAAGTAGAAACGAAAAACAAAGAGAAAAACTTTCGTATCAAATGCCGTCGGTTCAGTTCAGCTCCACCCCAAGACCGGAAACTTGACTAAACAACGATAATTCCAAATTTTTGAAATTGGAAATGGGATCGATTTCAGCAAGAATCACTCGGAATCAAACGATTCGGTTTGATTCTCAAGTTGGATCGAGGCCGGTGCTCATCCCCTCGTTCTCTTTGCACCGCATATGATCACTCGCCATTTTATGTCACTTTTCAAGAGTGCCTACATATTCTCTTCCTTGCTATGGGAAAGAAAAAAGGACGCCATCTTCATCCCATAAGACCCATCATTTGCTCGTATGGCCATCGTTTAGGCAACAAATGAACGAGAGCATAGTATAGGTTCAAAGGATATAATAGTCCAAAAGTGCTTCAGCTTTCGAATTGAAAGATGGCCAGCTTTCGTCCGACAAAAAGGCTAAAGAGGTCAGAATCTTTCTAAAGAGGTCAGAATCTTTCTTTTGGAGTCATCCCCATGCCGAGTGGGACACAAATATCTACGTACGTTCTAGTCGTTACGCACGGGCTACGTGGGCACTCAGATTTGCTTTCGCAGTGCTTTTTTCGATTGAATCCGACGGTCGTGAGAGAACACGTAAGACAAATAAAATTCGAAATGGATGTGAACGCAAAGTAAACACAATCACCTTGCTTCAACGTTTGGACAGTCTTAAGCCTCCAATTTTTTTTTTTTTTTTATGATAATAAAAGCTGATTGTAACGTCCATGGTCTCCTTACCAAAAGACGCTGCGATCGTCCGTGGGGCTTCTCACCTGCCCTGAACTCTGCTGGGGCAAAAACACAAACAGGTGTCGAGCACTCTTCCCTGTGCAGGGAACCGTGAATCTCGACCCGTCACGCTTGGTATCGCTTTTCTTCGACGTCTCCGCATTGCCGCGATTCCGTCGTTCCCCCACGGCCGTACCCACCACTCCTGCAGCCATCGTTCACTTTCTCTTCTTCATTCTCTCAATAATTCCAGGAAATGCCCGCGTAAACCCCGGGGTTTTTGTCGGCACCGACCGGAACAAATTCTTCTGGTTTTCATAAGGGAAATTGGAAGACGGCGAGGAAGATGGAGATCGGACTGGTCGAACTTCTGAGGGCGGCATGGATTGCTGGGATTTTGCCTTTGTTGGTCGCGTCCTTGCCTTTTCGGAGACTCGGTCGGCTTCACGAGGCGGTGATGGGGTTCGCCAAGAGGGGCAAGATCATGCAGTCCTCTTCGTATGTGAGTAATGGGAACGCTTCATATTGCTTCCTTCGCGTTTCCTTCGTTTCATTTTTGCCCTTCGGGGGGTCTTTTTGGAATGCATGGTTTCATGCGAGTTCAGTTAAAGTATATGATTTGAATTCTTGCTTGAGTTGTGCTTGGAAGCTATTTTCACTCAGAGTTGGATGCATTCGTCCTTGAGTCGTCCCGAGAACGTCATGGCAAAAATGGAAAGAGGATGAAGAGAGGATTTTTTTGCTGGAGTAGACAATATGTAGTTAGTATCAGTGGCTTCCGCTAAATGTCCGTTGGTGCTTCCGTGAGTTTACCCGAGTTTTCATCTTGTTGGTTATTTGATGGGTTTAGAAGGAAATTATGACATTTCTCCCTCTTGAGGAAAACGCAAATGCGGTTCAATAGGGCATCAAGAAATATGACGATTAATTGAGGATTTATGAACAGGAAGTAAATGGATTTCGCGTTTGGGATTTATTTCCGCTTCTTATGAGATAGACATTGCAGATTTATATTTCTTGTCCAACTTTATTAGATACCCAGTGGAAAAGACCTCATTCCTCGGGTAATCTTAAGTTGGATGCAAATGGTCTATTCAGCGGTTGTTTCTTCTCTTAGTTTCCCTTTCTTTTTTGGCACCAATTCGAAACCTCTGGATTCAATTACTTGTATTCGTACTGTATATGAAACGCATCCTTTCACTAGTGAAAGAACTCGGTTAATCCTATGTTTCTTAACTTTCATGATGCACTAGTACTATTTTGAGATGATAGTGGTGAGAAGTGCATTGATCTCAATCAAACAGCTTAACTCTGAACATTTTACAGCACACTGAGAGAGATTTTCTTTTTCCAGTTTCCATTAGAAGATAATTGTGTAAAAAAACTTTGATTTAATTAATGCCTTTTCTGTTTCTGGAATTCCATTACTGTTTTTATTACATCACTAGCCCAAGTCGCTTTGGTTTGGTTATTATCTTTTTCTTAGCGCTAAGGTTCTTTGTTTGTGACAAATTGACATGATGTCTAGCTTGACTGCTGATATGAACATTATGTACACTGAACAATCATGATCTTTAATGGGCTCAAGGGAGTTCTTGCCTTAAGTGTGTTACCTTTCCAATGTGAGTTCATAGTAAATAAGCATCAGATTTCCTTTTCAATTTGCATGATTAGTGGTCTGTAATTTTTCTTGGCAGAACATGGAACTTTTCCCTAGTGAGTATTAATTTTTCAATTTTGTGTGTTAATTGCAGAAATTTACTGTCCCTCAAAGGTTCTTCACTCATTTTTATGTGCTAGCTGTCATATGGACAGGGCTTCTGCTTGCTGCAACATGGCTATATGCATATGAAATGGCACCTATTGCCTCAGAGCCCTTTCTTTATTCCTCTATTGCCGGCCACTTGACAGGTGGCTTGCATCATTTTACATTGCATAGGTCTCGTTCAACTCCGCTAAAGCATAGATACATGGTTTGGAAGTCTGTGTTTCTGCTTCTGTTAATGGAGATCCAAGTTTTGAGGCGCCTATATGAGAACATATATGTCTTTAACTACAGCCCATCAGCTCGGATGCACATATTTGCCTATCTAACCGGACTTTTGTAAGTTTTCTATTAACTGTCAAGCATTCCATCACCTTCCTTTTAACAGTGCATTTTTCTGGGCCAGAGAAAATTTACACTTCTGTTCAAGACTTATAAATGCCTCTGCAAGCCTTTATGACTATATATATGTCTTCATTGTAATTGTTTGTTGCTTATGATTTGATGTATGGGAAGTCAATTAAGATACTGAAGCTACTGTGGTATCTTTGACCTAGTGGGCTTGTATATGGTGTTTTGATTTGTTCAATGCATGTGTTTTGCCAGTTAATGAGGTTCGTTGACCGTGATATGCTAATTGAAGCTAATGTTCCGTCTGCCATGGATTGAAGGCACGGTAGTTTAGTTTCATGTGGATGCCATCATGTACACTGTGAAACATCTCATGTTTTGGCTAGGCTAAATGTCTTGGTGCTAGTGTGTTCCATGATTTGGAGTATTACATACGTTCTCTCTACCCGTTCTCCTGTGGTGTCTTGCTGAATAATGAGTTGCTGACCTGCTAGTCGGAACCCTGTATCTTCTGGAGTAGTTACTCATATCTGAAGTTCCTTGGTCTTATCGAACCACTAGATTGCATTACTATATGCTTAACTGGATGTGTTTCTGGTATGTCATGAAGAGTCATCTTCTTTGTGGGGTTCACGGGCAGGCAATACTGTTGATCACTGAGGTGCAGGTGGTTTATCATTACAATGCCTTGTTGTCATTTATTTTTGGGCAAGTATGTTTGGCTTATAATCCTACTTTGTTACATGCTTCTATCTCTTCTGATCGATAATTTCTTTTCTTCACTATGGCAAGTTTCTACACTGCTGCGCCATTGTCACTTTGCAGCAATTTTGCAGTGGAAGTATATGAATTTTCAGCCAATCGAGTGTCTGAGTTCATTGTTAGAGGCAAAGATCAGATGGCCTCCAGTGAATTCGATTTGTGGGAGTTTGTCAATCCTCTTATCAAGCTTGGATGGCGTCACTGGATTGGCGCTATTATCTTTTTCTGGGGTTGGATTCATCAGCATCAGTGTCATAGAATCCTTGTACGTGCCGCTCTATCATTAATAGGAGTAGTTTCTTCGTGACAATTATATTTTCTCTGAACAGCATGAATGTGCATTTGAAGAGCTTCTAGGATGTGATTGTCCTGCATCGTATTTTTTCTTTGTCAAACTTTTCATATTTTCTCCACTCTTATTATGTGACATTCATTGTAGTTAAGCTAGATAGGGAGAATAACATCTTTAAGCATCTCTCTCTTTGACTATCTCACTTATTTTAGCGGATGACAAGAGGAATGGCTCTACAAGCATCTATCTGATGGACGTTCTCGTATAAATACGTTGCTCTGACCTGTCAATTTTCTGATGTTAGGGCTCGCTACGTGAACGCAGAGAAGAAAGTCATGAATATGTAGTCCCTCATGGCGATTGGTTTAAACTTGTCTCATGTCCACACTATTTGGCCGAGATAGTAAGTCTCTCACTCTCTCTCACCTGCTGTTCCAGTCCCTGAATTTCACCCAGGTGATAGAGAAGAAAAGCTTAAATATTCTGCTTTTCATTGGGTTTGCTTTTTTATGGGTCTTATTGCCACTTCTGGTGATGAAAGGTTATATATGCGGGACTAATGGTTGCAAGTGGAGGATCTGACCTGACAATCTGGTTGCTGTTTGGTTTTGTGGTATGGGCTTTTTGTCCTAACATATATCAATGTACTATCCTGCACTTGCAGCTTCTTTTGCTATAATTTTCCATCTGAGTAGAAGGGTCGGTCCTTTGTAATGGCAGGTGGCGAATTTGGTCTTTGCGGCAGCAGAAACACATAGGTGGTATCATAGTAAATTCGACAACTATCCACGGGTCCGGCATGCTATCATCCCATTAATTTACTAATATGTGTGGCCAACATACAAGGTTTTACAGAAGAGACAACAAATTGTAAATAGGTAAGGATCATGGGTTTCTTAATCCTAGCTGCTGTTTAATCTGGGTGTCTGTTGTATATGGCTGCAGGAGGAGTTACTCCCATGCAGTTATAAGAATTACCAAGTTGAGTAAGGATCATTGGTTTTGTTTTTCTTTAATTCGTTTGCTAGCAAAAAAGACTGTAAAGCTTGCGAAGCTCTTGCATTATCCTGACTGGTGTATTATTGCTGTAAATTAACATTCTTGCTGGATCAAAATTGCTGGAATACATGATGAATACATAGAGTTGCTCAACCCACCAGAGGGTAGAAGGCTTTTATCCTGATTAAGAACTTTCAGTTTCATTGGTGGACATGTTGACCAAATAAAACCTCCCGTCGAAGGGTGAACAGGAGAAATTACACAGTTTGAATTCTTAAGCATCTCACATTGACTTTCCTGTTCTTTTAAGTCAGATGTAAGTTATGTTTACTTCTCCGTTTGTCTCAATGAATTTTCGTTGGGCATCGCCTTTCTGTAGTTTGCTTTTGTAGTGCTTGTCTCATAGAATGTACATGATGTTTGTTTTTGCTTTTTGCGTTCTTCGTTAAAACAGAAGGAAGAGTTTTTTATTTTTTTTGAGAATCGAGGTGTCTGCGCGCCCGGCGAGCTTGCGTTCAAATCGGCGGTGAAGCACGACTAGTCCTTGGGGAGGCTAGCGCAGCAACCCACCGCCATGAATGGAATGAAGAGTTTAACTTTCTGTTTTACCAAAAATTGCACGTAGCTGGTACATTGTATCTACTGTTTCAACTATGAGTTGATGTAGCAAAATTTGCATGTTCCATGGGAAGCGAGATTATAATTTTCTCTGGAAAGATATAGATGTCAATTTTTCTCATAATCAGATTTATGATTTTTTTAGAGTTTTTGTTGCTGTCTTCCGATGAAAATCCTCTATCCTGCAAGGTGCTTCCTTGGAATCTCAATCAATCCCCACATTGATGCGCATTGATGCACATTGATGAGTGGTACAGATGAATAGTTGAGATTGCAAGGAAGAGGATCCACCCCGCGGTTTTCCATTGGGTCACAAATATTTCAGTTCCAGTAGGAGACATTAACTTTGAGAAGCAGGAGAGCGAGGAGTTTGCATGTTTTCCGCACTTGTCTTTCAGTGCATATTTTGTTGGTAAGAATAGAAAATTGTGTTATTTCTTATCTTTTGAAGACACCAGTTAAAAGGGAATAACATTTCAGCCTTAACATCGTAGAACTTCTCCTTGCTTGCGAGAACGACATGAATTCTTCTCCAAACAGGCTTGAAACTCATGCATAAATGTTGATACCCCAGGATTTTGCAGGTTGATTTGTTCTGTAGTTCCGGTCCAAGCTTTTTATCAAGTCCATGTCTTCTTTTTCCAACTCGAAGTCGAAAACTCGAAAATTCTCCTCCAGCCTCTCGGGTTTTGATGTCTTTGGGATGACCACCGTGTTCCGTTGAACGCTCCACCTTAGCACGATCTGAGCTACCGTCGTCCTATACTTTTTTGCCAGACCCTAAAGCCAAGGAAGCAGGAAAACAATCAAGTATAACTAGTTGGGATTTTCAATCCTGCACAGTTCTTTGAAGGGGTGTTTCAACATTTCTCAAGAGTTGAGAGGCATACTTTATTTACATGTATGGACGGTCGAGAATTAAGTGGGACACCATTAAAGCATCTTATGGAGTAAAGCATTTTCATCCCTTATTATGCATTTCTGTTCAGGCAAAAGTTTGAATTGTTCGGGAGGTTGTCTGTGGCTAACCTAATAGACAAATGACAAAAAATTGATCTAGTTTACCTTTAGAATCGGGTCATCCAAACACGAGACCGATCCGAACATAATGGTATTGGCCGTGGCGCCTCCTAGGGGCGTGTGTGCCGTGACGCAGACACCGTGCTGCTGGCAGAACTTGACGAGGGATTCGCGTTGGAAGTAAGGGTGCAACTCGATTTGGTTCACAGCGGGCCTTATTCTGGAGTATGCCAAGCATTCCCTTGTCTGGAGGAGGCTGTAGTTGCTGCAAAAGGGGTAAAACAGAGGGGGAAAAAAAAAGGAACAGTGAGGTTCTTTCATGAAGATAAAGAGTTCATTACCGTACTTCCTTTTCACGTTTGTGCTGATGGGAAATATTATATAATATCCGAATAGACAAATTCTATTAAGATGCGATAATTTTTTCTTGCTATTGAAATGGGAAATATTTTTGTGGTTTAGGTAGCAGAGATTGGTGGCAACCTGATGCCGATGCTGCGGACTAAGCCCATGGAAACTAAATCCTCCATGCCCCGCCAGGTTGCTTCCAAGGTTATGGTGGTGTCTATGTCCAGCACTCCCTTCTCGTCAAACACGCTCACGCATGCTCCCACACCTTTCATGACGACACTCACGTCAAAACTAACTGGAACATTTGCCATCACCGCCGGAAGAAGGGAAAAAGACACCAAAAACCTTTAAATTGTGCTCATTATAACACATTTATTTCAACGAAGAAAAAAATTATGACGCAACAAACCTCACATTTTTACCAATGTGACACATTTAGCGCAAATTAGTACTAGTGCGACATATTTACTCCAAAGTATTTTTCGAATGTGTCACATGTCTACATGTTTGAGGGTTTTGGAGTCATGGAAAAATAATTTGGATTAAATATGTCACATGGGGAGTGATATCAATTAACTCCAAAGTATTTTTCTAATGGATCGCATGCCTACATGTTTGAGAATTTTGGAGTCACAGAAAAATAGTTTGGATCAAAAATGTTACACGGTAAAATTTTGGGGGCTTTTTGATATCCAAATAGGGGAAAAGTACCACTATGCTTGGTGGCCACGGGGAAGTGAACCAGGTAGAGATCCAAGTAGTCCAGCTGAAGCTTCTCTAAACTGTCTTTGCATGCCTCAACCACATGCCCGTGGTCCGAATTCCACAGCTGCAGTTTCATTTGAGTTATACCGACTATGGGTAGCTTTTCTCTTCTTAGTTTAAGCTAGACACATACGGTAATCCCCAACATGATAACTGAATCAAAGTTATGAACCTTTGTGGTGATGAAAATCTCCTCCCTCCTTACGAGCCCGGTGCGAAAAGCTTCGGCCAAGGCTTCGCCAACTTCTGGTTCGTTCCTGTACTTGGCTGCGAAGAACGAAGACGGGGAAAATTAAATTTCATCAGTTCATGAAAGTTTTCTCGGTATCTCCAGTTAACATGTCGGTTCGTGGACATGTTTTTTTTTTTCCTAAGAAGTCAAATGCTTCCTTTTTCCAATCAAATCCATTCTAAAAGTTAGAAATCACAAAAGAAAAGAGAGAGAGAGAGAGTAGATCTGGCTCATTGAATCAGACAATATCCACGTGCAATATCAGAATTCATGTGTACTTTTTCGTTTTTGCAATCCTTTTCTTTTCAGGCTTCAAGGGGTTCATGTACAATTTTGTTTGGTTTATGTCTTTTTCACTAGATTTCAAGGAAAATAATGTACTTGTTTTAAGCATTAACTTCTTATGCCATCACTTTACACTGGAATAGGAATGACATGTGATTGGAGTTCTGGTCACTCTCAGTCTCTTTCTGAAATCGTGCAAGTCAACGGGGAGAAACTCTCTCCATTGAACTCCGTGAATGTACGCTTCAAATGAAATGCATTACTCAATAAGGAAAATCTTCTTGATTTTCCTGCAAACACAATGCATCAGTACCCCACACACACACACACACACAGACAAAGACAATGTGTAGTGTACCTGCACAGTCGAAATGGCGATAGCCGATCTTGATGGCGTGAAAGAGCACATCTTTAACATCCTTGCCTTCCATGCGAAAGAGGCCGAGACCAACTATTGGCATTGTGAAGCCATTGTTCAGGGTAATCTCCTTCGAGAAATCACAGTTGAGGGCCTCTGGCCTTGAGAAGCCATTGCTGAGAGTGGGTGCCATCTTCTCTCGTTTAATTCCAACCACACTCTTCAGCTATCAGGAAGACTTCTCTATTATTTGCAGTCGCAGATGGATAAAACTCCCTCTACGTATAGATATCTGCACAATGGAGCTGTATAAGCCCCACTTGGCAGAGAAAGTATATTGGAACAATACACTTAATCAATGTAACTATTATTGTTTATAAAAACATATTAAGATCATCAAACGTAAAAAATACTTACTTGGGCGTTTATTTCTATTTTAGACTAAAATTATGGTTGCTTAAGTATGAGAATTTATGATCTTATATTGGTAAAAGTAACAGTCTGTTTTGATCCATAAAAAAAAGGGAAAATACCACCAAAAACCTTGAACTTTACCCTTTGTGACAAATTTACCTTGAACTTTTTTTTGTGACACCAAAAACCCTGAACTTTACCCTTTGTGACAAATTTACCCTGAACTTTTTTTTGTGACACCAAAAACCCTTAACTTTGCCTATTGTGACAGATTTACCCTAAACATTTAAATTTGTGATAAATTTACCCTGAACTTTACCATTTGTGACGAATTTACCCTGAACTTTTAAATTTTTATTTAAATAATTTTAAAAATAAGCTGAAATTTTTAAAAAAGGGCTAAATTTTTTTTTGAAAAGGCCTTGAAGCTAGAGATATATAAATTTTAATTTTTAGTCCCTTGTTCATTTTTATTTTATTTTTAAAATTATTTTAAATAAATAAAAAATTGAGAAAATACCACCAAAAACCATAAACTAAATAACAGTTTAGAGTTTTTGTTGTCATAAAAAAATTTTATGGTAAATTTGTCACAAAGGGTAAAGTTTAGGGTTTTTGGTGGTATTTTCCCAATTTTTATTATTTAAAATAATTTTAAAAATAAGAAAAAAAATGAAAAAAGAGCTAAAAATTAAAATATATATATCTCCGGTTTCAAGGCCGGCGACCCCTGTCAGTCCTATTCCGGCAGAGGTCACCGGCCTTGAAGCCGAAAAAGCAAATTTTTTTAAAAAAATTTTAGCCATTTTTTAAAATTTTCAGCTTATTTTTAAAATTATTTAAATACAAATTTAAAAGTTCAGGGTAAATCCATCACAAATGGTAAAGTTCAGGGTAAATTTATCACAAATTTAAAAGTTCAGGGTGAATCTGTCACAATAGGTAAAGTTAAGGGTTTTTGGTGTCACAAAAAAAGTTTAGGGTAAATTTGTCACAAAGGGTAAAGTTCAGGGTTTTTGGTGTCACAAAAAAAAGTTCAAGGTAAATTTGTCACAAAGGGTAAAGTTCAGAGTTTTTGGTGTCACAAAAAAAAGTTCAGGGTAAATTTGTCACAGAGAGTAAAGTTCAGGGTTTTTGGTGGTATTTTCCCTAAAAAAAACATTAATTAACTAATTAAAAATTGTTACGTGATGAACTCTTTTATGAATTTGGGGTCCTCGACATACTGTTTTCCTAACCGTTAGCAAAAGCTTGCTATATTAGCAAAGCCCAAACAATTAATCTTGATTTTGATATGGATTGTGCTTTTACTTCTAGGGTCTTTCAATCAATCTTTCGATTGGTGGGTCACAAACATGAATATAAACCGGTTTTGTTTTTGTCAAGTTCATATGTATATAGCGTCCACATTCATAAAACTCCAAATAGAAGCCAAGAAGCTTGAGGAAGTTTCCCACAATCAATTTCGACAATCAGAATTGAAGGAAGACATAATCCTGATAATATGGTCTCAAAAGCTCAGATTTCCTTTCTCACGCCCCATTCAGTTTTTACTTTGATAATTTCTTGCTTATTTTATTCTCCATTCCTTACCTCCCATTTGTTCCACGTGATGAAAGGATTTGTTCTGAGTTGCGTCCAATAAATTTTTTTTTTTATGCTAACTCATGTGATGATTTCTTGTTTATTTCATGTGATGAAAGGAGCGAGTTCATTTAAAAATTTCACTTAGCAGATGATTTCTTGTTTATTTTATTCTCCATTCCTTACCTCAATGGGTTGCATAGGATGAGATGATTTTATTCTGATTTGCCTCTAATGACCTTTTTCTATTTGTTTAGATAATTTAAGGGCATAAGTATAGAGGCTCCACTCGAGCCCACGAAACATAGTGCAAGCCCTACGAATCGAGTAAGTCCATGCCATTTATGTGTCCTAACCCAAAACAGTTTATACGTAATTGGTGGGATAACAATTTGGCCATTAACGATTTCGTAATTTTCCCCATGAAGCAATTGCTATGTGCATGCGTGATCTTGACTAACATGAGATTGAATATTCAGAGCGGAGGCCTATCGTCGTGCTTCTGTTTTCCGTCTCCTGTGCTCATCGTCACTCCCTCGGATCTGGACACAAGTGTACATCGTGTTCGACCCATAAATACAAACTCCGCCGCCGCCGCCGTCGCCGCCGCCAACCCTTCGCCATTACCTCTCAGAGCAAGACGGTAGGCCAGTCTGAACAACCACGTGCAGTTGCATCCACACGACATTATTGAATTGCCAGGGGCCAGCGAGTACGCCAATTGAGGTGGATGGAAGAAAAAAAAGCGACAAAAATGGTGGTTTCGAGGGGGAAGTGCATGTCATTGAAGGGTAAACCTAGTTCAACTTGTAATGCCATCACGAGGGAGAAGGGTAAAAAAAAAAAAATCATGAGGGAGGTAACACGCTTTTGCAACGAGTAAAATCAAATTATTGAGTGTGTGAAGACCATCTACGGAATGGGGTTTGTCTCACTAGAAATTTAGGAGGACCTTCGTGTAAATATTTGAGGGGCTCTCGTTATATTATTTTTATTTTTATTTTAAAGTAGCCGAGTCTTTGGTCTCGTACTCCTGAATAATAGAAAATGAGGGAATCACTACAATCGTTCTTGTACTATTAGCTAAATTCAATTTTGGTCATTTTAATATGTTCCGTTACAGTTTGATCCCCTTCTTATCTCTGATGACAATTTAAGGATAAAATTCTATTTTCCCTCAAAATATGGGCAAAGTATGCTGAGTCTACACGTGGCACCTACATATACAGGTTTATTAAAAGAAGAAGAAGAGGAGATAAGTATGTTGGAAGTTCTAAGACTTGTCGTGAAAGTGCAATTGAGTTTCAAAACTTTCAAAAAGTGCAATGAAATCTTAAACTTTTAAGAAAGGGCAATTGAATCCTAACACTTTTAAAATGTGTAATCAAATCCTAAAAATTTCGACGGCTAGTGACGGGCTATATGCAAGCTTGAGCCATGCCATAGGCCGGCGATGCTTCGCTTGGCCTAGCCTCCCCACTAGCCGGTGAGGTCAAGCTTGTCGACCTCGAGCGAGGCCTCGCCTCATCTTGCCAGATCTAACGAGGCTTGGCCTTGCTTGAGGTTGGCGATGCCTGGCCTTGCCTCGATTCAGGTATGCAAGGCTGTAGTTGCGCAGCATGGGGGGCCATTATTTACATGTTTTTTAGCAAGGGAAGAGCCACATAAAATATGCTCAGAGATTGGACAACATGGATGCACTTAAGAGGACGACGGAAAGAGTTTATTGAGATTACAGATTATCGGTAGGAAAAGAAATTCTGGACACACGCACAAGAGACATTCACGACCAGAAAGCACCCAACTGGATATTTTATTTTATCACCATCTTCAATGCACAGAAGCCACCATCAGGTCATTTCCATTCCTATTGATTTAATGAGTTGTTTGTCTGTTTAGTTTTTTGCTCTCTCATTTTGTTTGTTCTGGTTTCGTGGGTTAGTTTCAATCTATCCATCAGCATGCCGAGTCGACACATTTCACGGTTTAAAGCTCATTAGCCGTTCTTACAGATTTGTAGTGCCATGGCCGCCTCACTTTTATCGTCACTAGAATGTTTAGCTCGCTCATCACTGCAGGACAAGCCGTTTGTATCGATCCGTGGATTTGCTGGAAGAATAGGTTATGCTTGATCTTGAATTATTCTCGACTCAGTAAGTTGGACATCAAGAGCATTGAATTTGGTAGACACAGGGGCGGAAAGAAGAGAATTGCCTGCAGGAGAGAAGAAGGGGAATGAAAGTGGAACTTCAAGAAAAGAACAAAAAAGAGGGTCACCCCACTTTGACTATTGAAGCATGCTGAATGGTAGGCCGTGCAATGTGGAATATGATCAAAGCATTGTGAGAAGAGAGTGTTTAAGCTAAAAGAGGAGTGCTAAAAATTGTGACCCTTTGATTTCAGCAATTTGAAATTACACAAATTCTTCCATTCTTTTGTGCTCAATGTGAACAAATTGCTTGAGGATACTTTTTCCTATCCAAACTTCTCCATTCTTTTTAAGTCTTCTTCTTCTATAGAAGAGCGTGGCTATTTTAAAAAGCCTCCACTTTAGTTGGTAGGTAGCATCCCTTCTTAGTTTTGAGTAAGTGGAACCATTTTGTTTTGTTTTGGTTCTTCTCAACATTCTTATCAGCATGGATTTACTTACACTTTTTTCTATTGATATTTCTATATAGCAAGACCTACTTTCTTATCTTTCTTTCTTTTTCTCATCATGGGTTCTCACGTCGTTTTCTTGAAAAGATATAAGATTGCCAAGGGCCACTTTCAAATGAGTAAAGTTTACCATTCATTTTTTCACATAATCCCTCTGATGACTTTTTCGTCTACCTTGCACGTGTATTTATATGCTACTATGAAACTACAAAGTTCGTATCGGGGTAGGAAAATCTCTTTAATACCAAGGAGTTATGATTACATTAAATATATAATGAAGAGAAAAGGGAGCCATTGTTGTTATATTTTTATGGATAAAAAAAGGTGGTCACTCAACGCAAATTGACAACAATTGATGGGTCACATACTTCGGTATAAACAAAAAATTGATAGGTCATCCTTACCCAAAAAAAAAAAAACAATTGATAGGTCAGTCGGCAATGAAAAACTAATCCGAATGTAATTCCATAATATTGTCTTTCAACATATCTATTTTCTCTTTTCTTTGTCTCCTATTTTCTCCAACCTAAAATAATTTTTACGTAGCGTAATCCTGGAGTTTTGGATGACACTCTGCGTATGGGCTGAGTGTGGACGATAGTCACGTATGGCACGCATGGCCACGGTGCTCTGCTCACCACTGCTTTTATTCTGTGTATGCCTGCCACTCGAAACAAAACATATGGGCCCCATACAGAGAGGGCCGAACTCCAGTCTCCAGTTTCTTCTTTTGTTTTTAGGGGTCAGAAGTCTCCTGTTACTTGGGAAGCCGACAATATGTATTGATCGTTTCGAGAATAAAAATATAATTTAAAAATATTTTTTTTAAAGTCAATCATTTATATTGCTTAACATAATTATTCAATGCATTATACTTTTATCATCGACAATTTCAAAATAATTTTATGGACGATGAAAATTTTTTTCGTCTATTTATTTTTTTATAAGTAATACATGTGGTAATTTTAGGAAAATATTTTTCAAATTATTCATTTACTACAAAACAAATGAAGTATTATGCTTGCTTGGTTTATAGCATGTGCTCTTTCACAGTACCTTTCATACGACATTTATTTGGCATGAAATGCTTTAACAATTGATTCGATACTATTTGCACAAAATTGACCGATTTTTAGTTATTATCGACATGTGATATACTTAGTCGATGAGAGCAGAATTTCTTCATTTATGAATAGAATTATCGATAATGTGATGAGTTGACTATGTGACGAATTGACAACTTTAAGGAATCGACACAAAGTAGAGTCGACAATTTCGGATGCAACTGTAAAAAGAAAAACGCCAACATAGTGAAATAAAGAAACCGTCAAGGTAGTGCAGTGGAAGAAATCATCGATAAGTGTTTGTAGCCTCTATTGGTAAGTTCCCTCTATAACCACTATTAGTGACTTCTACTTGTAACATCTATTTGTAACCTCCCTTTGTAATCTCCATCGATTATAGGCTTTAATTAGTCATATCGTACTCTTCGAAGACTCCCATACAAATCAAGCAAATTTATTTTTATCTTTATCTTTATTTTCTTGTACTACACTTTATCTTTCTTAGTTGTAGCTTTCGGATTCTCGTCGTCGATTAAATTCCGACGTCTATCTATAGCGTATGTGTTGTGACATCAATTAAATTACGATATAGTACTTTTTGTTCCCAAGATGTGTTGTTGATTAAATAGTGGATCCATTTGTTAACATTTGATTGCTTTATCGAGTCTATATTGCCAAACCATGTTGTCGATTAAATTTCGGCACAATTCATGTTCATATATTCTCTTATTCTAATCAAATTGGTTGTTGTTTGTTTGCCTGTGATACTTTCTATCCGGAGTTGGCTCAAGGACCTTGTCTCTCTTAGTTAAAAGTCAAAGAACGACTTTTGGCGAAAAGATATTTGTATTGTTTCTAGAACTATCATCTAAAGGGGGTGAATATATGATTTTAACCAATTTTGACAAATTAAGGAAAAATTGAAATAGTCAGGATAAATATCACGTGAAGTTAGACTTTGAAGAAGAACAATGTTATAATTAGATTTACTTGTGTGCAATATACTATCAAAGATAATAATAAAGAGTTAGGGGATAGAGAAAATTGTACATAGATATTATAGTGGTTCGACTTATTACAAGCCTACATTCATTCTCCATGCAAATAGTTTATTGTCTAAATTTTACTAGTAAATCAATAAGGCTGCGTTTAGTCATCCAGGTTTAGATTGGAATAGGGCAAGATAAGGTCGAATTATGAATCTTTCAATTATCCTTCGGATTGTAGAAAATCATATTGCATATTTGGTGCAATTGAAGATTTATGAAAAATCTCACTTGCGAAAATTTGAAGCATAAAATTAGCTATATATTTAGTTAGTGTGTAACCAAACCGGGTTTATCTAATATTCGGATCGAACCACCCAAAAAATAGGGCCAGGAATTGGGTCCCATTGAAATTGGATCGGGAATCGGTTCCAATTTTTTAGAATCAATTGAAACCAATCTAGTTCCTGGTTCTAGTTAGAGACCCATCCAGACCGGTTTATAGAATTGATTTTTAGACGCTGTTTAAAAAGAAAAACTCAGTGACTAATTTTTCGCTAAGTTAGCTTGCCAAGCATAGCCTTGCCTCATGCAACGTGCTCACCTAGGGGAAAAGTAATCCTAAAATTCTTCTTTCTTTTTTGTGTTATGTGATTTGATTTCTAAGTTTAATTTAGCACTAGTGAGTATTTATATCTGTAAATGCATTTTCCTTCTTTTTGGTCGAATATGCAGAGTTGATTGACTGAGTAATATGTATCTCTCTCTGTCAAATTTGGTTGTGTATTACCAAAGTTGTAGTTTATGAGGAAACTCCTTGTCCTTAATTTGATCTATACCCCTTATTTTCTCTCTCACTTCTCTTTTTATTGAGTTTCTACGAGTAAACTGTGGAAGGTTTATATAATCGTAAGATTTTGTTTTCATTCTTGCATATAGGGAGATCGGGTAAACCCTGGAATCGGACCAAAAAATAAGGTCGTTTTCAAAATAGGTTCTAGGATAAACAGGGTATGGTCTCGGTTCCTAAAATTGAAAATCGATTATAACAAGTCTAGTTTAGGGTCTAAGTCTAAATCCGACACACCCGACCGATGCTCACCCTTAGTGTTAGGCATCTTGTGTGGCATGGCAGATGACGTAAACAATTTCTTACAATTTTTAAAATTTTTTCATGAAATTTTTAAGAAATTTTCTAATTTTTTTCTATTTTCTTTTCTTTATTTTCATAAAAATTGCAAGAATTGTCCACATTAGCGTCAGCCAGGTCATGTAAATGGTCAGTGCTAATTGGATCATCAAGTCAGCGGTGTCTAATCAAAATTACCTAAAAGGAATTAATTTGTGAAGATGTTTAGGACTACATTGTTGAATTGCTAAAAGGTTTAGGAATAAATTTGTCAAATTAAAAGTTTTATGGCTGAATTGGTACAACTACGATAGATTTAAGACTTTTTTTTGATAATTTTCCTACCATAATTATATTATCATCCTATGAAATACATGAAGATGAGAAGATTGGATTCGATTTAATATTTGGATGGTTCGAGATCACATGTCCCAGAACAAAAACGATTTCAAATTGAAAATAGGAGTTGGTCAGTTATGTTCGGGATCACCAATGTGCTTCAAACGTATATAAGGAGCAAGTTACATACATATCCAAAAACAGGATACAAACATATATAGAAGCATAACCCCACAACTGATGCATCTGCATCGACACGATTTCCATGACTTGGTGGTCTTCCCACAAAGCCCATGCACAAGAAAAAACAATGGAATATAGGTTGTTGGACAATGATAACTGATAAGAAAAGTTTGGAGCAATCTTTGGTCGAGCTTATTATGCTAGTAGAACTCACACTAGTTACTGGATCTGCTTGCAGAGAGTTGAGCGACGATTATTGCCAGTATAATGAGCAAAACGGTGACCTGCAATTCAGATCACGATAAGCTATTTTTCTCTCTTTTTGTTTGGGTTACTGTTCATCACATTGTTCTTAGGACAGCCAAACAATGCAAGACAAATGGTTGTAAACTCACCAGGACAGAGCTGTATCTGGGCTCAGTTGCAAGGATGTAAGATTTCCTGTCAAAATTCACAAAAGAAGTCTGCTTAAGTCAAATGAACAATTCAATTCTATACAACCGAGAGAGAGAGAGAGAGAGAGAGAGAGAGAGAGAGAGAGAGAGAGAGAGAGAGAGAGAGAGAGAGAGAGAGAGAGGGAGGGAGGGAGGGAGGGAGGGAACCTTTTGTTTAGGTGGCCAGAATCTCTGCAAGCCTTCTGTATACCCTCGATTATGCTTAATGTTTTTGTCGCATTAGGATCATTCTTGTCCACCTACAGGAGCCAAAAGCATCATTTAGCATTAGGATCATTCTTGTCCACCTGGAGGATCATTCTCAGACTGTATATTTAAAGAATCCTAGCATGAAAGGCATGGAGATGGAAAGACTGAGTAACAAATGAAAGCATCAACTACTATTGCAGCCAAAAGTTGCAATAACAGATCATCAAGCAAGTCCCGCCCCACAATCAGGAAACAGAGGAGAGAAATTCCGCAACATTTCTGAGGCTTAAGTTATAATCCCTTCTGCTATTCAGCATTGTAGGTTACTTAATATCTTTGCAGAAGACAGAACTTCATTAATTCAGTCTTCACAGGCATAACAGAGCACCGTCACGTCCACTTCAGATTTAATTAGCTATTCTATACAGTCTGGTTTGCTGTATCCCAGTCAGATCACTGAAGAGTTTGCACGTTATAAGGTCAAGTATATTTTCAAGAAGCAATAGCTAAATGTATGTGTGTAAAAGACAGCGCATTCTAGTGTTTGGCTTTCGCACCTTGGACTTCAGCATACAAGAAAAATCATAAAAAGTGCCATAAACATCAGCCATTGTTCTTGTGCGATCCCTAACTTTAGCAGCAAGACCTGGAAAGTACAGGTAGACAAATCGAATAACTGAGAAGTCATTATCTCAGAGGAACACACAGAAAAGCATAAAGGCTCATGGATAGACAAAGCACAAGCTATATTTCTCATGTCTAATGGCCCAGTAAAACTATCTTTTGAATGCCAAGTGCCATTCAAGTTCTTCAGTAGGCCTAATCATTTCACCGTGTCTAGGATAGCTAATTTCAATGATAAAAGAAAATATCAGCAGCTCATTTTCTTACCTGGTCTGATCTTTACTACACCTCTGAAAACTTCAATATTGTTGTAGCATAAAGCTAAATTCCCAATTGCCATTATCTAGAAAAAGTAGAAAATGTTGTCAAATGAGCCTCTCCCAGATAATCAAAAGGTTAACGGCATTGTCAAGAAAATATCAACATTGAACACTCAAGTGTGGGAGAGGGAGAGAGAGAGAAGGAGAAAAGGGGGGGGGGGGGGGCAGGGGAAGAAGTGCAGAGATTGGGCTTGGAGTATGTTCATGAGCAAAATTTCAAGCCCCCTTCGATATCTACCTCCTATGATTTTATTACATTGGAGGGATGTGAGACAACTCCTGTTCACAGATAAGAAGCATTGTTCTCTTGAAGAATTGATCATGTACCTGAAAAATAGCCCAAAACCGGAATATGGCAGGATCCCTTAAAGAGGACATGTACGTCAAACAGTCTTCAACATGTGTCAAAGCATTTGTCACCATCTCATTCAGACATTGTACTGCCTTCACTGAGTTCTCCTCGCACTTCAAGTCCTACGTTGATATTCAAGCCAATTATAGAGGAGAAAATATGGATGTGCATGTGGCACGATATCCAGCATTATATATGCATAATATCTTAACAATTCATCTACAAAGTAAGCGATGGAAAATCAATTTTATATTCTAAAAGCGCCAAAGCACAATCTTTGTAAGCACTTACTAGTCCTAAATCATGTTGAAGAGCCATACCTCAAGTTTGTTTACGTATTTACTCCAAATTTGATGTGGCCAAAACATGCGTGACTTTGGAATCTCATTGATATCTTCCAAATAATCTTTAATTATGTCTTGTTTCTGATATTCACGTCCATAAAACGATGTTAGAAATCCAAAATATGTGGTCACGTTCGTGAAACTTGGTGTCTTTTAAGTACCTGCAGGATCAAAGCCATTGAATTGGATAGAGAATCTGGTGCCAGATCTTCAGCTCCAGAAGCATGGAAAAGCTTTGACAGACCTAAACCTATGAGTCCTGACACATAATGGCAATATTCATTGTAATCATCAACTGTTTCCACCTGCAATGAGGAAGAAATTAGTGGAACTCTTTGTAGGATAAATAACTGCATAACCTATTAAACAGATTAATCTCCACCACAACCAATTTTTCCAGAAGGTGCAGGACTACACACTAGCCTTGAAATGCTTTGTGCAAAAGAAAACTGCCAGCTCGTAAGTCCTCTTGATAATAGAATTTGGTCTAACTCATTCCAATCCAGCCAGATCAGTTACCATAAACAAGGCCCACAGTAGAGTCAATAGTCAGTTCACAAGCCTGTGGATGGACCTTGGAAGATGGAAGAATGGTCATCAACGCCAAATGCTACGTTCTAGACGAATCCACTTTTTGTAAGCGAGCGAATACTGGAAGGAGTTGTACCAAACAGCTAAGGTCAAATCCTTACTCCACCGCGGGTATAGAAAACGGCAAGATAGGGTACCCATCGTATGTGTCAGCCCATCAACAAATAAAAAGTCTATACTCGTACAAAACAATCTCATATTCATTTTCATCCGTTGGAGGCAAGGATTGTCCTCATGAAACGCTTATGCACTCGCTACATACTGACCTAGTCCAAGAACAACCATATACCATATAATCTGTGTAAGAGTTTGTTTGGCGTGGGGAAAGTATAAGAAGTGTCACACAACACAGATCACAAACCTCTTTGCAAATAAATTTTGCCATTCCTGCTCCCATTCTTTTCGTAATATCCTCAATTACTTCTTGGTATCTGCAAGTATAGTCAAAAGCCACAGTTTACAAAGAAAAAGTAGTCAACGGTTTGCCAATTTTGGGATAATTGCTGGAAAGTTTTAGTTTTGAGTTTTCATTCTAAATGAAAGCACAAAGAACATTTGGTAGACAATGATAATACAATTTCTGAGGTGGGATCATTAGGTATGTTGGTAAAGGAAACAGGCAGGGTTAATTTGAGAGGCTAAAGAACATCAAATAAAAGAATAGAATGTCCTCGTCTCAAAAGAGGTGTTCACTTCATAATTGCAAAGAAAAATCATAAGCTAGTAACCTTTTCCCCAGCTCCAGGAATGCCGTCGAAACATGATGAAATTGGTCCGTCAAAACCTTGCAGTCCTTCGCACCACCTTAATCCCACAATAGAAAACTCAAGTCAGTGAACAAAATAAAATTCTGGGAGGCTAAATGGTTCGGAGCCCGGCTCCGACTTCTTCATACAGGCAACTCAGACGTCTGGATACACACCATTTACAGATTGTCCGTAAGCTAAAACAGCAGAAGCAGCTTTCCCAATCAAGTAGTGCACGCCCCAAAAGTTGCTAGTGAGGAAATCAGCGGCACGATGGAATCTAAATAACAAGACCATTCTCGGTGCAAAATGTGGAGGACATCAATCGTTTACCCATGTAAGAACATATTCATACGGGTACGAGAAAACCATTAAGAGAGACGAGTCTGTGGTGAATCAAGTAGATATCTCTACTTAAATAAAACTCTCTTTATTAAAAAATCACTTGATTTACATAACACTCACAAATACACACAATGCACTCTCTCACTCACACGCTCTCTTGTTTGAGCTTCTCACACCACACACAACATATGGAGCGCTACCTCCTATTTATAGCCTAACCAATATTCTACACACTTCCACTATTACTTGCTCAACAAGCATAGAACATTCTAGATAAAACCTTCTAGAAAGTCTAGTCTAGGAATATAAAGAAGATTCTAGAACATGGAAGAGATACAAAGTTCTAGACTATCTAGGAGAATCATGAATGTTCTAGAAAGTTCTGGAAAAATCTAGAGGAGACGGTGCTCTCTTCAACAGAGTCAACCAAATCTTATCCACAATAAATCTAACTCACGATTCCAGAATTTTATGCAAGGTTCAGGAAAGAGCAACAATACTGAACCAGGCCTCTAAATACATGGGAAACCAGTTACTTTTGACTGGGAAGAAAGAGGTGGTAGGATAGCATGTTTAACTCACATGAAAAATGCCACGCCTTATCAAACACGTGCTGATGAAAAGCTTGCAGCAGGGGCACTTTGACATCAGTAGGTATGTTCGTGTCATCCTCTGGAAAGGGGTACGTTAGAAGAAACAAAATTCCAGCACAAACTCAACTAATGTCATTAGGGAGCTGGAAACAGTTATTCATATAAGAACTAGGCAGAGGAACTAAGGAATAATCCTGAAACTGATTCTTGTATGCATTATTCAAATGATAGAAAAATAGAATTCGAAACATTATCATCGGATGAATCAGCAGGCGCCTTAATAACTAGGGATAGCATGCTCCACTTCCATTTATGATGGTTAGTGGTGACAAATAAACTCAAGGTTAAACGTGAAGAACCCGCTCTCGCCTACACAGATTTTTCCATGAATGTAATTGATGTACAAGGGAAACTCCAGTAGGTCCGCAATCTAGTTAATCTTTGACAGATGAGGGATTGCTGGCTATGGTTAACCAAAAGTGCTAATGGAATGACGGTAATTTAGGACAGATGCACTATGTTTGATAAAAAGCATAATAACTTGGAAATGAAAGACAGAGAAAATCCATTGCTATGGGACAAACCAACTGTATCAAGTGCTCGCAGGACCAAATAGAGTATGCACACCTGCAAAAATGCAAAAGAAAGTTGAAGAAATAAAAGC
Source organism: Psidium guajava (assembly GCA_016432845.1). Classification (NCBI taxonomy): domain Eukaryota; kingdom Viridiplantae; phylum Streptophyta; class Magnoliopsida; order Myrtales; family Myrtaceae; genus Psidium; species Psidium guajava. Next base: position 20,703,536 of record CM028225.1, read on the forward strand.
AACTTTAGAGAAACTATTCTAAAAATTCTACTGGAATTTGCGTTGGCTGCGAGCGGCATTTGCATTAACAAATCTGACTGTTCATAAGATTTTTGCATTTTGATTAGCAGACGACAGCGGTGAGGTTGGAGAAAGTATCAAAAGAAAGCAAGAAGTAACCACACAAATCTTTGGATGAGGACTGCCTTGACATGAGGGGTAACATCATGCAAGTCAATTCGAGATCATACTTAGATGTGGTTCATGTCGGTAGAGCTGTAGCACTTTCTTTGACTTTCAGATTTTGCAGTTGTATAGGAAAAAGAAATTGTCTCTCAATGACAATTCCAATGGAGAAAATTACCAAAAATGTCTCAAATCTATTGTAATTATGTCAATTCAGTCATAAACTTTTTTCTTGCCGATTCAATCCTAAATCTTTTGCAATTGTGCCAATTCAGTCCATCTAATAAATTTTAGCTGGCTAGGCCGATGTGGACGCCGATTGGCCAATGAGATAATATTTTAATTTTTTTCGCTTCCCCTTCCATCTTCTTCTTCCAGCCATTGTCGAACCTCAGCGACCAACTAGAGGGAAGAACGATCTCGCCAAGGGTTGGCAAGGCTAAGCGTTGGCAAATCAAGGCTGGCAAGGCTCAGCCTCGCGCCGCCATGGCAAGGTCGAGTCTCATTGGCCATCCCTCTCGCCGGTCGCCAATCTCGATGACCAGTTGGAGGAAGAAGAGGGAATGGAAATAAAATAAACAAGAATATTAAAAAAAGAAATAGAAAATTGTTTTTAAAAAATATATTATGATGACGGCCAATCGGTGTCCACGTCAGCACCAACCAACCAAAATTTGATGAAAGGAATGAAAGGATATAATTACAAAAAGTTTAGGATTGAATAAAAAAAAAGAACTATGTTGGTAATTTTTTCATTTAAATAGATTGCTTAATAACATTCTGAGATTTTGCCACTGAGGAAGGGAAAGAAATTAGTCTCAGGAGATTGTTCACCAATAACCAAGATATTGTACTATCCAGTCCATCAGACATGTTAGATCTCCAGGTGTCATGTGTGTCACTTGTGTGCTACCAAATGGTATGTCTAAAGCAAGAAAATATTTGTGATAAGTTGTGTGATCATTGCGGATTATTTTAAAAGCTTAAACTTTTAGACGGATGGTCGATTTAATATTTAAATATTCTATCACTCTTTCTTATGAATAGTCTGGTCTTTTTTATTAGTACTAAGCGTGAAAGTATTTAATTGGAGAGATAAATGGGGGTCTTTGAACTTAGGAGCAGGAGGATGGACTTGAGGAACCTCCTCCCATAAACTAAATGCCAAATTCAAGGAAATCTTGGTCTTGTGCTGACCATCTGACATGTTTTGTGAACTGTTCTCGTGGGGCCTCACATATTAAAAAAAGGGAAGTGCGTCGGGGAATTGATTTTAAGTTGAACTTACCAGAAAAGTGTGTAAGATTCGTCGTATGGTTTCCCACTAGTTAGTGGAATACAAAAGGTCAACATATCAACACTATACAGTCAAAAACAGGAATTCTTATTGACTCATCATCTGCCTGGATTAAACTATTTGAGCATGTATGACTCAATCCTAACTCCATTGCTAACTCGAGAATATTTGACTGGAAATACCTTGCCAGAAATAACACGTAAAATAAAAGACCTTGTAATTCTCTATAAAGGGTGAATTTGAACAATTTCAAGCACGGGGTTTATTGAAAATATTGAGTCTTTTTAAAAAAAAGTATATCACCATATTTTACTCATAGAAGGGGAAAAAAAAATGTATGTCGCCCTACATTTTGTGACAACTTTATCCATAACTCAACAGTAACATCACCGATATTAATGCAGAGAGATCTAGATTTGTAAAGGAACTCCTCCTAAAAAAAATTATATATATATATATATATTAAGATATACATGTTATAAATCATCATAATTCTCCACAAAAATGATGGTAAACGAGATGTTGCTAAAAGTGAGACGCATGTCGAATTACGATGATGATTTTTTAAGGCTAAGGGCACTCATTACAACACTTTGGGAGTAGAATTTCTACTCCAAAAGAGCAGAGATATGTTTGGTAACGCAACTTCTGAAGCAAAAATTTGTTTGGCTATGAAACTTCATTTTTCTGCATAACTTCGTTTTTCTACTTTTCGAGCTTTTTTTGCTTTACAAGTAGTTTTGGAATCACCCGAATAAGTAAAAAAAAAATTACATTTCTCTAGAAATTGATTTTTAGAGCAGAAGTGTTGTCATGCCACTGTGAGTTTAGTGGTCTTGTGTCATCTTTAATTTTACTTAATGTCCTTTGGGTCGTCACCTATAAATATCAGGCTCCTTGCAAGTATTTGTAGGCAATATAAGCAAGCATGACGCTTTAACTTCTCTGATTCTGTTGTGAGAATGATGAACCCGAATTCTTCTTTGCAGAATAAATTGATCCTTGGATTCCATTTGTTTTAAAAAAAATGTAATTTTTTTGGAAAACATTTTTTCACGAGCCATTTTTTAGGAGAATAATAATAATTTTCATGTTCGGTTGAAACTTGAAAATGAACTACAAAATATTTTCTGACGTTTGGTATGGAAAATGAAATTTGATTTTCCTCTATGCACTCTTTTTAATTAATTAATTATTTTATTTATTTATTTATTTTTTCTTTTCTTTATAAAAATCAAATTAATTTTTTCTTTTTTCTTTTACCGGCCAAAGGGCATAAGGAAGGTAAAAGAAAAAAATAAAAAATAAAAAACATAACAAATAATTAAAATTTTGAATTTTTTAAAAGAAAAGATAAAAATAATAAAAATAAAATAAAAAATAAAAACCAAGATAGTTAAAAGGAGTGTACTGAGGAGAACTTGTTTGATTTGGGTAAAAGAAAGACGAGGGAAATTACTTTTCTGTCGTCAAAAAGAGAAATCATTTTCCCTATTTTGAAGGTGTTTTCTTGTATAGGTGTAAAATATTTTTCATAACTAGTTTATTTTTCGTGAACCGAAATTTGTAAAATCCAAAAACATTTTTACCAGAAGTTATATCGCGAAACGAATGGAGCATTGGCTTCATCTAAGTTGTTGCGCTTGTTGTCTTCGACAAGTAGGTGCGTTTGGAAATTTTTTTTGAGACACGACTTTGCTGTTAACAAAGTTCTTTGGCTCGAGGTATATTTGCTCAAACCAAATAGCATTTTGACAATTGATACATTTTTTATATTCTTGCTCTGATATCATGTGAGATTTTGTGGAATCACTGCTAACTGTTCTAAACAAAGTTGAAAATTGCGCTCACCACGTCGCGAAGCTCGGGGGGGAGTTGCTCGATGACGAAAGCGAAGGTCTTGGAGAACTTGCGGAGCATGGAGTAGCAGAATCGCCAGTGAGGCTGCCGTGGGATCTGCTTCTCGACATTCCTTGCCATGATCTTTAGCTTCATAAGCGGGTAGAGTTCGTCCGGATGTTTAAGAATCTCGCCCAAACTCACCATCTCTCTCTCTCTCACGCTCACTCTGGAGTTGGGATTGGAAGAGAAGATAGACGGATGGGAAGGTTATTATAAGGAGAGCAACGGCGTCCTGGGATTGGAACAAACAATGTTATCTTGTCTTCGAAGTGCCCTTTCCCGTTTTTATCGTGCCGGAGAGTTGTTAAGTTGTTTTACTGATATTTTAATATTTTTTTCAATGTTATTTAATTTTTTATTCATTCTTTTTTTTTTTGGCCATTTCTTCTTTTTTGGCCGGTGAGGTCAACCTCGCCGACCTCTAACCCCCCGGCCAGGCACTGGCAAGGTCGCCCCCATCATTGTGCAAGGTTGGCCTCATCGTCACTAGGCAAGATCGGTCTCATTCAACCATAGTGAGGCTTGACCTCGCCCAATGATGGTGAGGCCGATCTCGCTAGCCCTCACCTTAGGTTAGTCATGTCCGGTTGGGGAAAGAAAAAAGGGTAGAAAAAAAAGAGAAAAAGGAAGAGAAATAAATTAAAACACATTCGAAAAATACTAAAATTGCTCCATAGTGAGCTTTAGGCAAGGTTATGTGGCTACTTCGAGAGAAACTCCATTAGTAGTTTATGTATTTTGATTTCATTCGTTCATTCTGATATTGTTTGCCTCAACAAGATTGTCGTAAGTTTTTCCAAGAAAAATTATCAGAAAAATATTAAACTTATTGCATTTTTATCAATTTAGTTTTAAACCTTTAATTTTGCCAATTTAATACTAAATCTTTAAATTTATGCCAATTCAACCCTAAACCTTTTGTATTTTTGCTAATTCAATCCCTCCGACCAACTTTGGCGGCGCTAATGCGGATGCTGGCCAATGCTAATGGGGCAATTTTAATGATTTTTTAATATTTTCTAAATTCTTTAATTATTTTTTTCCTTTTCGTTTTTTTTCCTTTTTACTGTTCATCTTCTTCGTCCTTATTTCTTCAGAGGTCCTCGCTGGCATCTTTCTCTAGATGGGGTTCTCACTGCCCGTGGCGCCGCTGGGCAAGGCGGGGGCCGCTGTTGGGCAAGGCTCGAGGTTGTCTGAAGATCATGGTCTTGATGGTGTCATTTGAAACTGGGATGCAGCAAGGAGAAGACTCGAAGGACTTGGATTAAGGACTCGATGACTTCGAAGTTCAATAAAGATGAGGAACCAAGAATGCCCAAACACTTGTCTCTATTGTGTCGCATGGAGAAGACACCTATCGAATGCATCAGGGAAGGGAGAACCCCTGAAATCTCGCATGATTGTGCTCCTCTTCTTCAATGAACCTTAACCCGAAAAATGCCTAATTCCATGGTCTTTTTGGACCCAACCATACTGAAATTATGTAAGACGATGTCTTTGTCTACATTCTTCTTGAATTCAACTAAAAGAGTCTCACCCAGATCTGATCCGGATCCTCACCCAGCCATGGGTGGCTCGGCCGCACCCAGCAGTGGCGGTGCCGGCCTCGGCCAGCGGCACCAGGGGTTAGCGAGAACCCCTTCGAGAAAGATGCCACGAGGACCTCCGAAGAAACAAGGACGAGGAAGATGAACAGTAAAAAAGGAAAAAAAAAAGAAGAAAGAAAGAAAAGGAAAAAAACAATTAAGGAATTTAAAAATTATTAAAATTGCCCCGTCAGCATCGCTTGATCTCCGTGTTAGTGCCGGCCGGTCCAAGTTGGTTGGAAGGATTGACTTGACAAAAATACAAAAGGTTTAAGACTAAATTGACACAAAAAAAATTATTTATGACTGAATTGGCACGAATTTAAAAATTTTAGGACTGAATTGGCAAAATACAAAGCTTTAGGAGTGAATTGACAAAAATGTAATAACTTTAGGATTTTTTTTTTATAATTTTCTCAATTTTTCCATGTTGTTCTGTGGTGCACGTGTTTTTCTTGTAGCAACTTATGAAATTAAATGAATTAACAAAGTAATTTCTGGAAAACAAGATTATCCTAATCGAAATCCGAAAGTTTTGTAACATAAAATCAGCTGGTCAGCATTATTACAAGGTCCCGGGAAAACGACCAAAAGAAATTTTGGTGAAGCTGCTTCCGTTCCTTTTTCTTTCATCTCGATGAATGCATCCGGCTTTATGCTAGGGCTCCATAACTCTGAATTTTCAATACTTATGTGAAAGTTGTTGATCCTTACTGTTGACTTAATTATTTAACTTGATTTGGATTTGATTCTCTTAAGCCGGTCATTTGATTCTCCAAAAATGTAAACGAGGGCAGGGCTATCGACCCTTTCCCCTTTGGACCGCAAAGAAGAACATTGTAGTGATGACTATCGAGGGGGGGTGCGAAGGTTAGCAGTGGAGGCTAGGACAATAGTTAACGGTTGAGTAGGTACAACGTTGGAGGTAAAAAGCGGTAAGTCGTATGGTCGAGGGGTAAAGTCACACAATAGTATCTGATAGAGAATGGAGCTGAGCAGTTTCAGGTTCTGTACAAGTTTCATTTTCACATGAAATTTAGAATGTATCAATCAGAACATGTTCTCATTTTTTGAACTTGGAATTGGATCAGTTCTCATTGATCCGACTCTCCGATTACTGATTCTATCCACTCGTAATAAAAAAAATACGGATGTCTACGCAAGATGAGCAAAAGATGGAGAAAGAGAGAGGTGGGACCCATAATTTTGTGATTGGTTCGGTTAGAAATTATTAGATTTGCACCGATTCAGACGTAATATTTTGAAAGCGACATATTCACTAGTCACCAATTAGACTATGGTTAGAACACATGGGCAAAATGATTTTAAATACACAATCAACATTATGAACAGAAACTGAAGGTTCAAACGTATGTAAAAATTGGGGGAGCCGTAAAATCAACATGGACTTGTCTTTGCATGTGCAGAATGCCTCCTTTTGTATCTTCTTATTTTAATAGATTCCCTTTTTGGAATCAAATGTTGACGGCGGCCCAACTTGTCGAAGTAGTGGGCGATGGGGACATCATCTTCATCCTCCATTGGTGTGACAAATGTCTCAGTCTTCATCTAATTCACATGTCTCATGACAAAGGCATTTAATTCATGTGCTCTCTTTTTTCTTTTTTCTTCGCCACTGTTGGCGGCTGGCCGGAGGAAGAATAAAGTAAAAATAAAAAATAAAAAAAAAGATAAGATGAAATAATAATAAAAATTTTGAAAAAGTATTAAAGTATTGTTAAAAAATTATTTACTTTAGCACTGGCAACGCCACTTACTGGTTTCTATTCAAAATTGGCCAAATAGATTGAATTGATGCAAATACACAAGATTTATGACTCAAGTGAAAAAAAATTAAGATTAATAAATTTAGGACTTTTTTTTGATAATTTTGTTTGCATTCTGGTAACTATGGAGGAAGGGCGATAAATAAATAGACTAGTGGTCTACCAACACCTCAGTTGAAGACAAAGATAGTGGATCAACACGAGTGCATAAATGTTGAGTCTTTATGCCAACTATTCGAGATCTATAACTTCTAGTAGATAACATTGCCAAATAATTGGATATCGTGTCTAGAGGTTTTAACTGGTCATGACCTAAAAAATCGAAAAGAATTCTTAGGTCAGTTGATTATTAAGTTAAATAGATGACTAACTTAATACGGACTCTTTCAAGTCCTACCAAATCGCAACATTGGTTTACTATTTAAACGATTTAAAATTTGAAGTCGCAATTAATCATTTTTTGGTAGGTTGATTAGGAAACCTAAATAACATTCCAACAGATGTACTTGATTTCTACGAACCAACGATTTTAAGTTTGAGGACTTGGTTACATTAATTAATTAAAATTAATGCCCTTTTGGTACATTAAATTTCATGAAAAATGTTAAGTTTGGTAACTCAACTTGAATTGATATCACTTAATATTAAAAAAATGATTTTTGGGGGTTTTCTCTTGCTTAAATGTATGCATGAATGACATGAATGAATGACTTGGAAATTATGATAAATGACGTGAATATGCACATATGAAAATGTAATGCAAAACATGCAAAATTATGTCATGTTACCCTAAATGCAAAATTTAACTAACCAATTAAGGCATGGAAAAATATGAAATTCCCAAAAATGGATGTGCAAACATGCGACATAGCAAGATAAAATATGCAAACAAATATGTGTAGACACACATCATGATGCAACAAGTAACATGGTATACGAGTAACAATGGCATAATAAAAATGCATGGGGAAAACCATATGACGTACTAAAATATGCAATGAATTACTTAAACGTGCAATGATCATGTAACATGCGAAAATTATATCAATTAAGAAACATGCATGTTTATAATTAACTAACATAAACATGCATTCAAAATCGACTATCCTAAGATGCACGATCCTAAAACATGATTTTTCTAAATGACATGGCATAATATGATATGGTATAATAACAGGCGAATATGGCGTGGATATGTTAACATTTGATACGCAAAAATATGGCAAAGCATAATATAAAGACACTTAGCATGCGAACAAACATAATATGCAAAACATAAATTGCGCCCAGCTATATGAGATGCAAAGTAACATGCTGAAAATGATATGCAAAGACGAATGATTTCTTTTCTGTATTTTCTGTATTTTTTTAAATAATTTTTCAGCAATTAAGGATGACCATGATTGATTCAATTTTCCTGATTTTATTTTAAATAAACCCATGAGATAAGGCTTCTAAAAAACCCTATCTTCTAAAATCTTAATTAGATAAGGTTTCTAAGAAACCATATCTTAGTAAAATTTAAAAGTCTTAAGTTATAAGGAAACCAACTGTTGATACCGAAAGTTGTGTCTTAATGATTCGGTATCTTGGTAATGACGTCATGAGAAAAGATTTTACTGGTAGATCCCGAAATATGGTAAGAAAAAAATGACTGACCGAATAATATGTGGTACTTTTGTATTTGGGAAGTTTAAAAGAAAATACAAAAGACACTGAATGAAAGACACCATGCACCCGAATTCGGTAAATCTCAAGTATGCGACGTAGGGATCATATCCCAAAACTTGGGAAACATGGAGCAAAACTTAAGAGCGCGAATAGGTTTTTGGAAGTTAAGGAATGTTATTAAAAAAAGATTCAACTGATTGTGCAGTTACAAATAGGATTAAAAATGTTCTGATTTCCACGGACAAGTTATGGAGTCGTTGGTTGAGAAGAAATGAGCATGGGTGCTAAAATTTAAAAGTTTGAAATTAAAGAATAACTGTCCAAGCAGTTGAAAACGCACGGCATATGAGTATGCAAAAGAGAGGAGGAAAAAAAGACACAACCCAGAAAATGCTCTGTTTCTTTCGAGTTTCAAGTATTTCCTGCAGCTTAACTGTCTTGCACTTTCCATTCCTTGTACCTTTAGATTCCAGCAGTTTATGTCCTATTGTAGAAGTTCTGTAATCATAGATTGTTCAACTTTCAAAGCGTTTCCTCATTTAGAATCTCTATCAGAATAGAGCCACAGAACTCATATCAATAAAAACCGAAAAATAAGTTTCAGTGAAAGATATTTTCGGTATAAAATCGAGTGAACACAATCAAAGAGGAGGCCAATCAAATATCCAAAATTTTAGATAAAGCAAGAAAGCAATCAATCAAGACTAAATCATCAAATATTCCATTGATTTTCGAAAAAAACTTGCTTTCCTAAGCCAGGTTGATTTCTTGAAATTAGCGCAACATTTTGTTTAGGAGGCCAGAATCTCTGCAAGCCTTCTATATCCATCGATTATGCTTAATGTTTTCGTAGCATTAGGATCATTCCTCTCCACCTAGAGGAGCCAAAAGAATAATTTAGTGAGCAACTTCTCAGACGGTATATTTAAAGAATCGTAGAAAACTTCAGTTCATTTATTCATAGGCATAACGAAGCACTGTCACGTCCACTTCAGATTCAAGTAGCTATCCTTCACAATCTGCTTTGCTGTGTCCCAGTCAGATCACCGAAGATTTTGTACGTTATAAGGTCCAGTATATTTTCAAGAAGAAATAGCTAAAGTACGTGTGTAAAAGATAAAGTATTCTAGTTTTTGGCTTTCGTACCTTGGACTTCAACGTACAAGAAAAATCACAGAAGTGCCATAAACATCAGCCATTGTGCTTGTGCTATTCCTAACTTTAGCAGCAAGACCTTGGAAAAGTATAGGTAGACAAATGGAATGACTAAGCAATCATTATCTTGGAACACACACAAAATTATTAAGGCTCATGGATAGACACAGCCATGACAAGTGATGAATGGTGATAGTAATACAACCTATATTCCCGTCATGCCTCGATCTAGTTCTTCATTGTGCTCGTTATTTTCTCATGCCAAATGTTCCAGTAAAACTATCTTTTGAATGCCTGGCGCCATTCTTCAGTATGCCTAATGATTTCATCATGTCTAGGATAGCTAATTCCAATAATGAAAGAAAACATTAGCAAATCATTTTCTTACCTGGCCTGATCTTTACTACGCCTCTGAAAAATTCAATATTGTTATAGCATAAAGCTAAATTTCCAATTTCCATTATCTAGAAAAAGTAAAAAATGTTGGCAAAGGAGCTTCTCCCGGATAATCAAAAGATTAATGGCATTGTCAAGAAATATCAACATTAAACTTGCAAGCGTGTGTGAGAGAGGGTGGCGGGCGAAGAACCGTAGAGAGGGGGCTTGGAGTATGTTCATGAGTTGAAATTTTATATAGGAAAAATTTTGACATCGATAGCTACCTCCTTTGATTTTATTTCTTAAGGAGGGACGTGAGACAACTTCTGTCATGCCCCGAACCCTACGGGCTCGCGATACCCCGTCAAAACCAGTGTCCGCCTGACCCACGATAACGACGACCCAGGATTCATCGCGGCTAAACGACACACATACCAAAACATACTTGCGGAAGTGATACTCTAACCCAGATAAGCATACAAGAGAATGGGGTTGAAGAAGAGAAGAGTACACAGTCGCAAATAACAACCACCAATAGATACATTTAATCCACAAGCCTTAGGGATACAAGGTCATCAAAAGGAAATACAACACTCGGCTCATCCTACGCTCCAAAAGAGGTGCATCAACTTAGAGGCCTACTCTTGATTAGTGTCGCTCTAGTCTGACTGCCAAGGCAGCTCCTCAAGATCTAACTCGTCCTTGCACTCAGGAGAGGAAGGCTCGGTGTCCATAGGGTTACCCTCGTCATGGCCATCGATCTCCATCTACCCCTCTGAAAGCAGCTGCTCACTCGGATCTAGGTCAACGACCTTTCCACCTAAAGTCGTAGGACGAGTAAGGAAAGAGTTTCCTATTTCCTCGATCGAGATATCAAAATTTCGCACTGGGCATCTGAACTCTAGGCCTCTCCTCACTATCCAAGCCTCGTATATACGAGGAACCAAAAAGGGACCTTCACGATCTACCCATACAGTGGTGATTGTTGACACATGATCTTTAATTATCTTTTCTTTTTTAAAATTAATAAAAAAATTCATAAAAACTCATAAAATTAAAAAATTAACTTTGGAGACCTTGGCCAAGCCTAAGGAGCCAATTTTTCCCAAAAAAATATTTTTTATATTATCAGTATTTTTCGATATTTTTATTTTCGAAAATTAAAAGAAAATTAATAAAAATTCATAAAATTAAAAAATCAAATTTGGGGACCTTGGCCAAGCCTAGGGAACTAAATTTGACCAAAATATGATTTTTCATATTTTCAGCATTTTTCGATATTTTTATTCTCGAAAATTAGTAGAAACTTAAGAAAAAAAATGAAAACATTGCAAAATCAACTTTGGAAGCCTTAGCCAGGCCTAAGCAACCATTTTTGAATAAAAAATAACTTTTCATATTTTTTTTTTCATTTTTTAATATTTTTAGAAATTAGGAAAATATTTAATAAATAATAGCATTTGAGTCCACAAAAATATGAAAAAATAGTAAGTATTTTTTTTTAATCTTCTCTTCATTTTGGCCAAAGAAAATCTCCAAAAATTAATTTGGAATGAGGGATTACTTTGTTAATCTCGTTTTCAGATTAATTGAAAAACTTTATAGAAAATTCATTTTAGCTCTGTAATTTTCAATTTTTTCATTTCTGAAGTCGTGACATTGTTCTCTAGTATTCCAAATTTTCATCTTGGCCTAATTATACCCAGAATGACTCATTTTTGCAAAAGGGTTTTAATTGAATTTTGCATTATTTTTAGCGGCAAGAAATGAGCTTAAATTTGACAAGCGATTGAACTAGACATGCGATGAATTTCGACCAAGCATAGGGGAGGTGTGTCGAAAATTGTGAGGAGATTTGGACTTAAAGAAATATTTCTCCAGGGACTGAATTGTAAATACTTAAAATCTTAGGGACTATAATGCAAATACCGAACACTTGAGGGATTACTTTGTAAATAATAAAAAGAACTGTTAGTGGAGAAATTAGAATAGAGAAGGGAAGATGGAAAAGAGGAGATGGAGAAAGGAAGATGGAGAAGAGGAGATGAAGAAGAGAACATGAAGAAAATAAGATGGGAATAAAGAAGGGAAGATGAGATGAAAAAGAGTTAATGGAAAAATTAGAATGGAAAATAGATGAGTGTGCTATAAAAGGAGAAAGAAATGAGCTTGGGAGGGGGGTATTTTTTTTAGAGAGAAAATTTTGGATGTTTGAGAGGGTTTTGGAAGATTGAAGAAAAATTTGAGAGAGAAAATACCAAAAGGAGAGAGAAAATTTTGAAGATTGTGAGAGTTTAAAGCTAAAGCGTTATCATCATCAATTCCTTTATCGATCAACACAAATCAAGAGTTCGTTCTCGTCGTTCGAACCGCAATCTTAATCCACAAAATGATATGAGAACCGAATTCGGCAATCAAATCCGTCAAATCAAGTAACGATTCTAGCCATTAAAATCTTTGAGAATCTCGTTGTCCAAATGGATTGATTTAAATTTTGATTATATCATGTCGTACTTGTATGTCTCCATATCCATATGTCATACTCATACTACAATTTTATGTATTTTTTTTCTTAACAAATCCAAACCCCAGAATGAAAAAGCTGACCCACCCGTTAGAGGTTCTGTATATATTGCCTTTACTTTCTACAATTTAATTCTTGCACCATCAAATCCCAGAATGGGTAGACCGAGCCAAAACCGAATCCCTCATTGGAGGACTTTTATTTATCGCATTTAATTTCTGCAATTTAATTTTTGCACTATTAAACCCCATAATGATAGGCCGAGTCAAAACCGAATCCCTCATTGAAGGTCTTTTATTTATCACATCTAATTTCGGCAATTTAATTTTCACACTATTAAACCCCAAAATGGATAGGCCGAGCCAAGATCGAATCCCTCATTAGAGGTCCTTTATTTATTGCATTTAATTTCTACAATTTAATTTTCGCACCATCAAACCCCAAAATGGATAGGTCGAGCCAATGCCAAATCTCTCGTTAGAGGTCTTTTATTTACCGCATTTAATTTCTACAATTTAATTTTCATACCATCAAACCCCAGAATGGGTAGGCCGAGCTAAGGCTAAGTTTCTCGTTGGAGGTCCTTTATTTATTGCATTTAATTTCTACAATTTTATTTTCGCACCATCAAACCCTAGAATGGGTAGGCCAAGCCAAGGCAGAGTCCATTATTGGAGGTCCTTTATTTATCGAATTTAATTTTTATAATTTAATTTTTGCACCATCAAACCTCAGAATGGATAGGCCGAGCCAAGACCAAATCTCTCGTTGGAGATCCTTTATTTACCGCTTTTAATTTTTGCAATTTAATTTTTGCACTATTAAATCCCAAAAAGGATAGGCCAAGCTAAGACATCGCCTCCCTGTTAGAGGTCCTTTATTTGCTAAATTTAGTTTCCGCAATTTAATTTCTGAATCATCAGACTCCAGAATGAGTAGGCCGAGTCACCTACTGGAGGTCGCAACACTGCACAGAAGTCATTAACTCACTCCTTCTTTCGGCTTCAGGGAATTTTTAATGCTTTGAAAATACCAAAAAAATATCATTCGCATGCATTCCATCTAAAAAGTGAAAATATAAAAAGAGATCACCTCACTAGAACTTTAGGAGTAAACCAAGCCTGAATTGCCAAATTATGATATCCATGAAATTAAGGTACCGAAAGCGCAGTAATTTCAATTAACTAGTGTAACCAAGTCCCTAAACTCATAATCTCTTGTTCGTAGAAGTAATTTAGTTCTCCCGCTAATTTACTTAGGTTTTTAATCGACCTACCAAAAATGATTAGTGGTGACTTTAAATTCTGAAATTATTTGAACAAAAACTAAAGTTGCGATTCGGTAGGACTTGGGAGGGTCTGTATTTGGTTAGTTAATCCAATTAACATGATAATCCGTTAACTTGGGAATTTTCCCCCGATCAAAAACTTTTTAGGGTCGCGATAGCTTGGCAACTCCGCTGGGGACTTGTTCTTAATTTTTGAAAAAACTTAAGAACTCAGTGGACTTAGGCCCGAAAAATTTCATGAAAATTCATTTGATTTGGCAATTGCTAGGAACTCATTTTATAGTTGTTATATGTTTTTGTAGACGAGAGTTATAAGAGGTGGAGTGTTTGACTAACCCTTTATTTTACAGGTTTGATGTTGAAATTTTTTGTTTAATTTCATATATTTTAGAAGCGCTGTTTTGATACCAACTGCTGTGCATGTCTGTTGACACCTGATTTTTAATCATTTTTTCTCTTTTAAAATTAATAAAAATATCCATAAAATTCATAAAATTATAAAATCAATGTTGGAAGCCTTGGCCAAGTCTAAGGAATCATTTTTTTAACAAAAAATGATTTTTCATATTTTTAGTATTTTTCAATATTTTTATTTTCGAAAATTCATAGAAAATCAAGAAAAAATGAGAAAATTGTAAAATCAATTTTGGAAGCCTTGGCCAAGTCTAAGGAACCATTTTTGAATAAAAATTAATTTTTCATATTTTTCGTATTTTTTTAACATTTTTCGAAAAATACAAAATAGTTAAAAAAATATTGAAAAAAAAGAAGCTAGCTAGAAACGGGCTCTCTTTCGGTGGTTGCCGGGGGGGGGGGGAAGGTGGAATCTAGGTGCCTCCTCTCCATAATGAAAAGAAAAAGGTGTTAGCCAAAAAAAAAAAAGAATAAAAGAAAGAAGAGCATGGGGAAACGTCCTCCATTGAAGCCGAACTCGGGAGGAAATTCGTGGCTGTTGTCATCGCGAAGGGAGTAACACCAAGCCTCCAAACTAGTTCGCCAAGCTTCCTCAACCTCAAAGGAACATCCGCAGCTCGATCGCTTGAGCTTTGAACTCAAAACCAGGTACGTGCCATTCTCAAGCTTTCGGAGGTCCGTTAATCGCGGATTTCGTTGCGCTCAACCATTTCACTTGAAACTTGATCCAATCTACTCCTTGTACACCTTTGACCATGATCCTATCTTTCTTTGGTCTCGGTTTTGCATAAAACTCCATGGATAAGATTTGGACCCCTGAACATACCTTGAGCTCACGAGCTCATTTTCAACGTCGATTGGAGCGATCGGGACATGAGGTATGTACTAATGAACTCCATACATGCATGCGGTGTGCTCAGTTTTGATTGATATAGTGTAAAGTGTAAGATCGGATTCTACTTTTGCTAAACATTTCGAGCTCCATAAGTCTTGATCCCACCGTTAGATCTAGCTAGATTTCGGATGTGTTATAGCTCTTGTCGAGACAACTCCAACAAGCCCAAGATCACCCAAATCGGAGAAAATCTCTCCGTTGGATGTCACCAGAAAGCTCTCGACCATTCGCGTTCATTTTCAACCTTGGGCCGTTGACCAGTTAACGTCTATTGACTGGTCAACGACCGAGATGGCACTGATGTGGATGCCACATGTCATGCCACATCAGCAACTCTTATTTTTAAAATTAAAAATTAAAAAAATAAAAAAATTCAAAAACAAAAAAGAACAAAATTTTTTTTTAAAAAATAAAAACAAAAAAACAAAAAAATGCAATAAAAAATCTAAAAATAAAAAATAAAAAATTCATAAAAAATCATAAAAAAAATTCTATAAAAATTCTAGAAAAATTGCTAAAATTCCAAAAATTCTCAAAAGTCTCAAAAATTAGAAAATAGATCGTTTTAATTGATCAATCCTATTTTTGACGGTTCTGCCTCTTCAATTTTTGAAAATGACGATTTTGCCCCTTTATGGGCAAATTGTCTCGAAAAATTCTCAAAAATTGTGGAAAATAAGGAATGACCACATTCAACTGGTTTGACCTGTTTTCACTTCCCGATCCTTAGAAAATGACCATTTTACCCTTATGATCAGTTTGATCCAAATCTTTCAAAGTCACCCCAAATGATTATTCATGAAATTAGTACTGAAAGGGCGTTAGAGTAATATAACATAACCAAGTCTCATAATCTCTGGTTCGCAGAAATAAATTAGTTCTTTCTAATTTATTTAGGTTTCTAATCGACCTACCAAGAACGATTAGTGGCGACTCCAAATTCTAAAATCATGTGATAAAAAAAATCAAGTTGCAATTCGATAGGACTTGGGAGCGTCCGTATTAGGTTAGTCAATCTAACTAACCTAATAATCCGTTAACTTGAGAATTTTCCACCATCGAAAATTTTTAGGTCGCGACAATGTCTTACATATTTTGAGGATCACGGCACCTACACACATAACCGCCTAAACCCAAGCCACGAAATTTTCCTAAGTAGCCATAGATAGGGATCGATTTGCAAAGCTCTTGCGTTTGATGGTGCTTAGGTTGACCATATTTGATCCCGCTCACTATCTAAATTGACAATTCTTCCCACTTGATGTTTGATAGCGCTTGTGGGTAAAGTTGTCGACTCAGATAGTGGGGGCCTTTTTAGGTCCATACCTTATCTCTACTTTTTATTTTCTAGAGTCTACTCCTCACTTGAGTCATGCACATGTCTATGTGATTTGCATTCTTTCAAGATAAAAGTAAGTTCTCTAATTTTATCTTGTATTTATTTTCAGTCGGTCCATGCTAGGTGTCAGTTAGATTTTGAACTTAACATCATGACCATCTTTTTTTAAAAAAATAAAAATAAAAATTGGGGTCCCTTTTCACAAAAAAATAAATGTGGAAAAATCCCTCCAGGGAATTTTTGTTGACCAATAAAGGATTTTTTCATGTCTTTCTTGCTTCAATAGAAATGAGATTTTCTTGACAAATTTACCTTTGAAAATTCATCGTGATAAAAGAAGAAAAATTTCTTGAGAAATTTGCTAAATACCAAAGGGCTTTATCACATTTCTTATAAGTTATAAAATCTGCAAGAAAATTCTTTCTGAAGAAATTCACTCATGTTTTGCTAAGAAAATTTCATTTAATCTCTCAAAAGATGAAGAAACAAAATTAGACAAATCTAGGAGTTATGGACCGACCTCCCTTAGATTATGTATTCATTATTTCCTCTGCTTTTGGAGGGAATCATAGGTACCCTAGGCGGGAGTAAAAATTGGATTTAACAACATACCAAGAATGACTATGAGAAATACAAAAGGACGAAAAATTGCCGATCCCTTAACCTTGGGGGCAAACGAAGAGGTCGATCCTCCCAGAGTCAGAAACATGTCAATTAGTGAACAAGTATGGGCCATGTATTTTGATGGGACAGTGAATATATCCAAATCAGACGTGAAGGCACTCTTAATGTATTGGGGGATCCCTATACTTGTTTTGAAAAAGTATAGATTGTATAATCATAACCCAAGAAGCAGATTTGTAATGCCTTCTTGGTTAAATTAGTCAAAATGTTTGATAGAGGACCGGTGCATTAATATCGAGTATGGCCCACAAACATTTCTCCCGATACTACAGGCGACCGACACGAATAAGTGGACGCCAAAAGGGATAAAGCATGAACGAAGTGGGGCATGTAACAAGTGGCCTGGTTCATTTATAGGTGCGCTGATCGAGTTGTCACAGCTATACTGATCACGGTCTCAAGGCGGTCAGTAGGGGCTTCTGCCGAACCCTTCGTTAGTATTCTCGATATCACCATCTGGATCGATTAACAAGAACTCCAAGAAGAATGTTAAGTCTTAACATCTTCAGTACTTTAAATCGTTCTATCATGCTATGCAAAAGAAGAGTTGGCAAAAAGATTAAAGTACAAACACGTGAAGATTTTCCTTAATTCCATTCATCAACGAGTTTTACAACAACTCACTAGGGAGGAAAAGTAAAATCAAATTGAGCCCTAATAAGCATCACAAAAGAGCTTAACTAACTCTTCATGAAGTTAATACTCTGCTTACACTGAACGATATGGGATTCAAGATCCGCAAGCTTGAAGAACAAGTGGGTAAATTTCTCTTTTTGCCTGGCTGCAATAACCACGTGATGTTCAACGGCGAATTTTAGAATCTCGATCAAATCTCTCTCGAAAGCTATATCCGCTGTTAGATCATCGAGCCGCTCCTCCAGCCACTCACATTTGAACTTCATCACGATATCACTTGGATCATATTCAAAGTAAGTCTGGTTCAAAGCTAGGCGCTCTATCAACTTCTCTCTCTTGTGAACCAACAGTGAGATCCATTCGTTAGCAGACTTGACAGCATTCTTGTACCGAGCAACCGCGTATTCTGTAAACTCCAAGCATTCAGATCGATTCTGATAGCGAGCTCTCACGACGTGGGCTAAGGTGACTGTTTACTGAGTATTCCGGCAAGCTTCCAAAAAGTCGATAAAAATGTGTGGAAACGCCCTATATTCCTTCTCCAAGTTGGTGCCTTCGACCGAAGAAGTATTTATCTCCCTGAACAAACCGAGGATCTCAGCTTCGACACTCGGATGATGGGCTATGTAAATATAGCTTCGGTAAAGAAGATTATAAAGTCTTTTCCATTTAAACATAACTTCAGCCGAGAAGATTTGTGAAGGAAGATTGGCCATTATCGAGGAGAGAATCAAGGCAGATAAGCGGAATACAAAAGTATTAGAGGAGAGAGTTAGAGCAGACTAGCGAAATGTGAAGATGGTGATCTGTTTCGCGTTAAATATTGACTTCATAGTGCCATCTTATGTTGGTCAAATTTTCTTATCTACCATTTTTTTTCAGTGTCATCTCCGTTAGCTCAAATCCCCGTCAGTCGGCAGTCTCGAGCTAAACAAATCCGAAATCTCTACAAAAAGGTCTAAGGGGACACCACTATTTTGAAAAAGAAAGAAGGAAAAGACGAGCCAAGTAGGAGGCAAGACAAACTTTAGCGAAAAAGAAGAGAAAACTTGTATTCATTTGTAGACAGAGAAAATAGCTCGCCTACAAAGACGACGCTTGAGACCGGCAGAAAAGATAACGACAGAAGCCGTACCACTATGAAAAAGATGAAAGAAGACAAACCGTGCGAGAGATATGATAAAAAAAAGTTGGGAAAGACAAAACTCTCAGGAGAAGTAAAACCATTTCTAAACCCACGCCTAAATTTTAAAAGGAGACGTCCTCCTAATAATCTTCATATATACTTTGAAGAGAGTTTCAAAGTATACACGGTCGCTTAGAAAAGTTCAGATAGAGTAAAAATATGAGAGGAGATAGCAAGCCTTGAGGAACTATTAACCAAATTGATGATGTCTTAACCCAACACGCTTGAGAGCTATCATTATTTTCTGAATATGGGAGATGAGGAGTTCGAGGCCATGTTTGGAATTCAGACCATGGAGTCTGGCCCTTCCGCCAATGACGTTTAAGCTCTCGATAAAGATAAGGACAATAATAACAAAGGTCAAAGGAAGCGTTACCGTTGTCATACTGAGGAGCAAATACAAAGGCTTGAGGATTTCTTCGGACGTGCCCTATACCAGACAACAAACAAAGAATGGAACTAAGTCAAGAGCTAGGACTGAAACTTTCGCAAGTCAAGTTTTGGTTTCAAAATAGGTGAACCCAAGTAAAGACTCGTTATGAGCGCCGCGAAGTCGAGTTTCTAAGAGCTGAAAATGAAAAACTCCGAGCAGAGAACAAGATGTATAAAGAAGCTTTTGACTCCGCCACCTACCCCAACTATAATAGCCTCCTCACCCTCGGCGAAAGGTAGTATCTGAGGGTAAAAAATGCTCTTTTAAGATGTGAGTTGGATCAGTTCATAACAGGATTAAGTTCTGTTGGGGGGAGGTACGAAAAAATCGAGCTTATGGGGTCCGCATTGATGCCTTCCGAGGAGGACTTGATGCATCACCACCGAGCAAGCAGCGTTGACGACGAGATCGCCACCATGATTAACCAGTTTGATGTTGATGAAGCACTGGGGCTGTAATGTGCACACGGAGCCCGTATTTCGAAGCTAGTGATCACGGGTGCTTCAACATGGCCAATGCGTACTTGATCCGGAACGAAACTAGCTGATCAGTGAAGAGCCTGCAAAGGAAGAAAGATCAATCCTGAACGAATGCATATACTTTATTTCCTTGCAATGGACATTTTATACTTTTATCAATATTTGAAATTAATGCCTAAGTAAGAAGTAGTAATTTCTCTTCCCCCTTATTAAATGCTAGGACCCGTTGCTATACCAAACTCGAAAAAAATTAATGGCGAGTAAAAATCCGCGTAAACTTGAAGGGTAGTTCCGTATAGTTCCAATTTACCCTTAATTGTTTCAGTTTTAAATTGAATCCCTTCTATTTTCAAGAATTTGCAAACCAACCCGAGAATATAGTTGCACCGAAATATGAAATTCTCTGGAAAATGAACTTGGGGCAAATCGATTCATGGACATTAACACTGGATGGACAACCTCAAATAATAAAGAAAAATGGGAACAAAAGACTCGAGTAATCTCAAAAATGGGTAATTTTGTATCATTTCAATTTTTCCATAATCGTCTCGAGTTTTGAATTGACTTATTCCATTCTTAATAGGGATTGTAATTTGCCTTAAAAAGTACCGTGACGTAAAATGGCCCAAGGCAATACAACAAGGCCACGCTATCCTAAAGATTAACCCTTAAAGGGAAGCCCCATGAATGCCTATGGTCTAATGGGCCTGATGGCATGGGGAATGACAATGGTTCGAGGCGGTCTGAGTTCGATCCTATCGCGACCCACTAAAAAAAAAAATTTATTTCTAAAGGGTTAACGTATTATTAAGTTAATTAGATTTGACTAACCTAACGCGGACCCTCCCAAGCCCTACCGAATCGCGACTTTGGATTTTTGTTTTAAATGATTTTGAAATTTGGAGTCGCCACTAATCGTTCTTGGTAGGACGATTAGAAACCTAAATAAATTAACGGGAGAACTAATTTATTTCTGCGAACCAGAGCTTGTGAGTTCGGGGACTTGGTTACACTAGTTAATTAAAACTAATGCCCTTTCGGTACCTTAATTTCATGGATATCCTAATTTGGCAAGTCAGGCTTGGTTTATTCATAAGGCTCTAGTAGGGTATTCTCTTTTGTATTTTCACTTTTTAAATAGGATGCATGGATGGTATATATTTTTTATTTATTATATATATTTTTAGTGTTAAAAATTCCCTGAAGCCGAAAGAGGGAGTGTGTTAACGACTTCTGTACAGTGTTATGACCTACTCATTTTTTGGGTCTGGTGATTCAAAAATTAAATTACAGGAAGTACATGATAGTGAATAAACACCTCCAATGGGAGGCCTAGCATTGGCTTAGCTCTTCCCTTTGGGATTTAAGGTGCAAGTATTTAAATTAGTGTAAGTAAAAACCTCCAATGGGAGGCCTAGCATTGGCTTGGCTCTTCCTTTTGGGATTTAAGGTGCAGGTATTTAAATTGCAAGTATTTAAACTACAGTAAGTAAAAACCTCCAATGGGAGGCCTAACATTGGCTTAGCTCTTTCTTTGGGATTTAAGGTGTAGGTATTTAAATTGCAGGTATTTAAACTACTGTAAGTAAAAACCTCCAATGGGAGGCCTAGCATTGGCTTGGCTCTTCCTTTTTGGGATTTAAGCTAGCTGATCATTTGAACTTAAATCAGAAAAATAAAAAGGGAACTTAGCTCGTGGGCAGATCAATTGAGGAGTTGATGGAAGCTTCAGAGCCCATTCAAGCCAATTCCACGCCCCCATGGAAATACAATGCAAATAGGCATAAGCAAGACGATGACATTTTTCAGCTCTAACGGTAGAAACTAGTAACCCCAGAAAAGAGATGATAAATGTGATCTTGAATAGAAGCAAAGAGAAAATAAATCCTCGAGAACATCAAAAAAAAAATCTATCTCAAAAATTTCCGCATGACAATCTGGTAGGATTTCTCCACAACCCAAGATGGATTTATATGCGGACTCCCCACAATCCCATAAGCCCAGTACCCAGCAGCTGCAGATTCAAATCATACTGAAAGCCTATTTCTGCAGATTCAAATAAAAATGTGCAAATCAATGACAAATATGATGCAACAAAGATTTTTTAAATGTTTGCAAAACTATCGACACGCCGAATCCTAATGAGGGTCACTTTAGAGTCCATGCCCCTCAAAATAGACTAAATATCACCAAAGCGGCAAGCCAAACACCTTTTATCCTTTCCCCGAAACAATGTGCAGTCATTGTGGGATACTATAAGAGGAAGTGGATGGGTTCTACATTTCGAAACATCGATGAAGGCATAATATGAGAAATGAAGTCACAGAACTCACGTTTATCATGATCCATTCATTTTCAGTGAACTTACATTGACAAAGAAAAAAACAGACAGCCAAGGTCATCATCAGAATTTCCCGATTCAACTTGAATAGATCTTTTTTTTCAATTGAAATGAATAACAGCTATAGCTACATCTCAAGTTTGAACGGCAAAGGTACATCCAGCTAGAAAGTAGGCTAAGAAAAGCTAAATGTAATTAATATATTTAGATCACTAAGAAGTTTCGGATTTGAACCATAACATTAAGTGATTTCACATAAATTAATTTGACATTTGAAAAAACATAGGGAGAACCCCTTCATACTAAAAAGATACTTCTAGTGCCCATCAGAATTTGTTACATCCATTAAATTAACAGACACGATGAGCTGATTATACGATACCTTTAATCAAAATAGATTTTAGCATCTGTGTTGGTTAACCTACAATGAGTTTAGGATGTGGAGCCTCTACAATCTAAATTTTTGTCTATCTAGATCTTGCAAAAAATAAATAACTAAACAGACTTATACCATATTAATCAAATGAATATAATAGTTTTTGAGAGGCTGTCTATAAAACCTTTCAAAAACATGGGGGTTCTGGTAATTTTGCCAAAAAACTGGTGGAAAAATCATTTCTCAAAGCAGAATAGAATTACTATACATATCATAAGTTAATCGATGTCTATTGCTCATCCTAAAATATACAACTAAATCGGCAATTCAAAGCATCCTAGAAGTTGAAACAGTATTTTTTCCCATAAATGTGAGAGACCGTAACTACCTTGAATATTGCATTTGACCACCACAAATTTGGTTTGTTAAAATCCCTGCAGACATTAATAAGACAAGTATCCTGAACAAATGAAAGCGCAAGGAACGATGAACGAGAAAAGCAGCAAACCAGCACAGCATCAGACTTTTACTGTCACCTAATAGCATATGCAGCTTCTTGAGCTAAGAATGACCTACTACGTATTAAGGTGTTCTCGGCAACAAGACATTATATCCACTGTCTTTGCTTCTCATCATGTACGAACCACTAGAATCATAGTACTCTTGGCAAGTTATCAACTTGGAAATATCCAATGAATGGGAGTGAAAACTAGGGTTAAACTCAAGTTAATTAAACCAATTATAAGGAAAATGTCAATGTGTTTGAGTTTTAAGGCAAATGCACAAAGAAACATTGAATTATTGGCCAAAAATATATCAAAAAGAATGTTTGCTCACAAATCATTTCAATCATGCGTCTAATATGCATCATTTTAAGCCAACCTTGATGACTACGAAGCTACATTAGGCAATGAAGACCGAGTCACTTCATAATGTACATAGCGAACGACATCCAAGAGAAACCAAGTTCTATGTTCAGTTGGCAAATCCGAAGATAGGAGAAGGGATTTGAAAGAGTGCTTCCTCGTGGCGGCGGAATGAGCGCGGATGCCGAGAAAGGTTCCGTCAGAAGCTGACCATCTTGTAGAGAATGAAGCAGAGGAAGCAGAAGAAGATGAAGCGGAAAAGGTAATCCACGAAGACGAAGAAAGCCGATGCTCCCGTGGTTCCTCTTCTTGGCCTTCGCTTTTGACTCATCATCAAGAGCTTCGAGCTTCACCCTTGATAAAGTTGTGTCCCTATTGGAGCATACCTGGAAGAAACGGTAAGATGAGAAGGTGGCAGCTTAGGTCCGAGCAGTAGCAATGGGTCTGGATCCCCCCGAGAACGTGTGTGCGTGCGCACTTATGCCATCGAGAGGGGAAATCACTGAGAAGGTGGTTGAATAAATTCTGAAACCGTGGTGACCAGGGGAGGTTTGATCCATCTCCAGAAGTTAGCGGGGGGATCTCGCGGAGCTCGAAGAAAGAGCCCAGATCTGTACTGTGGTCTCCACGTGATGTTTCTTTTTAATCATAGTTCTTCCCACCACCTCTTTTAGCTCCATCATTGTGCCCTCCACTGGTTTTTGTTTGGACCAAAGCCTCCATATGCACGCAAGAAATTTGATTCAGAAATATAATTAGTCCATCTTTGGATCATCATATGAGCACCATCCACTATTATCGACACCGTGTTCTTCAGACTTTATCTATGCAAAGTGGTATTCGCCGGCTTCTCGGTGGATAAAATACGATGAATAAAACCGCATGGAAAGAGACCCTTCAAATAAAAAGTTGAATTCGGAAATCTGAATGCGACAACGAGAAAATATACCATTAGGCCATTGAAAAATTTAGAATACTAAAGGGTAACGTCATGACTCCAGAAAACGGAAAATTGAGAAATTAAAGTGCTGAAATGAAACTTCTGGAATTTTTTTGGTAACTAATCCAACAATAAGATTAACTAGGTAAACCCCAATTTCAGATTATTTTTTTATTTTTATTTTTTATTTTTGCAAATTTTCTTTGGCCAAAAATGAAGAGGAAATTAAAATAAAAATATCAACTATTTATTCACATTTTATGGCTTCAAACACTATTCATTTTTATTTTTTATAATAGTTTCTTAATTTCTAAAAAAATACTAAAAAATGTGAAAAATATGAAAAATTATTTTTTGTTAAAAAATGGTCGCCTAGGGTTAGTCAAGGCTTTCAAAATTGATTTTTGAATTTTATCAATTTTTATGAATTTTATATTAATTTTCGAAAATAAAAATACCAAAAAATACTAAAAATATGGAAAATCATTTTTTGGTCAAAATTGGTTCCCTAGGCTTGGCCAAAGTCCCCAAAGTTGATTTTTCAATTTTATGAATTTTAAAAGACTATTAAAAATCAAGTGTCAACAGATCCCCAAGGTCAACGAATATTGTAAATGAATAATACAATATTTTGCACGTTTCTTTTTTGTAGTAAGAAACAGGAATACCCGACGAACAATGCCCAAGTCAGTACTTTGCTGCAATCGTAGCCTAATGGTGAAGCATCCAACGAAAGTCGAGGAAAACTCAATCCAGCAAAGCTGGTAAAAGACTCATGCAAGGCATTCAAGATGAACGGTAAACTAGTATCGTTTCCAGTTTATCCCTTCCAATACTGGTTAATGCGTCTTCTTTCCTTTTTACAGGAAATATTTACGCTAATATTAAACATGTTGAAGGAGACAACCCCAAGGGGCAAAATTATGACCATCTAAAAAGATCCGTTCTAATGAAAATGAGGGCAAATTGGGGCATTCGACCGACGACCGTGACGGTCGTCAATATCAAAAAGGCCCCAAATGCTTTACTTTACCCATGCATATCATTGTGCAGGGGCAAAGTTAGAGACAAGCCACTCTTCGACTTGAGGAGTAGACTCCCCATTTGCTTGATTTACCCAAATACCAAGGGCAATTCAAATTTTCTCATTCATGATACACTTGCATATTTCGTTAACATGCATGATGCTTAAAAATTGCCACAACTGCATTGTATTTGCATATTCCATGATTTATGCATGACTCTTCTGCATGTTTATTTTACCAATTCTGACTTCGAGCATAAACTTCTCATGATACATCGAATGTGTAGAATGGGGCCTGATAGGATGATTAAAGGCAAGCCATTTTCATACACGTCCTACATTTTAATCCACAGTGAGACGTGTGCTAAACAGGTTCTGCATTCCCCAAGGCAATGGGTTTTCTCACAAATAGTATCATAGCCGAAAGGGAAGGAGGCGTTCATTTCTCTATCCTAAACACTACAGGTGACCATTGGTAACCCATTTAAGCGACGATTTCATTTCGTAACCGTTATCAAGAACCACCCCATATCGGGGCCAAACGAAGGTAATCCTAGCACTAGCATGAAGTAAATGGTTAGAAATTTTCTTGCTCGGACTAACATCAATTTTCGAGTGATTCTTTACTTTTGACCTCGCACGATAATTTAAGTGCCTTAGGATGACGAAAAGCATTCATTTCTCTATCCAATACACTCATATCTTTTGCATCGCTCAATTGAGCCTGCATGTTCGTTTCTTAAAACCCCGTTGGTGATAATTGCTCATTCTAAGATGAAGATGGCAACACTTTGAAGTAAAAGAACTCAGAAGAAATGGGTATACAAAGAGTTCTCGAGTCATCTATGCAAGTGTGATTTTTAATACGCATGTGTATAATAGCACAATCTTTGGAAATTCCTTTTTCTATAATAATAAAAAAAGAAAAAAAGGGGAAAAAGGAAGAAAGTCAATCCCAGGCATGAAATAGCAAAGCGCCAATTAAACAGAAGGCCAATGCCCATTCAAATCAATATTCATTCCTTTGAAAATTCAGTGAAAACATACTATCTCCTTCGATAAATCCCCAATGGGATCTGATTATGAGAGAAAATTCTTTGAAGAAATCATATTACAAAATATACAGTTGAAGTTTACATCGTTCGGAAGCGACGACGGTAGTAGCAGAAGTTGACACTATTCTCATACAACGATGATGTTCTTTCAAGGCTATTCTGAGGGCTGAAACTGGTGACAAAGATGCGATGATCACCAACGTCTAACCCACATCATATATTTTACTAGGCCAAAATAAGCCTTTCACTTCCTTTGTCCCCAATCCCAACCTATGTTATGGCCCATGGAAGTCTTTTCTAATTAGGACACTTGAGTTAATGTGGAGTTGAATGATTTTATGTATCACTCGAAAAAGTACAAGCATGATTATTTCTCTCTCATTTTTGCAGGATTCTTGACTTCTAAGCCCGGAACAGATGATGAAAACTTTTTTGTCAATGACCTTGGCTCAAAAGAGTCCCCTTTGATGAGCTTATAACCCATCCTGCATTACGGTCCTAACCAAGACCTCTAGATCGGCTCAATCGTACCAATTGCGAGATTACTCGGACCCTTGCCAAATGTGATGATAGTAAGATTGAGTGATTTCTTTTCAATCCTACAATCAGGATAAATAGCCTTTCTCGAGAGTGAGAGAAAGCCCTTTCGAACTGAAGCCCCCAATTCTACTTACGTTCGAGATGTTCATACCATGATAACCTATTTGAACAAAATTGATAATGCAAAATTGACAGAATAGTTATGCATGATCCACATTTTGATTGATTGCATCATGAGTTATTACACAGAATGCCTCTAATTATTGCAAACTTACCCGAACAATTTTGCATGAACCGATGAACTCATTGATAAAAATGCTTGCACATGTTACCTCTGACACTGCCTAACAGGTGACACATTCCCGATGTTCGAGTTACCTTTCAAGATCTCGAAATTCATTCGACGATTATTGAATGAACAAGCCTAGTTGTCAAGAAACCACTACGCAATCTTCCAAATTCTCAGGTAAGTATATTTTCAACCTGAATCTTTTAAGAGAATGAATTCTGACGATTGTCAAAGTGCTCAAATCCGTACGGCACATACAGGTATCCACCTTCTCTAATGAAGCATGATTCGTCTTGAAAACAGAAATGTTCGATAT
Source organism: Psidium guajava (assembly GCA_016432845.1). Taxonomy (NCBI): domain Eukaryota; kingdom Viridiplantae; phylum Streptophyta; class Magnoliopsida; order Myrtales; family Myrtaceae; genus Psidium; species Psidium guajava. The sequence goes on from CM028225.1 coordinate 20,731,102, forward strand.
GTTTTGATCTCTACCTCTTTGACTTATACTTGAGCAACAAGAGAATATAATTCGGGTTTGAGATTCTGCAGGATTTTTGGTCTTCCCAGATCCCAGAATGGCACCCTTCAAGGTAAGATAAATTGGGTTTGAGCTTCTATAGGATTTCTTATCTTTCTAGATCCCAAAATGACACCCTTCAAAGTAAGTTAAATTGGGTTTGAGCTTCTACAGGATTCCTGATCTTCCCAGATCCCAAAATGACACCTTTTAAGGTAAGATAAATCGGGTTTGAGCTTCTGCACGATTCCTGATCTTCCCAGATCCCAGAATGGCACCCTTCAAGGTAACTTAAATTGGGTTTGCGCTTCTGCAGGATTCCTAGACTCCCCAGATCTCAAAATAGCACCCTTTGAGGTAAGTAAAATTGGGCTTGAGCTCCTGCAGGATTCTTGGTCTCCTCACATCCCAGAATGACACCCTTCAAAATAAGATAAATCGAGTTTGAGCTTCTGCAGGATTCCTGATCTTTCCTAATCCAAAAATGGCATCCTTCAAAGTAAAATAAATTGGGTTTAAGCTTCTACATGATTCTTGGTCTTCCTAGATCCTAGAATAGCACCCTTCAAGGTAAGTTAAATTGGGTTTGAGCTTCTGCAGGATTCCTAGTCTCCTCAGATTTCAGAATGGCATCCTTTAAGGTAAGTGAAATTGGGTTTGAGCTCCTGCAAGATTCTTGGTCTTCCCAGATCCCAAAATGGCACCCTTCAAGGTAAGATAATTTGGGTTTGAGCTTCTGCAACAGTCTTGGTCTCCCCATATCCCAGAATGGCATCCTTTGAAGTAAGTAAAATTGGATTTGAGCTTTTGCAGGATTACTAATTGTTGACACTTGATTTTTAATTATTTTTTTTATTTTCAAAAATTAATAGAAAATCCATAAAAATTCATAAAATTAAAAAATCAACTTTGGGGACCTTGGCTAAACATAGGGAACCAATTTTGACTAAAAAATGATTTTTCGTATTTTCAGTATTTTTCGATATTTTTATTTTCGAAAATTCATAAAACAAATCAAGAAAAAATGAGAAAATTGAAAAATCAACTTTGGAAGCTTTGGCCAAGCTTAGGCAACCATTTTTGAGCAAAAATAATTTTTTGTATTTTTTTGTATTTTTTAAATATATTTTTTAGAAATTAGGAAAATATTTCATAAATAATAGCATTTGAGGCCACAAAAATACGTAAAAATAGTTAATATTTTTCTTTTAAATCCCTTTTCATGTTGGCCACCAAAATTTAAAAAAAATCCAAAAATCCAATTCGGGGTCGTGTATTCTTTCACGAGCATAATCTCGAATCGGGCCTAAAAAATTCAATTTGAGTCAATTTATTTTCATTTTTCACTTTTAAAAGTTGTGAAATTATTCTCTAATATTCTAAATTTTCATCTTGGCCCAATTATACTCAGAATAACTCAATTTTACAAAAGAGCTTTAATTAAATTTTGCTGCAAGAAATGAGTTTAAATTTGATATGCGATGAATTTTGACTAAGCATAGGAGAGGTGTATTGAAAATTTTGAGGAGATTTGGACTTAAAGAAATTTTTTTTTCAGGGACTAAATTGCAAATACTCAAAATCTCAAGGACTAGAGTGTAAATACCTAACTCTTAAGGGATTATTTTGCAAATAACAAAAAAAAGAGTTAGTGGAGAAATTAGAAGGGAAGATGAAGAAGATGAGATGGAGAAGAGAAGATGAAGAAGATGAGATGGAGAAGAATGGATGGAGAAAATAAGATAAGAGAAGGGAAAATGGAGAAGAGGAGATGGAGAAGAGAAGATTGAGAAGAATGGATGGAGAAAATAAGATAAGAGAAGGGAAGATGGAGATGAAGAAGAGTTAGTGGAGAAATTAGAATGTGAGATAAAGATGAAGAAGGGAAGATGAAGATGAAGAAGAGTTAGTGGAAAAATTAGAATGGGAGATAGAGTTAATGGAGAAATTAGAATGGGAGGTAAATGAGTGGGCTATAAAAAGAGGAAGAAGAGAGCTTGAAAGGGAGGATTTTTGGAGGGTGAGAAAATTTTGAATGTTTGAGAGAGTTTAGAGAGATTTCAAGAGAAAAAATTTTGAGAGAGAAAAATTCGCCGCCGTGGAACAAGCCTTGGCGACGCGACGGATTCATCTCCAACGAGCTCTAGGCGCATCGGCATGTGCAATTATCTGGTAACTCAATTTTTCGTGTTTCGATGACGAAATCTCGAAAAAAAATATACTGAACATTCGTAGATGACTTCGAGATCTTTGATTTGATATATTATGGCGCGAAAATGGACGTCGTTTGCTATGTCAAAAGGGTCCCGAAATTGAGAGCAGAAATCTGGAAATATGATGATCAAAACCTGAGATGGAATTTTTCTGATCTGACCTTTCACGCTAAATGATTTTCCACGGGTTATTCTAGACTTCGTTTCATAAAGATCTCTCATGACATTTGTTCATAAGATCTTAATGCATAACATATAAAAAATACAAAAATATTCATGCAGGTTTCGTATTTTTAATGCATTTAATGAAATCATGCAATTCTATTGGCGTCCTTGAGTCTGAATGTTTTTCTGTGCGTGGTCATATTGATTCGTAGTTATCTCATGTTTAGAGTCTTCTTTTGAAACTTCACAAAAAATGAAAGTTGTTCATTGGGGTCTTGTTTAGTAGACTGGAAAGTTTGGTGCATTAATTTTGAGATTTGAGTGTCAATTTGAGCTTAATCCTGAAGTATGTCTGTTCTGTGAAATTTGTTTATTTGCTGCTGATCTCTCATGAAAGACCATTTTCTACATGAAAATGAGTGTCTCTTCAATAAGAATGTAAAACATGAAAGTTGTCAACAACACATTTTCCCATTCACATAAACAATCTCAGAATTTTTGCATACATTTCATTATTTCTTTTGTATTTTATGGTTACTACTTTCTCCCTAAGAATGTTCATGGACAGTATGGTTTAATTCGTATTTTTTGTGTTAATACATTGGAAAATGTAAAAAATGGTCTCAATGAAGTTTAATCAGCACGTGTTAAACTTTCTTTGAGCGTTTGAATTGTCTTAACTCATTGGTGATTGTGCATGTCCGATTGGATAGTTCATTATTTTCATTTGGCTTTCGGCCCGATGCTTTGAAGACTGGAGTATGACCGATGTCCATTCCGGTCCGTTTTGTTATACTCCCAACCCACGAGGCTTGGCGACGGGTGTTTGACCGATGTCCATTTCGATCCATTTTTGTATTCCCGATCATGTCTCGGGTTTTATTTAATTGGTCTGTAATTATTCACCCGACGAGTTACGGGTTTTATTTTCACTGTCTTTAGGGTAGTTTTATTTTACCTGCTCTCTCTTCACATCTTTGTTTGCTTTGGGTGATTTTGCAATTTTTTATAATACATCCAAAATCTAAAAAAAATGTAGAAAATCCAAAAATACAAAAAATGTGGAAAATTTAAAAATACAAAAAATGTCTTTCATGTGCATTTCATATAGTATAGCTCATGCATATTTTGCCATGTCATGTACGCATATTCACGTATACATGTCCATGTTTGTATGTCACGTACGTATGTCGTAATCGTGTATTCATGTCGCATGTCGCGTATGCATGTCTACGTACGCATGCCGTATTCGTGTATTCATGTCGCATGTCGCGTACGTATGTCACGTATGCATGTTGTATTCATATATCCATGTACGTATGTTATATTCGTTCGTCCACGTACGTATGTCATTCGTATATCTACGTACGCATACCGTATTTGTACGTCTACGTTCTCATGTCGCATTTGTATATCTACATTTGCATGTTGTATTCATATGTCTTCGTATTCGCATGTCATATAAATTAGATTTCATATTGCATGTCATCTAAAATATGATTCATACTTATTTGCATCAAAACCCAATTTTTTAAAAGCCATCATGGATGTTCATCATACTTGTCATGTAATCTAGAATACATAAATCATGTAGTTTCATGTCTTAATTGCATTTATGTAATTGCATTTGCATTGCATGCATTTAAAAAAGAAAACCCAAAAAAATTGCACATTTGAATCTCAAGTGAAAATTCATCAAAATTGCCAAGTTGAACATTTTCATGAAATTGGTATCGAAAGGGCGCTAATAGAAATATTAGCGTAACCAAGTCCCCGAACTCATTAATCTCTGGTTCGTAGGAATAAAGTATTTCTCCCGATACTTTATTTAGGTATCTAATCAATCTACCCAAAATGATTAGTGGCGACTCCAAGATAAATCCTTTTTTTGATGAAATTGAACCTAAGTCACGATTCGGTAGAACTTGTGAGGGTTCGAACTAGGCTAGTTAATTCAATTTAATTAACCTGGTAATCCATTAACTTTAAAAATTGGGAAACCGATTTTTTCAAGTCGTGACACTAATCTCCCCAGATCCCAAAATGGCACCCTTCTAGGCAACCAAAGTCATTTCTATAGGCATACAAAAGTCCTTCTTACAAGCACCAAGTCCTTTCTACAGACACCCAAAGTCCTTTCTACAGACACAAAAGTCCGTCTTACAGGCACCAAAGTCCTTTCTACAGGCACCCAAAGTCCTTTCGACAGGTACACAAAAGTCCTTCTTACAAGCATAAAGTCCTTCTTACAAGTATTACCATAGGATGACCTACTATATAGATCAAATTTTATTCTAATTCTAATCACTAGAGTCCTTTCATTATGAACTCTGCTATGGGGTGACCTACCATAGGGTCAAATCTTAACCCTATTTTAATCAGCAGAATCCTTTCATTAAGAATCTATCATGGGGTGACCTACCATACGGGTCAAATCTTAATCCAATTTTAATCAGTAAAATCCTTTCGTTAGCAATCTATCATGGGGTGACCTATCATACGGGTCAAATTTCAATCAAATTACAATCAGTAGAATCCTTTCGTTAGGAATCTACCATAAGGTGACCTACCATACGGGTCAAATTTCAATTAAATTTTAATCATAGAATCCTTTCGCTAGAAATCTACCACGGGGTGGCCTACCATATGGGTCCAGCTTCAATCACCCTGAGGTTTTCTTATAATGAATCCTTAGGTTTCTATTCCCTTTTCGGTAGAGCAGTCAACAACCGCAAGACGAATACGTAAGTTTCAGGTAAATCTCTTGCCTCTCTATCTCTCCCTCACTTCATAGGAGCCTCCTCAAGTCAGGTTTAGATCAAAACATACACAGAGAGGTACTGGAGATCAAATGTCATAACTCTTTGTATGTTCTTAGCTTGAGTTGGTTAAGATTCAAGCGTCATCTTATCTTTGAAATGAACCTCTACCGAGCTTTCTTTCAAAGACGAGCAGCTATTGACACTTAATCTTTAATCATCTTTTCTCTTTTAAAATTAATATAAAAAATCCATAACAATTCATAAAATTAAAAAATCAACTTTGGGGACCTTGGCCAAGCCTAGGGAGCCAATTTTGACCCAAAATGAGTTTTCATATTTTCAGTATTTTTCGGTATTTTTATTTTCAAAAATTAATATAAAATTCATAAAAATTCATAAAATTGAAAATTTTAACTTGGAGACCTTGGCCAAGCCTAGGAAATCAATTTTGGCCAAAATATGATTTTTCATATTTTCAGCATTTTTCGGTATTTTTATTTTTGAAAATTAATAGAAATAAAAAAAAAGAAAAAATTGCAATATCAACTTTGGAAGCCTAAGCCAGGGCTAGGCAACCATTTTTGAATAAAAAATAATTTTCATATTTTTTTAATATTTTTTAGAAATTAGGAAAATATTTAATAAATAATAGCATTTAAGGCCACAAAAATATGAAAAAATAGTAAGTATTTCTCTTTTAATCTTCTCTTCATTTTGGCCAAAGAAAATCTCCAAAAATTAATCTGGAATTGATAATTACTTTGTTAATCTCGTGTTCAGATTAATTGAAAAAAATTATATAAAATTCATTTTAGCTCTGTAATTTTCAATTTTTGCATTTCTGGAGTCGTGAAATTATTCTCTAATATTCCAAATTTTCATCTTGGCCCAATTATACCTAGAATGATTCAATTTTGCAAAAGGGCTTTAATTGAATTTCGTATTTTTTTCAATGGCAAGAAATTAGCTTAAATTTGACAAGCGATTGAATTAGAAATGCTGTGAATTTCGACCAAGCATAGGGGAGGTTTGTTAAAAATTATGAGGAGATTTGAAATTAAAGAAATATTTCTCCAGGGATTGAATTATAAATACTTAAAATCTCATAGACTAAAGTACAAATTCCTAATACTTGAGGGATTATTTTGTAAATAAAAAAAAAGAAGAGTTAGTGGGGAAATTAGAATAGGAAAGGGAAGATGAAGAAAATAAGATGGGAATAGAGAAGGGAAAATGAGATGGAGAAGAAAAGATGAAGAAAATAAGATAGGAATAGAGAAGGGAAAATAAGATGATGAAGAAATAGTGGAAAATTAGAATGTGAGATAGATGAGTGGGCTATAAAAGGAGGAAAAAGTGAGCTTGTGATGGGGGATTTTTTCGGACAGAGAAAATTTTGGATGTTTGAGAGGATTTTGAAAGATTGAAGAAAAATTTGTGAGAGAGAGAATTTTGAAGATAGTGAGAGTTTAAAGCTAGGGGGTTATCATTACCAATTCCTTTATCGATCAATGCAAATCAAGAGTTTATCCCCATCATTCGAGCTGCAATCTTAATCCACAAGGTGATACGAGATCCGAATTTGGCAATTAAATCCGTCAAATCAGGTAACAATCCTAGCCATTAAAATCTTCGAGAATTTTGTTACCCAAATAGATTGATTTAAATTTTGATTATGTCATGTCATACTTGTATGTCTCCATATCCACATGTCACATTCGTACTACAATTTTCTGCATTTTTTTGCTTAACAGATCTATCTCAGAATGGGAAGGCTGACTCACCTATTGGATGTTCTGTATATATTGCCTTTATTTTCTGCAATTTAATTATTACACCATCAAACCCCAAAATGGGTAGGCCGAGCCAAAGCCGAATTCCTCGTTGGAGGTCCTTTATTTATCGCATTTAATTTCTGCAATTTAATTTTCACACTATTAAACTCCAGAATGGATAGGCCGAGCCAAAGCCGGATCCCTCATTGGAGGTCCTTTACTTATCGCATTTAATTTCTTCAATTTAATTTTTGCACCATTAAACGCCATAATGGATAGACCGAGCCAAGGCCGAATCCCTCCTTGGAGGTCCTTTATTTATCGCATTTAATTTTTGCAATTTAATTTTCGCACCATCAAACCCCAGAATGGATAGGTTGAGCCAAGGCCGAATCCCTCGTTGGAGGTCCTTTATTTACTGCATTTAATTTCTGTAATTTAATTTTTGCACCATCAAACTCTAGAATGGGTAGGCCGAGCCAAGGCAGAGTCCCTCGTTAGAGATCCTTTATTTTCCACATTTAATTTATACAATTTAATTTTCGCACCATCAAACCCTAAAATGGGTAGGCCGAGCCAAGACAGAATCCATCGTTAGAGGTCCTTTATTTATTGCATTTAATTTCTGTAATTTCATTTTCATGCCATCAAACCCCAGAATGGGTAGGCCGAGCCAAGGCCAAATCCCTCGTTGGAGATCCTTTATTGACCGCATTTAATTTTTGCACCATTAAACCCCAGAAAGGGTAGGCCAAGCTAAGGTAGAGCCTCCATGTTGGAGGTCCTTTATTTGCTAAATTTACTTTTCGCAATTTAATTTCTAAATCATCAGACCCTAGAATGAGTAGGCGGAGCCACCTACTGGAGGTCACAACATTGTACAGAAGTCATTAGCTCACTCCCTCTTTCAGCTTCAAGGAATTTTTAATGTTTTGAAAATACCAAAAAATGTCATTCACATGCATTCCATCTAAAAAGTGAAAATGTAAAAAGAGATCACCTCACTAGAACCTTAGAAGTAAATCAAGTATGAGTTGCCAAATTAGGATATCCATGAAATTAAGGTACCGAAAGGGCATTAGTTTCAATTAACTAGCGTAACCAAGTCCCCGAACTCATAATCTTTGTTTCGTAGAAGTAATTTAGTTCTCCTGCTAATTTATTTAGGCTTCTAATCGACCTATCAAAAATTATTAGTGACGACGCCAAATTCTGAAATCATTAAACAAAAATCAAAGTTGCGATTCGGTAGGACTTGGGAGGGTTCGTATTAGATTAGTTAATCCAATTAACCTGATAGTCTGTTAACTTGGAAATTTTCCACCGATCGAAAAAATTTTCGAGTCGCGACAGTGATATGCCTATCTCATACTGTATTATCAGTCTCAGCAAAATGTTTAACGTCACACTCTACCTCCATGGCGAGCCCAAAACGGATAGGTGAAACGCTCATCCCTACGGTCGAAGGTCTGAAAATGGTGGCAACTAATGCCAATGAGCCAAGAACTCAATAAGCTCTTCACTAAGTCTAGCGTATGGTGCGGTACGCTCATCAGTTCAGCCCTAATATACAGTTCTAGGGCAATTCAGTACTCTCCATCTAACGTTCCCAACAGTATCACGAATAGAGCATAACATGTACAAATCCTGAATTGATTTAACAGGCATGCATATACGAAACGAATCCACATGTCGAGAATGATAACTAAAGCATGCCACAGTTCAATAATCACTACCAGACATCAATTAACGGTTCACTCAACCAGGATTCAATGCATGCCATGATTCAATGCTCAATGCTTGGTATCAAAATACCACCTAACCCACGTTAAACGCATCAGGTCCGATTCACGTATCGTACGCATCACGTCCGTACCTCATCCTTGTATGAGACGCCTCAAGCTAGCACCGTGCCTCAACCCATGTCATATAGGTACCTCAGGTTAGCATGTTTATCACTCTAGCCACCCCATGCTGAGCACGTTCGGGTGCACCGTGCATTGACCTGTGTCCCATAGGCACATCGGGTCAGCACATTTATCCCTCTAAATTCCCCGCGTAAACACACACATCAGGGTCATCCTCACCCTTATCTTGCTGCACATGATACATGCCATGTTCTCATGCCAATGATTTCATATAACCTATGCCACATACTCCATTGTTCAAAAATAGCAACGGTAGTTTATCTCAGGCATGACAATGCATTTTCCAATTAGTAGATATAATGTAGACATATAACATGGCATGTCAAAATGATTGGTAAAATATGTTTCTCAGGAGAATATGCTCAATTATTTATAAACCGATCATTAAACGTCTCAAAATATGCATATTAATTAACCACAATTCTCCATATATTCATTTCTAAGCTAATACCTCACCCAAGGGCTCTCAAGCTACACCAGGCTCACAAATTACAACTCAAATACCCCATGGACAGTACTCTAAGTCCTATGAATAACGATTAACACGTCTTGCACGAAACCACACACTAAGCACTTCGAACCCAACTTGCTAAACTAGGCCCAAACTAGTTATTTCATACCATAATCAACCTTACAACCCAAATCACTTAACAAACCTCATCATCTCAGCCTATAAACATTCTCCTTGCAATATGAACGAAATCCATGAGCCCACAAATCAGCCCGCAACCTTGCACGACCTAAACTGGTCTAAGCTAACTAGCCCATTTTCTAAAATTTCCCTTTGAATTAAGCATCTAAAGTCTTAACCATTCACGTGCCACGTTCCTAGGCTAGAGGTAGGGGATACGCTTACCAAATCGAAGCTTGCATGATAGCAACGACGACGATGACGGGGACATGCGATGGCCGAAATAGGCACTCACGGCCGAGAGAGTGCACGGCAGTAGGTAGCTATTTTGGTGTCTTTCAAGGTGTTTTAGCTATTTTGGTGTCTTTCAAGGTGTTCTCAAGCCTAAAAATAATGGATTAATAGGTTAGAGGGGCTTAGGAACCAAGTGGAACAAGGCCACGAGGCTGGGGCTTCGTCAGAGCTAGAACGACGAACTATGGGGGCGATGGAAGTCGTGGCTAAACGAGGATCCAATGGAGGTTTCATGGCTGAAGAAATAAAGGAGCAAGGGCCAAAGAGACTTACCAAGAGGAGACGGAGCCGAGGGAGTGGCAACGGTGACAGCGTGGACGGCCGACGGCGTGAGGAACTGAGAGAGGGAGAGAGAGCTTGGGGAGGGAGTGGCCGAAAATAGAGGAGCAAAGAGAGAGAGAGAGAGAGAGGCTTCTTAGATTATAAAGCTAATGGGATAAAATAGCAAAAGATGGTGAGCGAAAGTGGTTGATGGGATTTCAAGGTTATCGCGACCTAAAAAATTTTGATTGATGATGAATTTTCAGATTAACGGATTATCAGGTTAATTAAATCGACTAACCTAATATGGACTCTCCAAAGTCCTACCGAATCGTAACTTTGGTTTTTGTTCAAATGATTTTAGAATTTAGAGTCACCACTAATTATTTTTTTGGTAGGTCAATTAGAAAGCTAAGTAAATTAACGGAAGAACTAAATTACTTTTATGAACCAGAGATTTTGAATTCAGGGACTTAGTTACACTAGTTAATTAAAACTAATGCCCTTTCGGTACCTTAATTTTATGGATATCTTAATTTTGGCAACTCAGGCTTAGTTTACGCCTAAGGTTCTAGTGAGCTGTTCTCTTTTTATATTTTTCACTTTTTAGATGAAATGCGTGAATGGTAATGAGTACATGGATAAGTAAAACGTGAATAGGCAAATATACACACGCGAACGTATACATGCGAACGTGGACATGCAATCATGACATACGACCATGGAAATACAAATATGACATGAAAACGTGAACATATGTTACATGTGAACGTGGATATGCAATAAGGCGTACGAACACGAATATACAAATACAACATGCGAGTGTAGACAAACAAATGCGCATGCGATATACGAATATGGACATGCAGACGCGATCTACGTACGTGGATATACGTATATAGGTATACAAACACAGACAAGCAGATATGAAGACATACAAATATGATTATACTGATATGAAGACATACGAATACGACATACGGAAACGAAGACACACGAATATGATATATGGACGCGACATATGTACATAGACATGCTAACGCGACATGCGTACATGGACATGCGTATGTAACATGTGTACGCAAATCATGCATACATGGATATATGTACATGGCAAGCGAACATGAAATACATACATGACACGCGAATAAATCATCAAAAATAAGATTGGCTAGTCGAAATGGCCCGTTTCCTAGTTTTTTGATTTTTCTAAATTTTTTAGAATTTTTCAAGATAATTTACTTATAAGGGGAAAAATCATGATTTTTGAAAAGATCAGGAAGGGAAATCATCAAAAATAAGATTGGCCAGTTGAAATGGCTCATTTCCTAGGTTTTTGAATTTTTCTGAATTTTTTGGAATTTTTCAAGATAATTTGCCTATAATGAGTAAAATCGTCATTTTTAAAAAAAATTAGGAAGGCAAATCATCAAAAATAAGATTGTCCAGTCGAAATGACCCATTTTCTAGTTTTTGATATTTTTCTGAATTTTCTGAAATTTTTTAAGACAATGTGCCTATAAGAGGCAAAATCATCATATTGAAAAGATCAAGAAGGGAAATCATCAAAAATAGGATTAGCTAGTTAAAATGGTATGTTTCCTAGTTTTTGAGATTTTTTTGAATTTTTTGAAGTTTTTCAAGATAATTTGCCTATAAAGGGAAAAATCTTCATTTTGAAAAGATGAAGGAGGGAAATCATCAAAAATAGGATTACCAGTCAAAATGGCTCGTTTCCTAGTTTTTGAAATTCTTCTGAATCTTCTACTTTTTTTGGCATGAATATGCATGAATTAATAACAATACAAATACGTATGCGGTATGACAAAGTATGCATGAACTATACTATATGAAATGCATATGAATGACATTTTTTGGTATTTTTGAATTAAATAAGACTGATGATGCAAAATATTCTAAATATAAACGTAATATTAGAAGATGCGATATAAATAGCAGTCTATAAAGATAAGCATTAAAAATTCCCTGAAGCTGAAAGAGGGAGTGAGCTAACGACTTCTGTGCAATATTACGACCTCCAGTAGGTGGCTGGGCCTACTCATTCTGGAATTTGATAATATGGAAATTAAACTGCAAAAAGTAGAGTATAGAAAGTAGTAAATAAAAAATCTCCAGTAAGTGGCTCGGCCTGTGCAGAAATTAAACTGTAGAATATAGAGTATGAAAAGTAGTAAATAAAGAACCTCCAATGGGTGGCTCAGCTCATCCATTTTAGGGTTTGATAATGCAGAAATTAAACTGCAGAAAGTAGAGTACAAAAGATTTTTACACCACCAAGTAGGGGACAGAACCTACCAGGATCTGGGGTTCGGATCTTTTAAGCGATAAATGTAGAAAATTATAATAAATAAAGATATGTGGATACGAAGACAAACGAATATGTCATGTGGATACGAAGGCATACGAATATGACATAACATAATCAAAATTTAAATCAATCCATTTAGGTAACAAAATTCTTGAAGATTTGAATAGTTAGGATCGTTACCTGATTTGACAAACTTGATTGTCAAATTCGAACGTCGCATCACTTTGTGGATCAAGATTACAGCTCGAACGATGGGGATGAACTCGTGACTTGTGCTGATCGGTAGGAAAATTACTGATGGTAACGTCTAGCTTTAAACTCTCGACATCTTCAAGATTCTCTTTTAGAAGAGAATTCTCTCTATCTTTTTGATTTCCTTCTTTCTCTCTAATATTTATTCAATCTCTCAAAACTCTCTCAAACATCCAAAATTTTTTCTCCCAAAAATCCTCCCTTCTAGGCTCACTTCTTCCTCCTTTTATAGTTTATTCATCTATCTTTCATTCTAATTTCTCTACTAACTCTTCTTCATCTCCATCTTCCATTCTCTATTCCCATCTTATTTTCTCCATCTTCCCTTCTCCATCTCCTCTTCTCCATGTTCTTTTGTCTATTCTAATTTCTCCTCTAACCTTTCTTTTAGTTATTTATAAAATAATTCCTCAAGTATTAGGTATTTAGACTCTAGTCCTTGAGATTTTAATAAAAAAATTTAACTAAGGCTCTTTTCCAAAATTGAATCATTCTAGTTACATTAGGCCAATATGAAAATTTAGACTATTAGAGGACAATGACACAACTCCTAAAAGTGAAAAATAAAAATAAAATGACTCAAATTGAATTTTTTAGGACCGATACGAGATTATGCTCGTGAATAAACACATGATCCTGAATTGTATTTTTTGAATTTGCGATGGCCAACATGAAAAGGGATTTAAAAAAAATATTGACTATTTTTGTATATTTTTTGGCCTCAAATATTTTTTTTCGAATTTTCAAGTATTTTTGTATTTTTCAAAAAATATTAAAAAATATGAAAAATAAGAAAATATCTTTTTGTTCAAAATTAGTTCGTTAGACAAGGTTTCCAAAGTTGATTTTTTAATTTTCTCAATTTTTCTTAATTTTTTATTAATTTTTTTAAAGAGAAAAGGTGATTAAAAATCAAGTATCAATAACTGCCCCTCTTTGAAAGGAAGCTTGGTAGAGGTTCATTTTAAAGACGAGATAATACCTGAATCCTAATCGACTTAACCTAGAGAAATAAAAAGAGTTGTGACATTTGATCTCCAATACCACTCTGTGTAAGTTCTGACCTAAACCGAACTTGCGAAGGTTCTTATGAAGTGAGGGAGAGATAGAGAGGATAGCTTACCTGGCACTTGCCTGCCGGTCGTATAGCTGCTGCCTGACATAAATGCTCTTCGAACGGGCACCCAAAGATTCATTTCAAGGATACTCCGGGAAGGTTAAGCTTTGATCCGTATGGTAGGTAAACCCATGAAAGAGTTCCTAATGAAAGGACTCTAGTGGCGATCTATCTTATAGAGGATTCGCCCGTATTTTGACCCGTATTGTAACACCATGGATTTTCGACCCATTTTGGGAATTAATAAAAGATTGGATTATTTCATTATTGCACTCTAGCTGAACTTCACTCGAGCCTGATCAACTCGAGATGTGTTTTTACTAAAGTTGTAAATAAATGAAAGTGGCCACGAATTGAACTCTCAAAAATTGGACAATCGAATATTCATGGCTATTGCAGTCAAAATTTAGGAACTGTACCAAAAAGGGCTGAAATTGGCAATTTCGTGTGAAACTTCGGAAAACGAAATAAAATTCGGAAAAAAAAATAACCAAATTGGGTCTGGAATCCTTTGATGCTCATTAGAATGAAAATTAGAATATTTTTACGGCAATTAGAATTTTAGACTGAGTTGGCCACGTAGTTCGTGCCTTTTTGCAGTAGAAAATTCCTGGTCTCGTCGGTGTGTTTCCGAGGTAAAATGTTGTAAACCATCGGTCTTGGAATCAACCTCTCATCATCATGCACAATCTCTCACCCCCACCATGTATAAAACAATGCCATCTCCCACTACCTCTTTGATGATGATATTCCATCTTCCACTACCTCTTTTGATGATGTCCCCTCCCACTACCTCATTTCTTGAAGTTTAATAAGACTTAAATGTAGTAAAGCCATCGTGTGATCTGGAGGAAGAGAAAGGAAAGCCTTTAAGGCAAGAGCCGAAGGTCTCTCTCTCCATTCAATCTCTCTCTCGGGTTCCATTGCGCTGCCATCTTTAAAGGGCCATAACTTCTTCCACAAAATTCCAATTGCCACGAAACCAGTGCCATTGTCTCGTTCTCTTCAAGATATTTCGAATGCCACCTGGCTCGCACTGAGCAACCACCGGAGCTGGCCGGGATATCTCCTCGAAGTGGAATGCTCAGATCCCGTCGTCGCGCGGTTCCAGCGCGTGTCCGGGGGAAAACGGCCCGTTCGAGCCCGTCCGGAGGTCAAACGACTCTCCGTTTTCGTCCACACGTCCGTAAGATGCTGAAATTCGATGTTCTTTAACTAGATTAGTCATTCAACCACTAAAAATTCGTGGACCCTATTTGAATAGAAGCTGGTCGTGGTGAGTATTTGCCGCTGCCGGTGCTCGTCGTTGCGTGTGTGATCCGACCAAGGATCAGCCTTGCCGTGTCCATCCTTACCCTTCCTAAGATTGCTGAGGTTGCTAAGAAGGTGAGCTTAGTCCCTAACCCTAGCATAGAACGTAGGATGATGCCGGGGTAGCATCTTGATGACGTTGCATGATGTTAAACTCGCTAGATTCCAGATTTACCGTGGACTATGTTTGCTAGAAATCCTGGGTGCATCCAAGTTAAGGTCTTTGTAACGAATTAGCTGCTGTCCTTGATGTGTGATCGGTCCAAGGTTATGAGTTTACTATCTAAACGTACTATAGAGCTTAGGGTGATGTCGGGGTAGCATTGGTTGCGATTGCATGTTGATATTGTGCTGTATTTGTGTGGCATCGTGAACTCCTTTGCTGGAAATTTCTGGTGCTTACTTGTTTGAGTCTCGGTTGTGGGCTGGGTATTGTTTTTATTGTGAAATTGACACCCAGTCTTGGGGGCTTGAAGTGCTCGTGTGAGGTTGTGGGGTTTGAAGGCTAGAAATTAATGTACATATGTGTGTGTTGTGGCTGAGCACTACCATTGTTAGTCTTGCATTATAAATGGTGATTGAAGTTTAAATGGGAAGTGCTTGTGAATGTGTAGCATTGTGTGACCGTGAGTTACCATTAAACGAGGTTGACGTGCATGCTTAGAGTGTGGCCACAAGTCACGAATGCTAGAAATTCACATGCCCATGTGCTTGAATTGCAATCCCTAGAGTGGGAAGCTAATGCATGAGACGCATGTTTGATTGCTATGTTCGTGTGAAATGGGCTTAAGGAGGCTGTATATAGTAAAGTTGACTTGTATGAGTATTCATTGGGGACGAGGTCCCGAAGTGACACACGTTGCCTGTTGCGGATGTGAATGATCGTATGCATGACACGTTAGCATGAATTGTGTACATCGTTTGGCGGAGTGCGTAGAACCGTGCAGGACAGCCCGCAGTACCCTAAGAGCCAGGGGAACTGGAGAAATAAGGAGCACCGATCGCAGTGCCCAGAGAGCCACGATCGCGGTGCTACGTCTGTGGCATGTGAGACACGAGACGTTGGAGCTGTAAGGGTGCCAACCAGAGTGTCAAAAGGACCACGGTTCGGGGCACAGTCGGCAGTGCCCAGAGAGCCACCGACAGGTCCCAATGGGGACATGCATAGCATGCTGCATTACATTTGGCTGAATTGAACTGGTGTTATGATATTGAGAATTGGCACGTGGCATGTGGTTAATAAACTTGTCTAAATATTCGTGTGCAACTGCATGGTGTTATTTCATGTTAAGTCTGCCTGTTTGTGATCATTGGCGTATGATGCATTCTATGCCTGGTTTAGGTGCATGCTCATTGAGTTTTCAAACTCACTTGTGGCTGATCGCCTTTCAGATCCCCACCCTTGAGGATGTCTATGACTCCTGTTCGCCGTGGTCGACCTGTAGAGTTAGAGGATCATGAGGTAGAGTATCAGGTGCCTGGTGACGGGTGGTACAAGAGGGTGGTTACTACAGTCTGGGTCGATGAGGGGAAAAAGGACTGCCTAATAGGTCACTAGTATGTAGCTTGGTACAAATGGAGAAGTTGGTTTTGGTAGGACCATTGGATGCCATGGCTGCATCCGTCCTAGGGCCCGATGGGAACCCGATACTAAATGTAGTTCACGAGGGTGAGGTTGTGGATCTCGAGTCAATAGAGGTGGAAGATTCCGATGGGGATGTAAGGATGGAGTTTGACGGCGAAGATGATGAATTTGGTGATAGTGACGAAGACCCGGAAGAATTTCCCCTGATTGACGAGGATGACCCTTAGTTGTACTTATCTCATGTTGACTGGACGTCGTTTTTTTAGTAGGACTTTTGAAACCCTACGTGGTCGCTCCCTCTCTTTCCCAATGTATCGTACCTCGACTACTATGTTATGCCATGCTTGAACCTACTATGTTTTAATTAATTACGTTGGAACCTTTCATGCTTTCGATTTGGTCTCTACCTATCTACCTTATGCATGCGTGTATGTCTGGAGATTAGAGCGCTTCCACTGTCGTATTTATTGGCCGTCGCTTGCCAGGCGATGAGGCTTAGGCCGTCGCCTATTATAGTCGAACGACGATTGAGCAGGTATCTAGGGGATGTCGCGTGTGCCCGCCGGGTTCGGGGCGTGACATCCCAGCTTGAATTGATATCAGAGCAAGGTCAGCTCGATACAAGACTGTTTGAGGTTTGGAGTGATAAGGCTGAAAATCTAAAGGGTAATCCGCTAGTAAGACCTTAGGCATTGGGTAGACTGGTGTATTACTTGTTATTGATTGGCGTATGTGTTTTGCTGAATTGGATTGCTTGGTTAGCTTGTGCTGAATCATAGCGTCGAGTGCTATTGGTTGTGAGTTAACTTGCAGGTTGCGTCTGGACCTAAGGTAAGAAACTGAACACTGACTATGATGTGAATTGAGTGTTTCTCTGGATTAGTGTTAGCCATCATGTGCTAGGCTGTTGTTAGATCCAAGCGGATCTGAAGGGTAATATAAGTCTTAATTCCTTGGTGGAATGTTAGCAGGCTTAGGTGAGCAAGATCAGAGGAATGAATACCATGGGCCGAGGTAGACCAAGGAGGAACGGAGAAGCATCTGGCCTTAGGTGCTCAACTTGTTGAAGCTCTAGCTGCGGGAGCTCAGGCTGCAGAAACTCCAAGTATGGGAGATATTATGAGGATGTTTGCTGAAATTGGGAACTTGATGGGCAAACGGGCTGAAGAACGAGCTGCCACTGTTGCCCAAGATGCTGAAGCCGCCTTAGTCGCTGTGAATGGGGCAGGTGGGAATCATGGATTTGGTAACGAGAATGGAGGTCGACAAACGCCTCATCTGGTGGAGCAATTTTTAAAGCTACAGCCTCCAAAGTTTGATGGTATTGGAGGACCAGAGGCAGCTACCTTGTGGATAGAGCGACTTGAAAAGGTGTTTAAAGTACTAGGATGCACTGGAGAGGAATGTGTCTCACTGGCAGTCTACCAACTCCAGGGTACGGCCAACGACTGGTGGAAGGCCACCAGAGGAAGAATCTTCCCGAAGGGAGTAGTACCGAATTGGGTTGCCTTTCGTGATGCATTTAACGGCAAGTACTTCTCGAAGGCCGCACAGGAAAGGAAGATGGAGGAGTTCCTGCGGCTCCGCCAGGGTCAGATGACAGTGGACCAATATGAAGCTGAGTTTGCCAGGCTGTCTAAGTATGCACCGAGGTTAATAGAGAATAGCTGGGATAAGGTAAGAAGGTTTCGTGAAGGATTGAGACCGGAGTTTCGTAGTAGATTGATCACAGCAGGATTGAGGGATTACGGCTCAATGTACGAAAGGGCTCAGGAGTTCGAGCGAGATTCCAACGAGAGGAGCGCCGCATTTGGATCGCGGTTGATGCACATGAGGGATAATCGGAACCATGGAAAAAGGCCGATGGTAGACGGTAGAAAGTTTGTCCCTCCAGCCCGAAGGACTTTAGGGAAGCCAACACCAGTAATGAGTTTGAGATGCCACGACTGTGGATTGAGGCACGCTCAGGGGCAGTGTCCTAGAAAAGACTGGCGCCTGCTTCGAGTGCGGGTAGATGGGACACTTGGCAAGGCAGTGCCCGAGGAGGAATCGTGGGCAGTTGAATCAGCAGCAAAGACCTCAGATTGGACCTCCAGCTGCAGCTGCTCCCTAAGGGAACCTAAACCGACCTGCAGCACAAGGGAGGGTATATAAGATGACACGTCAAGAGGCGGAGGATGCGCGGGGGGTGATCGCAGGTACCATCTCTCTCTGTGGTTGCCCTGCATATGCCTTGTTTGATCCGGGAGCATCTCATTAATTTATATCTGAGCAATTTGCACTTATGACTGGTATGGAAACGAAACCTCTAGTAGTAGTACTACATGTTATGACTCCTTTAAAAGATAAGATTCCTGCTTTGTTGGGGTGTACAGGCTGTAGGATATCCTTTGGTGTTGGAGAAGGGACGATAGACTTGGTAGTGCTGCCCATATTTGATTTTGATATCATAATAAGAATGGATTGGCTAGTTAAGCAAGGTGCTGTGATTGATTGTAGTAGTAGGGTGATTCAGTTTAACCCAGCTGGTCATCCTAAATTCGATTTTATGGGTAGTCAGGGAGGAACCTCAACTCCCTTGATTTCATCGCTGGAAGCGACAAAGTTGTTGGCTGATGGATGCCAAGGTTTTCTGGCATGTGTAATGGACCCTTCGAAGGAGGAAATACACCTAGAGGATGTGGTAGTGGTAAGTGAGTATCCGGATGTGTTTCCACAAGAGTTACCTAGTTTGCCACCAGAAAGAGATGTAGAATTCGCGATTGAATTGGTCCCAGGGACTGAGCCGATCTCTAAGGCACCCTACAGGATGGCATTGTCTGAGCTGAAGGACCTCAAGGTGCAATTGCAGGAGATGCTGGACAAAGGGTTTATCCAACCTAGCGCGTCACCATGGGGTGCGCCAGTCCTGTTCGTGAAGAAGAAGGATGGGTTGTTGAGGCTGTGTATTGACTATAGGTAACTGAATCAGGTAACGATTAAGAACAAATACCCGTTGCCAAGGATAGACGACCTGTTCGACCAACTGCAGAGAGCATCGATATTTTCTAAAATAGACTTGAGGACAGGTTATCATCAATTGAGAATCAGGAGTGAGGACATATCTAAAACGGCCTTTAGGATAATGTATGGGCATTACGAATTTACAGTTATGCCATTTGGATTGACGAATGCTCCTGTCACCTTTATGGACCTGATAAATAGGGTTTTCAGAGAATTCCTGGACCAGTTTGTAATAGTATTCGTGGATGACATCCTGGTTTACTCAAGAAATACTGAGGACCATGAGTTGCATCTAAGGACCGTGCTGCAAACGCTAAGGAAGCACTCACTATACGCTAAGTTTAGCAAATGTGAGTTTTGGTTAAATCGAGTGGCATTCTTGGGGCACGTCATCTCTGGTGAAGGACTCTCTATGGACCCGTCAAAGATAGAGGCAGTAGTGAACTGGCCAAGGCCTATGACTGTAACGGAGGTGAGAAGCTTCCTTAGATTAGCTGGTTATTATAAACGCTTCGTGGAAAGATTTTCTGCGATAGCGGGTCCCTTGACACGTCTGCTCAAGAAGGAGGCAAAATTCGAGTGGACGAATAAGTGTGAAGAAAGTTTCCAAGAGCTTAAGCAAAGGTTGACAATCGCGCCAGTATTGACCATTCCGTCTGGACTAGGAGGGTTCAAAATTTACAGTGATGCGTCATTGAGAGGTTTATGATGTGTTTTAATGCAACACGAACGAGTAGTGGCATACGCGTCTCGACAGTTGAGGCTACATGAGGGGAATTACCCAACCCATGACTTGGAATTGGCAGCTATAAATATTTGCGCTTAAGATATGGAGACATTATCTAATGGGAGAAAAATTCCAGATTTACACAAATCACCAGAGTCTGAAGTACTTATTCTCCCAAAAAGAGTTGAACATGAGGCAACGTCACTAGATGGAGTTACTTAAAGACTATGATTGCGATATCTTATATCACTAGGAAAAGTGAATAGAGTGGCTGATGCCTTTAGTCGGAAAATAGATATTGCGCATATGAAGATTCGAGAGTGGTCTCTACTAGAGGATATCAGGGATTCAGAATTTAAGTTAGAGGTAGGACACCTCTCAAGTTTGGTAGCTACGTTGAGGATTGAATCGACGATTCAAGCGAGGATTAAGGAGTTACAACCTATGGACCCTGACCTGTAGAAGATTTTGCTGATGGATGAGAGCAAAAGGAAACCAGAATTTTAGGTGACAGAAGATGGAGTTCTAAGGTTTAGAGGATGTTGGTGTATACCAAATGACGAGAAGTTCAAAGAAGAAATCCTAACAGAAGCACACCGTAGTAGCTATAGCATCCACCCTGGCAGTACGAAGATGTACCAAAATTTACGTTAGCACTACTGGTGGAATGGAATGAAAGCTGATGTGGCAAGATTTGTGGCTAAGTACTTGACGTGCTAGTTGGTGAAGGCTCAACACTGCAAGCCTGGAGGATTATTACAACCGTTGGAGATTCCAGAGTAGAAATGGGAGCACATCACGATGGATTTCGTAACAAGACTGCCAAGGACCCAAAGGGGCAACGATTTTATCTGGGTCGTGGTCAATAGATTGACCAAGTCAGCTCACTTTCTGACTGTACGAAAGGATTTTGCTTTGGAGAAATTGGCAGAGTTGTATGTTCGTCAAATAGTTCGACTCCATGGAGTGCCAGTGTCAATAACGTCCGATCGAGACCTCAGGTTCACCGCAACATTTTAGAAGAGTTTGCAATCGGCGTTAGGATCGGAGTTGCATTTTAATACTGCCTACCACCCTCAGACAGATGGACAGTCCGAAAGAACAATTCAAACCCTGGAAGACATGTTGAGAGCTTGCATCATTGATTTCAAAGGCGGATGGGAAGAACAGTTACACCTAGTGGAGTTCGCTTATAACAATAGCTATCAACAGAGCATTAAGATGGCATCGTTTGAAGCTCTATATGGAAGGTCTTGTAGAACCCCAATCTGTTGGGACGAAGTCGGTGAAAGGAAAATAACTGGACCAGAATTAGTCCAACAGTCGGTCGAAGCGATCAAGGTGATCAGAGAAAGGCTAAGGTCAGCACAGAGCCGACAGAAGAGCTATGTTAACAAAAGACGTAAACCACTGGAATTCCAGGTCGGAGACCACATATTCTTAAAGGTGTCGCCAATGCGAGGATTGTCTCGATTTGGAAAGAAAGGAAAGCTAAGTCCAAGGTTTGTTGGACCATTTGAGATTCTGGAGAAGATAGGAACCCTAGCATACAGACTAGCATTACCACCAAATTTGTCGCAGGTACATAATGTGTTTCACGTGTCGATGCTGAGAAAGTACGAGCCCAACCCTGGACATATACTCGATCATGAAGTCATCGAAGTGGACGATCGAGTCTCGTATGTGGAGAGGCCAGTGAGGATCGAAGATCGAAGAGAGCAAGTCTTGAGAAATAAGATGATCCCACTTGTTAAAGTTGTCTGGGAGCATCATGGCACAGAAGGAGCGACATGGGAAAGTGAAGAGGAAATGAAGCGCTTGTATCCCTATTTATTTGAGTAACTGTTTGTGGTGATGTAGAGCAAATTTCGAGGACGAAATTTTTGTAACGGGGGAAGGATTATAACACCCTGGATTTTCGACCCATTTTGGGAATTAATAAAAGATTGGATTATTTCATTGTTGCACTCTAGCTGAACTTCACTCGAGCCTGATCAACTCAAGATGAGTTTTTACTAAAGTTGTAAATAAATGAAAGTGGCCACGAATTGAACTCCCAAAAATTGGACAATCGAATATTCATGGCTATTGCAGTCAAAATTTAGGAACTGTACCAAAAAGGGCTGAAATTGGCAATTTCATGCGAAACTTCGGAAAACGAAATAAAATTCGGAAAAAAAAATAACCAAATTGGGCCTGGAATCCTCTGATGCTCATTAGAATGAAAATTAGAATATTTTTACGGCAATTAGAATTTTAGACTGAGTTGGCCACGTAGTTCGTGCCTTTTTGCAGTAGAAAATTCCCGGTCTCATCGGCGCGTTTCCGAGATAAAATGTTGTAAACCATCGGTCTTGGACTCAACCTCTCATCATCATGCACAATCTCTCACCCCCCACCATGTATAAAACAATGCCATCTCTCACTACCTCTTTGATGATGATATTCCATCTTCCACTACCTCCTTTCATAATGTCCCCTCCCACTACCTCCTTCTTAAAGTTTAATAAGATTTAAATGTAGCAAAGCCATCGTGTGATCTGGAGGAAGAGGAAGGAAAGCCTTCAAGGCAAGAGCCGAAGGTCTCTCTCACCATTCAATCTCTCTCTCGGGTTCCATTGTGCTGCCATCTTTAAAGGGCCATAACATCTTCCACAAAATTCCAATTGCCACGAAACCAGTGCCATTTTCTTGTTCTCTTCAAAATCTTTCGAACGCCACCTGGCTCGCACCGAGCAACCACCGGAGCTGGCCGGGGCATCTCCTCGAAGTGGACTGCTCAGATCCCGTCATCGCGCGGTTCCAGTGCGCGTCCGGGGGAAAACGGCCCGTTCGAACCCGTCCGGAGGTCAAACGACTCTCCATTTTCGCCCACACGTCCGTAAGATCCTGAACTTCGATGTTCTCTAATTAGATTAGTCATTCAACCACTGAAAATTTGTGGACCATATTTGAACAGAAGCTGGTCGTGGTGAGTCTTCGCCACCACCGATGCTCGTCGTTGCGTGTGTGATCCAACCAAGGATTAGCCTTGCGATGTCCATCCTTGCCCTTCCTAAGGTTGTTGAGGTTGCTAAGAAGGTGAGCTTAGTCCCTAACCCTAGCATAGAACGTAGGATAATGCCGGGGTAGCATCTTAATGACGTTGCATGTTGTTAAACTCGTTAGATTCCAGATTTACCGTGGACTGTTTTTGCTGGAAATCCTGGGTACATCCAAGTTAAGGTCTCTGTAACGAATTAGCTGCTGTCCTTGATGTGTGAACGGTCCAAGGTTATGAGTTTGCTGCCTAAACGTAATATAGAGCTTAGGGTGATGCCGGGGTAGCATTGGTTGCGATTGCATGTTGATATTGTGCTGGATTTGTGTGGCATCGTGAACTCCTTTGCTGGAAATTTCTGGTGCTTACTTGTTTGAGTCTCGGTTCTGGGCTGGGTGTTGTTTTTATTGTGAAATTGACACCTAGTCTTGGGGGCTTGAAGTGCTCATGTTAGGTTGTGGGGTTTGAAGGCTAGAAATTAATGTACATATGTGTGTGTTATGGCCGAGCACTACCATTGTTAGTCTTACATTATAAATGGTGATTAAAGTTTAAATGGGAACTGCTTGTGAATGTGTAGCATTGTGTGACCGTGAGTTACCATTGAACGAGGTTGACGTGCATGCTTGGAGTGTGGCCATGAGTCACAAATGCTGGAAATTCACGTGCCCATGTGCTTGAATTGCAATCCCTAGAGTGGGAAGCTAATGCATGAGACGCATGCTTGATATGTTCATGTGAAATGGGCTTAAGGAAACTGCATATAGTAAAGTTGACTTGTATGAGTATTCATTGAGGACGAGGTCCCGAATTGTCACACGTTGCCTGTTGCGGATGTGAGTGACTGTATGCATGACACGTTAGCATGAATTGTGTACATCGCTTGGCGGAGTGCGTAGAACCGTGCAGGATAGCCTGCAGTGCCCTGAGAGTCACGGGAACTAGAGAAATAAGGAGCACCGATCGCAGTGCCCAAAGAGCCACGATCGCGGTGCTACGTCTGTGGCATGCGAGGCACGAAACGTTAAAGCTATAAAGGTGCCAACCGGAGTGTCAAAAGGGCCACGGTTCAGGGCACAGTCGGCAGTGCCCAAAGAGCCACCAACAGGTCCCAATAGGGACATGCATAGCATTCTGCATTACATTTGACTGAATTGAACTGGTGTTATGATATTGAGAATTGGCACGTGGCATGTGGTTAATAAACTTGTCTAAATATTCGTGTGCAACTGCATGGTGTTATTTCATGTTAAGTCTGCCTGTTTGTGATCATTGGCGTATGATGCATTCTATGCCTGGTTTAGGTGCATGCTCATTGAGTTTTCAAACTCACTTGTGGCTGATCGCCTTTCAGATCCCTACCCTTGAGGATGTCTATGACTCCTGTTCGCCATGGTCAAGCTGTAGAGTTAGAGGATCATGAGGTAGAGTATCAGGTGCCTGGTGACGGGTGGTACAAGAGGGTGGTTACTACAGTCTGGGTCGATGAGGGAGAAAAGGACTGCCTAATAGGTCACCAGTATGTAGCTTGGTACAGATGGAGAAGTTGGTTTTGGCATGGACCATTAGATGCCATGGCTGCACCGGTCCTAGGGCCCGATGGGAACCCGGTACTTAATGTAGTTCACGAGGGTAAAGTTGTGGATCTCGAGTCAATGGAGGTGGAAGATTCCGATGGAGATGCAAGGATGGAGTTCGACGACGAAGATGATGAATTTGGTGATGTGACGAAGACCCGGAAGAGTTTCCCCTGATTGACGAGGATGACCCTTAATTGTACTTATCTCATGTTGACTGGACGTCTTTTGTTAGTAGGACTTTTGAAACCCTGCATGGTCGCTCCCTCTCTTTCCCCATGTATCATACCCCGACTACTATGTTATGCCATGCTTGAACCTACTATGTTTTAATTGATTACGTTGGAACCTTTCATGCTTTCGATTTGGTCTCTACCTGTCTACCTTATGCATGCATGTATGTCTGGAGATTAGAGCGCTTCCGCTGTCGTGTTTATTGGCCGTCGCTTGCCAAGCGATGAGGCCTGGGCCGTCGCCCATTATAGTCGAGCGACGATTGAGCAGGTATCCAAGGGATGTTGCGTGTGCCCGCCGGGTTCGAGGCGTGACACGTATGGTGGGTCGTACAATGATAGAATTCCTAGTTAAAGGATCCTAATGACAATCTATCCTACTTAAAGGATTCGTCTGTACTTTATCTACAACTCAGGACTTGAATGTGGACTGTTCCGTATCGGGGTTTCCAATGGAAGGGTTTAGTGCCTGTAGAAAGGACTTTGTATCTGTAAGAAGGACTTTTTGCCTGTAAGAAAGACTTTTCAAAACGGACCGTTCCATATTGGGGTTTCCAATGAACAGACTTTGTGTCTATAGGAAGGACTTTGTGCCTATTGAAAGGACTTTGTGCCTCTAGAAAAGATTTTGAAAACACTTCGCCCGATGCGGGGTCTACCGAAGGGATGCCTTTAAGAAGTACTTTGTGCCTCTAGAAAGGACTTTTGTGCATGTTGTACGACCCCAAAAAAATATTAAATTCAAAATCGAGTGAACGAATTATCATGTTAATTGACTAACCTAATTCGGACCCTCCCAAGTCCTACCGAATCGCAACTAAAGTTCTTTTCATACAAAGATTTTTGATTTGGAGACGCCACTAATCATTTTTGGTAGGTTGATTAGAAACCTAAATAAATTAGCGGGATAACTAATTTATTTCTGCGAACCAGAAAAAATGGGTTCAGGGATTTGATTACGTTAGATCATTCTAACGCCATTTCGGTACCATTTTATTTCATGAAAGCTCATTTGGAATGATTGGGAAGAAGTTTGGAGAGAGTCTTGAAGAGGTTTAAGTCTAGGTGTTACCATCACTAATTCCTCTACCGATCAATGTTGACACCTGATTTTTAATCATGTTTTCTCTTTTAAAATTAATACAAAATCTATAAAAATTTGTAAAATTGAAAAATCAATTTTGGGGACCTTGGCCAAGCTTAGGGAATCAATTTTGACCAAAAAATAATTTTTCATATTTTTGGTATTTTTCAGCATTTTTTATTTTCGAAAATTAATAGAAAATCCATAAAAATTGAGAAAATTATAAAATCAACTTTGGAAGCCCTAGCCAAGCCTAGGCAACCATTTTTGAACAAAAAAATAATTTTTCATATTTTTTGAATTATATATATATTTTTAGAAATTAGGAAAATATTTAATAAATAATGGCGTTTGAGGTCACAAAAAAATATGTAAAAATGGTCAATATTTTTCTTTTAAATTCCTTTTCATGTTGGCCATCACAAATTTAAAAAAAAAACCCAATTCGGGGTCGTGTATTTCTTCACGAGCATAATCTCGAATCGAGCCTAAAAAATTTAATTTGAGTCAATTTATTTTCATTTTTTCACTTTTAGAAGTTGTGACATTATTCTCTATTATTTTAAATTTTTATCTTGGCCCAATTATACCCAGAATGACTCAATTTTACAAAAGGGCTTTAATTAAATTTTGCGGCAAGAAATAAGTATAGGGGAGATGTGTTGAAAATTTTGAGAAGATTTGGACTTAAAGAAATATTTCTCCGTGGACTGAATTGCAAATACTTAAAATCTCATGGACTAGAGTGCAAATACTTAACATTTGAGGGATTATTTTGTAAATAATAAAAAGAAGAGTTAGTGGAGAAATTAGAATAGAGAAGGAAAGATGGAGAAGAGGAGATAGAGAATGGAAGATGGAGAGGAGGAGATGAAGAAGAGGCGATGGAGAGGAGGAGATGGAGAAGAGAAGATGGAGAAGAATAGATGAGAATAGAGAAGGGAAGATGGAGATGAAGAAGAGTTAGTAGAATGGGAGATAGATATGGAGAAGGGAAGATGGAGATGAAGAAGAGTTAGTAGAATGGGAGATAGATATGGAGAAGGGAAGATGGAGATGAAGAAGAGTTAGTGGAGAAATTAGAATGTGAGATAGAGATGGAGAATGGAAGATGTTGAAGAAGAAGAGTTAGTGGAGAAATTAGAATGTGAGATAGAGATGGAGAATGGAAGATGTTGAAGAAGAAGAGTTAGTGGAAAAATTAGAATGGAAGATAAATGAATGGGTTATAAAAGGAGGAAGAAGAGAGTTTGGATGGGGGGAATTCTTTGGAGAAAAAAAATTTGAAGTGTTTGAGAGAGATTTTTTAGGGGGAGAGAAAATTTTGGATGTTTGAGAGAGTTTTGAGAGATTCAAAAAAAAATTAGAAAGGAAGAAAAAATCAAAAAAAAGAGAGAGAATCCTTTTTTTCAAAAGAGAGTCTTGAAGATGGTGGGAGTTTAAATCTAGATGTTACCATCCATAATTCCTCTACCGATCAACGCAAGTCACGAGTTCATCCCCATCGTTCGAGCCGCGATCTTGATCCATAAAGTGACACGAGGTCCGAATTCGACAATCAAATCTGTCAAATCAGGTAACAATCCTAACCATTAAATCTTCGAGAATTTTCTTGCCCAAATGAATTGATTTAAATTTCGATTATGTCATGTCGTACTTGTATGTCTCCATATCCACATACCGCATTTGTATTTGTGTTGTCATTAATTTACGCGTATCTACCTAAAAAATTTTTTTCGACTGGCCAATCCTATTTTTGATGTTTCCACCTCCCGATCCTTGAAAAATAACCGTTTTATCCTTCTGGTCAGTTTGACCCAAACTTCTTCCAATCATCCCAAATGAGCTTTCATGAAATAAAATGGTACCGAAAGGGCGTTAGAATGATCTAGCATAATCAAGTCCCCGAATCCATTTTCTCTGGTTCGCAGAAATAAATTAGTTCTCCCGCTGATTTATTTAGGTTTCTAATCGACCTACCAAAAATGATTAGTGGCGGCTCCAAATCAAAAATCTTTTGCATGAAAAGAACTTAAGTTGCGATTCGGTAGGACTTGGGAGGGTCCGAATTAGGTTAGTCAATTAACCTGATAATCCGTTCACCCGATTGAAAAAAAATTAAATTAATTTTTTTCGGGTCGCGACAGCTTGGCGACTCCGCTGGGGACTGGTTTTTTGGAATTTTCGAAAGAATAAAGCACTAATTAGAGTACTTGAATTTTTTTTCGAAATTTTAAAAGCCTTAGTGGACTTAGGCCAGAAAAATTTCGCAAAAATCCATTTGGTTTGAGAATTGGTTGGATTCTAATTTTTAGGTGTTAAATGGTTTTGCAGAATGGGAGTTATAAGGGGTGGAGTATTTGGCTAACCCTTTGTTTTGCAGATTTGGTGTGTGAAACTTGTGATTTAATTTTTGAATTATTGAAGCGGTGTTTGCATTTAATTGTTGTGCATAATTAATCGCTTTAGCACTACATCACACATATCCCGTGGCCGGACCTGGGCCACTAGTTTTAAGATGGTATTGTGATTTGGTTCTAGCGTTCGCCGTGAGATCACGTCGAAAGTTAGTCCAGATTCAATCCCGAACTTCTTTTCAAAAATGAGTTTTAAAAGTTATGCCTCAAGCTTGGTAAGATTACCAAAGCGGTGGTTTTAATTTTTGACTCGAGCAGCCGAAGTGGAAAGGCCCGGCTAATCTTGGTTATGTCGCGGGATAGCGGCTAATCTTGATTATGTGCGCGAGATTGTCGCCTTGCCGTAAGTCTTTCGCTTCAATTTGTGAGCCTTTAGGATAGTTAGAATAAGGTTAACCCACGAGTCATGTGCATGTCCATGTGATTGTTTATTTTCCTATCCCACGGTAAAGTATGCTTCTTAACTTCATCTTGTCTTATGTTATTGTTTGGGTCGGTCCATGACACTTAGGATTGTGGCGCGTGATTTATAGACAATGGGACACATCGATATCCGTTTCGTGTACATTCCAAAGGCCGAGTTGAAGCAGATGTGGAGGCGCTTGAGCATTGATGCACAGACCTATGCCCTTAGTCGTATGGGTCACGTATTGCCACTTTTGGATATCGAATTACAGACTGGGGTCATGCAGGCACTTGCACATTTCTGGTGCCCATATACCGCTACTTTCATTTTAGGTAAGCACGAGCTCACTCCGACTTTGGAAGAATATAGCCTTGCCATTGGAAAACCTTTGAGCATTGATTTAATTCGCCCTTGTGTGGGAATGGATCCAATTTTCATTTTTGCTGAGTTTTTGAAAATTAGCGAAAATAAAATGAGGAAAATTTTAAAAGGAAATTGTCATATGTGCCCTTTCTCATTCCTCATTGAACTTTTTTATGAGAGCAATTCACACTTGCAAAGCAGGATCTTTATTCTAGCTTTCTTCGGACTTGTGATCTTTCCGCTCCAAAAGGATTTTATTAGTCCATCCATGGCTTGGATAGCTAGGCAAGTTTGCAGTGGAATGAACTTTACTAATTCTATCCTGGCCGAGACTTTTATATCTCTGACTCGTTTTAAACAAAACAAGGACAGAACATTTCATGCTCCGGTGGGACTTTTGCAAATGTGGTTTTTCTCTCATTATGCTAAGTTCGGCTCAAAAATGACGATTCCACGGGTAAGTCAAGAGGAAAACCCAATTGCAAAATTTCAAGAGTTGCAAAAAAATATTGCTAGATCGTCTTATTCCGAATGGATTGATTTATTTAAAGATCCGAGTCTCAAGGTTTTTCTATGGCAAGCTATATGGTTTCAAGTCTCTAAGGCTCGTTTGTACCATGGTGAGCGGGAGCCTATACTTCTTTTGGGTATTACCGGCATGACACAGTATCATCCTCTCCGTGTGGTACGGCAATATGGAGTTCTACAGGATATCCCACCACCTTTGGGGCCAAACACTTTTCAAGTTGAATTCGTTGCAGGCGAGAATTATAGAACCGAGATCAAGCATCTTGACCAAATTTGGCTCAAGTCCAAGACTCGCTCACTATTACTACCCAAGGAAGAGCTCGAGGGAAAGGAAAGATGTTATCATGCGAAGACCCGGTATATTAAGCACCATTTGATACCAACTCACATGCTTCCAAAGTTTCCGTTGGTGATTGTGAAGCCCACTCGTCAAGCCGAGATCGAGACCTATGCGAAGAAGGCGCAAAAGGTGAAAAAACAAATGAAGACTTTGGCTAAGGAAAATGCACGACTTCGGATAGAGTTGGAAGCCCATTCGTCTATAGATTGCGTCGCTTCAAAGAAAAGAAAAACAGCTTGATTTGCCATCTTTAGGATTGTTGTTCCATGTTTAATTGCATTTTCATGACTTTATGAGCTTTTCTTGTAATAAAGGTTACTGTTCAGATATGACTTTCTGGTATTACATCATTTTTATTGAACTTTATAGTTTTAATTGATCCATAGAGTCTTCACAGAAAACATTCACAAGACCCTAATTCATCACTCAAAAAAAGTTTGAATCAATTCAATGTATTTTCCATTTATTACCGAATTTAAGGTGAAAGAAAAACTGCCTGGATTTTGGAATTTTCTCGACTTCACTTTGGTTTCTCCATTTATCACTAGAAAACATGCTCTTTTGAGAAAAATCAAAACATGAAAGTTGTAGATTGAGATGTTAATTAGTGGACTGGAAATTTTTGGGCATCAATTCAAATTTTTGATGACCCATTTATCCTCAAAGTAAAAACCGGACAAATCAGTTTTCTGAAGAAAATTTTTAGAAAGAAGTATTAAACTGTACTAATCCATGAGGAATCTTCCCAATCTCAAAAAATGAAAGTTGTACATTATTGTCTTAATTATCAACTCCCAAAGTTTGGTACTTTTTCGAATTATGTGGGAATTGATATGAATTTTCTCGTAAAAGCTGACGAAATTGAAATTTGTTCAAATTAATCTTTTGATCATGTTGGCTTTGTTTCTTGGGTCTAGAGGGTTGTCATGGACCGACTTGTCATTTTCATCCATCATACTCATTTGTATAAATTCTTTTTTCAAGTACCCATTGATCACGGAAGTGCCACGCAGCCGTATCAGAACCCGCCTTAGGGCAAGGATGGAACATGAGGAATTGAGCCCCAGGGTAGTTAACCTTGAGACGCAGATGACAACCATGGCTACGATGCTGGCAGAAATGAAAGCTATGGTGATAGAAGCCCAGGCGAAAACTACCCCGCCAGTTGATTCGGCCCAAACTACTCACCCGTCATCATCCCACCCTTCGAGCGGACTCAAGCTCCAGGGGAGGCGCACATTCCAAGAAAGGTGCCGGATGTCGAGCCGTCACCCGAGTCCCCGCCAGTGGTAATCGACCTCGATACTGAAAAGAAAGAAAAGCCTGTGAGCAAAGCAGAGGAGGGTGCAAGGAGGCTCGCAAAGATTGAGGAGTGCCTCAGTAGCCAGGGATATGAACTGGCCCGTTTCGACAAGATATCTCCCTTCACTAAAGTGGAAGTCCCGCCCGATTACAAAGAGCCAGAAAGTACAATGGGACAGGCTGCCCCCGAGCTCATCTGAAGTACTACTTGCGCAAGATGGCGCATTATTCCGATTATGTTCCGTTATTGATGAACACGTTTCAGGAGAGTCTGGCAGGTGCTGCTCTAGCATGGTTCATTGAGTTGGATCTAGAAGATTATGATGGTTGGGAAGATTTAGCTGAGAACTTCTTGCACCAGTATAAATTTAACACCGCGACGGCTCCTACTAGGGAAGAATTGCTGAGGATGGTAAAAGGAAAAAATGAAGCCATTCGTAACTATGCTCAAAGGTGACGGGCTTTATCTACGCAAGTTAAGCCATCAATCCCTGAAGACGAGCTTGTCGACCTGTTTCTGAAGGCACTACCGTATGAGTACTTCGACAGACTGAACACTTCTGGGTGCCAGACCTTCGTACATCTCATAAAGGTTGCCGAAAGACTTGAATGGGCTATGAGAGAGAGAAAGGCTCCTGAGACTGCAACAAGACGCCAGTATCCACCTAGGAAGGAAAGAGAGCCCAACGTCGACGTGGCTTTCGTGCCTAATCTATCGCAACCAAAGCAATTCTCTAACTCTACCATGACACAAGGAAGCTCGTCATGGTCGACACCGAAGCCGCTTCAACCTCAAAAAAGGAAGCCGCTTCCCAATCAGTTCACTCCGCTCCCTAGGCCACTATCCAAGCTGCTCCTAATGCTGTTGGAAGGGAGGCTAGTCGCCAAGGAGCCACCGAGATTAAATCCTTCGAGATTTTCGGGTTATGATCCGAGCCAATCATGTGTCTACCACATGGGAGAGAAAGGCCACAATGTTGACATTGCGTCACCCTAAAGTTCAAGGTTCAGGCCCTTATTGACAATCACATCCTTCAGTTCGATAAAACGGAGCCAAATGTACAACAAAACCCACTCTCGGACCACCAGGTAGTGGGTATGATATCCGAAGAGGAGTTAGATAAAGAGGAGTTTAGACTAACAAAGGCACGCCATGTAGACAAGAGATTTGTCCGTGAAGCTAGTAGGAGGGGAGAAATTGTGGATACCCTGGGGCAAGATAGCGGAGGCTACAACTACAGGGTTCTATATTCAATCCCACCACGTTTCTTCGAAAAGGCGGAAGAAATAGTGCCCAACCGGTGGAGAGGCATGGACGATATAGAGGAGGTACCAAAGAAGGAAACTTCTGAGAAAGACTCATTTGAGACAATTGATGAAATCATCCCTATTACGACAAATGAGAAAGAAACCGACTCATTAAGCGGATTAAGCGTTGCACAACGCTTCAGTAACATCGAGAGAAAGCTGAACTTCACCTCCGAAAAGTTGTTAGATTTGCTCCAGCGATCGAGAGAAATGAGTCAAGCGCGGGTCATGAGCGATGCACTTGAACTGGAGCTGCACACAAGGGTCGAAAATCAAGGTCGTATGCTGACTGCAATAGAGAAGCGACTGGGGGAATTGGCAACTGTGGTTGATAGGTTGAAGGAACGAATGGACGAGTGCGGATCCGGCATTGGAGGAGCCCCCACCCGAGCTGACCTCCTTCAAGTGGTCAAGCGAAGCGATGAGCAATTCCAGACTTACGCGCATAGATGGAGGTTGCGTGCCTCACAAATAAATCCTCCGTTAACTAGGGAGGAGCTGATCGGGTACTTTCTGAGAACCCTCCCGTACGAGCTCTTCCAACATATGGCCGGGACCACCTACGCCTCGTTCTCCCACCTGTTGCGGGTAGGCGAGGGAGTTGAATGGGGACTCGCCAACGGAAGGCTGAAGAGTAAGGATGCTAGGAGGACCAATGCGCCACCCTCTGATAGACCCGACAAGACAGCTCATGCTGAACCCAGATGCGGGTACAATTCTGAAGACTTGGATGACCTCATTGGAATGATTGAGACTATAGAAGCTTTTGTAATTAACCTAGACAAGGTTGACAATTGGGAAAAAGAGGATGATTACTTAGTCAAGCCACTTACAATCAGCATCTCTAATGAAGAGGCGAATGATGGCCCTGAAGGAGAGGCTGAGGGTGTCAGGCCGGTTGTGATAAAGATCCCTCCAGTGGAAGAGTACGATCCTAAAGCGGTTCATTGGGACTACGGGATGGGCGAAATAGATGTAGTGATGAGGTCGGGGAGGTGTTATGCACCCAAAGAGGGAGAGACCGAGAAGAGAGACGTAACTAAAGAAGATGCCGAAAAACTGTTAACCATCATCAAAACGAGCGAATTTGAAGTGATAGAGCAATTACGGAAAATGCCGGCCCAAATCTCACTACTGGATCTGTTCGTAAACTCAGAAAAGCATAAGAATGCGCTGATGAGGGTCCTGAATGAGGTACACGTACCTCAGACGATTAACGAAATACAGCTAGAGAGTTTTGTTAGCGCTATCCTATTAAAGGATCAAATATCCTTCTCGGATGAGGACATTCCTGTGGATGGATGGGCCCATAATAAGGCTCTGTACATATCGGCGAGGAGCCACGGCAAGCAGGTCTCCCACGTGCTAATTGATAATGGGTCAGCATTCAACATATGTCCATTGGCCACACTCAGGAACCTAGGTGTGAATGAGGAGCTCATCCGTGCCTCCAATGCTACAATTAGAGCTTTCGACGGAATGAGGAAGAATGTGGTTGGTGAAATCGAACTAGATGTCCTAATTGGGCCAGTAGAGTTCTCTATTGGATTTCAAGTCATGGACCTCCCAAGTGCTTTCGGATTTCTATTGGGCAGACCATGGATCCATACTGCAGGCGCAGTACCGTCGAGCCTGCACCAGAAGGTTCGATTTGTGGTTAATGGGAAAGTGATAACCGTGCATGGGGAAATGGACTTCACCGCATACCAGAAGAGCGCGATTCCATATGTGGAGCCGGAGCACAAAGAAGAGGCTAGCTATCATTCTCTCGAGTTGGTGGCAGTCACGCATGCACCTCCAGGAACCAAAATGAGGGCTCCTGCGCCCTCCAAGTATACTCTAGCACCTGGAAAAATGCTATTGGCATATGGTTTTATCCCTGGACTCGGTCTAGGAAAGAATGGTCAAGGGATCCGCTTGCCGCTGCAATTGGACACCAACAAG
Source organism: Psidium guajava (assembly GCA_016432845.1). NCBI lineage: Eukaryota > Viridiplantae > Streptophyta > Magnoliopsida > Myrtales > Myrtaceae > Psidium > Psidium guajava. The sequence goes on from CM028225.1 coordinate 20,766,036, forward strand.
CACCGAGCAGGCCTAGGATATACTGGTGAATCCAGTAAGGGCCTTACTTCCAGAAGCTGTCATGGACGCCGAGGCCGAGGCCATTATAGGGCCCGTGGAGGTCGAGGAGGCAGAGTTAATTCTTTCATTGGCTCCAGAGCTTGGAAAGGAAAAATTACCGCGATTGGAAGTTCACTGGGTCAGTATTTCTCCGAGCGCCCCAAGATATTAGCAGATGAAGCTATTCAAGGCGCAGCAGAGCTTGATATGTCCAACTCGTTTCTAGAAGACACCGTTAACGTCATCATCGAGAGGCTTGACGAGGACTTTATCTCGCCTGAGTAAAGAGGCTCTTCTTCTGCTTCTTATAGCATTTCTTTAACGCAATTTTAATTCAGTTGTTGCATTTCGTTTGGTTTCTCTCTTTTCAATTCCAAGAAAATACCTTTGGATCTCGAGCCGTTGGTCCAAATGGTTTCCTTGTAACGCGGCCTTATCAGTAAAATAAAATGCGTGTGCACGTTTTATTAAGGGCGTGCGGGAACATTCCAAACCAGCCCAATGATGATGCCTATCTTCGATTCTCGAAGATTTGAGGCCTGGATTCCCGCACGCTTCCTAGTTTATCAAGCAAATTAAGAGAAGCAAAGATGTCCGAGGATATGAGGATTGGCTCTCTTATTATGTTTTTCAAATGGTTTTTGAAAATCATGCATGAAAACTACTTGCTGAAAGGGACTAATCATCTTCATGACATTTCAGGCATATCATTCCAAGCATGCGTAATAGGCTGTTGTGTGACTCGGATCACCAAGGAGATTACTCTTGTGGCATCAGGGAAGAAGATGAGGATTTCATAAATATTCAGAGAGATTGGAGTCGATACGAAGAGTTTAAACCCTTAACGGCAGAAGAGGCAGTGGTCGTGAACTTGGGCGACTCGCATAATGTCAGAGAAGTGAAGATTGGGGAGTCCTTGTCACCCTCTGAAGCTACCCGAATGACTGAACTTCTCAGGGAATACCAAGATGTCTTTGCTTGGTCGTATGCAGACATGCCCGGCCTCGACCCTAACATTGTGGAACACGTACTGCCCATTGACCCTAGCATCCTGCCAAAAAAACAAAGGCTTAGGCGAACGAGGCCCGAACTTTCCAAGAAAATTGAGGAGGAAGTGATGAAGCTCCTCAAGGTGGGATTCATAGAAGCGATCCCCTATGCCGATTGGATCGCTAACATCGTACCAGTAATGAAGAAAGACGGCACAGTCCGAATCTGCGTCGATTACTGAGACCTGAATAAAGCCAGCCCAAAGGATGATTTTCCGTTGCCGCACATAGACGTGTTGGTCGATAGTACAGCCGGGTTCGAACGGTTTTCCTTTATGGATGGATTTTCTAGCTATAATCAGATCTTAATGAAGGAGGAAGACAAGGCGAAGACCTCATTCATAACACCATGGGGCACCTTCTGTTATAAGGTTATGCCTTTCGGGTTGAAGAATGCTGGGGCGACATACCAAAGAGCCATGGTCGCTCTATTCCATGACATGATGCATAAGGAAATCGAGGTGTACGTAGATGATATGATTGCCAAGTCCAGACCAGGAGAGGACCATGTTCTGGTGCTAAAAAAGTTGTTCGAACGCCTACGAAAATATAAGCTGAGGCTGAATCCCAACAAGTGCATATTCGGGGCGAGATCCGGAAAGCTTTTGGGATTTATGGTTAGCAGTCATGGCATCGAGGTCGACCCTTCCAAGATTAAAGCTATACGGGACATTAATACCCCAACCTCAGTAAGGGAAGTAAGAAGCCTGTTGGGGCGGTTAAACTATATTGCTAGATTTATATCCCAACTTTCCGATGTGGCAAAACCATTCTTTAAGCTCCTCAAGAAGGGCGCCAAAGTCATTTGGGATTCAGAATGCCATCAGGCATTTGAGAAGATCAAGAAGTATCTGATCCTACCTCCGGTATTGGTACCACCAACCCCGGGAGTCCCCTTGACTCTGTACTTGACGATCTATCAGGAATCATTAGGAGCTCTACTCGCCCAGACGAAACCGGAGGACGGGAAAGAGCGAGCAATTTATTACCTGAGCAAGAAGTTTACGCAGTCAGAGGCTAATTACCCGATGGTTGAAAGGACATGCGTCGCACTGATCTGGGTACTCCACAGGTTGAGACAGTACACCCTCCATCACCATATCCAGCTTGTAACAGAATGCGACCCAATTAAGTACTTGGTGGAGAAACCCGCCTTATTGGGAAAGCTGGCCAAGTGGCAAGTTCTGTTATCAGAATTTGACATAAGGAGTTCACCTCAGAAGTCAGTCAAGGGGCGGGCCATAGCCGACATATTGGCAGAAAATTCACAAGGACTTGTAATCCCTGATGAGGAGGAGGTGGAGAATCGAATCCTCGCATTATCTGATGATAAGTGGACCATATATTTTGATGGTGCCGTTAATTTGGCCGGATCTGGAACTGGGGCAGTACTGATATCCCCGGACGGCCTACATTATCCGGTTTCTGCGAAGTTGGTATTTCCATGCACCAATAATATATCAGAATATGAAGCCTGTATTCTAGGCCTGCAATTAGCCATCACTATGAAGGTGCGAAGGTTACAGGTTTATAGAGACTCCATGCTGATTATTCTCCAAACGCAGGGAGAATGGAAAACAAGGGATTCTAAGCTCATCCCCTATCATAAGTTCCTAGAGGAGTTAACCGACAATTTCGACGAAATTTCGTTCGAATATCTGCCAAGGACCCAGAATCACTTTGCAGACGCGTTAGCCACTCTATCTTCATTGCTGCAAGTGGAGGACGGGCTCGACATCAAGCCTTTAAAAATCAATGTCATGGATCAGCCAGCCTACTGCATGGTGGTGGAAGACGAATTCGATGGCGAGCCTTGGTATCATGACATTAAGAATTATCTTTCGAAAGGAGAATTCCCTCAAGGGAGTCAGGTCGGGGATAAGAAGTACATAGCAAAGATGGCTACCAAATTCTTCCTGAGCGGGCAAACTCTCTATAAAAGGTCCTTCGATTCAGTCCTATTGAGATGTATAGACGCCAAAGAAGCAAACATGCTCATGAAGGAAATCCATGAAGGGATATGCGGTCCTCATATGAACGGCCACCTCCTCGCAAAGAAAATCATGCGGCTTGGTTATTATTGGATGACCATGGAAGCGGACTGCAACCAACATGTAAGGTCATGTCATCAATGCCAGGTATACGGTGACAGAATTAACGCACCCCCGAACGAGCTCCACCAAATGTCGGAGGCTTGGCCATTCGCCATGTGGGGGATAGACATGATCGGTCCAATTCACCCTAGCGCTTCCAATGGGCACCGCTTCATCCTGGTGGCGATCGACTATTTTACGAAGTGGATTGAAGCAAACTCATATGCAAATGTCACAGCAAAGAATGTGGCCAAGTTCATCAGAAGGGATATTATCTCCCGATATGGGGCCCCTCAAGCGATAATCACAGATAATGGCTCCAATTTGAATAATAAGATAGTCGATGATCTGCTACAAGCATTCAACATTCGACATCTTAATTCGTCTCCCTATCGCCCACAAATGAATGGAGCTGTGGAGGCGGCAAACAAGAACATCAAGAAAATCCTGGCAAAAACCGCAGAGAATTATAGAGACTGGCATGAGAGATTGCCGTACGCGTTGATGGCATATCGGACTTCGATACGGACCTCGACTGGAGCAACCCCATATTCCCTAGTTTACGGTATGGAGGCAGTTCTACCAGTAGAGGTTGAAATCCCCTCTCTGAGAATCTTATCCCAAGTCAAACTCTCCGAAGCGGAGTGGACGCAGCAGAGATATGAGCAGTTGAACCTGATAGATGAAAGGCGTCTGAAGGCAATATGTCACGGTCAGAGCTACCAGAGAAGAGTTGCCAAAGCGTTCAATCGAAAAGTCAAGCCCAGGAATTTTGAAGTAGAAGATCTGGTAGTGAAAAAGACAGTTCCAAATGTTTCTCATCCCGAGGGCAAGTTCACCCCAAATTATGAGGGTCCTTATATCGTCAAAAAGGTCCTTCCTGGGGGAGCCTTGATTCTTGTAAACATGGATGGGAAAGAGTTAGGATATCCTGTAAATGCGGATGCAGTCAAGCAGTATCATCCTTGAAATAAAAGCAGGAGCCGATTTTGCTACCTTTGGGACAATCTGAGTCACTTTAGGACTATTACATGCATTTCATGCATTCATGCATACACGCATTTGTTTCATGTGATCCCAGGTTTAGGGAAAGCTCCCGAATCAATAAGCCACCAAAGTCACTATTGAAAGTCCCACTGATGTAGATTTACTGGAACAGGTGAAATGTATTCGTTCCAATGATATTCCCTATACGATACTTTCCTCAGGTGAATCCATTTCTCTGTCAGGAAACCGACGGTGATTTAAGGAGCTGCAACTAGAATTGGAGGGGGGCATTCGACCAATGACCATGACGGTTGTCAACATTAAACAAGCCCAAATGCTCCTTCACCCATGTATTTCATTGTGCAGGGGCAAAGTCAGAAACGAGCCACTCCTCGACTTGAGGAGTAGATCTTCAATTTATTCGGTTCGCATATCCAGGGGCAATTCGAATCCCCCCTTTCTTGAGAAATTCTCTTCCATTCTTGCACATTGCCACATTTGCATGGTGTTTACACAGATTCATGGTTCATACATGACTATTCTGCATGTTTAATTTGTTAATTTTGACTTGGAGCATAAACTGTACACGATGCATCGAATATACAAAATGGGGCACGACAGGACGATGAAAGGCAAGCCATTTCCACATACGTCCTGTATTTAATCCACAGTGAGTTGAGCGGTAGACAGATTACGCGTTCTCCAAGGCAATGAGTTTTCTCGCAAAAGATACGATAGCTGAAGTGAAGGAGGCATTCATTCTCCGTCCCAAACACTTCAGGTAACCATTACGACCCATTTGAGCGGCGGTTTCATTTTGCAACCCCTGTCAAGAACTACCCCACATCGGGGGCCAAATGGAGGTAGTTCCAGCAGTTATCATGGTTAGAAATTGTCTTGCTTGGACTAATACCAATCTTCGAGTGTTTCTTTGCATTTAACTCGAATTTTAATTCAAGTGTTTTAGGATGACAAAGAGCATTCGTTTCTCTATCCTACACAGGCATCCTTTGCATAGCCCAATTGAGCCTAGAAATTCATTTCACAAGCCCTTGTTGGTGATCGTTGCTCATTCCAAAGAAGGATGGCGCTTTCCCCAAAGAGCAGAATCAAAGAAATCGGGTCAACAATGAACCCTCGAAATGAGCTTATGTCATGTGCTAGACTTTTCATGTAATGTCTAGTATCAATTTTTGAAAAATCATCTTGTCAAAAAGAAAAACAAGTGTAGCCTAAAAAATGGGCCTGCTCCCAAACAAAAGGGAGTCGGGAGTAAGAAAAGCAAGGGCTACTCCAGAAATCTGGGGCAGAAAAAGCAAAGTGCCTATCAAAAGCAAGGCCAATGCCCATTCATCTGTAATATACCTCTGATTTTGAGAACGCTCAAAAGAGAATTCTCCAAAGAAGTCAATTTACAATTTCCAGCAAAAGAATTATCACCCCTCAGCCAATGGTGGTATTCATTGAAGACAAATTCAGGAAGGTCAAAGATCGGTGACAAGACTGCAATGATCACCAACACCAAGCATTTCTCATATATTTTTCTGAGCCAAAATGAGCCTTTCGTTTCTAAGTCCTAACTCCCAACCTACGAAAGTCTCTTCTGATTAGAGCACTTGAATTAACGTAAGAGTTGAATGATTTTAAGCATCGCTCGAAGAAGTTCGAGCAAAACTATTTCTCTCTCATTTTTGCAGGGTTCTTGACTTGTAAACCCGGAGCAGATAATGAAGACATTTTTTGTCAGTGGCCTTGACTCAAAAGAGTCCCCTTTGTTAAGCCTTGACCCAGCCTACATTACGGTCCTAATCAAGACCTCCAGATCGGCTTGATCTTATCAATTGCGAGATTACTCAGACCCTCGCTGAATGCGATGATGGTAAGGTTGAGTGATTTCTTTTCAAATCCTGCAATCAGGATAAACAGCCTTTCTCGAGAGTGAGAGAAAGCCCTTTCGGACTGAAGTCCCCATTCAGGTTACATTCGAGGTATTCATAACGTGATAACCTCCCTGGACAGAATTGGAAATGCAAACTCGACAGAATAGTCATACATGATCCACATTATGAGCATACACATACAGTTTTAATCATTACAAACTCAACTGAATGGTTTTGCATGAACCGATGAACTCATTGATAAAAATGCTTGCACATGTTACCTCTGACACTGTCTGACAGGTAGTGCATTCCTGATAGTCGAGTTACCCTCTGAGGTCTCGAAATTCATCCAAGGGCTATTGAACAAACAAACCCTGTTGGCAAATACTCGCCAAGCATTTTCAGGTGAGTATATCTTCAGCCTGAACCTTCCAATTCTGATGATTGTCTGGGTGTTCAAATCTATTGCAGCACATAAGGTCATTCAGTGAGCAAGCAGACATGATACAATCAGTCTGTCTATGCCTCGATCATTAACTCAGAAGATCCAGGTAAGTCTTCTGAACCCTTGCGACTCATGATCAACTTGCGCTCATGAAGTCTTCATCAGCTCACGATTGATATAATCTCGTGTTCTCAAGCTTTATCAAATCATGATTGACCAACTCTCGTGATCTTGATCTCAACATGCCTCGCTTGCACAAAAAATGCAGCACGGCCTCCTATCTTCGAAGACTTTACCTGCACCAGAAGGCGGTACAGCTTCATTTCTCAAAGACCTCATCCGCGCAAGAAAGCAATACGGCCTCAACTTCAGGCGAAATGCCATCTCTGGAGACCTTCCTTTGGAAACCCCAATAAGAAACGGTCCATCTTCAAAAACCCTGAAAAGCGGGCACCAATCAGGCGAAATGTCATCTCTAGAACCCTTCCATCGGAAACCTCGATACGAAATGGTTCATTTTCAAGTCTTGAAAAGCAAGCACCAATTAGGCGAAATGCCATCTTTGGAACCTTCCATTGGAAACCCCAATACTGCAAGGTCCATCTTCAAGTCCTGAAAACCAGACACCAATTAGGCGAAATGCCATCTCTGGAACCCCTCCATTGGAAACCCCAACACGGAATGGTCCATTTCAAGTCCTTCTTACAGGCACCCAAAAGTCCTTCTTACAGGCAACCAAAAGTCCTTCTTACAGGCACCAAAGTCCTTCTTACAGGCAACCAAAAGTCCTTCTTACAGGCACCAAAGTCCTTCTTACAGGCATTTCCATGGGGTGGCCTACCATACGGGTCAAATTTCAATCAGTAGAATCCTTCCATTAGGAATCTACCATGGGGTGACCTACCATACGGGTCAAATTTCAATCAGTAGAATCCTTCCATTAGGAATCTACCATGGGGTGACCTACCATACGGGTCAAATTTCAATCAAAGTTTAATAAGTAGAATCCTTTCGTTAGGAATCTATCATGGGTTGACCTACCATACGGGTCAAAATGCAGGCGAATCCTCTAAACAGGATAGATCGCCAATAGATTCCTTTCACTAGGAACTCTATCATGGGTTGACCTACCATACAGGTCAGAGCTCATCCTCCTCGGATTATCCTCTGAGTGAACATTTGGGTATCTATTCAAAGTGCATTCATGTCAGGCAACGGCCATACGATGGGCAGGTAATTGCCAGGTGACCTCTCCACTCTAGCTCTCCCTCACTTCATAGAAGCCTCCTCAAGCCAGAACTGGATCAGAACTTGCAATGTGGGGTATTGGAGATCAATTGTCACGACTCTTTTTATCTCCTTGTGTTGAGTCGATTAGGATTCAGGTGTCGTCTCGTCTTTGAAATGAACCTCTACCGAGCTTCCTTTCAAAGAGGGGCAGCTGTTGACACCTGATTTTTAATCATGTTTTCTCTTTTAAAATTAATACAAAATCTATAAAAATTTGTAAAATTGAAAAATCAATTTTGGGGACCTTGGCCAAGCTTAGGGAATCAATTTTGACCAAAAAATAATTTTTCATATTTTTGGTATTTTTCAGCATTTTTTATTTTCGAAAATTAATAGAAAATCCATAAAAATTGAGAAAATTATAAAATCAACTTTGGAAGCCCTAACCAAGCCTAGGAAACCATTTTTGAACAAAAAAATAATTTTTCATATTTTTTGAATTATATATATATTTTTAGAAATTAGGAAAATATTTAATAAATAATGGCGTTTGAGGTCACAAAAAAATATGTAAAAATGGTCAATATTTTTCTTTTAAATTTCTTTTCATGTTGGCCATCACAAATTTAAAAAAAAAACCCAATTCGGGGTCGTGTATTTCTTCACGAGCATAATCTCGAATCGAGCCTCAAAAATTTAATTTGAGTTAATTTATTTTCATTTTTTCACTTTTAGAAGTTGTGACATTATCCTCTAATATTTTAAATTTTTATCTTGGCCCAATTATACCCAGAATGACTCAATTTTACAAAAGGGCTTTAATTAAATTTTGCGGCAAGAAATAAGCATAGGAGAGATGTGTTGAAAATTTTGAGAAGATTTGGACTTAAGGAAATATTTCTCCGTGGACTGAATTGCAAATACTTAAAATCTCATGGACTAGAGTGCAAATACTTAACATTTGAGGGATTATTTTGTAAATAATAAAAAGAAGAGTTAGTGGAGAAATTAGAATAGAGAAGGAAAGATGGAGAAGAGGAGATAGAGAATGGAAGATGGAGAGGAGGAGATGAAGAAGAGGAGATGGAGAGGAGGAGATGGAGAAGAGAAGATGGAGAAGAATAGATGAGAATAGAGAAGGGAAGATGGAGATGAAGAAGAGTTAGTAGAATGGGAGATAGATATGGAGAAGGGAAGATGGAGATGAAGAAGAGTTAGTAGAATGGGAGATAGATATGGAGAAGGGAAGATGAAGATGAAGAAGAGTTAGTGGAGAAATTAGAATGTGAGATAGAGATGGAGAATGGAAGATGTTGAAGAAGAAGAGTTAGTGGAGAAATTAGAATGTGAGATAGAGATGGAGAATGGAAGATGTTGAAGAAGAAGAGTTAGTGGAGAAATTAGAATGTGAGATAGAGATGGAGAATGGAAGATGTTGAAGAAGAAGAGTTAGTGGAAAAATTAGAATGGAAGATAAATGAATGGGTTATAAAAGGAGGAAGAAGAGAGTTTGGATGGGGGGAATTCTTTGGAGAAAAAAAATTTGAAGTGTTTGAGAGAGATTTTTTAGGGGGAGAGAAAATTTTGGATGTTTGAGAGAGTTTTGAGAGATTCAAAAAAAATTAGAAAGAAAGAAAAAATCAAAAAAAAGAGAGAGAATCCTTTTTTTCAAAAGAGAGTCTTGAAGATAGTGGGAGTTTAAATCTAGATGTTACCATCCATAATTCCTCTACCGATCAACGCAAGTCACGAGTTCATCCCCATCGTTCGAGCCGCGATCTTGATCCATAAAGTGACACGAGGTCCGAATTCGACAATCAAATCTGTCAAATCAGGTAACAATCCTAACCATTAAATCTTCGAGAATTTTCTTGCCCAAATGAATTGATTTAAATTTCGATTATGTCATGTCGTACTTGTATGTCTCCATATCCACATACCGCATTTGTATTTGTGTTGTCATTAATTTACGCGTATCTACCTAAAAAATTTTTTTCGACTGGCCAATCCTATTTTTGATGTTTCCACCTCCCGATCCTTGAAAAATAACCGTTTTATCCTTCTGGTCAGTTTGACCCAAACTTCTTCCAATCATCCCAAATGAGCCTTCATGAAATAAAATGGTACCGAAAGGGCGTTAGAATGATCTAGCGTAATCAAGTCCCCGAATCCATTTTCTCTGGTTCGCAGAAATAAATTAGTTCTCCCGCTGATTTATTTAGGTTTCTAATCGACCTACCAAAAATGATTAGTGGCGGCTCCAAATCAAAAATCTTTTGCATGAAAAGAACTTAAGTTGCGATTCGGTAGGACTTGGGAGGGTCCGAATTAGGTTAGTCAATTAACCTGATAATCCGTTCACCCGATTGAAAAAAAATTAAATTAATTTTTTTCGGGTCGCGACAATCAACACAAGTCACGAGTTCATCCCCATCATTCGAGCCGCAATCATGATCCATAAGGTGACACGAGGTCCGAATTTGACAATCAAATCTGTCGAATCAGGTAACAATCCTAACCATTAAATCCCGAGAATTTCCTTGCCCAAATGAATTAATTGAAATTTCGATTATGTCACGTCATACTCGTGTGTCTCCATATCCCACATGTCGCATTCGTATTTGTGTTGTCATTAATTCACGCGTATCCACCTAAATTTTTTTTTTCGAGTGGAAAATCCTATTTTTGATGTTTTTTTGTAACCGAGGTGTCCGGAGGCTGGCGAGCTTTAGCTCAAACCGAGGCCGTGAACCCGACTAAGTCCTCGGGGGCGACTGCAGGACCCCACCACCACAGGCACCCGGGTAAGACGCTAAGCTCCCTGCGACGAATCGCAACGGGGGGGACGAGCTCCCTGCGACGAATCGCAACAGGGGGGATCGAACTCGGGACCAAACTAGGTCCAAAGCCCTATCCACTCACCCACTCAGCCGGTGGGTATCCTATTTTTGATGTTTCCACCTCTTGATCCTTGAAAAATGGCCACTTTACCCTTCTGGTCAGTTTGACCCAAACTTCTTCCCAATCATTCCAAATGAGCATTCATGAAATAAAATGGTACAGAAATGGCATTAGAATGATCTAGCGTAACAAGTCCCCGAACCCATTTTTTCTGGTTCGCAAAAATAAATTAGTTCTCCCGCTAATTTATTTAGGTTTCTAATCGACCTACCAAAAATGATTAGTGGTGACTCCAAATCAAAAAGCTGTCACGACCCATCGTTCGAGCCACAATCTTGATCAATAAGCTGTCACGACCCGAAAAAAAAATATTAAATTCAAAATCGAGTAAACGGATTATTAGGTTAATTGACTAACCTAATTCGGACCCTCCCAAGTCCTACCGAATCGTAACTTAAGTTCCTTCATGCAAAGATTTTTTATTTGGAGACGCCACTAATCATTTTTTGTAGGTCAACTAGAAATCTAAATAAATTAGCGGGAGAACTAATTTATTTCTGCGAACCAGAAAAAATGGGTTCAGGGACTTGATTACGCTAGATGATTCTAACGCCCTTTCGGTACCATTTTATTTCATGAAAGCTCATTTGGAATGATTGGGAAGAAATTTGGGTCAAACTGACCAGAAGGGTAAATGGGTCATTTTTCAAAGATCGAGAGGTGGAAACATCAAAAATAGTATTTTCCAGTAGAAAAAAAAATTTAGGTGGATACGCGTGAATTAATGACAACACAAATACAAATGCGACATGTGGATATGGAGACACATATGTACGACGTGACTTAATCGAAATTTAAATTAATTCATTTGGGCAAGGAAATTCTCGAGATTTAATGATTAGGATTGTTACCTGATTTGACAGATTTGATTGTCAAATTCGGACCTCGTGTCACCTCATGGATCAAGATTGCGGCTCGAACGATGGGGATGAACTCGTGACTTATGTTGATCGGTAGAGGAATTAGTGATGGTAACACCTAGATTTAAACCTCTTCAAGACTCTCTTTTGAAAAAAAAGATTCTCTTTTTTTTGTTGAAGATAAAATTTTGGATGTTTGAGAGAGTCTTGAGAGATTAAAAGAAATTAGAGAGAAAGAAAAAATAAAAAAAATGGGAGAATCATTTTTTCAAAAGGGAGTCTTGAAGAGGTTTAAATCTAGGTGTTACCATCGCTAATTCCTCTACCGATCAACACAAGTCACGAGTTCATCCCCATCGTTCGAGCGGCAATCTTGATCCATAAGGTGACACGAAGTCTGAATTTGAGAATCAAATCTGTCAAATCAGGTAACAATCCTAACCATTAAATCTCGAGAATTTCCTTACCCAAATGAATTAATTGAAATTTCGATTATGTCACGTCATACTAGTGTGTCTCCACATCCCACATGTCACATTCGTATTTGTGTTGTCATTAATTCACGCGTATCCACCAAAATTTGTTTTTCGACTGGAAAATTCTATTTTTGATGTTTCCACCTCTTAATCCTTGAAAAATGGCCACTTTACCCTTCTGGTCAGTTTGACCCAAATTTCTTCCCAATCATTCCAAATGAGCATTCATGAAATAAAATGGTACAAAAAGGGCGTTAGAATGATCTAGCGTAACAAGTCCCCGAACCCATTTTTTCTGGTTCGCAGAAATAAATTTGTTCTCCCGCTAATTTATTTAGATTTCTAATCGACCTACCAAAAATGATTAGTGGTGACTCCAAATTAAAAATTTTTGCATGAAAAGAACTTAAGTTGCAATTCGGTAGGACTTTGGAGGGTTCGAATTAGGTTAGTCAATTAACCTGATAATCCATTCACTTGATTTTGAATTTAATATTTTTTTCGGGTCGTGACAGCTTATCGTCACGAGTTCATCCCCATCGTTCGAACCGCAATCTTGATCCATAAGCTATCACGACCCGAAAAAAATATTAAATTCAAAATCGAGTGAACGGATTATCAAGTTAATTGACTAACCTGATTCTGACCCTCCCAAGTCCTACCGAATCGCAACTTAAGTTCTTTTCATGCAAAGATTTTTGATTTGGAGTCACCACTAATCATTTTTGGTAGGTCAATTATAAACCTAAATAAATTAGGGGGAGAACTAATTTATTTCTACGAACCAGAAAAAATGGGTTCGGGGACTTGATTACGCTAGATCATTCCAACGCCTTTTCCGTATCATTTTATTTCATGAAAACTCATTTGGAATGATTGGGAAGAAGTTTGGGTCAAACTGACCAGAAGGGTAAAGTGGCCATTTTTTAAGGATCGAGAGGTGGAAACATCAAAAATAGGATTTTCCATTGGAAAAAAAAATTTAGGTGGATACGCATGAATTAATGACAACACAAATACAAATGCGACATGTGGATATAGAGACACATGAGTACGACGTGACAGAATCAAAATTTAAATTAATTCATTTGGGCAACAAAATTCTCGAGATTTAATGGTTAGGATTTTTACCTGATTTGACAGATTTGATTGTCAAATTCGGACCTCGTGTCACCTTATAGATCAAGATTGCGGCTCGAACGATGAGGATGAACTCGTGACTTGTGTTGATCGGTAGAGGAATTAGTGATGGTAACACCTAGGTTTAAACATCTTCAAGACTCTCTTTCGAAAAAAAAAGATTCTCTCTTTTTTTTATTGAAGAGAAAATTTTGGATGTTATAGAGAGTTTTGAGAGATTAAAAGAAATTAGAGAGTAAGAAAAAAAAAAGAGAGAATCCTTTTTTAAAAAGAGAGTCTTGAAGAGGTTTAAATCTAGGTGTTAACATCACTAATTCCTCTACCGATCAACATAAGTCACAAGTTCATCCCTATCATTTGAGCCGCAATCTTGATCCATAAGGTGACATAAGGTCCGAATTTGAGAATCAAATCTGTCAAATTAGGTAACAATCCTAACCAATAAATCTCGAGAATTTCCTTGCCTAAATGAATTAATTTAAATTTCCATTATGTCACGTCGTACTCGTGTGTCTCCATATCCACATGTCACATTTGTATTTGTGTTGTCATTAATTCACGCGTATCCATCTAAAATTTTTTTTTTCGACTGGAAAATCCTATTTTTGATGTTTCCCCCTCTCGATCCTTGAAAAACGACCACTTTGCCCTTTTGGTCAATTTGACCCAAACTTCTTACCAATTATTCCAAATGAGCTTTCATGAAATAAAATTGTACCGAAATGGAGTTAGAATGATCTAGTATAATCAAGTCCCCGAACCCATTTTTTCTGGTTCGCAAAAATAAATTAGTTCTCGCGCTGATTTATTTAGGTTTCTAATCAACCTACCAAAAATGATTAGTGGGGACTCCAAATCAAAAATCTTTGCATGAAAAGAACTTAAGTTGCGATTCGGTAGGACTTGGGAGGGTCCAAATTAGGTTAGTCAATTAACCTGATAATGCGTTCACTCGATTTTGAATTTAATATTTTTTTTGGGTCGTGACAGCTTATAGTCATAAGATCATCCCCAACGTTTGAGCCGCAATCTTGATCCATAGGCTGTCACGACCCGAAAAAAAATATTAAATTCAAAATCGAGTGAACAAATTATCAAGTTAATTGACTAAACTAATTCGGACCCTCCCAAGTCTACCGAATCGCAACTTAAGTTCTTTTCATGCAAAGATTTTTGATTTGGAGTCGCCACTAATCATTTTTGGTAGGTCGATTAGAAACGTAAATAAATTAGCGCGAAAACTAATTTATTTCTGCGAACCAGAAAAAATGGGTTCGGGGACTTGATTACGCTAGATCATTCTAATGCCCTTTCCGTATTATTTTATTTCATGAAAGCTCATTTAGAATGATTGGGAAGAAGTTTGGGTCAAACTGACTAGAAGGGTAAAGTGGCCATTTTTCAAGGATCGAGAGGTAGAAACATCAAAAATAGGATTTTTCAGTAAAAAAAAAAATTAGGTGGATATGCGTGAATTAATGACAGCACAAATACGAATGCGACATGTGGATATGGAGACACACGAGTACGACGTGACATAATCAAAATTTAAATTAATTCATTTGGGCAAGGAAATTCTCGAGATTTAATTGTTAGGATTGTTACCTGATTTGACAGATTTGATTGTCAAATTCGGACATCGTGTCACCTTAAGGATCAAGATTGCGACTCGAACGATGGGGATGAACGTGACTTGTGTTGATCAGTAGAGGACTTAGTGATGGTAACACCTGGATTTAAACCTCTTCAAGACTCTCTTTTGAAAAAAAGGATTCTCTCCTTTTTTTTATTGAAGAGAAAATTTTGGAAGTTTGAGAGAGTTTTAAGAGATTAAAAGAAATTAGAGAGAAATAAAAAAAAAGAGAATCGTTTTTTTAAAAGGGAGTCTTGAAGAGGTTTAAATCTAGGTGTCACCATCGCTAATTCCTCTACCGATCAACACAAGGCACGTGTTTATCCCCATCGTTCGAGCCGCAATCTTGATCCATAAGGTGACACGAGGTCCGAATTTGATAATCAAATCTATCAAATCAGGTAACAATCCTAACCATTAAATCTCGAGAATTTCCTTGCCCAATTGAATTAATTTAAATTTCGATTATGTCACGTTGTACTCGTGTGTCTCCATATCCTCATGTCGCATTCGTATTTGTGTTATCATTAATTCGCGCGTATCCGCCTAAATTTCTTTTTTTCGACTGGAAAATCCTATTTTTGATATTTCCACCTCTCAATCCTTGAAAAATGGCCACTTTACCCTTCTGGTCAATTTGACCCAAACTTCTTCCCAATCATTTCAAATGAGCTTTCATGAAATAAAATAGTACAGAAATGGCGTTAGAATGATCTAGCGTAATCAACTCTCCGAACCCATTTTTTTTGTTCGCAGAAATAAATTAGTTCTCCTGCTAATTTATTTAAGTTTCTAATCGACCTACCAAAAATGATTAGTGGGGACTCCAAATCAAAAATCTTTGCATGAAAAGAACTTAAGTTGCGATTCGGTAGGACTTGGAAGGGTTCGAATTAGGTTAGTCAATTAACTTGATAATCCGTTCACTCGATTTTGAATTTAATTTTTTTTTGGGTCGTGAAACCTGTAAGAAGGACTGTTGTACCTATAAGAAGGAATTTTCAAAAAGTGACTGTTTCGTTTTGGGGTTTCCAATGAAAGGGCTCCAGAGACGGCATATCCTACAAAAAGGGCTCGTCTATGTGATGCTTATAACTCAAGACTTAAAAATGGACCATTTCATATTGGGGTTTCCAATGAAAGGGCTTTAGAGACGGCATACCCAACTAAAAGGCTCGTTTATGTGGTGCCTGCAACTCAGGACTTGAAAATGGATCGTTTCACATTGAGGTTTCTAATGGAAGGGCTCTAGAGACGGCATACCCTACTAAAAGAGCTCGTATATGTGCTGCCTGCAACTCAAAAACTTGAAAATGGATCGTTCAATAATAGAAATTACCAATGATTACCTAGATGTCACCCTTTTGGGATAGATAGAAGAGGTATTAAATGAAAAAATGATTTTTGAGTGCTAATCTAAGATTTGAGAAAACTAGAAATTTTGCAGAAGCTCGTACCCAAATTATCTTACCATGAATGGTGCCATTCTAGGATTTGAGAAGACCAAAAATCCTGTAGAAGCTCAAACCAAATTCTCTTACCATGAATAGTGCCATTCTGGAATTTGGGGAGATCAAAAATCCTGTAGAAGCTAAAACCTGGATTATATTCTCCTGTCGCTTTAGAAATAAGCTAGAGAAGCATAGATAAAAAAAAAATCTCAAACATCTCTACTTTCAAGATGATCATGCTTCATTGAAGAAACTGGATACCTATATGTGCCACAATGGAATCGAGCACTATGACAATCGTCAAAATTCATTCTCTTGAAAGGTTTGAGTTGAAAATATACTTACTTGAGGATTTGGAAGATATGCCTGGTGGTTTTCTTGACAACTAGGCTTGTTCATTCAATAATTGCTGAATGAGTTTCGAAACCTTGGAAGGTACCTCGAACATCGGGAATGTGTTAGCTATCAGGCAGTGTCAGAGGTAACATGGCAAGCATTTTCATCAATGAGTTCATCGGTTCATACAAAACTATTCAGCTAAGTTTGCAATAATTAGAAGCAGCCTATGTAGTAACTCATGATGCAATCAATCAAAATATGGATCATACACAACTATTTTGTCAAGTTTACATTACTAATTCTGTTCAAGGAGGTTATCGTAGTATGAATACCTCGAATGTAATCTGAATGGGGGACTTCAGTCCAAAAGGGCTTTCTCTCACTCTCAAGATAGGCTATTTATCCTGATTGCAAGATTGAAAAAAAAATCACTCAATCTCACCATCATCGCATTCAGTAAGGGTTTGAGTAATCTCGCAATTAGTACGATCAAGCTGATCTGGAGGTCTTAATTAGGCCCATAATGTAGGTCGAGTCAAAGGCTTACCAAAGGGGACTCTTTTGAACCAAGGCCATTGACAAAAAGCCTTCATCATCTGCTCCAGGTCTACAAGTTAATAACCGTGCAAAAATGAGAAAGAAATAATCTTTCTCGTATCTTTTTGAGCAATGCTTAAACTTATCCAACTCTATGTTAACTCAAGCGTCTTAATCAGAAAAGACTTTCACAGGTTATAACCTAAGTTAGGATTGGGGATTAAGGAAGTAAAAGGCTTATTTTAGCCCAGAAAATGTATGAGGTGGTTTTGGCATTGGTGATCATTGCATTTTTATCACCAATCTCGACTTTCTAGAATAGTCCTCAAAGAACACCCTCGTTATATGAGAAAGGTATGAACTTCCGCTGATATCACCACTCGAGGACGATGTGAACTCCAACTGAAGAGACGTCAGTGATCTTTGGAGATTTATCGCCGTTTTTGGTCTTTCGAAACTGTCTTCAAAGAACACCATTATTGTATGAGAATGGTGTAAACTTCTGCTAATATCGTCGTCACTCATGGACGGTGTAAATTTCAACTAAGTATATTTTGTAATTTGACTCGTTCGAAGAGTTTTCTTTTGCAACCAGATCTCATTGGGGATTTACGAAAGAAGACAATATTTTCACTGAGTTTACAAAATGTTCATGTAAAGGTCAAAGGCGTTCAAAAATGAACAATGATTTGAATGGGCATCGGCCTTACTTTTGACTAGCGCTTTGTTTTTTCATGCCCGGGACTGGCTCTTTTGGTCTCGCCTGCTTACCTTTTTGTCTTTTCCGCTCTGTTTAGAAAAAAAAAGATTTCCAAAGATTTTAAGAAACGAATATGTAGGCTCAATTGGGCGATGCAAAGGATATGAGTGTATCGGATAATGAAACGAATGCTTTTCATCGTCCTAAGGCAGTTGAATAACCGTGCGAGGTTGAAAGCAAAGAAACACTCAAAAATTGTTGTTAGTCCATGCAAGAAAATTTCTAACCATTTATCTCGTGCTATTGTTGGGACAATCTCCATTTGGCTCCGATATGAGGTAGTTCTTGATATGGGTTACGAAATAAAACCGCCGCTCAAATGGGTTGTTAATGGTCACCTGTAGTGTTTAGGATAGAGAAATGATCGCCTCCTTCCTTTCGGCTGTCGTACCTTTTACGAGAAAACCTATTGTCTTAGGGAATGCGGAACCTATTTAGTACATGACTCACTGTGGATTAAAATGTAGGATGTGTATGGAAAAGGCTTGCCTTTTCATCATCCTGTCATGCTCCATCCTACACATACGACGCATCATGTGTAATTTATGCTCCAAGTCAGAATTGGCAAATTAAACATGCAGAATAGTCATTCATAAATCATGGAATGTATAAACAAAATGCAGATGTGGCAATTTTTAGCATCACGCGTGTTTATAGAATATGCAAGTATGGAAGAAAATTCTCAAGAATTGAGAAATTTGAATTGCCCTTGGACATGTGGCGGATCGAACAAATTGGGAAGTCTACTCCTTCAGTTGAGGAGTGGCTTGTCTCTGACTTTGCCACAGCACAATGAAATGCATGAGTGAATGAGTCGAGTGAAGATTTAAAGCATTTGGACTTATTTAATACTGACAATTGTCATGATCGTCAATCGAATGCCCCTGTAAGAAAGAAAGTAGAAAGGCTATCCTCGAAACCAAACGAGTTAAAGAAGACATACTCTCCTTTTTAATTCAGGGTTTGCCATCAATTTGTCCCATTTTCATTAGAATGGATCTTGTTAGATGACCATAATTTTACCCCTTAGAGTTGTCTCCTTCGACATGTTAGTGTAAACATTTCTTGTCAAAAAAAAAGGAGACATGTTAACCAGTATTGGAAGGGATAAACTGAAAACGATACTGGTTTACCCTTCATTATAAATACCTTATACGAACCCTTTTATCAGCTTCGCTGGGTTGAGTTTCCCTTGGCTTTCATTCGAGACTTCACCATTAAGGCTAAGGTAGTGGCAAAGTATTGACTTCAATCTCGTTCGTCGAGTATTCTTGTTTCTTTCTACAAAAAAATGTGCAAAAAAAATTGTATTATTCATTTACAATATTTACAACATTCCTCAACCTTAGGGATCAAACTCGAATTGCTTCGGACCACTGTCATTCCCCATGCCATCAGGCCCACGGATCATAGGTGTCTATGAGGGCTTTCTTTTAAGTATTAATCCTCAAGATAACGTGGTATTGTTGCATTAAACTGGGCAATTTCATGTCACAATGCTTTTCCAGGCAATTTACAATCCCTATTAAGAATGGAATAAATCAATTCAAAACTCGAGATGATTACGGGTAAATTGAAACGATACAGAATTACCCATCTTTCAGTCGCGTAGGCTTTTTACTTGCAAATTAATTTTGTCCCATGTTTGGTGCAGCAAATGGTATGAGCATTTAAGAGGAGGAAGGAAGATTACTACTTTTTGCTTTTGCATTAACCCTAGACATCTATAAAAACAGAAGATATTCTACATGAGGGAATAAAACATATACATTCGTTCAAGATTGATTTTGCTTCCTTTGCAGACTCTCCCATGATCAGATAGCTTCATTCCAAACTAGGTATGTATCGGCAATGTTGAAGGACTCGAGATCATTGGCTTTGAAATACAGGCTTCGTATGCACATTACAGCACTGGTGCTGCATCAACATCGAACTGATTGATCATGGCGGCGAGCTCATAGTCAAATGTTACTTGCTTGGCGGTGATGTATCCCATCTTCCTCGGGAGGCATTGATACTGACCCCATAGGATCGATCTACTCATATATTCCTCCAACAAAACTTGATTCTACTATGAACTGATCTAACATACCTCTCAAACGGGTATTTTCAATCCTCATATGTTGTCTTTCATCAAGGGTGAAGAGGCAACTGTAGTTGAGGCACTAATCATAGAGGCAACTGGCTTAGGGCATAAACTGCATATGATGCATCGAATGTGTAGAATGAGGCATGACAGTATGATGAAAGGCGACCCCATTTCCATACACGTCCCATATCCCCAGTGGAGTCGCCAAGCTGTCGCAACCCGAAAGAAATTTTTTTCGAACGGGTTAACGAATTATCAGGTTTATTAGATGAATTAACCTAACGCGGACCCTCCCAAGCCCTACCGAATCGTAACTTTGGTTTTTTATTTAAATGATTTGGAGTCGCCACTAATCACTTTTGGTAGGTTGATTAGATACCTAAATAAATTAGCGGGAGGACTAAATTACTTCTACAAACCAGAGATATGAGTTCGGGGACTTTGTTACACTAGTTAATTAAAACTATTGCCCTTTCGGTACCTTAATTTCATAGATATCCTAATTTGGTAACTCAAGCTTGATTTATTCCTAAGACTCTAGTGAGGTGTTCTCTTTTTGTATTTTCACTTTTTAGATAGGATGCATGGGTGGTATTTTTTTATTTTCAAAGTGTTAAAAATTCCCTGAAGCCGAAAGAGGGAGTGTGTTAACGACTTCTATGCAGTGTTACAGTCTAATCACTTTAGGGTCTGATGATTCAAAAATTAAACGGCAGGAAGTCAATAACAGTAAATAAAGACCTCCAATAGATGGCCCAGCCTTGACTTGGCTCTCCCCTTTGGGGTTTAATGGTGCAGGAATTAAATTGCGGGAATTTAAATAACGGTAAGTAAAAACCTCCAATGGGTGGCCTAACATTGGCTTGGCTCTTCCCTTTGGGGTTTAATGGTGCAGGAATTTAAATTGTAGGAAATAAACGACCTCCAGTGGATGCGCTTTGCCTCTCCATTCTCGGGTTTTAGTTCTTTAAAATAAAATACAATAAACTGTATCAACAATTTGAACTAAAATCCGTTGACGGGGTCGGCTGCAAATTTGATGGGCACCTTGGAATTTGTTTGGGCTCACTTTGCACCTCCATGGAATTAATCGTTGATACGAAGTTGTCCCTTTATTTTTACCTGCCATAAAATATGGGAAAAAAGGGAGATAGAGAAAGTGCATACAATTTGTGCTAATTTAAGACTAAAACCACAAATAAATGAATAAATAAAAACACTTATCTCGAATTTGCTTGCCCGTTGACGAGGATGAACTCTTGATTTATGTTGATCGATGAAGGAATTTGTGATGATAACCCCTAGCTTTAAAATCAAATCATCTTCAAAATTTTCTCTCTCTCTTTTGGTATTTTCTTTTTTTCAAATTTTTTTTTAATCTTCCAAAACCCTCTCAAACATCCAAAATTTTCTTCCCAAAAAAATTCCAAGGTGCCCATCAAATTTGCAGCCGACCCGTCAATGGATTTTAGTTCAAATTGTTGATACAGTTTGTTGTATTTTATTTTGAAGAACTAAAATCCCAGAATGGAGAGGCAAAGCGCATCCACTAGAGGTCGTTTATTTCCTGCAATTTAAATTTCTGCACCATCAAACCCCAAAGGGAAGAGCCAAACCAATACTAGACCGCCCATTGGAGGTTTTTACTTACCGTTATTTAAATTCCCGCAATTTAATTCCTGCATCATTAAACCCCAAAGGGGAGAGCCAAGCCAAGGCTAGGCCATCCATTGGAGGTCTTTATTTACTGTCATTGACTTCCTGCCGTTTAATTTTTGAATCACCAGATCCTAAAGTGATTAGACTGTAAACTGCATAGAAGTCGTTAACACACTCCCTCTTTCGGCTTCAGGGAATTTTTAACACTTTGAAAATAAAAAAAAATACTACCCATGCATCCTATCTAAAAAGTGAAAATACAAAAATAGAACACCTCACTAGAGTTTTAGGAATAAATCAAGTTTGAGTTGTCAAATTAGGATATCCATGAAATTAAGGTACCGAAAGGGTATTAATTTTAATTAACTAGTGTAACCAAGTCCTCGAGCTCATGATCTCTGGTTCGTAGAAGTAATTTAGTCCTCCCGCTAATTTACTTAGGTATCTAATCAACCTACCAAAAATGATTAGTGACAACTCCAAATCATTTAAATAAAAAACCAAAGTTGTGATTCGGTAGAGCTTGGGAGGGTCCGCGTTAGGTTAATTCATCTAATAAACCTGATAATCCGTTAACCCGATCGAAAAAAATTTCTTTCAGGTCGCGACAGCTTGGCGACTCCACTGGGGATATGGGACGTGTATGGAAATGGGGTCGTCTTTCATCATACTGTCATGCCTCATTCTACACATTCGATGCATCATATGCAGTTTATGCCCTAAGCCAGAATTGGCAAAATTAAACATGCTGAATAGTCATATATGAATCGTGGCATGTATAAACGCAATGCAGATGTAGTAGTTTTCAGTATTACACGTGTTTACTGAAAATGCAGGTATGGGAGAAAATGGGCGAATTTGAATTGCCCCTGGATATGTACACAGGTTGAGCGAATTGGGAGTCTACTCTTTGAGTCGAGGAATTGCCCGTATCTGAGTATGCCCCTGCACAGCATTTGGGCCTTTTCAATATTAACAACCGTCATGGTTATCGATCGAACGCCCTTTTTTGATTGAGGGTAGCCATTAATTTGCCCCATTTTGATCGGAATGGATCTCTTCAGATGATCATAATTTTGCTATTTGGGGTTGTCTCCTTCAACATGTTAAATGTTGGTGTAAATATTTCCTATAAAAAGGAAGGGAGACGTGTTAGCTGGTATTAGAAGGGATAAATTGGAACGATACTGGTTTACCCTTCATCTTGAATGTTTTGCGTGACCCTTTTATTAGCTTCGCTGGATTAAGTTTTCCTTGGCTTTCGCTGGACACTTCAATATTAGGCTAAGATCGTGACAAAATACTGACCTTGGTATTGCTCGTCGAGTATTCATGTTTCTTTCTGCAAAAAGAAATGAGCAAAAAGTCATTTTATTTATTTACAATACTTACAACATTCCCCACCCTTGGGAATCGAACTCGGGATATTTCTGACCGCTATCATTCCCCATGCCATCAAGCCCATTGGACTGTAAGCGTCAATGGAGGCTCTCTTTTAGGAGTTAACCATTGAGATGGCGTGGTCTCGCTACTTTACATTGGGCAATTCCACGTCCCTGTTCTTTTCAAGGCCATTTAAAATCCCTGTTAAAAATGAAAGTAATTTAGGACTCGAGACTGTCGCGACCTAAAATTCATTTTTAGGTTAATGGATTACCAGATTAATTAATTAAATTAACTAACCTAGTTCGAGCTCTCCCAAGCTCTACCAAATCGCAACTTTGATTTTTTTTCACATGATTTTAGAATTTGGAGTCGCCACTAATCATTTTTGGTAGGTTGATTAGAAACCTAAGTAACCTAGCGGGAGAACTAAATTACTCCTGCAAACTAGAGATTATGAGTTCGGGGACTTGGTTACACTAGTTAATTAAAACTAATGCCCTTTCGGTACCTTAATTTCATGGATATCCTATTTTGGCAACTCTCACTTGATTTATTCCTAAGACCCTGGTAAGGTGTTCTTTTTATGTTTTCACTTTAAAATGAAATGCATAAAGGGTATGAACGCAAACGTTGACATACAAATACGACACACAAATACGGACATACGAATATGATATACGAATACGTAGATATGCGAATACGAATACGTGCGTGACGTGCGAATGACATACGTACATGACATGCGAACGACATACGTACGTGACATGTGTATGAATACGATATGCATACGAGATAGACGAATACATATACGTGCGTTACATGCGAAGGACATACGTACGTGGACATGCGAATGATATGCGTACGTGACATGCGTATGAATACAACATGCATGCGGGGATAGACGAATACGAATACGTATGTGACATGCGTATGAAGACGCACGAATACGATATGTAACATGCATACATACACCATACAAATACGTGACATATATATGTGACATGCATAGTGATATGTGTATGTAAATACGTACATTTCGATTTTGCCCATAAAGGGCAACGTCGTCATTTTCTCATTTTTGAAAAAGAGGGGATAAAACCCTCATTTTGAAATTTTTGATTTTTCTGAATGAATATGCATGGGTTAATAACATATCATAACAGACAAATGTGGATTTGCAAACGTCGCGTACGTGACGTGCATACGAGAACAAACAAATACGATATGTCTATACGAACATACGGATAACATAACAAACATACATGAGACATACTATATGAGATGCACATGAATGGCATTTTTTGTATTTTCAGATTTTCCATTTTTTTTTTGTTTTTTGGATTTTCTACATTTTTTTTTGTATTTTGGATGTATTATAAAAGAATGCAAAATCACCCAAAGCAAATGAAGATGTGAAGAGAGAGCAGGTAAAGTAAAACTACCCTAAGGACAGTGAAAATAAAACCCGCAACTCGTCGGGTGAATAATTACAGACCAATTAAATAAAACCCGAGACATGATCGGGAATACAACAAAAATGGACCGGAATGGACATCGGTCAAACACCCGTCGCCAAGCCTCGTGGGTCGAGAGTACAACAAAACGGACCGGAATGGACATCGGTCATCCTCCAGTCTTCAAAGCATCGGGCCGAAAGCCAAATGAAAATAATGAACTTATCCAATCGGACATGCACAATCACCAATGAGTTAAGACAATTCAAAAACTCAAAGAGAGTTTAACACGTGCTGATTAAACTTCATTGAGACCATTTTTTACATTTTCCAATGCATTAACACAAAAAATACGAATTAAATCATACTGTCCATGAACATTCTTAGGGAGAAAGCAGTAACCATAAAATACAAAAGAAATAATGAAATGTATGTAAAAATTCTGAGATTTTTTATGTGGATGGGAAAATGTGTCTTTGACAACTTTCATGTTTTACATTCTTATTGAAGAGACACTCATTTTCGTGTAGAAAATGGTCTTTCATGAGAGCTCAGCAGCAAACAAACAAATTTCACAAAACAGACATATTTTAGGATTAAGCTTAAATGGACACTCAAATCTCAAAATTAATGCACCAAACTTTCCAGTCTACTAAACAAGACCCCAATGAACAACTTTCATTTTTTGTGAAGTTTCAAAAGAAGACTCTAAACATAAGATAACTACAAATCAATATGACCACGCACAGAAAAACACTCAGACTCAAGGACGCCAACAGAATTGCATGATTTCATTAAATGCATTAAAATTACGAAACGTGCATGAATATTTTTGTATTTTTTATATGTTATGCATTAAGATCTTATGAACAAATGTCATGAAGAGGTCTTTATGAAACAAAGTCTAGAATAACCCATGGAAAATCATTTAGCGTGAAAGGTCAGATTAGAAAAATTCCATCTCAGGTTCTGATCACCATATTTCCAGATTTCTGCTTTCAATTTCGGGACCCTTTTGACATAGCAAACAACGTCAATTTTCGTGCCATAATATATCAAATCGAAGATCTCGAAGTCATCTACGAATGTTCAGTACATTTATTTTCGAGATTTCGTCATCTAAACACGAAAAATTGAGTTACCAGATAATTGCACATGCTGATGCGCCTAGAGCTCGTTGGAGATGAATCCGTCGCGTCGCCAAGGCTTGTTCCACGGCGGCGAATTTTTCTCTCTCAAAATTTTTTTCTCTTGAAATCTCTCCAAAAAAAATTTTTTTCTCCAGTTTTTCTTCAATCTCCCAAAACTCTCTCAAACATCCAAAATTTTCTCTCCAAAAAAAAAATTCCCCTCTCAAGCTCACTTCTTCCTCCTTTTATAAACCACTCATCTATCTTCCATTCTAATTTTTCCATTAACTCTATCTCCCATTCTAATTTCTCCACTAACTCTTCTTCATTTTCATCTTCCCTTCTCCATCTCTATCTCACATTCTAATTTCTCCACTAACTCTTCTTCATATTCATCTTCCCTTCTCTATATCTATCTCCCATTCTACTAACTCTTCTTCATCTCCATCTTCCCTTCTCTA
This sequence comes from Psidium guajava, assembly GCA_016432845.1. Taxonomy (NCBI): domain Eukaryota; kingdom Viridiplantae; phylum Streptophyta; class Magnoliopsida; order Myrtales; family Myrtaceae; genus Psidium; species Psidium guajava. Next base: position 20,792,095 of record CM028225.1, read on the forward strand.
TTCTCATCTTATTTTCTTTATCTTCTCTTCTCCATCTCCTCTTCTCCATCTTCCTATCTTCATCTCCTCTTCTCCATCTTCCCTTCTCTATTCTAATTTCTCCACTAACTCTTCTTTTTGTTATTTACAAAATAATCCCTCAAGTATTATGTATTTGCACTCTAGTCCATGAGATTTTAAGTATTTGTAATTCAGTCCCTGGAGAAATATTTCTTTAAGTCCAAATCTCCTCACAATTTTCGACACACCTATCGCATGTTGAATTTAAGCTCATTTCTTGCTATTGAAAATAATGCAAAATTTAATTAAAGCCTTGTTTGTAAAATTGAGTCATTCTGGGTATAATTGGGCCAAGATGAAAATTTGGAATATTAAAGAACAATGTCACAACTCCTAAAAGTGAAATGAAAATAAATTGACTCAAATTGAATTTTTTTAGGCCCGATTCGAGATTATGCTCGTTAAGGAATACACGACCTCGAATTGGATTTTTTAAATTTGCGATGGCCAACATGAAAAGGGATTTAAAGGAAAAATATTGACTATTTTTATGTATTTTTGTGGCCTCAAATGCTATTATTTATTAAATATTTTCCTAATTTCTAAAAATTATATTTAAAAAAATACAAAAAATATGAAAAATTATTTTTTTACTCAAAAATGGTTGCCTAAGCTTGGCCAAGGCTTCCAAAGTTGATTTTGCAATTTTCTCATTTTTATAGATTTTCTATCAATTTTAGAAAATAAAAATACCGAAAAATACTGAAAATATGAAAAATCATTTTTTGGTCAAAATTGGTTCCCTAGGCTTGGCAAAGGTCTCCAAAGTTAATTTTTTCAAATTTATGAATTTTTATGGATTTTCTATTAATTTTAAAAAAGAAGAAAAGAAAAGGTGATTGAAAATCAGGTGTCAACAGAGACGATTATGGAATAATTAGAACGATACAAGATTACCGATCTTTGAGATTGCTTGGGCCATTCGCATGTTTCTTGTATGAAGCCGGTCATCCACCGGTAATATCTACGAATTGATTTGCCCTTAAGCTCCATTTAATACGAGAACTTTGCATTTGAATATGATTGTATTCTTGAGGCAGTTTGCAAATTCCTGAAAATACAAGGAGTTCAATTTAAAACTTGGAGCTATTTGAGGGTAAATTGAAACGATACGATGTTACCCTTCAAGTTTACGCGGATTTCTTTTACCCACAATTAATTCTTTACGAGTTGGTGTAGCAATGGATCCGTGCATTTAATAAGAGGGAAAAGGGTTACTACTTCTTGCTTTTACATAAACTACAGACATCAATAAAAACAGAAAAACTCCTACGCAAGAAAGTAAAACATATGCACTCATTCAGGATTGGTTCTGCTTCATCTGCAGGCTTTTCCATAATCATCTGGCTTCATTCCGTATTAGGTACGCATCGGCCATATTGAAGGACTCGTGATCTCCAGCTTCGAAATACGGGCTCCGTGTGCACATTACAGCCATAGTGCTTCATCCACATTAAACTGGTTAATCATGGCGGTGAGTTCGTCGTCAATGCCACTTGCCTGGTGGTGATACATCTCCCCTTCCCCGAGAGGCATCAATGCTGACCTTATGGGCTTGGTCCTTTCATGCTTTCCCCCAACAGAACTTGATCCTGTCATAAACTAGTTTAACTCACCTCTTAAACGTACATTTTCGATCCTCAGATAATGTATTTCATCGAGGGTGAGGAGGCTATTGCAGTTGGGGCAGATGGCGGAGTCAAAAGCCTCTTTATACATCTTGTTCTCCGCTCGGAGGTTTTCATTTTCAACTCTTAGAAACTCGGCTTCGTTGTGCTCATGACGAGTCTTCATTCGGGTTCGCCTATTTTGAAACCAGAGCTTGACTTGTAAAGGTTCAAGTCCTAGCTCTTGACTCAATTCCATTTTCTGTTTGCCGTCTGGCATAGGGCATGTTCTGAAGAAATCCTCAAGCCTTTGTACTTGCTCCTTAGTATGGCGATGGTAATGCTTCTTTTGACCCTTACCATTGTTGTCATTATCTTTAGTGAGATCTTGGACGTCTTCGGCAGAAGGGCCAAGCTTCATGGGCTCGATCCCAAACATGGCTTCAAACTCTTCCTCTCCCATATTCAACAAGTAACGATAACTCTCAAGGGTGTTGGGTTGAGACATTTTCGATTCAAGGTTTGCTACCTCTTCTGGTATTTTCACTCTCTTTGGGTTTTTTTAAGCGATCGTCTTTGAAACTTTTTTCAGGATGTAGACGACGATTATCGGGAGAACATCTCCTTTTAAAATTCAAGTGTGGGTTCAACAATTGTATCACTCCCTCTAGGATTTATCTTTCGCAACTTTTTGCCGTGTCTCCTACACTATTTGTTTTCTTTCATATTTTCCATAGTGGTAGGGCTCCTATCGTTATTTCTTCCACCTGTTTCATGTGTCGCGGTCCATAAATGAAGACAAGTCTTCTTTTCTTTTTCGCTAAAGTTTACCATGTCTTCCACTCAAGTCATCTTTTCCTTCTTCTTTTTCAAAGTGGCGACATCACCTCAAAACTATTTTGCAAAGATTTCGGATTTGCTCATCTCGAGATTGCAGACATGCCAAGGGATTCGAGCTGATAAAGACAATCACCAAAAGGGAATGGCCGGTAGGGAGATCTGACCGATAGATATTGCCACTGTGAAGTCAATATTTAACGCGAAGCGGATTACCGTCTCCGCATTCCGCTAGCCTATCCCGACTTTCTCCTCTACTACCTTCGCATTCCGCTCGTCATTCTTGATTCTCTCCTTAATCTTTTAACGATAATGGCCAATCTTCCCACACAGATTTTCCCAGCCGACGTTATGTCCAAATGGGAGAGACTCTATCATCTTCTTGGACGAGACTATATTTACATAACCCATCATCCGAGTGTCGAAGCTGAGATCCTCGGTCTGTTCAGGGAAATAAATACTTCTTCAGTCGAAGGCACCAATTTGGAGAGGGAATACAGGGCGCTCCCACACGTCTTCATTTATTTTTTGGAGGCCTGCCGAAACACCCAGGAGACGGTCACCTTAGCCCGCGTCGTGAAGGCCCGCTATCAGGATCGGTCTGAATGCTTAGAGTTTGCAGAACGCTCAGTTGCTCGATACAAGAAGGCTATCAAGTCTGCTGATGAGCGGGTCTCGCTATTGGTTCACGAGAGAGAGAAGCTGGTAGAACGCCTAGCTTTGAATCAGACTTACTTTGAGCATGACCCGAGGGACGTTGTGATGAAGTTTAGATATGAGTGGTTGGAGGAGAGGCTTGATGATCTAATGGCGGATATAGCCTTCGAGAGAGACCTGATCAACAACCTAAAACTCGTCGTTGAACACCATGAGATGAATGCAGCCAGGTACAAGGAGAAATGTACCCGCTTGTTCTTCAAGCTTACAGATCTCGACTCCTAGATTGCTCAGTGTAGGCAGAGCATTAATTTCATGGAGAGCCAGTTGAACTTTTTTGTGATACTTATCAGAGGTCATTTTGGCTTTACTTTTCCTCCTCAGTGACTTGTTGTAAAGCTTGTATGGAATGAAGGGAATGTTTTGCATGTTTGTACTTTAATCTTCTGCCATCTCTTCTTTTCTTTACAAAATCAGAGTTAACCGTACTATAGAAAATACGACTATCCGTCTCAACTAGGATCAGAGTACCTCTAGGGAGTACCTTCTTCACGACATATGGGTCACCATTGTTCGAAACGATCTTCTCTTTTGGAAGAGGAATTGTTGGCAACAATCTTTACAGGACGAGGTCATCTACCTCTGCTGGATCCAATCCACTACTGTCAACTGTACCTCCGAAGGAATACGTAGGAAGTGTATTTCTACTTCAACTGGTAGGACTGCCTCAATCTTATCTTATCTTGACAGATGGTGGCTGTAAAATGATGGCTCATCATCTAACAGATAAAAGCGAAACCCCCATTACTTCCCTCTGATGATGATATCAAAAGGATTCGGCGACGGCCCCCACTGATCACAGTGAAACCCTCAGCTGGTTATTATTACCGCTCTAACCACTAGGTTAGTGTGCCAATAAATAAAATAGGCCACATGTCACGTGCCTCACCTCACTCATCTCTTGTCACTTTCAACACCCACTTGCTTGTGTCAGCAAACTGTAATATTGGGAGGAACGCCTGTGGATCATGCTTATTAATAAAACATCAACCCCCAAAAAACCTCCACATGGTTCGAATCCGAGGAAGTTTTAAGGCCGATCTTTGGTTGATTTAATCAGAAAGGTTGTAAGGTCGGATCAATCATACTTGCCTTACGGATTCTGATTATAAAATGTATGCTTTTCAAAATACAGGGATCTCCAAATACATTGAAAATGCCCCCAATGCCCAATAAGGATAAATTTACAGCCCCATCAAAATACAAATCCCACACGTGCCCACTAATTGACACGCTTCTGACTCTGGGAGGATTGACTTCTCCACTTGCCCCCGGGATTATCAGTTGAAGCATTGGTAATTATCCGTCCTATCGCATTCCTCGAGGTTATTCCCCATTTTTACCTCCGTCTGAGGTACCTAGGACTCCCTGCAAAAGCAAAGGACATAATTAGTATATAATCCAAGAGAGGTTGGTCCATGACTCCTAGATTAGTCCAATTTTGTTTTTCAATTTTATGAGAAATTAGAGAAAATTTTCTTTGAAAAACATGGGCGAATTTCTTTAGAAAGAATTTTCTTATGGATTTTATAGCTTGAAAAATACGGTAAGATCTCCTGGTGTTTATCAAATTTTCCAAAAGAATTTTCTTCTTTTATCAAAATGAATTTTCAGTGATAAATTTGTCAAGAAAATTTCACTTCTATTAAAGCAGGAAAGATGTGATAAAAAATTTTACTCGTGTTGACACTTGATTTTTAATTATTTTTTTATTTTCAAAAATTAATAGAAAATCCATAAAAATTCATAAAATTAAAAAATCAACTTTGGGGACCTTGGCCAAACCTAGGGAACCAATTTTGACTAAAAAAAGGATTTTTCGTATTTTCAGTATTTTTCGATATTTTTATTTTCGAAAATTCATAAAACAAAATCAAGAAAAAATGAGAAAATTGCAAAATCAACTTTGGAAGCTTTGGCCAAGCTTAGGCAACCATTTTTGAGCAAAAAATAATTTTTCATATTTTTTGTTTGTATTTTTTGAATATATTTTTTAGAAATTAGGAAAATATTTCATAAATAATAGCATTTGAGGCCACAAAAATACGTAAAAAATAGTCAATATTTTTCTTTTAAATCCCTTTTCATACTGGCCACCACAAATTTAAAAAAAATTCCAAAAATCCAATTCGGGGTCGTGTATTCCTTCACGAGCATAATCTCGAATCGGGCCTAAAAAATTCAATTTGAGTCAATTTATTTTCAATTTTCACTTTTCACTTTTAGAAGTTGTGACATTATTCTCTAATATTCTAAATTTTCATCTTGACCCAATTATACTCAGAATAACTCAATTTTACAAAAGGGCTTTAATTAAATTTTACGGCAAGAAATGAGTTTAAATTTGATATGCGATGAATTTCGACTAAGCATAGGAGAGGTGTGTTGAAAATTTTGAGGAGATTTGGACTTAAAGAAATTTTTTTTTAGGGACTAAATTGCAAATACTCAAAATCTCAAGGACTAGAGTATAAATACCTAACTCTTAAGGGATTATTTTGCAAATAACAAAAAAAGAGTTAGTGGAGAAATTAGAAGGGAAGATGAAGAAGATGAGATGGAAAAGAGAAGATGAAGAAGAGGAGATGGAGAAGAATGGATGGAGAAAATAAGATAAGAGAAGGGAAGATGGAGAAGAGGAGATGGAGAAGAGAAGATGGAGAAGAATGGATGGAGAAAATAAGATAAAAAAAGGGAAGATGGAGATGAAGAAGAGTTAGTGGAAAAATTAGAATGTGAGATAGAGTTAATGGAGAAATTAGAATGGGAGGTAAATGAGTGGGCTATAAAAGGAGGAAGAAGAGAGCTTGAAAGAGAGGATTTTTGGGGTGAGAAAATTTTAAATGTTTGAAAGAGTTTGGAGAGATTTCAAGAGAAAAAATTTTGAGAGAGAAAAATTCGCCGCCGTGGAACAAGCCTTGGCGACGCGACGGATTCATCTCCAACGAGCTCTAGGCGCATCAGCATGTGCAATTATCTGGTAACTCAATTTTTCGTGTTTAGATGACGAAATCTGGAAAATAAATATACTGAACATTCGTAGATGACTTCAAGATCTTCGATTTGATATATTATGGCGCGAAAATGGAAGTCGTTTGCTATGTCAAAAGGGTCCCGAAATTGAGAGCAGAAATTTGGAAATATGGTGATCAGAACCTGAGATGGAATTTTTCTGATCTGACCTTTCACGCTAAATGATTTTCCATGGGTTATTCTAGACTTCTTTTCATAAAAACCTCTAATGACATTTATTCATAAGCTCTTAATGCATAACATATAAAAAATACAAAAATATTCATGCACATTTCGTATTTTTAATGCATTTAATGAAATCATGCAATTCTGTTGGCGTTCTTGAGTCTGAGTGTTTTTCTGTGCGTGGTCATATTGATACGTAGTTATCTCATGTTTAGAGTCTTCTTTTGAAACTTCACAAAAAATGAAAGTTGTTCATTGGGGTCTTGTTTAGTAGACTGGAAAGTTTGGTGCATTAATTTTGAGATTTGAGTGTCCATTTGAGCTTAATCCTGAAGTATGTCTGTTCTGTGAAATTTGTTTGTTTGCTGCTGAGCTCTCATGAAAGACCATTTTCTACACGAAAATGAGTGTCTCTTCAATAAGAATGTAAAACATGAAAGTTGTCAACGACACATTTTCCCATCCACATAAAAAATCTCAGAATTTTTGCATACATTTTATTATTTCTTTTGTATTTTATGGTTACTGCTTTCTCCCTAAGAATGTTCATGGACAGTATGGTTTAATTCGTATTTTTTGTGTTAATACATTGGAAAATATAAAAAATGGTCTCAATGAAGTTTAATCAGCACGTGTTAAACTTTCTTTGAGCGTTTAAATTGTCTTAACTCATTGGTGATTGTGCATGTCCGATTGGATAGTTCATTATTTTCATTTGGCTTTCGGCCCGATGCTTTGAAGACTGGAGTATGACCGACGTCCATTCCGGTCCATTTTGTTGTACTCCCAACCCACGAGGCATGGCGACGGGTGTTTGACTGATGTCCATTCCGGTCCATTTTTGTATTCCCGATCATGTCTCGGGTTTCATTTAATTGGTCTGTAATTATTCACCCGACGAGTTGCGGGTTTTATTTTCACTGTCTTTAGGGTAGTTTTATTTTACCTGCTCTCTCTTCACATCTTTGTTTGCTTTAGGTGATTTTGCAATCTTTTATAATACATCCAAACTCTAAAAAAAATGTAGAAAATCCCAAAATACAAAAAATGTGGAAAATATAAAAATACAAAAAATGTCTTTCATGTGTATTTCATATAGTATAGCTCATGCATATTTTGCCATGTCATGTACGCATATTCACGTACGCATGTCCATGTTCGTATGTCACGTACGTATGTCGTATTCGTGTATTCATGTCGCATGTCGCGTATGCATGTCTACGTACGCATGTTACGTACGTATGCCGTATTCGTGTATTCATGTCGCATGTCGCGTACGTATGTCACGTATGCATGTTGTATTCATATATCCATGTACATATGTAATATTCGTTCGTCCACGTACATATGTCATTCATATATCTACGTACGCATATCGTATTTGTACATCTACGTTCTCATGTCGCATTTATATGTCTACATTTGCATGTTGTATTCATATGTCTTCGTATTCGCATGTCATATAAATTAGATTTCATATTACATGTCATCTAAAATAGGATTCATACTTATTTGCATCAAAACCCAATTTTTTAAAAGCCATCATGCATGTTCATCATACTTGTCATGTAATCTAGAATGCATAAATCATGTAGTTTCATGTCTTAATTGCATTTATGTAATTGCATTTGCATTGCATGCATTTAAAAAAGAAAACCCAAAAAAATTGCACATTTGAATCTCAAGTGAAAATTCATCAAAATTGCAAAGTGGAACATTTTCATGAAATTGGTACCGAAAGGGCGCTAGTAGAAATATTAGCGTAACCAAGTCCTCGAACTCATTAATCTCTGGTTCGTAGGAATAAAGTATTTCTCCCGATGCTTTATTTAGGTATCTAATCAACCTACCCAAAATGATTAGTGGCGACTCCAAGACAAATCCTTCTTTTGATGAAATTGAACCTAAGTCACGATTCGGTAGAACTTGGGAGGGTTCGAACTAGGCTAGTTAATTCAATTTAATTAACCTGGTAAGCTATCGCGAAAATTTAAATATTTCAATTGGTGTCTTTTTTTCGAAAATTTAAAAATCCCGTCCCCAGTGGAGTCGCCAAGCTATCGCGACCCAAAAGAAATTTTTTTCGATCGGGTTAACGGATTATTAGGTTAATTAGATGAATTAACCTAACGCGGACCCTCTCAAGCCCTACCGAATCGCAAATTTGGCTTTTTATTTAAATGATTTGGAGTCGCCACTAATCATTTTTGGTAGGTTGATTAGATACCTAAGTAAATTAGCGGGAGGACTAAATTACTTCTACGAACCAGAGATTATGAGTTCGGGGATTTGGTTACACTAGTTAATTAAAACTAATGCCCTTTCGGTACCTTAATTTCATGGATATCCTAATTTGGCAACTCAAGCTTGATTTACTCCTAAGACTCTAGTGAGGTGTTCTCTTTTTGTATTTTTACATTTTAGATAGGATGCATGGGTGGTATTTTTTTTTATTTTCAAAGTGTTAAAAATTCCCTGAAGTCGAAAGAGGGAGTGTGTTAACGACTTCTGTGCAGTGTTACAGTCTAATCACTTTAGGGTCTGGAGATTCAAAAATTAAATGGCAGGAAGTCAATGACAGTAAATAAAGACCTCCAATGGATGGCCCAGCCTTGGCTTGGCTCTCCCCTTTGGGGTTTAATGGTGCAGGAATTAAATTGCGAGAATTTAAATAACGGTAAGTAAAAAGCTCCAATGGGCGGCCTAGCATTGGCTTGGCTCTTCCCTTTGAGGTTTGATGGTGCAGGAATTTAAATTGCAGGAAATAAACGACCTCCAGTGGATGCGCTTTACCTCTCCATTCTGGGGTTTTAGTTCTTTAAAATAAAATACAACAAACTGTATCAACAATTTGAACTAAAATCCGTTGACGGGTCGGCTGCAAATTTGATGGGCACCTTGGAATTTTTTTGAGGAGAAAATTTTGGATGTTTGAAAGGGTTTTGGAAGATTGAAGAAAAATTTGAGAAAAAGAAAATACCAAAAGAGAGAGAAAAAATTTTGAAGATGATTTGAGTTTAAAGCTAGGGGTTATCATCACAAATTCCTTCATTGATAACATAAATCAAGAGTTCATCCTCGGGCAAGCAACTTCGAGCTAAGTGTTTTTATTTATTCATTTATTTGTGGTTTTAGTCTTAAATTAGCACAAATTGTATACACTTTCTCCATCTCCCTTTTTTTCCAATATTTTATGGCAGGTAAAAATAAAGGGACAACTCCGTATCAACGATAAATTCCATAGAGGTGCAAAGTGAGCCCAAACAAATTCCAAGGTGCCCATCAAATTTGCGGCCGACCCGTCAACGGATTTTAGTTCAAATTGTTGATACAGTTTATTGTATTTTATTTTAAAAAACTAAAACCCCAAAATGGAGAGGAAAAGCGCATCCACTGGAGGTCGTTTATTTCCTGTAATTTAAATTCCTGCACCATCAAACCCCAAAGGGAAGAGCCAAGCCAATGCTAGGCCGCCCATTAGAGGTTTTTACTTATCGTTATTTAAATTCCCGCAATTTAATTCCTGCATCATTAAACCCCAAAGGGGAGAGCCAAGCCAAGGCTAAGCCATCCATTGGAGGTCTTTATTTACTGTCATTGACTTCCTGCCGTTTAATTTTTGAATCACCAGACCCTAAAGTGATTAGACTGTAAACTGCACAGAAGTCGTTAACACACTCCCTCTTTCGGCTTTAGGGAATTTTTAACACTTTGAAAAATAAAATAAAAAATACCACCTACGCATCCTATCTAAAAAGTGAAAATACAAAAAGAGAACACCTCACTAGAGTCTTAGGAATAAATCAAGCTTGAGTTGCCAAATTAGGATATTCATGAAATTAAGGTACCGAAAAGGCATTAGCTTTAATTAATTAGTGTAACCAAGTCCCCGAACTCATAATCTCTGGTTTGTAGAAGTAATTTAGTCCTCCCGCTAATTTACTTAGGTATCTAATCAACCTACGAAAAATGATTAGGAGCGACTCCAAATCATTTAAATAAAAAACCAAAGTTGCGATTCGGTAGGGCTTGGGAGGGTCCTGTCACTATTTCTTTCGCCTGTCATTTTTGCAGGTGAGCTCTCTTCTTCTACAAATAGAGATGAGTTCTACCTTTTTTGAAAAGGAAGTTTCGCATGTTTGTACTTTAATTTTCCAGCCATCTCTTCTTCCGCCTAGCAAAATAGAACGATTGGAGGTACTGAAGGCGTCGAAGCTTAACGTTCTTCTTGACACTCTTATTAGTTGCTCCAGACGATGATATCGAGAACATTGAAGAAGAATTTGATGGTGGCCCCCCACTGTCTGTCTTGAGATCGCGATCAATAAAGCTATGATAACTTGATCAGTGTGCTAATAAATAAACCAGGCCATCGACTGTGTGCCCCACTTCATTCATGCTTTGTTCCTTTCGGCGTCCACTTATTTGTGTCGGTCACCTATAGCACCGAGAGAAATGCCTTTAGGCGATAGTCAGTAATAAAGCATCGATCCTCCATCAAATGTTTTCACTAATTTAGCCAAGAAGGCGTTACAGGCCTGCCTATTGGGTTATGATTATACAATCTGTGCTTTTTTTTTTCAAAACGAATACAGGGACCCCCTATATATTAAGAACGTCCCCATGCCTGATCCAAATACATTTACTGCCCCATCAAAATACATGGCCCATACATGCTCACTAATTGACATGTTTCTGACTCTAGGAGAATCGATTGCCCTCAGGGTTAATGATTAAAGCATCGGCTTCTTTCATCCTTTCGTACTCCTCATGATTATCTCTAGCATATTGTTGACCCCAACTTTGCTCATGTCCCGGGTACCTGTGATTCCCTGCAAAAGCAAAGAAAATAATTAGTATGTGATCGAAGAGAGGTCGGTCCATGACTCCTATATTAATTCAATTTTAAAATTTCATTTTATTGAGAAATCGGATGAAATTTTCTTAGGAGAACATGGACGAATTTGTCAAAAAAAATTTCTTGCAGGTTTTTATAAATTGAAAAAATGTTCAAAATCTGTTGATGTTTACCAAACTTTTTTAAGGAATTTTTCCTCTTTTATCAAATGAATTTTCGGGGATAAATTCGTCAAGAAAATCTCATTTCTTTTGAAGTAGGAAAGATGTGAAAAAATTCTTTATTGGTCAATAAAATTCCCTGAAGGGATTTTTCCACATTTTTTTAAATGGGATGCTAATTTAATTTTTATTTTCTTTTGAAAAAATGACCACGATGTTAAGTTCAAAATTTGACCGACACCTAACATGGACCGACCGAAAATTAATATAAAAAAAAGTTAGAAAACTTACTTTTACCTTGAAAAAAATGCAAATCACATAGACATGCACATGACTCAAGTGAGGAGTGGACTCTAGAAAATAAAAAGAAGATACAGGTTATGGACCTAAAAAGGCCCCCACTATCTAAATCAATAACTTTACCCAAGAGCGCAATCAAACATTAAGTGGGAAGAATTGTCAATTCAGATAGCGAGCAGGATCAAATATGGTCAACCCAAACACCATCAAATGCAAAAGCTTTGCATATCGATCCTTATATATGGCTGCCTAGGAAAAATGCTTCACGGCTTGGGTTTAGGCGCTTATGCATGCAAGTGTCGTGATCCTCAGAATATGCAAGACATCCACAGCAGTTGGTATCAAAGCAGCGCTTCTAAAATGTACGAAATTAAATAAATAATTCCAACACCAAGCCTGTAAAACAAAAGGTTTGCCAAACACTCCATGTTACGGCCCGAACCCTATGTGCTCGTGACATCACACCAAATCTGTCGGCATCCGCTTGGTCCACGATCTACGACGACCCAGGAAATACCCGCTACGGCCAGACGACGTGCATACCAAACACCAACCTGCGAAAGCTAATCTCCAACCCATACATGCATACATACAATAATGGGGTAGAATACGAAAAAATACACATGTGACAATAATCACCAATACATACATATGATCAATAAGCGTTAGGGTACAAGATCCTCTAAAGGAAATACAACATTGGTCCATAATCCCACGCTCTACTAGATATCTCAACCTGGGGGTCTACTCCTGGTCAGTGTCGCTCCAGTCCGACTTCCACGGTAGCTCCTCAAGATCCTTCTTGTACTCAAGAGAGAAAGGCTCAGTATCCATCGGTCTCGGTAAACTACCTCGCGTCTGTCTCTACCTCCATGGGAAGTCCAAAAGTATCAGTGGGATGTTCATCGCTATGGTTGGGGGTCTAAAAATGTTGGCAAATATTGCCCGTGAATCGAAGACCCAATAAGCTCACCATTAATCCTAACGTAGGATAGACTATATTCGTCGGTTCGGCCCTAACCTGTAACTCGAGAGTTAGTCGACACTCCCTAAATTGGCTCTCTCGACAGTGACAAAAATATGGTACAATGAGCGCGGCCCAATTAACTTAACAATTTATGCATAGTCAGAGAATAAATCCACATGTCAAAAATGTACAAACGAAAAATGCCACATTTCCAAACTCAGTGCTCAATGCTTGATGCATAATGCTCAATGTCAGGTGTTATAGTTACATACAACCCATGAAGGGTCCGGCCCGTGTCTCATATGCTTCAGGCTCGTGTCCCAACTCGTGTATTGTACACTCCAAGTTGACACGCTTATCTCTCCAGCTACCCCGTGCCGCGTACATCTGGGCGCACCATGCCTTCACCAAGTACCTTAGGTTCGCACACTTATCTCTCTACTTCCCCTACGCGAAACCTTGGGCCCGTTCTCCCCTTATCGCTCCACATGAGAGTGTATGCCATGCTTATGCCCAAATCAATGCCAAAGCACATCACATATACCATAATGGGTAGATCACATGGTTCCAGCCAGTCAATCAACATGCGTACATAACATGGCATGCTACAATTCGATAGTAAAACAAGATATCCCAATCATATATTCGATAAAATTCCTATCAAGCGTACCCTTCCTATGCATCCTATCCCATATTCCTTTCAAGCCCAAATTCTAGCTCATTAATCACTATGGGCCCAATAGTCTCCATCAGACTCTCAAACTTCATCTCTAATTCATCCCTAAAGCACGTTTGACATTCCCTAGCTCAAGGTCAACTCATCTTGCTCGAATTTCCGAGTAAGCCTGTTGGGCCCATTTATCAAATTTTCGGCCCATTTTTGTCATTCTCTCCTTCGTGGTCCATGTCTTCACTTTAGGCTTGCAATCTTTCTTATATCAGGCCATGAGCATCCTCTAAGCCTAAATTACTAAGACCAAATTCATGCCCAAGAAATCCCACCTTAGGCCCATTGGTGTTAGACCATTCCACATAAGCTCATATTGACTTTCAGCCCATAACCATGTTTGGCCCACGAAATTTCATCTCAATCAATCCTAATATAATCCACTAAGCCCACGTTTCAAGCCCAACTCATATCCTACGTGATCTCTCAACTAGGCCCATTAAATCCACTTAGTCTATTTAGGCCTAATCATAAAATTAGCCCAATAGTCATTCTAGTCTCTCACACCTACAATCCAAGCCCATTTCTATGGCCCACCCATGTCCTTTACATGCCCAAAATCTCACCACCAAGTCCATGAGGACCATTAGGTCTAATTAGCCCATTTAAGCCCAACCTAGACTACCTAGCCCATTAGTCACTCTTGCTCTCTCATCCATGGCCCAATCACACATCCACAACCCACATATATCACTCTCATGTCTAACTTCATACCACCAAGCCCATGAAACAGCCCGCTCATCCTTAATCTCAAACCGGCCTAAACCGTTCTAACGATTTTCACATTTTCTAGTCCATATACATGCCATAAGCAATCTATCAACAAAACCAACATTACATAAACTATTCCTAGGCTAAAATTAGTGGATATGCTTACTGAAATGAGGCTTGAACGACGACGACGACGGTGAAGACCTATAATGGCCGAAGAAGAGCTCACGGCCAAGAGAGAGAGAGAGAGAGAGAGAACGCGATGGTGGGTGCTGGTTAAGGGCTAAACCGAGACCAAATCAAGCTAGAAAATAAGAACATGACATAAATATAAGCTCCCTAGGTCCCCAAGGTCAGATTATGTCCACAAAATGCAAAACGTGAAACAAGCCATGGAAAACAGTTTCGACGACCGTGACGGAAACGCTCAAATTAAGGCCCAAATGATAACGGATCAAAGTGAAACAAAGTTACATGAACTCACCTTAGATAGGTTTATGACATATCCAAAAATTACGAAAATCCAACGCTGGGATTTTCATTGGCGGCCAGTTGAAGTTGGGGTGGCAGTAAGGAAATTTGATCTGCACAGGGTCACGGTTTTGCTTGATTTTAAGGGGCTTCCATGCAAGATCTAGGAAAAAGGTTCATATTCTCGAAGCTCTTCGTCTTACGGTCATGTGAGAGAAAACGATGAGTCATTTGGACTCCGGACGAGTTCGAACGAGCCATTTTCGTCCAGGTGTGCGCTGGAATACACATATGCAAGAGGGAGAGAGAGTTTCGGGAGAGGAGAGGAGGGGGAGGGTTTAGCGGAAACTTGAAGAGGGAAAAATGAAAATGAGGGAGATATATATATATAGAGAGAGAGAGATTATAATGGTTATAAAGTTAAAAATTAAAAAATGGGGTGAGTGGGTTAGGTTGGAGTTGGTGAAGGGGTTTTTAATAATTGATGGGAACTTATAGATTGACTTGATTGACCTTGAAAAGACATGTTTTGACTTGATTTGATTGATATGACAAGATTAATTGATGTGACGACTGACGGGATATTTTCTTGAGATGCGTGCCAAATGCACCAATCGGGTCCTGAGCACAAACGAACCTCAGACTAAAAATTCTACTGTACTAACACGTTCTTTCTAAAATAATTCTAAGCATTCTAATTCTAAGGATTGAGCACAGACCTGGGGTAATTCGGTAAAATTTCAACTTACGTCTTGCTTCGCGATGTTCACCGGCTATCGGCCCAATTGGCGGCACTTCTGCAACTGAATCCAATTCTTCATCGTGACATTCATAAAAATTCAATTGTCCAAGATCAGAATTCATTTTTGTGGCCAAATCCATTAAATAACAACTCCGTTGAATCTTCAGACCAATAGGCGGCTGTTTAGGAGTTACGCGTATCGACCTGTCAGGTCCACATACTTTAAGGTCCTAGATAGCATTTTCCCTTCGGTTAATCATCTCGAGTTGATCGGGCTCGAGTGAGGTTTAACTAGAGCATATAAATGATAAATATCTATTCTATTTATAAATTCTGAATATGAGTCAAAAATCTAGAATGTCACACTCCACCCCTTATAACTCTTATCTGCAAAAACATATAACACCTATAGAATGAGTTCCAAGCAATTGCCAAATCAAATGAATTTTCATGAAATTTTTCAGGCCTAAGTCCACCAAATTCTTAAATTTTCAAAAATTAAGAACAATTCCTCAGCGGAGTCGCCAAGCTGTTGCGATCTTAAAAATTTTCAATTGGTGAAAAATTCCCAAGTTAACGGATTATCGAGTTAATTGGATTAACTAACCTAATACGAACCCTCCCAAGTCCTATCGAATCGCAACTTTGGTTTTTGTTCAAATGATTTCAGAATTTGGAGTCGACACTAATCATTTTTGGTAGGTCGATTAGAAACCAAAGTAATTTAGTAGGAGAACTAAATTATTTCTACGAACCAAAGATTATGAGTTCGGGAACTTGGTTACACTAGTTAAGTGAAACTAATGCCCTTTCGATACCTTAATTTCATAGATATCCTAATTTGGCAATTCAAGCTTGGTTTACTCCTAAGATTCTAGTGATGTGATCTCTTTTTATATTTTCACTTTTTAGATGGAATACATATGAATGACATTTTTTTGTATTTTCAAAGCATTAAAAATTCCCTGAAGCCGAAAGAGGGAGTGAACTAACGAATTCTATACAGTATTACGACCTCCAGCAAGTAGCTCGGCTTACTCATTCTGAGGTCTGATAATTCAGAAATAAATTACGAAAAGTAAATTTAGCAAATAAAGGACCTCCAACATGAAGGCTTTGCCTTAACTTGGCCTACCCTTTCTGGGGTTTACTGCTGCAAAAGTTAAATTGCAGAAATTAAATGCGGTAAATAAAGGACCTCCAACAAGGGACTCGGCCTTCACTCGGCCTACCTATTCAGGGGTTTAATGGTGCAAAAATTAAATGCGGTAAATAAAGGACCTGCAACGAAGGACTCGGCCTTGGCTCGGGCTACCCATTCTGGGGTTTGATGGTGCAAAAATTAAATTGCAGAAATTAAATGCGGTAAATAAAGGACCTCCAACGAGAGATTCGGCCTTGGCTCGGCCTACCCACTCTGAGGTTTGATGGTGTGAAAATTAAATTGTAGAAATTAAATGTGGTAAATAAAGGACCTCCAACGAGGGATTCGGCCTTGGCTCGCCTTACCCATTTTGAGGTTTGATGGTACGAAAATTAAATTACAGAAATTAAATGTGATAAATAAATGACCTCCAACGAGGGACTCAGCCTTAGCTCGGCCTATTCATTCTGGAGTTTGATGGTGCGAAAATTAAATTGCAGAAATTAAATGCAGTAAATAAAGAACCTCTAACGAGGGACTCAGTCTTGACTCGGCTTACCCATTTTGAGGTTTGATGGTGCGAAAATTAAATTACAGAAATTAAATGCGATAAATAAAGGACTTCCAACGAGAGATTCGGCCTTGAGTTGGCCTATCCATTCTGTGGTTTAATTGTGCAAAAATTAAATTGTAGAAATTAAATGCGATAAATAAAGGACCTCAAACGAGGGATTTAGCTTTGGCTTTGGCTCGGCCTACCCATTTTAGGGTTTGATGGTGCAAGAATTAAATTGTAGAAAGTAAAGACAATATATACAGAACCTCTAACGGATGGGTCAGCCTTCCCATTCTGGAGTTTGGATTTGTTAAGCAAAAAATACAGAAAATTGTAGTACGAATACGACATGTGGATATAAAGACATACGAGTACAACATGACATAATCGAAATTTAAATCAATCCATTTGGGTAATGAAATTCTTTAAGATTTTAATGGCTAGGATCAATACTTGATTTGATGGATTTGACTGTCGAATTCGGACCTCGTGTCACCTTATGGATCAAAATTGCGGCACGAACGATAAGGAGAACTCGTAACTTGTGTTGATTGGTAGAGAAATTGGCGATGGTGACACCTAGATTTAAACTCCCACCATCTTCAAGACTCTCTTTTGGAAAAGAATTCTCTTTCTCTCTTTTTTTTTCTCTAATTTTTCTTCAATCTCTCAAAGCCCTCTCAAACATTTCAAATTTTCTCTCCAAAAAATCCCTCTTCCCAAGCTCACTTCTTCCTCTTTTTATAGCACATTCCTCTATCTCTCATTCTAATTTTTCCACTAACTCTTCTTCATCTCATCTTCCCTTCTCTATTCTCATCTTATTTTTTCAATCTCTTCTTCTCCATCTTCCCTTATCCATCTCCTCTTCTCCATCTTCCCTTCTCTATTCTAATTTCTCCACTAACTCTTCTTTTTGTTATTTACAAAATAATCCCTCAAGCATTAGGTATTTGTACTCTAATCCATAAGATTTTAAGTATTTACAATTCAATCCCTAGAGAAATATTTCTTTAAGTCCAAATCTCCACATAATTTTCGACACACCTTCCCTATGCTTGGTCAAAATTCACTGCATGTCTATTTTAATCGCTTGTCAAATTTAAACTCATTTCTTGCCGCTGAAAATAATGCAAAATTCAATTAAAACTCTTTTACAAAATTGAGTCATTCTGGGTATAATCGGGCCAAGACGAAAATTTAGACTATTAAAAAACAATATCACAACTCCTAAAAGTGAAAAATAAAAATAAATTCATTCAAATTTAATTTTTTTAGGCCCGATTCAAGATTATGCTTGTGAAGGAATACATGACCTCGAATTGGATTTTTTTTTTTCAAATTTGTGATGGCCAACATAAAAAGAGATTTAAACGAAAAATATTGACTATTTTTATATATTTTTGTGGCCTTAAATGTTATTTTTTCTGAATTTTTAAATATTTTTGTATTTTTTAAAAAATATTAAAAATATGAAAAATATGAAAAATTATTTTTTATTCAAAAATGATTCCCTAAGCTTGGCCAAGGCTTCTAAAGTTGATTTTTTTCTATTTTCGCTTTTTTATTTTCCATGAATTTTTGAAAATAAAAATGCTAAAAAATGCTAAAAACAAAAAAAATCTTTTTTTGGTCAAAATTGGTTCCCTAAGCTTGACTAAGGTCCCCAAAGTTAATTTTTTTAATTTTATGAATTGTTATGGATTTTTTATTTTTTAAAGAGAAAAAATCTGTTTTTATTCGTTTCCAATAAATGGCTACACCATTTCTACAGATGGGGCCGTGAAAGTTCACAAAGTCAAATCAAGGGACGCGGAGAACCACTACTCTTTTCTTGGGGTTATCTGTGCCCCTACCTTTGAGTTCAAGGATTTGGAGGTGGCAAAACAAGCCGAATTCGTCTCGCTATTCCCATGCGCGGAGCTTAGAGGATCAAGAGGCATTACACAGCAGTTGCGGTCAAAATTGGATGTGGTCAAAGAGGTATATATTTCCCCCTTTCAACTCATCATTGTTACTTTCCTTTTGTGAAAATCAAAATGCAAAATGGTCCTTGTAGACTCTGGTTTGTTGATTATCATAGTTGACCTTTGATGACTAGAAGATCCTCAGGAGAATGTCTTCACATGAGATGATTCTAAGTATGGCGTTACTGTAAGATTCATGTTATAGGTCTCTTAGCATCAAATCCTCAAACCTAAATCGTATTGAAGCTACTCATAATGTTTGGGAGCGTTGAGCTAAGGAAGCTACTTAGTAATGCTAGCAAGTAAGAAATTAAGCACCAATTACAAAATGTCCCCTTGGGTTGCTTATTGGAATTTGGTATGTTGTGGACAACTACAGAATAATGTTAAGTTAGGGATTCTGGAAATGACTTTAGTATAACGTACACAAAATAAAATAAAATAAAATAAAATCCAAAAAAATCAGAAAACAATTAAAAGTCCACAAAAAAAATTGGAAAATCCCAAAAAAAAATCCAAAAATTCGGAAAAATCACAAAAACTAGGAAATGGGCTATTTCGATTGGCCAATCCTATTTTTGATAATTTCCCTTCCTGATCTTTTCAAATTGATGATTTTGCCCCTTATAGGCAAATTGTCTCGAAAAATCCCAAAAAATTCAGAAAAAATTCCAAAAATAAGGAAATGGGCCACTTCGACTGCACAATCCTATTTTTGATGACTTCCTTTCCTATATTTTTCAAAATGACGATTTTGCCCCTTATAGGAAAATTATTTTGAGAAATTTAAGAAAATTCAGAAAAATCTCAAAAATTAGGAAACATGCCATTTCGACTGACCAATCCTATTTTTGATAACTTTCCTCCCTGATCTTTTCAAAAATGATGATTTTACCACTCATAGGAAAATTGTCTTAAAAATTTTCAGAAAATTCAGAAAAATCCCAAAAATTAGGAAACTTGCCATTTCGACTGGGCAATCCTATTTTTGATGACTTTCCTTCCTAATCTTTTTAAAAATGATGATTTTTCCCCTCATAGACAAATTGACTTCAATAATTTTAGAAAATTCAGAAAAATCTCAAAAATTAGGAAACGGGTCATTTCAACTGGCCAATCCTATTTTTGATTACTTCTTTTCCTAATCTTTTCGAAATTGTCTCGAAAAATTTCAAAATTTCTAAAAAATTACATAAAATGGTAAATGATAAATTTTGATTGGCCAGACCCATATTTTGTGACTTTGACTCCCATTTCTCCATGAAATGATAGTTATACCACTCATGGGCAAATTGTCTCTAGAAATTCAAAAAAATAATTTAGAAAAATTCTCAGAAACTGTGGGAAATAAGGAATGACCACATTCAACTTGTTTGACCTGTTTCCACTTCTTGATCTTTAAAAAATTATCATTTTACTTGTCTGGTCAGTTTAACCTAAATCTTTCTAAATCTCCTCAAATGATTTTTCATGAAATAAAAATGTTACCGAAAGGGCGTTAGAGTAATGTAGCGTAACCAAGTCCCCGGACTTTGAATCTCTGATTCGTAGAAGTAATTTAGTTCTCCCGCCAATTTACTTAGGTTTCTAATCGACTTACCAAGAACGATTTGTGGCGACTCCAAATTTTAAAATCATTTAAATAAAAACCAAAGTTGCGATTCGATGGGACTTGGGAGAGTCCGTGTTAGGTTAATCAATCTGATTAACCTAATAATCCGTTCACTCGATCGAGAAATAAATGATTCTTTCAGGTCGCGACAATATTAAAGCTTTGTCCAGTTGGTTTTGGATGTTTGTGCTAATCACCCTCTACTAAAATCACAAATTGGCAACGTTGCCTCATTCTCATTTCCCATTTCCATTTTCGATGGCAATAACTATGAGTATTGGAGCATCAAAATGACTATGTTTCTGATGACCCAAGATTTGTGGGACATCGTTCAAAAAGATTATGAGGCTTCGCAAGAAGGTGCATTTGTTCTGAAGGACCAATTGCAAGAGTGTTATGCGTTATTCAACAAGTGCTCTTGGAAATGATTTTTTTGAGAATAATTGGAGCAAATACAGGAAAGAAAAAGAGGCTTGGGAGATACTGCGAGAAGAATTTCAAAGATCAAATAAGGTACGCACTATTTGGCTTCAATTTTAAGAAGAAAATTTAAGAATTCTAAAATGAGAGTAAATGCATAACACGCTTGAGAGTTCAAGAATACTATGGAAAACAAAAAGAACTAGTTAATCAAATAAGAGTCTATGGAGATGGAATCTCTTTGTAGAAAAAATACTAGTGCCACTTACTAGAAAATGAAATCCTATTGTCATAACGATAGAAGGAACTAAGAAATTATCAACCCTATTAGTAAGTCAATTAATTGGTGTTTACACTTGATTTTTAATCGGTCTTTTTTAGAAAATCAATAAAAAATTTAATGAATTCAAAAAGCATCGAACTAGCATGGGCGAGGCCCCCCTTTCTCTTCCCTTACGCCTGTAGACTTCTGCAAACGCCTCTCCCTCAAATAATTCATTAGCAAAAAGCTGCCAACTGGGGTAGGGACCCCTCCCTATGCTAGGCGCCTATAGACTTCTGCAAACGCCTAGTTTTTCACGTTAAGATTTCGCATGAAGTTCTTCAAGTGTCCCTTATAAGGAACATCAAGGGACACTTGAAGGAGATCATCTGAAGAAGAAGAAAGAGAGAAAGCATCGAGAGAGAATAGAGATTTAGAGGTCAACCTAAGTGGTGGCGACTTCAGGGTCACCTGTTCACGAAAACTTCAACGCTTCAACTTCAGAAACTGCTCCACAAGCTTGTGCATCGGCTAACCATCATTCCCATTTCCAGTTAACGGGTCTTCATACAAGGTGGCCTCAGCAACAATAGTTTAGTTCCTTACTTGTTGCCCCACTATATTATTCAGGGTTTCCATTACCTATAGGATCCCATCCATCCCGCGATCCTCATGGACTACCCTTCTCCTAGGCATTCTCAGAATGCAGTTGCTCATCCTACAAGACTTTATGGGCTCCTGCTTGCCCAAAAGCAACGCATAAAAGCTTCATATGACAATTACAATCTAAAATTGAAATAACAATTACATGCATGAGGTTTTAATCTACTAGCTATCGCAAAACCCATCGCACCTTATCACTCCGAGCCATGACCAGGTGGATCAGGCTGACCTTGCTCTGATACCAACCGAATAGGGATGTGACATCCTCGGTTCATATTAATGGTGACGCCCTACGCATGTCATCAACCCATTTATTTTTATCTTATAATTAAGCACACGCGGAACATAAAAACTTTCCCAAACAATAATACAACAAAAGGGATAGCAGTAGAAAATCAGGAAAAATAGCAATCAGCAGCTAGAATTTGCAAAAGACAATTTTCATTAATAATAATATTGTTAACCTTGTGAAGTTTAGTAAAAGACAACGATAAGCCTGCTCTTAAGAGCTGCTTCCTAAGACAAAAATATATATATATTGGGTCTAAGTAGGGTTAACTACTACTTTCAAAAACTCCAGTCAAAATAAAGTCTCGAATGACTGGTCCATGGGTACCCCAAACCTCGTATGAAGTATTTCCATATTACAGCCCTGAAAAATATTTATCAATGGGTGAGATATAAAATATTTCTATGAGTCAACACCTAAGTCCAATCAGGGCATTGATTTCACTCAGGTAACCTAAGTAGGCATAACAACACAAAAGCAGTCCAACTGTTAAACAAATGGAGCTTACTTAGTCTTGGTTCACACAGTACAATAACTTATTTGATAATTAGATTGTACACGGATCAATGCAACGATTAGAACACACATATCAAACTCTCATGCATTATGTAATATGCGATTTTCAATTATTAACGGGCACTTGGCCTTGGCACACTATACAGTTAGTACTCTTCCGGCATGACCGAGCTTCGTCTTGCTCCGTCGACCACAGCAATAAATAATCCATGTAATTTTGATCAACACGGCACATATATATCAGGCATTCTTGTAAGGATTTCGGTCTGTCACAAGTTGCGACTGGCATCTGATCAGTCTGACAACACAGATTATTGTGCTTCTGATAAATCATGTGATTCCGATCGACATGGCATGAACTTATCAGGCATTGTTCCCGGACGCCCCCGAGCAACAATAACCAATATATGACCACATAAGCACACCAAACAACTAAGCCAATTATTATCTTTACATTTTAATTAAAATGCCACTCAGCTCAAGGCTATTTTCTTTTTCATACTCAAATATGAAATTTTGACTTCGCATGCAGTAACGTGATTATGCACACTGTCCACTAGAATTTGCATTTAAATAAATGCAACCAACCATCAATATGTGTACAACATATACATAATTATTCAATAATCGCGAAAAATAAATCAATAATAACAAGTAGATAAATGATAAATTAATAGTCAATTAGAAAATTAACAAGGATTCATTCATCGATAATTTAATAAAATTAATCGACCAATTCGACATAAATAATTGGTAGTTTAATAATAAATAATTATTTAGATCACCGTTAATTAAAACACCACAAATAATTAATCGGTTAATTAATTAATTTCATCCAAAATAATTTATTAAATTTAATCATCCCAAAAAATAATTAATTAAATTTTTAATCAATCTAGAACTAATTAATTAAATTTTAATAAGTCCAAAAATAATTAATTAAATTTTAATAATCTCAACCTGCATCACACAAATAATCTAATCGTAATCCAACAAGTCGAACCAGTCTAATTATTCTTACGATGATCATTTAACCTAACAAGGGTTGCTAACTTAAAGCAATCGCGACTAACTAACTAAATCAATACTAATTTAATCTAAACTAACTTAAGTGTAATTAATAATCTAATCAAAGATTAGGGGTTAATCCATCGAAAATCGTGTGACGACAACGAGTAGCGGCGAGGGGCAACAACTACCAGCGACGACCGGCGAAGGCGCCGAACAGCGGCGACGACCGGTGAAGGCGCCGGACAGCGGCGACGACGATGACAACAAGCACCTGGTGACGAACACGACAACTCAACAGGCACTCAACGGTGTGACACGGTGGCTGGACAGTGCGGTTGTGGCTCGGTTCGACGATGGAGGCACGATATGGTGAGCGGCTAAGGTGGGTGGCATCGGGGCGAGCTCACAGGCGAAGGACTTAGGCTCGCAAGGAGAGGCACGGCTCCCAAGCCAGCTTGCATCTCGCGGCGACGACAGACCAAAGCTAGGACCGTGCGATGGCAAGCTTGGCCGAGGCTAATTGGACGCGGCGAAGGAAGCTGGAGACGGCAAGTTGGCAAGCTTGCCGCGAGGGTGAAGTGGAGGCGATGGCGTCCAAGAAAACTAGAGGAGGAAGAGGAAGTCAATGGTAGAAGAGGGACGACGGCTCAGCTAGACTGGAATAGCGGGGGACGATGGTGGAGAAGAACGACAGAGCAGCTGGTTGGGGCGATGGCCAAGCTCAGCTAGTGCGAGCTGGATGTGTCGATACGACGGAGGAAGAGGATGATGACGGCTGGCGATTACTGCTTTGCTCCCTCATCTAGCATGAAGAAAGAAGATGCTCGAGCCGAGGGGAAGGGCTCTCGGTTGAATAGGAAAATGGGAGGGAAGAGTGAGGGAAGGAAAAAAAAAATTCAATGAAAAGTGGTGGGGGAAAAGAGATGGAGGGGACGTAAGAAGGGCAGGCGGGTAGCGTGTAACAGAGGGAAAAGGGAGGGAGAGAGAGAGAGGAAGGAAAAGTCAGTGGGGCATCCCACGGCCAAAAAAAGTGGGACGCCACAAGCGTAGGTGTTATGACTTCGATTAAATTACAGCATAGTACTTTTGTGTTCTCAAAATGTGTCGTCGATTAAATAGTGGATTAGTTTGTTAAGTCTATATCACCAAGCCATGCTGTCAATTAAATTTCAACACAATTCATGTTCATATATTCTCCTGTTCTAATCAAATTACTTGTTGTTTGTTTGCCTGTGATTCTTCCTATCCGGAGTTGGCTTAGGGACCTTTCTTTCTTAGTTAAAAGCCAAAGAGCAATTTTTGACAAAAGATATTTCTATATTTTCTAGCACTATTACTTAGAGGAGATGAATATATGATTTTGACCAATTTGGACAAATTAAGAAAAAATTGAAATAGTCAAGATAAATATCACGTGAAGTTAGACTTTGAAGAAGAACAATGTTATAATTAGATTCACTTGTGTGCAATATACTATCAAAGATAATAATAAAGAGTTAGGCAATAGAGAAAATTGTACACAAAAATTGTAGTGATTCGACTTATTGCAAGCCTACATTCACTCTCCATACAGACAGTATATTGGTTGGATTTTAGTAGCGAATCAATAAGGCTCCGTTTGGTCATCTAGATTTAGATTGGAATAGGGTATAATAAGGTGAGATTATAAATCTTTCATATATCCTATGGATTGTAGAAAATCATATTGCATATTTGGTGCAATCCGAGATAGGCTAAAAATTTTTGAAGATTTTTGAAAATCTCACTTGCCAAAATTTGAAGCAAAAAATTAGTCGTACATTTAGTTAGTGCTGGATAGGGGTGTATAATCAAATTGGGTTTATCTAGTACTGGGATCAAACCACCCAAAAAATAGGGTCGAGAATCAATTCCCATTCAAACTGGGTCGAGGACCGGTTCTCGATTTTAGGTGAAAATCCATTCGAACCAGTTTATAGAATCGATTTTTAGATGTTGTTTAAAAAACATTAGTGACTAATTCTTCGCTAAGTTAGCTTACTAACCATAGTCTTGCCTCACGCAGCATGCTCATCTAGAGGACAAGTAATTCTAAGATTCTTCCTTTCTCTTGGTGTTATGTGATTTGATGTGTAAGCTCAATTTAGTATTAGGGAGTATTTACATCTGTAAATGTATATTTCTTTTTATTCGAATATGTAGAGTTGATTAGCTGAGTGAATATATCTCTCTGTCAAATTTAGTTGTGCATTGCCAAAGTCATAATTTATGAGGAAACTCCATGTCCTCAATTTGATCTATGTCCCTTATTTTGTCTCTCACTTCTCTTTTTATTGAGCCTCTAGGAATATACTGTGGAAGCTTCATGTAATCATAAGATTTTGTTTTCATTCTCACATACAAGGAAACCGAGTAAACCTTGGAACCAGATCGAAAAATGGGGTAGGTTCCAAGATAAATATGATAGGGTCTCAGTTCCAAAAATTAATAACCGATTATAATAGGGTTGGGTTTAGTGTCTAAGTCTAGATTCAACCCACCCGACGGTCTAGATTCGACCCACCTGACTCATGCTCACCCCTAGTGTCGGCTATCTTATATGGCATGGAAGATGACATAAACAATTTCTTGCGATTTTTCAAAAAATTTTATGAATTTTTTAAGAAATTTTCTAATTTTTTTCTATTTTCTTTTCTCTATTTTCAACCTTGGCGAGGTAGCTAGCCAATCATCATCGGTCACTAGCCAAGAGTTGGAAAATACAAGAAGAAGGAGGAGGAGGAGGAGACACAAATGTATTAAAGAAAAAGAAATTTAGAAAATTTAGTTTCCTTAAAAAATTGCAAGAATTGTCCATATTAGTGTCAGTCAGGCCACGTAAATGGTTAGTGCTAATTGGATCATCAAGTCAGCGGTGTCCAATCAAAATTGGTCGAAAGAAATTAATTTGCGAAGATGTTTAGGATTATATTGGCGAATCGCTAAAAGGGTTAGGACTAAATTCGTCAAATTAAAAGTTTTATAACTGAACTGGTACAACTACGATAGATTAGGAACTTTTTGATAATTTTCCCACCATAATTATATTAGCTTCCTATGAAGATGAGAAGATTGGATTCGATTTAATATTTGGATGGTTGGAGATCACATGTACCAGAACAAAAACTATTTAAAATTGAAAATAGGAGTTGGTCAGTTATGTTCGGGATCACCAATGTGCTTCAAACATATTTAAGGAGCAAGTTACATACATATCCAAAAACAGGATACAAATATATATAGAAGCATAGCTCCTCAACTGATGCATCTGCATGGACACGATTTCCAAGACTTGCTGGTGTGCCCACAAAGCCCATCCTGCACAGGAAAAAACAATGGAATATAAGTTGTTGGACAATGATAAGTTGATAACTGATAAGACAAGTTTGGAGCAATCTTTGGTCGAGCTTATTATGCTAATAGAACTTACACTAGTTACTGGATCTGCTTGCAGAGAGTTGAGCGACGATTATTGCCAGTATAATGAATAAAACGATGACCTGCAATTCAGATCATGATAAGCTATTTTTCTCTCTTCCTTGTTTGGGCTACTGTTCATCACATTGTTCTTAGAACAGCCAAACAATGCAAGATAAATGGTTGTAAACTCAACAGGACAGAGCTGTATCTGGGCTCAGTTGCAAGGATGTAAGATTTCCTGTCAAAATTCACAAAAGATGTCTGCGTAAGTCAAATGAACAGTTCAATTCTATACAACCGAGAGAGAGAGAGAGAGAGAGAGAGAGAGAGAGAGAGAGAGAGAGAGAGGGAGGGAGGGAGGGAACCTTTTGTTTAGGAGGCCAGAATCTCTGCAAGCCTTCTGTATACCCTCGCTTATGCTTAATGTTTTTGTAGCATTAGGATCATTCTTGTCCACCTACAGGAGCCAAAAGCGTTATTTAGCATTAGGATCATTCTTGTCCACCTAGAGGATCATTCTCAGACTGTACATTTAAAGAATCCTAGCATGAAAGGCATGGAGATGGAAAAACTGGGTAACAAATGAAAGCATCAACTACTATTGCAGCCAAAAGTTGCAATAACAGATCATCAAGCAAGTTCACCGCACAATCAGGAAACAGAGGAGAGAAATTTTGTAATATTCCTGAGGCTTAAGTTACAATCCCTTCTGCTATTCAGCATTGTAGGTACTTAATATCTTTGCAGAAGACAGAACTTCAGTTCATTAATTCACTCTTCACAGGCATAACGGAGCACTGTCACGTCCACTTCAGATTCAAGTAGCTATTCTTTACAGTCTGGTTTGCTGTATCCCAGTCAGATCACTGAACATTTTGCACGTTATAAGGTCCAGTATATTTTCAAAAAGAAATAGCTAAATGTATGAGTGTAAAAGACAGCGCGTTCTAGTTTTTGGCTTTCGCACCTTGGACTTCAGCATACAAGAAAAATCATAAAAAGCGCCATAAACATCAGCCATTGTTCTTGTGCGATCCCTAACTTTAGCAGCAAGACCTGGAAAGTACAGGTAGACAAATCGAATAACTGAGAAGTCATTATCTTGGAGCTACTACGGAACATACAGAAAAGTATAAAGGTTCATGGATAGACACAGCACAAGCTATATTTCTCATGTCTAATGGCCCAGTAAAACTATCTTTTGAATGCCAAGTGCCATTCAAGTTCTTCAGTAGGCCTAATCATTTCACCGTGTCTAGGATAGCTAATTTCAATGATAAAAGAAAATACCAGCAGCTCATTTTCTTACCTGATCTGATCTTTACTACGCCTCTGAAAACTTCAATATTGTTGTAGCATAAAGCTAAATTCCCAATTGCCATTATCTAGAAAAAGTAGAAAATGTTGGCAAATGAGCCTCTCCCAGATAATCAAAAGATTAACGGCATTGTTAAGAAAATATCAACATTAAACACTCAAGTGTGGGTGAGAAAGAGGGGCAGGGGAAGAAGTGCAGAGACTGGGCTTGGAGTATGTTCATGAGCAAAACTTCAACTCCCGTTCGATATCTACCTCCTATGATTTTATTACATTGGAGGGATGTGAGACAACTCCTGTTCAAAGATAAGAAGCACTGTTCTCTTGAAGAATTGATCATGTACCTGAAAAATAGCCCAAAACCGGAATATGGCAGGATCCCTTAAAGAGGACATGTACGTCAAACAGTCTTCAACATGTGTCAAAGCATTTGTCACCATCTCATTCAAACATTGTACTGCCTTCACTGAGTTCTCCTCGTACTTCAAGTCCTACGTTGATATTCAAGCCAATTGTAGAGGAGAAAATATGGATGTGCATGTGGCACGATATCCAGCATTATATATGCATAATATCTTAACAATTCATCTACAAAGTAAGCGATGGAAAATCTATTTTATATTCTACAAGCGCCAAAGCACAATCTTTGTAAGCACTTAATAGTCCTGAACCATGTTGAAGAGCCATACCTCGAGTTCGTTTACATATTTACTCCAAATCTGATGTGGCCAAAACATGCGTGACTTTGGAATCTCATTGATATCTTCCAAATAATCTTTAATTATGTCTTGTTTCTGATATTCACATCCATAAAACAATGTTAGAAATCCAAAACATGTGGTCATGTACATGAAACTTGGTGTCTTTTAAGTACCTGCAGGATCAAAGCCATTGAATTGGATAGAGAATCTGGTGCCAGATCTTCAGCTCCAGAAGCATGGAAAAGCTTTGACAGACCTAAACCTATAAGTCCTGACACATAGTGGCAATATTCATTGTAATCATCAACTGTTTCCACCTGCAATGAGGAAGAAATTAGTGGAACTCTTTGTAGGATAAATAACTGCATAAACTAATAAACAGATTAATCTCCACCACAAGCAATTTTTCCAGAAGGTGCAGGGCTACAACTAGCCTTGAAATGCTTTGTGCAAAAGAAAACTGCCAGCTCGTAAGTCCTCTTGATAATAGAATTTGGTCTAACTCATTCTAATCCAGCCAGATCAGTTACCATAAACAAGGCCCACGGTAGAGTCAATAGTCAGTTCACAAGCCTGTGGATAGACCTTGGAAGATGGAAGAATGGTCATTAAGGCCAAATGCTACGTTCTAGACGAATCCACTTTTTGTGAGCGAGCGAATACTAGAAGGAGTTGCACCAAACAGCTAAGGTCGAATCCTTACTCCACCACGGGTATAGAAAACGGCAGGATAGGGTACCCGTTTTATGTGTCAGCTCATCAACAAATAAAAAGTCTATACTTGTACAAAAAAAATATCATTTTCATTTTCATCCATTGGAGGCAAGGATTGTCCTCATGAAACGCTTATGCACTCGCTACATACTGACCTAGTCCAAGCACAACCATATACCATATAATCTGTGTAAGAGTTTGTTCGGCATGGCTATTTATCAAGGTCAGGTCTTGGAAAGTATCGGACGTGTCACATAACATAGATCACAAACCTCTTTGCAAATAAATTTTGCCATTCCTGCTCCCATTCTTTTCGTGATATCCTCGATTACTTCTTGGTACCTGCAGGCATAGTCAAAAGCCACAGTTTAAAAAAAAAAAAAACAGTCAACATGTCAATAAGCAGAAACAGTTTGCCAATTTTGGGGTAATTGCTGGAAAGTTTTAGTTTTGAGTTTTCAGCCCAAATGAAAGCACAAAGACAATACAATTTCGGAACTGGGGTCATTAGGGATGTTGGTAAAGGAAACACACAGGGTTAATTTGAGAGGCTAAAGAACATCAAATAGAAGAATAGAATATCGTCATCTCACAAGAGGTGTTCGCATCATAATTACAAAGAAAAATCATAAGTTAGTAACCTTTTCCCTAGCTCCAGGAATGCCGTTGAAACATGATGAAATTGGTCCGTCAAAACCTTGCACTCCTTTGTACCACCTTAACACCACAATAGAAAACTCAAGTCAGTGAACACAATAAAATTCTGGGCGGCTAAATGGTTCGGAGCCCAGCTCCAACTTCTTCGTAGAGACAACACAGATGTCTGGATAAACCATGTACAGATTGTCTGTAAACTAAAACGGCAAAAGATTAAACTGACTATAACAACCAGTACAGGACAACAAGAATTGCAACTTAAGCAGCTTTTCAAATCAAGTAGCGCACGCTCCAAATAACGAAGACCATTCTTGATGCAAAATGTTGAGGACATCGATTATTTACCCACATAAGAACATGTTGATACGAGTACGAGAAAACCATTAAGAGGGACGAGTCAAACGAAGCTTATTCACAATGAATCTAACTCACGATTCCAGAATTTTATGTAAAGGTCAGGAAAGAGCAACCATACTGAAACAGGCCTTTAAATTCATAGGAAACCAGTTTTGACTGGCAAGAAAGAGGTGGTAGGATAGCATGTTTAACTCACATGAAAAATGCCACGTCTTATCATACACGTGCTGATGAAAAGCTTGCAGTAGAGGCACTTTGACATCAGAAAGTATGTTCGCGTCATCCTCTGGAAAGGGGTGCATTAGAAGAAATAAAATTCCAGCATAAATTCACAACTAATGTCATTAGGGAGCTGGAAACAATTATTCAAACAAGAACTAGGCAGAGGAACTAAGGAATAATCCTGAAACTGATTCTTGTATGCATTATTCAAATGATAGAAAAATAGAATTCGAAACATTATCATCGGATGAATCAGCGGGGGCCTTAATAACTAGGGATAGCATGCTCCATTTCCATTTATGATGGTTGGTGGTGACAAATAAACTCAAGTTTAGACGTGAAGAAACCGCTCTCGCCTACACAGATATTTCCATGAATGTAATTAATGTACAAGGGAAACTCCAGTGGGTTCGCGTTCTAGTTAATCTTTGACAGACAAGGGATTGCTGGCTTAGGTTAACCAACTAAAAGTGCTGATGGAATGACGGTAATTTAGGACAGATGCACTATGTTTGATAAAAAGGATAATAACTTGGAAATGAAAGACAGAATTCATTCATTGCTATGGGACAAACCAACTGTATCAAGTGCTCGCAGGACCAAATAGAGTATGCACACCTGCAAAAATGCAAAAGAAAGTTGAAGAGATAAAAGCAATTTGAGAGAAACTAATCTAAAAATTCTACTGGAATTTGCGTTGGCTGTGAGTGGCATTTTCATTAACAAATCTGACTGTTCATAAGATTTTTGCATTTTGATTAGCAAACAACAGGGTTGAGGTAGGAGAAAGTATCAAAAGAAAGCAAGAAGTAACCCCATAAGTCTTTGGATGAAGACTGCCTTTACATGCGGGGTAACATTATGCAAGTCAATTCGAGATCATACTTAGATGTGGTTCATGTCCGTAGAGCCTGTAGCACTTTTTTTTACTTTCAAATTTTGCAGTTGTATAGGAAAAAGATATTGTCTCTCAATGACAATTCAAATGAGGAAAATTACTAAAAAATTCCCAAACTTATCGTAATTATAACAATTCAGTCTTATTTTTTTTTCCTTGCCAATTTAGTCATACATCTTTTGCAAATGTGCTAATTTAGTCTATTCGATAAATTTTAACTAACTAGGCTGATGTGGATATCAGTTGGCCCTTCCATCTTCTTCTTCTAGCCATCGTCGAACCTTGGTGACTAGCCATAGGGATGGCCGATCTCACCAAGCGCTGGCAAGGCTCAAATCTAGGCTAGCAAGGCTTGGCCTCGTGCCACCATAGCGAGGACGAGTCTCGTTGGCAATCCCTCTGGCTAGTCGCCAATCTCAACAACCAGTCGCAGGAAGAAGAGGGAATGAAAATAAAATAAAAAGAATATAGAAAAAGGAATAGAAAATAAAACATAAAAAATTAAAAATATTTATTACGTTGACGGCTGGCCAGTGTCCACATCAGCGTTAGCCAGCCAAAATTTGCCAAATAGAATGAATTAATATAATTACAAAAATTTTAGAATTGAATCGACCAAAAAAATAGAACTTTTTTGGTAACTTTTTCATTTAAATAGATTACTTAATAACATGCTGAGATTCTGCCACTGAGGAAGGGAAAGAAATCAGTCACGGGAGATTATTCACCAATAACAAAGATGTTGTACTATCTAGTCCATCGGACTTGTTAGATCTCCAGGTGTCATGTGTGCCACTTGCGTGGTACCAAATGGTTTGTCTAAAGCGAGAAAATTTTTGTGATAAGTTGTGTAGCCATTCCAAATTATTTTAAAAGCTTAAACTTTTAGTAGAAATCTGTTTGGCCGTGCAATTTCATTTTTCTGCATAACTTCATTTTTCAACTTTTGGAGCTTTTTTTGCTTTACAAGTAGTTTTGGAGCCGCTAGAGAAAATAAAAACAAAAATTACGTCTCTCTAGAAGTTGATTTTTAAAGCAGAAGTGTTGTCATGATAACGAGAGTTTAGTGGTTTTGTGTCTTCATTAATTTTACGTAATTTCCTTTGGGTCGTCTCCTACAAATATCAGGCTTCTTGCAAGTATTTGCAGGCAATCTAAGCAAGCATGACGCTTAAACTTCTCTGATTTTGTTGTGAGAGTGATGAACCCGAATTCTTCTTTGCAGAATAAATTGATCCTTGGCCTCCATTCGTTTTACGAAAAATGTAATGTTTTTGAAAAATATTTTTCTCGCAAGCCACTTTTTAAGAAAATAATAATATTTTTCGTGTTCGGCTGAAACCTGAAAATGAACTAGAAAATATTTTCTGATGTTTGGTATGGAAAATCAAATTTGATTTTCCTGCGTGCACTCTATTTAGTTATTTATTTATTTTATTTACTTTTCTTTATAAAAATTCAAATTTATTTTTTATTTTTTTTTCCTTTTATTTTTTCTTTTTCTTCGGCCAATCGCCATACGAAAGGTAAAAAAACATAACAAATAATTAAAATTTTGATTTTTAAAAGAAAAGAAAAGATAAAAAGAATAAAAATAAAATAAAAATAAAACGAAGATAGTTCAAAGGAGTGCGCCGAGGAGAATGTGTTTGTTTGGGTGAAAGAAAGGCAAGGAAAAACAATTTTCTATCTTCAAAAAAGGAAATCATTTTCCTTATTTTTGAAGGTATTTTTTGCATTGATGTAAAATGTTTTTCTTGACTAGTTTATTTTCCGTGAACTGAAATTTGGAAAATTCAGAAAACACTTTTGCTAGTAGTTATTTTTCGCGAAGTGAATACAGCATTGGCTTCATCTAAGTTGTTGTGCCTGTTGTCTTTGACAAGTAGGAACGTTTGGGGATAAAAAAAATCAGAAACGACTTCACGTATTAACAAAGTTCTTTGGCTCGAGGTATATTTGCTCAAAGCAAATAGCATTTGGACAATTGATATATTTTTTATACTCTTACCTTGATATCATGTGAGATTTTGTGGAATAACTGCTAAGTATTCTACAGAAGTTAAGCCGTTAGATAAACGTATGGTTGGATATTTAAATATTATAACGAGAACATTAAAGTTGAAAACTGCGCTCACCGCGTCGCGAAGCTCGATGGGGAGTTGCTCGATGGCGAAAGCGAAGGTCTTGGAGAACTTGCGGAGCATGGAGTAGCAGAATCGCCAGTGAGGCTGCCGTGGGATCTGCTTCTCGACATTCCTTGCCATGATCTTTAGCTTCAGGAGCGGGTAGAGTTCGTCCGGATGTTTAAGAATCTCGCCCAAACTCACCATCTCTCTCTCTCTCAGTCACCCTCACTCTGGAGTTGGGATTGGAGAGAAGATAGACTGATGGGGAGGTTATTATCAGGAGAGCAACGGCGTCCTGGGATTGGAATAAACATTGTTATCTTGTCTTCGACGTGTCCTTTCCCGTTTTCGTTGTTCATGCAGTAAATTTTTACTGATATTTTAATATTTTTTAATGTTTTTTATTTATTTGTTTTTTTTTCTTTTTCTTTTTCTTTTTTGTCATTTCTTCTTCTTTCAGCAGGAGGTCAACCTCACCGATCTCTAGCCGCAACCCCCCAACCAAAACCCCCCCCTCACCCGCCCAGGCCGCGCCATCATCGTGCAAGGTTGGCCTTATCGTCACTAGGCAAGACCAGCCTCATTCAACTATAGTGAGGCTCGACCTTGCCAAATGACGACAAGACCAACCTCGCTAGCCCTTGCCTCAGGCTGGTCGCTTCCAGCTAGAGGAAGAAAAAAGGGTAGGAAAGAGAAAAAGAAAAGAAAAATAAATTAAAACACATTCGAAAAATACTAAAATTGCTCCACGGTGACTTTCAAGCGCCGTTTTGTGGCTACTTTGAGAGAAACTCCATTAGTAGTTTATGTACTTTGATTTCGTTCATTCATTCTGATATCGTCTACCTCAACGAGATCGACGTAAATTTTTTCAAGAAAAATTGTCAGAAAAGTATTAAACTTATTGCACTTTTGTTAATTCAATTCTAAACCTTTAATTTTACCAACTTAGTATTAAATCTTTTAAATTTATGCCAATTTAGTCATAAAATTTTTTTTGTGCCAATTCAATTATAAATATTTTGTATTTTTGCCAATTCAGTCTCTCCAGTCAATTTTAACATGCCAGCGCTGATGTGTATGCTAATGGAGCAATTTTAATGATTTTTTAATATTTTCCAAATTCTTAATTCTTTGTTTTTCCTTTTCTTGTTTTCCTTTTTACTGTTCATCTTCTTGGTCCTTATTTCTTCATAGGTCCCAGCCGGCATCTTTCTCTAGACGGATCCTCACTGCCCCTGGCGCCGCTGGGCGAGGCGGGCGCCGCTGTTGGGCAAGGCTCGAGGTTGTCTGAAGATCATGGTCTTGATGGTGTCATTTGAAACTCGGACGCAGCAAGGAGAAGACACGAAGGACTTGGATTAAGGACTCGATGACTTCGAAGTTCAATAAAGATGAGGAACCAAGAGTGCCCAACACTTCGTCTCTGTTGTGTCGCATGGAGAAGACACCTATCGAATGCATCAGGGAGTGGAGAACCCCTGACATCTCGCATGGTTGTGCTCCTCTTCTTCAATGAATCTTAACCCCAAAAATGCCTGATTCCATGGTCTTTTTGGACCCAAAGATACTGAAATTATGTAAGACGATTTCTGTCTACTTTCTTCCTGAATTCAACTAAAAGAGTCTCGCCCAGATCTGACCCCGATCCTCACCCAGCCATGGATGGCTCGGCCGCACCAAGTAGCGGCGGTGCCAGCCTCTCCTGGTGTCAGTGCCGGCGTCGGCCAGTGGTGCCAGGGGTCGGCGAGAACCCCTTCGAGAAAGATGCCGCGAGGACCTCGGAAGAAACAAGGATGAAGAAGATGAACACTAAAAAGTAAAAAAAAGAAAGAAAGTAAAGGAAAAAAATAATTAAGAAATTTAAAAATTATTAAATTTGCGCCGGCATCACTTGACGTCTGTTTTAGCACCAGTTGTTCAACGTTGATCGGAAGGACTGAATTGACAAAAATACAAAATGCAGGACTAAATTGGCATAAAAATGATTTAGAATTGAATTGACGTGAATTTAAAAATTTTAGGACTAAATTAACAAAATAAAAAGGTTTAAGACTGAATTGACAAAAATGCAATGGATTTAAGACTCTTTTTTTTTATATAATTTTCTCGATTTTTCCATGTTGTTCTGTAGTGCACGTGATTTTCTCGTAGCAACCTATGAAATTAAATGAATTAACAAATTAATTTCCCGAAAACAAGATTATCCTAATCGAAATCCGAAGGTTTTGTAACATAAGATCAGCTAGTCAGCATTATTGCTAGGTCCTGGGGAAACGGCCAAAAGAAATTTTGGTGAAGCTGCTTCCGTTCCTTTTTCTTTCATCTCGATGAATGCGTCCGGTTTTGTGCAAGGGCTCCATAAACTCTGAATTTTCACTACTTATGTGAAAGTTGCTGACCCTTACTGTTGACTTAATTATTTAACTTGATTCGGATTTGATTCCCCTAAGCCGGTCATTTGATTCTCCAAAAATGTAAACGACGGACCTTTGGAGGAAAACCTCTCGCTGCCGGCGAGCCGTGTTATCGACCCTTTCGCCTTTGGACCGCGAAGAAGAACGTTGCAGCGGCGACTATCGAGGTGGCTGCGAAGGTAGCGGTGGCCTTGACAACGGTCTTACGGGAGGACGATGACTCAGCCATCGGTGGAGGCTGGGACAATAGTTAGCGGCTGAATAGGTACAACGTTGGAGCTAAAAGCTTTCAAGTGGTATGATCGAGGGATTCAAAGTCACACAAAAGTAGCAGATAGAGAGTAGAGCTAAGCGGTTTCAGGCTCTGTACAAGTTTCACTTTCACCTGCAATTTAGAAATGTACTCCTCGGGACACGTTCTCATTTTTTGAACCTGGAATCGGACCAGTTCCCACCAATCCAGCTCTCCAGTTACCGATTCTGCCCTGCAATCATGCCGAGTCATAATTTAAATAAAAAAAAATGCGGATGTCAAAGATAGAGAAAGGGAGAGGTGGGACCCACAATTTGTGACTGATTCAGCTAGAAATTATTCTATCTGCACTGATTTAGATAGAAGACTTTGAAAGCGACATATTGGCCAGTGACCAATTAGGCTACGATTAGAACACATGGGGCAAATGATTTTAAATACACAATCAACATTATGAACGGGAGCTAGAGGTTCAGATGTATGTAAAATGTCGGGGAGAGGTAAAATCAACATAGACTTGTCGTTGCACGTGGAGAATGCCTCCTTATGTATCAACTTCTTTTTTAAATAGATTCCTCTTTCGGAATCAAATGTTGTCGGCTGGCAAACTTGTCAAAGTGGTGGGCTATGGGGACATCATCTTCATCCTCGATCGGTGTGACAAATGTCTCAGTCTTCATCTAATTCACATGTCTCGTGAGAATGATTTAATTCATGTGCTCTCTGTTTTTCTTCGCCACTGTTGGCAGCCGGCAGGTGGAAGAATGACGTTTAAAAAAAAATTGAGAGAAAAAAAAATAAAAGATAAAATAAAAATTCAAAATTCAAAAAAGCATTAAAGTGTTATTATTAAAAATTATCTACTTTAGCACCGGCAACGCCACTTACTGACTTTTGTTCAAAATTGGCTTGATGGATTGAATTGACGCAAATACACAAGGTTTATAACTCAAATGAAAAAAAAAAAATTATGACTGAATTAACATAATTATAATAAATTTAGGATTTTTTTTTTGTACTTTTCTCCGCATTCGAGTAACTGATGAGGAAGTGTTATAAATAAATAGACTAGTGGTCTACCAAAACCTTAGTTGAAGACAGAGATACTGGATCAACAGGAGTGCATAACTATTGAGTCTTTACGCAAAAGATAGTAGATAGCATTACTAGATAATTGGATATCATGTCTAGAGGTTTTAACTTATCGAGACCTAAAAATCGGGAAGAATTCCGAGGTCGGTTGATTATTAAGTTAATTAGATGACTAATAAATTGTTAACGCGAAGCACACGTGGCAAGCGACTCATTTGATGCAGATTCAACATAGAAATTATGATTAAATTGCTCTTGGAAAGATAAAGATTAAGAGTAAATTGCTCTTCGAACGACGTCGTCTTAGAAATTGAAGATTGCCTGATGATTGGCTGGTTAAGGCCCCTTTATCACTGATTGCACAATTCCATCGGCCCAATTCCTAAAGGCCCATTTAATTCCATCGTCATAGATAATTGGTTGGTCAAGGCCCAATTCTGGGTGGGAACTTCGATTGGCACTTTACTCTCGGGGCTGCAGTCCCTTGGCGGTGATCATTATCCATCCATCATAAATTTTAGGATCACTCAAAACACAATCCTCACCCCCGCACAAGCATCAGCAAATAGGACTTCCGCGGTATTGACCTTTTACAACATCATATTCAAAAATTGAGCGGAGTCAAACACAACCTACAAAAGATTCGTATGCCGTATATTAGGGAGAAGAACATCAGAAGTGCCAAAAGTTGTGTGCAATGCTCATTTTATCGTCAAAAGTTTCCATCGGATAACTTTAGTGCCAAAATTGAGGGGAGAAAAAAAAAATATCACTTTAGTGCATTAGGTGGGGGACTCTGGCCAAACGTAATAAGTGATATCTAAAATTAAATTTTAGTATGGCATGATATTTTTAACAAAAATATCATTTTAACAGGCGAGCCCCAACCAGTAGGCAATGATGGTGGGACGCCCTCGCCACCTGGTTTCAATTATCATGCTCTTTTCTTCTTCTTTTTATTTTATTTTATTTTGAGCTTATTTTAATTTTATTTAAATAAAACTGTATTAAAAATCAAATTTGAACACAAAAGAAGTTGTCATCATTACCATGTGGAAGAGAGAAAATATTTAAAAACGTCGGTATTTTTTGAGTTAAAGTAAGAACCGGATTGCACTAATTTAATAAGTTTTACTGCATTTTTTATAAGTTTTAGGACTCAATTGCACTTTCGTAATAAGTTTAGGACTTTTAGTAAACATGTCCTTTTTTGGAACTTTTAGCTTTTTTATTTTTTTTAAATCTAATTAAATTTGTATTTTTTTTCTCAAAATTTAGCTTTTTTATTACTAATCAAATCTCTTGCGAGCCACGTCGGCTTGAAATATTAATAAAAATATGTCACATAGAATTTTTAGCCAAGCAAATTGGAGTTGATACTTAAGTGATTTTTTTTTTTAAAAATTAACACTCAAGTGATCTAAAAAAGACTTTTGGCACTCTTGGTGTTTTTTTTTTAAATCCTCTACTTAAATCACCAGCACTTCGTGAAGTTTGAACCTACTGACACCCAGCAACGTTCGAACCCAAAACTCCTCGTGAAAAGATCAAAGCATAAACTAGTTGGGCCACCGATGGGTGGGTTACTCTTGATGTTCTTCTCCCCTATATGCAATAAAAAAAAGACAACACCAGAGTCGGAGGTCAAAAGACTATACATGTAGAGAGTTCAATACCATCGGGTCCCTTCTGTTTTGCCACAAATTTGCCTAACGTTGCTCAATCAAAACCGTTAGTTTGAGGTTCTCCCACGAACGAGTAAACAAAAAGTGCGCCAAAAATACAAAATTAACGAAAAAGTGTGCCAAAGTACAAAATTGCCGATTCGAGATCGTGATTGGGAAGTGTCAAAAGTTATTCAGGTCGAACGACGGCCCACCAGCGAGTCTGAGCCGACTTTGGGCCTCTAATTGGCTATCTGATAGCCCGAAAATTGCAGCTCCAAAGCCCAATTGAGAGACCGGC
This sequence comes from Psidium guajava, assembly GCA_016432845.1. Lineage (NCBI taxonomy): Eukaryota > Viridiplantae > Streptophyta > Magnoliopsida > Myrtales > Myrtaceae > Psidium > Psidium guajava. The sequence continues at coordinate 20,832,051 of CM028225.1, forward strand.
CCGACCCGACCCGACCCGCATGATTGGTTAGCGAAGTTGGATCACCGATCTGGCAGGCTAGCGGTGGCGTGAACCGTAATTGCCAGAGATTTTTCCTCGCTCGGGCACAAAACGGAAAAATCCCAAACCAGAGCCAAAAGCAAAAAGTAAAACAAGCAGCCACAAACGACAGAGAGAGAGAGAGAGATCGGACCAGGAAGCTCTGTGCGAGTGCGGAGGAGTTTTTCCCGTTGAGATCCGATCCGACCATCGACGATGTCATCGACGTTCAGCGGCGACGAAACGGCACCGTTCTTCGGCTTCCTCGGAGCCGCGGCTGCTCTCGTTTTCTCCTGTACGCTCCTTTCAAAACCCTAACCTCGATCCGCTTCTCCTCTTTCGATTTGTCGCAGCACCATATCTTTCTTTTTGTTGCGTTCGGCTAGAAGTCCCCTTACCATTTTTTCGATTGGATTTGACCAAAATCCGATTGTTTCGCACTTTGCGGATTGGATTGTCAAGATCTCGGATTGTTTTTGGGTGAAGTGATGGGAAATGGCGAGGATGTCGACTTATTTCAATAATGAGTGTGCAGTTAGGTTTGTGGAACTGGAATTAGAAGAGTATATGTCATCTGCTTGATGCAGTTAGGTATTGAGAGATTGATGTCCTGTTCGCTGTATCAAGAAAGCGATTATTTACTGAGGAGTTACAGGAAAGTATGTTAAAAAAAATCATATTTTGGTAGCTATAACATGAAAATTCTGAGTAGATTTAGGGCAGAAAGAATAGTGTCAGATTGTAACGTGAAAAAATTTTCAGTAATGAACACGATGTGAATTTTCCCCTTCTAATGGTATCAAGGAGAAAGAGTGATCTAGTTCAGTAGATAATCCTGCTTGAGGTTCCTGATATGCTAGTGAGCAAAGTGGAAGCAGTTTAAATTGTTTTAGGAACATTCTTGTTTTAGAAGCTCAGTAATTGCATTCGGGTGAGCACAGCTGCTTGCACACTTGCATGGTGATTTATAAAGGCCTTAAAATTCTTTTGAGACTTGCTCCAGACAAATTCTAGACATTTGAATGCTCTGCCTTCTTTTTGTTTGGGTTTCTTGTTCTGGATAGACATTTGAATTCTCTGCCACTGCTTGTTGTTTGGTTACCTGTTCTCGGTAATAGACATTTGAAATGTTTTTTAAACGCTCACTAAGTATTTCTGATGTACAGGTATGGGAGCAGCATATGGAACGGCTAAAAGTGGTGTGGGTGTGGCGTCAATGGGAGTTATGAGGCCCGAGCTGGTTATGAAGTCAATTGTTCCTGTTGTCATGGCTGGAGTGTTGGGTATTTATGGGCTTATCATTGCTGTTATTATAAGCACAGGAATTAATCCAAAGGCCAAGTCATACTACCTCTTTGATGGGTATGCACACCTTTCGTCTGGTCTGGCTTGTGGTCTTGCCGGTCTTTCAGCTGGTATGGCAATTGGAATTGTTGGTGATGCTGGTGTCAGGTACGGATCCTTCACTTGGTGTTTCTTATGTGAGTTCATATTGTATTGGTGTTCCCTGTTTAAGTGGGATTTGATAAGTAACCCTGAGCTTCAATCTTTTCTCAGTCCATTGCAGTTTAATTGCAATTTAAAGAGGATTGGTGTTTTCCATTATGAAATAATGCTGACATATTTTAGTAACCATTAATTCGAGGAGCAATGTTCGATGCTAGAAGAACTTTAGAGCTTAGAGTTTAGAGTACATCTTTGTCTTTAATGAGTTGGAGCACAAAACTTTACATCCTACATGAATTAATGAATTGCCTACTGTCATCACCCAAGTCTTGTTTTGTTTGGTTGACTTAATTAAATTTTTTGGTGCCTATTATTTAGGTGTCATCTTTTATGCCTTCGTTAAATATCATTCCTTCACCTGATTTGATTCCTTACTGTGAAGTTGAGAATTGGATGGATATGGACCTAGGTCTACTGCATATGAGCGACTGCCTTTTTTCCAGTAGATGTATGGTGGTTTTTGAAAGTGATTTGTAAATATCGATGTAGGTCTGTGGAGATACTTAAAAGAGGAAAAACCAATTGGCTGATCTTCAAATTGACATGAGATTGTCTCAGCGTTTGCTACATTCTTCCCCTAGATGCTAGGGCTCTGCCTAGCATTGAAGTTCACCATATTTCATGGGGCTTTTTAACAAACTTTTGGTGTAACTTAAGATGATAGCTGCAAACTTAATCACTTCACAAATGGAGATGCTTTTGTTTGATACTTACTTTTGGAAGGAGTTTAAGCCAGATGAAAGATTCTCTTTTTCTTTATGAGAAGTTTCTCCTGAGGAAGATATTTTGATCTTGTCCAGAGCTAACGCGCAGCAGCCAAAACTCTTCGTTGGAATGATCCTAATCCTCATTTTCGCTGAAGCTTTGGCCCTTTACGGTCTTATCGTGGGCATCATCTTGTCTTCTCGAGCAGGCCAGTCCAGAGCGGAGTAAGGAGGGAACTGCTGAACCAGGCCAGGATTTTGTCAGCATCTCTTGTGAGAAATATATCTCTCCTGTTTGCCGGTTTGGGATGGTAGGATAGCCCCTCTAATTGCCCTTTGAAGTTCTTCCATAGAAGTGATTATTCTGCCAGTCCTGAGAGTTGCTCTTGGTTAGTTTCCCCCGGAAGTATTCCCACCGAAGAATAAAGGACATTGAACCTGTGTCTCATGTCATCTATTGGTCTTATTATTACTGTTGAAAGTAGTTATTGACTGGTGCGCGGCCATCTTGTTTTAACTGTTTTTTTACCTTGTGTCTTTGTTATGCACATGTTCTCAGATCCTCAAAATGTTTTTCTCGCCTTTCCGTCGTTGTTTGCGCTTGCTAAGAAAGAAGGGAAACTGGACTCTGGACAGTTATGCATGAGGGGTGGCGCGATGATTGTTTTGAGATCAGGTGAAATTAGCCATCATGTGGATAGCTCAAGAAACCCTTAAACAAGTCCTAGAGCGGCTGGCGAGCAGCTGTTTTGCATCATGCACTGTAATCTCTTCTGGGAGAGTAGGTGTCCCGAGGGTAGGTGTCCGTCGTGAATTACCGCACCCTCGAGAGCCGACAATTATCATGATTTCTATCTTGGTATCCTTAAGATTGTTTCGTCTCGGAGGTACTTGGGTGCGATTTTTGCCACCCATGTTCTCGGCAAATATGCGAATGATTTCATCGGAACATTGGCAGTAACGCAGTATGTGTGAACCACAAACACAGGAAGGATTGGACTGAGCAGAAAGGTAGTGCGGCACGTACGCTCTCAGTTTGAGATGGCGTTGAATGCATATATGAGAGAGGGAGAGGGGTAGGGAGAGAGAGAGAGAGAGAGAGAGAGAGAGAGAGCGCCCTAAAGAAGGAAGTCTCGTTACGTGTCGTTTTGGCTTCATTTTTTTCTCTTTTTACTCTTAGCTTTTTTCTTGGCCAATTCTTTTGACTTTTCGCAGAAGTGGTAATTTTGTTTATCTTCTAGTGTTCGGGAATTATAACTTTTGAAAAGTAATTTTTCACTGTGTTCCGCAAAGTATGTATTGCGATGTTCAAACTACATAATTTTTTTCGTGTGTAGATTCACTGCCGGGCAAAAATAGACCATTTCAATCCCAGGCCTGATGACCCCAAAAATAAAAAGAGTCACAGGCCTACTTTTTCTGTATTTTGCTTTGGTCCAATCCAAGCTACCGGGCCTGAGGTGTTCGGGATTGGTTTAGCGCAGACCATCCCGAAAACAATTATTTAAAAATCACAAAGTATATGAATTAATGAGAAAAATTCAAATAATGGTTTGAAATGCTCTCTTTTTTTTCTCGAATTAGAATATGAAGTGAATCTTGTTTCAAATAAAGATATCAAGTGTCCTCATTATTTAAAAGAAAGATCCATCAACCCTCACTCAGATTTGGTGAGGGACAACTCACCTCGCCTGGGTAGGGTAAGGCCAATCCCGATAGCCACAAGCGAGGGGTAGCTCTTGCTAGACTAGGCAAGGCTATACCTCGTGATCATCTAAGGTGATCTCACCTCGATGGCCATAGGTGAGGGACAGCCTCACTTAGCCCTCGATGGTGGCTGGCCATTTCCTAAGACTAGCCAAAAAAGGTAAATGACAAAAATGCTCTAATTAACCTCTTTTTTGAAATAAAATCTACTTTTAAGTCATTACTCGAGAAAAATGAGAGTACTTCAAATCATTATTTGAAATTTTTCCTTAATTAATTACAAAATGAGAAAATGAGAATGGAAACATTGTTTCTTAGTGTTGTAAAAATGTCAAACTAAATGCTCGTCTTAAATAGGGCTGAAAATAAAATATTTTTAGGGATCTAAATTGGATAAGTAGCTTGAAACACACCCGCAAAATGAACTTTCGAGGTCGGAAATGACTTCTAACACTTCGCGCTCTTCGTACGTAGTGTCTGTCTTTGAATGAGCTTTAGAAATTGTACTTACTAGCACCTTCACCCCGCTCGGATCAGAAGTTATGCGCTATTAAAGTTGAAATGAGCGGATTCCATTTATTTTGATTAACCTAATTTTGTGTTAGTGATTCTTAATGCGTTAAGACCTTTGAGAATTCCTAACCAACAAATAGCGTCCATTTGTTTAGCAAAACTCTCACGTTTTGGAAAAAAAAAATTTAAATGGTCGCTTCATCTTTTAAACAAAATGTATGAACGAAAAATATCTTCATTGTCCACGAAAAATTTTATTCATAATTATTGTTGATAATGAACAAAAATTGGATAATTATTTCAAGGGATATAATCAATTTTTAGGATTTTTTTTCAAATCGTTTTTTTTTTACGAAACAAACGGTCCTTAATATTCTGGCTAAAAAAATGAAAAAAGTTGGATTTTTGGACCTAACCGACATGGATGAAATCAAATTATTTCGGTCCGGTCCATTCTCTATTGTTTTTGGGTCAGCCTATAAACAGACCCGGCCTCTTTAGACAGACCCAAACAATCGGTCGCTCGGCCCGTTTGTACCCAATTCATTTCCGCTCGTAAAGTCCTAGCTTCTGCCTTTGATATCAAAGGACTTACGGTTCGAAAGGTTTGCCCATAACCGGTTCATGGACTGGACACTTGCTAAGCATCGTAACATTAAAAAGAACTAATGACATCGGAATCCAACTTTCCATCCTGGGAAGTTAAAGGTTCGTCGAGGCACCAATCGTCCAACCCCAAATGCTTATATCATATCCACCAGTTACTTTCACTACGGTTTCGATGGATTCCCTTAGCCACGCAACACCGTCTGTGAATTGCCGGTTCATTCTTCAAACAAGCACGCGGTCAGAACCCTAATAATCTCCTCTCCACATTGCTGGGGCTTCTTACGGTTTCGCGTTCTATTTCACTTCCCGAGCCGGAGTTCTCTTCTTCGGTCGGGCACCTAGGGGGGGTATTTAGCGGATTTAGTATCCCCAAAAAGAGCCCATCGTGCCCGCCCCAATTCGCACGTCATGCAGAACAAAGTACACAGGTCCATGAAACTCGACAAATATTTTAAACGTTGCAGTTGATAAAGATTGGAGATGATGCCGCGCTTTTGCCCCTCTCTTTTCATTTCCTCTTTTTCCTTTTTGTGAACATGTTTTCACGCCCATTGGGCGAACGAGCGCTTCCAAACGTCGGCACGAGCCATGAGGATCATGAATTCTGGTGCTGAGGCTGACACATTCTGGTCATCCACGTTTTATTGCCTAGAAAACCTCGGTCCCCACCCAGCCCTCTTTGGCTCCTCTCTGGAAACTTTTTGAAAGGTTCTTCGTTCGGTAATTGCTGTGCACATCTTTCCCTGTTATGGCTCCTTTGCGCGTGTCTGCGCAAGAGGTGATGCGGATCTGCATAATCGAGCATACGAAGAAGGATAAGATTTTGTATGTTTAAAGGAGAAAGAACAAGAGGACAAGAACTAATGTATGGATCGGATTGGCCTCTCGATCGACCCTAAGGAGCTTTATGAATGATTGCCGTCGCACGACTTGTCTCGATCCGGCGTCATGCTTGCTCGATGACGAGAAAAAATTTAGGTCGTGCTCTTAAAAAAAGGACCGGCTCGGGGTGCAACGTGGGAACCCTTTTGCATATTCATATCGCTTTTATCCCCCACTTTTGAACCACGTATTATATATAATTCATGCATGTTTGTTTGTGTGGTTTGAATCCTCTCCTTGTCCTTGCGCAATCTATTTTTTTTTTCTAACTATTTAATCGCTGAAGCTTAGTGCTTCTGCTGAGTATTAATTAGTCTATCAAATTACTGATGCGATGTTGATGAATGGATTTTAGCCGACATGTGATCCCGACTCACCGTTCAGTGCCAAGTAAACTTTGAAAACCTAAAATAGGATTGGGGGTGGGGGACATAAATTGTAAAGTTTTAGGTATAAACTTTTATTGATAATGAAAATATTCTTCTTCTTTTTTGTAAATTATTCGTAGCAATATAATCAATCACTTTTAGGGAATTTTTTTTTTCTGAATTGTTCATTTTTCACGAAACAAGCGGATTCCTATTTTTGCTAATGTCGCGCCTATTTGCATCTCGAGCGATCAATCATGACAAGGGATTAATTTTCACGTCAATAGATATTATTACCTAGAGGTGAAGAATTGAAGAATTTGATTAGAGAAAAGGTGAAGGGCCAAATGTCCATTTAATCAAAGTTAAGGGGCGAACTTGCGTAAATAATCAAAGTTGGAGGACCAAATGTGAACTTAGTCCTGTTTCAGTCTTATTATTTATCTTCTTTTTTTTTTTTTGGCAGATGCCCGGGCTACCAACTTTCGCAGAGGCGCTTGTCCTACTTGCACCGTCTTCCTCCCTTTTAGCAGCTTGATCGCAATGAGAGATGGATTTATTAGAGTCAAAAGAGTACAAATTGAAGTTTAGACAAGATAAAATTGTCAAGCGTAATCAAGAAAGTTGTTTACAAATTGAGAAAATGATATAAATGGTTCTTGAACTTTGACTCAATTTACAATATGATCCTTGAATTTTTACTTTGTTTGATTGGCCTCTAGATCAACACTAATGGATTTATGAAAGGTTATCATTGCACAACTTGTCTCGATTCAGGGTCATGCTCGCTCGATGACGAGAAAAAATTTAGGCCGTGCTCTTAAAATAGCACCGGCTCGGGGATGCAATGTGGGAACCCTTTTGCATATTTATATCGCTTTTATTCTCCTTTTGAACCATGTACTATAATAATCCATGAATGTTTGTGTGGTTTGAATCCTCTTCTTTTCCTTGTGCAATCTAATTTTTTTTTTCTATCTATTTAATTGCTGAAGCTTAGTGCTTCTGCTGAGTATTAACTAGTCTGTCAAATTGCTGATGCGACGTTTATGAATGGATTTTTGCCGACATGTGATCCCAACGTAGCATATAGCACCAAGTTAACTTTAAAAACCTTTCGAACAAAAAAAAAAAAAAACTTTGCAAGCCGAAATAGGATGTGGAGAAAGGCGGGGACGTAAATTGTAAAGTTTTAGGAATAAATTTTTATTGATAATGAAAAAATTGTTAGTTGATTATTTTAAGCGATATAACCAACCATTTTTTTTAAAAAAATCATTTTTTAAATTGTTCATTTTTTGCGAAACAAATGAATTCCTCTCCTGATTTTACTAATGTGGCGCCTATTTGCATCTCGAGCAAATCAATCATGTCAAGGGATTAATTTTCACATGAATAGATGTTATTACCTACAGGTAGAGAAAGAACTTGATTATAGAAAAGTTGAAGGACCAAATGTCCATTTAGCCGAAGTTAAAAGGGCGAACTTACATTGATAATCAAAGTTAAGAGGACCAAATGGGAACCTAGTCCTGTTTCAGTGTTATTTTTTTGGCAGATGCCTAGGCTACCAATTTTCCTAGGAGCGCTTGCCCTACTTGTACCCTCTTCTCCCTTCTGGCAGCTTGATGGCAACGAGAGATGGTTTTATTGGAGTCATCAGTACAGATTGAAGTTTATACAAGAGAAAATTGTTAGTGTAATCAAGAAAGTTGTTTACAAATTAGGAAAATCCTATAAATGGTTCATGAACTTTGGCCAAATTTTTAATGTAGTCCATTAACTTTTACTTTATATGATGTGGTCCCCGAACTTAATTCAATATACAATATTGTCTCTAGACTTTTAATTTGTTCCATGTGATCCTTAAACTTTTAGTACATGTTCAAACTAAATTATAGACTATAAGAAGATATTCAATGTTAACCCTGAAAATAAATTAATGAAAGGATAACATTGGATATTTTCGTATAGTCCATGGAGTAGTTTAAACATTTTGTAAAAATTCAGGGATCATATTGAATAAATTAAAATTTTAGGAACGAAATTATATATTAGGTTAAAACTTAGGAACCACATTGAATAATTAAAAGTTTATTAATTATATTACACATTGGACCAATCATTTGTATTATCATCCTTTCATGAAAGAAAATTTTGAAACGATAATATCATTTCGGCAAATTCATAATACTTGACGTCAGGTGATTGAATTGGGTGTCTAGAATATCTTGTCCTTCGAGAGCACTTTAATGTTTCTCTCTTTACGAGAGTCGAGTTTTCAAGATTATAGACCAACAACACAATCAAGTAGAACTCGACAGATTTCGATCCTTATGGACTCCAATGAACGTCACATGATTTGTTGTATCCAACGACTCGTTACCAATGTTGCTGCTTCCTTTCGATCTGTGTCCTATCAGCGATACACACATTGCTTGTTCCATATTCAAAAAAAGACTACTAGAGTTGTCCATATTGGACTTAACACGTGCGTTCAAGAAAGTGGCATCGTGGAATTCGACAGGCCAAATTGCAAAAGCAGAAGCAAAGTTCCATGGAAATTCATACCTTTTCATTCACGTCAAGAACATTCAACTCTTTTTGCGACCAATAAAGTCTTGAAGGACATAGAATACATCGACCTCATTTATATACTTCATGTTTATCCCTAGTGGGATTTGTAGCCTGATTCCTGGGGGGGATATAGAATCTTGATGAAAAGCTTGTCCTATTATTTATTTTATATTTTCCCAAATCAAACCTAATTTGAGGATTCATAAGATATTGATAAAGCGTAGATATTCTAAGTCTAGCCATCGACATCAACTTTTAGGCATGGAATAAGTGTTATTTTGACCGGTTTTTAATTAGGGCATGGAGAATAAGTTGCATGTTTTATGTTGACTGAAAAGGATAAAGGAATAAATTCATCTTGGCTTACGTATAGGTTTTGCTTCAAATTTGGAATCTTAAACTTTGAGGATAGCACGTACTTACTTTCAAACTTTAACAAATTACATCTTAATCCTTCTATTTTGATTTTGCTGTGGTACTAATCAACTTTTTAAGCAAAAGAAAAAATCAAATTTTTTGTTGGTGTTAACGTGAGAACGTACTTCCCTCAGTGAAATATCAATCTTTTCTTCAATTGCACTAGAATCATTTATAAATCACAAATTCAATATAGAAAAAAGAGAAAATCTGTAATACAATAACGAAAGGCTAAATGACAAAGCAAAAAATACGAACCTTTTAATTTTTTTGAAATCTTAGAAAAATTATAGTAAGCACATTAAGATCTAAATGATAAATAATAACCTATTGTGTGTGTGTGTGTGTCTGTGTTTTTTTTTTTTTTTTGCCAAATCCAACCGACGCTTTTCAAGAAAATCTAAAATTTATAAACTAGTTTTATTTTACTTATTATCTTACTTATTTCCGTTCTCAAGCTCTTTTAAGTTAAACATCAACCGTTGTTAGACGTGATTATTTTAAGGATAAGCTGTCCCCCAGGTGATATACTTTGGATTAATATTTTAGAGATGTTTATTTCCAAATAAAATCATGTTGAATTCGTTCCCACCTCCCTCTCAAAAGAAGTTGTGCACACAAAAAAATCAAGAGAGTCCACCAATTTTTTTCTGAGAACGGACGCACAATTTCCTAAGTATATAGTGACAAATAAAAAGTTCAGCCAGATGATGTATTTCTAAAGCATGACATCTCTTGTTAGTAGACATCTCTGACACGACTATGTCCTTGAATTTGGATAACGCGATCATCTAATATGGTCGTACCAATAAAAACTCCGAGAGCAATTTCAAACTTCAAATTTTATGAAGTAATTGTATTGGATGACTTACGAAGTAATCGTATTGCATGACTTACATTTGGAATTGGAAATGTAACTTCTTCTTAAAATAGGAAAATTTTATAGGAAGTCCTAAATATTGTCTATGAAGTGTTATTCCAAGTGGGATATGTACTTTTCATATGGTTCATCTATATACTTCAAATTTATTCCAAGTGGGATATGGAGAAAATTGTAAAAAAAAAAAGTCTTAAATCTTTTGAATTTTTGCCAATTCAATAATAAATTATTTAAGTTTGTCAATTCACTCCTAAATCTTATCACATTTAGCCATTTCAGTCCTATTGACCGAAAATTGCTGACATGGAAACCATTTTCCTACGTGGCACCATCGACTCTGACGTGAATAATTTTTTTATAATATTTTAATTTTTTTAATTTTATTTTTCCTTTCTTTTCCTTTTTCCTTGTCTTTTTCACTCTAACATTAGGCGAGGGCTACCCTCACTAGATCGGACAATGACAACCCTCGCTAGCCCCTAGGGAGGGTCACCCCCATCGGCCCCCGAGCGGTTAATGGGGACGGACTACAATACTTGATTCAAAAGATTCCCATAAAGACCAAAAATATCTGTTTACAATTCCCTCCCTCCCTCTCAAATGCCACTTAAGGATGAAATGCGGGAGTGGCTAGATGACAAAGCCAAAAATATAATCCTTTTAGTTTTATTGTCTTTCAAATCTTAGAAAATTTATAATACTCAAACTAAAAGCTGAATGACAATTAAAGAATATGCTCTTGTTCGGCTTTAATATTTTTTTCGAATCCGTTACCCTTTTCAAGAAAATAAAACTTTATATATTCGTTTTTGGGATATGTGCATAAAAAATCTTAAAACTTGTCACCGAGTCTTAAAATTTTTAGAAAGTGCAATTACATACTAAATTTTGTCAAATTGACGCAATCGAACCCGTCTTTATCCATCCAATTCGGCTAACAAAAAATAATGATGTGGCTTTTTCTTTATCAATTTCTCTCTCTCCTACATGATGCTACAAAGATAAGTCTAAAATGACATCGTTTTCGTTCGAAATTTATTTTTAGGTAAAATTAATTAAGTTAAACTAAAAAAAATAGAAAAACTAGTGTGGGCTCTTGCCCCCACCATTGCCGACCCTTCCATTTGTGGTGGGGGTGACGGCGGTGAGGGATTTGCTATTTTTTTTTAATTTGCTTTATTTTTTAACTTATTTATTTATATTAAAAATCAAATTTGAAACAAAATGATGTCGTATTGTTTTAGTCACATCAATACCATGTAGGGAGAAAATAATTTTAAAGAAGTCCACTCCAACATTTTCTGTTAGTCAAATTGAATGAAATCGACAAAGAAGCTCAATTGCACTAATTTAACAAGTTTTAGAACTGAATTACACTTTCTAAAAGTTTTACGATTCAATTACACTCTCACGGTAAGGTTTAAGACATTCCGTGAACTTATCCCTTAGTTTTTTTAGCGTACTTATTTCCCTTCTCTTTTTTTTTTTTTTTTGGAATTCTTTCATGTTCCAAAGATCCATCAACAGTTGTTAGGGTGACTAACTAAGATTAAAAATTCCCCATGGTGATGTACTTTGGATTAATCTTTTAGAGATTTTTTTTTCCAAATAAAACTATGTTGAATTCGTTGCCACCACCCTCAGAAAAGAAATTATGCATCAAAGAATCAAAAGTTCAGCCAGATGATGCATTTCTAAAGCATGACATCTCTAGTTAGTAGACATCTTTGACACGATTGTGTGCTTGATTTCGGATGATGTGTTTACATGTGCATTTGGACCAATAAAAACTCCAAGAACAATACCAAAATTCAAACTTGGGACGGTAATTGGATGAAGTTTTGATAATCTATCAGAGAAAAAAGAAAGAATAGAACTTGTAAGCTTCTGAAAGCAAATAATTCTTCATCTTCTTCTCACGTTTATATGACTTACTTTTATAATTAAAAAAATTATTTTCCCCTTAGAGTACGGAAAGTTCCACATGAAGTCTTAAATCTTACGTATAAAATATAATAAAATGCTAAACATTTAAATTGATTCAATCAAGTCTCCAGCATTCTTCAAAAGACGCAATCAAATCCTTTTCGATGAACAGTATCTAAATCTCATGCACGTCACTAAAAAATTTGTTGATGTGGCATCCTTGAATTGTACTTTTCAACATAATTTTAAGACTAGAAAAACCATAATTTTAAGACTTAATTGCATTTTTCAATAAGAATTGAGGACTTAATTGAATTAAATTAAACATTTAAAGTTGATTGCATTTTTTTATAAAGGTTTGGGACTTGATTGAATCAATCGAAAAATTCCTAACTCGGTTGCAATCTGTACGTAAGATTTAGGACCCATAAATACACTTTACAAGCGGTCAACCTAAAGCCTAAAAAAGCATATATGGGTTCTATTTGTTTCGCGAAAAATAAAGTGATTTGTAAAATATCTTTCAAAAAATTGATTGTATATATCGCTTGAAATAATAGGTCAATAAAAAATATTTTTATGATTCACAATAATTTTGTCTAAACATTTCCGTAACCATAAAAATATTTTTTTGTTCATTTATTTTAAAAGTGATCATTTTTTTCAAAAAAATATTTTTCAAATCACCCGTTTTTTACGGAACAAACGGAACCATAGTAAACATAGACAACTGAGGAAGATTAGGAAACGATGGTACAACCCTATTGACTGTATCATCGACGAACTTGAATGTATCTGAGAATCAAAGGAAACGATGGTCTGATTAATCACGCAAATTAGGTACTAATATTCAATTATTGACTTTGATTTTCATGCAGCTAGTCACTTCCCACGTTTGAAGCACCGCGAGCAGTAATTTAAAGGTCGGCCCACGGTTAGTGCTCAAACTTTCAATGGTGTTGCCATTAGATTATTCAATTATTGACTTGATTTTCATGCAGCTAGTCACTTCACACGTTTGAAGCTCAGCCTGCAGTAATTTAAGGGTCGACCCACGGTAAATATCATACAATCAAGTGTCTCTTGAACTCGCTAATTTAGGTGACAGAAATATCCAAAATGCCCTTTTTTTTTTGTGTCTATTCCTTTGACCCACTTCCCTTAAAAAGCACCAACTACAGTTCAACGAAAAATCTATCCAAAAAATCCTAAACCTATATGCTTTTGCCAATTTAGTCTTAAAAATTTTAATTTTATCAATTTATTTTTAAACATTTCCAAATTTTGCCAATTGAGTCATCTGATCAATTTTAACAAAAATTCGCTAAGGTGGAGGCTGACCATCTTACATGGCCCGATAGGCTAATGTAGATAATTTTGAATAATAACTTACTACATTTTTGAATTTTTTGAATTTTTTTTTAAAATTGTGGCCGGTGAGGGCCACAAATCCTTGTTTGGTCTAGGTGAGAGCGTTGCAGCTCTCATCGGCCAATAAGAAGGTTTCGGTCCTCACCCAGATCCAGTCGAAGGCTTGATGTCCCCACCTGTTGGCCGACGAGGGTCACAGTGCCCTTGCTTGGTCTAGGCGAGGTCCACAATGCAAATCTACAAAAGAGAAAAATTTTCCATATTGTAGTTTCTATTCAATTTTCTAAAATTCCAATATTATAAAATTAGCCATTTCCTTTATAATTTTCAATTATTTTCTAGATCCTATTATTTTGTAAATTTAGTTTTCCAAATAATTTTGTCAGATTCAAGGTGGTGGAGACGAGGAGGCGTTAGCGATTGAGTGGTGGCGATGCTGATGAAGTATCGACAACGGCGGCTTAGTTTTTTTTTTTTTTGGTGAAAACAACGGCGGCTTAGTTAATACATTCAAAAAGGGAGTAACGTTGGGTTTAATATTAGTTATGAGAAATGTATTACATGAAAAATGGTTCAATTGGTTCCGTTCGTTTCGTGGAAAGTGTGATACTTTTGAAAAGTCATTTTTCAATAAAATGATAGAATTTTCCGGTGTTTGACTAAAATCCAAAAATGAACTAAAAATTATTTTCCATTGTTTGATTACGAAAATATTTCCTATCATTTGATTTTTTACTTCGTCGTTTAGTTGAAAATTGCCAACGTGGCCCCAATGGTCCGACATGGCCCCGACCGTCCAACATGGCACAATCGGTGCTAACGTAATTTTTTTTTGTAAAATTTAAAAACAAATCAGAATTTTTTAGTAATTTTATATTTTTGAATATTTTAATATTTTTGAAGTTTATTTGCTTTATTTTCCTTTTTTTTCCTCTTCTTTTTGTCTTTTATTTCTTCCTCTGCCATTCACTGGCCTTCAACCGGCAATTGACCTTGAGTGAGGCCTCACCTCGCCTCACCAGATCTAACAAGGCTGGAAAGGCTCAAGCTTGAGCTCACTAGCTATTGTCAAGGCATGGCAACAGTCGATAGAGGCAGAAATAAAAGAAAAGGAAAATGAAAACTTACTCAAAATAGAAAGAAAAATAATTGAAAATTAAATAAAAGGAATGTGAAGTAGTATAGGAGGGAAGAGAAAGGAAAATGATTTCCTCTTTTGGAAAAAAGGAAATCATTCTTCCTTCTTATGAAATTTTTTTTCCATTAACGGAAAATATTTTTTTTACTTATGTTCAGTGAATAAAAAACCAAAAAATTCGAAAACTTTTTTTTGAAAGTTATTTTTCGCTAAACGAACAGAACCTTAATTTAAACGGGTCATTTCAATCTAAACTTACCTGTGATGCGCGTTTATCAAACCCAATCGACCCATATGTCCATCTCTACGTGAGCAGATTGTCTCATGTTCCCAGTGATGAAAGCCGCGATAGAGCGATGGCAATAATGTCTCATGTTGAAAGTGAATATATCAGAGTTGGCTTTCTTTGAATTTCTCGTTCTTAAAGTTTGATGTTTGCCGACATGGTTATCTAATATTAGCGAATATTATTAGGAGACTGGTTAAACCTACTAAATAAAAAATGGTTTGGTTTTCTATTTGATTGCCTAACATGTGTCCCAACAAAACCCGTTATGTATACTCACGCTCCGACAAAGAATTTCTAGCTACTTCCATTATTAATTACATATATTTATCCCCTGAATAATGATGTGTGTAAATTGCATGACATTGACAATGTGGGGTGCGTTCCAATTTGGTGTCCCCCCTTACGGGTCCCGAAATTCCGGGTCTGATCTCAGAACCTCTCATGTGATTACTTCTCAGAATAAACTAATTAGCACTGATCAAGAAAAACCAGACCTCGTGTTGGGCGTGTTCATGTTATCTTCAATGTCGTGATTCGGATCATCTGGGGAAGTAATCTACTGGAAAGTCTCTTGATCTTTTCGTATTATAATGTTCAATCATTGACGAACTTTTCATTCCGCAAAGGAGAAATTGCTGACAAGGGCAGTCAAGCCACGCAGATTTGAAAGACCCTTGACTTTTAAAAAAATACCACTGAAAAATTCTGGGCAGGAAAGAATCGGCACCAGAAGAGAGATACCAATTTATATAAAGATATGTTGAATAATTTTTATTTGCAATGGTTAGTGGTTGATGCAGGTGGCAGCTGGGAAAACACGTAGGCTTAAGGATGTGCCGGGTGGCAGGAACATATTTGTGGACCAGACCCGGGATGGTGCACTACTTGGGTGGGTCATGTAAGGATCAATAATGACTACCCTAATTTACATGGTACATGAGATCTAGAATCACATCGGCCACATGATGTTGTCGTCGGTGTCCGGCCAGCGCCTAGCACCATATCGTGAAAATAGGTATACAAGACTTTCGGTAAGTCCATTATTCCGACACCATTTGTAACGATTTAAATAGGCTTAAGTTGCTTAAGCCTCTTGATGGAATACTCACAGCGGTGTTCACGAGAGGATGAGTTGCACTTTACGTATCATCGAAGGATCCAATCACTGAATCCGATGGATCTTGTATTGATTTCACTAAACTTCTTTGGTCAAATCTTGTCTAGTGCTTAGGGACAAGGGGGAACACATGTCTAAGACACGATTTGTTTGGTTATGCGGATAATGAGATACCTAAGCATAGAAAATGAGCTTGATGTGTCAATGGATTTTTTTGTGTATTGTGAACTGGCACAATTAAAGTACATAAATTGCATCAAGATTGACAAACCATATGAATCCTGCCTTATTTTAAGGAATATCTTATTTTGAGATCATGGATAGAAGATGCAATCATTCCAAGCATTTCTTCGAGGGTGCTTTTGGTTCTGATTTTTTTTTCAATTGAAAGATATTCCAATTTAATTTTCTTTTTGTCTTTACACCTTCTCCAAACCATTTTTTCTGATTTTTTTTTCGTACCATGTTATCATACGTTGGTTTTATTGTACTTTGTGGGCAACGTATAATATATAAGATGGGAATAAGATCTTCTATGATTACTTGGTAGGTTAAATGAGAAAAAAAATATATAAGGAAAATGCTTGAGTGACTGCACCATTACCTGCCTAGAGCAACGCTTAACGGCGCAATCTACACCTTAAAATTTTCTTCAAGGTTACTTTTTTGTCCGATTTTTTTGGGAAATGAATTCCCATAAATAACAAATTTTGTAAAAGTAAGTTTAAAGGGAAAAAAAAAAAATTTAGATTGCTACCCAATTGGCAGTTGGTATTTTATTAGGGACTTAAACTGAACAATTTAGCAATGCATGAAGTTGGTCCGAACCCCGTCCAAACTTATTTTTTTTGTAACAAAATTTAGTAATTTATCAGGAAAGTTGATTTGGAAGGGCTTTTTGTTATTTGGGATTCCAAACTCAGCTAGAAGAATTTGCACCATTGGTCTACCGTCAGTAGTATACGGTAACGGTACTGTGCTGCTAACCCCGCTCAAAAAATGACTTGTGAAAATAGAAAGTTTAAATCAGACAAAGTTTTTGAGATCCTGTAAATCCATGATGAATACCCATTCATCAATGTATTGTAAATTATTAACGTCAATGATACAGAGAGAGAGTAACGTAAAGAAGAGAAAAATCGAATGAGATAGGTCACGATACAACGTTTTTGTTTCCTGAAAAATTAAAAGTTTGAAAAATATTTTCATAGAAACGATAGTCTATAACACTTATGAACATGAATGAATGAAAAATATTTTCGTCATTCGCGAATATATTTAGACATAAATTAATATCGATAATGAAAATATTTTTTATTGGATAATAATTTTAAGTGAAGCAAGCAATACTTTAATAATATATATTTCAAATCATTTATTTTTTACAAAGTAAGCAGACCCTACATGTAAGTAATTCCAAGTTGGTTTCTTTACGCAAATGCCCAAGTGTATAGCCAAAATGGCCCGAAATGCATATTCAATTGGAGATCGCTGGTGCCAAGCAGCTCTTAAGTTCAGGTACATGATCTGATTGTTGACATCTGATTTTCAATCATTTTTTCTATTGCTAAAGTAATACAAAATCCATAAAAATTCATAAAATTGAAAAATCAACTTTGGGGACCTTAGCCAAGCCTAGGGAACCAATTTTGACCAAAAAACGATTTTTCATATTTTCAGTATTTTTACATATTTTTTATTTATTTATTTTCGAAAATTAATAGAAAATCCATAAAAATTCATAAAATTGAAAAATCAACTTTGGGAACCTTAGCCAAGCCTAGGGAACCAATTTTGACCAAAAAATAATTTTTCATATTTTCGATATTTTTCGGTATTTTTATTTTCGAAAATTCATAAAACAAAAAATAAAGAAAAAATGAGAAAATTGCAAAATCAACTTTGGAAGCCTTGGCCAAGCCTAGGCAACCATTTTTGAACAAAAAATAAATTTTCATATTTTTTATATATATTTTTTTAATTTTTTTTTAAAAAAATACAAAAATATTTGAAAATTTTGGAAAATAACATTTGAGGCCAAAAAAAATACACAAAGATAGTTAATATTATTATTTTAAATATATTTTCATATTGGCCATCGCAAATTCAGAAAAATCCAATTCGAGTCACGTGTTCTTTCACGAGTATAATCTCGAATCGGGCCTAAAAAAATTTAATTTGAGTCAACTTATTTTTAATTTTCACTTTTTATGAGTTGTGACATTGTCTTCTAATATTTTAAGTTTTCATCTTGGCCCAATTATACCCAGAATGACTTAATTTTGCAAAAGGGCTTTAATTAAATTCTGCATTATTTTCAGCAGCAAGAAATGAGCCTAAATTTGACATGTGGTAAATTTTGGTGTGTCAAAAATTGTGAGGAGATTTGGACTTAAAGAAATATATATTTTTTAGGGACTGAATTGTAAATACTTAAAATTCAAGGACTAGAGTGCAAATACCTAACTCTTGAAGGATTATTTTACAAATAACAAAAAGAAGAGTTAGTGAATAAATTAGAATAGAGAAGGGAAGATGGAGAAGAGGAGATGAAGAAGAGAAGTTGGAGAAGAATGGATGGAGAAAATAAGATAAGAATAGAGAAGGGAAGATGGAGATGAAGAAGAGTTAGTAGAGAAATTAGAATGGAAAATAAGAATAGAGAAAGGAAGATGGAGATGAAGAAGAGTTAGTGGAGAAATTAGAATGGGAGATAAATATGGAGAAGGGAAGATGAAGATGAAGAAGAGTTAGTGGAGAGATTAGAATGTGATATAGAGATGGAGAATGGAAGATGAAAATGAAGAAGAGTTAGTGGAGAAATTAGGATGGGAGATAGAGTTAGTGGAAAAATTAGAATGGGAGATAGATAAGTAGATTATAAAAGGAGGAAGAAGTGAGCTTGAGAGGAGGAATTTTTTTGGAGAGAAAATTTTGGATGTTTGAGAGAGTTTTAGGAGATTGAAGAAAAATTTGAGAGAAAGAAAATACCAAAAGAGAGAGAATTTTAAAGATGATGGGAGTTTAAAGCTAGAGGTTATCATCACAAATTCCTTCATCGATCAATATAAATCAAGAGTTCATCCTCGTCAACGAGCAAGCAAATTCGAGCTAAGTGTTTTTATTTATTCATTTATTTATGGTTTTACTCGTAAATTAGCACAAATTATATACACTTTCTCCATCTCCCATTTTTTTTCCCATATTTTATGTCAGGAGAAGGATATCTCTACGTCAACAGTAAAAATCTCGTAGAGATGCAAAAATCGGCCCGGACAAGCTCCTAAGCTGTCCACCGATTTCTCAATTGATCTGTGACTAAAAGTCCCTCTTAATTCAAAAGAAACTCTCTATATTAGGAACATAGAGAGAGAAAATCAATTATAGAAATCCCTCCCAAAAAAATGGGAGATAAGTACTCTTTCCACTCTTCTGGTTTTAGGTGCAGATTAGCACATATTTTGTATACTAACACTTCACTCTATTTTATGTCAGGAAGCCGCAGCCCTATATCAATGGTCAACCTTATGGAAGCACAAAATCGGCTTGGAGGAGTCCTCAAGCACGCACAAATTTCAAATTGTTGAATCAATTCGTTCTATTTCATTTTAAAGAATTCATACCCCATAATGGAGAAGACAAAGTCCATCTGCAATTTAAATACCTGCACCATAAATCCCAAAGGGAAGAGCCAAGCCAATGCTTAGCCTCCCATTGGAGGTTTTTACTTACAGTAGTTAAATACCTGCAACTTAAATACATGTACCTTAAATCCCAAAGGGAAGAGCCAAGCCAATGCTTAGCCTCCCATTGGAGGTTTTTTCTTACAGTAGTTAAATACCTGCAACTTAAATACATGTGCCTTAAATCCCAAAGGGAAGAGCCAAGCCAATGCTTAGCCTCCCATTGGAGGTTTTTACTTACAGTAGTTAAATACCTGCAACTTAAATACATGTACCTTAAATCCCAAAGGAAAGAGCCAAGCCAATGGTTAGCCTCCCATTGGAGGTTTTTACTTACAGTAGTTAAATATCTGCAACTTAAATACCTGTACCTTAAATCCCAAAGGGAAGAGCCAAGTCAATGCTTAGTCTCCCATTGGAGGTTTTTACTTACAGTAGTTTAAATACTTGCAACTTAAATACATGTACCTTACATCCCAAAGGGAAGAGTCAAGCCAATGCTAGGCCTCCCATTGGAGGTGTTTATTCACTGTCATGTACTTCCTGCAATTTAATTTTTGAATCATCAGACCCAAAAGATGAGTAGGTCGTAATACTGAATAGAAGTCGTTAACACACTCCCTCTTTCGGCTTCAGGGAATCTTTAACAATTAAAAAATATATAATAAATAAAAATATATACCATCCATGCATCCTATTTAAAAAGTGAAAACACAAAAGAGAATACCCTACTAAAGCCTTAGGAATAAACCAAGCCTGAGTTGCCGAATTAGGATATCCATGAAATTAAGGTACCGAAAGGGCATTAGTTTTAATTAACTAGTGTAACCAAGTCCCCGAACTCATAATCTCTGGTTCGCAGGAATAAATTAGTTCTCCCGCTAATTTATTTAAGTTTCTAATCGACCTACCAATAACGATTAGTATTGACTCCAAATTTCAAAATCATTTAAACAAAAACCAAAGTTGCGATTCGGTAGGGCTTGGGAGGGTCCGCGTTAGATTAGTCAAATCTAATTAACCTGATAATCCGTTAACCCTTTAAAATTTAAAATATTTTTTAGAGGGTCGCGACACTGATGAAGGACAGACCATTAGACCTGATGCAAAAACTTGTAACTAAATACTTTCCCCGCTTTGGAGTTCACGAAGCTATGCCGAGCCGAAAAGAAATTGAACTCAAGACCTCACTCTAGAAGATCATGTTGAAGTTTTTTTATAAAAAAAAAATTTTAAAGAGTGCAAGACAATTTATTAGTTAGATGATATCTTAGTCTTTGGAATAAAGAAATGAGCAAGTGGATTAGACTCCACTATACCTGCACATGAGTGTGCGATTTTAGATTCACTTGGCACGCTTGTACGGTCGCGGTTGAATTGGCACTATTTGGCAATTATTTTTTTTATTTCTTGAAATAATAATAATAAATTAATTTTTGAATTATATCGAAACAATTACCACTATTCACGTTAGGGGTGAGCAAAAAAACATCAAGATCCACCCGAACTAGACCAAACGGTACCCAACTAGCCGACACCAGGTATCGGTCCGATTCCTGTTTTCAATTTGCTAGAATAGGTAGGTATTTGTTCGATTTTCGATTTCAAATGGGAATCACCCACCCGGACTGGACCTATTCATATTTTATAAATATATATTTTTAATTCAAGTTATCTTTCTCAAATCCTCAATCACATGCAACAGAGCATTTCCATTTGCTTGCTTACTCTTATGAATTTACGGCAAAATTATTTTCATACGTGATATATGATGTAAGATTATGGATGAAGTTTTGGAACTTTGTGGTAAATCCATTACTCATTAAAGGATATTCTGTGATCATTGTTGGTGGTGCACTTTCTGATTTTTTATATGAATTTGTCATGGAAAATTGGGAATGGCTTCATTGGGTTACTTGCGTAAAATTTTTTTTAATTGATGTTGGTACTTGCTAGGATCAGTTCCACGAACCCACCCAGAAATTAGACTGGACCAGTGATTCAGTTCTTGGGTGGCTCCATGAAACAAGCGGAAGTTCATAGTTTCCATTTTGTAGACCCGGCCCCTAGTGGATGGTTATCGATTCGAGGGTGGAAATTATGCATTCTAGAACCGATCACCCTTAGTTCACGTACAAGTTGCTGTTAATTTTAGGGAAAATGACATAAATGGTATTAAACTATGGCCTAATGTGCAATGTAGTCCTTGAACTTTCAATTTGATTAATATGATCTCCAAACTTTTAAAACATGTTCAACTTAACCTCTGAACTATAAGAAAATGGTCAAAGTCATTTTCAAATGCAAGGAATATATTAAACATTTTCCTATAATTCATGGACCAAATTGAATATGTTCCAAAAATTCTTGAATCGTATTGGTCAAATTAAAAGTTCAAGGACCATGTTATACATTGAACTAAAGTTCATGGATTACATCGGTCAAATTAAAAGTTTAGAGACTAAGTTGAACATCTTTCTATAATTCAAGAACTAAGTTGAATATGTTTCAAAAGCTAAGAGGCTACATTGATCAAATTAAAAGTTCAAAAGCTACATTGCATGCCGAGTTAAAGTTTAGGGACCATATTAATCAAATTAAAAGTTTATGGACTAAGTTGAATATGTTCTAAAAATTCATGAATCGTATTGGTCAAATTGAAAGTTGATGGACCACATTGCACATTAGATCAAAGTTCATAAATTATTTGTATTACTATCCCTTTATTTTATTCTTTATTTTTTTTATTTTAAATTTTGTCGTAATTTCTTAATGCTTTTGGGACAACGAAAGGTTGTGTCTCAATAAATTTTTTTCGGACAAGAAGAGTTGTGTTCCTTTCTTGTTTATTAACTATAATTCTTTTCATTGTTCACTTCACTTCAGCATCCATAACTTTCATTTTCATTTTTTTTTTCTCAAAAGAAATAGCATTTTTCTCCGATTATTTCCCTTAAGAGATCCTAGAGAAATATTGGAATTGCTATATGCCATTTTCACTGAGATTTTGTTGTATTATGGAGGATATTTTCAAAAAAATCATTAGCAACATTATGGGGTAAATAAATCCTTAAAGAGAGTGTTATCACGCCACAAAATCTAATTCCATTGTTCTCTCGTTTGATCATAGATTTTCCAATAGATCATGTTTCACGACGTCTTCTACTGAGTCATCCGGCGTCAGGAAAACGTCGGAGGAAAACGTCGGAGAAACCCTCGGATGCCGACATAGGAGGCAAAAACCAAACATGCGACCCAAACGAAGACGAAAGACGCGAGGCAGGAAAAAACATGTCTGAAATGGCCATATCCATCCTTAGCCAGACAGTCAATGATACACTGGCAAGTTGCGGGTAAAAGAAGACTTCGTCTTCCTCGGCAACTCGAAGGAGTTCTTTTGACCCACAAAGCACAAAAACTCAAGAGCATAGCGTGGACGCCGGTCTCCTCCTTTGCGTGCTCGCGAAGGTGACGTGGGAGTGTCGCTTTTGTGGAAATTTTCCTGGAAGGACTCCGTCCACCGTGTCCGTTTCAATTTAGTGTATAGCGTGGACCGCTTGGACTCCTAAAGAAATGGTCCCACGCCGGGGATGGTCTTTGACGGTGGTGGAGGCCAAATTGGATCCCAACACATGGATTCGAGCGTTGAAAAAAGAGTTTAGCCCCACTTTTGAAATTTGTGGGAAAAGTACCAAAAAAAAAAAATTTAAACTCACTGCATTTATATCAATTCAATCCTAAATTTAATCCTAAACTTTTTAATAATTTATCAATATAGTCCATCTAACCAATGTTAGTTGAAAATCGTTGACATGAACCTCAGCCCTTTTACGTAGCATGGCCGGTGTTAATGTGAATAAATATTCAAAATTTTTAATAATTTTCTTGAATTTGTACTTTTCATTCTTTTCTTTTCTTTTCTTTTACAACTTTGGCTCGTGAAAAGAACAAAGAAAAAATACTTAAAAGGTTCATAAAATTATTTTAAAAATTATAACATTTGTCCACATTAGCGTCAGTCATGCCACATAAGACGGCTGGTGTCCATGTCAGCATTTCCGCTCAAAATTGGCTAAACGATGTTGGCGAATCGTCAAGAACTTTTAGACTAAATTGATTCAAATTGAAAGATTTAGGATTAAATTAGTATGAATGCTTTAGGACTTCTTTTGTACTTTTTTTGAAATTTGAGGGGCCGGCGCTCTCTTTGGTGCCTAATTTTTCAATCAATCTTTCAAGCGGCAGAACTTGTTAATAGGTTACCAAAGTGCCCTATCTTCAAATGACGTTCAACACAAGTTATCTAAGTTTCAATGCCACGTCGGATTTTCTGAGCAAGACCTTAGTGAGGCCATGGTAGCGGGCTGCCTACCTCTCTGCTCGAAGGCCGCGGCTCTGATGCACCATCGTTCGATTTTCCTTTTGTGGGGGGTTGGGGGTGGGGTGTGCAACGTCGGACTATAGGGTTCTCACCCCTTTGCATTGAACCAAAAAAGGAGATACAAAATTCTTGACACAACTTGAGAACTCGGCTCGTGCAATAAGATATTGTGGAAAATAATCTGAATCGAGCAGAAGATGACTCACTCGAAATTGACACGACTTGACACACTCTGACCGACTTTGAAATAAATTGAGGGCATGTTTGTTTCAATGAAAGTATTTTTCAAGAATTGATTTTCCGGACTTTCACTTGTTTGATTCAAAAACGACTTGGTCAACGGAAAATACTTTTCAACCAATGAGAAATTCATGCATAAAATTAGGAAAGTGAATTATAAAGAGGTGAAAACACTTTTCGCAATTACCTATCTCTAATTTTTCAATTTTTAATTTTTTAGATTTTATATTATATGTTTCTTATATTTGCTATTTATTTATTTTCTTTTTTTTTCTTCTTCCTTCGCTAGTTGCTGGGTCTCAGCTCGAGCTGCCGAGCGATTGCAGTAGAGGGAGAAAGAAAAAGGAAAAATAACAATAAATACTAAAAGAATAAATTAATAATTTGATTTTTTTTTGCATGAGATTGAAATCGTTTTTCAAATGTGATCCAAATACTGTAAAATATTTTTGGTCACGAATCACCAAATATAGGAAAACCGACCATTTCCCTTAAAAATGATTTCTCCAAAAGCATTTTCTCTTTTAATGGAATTTTTCCCGAACCAGACGAACGCAATAATCGAACATTTTGGTAACAACTTGAAATGACCCAAACACAATGATAGTGAGGTTAACTGATAACCCTATGGAGAGACTCTTGTGGTAATTAAGCTAAGTCTTGAGAGCATGACATCTCACTAAATAAAGAAAAAGGGAAAAAGTCACAAAAAAAAACTCTAACTTATGCTAACTACGATACGTTTAGCTTTTTTTTTGTAACACCAAAAATCTAAAACACTTATACCTATGTGACATATTTATCCTACATCAAGATTCCTTCAAATGACTTTTTAGAGCTTAAATCACGTGGACGTCATACGTCATGCAGGTACAATTTGAGATTTTTTTATGTGAAAAAAAACTTCAAGATAAATATGTCACATTTGACATAGTTTAGAGTTTTTGGTGGCTTTTACTCTAAAGAAAAAAAAAGGGCATTTGACCTTTAAGATAATATAATTTCACATGTTGAATTCTCCTTGAAACAATATATTTTCTGGGGACATTGCCAAATTGCTAACGTGCCAACCTTAGTCATCTATCATCTTGATCAGTATCCCCCTGGCTTTCCAAATTTGACATGATTGATTCTACCAAAAGATGACGTCTCCGTCTATCATTCTAAAGAAGATACGCCACTTTTGCAAAAGCGCAAGGCCTTAAATGACCGTTTCATTGCTTCCTTTGTCGTTTAACCACGCAAGCGATGACGTTGTCACCGAAGCTACTTTCCCCACAATGCCGTTTTCAACCGAACGAAGCACGCCTAAGGTATTGTCAGGCAGGACGCTTGTTGTCTTTATTATTAAATAATTCCACGGAATTTATTTGTTTAAAAGTCCAAATTAGTAATTATTATGTCATATATAATAAACTAGCTGATCAGGAGCTTGATGTCCCTCTCTAGTCTGTTTAAACCTTGTTTAGTCCCACCAAAAGTATGATTAGACATAATTAAGCTTGGAAATTTTGTGGGAGACATACTATTTTGGTACAAATATATTTTCTCATGAAATGGGAAGAAATGTTTCCATTTAACACAGATATTACCAATAGATATGCGACCCTACTGGTAAAATTATTGGGGGGTAGAGACACTAGTATTAGAGGTGCTAGATTCGTCTCCTATGCTCTGTAAAGAGGCAAAGCAAAATGCCAGAGAAATGAGAGCTAGAGCACAATGTCAATGAAAGGAGAGTTAGAGATAAGACAAATAAAAAAAATAATATTTGTCCAGTAATATTCCATTTAATATAAATAATCTTTCCTATTTTGTTTCGTAAATGATAATTTCAAAGTTCTTTTTGTGCGACGAAAAGATTAGTTTGTGTTTCGTAAATGATAATTAAAGTAGCGAATATGTTCAATATCTAATAAAAAAAACTATTTCTTCTTCATTTTTTTTTTGCTATGATGAACAAAATTTCAATCAATGTTTGAGTTCGGATTTGAATTCGAATTTGAGTTCAATTGAGGAGTAGAATAAGTCCACCTTTTTTCCATGTTGACATCATTGCGCATGGCTGAAGCAAAATCTCGCACATGTCAAGCCTACTGCTGTCCAAATTTATGCCAAATCACAAGTGATTGTCTTAATTAATTTCCTTAAAATCCTATAATTAGAGAGTCGATATCTTGCTCGACATGGTCAGCGCCCCACAAGAGTTAATGTCTCTCTCAAAGTGGCAAAATACCAATTTTGACCAAGTTTAAGAATCATTTATGTTAATTTTCCAACTATTTATATATCTTGTCCTCCAGACTATGAGACTTTGTAATTAATTCGAGATCCCCAGAGAATAAACGTCTTTCCCAAGAAGTGAAGGGAGTAATTGAGATTACCTATTTCGACTTTCTTTTTAAAATTATAAATGCTTCAAAACTTCTAAAATATGTTTGTAATGACATGTAGATTTACATATAATATTTTTATTACTTTTCAAAAGTAGATAATATTTTAAATAGTAGCCAAAAAAAATATTTTCCATTTGTGTGATATAAAATCACTTTGATGGGAAACAAGAGAGATCGTCGCCATCTTCCGCTCAAAAGAAGAGAAAAAAAAGATTTTGCTAACGCGTATCTTTTAAGCCTATAAGTCAAGCATACCGATCAAATTAATTATACATGATAAAAAAAAAGCTTTGAATTCTTTGACAATTGTAAACTCGAATTAATTATACATAGTACAAAAATTTTTAATTCTTTGACAATTGCAAACTTTTCTCAGGTAATTTTTGAGCAGTGCTCCCAATAACATGTGGATAAAATCCAGAGGGAAAAATAATGCTTACGTGGCAATTATGGAGGGGAAAAAGAAGAAGAGATGGTATGAAAAGTCGAAAACACAGTGGGTCTCCTTCCGGCTATGGTCAGACGAAAGAAGCCGAAAGGTCCCCGCCACGTGACATCCACGTGCCGTCCCTTGACTGATCTTTTTACTGAAACAAGAGGCCAAACGCACACATGGAGCGGGAATCTGAGTGGCGTCAGTCCTCGAGCACCGTGCCGTTGCGCGGACCGGATTCATAGAATTTGATTTCAATCGCTCAATATAACAAATTTCCTTCTCTTTTTTTTTTGACAATTAATTGTGAACAAAATCTGAATAATTAATAATTCATAGCAAAAATCGACGGGTGCATCAATTATAAAAATGTTTAATGCGTTCGATGATTAAAATCAAAATTTTGTGCCGGTTACAAACTTCAGTAAAATTTAGGAGCCGCCAATGCAATTTTCCCTCTAAATTCGTGGCCTTTATAAAATGATTTTCATTCTTTTGGTTCGATTTCAAATCTTGCAACCGTAAAGCATAATGCATTGATAAAAAAAATCCAAATATTTATATGTTTAAATTCTGTTATGTATTCTCACCAAAAAAGAACTTTATGTAAAACAAATATTTATATAAAGTTTTCAAAATTTTAAACACTTCTATTATTTTTTAAACTCGAAGAATAAGTATAAGTGTCAAAAAGTAAGTAGCAATTGAAATTTGTAGGTCTCGTCAACAAAGCTAGTGCTATCGAACATTATTACGTTTGCATAATATGAATTGCATAAAAGTAAATTATTACATATTGATGAAAACAAATTAAATACGGCATGATGATATGAAATGCTCAATTGTATATATTGAGATAAAATTGATATAGATATGAAATGCTCATCGTAATTTGATTGTTCGAATCGAAACATGCTCATGCAAACGCTGAATCGACACGAATTGCGAGTACGATCACGATGCGCGGCGTTAGATTATAGCCGTTCGATCCATCAATTTAGCGGTTGGGAATGCGCAAACGGACGGTTTCCCTCGGTCTTGCTTTTCTAGGGCTCAGGATGGGTTCCAATCGCCTACGTGGCACGATCCTGTCCGTACGATGACACACGCAATCCCCCCCACCCGTGAAGAAGCTTCGCGCTGGTTTCGCCTCCGCACGTTACAGACCCCTGCGATATTATCGCGACATGTTGAACGACTCGCCGCGAGACCGCACGAGTCAATGGTGGGGAAGCGAGAGAGGCGTCTCGAGGTGAATATGCTTTGGTGGGGCCCCAGCGCAATGCCCCACGCGGCGATTCGGTGCCGTTTATGATGTTTCTCTGTCTCCATTGGAACTCGGGAGGGAATCTCAGACAGACGTTATAAGCTTACAAAGTCCAACCCCAACCTAACAAAAAACTTTGGTTTCTTGGGATATTGTTTGCAAGCAACATTCGAATATTATTTTCATTTGCCCATTATTATATAATTAGGATTTTCTTTTCAATAAGAACTGCACAGGTTTATAAAAGGTCAATCAATGATCGTTTTTGAATCTTTTAAATTAAATATAACAGATGATAGGAATAATTTTCTCCCCGAAATTCATGTCATTTTCCCCTCAAAATGCCTTTTTTTATATAGTTTTTAAAAGTAAAAACAATGTGTGGTTTATCTTTCTTTTTGTTTTCGGTTTTACAAAGTTTATCCTTCGAAGAAAAATCTAATGGGAAAAATAAATTGAATCATTGAAAAACTAGAAACTTTTGAAAAGATCGTTTGGAGTAACCAAAACATTTCAAACTATATTACAATTGTGCCAAGTTAATTCTAAATTTTTTTTTATTTTTTTAATCAATTGAGTTTTAAAATTCTTTAAATTTTATCAATTGAGTCAATATAGCTAATTTTGGATGAAAATTAATGATACAAATGTCGATCTTCTAACATGGCATTACTGTCACTTACTTTTCTTTTTTGAATTTTTCTATTAGTTCTTCCTATCTTTTTTTTTTCTTTTTAATAATGGCTGGTGGTCGGCTAAGGCCTAGCCACTAGGCAAGGGCTTAATGACCTCCACTAGCTATCGATGAGGGCTTTCAAGCCCTAGCTTAATGGCTGGCGAAGATCGTCTAGCCTCAACTAGCTGTTGGTACAAAGGAAAAAAAAAAGAAAATGAAAAATAGACAGGAAAAATTAGCAAAAAAATATAAAAATAAAAATAAAAATAAAAAATCATCTCAGTATCGATAGTGCCACATAGGATGATTAATGAATGGTTGACATCCATGTCGTTAATAGGCCAAAATTAGCCGGTGGACTTAATTGGTAAATTTGAAAAAGTTTAGGACTCAATTGCAAAAAATATGGTTCGGACTGAATTAATACAATCATAATAGAGTTATAATGTTTTTGGTTAATTTTGCCAAATAGTTTAGATATAAAGATCATTTTGGAAATAAGATGGTGAGAAAAAAAAGGGAACTTTAGCCTAAATATGTAGAAGAAATAGAAGATTTAGTTTGGAATAGACATAAATAGCCATTGAATTCTGATCTAATGTGCAATGTGGTCCTTAAATTTTAAATTTGTCCAATATAATCCCTAAACTTTTTCCTAACTTGTAATACTGTCCCTAAATTTTTAATTTGTTGAATATGGTCCACCGACTTTTGGTACATATTCAAACTAGTACCTATACCATACATAAATGTTCAATATTGATCTTAAATAAATGGAGGGATAACATTAAATATTTTCATGTAGTTTATGGACTAGTTTGAATATGTGCCAAAAGTTCAGAGTTCAAATTGAATAAACTAAAATTTCAGTGACGATATTGCATATTGAGCTAATATTAAAGATTACGTTGAACAAATTAAAAGTTGAAAGATTACATTTCGTGTTGGGTCAAAGTTTAGGGACTATCAATGCTATTATTCAATTTGTTTTCAATTGAAAATAAATGGAGCATCAATGGAAGATGCTTTCGACCAAAAAATAAATAAATACGAGATGTCGAAGTTATGTAAATTAATTAAAGGTAATGTCAGAAAACGGGAAAAAAAAAAGGAAGAATATAGGCATTTTTCAAAGTAAAAAAGGCAAGTGTGTTGACCATGATCATGTATTAAATGAAAAACAAATCTCCTAAGGAATCGTTCTTATGGCAAGCAGAGATTCACAGCAGATAAAACTTTCTCATTGTCATCATCCAGCGAAATATAGGAAGTAGATGAGCACGAGGCAAAATCAGATCATTATTTTTAAATATAGGAAGCGGTTCAGTTTATCTTCATAGGTTAAGTAATTGGATAGGTTTCAAATTCTTACCTTTTACAACACATCGACATGTACGCTGTTATTATCCCTTTAACCTGTCATTATCGATGTGCTTAATTCATATCCCGTCAATTTTAATGGACTCGAAAAATTATTTTTCTCTTATTACACAAGTGGGTAAACAAAAAATTACGATTTATCAAAAAAATCAATCCTTGATCACTTTTTAGGAAAAAAAAAATCAAAGGCTTTAACCTTCTAGAGAGAAAAATAAGGTGGATCGGATGAAATTAAATACAACGGACTAGAATTAGATATCTTAAATGCATTCTCTATGTGAATATTGTCGTATACAACATATAACCAACATCATCATCCGTGTGAAAAAAAAAACTAAAAAAAAAAAGGATACCACCATCGTCCGAATTATTACACAATCTTTTCGGTAACGCAAGTGATTGCATAAATTTCAAGGCGAATCCTTAACACAAGAGTAAGGTAAAATAGCGAAACTCTTAATAAATGAGTTTAGTGAATTTTAACCCAAGTGCAACTGATTAACGAAATTTGGTGGTCCTACCGACGACTCCTAGTACGCTGGCGAGAAGGAAAACCTTCCCGCGAGAAGTTGAGAAAAGATATTTTATCTCTCTCCCTGTTTTTTTGTTTTTACGGGCCCACAAGGCCCTCGACTCCCCCATTATAAAAAGCACCTCCTCCTCTCATGCAATTCTCGCCCATTCTTCCTCCGCATCGCGTCTTCTTTTGCGAAGGAGAAGATAACCTCCCCCCTCTTAAACCTAGCCGTTATCATCGTCACTTTCCCTCCTTCTCCTCCTCCTCTCTTTCCCTCACTTTCCAGGAAAATCTACCCCCCCCCCCCCTCTCTCTCTCTCTCTCTCTCTCGATTTTTCCTCGATCTCCTCCCCCTGACCTGTCATTCAGATCTGCCCGCAACCAAATCTCTCTCGTCCCCTCCCTCCCTTCCTCCTCCTCTCTCTCTCTCTGAGCGACTGTGATTCTGTCTCCCCCGCGCTTGCGCTCTCAGATCCGCAAGGTGAGATCTTGCTTCGGCGGGTGAATCTCTGAATCGCCCTCGTCGTCCGTGCGCGGCTGTGTACCGGCCAACCGGAGACTTCTCCCCCCTTCTGCTGAGCCTCCCTCCTAGTTATTACGGATCTGTTGAGGCGCGAGAGTGTTTCGCTGTGCTCTAGGGTTCCGATCTCTTACTGCTTCTTTTGAGGGGGTAGCCGGGGCCTCGGCCTCGGCGGGTTCTAAAGCCCCCACCTTCACAAATCTATCGAACAACAACAACAACAACAATTCCTCCTCTAAGCTCTTGATTCTTTACCTGTTCCTTCCCCCGAGGAAAAGAAGAGACCATAATGCCTGCCCTCGCTTGCTGTGTGGACGCCGCCGTCGCGCCTCCCGGCTACGCTCTCGCCGTGGACGCCTCTCTTCATCCGCCGGCGGCGGCGGTCCCACCTTTCTCCGGCGCACCGCTATCGACAACCGCCTCCGACGCTGCCACTGCTGCCGCTGTTGATGGCGGCTCCTTCTGGTCTCCCTCGCTGTCGGCGTCCCTCTACCGGATCGACGGGTGGGGGGCTCCATACTTCGCGGTGAACGGCTCCGGGAACATCTCGGTCCGCCCGCACGGCACGGAGACCCTCGGCCACCAGGAGATTGATCTGCTAAAGATCGTCAAGAAGGCCTCGGATCCGAAGTCTGGGGGCGGGCTCGGGCTACAGCTGCCCCTCATCGTACGGTTCCCCGACGTGCTAAAGAATCGCCTCCAGTCGCTGCAGTCTGCTTTCGACTTTGCAGTTCGGTCGCTTGACTACCAGGCTCATTACCAGGGCGTTTATCCCGTGAAGTGCAATCAAGACCGCTTCGTTGTGGAGGATATTGTCAGGTTCGGGTCCCCATTCAGGTTCGGGCTCGAGGCCGGGTCGAAACCAGAGCTCCTTCTTGCAATGAGCTGCTTGTGCAAGGGAAACCCGGAGGCTTTGCTGGTATGTAATGGGTTTAAGGATTCTGAGTATATATCTCTCGCTTTGGTCGCTAAAAAGCTTGCAATTAATACTGTGATTGTGCTTGAGCAAGAAGAAGAGATTGATTTGGTCATTAATTTGAGCAAGAAGCTCTCTGTGAGGCCTGTAATTGGTGTTAGGGCTAAGCTTAGAACGAAACATTCTGGCCATTTTGGGTCGACTTCGGGTGAGAAGGGTAAGTTCGGATTAACCACAACTCAGATTTTGCGAGTTGTGAGGAAGCTTGACCAAGCTGGGATGCTCGATTGCCTGCAATTGCTGCATTTCCATATTGGGTCTCAGATTCCTTCGACAATCCTGCTTGCCGATGGGGTTGGAGAGGCAGCACAGATCTACTGTGAGCTTGTCCGTCTCGGTGCCCAAATGAAAGTTATTGACATTGGAGGCGGTCTTGGCATTGATTATGATGGATCCAAATCCAGCGATTCTGATATCTCTGTTGGATATGACCTGCAAGAGTATGCTTCAGCTGTTGTTCGGGCTGTACGCTTTGTTTGTGACCGCAAATCCGTGAAGCATCCCATAATCTGCAGTGAAAGTGGCCGTGCAATTGTTTCCCATCACTCAGTTCTGATCTTCGAGGCTGTTTCTGCCAGTACTTATGAAGCCCCGGAAATGTCTTCTCCTGGATTGCAGCAATTCATGGAGAGCCTGACGGAGGATGCTCGTGCAGATTACGGAAACTTATATTCTGCAGCCATGAGAGGTGAGTATGAAACTTGCTTGCTCCATGCCGATCAATTGAAGCAGAGATGCATTGAGCAGTTCAAAGAAGGGATTCTGGGCATTGAAAAGCTTGCTGCTGTTGATGGCCTGTGTGATATGGTTTCCAAGGCATTGGGTGCATCAGACCCAGTGCGCACTTACCATGTGAATCTCTCAATATTCACTTCGATTCCCGATTTCTGGGGTATCGGGCAGCTCTTCCCTATTGTTCCTATTCATCGACTGGATCAAAGGCCTGGAATGAGGGGGATGCTTTCTGATTTAACTTGTGACAGCGATGGGAAGATTGATAAGTTTATTGGGGGTGAGTCAAGCTTGCCTTTACATGAGTTAGAAGGTGAACGCAGCGTCTCTGGTAGTGGTGGCGGGTACTATTTGGGGATGTTCTTGGGCGGGGCTTATGAGGAGGCAATCGGTGGACTTCATAACCTTTTTGGGGGTCCTAGTGTTGTACGGGTTTCTCAGAGCGACGGTCCACATGGCTTTGCGGTGACTCTTGCGATGCCGGGACTGTCCTGTGGCGATGTCCTCCGGGTGATGCAGCACGAGCCCGAGCTCATGTTTGAGACACTCAGGCACCGAGCAGAGGAGTATGGCAATGGACGGTACAACGATCCCATGGGCAATGATGCTTTAGCTAGCCGCCTTGCTCAATCTTTCAACAACATGCCTTATCTCGTGGCCACTTCCTCATGTGCCCTTAATGCTATAAACAACAGTGGCTTTTACTATTGCGACGAAGATGATTATAACGCTGCTGTTGCTGATCCTGCCTCTGGAGAGGATGAGCAGTGGTCTTACTGCTGTGCTTGAAGTCTTGAGTGAGTCTTAGCATTCCCAATAAGTCACCTTTCGGTGGCGGTAAGCGGGTTGTCGTCGAGGTTGTCGTCTGCTTTTTTTCTTCTTCTTTTTTCTCAATTTTTTTAAGTTATTTTAATTTCAAGAGGCACAAATAGATGTTGGCGAAAGTAGTGTCCTTGGCCTCTTTTGTCAAAATGGGGGGACATGAGAACCAAAACTCACCTCTGTAAGTTTGGTTACTTTATTCCTCCATTCATGTCCTCTTTGTGAGATTCTTGAAATTTATCATTAGTTTCTTCAATGGAGGCTATGTTTGTTTGTTTGTTTATGTTTGTTTGAAGTTGCTTGCTAGTATTGAAGACCAGATTGTGGCCTTTTCTCAACCAATGGGAAGACCAGATTCTAGGTAGGGCCAAAAAGAGGCAAAATTGGTTATTTCATGGGAGTAAGAAACACACAAATTAGGTTTAGTCTTATCCTGGGAACGGAAAAGTCAGGAATCATGATTAGAGAGATCGTGTTTTGTGGGGTCTGATTGGAATGCGCTGTCAGACTGGTACACAAAGTTGACCATACCGTTGGCTTGTGTTGTGACAGACAGTGATTTTTATGATGGGGGGTTCTTAGCGAAGAATACGAGGAGCGGCTGAGTTTGACCAGACAAAAAGACGAGCTTCTTGGTTACTTCTAGCTATTCTGGTGTGTTCGTAAGTTAAATAGCCTGGTGTGTTCCCAGGATATCAAGCCTGAGTGTCTTGAGAAGAAGAGGAGGTAGGGAGCCTATTGGCCACAGTTTCTCTGGATGTTATTAGTGCAGAGCCTCAAGAGCTCATGTGGCCAAGATTGAATTGGGTCCGTAAGTAGGCAACAAGATGTGAAGGTGTGCTGGTTTAACTAATGAGACACACCAGTTTGTTCATTAAATAATTCATTCAGGTTGGATTGGATTGGAGATGGGTCTAGAAGGAAGGTGTCATGTGTAGATGCTTGAATCTAGAGTCGGGGTCATGGGTTTGAGGCTAGCTAGCGATTTTTAGCAGAACATCCAAAGATAAGAAGATTATTTCTTTGGAAATTCAGTGCAAGGAATGTAGTTAATGGTTGGGACGCAACTAGTGATTCAAGTTCATTGTGTTTGCTTTACAATGAAAAGACTGTCCTCTCATCTTTCGGGTTGTCATGTATTTACCATGATGCTTTTCGTGAAAATACGAATGTGAAATTGAATCTTAAACTTGTGACTTGGGAAATCAAGAACCACAGCATAAATGCTAAAGTCAAAAAGTTCTTTTTCGAAAATACCCATAAATAAAATATGTGAACCGTGTTGCAAAATGTTTTGAATAAGATCCATCACTTCAAGAAAAAACATATCAATGTGGATTACATGCACAACCGTTTCATGCCGGGCACTTTTTATTTTTTCCCCCCCCGAAACAAGTTTGCAGTTAAACTTGAACAAAAGGTTTATGGGCACAATCATTTTCAACTTATAAAAGATTTTCACAAAAGTTTCAGGTAAAAAGCAAAAGAAAAAGAAGAAAAAAGAAAGATATTTCACCAAAAGGCATTCCAGCCGGTCTTTCGAAACTAGATCGAGAACGAGGAAAAAAAAAAGTAAAAGAAAACAAACGGCATAAATATTTAAAATTCCGGGAAGAATGCAGAGAAGTGACCCCAAGAATCTGGAAAAAGAAACGAGACCCTATGCGAACAACGCAAGATCCTCCGTCACCTTTTCTGGGCCCGGACTCAATCAGGAACTCCGGAATAACCGCTCGGATTCCAACCGACCTATAACGTGCCGCCACGTCGGGGTGCAGCCAACCAACCCCACCGAATTGGTTTTCTCTCTGCGATCCCCGTGAACTGAAATCCGAAAGGACCAAAAGACCCCTCGTCGATGCGCGACGTGTCACGCGGCTAAATGGCACTTGTGCCGCTCCCGCGGCGTCCACGTGGCAGCACTGGGGTGGTCCACATTCATCGGCAGCATCATCATTAGCATCAACTGGTCCATATGAACGCGAATCGATGAACTCTCTCTCTCTCCCCTTCACACGCACCCCGGGGACAATTTCCGGGGCAACCATTTGTGTGACAGGCCACGCCACGGATTTTAAACGGGGTTTGATTTTGCGTACATGAAATTTACGGCGTTGACAGAATCGGAGAACCATTCAACTCATTTGGACACAAATTAACCTTATAACAATGGGTCCAATTCCAAGTTGCCGCGATTCCCAAAAGAAAAGTGAAAGTGTTATTGTGAAGTTTGGTTGCCGACTCTGGGTAAGAACTGAATAGGGGATCGAAGAATCGGATCGGTTGTGAACCTTGTGAACCTTGTTATCGTACGTATTCTGAACTTTTTTTTTTGTTTACTTTCATGGAATTGTTATTAGTGACAAATGAGATTTTATACTTTTCGCTTCAGATTCATCGATCACCAATTCCAACTGATTTGGGATAAAAGTGATGTGATGTTGATGATGTGTTTATCTTCGTTTTTCTTAACTATAAATGAAAAAAAGGAAGAAATTTTTTTTGGCTGGTTATCAAGTAGACTATATGTAACCGAATGACCGTAAATTCTATGATATGCATGGTAAGTTTTAAATTTCAAAAACTGAAAAATCGATCTTGTCATGATAGGTTTTAGGTTTCAAGTGAAATATCGACCAACTTCAAAACTGCTCGCCCTTAGTATTAACGTTAAAATTTCCAAACATGATGGGGTTAGAATGCTTTGACGTGCTTGACATTGCAAAAAAAAAAAAGGCTTTTTCCATTTTGGATTTTTTTTTATAAATTGACAGAAATATTTTAAGTCTTCAAGTTATGGAATTATATTATCTACTGGTCAACATTTACGTAAAGGTAATGTTTAATTTACTTGGTAATATGTAGTAAAGTGTTTTTCTTTTCAGACTTCGTCGGCATCGAACAAAAGTTAGCTGCAAAAGTTAGACTTCTTCCGTTGATAAAAAAAGAAGAAGAACAAGATGATGATGATGATGATGTAGTCATCCATATAATCATAAATAAATAAGCAACTCTCTCTCTCTCTCTCTCTCTAAAGTGTAATTGCACGTAAAGACCACGGCTTAAAGTGGTAATCTATTCCATTTCTGATGTAGATAAAGTAAGTCTTTATTTATATAAAGGTCTGTCCTCTGAGGGCACGTAATTGTCGTGATGAATGAGAAGTTTTGTACGTAATGATCATTGCTGACCATAACAACATCGCTACCTAAGTCGCCTCTTTCCTCGAAAGCTAACGCGACTACAAATAATTTATCCTTCCTTTGCTTTGGATCTTTTCATATTAATTTATTGGATGTGTGCTTGTCGACGTCTAGAACCCTAGAGTCACGTAAACGATTGTTACTCCGCCTCTGTGTTTTCCGACCAAAAACGTTTAGGGTTCCTCATGGGGCACTTGGTCAGATAAAAAAAGAAGCCACCATCATAGCACAATCGAACAGATTATTAATATAATAAGAAAAAAAAGGTCTTCAAGATGTGATTCACTGCTGAGGTATGGACAAATTTGATGGTGCTTACAGACAGTTGATGATCCTTTTTACCCCCACACAGAAGGGTTTTCAATCATTCTTTTTTAGTCATGGAAATGAAGTTTTCATCGACAATCGTGCTTTGCTCCAAGTATCATTCCAAATCGGCCGGCCGCTATCCATGGGAGATCAGCCGAAAGTCGAGACCAGAAAAAAAAAAACAATCACAGATCCAACAGGTTTGGTCGTCCGAAAGGACATAAAGCCACGCTCCTTTTACATAGAAATTATTCATGGGCAGATTCGGTCATTTTAAGAATCGTCTCGGAGGGTATCGTCCACCGCCATTCACGGGATTCCAAAGGACAATTCTAGGTTAACGTGGCCAATGACCGGGTGCTTTAAGAAAGGACAGATAAAGAAAGAAAGGCAACAACAGGGAGAACGGACATCAACCTGCCGACTTGCTCCTTTTTCATTTGCGCCTTCTTTCTTTCGCAAAAACTAACTTGCTTTGAAAAAAAAAGTATTTTTTTTAAATAATTGCTTGCAGTGCTTAAAAATAATTTTCCCGTGAACAGTAATTTACGTCTAAATATTTTCATGAGCAGTGGAAATTTTTTCGTTTGTTCATTCACTTGTGAAAGCGATATGAGTGATCATTTTTAATTTTTTTTAAATTAATTATTTTGTTTGCGAAATAAACAGGAGTCCTAGAAAAAAAAAAAATCAAGGCACGTGAGAGCGCTATTGCATCTTGCGATTATGAGTCAACCAAGGGTCGACGTGGGGTTGCGGGTCAAAGAGGATCTTCAGTCGCCAAGCACCAACCTTAAGTCCTTGCGCATGCCTTAACAAGCCTGTAAAATAGCGGGCCTTTTCATTTGTCCGATTCATGTGCACTTTCATATGGTCTTTCTGGACTTTCTAGGCTCCATCGTTTGACTTTGTCAAAGACAACATGTGTGACACACGAGTGAAATTGGCAATGGGGGCCTTGCTTTTTTTTTTTTTGGGGTTGAACCCTTTCTTGGTTTACTGGTGAGTCGTAGCACACCTTGGAATTTGTACGCTAGCGTGATTGATTATTTCGCCAAGAGCTTAATCATAGGATTATGGGACAGTTATTGAAGTGGTCAACTCGATATCTAACTGGGCAATGGAAGTCTTGCTTGGTTTACTAAAGGGTCATAGCACAACTTGGAATTTTCTACACTGGAGTCATTGGAGCTTGATCATAAAAGTGTAAAAGACTATTCGAGTGGACCTTATCTCAACTTGGTATAATCCTCATGTGTTGGCCATCGTGAAGAGGTTGTCCGAAGAGTAGCGAAACGACATAGCCGGTTACATTGCAAGTCACATGTCTGAGATGGTCATGCCAACCGTCATCGATGCCGTGGATAATATTTTTTTTCAAGGCCAAGATCGTCCAACCAACTACCACTATCCAATCCGGTAGTAACAAGGTACGTTGCAAATCCCCCTCATTTATTGATGCCAATAATGTTGGTCAGATATAAGAATTATTCAAAGGCTTGAATCTTTTAATCAAGGTCACAAGGATAAGAACAATCAGGCTGATGTTGGTTAAAATAACCCTATTGATGACAATAACTTGGCAAATCAAACTAGTCAAGGGGCTAGCCAATTGAAAAATGTGAAATATATAAGGCTAGTTTCGCTCAATATGAATATTCCTATTGGGCACAACATTCCGATTAATGTTGATAATCTGGAAAGACCAGCGTTACAACCTGGGGGCAAAATGGCCAATCGTACTACAATTGAACTTAGCACAATTTTACCAGAGAAGTTTGACAATGATTAGGGTTAGGCAAGGGTATCATCATACTTACTTGCAGAAATCACATCATTTGTTAGGTAGATGTCTAGCCTTTTTTCAAAAGGCTTTGAAATTCCTAAACGTGCCATCTCTAATATTGAAAATAAACAATCGAATATTGAATACATTGGTCGATTTATTGGCCAATGGGGAGAAGCAGGGACAAATGATTTTTCAAGACTTAGGTTGTTCCTTCTATTTTTGTCGAAACTGCTTTTATCTAGTACACTAATTTACCACCTAATTTGGTCTGTAATTAGGCAGAGATGGACAGACAATTCCATTCTCAATTTTATAGGATGATACGTGCGGTTAGGGGTGTCTACACCGAATAAGATACCCGACTCGGTGATAAACCATCATTTAGATGATGACTTTTTTGTTACTTTTCCCCCCTCTAATGTCTACATATCGCTTTCTTAGTAGTTGGAGATTTGCTCCCAAAAAGAGTACGCAATCGAGCAAGCGTACTGACTTGATCAATCATAACAAACCTATTATACAATAAAGAGATTAATTCGTAAATCTGCCGGAGGAATGAGACTAACTTTTGTTTTCAATCAGTCCACATGAAAAACATTTACCGCGGCTTTGCATGAAATCTATGATAATTATTTTCACGATTGTCGTGACATCACGGAATAAGGGGAACTAGGAGAGCAAAAGAATAATTCGACACAACGTTATTATTTACCACGCAAAGCCAAATTACAGCATGGTCTCACCAGCCAAGTGACAAATCGATGTGAGTTCGACACGTGGCATTTTTTTATGGGCTTATCATCATGCTATGTATATATACATATTATACTTCCTCAAGCCCAAAACTAGGTGGAAGATGGGAGGTTCCAAGAAGAAGAGCTCCACCCCAAACTCCAAGTTTGGAAATGTGGCGGCAGCTCCATTTCGAATCCGAGATGTTAATGGAGAGAAGAAAGGATTTGGATGTCACCGATGCCCTCAAATGTTCAACACTCTGGGTCAGTTGATCCAACATGCCAACCAAATTCATAAAACGACCTGGATCTCCCTAAAGCTCGCATTTTCTTGTGAGCAGGTTCCATTTCATGGATGTCAATGATGCGCTCAAGAGTTCAAGACTCTGGACCAGTTGGCGATCCATCATGCTAATCAAAATCATGAAACAACGAGGTGAAGGAGGACGAGACAAGACGGACCCTCCTCGTAAGAACAAAAAATAAGTTTTGTTTCAACATTTTCACATTATTTAATACCCGATCAAAATTGGTTTCCCTTAAAAAGTATTTCACATTGAATGGAGTTGCAATTTTTGCACTAAGCATTTCAAGAAATGATAAGTGGTAGGCAAGTTATCAACAGTTCTCAATGGCAAAGTCTCTTCTAAAAAATTTCTCAAATGAGTGACTCAATTTGGCTATTTATAGTGAGACGGTTAAAACAATTAAAGAACGAGAATCTTCCATATGGGGACGTACCTTTAATGAAACCAATGGTCGGTATAATTGCCACGTGTTATGAAGACACTTTCCACGGATACTTACCAAGTGTTATGAGGGCGTGAAGGAGACATGGGAATCCACGTGATCATGATTATGTTGATAGACATGAAGCCCATATGAAAGGATTAGGAATAGCCCAAATCTTTCCTTCGAGCATCACATCATGCCCATCAAACCAAGACTCTCACTCCTTATAAAACACTGCTTAACTTTAAATCAACCGCTTAATTTCCCCTGTTGTAATCTTTTTAGTCACAAGGAAGGAAAAATGTTTGCTTTATGATGAATACAAAAGCACTAATAACTCTAACATAACAGAAAACTCATATTATCCCTTTTTTTTGGGGGGGGGTCGACAATTGAAATGAAAAAGTCTAATATTATAACTGTTGTTAACAAGTTGGGTGTTGGTTGACTAATCTAATGGCATCATGGAAAATCCTTGGTCCATAGCAACCGTATCATCCGAATAAATCATCACGAAAAGAGGCTACCGAAATAATCTTAGGAAAATCAGTTTTCTTGAGACAAAAAATTATGACCCTTTTCTTTGGGCTCGAATTTGTGTTAAATCTTAACCGAACCTCCATTTGTTATCCGTAGAACATATATTCTAAGATGCATTATAACCGACAGAAATATGTGTAAAGTATGACATCATAACGCGACACAAGTTAAGGTTGATTGATACTTGAGGATAAGAATAATCAGGTTGATGTTGGTCAAAATGACCCAATTGGTGAAAATAACTGGGCAAATCAAACTAGTCAAGGGGCCAGCCAATTGCCAAATGAAGAAGATATAATACTAGTTTCGCTCAATATGAGTACTCCTTTTAGGCCTTACATTCCAATTAATGTTGATAATCTGGCAAGACCAGCGTTACCGCCAGGGAAAAAATGGCCAACCATACTACGATTGAACTTAGCACAATTTATCAGAGAAGTTCGACAATGATTCGGGTTAGACAAGGGTATCATCAGACTTGTTTGCAGAAACCACATCATTCATTGGGTTGATGACTAGCCTTTGTCAAAAGGCTTTGAAATCCTTGAATTTGCCGTTTCTAATATCAATAATGAATAATTGAACATTGAACACATTGGTTGATTTATTGGCCAATCAGGAGGAGTAGGGACAAATGGGTTTTTAAGACTTAAGTTGTTTCTTTTGTCTTTGTTCAAAACTACTTTTATCCGATACTATGATTTGCCACCTAATTTGGTGAGTAATTGGGCAAAGATGGACAAAAAATTCAATTCTCAATTTTATAGAATGAAACTTGTGGTTAGGGGTGCCCATACCAAACAAGATACCGTAGGCTGTGGTATCAATTGCTGAGTTGGCCACACTCTATTGCTACTCTAATGAGTCATCGGATCAGTTTGTTGTTCGATTAAAAATGGCTAGAAATAGATGCATCACTTCACTCTTAGAGAAAAGATTGGCAAATTTGGCTTTAATGAATTGAAATTTAATCTAAGAGATAGAATTTGCTAATGACAAGGGCACATAATGACTCATGATCAGGTAATTTAAATGCCTGAATGATCCATGAATCATTCAATCTTTCAAAAAATTTGGGCATATGTTTTTTTTTTTTGGGTAGGGAAATTTGGGCATATGATACTTAGAAAGACCAACTTTTTTGTTGTAATCAACAAGTGATAGATTTGGCTGACAATAGTAGAGTGTGGTGAATAGGAGAAGTTGTCGATATCAGCATTGATATATAACTGATGAGTAGTGATGTATTCGGATATTTAAGCTCAACAAATATTGGTTATCTTGAATGAAGTCACCGACATTGATATCGACATGTAAGTGATGAGAGCAAATATTAGTTATCTGGGATTGAAGTTATTGACATCTACTTGTAACTTATGAGTAGCGAAATGTTCCGTTATCTAAGCTTAGCAGATATCAATTATCTAAGGTGAAGTCATGGACATCAATATTGACATGTAATTGATGAATTGCCATATTTTAGAATATTGAAGCTCAACAAATATAGTTATCAAGGACGGATAAATTTATGACATCGACATCAATTTGTACCTTATGAGTAGCGATATTTTAAGATATTTAAGCTTAGCAAATATCAGTTATCTAGGATGAAATCATCAACGTATGACAAATAAGAGCATAGATAAGTTATTTGGGGATGAGGTTGTCGATATCAATATGTAACCAATGAGTAGCGATATTGTCAAATATTTAAACTTTATGTGGAAAGTTATTTAGTTGTTCGAATTATTTAAACTCCATTTTGCAACCGTCAATTATCGATTTTAAATAGCCACATTGTACTCTTTGTAAATCCCAAATCAATCAATAAAAAAAACCTATCACCTTTTAATTATCTTTCAATCCATACTTTAATCATAGTTTCAAATATTTCTTCATCAATTAAATTCCTACTTATATCTTAATTGTAGTTTTCAGATCTTCGTTGTCGATTAAATTCTAGTATTGTATCTTTATGTCATTGCACTTTGTCGTCTGTTAAATTTCGGCAAAGACTTTTATAACATCGGGTCCATTGTAGATTAAATTCCATTCAAGTGTATTTGTTCCTGATGTTCCATTGATACAAGTCTTATCCGTAATTGCCACATAACCTCTAATAAAATTGAAGAATGAATTTTGGTAGGGAGGTATTTTGTCATTGATTAAATTCCCATGAAATAAATTCCTTTTAACAAAAAAAAGGCGATTCATGAACATTAGTGCTACTTTAAATTAGCTTCCACTGTCTCTCCGTGTCCCTCTCCCCCATCCTTTAGGGTTTTCGCTGATGGCTGCATATTTTGAGGAAGAGAGAGGGACTTTTCTCTCTCTATCCCTTTCCCCCTCTTTCTCCCCCTCCCCTTGCGATTGCCTCAACCTTTTTCTTCTCTGTCCATTTTTCGCCTATTGGTTGGGTTTTGGCTTGAAAGCTAGTTCTAGTTCATGCTCCTTTGGTTTAGGAGATCGTCAGCCTCTGGAAGAAGACCGTCAAGCCGAAGCCTCCGATTTGCTATCTTTATTTTTTCTCTCCCACTATATTTTGGGAGTTTATGAGTATAAATAATTTTCTTTGGCTAATCTTGGGTGAATGTGGAGATCAATTTGGCCATTCATGTAGTCATTCATCTATGAGGATGTTCATAATTGGACTCCACAAACTCTTCAAGGTTAGGCTGCTCTCCTATCATAGTTTAGATTTAGGTCTAGATCTAGGGATTTTACACTCCCGATCTAGATCTAAATATAGATTTGAGAGTTTCTTATAGGTATCTGATCCGTGCTTTTTTTAACATATTGATATTGGTATTACTGTTAGAAGATGGTTGTGGGAATATTGAACCTAGAAGCGCACTGCAAGCCTATGTAATTAGTGTGAGAGTTCTTGCTGTGCACTCATCACTAACTTGGTGATTGACGGTCAAAATTTTATGGTAGTAAATCTACTCATGAAGGATGAAAATGTGCTTCTAATTGTAGAATATGCTTTGTTATTTTCTTTTTGGTATTTTTTGTTGACACCTAAATTTTGACTTTTTAAAATTCATTCAAGTACATAAAAAAACGAGAATTTGTTCTCACCAAAAATTAATTTTTTCATGCATTGCATATTTAATTTTTTTGTCGGTCATGCATTTTATTATGGCTAACGATGGAGGATTTGAGCTTAAATTGACAAACGATTGGATTGAGCGTGAGGGAGGTGTGCCGAAAGGCTTATAAAGTTTTGAACTTAAAAGAAATTTTTCCACAGGGAC
Organism: Psidium guajava; assembly: GCA_016432845.1. Taxonomy (NCBI): domain Eukaryota; kingdom Viridiplantae; phylum Streptophyta; class Magnoliopsida; order Myrtales; family Myrtaceae; genus Psidium; species Psidium guajava. The sequence continues at coordinate 20,876,681 of CM028225.1, forward strand.
TAAATTGCAAATACATAAAACTTCAGGGACTAAATTGCAAATACATAAAACTTCAGGGACTAAATTACAAATACATAAAACTTCAGGGGCTGAATTGCAAATACATAAAATTTTAGGGATAATGGAGAAATTAGAAAGGAAGATGGAGAATGGGAGATATAGAAGGGAAGATGGAGAAATTAGAAAGGAAGATGGAGAAGGGGAGAGATAGAAGGGAAGATAAAGAAATTAGAAGGAAAGATGGAGAATGGAAGATGGTAAAATTAGAAGGGAAGATGGTGAATTAGAAGGGAAGATGGAGATAAAGAAGGGAAGATGGTGGAATTAGAAGGGAAGATGAAGTTAGTGGAAAAATTAGAATGATAGATGAAGATAGAGAAAGGAAGATGGGGGAGTAGGCTATAAAAGGAGGAAGAATGAGAGCCTTGAAGGGGGGACTTTTGGAGAGATTAGAGAGAAATTAGGAAGACTTTGGAGATTGAAAAAAAATTTGGAGAGATTTCAAGAAAAAAAATTTTGAGAGAGAAAAATTCGCCGCCGTGGAACAAGCCTTGGCGACGCGACGGATTCATCTCCAACGAGGTCTAGGCGCATCAGCATGTGCAATTATCTGGTAACTCAATTTTTTGTGTTTAGATGACGAAATCTCGAAAACAAATATACTGAACATTCGTAGATGACTTCGAGATCTTCGATTTGATATATTATGGCGTGAAAATGGACGTCGTTTGCTATGTCAAAAGGGTCCCGAAATGGAGAACAGAAATCTGGAAATATGGTGATCAGAACCTCAGATGGAATTTTTCTGATCTGACCTTTCATGCTAAATGATTTTCCATGGGTTATTCTAGAGTTCGTTTCATAAAGACCTCTTCATGACATTTGTTCATAAGATCTTAATGCATAACATATAAAAAATACAAAACTATTCATGCACGTTTCATATTTTTAATGCATTTAATGAAATCATGCAATTCTGTTGGCGTCCTTGAGTCTGAGTGTTTTTCTGTGCGTGGTCATATTGATTCGTAGTTATCTCATGTTTAGAGTCTTCTTTTGAAACTTCACAAAAAATGAAAGTTGTTCATTGGGGTCTTGTTTAGTAGATTGGAAAGTTTGGTGCATTAATTTTGAGATTTGAGTGTCCATTTGAGCTTAATCCTGAAGTATGTCTGTTCTGTGAAATTTGTTTGTTTGCTGTTGAGCTCTCATGAAAGACCATTTTCTACACGAAAATGAGTGTCTCTTCAGTAAGAATGTAAAACATGAAAGTTGTCAACGACACATTTTCCCATCCACATAAACAATCTCAGAATTTTTGCATACATTTCATTACTTCTTTTGTATTTTATGGTTACTGCTTTCTCCCTAAGAATGTTCATGGACAATATGATTTAATTCGTATTTTTTGTGTTAATGCATTGGAAAATGTAAAAAATGGTCTCAATGAAGTTTAATCAGCACGTGTTAAAATTTCTTTGAGTTTTTGAATTGTCTTAACTCATTGGTGATTGTGCATGTTCGATTGGATAAGTTTATTATTTTCATTTGGCTTTCGGCCCGATGCTTTAAAGACTGGAGGATGACCGATGTCCATTCCGGTCCGTTTTGTTGTACTCCCGACCCACGAGGCTTGGCGACCGGTGTTTGACCGATGTCCATTCCGGTCCATTTTTGTTGTATTCCCGATCATGTCTCGGGTTTTATTTAATTGGTCTGTAATTATTTACCCGACGAGTTGCGGGTTTTATTTTCACTGCCCTTAGGGTAGTTTTACTTTACCTGCTCTCTCTTTACATCTTCGTTTGCTTTAGGTGATTTTGCATTCTTTATAATACATCGAAAAAATCTAAAAAAAATCATAAAAAGAAAACCAAAAAAAAAATTGCACCTTTGAACCTCAAGTGAAAATTTATCAAAATTGCCAAGTTGAACATTTTCATGAAATTGGTACCGAAAGGGCGTTAATTGAAAAATTAGCGTAATCAAGTCCCCGAACTCATTAATCTCTGGTTTGTAGGAATAAAGTATTTCTCCCGATGCTTTATTTAGGTGTCTAATCAACCTACCCAAAATGATTAGTGGCGACTCCAAGATAAATCCTTCTTTTGATGAAATTGAACCTAAGTCACAATTTGGTAGAACTCGGGAGAGTTCGAGCTATGCTAGTTAATTCAATTTAATTAACATGGTAATCCATTAACTTTAAAAATTGGGAAACCGATTTTTAGGTCGCGACAGTTTGGCGACTCCACTGGGGACTAACTTGAATTTTTTGAAATTTAAGGAGGACTTAGGCCAGAAAAATTTCATGAAAATTCACTTGGTTTGGCAATTGGTTGAATTTTAATCCTTAGGTGTTAAATGGTTTTGTAGAACGGGAGTTATAAGGGGTGGAGTGTTTGGCTAACCCTTTGTTTTGCAGGTTTGGTGTGTGAAACTTGTCATTTAATTTTTGAATTATTGAAGCGGTGTTTGCATTTAATTGTTATGCATGATTAATCGCTTTAGCACTACATCACACACGTCTCATGGTCGAACCTGGGCCGCTAGTTTTAGGATGGTATTGTGATTTGGTTCTAGCGTTTGCCGTGAGATCACGTCGAAAGTTAGTCCAGATTCAATCCCGAACTTCTTTTTAAAAATGAGTTTCAAAAGTTATGCCTCAGGCTTGGTAAGATTACCAAAGCGGTGGTTTTAATTTTTAGCTCGAGAAGCCGGAGTGGGAAGACCTGGCTAATCCTGATTACGTCGTAGAGGATCACGGCTAATCTTGATTATGTGCGCGAGATTGTCGCCTTGCCGTAAGTCTTTCGCTTCAATTTGTGAGCCTTTAGGTAGTTAGAATAAGGTTATCTCACGAGTCATGTGCATGTCTATGTGATTGGTATTTTTCACGGTAAAGTAAGTTCTCTAACTTCATCTTGCATTTTATTCTATTTTGGGTCGGTCCATGACATTGTTAGATTGGTCGAATTTTTCAAGGAAATGCAATCCAATGAATTTCTCCCCATGTTATGATTTACCTTTCCGTGTTGCGCGATTTTTGAAAAATTCTATGGTCAAATTTTGGGCAAACACCCTTAATGAAAGTCATAGCCAACATAATGATTTTTCAACATATAAAAAAATTAGAACCAATGGACTTCATTTGCTTGGGACGAAGTTGGGCCAAACTCACGTTTTTGGGTGAAAAATGTAAAGCATTATGACTGATCGACTCTCCTCCTCGTGAGAATTTTTCGAGCCTCTTCGACTCAATTCTGGATCTCGACCAAAGAATGAAAAATGTCTACTGGACTCTGATCTTGCACGTCAAAAATTTTCAGATAAATCCAATCAGTTTTCCATTTAATACAGAATTTGTGATCCAATGCAAAGCAGTATGAAATTTTGGCAGTTTTCTGACCTCATCTTGTTTCATTAATAAGCACTGCTAAACAAGCTTTTTTGCTAGAAATCAAAACATGAAAGTTGGATAATAGACTTTAAATTGGCCTGGAAAATTTTGGACCTTAACTCACATTTTTTATGGGCCTTTTGTTCATTAGACAGAAACTGGACAAATCAGCTTTCTGAACAAATTTTCTCCAAAGATGCATTAAACTGTATTGATCTGTACATTTTTTTGGATAAAGTCAAAACATGAAAGTTGTGCATAATCATCTTGGCCATGTGTCTGTAAATTTGGGCGTCATTTTGAACACTTGTTGAATTTTCACGAATTTGTTGTCAAAAGTGGACAAACTGAAATCTTCTGAAATGGAATCTTGTCACTGTATGTACACCATCACCTTTGTCCACAAGTTACACTCAGATGGGAAAGATTCTAGGCACCTGTCATGGACCGACCCCTATTGGATCACATACTCATTATTTCCTTTACTTTTGCAGGGAATCGCAGGTACCCCAGGCGGAAGCAAAATTAGATTCAACAATACACCAGAAACAATCTTGAGGAATACGATAGGACGGATAATTACCGATGCCTCAACTGATAATACTGGGGGCAAGCGAAGGAATTAATCCTTCCGAAGTCAGAAACGTGTAAATCAGTCAACATGTACAAGCTTTGTATTTTGATGGGGCTGTAAATTTATCCAGATCGGGCATGGGGACATTTTTAATGTATTAGAAGGGTTCATGTATTTTTGTTGAAAAAGCCGAGACTGTGTAATCAGAACCCATCGGGCAAGATTATGAACCCGACCTTGCGACGCCTTTCTAATTAAATTGAACAAAGGCTTGCCTTTTTACCTTCCTCGGATTCAAAACACATGGAAGATTTTGGAGGACCAGTATTTTATTACCGAGCATGGCCTGCAATCATTTCTCCCAACGCTACAGGCGATCGACACATTCAAGTGGATGCCGAAAGAGATAGGCAGGAGTAAAGTGGGGCACGCAACGGGCAGCCTGGTTTGTTTATTGGAGCACTGATCGAGTGGTCGATTTGCAATAATTCACACGACTGACTCACGGCGCTGTGACCGGTGGGGGCCGCCACCGAACCCTTCGTCAATGTCCTTGATATCATCGCCGGCAGCAAATAACAAGAACACCAAGAAGAGTGTTAAGCCTCAACGTCTTCAGTACCGTAAATCGTCCTATCATGCTATATGGGCGAAGAAATGGCAGGAAAAAAAAAGCACAAACACGTGAAACTTTCTCTTCATTCCATTCACCAACAAACCTTACAACAGCTCACTAGAGAGGAAAAGTGAAATCAAATTGAGCCCTAATAAGCATCACAAAGGAGCTCAGCTGGCTCTCCATGGAGTTGATGCTCTGGGTGCACCGGGCGTTCTCGGGATCAAGCTCCGCAAGCCTAAAGAAGAGGCGATCGCACTTCTCTTTAACCTGGGCCATAATGGCCTCGTAATGCTCAACGGCAAACTCCAGGTCCGGAATCGCCGCCCTCTCGAAAGCAATGTCTGCCGTAATGTCATCAAGTCTCTCCTGCAGCCAATCGCATTTGCACCTCATTACAATATTGCCTGGCTCCTGTTCGGCGTAAGTTCGGACCAAGGCCAGACGGTCCACCAGCTTTCCCCTCTCACGAACCAGCCACGAAAGTTGATCGTTGGCAAACTTGAGGGCCTTTTTGTGATTATCAGCCACAAATGTGACTGTTGCCAGACGCTCGTGCCGGTCTCGGTAACGAGCTTTCACAACGGCGGTCACAAGGACCGTCTCATAAGCACGGTTATAGGCAGCTAGAAAATTGATGAAGAGGGTCGAGAAGTTCCGATACTCCTTTCCCAGTCGGGTACCCTCAACAGAAGCAGCGTCCACGGTCCTGAATAAACCGAGGATTTCAGCCTCAACAGTAGAGTTTTTGGCTATATGAGCGTAACCTCTACCAAGAAGATTGTAGAGTCTCTCCCACCCAGCCAAGACTTCGGCGGATAAGGTGTGGTTAGGAGAATTGGCCATTTTTGAAAGCAGAATACGAAAGAAAGGGGAAGAGAGGTGAGGCAGATGAGCGGAATGCGAAGATGGTAATCTGCTTCAATTTAAATATTGATTTCACAGGGGCAGTCCTTATAGGTTTTCCTATCTACCATTCTCTGTCGGCAACACCCCCGGTGGCTCAAATTCCAGTCAAGTGGCAACCTCGAGCCGAACAAACCTGACGTCTCTGTGGAAAAGCTGGACGGGACTCCACCGCTTTGAAAAAAAGAAAGAACGAAAAGACGAGCTGAGTGGGGGACAAAGAAATTTTCGGCAGAAAGAGAGATATTACTCATCTTCATTGGAGGACCCGCCAGTAAATCGGCGGTGGAAATCTTGACAGGGGCCCTCTACCGCAAAAAGAAAGAAGAAGACAAACTGAGCGATAAACGAGGATTTCCCCTTTAATCAAAAGCTGAATGTCAGATTTTCCCCTCGGTAAATCTAATAGCATTGCCCGTGAAGGGGGAAGTCGTTGCTCTTGCCAGAGAGAGAATTTGTCCTCATTTGATAGTGAGGGTTCATCTGCACGAACTCGCAGGAGAAAGATAGAGAGGAAGGAGTTCTCGTGGGAGAAGAATTCAAAACATTCACCATCAAAGCATTGGCTTTCAAAGCCTGTTACGAGAAGCCATCAACGATCCCGTGATCCCTCAAGTCCGAGAAGACATCCTGAGGCGGTCTCGAATCGGCAGTCCTAGATCCAGAAATATGTCGAGCATTAGGGAAACGGGCGCATGTTCAACCCTCGTCGAAGCTGATGAAGTTCCTTACTCTGAGGGTCTACTGGTCATGGCCATTGACGGTAATCCAGTCTCTCTGTCAATCCTTGTTACCGTATTAAGAAAATGCCGGTATAAGGTTGTAGCTCAAGCAAAGGCGACAGAGGCCGTAGAGATATTAAAGAGGAGTAGTGACCAGTTTGATATCGTCCTCACCGCCATGGTAGGGATTGACATGGATGTTTTCACTCTCTTGGAAGTCATCAATTCTAAATTAAACATGCCAGTCCTCGTAATATCGGCAAGCGATGATCAGCAAGCCATAATGAAGGCTGTCTTAAATGGGGCCCAAGAAAACAAGGCCCAACTAAGCAAAGCACTTATGTGGCAAGCTCAAAGTGAAGGGCAACTCGGGACATACAATCCAATCTAATCCAAATGAAGGAACTTCCTCAATTCAAATTCAATGGAAGTACATACAAGGGTGAAACAGTATCGTTCCAATTTTTCTAGAATATGAAGAACATATACTGCCGCATTCCCTTTCATTTTTGTAGTGAAAGCCTCTACTGGCCAGATTTTCCTGTCTACCATTCCCTATCAGTATCACCTCCGCTACTCGTCTCCAATCTCGAGCCAAGCAAATCCGACATCTCTGCCAAAAGTTTGACGGGATGACACAACTTTGAAAAAGAAGAAAGAAAGGTGACTTGGGTGGGAGACAAGGAAAATGGGATTCGTTTTTATAGGAGAACACGCCAGCAAATCGACGGTAGAGACGTTGATAGGGACCCTACCACTATGAAGAGATGAGGAAAGATGAGCCAAGCAAGAAACACGCAGGAAAGGTTGAGAAAGACAGAAATCTCGGGAGAAGCGATACATATGCTAAGCCGACGCCAAATTTTAAAAAAGACATCCTCCTGATAATCTTTATTCATACGTTGAAGAGAGTTTTAAAGCATACACGGTTCAGAGAGAGTGAAAATACAGAAAGATATAGTAAACCTTGAGAAATCATCGACCAAATCGAAGATGTCTCAACCCAATACTTCCGAAAGCTATCGTTGCCTACTGAATATGGGAGAGGAAGAGTTCGAAACCATGTTTGGGATCGAGCCTATGGAGCCTAGCCCTTCCGTCGACGACGTCCAAGATCTCAGTAAAGATAAGGACAACAACGGTAAGGATCAAAAGAAGCGTTACCGTCGCCATACTAAGGAGCAAGTACAAAAGCTTGAGGATTTCTTCAGAACATGTCCTATCCAGACGGCAAACAGAAAATGGAACTAAGTCAAGAGCTAGGACTTGAACCTTCACAAATCAAGTTCTGGTTTCAAAATAGGCGAACCCGAATGAAGACTCGACATGAGCACAACGAAGCCGAGTTTCTAAGAGTTGAAAATGAAAACCTCCGAGCGGAAAACAAGATATATAAAGAGGCTTTTGACTCCGCCACCTGCCCTAACTGCAACAGCCTCCTCCTCGCCTTCGATGAAATGCATGATCTGAGGATTGAAAATGCGTGTTTGAGAAGCGAGTTAGACCAGTTTATAACAGGATCGAGTTCTGTTGGAGCAGGGTACAAAAAGACTAATGCTACTGGATCAGCATCAATACCTCCCGGGGAAGGGGAGATGTATCACCACCAAGCAAGCGGCATTGACGATGAACTCACCGCCATGATCAACCAGTTTAATGTTAATGAAGCACGGGGACTGTAATATGCACAGGGAGTCTGTATTTCGAAGCTGAGATCACGGGTCCTTCAACATAGCCGATGCATACCTGGTCCAGAATGAAGCCAGCTGATCATGGGAGAGCCTGCTGAGGGAGCAAAATCGATCTTGAACGAATGCAGACGCTTCATTTTCTTGCATGGGATGTTTTCTACTTTTATTGATGTTCAGAATGAACACAAAAACAAGAAGCAGCAATTTCCTGTTCTCCCATTAAATGCTCGAGTCTGCTACCACACCAAACTCGTAGTGAATTTATTGCGAGTAAAAAGTCGCGCGAACTAAAAGGGTGAAGCAGTATCGTTTCAATTTACCCTCAAATTGTCCCGATTTTAAATTAGATCCCTTATGTTTACAGGAATTTGCAAATTGACCCAAAAACGAAATTCCCCGATTAATCGAAACTTTGGGCAAATAGATTCGTGGACATCGCCACAGAATGGACGGCTTCAAATGAGGAATATGTGAACGAAAGACCCAAACAATCTCAAAGAAGGGTAATTCTGTATCGTTCTAATTTGCTCATACTCGTCTCGTGTTCTGAATTATTCCATTCTTAACAGGGTTTGTAAACCGCCCCGAAAAATACAGTGACTTGGAATTACCCAGTACAATACAACAACACCGTGTCATCTCAAGGATTGACTCTTAAAAGGAACCTCCATGAGCGCCTGCGGTCTTGTGGACCAGATGGCATGGGGAATGACAGTGGTCCGAGAAGTCCCGAGTTCGATCCTCGAGATGGAAATATTGTAAGTATTGTAAATAAATAAAATAACTTTTTCTCGCATTTCTTTTTGCAGAAAGAAACAGGAATACTCGACGAGCAATACCAAGGTCAGTATTTTGTCACGATCTTGGCCCTAATGGTGAAGTGGCCCACGAAAGTTGAAGGGAACTCAATCCAGTGAACCTGATAAGGGGATCGTGCGAGGCATTCAAAATAAAGGGTAAATCAGTATCGTATCCAATTCATCATTTCTAATACTGACTAATACGTCTTCTCCTCTATTGTTTGACAGGAAATGTCTAAACTTGACATACCCATGGAGAAAATCCCGAGTGGTAAAACTGGTAAAGGAATTGCGCGAAGCACTCAAGGGTAGCTCAATATCGTGTCCAGTTCATCATTTCTGATACTGGCTAACATGTCTCCTTCCTTTTTACAGGAAATGTTAAACTAACATCTGATACGTCAAAGAAAACAGCCCCAATGGGCCAAGTTATGATCGCCTGATGCGATCTGTCTGATGAAATAGGGGAAATCAATGGCGAACCCTAGATCGAAAATAGGTAAAACCAGAAACAAGCTACTCCTCGACTCGGAGAATAGGCCCCCAACGTGTTTGATTCGCCCACACAGCCAGGGGCAATTTCCATACTTGTACATTGTATTACCATATTTGCATGATGTTTACACATTCCATGATTTATGCATGACCGTTCTGCACGTTCAATTGTCAATTTTGACTTGAGATATAAACTGTACACGATGCATCGAATGTACAGAATGGGGCATGACAGGATGATGAAAGGCAAGCCATTTCCACATACGTCTTATATTTAATCCACAGTGAGTTGAGTGGAAGACAGATTCCGCATTCTCCAAGGCAATGGGTTTTCTCGCAAAAGGTACGATAGCCGAAGTGACAGAGGCATTCAGTTCTCTATCCAAACACTACAAGTGTCCATTGCAAATCTCTTTGAGCGGCGGTTTCATTTTCTCAACCCTGTCAAGAACCACCCCACATTGGGGTAAGACGAGGTAATTCCAGCAGCGACATGAGGTAAATGGTCAGAAATCCTCCTGCTTAGACTAGCATCAATCTTCGGGTCTTGCTTTGCATTTTACTCGAACTTTAACTCAAGTGCTTTAGGATGATGAAGAGCATTCATTTCTCTATCCTATACACTACATCCATTGTACAGCCCAATCGAGCCTGTATAATTATTTCTCGAACCCCGTTAGTGATCATTGCTCATTCCAATTTGAAGATGACGTCATCACCAAGGAACAAAACTCAAGAGACCGGGGCAGTAAAGAATTCCCAAGTGAACTCATCTCGTATGCTAGATTTCTCATGTAGTATATAGCATCATTCCTTGCAAAGAAAGGAAAAGAAAGATAGGTGTCAAAAAATAGCTCTCTCTAAAAAAAATGGGAATCGGGATTAAGAAAAGCAAAGGTTAATCTCACAGAAAATCCCGGGCAATAAAAAGCAAAATGCCTATCAAAAGTGAGGCCAATGCCCATTCAAATCTTTGTTCATTTGTTTAGAAAATCCCAAATGACAGACTTGTAAAGAAAAAGTCTCCAAGAGAGTCAAATGGAAATTACAATCATCAATGGAAGCTCCATCCTCAAGCAGTGATGGCACATCTTGAAATCAATTTCAGAAGGTCAAAGATCGGTGACAAGACTGCAATGATCACCAACACCAAGCCCTTCTCATAAATTTTTCTAAGCCAAAACGAGCCCTTCGTTTCTCAGACCCAAATCCCAACCTACGTTACGACCCTTGAAAGTCTCTTCTGATTAGAACACTTGAATTAATGTAAGAGTTGAATGATTTTAAGCATCGCTCGAAGAAGTTCGAGCAAGATTATTTCTTTCTCATTTTTGCAGGGTTCTTGACTTGTAAACCCAGAGCAGATGATGAAGATCTTCTTTAAAGGCCTTGACTCCACAAGAGTCCCATTTGGTAAACCATTGACCTAGCCCATATTACGGTCCTAATCAAGACCTCCAGATCGGCTCGGTAGTACCAATTGCGAGATTACTCAGACCCTTGTTGAAGACGATGATGGTAAGATTGAGTGATTTCTCTTGAATCCTACAATTAGGATAAATAGCTTTCCTCAAGAGTAGGAGAAAGCCCTTTCGGACTGAAGTTCCCCATTCAGAGTACATTCGAGGTATTCACAATGTAATTACCTCCTTGAACAGAATTGGTAATGTAAACTTGACAGAATAGTTTCGCATAAATCCACTGAATGAATTTCAGCATGCATGCCTATACATGTTACATCTAAACATTGTTTAAGCACATGCATCCCTAATATTCGAGTTACCTCATGAGGTCTTGAAATCCATCCAAGGATGATTGAATGAACAAAGCCATGCTGGCAAGTGTCCACCTGGCCACCTTCCAAGCTCTCAGGTAAGTTTTCTGAACTCATTTTTGAATATCTTGTGTTTACACTGACATGGCTCGTATAGCACACCCTCTCGATGTGGTCACCGCCCTGTGAGATTGGCGGCACATTTCCCTTTCGGATTGTCCAAGACCCGCTTTAGCGATCTCGAAACTCTTCTGGATCATCAAAGACCAGCTCTAGTGATCTCGTTCCCTTTCAGATCATCAAGGACCAGCTCTAATGATCTTGAAAGAAGTCTACCTTTCAACTACCCAGAAAACCCAGGTAAGTTTTCTAACCCTTTTAAAAAAAAATCGCAAACTTTGAGTTTGCACCAATGAGAAAGCACATTTCTAAATTTCGTCCAGTTCATAATCGATATGCTCTTGTGACCTGCATGAAAAACTTGTTCGAACCATGATCGACATGCTCTTGTGGTCTCGACAAATTTTATCAAAATCATAATCGACATGCTCTTGTGATTTTGGTACCCTATCAAGTTCATGATCGACATGCTCTCATGTTCTTGATCTTATCCATCCAGTTCATAATCGACATGCTCTTGTGTCTGGATGCTTGTTCGAACCATGATCGACATGTGTTGACACCTAAATTTTGACTTTTTAAAATTCATTCACTTAAATACATAAAAAAATGAGAATTTGTTCTCACCAAAAATTAATTTTTTCATGCATTGCATATTTAATTTTTTGTCGGTCATGCATTTTATTATGGCTAACGACGGAGGATTTGAGTTTAAATTGACAAACGATTGGATTGAGCGTGAGGGAGGTGTACCGAAAGGATTATGAAGTTTTGAACTTAAAAGAAATTTTTCCACAGGGACTGAATTGCAAATACATAAAACTTCAGGGACTGAATTGCAAATACATAAAACTTCAGGGGCTGAATTGCAAATGCATAAAATTTTAGGGATAGTGGAGAAATCAGAAAGGAAGATGGAGAAGGGGAGATATAGAAGGGAAGATGGAGAAATTAGAAGGAAAGATGGAGAATGGAAGATGGTAGAATTAGAAGGGAAGATGAAGAATTAGAATGGGAGATGGAAAGATTAGAATGGAAGATAGTGAATTAGAAGGGAAGATGGAGATAAAGAATAGAGGATGGTGGAATTAGAAGGGAAGATGGAGATAAAGAAGGGAAGATGGTGGAATTAGAAGGGAAGATGAAGTTAGTGGAAAAATTAGAATGATAGATGAAGATAGAGAAAGGAAGATGGAGGAGTAGGCTATAAAAGGAGGAAGAATAAGAGCCTTGAAAGGGGGACTTTTGGAGAGATTAGAGAGAAATTGAGAAAACTTTGGAGATTGAAGAAAACTTGAGGAGAGATTTTTGGAGAGAAGAAAATTTAGAGAGAAAAAAAAAAGAGAGAATTCTTTTAGAAGAGAGAATTGAGGGGAACGAGAGTTCGAAGTTCGGAGTTACCATCTTCATCGACCAATACAATCCGCGAGTCCATCCCCGTCGTTCGAGCCGCGATCCGCAATCTTGATCCACGAGGAAATCCGAGGTCCGAGTTCGATAATCAAATCCGCCAAGTTAGGTAACGATTCTAATCTTTTAGAATATTCGAAATTGTGTTGCCTAAATGGATTGATTTGAATTTCGATTATACCTTGTTGGACATATTGCATTTCTTTGGAATAAATTGCATATCCAATTTTTTGAGATTTTTATTACACGTTGTAATATTTTCTTTAAAAAATAAAAAAAGGGTTTGCTTTTGTTGCACATTTTCACATCATGTAGATAATTGCACGCGTAATTTATCTTGTAAATATTTAGATTAAACCGCATGCATTGCATATAATTTAGTTCCTTACCTTGTCATAAAAAGAAAATAAAAAAAATTACATCTTTGAATCTCAAGTGAAAATTCATCAAAATTGTCAAGTTGAACATTTTCATGAAATTGGTACCGAAAGGGCGCTAGTAGAAATATTAGTGTAACCAAGTCCCCGAACTCATTAATCTCTTGTTCGTAGGAATAAAGTATTTCTCCCGATACTTTATTTAGGTGCCTAATCAACCTACCCAAAATGATTAGTGGCGACTCCAAGATAAATCCTTCTTTTGATGAAATTGAACATAAGTCACGATTTGGTAGAACTTGGGAGAGTTCGAGCTAGGCTAGTTAATTCAATTTAATTAACCTGGTAATCCATTAACTTTAAAAATTGGGAAACCAGTTTTTTTTAGGTCGCGACAGCTTGGCGACTCCGCTGGGGAATTGTTCTTAATTTTTGAAAAATTTTAAGAACCTAGAGGATTTAGGCCAACAAAATTTCATGAAAATTCATTCGGTTTGACTTGGTTGGATTCTAATCTTTAAGTGTTAAATGGTTTTGCAGATAGGAGTTATAAGGGGTGACGTGTTTGGCTAACCCTTTGTTTTGCAGGTTTGGTGTGTAGGAATTAGAATTTAAATTTTGCACATTTTCAAAGCGGTGTTTGCATTTAATTATTGTGCATGATTAATTGCTTTAGCACTACATCACACACGTCCTTGGCCGGACCTGGGCCACTAGTTTTAGAATGGTATTGTGATTTGGTTCTAGCGTTCGGCGTGAGATCACGTCGAAAGTTAGCCCAGATTCAATCCCGAACCTCTTTTCAAAAATGAGTTTAAAAGTTAGGCCTCAGGCTTGGTAAGATTACCAAAGCAGTGGTTTTAATTTTTAACTCAAGCAGTCGAAGTGGGAAGGCCCGGCTAATCCTAATTACGTCGTAGAGGATCACAACTAATCTTGATTATGTGCGCGAGATTGTTGCCTTGCCGTAAGTCTTTCGCTTCAATTTGTGGGCTTTTAGTGCAGATAGGCTAAGATTTAAACTCACAATTCATGTGCATGTCTATGCGATTTGCATGGTATTTTTTTTTTCAAGGTGAAGTAAGTTTTCTAACTTCATCTTGCATTTATTCCATTTTGGGTCGGTTCATGACATTGTTAGATTGGTCGAATTTTTCAAGGAAATGCAATCCGATGAATTTCTCCCCATGTTCTAATTTACCTTTCTGTGTTACGTGATTTTTGTAAAATTCTATGGTCAAATTTTGGGCAAACACCCTTAATGAAAGTCGTAGCCAACATGATGATCTTCCACATATAAAAAAATCAGAACCAATGGACGTCATTTGCTTGGGACGAAGTTGGGCCAAACTCACGTTTTTCTAAATAGGTGAAAAATGCAAAGCATTCTCTCGAGCCTCTTCGACTCAATTCTGGATCCCGACCAAAGAATGAAAAATGTCTAATGGACTCTGATCTTGCACGTCAAAAAGTTTCAGATAAATCCAATCAGTTTTCCATTTAATACAGAATTTGTGATCCAATGCAAAGCAGTCTGAAATTTTGGTAGTTTTCTAACCTCATCTTGTTTCATTAATAAGCACTGCTAAACAAGCTTTTTTGCTAGAAATCAAAACATGAAAGTTGGAGAATTGACTTTGAACTATTGGCCTGAAAAATTTTGGACCTTAACTCACATTTTTTATGGGCCTTTCGTTCATTAGACAGAAACTGGACAAATCAGCTTTCTGAACAAATTTTCTCCAAAGATGCATTAAACTGTATTGATCTGTACATTTTTTGGATAAAGTCAAAACATGAAAGTTGTGCATAATCATCTTAGCCATGTGTCTATAAATTTGGACGTCATTTTGAGCACTTTTTGAATTTTCACGAATTTTTTTGTCAAAAGTGGATGAACTGAAATCTTATGAAATGGAATCCTGTCACTGTATGTACACCATCACCTTTGCCCACGAGTTACACTCAGATGAGAAAGATTCTAGGCACCTGTCATGGACCGACCTCTTTTTGATTACATACTCATTATTCCCTCTACTTTTACAGGGAATTATAGGTACCCCAGGCGAGAGCAAATTAGACTCGTCGGTGATAACAAACCAGGAATAATCATGAAGAATACAAAACGACAGAAAATTACCGATGTACTAGCCGATAACCCTGGGGACAAGCGAAGAGATCAAACCTCCCGGAGACAAAATTGTGTCAATCAGTCAGCATGTATAAGTTATGTATTTTGATCAGGCATGGAGGCATTCTTAATGTATTGGAGGGGCTCCTGTATTTTTGTTGAAAAAAGCATAAATGGTGTAATCGATAACCCATGAAGCGTGTATATTGATCCGACCCTGCAACACCTTCTTGATTTAATCGACTAAAAGCTTGCTTTTTAACTCCCTCGGATTCGAACCACGTGGAGAATTTTGGTGGATCGGAGAATTATTATTGAACGTGGCCCACAGACGTTTCTCCCAATGCTACAGGCGACCGCGACATTCAAGTGGACGCCGAAAGAGATAAGGCGTGAGTAAAGTAGGGCACGCAACGGGGGGCCGGGTTCATTATTAGCACATTGACCGAGTGGTTGCAGCTGTATTAATTTGAATGACCAGTCACGGGCCTCACTATGATCGGTGGGGGCTGCCACCGAATCCTTTTTCCGTGGTTTCGATATCATCATCAGAGAAAAGTAATTGAGGTCTCGCTTTTATCTGTTAGACAATGGGCCATCATTTCACAGCCACCACCTGTCGAGATAAGATAAGATTAAGGCAGTCCCACCAATTAAAGTAGAAATACACTTCCTACGTATTCTTTCGGAGGTACAATTGATAGAAGCGGATTGAATCTAGTAGAGGGGGATGACCTTGTCCTACGAAGTTTGCTGTCAACAGTCCTTATTTTAGAAGGAAAGTTTGCTCTGGACTATGATGGTCCATATGTCGTGAAGAAGGTGCTCCCAGGAGGTGCTCTGATTCTAATTGAGATGGGTATGAGAAATACTTTAAGTCATTCATGCTATACGAGAGAAGAAATGACAAGAAAAGTAAACAAAAAAACACGTGAGGCTTTTCTTTCATTTCATTCATCAAAGAGTATTACAATAGCTCACTGGGGAGGAAAAATAAAGCTAAACTGAGCCCTAATAACCATTACGAATGAGCTCAACTAACTCTCCAAACAGTTGATGCTGTGGGTACATCGGGCGTTCTCGGGATCAAGCTCCGCGAGTCTAAAGAAGAGGCGATCGCACTTCTCCTTAGCCTAGGCCATACTGGCCTCGTAATGCTCGACAGCAAACTCCAGGTCTGGAATCGCCGTCCTCTCAAAAGCAATATCTGCCGTAATGTCATCAAGTCTCTCCTGCAGCCAACCGCATCTGCACCTCATTATAATATTGCCCGGCTCCTGTTCGGCATAAGTTTGGACCAAGGCCAGACGGTCCACCAACTTTCCCCTCTCACGAACCAGCCACGAAAGCTGATCTTTGGCAAACTTGAGGGCCTTCTTGTGATGATCAGCCATAAATGTGACAGTTTCTAGACGCTCGCGCCGGTCTTGGTAACGAGCTTTCACGACGGCAGTCACAAGGACCGTCTCATAAGCGCGGTTATAAGCGGCCAGAAAATTGATGAAGAGGGTCGGGAAGTTCCGGTACTCCTTCCCCAGTTGGGTACCCTCAACAGAAGCAGCATTCACGGTCCTGAATAGATCGAGGATTTCAGCCTCAACGGTAGAATTCTGGGCTATATGAGCATAGCCTTTGCCGAGAAGATTGTAGAGTCTCTCCCACCCAGCCAAGACTTCGGCCGGGAAGGTGTGGTCAGGAGAATTGGCCATTTCAAAAAGAGGAGAAAATCAAGGCAGACGAACGGAACACGAGAGTATTGGAGAAGAGAGAGTTATGATAGACTAGCGGAATGAAAAGACGGTAATCCGCTTCACGTTAAATATTGACTTCACAGGAGCAATATCTATCGGTTAGATCTCCCTACCCGGCATTCTCTTTTGGTGTCGTCTTTATCAGCTCGAATCCCTTGGCACGTCTGTAATCTCGAGCCGAGCAAATCCGAAATCGTTGCAAAAAAAGTTTTGAGGTGATGTCGCCACTTTGAAAAAGAAGAAGGAAAAGATGACTTGAGTGGAAGACACGGCAAACTTTAGCGAAAAGGAAGAGAAGGCTTGTCTTCATTTGAGAACGGGGAAAAGACCTCACTTGCAACGCCGACGCTTGAGACAGGTGGAAGAAATAACGACAGGAGCCCTACCACTATGAAAAAGATGAAAGAAAACAAACCGTGTAGAAGACACGGCAAAAGGTTGAGAAAGACAAGAATCTTGGAGGGGGCGATATAATTTCTGAACCCGCGCCTAGATTTTAAAAGAGGCGTTCTCCTGGTAATCTTCATCCATACTCAGAAGAGAGTTTTAAGCATACACGCTTGCTCAGAGAGATTAAAGATACAAGAGAGAGCTGCAAACGTTGAGGAACCAGTAACCCGTCAAGGATGTCTCAACCCAACATATATGAGAGCTACCGCCACTTGCTGGACATGGGAAATGAAGAATTCGAGGCCATGTTTGGGATCGAGCCCATGGAACCTGGCCCTTCCGCCGACGACGTCCAAGATCTCAGTAAAGATAAAGAGAACAACAGTAAGGGTCAAAAGAAGCGTTACCGTCGCCATACTAAGGAGCAAGTACAAAGGCTTGAGGATTTCTTCAGAACATGCCCTATGCCAGACGGCAAACAGAAAATGGAACTGAGTCAAGAGTTAGGACTTGAACCTTTGCAAATCAAGTTCTGGTTTCAAAATAGGCGAACTCGAATGAAGACTCGTCATGAGCACAACGAAGCCGAGTTTCTAAGAGTTGAAAATGAAAACCTCCGAGCGGAAAACAAGATGTATAAAGAGGCTTTTGACTCTGACACCTGCCCCAACTGCAATAGCCTCCTCACCTTCGATGAAATGCATGATCTGAGGATCAAAAATGCGTGTTTGAGAAATGAGTTAGACCAGTTTATAACAGGATCGAGTTCTGTTGGAGCAGGGTACAAAAAGACCAATACTACTGGATCAGCATCAATACCTCCCGGGGAGGGAGAGATATATCACCACCAGGCAGGCGACATTGACGACGAACTCACCGCCATGATCAACCAGTTCAATGTTGATGAAGCACTAGGGCTGTAAGGCACACGGAGTCTGTATTTCGAAGCTGGTGATCACGAGACCTTCAACATGGTCGATGCATATCAGATCTGGAGTGAAGCTAGCTGATCACCAGAAGACCCGCAAAGGAAGCCGAGCAGATCCTGAATGAATACATAAGTTGTATTCCCTGGCGGGGGATGTTATCTACTTTTATCAATGTAAACTTTCTCCCTCTTATTAAATGCACGGATCCGCCGCTTCACCAAACCCAGGGAGGAATTAATAGCGAGTAAAAATTCGCGTAAACTCGAAGGGTAACGCCGTATCGTTGCAATTTACCCCCAATTGCTCCACTGTTAAATTAGATCCCTGTATTTTCAGGAATTTACAAATTGACCCAAGAACACAGCCATACTTGAATGCAAAGTCCTCTTATTGAATGAAACTGGGGGCAAATCAATTTGCGGATATTATCACTGAATGGACGGCTCCAAACGAAGAAAGACGCAAACGAAAGACCCAGGCAATCTCAAAGATGGGTAATTTTGTATCGTTCCAATTTATCCATGATCGTCTCAAATTCTGAATTATTTTCTTCTGTCTTAACAGGGGTTGTAAAATGTCTTGAAAAGAACCGGGACGTGGAATTGCCCAGTGCAACGTAGCAAGACCACACAATCTCAACGGTTAACTCTTAAAAGAAAGCCTCCATGGACGCCTACGGTCCCGTGGACCGGATGGCATGGGGAATGACAGTGGTCCGAGACGTCTCGAGTTTGATCCCCAGGGTTGGGGAATATTGTAAATGTTGTAAATAAATAACACAATTTTTTGCACATTTCTTTTTTGCAGAAAGAAACAAGAATACTCGACGAACGAGACCGAAGTCAATACTTTGCCACAACCTTGGTTCTGATGGTGAAGTGTCCAACGAAGGTCGAGAGAAACTCAACCCAGTAAAACTGGTAAAAGGATCGTACAAGGCATTCAAGACAGAGGGAAACGTTTACACTAACATGTCGAAGGAGACAACCCCCAGGGGCAATTCAAATTCTCCCATCCCTGAGAATTTTCTTCCATACTTGCACATTCTGCAAATACGCGTGATGCAAAAAAAAAAAAAAAACTTCACATCTGCATTGTGTTTACACATTCCATGATTTATGCATGGCTATTCTGCATGTTTAATTTGCCAAATCTGAGACGCACTTCCAGATGTCGCCCACTTGACGGACATACAATTCGCTCCAAATGAAGGGATTTCTTCAATTCAAGTCCACAAGAAGTACATACAAGGGTAAAGTAGTATCGTTCCAAATTTTTTCAGAATATGAAGAATATATACTGACGCATTTCCTTTCATTTTTGCAAGGGTCATCACTGTGCCGGATAGGTAAGTATTCCTTCCCCTTAAAACTCAATAAAATCCAAAGAAAAATCTTGTAATTCTCAAAGCAGGCGCCAAAGTTTCTGCAACTCATTCACATGGACAAAGACAACTCATGATCCCCAGAGTCTTCTTGCATGCTTGCATGACTTGTTCATCAAGATTTTCACAAAAAATCTCATGAGTTATTTGATATCGATCGATCAAGGCAAATCTTTACTTCACCGACCCTTTGGCCATGCGACATCAGCTAAAGGAACACCGGGCAAATAGAAGAAGTCCTTGTCCACCAAATTCCCAAAATCAAACTCCCAGCTAGGGCATGTACGGGGGAAATTGTGGATTCTGCCAAAACCTGGCCTGATTGAGAACAAAGCAAACTAATACGAGCTCCAACTTAGAAGAAAGGGAAGTGTCCTATCTCTTTATCATATGTCTTTCAAAGTAACACCCAATTTTCTTCTTGCAGGTGCCAAGCTAGAGGACATGCCTTTGATTGCTACTACTGAAGTAAGTCAAAACCAGAGCTTCCCAATATTCATTCACTCCATCATTTTAAGACCCTATTCATGCACATTCTTTTTATGCAGGGTCAATTGTGGGAACGAGTAATCAACCAGAGTTCAAATTCAAATCCCCAGCAGTGACTATGTCTGGGGCAATTTCCAATTTTGGCAAAAGCCATGATCGCCTGATGTGATCCATCCTGATGGAAATAAGACAAACAAGGGCATTCGACCAACCATGTTGATCTTCGCCATATCACAACTAGAGCGAACATATTCTGGGGCAAACATGAGAATGAGCTCGTCCTCGACTCAAACTCGTTTGATCCGCTCGCATGCCTTGGGGCAACTTAGATTCCTCTTTATCTGTTTTTGAGAAGCATGGCAATTCTGATTAATTGCCACATCTGTCTGGTTGAAAAAATGCTTGCACATTGTGTGGTTCATACATGATTGTTCTTCATGATTAATTTACCAACTTTGAATAAGGAACGTAAATTAAATATGATGCATCGGATGGACAGAATGGGGCATGACAGGATGATGAAAGGCAAACCATTCCCATACATGTCCCGCAGTCTAATCCCTAGTGAGATGAGCGGTAGTTAGGATCCGCATTCCTCGAGGCGATGGGTTTTCTCGCAAAAGGTACGATAGCCGAAGTGACAGAGGCATCCAATTCTCTATCCAAACACTACAGGTGTCCATTGCAAACCTCTTTGAGCGGCGGTTTCATTTTCTCAACCCTGTCAAGAACCACCCCACATTGGGGTAAGACGAGGTAATTCCAGCAGCGGCATGAGGTAAATGGTTAGAAATTCTCTTGCTCAGACTAGCATCAATCTTCGGGTGTTTCTTTACATTGAACTCGAACTTTAATTCAAGTGCCTTAGGATAATGAAGAATATTCATTTCTCTATCCTATACACTACATCCATTGTACAGCCCAATTGAGCTTGTATATATTCATTTCTCAAGCCCCATTGGTGATCATTGCTCGTTCCAATTTGAAGATGACGTTATCACCAAGGAATAGAACTGAAGAGACCGGGGCAGTAAAGAATCCCCAAGTGAACTCATCTCGTATGTTAGATTTCTCATGTAGTGTCTAGCATCATTCCTTACAAAGAAAGGAAAAGGAAGAGAGGTGTCAAAAAATAGCTCTCTCTCAAGAAAAAAAATGGGAATCGGGATTAAGAAAAGCAAAGGTTAGTCCCACAGAATCCCGGACAGTAAAAAGCAAAATGCCTATCAAAAGCAAGGCCAATGCCCATTCAAATCCTTGTTCATTTGTTTTAAAAATTCCAAATGACAGACTTGTAAAGAAAAAGCCTCCAAGAGAGTCAAATGGAAATTGCAATCATCAGTGAAAGCTCCATCCTCAAGCAGTGATGGCACATTTTGAAATCAATTTCAGAAGGCCAAGACCGGTGATAAGACAGCAATGATCACTAGCATCAAGCCATTCTCATATATTTTCTGAGCCAAAGCGAGCCTTTCTCTCAGTCCCAAATCCTGACCTACGTTACAACCCTTCAAAGTCTCTTTTGATTATGGCATATGAATTAACGTAGAGTCGAATGATTTTAAGCATCGCTCGAAGAAGTTCGAGCAAGATTATTTCTCTCTCATTTTTGCAGGGTTCTTGACTTGTAAACCCAGAGCAGATGATGAATATCTTCTTTAAAAAAGGCCTTGACTCCACAGGAGTCCTATTTGGTAAACCATTGACCTAGCCCATATTACGGTCCTAATCAAGACCTCCAGATCGGCTCGGTAGTACCAATTGCGAGATTACTCAGACCCTTGTTGAAGACGATGATGGTAAGATTGAGTGATTTCTCTTGAATCCTACAGTTAGGATAAATAGCTTTCCTCAAGAGTAAGAGAAAGCCCTTTCGGACTGAAGTCCCCCATTCAGAGTACATTCGAGGTATTCACAATGTAATTACCTCCTTGAACAGAATTGGTAATGCAAACTTGACAGAATAGTTTTGCATAAATCCATTGAATGAATTTCAGCATGCATGCCTATACATGTTACATCTAAACATTGTTTAAGCACATGCATCCCTAATATTCAAGTTACCTCATGAGGTCTTGAAATCCATCCAAGGATGATTGAATGAACAAAGCCATGCTGGCAAGTGTCCACCTGGCTACATCCAAGCTCTCAGGTAAGTTTTCTGAACCCATTTTTAAATATCTTGTGTTTACACTGACATGGCTCGTATAGCACACCCTCTCGATGTGGTCACCGCCCTGTGAGATTGGCGGCACATTTCCCTTTCGGATTGTCCAAGACCCGCTCTAGCGATCTCGAAACTCTTCTGGATCATCAAAGACCAGCTCTAGTGATCTCGTTCCCTTTCAAATCATCAAGGACCAGCTCTAATGATCTTGAAAGAAGTCTACCTTTCAACTACCCAGAAAACCCAGGTAAGTTTTCTAAAATCGCAAACTTTGAGTTTGCACCAATGAGAAAGCACATTTCTAAATTTCGTCCAGTTCATAATCGACATGCTCTTGTGATTTTGGTACCCTATCAAGTTCATGATCGACATGCTCTCATGTTCTTGATCTTATCCATCCAGTTCATAATCGACATGCTCTTGTGTCTGGATGCTTGTTCGAACCATGATCGACATGCTCTCGTGATCTCGACAAATTTTATCAAAAACCATAATCGACATGCTCTTATGGTTTTGATACCCTTTCAGATCATCAAGGACCAGCTCTAATTATCTTGAAAGAAACTATGTGACTCCACTCGAAAAGATGCAGTGGACACATCCCCTTACAGATCTTGCGCTTTCTCGCATCAGGGGAAACCTCTGGTAACGGATAGGCACCAGTACCTTAAGATTCTTGCATCCACAAAATGCCTAGAGCTTAAGGGAATCACTAGCATTATGAAGTGTCTGGTAAGACCGACATTTTATATGCGATCCATGTGCAGGTTTCTTTAATCCGTTTTCTCAGAGCAGAGAAATCTTAACACATGTTATTTACAGTCATGCACATCATGCATCATTGCACTTGCATATAAAATGGGATTAAAACTCCCCCACAAAAAAAAATCAAAAATCATCATCATCATTCATTTGCATTGTCAAAATTTAGGTTCAATTTTGTCTTTGAGCGAAACCTCTAAAAGTCTCCGCTCAAAGAGGGGCAGCTGTTGACACCTAAATTTTGACTTTTTAAAATTCATTCACTTAAGTACATAAAAAAAATGAGAATTTGTTCTCACCAAAAATTAATTTTTTCATGCATTGCATATTTAATTTTTTGTCGGTCATGCATTTTATTATGGCTAACGACGGAGGATTTGAGCTTAAATTGACAAACGATTGGATTGAGCGTGAGGGAGGTGTACCGAAAGGCTTATGAAGTTTTGAACTTAAAAGAAATTTTTCCACAGGGACTGAATTGCAAATACATAAAACTTCAGGGGCTGAATTGCAAATGCATAAAATTTTAGGGATAGTGGAGAAATTAGAAAGGAAGATGGAGAAGGGGAGATATAGAAGGGAAGATGGAGAAATTAGAAGGAAAGATGGAGAATGGAAGATGGTAGAATTAGAAGGGAAGATGAAGAATTAGAATGGGAGATGGAAAGATTAGAATGGAAGATAGTGAATTAGAAGGGAAGATGGAGATAAAGAATAGAGGATGGTGGAATTAGAAGGGAAGATGGAGATAAAGAAGGGAAGATGGTGGAATTAGAAGGGAAGATGAAGTTAGTGGAAAAATTAGAATGATAGATGAAGATAGAGAAAGGAAGATGGAGGAGTAGGCTATAAAAGGAGGAAGAATAAGAGCCTTGAAGGGGGGACTTTTGGAGAGATTAGAGAGAAATTGAGAAGACTTTGGAGATTGAAGAAAACTTGAGGAGAGATTTTTGGAGAGAAGAAAATTTAGAGAGAAAAAAAAAAGAGAGAATTCTTTTAGAAAAGAGAATTGAGGGGAACGAGAGTTCGAAGTTCGGAGTTATCATCTTCATCGACCAATACAATCCGCGAGTCCATCCCCGTCGTTCGAGCCGCGATCCGCAATCTTGATCCACGAGGAAATCCGAGGTCCGAGTTCGATAATCAAATCCCCCAAGTTAGGTAACGATTCTAATCATTTAGAATATTCGAAATTGTATTGCCTAAATGGATTGATTTGAATTTCGATTATACCTTGTTGGACATATTGCATTTCTTTGGAATAAATTGCATATCCAATTTTTTGAGATTTTTATTACACGTTGTAATATTTTCTTTAAAAAATAAAAAAAGGGTTTGCTTTTGTTGCACATTTTCACATCATGTAGATAATTGCACGCGTAATTTATCTTGTAAATATTTAGATTAAACCGCATGCATTGCATATAATTTAGTTCCTTACCTTGTCATAAAAAGAAAATAAAAAAAATTACACCTTTGAATCTCAAGTGAAAATTCATCAAAATTGCCAAGTTGAACATTTTCATGAAATTGGTACCGAAAGGGCTCTAGTAGAAATATTAGTGTAACCAAGTCCCCAAACTCATTAATCTCTGGTTCGTAGAAATAAAGTATTTCTCCCGATACTTTATTTAGGTGCCTAATCAACCTTCCCAAAATGATTAGTGGCGACTCCAAGATAAATCCTTCTTTTGATGAAATTGAACCTAAGTCACGATTTGGTAGAACTTGGGAGAGTTCGAGCTAGGCTAGTTAATTCAATTTAATTAACCTGGTAATCCATTAACTTTAAAAATTGGGAAACCAGTTTTTTTTAGGTCGCGACAACATGCTCTGGTGGTCTTGACAAATTTTATCAAAAACCATAATCGACATGCTCTTATGGTTTTGATACCCTTTTAGATCATCAAGGACCAGCTCTAATGATCTTGAAAGAAACTATGTGACTCCACTCGAAGAGATGCAGTGGACACATCCCCTTATAGATTTTGCGCTTTCTCGCATCAGGGGAAACCTCTGGTAACGGATAGGCACCAGTACCTTAAGATTCTTGCATCCACAAAATGCCTGGAGCTTAAGGGAATCACTAGCATTATGAAGTGTATGGTAAGACCGACATTTTATATGCGATCCATGTGCAGGTTTCTTTAATCCGTTTTCTCGGAGTAGAGAAATCTTAACACATGTTATTTACAGTCATGCACATCATGCATCATTGCACTTGCATATAAAATGGGATTAAAACTCCCCCACAAAAAAAAAAATCAAAAATCATCATCATCATTCATTTGCATTGTCAAAATTTAGGTTCAATTTTGTATTTGAGCGAAACCTCTACGAGTCTCCGCTCAAAGAGGGGCAGCTGTTGACACCTAAATTTTGACTTTTTAAAATTCATTCAAGTACATAAAAAAACGAGAATTTGTTCTCACCAAAAATTAATTTTTTCATGCATTGCATATTTAATTTTTTTGTCGGTCATGCATTTTATTATGGCTAACGACGGAGGATTTGAGCTTAAATTGACAAACGATTGGATTGAGCGTGAGGGAGGTGTGCCGAAAGGCTTATGAAGTTTTGAACTTAAAAGAAATTTTTCCACATGGATTGAATTGCAAATACATAAAACTTCAGGGACTAAATTGCAAATACATAAAACTTCAGGGACTGAATTACAAATACATAAAACTTCAGGGGCTGAATTGCAAATACATAAAATTTTAGGGATAGTGGAGAAATTAGAAAGGATGATGGAGAAGGGGAGATATAGAAGGGAAGATGGAGAAATTAGAAAGGAAGATGGAGAAGGGGAGAGATAGAAGGGAAGATGGAGAAATTAGAAGGAAAGATGGAGAATGGAAGATGGTAAAATTAGAAGGGAAGATGGTGAATTAGAAGGGAAGATGGAGATAAAGAAGGAAAGATGGTGGAATTAGAAGGGAAGATAAAGTTAGTGGAAAAATTAGAATGATAGATGAAGATAGAGAAAGGAAGATGGGGGAGTAGGCTATAAAAGGAGGAAGAATGAGAGCCTTGAAGGGGGGACTTTTGGAGAGATTAGAGAGAAATTAGGAAGACTTTGGAGATTGAAAAAAAATTTGTAGAGATTTCAAGAAAAAAAATTTTGAGAGAGAAAAATTCGCCGCCGTGGAACAAGCCTTGGCGACGCGACGGATTCATCTCCAACGAGGTCTAGGCGCATCAGCATGTGCAATTATCTGGTAACTCAATTTTTCGTGTTTAGATGACGAAATCTCGAAAACAAATATACTGAACATTCGTAGATGACTTCGAGATCTTCGATTTGATATATTATGGCGTGAAAATGGACGTCGTTTGCTATGTCAAAAGGGTCCCGTAATGGAGAGCAGAAATCTGGAAATATGGTGATCAGAACCTCAGATGGAATTTTTCTGATCTGACCTTTCATGCTAAATGATTTTCCATGGGTTATTCTAGACTTCGTTTCATAAAGATCTCTTCATGACATTTGTTCATAAGATCTTAATGCATAACATATAAACAATACAAAAATATTCATCCACGTTTCATATTTTTAATGCATTTAATGAAATCATGCAATTTTGTTGGCGTCCTTGAGTCTGAGTGTTTTTCTGTGCGTGGTCATATTGATTCGTAGTTATCTCATGTTTAGAGTCTTCTTTTAAAACTTCACAAAAAATGAAAGTTGTTCATTGGAGTCTTGTTTAGTAGACTGGAAAGTTTGGTGCATTAATTTTGAGATTTGAGTGTCCATTTGAGCTTAATCCTGAAGTATGTCTGTTCTGTGAAATTTGTTTGTTTGCTGCTGAGCTCTCATGAAAGACCATTTTCTACACGAAAATGAGTGTCTCTTCAGTAAGAATGTAAAACATGAAAGTTGTCAACGACACATTTTCCCATCCACATAAAAAATCTCAGAATTTTTGCATACATTTCATTATTTCTTTTGTATTTTATGGTTACTGCTTTCTCCCTAAGAATGTTCATGGACAATATGATTTAATTCGTATTTTTTGTGTTAATGCATTGGAAAATGTAAAAAATGGTCTCAATGAAGTTTAATCAGCACGTGTTAAAATTTTTTTGAGTTTTTGAATTGTCTTAACTCATTGGTGATTGTGCATGTTCGATTGGATAAGTTTATTATTTTCATTTGGCTTTCGGCCTGATGCTTTGAAGACTGGAGGATGACCGATGTCCATTCCGGTCCGTTTTGTTGTACTCCCGACCCACGAGGCTTGGCGACCGGTGTTTGACCGATGTCCATTCCGGTCCATTTTTGTTGTATTCCCGATCATGTCTCGGGTTTTATTTAATTGGTCTGTAATTATTCACCCGACGAGTTGCGGGTTTTATTTTCACTGTCCTTAGGGTAGTTTTACTTTACCTGCTCTTTCTTCACATCTTCGTTTGCTTTAGGTGATTTTGCATTCTTTATAATACATCGAAAAAATCTAAAAAAATCATAAAAAGAAAACCAAAAAAAATTGCACCTTTGAACCTCAAGTGAAAATTTATCAAAATTGCCAAGTTGAACATTTTCATGAAATTGGTACCGAAAGGGCGTTAATTGAAAAATTAGCGTAATCAAGTCCCCGAACTCATTAATCTCTGGTTTGTAGGAATAAAGTATTTCTCCCGACGCTTTATTTAGGTGTCTAATCAACCTACCCAAAATGATTAGTGGCGACTCCAAGATAAATCCTTCTTTTGATGAAATTGAACCTAAGTCATGATTTAGTAGAACTCGGGAGAGTTCGAGCTATGCTAGTTAATTCAATTTAATTAACATGGTAATCCATTAACTTTAAAAATTAGGAAACCGATTTTCAGGTCGCGACATTTTTTTCATTTATTTGGGAGTTTAAATGCATTATATGTAACTCTCTTAACTACTATCCTAATTAATGAATGGAATCTTTCTTTCGACAAAAAATAGCTTTTTTGGCCAATTATTACAGAATAATTGTGGCCTTGAGTTAGGCCATCTTTTTCATGGGACCCAAATTGATCTTTCTTGATGGTGTTAAGATTCGGTACACAATTACATTGAAGTAAAGCATAAAGCGAGAAAAAGAAATTAACACAGAATTTATCTCGATTCACCATTAAATTAAACTAGGACTACGTCTAGAGAATTTCATTATAATTAGCACATTGCACTTCTCGTTACATCAATGTTTCCCTCTTTTTAAGAAGAGAAAAATATGTTTTCTCATCTTTCATGTCTTCATTCATTTACGGTCCTTTCCTTTTTAATTTGTTTTTATCTATTATAATTTTTTTATTTCCTTTTTCCCTATGTTGGTTTGCTGGCCATGGTGATGGCAGGCGATCGGCTAAAAAAAAGGAAAAATAAAAATAAAAATAAAAAAACAAATAAAAAGAAAACATAAAATAGAAAAAATTTTAAAAATTAAAATAAAATTAGAAAGTAAAATAAAAAATAAAATAAAATAAAAATCATTAAAAGCAGTGCATGGAGGAAAATCAAATCTAATTTTTCATATTGAATGGCGAAAAATACTTTCTAGTTCATTTTCAAGTTTCAGCTAAACACCGAAAAATATTGTCATTTTCTTAAAAGATGACTTCCTGTAAAGTATTTTCTAGAATAACTTCATTTTTTGTGAAATAAATGAAGCCTAAATGTGCGTTTATTTCGTGGAAAATTCCATGCTAAAGAAAAATGCTTTCAAAGATATCATTTTTCGAGAAAATGATTAGTTTTCTTTTGTTTGGTGATATGTGACCAAAAATATTTTCGAGAGCAGTAATCGTAGAGAGCGTTTTCACATCTTCAAATTGAGAAATTCACTTTCCTAAATTTATATATGAATATTTTCATTGATCGGAAAGTGTTTCCGGTTGACTTGTAATTTCGATAAAATCAAACGGGTGAAACAAACGCATCCTAAGTATACCAAACTTTTCCATGCCGGTCAAGATTAATCGAACATGATGAAGGTAGGAATTAACAAAGATCAAAGTCTATCTGTTCTGTTTCTGTTTTTTTTTTTTTTTTGTCGTCGGGTCAAGATTGATAGCCCGTGTCGAAATAATACTCGTAAAGGGCTGTTCCTTCACAGCACGACTAATTAATTACAACGAAAAGAAATCAGATCAGAAACCTGTTTTTTTACCTAGAGTCCAATCTACATAATTTTAATTTTTTTTTAAATATCAATACTTGCATATTTAGTCAAATTAATTCGTAGGAAATTTTTTCATCGACAATGGCGGTAATTTTCATCAAAAAGTCATTTTTTCAAGCGACAGAGATCACTTTTCTGATTTTTTGTTTTTTTGTGGGGTGAATGGTTGATTTTTCGTGTGTGGAGTAAACGGATCCGTGAATGAATGAGATGGCAATGAAAGCGAGGCGAATGGCCCAGGGCATCGCGAAGCGCTTTCCTTCTTTCTTTCTCCGAATCATCGACATTCATCGTCGTGTGGGCATTTGCGCGTATGAGGCGCGTTGCGGGAAGATACGTCTCGGGTCGGATGTCCACGTCTCCACGCCATGATATCCCCTTCATTTCCGTGACAAAAGTCCGAAGCCAAATGAAAAATTTAAGCGTTTGCGGGGTCCGTCCTTTGGGGATAAGATGAGCTAAGAGCGCAGGTCATCCCTCCAAAAAAAAAAATCTCTCTTATCTCTCGATTTCGATTAATTGGAGCCCCAGGGACCATCTTCTGTTTAGGCCATGAACGTAAAAGCCGGTCCATTTTCGCTAGTCCCATGACCAGGTCGACTTGAACCCGACGTGGTTTGACCGCTTGGCCTTTACATGGGTGGGCCAATTATTTAGGGATAGTTACCAAAAAAGTCATAAACCTATTATGCTTAATGCCAATTCGATCCAAACTCTTTTAATTGTGCCAATTTAATTATATACTTTTTTTTTACAAAAAAATTATGCCAATTTGGTTCTATGTACCAAGAAGCATTTTTGTTCTTTCTTTTTGTCTCGTTCGTTTTCTCAGGATAATTTGGAGCTCTGATGACACTTTTCTATTTTGGCCATCGATGTGAAAGGCGATCGATGGTTGCCAGTCCCATGATCAGGTCTACACGAGCTAGGCTTTACTTGAAAGGGCCAGTTACTTGTATTATTGAGTCAAAACATGATTTCGTCTCAATCCGGCTCCTAACTACCCTTGCATAAGATAAATAAGAAAGCATTAAATAAGCGAGTTAGAGAGCTCCCCATTAAGTTTGTCCTCTATAGTTTTCCTTCATGCGCGTCCTCCACTCATGTAGTAAAACAACCTCAACTTCTCCTTTTGTCGTTGTCATGTTACTTCGAAGCATTTTCTAGAGTTTTCTCTTGTCCGAACGAGTCTTCCAAGAAAATAGGATTAGCACGTGCACATAGGACATGCTCAATACTAGCATCTATGTACACGCAGACATATATAACCAGGAACTTATATTCGACGACGTGTTGGGCCTTATTTTTCAAATGATTCAGCAAAGAGACACATGCTCGTGCTCGAGTGAAGAATAATAACCGCTAACTTCTTCGTCAAAACAAGCTTGGAGCCTATTTGTTTATGCTTGAAGATAGAGTACCTTCTCTGTCAAAATTTAAAAGTACGCTTAGAATTACAGAAAAATTGTTAGATAACTACATGTCAAAATCTAAGTGTTGTGAATGTTTCCTGAGTTTCGGGTCTTAAAAGTAAAGGGTAATCTAGACAAGTTAATATTGCCATTGGGCTTGGCAGACTATACCGACATGGTCGGTTAACACGTCATCAGGAACTGCGTAGTTAGACTTGATGCATCAAAATGACGTCGTCTCTCCTGGGAAAAAAAGTGTTAGGATTCGGTACATAATCGCAACGAAATAAAGCATAAAAAGTGAGAAAGAAAATCGAAATAGTAGATTTTATTTTGGTTCCCTTAAATTAGAATTATGTCCAGCAGATGATTCCACTAGAAGTAGCACATCACACTTCTCGTTATAACACTTGATTGCAAGTGAAAAAGAGTATATATAATAGTACCTATTCATAAGCCCAAATCCAAACTATCAATGAAAAATATGAGTTTATATCGTAAAAGCCCTCTGATGTTGAGGAATATGAACCACACTTAAACAAAAAGATCATTTCGATCAAGAAGATAGGCCGATTGAAATAAATTAGGACATATTTTAATTCGATCCAAATTAGAGAAGACAGAGTAGATAAGCATTAAAGAGAAGATTTTCATTTAGTGTTTCGCATATAAATTCTTTCAGCAAATTGTGAAGTTGGACAAGGGTTTCCAACCTTGAAGATGGTCAATTAGGATTTCTATTTGCTCCCTCCTCGTTATGGTTTGACGCAGAAGCGTCAAATTCTATCGACTAATTCTCAAGTTCAATGCAGGTCTCTCGTCAACTAATTCAGACAAATCCTTGTTCTTGCAAGTAAAGGCCAATTCAACTATGATTTGATTTGATTCTACCCAACAAGCATTAGCTCTCCCTAAAAAAAAAAGAAAAAGTAAATTCCCACCGTCGTAACTAGTTCCAAAAAGAATCTTTTGATCTAATACAAGGTTGAAGATGTCATTCTATAGGGAAGTTGTCGATTTCATGGTTGCCAATTGACAATTAAGATCTCGATTTACAAGTTTATTTGTTGTCTTTTTCAAGGCTCCTAATCAACCACCTAGCAATTGAAGGCTATTCTGTTCAATTTCCATAGGTGGCTATTCAACTTTCAAGGCTAGTGGACAGTTTTGGAGTATCTAATATCAAATACATGCATTTGGTCTTAGTTAAATGCAATTAGTCATAGTCTTTTGAGTCTCTATTAGGATTTTAGTCTTAATTATGTGAACGCTCCAAGACACATTTCGGTTTCTAGGATTTCAAGACTTGTTTTCTTTTGTTTAGAAGAGCCCTTCTATCAATAGAGGTACAATATCATTTTGTAAGAAACCAGACTTGCATTTGAATATATGTGAGTTTTTCCTCAAGTGAGTGAGTTTTTATTTTGGTTCTTTGGCCAAATTTCTTTGGTGATGATCTAAGAAGTCCTTTATCCTTAGCCGGTGAATTTCCTTTGGGCTAGGGGTGTGCATGGTCCGGGCCGGTCCGGTCCTGGCATGGAACCGGGGACCGGACCGTTAGTTCGGTCCCCAAATTTTCAGGACCGTGGACCGGACCGGGACCGGCGGTCCGGTCCCCAAATTTTCAGGACCGCGGACCGGACCGGGATCGGACCAGATCGCTAACGCCAATTACTTATAAAAATCTAACTCTTGAAAGACATGTAAAAATATGTGTAGTTCTATAAATGATATTAATAATAGGTGTTGGACGACAAAATATGCATCCACTTCAGGTTCCTCCACTCAATCAAAAAAGTATTTGAAGTCCTAACTTTTGTTTTTGAGTTGGATATAAGTGATAACGACCCTAACGCAACCGATATGGTGAATTAGTAGCCAATAGCAACCTAAACTTTAACTAATTCAATAGGTATCTAGTTCCTTTTTTTTTTTATCATTTGTTTGAAGTCAAATATTTCTAATTCTTTTTTTATATATACAATTATATATATTGGACGGTCCGGTCCGGGCGGTCCGGTCCCCGGTCCCATTTATTGGGACCGTGGACCGGACCGCTCCCCTTGAGGACCGGACCAACCCGCCCGGTCCGGTCCGGTCTTGGGCCGGTCCGGGCCGGTCCGGCCCAGTTTGCACACCCCTACTTTGGGCCTTGATAGAAAATTTCTCCTATCTCAAAGTCTTGATGGTGTTCCTTTAGGCCTTGGTGTTAAATTTCATCTATCCGGATCTTTATCCTTAACTGGTGGTGTGTTCTTTATGGCTTGGTGGTGATAATTATCTATCGAAAATCCTATTGTCCCAGACATAAGACACATCTTCATCATGCATCAGGTTTCGAACCTATGCTGCTTCCACCAAATCGGGAAGTTTAATTGAAGAAAATTGAGAACGTCAGTGGTCAACAAACACATTCAAGTTGTCCAACATGGGCTTGAATGGCAATCATGCTCGAAATTAGGCTTGAAATGATGCCATTGTGAATTTAACCAAACGAAAAGCCTAAATTTAACTGGGACTTTGTTTTGGTCAAAAACCGGGACTTGAAGTATGTTTCATGGACCTCCACATAGCTAGGCTTTGATTTAAAAGCGAAAATGAGGGGGCAAAAAGGGTCATAACCAGTCATAGATTGTGAGAATTGCAATTTTAAGAAAGTTAGTTGAATGTGGCATGACTCGAATATAAATCGTACATAGAAACAATATGTGTGTGTATATATATTGACACAAGTGATGCACGACTGTCGTTAGCTCGTACACAGATAACCGTTGATATGGGTTGTGTTATTGAACATGTTTCATCCATAAAAGAGTGGTCTTTGAAAACCCTACTCCCAGTCGAGAGAAGGTAGTGATGAGTGTTACTAGTATTCGAGTAGCAGGTGTTACAGCACTGAAGTAACCAATGCCATAAAAATATTGTAATAAAGATGTTCCTCAGTAATATCATCATGACTCTCAAAGCCATCACCGGTCGCAATACCAAACCAAATACAACGAGTGGTGGGGTCTTGAGTTAAGCCTCCCTATATCTTTCAAAGACCTTACCCTTTTTACTCTAATTTCAAATAACCAATTCTAGTATGTAGACCAAATAATACAATGTAAGCAAAAGTTCCTAAATTCATGGAGGTATAGAATAGCATAACCCCCGGTTCTAAAATCCCTTCTCTTCCACTTCAAACCTTGGAATGCACCCTTATTATAGGGAGAAAGGCGCTTTTGGAGCTGCGCGAGATGAAAGTCTCGTGCACAATTTTGAATGAGATAAAGAAATGAGGAATCCTCTTTTTGGAACCTTACCGACAACCTATCAACTCCTAACAAGTTGCTCAGAAGGGTTCAAAATGTATTATTTCATTACAAGGTTTCAAATATGAATCTATTTGATTTAGAAGAGAAGAACTTGTATCAGTATCTCGAGGAAATTCGAATCCCAAAGTCAAAAACCCCCGCCGTTTTGAAAATTGATGAGAAAGAATTCCAAGGGACAATGACCAGCTTTTATCGTACTCTGCTCTCCAAAAAACAACTCTTCTCAAATCTCAAAGGGTGGATTCAAGAGTTGAGAGCATTAAGGATACCCAATAGAAAGTCGAATACAAGTGCTAAGATAAGAAGTCTGGAGTTGTCCTTATAAGTAGGGGTAATCGATTTCTGGTTC
Organism: Psidium guajava; assembly: GCA_016432845.1. NCBI lineage: Eukaryota > Viridiplantae > Streptophyta > Magnoliopsida > Myrtales > Myrtaceae > Psidium > Psidium guajava. The sequence continues at coordinate 20,910,805 of CM028225.1, forward strand.
GGTCCAGTTCCCCTCAAGAACCGGGAACCGGACTGGTGGTCTCGGTTCCTAATTTGCCGGAATCGAGAACCGGACCGACCATCCCGGGAACCGGACCGGACCGGACCGACAAATGGACTGGACCGGACCGGACCGAACCAGACCCGACCCGACAAAAAAAAATACCAAAATTATTCTCTAATTTTTGAAATTAATAACATTATAGAACTTCAATGTCTATATAAAATGACTTCCCAATAGAAAAAAATAAGAGGTCCAAGGAGTCGAAATAGATTCACGGATCGAATTGGGAAAAAAATTTTTAAAAAAAGAACCAGTCCGATCCGGTCCTAGAAATTGGGAACCGGAAACCGAACCGGACCTCTATAGAATCGAGAACCGGATCACCGGTCCCGGTCCGGTCCGGGCGGTCTCAGTTCAGGTGGGCCAAGTTGCTCACCCCTACTTGTAAGGCTGATTGTCTCTCATAAGAGTAGATAATCAACCTATCCTTTTGTATTAAAGGGGAGAAAAAGAAAAAAACTTTTCAAAGGATTTCCTTTGAAAGTGGGCTTAGATCTGCGATGAGGAACCTAAGAAATTTCTTTGAGTCGCAATGTGCATTTGCATGTTAAGCATTTTGAAAACGAACCGGGAACATTTTGGTAACTTTGCCTCAAAATGAGAGGCGCAAGCCACTATGGATTGTTTCGCGACTGAATGAACCGTCCCAGGTAACAAGTAAGCGGTGTGAACATGAAAAAAAAATTGCAAGTAATTGCAATGCATGTACATGAACATCCACAAAAACAACGTAGGGATAATTGTTAAAAAAAGTTGTAAATCTATTATACGGTGATAATCAGCTTTAAATCTTTCAACAGTACAATTTATTTCTAAAATTTTTTATAATTTATGAATTTAGTTATAAACTTTCAATTATGCCAATTTAGTTCTAAATATTTTGATGATTTTTCAATTAAATTCTAAATCTTTTGACGATTTGTCAATATCCTTAACGTCGATGTTGATTGTCCAATTTAGCATGGTCAATGCTGGTGTGGGAATTTTTTAAAAAAAATTTAAATTTTTTTTCTTTTTTTTTAATTTTTTCATGTGGCTAGCCATAAGCAAGGATTGCCTAAACGACTGTCGCCCTCACTTGTGGCCGGCTGTGGCCCGCCACATGAAAAAAGGGAGAGAAAGTTAAAAAGAAAAGAAAAAGGGATGGAAAAAATTGGCCATAAGGACTGTTTTGACAAATCGACAAAAGGTTTGGGGTTAACTTAGCATAATTGAAAAGTCTACAACTTAATTAATTGTCGTACAATATATTTAGGAATTTTATGTACAATTGTCCCATACAATGCATATGTAAATATCAGCAACTAAGTCCATACCTAGGGGTCTACAATCCTAGGTGACGACTTCAGAGGCTACACTTAGGGTGTGTCCATTTGGTGAAAACTTCATGAAAAAAGAAATTCTTTTAAGAAAAACATTTTATTTTTCATTATTTGGTGATATGTTAACGAAAACTTTTTCTAATGTTAGGTTCTCATTTGAAAAATGCTTTCAATCTCATAACTTTATCTAACGAAAAAAATTAATTCGAATTTTAATTTTTGTATTACATTAGGTCCTTTTGCTCTTTTTTTTTTTCTTTTTGTCGTTTTCTTCTTCCTTTGCCATTTGACCACCCTCGGTGACCGCTGGCTACCAGCCACATGAGGTCAAGCTCGCTAAGCGATTGGTGAGCTCAAGCTTCACTGGGATCTAGCAAAGTTCCACCTTATATGGCTGGTCATTGGCAATTGCAGAAGCCCGATGACCAGCAAAATAAGAAGAAAAAGAAAAAAAAATAAAAGGTAAAAATACAAATAAAATATCAAATTAAGAAAAATATTAAAAATTCGAGATGAGCAATTTTGTAAAGTGTTTTTGCTTCTTTATATTTAGGAATTACTTCCCTAACTTTATGCATGCATTTTGTGTTGGTCAAAAAGTGTTTTCCATTGACTAAGTTACTTTCGACGAACCAAAAGATGAAATTCCAAAAAATTAATTCCCGAAAAATATTTTCACTCAAACAAATGCACCCTCGGGGAAAACTTTATAATGATATATCTATATCGACATAGAAGATAGCCCAGTATACTCGATTCCTCTTTAAAAAAAGAAAAAAAAAGGATTCCTAAACATTAATTAGTGCTACTTTAAATTAGCTCTTTTGGCCAACTAGTGTAGATTATCATTCGGGCATCGTGCGTTGCTTGGACAAACAAAGAAATTGTTCCTTGAGTCAGGCCATCTTTCTCATGGGGCCCAAATTGATCATTCTTGATGGAGTCGGAAAATAAAAGTTGTGACATCGTCCTTACCAAAAAAAAAAAAGTTGTGACATCATTCTTATAAGGTCAAGACTTATCGTCCATGAGTTGCATGATCGACATTAGTCATTCTAAAGACGAATCGAACTTGGGTCTCACTATCATTCTCCTTTCCTACTAAGGCAATTCTATTCTCCAAGATAAACTCTCTTCGTTCAGTTATTTCAATTAAGTCCACTTTCCTACTCTAAACCTTGCCATCCTTCATGTCTGGTCAAGATTAATGGCACATGATAAAAATTAGGAATTTACAATCGTGCCTATCTTTCTTTTTTCTCTTTTCATCGAGTCAAGATTGAAACCTTAGATATTTTCATCGATTCATCCATATAAGCGATAAAAATGATTATTTTTGGTTTCTTTTTTCAAATCATCGATTTTTTTTCATGGAATAAACGGATCCAAGATACTAGTGAAAGGGAGACTAGTGGCCCGGTGTTTGTCTTTGTCGTCTGAGTCATTCACATTCATCATTTTGTGGGGTTTACGTGTCCGATGCGCGTCGCGGGGAGACCCATCTCGAAATTTGACAAAACGTAAGCGTCCCGAGGATCTTTTGGGGGTGAGCATAAGAGTAAAAGACGGGCTAAGCACGCTCCGAATCTCCATTTCGTTCGCTTTCTTGGAGCCCCACGATGACCCGTTTTTCTGTTTCGGCCATGAATGTGATAGTGATTCATGGCCAGGCGGGGGCGGTCACAGACTCAATTGGGCCGGATGGGCCACACTTCGTTACTAAGAAGCTTTGTCCAAGCCCGTTAGAGAATGGCCTTTTAGGGCCTTCTAGCTTCAGAAGGCTTCCGAGCCGCCAGTCCCATGAACTGTTTTTTTGGGTCTCCTTTTGCCGCTTAGCATTTATATGAACGGGCCAGATACCCCGTATTTATATGCCAAAAAGTACAATTTTGTCTCACTTTTGCTCTTAATTGAAACTGGCAAGATGAGTCCAAAATTCATTTCTTAACCGATATTTAGTAGGTGAGATTCTTACATGGGCTAGTTGCATTCAATAAATGGATCGTAAGCGGGTTTAAAATGATAAAACTTAACGAATATGCGTGATGAATTGATCAATTTGGATCAGACCTTTTTCGACCATCCTCAAATCCGATCCGATCCACCACCCATTTGACGTGTGTACTCTTAATTACCTTTTGCATAAGACAATAAGAAAAAATTAATAGGTAATCTCTTTCTTTTTTTTTTTGGGTCAGAAAAATTAATAAGTAAGTTAAAAAAGACCCTAATAAGTTGTCCTCTATAATTTTCCTCCGTGACCCACTTCCTCTACTCATGCAATTAGGGTCCTTTTTTTCCCCTTTCGTTGTTACGTGACCTTTAATAGCTTTTTATTTAATTTTTACATATTAATTCAGCCTCGCACACACACGCTAGAAGAGGGAGGTCACTGATTATTTATTTATTTATTTATTTATTTATAAGTGACCCTCAATTGATAAACGACATCGCTAACGCGCATAGCGCATGCTGGACAGTATACCAACGGCAAAATGGGATTACTACAATGACTGTTGTAGTAAGTATCCATATCGCCACTTTCGTTATTTTCTTCATCGCCATTGTCACTACCCAACCATGAATCATCTTCTTCATCACTATCATCATCTTCGTCGTCATCATTATCCATAGCAGTATCATCGTGATGCACATCCTGATTATCGATATTTGGCTCATCTTCACCGACATTGGAACCTTGCCCAATTGAATCATTTATTGGTTGGTGTTCATCTACAATAGCATAAAACTGAAGAACCTCATATAACCGTTCGATTGTGCAAACTATTGGATTCTCTGAACGATTATATCATTATCCACATTCACAATGTTAAATATAGCACATTGTCCAGTAGAGACAACCGGTTGTCTAAATGTCAAACTGGCAATAAACTGATTCTCTGTTACATTCAACTCGTGCTCAATCATATCACGTAACTCATCAAATGTCAATATATTTCCAAACTCAAACATAGCACATTGTCCACCTTCATAATCATATCCAAATTGATTTCGTACTATTGTACCTCCCCATTGTATAGTCGCAAAAGATGTAGACATTCTGGTAAACAAATAATTTACAAATTATTTTACATGTAAAATTTTATAATTTTTTTCTTTACACATTAAGAAATGAAAATTTTAACTATCAATATAATAAATGAAATAAATATGGTCAACAAAAATATTTACGAATTTAGAAATGAATGAAGGAACATAATAATCAACAATAATTAATTGACGAAATCCTAATTTTTCAGATTTTTAAAATTTTCTTTGTGGAATGTTTCCTATTTTTTTAGACAATTTTATGATTTGGATCATCATTCGTAATTTTCTTAATTTTTTTTTTGTGATTTCATATTTTTTATTTTTTGATTATTTTTTAAAATTTTCAGGCTGGATCAACTAGATTAAATAACAACATCACTTCCATTTTTCATATTATCTATTATTATTATTTTTCTTTTACAATATAATTTTTCCTTTTATTTTTTCTCTTTAGACGGTTATTAATTTTCCAGATCGGGCCGGTTCGACCCAACTCACAAACTCGAAGAGCCGGCCCAAATCCATATGAGTTTGAACTGAAACTTTCACAATAGAGTTTTGTGTATTTTTTTAAATTAGGATTATTTTTATCTTCATTTTTCCTAATTTTTTCTATTATCTAGAAACTTCTTATTATTACAAACAGATCGTATTAATATATATATATATTCTAATAATCATATTTAATTAACCATATAAAATTTAAAATATATGAAAAAAATACGAATTAATACGCATAAAATTTTTCCTCAGACATGTCTCGACATGCAAAATAAAGATATTTTTGGAATAAATCGTCAAAATTTTTTTAATATTTTTATTCTTTAGATTATTTTTTCCCAATTTCTTTTTCAAATTTTCTATTCTTTGGTATAACTTTTATTATTATAAAAAATTTATATGGTCAAGGATTGTCCACGTTCGTTGCATTAGGTAACAAATTACAACGGCTCATATTTAACCGAAGGTCAAATCTATATTGTCCGATCTAATTACCAACTCCTACGGTACTAACGTTTTCTCATAAATGTTTTCTTTGAATATGTACATTCAGTTATTATTTCAATATCTTGAAAATTTAATCCAATTAACCCTCCAAATTTCAAAAATCATGATAAAATACGGGCTTAATACGTACAAAATCTTTCGTGACACATATATCGGCATGCAAAACAGAGATATGAATAGCACAAAAATAATATATTTTTTAGTGCAAAATAGATATATATGTAGACAAAAAAAAAGATATTTTTCGAACTAAACAACATGTACACATCACAATATAACAGCGAAACAGTGTATGCACGATACTAAAATATATCATGTTTTAACAAGAATATAGGCATTACCTTAACACAAATATCGTGCGTGTGTCGAGATTCTTGAAGTTGATACTTCCACTCTTCTATTTTCTCTGTCATATAAAAAGAATTAAACATTACATGCAACGAAACAAAAAATGCAAATGCCAAAAGAAAACATATCATAAAGTTAAATCTTACCTGATTCGATTGCGAGAAAATTTGAAATGAATAAATGACTGCAAATATGGAGATGCTCGAAATTGACGACTAATTTTCAAATCCTTTTTTTTCTATCGCTTTTCTCTCGATTCTTTCTCAGCTTTCTCTCTATTTGCTCTCTGTTCTCTCTCTTTGTCTTCATAAAATGGCCAAAGAATTTCTCTCCCTCTCCATCTTTAATAAAACGGAAGGATTCACAAGTTTTATTTGCTTTTGAACCTTCACGTGGCTTCTGAAACTTCACGTGAAGTTTCAGAAATTTGCTTCTGAAAAGAGAGGCGTCACGTGAACTTTCCGAACAAGATTCTAAAATTCAGCCAAAAATAAGGGAAAAAGATACATCGAAAAGAGTGCGAGATAAGAAAGGGGGGCCCGGCTGTTGGATTGTTCTGAGACAATAATAAATTATTAAAAAATTTAGCGCCGAAGAAGGGGTTCGACAGTAAAACTGCCGAACAAGCCCCTAATCTGTAAAAAATTTACGGGAAAACCTAAATCGGTAAAAACGTTAAATTTTAAACCTATTTTCGTAAAAAGGCCCAATATGCTCCCCCTTAACTTAGGTACCAAACCAATCGTCCATGGTCTCTTTTAGCTAAGAGAGAAGTTCGAGCCTACCAACATATCTAATTGAACTCAAATAATCACACATGTATCATAATAATTTCAAATGTTGAATTCAACAAATTAAAATTTCAAAGATAACATTATATATTAGGCCAAATTTTAAGATTAGTCATTTCCCTTTTCGAATTAATTCAAGGAGAAAAAAGAAATAGAGTTTTCCTCGACATATTCATTTGTCCGCATGAAAAACATGTTAGCTCAAGAGGAAGAAATAGAAGTGGCTAAAAGGATCTTGAATCCATATTTTAACCCATATATAATTGTGCAAGCCATAAATGAGTTGTTTTAAGTTTTAACAAGATCATAAATGCGTTACATATCAACTTAATGAATGTTAAATGGGTTACGTAATAAGCTTAAAGGAACCATAAACAGGTCATTTTTTTTTCTTTTCCTTTTTATTTCTACGAAATTCGGCAAGGGCTGACCTTAGATTTTATTAAATATAAGTAATAAAATTCATAAATCCTTTTTAAAATTATAAAAAAAATTATTCATAGTGTTTTAGTAATATAATTTTTTTAGAACCCATAAGAAATAAGTTTTCTTAGATTTGGTTAAATATAAAATTGGTTAAGCAACATGAGTTAAAGTATGAATTAGATCGGTATGAAGTATTATATTTACATTACGTAAAGATGGGTAAGGGGTTAGATAGATCAATTTCAGTCCGGCCTTGGACTCACCCTTTCGAAAATCCAGGAAGAAAGAAGAGGACAGGACTCAGAGCAAATGACGAGGAGTATATGGATATGGAGTTCTTGGCAAAGCTGTGGCTCCAAATCGACCACGACTCGCGCTCGCACAAACCCATCCTATCATTTCCTCCATCATCGCCATCCTCAGTTTCTGCACGCCATCGACTTTCTCCTTCGGAGCTTGACAGAGTCTTAAGACCTTCGTTGGTCCCTCCCAATGGTGATCGCCAACGCCACTGCTTTGACCTGGACCCACTCCGTGTCTCCCTCTCTCCACATTCCTCAATCCTTCTCTGTGAGTGATAATCAATATCAAGCTGTCTCCAGTTGTAATATAGCACAAGCTCGTTCGCTCATTGCTTGACAAAATGCCGCTTTGTTGGGATTGTTAGGTCCGCGATGCGAGGAGATTCCGAACGTTTTGTGCCTCCGATCAATCGCGGAAGGTTCCAGTTTCCGGATTCAGAGTAGAGTAGAGCTTTTCACTGTATGCTTGATTAATGTGGTTGTTGTCGGAATGCGATCGTATACGTCCATTGCATTGGTGTTTTTCCATGTTGTGCGAGCTGCATAGTAGGGTTTGCGTTCGTACATTTTGCTTTGCGAGTTGGTAACTTGGTTTTATAATGTACGTGAATGCACCTGTTAATCCACCATGTGGAAGTATCAGTCAAGAGTGGTCTAGTGTTGCCAATGGCCATTTTCTTTTGTCTTTATATCCCAAATGTTTGAATATTGCAATATTGAGGTTGCCAATGGTCAAAATAGTCTAGCCATTATAGGCTGGCGCATATAGTTCATTTCCTTCAATTTTGCAGCCGCTAGTATTCCTTGTTCCTTTTTAAATGTTTCCAGTTACCGTATTTCAATCATCTGAAAGTCATTGAGAATGACTCAAGCTTCATATGTATGCCTTCTTCATTTTTTGAACTTACATTCTTCATTCCTTTTTCTTTTTGGCGTTGAGGCTGTCCAACTTTTTCTGTGCTATATGATGGGGGGAAGTTCAAGTAGTTGCCTGGTCTCATAAGAGAAATCGAACAAGGATCGAAAAGATTTGGAATTTATCACTCCTGTTATTAGTTTTGTGCATATTGTCGTGAGAATGGTATGTCCTCTAATTATGGTGCGACATCTTTTATGTATCTTCTTTCGCTCTTTCCATGATGCTGCAGGAAAATGAGATGATTGTCTCGATAACAGGAGCTACAGGCTTTATTGGCAGGAGGCTAGTGCAGAGATTGAGTGCAGGTCATGGTCGCTTTCATATTCAGACTGATTTAATGGATATTTTGCATGCACTGAGTGTCTGATTCTTTACATTTGGTACAGAAACAAGTTCCTGATCTTTTTATCCATGTGTATGTTCGTCTTCTTCAATTTGTTTGCATTACACAGTTGAACGGTTCATTAGATATTTGTACGCAAAGTTCTCAGTGGCCACTTAGTTGCACTCTTAGTCTTTGTCCATCTTCCTTGATGCTACTTGCAGCAGTATATATGTCCAAGAGTTCTTCATGAACAATTTACACTGACATGCTCAGACCACTTTCCAGTCACACACCATAATGTGCATGCCAGCGCCTCCACCTTCTTACTATGCATGCCACCATGGATTTAAGTTTATTCACTCCTTCATGTCCAACACCAAGCACATAGTAATGTGGAACCGTATGGACTTATTGAAGTATTGTGTGGTTCATTTTCTTGATATGCTCCCACCAGCAAGCATGTGTTCAAGAGTAAATTGTCCCATGTGCTATTGTATTCCTTCTCCTAGATTATTGTGAAAGAATTGATCTATTTGTTAATGAAGTATATTGAACAAGCTCGTTCTACCTCTTCCATCTTCTTGGGGACCTTGAATACATGAATGATTGCTGTTTTGGAAATGTTAAACATGGATTTGAATGTGTCCTGTCTTGCAGACGATCATATTGTGCAAGTTTTGACTCGTTCTAGATCAAGAGCAGAGTTAATATTTCCGGGTAAGAAGGTAATGGCTACTTTTAGATAATTTACGAGTTTCATTATTTCTAGAATGCACATAAGAATTTTCATAGGATCTGCTGAAATTGTAAAACAATGTTGCATTGCCTATTCATATTCGTTCACATATATGCACAGATTTACTATTCTTGAATTACAGATATTGTCTTTCCAGCCTAGATTTACCTGTGCGAAATTTCTTCATGTATACTATAGTTTCAGCTGCATGTTGCTACATGAAATGCTAAATATGTCTAGTCTTACCTTCATTGCTTCCTGGCAAACATAGTGAAAGATAATCCGAGACTTATAGTCGCGGAGGAGCCAAAGTGGAAAGACTGCATCCAAATGTCAAAAGCTGTTGTCAATCTTGCCGGATTGCCAATTAGTACAAGGTGGTCATCTGAGGTTAGTATCATAGTGGAATTTATTATGCTTTTCAAATATTACCTTGCAAGTAAGCTGTGTTGACTAATGATGCCAAAAAATGAATTACATTTGCTCCATGTGTATCACGAAAAATGAATCGTTTGGAAACCATTTTCTAAAACCGATCGCTTGTCTTGCTTGAAATAATTAGTCAATGAAAAATGTTTTCACTATTAAGCATTTTCATGAATGACCAAAATATACATTCATTCGTTTTTATAAGTGGCACAAGTGATAGTATTTAGGAAAATATTTTTCAAACGTTCATTTTCCGCGAAACAAACACACCCTGGGTTGTTCTGTGAATGATCGTTCTAGTTTCAGCTCACATGATCTGTTAAATGTGTCATTTCTGTGCATCTAAGTTATTATAAACGTCACCACAAACAACTATACAAAAGGAAAACATGGATTAAGACAAGGATTTATGCATCTGTAAAGAATATAAGAAAAGGGAATGGTACTTGAAGCATAGGTACTGTATCTCATGGTTTTTGACACCTGTCTTCCTTCAGTTAGTCATGCCACTAAATGAAAAGGTTTATCTGCATATCAGGCATGTTGTGATTTTCAATATTTTTTGCAGATCAGAAAAGAGATAAAAGACAGCAGAATTAGGGTAACCTCAAAGGTCAGAAAACATTTCCCCTTTTTCCATCAGTATATTCTGTAGACTCTTTTGAGCTATAACATCATGACATGAAGCCAGGATTCATATTTCACCATAGAATGAAGTTACTATTCCGAAGGGGAATAGCATTATCAGATTATGTTTCTTGGTTGTTTACATAATTGTTTCAATGACTCAAGGTTGTAGATTACATAAATGCATCCCCAGAAGAAAATCGGCCTACTGTTTTGGTCAGCGCAACTGCTATTGGGTACTACGGTCTCTTTCTGATCCCATTTCTACTGTTCTTCTGGTGACTGCTACACTAAACATAGCGTGGTAGCACTCATTTACTGTGCATGTGCTTTTATCAAAAAGCTGTATGTTATCACAAATACGATATGGAGACTCCAAAGCAAAATCAAAGAAATATTTTGTTTTAAACGTTAATTATGTTGTTGTGGCTGGACAACTGGAAGTCTCATTGTTAAAACAGGCGATTGTCTGGATATACTTTTATCATGGTAGTTTATTATCTGCGTGAAGCAATATCAGTGTAGCCCGGGACCATGCATCCCTAGACATGCACGATGGCTTTTACTCCAACGAGCAATACTTTTGTCGCAGCCTTGTGATTATTTTGGAGGGATTGTACTTCTTTATGCTTCATGAGTGGTAAACTTACGTAATGGTTTCGATTCTTGCAAATGAGAATCTAATAAAGTAGCAAAGTGTTAATGCATTGAATACCTGAGTCATATGTTGCTACTGTTCGAGTTTTTCTTCCATTGATTGAAAAGGAGTGAATCCCTTAACCACTGAAAGAATTCTGTATCTTCGTGCTAGAAAAAACAATGTTAGGACGAAGATCCTTTCAACAAGTAGTCACCAGTTTGTTGTGTTGACGATTTGAGTAATCGTGATAGAGACATGGGCATGAATGTGGCAACAATCCACTCATTACTTCGTAATTTGCCTTTACTCTCTGGTGTTTGAATTGCACTTCTCTGATTACAAATGGATACTCTTGACCCTTAACGTGAACCTGATCATCTATTTGTTTTTTTACTTCCAAATCTTCAGGCAGCAGTGAAACACAAGTGTTTGATGAGCGTAGTCCATCGGGAAATGATTACTTGGCTGAGGTTGGTCGTTCAATCATATTATATTCCTATTCTCATCTTGTGTCGAATGATGTCAAGAATTTTTGTGGTGATCATGTACAAATATCATAATTCTATTACTCTTGATCAGGTAGACTGTGACATTATTGCCTTAAGTTCTTGCTTCAGATTTACAATTTTGAATTGCAAAACACGAATAGCTTCTAATTAGCCATACTCCTACATTATAGCAATCACATATCCTCTACTGCTCAAAAGAAACAAGAACAAATAGTGATGCGAGGCCTTGAAAGTTTGTTCGCAGTGGTTACATCTGGGACTCAGATACTAGCATCTTTGCATTATGCCTTCCCTTTTACAACATCTTCATCATCCCTACCCTGCTCCTGTCCATTCATTTAGTTTAACATTTTGATTTATCAGGGATTCAGTGAAAACTTAGCCTTGAGAAAGGTGAATTCCCCGCCTTGTACTATCGTTCCAAATTTGTGACACAGGAAATTAAGTAATGGTTTTTAATTTCCATTAATTTGCAACCGTCCTCTCGTAAGAGTCAGTGTTAATATGAAAGGGACACTCCTGTTTGATTGTAGTACTAGTGACCATTGGTCAGTCTCTCAAACCATCAATCCTGTTTTTTTCCATGTCAATAATATGTGCTTAATGCCTCATGCATTGGAATGCCCTTTATGTGTTCGGCTTGTCCAGAATTCTAAACTGCTATATTGCTTTGTCCTGCTCTTGGTAAGTACAAAAATGCTGCACTTGGCAACTCATGACATATTCAGACCTAGTCACATTTTCCTTTAGCTACATGGCATCTGAGAAGTTCAACTACGGGCTTGTAGAGGATTACACATGTCCATTCTTGTGATAACAGATGGCATGACTTTAGCTTTGTATTTCATTTTGATTTTCACACATATGAGAAATTGTAATCTATGAAAATCAAAATAGAGAAGAAAAAAAATTCCTCACCCCCAAAAAAAAAATAGAGAAAAAATCTGATGAAAGGGTAATAAGTCTTATGTGACCATTGAAATGATTGATCACAATTATGCTTTCTTTCCCAGCTTCTAACAACCAGTCCTAGGTTTTAAAAAGAGGCTAGGGGGCTTTAAACACACTTTGTTGCTTGAATAGAAAAAATGAAAGACTCAACTAAGTACCAAAATGGCTTCTATCTTAAATGCAGATGATGGTTGTTCTCCTGTTGTTGGAGAATGTCAAATTTTCAATTATGTTTGTCTTTTGGAGAAGATATGCCAAGAGAAGTTCGTGCTAGTTTCTTGCTGCTATGCACAATAATCAAGTCTTGCAAGTGCTTTATCTACTGAAGCATTTTTGTGCAGGTCTGTAGAGAATGGGAGGCAACGGCTCTCAAAGTGAACAAGGATGTCAGGGTTGTCCTTATCCGTATAGGTGTTGTTCTTGGTAAAGATGGTGGTGCTTTAGGTATAATGAGCTTTCTATCTGTTTTCTGACTTGCCAGCTATCTGCGTCATGATTTTCCTTTTGATAGTTTCATTCTTAAAGGGTGATGAGTTCCTTGGTTTTTTATTAACTATATTTTAAACCCCAGATTCAACGAGATAGGGATAACAGCAGAAGTAAAACTTGTGTTAGTTCCGCACTTTAGTTCTATTATTTTTTTGGGCATTTAAGTTCTAAAAAATATACACTTCGTGCATTTAAGGACTTCCACTAGTTCCGTTTGTTTTTTGTGGAACATTGTTAAGTTGCTTGCTTCTGTTTGTGATACCCCTGCAGCTAAAATGGTCCCTCTCTTCATGATGTTTGCCGGTGGACCATTGGGCTCTGGTCAACAATGGTACTGATTTCTGAATATTTTATACCCTGTATTTTCCTGCTTATAGACATAGTTTTCATCTAGGATCATTGCTCCTGTTCCGCTCTGTAAAGCAAAAGAAGCATGGAGAAATAGTAGCATCGGATTTATTATAATGGTCTTATCTTGTAGACCTGTGCTTTATTGTTCCTTTAACTAATTACTATTTTGTTGTATCTTTGTGCTTTTATGGAATTGAAATGCGGCTTACTCTATTGTTTGAGAAACCAATAGTTGGTATCATTGTGTAGGTTTTCATGGATTCATGTGGATGACTTAGTAAACCTGATATACGAAGCTCTAATCAATCCATCTTACAAAGGTGAAGCTTTGAAGTTTCAACTGTCGATTAATTACTGTGCCTACTGATGTTTTAGTATTATTAGTTCAGCTGGCAGACAGTTCGTAGGGATGACCTTTCATTTCACCTAATACTTAAAAGCGGTACACGTTTTTCTCTATTTTTGCTAAAATAGCGAGGTTTAACAGGAGTTATCAATGGGACTGCGCCAAATCCGGTACGCTTGGCGGAATTGTGTGGACAGCTGGGAGAGGTGCTAGGCCGGCCCTCTTGGTTGCCCGTACCTGATTTTGCCCTCAAAGCAGTGCTCGGAGAAGGTGCTTGTGTGGTGAGGACTTCTCCCCTTTATCACATATGCATTCTTCTCTCTGGGCAGTTAATTGAGGCCGAGTTGTCGCAGGTTTTGGAGGGACAAAAGGTGTTCCCTGCTAGAGCCAAGGAACTGGGTTTCCCATTCAAGTACCCCTATGTGAAAGATGCACTGAAAGCCATCCTTTTATAAAGGGGCAAAACCTGATGATGAACGAAGCAGCATTCGCATTATTCTTTATTCTTTGAACTGGTGGTTGAGGAATAGACTTTCACTTATCCTAGGACGACATTGACGCACTGGATGAGACCTGGATATTTGAAGTTGCACATAGTAACACGGATTTCTGCTCAAAAAATGCTTCTGAAGTAGAAATATATTTGGGAACGTAACTTCTAAAACAAAAATTCATTTGGTAAAAAAATTTACTTCAGAAAGGAATTTTTATTTCTAAAATGAATTTTCACTTCCGAAGTTGTTTTTTCCTCAATTTGAGAAGTTAAAATAAATTACTTTTCAACTTAAGAAGTACTTTCACCTCATCTTCTTTTCGATCACTCTCGCCTCTGTCGACCTTCGCCATCGCCCACCGTTGGTTGCCACCTACAGTCGCTCGTGACACCACCATCCCCTATCTCTCGTCGCCACTCACTAACCACCATTGATGCCGACCACTATCGCCCAATGCTGACCTCCATCGGCCGCTGCTCGTGACCTCTGTCGACCATTGCCCGTTGTCGCCCCCCATAGACCTAGGTCGATTGGAGCCCACCTCCGTTTGTGATTGCCATCGCTTGTCACCATCCATTGCCACCACCAACCTTTGCTGATCGCCGCCCATTGCTACATACAACCATTGCCACCCACTGCCAACAGTCAACTATCACTGTCGCCAACCATTGCCGACCATCACACCATCCACCGTCACCGAGTCGCTGTCTCTGGTTGCCAAAGTAAAATAAAAATAATATTTTTTTAATAATACAATTATTTTTTAAAGAAATTTAGAAATTTTTAAATGAAGTAGAAATTTTTTCGTCATTGACAATAATTTTTTATAGAAGATTTTGTCTTAATAATATTTCAAAAGTAAAAGTTTTCAATCATTATCAAACAAATTTCTCTGATCAGAAACTAGCTTTTGGCCAAAAATTGATTTATGAAGGAGAAGTATTGTCATGCGCACCCTCAGTAGCTTTACATTTGTTAGTGATGGCATTTTGGGACTACACAATTAATGGGAAAACGATCAAAAAGTTTAAATCTATTGTTATTGTGCCAATTCAGTATTAAACATTTTATATTTGTATCAATTTAGTTTGCTCGGTCAATTTTGACCCGAAATCGCTAACATATATACCGACTGTGCCATGTAGGATAGTTAGCACTGAAGTGGACAAATTTTAACAATCATGTGAAAAAAATTAATTTTTTAATTTTTAATTTTCCTTTTCATTACCTTTTTTTTCACATGCCGACCCTCGCCAACCAACGCAAAGGTGCACAACCCCTTTCTCAAATTTGGTGAGTAGAAAAAATAAAGAAAAGAAAAAGGAAAAGGAAAAATATTATAAGTTATTTCGAATTAAAATACTATTATATTTCATTCACATCAGCATTGAGCATATCACATAAGACAATCCGCATTCATGTCAACGACAAAACAAGAAAAGATTTAGGACTGAATTGGTAAAAGGAAAAAAGAAAAAGATATAGAATTGAATTGTTACTATTGCAATAAATTATTTATTTATTTGACAAATTCCCTCACGGTTAACCCGTTCCTTCAGTCTCCACTTTCTGATCAGATTGACGAGTACTCTCTTGCCATGTAGAACGTGGAGCCAAAGAACAAGTTCCGGAATAAGAAGATATGTCGTATTTAACAGATTCATGAGCAAAACCAAACTGTAGTTTCCTTAGAATGGGAGACGGTTGGCCATATTCGCACGCAATAACATTTTTTAAGGGCTCGCTAAGTTCATTCGTAGTTCACCTATTTCGGCTTAGCACCAACTAAAATATTATTTCCCTGGAACGGTATGACGGTGCCACACGCAAGTAACAGCATTTGGGTGGTCGTTACGTTCATTCGAAGTTCTGCTGCTTAAGCTGCCAAGATGGCAAGAGCATATATCCTAGAACAGGAATTGTAACCTAACAAGAAGAATTTATTGGAACTTATTTTCCAGACTTTTCGAGTGTCATCAAATTAAACCAGAGTCCATAGACGGGCTGCATCTTGATGGAATCTCGATCATCCAAAATTTGGGGCCTGTCAATGATTAGCAACCAAACTGTTCTACTGCATCTCCATGGCCTTAACACAAGTCTGATCATTGATGGCCGAAACAGGGGAGAGAGAACACAAAACCTGGGTGAGAGGACATGCCACATACGCCATGGATGTAAAGCTGGCAGAGAAACGCAGCACAGCTACATATAATACTTGAGAAGTAGCAGTTGGCCCACTAACGCCATTGATGTAAAGCTGGCAGAGAAACGCAGCAGAGCTACATATAATACTTGAGAAGTAGCAGAGTAAATAGATTTACCAGAGAGAGAGAGAGAGAGAGAGAGAGAGAGAGAGAGAGAGAGAGAGAGAGAGAGAGAGATCCAATCGGTCATAATTACATGTCAATTCAATTATCCACAACACCTAATCTCGTCTGGAGTTACCCTTCCACGATAACATGGCAAATATGCAAAGGTGCTGTATTCTCAATATCGTACATGAATGCTTTGAGCAGAAGAAGCCATCCAGAACAACTCAACCCCGCAGAGAATACTTCTTCCCTGTAAAAGCCTGGAACTTTGGCTCTTCCTTTGGAGGTTGCTCTTGTTTAGAGTCTTTTGGAGCTTCCTGCAGATTTGAGAACAAAAGACTAACGTGAATAGGCGTCATCATCATGGTCTCCCTCTTTGTGCAACCCTGTGACGAAGAGCATATGTATAAATGATGAGAAAAAGTACCTTTGGCTTCTCCTTTGGAGTCCGGTTTGCATTTGATCCGAAAACAAGCTTTCCTTGAGTTTGGCCGGCCGATTGTGAGGCAGATGCTGCAGATGGAGTTCCTTTGCTATTAGCAACACCAGATTGCTTGCCTATGGAAACACTTGTGGAAGCAGGCATGAGTGGATTCTTCGATGGCTTTCCATCCAAGCGTCTACCTGATCCACTGAACGGATTGAACTTTGGTTCAGCCTCAGCAGGACCCTCTTCAACTGAAAGCATAGAGAGGGAAAACAATCTTAGTTATGGCAGATGTTAGTTGAATGCCCTGCGGGAATTTCCTTCAATTTGCTCTACAAATAAAAACTAGTGAGAGAACACAACCATGGAAACTTGTCCAAGACTCGCTCTGAAAAAAACTATATACACAGATGATCCAAGGATCTTATGCTCTTTACCAGAAGCCAACTAAGGGATTGGCAATGTATATCTATTGTGCTAACGGAAGAGTACAGCTATTTCAGCCAAGGTGATTCTCCAGGACTTTTTTAACCATCACTAGTGTCTATGCCATTACATTAATCTCAGAGAGTAAAAATATGGATCCAATACCACCAATGTCCTGAAAATAAAAAGAGAATGAAGATTGAGCGTACAGAAAAGACATACCCTGTGCTGGTCCCTTGCCTGCAGAAGGTGCTACAGGCCTTTCAGGCTCTTTGTAATCCAATGGAGGCGCAAAATCAACCTCACAATCTGTCTCAATTATACTTATGGCATGAGCAGGCTTTGTCTCTACGATATCAATATAGTACTTTTTGTTGTTATATGCCACCATGATACTATCCCCAGTGGTCAAGCAGGAATAATTCCTCAGTGTAGTCTCTAGGCTACATATTGAAAAACGAGAATGTAAACCACTAAAAGTTAACATTTTCAAAACATAACAATATCACATGTTCAATCATACGTATATTTAAAGACTGAGATAGTACATCCTCTTGAGTCACAAGGTACTAAGAAAATTGTAACTGCACCATCAAGACCATTCTTGTAGCAACAAACCAAACTTCACATAAGTATTGGTCTAAGTAAGAGTGCATACATAATCGAAACTGTCTAAACTACTAATCTCAAACCTTGTGTGGATAAGTAGATCCACAACTTAATGTGAACAGGTCAGGTATCTACTTAATCATCAAAAAATTAGATGCTCACTTCTTGCATCATAAGTTAGTCTAATTAAAAGACTACAGTCATAGTTTGCATTAAAAAATAATGAGAAAACTTCCAATAGCTAGCTGGAGGACAGTTGAACTATGTTGATTGTACAATAGAGAATGTTCATGTATGCAAAAGCAGTACGAAACAAGATTGCCAAAGTAAGTTATAAAGTTCCTAAAATGGAAAAGAGAAGGAAATAGTAAGCTTCATCATTGTAACTCCTCCTAAAAACTATGAACTCTGCAAAAAGATAGTGGAACTCAGAGGGAAACTAAAAATAATCATGTTTTTGGTTAAAATACCTTAAAGTCATTTCATATCCTTCAATCACAGAACTTTATAACCTTCGAGATTTTTCGTTTCTCTTCAGTTCCACTGTCCCATAATGCATAAAAATGTTATTCATCTTTTTTCTAGTGATTATCTATAAACACTCTCCCTTCATTTTTTCAACGCAGCAGCAGGGAGCATACCAATTCAGAGGTAGTTAGCCTGATACCTCAGGCATCCTCCAGTAAAAAGTTCAGTCTGCAAGAGCATTCATACAGTAGAAAGAAGATACTGAAAAAATCCATGTTCTGTCCATTACCAAAAAAGGGAGCAGTGGGAACCATGTAAGAATAAAATGGAAGTAAGACATGTTAACTAACATTGCTTTTGGGTTGGAAATATCCAAAAAGTCCTTTGTGTGTGGTTGCAGTTTAACATATGTTCCCTTTGGAAGAGTTGCATTTTTCACTTGGACGAAATCTCCCTCTTGCAAGACCAGGTTCTCCATCATCTAGATCAAAAAAATGAGCCAGAAAAACGAAAGATTAAGAAGATAATGAAATCTGTGAGCAAATAACACCAGTGAATTAAACAAAGGAAAAGAGGACTCTACCCAATATGGCATGTATATCATCCCTTCTTCAGCAATAAACTCAAGAACACCACAATGAGAGACCCGCTCAGCAGCATTGTTTCTCAGCTCAAACAACATTGGATAATCAATATGCAGGGACGCTGTGACAATGATTTAAATGAGCTTCAATTGATACAATACAGCCAAAGCCAAGAGAAGAATACAAACAACTAGTAAGTCAGCAAACCTAGACGATCAAGGGCAGATGGAGGCATTATAACTGTGAAAGCAGAAGAAGGAAAGGTATCATCAGAAGGATGAGTAAGAAAAGATAAACAAATTTCATCTCAAGGGTCATGAATGTAAAAACTTACTTTTGTCACCACTTTCAATTTGTGGCTGCACACCAAAGAAAAATGAAAATTCAATTCTCACAAACATATAATATAAAAGAAGAAACTAAAAAGAAAAGTCAGTGAGAAAGAAAAAATGTTTAGCCATCTACTTGGCAGCAAAACTTTAAACCGGCAGGGTAGATTGTCAGTCTGATTCAAAGAAACCAAGAACCGACTCTGAAATGTTAAGTTCCATGTTATGACAATGGAATCAGCTCATCTAGATGATGATCACACTAGGTTCAGTTTCCAACTTCTCCCTTCCCTAAACATCATTAAATAAAAATTGCATAATCTAATCCTGCAAAATCATCATGCACTATATTGTACATATTGAAAATAAGCACAATTTAATCACCATCTTGTTTGCAACAAATAGAAGAAAGTCCTGACCTTTTCAATGAAGGATGCAGGGTAACAGCGATATGTCTGCTCAAATGATGTCCCATGATATCCATATCCACCAAAATACTGGTTATAAAATCAGAAGAAAATTGGAGTGTCATTCCCAGATCTCAGTAAAGAGCATAAACAGAACCATTGACTCATCAACAACCAGAAACCATGACATACAAACCCACCATCTGAAGACACAGATTGTTGAAGAAGGAGCAAACTATCAGATTACCATGCATCATTATTCTGATTCCATAATTAGCTTAGTAGTGAAGATTAACTGGATATCAGTACAAGAGTCAGTGTTCATCGTGAGTGCATTTAGTCCTAGTTAACTGTCACTTTTGGAGTTCGATAACTTCAACTGAATTTAAGAATTAATATCTTCTTGTATGAGGACAGAGATTAGTATCAGAGAAGTTACAGATTCAACAAGATCCTGCATAGTAAAGATTATCTCTGTCATCAGGCTTTAGGACAATGAATCAGTTAGTCTTTCCACCTTATACAGCTTTTGTTTTCATAGCTTGTCTGGTGACCACTTAGATTTCCTGCTTTCTCGTTATTCAGTCTAGTTCCCGACTTTCTTCGAAAAGTAAGCCTGGAGGGATAAGTCTCTGCCTAAGGTACATCAGTGGAATTTATTATGCTAACTTTAACCAGCAATGCACAATTTTAATACATTCATGACTATCATGAGTCACTTTATTTCCAGATTACCCCAAAAAAACGAATTCAATAATTTTGCATGTTCACAACAGGGACAATACACGTCTCTAAAGCAAATAAAAAAGTTACCCCAGCCAACTCACCAACCATGAATATTTAGACCATTGAAACTTACCATCTTGTGCAGCTTTTAAGACTGTTGCACAAAGTGATGAATGGTCAAGCACACCTACAAGATAACACACTACAAAGCTCAAATAATAGCCAAAAAACTGGGCAGTACATCATGAAACTGTAAATCAATAATGCAACACCATCACTAGTTTAAATTTCAAATGATTTTAACATTAAATTCAGTGGGGTACTGACAGGGAAAAACACATCTTTCTAAATGAGATTTCGCCAAATCTTTCTAATCAGCCAAGCAATCATGAAAATTTACAGAAAAAGACCTCCCAAGACTATTGCTAGTTTAAATTTCAAACGATTTTAACATTAAATCTAGTGGGATACTAATAGGAAAAAAACCAAACAAAAAGGGCATGAAGCCCTCCAGATGACAAAAGAACCCCATTTTGAATGAAATGGTACATCAGTGATGAAATATGTAAATTTCCTAAGCCTCCCAGGTTGAGCATGTACATACAAGGTAAACTTTTGACATTTCTTAGAACATTACTCAAAGATGGCATATTTCGTAGTGGTGCTATAACTACTGACAAATGCCGCTATGAGTTAACGTGAAGAGTACGATCTTCGAAATCCAAGACATGGTTTAAATCCAACAAACGAGGCACGACAAGGTAACATAAACAACGTTTCCAATTGGCAAGATATAGAAAAGATGTTCCCTTCGTGTAAAATCCATATGCGATCCTCCCCTCCTCACCTCCATCGAGAAAGTTTGCGACAAAAAACCACCCAAGTCCAGCAAGAGTAACCAAATCCAAATCAAAAGTCATTTCTTTTGAGAACTTGTGCAAAAGGAGCCATCAAACACGAGACACATCACAATTCCTTTTCAGGATGCTCAAAAGGAAACCCAAATTTTCCATGGGGAACAACGAAACAACTGAAAATTTTGTTCTTCCACCACAATATCACCAATAGGGATCGCCCAGAAATCGCATATCAAATTCCATAACAAAACCTCCTAGCCCTACCGAGAACAGTCATAACCAAAGATGACATGAGCAAAAGCATCTCAGTCAAGCATCGATCACGCGCTACGCTACACTAAAACGTAGCTGAATCGACTACGAGCCGCCGCATCATCCATCGATCAACTACTTTACGAAATAAAGCATTCACACCACCTCCACCAACAACACACGCATCGTGCGACAGGTGCGTACCTCCGGCAAGCGAAAAACCGAAAACCCTAATTTTTTCGCGGTCGTCTCGTATGTGCTGCGTGCGAGCGGGCAAGGAGAGAAACTTACGAGTGAAAGGAGGTAAGGCTTGAACTCAAATCCACCGAAGCACCGAAGTCCGAGAGAAAGTTACAGACAGCGCATTTACGCCGATATTATTAAAAAGGGAAATTTTAAAAAAGAAGTATACAAAAAAAAAAATAAAAGGCCAAAGCATTCCGATTCCGGGACTCGAACCCGGGTCTCTCGGGCGAGAGACGAGCATCGTAACCAACTAGACTTCAACGAAGCTTGTTGGGACGCTCATATTCTAATTTTAGAAATTCTAATTCAAATCCAAGTGCTCAACACGTGGAATCGTCTCTCTCTCGCCTCTGCGGCATCAAAAGTAAAAGGATGTAGGACGAAAAACCAACATTTTGAGGACGAGAATTGCTTTACTGCGTCAACGTTGTTGATCGGAATAAGGTCAAAATCTGCTGTTTTTCACTTGAATAACTAGAGCATAGTAACTCTTTCATTGGTTTTGCTCGAACCAAAAGTGATGGGTGCAAGGCGCTGCCACGTTGCTTTTGTCCCGGCATTAGAGAAAGGTCGGCCAACACAATGGTAGATGATCGCTCATGTTATTGGCGAGTTCATTAGCCCTTACTAAAAACGGGGATTTACATAGGAACTTGATAAGAAGAGCAAAGCTATGGTGGAATAAGTGCAAGCTTTCCTGGCATAAATGTGTTTTGGTTTCTTATCTTTAGTAGCAAGACAAACCTTCTGTTTTATAGGCCGACATTCTTTTTTATTAAACAGTCTAAATGCCATATGCGATCTCAACCAAATTTCCATTTACAAGAATGTTGTCAAACTCTACTTTAACTGCCACAGTTAGTTATTTGACAAAATTAATAGTTCATTACGGTTTCCCTATTAAGCGATGAATGTAAAGGGAGAAAGGCTCTAGCTTTCCGAGAGTCAGCGATTTATGTTTAGGTCAAATTGAGAGTATCATGTAGGCAAAGGATGATATCGTCATTCAAAAAGCTCTAATATCACCTCAGTCACTCGTTCGGAGAATTTTGAATCAACCCATTTGAAATATTTGCACTTCAAGCCTTCTCTATATCTAGCGCATCCATTGAATCGTCTACCCGAATTTATTGTAGTCCAAAATGTTCTTATTGGACTCGGTAACCCACAATAACAATAAGTTTCACCTTTTTCGGTTTGAAAAGAATTAGGGTTAGGGTTTAAAGCACTACTAAAGCTGCTGGTGCCGCTCGTGAAGCCCCCCATTTGCAACTCCAACCTGTCATTTTTTTTTTGTGCCAAACTGAAATTGGAGTTGTCCTTTGAAATTGGGGATTTTCTTGAATTGACTGATTTAGGATTTGAGGTGCTGCTAAAACTGCTCGTGAAGCTCTCTATTAATGCTCGTGAAGCCCTCCATAGGCTGCTCAAGGCTCTATTGATTTAGGGTTTCAAATTGGGGATTTTTCTCTTTAATCGACTTATTTAGGGTTCTTAGTTGAAAAAACCATATGTAAAACGATGTCGTGAAGACTTCAGCTACTGACTAGACTCTTCGGTGGCCATGTCGACTTCACTTATTAATAAAGTACGACCACGTTAGAAATTCGATGGACCAAATTGGAGTTGGCACTAAACTGATTGTTTTTTCAAAAACTTGGCACTAAAGTGATCCGTTTGAAACTCTTAACATCAAAGTGATCCCATACTTTGCCTAACCCTCTCGTCACCGCGAATCTCAAATCAAGGTTGTGATACCACAAAAGATTAAGATTGAGTGTTAATCCATGTCAAAATAAGAATGTAACAATGTTATAACTGATTCGAATATCTTATAGCTAATAAACATGTCAAATTATCTTGATACGAAGATGACACACCTAATAAAGGTGGTCACACGAGATGACTAGCACAGTTAAAAGAACTTGTTATTGTATCACATGTCAATGCCAAATGAGACATTAAATTGTTTATATGTATTATTTAGTGTACAATAAACATGTAGAGCATGTTTACACATGATAACATGTGCTAAGAAGTCTATTTTTCTAGACAACAAGATTGATCTTCAAATTACACATGATAGCATTTTTCATGTTCAATGACTTGGTTTTAATTCGTTCTTTATTCATTTTTAGATGGACCTTATTTTCATGAACATTAAGAATAAAAACATCTTCATGTATGAGTATTAGACATATTAAAATGTGTCTATATGTTATGCTAAAAATGACACTATAACGTTGACGTGACAAATCATATCTAAACTGGTTAAGTGGGATAACCCATGTAAGGCAAACGTTTTTCCTTGCAACTGTTCATGACACGAACCACTTGTGTCCAATCCAAACTTATTTAATTACATGTGGTTCTATATCGTGTTGTGCAACCATGTTACCGACGACCATTATATGAGGTCATGATGCCTTTGACAAA
This sequence comes from Psidium guajava, assembly GCA_016432845.1. Classification (NCBI taxonomy): domain Eukaryota; kingdom Viridiplantae; phylum Streptophyta; class Magnoliopsida; order Myrtales; family Myrtaceae; genus Psidium; species Psidium guajava. The sequence continues at coordinate 20,935,014 of CM028225.1, forward strand.
AAAAAAAAGACCTCACGGTGACATGCATGGTGTCCACAACTTCGTCATGCTCGATTTGAAGTTGCAAGTGCCAAGGGCAGACTCTCTTCAAAGTCACTCGGCATAGCATGATACGGGTGCTCACCCACTTAGTTCTCTAGCTCTGCCTCGAAGGATCCGGATCTGAGGATCAAGTTCCTATCGTATTAAAAGAGAAAATTATTTTTTTGGATTCGAATATAGGTTTTCCATTGATTAGTAAAAGATTCTTCATTAAACTCATGATTCTAAGCAATCCAAATGTCGAAAAACCAGAAAATATATCCTTAGAAAAATTTTCCGCCCCAAAAGGGACCTGAATCAAACATGGTAAATAAACAAAACAAATTGCCAACCATGTTTTCCGACCTTAAAATTACCGTAAGATAAACGACACAGCATTAAACAGTAAACAAAACACATTGCCAATGCCAAAGTGCCATCGACGCCACCGTCCCTGCCATTGCCCTCAATTATGAGCAATTGGAATTTTCCGGAAAGCGAGCCAAATCCTGAGCGTGGCGTCATTTTGTCCGGCCCGAACTACGGACAATGCCGTGCGGACCCCATGAAACCAGTTAACTTTGTTTCGGACAAAAGAAACCAATTAATTTAAAGGTTAATCTGCAAAACACCAAAAATAGTACACTTATGATAAATTTAATTCAAACTTTTTTTTATCACGAAAAATCTCAAACCAGTACGCCCGAAACAAATTTACCCCAAACCATTTTTTAATCATTAAAAATCCAAAACCGATACATCTGTGATAAATTTATCATTCGCTAAATTAGGTTAATATCATAAAAAATCCAAAATTGATACACCTATAATAAGCATAGGGTAAAAACCCGAAACTGGTATATCTATGAACTGCGCCACGTGCCATCTAACTCAATAATTTAACGTTAAATCTAACAAAAATTAACAGAATATAAATTTGTCACAAGTGTACCAGTTTGAGATTTTTTGTAGTTTAAAAAAATAATTTGGGGTAAATTTATTACCTGTATACCAGTTTAAAGCTTTTCGTAGTATTAACCCTTAATTTAACGATTAGGTGTCTGCACTTTTTGAATTGAAATAGAGGAAAATTGTTTTAGTACATAAATGTCGGTGTTGCGTATCAAAATTGTTCTTGCGGAAAGGTTCCCGACCCTTGACGGGGACAACGAGTTACTCGTCCTTCTCATTTTGCCTCGTGTGAGTTCGACCCATTTTATACTTATATGGGTCGAGGTCCTAGTGGTTCTTATTTGGAGAAGAATCAACATACTAGCTAGGATAATCCATAAAAAAAAAAACACCGATATTGAGACAAAAAAAAAAAAAGCTCATCCGTCTTTAAAGGAAGTTCGCATGGTGTTGTGTCACGGAGTACACTGCTATTTGAGCATTATCCCGTAATTTATTTTTTCAATGTCATTTTAGCGAATTGATAACCCCTGTATAGCGTTAACTCAATGCATAGGGCAATAAATTTCTAATCGATGTAGCAAGAAATACTAGGATTGGGAGAACTGTTAAAAGAAAAAAAAATAAACGTTTCGCACTTTTTCAATTCAGTCCTAAATCTTTTAAGTTTACTGATTTAGTTTCTAAATCTTTTCATCTTTTGCCAATTTTATCTTATTGGCCGAGTGTTGTCGACATGGATGCTAGCCGTCTTACATGATACCACTGACTTTGACGTGGATAATTTTTAAATAATTTTTTAAATTTTATTTTTAATCTTTTTTTATTTTCGAATTTCGAGGCTGATGGGGGCCGGTGAGCCTTGTTGGACCCTCGCCGCAACACCCTCACCATGGCCTACGAGGGAAAGCCAATGTGCCCTTGTCATGGCCTATGAGGACAAGGGTCGCGACTCCTCACCCATGGCCGCAAGGCCATCAAGGCCCTCGTAGTGGTCTCCATTCCCCATCGGCTCGCATCGGGGGGCCAGTGACCCATGTCGGCCTTTGAAGTTAGAAGGAAAAAATATATATAATTTTTTTAAATTATTAAGTAATAATATGTTAGAGACAACGATGTCACAAAGGACGTTTGACGTCCACGTCAGCAATTTCCGATCAATAGCACTAAATTGGCAAACTATAAAAATGTTTGGGACTGAATCAGCAAACTTAAGAGGTCTAGGACGGAATTAGCAAAAATTTGAAAAGTTTAAGATTTTTTTTTTTACAATTTTCCTCACCAAGATTGTGAGAAAATTATATGTTTTGAATATATTTCCATATTTAATTAAAAAAAGTCTGGGGCATAATTATTTATTACTCTTCTGATCATACAAGTGTAGACAATACCACGAGATAGTTATTAAATAATTATCTTCGAACTTCTTGCTCTCAAACTGTGCACAAAATCATTCGGAAGCTTTGTCCTTGGATCTTCTCCCTTTGCTTTTGTCTCTCGACAATATATCCCAAACTACGAATCTTTACATCTTCTCTGTATGTTTTTCTTTCGCATGAGACAAAAACCCGTGATTGAAGTCTAGGGGGAGACACTGCCAAAAAATGTTCTCTAGGGATACACTTGCAATTGCTGGACTCGATAATTGAAATGATCACATGTTTTTGTCTCATGTCCTGCTATTAGTTCTCTACTTTCTACTAAGATGTCCTTTCAATCGCAGCTTACGATTTACATTCGGATCTTGTGTGTTGAAGGAAATTAGACTTCCAATAAAGTACTAGAACTTGTATTGACTGATACGAAAGCAGTAATCAATTTTTGGTAGATCTAATGCTAGGTATACTCCAAAGTGGTAGAGCATTCGGTTATCAAATGATGTGGCGAACGGTTATTAGATATCAGGAAAATAAACTCGACATGTTATGACTTGACCCTGCTTCCGAAATAACTGTTTCAATTGTGACCCATTATTTGGTAAACCAAATTTCCTATACCATTTAGAACACCTAAGTAAACATGACAGCTTGACTAAAATGAGTTAATTGTTGTCTTAGGGGAACAAAAGTTGCCCGACCGAACAATCAGGAAACAAAAACCGCCAGTGTATGGAAAAATTCTTGAATGGACCTAGATGAATAGAATGCAATCACAGCTATTGATTAAGTGGAATCGGTGGAATATGTCTCATAAGTGTCCACTTGCCACAAATCGGAGTGACTGGCGTATTCGAGCGAATTACAACTAGGGCCATCAAATAAGAGAAATTCGTGGTGCATTGCCCAAAGCTCACTATTGTACAACAATGATGAGAGCTAAGATTATTCCGTTTCGTACATTTCGCTCCCAAAATCCACATATGAGGCTCACATGATCAACGGCTACGATGGACCTGATAATGTGGATCCAGAATCAGGCAAGAATTCGCATGGCAAATAAGGCATTGAATTTCACATGTTTGAAACCATGGCAAGAGTAATTTCGGTACATGAAGTCAAAGAGAAAATAACGAAAAAGTGTTTATGGTGAGTCAACCCCATTTAGGGTTGTATAATGTGTACCTATAAGAGTGATTAATCACAGTTATGATATATGTAAAAGCATAACTACGGAAAGACCCCATAATACATGTAAATTACACATTAATATTATGTACCTCATTCTTATGGATCAATATGTTTTCAGTTGAACAGCAGATGATAAGCTCGCGAGCCGCGCATCATTTCAATTGGCTCTGACCCACAATGATTATGAGCGATGGGTGCGTTGTTCCCGCATTTATAAAATCAGCTCCCTGTTTGGCTGGGGTTATGGTCTTTGCTCGCTTCATCGACCCTTCCTCAAGTTGAAGCTCCGAAATACATGGTGATAACGATCCTGTTAAGGGAAGCCATCAAAATTTGCAAGCCGGTCGTCTCAGCAGCGTAATGTTTTCTATTGATTTTCCAAATTTCACATATCCTATCTGGGTCTACCCTACATCTAAGGTGAGATTTATTTTATCCAGACTATATGTGGATTTCGCATCACTCTGAACTCTACGTCAACATCACCTTTATCTTAAATCAATTAGGGTCGATGGTCGAAAAAATTATCATATTTGAAGTTTTATCCGGTTCACCGAATATAGCTACCTCCTTTGAGAAACTATGTGATGTGCTCCTAGAAAAAATTATTCGCTGGCTGGGAACAAAAGAAAATTTCATTCAGGTCGCACGAGGAAAAGAATGATCTCTTTAAGTCAAATCACAAGGAGATATGCTTCTTGTGCCTCAACAATCCTCCTGGATTTGACAATTAACGACTTTGCTGACGGAACCTTAGACAAAAAGAAAAAGCTAATAAACCTCTTCCCTCTTGGCTAGTTTCGCCTGGGACGAGAGACAACGTTTGGATCACCACTCTCCTTCAATGACACAGTATGATCTCCTTAATACACCATGTGTGTATTCACATAAGCTTGTCCAGCGTATCCATCCATCAGCTAGGATTGGGATTCGAGTTCAAATAGGCGAGAACCCCAACGAATGGGGCGTTTATATATGTTGTCGGCTCGGACTTCCGGAAATCCACCCTATTGTCCTCGTACTCGTCGTCCTCCCCAGGCCCGCCGACCAGTGCTCCGATGAGCACATTCGGGTTCGGATCTGAAGAGTTGAAGTAAATGGACCCTTCCTTGCAAGCGATGAATTGGGGATGATCCTTGATCGATGGGAGCGACGAGGCACGGTGGTGGATGCGTTGGGGGTAGTAGGCGCTGTAACCGACCATGTAGGAGATGCCCTTGGGGTTCTCCCCGAGGATGTAATCAGCCTGCCTCTTGGCCTGCTGGCGGAGGGTGGCGGCACCGACGCTGACGGAGCCGCAGTTCACGGACTGGGAGGTGGCGGAGAGGTAGTTGGCATAGATGAGGAGGAGGAAGGCGATAGAGGTGGCATGCTGCAGGTTGCTGCCGCCAGGCTTGTAGATGAGGCCGCCAGGAGTGTACTGGATGTGGGTGGAGGAGGAGTCCGGGATGAGGGTGCACATGAAGGAGTCGGCCGAGGATTTGTAGGACTGGAGCGAGTAGACATTGCCTTGTAGGAATTCCTGAAAGATAAGAATAGGGATACAAAATCTAGATACGTCAGAGAGTTCTATTTGGTAATCAGAGGAGCGATTAAACGTTGCGGTTGAATTGACCTTGGAAACGAGGACGTTGAGGCCGGCGTGCTTGTTGTCCCAGCCGAACTCGTTGATGTTCTCGTCGGCGCCTAGCGTCTTGCCGTTGTTTTGGATGTAATTCAGATAAGATTCGTCTTGTGTTGCCCTCCTCAGCCACGCCGCTCCCCACAGCAACTCATCCTGTCAGAGACCCAGGATACATACATTAAGCTTGTCACTGGCAGAAGGAACCTGTGAAAACTATAGAAAAAAACATAGAACCAGATTCAATTTCATGCTCTTTTTCTAATAACATGTCAGGAGGAATCAAATCTATGTTGAAATCTAAGTTCCCCCTAGTTGCAGTCAGGTCAAAGCGCCAACTGGGACTATTGAATAGTTTATATAAGTAGGTGGATTGACAGTAGTAGTTAAAAGGAGAAACTTGATCTACTCCTTTTAATTGCCAAACCAAACTTGATCTACCTGATGAGGATCAATACGTTAAAGGGTATTATAGCTTTCGCCTTTCACAAATTCATCCGTCTGAAAAATCACATTAATGGCCAACCTTTCCACTGGCGATTCACGTACCTGGTATCCATCGAAATCGCAGTAGAATGGGCAGACGTGGTCTCTAATGTCCGAATTGTCACTATAAGCTCCTCTGTAGCTGTCTGCGAATTCAAACGTCTTGACGGCATTCTTTAGGAGGGTGTCGGAGTACCCAGGGTCCGACGACCGAAACGCCATGGATGACGCCGCAAAAGCCGCCGCAGTCTCCCCGGCAACATCAGATGCAGGGTTTGGCGCATCGACAGCAGAAACTGTCCTGGCCGTGTCCATGTCCTCCGGCCTCTCCCAGCAGTTATGGTCTATGTTTGGATCACCTACCTTTGACGGTGACAAATAATGTTCAACTGCCCAGGTCGAATCCACCAAACTTTTATGCTTAACACACTCTCTATTGTTAAAAAAAAAAACAAAGGATTCCTTTGAAACAAATGTGAGGTAATATGGTCAAGACATAGCCGACTCTAGTGAGAGACGAGGCAAAACTGGCGGGCCAAACATGTGCATTGATGGGGATGTATAGTGTGGTCCACCCAGTCACAGCCACTAAAGGACCCTGCGTATGCAGACATGCCGCAAAGCGTTGATGGGTCTGCATGATTAGCATAATAGTGGAACACTATTAAGTACGTGAGCTACCAAATCTCCCACCAATCTCAAAAGGGCAAGAAAAAACAGAGTCAAAACATGCAGCGAAACATAGAATTCTCGACGCTCCATGGAGGGAATCGAACATCCATGCGTCGTGAGGGCCAATTCATAATTGCATCTCCTCTTCTCCATTCCTAAGCCAAACTGATCGAATCACACTTCATCTCTCGCTGTCCTCAATCGGAGTTTAGCACAATAAGCTCGCCAAAGGAGGGAGACAATAGAAATGGCTTCTTGGTTCGGGCAAAATGGGGGGAATGCCCACTGGCCCAATACAAAATGATGGGCAAAAAACTGAAATTGCACTGGGGAAAGACAAGAGTCAAGGTGTGTCAGTTGGGGAAGAGAGTCAGGACGGGCTCAGCCGAAAAGAGTTGGAATAAATTAAACAGATGTCCAGTTTCAACGCCCATTCAATAATCTGGCTAGAAAGAAACGCCCCCACAATAGAATATGCAAGATCATGATGGTCGGCAAAATGGGTTCTTGGGCAAATTTATTGGGGAGGCTCGGACTCTGGGAAGCTCCCTAAAAGCCCGAGAGCTCGATCGGTCGATGGAGAGAGAGCACGCAATGCCATGCAACTTCAAAAAAAGGAAAAGCTTCGAGTTCTTCAAGGACTCAACGCACTTTTCTTTAAAAAAGGATGTTTGATCTTTGTTAGGCTTGACCATACGAAGATATTTAAAAAAAAAAACAACTTTCTGAAAACAACAAGTGGCAGCAGTCTAAGTGTCACAATAATTCATTGTATTATTACTCGATAAGCGTATGGTGCCTATAGGACACTTATGAATCTATCTTGAGAAGGAAAATGACATTTTTTAGCAAGCGAAATTTTCGAAAAATGTCAATTAACGAAAACGACGAGTGGAATCACTTACATCATCGTGTCAGGTATTATCAATTATCGATACATTAGGTAATACTGATGGATGAAAAGTAATTATGCAGTATTGTAGCTCGGAAAATTGGGTAAAAATCTACTCCAAAAGGACGAAGGAGTGGGGTCCAAAGGTCAAAATAAAGGCAAACCCTGTCTGTGGACAAACACCTGTCCTGTCAGGACCAAAGCCCCCTCACAGAACCCTGTTCCCCGCTATTCTCGTTCATGGCTTTTGGTTGAACCAACCTCGTCCGTGAATTTCTGCCTCCCCACCCATCTCTCTCTCTCTCTCTCTCTCTCTCTCTCTGCAATAAATCCTTAATCCCCCATGCCCAGAATCACGGCGTTTCACTCGTGAACAGAACCTGCGAAGTTAAATTGGGACGTAAACCTTAACTACGTAACATAATGCCGATCATTGCCACTCATGTAGAACCAGATGATTGTAAACATGGCGTCATTGCCAGTGAGTGAGGTCACGCTAAATTGAGCGGCGCCCGGCGATTTGGGCCAGACGGGAAATGAAATTGGAAATTGGATGAGAAAATCGAGTTTAAGGTGAAACTGAGATGGGGTCAGATCAAAGGCGCGACGACTCGTCGCATCACGCTCTCACCTGGACGAAGATGCGGTTCGGCTGCGACACCGTCTTGAGGAGATAGTCCGTGGCCCAGCGGATGGCGACCAGGGCGTTCCGCATCTCGGGCGGGGGCATTAGGTCGCCGAACTCGACGACGCTCCAGGCGAGCAGCGTGGTAGTGAAGGCCATCGGGAACCCGAATTTGACGTTGTCGCCGGCGTCGTAGTAGCCGCCGGTGAGGTCGGCGTTGTAGGTCGAGCCGTCGCCGAGGCCGGAGTTGCCGCGCCAGGCGAGGCGCTGGTCCTGGGGGAGGAAGCCGGAGCGCTGGCCCTCGAAGAAGAGAATGGACTTGGACAATGCGTCCCCGTAGTCGAGGTAGCTCGCCTCGGCGGCGGCGGAGGCGAGGAGGAGGAGGGCGGCGGCGGCGGCGATGGGGCGGCGGAGAGGGAGGTGGAGGGTTGGCATTCTTGGCAATGGCGGGTGGGAGAGGTTGCTGTGAACTGTGTTGGTTTTGGTTGGGAGTCCCGTGAGTGGAGTGGCGGTTTTGGTGGGGTTTTCAAGTTTGGAATTAAATAGGGAAGGCGACGAGCGTAAACAGTGAAAAGTGGGGAACGAAAGGGAGATGTGTAGGCGGGAGACGTGCGGAGATGGAGGCAGTTGAGGAGTTTTGGGTCGTCGATGGAGTAATCGTGTTGAGAGTCTTTCAACCATTTGTCTCGATTTTTACAGAAATTATTCATAATTAGTGAGTCGAACATCTCCGGATAGAATATTTTTTTTTATCTTGTTATTATGATGTTCTGGGTTAGAACAATGCCAAAATTCGAATATATCTGGATATTGCATTGCCAATCACCACAAGTACCACCGCCATGACAACCCACCACCGTCGCCTCCAAACATGCTGTTGGTCATCACTAACCATCCAATATCTCTAAATAGATATATATTTTTTAATTATATTTCTATCAAGTGCGGTGTGTTTTTTTATTTATTGGAAAAGGTGTTAACTTTTATTCATAAAAATAAGAACTATAAAAGCTAGCACTCATAAAGTCACAACATAACAAATCCCATAGGGTTGGGGGTTTTAACCATCTAGTCCGAAGGAAGCAAATTTTTTTTGAGTATGGATACGCTGGACAAGCTTATGTGAATACACACACGATGTATTAAGGAGATCATACTGTGTCATTGAAGGAGAGTGGCGATCCAAACGTTGTCTCTCGTCCTAGGCGAAACTAGCCAAGAGGGAAGAGGTTTATTAGCTTTTTCTTTTTGCCTAAGGTTCCGTCGGCAAAGTCGTTAGTTGTCGAATCCAGGAGGATTGTTGAGGCACAAGAAGCATATCTCCTTGTGATTTGACTTAAAGAGATCATTCTTTTCCTCGCACGACCTGAATTAAATTTTCTTTTGTTCCCAGCCAGCGAATAATTTTTTCTTGGAGCACATCACATAGATTCTCAAAGGAGGTAGCTGTATTTGGTGAGCTGGATAAAACTCCAAATATGATAATTTTTATCCTATCTAGCGTTCACAGTGACGCGAAATCCACATATAGTCCGGATAAAAAAAAAATATCCCACCTTAGATGTAGGGTAGATTCAGATAGGATATGTGAAATTTGGAAAATCAATTGAAAAAATCGCGCTGCCGATGACGACCGGCTTGCAAATTTTGATGGCTTGATGGACACTCACTCACTTAAGAGGATCATTATCACCATGTATTTCGGAGCTTCAACTCGAGGAAAGGTCGATGAAGCGAGCAAAGACCATAACCCCATACAAACAGGAAGCTGATTTTATAAATGCGGGAACAATGCACCCATCGGTCATAATCATTGTGGGTCAGAACCAATTGAAATAATGCGTGGATCGCGAGCTTATCATCTGCTGTTCAACTGAAAACATATTGATTCACAAGAATGAGGTTCATAATATTAATGTGTAATTTACATGTATTATGGGGTCTTTCCATAGTTATGCTTTTACATATAGCATAACTGTGATTAATCACTCTTATAGGTACACATCATACAACCCTAAATAGGGTTGACACGCCATTAACACTTTTTCTTTATTTTCTCTTTGACTTCATGTACCGAAAGTACACTTGCTATGGCTTCAAACATGTGAAATTCAACGCCTTGTTTGCACGTGAATTTTTTCCTGATTTTGGATCCACATTACTAGGTCCATCATAGCCATTGATCATATGAGCCTCATATGTGGATTTCGGGAGCGAAATGTACGAGACGGAATAATCTTAGCTCTCATCATAATTGTGCAATAATGAGTTTTGGGCAATGCACCACAAATTTTTCTTATTTGATGACCCCAGTTGTAATTCGCTCGAATACGCCAATCACTTCGATTTGTGTGGCAAGTGGACCTAAACTTAGGAGGTATATTCAACTGATTCCACTTAATCAATAGTTATGATTGCATTCTATTCACCCAGGTCCATTCAAGAGTTTTTCCCTACACTGGCGGTTTCAGCTTCCTGATTGTTCGGTCAGGCAACTTTTGTTCCCTTAAGACAACAATTGACTCATTTTAGTCAAGCTATCATGTTTACTTAGGTGTTCTAAATGGTATAGGAAATTTGGTTTACCAAATAATGGGTCACAATTGAAACAATTATTTCAGAAGCGGGCTCAAGTCATAACATGTCAAGTTTATTTTCCCGATAGCTAATAACCATTTGCCACATCATTTGATAACCGAATGTTCTACCACTTCCGAGTATACCTAGCATTATTTCTACCAAAAATTGATCACTGCCTTTGTATCAGTCAATACAAATTCTAGTACTTTTTGGAAGTCATATTTCCTTCAACACAAAAGATCCGAATGCAAATCGTAAGCTGCGATTGAAAGGACATCCTAGTAGAAAGTAGAGAATTAATAGCAGGACATGAGACAAAAACATGCGATTGCAAGTGTATCCCTAGAGACCATTTTTTGGCAGTGTTTCCTCCTAGACTTCAATCACGGGTTTTTTGTCTCATGCGAAAGAAAAACATACGGAGAAGATCTAAAGATTCGTAGTTTGGGATACATTATCGAGAGACAAAACCAAAGGGAGAAGATCCAAGGACAAAGCTTCCAAATGATTTTGTGCATAGTTTGAGAGCAAGAAGATCAAAGATAATTATTTAGTAACTATCTCGTGGTACTGTCTATACTTGTATGATCAGAAGAGTAATAAATAATTATGCCCCAGACTTTTTTTAATTAAATATGAAAATATATTCAAAATATGTAATTTTGTAACAATCATCGTGAGGAAAATTGTAAAAAAAAAAATCCTAAACCTCTCATATGTTTGCTAATTAGTCCTAAACTTTTTAAGTTTGCTGATTTAGTTCTAAACATTTGCATAGTTTGCCAATTTAGCGCTATTGATTGGAAATCACTGACATAGATGTCAATCGTTCTATGTGGCATTGTCGGCACTGACGTATTATTATTTAATAATTTTTTAAAAAATTATATTTTCTAATTTTTTTCCTTCTAACTTCAGAGGTCGACATGGGTCACTGGCCCTTGAGCAAGAGCCGGTGGGGACTGGAGACCATTGCGAGGGCCTTGATGCCCTCGTGGCCACAGGTGAGGAGTCGTGGCCCTTGGCCTCATAGGCCACAGCAAGGGCATCATGGCTTTCCCTCATGGCCCACAATGAGGGTATTGTGGCAAGGGTCCGAGGGGTTGCTGGCCCTCGTTGGCCTTTGAACCCAAAAATAAAAAAGATTGAAAGATAAAAAAAATTAAAAAATTATGTAAAAATTATCCACGTCTGAGTCGGCAGTGTCATGTAAGACAGCTAACATCCATGTCAATGACACTCGACTAATAAGGCAAAATTGACAAAAGATGAAAAGGTTTAGGAACTGAATCGACAAACTTAAAAGGTCTAGGACTGAATTGGAAAAGTGCGAAACGTTTATATATTTATTTATTTATTTTTACAATCTCCCAATCCTAGTATTTCTTGATACATCGATTAGAAATTTATTGCCCTATGCATAGGGTTAAAGCTATTCAGGGATTATCAATTCGCTAAAATGACATTGAAAAAATAAATTACAGGATAAAGCTCATATAGCAGTGTACTCCGTGACACAACATCATGCGAGCTACTCTTAAAGACGGATGAGCTTTTTTCATGATCTCAATATTGGTGTTTTTTTTTTTTTTGGGATTGCCATAGCTAGTATGTTGATTCTTCTCCAAATAAGAACCACCTCTAAGTAGCAGGTACCTCGTAGGACCTCGACCCATATAAGCATAAAGTGGGTCGAACTCCCACAAGAGGCAAAATGAGAAGGACAAGTGACTTGTTGTCCCGTCAAGGCTCGTGAACCTTTCCGCAAGCACAATTTTGATACATGACACAGACATTTAGGCTGCGTATGGTAACGCTCCAGAAAAAGTATTTCTGTTCCCAAAGTGTTCTCGGAATACTTTGGAAACAGAAACTCGTATGGTAAAAAAGTGTTCCAGGAACACTTGTAACAAATAAAAATACTTTTGGAGCCGAAACAAGAAATAAAAAAAACTTGCTTATGTGTTTTTAGAACACTTTTTAGAAACACATTTGGAATAATTTTTGGAAACAATTAGAAACACTTTCTTGAAAGTAATTAAAAATAAAAATAATTAAAGAATGAAAATAATTAAAATAAAAAAAAATATTTTTTTTGAAAAATAAAAAATATTAAAAATGATAATAATAATAATAATAATCAAATAAATTAATTCAAAATAAAATGATTTAAAATAAAAATAATAATTTTTTTTCAAAATAATAAAAATGAAAAATTGAAATAATAAAAATAAAAATAATTAAAAATAAAATAATTACATTAATTAATTAAAAATAAATAATAAATAATAAATACTATTTTTTGAAAAAATAAATAATCAAAAATTAAAAAAAATAATTAAAGAAAGAAATTAAAAATAAAATAATTAAAAATCAAAAAAATTCTAAATAATAAAAATAAATTGAGAAATCAAATCATTTACAAAGCATATTTTTTTTTATTAAATGATATTTACGTCAAAGTTGTATCCAAATACACTTTTCAATTAAAGTTTATCAAACAATATTTGCATTCAATTATGTAATCATATTTTTATCTACTTGGGAACAGTTATGAATGACTCATAATTGTGATTTTTCCTATCTATGGAAGACATATTTCATGTTCTCATTGCTCATTTCTAATATATCTTCTATTTCATTTTTTTTATTTTTTTTTGGGTAAGGTAATTTTTTTTATTGTTGATCTCATCCATATTGAAAAAATTATGAATAGAATTAAATGGAAAAATCATAAACATAATTTTTTTTGCAATTAACAAATGTGTTTTTGTTCTTTTTTTGTTCAAAGAACAAAAACTTTATGCACTTACCAAACGCATTTTTGTTCCTCTTTTGTTTCAAGAACAGAAACTTTATATAGTTATCAAACACGTTTCTGCTTCCAGAAATTGTTGCTAGGAACAGAAACACAAAAAAGTATTTCTGTTCCAAAAGTTGTTCTAGGAACAGAAACGTTACCATATACAGCCTAATGGACTAAAACAATTTTCCTCTATTTCAATTCAAAAAGTGTGGACGCCTAATCGTTAAATTAAGGGTTAATACCATGGACAATTTTAAAATGGTATACATGTGATAAATTTACTCCAAACTTTTTTTGAATCACAAAAAATCCCAAACTGGTACATTTATAACAAATTTACATTCTGTTAATTTTTGTTAAATTTCACGTTAAATTATTTGAGTTAGATGGCATGTGGCAGTTCATACCATTTTAGGTTTATACCCTATATTTATCATAGGTGTATTGATTTTGAATTTTTCATGGTATTAACCTAAATCAACAAATAATAAATTTATCATAGATATATCAGTCTGGGGTTTTTGATAGTAAAAAAAAAATAGTTTGGGTAAATTTATTTCAGGCATACTAGTTTGAGATTTTTTGTGGTAAAAAAATAATTTGAGTTAAATTTATCCTAGGCGAACTAGTTTAGGGTGTTTTGCTGTATTAACCCTTAAATTAATTGGTTTCTTTTGACCAAAACAAAATTAACTGGTTTCATGGGTGGGCACGGCATTGTCCGTAGTTCGGGCCGGACAAAATCACGCCACGCTCACGATTTGGCTTGCTTTCCGGAATATTCTGATTGCTCATAATTGAGGACAATGGTAGGGACGGTGGCGTCGATAGCACTTGGCATTGCCAATGTGTTTTGTTTACTGTTTAATTTAGTGTCGTTTATCTTACGGTAATTTTAAGGTCGGAAAACATGGTTGGCAATTTGTTTTGTTTCTTTACCATGTTTGATTCAGGTCGCTTTTGGGGCGGAAAATTTTTCTAAGTATATATTTTCTGGTTTTTCGACATTCGGAATGGTTAGAATAATGAGTTTAATGAAGAATCTTTTAATAATCAATAAAAAACCTATATTCGAATCCAAAAAAATAATTTTCTCTCTTAATAGAATAGGAACTTGATGCTCAAATCCGGATCCTTCAAGGCAGAGCTAGAGACTTCGGTGGGTGAGCACTCGTATCATGCTATGCCGAGTGACCTTGAAGAGAGTTTGCCCTTGGCACCTTCAACTTCAAATCGAGCATATCGAAGTTGTGGACACCATGCATGTCTATGTGAGGTCGTTTTTTTTTTTGTCAAAGGCATCATGACCTTATATAAACGTCGTCAGTAACATGGTTGCACAACACGATAGAGAACCACATGTAATTAAATAGGTTTGGATTAGACACAAGTGGGTTCGTGTCATGAACGGTCGCAAGGAAAAACGTTTGCCTTACATGGATTAACCCAGTTAACCAGTTTAGATATGATTTGTCACGTTGACGTTATTGTGTCGTTTTTTAGCACAACATATAGACACATTTTAATATGTCTAATACTCATATCTGAAGATCTTTTTATTCTTAATGTTCATAACAATAAGGTCCATCTCAAAATGAATAAAGGGTGAATTAAAACCAAGTCATTGAACATGAAAAATGCTAACTCAATATTACAACCGTGTAATTTGAAGATCAATCATGTTGTCTAGGAAAATAGACTTCTTGGCACATGTTACCATGTGTGAAACACGCTCTACATGTTTATTGTACACTAAATAATACATATAAACAAGTTAATGTCTCATTTGGCATGACATGCGATAGAATAAACGTTCTTTTAACTGTGCTAGTCATCTCATTTGACCCGCTTTTTTAGGTGTGTCGTTTTCATACCAAGATAATTCGACATGTTTATTAGCTATAAGATATTCAAATCAGTTATAATATTGTTACATTCTTGTTTCGACACGGATTAACACTCAATCTTAATCTTTCGTGGTATCACAACCTCGATTTGAGATCCGCGGTGACGAGAGGGTTGGAATGACTGTTGCGGTAGCAATGGCAGACGGCAGCACAAGGAGGTGGCAGACGTGGATTGAGATTTTTGTCCTATTGAGTGTTTTTGAGGCTACATTCTCTCAACAGAAAATTAAGGAAGGATAATTTAGTCATTTCAGTTTTACAAATTGTGATTGACGATGCAAAGTTATCCTTTTGAAATGGAGATTGCAAAGTGGTCAGATTGTAAAAAGTAAAAACTCTGTCGCATATTTACTATTTTCCCGTCATATTACGTGGGAGTAAATTTTTTTTTAGAAGATGCAAACTCGTGATTTCGAGAATGAAGGAGGCAAAGCACGCTTGTTTTTGTCAAGTTATGGTTCCTAGGAATTAAATGGGCAAAAATACAACCCAAGTGCCAAAACTTGTGTGTGGCATGCATTTTGTTACCAAAACTTTCAAATCGTTCACTGAAGTGCCAAGTTCGGAAGTGTGCACTTCAATGCCAAGTCCGATCAGAAGCATACATGGCATGTTGGAAAGTCTACATGGATTTTTTATATTAAAAACTTTGGATGACGTGGCTCGCTGGAGGCTGTCTCAACAATTTGAATATCAAAACGACGTTGTTCACTTTTGCTTTGCCCATAAATCCTAAATCCCCAATTGAACCCCAAGTTGGAAACCCCAACCGGCTGAATTGAAATTGAGTAGTTTGGCCCCCAAAGCAGACGAAGAATGTGAACAATGGAATTAGTTTCGGTTCGCCGAGCCGCTCAAAATTCGGCAACTATTTCTTCTGAAAGGTACTCTAAAGGTTTGTGTTCAGCATCCATTTTCTTGTATGCGATGGTTTTTGCTAACTGATGTTCATCTTCTTTCCTTTATGGTTAGAAAACAAGCGATTTGTCATTTTCTTTTTGTTTTCTTATGCCTACATAAGCTTGAAAATCGTAAAACAACCCATACTTCAAAATAGAGGAAAGGAGCTTTAGTAGCAGCTCAAATTCGTTTTGACCAATTGAAGAAGATGGTGAGGCTTATTGTTATTGTGGGTTACGTAGTCCAAGAAGAATATCTTGGACTCGATTGAATCTAGGGAGAATATTCCATGGATGTGCAGGTATAGAGAGGGATCCAAGTGTAAATATTTCAAATGGATAGATCAAAAGTTATCCAGCCGAGCTACAGAGGTGATATTGGAGCTTCTTGAAAAACGACATGAACCTTCATATACATTCATGAATAAGGAGTTGGATGATGTTGATTTAAGAGAAGCTGAGATGAAGGCCGTAAAATCTGTGACCAATCAAATGAAGAAAGAAGTGTTAATGCTGAAAAAATAAAGAAAGCATCATTGAGCGTTAATTGTGTTTTTGTTCTATTGTGTAGCTTATTTAATGGTCAAGGTGTGTGATGAGAGAAAGTTTCTTAGTCTACTGTAGGTAAAGATCACTCGAACATATACTTGTATTGGATAATATATAAGTAAGGGATGATTTTTATATGGATGAAGATGTTGCTATGGTATTTTGTTGGAAATGGAAGGTTGTAATGCAGTGTTTGCGTAGTTTTTGCTCAGTTTTTAGACTATCTATGTATTGTCAATCTTTATTTGCTTAGTTTTTGCTTCACTTGTTTGGATTGCTACAAATGTGGCTGCTAGTATGCTGCAAATAGGCTACTAGTTTGTTGCTCGGTTGCTTTGCTGCAAATGTTGGTGATTGACTTGTTAGAATTTACAGGTAATTGGGTTAGTGATTTGCTGTAGATCTTGGTTCCTATGGTTATTATTTAAGTGTCATAATTTGCAAATGTTGATCACTTAAGTGCTAGTCGATGGGTAAAAAGTGATCAATCAAGTTCCAATTATCTTTGAAAGAGATCACTTTATTGCCAAGTTATTATTAAAGTGATCACTTAAGCACCAATTTATTATGAAAGTGATCACTTCAGTGCTAACTTATTATGAAAGTGTTTACTTAAGTGTTCACTTAAGTACATCATCAAAATTTGCAATACCAATTCGTGCACCAGTAACTTGATAATCTAACCTGACTTACAGGATCTAATCATAATGCACCAGCAACTACAATTATCATTGTGCACCAGTAACTTGCTTAGTGCATTAACAATTTGCACCAGCAACTAGCTAGTGCACCAAAAATAGTACCAAGTGCACCAGTAAGAATGCACCAGCAACTCATAGTATACACTAGGAACTAGCTGGTGCCTTGGTGCACCAACATACCCTATTGTTGGTACTTCAGTTGGCTGTGAAACATGTCATTCTATTGGCCCTAGAGGTGGTGGTAGTGGTGGTTGCATAGTAAGTTCTATTGGCTCTTCAGGTGGTGGCGGCGGCGGCTGGGCAGCATGCCCTGCTCTTACCTTTCTTCTCACCTGAAGTATGGAAACAAGGTTAGACAAGTGGCCGTAAAGTAAGATAAACAAACAAACATGTACAATTTAGTGGATATTTTCTTTGAATAGTAGACCGGTACACTCTTCTATTGGCCCTTAAGGTAGCTATACAGCATGCCCTCCTGTTGCCTTTCTTCTCAGTTGAAGCGTGGAAACGGGTTTAGATAAGTGGCCATAAAATAAGACATACAAATAATACAACTTACTGAATATTTGCTCCTCATTTGTTGAACAGTAGACCCTCCTGTTGCCATTTTAATAGGCTGTCCAACTTGTCTATCTATTGGCTCTTTACTTGGCTCTTGTGTGGAATTTACAGTAAGCTATTGCTTCTTTAGTTCATAGCCTTTCTTATAATGGCCTCCCTTATGGCAGTACCAGTACGTCATCTTTACACCAGCCTTAGTCATCCTTTGCATTGAAATCTCCCATTCTTGAATTCTTCGTCTCCACTTTAACCTTCCAACTTGCTTCTTTAGTGACAAAGGTGCATGGACATCCTGATTTGTTGGCTCCTAGAATTTGCTACTTCTAATCGGCTACATCATGAATTGGTACGTGTTAAGATATGACCTTTGTTGTAGTAATCAGCTAGGTAATTTTCTGAGTTTTTTTTTTTGCAGGTTCAGGATGGCAGAAATGGAATGTGGGCAAGGAATTCTAGTTTGTTGCCATGCTCGATATGAACACTTCCTCCTCTCCAGGTGAACGACATATGTGTCGTCATTCTTCTTGATCTTGTTAGAAATATGGGCGAATAGAAAATTGATTCTCAAGGGCATTTTTTTGAGTTGAAAGTGGGAAGTGGAAAGCACTAGTCTCACATAGAAAAGGAAGAAGGCTTTTGTTGTGTTTATATGAAGTTACATTCTTTTGGAGGGTAACTTCATTTCACAAGAAGTATGCCTCGCGCGCAGGCACAGGGGGGGTACAAATCCTAGGCTCGACGAGCAGAAATTTGGGCGCGAGCGAGCAACTTGTGTACACGAATGCAGGATCGAAAAGAGGGCCTCGCGATAAAACCCATTTTGCTCTCTGCTATTTATAACTTTATTTTTCAACTCTGCCGTTATGAGAATAAATTCCTTTTCTACCGTTACGTGACGGCCGGTGAATCAATTGGGGTAACGGCTGTTGCGAATGATTGAATTGCCGTTACGAGTTATCAATGTGGGCTATTACAACAGCCGATTAATAACGGCAGTTACGAGTGATTTTGTAACGACGTCCGTTACAAGATTGATTTTTGTAACGGCGTCTTAATATCGGCTGTTACAAGATAATGACGTGTAACGCTGCTATGGAATTAATTTTGTAACGGCGTAACGGTCGAGTAATGGCTGATTTGTAGTTACAAAATTTAATTGTCTGTAATTTTCATATTTCTGAAATGCCCCTCTCCTTGCTCTATAAATAGTTGCATTCCCTTTGAAGTTTTGATCGAATTCCAGACGCTCTCTCCCTTTCTCTCTTGTATTCACGAAGTTTTCCGAATTCTTTCTCTCCTTTCTTCCGGTGGTTTTTTCCGATAATGTTCGGCTCGGGTTTGTTCAACTTCACCAAGGGCTCGGGAGTGTTGTTTTCGCTCCTTTGCTGCGTGCCGTTGTATCTTGGGAGACAGACGTTCACGAAACCTTCAACGAGTGCCGTGAGGGGAACGAATCTGTTTTAAGGAAACCATGTGATACACAGGCCTCGGTATTTCATTTGTGTCGATTATAGTTGCCTATATTTCGTTCGTTAAAATACGATATATCCAATTCCATTTCCTTTATCTTATATAATTGTTTTGTTATATTAATGCCATTTTGAATTCTGGTCACAATCTTAAAACAAATTCGGATTTTAATTTCGATTCAACTCTAATTTCAATTCGAAATGGCTACCGGAAAAGAAGTGCTTGATGTCGTTGCTGACAACATCGGTCAACCCTCTGCCCCTGCTATCGCCCAATCCTCTGCCTTTGCCCCTGCTGCGGTTTCCGTCCACCATGGCGAGAAACCTGAAAAATTCGATGGGTCGAATTTTAAAAGGTGGCAGCAAAAGATATTGTGTTATCTAACAACATTGAATCTTGCGAGATTTTTGACTGAGGAAGCTCCTAAGCTATCCGAAGGAGAAACGGATAAGCAAGTCTTCAACGTTGTTGAGGCTTGGAAGCACTCCAACTTCCTATGTAGGAACTATGTCATGAACGGTTTGCATGACTCATTGTACAATGTCTATTGTACAATTAAAACGGCAAAGGAGCTATGGGAATCCTTGGATCGGAAATATAAAACAGAGGATGCCGGACCAAAGAAATTTGTTGTCGGTCAATTCCTTGATTATAAGATGGTCGATTCCAAAACAGTGATCGGTCAAGTGCAAGAGATCCAAGTGATCTTGCATGAGATCCAGGCCGAGGGAATGATCCTGAGTGAAACCTTCTAAGTAGCTGCGATTATCAAAAAGCTACCTTCTGGGTGGAAGGATTTCAAGAACTACCTCAAGCACAAGCAAAAGGAAATGAACCTGGAAGAACTGATTGTTAGACTTCGAATTGA
The DNA here is from genome assembly GCA_016432845.1 of Psidium guajava. NCBI lineage: Eukaryota > Viridiplantae > Streptophyta > Magnoliopsida > Myrtales > Myrtaceae > Psidium > Psidium guajava. The sequence goes on from CM028225.1 coordinate 20,955,151, forward strand.
AGAAGATAACAAAGGTTCTGAACGGAAAAAGGTTCAATCCTTCTGTGGCTAAGGCAAATGTTGTGGAGCATAGGCAAGGCCAAAAGAACAAGAAGATTGTTAAGCCAAGGTTGGGACCAAAGGGAGGAGTTTCAAAGAACAAGTTCCAAGGAAAATGCTTCAACTGTGGCAAGATGGGTTACAGATCGGTGGACTGCAAACTTCCTAAGAAGAAGAACTATGAGACAAATGTGGTGAATAACATCACTAAAGACATGTTTGACATAAACCTCTCTGCAATGGTTTCTGAAGTGAACCTGGTTGGGTCGAATCCCAAGGAATTGTGGATTTACACTGGTGCCACTAGGCACGTATGCTCGAATAGGGATTTGTTCTCAACTTTCAAACCAATGAATGGGGAGAAAGTTTTCATGGGGAACTCTGCCTCGTCTGTTGTCGAAGGTCAAGGGAAGGTGTTGTTGAAGATGACATCCGGAAAGGAACTGACTCTGAACAATGTCCTCTATGTGCCGGAAATCCGAAAGAACCTGGTCTCTGGATCTCTGTTAAACAAACATGGATTCTATATGGTGTCTGAGTCAGACAAAGTGATTTTGTCCAAATTTGGAATGTATGTGGGGAGGGGCTATGTATCTGATGGGCTTTTCAAGCTCAATGTTATGACCATTATCAATGAAGATAATAAGTCTTCTGTTTACTTGCTTGAGTCTTCCAATTTATGGCATGGTAGACTAGGACATGTTAATTATGATACACTGCGTAGATTAATTAACTTGGAACATATTCTCTCATTTCAAATTGATTCAAAACATAAATGTGAAATTTATGTTGAGGCAAAATTAATGAGATCATCGTTTCAATCAGTTGAAAGGAACACTGAACCCCTTGAATTAATTCATAGTGATATTTGTGATTTGAAATTCATAAAAACAAGAGGCGGTAATAAATATTTTATTACCTTTATCGATGATAGCACAAAATACTGCTATGTGTATTTGCTTAAAAGCAAAAGTGAAGCCTTAGAGAAATTTGTTCTTTATAAGAAAGAAGTTGAAAATCAGCTCAACAAGAAAATAAAAAGATTGAGAAGTGATAGAGGTGGTGAGAATGAAGAACCAATTGGTGAATTCTATGCACAACACGGAATTATACATGAAGTAACTACACCTTACTCACCTCAATCAAATGGTGTAGATGAACAGAAAAATCGCACATTGAAAGAAATGATGAACGCGATGTTACTGAGTTCAGGTATACCTCAAAATATGTGGGGTGAAGCTATTTTGTCAAGTAATTATCTTTTAAATAAGGTACCCCGAAAGAAAGAGGTTAAAACCCCTTATGAATTATGGAAAGGTAGGAAACCATCATACAAATACTTACGAGTGTGGGGGTGTCTTGCAAAAGTAGATGTTCCAACACCAAAGAAAACGAAGATAGGTCCTAAAACGGTGGACTGTATCTTTATAGGCTATGCACATAACAGTAATGCATATCGTTTCCTTGTACACGAATCGAAAATTCCTGATATACACAAGAATACAATCATGGAATCTAGAAATGCATCATTCTTTGAAGATGTTTTTCCGTGTAAATCCAATGATGGATCAAGTTCGTCTAAACGAACGATTGAAACTATGAATGATGAAAGTCATGATTCAGATCATGAGCTTGAACCGAGACGTAGCAAAAGAGCAAGAGTAGAAAAATCATTTGGAAATGGCTTTCTAACTTATTTGTTAGAAAAGGAACCATTGAATTATGCAGAATCTGTAAATTCATCTGAGGGACTTCTATGGAAAGAAGCAATAAAAAGTGAAATTGATTCTATTTTGCAGAATCACACTTGGGAGCTAGTGGACCCTCCTCCTGGTTGTAAACCATTGGGGTCAAAATGGATTTTTAAAAGGAAACTGAAAGCAGATGGCTCCATTAATAAGTATAAAGCCAGACTCGTAATCAAAGGATACAGACAACGAGAAGGCTTAGATTACTTTGATACTTATTCACCTATGACGAGAATAAATTCCATTAGGATGTTACTTGCAATTGCAGCTTTGCGAAATCTAGAAGTACATCAAATAGATGTAAAAACAGCGTTCCTAAACGGTGGTTTGGAGGAAGAAATCTACATGGAACAACCTGAGGGTTTTGTAGTCTCAGGACAAGAAAAGAAAGTCTGTAAATTGGTGAAATCATTGTATGACCTAAAACAAGCGCTAAAACAGTGGCATGAAAAGTTTGATAATGCAATGATTACTAATGGCTTCAAGATCAATGAATGCGACAAATGTGTCTACATAAAAAAAACAGAAAATGGCTATGTCATTCTGTGTCTTTACGTATATGACATACTCATTGTTGGTAGTGATGACAAAATGATCAAATCTACGAAGAATATGTTGAATTCAAGATTTGATATGAAAGATATGGAACTTGCTGATGTGATTTTAGGAATTAAAATCACAAAAACGTCAGAAGGTCTCATTTTAAGCCAGTCACACTATGTGGACAAGATTCTTGAAAAATTCAACATGAATGATTCTGGTATTGCTAGCACACCATTTGACAATAGTCTTTATTTATCCAAGAACAAAGGAGAGAGTATTTCTCAAGTAGAGTACTCTAGAGTTATTGGAAGTCTAATGTACTTAATGAGCTGTACTAGACCAGACATTGGCTATTTAGTAAATAAATTGAGCAGATATACGAGCAATCCGAATGCTGATCATTGGAAAACAATAGTGAGAGTACTTAGGCACTTGCGGTATACACGAAATAATAGCCTGCACTATACTAGATACCTAGCTGTCCTAGAAGGATATAGTGATGCGAACTGGATATCAGATATGAAAGATTCAAAGTCTACTAGTGGATATGTCTTTACACTAGTAGGTGCAGCTGTATCTTGGAAATCCTGTAAACAAGCTGTTATAGCCATATCCACTATGGAATCTGAATTTATAGCCTTAGATAAATGTGGTGAAGAGGCTGAATGGCTACGCCATTTTTTAGAGGATATTCCAAACTGGCAAAAACCCACGCCGCCAATTTGTATACATTGTGACAGTCAATCTGCGATTGAAAGAGCACAAAGTAACATGTATAGTGGTAAGTCTAGACATATACATCGTAGACATAATACCATTAGACAACTACTCTCAACTGGAATTATCTCTATTGACTATATAAAGTTAAAGGATAATATTGCGGATCCGCTAACTAAAGAGTTAAACAGAGAGTCAGTTGAAAAATTGACAAGAGGAATGGGACTGAAGTTCATGAAAGAATAAGTTGATATAAAGGAAACCTAACCTAGTTGACTGGAGATCCCAAAATCTAGGTTCAAAGGGACAACCTAATTATATAAACTTAGTGATGTCACTGTGGGGGTCTTATCCCTGAAACCATTCTTGTAAAATATCAGTGACCTTGTAAGGAAAAGGATAGCAATTGTGCTTTAATGATTCTTAAGTAGAGTAAACAAATTACTCAAAATTAAGTAATCACCTATGTGAGAGAGAAGTGGGGCCGCTTCAAAGGAGAATTATTCAGGGCTAAATTCTTTAGAAACTCTGGCAGAACCAGGTGGATGTTCGTGGCCAAAACGAACATAATCATGAGAACTGAACAAAACGTTTAAATGATTCTTGTGTGAAGTATATGGCTCTTTACATAAGAAAGCAGGATAGTTCAAAGACATCATGTCTACTGGATACCTAGTAAAGTAAATATATTTCGCAAGGGAAGGTTCAAAGGATAATACCTACCTATCATATGCAGGTTTCAGTTATTGAACACTATCACAGAGTCAAAACTAAAACAATTTTCATTCATGTGAGGGATTATTGGAAATATGGGTGAATAGAAAATTGATTCTCAAGGGCATTTTTTTGAGTTGAAAGTGGGAAGTGGAAAGCACTAGTCCCACATAGAAAAGGCAGAAGGCTTTTGTTGTGTTTATATGAAGTTACACTCCTTTAGAGGGTAACTTCATTTCACAAGAACTATGCCTCGCGCGCAGGCGCAGGGGGATGCAAATCCCAGGCCCGACGAGCAGAAATTTGGGCGCGAGCGCACGACTTGCGTACACGACTACAGGATCGAAAAGAGGGCCTCGCGATAAAACCCATTTTGCTCTTTGCTATTTATAACTTTATTTTTCAACTCTGCCGTTATGAGAATAAATTCCTTTTCTACCGTGCCGTGACGGCCAGTGAATCAATTGGGGTAACGGCTATTGCAAATGATTGAATTGCTATTACGAGTTATCAATGTGGGCTGTTACAATAGCCGATTAATAACGGCAATTACGAGTGATTTTGTAACGGCGTTCGTTACAAGATTGATTTTTGTAACGGCGGCTTAATATCGGCTGTTATGAGATAATGACATGTAATGGCTGCTACGGAATTAATTTTGTAACGGTGTAACGACCGATTTGCAGTTACAAAATTTAATTGTCCGTTATTTTAATATTTGCGAAATGCCCCCCCTCCTTGCTCTATAAATAGTTGCATTCCCTTTGAAGTTTTGATTGAATTCCAGACGCTCTCTCCCTTTCTCTCTTATATACACGAAGTTTTCCGAATTCTTTCTCTCCTCTCTTCCGGTGGTTTTTTCCGATAGTGTTCGGCTCGGGTTTGTTCAACTTCACCGAGGGCTCGGGAGTGTTGTTTTCGCTCCTTTGCTGCGTGCCGTTGTATCTTGGGAGACAGTTGTTCACGAAACTTTTAACGAGTGCCGTGAAGCGAATGAATTTGTTTTAAGGAAACTGTGTGATAGACAGGCCTCGGTATTTCATTTGTGTCGATTATAGTTGCCTATATTTCGTTCGTTAAAATACAGTATATCCAATTCCATTTCCTTTATCTTATATAATTGTTTTGTTATATTAATGCCATTTTGAATTCTGGTTACAGATCTCAAATCTGTCATCACCATTCCAAATTGGATGGCAGAACCTACTACTAGCCAAGTTTTTATCTAATCTCTTGGCAATCCCAAGACCACATGCTCTAGTCTACTTTTCAGCCTCGTCCCTTCTATTGCGCAGCCTAGTCATTACCATAAGTCATATATCCTCAAGCATGGCAATGATTGGTTTGCACCTTGCGGCTAATATACTGCTATTGAAAGCTTTGCCGAGGTTGTTATCGATAATGTCGCATTTGAATTTCTCGCTGAAGAAGTCCTTACACCAATGCTTCACTTCAGTTTTAAATAACACTTCGAAACCATCCTTGATCATGTGAAGTAAGCCCTCTTTGGCTATTCTAAATTCAGTCATGTTGCGCTCTTTGCAATTTACCAGAATTGCTTTTGCAACTCATCCCCTTTGTATTTCTTTGACCAATTTGCATATATGTGTCTTGCGCATATCTTATGCTTAGCATATGGTATCAACTAAGCCAACGCAGGAACAAGTCACTACAATAATAAATCAAGACATAATTGTAAGAACAAGGACAAATACAACATAATGCAATTAAAATTTTGAAAGAATTAATTGACAATTACATTACCTTATGTTGGTCGCTCATGAAAGCCTAAGCTCCCCTGTTAGTTATCTCCAAGTCAGCCATCAAATTTTTTATGAACCAGGACCAAGTGTCCTTGTTTTTTTTTTTTTTATCTTTACAACTACCCAAGCTATTAAAAACATTTGGTTATTGGCATCTCGACCAACTATAGCCAACAATTCTCCTTTGCATAAATCCTTTAGAAAGCATCCATCCAATCCTACAACTCTTCTACAACCAGATAAAAATCTCCGCTTGCATGCATCGAAGCACCTATAAAACCTATTAAAGACAATCCCAAAATCAAGCAGTGGCCTCTCTACAACCTTCACATACACTCTACTTGGTAGGTTTTAAAGTCTACATTCGTAAGCATAATCCCAAATCTAGCTATATTCTTTCTTGTACTGACCCATGAGTGTTTTCATGATCTTATACTTGGCTCTCTTGCACTGAGTCACCAACACATTAATCCATACCTGCTCCTTCACTAGCTGCTTTAAGTAAGGACCTCTAATCTCAAGCATCGCTTTGATCGTGTTGAAGAAGTGTTTTGACAACCACTTATTTATTATCATTTTATTGTCAAATATAATTGAACATATATGTTATTCCTGGACGGACCCAACTTGGCATAACCCGCTCCTCTTGCTCAGTGAGCCATAGATCTTCCATGCAAATTACGTTGTGGAAACCTAGCTCTCATAAAATCCTTCGTATTTCTAACAAACTCAAAAGTCCTTTGCTCAGCAATAAATTTCTTGAGAATAGCATCCTTGAACTGTTTTGCATCCTCAAATTTCATACCAACACACAAAACAGGGCATACGAGAGTTGGATCATAGGAAGGATAGTTACTCCTTCTATGCATAGGTGGAGCTACTCCTTCTTCTTTAAGCTCATCCTCGGAAGTACCGATCTAGTCATCACTGGCACTTTCTTTAGGTGCACCAGCAGCTATAGCAGGAATAGGTTCTTGTTCCCTATTTACTGGTTCAGCTCCCTCTAATTCTCCAAAGACTACTTTTTTCTTTCTTGTAAACTCCTTATGGATTTACCTTGACTGTGCAAGCTCATCATCATCATCATCATCAATCCTTAGGAAACTGACATTTCCTAAAACTTCATCATCATCATCATTGTCATCGACACTGGATTGTGTAACTTGCCAATCTAATCTAGTAATTTGGTTTACCCCCTGTCCTCCTTATTCTCCTCCCTGTCCTCCTCTCCCCTCCTCACAATTCTACCTGTCCTCCCAATCCTCCCTGTCTGCTCATGCCTGATGTCCTTCTACAATGGTATCATCCCCACCATGAGAAGTGGAATATAGGCTTACTTCTCCTGTTTCAATTATATCTTCATGCTGAGCATTATCATCATCTTCATTATTTCTATCACTGTTACTGTTGACATATACTTTTACTTCGTTGTCATGAAAATAGTGATAAATCAGATCCTTAAACCCACCCTCATCCAATAATAGTCGCAGCCCACCCCTCAAGCCCTTCCTCGGAGCACAATAAAGTAATTTACCTACTTTGTAGCCTAAAATGTGCACTATATCCCTCATGAATGAAATATACGATGACGTCCTTACATCGAGGAAAATGGTTTCTTCATTTCCACCTTCATAGTCCCATTCGTTAGTGCCAATCACAAAATCCCCACGATAACAGACAATGACAGCAACAAGATTCTTGTCCATACCTACACCAAAGGGAAAAAAAGTCAATAAATGTATCAGTTTTTGGGACCACAATACAAAAGGTACAACAAATTCACATGGAGGTCCCCACAGACCAACTTTTGATTAAAGAGTCATTTTTATTGGGTAGTGTCGACAAAGTAATAGGAAAATCAATGCACAGTGCTTTACATGAATGAATTTGAGGTCCTTGCGGTATTAACTTCACTATCTCCTAGCAAATAAAAAACATTTTCAATCTACAAAGGCATCCAAGATTGTCATTAAACAAGTGGATCGAAAAGATCCAAACACATCAACTTCTTAAAAGGGACTAAAAGACACTCTCATTTATCAAGAAACCAAAGTCAAAGGTTGAGATTAAACAAGTATACATCCCCAACGCATCAACTTTGAGCCTTAATTTTACCATATCACCGCTAATTTTGCCCTCTGAACCCTAATGCCCCCATCGAAGCCATAATTTTCCCGCCGAACTAATTTTCTCGTCGGAGCCATAATTTCGTCTCAAGGTCTAACTTTTAAATTAGGATAGAAGATGCATACCTCACAAGGGTATGATGGCAACAAGCGAGCAATGGTGGCGACTCCACCAGAGACCGCGTGATTGGATTTTCCACAGCGGACCCACTCATTCTCATCAGGTAAAAGGGAAGGAGCGACGTCATTTGTGAATCATAACACAAATGACGTCGTTTTTTTATTTCTACCCTTGCATAAACCACGTCCAATTTCCACTATGGCATCAGCTTGTCAAAATTTGCCACATAAGCTAATAAAATAAATTGTAAAATCCACGAAATTCATTTGGTCGAATTGGCACTGAAGTGCATGCTTTTCTCCGAACTTGGCACTTAAGTGAATGATTTGAAAGTTTTGGCAATAAAATGCACGCCGTATATAAGTTTTGGCACTTGAGGTGTACTTTTGCCGAATTTAATGGTTTCAATTGTTGAAGTCCAATGAAAATGAATCAATGGTCAATTAAAGGGGAAAAGAACATTAAAAATGTTGCAACTTCCATATGGAACTCATTTTAATGTTAAAAATTTTAGAGCGATCACTTCAGTGCTACATAAGAGGACAAAGAATCACTTGATGCCTCCAGCAACAATTCCGAGAAAAAGTCCTAGGTGGCTTTTCCTAACAAAAAATAAATTTTACGCGGTTTTATTATAATAATTTTAAAAAAGTCCAATGTCAACGATGAGGTGATCCTTCATAACGAAACGAGGTCATTTCCCGTTAAAATTTATTTTCTTTCTATGTCCTTCTCTCTTCCAACTTGCTTGGTCTCTTCCTCTCTCTTTTCTTTAATCATGCCCACAACAACGCGTGATGTGCAAATGGACAAGACCAATTTGGTCAAACCCAAGATTGAACCTAGAGATCACACCGGAGAAAATTTAGAGGAACGACAAGTGGCTGAATACAATCCTTACCTTAAATCCAGGCTCCCCGAGGCCAAAATTAGTGGCGAATATATTTTGGATTATCTAGAAAGGGAGAAATGGGTATGTTTTCAAGCAACGCCATCTAAGTTCAGGGACAATAATAGAAGATGTAGAGTCGATTAGAGCTACCTTTAGCCTTAAACTTCAATGGAAGGAACAAAGGAGCAAAAAACCCAAAACATTACCTGAGCGTTCGTCCACCCTAAAATGTGGATGCATGAAGGTGAATCTAAATAGTTCCTAGATCAAGGATGAATTGGAAGAACTGCTGGCTGGTATGCATTGAAATGAGGCTGGCATCGTCATTGGTGACTTCGCAAGCCCAATCCGAGCTCTATTGGCCATGGAATGTGAAACTCTAGCTCTAAAAATGGCTTTGTTGTGCCTATTGGAGGAGAGAAGAAAGAGACGAGAAGGTGAGAGTAGTTCCCAAGGCTTTTTTTTTTCTGTTATAGTCCAGGGCACTTCTACTTATTTTATTCATTTTCTACTTTCCTCTATAATAAAATCAAACTAAAGCAAGAGATATAAGTACTATCGGATTGTACTTTACTGTGCACTGAAGCCTAAGAAAAGCTGATGGGCTATTCGGCACTTTACGGAGGAATGCAGGAAAATGTTGGGCCAAATTGAAGACGTTCAGGTGAAATCTATCTCTTGTGAGGCAAATAACGTGACTACTTGGATCGCCAAGACAAAAAAAAAAAAAAGCTCCCACCAAATTGGCTTGTCAAATTGTCCCAACCACCATGAGATTTAATTTGCTACGATTCTTTATTTACTAGCTACTATAATTTTCACTTCGGATGAATAAAATGCAACTAAATTTCAATTAAAAAAAAACAATCAAAGATCACCAAATTCATAATCTTTTTGTTCCCTAGTTATTCTCTTGAATGGCACATGCACCTTTCTCCAAATCGAATCAATCGCATATAATCCAAAACATTGCCTCCACTTCCTAGAACCAAATCTACACACCCATCTTTGAACCTTAACCCTCGAAGAAACTCCTAGCAGAGAGCACCTAATCAAAGTCACCAGCCAAATCCGTGACTACTCAAATTGCAAGGATAAACCCTCTTTGGTCCTGCAAATTATCCTAGATAGGCAAACCCTTTGTATTTGCACGGAGTTTGGGGGGAAATTACCAAAAAAGTTATAAATCTATTGCAATTATGCCAATTCAGTCCTAAACCTTTTTTTTTTGCCAATTCAGCTTAAAAATTTTGCATTTATGTCAATTTAGTCATTCCGATCAACTTTGGTTAGAGACAATAATATGTGGATGTCAGCTAGCATTAACGTGGATAATTTTTAACAATAGTCTAATATTTTTTTTCAAAATTCTATTTATTTTTCTCTTTTCTTTCTTTTCTTCCTTTTTTTTTTCTTTTTCTTTCTTCCTCTGACGTGGGTGAGCACTTAAAACGCTTCTTCTTCTTCTTCCTTCTTTGCCTTTTTTTTTTTTTTTTATGTTTCGTGCAAAGTTAGAGACACTCACCATCCCTCACCATTGGACGATTGGAGTCGAAGGAACCCCATCTCAACCCTAATCACAGATGCTGCCTTTTTTAATCAGCCCTTGACCCTCCACTGATCCCCTTGCAACCCCAAAACCATAAGGCCTCACCACCTCACCCATGTAAGGCTGAGCCCCACCAATGCTCGACAAGGTTGCCCTCACCCAAATCTAGTGAGGCTTGACCTTGTTGGCCCTTGCCTCTTGCCGGTCGTCGAGGTTAGCCACTGGCCAGAGGAAGAAGGAGAAAGAAAAAAAGAGAGAGAGAAAAGAATAGAAAGGGAAAAAATAAATAAATAATTTAAAAAATAGAATATTATTAAAAATTATTCACGTCAGCGCTGTCATTCATGTCAGTGCTGGCCAACCAAAGTTGCTTGGAAGGACTAAATTGATATAAATGCAAAAAATTTAGAACTAAATTAGCACAAATACAAAAGGTTTAGGATTGAATTTGCACAATTGCAATAAATTTAGAACTTTTTTGGTAAATATTTTGAGTTTGGACACACGACTTCAACCTTGATGGGGCCTCTCTGTCCAAGGAGGAAGATCTCAATGAGTTCTACAAGAAGTTTGTGGCAATGATGATGCAATTAGGACATGCCAGAATCTTTAATACTTTTGTATTCGAGATGCAAGGGCATCAAGAATAGATTAATAAGTTTCTCTAGATAATCCACCACCACCTCTGTCACACTAACTTCCTTTCTTTTTCTCTTTTCAATTATGCTTTCACAAACAGACACATTGAGATAGGAAGAAATATTCAGTAGTTGTCAAATTCCATTGGGTCATAAAAGGGTGACGTCCCAGACACCTCATCGACTCATTTATTTTTATCTTATAATTATACGCATGCGGAACGCGAAACTCCCCAAATAATCGCCAAAATAGCAAGGATAGAAAAGTAGAACAACAGATCAATCAACAGCCAGTTCAGCAAAAAACTACAATTTTCATTAGTAGATAATAGTTAGCCCTACCGAAACTATATCATATACAACCCCATACTTCAGGGTGGCTTTCTAAGATCAGCAAAAAGGATAATGAATCGAGATAGGGTTAACTTCATATTTACTCCAAAAGATGGGTCATGGTACCCTCGAGAAAAATTCAATGAACCCAGTACAAATATGAGGAAACAATTCCAGAGAGGGCTAGATTGACCCAAACTTTGTCGACGGAAACAATTTAGATATGTGAAAAAAAAAATGAAGTGAACCCAATTCATCCCAAACTCCATCGATGGCTAGATCGTTTACGCTAAAAAAATCAAGCAAAAATTCAAGCTGGAATACTACACCTAGAGTTTGCTCCGCATCATTTCATCCAAAAAAAGGGCACAAACATTACAGATTTGCGAAAATACATGAGGGTTTTCTTCCTAAACGAGAGAAGGGCGGGGATTCTCACCTTTTAGGTGGAAGAGATTTTGATCAGGAGCACACATTGGCACCAACAACGGAACTTCGAACGCAGAGCAGAGGAGAAGTAACCTCTCAATTTTTTGTTGTTTTCTCATGCTCAGATTTCTATCCATCCGCAAGTGAAGAAGTAACCCTAAAGTAGTAGAAATGAATTTGAAAAGAGGAGGGGGCTGGATCGCATTTAATGTTGCTTGTTGTAAGCAACGTTTCAAAGTGCAGAGCAAAGGAGAGAGAGGGGGAATGGCATTTTAGTGTCGCTCGTTGTAGGCAACGCTCGAAAGCACAGAGCAAAGGAGAGAGAGGGGGAATGACATTTTAGTGTCGCTCGTTGTAGGCAACGCTCGAAAGCACAGAGCAAAAGAGAGAGAAAAATATCATTTCGTTGATTTTCTTTTTTGGACTCTCTCTCTCTTCACTACCACGTGTCGAATTTCTGGTGGTCCATATGGGTTCACTCTCCATTGCAAGTTTGAGGAACTAATTTTGCCCAAAATTACATTGGTTCTAAATTTGGGTTTGAAGAAGAAGCGGATCTGTCCCCCAATTCTTTAATTTGAGGCAAAATGTCCATACCACATCATTTAGGGCAATCAAAGCTGACTCACTTTGTCGTGAGCCATATTGAACAGTGAAATATTAAAACAAAGCCAGGCTCGAATCCTGTCATCCTAAATCAGTAATGGCACTTAAAGTAATCATCCTTTTTCAACAAATGACATTGAGGCAACTGATCGAAAAAGTTTTGGCATTAAATCGTGCGTCATTCGAAAATTATCTTACTTCTAGTGTCCTTTTCTCTTACTTAAAATATCAAATGTGACTTCAAATCAAAAGCTAGTAGACTCTAATAAGTAATATGCCTTGAAGCCTTAAGGCCTTTGTAAAATTTGAATTATTAGGACAATGCGTAGACAAATAATTGAAAACGAGCAAGGAAACTAAATGAGGTTTTTGTTGAATCAACTTTGATGGCTTACATTCTTGCATACCATGCTTGCTCGATGACTAAATTTTAACATAAACTTCACAATGGAAAATAATAATGTGCGAAGGAAAGGCAACAAGCTTACAAAACATGGCTGGAAAGCTATGATAATAGAAGACAAATACTTAAAATTAATAAACCGAAACTAATTCGAAGTTGAAATTCAAAGCTTAAATAAAATATAATCCAAATGATCTTCTTTAAAGTCTGATGTACTCCCTTATTGACACTGTTATTATTCTCCACAGTTGTGTGTAGGTTGAATGTCTTCAGAGATGGTCATGTGTAGATGTTTGTATGTACGATTCCCCTTGCATTTTTAATGGACCATTTCGTTGTACATCCCGATCTTACTTCGCAAAAATCTTTAACTATCCCTTTGACTTGCAATATGCTTGCCTTGAAACCGGTCCTCATACTTTAGTTACGGTCATCTCTTGGTCAATGCATCATTCTTGACTCCAACTTCACACTCTTTTCACGATTCGAGTTAGGCGATCTTTGCCACGTGACACAATTTTCACTAAAACTCTCTACATTGGAGGCTTCTATGAGCTCTTCACCACTCTATCAATGGGTTTCATGGGCTAAATGTGTTGTTATAACCTTTATCATGAATGAACTTGTCTATAAATACTTTCGAGTGAGCCTTAGGAGTTAGGTGTACTGTTATAAGTTGGATTGAGCCATTAGCATTTTCAAGTTTAGACCCATATTTTTTGCTCCAAGTGTCGACAACGATAGATTTGTGATGCGTCAAATGTCTTTTGGTATTTTCTAGTAAGATTACATCTATTTTTGAGTAATTTTCTTTCGCTGGATTAATATATCTCTCCCTTTAAACAGGAAAAATAGGGTTAGTTTATTCCTCAAATGGGAAGGGCGACCTGCTTTCGGTTTGGGCTGATCAGGAAAAGCTATACATATATACGCTTTCGCTATGGCTTGTAGTCTCGTGGCACTGTTGGCCCAACATTTCATTTTGGCCTTCTAAGCTTTTAAAGCCTGAGTATCCAATTTTAAACTATATTGTATTGATTTCTTCCCCGCAAAACTTTGGAATTTGTCCTTCCCAGGTCGTTCCCTTTTTCTTGATTTTCTCGCTAGACTCAAACATGATACTCTCAATTTGACCTAAACATAAATCGCTGACTCTCGGAAGGCTAGAGCCTTTCTCCCTTTACATTCACCATTTAATAGGGAAATCGTAATGAACTGTTAATTTTGTCGAACAACTAACTGTGGCATTTAAAGCAGAGTTTGACAACATTCTTGTAAATGAAAATTTGGTTGAGATCGCACATGGCATTTAGACAGTTTAATAAAAAATAATGTCGGCCTATCAAGAAAGCACGAGGTTCGTCTTGCTACTGAAGGTAAGAAACTAGAACACATTTACGCCAGAAAAGCTTACACTTATTCCGCCACAGCTTTGCTCTTCTTATCAAGTTCCTATGTGAATCCCGTTTTTAGTAAGGGCAAATGAACTCGCCAATAACATGAGCGAGCATCTACTATTGTGTTGGCCGACCTTTCTCTAATGCGAGGACAAAAGCAACGTGGCAGCGCCCTGCACCTATCACTTTGGTTCGGGCAAAACCAACGAAAGAGTTACCATACTTCTAGTTATCCAAGTGAAAACAAAGCAGATTTTGACCTTATTCCGATTAACAGCGTTGACGCAGTAAAGCAATTGTCGTCCTTAAAATGTTGCTTTTTCCTCCTACATCCTTTAGCCTTTTACGTCGCAGAGGCGAGAGAGAGACGATTCCACGTGTTCATTTCTTGGATTTGAACTAGAATTTGTAAACATGGAATATTACTGCTTCAGCGAAATCCGTTGTAGTCTAGTTGGTTAGGATACTCGGCTCTCACCCGAGAGACCCGGGTTCAAGTCCCGGCAACGGAATTCTTTTGCGTTTTTTTTTTTTTTTGTATACTTCTTTTTTTGAATTTCCCATTTTAATAATATCGCCGTCGATGCACTCTCTGTAACTCTCCCTCGGACTTCGGTGCTTCGGTGGTTTCGACTTCAAGCCTTACCTCCTTTCACTCGTAACACTCTCTCCTTGCCCCCTCGCACGCACGCAGCACATCCGACCACAAAAAATAGGGGTATCGTTTTTTCGCTAGCCGGAGGTACACACCTGTCGCGCGATGCGTGTGTTGTTGGTGGAGGTGGTGTGAATGCTTTATTCCGTCAAGTAGTTGATCGATGGATGATGCGGCGGCTCGTGGTCGATTCAGCTACGTTTTAGTGTAGTGTAGCGCGTGATCGATGCTTGACTGAGGTGCTTTTTGTTCGTAGCATCTTTGGTTATGGCTGTTCTCGGTAGGGCTAGGAGGTTTTGTTATGGAATTTGATATGCGATTTCTGGGCGATCCCTATTGGTGATATTGTGGTGGAAGAACAAAATTTTCAGTTGTTTCGTTGTTCCCCATGGAAAATTTGGGTTTCCTTTTGAGCTTCCTGAAAACGAATTGTGATGTGTCTCCTGTTTGATGGCTCCTTTTGCACAAGTTCTCAAAAGAAATGACTTTTGATTTGGATTTGGTTACTCTTGCTGGACTTGGGTGGATTTTGTCGCGAACTTCCTCGATGGAGGCGAGGAGGGCAGGATCGCATATGGATTTTACACAAAGAGAACATCTTTTCTATATCTTGCCAATTGGAAACGTTGTTTATGTTACCTTGTCTTGCCTCGTTTGTTGGATTTAAACCATGTCTTGGAATTCGAAGATCGTACTCTTCATTTGTCAGTAGTTATAGCACCATTATGAAATATGCCATCTTTGAGTAATGTTCTAAGAAATGTCGAAAGTTTACCTTGTATGTACATGCTCAACCTGGGAGGCTTAGGAAATTTACATAGTTCATCACTGATGTACCATTTCATTCAAAAGGGGGTTCTTTTGTCGTCTGGAGGGCTTCATGCCCTTTTTGTTTGGTTTTTCTCCTATTAGTATCCCACTAGATTTAATGTTAAAATCGTCTGAAATTTAAACTAGCAATACTCTTGGGAGGTCTTTTTCTGTAAATTTTCCTGATTGCTTGGCTGATTAGAAAGATTTGGCGAAATCTCATTTAGAAAGATGTGTTTTTCTCTGTCAGTACCCCACTGAATTTAATGCTAAAATCATTCGAAATTTAAACTAGTGATAGTGTTGGGAGGTCTTTTTCTGTAAATTTTATGATTGCTTGGCTGATTAGAAATATTTGGTGAAATCTCATTTAGAACTTAGTACTGCTTTGATGTTTCTGGTTGCGCTTAATGCCATTGTTCTCCCTGCAATATTTAAAGTAGCTTTTTGTGTCTAATGTTGTGTGTTTCCACCACAGATATAGTCATGGCTGTTGAGGATGATGATGTTGAGGGCTCGACATCTTCAGCTTTTCTTGCATCAATGGATTCTAAGCAGAACGATGACCCGCTTTCTGCTGAGGACATAGCGTGGATTGACTCCTGTCTGATCAAAGATCCTGATATTCTGGAAAGTAGCTGGGATTCTGTCAAAGATGCCTTGCTTGGAGTCCTTGACTCCCAACCTGATTTTATTAATTATTCTTCAATGGAAAGTGATGATTCCCTCATAGAAGATGACATTGAGATACCTACTCCGTCGAAAATATCAGTATACAAACGCACTCAATCTCCGGGAAGAATGGTTAAGGATATCATCTCTATGGATAAGGAAGAAACAGATGATGAAAGTACTGCATTTGGTGACAGTCCTTCCTCACAAGGTTCACTAGGAAATGCTTTTCAACCTAATTTCCAAGAGTTCCCTGAGGAGAGGACAACTGATGATTCAGGATTGAACGTGGAAGCCCATGAGACTGAGTTATCAAGTGCGGAAATTTTCAAGGTTTGGGATCTAGATGTACCAGATGAGGAAGACAATTTTGCAAAAGAGTTGAATAAGGCACTTGCAGGAAGCTCCATTCAGCCTTCTCCATCACAATTAGAATCTTCAATTGCTCGGAAAGACTCAAAGGATGACATACTCGAAAACCTAGTTGCCGGGATTGCTGACCTGTCTTTAGAGAGAGATTCACTGCTGTAGTTCTGTCTAGGTCAGTATTTTGGTGCATTGTTGATAGGTTGACTTGAAATTAATGTCTCAGTTATTTGCAAACAGAGGAGGGCATTGAGCTTTGGGCATTGAGCTTTTCTGGGTTTTGGATGGGGAGAATGAAAAGTCTGGGTGGGTCGAATGCTGGTACGAGTATTTAGATTAGCTCAATGAAAGCCTCGACTAATTCAGTAGCGCTTTTCATTGATTCACTCTTCTTCTTACATTTATCTGTTTTGAGCGCTTTGACATTGTCCTTGGGGGCCAAAAATTTTAAGCACTCAAGATTTAGTGTCACTAAGTACCAAAAATTTTCTGGCTATCTTAATCCAACCAGGATGTTTACAATTCTAGGAACTGAAAACTTTCACTGAGGTCAAACTCACGTTCGTTATTGGGAAAAAGAAATACATTAAACAATGCCCGATGGGGACTCTCGTGCCCGAGGGATGTTGGAAAGGGAGACATGCTTCGCATGTTCTTTTAACTGCTCATTTTAAGGTGAGATGGTTGTTCTATTTGAAATGGTCGTGACCTTTTTCGCTCTTGCCAGGTCCTCGTAAGGTATTGATTAGGAAATCTTGTCTTGCTGGTCAGAAAGACAAGTCATTTATTGTAATTTTCCGTGTCATTTCTACAGAATTCTTCATGGTTATGAAGATTGTTGGTTAACCTTTTTTCCTAAATTAATCAGGTTGGCAGAATCCGAGGCAAGCCTCTGGTCACCCTTCTACGTGTCACTGAGGATTTTATCGACTTTGCTTGAGAGTATGCACCTGTGGGACCAACATGCGGCGAAAATATGACAGTGGTTTCATGCCCTGTTCAGAAATTAGTTGCATCTCGAGCTTCATCTCATGGAAAATGTGGAACTCCATTTGACTGTATCATTACTAGTTTGGTGATTATCCTTAATGACTTCTCTGTCTGTTAGAGCCACGCTAGTCATGTTCACTCTTTCATGGCAAAAACTGTCAGAATTGTCTCATTTTCAGACCCATCCAAACAAAGTGGGCCTCCTTAAAAATCTAGAGTTTTGGGGACTGGTCTGCTCTTGACACGAGAGATCATTCATAATGAATTAATGACCTCAGATTCTGCAACTGGGAACCGTGACCATAAAATACAGCAACAAAAAGACAGAGCAAAGAGAAGTGATTTGGAGCCTCAAGCTCACTCTCCACATGAATCTGAGCCCAACAACTCTCGCTGTGTCTGGTGAACATGATACATTTGTCTACTCTTCAAACACTCAACAGAAATTGCACAGATTTCGGGTCAATGACTGATTTTATTATAATTTCTATAAATCTAGAGGTGGGCATAAATCTTTGTACTACGACCACGGATGCGAGAATGCCAGGTGAGCAGGTTATCATCCACGCGGCAGGGCCCGATTGGGCGGTGCACAGAAGCCTCAAGTTGCACATCCTCGACAAGTTCACTATAAATCCTTGGGGAGGGAGGGAGCGAGAGTTTGTGTGGTGAAGAGAAGGCAAAGAGAGCTTCCCAACGAAGAGATAAGAAGCTAAATAGACAGTACACACCCACTCCGCATATTTTTTGCATTTGGACTTCGAGAGGCGAAAGAGGCAAAGCAAAAAACAATGGCCTCTGCTTCTGCAACCCTGCTCAAGTCATCCCCAGCTCTTGACAAGTCTGAGTGGGTGAAGGGTCAGTCTCTCCGCCACGCGTTGGCCACCACCGTGCGCTGCCACCCTGCCGCTGCCTCCACCCTCACCGTCAAAGCCAGTTACGCCGACGAGCTCATCAAGACTGCGGTACGTTGGGTGCTGTTCTCGTTTACTTAAACACAAGTCAGATGATGGGCGACGTGCGTTCTTCAGCTACAGTATGATCTTGCAACGAGTAAACTAGGCCATGTGGCGTATGTTCTCCAGTTTGTTCACCAACTTTAAGAAATATCCTCCCTAAGTCAAGTGAGAAGTTCAGAAATCAGTGTCAGCACATTAAGTGAGTTTGACAATTTAAGTGTGAGGCATGGGTTCTTGACTTGTGTTACGTCCACTGTAAAACCGGTTTGGTACTGAACGTAGTTGAAATTAGAGATTTGACAATTTAACTGCGAGGCATGAGTTCTTGACTTGTGTTGAGTCCACTGTAAAACAGGTTTGGTACTGAAAGTTGTTGAGATTAGAAATTTGACAATTTAGCTGTGAGGCATGGATCCTTGACTTGTGTTTTGTCCACTGTAAAACAGGTTTGGTACTGAAACGTGTTGAAATAAGAAATTTGCTTAGGGTTCTCCATCCGATATTTCACTAGAAATTAGTACCTTATTAGTTGATTTGTTAAGCTGGAAGTTGGTTGCTTGAGCTAATTATCGCTCCTGACTTTGTTCTTCTGCGCGTTTCGAGTTCCGACATCCTGCCCATTTGCGTTAAGAAATCTTAGGAGACACAGACGGCAAGGACATTTCTCGAGGCACATCTTTGTTTTAAAAAGGCGCTACCAATGTTCATGCACATTTGCCAATCTCCATGCATGGTGCACTCATGTATCACCAGCTTTAGTAAGACGAGATAACCAGAGGGGCCACCAGATTTCCACCCTAAGCATGCTTCAAACGTTATGATGCGAACAACGCATCTGCATCTAACCTTAGCTTCACATATTTTTATCATTTCCAAGCACTCAACTGCTTGTATCATGATTCATGTTACTTTTTGGAAACAGAAAACTGTGGCATCGCCAGGGCGTGGAATTTTGGCCATGGATGAATCAAATGCCACTTGTGGGAAGCGTCTTGCTTCGATTGGGCTAGAGAACACCGAAGCAAACCGCCAAGCCTACAGAACTCTGCTGGTGACTGCTCCGGGGATTGGCCAGTATGTCTCCGGTGCCATCCTCTTCGAGGAGACTCTCTACCAGTCCACAGTTGATGGACGCAAGATGGTCGATGTGCTTGTTGAGCAGAACATCGTCCCTGGTATCAAAGTCGACAAGGTAAATCAGCTCAATTATCTGTATGATTATATCCATGTGAAGTCCTCAAGATATGACATTTTTGAAAGAGGAATGCAAGTGGAGTGAATTCTTAGGATTTATTCGTGGAAATGACAGGGTTTGGTGCCTTTGGCCGGTTCGAACAATGAGTCCTGGTGCCAAGGTCTCGATGGCCTTGCTTCCCGCTCTGCTGCTTACTACCAGCAAGGTGCTCGTTTTGCCAAATGGTAAGACAAACCACATTCGTCTATCCTTTACTTTCAACTGCCTGCATAAGCGTCGAATCATTAGCTTAATTCACTATTTTTTACCCAATCACACATTGGCAATGTCCCCATCTTTGATTACGTAAAGAACTTATTGAAATATTTGTCATTGAATCAGGCGTACCGTTGTGAGCATCCCCAATGGCCCATCTGCCCTGGCTATGAAGGAAGCCGCCTGGGGTCTCGCCCGCTACGCTGCCATCTCTCAGGTAAGCTCTGCTGAAACTGGGTGTTTGTCTATTTGCACTTGCCCTTCTTTATTACGGTTTGTGAACACGTCTACTTAACCTTTGGCAGGACAACGGGTTGGTACCGATTGTGGAGCCGGAGATCTTGCTTGATGGTGAACATGGAATCGACAGGACGTTTGAAGTTGCTCAGAAGGTTTGGGCCGAGGTTTTCTTCTACCTGGCTGAGAACAATGTCATGTTCGAGGGTATCCTACTCAAGCCCAGCATGGTCACTCCCGGTGCCGAGTGCAAGGACAGGGCCACTCCTCAACAAGTTGCTGAATACACCCTCAAGCTTCTCCACCGCAGGATCCCCCCAGCAGTCCCTGGAATCATGGCAAGTCTCATTACCAATCCCTTGCTTTTAACTGTGATCTATGACTCCAATTTGTTGGCTCTGGTTCGTTTGGTTCTTCAGTTTATGACTCCAATTTGTTGGCTCTGGTTCGTTTGGTTCTTCGGTTTTCTTCTTTTTCTTTGCCTATTCTAATGTTGCCAATCTTCCTCGTGCGAGCAGTTCTTGTCTGGTGGGCAATCTGAAGTCGAAGCCACCCTGAACTTGAATGCCATGAACCAGTCGCCAAACCCGTGGCATGTATCTTTCTCATACGCCCGAGCCCTCCAGAACACGTGCTTGAAGACATGGGGAGGAAGACCGGAGAAGGTGAAGGCAGCCCAGGACGCGTTGCTTGTCCGCGCCAAGGCCAACTCTCTTGCTCAGCTTGGCAAGTACACTGGTGAGGGCGAGTCCGACGAGGCCAAGAAAGGAATGTTCGTCAAGGGCTACGTGTATTAAGCCGTTGGCTACAGGTGGAAGAGGATGATCAAACTTGGGAGACTTAAGAATTAATCTCTCCCAGCGTGTTATGATTATAGATAGCCACGGAGACTTTTTTTGCACATCGAATGTATTGTTCAGCCGCCCTATAAACTTCTTGTGATGCTGAGATTATTCAGTTTGGTGAGTCTATGCATCGTTATATTTGGCAAAGTGAGCACCTCGAGCTCTGCATTTTTTTTTAAAGATACATGACGTATTAAAAGGAAGGTAGCAGAGATTTATGTCGCTAAACCTACCGATCGGTTTTTGAGGTTCAAACTAATATTATCATAATCGCCGCAAGAATTATAATTACAATTTTTCTAAGTAAATGAGTAGTACAAACACAGCAAAGCGAAAGTTTGTGAGGGCAAGCCAATCATTGAAACAAAAGAGGGCTGTATTTTTACCATTCATTGCTTCCCCAGTGAGATGTTCAAAATTGTTATTGTTTTAAAAAGTCTAAAAGGGTGTTCAAAGTACTTAGTTTGCTCATTCCTTGAAAAAGCGTGGAGTGGGTGGCTTTGAACTTTCTCGTTCAAGGTGCTAAGTTTGCATTTATAATTGCCATGTTGACGAGAGAGACGTGACATATGTTGTCGCATGGCTTCTCATTTATTGAGTTTAAATTTCAAAAAATTTAAAAAAGAAAAAGCATATCTGAAAATTATTGCTGTTACCTTTGCATTTTGATTGGCTTATTTAGAATATAGCTTCTCAAATGTGTTGTTGAACGATAAAAATTCACATTTAAGTGATGCAAGTCTTCATCAAACGAAATGTGTTTGATCAAAAAATTCTACAAAATAAAATAAAAAGAGAGCTGACGTCGACTCTGATTCTTACCTCCACCAAGTCAGACGGAACGCGAACACGAGGCCATGCGGTTGCAGAGATCCAACGGCTGTGGGACGTCCTGATGAAAATGGGAAGTTGGTGGCATGTGGATCGATGCAACACACGTGGCCGTGGGATTCCAACGGCTCTCTATGTCCCTCTCCTTCTCCTAAAATTCAGAAATACTCCCTCACACTGGACCCATCTTCTCTCTGGGTCTCTCTAAACCCACAGCGTGAGATCGCTCCGTCGACGGTAGGCTGGTGAGAGCGTGAGAGGGGGGAAATAGGGCTAGGGTTTTTGGCTTCGAGGGCTCCAAGACCCGCGACCTCTAGGTTCCTTTGGAACCCGGGGGATGGGTCCATCAGGACGATTGTGTCCACGGCGGAGCTCCAGAGCCTCGAGAGAGGCGTCGGCCGCCCAAGCTTAACCAGATCCGATTCCGGATCTCCCGCGTCACCGAGGCCCAGGTCTATTTCCCGAGCGTGATGATGATGTCCTTAGTGTCCCAAGAACTTGCACGGGACAGGTGATAAGAAAGAAAGAAACAAAAAAAGAGAAATATAATTTTATTCTCTTTTGGTGTATGTAACAATGTATAAGAGAAACCCACCCGTGGGTGATCGCACTCGTAATCTTTGGAATTGCTGGGGCCCTCTACGCTTTGCCCATGGATGGAGGTTCGAAACTTCTCCGCGAAAGATTAAGACCACTGGCGCCCTCTGAGCCTGGCGTATGGATGGCTGTTCTGGACCTTATGTCACGCCCCGAATCCCCTATCGGACACGCGGCATCCCGTTCCTGCTGAATATTCTCATTCAACGCTCGCCAGGTTTACGATACACGACGGCCCAGGAAATCCTTTCGTTGCAACCAGACGATGCGTCCTTCATCGAACTCTCGTACCTGTGGAAACGTGCCTCCTAACCATACATGCATACATACAAAACGGTGGGGGTAGTACGAACAGAATAAACACAAACAACAATATATACATATCATAACATCAGCGTTAGGTACAGACCCCCAAAAAGAAACCACAACCTACGGTCAAAACCTACGCTTACACTAACATCAAAAGCCACACCAGCACCAACGGAACTCAGTCCTCCTTAGGCTCCTCCTCCTCGGGGTCCTCCTCAGGGTCCTCCTCTGGATCCTCCTCTGAGTCCTCCTCATCGGTGTCCATGGCATCACCCTCCTCGTGGCCGTCAATCTCAGAACGTCCAGGAGACGGCAACTCCTGCAGTGGGTCGGGGTCGATCACTTGGCCTCCATACTCGGCAGGCTGCAGCCAGAATGGGTCTTCCTTCATGGGTATCGGAGAGTCTCGCTGCGGTCCCTCAAAACCATGAAGACCCTCTCTAAACCACGCCTCGAACCTATGGGGTACAAGGTAGGGTCCACCCTGATCTACTAGTATAGTCGTCACGTGTCTATGCCATAGCGTAGCGTGCATATCAAAATGGAGGGTGATCTGGGTATCCATCTGAACAGGTAATCCAAAAAGCATCGGGGGCGCTGCCATCACGGGCGTCCTGGATCTGAAAAAGGAAGGTAACCACCGCCAGTGAGTCGAGGACTCAGCAAGCTCACCACTAATCCTAGCGTAGGGTAGAGTATACGAGTGGGGTCGATCCTATCCAGTAAACTAGGGTTCACAGTCCAAGGTTCAGACACTCTCGATCTCCCTAGTTACCAAGTCCCAGCGTATATCGTAACGCACAATGCATATCAATGCAGTTCGTACAACACAGACGGACAATAACAAACAATCAACCATAATGCCATATGTAATGATGCAGGCCTCGAACGGCCATATCGGATCCCACGAATCATGCTCAGGCCTCAACCGGCCATAACGTATCCCAACGGATCGAGCACGCCTATCACTCCAAATCCCATCAGGGCGCATCCGACAGTGCCATCCGACAATTGCCACAACTGCGTTCTCTGACGCCTTACGTTGGCTACTCCCTTTTCCCTCCATTTCCCGCGAAACAACGTCTCTGGGGCTCATTCTCATGTCACATCTCTGGTGACTCATGCAATGCTCTCAATGTATGCAAGGCCCAAATGTTTATAGATAGCAGCTCAGTCACAGAGCATGCATGCAATGGTATACAAGTACAAGAACAGAGCACATCAAAAAATCAGCAAAGTAATCACGTGCTCGTCAAGCCAAATTATAATAGATCTAATGCCCCCACACACACACGGTTTCTCGACCAGCCAGGCTAAATAGAATACCTCACACGATTTCTCCGATCAACCCATATAAATTGGAACCCTATCTTAGCGAACTCGATAACTCGGCCTAAGCCCAATAACCCATGTTAGCTCACTAGGAGTTAGTAACCCACAATTAATGTTTTAGTCGTATCGGGTTCCTTTGAATTTGGGGTTGACTTAGATTAAGGCTCAGGTAGTCGGTTTAGGTCTAATTAGGCCTAAGGCCCATGTCAGGATTCAAGACCTAGAATTATTTATTAAATTAAAATATATATATTGGGCCTATTATTATATTAATTTCGCGCAAGGCCCAAGCCCATCTTTAAAGATTAACCTATTAAGCCCAATTTGACTCTTTAGGCCCAAATTGCCATCCTAAGCCCATATACGCTATTGGGTCTCGTCTGTAATATTCTAAATTATAAATTGGGCCCAATTAATCTTAATTTTCGTCCATTAAGGCCCACCATTACAATTCGGGTTCAATTTGTTTTGTTTAGGCCCAATTAGCTTAGAATTGAACTCCTAAACCTATCTTCATGTTTCGGCCCATCAACCCACGCCTACATCAGAATTTGCAGCCCAAATTTGACAAATTTGAAGGCCTAATTAATTAATAAATTCGTGCATGTACAAACCTACTAGCATAAATTAGGCCCGTTAGCTTATTTTAGGTTATATAGGTCCGAATTAAGTTCCCAAGCCCATTCTAACCCTTAGGCCCATCCCCTACACGCCTCATACATTTCTTTGCAGCTCATATATGTCAATTTGAAGCCCAAATCCCAGTAGACCAGCCCATAATTTCGGCCCATTACAAATGCTTACAATTAGCCTAAGCTCAACTAAGACTAATCACCCATATTAGCCTCTAATCGCCACAACCAGCCACCATTACATTACACAACACACATATACAACTAGCCTAGGATAGGATTAGGGGTAGAGCTTACCTTGGAGGGACACAACTTGACGATGACGAACGGGGGAACTAAAATGGCCGTGTGAGCTCACGGCCAAGAAGGGAGAATGGCGGCTGATCTGGCGGTTCACACGGCTTCAAGGACCCTAAATGAGGTCATCAAAGATGTTAGGAAGGCTATGGAGTCGAGTGAGATGAGCCTTGAGGGTTGACGTTCCAACGATGTTCAACGACGAACGAAATGGGGTAGGAAAAGGAGGCTGGTTCGGGTTCTTTTTGGGGATCTCTTGGCCACGAAATGGAGAAAGATAGGACTAGAAGACTTACCAAAAGAAGCTATGAGGATGGCGGTGGTGTGGAGGGTCGGACGGCGGCGACGGTGGGACGGCACGGGCGGCGGACGGGCAGTGTTCCTCGGCGGCTCCAAGCGAACGAAGGAAGAGGAAAGGAAGGAGAAGAAGAAGAAGAGGACGGCACGGGCGGCGGACGCCCGCTAGACGGGCGGTGTACCTTGACTTGTGACTTGATGGATTGATGGATTGACTTTCTTGGAAATTGAACCTTGAATGACTGATGTGATGGACAAGACACTTGATTGATTTGACAACTGATTTGACTTGTCTCGATTTGCGTGCCAAATACACCGATGGGGTCCCGAACGCGAACGAATTTCAGATAAGATTTGATTTCGATCTGCCGAATCTACTCTCAAAAATCCTAATTCAACTAATTCTAAGGACTGAGCATTTACCGGGGGCATTTCGGTAATTTTTCCAATCACGTCTTGCTTTGCGACGTGCACCGGTTGTCTGCCCTTCTAGCGACATTACTGAAACTGATCTCATTTCTTAATTGTGTTTATCTTACTAATTCGATTGTCCGTTGTCGGATTTCATTTTGTGGTCAATTTCATTAAATACCGACTCTGTTCCTGTCTCAGACCAACGGGCGGCTGTTTGGGAAATTCTTCCCAGATAGCCTGTTCCCTTCGGTTAGTCATCTCAGGGTAGCTAATCCTGAGTGAGCGTCGGTCAGAGTGTATTAACGAAGTATTTCCATGCATTTAGAAATTCCGATGACTGGGTCGAATTTTCAGACTGTCACAATTCTTCCCTGCTTATAAAAATTTTGTCCTTGAAATTTACAATCCACTAATCCTTACAACAAAACAGAAATTACGCTGGGCTACTCAAACAGATATGGGTACTTCTTCTTCATCTCGTCCTCGCTTTCCCAAGTAGCTCCTTCAGTCCCATGGTGTTCCCATATAACCTTGACCAACGAAATCGTCTTGTTCCTCAAGACCTGCTCCTTACGATCTTCAATTCTTACTGGCCTCTCTACGTACGAGACGCGGTCATCCATTTCATTGACTTCATGATTGAGTATATGGCCAGGGTCCGGTTCGTACTTCCGAAGCATCGATACATGAAACACGTTGTGAATCTGCGACAAATTCGGCGGCAGTGCTAGACGATAAGCCAGTGTCCCGATCTTTTCCAGAATCTCGAATGGCCCAACAAATTTAGGACTCAGTTTTCCCTTCTTGCGAAACCGAGATAGTCCTCACATCGGCGACACCTTTAGAAAGACATGATCTCCAACTTGAAATTCCAACGGCTTACGTCTCCTGTCTGCATAGCTTTTCTACCTGCTCTGAGCGGTTCTCAGTCTATCTCTGATCACCTTGACTGTCTCTACTGACTGTTGAACTAACTCTGGGCCTGCTATGCTTTTCTCCCCAACTTCATCCCAACAAATCGGAGTCCTGCAAGCTCTTCCATACAATGCCTCAAACGGTGCCATTCTAATACTCTGCTGATAACTGTTGTTGTAGGCAAATTCCACCAAGTGTAACTGCTCTTCCCAGCCTCCCTTGAAATCAATTACGCATGCTTTCAGCATGTCCTCCAGAGTCTGTATAGTTCTTTCCGACTGACCATCCGTCTGAGGGTGGTAGGCTGTACTGAATCTCAACTTCGTTCCCAAAGCACCCTGCAAACTCTTCCAAAACGTAGCTGTGAAACGAGGATCTCTGTCTGATATAATGCTTACCGGCACTCCATGCAGTCTCACAATCTGCCTCACGTATAACTCTGCCAACCTTTCCAACGTAGTGTCCTTTCGTACTGCAATGAAATGCGCGGATTTCGTCAGTCTGTCCACTATTACCCATATCGAATCATTCCCTCTTTGACTCCTTGGCAATCCTGTCACAAAATCCATAGTGACATGCTCCCATTTCCACTCTGGAATTTTCAGGGGTTGCAGTAATCCACCAGGTTTGTAGTGCTGCGCCTTTACTTACTGGCACGTCAGACACTTGGCTACATGCTTAGCCACATCCACCTTCATGCCATTCCACCAATAGTGTTGACGTAAATTCTGATACATCTTCGTACTTCCTAGATGACTACTGTAGTTACTTCTGTGCGCCTCAGACAAAATCCTTTCTTCAGCTCTTCATCATTTGGCACGCACTGACGTCCTCTAAACTTCAATATTCCATCAGCAGTTACTTGGAATTCAGCCTTCCTCTCATCTGCATTCATCGACACAATCTTCTAAATGTCAGGGTCCGTAGACTGCAACTCTTTGATCCTAACTTGAATCTCTGGTTCGATCTGCAAGGTAGCCATCAGACTTGAGAGGCCTCCTACCTCGACCTTAAACTCAGAGTCTCTGATTTCCTCCAGCATTGTCCATTCTTTGACCATCATATGCGCGATGCTCGACTTTCGACTTAGAGCATCCGCTACCTTATTCGCCTTTCCTGGATGGTATAAGATATCACAGTCGTAGTCCTTCAGCAGCTCCATCCAACGTCGTTGCCTCATGTTCAGTTCCTTTTGCGAAAATAAATACTTCAAACTCTAATGATCAGTATAGATCTAAAATTTCTCTCCCACCAAATAATGCCTCAAAATCTTCAGTGCAAACACTATGGCAGCTAACTCTAAGTCGTGTGTCAGGTAATTCATTTCGTGTGGCCTCAGATGTCAGGATGCATAAGCTACTACTCGTCCATGCTGCATCAAGACGCATCCCAATCCTCTTAGTGACGCATCACTGTATATCTCAAATCCTCCAGGTCCAGACGGGATGGTCAACATTGGTGCGGAGGTTAATCGATCCTTCAACTCCTGAAAACTTTCCTCGCACTTCTCAGTCCATTCAAACCTCGTTTCCTTTTTCAACAAGTGTGTCAGAGGGGATGCTATTACTGAGAATCTTTCCACAAAGCGTCTGTAATACCCAGCCAATCTAAGGAAACTTCTCACTTCAGTCACCGTCGTAGGCCTCGGCCACTTTTCTACAGCCTCGATCTTTGCTGGATCCACTGATATTCCTTCCCCAGATACTATGTGACCAAGGAATGCCACCCTGTTCAGCCAGAACTCACACTTACTAAACTTCGCATACAGTGAGTGTTCCCTTAATGTCTGCAGGACAATCCTTAAGTGTTCCTCATGGTCCTCCGAACTCTTCGAATACACCAAAATGTCATCGATAAAGATTATCACGAACCGATCCAGAAACTCCTTGAACACTCGATTCATCATATCCATAAATGCGGCTGGAGCATTCGTCAATCCAAATGGCATGACTGTAAATTCATAGTGCCCATACCTCGTCCTAAAGGCAGTCTTCGGTACGTCCTCCTTCTTAATCCTCAGCTGGTGATAGTCTGTCCTTAGGTCTATCTTGGAGAACACACATGCGCCTTGAAGCTGGTTAAACAGGTCATCAATCCTTGGCAGAGGATACTTGTTCTTGATCGTCACTTGGTTCAGCTGCCTGTAGTCGATACACAGTCTTAATGATCCATCCTTTTTCTTAACGAACAGTACTGGAGCTCCCCATGGCGAAGCACTAGGACGGATAAATCCTTTATCCAATAGCTCTTGCATCTGTACCTTCAACTCCTTCAACTCAGACAACGACATCCTATACGGTGCTTTCGAGATCGGCTCAGTTCCAGGTGCCAACTCGATTACAAACTCTATCTCGCGCTCTGGTGGCAAGCCAGGCAACTCTTGAGGAAATACATCCGGGTACTCTCTTACTACAGGTACTTCCTCTAACTTCACTTCTAGAGCAGACGAATCTGACACTGATGCCAAAAATCCCAGACAACCCTCGTCCATCAGTTTGGTCGCTTCCAACGACGAAATCCAAGGGATCGACGTTCCTCCTTGATTTCCTCTAAATTCATACCCAGGGTGACCTACTGGGTTTAGCTGCACCATACTTCTACCATAGTCTATTACTGCCCCATGTCTAACTAGCCAATCCATGCCAACAATCACGTCAAAATCATATATGGGTAGAACAGCTAAATCGATCTCTTCCTCTCTAACGCCCAGAACTAACTTACACCCCTTACATCCTAACGCAACAATCACTCTATCCTTTAACGGGGTGGTTACATGCAAAGTCACATCCAACGGTCTAACATTCAATCCAGCTAACTCAGCAAAACGTGCAGATACGAAGGAGTGTGACGCTCCCGGATCAAACAAAGCATACGCAGTATGACCACAGAGAGAAACGGTACTTGTGATCACCCCTGGCGCGTTCTCAGCGTCCTTTCGCGCTACTGCGTAGGCTCGTCCCTGAGCAGGTGGATGGTTCAGATTTCCTTGAGGAGCATTGACCATCTATGGCTGTTGCTGCGGCTGGAACATAGGTCTCGGTCCTCTCTTCGGCAGTTCCTCTGAATGTGCCCCATCTGACTACATCTGAAGCATCCTCCAGTCTTCCTCGGGCAAGGGCTGTTCCCATGCCTCCTGCCACAGTCACGACAGTTCTGACCCCTAGGGTATGACGGCTTTCCCAGAATCCTTCTCGCAGGTGGAACGAACTTGCGGGTGTCTTTCATCGGCCTCTTGCCAAAATTTCTGAAGTTTCCTCTTAGCACAAACCGCGATCCAGATGCGGCAGCCTTCTCTTGCAGGTCTCGCTCTATCGCCAGTGCTCACTCATAAATCTCATTATAGTCCCTCAATCTAGTGGCGATTATCATGCTCTTCAGTTCAGGTCTCAAACCTTCTCTGAATCTTCTGGCCTTGTCCCATGGATCCTCAATCAGCCTCCGAGCAAACTTGGACAATCTGGCAAACTCACCCTCGTACTAATCCACAGTCATAGATCCCTAGCGAAGTCTGATAAACTCTTCCATTTTCCTTTCTTGGGCTGCCTCAGAGAAATACTTTCCATTAAATGCTGCACAGAAAGCAGCCCAGTTCGGCCTCATGCTATCTGGAAAGACTCGCCCTCTGGTGGCCTTCCACCAGTCATCTGCAGTGCCCTGGAGCTGGTAGGTCGCCAGCGAAACTTTTTCTTCCTCGGTGCAACCCAACACGGTAAAAGCCTTCTCAAGCTGTTCGATCCACAAGGCAGCTACTTCGGGACCACCACTACCATCAAACCTCGACGGCTGCAACTTCAGAAACTGCTCCACTATATGATGAGTCTGACGTCCTCCATTACCATGCCCATTGCCTCCATTGGCTCCATTCGCAGCGGCCAAGGCGGCCTCAGCTGCTTGGGCTACAGTGGCAGCTCTCTCAGCAGCTTGTCTAGCCATCAAGTTACTCACTTCAGTCAGAACTCTCATCATCTCCTTAATTCTAGGATCTCCTTCAGGCTTAGGAGCCCT
This sequence comes from Psidium guajava, assembly GCA_016432845.1. Taxonomy (NCBI): domain Eukaryota; kingdom Viridiplantae; phylum Streptophyta; class Magnoliopsida; order Myrtales; family Myrtaceae; genus Psidium; species Psidium guajava. The sequence goes on from CM028225.1 coordinate 20,985,782, forward strand.
CGAGCTCGACGCACCAGCAGTCGGTCTTCTGCCCCTATTGCTCATCCTTGCTAATCGCTCACACCTAAAACAAACGAAATTCCCATTTAGGAATTCGGAACTCTAAATCTAGCAACCAAGCGTTCGTCTACTATCGTGTCCACTGACATGTATATGCATGTAAATATTCGCTGCAGCTTAAATGCAGTTGAGCCCAGTTGACATCTAGACTCAACCCTGTCAATGCACAACCTAGGCCACTCTGTTCGCCACCTCAACTAGAAGCCTGTCGGGAGCCACTTCCTTGATCAGGTCTCTGCCTCGGCGATCACTCCCCGCCCTCTTCATTTCTTGGTGCGAACAGTTATCCTAAGTTACCCACAGACAGAGAGAATCCCATTCCACGTGTCCCATACCATGCTTCATTACAGTTTTTAGACGTCCCGTCAATCCCGTCCCATACTAGGCTGACGGTTACCAAATCCAACAACATGAGATGCATGCACTTTTCAAATCCAAATTCCAAATTTAAATCGTTTTCATTTCTAAACCCTTTTCCTTTCCAACTCATTTTTCTTTAAGTGCAGAAATCCGTGCAATGCATGATGGTCAAGCAGTGCGCGACAGCCGACTAGGCATACAAACACAAGCAGCACCTAACAAGTTAACCACTCAGCAATCAGCAACCAAGCGCCCTACTCATGGGGCTCTGCCTTAGAACCTTACCTCAGGTCCTGACGCACCTGCAGCTTAGTTCAGAATAACACTGCCTCAGTCTACTCTAGGCAACCAGTTGAACTAAGCATTCACATGTGCCAATCAATTCATGCATTGTACCCTTTCCTAATCCTTAAGTCTAGGGTCTGTCTATCTGACTACCCCAAAATCATCAGCCTTATCACTCCAGATCCTCGAACAGTCTCGTATCGAGCTAACCTTGCTTTGATACCACTTGAACGGGGATGTCACGCCCCGAATCCCCTATCGGACACGCGGCATCCCGTTCCTGCTAAATATTCTCATTCAGCGCTCGCTAGGTTTACGATACACGACGGCCCAGGAAATCCTTTCGTTGCGACCAGACGATGCGTCCTTCATCGAACTCTCGTACCTGTGGAAACGTGCCTCCTAACCATACATGCATACATACAAAACGGTGGGGGTAGTACGAACAGAATAAACACAAACAACAATATATACATATCATAACATCAGCGTTAGGTACAGACACCCAAAAAGAAACCACAACCTACGGTCAAAACCTACGCTTACACTAACATCAAAAGCCACACCAGCACCAACGGAACTCAGTCATCCTCAGGCTCCTCCTCCTCTGGGTCCTTCTCAAGGTCCTCCTCTCGATCCTCCTCATCGGTGTCCATGGCATCACCCTTCTCGTGGCCGTCAATCTCAGAACGTCCAGGAGACGGCAACTCCTGCAGTAGGTCGGGGTCGATCACCTGGCCTCCATACTCGACAGGCTGCAGCCAGAATGGGTCTTCCTTCATGGGTATCGGAGAGTCTCGCTGCGGTCCCTCAAAACCATGAAGACCCTCTCTAAACCACGCCTCGAACCTATGGGGTACAAGGTAGGGTCCACCCTGATCTACTAGTACAGTCGTCACGTGTCTATGCCATAGCGTAGCGTGCATATCAAAATAGAGGGTGATCTGGGTGTCCATCTGAACAGGTAATCCAAAAAGCATCGGGGGCGCTGCCATCACGGGCGTCCTAGATCTGAAAAAGGAAGGTAACCACTGCCAGTGAGTCGAGGACTCAGCAAGCTCACCACTAATCCTAGCGTAGGGTAGAGTATACGAGTGGGGTCGAACCTATCCAGTAAACTATGGTTCACAGTCCAAGGTTCAAACACTCTCGATCTCCCTAGTTACCAAGTCCCAGCGTATATCGTAATGCACAACGCATAGCAATGCAGTTCGTACAACACAGACGGGCAATAACAAACAATCAACCATAATGCCATATGTAATGATGCAGGCCTCGAACGGCCATATCGGATCCCACGGATCATGCTCAGGCCTCAACCGGCCATAACGGATCCCAACGGATCGAGCACGCCTATCACTCCAAATCCCATCAGGGCGCATCCGACAGTGCCATTCGGCAATTGCCACAACTGCGTTCTCTGACGCCTTACGTTGGCTACTCCCTTTTCCCTCCATTTCCCGCGAAACAACGTCTCTGGGGCTCATTCTCATGTCACATCTCTGGTGACTCATGCAATGCTCTCAATGTATGCGGGGCCCAAATGTTTGTAGATAGCAGCTCAGTCACAGAGCATGCATGCAATGGTACACAAGTACAAGAAGAGAGCACATCAAGAAATCAGCAAAGTAATCACGTGCTCGTCAAGCCAAATTACAATAGATCTAATGCCCCCACACACACACGGTTTCTCGACTAGCCAAGCTAAATAGAATACCTCACACGATTTCTCCGATTAACCCATATAAATTGGAACCCTCTCTTAGCGAACTTGGTAACTCGGCCTAAGCCCAATAACCCATGTTAGCTCACTCGGAGTTAGTAACCCACAATTAATGTTTTAGTCGTCTTGGGTTCCTTTGAATTTGGGGTTGACTTAGATTAAGGCTCAGGTAGTCGGTTTAGGTCTAATTGGGCCTAAGGCCCATACAGGATTCAAGACCCAGAATTATTTATTAAATTAAAATATATAAATTGGGCCCATTATTATATTAATTTCGCGCAAGGCCCAAGCCCATTTTTAAAGATTAACCTATTAATCCTAATTTGACTCTTTTAAGCCCAAATTGCCATCCTAAGCCCATATACGCTATTGGGTCTCGTCTGTAATATTCTAAATTATAAATTGGGCCCAATTAATCTTAATTTTCGTCCATTAAGGCCCACCATTACAATTCGGGTTCAATTTGTTCTGTTTAGGCCCAATTAGCTTAGAATTGAACTCCTAAACCCATCTTCATGTTTCGGCCCATCAACCCACGCCTACATCAGAATTTGCAGCCCACATTTGACAAATTTGAAGGCCCAATTAATTAATAAATTCGTGCATGTACAAACCTACTAGCATAAATTAGGCCCGTTAGCTTATTTTAGGTTATATAAGTCCGAATTAAGTTCCCAAGCCCATTCTAACCCTTAGGCCCATCCCCTACACGCCTCATACATTTCTTTGCAGCCCATATATGTCAATTTGAAGCCCAAATCCCAGTAGACCAGCCCATAATTTCGGCCCATTACAAATGCTCACAATTAGCCTAAGCTCAACTAAGACTAATCACCCATATTAACCTCTAATCGCCACAACCAGCCACCATTACACTACACAACACACATATACAACTAGCCTAGGATAGGATTAGGGGTAGAGCTTACCTTGGAGGGACACAACTTGACGATGACGAACGGGGGAACCAAAATGGCCGTGTGAGCTCACGGCCAAGAAGGGAGAATGGCTGCTGATCCGGCGGTTCACACGGCTTCAAGGACCCTAAATGAGGTCATCAAAGATGTTAGGAAGGCTATGGAGTCGAGTGAGATGAGCCTTGAGGGTCGACGTTCCAGCGATGTTCAACGACGAACGAAATGGGGTAGGAAAAGGAGGCTGGTTCGGGTTCTTTTTGGGGATCTCTTGGCCACGAAATGGAGAAAGATAGGACTAGAAGACTTACCAAAAGAAGCTATGAGGATGGCGGTGGTGTGGAGGGCCGGACGGCGGCGACGGTGGGCCGACACGGGCGGCGGACGGGCGGTGTTCCTCGGCGGCTCCAAGCGAACGAAGGAAGAGGAAAGGAAGGAGAAGAAGAAGAAATGAAGGAGAGGAGAGAGAGAGAAGGGGCCGGCCGAAAGTTTGATAGAGGGAGGAGAGAGATTAAACAAATAAGAAAAATGGGAATTAAGCTTATAGTGGGGTAGGTATTAGGGGCTAATAATGACATTGATTTGTACTCTTATGTGACATTGTACTTGACTTGTGACTTGATGGATTGACTTTCTTGGAAATTGAACCTTGAATGACTGATGTGATGGACAAGACACTTGATTGATTTGACAACTGATTTGACTTGTCTCGATTTGCGTGCCAAATGCACCGATGGGGTCCCGAACGCGAACGAATTTCAGAAAAGATTTGATTTCAATCTGCCGAATCTACTCTCAAAAATCCTAATGCAACTAATTCTAAGGACTGAGCATTTACCGGGGGCATTTCGGTAATTTTTCCAATCACGTCTTGCTTTGCGACGTGCACCGGCTGTCTGCCCTTCTAGCGATATTACTGAAACTGATCTCATTTCTTAATTGTGTTTATCTTACTAATTCGATTTTCCGTTGTCGAATTTCATTTTGTGGTCAATTTCATTAAATACCGACTCTGTCCCTGTCTCAGACCAACGGGCGGTTGTTTGGGAAATTCTTCCTAGATAGCCTTTCCCATTCGGTTAGTCATCTCAGGGTTGCTAATCCTGAGTGAGCGTCGGTCAGAGTGTATTAACGAAGTATTTCCATGCATTTAGAAATTCCGATGACTAGGTCGAATTTTCAGACTGTCACACCTTACCTGTCACGCTGCCGGTGATTTAAGAGGGGAGTTGTGGCGATAGGATGCTGCGCTAGCTTGCCTCGAGGATTAGTCGGATTCACGGCCCCGGTTTGAGTTCTGCTCGCCACCCTTCGAATACCTCGGTTACAAAAAAAACAATGTACAAGAAGACTTTATATAGGCTTGGAAGAGGTGAAGAGTCTAGTACTCTTCCTATGTGGAACTAAAGGAAAAGAGAAGAAAGAGATAAAAGGAAAAAACAAGTTTTAACACGTCCCCTCAAACTCAAAGTGGATCAAACAACGAGAGTTTGGAAAAAAGAAATAAAAAATGATGTGATGGAAGAGCCTTCGTAAAACAATCTGCAAGTTGATTTTCAGTTCCAACAAAGGGAAGAGAAATGGTACGAACTTGAAGATGATGACGGGTTAGATGACAGTCGATCTCAATATGTTTGGTATGCTCATGAAACACTGGATTTGCGCCAATGTGAATGGCACTCTTGTTGTCACAGTATAAAGGAGTAGGATCCAGAAATGAAACAACCATGTCAGCAAGTAAGCGACGAAGCCAAACAATTTCAACAGTAGTGTCGGCCATAGCACGATACTCAGATTCTGTAGAGGAGCGTGAGACAATATGTTGTTTCTTGGCATGCCAAGAAATGAGAGAATCACCAAGAAAAATGCAGTAGCCAGTTACAGATTTGGGATCAGTTATATTGGAAGCCCAATCAGTATCAGAATAGGCACATAATTGAAGAGCAGAAGAAGACGGCATGAACAAGGAACGTGTCAACGTGCCTCGAAGATAGCGCAAGATCCTCAAAACAGCAGCGTAATAAACTGTACGAGAAGCAGCAACGAACTGACTAACAACATGAACAACATAAGCGAAGTCGGGTCGAGAGATAGTGAGATAGACAAAACTGCAAACTAAAGTTTGATAGCGAGTCACATCAGAAAGAGGTTCCCCATCGTCTGGGCGAAACTTTTGATTTAGTTCAATAGGAGTAGTGGCAGTGCGTGAGTCGGAAAGAGCAGCCTTAGAGAGAATATCAGCGGTATACTTCTGTTGAGAAAAAAGGATACCACGCGAACTGCAAGCAATCTCAAGCCCAAGAAAATAACGTAGCGGCCCAAGATCCTTCATGGAAAAATGCTGCTGAAGGTGTCTTTTAGTATGCTCAATATGAGCACGATCATCTCTAGTAATGATCATGTCATCCACATAAAGAAGAAGAATAGTGCAGCCAATAGAAGAAGTATGAACGAACATAGCATGATCAGCCTCACTTTGAGCAAAACCAGCAGATCGGATAGCATCACTGAACTTCTCAAACCAGGCACAAGGGGCTTGTTTGAGACCATAAAGAGCCCGTCGAAGGTGGCAAACCTGTCCAGAGGTATAAGCAAGACCAGGCGGAGGTTGCATAAAGATATCCTCTTGAAGATCCCCGTGAAGAAAAGCATTCTTCACATCAAGATGAAAGAGAGACCAGTTGTGAATTGAAGCAACAGCTAGTAAAGTACGGACAGATGTCATCTTTGCTACGGGAGCAAATGTCTCCTCATAATCAATATCATACTGTTGCGAGAAACCCCGGGCAACCAGATGAGCTTTGTAACGCTCAATACTACCATCAGAACGGAGTTTCACCTTGTATATCCATCGGCAGGATACCAATGATCGATCCGGAAGAAGAGGCACAAGCTCCCATGTACCAGTACTCTGCAAAGTTGAGAATTCCTCAGACATAGCCTGACGCCATTCAGCGTGTTGAATTGCCTCGCGATAACTAGTAGGTTCCTGTATAGTGTGAACAACAGCCAAAAAAGAGCCAAACTCAGTAGAATAAGAAGTAGCAGCAACATACCGAGCAGGTAAACGCCGATCCCGAGAAGGATTGCGGCGGACCTCTAAATGTGCAAAATCGTCAAGGGCAGGCGGAGCAGAAGGTGCAGTAGAAGGGACATGCGAAGGTGGAGAAGGTTGTGATATATCTAAATCCGAGATGGAAAAGGGAATCGGCGGAGATGGTGAAGGTGCAGTAGGAACTAGATCTGAAGTGGAAATGGGAGAAGAAGGATCAGGGGAATGATTAGCAGGGAAATCCATGAATGGAATAGGAGACGACACAAAAGGTGTGGCGTTGGTAGGAAAGAAAGGAACATACTCATGAAACATAACATTATGAGAAATACGTACACGTCGTGCATGTAGATCATAACAACTATAACCCTTATATTTGGTGCTATAACCCAAGAATGCACATTGGATAGAGCGAGCGGTGAGCTTCGTACGTTCATGGGGTGGAAGGATGACAAAACAAGTGCACTCAAAAACTCGCAGATGAGTATAGGTGGGAGATCGAGAATGAATATGGTAAAAAGGGGTGTCTTGGTTGAGAATGGATGAGGGTAGCCGGTTAATGAGATGAATAGCTGTGAGAAGGGCCTTAGCCTAGAACTCAGTAGGAACGAAGGTGGCAAGTAAAAGAGCACGAGTGGTCTCCAGAATATGATGATGCTTGCGTTCAGCAACTCCATTCTGAGCTGGAACCTCAGGACAGGATAGCTGAGGAAGCGTGCCATTACTAGCCAAGAGAGAACGAAAAACACCCGAAAGATTTTCTCCCCCGGAATCAGATTGAAAAACTTTGATTTTTCTATTAAATTGGGTGGAAACCATGGTAGTAAAAGACTGATAAATGGAAAAGAAATCACTACGTTAACGCATAAGATAAACCCATGTATAACGAGAATAATCATCAATAAATGACACATAATATTTGAAACCACTTTTGGAAGAGAGCGGGGCAGGGCCCCATATATCAGAATGAATAAGGTCGTAAATCGCACTAGATCTAGAGTTACTGATAGGAAAAAGCTTAGCAAATTGCTTGGCTAAAGGACAAATAGAATAAGGAGGAAGACTATCAAGAGAGACAGGACCTAGAGTACCTTGTTTATGAAGGACGGTGAGACGAGAAAGAAGCAATATGTCCGAGACGTTGATACCATCGAGCAAGATCAACTGTAGCCAACACAGGAACAAGAAAGGAGGAAGATGGAAGATGGAGATGCTGCATAGTATAAAGTCCATCTCGTCTACTATCCTTGCCAATCATCCGACTACTCAAACGATGATGCACAAAGCAAGAGCTGTCGGTAAAGTTCACAACACATCCGATATCAGTAAGCTGTCCAATAGATAATAAGTTAAGAGCTAGGGAAGGAACATGTAACACATCAGGGACACTGAAATCCCGAAGGATGATGAGAGTCCCTTGTTGGGTAGCTCGGAGAGGAGAACCAACAGCTGTAAAGAAATGTGCTGAATGCTTGAGTTTAGAGAGATGAGTGAGACAGGTAGCGGAAGTAGACATATGTCTAGTAGCTCCTGAGTCAAGTATCCAGGTAATGGAAGTGTCACATGAAGAGGGAGTAGCCGCAGTTGTGCTGTCAACAGATGAAACGGTTGTAGGGGTGCCGGAGCCAGGAAAAGAACCAAGCAGAGAAGGACTTAATCGAGCAAGCTGGGCTTCAAGAGCAGCAACACGGTTTTTCGTAGAGAAAGAACCAAGGTAACTGGCCGAGCCAATGGAGATGAGGTAGAATACTGAATAGGCTGCGGTGGCATAGGAGGGCGCAAAACATCTTTCTTCTTTCGCCAACAGTGTAACTCTTCATGACCAAGATAATGACAATAAGTACATGTAGGGTGGTGAGAGCCATAAGTAGGCGAAGCATGTGGTGGAGCAGCCATTACCGATGGTGTCCAAAGTGAATAATTGGAACTATCAAACTTGACATCTATGCGGTCATTAGAATCGCCCATGATGACTGTTGTGAAAGTCTAAACTGACCAGAAAAAAATCACCGAAGCTTGAAGCGCGGGACAGCGCAGGTCGATAAAATGCAAGAAGCACGAATCTAGAGGTACAAAGTAAGCCTCTAGAAAATGAAGAATTAAATTATAGACGCACGAATTCGTGGAAACTTGACTAGAGCAAGCAAGGTGACGGCTCAAAAGCCCAAAACTCATTGTCTTAATTTCTGGTGCAGAAGATCCAATTTATGGCAACTGCAGAGCATACTTTTAAAATAATGAGCTCGTTATTTTAATTTCTGATGCGGAATATCCAATTTATGGCAACCGCAGAGCATACTTTTAAAACATTAAACTTGGCTCTGATACCATGATAAGAAAGAAAAAAAGAAAAAAAAGAGAAATATGATTTTATTCTCTTTTGGTGTATGTAACAATGTACAAGAGAAACCTTTATATAGGCTTGGAAGAGGTGAAGAGTCTAGTACTCTTCCTATGTGGAACTAAAGGAAACGAAAAGAAAGAGATAAAAGGAAAAAACAAGTTCTAACAACAGGAACGCATAAGTCCGGGTAGGTTGTCATCTCTAATCATGGAAAATCGTCTCGATTCTTACTTTCCAAGGTTGTTCTGTCTTGACCTTTCGTCTGAATGCTGGGTTTCTTTTGCGCTGCATTATGCTCGCTGTAAATGTAGTTATTGCTAATGGCATCTATGGTATTCTTTTCTCTAAGAAAAAAGTTTCGGGGAATATTCAATCCAGATGCTTTGTTGTTCTAATTACTTCCTTAATTTTGAGTGTAATGTGGTCAGCGTTCGTTGCTGCACAGGCAAATTTTGCAAATTTTTGAGGGAGAGGAATGATTAGGAAGCTCGTGTCGAGATGGAAACGTTTTCCAAAATTTTTGTTGATCATGAAAAGGAGCAATCGCCGCCTATAAGCTCCTCAAGAACCTTCGCATGCCATTAGAGAAGGTAATTATTTTTCCCAATCGCTGTCTATATAATGAGTTCTTTCGAAGTCCTTGTCCTCTTGAGACTTTTTTTTTTCAATCGATTTTAAATTTCAGTCCCTTAATTAATGCAAGCCCACAATAACAAGGTTTTGTACCATATATTGGGGCGATTGCATTTATCAACTAAATACCTTGGGTTGTTGATCCTATATATCTAGTTCAAGTACATTTTTGTTTCGATTACATTTATTGCTCTGATAATGGATCTTATTATGGGTATTGTCACTTTCTGTCATCTGTTGTTCGAAATGCGTGCGACTGATGGCATTTCTGATTGCATGTGTAATCATATCAGAAGGCTCTAAGAGCGGATTCTCATACAAGCTTGCTGCAGAGCACTTAGTTATTGTGCTAATAGACATCGGGATCAGCTTAAAGTTGGTCATAAAGCCTCGAAAGGGATTCAAAAGTACTATGAAGCTCTTGAAATTGATCCCCATTATGTTGTAAGTTGTCATTCTCCAACGTTCTCTTTTACTTATTCTGCATTGTTAGCCACAAAGTTTACTAATTTTTTCTGTTGGTCTGAAACTTGTATTTGCATGCAGCCCATGTATTATAACCTAGGTGTTGTCTACTGTGAAATGATGCAATATGACACATCCCTTAATTGTTTTTACGAAGGCTACTCTGGTGAGGCCTTTGTGTGTAAAAGCATATTGCAACATGGAGTCATATACAAGAAGCTTGGTGATTTGGAGTCAGCTATTGCCTGCTGTGAGAGGTATTTGCTGTTGGCAACTGATTGCAATTGAATCAATCGTTGCATTTTCAGTCCAGAGCAATTCTTCTTTTACTGAAGCTTTTCTTGCATGGTTTCTTTGTAACAGAAGTCTTGTCGTGTTTCCAAGTTTTGAGATTGCAAAAAGCTATATGGCAATAGTGTTGACGGATTTAGCAATGAAGGTAATTACTTGCACATTTTCCTGGCATGGACGTTTTATTTTTGTTGCTGAACTTTAAGTTGTGGCTGCTATTATATTTCTATTGGACAGTAATATAATGTAAGTCTGATAATTTGTTAGAGGTTTCTTTGAATAATTAATAGGCTATTTACGTGCCATGCCACCTCTAAAAATATCTATCTATTTTTTAAACTTCAAAAATGTCTGAACAATGTTTGGTCCTACTGCATAATGCTGAGAATGCCTTTATGCGTTTCTTGCATCCATTTATGGTAGTAGAGAAGCACGAGACCTAAATACTGAGTTTGTTTCTCTTGATGCGAGGATTGAGGCTATGCACAGTTGCTATCTTCTTTATGGGCTTTCATCGTACAACGCAATTGCATTCGCATATCTCTAACTTTGCTTTAAGTTAAGCATATTTAGTTTTTCAATTTTTTTTTCCTGAAGGAACCTTTATAGCTGTTCAGTTTTTATGTCAAAGGATTCTTCATACCTGTTCAGTATCCTAATTATCTAGTGATCATATGGAGTTTTGGTCATAGCATCTAAGTTTAATGTTATGCTACTCCTTTGAAGGCCCTTCCTCAAGGTATTTTGAGCCAAAAGGAAGTAAAGAAATATAAAACGAGCTAGAAGCAACATATTTAAGGTTGTCGACTTCATTCATGAAACCAAGTGATGTATTGGTTTCCTGTTGATATGTTCATTGCTAAGCTTTTTTAGATGAATGCATTTTAAAGTTGTGGACTTCCTCAATGTATTCTGAGCCAAAAGGAAGTAAAGAAACATAAAATGAACTGTTGGCAACTTATTTAAAGCTGTCAACTTCATTCATGAAACTAAGTGATGTATTGGTTTCACATTAACATGTTCTTTTCTTATTTTTTCTAGCGAATGCATTTTGTGCTTGAGTTCTATTTCTTCTTTACTTGTGGACATTCTTTTGAACAAAATCAGCTTCTTCCTATGAACTACATAAATAAGGGGCACAATGACAAACCTTTTGAGGATAACATGTTGGTTTTTTACTTCGTTCAACCTATCACATGTCCTCAAACACATATATGATCTCCAAAGAAGCTTTCTCTATGTCTACTACATCACATGTGCCTTTCTGTTGAGAGAGAAAAAATTGGACTGAATGCTTGGTTAGGTCAATGTAAGCCCAAGCTATTATAATAAAGTCAAAAAGGCCAAGAACTACAATATTGCCCTTATTGCTACTATTCATAAAATAATAAAAAAAATAGATAAATATACCCCGATCGTCTAAAGACTTTCAACACTTCCCCTTAAGTTAGAGCATAAATATCACGCATGCCCAACTTGACTAAAACAGGCCCAACTTGACTAAAACAGGATGAAATGATTTACTCCTTATTCCTTTAGTGAAGACATAAGCAAGTCGATCATCAAACTGAGCAAAAGGCATACAAATTAATCTATACTCTAACTTTTCCTTGATAAAGGTTTGTCAATCTCCACATGTTTTGTACGGTCATGTTGTATAGGATTGTGAGCAATAACAGGAAGATGAACAAATACACCAAGATTTTTAAGTAATCCTTTAAGCCATAACAACTCACAAACTCCCCGTACCATCGAACGAAACTCCACTTCAGTACTAGACCGAGCAACCACATTCTACTTTTTCTTGCTAAGAAAGTACAATACTCAGAAATAGACTATTGGTCTGGAAACCCAACCTAATCAGCATTTATATAAGCTTTCAACCTTCAAATCATCATGAGGAGGTAAAAGAGTCCTTTTGAATCCCTTTTCTAGGAGTAGATTTTAAATAACGAAGGATCTAAAGAACAGTATTCATATGAGTAGAGTATGGATTATGCATAAATTGACTCATCAGGCTCACAGCAAAAGCAATACCAAGTCGGGTGTTGGACAAATAAATCAACCTGCCCACTAACCGTTGATAACGACCCTTATCCACTCAATCATCATCTTTTTCTTGAGGATGAGTATTGGCCTCAATAAGTGTATCAGAGGGATGATATCCTAATAACCCAACTACTGTCAAAAGATCAAGGACATACTTCTTTTGAGATAGAAAGATATTCTTTGAAGATCAGGTAACTTCAATTCCAAGAAAGTACCGAAGTTTTTAAAGATCTTTTATCTCAAACTCTTGTCTAAGAAACTTCTTTAACCAGCTGATCTTATCACTATCATTTCCTGTGATAACAATGCCATCTACATAGTCAATGAGAATAGTGATTTTAGTACATGATTTTTCATAAACAAAGTGTGATCAACACTGCTCTGTTTCTATCCAACAGAGACCATAGCTCTCTGAAACCTACCAAACCAGGCTCAAGGTAACTGCTTTAAACCATAAAGTGCACGTTTTAACTTGCACACTGTGCCTTGAGTTTTATCACAGGAAAAACCTAGAGGAATCTCCATATACATCTTCTCCAACTTTCCACGAAGAAAGGCATTCTTCATACCTAATTGCTGAAGATCCCATCCGTGGTTAACAGCAGTACTTGAACAATATTCAACTTGGCAACAGGAGCAAAGGTTTCTTAATAGTTAATCCCAAAAATCTAAGTAAATCCTTTTGCTACTAATCATGCTTTATATCTATCAACAGTACCATCCATCTTTTGTTTAACTACAAACACCCACTTACATTCTACTGATTTTTTCCTAGGTGTGAGATGATGAGTTTCGGATGGGTATGTTGAATTGAAGAAATCTTTGCATGAGCGAGCAAACATCATTGCATGTTGGATATATTTCTTCTAGTGGCACCTATAGGTCACCGGTAATGTGAATTTATGGGTTGATCATCAAGTAGGTTGTTAGGTTGGCTTGAATTAAGGTTACACCGTGAAGTAGGGTGTTCGGCTGTGCATCTATGGAAGATTATTCTTGGGGTTTCATAGCTTGCATAGCTTACCCAAATATTGTGATTTGGCTATCGACTAATTGAATTTAAGGTTAATATGTTCAAATGCCACCAAGTAAACAAGAAAGGATGATCAAGTAAGAGATGGCGATGGTCGTGAGCCTTAAGAAGCTCTATGTGGAAATTTGTAATTCAATTGCCGATTATGACCATTAATTGTATTATTACACATTTTTATGATGTTTGAACTATGGATGGTTCCTACCTGATTGAATGAAGAATGACGTTTTAGTCGTATGATTACATATTTTACTTGCCAAGCTTTTCGCTTACTTTCATTGATTTCAATCATTTTAGATTTAGTTAGCCAGGGATAGTATCCTCTGAAGATTAGCAGACATGCTATGGTGGTGGAGCCGAATAATAGCATCATTAGCACTCGGGAGTAGATGCTTCCTTTTGATTTCCTTCCAATGCATTGTCTATTTGTCTAAATGGTTAATGTGTATAAAGTGGTTAATGATATATAATATGTGGTATTGGATGGATGTTTGACAAGATGTTCTGTTTTAGGTGATTGTATGTTGAGTACAGGTTAGCGAACCTATAAAATGCTATACTCTTTAGGCGTGCTTGCCGTTTGTTTTTCATGCATTTATATTTGTATTGTTTTTCATGCATTTATATTTGTATGGCTGCTGATTATTTTTTATTTATAGCTTACACATGCACCAAATATACTCTATATATCATATTAAAGTAGGGCGCATAATTAGATTGGTGGTGAGCCTGGGTTGTCACAATAAATTTCTCATAATATAAGATTCCAAACTTCAATAATCAAAGAGTCGTGAAAAATTACATGAAATTCGCCATTTGTTGAGTAGAGAGGATGGACAATGTACGAATGACATCGAGGGAGCCCAAGAACACAAGATCAAATGAGGATAGAATATGTAAAAATACACAAAAGCACGCAAGACCTACGAAAACCCAACATGCACTCAGCACCTTTATCACAAGTTATTTTAGGAAGAGATTATTTAACATTATTTAAGTTGGTAAGATTATTGTCAATCAAAAAGTTTTTATTAGCGGTAATACCATGAAAAATTTCAAACCATACATATGTGACAAATTTGACCAAAATTATTTTTTTGATGGCAAAAAATTCCAAATTAATACACATGTGAATCTCAAGTTAATTTTTTGTCCACTAAAAATTTAAAACTGGTATACTTGTGATAAATTTATCTCGAATTAGTACATTCGTGATAAATTTATCCTTTGTTAGTTTTCGGTAAATTTTACTATCAAATCATTGAGTTGGATGATACGTAGCAAAATCAGTGTACCACTTTGGGGGTTTTTACCTCTGTTTGTCATAGATAATATGTCAATTTAAGATTTTTCATGGTATTAATCTAATTTAATGACAACTAATGAAATATAAATTTATCACACATGTACTAGTTTTGGGGGTTTTGTGATAAAAAATTAAGTTTAGGGTAAAATTATTACATATATATTAATTTGAGGTTTTTGGCGGTGAAAAGAACAGTTTGGGGTAAATTTGTTACATATATTGAGTTTGGGATTTTTTATGATAAAAAAAAATATTTGGGGTAAATTTATCACAGATGTACTAATTTTGAATTTTTTTGTTGTCCAAAAAATATTTTAAGGTAAAATTATCGCTAGTGTATTAGTTTAGGGTTTTATTTCAAACATACATTATCAATTTGTAGATCATTCTATATTCAACACATCAAAAAAATTACCAAAACCATTGCTCTAAAAATTTTCAGGTTTTATGTACATTTTTGTTATAATGCTCCCTTTGAAATGTAATTTTTTTTTTTGAAACAGAAGTTTATTCATTCAATGTTAGTAAACAATAATTCAAAACATAATAAATCCCACAAGGGTTTGGCAGAGGTGGGGAGATCTTGTGGGGGTTGTATGCTTAGACCATTAATTAGGTGATCCTGTAGCATCTTGGAAACCAGCTCCCTAAATTAGTGTGATTTTGACTTTAATAGCTCAATTACTACATAAGGGGATGTAAATTGAGATTGATACATTGTTTTCGATAAATGTTCTTGTTGGAACATATTTTCTGACATTGCCATGAAAACCCTATATAATGAGGCCAAAGTTTGATTTCCCCCTGTGAAGGTCATTTTGGATATATCACGAAATATATTCACAATAGGGTGGAGTTGATCAGAAAAACATGCTGTGTCATTTTCATTGGATAATTAAACTAAAAAGAAGGCTACTTTGGAAACTCATTTACGTCAAGCTCGAGACTATAGTTTCAAGTCCAGAATATGCTCAACACGACCAATGGATTATTCAAAGTAAAGACAAGCCATTTTCGTAGAAATTTAGCTTATGGTTGAGACCCTTATTGAATCCAAAATCTATGGAGTTATGGCCAAAGATATAGTCTGGTCATAATTATAAGTGAGGATTAAGATTTAATGTGAGCGAACTAAATCAAAATTTAGTGAGACTAGGGGTAGCAGAATTCCGGTGATGGGCATGCGCAAAAGGAGAAGCGGAAGTAGAGGTGATGTGCATGTGATGTGGGGGAAATAAGAAGGGACATGACACTTAACAAATTGCTTCCTCCATGAACCAAACTTTCAACTCGTCATGAACTTGGGAACAAAAACCCATCATTTTTCTTCTTCCTCTACTTCGCGTGATCCGCCCAAACAAAAAAAGAGGAAGAGAGCTCGTGGAGAGGGAGAGAAAAAGGAAGAGAAGAAGAACGTGTAGCAGGGGAAACTTGGAGAAACGTTGCGAGAGTCTAGTTGCTATCGTGGACCACTGTTCTTTACCGGAGATCAGCCTCGCTTCCTTCGTCACCGATTGATCAAGTAAGTAAATTCTCTGTCTCTCACACTCCTTCGCTCCACCATACTTGTTGTCCTTCATGTCGTGATCCTAAAAATTTTCAACCGGTGAAAAATTCCTAGGTTAATAGATTAACAAGTTAATTGGATTAACTAACATAATGCGGACATTCCCAAGTCCTATCGAATCGTAACTTTGGTTTTTGTTCAAATGATTTCAGAACTTGGAGTCGCCACTAATCATTTTTGGTAGGTCGATTAGAAACCCAAGTAAATTGCGGGATAACTAAATTACTTCTATGAACAAAAAATTATGAATTTTGGGATTTGGTTACACTAGTTAATTGAAACTAATACCCTTTTGATACCTTAATTTCATGAACATCCTTATTTGGCAACTCAAGCTTGGTTTACTCCTAAAGTTCTAGTGAGGTGATTTCTTTTATATTTTCACTTTTTAGATGGAATGCATATGGATGATATTTTTTTGGTATTTTCAAAGCATTAAAAATTCCCTAAAGCCAAAAGAGAGAGTGAGCTAACGACTTCTGTGCAGTGTTGCGACCTTCAACAAGTGGCTCGGCCTACTCATTCTGGGGTCTAATGATTCAAAAATTAAATTGTGAAAAGTAAATTTAGAAAATAAAGAACCTTTGACAGAGAGGCTCTGCCTTAGCTTGGCCGACCATTTCTGGGGTTTAATAGTGCAAAAATTAAATTACAGAAATTAAATGCGATAAATAAAGGACTTCCAACAAGGGATTCGGCCTTGGCTCAATCAACCCATTCTGGGGTTTGATGGTGCAAAAATTAAATTACAGAAATTAAATGCGATAAATAAAGGACCTCCAATGAGGGACTCAACCTTGGCTCGGTCTACCCATTCTAGGGTTTAATAGTGCGAAAATTAAATTGCAGAAATTAAATGCAGTAAATAAAGGACCTCCAATGAGGGACTCGGCCTACACATTCTGGGGTTTGATGGTGTGAAAATTAAATTGCAGAAATTAATTGGGGTAAATAAAGAACCTTCAACGAGGGATTCGGCCTTGGCTCAGCCTATCTATTCTAGGGTTTCATGGTGTGAAAATTAAATTACAGAAATTAAATGTGGTGAATAAAGAACCTCCAACGAGAGACTCGGCTTTGGCTCGGTCTACCCCTTTTGGGGTTTGATGGTGTGAAAATTAAATTTCAGATATTAAATGCTGTGGTAAATAAATGACCTCCAACGAGGGATTCAGCTTTAGCTTTGCCTATTTATTTTGGGGTTTAATGATGTGAAAATTAAATTACAAAAATTAAATGCGGTAAATAAAGGACCTCCAATGAGGGATTCAACTTTGGCTTAGCCTATCCATTCTGGGGTTTAATGGCGCAAAAATTAAATTGCAGAAATTAAATGCGATAAATAAAGGACCTCCGATGAGTGATTATGTTTTGGTTCGCCCTACCTATTCTGGGGTTTGATGGTACAATAATTAAATTGTAGAAAGTAAAGGCAATATATATAGAACCTCCAACGGGTGGGTCAGCCTTCTCATTCTGGGATTTGGATTTATTAAGCAAAAAATGCAGAAAATTGTAGTACGAATGCGACATGTACATATGAAGATATACGAGTACGACATGACATAATCCAAATTTAAATCAATTCATTTGGGCAACGAAATTCTCGAAAATTTTAATGGCTAGAATCGTTACCTGATTTGACGGATTTAATTGACGAATTCGGATCTCGTATCACCTTGTGGATTAAGATTGCAGCTCAAACGACGGGGATGAACTCTTGATTTGTGTTAATTAATAAAGGAATTAGTGATGACAACCCCATAACTTTAAACTCTCACCATCTTAAAAATTCTCTTTTTTTTAATATTTTATTTCTCTCAAATTTTTCTTCAATCTCTCAAAACCTTCTCAAACATTCAAAATTTTCTCTCCAAAAATATTCACTTCTAAACTTTCTACTTCCTCCTTTTATAGCCCACTCATTTATCTCTCATTTTAATTTCTCCACTAACTCTATCTCTCATTCTAATTTCTCGAGTAACTCTTCTTCATCTTCATCTTTCTTTCTTCATCTCTATCTCACATTCTAATTTCTCCACTAACTCTTCTTCATCTTCATCTTCCCTTCTCTATTCTCATCTTATTTTTTCTATCTATTCTTCTTCATCGTCTCTTCTCCATCTTCCCTTCTTCATCTCCTCTTCTCCATCTTCCCTTCTTTATTCTAATTTCTCCATTAACTCTTCTTTTTTTTATTTATAAAATAATCCCTCAAGTGTTAGGTTTTTGCACTATAGTCCTTGAGACTTTAGGAATCAATACGTGCAGAGAAATCGAATCAAATCTGTCGCGACCCTCTAAAAAATTTTATCTTCAAAAGGGGTTAACGGATTATTAGCTTAATTAGATTTGACTAACCTAACGCGGACCCTCCCAAGCCCTACCGAATTGCAACTTTGGTTTTTGTTTAAATGATTTTGAAATTTGGAGTTGCCACTAATCGTTCTTGGTAGGTCGATTAGAAACCTAAATAAATTAGCGGGAGAACTAATTTATTCCTGCGAACTAGAGATTATGAGCTCGTGGACTTGGTTACACTAGTTAATTAAAACTAATGCCCTTTCGGTACCTTAATTTCATGGATATCCTAATTCGGCAACTCAGGCTTGGTTTATTCCTAAGGCTCTAGTAGGGTATTCTCTTTTGTGTTTTCACTTTTTAAATAGGATGCATGGATGGTATATATTTTTATTTGTTATATTTTCTTAAGTGTTAAAGATTCCCTAAAGCCGAAAGAGGGAGTGTGTTAACGACTTCTGTGCAGTATTACGACCTACTCATCTTTTGGGTCTGATGATTCAAAAATTAAATTATAGGAAGTACATGACAGTGAATAAACACCTCAAATGGGAGGCCTAGCATTGGCTTGGCTCTTCCCTTTGGGATTTAAGGTACAGGTATTTAAGTTGCAAGTATTTAAACTACTGTAAGTAAAAACCTCCAATGGGAGGCTAAGCATTGGCTTGGCTCTTCCATTTGGGATTTAAGGTACATGTATTTAAGTTGCAGGTATTTAACTACAGTAAGTAAAAACCTCCAATGGGAGGCTAAGCATTGGCTTGGCTCTTCCCTTTGGGATTTAAGGTACAGGTATTTAAGTTGCAGGTATTTAACTACTGTAAGTAAAAACCTCCAATGGGAGGCTAAGCATTGGCTTGGCTCTTCCCTTTGGGATTTAAGGTACAGGTATTTAAGTTGCATGTATTTAACTACTGTAAGTAAAACCTCCAATGGGAGGCTAAGCATTGGCTTGGCTCTTCCCTTTGGGATTTATGGTGCAGGTATTTAAATTGCGGATGGACTTTGTCCTCTCCATTTTGGGGTATGAATTCTTTAAAATGAAATACAACGAATTGATTCAACAATTTGAAATTTGTGCGCTCCAAAAAAATTCCCCTCTTAAGCTCACTTCTTCCTCCTTTTATAATCTACTTATCTATCTCCCATTTTAATGTTTCCACTAACTCTATCTCCCATTCTAATTTCTCTACTAACTCTTCTTCATTTTCATCTTCCATTGTCCATCTCTATCTCACATTCTGATCTCTCCACTAACTCTTCTTCATCTTCATCTTCCATTCTCCATATTTATCTCCCATTCTAATTTCTCCACTAACTCTTCTTCATCTCCATCTTCCCTTCTCTATCTCTATCTCACATTCTAATCTCTCCACTAACTCTTCTTCATCTTCATCTTCCCTTCTCCATATTCTCTCCACTAACTCTTCTTCATCTTCATCTTCCCTTCTATTCTTATCTTATTTTCTCCAACCATTCTTCTCCATCTCCTCTTCTCCATCTTCCCTTCTCTATTCTAATTTATCCACTAACTCTTCTTTTTGTTATTTGCAAAATAATCCCTCAAGAGTTAGGTATTTGCACTGTAGTCCCTGAATTTTAAGTATTTACAATTTCTTCCCTGAAAAAATATTTCTTTAAGTCCAAATCTCCTCACAATTTTTGACATACCTTCCCTATACTTAGTCAAAATTCACAACATGTCAAATTTAAGCTCATTTCTTGCCACTGAAAATAATGCAGAATTTAATTAAAGCCCTTTTGCACAATTGAGTCATTCTGGGTATAATTTAGGCCAATATAAAAAATTTGAAATATTAGAGAACAATGTCATAACTCCTAAAAGTGAAAAAATGAAAATAAATTGACTCAAATTGAATTTTTTAGGCCCGGTTCGAGATTATGCTCGTGAAGGAATACACGACCCCGAATTGGATTTTTTAAATTTGTGATGGCCAACATGAAAAGGGATTTAAAATAAAAATATTGACTATTTTTATATATTTTTGTGGCCTCAAATGCTATAAACAATATATATAAATAAAATTATTTTTTTGTTCGAAAATAGTTGCCTAAGCTTGGCCAAGGCTCCAAAATTGATTTTTCAATTTTCTCAATTTTCTTAATTTTTTGTTTTATGAATTTTCGAAAATAAAAATACCGAAAAATATCGAAAATATGAAAAAATTAGTTTTTGGTCGAAATTGGTTCCCTAGGCTTGGCTAAGGTTCCCAAAGTTGATTTTTCAATTTTATGAATTTTTATGGATTTTCTATTAATTTTCGAAAATAAATAAATAAAAAATACGTAAAAATACTGAAAATATGAAAAAAAAAATTTGGTCAAAATTGGTTCCCTAGACTTGGCTAAGGTCCCCAAAGTTGATTTTTCAATTTTATGAATTTTTATGGATTTTGTATTACTTTAGCAATAGAAAAAATGATTAAAAATCAGGTGTCAACAACTGCCCCTCTTTGAAAGGAAGCTCGGTAGAGGTTCATTTTAAAGACGAGATGACACATGAATTCTAATCGACTCAATACAAGGAAATAAAAAGAGTCGTGACATGAATGTTCCACTGAAAATGAAATGAGAACTTAAGGATTCGTTATATAAAAAAACTTTAGGGCGGTTGAACTTGAACCCGTATGGTGGATCAACCCATGGTAGATTCCTAATAAAAGGATTCTATTGATTAAAAATTGAATTAAAATTTGACCCGTATGGTGGGTCATACCATTTGACCTGTATGGTGGGTCGTACCATGGTAGATTCCTAATAAAAGGATTCTACTGATTAAATTTTGATTGAGATTTGACCCGTATGGTAGGTCACCCCATGGAGATACCTGTAAGAAGGACTTGGTGCCTGTAGAAAGGACTTGGTAGATTCTTAATAAAAGGATTCTACTGATTAAATTTTGATTGAGATTTGACCCGTATGGTAGGTCACCCCATGGAGATACCTGTAAGAAGGACTTGGTGCTTGTATAAAGGACTTGGTGCCTGTAGAAAGGACTTGGTGCCTGTAGAAAGGACTTGTGCCTGTAAAAAGGACTTTGTGCCCGTAAAAAGGACTTGGTGCCTGTAAAAAGGACTTGTGCCTGTAAAAAGGACTTAATGCCTGTAAAAAGGACTTAATTTGCCTGTAAGAAGGACTTGATTTGCTTGTAAAAAGGACTTAATTTGCTTGTAAGAAGGACTTGATTTGCCTGTAAGAAGGACTTACTTTGCCTGTAAGAAGAACTTTGTGCCTGTAAGAAGGACTTGCTTTGCATATAAAAAGAACTTGATTTGCCTGTAAGAAGGACTTTGTTTACCCTGTAAGAAGGACTTACTTTGCCTGTAAGAAGAACTTTGTGCATGTAAGAAGGACTTGCTTTGCCTATAAGAAGGACTTGATTTGCCTGTAAGAAGGACTTTGTTTGCCTGTAAGAAGGACTTTATGCCTGTAAGAAGAACTTAATTTGCCTGTAAGAAGGACTTTGTGCCTATAAGAAGGACTTTGTGCCTGTAAGAATGACTTGATTTGCCTGTAAGAAGGACTTTGTGCCTGTAAGAAGGACTTGGTTTGCCTGTAAGAAGGATTTAGTTTGCCTGTAAGAAGGACTTGATTTGCCTGTAAGAAAGATATGCCTGTAAGAAGGACTTGATTTGCCTGTAAGAAGGACTTTGTGCCTGTAAGAAGGACTTGATTTGCCTATAAGAAGGACTTGCTTTGCCTGTAGGAAGGACTTTGTTTGCCTGTAAGCAGGACTTGATTTGCTTGTAAGAAGGACTTTATGTCTGTAAGAAGGACTTGGTTTGCCTGTAAGAAGGACTTTATGCCTATAAGAAGGACTTGGTTTGCCTGTAAGAAAGACTTAGTTTGCCTGTAAGAAAGACTTAGTTTGCCTGTAAGAAGGACTTAGTTTGCCTGTAAGAAGGGCTTGGTGTACCTAAAAGGGTGCCATTTTGAAATCTGGGGAGACTAGGAATCCTGCAAAAGCTCAAACCCAAATTATATTCTCCTGTCGCTTTAGGAATAAACCAAAGAGGCAGAGATCAAAAGGTCTCGAACATTTCTGTCCTTGAGACAAATCATGCTTTATTGAAGAAGGTGGATACCTGTATATACCACAATGGATTCGAGTATCCCAACAACCGTCAGAATTCATTCTCTTGAAAGGTTCAGGTTGAAGATATACTTACCTGAGAATTTGGAAGAAATGCTTGGTGGCTTCTCGACAACCAGGCTTGTTCATTCAATAATCGCCGAATGAATTTCCAGACTTTGGAAGGTAACTCAAACACCGGGAATGTGTTGCCTGTCAGGCAATGTCAGAGCTAACATGTGCAAGCATTTTCATCAATGCGTTCATTGGTTCATACAAAATTGTTCAGCTACGTTTGCCATAATTAAAGGCAGTCTGTGTAATAACTCATGATGCAATCGATCAACATATGGATCATGTATTGCATTACCACTTCTGCTTAAGGAGGTTCTTATAATATGAACACCTCGAATGTAATCTGAATAGGGGACTTCATTCCGAAAGGGCTTTCTCTTTCTCTGGAGAAAGGCTGTTTATCTGTAGATTAAAATGTTAGACCTGTGTGGAAATGGTTTGCCTTTCCTCATCCTGTTATGGCCCATTTTGCACATTTGATGTCTCCTATGCAGTTTATGCTCTAAGTTGGAGTTGGTAAATTAAACATGCGGAATGGTCATACATAATTCATAAAATGTGTAAACACAATGCCGATGTGACAATTTTTTAGCATCATGTGTGTTTATATAATGTGCAAACATGGGCGGATTTGAATTGCCCCTGGTGTGTGGGTGGATCGAACAAATTGGAAAGCCCACTCCTTATGTCGAGGAGCGGTTTGTCTCAAGTTTTGCCCCTGCACGATGAGGCATATGGGCGAGGGAGCATTTTGGTTTGTTTAGTGACAGCGACCGCCATGGTTTAGCGGTTAAATGCCCCTGTAAAAAGCAAAGAAATTATTCGAGATAAGGAAGACATATTTGTTTTTTCGCTTTAGAGCTTGCGATCAACTTGCCCCATTTTTCACCAGAATAGATCTTGTCAGATAATCATAATTTTCTTTTGGATTTGTCTCCTTCGACATGTTAAATGTTAGTATAAATATTTCCTGTAAAAAGAAAAGGAGACATGTCAGCCAGTATTAAAAGGGATAAATTGGAAACGATACTGATTTACCTTTCGTCTTGAATGCCTTGCACGAGTCTCTTACCAATTTTTACTGGATTGAATTTTCCTCGACTTTTGTTAGGCACCTCACCATTATGGCAAGACTATAGTAAAATACTGAATTTGATATTACTCGTCGAGTATTCCTATTTTTTTGGTAAGGTCGTCAAGTATTCCTGTTTGTTAAAAAAAATGCACAAAAAGTTGTTTCATTTATTTATAATACATACAACATTCCCCACCCTCGGGGATCGAACTCGAGATATTTCGGACCTACTGTCATCCCCCATACCATTCGATCCATTGGACTGTAGGTGTCCATGGGGCTATCCTTTCAAAGGTTAATCTTTGGGGATAAAGCAACCCTGTTGTATCACCTTGGGCCATGTTACGGTATTTCTCGAGGTAATTTGCAATCCCTATTAAGAATGGAATAAGACAATTCAAGACTTGAGATGATTATGTGCACATTAGAACGATACAGAATTACCCATTTCTGAGATTGTTCGCGTCTTTCGCTTGTACTTTCCTTTGTCCGAAGCTCTCTATCCCGTGGTAATGCCCATGAGTTGATTTGCCCCCAAATTTTGTTCAACTTGTATACGGATATGATTGCGTTCTCGGGTCGATTTGCAATTTCCTGAGAATAGAAGGGGCTTAATTTTAAAACTTGGAGCAACTAAGGGTAAATTGAAACGATACGGAGTTACCCTTCAGGTTTATGTAGATTTTTACTCGCCATCAATTCGTTGCGGATTGGTGAGGTGGCGGATTCGAGCATTTAATAGGGGGAAGTCGGATTATTACTCCTTGCTTTTACACATTCACAAAAGTAGAAAAACACATCACGCAAGGAAATAAAACACATTCACTCATTCAGGATCAGTTATGCTTCCTCTGCAGACTCTCCCATGATCAGCTGGCTTCATCTTGGATTAGGTATGCATCGGCCATATTGAAAGTCTGGTGGTCACTGGCTGAACAAGTGCATCACAGTCCCGATGCTTTACCGATATCAAACTGGTTGATTATGGCGAAAAGATCATCGTCAATGTCCGCTTGGTGGTGATCTGTCCCTTCTTCCTCGGGAGGTATTGATGCTGATCCAGTATCATTGGTCCTTTTGTACCATTTCATCGAGGGTGAGGATGAGGCTATTGCAGTTGGGGCAGGTGGTGGAGTCAAAAGTCTCTTTATACATCTTGTTTTCCGCTCGGAGGTTTTCATTTTCAACTCTTAGAAACTCGGCTTCGTTGTGCTCATGATGAGCCTTCATTCGGGTTCGCCTATTTTGAAACCAGAACTTGATTTGCAAAGGTTCAAGTCCTAACTCTTGACTCAGTTCCATTTTCTGTTTGCCGTCTGGCATAGGGCATATTCTGAAGAAATCCTCAAGCCTTTGTACCTGCTCTTTAGTATGGCGACGGTAACGCTTCTTTTGACCCTTACCGTTGTTGTCCTTGTCCTTACCGAGCTCTTAGACATCATTGGTGGAAGGGCCAAGCTCCATGGGCTCAATCCCAAACATGGCTTTGAACTCTTCCTCTCCCATATTTAGTAGGTGAGGATAACTCTCAAGTGTGTTGGGTTGAGACATCTTCGATTTTGTTAATGATTTCTCAAAGTTTGCTACCTCTTCTTGTATTTTCACTTTCTGGATTTTTTCTGGGAGACTGCGTATGCTTTAAGAGTCTTTCTAAGGATTATCAAGAGGATGCCTCCTTTAAAATTAGATGTGGGTTTAGCAACTATATTGCCTCTCTCGAGTGTTCTGTTTTTCTCAATTTTCTTTTCATCTTATCTCTCGCCCAGCTCGTCTCCTTCCATCTTTTCGTGGTAGGGGGGCCCTGTCGTTATATCCACCGTCGATTTTGCTGGCGAGTCCCTCAATAAAGACGAGCCGTCTCTTCTTTTCTGCCGAAAATTTCTTTGTCTGCCACTCGGCTCATTTTTTTTTTCTCTCTTTTTCAAAGTGGTGGTGTCCCCTCAAACTTCTTTGCAAAGATGTCGAATCTGCTTGGCTCGAGATTGGAGACGAGTAGCGGAGGTATACCGATAGGGAATGGTAGACAGGAAAATCTGGCCAGTAGAGACTTCCCCTGCAAAAATGAAAGGGAATGCGGCAGTATATGTTCTTCATATTCTAGAAAAAATTGGAACGATACTGTTTTACCCTTGTGTGTACTTCCATTGAATTTGAATTGAGGAAGTTCCTTCATTTCGACTGGATTGGATTGTATGTCCCGAGTTGCCCTTCACTTTGAGCTTGCCACATAAGTGCTTTGCTTAGTTGGGCCTTGTTTTCTTTCGGGTTGCCTTGGGCCATCATCATTTTCTATGCCATCGGGTCCGTGGACCGGAGGGCTCCTTTAATTTAAAGGTTACCTTCAAGGGCAAATGAGTCCTATCACATTCCATTGGGTCATTTCATTTTGCGACACTTTTGAGGCAATTTGCAATCCCCTGGGTGAGAATGGAACAAATCCAATTTAGCATTTTACAACGATTGAGGGTAAATTGGAACGACACACAGTTACCCGTCTTCGAGCTTGCCTGGGCTTTTCACTTGAAATTTTCCTACGTGAGGCCATTCAACATTTCTCATTATAGCAGTCAGCGACATTGCCACAAATTGATCCGCCCTGAGTGCAGGGGAATTAAGCATAAAATGAAAGGTGCACTTATTCAAGGTCAGTTCTGCCTCTCCTGTGGCTCTTCGATAATCAGCTAGTCTCGTGTTGGTTCGGGTGTGGATGACCGATGTTTGAGAGTCCCTACTCACTGGCTCCGGATCGCGGCTTGGGACGTCTGTCAACCCTAAACTGGTTGACTAGGGCAGTAAGCTCATCATCTGGATAATCTCTTGAACCTTACAGTAACTGATACTCGAATTGGGCATTGTTGTTGGTAAATGCTGGCGGTAGATTTCTCATTCTGTCCTCGCCATGAGCAATTTGACTTCTCGTGCTGGAGCCTTCATCATTACTCGAGAAAGTGTGGGGATCACCAACTGTCCTGCTGCTAAAAACTCCTTCCATTCGAGGATTAGAGAAGTGGAAGTGCTCAGGATAACTTCTTGTCTGATTCTCTGACTGCGCAGGCGCGCTGATCATGGGATGAATTCTAGCCACAGGTTGGTGCTCAAACCAAGGAATCTGAATACACTGCCCCTGCGGTCTATACTCTTGAAGAGCATTAGGGTGATTCTGGGGGATACTTTGATTAACGCCTGGGGGATTGATGGCACGGCTACTGGCTTGGTTGATGATGGGAAGTGGCTCGCCCCATGCTAACGTGCGGAACTTATGGTGGCGAGGAGACTTGACGTTTAGGCTTGGATCAGTCCCGCCTTGGTTTTCTTGATTTTGAGCTGCATTGTGTTCTCTCACCCTTTTTCTATACTTCTGAAGATGACTCAAAACATTTCCTTTAGTGAGTCCCTCTACCTTCATAATTTCCAGTATATGTTGCGGCCGTGCCGAATCGATTCCTAACTGCTGAACTGCATTAACAAACATACGATGGAGCTTGGGAGACCAACTCATCTTCTTTTTCCAGTTGCTTGGAACAATATTGAAGGCTTGATGATTGTTCTCTTGGTCGTGCAATTACTTCCTCACCACGTGTTGCCATATGTTTTGAAGCATCTGAACCCTAACTGGTTTCGTTACGACGTCTTGGGCCCCGTGTAAGACAGCCTTCATTATGGCTTGCTGATCATCGCTTGCCGATATTACGACGACTGGCATGTTTAATTCAGAATTGATGAATTTCAAGAGAGTGAAAACATCCATGTAAATCCCTACCATGGCGGTGAGGATGATATCAAACTGGTCACTACTCCTCCTTAATACTTCTAAGGCCTCTATCGCTTTTGCTTGAGCTAAAACCTTATACCGGCATTTTCTCAATACGGTAACAAGGATTGACAGAGAGACTGGATTACCGTCAATGGCCATGACCAGTAGACCCTCAGGGTAAGGAACTTCATTAGCTTCGACCAGGGTTGAACATGAGCCCGTTTCCCTAATGCTCGACATATTTCTGGATCTAGGATTGCCGTCTCGAGACCGCCTCAGGATGTCTTCTTGGACTTGAGGGATCACGGGATTGTCGATGGCTTTTCGTAACAAGCTTTGAAAGCCGATGCTTTGATGGTGAAGGTTTTGAATTCCTCTCCCACGAGAACTCCTTCCTCTCTATCTTTCTCCTGCGAGTTCTTGCAGATAAACTCTCACTCTCACTATCAAATGAGGACAAGTTCTCTCTCTGGCAATAGCAACGACTTCCCTCTTCACGGGCAGCGCTATTAGATTTTTCGAGGGAGAAAATCTGACATTCAACTTTTGATCAAAGGAGAAATTCTTGTTTCTCGCTCAGTTTGTCTTTTTCTTTCTTTTCGTGATAGAGGGCCCCTGTCAAGATCTCCATCGTCGATTTACTGGCGGGTCCTCCAATGAAGACAAGTAGTATCTCCTTTTCGCTAACGTTTACCGTGTCTTCCACTCAGCTCATCTTTCCGTCTTCTTTTTCAAAGTGGTGGTGTCTCGTCAAACTTTCTGCGGAGATTTCGAACTCGCTTGGCTCGAGGTCGCCATCTGATGGGAATTCGAGCCAACGAGAGTGGTGCCAATAGAGAATGGTAGATAAGAGAAATCTTGACTGGTTGATACCGTCACTATGAAATCAATATTTACTTCAAAGCAGATTACCATCTTCGCATTCCGCTCATCTGCCTCACCTCTCTCCCCCTTTCTTTCGTATTCTGCTTTCAAAAATGGCCAATTCTCCTAACCATACCTTATCCGCCGAAGTCCTGGCTGGGTGGGAGAGACTCTACAATTTTCTTGGTAGAGGTTACGCTCATATAACCAAAAACTCTACCGTTGAGGCTGAAATCCTCGGTTTATTCAGGACCGTGGACGCTGCTTCTGTTGAGGGTACCCAACTAGGGAAGGAGTACCGGAACTTCTCGACCTTCTTCATCAATTTTCTGGCTGCCTATAACCGCGCTTATGAGACGGTCCTTGTGACTGCCGTCATGAAAGCTCGTTACCAAGACCGGCACGAGCGTCTGGAAACAATCACATTTGTGGCTGATAATCACAAGAAGGCCCTCAAGTTTGCCAACGATCAGCTTTCGTGGCTGGTTCGTGAGAGGGGAAAGTTGGTGGACCGTCTGGCCTTGGTCTGAACTTACTCCGAACAGGAGCCGGGGCAATATTGTGATGAGGTGCAAATGCTGTTGGCTGCAGGAGAGACTTGATGACATTACGGCAGACATTGCTTTCGAGAGGGCGGCAATTTCGGACCTGGAGTTTGCCGTCGAGCATTATGAGGCCAGTATAGCCCAAGCTAAGGAGAAGCGCGATCGCCTCTTCTTTAGGCTCGCGGAGCTTAATCCCGAGAGCGCCTGGTGCACCCAGAGCATTAACTGTTTGGAGAGTCATTTGAACTCTTTCGTAATGGTTATCAGGGCCCAGTTTGGCTTTACCTTTCCTCCCCAGTGAACTATTGTAAAACCTGTTGATGTGTGGAATAAAAGGAATGTTTCGCATATCTATACTTTTGTTTTCCCGTGAGCTATTATAAAACCTGTTGATGTATGGAATAAAACGAATGTTTCGCATATCTATACTTTTGTTTTCCTGTCATCTCTTCTCCTAGGGAACGATTTAGGGTGCTGAAGATATTGAGGCTTAATCTTCTTCATGATGCTCTCGCGGGTTGTGGTAGACGATGATATCAAGAACATTAGAGAGGCATTCAGTGTGGCTTTCCACCAGCCGCCTAGAGACCCGCGTTCAATCATGTAAATTAATAAAGCTGCCACTACTCGATCAGTGTGCCAATAAATTCGGCCATTTGTTGCGTGCTCCACTTCAACCGTGTTTTGTTGCTTTCGGCGTCCACTCGTATGTATCGGGCACCTGTAGCATCGGGGGAGTGTCTGTGGGCGACGTTCATTAATAGAACCACGGTCCTCTAAAACCCTCCGCGTGTTTCGGATCCGAGGAAATTTTAAGACCGGTCTCTGGTTGATTTAATCAGGTTAAGGTACTTATTTCATGGTTTCTGATTATATAATCCATATTGTCTTTCAAAAGACGCGGGATCCTCTGCAATACATTAAATATGCCCCCGTGTTTAAGCAGTATAAATCCACCGTCATATCAGAATACACTGCCCATACAAGTTTACGGATTGACACAATTCTGTCTGTCAAAGATGGACAGTGTTCGTTTGCCCCCCAGAATTAACGGTTGAAGCCTCGGTGTTTTTCGTCTTTTGGTATTTTTGAAGATGATTCTTGATATATTATTGAACTTAATTTTTACACCCGTCTGGGGTATCTAGGATCTCCCTACAAAAGAAAATGATATAATTAGTATGCGACACAAGGAATGTCGGTCCATGACTCCTATATTAGTCCAATTTGATTTTTTCTATTTTATAGCGAAATCAGAAAAAAAAAATTTCATTAGGAAGAAATGGGTTAATTTCTGATACAGAATTTTTTTGCAGATTTATTACTCTTTTTTTATTATTTTTTAAAGGAATGTGACAAAATCTCTTGACGTTTACTAAAATTTTTGAAGGAATTTCCTTTTTATCAAAATAAATTTTCAGAGGTAAATTTGTCAGGAAAATTTTATTTTTATTGAAGCAGGAAAGACATGACAGAAAAGAAAATTCCCCCGAGACATTAATCTAATTTTATTTAGAGAAGATTTTCTTAGAAAAAACATGAGCAAATTTCTCGAAAAGGATTTCTGTTGCAAGTTTTTATAATTTGAAAGAATGTGATAAAATCACTTGATGTTTACCAAAGTTTTTTTTTGAGGAATTTTTCTTTTTATCGAAATAAATTTTCAGAGGAAAATTTGTCAGGAAAATTTCATTTTTATTGAAGCAAGAAAAACATGACAAAAATCTCTTATTGGTCAATACAATTCCCCCGAGACATTAGTTTAATTTTATTTAGAGAAAATTTTCTTAGAAAAATATGAGCGAATTTCTCGAGAAGAATTTTCTTGCAAGTTTTTATAATTTGAAAAATGTGATAAAATCACTTGATGTTTACTAGAGTTTTTTTTAAGGAATTTTTTTTTATTGAAATAAATTTTCAGAGGAAAATTTTTCAGAAAAATTTCATTTTTATTGAAGCAATAAAAACATGACAAAAATCCCTTATTGGTTAATAAAATTCCCATGAAGGGATTTTTTCACATCATTTTTTCAAAAAAAGTTTTTTAAAAGAAATGATGGACAAATTTAATTTTTATTTTTTTAAAAAGAATGGTCGTAATATCAAGCTCAAAAACTGACTAACACCTAGCATGGACCGACCGAAAATAAATACAAGATAAAATTAGAGAACTTACTTTTACCTTGGAGAAATGCAAATCACATAGTCATGCGCATGACTCAAGTGAGGAGTGGACTCTAGAAAATAAAAGAAGGAGAGACAGGGTATGGACCTAAAAGGCCCATACTATCTGAATTGACAACCTTACCCTCCGCGTAATCAAATCACAATAAGAAAAATTGTCAATTCAGATAATGAGCGGGATAAAATATGGTCAACCCAAGCGCAATCGACGTAAGAGGTTTGCATATTCGATCCCTATCTATGGTTACCTAGGAAAAATTTCGCGACTTGGGTTTAGACGCTTATGTGTGCAGGTGTTGTGATCCTCAGAATATGCAAGACATGCACAACAATTGATATCAAAACAGTGCTTCTAAAAATATGTGAAATTAAACATAATCCCAACACCGAGCCTGCAAAACAAATGGGTTAGCCAAACACTCCGCCCCTTATAACTCTCATCCTGCAAAAACATATAACACCTATAGAATGAGTCCCAAGCAAGATCGCCAGAAGCGAGATATCCATGAAATTTTCATTGGCCTAAGTCCACTAAGACTTTTAAAATTTCGAAAAAATTTAAGTATCCCAATTGGTATCTTTTTTCGAAAATTTAAAAATCTCTATCCCCAGCAGAGTCGCCAATCTATCGCGACCCTCTAAAAAATTTAATTTTTATTTTCAAAAGGGGTTAACGGATTATTAGGTTAATTAGATTTGACTAACCTAACGCGGACCCTCCCAAGCCCTACCGAATCGCAACTTTGGTTTTTGTTTAAATGATTTTGAAATTTGGAGTTGCCACTAATCGTTCTTGGTAGGTCGATTAGAAACCTAAATAAATTAGCGGGAGAACTAATTTATTCCTGCGAACCAGAGATTATGAGCTCGGGGACTTGGTTACACTAGTTAATTAAAACTAATGCCCTTTCGGTACCTTAATTTCATGGATATCCTAATTCGGCAACTCAGGCTTGGTTTATTCCTAAGGCTCTAGTAGGGTATTCTCTTTTGTGTTTTCACTTTTTAAATAGGATGCATGGATGGTATATATTTTTATTTGTTATATTTTTTTAAGTGTTAAAGATTCCCTGAAGCCGAAAGAGGGAGTGTGTTAACGACTTCTGTGCAGTATTACGACCTACTTATCTCTTTGGGTCTGATGATTCAAAAATTAAATTATAGGAAGTACATGACAGTGAATAAACACCTCCAATGGGAGGCCTAGCATTGGCTTGGCTCTTCCCTTTGGGATTTAAGGTACAGGTATTTAAGTTGCAAGTATTTAAACTACTGTAAGTAAAAACCTTCAATGGGAGGCTAAGCATTGGCTTGGCTCTTCCCTTTGGGATTTAAGGTACAGGTATTTAAGTTGCAGGTATTTAACTACTGTAAGTAAAAACCTCCAATGGGAGGCTAAGCATTGGCTTGGCTCTTCCCTTTGGGATTTAAGATACAGGTATTTAAGTTGCAGGTATTTAACTACTGTAAGTAAAAACCTCCAATGGGAGGCTAAGCATTGGCTTGGCTCTTCCCTTTGGGATTTAAGGTACATGTATTTAAGTTGCAGGTATTTAACTACTGTAAGTAAAAACCTCCAATGGGAGGCTAAGCATTGGCTTGGCTCTTCCCTTTGGGATTTATGGTGCAGGTATTTAAGTTGCAGGTATTTAACTACTGTAAGTAAAAACCTCCAATGGGAGGCTAAACATTGGCTTGGCTCTTCCCTTTGGGATTTATGGTGCAGGTATTTAAATTGCGGATGGACTTTGTCCTCTCCATTTTGGGGTATGAATTCTTTAAAATGAAATACAACGAATTGATTAAACAATTTGAAATTTGTGCGCGCTTGAGGACTCATCCAAGCCGATTTTGTGCTTCCATAGGGTTGACCATTGATATAGAGCTGCGGCTTTCTGACATAAAATAGAGTGAAGTGTCAGTATACAAAATATGTGCTAATCTGCACCTAAAACCAGAAGAGTGGAAAGAGTACTTATCTCCCGTTTTTTTGGGAGGGATTTCTATAATTGATTTTCACTCCCTATGTTCCCAATATAAAGAGTTTCTTTTGAATTAAGAGGGACTTTTAGTCACAGATAAGTTGAGAAATCGGTGGACAGCTTAGGAGCTTGTCTGGGCCAATTTTTGCATATTTACGAAATTTTTGCTGTTGACATAGAGATATCCTTCTCCTGACATAAAATATAGGAAAAAAATGCGAGATGGAGAAAGTGTATACAATTTGTGCTAATTTGCGAGTAAAACCATAAATAAATGAATAAATAAAAACACTTAGCTCGAATTTGCTTGCTCGTTGACGAGGATGAACTCTTGATTTATATTGATCGATGAAGGAATTTATGATGATAACCCCAAGCTTTAAACTCCCATCATCTTCAAAATTCTCTCTCTTTTGGTATTTTCTTTCTCTCAAATTTTTCTTCAATCTCCAAAAACTCTCTCAAACATCCAAAATTTTCTCTCCAAAAAAATTCCCCTCTTAAGCTCACTTCTTCCTCCTTTTATAATCTACTCATCTATCTCCCATTCTAATTTTTCCACTAACTCTATCTCCCATTCTAATTTCTCCACTAACTCTTCTTCATTTTCATCTTCCATTCTCCATCTCTATCTCACATTCTAATCTCTCCACTAACTCTTCTTCATCTTCATCTTCATCTTCCCTTCTTCATATTTATCTCCCATTCTAATTTCTCCACTAACTCTTCTTCATCTCCATCTTCCCTTCTCTATCTCTATCTCACATTCTAATCTCTCCACTAACTCTTCTTCATCTTCATCTTTCCTTCTTCATATTCTCTCCACTAACTCTTCTTCATCTTCATCTTCCCTTCTATTCTTATCTTATTTTCTCCAACCATTCTTCTCCATTTCCTTTTCTCCATCTTCCCTTCTCTATTCTAATTTATCCATTAACTCTTCTTTTTTTTATTTGCAAAATAATCCCTCAAGAGTTAGGTATTTGCACTATAGTCCTTGAATTTTAAGTATTTACAATTTAGTCCCTGAAAATATATTTCTTTAAGTTCAAATCTCCTCACAATTTTTGACATACCTTCCCTATACTTAGTCAAAATTCACCACATGTCAAATTTAAGCTCATTTCTTGCCACTGAAAATAATGCAGAATTTAATTAAAGCCCTTTTGCACAATTGACTCATTCTGGGTATAATTTGGACCAATATAAAAAATTTGAAATATTAGAGAACAATGTCACAACTCCTAAAAGTGAAAAAATGAAAATAAATTGACTCAAATTGAATTTTTTAGGTCAGGTTCGAGATTATGCTCGTGAAGGAATACACGATCCCAAATTGGATTTTTTAAATTTGTGATGGCCAACATGAAAAGGGATTTAAAATAAAAATATTGATTATTTTTATATATTTTTGTGGCCTCAAATGCTATTATTTATTAAATATTCTCATAATTTCTAAAATATATAAACAATATATATAAATAAAAAAATTATTTTTTTTGTTCGAAAATAGTTGTCTAAGCTTGGCCAAGGCTCCAAACTTGATTTTTCAATTTTCTCAATTTTCTTAATTTTTTGTTTTATGAATTTTCGAAAATAAAAATACCGAAAAATATCGAAAATATGAAAAAATTATTTTTTGGTCAAAATTGGTTCCCTAGGCTTGGCTAAGGTTCCCAAAGTTGATTTTTCAATTTTATGAATTTTTATGGATTTTCTATTAATTTTAGAAAATAAATAAATAAAAATACGTAAAAATACTGAAAATATGAAAAATCGTTTTTTGGTCAAAATTGGTTCCCTAGGCTTGTCTTAGGTCTCCAAAGTTGATTTTTCAATTTTATGAATTTTTATGGATTTTTTTTATTACTTTTGCAATAGAAAAAATGATTAAAAATCAGGTGTCAACAAAATCTATTAAAGGTAAGCCTAAAGAAGCTCTATAGGCATAAGGAAGACACCAAATAATTTAATGGATGATTTGGAATGATTTTGGTCAGATTAATCAGAGAGGCAAAACGATCATTTTTCAAGGTTCGAGAAGCAAAAATTGAAAAAATAAGTCAAATAAGTTGAATGTGGTCATTTCCTTTTTTTAAAATTTTTTGAGAATTTTTATGAATTTTTGAGAATTTTTATGAATTTTTGTAGAATTTTTTTTATGATTTTTTAATGATTTTTTCCTTTTTTAATTTTTGTTACATTTTATGAATTATATATATTTTTAATTTTTTTTTTAAATTTTCAAATTGAATCAGGTTGACCTAGCCCATAGACCCGAGAACCCGGCTTGAAACCACACGGGTTTGGTTTATGTCCAGAACAACGTAGTTTTGGTTTTTTGGTGATTTTTCTAATATTTTCTTTTATCATATTTTTTAAATTTTTCTATCCTTTTAGAAAACATCTATTTTATTATACAGACCGGGTCGGATAACCCGGCCCACTAACCCAACAAGAACGGCCCAACTCAAGTGCACTAGCCTAACATCAAAACGATGTAGTATTTGGGTATACATTTGAAGTTTCAATTTTTTTAAAGTTTTTATTCTATTTCCTTCTTTTTTTTATACTCCCGCCCAAATTCTAATCCTACGACCTAAGAATTTGCCTCATGTCACTAATCTGACTGCTTATCCTTCGTACCAAATTTATGGCTAAGATCAAATCAGAGACTAAATCCTAACCATCCATTAATTTTTATTTCTTTACATTTCTGAGAATAGTTGGATAATTGGAATTTATTTTTTTATTCTCAGAAATTTCTAGATCCTACCACGCGGCCTAACCCTGGCCATCAAATCTAATTTGTTATAAAACTAAATTAGTTATAACAACCAATCTGACGTGACGTGGCACGTCATCGCCACGCCAAAATTGATCGGGTCAACAAACTGACGTGGCACATTCACGTTATTGACACGTCACCATTGACCAAGTCAACGAATGATGTAGCATCATCTTCTCCGATAAGCCGAAACAGATTGAACGGCCTGAGAGAAATCGACGAGATCTAACAGTGCAACTAACTCCGATCACCACAGTCTTAAAGCCAAACAACTCCTACCCAACTCCAGATCAACATATCAAAATTGCAGCAAGATCTAACGGCTAAAATGAGATAATCGAAGCTTGCACAGAGGACAACAACGGCGACTCTAGCGTGCAATCTAGAGCATAACCATGAGACTGATTTAACAAGGAGCATCACAAGGAGTTCAAAAGACTTAATTCGAGCTCTAATTAAGCTCTACATTACCAAATTGCCTTGGCCAAGTCGTGACAGTTTGAATGAAGGTTAGAGTTTTGATTCGAGGTTTCATGTAGTATCAATACAAAATAGAGATGCAAACATGTTTAGAGAGAGCTAAGGATGAAAACGCCTCAAAAATCTTGAAGAGTGGTAGCTAGAATTGCGAAACGCCATGTGACCACCAAGGAGAAACTTGAGATGCCAACTCACCATTTCGAGGTCTACAGACGACGTGAGCTGATTCAATTGCTCCCTGGAGTCACAAGGAAACTTCTCGAAATGGTTTCGGACCCCGGTTTGTTATGGATTACTTTGGCCAAAGAATCACATTCAGAGTTTTGAGCTTTGGCAATGGTGTCCTCGAGAATCTCTCTTCTCTCTCTCTCTCTCTCTCTCTCTCTCTCTCTCTCTCTCTCTCTATTCTATTATCCTTGCCAACTGAGCGAGAATCTCCTGCCTTTAACAGAAAACATGTTGGGTTTTATACTCAAATTTTTTTCAAGAGTTTTCGTGCACAGGAATTTCACCGAATTTGATAGTGCGTGCTCATAGTCCAAATCATGTGCGATAACGGCATTAGGCAAACTCCAATAACTTGGTCGAAGCTCCGATTAAGTGCCGAACATGTGTTGAAATGGATTGATCTTCTCTATTTCCCCCAGCGTGCTCAAGAACAAAATGGCTCTGTGGGAACTCGGATTATGGGTCGGTTCTTTACCTGACCCAACCCAAAGGAATTAATGAAATATCCAAAATTAACCTGTAAAAAATCTAAAATTGTCAATTTAAGTCCCAAAATTGAATCTCTCGATGTGAATTTTATTAGGAAATGTGAATTTCATTGAAAATATGTGAGGAATTATGTGAAAACCCCAAATTCGCCCTTTGACCTGAGTACCCATTTTGCAAAATCCAAGCCTTAGATGACCTTTTTTGTAAAAATATGGCCACTAATGGATTCAGAAAGCCAAAAACTAGGGGGTGGCATGCCCTGGTCTTTTTTTATTTAGTCCTTGAAAATTTTAATTGAATTTCAAGTGCTTTAGGGACTAATTTGCAAAAATCAAGAAGTGCATTTTGGTCTTTTTTCATGAAATTTGATAATTTCGTGGACTTTTGGACTGTGATGTGATTTTAGAGAATAGAGGAGCATGGCACGACTCTAAAAATGCAAAGAAGGAAAATTACAAAGCCAAAATGAAACTTCCGAAATTTTTGGAAATTAATTCGAATATATGATTAACTAGGTAAACCACAATTCCAAACTAATTTTTTCATATTTGCTTTTGTGATAGTCTGAAAACTCGACCAAATTATCGGAATTTATAAATGAATGGAAATACTTCGTTAATACACTATGATCGACGCTCACTCAGGATTAGCTACCCTGAGTTAACCAACCAAAGGGGAAAGGCTATCTGGGAAGAATTTTCCCAAACAGCCGCCCGTTGGTCTGAGACAGAGACAGAGTCGTTATTTAATGAAATTGACCACAAAATGAAATCCGACTTTGGACAGTCGAATTAGTAAGATAAACACAACTAAGAAATGAAGTCAGTTTCAGAAATGTCGCCAGAAGCGCAGACAGCTGGTGTACATCGTGAAGCAAGACGTGATTGGAAAATTACCGAAATGGCCCCGGTAAATGCTCAGTCCTTAGGATTAGTTGAATTAGGATTTTTGAGAGTAGATTCGGTAAATCGAAATCAAATCCTGTTTGAAATTCGTTCGCGCTCGGGACCCGATCGGTGCATTTGGCACGCAAATCGAGACAAGTCAAATCAGTTGTCAAATCAATCAAAAGTCTTGTCAATCAATCAATCACATCTTGGCACAATTTCCAAGGCAATCCATCAAGTCATTCAAGTGTCATTCCATCAAGAGTACAAATCACATCCCTAACACTATTACCCCATTACCTAACCCACTAACCCATTTTTCAAACTTGGATTAAACCCCTATTCTCTCTCTCCTCCCTCATTCTTTCTCTCATTCGGCTCCCTCACTTCTCTCTCTCTCTCCCGAAAGCTCTCTCTCCCTCTCCTCCTTCCTTCTTCGTCCGGCCGCCCCTCCAACGCCGTCCGTCGTTCCTCACCGCCGCGGGCTGCCACCACCAGCCACCTCCACGTCTAGGTAAGCCTCCCATCTCACTCTTCTCTCGTTTCCACGGTGGAATGTCGCCGTTTGAGCCCCGGAGCAGCCCCCTCTCCCCTTCGTTCTACCGTCCGCCGTTAGAGCCGTAGGTGCTCCGGCCACCACGGCTTGATCCATTTGGTCCCTTAATCTCTTTAATGTTCTAAGCTACTATTCTAGGCCCCTTGAAGGTCGTGGAACAACCGAGACCAACCTCGCCGCCGCTCCCTTCTTCCGTCGGCCGAGAACCCCATTTGACTGTTCGGTGTCCAAGCTTCCTCCACCGTTCGTCCCAGCCATTTTCGGTAAGCTCCACTACTAATCTTGGTTTAGGTTAGTAGTATATGTATGTGGGATGTAATATAGAGGGCTGATCATAGTGATTTATGGAGGAATTTGCATGATTAAGGCCTAAGCTAGGTATGTTGGTTTAGGTGGTTAGTTTGTTGGGTTAAACTATAGGCTTAGCGACTTGAAGGGGGCTGGAAACCAGGCATGTTGGGCTGCAAATGAGTGATGTGGGCGTGTAGAAGGTGGGCCGTGGGAAACAATTGGGCCTCGGGACTTAATTTGGACCATTTTAACCTAAAACAAGCTAACAGGCCTAAAATATTCTAATGGGTTTGCTAATGGACGAAATTAATAATCTAATTGGGCCTTGAAAACATGATTAGTGGGCTGCAATAGTGACTTAGGCGTGTAACATGGAGGGCCAAAGGATGCCAATGGGCTTAGGGACTTGATTCTAAGCTAGTTAGGCCAAAATAAGGCAAATTGGGCTTAATTCGTCATGGTGGGCCTCAATGGACGAAAATTCACTTAATTTGGGCCTAATTTCTAATCTTGATTATTAAAGTATGAGACCTAATGATGGGTACGGACTTGAGTTATCAAATTGGGCCTAAATGGGTCAAAATGGGCTTTCTAAACCTACTTTAAATATTGGGCTTGGGCCTCGCACGAATTTAATATAATATTGGGCCCAAACCATATATTTAATTTAAGAAATGAATCATGGGCCTCAAATATTGAAGTGGGCCTTAGGCCCAGTCTAACTTAACTTAATTAATTAGACCCTTACTTAGGTTAAACCTTGGTTTATGTGGATTCATTTAGGGGATCGCCCATGGTAAGTAATGGTACGACCGAATCGCGAGTAAGATGTTAATGCGAGCCTAGATGATCGAGAATCTAAATGTTTAGTACTAATCTTATGGTCGTATGGCATGATGAACATGAGATTTATTAGACGATCAATTGATGTACTCTGTTCTGGTACTCGTATACTTTAGCATGCATGCTCTGTGTTTGAACTATGATGCAATCATTTGGGCCCTGCAAACATTCAGAGCATTGCATGAGTCACCGGAGTTGTGACATGAGAATGTGCCCAAGATGGGAAATGGAGAGAAAAGGGAGACCAACGTAAGGCGTCAGAAACGCAGTGTGGTATTGCCGTGTGGCACTGTGAATGAGTCCTGATGGGATTTGGAGTGATAGGCGGGCTTGATCCGTTGAGATTCGTTATGGCTGGTTGAGGCCCGAGCATGATCCGTGGGATCTGAAATGGCCGTTTGAGGCCTGCAGCGTTGCATGACATGATTGCTGATTTTGATATTGCCCGTCTGTATTGTATAACTTGTATCATTATGTGGTTCGTGTCGGTTGCGATGGGCTATAGTATCTAGGGAGATTGAGAGTAGTTGGACTCTGAACCCTGAACCCTACGCTAGGATTAGTGGTGAGCTTGCTGAGTCCTCGACTCACTGGTTGTGGTTACCTTCCTTTTCAGATCCCGGACGCTAGTGATGGCCGCCCCACCGATGCTTTTTGGATTGCCGATTCAGATGGACACTCAGATCACCCTCCATTTTGATATGCACGCTACTCTGTGGCATAGGCATGTGACGACTGTACTAGTAGATCAGGGTGGACCCTACCTAGTGCCCCATAGGTTCGAGGCTTGGTTTAGAGAAGGCCTTCATGGTTTCGAGGGACCCCAGCGAGACTCTCCGATACCCATGGAGGAGGACCCATTTTGGCTGCAGCCTGCTGAGTATGGAGGCCAGGTGATCGACCCCGACCCACTGCAGGAGTTGCCGTCCCCTGGACGATCTGAGATTGATGGCCACGAGGAGGGCGATGCCATGGATCCGATGAGGAGGATCTAGAAGAGGACCCCGTAGAGGATTCCGAAGAGGAGCATGAGGAGGACTGAGTTCCTGGCAGTGGTTTAGTGTTTTGATGTTAGGATGAGCTTAGGTAGGTTTGTAGTTGGTGGTTTCTTTTTGGGGTCTGTACCTAACGCTAATGCTATGTTATGTATATATATTGTTATTTGTGTTTATATTGTTCGTTTTACCCCTCTGTTCTGTATGCATGTATGTATGGATAGGACGCACGTTTCCGCAGGTTCGAAAGTTAGACGAAAGACTCGTCGTCTGGTCGCGACGATAGGTTCTCCTGGGCCGTCGCATATTGTTAACCTAACGAGCGAGGGTGAGAATCTTCCGCAGGAACGGGATGCCGTGTGCCCGATTAGGGTTCGGGGCGTGACAGCTTTAGCCAAAATGAAGATAAAATTGAAATAAAAATATTGACTTTCTTTTTTATTTTTATGGCTGTTGACACCTGATTTGTAATTACTTTTTTCTCTTTAAAAAATTAATAAAAAATTCATAAAATCACAAAATTAACTTTGGAAGCCTTGGCCAAGTCTAGGGAATCATTTTTGAGTAAAAAATGATTTTTCATATTTTCAGCTTTTTTATTTTTGAAAATTCATAGAAAATCAAGAAAAACTTAAAAACAATTGAAAAATCAACTTTGGAAGCCTTGACCAAGTTTAGGAAACCATTTTTGTACAAAAAAATAATTTTTCATAATTTTCGTATTTTTAATATTTTTCAAAAAAATACAAAAATACTTGAAAATTCAAGAAAAATAACATTTAAGACCAAACAAATTCACAGAAATAGTTAATATTTTTATTTTAAATCCCTTTTCATGTTGGCTATTGTAAATTTGAAAAATTCAATTCTGGATCATGTGTTCCTTTATGAGCATAATCTCGAATCGAGTTTAAAAAATTTTAATTTGGGTCAATTTATTTTCATTTTTCACTTTTAAGAGTTGTGATATTGTTCTCTAATGTCTAAAATTTTCAATGGCATGGTGGTGCACTTTCTATTGTTGTGTTCGGATTTCCAAATTCAATTTTTAAAGCGTTCCTTTGTGATACTAGTCGCCTTTGACGTGAATTCATTGACTGTGGTCGGAATAAGGGTGTGCAAATCGAATTTCCACTAGCTCTTATTGAGGAAGATTCACTCGTGCGAAGGAAGAGGAGGAGGAAGGGAATCCACGAGAGAGGACTTCACGAACGGGGGGTTCTCTGACAAATCTATGGGGTCGTGCTTCAACCACAAGAAAATCAACTGGTGGCCCAGTAGAAA
This sequence comes from Psidium guajava, assembly GCA_016432845.1. NCBI lineage: Eukaryota > Viridiplantae > Streptophyta > Magnoliopsida > Myrtales > Myrtaceae > Psidium > Psidium guajava. The sequence continues at coordinate 21,027,578 of CM028225.1, forward strand.
ATAATAGTGCTGCCCCAAGTTCTATCGGTAATGCAAAAGCTCAAATTTTTGCACATGAGATAACAGAATGGGACGGCAAGCAAAGTGAAGGAAGCATTCGGAGATCGTTTTCTTGACCTCCATAAGCTATGTGTCCTCTACGCAGTTAATTCCATATCATGAACGAACTCCCTTCGTTCTTGGAGACCCATATATATTGAAGTTGTCACTTTATTGAGGGACGGCGTGAATCTTGTTAGATTAAGAGTTTGTTGCCCGTCCAGATGTGAAGAAAGGGGTTCTAATTCTAATTGAGGGCACGCTGAAAAAAGGAAAAAAAAAAGGGAAGTGGCCCAACAAGACACTAGTGGAGGAATTAAACAAAGAAAAAGAGGGTGGCTAGAGCACTATAATTGAAAAAAAAGAAAAGAAAAGAAAAAGCATGCGATGGTGGAGACTCCACTTGAGAGGGAGGACAATCTGGTAATGAGTAGGGAGACTCTCAACTTGTTGAATTTTGACTCATCATCACCTCAAACCGAAGGAGACTGGCAGCAAAAAAAAAGAAAAGAAAAGGGGGGCCATCATCGAAAAGAGGATGCAAGGTGGATGCTTTCGGTGGGGGTAGGGAAAAGCAAAAGAAAAAAAGAGATGGGGGAGGACTCTGTTTTGAAGAAGAAGGGGGGGACGAAAAAAGATCATGGAGGAGCTCCTTTTTTCCCCTCGTGACCACACACATGAGAGAGAGGGAGAGAGGGAGAACTCAATGAATTCTAGGTGAGAGACTCACGAAAAAGAGAGGATCCACCCAAAAGAAAAAAAAAGAAGTAAATGGGGAGAGAGCTCTGGTCTCTCCAGGTTTGGGGGGGTAGGGTTGCTCAGACACAAAAGAGGCAAAATCTTCCCTTTTCTCTCCTAAAAATCCAATCTACCCCTCCCAAGCATTGAGGAAGGAGACTCCCCATTACCAATTGTGCTCCTTGACCTACTTTGGCTTGATTACAATGGTTGCTGTGAAAGATGCCACAGTTACCCAACCTAAGAAATCTCAAGTTTTTGCTACACGCCGTAGGAGCAAGAAAAGGACCAGACCATCATGGAAGATAGGGACTTTGCTGTCAGAGCTAGCCTCTACGGTTGGAAGTTTGTCTACCTCAGCGACCTCCAGGCGAAAAGTGAACTTCCAAGCACTTTCAAGTCTTTTCGCTTTCAGCAGCACCGTTGGTCCTGTGGTCCTACCAATCTATTCAGGAAGATGGTGATAGAGATCGTCTGAAACAAGAAAGTCAGGTTCTGGAAGAAAGCGTACGTCATATATAGCTTCTTCTTTGTTCGGAAGATCATAGCCCATATGGTCACATTCTTCTTCTACTATGTCGTGCTTCCCCTCACCATTTGGATCAGCGACGTCCACGTCCCGATTTAGGATGTTGTTTACATCCCTTCCATCTGCACCATCCTCAACTCCGTTGGAACTCCAAGGTCCATTCACCTATTGTTTTGTTGGATCCTTTTTGAGAATATGATATCCTTGCATCGAACCAAGGCCACCTTGATCGGCTACGTTAGGACAATTATGACGACCATGTATCAAGAGGCCTAGAAAACATAATTAAAAAATTGCCAAATGAAGAGGAAAGCCGAGAGTTAGAGCTAGAGGACGATTACAATGGCCGCCAATTATCTGGTCCAAAAGAACACTCTCTCTATGTACGTGGATTGGTGGAGGAGGTAAAGGAGGCGATCCAGCGTGCCACCTTTATCCCGTTCAGCGACATAAAGGATGTGAAGACGTCGCTCAACTAGACAACCCATAAGCATCGTTACTTCGGCTTCGTCACCTTTCTCGAGAGGAAAGACGTTGCCGCCGCCATGGACAACACGAACGGCGTTGAGCCCCCAGCGAGAAAATCAAGGGCGGAGAATAGGGCAGCTATAGAGGCTACAGAGGAGTTGCATAGGAAGAAAATGGCACAAGATCGTGAAGGGGAAAAGGAAGATGATACAGAGCTGAAGGATGACCCAATGGCTATGGCGGAAGTAGAGGCTCTAGAGCAAGAGCTGAAGTTGCTAGTTTTAAACTGAGTTTGAATTTAGGAATATGGTTTTCCAAAAGGAATTTATTGTCTTAAGTCCTCAAGAAATCCATTGTGAAGTTGCTAGTTTTAAACTGAGTTTGAATTTATTGTCACAACTATTGTCAAGGTAGTGCACGTACTGGAATACCAGAAAAAGGATTTGTGACATTCTGGATTTTCGACCTATTTTCGGAGTTTAATAAATAAAATGGATACATTCCATTGGAGCACTCTAGTTAGATTTCACTTGGAACTTGCAACTCCGAACTGGCTAACCAGAAGGGAAAGACTACCTGGGATTTTAAAGTACGTGGATTTGGCTAGTTGATACACATATCTTCTAATGAGCAATCCTTTGGCTTGAGTATTTGCTAGAGTCGTTGCTAGATGGATAGGGCCACAAAATGAATTTCAAATTTGGACAATTGAACTTCCAGGATTATCGCAGTGATGATTTAAATGCAAATTAAGAAGTTTTGTAATAGATGGATTTGTTCTGAGAATTGAGAAGTAAAGCAAACAACAAAAATGATAATTTCACCCCTGGCTCATTTTAGACTTTCTAGATTGTGGATAGATGATCTCGTGAGTGATTAGAGCTTTGGACTAGATTAGTCTTTTAAAGTGTATCGCATGTAATAAAATTCCATCCAATCCCGATAACATATGACTCAAGTAAAATGTCACATCTCACCCTTTTCTCAAGTTATCATTCTTCTTAATGATAATGACAACCCTATCTCCCTAGGCCATCATCACTCTACCATTCATTAATGCCTTATCCCTTTTTCCATGAAGTTATGATAGCTATTTTGACCTCTCATCAACTTAATGACTAATTTGGTCTTCCCAAAGCGATCATTCCCTGCTCTCTCATCAATGCTCTTGTCCATTCTCAAGGAAGTATGTCACCTCAAGTTAGGAAAGTTTGGATTTTGAAAGAAACAAGAGAAATGGAGAAAAAGCCATTCTCTCTCTCTCTCTCTCTCTCTCTCTCTCTCTCTCTCTCTCTCTCTCTCTCATTTCTTCTTCTTTCTTCCTCTCCCTCTCCCTCTCCCCTTGGTTGCCCGAACCTCCACCAACCACCACACTTTGCTAGAGACCATCCCAAGATCGAGAGACCACCACCACCTCCTCACCGAAGTCCCTCGCTCTCGCCCCCACAGCAAAGACCCTCAAACTCTTCCTCTTGGCCCTCTTGCGTTTTTGTGGGTTCCAAGCGCACCCGAAAAAAAATGCTTGTTCGAGTTTTTCCGGAGTTCAAATGACTCCTCATTTCCTTTGACATGATTGTAAGACGAAGAACTTTGAATATTTGAAGGCAATTTCAAAAGATCTACCCTAGGGTGTTGACACCTGATTTTTGATCATTTTTTCTCTTTTAAAATTAATAAAAAAAAATCCATAAAAATTCGTAAAATTGAAAAATTAACTTTGGGAACCTTGATCAAGCCTAGGGAACAAATTTTGACCAAAAAATAATTTTTCAAATTTTCAGTATTTTTATGTATTTTTTATTTTCGAAAACTCATAGAAAATCAAGAAAAAACGAGAAAATTACAAAATCAACTTTGGAAGCCTTCGCCAAGCTTAGGCTACCATTTTTTTAAAAAAATAATTTTTCTTATTTTTTGTTTTTTTTTAAATTTTTTATTAGGAAAATATTTAATAAAAATTAGTATTTTGAGGCCACAAAAATATAAGAAATAGTCGTTATTTTTCTTTTAATTTTGTCTTCATTTTGGCCAAAGAAAATGTAAAAAAAAATTTTGATTTGGAATCGGGAATTACTTTGTTAATCTCATTTTTAGATTAATTTAAAAAAAATTAATTAATTTCATTTTAGCTCTGTATTTTTCGATTTTTGCATTTTTGGAGTCGTGACACGTTTTCTCTTGGCGTTCATCCGAACGGGCAAATGTTGCGTATCTGGATCAAAGTTTAATTCATTGAATTCCTCTGGACCAATCGTTAGCATCCATTTTCAGAAGAACCTAGAGAAGAAAACAAACGAAAACAGAGTAAAAAGGAGAGAAAGTGGGATCGAGCTGTTGAAGGGGGCTTTCGGCCATAATGGAGAATAAAAAATGAGAGAAGATGGGACACGATCTGAGTGGAATAACTGTTTCCAGGATGATGGTTTAGTTAAAGAGGTAAATGGGGCATACGACAATATTATGTTTTCCAAGCTTCAACTGGTGATGAAGTAGCATTTTTCTTTACAAATCAAATGGATGGAAAGCTCGTCCCAATCGAGACAGCAATTAGTGAAAAGACCAAGATAGAAGAGAGCGGGCTAGATTTGAGGCAAAATATGAATCAGAAACCTTGGCGAGAGCAGCAGCATTTAAGAATGCAACAGCCTCATCACAATTCCCTCACAACAGATCTATCTTCGTTGTCCTAGCACTTAAAGTCGTTGTAAAAGGGGACGGCAGATTGTCAAAGTCAAAAGAAGTTCTGGTTGGACCACCAGAACAATCATGGCACATACACGTGAATATGATGAGAAAAGGAATGTGTCTCTTCACCATTTTCTGGTAGTTGGGGAGGAACGGCAAATCGGGGATGCATAAAGTGAAGGGTTGGTCAACCTCCCGAGAATTGGACTGGTAGAGATAGTCAATGGTAAGAAGGAGATTGTCAGTTGCAAAGAGAAGGCTCAAGAGCATTTCGAGGTTTTCTCCGTCCTTCACATTCAAGTTGCCGAGGTTAAGGGGATCAGGTGGAGGTCATAATAAAATTTTGGAGAGTGGGAAGTGCACTGGGCGATGCTCTGGACAAGAAAAAAGAGAAAGAAAAGATGAAAGTGGAGGGCAACATCATGAAAGTTATGAGGACCATCATCAAAAGAAGAGACATTATGGGGGGGAGAAAAATTCTTTGTCGGTCCTTAAGTTGGTGGTTGACAAGTATGGAAGGATGGCAGCCAACGGCCACCTCAAGCCGGCCGCGATGCATTCTTACCTTTCGGGGCGCATCCGTTCGATGATTCAACGGTGGCGAGGCACTGAGATCTGGCAGCTGAGCACGTCGAAAACCAAGGAGATGTCCAAAGACCTTGCATGGACTCTGTTCATACATTTTGATCGTGCTTGAGGTGATCTCCGACGGCTTCATCCGGTGGAAATTTTCTATACTCAGGAACCTGAGAGAGATTACTTAGAAGATGCCACCTGTACCGTCGCAGAGATTCAATTATGTGAACCTCCAGGTGATATACTTGTTTTCCTCACTGGAGAAGTAGAAATAGAAGATGCATGCGTGCGTGCTTCTTCATCACAAGCCTCAGTCATCACTGGTCTGGGTTCTTAGAGACTTGTCCTTGGCTGAAATTTGAGATGAAGATCTGGTTGGACTGAAGTCAAAGCTGGAGGCACCTAGAAAGGCTAATCCTCTTGATGTGGTAGATTCGTGGCAGTAGAAGATTAAAGTTCGAGAGAGGAGCCTCTTGCCCGTGTACACGTGGATGGCCGCTAAATTTGTTGAACCGCATGATACTTCATCAAGGATGGCAATTGGAGGATCGAGAGCTGGGCTGGAGGGTTCTTATCGAATTGGCCAAAGTGGGAACACCTCTCCCTCCTGGAGACGACAACGCAGGCCAGTACTCGTTCGCATTAGAATATGAGGGTCCACCAGTGAGCCACGATCTTCCGCGAGCCGTCCCAGTCAATCTCAAGCAAACCCCTGTGGCCGCAGTGGTCGCGCAGGTCTCCATTGGCGAGAAGTTCTCGTTACACGTCATGCAATCGATCATTGTTACTGACCCTTTGACCAAAAAGCTCTCCAAAGAGCTCACTGCCTTGGATCCCACGGTCTCGCCCACTTCCGTCATAAAAAATAGGGGCAAGAATGCTTCAAAGGAGCTCGATCTGGCCTCAAAGATTGCCGTGTCACTAGTAGCTTCCGATCTAGCTTCGGGGCTGATGGGCAAGGGCAAAACGTCAGATTGGAGTCGTCTTCAATTAACCATATTCACGTGAGTTGTTTAATGGAGCGCAGAGTTGTAGCACCGTAGAGTTTTATGATAGTTTTGACGAATCGGGGGGAAGCTCTCAGACATTTAGAGTTTCCAATGTTTGGAAGGGGAGCACCAGATCATCGACACTCTGGTAAGTCCATCGCTCAAGGACAAGGTTGTGGAGATCACATCTGTCTAGAAGCAAACCCGGGACAGTCAGAGAACCCGGTTCAAGGCTTGTGTGGTCGTCGGCAACGGCAATGGCCGCGTCGGGCCGAGATCGTCGTAGCTCGCGTGCCGAAGAAGGTGTTCCAGTTCGCGGGCATCGAAGACAGGTTTACGTCGTCTAGGGGATCCACTAAGACTCTCGGGAACTTCGTAAAACTTATGGAAGAATATATTGACGACTTCGGGATCGTTCCATGTCGAAGATCATCTACATACGAACTGATAACGAAACATTCATGCAGATTGGCTACTCTTCGTGGATTGAATTAGCTGAAGGGAAACTTGAGAGAACTGTGCTTGCAGGACAAATGAAGGGATAATATAAAAGCACAACAAAATTCATCTAATGGGAATCACAAAACGTTGGGCTATTATAGAATGTGAAGCCGATGCATGGCTACATGCTCTTCTCATTTGCTATGGGATTCACCCAGCAACACCACCAGCTATCGCGAGCGCCAATGTATGGAGAAAACAAACCCGACGTCGTCGGGGCTCCATGGCTTACCGCCCACCTTCTCGAAAGACTATAGCGACGATGCGTGGGTCTGAGTTGAAGACCCACTCAAAGCTGGTCAGAGTGACGTTACGCCGACGGCGCTTGGGACGAATGGTTCTCGGAGATATTTGGCTACGGTTGCACTGACCAAACCCCGTCCGTGGCGTGTGACGAGATAATAGCAGCACCAACATCAGCAAGTACGTCTTGGTACCCCTAGTAGCCATGGTGGAGAGTTCAAAATCTTTGACACCAATACCAATAGTGTACTAGACAGCAGCACCAGCCATCAGCCTCCATTGGTGTACGTTCCATCATATGTCTCATGTGATCCGCAGCTGCTGCTCACATCAAGTACTCAGGATGTCCGCTCGTGAGATGCCTCTTCTATAGGCAATGGACCCCTACACGCGTTCGAAGGGTGCAAGGCAGTCTATGGATTGTCTTACAGCCCCTTGAAAGAAAGTTACCTTTTAAGTGCGTCCTTTGATAAAAAGATTCGCCTTTGGAATATATCTGCTGGGGCATAGGGTAAAGCGTTTAAGGCATTGGCATGTTCTCGAGGCTCATGAGACTGCGGTTGGAGATGTGTCTCGGCACTGGAAGATGACAGCTTATTTGGGTCTGTTGGTGATGATTGTCAATTGATGATTTGGGACTTGTCAACGACTAAACCACAAGAACGTGCTAAAGCACATGAGAAAGAGCTATGAAGGAGAGGTCTTGCAAGTAGAATGGGATCCTAATCATGAGGTCGTGTTAGCTTCTTTCTCAGAGGATGAAAGGGTGATGGTTTAGGACCTCAGCAGGATCGAAAATCGCAGCCAGAGAGTAAAAAAAAAAGTTTGCATTTTGAGGTTCTCTCTTAAACTACGCGCATCGCTTCGGATGTTTAGGGTTTTTGAGTTAAGGAAAGGTCGGGGCAATTTGGTTTCACATGGCGGATCACGAGCTTCCTAAGGGCGAGTCCATCGTGGAGAAGATAGCGGAGAAGATCCACGCTCACGACTACTTGTTGTCCGACAGTTCCGACAACGATGAACCGGTCCCGTCCGAGGTGAAGGCTAAAATTTACCGCCTGTTTGGTCTGGAACAGCCTGTTCAGCAGGTGTTCTTGGTGTTGCAACGGCAATATGGGTTCTGTTTGAATTGATTGATTACTGCTTTCTCATTTTAGCTTGCCATGGTTTAACCCTTGGCTTTGCAATCTTGTTCTTGTGGTCCAATGCTACTACATTCATCCACAAGACGCCACCTCACGTTCCTGAAGTATCGATTCCAGAGAAACCTGTCTTGGAGTTTGCCTTTGTACTTAGCTTGGAAATAAATCGTGCAATTGCTACACTAATAGAGATTGCCTCCGGAAGTAATCTTAAGAAGTTTCTCTTGTATGAGGACAAGGTAGACCCGTTTGCTTAGAAGGCAACGATTGAGATCAAGAAGTGTTAAAAATATGTCTCGAGTTTGAGCCCGAAACGAAAATATGAAATTGGATATATATGGTCATATGTGGAAATATATATATTTCCTGATTTGGTGGTTTCTTGGGCTTATCTTGATATTGAATTAGCTTGCAACAGTAGCCAGCAAGAAAAAGAATAAAAGGAAACAAACAATATATATATGCACATATATATATTGCACGTTGGAGATAGAGGGCTTAAAGTGGAAAGTGAAAGTGGATTTGGCAAGATTGCTTTGTTGACCAAATCCCACGCATGACAATCTTTGAAGATCAACTTTTCTAATTCTCCAGGCAGTGGCGAATGGGCTTGTCTTTTGTGTCTATATAAATTGCAAGCAACGACGTGCCAAGTGAATTGGTAAGGGTTGAAGCGCCGTTATCGAGTGCCTGGGCAAGGGTTTTTCTTCGCAAGCTTGTTCGCGGAATTATATCAAGAATTCAAGTATTGAAGCCGATTAAATCTTATGAGTTTAAGATTTGTATAATTCCTTTGTGAGATTGAGAGATTATTTCGCGAGGAGTTTGGGGCTAAACACTGTGCGTTCTCGAATGTAATTGGGGCTTGGGAAACACTGAGAGTGTTTGAGTGACTCGAGTGCGATTTGTAATCTCCGTGTATCGCTTGCTCTATAGTGGAATTCGATGTTGCTCTTCCCGTGGACGTAGGTCTCTACGACCGAACCACGTACATCTGGTGTCCGATTTATTTTCTTGTTCTGTCTATTTATTGTTCGATCGCTTGTTCTGCACAACAATTAGTATCAGAGCTTGGTTTGGCTAAAGTGAAGCGAATTGATGGCGACAGAAGAAGTTAAAGTGAAAATCGACAGATTTGAGGGGAAGGACTTTGGTTTCTGGAAAATGCAGATTGAAGATTATTTATATCAGATGAAGCTGCACTTGCCCCTGTCTAGGGAGAAACCAGAGACGATGAAGCAACCTGATTGGTAATTGCTGGATAGACAAGCGATAGGTGTTATTCGGCTGACGTTTAATATGGTCAAGGAGAAGACCACTGCGGGTTTGATGAAAGCCCTATCAGATATGTACATGAAGCCCTCTGCGATCAACAAGGTTTATTTGGTGCGACGTCTGTTTAATTTGAAGATGAGGGAAGGTGCATCAGTCACTAATCATATCAATGAATTCAATGTGATCATTAGTCAATTGAGTTCAGTTGAGATTGACTTTGAAGATGAGGTATGTGCTTTGATTTTATTATCCTCATTGTCCGATAGTTGGAATACTACTGTTACTGCTGTTAGTAGTTCCTCTAGATCAACAAGTTTAACTTTTGATGGGATTCGAGATTTAATTCTGAGTGAGGACATTCGTAGAAGAGAATCTGGCGAATCTGTATCTGCTGCTTTAGTAGGTGAAAATAGAGAAAGAGCTAGTACTCGTATTAACAGGAGTAGTATGAACATGAATAGACGCAGTCAGTCTAGGACTGGTGGTGCTGTCTGTTGGAATTGTGGCAAGAGGGGGCATCTTAGAAGAGATTGCCTTAAGCTGAAAAACAATAAGGGTAAGGGAATTAAAGTTGAATCTGCGGATGATGCTGCAGCTATAGCAGATGGTGATTCGGATAATGCTGATTTTGTCTTGTCTGTCACTGATAATTCGTCGTTTGATGGATGGATTATTGATTCTGGTTGTTCTTTTCATGCTACACCAAACAGGAACTGGTTTATTACTTATCAATGCATGGATAGTAGTAAAGTGCAGTTGGGGAACAACACTGAATGCGATGTTGTAGGTGTTGGCGATGTTAGAATCAGAATGCATGATGGTATTGTGAGGACATTGACTGGAGTTAGGCATGTTCCAGAGTTGAAGGAAAATCTGATTTCCTTGAGTGCCCTGGATTCAGCTAGGTATCGGTATTCTTCAGTTTGTGGAACTCTGAAAATTATTCGAGGTGCTTTAGTAATAATGAGAGCAATCAAGCATAATAGCCTGTATGAGCTTCAAGGTGAGACAGTGACAGATTTTGCTGCGAAGATGTCAAATGCATCTGTTCGAGAGTCTAAATTGTGGCATATGCGTTTGGGGCACATTAGCGAGAAAAGCCTGAAGGTTCTAAGTGAAAGAAATTTGTTATGTGGTTATATTGCTGATAAACTAAATGTATGCAGGTGTTGTGATTTAGATCAACGGCGGAAAGTGCATTTTAGTCCAATTGTCAAAGAAACCACGGAAATGGCAAAATTACTTTACTTAGATATTCGCAGGTTGTTGCGGTTTCCTTCGAGGAAGAGTGTCAGATTTATGCTAACAGTTGTGGATGACTACTCGAGGAGGACTTGGGTGTTTGTGCTTAGGCACAAGTTTGATGCTGTCGTCAGGATCAGGTAGTTGATAGCTTTGATCGAAAAGGAGATTGGTAAAAGGATCAAGTAGGTGCAGACTGACAAAAGCATGGAGTTTTACTCGGAGCTGTTGAACGAATTCTGCATGAAGGAAGGCATAGTGAGACACCGCACTAGTGCTAATAAACCACCACGTGTTGCAGAGTTGATGAGCAGAACATTACTAGAAACGGCCCATAAAATGCTCTCTAGTGCTGGTATGGCTAGGAGATTCCTAGCGAATGCGCTTAGTATGGCGAGCTACCTAATGAATAGATCCCCATCGACTGCGATTGGATATCGGATTCCCGAAGAAGTGTGGTCAGGTAACGTTGCTAATTATTCTATTATTAGAATATTTGGTTGCCCGTGTTATGTTCGAGTTAATGATAATAAGCTCGATGGGAGGGCAAGAAAGTGCATGTTCCTAGGTTATGCATAAGATGAGCGTGGCTATCGGTTATGGTGTCCGGAGTTAAACTCATCTATTATCAGCAGAGAAGTTACATTTGACGAGTCTCCAGTACTTCAGGCTAGGAGTGATTATAGCAGTATTCATACGGATCTGGACGGTGTTCAGCTTGAGGTGGAGTTGCGACAAAAAACTCCTGATGTAGCAGGTACTAGCAAAGTAATCGACACGGATGGTGCTTTTAGCGAGGTGGAGCCTATAGAGCCAACGGTTGCTGTAACTGCTGATATTGACAAGGTACATATTCGATCTCCTGATAGATATGGATGCAATGATGGTTTTGCTTTATCTATGGTTAAGGAGCTTGTGTCAAAAAGTCGTTGTGGAGCAGTTAAAGGTGCATGTTCAGTTGGTGCTCTAATGAGGTCCACGGTTATAGCGAAGTTCAAGCACGGCTTGGACTTGGAAAATGTCTGTGGCGGTTAAGCTCATAGAGGCTGTTGGGAGAATAGTAGCAAAATTTGATTTATTAGTGAAGCAATTGTGACTTGGTCAAACGTCGAGCCAAGGTGGAGATTGTTAAAAATATGTCTCGAGTTTCAGCCCGAAACGAAAATATGAAATTGGATATATATGGTCATATGTGGAAATATATATATTTCCTGATTCGGTGGTTTCTTGGGCTTATCTTGATATTGAATTAGCTTGCAACAGTAGCCAGCAAGAAAAAAGAATAAAAGGAAACAAACAATATATATATGCACATATATATATTGCACGTTGAAGATAGAGGGCTTAAAGTGGAAAGTGAAAGTGGATTTGGCAAGATTGCTTTGTTGACCAAATCCCACGCATGACAATCTTTGAAGATCAACTTTTCTAATTCTCCAAGCGGTGGCGAATGGGCTTGTCTTTTGTGTATATATAAATTGCAAGCAACGACGTGCCAAGTGAATTGGTAAGGGTTGAAGCGCCGTTATCGAGTGCTTGGGCAAGGGTTTTTCTTCGCAAGCTTGTTCGTGGAATTATATCAAGAATTCAAGTATTGAAGTCGATTAAATCTTATGAGTTTAAGATTTGTATAATTCCTTTGTGAGATTGAGAGATTATTTTGCAAGGAGTTTGGGGCTAAACAGTGTGCGTTTTTGAATGTAATTGGGGCTTGGGAAACACTGAGAGTGTTTGAGTGACTCGAGTATGATTTATAATCTCCGTGTATCTCTTGTTCTATAGTGGAATTCGCTGTTGCTCTCCCCGTGGACGTAGGTCTCTACGACCGAACCACGTACATCTGGTGTCCGATTTATTTTCTTGTTCTGTCTATTTATTGTTCGATCGCTTGTTCCGCACAACAAGAAGAAATATGCGGTATTTGATGAGAAAGTTTTGGGAAGATTCCAATGGGGACTTCGAAGAACAAGAAGAAGTGGGCTATGAGTTGTGTTGAAAAAAAGAAAGAAAGAAAAGAAGAGTTTCACTACTTGAAGACGAAAGAAAAGAAAAGAAGGAGGTGGTGGACACTTTCGGTGTAAAAGAAGGGGAGGAATTTTGGAGGTTTGCTTGGGGACCGTCCTCAACCATCGAGGTTCCTCGTCCAGACAAAAGAAATTAGCTGCAAAGACACCTACCACCGGAGGCCGAAAGCAGGGGAGGACCAAGCCTTCCTTTGTAAAATAGGGGAACATCATCCTGCAGAGGGAGAAGAGGGCGGATCAGCTCATCGATGACCAGACCATCGACATCACCAGCAAGGACTCTTGGTGCCACGCCATGCAATGATGTTAGAAGCAACTAAATTTGTACCTCCCTATCAGACTCAACCGAAAAAAATCTTGGACAATAGCAGGAAGCTACGACACATACTCGAAGTTCTTGAGAAAGTTCCCAGTTACTGACAAGTAATGGGATTTGCAAATTCTGTCTACGACACTGGAGTCTTCAGTGGCTAAATCTTGCCCGAGGTCAAGCTTGATGGAATTGTTTGTTCCTTCTGGGGGATTTATTCTATCGGAAAATTGTAGGAGTAATCCCGCAGTACAGGAACACTTACTAATGCAAATGATGAATCGTTACGAGCTGCGGATCATACTTACACCATAATTGATGTCTCCCTTCTGTGCAAAATCTCGGCTTTGACGTCGTTTTCTCTAGATGAGTTGCAGCATTGGAGAGAAAATCCTTTTTGGATGTGCAGCTCGGCTTATTTCCTTGCGAAGGACACGATTGACCACTTCAATACAGCGATCAAGCCAGTGGTGTATTTGTCGACGTTCCGTTTCCTTACCAATTAGAGATCTTCCTTTGCTGACGGTTATAGTGCTCTTTTGCACCCTATCTAATGCATGACTGGTATTGTCTATGCCTTAGCCATCTTCTTCGAAGCTGGCACACCCCAGCCGTGCTGAGCCAGTCACCTTTAAGTCTCTCTTCTGGGTGGTAGCATATGGAAGGAGTCTCGGGAAATGGAGTTGGCTTGGAGAATGCCATTATCAGCGGCTGCAATGGCATGGGCTCCTCGATTCATTTGTGGTAGTTCTGGGGTCGTCTTTCGCTTTCGTCCATCACTCTCGCTCTCGTTCTCCGATGGATAAAAGCGAACGTCTTTTTCTACCCTCCCACTTTCTATACATATGCATGCATGCCATGAGGTTAAATGAGATTATCCTGGGTTGAGCTTCAGACTAAAATGATAGCAAATCTCTTCCCTGCCCAATCTCTTTTCTTTAGACTCGTCCTTCCGTGAATTCTCAACTCAGCTGCTGTTGCCATTCCTCTGCTTGATGACGAAGTGGCCACGTTGAGAGAAACAAGAGAGAGTTTGAGTTTGTTGGCCATGGCAACAATGCAAGAGATTCGAACGGTGCAAGAAAGCCGAAGAGTTTAGAGGTTCGGCTCGGAATGAAGGTGGAGTATCTGTGGGGGATGTTCAAGGGGCGCAACTCACTCCAATAGATAAGCTCAACGCTTGCTTTGAGAGCGCTCCTGTCTCTGCTTTTCCTCCTGCTCTTCATTCTCAAATAATTGAGATAGGATCAGATGTCAGTTTTGCTGGAGCAGTTCAAATATTGTCCCAGCACAAAGTCCTTAGCGCCTTGTGCTGAGTGTTGACGCACCTGAAGATGCAACTGGAATTGCGAAACAAAGCAACTACGAACTGTGGTCGTGCAGGTGTGTTGTTCTAGTCATGGAAAGAACGGTTCTCTGTGCGTCCTAAGCCAGTCAGTGCGTCCAGAAATAATCACCGAGGTTGAACTATCGGGTTGCAAAGGCATTTGGACTGTCTACCGCAAGAATACTCGTGGTTTGGATTCTTCCAAGGACTATTGCTGCTGGGAATCTATTTGGAAGGCAGAGCTGGCAAGAGATTAGTATCTTCGGAGATTGATACTTCTTCACCTTGCGGCGACAAAAGGGGACCTTAACATCATAGCAAGCTTTGTGATTACAGGTGAGTATCCCTTATTCTAGTTTGATTATTCACTTGCATATCTATTTATTCTAGCATGTCTAATTATGTTTGCGTTAATTATCATGTTTTAGTGATTGTTTTATTATTATATAGTTTGCACGTGCTTGTTTATTTTTAGAATATTCACTTGCATATCTATTTGTTCTAGCATGTCTAATTATGTTTGTGTTAATTGTCATGTTTTAGTGATCGTTTTATTATTATATAGTTTGCACGTGCTTGTTTATTTTTGTTCATCCTTTGTTTTAATTTAGTTCCTGTAAATTCTCATGGTTAAATATGTCAAGAACCTCATTCTATGTTATAAATGACATCTAATATAAGTTAAGACTTTGGGAAACCATCTTCCTAAATAAAATTGGATGTTATCACATTTTAGAGCATGCTTTCACCAAAACCACTTAAAATAAATAATAAAAAATTCATAAAAATCATTAAAAAATTCTAAACAAATTCAAGAAAAAATCTAAAAATTTTCGAAAAATTCTCAAAAATTGTGGAAATTAAGGAATGACCACATTCAACTGGTTTGACCTATTTCGACTTTCCGAGCCTTGAAAAATGACCATTTTTCCCTTCTGATCAGTTTGATCCAAATCTTTCCGAATCATCCCAAATGAATTTCCGTGAAATTGGTACCGAAAGGGCGTTAGAGTAATCTAACGCAACCAAGTCCCTGAACTCAGAATCTTTGGTTCGCAGAAATAAATTAGTTCTCCCGCTAATTTATTTAGGTTTCTAATCGACCTACCAAGCACGATTAGTGGCGACTCCAAATCTTAAAATCATTTAAATAAAAAACCAAAGTCGCAATTCAGTAGGGCTTGGGAGGGTCCGCGTTAGGTTAGTTAATTTAACCAATCTAATAATCCGTCAACCCGATCTAGAAAAAAATTCTTAGGGTCGCGACATAGGGCCCCTCGAATCGAAGAAAAATCGTGACCCCTATACAACCCGATTTCCAGTAATCTGTGTCCGCATTATTTCGTTCATTCTCGGAGCTTCACTGCTCTGATTGAGCTCAAATGCTTCGTCTCTCTCTCTCTCTCTCTCTCTCTCTCTCTCTCTCTCTCTCTCTCTCTCTCTCTCTCTCTCTCTCTCTCTCTCTCTCCTCTTTTAATTCCTCCAAAAAACAGCTCAAGCGGAGCTCTAAATCATTCCTAGATACTGTTTGAACTAGGGGTGTGCGCTGCCGACTTTCACCTTCGCCTTCGCCGGAATCGTTGTGGATCGTCGGGACTTTCTCTCGACTTTGTTTGAGTCTCGTGGTTGCCCGAGCTTGTGTATTTGATAATGCATTAGGATTCAGGTTAAGTCGATTAGGATTCAGGTGTCATCTCATCTTTGAAATGAACCTCTACCGAGCTTCCTTTCAAAGAGGAGCAGTTGTTGACACCTAATTTTTAATCGTATTTATTCTTTAAAAAATTCATAAAATTAAAAAATTAACTTTGGAGACCTTGGCCAAACTTAGGAAATCAATTTTGATCAAAAAATAATTTTTCATATTTTTAGCATTTTTATTTTCGAAAATTCAAAGAAAATATAAAATAAATGAGAAAATGGAAAAAAAATAACTTTGGAAGTCTTGGCCAAGTCTAGGGAATCATTTTTTAACAAAAAATAATTTTTCATATTTTTTATATTTTTAATATTTTTCGAAAAATACAAAAATATTTATAAATTCGGGAAACATAACGTTTTTTTGGGTAAGGTAAGAAATATATTAGCTAATCAAAACACAGGTACAAAATAGCCAAACACATAACCTCAAACCCAAGTTTACACAACAATATCCCCGAGGGTGCAAGGGTGTTTGGCCAAACAAAATACAGACCCGAAAGGCCACAAGTCCGGTTAGAGAGACAACCAAAACAAAAACAGGCCAAAGACAAGAAGCAAGGGCACGAATCCGCAGCAAGAAGCAAGGGCAAGGGTAGTTTCAGTCCCCCAACAGCTTCCAGATCAGCAGCGTAAGGATATCAGCCCCTCATAACAACAAAAAGAAGTGGCAGCAGCAGCAGCAGTATAGGAAAAATATTCCAACCGCGGGACACCAAAGAGATCAAATGGGGAGGGGTTATACAACAACAACAACAGCAGAATCAGAATCAGAATCACAACACAGACGACACCACCAGAGAGACCAAGAGGCGAGGGCTAAAACAATAGTGGCTTCAGACCCAATTCCATCCATGATAAGCTAAATAAACAGGGCAACACTAGCAAAAATAGAGAAAAACAGCTGAGGTCATTAACAGCTTCCAGCAACATAAATAGCCAGAAGACCCAATAAGCCCCATGCAGCAACCAGAGAAGTCCCAAAGTAGCAGCCTAGCAATCTGGAAACCTCCCCAACCAATAACAGGACCCTGCAGCTCAACAGAAGTACGCAATCGACTTCCAGCAGCTCAACAAAAATAGACGTCAACATAAAGGGCCACATAGCCCCAGCTAATCCCCCACAACAGTTGTAAATGCCACGAGAAACAATACCAGGGCAGGGCAAAGCCATTACAGCAAGTGCAACAAATAGGCCAGAGAAATTCCAGGCATCCTATTGAAACAATAATAACGCAGCAGAAAGGATCCAGCATGGTAAAACAGGGCCCTACTAAAGAAAGTGCCAGCCAGCCAACACCCTGCATATTCATAGTGTAGCAACTCTCCAAGTTACCCACAAGAAGTGACCCTGAAGCAATGGGGGAAAAGTTGCAGCAGAATAGATCCCCCAGCACCAGTAGCGAAATTAGTCAAAAATAGAGGGAGAATCTCCCTGCAACGCTGCACTCTCCTATTGCGAGGCATATCCGCCACCGGTTTAAGGGATATAGCCTTATCTCTAACAGATTTGATCAAATGCTTCTTTAGGGCCGGCAAGAAAAGAGAGTGATTCCGGAACAAGATATCATTCCTGAAGAATTTTATGTAAATGAAAGAAGTTTTTGGAATGGATTGATGATCCTTTTTAGAGCATCATCCCATATTTATATTAAAAGAGGAATCAATCACGTACAATAAGATCCCTAACAATATGACAATCAAATCTCTCAAAATATGAAATCCCAACAGATAGCCCACTAATTATGGATCTAATTCTAAAACAAATATTACAACACCCCCCCTCAAGTTGGTGCATGGATATCGCACATGCCCAACTTGGACACATGATAATCAAATACTCGTTTGCTCACTGCCTTAGTGAATATGTCTACGGTCTGTTCTGAGGATTGAACAAATGGAGTACAAAATTCTCCTGTATCAAGCTTTTCCTTGATGAAGTGTCGGTCAATTTCCACATGCTTAGTCCTATCATGTTGGACAGGATTATGTGAAATACTGATAGCAGATTTACTATTGGAGTAAATCATTAATGGCTTCTGAACTTTGCATCCCAGATCATCCAAAAGTTTCTGAACCCATAATAATTCACACATACCCTGAGCCATAGAGCGAAATTCAGCCTCTGCACTTAATCTAGCAACAACGTCTTGTTTCTTGCTTCGCCAAGTAACTAGGTTACCTCCAACATAAGAACAATAACCTGAAGTAGATCGCCTATCATCCACACTACTGGCCCAGTCTGCATCAGTAAATGCTTCAACCTTCAAATGACCATGGTTTCGAAACAATATACCTTTACCCGGTGTGCCTTTCAAGTAACGAAGAATTCGAGTCACAACATCCATATGAGCAGTATATGGGTCATGCATGAATTGACTTACAAGACTGACTGCATAGGCAATATCAGGACGTGTATGAGAAAGATAGATGAGCTTTCCAACAAGCCTTTGATATCTTTCGCGATCTATCGGCTCCCCTGTCTTGGCTCGAATCTTCGCGTTTGAATCAAGTGGAGTATCAATAGGTTTACATCCAAGCATTCCTGTCTGAGATAGAAGATCAAGTATGTACTTACGCTGACATAGGAAGATCCCATGTGAGGAGCGAGCTACTTCAATTCCAAGAAAATATCGCAGTTTTCCAAGATCTTTAATCTCAAATTCCTTTCCCAATGTGTTCTTCAATCTAATGATTTCACTAGTATCATTTCCAGTTACCACAATATCATCCACATACACAATTAAGAAAGTTGAGAAAGAACCACTACGTCGAATGAATAAGGTATGATCAGCATTACTCTGGGTGTATCCCTAAGCTTGCATAGCTTTGGTGAACCTATCAAACCAAGCTTGAGGTGATTGTTTAAGCCCATATAGAGAACGTTTGAGGTGACAAACCTTTCCAACAGTAGTGCTATCGGCAAAACCTGGTGGAATGTCCATGTAAACCTCCTCATCAAGTTCTCCGTGAAGAAATGCATTCTTCACGTCCAATTGTTGAAGATCCCATCCATAACTTGCAGCACATGATATAAGAATCCTCACTGTATTCATCTTTGCTACAAGGGCAAACGTCTCTTGATAATCAACACCTGTAGTTTGAGTGAATCCCCGGGCCACTAGTCGAGCCTTGTACCTATCCACAGTTCCATCAGCTTTTTGCTTAGCTGTATAGACCCATTTGCACCCTACTGTTTTCTTCCCAAGAGGGAGGGGCACCAAATTCCAGGTATGATTTTTCTTCAAAGCCTCCATTTCCTCTAACATGGCATCTTTCCATTTTTGTTGTTGAATAACAATCTGCCAAGTATTAGGAATAGGCACAGAGTCTAAAGAAGAAATGAATGATGAATATGATGGAGAAAGGATAGAATATGAAGTATATTCATTAATAGGATATCGAGGCTTACCAACACAAGACCGTTTACCTTTATGAAGAGCAATGGGGGTTGTTTCATCATCAATATTGTTATCATCGATCATCGATAGGACTAGGCTCCGGTGGTGTTGTATTGGATTCTGGTATTGCCTGTGAAGACTCACCAAGAGAATTACCGGGCATAGCAACCTGTTTACGAGGATAAACATGTGAATAATCTCTTTGAACAGGTGAGACCTCTCCATGGGGTGCACTTTGATTCACAATAGGCTCCTCTATTTGCTCTGTTGATAATGGCACTGAGAGCTCAGGAAATGGTTCGATAAATGTCGAACTAGATATCTCATAGAGTGGATTATCAAAAAAGGCTTCAGACTCATTAAAGATAACATCTTTGGAAACATAAAACTTACGAGTGGATGGATGATAACACCTATAACCTTTTTGGGAAGAGGAATAACCTAAGAAAATGCACTTAAGACTCTTGGGAGATAATTTACTCTTTACCTGATAATCTCTAACAAAACAAACAGACCCAAAAATTTTTGGTGGGAGAATAAAAGCATGTTTTCCAGTCAACACAAAAATTGGGCTTTTATTTTGCAGAACCCTAGACGGCATGCGATTAATTAAGTAAGCAGCTGTAAGAACAGCCTCACTCCAATAGGATGGTGAAACATACATTTCAAATAAAAGAGAACGCGCAACTTCAAGAAGATGTCTATTCTTTCGCTCTGCTACACCATTTTGTGCAGGGGTATCCACACAACTAGTTTGGTGGAGAATACCATGCTCTCGTAAAAAGGTTTGAAAGGAAGAGGCACAATATTCTCTACCATTATCCGTTCGAAGAGCCTTAATGGTAGCATCAAACTGGGTCTGAATTATTTTAAAAAAGTTTTTGAAGTCTTCAAAAGCATCACTTTTATGTCTAAGTAAAAACACCCAAGTTGCTCTACTATAATCATCAATAAAGGTCACAAACCAATCATACCCAGTAACAGATTTAATAGGGGAAGGACCCCAAATATCAAAATGAACCAAATCAAATGAAACAAGACTTCTATTATTTGACTCTGGATAAATAGTTCTAGTCTGCTTAGAATAAGCACAAGTATCACAGAAAAACTGATGATCTTTAACTTGATTCTTTAAACTAGGAAAACATGAATAGAGAGTATGAAGTGGTGGATGCCCCAAACGTCGATGCCATTATCGCAAAGAACAAATAGTAGCCGAATTGGAATCTGCAGTGCTAGCCTGGATAGGTGCTGTCGGTAATCCATCTAGCCAATAAAGTCCGTCACGTACACTACCACTGCTAATCTTCACCCCCGTCACCAAGTCCTAAAAGACACAATATGTAGGATAGAAGATTACTTTGCAATTGAGATTTCGAGTAAGACTACTAATTGAAAGTAATTGATTTGGAAATTTAGGAACATGAAGAACCGAACGCAATGTCAAGGATGGAGTGCAAGAAATTGATCCCTTTCCTGATATAGGAGAAAAAGATCCATCGGCTATCCTAACTTTGTCTTTACCGGAACATGGTTTATATGATTGAAATTGACCTGAACATCCTGTCATGTGATCAGAGGCTCCCGAATCTATGATCCAAGGAGATGAATAGGAAGATCTACTTGAAAAAGGATGAGTGGTAGAAGATATGGCAGATGCATTAGATGCCATGTAAGAGGAAGTATTAAGACCCTTCAGATTAATCATATCCCTGATGATTTGATGCATCTCCTCTTTAGTGACAAAATTCCCAATATCACTTGGACTTGCAGACTCAGAACTAACTGACCCAACCACCTCGGCTTCATGAGCTTGTGAACGACCCTTATTCACGCCTTTGCCCTTACCGATTCCTAATGGTTTTCCATGAAGTTTCTAGCATTGCTCTCTAATATGATAAGGTTTACCACAATAATCACAGCGAATAGATGACTTATCTGTGGATGACTTATCTGTTGATCGCGGGATATGAACTTGAGAGGATCTCAACGTGGAAGATGTGATAAGAGCCGAACGGTCAGTAGTAGGAGTAGGAGTCACAGAATATAAGCGCTGCCGGTTATCTTCCTTATGGACCAAGGCATAGGCCTGCTGAAGAGTAGGAAGAGGATCTTTTTGCAAAATGTTTTGACGCACGATATCAAATTCCGGATTCAAACCCATAAGAAATTGATATACACGTTTCTTATCTTCTTTTTGTTGAAGTCGAACGACAACATCCGCAGCAAGTCCCTCATAAGTGTCATCATAAACCTCGAGCTCCTGGCACAAAGTACGAAGCTCTGAAAAATAAACACTAACGGACATACCTCCTTGTCGAAGTTCCTGGATCTTCTTCATCAATTCATAAATCTGAACATCATTTCCTGTCTTAGAATAGGTATCCTTAATTGATACCCAAATATCCCGTGCCGTCTGCATAAAAATATATTATTTACGAATACCATCAATCATATGATTCAAAAGAAATGCCTTTACAGAGGCATCTTCAGCCAACCATCTCGAGAGGGCCATCGAAGGAGTAGTGGGTCTTGGTTTCTCCCCTGTGAGAAAACCAGTACATTCTCCGGATGCAATGCTGATCATCATAGATTGTGACCAAAGCAGGTAATTAAGGCCATCAAAGGGGAAGAGAATTTTTTCATATTTCCGCCCAGTTTCAGAAGTAAGAGAATCGTCCTTATTACTAGAACTTTCCGACATCACTACTAAATGACAATAACTCGAGATGGAAGAGCAATAAAAAAAGATTATGATCTGATTAGATCATAAAAAGACCTCTATTTAGGCCGAGGTTAGGCCAAAAAATAAAAGAGAGTGGCAAGCTTTGGTAAAGAGATGTGGTGATGGTACAACAATGGAGAAGAGATGTGGTGAAAGATGGGGTGATGCTATAACAATGGAGAACGTGATTTAGGGTGGGAACCAGAAACCTGGCTCTGATACCATGAATAATTTTATGTAAATGAAAGAAGTTTTTGGAATGGATTGATGATCCTTTTTAGAGCATCATCCCATATTTATATTAAAAGAGGAATCAATCACGTACAATAAGATCCCTAACAATATGATAATCAAATCTCTCAAAATATGAAATCCCAACAGATAGCCCACTAATTATGGATCTAATTCTAAAACAAATATTACAACAATTCCTTTCCTTCCAAATAAGATGGCAAAGGGCCCCAAAGGAGTAGAGAGAAATGCGATTATGAAAGGATTTTCCCCCAACCTTCTTGATGATCCACCGAAGATTTTCTTGCCATCCTCTATTGGTCTAAGCAAGGCTTTTTTTCGTTGCCCAGAAGCAAACCAGCTCCGCAGAGATTGAGCACCCAAAAAATAAGTGATCTCTCGAGTCTGGTCGAAGATTACAGAAACCGCATAGGCCATCCTCAATCCTTCGATAACTGAGGAGGACAGTTTGAGTAGGGAGCCTAGCAAGAGTAATTATCCATAGTAGGAAGGAATGTCGAGGAGTAATGTCTCTATCCTACACAAACGAATGCCAAGGGACCAGGGCACCATGATTCCGAATCCAGTTCCAAGCAGAAGCAATAGAGAACGAGCTAGATTGATCACCCAACCATCTCCAACAGTTAGATTTTTGGGGGATCAGAGTAGGCATAGGGTCCTACCAAGAGCCAATAACATCAATGACGCGAGAAGGGAGGTGACGGGCAATCAGGAACTCCTTAACCGAAGCCTCTCTGGGGATACCGGATCTATATATGTCTCTATCCGAGAAAATCCTATGAAGAGGACCACGGGGATGCCAATTATCGAACCAAAAAGAAACAGCTTCACCATTTATAATCCACCATTGAAATTGCATAACACAAGAAGGGCGAAGTTGGAGAATCTTTTTCTAGGCCCACAAGCAAAAGGTGGGTTCCCGAACAATCCAGAAGTTCTTGTGTTTTAAGAAAGTCGAATGGATCCATCGACACCAAAGAGATTCCTTGTCGGAGAAAAGAATCTAAATATGTTTCATCATAGCTGCACGGTTGCAATTCTCTAATTTGCGGATGCCCAATCGTCCCTCCTCCTTAGGATGGCACACTTCAGTCCACGGGACCTTAGCCCCACCGACACCTAAAGTAGGCCCTTTCCAAAGGAATTGACGAAGAATACGTTCTATACTCAACAACACCCCATTCGGGAGTGTGAATACACTAACCCAAAACACATGAATGGCATGAAGAACTGACCTGATAAGTTGGAGTCGTCTAGTGAAGGATAGGAATCGGTGGCACCAAGATTGGGCATGCTCCGTTATCGAGTTAATTAAAGCAATGCAATCAGCCTTCGTCGTTCTAGATGATATAATTGGAACCCCTAGATAACGAAAAGGTAGCGAGCCTTCCACAAATCCCAGGGAGTTGAGAATGCTATGTCTGAGTAACAAGGAGCCTCCCGAGAAGAACACCTCACTCTTGCTTAAGTTGGGCTTCAAACCAGACCAATCCGAGAATATGTCGATGCCTCTTTTCAATATAGAGACCGAGGCAGCATTACCATATGAAAATAATAACACATCATCGGCAAAGAAGAGGTGGGAGAGGCGAGAAGCCTTACAATGCCAGAAAAACCTGAATGGTGGAAGTCTCGTCTGGGCCTCAAGGATTCCGGTGAATGTTTCCATAATCAGGGTGAAGAGATAGGGAGACATCGGATCCCCTTGTCTTATGCCCCTCCTACTAGGGAAAAAACCATGGAGCTCCCCATTTATAGCCACCGAAAACATTGGCAAACGTACACAGACCATGATCAACCGGGTAACAGCCTCAGGAAAACCGAATACCTCAAGGACTAATTCAAGAAAGCTCCAATCGACAGAGTCATAAGCATTGTGGAAGTCCACCTTGATTGCACATTTGGGACGATAAGGATCATGGTGGAATCCACAGAAAAGCTCCTGAGCAAGTAAGATGTTATCGCTAATGCGTCGCCCCTTTATAAAAGCCATTTACGGTGGGCTAATAATCGAAGGTAGAACTCTTGCAATACAATTTGCAATAATCTTAGTTATACACTTATAGATCGTATTGCAGGAAGCAATTGAACGAAAATCATTCATATTGGAAGCATTAGGAATCTTGGGGACCAGAGTAAGGATGGTAGTATTCAATTCCTTCAGTAGACAACCAGAAGAAAAGAAATCCTTTACCGTGGAAGTAACCGAGGGACCAACAATGTCCCAGGATTTCTGGAAAATTTTAGCAGTAAAGCCATCAGGGCTGGGAGCCTTGCCCTTAGGGAGGGAGAACATCGTGTTCCTAATTTCGATGTCAGTCACAACCCTGGATAGTTAGCTAATCTGATCAGCATCAAGGGGACGGGTGATCACTGACCTGATATCCTACATAGAAGGCAGATCAGACCTTAAAGCCGAGGACAACAAGTTCTCATAGAAGGAAACAATATGGTTCTAGATTTACTGAGGGTCAGTAACCAGATTTCCAGCATTATTAGTAATAGAGAGAATCCTGTTCTGGAGGTGTTTCTTGTTCATCGAGTGATGGAAGAAAGTCGTGTTGAGATCCCCTTCTTTCAGCCATCTAATCCTAGATTGCTGAGCATAAAAGGCTTCCTCACATAGACGCAGATTAGAGAAGGACTGCAGCAAGGCTTTCTCTTGATCTGCGAGTTCAGCATTTGTCGGGTCCAAGGCTAAAACCTCCTGGACAGCCGTAAGTTGCTGTCTAGCCTCAGAAGTGCGCCGGCATATATCAGAGAAAGACTCTCGGTTCAGCAGCTTCAGACGGGCCTTCAGAATCTTCAGTTTCCTACATACAATGAACATCGGAGAACCCCTTATAGGGGTGTTCCAGACTTGAGAAACCATCAAGTTATAAGCTGGATGAGTCATCCAGAAACTGAAAAATTTAAATGCTTTCCTGCTAGGAGAAGGCACAGCAATGTGAATAAAGATCGAAGTTTGATCCGACACCCCTCTGGCCAGGAAGGTGGCTTCAGAGAAGGAAAACTCTTGGCTCCAGTGGACATTGATTAAAGCCCTGTCAATCTTTCGTTCCTTGCGTGAGACTCCCGAAGAAGTTAACCTAGTATAACGATGACCAACATACCTTAGGTCTTCTAAACCAGCTTGAGAAAGACATTAACCAAATTCATTAAAACTGGGCAGCCAAGCATTAGAGCAACCCAAGCGATCAGTAGGGTCCCTAATAGCATTGAAGTCACCAAGGACCATCCAAGGGAGAGTCATATCATCAGCAGTATAGATCAGATCAGCCCAAAAAGGACGCCTAGCCACAAAAGTATGCTCTGCATACACAACCAACAAAAAACAGATTTTATTCATGGATAGTAGACATAAAGAACCATGGATGACCTGGGCAGAGAAAGAATGGAGATCAAAAGAGGCATGGCAGGGGTCCCAACCAACCCAGATTCTGCCCCCTAAAGCTTGTTCGTAATTGGCTATCCACTTCCACCCCGAAACCAGGTTAGTAGACAGATGCAAAAAAGTCGTTTCAGGGACCTTGGTTTCCAAAATACCAATACAGCACAAGGAGTTCAACTTGACAAAATTCCTAATTTCAGCTTGCTTCAATGGGTTCATAAGACCCCTGATGTTCCATGCGCCAAAAAACATTAAAAAAGGAGCGAGAGAGTTACCATTTTTTCCTACCCTTCTTCCTCTTAGAGGATTTGGGGGCAACAGGAGCATTAGCCGAAGGACTGCATTCCGGGATGCTGCTGGGAATGCAATCCGGGGAGTCTGGTGCTGGTCTATCGAGCAAGGTTCCAGCTTCAGGTATTTGCTGCCCTAGAGATCTGCGCCGAGTATTAGGAGGTACAAGGGAAGGGGAGCCACTTCCAATTTCACTAGTTGCTGCCTCTTTTTCCTTTTCTGAGTCTGAGGAGCTTGAAGAGCTTGAGGAGTCAGATTCCAAGGGGCCTGGTTGGGCCACCAGACCAGCCACAGTGCCCGATCGAGGTAAGGGAAGGTTTCCAGAACTTGATCTCGCAGGGGTGTTCTCCATCTCAGTATTCTGAGGAGGTTGGCTACCAGCATATAGTCCAGTCGGGATGTTTGCCACGTCGGTTTGAAGAAGAGGTGTGCTATTCCTCCCATTGACATTAGTCCATGCTTCCTGAGGTTGAGGATGCTCCCCATCTACTGTTGGGTCAGGTACAGAATTTGCTGCACAATTGTGTCCAAAAATCCCACAGTTCTCACACGACACTGGTTTCCATTCGTACTCAACTAGGATAGAATACGGTTCCTCATCATCGTCTACTTGCACCTCCACAGAATTGGGTAGCTTCTGGCTTGCTTTAATCTCAATATAGACACGAGCAAAAGCAATTCTTTTCATATTTTCTGTCAGCGAATCAACATGAAGTGGTTTCCCTATATCACTTGCCACCAGACTAATACCCTGGTCTGTCCAAAGTGCATTCGGAAAATCCTGAAATCTAACCCAGATTGGGAGAGATTTATGCTTGTCCTTCCTCAAGACTATTCGAGGGTGCCATTGTTGTAAAACAAGCGGGACTCTAAAGATAGTTATATGGCAAACATCTAGAATTTTGCGCCTAAATTCATCATCCGACAAATGGAGGAAGTAAAATCCAGCAGAGTTAACTACAACCTCAGCAAGATGAGATCCCCACATCTTCTTAACAACCATCTCAATAAGCCGAAATGGCAATCTCCTACCAACCAGATAACCCACAAGACAGGACTTCCATTTAGGATTGCATGCTTGCAGAATTTCGTCTGGAACTCTTATAACCAAAGTGCCTTCTACTCTACTAGGAGGGATATAGTTTAGGTTATACCCCTTCTCGGCAGATTTGGCTATCGCGGCCTAGGACCGAGAGGCCTTGGCAGGGCCATCGGCATTCCCTTGCAGGGTAGCTCTGGATCGACTCCTGGTTCCTTCTTGACGTGCGTGGGGACCTGCAACATCAGGGTTAGATCGAGTCTGCTCACCATTCTTCTCCGGCAGGACAGCATCCTCTGTGTTCAACTGGGGTACAACGGGTCTGGGTGAGGGAGCAACTCGTCCTGAGGAGGTGTCAACCTTCCTCCGCCGTGGGGCTCTAGATCTGCCCCTGCTACGACCACGACAAGTCGAGATCGAATAATTAGTCGAAGGACCCCCCGAGGGCGCACCATTTCCTTCGTGTGGAACAGCGGCAGCCGGGTTCACCGGAACCCTAACTGGGTTGAAATGGCCAGCAGCAGGGCCTTGAGAGGGCATGTGGACCTGCTTGTCCTTCCTCATGGCCGTCAAAGTCGGCCGCGACAATGAAGCCCCTTGGAGGGGTGGAAAATCCGATAGCTCCATCCCGAACAGATTTGCGATTCAGCCTCGACGAGAGCTCGGCATGGCAATCCCATCGGACAAGATAAAGAGTAGACCTAGGCGAGTCTTTGGTGAAAAAATCGAGCACATCCATTGGCGGGATGAGCCGAAATCGCGAGCACCCGTCCCCGAGAAGGGGAAGAGCTCCAGGCACGAGAGAGATTCTGCGAGCTAAAACTATTTATCTAGAAAGCTTATTCTTTGTTTTCCCTTTTCCTCATTTCTGTCGTTAATCGAAACATAACATTTGAGGCCACAAAAATATATAAAAATAGTTAATATTTTTCTTTTAAATCCCTTTTCATGTTTGCTATCGTAAATTTAAAAAATCCAATATGGGGTCATATATTCCTTCACGAGTATAATCTCAAATCGGGCCTAAAAAATCCAATTCGAGTTAATTTATTTTCATTTTTCACTTTTAAGAGTTTTTGACATTGTTCTCTAATAGTATAAATTTTCATCTTGGCCCAATTATATCCAAAATGACTCAATTTTACAAAAAGATTTTAATTGAATTTTGCATTATTTTCAGCGGCAAGGAATGAGCTTAAATTTGATAAGCAATTGAACTAGACATGTAGTGAATTTCGACTAAGCATTGGAGAGGTGTGTCAAAAATTGTGATGAGATTTGGACTTAAAGAAATATTTCTCTAGGAACTGAGTTGCAGAATTTAAAATCTCAGGGACTAGAGTATAAATACTTAACACTTGAGGGATTATTTTGTAAATAACAAAAAGTAGAGTTAGTGGAGAAATTAGAATAGAGAAAGAAAGATGGAAAAGAGAAGATGGAGAAAAGGAGATGGAGAAAATTAGATGGGAATAGAGAAGGAAAGATGAGATAAAGAAGAGTTTGTAGAAATATTAGAATGGGAGATAGATGAATGGGCTATAAAAGGATGAAGAAGTGAGCTTGGAAGGGGGAAATCTTTTGGGGAGAGAGAATTTTAGATATTTGAGAGAGTTTTGAGAGATTAAGGAAAAATTAGAGAAAAAGAAAAAAAAAAGAGAATTCTCTTCCAAAAGAGAATTTTGAAGATGGTGGGAGCTTCAAGTTTGGTGTTACCATCTGTTGACACCTGATTTTTAATCACTTTTTCTCTTTTAAAATTAATAAAAAAAATCCATAAAAATTCATAAGAATGAAAAATCAGCTTTGGGGACCTTGGCCAAGCCTAGAGAACCAATTTTGAGCAAAAAATAATTTTTCATATTTTTCGCATTTTTTATTATTATTTTATTTTTGGAAAATAGAAAAATGTTTGAAAATTAATAAATAAATAGCATTTGGGACCACAAAAATATGTAAAAAGAGTTAGTATTTTTCTTTTAATTTTCTCTTCATTTTGGTCAAATAAAATCTAAAAAAAAAATTTGAATGAATTGATTTAGAATCGGGAATTACTTTGTTAATCTTATTTTTAGATAAATATATATATGTATTAGAAAATTAATTTAAGATATGTAATTTTCGATTTTTGCATTTCTAGAGTCGTGACATTGTTTTCTAATAGTTCAAAATTTTCAAATGGCCTGATGTTACCATGGTAAAAGCCAACTTAAGAAATCTATGCGCGTTTGGATCACATTTGGAAAGTCTAGCTGATCATCGTGCCAATGCAATTCCGGATTGATTGGCGATTTTTAGACCTCTTTGGATGGTGATAGCAATGAGGAAGACGAGGAGCATGCATCAGAGCAAGAGAGTGGGACCTTCAAGCGAGCAAACAATGACGTACTAGCAACGAGGAATATCGTCAAAAATTTTCTCCGTACGTCGAAGTCAAAGTATGGGCAAACAATGACGTACCAGTTTTCCTCGTTGAATAATTGGCAGAAAGAGACAGCAGCACATGGGAGTGGGGGTATGGTCATTATGGAGTATGTATATAATAAAAAATAAAAAGAAGAAGAGGAAAAATGCGATCATGAAGAAGGATGGACCGGGTCAAAGAAGAAAATACGATGCAGATATTGAGGAAGAATAAAGATGCGCAGGGAGTTTGACTAGTAGAGAAAAAAGGAGAAAGACTACGCGTGACGGGAGGACGGTGAGAGGAATTTTTTTCGGTGGAAGAATGGTTGCTGCTCCGGGAATTTCCGTTGGGGGTAGCTGGAGGTCCATTCACCAGCTGAAGGTCTTGCAGCTGCAACGCCAACGGAGGGGGGGTTCTATGTTTTAGATTAACGATCTCAAGCTGCAGAGGGGGCCGGCGGTCGGCACCATATTGAAGGTGGCATGCAGATTGATGAATGGAGAGCGAATGCTGGTGGCGTTCCCACGCATGGATGAAGATCGTCGAGCGCGGATAGTTGGCCGGGCCCGCTCGAAGTTGCCCCGAGCACGGTCGTCAGAGCTCTAGAATTGTGCAAGAGGCCAAGACGTCCACAAGAGGTTGGAGATCCTTAGGTCTTGTGGCCTAACGCCGACACCGATACTCACTCTAAGACTCTACGCCATCTCCTCACTGAAAAAAAAAAACTCGATCGTTGTTTTCGTTCTACCTGAGACCACCCCCACGATGCGCGAGATCGATTTAGGAAAAACGCGTCCTTCAGTATCTTGACACTATCAATTTCCTTCCTTTCTTCTTCTTGTTCTTCTCTTAGCGAGTATCGATTCCAATCGGCTCACTCGCCCTAAAAACCTCCACCACTCCCAGTTCTGCTCATACTCGCCTCATGCCAGCTCCAATGGTAGTCCTCCTCCATGACTCTCGAGTGCTGCAAGGGACACCGATGTCGGGTTGGGGCTACATCTCTCGCCGTGGGATCGGCACGATCCATCGCATGGACATACGGTGGACTACAATGAAGTCTACACGGAGTAGTTCTTCCTGAGTCTACACTATACATGCAGCTCCTCGAGTTTGAGTCTTGCGTTGAAGCTGGTCTTAAAAAGGATTGACCTGGTCATGATAAACCGAAGTCAGATGACGAGCCCCCTTTTGCAGCCTACCCTGGGTATCTCAGTGAGAACTCGATGGAGGGGCTATGAGGGGTTACTTCGAAGGGCCTGCGGGCATCTTGAGTGAAGTTTTCCTACACAGCAAAAAATGGAGTGATGTTGAAAAGGAGAATAAAAAAGGAGGGTTCGGCGAGTTTTAGGGAGATCATGGGAGAGTTCTTGGAGTTCCTCGGAGACTCGGGGCACATCGGGGATTCCCATTTCTTCCTCCTCCTCTCTCGCCCTGTATGATCCTCGAATGGCCGGAGCGGCTCTCCTTCGCGGGAACCCCACTGGGGAACTCGCCGGAAACACCATCCAAAACTTCGGCGCCGTTATGAGGGTGAGCTTCGGGAGCGTCGCGGACCAGGGCTGGGGTAACTACTTCCTCACCTCGCTATCGCAGCTGGTGTATACGCTTTGGTATAATGCTGGAACACCCTCAACGCCGACGGTTGCATAACTTGTTGGCGAATGCAACTTCGATGGCGAGAAGCTGCATACCTGGAGGAGAAGCACGGCTAGTCCTCTACGAAGGCAATCTCAGTTGGAAGATCCTGAGTTTGCCCATGTCATTGTTACTCTGTTCGCCCCTGTTTTTATTTCGAGAAGAAGGAAACGATGATGAAGATGATGAGGAAGATGACTATCCTCATTGAGCAGATCCAGAAAGGCGCTTATGCGGAGGAATAGAAGACTCTATTCATCATCAATGATCTGGTGTTTAGCGGTGGATCCGTGGTCCCAAAAGAAGTGTCGAATGAAGGCCCGTGAATCTCGAATTATGCTTTTGGTTAGTTTTCAGGGACTATGACGTAGGAAGCTAAAGGCAAAAGACAGTGGAGAAGTTTTACTCGTTGAACTACACCTACCAGACGTACAAATTTTTTTGAAGAAGATGGAGGAGACCGAGGAGGCTTCCAGGAGTTCTTTCACCCGATTACCCCATGGCCGCACGACTGGAGGAGTCCAATGACCAGACGTAGCTGGACCTGTTCAAGCTTGATCCATAAACTCGCTGAATCTGGACTCGTCGCGCGACGCGTCGCCGCAGTCCTCCGAGATCGACGGCTACCGGAGAATGGTGTAGGGGAAGCATCGTGAGGAGCTTGACCCAGCTGTACCCAGGGAGCCAGTTGCCCGAGGAGCTCGTATCCAACATTCGTAAGCATTACGATTCTTTGCCTCTCAGTTATGCACAAGCAGGGTTTGATATGAAGGATGTGTTTCTCCACATCAAATTGATGGAGCAGGCTTCGGGAGATGTTCATCCTGCGATTCTTATCCAAGACGTGTCGCGGGATGAGGTCCAGAGATCTTTGAGAAGAAGGGATTTACACTAGGGATTGTGCTTCTGTTAGTGCAAGCAGAGCAAGAAAGGATGTTCAAAACTCGAATCGAGAATGCCCTTAAGCTAGCCATGAAGAAGCATAGATCGGCCTCTGTCAAGCTAGCCTTTGGGCTGTGTGGCCGTAGGCTGAAAGCAAACGGGTAATATCATTCAGTTAAAAGAACGGAGCCCCACAGAACGTGGGCATTTTGGCAAATGATGCTGTAGAATTGATGTGTATGCAGAACTATACAAGAGGAAGTTGTTGCTAAAAATAGTTAGCAACGCAGCAAGAATGAAGTCAAGTGCGAGCAGGTCCTAAGGGCAACGTCGAAGTGTTCCGAGCCGGCAGCCATGTGCAAGGAGATCCAACGGCAACTCGAGGCGAGCCAGACCAGTCAAAGCGCGTCGCTTGATTGGTAAGTGTCAGAACCAGTTTCATTTACATTTGTTGTTTACATTTGTGGTTGACTTAATCTTTAAGAACTAAGGAACATTTTTAGCTGTAGTGGAGGTAAACTAGTGTTGGGCTAAGCACGAGGGCATGTAAATTGGGCTAGGTCTGATTTGCAATTGGGCTTCAGAGTGATTTGGGCCTTTATTGGAGATCATTAAAAAATTGAGTCAAGCCCAAGTTAGGCTTTTCGTCCTAGAGAAACTTGGGCTCTTAAGGCCCGAGTTGGGCCTATGGTGTAGGCTGAGTGAGTTGGCCCTGTTCGAAAAAAAAAGGTAACAATAATACTTATTATTATTATAAAAAGAAAAAAAAAGAAAAAGAATAATCAAAATACAAAAAATAATAATAATAAAGTAAAAAATCCCAAAATAATAATAAAAATTTTCAAAAAATTCCCAAAGACCTCAAAAAGTAGGAAAGGAGCCATTTCAACTGGTCAATCCTATTTTTGGAATAATTCCCACTCCGATCTTTCCAAAATGACGATTTTGCCCCATTATGGGTAAATTGTCTCATGAAATTCAGAAAATTCAGAAAAGCCTCATAAATTAGGAAATGGGCCATTTCGACTGACCAATCCTATTTTTGAATGATTTTTGAATGATTTCCATTCCTAATCTTTTCAAAATGACAATTTTGCCCCTTATGGGTAAATTGTCTCAGAAAATCCCGAAAAATTCTCAGAAATTGTGGAAAATAAGGAATGACCACATTCAACTGGTTTGACCTGTTTTCACTTCCTGATCCCTGAAAAATAGCCACTTTAACCTTCTGGTCACTTTGACCCCGAATCTTTCCAAATTACCTCGAATGAATTTTCATGAAATTGGTACCGAAAGGGCGTTAGAGTAATCAAGCGTAAACAAGTCCTCGAACTCATAACCTCTGGTTCGTAAAAATAAATTAGTTCTCCCGCTAATTTATTTAGGTTTTTAATCGACCTACCAAGAACGATTAGTGGCGACTCCAAATCTTAAAATCATTTGAAACAAAAATCAAAGTTGCGATTCGGTAGGCCTTGGGAGGGTCCGCGTTAGGTTAGTTAATCTAATTAACCTAATAATCCGTTCACCCGATTCTGAAAATATTTATTTTTAGGGTCGCGACACTATCACCAATTCCTCCAACAATCAACACAAGTCACAAGTTGATCCCCATCGTTTGAGTTGCAATCTTGATCCATATCGTGATACGAGATTCGAATTCGGCAATCAAATCCATCAAATCAGGTAACAATCCTAACCATTAAAATCTTCCAGAATTTCATCGCCTAAATGGATTGATTTGAATTTCGATTGCGTCATGTCATATTCATATGTCTTCATGTCCACATACCGTACTCGTATTGCAATTTTTTGCATTTGCCGCTTAACATATTCGAACCCCAAATTGCCGTAGGCTCTTTCCCATCACTTGGTGGTGTAAAGATCTCTTGAACTTTACTTTTTGCAATTTAATTTCTGCACCATCAAACCACATAATAGGAAGGCTGACCCACCCGTTAGAAGTTCTTTATTTATTACATTTACTTTCTACAGTTTAATTTCTGCACTACCAAATCCCAAAATTGGAAGGCCAAGCTAAGGCCGAGCCACCCATTGGAGGTCCTTTATTTACTGCCCTTTACCTTCTGCAATTTAATTTCTGCACCATCAAACCCCAGAAATGGAAGCCCAAGCCAAGGCCGAGCCACCCATTAGAGGTTCTTCATATACTGCCTTTTACTTCTTGCAATTTAATTTCCATACCATTAAACCCCAGAGTGGGAAGGCTGACCCACCCGTTGGAGGTTCTTTATTTACTACATTTACTTCATGCAATTTAATTTTCGTACCATCAAACCCAATAATGGGAAGGCTAAGCCACCCATTGGAGGTCTTTTATGTACTATCCTTTACTTTCTACAATTTAATTTCCGTACCATCAAACCCCAGAAAGGAAATGCCAAGCTAAGGCCGAGTCACCTATTGGAAATTGTTTATTTACTGCCCTTCACTTCTTGCAATTTAATTTCCGCACCATCAAATCCCACAATGGCTAGGCCGAGCTACCCATTGGAGGTCCTTTATTTAATGCCATTTACTTTCTATAGTTTAATTTTTGTATCATCAAACCTCAGAATGAGTAGGCCAAGCCACCTGCTAGAGGTCATAACACTACACAGAAATCGTTAGCTCACTCCCTCTTTCAGTTTTAGGAAATTTTTAATGCTTTGAAAATACTAAAAAATGTCATTCACTTGCATTCCTTTTAAAAAGTTAAAATACAAAAAGAGAACACCCTACTAGAGCCTTAGGAGTAAACCAAGCCTGAGTTGCTAATATTAGGATATCCATGGAATTAAGGTACCGAAAGAGCATTACTTTTAATTAACTGGTGCAACCAAGTCTTCGAACTCATAATCTCTGGTTTATAGGAGTAATTTAATTCTCTCGCTAATTTACTTAGGTTTTTAATCGACCTACCAAAAATAATTAGTGGCGATTCTAAATTCTAAAATCATTCAAACAAAAACCTAAGTTGCGATTCGGTAGAGTTTAGGAGGGTCCGTATTAGGTTAGTCAATTTAATTAACCTGATAATTAATTAATTTGGGAATTTTTCATGGATCGAAAATTTTTAGGGTTGCGACAATGCCCCGACCTCTGAGGCCGGCATACTTATCTCTCCAATTTTCCCGCGTAAACACACATCAGGGGCATTTTCACCCTTATCTTGCCGCTCGTGAATGCATGTTATGTTCATAACCAAATCAATGCAAGTCACATATGCCACATGCCTCATATTTTCATGTACAACAAATGGGCAACTCATCACAGGCATAAAGCACAATTTCCAGATTAACCATTCAATATAATTATATAACATGGCGTGTCACTAGTTATCCATGGAAACATATTTATCAAGGCGTATGCTCCATAAATCTCAATCGAAGCGTTGAACGAACTCTATCTAGCATTTTAGGCCTAAGCTCCTCTCCAGCCCAATTAAACTCAATCTTCACTCAGGTCTACTAACCATGATGGGGCTTCCAAATTTTCATTTCAATCATCCCATGGACCGCAACCTACGTCCTCTAAATCAAGACTAGCTCACCTCATACAAACTTATATGTTAAGCTCTTCGGGCCCATTTGTCCGACTCGGCCCATATTAGCTTATTCCTTCATAAGTCGATCTTATCTGCGGCCCACGACCTCACATGGGCTCACAATCTCACTCACATAAACCTTAGGCAACCCTTTAAGCCTAATAAACTAAGCCCAAGCCTCTACACATGAAATTGCACCTAAAGCCCATTAAATCAAACTAACCCATTTAAGTCTAAATGCTCATTTTGCTCACTAGCCAACCCCATCGCTCGCACACACTAACCAACCATATTTCCACAGCCCACACATCTCATTCTCATGCCCAAATTCGTGCCCTTAAGCGCACAAATCAACCCACTCATCTTATGGCCTAAACCAGTCTAAACCGTTTATACACTTTTCTAACCATTTCACATATGCTACGTATTCTATCATCCAAACCAAATCACATATGATATTCCTAAGCTAGGATTAGTATATTTGCTTACTTAAACGAAGCTTGATCGACGACGGCGGCGGCAAAGACCCGCGGTGGCCGATTGGAGGCTCACAGCCAACGGAGGAGGACGCGGCATGAGGGGCTGTTTCGATGGCTTCAAGGAACTCCACAAGCCTAAAAATAATGGTTCTTGGTATTAGGAAAGGCAAGGAATCTGACAGAATAAGTTTATGTGGCCAAAGTTTCGTCGATGCGAAACGACGAACGGAGGGGATAGTAAAAACGTGGGCTGATCAGGGGTTCTAATGGGGGTGTCAAGCCACGAAAAATGATGGAAGAGAGCTAAGAAGACTTACCGAGATGGGATGATGACGGTGGACAACGGAAACGGCGGCCGGCTTTAGTGAACTAAGAAAGGAGAAGAGGAGAGAGTTGGCCGAGAGAGGGGAGGAGGAGAGGGAGAGAATGGCCGACCGAAAATTAGAAATGAGAGAGAGAGAGAGAGAGAGAGAGAGAGAGAGAGAGAGAGAGAGAGAGAGAGTGTGTGTGTGTGTGTGTGTGTGTGTGTGTGTGTGTGTGTGTGTGTGTGTGTGTGGAGAGAGTTTATAGTGATAATAGGACAAAAATTCAAACTTGAGATGAGTGGGATTATGTAGAGTTAGTGGAGGGATTCTTGAGTTGACTTGTATTGGATGGACTTGATTGACTTTGAAATGATATGATTTGACTTGATTTGATTGACGAGACTTGATTGATTGATGGGACATTCGACTAGATATTTTCTCGTGATTCGTGCCAAGTGCACTGATCGGGCCCCGAGCGCGAACGAACCTTAGATTAAAAATCCCTCTACACTAACGCGCTCATTCTAAAATAATTCTAATCATTCTCAATCTAAGGATTAAGCACATACCAAGGGCAATTTGATAAAATTCCAACTTACGTCTTACTTCGCGACGTTCTCTAGTTGTCCGGTTTACTGGTGATCTGACTGCAATTGAATTCAATCCTCTATTGTAACCTTCATAAAAATTCGATTTTCTAAGATTGAAATTCATTTCGTGGCTAAATCCATTAAATAATGACTGTCGAATTCTCGAACCAACGGATGGCTGTTTAGAAATTATGCGCGTCCACATATTTAAGATCCTATGTAACCATTCCCCTTCGGTTAGTCATCTCAGAGTAGCTAATTCTGAGTGGGAATTGATTAGAGCGCATTAATGAAATACATATATTCTTTATTGAAATCTTGATAACAGGTGAAATTTTCAGATTGTTACAATAGGTCTATATTTTTGAACCCCAAGAGTCTTCTAGATGCTTATTTTCAACTAAGCTCTAGAAATCATTTGCTTTCATTACATTCTTATTGACAGATTCCCCTTTTGATACTTTCATTATCCTTTACTTACATCTTGAGTATCATGGCTTTTGTTTCTATGAAGGGTTTTAGCATTGTTTTTACCGATCTTTTCAAATATTCTTTACTCACATTGTTTTTGTTGGCCTTATTGCCTTTTGACATATTCATTATATTTCTCTTCAATTGATTTTCAAATATTATGGCTTTTCCTCAATAATAGGCTTCGGCTTTGCTTTTACAAGGTGTCTTCCTTTTTGTTAGCCCCAAAGATCTTTTCTAAATCAAGCATGAAAGATTGTTTCATTTATGATTTTGCTCTTTTGTTGATAAATGATATGCATTGCTCCAATGTAGGGAGGTAATCACCAATTGAGCTTAGAAATGAAGATTTAAAGGCTCGAGTTGGCTCATCAAAGGATAAAGTATGTAGGGTGGAGAAATGAACTACTCTCCCTCACTTTGAGGTTTTAAGCCTCCACGGGACGCCACCCGAAGCTATAACAAAAAGGTTGATGCAAGTTAGTACAATAAAGTTTTACCTTGTTCTTCTTCTCCAAGGAATCAACCAATGAACTTCTAAATTGCCCCAATGCGAGGTGGTTCTTGACAGGGTTATTTTTTAGGCCCTTCTTTTATAGGCTCAAATGAGTTTGCAAAGAATTATGATATATTTAAGATAGAGAAATGAATATGCCTTTCATAATTTCAATCTATGTAATCGTTGCAAATAATCTACGTTCATAAACAAATGTCTTTTTTTATCTTACTCTTTCCTTTACTTATCACTCAAGTGTGTAAGGACGTGTTTGGGTGTGGTTTGCCACTCAGATTCTAATTTACTCCAGTTTGATAGGTATAAATGCCCTCATTGGGAAATTCCTCTCGATTTCATCAAAGTTTAGTCCTCATGGGAGATTACGATGCATGTACGTTCCAAATTTTCTTGGGTAACTTCAAAACTTTCTGAATGAAAATGCAAATGAGGTGATTTACAGTATTTTTATTGACAATGTAAGCCATTGATCATTATGACGTGGGAAATCAAAAAAATTTAGAGTAAGGAATACTTACCTGCCTCCTGTGCTGGAGTTCCTTAGGGACACAAAAATGGTCTATGAGTTAGTGCATGTTCTCGTATTTAAAAGAATTGAAACGATACAATTTTTATCCTTGATAGCGAATTGCACACATCGATAAGTAATCCATCTCGTAGAGTCCCTTCCTTTGTAATCCTATAATCTGGATAAGGTTATTTGAGTTGTCTTCTTTATCTGGTGTTGACACCTGATTTTCAATCACCTTTTCTTTTCTTCTTTTTTAAAATTAATAGAAAATCCATAAAAATTCATAAATTTGAAAAAATTAACTTTGGAGACCTTTGCCAAGCCTAGGGAACCAATTTTGACAAAAAAATGATTTTTCATATTTTCAGTATTTTTCGGTATTTTTATTTTCTAAAATTGATAGAAAATCTATAAAAATGAGAAAATTGCAAAATCAACTTTGGAAGCCTTGGCCAAGCTTAGGCAACCATTTTTGAGTAAAAAAATAATTTTTCATATTTTTTGTATTTTTTTAAATATAATTTTTAGAAATTAGGAAAATATTTAATAAATAATAGCATTTGAGGCCACAAAAATACATAAAAATAGTCAATATTTTTCCTTTAAATCCCTTTTCATGTTGGCCATCGCAAATTTAAAAAATCCAATTCGAGGTTGTGTATTCCTTAACGAGCATAATCTCGAATCGGGCCTAAAAAAATTCAATTTGAGTCAATTTATTTTCATTTTTCACTTTTAGGAGTTGTGACATTGTTCTTTAATATTCCAAATTTTCATCTTGGCCCAATTATACCCAGAATGACTCAATTTTACAAACAGGGCTTTAATTAAATTTTGCATTATTTTCAATAGCAAGAAATGAGCTTAAATTCAACATGCGATAGGTGTGTCGAAAATTGTGAGAAGATTTTCTCCAGGGACTGAATTACAAATACTTAAAATCTCATGGACTAGAGTGCAAATACCTAATACTTGAGGGATTATTTTGTAAATAACAAAAAGAAGAGTTAGTGGAGAAATTAGAATAGAGAATGGAAGATGGAGAAGAGGAGATAAAGATAGGAAGATGGAGAAGAGGAGATGGAGAAGAGAAGATAAAGAAAATAAGATGAGAATAGAGAAGGGAAGATGGAGATGAAGAAGAGTTAGTAGAATGTGAGGTAGATATGGAGAAGGGAAGATGAATATGAAGAAGAGTTAGTGGAGAAATTAGAATGTGAGATAGAGATGGAGAAGGGAAGATGAAAATGAAGAAGAGTTAGTGGAGAAATTAGAATGGGAGATAGAGTTAATGGAAAAATTAGAATGGGAGATAGATGAGTGGTTTATAAAAGGAGGAAGAAGTGAGCTTGAGAGAAAAATTTTTTTGGAGAGAAAATTTTAGATGTTTGAGAGAGTTTTGGGAGATTGAAGAAAAACTGGAGAAAAAAAAATTTTTTGGAGAGATTTCAAGAGAAAAAAATTTTAAGAGAGAAAAATTCGCCGCCGTGGAACAAGCCTTGGCGACGCGACGGATTCATCTCCAACGAGCTCTAGGCGCATCAGCATGTGCAATTATCTGGTAACTCAATTTTTCGTGTTTAGATGACGAAATCTCGAAAATAAATGTACTGAACATTCGTAGATGACTTCGAGATCTTCGATTTGATATATTATGGCACGAAAATTGACGTCGTTTGCTATGTCAAAAGGGTCCCGAAATTGAAAGCAGAAATCTGGAAATATTGTGATCAGAACCTGAGATGGAATTTTTCTGATCTGACCTTTCACGCTAAATGATTTTCCATGGGTTATTCTAGACTTTGTTTCATAAAGACCTCTTCATGACATTTGTTCATAAGATCTTAATGCATAACATATAAAAAATACAAAAATATTCATGCACGTTTCGTATTTTTAATGCATTTAATGAAATCATGCAATTCTGTTGGCGTCCTTGAGTCTGAGTGTTTTTCTGTGCGTGGTCATATTGATTTGTAGTTATCTTATGTTTAGAGTCTTCTTTTGAAACTTCACAAAAAATGAAAGTTGTTCATTGGGGTCTTGTTTAGTAGACTGGAAAGTTTGGTGCATTAATTTTGAGATTTGAGTGTCCATTTAAGCTTAATCCTGAAATATGTCTGTTCTGTGAAATTTGTTTGTTTGCTGCTGAGCTCTCATGAAAGACCATTTTCTACACGAAAATGAGTGTCTCTTCAATAAGAATGTAAAACATGAAAGTTGTCAAAGACACATTTTCCCATCCACATAAAAAATCTCAGAATTTTTACATACATTTCATTATTTCTTTTGTATTTTATGGTTACTGCTTTCTCCCTAAGAATGTTCATGGACAATATGATTTAATTCGTATTTTTTGTGTTAATGCATTGGAAAATGTAAAAAATGGTCTCAATGAAGTTTAATCAGCACGTGTTAAACTCTCTTTGAGTTTTTGAATTGTCTTAACTCATTGGTGATTGTGCATGTCCGATTGGATAAGTTCATTATTTTCATTTGGCTTTCGGCCCGATGCTTTGAAGACTGGAGGATGACCGATGTCCATTCCGGTCCGTTTTGTTGTACTCTCGACCCACGAGGCTTGGCGACGGGTGTTTGACCGATGTCCATTCCGGTCCATTTTTGTTGTATTCCCGATCATGTCTCGGGTTTTATTTAATTGGTCTGTAATTATTCACCCGACGAGTTGCGGGTTTTATTTTCACTGTCCTTAGGGTAGTTTTACTTTACCTGCTCTCTCTTCACATCTTCATTTGCTTTGGGTGATTTTGCATTCTTTTATAATACATCCAAAATACAAAAAAAAATGTAGAAAATCCAAAAAACCAAAAAAAAAAAATGGAAAATCTGAAAATACAAAAAATGCCATTCATGTGCATCTCATGTAGTATGTCTCATGTATGTTTGTTATGTTATCCGTATGTTCGTATAGACATATCGTATTTGTTTGTTCTCGTATGCACGTCACGTACGCGACGTTTGCAAATCCACATTTGTCTGTTATGATATGTTATTAACCCATGCATATTCATTCAGAAAAATCAAAAATTTCAAAATAAGGGTTTTATCCCCTCTTTTTCAAAAATGAGGGTTTTATCCCATCTTTTCAAAATGACGACTTTGCCCTTTATGGGCAAAATCGAAATGTACGTATTTACATACACATATCACTATGCATGTCACATATATATGTCACGTATTTGTATGGTGTATGTATGCATGTTACATATCGTATTCGTGCGTCTTCATACGCATGTCACATACGTATTCGTATTCGTCTATCCCCACATGCATGTTGTATTCATACGCATGTCACGTACGCATATCATTCGCATGTCCACGTACGTATGTCCTTCGCATGTAACGCACGTATATGTATTCGTCTATCTCGTATGCATATCGTATTCATACACATGTCACGTACGTATGTCGTTCGCATGTCATGTACGTATGTCATTCGCACGTCACGCACGTATTCGTATTCGCATATCTACGTATTCGTATATCATATTCGTATGTCCGTATTTGTGTGTCGTATTTGTATGTCAACGTTTGCGTTCATACC
Organism: Psidium guajava; assembly: GCA_016432845.1. Lineage (NCBI taxonomy): Eukaryota > Viridiplantae > Streptophyta > Magnoliopsida > Myrtales > Myrtaceae > Psidium > Psidium guajava. Next base: position 21,069,372 of record CM028225.1, read on the forward strand.
CTTTATGCATTTCATTTTAAAGTGAAAACATAAAAAGAACACCTTACCAGGGTCTTAGGAATAAATCAAGTAAGAGTTGCCAAAATAGGATATCCATGGAATTAAGGTACCGAAAGGGCATTAGTTTTAATTAACTAGTGTAACCAAGTCCCCGAACTCATAATCTCTGGTTTGCAGGAGTAATTTAGTTCTCCCGCTAGGTTACTTAGGTTTCTAATCAACCTACCAAAAATGATTAGTGGCGACTCCAAATTCTAAAATCATGTGAAAAAAAATCAAAGTTGCGATTTGGTAGAGCTTGGGAGAGCTCGAACTAGGTTAGTTAATTTAATTAATTAATCTGGTAATCCATTAACCTAAAAATGAATTTTAGGTCGCGACAGCTTGGCGGCTCCGCTGGGGAGTTGTTCTTAATTTTTGAAAAATTTAAGAACTTAGATGACTTAGGCCAGTAAAATTTCATGAATATTCACTTGGTTTGGCAATTGGTTGAATTCTAATCTTTAGGTGTTAAATGGTCTTGCAGATGGGAGTTATAAGGGGTGGAGTGTTTGGCTAACCCCTTATTTTGCAGGTTTGGTGTATGGAAATTGGAATTTAATTTTTGCACATTTTGAAGCGGTGTTTGAATTTAACTGCCGTGCATGATTATTTGTTTTAGCACTACATCACACATGTCCCGTGACCGGACCTGGGTCACTAGTTTTAGGATGGTATTGTGATTTGGTTCTAGCGTTCGGCGTGAGATCACGTCGAAAGTTAGTCCAGATTCAATCCCGAACCTCTTTTCAAAAATGAGTTTTAAAAGTTAGGCCTCAGGCTTGGTAAGATTACCAAAGCAGTGGTTTTAATTTTTGACTCGAGGAGCCGAAGTTGGGAGACCCGGCTAATCCTGATTACGTCGTAGGGGTCACGGCTAATCTTGATTATGTGCGCGAGATTGTCGCCTTGCCGTAAGTCTTTCGCTTCAATTTGTCAGCCTTTAGAGTAGATAGGCTAAGATTTAAACTCACGATTCATGTGCATGTCTATGCGACTTACATGGTATTTTTGACGGTGAAAGTAAGTTTTCTAACTTCATCTTGTATTTATTTTTGGTCGGTCCATGTTAGGTGTCGGTCAAATTTTGAATTTAACATCAAGGTCATTTTTCAAAAGAAAAAGAAAATCAAATTAGTATCCCATTTTTGAAAAAAATAAAAATAAATAAATAAATAAATAAGTGTGAAAAATCCCTTAGGAAAATTTTGTTGACCAGTAAAAGATTTTGTTACATTTTTCTACTTCAATAGAAATGAGATTTTCTTGACAAATTTATCCCTAAAAATTCATTCTGATAAAAGGAAAATCCCTTCGGGAAATTTGCTAAATTTTAAGATATTTTATCACATTTTTCAAGTTGTAAAAATTTGCAAGAAAATTCTTTTTGAGAAATTCACCCATGTTTTTCTAAGAAAATTTTCTCTAAAATTGAAAAATAAAATTGGACTAATGTATGAATCATGGGCCGACCCCTATTGGATCACATACTGATTATTTTCTTTACTTTTGCAGAGAATTATAGGTACCCTGGGGTGGAGAAAAATCGGGCTCGTTGGTGATAACAATCAGGGGGCAAGCGAAGATATCTTAACCCTAGGGGCATATGAAGAGGCCAATTCTTCCGGAGACAAAATCGTGCCAATAAGTCAGCACGTATGGGCCATGTATTTTGATGAGGGGTAGTGAATGCATCCAGATCGGGCCTGGGGACATTTTTAATATATTAGAAGGGTTCATGTATTTTTGTTGAGAAAGTCGAGACTGTGTAATCAAAACCCATGGGGCAAGATTATGAACCCGATCTTGCGACGCCTTTCTAATTAAATTGAACAAAGGCTTGCCTTTTTACCTTCCTCGGATTCAAAACACATAAAAGATTTTGGAGGACTAGTATTTTATTACCGAGCATGGTCCGCAATCATTTCTCCCAACGCTACAGGCGACCGACACATTCAAGTGGACGCCGAAAGAGATAGGCAGGAGTAAAGTGGGGCACGCAACGGGCAGCCCGGTTTGTTTATTGGAGCACTAATCGAGTGGTCGATTTGCAATAATTCACACGACTGACTCACGGCGCTGTGACCGGTGGGGGCCGCCACCGAACCCTTCGCCAATGTCCTTGATATCATCGCCGGCAGCAGATAACAAGAACACCGAGAAGAGTGTTAAGGCTCAACGTCTTCAGTACCGTAAATCGTCCTATCATGCTATATGGGCGAAGAAATGGCAGGAAAATGAAAAGCACAAACACGTGAAACTTTCTCTTCATTCCATTCACCAACAAACCTTACAACAACTCACTGGGGAGGAAAAGTGAAATCAAATTGAGCCCTAATAAGCGTCACAAAGGAGCTCAGCTGGCTCTCCATAAAGTTGATGCTCTGGGTGCACCGGGCGTTCTCGGGATCAAGCTCCGCGAGCCTAAAGAAGAGGCGATCGCACTTCTCTTTAACCTGGGCCATAGTGGCCTCGTAATGCTCAACGGCAAACTCCAGGTCCGGAATCGCCGCCCTCTCGAAAGCAATGTCTACCGTAATGTCATCAAGCCTCTCCTGCAGCCAACCGCATTTGCACCTCATCACAATATTGCCTGGCTCCTGTTCGGCGTAAGTTCGGACCAAGGCCAGACGGTCCACCAGCTTTCCCCTCTCACGAACCAGCCAGGAAAGCTGATCGTTGGCAAACTTGAGGGCCTTTTTGTGATTATCAGCCACAAATGTAACTGTTGCCAGACGCTCGTGCCGGTCTCGGTAACGAGCTTTCACGACGGCGGTCACAAGGACCGTCTCATAAGCGCGGTTATAGGCAGCCAGAAAATTGATGAAGACGGTCGAGAAGTTCCGATACTCCTTCCCCAGTTGGGTACCCTCAACAGAAGCAGCGTCCACAATCCTGAATAAACCAAGGATTTCAACCTCAACGGTAGAGTTTTTGGCTATATGAGCGTAACCTCTACCAAGAAGATTGTAGAGTCTCTCCCACCCAGCCAGGACTTCGGCGGATAAGGTGTGGTTAGGAGAATTGGCCATTTTTGAAAGCAGAATACGAAATAAAGGAGAGAGATGAGGCAGATGAGCGGAATGCGAAGATGGTAATCTGCTTTAATTTAAATACTGATTTCACAGGGGCAGTCCTTATAGGTTTTCCTATCTACCATTCTCTATCGGCAACACCCCCGGTGGCTCAAATTCCAGTCAAGTGGCAACCTCGAGCCGAACAAACCTGACATCTCTGTGGAAAAGCTGGACGGGACTCCACCGCTTTGAAAAAAGAAAGAACGAAAAGACGAGCTGAGTGGGGGACAAAGAAATTTTCGGCAGAAAGAGAAATATTACTCGTCTTCATTGGAGGACCCGCCAGTAAATCGACGGTGGAAATCTTGACGGGGGCCCTCTATCGCGAAAAGAAAGAAGAAGACAAACTGAGCGATAAACGAGGATTTCCCCTTTAATCAAAAGCTGAATGTCAGATTTTCCCCTCGGTAAATCTAATAGCACTGCCCGTGAAGGGGGAAGTCGTTGCTATTGCCAGAGAGAGAATTTATCCTCATTTGATAGTGAGGGTTCATCTGCACGAACTCGCAGGAGAAAGATAGAGAGGAAGGAGTTCTCGTGGGAGAGGAATTCAAAACCTTCACCATCAAAGCATTGGCTTTCAAAGCCTGTTACGAGAAGCCATCAATAATCCCGTGATTCCTCAAATCCGAGAAGACATCCTGAGGCGGTCTCGAATCGGCAGTCCTAGATCCAGAAATATGTTGAGCATTAGGGAAATGGGCGCATGTTCAACCCTGGTCGAAGCTGATGAAGTTCCTTACCCTGAGGGTCTACTGGTCATGGCCATTGACGGTAATCCAGTCTCTCTGTCAATCCTTGTTACCGTATTAAGAAAATGCCGGTATAAGGTTGTAGCTCAAGCAAAGGCGACAGAGGCCTTAGAGATATTAAGGAGGAGTAGTAACCAGTTTGATATCGTCGTCACCGCCATGGTAGGGATTGACATGGATGTTTTCACTCTCTTGGAAGTCATCAATTCTAAATTAAACATGCCAGTCCTCGTAATATCGGCAAGCGATGATCAGCAAGCCACGATGAAGGCTGTCTTAAACGGGGCCCAAGACGTCGTAACGAAACCAGTTAGGGTTCAGATGCTTCAAAACATATGGCAGCACATGGTAAGGAAGCAATTGCACGACCATGAGAACAAGCATCAAGCCTTCAATTTTATTCCAAGCAACTGGAGAAAGAAGATGAGTTGGTCTCCCGAGCTGCATCGTATGTTTGTTAATGCAGTTCAGCAACTAGGAATCGATTCGGCACGGCCGCAACATATACTGGAAATTATGAAGGTAGAGGGACTCACTAAAGTAAATGTTTCGAGTCATCTTCAGAAGTACAGAAAAAGGGTGAGAGAACACAATGCAGCTCAGAATCAAGAAAACCAAGGCGGGACTGATCCAAGCCTGAACGTCGAGTCTCCTCGCCACCATAAGTTCCACAGGTTAGCATGGGGCGAGCCACTTCCCATCATCAACCAAACCAGTAGCCGTGCCATCAATCCCCCAGGCGTTAATCAAAGTATCCCTCAGAATCACCCTAATGCTCTTCAAGAGTATAGACCGCAGGGGCAGTGTATTCAGACTCCTTGGTTTGAGCACCAACCCGTGGCTAGAATTCATCCCATGATCAGCGCGCCTGCGCAGCCAGAGAATCAGACAAGAAATTATCCTGAGCACTTCCACTTCTCTAATCCTCAAATGGAAGGAGTTCTTGGCAGCAGGACAGTTGGTGATCCCCACACTTTCTGGAGTAATGATGAAGACTTCAGCTCGAGAAGTCAAATTGCTCATGGCAAGGACAGAATGAGAAATCTACCGCCAGCATTTGCCAACAATAATGCCCAATTCGAGCATCAGTTGCTGGAAGGTTCAAGAGATTACCCATATGATGAGCTTACTGCCCTGGTCAACCAGTTTAAGGTTGACAGACATCCGAAGCCATAATCGGAAGCCAGTGATTAAGGACTCTCAAACATCGGTCATCCATGCCTGAACCAGCATGAGACTAGCTGATTATCGAAGAGCCGCAGGAGAGGCAGAACTGACCTTGAACAAGTGCACCTTTCATTTCATGCTTAATTCCCCTGCGTGTGATATTTCCAGCTTTCTAGGTGTCTAGATTTAATTCATGGGCATGGGGTAATTTGTTTTTTATCCCGTCGAATGCGTGAATCCCTTTTTATGCTAGACTCAGGGCGGATCAATTTGTGGCAACGTCGCTGACTGCCATAATGAGAAATGTTGAATGACCTCACGTAGGGAAATTTCAAGTGAAAAGCCCAGGCGAGCTCGAAGACGGGTAACTGTGTGTCGTTCCAATTTACCCTCAATCGTCGCAAAATGCTAAATTGGATTTGTTCCATTCTCTTCCAGGGGATTGCAAATTGCCTCAAGAGTGTCGCAAAATGAAATGACCCAATGGAATGCGATAGGACTCATTTGCCTTAAAGGTAACCTTTAAATTAAAGGAGCCCTCCGATCCACGGACCCGATGGCATAAAAAATGATGATGGTCCAAAGCAACCCGAAAGAAAACAAGGCCCAACTAAGCAAAGCACTTATGTGGCAAGCTCAAAGTGAAGGGCAACTCGGGACATACAATCCAATCCAATCCAAATGAAGGAACTTCCTCAATTCAAATTCAATGGAAGTACATACAAGGGTAAAACAGTATCGTTCCAATTTTTCTAGAATATGAAGAACATATACTGCCGCATTCCCTTTCATTTTTGCAGTGAAAGTCTCTACTGGCCAGATTTTCCTGTCTACCATTCCCTATCAGCATCACCTCCGCTACTCGTCTCCAATCTCGAGCCAAGCAAATCCGACATCTTTGCCAAAAGTTTGACGGGATGACACAACTTTGAAAAAGGAGAAAGAAAGGTGACTTGGGTGGGAGACAAGGAAAATGAGATTCGTTTTTATAGGAGAACACGCCAGCAAATCGACGGTAGAGACGTTGATAGGGACCCTACCACTATGAAGAGATGAGAAAAGACGAGCCAAGCAAGAAACACGCAGGAAAGGTTGAGAAAGACAGAAATCTCGGGAGAAGCGATACATATGCTAAGCCGACGCCAAATTTTAAAAGAGACATCCTCCTGATAATCTTTATTCATACATTGAAGAGAGTTTTAAAGCATACACGGTTCAGAGAGAGTGAAAATACAGAAAGATATAGTAAACCTTGAGAAATCATCGACCAAATCGAAGATGTCTCAACCCAATACTTCCGAAAGCTATCATTGCCTGCTGAATATGGGCGAGGAAGAGTTCGAAACCATGTTTGGGATCGAGCCTATGGAACCTGGCCCTTCCGCCGACGACGTCCAAGATCTCAGTAAAGATAAGGACAACAACGGTAAGGGTCAAAAGAAGCGTTACCATCGCCATACTAAGGAGCAAGTACAAAGGCTTGAGGATTTCTTCAGAACATGTCATATGCCAGACGGCAAACAGAAAATGGAACTAAGTCAAGAGCTAGGACTTGAACCTTCACAAATCAAGTTCTGGTTTCAAAATAGGCGAATCCGAATGAAGACTTGTCATGAGCACAACGAAGCCGAGTTTCTAAGAGTTGAAAATGAAAACCTCCGAGCGAAAAACAAGATGTATAAAGAGGCTTTTGACTCCGCCACCTGCCCTAACTGCAACAGCCTCCTCCTCGCCTTCGATGAAATGCATGATCTGAGGATTGAAAATGCGTGTTTGAGAAGCGAGTTAGACCAGTTTATAACAGAATCGAGTTCTATTGGAGCAGGGTACAAAAAGACTAATGCTACTGGATCAGCATCAATACCTCCCGGGGAAGGGGAGATGTATCACCACCAGGCAAGCGGCATTGACGATGAACTCACCGCCATGATCAACCAGTTTAATGTTAATGAAGCACGGGGACTGTAATATGCACAGGGAGTCTGTATTTCGAAGCTGAGATCACGGGTCCTTCAACATAGCCGATGCATACCTGGTCCAGAATGAAGCCAGCTGATCATGGGAGAGCCTGCTGAGGGAGCAAAATCGATCTTGAACGAATGCAGACGCTTCATTTCCTTGCATGTGATGTTTTCTACTTTTATTGATGTTCAGAATGAACGCAAAAGCAAGAAGCAGCAATTTCATGTTCTCCTATTAAATGCTCGAGTCTGCTACCACACCAAACTCGTAGTGAATTTATTGCGAGTAAAAAGTCGCGCGAACTAGAAGGGAATTTGCAAATTGACCCAAAAACGAAATTTCCCGATTAATCAAAACTTTGGGCAAATAGATTCGTGGACATCGCCACAGAATGGACGGCTTCAAATGAGGAATATGTGAACGAAAGACCCAAACAATCTCAAAGAAGGGTAATTCTGTATCGTTCTAATTTGCTCATACTCGTCTCGTGTTCTGAATTATTTTATTCCATTCTTAACAGGGTTTGTAAACCGCCCCGAAAAATACAGTGACCTGGAATTACCTAGTACAATACAACAACACCATGTCATCTCAAGGATTGACTCTTAAAAGGAACCTCCATGAGCGCCTGCGGTCTTGTGGACTAGATGGCATGGGGAATGACAGTGGTCCGAGACGTCCCGCGTTCGATCCTCGAGGATGGAAATGTTGTAAGTATTGTAAATAAATAAAACAACTTTTTCTCGCATTTCTTTTTGCAAAAAGAAACAGGAATACTCGACGAGCAATACCAAGGTCAGTATTTTGTTACGATCTTAGCTTAACGTTGAAGTGTCCAGCGAAAGCCAAGGGAAACTCAATCCAGTGAACTTGATAAAGGCGTCACGCAAAACATTCAAGATGAAGGGTAAACCAGTATCGTATCCAATACATCATTTCTAATACTGACTAATACATCTTCTTCTCCATTGTTTGACAGGAAATGTCTAACTTGACATACCCACGGAGAAAATCCCGAGTGGTAAAACTGGTAAAGGAGTTGCGCGAAGCACTCAAGGGTAACTCAGTATCGTGTCCAGTTCATCATTTCTGATACTAGCTAACAGGTCTCCTTCCTTGTTACAGGAAATGTTAAACTAACACCTGATACTTCAAAGAAAACAGCCCAAAGGGGCCAAGTTATGATCGCCTGATGCGATCCGTCTGATGAAATAAGGGAAATCAATGGCGAACCCTAGATCGAAAAGAGGCAAAACCAGAAACAAGCTACTCCTCGACTCGGGGAATAGGCCCCCAACGTGTCTGATCCGCCCACACAGCCAGGGGCAATTTCCATACTTGTACTTGTATTGCCATATTTGCATGATGTTTACACATTCCATGATTTATGCATGACTGTTCTGCATGTTCAATTTGTCAATTTTGACTGGGGGTATAAACTGTACACGATGCATCGAATGTACAGAATGGGGCATGACAGGACGATGAAAGGCAAGCCATTTCCACATACGTCCTATATTTAATCCACAGTGAGTTGAGCGGTAGACAGATTCCGCATTCTCCAAGGCAATGGGTTTTCTCGCAAAAGATACGATAGTCGAAGTGAAGGAGGCATTCATTCTCCATTCCAAACACTTCAGGCAACCATTGACAACCCATTTAAACGGTGATTTCATTTCATGACCCTGTCAAGAACCACCCCGCACTGGGGCAAAACAGAGGTAATTCCAACAATATCAGGAGATAAATGGTTAGAAATTCTCTTGCTTGGACTAACATCAATCTTCGAGTGTTTCTTTGCATGATACTCGAATTTTAATTCAAGTGCTTTAGGATGACGAAGAGCATTTATTTTCTCTATCCTACACACTCATCCTTTGCATAACCCAATTGAGCCTGCAAATTCATTTCTCAAGCCCATGTTGGTGATCATTGCTCATTTCAAGGTAACGACAACACCTTCCCCCAAAAGAGCAGAATTGAAGAAATTTGGCCAATAGAGAATTCTCGAATCAGCCCATTTCATATGCTAGACTTTCATGTAATGTCTAGTATCATTTGTTGAAAATCATCTTGTTGCTAAAATTCAAAATCACAAGATTATTAAACAAAAAAAAGAGAGAGACAAGTGTAGCCTAAAGAAAATGGGCCTGCTTCCAAACAAAAGGGAGTCGGGAGTAAGAAAAGCAAAGGCTACTCCAACGAATCTCGGGCAGAAAGAGCAAAGTGCCTATCAAAAGCAAGGCCAATGCCCATATATCTGTAATGAACTTCTGACTTCGAACATACATTTTGAGAATTCCCGAAAAAGGATCCCCAAAGAAGTCAGTTTGCAAAGTGTAAAAGAACTACCACCCCTCAGCCAATGATGGTATTCATTAAAGACAAATTCAGGAAGGTCAAAGATCGGTGACCAGACTGCAATGATCACCAACACTAAGCCCTTCTCATATATTTTGCTGAGCCAAAACGAGCCCTTCGTTTCTCAGACCCAAATCCCGACCTACGTTACGACCCTTGAAAGTCTCTTCTGATTAGGGCACCTAAATTAATGTAAGAGTTGAATGACTTTAAGAATCGCTCGAAGAAGTTCGAGCAAGATTATTTCTCTCTCATTTTGCAGGGTTCTTGACTTGTAAACCCGGAGTAGATGATGAAGACCTTTTTTTTGTCAATGGCCCTGACTCGAAATGAGTCTCCTTTGATAAGCCTTTGACCCAGCCCACATTACGGTCCTAATCAAGACCTCTAGATCGGCTTGATCGTATCAATTGCGAGATTACTCAGACCCTCGCTGAATGCGATGATGGTAAGGTTGAGTGCTTTCTTTTCAAATCCTGCAATCCGGATAAATAGTGTTTCTCGAGAGTGAGAGAAAGCCCTTTCGGACTGAAGTCCCCATTCAGGTTCAATTCAGGTATTCATGACATGATAACCTCCCTTGACAGAATTGGAAATGCAAACTCAATAGAATAGTCATGCATGATCCATATTATGAGCATACACATATGGTTTTAATCATTGCAAACTCAACTGAATGGTTTTGCATGAACCGATGAACTCATTGATAAAAATGCTTGCACATGTTACCTCTGACACTGTCTGACAAGTAGTGCATTCCTAATAGTCGAGTTACTCTCCGAGGTCTCGAAATTCATCCAGAGGCTATTAAACAAACAAGCCCTGTTGGCTAATGCTCGCCAAGCATTTTCAGGTGAGTATATCTTCAACCTGAACCTTTCAATTCTGATGATTGTCTGGGTGCTTAAATCCATTGCAGCACATAAGGTCATTCAGTGAGCAAGCAGACACGATACAATCGGTCTGTCTATGCCTCGATCATTAACTCAGAAGATCCAGGTAAGTCTTCTGAACCCTTGCAACTCATGATCAACATACTCTCATGAAGTCTTCATCAGCTCACGATTGATACAATCTCGTGTTCTCAAGCTTTATCAAATCATGATTGACCAACTCTCGTGTTCTTGATCTTTGCCTCATCGGTTTATTCCTAAAGTGATGGGACAACAAAAATTAGGTTTGAGCTTCTGCAGGATTTTTAGTTTCCCCAGATCCCAGAATGGCACCCTTCATGATAAGTCAAATTGGATTTGAGCGTCTGCAGGATTTCTGGTTTCCCCAAATCCCAGAATGGCACCCTTCAAGGTAAGTTAAGTCGGATTTTGAGGATTCCTGATCTCCATAGATCCCAGAATGACACCCTTCAAGGTAAGTTAAATCGGGTTTGAGCGTCTACAAGATTCCTGGTTTCCCCAGATCCCAGAATGGCACCCTTCATGGTAAGTTAAATTGGGTTAGAGCGTCTGCAGGATTCTTGATCTCCTTAGATCCCAGATATACCCAAAAATCATTTTCTCAATCAATACCTCTTCAGTCTACCCAAAAAAGGTGAAATCTAGGGTATATTATCTCCGGAGCCCTTCCATTGGAAACCCCAATACGGAACGGTCCATTTCCAAAGTCCTTTTTACAGGCGACCAAAGTCCTTTCTACAGGCGAGCAAGTCCTTTCTACAGGCAATCAAAAGTCCTTTTTACAGGCAACCAAAGTCCTTTCTACAGGCGACCAAGTCCTTTCTACAGGAAACCAAGTCCTTCTTACAGGCAAATCAAGTCCTTTTTACAGGCATACCAAGTCCTTTTTACAGGCATCAAAGTCCTTTCTACAGGCACAAGTCCTTCTTACAGGCATCAAGTCCTTTTTACAGGCACCAAGTCCTTTCTACAGGCACACAAAAGTCCTTCTTACAGGCACCAAGTCCTTTCTATAGGCAACCAAAAGTCCTTTCTACAGGCACACCAAAGTCCTTTTTATAGGCAAAACAAAGTCCTTTCTACAAGCACCAAAGTCCTTCTTACAAGCACCAAAGTCCTTCTTACAGGCATTTCCATGGGGTGACCTACCATACAGGTCAAATCTTAATTTAATCAGTAGAATCCTTTCGCTAGGAATCTACCATGGGGTGACCCACCATACGGGTCAAAATTCAATCCGATTTTAATCAGTAGAATCCTTTTATTAGGAATCTACTATGGGGTGACCTACCATACGGGTCCAAGTTCCACTACCCTAAGGTTTTCTTATAACGAATCCCTAGGTTCTCATCTCATTTTCAACAGAGCACTCATGTCAGGCAATCGCCATACAACGAGCAGGTAAGTGCCAGGTAAATTCTCATCTTTGTCTCTCCCTCATCGCATGAAAGCCTCCTCAAACCGGGTTTGGATCGAAATTTGCTAAAAGGGGTATTGGAGATCGAATGTCATGACTCTTTTTATTTCATTGTGTTGAGTCGATTAGGATTCAGGTGTCGTCTCGTCTTTGAAATGAACCTCTACCGAGCTTCCTTTCAAAGAGGGGCAGCTGTTGACACCTGATTTTCAATCACCTTTTCTTTTCTTCTTTTTTAAAATTAATAGAAAATCCATAAAAATTCATAAATTTGAAAAAATTAACTTTGGAGACCTTTGCCAAGCCTAGGGAACCAATTTTGACAAAAAAATGATTTTTCATATTTTCAGTATTTTTCGGTATTTTTATTTTCTAAAATTGATAGAAAATCTATAAAAATGAGAAAATTGCAAAATCAACTTTGGAAGCCTTGGCCAAGCTTAGGCAACCATTTTTGAGTAAAAAAATAATTTTTCATATTTTTTGTATTTTTTTAAATATAATTTTTAGAAATTAGGAAAATATTTAATAAATAATAGCATTTGAGGCCACAAAAATACATAAAAATAGTCAATATTTTTCCTTTAAATCCCTTTTCATGTTGGCCATCGCAAATTTAAAAAATCCAATTCGAGGTTGTGTATTCCTTAACGAGCATAATCTCGAATCGGGCCTAAAAAAATTCAATTTGAGTCAATTTATTTTCATTTTTCACTTTTAGGAGTTGTGACATTGTTCTTTAATATTCTAAATTTTCATCTTGGCCCAATTATACCCAGAATGACTCAATTTTACAAACAGGGCTTTAATTAAATTTTGCATTATTTTCAATAGCAAGAAATGAGCTTAAATTCAACATGCGATAGGTGTGTCGAAAATTGTGAGGAGATTTGGACTTAAAGAAATATTTCTCCAGGGACTGAATTACAAATACTTAAAATCTCATGGACTAGAGTGCAAATACCTAATACTTGAGGGATTATTTTGTAAATAACAAAAAGAAGAGTTAGTGGAGAAATTAGAATAGAGAAGGGAAGATGGAGAAGAGGAGATGAAGATAGGAAGATGGAGAAGAGGAGATGGAGAAGAGAAGATAAAGAAAATAAGATGAGAATAGAGAAGGGAAGATGGAAATGAAGAAGAGTTAGTAGAATGTGAGATAGATATGGAGAAGGAAAGATGAATATGAAGAAGAGTTAGTGGAGAAATTAGAATGTGAGATAGAGATGGAGAAAGGAAGATGAAAATGAAGAAGAGTTAGTGGAGAAATTAGAATGGGAGATAGAGTTAATGGAAAAATTAGAATGGGAGATAGATGAGTGGTTTATAAAAGGAGGAAGAAGTGAGCTTGAGAGAAAAAATTTTTTGGAGAGAAAATTTTAGATGTTTGAGAGAGTTTTGGGAGATTGAAGAAAAACTGGAGAAAAAAAAATTTTTTGGAGAGATTTCAAGAGAAAAAAATTTTGAGAGAGAAAAATTCGCCGCCGTGGAACAAGCCTTGGCGACGCGACGGATTCATCTCCAACGAGCTCTAGGCGCATCAGCATGTGCAATTATCTGGTAACTCAATTTTTCGTATTTAGATGACGAAATCTCGAAAATAAATGTACTGAACATTCGTAGATGACTTCGAGATCTTCGATTTGATATATTATGGCACGAAAATTGACGTCGTTTGCTATGTCAAAAGGGTCCCGAAATTGAAAGCAGAAATCTGGAAATATTGTGATCAGAACCTGAGATGGAATTTTTCTGATCTGACCTTTCACGCTAAATGATTTTCCATGGGTTATTCTAGACTTTGTTTCGTAAAGACCTCTTCATGACATTTGTTCATAAGATCTTAATGCATAACATATAAAAAATACAAAAATATTCATGCACGTTTCGTATTTTTAATGCATTTAATGAAATCATGCAATTCTGTTGGCGTCCTTGAGTCTGAGTGTTTTTCTGTGCGTGGTCATATTGATTTGTAGTTATCTTATGTTTAGAGTCTTCTTTTGAAACTTCACAAAAAATGAAAGTTGTTCATTGGGGTCTTGTTTAGTAGACTGGAAAGTTTGGTGCATTAATTTTGAGATTTGAGTGTCCATTTAAGCTTAATCCTGAAATATGTCTGTTCTGTGAAATTTGTTTGTTTGCTGCTGAGCTCTCATGAAAGACCATTTTCTACACGAAAATGAGTGTCTCTTCAATAAGAATGTAAAACATGAAAGTTGTCAAAGACACATTTTCCCATCCACATAAAAAATCTCAGAATTTTTACATACATTTCATTATTTCTTTTGTATTTTATGGTTACTGCTTTCTCCCTAAGAATGTTCATGGACAGTATGATTTAATTCGTATTTTTTGTGTTAATGCATTGGAAAATGTAAAAAATGGTCTCAATGAAGTTTAATCAGCACGTGTTAAACTCTCTTTGAGTTTTTGAATTGTCTTAACTCATTGGTAATTGTGCATGTCCGATTGGATAAGTTCATTATTTTCATTTGGCTTTCGGCCCGATGCTTTGAAGACTGGAGGATGACCGATGTCCATTCCGGTCCGTTTTGTTGTACTCTCGACCCACGAGGCTTGGCGACGGGTGTTTGACCGATGTCCATTCCGGTCCATTTTTGTTGTATTCCCGATCATGTCTCGGGTTTTATTTAATTGGTCTGTAATTATTCACCCGACGAGTTGCGGGTTTTATTTTCACTGTCCTTAGGGTAGTTTTACTTTACCTGCTCTCTCTTCACATCTTCATTTGCTTTGGGTGATTTTGCATTCTTTTATAATAAATCCAAAATACAAAAAAAAATGTAGAAAATCCAAAAAACCAAAAAAAAAATGGAAAATCTGAAAATACAAAAAATGCCATTCATGTGCATCTCATGTAGTATGTCTCATGTATGTTTGTTATGTTATCCGTATGTTCGTATAGACATATCGTATTTGTTTGTTCTCGTATGCACGTCACGTACGCGACGTTTGCAAATCCACATTTGTCTGTTATGATATGTTATTAACCCATGCATATTCATTCAGAAAAATCAAAATTTTCAAAATAAGGGTTTTATCCCCTCTTTTTCAAAAATGAGGGTTTTATTCCATCTTTTCAAAATGACGACTTTGCCCTTTATGGGCAAAATCGAAATGTACGTATTTACATACACATATCACTATGCAAGTCACATATATATGTCACGTATTTGTATGGTGTATGTATGCATGTTACATATCGTATTCATGCGTCTTCATACGCATGTCACATACGTATTCGTATTCGTCTATCCCCACATGCATGTTGTATTCATACGCATGTCACGTACGCATATCATTCGCATGTCCACGTACGTATGTCCTTCGCATGTAACGCACGTATATGTATTCGTCTATCTCGTATGCATATCGTATCCATACACATGTCACGTACGTATGTCGTTCGCATGTCATGTACGTATGTCATTCGCACGTCACGCACGTATTCGTATTCGCATATCTACGTATTCGTATATCATATTCGTATGTCCGTATTTGTGTGTCGTATTTGTATGTCAACGTTTGCGTTCATACCCTTTATGCATTTCATTTTAAAGTGAAAACATAAAAAAAACACCTTACCAGGGTCTTAGGAATAAATCAAGTGAGAGTTGCCAAAATAGGATATCCATGGAATTAAGGTACCGAAAGGGCATTAGTTTTAATTAACTAGTGTAACCAAGTCCCCGAACTCATAATCTCTGGTTTGCAGGAGTAATTTAGTTCTCCCGCTAGGTTACTTAGGTTTCTAATCAACCTACCAAAAATGATTAGTGGCGACTCCAAATTCTAAAATCATGTGAAAAAAAATCAAAGTTGCGATTTGGTAGAGCTTGGGAGAGCTCGAACTAGGTTAGTTAATTTAATTAATTAATCTGGTAATCCATTAACCTAAAAATGAATTTTAGGTCGCGACATCTGGGAATTTCTCTTAGACCTACAATACAGCGAAAGTGATGTGAGCATATGCGTATATGCATTGAGTATATGTAATGGTCTTCAATGTGACTCAGACACTGTGAGGTATGGGACCTGATTAAGTCTTTATTTTATTCAAGAGTAGTATTTCTTGACAGCATCTATATTTACAGGATTTGCCAATTCTTCTCCATCCATATTTACGAGAATCAAGGTATCGCCAAGTAAAACCTTTTGGACTATGTATGAACCTTCAGAGTTCGGCGTGAACTTACCCCTAGGATGGGGGATATTGGGAAGCGTCTTCTTCATAACTAAGTCTACGACTGTGAAATTTCTGGGTCTCACTTTTCAGTTAAATGATTTAGCTACTTGTCTTTGATATACCTGACCATGATGGATGGCCTTTAATTGCTTTTCATTAATCAAATTCAATTGCTCATATCTCTGCTTGATCCATTCAATCTCTGAGAGTTTAGCTTGGGATAGTATTCATAGGGAAGAGATTTCAACTTCCACAGGGAGGACGGCTTTCATGTTGTATACCAGAGAATAGGGCATTGCGCCTGTTGAGCTCCGACTCGAAGTTCGGTATGCCATCAATGCATAGACAATCTTTCATGCAAATCTCGAAAGTTCTCTACGATCTTAGACATAATCTTCTTAATATTCTTGTTTGCCGCTTCCACGGCTTTATTCATTTGCAGTGGTAAGGGGAAGAATTAAGGTGTTTGATCCTAAATCGATCCAAAAGTTCGTCAACCACCTTATTATTCAGATTTGAGCCATTGTTCGTAATGATGGCTTGGGGTGTCCCATATCTTGAGATGATATCCCATTTGATAAATTTTGTGACACTCTTGACTATGACGTTGGCGTATGAATTGGCTTCGATCCACTTAGTAAAGTCAATTTCCCAATTAAAGCTGGTTTTTCTAAAAGGTACTTTATTGGATCATTTTTTGATCAGCTGAATATGGTGTTGGAGGATGTATTATCTCAATTTGTGTAGCACCCATACCAACGCGACACACGTTTTCTCAATTGTGGGGTAATTAATCACTGATGCAGTAAACATTTTACTCATATAATAAATTAGCTGCCCCTTGCTTTCCTCTAGGCTTGTTTGAGATAATAAAGCTCCCAACAATTCTTGATGAACAGTGAGATATAAAGTGAGCAAAAAACCCGGTACGGGAGGGACCTATATTGATGGTGAGATGACGTATCGTTTGATCTTCTCTAGTGCTTAATGACACTCAGTATCCCAATTTACTTTGGCTCCTTTTCTTGATAGTTTAAAGAATGGCTTTGCTACGTCGGATAGCTGACAGATGAATCTGGTGTTGACACTTGATTTTTGGCTGATTTTATTTTCAAAATTTATTAGAAAATCCATAAAAAAAGTTGCAAAATCAACTTTGGGGGCCTTGGTTTGGCCTAGGAAACCAATTTTGAGCAAAAAATAATTTTCTTTATTTTTCATATTTTTTAGCATTTTATTTTCAAAAATTCATAAAAAAATAAATAAATAAATAATGAGAAAATTGCAAAATCAACTTTGGAGACCTTGGCTTGGCCTAGGGAACAAATTTTGAGCAAAAAATAATTTTCCTTATTTTTCATATTTCTCTTCATTTTGTTTTCAAAAATTCGTAAAAAATAAATAAATAATGAAAAAAATTGCAAAATCAACTTTAGGGACCTTGGTTTGGACTAGGGAACCAATTTTGAGCAAAAAATAGTTTTCCTTATTTTTCATATTTTTCTGCGATTTATTTTCAAAAATTCATAAAAAATAAATAAATAAATAATGAGAAAGTTGTAAAATCAATTTTGGGGACCTTGATTTGGCCTAGGGAACCAAGTTTGAACAAAAAATAATTTTCCTTATTTTTTTGCATTTTTTAATATTTTCATAACTTAGGAAAATAATAAAACAATTAATAACAAATAACATTTGAAGTGAGAAAATTGCCAAAAAATGGTCAATGTTTTTAATTTAATTTTCTTTGTCTGATTATTTAAATAATTTCTAGAAATTCCATTTTAAACTTTAAATTTTCTTTTTTTACATTTCTAGAGTCGTGTCATCCTCCTCCATTTTACAAAATTAAAATCAAGTCCAAAAGCCCTCAGAATTGTCCAATTTCACTAAAAATGACAAAAATGTAATTTCTGATTTTTCAAATTAGTCCCTAAAATCACTAAAAATGAAATTAAAAATTTTCTAGGAACTGAATTGAAAATAGGGCGATGTCACCCCCTAGATTTTGACCTTCTGAATCCAACGGTGGCAACAATTTTTGCAGAAAAGGGCCATAAAACTTTGGATTTTGCAAAATGGGTTCTCGGGTCGAATTTAGAAATTGGGTTTTTATATTAATCTTTGGGCTAATTGACATGAAATGTCATTTTCCTAATGTATTTGATGTCGTAGAACTTGATTTTGGGGTTTAATTTGCTCAATTTTGATTTTTTAGGGGGTAATTTGAGAAAATTTTATCGGCCGAGTCAGTCGGGTCGGGTCAGATCCGACCCAATGACCCAGCTGATCATTGGAGATCAACGGACCAAATCTGGTCCTTCTCCTTCGCGCGAATGAAGTTCAAAGCTAGGGAAATCCTAACTGAGAGATCGAACGCGATTCTGAGAAGATTTCGGGGAGGTTGGGAAAAAATTTCAACGAAATTGGGAGGAGAGGATCTCGGGGGAAGTTGAGGGTATGAAATTGAGTTTTAAAAGGAGGCAGAAGGGGCAAGGCGTGAAACTAGCTTGAGAAAGTTGCTAGAGTCCACTGGAGTTCACCCACACCAATTTCAGCGTTCGTTGTTACTCGAAAAGGTAAGTCGCAAATCAGAGCTTTAGCTCTGACCTCTAATGGCAGATCCACGATTCATGCGTAATTCCTCCTCTTTTCATGTGCATATTGTTCCCCTTTCACCTCTGATCCCATTCGTGCCTTCATTCTGCATTGCGCTGCGTGAAAACCCCGATCTGAGCCTTAAACCCTAGCTTGTTCTGTCTCGACCTGGTTAGAGCAATCTGGCGATTTAGAGCTTGATTAGGACACCAAGTAAGTCCCCTGAACCTTCTGTGGTGCTCCATGTCAAAGGAAATAAATGGTTATGCTCTAGTTTAGATGATTGAGCCGCCATGGTTGCCGTCTGTAAACACTTCGATTACCTTAATCCAATCGTTGGATTTGATTGATTTCTAGATATGTTGATCTCTAAGGCTAGACGAATCTATTGAGACCAGTTTCACGTCGTTTGGTTGAGATTTCGCCATCGGATCATTACCGAAAGTCTGTAGCCATCGGTCTAGGTTTAGTCTAAGGAAGAAGACGAGCCGGGTCAGCAAATTGACTTGGTCAACATCTGACGTGGCGATGACATGGCAAAACACGTCACGCGCCATGTCGGCTTGTTGACCCAATCAAAAGCTGACCAGGATGCTTCGTCAGCATAGATCGCTACGGTAGTGTGGGAGGCCTAAACGAACCCAACGGCTCGGAGTAATACAAGTGTCAGAATCTTAGGCTTTCTAGAAATAATTTTTATAATTTTCAAAAATAATTGAAATGGACGGTCGATATCAAGTGATAGAGTAGATCTCAACCGTAGGTTCCTTCAGCTGGATCGAACGTCCGTGGAGTAATCACGTGGCGAATTTCTGACCATTAAGTCTAAAATAGGTAGAAAATAGATAAAAACGAAATGAAAACAAAAAAAAATTCGAAAATTTAAAATAAACCCCTAAAACTACATCATTTTGGTATTGGGTCAGATTAGTGGGCCTTAGGCTGGGTTTAGATTAATGGGTCCGGTCCATTCAACCCGATTCGTATAACCTAATTCAAAAATAATAATAATAAATCCAAAAAATAATAAAATAATAATAAAATAAAGACAAAAATAGAAAATCGGTGAGGTAGAAACGGTGTCATTTTGGTCTAGAGTTTTAGATTTCAATTCGAGTTATTGGAACGGATCCACCCGACCCGGCCCGAAAAATTAGAAAATAGTAAAAAATAAAAAATAAAAAATAAAAAATAAAAAAAACAAATAAATAAATAATCCAATAAAAATATAAAAATAGAATAAAAAATAAAAAAAAATCTAAAAATCTTATAAAAATTTAGAAAATTCCAAATTATAAAACAAATAAAAAAGAAAAACAAATAAAAACAAATCATAGAAAATCATAGAAATTTTAGAAAAATTTATAAAATTGTTAAAAAGAATATGAAAATTTTAGAAAAAAAATAGGAAAAATATTAGAAAATAAAAAATAATAAAAAAAATTCCAAAATATATAGAAAATGTCCAAAAATAGGAAAAATCCATGAAAAATCATAAAAACTTTAGAAAATTTTGGAAAACTGTTAGAAAAATAAAAAAAAATTCAAAATAAAATACTAGAAAATAGAGAAAATGTTAGAAAAAAAATAGAAAATTTTTTAGAAAGTCTCAGAAAATTCTAGAAAAAAATTCTAAAATTCAGAAAAATCCAAAAGAATTTCCAAAAATTGTGAAAATTAGGGAAAAACCACATTCAACTGGTTTGACCTAATTACACATTTTTGAATTCTCGAGCTTTCCAAAATGACCATTTTATCCCTCTGATCAATCTGACCCTAACCATTCCAAATCACCCCGAAACATCCTGAAACCAAATTGACGTGTTTTCTTGGACTTTTAAGACTCCCTTTTATTTGTATTGACTGATTTCGACGTGATTTCTTTTTGAATTGATTCCTTGGTTGCGCATTTATTTTATGGTTGTGATTGATAGGATAGATACTCCCATTCGCATAAACCCATTAGACTTCCAGAGCCTACCTTACCCAATCTCGCATGCATAAACTCTTTAGATTAGGAAAATCACTCAACTTAGGTACCGAAAGGGCGTCGAATAGCTATATCGACGTAACCAAGTCCCCGAATCTAAATCTCTGGTTTTCATAGGATCAAACGATATCTCCCAATCGTTCGATAGGGTTTCCGGTCATATCCTCCAATAAATGATTGGTGACGACTCTGATGGCATGCACACTATTCACATGTCACCCGACCACACTAAGGTTGATCTCGATTCAAATTTTCCTGACGCGATTTGGTATGGGCTTGGGAGGGCCCGAACTAAGTCTAGACCTATCCAATGGGCCTAACAATCCATTAACTCCCTCAGGATTCGAAAATCTCGAGAGGGTCGCGACACTTGGCGATATAATTCAGTCTTTCCAACAAACTCCTTACTTCTTTAACGGTTGTGGGGACTTTAATATCTAATATCGCTTTAATTTTAGAAGGGTTGATTTCGACTCCTCGGTTGCTTATCATGAACACGAGAAGTTTTTTCCGATCGCACCCTAAATATACATTTAGCGGGGTTTAACTACAATTTATACTTCTGGAGTTGTTCAAACAACTTTCTCAATATCTGGGTGTGATCTTCCCCATGTTTAGATTTCGTAATCATGTCATCGACATAGACTTCTATCTCTTTGTGTATCATATCATGAAACAGAGTCACCATGTCTCTTTTTTTATTTTATTTTTTTTTTGCATGTGCATGAATCAATGACAATATAAATACGTATGCGGCATAACAAAATATGCACGAGCTATGCTATATGAAATGCACACGAATGATATCTTTTGGTATTTTCAAATTAAATAAGACTAACGATGCAAAATATTCTAAATATAAATGCAATATTAAAAGATACGACATAAACAACAGTATATGAATATGAGCATTAAAAATTCCTTGAAGCTGAAAGAGAGAGTGAGCTAATGACTTATGTGTAATGTTATAACCTTTAGTAGGTGGCTCGGCCTATTCATTCAGGGGTTTCATGATGTAGAAATTAAACTGCAGAAGATAGAGTACAGAAAGCAGTAAATAAAAGAACCTCCAATGGGTTGCCCAGCCTTCCCATTCTGGGGTTTGACAATATAAAAATTAAACAGCATAAAATAGAGTTCAGAAAGCAGTGAATAAAGAACTCCAACGGGTGGCTTGGCCTTCCCATTTTGGGGTTTGACAATATAAAAATTAAACTGCATAAAATAGAGTTTATAAAGCAGTAAATAAAGAACCTCTAACGGGTAGCCCGGCCTTCCCATTCTAGGGTTTGATAATATAAAAATTAAACTATATAAAATAGAGTTCAGAAAGCAGTAAATAAAGAACCTCCAACGGGTGGCTCGGCCTATCCATTTTGGGGTTTGATAATGTAGAAAATTGTAGCATGAATACCACATGTAGATACGAAGATATATGAGTACGACATGACATAATCAAAATTTAAATTAATCCATTTGAACAATGAAATTCTCGAAGATTTTAATAGTTAGGATCATTACATGATTTGACAGATTTGATTACCGAATTTAGACTTTGTATCGCCTTATGGATCAAGATTGCGGCTCGAATAACGGGGATGAACTCTTGCTTTGTGTTGATCGATAGAGGAATTGGTGATGGTAACTCCTAGTTTTAAGCTCCCACCATCTTCAAAACTCTTTTTTGCAAAAGAATTCTCTCTCTTTTTGATTTTTTCTTTCTCTCTAATTTTTCTTCAATATCTCAAAATCCCCTCAAATATCCAAACTTTTCTCTCCTAAAAAAAAATCATCCTCTCCAAACTCCTTTCATCCTCCTTTTATAGCTCATTTATTTATCTTCTACTCTAATTTCTCCACTAACTCTATCTCTCATTCTAATTTTTCCCACTAACTTTTTGAGACAATTTACTCATAAGGGGCAAAACTGTTATTTTGAAAAGCTCAGGGTGAAAATTCACCAAAAATAGGATTGGTTAGTCGAAATGACCCGTTTCCTAATTTCTGAGATTTTTCTGAACTTTTTAGAGGTCTTTATGAAACGAAGTATAAAACAAACCATGGAAAATCATTTAGCGTGAAAGGTCAGATCAGAAAAATTCCATCTTAGGTTCTGATCACCATATTTCCAGATTTCTGCTCTCAATTTCGGGACCCTTTTGACATAGCAAACGACGTCCATTTTCGCGCCATAATATATCAAATCGAAGATCTCGAAGTCATCTACGAATGTTCAATATATTTTTTTCGAGATTTCGTCATCTAAACACAAAAAATTGAGTTACCAGATAATTGCACATGCTGATGCGCCTAGAGCTCGTTTGAGATGAATCCGTCGCATCGCCAAGGCTTGTTCCACGGCGGCGAATTTTTCTCTCTCAAAATTTTTTCTCTTGAAATCTCTCCAAACTCTCTCAAACATTTAAAATTTTCTCACCCCAAAAATCCTCCCTTTCAAGCTCTCTTCTTCCTCCTTTTATAACCCACTCATTTACCTTCCATTCTAATTTCTCCATTAACTCTATCTCCCATTCTAATTTTTCCACTAACTCTTCTTCATCTCTGTCTCACATTCTAATTTCTCCACCTATTCTTCTCCATCTCCATCTTCCCTTCTCTATATATATCTCTCATTCTAATTTCTCCACTAACACTTCTTCATCTCCATCTTCCCTTCTCTTATCTTATTTTCTCCATCCATTCTTCTCTATCTCCTCTTCTTCATCTTCTCTTCTCCATCTCATCTTCTTCATCTTCCCTTCTAATTTCTCCACTAACTCTTTTTTTTATTATTTGCAAAATAATCCCTTAAGAGTTAGGTATTTACACTCTAGTCCTTGAGATTTTGAGTATTTGCAATTTAGTCCCTAAAAAAAATTCTTTAAGTCCAAATCTCCTCGAAATTTTCAACACACCTCTCCTATGCTTAGTCGAAATTCATCGCATATCAAATTTAAACTCATTTCTTGCCGCAAAATTTAATTAAAGCCCTTTTGTAAAATTGAGTTATTCTGAGTATAATTGGGCCAAGATGAAAATTTAGAATATTAGAGAATAATGTCACAAATTCTAAAATTGAAAAATGAAAATAAATTGACTCAAATTGAATTTTTTAGGCCTGAT
The DNA here is from genome assembly GCA_016432845.1 of Psidium guajava. Lineage (NCBI taxonomy): Eukaryota > Viridiplantae > Streptophyta > Magnoliopsida > Myrtales > Myrtaceae > Psidium > Psidium guajava. Next base: position 21,092,982 of record CM028225.1, read on the forward strand.
TCGAGATTATGCTCCTGAAGGAATACACGACCCCGAATTGGATTTTTGGATTTTTTTTTTTAAATTTGTGGTGGCCAACATGAAAAGGGATTTGAAAGAAAAATATTGACTATTTTTACGTATTTTTGTGGCCTCAAATGCTATTATTTATGAAATATTTTCCTAATTTCTAAAAAATATATTTAAAAAAAATACAAAAAAAATACGAAAAATTATTTTTTGCTCAAAAATGGTTGCCTAAGCTTGGCCAAAGCTTCCAAAGCTGATTTTGCAATTTTTTCATTTTTTCTTGATTTTTTTTTATGAATTTTCGAAAATAAAAATATCGAAAAATACTGAAAATACGAAAAATCATTTTTTTAGTCAAAATTGGTTCCCTAGGTTTGGCCAAGGTCCGCAAAGTTGATTTTTTAATTTTATGAAGTTTTATGGATTTTCTATTAATTTTTGAAAATAAAAAAATAATTAAAAATCAAGTGTCAACAGCTGCCCCTCTTTGAATGGAATCTCGGTAGAGGTTCACTTCAAAGATAACACGACACTTGAATTCTAATTAACTCAACACAATGAAATAAAAAGAGTCATGACATTTGATCTCCAATACCTTTCTTTGTAAGTTCTGATTCAAGCCCGGTTGGAGGAGGCTCTTATGAAGTGAGGGAGAGATAGAGAGGCAAAGGATTTACTTGCAACTTACTTGTTCGCCTCGCGATTGTTGGTTGTTCTACTGAAAAGGGAATAGAAACCTAAGAGTTCGTTATAAGAAAACCTTAGGGTGGTTGAACTTGGACCCATATGGTAGGTCACCCCATAGTAGATTCCTAGTGAAAGGATTCTACTGATTACAATTGGATTGAGATTTAACCCGTATGGTAGGTCAACCCATGGTAGATTCCTAATTAAAGGGCTCTATTGATTAAGATTTGACCCGTATGGTAGGTCACCGCATGGAAATGCCTGTAAGAAGGACTTTGTGCCTATAGAAAGGACTTTGGTTGCCTGTAAGAAGGACTTTGGTGCCTGTAAGAAGGACTTTGGTTGCCCGTAAGAAGGACTTTAGTGTCTGTACGAAGGACTTTGGTGCCTGTAAGAAGGACTTGGGGTGCCTGTAGAAAGGACTTTGGGTGCCTGTAAGAAGGACTTTGGTTGCCTATAGAAAGGACTTTGGGTGCCTGTAGAAAGGACTTTGGGTGCCTGTAAGAAGGACTTTTGTTCGCCTGTAAAAAAGGACTTGGTGCCTGTAGGAAGGACTTTTGTGTTGCTTGTAAGAAGAACTTTGGGTGCCTGTAGGAAGGACTTTTGATGCATGTAGGAAGGACTTTGGTGCCTGTAAGAAAGACTTTGGGTTGCCTGTAAGAAGGACTTTGGGTTGCCTGTAAGAAGGACTTTTGTGTTGCCTGTAAGAAGGACTTTGGGTGCATGTAGGAAGGACTTTAGGTGCCTATAAAAAGGACTTTTTGAAAATGGACCATTCCGTGTTGGGGTCTCCAATGGAAGGGCTCCAGAGACAGTATACCCTAAATATCACCTTTTGGGTACACTGAAGAGGTATTGATTGAGAAAATAATTTTTGGGTGTCAATCTGGGATCTGGGGAGACCGGGAATCCTGCAGACGCTCAAACCCAATTTCACTTACAATGAAGGGTGCCATTCCGGGATTTGGGGAAACCAGGAATCTTGCAGAAGCTCAAACCCAATTTTTGTTGTCCCATCACTTTAGGAATAAACCGATGAGGCAAAGATCAAGAACACGAGAGTTGGTCAATCATGATTTGATAAAGCTTGAGAACACGAGATTATATCAATCGTGAGCTGATGAAGACTTCATGAGAGCATGTTGATCATGAGTCGCAAGGGTTCAGAAGACTTACTTGGATCTTCTGAGTTAATGATCGAGGCATAGACAGACTGATTGTATCATGTCTGCTTGCTCACTGAATGACCTTATGTGCTGCAATGGATTTGAGCACCCAGACAATCATCAGAATTGAAAGGTTCAGGCTGAAGATATACTCACCTGAAAATGCTTAGCGAGCATTAGCCAACAGAGCTTGTTTGTTCATTAGTCTCTAGATGAATTTCGAGACCTCGAAGGGTAACTCGACTATTAGGAATGCACTACCTGTCAGACAGTGTTAGAGGTAACATGTGCAAGCATTTTTATCAATGAGTTCATCAGTTCATGCAAAACCATTCAGTTGAGTTTGCAATGATTAAAACCGTATGTGTATGCTCATAATGTGGATCATGCATGACTATTCTGTCGATTTTGCATTTCCAATTTTGTCGAGGGAGGTTATCATGTCATGAATACCTCGAATGTAACCTGAATGGGGACTTCAGTCCGAAAGGGCTTTTTCTCACTCTCGAGAAAGGCTTGTTTATCCTGATTGCAGGATTTGAAAAGAAATCACTCAACCTTACCATTATTGCATTCAGCGAGGGTCTGAGTAATCTCGCAATTGATATGATCAAATCGATCCGGAGGTCTTGATTAGGACCGTAATGTGGGCTGCGTCAAAGGCTTATCAAAGGGGACTCATTTCGAGTTAAGGCCATTAACAAAAAAGTCTTCATCATCTGCTCCGGGTTTACAAGTCAAGAACCCTGCAAAATGAGAGAGAAATAATCTTGCTCGAACTTCTTCAACGATGCTTAAAGTTATTCAACTCTTACATTAATTAATGTGCTCTAGTCAAAAGAGACTTTCAAGGGTCGTAACGTAGGTCGGGATTTGGGTCTGAGAAACGAAGGGTTCGTTTTGGCTCAAAAAAAATATATGAGAAGGGCTTGGTGTTGGTGATCATTGCAGTCTTGTCACCAATCTTTGACTTTCATGAATTCGTCTTCAATGAATACCACCATTGGCTGAGGGGTGGTAGTTCTTTTACACTTTGCAAACTGACTTATTTGGGGATCCTTTTTCGGGAATTCAAAATGTATGTTCGAAGTCAGAAGTTCATTACAGATATATGGGCATTGGCCTTGCTTTTGATAGGCACTTTGCTCTTTCTGCTCGAGATTCTTTGGAGTAGCCTTTGCTTTTCTTACTCCCGACTCCCTTTTGTTTGGAAGCAGGCCCATTTTCTTTAGGCTACACTTATTTTCCTTTTTCTTTTGTTTAACAATCTTGTGATTTTGAATTTTAGCAACAAGATGATTTTCAACAAATGATAGTAAACATTACATGAAAGTCTAGCATATGAAATGGGCTAATTCGAGAATTCTCTATTGGCCCAATTTCTTCAATTCTGCTCCTTGGGGGAAGGTATCGTCGTTACCTTGAAATGAGCAAGGATCACCAACATGGGCTTGAGAAATGAATTTGCAGGCTCAATTGGGTTATGCAAAGGATGAGTGTGTAGGATAGAGAAAATAAATGCTCTTCGTCATCCTAAAGCACTTGAATTAAAATTAGAGTATCATGCAAAGAAACACTCGAAGATTGATGTTAGTGTAAGCAAGAGAATTTCTAACCATTTATCTCCTGATATTATTGGAATTACCTCTGTTTTGCCCCAGTGTGGGGTGGTTCTTAACAGGGTTGAGAAAATGAAACCGCCGCTCAAGAGTTTTGCAATGGACACCTGTAGTGTTTGGATAAAGAACTGAATGCCTCTTCACTTCGGCTATCGTATCTTCTTGCGAGAAAACCCATCGCCTCGAGGAATGCGGATCCTAACTACCGCTCATCTCACTGGGGATTAGATTACAAGATGTGTGTGGGAGTGGTTTGCCTTTCATCATCCTGTCATGCCCCATTCTGTACATTCGATGCATCATATGCAATTTTATGCTCCCTATTCAAATTTGGTAGATTAAACATGAAGAACAATCATGTATGAAGACAATGCGAGCGGATCAAATTAGTTGGGGGCGAGGACGAGCTCATTCTCATGTTTGCCCCAAAATATGCTCGCCCTAGTTGTGATATGGCGAAGACCAATGTGGTTGGTCGAATGCCCTTGTTTGCCTCATTTTCATCAGGATGGATCGCATCAGGTGATCATGGCTTTTGCCAAAATTGGGAATTGCCCCAGATATAGTCACTGCTGGGAATTTGATTTTGAGTTTTGGCAAATGACCCGTTTCCACATCGGATCCCGCATGAGAAAAATGTGCATGAAATAGGTTCTTAAGATGATGGAGAAACTTTAATTTTGATTTGCTTCAGTGGTAACAATCAAAGACATGTCTTCTAGCTTGGCACCTGCAAGAAGAAAATTGGGTGTCACTTTGGAAGACATATGAGAAAGAGATACGACACTTCCCTTTTTTCCAAGTTGGAGCTCGTGTCAGTTTGCTCCGTTCTCAATCAGGCAAGGCTTTGGCAGAATCCAAAATTGCCCCTGTACATGCCCCAACTGGGAATTTGACTTTGGGAAATTGGTGGACAAGGACTTTTCAATTTGCCCGGTGTTCCTTTAGCTGACGTCGCATGGTCAAAGGGTCGGTGAAGCAAAGATTTGCTTTGATCGATTGATATCAAATAACTCATGAGATTTTTTGTGAAAATCTTGATGAACAAGTCATGCAAGAATGCAAAAAGATTCTGGGGATCACGAGTTGTCTTTGTCCATGTGAATGAGTTGTAGAAACTTTGGCGCCTGCTTTAAGAATTCCACGATTTTTCTTTGGATTTTATTGAGTTTTAAGGGGAAGGATACTTATCTATCTGGCACAGTGATGACCCCTGAAAAAATGAAAGGGAATGCGTCAGTATATGTTCTTCATATTTTGAAAAAATTGGAACGATACTGTTTTACCCTTGTGTGTACTTCCATTGAATTAAGGAAGTTCCTTCATTTGGACTGGATTGGATTGTATTTCCCGAGTTGCCCTTTACTTTGAGCTTGCCACATAAGTGCTTTGCTTAGTTAGGCCTTGTTTTCTTTCGGGTTGCCTCGAACCATCATCATTTTCCATGCCATCGGGCCCGTGGATCGAAGGGCTCCTTTAATTAAAGGTTACCTTCAAGGCAAATGAGTCTTATCGCCTTCCATTGGATCATTTCATTTTGCGACACTCTTGAGGCAATTTGCAATCTCCTGGGTGAGAATGGAACAAATCCAATTTAGCATTTTGCAACGATTGAGGGTAAATTGGAACGACACACAGTTACTCGTCTTTGAGCTCGCCTGGGCTTTTCACTTGAAATTTCCCTACGTGAGGCCGTTCAACATTTCTCATTATGGCAGTCAGCAACGTTGCCACAAATTGATCCGCCCTGAGTCTAGCATAAAAAGGGATTCTCGCATTCGACGGGATAAACAACAAATTACCCCCTTGCCCCTGAATTAAATCTAGACACATAGAAAGCTGGAAATATCACACGCAGGGAAATTAAGCATGAAATGAAAGGTGCACTTATTCAAGGTCAGTTCTGCCTCTCCTGCGGCTCTTCGATAATCAGCTAGTCTCATGCTGGTTCATGCATGGATGACCGATGTTTGAGAGTCCATAATCACCGGCTTCCAATCATGGCTTCGGATGTCTGTCAACCTTAAACTAGTTGACCAGGGCAGTAAGCTCATCATCTGGGTAATCTCTTGAACTTTCCAGCAACTCATGCTCGAATTGGGCAATGTTGCTGGCAAATGCTGGTGGTAGATTTCTCATTCTATCCTCGCCATGAGCAATTTGACTTCTCGAGCTGGAGCCTTCATCATTACTCAAGAAAGTGTGGGGATCACCAACTGTCCTGCTGCCAAAAACTCCTTCCATTCGAGGATTAGAGAAGTGGAAGCGCTTAGGATAACTTCTTGTCTGATTCTTTAGCTGCGCAGGCGCGCTGATCGTATGATGAATGCTAACCACGGGTTGGTGCTCAGATCAAGGAATCTGAACACACTGCCCCTGCGGTCTATACTCTTGAAGAGCATTTGGGTGATTTTGGGGGATACTTTGATTAACGCCTGGGGATTGATGGCACGGCTACTGGCTTGGTTAATGATGGGAAGTGGCTGGCCCCTTGCTAACCTGCAAAATTTATGGTGGCGAGGAGACTTGACGTTCAAGCTTGGATTAGTCCCGCCTTGGTTTTCTTGATTCTAAACTGTATTGTGTTCTCTCACCCTTTTTCTGTACTTCTGAAGATAACTCGAAACATTTCCTTTAGTGAGTCCCTCTACCTTTATAATTTCCAGTATATGTTGCGGCCGTGCCGAATTGATTCCTAGCTTCTGAACTGCATTAACAAACATACGATGCAGCTTAGGAGACCAAATCATCTTCTTTTTCCAGTTGCTTGGAACAATATTGAAGGCTTGATGATTGTTCTCTTAGTCGTGCAATTGCTTCTTTACCACGTGCTGCCATATGTTTTGAAGCACCCGAACCCTAACTGGTTTCGTTATGACGTCTTGGGCCCCATGTAAGACAGCTTTCATTATGACTTGCTGATAATCGGTTGCCGATATTACGACGACTGGCATGTTTAATTCAGAATTGATGACTTCCAAGAGAGTGAAAATATTCATGTCAATCCCTACCATGGCGGTGAGGATGATATCAAACTGGTCACTTCTCCTCCTTAATACTTCTAAGGCCTCTGTCGCTTTTGCTTAAGCTAAAACCTTATACCGGCATTTTCTTAGTACGGTAACAAGGATTGACAGAGAGACTGGATTACCGTCAATGGCCATGACCGGTAGACCCTCAGGGTAAGGAACTTCATCAGCTTTGACCTAGTTTGAACATGCGCCTGTTTCCCTAATGCTCGACATATTTCTGGATTTAGGACTGCCGACTCGAGACCGCCTCAGGATGTCTTCTTGAGGGATCACGAGATCGTCGATGGCTTCTCGTAACAGGCTTTGAAAGCCGATGCTTTGATGGTGAAGGTTTTGAATTCCTCTCCCACGAGAACTCCTTCCTCTCTATCTTTCTCCTGCGAGTTCTTGCAGATAAGCTCTCACTATCAGATAAGGACAAGTTCTCTCTCTGGCAATAGCAACGACTTCCCTTTTCACGGGCAGCGCTATTGGATTTACCGAGGGAGAAAATCTGACATTCAGCTTTTGATCAAAAGGGGAAATCCTTGTTTCTCGCTCAGTTTGTCTTCTTCTTCTTCTTCTTCTTTTCTTTTTTTTAATGTGGTGGCCCCCCCGAAATCCTTTCATAACTTTTCTTATGGATTTGTCGACACCCAAGACTGTAGATCAACAGTAACCCCATGATTCTCGATTTACACGTCATTTCTCTCCAAACTGTGATCGTGCTTGGGGCACGAGATTCGATTTCTATCTGGGGTTGCTCGATGAAGTTGGAGTCCCATATACGATTCTAATACGGTATTTGCACATTTGATGGGAAGAAATAGAATTACCCCATTGCTTAACCTTAGATACCGAGAAAGCAAAAAATATCATACGCAGGGGAATTGGGCATGAAATGAGAAATATATTCATTCAAGATTGGTTCTGCTTTCCTTGAGGGTTCTCTACCAACAGACTAATTTCAGAATTAGATCAACTCCGAATTAGATCTGGTACAAATGATCAAGGATTCACAATCACCAGCTTCGGACCATAGACTTCATTACAGATTCGGAGTTTCGCCAGGGTCGAACTGGTCCATCATGGCAACAAGCTCACCCTCAAGGCCATTCCACTCGTGGTGTTGCATGTCTCTTCCCTTGGGAGGTACCGATGTTGATCCAATGAGATCGGTTCTCCCATGCGTTCCTTGAACAAAACCTAATTGTGTTGAGAATTGATTTGAGGGTTGGAAAGGTAGTTGAGGAGGAATATAGGGGCTGTCAGAAACCAACGGCTCCTCGTCATTCTTCATAGCAATGGCGGAAATCTTTTCTAACCGCTCTTTCAAATGAGCATTTTCATCCCTCAGGCGTCGGTTGTCGAAATATAGCTCGGTAAAAGTGATACGGCCACCACAGTTATGACAGGTGGTGGTGGCAAGAACGTCTGCCCAGAGCTTTTCATTTTCAGCCTTTAGAAACGCATTTTCATGGCGTTCATACTGAACCTTCATTCTGGTTCGCTTATTTTGATACCAGAACTTGATCTGCCAAGGCTCCAGCCCTAGCTCTTGACTCAGTTCCATTTTCTGTTTGCCGTCCGGCATAGGACATGTTTTGAAGAAATCCTCAAGCCTTTGTATTTGCTCCTCAGTATAGCGACGGTAACGCTTCTTTTGACCTTTACTGTTGTTGCTCTTATCTTTACTGAGATCTTGGACGTCGTCAGCGGAAGGGCCAGGCTCCATAGTCTGAATCCCAGACATTGCCCTGAATTCTTCATTTCCCATGTCTAGTAAGTGGCGGTAGCCCTCATATATGTTGGGTTGAGACATCCTTGATGGGCTACTGGTTCCTCAACGTTTGCAGCTCTCTCTTGTATCTTTACTCTCTCTGAGCAAGCATGTATGCTTAAAAACTCTCTTCTGAGTATGGATGAAAATTACCAGGAGAACGCCTCTTTTAAAATGTAGGCGCGGGTTCAGAAATTGTATCGCCCCTCTCGACATTTCTGTTTTTCAGACGAGCCTTCACTCTGTCTACAAATGGAGACAATTCTTCTCTTCTTTTCCGCTAAAATTTACTTGTCTCCCACTCGGCTCGTCTTTTTCTTCTTCTTTCACGGTAGGGGGGCCCTGTCGTTATCTCCACCGTCGATTTGCTAGCGAGTCCTCCAATTAAGACGAGTCATATCTCTCTTTCTGCCAAAAATTTCTTTGTCCCCCACTAAGCTCGTCTTTTCGTTCTTTCTTTTTTCAAAGCGGTGGAGTCCCGTCCAGCTTTTCCACAGAGACGTCAGGTTTGTTCGTCTCGAGGTTGCCGCTTGACTGGAATTTGAGCCAGCGGGGGTGTTGCCGACAGAGAATGGTAGATAGGAAAACCTGACCAATAAGGACTGCCCTTGTGAAATCAGTATTTAAATTGAAGCAGATTATCGCCTTCGCATTCCGATCATCTGCCTCAACTCTCTCATCCTTTCTTTCGTATTCTGCTTTCAAAAATTGCCAATTCTCCTAACCATACCTTCTCCGCCGAAGTCCTGGTTGGGTGGGAAAGACTCTATAATCTTCTTGGTAGAGGTTACGCTCATATAGCCCAAAACTCTACCGTTGAGGCTGAAATCCTCGGTCTATTTAGGACCGTGGACGTAGCTTCTGTTAAGGGTACCCAACTGGGGAGGGAGTATCGGAACTTCCCGACCCTCTTCATCAATTTTCTGGCCGCCTATAACCGCGCTTATGAGACGGTCCTTGTGACTGCCGTCATGAAAGCTCGTTACCAAGACCGGCACGAGCGTCTGGGAACAGTCACGTTTGTGGCTGATAATCACAAGAAGGCCCTCAAGTTTGCCAACGATCAGCTTTTGTGGCTGGTTCGTGAGAGGGGAAAGTTGGTGAACCATCTAGCCTTGGTCCGAACTTACGCCGAACAGGAGCCATGCAATATTATGATGAGGTGCAAATGCGGTTGGCTGCAGGAGAGACTTGATGACATTACGGCAGACATTGCTTTTGAGAGGGCGGCGATTCCGGACCTGGAGTTTGCCGTTGAGAATTACGAGGCCAGTATGGCCCAGACTAAGGAGAAGTGCAATCGCCTCTTCTTTAGGCTCGCGGAGCTTGATCCCGAGAACGCCCGGTGCACCTAGAGCAATAACTTCATGGAGAGCCAGCTGAGTTCCTTTGTGATGCTTATTAGGGCTCAATTTGATTTCACTTTTCCTCCCCAGTGAGTTGTTGTAAGGTTTGTTGGTGAATGGAATGAAGAGAAAGTTTCACGTGTTAATGCTTTTCATTTTCCTGCCATTTCTTCGCCCATATAGCATGATAGGACGATTTACGGTACTGAAGATGTTGTGGCTTAACACTCTTCTTGGTGTTCTTGTTATCTGCTGCCGGCGATGATATTAAGGACATTGACGAAGGTTTCGGTGGCGGCCTCCACCGGTCACAGCGATACCCGTGAGTCAGTCGTGTGAATTATTGCAAATCGACCACTTGATTAATGCTCTAATAAACAAACCAGGCTGCCCGTTGCGTGCCCCACTTTACTCCTGCCTATCTCTTTCGGCGTCCACTTGAATGTGTCGGTCACCTGTAGCGTTAGGAGAAATGATTGCGGGCCATGCTCGGTAATAAAATACTGGTCCTCCAAAATCTTCCATGTGTTTTGAATCCGAGAAAGGTAAAAAGGCAAGCCTTTATTCAATTTAATCAGAAAGGCGTCGCAAGGTCGGGTTCATAATCTTGCCCCATGGGTTTTGATTACACAGTCTCGGCATTCTCAACAAAAATACATGAACCCTTCTAATACACTAAAAATGTCCCCAGGCCTGATCTGGATGCATTCACTACCCCTCATCAAAATACATAGCTCATACGTGCTGATTTATTGACACGATTCTGTCTCCGGGACTTCTTCACTTGCCCCCAGTGCAATTGGCTAAGGCATCGACAATTTCCGTTCTTTCGTATTCTTCAAGATCATTTCTGGCGTATTGTTGCACCCAATTTTACTCCCGCCTGGGGTACCTATAATTCCCTACAAAAGCAAAGGACACAATTAATATGTGATCTAAGAGAGGTCGATCCATGACTCCTAGATTAGTCCAACTTTATTTTTCTTAATTTTATGAGAAATTAGAGAAAACTTTCTTTGAAATATATAGGTGAATTTCTCAAAAAAGGGTTTCTTGCAAATTTACAGCTTAGCAAAAATGTGATAAAATCCTTTGGTATTTAACAAATTTCCGGAAGAGATTTTTTTTTACTAGGATGAATTTTCAGAGATAAATTTATCAAGAAAGTCTGACTTGAAGTAGGAAAGATGTGACAAAATTCTTTATTAGTCAATAAAATTCCTTAAAAGGATTTTTTCACATTCATTTTTGAAAAATAGGACAGCAATTTAATTTTTAATTTCTCTTGAAAAATGACGATGATATTAAATTCAAAATCTAACCGACACCTAACATGGACCGACTAAAAATAAATATAAGATGAAGTTAGAAAACTTACTTTCACCGTGAAAGAAATACCATGCAAATCACATAGACATGCACATGAATCGTGAGTTTAAATCTTAGCCTATCTACTCTAAAGGCTGACAAATTGAAGCGAAAGACTTACGGCAAGGCGACAATCTCGCGCACATAATCAAGATTAGCCGTGATCCCACGACGTAACCAAGATTAGCCGGGCCTCCCCACTTTGGCTGCTCGAGCTAAAAATTAAAACCACTGTTTTGGTAATCTTACCAAGCATGAGGCCTAACTTTTAAACTCATTTTTGAAAAGAGGTTCGGGATTGAATCTAGGCTAACTTTCGACGTGATCTCACGCCGAACGCTAAAACCAAATCACAATACCATCCTAAAACTAATGGCCCAGGTCCGGCCATAGGGCGTGTATGATGTAGTGCTAAAACAATTAATTATGCACAACAATTGATATACAAACACCACTTCAAAAATGTGCGAAATTAAACAAACAATTCCAACACCAAGTCTGCAAAACAAAGGGTTAGTCAAACACTCCACCCCTTATAACTCTCATCTGCAAAACTATTTAACACCTAAAGATTAGAATCCAACCAATTTAGACCAAATGAATTTTCATGAAATTTTTCTGGCCTAAGTCCTCTAGGTTCTTAATTTTTTTCAAAAATTAAGAACAAAGTACCCAGCGGAGTCGCCAAACTGTCACGACCCGAAAAAATCAGTTTCCTAATTTTTAAAGTTAATGGATTACCAGGTTAATTAAATTGAATTAACTAGCCTAGTTCGAACCCTCCCAAGTTCTACCGAATCGTGACTTAGGTTCAATTTCATTCAAAGAAGGATTTATCTTGGAGTCGCCACTAATCATTTTGGGTAGGTTGATTAGATACCTAAATAAAGCATCGGGAGAAATACTTTATTCCTACAAACCAGAGATTAATGAGTTCGGGGACTTGGTTACGCTAATATTTCTACTAGCGCCCTTTCGGTACCAATTTCATGAAAATGTTCAACATGGCAATTTTGATGGATTTTCACTTGAGATTCAAATGTGCAATTTTTTTGGGTTTTCTTTTTTAAATGCATGCAATGCAAATGCAATTACATAAATGCAATTAAGACATGAAACTACATGATTTATGCATTCTAGATTACATGACAAGTATGATGAACATGCATGATGGCTTTTAAAAAATTAGGTTTTGATGCAAATAAGTATGAATCCTATTTTAGATGACATGCAATATGAAATTTAATTTATATGACATGCGAATACGAAGACATATGAATACAACATGCAAATGTAGACATACAAATGCGACATGAGAACGTAGACGTACAAATACGGTATGCGTACGTAGATATACGAATGAATATGACATACATACATGGATATATGAATACAACATGCATACGTGACATACGTACGCGACATGCGACATGAATACACGAATACGCCATACGTACGTAACATGCGTACGTAGACATGCATACGCGACATGCGACATGAATACACGAATACGACATACGTACGTGACATACGAACATGGACATGCGTACGTGAATATGCGTACATGACATGGCAAAATATGCATAAGCTATACTATATGAAATGCACATGAAAGACATTTTTTGTATTTTTATATTTTCCACATTTTTTGTATTTTTGGATTTTCTACATTTTTTAGATTTTGAATGTATTATAAAAGATTGCAAAATCACCCAAAGCAAACAAAGATGTGAAGAGAGAGCAGGTAAAATAAAACTACCCTAAAGACAGTGAAAATAAAACTCGCAACTCGTCGGGTGAATAATTACAGATCAATTAAATAAAACCCGAGCCATGATCGGGAATACAAAAATGGACCAGAATGGACATCGGTCAAACACCCGTTGCCAAGCCTCGTGGGTTGGGAGTACAACAAAACGGACCGGAATGGACATCGGTCATACTCCAGTCTTCAAAGCATCGGGCCGAAAGTCAAATGAAAATAATGAACTATCCAATCAAACATGCACAATCACCAATGAATTGAGACAATTCAAACACCCAAAGAAAGTTTAACACGTGCTGATTAAACTTCATTGAGACCATTTTTTACATTTTCCAATGTATTAACAAAAAAAAATACGAATTAAACCATACTGTCCATGAACATTCTTAGGGAGAAAGCAGTAACCATAAAATACAAAAGAAATAATGAAATGTATGCAAAAAATTCTGAGATTTTTTATGTGGATGGGAAAATGTGTCGTTGACAACTTTCATGTTTTACATTCTTATTGAAGAGACACTCATTTTCGTATAGAAAATGGTCTTTCATGAGAGCTCAGCAGCAAACAAACAAATTTCACAAAACAGACATACTTCAGGATTAAGCTCAAATGGACACTCAAATCTCAAAATTAATGCACCAAACTTTCTAGTCTACTAAACAAGACCCCAATGAACAACTTTCATTTTTTGTGAAGTTTCAAAAGAAGACTCTAAACATTAGATAACTACGAATCAATATGACCACGCACAGAAAAACACTCAGACTCAAGGACGCCAACAGAATTGCATGATTTCATTAAATGCATTAAAAATACGAAACGTGCATGAATAGTTTTGTCTTTTTTATATGTTATGCATTAAGATCTTATGAACAAATGTCATGAAGAGGTCTTTATGAAACGAAGTCTAGAATAACCCATGGAAAATCATTTAGCGTGAAAGGTTAGATTAGAAAAATTCCATCTCAGGTTCTGATCACCATATTTCTAGATTTCTGCTCTCAATTTCGGGACCCTTACGACGTCCATTTTTGCGCCATAATATATCAAATCGAAGATCTCGAAGTCATCTACGAATGTTCAGTATATTTGTTTTCGAGATTTCGTCATCTAAACACAAAAAATTGAGTTACCAGATAATTGCACATGCTGATGCGCCTAGAGCTCGTTGGAGATGAATCCGTCGCGTCGCCAAGGCCTGTTCCACGGCGGCGAATTTTTCTCTCTCAAAATTTTTTCTCTTGAAATCTCTCCAAACTCTCTCAAACATTCAAAATTTTCTCACCCCAAAAATCCTCCCTTTCAAGCTCTCTTCTTCCTCTTTTTATAGCCCACTCATTTACCTCCTATTCTAATTTCTCCATTAACTCTATCTCCCATTCTAATTTTTCCACTAACTCTTCTTCATCTTCATCTATGTCTCACATTCTAATTTCTCCACCTATTCTTTTCCATCTCTATCTTCCCTTCTCTATATATATCTTCCATTCTAATTTCTTCACTAACTCTTCTTCATCTCCATCTTCCCTTCTCTTATCTTATTTTCTCCATCCATTCTTCTCCATCTTCTCTTCTTCATCTCCTCTTCTCCATCTTCCCTTCTCTTATCTTATTTTCTCCATCCATTCTTCTCCATCTCCTCTTCTTCATCTTCTCTTCTTCATCTCATCTTCTTCATCTTCCCTTCTAATTTCTCCACTAACTCTTTTTTTTGTTATTTACAAAATAATCTCTTAAGAGTTAGGTATTTACACTCTAGTCCTTGAGATTTTGAGTATTTGCAATTTAGTTCCTAAAAAAATTTCTTTAAGTCCAAATCTCCTTAAAATTTTCAACACATCTCTCCTATACTTAGTCGAAATTCATCGCATATCAAATTTAAACTCATTTCTTGCCGCAAAATTTAATTAAAGCCCTTTTGTAAAATTGAGTTATTCTGAGTATAATTGGGCAAAGATGAAAATTTAGAATATTAGAGAATAATGTCACAACTTCTAAAAGTGAAAAATGAAAATAAATTGACTCAAATTGAATTTTTTAGGCCCAATTCGAGATTATGCTCGTGAAGGAATACACGACCCCGAATTGGATTTTTGGATTTTTTTTTAATTTGTGGTGGCCAACATGAAAAGGGATTTAGAAGAAAAATATTGACTATTTTTATATATTTTTGTGGCCTCAAATGCTATTATTTATGAAATATTTTCCTAATTTCTAAAAAATATATTTTAAAAAATACAAAAAAAAATACGAAAAATTATTTTTTGCTCAAAAATGGTTGCCTAAGCTTGGCCAAAGCTTCCAAAGTTGATTTTGCAATTTTCTCATTTTTTCTTGATTTTTTTTTATGAATTTTCGAAAATAAAAATATGGAAAAATACTGAAAATACGAAAAATCATTTTTTTAGTCAAAATTGGTTCCCTAGGTTTGGCCAAGGTCCCCAAAGTTGATTTTTTAATTTTATGAATTTTTATGGATTTTCTATTAATTTTTGAAAATAAAAAAATAATTAAAAATCAAGTGTCAACATCGACCAAGTCATGTTGTCGAATGGCTTTAAGATAAATGAGTGTGATAAATGTGTTTCTCTTAAGAATACTTATAATGGTTTTGCTATTGTGTGCTTGTATGTAGATGATATGCTTATAATGGGTAGCAATAGTAAAATCGTCAATGCGACCAAACGCATGCTCACAAGTAAATTTGAAATGAAAAATATGGGGTTGGCGGATGTTATTTTAAGAATCAAAATCCATAAGACATCTAAAGGACTATCTCTATCGCAATCTCATTACAATGAGAAGATTCTTAGGAAATGCACGAATCTAAATATTATACCATCAAAGATCTAAATAGGTGTTAACTTACCATCTTTCAAAAAATATTGGTGAAAGTAAAGCTCAAAATGACTATGCTAATATACTAGACAGTCATATGTCATGAACCGTGTTACGCCCCGAGCCCCTCGAGCTCGCGACAACCCGCTCATACTTTCATTTCTGTTCAGCGCTTGCCTGATACACTGTACGCGACGGCCCAGGAAATCATTTCATCACAGCCAGGCGACACATCCGTTGAACCTGAAACATGCAGAAGCAAATCTCCTATCTATACATGCATACATACGATAATGGGGTAGAACGTAAAAGAGAGAGAATAACACACAGAACATCATTATATATATCATCAAAGCGTTTGGTACAGACCCCAAAAGAAAAATACAGGCTACGGTCCAAAAGTCCTATGCTCGTCCTATCACCCAGAAGCTAGACTCGACACCATCTAAGGTCAGTCCTCTGGCTCTTTCTCGAGGTCCTCATTGGGATCTTCCTCTAGGTCGTAGTCTGCCCATGGGTTTTGCTCCTCCTCCTGGTTGGTGTCCATGGCCTCGCCCTCATCATGGCCATCTACCTCCATACATCTTGAGGACGGCAGCTCCTACAATGAGTCGGGATCGACCACCTCTCCTCCATATGCAGCAGGTCGCAACACTGTAGAGTCATCCTCCATGGGTATCGGGGTATCTCTCAAGGGTCCCTCGAAACCAAATTCGCCCTCTCTAAACTAAGCCTCAAATCTATAAGGGACAAAAAAGGGGACCACCCTGATCAACCCATATAGTAGTCAGCCGTTCGCGCTAAAGGGTAGCGTTCTCGTCAAAATGGTCGGTGGCCTCTGACTTCATCTGAACTGGCAGACCAAAAAGCATAGGGGGTGTGGCCATCATCGGGGTCCGGGATCTACAAACATGGCAATCACCGCCAGTGAGTCGAGGACTCAGCAAGCTCACCACTAATCCTAGCGTAGGATAGCATATTCTGGTGGGTTCGGCCCTATCCAGTGATCTAGAGTTTCTGGTTGCCTCAATCGAGTGCTCTCCCTAGTTTTAAGCACTAACTCGGAGTTCGACCATCAAGGCACATGCAATAAAATAACATGATCGTCGCATACAATAGACGGGCAATTAGAAGTCAATATCAGTATTCAACATACAACACCCGGTACGCAATTCAGCCCGCCTCATACGATCTCATTGGATCCCACCCGAGTCTCATACGCATCAGGCTCGTGCCTTAATCCGCGTGTAGTATGCCTCACGTTGGCATGCTTATCTCTCCACATCTCCGCGTAAAAACGCATTAGGGTCAACCACCCAACTTATCTCTCTATTTCCCCGCGTAAACACGTATCAGGGCCAACCACCCAGCTTATCTCTCCATTTCCCCGCGTAAACACGCATCAGGGCCAACCACCCCTTGTCACTCCTCTTAGTGACACTTGCCATGCTCACAGTATAATGCACACAGACAATCTCAAATAACACATAGCAGAGAGCAGGCGTTCACAAGAATTCACGAGTGCAATGGCATGGCATACAAGGTAGTTATTTGAACACCTCACGTCTACCAGAATAGACTACACGTAAGCAAGGATCAATTTGGTTCTCTACATGCAAATTCTCAGTCATCTGGGTCCAAATAGGTACCCCGTATATTTCAACGAAAACATTTAGTTTCCCCTCATGCAATGCTTAAGAAACCCATTAGTGACTAATATCATTCTTGGAAATCATAAATTTCAGGGTCCAGTCCTATTAGGCACAATGACCCGGTCTAAGGCCAGTCTTAGTTGCTAACCTCCGGCCCATCCTCGGCCCACAATCACCTCATTAGGATGCCCTTGGGTTATAATGAATTAACTTCAAGCCCAATCTCCAGCCCATAGTATTATTTCCCCAATTTAAACCTATTAGTTCGGTCTAAAGCCATTGGGGTCTAAGTCCCACTCACTAATCTCAGGCCCACAATTTAATTATTGGTAATTTGATATATGAAGGCCCAATATTATATTAAATTTTCGTCTAAGGCCCATAGTTCACCTAAGCCCATTAAGCCCATTTTCACTTATTTAGGCCCAATTTAGTTTCCCCAAGCCCATATATAATGTTAGGCCCTAAATTTCTATATTCAAGCCCATAAATATAGTCCAATTCAACCCTTAATTTCATCTATATGAAGGCCCATCATAACAACCTAAGTCCAAAAGCCCATAATTGATCCATTTAGCCTAAATTTAGCCCCCAAGCCCATTTGTTTTGTTCGACCCATCATCCCCACGCCTAAACCCCTCATTTGCAGCCCACATTAATCATTTCAAGGCCCAATTTATCCCTTCAAGTCCACACGTTCAGCCCAACATTCAAATCCCCAATTTAGCCTAATGCAAACTAACCATAATCGCTCATTAACCATGTAAATCACATACACCAATGCTAAGTCAACCAAACCATAAGCATATACTCTATTCCTAGGCCACGATTAGGAGTGTGGCTTACCAAATAGGGGCTGGGATCAACGGTGGAGGTGGCTTGGGCTCCGGGTAGCCGAATGGAGTTCTCGGCCTACAAGAGGAGTCGGGTCTAGTTCGGTCAAATGGAGGGCTTCATGGTTTCGGAGAAGGTGAAATGAAGGGCGGAGGAGGCTTACCAAGACAAGGACGACTGTGTTGGGTGGCGGAATAGCGACGGTGGCTCCGGCTTGGGGCGGCTTCATGCGAAAAACCGAGAGAGAGAGAGAGAGAGAGAGAGAGAGAGAGAGAGAGAGAGAGAGAGAGAGAGAGAGAGATTAGAATCTGGTCGGGCTTCAAGGAGACCTCTAAGACCACGAAAATGAGAGAACAAGGGGTTAGGGGACTCACCAAGATGATGGGGCGGTCGGACGGTGGCGGGTTTGGACGGTGATGGACGGAGACGGGCGGTGATGAGCGGAGACGGGCAATGATGGGCGGCCGGACGAGGAAAGGGCAAGAAGAAGAAGAAGAAGAAGAAGAAGAGAGGGAGGAAGAGAAGATGATGGTCGGCCGAACAAATGAGAGGGGAAAGAGAGAGAAAAAGTTTATAATAGGAAAATCAAAGAAAAATTAAAGAAAATCAAATTAGTGGAGTAGGTAAGGTTTATGTGATGTGGAGCTTGTCCTTTGATGTGTACTTGACAAGACTTGAGTGATTGCATTGGGAATTGTGCCACTTGATTTGATTGATGTGATACTTGATTTGACTTGTCTCGATTTGCGTGCCAAATGCACCGATCGAGTCCCGAGCGCGAACGAATTACAAGCTAGATTTGGCTTCGTTCTATCGTGTTTGTTCTCAAATAATTGTATTGGATCTAATTCTAAGGATTGAGCATTTTTTGGGGGCATTTCGGTAATTTTTCATTTACGTCTTGCTTTGCGATGGGCACTCGCTGTCTATCCTTCTGGCCACATTTCTGCCACTTATTCCAATTCTCCATCGTGACTACCTTAGTGATTTGATTGTCCACTATTGGATTTCATTTTGTGGTCAAATTCATTAAATACCGACTCTGTCGAAATCTCAAGCCAACGGGCGACTGTTTGGGAAAATTTTCCAAGTAGCCTTTCCCTTTCGGTTAGTCGTCCAAGGGTAGCTAATCCTGAGTGAGCATTGATCAGAGTGTACTAATGAAGAGTATCCATTCATTTAGAAATTCCGATAAATGGGTCGAATTTTCAGACTGTCACAAACTGTACTAAGCCGGACATGACTTGTGCTGTGAGCAAGCTAAGTCGATTTACAATTAGTCTAAATGAAAATCATTGAAAAGCAATAAAACGTATATTGGGTTGTTTGAAGCATACTTAAAGTTATGCTTTATATTATACAAAGTATCCAGCGGTACTTGAAGGATATTGTGATGCAAATTGGATAACCGGCACAAGAGATACAAAATCCACAAGTGGATATGTGTTTACACTTGGTAGGGGGTAGTGTCTTGAAAATCATTCAAACAAACTTGTATTGCAAGGTCTACTATAGAAGCAAAATTTGTTACTTTGGATAAGGTTGGTAAAGAAGTAGAATGGTTTCGAAATTTTTTAGAAGACATTCCTAGTTGGCTAAACCAGTACCAACTGTATGTATTCATTGTGATAGTCAAGCGGCAATAGGAAGGGTAAGGAATGTTATGTATAATGGAAAGTCTCCACATTTACGTTGAAGACACGATACTGTGAGACAACTACTTTCTAGTTGAATTATCATGATTGACTATGTGAAGTCAAAAGATAACATTGCTGATCCATTAACAAAAAGCTTAACTAGAGAGATGGTTGTGAAAACATCAAGGAGTGGGTCTAAAGCCTATAAAATAAGTTGTCATAGCGGAAACCCTATTTAGTTGACTGGAGATTTCAAGATCTAGGTTCAAAGGGACAACTAAGTTCTGCAGGCAATGCAGAGTACTGTCAAATCTCATTCATTCCCTGTATAGGGACAATACAGACTAGTAAAGATTAAGCATAAACTTTAAATGATTCTGATTTAGATATGTGAAATACCACACATTCAAAAATTACCTATGTGAGTGTGAAGTGAGGGTCGCTTCTAAGAGAATTTAAAAGGCTAAATTCTCGAAAGCACTCATGAAACTAAGCGGTGTTTATGGCCAAAATGAACATAACAGTAAGAACTAACTTTGGTTGAGAGATAGTTATATGACTCCTATTGTCTAGACTTACAATGAAGGTCGACAGTTCAAAGCTATCAAATCTACTGATTAACCGAGTAGGTCTGATAGGTTTCATCAGGGAAAGGTCAAAGTTTCTGACTACTTATTCTAATGTAGCATTCTCTCATGGAATAATTGCACACTGCATTTCATGTACGTACGAAGAGTCATGATCTCTGAACTCTTATTTATTTGGGGGATTGTTAGTATTTTAGTGTTTCAAAAGCCCTTAAAATATGAATGAGAATGTGGTTGAGGGAGTCCCACACGGGATAAAAGAGAGATGGAAATTAGGTTTAAATAGTTGAGTATCTCCAATGGGTTTGAGTCCTAAGAGGCACCCTACTTTTGTGGAAAAGAGAAATCTTGCATAAAGTCAGACCGATCCACATGCGATCACCGTCGTCGTCGTTCGACCAATTCGGCTCAGATCAAGCCGAGTGGGGCCTGTCGGGATTCGAGTTAAATCCATTGATTTTATTTTTTTTATAGACATATTCGTTCGAAATTTTTATTTCTTTATTCTTTTTGAATGATGCTTATTCATAATCTCTCTTTAAGCTATCGGTTCGGCCGAACAAAGGTGTTGATTTGGCAATAATCGAACACCAAGCAAATGTGTTGATTCGACAATAAGCCAACACGGAACAAAGGTGACGTGACTCTTCGATTGGACCATTTTAAATACATTCAGATTTTTTCAAAGAGAAGACCATTCCTTTTGTTTCCAAAAATCATCCATTAATTCACTTTCATCTGTGCAATAATTTTCAAAGTTGTGTTCGAAGGATTTCTATTGAAGAAGTACCGTTTCAACGAAATAGTGATCCGTTCTACCCTAGGAGGCGATTGTCCATACAACTTTGGTACCGGTGGATGATACAAATTTGTCTTAAAGACATGACGTGAATTTGTCAAGCTCGGATCAATCATCTAATCAATTGTTTGTCTGCGCTTAATTCAGGTTTGTTTTCTTATCTTCATTTGATATATGCAAGCACACATACATTCAACTACAATGGTGACATGGTGGGTTAAAACTATATGCCAAGAAATTGGTTTTACAGCTTTTTTTTTTTTGGTAAGGAGTTGGTTTTACAGCTTTGCTGGCTTATGAAATGGATAATCATAATATTACTTAGGTTTATTACTTCTGTTCGGTTTAGCTTCTTTGTACATAATTCTGCCTATTTCACTAAAAATATCTCAAATTTTATATACAATCCCAATTTTGCTATAAAAAAATCATCAATTTTCACTCTAACACCAAATCTATCCCAATTGATTTTCTATCCAAAAATTACCGTGATTTCTTTAGAATCATCAATATCAGGAGGCCGTCATTGTTTCATACGAGGTGAGGGCATTGACGAAAACATAAGTTCTGATAATAAATATCTAAGTGGCACTATGAAGTCAGTGCGCGGTTCTTGGACGGAGGACTATGGGGCCACAAATTAGAGTGGCTTGGGACTCTGGTAAGATAAAAAGAAAAATTCAAAATGGAATTGAGATTTGACCTAAATCTGAAGAGGTTAATTTTTTTCAGAAAAGGAGATCCCCTGGGGCACTCGGGCTAAGAACGTGCGAACGCTGACTGTGAAGCTGACGCGACGATATGCCGATATCACCGAACCAAAATTGACCGCCAAAATATCTTCCATGACGTCACCACTTGTCCAAGGGGCCAACTTTATTTTATTTAATTTTTCTAAGATCGATATTTTGTTGTTCTTGTGTTATTGTCCCTTTTCGTCGTCACACAGCCGAACAAGAACACTCCCTCTTCTCTCTCTGTCCCAGTCTCTCTATAAGCGAGTTATCGCTAAATTGAAAAGTTTTTTCTTTCTTTTTCGACAGTTCCTGCGAGGCTCGTGTCCTCTTTGTCAGCGATTCATTCGTTACGTCACCGGTTTTGTTAGATAGAGAACCCTAGGGTTTTGATCTCGCGAGTTCTTCCGGGTTCAATTCGTGCGGGGGCTCCATGGAAGCCGAGGAAGAAGGGGCATCGCATGGCGTCAGCGTGACGGAGAGTGTTGCTCCGGAGAGCGACGACGCGCGGCGGGAGCTGGGATTCGCTGAGGCTCAATGCGAGGGCGAGCCTGTTCGTTCGTCAAGCGGCCCAGAGAGTGCGTCGAGGTCGGGGACGGAGCCGCGTGAGTCGCCAAGGAGTGGAGAGGAAATCGACGGAGATAGTGTTCGAGTTAGGGAAACGGTGGAGGGAGCATCACCTCGGCGGCAATCGGAAATGGAGCCCGAGTCTGCATTGCCGGTCATGGCGGGAGATGATGGAGAGCCAGTTTCTGGGACGGGACGTGGGGATTGTGCTGTGGTTGACAATCAGTCTGTCTCTGTGGCGGAGATGCTAATAGCCACGGAATTGGACACGTCGCTGCCAGGGTCACCACCTCCACAAAGCGCAAATGATGGTGGAGATGTAGTCGGCGGAGAAGAAACAGGAGCAAAGGTTGCCAACGTAGAGATTTCCCAGCTGGAGAAGGGTGCTGTGGAGTCGCCACATCCTCAAAGCGCAAATGATGGTGGGGATGTAGTCGGCGGAGAAGAAACAGGGGCAAAGGCTACAAAGGCAGAGTTTTCCCAGGTGTTGAGGGGTTCTGAGGAGTCAGAGGGCAGGGGGGCTGCAGTTGCGGCGGATGATGTGGTACAGGATGGGGCTGAGGCTGAGGCTGAAAATGAGATGGACGAGGTCTTGGCGGATGCAGGCGAGAATGGAGCAGCTGCTGGGGGGGCAGGAATGCCTGATGTGGAGGAGGAGAAGGTGATGGCTGGCGATGATGTGGTGGTGGAGAATAGGGAGGTGAGTGACGGACAAGGAATACCTGCCACGGAGGTGGAGGAGATGTGCAGTGTGCGGGTTGATGATGTGTTGGAAGTTGCACAGCAGGTTAAAGGAGAGGTCAGCGGTGTTATGGCTTTCAATAGAGTGGCAGAGGATGATGCCGGGGTTGGCAAAGTGGAGGATGGGAAGGTGGCGGGGGATAAGCAGGAGAGAGTGGCCACGGAGCTTGAGGAGATGCGCTGTGAGCAGGGCGATGATGTGTTGGTAGTTGCACGGCAGGTTAACGGAGCTGAGGACAAAAAGGAGATTGAAGGGGTTGACACTGTTGTGGCTTTCAATGAAGTGGTAGAGCATGATGCTGGGGTTGTTGAAGTGGAGGATACGAACGTGACAGAGGATAAGCAGGAGGGTGATGCTTTCGGGAATGAGAAAACCATGGAGGACACAGATATTGGTGCAAAAGAGCATGAAGAGATTGAGGCAGAGCAGGGTCCTGATGTGGTTAGGGCGCCAGAGGAGGATACGGGAAGAGATGCCATTGTGGAAATGACGGATAAAGAAGTTGCTCATGAGGAAGAAACTCAGGCACTGGAGGACATTGATGAGGACATGGACATGGCTCGCCCCATGGAAGTCATTGCACCGATGGATAATACGGATGGCATTGCCGTTGTAAAAAAGGATATGGTGATTGATGATGCAGTTGTTGGCACAACAGGTGTGGGCTTGGTGGATACTGAGGAGAGGGAAACTTTGGAACTTACTAATGTTGCAGAGGGTATTGTGTTTGTTGGGGACCCAGTTGAAAAAGTGGAGTTTTCTGATGTAGCAGTGCATGTTGAGGTAGAGGATCAAGAGATGGATGATGTGGTAGGAGATACAGAAGCAGTTGATGAAATGGAGGTGCATGAGGACACTGATGTTGCTGAGGAGACAGATGTCTTGGATGAGATGGAGAAGGTTCAGGAAGCAAATATAATTGGTGGTCAAAAGAGGAAGCGAGGAAGGATTTCTAAGGGAGTTAAGGCTCCTACGAGGAAGAAGATGGAAGAGGATGTATGCTTCATCTGTTTTGACGGGGGTGAACTTGTGCTATGTGATCGCAGGTGTGCCCAGCTTCTGAGATTGTTTTCCTTTGATGGGTGTACTTGTGGTTGTGTTTGCTTGCTTTTGATATGATTAGGAACCATGAGATTGACGTTTTAGTTTCTTATATTTAGGGGATGCCCTAAGGTATACCATCCTTCGTGTGTGAATCGTGATGAGGCTTTCTTTCGAACCAAGGGGCGCTGGAACTGTGGTAAGCCTTTGTTTTTGTAGCTCTAGTTTTGTTATAGCCATCCATTGAACCTTTGTCAATTTGAAATGTTGATTCAGGCATTTCTCTTTTGTTAAATATGTAGCTTGAGATTTGTGTCTCACAGTTGCCATTGTTCTTGTTTATTCCTTTGGAATTGTAAGTTTCTTCGAGAAAAGGGAACTGCAGATTCTTGTACTTGTGAATAGGTTGACTGATAAAATCAAATTTCTCTCTGTGAGTAAGAGTTCTGCTAGATTTTTTTTTTTTACTTGTGTGAATTTGGCATGGAAGTTGGTGTTGTGATCTGCTTCATTCTCAATTCCTCTGAAAGCTTGTTGATGTCTTCCTCCTTCCAATAGGCTTGCTTAACACAGAGAGGAGTACTCTGATTAATTTTACTATAGCATGGACCAAGTGATAGTTCGTAATTGAGGTTGCTTTTGGAATGATTTAACTTTGAACTTGTCATTTTTTTCCTTTTCTTGTAGCTTTTTAAATTTGACTTCAATTTAATGGTGAAAATATGAAACTTTTGTAAGCATATATATATATATATATATATATATATATAATATAGGGTCATCTTGATTTTATTAGGATTTGTTCTTTTCCATGGTTTCAAAATCTGGAGGGGGGAAAAACTCTTCTCAAGCTATAATAAACAGACCCTAATTTTTTGCAAACGTCAGATTGAGACTACCAAAGGGGGTACTGTACTTCGAAATGAGGATGCTAAAAGTTGGATGAATGCTAAGTGCAACGAAATTGAAGAAGGCATTGCAGTTGGGGAAGTATATTGCGCTTAATTTACATCATATTTAATACAGCGATTTGGCACATTAAATGGTACAATTTTATGAGCCAGAAGTGAAGAATGTTGTTAGCTCAGTTAAAAGCGTTGGCCTGAATTACAACTTGTGAACTTGGACAAGATTGCCTGTCGGATCATAAACTGGCTCATTTAATTCATAGGCGCTCTGTGCTGGGGATCTAAAGTATCCAAGACATTTTAAGGTGAAAGAATCCTATTTGGCTTTAGTGGAACATATTGCTCCTTTAATGCCAAGTTCAAGAAGAAAAGGAAGAAGACAAAAGGAAACTCTGGGCTACGAGCCGATTAGGACAACGAGAACTTGCTAAGTTGATAGTTGAAAGAACTAAAAAATTGAGCTGCCGCTCTCAGCTCTTGTTTGCAGAGCCATATTTAGTAGGCTTTATGAGATGGTTGGCTTGGGGGCCTTTAGCAATGACCACAAAGTGATCTTAAGATCCTCCTTCAACTGCATGAGTGCATTGTTCTATGTTTTCCTTCAAAAGTTTGTTCTTCATCAGTAAATTCCTCTTGTTTTGTCTTGATTTTATGATGATTCTTTCTTATATCATCAGTCTAGACAGGAAGTCTGATGATTTCAATTTTGCACAATTTCTTTTCATGATTTTCTGAAATAAAATAGTTAAAGAAATTTGAACTATGTCTACGACTAGTTGTGTGCACGTACATTACTCAAGAACTTAAAAAAAAAAAAAAATTCTTGAGAACTTAATGTGCTCTTGCACTTTCGAATGATGAGAATGACACCATTTAATTCTATTGTTTAATATTGTATGCATTTTGTCATCAATCTGTATGAAATTCATTAAATTTTTTTTTTCTTGATGTTATTTCATGAAGTTTACTATCTTAACGTCTGACCATCCTATTGGATGGGACCTTACAGATTGTTGGTAAAGAAAGCGTTTTTCACTACCTTGTTAGTTACACTTTTTATTTGGTGATTCTGGTATTACTGTAACAGTGATTCTGGTATTACTATAACAGCCAGTTAAGGGTTGCCAAATTCATTTTAATAATGGAAGCTAAGAATCAACTCATCCATAATGCAAGAGATGCTTTATCACTTCATTGAGTTGCTATGTTACGTCATCTATTACACATAGTGCACGCTAAATTTTATTAGACTGTTTCTCCTTGTGGTTATGATTGCTTTAAATTGCTGAGACATTGGAATAATTTTAGGGCTGTAATTCACAGCATGTGAGGTTTGGTAATCTTAAGGCAGTTTGAATATGAAAATGTCTGTCTCATTGTCTATCCACCAACTCTTCATGGCATCATGCTAATGCCTTTTGTTTGGTCCATCTTTCTGATCTTTTCCATCAATGCTCTTGTCAATTGTCATATGATATATTTTGTTTGTTTTGTACAGGTTGGCACCTCTGTAGCAACTGTGAGAAGAATGCATACTACATGTGTTATACTTGTACATTTTCCTTATGCAAGGGTTGCATCAGAGATTCTGTTATACTATGTGTGAGAGGAAACAAAGGATTCTGTGAAACATGCATGAGAACAGTCATGATGATAGAGAGTAATGAGCAGGGGAGCTACGACGTGGTATGTGCCCTTCAAATTGTCATGTCATGTGTAACTCAGAGACTCTAATGCAGCTTTTTTAGACGGATACTTGCAAGTCCAGTGATTTGCCATTCTTATCCTATGCCGTTGCCTTTTTATGTGTTAGTGCACAGCGAAAATATTCATGTCGCATTCAAGCTGTTGTGGTGGTGGGGGTTGGAAGAGAGAGTCCTGTTCATGGATTCATTACTTTTAGAAATTCCATTAGTTGTCTATTTGCATGAATTGTACGGAACCAAGTAGCAGCAGCTCGGTTCGTTCTGATTAATTTGGATGTTTTAAAAGTGGGTTTCAATGCTTGAAGGATTTAAACTCTCATAGCGTGTTTGACTCATTGATGTGGAAAAGGCATAGTGGGACTACAAGCGGGAAGGGTTTTTTTTTTTTTTTTCTGCATCCACTATGCTATTTAATTCACATGAGTGGCAAGTGGAGTGCCATAACAATAACCTTAAGAATTCCTCAGCACCCTTGTGTATGAGAGAACCTAGATGTATAATTTCTAACTGAAAGCTTACTAAATAATATTGAGGAAAAAGGCTTATTCACTTTGATGTGGCTTTTTAATGTTTGAACTGTCATTATTTTTTTCCTTAGTTGCAGTTGTAATTGGAAGCATTATAATGGTTGCAATTAAAGAATATCGAGCCTCTTTCCTTGGCCATATACAAAATGTCTCTGGTTCTCAGCATTTATTGACTCAAAAGATGTTGAAATGGTAGAGTGCCAAGATGGAATACCATGACATGCCTCCTCTACTGCCCTCATGTTACCTGTGCTGCAACTTCTAAACCAATGCAACCACCACTATTTCAACTCTATTCATTACCTCTTTCACTAAAACCACCGCAAGACTTATCAAATTTGGGACAAATTGGATCTGCACTAAACAATTCAAGTCACAATTATTTTTATAGATTATACTTTGGGAAAGTCCATCGACCAATTTAATACAGTCTTTTGATAGCTATTCTCTTTCGTTAACCAAAGTTCATGGTAGCCATTCATCATTTGTTCTATTTTTGTGCTGTCATTCAATGACTATCTCTATAGCAAAAAAGCATACTTATACGTGTGGGTAAAATAAAAAAGGTGTCAACACGTGAAGAGAAATAAAATGTTTAATGATAAGAATTAGTTTAGGAGAAGTGCCTAAAATATTGTAAGGTTGGAGAGATTTGAATTCAATTTTCGAACAGTGAAGTATGGCGGTTAACATTACAGTCTTTTCCATCTAATTGTAGCATATTATGGTAGGTCACCTTAACAGAAATGCATGGTCTTCTTATGGAATTGTGGTAAAAGTTTGTGGTTGAAATGTGTGAATGGGTATGCTTTCTATATAGAAGAGATTCTATTCTAGCGACCAACAGGTCTTGAGAAGTGTTGTATTGCATTTCACATTAACAGATAAACTCCACTTCAAGCTTTCAAAAATTTTGTTTTTGGGTAAGGTCAAGCTTTCATAAATTTAATCACTACATTATCGCAGTTGTCGTTTAACCAACCCTTAACACTATGGAAATGAATCTCCCCTTTCCTTTAGAGACTGGCAGGTCCTTTCTTGCATCACATTCCTGAAAATGTAGTTCTTAAGTCTTTTTTTTTTTTTTGGGTATTTGACTGAACGGTGCTATCTCTTTGACTCTCTTCTGTTTTTGGAGGTCTGTCTAATTGACATTAGAGCCATCTTTGTTACTATGAGGTATGATGTCTCCTGAGAAGTTATTGTTTTAGTAGTGAAGAAAAATTTACTATGAGGCAGCAAGGGGTTCCCAACCCATTCACAAAAAGAGCTTGTTAGAATAATTAAATATTAAATCACGCATTCATCCAACAGCTTAAGCTTTTGGAACAGTTGGTAGTGGTCCCACAAAATCTCACATGGTATCAGAGCCAGCAGGTCCTGAGTTCAAATCCTTCCAGGCCCCTATTTACCTCCCCAATCATATATTTCCACACTTAGTACTAGGCAAAAATACTAGACTAAGCGTGAGGGGGAGTGTTAGAATAATTAAATATTAAATCATGCCTTCATCCAACAGCTTAAGCTTTTGGAACAGTTGGTAGTGGTCCCACAAAATCTCACAGAGCTCAAATCCAGAATGTCTCTTGAAAAGTTGTGCTATGAAATGTGTTGCCAGAATACATGCTTTTCTTTTGGGCTAACCAGGCTTTTTGTCAATTGGCAAATTTGATGTCTAATCACTGGGAGTACTCTTATTCTCAGTTGTGTGCTACATTTTTTTCCCCCTTATTTGGAGCTGTTATATATGTTCCCTTTTTCAGAATTTACTCTGTATCCTCTCAATCCCACGATGTCATCTTATTAGCGCGTATGCTTGGTATTTGATGTCCTTGCAGGGTCAAGTAGATTTTGACGACAAAAGCAGCTGGGAATACCTTTTCAAGGATTATTATACTAGCTTAAAAGAGAGGCTTTCACTAACTTTGGAGGAGCTGTCACGGGCCAAGAACCCATGGAAAGGATCTGATGTAGCTTCAGGGAAACAAGAATCTCCTGATGAACTTTATGATGCTAATGATGATGGAGGATCGGGTTCAGACAATTCTTCGGGAAATGCAGAAGTAACTGTCTCTAAAAGGAGGAAGGCAAAGAAACAATCAAAATCACGCAATAAGGAAAGGTACTCGCTGACCAGATCAACTCAAGTTAGTAGGGAAGATCCCTCTGCAGATGACGGTGTTGAGTGGGCTTCAAAGGAGCTTTTGGAGTTTGTGATGCACATGAGAAATGGTGATAGATCAGTTCTTTCTCAATTTGATGTACAAGCTCTCTTGTTAGAATATATAAAAAGCAACAAACTCAGAGATCCTCGGCGGAAAAGTCAAATAATTTGTGACTCAAGGCTTCAAAATCTCTTTGGCAAGCCACGTGTGGGGCATTTCGAAATGCTGAGGCTTCTTGAATCTCACTTTCTTATGAAAGAAGATACAGATGATCTGCAAGGGAGTGTTGTTGATACTGATACCAGTCAAATTGATGTTAATGGCAACTCTGATGCTTCGATAAAGGTGGTTAAAGAGAAGAGACGCAAAACACGAAAAAAGAATGATGAGAGAGGACTTCAGTCTAACCTTGAAGACTATGCAGCTATTGATACACACAATGTCAATCTGATTTACTTGCGTCGTAATCTGGTGGAGGAGTTGATTGAAGATGTTGGTACATTTCATGAGAAAGTTGTTGGCTCTTTTGTCAGGATAAGAATTTCTGGTAGCAATCAAAAGCAAGATCTGTATCGATTAGTCCCTGTAATTGGTATGTGTCTTGTTTCCTATTAATTCTATAAACAGTAAAGTTTTTTCAAACGAGTAACAAGATTGTCAAGTATGTATTCCATTGTACCTCCAGGCACTACCAAAGCTCCGAAGCCATACAAAGTTGGGAAAAAGATGACAGATTATCTTCTGGAAATATATAATCTGAACAAATCTGAGGTTATATCGGTTGATATAATCTCCAACCAAGATTTTACCGAGGTAATGCATTTAGATATTCAATTGGTTTATTTTTGTTTTCCTATTTTGCATTGCATGATGTTGATTTTGGGTGACCATTTCTTTGAAGTCCTTTGCAATAAGATACAGGTGAGATGTGGCTTCTTGAGTTTGCTCACGAGCATAACCCTAGTTGTTGATGATTTTCTTCTTGGTTGATGCAATGACTCAATCGAGTGATTGATGAATTTGAAGTATTTTCTTGATCTTGCTTTCGAGCTATTGATGTCATTGACATCTTAAGTTTCAACTAGGAGAACCAATGATTAAATCCAGTCACTTCATTAAACTATATAAGTTGAACTTTCTAGATAAATGGCACTTCCTCCTTCGACAGTATAGGGTATTCTGTTTGTTAAACAGTGCATCTGCTTCTGCTGTTCTAGGATGAATGCAAGCGCCTGCGGCAGAGCATAAAATGTGGACTTATCAACCGTCTCACTGTGGTAATATTTCTTGTCTATCCTTTTTTTGTTTCTCTTTTCTTAAAAACATTTCAACCTGAAAATTTCTGTGATTTTTTGTAGGGTGATATTCAGGAAAAGGCCGTAGCACTCCAGGCAGTAAGAGTCAAAGATGTAATTTTCTTGCTCAGACCTACTCGAACTATTGATATTTATTAGGTTTGCTACTTCCATAGACAATTTCTACTTTTAGACTATTGGTTCATGTTCAACTTGTCAAGCTGGGTAATGGTGTCTTTTCTAAAAGCTGTGTTTGTGCTTCTTAAAAAGACTTGGCAGGTTGCATTTAGGTTCAAAATGAACATTACTTATTTTTTGTTTGATTGACTTTGCTGAACATGTGTATATTTTAGCCGTGTCTGGGTATACTACAGTTATTTATTACAGCCCAGCTTAATAAATTTGTTGCATTTCAAAAATAGCTCTCAGCTTTCTAGATAGAACAGTAGCATATTTTCTCTCTCATCTTCCAATTAGAGCCCAGTCCATAGAGATAAATTGCTATCTACTTCTGGTAATGATAGGAATGGTTTTCTTTCTACTGATGCAGTGGCTGGAGGCAGAAGTTTTGCGACTCAGTCACCTTCGTGATCGAGCTAGTGAAAAAGGACACCGAAAAGAATATCCTTCTTAGCATCTTGGACTTTGCTTGAGTGCAACATGCGTTTTACTTTTACAGTCACTTTTCGCGATCAAATTCTGCACACTGGAGTAATGCAGTGACGATGCTCTTGTGGGACTGTTCTGCTGCATGTTTTTACACATTAATCTACGTGTTCATAAGTTGCATATGCGAAAAGCAGGGCTAAATTAGTTTTTAATTGATCATCTCCCTCTCCCTTTTCACTTCCGTCCCCATTCCCTCTCAAATGTGCAGTGGGCTGCAGGTCTTCACGTCTCTATCATGAATTATGAACAAAGAACTATGTTTCTAGCTCAAATAAAGCAAGAATTGTCGAATTATGACACTTGCCTTTTCTAGAAGTAGACTCTCCCAATCCTCCCCTGCCCTCCCTTATAAAATAGGAATATAGATTCATTTGTCAATATTATGATCTTATAAGCAATGACCGTGAAGAATTACAAGTTAACATTGCCTCTTACATTTTTTAAAGAGTAACAAATAGAGGAAGATGAAGGAGAAGAATGTTGATGAAGTGCTTCGATGGTTAGTGTGATTATAGGAAATTCCCATTGTGTCTAAGTCAATGCATTTAACATATTTAATTATCAGATCTTCATAAGTCTCAATCCAAATTATGTTTCAAGGGGTTAAGGATATATTAGCTTTGAGATGAATCATAAATGTTGCATTTGATTGAATTTTCTGAATCGGTGAATCGGGAATCGAACAAAAAAGCCAGTACATTTAACTATGCGAAGGGATTTTTTGATCCTGTCAAACCTTGATGCTCCTTCAGATTTCTGAATTTTTTGTATGAGTGGAATCATTCAGTGAATTTTGGCTGGCAACATCATATAAATGCAATGAGTTTTTTGTCTACTTTGAACAAACATGAGTTGGTTGTGCATTTGACTGGCTGGACAAACGTAAATCCAGTTTCATGAGTTAGGTTTAGGTTTCATTCGTTTCCACTTAAAAATAAGCACAAATTCTTTTTTGCTTTCCAGCTAATATTACCCAATTTTCAAATGTTATGATAAAGTTATATGTGAGTCTACCTGTCAATATTTATTTTGTAAAAGTTTCAAGCATCTCTGGTTAAAAAAAAAAAACAGTCAAAGTGCATGCGTTGCAATTTAGATTAATTAAAAGGTAAAAGGTAATTGTCAATCTGGACACGCCCTTTTACCTGCATTTCAGATTTCATCCATTCTCACTGTTGTGTTGATATGTGTTGGTTGTTTGCAATCTTGGGTGGTGAAACATTTTTGCAGTAGTGGTGGTCTTGACTGGTCTTCAGACATTGGTTGTTTTACTGGCCCATATGATGATGTTTTTTTGATATTTTTAGCATAAGCTTAGACTCTCAAGCTCCACTAGAATAAATCTCATTATTATCATGTGACCACATTGTTTTCTCCCAAACACCTCACCATTCAGGAAAGGGCCTGAAATCTAATAAACCTGTTAATGGTATTATTCTATAACATCACTTGTACAGTGAAGCTGAAGTTATCCTTGACTTTCTTTTACGCTTAGAGAATGTGTAGAAAAATTGCAGGTCCTAAAAACACCTGAGGAGCGCCAGCGGAGACTTGAGGAGGTTCCAGAAATACATTCAGATCCAAAAATGGATCCAAGCTACGAGTCTGACGATGATGAAGGTGAAGCTGATCAAAGAAGACAAGGTATATCTCATTTTTCGGTAGGCAGTATAAAAATGAATACCTCATTTCCACATTATGTGCTCTGTTCTTATTGTACTTCTTGTCCAAGCAGAGAGTTATGCAGGAGCAAGAGGTTCTGGCTTGAGTGGGAGGGGGAGGGATCCAATATCTCCCCAGAAAGGAGGTTCTGCACCAACTGATTCCTGGAGTGGAACAAGGGCTTATACAAACACTAGCAGAGAATTGGCCAGAAATTTTTCTAATAAAGGCACTTTAATTAGAGGGGATGATGCTACTGAAGCTGGTGAGACAGTGAACCAAAGCATATGGAATCAGCCCCGAGAGAGAGAAACACAGCAATTCAGCAGTTGGGAGAAGTCAAAATTTTCTCCAACCTCTGAAATTAGCGCAGTAGTTTCTAATCCTGGGGCGATGCCAGAGTCACTTCAGAGGGTTATCCATGAAAGTC
Source organism: Psidium guajava (assembly GCA_016432845.1). Lineage (NCBI taxonomy): Eukaryota > Viridiplantae > Streptophyta > Magnoliopsida > Myrtales > Myrtaceae > Psidium > Psidium guajava. The sequence continues at coordinate 21,126,527 of CM028225.1, forward strand.
CAGGGGTCTCTCATGTAGTGAACACACCACAAGCTGCCCCCAAAGTCAATGAAACAGAGAAGATGTGGCATTACCAGGATCCATCTGGAAAAGTTCAGGGGCCATTTTCCATGGTACAACTGCGTAAATGGAATAACACTGGGTATTTTCCTGCCAATTTGAAAATTTGGAGAGCTACTGAGAAGCAAGATGACTCCATTCTTTTAGCTGATGCATTGAACGGGAAGTTTCTGAAAGACCTCCCAGAAGGTGGTTTTCTGAAGGCTCAAATGGTGCAAAGTCCACATATGTCATCCCTGTACTCTAACAAAGCGCCGGGTGCACTCTCACAGCAAGTAACGGAACTACTGGTTGGAAAGCAGTCGAACTTGGACCAGAATCGTGGAACTCGGGGATCAGAAGGTGGCCTAAGTATTGGTAGAGGTACTTCATCTTCAGTCGAAACCAAGCTTTCTGCCACCGAATGGGGTTCTGGTACGAACCTCCCCTCCCCTACTCCAGGCCAAAATGCCACTCCTTCGAAAAAGGGGCAGGCAGATGAAAGCAAATGGTCACCTACTGGTTCTATTCTTAGTGCTAATATCATTCCTGGAAGTGGAGTTACTCAACCTTCAACCAATGTTGTCCCCAGTAGTAGCCAAGTGATGCAGTCGTCTTCTTCATCTTTCATGAGATCAGGCAGTGTGAATGGTCCAGATGGTTCTCATGATGTGGCTGCTGTATCTAGGCCAGAGGCGGACATGCTTTTGGGCTCTGCAAGTGCCTCTCAAGTGCATCCTCGTTCAACAGGATCGGGGCATCTTCAACTACCAGCTGAATTCGCTAATTCTGCTGGGAGCACAGGAAATGACATGATAAGTAATGTTGCGACTATACAAAACTTAGTCCAGGTTATGAGAAGCCACAACCTGCCAGCCAATCCTCATGGATGGGGGTCAGCTCCAGTCTCGAAGACAGATATTGTTGGGTCATCACCCAGGTCCAATAGTGATGCTCAAGTCTGGGGAAATTCACTGTCTCAGAAGTCGGAACCGAGTGGTGTGTCCACACAGTCTTCTGTACATGGTCAATGGGGTGAAGCTGCCTCTTCTGTTCAAAACCCTGGTTCCTTCACCATGGGTAATCCTAGCGGTGCTTTTGCAAATCCGTGGAGACCCCCCGGTTCAGGTGATCAATCGAACCTTCAGTCTGTCGGTCCACCCAATATGAATTGGGGTGCTAATACAAGCACTTATACTACTGTTCCTGTGGTGGGACCAGAGAACCAAAATACTGGTTGGGTCCAAATGCCTGGAAATCCATCTGTTGGATGGGGAGGTCAGGTATCAGGGAATACTAATGTCAATTGGGTGGCTCCTGGAAATTTGAATCCTGGTTGGTCTGTTCCAGGTCAAATGCAAGCATCTGCAGTTCCGAACTCAGGTTGGGTCCCGACGGGCCAAGGATTTGTGCAAGGAAATTCTAATCCTGGACCAGCAGTGATATTGGGACAAGGGGCACCACCTCAAAATGCAAATACTGGTTGGGTGGCACCAGGTAATCAGGGCGCTTGGGGGAATGAACAGAATCAGCATGGGGATCGGTTCTCAGGTAAAAGGGACAGGGGTCCAGGAGGTCGAGATTCGGGTCACAGTGGAGGTAGGAGCTGGAGTAGGCAGTCCTCATTCGGTAGTGGAAGTGGAGGCGGGGGTGGAGGAGGTTCAAGCAGGCCTTTCTTTAGAGGGGAGCAAGGGGTGTGTAGATGGTATCATGAGAGTGGTCATTGCAAGAAGGGAGCTTCTTGCAATTATAGGCACTAACTCTAGCAGGACAGAGTAGCTTATATACAGTAATTTTAATCTTCAGATCTTTGTCACTGTATAATCTGTTGAATTTTGATTATTGTAAAATGAAGTTTTAGCAGCTCTTTTATTCATCTGCTTTTCTGCTTTGTGTGATATAGCTGCACTTAGGTCACTCAGTTTATCGTGGTGGTCATAGGGGGACACGTTTGCTGTTATGTTTCTTGATCTGGCTTGTCATGCATGTTGCTTTTGTTTGATTTACACTTGGTTTACCATGATGTTGACATTCGTATGAATGAGCTGGACATAAGCATGTTCTTGGTCGTCTTTGAGAACAGAGCAATGCAGGAGTTATCATGACTTTATCCTTTAAGCAGCTTAAGCTTCAAAGGAGTCGGTTAGTTGGGCCTGTACCTATGTTTCCTTTTCATGTCTAACAGAGATGTATAGATTTGGTAATTGTTTCAATACAGTATATATCTTCAGCAAGATATCTGATTCACAGCTGGTGGAGTACAACCTGATGTTATTCTTGTCCCTGAATGAAAAACAAGTGCCTGGCCATTGCTTTACTGGATATGTACCATGATCTATAGAGGTACTTTCTCAGAGATTCGACATGGTTGAATTGGGGTTGATTATGGATTTTCTCCTATATGGATATACAGAGTATGTGGCGCGTAGGTACTTCTCTCTTCTAGTCCACATGGCCAACAGGAATATGGACAGATCATTCAGTTTGGACTGATGCAAATCTTTTGACGTCTGCACACTCAGAATAACATTGACAATCCACACGATATGAAGCATTAACGTGAATGCAGGTAGGTCCAACTCTCTTTCTGCGTCCTATTTAATGTTTTTAAAAGACCTCTGACCAATCCAAGTTTCCAAACTACATCTAATTCAATGATTAGCTGATAATCGCCATATGGTTCGATAATATGCAACTATTGAAATTGGTGAGTCCAGATGTTGCTTCGTGAAAGAAGTTACTCATGTTCTTCTGATCGTGATTAATGCTGATAATGGTTGGAAGGCGAGAATTGTCAGAATGACTCACTCCGTCTGCCTTTGTTTCCCATCTCTTGACATTGTGTGTTTGCAACTTCAACCCTTGCTTGATAGCAAGGAATCTAGTATGAAAGCCTTACAACCGTCTATTGTTTTAACGTAATATGTTAAAGACAAGAAGGTAGGCAGCGGTTAAGTTCTTGTACTATTCCATTTGTCATCCAAACAACAACTTAATTGGAGCACTTTTCAAATGTAACAAATTTATTAGGACAAGTTACTCGATTTGGAGAAATCGATTTTGTGTTCGAGTGATTTAGATTTTCTCTAGTCTTCCAAGTGTTTGGAATTTGACTTTATCCTTGATATGGAGCATCTAACAGCTTTTTATTATAAGTGCCAATATATAGACATTGAGATTTCATTATTTTTGGTATCTAGAGGAATGAAGTTATAAGCCATTTAAGAAGCCTGTATCGGTCAATGTTGTGGGCATGCTGCGGCCGTATAGTTATTCCTGTTCTATTAGATCTGACAAGTAAATCTGTCTCAATTTGTTACGTAAAAGAACCCCTGCATAGCATGTTCCTGCATGAGAAACCCATTTCTCTCTTTCGATGCATGCCTTGTTTAATAGGAGCCACATACGAATTGCTCTGCCTTGTTCTGCCCGTGGCCTAAGCCATGAATGTTTTCTCCTCCTGCTATGCAAGATTTGTTGTCCATTGTTAATTTGGCACCTTTTTGCTCATCGTGTCTGATCACTTCCTTCAGCTCCAGGTCGTCCATCTTTATCCTCAACACCGAGTTTCAAGAGCAAATTCTACTGGAGATGATTATTTGAGAAGGTAAGTCCCCTGTGCCGACATTGGTGTGGTCTGTCATCGTGGTTTAGATTACTCAGAATTTCAGATGACGAGTTCCAAAAGCAGGTCCGGTCGCATCTAGTTTGCAATCAGCGTGACCTGAGTGGGAAACTAAGTACATTAAACAGTCTAGATGGTGGTCTCTACCCTTACCGGAGGCAACCGAACTGAAGTAAACTGATCACATATCTTACTTACAAGTGCCGCCTGATTTGTTAATCATAACCTAATTTATCTGTTGGAGTCGATGGCTATTGCCACGCGTGCCATGGGGCAAGTTCCATTACCTATTATCTTAGCAAATTACCAATGATTATATTAAAAAATACAGTTCCTATTTGCCGTAGGATGTACCCCTAGTGCTTTGCTCACGCTAGTCTGATGTTTAATCAAAATGCCTCCGGCTTCCTGCTCTTCTCACCTTTATGTTCAATAAGTCCGCAACTCCAGATTGTCACACGAGTATGAATTGTATTGACCTTAAATGGCCTCTGCTGAGAGTCCATAAGCAGGTTGTTTATGCCAACTCTTGTTTCGTCTGATCATTCTAGCATGAATTACATTTGTTGAGAGGTCCATGGTGTACGTTCTGGCAGACTGTAGATGCTTTATGGAAAATTTATAGTGACAAGTTGCTCGCAAGGGTGACTGATCATGTAATGTTGTTTGTCATAAAATTGAAATTATTCTCCGCAATCGGAGAAGATAGCAGTCCTAAAATTTATAGGAATCGCGCAGTCAAAAGCATTTCCATAAAATTCGTTAATTTAATTTAATTTTGGTTTTTTCTGTTACTTTTGGGACACCTGGTGCTGATGTCATGTTAAATGGGTGTTACATCATCAAAATAGATTAAAGCTAAAAAATAAGTAAGAATAGAAAGGGGTAGAGAAGAATGAAGCGAAGGTATATTAGAACACGAATCATAGCTATTCTGTTTTCGGAAATAATTTCTAGCTTATTTCTATTCCAAAAACGAATTTTGATAGAGAAGTAGAAAGACTCGTTTGATAATGATACAAAATTTCTATTTTCGAAACAAAAATTCCTTTGATAACAATATAAAAAGAAAAAAAAATTGGTAACCAACAGCCGGAGGTCGGGGATCAACGACAAGAAGAGTTTTTATTTATGTTTGTTTCAAAATTAGAAAAGTAAAAAAATTATATTTCTTGTTTTTATTTTAAATCTATTTTTAGGCTAAAATTTTGTCCTTGAAACAGAAAAATGATATGGCATTGCCAAAAGGATTTTTGTTCCAAACCTGTTTTTTGGAATATAAAAATAGATAAAAAAAATGCTCATTATTCGTGTCTTTACTTTCTTATGACTATTTCACACTTGATTTGTGGTAATTTGCGTAAATCTTATGATGCTATGTTTTTGTACATAATCACGATGACATGTCATAACGTTGTACGGTACACATACCATAAAGTGTCCCGAGAGCTAGAGGACGAAGATGATGGCTGGAGAAGAAGAGCAAATAATGTCGCGGAAGTCATTTGAGGCCTATCAAGATGCTCTATTTTCTTATTTCTCGATCCATCAACTCATCGCTTCACTTCCTTGTCAATGTTGTCATACAACTCACGCTTACGTCACCTCTCTACTTTCTCATTCCTAATTTCGCATGATTTGACACCATAGCCCCATTCTCTTCTTATCGAAGGTGTAATGGACTACAAGCAACTAAGAGGGAAGGAAACTTCGAAAACTTTTTTCGAGCTTAGGTGCAAAATGTATAAGAGAGGTGACTCTGTGTGGAGGCGAAATATGGAATGCATGGCAAATAGGTCCCATTAAATATAGAGTAAAAGGATAGAAACCACAACAACTTAAATGTAAGGTCGAAACACCCTAGTGTAATCCGTTAGACCTTGACAGTCTCTACGGCTAAAAAAGTGACTTCTCCTTGAAGTTATGTCCTCCTCCAAAATAAAAACACTTCACTTTAGACTCAAATTTAGCTCACTTTTAGTGAATCATAAGTTTGATTCAGATTTAATCAATGACATGCAAGACAAAAAGTACATTTATAAATGGCAAAAGGCAATCCGTTTTTTACTACTCGGGATTAATTGCATGTTCTTTCGTACTGTTAGTAAATTTCAAATGCACATCATGAAACTAAGGACCATAAGCATTCCAACACAACAGAATCATATTAGACTTTGAATGAGGAAGTAGTCAATGGGCCAGTTTCGATTAAACCTGAAAAAGTTCATAGAGCTCAAAACCATACAAAGAGATCTCCTGATCAGATGGAACTTTCAAGACCTATAAGTCATGGGAAATAATCATTTAAAAAATGTCAATTTGCCGAAATGACATTTTGTTCATAAACCCGAGCCTTAGACCTTGGTGTTGTTCAAAATATTGGGGCCATAATTTTCGGTATTGCTTTTGACACGACCGTCCCAACATGATGCAGAATTAGGCGAATGGGACACAAGATGGAGAAGTGTATGAGCCCAAGAATTGGCATGACTCAGGTGCCATGCCCGCTGCGGCCTATAAGTACTACCCTAGCCATATTTCAATGCTCAAATACAAAGAGTCATTGCCTTACTTTTGTTTTATTGAATTTCTCCTAGTTTGGTCACGGTGCATATATATTATCTCTTTGTTGTTGAAAACCTTGGATATGTGATTATTCGATTTTACTTTGGGTTCGTGAGAGAGTTCTCAACACGAGTGGTCCAACGCCGTAAAATTCACACAAATTAGACAGCAAATGGAGAAATTAAGAATCCAAAAAGTGGACACTTATAGCTACTTGACCAATAAATATTTTTGCAGTGAAAATGTGCAACTTCTATACTTCCTGGTAAGAATTTGACTTTTTATTCTAAACAAAACAAAAAATGGCTCAATTTCCCAGAATAATTGGGAACCGGACAAGAATTGCCGATCGTCGAAAAATCAGATCGAGATAGATCAATTCAGGGATGGGCGGTTTCAAAATTGACAAGTTTGGTTCATGATTTCAATCTTTTAGAACTCGAGGGTTAGAGGATTGATTTTCGATTCCTTAGAATCGACTGCTCCTAATTCGACGATGGGCCTTGAGCCAGAGCAAAGGAGATGGCTTTATTCATTCATCAACCCAAGGGTGTTTTAGTAAATCGATTTCCTTTTTTGGTCGAATGGTAAATCGATTCATTAAGCGTCGTAAATTGCTCGAAAAGAACAGAAATGCATTTCACCCGCAGAGAGCGTACCAGTTTGATGGTGGGTCGCAGCCTCCTACACAGGTGGAATCTTTCCTCTGGCGATTTGAGCGAACGATCTGCGAACAAACACAACGCCAACCTTCATCCCGATTACTTCACCATTCCATCTCTTCCCGAGCGCAAACGACTCGTTTCTCTCTCAAGTTCGCGTACGTACAGAGATTGCGGTTGCAGATTCGATCGATCAGCCGAGAGAAGAACCTAATGGAAACGAACAAAGGGGAAGACGCTGGTGGTCGTCCTCAGGTCCCCCATCAAAACCCTAGCCCGGGCCCGAACCCGGACCCTAGCCGGAGCGCAGGATCGAGAGGGAAGTCGTGCAAGGGATGCTTGTTCTACTCCTCCGTTCTGAAGTCCAAATCTCAGCCCCCTACCTGCGTCGGCTTCTCCAGAACTCTCCATGAAGGTCCGTCATTCCCCTCCGTTGAACTCGTTTCCTTGCCTCGTTTCGTTTTTCGACATTTTCCGCTGCTTTTCCTTCCTGATAAGAAAATTGACAACGCGAGAATGGCGGGGAGGATTCGGTAATTATCTGCTGCGATTCGCGCTTTCTTTTCTGTTCTTGTGTTGGTTTTGATGGCCTTGGTAACGGCATCGCATTTGAGCAATTGCTTGGAATTGAGGTCGGAGGGTTTTGCGGTGCGAGGCTTATGTCCGATAAGATTAACTACTTAAAGTGGGGGACCAAAATTACGACTGTTTATTTCTTTTCAGGCCGATTCATCGATGTCTTGTCGATGTTTAAGCTTATTTTGCATATTGCCCTTGATTGGTTTTTCTTGCTTATTAGGTTTCTTGTGCGCACATACGCTGCTGCTGGCTCTCCTTCTACTTGTTTTGCGTCTGTCTGAGATTGTATAGTTTAGTGGGCATCTTATTCTCGTGCTTTGCCTTCAAATATACTGTTGCTTCTAGAGTGAATTGTGTGGTTTGACTGTGGGGCAACCAGAAAGACACTCTGGTTACAAAGCCTTAATGTTAGCTTCACTGAGACGAGCCATGACTTTTGTGCTGAACTCTGGAGTAGTACGTTTTGAGTATGATTTTGAACATAATCTAGGGGAATTTCTATCCATAAGTGCTTTTACAGGACTGGTCCTGCATTTGATGTGGATATTTGGATAAAAAGGAAAAAACGTGGTTCGTCAGATAGGTTGGTTTTCTATTCGTAACTTAGTAACGCCAAAGGATAGTTACAGATGCAAGGTGATCAAACTTACATCTGATGAAGTAAAATAGTTTATAGCCGTATGTCAGAGAAGTGTTAATGGTTCAGTAGAAAGTGTCCCTACTGCCTTTCCAAGTGAACAAAGGTTTGAACCTTGCTCCTGCAAGGTTGATTTTTTTTTTTTTTCATAAAGCCAAAGGAACAGGCAAAAGTTGTCCCAGTTGAACCATGCACACTGGGCTTGATTAGTTTTTGACCACTCAAATTCTTTCACATAAAACGAACTATACCATGCTTCGGTTCCTGGATGGATCGGCCAGTCCTATCTGAGTTCGAACACTGGTTTGAGAATTTGCAATTTTCACTTAAAGGTACTTGTTGTCTTAGATTCATTGACCTACAGGCCAAGTGTTCCAGCTCCATCTTGACAAAAGCATGAATACTTTAGTCCTACTGTAAGTATGCTGACCCTTAGGATTGTTGATCAGTGCCTACCTCTGTTGTGGGAGAATCTGAGTCCGAAGCTATCCAAGAGGGTCGGAATCTGAAAGAATTCAAATATGCCTGTGTTGGTTACTCTGTCTTCTTGGAGAAAAATCATCAATCTTTGGATCAGAAGGATAGACAAGCAGAGCTTCCATTCTGTGTTGGTCTTGAGGTAATGACTCCTCTCTGTCTTCGCCTCAATGGGATTACCTCTCTCTATGAACCAGCTTCTTCCTAATTACATGAGATGGTGTTTTTGTTCAACACAAAACTTGAAGACTGTAAGCACCTATGTAGCTTAATGTTGTATTTTAAGTCTTTTGATGGGTTTCTGTTACTGATCTAAGTTGCTTGCAAATACAGGATAAACTATTGTGACTAAGATAATGATTTTTAAGTGTGATTTGTTTTTGGTTGGCTCAGTTGAATTTATCAGAACTACACTTTTTGAGATCCTACTTTTGAGCATGGATGTGTCACTAGGGCCTTAGTGTTCTTTTCATCAGTCCATATGAATTTCTCAGAGGCTCAAGATTGTTTAATGGTGTTTTATGGGTACTTGTAAAGATTGCCATTTGATTCAGTGTCTTTGTACAGATCGCCATTTGATTCAGTGTTTTGTTAGAGTAAGTCCAGAAAGGACACAAGATACCAAGATGCTAAATATTTTTGCCTGTTCGAGGTTTTGAAGCTCTTAAATAAGGAAGAAGACACAACATAGGCTGCATGCTGTGGTGATTCTAGTTTCTGAACCAAGTGGGATGTTAAATTAATCCTGCATGTACTTACTGGCTGTTGTAGTTGTATGTTTTCTTAGATGGTGTTACTACTTTGGAAGTTTCTGCTTAAGTAGTCAATTATAAGAGAGCCTCTGGTTGTCAATCATCTCATTGGCTAAAAAGAATTATTTACTGTCTCCTCTGTCATTGGTATAAAATGTAAAAGAAAGTGAACTATCAATTGTCTCTTCGACCATAGATCAGGCTTGGTTATCAAAAGTGAGATCTAAGGACTGCATTTATCTTTGGTTTTTCTTGTGTTTATAATGACGTGTTGTGTAGTGAACATATTCTGTTCTTCTTGAGTGGGTTGTTGATAATGTGGGCGTGTTGTATGATTTTCCCCTACTTTATTTTTATCTGACAGCTAAATTTGTGTCAGGTTCTGTTAGATAAAAGAACAACACCTGCTGAGAATGTTCCTGCCAACCTTCATAAAAAGGAAGGTGAGGAGCTTATTCTCTTTTGCGATGCTTGCCTTATTACTTGGTTATATTGCTGGCACACACGGCATTCTTTGTTCTACCATGGCCTTAGCCATAATTGTCCCCTTGCAATGTTCTATCGTTGGCCTTAGGCCCTAGATGTGCTCTTCTCATGCTATTCCACATTAGTTGCTTAGTGGTGATTTGGTTCTTTCTTCTCATTATGACTAATCCCTGTCTTTGGCTCCAGATGGTCATGCTTTTCCTCAACGGCGGAGTTACAAGCCAGCAATTTCTTCTGGCGATGATTACTTGAGCAGGCAAGTCCTCTACTTTTGTATTATCCTCCTCCGTGTGTTAAGATTACTTGCAAGTTCAGATGACTAATTCCATTAGTTAGCAGGTTTAGGAGAAACGCAAGTCTGGTTGCTTCCGGTGTTGCTAGGAACGTGAATAGAGTAGGAAACTACATAAAAGAGAGTCTGGATGATATTTTCCAGCCTTACCGGAGGCGACCGAAGTGAGATTGGCTGATCTTGGTGGCGTAGTTGAGGAATGGGCAACTTCCTGGTCACCGGTTTTAACAGAATCCCAGTTTCTCTGATACACAGCTATTTATAGTACATCGACAAGGGCCAAGTTCAATTTTTGTAATAAATGAGTTTTGACGAGTATCTTAAGATTCTACTAAGTTTTGAAAATCCCCAAGGTTTCAGTTTTGGCCAATTATCATCTCCCATCTTCAATCGCCGCACTTCACATTTCCTACCTCCTGATGTATCTATCCATCCTGTGTTCAATCGGTACGTTTTTTTTGTTTTTGTTTTTTTTGGGTTAAGTGTTCAATCAATCCTTTAGTTTGGTCCACGGTAAATGTGCATTATTCACATTTCCCAATCTGATATAATCTTATGTTCAACATGGCTCGAGATTCACCACGGGTCATGACAGAAGGTGCACTTTCCCTGTCCTTAGCCGAAGTTTCCTTCTGTAGTTTTTATTTCTAGCAATTTCTTTTTTCGCCTCAAGCTTTTATTTTAGTTATTATTTCTTTAGTTTATTATACTTTTTGCCATGGCCAACTCAACAAGCGTTAATAGGTTAATTTGTACAATAAAGGTTGTCGATGGGCCTCTCAGCTGTAAGCTGCCAAGCCCACTCAAGCCCATGATCGTATCTGTTTAAAGTGTTTTGCCGTTTGTTTCTTCTCAGCTTTCCTATGAAAGGTGATCGATTGAGCACGTAATGCGGGTACATCGAGAAAAGTCAGCTGCCGTTCCCATTACGCTAGCGTTTCCCTATGTAATTTGGTCGTTTCGGACAGTTTGAAAGACTCGTAGCTCACAACGAGTCATGGGCGTTAAAATTATCCCAAAATGAAAGCCTGCTCTACCCAAGAAAGAGGATTTTTTCCTCTCAAACACCTTGCAATATTTTCTTTACAAAATTGTTTTCCATATTGGATGTGAGTTTTAATCGCTTTTGATCATTACCGCCCATGTGGATGATTTTCATTAACCGCTGTAACTTTTCATTATAATCTTTTTTTAATCAATTTAAATATCAGTTCATACCTCCCTTGATCACGGAAATTATCGCCCTTGCGGATTTTCTTTTCGAAATAAAGTATAATCTTAATATTTCCATTTAAATTAGAAAAGTATTTTATAAACTTACTAAATTATAAAATACGCTTCTATTTTATTCAGTACGATTTCTGGATTTTATTATGATATATAACACCATTCCTGAACTTTTAATATATTCAATTTGGTCCTTATACTTTTGATTTATGTTAAATGTGATCTTTGGATATCATGTTTACCTTAACCTTCATGCTCTAGCAGCTATGGATGCGGTCTCGAGCTCGCGGTACCAATCATTGAGCCTTCCTATATTGAATTTATATGTCCTGTAAAGCCAAAACGAGAATCACAGTACCAATCCTCGAGTACTAAGGTAGCCTGCTAACAAAATCCTTGATCCTGAAATTCCTAGTTCACATAGATTAGTTGTCTTGATTTAGATTTAGTGCTCTCTCACATAGCCCTTAACTTACATTCTCGATGACATTGATGGCTAGTGGTGACTCCAAACTTCTAAAAAGTGTTCCCAGCAAATGAATTTTTGAGCGAAGGTATTTCCTTAGAAGTTATTTTTCAAACGATGATTGCATAAGTTGGATTTGAGAGAGTCTGACCAAACCCATACCCCTAGCCCTAAAACTAGAGTGAAACTCTCTATCATGACTGAAAATAGATGGAACAATTCATGTGTCGATTTTCTAATAGTAGCATCCTTACCATATTTAACCCGTTTACCTCTCAAATCTGCTCTTCCAACTACCTAAGTTGGTAAGTTTGAGTTGCAGATTATTAATTCCCTAGGATAACCTAACCTACTCTGTATGTCACTTCATGATTCACCACACCGTTTTTTCTAATACAATTATCATCTTCCCCACATCATAAAGGACGACTAAATAAGCAAATTATACCTAACAGTGATGTGCAGTCTCTATACCATTTTGACATTGCAACTCTAAACCAATTATTTGACCTTCTGCACATTTTAAGGTAGAACTTTCTGAAATTTAGTGCCAAAAAGTTGTGTGGCCGCGAAATTTCCGTTGTCAACAAATCGTTGGTACTTGGTACGTGAATTGCTACCCAACACTGCCAACCACAAGATACAATAGGAACCTTCCATAAAGTTTAGGTCCTCATCATAGTCCGTCAACACATACTAACTTCGAGCAGACAAGCAATACTATGGATTTGATTTGAGTAGGAAGCCTGCTTGTCTTCTTTACTCAACCAATCAAGATAAGTAACAACTATGCCTTTGTTTAGGGAAAGTAACAAAAAAAAAAAATCCTAAACATATTACAATTATGTCAATTTAGTCTTAAACATTTTTCGTCAGTTGAGTCATAAACCTTTTGCATTTATGCCAATTCAGTCCATCCGGTCAATTTTAACAGATTGATATTGCTGTGCTAATTTTTAATAATATTTTATTTATTTATTTTCTTTTTTTCCTTCTCCTCCTCCTTCCTTCAAGTAGTTGCCTTATTTATCTTTTTCCTTTTGTTTTCTTTTTCTTTTTCTTTTCTTCTCCTCCTTCCTCCATCTAGTCGAAAATGGGTTGGAGGAAGAAGTAGAAGAAACAAAAAAGAAAGAAAATAAAAAAGGAAAAATATCAAATAAAAATTTAAATATTATTAAAAATTGCGATGCCTGTGCCAATCAGCCAAAGTTAGCGTGATAGGCTGAATTGACACAAATGCAAATGGTTAAGGACCCAATTAGTAAAAGAAATGGGGGATTTTGGATTAAATTGGTGCAATTACAATAGGTTTGGAAATTTTTTGATAATTTTCCGCTTTTATTTAAGTTGAAGGTTATCTCTAGAAATATATCACTTTGGAACCATATCTTTCGATAAGTAGAATATTGTGTATGAGAACGAGGCTACTATCACAACTGGTGAGAGTTAGCTGTATTTCAAAGAAGCCTAAGACACAACCATTGTGAAATATAATTTGGAAAAAGAAATGGACATATGTTCTCAGTTCATCGAAATAAAAATGTGGAAGCAAACCATGTTAGCTTGCCTGTTGCATAGAATTAGTGTTTTTTTTTTCTTGGGAAAAGTGTTAGAATGTACATGTGAGTTGTGTTAGAGAAGTCCTATATTGATCAATTGATGTAGGATTGAGTAGTTAATATATCATAATTGATCAACAACTCATTGTTTTAAACTTTTGAATAAAGGTTGGTCCAATTGGATATATTGACGGGTTCAGACTTGAAGTCGCTCTTGGTGATCTCTTTAGGTGGAGGTATTGATTTTCTATTGCATGCTCTCAACAAATGATATCAAAACCAATGTTTGATTGGCACATGTCGCGACCTCAAAAAATATTTTGAAAATTTTCCAGGTTAACGGATTATCAAGTTAATTATATTTGACTAACCTAATACAGACTCTCTCAAGTCCTACCAAATCGCAATTTTGGTTTTTGTTCAAATGATTTTAGAACTTGGAGTCGACACTAATCCTTTTTGGTAGGTCAATTAGAAATCTAAGTAAATTAGCGGGAGAACTAAATTACTTCTACGAACTAGAGATTATGAGTTCGGGGACTTGGTTACACTAGTTAATTAAAACTAATGCATTTTTGGTACCTTAATTTCATGGGTATCCTAATTTGGTAATTCAAGCTTAGTTTACTCCTAAGGCTCTAATAAGGTGTACTTTTTTTTTTCACTTTTTAGATGAAATGCATGAATAGTACTGGATACATGAATAAGCAAAATGCGAATATACAAATATAGACACGCGAATATATACATGTGAACGTGGATATGCAATCATGAATATGCAAGCATGGATATACAAATATGACATGCAAATGTGAACATACATTACATGCGAACGTGGACACGCAGATATAGCACACGAACATTGACATGCGGACGCGACAGATGGACATGCGTACGAATATAGATAGACTGATACGAATACGCACGAATATGATTATGTGGGTTCAAAGACGTATGAATATAACATGCAAATTCGAAGACGTACGAATATGACATGCGAACGCAATATACGTACATGGACATGCAAACGCGATATACATATATGGACATGCATACACGACATACAATAAATCATTAAAAATAGGCTTGCTAGTCGAAATAGCCCATTTCCTAACTTTTGAGATTTTTTTTTGAATTATTTGAAATTTTTCAAGACAATTTGCCTATAAGGGGCAAAATCATTGTTTTTGAAAAGATTAGGAAAGGAGGTCATTAAAAATAAGATTGGCCAGTCGAAACGGCACATTTCCTAGTTTTTGGGATTTTCTTTATCTTATGAAATTTTTCAAAACAATTTGCTTATGAGGGGGTGTCGCGACCTAAAATTCATTTTTAGGTTAATGGATTACCAGATTAATTAATTAAATTAACTAACCTAGTTCGAGCTCTCCCAAGCTCTACCAAATCGCAACTTTGATTTTTTTTCACATGATTTTAGAATTTGGAGTCGCCACTAATCATTTTTGGTAGGTTGATTAGAAACCTAAGTAACCTAGCGGGAGAACTAAATTACTCCTGCAAACCAGAGATTATGAGTTCGGGGACTTGGTTACACTAGTTAATTAAAACTAATGCCCTTTCGGTACCTTAATTCCACGGATATCCTATTTTGGCAACTCTCACTTGATTTATTCCTAAGACCCTGGTAAGGTGTTCTTTTTATGTTTTCACTTTAAAATGAAATGCATAAAGGGTATGAACGCAAACGTTGACATACAAATACGACACACAAATACGGACATACGAATATGATATACGAATACGTAGATATGCGAATACGAATACGTGCGTGACGTGCGAATGACATACGTACATGACATGCGAACGAATACGTACGTGACATGTGTATGAATACGATATGCATACGAGATAGACGAATACATATACGTGCGTTACATGCGAAGGACATACGTACGTGGACATGCGAATGATATGTGTACGTGACATGCGTATGAATACAACATGCATGCGGGGATAGACGAATACGAATACGTATGTGACATGCGTATGAAGACGCACGAATACGATATGTAACATGCATACATACACCATACAAATACGTGACATATATATGTGACATGTATAGTGATATGTGTATGTAAATACGTACATTTCGATTTTGCCCAAAAAGGGCAAAGTCGTCATTTTGAAAAGATGGGATAAAACCCTCATTTTTGAAAAAGAGGGGATAAAACCCTCATTTTGAAATTTTTGATTTTTCTGAATGAATATGCATGGGTTAATAACATATCATAACAGACAAATGTGGATTTGCAAACGTCGCGTACGTGACGTGCATACGAGAACAAACAAATACGATATGTCTATACGAACATACGGATAACATAACAAACATACATGAGACATACTACATGAGATGCACATGAATGGAATTTTTTGTATTTTCAGATTTTCCATTTTTTTTTGGTTTTTTGGATTTTCTACATTTTTTTTTGTATTTTGGATGTATTATAAAAGAATGCAAAATCACCCAAAGCAAATGAAGATGTGAAGAGAGAGCAGGTAAAGTAAAACTACCCTAAGGACAGTGAAAATAAAACCCGCAACTCGTCGGGTGAATAATTACAGACCAATTAAATAAAACCCGAGACATGATCGGGAATACAACAAAAATGGACCGGAATGGACATCGGTTAAACACCCGTCGCCAAGCCTCGTGGGTCGAGAGTACAACAAAACGGACCGGAATGGACATCGGTCATCCTCCAGTCTTCAAAGCATCGGGCCGAAAGCCAAATGAAAATAATGAACTTATCCAATCGGACATGCACAATCACCAATGAGTTAAGACAATTCAAAAACTCAAAGAGAGTTTAACACGTGCTGATTAAACTTCATTGAGACCATTTTTTACATTTTCCAATGCATTAACACAAAAAATACGAATTAAATCATACTGTCCATGAACATTCTTAGGGAGAAAACAGTAACCATAAAATACAAAAGAAATAATGAAATGTATGTAAAAATTCTGAGATTTTTTATGTGGATGGGAAAATGTGTCTTTGACAACTTTCATGTTTTACATTCTTATTGAAGAGACACTCATTTTCGTGTAGAAAATGGTCTTTCATGAGAGCTTAGCAGCAAACAAACAAATTTCACAGAACAGACATATTTCAGGATTAAGCTTAAATGGACACTCAAATCTCAAAATTAATGCACCAAACTTTCCAGTCTACTAAACAAGACCCCAATGAACAACTTTCATTTTTTGTGAAGTTTCAAAAGAAGACTCTAAACATAAGATAACTACAAATCAATATGACCACGCACAGAAAAACACTCAGACTCAAGGACGCCAACAGAATTGCATGATTTCATTAAATACATTAAAAATACGAAACGTGTATGAATATTTTTGTATTTTTTATATGTTATGCATTAAGATCTTATGAACAAATGTCATGAAGAGGTCTTTATGAAACAAAGTCTAGAATAACCCATGGAAAATCATTTAGCGTGAAAGGTCAGATTAGAAAAATTCCATCTCAAGTTCTGATCACCATATTTCCAGATTTCTGCTTTCAATTTCGGGACCCTTTTGACATAGCAAACGACGTCAATTTTCGTGCCATAATATATCAAATCGAAGATCTCGAAGTCATCTACGAATGTTCAGTACATTTATTTTCGAGATTTCGTCATGTAAACAAGAAAAATTGAGTTACCAGATAATTGCACATGCTGATGCGCCTAGAGCTCGTTGGAGATGAATCCGTCGCGTCGCCAAGGCTTGTTCCACGGCGGCGAATTTTTCTCTCTCAAAATTTTTTTCTCTTGAAATCTCTCCAAAAGAATTTTTTTTTCTCCAGTTTTTCTTCAATCTCCCAAAACTCTCTCAAACATCCAAAATTTTCTCTCCAAAAAAATTCCCCTCTCAAGCTCATTTCTTCCTCCTTTTATAAATCACTCATTTATCTCCCATTCTAATTTTTCCATTAACTCTATCTCCCATTCTAATTTCTCCACTAACTCTTCTTCATTTTCATCTTCCCTTCTCCATCTCTATCTCACATTCTAATTTCTCCACTAACTCTTCTTCATATTCATCTTCCCTTCTCCATATCTATCTCCCATTCTACTAACTCTTCTTCATCTCCATCTTCCCTTCTCTATTCTCATCTTATTTTCTTTATCTTCTCTTCTCCATCTCCTCTTCTCCATCTTCCTATCTTCATCTCCTCTTCTCCATCTTCCCTTCTCTATTCTAATTTTTCCACTAACTCTTCTTTTTGTTATTTACAAAATAATCCCTCAAGTATTAGGTATTTGCACTCTAGTCCATGAGATTTTAAGTATTTGTAATTCAGTCCCTGGAGAAATATTTCTTTAAGTCCAAATCTCCTCACAATTTTCGACACACCTATCGCATGTTGAATTTAAGCTCATTTCTTGCTATTGAAAATAATGCAAAATTTAATTAAAGCCCTGTTTGTAAAATTGAGTCATTCTGGGTATAATTGGGCCAAGATGAAAATTTGGAATATTAAAGAACAATGTCACAACTCCTAAAAGTGAAAAATGAAAATAAATTGACTCAAATTGAATTTTTTTAGGCCCGATTCGAGATTATACTCGTTAAGGAATACACGACCTCGAATTGGATTTTTTAAATTTGCGATGGCCAACATTAAAAGGGATTTAAAGGAAAAATATTGACTATTTTTATGTATTTTTGTGGCCTCAAATGCTATTATTTATTAAATATTTTCCTAATTTCTAAAAATTATATTTAAAAAAAATACAAAAAATATGAAAAATTATTTTTTTACTCAAAAATGGTTGCCTAAGCTTGGCCAAGGCTTCCAAAGTTGATTTTGCAATTTTCTCATTTTTATAGATTTTCTATCAATTTTAGAAAATAAAAATACCGAAAAATACTGAAAATATGAAAAATCTTTTTTTGGTCAAAATTGGTTCCCTAGGCTTGGCAAAGGTCTCCAAAGTTAATTTTTTCAAATTTATGAATTTTTATGGATTTTTTATTAATTTTAAAAAAGAAGAAAAGAAAAGGTGATTGAAAATCAGGTGTCAACAGCTGCCCCTCTTTGAAAGAAAGCTCGGTAGAGGTTCATTTCAAAGACGAGACGACACCTGAATCCTAATCGACTCAACACAATGAAATAAAAAGAGTCATGACATTCGATCTCCAATACCCCTTTTAGCAAATTTCGATCCAAACCCGGTTTGAGGAGGCTTTCATGCGATGAGGGAGAGACAAAGATGAGAATTTACCTGGCACTTACCTGCTCGTTGTATGGCGGTTGCCTGACATGAGTGCTCTGCTGAAAATGAGATGAGAACCTAAGGATTCGTTATAAGAAAACCTTAGGGTAGTGGAACTTGGACCCGTATGGTAGGTCACCCCATAGTAGATTCCTAATAAAAGGATTCTACTGATTAAAATCGGATTGAATTTTGACCCGTATGGTAGGTCACCCCATGGTAGATTCCTAGTGAAAGGATTCTACTGATTAAATTAAGATTTGACCTGTATGGTAGGTCACCCCATGGAAATGCCTGTAAGAAGGACTTTGGTGCCTGTAAGAAGGACATTGGTGCCTGTAGAAAGGACTTTGTTTTGCCTATAAAAAGGACTTTGGTGTGCCTGTAGAAAGGACTTTTGGTTGCCTATAGAAAGGACTTGGTGCCTGTAAGAAGGACTTTTGTGGGCCTGTAGAAAGGACTTGGTGCCTGTAAAAAGGACTTGATGCCTGTAAGAAGGACTTGTGCCTGTAGAAAGGACTTTGATGCCTGTAAAAAGGACTTGGTATGCCTGTAAAAAGGACTTGATTTGCCTGTAAGAAGGACTTGGTTTCCTGTAGAAAGGACTTGGTCGCCTGTAGAAAGGACTTTGGTTGCCTGTAAAAAGGACTTTTGATTGCCTGTAGAAAGGACTTGCTCGCCTGTAGAAAGGACTTTGGTCGCCTGTAAAAAGGACTTTGGAAATGGACCGTTCCGTATTGGGGTTTCCAATGGAAGGGCTCCGGAGATAATATACCCTAGATTTCACCTTTTTTGGGTAGACTGAAGAGGTATTGATTGAGAAAATGATTTTTGGGTATATCTGGGATCTAGGGAGATCAAGAATCCTGCAGACGCTCTAACCCAATTTAACTTACCATGAAGGGTGCCATTCTGGGATCTGGGGAAACCAGGAATCTTGCAGACGCTCAAACCCGATTTAACTTACCTTGAAGGGTGTCATTCTGGGATCTAGGGAGACCAGGAATCCTCAAAATCCGACTTAACTTACCTTGAAGGGTGCCATTCTGGGATTTGACTTATCATGAAGGGTGCCATTCTGGGATCTGGGGAAACCAAAAATCCTGCAGAAGCTCAAACCTAATTTTTGTTGTCCCATCACTTTAGGAATAAACCGATGAGGCAAAGATCAAGAACACGAGAGTTGGTCAATCATGATTTGATAAAGCTTGAGAACACGAGATTGTATTGTCGCGACCCGAAAAAAATTAATTTATTTTTTTTCAATCGGGTGAACGGATTATCAGGTTAATTGACTAACCTAATTCGGACCCTCCCAAGTCCTACCGAATCGCAACTTAAGTTCTTTTCATGCAAAAGATTTTTTATTTGGAGCCGCCACTAATCATTTTTGGTAGGTCGATTAGAAACCTAAATAAATCAGCGGGAGAACTAATTTATTTCTGCGAACCAGAGAAAATGGATTCGGGGACTTGATTACGCTAGATCATTCTAACGCCCTTTCGGTACCATTTTATTTCATGAAAGCTCATTTGGGATGATTGGAACAAGTTTGGGTCAAACTGACCAGAAGGATAAAACGGTTATTTTTCAAGGATCGGGAGGTGGAAACATCAAAAATAGGATTGGCCAGTCGAAAAAATTTTTTTAGGTGGATACGCGTAAATTAATGACAACACAAATACAAATGCGGTATGTGGATATGGAGACATACGAGTACGACATGACATAATCGAAATTTAAATCAATTCATTTGGGCAAGAAAATTCTCGAAGATTTAATGGTTAGGATTGTTACCTGATTTGACAGATTTGATTGTCGAATTCGGACCTCGTGTCACTTTATGGATCAAGATCGCGGCTCGAACGATGGGGATGAACTCGTGACTTGCGTTGATCGGTAGAGGAATTATGGATGGTAACATCTAGATTTAAACTCCCACCATCTTCAAGACTCTCTTTTGAAAAAAAGGATTCTCTCTTTTTTTTGATTTTTTCTTCCTTTCTATTTTTTTTTGAATCTCTCAAAACTCTCTCAAACATCCAAAATTTTCTCTCCCCCTAAAAAATCTCTCTCAAACACTTCAAATTTTTTTTCTCCAAAGAATTCCCACCATCCAAACTCTCTTCTTCCTCCTTTTATAACCCATTCATTTATCTTCCATTCTAATTTTTCCACTAACTCTTCTTCTTCAACATCTTCCATTCTCCATCTCTATCTCACATTCTAATTTCTCCACTAACTCTTCTTCTTCAACATCTTCCATTCTCCATCTCTATCTCACATTCTAATTTCTCCACTAACTCTTCTTCATCTCCATCTTCCCTTCTCCATATCTATCTCCCATTCTACTAACTCTTCTTCATCTACATCTTCCCTTCTCTATTCTCATCTATTCTTCTCAATCTTCTCTTCTCCATCTCCTCTTCTTCATCTCCTCCTCTCCATCTTCCATTCTCTATCTCCTCTTCTCCATCTTTCCTTCTCTATTCTAATTTCTCCACTAACTCTTCTTTTTATTATTTACAAAATAATCCCTCAAATGTTAAGTATTTGCACTCTAGTCCATGAGATTTTAAGTATTTGCAATTCAGTCCACGGAGAAATATTTCTTTAAGTCCAAATCTTCTCAAAATTTTCAACACATCTCCCCTATGCTTATTTCTTGCCGCAAAATTTAATTAAAGCCCTTTTGTAAAATTGAGTCATTCTGGGTATAATTGGGCCAAGATAAAAATTTAAAATATTAGAGAATAATGTCACAACTTCTAAAAGTGAAAAAATGAAAATAAATTGACTCAAATTAAATTTTTTAGGCTCAATTCGAGATTATGCTCGTGAAGAAATACACGACCCCGAATTGGGTTTTTTTTTTTAAATTTGTGATGGCCAACATGAAAAGGAATTTAAAAGAAAAATATTGACCATTTTTACATATTTTTTTGTGACCTCAAACGCCATTATTTATTAAATATTTTCCTAATTTCTAAAAAAATATATATAATTCAAAAAATATGAAAAATTATTTTTTTGTTCAAAAATGGTTGCCTAGGCTTGGCTAGGGCTTCCAAAGTTGATTTTATAATTTTCTCAATTTATATGGATTTTCTATTAATTTTCGAAAATAAAAAATGCTGAAAAATACCAAAAATATGAAAAATTATTTTTTGGTCAAAATTGATTCCCTAAGCTTGGCCAAGGTCCCCAAAATTGATTTTTCAATTTTACAAATTTTTATAGATTTTGTATTAATTTTAAAAGAGAAAACATGATTAAAAATCAGGTGTCAACAGCTGCCCCTCTTTGAAAGGAAGCTCGGTAGAGGTTCATTTCAAAGACGAGACGACACCTGAATCCTAATCGACTCAACACAAGGAGATAAAAAGAGTCGTGACAATTGATCTCCAATACCCCACATTGCAAGTTCTGATCCAGTTCCGGCTTGAGGAGGCTTCTATGAAGTGAGGGAGAGCTAGAGTGGAGAGGTTACCTGGCACTTACCTGCCCATCGTATGGCCGTTGCCTGACATGAATGCACTTTGAATAGACACCCAAATGTTCACTCAGAGGATAATCCGAGGAGGATGAGCTCTGACCTGTATGGTAGGTCAACCCATGATAGAGTTCCTAGTGAAAGGAATCTATTGGCGATCTATCCTGTTTAGAGGATTCGCCTGCATTTTGACCCGTATGGTAGGTCAACCCATGATAGATTCCTAACGAAAGGATTCTACTTATTAAACTTTGATTGAAATTTGACCCGTATGGTAGGTCACCCCATGGTAGATTCCTAATGGAAGGATTCTACTGATTGAAATTTGACCCGTATGGTAGGCCACCCCATGGAAATGCCTGTAAGAAGGACTTTGGTGCCTGTAAGAAGGACTTTTGGTTGCCTGTAAGAAGGACTTTGGTGCCTGTAAGAAGGACTTTTGGTTGCCTGTAAGAAGGACTTTTGGGTGCCTATAAGAAGGACTTGAAATGGACCATTCCGTATCGGGGTTTCCAATGGAGGGGTTCCAGAGATGGCATTTCGCCTAATTGGTGTCTGGTTTTCAGGACTTGAAGATGGACCTTGCAGTATTGGGGTTTCCAATGGAAGGTTCCAGAGATGGCATTTCGCCTAATTGGTGCTTGCTTTTCAGGACTTGAAAATGAACCATTTCGTATCGAGGTTTCCGATGGAAGGGTTCTAGAGATGACATTTCGCCTGATTGGTGCCCGCTTTTCAGGACTTTGAAGATGGACCGTTTCGTATTGGGGTTTTCAATGGAAGGTCTCTAGAGATGGCATTTCGCCTAAAGTTGAGGCCGTATTGCTTTCTTGCGCAGATGAGGTCTTTGAGAAATGAAGCTGTACCGCCTTCTGGTGCAGGTAAAGTCTTCGAAGATAGGAGGCCGTGCTGCATTTTTT
Organism: Psidium guajava; assembly: GCA_016432845.1. Taxonomy (NCBI): domain Eukaryota; kingdom Viridiplantae; phylum Streptophyta; class Magnoliopsida; order Myrtales; family Myrtaceae; genus Psidium; species Psidium guajava. The sequence continues at coordinate 21,149,556 of CM028225.1, forward strand.
GTGCAAGCGAGGCATGTTGAGATCAAGATCACGAGAGTTGGTCAATCATGATTTGATAAAGCTTGAGAACACGAGATTATATCAATCGTGAGCTGATGAAGACTTCATGAGCGCATGTTGATCATGAGTCGCAAGGGTTCAGAAGACTTACCTGGATCTTCTGAGTTAATGATCGAGGCATAGACAGACTGATTGTATCATGTCTGCTTGCTCACTGAATGACCTTATGTGCTGCAATAGATTTGAGCACCCAGACAATCATCAGAATTGGAAGGTTCAGGCTGAAGATATACTCACCTGAAAATGCTTGGCGAGTATTTGCCAACAGGGTTTGTTTGTTCAATAGCCCTTGGATGAATTTCGAGACCTCGGAGGGTAACTCGACTATCAGGAATGCACTACCTGTCAGACAGTGTCAGAGGTAACATGTGCAAGCATTTTTATCAATGAGTTCATCGGTTCAGGCAAAACCATTCAGTTGAGTTTGCAATGATTAAAACTGTATGTGTATGCTCATAATGTGGATCATGTATGACTATTCTGTCGAGTTTGCATTTCCAATTCTGTCCAGGGAGGTTATCACGTTATGAATACCTCGAATGTAACCTGAATGGGGACTTCAGTCCGAAAGGGCTTTCTCTCACTCTCGAGAAAGGCTGTTTATCCTGATTGCAGGATTTGAAAAGAAATCACTCAACCTTACCATCATCGCATTCAGCGAGGGTCTGAGTAATCTCGCAATTGATAAGATCAAGCCGATCTGGAGGTCTTGATTAGGACCGTAATGTAGGCTGGGTCAAGGCTTACCAAAGGGGACTCTTTTGAGTCAAGGCCACTGACAAAAAATGTCTTCATTATCTGCTCCGGGTTTACAAGTCAAGAACCCTGCAAAAATGAGAGAGAAATAGTTTTGCTCGAACTTCTTCGAGCGATGCTTAAAATCATTCAACTCTTACGTTAATTTAAGTGCTCTAATCAGAAGAGACTTTCGTAGGTTGGGAGTTAGGACTTAGAAACGAAAGGCTCATTTTGGCTCAGAAAAATATATGAGAAATGCTTAGTGTTGGTGATCATTGCAGTCTTGTCACCGATCTTTGACCTTCCTGAATTTGTCTTCAATGAATACCACCATTGGCTGAGGGGTGATAATTCTTTTACTGGAAATTGTAAATTGACTTCTTTGGAGAATTCTCTTTTGAGCGTTCTCAAAATCAGAGGTATATTACAGATGAATGGGCATTGGCCTTGCTTTTGATAGGCACTTTGCTTTTTCTGCCCCAGATTTCTGGAGTAGCCCTTGCTTTTCTTACTCCCGACTCCCTTTTGTTTGGGAGCAGGCCCATTTTTTAGGCTACACTTGTTTTTCTTTTTGACAAGATGATTTTTCAAAAATTGATACTAGACATTACATAAAAAGTCTAGCACATGACATAAGCTCATTTCGAGGGTTCATTGTTGACCCGATTTCTTTGATTCTGCTCTTTAGGGAAAGCGCCATCCTTCTTTGGAATGAGCAACGATCACCAACAAGGGCTTGTGAAATGAATTTCTAGGCTCAATTGGGCTATGCAAAGGATGTCTGTGTAGGATAGAGAAACGAATGCTCTTTGTCATCCTAAAACACTTGAATTAAAATTCGAGTTAAATGCAAAGAAACACTCGAAGATTGGTATTAGTCCAAGCAAGACAATTTCTAACCAAGATAACTGCTGGAACTACCTCCATTTGGCCCCCGATGTGGGGTGGTTCTTGACAGGGGTTGCAAAATGAAACCGCCGCTCAAATGGGTCGTCAATGGTTACCTGAAGTGTTTGGGACGGAGAATGAATGCCTCATTCACTTCGGCTATCGTATCTTTTGCGAGAAAACTCATTGCCTTGGAGAACGCGTAATCTGTCTACCGCTCAACTCACTGTGGATTAAATACAGGACGTATGTGGAAATGGCTTGCCTTTCATCGTCCTGTCGTGCCCCATTTTGTATATTCGATGCATCGTGTACAGTTTATGCTCCAAGTCAAAATTAAGAAATTAAACATGCAGAATAGTCATGTATGAACCATGAATCTGTGTAAACACCATGCAAATGTGGCAATGTGCAAGAATGGAAGAGAATTTCTCAAGAAAGGGGGATTCGAATTGCCCCTGGATATGCGAACCGAATAAATTGAAGATCTACTCCTCAAGTCGAGGAGTGGCTCGTTTCTGACTTTGCCCATGCACAATGAAATACATGGGTGAAGGAGCATTTGGGCTTGTTTAATGTTGACAACCGTCATGGTCATTGGTCGAATGCCCCCCTCCAATTCTGGTTGCAGTTCCTTGAATCACCGTCGGTTTCCTGACAGAGAAATGGATTCACCTGACGAAAGTATCGTATAGGGAATATCATTGGAACGAATACATTTCACCTGTTCCAGTAAATCTACATCAGTGGGACCCTCAATAGTGACTTTGGTGGCTTATTGATTCGGGAGCTTTCCCTAAACCTGGGATCACATGAAACAAATGCATGTATGCATGAATGCATGAAATGCATGTAATAGTCCTAAAGTGACTCAGATTGTCCCAAAGGTAGCAAAATCGGCTCCTGCTTTTATTTCAAGGATGATACTGCTTGACTGCATCTGCATTTACAGGATATCCTAACTCTTTCCCATCCATGTTTACAAGAATCAAGGCTCCCCCAGAAAGGACCTTTTTGACGATATAAGGACCCTCATAATTTGGGGTGAACTTGCCCTCGGGATGAGAAACATTTGGAATTGTCTTTTTCACTACCAGATCTTCTACTTCAAAATTCTTGGGCTTGACTTTTCGATTGAACGCTTTGGCAACTCTTCTCTGGTAGCTCTGACCGTGACATATTGCCTTCAGACGCCTTTCATCTATCAGATTCAACTGCTCATATCTCTGCTGCGTCCACTCCGCTTCGGAGAGTTTGACTTGGGATAAGATTCTCAGAGAGGGGATTTCAACCTCTACTGGTAGAACTGCCTCCATACCGTAAACTAGGGAATATGGGGTTGCTCCAGTCGAGGTCCGTATCGAAGTCCGATATGCCATCAACGCGTACGGCAATCTCTCATGCCAGTCTCTATAATTCTCTGCGGTTTTTGCTAGGATTTTCTTGATGTTCTTGTTTGCCGCCTCCACAGCTCCATTCATTTGTGGGCGATAGGGAGACGAATTAAGATGTCGAATGTTGAATGCTTGTAGCAAATCATCGACTATCTTATTATTCAAATTGGAGCCATTATCTGTGATTATCGCTTGAGGGGCCCCATATCGGGAGATAATATCCCTTCTGATGAACTTGGCCACATTCTTTGCTGTGACATTTGCATATGAGTTTGCTTCAATCCACTTCGTAAAATAGTCGATCGCCACCAGGATGAAGCGGTGCCCATTGGAAGCGCTAGGGTGAATTGGACCGATCATGTCTATCCCCCACATGGCGAATGGCCAAGCCTCCGACATTTGGTGGAGCTCGTTCGGGGGTGCGTTAATTCTGTCACCGTATACCTGGCATTGATGACATGACCTTACATGTTGGTTGCAGTCCGCTTCCATGGTCATCCAATAATAACCAAGCCGCATGATTTTCTTTGCGAGGAGGTGGCCGTTCATATGAGGACCGCATATCCCTTCATGGATTTCCTTCATGAGCATGTTTGCTTCTTTGGCGTCTATACATCTCAATAGGACTGAATCGAAGGACCTTTTATAGAGAGTTTGCCCGCTCAGGAAGAATTTGGTAGCCATCTTTGCTATGTACTTCTTATCCCCGACCTGACTCCCTTGAGGGAATTCTCCTTTCGAAAGATAATTCTTAATGTCATGATACCAAGGCTCGCCATTGAATTCGTCTTCCACCACCATGCAGTAGGCTGGCTGATCCATGACATTGATTTTTAAAGGCTTGATGTCGAGCCCGTCCTCCACTTGCAGCAATGAAGATAGAGTGGCTAACACGTCTGCAAAGTGATTCTGGGTCCTTGGCAGATATTCGAACGAAATTTCGTCGAAATTGTCGGTTAACTCCTCTAGGAACTTATGATAGGGGATGAGCTTAGAATCCCTTGTTTTCCATTCTCCCTGCGTTTGGAGAATAATCAGCATGGAGTCTCCATAAACCTGTAACCTTCGCACCTTCATAGTGATGGCTAATTGCAGGCCTAGAATACAGGCTTCATATTCTGATATATTATTGGTGCATGGAAATACCAACTTCGCAGAAATCGGATAATGTAGGCCGTCCGGGGATATCAGTACTGCCCCAGTTCCAAATCCGGCCAAATTAACGGCACCATCAAAATACATGGTCCACTTATCATCAGATAATGCGAGGATTCGATTCTCCACCTCCTCCTCATCAGGGATTACAAGTCCTTGTGAATTTTCTGCCAACATGTCGGCTATGGCCCGCCCCTTGACTGACTTCTGAGGTGAACTCCTTATGTCAAATTCTGATAACAGAACTTGCCACTTGGCCAGCTTTCCCAATAAGGCGGGTTTCTCCACCAAGTACTTAATTGGGTCGCATTCTGTTACAAGCTGGATATGGTGATGGAGGGTGTACTGTCTCAACCTGTGGAGTACCCAGATCAGTGCGACGCATGTCCTTTCAACCATCGGGTAATTAGCCTCTGACTGCGTAAACTTCTTGCTCAGGTAATAAATTGCTCGCTCTTTCCCGTCCTCCGGTTTCGTCTGGGCGAGTAGAGCTCCTAATGATTCCTGATAGATCGTCAAGTACAGAGTCAAGGGGACTCCCGGGGTTGGTGGTACCAATACCGGAGGTAGGATCAGATACTTCTTGATCTTCTCAAATGCCTGATGGCATTCTGAATCCCAAATGACTTTGGCGCCCTTCTTGAGGAGCTTAAAGAATGGTTTTGCCATATCAGAAAGTTGGGATATAAATCTAGCAATATAGTTTAACCGCCCCAGCAGGCTTCTTACTTCCCTTACTGAGGTTGGGGTATTAATGTCCCGTATAGCTTTAATCTTGGAAGGGTCGACCTCGATGCCATGACTGCTAACCATAAATCCCAAAAGCTTTCCGGATCTCGCCCCGAATATGCACTTGTTGGGATTCAGCCTCAGCTTATATTTTCGTAGGCGTTCGAACAACTTTTTTAGCACCAGAACATGGTCCTCTCCTAGTCTGGACTTGGCAATCATATCATCTACGTACACCTCGATTTCCTTATGCATCATGTCATGGAATAGAGCGACCATGGCTCTTTGGTATGTCGCTCCAGCATTCTTCAACCCGAAAGGCATAACCTTATAACAGAAGGTGCCCCATGGTGTTATGAATGAGGTCTTCGCCTTGTCTTCCTCCTTCATTAAGATCTGATTATAGCCAGAAAATCCATCCATAAAGGAAAACCGTTCGAACCCGGCTGTACTATCGACCAACACGTCTATGTGCGGCAACGGAAAATCATCATTTGGGCTGGCTTTATTCAGGTCTCGGTAATCGACGTAGATTCGGACTGTGCCGTCTTTCTTCATTACTGGTACGATGTTAGCGATCCAATCGGCATAGGGGATCGCTTCTATGAATCCCACCTTGAGGAGCTTCATCACTTCCTCCTCAATTTTCTTGGAAAGTTCGGGCCTCGTTCGCCTAAGCCTTTGTTTTTTTGGCAGGATGCTAGGGTCAAAGGGCAGTACGTGTTCCACAATGTTAGGGTCGAGGCCGGGCATGTCTGCATACGACCAAGCAAAGACATCTTGGTATTCCCTGAGAAGTTCAGTCATTCGGGTAGCTTCAGAGGGTGACAAGGACTCCCAAATCTTCACTTCTCTGACATTCTGTGAGTCGCCAAAGTTCACGACCACTGCCTCTTCTGCCATTAAGGGTTTAAACTCTTCGTATCGACTCCAATCTCTTTGAATATTTATGAAATCCTCATCTTCTTCCCTGATGCCACAAGAGTAATCTCCTTGGTGATCCGAGTCACACAACAGCCTATTACGCATGCTTGGAATGATATGCCTGAAATGTCATGAAGATGATTAGTCCCTTTCAGCAAGTAGTTTTCATGCATGATTTTCAAAAACCATTTGAAAAACATAATAAGAGAGCCAATCCTCATATCCTCGGACATCTTTGCTTCTCTTAATTTGCTTGATAAACTAGGAAGCGTGCGGGAATCCAGGCCTCAAATCTTCGAGAATCGAAGATAGGCATCATCATTGGGCTGGTTTGGAATGTTCCCGCACGCCCTTAATAAAACGTGCACACGCATTTTATTTTACTGATAAGGCCGCGTTACAAGGCAACCATTTGGACCAACGGCTCGAGATCCAAAGGTATTTTCTTGGAATTGAAAAGAGAGAAACCAAACGAAATGCAACAACTGAATTAAAATTGCGTTAAAGAAATGCTATAAGAAGCAGAAGAAGAGCCTCTTTACTCAGGCGAGATAAAGTCCTCGTCAAGCCTCTCGATGATGACGTTAACGGTGTCTTCTAGAAACGAGTTGGACATATCAAGCTCTGCTGCGCCTTGAATAGCTTCATCTGCTAACATCTTGGGGCGCTCGGAGAAATACTGACCCAGTGAACTTCCAATCGCGTTAATTTTTCCTTTCCAAGCTCTGGAGCCAATGAAAGAATTAACTCTGCCTCCTCGACCTCCACGGGCCCTATAATGGCCTCGGCCTTGGCGTCCATGACAGCTTCTGGAAGTAAGGCCCTTACTGGATTCACCAGTATATCCTAGGCCTATTTGGTGCTTGTTGGTGTCCAATTGCAGCGGCAAGCGGATCCCTTGACCATTCTTTCCTAGACCGAGTCTAGGGATAAAACCATATGCCAATAGCATTTTTCCAGGTGCTAGAGTATACTTGGAGGGCGCAGGAGCCCTCATTTTGGTTCCTGGAGGTGCATGCGTGACTGCCACCAACTCGAGATAATGATAGCTAGCCTCTTCTTTGTGCTCCGGCTCCACATATGGAATCGCGCTCTTCTGGTATGCGGTGAAGTCCATTTCCCCATGCACGGTTATCACTTTCCCATCAACCACAAATCGAACCTTCTGGTGCAGGCTCGACGGTACTGCGCCTGCAGTGTGGATCCATGGTCTGCCCAATAGAAATCCGAAAGCACTCGGGAGGTCCATGACTTGAAATCCAATAGAGAACTCTACTGGCCCAATTAGGACATCTAGTTCGATTTCACCAACCACATTCTTCCTCATTCCGTCGAAAGCTCTAATTGTAGCATTGGAGGCACGGATGAGCTCCTCATTCACACTCAGGTTCCTGAGTGTGGCCAATGGACATATGTTGAATGCTGACCCATTATCAATTAGCACGTGGGAGACCTGCTTGCCGTGGCTCCTCGCCGATATGTACAGAGCCTTATTATGGGCCCATCCATCCATAGGAATGTCCTCATCCGAGAAGGATATTTGATCCTTTAATAGGATAGCGCTAACAAAACTCTCTAGCTGTATTTCGTTAATCGTCTCAGGTACGTGTACCTCATTCAGGACCCTAATCAGCGCATTCTTATGTTTTTCTGAGTTTACGAACAGATCCAGTAGTGAGATTTGGGCCGGCATTTTCCGTAATTGCTCTATCACTTCAAATTCGCTCGTTTTAATGATGGTTAACAGTTTTTCGGCATCTTCTTTAGTTACGTCTCTCTTCTCGGTCTCTCCCTCTTTGGGTGCATAACACCTCCCCGACCTCATCACTACATCTATTTCGCCCATCCCGTAGTCCCAATGAACCGCTTTAGGATCGTACTCTTCCACTGGAGGGATCTTTATCACAACCGGCCTGACACCCTCAGCCTCTCCTTCAAGGCCATCATTCGCCTCTTCATTAGAGATGCTGATTGTAAGTGGCTTGACTAAGTAATCATCCTCTTTTTCCCAATTGTCAACCTTGTCTAGGTTAATTACAAAAGCTTCTATAGTCTCAATCATCCCAATGAGGTCATCCAAGTCTTCAGAATTGTACCCGCATCTGGGTTCAGCATGAGCTGTCTTGTCGGGTCTATCAGAGGGTGGCGCATTGGTCCTCCTAGCATCCTTACTCTTCAGCCTTCCGTTGGCGAGTCCCCATTCAACTCCCTCGCCTACCCGCAACGAGGCGTAGGTGGTCCCGGCCATATGTTGGAAGAGCTCATACGGGAGGGTTCTCAGAAAGTACCCGATCAGCTCCTCCCTAGTTAACGGAGGATTTATTTGTGAGGCACGCAACCTCCATCTATGCGCGTAAGTCTGGAATTGCTCATCGCTTCGCTTGACCACTTGAAGGAGGTCAGCTCGGGTGGGGGCTCCTCCAATGTGGGATCCGCACTCGTCCATTCGTTCCTTCAACCTATCAACCACAGTTGCCAATTCCCCCAGTCGCTTCTCTATTGCAGTCAGCATACGACCTTGATTTTCGACCCTTGTGTGCAGCTCCAGTTCAAGTGCATCGCTCATGACCCGCGCTTGACTCATTTCTCTCGATCGCTGGAGCAAATCTAACAACTTTTCGGAGGTGAAGTTCAGCTTTCTCTCGATGTTACTGAAGCGTTCTGCAACGCTTAATCCGCTTAATAAGTCGGTTTCTTTCTCATTTGTCGTAATAGGGATGATTTCATCAATTGTCTCAAAGGAGTCTTTCTCGGAAGTTTCCTTCTCTATGTCGTCCATGCCTCTCCACCGGTTGGGCACTATTTCTTCCGCCTTTTCGAAGAAACGTGGTGGGATTGAATATAGAACCCTGTAGTTGTAGCCTCCGCTATCCTGCCCCAGGGTATCCACAATTTCTCCTCTCCTACATGCTTCACGGACAAATCTCTTGTCTGCATGGCGTGCCTTTGTTAGTCTAAACTCCTCTTCGTCTAACTCCTCTTCGGATATCATACCCACTACCTGGTGGTCCGGGAGTGGGTTTTGTTGTACATTTGGCTCCGTTTTATCGAACTGAAGGATGTGATTGTCAATAAGGGCCTGAACCTTGAACTTCAGGGTGACGCAATTGTCAACATTGTGGCCTTTCTCTCCCATGTGGTAGACACATGATTGGCTCGGATCATAACCCGAAAATCTCGAAGGATTTAATCTCGGTGGCTCCTTAGCGACTAGCCTCCCTTCCAACAGCATTGGGAGCAGCTTGGATAGTGGCCTAGGGAGCGGAGTGAACCGATTGGGAAGCGGCTTCCTTTTTTGAGGTTGAAGCGGCTTCGGTGTCGACCATGACGAGCTTCCTTGTGTCATGGTAGAGTTAGAGAATTACTTTGGTTGCGATAGATTAGGCACGAAAGCCACGTCGACGTTGGGCTCTCTTTCCTTCCTAGGTGGATACTGGCGTCTTGTTGCAGTCTCAGGAGCCTTTCTCTCTCTCATAGCCCATTCAAGTCTTTCGGCAACCTTTATGAGATGTACGAAGGTCTGGCACCCAGAAGTGTTCAGTCTGTCGAAGTACTCATACGGTAGTGCCTTTAGAAACAGGTCGACAAGCTCGTCTTCAGGGATTGATGGCTTAACTTGCGTAGCTAAAGCCCGCCACCTTTGAGCATAGTTACGAATGGCTTCATTTTTTCCTTTTACCATCCTCAGCAATTCTTCCCTAGTAGGAGCCGTCGCGGTGTTAAATTTATACTGGTACAAGAAGTTCTCAGCTAAATCTTCCCAACCATCATAATCTTCTAGATCCAACTCAATGAACCATGCTAGAGCAGCACCTGCCAGACTCTCCTGAAACGTGTTCATCAATAACGGAACATAATCGGAATAATGCGCCATCTTGCGCAAGTAGTACTTCAGATGAGCTCGGGGGCAGCCTGTCCCATTGTACTTTCTGACGAACTCGGGCTCTTTGTAATCGGGCGGGACTTCCACTTTAGTGAAGGGAGATATCTTGTCGAAACGGGCCAGTTCATATCCCTGGCTACTGAGGCACTCCTCAATCTTTGCGAGCCTCCTTGCACCCTCCTCTGCTTTGCTCACAGGATTTTCTTTCTTTTCAGTATCGAGGTCGATTACCACTGGCGGGGACTCGGGTGACGGCTCGACATCCGGCACCTTTCTTGGAATGTGCGCCTCCCCTGGAGCTTGAGTCACGCTCGAAGGGTGGGATGATGACGGGTGAGTAGTTTGGGCCGAATCAATTGGCGGGGTAGTTTTCGCCTGGGCTTCTATCATCATAGCTTTCATTTCTGCCAGCATCGTAGCCATGGTTGTCATTTGCGTCTCAAGGTTAACTACCCTGGGGCTCAATTCCTCATGTTCCATCCTTGCCCTAAGACGGGTTCTGATACGGCTGCGTGGCACTTCCGTGATCAATGGGTACCTGAAAAAAGAATTTATACAAATGAGTATGATGGATGAAAATGACAAGTCGGTCCATGACAACCCTCTAGACCCAAGAAACAAAGCCAACATGATCAAAAGATTAATTTGAACAAATTTCAATTTCGTCAGCTTTTACGAGAAAATTCATATCAATTCCCACATAATTCGAAAAAGTACCAAACTTTGGGAGTTGATAATTAAGACAATAATGTACAACTTTCATTTTTTGAGATTGGGAAGATTCCTCATGGATTAGTACAGTTTAATACTTCTTTCTAAAAATTTTCTTCAGAAAACTGATTTGTCCGGTTTTTACTTTGAGGATAAATGGGTCATCAAAAATTCGAATTGATGCCCAAAAATTTCCAGTCCACGAATTAACATCCCAATCTACAACTTTCATGTTTTGATTTTTCTCAAAAGAGCATGTTTTCTAGTGATAAATGGAGAAACAAAAGTGAAGTCGAGAAAATTCCAAAATCCAGGCAGTTTTTCTTTCACCTTAAATTCGGTAATAAATGGAAAATACATTGAATTGATTCAAAATTTTTTTGAGTGATGAATTAGGGTCTTGTGAATGTTTTCTGTGAAGATTCTATGGATCAATTAAAACTATAAAGTTCAATAAAAATGATGTAATACCAGAAAGTCATATCTGAACAGTAACCTTTATTACAAGAAAAGCTCATAAAGTCATGAAAATGCAATTAAACATGGAACAACAATCCTAAAGATGGCAAATCAAGATGTTTTTCTTTTCTTTGTAGCGACGCAATCTATAGACGAATGGGCTTCCAACTCTATCCGAAGTCGTGCATTTTCCTTAGCCAAAGTCTTCATTTGTTTTTTCGCCTTTTGCGCCTTCTTCGCATAGGTCTCGATCTCGGCTTGATGAGTGGGCTTCACAATCACCAACGGAAACTTTGAAAGCATGTGAGTTGGTATCAAATGGTGCTTAATATACCGGGCCTTCGCATGATAACATCTTTCCTTTCCCTCGAGCTCTTCCTTGGGTAGTAATAGTGAGCGAGTCTTGGACTTGAGCCAAATTTGGTCAAGATGCTTGATCTCGGTTCTATAATTCTCGCCTGCAACGAATTCAACTTGAAAAGTGTTTGGCCTCAAAGGTGGTGGGATATCCTGTAGAACTCCATATTGCCGTACCACACGGAGAGGATGATACTGTGTCATGCCGGTAATACCCAAAAGAAGTATAGGCTCCCGCTCACCATGGTACAAACGAGCCTTAGAGACTTGAAACCATATAGCTTGCCATAGAAAAACCTTGGGACTCGGATCTTTAAATAAATCAATCCACTCGGAATAAGACGATCTAGCAATATTTTTTTGCAACTCTTGAAATTTTGCAATTGGGTTTTCCTCTTGACTTACCTGTGGAATCGTCATTTTTGAGCCGAACTTAGCATAATGAGAGAAAAACCACATTTGCAAAAGTCCCACCGGAGCATGAAATGTTCTGTCCTTGTTTTGCTTAAAACGAGTCAGAGATATAAAAGTCTCGGCCAGGATAGCATTAGTAAAGTTCATTCCACTGCAAACTTGCCTAGCTATCCAAGCCATGGATGGACTAATAAAATCCTTTTGGAGCGGAAAGATCACAAGTCCGAAGAAAGCTAGAATAAAGATCCTGCTTTGCAAGTGTGAATTGCTCTCATAAAAAAGTTCAATGAGGAATGAGAAAGGGCACATATGACAATTTCATTTTAAAATTTTCCTCATTTTATTTTCGCTAATTTTCAAAAACTCAGCAAAAATGAAAATTGGATCCATTCCCACACAAGGGCGAATTAAATCAATGCTCAAAGGTTTTCCAATGGCAAGGCTATATTCTTCCAAAGTCGGAGTGAGCTCGTGCTTACCTAAAATGAAAGTAGCGGTATATGGGCACCAGAAATGTGCAAGTGCCTGCATGACCCCAGTCTGTAATTCGATATCCAAAAGTGGCAATACGTGACCCATACGACTAAGGGCATAGGTCTGTGCATCAATGCTCAAGCGCCTCCACATCTGCTTCAACTCGGCCTTTGAAATGTACACGAAACGGATATCGATGTGTCCCATTGTCTATAAATCACGCGCCACAATCCTAAGTGTCATGGACCGACCCAAACAATAACATAAGACAAGATGAAGTTCAGAAGCATACTTTACCGTGGGATAGGAAAATAAACAATCACATGGACATGCATATGACTCGTGGGTTAACCTTATTCTAACTATCCTAAAGGCTCACAAATTGAAGCGAAAGACTTACGGCAAGGCGACAATCTCGCGCACATAATCAAGATTAGCCGCTATCCCGCGACATAACCAAGATTAGCCGGGCCTTTCCACTTCGGCTGCTCGAGTCAAAAATTAAAACCACCGCTTTGGTAATCTTACCAAGCTTGAGGCATAACTTTTAAAACTCATTTTTGAAAAGAAGTTCGGGATTGAATCTGGACTAACTTTCGACGTGATCTCACGGCGAACGCTAGAACCAAATCACAATACCATCTTAAAACTAGTGGCCCAGGTCCGACCACGGGATGTGTGTGATGTAGTGCTAAAGCGATTAATTATGCACAACAATTAAATGCAAACACCGCTTCAATAATTCAAAAATTAAATCACAAGTTTCACACACCAAACCTGCAAAACAAAGGGTTAGCCAAACACTCCACCTTATAACTCCCATTCTGCAAAACCATTTAACACCTAAAAATTAGAATCCAACCAATTCTCAAACCAAATGGATTTTTGCGAAATTTTTCTGGCCTAAGTCCACTAAGGCTTTTAAAATTTCGAAAAAAAATTCAAGTACTCTAATTAGTGCTTTATTCTTTCGAAAATTCCAAAAAACCAGTCCCCAGCGGAGTCGCCAAGCTGTCGCGACCCGAAAAAAATTAATTTATTTTTTTTCAATCGGGTGAACGGATTATCAGGTTAATTGACTAACCTAATTCGGACCCTCCCAAGTCCTACCGAATCGCAACTTAAGTTCTTTTCATGCAAAAGATTTTTTATTTGGAGCCGCCACTAATCATTTTTGGTAGGTCGATTAGAAACCTATATAAATCAGCGGGAGAACTAATTTATTTCTGCGAACCAGAGAAAATGGATTCGGGGACTTGATTACGCTAGATCATTCTAACGCCCTTTCGGTACCATTTTATTTCATGAAAGCTCATTTGGGATGATTGGAACAAGTTTGGGTCAAACTGACCAGAAGGATAAAACGGTTATTTTTCAAGGATCGGGAGGTGGAAACATCAAAAATAGGATTGGCCAGTCGAAAAATTTTTTTTAGGTGGATACGCGTAAATTAATGACAACACAAATACAAATGCGGTATGTGGATATGGAGACATACGAGTACGACATGACATAATCGAAATTTAAATCAATTCATTTGGGCAAGAAAATTCTCGAAGATTTAATGGTTAGGATTGTTACCTGATTTGACAGATTTGATTGTCGAATTCGGACCTCGTGTCACTTTATGGATCAAGATCGCGGCTCGAACGATGGGGATGAACTCGTGATTTGCGTTGATCGGTAGAGGAATTATGGATGGTAACATCTAGATTTAAACTCCCACCATCTTCAAGACTCTCTTTTGAAAAAAAGGATTCTCTCTCTTTTTTTTGATTTTTTCTTCCTTTCTATTTTTTTTTGAATCTCTCAAAACTCTCTCAAACATCCAAAATTTTCTCTCCCCCTAAAAAATCTCTCTCAAACACTTCAAATTTTTTTTCTCCAAAGAATTCCCACCATCCAAACTCTCTTCTTCCTCCTTTTATAACCCATTCATTTATCTTCCATTCTAATTTTTTCACTAACTCTTCTTCTTCAACATCTTCCATTCTCCATCTCTATCTCACATTCTAATTTCTCCACTAACTCTTCTTCTTCAACATCTTCCATTCTCCATCTCTATCTCACATTCTAATTTCTCCACTAACTCTTCTTCATCTCCATCTTCCCTTCTCCATATCTATCTCCCATTCTACTAACTCTTCTTCATCTCCATCTTCCCTTCTCTATTCTCATCTATTCTTCTCAATCTTCTCTTCTCCATCTCCTCCTCTCCATCTCCTCTTCTTCATCTCCTCCTCTCCATCTTCCATTCTCTATCTCCTCTTCTCCATCTTTCCTTCTCTATTCTAATTTCTCCACTAACTCTTCTTTTTATTATTTACAAAATAATCCCTCAAATGTTAAGTATTTGCACTCTAGTCCATGAGATTTTAAGTATTTGCAATTCAGTCCACGGAGAAATATTTCTTTAAGTCCAAATCTTCTCAAAATTTTCAACACATCTCCCCTATGCTTATTTCTTGCCGCAAAATTTAATTAAAGCCCTTTTGTAAAATTGATTCATTCTGGGTATAATTGGGCCAAGATAAAAATTTAAAATATTAGAGAATAATGTCACAACTTCTAAAAGTGAAAAAATGAAAATAAATTGACTCAAATTAAATTTTTTAGGCTCAATTCGAGATTATGCTCGTGAAGAAATACACGACCCCGAATTGGGTTTTTTTTTTTTAATTTGTGATGGCCAACATGAAAAGGAATTTAAAAGAAAAATATTGACCATTTTTACATATTTTTTTGTGACCTCAAACGCCATTATTTATTAAATATTTTCCTAATTTCTAAAAAAATATATATAATTCAAAAAATATGAAAAATTATTTTTTTATTCAAAAATGGTTGCCTAGGCTTGGCTAGGGCTTCCAAAGTTGATTTTATAATTTTCTCAATTTTTATGGATTTTCTATTAATTTTCGAAAATAAAAAATGCTGAAAAATGCCAAAAATATGAATAATTATTTTTTGGTCAAAATTGATTCCCTAAGCTTGGCCAAGGTCCCCAAAATTGATTTTTCAATTTTACAAATTTTTATAGATTTTGTATTAATTTTAAAAGAGAAAACATGATTAAAAATCAGGTGTCAACATGTATCAATCGTGAGCTGATGAAGACTTCATGAGAGTATGTTGATCATGAGTTGCAAGGGTTCAGAAGACATACCTGGATCTTCTGAGTTAATGATCGAGGCATAGACAGACCGATTGTATCGTGTCTGCTTGCTCACTGAATGACCTTATGTGCTGCAATGGATTTGAGCACCCAGACAATTATCAGAATTGAAAGGTTCAGGTTGAAGATATACTCACCTGAAAATGCTTAGCGAGCATTAGCCAACAGGGCTTGTTTGTTTAATAGCCTCTGGATGAATTTCGAGACCTCGGAGAGTAACTCGACTATTAGGAATGCACTACTTGTCAGACAGTGTCAGAGGTAACATGTGCAAGCATTTTTATCAATGAGTTCATCGGTTCATGCAAAACCATTCAGTTGAGTTTGCAATGATTAAAATCATATGTGTATGCTCATAATATGGATCATGCATGACTATTCTATCGAGTTTGCATTTCCAATTCTGTCCAGGGAGGTTATCATGTCATGAATACCTCGAATTGAACCTGAATGGGGACTTCAGTCCGAAAGGGCTTTCTCTCACTCTCGAGAAACGCTATTTATCCGGATTGCAGGATTTGAAAAGAAAGCACTCAACCTTACCATCATCGCATTCAGCGAGGGTCTGAGTAATCTCGCAATTAATACGATCAAGCCGATCTAGAGGTCTTGATTAGGACCGTAATGTGGGCTGGGTCAAAGGCTTATCAAAGGAGACTCATTTCGAGTCCGGGCCATTAACAAAAAAAGGTCTTCATCATCTGCTCCGGGTTTACAAGTCAAGAACCCTGCAAAATGAGAGAGAAATAATTTTGCTCGAACTTCTTCGAGCGATTCTTAAAGTCATTCAACTCTTACATTAATTTAGGTGCCCTAATCAGAAGAGACTTTCAAGGGTCGTAACGTAGGTCGGGATTTGGGTCTGAGAAACGAATGGCTCGTTTTGGCTCAGCAAAATATATGAGAAGGGCTTGGTGTTGGTGATCATTGCAGTCTTGTCACCGATCTTTGACCTTCCTGAATTTGTCTTTAATGAATACCATCATTGGCTGAGGGGTGGTAGTTCTTTTACACTTTGCAAACTGACTTCTTTGGGGATCCTTTTTCGGGAATTCTCAAAATGTATGTTCGAAGTCAGAAGTTCATTACAGATATATGGGCATTGGCCTTGCTTTTGATAGGCACTTTGCTCTTTCTGCCCGAGATTCTTTGGAGTAGCCTTTGCTTTTCTTACTCCCGACTCCCTTTTGTTTGGAAGCAGGCCCATTTTCTTTAGGCTACACTTGTCTCTCTCTTTTTTTTTGTTTAATAATCTTGTGATTTTGAATTTTAGCAACAAGATGATTTTCAACAAATGATACTAGACATTACATGAAAGTCTAGCATATGAAATGGGCTGATTCGAGAATTCTCTATTGGCCCAATTTCTTCAATTCTGCTCTTTTGGGGGAAGGTGTCGTCGTTACCTTGAAATGAGCAAGGATCACCAACATGGGCTTGAGAAATGAATTTGCAGGCTCAATTGGGTTATGCAAAGGATGAGTGTGTAGGATAGAGAAAATAAATGCTCTTCGTCATCCTAAAGCACTTGAATTAAAATTCGAGTATCATGCAAAGAAACACTCGAAGATTGATGTTAGTCCAAGCAAGAGAATTTCTAACCATTTATCTCATAATATTGTTGGAATTACCTCTGTTTTGCCCCAGTGCGGGGTGGTTCTTGACAGGGTCATGAAATGAAATCACCGTTTAAATGGGTTGTCAATGGTTGCCTGAAGTGTTTGGAATGGAGAATGAATGCCTCCTTCACTTCGACTATCGTATCTTTTGCGAGAAAACCTATTGCCTTGGAGAATGCGGAATCTGTCTACCGCTCAACTCACTGTGGATTAAATATAGGACGTATGTGGAAATGGCTTGCCTTTCATCGTCCTGTCATGCCCCATTCTGTACATTCGATGCATCGTGTACAGTTTATACCCCCAGTCAAAATTGACAAATTGAACATGCAGAACAGTCATGCATAAATCATGGAATGTGTAAACATCATGCAAATATGGCAATACAAGTACAAGTATGGAAATTGCCCCTGGCTGTGTGGGCGGATCAGACACGTTGGGGGCCTATTCCCCGAGTCGAGGAGTAGCTTGTTTCTGGTTTTGCCTCTTTTCGATCTAGGGTTCGCCATTGATTTCCCTTATTTCATCAGACGGATCGCATCAGGTGATCATAACTTGGCCCCTTTGGGCTGTTTTCTTTGAAGTATCAGGTGTTAGTTTAACATTTCCTGTAACAAGGAAGGAGACCTGTTAGCCAGTATCAGAAATGATGAACTGGACACGATACTGAGTTACCCTTGAGTGCTTTGCGCAACTCCTTTACCAGTTTTACCACTCGGGATTTTCTCCGTGGGTATGTCAAGTTAGACATTTCCTGTCAAACAATGGAGAAGAAGACGTATTAGTCAGTATTAGAAATGATGTATTGGATACGATACTGGTTTACCCTTCATCTTGAATGTTTTGCGTGACGCCTTTATCAAGTTCACTGGATTGAGTTTCCCTTGGCTTTCGCTGGACACTTCAACGTTAAGCTAAGATCGTAACAAAATACTGACCTTGGTATTGCTCGTCGAGTATTCCTGTTTCTTTTTGCAAAAAGAAATGCGAGAAAACGTTGTTTTATTTATTTACAATACTTACAACATTTCCATCCTCGAGGATCGAACGCGGGACGTCTCGGACCACTGTCATTCCCCATGCCATCTGGTCCACAAGACCGCAGGCGCTCATAGAGGTTCCCCTTTTAAGAGTCAATCCTTGAGATGACATGGTGTTGTTGTATTGTACTAGGTAATTCCAGGTCACTGTATTTTTCGGGGCGGTTTACAAACCCTGTTAAGAATGGAATAAAATAATTCAGAACACGAGACGAGTATGAGCAAATTAGAACGATACAGAATTACCCTTCTTTGAGATTGTTTGGGTCTTTCGTTCACATATTCCTCATTTGAAGCCGTCCATTCTGTGGCGATGTCCACGAATCTATTTGCCCAAAGTTTTGATTAATCGGGGAATTTCGTTTTTGGGTCAATTTGCAAATTCCTGTAAATAGAAGGGATCTAATTTAGAATCGGGACAATTTGAGGGTAAATTGAAACGATACTGCTTTACCCTTCTAGTTCGCGCGACTTTTTACTCGCAATAAATTCACTACGAGTTTGGTGTGGTAGCAGACTCGAGCATTTAATAGGAGAACAGGAAATTGCTGCTTCTTGCTTTTGCATTCATTCTGAACATCAATAAAAGTAGAAAACATCACATGCAAGGAAATGAAGCGTCTGCATTCGTTCAAGATCGATTTTGCTCCCTCAGCAGGCTCTCCCATGATCAGCTGGCTTCATTCTGGACCAGGTATGCATCGGCTATGTTGAAGGACCCGTGATCTCAGCTTCGAAATACAGACTCCCTGTGCATATTATAGTCCCCGTGCTTCATTAACATTAAACTGGTTGATCATGGCGGTGAGTTCATCGTCAATGCCGCTTGCCTGGTGGTGATACATCTCCCCTTCCCCGGGAGGTATTGATGCTGATCTAGTAGCATTAGTCTTTTTGTACCCTGCTCCAATAGAACTCGATTCTGTTATAAACTGGTCTAACTCGCTTCTCAAACACGCATTTTCAATCCTCAGATCATGCATTTCATCGAAGGCGAGGAGGAGGCTGTTGCAGTTAGGGCAGGTGGCGGAGTCAAAAGCCTCTTTATACATCTTGTTTTCCGCTCGGAGGTTTTCATTTTCAACTCTTAGAAACTCGGCTTCGTTGTGCTCATGACGAGTCTTCATTCGGGTTCGCCTATTTTGAAACCAGAACTTGATTTGTGAAGGTTCAAGTCCTAGCTCTTGACTTAGTTCCATTTTCTGTTTGCCGTCTGGCATAGGACATGTTCTGAAGAAATCCTCAAGCCTTTGTACTTGCTCCTTAGTATGGCGATGGTAACGCTTCTTTTGACCCTTACCGTTGTTGTCCTTATCTTTACTGAGATCTTGGACGTCGTCGGCAGAAGGGCCAGGTTCCATAGGCTCGATCCCAAACATAGTTTCGAACTCTTCCTCGCCCATATTCAGCAGGCAATGATAGCTTTCGGAAGTATTGGGTTGAGACATCTTCGATTTGGTCGATGATTTCTCAAGGTTTACTATATCTTTCTGTATTTTCACTCTCTCTGAACCGTGTATGCTTTAAAACTCTCTTCAATGTATGAATAAAGATTATCAGGAGGATGTCTCTTTTAAAATTTGGCGTCGGCTTAGCATATGTATCGCTTCTCCCGAGATTTCTGTCTTTCTCAACCTTTCCTGCGTGTTTCTTGCTTAGCTCGTCTTTTCTCATCTCTTCATAGTTGTAGGGTCCCTATCAACGTCTCTACCGTCGATTTGCTGGTGTGTTCTCCTATAAAAACGAATCTCATTTTCCTTGTCTCCCACCCAAGTCACCTTTCTTTCTCCTTTTTCAAAGTTGTGTCATCCCGTCAAACTTTTGGCAGAGATGTCGGATTTGCTTGGCTCGAGATTAGAGACGAGTAGCGGAGGTGATGCTGATAGGGAATGGTAGACAGGAAAATCTGGCCAGTAGAGACTTTCACTGCAAAAATGAAAGGGAATGCAGCAGTATATGTTCTTCATATTCTAGAAAAATTGGAACGATACTGTTTTACCCTTGTATGTACTTCCATTGAATTTGAATTGAGGAAGTTCCTTCATTTGGATTGGATTGGATTGTATGTCCCGAGTTGCCCTTCACTTTGAGCTTGCCACATAAGTGCTTTGCTTAGTTGGGCCTTGTTTTCTTTCGGGTTGCTTTGGACCATCATCATTTTTTATGCCATCGGGTCCGTGGATCGGAGGACTCCTTTAATTTAAAGGTTACCTTTAAGGCAAATGAGTCCTATCGCATTCCATTGGGTCATTTCATTTTGCGACACTCTTGAGGCAATTTGCAATCCCCTGGAAGAGAATGGAACAAATCCAATTTAGCATTTTGCGACGATTGAGGGTAAATTGGAACGACACACAGTTACCCGTCTTCGAGCTCGCTTGGGCTTTTCACTTGAAATTTCCCTACGTGAGGTCATTCAACATTTCTCATTATGGCAGTCAGCGACGTTGCCACAAATTGATCCGCCCTGAGTCTAGCATAAAAAGGGATTCACGCATTCGACGGGATAAAAAACAAATTACCCCATGCCCCTGAATTAAATCTAGACACCTAGAAAGCTGGAAATATCACACGTAGGGGAATTAAGCATGAAATGAAAGGTGCACTTGTTCAAGGTCAGTTCTGCCTCTCCTGCGGCTCTTCGATAATCAGCTAGTCTCATGCTGGTTCAGGCATGGATGACCGATGTTTGAGAGTCCTTAATCACTGGCTTCCGATTATGGCTTCGGATGTCTGTCAACCTTAAACTGGTTGACCAGGGCAGTAAGCTCATCATCTGGGTAATCTCTTGAACCTTCCAGCAACTGATGCTCGAATTGGGCATTATTATTGGCAAATGCTGGCGGTAGATTTCTCATTCTGTCCTGGCCATGAGCAATTTGACTTCTCGAGCTGAAGTCTTCATCATTACTCCAGAAAGTGTGGGGATTACCAACTGTCCTGCTGCCAAGAACTCCTTCCATTTGAGGATTAGAGAAGTGGAAGTGCTCAGGATAATTTCTTGTCTGATTCTCTGGATGCGCAGGCGTGCTGATCATGGGATGAATTCTAACCACGGGTTGGTGCTCAAACCAAGGAGTCTGAATACACTGCCCCTGCGGTCTATACTCTTGAAGAGCATTAAGGTGATTCTGGGGGATACTTTGATTAACGCCTGGGGGATTGATGGCACGGCTACTGGTTTGGTTGATGATGGGAAGTGGCTCGCCCCATGCTAACCTGTGGAACTTATGGTGGCGAGGAGACTCGACGTTCAGGCTTGGATCAGTCCCGCCTTGGTTTTCTTGATTCTGAGCTGCATTGTGTTCTCTCACCCTTTTTCTGTACTTCTGAAGATGACTCGAAACATTTGCTTTAGTGAGTCCCTCTACCTTCATAATTTCCAGTATATGTTGCGGCCGTGCCGAATCGATTCCTAGTTGCTGAACTGCATTAACAAACATACGATGCAGCTCGGGAGACCAACTCATCTTCTTTCTCCAGTTGCTTGGAATAAAATTGAAGGCTTGATGCTTGTTCTCATGGTCGTGCAATTGCTTCCTTACCACGTGCTGCCATATGTTTTGAAGCATCTGAACCCTAACTAGTTTCGTTACGACGTCTTGAGCCCCGTTTAAGACAGCCTTCATCATGGCTTGCTGATCATCGCTTGCCGATATTACGAGGACTGGCATGTTTAATTTAAAATTGATGACTTCCAAGAGAGTGAAAACATCCATGTCAATCGCTACCATGGCGGTGACGACGATATCAAACTGGTCACTACTCCTCCTTAATATCTCTAAGGCCTCTGTCGCCTTTGCTTGAGCTACAACCTTATACCGGCATTTTCTTAATACGGTAACAAGGATTGACAGAGAGACTGGATTACCATCAATGGCCATGACCAGTAGACCCTCAGGGTAAGGAACTTCATCAGCTTCGACCAGGGTTGAACATGCGCCCATTTCCCTAATGCTCGACATATTTCTGGATCTAGGACTGCCGATTCGAGACCGCCTCAGGATGTCTTCTTGGACTTGAGGGATCACGGGATCGTTGATGGCTTCTCGTAACAGGCTTTGAAAGCCAATGCTTTGATGGTGAAGGTTTTGAATTCCTCTCCCACGAGAACTCCTTCCTCTCTATCTTTCTCCTGCGAGTTCGTGCAGATGAACCCTCACTATCAAATGAGGATAAATTCTCTCTCTGGCAATAGCAACGACTTCCCCCTTCACGGGCAGTGCTATTAGATTTACCGAGGGGAAAATCTGACATTCAGCTTTTGATTAAAGGGGAAATCCTCGTTTATCGCTCAGTTTGTCTTCTTCTTTCTTTTAGCGATAGAGGGCCCCTGTCAAGATTTCCACCGTCGATTTACTGGCGGGTCCTCCAATGAAGACGAGTAATATCTCTCTTTCTGCCGAAAATTTCTTTGTCCCCCACTCAGCTCGTCTTTTCATTCTTTCTTTTTTCAAAGCGGTGGAGTCCCGTCCAGCTTTTCCACAGAGACGTCAGGTTTGTTCGGCTCGAGGTTGCCACTTGACTGGAATTTGAGCCACCGGGGGTGTTGCCGACAGAGAATGGTAGATAGGAAAACCTATAAGGACTGCCCCTGTGAAATCGGTATTTAAATTAAAGCAGATTACCATCTTCGCATTCCGCTCATCTGCCTCATCTCTCTCCTTTCTTTCGTATTCTGCTTTCAAAAATGGTCAATTCTCCTAACCACACCTTATCCGCCGAAGTCCTGGCTGGGTGGGAGAGACTCTACAATCTTCTTGGTAGAGGTTACGCTCATATAGCCAAAAACTCTACCGTTGAGGTTGAAATCCTTGGTTTATTCAGGACTGTGGACGCTGCTTCTGTTGAGGGTACCCAACTGGGGAAGGAGTATCGGAACTTCTCGACCGTCTTCATCAATTTTCTAGCTGCCTATAACCGCGCTTATGAGACGGTCCTTGTGACCGCCGTCGTGAAAGCTCGTTACCGAGACCGGCACGAGCGTCTGGCAACAGTTACATTTGTGGCTGATAATCACAAAAAGGCCCTCAAGTTTGCCAACGATCAGCTTTCCTGGCTGGTTCGTGAGAGGGGAAAGCTGGTGGACCGTCTGGCCTTGGTCCGAACTTACGCCGAACAGGAGCCAGGCAATATTGTGATGAGGTGCAAATGCGGTTGGCTGCAGGAGAGGCTTGATGACATTACGGCAGATATTGCTTTCGAGAGGGCGGCGATTCCGGACCTGGAGTTTGCCGTTGAGCATTACGAGGCCACTATGGCCCAGGTTAAAGAGAAGTGCGATCGCCTCTTCTTTAGGCTCGCGGAGCTTGATCCCGAGAACGCCCGGTGCACCCAGAGCATCAACTTTATGGAGAGCCAGCTGAGCTCCTTTGTGACGCTTATTAGGGCTCAATTTGATTTCACTTTTCCTCCCCAGTGAGTTGTTGTAAGGTTTGTTGGTGAATGGAATGAAGAGAAAGTTTCACGTGTTTGTGCTTTTCATTTTCCTGCCATTTCTTCGCCCATATAGCATGATAGGACAATTTACGGTACTGAAGACGTTGAGGCTTAACACTCTTCTCGGTGTTCTTGTTATCTGCTGCCGGCGATGATATCAAGGACATTGGCGAAGGGTTCGGTGGCGGCCCCCACCGGTCACAGCGCCGTGAGTCAGTCGTGTGAATTATTGCAAATCGACCACTCGATTAGTGCTCCAATAAACAAACCGGGCTGCCCGTTGCGTGCCCCACTTTACTCCTGCCTATCTCTTTCGGCGTCCACTTGAATGTGTCGGTCGCCTGTAGCGTTGGGAGAAATGATTGCGGGCCATGCTCGGTAATAAAATACTAGTCCTCCAAAATCTTTTATGTGTTTTGAATCCGAGGGAGGTAAAAAGGCAAGCCTTTGTTCAATTTAATTAGAAAGGCGTCGCAAGATCGGGTTCATAATCTTGCCCCATGGGTTTTGATTACACAGTCTCGACTTTCTCAACAAAAATACATGAACCCTTCTAATATATTAAAAATGTCCCCAGGCCCGATCTGGATGCATTCACTACCTTTCATCAAAATACATGGCCCATACGTGCTGACTTATTGACACGATTCTGTCTCCGGAAGAATTGGCCTCTTCATATGCCCCTAGGGTTAACGATATCTTCGCTTGCCCCTTGATTGTTATCACCAACGAGCCCGATTTTTCTCCACCCCAGGGTACCTATAATTCTCTGCAAAAGTAAAGAAAATAATCAGTATGTGATCCAATAGGGGTCGGCCCATGATTCATACATTAGTCCAATTTTATTTTTCAATTTTAGAGAAAATTTTCTTAGAAAAACATGGGTGAATTTCTCAAAAAGAATTTTCTTGCAAATTTTTACAACTTGAAAAATGTGATAAAATATCTTAAAATTTAGCAAATTTCCCGAAGGGATTTTCCTTTTATCAGAATGAATTTTTAGGGATAAATTTGTCAAGAAAATCTCATTTCTATTGAAGTAGAAAAATGTAACAAAATCTTTTACAGGTCAATAAAATTTTCCTAAGGGATTTTTCACACTTATTTATTTATTTATTTATTTTTATTTTTTTCAAAAACGGGATACTAATTTGATTTTCATTTTCTTTTGAAAAATGACCTTGATGTTAAATTCAAAATTTGACCGACACCTAACATGGACCGACCAAAAATAAATACAAGATGAAGTTAGAAAACTTACTTTCACCGTCAAAAATACCATGTAAGTCGCATAGACATGCACATGAATCGTGAGTTTAAATCTTAGCCTATCTACTCTAAAGGCTAACAAATTGAAGCGAAAGACTTACGGCAAGACGACAATCTCGCGCACATAATCAAGATTAGCCGTGACCCCTACGACGTAATCAGGATTAGCCGGGTCTCCCAACTTCGGCTCCTCGAGTCAAAAATTAAAACCACTGCTTTGGTAATCTTACCAAGCCTGAGGCCTAACTTTTAAAACTCATTTTTGAAAAGAGGTTCGGGATTGAATCTGGACTAACTTTCGACGTGATCTCACGCCGAACGCTAGAACCAAATCACAATACCATCCTAAAACTAGTGACCCAGGTCCGGTCACGGGACGTGTGTGATGTAGTGCTAAAACAAATAATCATGCACAGCAGTTAAATTCAAACACCGCTTCAAAATGTGCAAAAATTAAATTCCAATTTCCATACATCAAACCTGCAAAATAAGGGGTTAGCCAAACACTCCACCCCTTATAACTCCCATCTGCAAGACCATTTAACACATAAAGATTAGAATTCAACCAATTGCCAAACCAAGTGAATATTCATGAAATTTTACTGGCCTAAGTCCTCTAAGTTCTTAAATTTTTCAAAAATTAAGAACAACTCCCCAGCGGAGTCGCCAAGCTGTCGCGACCTAAAATTCATTTTTAGGTTAATGGATTACCAGATTAATTAATTAAATTAACTAACCTAGTTCGAGCTCTCCCAAGCTCTACCAAATCGCAACTTTGATTTTTTTTCACATGATTTTAGAATTTGGAGTCGCCACTAATCATTTTTGGTAGGTTGATTAGAAACCTAAGTAACCTAGCGGGAGAACTAAATTACTCCTGCAAACCAGAGATTATGAGTTCGGGGACTTGGTTACACTAGTTAATTAAAACTAATGCCCTTTCGGTACCTTAATTTCATGGATATCCTATTTTGGCAACTCTCACTTGATTTATTCCTAAGACCCTGGTAAGGTGTTCTTTTTATGTTTTCACTTTAAAATGAAATGCATAAAGGGTATGAACGCAAACGTTGACATACAAATACGACACACAAATACGGACATACGAATATGATATACGAATACGTAGATATGTGAATACGAATACGTGCGTGACGTGCGAATGACATACGTACATGACATGCGAACGACATACGTACGTGACATGTGTATGAATACGATATGCATACGAGATAGACGAATACATATACGTGCGTTACATGCGAAGGACATACGTACGTGGACATGCGAATGATATGTGTACGTGACATGCGTATGAATACAACATGCATGCGGGGATAGACGAATACGAATACGTATGTGACATGCGTATGAAGACGCACGAATACGATATGTAACATGCATACATACACCATACAAATACGTGACATATATATGTGACATGCATAGTGATATGTGTATGTAAATACGTACATTTCGATTTTGCCCAAAAAGGGCAAAGTCGTCATTTTGAAAAGATGGGATAAAACCCTCATTTTTGAAAAAGAGGGGATAAAACCCTCATTTTGAAATTTTTGATTTTTCTGAATGAATATGCATGGGTTAATAACATATCATAACAGACAAATGTGGATTTGCAAACGTCGCGTACGTGACGTGCATACGAGAACAAACAAATACGATATGTCTATACGAACATACGGATAACATAACAAACATACATGAGACATACTACATGAGATGCACATGAATGGCATTTTTTGTATTTTCAGATTTTCCATTTTTTTTTGGTTTTTTGGATTTTCTACATTTTTTTTTTGTATTTTGGATGTATTATAAAAGAATGCAAAATCACCCAAAGCAAATGAAGATGTGAAGAGAGAGCAGGTAAAGTAAAACTACCCTAAGGACAGTGAAAATAAAACCCGCAACTCGTCGGGTGAATAATTACAGACCAATTAAATAAAACCCGAGACATGATCGGGAATACAACAAAAATGGACCGGAATGGACATCGGTCAAACACCCGTCGCCAAGCCTCGTGGGTCGAGAGTACAACAAAACGGACCGGAATGGACATCGGTCATCCTCCAGTCTTCAAAGCATCGGGCCGAAAGCCAAATGAAAATAATGAACTTATCCAATCGGACATGCACAATCACCAATGAGTTAAGACAATTCAAAAACTCAAAGAGAGTTTAACACGTGCTGATTAAACTTCATTGAGACCATTTTTTACATTTTCCAATGCATTAACACAAAAAATACGAATTAAATCATACTGTCCATGAACATTCTTAGGGAGAAAACAGTAACCATAAAATACAAAAGAAATAATGAAATGTATGTAAAAATTCTGAGATTTTTTATGTGGATGGGAAAATGTGTCTTTGACAACTTTCATGTTTTACATTCTTATTGAAGAGACACTCATTTTCGTGTAGAAAATGGTCTTTCATGAGAGCTCAGCAGCAAACAAACAAATTTCACAACACAGACATATTTCAGGATTAAGCTTAAATGGACACTCAAATCTCAAAATTAATGCACCAAACTTTCCAGTCTACTAAACAAGACCCCAATGAACAACTTTCATTTTTTGTGAAGTTTCAAAAGAAGACTCTAAACATAAGATAACTACAAATCAATATGACCACGCACAGAAAAACACTCAAACTCAAGGACGCCAACAGAATTGCATGATTTCATTAAATACATTAAAAATACGAAACGTGCATGAATATTTTTGTATTTTTTATATGTTATGCATTAAGATCTTATGAACAAATGTCATGCAGAGGTCTTTATGAAACAAAGTCTAGAATAACCCATGGAAAATCATTTAGCGTGAAAGGTCAGATCAGAAAAATTCCATCTCAGGTTCTGATCACCATATTTCCAGATTTCTGCTTTCAATTTCGGGACCCTTTTGACATAGCAAACGACGTCAATTTTCATGCCATAATATATCAAATCGAAGATCTCGAAGTCATCTACGAATGTTCAGTACATTTATTTTCGAGATTTCGTCATGTAAACACGAAAAATTGAGTTACCAGATAATTGCACATGCTGATGCGCCTAGAGCTCGTTGGAGATGAATCCGTCGCGTCGCCAAGGCTTGTTCCACGGCGGCGAATTTTTCTCTCTCAAAATTTTTTTCTCTTGAAATCTCTCCAAAAGAATTTTTTTTTCTCCAATTTTTCTTCAATCTCCCAAAACTCTCTCAAACATCCAAAATTTTCTCTCCAAAAAAATTCCCCTCTCAAGCTCATTTCTTCCTCCTTTTATAAATCACTCATTTATCTCCCATTCTAATTTTTCCATTAACTCTATCTCCCATTCTAATTTCTCCACTAACTCTTCTTCATTTTCATCTTCCCTTCTCCATCTCTATCTCACATTCTAATTTCTCCACTAACTCTTCTTCATATTTATCTTCCCTTCTCCATATCTATCTCCCATTCTACTAACTCTTCTTCATCTCAATCTTCCCTTCTCTATTCTCATCTTATTTTCTTTATCTTCTCTTCTCCATCTCCTCTTCTCCATCTTCCTATCTTCATCTCCTCTTCTCCATCTTCCTATCTTCATCTCCTCTTCTCCATCTTCCCTTCTCTATTCTAATTTCTCCACTAACTCTTCTTTTTGTTATTTACAAAATAATCCCTCAAGTATTAGGTATTTGCACTCTAGTCCATGAGATTTTAAGTATTTGTAATTCAGTCCCTAGAGAAATATTTCTTTAAGTCCAAATCTCCTCACAATTTTCGACACACCTATCGCATGTTGAATTTAAGCTCATTTCTTGCTATTGAAAATAATGCAAAATTTAATTAAAGCCCTGTTTGTAAAATTGAGTCATTCTGGGTATAATTGGGCCAAGATGAAAATTTGGAATATTAAAGAACAATGTCACAACTCCTAAAAGTGAAAAATGAAAATAAATTGACTCAAATTGAATTTTTTTAGGCCCGATTCGAGATTATGCTCGTTAAGGAATACACGACCTCGAATTGGATTTTTTAAATTTGCGATGGCCAACATGAAAAGGGATTTAAAGGAAAAATATTGACTATTTTTATGTATTTTTGTGGCCTCAAATGCTATTATTTATTAAATATTTTCCTAATTTCTAAAAATTATATTTAAAAAAATACAAAAAATATGAAAAATTATTTTTTTACTCAAAAATGGTTGCCTAAGCTTGGCCAAGGCTTCCAAAGTTGATTTTGCAATTTTCTCATTTTTATAGATTTTCTATCAATTTTAGAAAATAAAAATACCGAAAAATACTGAAAATATGAAAAAAAAAATTTTGGTCAAAATTGGTTCTCTAGGCTTGGCAAAGGTCTCCAAAGTTAATTTTTTCAAATTTATGATTTTTTATGGATTTTCTATTAATTTTAAAAAAGAAGAAAAGAAAATGTGATTGAAAATCAGGTGTCAACAGGGGGCAAAATCATCATTTTGAAAATATCATGAAGGAAAGTCATCAAAAATAGGATTAATGAGTCGAAATGGCCCGTTTCCTAGTTTTTAGGATTTTTCTTTATCTTCTGAAATTTTTCAAGATAATTTGCCTATGAGGGGGGCAAAATCGTCATTTTGAAAATATCATGAAGGAAAGTCATTAAAAATATGATTGATCAGTCGAAATGACCCGTTTTTTAGTTTTTGAGATTTTCTGAATCTTCTAAAATTTTTCATGACAATTTGCCTATGAGGGGCAAAATCATCGTTTTGAAGATATCATGAAAGGAAGTCATCAAAAATAGGATTGACAAGTCGAAATGACCAGTTTCCTAGTTTTTAGGATTTTTCTTTATCTTCTGAAATTTTTCAAGACAATTTGCCTATGAGGGGGCAAAATCATCATTTTGAAAATATCATGAAGGAAAGTCATCAAAAATAGGATTGATCAGTCGAAATGGCCCGTTTTCTAGTTTTTGGGATTTTCTGAATCTTCTAAAATTTTTCATGACAATTTGCCTATGAGGGGCAAAATCATCATTTTGAAAATATCATGAAGGAAAGTCATCAAAAATAGGATTGGCCAGTCAAAATGGCCAATTTCCTAGTTTTTGATATTTTTCTATTGAATTTTTTTTATTTTGTTTTTTTATAAATATGCATGAATCAATGACAATACGAATACGCATGCGGCATGACAAAGTATGCATAAGCTATACTATGTGAAATGCACATGAATGACATTTTTTTGATATTTTCTAATTGAATAAGACTGACGATGCAAAATATTCTGAATATAAATGTAATATTAGAAGATACGATATAAACAACAGTATGTGAAGATAAGTATTAAAAATTCCCTGAAGCCAGAAGAGGGAGTGAGCTAACGACTTCTATGCAATATTACGACCTCTAGCAAGTGGCTTGGCCTACTCATTCTGGGGTTTGATGATATGGAAATTAAACTGCAGAAAGTAAAGACAGTATATAAAGAACCTCTAACAAGGGGCTCGGCCTACCTATTTTGGGGTTTGATGTGCAAAAATTAAATTGCAGAAAGTAAAGGCAGTATATACAGAACCTCTAAAGAGGGGCTCGGCTTTGGATCGGTCTACCCATTATGGAGTTTGATGGTGCAAGAATTAAATTGCAGAAAGTAAAGGCAGTATATACAGAACCTCTAATGAGAGGCTCGGCCTACCCATTCTAGGGTTTGGATAGTATATAAATTAAAATGCAGAAAGTAAAGACGGTATATACACAACCTCCAACGAGGAGCTCGGCCTTGGCTCGGCCTACCCATTCTGGGATTTGATGGTGCAGGAATTAAATTGCAGAAAGTAAAGGCAGTATATACAAAACCTCCAATGAGGGGCTTGGCCTTGGCTCGGCCTATCCATTATGGGGTTTGATGGTACAAGAATTAAATTGCAGAAAATAAAGGCGATATATACAGAACCTCCAACGAGTTGGTCAGACTTCCCATTTTGGGGTTTGGATTTGTTAAGCGAAAAATGCAAAAAATTGTAGTACGAATGCGACATGTGGATATAGAGACATACGAGTACGACATGACATAATCGAAATTTAAATCAATCTATTTGGGTGACGAAATTCTCGAAGATTTTAATGGTTACGATTGTTACCTAATTTGATGGATTTGATTGCCGAATTCAGACCTTGTATCACCTTATGGATCAAGATTAGGCTCGAACGACGGGGATGAACTCCTAATTTGTGTTGATCGATAAAGGAATTGATGATGATAACCCTTAGCTTTAAACTCCCATTATCTTCAAGATTCTCTTTTGAAAAAAAATTTTCTTTTTTTTTTGTATTTTCTTTCTCTCTAATTTTTCTTCAATTTTCCAAAACCTTTTCAAACATCTAAAATTTTCTCTCTCCAAAAAATCCCCCCTCCAAGCTATTTTCTTCCTCCTTTTATAGCCCATTCATTTATTTCTCATTCTAATTTCTCCACTAACTCTTCTTCATCTTCATCTTCCTTTCTCCATGTCTATCTCACGTTCTAATTTCTCCATTAACTCCTCTTCATCTTCATCTTCCTTTCTTCATATCTATCTCCCATTCTACTAACTCTTTTTCATCTCCATCTTCCCTTCTCTATTCTGATCTTATTTTCTCCATCTTTCCTTCTCTATTCTAATCTTATTTTCTCCATCTTCCCTTATGTATTCTAATTTCTCCATTAACTCTTCTTTTAGTTATTTACAAAATAATCTCTTAAGTGTTAGGTATTTGCACTCTAGTTCTTGAGATTTTAATGCAAAATTCAACTAAAGCCTTTTTATAAAATTGAATCATTATAGGTACATTGGGTCAAGATGAAAATTCAGACTATTAGAGAATAATGTCACAACTCCTAAAAGTGAAAAATTAAAATAAATTGACTCAAATTAAATTTTTTTTATCCCAATTCGAGATTATACTTATGAAGGAATATATGACCCGAATTAGATTTTTCAAATTTTTGATGGCCAACATGAAAAGGGATTTAAAAGAAAAATATTGACTATTTATATATATTTTTGTGGTCTCAAATGTTATTTTTTTCCCGAATTTTCAATTATTTTGTATTCTTTGAAAAATATTAAAAATACGAAAAATATGAAAAATTATTTTTTGTTCAAAAATGGTTCCCCAAGCTTGACCAAGGCTTCCAAAGTTTTTTTTCCCCATTTTCTTACTTTTTATTTTCTATGAATTTTCGAAAATAAAAATACTAAAACATATTGAAAATATGAAAAATTATTTTTTAGTCAAAATTGGTTCCCTAAGCTTGGCCAAGGTCTCCAAAGTTGATTTTTTAATTTTATGAATTTTTATGAATTTGTTTTATTAATTTTAAAGAGAAAAGTGATTAAAAATCAAGTGTTAACAGCTGCCCCTCTTTGAAAGGAAGGTTGGTAGAGGTTCATTTCAAAGACGAGATGACACTTGAATCCTAATCGACTTAACCTAGGGAAATAGAAAGAGTTGTGACATTTGATTTTCACTATCTTTTTATATAAGTTCTGATTCAAGCTCGGCTTGAGGAGGCTCTCATGAAGTGAGGGAGAGATAGAGAGGAGAGTTTACCTGGCACTTACCTGCCTGTCGTATGGCTGTTGCTTGACATGAATGCTTTTTGCAAAGATTCATTCTGAGGATACTTCGGGGAGGTTGAGCTTTCACCCATATGGTAGGTCAACCAATGGTAGAGTTTCTAATGAAAGGACTCTAGTGGTGATCTATCCTATTTAGAGGATTCGCTTGCATTTTGACCCGTATGGTGGGTTGTACCATGATATAATCCTAATGAAAGGATTCTACTAAGCGGATTACTCGATGTCGGGTTCACCAAAGAAAATGTTTGTAAGAAGGACTTGGTGCTTGTAAAAAGGAGTTGGTACATGTAGGAAATATTTTTGTACCTGTGAGAAGGACTTTTGTGTCTGTAAGGAGGACTTTTGAAAATGGACCGTTCTATATTAGGGTTTCCAATGGAAGGGTTTTAGAGACAGCATACCCTATTAAAAGGGCTCGTTCATGTGGTGCTTCAACTCAGGACTTGAAAATGGACAGTTCCGTATTAGGGTTTCCAATGGAAATGCTCTAGAGATAGCGTACCTTACAAAAAAGGGCTCGTCTATGTGGGGCCTGTAACTTAGGACTTGAAAATAGATCGTTCCGTATTGAGATTTCCAATGGAATGGCTCCAGAGATAGCATACCCTAGAAAAGAGCTCGTCTACGTAGTGCCTGCAACTCAGGCCTTAAAAATGGATCATCCTTGAAGGATGCCATTTTGGGACTTGGAGAGATTAGGAATCCTATAGAAGCTAAAACCCAATTTGACTTACCTTGAAGGGTGTCATTTTAGGATTTGGGGTGACCAGGAATCTTGCAAAAGCTCAAACTCGATTTAACTTACCTTGAAGAGTGCTATTCTAGGATCTGGGGAGACTAGGAATCCTGCAGAAGCTTAAACCCGAGTTATATTCTCTGGTCACTTTAGGAATGAACCAAAGAGGCATAGATCAAAATATCTCGAACATTTCTATTTTCGAGACTGATCATGCTTCATCGAAAAAGGTGGATACCTGTATGTGCTACAATAGGATGACGCATCGAATGCGTAGAATGGGGCATAATAGGATGATAAAAGGCAAGCCATTTTCACACACGTCCTACATTTTAACCCACAGAGAGTCGTGCGCTAAATAGGTTCCGCGTTCCTCAGGGCAATGGGTTTTCTCGCAAAAGGTACAATAGCTGAAAGGAAGAAGGCGCTCATTTCTCTATCCTAAATACTACAGGTGACCATTGATAACCGTTTTTGAGCGGTGGTTTCATTTCGTAACCTCTGTCGAGAACCACCCCACATCGAGGCCAAATGAAGGTAGTCCCAGCAATAGCAAGAAGTAAATGGTTAGAAATTTTCTTGTTCGAACTAATATCAATTTTTGAGTGTTTCTTCACTTTCAACCTCATACAGTAATTCAAGTGCCTTAGGAAGACGAAAAGCATTCGTTTCTCTATCCAATACACTTTCATCCTTTGCATCGCTCAATTGAGCCTACATATTCATTTGTTAAAACCCCGTTAAGGATCACCGCTAATTCCAAGATGAAGATGGAACCATTGTAAAGCAGAAGAACTCAAAAGAAGTGGGTCTACATAGATTTCCCGAGTCAGCTCTTCAAGTGGGCTAAATCTTTGATATGCATGTGTATATGGCATAATTTTTGGAAATTCTTTTTTCTAAACAGAACAGAAAAGGCAAAAAGTGGGACCAAAAGAAGAAAAACCAGTCCATAGGCATGAAAAAGCAAAGTGCCAGTCAAAAGCAAGGCCAATGCCCATTCAAATCTATATTCATTTTTGAGTGCCTTTAAAAACTCAGTGAAAACATACTATCTCCTTCGGTCAATCCCCAATAGGATCTGATTGCGAAAGAAAATTCTTTGAAGGAGCTAGATTGCAAAATACACACAATTGAAGTTTACATCATTCATGAGCAATGACGGTATCAATAGAAATTGACACCATCCTCATACAACGATGGTATTCTTGAAGGACTATTCAAAAGGGCGAGACTTGTGACAAAGATGCAATGACCACCAACGTCAAACCCACCTCATATATTTTCTGGGCTAAAATAAGCCTTTTACTTCCTTGGTCCCTAATCCCAACCTATGTTACAACCTGTGAAAGTTTTTTTTTATTAAAGCGCTTGAAATAACGTAGAGTTCAAAGATTTTAAGCATCGCTCGAAAACGTACGAGCAAGACTATTTCTCTCTCATTTTTGTAGGGTTCTTGATTTGTAAACCCGGAGCAGATAATGAAAGCTTTTTCATCAATGGCCTTGGCTCGAAAGAGTCCGATTTGTTAAGCCTTTGACCCAGCCTACATTATGGTCCAAATCAAGATATTCATATTGGCTTGATCATACCAATTGCACGATTACTCAGACTCTTGTTGAATGCAATGATAGTAAAATTGAGTAATTTCTTTTCAATCCTGCAATCAGGATAAATAGCTTTTCTCGAAAGTGAGAGAAAGCCCTTTCAAACTGAAATCCCCCATTCAAATCACATTCGAGATGTTCATACCATGATGACCTCATTGAATAAAATTGGTAATACAAACTTGACAGAATAGTTATGCATGATATACATTTTGATTGATTGCGTTGTGAATTATTATAGAGACTGCCTTCAATTATTGCAAACTTACCCGAACAGTTTTGCATGAACAGATAAACTCACTGATAAAAATGCTTGCACATGTTCCTCTGATACGGTTTGACAAGTAACACATTCTCGATGTTCGAGTTACCTTCCAAGGTCTCGAAATTCGTTCAGTGATTATTGAATAAACAAACCTAGTCATCGAGAAACCACGAGGCGTTTATTCTAAATCCTCAGGTAGGTATATCTTCAACTTGAACCCTTCAAGATAAGTTAAATGGGGTTTAAGCTTCTGCAGGATTCCTGGTCTTCCTACATCCTAGAATGGCACTCTTTGAGATAAGTGAAATTGGGTTTGAGCTTCTGCAGGATTCATGATTTTCCCATATCTCAGAATGGCACCCTTCAAGGTAAGATAATGTGGGTTTGAGCTTTTGCAGGATTCCTAGTCTCCTCAGATCCCAGAATGGCACCCTTCGTGTCCCAAAAGTCCTTTCTACAAGCACCAAAGTTCTTTTTATAGGCACCCAAAGTCCTTTTTATAAGCACACAAAAGTCCTTCTTACAAGTACCAAGTCCTTTCTACGGGTATCCATAGTCCTTTTTACAGGCACACAAAAGTCCTTCTTACAAGTAGTCAAAATCCTTTCTACAGGCACACAAAAGTCCTTACAGGTACCAAATCCTTTCTAGAGGCACCCAAAGTCCTTTTTACAAACACACAAAAGTCCTTCTTACAGGCACCCAAAGTCCTTCTTGTAGGCACCCAAAGTCCTTTCTATAGGCACTCAACGTCCTTTCTACAGACACACAAAAGTCCTTCTTATAGGCACCAGTCTTTTCTATAGGCACCCAAAGTCATTTCTACGGGCACACAAAAGTCCTTCTTACAGGCACTCAAAGTCCTTTCTACAGGCACACAAAAATCTTTTTTATAGGTACCGAGTCCTTTCTACAGGCGCCCAAAGTCCTTCTTACATGCATTTCCATTAGATGACTTACCATACGGATCAAATCTTAATCCAATTTTAATCAGTAGAATCCTTTCATTAGGAATCTACCATGGGGTGACCTTCCATACGGGTCTAATTTCAATCAAATTTTAATTAGTAGAATCCTTTCACTAGGAATCTACCATGGGTGACCCACCATACGAGTCAAATCTTAATATAATTTTAATCAGTAGAATCCTTTCATTAGGAATCTACCATGGGATGATCCACCATACAGGTCAAATCTCAATCCAATTTTAATCAGTAGAATCTTTTCATTAGGAATCTACCATGGAGTGACCTACCATACGGGTCAAATCTCAATCAATTATTAGAATTCTTTCACTAGGAATCTACCAAAGGGTTAACCAAAATACTGGTCAAATCTTACTCCAATTTTAATCAGTAGAGAGGAATCTATCATGGGATGACCTACCATATGGGTCAAATTTCAATTCAATTTTAATCAGTAGAATCCTTTCACCAAGAATCTACTATGGGGTGACCTACCATATGGATCTAGGTTCAATCACCATGAGGTTTTCTTATAAAAAATCCTTAGGTTCCCATTTTCTTTTCAGCAGGGTAGTCGACAACAGCGAGGGGAACAGGTAACTTTCAGGTAAATCCCTTACCTTTCTATCTCTGCCTCACTTGATAAGAGCCTCCTCAAGCCCGGCCTGAATCAGAACTTACACAGAAAAGTATTGGAGATCAAATGTCATGACTCCTTGTATTTTCTTAGGTTGAGTCAATTAGGTTTCATGTGTTATCTCGTCTTTGAAATGAACCTCTACCGAGCTTCCTTTCAAAGATGGACAGCTGTTGACACTTGATTTTTAATCATCTTTTTTATTTTTAAATTAATAAAAAAATCCATAAAAATTCATTAAATTAAAAAATTCAACTTTGGAGACCTTGATCAAGCCTAGGGAACCAATTTTGACCAAAAATAAATTTTTTTTAATATTTGTTTGTATTTTTTATATATTTTTTAGAAATTAAGAAAATATTTAATAAATAATAGCATTTGAGGCCACAAAAATACATAAAAATTGTCAATACTTTTATTTTAAATTCCTTTTCATGTTGGCCATCGTAAATTTAAAAAATCTAATTCGAGATCGCGTATTCCTTGACAAGCGTAATCTCAAATCGGGCCTAAAAAATTCAATTTGAGTCAATTTATTTTCATTTTTCACTTTTACGAGTTGTAATATTATTCTCTAATATTTCAAATTTCCATCTTGGCTCAATTATACCCAGAATGACTAAATTTTGCAAAAAGGGATTTAATTATATTTTGCATTATTTTCAGGGGCAAGAAATGAGCTTAAATTTGACATGTGGTGAATTTCAACTAAATAAAGGGCGGTGAATTTCAACTAAATAAAGGGAGGTGTGTCAAAAATTGTGAGGAGATTTGAATTTAAAGAAATATTTCTTTAGGGATTGAATTGCAAATATTTAAAATCTCATGGAAAAAGTGAAAATACAAAAAAAAAAGATCACGTCACTAGCGCCTTAGTAGTAAACCAAGCATGAATTGCCAAATTAGGATATCCATGAAATTAAGGTATCGAAATGGCATTACCTTTAATTGACTAGTGTAACCAAGTCCCCGAACTCATATCTCTGGTTCGTAGAAGTAATTTAGTTCTCCCGCTAATTTACTTAAGTTTCTAATCGACCTGCCAAAAATGATTAGTGGCGACTCCAAATTCTAAAATCATTCGAACAAAAACCAAAGTTACGAGTTGGTAGGGCTTGGGAGGGTCCGTATTAGGTTAGTCGATTTAATTAGCTTGATAATTTGTTAACTTGAAAATTTTCCATCGATCGAAAAATTTTTAGGATCACGACAGTGATTCTAAAGGAACAAGGGCAGGTATCACTAAAGTGCATTTCCTACCCTTCAATCCCGTTGACAAGCGCATTGCGATAAGTTACATTGACGAGAATGATGACTGGCACCGTTGTAGCAAGGGTGCACTGGAGCAAATCATTGATCTTTGTGGCCTCAAGGGAGAGGTAAGCAAAAGGGAGCATGCGATCATCAGCAATTTCGCTGATCGAGGCCTTCGTTCATTGGCTGTTTATCGACAGGATTACTTCCTCTTAAGTCATTGTGGAGTATTTCCCATCTGGGGTTGCAGTCTTAGAGAGTGTGGCGGCATCGTCATCAACAACTCGCTGCTCATACGCAACACCAAATCATAGGCGGAGGTCCTTCGGTGCCAAAGTCTAATCGATCATCCAACCACAAACCAAGTGACGAATCAATCGGGGATTGAACACCCATCATCGGTCTTCACTTTGACAAGCCCACCCTTCGCAGGAGGATCGATCGTCCATTCACATGTCGTATTTGTATTGTAATTTTTTATATTTTTCGATCTGAACCCTAGATCGCAGTAGGCTTTGCCTCCTACTTGGTGGTGTAAAGATCTCTTATATTGTACTTTCTGCAGTTTAATTTTTGTATCATCAAACCCCAGAATGGGAAGGCCGAGCCACCCGTTAGAGGTTTTTTATTTACTATTTTCTGCGCTCTACTTTATGCAGTTTAATTTCTGTACCATCAAACTTTAGAATGGGAAGGCCGAGCCACTCGTTAGAGGTTCTTTATTTACTGCCTTTACTTTCTGTAATTTAATTTATGTACCATCAAACCCCAAAATAAGTAGGTCGAGTTAAGGCTGAGCCACCCATTCGAGGTTATTTATTTACTACTTTCTGTACTATACTTTTTGCAGTTTAATTTCTGCACCATCAAACCCCAGAATGGGAAGGCTGAGCCACTTGTTGGAAATTCTTTATTTACTGCCTTTACTTTCTGCAGTTTAATTTCTGCACTTTAAACCCCAGAATGGGTAGGCCGAGCTAAGACTGAGCCACCCGTTGGAAGTCCTTTATTTATTGTAGTTTAATTTCTGCACCATCAAACCCCAAAATGAGTAGGTTGAGCTAAGGCCGAGCCACCCATTAGAGGTTTTTTATTTACTATCTTTACTTTCTGCAGTTCAATTTCTGCACCATCAAACCCCAAAATGGGTAGGCCGACCCATCTGCTGGGAGTCATAACATTGCACATAAGTCGTTAGTTCACTCTCTCTTTCAGCTTAAGGGAATTTTTAATGCTTGTCTTCATACACTACTGTTTATATCGCATCTTCTAATATTGCATTTATATTCAAAATATTTTGCATCGTCAACCTTATTTAATTCGAAAATACCAAAAAATGTTATTCATGTGCATTTCATTTAGTATAGTTCATGCATGCTTTATCATGTCGCATACATATTCGTATTGCAATTTTTGGTACTTTTCGATCCGAACCCCAAATTGCGTAGGCTCTGCCTCTGCCTCTTACTTGATGGTGTAAAGATCTCATGTGTTATGTCGATTGGTTTTGTGATACGTATGCCATATTCATATGTCACGTACACATATCACGTACGTATGTCGTATTCGTATCGTCATTGTTTCATGCATATTCATAAAAAAATTCAAAAGGAAAATCCCAAAAATTAGGAGACAAGTCATTTCGAATGGCCAATCCTAGTCTGAGGATCTTCCCTCATGATCTTTTTAAAATGATGATTTTACCCCTTATAGGTAAATTATCTTGAAAAACTCCAAAAGACTCAGAAAAATCCCCAAAAATTAAGAAATGGGCCATTTCGACTGGGCAATCCTATTTTGATGATTTTCCTTCATAATCTTTTCAAAAATGATGATTTTGCCCCTCATAAGCAAATTACCTTGAAAAATTTCAGAAAATTCGAAAAAATCCCAAAAATTAGGAAACGTGCCATTTCGACTGAACAATCCTATTTTTGATGATTTATTCCCATGTCATGTCTGCATATCCATGTTCACATGTTGCGTATGCATGTCCACGTACGCATGATTCGTGTACACATGTTACATACATATGTCTATGTATGCATGTTGCGTTCTCACGTCCATGTATATATGTCACGTTTGCATATCGTATTCGTATGTCTTCGTATATTACTATGTCGTATTCGTATACCTACATACACATCCACGTACGTATGTCATGTTTTTATATTTGCGTTCGTATGTCGCATCCATATACCTGCGTTCGTGTGCTGTATTTGTATATCCACATTCGTATGCGGTAATGGCGTATCTACATTCGTATGTAATGTACATTCACATTTGCATATCATATTTATATATCCATGCTCACATAATCATGATTACATCTCCACATTCGCATATATACATTCACGTGTCTATATTTGCATATTCAAGTTTTGCTTATCCATGCTCCCTTACTATCCATGCATTCTATATAAAAAGTGAAAATACAAAAAGAGATCACTCACTAGAGCCTTAGGAGTAAACCAAGCATGAGTTGCCAAATTAGGATATCCATGAAATTAAGGTACCGAAAGGGCATTAATTTTAATTAATTAATGTAACCAAGTCCCCGAACTCATAATCTCTGGTTCATATAAGTAATTTAGTTTTCTCGCTAATTTGCTTAGGTTTCTAATCGACCTACCAAAAATAATTAATGGCGACTCCAAATTCTAAAATCATTCGAACAAACACCAAAGTTGCAATTTGATAGGGCTTGGGAGAGTTCGTATTAGGTTAGTCGATCTAATTAACTTGATAATCTATTATTCGAGGAACCATGAAATCCTAAAGGTCGCGATAGTCACCTTAACAAATAGGTAGGAGTATGTAGTCAACCTTTTCGTTGGATTGTTCTATGCATGAAACTTTTAAGTGCAAGAAATTCCTTCAAACATATATCACGTTCAACCTATGGAACCTTTGTTGCAACGCAACTCCCATACAGTTTTGCTTGGGAAGAACAACTCACCAAGATGCGGTTAAGCAGGGAAGTAGTATGCCTCTCCTTCATATCCACATTCCTCTAGGATGTTGAAGTGCATGTAACTCAATTCAATATTTAAAGAATCGATTTCTTTCTACTGCGTAGGTTGTGGGAGCGAAACAGCGACTACCTCTCTCTTGAACTCCAAGCCCTGAACGTTCTTGTATGGCCCCTGAAGAGCCTAGGAGTAGAGACTGATATAGGATATCAGATATCGCCACACGAGCTTCCGGATGTCCTTTGGGCGCCTGAAGTAGCCGGAAACTAGCATGAAGATGCCCTAAATTCTAGCCCCTATGACGATGCCCATGAGGAAGTTAGGGACTACACTAGCAATCGCCATCATCAAGCTCTTGGTGACAGTGACGCTCGCAAAAAGAGAGAGCAGGAAGAACAGGTAGCGTACGAATCCAAGGTGGAGGCGAACCATAAAGTAACAAATGGTCCCCGAGAGGAACGTGATCAATATGAGGAATGGCATTGCAGAGAGCGTGTTGCTGAGGACGAATGCGGTGACACCGTAGTGGCCGTTCATCCTTTACCTTTGGAAAATCATGTCTTCTATAAAGCATGGAAATCCTCCAATCGACATGAACATGACAAAGCCAAAGACGAAAGCCATGCAGCAGAACGTAGATTGCGAGCCTTAGCCAGCGATAACCAAAGTCCCTTGACATGTGAATGAAGGAATGCTTGATCAAGGAGAAGGCTCGCATGAGGAAACTAGCTTGACTCCCTCCTAAATTGAATACCATTCCTTTAACTCTAGACGCGTCCTCGACCCTTTGTATAGTCGAATAGTTGTATTGGGAAGACTGATAAAAATTGATGAGAACTTGGGTAGCTTCACCTGTTATAGTCCTTGTGTTTCCTAGACCCCTTGAGAGTGGCTTTGACTTTATCAAAGTTAGAGTTGATGTATCTGAGGAAATGATCAGATGGATTCCTCACAGTAGGGCACAGGAATCTAGCTTGAGCAAAGAACTTGTATGCTTCGGAAGCAGGATTGAAATAAACGTTCTTGCTGTCGAAAAGCAGGCATAGCCCATCAAACAGCTCGAAGACCTTGCTGTTGAGCATTAATTTGTGGTGAAGTTGACATCCTCGAATTCTAGACTGGTCAAAGTAGACAGAGCATTAATTTCATGGAGGGTTTGTTGAGCTCTTTCGTGATGCTTATTAGGGCTCAATTTGGTTTTACTTTTCTACCCCAGTGACTTGTCGTAAGGCTCGTGTATGAATGGAATTAGAGAAAAGTTTCACATGATTGCGCTTTAATCTTCCTGTTGTCTCTTCTCTT
Organism: Psidium guajava; assembly: GCA_016432845.1. Taxonomy (NCBI): domain Eukaryota; kingdom Viridiplantae; phylum Streptophyta; class Magnoliopsida; order Myrtales; family Myrtaceae; genus Psidium; species Psidium guajava. The sequence continues at coordinate 21,191,623 of CM028225.1, forward strand.
CTGCATACATGAACGACTTAAGGTACTGGAAACGTCGAGGCTTAACATTCTTCGTAATGTTTTTGTTAGCGGCTTCAGACGACGATATCGAGAACGCTCAAGAATGATTCGGCGGTGGCCCCCACTGGCCACATTGAGACCCGTGACCAGTGTTGACACCTGATTTTTAATTATTTTTTTATTTTCAAAAATTAATAGAAAATCCATAAAAATTCATAAAATTAAAAAATCAACTTTGGGGACCTTGGCCAAACCTAGGAAACCACTTTTGACCAAAAAAATAATTTTTCGTATTTCCAGTATTTTTCGAAATTTTTATTTTTGAAAATTCATAAAAAAATCAAGAAAAAAAATGAGAAAATTGTAAAATCAACTTTGGAAGCTTTGGCCAAGCTTAGGCAACCATTTTTGAGCAAAAAAAATATTTTTCGTATTTTTATTTATTTTTTAAATATATTTTTTAGAAATTAAGAAACTATTTCATAAATAATAGCATTTGAGGCCACAAAAATACATAAAAATAGTCAATATTATTCTTTTAAATCCCTTTTCATGTTGGTCATCATAAATTTAAAAAATCGAAATCGGGGTTGTGTATTCTTTCACGAGCATAATCTCGAATCGGGCCTAAAAAAATTCAATTTGAGTCAATTTATTTTCATTTTTCACTTTTAGGAGTTGTGACATTTTTCTCTAATATTCTAAATTTTCATCTTGGCGCGATTATACACAAAATAACCCAATTTTACAAAAAGGACTTTAATTAAATTTTGCATTATTTTCAGTAACAAGAAATGAGCTTAAATTTGACATGCGATGAATTGTGTCAAAAATTGTGAGGAGATTTGGACTTAAAGTAATATTTTTTTTAAGGACTAAATTGTAAATAATTAAAATTCAGGGACTAGAGTGTAAATATCTAACTCTTGAAAGATTATTTTGCAAATAACAAAAAAGAAGAGTTAGTGGAGAAATTAGAATAGATAAGGGCAGATGGAGAAGAGGCGATGGAGAAGAGAAGATGGAGAAAAATGGATGGAGAAAATAAGATAAGAATAGAGAATGGAAGATGGAGAAGAGAAGATGAAGAAGAATGGATGGAGAAAATAAGATAAGAATAGAGAAGGGAAGATGGAGATGAAGAAGAGTTAGTGGAGAAATTAGAATGGGAGATAAATATGGAGAAAGGAAGATAAAGATGAAGAAGAGTTAGTGGAGAGATTAGAATGTGAGATAGAAATGAAGAAGGGAAGATTAAAATGAAGAAGAGTTAGTGGAAAAATTAGAATGAGAGATAGATGAGTGGGTTATAAAAAGAGGAAGAAGTGAGCTTGAGAGGGGGAATTTTTTTTGGAGAGAAAATTTTGGATGTTTGAGAGGGTTTTGGAAGATTGAAGAAAAATTTGAGAAAAAAAAATACCAAAAAGAGAGAGAGAATTTTGAAGATGATGGGAGTTTAAAGCTAGCAGGTTATCATCATCAATTTCTTCATCGATCAATATAAATCAAGAATTCATCCCATATTTGAAGCTAAGTGTCCCTCTACTCTCTTTGATTTTTTAGTATAAACTAGCCCAAATTTTATACTCTTTTCTCATTTCCCCATATTTAATTTCAGGCAGGAACCAATTATATCCATCAAGCACTTCTCACAATACCATTGAAACTAAGTGCTTCTTTCATTGTTCTAATTTTTAATGTGAATTAAATCATATTTGCTCAATTACTCCATTTCTTCATATTTTTATGTCAGGTAAACGACAACTCTAAGTCAACGGTAAATCCCATGGAGGTGTAAGATTGGCGATGACGAGCTCTTGAGTGCCCATTAAATTTTCAATTGATCCGTCGATGGATTTCGGTCCGAATTGTCAAATCAATTCGTTTTATTTTAAAGAATTTAAACCCCATAATGTGAAGGGCAGAGCCCGCTCACTGGAGGTTATTTTAAATTTCTGCAATTTAAATTCTTGCACCTTAAACCTCAAAGGAGAGGGCCAAGCCAAGGCTGAGCTATCCATTGGTGGTCTTTATTTATTGTCATTTACTTCTTGTAATTTAATTTTTGAATCACTAAACTCCAAAATGAGTAGCTCGCAGCACTGCATAGAAGTCGTTAACTTACTCCATCTTTCGACTTTAGGGAAATACTTAATATTTTGAAAATGCCAAAAAAAAAATGTCACTCACGTATATTCCATTTAAAAAAGTGAAAATACAAAAAGAGAACACTCCACTAGAGCCTTAGGAATAAACCAAGCCTGAGTTACCAAATTAGGATACCTATGAAATTAAGGTACCGAAAGGGCATTAGTTTTAATTAACTAGTGTAACCAAGTCCCCGAACTCATAATCTCTGGTTCATAGAAGTAATTTAGTTCTCCTGCTAATTTACTTAGGTTTCTAATCAACCTACAAAAAATGATTAGTGGCGACTCCAAAATTTAAAACCATTTGAACAAAAAACCAAAGTCGCGATTTGGTAGAGTTTGGGAGAGCTCGAACTAGGTTAGTTAATTTAATCAATTAATCTGGTAATTCATTAACTTAAAAAATGAATTTTAGGTCGCGACAACCAGTCATGTAAATTAATACAGCTATGATTACTCGGTTAGTGTGCCAGTAAGTAAACTAGACCACCTGTTATATGCCCCACTTCATTCATATTTTGTACCTTTCGGTGCCCACTTGTATGTGTCAGTTACCTGCAGTGTCGACATAAATGCCTCTGTATCGTGCTCAATAATAAAGCACCAGCCTCCATTAAATTCTTTGACTAATTTAGCCAGAAAGGCGTTGTAGGGTCGAGCTTGCTTCTTGGGTTCTAATTACACTATCTATGCATTTCTCAAAAAGAAAGTGTAGAAACTCCCGAATTTAAGACTGTTCGTATGTCTGATCTGGATAATTCACTGGCTCATCAAAATACATAGCTCATACATGCTCACTGACTGACACGATTTTGTCTCTTAGAGGATCGATCTCTTTGCTTACCCTAAAGTTAACAGCTAAGATATAGGCAATTTTTCGTCTTTTCGCATTCTTTAAGATCATTCCTGGTATATTGTTATTATCAATGAGCCCAATTTTGCTTCCGTCTGGAGCACCTATGATTTCTTGCAAAAGTAGAGAAAATAATGAGTATGTGACCTAAGAAAAGTCGGTCCATGACTCCTACATTGGTCTAACTTTGTTTTTCTATTTTATGGAGAAATTAGACAAAATTTTCTTAGGAAGACATGGGTAAATTTCTCAGAAAAGATTTCCCTATAAATTTTACAACTTAGAAAAACGAAGTAAAATTGTTTGACGTTTTAGCAAATTTCCCAATGGAAGTTTCCTCTTTTATCATAATGAATTTTTAAGAATAAATTTGTTAGGAAAATCTTGTATCCATTGAAGCATTAAGAAAAGATGTGGCAAAATCTTTTATTAGTCACCAAAATTTTCCAACGGGATTTTTCGCATTTGTCTTTTCAAAAAGGAGACACCAATTTGATTTATTTATTTTTATTTTTGAAAAAGAATGACCACGATTTTAAGTTCAAAATTTGACTGACACCTAACATGGACCGAACAAAAGTAAATACAAGATAAAGTTAGAGAACTTACTTTACCATGAAAAAATATAAATCACATAGATATGCATATGACTCTGGGTTAACCTTATTCTATCTATCCTAAAGGTTTACAAATTAAAGCGAAAGACTTATGGCAAGGCAACAATCTACCGCACATAATCAAGATTAGCATTGATCTCACGACGTGACTAGGATTGGTCAGGCATTTTCACTTCGGTTGCTCGAGTTAAAAATTATAATCTCCGCTTCGGTAATCTTACTGAGTCTGGGGCCTAATTTTTCAAACTCATTTTTGAAAAAAGGTTCGGGATTGAATTTGAACTAATTTTCAACCATAATATCATTGTGAACGCTAGAACCAATTTCAATGCCATCCTAAAACTAGTGGTCCAAGTTTGACCACGGGACGTGTGTGAAGTAGTGCTAAAGCGATTAATCATACACAACATTTAAATGCAAACACTGCTTCAATAGTTTAGAAATTAAATCACAATTCCCATACACTAAGCCGGCACAACAAAGGGTTAGCCACAAACACTTCATCCCTTATAACTCCCATTCTGCAAAACCATTTAACACCTAAAAAAATTAGGATCCAATCAATTGTTAAATCAAATGAATTTTCATGAAATTTTTCAGGCCTAAGTCCACTAGATTCTTAAAATTTCTTTCGAAAATTAACCACTAGGTTCTTTAAATTTTTTTGAAAATTAAGAACAAGTCCCCAATGGAATAGCCAAGCTGTCGCGACCTAAAAATTTTGATGGTGAAAAATTCCCAAGTTAACGGATTATTAGATTAATCAAATTAACTAACCTAATTCGAACTCTCCCAAGTCTACCGAATTGTAACTTATGGTTTAATATTTAACATGCAAAGATTTTCAAATGGAGTCGCTACTAATTATTTTTTGATAGGTTAATTAGAAACCTAAGTAAATTAGCAAGAGAACTAAATTACTACTGCGAACTAGAAATTCAAAGTCCGGGGACTTGATTACGCTAGATTACTCTAATGCCTTTTCAGTACCATTTTCATGAAAGTATTTAATCTAGCAATTTCGATGATTTCTCACTTGAACTTCAAAGGTGTAATCTTTTAAGATTTCCATTTTATGATGATTTGTTTTTGTATTTTCGGATGAATTTATTTCCTAAAATAGAACTATGTCAAAACAAAGTTTATCTTCTATATTTTAGAGTTTAACTGGCCTAAACCCTAATATATTAAAGATAGATTATTTTAGACATAAAATTATATTTAACCATGCAATTTCTATCATGAAATGAAATCTAACCTAAATATTTTACAAAAAAGGATTAGATATGCAACTATCTCAATGATGCTATTTTTAAAAGATGCAATTTTTTAAATATGAAATTGAATGAATATAATATATATTAGAATTTTTTCGAGATCACATCATGCAATAGATATATATTCTAAAACAATAATCAAGCAATTTAAGTCAAAATAGGAAAGTGAATACAACAATCAACTCGAATAAGAAAAGTGGATATATCAATCAATTTTGAAATATTTTGCAAATATTTAAGTTAATCCTTAATTCGTAATCCTACAGTTATCGATAAAACTTAGATCCTTACTTAATCGAATATTCCATCAATAATCCTAAAGATGGACTTCCTCAGTTATGTGGCAAGTTGCGGATTAGGAAAGAAAATTTTCCTAATCAAAATCTGAATTTTTTTTTCAAAGAATATCCACTTTTGATGTAAATATGCTTAAGATATGCAAATATATGATATGCAAAATATGACATGCAAATATGGCAAATAGGCAAGTGTATATTTAATTTAAGATAGAAAGTTTACCTAATATTTCAAGGTCACATTTTCCTAATGGAACTTCCACAAATCTTGCGCACCCATGTTTGCGAATTTTGGACCAACGAGATGGCTCGCAGATGGACTAGTAGAGGATGCTTATTCAGTGGACGAGCTCACGAACCAAGGGGTACTCCCAATTCACTGTCCAAGATTAGTAACAAAAATGTGGCTTCTCGATAGATCACCACAGTGCTTGTCAAGGATGTGTGTCCACCTGTGCATTCTTTGGAGGAACCGAGGATATGGAAGAGCTTGTCCAACCCTCTCTCATGTTCATCCTACGCACCTTTGGTTCCTCTGATCTAGATGGTCCTCCAGATGAGGGTTGCTCCCTTCCAGGATGCTTCTAATTAGCATCTTCACCTCCAACTGCAACATGACTCATCCCCAGTCCACCTCCTAGTTCGCGAGGTCTCCAACTTGGAACTGTTCTACCACGTTCAACATCCACAAGTACTCTTCTACCACCAATCTTCCTTCTATCAGCTTGTTTATAAGCAGCTTTCATGTCCCGAGTGTGCAGAAACTCAATGCACATTCAATTTACTCGTCTCCACCAAATGATGTGTCATTGACTCAAAATTATAAGCAAACAAATCTAGCCCACTATTGAATCAGAAATAGGAGTAATTGGATGATCGAATGGAACAACCTTCCCGAGTAAACGTGATCATTGGCTGGTGAAAGAATAATCTTTTTACTATCATCATAAAATAAACCCCTAGATCCTGGGATGCTGCGCCGAGAGGTGAATGCTGGATATAAATTTGTAAAAGCCTATTGTTGACACCTGATTTTTAATTATTTGTTTATTTTCAAAAGTTAATAGAAAATTCATAAAAATTCATAAAATTAAAAAACCAACTTTGAGGACCTTGGCTAAACCTAGGGAACCAATTTTGACCAAAAAATGATTTTTTGTATTTTTAGTATTTTCCGATATTTTTATTTTTGAAAATTCATAAAAAATAAGAAAAAATGAGAAAATTGCAAAATCAACTTTGGAAGCTTTGGCCAAGCTTAGGCAACCAGTTGTGAGCAAAAAATAATTTTTCGTAATTTTTTGTATTTTTTAAATATATTTTTTAGAAATTACTAAAATATTTCATAAATAATAGCATTTGAGGCCACAAAATACATAAAAATAGTCAATATTTTTCTTTTAAATCCCCTTTCATGTTGACCATCGTAAATTTAAAAAATCCAATTCGGGGTCATGTATTCCTTCACGAGCATAATCTCGAATCGGGCCTAAAAAAATTTAATTTGAGTCAATTTATTTTCATTTTTCACTTTTAGGAGTTGTGACATTGTTCTCTAATATTCTAAATTTTCATCTTGGTACAATTATACCTAGAATGACCCAATTTTACAAAAAAGGCTTTAATTAAATTTTACATTATTTTCAGTAACAAGAAATGAGCTTAAATTTGACATGCGGAAGAGAAGAGAAGATGGAGAAGAATGGATGGAGAAAATAAGATAAGAATAGAGAATGGAAGATGGAGAAGAGAAGATGAAGAAGAATGGATGGAGAAAATAAGATAAGAATAGAGAATGGAAGATGGAGAAGAGAAGATGAAGAAGAATGGATGGAGAAAATAAGATAAGAATAGAGAAGGAAAGATGGAGATGAAGAAGAGTTAGTGGACAAATTAGAATGTGAGATAAATATGGAGAATGGAAGATGAAGTGAAGAAGAGTTAGTGGAGAGATTAGAATGTGAAATAGAGATGGAGAAGGGAAGATGAAAATGAAGAAGAGTTAGTGGAGAAATTGGAATGGGAGATAGAGTTCGTGGAAAAATTAGAATGGAAGATAGATGAGTGGATTATAAAAGGAGGAGGAAGTGAGCTTGAGAGGGAAATTTTTTTGGAGAGAAAATTTTGGATGTTTGAGAGAGTTTTGGGAGATTGAAGAAAATTTGAGAGGAAAAAAATACAAAAAAGAGAGAGAGAATTTTGAAGATGATGAGAGTTCAAAGCTAGCGGGTTATCATCATCAATTTCTTCATCGATCAACATAAATCAAGAATTCATTCCAGATTTGAAGCTAAGTATCCCTCTACTCTTTTTGATTTTTTAGTATAAACTAGCCCAAATTTTCTACTCTTCTCCTATTTCCCCATATTTGATTTCATGCAGGAACCAATTATATCCATCAAGTACTTCTCATAATGCCATTGAAGCTAACTACTTCTTTCATTGTTCTAATTTTTAATGTGAATTATCCATTACTCCATTTCTTCATATTTTTATGTCAGGCAAAGGACAACTCCAAGTCAATGGTAAATCCCATGGAGGTGTAAGATTGGCGCTGATGAGCTCTTGAGTGCCCATTAAATTTTCAATTGATCCGTCGATGGATTTTGGCCGGAATTGTCAAATCAATTCGTTTTATTTTAAAGAATTTAAACCCCAGAATGTGAAGGGCAGAGCCCGCTCACTGGAGGTTACTTTAAATTTCTGCAATTTAAATTCCTGCACCTTAAACCCCAAAGGAGAGGGCCAAGCCAAGGCTGAGCTATCCATTGGTGGTCTTTATTTATTGTCATTTACTTCTTGTAATTTAATTTTTGAATCACTAAACCCAAAAATGAGTAGCTCGCAGCACTGCACAGAAGTTGTTAACTCACTCCCTCTTTCGGCTTCAGGGAAATACTTAATATTTTGAAAATGCCAAAAAATGTCACTCACGTATATTCCATTTAAAAAGGTGAAAATACAAAAGGAGAACACTCCACTAGTGCCTTATAAATAAACCAAGCCTGGGTTGCCAAATTAGATACCTATGAAATTAAGGTATCGAAAGGGCATTAGTTTTAATTAACTAGTGTAACCAAGTTCCCGAACTCATAATCTCTGGTTTGTAGAAGTAATTTAGTTCTCCCGCTAGTTTACTTAGGTTTCTAATTAACCTACCAAAAATGATTAGTGGTGACTCCAAAATTTAAAACCATTTGAACAAAAAACCAAAGCCGCGATTTGGTAGAGCTTGGGAGAGCTCGAACTAAGTTAGTTAATTTATTCAATTAATCTGGTAATCCATTAACTTAAAAAATGAATTTTAGGTCGCGACAGCTTGGCGACTCCATTGGGGACGTGTTCTTAATTTTTGAAAATTTAAGAACTTAGAGGACTTAGGTCGGAATATTTCACGAAAATTTATTTGATCTGAATTGGGTGAATCCTAATATTTAGGTGTTAAATGGTTTTGTAGATGGGAGTTATAAAGGGTGGAGTGTTTGACTAACCATTTGTTTTGCAAGTTGGTGTTGGAATTGTTTGTTTAATTCCGCACATTTTTGAAGCAGTGTTTGTATATTAATTGTTGTGCATGATTAATTGTTTTAGCACTATATCACACACGTCCTGTGGCCGGACTTCGGTCACTAGTTTTAGGATGGTATTGTGATTTGGTTTTAGTGTTCGGCGTGAGACCACATCAAAAGTTAGCCCAGATTCAATCCCGAACCTCTTTTCAAAAATGAGTTTAAAAGTTAGGCTCAGGCTTGGTAAGATTACCAAAGCATTGGTTTTAATTTTTAGCTCGAACAGCCGAAGTGGGGAGGCTCGGCTAATCCTGGTTACGTCGTGGGATCACGGCTAATCTTGATTATGTGCGCGAGATTGTCGCCTTGCCGTAAGTCTTTTGCTTCAATTTGTCAGCCTTTAGAGTAGATAGGCTAAGATTTAAACTCACGATTCATGTGCATGTCTATATGATTTGCATGGTATTTCTTTCAAGGTGAAGTAAGTTTTCTACATTATCTAATATTTATTTTTGGGTCGGTCCATGTTAGGATTCAGTCAAATTTTGAATTTAATATCATGGTCATTTTTCAAAAGAAAATAAAAACTAAATTGGTATCCCATTTGAAAAAATGAACATGAAAAATTTGTAAGAAAATTTTGTTTACTAATGAAAGATTTTGTCACGGTTTTCCTTAAGGCTTCAATAAATAAAAGATTTTCTTAACGAATTTATCCTTGAAATTTCATTTTGATAAAAGAAAAAAAAGATTCTTTCGGAAAATTTGCTAAATGCAAAGGATTTTATCACATCTTTTCTAATTTGTAACATCTGTAAGAAAATCATTTTTGAAAATCCTTTTTGAAGAAAAGTTTCTCTAATTTCTCATAAAATGGAAAAATAAAATTAGACTAATCTAGGGGTTATGGACCGATCTCTTTTGGATCACATACTAATTATGTTCTTTGCTTTTGCAGGAAATCCTAGGTACCCCAGGCAGGAGTAAATATTAGAAATAACCTTCAGAAATAGAAGAGGTCGGGAAATTGCTGACCCCTTAACCCTAGGGGCATATGAAGAGGCCAATTCTCCCGGAGTTGAAAATATGTCCATTATTGAGCACGTACAAGCTATGTATTTTGATGTGGTACTGAATGTATTCGGGATAAACATGGGGGCATTTTTAATGTATTAGAGAGATTCTTATATTTTTCTTGAAAAGACACAGATTATCAGAATCCATGAAGCAATGATCTTAATCCGACCTCGCAACGCCTTTCTGATTAAATTAAGCAAAGGCTTGCCTCTTATCTTTCTCGGATACGAATCATGTGGTGGATTTTGGAGGCCCGGCGCTTTATTATCGAAGTGTGACCCACATGCATTTCTCCCGACGCTACATGCAACTGACACATCAATAAGTGGACGCCGAAAGAGATAAAGCGTGAAAAGAAGTGGGACACGCAACGGATGGCCAGGTTTATTTATTGGCACACTAACCGAGTGGTCAGAACGGTAATAATGACAAGTTGTGGATTTTACTGTGATCGGTGGGGGCCGCCGCCGAATCCTTTTTCCATATCATCATCAAAGAGGAGTGATGGCGTCTTGCTTTTGTTCGTTAGGTTGTGTATTATCATTTTTACAGCCACCATTTGTCAATATAAGACAAGATTGAGGCAATCCTACTAGCTGAGATAGAAATACACTTCCTACGTATTCCTTCGGAGGTACAATTGATAGAAGTAGATTGAATCTAATAGAGAGAGATGATCTCGTCCCACAAAGGTTGCTGCCAATAGTCCGTATTTCAGAAACTAAGTTTGCTCTAGACTATGGTGACCCATATATCTTAAAGACGGTACTCTCAAGAGGTGCTCTGGTCCTAACTAAAGTGGGTGTGAGGAGTGCCTTAAATCATTCAATTATGTTATAGGAGAGAAGAAATGACAAGAAGAGTAAAACACAAACATGAGAAGCTTTCTCTTCATTCCATTCGTCAGCAAGCTCTACAAGAGTCAGTGGGGAGGAAAAGTAAAGCCGAATTGAGCCTTGACAAGCATTACAAAGTGTCGCGACCTAAAAATTCATTTTTTAGGTTAATGGATTATCAGGTTAATTAGATTAACTAACCTGACGCAGACTCTCTCAAGTCCTACCGAATCACGACTTTGGATTTTGTTTAAATGGTTTTTAATTTTGGAGTCGCCACTAATCGTTCTTGGTAGGTCGATTAGAAACCTAAATAAAGTATCGGGAGAAATACTTTATTTCTGCGAACCAGAGAAAATGAGTTCGGGGACTTGATTACGCTAGATTACTCTAACGCCCTTTCAGTACCATTTCATGAAAATACATTTGGGATGATTGGGAGAAGTTTGGATCAAACTGACTAGAAGGGTAAAATGGTCATTTCTCAAGCATTGGGAGGTGGAAATAGGTCAAACCAATTGAATGTGGTCATTCCTTATTTCTCAATATTTTTGAGAATTTTTCTGAATTATCTTTCCAATTTTCTGGAGATAGTTTGCCCATGAACGGTAACACTATCATTTCATGAAGAAATGGGAGTCAAAGTCACAAATATGGGTCTGGCCAGTCAACATTGACCATTTTCCATTTTCTGTAATTTTCGAGGATTTTTCAGAATTTTCCAAGATAATTTACCCATAAGGGGAAAAATCGTCATTTCTAAAGATTGGAAAGGAAAAAAAATGCCGAAAATAGGATTGCTCGGTTAAAAACGACATGTTTCCTAACTTTTGAGAATTTTTTGGAATTTTTTTTCGAGACGATTTGTCCAAAGGGCAAAATCGTCATTTCCAAAGATTGGAAGGGCAAAAATGCCGAAAATAGGATTGGTCGGTTAAAACGACCCGTTTCCTAATTTTTTGGAATTTTTTTCGAGACGATTTGTCCAAAGGGCAAAATCGTCATTTCCAAAGTGAGAATTTTTTTCAAAATTTTCTGAGACAATTCACCATTAAGGGGTAAAATCATCATTTTTGAAAAGATTAGAAAGGGGAATCATCTAAAAATAGGAATAGGATTGACCAGTCGAAATAGCCTGCTTCCTAGTTTCTTAAATTTTTGAGGATTTTCTAGGATCTTTCGAGACAATTTGCCCATCAAGGGCAAAATCGTCATTTTGAAGATATGAGGAAGGAAATTCATCAAAAATAGGACTGGTCTGTTGAAATAACCCGTTTTCTAACTTTTGGAGTTTTTCAGAATTTTTCAGAATTTTTGAAGACGATTTGTCCATGAGGGGGCAAAATCGTCATTTTGGGAAAATGAGGAAGAAATTCATCGAAAATAGGATTGGTCAGTCAAAATGACATGTTTCCTAATTTTTGGAGTTTTTCTGAGTTTTTTAGAATTTTTGGAGATGATTTGTCCATGAGGGGCACAATCGTCATTTTTGGAAAAATGAGGAAGAAATTCATCGAAAATAGAATTAACCACATTAAACTGGTTTGACCTGTTTTCACTCCCCGATTTTTGAAAAATAGCCATTTTACTCTTCTGGTCAGTTTGATCCAAACTTTTCCCAATCATCCTAAATGAATTTTCATGAAATGGTACCGAAAGGGCGTTAGAGTAATCTAGCGTAACCAAGACCCCGAACTCATAATCTCTGGTTCGTAGAAATAAATTAGTTCTCCCACTAATTTATTTAGGTTTCTAATCGACTTACCAAAAACGATTAGTGGCGACTCCAAAATTAAATATTGTTTAAACAAAAACTCAAGTTGCGATTTGGTAGAGCTTGGGAGAGCTCGAACTAGATTAGCTAATTTAATTAATTAATCTTGTAATCCATTAACCTAAAATAATTATTTTTCGGGTCGCGACACAAAGGAGCTCAACTGGCTTTCCATGAAATTAATGCTATGCCTACACTGAGCGACCTGGGAGTCGAGATCTGCAAGCTTGAAAAATAGGCGAGTACATTTCTCTTTGTACCTGGCTGCATTCATCTCGTGGTGTTTAACGACGAGTTTTAAGTTATATCCGCTGTTAGATCGTCGAGCCTCCTCTCCAGTCATTCACATCTGAACTTCATCACAACGTCCCTCGGGTCATGCTCAAAATAAGTTTGATTTAGAGCTAGGCGCTCTACCAGCTTCTCTCTCTCGTGAACCAACAGTGAGACCCGCTTATCAGCAGACTTGACAGCCTCATTGTATCGAGCAACTGAACGTTCTGCAAACTCCAGGCATTCAGATCGATCCTGGTAGCGGGCCTTCACGACGCGGGCTAAAGTGACTGTCTCCTGGGTGTTTCGACAAGTCTCCAGAAAATCGATGAAGACGTGTGGGAACGCTCTGTATTCCTTCTCCAAGTTGGTGCCTTCAACCGAAGAAGCATTTAGTTCCCTGAATAGGCTGAGGATCTCAGCTTCAACACTCGGATGATGCGCTATATAGATATAACCTCGTCCAAGAAGATGATAGAGCCTCTCCCATTTTAACATAACGTTAGTCGGGAAGATGTGAGTAGGGAGATTAGCCATTATCAAGAAGGAAATCAAGACAGACGAGCGGAATATGAAAGAAAGGAGAAGATAGGTGGAACAGACTAGCGGAATGCGACGATGGTGATCTGTTTTGAAGTAAAAATTGATCTCGTAGTGACAGTATCAACTAGTCAAGATTTCCCTATCTACTGTTCTCTACTAGCACCATCCCTGTTGGCTCGAATCCCCGTCATACGACGATCTCGAGCCAAACAAATCCAAAATCTCCGCAAAAAATTTGACGAGACCCCGCCACTTTGAAAAAGAAGAAGAAATGTGACTTGAGTGGGAGACAAGGAAAATGAGATTCGTCTTTATGGGAGAACTCGCCAGCAGATCGATGGTGGAGATAACGACGAAAGCCCTACCACTAGGAAAAGACGAGAAAAGACAAGCCAAGCAAGAGACACGCAAGAAAGGTTGAGAAAGACGGAATGCTCAGGAGAAACCATACATGTCTAAATTTTAAAAAGAAGGCGTCCTTCTGATAATCTTCATCTAAAACTCTGAAGAGAGTTTCGAATCATACACAGTCGCTCAGAAAAAGTTAGAGAGAGTGAAAACACCAGAAGAGTTAGCAAGTCTTGAGGAATTATCGAAGATGTCTCAATTCAATTCTCTTTAGAGCTATCGTTACTTGCTGAATATGGGAGAGGAAGAGTTCGAAGCCATGTTTGGGATCGAGCCCATGGAGCCTGGCCCTTCTGCCGACGACGTCCAAGATCTTAGTAAAGATAAGGACAACAACGGTAAGGATCAAAAGAAGCATTACCGTCGCCATACTAAGGAGCAAGTACAAAGGCTTGAGGATTTCTTCAGAACATGCCCTATGCCAGAAGGCAAACAGAAAATGGAACTGAGTCAAGAGCTAGGGCTTGAACCTTTGCAAATCAAGTTTTGGTTTCAAAATAGGCGAACCCGAATGAAGACTCGCCATGAGCACAATGAAGCCGAGTTTCTAAGAGCTGAAAATGAAAACCTCCGATCGGAAAACAAGATGTATAAAGAGGTTTTTGACTCTGCCACCTGCCCCAACTGCAATAGCCTCCTCACCTTCGATGAAATGCATGATCTGAGGATTGAAAATGCCCATTTAAGATATGAGTTAAACCAGTTTATAACAGGATCGAGTTCTGTTGGAGCAGGGTACAAACAGACCAATGCTACTGGATCAGCATCAATACCTTCCGAGAAAGAGGGGACAGATCACCACGAAGCGGACATTAACGATGATCTTTTCGCCATAATCAACCAGTTCGATATCGGTAAAGTATCAGGGCTGTAAGGTACACGGAGTCTGTATTTCGAAGCTGGTAATCACGAGGCCTTCAACATTGTCAATGCATATCAAATTTGGAGCGAAGCTGGCTGATTACCGGAAGACCCGCAAAGGAAGTCGAGAAGATCCTGAATGAATACATAAGTTTTATTCCCTAGCAGGGGATGTTATCTACTTTCATCAATGTCTTGAATCTATGTAAAAACAAGAAGTAGTAAACTTTCTCCCTCTTATTAAATGCACGGATCCGCCGCTTCACCAAACCCGGGGAGGAATTAATAGCGAGTAAAAATGCACGTAAACTTGAAGGGTAGTTCTATATCATTCCAATTTACCCTCAATTGTTCCAGTGTTAAATTAGATCCCTGTACTTTCAGGAATTTGCAAATTGACCCGAGAACACAGCCATACTCGAATGCGAATTTCTCTTGTTGAATGAAACTGGGGGCAAATCAATTTGCGGATATTATTACTGAATGGACAGCTTCAAACGAAGAAAAACGCGAACGAAAGACCTAGGCAATCTCAAAAAAGGGTAATTTTGTATCGTTCTAATTTTTCCATAATCGTCTCGATCCTGAATTAGTTTCATTTTTAACAGGGATTTTAAATGGCCTTGAAAAGAACCGGGACGTAGAATTGTCCAATGTAAAGTAGTAAGACCACGTCATCTCAACGGTTAACTCTTAAAAGAGAGCCTCCATGGACGCCTATGGTCCAATGGACCGGATGGCATGGGGAATGACAGTGGTTCGAGACGTCCCGAGTTCGATCCTCGAGAATGGAAATGTTGTAAGTATTGTAAATAAATAAAACAACTTTTTGCGCATTTCTTTTTGCAGAAAAAACGGGAATACTCAACGAGCAATACCAAGGTCAGTGTTTTGTCATGATCTTAGCCTAATGTTGAAGTGTCCAGCGAAAGCCAAGGAAAACTCAATCCAGCGAAGCTAATAAAGGGGTCATGCAAAACATTCAAGATGAAGGGTAAACCAGTATCGTTTCCAATTTATCCCTTCCGGCTAACATGTCTCTTTTTCTTTTGACAGGAAATATTTATACTAACATTTAACATGTTGAAGGAGACAACCCCAAGTGGTAAAAATTATGATCATTTGAAAAGATCCATTCCGATCAAAATGGGGCAAATTGATGGTAGATCCTGAATTGAAAAGGGGGCAAAGTCTGAGATAAGCTACTCCTCAATTTAAGGGGTAAACTTCGCGATTTGTCCGATCCGTTCACACGTTTAGGGGCAATTCAAATCCTCTCATTGTTAAGAATTTTCTTCCATACCTGCTTATTTCACAAACATGCATGAGGCCAAAATTGCCACATTCGTATTGTGTTTGTACATGCCATGATTCATGCATGACTTGTTTGCATGTTTAATTTGCCGATTATGACTTGGAGTATAAACTACACATGATGCCTCGAATGTGTAAAGGGGAGCATGACAGGATGATGAAAGGCAAGCCATTTCGATACACGTTCTACATTTTAAGCCACAGTGAGTCGTGTGCTAAACAGGTTCCGTATTCCTCAAGGTAATGGGTTTTCTTTCTCGCAAAAGGTACGACAGCTAAAAGGAAGGAGGCGTTCATTTCTCTATCCAAAACACTACAGGTGACCATTGATAACACATTTGAGCGGTGGTTTCATTTCATGACTCATGTCAAGAACCACCCCACATCGGGGCCAAATGGAGGTAGTCCCAGCAATAGCACGAGGTAAATAGTTAGAAATTTTCTTGCTCGGACTAAAATCAATTTTTGAGTGTTTCTTAGCTTTCAACCTTCTACGATAATTCAAGTGCCTTAAGATAACGAAAACCCAATTGAGCCTGTATATTCGTTTCTTAAAACCCCATTGGTGATAATTGCTCAAATGAAGATGGCAACACTTCGAAGCAAAAGAACTCAAAAGAAATGGGTATACAAAGAGTTCCCGAGTCATCTATTCAAGTGTGCTTTTGATATACAAGTGTATAGAGCACAATCTTTAGAAAACTGAACAGAAAAGAGACACAAAGACAAGAGGCGGGACTAAAAGAAGAAGAGCCAGCTCCTAGGCATTCAAATCAATGTTCATGAACTTTACATGTTAATTTTGTAAATTTAGCGAAAACTATGCTCTCCTTCTGTAAATCCTCAATAGGGACTTGATTGCAAGAGAAAATTCGTTGAATGAGTCAGATTGCAAAATATTCGATAGAAGTTTATACCGTTTGGAAGCGACAATGGTACCGGCGAAAACAAATACCATCCTCAGACAATGATGATATTCTCTAAGGACTGTTCTAGAAGGGCCAAAACTGCGACAAAGATGCGATGATCACCAATGTCAAACACATCTCATATATCTTCTGGGCTAAATTAAGCCTTCCTTGATCCCCAAACCCAACCTACGTTACAACCTGTGAAAATCTTTTCTGATTAAGGCGCTTGAATTAACGTAGAGTTGAAAGATTTTAAGTATCGCTCGAAAAGGTACGAGCAAGACTATTTCTCTCTCATTTTTGCAGGGTTCTTGACTTGTAAACCCGAAGCAAACGATGAAGAATTTTTTTGTTAACAAGCCTTGGCTCAAAAGAGTCTCCTTTGGTAAGCCTTTGACCCAGCCTATATTACTATGGTCCTAATTAAGACCTCCAGATCGGCTTGATCGTACCAATTGCGAGATTGCTCCGACCCTTGTTGAATGCGATGATAGTGAGATTGAGTGATTTCTTTTCAATCCTGCAATTAGGATAAACATCTTTTCTCGAGAGTGAGAGAAAGCCCTTTCAGACTGAAGTCCCCTATTCATATTACATTCGAGGTATTCATACTGTGACAACCTCCTTGAACAGAATTGGTAGTGCAAACTTGACAGAACAGTCATGCATGATCCACATCTTGATTGATTGCATCATGAGTTATTACATAGAATGCTTCTAATCACTGCAAACTTTGCTAAACCAATGAACTCATTGATGAAAATGCTTGTATGTGTTACTTCTGACACTGCCTGACAGGTAACACATTTTCGATGTTCGAGTTGCCTTTTCAAAGTCTCGAAATCCACTCGGCAATTAGTGAATGAACAAGCCTGGTTGTCAAGAAATCACTAGGCAGTCTTCTAAATCCTCAAGTATGTATATCTTCAACCTGAATCTTTGAATGAATTCTGACGATTGCCAATGTGCTCGAATCCAGTGCGACACATACAGGTATCCACCTTCTCCAATAAAGCATGATTCGTCTCAAAAACAGAAATGTTCGAGACGTTTTGATCTCTACCTCTTTGACTTATACTTGAGCAACAAGATAATATAAATCGGATATGAGCTTCTGCAGGATTCTTGGTCTTCCCAGATCCCAGAATAGCACCCTTCATGATAAATTAAAACGGGTTTGAGCTTCTGCAGGATTCTTGGTCTTCCCAAATCCTAGAATGGTACCCTTCAAAACACCAAGTCCTTCCTATAGGCACCCCAAAGTCCTTTCTATAGGCACAATAAAGTCCTTCCTACAAGAACCCAAAGTCCTTCATACAAGCACCAAGTTCTTCTTACAGGCACCAAAGTCCTTTCTACAGGCACCCCAAAGTCCTTCCCACAGGCACCCAAAGTTTTTCCTACAAGCACCCGAAGTCCTTCCTACAGGTACTAAGTCCTTTTTACAGGCACCAAGTCCTTTCTACGGGCACCCAAAAGTCCTTTTTACAAGCATACCAAGTCATTTCTACAGGCATCTAAAGTCCTTTCTACAGGCATACAAAAGTCCTTCTTATAGGCACCCAAAGTCCTTCCTACAGGCACCAAGTCCTTCTTACAGGCACCAAAGTGCTTTCTACATGCACCCCAAAGTCCTTTCTACAGGCACTCCAAAATCCTTCCTACAGGCTCCCGAAGTCCTTCCTACAGGCACTACGTCCTTTTTACAGGCACCATGTCCTTTCTACAGGCACCCAAAAGTCCTTTTTACAGGCATACCAAGTTCTTTCTACAGGCACCTAAAGTCCTTTCTACAGGTATACAAAAGTCCTTCTTACAGGCACCAAAAGCCCTTCCTAGAGGCACCAAAGTCCTTCCCACAGGCACCAAAGTCCTTCATACAAGCACCCAAAGTCCTTCCTACAGGCACCCAAAAGTCCTTCTTACAGGCACACAAAAGTCCTTTCTACAGGCACAAAGTCCTTCTTACAGGCATTTTCATGGGGCGACCCACCATACGGGTCAAATCTTAATCACTAGAATCCTTTCATTAAGAACTCTGCCATGGGGTGACCGATCATACGGGTCAAATTTCAATCAAATTTTAATCAATAGAATCCTTTCATTTAGGATCTACCATGGGTTGACCTACCATACGGGTCTAAGTTCAACCATCCAAAGGTTTTCTTAACAAATCCTTAGGTTCTCATTCCATTTTCAGTAGAGCATGCGTGTCAGGCAACCGCCAGATGACAAGAAGGTAAGTGCAAGGTAAACTCTCCTCTCCAAATCTCTCCTTCAATTCATTCGAGCATCATCAAATCTGGCCTGGATCAAAGCTTACACCGAGGGGTATCGAGGATCAATGTCACGACTTTGGTTATTTGCTTGTGTTGAGTCGATTAAGATTCAGGTCTCATCTCGTCTTTGAAATGAACCTCTACGGAGCTTTCTTTCAAAGAGGGGTAGCCGTTGACACCTGATTTTTAATTATTGTTTTATTTTCAAAAATTAATAGAAAATCCATAAAAATTCATAAAATTAAAAAATCAACTTTGAGGACCTTAGCCAAACCTAGGCAACCAATTTTGACCAAAAAAATGATTTTACGTATTTTCAATATTTTCCGATATTTTTATTTTCGAAAATTCATAAAAAATCAAGAAAAAAATGAGAAAATTGCAAAATCAACTTTGGAAGCTTTGGCCAAGCTTAGGCAACCATTTTTGAGCAAAAACTAATTTTTTGTATTTTTTTTTATTTTTTAAATATATTTTTTAGAAATTAGGAAAATGTTTCATAAATAATAGCATTTGAGGTCACAAAAATACATAAAAATGGTCAATCTTTTTCTTTTAAATCCCTTTTCATGTTGGCCATCGTAAATTTAAAAAATCCAATTCGGGGTCGTGTATTCCTTCACGAGCATAATCTCGAATCGGGCCTAAAAAAATTTAATTTGAGTCAATTTATTTTCATTTTTCACTTTTAGGAGTTGTGACATTGTTCTCTAATATTCTAAATTTTCATCTTGGTACAATTATACCCAGAATGACCCAATTTTACAAAAAAGGCTTTAATTAAATTTTACATTATTTTCAGTAAAAAGAAATGAGTTTAAATTTGACATGCGATGAATTGTGTCAAAAATTGTGATGAGATTTGGACTTAAAGAAATATTTTTTTCAGGGACTAAATTATAAATAATTAAAATTCAGGGACTAGAGTGCAAATACCTAACTCTTGAAGGATTATTTTGCAAATAACAAAAAGAAGAGTTAGTGGAGAAATTAGAATAAAGAAGGGAAGATGGAGAAGAGGAGATGGAGAAGAGAAAATGGAGAAGAATGGGTGGAGAAAATAAGATAAGAATAGAGAATGGAAGATAAAGAAGAGAAGATGAAGAAGAATGGATGGAGAAACTAACATAAGAATAGAGAATGGAAGATGGAGATGAAAAAGAGTTAGTGGAGAAATTAGAATGTGAGATAAATATGGAGAATGGAAGATGAAGATGAAGATGAGTTAGTGGAGAGATTAGAATGTGAGATAGAGATGGAGAAGGGAAGTTGAAAATGAAGAAGAGTTAGTGGAGAAATTAGAATGGGAGATAAATGAGTGGGTTATAAAAAGAGGAGGAAGTGAGCTTGAGAGGGAAATTTTTTTTGAGAGAAAATTTTGGATGTTTGAGAGGGTTTTGGGAGATTGAAGAAAAATTTGAGAGGAAAAAAATACCAAAAAGAGAGAGAGAATTTTGAAGATGATGGGAGTTTAAAGCTAGCGGGTTATCATCATCAATTTCTTCATCGATCAACATAAGTCAAGAATTCATCCCAGATTTGAAGCTAAGTGTCCCTTTACTCTCTTTGATTTTTTAGTATAAACTAGCTCAAATTTTCTACTCTTCTTCCATTTCTCCATATTTAATTTCAGGCAGAAACCAATTATATCCATCAATGACTTCTCATAATGCCATTGAAGCTAAGTACTTCTTTCATTGTTCTAATTTTTAATGTGAATTAAATCATATTTGCTCCATTACTCCATTTCTCCATATTTTTATGTCAGACAAAGGACAACTCCAAGTGAACGGTAAATCCCATGGAGGTGTAAGATTGGCGCTGACGAGCTCTTGAGTGCCCATTAAATTTTCAATTAATCCGTCGATGGATTTCGGCCCGAATTGTCAAATCAATTCGTTTTATTTTAAAGAATTTAAACCCCAGAATGTGAAGGGCAGAGCCCGCTCACTGGAGGTCATTTTAAATTTCTGCAATTCAAATTTCTGCACCTTAAACCCCAAAGGAGGGGGCCAAGCCAAGGCTGAGGTATCCATTGGTGGTCTTTATTTATTGTCATTTACTTCCTGTAATTTAATTTTTGAATCACTAAACCCCAAAATGAGTAGCTCGTAGCACTGCACAGAAGTTGTTAACTCACTCCCCCTTTCGACTTCAGGGAAATACTTAATATTTTGAAATTGCCAAAAAAATATCACTCACGTATATTCCATTTAAAAAAGTGAAAATACAAAAAGAGAACACTCCACTAGAGCCTTAGGAATAAACCAAGCCTGAGTTGCCAACTTAGGATACCCATGAAATTAAGGTACCGAAAGGGCATTAGTTTTAATTAACTAGTGTAACCAAGTTCCCGAACTCATAATCTCTGGTTCGTAGAAGTAATTTAGTTCTCCCGCTAATTTACTTAGATTTCTAATCAACCTACCAAAAATGATTAGTAGCGATTTCAAAATTTAAAACCATTTGAATAAAAAACCAAAGTCGCGATTTGGTAGAGCTTGGGAGAGCTCGAACTAGGTTAGTTAATTTAATCAATTAATCTGGTAATCCATTAACTTAAAAAATGAATTTTAGGTCGCGACACCTACTCAACCCACTCATGCCAATAACAGGATGTGAACTTGATGCTAAACTAGACATCTATAGGTTCCTCAGTGCTCAACCTTCTTAAAAAGGATGTTTGAAGCTGTTAATCAGGACTCCACAAACGACAGTTGTCACGGCCCGGATCCCCAATCGGACACGCAACATCCTGTTCCTGCGGGAGATTCTCACTTCGCTCATCCAGTTTACGATACACGACGGCCCAGGGAATCCTTTCGTCGTGACCAGACGATACGTCCTTCATCGAACTCTCGTACCTGCGGAAACGTGCCTCCTAACCATACATGCATACATACAAAATGGTGGGGTAGTACGAACAGAATAAACACAAACAATAACATATATACATATCATAACATCAGGGTTAGGTACAGACCCCCAAAAGAAACCACAACCTACAGTCAAACCTACGCTCTCACTAACATCAAAATACTAGACCAGCATCAGGGACTCAGTCCTCCTCAGGCTCCTCCTCGGAATCCTCCACGGGGTCCTCTTTTGGATCCTCCTCATCGGTATCCATGGCATCGCCCTCTTCGTGGCCATCGATCTCAGAGCGTCCTAGAGACGGCAACTCCTGCAATGGGTCGGGGTCGATCACCCGGCCTCCATACTCGGCAGGCTGCAGCCAGAATGGGTCCTCCTCCATGGGTATCGGAGAGTCTCGCTGCGGTCCCTCAAAACCATGAAGGCCCTCTCTAAACCACACCTCGAACCTATGGGGTACAAGGTAGGGTCCACCCTGATCTACTAGTACAGTCGTCACGTGTCTATGCCATAGCATAGCATGCATATCAAAATGGAGGGTGATCTGGGTATCCATCTGAATCGGCAATCCAAAAAAACATCGAGGGTGCGGCCATCACTGGCGTCCAGGATTTGAAATGAAAGGTAACCACCACCAGTGAGTCGAGGACTCAGCAAGCTCCCCACTAATCCTAGCGTAGGGTAGGGTATACAAGAGGGGTCGGTCCTATCCAGTAAACTAGGGTTCACGGTCCAAGGTTAAGACGCTCTCGATCTCCCTAGTTACCAAGTACCAACGTATAACGCATAGCAATGCAGTTCGTACGAAGCAGACGGGCAATACAAATGATCAATCATGATGCCATATGTAATGATGCAGGCCTCGACGGCCATATCGGATCCCACAGATCATGATCGGGCCTCAACCGGCTATAATGGATCGAACCTGCCTATCACTCCAAATCCCATCAGGGCACATCCAACAGTGCCATCCGGCCAATGTCACAACTGCGTTCTCAGACGCCTTACGTTGGCTACTCCCTTGTCCCTCCATTTCCCTCACACAACACGCATCTGGGGCTCATTCTCATGTCACAACTCTGGTGACCCATGCAATGCTCTCAATGAATGCGGCCCAGACAATAGTAAGCAGGAATTTCATCACAGAGCATGCATGCAATGGTGCATAAGCACGGGAACAGAGCATAACAAGGAATCATGTGAGTAATTTACTACGTTTGCCAGACAAGCCTCACGCCGGCCCCATGCTCTACGATTAGTTCCCCAAGCAAACCCAACCTGTTAACATGGTTTCAGGGACTCACTAATTTGGAACTCGGTCCAGACAATCCCAACAATCCGGTCGAACCTAGTAGCTAAGGTTAGTTTCCAGGGAATTAGTAACCCACGATTAGTGATTTAGTGTCTTAATAAACCCTTGAGTTTGTTTGAATTATTAGGCTTGGCTTAAGTTAGGGTCTAATTAAATTATTTAGGTCCAATTGGGCCTAAGGCCCGTTCTAAGGTTCAATGTCCATAATTTATTTCTTAAATCAAATACATAATTTAGGCCCATTATTATACTTAAATTCGTGCAAGGCCCTAGCTTAACAATTAAAGTAGGTTTAGGAAGCCCATTTTGGCCCGTTTAGGCCCAATTTGATAACTCACGCCCATACCCATCATTAGGTTTCATATTTTAATATTCAAGATTAGAAATTAGGCCTAATTAAAGTGAATTTTCGTTCATTAAGGCCCACCATTACAAATTAAGCCCAATTTGCCTCATTTTGGCCCAACTAGCTTAGAATTAAGCCCCTAAGCCCATTGGCATTCTTTGGCCCTTCATTCCACACGCCCAAACAGCGATATGCAGCCCATATTCAACGTTTCGCGGCCTAATTCAAATACTAACAGCCCCCATGTTTGGCCCAATCAAGTTCTCATCAATTTAGCCTAAGTTAATTCTAACCTTAATCACATTCTAACCCCCTAATTAGCATAACCAGCCCTTGAAACTTCATCCTACATGCATATACCACTAACTTAGGCCAAGATTAGTAGTAGAGCTTACCTAGGTTGGACCGAATTCAACAACAACGGACGGCGGAGCAAGGATTGGTCGAATGAGCTGTCGGCCAAGAGTGGATGGTCGGCTTTGGGGTCTGGTTTCGGCGGCTCCAACGGCTCCCCAAGGACCTAGAACGAAGATTTCACGTGCCAAAATAAGTGAGGAACCATGAGAAGGCAAGGGGACTTGGCCGGGTTTCAAAATGGATTGAAACGACAAAGGGAGCATCGAAGGGAAATGGGGCTGTTTCGGGTAGCAAATGGGGGAGTCAAGTCACGAAATTTGATGGAGAGGTAGCTGAGACACTCACCAAGAGAGGAGGGTGGTCGACGGCAGCTGTTTTGGCCGGACGACGGCGGGACGACGGGCGGCGTTCCGGCGGCCGGCTAGAAACGAGACAAGGAGAGGGGGAGGTTTAGGGGCTGTTTGAGTTTCAAAGAGCCTATAAGGCCTCAGGGATGGAAGGATGAAGGTTTAGAGGGTCTTACCTAAGCGTGAGGGTGGCGGTTGGTGGCGGTGCAGCGACGGAACGGCGGTGGCAACGGGCGGCACCCACGGCGGACGAAGGAGGAGGAGCCGACGGGAAAGGGAGAAAAAAGAGAAGAAGAAAGGGAGAGATTTCGGGAGAGAGAGAGGAGTGAGGGAGTGGCCGAAAAAAATGAGGGCTGAGGGAGAGAGAATGAGGCTTAATCAAGTTTGAATTTGAGATGGTGGGAGTTGGTAATGGGGTAATAGTGTTAGGGATGTGACTTGTACTATGCTTGAATGACACTTGAATGACTTGATGGATTGCCTAGGAAATTGTGCCATGAATGATTGATGTGATTGACAAGACCTTTGATGGATTTGACAACTGATTTGACTTGTCTCGATTTGCGTGCCAAATGCACCGATCGGGTCCCAAGCGCGAACGAAAATCGGACAGGATTTGATTTCGATTTACCGATTCTACTCTAAAAAAAATCCTAATTCAACTAATTCTAAGGACTGAGCATTTATCGGGGGCATTTCGGTAATTTTCCAATCACGTCTTGCTTCACGATGTACACCGGCTGTCTGCCCTTCTAGCGACGTTTCTGAAACTGATCTCATTTCTTAATTGTGTTCGTCTTACTAATTCGATTGTCCGAAGTCGGATTTCATTTTGTGGTCAATTTCATTAAATAACCACTCTGTCTCTGCCTCAGACCAACGGGCGGCTGTTTGGGAAATTCTTCCCAGATAGCCTTTCTCCTTCGGTTAGTCATCTCAGGGTAGCTAATCCTGAGTGAGCGTCGATCAGAGTGTATTAACGAAGTTTTTCCATTCATTTAGAAATGCCGATAAAATGGGTCGAATTTTCAGAATGTCACAACAATTGTAGTATACACACACGTCACCTCAACAAATAGATTTGCAGGAGTATGTAGACAACCCTTTCATTGGATTGTTCTCTGCATGCAACTCTTAAGCGCAAGAAATTCCTTCAAATATATATCACGTTCAACCTCTAGAACCTTTGCTGCAATGCAGCTCTCATACAGTTTTTCCTGAGAAGAACAACTCACCAAGATGCAGTTAAGTAGGGAAGTAGTATACCTCTCCTTCATATCCACATTCCTCTCGGATATTAAGACGCATGTAAGTGAATCCAATATTTAAAGAGTCAATTTTATTCTGCTATGTAGATTGTGAGAGCGAAACAGCAATCAGCTCCCTCTTGAACTTTAAGCCCTGAACGTTCTTGTATTGCCCTTAAAGAGCCCAGCAATAGAGACTGATATAGGGCATCAGATACCACTACATGGCTTCAAGATGTCCTTCGAGCGCCTAAAGTAGTCGGAACTACCAGGAAGATGCCCTGAATTCCAGCCCCTATGACAATGCCCATGAGGAAGTCGGGGACCGCACTGGCAATCGCCATCATCAAGCTCTCAATGACAATGACACCCGTATAAAGAGAGAGTAGGAAGAATAGGTAGTGCACGAATCCAGGGTGGAGGCGAACCATGAAGTAACAAATAATCCTCGAGAGGAACGTGATCAATATGAGGAACGGCATACAGAGAGCATGTTGCTGAGGATCAATGCGGCGACACCGTAGTGACCGTTCATCCTCTCTCTTTGGAAAACTGTCATGTCGTCTATAAAGCATGGAAATCCTCCAATCAACACGAAAGTGATAAAGCCAAAGACGAAAGCCGCGCAGGCACATCTTGCCAAGATCGAATCATAACAGGTCCTTACATTTAGATAGATTGTGCCAATAAAGATGGTGACTAGAACGTATTTTGTGAGCCTTAGCCAGTAATAACCTAAGTCTCTCGATATGTAAGTGAAGGACTACTTGATCAAGGAGAAGGCTCATATGAAGAAACTAGGTTGACTCCCTCCTGAATCAAGTACCATTCCTTTAACTCTGGACACGTCCTCGACCCTTTGTATAGTCGAATAGTAGTATTGGGAAGACCGATAAAAGTCGATGAGAACTCGGGTAGCTTTAGTTGTTATAGTCCTTCTGTTTCATAGACCCCTTAAGAGTGGTTTTGACTTTATCAAAGTCAGAGTTGATGCATCTGTGGAAATGATCAAATGGATTCCTTAGAGCGGGACACAGGAATCCAGCTTGAGTAAAGAACTCGTATGCTTCGGAAGCAGGATCGAAATAAATGTTCTTACCGCCGGAAAGTTGGCACAGCCCATCGAACAGCTCGAAGACCTCGCTACTCGGTATCACCACCTGGTTTATGAGCTATGAAGAAGTTGAAGGGAGCACATCGGAACATCTGAGATCTCGTATGGAATTCCTGGAACTCATCAATGGATGTTAGGACAAGAGAGAACCTCTTTGGACAACCTTTCTTTCCAACATTTACTGAGAAGGAGAGAGACCCCCTCCCGATGGACGTGCATCCTCCCTCTGTAAATGATCCCTCCATTTTTATGGACCAACCATATTCTCCGGTCATGAAACAGTAGAAAGAGTCCACAATTCCTAGAGGAGGCTGTTGACACCTGATTTTTAATCATTTTTTCTCTTTTAAAATTAATAAAAACAAATTCATAAAAATTCATAAAATTAAAAAAAAACAACTTTGAGGACCTTGGCTAAGCCTAGAGAACCAAGTTTGACCAAAAACTAATTTTTCATATTTTCAGTATTTTTCGGTATTTTTATTTTTGAAAATTCATAAACAAATCAAGAAAAAATTAGAAAATTACAAAATCAACATTGGAAGCCTTGGCCAAGCTTAGGAAACCATTTTTGAACAAAAAATAATTTTTCGTATTTTTTTTTATTTTCAATATATTTTTTAGAAATTAGAAAAATATTTAATAAATAATAGCATTTGAGGCCATAAAAATATATAAAAAATAGTCAATATTTTCTTTTAAATCTCTTTTCATGTTGGCCATCACAAATTTAAAAAATATAATTCGGGGTCGTGTATTCCTTCACGAGCATAATCTCAAATCGGGCCTAAAAAATTCAATTTGAGTCAATTTATTTTCATTTTTCACTTGTAAGAGTTGTGACATTATTCTCTAATATTCTAAATTTTCATCTTGGCCCAATTATACCCAGAATGATTCAATTTTACAAAAGAGCTTTAATTAAATTTTGCAGCAAGAAATGAGTTTAAATTTGACATGCGGTGAATTTCGACTAAGCGTAGTGGAGGTGTGTTGAAAATTTTGAGGAGATTTGGACTTAAAAAATATTTCTCCAGGGACTAAATTGCAAATACTTAAAATCTCAGGGACTAGAGTGTAAATACTTAATATTTAAGAGATTATTTTGCAAATAACAAAAAGAAGAGTCAATGGAGAAATTAAAATAGAAAAGGAAAGATGGAGAAGAGGAGATAGAGAATAGAAAATGGAGAAGAGGAGATGGAGATGAGGAGATGGAGAAGAAAAAATGGAGAAGAATAGATGAGAATAGAGAAAGGAAGATAGAGATGAAGAAGGGTTAGTAGAGTGAGAGATAGATATGGAGAAGAGAAGATGAAGATGAAGAAGAGTTAGTAGAGAAATTAGAATATGAGATAGAGATGGAGAAAGAAAGATGAAGATGAAGAAGAGTTAGTGGAAAAATTAGAATGAGAGATAAATGAATGGGTTATAAAAGAAAGAAGAAGAGAGCTTGGAGGAGGGATTTTTGGGAGAGAAAATTTGAAATGTTTGAAAGGGAGGATTTTTTGGAGAAAGAAAATTTTGGATGTTTGAAAGGGTTTTAGAAGATTGAAGAAAATTTTGAGAAAAAGAAAATACCAAAAAGAGAGAGAGAATTTTGAAGATGATGTGAGTTTAAAGCTAGAGGGTTATAATCACAAATTCTTTCATCGATCAACATAAATCAAGAGTTCATCCCTGTCGTTCGAGCCACAATCTTAATCCACAAGATGATACGAGGTTTGAATTCGGCCATCAAATCCGTCAAATCAGGTAACGATCCTAACCTTTAAAATCTTCAAGAATTTCGTTACCCAAATAGAATGATTTAAATCTCGATTATGTCATGTCGTACTTATATGCCTCCATATCCACATGTCGTATTCGTACTATAATTTTCTGCAATTTAATTCTTGCACCATTAAGCCCCAAAATGGGAAGGCGGACCCATCCATTGGCGGTCCTTTATTTTCTGCAATTTAATTTTTTGTAATTTAATTTATGTACCATCAAACCCAAAACGATGGGTAGGCCGAGCCTAGGCCGAGTCCCCCGTTCGAGGTCCTTTATTTAAAATAATTTAATTTCCTGCAATTTAATTTCAGAACCATTAAACCCCACGATGGATAGGGCGAATCAGGGCCGAGTCCCCTAATGGAGGTCCTTTATTTAATGCAATTTAATTTCTGTACTATCAAACTTCAAAATGGGTAGGCCGAGCTAAGGCCTAGCCCTTTGTTGGATGTTCTTTATTTATTGCAATTTAATTCCAATGCTATCAAGCCCCAAGATGGGTAAGCCGAGCCAAGGCTGATCCCTTCATTGGAGGTTCTTTATTTACTATAGTTTAAATTCCTGCAATTTAATTCCAATACTATCAAATCCCAAAATGGGTAAGCCAAGTCAAGGCCGATCCCTTTATTGGAGGTTCTTTATTTACTGTAATTTAAATTCCTGCAATTTAATTTCTGCACCATTAAACCCTAAAGGGGAGAGCCAAGCCAATGTAGGCTATCCATTAGAGGTTTTTATTTACTGTAATTTAAATTCTTGCAATTTAATTCCTGCACCATTAAACCCTAAAGGGGATAGCCAAGCCAATGCTAGACCATCCATTGGAGGTTTTTACTTATTGTCATTTAAATTCCTGTAATTTAATTCCTCTACCTTTAAATCCCAAAGGGAAGAGCCAAGCCAATGCTAGGCCATCCATTGGAAGTCTTTCCTTACTATCATTTACTTCCTATAATTTAATTTTTGATTACTAGACCCCAGAATGAGTAGACCGAACCACCTGTTGGAAGTCTTAATACTACACAGAAGTCGTTAACATACTCCCTCTTTTAGCTTCAGGGAATTTTTAATATTTTGAAAATACCAAAAAAAATGTCATTCATGTGCATTTCATACAGCATAGCTCATGCGTATTTTGCCACGCAGCATATGTATTCGTATTGTCGTTAATTCATGCGTATCCATCTAGAAAATTCAGAAAAACCCCAAAAATTAGGAAACGAGTTATTTCGACTGGCCAATCCTATTTTTGATGATTTTCCTTCCCGATATTTTCAAAATGATGACTTTGCCCTTCATAAACAAATTGTCTTGAAAGATTTTAGAAAACTCAGAAAAACTTCAAGATTTAGAAAATGGGCCATTTCGACTGGCCAATTCTATTTTTGACGATTTTCCTTCTTGATATGTTCAAAATAATGATTTTGGCCCTTGGCGGGCAAATTGTCTTGAAGATCCCAGAAAATTCTCAAAAATTTCAAAAACTAGGAAACGAACCATTTCAACTAACCAATCCTATTTTTGGATGATCTCGCTTCCTAATCTTTTCAAAATGACGATTCTACCCCATTATGGGTAAATTGACTCAGAAAATTTTGAACAATTCACTAAAATTGCGGAAAAATAGGAAACGACCACATTCAACTGGTTTGACCTATTTTCACTTTCCGAGCCTTGAAAAATGATCATTTTGGCCTTCTGGTCAGTTTGACCCAAACTTTTCCCAATCACGCCAAAATGATTTTTCATGAAATTGGTACCAAAAGGGCGTTAGCGTAATCTAATGTAATCAAGTCCCCGAACTTGTAATATGTGGTTCGTAGAAATAAATTAGTTCTCCCGCTAATTTATTTAGGTTTCTAATCGACCTACCAAGAACGATTAGTGGCGACTCCAAATTCCAAAATCATTCAAACAAAAACCAAATTTGCGATTTGGTGGGACTTGAGAGGGTCCATATTAGGTTAGTTAATTTAATTAACCTGATAATCCGTTAACCTTGAAATTTTTCCACCAAAAGAAAAATTTTTAGGGTTGCGACAACTTAGCAACTTTGCTGGGGACTTGTTCTTAATTTTTGAAAATTTAAGAACCGAGAGGGCTTAGACCAGAAATTTCATGAAAACTCATTTGGTCAGACAATTGGTTAGATTCTAATCTTTAGGTATTAAATGGTTTTGTAGAATGGGAGTTATAAGGGGTGGAGTATGTGGTTAACCATTTATTTTGCAAGCTTGGCATATGGGAATTGTGATTTAATTTCAGAATTACTGAAGCGGTTGTCGCGGCCTTAAATTTTCATTTTTAGGTTAATGGATTACCAGATTAATTAATTAAATTAACTAACCTAGTTCGAGCTCTCCCAAGCTCTATCAAATCGCGACTTTGGTTTTTTGTTCAAATGGTTTTAAAATTTGGAGTCGCCACTAATCATTTATGGTAGGTCGATTAGAAACCTAAATAAATTAGCGGGAGAACTAATTTATCTCTGCGAACCAGAGAAAATGGGTTCGGGGACTTGGTTACGCTAGATTACTCTAACGCCCTTTCGGTACCATTTCATGAAAAATCATTTGGGAAGGCAAAGTTTGGGTCAGACTGATCAGAAGGGTAAAATGGTCATTTTTCAAGGATCGGAAAATGAAAATAGGTCAAACCAGTTGAATATGGTCATTCCTTATTTTTCACAATTTCTGAGAATTTTTTTAAAATTTTCTGAGACGATTTACCCTTGTGGGGTAAAATCGTCATTTTGAAAAGATTAGGAAGAGGAATCATCCAAAAATAGGATTGACCAGTCGAAATGGCCCGTTTCCTAGTTTCTGAAATTTTTGAGGATTTTCTGGGATCTTTCGAGACAATTTTCCCATCAGGGGCAAAATCGTCATTTTGAAAATATGATGAAGGCAATTCATCAAAAATAGGACTGGTCAGTCGAAATGACCCGTTTCCTAACTTTTGGAGTTTTTCTGAATTTTTCAAAATTTTTGGAGACGATTTGCCCATAAGGGGCAAAATCGTCATTTTGGAAAAATGGGGAGGAAAGTCCATCAAAAATAGGATTGACCAGTCGAAATGGC
Source organism: Psidium guajava (assembly GCA_016432845.1). Lineage (NCBI taxonomy): Eukaryota > Viridiplantae > Streptophyta > Magnoliopsida > Myrtales > Myrtaceae > Psidium > Psidium guajava. Next base: position 21,223,054 of record CM028225.1, read on the forward strand.
CTGTTTCCTAATTTCTGGGATTTTTCTGAAATTTTCAGAATTTTTGGAAACGATTTTCCCATAAGGGGCAAAATCGTCATTTTGGAAAAATTGGAAAGAAAGTTCATCGAAAATAGGATTGACCAGTCGAAATGGTCCGTTTCTTAATTTTCGGGATTTTTCTGAACTTTTCAGAATTTTTGGAGACGATTTGTCCATAAGGGGCAAAATCGTCATTGTGGAAAAATTGGGAAGAAGGTTCATCGAAAATAGGATTGACCAGTCGAAATGGTCCGTTTCCTAATTTTTGTGATTTTTGTGATTTTTTCCGAATTTTTGGAGACGATTTGCCCATAAGGGGCAAAATCGTCATTTTGAAAAAATGGGAAGAAAGTTCATCGAAAATAGGATTGACCAGTCGAAATGGTCCGTTTCCTAATTTCTGTGATTTTTCTGATTTTTTCCGAATTTTTGGAGACGATTTGCCCATAAGGGGCAAAATCGTCATTTTGAAAAAATGGGAAGAAAGTTCATCGAAAATCGGATTGACCAGTCGAAATGGTCCGTTTCCTAATTTCTGAGATTTTTTTGAATTTTTTTGAATTTTTGGAGACGATTTGCCCATAAGGGGCAAAATCGTCATTTTGAAAAAATGGGAAGAATGTTCATCGAAAATAGGATTGACCAGTCGAAATGGTCCGTTTCCTAATTTCTGAGATTTTTTTTGAATTTTTCAGAATTTTTCGAGACAATTTACCCATAAGGGGCAAAATCGTCATTTTGGAAAGATCGGGGTGGAAATTCACCAAAAATAGGATTGGTCAGTTGAAATGACCCGTTTCCTAATTTCTGATATTTTTCTGAAGTTTTCATAATTTTTGGAATTTTTATGAATTTTTTTTATGATTTTTATGAATCTTTCACTTTTTATTGCATTTATTATTTATTATTTATTATTTTTTTGATTTTTGATTTTTTTGATTTTATTTTATTATTATTATATTTTTTATTTTGTTTCTTTATTATTTTTTATTTTTTATTTACCTATATTGGTTACATTCCTTAGCGCCTCCATGGTCAAGTTTTCTTGCACTTTGCTCTCAGCAAACAAGGGACAGAATGGAACAAGGATCGACATAGCAAGCAGATGCACATAAACAACCATTGATGAAGAAATCAGAATTGAAACAAGAGAGCGCCACTTATAATCAAATCTTCAGAGATGTTCAATCTTGAGGTATAACTTTAATCCAAGACCACATCTCGCGGGTGTTTACCCTGGACCACAATGGGAAGTTTTGCGGCAAGTGGAAATTTCAATTTGATTATTTACACTAAATCCCTCCATAATACAAGCTCTCAACTTATAGCTCTACGTGTACCGAATCATGCACTTTTAATTCATAGACCATCCAATCCTATTGCACTGAAAGCAGAGTGAAAGATATAAGAACCTTCCAAAAATACATGCAAATGGGGCCATCCAATTCGCTAAAGATGAACGCAACTAACCCTTAAATCACGTCAATATACTACAATCAACACAAGGAACGCACTGTAAAAACATGACTATGGGAATCAGAAACACCACAGCACCACCGTAGAATTAACACTGGAGACTCTACCCATCTACGATCCCGTGACCATTCGTACATAGAAGATCTACGACTGACGGAGAAAGAGAGCACAACAAGTAGAAATGACAACGGATTCCGGTAAAACAAGCTCGAGAATTGATCGGGAGACTTTACCTTCTTTCGGGACAACTTCAAGGCATATGGGAGGACGAAATTGGCCGTGGACTTAGACGGGATCGAAAACGGAGTGGCAGGCGTTGTGCACATCTTCAGGGCACTGACTCGACCACGTAGTTATTTTTCACCTGGTACCACTAGGGCAGTCTGGTTCTCTATGTAAAGTAGTATTGCGATCCTCGTTCCATCTTTTCAGAAAGAATTTTTTTCTTTCTTCCTTTTTTCTGTTTCAGCCTCGTTCCAGTCTGCAATGAAGTTGACTTGAGAAAGCCGAGGTCACGAGCCTTCATATGAGACCCACCTTACTGAGCCTGAGGGCGTGATGCTCGGAACGGGAGCTGGGGGTTGCTACTAACGAAGATGAGCCTGCTGCCGGCGGGGCTAGAGAGCTAGCAGCCTTCAGTGGTTATGGTGTACTGGCAATGTTGGAAGGTGAGAAAGGTGAGCTTGGAGACAATACTCTGCCATTTTTTTCTTTCTTCTACAACCTTCTCGAGCTGATTTATCTTGCGCCAGAGATCGCTCGACCAATCTGAGAAGCTCTTATGATAAAGAAAGTATCTACAGATCAGCTTCTGCTGGTTTCAGGTCTTCTCCATCGGGCAGAACGTGTTGTCCATGTAGTCTAAGCAGTGCACGGATCAGCAATATGCCGTTGCTTCGTGGTACTTGACGGTAGGGCTCAAATTTTCGTTGTTGGCCATCGGTACAGGGGACGTCTAGAAGCTATTGTGCTCACAGGAAATTTTTGTGTGGAATCCACGACCCCTTTCCTTCTCAGAGATGAACGTGTTCTACCCAGGTCGGCGGCGGCATTCGGCATCAACCAGAAGGCCCCCCACCCATGGTGCCGCAGGCCAGCCCCTTTTGGACTAAATTTTTCTACCTTTCATGTGCGACCCCCTTTTGCGCGAGTGCCTCTTTTCTTTCGTGTCCCCCATTCCCCTTCCTCTTGCATGAAGTTCTTCTCTTTTTAGCCGAGGAAGAGGCTTTCTCCCACTTCAATTTTCTTTCTTAGAATGATGGAAGGTGACTCTTGACCGAAATCCCCTCACCATCTCCTGTCTATCAGCTCTTTTTCTTTTCCTTTTGCCACCGAAAGCCTCCATCCACGTCTGTCTCTTCGAGTAACGGTATAAGGTGCCAAGAGTCCATTCCAAATTGTCTCCTCCATTCCCGTTCTTTACAAGATCTATTGCATCCTGTCAGATGCCATCACGGAAATTGTTCAAGTAGTATCTTGACAGAGCACTCATCCCATCCTTGATTGTTCCAGCTAGAGTCTGTCTTTCATATCTAACTAAATCTCCTTTTAGCGCATGAGTTCCAGCGTATTCAAGACTCATGTCGTCACATTGCTCTGCTCACAAGGTTTTAAATTTCTCGTAATCTTCGTCGAGCATGGAAATGCACTCGTTCGAAGTAAGCACTCCAATCTGCCGCAACTGGTAATTCAGAGACTTCAAAGCTTTAGGTTCTCAAAATCGGAGTAGCCACGGACATGATGAAAATCAAAAGATACATATCTCACGTTTGGCAACCCCTGTATTTCGGCAGCATAAGCTGTACTCAGTTGACCTTCGTTACCATGCTTACCAATCAAGTCAACTGCAATCATCTCTCCGTATCTTTGGAAAAGATCGTTAAAATGGCGTTCCACAATTTTTGACGATTGCTCGTGTTCTATGAGTCCAAGTTGTGGTTTATAGCTCAAATCCACAATCTGCTCCCAAATAAGTGGAATTGATCCTCGAACCTCTTCTCCACATTCTCGTTCCTAAACGCCTGGTACACATTCCCGAAATTAACGACATCGTGGCAGGTGAACTTTTGAGCGTTAACCGGGGAAGAATGAACCTATCAAGTTTGTGCTCAATGAGTTCCTCCAAAAGATTCTTGTCCCACACAAATTTGGGGTCAGCCTGTTTCCAAATTGGTTTCTTCATCCAACCATCTGCTAGCTTAAATCTTCTCTGCAAGTTCAATGTGATGCCTGTTTCATATAAATAGTACAACCTCGGGGTTGAGTCTATTAATTTCGGCAATGACATGAAATGAGCCTCGTCTTTCTCTGTCGAAAACTTCAAAGGACTAGCAGAGCATTCATCTCCATCGCTGAGCAACTCGATGCCTCCGTAGCGGCGATCGATGAAGAAACCGTCGCCGGGAGACTCCTTCGACTTGATCACGGACTTGTCACGAAAATCCTACGACTGGAGCCGCTCGTGCAGCTTGAACCCACTGAAGACACTTCACCTTCCATTGCGTAGTAAATTTCTCATGCGGTTGAATCGATGGCGTCAAACTCAGGATGTCGCAAAGGAAATGGAGAAAGAACTATTGTGCTAAGTTCAGAAAGCCGAACGCAATGATACGCCATCATGCCATTGAAGATTTTGGACTATTAGAGGGCAATGTCACAGCTCTAAAAATGCAAAAATAAAAAATCACAGAGCCAAAATGAATTTTTCATTATTTTTTTTAATTAACCTGAAAATGAGATTAACAAAGTAATTTTCGATTCCAGATCAATTTTTATAGATTTTATTTGGCCAAAATGAAGAGAAGATTAAAAGAAAAATACTGACTATTTATTCATATTTTTGTGATCTCAAATGCAATTTTATTTCAAATATTTTCCTAATTTCTAAAAATATTTAAAAAAAGCAAAAAATATGAAAAATTATTTTTTGTTCAAAAATGGTAGCCTAAGCTTGGCGAAGGCTTCCAAAGTTAATTTTGTAATTTAATTTTTTTTTCATTTTTTATGGATTTTCTATTAATTTTTGAAAATAAAAATACCGAAAAATACCAAAAATATGGAAAATCATTTTTTTGTCAAAATTGGTTCTCTAGGCTTGGCCAAGGTCCCCAAAGTTGATTTTTTTTAATTTTATGAATTTTTTGGATTTTCTATTAATATTCGAAAATAAAATAAAATAAAATAAAATAAAATAAAATAAAATAAAATAAGTGATTGAAAATCAGGTGTCAACAGCGGTGTTTGCATTTAACTGTTGTTCATGGTTAATCGCTTTAGCACTACATCACACATGTTCCATGGCCAGATCTAGGCCATTAGTTTTAGGATGGTATTGTGATTTGGTTCTAGCGTTCGGCGTGAGATCACGTCAAAAGTTAGTCCGGATTCAATCCCGAACCCCTTTTCAAAAATGAGTTTTAAAAATTAGGCCACAGGCTTGGTAAAAATAGCAAAGCGGTGGTTTTAATTTTTAGCTCGAGCAGCCGATGTGGGAAGGCCCGGCTAATCTTGATTACATCGTGGGATCACGGCTAATCTTGATTATGTGCGCGAGATTGTCACCTTGCCGTAAGTTTTTCTCTTCAATTTGTCAGCCTTTAGAGTAGATAGGCTAAGTTTTAAACTCACAATTCATGTGCATGTCTATGTGACCTACATGGTATTTTTCACGGTAAAAGTAAGTTTTCTAACTTCATCTTATATTTATTTTTGGTCGGTCCATGTAGGTGCCGATTAAATTTCGAACTTAACATCATGGCCATTTTTCAAAAGAAAATGAAATCAAATTGGTGTCCCATTTTTGAAACAATGAATGTGAAAAAATCCCTTAAGGGAATTTTGTTGACCAAAAAAAGATTTTGTTGCGGTTTTTCTTAAAGCTTCAATGGACACAAGATTTTCTTGACAAATTTATCGTTGAAAATTCATTATGATAAAAGAAGAAAATTCATTTAGAAAATTTACTGAAACTCAAACGACTTTACCACATTTTTCGAGTTATGAAGTTGTAAGAAAATCCTTTTTTAAGAAATCCACTCATATTTTTCTAAGAAAATTTTTCCTGATTTTTCGTAAAATGGAAAAATAAAATTGGACTAACGTAGGAGTCATAGACCGACCTCTCTTGGATCCCATACTCATTATTTCTTCTACTTTTGCTGGGAATTACAGGTACCCCAGGCGGGAGCAAAATTGGGCTCGATATTATACCAGGAACGACCTTGGAGAAGGCGAAAGGATGGGAAATTGACAACGTCTTATTCCATAACCCTGAGGGCAAGCAGAGAGATCAAACCTTTCGAAGACAGAATCGCGTCAATCAATCAACATGTATGAGTTATGTATTTTGAAGGGGCTGTAAATTCATTTGGATCAGGGGCATTCTTAATGTATTGGAGGGGTTCCGGTATTTGTGTTGAAAAAGCATAGATTGTGTAATAAAAAACCCACGAAACAAGTTTATTAACCAGACCTTACGATGCCTTTCTGATTAAATCTCCAAAGGCCTACCTTTTACCTTCCTTGGATTCGAACGGCGTCGACTTTGGGGGACCGATATTTTATTACAGAGCATGGCTCACAGATATTTTTGCCGACACTACATGCAGTCGACACGAACAAGTGGGTACCGAAAGTGAGAAGAGATGAGTGAGGTGGGACACACAACAGGTGGCCTAGTTTATTTATTGGCATACTAACCGAGTGGTCAGAGCAGTAATAATGACCAGCTGCGGGTTTCATTGTGATCAGTGGGGGCCACCACCGAATCCTTTTTCCGTGTTTTCGAAATCATCATCAGAGGGAAGTAATGGGGTCTCGCTTTATCTGTTAGACAATGTGCTATTATTTTACGGTCACCATCTATCAAGATAAGACAAGATTGAGGCAATCCTACCAGTTGAAGTAGAAATACAATTCCTACGGAGGTACAATTGATAGAAGCAGATTGAATCTAGTAGAGGGGGATGACCTCGTCCTACGAAGTTTGCTGCCAACAGTCCCTCTTCTAGAAGAGAAGATTACACCGAACTATGATGGTTCATATGGTGTGAAGAAAGTCCTCCCAGGAGGTGCTCTGATCCTAACTAAGATGGATATTTGTATCAACTCTGATTTTGTAAGGAAACGAAGAGATGACAAGAAGATTAAAGTACAAACATGTGAAACATTCCCTTCATTCCATATATCAACAAGCCTTACAATAGTCACTGGGGAGGAAAAGTAAAGCCGAACTGAGCCTTGATAAGCATTATAAAAGAGTTCAACTGACTATCCATGAAAATGCTCTGCCTACACTGAACGACCTGGGATTTGAGATCTGCAAGCTTGAAGAACAGGCGAATACATTTCTCCTTGTACCTGGCTGCATTAATTTCATGATGTTCAATGGCAAGTTTCAAATTGTCGATCAGGTCTTTCTCGAAAGCTATGTCCGCCGTTAGATCATCAACTCTCTCCTCCAACCACTCACATCTGAACTTCATCACAACATCCCTCGAGTCATGTTTAAAGTAAGTCTGATTTAAAGCTAGGCATTCCACCAGCCTCTTTGTATCAAGCAATCAAGTATTCTGCAAAGTCTAGGTACTCAGATCGATCCTGGTAGCGGGCTTTCACGACGCGGGCCAAGGTGACCGTCTCCTGGGTGTTTAGGCAGGCCTCCAGAAAATTGATAAAGACATGTCGGAACGCCTTGTATTTTTTCTCCAAATTGATGCTTTCGACTGAAGAAGCATTGATCTCCTTGAACAGACCGAGGATCTCAGCTTCGACACTCGGATGATGAGCTACGTAAATATAGCTTCGACCAAGAAGATGGTAAAGTCTTTCCCATTTGAACATAACTTCAGCTGAGAAGATCTGTGTGGGAAGACTAGCTATTATCGCTAAAAGATTAAAGAGAGAATCAAGACTGACGAGCAGAATGCGAAAGAGAAGAGGAGAGAGGTAAAGCAGATGATTGGAATGCGAAGGTGATAATCTGCTTCAAGTTAAATATTGACTTCACAAGGGCAGTCTCTATTGGCCAAATTTTCTTATCTGCCATTCTCTGTTGGCACCACCCTGTTGGCTCGAATTCGCTACTCGTCTGCAATCTCGAGCCAAGCAAATCTGACGTCTCTGCGGAAAATTTGGACGGGGCGCCACCGCTTTGAAAAAGAAAGAACAAAAAGACGAGCTGAGTGGGGGACAAAGAAATCTTCGGCAGAAAGGGATATATGACTCGTCTTTATTGGAGGACTCACCAGCAAATCGACGGGTGGGATAACGACAGGGGCCCCTCTACCGTCAAAGGATGAAAAAAGACGCACTAGGCAAGAGATACGATGAAAAAGGCTGAGAAAGACAGAACGCTCAAGAGAAACAATACACGTCTAAATTTTAAAAGGAGGCGTCCTTCTGATAATCTTCATCTAAAACTCTAAAGAGAGTTTCGAAACATACACAGTCGCTTAGGATAGTTTAAAGAGAGTGAAAATACAAGAAGAGGCAGCAAACCTTAAGAGATCATTAACCAAACTGAAGATGTCTTAACCCAACACCCTTGAGAGCTATCGTTACTTGTTGAACATGGGAGAGGAAGAGTTTGAGGCTATGTTTGGAATTCAGACCATGGAGCCTGGCCCTTCTGCTAACGACGTCCAAGATCTCAGTAAAGATAAGGACAACAACAATAAGGGTCAAAGGAAGTGTTACCGTCGCCATACCGAGGAGCAAAAACAAAGGCTTGAGGATTTCTTCAGGACGTGCTCTATGCCAGACGGCGAACAAAGAATGAAGCTGAGTCAAGAGCTAGGGCTGGAACTTTCACAAATCAAGTTCTGATTTCAGAATAGGCGAACCCGAGAAAAAACTCGTCATGAGTGCCACGAAGCCGAATTTCTAAGAGTTGAAAATGAAAATCTCTGAGCGGAGAATAACATGTATAAAGAGGCTTTTGACTCCCCCACCTGCCCCAACTACAATAGCCTCCTCACTCTCGATGAAAGGCATTACCTGAGGATCGAAAATGCTCGTTTAAGAGGTGAGTTTGACCAGTTTATAACAGGATCAAGTTTTGTTGGGGGAAAGCACGAAAAGACCGAGCCTATGGGGTCAGCATTGATGCCTCCCGAGGAAGAAGAGATGTATCACCACCAGGCAAGTAGCATTGACGATGAACTCACCGCTATGATCAACCAGTTCAATGTTGATGAAGCACTAAGGCTGTAAGATGCACATGGTGCTTGTATTTCAAAGCTAGTGATTACGGGACCTTCAACATGGCCGATACATACCTGATCCGGAGCGAATCTAGCTGATCGTGGGAGAGCCTGCAGACGAAGCAGGATCAATCCTGAGCAAATACATTTCGTTCCCCTGCGAGGGATATTTTTTATTTGTTATAGACGTCTGGGATTAATGTAGAAGCAGAAAGTAGTAACTTTCCTTACTCCTATTAAATGTTTGAATCCGTCGCTTCACTAAACCTATGACGAATTAATTGCGAGTAAAAAAAACCTGCGTAAACTTAAAGGGTAATGCTGTATCGTTTCAATTTACCTTCAAATTGCTCCAAGTTTTAAATTGAATCCTTTGCATTTTTAGGAATTTGCAAACGGCCCCAAGAATACAATCATATCTAAATGCGAAGTCCTCTTGTTAAACAAAACTCGGAGCAAATCAATTCGCGGACATTGCTACTGGATGGACGGCTGCAAAGAAGAAAGAGATGGGTAATTTTGTATCGTTCCAATTTACCCATGATCATCTCGAGTTCTGAATTATTTCCTCTAATTCTTAATAGGGATTGTAAATTGCCTTGAAAAGCATAGTAAAATGAAATGGCCCAAGACCATGTCATCTCGAAGATCAACACCTAAAAGAGAACTTCCATGGATGCCTAAGGCCCTGTATGCCCGATGGCGTGGGAAGTAACAGTGGGCTAAAGGAATCCAAGTTCGATCCCCAAGCCTTGGTCCAAATGATTAAGTGTCCAATGAAAATTGGATACAAACTCAACCCAGTGAACCTGATAAAGGGATCATGCAAAACATTCAAGATGTAGGGTGAACTAGTATCGTTTCCAATTTATCCCTATAATACCGGCTAACATATCTCCTTTTCTTTTGATAGGAAATATTAATACTAACATTTAACATATCGAAGAAGACACCCCCAAGCGGCAATTCAAAATTGTATTGCTCGATCTGCTCACATGCTCAGGGGCAATCCAAATTTTCCCATTCTTGATATGCTTGCACATTTTTGTGAACATGCATAATGCTTGAAAATTGCCACATATGTATTGTGTTTGAATATTCCATGATTTATGCATGACTCTTCGGCATATTTAATTTGCCAATTCTAACTTAGAGCATAAACTGTATATGATGCATCGAATGTGTAAAATGGGGCATGACAGGATGATGAAAGGCAATCCCTTCCCATATACGTCCTATATCCATAGTGAATCGTGCGCAAAATAGGTTCTGCATTCCCCAAGGCAATGGGTTTTCTCGTAAAAGGTACGATAGCTGAAGGGAAAGAGGCGTTCATTTTTATATCCTAAACACTACAGGTAACCATTGACAACTCATTTGAGCGGCGATTTTATTTCATAACCCCTGTCAAGAACTACCCCACATTGAGGCCAAGGGGAGGTAGTCCCAGCAAATAGCATGAGGTAAATGGTTAGAAATTTTCTTGCTCGGACTAACATTAATTTTCAAGCATTGCTTTGCTTTCAACCTCATACGATGATTCAAGTGCCTTAGGACAATGAAAAGTATTTGTTTCTCTATCTGAAACACTTCTATCCTTTGCATCACCCAATTGAGCCTGCATATTCGTTTCTTGAGAATCCCGTTGGTGATCATTACTCGTTCCAAGATAAAGATGGTGACACCTCAAAGCAGAAGAACTCAAAAGAAGTGGGTCTACATAGAGTTCTCAAGTCAACTCTTCAAGTGTGATCTTTGATAGACGTGTGTATAATGGCACAATCTTCAAAAAAGAAAGGAAAAAGAAAAAAAAAAGGAAGAAAGTCAATTTCGGACATCAAAAAGTAAAGCGCCAGTTAAAAGCAAGGCCAATGCCCATGCAAATCATTAATCATGTACACTTAGTGCAAACATCTTATCTTCTGTTGTAAAATCCCCAATGTGATCTGGTTACAAAAGAAAACTCTTTGAATGGGCAAATTGCAAAATATACTCAGTTGAAGTTTATACCGTCCGGAAGCAACGAAGGTATCAACAGAAGTTGACACCTTCCCCATACCACGATGGTGTCCTCTGAATATTATTCTAGCAAGTTAAAAATGGTGGTAGAGATGCAATGATCATCAACGCCGGGCCCACCCCATATATCTTTTGGGCTAAAATAAGCCTTTTACTTCCTTGGTCCCCAATCCTAACCTACATTACAACCCATGAAAGTCTTTTTTATTAAAGCGCTTGAATTAACGTAGAGTTGAATGATTTTAAGCATCGCTCGAAAAGGTTCGAGCAAGACTATTTCTTTCATTTTTGCAAGATTCTTGACTTGTAAACCCGGAACCGATGATGAAGATTTTTTCCAATGGCCTTTGGCTTATAAGAGTCCCCTTTGATAAGCCTTTGACCCAGCTTGTATTATAGTCCTAAAAGACCTCCAGATCCGCTTGATCGTACCAATTGCGAGATTACTCAGACCCTTGCTGAATGCGATGATGGTGAGATTGAATAATTTATTTTTAATCCTGCAATCAGGATAAATAACCTTTCTCGAGAGTGAGAGAAAGCCCATTCGGACTGAAGTCCCCCCATTCAGATTACATTTGAGATATTCATGCCATGATAACCTCCTTGAACAGAATTGGTGATACAAACTTGATAGAATAATTGTGCATGATCCACAGTTTGACAAATTGCATCATGAGACATTACATAAGAAGCTTCTAATCATTGCAAACTTAACTGAACAAGATTTGCATGAAACTGATAAACTCGTTGATGAACATGCTTGCACATGTTACCTTTGATACTGCGTGACAGGTAACGCATTCCCGATGTTCGAGTTACCCTTAAAGGTCTCGAAATTCATTCGGAGATTATTGAATGAACAAGCCTAGTCGTCAAGAAACCACCAGGAGTTTCTTCCAAATCCTCAGGCAGGTATATTTTCAATTTGAACCCTTCAAGGTAAGTTAAATTGAGTTTGAGTTTCTGCAGGATTCCTAGTCCTCCTAGATCCTAGAATGCACCCTTCAAAGTAAGTTAAATTGGGTTTTAGCTTCTTCAGGATTCCTAATCTCCTCAGATCCCAAAATGACACCCTTTAAGGTAAGATAATGTGGGTTTGAGCTTCTGTAGGATTCCTGGTCTCCCCAGATCCTAGAATAGCACCCTTCAAGGTAAGATAAATTGGATTTGAGCTTCTGTAGGATTCCTGGTCTCCCTAGATCCCAGAATAGCACCCTTCAAGGTAAGATAAATTGTGTTTGAGCTTCTACATGATTCTTGGTCTTCCCAGATCCCAGAATGGCACCCTTCAAGGTAAGTTAAATTGGGTTTGAGCTTCTGCAGGATTCCTGGTCCCCCCAGATCCTAGAATGGTACCCTTCAAGGTAAGATAAATTGGGTTCGAGCTTCTGCAGGATTCCTGATGTCCCCAAATCCTAAAATGACGCCCTTCAAGGTAAGATAAATCGGGTTCGAGCTTCTGTAGAATTTCTGGTCTCCTCAAATCTCAGAATGATACCCTTCAAGGTAAGATAATGTGGGTTTGAGCTTTTGCAGGATTCCTGGTCCCCAGATCCCAGAATAGCACCCTTCGGCACACAAAAGTCTTTCTTATAGGCACCAAGTCCTTCTTACAGGCATCAAGTCCTTTCTACAGGCACCCAAAGTCCTTTCTACAAGCACCCAAAGTTCTTTCTACAGGCACACAAAAGTCCTTCTTACAGGCACAAAGTCCTTCTTACAGGCATTTCCATGGGATGACCCACATACGGATCAAGTCCAAAGTTCGTTCTGCTCATTTTGATATGAGGGAGAGAGAGAGAGAGAGAGAGAGAGAGAGAGAGAGAGAGAAGGGAGAGTCAACAGATTTACCAGAGGCTTAACTGCTCACCATGTTGTTGTCGTTGACTGATTTGTTAAAAAATGGATTGGAAACCAAAAGATTCGTTATAAGAAAATATTAAGGGGATTGGATTTGGACCCATATGGTAGGTCACCCAATAGCAGATTCCTTGTAAAAGGATTCTATTGATTAAAAGTGATTGAGATTTCGACCTGTATGGTAGGTCACCCTATGGAAGATTCTTAACGAAAGGATTTTTCTGAGTGGTTTACCCGATGTAGGGTTCACCAAAGAAAATACATGTAAGAAAGACTTTGTGCCTGTATGAAGGATTTTGAAAATGGTTCACCCGATGTGGTACCTACCGCGGGAGTGCCTCTAGGAAGGATTTTTGTACTTGTAGGAAGGACTTTTGAAAACGGTTTACCTAATGTGGGATTTATCTTGGGAATGCCTGTAGGAAGGACTTTGTGCTTGTAGGAAAAACTTGGTGCCTGTAAGAAGGACTTTTAAAAACGGTTCACCCAATGTGGGATCTACCGTGAAAATACCTGTAAGAAAGACTCTGTGCTTGTAGGAAGGACTTGTCGAAAAGGTAATCTTTTCCAAGTCTATCGGGTGTTATCCATTCCGGAGGCTGAAAGCACCGAGGCTACTAATCGACGCACACTCGCAGAAAAGGCATTCATCGTATCTCTAAGCGACGAGTCACGAGGCTTTGAGCTATGACTCGAATTGTGCTTTGAGATACCTTGGAGGCGTATTCTTATCATGGAGGGTTTCGAGTGATACTAAATGTTTTCCGAGGCTATTGATTTCTATCCATTCCGGAGGGTGAAAACTCTGAGGTTACTAATCAACACACGCTCATGAAAAAGACGGTAACCGTATCTCTAAGCGGCAAGTCACAAACGCTCTGGGCTCCGACTAAAGCTATGCTTTAAGATACCTTAGAGGCATATCCCTATTATGGAGGGTTATGGGGGAAACTAAATATTTTATGAGATTATCGGCTACTATATGTTCTAGAGGGTGAAAGCTTCGAGGTTACTAACCGACACGCGCTATATCTCTAAGTGGCGAGTCGCGAGCGCTCTGGGCTCCGACTCGAACTGTGCTTTGAGATACCTTAGAGCCGTATCCCTATCATAGAGGGTTTTTGGGGGATGGGGGGGGAGACTAAATCTTCTAAAGCTAAAGGTCATCGATCCGATCCGAAAGATGACAGCTCCGCGGCTACTAACCTGTAAATACTTACAGAAAGATTTATTAAAGTCATCATGTTTTCTAGAATGGCAAGTCGTGAACTATACAGTTCTGAACTCGAACTATGCTTTTAGATGCCTATTTGTGATTCTTTAAAAAGGAGACTCGTGACAACACCTTCGCGAATCAGAGAGGTGTTTAGATTTTTAAAAAGACTTCAAAAATGGAAATCATAATTTGACATTATTCTGAGATTTAGGAAATCAAGAATCATATGAAAACTTTTATCCGAATTATCTTACAAAGGAAGGTGTCTATTGACATTTGATTTTTGGCCAATTTTACTTTTGGAAAATTTTTAGAAAATCTACAAAAATTCATAAAATTTAAAAATCAACTTTGGGGACCTTGGCTTAGCCTAGGGAACCAATTTTGAGCAAAAAGTAATTTTCCATATTTTTAGTATTTTTCTATATTTTATTTTTAAAAATACATAAAAAAAATCAATAAAAAATGCTAAAATTGTAAAATCAACTTTGGAGAACTTGGCCTAGCCTATGGAACTAATTTTGAGCAAAAACAAATTTTCCATATCTTCCGCATTTTATTTTCAAAATTTTGTAAAAACAATTAATAAAAATTGAAAAAATTGAAAAATTAACTTTGGGAGCCTCAACCTGCCCTAGCGAACCAATTTTGAATAAAAAAATCATTTTTCTTATTTTTCATATTTTCATAAACTAGAAAAATATAATAAAATTAATAAAAAAAAATAGCATTCAATACCAAAAAAATGCGACAAAATAGTCAATATTTTTATTTTGATCTTCCCTTCATTTTGGATGAATAAATTTCAAAAAATACAACCTATAATTGAGGGTTTCTTTGTTAATTTCATTTTTAGATTATTTAAAAAAATTATAGAAATTTCATTTTAGCTATGTAATTTTCCATTTTTCCATTTTTGTAGTCGTGTCATCCCCCTCTAATTTTTAAAATTAAATTCCAATCCAAAAACTGAATTTGCTAAAAAATGACCAGAATGTAATTTTTGATTTTTCAAATTAGTCCCTAAAAACATTTAAAACGCAATTAAAAATTTTCTAGGGACTAAATTGAAAATCAGGGGACTTCACCCTTGAGTTTTTGGCCTTCTAAATCCATTGGTAGTGTTAATGTTTGGACACAAAGCCATCTAGAGTTTGAATTTTGTGAAATGGGTCATCGTGTCAAACCCAAAAAATTGGGGTTTTCGTGCAAATACTCACATATTTCCGAGGAGAAATCCATTTTAAATGGATTTCGCCCTCCTCAATCCAATTTTAGTATTAATTTTGAGAAATGTGGACTAATTTGGGGTCAATTTGGAAATTTTATCAAAAACGGGTCGATCGGGTTAAATTGACCCGACCCGGTCAACCCGTTGACTGAGAAACCAGAGCCAATTCTGGCTCTGGCTTCTCTTCCTCTGGCGTAAACACATTCAAATGGAGAAGAGAGATCCTAATAGAAAAGGATTTGGTTTGATCATGATCAAAAAAGGAGAAGATTTTTCTGATTTCTCGGGGTTTCTTTAGGTGAAATGTTTTTGAATATAACAGGGGGAGGAGAGAAAAAAAGAAGGTTATGGGGAGAAGCCTATTCCACCGCTATTGCAGGGTCTCTGCCGAGAGTTTTGAGCTTGAACCTCTAATAATGCAAGCTGTGTCGAGCCTCACCGTTGCCGCTCCTAGCTTCCTGACGTTCCAAGTAACGCATCGAACCCTATAACTCATCATCCCATCATCAGAAAAGGTGCATACCATTGTCGAGCTTGATCTTGGCCATCTATGGCCGAGCTTCATTCACTCAATCTTTTCACTCGGAACTCGAGCCAATCTACTCCTCGTATTCTACTTATTCTGTTTCTAGCCATTTTTTTATTTGTCATTGCGTAAACCACCGTGTCAACTTCCCAAACCCTCTCGGCCTCTTTTGTGTTTGCGAGCTCATCTTGCGTGAAACCGAGTTCATTGGAACGCAGGTAAGTTCTCTAATCCTACCCTGATGTTGTCTGATGACTCGAATGAAGTTTTGAGTGCAAATATTGCTAGTTTAAAAGTCACCAGGATCTAGCTCACGGTCAGCGTTGGGAGGATTCAAGATAGTTATGGCAAAGAATCTTCAAAGTAATTCATGCTTATTGATGTATATTATATATAGATTGAAATCAGGAGATTTTGTGGTTGTTAGCGCTAACTTCTTGTCTTTTCCAACAAGGCTCGCTGGAGAAGACAATGAACAATGCCATCGGCGCACTGTTCATCGTCTCCTCTGGTGAACATTGACTCGGTCAACCTTCGTTGACCGAGTCAAAGCCGATGTGGTGCCACGTGGCGACCATGTCAGCCTGTGGTTATAACCGGTTGAGTAAAATATGGACTGGATGGAGAAACAAATGCTTTTCGTCTTCCTAAGGCACTTGAATTATCGTATGAGATTGAAAGCAAAGAAACACTCGAAAATTGATGTTAGTCCGAGCAAGAAAATTTCTAACCGTTTACCTCGTGCTATTGCTAGGATTACCTTCATTTGGCCCCGATGTGGAGTGGTCCTCGACAGGGGTTACAAAATGAAACCACAACTCAAATAGGTTATCAATGGTTACCTGTGGTGTTTAGGATAGAGAAATAAACACCTCATTCCCTTTAACTATCGTACCTTTTACGAGAAAACCCATTGCCTTGAGGAATGCGGAAACTGTTTAGCACACAATTCACTGTGGATATAGGACTTGTATGGAAATGGGTTGCTTTTCATCATTCTGTCATGCCCCATTCTACACATTTGACGCATCATGTGCAGTTTACACTCTAAGTCAGAATTGGTAAAATAAACATGCCGAAAAGTCATGCATAAATCATGGAATGTGCAAACACAATATGGATGTGGCAATTTTCAAGCATCATGCATGTTTATGAAATGTGCAAGTATATCAAGAATGGAAAATTTTGGATTGCCCCTGGATATGTGGGCAAATCGAGCAATACAGTTTTGAATTTCCGCTTGGGAGTGTCTCCTTCGATACGTTAAATGTTAGTATTAACATTTCCTATCAAAAGAAAAAGTGACATGTCAACCGGTATTAGAAAGGATAAACTGGAAACGATACTGATTTACCCTTCATCTTGAATGCCTTACACGACCCTTTTACCAGATTTTACTGAGTTGAGTTTTCCTCAACTTTCGTTGGGTACTTCACCAAAGTTGTGATAAAGTGTTGATTTCAGCGTCGTTCGTCAAATATTCCCGTTTCTTTCTGCAAAAAGAAATGTGCAAAAAATTATTTTATTTATTCACAATATTTACAACATTTCCCAACCTTGGAGATCGAACTTGGAACATCTTGAACCATTGTCATCCCCCATGCCATCAGGCCCATTAAACAGTAGGCGTCTATGGGGCTTTCTTTTAAGTATCAATCTTTAGGAGGGAGCGGTCATGTTACTGGGCAATTTCGCATTACGGTCTTTTTCAAGGCAATTTATAATCCCTATTAAAAAATGAAAGAAAATAATTCAGAATTCAATATGCTCATAAGTAAATTGGAACGATACTAAATTACCCTTCTTTGAGATTGGTTGTGTTTTTTCCTCGTATTTTCCTTTGCTGGAGCCATCTATCTAGTGGTAATATCCACGAATTGGTTTACCCTCAATCTCGTTCAATACGAGGACTTCATTTTGGATCAGGTACGCATCGGCCATGTTGAAGGACCCATGATTATTAGCTTTGAAGTACAAGTTTCGTGTGCATGTTACAACCCTGGTGCTTCATCAACATCAAACTGGTTGATCATGACGGCAATCTCATCGTCAACACTACTTGTTCGATGGTGATGTATCCCCTCCTCCTCGAAAGGCATCGATGCTGACCCTATAGGTTCGGTCTTTTCGTACCTCACTCCAACAGAACTTGATCCTATTATGAATTGATCTAACTCATCTCTTAAACGGGCATTTTCGACCCTCAGATACTACCTTTCGTCGAGGGTGAGGAGGCTATTGCAGTTGGGGCAGGTAGTGGAGTCAAAAGCTTCTTTATACATCTTGTTCTTTGCTCGGAGTTTTTCATTTTCAGCTCTTAGAAACTCGATCTCATGGTGTTCATAACGAGTCTTTACTCAAGTCCGTCTGTTTTGAAACCATAACTTGACTTGCGAGAGTTTCAGCCCTAGCTCTTGGCTCAGTTCCATTCTTTGTTTGCTATCTGGCATAGGGTACGTTCTGAAGAAATCTTCAATCTTTGTATTTGGTCCTCAGTATGGCGTCGGTAACGCTTCCTTTGACCCTTGTTGTTGTTGTCGTCCTTATCTTTATCAAGATCTTGGACATCGTCGATGGAAGGGCAATGTTCCATAGTCTGAATTCCAAACATGGTCTCGAACTCTTCATCTCTCATATTCAGCAAATAACGATAGCTCTTAAGTGTGTTGGGTTGAAACATCATTGATTGATTAATAGTTTCTTAAGGTTTGCTACCTTTTCTTACATTTTCACTCTCTCTGGATTTTTCTGAGGGACCACGTATGCTTTAAGACTCTCTTCAGGGCATGGATGAAGATTATCAGAAGGACGTCTCTTTTAAAACTTATGCGAGAGTTTAGAAACTATATCGCTTCTCCTGAGCGTTCTGTCTTTCGTATGTCTCGCTCGATTTGTTTTCTTTTGTCTATTCATAGTGGTAGGGTCTCTGTCACTATTTCTTTCGCTTATCTGAAGAGTCGATTTTGTTAGGAGTATGCTCTAAAGCAATCATGTGATGGTCACATGTATGGCATAAATATTGTACTATCGATATTGTATTAAATGGCAAGACGCTTGATTATTCATCTTGTCCCTTTATTTTAGATGAATAAAGTCTATTAGATCAACTGGAACTGATATCTATTCTTGAGGCATCAAGAATAGTGTGACGGGTCATCAGTTGGTCTCTGATCTTCAAATTAGTTCCGGGTCGAAGGATTGTGGATAGGGCGTCCACGACCCGGTTGAGACCATTGTGTGTTCGCAGCCTCGCTATTGAGCATTGGATGCCCAATAGGGATGACGAGTCATAATTCATCGGACGTCCAACGTCTAAGCTGGAACATAGGTGTTCGTATCAAAACAAGTTCAATCAAATTCACTGAACGTGACAAAAGATCGATTGACTAACATAGAGGCTTCGTGCTTGGTCAATGTCTCGATCGCTCTTGCCTTTGGTGTGTTAATGGTCCTCAGACCTGAGCCACAATGCTGGCTTGTATATTGGATGGCTGTGGTTCACAAGTACGATATTGACCGATCATTAATCCGTCTCTATGCATGATGGTCATAGTCCTCCATATACGAAGTCACAGTCGTGGACAACAGTTGGGACCTGTCTCCTCATTAGATGAGGTTGATGTCCTATGCAATCTATGTGATGGTGCATTAGAAAGTCCTTGGCCAAGGCAGAAGTCGAGAGGAGTCTCGCCGAATACACGTTAGATAGATTCGTGCATATGATCGAATCTGTGGGTATGACTCGATTATCCATGGCCCTTATTTGATCGGGACATGGTAAGACAGAAGGACTGAATAACACCGAACCGAGATCAACAGGTTCACTTTATCCTCGCACTTCGTTCTGACTAGGTAGCCGTGATATGTTGCTAGACGTCACTCACTGTTTGTGGGATCTAAGGATTGATTTGGGACGAACAATTCCTTAAGAAATCTCACTGCCAGTTCAGGGGTGAACCTAGAGATGTTACACGCCTTAACCGACATCTGGCAACGTCCATAACGAAGATGGGATCGCGAGAATGCGATAAGATTATTTGGATAGTCAAAAGGAGTCAAAACGATTGGATTCGTTTCTCCTTTCTAAAGATCACTACAGGACGAAATAGATGACACAAGCATGATGTCAGGATGATGTCATCAATGATGTAATAGTTCCGTCATGCCTGCATCATCATTAGATAAGAATAATTATCCAAAAGAAAAGATAAGAAATGTTATCTTCTAGAAATTATTAAAAGTAGGATAGAATTTTCTATCCGTTTGACAGAGACGTTTGGCACATCAAACGACATGATTTGATCACGAAACTAGGGACTTGAATTGTAGAATGTCTAGAACCTGTGGATGAGAAATGCCGTCGGAGAATGACGCCATTTGGGCCGCCCAATTGGCCGACCCAAACGGGCCGATGGGCTGGTCAAAGGCGGCAGAAATTGCCGCCTTTGACCCCGCCCAATGGGGCGGTGCCACATGGCCGGTCAAAGACGGTTTAGCCACCTTTGACCAGCAGCCAGTTGGCTACGTGGACCAGCTGGCAGCCCACGTAGCAATTTCTAGAGGGGCGGTTTTAACCACCCCTCCCCCTCATTCTCTCTCATCTCTCACTTCTATAAATAGAGGTTAAGCCCCTCAAATGAAGAGGTTAGGCATCTGAGAGAAACACCAACATACGTGCCAAATTTCGTGAGAAAGTGAGCTCGAGAATCAGCTAATTCGGATACACAAAGTTTGTGTTTCTGTTGGTTGAAAACGAAAGGTTCGGATCGAGACGCCGCGAGGATTACTAGCATAATCCGAGGGCCATTTCTCCGAATTTCCGTCTTTAAGACCGCACAGGTGTCGGGGTGTGTCTGAACTAGAGGCCCGACACCTCTTAGGCTTGAGGACAAAGAAGCAGAGCTGCATCCAACGTCTGTCATCCAGGTACGTTTCTAAACTAGCTTTAGAAAGTTTGATTTTCGATTAAAGTATACGAGGATTTCTAAGACGATCTAGGGCGACGTTTGAATTTATTTTCTTCCGTTGTGTGTATGATATGTTTTTATGTGTGTAACGAGTGCCCGAGACCATTAGAAAACCAACAAATTTTGCATGTGAGCTCTCTTCTTTTCACAACTAGGAACAAATCTCTCTTCTTTTCCTGTTAAAGTTTTCCTTGTCTCTCACTTGGCTCGTCTTTTCCTTCTTCCTTTTTTCAAGTGGAGGCATCCCCTTAGACTTTTTTGTAAAGATTTCGAATTCGTTCGGCTCGAGATTGCCGACTGACGGGGATTCGAGCTAATGGAGACGACAACGAAGGGGATTGCAGAAAGGACAATCTGGTCGATAGAGACCGCCCCTACGAAATCATTATTTAATTGGAAGCAGATTATCACCTTCGCATTACAGTTGTTTTTTTCACTTCTCTCCTCTTATCTTTCGTATTTTGCTCGTCGACTTTGATTCTCTCCTCCATCTTTTTAACGATAATGGCCAATCTTCCCATACACATCTTCCCGGTTGAAGTTATGTTCAAATGGGAGAGACTTTATTATCTTTTTGGCCAAGGCTATATTTACATAGCCTATCATCCAAGTGTCGAAGCTGAGATCCTCGGTTTGTTCAAAGAGCTAAATGCTTCTTCAGTCGAAGGCACCAGCTTGGAGAGGGAATACAGGACATTCCCACACGTCTTCATTAACTTTCTAGAAGCTTGCCGGAACACTCAGGAAACGGTCACCTTAGCCCGCGTCGTGAGAGCTCGCTATCAATATCGATCTGAACGCTTGGAGTCTACAGAACACGCGGCTGCACGAGAGAGAGAAGCTAGTGGAGTGCCTAGCTTTGAACCAGACTTACTTTAAGCATAACCCGAGTGATATCGTGATGAAGTTCATATGTGAGTGGCTGGAGGAAAGGCTCATGATCTAACGGCAGATATAACTTTCGAGAGAGACTTGATCGAGAATCTGAAATTCGCTATTTAACATCACAAGGTCAATGCAGCCAGACAAAAGGAAAAATGTACCCGTCTTTTCTTCAAGCTTGCAGATCTTGAATCCCAAATCGCTCAATGTAGGCAGAACATTAGTTTCATGGAAAGCCAGTTGATCTCTTTTGTGATGCTTATTAGGGCTCAGTTTTGCTTTACTTTTCCTCACCAGTGAGCTATTGTAAAACTCGTTGATGAATGGAATCAAGAAAAATCTTCACATATTTGTGCTTTAATTTTCTTGCTATATCTTCTCCAGTGCAGCATGATAGAACGGTCCAAGGCACTAGAGGCGCCAAGCTTAATGTTTTTCTCGATATTAGCTATTTCAGACGATAATATCAAGAACATTAAATCAACGCAAGATAGCGGACCCCACTAGCCACCTTGAGCCCCGTGAGCTAGTCACGTGGATTATTGCAAATACGACCACTCGATTATTGCCACAGGCATTTCTCCCGATGCTACAAGCAGCCGACACACACAAGTAGGCACCGAAAGAAACAAGCATGCATGAAGTGGGGCACGTAACAGGTGGCCTGGTTTATTTATTGGCGCGGGCCATATTCAATAATAAAGCATCGATCCTCCATCAAATGTTTTGACTAATTTAGCCATGAAAGCGTTACAGACCTGCTTCTTAGGTTTATACAATCTATGCTTTTTTTTTTCAAAATAAGTACATGAGTCTACATGCCTGATCCGGATACGTTCACTGCCCCATTATAATACATGGCCCATACATGATCACTAATTGACATGTTTCTATATCCAGGAGGATCGATTTCTTCGCTTGTCCCTTGGATTATCGGCTAAGACATCAGTAATTATTCGTCCTTTCATATTCCTCGAAGTTATTCCTAGCATGTTGTTATCATCCCCGAGCCTAATCTTGCTCCCACCTAGGGTACCTATGATTCTCTGCAAAAGTAGAGGAAATAATGATTATGTTATCCAAGAAGAGGTTGGTCCATGACTCCTACATTAGTCCAATTTTATTTTTTCGTTTTATGGAGAAATCAGATAAAATTTTCTTAAGAGGACACGAACGAATTTCTCAAAAAGAATTTTCTTGCAGGTTTTTTACAACTTGAAAAATGTGATAAAATCTCCTAAAGTTTAGCAAGTTTTCTGAAGGGATCTTCCTTTTTTATCAGAATAAATTTTTAGGGGTAAATTTGTCAAGAAAATCTCAATCTATTGTAGTAGGAAAATGTGACAAAATCTTTTATTGGTCGAAAAAATTCCCCGAATGGATTTTCCCGCATTCATTTTTTCAGAAATGGGACACCAATTTAATTTTTATTTTCCTTTTAAAAAAATGATCACGATGTTGAGTTCAAAATTTGACTGAAGCCTAACATGGACCGACCCAAAAATAAATACAAGATAAAGTTAGAGAATTTACTTCACCTTGAAAGAAATGTGATGCACATCACATAGACGTGCACATGAATTGTAAGTTTAAATCTTAGTCTATCTACCCTAAAGGCTTCAAATTGAAGAGAAAGACTTACGGAAAGGCGAAAATCTCGCACATATAATCAAGATTAGCCATGATCCCGTGACGTAACCAGGATTAGTCGAGCCTTTCCACTTCAGCTGCTCGAGTCAAAAATTATAACCCCCGCTTCGGTAATCTTACCAAGCCTAAGGCTTAACTTTTAAAAATCATTTTTGAAAAGGGGTTCGGGATTGAATCTGGACTAACTTTTGACGTAATCTCACGCCGAACGCTAGAACCAAATCACAATACCATCCTAAAACTAGTGGTCCAGGTCTGATCACGGGACGTGTGTGATGTAGTGCTAAAGTAATTAATCATGTACAACAATTAAATATAAACACCCCTTCAAAATGTGCAAAATTAAACCACAATTTTCACATACCAAGTCTGCAAAACAGGGGGTTAGTCACAAATACTCCACCCCTTATAACTCCCATATGTAAAACCATTTAACACCTAAAAATCAGAATCCAATCAATTGTCAAACCAAACAAATTTTCATATCCTCTATGCTCTTAAATTTTTCAAAAATTAAGAACAAATCCTTAGCGGAGTCGCCAAGCTGTCGTGACCCAAAAATAATTTTTAAGTGAACGGATTATCAAGTTAATTAGATTAACTAACCTAACGCGGACCCTCCCAAACACTACCAAATCGCAACTTTGGTTTTTTTGTGTAAATGATTTTAAGATTTGGAGTCGCCACTAATTGTTCTTGGTAAGTCAATTAGAAACCTAAATAAATTAGCGGGAGAACTAATTTATTTTTGCGAACCAGAGATTATGAGTTTGGAGACTTAATTACGTTAAATTACACTAACGCCCTTTCGGTACCAATTTCATGAAAAATCATTTGGCGTGACTCGAAACAATTTAGGTCAAACTGACCAGAACGGTAAAATGGTCATACTTCAAGGATCAGGAAGTGAAAATAGGTCAAACCAGTTGAATATGGTCATTATTTATTTCCCATAATTTCTGAGAATTTTTCGAAATTTTCTGAGATAATTTACCCATAAGGGGAAATCATCATTTTAAAAAGATTAGGAAGGGAAATCATCCAAAAATAGGATTGGCCAGTCGAAATGTCCCGTTTCCTAGTTTTTGAAACTTTTGAGAATTTTCTGGAATCTTTCAAGATAATTTGCCCATCAAGGGTAAAATCGTCATTTTGAAAATATCAGAAAGGCAAATCATCAAAAATTGGATTTGCCAATTGAAATGGCCCTTTTCCTAGTATTTGGAATTTTTCTAAATTTTTGGAAATTTTTCAAGACAATTTGCCTATGAGGGGCAACATCATCATTTTTAAAGAGTTTAGGAGACGAAGTCATCAAAAATAGGATTGGTTAGTCAAAATGGCCCGTTTCTTAGTTTTTGAGATTTTTTTCTATTTTTTTTGCATGAACATACATGAATTAATGACAATACAAATATGTATGCCATATGACGGAGTATGCATAAGCTATACTATATGAAATGTACATGAATGATATTTTTTTTTTATATTTTCAAAATATTAAAAATTCCCTGAAGCCGAAAGAGGGAGTAAGCTAACGACTTCTGTACAATGTTACGACCTTCAGCAGGTGGCTCGACTTACTCATTCTGGGGTCTGATGATTCAGAAATTAAATTACAGAAAGTAAATGCAGCAAATAAAGGACCTCCAACGAGGGGTTCGGCCTTGGCTTGGCGTACCCATTTTGGGGTTTGATGGTGCAGAAAATTAAATTGCAAGAAATTAAATTGCGATAAATAAAAAACCTCCAACGATGGGTTCGACCTTGGCTCGGCGTACCCATTCTGGGGTTTGATGATATAATAAATTAAATTGCAGTAAATAAAGAACCTCCAACGAGGGACTCAGCCTTGGCTTGGCCTACCCATTCTGAGGTCTGATGGTACAGAAATTAAATTATAGTAAATAAAGAACCTCCAACGAGGGACTCAGCATTGGCTTGGCCTACCCATTCTTGGGTTTGATAATACAGAAATTAAATGGTAATAAATAAAGAATCTCCAACGAGGGGCTCGGCCTACCCATTCTGGAGTTAGATGGTACAGAAATTAAATTGCAGGAAATTAAATGCGGTAAATAAAAAACCTCTAACGAGGGGCTCAACCTTGGCTCGACCTACCCATTCTAAGGTTTGATGGTACAGAAATTAAATTGCAGGAAGTTAAATGCGGTAAATACAAAACCTCCAACGAGGGGTTCGGCCTTGGCTCGGCCTACCCATTCTGAGGTTTGATGGTACAGAAATTAAATTGTAGGAAATTAAATTGTAGTAAATAAAGAACCTCCAATGGCTAGGTCTGCCTTCCTATTCTGGGGTTTGGATTTGTTAAGCGAAAAATGCAGAAAATTGTAGTACGAATGCGACATGTGGATATAGAGACATACGAGTATAACATGACATAATCGAAATTTAAATTAATCCATTTGGACAGTGAAATTCTCAAAGATTTTGATGGTTAGATCGTTACCTGATTTGACGAATTTGATTGCGAAATTCAGACTTCGTATCACCTTATAGATCAAGATTGGGGCTCGAACAACGGAGATGAACTCGTGACTTATGTTGATCAGTAGAGAAATTAGTGATGGTAATACCTTGATTTAAACTCCCATTATCTTCAAGACTCTCTTTTGGAAAAAGGATTCTCTTTCTCTTTTTTTCTCTCTAATTTTGCTTCAATCTCCCAAAACCCTCTCAAACATTTCAAATTTTCTTTCCAAAAAATCTCCCCATTTCAAGCTCTCTTTTTCCTCCTTTTATAGCCCACTCATTTATCTCGCATTCTAATTTCTCCTCTAACTCTATCTCGCATTCTAATTTTTCCACTAATTCTTCTTCATCTTCATCATCCCTTCTCCATCTCTATCTCACATTCTAATTTCTCCACTAACTCTTCTTCATCTCTATCTTCGTTTCTCTATTCTAATCTTATTTTCTCCATCTATTCTTCTTTATCTTCCCTTCTCTATTCTAATTTTTTCACTAACTCTTCTTTTAATTATTTACAAAATAATCCCTCAAGTGCTACGTATTTGCACTATAGTCCTTGAGATTTTAATGCAAAATTCAACTAAGGCCATTTTACAAAATTGAGTCATTCTAGGTATAATCGAGCCAAGATGAAAATTTAGACTATTAGAGAATAATGTCACAACTCATAAAAGTGAAAAATGAAAATAAATTGACTCAAATTGGATTTTTTAGGCCCGATTTGAGATTATGCTCGTGAAGGAATACATGATCCCGAATTGAATTTTTTTAAATTTGCAATGGCCAACATGAAAAGGGATTTAAAATAAAAATATTGACTATTTTTATGTATTTTTGTAGCCTCATATGTTATTTTTTCCAAATTTTTATGTATTTTTGTATTTTTCGAAAAAAAATTAAAAAATACAAAAAATACAAAAAAATATTTTTTGTTTGTCAAAATTGATTCCCTATGCTTATCCAAGGTCTCCAAAGTTGATTTTTTAATTTTATGAGTTTTTGTGAATTTTTTATTAATTTTAAAAGAGAAAAGATGAATAAAAATCAGGTGTCAACACACCCGTGGTGTTTAGGATGGAGAAGTGATTGCCTCGCGTCATCTCAATTCATGTAATTACTACGAATAAGTCCTATGTCTCTAAGTAAAGGCCTCTACTCATCACTTAAGTGTGTGTAGGGATGTGTTTGGGCATGGTTTGCCTTTCATTATTTGAGGTACTCTAATTGATAAGTCTTAAACGCTTTCGTTTAGCAATCCATCTCACTTTCAGCAAAATTTTATCCCTATGGGAATTTATGATGCACAATGTATGTTTTAATGCGTGTTTGGATAACCTCAGAAACTTTTCAAACCCAAATGCAAGTAAAGTATTTTTTTTTAAGTTTATCCTTTTTTCTTGACATGGTATTATTATATTTTCTTAGATCCTTCAGAATCCTAGATTTTTGGAAGAAAGGAATACTTACCTTTTTAGTGCGATGGCCCCCGTAAAGAACAGACATGATGTGTCAATATGTGGTCTCGAATTCAAGATAAATTAGAACGATACCTCCTTATTCTTGATTGCGCATTCCAATCAAAGTCCCAATGTATAAATTGTAGGAACGTTACTATCTATTTCGAGACTTGAGATGTCGGATGTTTTAAGACTTTTGATCATCTTTTGAGTTTTGAAGAGGAGGGGGGTATTTACTTGATCGCCATGACAAAGTTTCCTATAAAGATTAAAGGGAAGAGGTCAATGTATGTTCTCAAATTTGAGACAAATTGAAACAATACATATTACCCTTGGTTATGCAAATCAATCTAAGGAAAGAATGCATAGGTTATGAAAAACTGTAATTTTTCAACAAAATAGGATTGTTAGTTGTTCTATAACCATCGAATTCCTTTGAATTTTCAGGGAAAGAGATACTTATTTATCCGTTCGGTGGTGAATCTTTCTTGTAGGCTTGCCTTGAAAAAATCTCTTCATCAAATTGTGTCAAGTGTTGCCCATTGCTCTTCATCCTAAAAGCTCTCATAAGCATGACTTGTATTTTTGCTCGATGGTTGTAGATCCCTTTAGATATAATTGTTGAAGTTCTTGACAGTTGATGACTTTGAAATTTCATTCTGAACCTCTTTCATTTGAGTTGAAAGGTGTCGTTCACAAATAAACCTTAATCATATTAATGAGCCATTTGCCCCAATCAGGTTGCACTTACTCTAGTTGGGTAATATTTACCCCAGCCAAATAGCTCGGTACATTTCCACATTTTCTTACAAACCCTTGTCCAATTTTGGGAAATTTTCTATTTTGGAGTTTTCTCTTTACTTTTCACCTGCATGAAGAAATGAAGGTTAGCCCAATTTTGATTCTATTTGAGTTTGTAGGAATGGATTTTAGTATTGTCTTCTTTTATGTTTGAGAATATTACTCTTTTCAAACGCCTTGCTGTTGACACCTGATTTTTAATTATTTTTTTTATCTTATTTTCAAAAATTAATAGAAAATCCATAAAAATTCATAAAATTAAAAAATTAACTTTGGGGACCTTGGCCAAACCTAGGGAACCAATTTTGACCAAAAAATGATTTTTCATATTTTCAGTATTTTTATTTTCGAAAATTAATAAAAAATCAATAAAAAAAATGAAAAAATTGCAAAATCAACATTGGAAGCCTTAACCAAGCTTAGGCAACCATTTTTGAACAAAAAATAAGTTTTCATTTTTTAATATTTTTTTAATATTTTTCAAAAATTAGGAAAATATTTAATAAAAATTAGCGTTTGAGGCCACAAAAATATGAATAAATAGTCAGTATTTTTCTTTTAATTTTCTCTTCATTTTGGCCAAAGAAAACCAGCGAAAAATTAATCTGAAATTGGGAATTACTTTGTTAATCTCATTTTCATGTTAAAAAAAATTGTTATAGAAAATTCATTTTAGCTTTATAATTTTTTTATTTTTGCATTTTCGGATTCGTGACATTGTCCTCTAATAGTCTAAATTTTTTAATAGTGTGATGGTGCACTTTCTGTTATTGCGTTCGATTTTTAGAATCCAATTTTTCATTTTTTTGCTTTTCCTCGAAATCCAGGTGTTGAGGGTTAAACCAAATCAAGTCACAGTCACGGGTCTTCTCCCAGAATGTGGATCTATGGCTCGAACTGTTTCTCCCACATATTTCACTGAATTTTCTTTTTGTTTTGTAAAATAGGTGTTGTTTGTGCATGTTCCTCTAGAGTCCTTTTGAGCTGCTCTGTCTTCAAAATAGATTGGGGTCTCTAAATTGGAAATATTTTAGCCTTTTTTGATTCATTCTGAACTGTCCAAAGGGTTTGCCTGCTGATCATGTCTTCGGCAACGTGGACTGAAATTGCCTCTCAGTTTAAGTTAATCGCCGGTTGGTTAGATGTTTTGTTAATGGTTTGTTTATTTTCAGCTCGGAGATGAACCTGGCCACATAAAATAGTACTCTGATTCCAGAGTTCCATTTTCAAAGTCATCGATCATCGTAGGTTTCATTTGAAATTAGACCCAACCATTTGTTGCTCTGTCCAGGTCATTGTTTTCAATCGGACTGGAGCAATCGCGAGATTCGGCGACGATTGTCTAGACTTAGCAAAAGAATTCTTAAGTCATGAGACCGTTGAAGAGCGAGGACATATTGGAGCAGATTGAAGAGGAGGTGTCGAAGGAGGTGATTCTCTACGTGAATGGATCGCAGAAGGTTTTTACGGACGAACTGGCTCACTTGACGTTTTTCGAGTATCTTCGATGCATGGGTCTGATGGAGGCAAAGCTCAGCTGTGGCGAAGGTGGCTGCAAGGCATGCACGGTAATGGTGTCTCATTATGATCATAGCATGTAGAAATGTAACCATTATGCCATCAATGCATGCTCGGATCCATTATATTCTGTGGAGGGAATGCATGTGATCACAAAGTAGAAAGCTGCACCGAAAGAAAAAGCTGGTAAAAGACAAATCGTGTGGAGAGAGGGACAACGAAAGCTCCAGTCAAATAAGACCACCAGTTAGCTAATAAAAGAAAAGATCTCGGTGGAGGGACAAGAGGCAAAGGAAAAGAGGCATTATTCTTGTCAATATCTATCTACATGAGATTGACTACAAAAAAAAAAAGGGAAGAGACCTCCATTTAATGGTATTTTGAGGGGACTGGAAGTTATAGCTGAGAATTTTGACCACGGAAGCTCAATATCTGGAACCTATGGTACGAAAAATGAGGTTAATGGTGAAGGATCGGTTCCATGTGATACTGGTTCAGAACTTGAGCTCAAACCTGCCGGAGCCCCTGGAAATTGTGCTGATGATGAAAAGAATGAAGGCATCGACTGATCTGAAGCACCACAGACAAGCATCTCTAATTCTTATGGAAGAGACACATCCGAGACTGCTGCCATTCCTTTATTTCGGAATACCCTCGGGAACAATGGGCATGAATTCAAAGGAAATTGTCTTGGTCGTTGCGCAGAGATGAGGCAAGAGGATTTGGATAACAGCATCATTGCTGCCACTGGTTGTGCCTTGCCATGATAGAAGGGTAAAGAAATTAGAATCAAACAAAACAAGTGGCTGGAGCACTACAACTGAAAGCAAAGAAGACAAAATTCAAAAGGGTAGTCTGCCGGTCAAAAATAAAAGATCCAAAAGTTGGAGACATTGCTTTAGAGGTTCCTGTCTCTAATGTTAGTAGTGAGGATGCTATGAAGAGGTTTGACATGTTTCCCGCGTTTGAAAAGTCGATGATGGCATTTCAACAAAGACAATGCTGTTATTGTGGAGTATGAAGGAGAGATACAATTCTCCTTCAATATTCAAGAACTACTTTGACCGATTGCCAGAGGAATTTAAGATTGAGCTTCAGAGTCAATGCAATTGCAGCTTTGGATGGGACGCTGTGGTTAGAAGAAATAATTCAAGCAGAAGAGTATTTGATGAATCAATATGACGAACTTTTTCCTGCATTATGCAAAGACCACCCTGACATATTTCCTTCAGAGACTTACACGTGGGAACAATTTTCATGAGCTTGCGAACTTTGGTGTTCTAACAGCATGCAGATTCAGTTTGCTAATGGAACCCTCAAGACTTGCCTAATTCTCATTGTCGGATTTCTTAGCTATTCGCTGTATCCACACATCACGCAATATGGCAAAGTTGATTCTGCAACAAACACTTTGAAGTTTTGCTTGCTCAGACCATGTTACGCAGGAGAACGGTGCTATCTTAGTTATGGGAACTTCTCCAGTTCACATCTAATTACTTTTTATGGATTCATGCCTCAAATGGAAAACCTGTATGACGTCACCCAACTGGATGTAGATGGTTCTCAAGATGTTTGTTCTGTTGAAATTGATGTGTCCGGTAGAATAGCTCATATGGCGAGGGATACTTGGTTTTTAAACAACCATGACATCTTCCATCATGGCCTGCCAACTCCATTGCTGAACCGTCTCAGAGGAGCTTAGGAACATTTCCTGGATGCAGTTTCTCCTCTGCAGGGGAAGCTAAAAAAAAAATTCGAAATTGAGATACTCGGGGACCCCTGCTGAACTTTCCGTGGGATGATGGAAAATCGTGGTGAGGTGGATAGTGAGTCCACACTTCTGCTTGGAGATCTTTGACATAAAAGAATGATCAATCGATCGTTGGCAAGAGGACATTAAGGTTCACCTTTCATTGCTTGCTTTGAATGAAGAGACGAAAGCTAAACTAATGGACTCATGGTCTCAGTCTCCTTCCACGTCTTCTGAAGATAATGGACAGCAAAGACAACTAAGGAAAAGCTTAGTGGAGGGCTCATCATTATTCATCATCACCGGTGGCCCAGGGACAATTGCTAGTGAGTATTTTCAGTGGAAAAGAAGGACATCACGGTCTGAGCTGGAAGAACTAAGTCTGAGCTGAAGAAACTAATGATGGGCATCCAGTCAGTGGAGATCCTTTTTGACGAAGACTTTCGGTGGAGGAGAGATTCCCACGAAAAAAACTGAGCTGGAAAGGAAACAGAAAAAGAGAAAAAGGGGCTGCTGGAAGAGCTCTCTCATCCACCTTTGGACATGCTAGTGATATCTGCTCTTCTTCCTCACGTGCTGACGGACCAGATGGAAGACACCCACAATGTTCTCCATTCATTTCTCCAATATACATGATTAGAACCATCGCGTTATCCATAGGACTTCTGGGGATAGAAGCAGAGTCTATGGCATTGACTGACAGCGGAGAAACGACACAAAAAATGGTTCCGCGAAATCCAAAACCAACCGGGGGGGAGACCCGTGAAGAGGGCATCCTCCGATACCCTCCGCCCAGTTCATACAAGGTCACCATACAAGAAAATGCAGGAGTTGAGCTCGTTTTTTTTAGTAGGGGATCCAAATGGACTGCAAGAAGTTCACTCGGCTGGTGGAGGAAAAGCAGAAGAGAGCTCTGGAGGAGAAGGAAGCGCCTTTGAAATGGGAATAGAAGTTTGAAGTAGCTGCCAAGCAAAGGTTGATGCTGAAGCTAAAGAGAAGAAGTTAAAGGCTGCAAAACACAGAAGGTGATCTGCATCAGCCTATGACAGTGGCACTGACAGTGATCCCGATACTAAGGAGCAGAAAAAGAAGAGGGTGACCAATCAGGAAAATGGATGTAAAGACTAGACTGCGGCTCTCTGATTTCCAGAATTTCGATCCTAAAGTTCAACAGCATTGAATAAAAAGTTAAGTGACTCTTCTCTCTTCAAGCTTTTGATTACAAATCAATACAAAATATGCTTTTCCCCTTCCTTTCGCGGTATTTTGGGGTTAATCCTGTGTTTTGTGCCAGCGACGAATCATTGGAAAAGTACGGTGGAGTACCAAATGGCAAAATAGACCCTCCAAGGAATGGTCTGTTTGGGAAACGCAAGATGGGGAACATGTTGGGTAAGGGCGTTTCTGGGAAAGAACCTGTTGACCCGAGAGAGCGTGGACATCAAGGAGCAGATCTAAAGAGAACAAGAAAACATGCATGCATGCATGCATATAGGGCAGGAAAGCGGGAATCCAACGATATTCTTGGAGTAGAGTTTAAAAAAAAAGAAGAGAAGAATAGAGGGAGGACACTTCACAGGGGGGAGCGAGAGAAACCTTCACACAGGAGAGAGAGAGAGAGAGAGAGAGAGAGAGAGAGAGAGAGAGAGAGAGAGAGAGAGAGAGAGAGAGAGAGAGAGAGAGAGAGAGAGAGAGAGACCGCATAGGGCAAGGGAGGAAGAGGCCGGAATATTTTTCCCTTCGTCGCGCCATTGTCTCGGGTTCATCGTCAACGCAACTCACTAGGTAATTTTCTCAAACCTAATAGTCGCATGTATGGCAAGGATTGCGAATGGATGACTATTTGAGCTTAAATGAGAAGAGTTTGGGAGTGACCAGTGATCATTTGCTGCTGTAGTTGAATGTATATGCTATAGATCTGTTGAACTTGTATGTTTATTGATGATGGTTGATGTTGAGATGCAAGTTCACAGATTTTTATTTTCGGATCAGCACGCCCAGTAGTCTTGTAACTAGATTTTTCATGTCTAGATGACGAAATCTCGAAAACAAATATACTGAACATTCGTAGATGACTTCGAGATCTTCGATTTGATATATTATGGTGCGAAAATGGACGTCGTTTGCTATGTCAAAAAGGTCCCGAAATTGAGAGTAGAATCTGAAAATATGATGATCAGATGGAATTTTTCTGATTTGACCTTTCACGCTAAATGATTTTCCAGGGGTTATTCTAGACTTCGTTTCATAAAGACCTCTTCATGACATTTGTTCATAAGATCTTAATGCATAACATATAAAAAATACAAAAACATTCATGCACGTTTCATATTTTCAACGCATTTAATGAAATCATGTAAATCGGGGGAGGACTTTGCATTTGGGTATTGTTCTGAGTGTTGTCACTTTAAGTCGTAGTTATCTCATGGTCTCGATGAAGTTTAATCAGCACGTGTTAAACTTTTTTTGAGCGTTTGAATTGTCTTAGCTCATTGGTGATTGTGCATGTCCGATTGAATAGTTCATTATTTTCATTTGGTTTTCGGCCCGATGCTTTGAAGACTGGAGGATGACCGATGTCCATTCCGGTCCGTTTTGTTGTACTCCCGACCCCACGCGGCTTGGTGATTGGTGTTTGACCGATGTCCATTCCGGTCCATTCTTCGTTGTATTCCCGATCATGTCTCGGGTTTTATTTAATTGGTCTGTAATTATTCACCCGACGAGTTGCGGGTTTTATTTTCATTGTCCTTAGGGTAGTTTTACTTTACCTGCTCTCTCTTCACATCTTTGTTTGCTTTGGGTGATTTTGCATTCTTTTATAATACATCCAAAATCTGAAAAAGCTGAAAATACCAAAAAATGTCATTCATTTGCATTGCATATAGTATAGCTCATGCACATTCTGATATGTCATCCATATTCATTTAGAAAAACCAAAAATTTCAAAAAGAAATGAGGGTTTTATCCCCTCATAGATAAATTGTCTTCAAAAATCCCAAAAAAATCAGGAGATGGGCCATTCCGACTGGCCAATCCTGATATTTTCAAAATGACGACTTTGCCCTTCATGGGCAAAATCGAAACGTATGTATTTTTATACGCATATCACTATGCATGTTACATATATATGTCACGTATTGGTATGGTGTATGTACGCCTGTTACATACGTATGTTCATGTATGTGCATATCGTATTCGTATGTCTTTATACCTGCATGTCATGTACGTATTCGTATTCGTCTATCCCCGTATACATGTTGTATTCATATGCATGTCACGTATGTATGTCATTTGCATGTCATGTACGTATTTGTATTCGTATATCGTATTCGTATGTTCGTATACGTATGTCGTATTCGTACGTTTTCGTACTCGTATATTCGTATTCGTATACTTGTATTCTTTTACCTGCGTATGATGTCATATACGCATGTCTTGTCATATGTCGTATTTATACGTCTTCGCATACGCATGTCATATCAATACGTCATATTTGTATGCTATATTCATATGCCCACGCATTCCATTTAAAAAGTGAAAACACAAAAAGAACATCTCATTAGAGCCTTAGGATTAACCAAGCTTGAGTTGCCAAAATAGGATATCCATGAAATTAAGGTACCGAAAGGGCATTAGTTTTAATCAACTAGTGTAATCAAGTCTCCGAACTCGTAATCTCTGGTTCGTAGAAGTAATTTAGTTCTCCCGCTAGATTACTTAGGTTTCTAATCGACCTACCAAAAAACGATTAGTGGCGACTCTAAATCCAAATCTTAAAACCATTCGAACGAAAAACCAAAGTCGCGATTTGGTAGAGCTTGGGAGAGCTCGAACTAGGTTAGTTAATTTAATCAATTAATCTGGTAATCCATTAACCTAAAAAACTGAATTTTAGGTCGCGACACTTGCCCCTAGTAAGACGTGTCTTGCTATTCGCCACTCGAGACTTTAGTAGCTTTGTCTTGATATTGTCATGACCTAAAAATTTTCGATAGTGAAAACTTTCTAGGTTAACGGATTATCAGGTTGATTAGATTAACTAACCTAATACAAACCCTTCCAAGTCCTATCAAATCACAACTATGATTTTTGTTCAAATGATTTTAGAATTTGGAGTCGCCACTAATCAATTTTTTGGTAGATCAATTAGAAACTTAAGTAAATTAGCAAGATAACTAAATTACTTCTACGAACCGGAGATTATGAGTTCAGGGACTTGGTTAAACTAGTTAATTAAAACTAATGCCCTTTCGGTACCTTAATCTCATGGATATCCTAATTTTGGCAACTCAGGCTTGGTTTACTCCTAAGGCACTAGTGAGGTATTCTCTTTTTGTATTTTTACTTTTTAGATGGAATGCATGGATGGTAATGGATGCATGGATAAGCAAAACATGAATATGTAAATATAGACACGTGAACGTATACATGCGAATTTGGACATGCAATCATGAATATGCGAGCATGGATATACAAATATGACATGCAAACATGAACATACGTTACATGCGAACGTGGACACGCAAATACGGCATACGAACATAAATACAAATACAGCACATGAACGCATACATGCGTATGCAACATATGAATGCGAACATGCCGACGCGATATACATACATGGACATGCATATGTAAGTATACGAATATAGATAGGCAAATACGAAAATATACGAATAGGACATGTGGATTTAAAGATGCATGAATACGTGTCACGCCCCGGATCCCCAAGCGGACACGTGGCATCCCGTTCCTGCGGAAGATTCTCATCACGCTCGTCAGGTTTAAAATACGCGACGGCCCAGGAAATCTCTTCGTCACGGCCAGACGACGTGTCCTTTAATAAACTTGCGAACCTGCAGAAACGTGCCTCTTAACTATACATTCATACCTACAAAACAGAGGGGTAGCACGAACAAAATGAACACAAACAACAATATATACATATCATAAGCGTTAGGTACAGACCCCAAAAGAAAACCACAACCTACAGCCAAGACCTACGCTCAAACTAACATCCAAAAGGTAATCCAGCATCAGCGGAACTCAGCCCTCCTCCTCGGGATCCTCCTCAAGGTCTTCCTCTGGGTCCTCCTCTAGGTCCTCCTCATCGATGTCCATGGCATCACCCTCCTCATGGCCGTCAATCTAAGAACCTCCGGGAGACGGCAACTCCTGCAGCGAGTCGGGGTCGATCACCTGGCCTCCATACTCGGCAGGCTGCAGCCAGAATGGGTCCTCCTCCATGGGTATCGGAGAGTCTCGCTGCGGTCCCTCAAAACCATGAAGGCCCTCTCTAAACCACGCCTCGAACCTATGGGGTACAAGGTAGGGTCCACCTTGATCTACTAGTACAATCGTCACGTGCCTATGCCACATCGCGGCATGCATATCAAAATGGAGGGTGATCTGGGTATCCATCTGAACTGGCAATCCAAAAAGCATCGGGGGTGCTGTCATCACTAGCGTCCTGGATCTGAAAAGGAAGGTAATCACCGCCAGTGAGTCGAGGACTCAGCAAGCTCACCACTAATCCTAGCGTAGGGTAGAGTATACGAGTGGGGTCGGTCCTAACCAATGAGCTAGGGTTTACGGTCTAAGGTTCAGGCATTCTCAGCTCATCTCGGTACTAGGTTCCAACGCATGAACAGACGCGTAACGCATAACAAGGCAAATCGTACAACACAAACGGGCCATAACAAGCAATCAGTCATAATGCCACAGGCAAATGATGCAGGCCTCGATCGGCCATATCGAATCCCAACGAATCAAGCTTAGGCCTCAACCGGCCATGACAGATCACTATGGATCGGCCCGCCTATCACTCCAAATCCCATCAAGGCACATCCAACAGTGTCATCCGGCTAATGCCACAACTGCGTTCTCTGACGCTTACGTTGGCTACTCCCTTGTCCCTCCATTTCCCTCGCGTAACAACGCCTTTGGGGCTCATCCTCATATCACATCTCTGGTGACTCATGCAATGCTCTCAATGTATGCGGGGCTCAAATGATTGCAAACAGCAATTCAGTCACAGAGCATGCATGCCATGGTTCATACGTACAAGTACAGAGCACATCAAGAATCATGCGAGTAACTCACTACGTTTAACAGAATGGCATCACAGGGACCCAGGGCTCCACAATCAGTTCACTAAGCAAATTCCATCGTGATTAACGTAATCTCGGGAACCCAACGAGATTGGAATTCGATCTAGCCTTTCTCGACAACACAGTCAAACCCCGAACTCATGCTAGTCCCCTGGAAATTGGCAACCCATAATTAATGTCATAGTCGTCTTAGGTTTCATTAAATTGGAGTTAACTTAGATAAAGACCCGGATGAACATCATTGGGCCTTATATTTCAATGTCCAATATCATAATTTAGGCCCAATTAAGTAAGTTTTTCGTCCATTACAAGGCCCACCATCTAATTTGGGTCCATAAGCTCCAATTTGGCCCAAATAGCCTAGAATTAAACCCCCAAGTCCATTAGTACCCATCGGCCCATCATTACACGCCTAACACATCAAATTTCAGCTCACATAGAATGTTTCATGGCCCATTTCAATCACCTACAGCCCCTCTCTTGGCCCAATTCGCATGCTAGTCCATTAGCCTCAACTAATCCAACCTTAATCACGCATTAATCTCCCTAATCGCAATCACTAGTCTCTAATACCTCCCCACATACACACATGCAACTAGCCTAGACTAAGATTAGGGGTAGAGCTTACCTTGGAGGGGTTGCCGATGGTGGTTTGGACGGCGAGGAAGGGTCGGACGGCCGACGGTGCAACGGCGGCTAAGGGAAACCGAGGGAGAGAGAGATGTTAGGGTCGGGTTGGCGCCCAAGGGGCTCCTCACGGCACCAAGATGAGAGGAACGAAGGGCGGAGGAGCTTACCATGGTGGAGTGGCGATCGGACGAAGCAACGACGACGGCGTTTGGGACGGTGACCGGTGGTGAGCTAGACTCGAGAGAGAGAAGAGAGAGACGGTGAGGTAGGGGGCGGCTTCAAGGTGGTTTTCAAACCACGAAATAGCAGGGAGAAGGGAGGAGAGGACTTACCGAGGTGACGTGGTGGCTGGACGGTGCAACGGCGGACGAAAAATGGCGGACGAGCGGCGGCTTGAGGCGGACGACGGGAGAGCACCGGCGGAGGGAGAAGAAAACGAAGAAGAAATGAAGGAGAGGGAGAGATGGAGTTCGGCCGAAGGGGGAAAAATGGGGTAAGGAGAGAGAGAGCAAGGTTTAATAATACATAAGAGACAAAATGAAAGTGGAGATAGTAGAGTGGTTAGAGGGGTAATAGTGTTTAGGATTGGACTTTGCATCTTGATGTGTGACATGACTTGATGGATTGATTTGCATGGGAAGTTGTGCCATGATTTGATTGATGAATTGACAAGACATCGATTGATTTGACAACTGATTTGACTTGCCTCGATTTGCGTGCCAAATGCACCGATCGGGTCCCGAGCGCGGACAAATTCCAGACAGGATTTGATTTCGATTTAACGAATCTACTCTCAAAAATCCTAATTTAACTAATTCTAAGGACTGAGCATTTTACCGGGGACATTTCGGTAATTTTCCAATCACTTCTTGCTTCGCGACGTACACCGGCTGTCTGCCCTTCTAGCGACATTTCTGAAACTGATCTCATTTCTTAATTGTGTTTATCCTACTAATTCGATTATCCGTTGTCAGATTTCATTTTGTGGTCAATTTCATTAAATACTGACTCTGTCTCTGTCTCAGACCAACGGGCGGCTGTTCGGGAAATTCTTCCCAGATAGCCTTTCCCCTTCGGTTAGTCATCTCAGGGTAGCTAATCCTGAGTGAGCGTCGATCAAAGCGTATTAACGAAGTATTTGCATTCATTTAGAAACTCCGATAATTGGGTCGAATTTTCAGACTATCACAATTCTTCCATCCTTATAAAAATTTCGTCCTCGAAATTTACGACCCACCAATCCTTACAACAAAACAGAAATTACACTGGCTACTCAAACAGATACAGGTACTTCTTCTTCATCTCGTCCTCGCTTTCCCAAGTGGCTCCTTCAGTCCCATGGTGCTCCCAGATAACCTTGACCAACGGAATCATCTTGTTCCTGAGCACTTGCTCCTTTCGATCTTCGATCCTGACTGGCCTCTCCACGTACGAGACGCGGTCATCCATTTCAATGACTTCATGATCGAGTATATGGCCAGGGTCCGGCTCGTACTTCCGTAGCATCGATACATGAAACACGTTATGAATCTGCGACAAATTCGGCAGCAGTGCTAGACGATAAGCTAGTGTCCCGACCTTTTCCAGAATCTCGAATGGCCCGACAAATCTCGGACTCAGCTTCCCTTTCTTGCCAAACCGAGATAGTCCTCGCATCGGCGACACCTTCAAGAAGACGTGATCCCCAACTTGAAATTCCAATGGCTTACATCTCTTGTCTGCGTAGCTTTTCTGCCTGCTCTGAGCGGTTCTCAGTCTATCTCTGATCACCTTGACTGCCTCCACTGACTGCTGAACTAACTTTGGGCCTGTTATGCTTTTCTCCCCAACTTACTCCCAACAAATCGGAGTTCTGCACGCCCTTCCATACAATGCCTCAAACAGTGCCATTCTGATGCTCTGCTGATAACTGTTGTTGTAGGTAAATTCCACCAAGTGTAACTGCTCTTCCCAGCCTCCCTTGAAATCAATTACACACGCCCTCAGCATGTCCTCCAGAGTCTGTATAGTCCTTTCCGACTGACCATCTGTCTGGGGATGGTAGGCTGTACTGAACCTCAACTCCGTTCCCAAGGCTCCCTGCAAACTCTTCCAAAACGTAGCTATGAAACG
The DNA here is from genome assembly GCA_016432845.1 of Psidium guajava. Classification (NCBI taxonomy): domain Eukaryota; kingdom Viridiplantae; phylum Streptophyta; class Magnoliopsida; order Myrtales; family Myrtaceae; genus Psidium; species Psidium guajava. The sequence goes on from CM028225.1 coordinate 21,262,981, forward strand.
AGGATCTCTGTTTGATACAATGCTTACTGGTACCCCATGCAGTCTCACAATCTGCCTCACGTACAACTCTGCTAACCTTTCCAACGTAGAGTCCTTTTGCACAGCAATGAAATCGCGGACTTGGTCAACCTATCCACTATAACCCAAATCGAATCATTGCCTCTCTGACTCCTTGGTAACCCTGTCACAAAATCCATAGTGACATGCTCCCATTTCCACTCTGGGATTTCCAGGGGTTGTAGTAATCCCCCAGGTTTGCAGTGCTGCGCCTTTACTTGCTGACATGTTAGACACTTGGCTACATGCTTAGCTACATCAACCTTCATTCCATTCCACCAATAGTGCTGACACAAATTCTGATACATCTTCGTACTTCCTGAATGGATGCTGTAGTTGCTTCTGTGAGCCTCAGACAAAATTCTTTCCTTCAAATCCTCGTCGTTCGGCACACAGAGACGTCCTTTAAACCTTAATACTCCATCTGCAGTTACTTGAAATTCAGCCTTCCTCTCATCTGCATTCATTATCACAATCTTCTGGATATCCGGATCTATAGACTGCAGCTCTTTGATCCTCAGCTGAATCTCTGGTTCAATCTGCAAGGTAGCCATCAGACTAGAGAAGGTCCCTACCTCCATTTTAAATTCTGAGTCTCTGATTTCTTCCAACAACGTCCATTCCTTGACCATTATATGCACAATGCTAGACTTTCGACTCAGAGCATCCGCTACCTTATTCGCCTTTCCTGGATGGTATAGAATATCATAGTCGTAGTCCTTCAGCAGCTCCATCCAACGTCGTTGCCTCATGTTCAGTTTTTTCTGCGAAAACAAATATTTCAAGCTCTGATGGTCCGTATAGATCTGAAATTTCTCTCCCACCAGGTAATGTCTCCAAATCTTCAGCGCAAATACAATTGCAGCTAATTCCAGATCATGCGTCGGATAATTCATTTCATGTGGCCTCAGCTGTCAAGATGCATAAGCTACTACTCGTCCATGCTGCATCAAGACACATCACAATCCTCTTAATGACGCATCACTATAAATCTCAAACCTTCCAGGTCCAGATGGGATGGTTAACACTAGTGCGGAAGTCAATCGATCCTTCAGCTCCTGAAAACTCTTCTCGCACTTATCAGTCCATTCAAACTTCGTTTCTTTCTTCAACAAGTGTGTTAGAGGAGACGCTAACACTGAGAACCTTTCCACAAAGCGTCTGTAATACCCCGCTAATCCAAGAAAACTTCGCACTTCCGTTACGGTTGTAAGCCTCGGCCACTTTTCTACAGCCTCGATCTTTACTGGATCCACTGATATTCCATCCCCAGATACTATGTGACCAAGGAACACTACTCTGTTCAGCCAGAACTCACATTTACCAAACTTCGCATACAGTGAGTGTTCCCTTAATGTCTGCAGGACAATCCTTAAGTGTTCCTCGTGGTCCTCAGAACTCTTCGAATACACCAAAATGTCATCGATAAAGACTATCACGAACTGATCCAGAAACTTTTTAAACACTCGATTCATCATATCCATAAATGCGATTGGAGCATACGTCAATCCAAATGGCATGACTGTAAATTCATAGTGCCCATACCTCGTCCTAAAGGCAGTCTTCTGTACGTCCTCCTTCTTAATCCTCAACTGGTGATAGCTTGTCTTTAGGTCTATCTTGGAGAACACACATGCGCCTTGAAGCTGGTCAAACAGGTCATCAATCCTTGGCAGAGGATACTTGTTCTTAATCGTCACTTGGTTCAACTGCCTGTAGTCGATACACAGTCTTAATGATCCATCCTTTTTCTTAACAAACAGCACCGGAGCTCCCCATGGCGAAGCACTGAGGCGGATAAATCCTTTATCCAGTAGCTCTTGCATCTGCACCTTCAACTCCTTCAACTCAGACAATGACATCCTATACGGTGCTTTCGAAATCGGCTCAGTTCCAGGTGCCAACTCGATTACAAACTCTACCTCGCGTTCTGGTGGCAAGCCAGGCAACTCTTGAGGAAACATGTTCGGGTACTCTCTCACTACAGGTACATCATCTAGCTTCACTTCTTGAGCAGTCGAATCTGACACTAATGCCAAAAATCCCAGACAACCCTCGTCCATCAGTTTGGTCGCTTCCAACGACGAAATCCAAGGAATCGACGTTCCTCCTCGATTTCCTCTAAATTCGTACCTAGGTGGCCTACTGGGTTTAGCTGTATCATACTTCTACCACAGTCTATTACTGCCCCATGTCTAACCAACCAATCCATGCCAATAATTACGTCAAAATCATACATGGGTAGAACAGCTAAATCGATCTCTTCCTCTCTATCGCCCAGAACTAACTTACACCCCTTACATCCTAACGCAACAATCACTCTATCCTTTAACGGGGTGGTTACATGAAAAGTCACATCCAACGGCCTAACATTCATCCCAGCTAACTCAGCAAAACGTGCAGATACGAAGGAGTGCGACGCTCTCGGATCAAATAAAGCATACGCAGTATGATCACAGAGAGAAACGGTATCTGTGATCACCCCTGGCGCTTTCTCAGCATCCTTTCGCGCCACTGCGTAGACTCGTCCTTGAGTAGGTGGACGGTTCTGATTCCCTTGAGGAGCATTCGCCATCGGCGGCTGCTGTTGCGGCTGGAACGGGGGTCTCGGTCCTCTCTTCGGGCAGTTCCTTTGAATTTGCCCCATCTGACCGCATCCGAAGCATCCTCTAGTCTTCCTCGGGCAAGGACTGTTCCCTTGCCTCCTGCCACAGTCACGGCAGTTCTGGCCCCCAGGGTATGATGGCTTTCCCAGAGTCTTTCTCGCAGGTGGGACGAACCTGTGGATGTCCTTCATTGGCCTCTTGCCAAAATCTCTGAAGTTTCTTCCTGGCACAAACTGCGATCCAGATGCGGCAGCCTTCTCTTGCAGGTCTCGCTCTATCGCCAGTGCTCGCTCATATATCTCGTTATAATCCCTCAATCCAGTGGCGATTATCATACTTTTCAGTTCCGGTCTCAAACCTTCTCTGAATCTTCTAGCCTTGTCCCACAGATCCTCAATCAGCCTTCGAGGAAACTTGGACAACCTGGCGAATTCACCCTCGTACTGATCCACAGTCATAGATCCTTGGCGAAGCCTGATGAACTCTTCCATTTTCCTTTCTTGGGCTGCCTCTGAGAAACACTTCCCATTAAATGCTGCATAGAAAGCAGCCCAGTTCGGCCTCATGCCATCCGGAAAGACTCGCCCTCTGGTGGCCTTCCACCAATCATCTGCAGTACCCTGGAGCTGATAAGTTGCCAACGAAACCTTCTCCTCATCGGAACAACCCAACACGGTGAAAGTTTTCTCAAGCTGTTCTATCCACAAGGCAGCTACCTCTGGACCACCACTACCATCAAATCTCGACGGCTGCAACTTCAGAAACTGTTCCACTATATGATGAGTCTGACGTCCTCCATTACCATGCCCATTGCCTCCATTGGCTCCATTCGCAGCGGCCAAGGCGGCCTCAGCTGCTTGGGCTACAGTGGCAGCTCTTTCAGCAGCTTGCCTAGCCATCAAGTTACTCACTTCAGTTAGAACTCTCATCATCTCTTCGATCCTAGGATCTCCTTCAGGCTCAGGAGCCCTCGAGCTCGATGCACCAGCAATCGGTCTTCTGCCCCTATTGCTCATCCTCGCTACTCTCTCACCTGAGACAAACGAAATTCTCATTCATGAATTCGAAACTCTAAATCTAGCAACCAAGCTTTCGTCTACTATCGCGTCCACCGACATGAATATGCATGTAAATAGTCGCTGCAGCTAAAATGCAGTTGAACCCAGTTTACATCTAGACTCAACCCTGTCAGTGCACAATCTAGGCCACTCTGTTCGCCACCTCAACTAGAAGCATGTCGGGAGCCGCTTCCTTGATCAGGTCTTTGCCCCAGCGACCACTCCCCGCCCTCCTCGTTTCTTGGTGCGAATAGTTGTCCTAAGTTACCCACAGACAGAGAGAATCCCATTCCACGTGTCCCATACCACGCTTCATTACAGTTTTTAGACGCCCCGTCAATCCTGTCCCATACCAGGCTGATGGTTGCCAAATCCAACAACATGAGATGCATGCACTTTTCAAATCCAAATTTCCTTTTTCAAACAGTTTTCATTTCTAAGCCATTTTGTTTTCAATGCAGAAAGCATGCAATGCATGATGGTCAAGCAGCGCGCGACAGCCGACTAGGCATACAACCACAAGCAGCACCTAACAAGTTAACCACTCAGCAATCAGCAACCAAGCGCTCTACTCATGGGGCTCTGCCTTAGAACCTTACCTCAGGTCCTGACACACCTGCAACTTAGTTCAGAATACTACTGCCTCAGTCTACTCTAGGCAACCAATTGAACTAAGCAATCACAAGCGCCAATCAATTCAAGCATTCTACCCTTCCTAATCCTTAGGTCTAGGTTCTATTTATCTAACTACCCCAAAATCATCAGCCTTATCACTCCAGATCCTCGAACGGTCACGTATCGAGCTGACCTTGCTCTGATACCACTCGAACTGGGATGTCAGGCCCCAGATCCCCAAGCGGACACGCGGCATCCCGTTCCTGCGAAATATTCTCATCACGCTCGTCAGGTTTAAAATACGCGACGGCACAGGAAATCTCTTCGTCGCGGCCAGACGACGCGTCCTTTAATAAACTTGCGAACCCGCGGAAACGTGCCTCCTAACCATACATTCATACCTATAAAACAAAGGGGTAGTACGAACAAAATGAACACAAACAACAATATATACATATCATAAGCGTTAGGTACAGACCCCAAAAGAAAACCGCAACCTACAGCCAAGACCTACGCTCAAACTAACATCCAAAAGCTAATCCAGCATCAGCGGAACTCAGTCCTCCTCCTCGGGATCCTCCTCAGGGTCCTCCTCATCGGTGTCCATGGCATCGCCCTCCTCATGGCCGTCAATCTCAGAACGTCCGGGAGACGACAACTCCTGCAGCGGGTTGGGGTCGATCACCTGGGCTCCATACTCGGCAGGCTGCAGCCAGAATGGGTCCTCCTCCATGGGTATCGGAGAGTCTCGCTGCGGTCCCTCAAAACCATGAAGGCCCTCTCTAAACCACGCATCGAAACTATGGGGTACAAGGTAGGGTCCACCATGATCTACTAGTATAGTCGTCACGTGCCTATGCCACATCGCGGCATGCATATCAAAATAGAGGGTGATCTGGGTATCCATCTGAACTGGCAATCCAAAAAGCATCGGCGGTGCTGCCATCACTAGCGTCCTGGATCTGAAAAGGAAGGTAACCACCGCCAGTGAGTCGATGACTCAGCAAGCTCACCACTAATCCTAGCGTAGGGTAGAGTATACGAGTGGGGTCGGTCCTAACCAATGAGCTAGGGTTTACGGTCTAAGGTTCAGGCATTCTCAGCTCATCTCGGTACTAGGTCCCAACGCATGAACAGACGCGTAACGCATAACAAGGCAAATCGTACAACACAAACGGGCCATAACAAGCAATCAGTCATAATGCCACAGGCAAATGATGCAGGCCTCGATCGGCCATATTGAATCCGAACGGATCAAGCTTAGGCCTCAACCGGCCATGACAGATCACCATGGATCGTCCTGCCTATCACTCCAAATCCCATCAGGGCACATCCAACAGTGCCATCCGGCTAATGCCACAACTGCGTTCTCTGACGCCTTACGTTGGCTACTCCCTTGTCCCTCCATTTCCCTCGCGTAACAAAGCCTTTGGGGCTCATCCTCATATCACATCTCTAGTGACTCATGCAATGCTCTCAATGTATGCGGGGCCCAAATGATTGCAAACAGCAATTCAGTCACAGAGCATGCATGCCATGGTTGATACGTACAAGTATAGAGCACATCAAGAGTCATGCGAGTAACTCACTACGTTTAACAGAACGGCATCACAGGAACCCAGGGCTCCACAATCAGTTCACTAAGCAAATTCCATCGTGATTAACGTAATCTCGGGAACCCAACGAGATTGGAATTCGATCTAGCCTTTCTCGACAACACAGTTAAACCCCGAACTCATGCTAGTCCCCTGGAAATTGGCAACCCATAATTAATGTCATAGTCGTCTTAGGTTTCATTAAATTGGAGTTAACTTAGATTAAGACCCGGATGATTAGTTTGGGTTCAATTAGGCCTAAGGCCCATTCCAGGGTTCAAGTCCCATAATTCATTTCTTAGATTAAAATATAAGTTAGGCCCATTAAGTAAGTTGAGCCCAAATAGGCCTAAGGCCCATATACTATTCACAAGCCCATGTTCTGATTTGTAAGTAATTAAGTAATTCCAAGGCCCATGAGTCATGTCTTAGGTTAAAAATATAATTTAGGCCCAATGTTTCATTCAAATTCGTGTAAGGCCCAAGCCCTTTATTTTAAGGAAGCTTATTAAGCCCATTTCAACATAGTTAGGCCCAATTGAGTCCCTAAGCCCATGAACATCATTGGGCCTTATATTTCAATGTCCAATATCATAATTTAGGCCCAATTAAGTAAGTTTTTCGTCCATTACAAGGCCCACCATCTAATTTGGGTCCATAAGCTCCAATTTGGCCCAAATAGCTTAGAATTAAACCCCCAAGTCCATTAGTACCCATCGGCCCATCATTACATGCCTAACTCATCAAATTTCAGCTCACATGGAATGTTTCATGGCCCATTTCAATCACCCACAGCCCCTCTCTTGGCCCAATTCGCATGCTAGTCCATTAGCCTCAACTAATCCAACCTTAATCACGCATTAATCTCCCTAATCGCAATCACTAGTCTCTAATACCTCCCCACATACACACATACAACTAGCCTAGACTAAGATTAGGGGTAGAGCTTACCTTGGAGGGGCTGCCGGTGGCGGTTTGGACGGCGAGGAAGGGTCGGACGGCCGACGGTGCAACGGCGGCTAAGGGAAACCGAGGGAGAGAGAGATGTTAGGGTCGGGTTGGCGCCCAAGGGGCTCCTCACGGCACCAAGATGAGAGGAACGAAGGGCGGAGGAGCTTACCAAGGTGGAGTGGCGGTCCGACGAAGCAACGACGACGGCGTTTGGGACGGTGACCGGCGGTGAGCTAGACCCGAGAGAGAGAAGAGAGAGACGGTGAGGTAGGGGGCGGCTTCAAGGTGGTTTTCAAACCACGAAACAGCAGGGAGAAGGGAGGAGAGGACTTACCGAGGTTACGTGGTGGCTGGACGGTGGCAACGGTGGACAGAAAATGGCGGACGATGGGCGACTTGAGGCGAACGATGGGCGACTTGAGGCGGACGACGGGAGAGCACCAGTGGAGGGAGAAGAAAACGAAGAAGAAATGAAGGAGAGGGAGAGATGGAGTTCGGCCAAAGGGGGAAAAATGGGGTGAGGAGAGAGAGAGCAAGGTTTAATAATACATAAGAGACAAAATGAAAGTGGAGATAGTGGAGTGGTTAGAGGGGTAATAGTGTTTAGGATTGGACTTTGCATCTTGATGTGTGACATGACTTGATGGATTGATTTGCATGGGAACTTGTGCCATGATTTGATTGATGGATTGACAAGACATCGTTTGATTTGACAACTGATTTGACTTGCCTCGATTTGCGTGCCAAATGCACCAATCGGGTCCCGAGTGCGGACATATTCCAGACAGGATTTGATTTCGATTTAACGAATCTACTCTCAAAAATCCTAATTTAACTAATTCTAAGGACTGAGCATTTACCGGGGGCATTTCGGTATTTTTTCAATGACGTCTTGCTTCGCGACGTACACCGGCTGTCTGCCCTTCTAGCGACATTTCTGAAACTGATCTCATTTCTTAATTGTGTTTATCCTACTAATTCGATTGTCCGTTGTCGGATTTCATTTTGTGGTCAATTTCATTAAATACTGACTCTGTCTCTGTCTCAGACCAACGGGCGGCTGTTTGGGAAATTCTTCCCAGATAGCCTTTCCCCTTCGGTTAGTCATCTCAGGGTAGCTAATCCTGAGTGAGCGTCGATCAAAGCGTATTAACGAAGTATTTGCATTCATTTAGAAACTCCGATAATTGGGTCGAATTTTCAGACTGTCACAATACGACATGCAGATATGAAGACACGAATACAATATGTGAACGTGACATACATACATGGACGTGTGAACGCAACATGTGTACATGAATCATACATACATGACATGTGAATAAATCATCAAAAATAGGATTAGCTAATCAAAATGGCCTGTTTCTTACTTTTTGAGATTTTTCTGAATAAAATTTACCTATAATGCGAAAAATAGTCATTTAAAAGGTCAGGAAGAAAAGTCATCAAAAATAGGATTGGCCAGTCGAAATGACTCGCCCGTTTCCTAGTTTTTGGGATTTTTCTCAATTTTTCGAAATTTTCAAAATAATTTGCCAATGTGGGGGCAAAATCATCACTTTTGAAAAGATAAAGAAGGGAAATCATCAAAAATAGGATTGGCCAGTCGAAATGGCCCATTTCCTAGATTTTGGCATTTTTTCTGAATTTTCTGAATTTTTAAAGAAGGGAAATCATCAAAAATATGAGGGGCAGAATTGTCATTTTTGAAAAGGTCGTTGTTGACACCTGACTTTCAATCACTTTTTCTTTTAAAATTAATAGAAAAATCCATAAAAATTCATAAAATGAAAAAATCAACTTTGGGGACCTTGACCAAGCCTAGGGAACCAATTTTGACCAAAAAATTACTTTTCATATTTTCAGTGTCTTTCGATATTTTTATTTTTGAAAATTCATAAAAACAAATAATAAAGAAAAAATGAGAAAATTGAAAAATCAACTTTGGAGGCCTTGGCCAAGCTCAGGTAATCATTTTTTAATAAAAAATAATTTTCATTTTTTTGTATATATATATATATATTTTTTAGAAATTAAAAAAATATTTAATAAATAAAATTGCATTTGAGGCCGCAAAAATATGTAAAAATAGTCACTATTTTTATTTTTATTTTCTCTTCATTTTGGCCAAAGAAAATCTATAAAAATCAATTTGAAATCAGGAATTTCTTTGTTAATTTAATTTTTAGATTAATCGTAAAAATTGTTGAAAAATCATTTTAGAGCTCTAATTTTCAATTTTGCATTTCTGAACTTGTGACATTGTCCTCTAGTAGTTCGAATTTTTCAATGGCTGGTGGTGCATTTTTCGTTATGGTGTTCAGTTCTCCGAATTCTATTTGTCATTTAAAGAGATCTCACGAATTATCATTTGAAGAACGGAATGCAAAACCTTTTGAACCAACTGGTTCACAGTTGACGGATAGAATGTCTCTAGGTCGGCTACCTAAATCCTTCGCGTTGGAAATGGCGCAGTTCTATACAAATTTGTATACGCACAGAGTCTACTTGAGTTCCATTCCGCCTTTCAAACTCAACGAGGTCTCGTTTTTTTTTTTTTTGCGTGATCATTTTAATGGAGGCCCGTATTTATTTGATGAAGAATGGCAGGATTCATTGGACCGTTTCAAGCATTTCTTTGATCTTAAAACTCTGGAGAAACATGCATTATGTTCGTTCTACTTCATTCCCAGGAACCATGATGTTGGTTATGGAATCCTTCATGCGCATAAGCCAGAGGGTCTCGGTCGGTATGAAAAAGAATTTGGGAGGAAAAATCACGAATCCACAGTTAGAGAGGTAGACAAAAAAAAAAAAGAGCGACAAAAAGAAAACAAAAAGTCGGCAGGAGAGGAGCTCTTGGTGGAGGATACTTTTGTTGTAATTTGCGAGTCTTGAAGAGGGCCGCATGGCTTCTTGATTCTGAGAGGAGCAGAAAGGGAACATTACAAAAAGAGGAAAGGGGCCATCATCATTTTGTTCGGAGGAGACACCGAAAAAAAAATAGAGAGAAGCTCTTTAGAAAAAAGAATCATGTTGAAGGGGCCCATGCCATGATAAAAGAGGAGAATGGGATACTTTCATTCCAGCACTAAGGCAGAAAGAGCTCAGAGTAACTTTTCATGGTGGAGGGGTAGCTAATCGGAAGGAGATCCAACAAATGTTGGACTTCGCTCCTGAAAAACAAATAGGGCATGTATGTTCTGAAGGCTCTTAATGTTCCAATGAGATCTTTAGAACCATCCAGTTTGTAAGTGACAGCATGTACCTCATGTTCGAATGAGCTCTTAGTGGAGCCGAGGATGTAAACTTCATTAGCCTATCGTCTCATGGTGAATTTGATGATGACTCAGCTTATGGCGATGACTATACTGATGCTGTTACTCAGATGGAAATGAGCAATTAATTCAAGACTAGGTTACGAATTCTCATAGAAAGATGGAGTGTGGCCCTCCAGTGATAAAAAGGACCCCACTATTTTGGAAATAATTCTGGTCAAAGCTGGCAATGAGGTGCTCTGAACGCACTTTCGGTGGAGAGAAAAGGAAAGTGAGAGAGAGAAATCCATGTGGCCACGAATTCTGAATAATTTCCCGTTTGGCTGGTGGTCCACTATCTCTCAAGGGGGATTCGCGCAAAACGGGAGTTGCTCAACATGTGAAGACCAAATGGAGGGTGGTGGCAATTTTAAATGATTATCCTATTCGTTGATTTCATTGGATGCGGCGAAAGATAAAATGCTGTCCAGAGAGCCTCAGGACCCACGACTGGAGGCTATGATGATGCTTTGAGTTGATAGTAAAAAGACTAGACAGGGCTTCATGCAAAAAAGACCGGGACTGGAGGAGAAATTGTTTTTCAGCTGATCTTTTTCGAACACCAGGAGAAGAGTTGGGAGGACAAGGGGGAGCTTCTCCGTTTTCGGGAGGGAGTTTCAAGTTATGCCGGGCCGCGCCATCGACTATTCGAGCTTGGTCTTAGTCCGAGGAACACGCTTGACCCCCTCACTTCCGTTGAAGATCTCAGAATAGTCGGAGGTCGCAACCACATAATTGTCTTTCCAAGCGGTGTTGGAGCTCGCTTATTTCGATCTTGGGCGATATGCATTAATAGAGGCTTTCTTACTGCGGAGCTGTTCTTCTCATCCACGAGCAAAAGAGAAAGGGGAGTTTGGGAAGCAAGTCAAAAGATTTGAAGAATGTGCAGGGGCCATCTACGAGGGGGACTTGGCTATCTACGGGCTCATCCGTTCCTTCCGTCGACGACCCCAACGCAACAGACCAGGAGCATAGCAATATGGAGCCCAGTAGATCGGCCGCAACGAAAAAAAGGCGCAAGACTATGACTCGTCTCCTTCGATTGGGACCAAGGATACTCGCGATCCTCATGCTATGCTCCATCGTACTCTTCTTCTTCTTGATGAGGATCTCCATGTGTCCGACGCAGTTGCTGAGCCCTACAATACAACTCTTTCTGTTCCTCAGCTTTCTAAGAATGCAGGTGAATGCATGGTTCTGGACAACGAGGCACTCTATGATATTTGTTGTCAAACTTGGAAGCTCACTACACCTAGCTGTAAGTATTTCTGCTTAGCTGTGCTAGAGTAGGCCCTTTTGTTTCCTTTTTTTAGGTTGCTGGATAAATTGGCAATTGTTCAGTCATCCAGTCCGTGCAAATATCCTTGTTAGTGCAGATTCTTAATTATTAGGGCATCTGGAATGAGAGTATGAACTATTTAATCCATTTGGCTGCATATAAAAGTTGGCGTTTTGATATATCTTTTCTTCACCCTCCTAGGAATTTCTGTTGTTATATTATTATATTAATGTGTGCTATTTTCTAATTGTTTTGGTGTTTATTAATCTTGGGAATATCTTATTCTACGTGGAGTTTTGTTAGAAATAGCTTTGTTTTGACTACTTTTGAGTAGTTTATCATAGTTCTGATCCGTTGGTTTAGAATATTCTTTTTATATACATCTCCAGTGGCGTTTTGGAGCCCCTACATGCTGTAACCTAAATCTGACATATTAGATGAATTACCTTGGATCACTTAGAAGTCAAGCCTTTTCGCATGTGCTTTGTCTGTCTGCGATCTTTGTGCCACTTGAGTTTTGACCGTCCATGTTTCTGATTCGCACTAGTGTTCTTGAATTTTGATGTGCTTTTTCTTGTGTTAAAGTCCTCAATCAATGGATCAGACGAAAAATTTAGACGACGGGATGTTGGGGGTCTAAGAGGTTAATAAAAATAAGGGATAGCCACCAACTCTTCAGGGGATCTTGGAGTCTCTCATTCGTTTTCGTCTTAAAAAAAAAATTTCCCCCGGTCATCACCGATTATAAAAAAAATAATAAAATAATAAAAATAAAAATAATAAAAATTAAAAAATCGAAAATCGAAAAATTTTGAAAAAGTTAGAAAAATCTTGGAAATTAGGAAACGGGTCATTTCGACTGACCAATCCTATTTTCGGTGAATTTCCTTCCCGATTTTCTGAAAATGATTATTTTACCCCTTATGGGCAAATAATCTCGAAAAATTTTGAAAACTCTGAAAAACCCCAAAAATTAGGAAACGGGTTATTTCGACTAGCCAATCCTATTTTTGGATGATTTGCCTCCTCGATATTTCCAAAATGATGATTTTGCCCCTACGGGTAAATTGTCTCAGAAAATTTCGAAAAATTCGCAGAAATCGTAGAAAATAGGAAATAACCACATTCAACTGGTTTGACCTGCTTTCATTTCCCGATCCTTGAAAAATGGCCATTTTACCCTTCTGATCAGTTTGACCTAAAATCTTTCCAAATCATCCCAAATGAATTTTCATGAAAATGGTATCGAAAGGGCGTTAGAGTAATCTAGCGTAACCAAGTCCCCGAACTCATTTTCTCTGGTTCGTAGAAATAAATTAGTTCTCCCACTAATTTATTTAGGTTTCTAATCAACCTACCAAAAATGATTAGTGGCGACTCTAAATTTTAAAACCATTTGAACAAAAAACCAAAGTCGCGATTTGGTAGAGCTTGGGAGAGCTCGAACTAGGTTAGTTAATTTAATCTAATTAACCTGATAATCCGTTCACCTGAAAATTATTTTTGGGTAGCGACTGCTTGGCAACTCCGCTGGGGACGTGTTCTTAATTTTTAAAAATTTAAGAACCTAGAGGACTTAGGCCAAAAAATTTCATGAAAATCCATTTGGTTTGAATTTGGTGGATCCTAATCTTTAGGTGTTAAATGGTTTTGTAGGATGGGAGTTATAAAGGGTGGAGTGTCTGGCTAACCCTTGTTTTGCAGGTTGGTGTAGGAATTGTTTGTTTATATTCTGCACATTATTGAAACGGTGTTTGTATTTAAATATTGTGCATGTGTTTACAGTTTTAGCACTACATCACACACGTCCCGTGGCCTGACCTGGGTCACTAGTTTTAGGATGGCATTGTGATTTGGTTCTAGCATTCGGCGTGAGATCATGTCGAAAGTTAGCCTAGATTCAATCCCGAACCTCTTTTCAAAAATGAGTTTTAAAAGTTAGGCCTCAGGCTTGGTAAGATTACCAAAGCAGTGGTTTTAATTTTTAGCTCGAGCAGCCGAAGTGGGAAGACCCGACTAATCCTGATTATGTCGTGAGATCACGGCTAATTTTGATTATGTGCACGAGATTGTCGCCTTGCCGTAAGTCTTTCGCTTCAATTTATCAGCCTTTAGAGTAGATAGGCTAAGATATAAACTCACGACTCATGTGCATGTCTATGTAACCTACATGGTATTTTTCACGGTGAAAGTAAGTTTTCTAACTTCATCTTGTATTTATTTTTGGTCGGTCCATGTTAGGTGTCGGTTAAATTTTGAATTTAATATCATCGTCATTTTTCAAAAGAAATTAAAAATTAGATTGGTATCCTATTTCTAAAAAAATGAATGTGGATAAATCCTTTCAGGGAATTTTGTTAAATAATTTTGTCACATCTTTTCTACTTCAACGAAAATGAGATTTTCTTGACAAATTTACCGCTGAAAATTCATTGTAATAAAAGAGAAAGATTCCTTCAGAAGATTTGATAAACGTCGAGAGATCTTGCTGCATTTTTCAAGCTATAAAATCCGTAAGAAGATCATTTCTAAAGAAATTCACCCATGTTTTTGAAGAAAAGTTTATCTAATTTCTTATAAAATTGAAAAATAAAACTGGAATAATTTAGGAGTCATGGACCGACCCCTTTTAGATCACATACTAATTATTACCTTTAGTTTTGCAGGGAATCACAGGTGCTCCAGGCGGAAGCATAATCAGGTTCAACAATACATCAGGAATAATCGTCAGGAATACGAAAAAATGGATAATTGCCAATGCTTTAACCAATAACCTTGGGGGCAAGCGAAGAGATCAAACCTCCTGGAGTCAGATACATGCGGCTTAGTAGGCACGTATAGGCTTCGTAGGTAAATGGGGCTGTGAATGTATTTGGATCAAGAATGGGGAGCATTTTTAATTTGGAGGTTCCTGTATTTTTGAAAAATATAGATTTTGTAATCAAAACCTATGAGGCAAATATGTTGATCCGACCTTGCAACGCCTTTTCGATTAAATCAACTAAAGGCTTGCCTTGTAACTTCCTCGGATTTGAACAACATAAAGGATTTCGGAAGACCCATGTTTTATTAATAAGCATGGCCCACAAACGTTTCTCCCGATGTTACAGGCGATCGACAAGAACAAGTGGACGCCGAAAGAGAAAAGCATAAGTGAAGTGGGGCACACAATAGGCCGCTTGATTTATTGGCGCACTAACCAAGTGATCATGGCTTTACCAATTTACATGATTGAATGCGAGCCTCTAGGCGGCTAGTGGGGCCCATTGTCGAATGCTTCTTCAGCATTCTTGATACCATCATCTACCGCAGCAAACAAGAACATCATGAAGGATGTTAAGTCTCGGTATTTCCTGTGCCTTGAATCGATCTATCACGATATTTGAGAGAAGAGATAGATGGGAAATTAAAGTACAAACGTGCGAAATTTTCCTTTCATTCATCAACGAGTTTTACAACAACTCATTAGGAAGGAAAAGTAAAGCCGAATTATGCCCTGACAAGCATTACAAAAGAGCTCAACTGGCTTTCCATGAAATTATTGCTATGCCTACATTGAGCAACCTGGGAGTTGAGATCTGTAAGCTTGAAAAATAGGCGAGTATATTTCTCCTTGTACCTGGCTGCATTCATGTCGTGGTGTTCAACAGCGATTTTTAAGTTGTCGATCAGGTCCCTCTTAAAAGCTATATCAACTGTTAGATCATCGAGCCTCCCCTTCAGCCATTCACATCTGAACTTCATCACAACGTCCCTCGAGTCATGCTCAAAATAAGTTTGATTCAGAGCTAGGCGCTCCACCAGCTTCTCTCTCTCATGAACCAATAGTGAGACCCGCTCATCAGCAGATTTGATAGCCTCCTTGTATCGAGCAACTGAACGTTCTGCAAACTCCAGGCATTCATATCAATCCTGGTAGTGGGCCTTCACGACGCGGGCTAAGGTGACTGTCTCCTAGGTGTTTCGGCAAGCCTCCAGAAAATCGATGAAGGCGTGTGGGAACGCTCTGTATTTCCTCTCCAAGTTGGTGCCTTCAACCGAAGAAGCATTTAGTTCCCTGAATAGGCCGAGGACCTCAGCTTCGACACTCGGATGATGCACTATGTAGATATAACCTCGTCCAAGAAGATGATAGAGCCTCTCCCATTTAAACATAACGTGAGCCGGGAAGGTGTGTGTAGGAAAATTGGCCATTATTGAGGAGAAAATCAAGGCAGACAAGCAGAATACAAAGGTATTAGAGGAGAAAGCCAAAATAAACTAGCGGGATGCGAAGACGGTAATCTGCTTTGTGTTAAATATTGACTTCACAGGGGCAATATCTATCGGTCAGATCTCCCTACCGGCCATTCTCTTTTGGTATCGTCTTTATCAGCTCGAATCCCTTGGCACGTTTGCAATCTCGAGCTGAGCAAATCCGAAATCTTTGCAAAAAAAATGTTTTGAGGTGTTGTCGCCACTTTGGAAAAGAAAAAGGAAAAGATGACTTGAGTAAAAGACACGGCAAACTTTAGCGAAAAAAAGATAAGGCTTATCTTCATTTGTGAACGGGGAAAAGACCTCACCTGCAACGCCGATGCTTGGGACAGGTGGAAGAAATAACGACAGGAGCCCTACCACTATGAAAAAGATGAAAGAAAACAAACCGCGCAGAAGACACGGCAAAAAGTTGAGAAAGACAAGGATCTTGAAGGGAACGATACGATTTATGAACCTACGCCTAAGTTTTAAAAGCGGTATTCTCCTGAAAACCTTCATCCGTGCTTAGAAAAAGTTTCAAAAGCATACACGGTTGCTCAGAAGAATTCAGAGTGGGTGAGAATACAAGAGAAGATAGCAGGCCTTGTGAAACCGTTAACCAACTGAAGATGTCTCAACCCAACACCATTGAGAGTTATCGTTATTTGCTGAATATGGGAGAGGAAAAGTTCGAAGTCATGTTTGGGATTGAGCCTATGGAGCCTGGCCCTTCCGCCGACGACGTCCAAGATCTCGGTAAAGATAAGGACAACAATGGTAAAGGTCAAAAGAAGCGTTACCATCACCATACTAAAGAGCAAGTACAAAAGCTTGAGGATTTCTTCAGAACATGCCCTATGCCAGACGGCAAACAGAAAATGGAACTGAGTCAAGAGTTGGGACTTGAACCTTTGCAAATCAAGTTCTGGTTTCAAAATAGGCGAACTTGAATGAAGACTCGTCATGAGCACAACGAAGCCGAGTTTCTAAGAGCTGAAAATGAAAACCTCCGAGCGGAAAACAAGATGTATAAAGAGGCTTTTGTCTCTACCACCTGCCCCAACTGCAATAGCCTCCTCACCTTCGATGAAATGCATGATCTGAGGATCGAAAATGCACGTTTAAGAAGTGAGTTAGACCAGTTTATAATAGGATCGAGTTCTGTTGGAGCAGGGTACAAAAAGACCAATGTTACTGGATCAGCATCAATACCTTCTGAGAAAGAGGGGACAGATCACCACCAAGCGGACATTGATGATGATCTTTTCGCCATAATCAACCAGTTCAATATCGATAAAGCATCAGGGCTACAAGGCACACGGAGCCTATATTTCGAAGCTGGTGATCACGGGTCCTTCAACATGGCTAATGCATTTCTAATCCAGAATAAAGCCGGCTGATTATGGAAAAGCCTGCAGAGGGAGAAGAAAAATCAATCCTGAATGGATGAATATGCTTTATCTTGCGTGGGATGTTTTCTTCTTTTATGAATGTCTAGAATTGGCGTGAAAGTAAGAAGTAATCATTTCCCTTTCCCCAATTAAATGCTCGAGTCTGCCACCACACCAAACTCGTAGTGAATTTATTGCGAGTAAAAAAGCCGCGCGAACTAGAAGGGTAAAGCAGTATCGTTTCAATTTACCCTCAATTGTCCTGATTCTAAATGAGATCCCTTCTGTTTACAGGAATTTGCAAATTGACCTGAAAATACAGTCATACCCAAAAATGAAATTCCCCAATTAAACAAAACTTGGGGCAAATAAATTCGTGGACATCGCCACAAAATGGACGGCTTCAAATGAGGAATATGTGAACGAAAGACCCAAACAATCTCAAAGAAGGGTAATTCTGTATCGTTCTAATTTGCTCATACTCGTTTCGAGTTCTGAATTATTTTATTCCATTCTTAATAGGGTTTGTAAACTACCCCGAAAAATACAGTGACCTGGAATTGCCCAGTACAATACGACAACACCGTGTCATCTCAAGGATTGACTCTTAAAAGAAAGCCTCCATGGATGCCCATGGTCTTGTAGACTAAATGGCACGGGGGAATGACAGTGGTCTAAAATGTCCCGAGTTCGATCCCCGAAGATGGGAAATTTTGTAAGTATTCTAAGTAAGTAAAACAATTTTTGCACGTTTCTTTTTGTAGAAAGGAACAAGAATACTTGACGAACGATATCGAAGTTAGAAAGGAAGCTTAACCCAGCGAACCTGATAAGGGGATCATGCAAGGCATTCAAAATGAAGGGTAAATCGGTATCGTTTCCAATTTACCCCTTCAAACACCAACTAATATGTCTCTTTTTCTTTTGACAGGAAATGTTAATACTAACATTAAATAGATCGAAGAAGACCACCCCAAACGGCAGAATTATGATCATCTGATGAAATCCAATCTGATGAAACCGGGGCAAGTTGATGGGGCAAACTCAGAGACAACTCACGCCTCGACATAAGGAGTAGACTCTCCATTCGCTCTGTCGGCCCACATGCCCAGGGGCAAATTCAAATACTCTAATCCCTAATACATTTGCACATTTCGCAAAACATACATGATACTTAAAAATTGTCACATCCGCATTATGTTTGCACATTTCATGATTTATGCATGACTGTTCTGCATATTTACATTACCAATTCCGACTTGGAGTATAAACTACACATGATGCCTCGAATGTGTAAAGTGGGGCATAACAAGATGATGAAAGGCAAGCCATTTCGATACACGTCCTACATTTTAAGCCACAACGAGTCGTGTTCTAAACAGGTTCCGCATTCCTCAAGGTAATGGGTTTTCTCGCAAAAGGTACGACAGCCAAAAGGAATGAGGCATTCATTTCTCTATCCAAAACACTACAGGTGACCATTGATAACACATTTGAGCGGCGGTTTCATTTCATTACCCCTGTCAAGAACCACCCTACATCGGGGCCAAATGGAGGTAGTCCCAACAATAGCACGAGGTAAATGGTTAAAGTTTTCTTGCTCGGACTAACATCAATTTTTGAGTGTTTCTTTGCTTTTAGCTTCAGGCGTTAATTCAAGTGCCTTACGATGACGAAAAGCATTCGTTTTTCTATCCTATACACTTTTATCCCTTGCGTCGCCCAATTGAGCCTGCATATTCATTTCTTAAAATCCCATTGGTGATCATTGCTCAAATGAAGATATCCACACTTCAAAGCAGAAGAACTCAAAAGAAATGGGTCTACAAAGAGTTCCCGAGTCATCTATTCAAGTGTGTTTTTGATATACATGTGTATATAGCACAATCTTTAGAAAAGTGAACAGAAAAGAGACACAAAGACAAGAGGCGGGACTAAAAGAAGAAGAGCCAGTCCCTGGGCACGAAAGAGCAAAGTGCCAGTCAAAAGCAAGGCCAATGCCCATTCAAATCAATGTAAATCTCCAATAGGATGTGATTGTGAAAGAAGACTCTTCAAATGAACCGGATTGCAAAATATATGTCACGCCCCGAACCCCAATCGAGCTCGCGACATCCCGTTCATACCTTTAAATCTCGTCGCGCTCGCCTGGTTTACGATACGCGACGGCCCAGGGAGCCTACTCATCGCGATCAGACGACGCGTCCATCCAATACCATCGTTAACCTGCGGAAACGTGCCTCCTAACCATACATACATGCATACAAAACAGAGGGGTAGTACGAACAAATGAACCATAAACAAACATCCATATATATAATGAGCGTTAAGTACAGACCCCAAAAGAAAATCACAACCTATGGTCGAGACACCTACGCTCACACCAACTCTCAAAAATCCAAGCCAGCAACAGAAGAACTTAGCCCTCAAGCTCCTCCTCTGGGTCCTCCTCGGGATCCTCCTCTGGATCCTCCTCATCGGTATCCATGGCATCACCTTCAGCGTGACCATCAATCTTTGGGGACGGCAACTCCTGCAGCGGATCGGGGTCAATCACCTGGCCTCCATACTCGGCAGGCTGTAGCCAGAACGGGTCCTCCTCCATGGGTATCGGGGCGTCTCTTTGGGGTCCCTCAAAACAATAAAGGCTCTTTCTAAACCACGCCTCGAACCTATGGGGTGCAAGGTAGGGTCCACCCTGATCTACTAGTACAGTTGTCACGTGCCTATGCCACATCATGGCATGCATATCAAAATGGAGGGTGACCTAGGTATCCATCTGCACTGGTAATCTAAAAAGTATAGGGGGGTCGATCTGCACTGGGTATCACTGGCGTCCTGGATCTGAAAAAGAAGGCAACCACCGCCAGTGAGTCGAGGACTCAGCAAGCTCACCACTAATCCTAGCGTAGGATAGAGTATACTAGTTGGGTCGATCCTATCCAGTAGACTAGGGTTTACGGTCCAGGGTTCAAACACTCTCAGTTACCCTCGGTACCAGATCCCCAACGTATAAACAAACGCGTAACTCATAACAATGCAATTCATACCATACAGACGGGCAACAACAGACAGTCAACCATAATGCCATATGCAAACTGAGGCAGGCCTCAATCGGCCATAACGGATCCCAATGGATCATGCCCGTCTATCTCTCCAATTCCTATCAAGGCTCATCCAACAGTGCCACTCGGCAAATGCCACAACTACGTTTCTGACGCCTTACGTTGGCTACTCCCTTATCCCTCCACTTCCCCGCATATCAACGATTCCGGGGCTCATTCTCATGTCACATCTCTGGTGACTCATGCCATGCTCTTAATGAATGCGGGGCCCATATAATTGCAAACAGTAATTCAGTCACAGAGCATGCATGCAATGGTGCATTAGTACGGGAACAGAGCATATCAAAGAATCATACGAGCAATTCACTACGTTGATCAGAACAAGCATCATGTAAGCCCAATGCTCTACCATCAGTCCCCCAAGTAAATCCATTCGAGTTTAACGTTATCTCGGAAACCCATGAAACTGAAACTCGACCCAGATAATCCTAGCGATCCAGTCAAACCCAGTACCTAATATTAGTTCCCAGGGAATTAGTAACCCGTGACTAACGAATTAGTGGTTTAATAGCTCTTCGAGTGTAATTGAATTAGGCTCGGCTTAGGTTAAGGCCCATATAATAGATTTAGGTTCAAGTGGGCCTTAGGCTTAGTATAGGGTTCAAGGCCCATAGTTTTATTTCTTAATTTAAAACATGAGTTTGGCCCATTATTATATTAAATTCGTGCAAGGCCCAAGCCCATTTCTATAGGTTAGCCTATTAAGCCCGATTTGACCATATTAGGCCCAATTCATTATCCTAAGCCCGTGCATATTATTGGGCCTTATATTTAATATTCAAGAACTAAATTTAGGCCCAATAAACTATAATTTTCGTCCATATGTGGCCCACCATTAATTTAAGCCCAATTTGTTTAGTTTTAGCCCAAATAGCTTAGAATTAAGTTCCTAAGCCCATTAATATCACTTGGCCCATTGTATTGCACGCCCATTACCTTAATTCAGTCCATAATTGATAATTTCCAGCCCACTTTTAAGTTGCCAAGCCCATGATTCAACCCAACTTCCTAATCTTACCAATTAGCCTAAAATAAATCAACTTAAATCATACATTAAGCTTCCTAATCCCAAACACCAGCCCTAAATACCTTACCAAACATGCGTACACAGCTAACCTAGACTATGATTAGGGGTAGAACTTAACTAGATGGGCTGGGACGGACGGTTGAGGGAGCTTGGACCACAAACGGCCGATTGGAGCTCTCGGCCAAAGGGAAGAGGGCGGTGTTTGAGCGGCTGCACCGGCGACCCCACAAGGCTCCAAGGATCCTAATGGAAGGATTTTAGGTGTTAGAGAAGCTAAGGAGTCGAGCAGAACGGGTTTGCATGGCCGGAGCCCCATTAAACCCCAAACGACGAGCAAGACGTCATAGGGAAGGGGGGCTGGTTCGGGTAGTAAACGAAGGAGTTAAGCCATGAAATTTGATGGGGAGGAGGCTAGGACACTTACCTAGTGATGAGGGTGGTCGACGGCGGCTGGTGATGGTCTGACGGTAGTGAAGACGACGACGCCGTGGACGGGCGGCTGGTGCGACACCGAGAGAGAGAGATGAAAGAGGTGAGGTCGGGGCGTCTTCAAGGTGGCTTTCAAGCCACGAAACAGCAAGGAGAAGGGTAGGAGGACTCACCTAGGCAACGAAGACAGAGGAGGATGGTGAACGACGACGACGAGAGGTTGAACGACGGCGGACGGGCAGTGTTGGTGGCGGCCGACGGAGGGGAAGCCAAGGAGGAGGAAGAGAAGAAGATTTCGGGTGGAAGGGAGAGAGAGGGAGGCTGGCCAAAAGTTTGAGGGGTGAAGAGAGAGAGAGAAGTTTATAAGACTTAAAGAAAATTAGCCTAATATGAGTAGTGGGAGTAGGTATGGGATTTGTGATTTGATTTGTACTTGAATTGACTTGATGGATGGATGGATTGACTAGCCTTGGAAATTGTGCCATGATTGATTGATGTGATTGACAAGACATTTGATTAATTTGACAACTGATTTGACTTGTCTCGATTTGTGTGCCAAATGCACCGATCGGGTCCCGAGCGCAAACGAATTTCAGACTGGAATTGGTTTCGATCTAACGAATTCACTCCCAAAAATCCTAATTTATCTAATTCTAAGGACTGAGCATTTACCGGGGGCATTTCGGTAATTTTCCATTCACGTCTTGCTTCTCGACGTGCACCGGTTGTCTGACCTTCAGACGACATTTCTGAAATCGATTTCCTTTCTTAATTGTCTTTATCTTACTAATTCGATTTTCCACGGTCGGATTTCATTTTGGGGTCAATTTCATTAAATATCGATTCTGTCTCAGTCTCAGACCAACGGACGGCTATTTGGGAAATTTTCCCAGGTAGCCTTTTCCCCTTCGGTTAGTCATCTCAGGGTAGCTAATCCTGAGTGAGCGTCAATCAGAGTATATTAACGAAGTATTTCCTTTCATTTAGAAACTCCGATAAATGGGTCGAATTTTCGGACTGTCACAATTCTTCCCTTCTTATAAAAATTTTGTCCTCGAAATTTACAGCACATCAGTCTCTACTACCAAAACAAGATTACACTGGACTACTCAAACAGATGACTTTGACCAAAGGTATCGTCTTGTTCCTCAGTACTTGCTCCTTTCGATCCTTAATTCTGACTGGCCTCTCCTCGTAAGAGACGCGGTCATCCATTTTAATGACTTCATGATCGAGTATATGGCCAGGATCCGACATGTACTTCCGAAGCATCGATACGTGGAACATGTTGTGAATCTGAGACAAGTTTGGTGGCAATACTAGACGATAAGCCAGTGTCCCGATCTTTTCCAAAATCTCGAATGGTTCTACGAATCTTGGACTCAACTTCCCTTTCTTGCCAAACCGAGATAATCCTTGCATTGGCGACACCTTCAAAAAGACGTGATCTCCAACTTGGAATTCCAATGGCTTACATCTCTTGTCTGCATAGCTCTTCTGCCTGCTCTAAGCGGTTCCCAGTCTGTCCCTGATCACTTTAACCGCCTCAACCAACTGTTGCACTAACTTCGGACCTGTTATGCTTTTCTCACCGACCTCATCCCAACAAATCGGAGTCCTGCAAGCCTTTCCATACAGTGCTTCAAATGGTGCCATTCTGATACTCTGCTGATAACTGTTGTTGTAGGCGAATTCCACTAAATGCAACTGTTCCTCCCAACCACCTTTGAAATCGATTATGCACGCTCTCAGCATGTCCTCCAGAGTCTGTATAGTCCTTTCCGATTGTCCATCTGTCTGGGGATGGTAAGCTGTACTGAATCTCAGTTCTGTTCCCGAAGCACTCTGCAAACTTTTCCAAAAATAAAAAATCGAAAATCGAAAGATTCTGAAAAAGTCAGAAAAACCTTGAAAATTAGGAAACGGGTCATTTCGACTGACCAATCCTATTTTCGGTGAATTTCCTTCTCGATTTTCTAAAAATGACGATTTTTCCCCTTATGGGCAAATTGTCTCGAAAAATTTTGAAAACTCTAAAAAACCCCAAAAATTTGGAAACGGGCTATTTCGCCTAGCTAATCCTATTTTTGGATGATTTGCCTCCTCGATATTTCCAAAAATGACGATTTTGCCCCTACGGGTAAATTGTCTCAGACAATTTCGAAAAATTCTCAGAAATTGTGGAAAATAGGAAATAACCACATTCAACTGGTTTAGCCTGTTTTCATTCCCCGATCCTTGAAAAATGGCCATTTTACTCTTCTGGTCAGTTTGACCACAAATCTTTCCAAATCATCCCAAATGAATTTTCATGAAAATGGTATCGAAAGGGCGTTAGAGTAATCTAACGTAACTAAGTCCGCGAACTCATTTTCTCTTGTTCGTAGAAATAAGTTATTTCTCCCACTAATTTATTTAGGTTTCTAATCAACCTACCAAAAATTATTAGTGGCGACTCTAAATTTTAAAACCATTTGAACAAAAAACCAAAGTCGCGATTTGGTAGAGCTTAGGAGAGCTCGAACTAGGTTAGTTAATTTAATCTAATTAACTTGATAATCCATTCACCTGAAAATTATTTTTGGGTCCCGACAGTCATGAAGAGGAATCATCAAAAATAGGATTGGCCAGTCGAAATAGCCTGTTTCCTAGTCTTTGAGATTTTTTTTCTGAATTTTTTTTACATGAATATGCATGAATCAATGACAATACGAATACGTATGCGGCATGGTAAAATATGCACAAGCTATGCTATATGAAATGTACATGAATGACATTTTTTTTATATTTTCGAATTAAATAAAGCTGACGATGCAAATTTTTCTGAATATAAACGCAATATTAGAAGATGCGATATAAAGAGCAGCATATGAAGATGAGCATTAAAAATTCCCTGAACCCGAAAGAAGGAGTGAGCTAACGACTTCTATGTAATATTACGACCTCCAGCATATGGCGCAGTCTACTCATTTTGAGGTTTGATAATGTAGAAATTAAACTACAGCAAATAAAGTACAGAAAGCAGTAAATAAAAGAACCTCCAACGGGTGACCCGACCTTCCCATTCTGGAGTTTGATAATATTGAACTTAAACTGTATAAAATAGAGTTTAGGAAGTAATAAATAAAGAATCTCTAACAGGTGGCTCGGTCTTCCCATTCTGGGGTTTGATAATGTAAAAATTAAATTGCATAAAATAGAGTTTAAAAAACAGTAAATAATGAACCTCCAACGGGTGACTCGACCTTCTCATTCTGGGTTTGACAATATAAAAATTAAACTGTATAAAATAGAGTACAGAAAACAGTAAATAAAGAACCTCTATTAAGTGGCTCGACCTACCTATTCTGGGGTTTGACAATGTATAAATTGAACTGCAGCAAATAGAGTATAGAAAGCAGTAAATAAAAGAACCTCCAATGGGTGGCCTGGCCTTCCCATTCTGAAGTTTGATAATATTGAAATTAAACTTTATAAAATAGAGTTCAAGAAGTAATAAATAAAGAATCTCTAACGGATGGCTCGGCCTTCCCATTCTGGGGTTTGATAATGTAAAAATTAAACTGCATAAAATAGAGTTTAAAAAATAGTAAATAAAGAACCTCCAACGGGTGGCTCGGCCTTCCCATTCTGGGGCTTGACAATATAAAAATTAAACTGCATAAAATAGAGTATATAGAATGTAGTAAATAAAGAACCTCTATTAAGTGGCTCGATCTACCCATTCTAGGGTTTGACAATGTAGAAATTAAACTAAAAAAAATAGAGTTAGAAAGCAGTAAATAAAGAACCTCCACCGGGTGACTCGACCTACCCATTCTGGGGTTTGACAATGTAGAAAATTGTAGTATGAGCATGACATGTGGATACGAAGACATATGAGTACGACATGCCATAATCGAAATTTAAATCAATCCATTTGAGCAACGAAATTCTTGAATATTTTAATAGTTAGGATTGTTACCTGATTTGATGGATTTGATTCCGAATTCGGAACTCGTATTACCGTGTGGATCAAGATTACAGCTCGAACGACGGGCATGAAATCTTGATTTGTGTTGATCGATAGAGTAATTGGTGATGGTAATCCCTATCTTTAACCTTCCACCATCTTCAAAATTCTCTTTTGCAAAAGAATTTTTTTTTCTTTATCTTCAATTTTTCTTCAATCTCCCAAAACTCTCTCAAACATTCAAAATTTTCTCTCCAAAAAAAAAAATCCACCTCTCCAAACTCTCTTCATCCTCCTTTTATAGCTCACTCATTTATCTCCCATTCTAATTTCTCCACTAACTCTTTTTTATCTTCATCTTTCCTTCTCTATTCTAATCTTATTTTCTCCATCTATTTTTCTTTATCTTCTCTTCTCTATTCCAATTTCTCCGCTAACTCTTCTGTTAGTTATTTACAAAATAATCCCTCAAGTATTAGGTATTTACAATTCAGTCCCTGAAGAAATATTTCTTTAAATCCAAATCTCCACACAATTTTCGGTACACCTTACCTATGCTTGGTCGAAATTAAAATAAGAATGTTGACTATTTTTGTATATTTTTGTGGCCTCAAATGCTATTTATTTTTATAAATTTTCAAATATTTTTGTAATTTCTAAAAAATATTTAAAAAGCGAAAAAAAAAATAAAAAATTATTTTTTCGTTCAAAAATGGTTGCCTAGACTTTGTCAAGGCTTCTAAAATTGATTTTACAATTTTCTCATTTTCTTTTGATTTTCTATGAATTTTCAAAATAAAATGCAAGGAAATACTGAAAATATGAAAATTTATTTTTTGGTCAAAATTGATTTTCTAGGCTTGGCCAAGGTCCCCAAAATTTATTTTTGAATTTAAAGAGAAAATGTGATTGTTGACACTTGATTTTAAACCAATTTTATTTTCAGAAATTTTTAGAAAATCCATAAAAATTCATAAAATTGAAAAATCAACTTTGGGGACCTCAATTTAGCATAGGAAACCAATTTTGAGCAAAAAAAATAATTTTCCTTATTTTTTGTATTTTTATTTTCAAAAATTCATAAACAAAATCAATAAAAAGTGAGAAAATTGAAAAATCAACTTTGGGGACCTTAGTATAGCCTAGCGAATCAATTTTGAGCAAAAAATAATTTTCCTTATTTTTTGTATTTTTATTTTCAAAAATTCATAAAATATCAATAAAAAGTGAGAAAATTAAAAATCAACTTTGAAGACATCAGTATAGCCTAGGGAACCAATTTTGAGCAAAAATAATTTTCCTTATTTTTTGTATTTTTATTTTCAAAAATTCATAAAAAAATCAATAAAAAGTGAGAAAATTGAAAAATCAACTTTGGGGACCTTAGTATAGCCTAGCGAATCAATTTTGAGCAAAAAATAATTTTTCTTATTTTTTGTATTTTTATTTTCAAAAATTCATAAAACATCAATAAAAAGTGAGAAAATTAAAAATCAACTTTGAGGACATCAGTATAGCCTAGGGAACCAATTTTGAGCAAAAATAATTTTCCTTATTTTTTGTATTTTTATTTTCAAAAATTCATAAAAAAAATCAATAAAAAGTGATAAAATTGAAAAATCAACTTTGGGGACCTCAGAATAGCCTAGGGAACCAATTTTGAGCAAAAATTATTTTTCTTATTTTTTGTATTTTTATTTTCAAAATTTCATAAAACAAATCAATAAAAAGTGATAAAATTGAAAAATCAACTTTGGGGACCTTAGTATAGCCTAGGGAACCAATTTTGAGGAAAAACTAATTTTCCTTATTTTTTGTATTTTTATTTTCAAAAATTCATAAAAAAAACAAATCAATAAAAAGTGAGAAAATTGAAAAAATCAGCTTTGGGGACCTCATCCAAGCCTAGGGAACCAATTTTGAACAAAATAATTTTCCTTATTTTTTTTTTGCATTTTTAATATTTTCAGAAATTAGGAAAATAATAATAAATTAATTAATAAAAAATAGCATTTCAGGTCATAAAATTGCTAAAATATAGTCAATAGTTTTCATTTAATTTTCCCTTCATTTTTAATGAATAAATTTCGAAAAATCAAGTCTGGAATCTAGTGTTTCTTTGTTAATTTTATTTTTTAGAATATTTAAATAATTCTAGAAATTTCATTTCAGCTCTTTAATTTTCCAAATTTGCATTTTTAGAGTTGTGTCATCCTCCTCTATTTTTCAAAATTAAAATCGAGTCCAAAAGTCCTCAGAATTGCCCAATTTCGCTAAAAAGGACCAAAATGCAATTTCTGGTTTTTCAAATTAGTCCCTAAAATCACTAAAAATGAAATTAAAAATTTTCTAGGGACTGAATTGAAAATAGGGCGACGTCACCCCCTAGATTTTGACCTTCTGAATCCAATGGTGGCAACAATTTTTGCAAGAAAGGGCCCTAAGGCTTTGAATTTTGCAAAATGAGTTCTCGGGTCAAACCCAAAAATTGGGGGTTTTGCGCAAATATTGAATAATTTGTGGGGAAAATGCCATTTTCGAATAGATTTGATGCCCCTGAGCCGAATTCTGGTAAGTGAAAAATTTGGGGTCAAATTCAATAAAATAAGTGACTTGGGTTAGTCGGGTCGGACCAGATCCGACCCGACCCGACCCGATCAACTTCATATTCCTCATGAAATCCCTGCGCGTACCCTGATTTTCAAATGAGAAGATGTTTGTTGAGGAAGAGAGATTCTGGGAGATTGAGGGATGGTTGAGGCGAAGATTCGATGAGAAAATCTTGGGATTTTCCCAGGGAGGTTATGGTACGCGAGAAAGGAGTATAAAGAGAGAGAAAGAGGCTCGGTCTTAGGGGTGTTTTTTTGGAGCTTTGAAACAGGGGAGGAGAACCCGAAAGCTTGAAACTTAATCTAAGACGACCCAGGACACGTCAAGTTCAGTCGATGGACCCCAAAGCTTCGTACGGCCCTGTTGACACCTGATTTTTAATCATCTTTTCTCTTTTAAAATTGATAGAAAATCCATAAAATGATTTTCCGTATTTTCAGTATTTTTTTTGGTATTTTTATTTTTTTGAAAATTAATAAAAAAATCCATAAAAATCCATAAAATCGAAAAAATTGACTTTGGGGACCTTGGCCAAGCCTAGGGAACCAATTTTGAGTAAAAAATAATTTTTCATATTTTTTGTATTTCTTATTTAGAAAATAGAAAAATGTTTGAAAATTAATAAAAATAAAAATAACATTTGAGGCAATAAAAATATGAATAACTAGCCAGTATTTTTATTTTAATTTTCTCTTCATTTTGGCCAAATAAGATTTAAAAAAAGATTATTAAAAAATTAAATTAATTAATTCGGAATTGTGGTTTACCTAGTTAATCACTTTTGCAGATTAAACCAAAAACATTTCTAAGAAATTTCATGTCAGCTCGTAATTCTCAATTCTCGTAATTCTGGAGTCATAACTTTGTCTTCTAATAATCTGAATCTTTGAGTGGCTTGATGGAGCACATTCAATTATTGCGTTCGGTTTTCCTGGTCAAGGATTTCCTGTATCAATGTCATGTCTATTGCGCCTAGTTCCATTTCCAGGAGTGCCTCTTTTAAGCTCAAGAACAAGCCAAGAAAAATTACCTTTGGAGGGCCAATTTGACAGCTAAGCTTCACGATCTGCTTTCGCATATTGTCAACAAACTTTCGACAAAAGTGGACATCAGAAGGAATAAAAGAAAAGGAAAAAAAATGGAGAGAGAATGGTAATACCCAAAAAAAAAATGAAATGAACGTCTGCAATTTGAGCGATCTTTGGGGCTTTCACCCATTAATTTGATGATAGTGAGAGTGGAGGCCAATACGCATTAGAATACAAGGCCACTGGGGGATACAGTTCACGGTTCACAACCACAAATGTAAGAATAGGGGAGAACCTTCTCAATGCGCTCCTATTGATGTCTTGTTAGTGGGTTCGACGAGGACCAGATTGATTTGCAGAAGATGGCCCGAGAAGTGTCAAAGCATACACTTTGTTTCATCTAACTTGGGCCGCCGAAGGAGTCATCTAATTAGGAATTGGTGGGCCGCAGACCACGTACAAAGAGAGGAAGTCATTACAGGCTTGGTGCGGTTTGACTCTCACACCTACACTGCTAAAACTTTTGACCAGTCCACCGCAGGCATGGAAAAATAGATACTGACTCGGTAGATGAAAAAAAATAAAGATTTGACTAAAAAGGGCCGACTGGTTCGAGATTAGGTGAGAATGAACGAGAGAATGGCCGGTGGACTTTTAGTTAGAGAAAAGCTTCATTAATAAAGAAAAGTGGAAGATTAGGGGGCTCCGGGGGACGTTTTTCAGGGGAGGAAGGATAAAAAATGAGGGGACACGAAAAAAGGGGGGGTTCTCACTCACAAACCGAGGGAGAGGACTGGATTCTAAAAAAAAAAAAATTATTCACCAATATTGAGAGCTCTCGCCACATGCCAATCCGGCTCTATGCCTTCCTCCTCACGAGACCGTCGCGAGGGCCGAACCCGAGTCCATACCGCCGTTCCTGATGATTGTCCAACAACATCCACAAATCCTCGGTCCAGTTTTGTTGCATGGCCTTTTGCCACTTTCGAGCATCCTTGTAGGTTGTCCGTTGAAAACGTCCATAAAGATCCCTGCCGCGAGCACCTTCGGCAATTCAACATTTGGAGTCATGAATTTAAAAGCTTCCTTTTGGAGAAATCATAACCAAGCAGTGGTATACTCGTGACCCGGAGGTGAACCACACGAAAAAATGGGGAAGGAAATCTGATGGTTTCTCCGGATAGCTTTTCTACGACTGGCTCCCGACGATCTCGTCCCTTTCATTCCTATTACTCCGGTTCAGACTCTCGTTCTGTTCCTTTCCTCGTTGAATCAAACGCCATGCACATCAAGGAAATCTGTCTGGAGGAGCTCAATCCGATGAGACGGGGGTATTCAAGCTGTAGATTGTTGCTTGAACGAGGATGAATATCCCCCTGCCGATTTGCCAATTATGAGAAGGTGATGTTCTAAGTTTAATCGAAAGCATGAACATAGTTTAAGCGCGCTGCTGATTTAATTTGAAGGCCTTCAAGCGGACATCCTGCTGGAGTAATACCAATTTTCATTCATGAGATTGCCCCCGTTAACGGCGTTAATTAATGAGTGCAAGTTAAGCTTTCGCTCATGCGTCATGAAGTGCTCTATGGAAATGATTTTCTGATCTTTTCCTTTTCTTTTCCATCTCCCAAAGGATGAAAACTTTGTGCATGTATAGTAATCTTTCTTGTTGATCACTAATTAAGAAAATTCTGCTTTCTGAGTATTTTGCTTCATTTTTTGGTCAATATTTATTTTTCATCATCGAAACATAGGATTTTTACTTCTTGCGGTGTGATCATGCCTACTCTATGATCGATAAGCTATTTAGTTTCTGTTGCCTCCTCAACTTTGTTTAGCTAGATGACTTTGCGCGGAGGTTAGCGCGTGCTTCTCGCTGATCTGCATATTTGCCTTATAATGAATAGCACTCTTATAACGTGCTCATCCATATAGCGATAGAAATTGTTGTCATATAAATGCAAAGTGGAAGAGCCTAAGGTTCTATTGATCTCAGGAGTTGCATGCACAGAGAAATATATCTTAGACTCAGCTATTAATAGAACTTCATCGATGAATTCTTCCAATCTAAAAGATCGTTTTTTCTACTGAATTGATAAGAAATTAGGCCATGTTTTCTTTTACTTGCCTTCGGAGCAAATAATTGAAGTTATGTTGTTTAGCATCTATAGCAGTTGGCTAAATCTTCTGTCTTAATATAAAAAGAGGAGAAAGAAAATTTCATTTTTTACATGATAGCAATGTTTACTTTTTGGCTATTTGTTTAATTATTGCTTGAGGTAATCAACCAAATTTGGGCGTGTGATTATTGAGCTTCAAAGGTGTTATTCTCCCCTACCTCTATGTGAGAATGTCTATCGTCATTTGCAGTTCAAACACGAGAATGAATGGGGTGAGAATTAGATTAAGTTGTGATCAGAATTTTCAAACCATATGGAGGATGTTAGAAGATCGGTGTTTTATTAATAAGCATGACCCACAGGCGTTCTTCCTAATATTACAGTCGACCGACACCAATAAGTGGACGCCGAAAGAGGCTAAGCATGATTGAAGTAGGGCAAGCAACAGCTGGCCTGGGTTATTTATTGGCGCACTGATCGAGTAGTCGAGCTGTCTCGATTCATCTGACTGATTGCGAGTCTCAATATGGTTGGTGGGGGCCGCCGCCGATTTTTGATATCATCGTCTACAACGGCAAACAAGAACATCAGAAAGGATGTTAAGCCTCGGTATTTCCTATACCTTGAATCGATCTATGGTGATATTCGGGAGAAGAGATGATAGGAAAACAAAAGTATAGACATACGAAACATTCCTTTTATTCCATACATCAACAGGTTTTACAATAGCTCACTAGGGAGGAAAGGTAAAACCAAACTGGGCCCTGATAACCATTACGAAAGAGCTCAACTGACTCTCCAAACAGTTGATGCTCTGAGTGCACCGGGCGCTCTCGGGATTAAGCTCCACGAGCCTAAAGAAGAGGCGATCGCACTTCTCCTTAAGCTGGGCCATACTGGCCTCATAATGCTCGACGGCAAACTCCAAGTCCGGAATCGCCGCCCTCTCGAAAGCAATGTCTGTCGTAATGTCATCAAGTCTCTCCTGCAGCCAACCGCATTTGCACCTCATTACAATATTGCTTGGCTCCTGTTCGGCGTAAGTTCGGACCAAGGCCAGACGATCCACCAGTTTTCCCCTCTCACGAACCAGCCACGAAAGTTGATCGTTGGCAAACTTGAGGGCCTTCTTGTGATTATTAGCCACAAATGTGACTGTTGCCAAACGCTCGTGCTGGTCTTGGTAACGAGCTTTCACGACGGCGATCACAAGGACTGTCTCATAAGCGCGGTTATAGGCAGCTAGAAAATTGATGAAGAGGGTCAAGAAGTTCCGATACTCCTTCCCCAGTTGGGTACCCTCAACAGAAGCAACGTCCACGGTCCTGAATAAACCGAGGATTTCAGCCTCAACGGTAGAGTTTTGGGCTATATGAGCGTAACCTCTACCAAGAAGATTGTAGAGTCTCTCCCACCCAGCCAGGACTTCGGCGGCGAAGGCATGGTTAGGAGAATTGGTCATTTTTGAAAACAGAATATGAAAGAAAGGGGGAGAGAGGTGAGGCAGATGAGCGGAATGTGAAGATGGTAATCTGCTTTGAAGTAAATATTAATTTCATAGTGACGGTATCAACCAGTCAAGATTTCTCTTATCTACCATTCTCTATTGACACCACCCGCGTTAGCTCGAATTTCAGTTAGGCAGCGACCTTGAGCCAAGAAAAATCTGACGTCTTTGCGGAAAAGCTGGATGAGACGCCACCACTTTGGAAAAGAAAGAATAAAAAAATAAGCTGAGTGGGAGACAAGGAAATTTTCGGCAGAAAGGGAGATACGACTCGTTCTTATTAGAGAACTCGCTCGCAAATCGACGATGGAAACGACGACGGGAGCCCTACCACTACGAAAAGATGAGAAAAGACGAGCCAAGCAAGAGACACGCAGGAAAGATTGAGAAAGACAGAACTCTCGGGAGAGGCAATACAGATACTAAACCCATGCCAAATTTTAAAAGAGACATCCTCCTGATAATCTTCATCCATACTTTGAAGAGAGTTTTAAAGCATACACGGTTTAGAGAGAGTGAAAATATAGAACGATATAGAAAATCTTAAGGAACCATTTGCCAAATCGAAGATGTCTCAACCCAATACTCTCGAGAGCTATCATTACTTGCTGAATATGGGAAATGAAGAGTTCGAAGCCATGTTTGGGATCGAGCCCATGGAGCCTGACCCTTCCGCTAACGACGTCCAAGATCTCAGTAAAGATAAGAACAACAACGGTAAGGGTCAAAAGAAGCGTTACCGTCGCCATACTAAGGAGCAAGTACAAAGGCTTGAGGATTTCTTCAGAACATGCCCTATGCCAGACGGCAAACAGAAAATGGAACTGAGTCAAGAGCTAGGACTTGAACCTTTGCAAATCAAGTTCTGGTTTCAAAATAGGCGAACCCGAATGAAGACTCGTCATGAGCACAACGAAGCCGAGTTTCTAAGAGTTGAAAATGAAAACCTTCGAGCGGAAAACAAGATATATAAAGAGGCTTTTGACTCCGCCACCTGCCCCAACTGCAACAGCCTCCTCCTCACCTTCGATGAAATGCATGATCTGAGGATCGAAAATGCACGTTTAAGAGGTGAGTTAGACCAGTTTATAACAGGATCGAGTTCTATTGGAAGAGGGTACAAAAGGACCAATGCTACTAAATCATCATCAATACCTCCCGAGGAAGAAGGAACAGATCACTACAAAGCGGACATTGACGATGATCTTTTCACCATAATCAACCAGTTTGATATCGGTAAAGCTTTGAGCTGTGATGCACATGCTCAGCCAGTGACCACCAAACCTTCAACATGGCCGATGCGTACCTAGTCCGAAATGAAGCCAACTGATTATGGAAAAGCCTGCAGATGGGGAAGAAAAATCAATCCTAAATGGATGAATATGCTTTATCTTGCACGGGATGTTGTCTTCTTTTATGAATGTCTAGAATTGGCGTGAAAGCAAGAAGTAATCATTTCCCTTTCCCTAATTAAATGCTCGAATCCGCCACCACACCAAACTCATAGTGAATTTATTACGAGTAAAAAGCCACGCGAACTAGAAGGGTAAAACAGTATCGTTTCAATTTACTCTCAGTTATCCCGATTCTAAATTAGATCCCTTCTATTTACAGGAATTTGCGAATTGATTCGAAAATACAGTCGTACCCAAAAATGAAATTCTCCGATTAAACAAAACTTTGGGCAAATAGATTCATGGACATCGCCACAGAATGGACGGCTTTATATGAGGAATATGTGAACGAAAGACCCAAACAATTTCAAAGAAGGGTAATTCTGTATCGTTCTAATTTGCTCATACTCGTCTCGAGTTCTGAATTATTTTATTCCATTTTTAACAGGGTTTGTAAACCGCCCCGAAAAATACAAGGACCTGGAATTACCTAGTACAATACAATAACACCGTGTCATCTCAAGGATTGACTCTTAAAAGGAACCTCCATGAGCGCCTGCGGTCTTGTGGACCAGATGGCATGGGGAATGACAGTGGTCCGAGACGTCCCGAGTTCAATCCTCGAGGATGGAAATATTGTAAGTATTGTAAATAAATAAAACAACTTTTTATCACATTTCTTTTTGCAGAAAGAAACAGGAATACTCGACGAGCAATACCAAGGTCAGTATTTTGTCACGATCTTGGCCCTAATGGTGAAGTGGCCCACGAAAGTTGAAGGAAACTTAACCCAGCGAACCTGATAAGGGGATCATGCGAGGCATTCAAAATGAAGGGTAAACCAGTATCGTATCCAATTCATCATTTCTAATACTGACTAATACGTCTTCCCCTCCATTGTTTGACAGGAAATGTCTAACTTGACATACCCACGGAGAAAATCCCGAGTGGTAAAACTGGTAAAGGAGTTGCGCGAAGCACTCAAGAGTAACTCAGTATCGTGTCCAGTTCATCATTTCTGATACTGGCTGACATGTCTCCTTCTTTTTTACAGGAAATGTTAAACTAATATCTGATACGTCAAAGAAAACAGCTCCAAGGGGCCAAGCTATGATCGCCTGATGCGATCTGTCTAATGAAATAGGGGAAATCAATGGCGAACCCTGGATCGAAAAGAGGCAAAGCCAGAAACAAGCTACTCCTCGACTCGGGGAATAGGCCCCCAACGTGTTTGATCCGCCCACATAGCCAGGGGCAATTTCCATACTTGTACATTGTATTGCCATATTTGCATGATATTTACACATTCCATGATTTATGCATGACTGTTCTGTATGTTCAATTTGTCAATTTTGACCGGGGGTATAAACTGTACACGATGCATCGAATGTACAGAATGGGGCATGACATGACGATGAAAGGCAAGCCATTTCCGCATACGTCCTGTATTTAATCCACAGTGGGTTGAGCGATAGACAGATTCTGCATTCTCCAAGGCAATGGGTCTTCTCGTAAAAGGTACGATAGTCGAAGTGAATGAGGCATTCTTTCTCTATTCCAAACAGTTCAAGCAACCATTGACAACCCATTTGAACGGTGATTTCATTTCATAACCCTATCAAGAACCACCCCACACTGGGGCAAAACAGAGGTAATTCCAACAATATCAGGAGATAAATGGTTAGAAATTCTATTGCTTGGACTAACATCAATCTTCGAGTGTTTCTTTGCATGATACTCGAATTTTAATTCAAGTGCTTTAGGATGACGAAGAGCATTTATTTTCTCTATCTTACACACTCATCCATTGCATAACCCAATTGAGCCTGCAAATTCATTTCTCAAGCCCATGTTGGTGATCCTTGCTCATTTCAAGATAACGACGACACCTTCCCTCACGGAGCAGAATTGAAAAAATTGGGCCAATAGAGAATTCTCGAATTAGCCCATTTCATATGCTAGACTTTCATGTAATGTCTAGTATCATTTGTTGAAAATCATCTTGTTACTAAAATTCAAAATCACAAGATTGTTAAACAAAAGAAGAAGAAAAACAAGTGTAGCCTAAAGAAAATGGACATGCTTCCAAACAAAAGGGAGAGGGAGTAAGAAAAGCAAAAGTTACTCCAAAGAATCTCAGGCAGAAAGAGCAAAGTGCCTATCAAAAGTAAAGCCAATGCCCATATATCTGTAATAAACTTCTGACTTCGAACATACATTTTGAGAATTCCCGAAAAGGATCCCCAAAGAAGTCAGTTTGCAAAGTGTAAAAGAACTACCACCCCTCAGCCAATGGTGGTATTCATTGAAGACAAATTCAGGAAGGTCAAAGATCGGTGACAAGACTGCAATGATCACCAACACCAAGCCATTCTCATATATTTTTCTGAGCCAAAACGAGCCCTTCGTTTCTCAGACCCAAATCCCGACCTACGTTACGACCCTTGAAAGTCTCTTTTGATTAGAGCAATTGAATTAATGTAAAAGTTGAATGACTTTAAGTATCGCTCCAAGAAGTTCGGGCAAGATTATTTCTCTCTCATTTTGCAGGGTTCTTGACTTGTAAACCCGGAGCAGATGATGAAGACTTTTTTGTCAATGGCCTTGACTCGAAATGAGTTCCTTTTGATAAGACTTTGACCCAGCCCACATTACGATCCTAATCAAGACCTCCAGATCGGCATGATCGTATTAATTGCGAGATTACTCAGACCCTCGCTGAATGCGATGATGGTAAGGTTGAGTGATTTCTTTTGAAATCCTGCAATCAGGATAAACAACCCTTTCTTGAGAGTGAGAGAAAGCCTTTTCAGACTAAAGTCTCTATTCAGGTTACATTCGAGGTATTCATGACATGATAAGACAGAATAGTCATGCATGATCCACATTATGAGCATACACAGATGGTTTTAATCATTGCGCACTCAACTGAATGGTTTTGCATAAGCCGATGAACTCATTGATAAAAATGCTTGTACATGTTACCTTTGACACTGTCTGACAGATAGTGCATTCCTGATAGTCGAGTTAGCCTCCAAGGTCTCGAAATTCATCTAAGGGCTATTGAACAAACAAGCCCTGTTGGCAAATGCTCGCCAAGCATTTTCAGGTGAGTATATCTTCAGCCTGGATCTTTCAATTCTGGTGATTGTCTGGGTGCTCAAATCCATTGCAGCACATAAGGTCATTCAGTGAGCAAGTAGACATGATACAATCAATCTGTCTATGCCTTGATCATTAACACAGAAGATCCAGGTAGGTCTTTTGAACCCTTGCGACTCATGATCAACATGCTCTCATGAAGTCTTCCTCAATTCACGATTAACCCCTCTCGTGTTCTTAATCTCTGCCCCTTTGGCTTATTCCTAAAGTGATGAGATAACAAAAATTGGGTTTGAGCTTCTGCAGGATTCCTGGTCTTCCCCAAATCCCAGAATAGCACCGGTCATGTCAATACCTCTCTCGTCCACCTAAAAGGTGACATTTAGGTAATCATTGGTGATTTCTCACATAGAATGATCCATTCCCAAGTCCTGAATTGCAAGCACCACATGAACGAGCCCTTTTTCTAGGGTATGTTATATCTGGAACCCTTACATTGGAAACCTCAATACGAAACGGTCCATTTTCAAAAGTCCTGAGTTGCAGGCACCACATAGACGAGTCATGGAGCCTTTCCATTGGAAATTCTAATACGGAACGGTCCATTCTTCAAGTGCTGAATTGCAGGCACCATATGAACAAGCCCTTTTAGTAGGGTATGCAGTCTCTAGAGAAAATTCATAGAAAATCAAGAAAAAATGAGAAAATTACAAAATCAACTTCGAAAGCCTTCGCCAAGCCTAGGCTACCGTTTTTGAACAAAAAATAATTTTTCATATTTTTCGCATTTTTTTAAATATTTTTAGAAATTAGGAAAATATTTAATAAATAAAATTGCATTTGAGGCCGCAAAAATATGTAAAAATAGGCAGTATTTTTCTTTTATTTTTCTCTTCATTTTGGCCAAAGAAAATCTGCATAAATTGATTTGGAGTTGGGAATTACTACGATGATCTCATTTTCAGATTAATTAAAAAAAGTGTAGAAAATTCATTTTAGCTTTGTATTTTTTGATTTTTGCGTGTTTTGAGTCGTGATATTGTCCTCTAAGAGTCTAAATTTTTCAATGGCCTGAAGGTACATTTTTGTTGTTGCGTTCGATTTTCCGAATATCATTTGACGAACTCTCTCTCTCTCTCTCTCTCTCGTGCGCGCGCCTCACATTTCGAGACAAGACCCAGTCGGAGAAGACATTTGGATTCGTTTGATGTTTCCCATTCAGAATGTTTCCTCCGTGGCATCAATGAAAGCGTCGGGCTTCGGACGTGTGATTCTCATCTTCATTCTTGTTCGAGGCATCTGGGATTTCTCAGCATAAGAGCAAAGTGTTGGTGTTCATTTATACCTCGAAATTATCTCGGCTTTGCAAATAAGGACAGAGCAAAGTTTGGTTCATTCTCTGGATCCAGGGTTTCTCCTAATTCATTTTTGCCATAGGACTAAGCATTTATCGTTTCCACATTGGAACAATTCACCAAAGGGAAGTTTTAGAATCTGCTAGGAAATAAGCAACCTCCGGAAACGCTTGTCAATGACAGTCTCAATTGTGAAAAAGAGGGGTTTCTCTTGGAACCGGTTCTTTGATTTTAAAGGGGAAAATTTGAAGTGGGATAATGGGTTGCATTTGCTCCAAAAGAATTCTTCTTGGACATAGGCAGTTTTTAATTTGGGATGTTGATAAGAAGCAGGGTATTGTCAGGCAGAAATTGGATGAGAGGATGTGTTGCATGTCGTGGAAGCCAATTGACAATGCCTTGGCTGTCATTGATACTGGGGGTAAATATGGGGTGTGGGAATCAGTTGTTCCTTCATCAATGAAATCACCAACTGAAGGAATTCCAAATTCACGATCAAACAACAGTAATGGGTGCTTTTGTTTGACGAGGAGGATGAGGAGAGCGAAGAACCTAGTGCTGCTGGCAGTATGATTGATCTTGGTGAATCTTGACCACCTTGCAGAAAGAGGTTAAGAAAGCAGTCCGCATATGATGAACAGTGGGAAAAGGATGACAATGACAAATTGAGACCCCCACCAAAACCCAAATTTCGGAAAGAAGATCATTATAAAAAAAGAGGGCATCAGACAATGTTCATGTAGGGAGCTTTCCAGCCTGGTAGCACTCCTGTGCAGCCAAGGAAAAGCGGGTTTTATGCTATAATATGATGGGAAGTACGGCTACAATCAAGCAAGAGGGCTACTCCCACATAAACATAGATTTTCATGACACTGGAAAAAGTCCACGAGTTCCAGCAATGATAGATCACTTTGGTTTCACTATGGCATCAATAAGAGAGAATGGGAAGGTCTTTGCGAATCCCTGTAAAAGCGAAAAAAAAAAAGGCCTGAGCACCCTCATGTACCGTCCGTTCTGTAGCTGGACAATACAACAGCGAGTGGTCTACGCGATTTAAGGGAGAAGAAGTGAAGGACAAGCTTTAGACAAAAAGCAGTGAAAGTTTATGGTAAGTGGGCTGAATGAAATAAAAAACGAAAAAAGGAGCATCGGGAGGCTAAGATTGAAATAGGAAGTGCTTTCGGTGGAGGGTGGCGTGGACGTTACAGGCGACAGCATCATGAAGAAAAAGAAGACAAGAAAGAGCACTAAAAAAGCGAGGGGGCTCTTTCTCTCGGGCAAAGCAGGGGAATCACCTTGAAGACACGATCATGAGGAGGATCATGAGGTCACTTGGGGGAAAAAGCTTAAAAAGATGGAGGAAGTAGCTATTGCACAGAGACGGGGGTGCAATTAAAAACACGCGGCCACTAAAAAGTTGAGATGGGGAGAAAAAAGGCAGCATAGATTTTAATCCCAGCCAAGTTTCCAGCCATGGAGAAGATATACTATCTCTACGTTGAAGAATGGGATACCATCTAGCATCTGGATGTCTGTTCACCTTCGAGCAGATGGAGCAATACTTCTCCCCGACGTTGCTCCTCTTCCAGCAGCTTGAGCTCTAGCTCGCATTGCAACAACTTGCCAAATGAGAATCCTGAGGCCTGATCATCGGAACTGGAAGTGAACTTGGAAGTACCGCAACAAAAATGAAGAAGAAATTGCATATCATGGAGGGAGGGATGCAGAAGAAAGCATGGAAGGAAGATAAAGGTCCAAAAGCCAATGGTCCAAGCAAGAAGAGTTCTACTGTTGAAGTTGAGCAAGTTCCAAGCGAAGAGTCCGCAAGAAGTTCTTAAGCTTCCTTCCAAGAGAGATTGTACGGGCTTCTTTGGATGGGTTTAATAAAGTTTGCCATGTTGTTGAAGTTGCTGGAAAGAATGTCATGTCACCTACCTCCGTGGTGACAATGCGACTTGTTTCACAGAGCCGAATGAAGAGAGGGCGGTTTGCCTTGTCACAGCTCTATAGGAAGCATCGAATCTTGGAGGAAACACCGAGGTTCCAGTAAAAAAAAAAACGCCAGGCCTCGCCACATAACTTTATCACTCTTGCTTCGACCAATACATCAGACGGAAGGGAGGACAATGCAGAGACAATATCTCTTCCAAGAGTGAAGCTTATTGGGATGGGACATGCACGAGTAAGTTTTTCGCCTCACAAACCTGCTCATGGTTCTCTTAACAGGTGGGTTTAGCGCAACGACGAAACTGGGAAATATTTTTCAAACGAAGTCAGTAGAGCAGACTTTTACGATAGAGCGTGAGAACAGAATGATGGAAGAGCACTCTCTCCTGGATGAAGACCAATGTCCAATCCTTTCCCGCGAGGGAGACCCATTATCACCGGCAAGTATGTGACCCCATAAGGAAAAAGGTTCAAGGCGACCACTATGAAGGCGGAGAGGAGTCCCGCGGGCAGCTCCAGACGTTCGTTTGCTGCATGCACTTCATGGCCTACAATCTGGACAACTAAAAAAGCGTAAACTGGTTGGTTTTCGATATCGAAGCGATGGCACAAAACACGACAAACACCTTCCAATCGTCGGTTCGCTACCACAGCCTGCATGAGTTTGTCCATGGAAGGCTCGAGTAGCGCTTGGTCCTTCAAACTCAGGTACTTGCGCAAGTCGGGGAGGAGTGACTTGCCATGCCCGTCGTCGTCCTCCTTCCCTCTCTCTATCGGCCATCGGTGAGTGAGGCGGAGCAGCGCGCGAACATCAACCTCTTATACCTCTCCCTCTCTCTCACTGACTTGCTTTGGGTCGTGGGATTTTGCATGGAGTCATGGTGGTGTTCTCCAGTGGTCATGTTCACGGAGGGCTTGATTCGGAA
Source organism: Psidium guajava (assembly GCA_016432845.1). NCBI lineage: Eukaryota > Viridiplantae > Streptophyta > Magnoliopsida > Myrtales > Myrtaceae > Psidium > Psidium guajava. The sequence goes on from CM028225.1 coordinate 21,304,611, forward strand.
TCGGGTTTCTATTGCATCTGTGGATGACTTCACATTACGGACGAAGACGGTCGCGGGTCACAGCTTGGACCCCACTCCCTAAGCACTAGTTCCCTCCAAAGACGTTCGATGAAGAAACGCTAGATGCCAGCGCTTTCAAGATGATCCAATGCCCTTACTTTACCTGCCTCTATGCCGCTACGGCATCGATCCGGGGGCAAGATCGATTGCAATTCAGGTCGGCCCGTTTAAGAACTCGAGCTGCCTAACGTACATGGAGACGATGACAGATTCTTTTTAGGAAGGGAGTTCCTTTTTCCTCCTCGGTGTGCTTCTGTTTTTGGCTTCAACGGCGAACATCACCTTCAACTATACGAATGAGCTTGAAGAGCCACCGTATCAATCATCATAGTCGTGCCCCTGTGCTGCGTTAGTGATTCAGCATTGGCACAAATGACGTACGGGCGCGCAAAGGCCAGCTTGGGAGTGTTCAACCCTTCGTTACCTGATTCCACTGGTATCAAGAGTGGCATAGTCAACATCAGTCTCCCTCTCTACTCATCGAATGCCAATTGCAGGGGAGAGGTTAAACGAAAGCTTGACGCCTGTGAACTTGGAAGGAAGCCAATTCGTTCTCTTTGAGTTGAGGAACGTCTTTGAGGCCTTCGGTTGCAACATACGTACTCTGGTTTTCAACCTTGATTTCCAAGTTGACAACGAAATTATTGGAAACAATGGATGCATCTACGCCTTCTGGGAAGCCAGGTCACAATTGGTGTCTTCGACCATGAATGTCCATGAGTTGAGGGCCAACGGGAGTTTTGCGGCGGTGCTAGGATGGGGGATGCTTAGCGCTGGCTGGACTAGCAAGAAGAGGACTATTGCTGCCAAGTGGTCTCCCCAAAGCAGTTCCAGTGGTTGGGAAGACCCCGTATCAAAATATACGGAGAGGTCTCCATAGCGTCGAATCACATTGTACGTGATGCTGCCGTCTATGTTAGCTGGGCTTTAGACGTGCATATTATCACGTGGATATGATGAACATATTGGACCAGTTGGCTCCTCATCTAACAGTGGCTTGCTATAGTCGTGAGGTGAACGGTAGGAGAGCTTCTACAGCGGCTTTTCCAGAGAACCTCCATAAGACAGCTACCACAGAGGACAAACACGTACAAGGCCACTTCAAAAGAGTAGATGGATAGGAAAATGGCTGGTGTGAAGAGTAACTTGAGGGAGCTACTTCAATAAGGTCCAGCTTGCTTCATCCATTCAAAGACATGCGGACAAACTGGCAAAGGTCGTTGGTGCTGAAAATCCTTCTTATGATTATGCTAGAACTGTTCAAACCTTGGATAAAGTTCTGTACGTGGTAACCTGGAGGGAACTTATAAGTTCCTTTTTGAAGACATTTGTGAAGAAGTTTCAGATTACGGGCAACATGGAAGAAGGTCTGATGGTGGAAAAGCTCGTGACGAACGGTCCTCTAGCAAATGCCATCAAGGTAGTGTTCATGCAGACGTATGTTTGGGGCATCTCGTGCCCATATATATGCTCCAAGGGGCTGGATCAACAGAATGCTTAGGCCCTAACCCACTATGGATACTGTAGAAGGACAGGGGCCGCCTCATGGAGTCTGCCGAGTCACATCAAAAGGCTCTAAAAGTGGATCCTTCCTACACGTCTGCGGCAGTGTGCTTGGCTATTGTGTCAACAGACATTGGGACTAGCTTTAAGCTTGGTGGTAACACTCAGGAAGATCTTTAAAAGTGTCCGTAATACTCTCTGGATTGTGAAGTTTGCGCATGCGCTTCTTGGGTTTAGGGCTTCCTCTTGCTTGCCAAGGGATTAATTTCGCTGCTGATCAACTCATGTCGCGGTCGGTGGAGTCTTCGTTCTGTTGAGGCATGGATGGTTCTCTCTCGATCATTCGCAGAATACTAGCATCTGGAGTGCAGGTATGAGGTGCACCCGAAATGTATTCCAGCTGCAGGACGACACAGGTCGATCGTCGTGCATTGAGCTCTACTCCCCAGAGACAGAGACAAAAAATGGGGGGCCACTCTCTCTTTGGAGAAGAAGGTGCATGCAATTGAGCAAACACACAGGTACTATTTCATACGGGTTTACTTTTGCTATTATTTATCTTCTTTTTTTTGGTCCAAGGCTCCTTTTTATTGTGAATGTAGTAGGCCATAACGCATGTGGATATTAGAATATTTGATCGCTTGTTACGTTATTTGCATCCCATTTTTGTCATGCAACCGTATTTGCACATCATATTGCCATGTCATATAATTAATCATATTATTTTGTCATGCTATATTTGCCTAGTCATTATGCCATGTTATTCATGTAATTATAGTACATTATTTTACATGTTAGTTGCGTTAATGTCACATAATTTTATATGTTAACTTGATTAGTCAAATTGCATTATGAGAATAGAATCATATTGGATAGAATTGCATGTTTAATCGATTTGGAATGAATTGAATCAGATTTTATTTTAGGATAGAATACGCATGTTCAAGCATAGCTTATATTAGGGCAAAAAAGAAAAAAAAATGAAAAATGCAATAAAAAATCCAAAGAAAAGTAAAAAAAAATAATAATAAAAGATTCATAATAATCACGAAGAATTCTGAAAAATTCAGAAAAATCTCAAAAATTAGGAAACGGACCATCTCGACGGGTCAATCTTATTTTTGGATGATTTGCCTTCTTGATACTTTTAAAATGGCGATTTTGCCATTCATGGGTAAATCGTCTCGAAAAATTTCTAAAAATTCTCAAAAATTGTGGAAAATAAGAAAGGAGTACATTCAACTACTTTGAACTGCTTTTACTTCCCGGTCTTTGAAAAATGACCATTTTACCCTTCTAGTCAGTTTGGCCCAAATCTTTCCAAATCACCCCCAAATGATTTTTCATGAAATTGGTACCGAAAGGGCGTCAGAGTAATCTAACGTAACCAAGTCCCCGAACTCATAATTTCTGGTTCGCAGGAATAAAGTATTTCTCCCAATACTTTATTTAGGTTTCTAATGGACCTACCAAGAACGATTAGTGGCGACTTCAAATCTTAAAATCATTTGAATAAAGAATCAAAATCGCGATTCGGTAGGGCTTGGGAGAGTCCGCATTAGGTTAGTTAATCTAATTAACCTGATAATCCGTTCACTCTGAAACTTAATTATTTTTCGGGTCGCGACAATGCACAACAATTAAATGCAGATACCGCTTCAAAACAAGCATAATTAACCAAAAAATTTCAAACACCAATCTATACGACAAAGGGTTAATCAAACACTCCACCCCTTATAACTTTCAGTCTGTAAAAACAAATAACACCTAAAGAATGAGTTCCAAGCAAGATCGCCGAAAGTGAGATATCCATGAAATTTTCATCAGCCTAAGTCCACTAAGGCTTTTAAAATTTCGAAAGAAATTCAAATACTCCAATTAGTGCTTTATTCTTTCGAAAATTCAAAAATTCCAATTCCTAGCAAAGTTGCCAAGCTATCAAGACCTAAACATTTTCAATGGTGAAAAATTTTCAAGTTAATGGATAATCAGGTTGATTGGATTGACTAACCTAATATGGACCCTCCCAAGTCCTATCGAATCGCAACTTTAGTTTTTGTTGAAATGATTTTAGAATTTGTGGTCGCCATTAATTATTTTTTGGTAGATCGATTAGAAATCTAAGTAAACTAGCGAGAGAACTAAATTATTTCTACGAACCGGAAATTATGAGTTTGGGGACCTAGTTACACTAGTTAATTAAAATTAATGCCTTTTCGGTACCTTAATTTCATGGATATCCAAATCTTGGCAACTCAGGTTTGGTTTACTCCTAAGACTCTAGTGAGGTGTTCTCTTTTTGTATTTTCACTTTTTAGATAGAATGCATGGATAGTAATGGGTACACGGATAAGTAAAACATAAATATGCAAATATAGACAAGCGAACGTATACATGCGAACGTGGACATGTAATCATGAATATGCGAGCATGGATATACAAATATGACATGTAAATATGAACATACGTTACATGCGAACGTGGACACGCAAATACGACATACGAGCATGAATATACAAATATAGCACATGAACGCAGACATGCGTATGCGATATATGAATGCGGACATGTCAATGCAACATACATAAGTGGACATGCGTATATAGGTATACGAATATAGATATGCAAATACGAAAACATACGCATACGACATGTAGGTTCGAAGATGTACGAATACGACATGTAGATATGAAGACACATTAATACAATATGCGAACGTGACATACGTACATGGACGTGCAAACGCAACATGCGTTCATGGATATGAATATATAACATGTGTACGCGAATCATGCATAAGTAGACATGCATACATGACATGTGAATAAATCATCAAACATAGGATTGGCCAATCGAAATGGCTCGTTTCCTAATTTTTGGGATATTTCTGAATTTTCTTGAATTTTTCAAGACAATTTGCCTATGATGGGAAATCATCATTTTTAAAAATACCAGGAAGGAAAGTCATCAAAAATAGGATTAGTCAGTCGAAATGGCCTATTTCCTAGTTTTTGGGATTTTTCTGAATTTTCTGGAATTTTTCAAAACGATTTGCCTATGAGGGGTAAAATCATTATTTTTGAAAAGATCAGGAAGGAAAATCATCAAAAATAGGATTGGTCAGACGAAATGGCCCGTTTTCTAGTTTTTAGAATTTTTTTGAATTTTCTAGAATTTTTCACGACAATTTGCCTATGAGTGGTAGAATTGTCATTTTTGAAAAGGTTAAGAAAGAGAATCATAAAAAATAGGATTGGCCAGTCGAAATGGCCCGTTTCCTATTCTTTGAGATTTTTCTTTTGAAATTTTTTTTACATGAATATGCATAAATCATTGACAATACGAATACATATGCGGCATAGCAAAATATCTACAAGCTATGCTATATGAAATGCACGTGAATGACATTTTTTGATATTTTTTAATTAAATAAGACTAAAAATGCAAAATATTCTAATTATAAATGCAATATTAGAATATGCGATATAAATAGCAGTATATGAAGATGAGCATTAAAAATTCCCTGAAATCGAAAGAGGGAGTGAGCTAACGACTTCTATATAACGTTACGACCTCCAACAAGTGGCTTAGCCTACTCATTTTGGGGTTTGATAATGTAGAAATTAAACTGCAAAAAATAGAGTACAGAAAGTAATAAATAAAGGAAACCTCCAACAGACAGCCCGACCTTCCTATGGCCCGGCCTTTCCATTCTAGGGTTTGACAATATAGAAATTAAACTACATAAAATAGAGTTTAAGAGGCAATAAATAAAGAACCTCCAATGGGTGGCTCGTCTTTTCCATTCTGGAGTTTGACAATATAAAAATTAAACTGTATAAAATAAAGTTCAGAAAGTATTAAATAATGAACCTCCAATGGGTGGCTCGGCCTTTCCATTTTGGTGTTTGACAATATAAAAATTAAACTGTATAAAATAGAGTACAAAAAGCAATAAATAAGGAACCTCCACCGGGTGGCTCGGCCTACCCATTCTGGAGTTTGATAATGTAGAAATTAAGCTGCATAAAATAGAGGACAGAAAGCACTAAATAAAGAGCCTCCACTGGATGGCTCGGCCTACCCATTTTCGAGTTTGACAATGTAAAAAATTGCAGTACAAATACGACATGTGGATACTAAGACATATGAGTACGACATGACATAATCGAAATTTAAATCAATCCATTTGGGCAACGAAATTCTTGAAGAGTTTAATTGTTAAGATTCTTGCCCTATTTAACGAATTTGATTGCCGAATTCGAATCTCGTATCACCTTGTGGATCAAGATTGCAACTAAAACAACGAGGATAAACTCTTGATTTATGTTGATCGATAGATGAATTGGTGATGCTACACCCTAGTTTTAAACTCCCACCATCTTCAATATTCTCTTTTGCAAAAGAATTCTATCTCTCTTTGTGATTTTTCTTTCTCTCCAATTTTTCTTCAATCTCTCAAAACCCTCTCAAACATCCAAAATTTTCTCTCGCCAAAAAAATCCTCCTCTCCAAGCTCCCTCCATCCTCCTTTTATAGCTCACTCATTTATCTCTCATTCTAATTTCTCCACTAACTCTATCTCTCATTCTAATTTCTTCACTAACTGTTCTTCATCTCCATCTTTCCTTCTCCATTTATATCTCACATTCAAATTTCTCCACTAACTCTTCTTCATCTCTATCTTCCCTTCTCTATTCTCATCTTATTTTCTCCCTCTATTTTTCTCTATCTTCTCTTCTCTATTGTAATTTCTCTACTAGCTCTTTTTTAGTTATTTACAAAAGAATCCCTCAAGTGTTAGGTATTTGTAATTCAGTCCCTAGAGAAATATTTTTTTAAGTCCAAATCTCCACACAATTTTTGGTACACTTCCCTTATGCTTGGTTGAAATTAAAATAAAAATATTGATTATGTTTGTATGTTTTTGTGGCCTTAAATTCTTTTTTTTTATAAATTTTCAAATATCTTTGTAATTTCTGAAAAATATTAAAAATGCGAAAAAAGAAATAAAAAAAATTATTTTTGTTCAAAAATAGTTGCCTAAGCTTGGCCAAAGCTTCCAAAGTTGATTTTGCAATTTTCTCATTTTGTCTTGATTTTCTATGAATTTTTAAAAATAAAATGCAAGAAAATACTTAAAATATGAAATTTTATTTTTTGGAAAAAATTGGTTCTCTAGGCTTGGCCAAGGTCTCCCAAAGTTGATTTTTTAATTTTATGGATTTTTATGAATTTTCTAAAAAACATTTAAAGAGAAAATGTGATTAAAAATCAGGTGTCAATAGATACATTCTCTAGTGATGAAAGAAGAGTATGCCACAAGTTGGTTCTTTTTGTGGATAAAGAGGGACTTGCTCCCAATGGATTCCCTTGTTGATTTCACTCTTTATTTCAGCTATTTGAGTCATCGGTTGTTTTCATCTTCATGGAGTATTGTTCTTAAAAAATGTTGTGCCCCTTGATGGCTTAATAACCCTGTAAGAATAGAAGAAATGTGTCAATTAAAGACCTTTTATGTAATGAAAGATTTGGAGCAATACCGTCTTACCCTCCATTTGAATTTCACCAGCTTCCTCAAAGAGTGAAGATAATTCACACTTATGTAATCATGTATAGAGATTTTTTCGAAAATCATTTGGAACCTATTATATGATTATTAGGCGACTTTCTCAACCGCATTCGTCTTTGAAGTGTTTGATGTTTCCCTATCAAAAGAAAGGAAAATCATGTCAAAATGACATAAGAAGTAGACATTTGGAATCGATGCAATTTATCCTTCATTCATGTTCTTCTGTCTCGACCTTTAGGCACCCCTCAAAAAAGTATACATATAAGGGATGTATGTATGACATGCATGATGCAAGTATTTTAAAATGGATCATGCTTGCAATGAAAAAATGACCTTATGGCTCTCACTTTATTTATGGAAAACGATTTTTTTAATGCATATGACAATCTATGAAATTCAAATATTTCATCTTCTTTTACTCTCAAATGTGCTTTTCAAAGAGATCTCCAGTCCATTAGAGGCTTGAAAGGATTCAAATATTGATTGAATGTATATTGGAGCTTCATGAAAGATTTTGCCATTAAGTGGGCCATTAATATGCTCTTGAATCTATTTATTTTAAATGCATGTTCAAGATGAAGTAAGAGGGATACTCCCTATTTTATCATTCTTCGAGTGCTTTACTTCCTCTTATCGCTAAAATAGATGACTCAATCTCGTCATTTTTCTTGATTGGTAATGTGATTGTACTCGGGTGACTTCCCACATTCATTATTCCGATACGCTCCTTTGGTAGAATTAGTAAGCTCTCTTTGTTCATCTTTGAATATCCTTTCCATCAATTTGAATAATTGGTTACCTTCAACCTAGGTGAGAGGAATATGTCGACATGTTAAACTATATATAAGATGTTTTCATTAGGACGACCACATTTACCTTTTTGAAACACCATTCCTAGGGACATCTACATAAATCAATGTGTGAGCAACATCAAAGTTCATGCATGAATATTTTGAAAAATACTTTTAAAAGACGTCTTCAACAGAAGAATTAAGAAATTGGGGGATTAGTCCTCATATCATCAGACATTCTCATTCTTGTAAATTTCATTTGAAAACTAGGAAACATGCGGGAACCCGAGCCTTAAGTCTTCGAAAAACAAAGACAAGTGTTATCATTGGGTTGATTTGGAATATTGCCACATGTCCTTAATAAAACGTGCATATGTATTCACTAGAATGAAATAATAAGACCGTTTTACAAAGGAGACTACATTGGACCAACAGCTCAAAAACCAAGTGTCATTGAGTTCTACTTAAAATATGAATTGAAAGGCCAAATGGAAATGATGCGATATAAACAATTAGCATTGACTGCTTTATTTGCAAAATTCAAAACGGCTATGAATGATCCAACTTCTTCATATACTAGCATGGTATTCTCCTTACATCAGCAAATCACTTCCTTCCATGAATTCATTCGAGATATGATGATATAATGGTTGGAATGTCTTGTGATTTGGGGATATTAACTATGTAGTCTAGTATGTCTTCCTCTTGTTCACCATAATGAGGTTTACTACTTGATGTCTAGATGAATGATCTTGTTGTATGTTCGATTCTCCTTCCTTGAAATCCAAAGGTTATTGTCAATAAGCTTTTGAACTTTGATCTTGAGTATCACACAATCGTCCGTGTTATGCCCTTTTTCTCCCATATGATAGGTACACGATTTAGTTTCATCATAACCTTTAGTCTTGAGAGGGTTACATCTTAGGACGTCCTTAGCGATCATGTGCCATTCTAAAAGCAATGGAAGAAGTTTCGAAAGAGAGCAAGGAAGTGGGGTGAATTGTTTAGGTTTCTTCTTTGGTCCAACAAACTTCAACGCAATCTGAGAAGACTTAGTCGGCCTTGGGGCTAATTCAAGAAAAGATTTCTAGTTTGGTACCAATGTCGTACCAACAAAAGACTCTACTTGGTATTTACGGTTCTGATGAGGTGGATTATGTTTGCAAATCTTCTTTTGAGGATTATGAGGTAGTTGGATAAAGGTAAAGTTGGCTCCCTTGGCATATCCTTGGCCACGTCCTTTATTAGTGAAGGATTGGTTCACTTCACATAGGGGTTCTTCATATGGTCTTTTTCCTTTACCTCCTACATTATCATTGATGCTTTTAACTACAGAACAGGATGGCGATTTGATTCACACGATCCATAAGGCACATCAACACTCCGCATATCTCATTAATCTGGTTCTAAAGGTCTCCAGGACTAGGTGTATCCTTCTTTGGAAGTAATGGAGTTATGGATGCTTTGAAGTTTGCAAATGTGGCGATCATTTCTTTAAACTGTCTCTCTAAATCAGCAAGTTGATTGTTGTGTTTTTCAACATTTGTTTGAAGATCAGAAGGCGGCATGCTATCCATAATCTGCGGAATAATAACGGCTCTTAATTGTTGAGTCATTTCCTCTAGCGTGGACATTACTTGAAAGAGATGGAATTCCACACAGGTTAGTCGAGCAGGAATATTTTGGTTATCCATTTGGTTGAAAGTGTGCTTTCACAAGTTCCAACTTTTTATGACCTGTTCAATGAGAGAACATCATTAGAATAGAGAAATAGAAAATAAAGCATAAATTCTTTCAATTTTATACTTTCTTGTGATTAATAAAGATAAGATCTTTACACAAGCCCTAGCCTTGCATGAAAAGCTCTTATCAATATTTTTCATAAGAAAACATACCATTGAAAGGAATGTCATCCATGATAACTACTTTTAATCAACTTCGAGAAAAACTAATGGAATGGTTAAAAAATGCAAAGTGCAATTTCAATATGCCCTAAATTAGATAAACTATAGGACATCCAAATCAAAGACGTTTACTAGAAACGAGAACAATTCGAGTATCCAATATTTCCTTGAATTTGGAAAACATGAACGACATTGACTAGTTATCATGGATTACATAGGAAAGTTAATTATGCGAAATGAGATGGTATATGTATGAGCCATTCAATTTCATATTTCCCTTTGGTGAAATAATGGTTAAACACTCTTATTTAACCAAAGGAGTCTAATAGAGAGTTTTAAACCAGATTTCTCTCAAGGGGAATTATGCAATTGATTAGAATCGTTCTAGTGATTAGAATGAAAGCCACTATCATACACCTCTATTAAAATATATAGTATAGTCAGAATATTATAAATACACCTCAAAAGATCCTTAGCATATCAAATCTAATGGGATGAAATAGAAATGATACGCGCATGAGGACATTCGGAGTACAAAGTTTAGAAATGCAATCTACGGTAGATTGGTGTGATAAACACTAGGGATGCCCCAAATTAGATCATAAGTTGCCTGATTTAAATCGAGTTTCTTCAAGCTAGCATATGTATCCATCCATCTTGGAGTTCCCTCCTACAGGCAAATCGACATGCTTCAAATGACTCCATGTTGGTATCGTGGCGTGGAATGCTCCTTTGCCCATTTGTGATCGTCTTAAAAACTACAACATGACTTGGAAAACTCATCATTCTATCCTAAAAGTGGCTTTCAAACCAATCACTCATATGATCATTTTTGTGAGATGATGTATGATATGCATGGTATGTGAAATTTAACACGTATGGAAACGAATTACAAGTTAAAGGTAAGAGCGCCTTACCAACCAAACCCTTTTTTTGTATTTTGATTTTTTGGTTTTAGGTATACCAATAGTCCAATTCACATACGCATGAGACAGGTGAGGATTTAACTCTATAAATAAAAAGAAGGGACAGGATATGTACCTAAATGGATCCCACTATCTAAATCGACGACATTACCCACAAGCGCGATCAAACATCAAGTGGGAAAGAATCATCAATTCAAATAGTGAGCGGGATCAAATATGGTCAACTTAGGCACAATCAAATGCTAGAACTTTGCATATCAATCCCTATCTATGGCAACCTAGAAAAGGTATTTCGTAGCTTGAGTTTAAGCGCTTGTGTATGTATGGATATTGTGATTCTCAGAATATGCAAGACATACATAACAGTTAGTATCAAACAGCGCTTCTAAATTGTGGAAAATAAACAATCGACCCAAACTCTAACCCTGCACAAAATATATCAACAATCATTCTACCTCTTATAACTCCCATCTGTAAGAACATTTAACACTTTTAATTAAATGACTTACCTCACATTCAAGAGCACCTATAAGAATATATGTCAGAAAATACTCAACTTTTTGATTAGCTCAAGTCCTCTAATGGGTTAGAACCAAGTCCCTAGCAGAGTCCCTAGCTATCTCGACCCGACCCTTGGGAGAAGGCAAGAGCAAGCGAATGGATTGCTAGGCCCGTTTTTTGGAGATTAGGGCTTCGCTCGAGCCCTTCCAAGCCCATACCAAATTGCGATGGATTTTTTATTGAGCTCGACCTTAGTGTGGTCAGTAATATGTGCATCGGTGTACGTGTAATTAGAATCACCACTAATCATTTTTGGAGGGTATGACTGGAAATCCTATCGAGCGATTGAGAGAAATCGCTCGATTCTGCGAAAACTAGAGATTTTGGATTCGAGGACTTAGTTACACCAATATTGCTATTGACGCTCTTTTGGTACCTAGTTGGGTGATTTTTTATCCTAAAAAATTCATACATGCAGGATTAGGTGGGGTAAGTCCTAAGAGATCTAAAGGGATCATGCAGACGGGAATTTTCTATCCTACCAATCATAGTCAATAAAGAAAGTGTGCAGTCAAGAAATCCATACATGGAGAATCATATCAAATCGAGTTAGATTGGGCCTAAGAGAGTCCTAGAAATATAGAAAAGACGTCAATTGGATTCATAGGTGATTTGTAAGGGTTCGGGTCAGATTGACCAAAAGAGCAAAAACGTCATTTTTCAGGGCTCAGGAAATCAAAAATGTGAAAATGAGTCAAACCAGTTGAATGTAATTTTTTTTTCCCTAATTTTCACAATTTTTGAGAATTTTTATGAATTTTTTCTAATTTTTTTTGGAATTCTTTAGAATTTTTAAGACTTTTTGAGAACTTTTCCTATTTTTGGGACCTTTTTAGAATTTTTATTTTTCTAGAATTTTCCCCTATTTTTTGACATTTTCTACATTTTTTTGATTTTTTTAGTTTTTATGATTTTTTCCTTTTTTATTTTTTTACATTTGTTTAACATTTTTTATGATTTTTCTAGAATTTTTTAGAAATTGTTTTATGAGTTTTCCCTTATTTTTCTAATTATTCTTACTTTTTTATTTTTTATTTTTTTAGTTTTCCAAATCTGGTCAGATTGACTCGGCCCACAACCCGAGAACCCACATGGGTTTGACCCTAATTCTAAAATGACATAGTATCGATTTTTTTTTGGTAAGGTAAGTATTATATTAGCTAATCACAACACGATACAAAAGAGCCAAACATAAATCTCGTACCCAAGATTACAGATCTGTCACCGAGGGTGCAAGGGTGTAGGGCGAGTCCAAAGTACAAGTCTAAGCAAAGGAAACACCCCGGAGGGGTCACAAGACGACAGCCAAAACAAGAGGCCGAACAACAAGGAACAAAGATACCAACAAAACCAGCTGAGGACACCAACGGGGACTAGCCCTAGCAGCAAGTGAGCTCTATGATGCATAAGGAGAGTCGGACGGCAGCAGCAACAGTAGCTGAAAACCTCACCAGCTTCAAGTTCCAGCAGCGACAAAATGACATTGGGCAGAGCTGAAGGCATTGCATATGAAGACCAGCAACACCACAGCGAGGAGAACCAGGTGACAAGCAGCAAGCATCAGCAACAACAAAATAGGAGGACCAGCATAATTCCAGTCGCCAAAACTAAGGATGTTGAGGCAACTAGGGATCTCCAAGGCACTCCAGAATCAGCAGCTAGGAATGCAGGCGCCAATCACCAGAGAGGCCAAAGGGGAGAGTTGAAACAGCAGCAACAACAGCGGTAAGGCACCAAACTCAAAGTCCTCCTCTCCCGGGAAGTGAGTTTCCAGAGCAGCAACCCGGATCAGCAGCACTTGACAGCAGCATGAATACATCCGAATCAGAATCCTCAGCTCTAAGGAGATGTGATCCTGCAACTCTAAGGTGTACCTGCAAGAACACAACCAGCAGAGAGACCAAAAGACCAGCTGAAGACAGCGCCATCTTGAAGAACCAGCAGGAACATAGCTCCTTTGGACAGCAACAGCTTGAAGAACATAGAGCTGAAGGGATTGCACATGTGAACAAAGTGACTTCATAGCCAATCCATCCATGATAAGCTGGGCACTTGACCAGCAAACAAACAACAACAGAACCAGCAACAACAATAAAATAGAGAATAGCAGCTGGGGTCATTAACAGCTTACAGTTCAGCAGCAACACCAAGCTGAGGCCACGAGAGACAAGCTAACGACTCCAGAAACCAGCGAGGTACAAGTCACGAAAGCCCGCTGAAGGACCAAGACGTTTATAGCTCCCAGCAGGACAGCAGCTGTGAACGTACTTGATGACCCTCCAGTTTGGATCCGCGAGCAAAGTAGTGGACTGTTTTGGTTCCAGCCAGGGATGGTCCTGAGTGGAGTCCAGATCGAAATAGGCGAAGACAGCAACCAGCAGCACCTAGAAAAGCTCGAGGTCAGAACAGCACGACAAGAGATCCACCACTGGACAGTACCAACACAGCAGTACGTCCCGCAGCAGAACCCCAGAAGTAGACACAACCAGCAACAAAAATCATCCCGCGGCCGTAGCTCCGAAGCGCCATCAGCAACCGGAAGCATCACGCAGCACCAAAGGTAGGAAGGGCAACAATAAACACCAGCAGCCTCCAGCAAGCTCGAGAAAACCAGCTGAATCTGTCCTGAAATGGTTCCCAGCAGCACTGCAACAGAGAAGGCCGAGAAAAAAGCATAGACCAATAATAGGCGGGGAAGATCCACCGCGACTAACAAGGTAAGGATACCAGTCATTCAAAGATAAGAGGGGACAGCTCCCATAAATTCAGGACTCGTCTATTGCGTGGGGTGTCATTTACGGGCCTAAGAGACATCGCCTTATCCCTCACTGATTTAATCAGGTGTTTTTTCAGCGATGGGACGAATAACGGTTTTCCCCAGAAGATAATATCGTTTCTTTGCATCCAAATAAGGTGGCACAAAGCTGCAAAGGAGTAGCGAGCAATCCGTTGGTGGAACGACTCATCACCAAATTTCTTTTCCACCCACCGAAGAGTGTCATGCCATCCTCTACCTGGCCAAAATAGGCTATTCTTATGAGCCCAGAAACGAATAAGGTCAGCGGACGTAGGGCACCGAAAGTAGAGGTGCTCTATGGAGTCCGGTCTCCGATGGCAGAAAGCGCAGTGACCTTCATCGATCCTTCTATAACTGAGAAGTAGAATCTGTGTTGGAAGGCGGTTAAGGGAAATAATCCATAGGTGGAAGGAATGCCGTGGAACAATTGTCGCGACCTAAAATTCATTTTTAGGTTAATGGATTACCAGATTAATTAATTAAATTAACTAACCTAGTTCGAGCTCTCCCAAGCTCTACCAAATCGCAACTTTGATTTTTTTTCACATGATTTTAGAATTTGGAGTCGCCACTAATCATTTTTGGTAGGTTGATTAGAAACCTAAGTAACCTAGCGGGAGAACTAAATTACTCCTGCAAACCAGAGATTATGAGTTCGGGGACTTGGTTACACTAGTTAATTAAAACTAATGCCCTTTCGGTACCTTAATTCCATGGATATCCTATTTTGGCAACTCTCACTTGATTTATTCCTAAGACCCTGGTAAGGTGTTCTTTTTATGTTTTCACTTTAAAATGAAATGCATAAAGGGTATGAACGCAAACGTTGACATACAAATACGACACACAAATACGGACATACGAATATGATATACGAATACGTAGATATGCGAATACGAATACGTGCGTGACGTGCGAATGACATACGTACATGACATGCGAACGACATACGTACGTGACATGTGTATGAATACAATATGCATACGGGATAGACGAATACATATACGTGCGTTACATGCGAAGGACATACGTACGTGGACATGCGAATGATATGCGTACGTGACATGCGTATGAATACAACATGCATGCGGGGATAGACGAATACGAATACGTATGTGACATGCGTATGAAGACACACAAATACAATATGTAACATGCATACATACACCATACAAATACGTGACATATATATGTGACATGCATAGTGATATGTGTATGTAAATACATACATTTCGATTTTGCCCATAAAGGGCAAAGTCGTCATTTTGAAAAGATGGGATAAAACCCTCATTTTTGAAAAAGAGGGGATAAAACCCTCATTTTGAAATTTTTGATTTTTCTGAATGAATATGCATGGGTTAATAACATATCATAACAGACAAATGTGGATTTGCAAACATCGCGTACGTGACGTGCATACGAGAACAAACAAATACGATATGTCTATATGAACATACGGATAACATAACAAACATACATGAGACATATTACATGAGATGCACATGAATGGCATTTTTTGTATTTTCAGATTTTCCATTTTTTTTTTGGTTTTTTGGATTTTCTACATTTTTTTTTGTATTTTGGATGTATTATAAAAGAATGCAAAATCACCCAAAGCAAATGAAGATGTGAAGAGAGAGCAGGTAAAGTAAAACTACCCTAAGGACAGTGAAAATAAAACCCGCAACTCGTCGGGTGAATAATTACAGACCAATTAAATAAAACTCGAGACATGATCGGGAATACAACAAAAATGGACCGGAATGGACATCGGTCAAACACCCATCGCCAAGCCTCGTGGGTCGAGAGTACAACAAAACGGACCGGAATGGACATCGGTTATCCTCCAGTCTTCAAAGCATCGGGCCGAAAGCCAAATGAAAATAATGAACTTATCCAATCGGACATGCACAATCACCAATGAGTTAAGACAATTCAAAAACTCAAAGAGAGTTTAACACGTGCTGATTAAACTTCATTGAGACCATTTTTTACATTTTCCAATGCATTAACACAAAAAATACGAATTAAATCATACTGTCCATGAACATTCTTAGGGAGAAAACAGTAACCATAAAATACAAAAGAAATAATGAAATGTATGTAAAAATTCTGAGATTTTTTATGTGGATGGGAAAATGTGTCTTTGACAACTTTCATGTTTTACATTCTTATTGAAGAGACACTCATTTTCGTGTAGAAAATGGTCTTTCATGAGAGCTCAGCAGCAAACAAACAAATTTCACAAAATAGACATATTTCAGGATTAAGCTTAAATGGACACTCAAATCTCAAAATTAATGCACCAAACTTTCCAGTCTACTAAACAAGACCCCAATGAACAACTTTCATTTTTTGTGAAGTTTCAAAAGAAGACTCTAAACATAAGATAACTACAAATCAATATGACCACGCACAGAAAAACACTCAGACTCAAGGACGCCAACAGAATTGCATGATTACATTAAATGCATTAAAAATACGAAACGTGCATGAATATTTTTGTATTTTTTATATGTTATGCATTAAGATCTTATGAACAAATGTCATGAAGAGGTCTTTATGAAACAAAGTCTAGAATAACCCATGGAAAATCATTTAACGTGAAAGGTCAGATCAGAAAAATTCCATCTCAGGTTCTGATCACCATATTTCCAGATTTCTGCTTTCAATTTCGGGACCCTTTTGACATAGCAAACGACGTCAATTTTCGTGCCATAATATATCAAATCGAAGATCTCGAAGTCATCTACGAATGTTCAGTACATTTATTTTCGAGATTTCGTCATCTAAACACGAAAAATTGAGTTACCAGATAATTGCACATGCTGATGCGTCTAGAGCTCGTTGGAGATGAATCCGTCGCGTCGCCAAGGCTTGTTCCACGGCGGCGAATTTTTCTCTCTCAAAATTTTTTTCTCTTGAAATCTCTCCAAAAGAATTTTTTTTCTCCAGTTTTTCTTCAATCTCCCAAAACTCTCTCAAACATCCAAAATTTTCTCTCCAAAAAATTTTTTTTTACTCTCAAGCTCATTTCTTCCTCCTTTTATAAACCACTCATCTATCTCCCATTCTAATTTTTCCATTAACTCTATCTCCCATTCTAATTTCTCCACTAACTCTTCTTCATTTTCATCTTCCCTTCTCCATCTCTATCTCACATTCTAATTTCTCCACTAACTCTTCTTCATATTCATCTTCCCTTCTCCATATCTATCTCCCA
This sequence comes from Psidium guajava, assembly GCA_016432845.1. Classification (NCBI taxonomy): domain Eukaryota; kingdom Viridiplantae; phylum Streptophyta; class Magnoliopsida; order Myrtales; family Myrtaceae; genus Psidium; species Psidium guajava. The sequence continues at coordinate 21,321,948 of CM028225.1, forward strand.
TTCTACTAACTCTTCTTCATCTCCATCTTCCCTTCTCTATTCTCATCTTATTTTCTTTATCTTCTCTTCTCCATCTCCTCTTCTCCATCTTCCTATCTTCATCTCATCTTCTCCATCTTCCTATCTTCATCTCCTCTTCTCCATCTTCCCTTCTCTATTCTAATTTCTCCACTAACTCTTCTTTTTGTTATTTACAAAATAATCCCTCAAGTATTAGGTATTTGTACTCTAGTCCATGAGATTTTAAGTATTTGTAATTCAGTCCCTGGAGAAATATTTCTTTAAGTCCAAATCTCCTCACAATTTTCGACACACCTATCGCATGTTGAATTTAAGCTCATTTCTTGCTATTGAAAATAATGCAAAATTTAATTAAAGCCCTGTTTGTAAAATTGAGTCATTCTGGGTATAATTGGGCCAAGATGAAAATTTGGAATATTAAAGAACAATGTCACAACTCCTAAAAGTGAAAAATGAAAATAAATTGACTCAAATTGAATTTTTTTAGGCCCGATTCGAGATTATGCTCGTTAAGGAATACACGACCTCGAATTGGATTTTTTAAATTTGCGATGGCCAACATGAAAAGGGATTTAAAGGAAAAATATTGACTATTTTTATGTATTTTTGTGGCCTCAAATGCTATTATTTATTAAATATTTTCCTAATTTCTAAAAATTATATTTAAAAAAATACAAAAAATATGAAAAATTATTTTTTTACTCAAAAATGGTTGCCTAAGCTTGGCCAAGGCTTCCAAAGTTGATTTTGCAATTTTCTCATTTTTATAGGTTTTCTATCAATTTTAGAAAATAAAAATACCGAAAAATACTGAAAATATGAAAAATCATTTTTTGGTCAAAATTGGTTCCCTAGGCTTGGCAAAGGTCTCCAAAGTTAATTTTTTCAAATTTATGAATTTTTATGGATTTTCTATTAATTTTTAAAAAAGAAGAAAAGAAAAGGTGATTGAAAATCAGGTGTCAACAACAATGTCTCGGTTCCATATAAACTTCTGCCAGGGAACTCGATTCCCTTTATCTCTAATATGCTCCCAGGCTGAAGCAATCATGAATCTGCCCGTGTGATGGTTTAGCCATTTCCAGTGATCCGGCGTATGGGAGGCAAGCTGCAGGAGGTCCTCAGGCCAAGAACATATTGTATTCTAGGCATGTGAGGGAGGGTGGGCAGCAGATAATGCATCCTTTACTGAGCTATCACGAGGAATACCCGAGTTATATATGTCTCTGTCCCGGAAGAGCTTGTAGAGGGGACCCCGATTATGCCAATTATTGAACCAAAACGATGTAGATTCACCATTACCTATCCGCCATTAGAAGCACATATCAAAGGACGGCCGAAGGGCCAAGATCTTCTTCCAAGCCCAGGAATAGAATGTGGGTTCCTGGGCAATCCAGAAATTTTTGTTTTTCAAGAACGTGGAGTGTATCCACTTACACCACAACGACTCTTTGTCATTGAATAAGACCCAGATGTGCTTCAACATCGCAGCCCGATTACCGTCTTCCAATTTGCGGATGCCCAAACCACCTTCCTCCTTGGGCCGACATACCTCCACCCAGGACACTTTGGCCCCTCCCACCCCCAAGAGGGGGCCCTTCCATAGGAATTGCCTAATAATGTGTTTAATAGATGTGATTACCGCATTAGGAAGCGTAAACACACTTGCCCAAAACACATGGATTGCATGCAACACCGATTTGATTAATTGGAGTCGACCGGCAAAGGATAGGAATCTATGGCACCAAGAATGAGCCCTCTCGGTAATTGCATCTATCAGAGCATTGCAATCCTCCTTGGTCAATCTAGCTGCAATAATCGGCACCCCTAGGTATCGGAAGGGCAAGGAGCCTTCAACAAACCCAAGAGCTTCCAAAATACCATCCCTCATAATCTGAGTGCCCCCGGAGAAGAAGACTTCGCTCTTGGTCAAATTTGGCTTCAGACCAGACCATCCAGCAAATCTATCAATTCCCGTCTTCAGCAGGCCAACAGATTGAGGATTAGCTTCAGAAAATAATAATATGTCATCCACGAGGAAAAGATGAGATAAGCGAGACGCCTTACAGCGCCAGAAGAATTTGAAGGCAGGCAGTCTTGTTTGAGCCTCCAAGATCCCCGAAAAAATCTTCATTACTAACGTGAATAAGTAAGGCGACATTGGGTCGCCTTGTCGAATACCCCTACCACTAGGGAAAAAACCATGCAGCTCACCATTGATTGCCACCAAGAACATAGGGGTTCTCACACAAGTTAGGATTAGCCCAGTGAGGTGTTCGGGAAACCCAAAGGCCTTGAGGACCAGCTCAAGGAAGTTCCAATCCACCGAGTCGTAGGCTCTATGAAAATCCACCTTTATTGCGCATTTAGGGGTGTAGGGGTCATGATGGAACCCACAAAACAACTCTTGAGCTAATAAGATGTTGTCACTAATACACCTTCCTTTAACAAACGCCGTTTGGGGTAGGCTGATAAGAGAAGGAAGAATGCTAGCCAAGCGATTCACAATAATCTTGGTGATGCATTTGTAAATTGTGTTGCAGCAAGCAATTGGCCTGAAATCATTAAGATTAGTCACGTTGGGGACTTTCGGCACCAAATTGATGATAGTAGAGTTGATCTCCTTCAGCAAGCAACCAGAAGAGAAGAAATCCTTAACCGCAGTTATAATGGAGGGGCCTACGACTTCCCACGATTTATGGAAGAATTCAGCCGAAAAACCATCAGGACCAGGGGCTTTTCCTTTGGTGAGGGAGAATACTGTATCCCTTATTTCTAACTCTGACACAGGCCGGGATAGAGCAGCAATCTGAGCAGGATTGAGGGGCCAAGCTATTACTGACCTGAGGTCCTGAAGAGCAGGAGGGTTAGAAGCTAGAGCCAGAGCCAGCAAGTCCTTGTAGAAGGAGACGATGTAGTCCTGAATCAGCTTCAAATCAGTCAGCAAGTTTCCAGCACCATCAGTAACCGAGAGAAGCCTATTCTGCAAGTGTCTTTTGTTCACCGAATGGTGGAAAAAACTCATGTTCAAATCCCCTTCTTTTAACCATCTGATCCTAGACTTTTGACAGTAAAAGGACTCCTCATTCAACCTCAAGGTGGAGAAAGTCTGTAGAAGTATTCTCTCTCGGTTGGACAGCTCCACATTAGTCGGGTCCAGCACTAGAGCATCTTGTACAGCCTTTAAGTCACCTCTCACTTTTCCAGTGCGTCTGGAAATGTCAGAGAAGGCCTGCCTATTAAGGGCTTTCAACTGAATTTTCAGGTTCTTGAGTCGCCTACACAGATCAAACATCGGGGTTCCAATACTCTGAGAGTTCCAGATCTGGGCAACAATGCGATGATAGTCTGGATGTGTAGTCCAGAAGTTGAAAATTTTGAAGGGCTTCCTTCTCAACACATGAGGATCAATGCGGATCAGAATAGGGGTGTGGTCAGAGACCCCCGGGGCCAAGAAAGCTGCTTCAGAGAAGGAAAACTCCCCGCTCCAGTAGACATTAATAAGGGCTCTATCAATCTTTCGTTGTTTTCTAGCTAAACCAGATCTCGTCGACCAAGTAAATCTGTGCCCCACATATCTCAAATCATCAAGACTAGCCTGAGACAAGCATTGGCTGGAATCATTAAAACTCGGGATCCAAGTGGATGAACTTCCCATTCTGTTTGTAGGTTCCTTGATTGCGTTAAAGTCACCCATAGTTAGCCAAGGGAGGTTAATCTCCTTACTCAGGTGGATTAGATCAGACCAAAGGGGCCGCCTAGTCACAAAAGTATGAGCCGCATAGACAATGGACAAAAAATAGACCTTGTTAAGCATATGCATACGCAAAAAAACCATGAATGACTTGATCCGAGAAAGAATGAACATCAAAAGTCACCAGACGAGGGTTCCATCCAACCTAAATTCTGCCGCCAGCAGCATAGTCATAATTAGCCACCCAACTCCAACCCGGGATAAGCCTGGCTGAGAGGTGCACAAAAAGATGCTCAGGAACTTTCGTTTCAATGATACCAATGCAGCTGAGGGAGTTGGCCCACACAAAATTTCTCACCTCAGCTTGCTTCAGTGGGTTCATAAGTCCCCTGATGTTCCAGGCGCCAAAAAACATATCAAAAGGAGCAAGGTAGCTACCATTTTTTCCTACCGTTCTTCCTCTTAGAGGATTTGGGGGCAGCAGGGGCATTAGCCGAATGATTGCTTTCCGGGATGCTGCTGGGTATGCAATCAGGGGAGTCTGGTGCTAATCTATCGAGTAAGGTTCCAGCTTCAGGTATTTGCTGCCCTGCAGATCTGTGCCGGGTATTAAGAGGTACAGGGGATGGGGAGCCACTTCCAATTTCACTAACTGCTGCCTCATTTTCCTTTTCTGAGTCTGAGGAGCTTGAGGAGTCAGATTCCAAGGGGTCTGGTTGGCCTACCAGACCAGCCACAGTGCCCGATCGAGGTAAGGGAGGGTTTCCAGAACTTGATCCCGCAGGGGTGTTCTCCATCTCAGTATTCTGAGGAGGCCGGCTACCAGTAGAAAGTCCAGCCGGGATGTTTGCCACCTCGGTTTGAAGAGGAGGTGTGCTATTCCTCCCATTGACATTAGTCCGAGTTTCCTGAGGTTGAGGATGCTCCCCATTTGCTGTCGGGACAGGTGCAGCATTTGTTGCGCAATTGTGTCCAAAGATCCCACACTTCTCACAGGACACTGGTTTCCATTCGTATTCGACTAGGATAGAATACGGTTCCTCTTCATCATCCCCCTGCACCTCCACAGAATTGGGTAACTTCTGGCCTGCTTTAATCTCAATACAGACACGAGCATAAGTAATCCTTTTCATATTTTCTGTCAACGAGTCAACATGAAGAGGTTTACCATTACCACTTGCCACCAAACTAATGCCCTGGTCTGTCCAAAGTGTATTCGGCAGATCCTGGAATCTAACCCAGATTGGGAGAGATTCATGCTTATTCTTTCTCAAGACTATTCGAGGGTGCCATTGCTGTAAAACAAGCGGGACTCTAGAGATAGTTATATGGCCACCATCTAGAATCCTGCGCCTAAATTCATCATCCGGCAAATGGAAGAAGTAAAACCCAGCAGAATTGACTATAACCTCAGCAAGATGTGCACCCCCACATCTTCTTTGCAACCATCTCAATAAGCCGAAATGGCAATCTCCTACCAACCAGATAACCCATAAGGCAGGACTTCCATTTAGGATTGCAGGCTTGTATAATTTCCTTTGGAACTCTTATAATCGAAGTGCCTTCTATTCTATTAGGAGGGATATAGTTTAGGGTATACCTCTTCTCGGCAGATTTGGCTATCACGGCCCAAAACCAAGAGGCCGTGGCAGGGCCATCAGTCCTCCCTTGCAGGGTAGCTCTAGATCGGCTCCTAGTTCCTCCTTAACATGCATGGGGAGCTGTGGTGTCAGGGTTAGTTCGAGCGTGCTCACCAATCTTCTCCGGTAGGACAACATCCTCCGTGTTCAACTGGGGTATGACGGGTCTGGGTGAGGGAGCAGCTCGTCCAGAGGAGTTGTCAATCTTCCTCCGTCGTGGTGCTCCGGATCTGCCCCTGCTACGGCCACGACGGGCCGAGATCGAGTAATTAGTCGGCTGAACTCCCGATGGCGCACCAATTCCTTCGCGTGGAACAGTGTCAGCCTGGTTCACCGAAACCCTACCTGGGTTGGAATGGCCACCAGCAGGGCCTTGAGAGGCAATGGAGACCTGCGTGTCCTTCTTTATGGCCGTCGCAACCAGCTGCGACGATGAAGCCCCTTGGAGGGGTGGAAAATCCGACAGCCCCATCCCGATCAGATTCGCGATTTAGCCTCGAGGAGAGCTCGGCATGGTAATCTCGCCGGACAAGAAGAAGAGCAGACCAAGGCAAGTCTTGTGAGGGAAAATCAAGCACATCCACCAGCGGGATGAGTCGGAATCACGAGCACCCGTCCCCGAGCAGAGGAAGAGCTCCAGGCGCGAGAGAGGTTCTGCAAGCAACAGTAATTCAATCTCCATTCGAATTTTATTTATTTTGCTATTTTTCTAATTTTTTTTGGATTTTTTGGATTTTTTATTATTATTTTTTTTTTATTATTTTGTTATACATATCAGATCAGCTTGATTCGGCCTATAAACCAAACCCGGCCCAAAATTCAAATGAACTACCCATCCTAGAAACGACGTAGTCTCGGGGAAATTTTTCATGAATTTTCGAATTTCATAAAAATTTTTATCCCTTTTTTATTTCCCACTCAAACTAATCTCATGGCTCGACCGTGCGACATGTGGTGAAAATCTGAACACTTGATCAAAAAGAAATTTCAATATATTTTTTTTGAAAAATGATTTGATTTTTATTTTTTTATTAGAAAATGTTTTTTATTATTTTTGAAAATTGATTATTTTTTTTAGTCTGAGCGTTTGACACATGGCTAAGTGAACACCATTGGATCATAAAAAAATGATTTTCTAAAAAGTTCAATTTTTAAATCAGGAGAAAAGATTTTAATTTTTTTTAGAAAGCGATTTTTTTATGCCCAAAATTCCGAGATTTTGACACGTGGCACTAACAATCACCATCGGATGAAAGAAAGATTTTATTTGTGCAAATGGATTATTGTTTTAGGAAAATCATCATTTTTTATCAAAAAAAATTCAGATTTCCACACATGGCACTAACTCAGCCGTTGGATCAAATTTTATCCATAAGCCGCGAATAAACCCAGCCGATGTGGCTGCCACATGGCATACACGTGGCGCCACATCACTATTGACTCGGTCAACGAAGGTTGATTGAGTCATCGTTCACTAGAGAAGATGATGAACAGTGCCATCGGAGGTAGTGTTGACGACTTTGCCGGCGAAGCTAAAACCTACTCTAAAACATCATCGATTCAACTCGAATTCAAGCCTAATCAGACCTAAACTACCTCAGGCTATTTTCTAATGCATCACAAGTAGATTTCTAGTCAACAACACACCTAGAAAAACCTAACTCTCTCCGGCCAATACTATTCCCCCGGCGAAGTCATGCCCTAGCCGATTCTATCGCCAAAACGCTAGCCTAAACTAACAAGCAACACCACATGAGCATAAGAAAACTTACTTGATGCAAAGATTGGTTCGATTTCGTGAGAAACAAGCTCAAGAACTTGAGGCAAGCCGACAGAGTTTGGGGACAGATGAAAGGATTTATGCAATGAAAATGGAGAAAAGGCAGAGAAATGAGCTCAGGAAGGGACGGGGAAAAGATTGAATCAAATTTCTTGTGAAAAGAATGAGGAAGCAGAGCTCGGCCATTGATGACTGAGCTCGAGTTTGAGCAAGGGATATATACCTTCTTCGACGATCGAATGACAATAGACGAAGTTGTACCAGCTTCTTATCACTTTGCGACGCTTGCCAATCGAAGCTCAAAGCTTGATCCTCACTTTCTTCTCTAGATTCGAGCTTGAAGCCTCGGCTAATCCTCTCCAATGGTGGAATTGTAGAGCCTTTTTTTTCCCTCCTCTCTCTGTGATTCTCTTCTTATTATTTCCTCGTCTCTTTGGGTATTGTCCAACCACCTCTCAACTGACTGAGAACCTTCCTTTTGTCTTCCTCATGAATTTGATTGCTCACTAACAGAACGAACATCCCCTTTGATCTATTAGACCACCTGCACACAAGAAGATGAGGAATTAAAGCTAATTCTAGTTTCCCATGGTAATGAGTTGACCGGGTCCGGTCAACCCGACCCGATTAACCCGAACGAGCTAAAAAAATCCAAATTAGCTCCATTTCATCAATATCATTCAAAATTAAGGCCAAAATTAAACTCAAGAGCCTGCAGTCCTTCAGAAAGTGAATTTTCTATGAAAAATTTGCAAGGAATTGCATGAAAATTTGAATTTTCAACATTGACCCGAGTATCCATTTTGTAAAATCCAAATATAAGATGACCTTTTTTTTGCAAAAATTGACACCACCAATGGATTTAGAAGGCCAAGAACTAGGGGTGATGTGTCCCTCTTTTTTATTCGGTCCGTAGAAAAGTTTTAATTGCATTTTATGTGTTTTAAGGACTAATTCGAAAAAATCGAAAATTGTATTTTGGTCCTTTTTTGCGAAATTTGACAATTTCATGAACATTTGGACTGAAACATAATTTTGATAAATAGAGTGGGATAACACGACTCCAGAAATGCAAAAAAAGAAAATTATAGGGCTGGGATGGAATTTCTAGGATTTTTTCAAATAATCTAAAAATGAAATTAACAAAGTAACCCTCAATTTCAGATTGAAATTTTCAAAATTTCTTCATCAACAATAAATATTTAATAAAAATAAAAATATTTACTATTTTTTAGTATTTTTTGGGCCTCAAATGCTATTTTTTATTAATTTTTTAATGTTTTCTAATTTCTAAAAATATTTAAAAAGAAAAAAAATAAGAAAAATTATTTTTATTCAAAAATGATTGCCTAGGCTTGGCTAAGGTTTCCACAGTTGATTTTGCAATTTTCTTATTTTCTCTTGATTTTGTTTTATGAATTTTTGAAAATAAAATGCAGGAAAACACTGAAAATATGAAAATTTATTTTTTGGTCAAAATTAGTTCCCTAAGCTTGGCCAAGGTCCTCAAAGTTTATTTTTCAATTTTATGAATTTTTATGAATTTTTGAAAATTTTTTAAAAATAAAATTGGCCAAAAAATCAAGTGTCAATAGCGTATCGACCCAATTGAATTATCAAGTCACGTTTAAGTCAAGCCATGGTGACCTTGGTTATTATCTAATTACAAGAATCAATCACTAGTCCCGAAGGTTACAATTGTTACAATTGGTTTAGGGATGTTTGTAATGCATACGACGGTCAAGCAAAATCACCTGTGATTCAGTTGTATAACTATGCCAAATTATTCCACAACCATTCTTGGATCAACCTATAATGGTCCAAAATATTTCCTTGCCAATCCTTATGGCCAAAATGTCAATCCATGGTCAAATGTTTTGGTCAACGTACTTAATTCATAGCTAGCCTTTTCTTAACGGTCAATCTTCTTAAGAGTGATCAGTTCTAAGTGAGATTTATCTAAAATGTATCGACAAAATAATCATTTATTTCATAAATTCCCAAAATGGTTTAAATTTTAGAATATCACAACTTCTTTACAGCATACTATTGATTTGTCTGCTACAGAGACAAAGTATATGGCTATTACAGAGGCAGTTAAAGGGGCTATATGGTTAAGAGACTTATTTGGAGGGCTTACTAAGGATTATGAGGCAACTGTTGTCCATTATGATAGTTAGAGTGCTATACATCTTACGAAAGATCAGATATATCATGAGAAGATAAAGCACATTGATGTGCGGTATCATTATATTCTAGATATTCTTGTTGATGGCTATATTCAGGTCTTAAAGATTAGTAAGAAAACAATCCAACTGATATGTTGACAAATGTTTGCCTATTGCTAAATTCAAGCATTGCTCGGATTTGATTAATGTTTGCAATAACTGAGTTTTACTCTAATGGGAGGAGAAGATTGTTTATTACTTATATCTACTTGGGGAATTCAAGATAAGGTAGAGATTTGTTGATATGTCTTGAATTAATTATGGGTTTGGGCCAACATTAGGGTTTGAGGGCAGTAGTATAAATATTGCTCTTTCTCAAACTATTATGTTTAGAAGTATCTTTAGCTGCAAAAGTTTCCACATAAATGTTTGTGTTCTTTTCTTCTTCTCGATTTTAATTTCGTCTTAGTTTCCGCATTGTCATAACAAAATATATACTTTTATATATAAGTGATAAATTATCATATATATATATCAGAGGTGAATTTCTTCTTCTTGCTCTTGTTCTTCTTTTTCTGTAGTGGATTCACGATTAGACTTTTTTTCTAACTGAGTATATTAATTTTGGAGTAACTAGATATATATGATGTAATTATATATATTTTTAATAAATTTATATTTTGACTCTTAATTTATTGAAAATGCTCAAAATTATGTCTAGAGCATTAATCACATATTGATCGTATGTCTAAAAGTATTAAATAGTGTTGGATACGATATGATATGATGGTCTTTGAACAGTGCTGATACTTCCTAAGATCTAACATGTATTCTCATAATTCGTCGAATAAGTTAAATATGAATCCTAATTATTGGACATCACAACACAATAAAGTAAGCGCAGCCGGCCCAACTCGATGGAGCACGCGACTCAATTTCGCACCTCTCCTATCATGCCCAGTTGACGGAGTCTTGATAACGACGATTTTATTTTGGGCCATTGAAAGTGATATGCTGGATAGTGGAGCATTGACGTTTGACTACTCATTTTTTAGGGTATGAGAAACTTTTGCAACTTATTCGTTTTATTTTATATTTTTTATAACCTTTTATCGCATAAGATGCCCACTTGGGACGCTGAATAAGATGCCACCGCAACACTTAACGGTAGCCTAACAGTCACGTCAGCTTTCCCATTCTGTACGAAAGGACCGGCGGGAAAAAAAAACAATGGTGGCTCTCGGGCTCAATTTGTGAGAAAAAAAGATATCTAAATATGTCATTAGCTAATTTCTTAAATTTAAAATCTAACAGTTTCTGGATCCCTACCATTTATTGCTTTAATAATTATCCACGTTAAGAACGAACATATTAGGATTTTAGATTTATTCTCTAGGGCTATAACTAAAAATAAAAAGGTAATATTCTTCTTATAAAAAACAGTTTAATTGCATACATGACAATACCTCTGGTGTAGAATAGGATTTTCATATTTATTCTTTAGGGTTGTAACTTAAAATAGAAAGGTAATATCCTTCTTTCAAAAATAATTTAATCGCATGAAAATACTTTTGGAATTGGAGCAGAATTTCTGCTCCATAAGTGTTTATGGAATGGAATTTATGCTCCATAAATGTTTATGAAGTATAAATCTGTTCAATAACGCAATTTATGCAACATCAATTCATTTAGTTACGCAATTTTATTTTTCTATTTCTTTTTTTTTGCTTCATAAATAGTTTTAGAGCTACTTGAAGAAATAAAAGAAAAACATTACTTCAAAAGTAGAAAAAAAAACTCTTCTTTTATTCATAAGTAGAAAAATCAACTTCTGCTTAAAAATAAAAGTAAAAAAATTAATTTTTAATCGAAAGTTGATTTTTAGAGTATAAGTGCTGTCATGTTATCCGTATCTCTCTAAATTAGTAACCGAAAATTCGAAAAAAAAAAAATCTTACTTGTTGCATTTCGAGCGTGCTTCATGTAGGGCAGCAATATAGCATGAAACTGCCGCATGCAATCAGTCATCAGCCATGTCGAGAATAATAATTATTCAGATATTTTGTTTCGCTAGCTGGACCCCACCAAATGGCAAGGCCGCACCCCACGCAATTTCTTCTTCTTATTTAATTACTTTTTTGGATTTGGGTTCTCGACGACCGTAAGAAACCGCCGAATACATTTGAACATTTCAACAGCTTCTGATATTGGTTGAACTTTGAAACTGTCATTTTGAGTTTGACTTGACTTTGCCAGGCGCCAATCACTGAAGTGATACACATCAAACATTAAACCGAACTTCTACTACGCAGGAAATTCCATCGACCAATAATTATTCTGGGCCAAAATTCAAGAATGAATTAACCTAATAGTTGTCTTTTCCTTGATTTACCATGCGAGGTAAATCCCGACCTTGTAATATTGATTTCTTAAAGGGTGATTACAATCCAATTGCAGTCTCATTCTCGTTCCTAATATCCCAAGTAAAAGAAATATTATTAGTTTTGCACTACAAATCATTGGTCCTGCGCTCTATCTAATCTAACCTACGCTAAAAGGGAAAAATAGCTAGTAGCTACTATCTAGAAAAGAAATGTATAGCACGGAAGAACACGAAAAAAAAATAAAAAGAAAAAGATACCCCCACTAAACCGGGTCAAGAAACCCGGTTTGAATGGCCTCTTCTTCTAACCTAACAGACCCTTCAAAAACTGACCATCCGATTCAACTTCAACCCGCCTCCTTCAATGCCATTCCTGTCCATCTCCTTCCTCTTCCTCATGTCCAACACTTTCCGGTGGCTGTTCGAGTGAGTTTCAGCCGAGAACGTCGGGCTACAAGCCGGTCTATACTCAGGAAAGAGCCGGCCCGATTTGTACCGGACCCCGCATGCGTTGCAGAGCGTCTTCGGGCCCAATGGGCCAGTTCGCCACTGCGGGGTCTTCTGCACCTGGCAATGGCTGCAACGCCTCTGGAACTGAACCGGGCCAGCCTGAACCGGCGATCCCCTCGTCTTCTTCATCTTCTTCTTCTCTGGTTCGCTTTGGCCGCGCCCAAATTGCATGCGGGTAAGCACGCTCGTGAATGAGAGGCACGAGCTCGACGAGTTCTCTGAACAGCACGAAGATGTGGAAGACGACTCGGACGATGACAGTGGTCGGTCCTTCTTCACGGCCCGGCTCCGTTTGGTCCGGATCTTGACCGGAACCGGTGAAGGAAAATAGGGCGGTCTTATGAAAACCGGTCTAGGTTCCTGTTCAGGCCGGTTTTTGGCACTGCTTTCTTGTTTCCATTTTCCGGTGAGGTAACAAGCAGACTTTTCCGGTAGGCAATCATCGTCCACAAATTGAGACAACCATTCAAGCTCTGCTATATCAACATCCTGCACAACAGCATATAATATTTGGATTATTGCAGCAAAAAAGAAAATCTAGAAAAAATTTATTATTTAGATATCACCGAAAAAACGAAAAAAATGTAAGAAACCGCAGAAAATTATTTCACGAGATGCTCGCATGACGGAAATTCACAAGCGCGGGAAAGCAAATTACAAATTTAACAGAGTAAAGAACATCCACAAGGAAAAACTACACAGAAAAGGAATACCAAGATAATTCAATAAAATAAGGATGCAAAGAGAAATCTGTTACCGGAACAGTTAATTCACTGGCCAAAATAGGATCGCCGGAGGCCGAAGAAGAGGAACTGAGATTGGAGCAGTCGTCATCGCCCTCTTGCGAAGAAACACAGAGAGACTCCTTCGCTTCCTGCCCTTCGTCGTCGTCATCTTCCTCCTCCTCCTCTTGTTCTTCTTCTTCAACCTCTACGTCATCATTAGAGAAGTCGAACAAGTCGTCGACCACGAAATCGTCGTTGCAGGCGACCAAGGAAACTCCGCCGAGACCGAGCAAGCCGTCCTCAACCGCCACGACTTGTTGGCCCTCCGCCCGGCTGCGGAAACCGGACTTGAGCGCTCTTTCCACCATTGACGACGACTCCATTCTTCTCTTTCTCTCTGTATAATCACCCCACACCAAATCAAATCTTGACAAATCAATTCACTCCCAAACGAGTTTAATTTTTTGCTCCGTACCCGAGCGAACGAAGAAGAGGAAAGTGGGTGTGGAAGAAGAGGGAGATTGCTGTGGATAGGAATGAGAGGAGTTGGTCAGAGAGACCGCACTGATATGGGGGCGAAACAGGTGGTGGGAGTAGATGGTTTTTGTCTTTATCTTTTTTCTTATTTATTTACATAATTTTGTTTTTACTTTATGGGTTTCCTCTGTGAAAGCGCTTTTCTTATGGGCTGTTGAATTTCTGGTATAAAACCATTTGTCTATTTAACAGTAGTAAGAAGAAAATTGCGAAGACGCGTATTTCGGGGAAAATTCAAGAACGTTGGGTTGAATTTGGCGGTTCATGGAGGACGGTAGACTGTTCAAACGAAAGTTCCCCATGGCGGCCGAGGGAGGGGAGTTCCGTGCCTGGACCTGTTCGGACCATCCAATCTCGGTCGATCCCTTTCGTTTTGGTTTTCACTCGACAAAGACAATTTTGTTTGACCACTCGTTTCTTGGTCCGCTGCGACGGGTCCAAAACGAACGAACCGGGAAAAGGGTTTCCTTCGTCACAAAAAAAAAAAGTTATCATTTATCAATGTAAGACTTCATTTATTGCATGAAAAATATAATATATTTAAAATATCCTTTTCGAGAAGTTATTTTTCAGAAAATTAATAGTATTTTTGAGAAGTTATTTTCTAGAAAAATGATAATTTTTTTCGTGTTTAATTGAGACCGAAAATTAAACTGAAAAATATTTGATACATTTTAGTAAGGTTGCTTTGATTTTCTATGTAGTCATTTGGTCGAAAATTATTGACGTGGATGTCTACCGTCTAATGTGGCATGGTCGGCTCTAATATGGACAACTTTTGTAAAATGCCACAGGCGAGCCTAAAACTCCTTTTTTTCCTTACAAAAAATGAATGATTTATAAAATATTTTCTTAAAAATGATTATTTTTATCGCATAAAAAATAAATAAACGAAAAAAATTATTGACCAATTATTTTAAATAATATAAGTGGTTGTTTTTAGATTAATATTTTTTCAAATCATTAATTTTTCGTGAAAAAACTAATCTTAAGTATGCTAAAAGTGTCGTTTGTCGTACTTCTCGAACATTTGTAAATTATTCTTACAGTGATTACATGGAGAGAGAGGGACCTTGCTCTCTCTCCCTCCCCTTCTCTCGTTCACCCTCCCTTTCCATCTCTCCACTTCTCTGTCTCCCTATCTTCAAATTTTTTCAAAGGGCTCTTCTCTCTTTTGTGTGAATAAATTTTTGTGGCTAATCTTAAATGAATCATTTTGACTATTTGTCCAGACAACCATTGAGGAAAATGTTTCTGACGTGCCTTCATAAACTTTTGGAGATTATGCCATTCTCCTTTTCCGATTTAAATTTAAGTTTAATGTGGGGTTTTCATGTTAAAGGTAAGGAAGTTCACCAATGGTTGTAATGTCGATGACAAACACTGTTATCAATTTACAATGATGAGCTGTCCATAATTAGCTCTAAGTGAATTTAACTTAGTGGCAACGGCGATATTGAAAGCTGAACAGACATTAATTACGAAGACATTAATAGTGCATCATGGAAACTGCCAGTGATCGTGAGAAGCAAATCATGGAACATGAAGGGAGCACATAAAAAATGGCGGGATCGTTTACCAAGCATCATCAGGAGGCCAACAATCAAGGGCATCGCGGTTAATTTCAAGTTTGAATTATAACCGTCTAGAGACAGTTGTATCAGGCTGTATAAGCCAAGACAATTTTGTTTGACCACTAGTTTCTTGGTCCGTTGCGACAGGTCCAACCGAACAAACTAGGAAAATCGAGTTGGGTCAAGCCGGGCCTCTTCAGCCGACCATTTGGAAAAAATCAAAATCCCAGCGAGAAATAGTTGTCAAAGGCTTCATTTGTTGTCCTGAAAATATGACTTTTTTTATAAATATTTTTGAGAAGTTATTTTCTAAAAAAAATAATATTCTCTAATAAGTTTTTTTTTTGGGTAAGGCTATATTTTCTAATAAGTTATTTTCCAATAAAGTGAAGATATTTTTTTTGTGTTTGGTTGAAACATGAAAATGAATTGAAAAATATTTACTGCGGTTTGATAAGAAAAATCTAATTTTATTTTTGGCATTGTCGTTTGGTCAAAAATTACTGACGTGAACGCCAGCCATCTTACATTGTATGGATGACGCTAACATGGACAAATTTGTAAAATTTGAAAGGAAATTCAAAATTGTTAGTAATTTTTATATTACATTTCTATTTATTTTTTAAAACTTTTTATTTTTTTTTCTTCTCTTCCCTTTTCTTTTTCCTTCTTGCTCCACTATGACCAGTCGACAACAGCCACGGGCATGCTCCAGCCTTGCTTGCCTCGAGCAAGCCTAAAGCTTCAATCGTTTCATGAAAAATGAATGATTTGAGAAATATTTTTCTAAAAAAATAAATGAAGAATATTTAGACATAATTTTTGTGGATAATTAAAATATTTTTAATTTAATTATTATTTTAAATGATACAACCGAGTGTTTTTAGGATAATATTTGTCAAATCATTAAATTTTTCATAAAATCAATGGAGCCTAAATATGCTAAAAGTTCCATTTATCTTACTTCTCCGACATTCCTAAATTATTCTTACAGTAACTACCATGTCACGACCTAAAAAATTTCGATCGGTGATGAATTTTCAAGTTAATGGATTATTAGGTTAATTAAATTAACTAATCTAAAACGGATTCTCCCAAGCCCTATCAAATCGCAACTTTGATTTTGGTTCAAATGATTTTAGAATTTAGAGTCGCCACTAATCATTTTTTGGCAGGTCGATTAGAAATTTAAGTAAATTAGTGGGAGAACTAAATTACTTATACGAACAAGAGATTATGAGTTTAGGAATTTGGTTACACTAGTTAATTAAAACTAATGCCCTTTCGATACCTTAATTTCATGGATATCCTAATTTTGGCAACTCAAGCTTGGTTTACTCATAAGACTCTAGTGAGGTGTTCTCTTTTTTGTATTTTTACTTTTTAGATGGAATGTATGGATGGTAATGAGTGCATGGATAAGCAAAACACGAATAGGCAAATATAGACACGTGAACGTATACATGAAAACGTGGACATGCAATCATGACATGCGATCATGGAGATACAAATATGACATGCAAACGTGAACGTGCGTTACATGCGAACGTGGACACACAAATACGGCATACGAATATGGATATACAAATACAGCATGCGAACACAGACATGCAGGCGTGACATTCGTACTTGGACATAAGTATGTAGATATACGAATACAGACAGGCGGATACGAAGATATACGAATAAGATTATATGAATATGAAGACATACGAATACGACATGCGAATTCGAAGACGTGTAAATATGACATGCGGATAGGAAGACACACGAATACAATATGCAAACACAACATACGGACGTGGGCATGCGAATGCGGCATGCGTATGTAACATGTGTACATGAATCATGCATAAGTGGACATGCGTACATGACATATGAGTGCAGACATACGGATGCGACACACAAATAAATCATAAAAAATAGGATTGGCCAGTTGAAATGACTCGTTTCCTAGTTTTTGGGATTTTTCTGAATTTTTTGAAACTTTTCAAGACAATTTCCTATAAGGGGCAAAATCATTATTTTTTTAAAAGATCAAGAAGGGAAATCATCAAAATAGGATTGGCCAGTCGAAATGGCCCATTTCCTAGTTTATGGGATTTTTCTGAATTTTCTAAAATTTTTCAAGACAATTTGCTTATAAGGAGCAAAATCGTCATTTTAAAATATTAGGAAGAAAAATCATAAAAAATATGATTGGCCAGTCGAAATGGCCCGTTTCCTAATCTTTGAGATTTTCTCTTGATTTGTTTTTTGCATGAATATGCATGAATCAATGACAATACGAATATGTATGCGGCATGGCAAAGTATGCATGAGCTATACTATATGAAATGCACATGAATGACATTTTTTTTATATTTTTTTAATTAAATAAGACTGACGATGCAAAATATTCTGAATATAAACACAATATTAGAAGATGCGATATAAACGGCAGTATATGAAAATAAGCATTAAAAATTCTTTAAAGCCGAAAGAGGGAGTAAGCTAACGACTTTTGTGTAATGTTATGACCTCTAGCAGGTGGTTCGGTCTACTCATTCTGGGGTTTGATAATGTAGAAATTAAACTGCAGAAAATAGAGTATAAAAAACAGTAAATAAAAGAACCTCCAATGGGTGGCTCGGCCTTCCCATTCTTGGGTTTGATAATATAAAAATTAAACTGCATAAAATAGAGTTCACAAAGCAGTAAATAAAGAACCTCCAATGGGTGGCTCGGCCTTCCCAGTCTAGGTTTTGACAATATAGAAATTAAATTGCATAAAATAGAATATAGAAAGCAATAAATAAAGAATCTTCGTCAGATGACTCAGCCTACCCATTCTGCGGTTTGACAATGTAGAAAATTATAGTATGAATACGACATGTGAATACGAAGACATATGAGTACAACATGACATAATTGAAATTTAAATCAATCTATTTGGGCAACGAAATTCTCGAAGATTTTAATGGTTAGGATTGTTACCTGATTTGACGGATTTGATTATCGAATTTGGATCTCGTATCACCTTGTGGATTAAGATTACGGCTCGAACGATGTGGATAAACTCCTGGTTCGTGTTAATCGATAGAGAAATTGGTGATAGTAACCCCTAGGTTTAAACTCTTACCATCTTCAAAATTCTCTTTTGGAAAAGAATTTTCTCTCTCTTTTTGATTTTTTTCTTTCTCTTTAATTTTTCTTCAATCTTCCAAAATCCTTTCGAACATCAAAAATTTCTCTCTCCAAAAAAATCCCTCTTTCCAAGCTCTCTTCATCCTTCTTTTATAGTTCACTCATTTATTTTTCATTCTAATTTTTTCACTAACTCTATCTCCCATTCTAATTTCTTCACTAACTCTTCTTCATCTCTATTTTCCCTTCTCCATCTCTATCTCTAATTTTAATTTCTCTACTAACTCCTTTTCATTTCTATCCTCCATTCTCTATTCCAATCTTATTTTCTCCATCTATTCTTTTCTATTTTCTCTACTCTATTTTAATTTCTCTACTAACTCTTCTTTTAGTTATTTACAAAATAATCCCTCAAGTATTAGGTATTTGCAATTCAGTTCTTAGAGAAATATTTCTTTAAGTCCAAATCTCCACCCAATTTTCAGTACACCTCCCATATGCTTGGTCGAAATTAAAAGAAAAATATTGACTATTTTCTTATACTTTGTGGCTTCAAATGCTATTTTTTAATAAAATTTCAAATATTTTTGTAATTTCTAAAATTTTTTTAAAAATATGAAAAATTATTTTTTATTCAAAATGGTTGCTTAGGCTTGGCCAAGTCTTTCAAAGTTGATTTTTCGATTTTCTCATTTTTTCTGGATTTTCTATGAATTTTTAAAAATAAAACGTAGGAAAATAATAAAAATATAAAAATTTATTTTTTGGTCAAAATTGGTTCCCTAGGCTTGGCCAAGGTCTCCAAAGTTGATTTTTTTAATTTTATGAATTTTTTTATGAATTTTTAAAGAGAAAAGGTTATTAAAAATCAAGTGTCAATATATCGAACGAATAAAAGTACAATGCATACGCCCCCAATAATTTCGCACTTCAAGTTCGACCACTTCCTTATGTGGCTACTCCTTTTCTTCCCCCCACGTGCTTTCCCAATTGCGTGCACATGAGTGGCACGTGGCCAATAAATTCTCATCTTTGTCTCTCCCTCATCGCATGAAAGCCTCCTCAAACCGGGTTTGGATCGAAATTTGCTAAAAGGGGTATTGGAGATCGAATGTCATGACTCTTTTTATTTCATTGTGTTGAGTCGATTAGGATTCAGGTGTCGTCTCGTCTTTGAAATGAACCTCTACCGAGCTTTCTTTCAAAGAGGGGCAGCTGTTGACACCTGATTTTCAATCACCTTTTCTTTTCTTTTTTTTAAAATTAATAGAAAATCCATAAAAATTCATAAATTTGAAAAAATTAACTTTGGAGACCTTTGCCAAGCCTAGGGAACCAATTTTGACCAAAAAATGATTTTTCATATTTTCAGTATTTTTCGGTATTTTTATTTTCTAAAATTGATAGAAAATCTATAAAAATGAGAAAATTGCAAAATCAACTTTGGAAGCCTTGGCCAAGCTTAGGCAACCATTTTTGAGTAAAAAAATAATTTTTCATATTTTTTGTATTTTTTTAAATATAATTTTTAGAAATTAGGAAAATATTTAATAAATAATAGCATTTGAGGCCACAAAAATACATAAAAATAGTCAATATTTTTCCTTTAAATCCCTTTTCATGTTGGTCATCGTAAATTTAAAAAATCCAATTCGAGGTCATGTATTCCTTAACGAGCATAATCTCGAATCGGGCCTAAAAAAATTCAATTTGAGTCAATTTATTTTCATTTTTCATTTTTAGGAGTTGTGACATTGTTCTTTAATATTCCAAATTTTCATCTTGGCCCAATTATACCCAGAATGACTCAATTTTACAAACAGGGCTTTAATTAAATTTTGCATTATTTTCAATAGCAAGAAATGAGCTTAAATTCAACATGCGATAGGTGTGTCGAAAATTGTGAGGAGATTTGGACTTAAAGAAATATTTCTCCAGGGACTGAATTACAAATACTTAAAATCTCATGGACTAGAGTGCAAATACCTAATACTTGAGGGATTATTTTGTAAATAACAAAAAGAAGAGTTAGTGGAGAAATTAGAATAGAGAAGGGAAGATGGAGAAGAGGAGATGAAGATAGGAAGATGGAGAAGAGGAGATGGAGAAGAGAAGATAAAGAAAATAAGATGAGAATAGAGAAGGGAAGATGGAGATGAAGAAGAGTTAGTAGAATGGGAGATAGATATGGAGAAGGGAAGATGAATATGAAGAAGAGTTAGTGGAGAAATTAGAATGTGAGATAGAGATGGAGAAGGGAAGATGAAAATGAAGAAGAGTTAGTGGAGAAATTAGAATGGGAGATAGAGTTAATGAAAAAATTAGAATGGGAGATAAATGAGTGATTTATAAAAGGAGGAAGAAATGAGCTTGAGAGGAGAATTTTTTTGGAGAGAAAATTTTGGATGTTTGAGAGAGTTTTGGGAGATTGAAGAAAAACTGGAGAAAAAAAAATTCTTTTGGAGAGATTTCAAGAGAAAAAAATTTTGAGAGAGAAAAATTCGCCGCCGTGGAACAAGCCTTGGCGACGCGACGGATTCATCTCCAACGAGCTCTAGGCGCATCAGCATGTGCAATTATCTGGTAACTCAATTTTTCGTGTTTAGATGACGAAATCTCGAAAATAAATATACTGAACATTCGTAGATAACTTCGAGATCTTCGATTTGATATATTATGGCACGAAAATTGACGTCGTTTGCTATGTCAAAAGGGTCCCGAAATTGAAAGCAGAAATCTGGAAATATGGTGATCAGAACCTGAGATGGAATTTTTCTGATCTGACCTTTCACGCTAAATGATTTTCCATGGGTTATTCTAGACTTTGTTTCATAAAGACCTCTTCATGACATTTGTTTATAAGATCTTAATGCATAACATATAAAAAATACAAAAATATTCATGCATGTTTCGTATTTTTAATGCATTTAATGAAATCATGCAATTCTGTTGGCGTCCTTTAGTCTGAGTGTTTTTCTGTACGTGGTCATATTGATTTGTTGTTATCTTATGTTTAGAGTCTTCTTTTGAAACTTCACAAAAAATGAAAGTTGTTCATTGGGGTCTTGTTTAGTAGACTGAAAAGTTTGGTGCATTAATTTTGAGATTTGAGTGTCCATTTAAGCTTAATCCTGAAATATGTCTGTTCTGTGAAATTTGTTTGTTTGCTGCTGAGCTCTCATGAAAGACCATTTTCTACATGAAAATGAGTGTCTCTTCAATAAGAATGTAAAACATGAAAGTTGTCAAAGACACATTTTCCCATCCACATAAAAAATCTCAGAATTTTTACATACATTTCATTATTTCTTTTGTATTTTATGGTTACTGTTTTCTCCCTAAGAATGTTCATGGACAGTATGATTTAATTCGTATTTTTTGTGTTAATGCATTGGAAAATGTAAAAAATGGTCTCAATGAAGTTTAATCAGCACGTGTTAAACTCTCTTTGAGTTTTTGAATTGTCTTAACTCATTGGTGATTGTGCATGTCCGATTGGATAAGTTCATTATTTTCATTTGGCTTTCGGCCCGATGCTTTAAAGACTGGAGGATGACCGATGTCCATTCCGGTCCGTTTTGTTGTACTCTCGACCCACGAGGCTTGGCGACGGGTGTTTGACCGATGTCCATTCCGGTCCATTTTTGTTGTATTCCCGATCATGTCTCGGGTTTTATTTAATTGGTCTGTAATTATTCACCCGACGAGTTGCGGGTTTTATTTTCACTGTTCTTAGGGTAGTTTTACTTTACCTGCTCTCTCTTCACATCTTCATTTGCTTTGGGTGATTTTGCATTCTTTTATAATACATCCAAAATACAAAAAAAAATGTAGAAAATCCAAAAAACCAAAAAAAAATGGAAAATCTGAAAATACAAAAAATGCCATTCATGTGCATCTCATGTAGTATGTCTCATGTATGTTTGTTATGTTATCCGTATGTTCGTATAGACATATCGTATTTGTTTGTTCTCGTATGCACGTCACGTACGCGACGTTTGCAAATCCACATTTGTCTGTTATGATATGTTATTAACCCATGCATATTCATTCAGAAAAATCAAAAATTTCAAAATGAGGGTTTTATCCCCTCTTTTTCAAAAATGAGGGTTTTATCCCATCTTTTCAAAATGACGACTTTGCCCTTTATGGGCAAAATCGAAATGTACGTATTTACATACATATATCACTATGCATGTCACATATATATGTCACGTATTTATATGGTGTATGTATGCATGTTACATATCGTATTCGTGCGTCTTCATACGCATGTCACATACGTATTCGTATTCGTCTATCCCCGCATGCATGTTGTATTCATACGCATGTCACGTACGCATATCATTCGCATGTCCACGTACGTATGTCCTTCGCATGTAACGCACGTATATGTATTCGTCTATCTCGTATGCATATCGTATTCATACACATGTCACGTACGTATGTCGTTCGCATGTCATGTACGTATGTCATTCGCACGTCACGCACGTATTCGTATTCGCATATCTACGTATTCGTATATCATATTCGTATATCCGTATTTGTGTGTCGTATTTGTATGTCAACGTTTGCGTTCATACCTTTTATGCATTTCATTTTAAAGTGAAAACATAAAAAGAACACCTTACCAGGGTCTTAGGAATAAATCAAGTGAGAGTTGCCAAAATAGGATATCCATGGAATTAAGGTACCGAAAGGGCATTAGTTTTAATTAACTAGTGTAACCAAGTCCCCGAACTCATAATCTCTAGTTTGCAGGAGTAATTTAGTTCTCCCACTAGGTTACTTAGGTTTCTAATCAACCTACCAAAAATGATTAGTGGCGACTCCAAATTCTAAAATCATGTGAAAAAAAAATCAAAGTTGCGATTTGGTAGAGCTTGGGAGAGCTCGAACTAGGTTAGTTAATTTAATTAATTAATCCGGTAATCCATTAACCTAAAAATGAATTTTAGGTCGCGACAGCTTGGCGACTCCGCTGGGGAGTTGTTCTTAATTTTTGAAAAATTTAAGAACTGAGAGGACTTAGGCCAGTAAAATTTCATGAATATTCACTTGGTTTGGCAATTGGTTGAATTCTAATCTTTAGGTGTTAAATGGTCTTGCAGATGGGAGTTATAAGGGGTGGAGTGTTTGGCTAACCCCTTATTTTGCAGGTTTGGTGTATGGAAATTGGAATTTAATTTTTGCACATTTTGAAGCGGTGTTTGAATTTAACTGCTGTGCATGATTATTTGTTTTAGCACTACATCACACACGTCCCGTGACCGGACCTGGGTCACTAGTTTTAAGATGGTATTGTGATTTGGTTCTAGCGTTCGGCGTGAGATCACGTCGAAAGTTAGTCCAGATTCAATCCCGAACCTCTTTTCAAAAATGAGTTTTAAAAGTTAGGCCTCAGGCTTGGTAAGATTACCAAAGCAGTGGTTTTAATTTTTGACTCGAGGAGCCGAAGTTGGGAGACCCAGCTAATCCTGATTACGTCGTAGGGGTCACGGCTAATCTTGATTATGTGCGCGAGATTGTCGCCTTGCCGTAAGTCTTTCGCTTCAATTTGTCAGCCTTTAGAGTAGATAGGCTAAGATTTAAACTCACGATTCATGTGCATGTCTATGCGACTTACATGGTATTTTTGACGGTGAAAGTAAGTTTTCTAACTTCATCTTGTATTTATTTTTGGTCGGTCCATGTTAGGTGTCGGTCAAATTTTGAATTTAACATCAAGGTCATTTTTCAAAAGAAAATGAAAATCAAATTAGTATCCCATTTTTGAAAAAAATAAAATAAATAAATAAATAAATAAGTGTGAAAAATCCCTTAGGAAAATTTTATTGACCTGTAAAAGATTTTGTTACATTTTTCTACTTCAATAGAAATGATATTTTCTTGACAAATTTATCCCTAAAAATTCATTCTGATAAAAGGAAAATCCCTTCGGGAAATTTGCTAAATTTTAAGATATTTTATCACATTTTTCAAGTTGTAAAAATTTGCAAGAAAATTCTTTTTGAGAAATTCACCCATGTTTTTCTAAGAAAATTTTCTCTAAAATTGAAAAATAAAATTGGACTAATGTAGGAATCATGGGCCGACCCCTATTGGATCACATACTGATTATTTTCTTTACTTTTGCAGGGAATTATAGGTACCCTGGGGTGGAGAAAAATCGGGCTCGTTGGTGATAACAATCAGGGGGTAAGCGAAGATATCGTTAACCCTAGGGGCATATGAAGAGGCCAATTCTTCCGGAGACAGAATCGTGTCAATAAGTCAGCACGTATGGGCCATGTATTTTGATGAGGGGTAGTGAATGCATCCAGATCGGGCCTGGGGACATTTTTAATATATTAGAAGGGTTCATGTATTTTTGTTGAGAAAGTCGAGACTGTGTAATCAAAACCCATGGGGCAAGATTATGAACCCGATCTTGCGACGCCTTTCTGATTAAATTGAACAAAGGCTTGCCTTTTTACCTTCCTCGGATTCAAAACACATAAAAGATTTTGGAGGATTAGTATTTTATTACCGAGCATGGCCCGCAATCATTTCTCCCAACGCAACAGGCGACCGACACATTCAAGTGGACACCGAAAGAGATAGGCAGGAGTAAAGTGGGGCACGCAACGGGCAGCCCGGTTTGTTTATTGGAGGACTAATCGAGTGGTCGATTTGCAATAATTCACACGACTGACTCACGGCGCTGTGACCGGTGGGGGCCGCCACCGAACCCTTCGCCAATGTCCTTGATATCATCGCCGGCAGCAGATAACAAGAACACCGAGAAGAGTGTTAAGCCTCAACGTCTTCAGTACCGTAAATCGTCCTATCATGCTATATGGGCGAAGAAATGGCAGGAAAATGAAAAGCACAAACACGTGAAACTTTCTCTTCATTCCATTCACCAACAAATCTTACAACAACTCACTGGGGAGGAAAAGTGAAATCAAATTGAGCCCTAATAAGCGTCACAAAGGAGCTCAGCTGGCTCTCCATAAAGTTGATGTTCTGGGTGCACCGGGCGTTCTCGAGATCAAGCTCCGCGAGCCTAAAGAAGAGGCGATCGCACTTCTCTTTAACTTGGGCCATAGTGGCCTCGTAATGCTCAACGGCAAACTTCAGGTCCGGAATCGCCGCCCTCTCGAAAGCAATATCTGCCGTAATGTCATCAAGCCTCTCCTGCAGCCAACCGCATTTGCACCTCATCACAATATTGCCTGGCTCCTGTTCGGCGTAAGTTCGGACCAAGGCCAGACGGTCCACCAGCTTTCCCCTCTCACGAATCAGCCAGGAAAGCTGATCGTTGGCAAACTTGAGGGCCTTTTTGTGATTATCAGCCACAAATGTAACTGTTGCCAAACGCTCGTGCCGGTCTCGGTAACGAGCTTTCACGATGGCGGTCACAAGGACCGTCTCATAAGCGCGGTTATAGGCAGCCAGAAAATTGATGAAGACGGTCGAGAAGTTCCGATACTCCTTCCCCAGTTGGGTACCCTCAACAGAAGCAGCGTCCACAGTCCTGAATAAACCAAGGATTTCAACCTCAACGGTAGAGTTTTTGGCTATATGAGCGTAACCTCTACCAAGAAGATTGTAAAGTCTCTCCCACCCAGCCAGGACTTCGGCGGATAAGGTGTGGTTAGGAGAATTGGCCATTTTTGAAAGCAGAATACGAAAGAAAGGAGAGAGATGAGGCAGATGAGCGGAATGCGAAGATGGTAATCTGCTTCAATTTAAATACTGATTTCACAGGGGCAGTCCTTATAGGTTTTTCTATCTACCATTCTCTGTCGGCAACACCCCTGGTGGCTCAAATTCCAGTCAAGTGGCAACCTCGAGCCGAATAAACCTGACGTCTCTGTGGAAAAGCTGGACGGGACTCCACCGCTTTGAATAAAGAAAGAACGAAAAGACGAGCTGAGTGGGGGACAAAGAAATTTTCGGCAGAAAGAGAGATATTACTCGTCTTCATTGGAGGACCCGCCAGTAAATCGACGGTGGAAATCTTGACAGGGGGATTTCCCCTTTAATCAAAAGCTGAATGTCAGATTTTCCCCTCGGTAAATCTAATAGCACTGCCCGTGAAGGGGGAAGTCGTTGCTATTGCCAGAGAGAGAATTTATCCTCATTTGATAGTGAGGGTTCATCTGCACGAACTCGCAGGAGAAAGATAGAGAGGAAGGAATTCTCGTGGGAGAGGAATTCAAAACCTTCACCATCAAAGCATTGGCTTTCAAAGCCTGTTACGAGAAGCCATCAACGATCCCGTGATCCCTCAAGTCCAAGAAGACATCTTGAGGCGGTCTCGAATCGGCAGTCCTAGATCCAGAAATATGTCGGGCATTAGGGAAATGGGCGCATGTTCAACCCTGGTCGAAGCTGATGAAGTTCCTTACCCTGAGGGTCTACTAGTCATGGCCATTGACGGTAATCCAGTCTCTCTGTCAATCCTTGTTACCGTATTAAGAAAATGCCGGTATAAGGTTGTAGCTTAAGCAAAGGCGACAGAGGCCTTAGAGATATTAAGGAGGAGTAGTGACCAGTTTGATATCGTCGTCACCGCCATGGTAGGGATTGACATGGATGTTTTCACTCTCTTAGAAGTCATCAATTCTAAATTAAACATGCCAGTCCTCGTAATATTGGCAAGCGATGATCAGCAAGCCATGATGAAGGCTGTCTTAAACGGGGCCCAAGACATCGTAACGAAACCAGTTAGGGTTCAGATGCTTCAAAACATATGGCAGCACGTGGTAAGGAAGAAATTGCACGACCATGAGAACAAGCATCAAGCCTTCAATTTTATTCCAAGCAACTGGAGAAAGAAGATGAGTTGGTCTCCCGAGCTGCATCGTATGTTTGTTAATGCAGTTCAGCAACTAGGAATCGATTCGGCACGGCCGCAACATATACTGGAAATTATGAAGGTAGAGGGACTCACTAAAGCAAATGTTTCGAGTCATCTTCAGAAGTACAGAAAAAGGGTGAGAGAACACAATGCAGCTCAGAATCAAGAAAACCAAGGCGGGACTGATCCAAGCCTGAACATCGAGTCTCCTCGCCACCATAAGTTCCACAGGTTAGCATGGGGCGAGCCACTTCCCATCATCAACCAAACCAGTAGCCGTGCCATCAATCCCCCATGCGTTAATCAAAGTATCCCCCAGAATCACCCTAATGCTCTTCAAGAGTATAGACCGCAGGGGCAGTGTATTCAGACTCCTTGGTTTGAGCACCAACCCGTGGCTAGAATTCATCCCATGATCAGCGCGCCTGCGCAGCCAGAGAATCAGACAAGAAATTATCCTGAGCACTTCCACTTCTCTAATCCTCGAATGGAAGGAGTTCTTGACAGCATGACAGTTGGTGATCCCCACACTTTCTGGAGTAATGATGAAGACTTCAGCTCGAGAAGTCAAATTGCTCATGGCGAGGACAGAATGAGAAATCTACCGCCAGCATTTGCCAACAATAATGCCCAATTCGAGCATCAGTTGCTGGAAGGTTCAAGAGATTACCCAGATGATGAGCTTACTGGTCAACCAGTTTAAGGTTGACAGACATCCGAAGCCATAATCGGAAGCCAGTGATTAAGGACTCTCAAACATCGGTCATCCATGCCTGAACCAGCATGAGACTAGCTGATTATCGAAGAGCCGCAGGAGAGGCAGAACTGACCTTGAACAAGTGCACCTTTCATTTCATGCTTAATTCCCCTGCGTGTGATATTTCCAGCTTTCTAGGTGTCTAGATTTAATTCAGGGGCATGGGGTAATTTGTTTTTTATCCCGTCGAATGCGTGAATCCCTTTTTATGCTAGACTCAGGGCGGATCAATTTGTGGCAACGTCGCTGACTGCCATAATGAGAAATGTTGAATGACCTCACGTAGGGAAATTTCAAGTGAAAAGCCCAGGCGAGCTCGAAGACGGGTAACTGTGTGTCGTTCCAATTTACCCTCAATCGTCGCAAAATGCTAAATTGGATTTGTTCCATTCTCTTCCAGGGGATTGCAAATTGCCTCAACAGTGTCGCAAAATGAAATGACCCAATGGAATGCGATAGGACTCATTTGCCTTAAAGGTAACCTTTAAATTAAAGGAGCCCTCCGATCCACGGACCCGATGGCATAAAAAATGATGATGGTCCAAAGCAACCTGAAAGAAAACAAGGCCCAACTAAGCAAAGCACTTATGTGGCAAGCTCAAAGTGAAGGGCAACTCGAGACATACAATCCAATCCAATCCAAATGAAGGAACTTCCTCAATTCAAATTCAATGGAAGTACATACAAGGGTAAAACAGTATCGTTCCAATTTTTCTAGAATATGAAGAACATATACTGCCGCATTCCCTTTCATTTTTGCAGTGAAAGTCTCTACTGGCCAGATTTTCCTGTCTACCATTCCCTATCAGCATCACCTCCGCTACTCGTCTCCAATCTCGAGCCAAGCAAATCCGACATCTCTGCCAAAAGTTTGACGGGATGACACAACTTTGAAAAAGGAGAAAGAAAGGTGACTTGGGTGGGAGACAAGGTGTTGACACCTGATTTTTAATCATGTTTTCTCTTTTAAAATTAATACAAAATCTATAAAAATTTTTAAAATTGAAAAATCAATTTTGGGGACCTTGGCCAAGCTTAGGGAATCAATTTTGACCAAAAAATAATTTTTCATATTTTTGGTATTTTTCAGCATTTTTTATTTTCGAAAATTAATAGAAAATCCATAAAAATTGAGAAAATTATAAAATTAACTTTGGAAGCCCTAGCCAAGCCTAGGCAACCATTTTTGAACAAAAAAATAATTTTTCATATTTTTTGAATTATATATATATTTTTAGAAATTAGGAAAATATTTAATAAATAATGGCGTTTGAGGTCACAAAAAATATGTAAAAATGGTCAATATTTTTCTTTTAAATTCCTTTTCATGTTGGCCATCACAAATTTTAAAAAAAAAAACCCAATTCGGGGTCGTGTATTTCTTCACGAGCATAATCTCGAATTGAGCCTAAAAAATTTAATTTGAGTCAATTTATTTTCATTTTTTCACTTTTAGAAGTTGTGACATTATTCTCTAATATTTTAAATTTTTATCTTGGCCCAATTATACCCAGAATGACTCAATTTTACAAAAGGGCTTTAATTAAATTTTGCGGCAAGAAATAAGCATAGGGGAGATGTGTTGAAAATTTTGAGAAGATTTGGACTTAAAGAAATATTTCTCCGTGGACTGAATTGCAAATACTTAAAATCTCATGGACTAGAGTGCAAATACTTAACATTTGAGGGATTATTATGTAAATAATAAAAAGAAGAGTTAGTGGAGAAATTAGAATAGAGAAGGAAAGATGGAGAAGAGGAGATAGAGAATGGAAGATGGAGAGGAGGAGATGAAGAAGAGGAGATGGAGAGGAGGAGATGGAGAAGAGAAGATGGAGAAGAATAGATGAGAATAGAGAAGGGAAGATGGAGATGAAGAAGAGTTAGTAGAATGGGAGATAGATATGGAGAAGGGAAGATGGAGATGAAGAAGAGTTAGTGGAGAAATTAGAATGTGAGATAGAGATGGAGAATGGAAGATGTTGAAGAAGAAGAGTTAGTGGAAAAATTAGAATGTGAGATAGAGATGGAGAATGGAAGATGTTGAAGAAGAAGAGTTAGTGGAAAAATTAGAATGAAAGATAAATGAATGGGTTATAAAAGGAGGAAGAAGAGAGTTTGGATGGTGGGAATTCTTTGGAGAAAAAAAATTTGAAGTGTTTGAGAGAGATTTTTTAGGGGGAGAGAAAATTTTGGATGTTTGAGAGAGTTTTGAGAAATTCAAAAAAAAAATTAGAAAGGAAGAAAAAATAAAAAAAAAAGAGAGAGAATCCTTTTTTTCAAAAGAGAGTCTTGAAGATGGTGGGAGTTTAAATCTAGATGTTACCATCCATAATTCCTCTACCGATCAACGCAAGTCACGAGTTCATCCCCATCGTTCGAGCCGCGATCTTGATCCATAAAGTGACACGAGGTCCGAATTCGACAATCAAATCTGTCAAATCATGTAACAATCCTAACCATTAAATCTTCGAGAATTTTCTTGCCCAAATGAATTAATTTAAATTTCGATTATGTCATGTCGTACTCGTATGTCTCCATATCCACATACCGCATTTGTATTTGTGTTGTCATTAATTTACGCGTATCCACCTAAAAAAAATTTTTCGACTGGCCAATCCTATTTTTGATGTTTCCACCTCCCGATCCTTGAAAAATAACCATTTTATCCTTCTGGTCAGTTTGACCCAAACTTGTTCCAATCATCCCAAATGAGCTTTCATGAAATAAAATGGTACCGAAAGGGCGTTAGAATGATCTAGCGTAATCAAGTCCCCGAATCCATTTTCTCTGGTTCGCAGAAATAAATTAGTTCTCCCGCTGATTTATTTAGGTTTCTAATCGACATACCAAAAATGATTAGTGGCGGCTCCAAATAAAAAATCTTTTGCATTAAAAGAACTTAAGTTGCGATTCGGTAGGACTTGGGAGGGTCCGAATTAGGTTAGTCAATTAACCTGATAATCCGTTCACCCGATTGAAAAAAAATAAATTAATTTTTTTCGGGTCGCGACACAAGGAAAATGAGATTCGTTTTTATAGGAGAACACGCCAGCAAATCGACGGTAGAGATGTTGATAGGGACCCTACCACTATGAAGAGATGAGAAAAGACGAGCCAAGCAAGAAACACGCAGGAAAGGTTGAGAAAGACAGAAATCTCGGGAGAAGCGATACATATGCTAAGCCGACGCCAAATTTTAAAAGAGACATCCTCCTGATAATCTTTATTCACACATTGAAGATAGTTTTAAAGCATACACGGTTCAGAGAGAGTGAAAATACAGAAAGATATAGTAAACCTTGAGAAATCATCGACCAAATCGAAGATGTCTCAACCCAATACTTCCGAAAGCTATCATTGCCTGCTGAATATGGGCGAGGAAGAGTTCGAAACCATGTTTGGGATCGAGCCTATGGAACCTGGCCCTTCCGCCGACGACGTCCAAGATCTCAGTAAAGATAAGGACAACAATGGTAAGGGTCAAAAGAAGCGTTACCATCGCCATACTAAGGAGCAAGTACAAAGGCTTGAGGATTTCTTCAGAACATGTCCTATGCCAGACGTCAGACAGAAAATGGAACTAAGTCAAGAGCTAGGACTTGAACCTTCACAAATCAAGTTCTGGTTTCAAAATAGGCGAACCCGAATGAAGACTCGTCATGAGCACAACGAAGCCGAGTTTCTAAGAGTTGAAAATGAAAACCTCCGAGCGGAAAACAAGATGTATAAAGAGGCTTTTGACTCCGCCACTTGCCCTAACTGCAACAGCCTCTTCCTCGCCTTCGATGAAATGCATGATCTGAGGATTGAAAATGCGTGTTTGAGAAGCGAGTTAGACCAGTTTATAACAGAATCGAGTTCTGTTGGAGCAGGGTACAAAAAGACTAATGCTACTGGATCAGCATCAATACCTCCCGGGGAAGGGGAGATGTATCGCCACCAGGCAAGCGGCATTGACGATGAACTCACCGCCATGATCAACCAGTTTAATGTTAATGAAGCACGGGGACTGTAATATGCACAGGGAGTCTGTATTTCGAAGCTGAGAACACGGGTCCTTCAACATAGCCGATGCATACCTGGTCCAGAATGAAGCCAGCTGATCATGGGAGAGCCTGCTGAGGGAGTAAAATCGATCTTGAACGAATGCAGACGCTTCATTTCCTTGCATGGGATGTTTTCTACTTTTATTGATGTTCAGAATGAACGCAAAAGCAAGAAGCAGCAATTTCCTGTTCTCCTATTAAATGCTCGAGTCTGCTACCACACCAAACTCGTAGTGAATTTATTGCGAGTAAAAAGTCGCGCGAACTAGAAGGGTAAAGCAGTATCGTTTCAATTTACCCTCAAATTGTCCCGATTCTAAATTAGATCCCTTCTGTTTACAGGAATTTGCAAATTGACCCAAAAACGAAATTCCCCGATTAATAAAAACTTTGGGCAAATAGATTCGTGGACATCGCCACAGAATGGACGGCTTCAAATGAGGAATATGTGAACGAAAGATCCAAACAATCTCAAAGAAGGGTAATTCTGTATCGTTCTAATTTGCTCATACTCGTCTCGTGTTCTGAATTATTTTATTCCATTCTTAACAGGGTTTGTAAACCGCCCCGAAAAATACAGTGACCTGGAATTACCTAGTACAATACAACAACACCATGTCATCTCAAGGATTGACTCTTAAAAGGAACCTCCATGAGCGCCTGCGGTCTTGTGGACCAGATGGCATGGGGAATGACAGTGGTCCGAGACGTCCCGCGTTCGATCCTCGAGGATGGAAATGTTGTAAGTATTGTAAATAAATAAAACAACTTTTTCTCGCATTTCTTTTTGCAAAAAGAAACAGGAATACTCGACGAGCAATACCAAGGTCAGTATTTTGTTACGATCTTAGCTTAACGTTGAAGTGTCCAGCGAAAGCCAAGGGAAACTCAATCCAGTGAACTTGATAAAGGCGTCACGCAAAACATTCAAGATGAAGGGTAAACCAGTATCGTATCCAATACATCATTTCTAATACTGACTAATACGTCTTCTTCTCCATTGTTTGACAGGAAATGTCTAACTTGACATACCCACGGAGAAAATCCCGAGTGGTAAAACTGGTAAAGGAGTTGCGCGAAGCACTCAAGGGTAACTCAGTATCGTGTCCAGTTCATCATTTCTGATACTGGCTAACAGGTCTCCTTCCTTGTTACAGGAAATGTTAAACTAACACTTGATACTTCAAAGAAAACAGCCCAAAGGGGCCAAGTTATGATCGCCTGATGCGATCCGTCTGATGAAATAAGGGAAATCAATGGCGAACCCTAGATCGAAAAGAGGCAAAACCAGAAACAAGCTACTCCTCGACTCGGGGAATAGGCCCCCAACGTGTCTGATCCGCCCACACAGCCAGGGGCAATTTCCATACTTGTACTTGTATTGCCATATTTGCATGATGTTTACACATTCCATGATTTATGCATGACTGTTCTGCATGTTCAATTTGTCAATTTTGACTGGGGGTATAAACTGTACACGATGCATCGAATGTACAGAATGGGGCATGACAGGACGATGAAAGGCAAGCCATTTCCACATACGTCCTATATTTAATCCACATTGAGTTGAGCGATAGACAGATTCCGCATTCTCCAAGGCAATGGGTTTTCTCGCAAAAGATACGATAGTCGAAGTGAAGGAGGCATTCATTCTCTATTCCAAACACTTCAGGCAACCATTGACAACCCATTTAAACGGTGATTTCATTTCATGACCCTGTCAAGAACCACCCCGCACTGGGGCAAAACAGAGGTAATTCCAACAATATCAGGAGATAAATGGTTAGAAATTCTCTTGCTTGGACTAACATCAATCTTCGAGTGTTTCTTTGCATGATACTCGAATTTTAATTCAAGTGCTTTAGGATGACGAAGAGCATTTATTTTCTCTATCCTACACACTCATCCTTTGCATAACCCAATTGAGCCTGCAAATTCATTTCTCAAGCCCATGTTGGTGATCCTTGCTCATTTCAAGGTAACGACGACACCTTCCCCCAAAAGAGCAAAATTGAAGAAATTGGGCCAATAGAGAATTCTCGAATCAGCCCATTTCATATGCTAGACTTTCATGTAATGTCTAGTATCATTTGTTGAAAATCATCTTGTTGCTAAAATTCAAAATCACAAGATTATTAAACAAAAAAAAAGAGAGAGACAAGTGTAGCCTAAAGAAAATGGGCCTGCTTCCAAACAAAAGGGAGTCGGGAGTAAGAAAAGCAAAGGCTACTCCAAAGAATCTCGGGCAGAAAGAGCAAAGTGCCTATCAAAAGCAAGGCCAATGCCCATATATCTGTAATGAACTTCTGACTTCGAACATACATTTTGAGAATTCCCGAAAAAGGATCCCCAAAGAAGTCAGTTTGCAAAGTGTAAAAGAACTACCACCCCTCAGCCAATGATGGTATTCATTAAAGACAAATTCAGGAAGGTCAAAGATCGGTGACAAGACTGCAATGATCACCAACACCAAGCCCTTCTCATATATTTTGCTGAGCCAAAACGAGCCCTTCGTTTCTCAGACTCAAATCCCGACCTACGTTACGACCCTTGAAAGTCTCTTCTGATTAGGGCACCTAAATTAATGTAAGAGTTGAATGACTTTAAGAATCGCTCGAAGAAGTTCGAGCAAGATTATTTCTCTCTCATTTTGCAGGGTTCTTGACTTGTAAACCCGGAGCAGATGATGAAGACCTTTTTTTGTCAATGGCCCTGACTCGAAATGAGTCTCCTTTGATAAGCCTTTGACCCAGCCCACATTACGGTCCTAATCAAGACCTCTAGATCGGCTTGATCGTATCAATTGTGAGATTACTCAGACCCTCGCTGAATGCGATGATGGTAAGGTTGAGTGCTTTCTTTTCAAATCCTGCAATCCGGATAAACAGCGTTTCTCGAGAGTGAGAGAAAGCCCTTTCGGACTGAAGTCCCCATTCAGGTTCAATTCGAGGTATTCGTGACATGATAACCTCCCTGGACAGAATTGGAAATGCAAACTCGATAGAATAGTCATGCATGATCCATATTATGAGCATACACATATGGTTTTAATCATTGCAAACTCAACTGAATAGTTTTGCATGAACCGATGAACTCATTGATAAAAATGCTTGCACATGTTACCTCTGACACTGTCTGACAAGTAGTGCATTCCTAATAGTCGAGTTACTCTCCGAGGTCTCGAAATTCATCCAGAGGCTATTAAACAAACAAGCCCTGTTGGCTAATGCTCGCCAAGCATTTTCAGGTGAGTCTATCTTCAACCTGAACCTTTCAATTCTGATGATTGTCTGGGTGCTCAAATCCATTGCAGCACATAAGGTCATTCAGTGAGCAAGCAGACACGATACAATCGGTCTGTCTATGCCTCGATCATTAACTCAGAAGATCCGGTAAGTCTTCTGAACCCTTGCAACTCATGATCAACATACTCTCATGAAGTCTTCATCAGCTCACGATTGATACAATCTCGTGTTCTCAAGCTTTATCAAATCATGATTGACCAACTCTCGTGTTCTTGATCTTTGCCTCATCGGTTTATTCCTAAAGTGATGGGACAACAAAAATTAGGTTTGAGCTTCTGCAGGATTTTTGGTTTCCCCAGATCCCAGAATGGCACCCTTCATGATAAGTCAAATCCCAGAATGGCACCCTTCAAGGTAAGTTAAGTCGGATTTTGAGGATTCCTGATCTCCCTAGATCCCAGAATGACACCCTTCAAGGTAAGTTAAATCGGGTTTGAGCGTCTGCAAGATTCCTGGTTTCCCCAGATCCCAGAATGGCACCCTTCATGGTAAGTTAAATTGGGTTAGAGCGTCTGCAGGATTCTTGATCTCCCTAGATCCCAGATATACCCAAAAATCATTTTCTCAATCAATACCTCTTCAGTCTACCCAAAAAAGGTGAAATCTAGGGTATATTATCTCCGGAGCCCTTCCATTGGAAACCCCAATACGGAACGGTCCATTTCCAAAGTCCTTTTTACAGGCGACCAAAGTCCTTTCTACAGGCGAGCAAGTCCTTTCTACAGGCAATCAAAAGTCCTTTTTACAGGCAACCAAAGTCCTTTCTACAGGCGACCAAGTCCTTTCTATAGAAAACCAAGTCGTTCTTACAAGCAAATCAAGTCCTTTTTACAGGCATACCAAGTCCTTTTTACAGGCATCAAAGTCCTTTCTACAGGCACAAGTCCTTCTTACAGGCATCAAGTCCTTTTTACAAGCACCAAGTCCTTTCTAAAGGCCCACAAAAGTCCTTCTTACAGGCACCAAGTCCTTTCTATAGGCAACCAAAAGTCCTTTCTACAGGCACACCAAAGTCCTTTTTATAGGCAAAACAAAGTCCTTTCTACAGGCACCAAAGTCCTTCTTACAGGCACCAAAGTCCTTCTTACAGGCATTTCCATGGGGTGACCTACCATACAGGTCAAATCTTAATTTAATCAGTAGAATCCTTTCACTAGGAATCTACCATGGGGTGACCCACCATACGGGTCAAAATTCAATCCGATTTTAATCAGTAGAATCCTTTTATTAGGAATCTACTGTGGGGTGACCTACCATACGGGTCCAAGTTCCACTACCCTAAGGTTTTCTTATAACGAATCCTTAGGTTCTCATATCATTTTCAGCAGAGCACTCATGTCAGGCAACCGCCATACAACGAGCAGGTAAGTGCCAGGTAAATTCTCATCTTTGTCTCTCCCTCATCGCATGAAAGCCTCCTCAAACCGGGTTTGGATCGAAATTTGCTAAAAGGGGTATTGGAGATCGAATGTCATGACTCTTTTTATTTCATTGTGTTGAGTCGATTAGGATTCAGGTGTCGTCTCGTCTTTGAAATGAACCTCTACCGAGCTTTCTTTCAAAGAGGGGCAGCTGTTGACACCTGATTTTCAATCACCTTTTCTTTTCTTCTTTTTTAAAATTAATAGAAAATCCATAAAAATTCATAAATTTGAAAAAATTAACTTTGGAGACCTTTGCCAAGCCTAGGGAACCAATTTTGACCAAAAAATGATTTTTCATATTTTCAGTATTTTTCGGTATTTTTATTTTCTAAAATTGATAGAAAATCTATAAAAATGAGAAAATTGCAAAATCAACTTTGGAAGCCTTGGCCAAGCTTAGGCAACCATTTTTGAGTAAAAAAATAATTTTTCATATTTTTTGTATTTTTTTAAATATAATTTTTAGAAATTAGGAAAATATTTAATAAATAATAGCATTTGAGGCCACAAAAATACATAAAAATAGTTAATATTTTTCCTTTAAATCCCTTTTCATGTTGGCCATCGCAAATTTAAAAAATCCAATTCGAGGTCGTGTATTCCTTAACGAGCATAATCTCGAATCGGGCCTAAAAAAATTCAATTTGAGTCAATTTATTTTCATTTTTCACTTTTAGGAGTTGTGACATTGTTCTTTAATATTCCAAATTTTCATCTTGGCCCAATTATACCCAGAATGACTCAATTTTACAAACAGGGCTTTAATTAAATTTTGCATTATTTTCAATAGCAAGAAATGAGCTTAAATTCAACATGCGATAGGTGTGTCGAAAATTGTGAGGAGATTTGGACTTAAAGAAATATTTCTCCAGGGACTGAATTACAAATACTTAAAATCTCATGGACTAGAGTGCAAATACCTAATACTTGAGGGATTATTTTGTAAATAACAAAAAGAAGAGTTAGTGGAGAAATTAGAATAGAGAAGGGAAGATGGAGAAGAGGAGATGAAGATAGGAAGATGGAGAAGAGGAGATGGAGAAGAGAAGATAAAGAAAATAAGATGAGAATACAGAAGGGAAGATGGAGATGAAGAAGAGTTAGTAGAATGGGAGATAGATATGGAGAAGGGAAGATGAATATGAAGAAGAGTTAGTGGAGAAATTAGAATGTGAGATAGAGATGGAGAAGGGAAGATGAAAATGAAGAAGAGTTAGTGGAGAAATTATAATGGGAGATAGAGTTAATGGAAAAATTAGAATGGGAGATAAATGAGTGATTTATAAAAGGAGGAAGAAATGAGCTTGAGAGGGGAATTTTTTTGGAGAGAAAATTTTGGATGTTTGAGAGAGTTTTGGGAGATTGAAGAAAAACTGGAGAAAAAAAAATTCTTTTGGAGAGATTTCAAGAGAAAAAAATTTTGAGAGAGAAAAATTCGCCGCCGTGGAACAAGCCTTGGCGACGCGACGGATTCATCTCCAACGAGCTCTAGGCGCATCAGCATGTGTAATTATCTGGTAACTCAATTTGTCGTATTTAGATGACGAAATCTCGAAAATAAATGTACTGAACATTCGTAGATGACTTCGAGATCTTCGATTTGATATATTATGGCACGAAAATTGACGTCGTTTGCTATGTCAAAAGGGTCCCGAAATTGAAAGTAGAAATCTGGAAATATGGTGATCAGAACCTGAGATGGAATTTTTCTGATCTGACCTTTCACGCTAAATGATTTTCCATGGGTTATTCTAGACTTTGTTTCATAAAGACCTCTTCATGACATATGTTCATAAGATCTTAATGCATAACATATAAAAAATACAAAAATATTCATGCACGTTTCGTATTTTTAATGCATTTAATGAAATCATGCAATTCTGTTGGCGTCCTTGAGTCTGAGTGTTTTTCTGTGCGTGGTCATATTGATTTGTAGTTATCTTATGTTTAGAGTCTTCTTTTGAAACTTCACAAAAAATGAAAGTTGTTCATTGGGGTCTTGTTTAGTAGACTGGAAAGTTTGGTGCATAAATTTTGAGATTTGAGTGTCCATTTAAGCTTAATCCTGAAATATGTCTGTTCTGTGAAATTTGTTTGTTTGCTGCTGAGCTCTCATGAAAGACCATTTTCTACATGAAAATGAGTGTCTCTTCAATAAGAATGTAAAACATGAAAGTTGTCAAAGACACATTTTCCCATCCACATAAAAAATCTCAGAATTTTTACATACATTTCATTATTTCTTTTGTGTTTTATGGTTACTGTTTTCTCCCTAAGA
The DNA here is from genome assembly GCA_016432845.1 of Psidium guajava. NCBI lineage: Eukaryota > Viridiplantae > Streptophyta > Magnoliopsida > Myrtales > Myrtaceae > Psidium > Psidium guajava. The sequence goes on from CM028225.1 coordinate 21,360,767, forward strand.
ATGTTCATGGACAGTATGATTTAATTCGTATTTTTTGTGTTAATGCATTGGAAAATGTAAAAAATGGTCTCAATGAAGTTTAATCAGCACGTGTTAAACTCTCTTTGAGTTTTTGAATTGTCTTAACTCATTGGTGATTGTGCATGTCTGATTGGATAAGTTCATTATTTTCATTTGGCTTTCGGCCCGATGCTTTAAAGACTGGAGGATGATCGATGTCCATTCCGGTCCGTTTTGTTGTACTCTCGACCCACGAGGCTTGGCGATGGGTGTTTGACCGATGTCCATTCCGGTCCATTTTTGTTGTATTCCCGATCATGTCTCGGGTTTTATTTAATTGGTCTGTAATTATTCACCCGACGAGTTGCGGGTTTTATTTTCACTGTCCTTATGGTAGTTTTACTTTACCTGCTCTCTCTTCACATCTTCATTTGCTTTGGGTGATTTTGCATTCTTTTATAATACATCCAAAATACAAAAAAAAATGTAGAAAATCCAAAAAACCAAAAAAAAAATGGAAAATCTAAAAATACAAAAAATGCCATTCATGTGCATCTCATGTAGTATGTCTCATGTATGTTTGTTATGTTATCCGTATGTTCGTATAGACATATCGTATTTGTTTGTTCTCGTATGCACGTCACGTACGCGACGTTTGCAAATCCACATTTGTCTGTTATGATATGTTATTAACCCATGCATATTCATTCAGAAAAATCAAAATTTTCAAAATGAGGGTTTTATCCCCTCTTTTTCAAAAATGAGGGTTTTATCCCATCTTTTCAAAATGACGACTTTGCCCTTTATGGGCAAAATCGAAATGTACGTATTTACATACACATATCACTATGCATGTCACATATATATGTCACGTATTTGTATGGTGTATGTATGCATGTTACATATCGTATTCGTGCGTCTTCATACGCATGTCACATACGTATTCGTATTCGTCTATCCCCGCATGCATGTTGTATTCATACGCATGTCACGTACGCATATCATTCGCATGTCCACGTACGTATGTCCTTCGCATGTAACGCACGTATATGTATTCGTCTATCTCGTATGCATATCGTATTCATACACATGTCACGTACGTATGTCGTTCGCATATCATGTACGTATGTCATTTGCATGTCACGCACGTATTCGTATTCGCATATCTACGTATTCGTATATCATATTCGTATGTCCGTATTTGTGTGTCGTATTTGTATGTCAACGTTTGCGTTCATACCCTTTATGCATTTCATTTTAAAGTGAAAACATAAAAAGAACACCTTACCAGGGTCTTAGGAATAAATCAAGTGAGAGTTGCCAAAATAGGATATCCATGGAATTAAGGTACCGAAAGGGCATTAGTTTTAATTAACTAGTGTAACCAAGTCCCCGAACTCATAATCTCTGGTTTGCAGGAGTAATTTAGTTCTCCCGCTAGGTTACTTAGGTTTCTAATCAACCTACCAAAAATGATTAGTGGCGACTCCAAATTCTAAAATCATGTGAAAAAAAAATCAAAGTTGCGATTTGGTAGAGCTTGGGAGAGCTCGAACTAGGTTAGTTAATTTAATTAATTAATCTGGTAATCCATTAACCTAAAAATGAATTTTAGGTCGCGACACAAATACAATACGAGATTTCATTTTGAACAATGCCAAAAACTACAAATAGGTACTTAAAAATCTACACATGCATCATTTTATTTTGAGTAGCGTTTAGGTAATACTTTGAGGAGAATTGATCATGTAACAGTCTTTGAGTGACCTGAAATTAACAGTCTTTTTTAAGTCATAAAAATAAGTACAAATTACTGTGTGTCCACTATTTTAAGAATTGATGGGTCGCAACATAGTGTTGCTCTCACAACAGTCATCTAAAAATTATTATGCTTAATAAAGTCCTTTTATTTTGAGTCGGGTTTTGCATACACTTCTTCTAATCCAATGAAAGGTAGGTTACCGAAACAAAAGGGTTCGCAATGAGTTTGTTGAAGCTTAACGTCAAGTAGTTGCATCGATTACAAAATCAAACATTAGATTGCACCCTTTCTCGAACGCAATATGATAGTGTATATTGAGACGCAAGATAAGTATAAGTCATCACCTCTTCTTAAAAACTCACTTGTCTTGAGACGCAAGATAAAGATTTGCTCAACCCTAAGAGATTGAGCGAATCATATTTAAGTACCTCATAGAAGATAAATCACAATTTGTACATCAATTTGTGATCCCTTTGTCTAACACTATACAAAAGAAGATAGTCAGTATCTCATCATTTGGGTTTTATGTTTGATAGCTTTTAATAGATGTGCCACCCCAGCCAAACTCCCTACCTGACAATGTCTTCCGCTTGGAGATCTTAGTTCTAAAAGAACGGGCATTGCCTCGCTCTATTTCACAGACTAAGTAAAATAGCGTTAAAATTGATCTAGGTCTTCTTCTATTGCTATCCTTAGTCTACATTTTCCTCTCGAGCACATAATGGACTGTGCCCAGGCAAGATTTGACATGAACAATTATTTGTCTTGGTCTCGTCTTTTGCTATCTAGTGCTAGAAATATTCCATTAACAAAATCATGCCAAACAAGATGTGTCCCTCAACTTCCCAATATCAATTAATTTTGAAATGGGTGATACAAACGATCAATATTAGAATAATATTTATCAAATTATTTATTTTTCATGAAATAAAGCACCATAAATCAGAATTTTCTTGCAGGTGACACACTGATGGTCCTATTTTAAGTTGGATCAATGCAACAGTTACCGTATAATTGCATGGCTGCTCTTGATGCTCGGGCTTGTAAACTCCATGAACATTTCCTTGACACTACTCGGGAACTAGATCTTCGCCTCTCAATTCACCAATTGATGAATAAAATTAGAAAACTCGGGATTTTGCCAATTCCCCTTTAGATCAGAACAAGTCATGCATATAGAGTATCGTGATGTTTGGATCATGCTTCTTGCTCATGAAGCCCGTTCAGAACATGAAGCACGTTCAAATTCAAATCCTCCTACATATGATATCACAAATCAATTTGCTGCACTTTCTTTTTTATAAGTTACTCCTTTGATGCTTCATGGTATTTTGATACCAGAGCTACTTTGTTGGGAGTGCGTAGCAAAAGCCCGATACATTCACTCGGAGATACCATCAAGAGGAAACTTAAGTCTGAACCTGTCAGCATATCTTGTTGGACTCATCTTCACTTAAATTGTTAAGCCAATGAGTTGTGAGCCAATTTAGATATATCAAGTACTCTACACCACATCAATTCTTCGATCTAGGACTTCTCAATACAACTCGTAGGTACCTCCCAACAACCTCCCATTTATGTGTGAACTCAGTGTTAGGTTTGCTTCTCCTTAATTCAAGTATTTTCTACATCAAGATATCTCAACTTGAATTTCTATCAACAAGATATCTCAATTTGAATCTCATTGTCACGACCTCAAAAAATATTTCGAAAATTTCTCAAGTTAACGAATTATCAGGTTAATTATATTTGACTAACTTAATACGGACTCTCCCAAGTCCTACCGAATCGCAACTTTGGCTTTTGTTCAAATGATTTTAAAATTTGGAGTGGCCACTAATCATTTTTGGTAGGTTGATTAGAAACCTAAGTAAATTAGCGGGAGAACTAAATTACTTATATGAACTAGAAATTATGAGTTCGGGGACTTGGTTACACTAGTTAATTAAAACTAATGCCATTTCGGTACCTTAATTTCATAGGTATCCTAATTTGGCAACTCAAGCTTGGTTTACTCCTAAAGCTCTAATGAGGTGTTCTCTTTTTTATATTTTCACTTTTTAGATGAAATGCAGTGATGATAATGGATGCATTGATAAGCAAAACGCGAATATGCAAATATAGACACGCGAACGTATACATGCAATCATGAATATGCGAGTATGGATATACAAATATGACATGCAAACGCAAACATATGTTATATGCGAACGTGGACACGTAGATACAGCACATAAACATGGACATGCGAGTGCGACAGATATACATGGACATGCGTATGTATGTATACGAATACATACGAATACGATTATGCAGATTCAAAGATGTATGAATACGACATGTAGATTCGAAGACATACTAATATAACATGTAGATTTGAAGACATGCGAATATGACATGCGAACGGAATATACGTATATGGACATGTGAATGCAATATACGTACATGGACATGCATATGTAACATGTATACACAGATCATGCATGTCGCGACCTAAAATTCATTTTTAGGTTAATGGATTACCAGATTAATTAATTAAATTAACTAACCTAGTTCGAGCTCTCCCAAGCTCTACCAAATCGCAACTTTGATTTTTTTTCACATGATTTTAGAATTTGGAGTCGCCACTAATCATTTTTGGTAGGTTGATTAGAAACCTAAGTAACCTAGCAGGAGAACTAAATTACTCCTGCAAACTAGAGATTATGAGTTCGGGGACTTGGTTACACTAGTTAATTAAAACTAATGCCCTTTCGGTACCTTAATTCCATGGATATCCTATTTTGGCAACTCTCACTTGATTTATTCCTAAGACCCTGGTAAGGTGTTCTTTTTATGTTTTCACTTTAAAATGAAATGCATAAAGGGTATGAACGCAAACGTTGACATACAAATACGACACACAAATACGGACATACGAATATGATATACGAATACGTAGATATGCGAATACGAATACGTGCGTGACGTGCGAATGACATACGTACATGACATGCGAACGACATACGTACGTGACATGTGTATGAATACGATATGCATACGAGATAGACGAATACATATACGTGCATTACATGCGAAGGACATACGTACGTGGACATGCGAATGATATGCGTACGTGACATGCGTATGAATACAACATGCATGCGGGGATAGACGAATACGAATACGTATGTGACATGCGTATGAAGACGCACGAATATGATATGTAACATGCATACATACACCATACAAATACGTGACATATATATGTGACATGCATAGTGATATGTGTGTGTAAATACATACATTTCGATTTTGCCCATAAAGGGTAAAGTCGTCATTTTGAAAAGATGGGAAAAACCCTCATTTTTGAAAAAGAGGGGATAAAACCCTTATTTTGAAATTTTTGATTTTTCTGAATGAATATGCCTGGGTTAATAACATATCATAACAGACAAATGTGGATTTGCAAACGTCGCGTACGTGACGTGCATACGAGAATAAACAAATACGATATGTCTATACGAACATACGGATAACATAACAAACATACATGAGACATACTACATGAGATGCACATGAATGGCATTTTTTGTATTTTCAGATTTTCCATTTTTTTTTTGGTTTTTTGGATTTTCTACATTTTTTTTTGTATTTTGGATGTATTATAAAAGAATGCAAAATCACCCAAAGCAAATGAAGATGTGAAGAGAGAGCAGGTAAAGTAAAACTACCATAAGGACAGTGAAAATAAAACCCGCAACTCGTCGGGTGAATAATTACAGACCAATTAAATAAAACCCGAGACATGATCGGGAATACAACAAAAATGGACCGGAATGGACATCGGTCAAACACCCGTCGCCAAGCCTCGTGGGTCGAGAGTACAACAAAACGGACCGGAATGGACATCGGTCATCCTCCAGTCTTCAAAGCATCGGGCCGAAAGCCAAATGAAAATAATGAACTTATCCAATCGGACATGCACAATCACCAATGAGTTAAGACAATTCAAAAACTCAAAGAGAGTTTAACACGTGCTGATTAAACTTCATTGAGACCATTTTTTACATTTTCCAATGCATTAACACAAAAAATACGAATTAAATTATACTATCCATGAACATTCTTAGGGAGAAAGCAGTAACCATAAAATACAAAAGAAATAATGAAATGTATGTAAAAATTCTGAGATTTTTTATGTGGATGGGAAAATGTGTCTTTGACAACTTTCATGTTTTACATTCTTATTGAAGAGACACTCATTTTCGTGTAGAAAATGGTCTTTCATGAGAGCTCAGCAGCAAACAAACAAATTTCACAGAACAGACATATTTCATAATTAAGCTTAAATGGACACTCAAATCTCAAAATTAATGCACCAAACTTTCCATTCTACTAAACAAGACCCCAATGAACAACTTTCATTTTTTGTGAAGTTTCAAAAGAAGACTCTAAACATAAGATAACTACAAATCAATATGACCACGCACAGAAAAACACTCAGACTCAAGGACGCCAACAGAATTGCATGATTTCATTAAATGCATTAAAAATACGAAACGTGCATGAATATTTTTGTATTTTTTATATGTTATGCATTAAGATCTTATGAAAAAATGTCATGAAGAGGTCTTTATGAAACAAAGTCTAGAATAACCCATGGAAAATCATTTAGCGTGAAAGGTCAGATCAGAAAAATTTCATCTCAGGTTCTGATCACCATATTTCCAGATTTCTGCTTTTAATTTCGGGACCCTTTTGACATAGCAAACGACGTCAATTTTCGTGCCATAATATATCAAATCGAAGATCTCGAAGTCATCTACGAATGTTCAGTACATTTATTTTCGAGATTTCGTCATCTAAACACGAAAAATTGAGTTACCAGATAATTGCACATGCTGATGCGCCTAGAGCTCGTTGGAGATGAATCCGTCGCGTTGCCAAGGCTTGTTCCACGGCGGCGAATTTTTCTCTCTCAAAATTTTTTTCTCTTGAAATCTCTCCAAAAAAAATTTTTTCTCCAGTTTTTCTTCAATCTCCCAAAACTCTCTCAAACATCCAAAATTTTCTCTCCAAAAAAATTCTCCCTCCCAAGTTCACTTCTTCCTCCTTTTATAATCAACTCATCTACCTCCCATTCTAATTTCTCCACTAACTCCATCTCCCATTCTAATTTTTCCACTAACTCTTCTTCACTTCATCTTCCATTCTCCATCTCTATCTCACATTCTAATTTCTCCACCTATTCTTCTCCATCTCCATCTTCCCTTCTCCATATATATCTCCCATTCTAATTTCTCCACTAACTCTTCTTCATCTCCATCTTCCCTTCTCCATTCTCATCTTATTTTCTCCATCTATTCTTCTCCATCTTCTCCTCTCCATCTCCTTTTCTCCATCTTCCCTTCTCTATCTCCTCTTCTCCATCTTCCCTTCTCTATTCTAATTTCTCCACTAACTCTTCTTTTTGTTATTTGCAAAATAATCACTCAAGTGTTAGGTATTTGCACTCTAGTCCCTGAGATTTTAAGTATTTGTAATTCAGTCCCTGGAGAAATATTTTTTTAAGTCCAAATCTCCTCACAATTTTCTACACACCTCTTCTATGCTTAGTCGAAATTCACCTCATGTCAAATTTAAGCTTATTTTCTGCCGCTGAAGATAATGCAAAATTTAATTAAAGCCCTTTGAAAAAATTGAGTCATTCTGGGTATAATTGGGCCAAAAAGAAAATTTAAAATATTAGAGGATAATGTCACAACTCCTAAAAATAAATTGACTCAAATTGAATTTTTTTTTTGGCCTGATTCGAGACCATGCTCGTGAAGAAATACACGACGCCGAATTGGATTTTTTTTTAAATTTGCGATGGCCAACATGAAAAGAAAAATATTGAATATTTTTATGTATTTTTGTGGCCTCATATGTTATTATTTATTAAATATTTTCCTAATTTCTAAAAAATATATAAAAATACAAAAAAATTATGAAAAATTATTTTTTGTTCAAAAATGGTTCTCTAGGCTTGGCCAAGGTCTACAAAGTTGATTTTTCAATTTTATGAATTTTTATGGATTTTTTTTATTAATTTTCGAAAATAAAAATACCGAAAAATACTGAAAATATGAAAAATCAATTTTTGGTCAAAATTGGTTCCCTAGGCTTGACCAAGGTCTCCAAACTTGAATTTTTTAATTTTATAAATTTTTATGGATTTTTTGTTAATTTCAAAAGAGAAAAGATGATTAAAAATTAGGTGTCAACAGCTGTCCCTCTTTGAAAGGAAGCTCGGCAGAGGTTCATTTCAAAGACGAGATGACACCAGAATCCTAATCGACTTAGTACACAAGAAAATAAAAAGTGTCGTGACATTTGATCTCCAATACTCCTCTTAGCAAGTTCCGATCCAAACCCGGTTTGAGGAGGCTTTCATGCATTGAGAGAGAGACAAAAAGGAGAGTTTACCTGACACTTACCTGCCCGTTGTGTGGCGGTTGCCGGACACGCATGTTCTACTGAAAGTGGAATGAGAACCTAAGGATTCGTTATAAGAAAATCTTAGGGTGGTTGAACTTGGACCCGTATGGTAGGTCAACCCATGGTAGATTCCTAACGAAGGGATTCTACTTTAATTGAAATTCGACCCATATGCTAGGTCACCCCATGGTAGAGTTCCTAATTAAAGGAATCCAATGGCGATCTATCCTATTTAGAGGATTCGTCTGAATTTTGACCCGTATGGTGGGTCGTACCATGATAGATTCCTAGTGAAAGGATTCTACTGATTAAACTCTGATTGAAATTTGACCCGTATGGTAGGTCACCCCATGGTAGATTCCTAATGAAAGGATTCTACTGATTGAAATTTGACCCATATGGTAGGCCACCCCATGGAAATGCCTGTAAGAAGGACTTTGGTGCCTGTAAGAAGGACTTTTGGTTGCCTGTAAGAAGGACTTTGGTGCCTGTAAGAAGGACTTTTGGGTGCCTGTAAGAAGGACTTAAATGGATCATTCCGTATTGGGGTTTCCAATGGAAGGGTTCCAGAGATAGCATTTCGCCTAATTGGTACCTGCTTTTCAGGACTTGAAAATGGACCTTTCCGTATCGGGGTTTCCGATGGAAGGGTTCTAGAGGTGGCATTTCGCCTGATTGGTGCCTACTTTTCAGGACTTTGAAGATGGACCTTGCAGTATTGGGGTTTCCAATGGAAGGTTCCAGAGACGGCATTTTCACCTGATTGGTGCCTGCTTTTCAGGACTTGAAAATGGACCTTTCCGTATCGGGATTTCCGATGAAAGGGTTCTAGAGGTGGCATTTCGCCTGATTGGTGCCTGCTTTTCAAGACTTTGAAGATGGACCGTTTCGTATTGGGGTTTCCAATGGAAGGTCTCCAGAGATGGCATTTCGCCTGAAGTTGAGGCCGTATTGCTTTCTTGCGCAGATGAGGTCTTTGAGAAATGAAGATGTATCGCCTTCTGGTGTAGGTAAAGTCTTCGAAGATAGGAGGCCGTGCTGAAAATGCTTGGCGAGCATTTGCCAACAGGGCTTGTTTGTTCAATAGCCCTTGGATGAATTTCGAGACCTCGGAGGGTAACTCGACTATCAGGAATGCACTACCTGTCAGACAGTGTAAGAGGTAACATATGCAAGCATTTTTATCAATGAGTTCATCGGTTCATGCAAAACCATCCAGTTGAGTTTGCAATGATTAAAACCGTATGTGTATGCTCATAATGTGGATCATGCATGACTATTCTGTCAAGTTTGCATTTCCAATTCTGTTCAGGGAGGTTATCATGTCATGAATACCTCGAATGTAACCTGAATGGGGACTTCAGTCCGAAAGGGATTTCTCTCACTCTCGAGAAAGGCTGTTTATCCTGATTGCAGGATTTGAAAAGAAATCACTCAACCTTACCATCATCGCATTCAGCAAGGGTCTGAGTAATCTCGCAATTGGTACGACTACGTCGATCTGGAGGTCTTAATTAGGACTATAATGTAGGCTGGGTCAAGGCTTACTAAAGGGGACGCTTTTGAGTCAAGGCCATTGACAAAAATATCTTCATTATCTGCTCCGGGTTTACAAGTCAAGAACCCTGCAAAAATGAGAGAGAAACAGTCTTGCTCGAACTTCTTCGAGCGATGCTTAAAATCATTCAACTCTTACGTTAATTCAAGTGCTCTAATCAGAAGAGACTTTCAAGGGTTGTAACGTAGGTTGGGATTTAGGACTGAGAAACGAAAGGCTCGTTTTGGCTCAGAAAAATATATGAGAAATGCTTGGTGTTGGTGATCATTGCAGTCTTGTCACCGATCTTTGACCTTCCTGAATTTTTCTTTAATGAATACCACCATTGGCTGAGGGGTGGTAGTTCTTTTGCTGGAAATTGCATTTTGTAAATTCTCTTTTGAGCGTTCTCAAAATCAGAAGTATATTACAGATGAATGGGCATTGACCTTGCTTTTGATAGGCACTTTGCTTTTTCTGCCCCAGATTTTTGGAGTAGCCCTTGCTTTTCTTACTCCTGACTCCCTTTTGTTTGGGAGCAGGCCCATTTTTTGGCTACACTTGTTTTTCTTTTTGACAAGATGATTTTCAAAAATTGATACTAGACATTACATGAAAAGTCTAGCACATGACATAAGTTCATTTCGAGGGTTCATTGTTGACCCAATTTCTTTGATTCTGCTTTTTGAGGAAAGCGTCATCCTTCTTTGGAATGAGCAATGATCACCAACAAGGGTTTGTGAAATGAATTTCTAGGCTCAATGCAAAGGATGTGTAGGATAGAGAAACGAATGCTCTTTGTCATCCTAAAACAGTTGAATTAAAATTCGAGTTAAATGCAAAGAAACACTCGAAGATTGATATTAGTCCAAGCAAGACAATTTCTAACCATTTTCATCATGATAACTGCTGGAACTACCCCCATTTGGCCCCGATGTGGGGTGGTTCTTGACAGGGGTTATAAAATGAATCCGCCGCTCAAATGGGTTGCCAATGGGCACCTGTAGTGTTTAGGGTAGAGAAATGAATGCCTCTTTCCTTTCGGCTATTGTACCTTTTGCGAGAAAACCCATTGCCTTGGGGAATACGGAATCTACTTGGCACACAACTCACTGTGGATGTGGGACGTGTATGAAAATGGGGTCGCCTTTCATCATCATGTCATGCCCCATTCTACACATTCGACGCATCATATGCAGTTTATGCCCCCAGTCAGAATTGGCAAAATTAAACATGTAGCATAGTCATGCATGAATCATGGCATGTGTAAATATGATGCAGATGTGGCAATTTTTAACACTTCGTGTGTTTACAGAATGTGCAAGTATGGACGAGAATTTCCTAGGAAAGGAAGAGATTCGAATTGCCCCTAGACGTGCTGACTAAACAAATTGAGGGCGTACTCCTTAAGTTAAGGAGTGGCTTGTCTCTGGCTTTGCTCCTGCAAAACAAAATGCATGGGTTAAGCGAAGCGTTTGGGCCTTCTCAATGTTAATAACCGTCACGGTTGCCGGTCAAACGTCCCTTTTTCAATCCAGGGTTGTTGCCCCATTTTCATCAGAATGGATCTTGTCAGATGATTATAATTTTTTGCCCCTTGGGGCTGTTTTCTTTGACGTATCAGATGTTAGTTTAACATTTCCTGTAAAAAGGAAGAAGACATGTTAGCTAGTATCGGAAATGATGAACTGGACACGATACTAATTTACCCTTGAGCGCTTCGCGCAACTCCTTTACCAGCTTCACCACTCGGGATTTTCTCCGTTGGTATGTCAAGTTAGACATTTCCTGTCAAATAATGGAGGAGAAGACGTGTTAGCTAGTATTAGAAATGATGAATTGGATACGATACTGGTTTACCCTTTATCTTGCACGCTTTGCATGATCTCTTTATCGGGTTCACTGGATCGAGTTTGTCTCCAGTTTCCGTTGGACGCTTTATCATTAGGGGCCAGGCTGTGGCAAAGCATGGGCCTTGATTTCGCTCATCGAATATCCTGATTTCTTTCGTTCCAGATCACTGTTATTCCTCATGCTCTCAGGCCCATTAGGCTGTAGGCGTCTATGGAGGCTCCCTTTTAAGGGTTAATCCACGGATGGTATGATCTTGTCGTATTTGGCAAATCTACGCCACAATGCTCTCCAAAGTATTTTACAACCCCCATCTCTAAGGCTGCTCGCGTCTTTCGCTCGTATTCCCCTTTTGTTTGAAGCTGTCCATCCAGCAATAATGTCCACGGATCAATTTGCCCCGAATTTTGTTCAATACGCATTTGGGTATGCTCGTGTTCTCGGGTCGATTTGCAAATTCCTGAAAATAACAGGGATCTAATTTAAAACCGGAGTAATTCGAGGGTACATTGAGACGATACGGAGTTACCCTTCAGGTTTACGCAGATTTTTACTCGCCATCAATTCGTCGCGAGGTTGGTGAGGTGGCGGATTCGAGCATTTAATAGGGGGAAGTCGGATCATTACTCCTTGCTTTTACATATTACAAAAGCGGAAAAACATATCACGCAAGAGAATAAAACACGTTCACTCATTCAGGATCGATTCTGCTTCCTCAGTAGGCTCTCCCATGATCAGCTGGCTTCATTCTGGACCAGGTACGCATCGGCTATGTTGAAGGACCCGTGATCTCAACTTCGAAATACAGACTCCCTGTGCATATTACAGTCCTCGTGCTTCATTAACATTAAACTGGTTGATCATGGCGGTGAGTTCATCGTCAATGCCGCTTGCCTGGTGGTGATACATCTCCCCTTCCCCGGGAGGTATTGATGCTGATCCAGTAGCATTAGTCTTTTTGTACCCTCCTCCAACAGAACTCGATTCTATTATAAACTGGTCTAACTCGCTTCTCAAACACGCATTTTCAATCCTCAGATCATGCATTTCATCGAAGGCGAGGAGGAGGCTGTTGCAGTTAGGGCAGGTGGCGGAGTCAAAAGCCTCTTTATACATCTTGTTTTCCGCTCGGAGGTTTTCATTTTCAACTCTTAGAAACTCGGCTTCGTTGTGCTCATGACGAGTCTTCATTCGGGTTCGCCTATTTTGAAACCAGAACTTGATTTGTGAAGGTTCAAGTCCTAGCTCTTGACTTAGTTCCATTTTCTGTTTGCCGTCTGGCATAGGACATGTTCTGAAGAAATCCTCAAGCCTTTGTACTTGCTTCTTAGTATGGCGACGGTAACGCTTCTTTTGACCCTTACCGTTGTTGTCCTTATCTTTACTGAGATCTTGGACGTCGTCGGCGGAAGGGCCAGGCTCCATAGGCTCGATCCCAAACATGGTTTCGAACTCTTCCTCTCCCATATTCAGCAGGCAACGATAGCTTTCGGAAGTATTGGGTTGAGACATCTTCGATTTGGTCGATGATTTCTCAAGGTTTACTATATCTTTCTGTATTTTCACTCTCTCTGAACCGTGTATGCTTTAAAACTCTCTTCAACGTATGAATAAAAATTATCAGGAGGATGTCTCTTTTAAAATTTGGCGTCGGCTTAGCATATGTATCGCTTCTCCCGAGAGTTCTGTCTTTCTCAACCTTTCCTGCGTGTTTCTTGCTTGGCTCGTCTTTTCTCATCTCTTCATAGTGGTAGGGTCCCTATCAACGTCTCTACCGTCGATTTGCTGGCGTGTTCTCTTATAAAAACGAATCCCATTTTCCTTGTCTCCCACCCAAGTCACCTTTCTTTCTCCTTTTTCAAAGTTGTGTCATCCCGTCAAACTTTTGGCAGAGATGTCGGATTTGCTTGGCTCGAGATTGGAGACGAGTAGCGGAGGTGATGCTGATAGGGAATGGTAGACAGGAAAATCTGGCCAGTAGAGACTTTCACTGCAAAAATGAAAATGAATGCGGTAGTATATGTTCTTCATATTCTAGAAAAATTGGAACGATACTGTTTTACCCTTGTATGTACTTCCATTGAATTTGAATTGAGGAAGTTCCTTCATTTGGATTGGATTGGATTGTATGTCCCGAGTTGCCCTTCACTTTGAGCTTGCCACATAAGTGCTTTGCTTAGTTGGGCCTTGTTTTCTTTCGGGTTGCTTTGGACCATCATCATTTTTTATGCCATCGGGTCCGTGGATCGGAGGGCTCCTTTAATTTAAAGGTTACCTTTAAGGCAAATGAGTCCTATCGCATTCCATTGGGTCATTTCATTTTGCGACGCTCTTGAGGTAATTTGCAATCCCCTGGAAGAGAATGGAACAAATCCAATTTAGCATTTTACGACGATTGAGGGTAAATTGGAACGACACACAGTTACTCGTCTTCGAGCTCGCCTGGGCTTTTCACTTGAAATTTCCCTACGTGAGGTCATTCAACATTTCTCATTATGGCAGTCAGCGACGTTGCCACAAATTGATCCGCCCTGAGTCTGGCATAAAAAGGGATTCACGCATTCGACGGGATAAAAAATAAATTACCCCATACCCCTGAATTAAATCTAGACACCTAGAAGGCTGGAAATATCACACGCAGGGGAATTAAGCATGAAATGAAAGGTGCACTTGTTCAAGGTCAGTTCTGCCTCTCCTGCGGCTCTTCGATAATCAGCTAGTCTCATGCTGGTTCAGGCATGGATGACCGATGTTTGAGAGTCCTTAATCACTGGCTTCCGATTATGGCTTCGGATGTCTGTCAACCTTAAACTGGTTGACCAGGGCAGTAAGCTCATCATCTGGGTAATCTCTTGAACCTTCCAGCAACTGATGCTCGAATTGGGTATTATTGTTGGCAAATGCTGGCGGTAGATTTCTCATTCTGTCCTTGCCATGAGCAATTTGACTTCTCGAGCTGAAGTCTTCATCATTACTCCAGAAAGTGTGGGGATCACCAACTGTCCTGCTGCCAAGAACTCCTTCCATTTGAGGATTAGAGAAGTGGAAGTGCTCAGGATAATTTCTTGTCTGATTCTCTGGCTACGCAGGCGCGCTAATCATGGGATGAATTCTAGCCACGGGTTGGTGCTCAAACCAAGGAGTCTAAATACACTGCCCCTGCGGTCTATACTCTTGAAGAGCATTAGGGTGATTCTGGGGGATACTTTGATTAACGCCTGGGGGATTGATGGCACGGCTACTGGTTTGGTTAATGATGGGAAGTGGCTCGCCCCATGCTAACCTGTGGAACTTATGGTGGCGAGGAGACTCGATGTTCAGGCTTGGATCAGTCCCGCCTTGGTTTTCTTGATTCTGAGCTGCATTGTGTTCTCTCACCCTTTTTCTGTACTTCTGAAGATGACTCGAAACATTTGCTTTAGTGAGTCCCTCTACCTTCATAATTTCCAGTATATGTTGCGGCCGTACCGAATCGATTCCTAGTTGCTGAACTGCATTAACAAACATACGATGCAGCTCGGGAGACCAACTCATCTTCTTTCTCCAGTTGCTTGGAATAAAATTGAAGGCTTGATGCTTGTTCTCATGGTCGTGCAATTGCTTCCTTACCACGTGCTGCCATATGTTTTGAAGCATCTGAACCCTAACTGGTTTCGTTACGACGTCTTGGGCCCCGTTTAAGACAGCCTTCATCATGGCTTGCTGATCATCGCTTGCCGATATTACGAGGACTGGCATGTTTAATTTAGAATTGATGACTTCCAAGAGAGTGAAAACATCCATGTCAATCCCTACCATGGCGGTGAGGACGATATCAAACTGGTCACTACTCCTCCTTAATATCTCTAAGGCCTCTGTCGCCTTTGCTTGAGCTACAACCTTATACCGGCATTTTCTTAATACGGTAACAAGGATTGACAGAGAGACTGGATTACCGTCAATGGCCATGACTAGTAGACCCTCAGGGTAAGGAACTTCATCAGCTTCGACCAGGGTTGAACATGCGCCCATTTCCCTAATGCTCGACATATTTCTGGATTTAGGACTGCCGATTCGAGACCGCCTCAGGATGTCTTCTCGGACTTGAGGGATCACGGGATCGTTGATGGCTTCTCGTAACAGGCTTTGAAAGCCAATGCTTTGATGGTGAAGGTTTTGAATTCCTCTCCCACGAGAACTCCTTCCTCTCTATCTTTCTCCTGCGAGTTCGTGCAGATGAACCCTCACTATCAAATGAGGATAAATTCTCTCTCTGGCAATAGCAACGACTTCCCCCTTCACGGGCAGTGCTATTAGATTTACCGAGGGGAAAATCTGACATTCAGCTTTTGATTAAAGGGGAAATCCTCGTTTATCGCTCAGTTTGTCTTCTTCTTTCTTTTCGCGGTAGAGGGCCCCTGTCAAGATTTCCACCGTCGATTTACTGGCGAGTCCTCCAATGAAGACGAGTAATATCTCTCTTTCTGCCGAAAATTTCTTTGTCCCCCACTCAGCTCGTCTTTTCGTTCTTTCTTTTTTCAAAGCGGTGGAGTCCCGTCCAGCTTTTCCACAGAGACGTCAGGTTCGTTCGGCTCGAGGTTGCCACTTGACTGGAATTTGAGCCACCGGGGGTGTTGCCGACAGAGAATGGTAGATAGGAAAACCTATAAGGACTGCCCCTGTGAAATCAGTATTTAAATTGAAGCAGATTACCATCTTCGCATTCCGCTCATCTGCCTCACCTCTCTCTTTCAAAAATGGCCAATTCTCCTAACCACACCTTATCCGCCGAAGTCCTGGCTGGGTGGGAGAGACTCTACAATCTTCTTGGTAGAGGTTACGCTCATATAGCCAAAAACTCTACTGTTGAGGCTGAAATCCTTGGTTTATTCAGGACTGTGGACGCTGCTTCTGTTGAGGGTACCCAACTGGGGAAGGAGTATCGGAACTTCTCGACCGTCTTCATCAATTTTCTGGCTGCCTATAACCGCGCTTATGAGACGGTCCTTGTGACCGCCGTCGTGAAAGCTCGTTACCAAGACCGGCACGAGCGTCTGGCAACAGTTACATTTGTGGCTGATAATCACAAAAAGGCCCTCAAGTTTGCCAACGATCAGCTTTCGTGGCTGGTTCGTGAGAGGGGAAAGCTGGTGGACCGTCTGGCCTTGGTCCGAACTTACGCCGAACAGGAGCCAGGCAATATTGTGATGAGGTGCAAATGCGGTTGGCTGCAGGAGAGGCTTGATGACATTACGGCAGACATTGCTTTCGAGAGGGCGGCGATTCCGGACCTGGAGTTTGCCGTTGAGCATTACGAGGCCACTATGGCCCAGGTTAAAGAGAAGTGCGATCGCCTCTTCTTTAGGCTCGCGGAGCTTGATCCCGAGAACGCCCGGTGCACTCAGAGCATCAACTTCATGGAGAGCCAGCTGAGCTCCTTTGTGACGCTTATTAGGGCTCAATTTGATTTCACTTTTCCTCCCCAGTGAGTTGTTGTAAGGTTTGTTGGTGAATGGAATGAAGAGAAAGTTTCACGTGTTTGTGCTTTTCATTTTCCTGCCATTTCTTCGCCCATATGATAGGACGATTTACGGTACTGAAGACGTTGAGGCTTAACACTCTTCTCGGTGTTCTTGTTATCTGCTGCCGGCGATGATATCAAGGACATTGGCGAAGGGTTCGGTGGCGGCCCCCACCGGTCACAGCGCCGTGAGTCAGTCGTCTGAATTATTGCAAATCGACCACTCGATTAGTGCTCCAATAAACAAACCGGGCTGCCCGTTGCGTGCCCCACTTTACTCCTGCCTATCTCTTTCGGCGTCCACTTGAATGTGTCGGTCGCCTGTAGCGTTGGGAGAAATGATTGCGGACCATGCTCGGTAATAAAATACTAGTCCTCCAAAATCTTCTATGTGTTTTGAATCCGAGGAAGGTAAAAAGGCAAGCCTTTGTTCAATTTAATTAGAAAGGCGTCGCAAGATCGGGTTCATAATCTTGCCCCATGGGTTTTGATTACACAGTCTCGACTTTCTCAACAAAAATACATGAACCCTTCTAATATATTAAAAATGTCCCCAGGCCCAATCTGGATGCATTCACTACCCCTCATCAAAATACATGGCCCATACGTGCTGACTTATTGACATGATTCTGTCTCCGGAAGAATTGGCCTCTTCATATGCCCCTAGGGTTAACGATATCTTCGCTTGCCCCCTGATTGTTATCACCAACGAGCCCGATTTTTCTCCACCCCAGGGTACCTATAATTCTCTGCAAAAGTAAAGAAAATAATCAGTATGTGATCCAATAGGGGTCGGCCCATGATTCATACATTAGTCCAATTTTATTTTTCAATTTTAGAGAAAATTTTCTTAGAAAAACATGGGTGAATTTCTCAAAAAGAATTTTCTTGCAAATTTTTACAACTTGAAAAATGTGATAAAATATCTTAAAATTTAGCAAATTTCCCGAAGGGATTTTCCTTTTATCAGAATGAATTTTTAGGGATAAATTTGTCAAGAAAATCTCATTTCTATTGAAGTAGAAAAATGTAACAAAATCTTTTACTGGTCAACAAAATTTTCCTAAGGGATTTTTCACACTTATTTATTTATTTATTTATTTTTATTTTTTTCAAAAATGGGATACTAATTTGATTTTCATTTTCTTTTGAAAAATGACCTTGATGTTAAATTCAAAATTTGACCGACACCTAACATGGACCGACCAAAAATAAATACAAGATGAAGTTAGAAAACTTACTTTCACCGTCAAAAATACCATGTAAGTCGCATAGACATGCACATGAATCGTGAGTTTAAATCTTAGCCTATCTACTCTAAAGGCTGACAAATTGAAGCGAAAGACTTACGGCAAGGCGACAATCTCGCGCACATAATCAAGATTAGCCGTGACCCCTACGACGTAATCAAAATTAGCCGGGTGTCCCAACTTCGGCTCCTCGAGTCAAAAATTAAAACCACTGCTTTGGTAATCTTACCAAGCCTAAGGCCTAACTTTTAAAACTCATTTTTGAAAAGAGGTTCGGGATTGAATCTGGACTAACTTTCGACGTGATCTCACGCCGAACGCTAGAACCAAATCACAATACCATCCTAAAACTAGTGACCCAGGTCCGGTCACGGGACGTGTGTGATGTAGTGCTAAAACAAATAATCATGCACATCAGTTAAATTCAAACACCGCTTCAAAATGTGCAAAAATTAAATTCCAATTTCCATACACCAAACCTGCAAAATAAGGGGTTAGCCAAACACTCCACCCCTTATAACTCCCATCTGCAAGACCATTTAACACCTAAAGATTAGAATTCAACCAATTGCCAAACCAAGTGAATATTCATGAAATTTTACTGGCCTAAGTCCTCTAAGTTCTTAAATTTTTCAAAAATTAAGAACAACTCCCCAGCGGAGTCGCCAAGCTGTCGCGACCTAAAATTCATTTTTAGGTTAATGGATTACCAGATTAATTAATTAAATTAACTAACCTAGTTCGAGCTCTCCCAAGCTCTACCAAATCGCAACTTTGATTTTTTTTCACATGATTTTAGAATTTGGAGTCGCCACTAATCATTTTTGGTAGGTTGATTAGAAACCTAAGTAACCTAGCGGGAGAACTAAATTACTCCTGCAAACCAGAGATTATGAGTTCGGGGACTTGGTTACACTAGTTAATTAAAACTAATGCCCTTTCGGTACCTTAATTCCATGGATATCCTATTTTGGCAACTCTCACTTGATTTATTCCTAAGACCCTGGTAAGGTGTTCTTTTTATGTTTTCACTTTAAAATGAAATGCATAAAGGGTATGAACGCAAACGTTGACATACAAATACGACACACAAATACGGACATACGAATATGATATACGAATACGTAGATATGCGAATACGAATACGTGCGTGACGTGCGAATGACATACGTACATGACATGCGAACGACATACGTACGTGACATGTGTATGAATACGATATGCATACGAGATAGACGAATACATATACGTGCGTTACATGCGAAGGACATACGTACGTGGACATGCGAATGATATGCGTACGTGACATGCGTATGAATACAACATGCATGCGGGGATAGACGAATACGAATACGTATGTGACATGCGTATGAAGACGCACGAATACGATATGTAACATGCATACATACACCATACAAATACGTGACATATATATGTGACATGCATAGTGATATGTGTGTGTAAATACGTACATTTCGATTTTGCCCATAAATGGTAAAGTCGTCATTTTGAAAAGATGGGAAAAACCCTCATTTTTGAAAAAGAGGGGATAAAACCCTTATTTTGAAATTTTTGATTTTTCTGAATGAATATGCATGGGTTAATAACATATCATAACAGACAAATGTGGATTTGCAAACGTCGCGTACGTGACGTGCATACGAGAACAAACAAATACGATATGTCTATACGAACATACGGATAACATAACAAACATACATGAGACATACTACATGAGATGCACATGAATGGCATTTTTTGTATTTTCAGATTTTCCATTTTTTTTTTGGTTTTTTGGATTTTCTACATTTTTTTTTGTATTTTGGATGTATTATAAAAGAATGCAAAATCACCCAAAGAAAATGAAGATGTGAAGAGAGAGCAGGTAAAGTAAAACTACCATAAGGACAGTGAAAATAAAACCCGCAACTCGTCGGGTGAATAATTACAGACCAATTAAATAAAACCCGAGACATGATCGGGAATACAACAAAAATGGACCGGAATGGACATCGGTCAAACACCCGTCGCCAAGCCTCGTGGGTCGAGAGTACAACAAAACGGACCGGAATGGACATCGGTCATCCTCCAGTCTTCAAAGCATCGGGCCGAAAGCCAAATGAAAATAATGAACTTATCCAATCGGATATGCACAATCACCAATGAGTTAAGACAATTCAAAAACTCAAAGAGAGTTTAACACGTGCTGATTAAACTTCATTGAGACCATTTTTTACATTTTCCAATGCATTAACACAAAAAATACGAATTAAATCATACTGTCCATGAACATTCTTAGGGAGAAAGCAGTAACCATAAAATACAAAAGAAATAATGAAATGTATGTAAACATTCTGAGATTTTTTATGTGGATGGGAAAATGTGTCTTTGACAACTTTCATGTTTTACATTCTTATTGAAGAGACACTCATTTTCGTGTAGAAAATGGTCTTTCATGAGAGCTCAGCAGCAAACAAACAAATTTCACAGAACAAACATATTTCAGGATTAAGCTTAAATGGACACTCAAATCTCAAAATTAATGCACCAAACTTTCCAGTCTACTAAACAAGACCCCAATGAACAACTTTCATTGTTTGTGAAGTTTCAAAAGAAGACTCTAAACATAAGATAACTACAAATCAATATGACCACGCACAGAAAAACACTCAGACTCAAGGACGCCAACAGAATTGCATGATTTCATTAAATGCATTAAAAATACGAAACTTGCATGAATATTTTTGTATTTTTTATATGTTATGCATTAAGATCTTATGAACAAATGTCATGAAGAGGTCTTTATGAAACAAAGTCTAGAATAACCCATGGAAAATCATTTAGCGTGAAAGGTCAGATTAGAAAAATTCCATCTCAGGTTCTGATCACCATATTTCCAGATTTCTGCTTTTAATTTCGGGACCCTTTTGACATAGCAAACGACGTCAATTTTCGTGCCATAATATATCAAATCGAAGATCTCGAAGTCATCTACGAATGTTCAGTACATTTATTTTCGAGATTTCGTCATCTAAACACGAAAAATTGAGTTACCAGATAATTGCACATGCTGATGCGCCTAGAGCTCGTTGGAGATGAATCCGTCGCGTCGCCAAGGCTTGTTCCACGGCGGCGAATTTTTCTCTCTCAAAATTTTTTTCTCTTGAAATCTCTCCAAAAAAAAATTTTTCTCCAGTTTTTCTTCAATCTCCCAAAACTCTCTCAAATATCCAAAATTTTCTCTCCAAAAAAATTCTCCCTCCCAAGTTCACTTCTTCCTCCTTTTATAATCAACTCATCTACCTCCCATTCTAATTTCTCCACTAACTCCATCTCCCATTCTAATTTTTCCACTAACTCTTCTTCACTTCATTTTCCATTCTCCATCTCTATCTCACATTCTAATTTCTCCACCTATTCTTCTCCATCTCCATCTTCCCTTCTCCATATATATCTCCCATTCTAATTTCTCCACTAACTCTTCTTCATCTCCATCTTCCCTTCTCCATTCTCATCTTATTTTCTCCATCTATTCTTCTCCATCTTCTCATCTCCATCTCCTTTTCTCCATCTTCCCTTCTCTATCTCCTCTTCTCCATCTTCCCTTCTCTATTCTAATTTCTCCACTAACTCTTCTTTTTGTTATTTGCAAAATAATCACTCAAGTGTTAGGTATTTGCACTCTAGTCCCTGAGATTTTAAGTATTTGCAATTCAGTCCTTGGAGAAATATTTTTTTAAGTCCAAATCTCCTCACAATTTTCGACACACCTCTTCTATGCTTAGTCGAAATTCACCTCATGTCAAATTTAAGCTTATTTTCTGCCGCTGAAGATAATGCAAAATTTAATTAAAGCCCTTTGAAAAAATTGAGTCATTCTGGGTATAATTGGGCCAAGAAGAAAATTTAAAATATTAGAGGATAATGTCACAACTCCTAAAAATAAATTGACTCAAATTGAATTTTTTTTTTGGCCTGATTCGAGACCATGCTCGTGAAGAAATACACGACGCCGAATTGGATTTTTTTTTAAATTTGCGATGGCCAACATGAAAAGAAAAATATTGAATATTTTTATGTATTTTTGTGGCCTCATATGTTATTATTTATTAAATATTTTCCTAATTTCTAAAAAATATATAAAAATACAAAAAAATTATGAAAAATTATTTTTTGTTCAAAAATGGTTCTCTAGGCTTGGCCAAGGTCTCCAAAGTTGATTTTTCAATTTTATAAATTTTTATGGATTTTTTATTAATTTTCGAAAATAAAAATACCGAAAAATACTGAAAATATGAAAAATCAATTTTTGGTCAAAATTGGTTCCCTAGGCTTGACCAAGGTCTCCAAACTTGAATTTTTTAATTTTATA
This sequence comes from Psidium guajava, assembly GCA_016432845.1. NCBI lineage: Eukaryota > Viridiplantae > Streptophyta > Magnoliopsida > Myrtales > Myrtaceae > Psidium > Psidium guajava. The sequence continues at coordinate 21,383,501 of CM028225.1, forward strand.
AATTTTTATGGATTTTTTGTTAATTTCAAAAGAGAAAAGATGATTAAAAATTAGGTGTCAACAATGCATACGTGGACATGCATACACAACATACGATAAATCATCAAAAATATGATTAGTCAATCGAAATGGTCCATTTCCTAAGTTTTGGGTTTTTTCTGAATTTTTTGAAATTTTTCAAGACAATTTGCCTATAATGGGCAAAACATCATTTTTGAAAAGATCAAGAAAGGAAGTTATCAAAAATAGGATTGGACAGTCGAAATGGCCAATTTCTTAGTTTTGGGATTTTTCTTTATCTTCTGAAATTTTTCAAGATAATTTGCCTATGAGGGGGCAAAATTGTCATTTTGATAATATCATGAAGGAAAGTCATCAAAAATAGGATTACTCGATCAAAATGTCCCGTTTCATGGATTTTATAATTTTTCTTTTGATTTTTTTTAATATGCATGAATCAATGACAATACGAATACGTATACGGCATGACAAAGTATGCATAAGCTATACTATATGAAATGTACATGAATGACATTTTTTGGTATTTTTGAATTGAATAAGACTGATGATGCAAAATATTCTGAATATAAACGCAATATTAGAAGATGCGATATAAACAACAGTATGTGAAGATAAGCATTAAAAATTCCCTTAAGCTAGAAGAGGGAGTGAACTAGCGACTTCTGTGCAATGTTACGACCTCTAGTAAGTAGCTCGACCTACTCATTCTGGGGTTTGATGATATGGAAATTAAACTGCAGAAAGTAAAGACATTATATAAAGAATCTCCAACAAGGGGCTCAGCCTTGGCTCGGCCTACCCATTTTGGGGTTTAATGTGTAAGAATTAAATTGCAGAAAGTAAAGGCAGTATATACAGAACCTCCAATAAGGGGCTCGGCCTACCCATTCTAGGGTTTGATGGTGCAAGAATTAAATTGCAGAAAGTAAAGGCAATATATACAGAACCTCCAACGAGGTGCTCTGCCTTGGCTCGGCCTACCCATTCTAGGGTTTGATGTGTAAGAATTAAATTGTAAAAAGTAAATGCAGTATATACAGAACCTCCAATGAGGGGCTCGGCCTTGGGTCGACCTACCCATTCTAGGGTTTGATGTGCAAGAATTAAATTGCAGAAAGTAAAGGCAGCATATACAGAACCTCCAATGAGATGCTCGACCTTGGCTCGGCCTACCCTTTATAGGATTTGATGGTACAGGAATTAAAATTGCAGAAAGTAAATACAGTATGTACAGAACCTCTAATGAAGGGCTCAGCCTTGACTCGGCTTACCCACTCTAGGGTTTGATGGTGTAGGAATTAAATTGCAGAAAGTAAATGCAGTATATACAGAACCTCCGACAAGGGGCTTGGCCTACCCATTATGGGGTTTGATGGTGCAATAATTAAATTACAGAAAGTAAAGGCAATATATACAGAACCTCAAACGGGTGGGTCAGCCTTCCCATTTTGGGATTTGAATTTGTTAAGCGAAAATTACAAAAAATTATAGTACGAATGCGACATGTGGATATGGAGATATACGAGTACGACATGACATAATCAAAATTTAAATCAATCCATTTGGGTAATGAAAATCTCAAAGATTTTAATGGTTAGAATCGTTACCTGATTTGACGGATTTGATTACCGAATTCAGACCTCGTATCATCTTGTGGATCAAGATTGTGGCTCGAACGACGAGGATGAACTCTTGATTTGTGTTGATCGATAAAGGAATTGGTGATGATAACCCCTAGCTTTAAACTCCCACCATCTTCAAAATTCTTTTTTGAAAAAGAATTCTCTCTTTCTTTTTGGTATTTTATTTTTTTCTAATTTTTCTTCAATCTCTCAAAACCCTCTCAAACATCTAAATTTTCTCTCTTTACAAAAATCCCCCCTCCAAGCTCTCTTCTTTCTCCTTTTATAGCCGACTCATTTATGTCACATCTCTAATTTCTTCACTAACTCTATCTCCCATTCTAATTTTTCCACTAACTCTTTTTCATCTTCATCTTTCTTTCTCCATCTCTATCTTACATTCTAATTTCTCCACTAACTCATTTTCATCTTCATCTTCCCTTCTCCATATCTATCTCCCATTCTACTAATTTTTCTCCATCTTCCCTTCTCTTCTCATCTATTCTTCTCCATCTTTCCTTTTCAATTCTAATTTCTCCACTAACTCTTCTTTTAGTTATTTACAAAATAATCCATCAAGTGTTAGGTATTTACACTCCAGTCCTTGAGATTTTAATGCAAAATTCAACTAAGGCCCTTTTACAAAATTGAGTCATTCTGGGTACATTGGGCTAAGATGAAAATTCAGACTATTAGAGGATAATGTCACAATTTCTAAAAGTGAGAAATAAAGATAAATTGACTCAAATTAAATTTTTTGTGGCCCGATTCGAGATTGCACTCGTAAAGGAATACATGACCCTGGATTGAATTTTTCAAATTTGTGATGGCTAACATGAAAAGGGATTTAAAAGAAAAATATTGACTATTTTTTATGTATTTTTGTGGCCTCAAATGTTATTTTTTTTCCAAATTTTCAAGTATTTTTATATTTTTTGAAAAATATTAAAAATACGAAAGATATGAAAAATTATTTTTTGTTCAAAAATGATTCCCTAGGCTTGGCCAAGGCTTTTAAAATTGATTTTTTTTCATTTTCTCATTTTTATTATTTTTTATGAATTTTCAAAGATAAAAATACTGAAGAATACTAAAAATATGAAAAATTATTATTTTTTGGTCAAAATTGATTTCCTAAGCTTGGCCAAGGTCCCCAAAGTTGATTTTTTAATTTTATAAATTTATATGGATTTTTTATTAATTTTAAAGAGAAAATGTGATTAAAAATCAGGTGTCAACACTCATCAATGCCGTTGGGCCTGCGTTACTACATCACAACTTCCATCGACCCAGAAACTACAATAGTTACCAGATTCCTTCTTTGAGATATTCACAAAATATCGATACATGTTAGGAGTGGGTCACTGTCGCGACCCGAAAAAAATTAATTTAATTTTTTTTCAATCGGGTGAACGGATTATCAGGTTAATTGACTAACCTAATTCGGACCCTCCCAAGTCCTACCGAATCGCAACTTAAGTTTTTTTCATGCAAAAGATTTTTGATTTGGAGCCGCCACTAATCATTTTTGGTAGGTCGATTAGAAACCTAAATAAATCAGCGGGAGAACTAATTTATTTCTGCGAACTAGAGAAAATGGATTCGGGGACTTGATTACGCTAGATCATTCTAACGCCCTTTCGGTACCATTTTATTTCATGAAAGCTCATTTGGGATGATTGGAAGAAGTTTGGGTCAAACTGACCAGAAGGATAAAACGGTTATTTTTCAAGGATCGGGAGGTGGAAACATCAAAAATAGGATTGGCCAGTCGAAAAAAATTTTTTAGGTGGATACGCGTAAATTAATGACAACACAAATACAAATGCGGTATGTGGATATGGAGACATACGAGTACGACATGACATAATCGAAATTTAAATCAATTCATTTGGGCAAGAAAATTCTCGAAGATTTAATGGTTAGGATTGTTACCTGATTTGACAGATTTGATTGTCGAATTCGAACCTCGTGTCACTTTATGGATCAAGATCGCGGCTCGAACGATGGGGATGAACTCGTGACTTGCGTTGATCGGTAGAGGGATTATGGATGGTAACATCTAGATTTAAACTCCCACCATCTTCAAGACTCTCTTTTGAAAAAAAGGATTCTCTCTCTTTTTTTTTATTTTTTCTTCCTTTCTAATTTTTTTTTAATCTCTCAAAACTCTCTCAAACATCCAAAATTTTCTCTCCCCCTAAAAAATCTCTCTCAAACACTTCAAATTTTTTTTCTCCAAAGAATTCCCACCATCCAAACTCTCTTCTTCCTCCTTTTATAACCCATTCATTTATCTTCCATTCTAATTTTTCCACTAACTCTTCTTCTTCAACATCTTCCATTCTCCATCTCTATCTCACATTCTAATTTCTCCACTAACTCTTCTTCTTCAACATCTTCCATTCTCCATCTCTATCTCACATTCTAATTTCTCCACTAACTCTTCTTCATCTCCATCTTCCCTTCTCCATATCTATCTCCCATTCTACTAACTCTTCTTCATCTCCATCTTCCCTTCTCTATTCTCATCTATTCTTCTCCATCTTCTCTTCTCCATCTCCTCCTCTCCATCTCCTCTTCTTCATCTCCTCCTCTCCATCTTCCATTCTCTATCTCCTCTTCTCCATCTTTCCTTCTCTATTCTAATTTCTCCACTAACTCTTCTTTTTATTATTTACAAAATAATCCCTCAAATGTTAAGTATTTGCACTCTAGTCCATGAGATTTTAAGTATTTGCAATTCAGTCCATGGAGAAATATTTCTTTAAGTCCAAATCTTCTTAAAATTTTCAACACATCTCCCCTATGCTTATTTCTTGCCGCAAAATTTAATTAAAGCCCTTTTGTAAAATGGAGTCATTCTGGGTATAATTGGGCCAAGATAAAAATTTAAAATATTAGAGAATAATGTCACAACTTCTAAAAGTGAAAAAATGAAAATAAATTGACTCAAATTAAATTTTTTAGGCTCAATTCGAGATTATGCTCGTGAAGAAATACACGACCCCGAATTGGGTTTTATTTTTAAATTTGTGATGGCCAACATGAAAAGGAATTTAAAAGAAAAATATTGACCATTTTTACATATTTTTTTGTGACCTCAAACGCCATTATTTATTAAATATTTTCCTAATTTCTAAAAATATATATATATAATTCAAAAAATATGAAAAATTATTTTTTTGTTCAAAAATGGTTGACTAGGCTTGGCTAGGGTTTCCAAAGTTGATTTTATAATTTTCTCAATTTTTATGGATTTTCTATTAATTTTCGAAAATAAAAAATGCTGAAAAATACCAAAAATATGAAAAATTATTTTTTGGTCAAAATTGATTCCCTAAGCTTGGCCAAGGTCCCCAAAATTGATTTTTCAATTTTACGAATTTTTATAGATTTTGTATTAATTTTAAAAGAGAAAACATGATTAAAAATCAGGTGTCAACAGATGCCCCTCTTTGAAAGGAAGCTCGGTAGAGGTTCATTTCAAAGACGAGACGACACCTGAATCCTAATCGACTCAACACAAGGAGATAAAAAGAGTCGTGACAATTGATCTCCAATACCCCACATTGCAAGTTCTGATCCAGTTCCGGCTTGATGAGGCTTCTATGAAGTGAGGGAGAGCTAGAGTGGAGAGGTTACCTGGCACTTACCTGCCCATCGTATGGCCGTTGCCTGACATGAATGCACTTTGAATAGACACCCAAATGTTCACTCAGAGGATAATCCGAGGAGGATGAGCTCTGACCTGTATGGTAGGTCAACCCATGATAGAGTTCCTAGTGAAAGGAATCTATTGGCGATCTATCCTGTTTAGAGGATTTGCCTGCATTTTGACCCGTATGGTAGGTCAACCCATGATAGATTCCTAACGAAAGGATTCTACTTATTAAACTTTGATTGAAATTTGACCCGTATGGTAGGTCACCCCATGGTAGATTCCTAATGGAAGGATTCTACTGATTGAAATTTGACCCGTATGGTAGGTCACCCCATGGTAGATTCCTAATGGAAGGATTCTACTGATTGAAATTTGACCCGTATGGTAGGCCACCCCATGGAAATGCCTGTAAGAAGGACTTTGGTGCCTGTAAGAAGGACTTTTGGTTGCCTGTAAGAAGGACTTTGGTGCCTGTAAGAAGGACTTTTGGGTGCCTGTAAGAAGGACTTGAAATGGACCATTCCGTATTGGGGTTTTCAATGGAGGGGTTCCAGAGATAGCATTTCGCCTAATTGGTGTCTGGTTTTCAGGACTTGAAGATGGACCTTGCAGTATTGGGGTTTCCAATGGAAGGTTCCAGAGATGGCATTTCGCCTAATTGGTGCTTGCTTTTCAGGACTTGAAAATGAACCATTTCGTATCGAGGTTTCCGATGGAAGGGTTCTAGAGATGACATTTCGCCTGATTGGTGCCCGCTTTTCAGGACTTTGAAGATGGACCGTTTCGTATTGGGGTTTCCAATGGAAGGTCTCCAGAGATGGCATTTCGCCTGAAGTTGAGGCCGTATTGCTTTCTTGCACAGATGTGGTCTTTGAGAAATGAAGCTGTACCGCCTTCTGGTGCAGGTAAAGTTTTCGAAGATAGGAGGCCGTGCTGCATTTTTTGTGCAAGCGAGGCATGTTGAGATCAAGATCATGAGAGTTGGTCAATCATGATTTGATAAAGCTTGAGAACACGAGATTATATCAATCGTGAGCTGATGAAGACTTCATGAGCGCATGTTGATCATGAGTCGCAAGGGTTCAGAAGACTTACCTGGATCTTCTGAGTTAATGATCGAGGCATAGACAGACTGATTGTATCATGTCTGCTTGCTCACTGAATGACCTTATGTGCTGCAATAGATTTGAGCACCCAGACGATCATTAGAATTGGAAGGTTCAGGCTGAAGATATACTCACCTGAAAATGCTTGGCGAGTATTTGCCAACAGGGTTTGTTTGTTCAATAGCCCTTGGATGAATTTCGAGACCTCGGAGGGTAACCCGACTATCAGGAATGCACTACCTGTCAGACAGTGTCAGAGGTAACATGTGCAAGCATTTTTATCAATGAGTTCATCGGTTCATGCAAAACCATTCAGTTGAGTTTGCAATGATTAAAACTGTATGTGTATGCTCATAATGTGGATCATGTATGACTATTCTGTCGAGTTTACATTTCCAATTCTGTCCAGGGAGGTTATCACGTTATGAAAACCTCGAATGTAACCTGAATGGGGATTTCAGTCCGAAAGGGCTTTCTCTCACTCTCGAGAAAGGCTGTTTATCCTGATTGCAGGATTGGAAAAGAAATCACTCAACCTTACCATCATCGTATTCAGCGAGAGTCTGAGTAATCTCGCAATTGATAAGATCAAGCCGATCTGGAGGTCTTGATTAGGACCGTAATGTAGGCTGGGTCAAGGCTTACCAAAGGAACTCTTTTGAGTCAAGGCCACTGACAAAAAATGTCTTCATTATCTGCTCCGGGTTTACAAGTCAAGAACCCTGCAAAAATGAGAGAGAAATAGTTTTGCTCAAACTTCTTCGAGCGATGCTTAAAATCATTCAACTCTTACGTTAATTCAAGTGCTCTAATCAGAAGAGACTTTCGTAGGTTGGGAGTTAGGACTTAGAAACGAAAGGCTCATTTTGGCTTAGAAAAATATATGAGAAATGCTTAGTGTTGGTGATCATTGCAGTCTTGTCACCGATCGTTGACCTTCCTGAATTTGTCTTCAATGAATACCACCATTGGCTGAGGGGTGATAATTCTTTTGCTGGAAATTGTAAATTGACTTCTTTGGAGAATTCTCTTTTGAGCGTTCTCAAAATCAGAGGTATATTACAGATGAATGGGCATTGGCCTTGCTTTTGATAGGCACTTTGCTTTTTCTGCCCCAGATTTCTGGAGTAGCCCTTGCTTTTCTTACTCCAGACTCCCTTTTGTTTGGGAGCAGGCCCATTTTTTAGGCTACACTTGTTTTTCTTTTCGACAAGATGATTTTTCAAAAATTGATACTAGACATTACATGAAAAGTCTAGCACATGACATAAGCTCATTTCGAGGGTTCATTGTTGACCCGATTTCTTTGATTCTGCTCTTTGGGGAAAGCGCCATCCTTCTTTGGAATGAGCAACGATCACCAACAAGGGCTTGTGAAATGAATTTCTAGGCTCAATTGGGCTATGCAAAGGATGTCTGTATAGGATAGAGAAACGAATGCTCTTTGTCATCCTAAAACATTTGAATTAAAATTCGAGTTAAATGCAAAGAAACACTCGAAGATTGGTATTAGTCCAAGCAAGACAATTTCTAACCATGATAACTGCTGGAACTACCTCCATTTGGCCCCCGATGTGGGGTGGTTCTTGACAGGGGTTGCAAAATGAAACCGCCGCTCAAATGGGTCGACAATGGTTACCTGAAGTGTTTGGGACGGAGAATGAATGCCTCCTTCACTTCGGCTATCGTATCTTTTGCGAGAAAACTCATTGCCTTGGAGAACGCGTAATCTGTCTACCGCTCAACTCACTGTGGATTAAATACAGGACGTATGTGGAAATGGCTTGCCTTTCATCGTCCTGTCGTGCCCCATTTTGTATATTCGATGCATCGTGTACAGTTTATGCTCCAAGTCAAAATTAACAAATTAAACATGCAGAATAGTCATGTATGAACCATGAATCTGTGTAAACACCATGCAAATGTGGCAATGTGCAAGAATGGAAGAGAATTTCTCAAGAAAGGGGGGATTCGAATTGCCCCTGGATATGCGAACCGAATAAATTGAAGATCTACTCCTCAAGTCGAGGAGTGGCTCGTTTCTGACTTTGCCCCTGCACAATGAAATACATGGGTGAAGGAGCATTTGGGCTTGTTTAATGTTGACAACCGTCATGGTCATTGGTCGAATGCCCCCCTCCAATTCTGGTTGCAGCTCCTTGAATCACCGTCGGTTTCCTGACAGAGAAATGGATTCACCTGAGGAAAGTATCGTATAGGGAATATCATTGGAACGAATACATTTCACCTGTTCCAGTAAATCTATATCAGTGGGACCCTCAATAGTGACTTTGGTGACTTATTGATTCGGGAGCTTTCCCTAAACCTGGGATCACATGAAACAAATGCGTGTATGCATGAATGCATGAAATGCATGTAATAGTCCTAAAGTGACTCAGATTGTCCCAAAGGTAGCAAAATCGGCTCCTGCTTTTATTTCAAGGATGATACTGCTTGACTGCATCCGCATTTACAGGATATCCTAACTCTTTCCCATCCATGTTTACAAGAATCAAGGCTCCCCCAAGAAGGACCTTTTTGACGATATAAGGACCCTCATAATTTGGGGTGAACTTGCCATCGGGATGAGAAACATTTGGAACTGTCTTTTTCACTACCAGATCTTCTGTTTCAAAATTCCTGGGCTTGACTTTTCGATTGAACGCTTTGGCAACTCTTCTCTGGTAGCTCTGACCGTGACATATTGCCTTCAGACGCCTTTCATCTATCAGATTCAACTGCTCATATCTCTGCTGCGTCCACTCCGCTTCGGAGAGTTTGACTTGGGATAAGATTCTCAGAGAGGGGATTTCACCCTCTACTGGTAGAACTGCCTCCATACCGTAAACTAGGGAATATGGGGTTGCTCCAGTCGAGGTCCGTATCGAAGTCCGATATGCCATCAACGCGTACGGCAATCTCTCATGCCAGTCTCTATAATTCTCTGCGGTTTTTGCCAGGATTTTCTTGATGTTCTTGTTTGCCGCCTCCACAGCTCCATTCATTTGTGGGCGATAGGGAGACGAATTAAGATGTCGAATGTTGAATGCTTGTAGAAGATCATCGACTATCTTATTATTCAAATTGGAGCCATTATCTGTGATTATCGCTTGAGGGGCCCCATATCGGGAGATAATATCCCTTCTGATGAACTTGGCCACATTCTTTGCTGTGACATTTGCATATGAGTTTGCTTCAATCCACTTCGTAAAATAGTCGATCGCCACCAGGATGAAGCGGTGCCCATTGGAAGCGCTAGGGTGAATTGGACCGATCATGTCTATCCCCCACATGGCGAATGGCCAAGCCTCCGACATTTGGTGGAGCTCGTTCGGGGGTGCGTTAATTCTGTCACCGTATACCTGGCATTGATGACATGACCTTACATGTTGGTTGCAGTCCGCTTCCATGGTCATCCAATAATAACCAAGCCGCATGATTTTCTTTGCGAGGAGGTGGCCGTTCATATGAGGACCGCATATCCCTTCATGGATTTCCTTCATGAGCATGTTTGCTTCTTTGGCGTCTATACATCTCAATAGGACTAAATCGAAGGACCTTTTATAGAGAGTTTGCCCGCTCAGGAAGAATTTGGTAGCCATCTTTGCTATGTACTTCTTATCCTCGACCTGACTCCCTTGAGGGAATTCTCCTTTCGAAAGATAATTCTTAATGTCATGATACCAAGGCTCGCCATCGAATTCGTCTTCCACCACCATGCAGTAGGCTGGCTGATCCATGACATTGATTTTTAAAGGCTTGATGTCGAGCCCGTCCTCCACTTGCAGCAATGAAGATAGAGTGGCTAACGCGTCTGCAAAGTGATTCTGGGTCCTTGGCAGATATTCGAACGAAATTTCGTCGAAATTGTCGGTTAACTCCTCTAGGAACTTATGATAGGGGATGAGCTTAGAATCCCTTGTTTTCCATTCTCCCTGCGTTTGGAGAATAATCAGCATGGAGTCTCCATAAACCTGTAACCTTCGCACCTTCATAGTGATGGCTAATTGCAGGCCTAGAATACAGGCTTCATATTCTGATATATTATTGGTGCATGGAAATACCAACTTCGCAGAAACCGGATAATGTAGGCCGTCCGGGTATATCAGTACTGCCCCAGTTCCAAATCCGGCCAAATTAACGGCACCATCAAAATACATGGTCCACTTATCATCAGATAATGCGAGGATTCGATTCTCCACCTCCTCCTCATCAGGGATTACAAGTCCTTGTGAATTTTCTGCCAACATGTCGGCTATGGCCCGCCCCTTGACTGACTTCTGAGGTGAACTCCTTATGTCAAATTCTGATAACAGAACTTGCCACTTGGCCAGCTTTCCCAATAAGGCGGGTTTCTCCACCAAGTACTTAATTGGGTCGCATTCTGTTACAAGCTGGATATGGTGATGGAGGGTGTACTGTCTCAACCTGTGGAGTACCCAGATCAGTGCGACGCATGTCCTTTCAACCATCGGGTAATTAGCCTCTGATTGCGTAAACTTCTTGCTCAGGTAATAAATTGCTCGCTCTTTCCCGTCCTCCAGTTTCGTCTGGGCGAGTAGAGCTCCTAATGATTCCTGATAGATCGTCAAGTACAGAGTCAAGGGGACTCCCGGGGTTGGTGGTACCAATACCGGAGGTAGGATCAGATACTTCTTGATCTTCTCAAATGCCTGATGGCATTCTGAATCCCAAATGACTTTAGCGCCCTTCTTGAGGAACTTAAAGAATGGTTTTGCCACATCAGAAAGTTGGGATATAAATCTAGTAATATAGTTTAACCGCCCCAGCAGGCTTCTTACTTCCCTTACTGAGGTTGGGGTATTAATGTCCCGTATAGCTTTAATCTTGGAAGGGTCGACCTCGATGCCATGACTGCTAACCATAAATCCCAAAAGCTTTCCGGATCTCGCCCCGAATATGCACTTGTTGGGATTCAGCCTCAGCTTATATTTTCGTAGGCGTTCGAACAACTTTTTTAGCACCAGAACATGGTCCTCTCCTGGTCTGGACTTGGCAATCATATCATCTACGTACACCTCGATTTCCATATGCATCATGTCATGGAATAGAGCGACCATGGCTCTTTGGTATGTCGCTCCAGCATTCTTCAACCCGAAAGGCATAACCTTATAACAGAAGGTGCCCCATGGTGTTATGAATGAGGTCTTCGCCTTGTCTTCCTCCTTCATTAAGATCTGATTATAGCCAGAAAATCCATCCATAAAGGAAAACCGTTCGAACCCGGCTGTACTATCGATCAACACGTCTATGTGCGGCAACGGAAAATCATCCTTTGGGCTGGCTTTATTCAGGTCTCGGTAATCGACGCAGATTCGGACTGTGCCGTCTTTCTTCATTACTGGTACGATGTTAGCGATCCAATCGGCATAGGGGATCGCTTCTATGAATCCCACCTTGAGGAGCTTCATCACTTCCTCCTCAATTTTCTTGGAAAGTTCGGGCCTCGTTCGCCTAAGCCTTTGTTTTTTTGGCAGGATGCTAGGGTCAAAGGGCAGTACGTGTTCCACAATGTTAGGGTCGAGGCCGGGCATGTCTGCATACGACCAAGCAAAGACATCTTGGTATTCCCTGAGAAGTTCAGTCATTCGGGTAGCTTCAGAGGGTGACAAGGACTCCCCAATCTTCACTTCTCTGACATTCTGTGAGTCGCCCAAGTTCACGACCACTGCCTCTTCTGCCGTTAAGGGTTTAAACTCTTCGTATCGACTCCAATCTCTCTGAATATTTATGAAATCCTCATCTTCTTCCCTGATGCCACAAGAGTAATCTCCTTGGTGATCCGAGTCACACAACAGCCTATTACGCATGCTTAGAATGATATGCCTGAAATGTCATGAAGATGATTAGTCCCTTTCAGCAAGTAGTTTTCATGCATGATTTTCAAAAACCATTTGAAAAACATAATAAGAGAGCCAATCCTCATATCCTCGGACATCTTTGCTTCTCTTAATTTGCTTGATAAACTAGGAAGCGTGCGGGAATCCAGGCCTCAAATCTTCGAGAATCGAAGATAGGCATCATCATTGGGCTGGTTTGGAATGTTCCCGCATGCCCTTAATAAAACGTGCACACGCATTTTATTTTACTGATAAGGCCGCGTTACAAGGCAACCATTTGGACCAACGGCTCGAGATCCAAAGGTATTTTCTTGGAATTGAAAAGAGAGAAACCAAACGAAATGCAACAACTGAATTAAAATTGCGTTAAAGAAATGCTATAAGAAGCAGAAGAAGAGCCTCTTTACTCAGGCGAGATAAAGTCCTCGTCAAGCCTCTCGATGATGACGTTAACGGTGTCTTCTAGAAACGAGTTGGACATATCAAGCTCTGCTGCCCCTTGAATAGCTTCATCTGCTAACATCTTGGGGCGCTCGGAGAAATACTGACCCAGTGAACTTCCAATCGCGTTAATTTTTCCTTTCCAAGCTCTGGAGCCAATGAAAGAATTAACTCTGCCTCCTCGACCTCCACGGGCCCTATAATGGCCTCGGCCTCGGCGTCCATGACAGCTTCTGGAAGTAAGGCCCTTACTGGATTCACCAGTATATCCTAGGCCTATTCGGTGCTTGTTGGTGTCCAATTGCAGCGGCAAGCGGATCCCTTGACCATTCTTTCCTAGACCGAGTCCAGGGATAAAACCATATGCCAATAGCATTTTTCCAGGTGCTAGAGTATACTTGGATGGCGCAGGAGCCCTCATTTTGGTTCCTGGAGGTGCATGCGTGACTGCCACCAACTCGAGAGAATGATAGCTAGCCTCTTCTTTGTGCTCCGGCTCCACATATGGAATCGCGCTCTTCTGGTATGCGGTGAAGTCCATTTCCCCATGCACAGTTATCACTTTCCCATCAACCACAAATCGAACCTTCTGGTGCAGGCTCGACGGTACTGCGCCTGCAGTGTGGATCCATGGTCTGCCCAATAGAAATCCGAAAGCATTCGGGAGGTCCATGACTTGAAATCCAATAGAGAACTCTACTGGCCCAATTAGGACATCTAGTTCGATTTCACCAACCACATTCTTCTTCATTCCGTCGAAAGCTCTAATTGTAGCATTAGAGGCACGGATGAGCTCCTCATTCACACCCAGGTTCCTGAGTGTGGCCAATGGACATATGTTGAATGCTGGCCCATTATCAATTAGCACGTGGGAGACCTGCTTGCCGTGGCTCCTCGCCGATATGTACAGAGCCTTATTATGGGCCCATCCATCCACAGGAATGTCCTCATCCGAGAAGGATATTTGATCCTTTAATAGGATAGCGCTAACAAAACTCTCTAGCTGTATTTCGTTAATCGTCTCAGGTACGTGTACCTCATTCAGGACCCTCATCAGCGCATTCTTATGCTTTTCTGAGTTTACGAACAGATCCAGTAGTGAGATTTGGGCCGGCATTTTCCGTAATTGCTCTATCACTTCAAATTCGCTCGTTTTGATGATGGTTAACAGTTTTTCGGCATCTTCTTTAGTTACGTCTCTCTTCTCGGTCTCTCCCTCTTTGGGTGCATAACACCTCCCCGACCTCATCACTACATCTATTTCGCCCATCCCGTAGTCCCAATGAACCGCTTTAGGATCGTACTCTTCCACTGGAGGGATCTTTATCACAACCGGCCTGACACCCTCAGCCTCTCCTTCAGGGCCATCATTCGCCTCTTCATTAGAGATGCTGATTGTAAGTGGCTTGACTAAGTAATCATCCTCTTTTTCCCAATTGTCAACCTTGTCTAGGTTAATTACAAAAGCTTCTATAGTCTCAATCATCCCAATGAGGTCATCCAAGTCTTCAGAATTGTACCCGCATCTGGGTTCAGCATGAGCTGTCTTGTCGGGTCTATCAGAGGATGGCGCATTGGTCCTCCTAGCATCCTTACTCTTCAGCCTTCCGTTGGCGAGTCCCCATTCAACTCCCTCGCCTACCCGCAACAGGTGGGAGAACGAGGCGTAGGTGGTCCCGGCCATATGTTGGAAGAGCTCGTACGGGAGGGTTCTCAGAAAGTACCCGATCAGCTCCTCCCTAGTTAACGGAGGATTTATTTGTGAGGCACGCAACCTCCATCTATGCGCGTAAGTCTGGAATTGCTCATCGCTTCGCTTGACCACTTGAAGGAGGTCAGCTCGGGTGGGGGCTCCTCCAATGCCGGATCCGCACTCGTCCATTCGTTCCTTCAACCTATCAACCACAGTTGCCAATTCCCCCAGTCGCTTCTCTATTGCGGTCAGCATACGACCTTGATTTTCGACCCTTGTGTGCAGCTCCAGTTCAAGTGCATCGCTCATGACCCGCGCTTGACTCATTTCTCTCGATCGCTGGAGCAAATCTAACAATTTTTCGGAGGTGAAGTTCAGCTTTCTCTCGATGTTACTGAAGCGTTCTGCAACGCTTAATCCGCTTAATGAGTCGGTTTCTTTCTCATTTGTCGTAATAGGGATGATTTCATCAATTGTCTCAAATGAGTCTTTCTCAGAAGTTTCCTTCTTTAGTACCTCCTCTATGTCGTCCATGCCTCTCCACCAGTTGGGCACTATTTCTTTCGCCTTTTCGAAGAAACGTGGTGGGATTGAATATAGAACCCTGTAGTTGTAGCCTCCGCTATCCTGCCCTAGGGTATCCACAATTTCTCCCCTCCTACTAGCTTCACCGACAAATCTCTTGTCTGCATGGCGTGCCTTTGTTAGTCTAAACTCCTCTTCGTCTAACTCCTCTTCGGATATCATACCCACTACCTGGTGGTCCGGGAGTGGGTTTTGTTGTACATTTGGCTCCGTTTTATCGAACTGAAGGATGTGATTGTCAATAAGGGCCTGAACCTTGAACTTCAGGGTGACGCAATTGTCAACATTGTGGCCTTTCTCTCCCATGTGGTAGACACATGATTGGCTCGGATCATAACCCGAAAATCTCGAAGGATTTAATCTCGGTGGCTCCTTGGCGACTAGCCTCCCTTCCAACAGCATTGGGAGCAGCTTGGATAGTGGCCTAGGGAGCGGAGTGAACTGATTGGGAAGCGGCTTCCTTTTTTGAGGTTGAAGCGGCTTCGGTGTCGACCATGACGAGCTTCCTTGTGTCATGGTAGAGTTAGAGAATTTCTTTGGTTGCGATAGATTAGGCACGAAAGCCACGTCGACGTTGGGCTCTCTTTCCTTCCTAGGTGGATACTAGCGTCTTGTTGCAGTCTCAGGAGCCTTTCTCTCTCTCATAACCCATTCAAGTCTTTCGGCAACCTTTATGAGATGTACGAAGGTCTGGCACCCAGAAGTGTTCAGTCTGTCGAAGTACTCATACGGTAATGCTTTCAGAAACAGGTCGACAAGCTCGTCTTCAGGGATTGATGGCTTAACTTGCGTAGCTAAAGCCTGCCACCTTTGAGCATAGTTACGAATGGCTTCATTTTTTCCTTTTACCATCCTCAGCAATTCTTCCCTAGTAGGAGCCGTCGAGGTGTTAAATTTATACTGGTGCAAGAAGTTCTCAGCTAAATCTTCCCAACCATCATAATCTTCTAGATCCAACTCAATGAACCATGCTAGAGCAGCACCTGCCAGACTCTCCTGAAACGTGTTCATCAATAACGGAACATAATCGGAATAATGCGCCATCTTGCGCAAGTAGTACTTCAGATGAGCTCGGGGGCAACCTGTCCCATTGTACTTTCTGACGAACTCGGGCTCTTTGTAATCGAGCGGGACTTCCACTTTAGTGAAGGGAGATATCTTGTCGAAACGGGCCAGTTCATATCCCTGGCTACTGAGGCACTCCTCAATCTTTGCGAGCCTCCTTGCACCCTCCTCTGCTTTGCTCACAGGCTTTTCTTTCTTTTCAGTATCGAGGTCGATTACCACTGGCGGGGACTCGGGTGACGGCTCGACATCCGGCACCTTTCTTGGAATGTGCGCCTCCCCTGGAGCTTGAGTCACGCTCGAAGGGTGGGATGATGACGGATGAGTAGTTTGGGCCGAATCAACTGGCGGGGTAGTTTTCGTCTGGGCTTCTATCATTATAGCTTTCATTTCTGCCAGCATCGTAGCCATGGTTGTCATCTGCGTCTCAAGGTTAACTACCCTGGGGCTCAATTCCTCATGTTCCATCCTTGCCCTAAGACGGGTTCTGATACGGCTGCGTGGCACTTACGTGATCAATGGGTACCTGAAAAAAGAATTTATACAAATGAGTATGATGGATAAAAATGACAAGTCGGTCCATGACAACCCTCTAGACCCAAGAAACAAAGCCAACATGATCAAAAGATTAATTTGAACAAATTTCAATTTCGTCAGCTTTTACGAGAAAATTCATATCAATTCCCACATAATTCGAAAAAGTACCAAACTTTGGGAGTTAATAATTAAGACAATAATGTACAACTTTCATTTTTTGAGATTGGGAAGATTCCTCATGGATTAGTACAGTTTAATACTTCTTTCTAAAAATTTTCTTTAGAAAACTGATTTGTCCGGTTTTTACTTTGAGGATAAATGGGTCATCAAAAATTTGAATTGATGCCCAAAAATTTCCAGTCCACTAATTAACATCCCAATCTACAACTTTCATGTTTTGATTTTTCTCAAAAGAGCATGTTTTCTAGTGATAAATGGAGAAACAAAAGTGAAGTCGAGAAAATTCCAAAATCCAGGCAGTTTTTCTTTCACCTTAAATTCGGTAATAAATGGAAAATACATTGAATTGATTCAAAATTTTTTTGAGTGATGAATTAGGGTCTTGTGAATGTTTTCTGTGAAGACTCTATGGATCAATTAAAACTATAAAGTTCAATAAAAATGATGTAATACCAGAAAGTCATATCTGAACAGTAACCTTTATTACAAGAAAAGCTCATAAAGTCATGAAAATGCAATTAAACATGGAACAACAATCCTAAAGATGGCAAATCAAGCTGTTTTTCTTTTCTTTGTAGCGACGCAATCTATAGACGAATGGGCTTCCAACTCTATCCGAAGTCGTGCATTTTCCTTAGCCAAAGTCTTCATTTGTTTTTTCGCCTTTTGCGCCTTCTTCGCATAGGTCTCGATCTCGGCTTGACGAGTGGGCTTCACAATCACCAACGGAAACTTTGGAAGCATGTGAGTTGGTATCAAATGGTGCTTAATATACCGGGCCTTCGCATGATAACATCTTTCCTTTCCCTCGAGCTCTTCCTTGGGTAGTAATAGTGAGCGAGTCTTGGACTTGAGCCAAATTTGGTCAAGATGCTTGATCTCGGTTCTATAATTCTCGCCTGCAACGAATTCAACTTGAAAAGTGTTTGGCCCCAAAGGTGGTGGGATATCCTGTAGAACTCCATATTGCCGTACCACACGGAGAGGATGATACTGTGTCATGCCGGTAATACCCAAAAGAAGTATAGGCTCCCGCTCACCATGGTACAAACGAGCCTTAGAGACTTGAAACCATATAGCTTGCCATAGAAAAACCTTGGGACTCGGATCTTTAAATAAATCAATCCACTCGGAATAAGACGATCTAGCAATATTTTTTTGCAACTCTTGAAATTTTGCAATTGGGTTTTCCTTTTGACTTACCCGTGGAATCGTCATTTTTGAGCCGAACTTAGCATAATGAGAGAAAAACCACATTTGCAAAAGTCCCACCGGAGCATGAAATGTTCTGTCCTTGTTTTGCTTAAAACGAGTCAGAGATATAAAAGTCTCGGCCAGGATAGCATTAGTAAAGTTCATTCCACTGCAAACTTGCCTAGCTATCCAAGCCATGGATGAACTAATAAAATCCTTTTGGAGTGGAAAGATCACAAGTCCGAAGAAAGCTAGAATAAAGATCCTGCTTTGCAAGTGTGAATTGCTCTCATAAAAAAATTCAATGAATAATGAGAAAGGGCACATATGACAATTTCCTTTTAAAATTTTCCTCATTTTATTTTCGCTAATTTTCAAAAACTCAGCAAAAATGAAAATTGGATCCATTCTCACACAAGGGCGAATTAAATCAATGCTCAAAGGTTTTCCAATGGCAAGGCTATATTCTTCCAAAGTCGGAGTGAGCTCGTGCTTACCTAAAATGAAAGTAGCGGTATATGGGCACCAGAAATGTGCAAGTGCCTGCATGACCCCAGTCTGTAATTCGATATCCAAAAGTGGCAATACGTGACCCATACGACTAAGGGCACAGGTCTGTGCATCAATGCTCAAGCGCCTCCACATCTGCTTCAACTCGGCCTTTGGAATGTACACGAAACGGATATCGATGTGTCCCATTGTCTATAAATCACGCGCCACAATCCTAAGTGTCATGGACCGACCCAAACAATAACATAAGACAAGATGAAGTTCAGAAGCATACTTTACCGTGGGATAGGAAAATAAACAATCACATGGACATGCACATGACTCGTGGGTTAACCTTATTCTAACTATCCTAAAGGCTCACAAATTGAAGCGAAAGACTTACGGTAAGGCGACAATCTCGCGCACATAATCAAGATTAGCCGCTATCCCGCGACATAACCAAGATTAGCCGGGCCTTTCCACTTCGGTTGCTCGAGTCAAAAATTAAAACCACCGCTTTGGTAATCTTACCAAGCTTGAGGCATAACTTTTAAAACTCATTTTTGAAAAGAAGTTCGGGATTGAATCTGGACTAACTTTCGACGTGATCTCACGGCGAACGCTAGAACCAAATCACAATACCATCTTAAAACTAGTGGCCCAGGTCCGGTCACGGGATGTGTATGATGTAGTGCTAAAGCGATTAATTATGCACAATAATTAAATGCAAACACCGCTTCAATAATTCAAAAATTAAATCACAAGTTTCACACACCAAACCTGCAAAACAAAGGGTTAGCCAAACACTCCACCCCTTATAACTCCCATTCTGCAAAACCATTTAACACCTAAAAATTAGAATCCAACCAATTCTCAAACCAAATGGATTTTTGCGAAATTTTTCTGGCCTAAGTCCACTAAGGCTTTTAAAATTTCGAAAAAAAATTCAAGTACTCTAATTAGTGCTTTATTCTTTCGAAAATTCCAAAAAACCAGTCCCCAGCGGAGTCGCCAAGCTGTCACGACCCGAAAAAAATTAATTTAATTTTTTTTCAATCGGGTGAACGGATTATCAGGTTAATTGACTAACCTAATTCGAACCCTCCCAAGTCCTACCGAATCGCAACTTAAGTTCTTTTCATGCAAAAGATTTTTGATTTGGAGCCGCCACTAATCATTTTTGGTAGGTCGATTAGAAACCTAAATAATACAGCGGGAGAACTAATTTATTTCTGCGAACCAGAGAAAATGGATTCGGGGACTTGATTACGCTAGATCATTCTAACGCCCTTTCGGTACCATTTTATTTCATGAAAGCTCATTTGGGATGATTGGAAGAAGTTTGGGTCAAACTGACCAGAAGGATAAAACGGTTATTTTTCAAGGATCGGGAGGTGGAAACATCAAAAATAGGATTGGCCAGTCGAAAAAATTTTTTTAGGTGGATACGCGTAAATTAATGACAACACAAATACAAATGCGGTATGTGGATATGGAGACATACGAGTACGACATGACATAATCGAAATTTAAATCAATTCATTTGGGTAAGAAAATTCTCGAAGATTTAATGGTTAGGATTATTACCTGATTTGACAGATTTGATTGTCGAATTCGGACCTCGTGTCACTTTATGGATCAAGATCGCGGCTCGAACGATGGGGATGAACTCGTGACTTGCGTTGATCGGTAGAGGAATTATGAATGGTAACATCTAGATTTAAACTCCCACCATCTTCAAGACTCTCTTTTGAAAAAAAGGATTCTCTCTCTTTTTTTTGATTTTTTCTTCCTTTCTAATTTTTTTTTTGAATCTCTCAAAACTCTCTCAAACATCCAAAATTTTCTCTCCCCCTAAAAAATTTCTCTCAAACACTTCAAATTTTTTTTCTCCAAAGAATTCCCACCATCCAAACTCTCTTCTTCCTCCTTTTATAACCCATTCATTTATCTTCCATTCTAATTTTTCCACTAACTCTTCTTCTTCAACATCTTCCATTCTCCATCTCTATCTCACATTCTAATTTCTCCACTAACTCTTCTTCTTCAACATCTTCCATTCTCCATCTCTATCTCACATTCTAATTTCTCCACTAACTCTTCTTCATCTCCATCTTCCATTCTCCATATCTATCTCCCATTCTACTAACTCTTCTTCATCTCCATCTTCCCTTCTTTATTCTCATCTATTCTTCTCCATCTTCTCTTTTCCATCTCCTCCTCTCCATCTCATCTTCTTCATCTCCTCCTCTCCATCTTCCATTCTCTATCTCCTCTTCTCCATCTTTTCTTCTCTATTCTAATTTCTCCACTAACTCTTCTTTTTATTATTTACAAAATAATCCCTCAAATGTTAAGTATTTGCACTCTAGTCCATGAGATTTTAAGTATTTGCAATTCAGTCCATGGAGAAATATTTCTTTAAGTCCAAATCTTCTTAAAATTTTCAACACATCTCCCCTATGCTTATTTCTTGCCGCAAAATTTAATTAAAGCCCTTTTGTAAAATTGAGTCATTCTGGGTATAATTGGGCCAAGATAAAAATTTAAAATATTAGAGAATAATGTCACAACTTCTAAAAGTGAAAAAATGAAAATAAATTGACTCAAATTAAATTTTTTAGGCTCAATTCGAGATTATGCTCGTGAAGAAATACACGACCCCGAATTGGGTTTTTTTTTTAAATTTGTGATGGCCAACATGAAAAGGGATTTAAAAGAAAAATATTGACCATTTTTACATATTTTTTTGTGACCTCAAACGCCATTATTTATTAAATATTTTCCTAATTTCTAAAAATATATATATAATTCAAAAAATATGAAAAATTATTTTTTTGTTCAAAAATGGTTGCCTAGGCTTGGCTAGGGCTTCCAAAGTTGATTTTATAATTTTCTCAATTTTTATGGATTTTCTATTAATTTTCGAAAATAAAAAATGCTGAAAAATACCAAAAATATGAAAAATTATTTTTTGGTCAAAATTGATTCCCTAAGCTTGGCCAAGGTCCCCAAAATTGATTTTTCAATTTTACAAATTTTTATAGATTTTGTATTAATTTTAAAAGAGAAAACATGATTAAAAATCAGGTGTCAACAGTCACAAATTAACCATCGACTTTGATACTATTTTTTAGGAATGTGCAGCAAAAGCCTGATATATTCACTTGAGGAGATCACCAAGAGGGAGTCCAAGTTTGAGCCCATCAACATATCAAGTCGAACCCACCTTCATTTAAAAGTTAAACCAATGAGTTATAAGCCAACTTGAATGTATAACTGCTTTACACCACATCAATTTTTCAATATAAGACTTTTCTAATACAACTCACACATATATACACTTCTCATAGGTATCTTGATGCAATACCATTTCACATTAGTTCCTCTCCTCTTTTTAAAAAAATAAATTTGCGTATTGGACTTCATTTTTTGTGATGTATTGACTCACCGAAATCTTCCGTTTGTGGCTTCCTCTACGACGCCATGATTATTGATGATTTTCCTCGGCTCACTTGAATGTATCCAATTTGTCATAAGCATGAAGCATTACTTTACTTTCATTGCTTCAAATCACACGTCGAGAATCTTCTCACTGTGATGACACCTGAAAAGGACTATGTCCTGATAATTGACATGACACTGATGCATTGCCTGCAGTTAGTCATCTTGAATATCGACAGGAGGAGAAAATATATTTATTAAGGAAAAAATGTTGATAGTCGATGATGTCGGCGCGATTGGGTTACCAGTAGGACATTAAAGGTGAGGAAGTTCGCCTGTGGCTATGAATGTTGATGACTGAACACTGTTATCGATGTATGACGACAAGTGGTCGATGATTAGTTCTAAGCGAATTCAACTTAGTACTAAGAGTGAGATTGAAAGCTGAACAGACATCGATTAAGAAGACAATAATAGTGCACCATGGAAACTACCAAGTGATCGTGAGGAACAAATCATGGATCCTAAGGGAAACCCTCAAAAGTTGCGTGATCATTTACCAAGCATTATCAGGAGGCCAAATATCAATGGCGTCACAGTTAATTTCAAGCTTCAATAAATAACTATTTAGAGACATCAAGCCATATAAGCCAAGTTGAATCACTATAGAGAGGAGCCACAATCTTGAACACAAGTCTAGGCCCAATACCAACAAAACTTCCCAACTTTAGTATTTATCCCAATTATATAAAAAAAATCGTCGCATAAAAAAACTCTCAATTTTTACTTTTGTCCCAATTCTACCGGCTTTGTACCCCAAAAAATATTCTCAATTTTAGCATATATCTCAATTATATCCAAAACTTTTTTGTCTCATAAAAAATCCTCAAATTTACTTTCGTCCTAATTTTACCACCGTTAGCCTTCCATCCATAATCACCTTAGTTAATCCTACGTGGCATTTCCACTTCGTTAATAAATTTTCTTTTGTCATAATGTCGTTAATGAATTACAACTTAACATTCGACCAAAAAAAAACTACAACTTAGCAAAGCTGACATGAAAAAACTTCTCAACTTTTTCTTATGTTATATGCTTCCTCTATAGATTACTGACAGATATAGAACCACTTAAGATGGTTTGTTTCGAATTCTCCACGGTATTCAACAGCCCAAAGAATTTCGAAGATATAGAACCATTCAAGACATGAAAATTAGATTATTTGGACAATGGATCTCAAATCTTGATATCCCTAAAACCTATTATTTTTGAATTTCTATGATTCATTAGTAAATTTGGTGAGAAAATTCGAGTCACGTAAGATTAACTAATGGTGGTTATTGACATAAGATTGACAGTGATAGAATTAGGATAAAAGTAAAAGTTGAGGCTTTTTATGAGATAAAAAAAACGTTGGATATAAGTAGGACATATGCTAAAATTTGAGATTTTTTTGGGTATTAGGTTGGCACAATTAGGACAAAAATACAAATTAGAGCCTTTTTATGAGACAAAAAAAATTTGATATAATTAGGACAAATGCTAAAGTTAGAAATTTTTTGGGTATTAGGTCCACAAGTCTATACTTTTTAAATTTATCAAATTATCGACTTTAGCATTTATACGTAAATTTCCCGTAGATTCAATTAGCATAGTGTAACGAGGATGTAACCAGAATTCAATAAAAAAAATTGAAAAAAAAAAGCTTCGTGAAAGTATGACTCAAATAAGACAAAAATCTTTTGTGAAAGGTACTTTGTAATTGAGACATTTTCTGACGAAACACAACGACAACATTTCAACCAGATCAAAAGCAAGTTATATGCGCTTGATTAGCTCGTATTTGAAAAAGAAATATTTGAGGCTTTAAATGAATATTGATTGAAATGTTTAGGAGGATACCCTTCAATTGAATTTGTTCCCTCCAGTGCGATAGAGTTACCTCGTTATTCTTGTATGCTATTAAGAAGTTAATAATTAATATATTTAGCATTGTTATTTTAGACTTTTAAAAAGTTGACACCAAAATTCGAAGATATATTTTTGTGCATCAAAGCATCCGAGTTTTATTCTTATGTCAAATGTAAAGGGCTAGGATCTCTAAAATCTATTGGAGATGACAACTTTAAACACAGTTCCTATTTGAACGTTTCTTAATCCAAAGTAAAAACAAAAAAAATCAATTGGCCTTTTAATAGTACGTATAGCTTAGCAGATGATGCTTCGATAACTTCTCAATGCTACGCGGGCCTCGTCAAAAGACAAGTGACTTTGAACCCGAAAAAATAAAAAGAGAAAAAAAAGACAAGTGACCGCTAGTTAAAATAAAAGGAAAAGGACTAGTGACAGCCAAGTGGCACTTGATCGATTCCTAAAAGGAGGCCGGCGACAAAGTAGCAACGAAACTGCCGCCCCTTTTCCTATATTTGTGCGCCTTTTGTTTGTGTTCTCTTTCCAAGATTGCCCTCCACTTCAACCTTTTTGCGGATTTGTACTGTCTGGATTGCCTGGCCGCGCTGATGGCGCCGCCTTTTCAGTTTCCAACTTTACCCCGCCCTTATCAAAAGCAGCATTCGAAGAGCGTCGCGCCAACTTAGCGCGTGGGATCGAACCACACAAATTCGACGAGCTTTTTGATCAGAGGGGTCATAGGCTGTCGTGTTATTCACGAAGAAGAGAGAGAGTGAAGAGTAGTTACTTTTGCTATTTAAAGCAATTCGGGATTTTTTTTTTTGCCAGAAAGCAATTTGAGAACGACTCAATAAAAAAAAACCTCAAATTTTAACCTTTATTTCAATTATATTTAATTTTTTTTTGTTTCATAAAAATTCTAAATTTTTATTTTTGTCCCAATTCTACAAGTCTAACATCCAAAAAAACTCACAACTTTAGTCTTGTTCCAATTCTACCAACCTAATGTCGCGGCCTCTAAAAAATTTCTATAACGTGAAATTTTCCAGATTGACGGATTATCGGGTTAATTAGATTGACTAATTTAATACGGATTCTCCCAAACCTTACCAAATCGCGACTTTTTTTTATTTAAATGATTTTAGAATTTGGAGTCTCTACTAATCATTTTTTGGTAGATCGATTAGACATTTAAGTAAATTAGTGGGAGAACTAAATTACTTCTACAAACCAGAGATGAGTTCGGGGATTTGGTTACATTAGTTAATTAAAACTAATGTTCTTTCGATATCTTAATTCTATGGATATCCTAATTTTGACAACTCAAGCTTGGTTTACTTATAAGATTCCAGTGAGGTGTTCTCTTTTTTGTATTTTCACTTTTTAGATAGAATGCATGACGGTAATAGGTGCATGGATAAGCAAAACGTGAATAGGCAAATATAGACATGCGAACGTACACATGTGAACGTGGACATGCAATCATGAATATGTGAGCGTGGACATACAAATATGACATGCAAACGTGAACGTACGTTGCATGCGAACGTGGACATGTAAATACAGCATACGAACATGGATATACAAATACAGCATGCGAACGCAGACATGCAGATGCGACATATGAACGTGAATGCAACATACGAATGTACACATGCAAACGTGACATGCGTACATGGATATGCATATGTAACATGTGTATGCGAATTATGCATACGTGGAAAATCATACACGATATGTGAGCACGGATGTACGAACGCGACAAGCGAATAAATCATCAAAAATAGGATTGGCCAGTCAAAATGGCCCGTTTCCTGGTTTTTGGGATTTTTTTGAATTTTTTGGAATTTTTCAAGATAATTTGCCTATAAGGGGCAAAATCGTCATTTTTTTAAAAAGATCAGGAAGGGAAATCATGAAAAATAGGGAAAATTTAAAAAAGGACCTCAAGTAATTTTGTTTTCTCAAAAAAGGGTCCAAAGTGAACAGTGTTTCAAAAAAAGACATGAAGTGCCCAATCTTATTTCAAAGAAGGGCCTGAGCCCACCGGCTAGCCAAATGCCCATCGGCCGGCGAGCGTACGACTTTTCCGGCGGCCGAAATAAGGGTATTTTTGTCAAATATAATTTTGAATAAAAAGAAAATCCATAAAATTATAAATCTCAATGGTCCTTTCTCTTCCCTACTCTGCAAACAAACGAACCTGAAGAAAGTGAGGATTGGTGGGCATCGATGGCATGCGACCAGGCGGTGTGGTGCGACTAGGCGATGAGGTGCGACCGATGACGGCATTCGATCGGGCGGCATCGGCGTGCAAAGGATGAGGGATTTTGAACGATCTTCCTCTCACGATTCACATAAAGCCTACGAAGGGTGGGGATTATGGAAGTGTTGCCCGAGCGATGGACGGTGTGCGACCGGTGGCTTGGGGCTGGCGGTGGTGTCCGATCGAGGGTGGTGGCGACGTGTGAAGGGTTAGGGATTTTGAACGAAACCTTAATTTTCCTAATTAGGAACTTCTAAAGAAGTCCATATCCGAGTCGGCTTCCTTTGCAATGTCCGCTCTCTAACATTTTTCATCTCTGTGTTTTAGAAATTTCGCCTTTTCTTCCTCACAGCAGAGCTCACGAGACTCAGCATTTCTTCACGGAATAGCTTTTGCTTTGAGGCGGGAAGAACAATGGCTTTTGCTCTGAGGTGGGAACAGCTGATAGTGCATGGGAAACAGAGTTTCTGCTGCTTCCATCTATCCAACCAGCACTAGTTTGTGGCTCAAAGATTGTGGTGGGTGGATTGATGATTTTATTTTATTCTGATGCTTAGGAATATCCACATGAATGCTACTTTGGACTTCAGAACTATTCTTGTCCTTCATTTTTACAGTTTGGAGAAACTCAAAGAACATTTTGGACATCAAATCAACTGAAGAAAACTTCTACCTAGCGGTTCAATTGGACCTGAAATCGATTTCCATAATTTATGTATATGAAGACAATGTGCAAAAGAGAAGACAAATTGTGACAATGTTGACTCTATCAGAGGAGTATGAGCGTAAGGTTCTGATAGTGTGGTGAATGATCTGGCTCTGAGTTATATGTTGCCATGCACGAACGGCTCCTTGGAAGGCATCGACTTCAACATCAATGATAGCAAGATTCCTCATGAAGTTGAACCTCTATAGTCTTCTTTTTCTTCTGATTTCAATGTGATGTAATGCACAATTGTGGAATTTCTTTTGTACCATGCTGAACGGCTTTTTTTTTTAGCTAGAGATTGTGGCATTTCTTTTGTACCATGCTGAAGATATTTATCGAATGGCTTTATTTGAAGTTAGAGGTTGTGGCATTTCTTTTGTACCTTGCTGAAGATGTTTATCAAATGGCTTCATTTGAAGTTAAAGGTTGTGGCATTTCTTTTGTACCTTGCTGAACATATTTCTTTTGCTTGTTGTGATTGTGAAATACAAAATTGTCGTGTCCCCGTACTTCGATCCTCTTTTGGGATTGTTCCTTAGTAGATAGCAAGTTCCAACGTTGAACATAAGATTAGTGCAAGATACTGAATTTTCCTTGCCATCTCATTGCTCTGCTAACATAACAAAGTGTATAATTTTCTGAATCTAGTGAGATATATTCTTCTAAACGTGCAGTTGCAAGCAAATGGACTACAATACAAGTAAAACTGAATCTGCACCCACATCATAAAACAAAATTTTTAAAAGCTCTCAAGTAAGGATGCTGAATGTAAGGCCTCATGGGCATAATGCATCGCAGATATTACTCTTGACTTTAATACTGAGCTAAGTGTGAGTTCATCCTCTTTTTACACCGAAGCAGAATGGGAAAAAGATAAAAACTAGGTATAACTTCATCTAAAATCCTACTTGAGCATTATCAAATAATCATAAATAGAATACAAGCTTCCATAAAGAGGGATTTTATTTCATATAATCTTTATGTCAAACTTCAACCAAGATGAAGAAACAGAAAACAAAATCCCCATTTTCTTGACAATCACAGAATGTAGAAAGTAAACAGCATCAGCATTGTCACACAACAAGCTGTTAAGTGTTACATGCCAAAGAGGAGGGGTTCAACAGATGCCAGAACTTCCCTCAATTGACAAACTTTGCAAACCACTCTAGCATATCCCAGTGGACCTCCTCAGCACACTTCACTGCTTCTTTTCATCAGCAACATGATATCTAGCAAGCATTACACGATATTACTAGCTTGCAAGTAATATCCAAGACATGAAAAGAGATCTTAGAATCATTTAGAACAAAGCTACTCACCTCCTCAACAAAAGTCATAAGCTCCAATTGCAGATGAACCTTTACCCTCTCCAACAAAGTTGCAGATGCACCTTTACCCTTCAAATGCTAAGCTATGTAAATATTTATTTCACTAGGGTTATGAAGAGAAGAGAAAATTGTTACATCTATATAGTCACACGTGTATGTTCCAACTTTCAAAGCCATTAGGAGATGCCTTTTCTTCGCTTTGCAGGCCATATTCAATATAATTCAAGTGCATAACAATAAAAATGTGCACAAGAAGGTTTCAGCTACTCTAAGAGATTCTTGACATCGAAAAGTGATCTCTTAAAGAATAGTTTAGACCAAAGCTATTCACCTCTCCAACAAAAGCTAGTAGTCCCAACCTTTCATAGCTTCAACTATTTGCTTTACATCTTCATATCCCTTACCATGCCAAAAAATAGAAATGGGACCCCGTGCATCCTTCCTTGCTTGATGGAAAAGAAAAACATGAGAAACATCCCAAAAAGTTGTTGATCTTGCAAAACTCAAAAAGTTGCTCGCCTTCAACCACTTTCATGTTTCAGTCTTCACATCCTCCTCTTTACCTAAAGTAGAATTAAAAAATAAATTATTAGTCAAAACAAAGTCAATCACAAGAACACTTTTATGAAAAAGTCAAGCATAGATGGATACTTGCATCTTCTCTCTTTCCATAGATGATATTGAGCTCTCCATATTACTAAAAAATGACGCAAGTAGTCAACTGTCTCAGTTTGTGATGTTAGGGCTGATGAAGTGCTTTCTACCACATTTTGTGAGCATGAGTCAAATGTAGATGTTGCCATTGTTGTTGTTGATGCAACTGATGGATTCTTACAATAGTACCTGTTATGCCCTAACCCACCACATTTTCCACAAGTGATGGTGGTATTTTGTGTTAGGAGTATGCCCTAAAGCTTATCATGTAACTGTTGTGTGTAGGGCATTCTGTTGTATTGTCAATGTTATATTTAATGGCAAGACATGTATTTATTTATCTTGTCCTGAATATCAGATAAATAAAGTCCATTAGATCAATTGTAACTTATGCTTATTCTCGAGACGTCGAGAATCTCTGTGACAAGTTTTAGTTGGTCTCTAATCTATAGATTGGTTCTTGGTTAATGGATCATTGAATGGGCATCATTGATCCAGTTGAAATCAGTGTGTTCGCAGCTACGCCATTGAGCATTGGATGCTCTATGGGGATGACGGAGTCACAAGTCATCGGACGTTAGACGTCTAAACTAGAACACAGGTGTTCGTATCGAACAGGTTCGATCGAATTCACTGAACGTGACACGCATGAGCAATTGGCAATCATGGACGCCTTGTGCTTAGTCAATGCCTCAATCGCTCTAGTTTTGGTGTGTAAATAATCCTTGGACCTGAGCCGCGATGCTGACTTGTATTATGAGTGGCTGTGGTTCACGAGTACATGTATTGGCGGATCGTCGATCTGCCTCTGTGCTTGATGGTCATAGTCATGAATATACGAAGTCACAGGCATGGGCAACAGTTGGGATCTGTCTCCTTATTGGATAAGGTTGATGTCCTATGCGATCTGTTCGTGACTGCATTAGAAAATCCCTGGCCAGGGTTGAAGTCGAGAATTATCTCGCAAGAATGCACGTCAGATAGATTTGGGCATATGATCGAATTAGTGGGTTTGACAGGTATATCCATGGCCCTCATTCGATCGGGACATGGTCAGACAGAAGGATTTGCTTACACTGTAACCGAAGCTCACAGGTTCACTTGTCCTTATAATTTTCACACTGACTGGGTAGCCATGACATGTTGCTAGATGTCACTCATGGCTTGTGAGACCCGGAGATTGATGTAGGACAATCGGTTCTCTGCGGAAGTACGCATTTGATGGTACATCTCACTGCCAGTTCAGTGGTGAACCTAGGAATGTCACACACCTTAACCAATGCGTGACGGCCTCTTAATGGAAGACGGGATTGCAAGTTTGCAATTTGACTATTCAGATAGTCAAATAGAAATTGGAATGAATGAGATTTATTGTCTAATTTCTGATTCACTGAAACGACAACTGCACGCACTACGAGGCGATTGGATCGCGCTAATGAAGGGATAAGTCGGCGAAGGTCATCGACCCAAGGCGTTGACCAGTCAAAGGCGGTTTGACCGCCTTTGACTCGGTCAAAAACGTGGATAAAGGGGCAGCCAAAATGACCGCCCCTGTCCCTCTTGCTTTCCCTCTATATATATATCTCTCACTCTATCTCTCTCCAATTTTTTGGTTGCTCATTTCTTCAAAAGCCGAAATTGAGAGAGAGAGAGGACCGTGTGTGTGTGCCGCTCTTTCGTCGAAACACAAAGGTTGTGTTTCCGTCGGTAATCAAAGGGAAGCTCGGTTCGGCGCGTCCACGAAGGTTGCTAGCACGACTGAGGATCGGCCGCTCGCGGGACTCCGTCTTCGAGGCGCACGGCTTGGGGTGTGTCTGCACTAGAGACTCGAGATCTCTCGGGTTCAAGGACGCGTGGACGAAGTCTTCTTCAAGCTATGGCCGCGAGGTATTCTCCTTGAAACCCTTCGTTTATCCCGTGTTTTCGATTGAAGCATGCAACGCACGATTGAGCTAGATCCGGCGTCCGTTTATTCTTCCGTTGTTTTGTATGTTTGTTTTTGTGTGTCGGGCGCCGGGGGGCCGAGAACCGTCCTCGGTGAAGCGCGGGAATCGTTCCCGTCACGGATCCAATCCGCCCCCAACACTTTTTCCCTCCATTTCCCCGCGTAACAACGCCTCTGGGGCTCATTCTCATGTCACATCTCTGGTGACTCATGCAATGCTCTCAATATATGCGGGGCCCAAATGATTGCAAACAGCAATTCAGTCGCAGAGCATGCATGCAATGGTACATAAGTACAAGTACAGAGCACATCAAGAAATCATCAAAGTAATCACGTGCTCGTCAAGCCAAACTACAATAGATCTAATGCCCCACCCACGGTTCCTCGACCAGCCAGGCTCAATTGAATATCTCACACGTATTCCCACTGTACTATCGCTTGTCATAGGCGATTCCCCGATTGAACCCACACAAATTTAAGGTTCCAACTTAGCAGACCCGGTAACTCGGTCTAAGCCCAATAACCCATGTGAGCTCCCTAGGAGTTAGTAACCCACGACTAATGTTTTAGTCGTCTTGGGTTTTATTGAATTAGGGTTAACGTAGATTAAGGCTCGAGTAATTGGTCAGATTCAATTAGGTCGAAGGCCTACTTCAAGGTTCAGGGCCCGAAATTTATTTCTTAAATTAAAACATATAAATTGGGCCCATCATTATATTAATTTCGTGCAAGGCCCAAACTCATTTCCATGGATTAGCCTATTAAGCCCAATTTGGCTATTTTAAGCCCAATTTGATATCCTAAGCCCATGTATATAATTGGGCCTCATATTTTAATATTCCTAATCATAATTTGGGCCCAATTAAGTTCAATTTTCGTCCATTAAGGCCCACCATTGCAATTTAGGTTCAATTTAACTTATTTAGGCCCAATTAGTCTAGAATTAAGCGCCTAAGCCCATGGTGTGTCTCGGCCCAACATTCCACACGCCCCATACCCTTGTTGCAGCCCACAAATTACAATTTCAAGGCCCAATTAATTACTTTATCTCGTCCCTTCATAAGCCCGTTAGAATATTTTAGGCCCGTTAGCTTATTTTAGGTTAGACTTACCTAATTTAAGCCCTCAAACCCGACAATCATATACGGCCCATACCATCCATGCCCACTTCAATCATTTACATCCCATAATAGCCAATTCAAGGCCCATTATTATATTCCCAAGTCCACGTACAAGGCCCGGCCGAAACATACCCCAATTTGCCTTAAACAAATCAACTATAATCCTTCATTAACCCCAAAATTCCAAATCATCAGCCCCTAATAACATGAACCAAGCAAGTATACAACAAGCCTAGACTAAGATTAGTAGCGGAGCTTACCTTGGAGGGGCTGAACACGGCGGCCGGATGATGAGGACCACGGCGATGAAGGACGGTGGCTGGAATGGGCTGAGAGGGAGAGAAGAAAATGAGGTTCGGCCGAGGTCCAAGGTGGCTTTAAAGCTACGCGAATGAAGAAGCAAGGGTTGAGAGAACCTACCACGTCACGAGGAGGTCGGAGGGAGGTGCGAACGACGGCGGTGGAACGGCGGCCGAACGGTGGTCCAAGTTGATCGAGGAAGAGAGGGAGAGATGAAGTCGGTTCGCGCGTCCAAGGCCACGAGAAGGAAGAGTTGAAGGACCAAGGGAGCTTACCAAGTGACGTGGGGACGATGGAGATGGCGGTGGAGGCCGAACGGTGGAGGACAGCGGCGTTGGACGGTCGAGCGGAAGAGAATCCGAGGGAGAGAGCGAGAGATGAGAGCACGAGAGGGAGAGGGGGAGAATGGGGGAGGCCGGTCGAAAAATGAAGGGTAAGGGAGAGAGAGTGAGGTTTAATCTAAGTTTGAATTGTAGTAGTGGGAGTTGGTAATGGGGTAATAGTGATTTGGAGGTGATTTGTACTATGCTTGAATGACACTTGATTGACTTGATGGATTGCCTTGGAAATTGGGCCATGAAAGATTGATGTGATTAATTTGACAATTGATTTGACTTGCCTCGATTTACGTGCCAAATGCACCGATCGGGTTCGAGCGCGAACGAATTTCGAACAGGTTTAGATTTCGATCTACCGAATCTACTCTCAAAAATCCTAATTATACTAATTCTAAGGACTGAGCATTTACCGAGGGTATTTCGGTAATTTTCCAACCACGTCTTGCTTCACGACGTACACCGGCTGTCTGCTCTTCTGCCGACATCTCTGAAACTGATTTCATCCTTGCATTGCGTTTATCTTACTAATTTGATTGTCCATTGTCGGATTTCATTTTGTGGTCAATTTCATCAAATACCGACTCTGTCTCTATCTCAGACCAACGGGCGGCTGTTTGGGAATTCTTCCCAGGTAGCCTTTCCCCTTCGGTTAGTCATCTCAGGGTAGCTAATCCTGAGTGAGCGTCGATCAGAGTGTATTAACGAAGTATTTCCATTCATTTAGAAATTCAAATAGTTTGGTCGAATTTTCAGGCTGTCACAGTTCTTCCCTCCTTATAAAAATTTCATCCTCGAAATTTACAATCCACCAATCCTTACAATAAAACGGAAATTACACTGAGCTACTCAAACAAATACGGGTATTTCTTCTTCATCTCATCCTCACTTTCCCAAGTTGCTCATTCAGTCCCATGGTGTTCCCAGATAACCTTAACCAACGGAATTGTCTTGTTCCTCAGCACTTGCTCCTTCCGATCTTCAATTCTAACTGGCCTCTCCACGTACGAGACGCGGTCATCCACTTCAATGACTTCATGATCGAGTATATGGCCAGGGTCCGGCTCGTACTTTCGAAGCATCGATACATGAAACATGTTATGAATCTGCGATAAGTTTGGCGGCAGTGCCAGACAATAAGCCAGTGTCCCGATCTTCTCTAAAATCTCGAATGGCCCAACAAATCTCGGACTCAGCTTCCCTTTCTTGCCAAACGGAGATAGTCCTCGCATCGGCGACACTTTCAGAAAGACGTGATCTTCAACTTGAAATCCCAATGGCTTACGTCGCTTGTCTGTGTAGCTTTTCTAGTTTGCTCTAGGCTGTCCTCAGTCTATCTCTGATTACCTTGACTGCCTCAACTGACTGCTGAACTAACTCTGAGCCTTTATGCTCTTCTCACCAACCTCGTCCCAACAGATCAGAGTTCTGCAAGCTCTTCCATACAGTGCTTCAAACGGTGCCATTCTGATACTCTGCTGATAACTGTTGTTATAGGCGAATTCTACCAAGTGCAACTGTTCCTCCCAGCCTCCTTTGAAGTCTATTACACACGCTCACAGCATATCCTCCAGAGTCTGTATAGTCCTTTCCGACTGACCATCTGTCTGAGGATGGTAAGCTGTACTGAATGTCAACTCTGTTCCCAAAGCTCCCTGCAAACTCTTCCAAAATGTAGCTGTGAAACGAGGGTTTCTATCTGATACAATGCTTACTGGCACCCCATGCAGTCTCATAATCTGCCTCACGTACAACTCCACCAATCTTTCCAGTGTATAATCCTTTCGTACTACAATGAAATGCGCGGATATGGTCAGTCTGTCCACTACTACCCAAATCGAGTCATCCCCTCTTTGACTCCTTGGCAATCCTGTCACAAAATCCATAGTGACATGCTCCCCTTTCCACTCTAGGATTTCCAATGGTTGTAGTAATCCACCAGGTTTGCAGTGCTGCACCTTTACTTGCTGACACGTCAGACACTTGGTTACATGCTT
The DNA here is from genome assembly GCA_016432845.1 of Psidium guajava. NCBI lineage: Eukaryota > Viridiplantae > Streptophyta > Magnoliopsida > Myrtales > Myrtaceae > Psidium > Psidium guajava. The sequence goes on from CM028225.1 coordinate 21,417,969, forward strand.
AGCCACATCCACCTTCATTCCATTCCACCAGTAGTGCTGATGCAAATTCTGATACATCTTCGTACTTCCTGGATGGATACTGTAGTTGCTTCTGTGAGCCTCAGACAAAATCTTTTCCTTCAAATCCTCGTCGTTCGGCACACAGAGACGTCCCTTAAAAATTCATATCCCATCTCCAGTCACTTTAAATTCAGCCTTCCTCTCATCTGCATCCATCATCACAATCTTCTGGATATCCGGGTCCGTAGATTGCAACTCTTTAATCCTCAGTTGAATTTCTGGTTCGATCTGTAATGTAAACGTCAAACTGGAGAGGCTTCCTACCTCAACCTTAAACTCAGCGTCTCTGATTTCCTCCAGCAACGTCCATTCTTTGACTATCATATGTACAATGCTCGACTTTCTGCTTAGAGCATCCGCCACCTTATTCGCCTTTCCTGGATTGTACAGA